>CM033440.1:88489288-93489288 GCA_019425775.1 Rafetus swinhoei | reverse complement strand
GAGAAGGAAATCTTGACAACATTTTTAAAATCCACTAACTTTTGTTGTTCCTGTGCAAGGTTAGATATCTCAGACATTTCAGTGCTTGTGTGATCCCTTGGAAAGCTGGGAACTCCCCTTTTTAAGGGTACTGTATGAAATCTCCATTGCTACAGGCTCGCAAGAGCTAGCATCTTCAAATCTGTCCCTGGTCTGGAAATGAATATTGCTCATCTGAGCCCTCTGCTAATAATTTGTGGGTAGCAATTCCATATTAGTTGGGGTGGGGGGAAGGAAGCCTGGCCAAGCTACTCCATCCTTTCCACCTCAGAACCCACACCCCCAAATGTGCTGTAATGTAACAGTTCCACTCTAGCTCCCTGTGCTGTGTCTCCTCCTTCTGCTTACTTGCAACCCATGTGTTGCAGGGACACCATAAACGGGAGGCTATAGGGATTAGATATGAACAGCTCAATTCTCTGCCTTCAGGAGATGAGTCTCATCAAAGCCTGCCTGGTTGCTTTATATTTCCTCTCTGCTGCCTGTGGTCTATGTATTGTCAGGCCAGAAATCCCCCACTGGCAGCCACATGGACTGCATCCATCAGGAGGTAGGACGAGAGCTGCTCTATCAGGAGTAAAAGCGGCGAAGAGTCCTGTGGCACCTTATAGACTAACCAAAGTGTAGGAGCATAAGCTTTCGTGGGCAAAGACCCACTTCGTCAGATGCAACTGACGAAGTGGGTCTTTGCCCACAAAAGCTTATGCTCCTACACTTTGGTTAAAGACCCACTTCGTCAGTTGCATCTGACGAAGTGGGTCTTTGCCCACGAAAGCTTATGCTCCTACACTTCAGTTAGTCTATAAGGTGCCACAGGACTCCTTGCCGCTTTTGCAGATTAAGACTAACACGGCTACCCCTCTGATACTCTATCAGGAGTATTGCAGTTGCAGTAGGAGGCAGTGTACCCTGAGTTACACCAGTACCTGTGCAGCGGTGTCCTTACAATTGGAAATTAGCCCCTACTTACCAGTCTTCTCTGTCTTAGAAATAACTGCCAGTGGCCCAGGTATCATTCTTTCCACATGGCATAAAGTAACCTGCTGGTATAATATGCCAAAAAACTTCCCCAATAAAACTCTTAAAAGTACAAAAAAAAAAAAAAACCCTCAAAAACTTTTTGTTGTCAGCCCAAAGAAATAAGAGGAAAAAAAGCTTAGGCTCAGTAGGAGAGGAAAGATGACTTTGTGCTTAACACACCATCTGGTGACTCAAGATCTAGGTCAGGTTCCTGGCTACGTCACAGACTTCCTGTGTGAACTACGCTAAATCAATCTTTCTGTGCCTCAGTATCTCCCTCTGTAAAATAGGACTAATACATCTCTACCTTATCTTCCAAGTATTCTAAAGTAATCTGGAAACTATGGTGAATGCACCCAATATTAACTTCAATACAGCAAAGAATGCAACAATGGGCTCAACATTTAAATGGTTAACTTAAAGGGGGCTTATGCATATGATAAAATACAAGTATGATTACTATGACTTGTTCTTTTTTTTTCCACTTTAAAATATCTTATTGTCTGAATAGTTGTTTTGGCTAAAACTGCTTGATTTTATGCCACTGCTTTGTTTTATTTATGTTGCCAAGAGGCCCAGACTGCATAATTGTTACTTAGTGCATTCTTTCCTAACATTCCTTATTCACCCATTTTCTTTACAGAGCTACAGGCAACCAGCTGCTTTCATTGTCACACAACATCCTTTGCCAAACACTGTGAAAGATTTCTGGAGATTAGTGTACGACTATGGTTGTACCTCTGTCGTAATGTTAAATGAAGTTGATTTAGCACAGGTTAGTGTTTGTACATAGGGTTTCTTTGAACAAATTAATGCATCAAGGTGGTTACATTTTGTAATAGGGTGGGTGTAATTATAGTGCAGTTTCATTGCAATTACAGTGTAAATACCCGTGGCTTTTTTCTTCAATAACCAATTAGTATTAACATGTCTATTACTCTGCTATAAAGTGTGTTGTTACAATAATGAAATACTATTCATGGTACAACTTAAATTTTAATTATACCCATTTTATTCTTGTGCAGGGCTGTCCACAGTATTGGCCTGAAGAAGGAATGCTGAGATATGGTCCCATTCAAGTGGAATGCATGTCTTGTTCAATGGATTGTGATGTAATAAACAGAATTTTCAGGATATGCAATCTAACAAGAGTAAGTATTATCCTAAAGATAACAGCTCACCAGGCTGTTGTGGAGTTGTAAGTGTTAAATAATACTAAATATACAATATTAATTCTCTTCAGATATTAAGGAGAAGAGAATTAAACATGTAGTTCCTAGGATTTAATTATCTTTCTACAGCTGCCTATAAAATTCCATACTAGGTTTGGAGAACATTAAGGTAAACTATTATTATCCACTATACTGAACGTAATATAGCATCATACAAATGTAATGGAAGAGTTCAAAATTTAGTCAGTGTACAATGAAAAAATTCAGGAAGATGAGCAGTGACTCTTTAATGGACACAAGCAATATTTCGTTGTGTAACTCTTATATGAAATCGTAAGTAAGCATATCTAAAGAGCACTTGTGGTTATGTAACTAACGCGGTGCAAGAACCACAACATAAAATAGAAGCATTATGACATTCTACTAAATACATGTGAAAAGTCTTTTAAAGTTATTTTGGTTTTGGATGTTCTTGAGACATTCTGCCCTGACCTAGATTTACTAACATGTTCTCTCCAACTCCAAAACTTGCATTGTTATTGATGAACTTTTAATCTCTTTTAACCATTATCATCTCTGTCTACTTTCATATTATCATCTGCCTACTTTCATGTTGTCCTGCATTATTTCAGTACTCCCTCAAACACTGTTTACCAGCTGCCACCTTCTTCAGATGTCCACTAAAAACTCATTTCTGCCATGCTGCTTGTATGTACTGAGTTAAAGAAAATGTGAGAACCAATAAGTTGTGCTATTGTAACCATCTGCCACTTTGTAGTACCCTCACTTGTTACATCTCATATTTAGATATCAAATTTGAACAGTGTGTCTGTGAAGTAACCCATAAATGATGATGATAATGAAATGAATATGGGGAAACTAAAGTGTTTGAAAAGGCTCTTCTGTCAGGTTTTGATTTTCAAACTCTTTTCATGGATGGTTCAGAAGTGGGCCATGTTTTATTCAAGCACTATGCTTTGGTTGAGAGGGTGTTGAGCAAAATGTTTATATCTTTTAACTCTCCTTGTTCTGTCTGGGAAATTCAATACAATATAGCAATAGTAATACATTAAATTATCATGTTGTAGTCCTTTTTCATATCTTACATTTTGTAGGTTTTTTGTTACTGTCTCTTTCACTTGTTCCATCTCTTATTTTCATTCTCTCCTTTTCTTCTCTGTGTTTTTGTTTTTTAATTTTTGTTTCTTCCATCTCTCTCCCATCTCCCTTTCCTGTGAATCTTTCTCTGCACCATCTCTTTCTTTCCCAGGGCCCCACATCTCCTTCCATCTTTGCCTGCCCCTGCTACATGAAACTGGAGTGAGTTATTTTTTCTTCAAGACAGATGGGTACAGCAGACCTTTTTTTTTTAAACATTCTGAGCCACCCCAGAACTTTCTGTATCTAAAACCCAGTTTAGGAAAAGCTCAGAGATTTGCCATCAGAATATGATGGGCTGGCAAAAAGGAGCAGACTCCAATCAAGCAAAAACATTCTTGTACACCACCATCATTTATTGTTGTTTTTGTAACTGGAAATACTTTGTCAGGATAAGTACTGCTGTAGAGCTGCTGCATTTCTGCCAGGTCAACAACAGGCTTTTTAATTGATTTTGTAGAGATGGCTAGGGTTTTTTTGGGCGGGGGGGAGGAGGTAATTCTATTTAGAATCCAGAGGAATATGTTTATTTAGAAGTGGTTAAATTAATATCCCTATAAATGTTGATATCCTTCTAATTGCAACTCCAAAACATTTTCTTCTTAAACTTGTTTCATTGTGCCTTATTTCTGTAATACTTATACAGATACCTTTGTGCTGTCTCTTTTATGTATGCTCAGCACATACTTGTAATGGAATTTGTTTGCAATATATACTCTTGTTGATTTAGTTTCACATTATGAAAACTAAACAGATAAGATAAACTGATTTTAAATGTGCCATGTTAATGTAAAGTGGTTTGGCTTCCATCAGCCACAGGAAGGCTATTTGATGGTGCAGCAATTCCAGTATTTGGGATGGGCTTCTCACAGAGATGTTCCAGGCTCCAAGCGATCATTCTTGAAGTTAATTCTTCAGGTTGAAAAATGGCAAGAGGAATGTGAAGAAGGCGAAGGCCGAACTATCATTCACTGTCTGTGAGTAATATTGTTATGGCCAACTGGGTATATGGTTGCATCTTAGGCTATGTGTACACTGCAGAGAAAAGTCAGAAAAAAGATACCCAAATTGCAAACCACAATTTGCATATCTTTTTCCAGTTTTTTTTCCGAAAGAGGCTTTTCTGAAATTTGGTCTGTCTACACGGGGCCAAATTTCGGAAAAAACTCCTCTTTCAGAACATCCCTTAGTCCTCTCACCAAGAAGAATACAAGGATACCGAAAGAACACATCCACTTTTTCAGAAACTGTTCTGAAAATGCGGACGTGTTCCTTAGATGCGGGCAGAGTTTTTCCAGGAAGCTCAGCAGTCTAGGCATAGCCTTAGACTGTGTACATCCAATTCATTATTTTAAGTTCAAGCCAATGTTCCTTTTAGTACATTCTACTTTGTGTCCCAATAGTGTTGCTTTGGGTGGGCCTGAGTACCTTCTGTTCTGCTCAGTAGTCTGGTGCTCTTGCTGCAGAGCAGAGTCCGGGTAGAAGGGCTTGCCCTGCTGCACCCACTTGGCACTCCTGCCCATGGCCTGCCCCCGCTCCCTGGGGAGTTCCACACAATTGTTGCAAGCTCCCAATCCCACTCCCCAGCAGTAGTGCTGGAGGTGGGGAGAGATAGCCATGATGGCTCCTGCCTCACCCTCCTGTCCTTGCCCATCCACCCTAGTGTTCCAGTCTGCCTTACACCACTGATGTGTCTTATTTTCTTTCCTTCAATTTTGGCCCTGGTTCTTGGCACCCACTTCAGACTAGGGCCTACATGTTGTGAAGATGAGCACCGTAGGAGAGGCAGGTTAGACGTGTTCTCTTTTGCTGGATTTTTTAGGATTCCTGACCTTTTACACCTATTAGCACTCTTTTCCACGTGGCTATAATGAGGGTACACAAGTGACTTCTGATACAGTACCAATATACTATTGAGTAATCCAACAGGATGCTTCTTTGTACTGAGTGGCAACAGATTATATATAATGAAGTTTTTCATTTGTTTTTGTGTATTTTGAATGGTGCTCTTCCAACAAATTTACACATTAGTTATTTTGTGCCATTCTGTATCAAAAATGAGTACCTGAAATCAGAGACATTTTTGTTATGCATCTGTAGTGGTATTTATGAAAAGTAATTATGTATAGCATATTGTGAATACTTCCTTTTCTACCATTGTCATTTAAAAAGAGAAGAAAATCCATTGAGTCCCACCATATGTGTAACCAATTAAATTTAATCTTAAAAGAGCTACTTTTAGAAAAAGAAGGGAGCCATATTTTTGATCTCTTTTCTACAGTGTTTTAACTTAAAGCTTCAGTTTTATCAGTTGAATAAACTGCTCTCAAAAGGAGATTTATAAATTAAGTATTCACAGATCTCTTTTGACTCAACAGCAAAATTGCAGAACAACTATATGGTCTCCACAGACCCATATAGTTTGTTTTATTTAATTTAAATTTATGTGGAAAAAAACACCTATCCTCGGTTCTAGGAACCTTTAGAAATAATATAAAAAAGTTGCCAAAAAAATTAGCAGCGTCTCTAAAGATCAAATCAACAACACACTCCAGCAATATTCTGCCAAAACTCTTGTAGCTTTTGATGATTTAAAACAGTTCCCTCTGGGGAAAAAATGATAAATGTTGCCGTTTATATTCATAACACTTGGTTTTAATTTCTCCTGCTCACTTAAGCTGTGCTATAGCATAGGTAGCCTACATAATGAGCTATACAGCAACACCACAATTGATTCAAAACAGTTTCAAGAGTGGCAGTGATGTCAAATATTTAAAACTCCATCAACAAGAGCTGTGAGGAGATTGATAAAGAGGTGTTCCGTCTACTGGCTCCCCCATCATTTATTTCTACATAATTAAATGTCAGGTATATGTTACAGATATATTTGTATGTAACAGATGTATTAACTCCGTTGTTTTGCTTACGTTCAGGAATGGAGGTGGTCGGAGTGGAATGTTCTGTGCCATCGGCATAGTTGTTGAGATGGTCAAAAGACAAAATGTTGTTGATGTTTTCCATGCTGTAAAGACTTTACGGAACAGTAAGCCAAACATGGTAGAAACCCCGGTAAGTTATAGCCCATTGATTGGAATACAGACAGACACTTAGCAAGAAAGATAATGTACAGTGTATATTAATATGGGTACTTGGAAGATTCTCACCTGTGATACAGAGAATTGTTCGTTTCACTGGTGTGACCCAAAGCATTAGATCCTGAATCTTCTGCTCAAAAAACAGGTCAATTCATATGAATTCATATACTAGAGCTAGGAGATCTGCAGGTTTCACCATAGTATAATTCCAATAGTGAATGTAATATTATTCTTTGAGAGTTGTTACATCCTGTAGTTGGAAACCTATTGTACATTGAGGAACTACAGCATTGTAAGTGTCTGGGTTCTGTGTTTTGATAGATCATTTCTCTCCTACCATAGCATATGCTTTTCATGGAAAATAAGAACAGTCAGGATGCATGCTAATCTCTCAAGATAAGATCACCCTATATTTTTAAAATAACACTATAGTCTTATTTTGTTCAACCAACCCATCTTAAAAGTTTACAAGCCAAGACATTTCTTCCTAAGAGGAATAAACAGTGAAGTGGAAATATTGTATTTTGTAATTGCAATTGCTATTTCTGAGTCTTTGTGGTAATTTGTAAAACTACTTCCTGACAGAGCCAAAATGGTGCAGGAAACCTTTAACGTTAAAACAAATTTTCTTTTTTTAATATTGTAATCTTGCTTTAACAAACCACAACTCTGAAGAAATGGGTTTTTTTTTAAGTTGTATGCCTGATTTGAACTAGTCTCTTGTTTTCACTCTCTAGCCTCTGCCCCACCTCAGCCGGATAATTTAGCTATTCATATTACACTTCTGCCCCAGAAACTGAAGAGTGAGTGAAGTCCTTTTAGAAAAAATGAGTCCTTAAAACTGAGTCTTCAATGGTTAAGTATGCAAGCAGGTTGGCAAATGGCTTAGAATTTTTGCCATTTGACTCTCATGCTGACAGCAGCCAGTGTCGCAAATACTATTACTTTTCAGGCAGATGGTTGCCTCTAGCACTAAGCTCAGATATGCCAATTGAAATTAAAAATGTTCATGGTTTATGCATAGTGAAATTTGCTTCTGACCCTGTGAACTTGCATATTGAATAAAATGGGTGCAGTTTGCTTTCCCCTGTACATCCCTTTTTCTTGTGTCAGAATTTACTAGGCTTCAGGTGTACATGTGATATGATGTACCTAATTATTGTTTGTTGCTGTCACACTGGCTGGAGTGGCTCACAATGCAAGTGCCTACGTCTGGGCAGACTGTAAGGAACAGAGCGAATTCTGCAATTTTACTATGGTTCCAAATTCAGCAATTGCAGAATTCCCCTAGGACTAGATACCCCAAATCAATGGCATGTTCTATAATTAGATTTCATTAAGCCAGTAACAAATGTGAACTCCTGGTTCGCTGTATCAGTTTTACCATGGAGTTACAGACAGTTCCCTTAGACTCTCCAGCCTGTCTTACGGCCCCAGGCAATTGGAACTTTGTGATAATGATTACTCAAACCACAAATTGCATCACATGAGGATTCCTCCATTCCCAAAAGACACGTCACTTACCCCAGATCAGGTGGTACACCAGGCCTTATACCAAAGACCACGCTAGCAGCCAAATCTATAGTAAATTAACTACAGATTTATTAGTTGAGGAAAAAGAATGAGAGTTATTGAGAGGTTAAAGCAGTTAAAATAGATGTACAGGTGAAACACAGTTTGCAACTCCAAATGGTGGCAGTGTAATCAATGGTGTAACAACTGCCAGTTCTATAGAATCATAGAACTGGAAGGAACCTCGAGAGGCCCTCAAATCCAGTTCCCTGCACTCATGGTAGGACCAAGCACCATATAGACTGGGGTAGGCAGTTTATTTACCTGCACAACCACAAGTTCAGCCATTCAGAGCTCCAGTTGGCCTCAGTTCTCCACTCCCAGACATTTGGAGTGGCAGGAAATGGTAGCGTGACCCACTCCACTTCCAGCAGCAGGGGAACAGTGAATTGCGGCTAAGTGGAGCTGCAAGCGGCCATACCCGCAGACATGCAGGTAACTAAAGTATTTGGTGGCCTGCAAGGGGCTAACCATGGTGAACCACATCCAACCCATGAGCCACTTATTGCCCACCCTGACCTAGAACATCCCTGACAGGTGTATGTCTACCCCCGCTCCTAAAAATCTCCGATGATGGAGATTCCACAATCTCCCTTGTCAATTTATTCCAATGCTTAACCACCCTGGCAGTTTCCCAGAAATCTTCCAATTATGTCCAGAATAACTCTGGAGATCTCCACTTTGCATCTGGTACACTTCCCTGTAACAGTCCAAAAAGAGATGAAGGAACTTTCTTTGCATTCATTCTTATGTCTTCTCACAGAAGATATGCTGACAGTCCCTTTTACCCACATGGGCTTTTCCTTTGATGAAGCTGAGTGAGAAATGTACTTTGAGTCTCTGACCTCAGGTCATCATACACACTGGCCGTTTGCTTTGGAACGAGTACCTTTTTCTGATTAAGGCCTTCATTAGCATTCCACAAGGCTTCTTTGCTGTCTGATGAGTTATTCAGTTACAAGGGTACTTACAATGTAAATGTTTGCTATTATACTGTGTCAGGACACAAAAAAGTAAAAACAGTGCCTATAGCATCCCATTACTTTTATGAAGTTTGAACACCAAATACACTCTTATGCAGCTCACAATTATTTTGATCTGTACTAATACACAAGTGAATTGACATGAGTACACTGTAGCAGGACCTGGTTTGCCAGGGTTATAATTGCTTCCATCTGCTGGCACCAAGTGGATTATATAATAGCTTGAATGTTAACAGCTATAAGGGGGATGTTACTGGAAATGTCTGGCCAGCCCATGGCCATCGTGCTAAAAGTAGTATACTGTTGTGTGTGCCGCACGCTTTTGATATGTCACATGTAAAACTGCTGACTGATTCCATTTCATTGCTGATAATGAAAGGCAGGTCACATCGCATGAAAAATTAGAGTCCAGTGTAACTTGCATATTGAGTCTGGTAAATTATCTTTATTTTTTTTAAAAGCCCTGAATTGCATTGTAGTTTTAGTCTGCAGTTACTGAATTTCTGTAGGTGTGTTTCTCTGTGGTGGGTGTTGTGTGGGATTTTATTCAGAACTCTTGAACAACAGCAGCTGCTGCTATTGAGTCGTTAGTAGAAAACAAACCAGGAAAACCAAGGTAGTATTGTCATCTGCCCTACATTCAACAAGATCATCAGATAACAAAAATGAGCAACACAATAAAACTTTTTAGATATCCCCACCACTTCCTGCTAGTGGATCACATTGACTTATTGTGCAACCTAAAGTAAATCATGAGAGCAGGCTCATTTCATTTAGTTTTGAAAGGTGGTAAAATTTAATCAACTTCTCTCTTGGTTTTTTTTTTCCAAATATTGACGTTGAATCATAACCTTGTTAAGAATAAATATCAGCTTTCCTGACTGTACTTCCTCATCTCCTCACTTAAATGCATCATCTGATTTATTTGACATTATTTATCACAATTTCTAACACTATCTTTAGGCATCATGCAGTTTAGTATCACAGTTCAGTATTCCCTCACAATGATATTAAGATGCTATTGCTAGTGAGCTGCTAAATGCCATTTGACTTAGAAGAAGCTGTCAGTTGTACAGGGGCTGAAGTGGTTCAGTAGAAGAAACACTTTGTTAGAAAATGGAACTACAGGTGAAGAAGAACAAATCACAGGGAAGCAAATAGCTTAATGTTATGCATGACCGGTTCTTCCTTTCCACTATGGTGGCAAGGTTGAAATTTGAAGTCAGAGCTGACATCATGCAGCTAATAATTTAAAAGAAAAGCCATGTGAGACTAGTGTGGATTAAAATGGCACAGCAGTAGGCAGAAAATACAGTTGTTAATAGTTATCCCTGCTCTTTAATATACTAGACTGTTTCTTTAATTTTCTTTTTTTTTCAGGAACAATATCGTTTCTGCTATGATGTCGCTTTGGAGTACCTTGAGTCATCCTAGTTAGAATGGCTGTGACAAAATGCACCAAGTATATGAAGCTAGTAAACTGTCTTGACAACAGTTGTTCAATCTGTGAAGAAAAATTTTAGGGAAGGGGACTTTTACAATTTAAATGCAAAAGTATTTTTCTTATGAAGTTGTGGATCTTAATAAAAGGACTTAATCTGTTTCTATGCCTGTATACAGTATCAACATTTAGTGTTACATAAATAAATTTAATGAAATCCAGAGTCAGAAGAGATTTGTTCAAATTAGGACTTTCCAGTGTTTGTAAATGCAGCCATCTCTCAATTACAATAGAGCCACCATCTGTTGCATGTATCAATATTTCCTATATGGTATTATTTTTCCTCTGTTTTTCTTTTGATAAATTGTTAAAGTAAAACAAAACTGTGCAGATCAGTAGTAAAATTCAGTCTTTATACGTTTCAAGTGTTGCAGCTATATATAACTGGCTTACTTCGTTTTTTAATGTGCAATGATGGTTGGATCACATAAAGTTCTTTATAGAGAAATTTCAACATAAGCCAAAGACTCAAGTGTAAATATGTCTATATGGAGAAAGCACATTGTATTTATTGTTTATTGCATTCCTTTTTGGATGGCTGAAAAAAAAAATCATTTTTCTTGAAGAAAGCTTTTTTTGCTGAAATCAAGTGTAAACGATTTTTGTAGTTTATTTTTTGTATGTTTTAGTGTAAGTAGAAGACATACTTTTTATGCGTAGATGAGGAAACATTGGTACAGTGATTTTGTTGTGTACGTGCTTGTGAATGAAATCCACGTAAACAACTCGGTTATAGAAGGTCTTTAACTATAGGACCAAAATCAAAACATTTTGCTGAAAATGTATAGTTTTTCACAGTTGCTTTAGTTAAATACTGATCAAAGGAATATATAAGGAAACCGCACACATTAAAATGGCCTTGCTTATGACTTGCACAATGGTGGAAATAGTTTCTAAGCACCATTACACTTATAGGGGAACAAATTATTCAACAATGCTTGAAGCACAGGTCAAGAGAAGAGGACAACATGTATCCTTTCAGGGTAAGAAGTGTTTGTTTAGCAAATTGTAAAATTAAATGATGTTTATTTTGATGTTTACAGACTTGTAAGCTTTGGCCTCTGACAAAGCAAAATTTGAATAAATCAATGCCAGATTCTGGTTATGGTCTTGATGTACAAAACAACCATGTGTTTTTACTTAATTCTTCATCCACAGTGCACAAGTCTTGACATATTTTGTAAGCTAATATCATTCCAGTTTCCTCTTGTTTTTGGAATTGACAGAAAATGACATGGTGCTTATAAATATTAATGTAAAGTAAGAGTGAATTAAACACATTTTATAAAAATATGTTGATTCCATATTATTGCTTATTTTAATAACATTTCATTTATTATCGTTAAGAAATTGTCATGTTGTTGAAGTGCAATGTTAATGGATTCCAACAGTGGTCTCTCTCTGCTCAAAGGAAGAGAATCACAGGGCATGCTCCCTCATCCTGGATTTACTTTAGCAAGCAGTCTCCACATGCTCTTAGGTGAGACCATCATGAGTGCACTTCATTTACAAGGTTTTATGCAGCTTCAGGTCCCATTTTTCCATGTTTCTTTGTGCTCCCTAGGCAAAGTATGAGAAGATAGGAAGAATTTTCTCATCTCTCTCAGATCTGGAGCTGCTTTGTCCTTCCAGCCTTTTCCCCTTCCTGTGTCTTCCACTTAACCATCTCCAGCTAGGGAGCTGAATCCCCTTGTTAACTGGTGAAATAATTATCTCCCAATTTGGCCCATGCACAGGAACATGTATAAAATGCACAGAATGGATGAACCAACCCTAGGCCACTCCATCACACCCTGCATACCAGTTTTTTCTTTGTTTCCTTTCAGGGACTTTTCTCTCCTCCCCTAGGCTTTGCCTTTCCTCTTAGGTCTGCCATCCTGTAACATGAGCAGATTCTTTAAACTGACTTTCTAAAATCTCTGTGGGAGACTTCTCTGTCCTCCACCCACAGGAGGCACGTTCTGATGGAGGAAGTGCCCCCCCCCCACCGGTTTCTGCACGCTCTCTTCACACCGTGGGCATCTTTTTGCAGCATACGACTTCCCTCCTGCTTTTGAAGTCTCCCTAATTACTATATTGCCCAGAATATCCTGAATTGCTAAACGCTGTTGATCTTGCTTTGATGTACGGTTACCACAGAGCAATTTATTTACAATGCTTTATGCAGCTTCATGTTTCATCACATAAGGTTTTTCCTTAGCTTCAATGTATTCCACAGGCAACAGGTGAGAGGGTGGGAAGAGAGGTCTAATCTCTTTCAGATCCTGAGCTGCTTTGTCCTTTTTTCCAGCCTTCTTCTTTGCCTCCCTGTTAACCACACCTCCCTTTTAGCTGTTCCCAGCTGATGAGCTGAATCAGTCATCTCCTAATTTGACCAATGTGGGGTATTTACAAAATGTCCAGGGTAGTGAGGCAATCCTAGGTTACTCACACTCTGTCACAAAGATCTATAGAAGAAAACTGCAGTCTTTCCACTTTAATGCTTCACGAGATATTTGAAAAATATCTGTGCTGTCCCTTTGAAAACAACTCAATAGTTCTACTTTTTTTTATTTAACACACATTCCCATTCAGAATTATATAAACATTTACCAAAAAACAACCCATTTAATAGTTTTTTTTTTTAAATTTGTAAAGCTCTCCCATCCATCAGTACATCTCATGCCATCCACCTGCTGTAGATCTCTCATCATTCAATTCAAGTACCTGCCCCATAAACAGCCTGTAAAAACAGACAAGCTTTTACTGAAGATCACCACATCTGAACACTTGATGACAAATGGGGTGAGGAGGAGTGAGGCCTTATAATGTGTGGTGGACAAAAGCTTTACCTAACTGAGAACCACATTTGCCACTTGCTGAACTGGAAAGCAAAACCTAATTTACATGGAATCAAAAATACGGGGGTTAGCCACATGGGGTATGTCTACACTGCATTCCTCTTTCAAGAGAGGAATGCAAATGCAGCCATGCGAAATTGAAAATGAAGCGCAAATTTGAATTTCCTATGCTTCATTTGCATAATCGCGTCTGGCCGCTATTTCTAAAAACCCTTCTTTCAAAATAACCCTTAAACCTCATTTTATAAGGTTTTTTCTCGAAATAACCGTGTCTACACAGCATTTTTTATCTCAGAATAGGGTATTTCAAAATAACAGCCTGACGCGATTATGCAAGTAAAGCGCGGGAAATTCAAATCCGCGCTTCGTTTGCAATTTCGCTTGGCTGCATTTGCATTCCTCTCTCGAAAGAGGAATGCAGTGTAGACATACCCATGGTAGTGTAGTTACCAAGAGTGAGTAATTAACTGTCATTTACCACTGAAATGTAAATCTTTTGACAACAACCTGTCATATCTGTACACTCTTGCTGATTGAGTGACTTTGCAAAAAATTGTTCTCTACCAGGCCAAGGAGAGTATCTGTAATGGCAATATCAGTTCAGTGTTTCTCACCCATCAAAACTTTCTTCCTGCACAAAGATACAAATGTAATGGAGTCTGTAAGGCTGCATATTCTGAATGTGGATAATAAACTGATGTGTAATGTTAGATCAGAACTGGCTACTGGAAGCAAAATCTGAAGGAAGAATTTTCCATCATTACACCGACTCTTTCCCCTTCCTTTTCTTACCCAATGACAGCAACTGCCAACTTCACTTACCAGCAGTACCAGCTCCTTCCTCCAAGGCAGAAGCTGCTTCATGGTCCCATCCTTATGACTGGACAAGATACAAGAAAAGGAGTGGGGGGAATGTGCAGCAACTACCCTACAGGGAGCAAAACAGGCACTTCAAGAAAATAAAGTGTACAGGTCTTGTAGCTGAGGGAGAGGATTCTCCTTTGCCCAGAGCACATAGGGGAGGAAATGCTTTTTCTCCTTGCGGCTGTAGAAGAGCCATCAGGACCTACAGCACAACCTGTCAGCTCATGCCCACTAGCAATCCATGGAAATCAGGGCTCTCTCTCAGTACGGTTCTCTCCTATCTGCTCCCACCTCTTGCCTCGTCATCAGTATGGTCACAGACATTGGAAGGTAAGCTATGAACTCCTGGGGTATTGCTCTGCTCTGTTTCAGATACTGTCTGAGCACAGCTCTCACAGCCTACCTCTGTCAGTACATGAAGGTAGAACTGAGTTAAATTGCTAGTAGAGATGTAAAGTAAGAGAGAGCCAGGGTGTGACAATAAAGGATAATCAGTGGGTTAGCATGCCCATCTGTCAGAGCTATAATGGGTACGGTTTCTCATTTGGCTTAATATTGCACAATGAAAACAGAACCCTGGAACAACAAAAATAATTTTAACTGGATGTAGTGCCGCAAATTATTCTTTGCGCTAATGCTGAAGAAGTGATTGTCCTCAATATGCTGGTCCCTAAATGCTTACAGAACAAGATCTGGCTGTTTTTGTTTGTTTTGTTTGTTTTTGAAGGCTTCAGTGGATTTCTCGGAAAGCAGTATCAAGGTCATTCACCAGCTCCCAATTTTGATTTGAAACCCTTACCCTGAGCTTGTGCGACTAGTCACCAGCATTTGTTACATTTTGAGAGAAAGTGCTCTCACTAAAGTGTTCCTGAGCTGATCATGTTGCCCTCAATATCAACAATCATGAAAATAAAAGTTAGTAACAGTAACTGTGCTGTTACTAATGACTTGCTGATTTCCAAGATGTAAGCCTTAAGACAATAAAGTGAGAGGTGTGATACTAGGTAAGTACTGTTAGTATGTCCCTAAACTCCACCAAAGGGAACTGAAATCTTAAATTGCAAGAGACAGCCTGAGAGAAATTTTCTATGGAATCATTACAGGACTGGGCCACTTGGACTGACAAAATGACTATACAAAAACCTTTCAAAGCCTCATTCTGCTGCTGTTTCAAAAGAAACCCAGAAATCCTGAAGTAAACATGAAAGCTGCTTTTATATTGCCCTGCTCTGTACTGAAAAGGAAAGTACTGTAACTCATTCTCTACTGTACTTTTTCCAGTGGCCGAAAAAGGTCTTCACTGAGAAAAATGATCCCAGTCTCACAACAGAACCTGCATGTGGTTTATTGCTTATATTTTCCCTTTGTTAAATAGACAGAACTCTAACTTTGCAGATCCAGAATAGTAATGTATACCTGTGAAGGTTTACTGATGTGTTTACGGTCTCAAATTGAATGATCTGTTTAACTGCTTCTGTATATTGTAGTTGACATTTTCAGAGCCAGCGAAAAGAGCTACATCTTCCATTCATATTCCATATATTCATATACATTCACACAAATTCCAGCAACTTTCATAACAGTAATAAGATTTTGAGTGGCAAAATCCATTAGTTAGGATCCTATTACTGGGTCAAATTTAATCAATTTATTTTAACAGCATAAAATAAATGTTTGTTCCTTTAAAATTTGCTGGATATTAATCATATGAGGATGACCTGAAAGTGAGGGTTGTGTATAGTTTGAAATAATCAGTCATGTGGCTTATCTGACAAAATGTTATTTTCGTAGCAGGCTGTTTTCTCTGAGATGTAATTATTTTCCCAGTACTGAGTTGTATCCACAGTATGCAGGATTGGCTTGTACAGTGCTAAGCACATAAGACGTTACCTAATAATAATATGTATTGACTTCATCTTGGCCAACCAAGAATGGATATTTTGCTTCCTTATTGAGACAGGAAACTCCATCCAAAGGCCTTTTGTAAGCCTCTCTAAATTCTATCTTCCATCTGAGCCAGAAAATAACTTTTTATCATTTGTGAAGTTAGGATTAAATTTGAAACTCCATATACCAAGAGATTTTTCACATCCCAGCAAGTAAACATAAACAATATAAAAATACTCTTCTGGATTTAACAAATTTTTTTTCGAGCTTTGGAGTTTTTCAGTGGTATGCACAAAACAGCATCTGGAAAAACACAGCACCTCCAGATTGTGATAATACATGCACATTTTTATGTCAGGTGCAAAACAGTGTGAACTTTTACCAGTCCATGATGGGTAGCTTGACTTTCTTCTGTTAATCTCATCATATAAAGAGTGTAACTAGACCAAGATTCAATTTGATTTTTTTTAACTTTTTGTCATATTCCTAGCATTTTAAAGAAACTTGAACTGAAGGAAGAAATTGTCAATTGTTAATACAGTGGACAAAAAATTCCTCATGGTTCCTTAGAGATTCCAGATTCCAGTAGTATTCCCCATCCTAAGTATAGAGAACATGTCTGAAACCTTTACTGACTGTCTTGAAAGCATGAAAGTAAGCTACTTGCTTATCAGTGTAAAATTAGGGGCCACAGAAAAATTCTGAAAGAAAAATTATTTGCTAGATATTGCAGCTGTGCATAGCAAGAGCAATGGGTTAAATCCTGGCCCCACCGACATCAAGGGTGACTTAGCCATTCAGTAATATCAGGATTTCACCCAGTATCCTTGAATTGTTTGTTAATTTATATATAAATACACTATGTAAATAGATAAATCCATGGACCCAGATGAGAGGTACTTGGTGTAGGCTCCAGGGTTAGGCAGATGGCTCATAGGCACCTTTTTGCTCCCCCCCAATCCAGCAGTCAACCAGTTGCCAAAATGCTCCCAGCTGCAAATTAGGAGTCCAAAGGCTACTTCTATATTTTCTGAAAATGTCATTTGTTCTATAAATATGTGTGAGTGTGTTGTCAATGTGGAGCAGATAGAAAATGAGATTTAGGAAGCTGTTGTATCATTGATACAAAAGTCTGGCTTTGGGACATCACAATAACTGTTGCACTGAGTCACATCACTAAAGCCTGCACTGATGCAGTTCAAACTATTAAACAATGGGTTGCTATTTAGTTTCCCCTTTGAAAAGACTGAAACTTCCATCTTACCTTGTATTTGTTTTTAAAAAAAACAGTATTGAACAGTAGTTCTCACAGGTCACTTCACTGACAAGCAGAAATAAATGGAGGATAGAAATACTTGGTACAGTTAAGTCATTGAAAGTCCCTCCTTCAGGGAAAAAGCCTTGTTAAATTAGTGAAGTGATCCTCTGTAATTGTGACTGTGAGAAAATAACTCTGTGGTTTTTGTCTGTTTTAAAAAACCAGCAGAGGTTTTTAATTTCTTTTCAACTTTCTCAAAAACTTTGCAGGCTTTGTTTCTACCCTAGCCTGCTGCAGAGTGCTTTCCTTTCACATACCGTTGGTTTGAAGCCCTAGCTAAGCTTGATACAGGTGTGGGGTGGTGGTGTTTTTTGTTTTATTGGGGGTTTTTTTGTATGACATTCTTTTAAAGAAAATCACATTCACAGCTTACTACAATATGTGCATTCAAATACCAGTGAACTATTGGTATGTAGACGGCAGATAGCATGTGTAGATAAGGTAAAGGACAGGTGCTTGGGGCAAGTTTCAAGGAGGGTAATTGAGAATTTCTGGAGCAGAGAGGTGTGGGATTTGGTTGTACCTTTAGAGCAGGGACTTAACACCTTTGAGTCAGAGAATGAGAAATTAGAAAATAGTAAATCAGCTGGGATGAGCAGCATTCAGTATGAGGAGACATGGGAAAGTCCTAGTGTTCTGGAGATCTTAGAAGACATGCTGAAAATCTGATCCAAGTGTAAGAGTGTGTGTGATAGCTCGCGTGCGGGATGGGGTGGGACTATGGCATATCTGGAAGGTGTAAATATAAAAACTACTGTGCTGGATTCCCCAAGGAATGAGAAGTCAGTGATGGTTTGAAATAATGGGTGTGATGAAAGGAAGAAAAGGAGAGCTTACATGAGTAGCAGTTGCAACAAAGAAACAGTCTTAATGGTGTCGTGATATCAGTGAGGGGGACAGCCTGGTTTACAGAGGCATTTAAGATCAATTCGTGGCCAGGATTCACAAAGGGTAAGTCATGCCTGACCAATCTGATTAGCTTCTATGATGAGGTAACTGGCTCTGTGGACACGGGGAAAGTCAGTGGATGTGATATACCTTGACTTTAGCAAGGCTTTTGATACGGTCTCCCACAATATTATTGCCAGCAAGTTAAGGGAATGTGGATTGGTTAAATGGACGGTAAGATGGATAGAAAGCTGGCTAGAATGCCGGGCCCAGCGGGTAGTGATCAATGGCTCGATGTCAGGATGGCAGTCGGCTTCTAGCGGAGTGCCCCAAGGTTCGGTTCTAGGACCGGTTTTGTTCAATATCTTTATTAATGACCTGGATGAGGGGATGGATTGCACCCTCAGCAAGTTTGCAGATGACACTAAGCTAGGGGGGAGAGGTAGATATGCTTGAGGGCAGAGATAGGGTCCAGAGTGACTTAGACAAATTGGAGGATTGGGCCACAAGAAATCTGATGAGGTTCAACAAGGACAAGTGCAGAGTCCTGCACTTGGGACGGAAGAATCCCAAGCATTGTTACAGGCTGGGGACCAACCAGCTAAGTAGTAGTTCTGCAGAAAAGGACCTGGGGATTACAGTGGATGAGAAGCTGGATATGAGTCAACAGTGTTCCCTTGTAGCCAAGAAGGCTAATGGCATATTAGTTTGCATTAAGAGGAACATTGCCAGCAGATCCAGAGATGTCATTATTCCCCTTTATTCGGCTCTGGTGAGGCCACATCTGGAGTATTGTGTCCAGTTCTGGACCCCCCACTACAAAAAGTATGTGGATGCATTGGAGAGGGTCCAGCGGAGGGCAACCAAAATGATTAGGGGGCTGGAGCATATGACCTATGAGGAGAGGCTGAAGGAGTTGGGTCTGTTTAGTCTGCAGAAGCAAAGAGTGAGGGGGGATTTGATAGCAGCCTTCAACTTCCTGAAGGGAGGTTCCAAAGAGAATGGAGAGAGGCTGTTCTCAGTAGTGACAGATGGCAGAACAAGGAGCAATGGTCTCAAGTTGTGGGAGAAGTCCAGGATGGATATTAGGAAAAATGATTTCACTAGGAGAGTGGTGAAGCACTGGAATGAGTTACCTAGGGAAGTAGTGGAGTCTCCATCCCTAGCGGTGTTTAAGTCTCGGCTTGACAAAGCCCTGGCTGAGTTGATTTAGTTGGGATTGGTCCTGCCTAGAGCAGGGGGCTGGACTTGATGACCTTCTGAGGTCTTTTCCAGCTCTATGGTTCTATGATTCTATGTATGGCACCTAATTCTGTTATTTGCAAGGTGAAATTAATTGATGTCCAGGAGGTACTCTGATCATACAGTGCTGAGGACTGTTCATTTAAATAAGGACAAATGCAAAGTGAACAATTAGTTTCACACTTACAGAATGAGAACTGATTGTCTAGGGAGGAGTACTGCAGACAAGGATCTAGGGGTCATAGTGGAGCACAAGCTAAATATGAGTCAATAGTGTGACACTGTTGCAAAAAAAGCAAACATGATTCTGGGATGCATTAATAAGAGTGTTGTGACCAAGACATGAGAAGTCATTCTTCCTCTCTACTCTGCATTGATTAGGCCTCAATTGAGTATTGTGTCCAGTTCTGGATACCACATTTCAAGAAAGATGTGAAGAAATTGGAGGAGATCCAGAGAAAAGCAACAAAATAATTAAAGATCTAGAAAACATGACCAATGAGGGAAGACTGAAAGAATTGGGATTGTTTAGTTTAGAAAAGTGAAGACTGAGAGGGGACATGATAGCGGTTTTCAAGTATCTAGAAGGTTGTTATAAGGAGGAGGCAAAAAAATTGTTCTTGGCCTCTGATGGTAGGACAAGAAGCAATGGGCTTAAATTGCAGCAAGGGAGGTTTAAGTTGGACATTAGGAATAATTTCCTAACTGTCAGGGTGGTTAAACACTGGAATAAATTACCTAGGGGAGGTTGTGGAATCTCCATCATTGGAGATATTTAAGAGCAGGTTGGTTAGACATCTATCAGAGATGATCTAGATGGTGCTTGATCCTGCCATTGGACCTGATGACCTCTCGAGGTCCCTTCCAATACTAGTAATTCTATGATTCTGTGATTCATATATGTTTCTGATTCTTGATTAAGAAGGTTGGGGGGGGGGGAGTGGCAAGCTGAGGTTGACAATGGTGGTAACTAGGATATTCATTTTCTGAGCTAGCAGTTGAGCATCTTGAAAGGAAAAAGTGAAAATTTACAAGGGGGGTTTCTAACACCAGATCAAAATCCAACCTATGCCAGATTCTATCCTACTCTTATTCCAGATCCAAATACTGCCACCAAGGCTAGTCTTTAGTATACCGAGAAAAGAAAAATTAAAATTGGGAATGGCTATTAAGGTAGGGGTTTTAATGTGAATAAAGAATTTTTCCATTTTGAATGTTTTTAAATTATAGTCAGTTCAGTGTTTAGAAAAATAAAGCTGCACCCACCTATAACTGGAAGTATTTCTGGAGAATCTGACATGGATTTATGGGTTTTTTCCCCAAGTCGATATCTCTGCTTCACAGTCCAATGTTAGCCAAACAAAGTGAAAACAGAGTAGGCAGACAGCACTGAGAATAGAAGAGAATAAAAGCTGGCAATTATGTTGAAGGTATATACTCTCAGATATACCTTTTCCAGATTTTTAGTCAAGTAACACATTTGTCTGATCATGGAAAGGCTTGTTTTTGGGCACTGTATCTTGGTCTAGTTCTCATCTTGATTAACCTGAGTTTCTAAATCCACTATCAGTATTAGAGTTGGTAATGCTCACAAGCGTTTGAGAAGGACAAATCCATTTAAATACTGGGTTCAGGTTTGAATGCTTTACAGAATGAGCTTTGTACAGAGCTGATCTGTGCAATAGCTGCCATTGTTAGAGTTGCTTTTGCATGTGGGAGCAAGCTGAGTGCTGTACTCTTGTGCATGAATTCTGAATCAGGAGTCCGATTGCACCCGCTAAATTCTATCCTGTTCTGACAGTCAGTTTCTGCATAGTAATTGAGTCAAAATTAAGCAGACAGGAGCAGGGCTGTGACTTCGTTTAGTTGTTATCGACAAAAAAGGATTTCATATGCTGGCTCAAATTTAGGCTGGAATTTGGTAGGAAATGGGCTTAAAACTCCCTGTTCTCCTATCTTACAGTGGTGCCCAAACTTTTCCTGTTGTGCGCCCTCCCCCCCCCCCCCAACACCTGTAATTGACCGTGTCTACTCCCTGTCCTCCCTCCCACCCACACCATGCATCTGGGAGTGGGATGGGGGCTGGAGATGGCACCAGAGCTGGGGGCAGAACAGGATTTGATGGTGCTTGCTGTCCATTAGGACTAGCCCAGGCTCTGCTGTGCTCCCACAGTTTGGGGACTATTGCATTAAGCAATATCACAGGACGTGTCAAGAGCAGCTTCCCTGAAGAAATGGGTTTTTACCCACGAAAGCTCATGATCCTATATATTTTTGTTAGTCTCTAAGGTGCTATGGGACAACTGTGAGTTGTGATGATGGCATCTGTGATGGGGTATTCACCCCACACTAGTTCTGGAGGGCCTACTATAGGCAAGACAATTCAATGAGTCACAGGCTGCAACTAGAGGGGAGCTAGAATGCAGTGAGGCTGAATTGAGGATGCTCCCTTGGGTGGAAATAGATAGAGCTTCTATAAAGCCAAGGAGCTGGCAGCTGAGCACCATCTGAAGTGAGGACGTGTGCAGTCACTCTCCCTGATACAAAAGGGGAGAGTAGGAGCCTGTAAAAGGTAGTATAAGAAGCAGGTCAGGGAAGAAGCAGTAAAGGCTGGGAGAGTAAAGACCTGAGCCACTAAGTCGGGGTCCCTGGATTGGAACCCAATAAGAGGACAGGCCTGGGCTCCCCTGCCAGCCACTGCAGGACTGGCACATTAGGGAAAGCCCATTTGGCGACTTCTAGGCACGGTTTCAAAAGGAGACTTTGATAATACCCCAAAAGTGGAGGGGACTTCGGTGTGACTTTCCCAGAAGACTAAGCCATGGGGAGGAAAGCGCTGCAGCTCCGGCAACATGCAAGATGCCAATGCGGGAGCAAGTGAGACGATGGTTTGAGGAAGGAGTGTCAAACCATCAGGCAAGCTCATCACTGGTGGATCACTTGGAAGCTCCAAAGCAGTAAGAGTGTAGTCCTGTTATGGCATCAAGCAAAACAACAATGCAACAAAACTGCAGAGGAGGACTATAATTCTATGACTGGGTTCCTTCCACTGCTCCTGTGTCCACTGGTTGTATCTCCAGAGGGGAAAGAAGGGGAAAATGCCGGTTTCCTTCCAGTGACTGAGAGTGTCAATAGGCTTCACGGCAGTCCTGTGAGACACATAAAAGAATAAGTACTGTTGTATATTTGAGTTGAGCAAAAAAAGACTAACTCAAAAATAATCTTGGAAAGTTGTTATACTTGTGGAAGCTGCCAACTTTAAGGAAGACTCATTTTGGGATGTATTAATGCTGGGAGTTCGGGCAACTTACATTTCTCTCCTTGCAAGAGAAAACTTACATTTCTTTCCTTGCATTCGTGAAATGTGCTGCATTCACCTAAAGGGGATTTTGTAGTTAAATTTGAAAATCAGCAAATAGAAGCTGCCAACCAATAGGGCTTGGGAGTGCTCAGAACAGAGTGATATATGGAGAAGATTGCACGTGCCCACAATGGGGACACTGAAAAACAAGCAGCTTTGTCCCAAAAGTGTCAGATACACTATGGGTGAAATGTGAGTGCTTTTGCCTGATGTCATATAGCCTAGTCAATCTTTTTACATTTAACTTTTGGGGAGGTTTTAGCTTTCTCTGGTTTCTAAGAAAAGTTGCTTTACCGAAGAATTCCTTGTCGGGGAGGAGGGGAGGGGTCTTACCAGGCATAATTATTGTGAACCTTCAAAAACAGAAACAACCCCACCTCAATCTCAAAGAGTCTGAATGGGGGTACCCAGTTTCGAGCAGTCTGCCTATAGCATGGGAGAAGAAGATGCCTATTTCCAAAGAGTGCTACCAAGCCATTCCTGCTGTCAGGGCATGATTAAGAAAGAGCACCCATGATGAGATTGGTGTGTCAGTTTTTATTTCAGAAAAATAAATGTCCTCACAGTAGTGGAGAACCCCTTGAAAATGTGACCTAATATACATGATGCAGGAACAGCTGCCTAAGTTTGCAGATAAAACATGAAACCAGTAGCTGTAAGAACTGTGCCATTCATCCCACAGCAAACTGCTGTGTCTCAACTATGTTGCTCTGGCACCCCTCGCTGTAACACCACTCCAGTCAAAGAGAGTCAATGGGGGAGGTATCAAGGTCTCTCATGGCCCTATTATCAGCAGGTTCCAAACATACACAGTCATCTATGTGGGTGGGCAGTGGTCAACTCTCCCCTCTGCTGGGGTGGAACTCGGCTCACCAGCAGTGGTCCGGGATGGTCCCAGCTGTCCAAAAAGAATGGTGGTGAGTATCTCAGCAAACCACACTTTCATAAATCATCCACATTACTGTGAGGAATCTTGGGCCTCATACCCAGGCAGACAGTCAGTGCTTAGACAGTGGTTGCCACCCAGTAGCTCATCCAAGCCAGTGGAAAAGAAAACTAGGGAAGTATTATCCCAGGAGTCCCTGCCACAAAGCTCCTGATTGGGGGAGTCATGCAGCTCCACTGATTGGCTGAGAAGCACTATTTAAGACAGAAAGAGGCAAAAGAAATTGTCTGAGCAGCTAGGTAAATCTCTGGCTGGCTGCTACTACAGACCGTGCCTGCTTGCCTGACTCCTGAGCCCTGCCTCTCAACTGGTTCTTGCCCTTCTTATCCCAGACCCCCATCTACTGTTCTGCCTTGCTCCACATCCCTGCTATGCACTGCCTCTGACTCTCACATCTCCCTTACTAACCTCCGTTCCTGACTCAAACATTAGGCCTGACACCCCATCCCTACCCCTACCCCCACCCCTATCCCTTAAAATCATCCCTCTGCTTCCATCTAAACAAGCAAAGAATGGGCCTTGGTATAAGCAACCATATGCTAGACTCAGAATATCACCCTCTGGCAATGAGACATCTGGATGAATTTGTTGACATCATTCTCCTGTATACAATCATGCTTCTAAATATTCCTTAAAGAGATGTGATGAGTGCTTCAGACTACGTGTATAGGGCCAGCTCACACCAGGTGCTCAATAGCTATACTGAAGGTGGTGGAACAGCACACAAAAGGCACTCAGCACCTTGAAGATCAGGGCCAAGAAAGCCTTGGTAGAGGGCAGGGAGAAGTGTCCAAATGCTACACTGTATATATGAGGACATGTGCTAGGAACACATGGGGGAGTTGCCTACGGCTCACAAATGTTCTCAGATGTCAAAGAAATGTAGATGCAACAAAATGAAAATGAACTGAAGTACTGGCAGAAGGACTTGAACTCTCAGGTCAGAGCCTCAGGATGTTTACTTACAAACTACTTAAAACCTCAGCTTGTTTAAATGTAATTTGTGAAAAAGGCTGAGCTGAAAGGGCTTGGGCTGGGTTCTAGCATACGTCCCATATTTGTATGCTGTTCCCAACAAGAAATGGACCCAACGCTTGTATTGCTAACCATGATACCTCAGTGAATGAGATACAGTTAGCCTCCAAAAAGCTGGGAAGGAGGCACCTTCCCTGTATTTTAAACAGGAACTTACCAAAACATGTATGGGGAACCTGAAGCATATAATGCAAGTGGTTTGCACAAGAAAAGATCATTTTAACCTGCCAAAAGATGGGAGTTTGTGCATTCTCTTCCTGAACAAATCCTAAATCCAATCCTCATATATAGGCTTATCAGCCAATAAAGTTGGAGAAAGTATGTGTCTGCTAGTGTTCTCCTCTTTTTCAAGCTGCACTGTTTGAATCCTCAAAGGCCAGATGCTCCTCCTTCCCTGTTAAGAAGCATGCTGCATGCTAGTAAGCCATGTACTCCTAATTGTCCATGTGGCTGGTGAATTCTACAGCAGAGCTAGCTGTGGTTCAGTAGTGTTGTGAATATCATTTAAATATATAATCACCATAGAAAAAGGCATTCTTTGCCAACTATTACTCACAGGAGGACAACTAGGGTACCACTGTATTTCTCTATACTTAGACTAAGTCTGCATTGTGGGAGAAAGTTGAACTAAGATACACAACTCCAGCTACATGAATAGCGTAGCTGGAGTTGACATATTGTAGCTTGACTTACTGCAGCATCCCCACTGCAGGAGGTCAATGGGAGAGACTCTCCCAAAGGCTTCCCTTATTCCTCATGACCTTGTGGAGTACCAGTGTTGATGGGGGTGCCATCAGCAATTGATTTAGCAGGTCCTTATAGGACCCACTAAATTGAATCCCGGAAGACTGTTCTCCAGAGTGTTGATCTCCAGGTAAGTATAGACAAGGCTTTAGATTAGGAAATAACTCTGATGTATACAGTGTGTTGATAGTCACTAGCTAGTGATGATTATGCTTGATTTGGATTTGGATTCCTGCTATTATTAGCAAAAATTCTATGCATATTGAAGGAAAGAATAAGATCTTCTATAGCAAGGGAGATAATTCTCTGTGCTTGCTTTGGAGACACCAGACTGGTCCGAGGGTTAAAAGCTCTATAACAAGACCAATTGTTTGCCTGTGGGCCTGATTCAGAATCCCTTGTGCAACTAACATTTTCTATTTAATTCAGTGGAAGCAAATCGGAGCCAGATCCCAAACCAGAAAACTAACAGTAAGTTGGTAAAAATAAACTGTCCTCATGACATACACAGCAGACTCAGACTACTACAATCTATGTCAGTCACTATGATAGAGTTTAGGAACCCCTCAACCTCCAATATGTGGAATAAGGAATTTAGAAACATCCTTTCCTCCCCATCACCAGACATTTTGGTGGTTAACAATCATATTCTCACACCATCTGTCCCCATAAAATGAGCTCTGCACTGCTCTTTATTGACAATCTCACTTTTCTGCCACTTTTTAGACTTTTTCAAAGACCTTCATCAATGTTCAACTCTCCCCCACCTTCTCGCTAATCCAGGATAATGAATTCCACCCGTTACTTAAACCTTTATACTGCGCCTTTCTATGAAAGAATGGAGAAAATTTGCCCTGCAGCAGTGTACTATAAATGTCTTGCAGAAGGTAGGAAATTACTAAGATCAATGTAACCAACGTGTTGAAAGTGTTAACAGCATTTTGTGTGAACCTTGATTCTTTAGATGAATACCCATTTTACATGTTGAAATGAAATGGTATAAAGCGGCTTTTAGATTGAACTTTATACACACAGTAGAAGAAATTGCAATTAAAAGCATTTTCCAGCTTTCAAAAGCCACTTCCTAACTCAGCTAATAAGATTTTGTGTGTGATATGCTGTACATTTGGAGAAGTAATTTTTATCTATTTACTTTTAGGATGCCTGCTGATGCTAAAGAGTTGCTTGTTTTGGAGCAATAGTTAAATGTCAGATTATATTTCAGTTTAATAAGAATGGTCAAATGTAACAGAGTTATACTGCTTTACACTTTATTTGCAATTCTGATATTTTCAGCTAATACATTGGATATTTACAATAAATCAGTGGAGTAGATGACAAAAATAAAATCAAGGCAAATGTTATAAAAATGGATGCATTTGTTGAATTTTGTGTTTCTGCTTAATTTAAATATTCCTGCCAATGATGCTTACTTAAAAATGGATTGTTGTTTTCTCACTGTAATGTTGGGCATGTGGCAAGTTTTGTCACCAAAAATCCATAGTGCATTGCTTAGTCTGTCAATAGGGGAGCTAGAAATGTGGCCATGATCTGTTGACAGAACCAGTGTAAACACACTTTGGAGACTCGGCGGGGGCAGGAGGGGTTGGTTTTTTGACAACTTTTGCGTGTCGACATTAATTTCATCACTAACATTTTTCAGTGTAGACATAGTCTGAGATATTAGTAAAGATAAGGAAAGTGACATGCAGTTTTCATTCTAGTTTCATTAAAGCTCTTTGCTGTCAAGGAGAGTTGAGCTGTTTTTGCTTCCCTTCTGTAGAAAATTGTCAGTTGATAAGCAAAACTTCAAGAATAATTAAAGAAAGTACATGTGTAAATCCTATTGGGAAAATCAATCTTTTACAAATACATTTAAATGAATTCAGCGTCCTTTCCTTTTAACAGGGACTAGATGCAAACGTTTATTTTGGATTTCTTTGATGGCAACTCGAGATCCTATGTTGCCTCTTTAAAAATAAATTGCAGTGTGCACCACTCATGGAACCGCAGAGGGAGAGAGTGATATTTAAAATTAATTTAAAAAATATCTGCAACGTGTCCCCAGCTGCAGTGAAGCTATGACAAACTTATTTCAAAACACTTTTTGGAATTTGAAGGTAACTTGAGTAATATTTCTGCCCAAAGTAAGCCTTTAATGGACCTATACTTACTTCTCTTTCAAACTTAGTAATATGTTTTTTTAGACAATTGTCTCTCCAGAAGATTGACGCATATAATTTATTCTACATTTGTCAATTTTTATGAAGGGCAGAAATGTAATCTCGCGGTTAAGATATTTGTTTGAGAGGGAACTCAGGAAATCTGGATTCAAGTTTTGGATTGGTCACAATTACTTTCTTACTTCAAAGTGGTGTTGAGGATAAATCCATTCATGATTGTGAGGTGTTCATATACTGCAGTGATGGAGCTTGTATAAATTCCTAGATAGATTCTACATAATGATGTAATTGAACTGGGTGACAATTTTTAGGTCAAAAATGCAGATTCTGGTCAATCAAACTACTGTGTGCATTTGTTGACTTCAGCAAATTGTTTCGGTTGGAAATTTTTAAAAAGATCAGAAAATGGTTCATTTTGTTGATGTTTTCAAAACATTCATTTTGATTTTTCAGAATTGTACCAAGAGTACTTAGGTGAAATAGAGTAGAAGATGGTGGTCCTTCTTATTCCCAACAGCCTAATGGAACAGCTTCAACAAAAGACACTCTGAGACAGATGTCTACTCTTCCAAAAGAGCCAGTGGCCTGATGACTAGGGCACTCACTTGATGGTGGGGAGTGAAGATTTGGGTTTATATTTCTGCCCCAGATCTGGACCTGAGTCTCCCTTCATCACCTCCTCCAGTTAGTGAATGGCGCCTAAGGGGACAGCTACAATTGCGATAAAAGACCAGACATCTACATACACTGCTGTGTTTAGCTCTGTGTACCCAAATTAGCTGTCCCAGATTCTGAGATTTGGTGCTAGGGGTTTTATCTCAGTGAAGATATGCCTTAAGTCCTGTTGGAAATCTAGTCCTTTGGTTTTCAAATTGTTTACTTTTTATTTTAAGAACGAAAAGGTTTAAAAACCCCCATTTCAGTATAAGATATTTTGCTTGACAGGAGCTGAATGTTTTTAAATGTCCAATTCTCCAAAAATTCCAAAAAGTTTAGGACTGAGGTTGACCCAGGGTAAAATTAACTTACATGTCTTACAGGTACTGTTGTACTGCAACCTGCTCCCCCCCGGAGGGGGAGGGGGGAGGCGGGCGTGTCTAGGGGCAGGAGATTGAGAGGAAGGTTGAGATATGACTGAGAGTACCTGTAAAAAATGTAAGTGAGCAGTGGAAAATGGGGTGCTCAAGGCAAGGAATTGGGGAGTTTTGGGGTGTGGAGAGCTCAGGGCCTGGGATGGAGGGGTGCAGGACTCAGGGTTGGGGAATAAGGAGGATCTCAGTGCAGAGGGGTGAGGGCGCAGGAGTCAGGGTTGGGGGCTAAGCAGGTTCTCAGGGTAGAAGGCTGGGGTGGGTGAGGAATTGCAGAAGTCAGGGTTGGGGATGTGGAGGGCTCAGCTAAGGGGTTTGGGGTAGCTGGGGGTGTAGTAGTCAGAGTTGGTGTGGAAGCAGGGGCTTAGGACGGGGGACTGGGGGTGTAGGAGTCAGAGCAATGGGTATGGGGGGTGGTCCAGTGAAGTTCCATCATTCACTATGATGGGAAGGGGAACAGGCAGCAGCATCCTGATAAGAATCTTGGGAGGGGGTATTTTCAGCCCCTCCTGCCCTCCTTAAATGATACTGTTGGGGGCTGGGGCAATATCCCCCAGCAAGTTTGCCTTTAACTTGCCTGTGGAAGATGCCCCAGAGATGGCTGGAAACATGCCCTGCTTCCTCATGAAGCTGAGCACTGCAGCCAGCTGGTTCCATTTTGCTGGAACAGCGTACCAGGATGCACCAGCTTACTTTCACCTCTGGTTTGACCTGAAATTTTTTTTTTTAATTGCCAGCAAACCAAAAACTTTGTTATTCATACAGCTGTCAATGCAGTAAGAGTAGGCATTACTACTCTGCGCTCACACAGATGGAAGTCTGGGGGTTCAAATCCTGAATTAGTTTATCAAGTGATGATATTTGGTGGGCTCTTCTAATGCCTGTTCTGTATAAGTAATACTACTTTGTGCTAGAAAGGCCCAGAACTACAATAAGGAAGGAAGGAAGTAATAATAAGTATCTAGTGTCTGCATAACTTTATGTACAAAGTACTCTGCAAACATTAATGAATCCAATCCTCATGGTATGCTTGTGAAGCCAGCTAAGTATCAATCTCTATTACAAAAGGGAAACTGTGTGTGGGGAAGTGTGTGTGTGTGGGGAGATTAAGAGAGTTTCCCAGGACTGCACAGAGTCAGTGCAAGAATAGGGATTAGAAATCAGAAATTCTTGGCTTCTAGCCCACTTTTCAGATCAGCCCCCCCCCTTTCCGCAGCAGATAGGTTTAGGTTTGCATTGTGAAAATTGCCTGCACTACATGGCACACTGGCCTTTCAGTTTCATGCACGTCAAATTCAAGCACGATTCTAAAACTATATATAATCCCAGATCATCTGTTCTGTAGTTATGAATGAGTGTGCTAGAGATACGCTTCATTGAAATGGCTGGTTCATGCAAAGCACTCAATACTCACTAAAGAAACTGAAAAAAGAGAGATTAACATTTTTCAATAGATTAAAGTAAATTAAAATACTAATATCAGCCTCCATGTTTGGTGTTTCTTAGGAACCAATGACCAACGGGAACTATTAACTGTCCTCCCTTGTTAAGGACCCAGTCCAACCCCCATTAAAGTCAATAGACAGCCACTTTTACTTTCAACCAGAGACGGATCAGTCCCTAAAACAAGAGGAAATGTTCCATATCTAAATGTGCCCTGAAGGGGACACTTGATTCTTGACTGTCCATTAGAATCAAACATTGGCAATCAGCCAGTGGCATTGGAACTATTTCTGGGGTGTGGGTGCTGAGCTCACCTTCTTCAGACCTGTTGAGATCAGGTTGCCAATTCTCCTGGACCACACTCCATTGCTACAAATGACGTCCAATCCATCCAGTCTAGGACAGTTGGCAACCCTCTCTGCCCCAGGCTGGGGCTGCAGCTGAGGACAGCTGCAGAGTCTTGGGCCTGTGGTAGGACCATGGGGCCTGTGGGCTGTAGAGCCCCTGACAAGGCCAGTGGGCCAACAAAAGTGTGTGGGGCCTGCAGGGCCCCAAGATGGCCACCCAGAAGCCACGGATTGGGACTGGAGGAGCCAGCAGTGGGACCAGGCCCCCAAGCATGGGGAAGCCAGACACAAATCTGCACCTGGACTTCCCATGTCTATGCAACCAGTACTCTGGTCTCAAGAAGCATAGCTTCCAGACTTTCACCAAGTCCTACAAAGCCATTTAGGTTTAATGTTAAACTAGCCTGAACTCTCTTTGCTAAGCCATAAGTAAACGTCAGCCAACTTCAAAATGTAGCTACTGAGAACATAACATAAAGTTCACATTATAACCAAGCTGCATCACCATTTTCATAGATTCAAAGACCAAGAGGAAGGAAATATGATAATCTAGTCTGGCTAGCATAAAACTGGCTACAAAATGTCCTCCAGGAATGCCTGTCAGAAGCCTAGAAACTTGTGGTGGAGTTAGAGCAACTTGGCATCCATTTTGATCTAAAGCCTTCAAGTGATGGGGAACCAACCACGTCCCATGGTAAGTTCCAGTGGCTAACTACCCTCACTTGTAAAACACATGCATGTCATTTTTAGTCTGAATTTGTCAAGCTGTAGCTCCCATTGGATCTCACTGTGCCTCTGTCTGCTAGATTTAAAAGGCCTTTACTGAACATGAATCATTGTGGTGAGCATGAGCAGGGATTTAATGTGGAAGTTGGAATATTAAAAACTATTTTTTCATGTACTGAAACATGGCACATAATAATTTCCCCTAATATTTAAGCTACATTTTAATAAAATAACATAAGAAGCAATTTACTTGTCTTGAAGCTGTTTGAGGAAAAGAAACGTGGATGACAGGTTAACTGAGCTAGTCTCGTATTTTACGGAAGAGATTTCAGTGCCAGTAAAAGGTGAAATGTTGATTTCTGAAGAATTAATTTCCTCTGTCTACAGAACAGGTGGAGTGATAGAACTAGCTTTCTCACACTGCCCCTCTGGCATGCCTTCGGCTCATACTAGCAGTTTGGTCTTTGTGCCCATTCTGTCTGGCCTTTTTGGATACTGCTGGCAAGGTCAAAGTGCAAACTGGGAAGGTGTGTTTGTGATGTGGACATTTGTCTGTTAAGTCCTGGACTGAGGCCACCAACTTATTTCACAAAAGACACTTAAAAGACATTAGGTGATGATGGCAAGTCACTTCCCAACCTAGGCTCCATTGGACCACATTGGGGTCTGAATCAGTTCTGATTCAGAGGAAATCACCTTAATCATTAAGTCACCAACACCACTTCCTTGAAGTATGCTAGGTCCTCCTCTACTGGTGTCCCATAAAATACTGTAAAGTTCTGCTTCAGCCACTGAGACAATAGAATCACAGAGAGTAGAAAGTCTGAGGGGGGAGCCATGTTAATCTGTTTCAGCAAAAACAACGAGGAGTCCTGTGGCACCTTAAAGACCAACACATTTATTTGGGCATAAACTTTCATGGACTGGAGCCCACTTCGTCAGATGCATGAAGTGGAAACTTCAGTTTGGCAGGGATATATATCCACACATTCAAAAACAGGAGTGTTACATTACTTATGTGAACCAGGGCTAATGAGGCCAATTCAATCAGGGTGAATTTGGCCCACTCCTAATAGTCATTAAGAGGTGAGAATAACACAAGGGGGGAAATTATTTTTTTTCTCTATTCAGAGCCCGTCTGAAGGTATCAAGTTTGCACATGACTACCAGCTCTGCAGTTTCATGCTGCAGTCTGTTTTTGAAGGTTTTTTTGCTCAAGTATGGCAACTTTTCAGGCTTGTTACTGAATAACCAGGCTGAATCATAGAATACTAGGACTGGAAGGGACCTCGAGAGGTCATCGAGTCCAGTCCCCTGCCCTCGTGGCAGAACCAAATACTGTCTAGACCATCCCTGATAGACATTTATCGAACCTACTCTTAAATATCTCCAGAGATGGAGATTCCACAACCTCCCTGGGCAATTTATTCCAGTGTTTGACTACCCTGGTCCCTGACAGTTAGGAACTTTTTCCTAATGTCCAACCTAAACCTCCCTTGCTGCAGTTTAAGCCCATTGCTTCTTGTTCTATCCTCAGATGCCAAGATGAACAAGTTTTCTCCCTCCTCATGACACCCTTTTAGATACCTGAAAACTGCTATCATGTCCCCCCTCAATCTTCTCTTTTCTAAACGAAACAAACCCAATTCTTTCAGCCTTCCTTCAAAGGTCATGTTCTCTAGACCTTTAATCATTCTTGTTGCTCTTCTCTGGACTCTCTCCAATTTCTCCACATCTTTCTTGAAATGTGGTGCCCAGAATTGGACACAATACTCCAACTGAGGCCTAACCAGTGCAGAGTAGAGCGGAAGAATGACTTCTTGTGTCTTGCTCACAACACACCTGTTAATGCATCCCAGAATCATGTTTGCTTTTTTTTGCAACAGCATCACACTGCTGACTCATATTCAGCTTGTGGTCCACTATAACCCCTCGATCCCTTTCTGCCGTACTCCTGCCTAGACGGTCGCTTCCCATTCTGTATGTGTGAAACTGATTGTTCCTTCCTAAGTGGAGCACTTTGCATTTGTCTTTATTAAACTTCATCCTGTTTACCTCAGACCATTTCTCCAATTTGTCCAGATCATTTTGAATTATGACCCTATCCTCCAGAGCAGTCACAACCCCTCCCAGCTTGGTATCATCTGCAAACTTAATAAGCGTGCTTTTTCTATGCCAATATCTAAATCATTGATGAAGATATTGAACAGAGCCGGTCCCAAAACAGACCCCTGTGGAACTCCACTTGTTATTCCTTTCCAGCAGGATTGTGAACCATTAATAACTACTCTCTGAGTACGGTTATCCAGCCAGTTATGCACCCACCATATAGTAGCCCCATCTAAGTTGTATTTGCCTAGTTTATTGATAAGACTATCATGCGAGACCGTATCAAATGCCTTACTAAAATCTAGGTATACCATATCCACCGCTTCTCCCTTATCCACAAGACTCGTTATCCTATCAAAGAAAGCTATCAGATTGGTTTGACACGATTTGTTCTTTACTAATCCATGCTGGCTGTTCGCTATCACCTTGCCACCTTCCAAGTGTTTACAGATGATTTCCTTAGTTTAACTTCTGTGCCAGGGAAGATAATGGAGCAAGTAATTAACTGGTCTGTAGTTTCCTGGGTTGCTCTTATTTCCCTTTTTATAAATGGGCACTATATTTACCCTTTTCCAGTCTTCTGGAATCTCTCCTGTCTCCCATGATTTTCCAAGTACTCTCCCATTGGTTTTTGAATGCTGCCATGCTTGAAATCTGATTTGTGTCCATTTATTCTTTAGTGTAGAGACAGTTTGGCCAACATACATAGCAGAGGAGCATTGCTGGCAAATGATGGCATAAATCCCATTCATAGAGGTGCAGGTGAATGAGCCCCTGATGGTGTGGCTGATGTGGTTAGGTCCAATGATAGTGTCACTAGGGTAGATATGTAGACAGAGCTGGCAGCGGGGATTGGTTCCTGAGTTAGTGTTTCTGTTGTATGGTATGTAGTTGGTAGTGTCAAGCTGTAGCTCCCCTGGGATCTTTGTCTATTAGATAAGTAGTGAATATTTGTTTCAGGTTGTGGAGCTGTCTGAAAGGCTATGTCTAGACTACAGGCTTCTTTCGGAAGAAGCTTTTCCGGAAGAGATCTTCCGAAAAAACTTCTTCCAAAAGAGAGCGTCCACACTGCGAAAGCGCATCAAAAAAATATCTGCTTTTTCAAAAGATAGCATCCATTCAGTCTGGATGCTAATCTCGCATGTAAGCTGTGATTACTACAGATGGAGTGGCCACCAGGGCACCTGTGCTTTTTCTTCTTTCCTCTTCTTGCGAAAGAACTCCCTCTTCCCCGTCCACACACACCTTTTTCTGAAAGAGCTCTTTTGGAAAAAAGCTTCTTCCTTGTAGAAAGAGGTTTACCAATGTCAGGAAAACCCCTCTGTTCTTTCAATTTTCTTTCAAAAGAATGTGATTGCACTGTGGACGTAATTGAAGTTTTTTCAGAAAATTGGCCGGTTTTCAAAAAAACCCTCTGTAGTGTGGACATACCCTAAGTGAGGACCAGCCTGCCTCCCAAGGTCTGTGAGAGTGAGGGAACATCTCTGAGGATAGGTTGTAGATCCTTGGTGATCTTGGTCATCTATTCCGTCTCCCACCTCCTATTGTACAGAATTGTTCTGTGGTATTTATAGTGCTTTATTTAGTCTGGGTTTAAGTGTCCCAAGTGTTCAGCCATTCCTTGGGGAGATTATTTCCTAGCCCAATCCATTTGTATAAAGAAGAACTTCCTAATTTTATCTGGATTTTTTCTCTCTCACATGCGGAGTTCCCAGCTTGCTCTGAAAAGAATCTATATGCATACTATGTTTAGTCTTAACTTACTGTTTTCTTGAGGATTGACTTGACTGGTAAAAATGTAAAAAACCAAAAAACATCCACCTAAATTTCCTCCTTGATCTTGGTTGTTCCTAGACTATCCCTACAGAGACTTCTATGTCTCTCTCTGTCCAATCACTTCAACCATATCCCCTGTATCTAGCTCTAATAAACTCCTTTGCCCCTTTCACAGTGAGCATCTCCCTTCAGAGTTCCAATGCTTGCTAGTAGCATGGGGGAGAAGTCTTCTGACCCCGGGTTATGCACCTTATGCATATAACACCTCTTCCATGCTTGATGCTGGAGAAGTATGAACAACTGTATATGGTCATCATTGCAGCTGATCGGAAAAATATTTGATTTTTTTCATGAAAAGTTGTTGGAATTTTGGATTGTTGGAAACATCCAAACATTAGATGAGCTAATGGAAAAATGTTTGCAGAACAATTTAACTGAAATTTTGAAAATTCCAGTTTTTTGACCAGCTGTAGTTACCATGTCTCTGCTGACTCACTAATCATTGCTCAGCTATTCTAAGATGGTGAAATCACTGTTGTTTCATGAAATCAGTATGACAGTCCAATAAACTAAATTTACTTAACCTGTCTGATGTGCATAATTTGGGAAAAGGGAAAAATCTTCAAAGTGTGGGGATGGTAGACCACACTTCCGCAACATCTTGGGTCTGACCTGGATTGACCCCGACCTCCAGGGGCAACGGAAGAATTCCACCAACTTCCATTCATGCTCTGTCCTTAGGAGACTATTGAGTTTTAGGAGCTCAATCCTGAAAGGAGCTAAGCACTCTGGTCCTGATCCAGCAAAGTGCATACCGAATATTTAAGTACATAGAAATTCCCATTGAACATGGTGGGACTACTCACATGGAGGCAACATTGCCTAGTAGGTAGAGCACTGGACTAGGACTCCAGATACCTGGTTTCTTTTCCCAGAGTGGCAATGGGCCTCTGACTCCTGTGTGACCTAAGCAAGTCATTTCCCTTCCCTATGCGTCAGGTCTCCATCTGTAAAATGGGGGTAATGCTATCAACCTCCTCTGTAAAGGCATTGAAATGCATGGATGAAAAAAATGTCAGATTAGAACATGGCATTCTTATGTCAAATACATCTCTGGCCGGGGACCAGACTGCTCAGCACGTTGGGAGATGGAGCCCTTTATTGTGCGTCTTTCTGACTGAACTGAAAGGTGATTGGGAACACATGTTATTTTTCCCCCCATGATTAATTTATGTTTGCTTAATTTGTGTGTGTCCATGTGTGGTGCTGGAAGGGAAAGGTGGGAAGAAGGTCTTTTTATAAAGCTAGTAAATAATTGCCTGCATCTGTTTTCTAGGTAGGACAACAATAATCGCTGTCACTGCTCAAACCAAAGTCCTATTATTCATGCCTCTACCCTGCAGTGTTACCAGCTGCTAGCAGTGATCTCTCCACCTGCTGCCTCGCTGCTCACAAAAGCATAAGCTGCACTCTGTAAAGCAACCCTATTACCCCGCCCAGGATCAGATCCTCATTCCTTCATCAGTACTTGGAACAGATACCCTATCTCTAAAACTGGCTCCCATACCCCTGGGATTTGGGAACGCATGCTAAACATTCCTCCCATTATAAGAGGCAGCTCAGATATGTTTGTGAGAAATTATACACCTATATAAGGCAATATTAAAAACTCAGAAAAGCAAACAAATTCTGGCCTCTTCCCCCCCATTAAAGCAGGTGGTGATCATACTTCCCATCTGATTACCTAGTTCAGGGCAACTGCATCTGTACTATAAAGCTTGTAAATAATTGCCTGCATTTGTCAATCTCTCAGACTTCTGACTCTCCAGCTGTTGTCTCTTGGCTGGAGACAAACTTCTCTTTCTCTTCTGACTGGGGTATATGCAGGCTGTATTATTGCCTGCTTTCACTGTGTATTGTGCAGCAGAGGCAATCTGCCTAAGCAGACCCGCTTTGCTTTCTCTTTAAAGATTGGTAACAGAGTGAATGATTGCTATGAGGTAGAGGAGGAGGATTGCTGTAGGAAGGAGCACAGGAACTCTCTAAAGGCAACAAAAGAAAAAAAAACAGAAACACACACACACACACACACACACACACAAAAACCCCAGTTTCATTTTATATCTTCGGGGAGAGTTTGTGGTTTTTGAAAAGAGCAAATACAAAACTATGTTTTCTGCTCTAAAAATAAATGTGATTTGTTTTTCCAGCTTTAGGTAGCTAACATTAAACAAATTTCTTTCCATGGGGACAGATGACTAGATGATGCCTCCACATACCATACCGAATAATTTCCCATTTTAGGTTGAGTTTTGCAGAAAGACCTTCTCTTTCCCATTAAATTTGGCACTGGCTGCAACCAATAAGAGCAGCACTTTGTTTAGCCTCAACTGGCACATACCCAAGCACAAGGTAGTATAAACTCAGCAGTGTCAGTTGATGCCCATTCTTGCAGCATTGCTCACCATAGTCTTCTCTTACCACCCACCCCTTGAGAGCTGCCATAGTAGGAGGAAGTGGTGATCACAGTGAAGAAGAGAAACACCTCCCTTCACTTCTCCACCCCTCCCCCCAGCAAAAGAAAGTTTCTGAGAGATGTCCCAGACTCTGTTCCTGTGAGTGCCATGGGAGGCTTCTCAGGAGGTGCTGGCCTTTAGACGACAAATGCATGTACTGCCTTGACACGGACCATGGCTTCTTCCTTGACAAAATTCATCCATTCCCTGGACCCGAGAACCCTCCCTAGGATCCTCCAAATCCAGTCAGGCATCTACTTTCAAGGTGAGTGGCAGACTCTTCATGGTGCAGTAACTAGTTTGGAGTTTCCATGCTGTTTACTCACTCTACAGAAAGAAGACCATGGGAGATAGGTGGAAGGTTGACAGCCACTTGAAGCTTTCTCGTGAAAGGAGGCCTCCTGCCCTGTGAAAGAAGTGAAGTTGTCAGTGATTTTGGGAGGGTGGCTTAGTTAGGGGTACATGTAGTTGACTTGTCAGCATAGAGGAAATGCGTGAAAAGTGATTTGGAAAAGGGCGCTTAGCCCTCCTCCAGTCCTGAGCTATGACTGGGAGTGCCATAAGTACCATGGTATACTTAATCCTGCCTCAGTGTAGGGGATTGGACTAGATAGCTTCTTGATATCCCTTGTGGTCCTACATTTCTATGAATGCTTAGCACTAATATAAAGCCTTCAACCAAAAGATCTCAGGTCACTTCACAAAGGTTAATTGTGAGATAGGCAAATAATAATATCCCTTTTTATGCACTGGAAAACTGAGGCACAGTTTAAGAGGCAGGATTTTGGTAAGTAGCTTTGAGGCAAGGAGAAAATCTTTTAGGTGTGCCTTGATATGAATGAATCGTGATTCTGACAATATCACAGTGGCGTTTGTTTTTTGTTTTTGTTGTGTGGGTTTTTTTGCTGGGTTTTCCCCTCAAGTATTTGTACTAGGTATTCCTGGCTTTCCTAGTCTTGGGGCTTGTTACTCCACAAAATCCTGATGATTGAACTAGCTCCAAAGGGCTCGCACGAAAGAGCAAAAATCTTTACGGCACATTCTGCACACATCGAGTGCATGAAACGGCCTTAGATGTCAGTGGAAATTCCATGTGACAAAATAGTCAAGAATGTGCCAAGTCAGGGAAGGGAATGCTTCCCTTTTATGGTTAAATTTACTGCATCACAGAGGTTCCAGGAAAGTCCTATGCTCTATATCAGTCTGAAGTGTTGCAGCACACAGGAGGGGGGGAGGGTAGAATTGACATGCACTTGTGGAAGGGGCTTTTTGGGAGTTAGCTGGAGCAGGGGTTATCATATCTGTCCATATACAGATCCCAAAGCCCCAAAGTCCTGCATAGGGAAGGAAGAGATTATATTAACAGTGGCTGTGGAGAGACAGAGTTGCAAACTCTTTGCCTGCCAGTTGGAGTGGGGTGAATTCCAACCCATCAATACCTAAGAAATCTCCCTCGTGGAGAGGAGAAGAGGGATGGAGCAAATATCAATGTTACTGCAAAAAGTTCAGTTATAATTATGATCTGTTGCATAGTATCTTCTCAAACTCTTATATCATAATTGATCTAAAACAAAACCCACAAAAGTGCTTAATTCACCTGAGTTTATTGGACCTGGAAAATGGTATTCTGGGAAATTAACTCACCTAAAAGTATCAGAGGCTTTTAAAAATACTATTTTTTCCCACTCTGATTTGAAATATGGTCCCATTCATTGGCAGCTATAGTTCAGTGTTGAAAAATCCTTTGTCTCTGGGCTGAGAACCCGTGAATCAAATTCCAGGCTCAGATGAATTAAAAGCTTGAAAACAGGGTTTCCAGAGGAGTTTGGAAATCCAGAGGAGTGGAATCTGTAAATTGAAAGCAAAGCTCCTTATGTGGAGGAATGTGAGTAGCGGAGGCATCTGTGTAACTCACTGGAGAATTAGCAGGGTTCCTGACTGGGCATGTCCCTGGGGCAACCCACATGACGGGGGCTGAGGGTCATTCCATAAGATTTTACCTTAGGGACTTTCTAACTTCTCAGTCCCTCTGGTAGAAGAGTGTTAACTAACTGACAAGGTCACAGCCTCATAACGCCACCAACCCTGGGAGCTGAAGAAAATGGAATCTGCCACCAGACAGATCCAGAGATCTCTGAACACAAGACTAGACACACAGTGCTGCTTTCTCTCTCCCATTCAAACTGTGCTCCCACATTACCCCAGACCTCCCCTCTCCAATAGCAGTGCAGGCACAGAATATGTTGAAATGCTGGAATTAGCATTTATTTAAGTGCAGATATCTCCTGCTTTTGGAAGAGATCACGGTGTAGTAAGCAGGCACTCCTTGACTCCTCCTTACCATAATCTGACCCATCCTCTGAAATATCCTGGACACCTCCCCTCCCCCCCTCCTCCCCAAACTGCAGTGCCCAGGCAGGAATGACACCATGGGCTTGGAAGAAAATAGGCACTCACATTATAATAATTGGACGTGATTCTATGAAGTGCTCACCTTCCTGAACTCCTTAGACTATAATGGAAGTTCAGGGCTAAATGGAAAAGACTCTTCTAGGTCACCTAATCAAGTTCCTTGCATTTGTGGGATTAATTAACTCCACTCCGCTTCTCTCTGCACATTGAGGTCTCGACTGACCCTTTTTACTTTTAAATATTCCCCTTCATTCCACATAGTGGAAGAAAGCCCACGGCTCAATGTGGGTATTGTGCCTTATATTGCAGTCTTTACAGTGAGATGTCAGGCTTAAAGAGAGTCTCATGTGTAACAGGTGTCATATTGGTAAGCATGAATGTCGAGCACTGTATTCAGTGTGAATTTCCAAACGGACAACAGTTTTTTGGTTCCTTGCTGGATTTTTTCCCCCGGAAGTTTCCATGATCTCTGTTACCACATCCAATTATGCTAGTGATCACTTGGCCCGCGGCAGCATGCCTTCACCAGTCGATGATGGAATTATTGCTAGTGTACTGAAGAACAAATGAGAGTGCACACACATGGATTTTAGTAGCTCTGATTCTGGTGTGAAGGGGCACTAGGCAGTTGAGGCCTGTTCAGCTTAGCTTTTCTGTGGCCTTTCATTTCTGTATTGTGGTTTTGAGGGATTCTTAGTACATTTTTCATACAGCACATAGAAGAAACCGATGGTCAGTAAAGGGGAGGCTTTAACATCGGGCTTATCTGCATTGCAGCAACATGTAGGGCACAGCATCTCCTGTCAGTGTAATTACTCCACCTCAGCAAGAGGCAGTAGCTATGTCAATGGGAGAAGCTTTCCTGTTGACACAGTGCTGTCTACCCCAAGGGTTAGGTCAGTATAGTTATATCTCTCTGCTGTGTGGATTGTGGATCCAGAGTGGTGCAGTCGGACCCATGTCAGCTTGCAGTGTAGACCTGGCCTCAAAGAACATAATAAGAAATCATGGGGATTATTTGAAATTCATCTTCTGGAGGAACAATAAACCTGCGAAGGCGAGTTTACAACAGAGAGGGGAAAAAATTTCTAGCAGCTGGGTTTGTGTCACAGCAGAACTAGGCATACTGCTCAAAAAGAAAGCAAGATGCAGTGATGTAGAATGAGATATGAAGTGAATATGCATTTTTTAAAATCCAGTGCTGAGGGGCATGCTCAAAGCTGTAGCAAAGAAAGGGCCAGATTGTGGCCAAGAAATCAGTGTGTGTGTGTGTGAGTGGGGGGGGGGTTGTAATATGGAAGCAGCAGGGCTGAATTCTTCATTGCCTTTGTGCCTTTTGAGGTCACTTACACTTTTGTGCAGAGGATATGCAGCACTACTGAATGAGAATTCTCTGCTCACTGGAGGGGGCAGGCTCCACACACTACACCCAGCATGACATAACTGCACAAGCCTGAACCTGTTAATCTCAATGCTAGTGTCCTCAAGGTAGACTCAGTGCCCCTGCCCTGAGAGTGCAGGGAGGGCACAACTGTTACTCCGTCCTCTGAGAGGATGAAGCAGGTGCTCCTTGCACATGGGAAGCTTGTTCTACTGGCTCTTGCAGAGAGAGAGGGTGAGGCAAGGACTGGGAATGTATTTGGCTCTGGCCAGAAGCACTAAGGAAGAGGGAAGGGTCCCAGAGGCCTCTCTTACACACACTCACATAGTGCTGAGCTCAATCTGGTCCTTAGGATGGATCCAGATGGATCTGTCTATAGTCTGCTCAGCCCTGTACAAAACAACATGATAACAGTCCTTGCACAGCAATCTTCTTTAGACTCACCACAGTCATACTTAATAACCCTTCAGTGTTACAAGTTGATTTTCATCCATCAAAATCAAGTATTTTACAAAAGAGGAGAAATATCTATATCTCCAGTTTGGATCTGGGAAAATGGAGGCAGTGCCTGGGTCACGCAGCATACTTCAATTCGGTGTCTGTGCTGTCATAATTCACGGCCCTGGTCTTAACTTTCAGTGCCACAAACACTGGACAGTTAAATCACTGAAGGAAATGGAAAAGAAAAAGGAAGCCCATTGTGAAAGAAAGCCAGAGATTATTTAGACAAAAATATGTTGGTAATCAGCACAGATTAGAAAGGACCTTCAGGACACTTAGAAATATGTGGCTGTTTAATAGGTTGTTTAAATATGTTGTTAAAACAATAGAACTGCTGTAACTCCATTGGAAACGGATTTGATTCATTGAATGTCTGTCTGAATATTTCAGTAAATATTGATGTTCAGTGAGCTATGACATTGCCATTGATTTTACTGATAAGATGGCAAGTAGAAGCTTTCACTTGTATGTTGAAAAATGTCTGATTTAATACTGGTATATTTATTCTATGAATTATTGAATTTAATTTTCTGTGGGCTTAATTTAACCAATGTCAGGACAGTAAAATGTGTCAGACTTTTATCTTGAAAAATATAGAGTTCTCCAGAATGGCTCCTTCCTTTTTGTGATACATGGGCCCTAACCATGCTTCCCAATGCACACTTCACACAGTGATTCTTCAACAATATATTGGACTTTATCGTCCTCTAAGTGGGAGTGGGAATTTTGCAAGGTTCCTTCTCAATCTTTCATTTGGCTTTGGACTGGATTTGCACCTTGCCCCCTACATATACCTTACAATGACATGGGGTTTGAAGGTCTCAAAACTGCAGGTTTCTGGGTTTTTGCCAGAGGAAAGGGTCTACTTTGTGGGCATTCCATGATGTTTCACTGTGACTGACCCCGGGAACAACAGTTCTACTGCATGATCTATGGTGCTAGGAGCTCTCCTGATTCTGGTTGCTATCAGGAGTAATTTATGCAGCTTTGCCCTATGTATTTGCAGTGGGAAGAGGGAATCCTGAGGGTCATAGGCCTCATCCCCCCACAAGCTTGGAACAGGATGGAGGGAGCATGCCACAGATGTAATACTCCAAGTTCCACAGTCCCATATAGCTAGGAACTGCAAGGGTAGGTTCCCTCCACTCTTGGAAGTTGTAGGGAAATGAAAAAGTGTCTTGTGGGAGTCCTCCACATCTCTACCCCCACCTGTGTCCACACATACAGAACTAATGCTCTTGGAGCACAGTGCTATGTGCTTATGAGAGTACTCAGGACTTTTGGGATCAGATGCTTTATTAGTGGAGGTACATACCCGCTTAACAGCTATATCTAACACCCTACTATAAAGCACGAGGAAATGGGGAAACAGATTAATTTTTTAAGCCAGTGAGTAGTTTCCTTTTATAGATCTTTTGGTGATCCATCAAGCAATGCCTCCAAATGAGCTAATCACTTCCGCTGCCTCTCCTTCATCTCTGTATGTACATGCCCACTGACTGCCTGTGCATTTTCAGATTCAACTTTGCTGTTGCTGTTCGCAGCAAAACACCCACTTCCAGTGCCTGTGGTGCTCATAAACACTTGCCAGAGCCATTTGTGAGTGTGGTGCAACTGACCATCAAGAAAACAGTGGAATTGACGGCATAGTGTTCTGTCAGATTCAAACCAACAAATAAGCAAACTGATTTGGAAGAGGACCTTTATTTAGAGTCCCCATTTGTTTGTGTAATCCAGAAAGGGTTACTGGAAGCAACCAGTCAGAGAATGATCAGATGGAAATGTGTTTTTTCATGTCGATGGTGACCTGTTAAGGCAACATGGAGTGGGCAAATCCTAGTTGCTTTTATAAATGTGAAAAGCCAGATGCGTTAAGCAGGGTTTGTCCATATGTGTCTGCAATAAAATGTGTGAATAAAATAAATATGATGGTGTGACTGGTGTCCCAGGTTACTTAATTAGGGCAAACTAAGTAACCTTAAGAATAGGGTAGGCAATTCCTAAAGCTGGTGGTTATTCCGGTACTTAGAAGCTATTTTGTGCTGCTTGATAAATCTATCACACCTTATTGGTTATCCAGAAGGCAAAACACAGTTCCCTTGAAGTACCCAACCTTGAGTTCTCCCCCAGACAGACAAGTCAAATGTGATGATTACTGAAAATCGTATTCATTGTATAAGAAAGTTCTAACAATCCCAAAGGATGGGCTACATTACCTCCCAAGTTTATGAATATTTCAGATCTTGCCCAAATACACACTGGTGGCCAATTCTTGTTAACTAAACTCAAATGTATTAAAAAAAAAAAAAGAAGTGTGTGTGAATATTGGTTAATAGATTAGTATACATACAGACATGAGAACAGTTCTAAGCTCAGTCCCATAGTCAAGATGGTGAGCTTTGTAGTTTAAAGAGTTATTTCAGAATTAGTCCATAGGTTATATAGTCCAACGATTATATTCAGGGTGATCCAGGTGGGACTTGAGATCTCAGTCTTATGACTGCACCTAGCATCAAGCAGATCTGAGATGAAAGGGTAAGTTCCCAAGAGCCTTTTTATATAATTTTCTGGCAGCTGCTTGACAATACAATCTAGGGTGAACAATAGCCTTTTGAAGTAACCTTGTACTGTATTTCCTAAACATCACCAGTAATTAACTGTAAGGTAATTTAGCCAGTAAGCAATATATCACAAACTTTAGAGAGACCTATAGACAATGACATTATTTCACCCCAGAATCATCTAAATGTTAATACTCCCTTTTGATCTCTGAAGCAATAGCTATAGTAATAGACAGGAACTAATGTAACTAGTAACTAACATCTATCAAGATATAAGTAAACTCCAATTTAAACAAAGCCAGAAAACCTTTGATTAAAATAATTAGGGCTGTATTTCTTGAAGTGGTGGAGCATGCATTTTTTAACAATGGCCGGAGCATCTACTGAATTGAATGCCCAGATGTGTCTATGCCCTCCCCACAAAATCCTTGCATGTTTTCACATCATGAAATAAATTACTAACATTTTTGTATAGTGTTTGCCCTGGCAGATTTGCCTCACTTGAGCATGTAGATAAATGCCAAATTTGTCAATGAAACCTGAGATTTCTTTCCCATGAGGGTCTGCTGCAGCAAGGCTCTGAAGACTCTTAGCTCCTCTTGTTTCAACTTGTGGGCAGGAAGGAGGTTCCAGAGGAACCACGGAGAATAACTGTTCTTAGCTGTGTCAATTTTCTGGTGTGATCTGTATCCAGAGACTGCTTGTAAATTTTCTCTGCCTCCCATTAGACAGGCTGCTTTCCAGTGTTCAGGCAGATATTAAAGCAATTTTTGTTTGCAATAAGATTCTGCAAGGAAAGCACCTTTAAGTAGTTAGTACTGAATGATAGTAACATCTGACATTTGTGGGTCAAATCTTGTCCACCTTGCTCATGGCATAGACTCTAAGAGGAGGCTTGGCCAAATGAGGTGAGCAGGATTTAACCCTAGGCAGCGCTCTTCAGAAAGCTGTACGGAACAACACAATATAAACTTTAGGGGCTGGACCCATGATCCCTTGTCTCAGGAGAACTCACATGAGCAGACGTTGAGGTCAGAAATCTCGTGGAGCATCTCCCTGTGGAGATCCTCAGCCCCTCTGAATCACTCTGTGGACTGGGGGTGTGTATATGGAGGGGGGAGGGGTTGACCTCTTCATTCATGAAATAGGCCATGAGGCTCAATCAGGTATTCTGCCAGACTCTAGGGTCATCCATACTGAGCTGCCCTGGACTCCACTATTCCCTGTTCTTTGTCCCTGCTGGTGTACTGCTAATCATGGAATCCCTCTGGCTGTGGATGCCCCTAAAACACATAGGAGGAGTGAGTGAAGCTCTGTGGAAAGGATTATAAAGGTCAGGCTTTGTTACCATTTTCTGGTGATCGTTGTTGGGCCAGAGAGGAGACTGTGGCCCCAATTCAGCAAGATGCTTAAACACATGCCTAACTTTGGGCTCTATCTGGCAAGGTGACGAATGCTCTGGCCTGATCCATCAAAGGAAAATATGCTTAACCTTAAGCAGATCCATTAATCTCTGAGTACTTGCACAGACACTTATAGTTAAGCATGTGCTAAAGTGCTTTGCGGTATCCTGCCCCTTTATTAATGACCTTAGCACAAAGAGCAGGAGTGTGCTAATGAAATTTGCTGACGATACAAAGTTGTCAGACCAGAGAAGGGATTGGAATATTATACAAGATGACCTTGAAGACTGGAGTGACAGAAATGGGATGCAATTCAGTAGTGGAAAGTTATGCACTTAGGCTGAAGTAATAAAAATGTCTTCTGCAAGCTGGGGACTCGGCAGTTGGAATCAACAGAGAAGGAGAGATGTGGGTTCCTCACAGGATAATGGTGAGGGACCAATGTGATGAAGCCATGAAAAATGCAAATGTGAGCCTAAGATGTAACAAGTGAGGCATTTCCAGTAGAGAGGGGGAGCACTGTTAATGCTATTACACAGGGCACTGGTAGGACCTTACTGGGAATACTGTGTACAATTCTGGTCACCCAGCTATGTCTACACTGCTGGTTTTTGCCAGCAGAGACTATGCTAATGAAGCACTCATTAGCATTTGTCACACTGTCATTAGCATATTCTCTGCCTGAGGCTTTTTGTGCAAGAGGTTTTTGCACAAAAAAAAGCAGTGTAGATGGATCCATTTTGCGCAAAAAAACCCTTTTGCATAAGATCCTTATGCCTCAAAAAAGGAGGTATACAGATTTTGCGCAAAAGGGTTTTTTTGTGCAGAATGGATCCGTCTGCACTGCTTGTTTTTGCACAAAAACCTCTTGTGCAAAAAGCCTTGGGCAGAGAATATGCTAATGACAGCGCGACAAATTCTAATGAGCACTTCATTAACATACTCTCTGCCGGCAAAAACCAGCAGTGTAGACATAGCCCCATAGTCAAGAAGGATTAATTTAAATTGGCACAGGTACAGAGAACAGGTATTAGGATGATTAGGGGCACGGAGAGCCTATTTTGAGAGGAGAATGGAAGAGTTTGGCTTTTTTATCTTAGCAAAGAGAAAGCTCAGAGAAGATATGATGGCGCTCTATAAATACAGTGGGGAAGGAAATACCAAGGAGGGTGCAGGGTTATTTAAGCTAAAGGACAATGCTGGCACAAGAACAAATGGTCATGAACATACTGGGGCTGGAAATTAGAAGGGAGGGGTCAGGAAGGGATTTCCATCCCAATCCAAATATTTTCTGGGAGGATTTTTAACCTTCTTCCTCTGAAGCATCAGGGAAGGTCTTAACTGAAGATGGGATAGTTAGTGGGCTGGGCCAGTCAGTGTCTCGCAGGTGTTTGGCTGGCTGGTTCTTGCTCATATGCCTACTGATTACCATAGGCGGGGGCAGGAAGGAATTTTCTCCCAAATAGATTGACAGTGATCTTGGGGTTTCTTGCCTTCTTCTGCGGGTAAGGATCACATGCCTGGATTATCTTGGTATATCTCATTTAATCATTTCCCTGCCACTGCAGGGGCCTTGAGCATGGGTCTCCCTCCCTCCTGCCTATTCTCCGCAGGTGGCTCATAACATTCTATTCTCCTCTGGGCTGTAATACTTCCGTCTCCATTTTGGTTGTTGAGTTTAGCATGAAGGTGCTGGGTGGTGTTCGTGGCCTGAAACACACAGAAAACCAGACTAGATTAGCTAGTGGCCCATTCTTGCCTTAAACTCTCTAACTCTATAAGCACATGGGTAGTTCCATTCGCTTGCAATGGGAGAACCATCATGCTTAAAGTTAGGCCTTGATGCAGCAAATTACTTTTGTGCATTCTCTCTTAGCCAACTCTGTCCTCCCCGTACCCTATGCTACCCACTTCAGCCAAAGGAAGGGAATAGGAATAGCATCATGGAGTGAAGGGACTGTCTTTCTGCACAGTCTGTCCTGGTGGGGGGTCTCCTCCTTGCTTAGAACTGGGGAGAGGAGCAATCGCATCATATACATATTTATAAAAATCGAGAACAGTTACAACGGCTGTGGCAAACGTTCTGCAAAGAGAGCTCTCACCACAGGCCAAGCAACATTACTTTTACAGTTCTTGTAGGCAATTGTGCAACTTGGTTGCAGAAATGCTGATTCTCAAAGGTAAAACTAACAAAAGAAAGGTCAAAAATGTTGCATTTGGAGCTGTGGTTTTAGCTGCTCTTTCCTATAACATGGTATGCATCAAAGGCATGCTGCTGCATGCAAAGTTAAAGCCTGCCCAAATAAATGAGAAACAGGAAAAAAAAAAAAGTCATAAATCTATTAGGAAAGGAATACCTCAGAAACCACCCAAGTAGTTTTTAGAGAATTCCATTATGACAGAAATGGCTGAAAGCTCTTGACATTTTAAAATATGTGTAGAAACATAAAACTGCTTCTTTTGTTTTCTAATGGGTCGGTGCTTGCAAAATCTGGCCCTCTCCTGCTCGGGTTGTTGTTAAATGGGTGCCATCACCATGTGAGGCCATCTTTACAAATAGTTTCCTTTGGAGGTTTGTCCAGACTAGATGACTCAATGCAGTCATTTATTAATGAGGATACATTTGGAGTGGTCCTGTCCAAGTGCCCAATGTATTGCTTTATGTGCTGTAAATCCTGTTTATGATGGAAACTACTTCAAGCCAGAGGGTGGGAGTGATGCAGCACTCCTTGCACCTCTAGTTCCAGCACCTATGGATTTTGCTGTACGGGGAGAACATAAGGCTGGCATGGATGTGCTGAGGGTTTCTGTTGTACCCCCTGAACTCAGTGATGCCAGGCTCCATGCCAGCTGCTGAGAGATGAGTACAGGCATGGAGGACTGGGAGCAGTACGGGCAAATAGCTAGGAAAGCCAAGATTAGCTCACATTGGGGGTTCACAGAGTTTGCATCCCAGGTGAGAGCCTGGGGTGGAAGTAGAAGCTATAGTTGCAGGCCTATTCTAGGCCTCTGTAGCTAGCTGGGGGGTGAATTCCATCCCCTGTGCGTACTTTCTCACGCAACGATAGTTTACCTGAACTTAGTAGGACAGGGTAGAGGCTGAATTTCTTACTGGGCATGTGACTGAAAAAAAACCCTAGTGCCTATACTGGTGGAGATATAGAACTCTATGTACCTACTTGCTTAGTAAAAAGTGCTGGAAAAAGTTTATAAGCCAAAATGAAAACCTTAAAATTGATTGCAAATTAAAACAACTTTAAAATAGACACTCCCCGCCTCACAGAATAGACTCAACAGAAGGCTAAACTCCAGCAGCAGACATCCCCTATAGCTTTTGTTTTTCCAACACTGAATATACTTTGTGCACTTTGCTCCTATCGGAGCCTTGTAGCAGCATTCATGGAAACAGTGATTTGAGCTGACTGTGGTGCATCACGGGGCAGTTTATTGTCTTTCTGGTTGAGCAGGTATTCCAGGGCAGGCCTTCCCATGGACAGAAATGACTTCACCAACTAGTGAATTGCAGTTCTGATATGAAAGAACAGCAGTCAGGTGCACAGGTGCCAGCTTCCTCTTTGCTCCCAGGTGCTCGACCCCTTCTCTGCCCCAGGCCCTGACCCCACTCCACCCGTTCTTCCAAGTTCCCATCTGCTTCACCTCTTCCTGCCCCCACTCCTGCCCTTCCCCCATGCACCTCCTGTTTGCTGCAGAACAGCTGATTGTGGTAGGGAGGAGACACTGTCAGGGAAAGAGAGGAACTCATCAGTGGGGCTGCTGGTAGGTAGGAGGTGCTGGGGGAAGGGGAGGAGCTAGCTGCTGATTGGTGCTAAGCAGCCACTAATATTTTGTATGTGGGTGCTCCACATTTATGGTTAGGTAGGCAGCTAATGCTCAACCAGGTTTCCGAAGGGGGTGTGCGTGTGCAAAGGGGGCAATTGCCTGAGGACCCAGTGATGCAGAAGGGCCTGGCAGTAGCCAGGAGCCCTGGGCCCTTTAAATCACCACTGGAGTGCCACACATTGTGCTCTGGGTGACTCTTGAGGGCTGGCTGATGGAGGATGGAGACCATAGTGTGGTACATTCCAGGTGGTGCTGAGGATAGCTGCCCCTGTCTGACTCCTTCCACCCAAGGCTCCTCCCCTTCTGGGAGTGCACAGTTGGTCCCATCTCCTCCTCCCCCCGATCTTGCCCCAGACCCCGGTAAGTCCGTCTGCCCCCTGTGCACAACATAATAGTAGGAGAAGAAAAATTTGAGAGAAGGCAGCAGGGAAAATCCCTGTTCTTACAGAACTTGCCAGGGAATCGTTAACATTCATGCCAAAAGCTAAGAGACTCTCTCCTCCCACATTCTAACCCTCCTTTGAAAGAGATCCTACACCATCAGCTGCATGGACTTCAGTTAATCGGTGGATGGTGTTTGGATCCACAGTTGTTGAATTTATCCCAGTATATGGGCTGGGTGAATCAATGGCTGATGTTTGGGCTAGTAGATCACAGTCTGCACTGACCGTTGTAGGAGAACAAATGAAACAGAGATATTAAAAAAATAGGCTGTGCACTTGGTTCTGTGTATCGAGCCCTGAAGTGGGAATCAGGGAACCTTGGTTCTAGTCCCAGCTCTGTTAATGACCTTAGGCAAGTCACATTGCTGTTTTGTGTTTCCATTACATAAGACTATAAGAACAGCCATACTGGGTCAGACCAAAGGTCCATCTAGCCCAGTATCCTGTCTGCCGACAGTGGCCAATACCAGATGCCCCAGAGGGAGGAAACACAACAGGTATTCCTCACGTGATCCCTCCCCTGTCACCTACCTCCAGAGAAACAGAAGCTAGGGACACCATTCCTACCCATCCCGGCTAATAGCCATTGATGTATTTGTAAAACAGGGACAATGAGAATGGCTTTCTTCATAAAGTGCTTTCAAGTGAATAGATGAAAAAGTGATGTAAGAACTAATTATTATTAATTGACTTAATTATGGACCTAATTCTGAGGCACCATGTGTTCATAGTTCCCTTGGGAGTCAATGAACATTTCACACTCGGAGCAGCTATGAACCTGGGTCCTAAGCTAGGAAGGATAAAAAGCAGAAATGTAATTTCAATGGCTATTGTTCTAACTTATAAAATATTGATCTCAATCATTCTGTCTCACTTCTCCCTGATGTGAAAAGTAACTTGAATCATCTTATACATGGATCGCATTTATATTTTATATTGTTATTTTTGAGGGGAAAATAAACCTTATGCTACATATGAGAGGAGAATCCGATAAAAATTATTGTAAATGTTTTCACAATAATACTATTTTAGGACAGACAGAGGGAAAGGCTATTTAACTAGTTGTTTTGGTTGCTTTGATATGATCACAGCAGCTGCTAATATGGATTGTCAAACCAGAGATTATAAAAGGATATAAATGTAGTTTTTATTGAACAAAGTAACAGTCCAAAAAGGTGGTTTCAAAGGCAACTAGTTCTTTAATTACAGCCTTCAGGGGCATTGTTTGATCACTGTAAATAGGCTGCCTTATTTTAGCTTTTGCTAAAATGGTTTTGCATTGTATTCTCTACAGCTTTCTGGAATCGAAAAGAATCAACCCTTAAGGTTAATTGACTTACATTTTCAGTGTATTTTATGCTTTCTTTGTGGTTAAACCCAGAGAATTGGCATGCTGACAATGAGTAATGCACTAAGTATGACATTTTCCATTTTTTCCCATGGGTATATAATATACTATATCTGGGGTTCCATGGTGCACAGCTAATCAGCTTCAGCAAGGGTTTTCTGATTCACATAGGCACCCTGCAGGAGCTCTAACAATAAAACTAATCCTGCTGGTATGAATGGGAAAAGAATTTTTATTGTCTATTTGAAAACTTGGTTCTAATTCTCAACAACAAACATATTTGGCAAAATTAGCAGGATGACAAATCCCACAGGTAACATTTTTCTTGCCTAAAATTTAGCCCGTATTGTATTAGTCCAGGCAAACTGCCAAGCTAGGGCTAAAATCAGGATTTAGGCTGTTTAACATAAGACAAATTTGTAATTATAACCAATACTATATAGTTGTGCACAAAATGTATTTATACTTGTGAGGGATATTTTTGTTTGTTTATTTAAACAGTGCATATTAGGCCAAATCCTGATCTTCACTACACTAGTGTAAACCCAGAGCAACTCCACTGAAGTACAAGGATACTCAACACATACTTGGTATGGAGACAAGGATACATGGGGATGACAGCCAGCAATAAAATGAAGAGCTGGGCTATGGTTTTAGAGAGCAGGAAGTGTATTTAAAAAAAAGATTCACTAACAAACCAGCTACTTTGTGACACTCTGCTACTAGATGACGTGTTAAACGTACAGCATTGGATTAATTCAGTCAAGTTAAAAAACGGTTGTGAAGGCAACTGTAATGTCCATCTGGGGTCCTTGTTCTACCACGCTGTGAAAGGGGAGGCTCAAGGACTGGGGCCAAATGGGAAGTCTTCACTTAACAAACCAGCGGACATCACCCACAACTCAGAATGGGAGGGGGGAAAATTGCCAGATGAGCCTTGTTGTTTTAAGTATATTCCCTAGTCCTAGCCAAGAGAATACCTCTAAGTTGGCCTGTAAATGGGCTGTGCAATTCACACACATAGCTCAAAGAAAGCTTGCTAAGAATAGGGAGGGAGGGAGAAGAAATTAATAGCATCTAATAGTCACAGCAATCAGGCTCTTGATTTCTATACTGTACATGAGGGGTGGAGAGGTTTTATTCATCAGATAAAGAGGATGACTAACGTTAGTGCAGTTTCATCTCACTCACTGCACCATGAAATAAAATATTGCCTGTATGTTTTCAGGATGGCATAACGTTGCCTACAGAGCAGAGCTAAAGCAAGAAGAGCTCTGACACTTCTTCATGTGGTCACTGGAGCATCAGCTGCTGTAACCCACAGAGGCCAGGCAGGATGGAAAGGAGTAGTAGTGTTAGTCAATGTGGTACTGGCAGCAGTGTAAAAGAATAGCAAGAAGTGACAGGGTTCAGTTTTTGCAATAAGCAAGACAAATTGGTTCTTTTATAGTGGCTCAAGGCAGTGACGTTCCTGGTTTTATATGTTTAGGGCCGGATTAATTGAGGGTGTCTCAGGAAGGCATAAACTACACCAGCTCACACCAGATTGTTGTTTGTGTTGCAATAGTTTCTAGGGACCATAACCATAGGTGAGGACTCCACTGTGCTAAACACAGTACAAACATGGAACAAAAAGACAATCCTTGCCTGGGGAGTTTACAGTCTAAGTAGAATGGCCCCCTGCATCACAGGGGGAATTCACTATGAGGGCGCCCCGCAGTACTGCCATCATCTCCTTCTCTCAGTACTGTGTGTGTGTGTGTGAGAAATAGGCTGCGATGTACTTCTGTGTTCTGCTGGATGAGAGAAAATACTGCTCCACTCTGCTTCCCCCTGCAGGGAGCAGAAAAATCAGTCTTGCACATGCCCCCTGCAGGGAACAGTCTGAGGATTACAATACCGTAGTCACTGGAAAAAAACACTGCAGGGGCAACCTTGCCTTGCTGCCTCTGAAGGCAACCCAATGAAGTGGGAGTGTTCTGGGAATAGAATGGTTTTGTTGGGGATGTTTTCACTGCAGAGTTCACCCAGGCTCTTACTCAGCTGTTACCGTAAACCATCTCTCATCCACACGCACAGACCTCTCTGGGCAGAGTTTGGTAGTGATTTCAGTCCAGGCTGGCTGGGGGGTACAAGTAAGGCTAAAGCCTGAATGAGGCTGTGTCGCGGCATGTCGGGGAGTCCCTGACCCTGCACCCCCATCCGCAGTCAGATGTGAGACTCAGCCAGCAGGTAGAACAGAAGTTTTATTGGTTCACAGGGACACAGTGTAGCTTAGGATCGATGTTAACACAGGAGCCAGGGCAGGCGGCAGCATTCTTCTCTGGGAGAAGGGGTCGTGGGCCCTTCTCCCCCATTTCCTGCCCTAAGCCCCTTCTCTCCTCCTAGCCCAGACAAGAGTGACTCTTCTCTCGCAGGCCCTGGAGTCAGCCCCGCCAATCCTTTGTCTCCCTTCTTGGCCAGGAGTTATCTCCTATGTCTGGCCCTCAGGTGTCTGGGCCCAATACACATCTGGAGTGAGTCACGCTCAGCCTCTCCCCCTTCATGCAGAGAGTGCTGTGGGCGGGGGGAGAGGGCAACTGAGGTACCCACACACACACACAGCACAATACAGCAAAGAGTGAATGTAACAACACCCTCACTATGTCACAGACTGTCCCGGTGGCGGGTAACCCATGCACTCAACAGTGAGGATGCAGGCTGAAGTAATCAAGTGTTCTTAGTCCTACAATACCTTCTCACCATTCTACCTTCCCCCCACGTGCCTAGAAGGAAAACCATGGGATATGCCCTAGCAAGGCATATCAGGCAAAGATAGCACAAGTGAGGACACAGTAACACAGGCATAGGCACGACTTTTGCTCTAGCCAGGGCTTGCTTGATCCCCTGCTCCCCAGGTCCTGCTCCCACTTCATCCCTTCCCCCAAGTCCTGGCCCCGTCTTGTCCCATGTGTGCTCTACTGCCTCCATTCCACCCCTTCCTCCTAACCTCCATCGCTTCCCCAGAGTGCACCACATTCTCACTCCTCCCGTTCCCTCCCGCAGACATGAAAGAGGAAGTGCTGGGAGGGAAGGGGAGGAATAGGGACCTCTAGCAGGCAGGAGGTGCTCGTACCCAGTAGTCAATCATTCATGTTAACTCTCCATGAAGATGCACCTTCATGTCTTGAACCCAGGTGAATGTTGTAGATTCCTTTGCTCTCCCAACATGTGCTAAAAGATGTAGGGAGAGCTCTTTTTCTGGACTCTCCTCCACTCCTGGAAATGACTTTGGAAGATAGTTCCCTCCCCATCACCTGTGGGTTCCCAGTGAGAAGTGTAGGGGAAACTTCATTTCTAAGGGAATGTTGAATATAGCCTTCATTGCAGAGATGCTGCCATTTCTTCAACATATCCTCTTTTAGCTTGTGCTTTATTCTCCTTTAGGGATCAAGACTGCAAACACCCACTACCAAGAATAATGGAGTAGTGCCTTTATTACCAAGATGTGCAAGATTGGCTTTAACACTCATGGTGGTGTGTGGTTTTGTCACTGAGTTCTTAAATGATGTCACTTTGCGACTGCAGACTATCAGTGAGTTCACAACTACACCCCGGGCTGAGTGAGAGGAGTTTATTAGCCCAGGATAGGGTTATGACTTGGATGCAACCTTGAATCCTTCTTAAGAGAATGAAATCACCAGCAGATAGTATTTTTGGTATAGCTGTGAAGTTGAGATGGTCATTCCTTATGTAGTGTCCACGAGGCTGATGAATTCTGCAGGCAAAGTACTAAGATTTGTGTCCTGAACAGCTACTGAAAACTACTGCAGTTTGTGAGTCAGGATTATACACTATTTCTACTCTCTGATTGGCACAGACTATGCTATTACAATGTAGAAAGATTGAAGGGCTGATCTTTTTAGGCTCTTTTTTCTTCATAATGGTATTTTGAGGTGTTATTGGGAGCTACAAAGTGTATATGCACAGTTGCAGCTGAGCCAAAGTGCACTGAAGTCAAAAGAAAGGTGTCCTTTCACTTCAATAGTCTTTGCATCAAGCCCATGGAGAAGAAACTCCCTTCTTTTTAATATCATGTATCCTATAGGAAATATTAGGATCATATCCCATATAGCTTACTGAACATACCTTAAATCCCAATAAGGCAAACTTTGATTGTAGAGTGGTTTTGATCTTTAAGTGTTAAATAATATCAAAGGAAAAAAATGAGGTTGAAAACTTGGTGGCAGGGTCTGTGATACTAAGGGAGAATGAAAACCCAGTTGTTATTTGAAGATCATATAAATTTCACATAACTCGTTTAAATGGCTTTTAGTGACTATGTAGAAGGAACTCTTCCAACAAAAGCAGTAGGAGTATTTTAAATAGTGCTTGCAACTTTGCATCATCTTTCTTTCCTTTTGTATTTCCTTAGGCTCCATTTATGAAATGTTTGGAAATGAATGCTGCCTGCCAACTGGAGAACTGATTAAAGTTACTGGGTTCAAAATTAATAAGATCATTGCAAGCATCTTTGAGAATAATGAAGACAGCCAGTGCTCAGCCAGAATTGAGTTGCCTCTGAATTTTCCAGGTACAGTGTTTCACAAATATATGTTACTGAGGTTTTATAAATCCCATTGTCACTTTTATTTGTTCTGTTGTTTCCTTATGTCTGATGATTGTTGAGGTCAATGATCTTTCTAATTTTTTCCACTAATGTGTCGAATAAAATGTGTCATATGCACCGAGGCAAGTAGAAACACATGCAGCCAGCTGTGTGTGCTGTGGGCACTTGGCTAATCAGCTGGGAAGTATTTGAATCTTTCCCAAGTGGCCACCCAGGCACTCAGCTTACAGGGAACACACATCGGGGTGCCTGCCCACTAAGATGCCAAAAATACACTCATAATAGATACACTAGATAAAAGGAATGAATTTCTAAACTTTACATTGTGTAACAGTCTCTCATGGCTGGATAAAAAATATTATTATTATTAAAAATGGAGCTGATAACGCTGCTTATACCTAAGGTTGTCCAACAGAAGACTCATTATGAAAATCTGTTTTCAGTTTCTTATGACTCTGCCAGACTTCAACTTTTTGGGCTGCAATTTTCCATGCAGGTGTCGTCTTCAAGCTAATATATAGTTTTAGTTTAGTTTAGTTTAGTTGTTTGTTTGCAATGTCTGCAAAAATGGTTGACTCATTTCTGAGAATGAGATTAGGGGAAAATATGGTGTTTTTCAGCGGTTAAAAAAATTCATGCTATCGTTTGGTTTAGAAGTTTTTGGTGTCTCTGTGCTTTGGAATTAGGGACTTAATATTTGCTAGGCATGGCCCTTGTGTCAAGGATGGATCTTGTGCTGTTTCTGTGTGGGGGAAAACACCAACATTTGGCCAACTTCATAAAATCATAGAACACTAGAACTGGAAGGGATCTTGAGAGGTCATTGAGTCCAGTCCCCTGCCCTCACATCAGTACCCCGTACCATCTAGACCATCCCCAATAGATGTCTATCTAACCTGCTCTTAAATATCTCCAGAGATGGAGATTCCACAACCTCCCTAGGCAACTTATTCTAGTGTTTAACTGCCCTGATTGTAGGAAGCTTTTCCTAATGTCCAGCCTTTTAAGCCTCCCTTGCTGCAGATTAGGCCCATTGCTTCTTGTCCTATCCTCAGAGGCGAAGGAGAACAATTTTTCTCCCTCCTCCTTGTGACACCCTTTTAGATACCTGAAACAGCTATCATGTCCCCTCTCAGTCTTCTCCTTTCCACACTAAACAAACCCAATTCTTTCAGTCTTCAGAAAGTTATGTTTCTGAAAAAGCTCAGCTCACACATGCTTAGTAGAGACTTGTTAGAGTTTGGCATCTGTATGTCCCAAAGATTCCATTTGTGATGACCATATTCTGGCCCTTCACAGCTCTCACATATCCATGGGACTGCATACACTTCATCTTAGAGCTGCAGGTGCTCTGCAAAACTTTTTCTGTGATTGCTACTCCCAGTTGCTACGGGACTGGGAACCAGAGAAGGCAAAAAAACTGGAAAATGTCATTGTCTTTTAATCCAGTCTCATGCTTTTGGGAGATCTGACTTGTGTTTTAAATGCATGAGGTAGTCTGTGCTGGGGCTGTTTGTTTATTTGAGAGAGGAATTCTGATTTTCTTTCCTGTCTGCTCCTATTTCCATGGGAAACATAAAAATCCATTACGTTGCACCTTGTGAGACTAAATTCATGTCTGCTAACACCTCTTTTCATGATTACACTCCATGTGATGGGTTGTACTAAACTCAGCAGCAACAAAATGGTAACAATGAAGCCTCTTACTAGTCCGAGAGAGAAAGCATATAGGTACATTTGGGATCTCTTCTGGTGTACATTGCACTAACAATTTGTTTATTGGTTTAATTTTTTTCTTATCGAGAGAAAGATTCTGTTGTACATCATCAGACAGTCTCACGCATTACAATTATTTTTTGACTATACAATTTTTTCCTTTTTTAACATTCTGGTCTGAATGAAATTATAGTAAAAGCTCTCAGCTTTCTCTCTTTCACAGCATAAAAATACAGCATAGATGTTTGCATACCAGTTCCCTTTTAGAAGCTCTATTTTTTACTTATTTTGGAAGAAACATTATTTACTTCACCGGAACTCTTATGGTGTGTTTCTAGCATTCCCTGGCTCCCCATGGAATAGAGCAAACTTTTTGGTTTTGTTCTTTTTAAGGATGATTCATTGAAAATTAAGATGTACACCCCAGGATCTTGCTTATCTTGTCTCTTTGTACTGGTGTGAATGAGGAGCAACTCCATCCAAGTTAAGAGAATTAAACTGGTAAAACATTGGTGCATTTGAGAGAAGAGTCAGGCCCATTTGCTATAAACAATTTTTGCTCTTTTTCTGTGTGAACATTTCTGGTGTTTGCACAACTCTATACAACTCCTTATTTCTTTTCCGGAAAATCTGATCCCTGATAAAGGCCTAAGCTGACCCTTGTATTAACAAAAAGTACTGAAAACATGAGTTTATATCTATGTTATTTCATTTTATCCCCATTCTAATTTGTTCGTTCATGCTTCAGAGTATCCGTCTATTCTTTCAGTGCTCACACACTGGCCAAAAAAATCTTCTGCTGTACATTATTCGCTTGACTAGCTACATCCAGTAAATATATCAGAACTACTTTTTTCATCATGAACAACTTGGTGAAGGCTGACAGATTTCATGACACATGAACTTGGTCCTATTAATGTTTTCTTTGTGATCTTTAGTCTGCATAAATATTTGTACATTCTCTGACTGCTCAGAAGTTTCTTTTATAACAATCATGTTTAGCATGCTCACAAAAATAGGTTAGCAGTATTATTCCCATTTTATTTAAGGGGTAGGTGAAGTATGTAGAGATGTGAGTTGTAACATAGCATATGGATGACAGCAGAGTTGGGATTAGACTCCACAAACTCAGTTCTGATTTCACTTATAATAGAGTTGAGTGGAGGACCTGGGCCAAAACATTGGCAAGTCTATTTTAAACCTGTCCTTTCCATTGCTTGTAACTTTCTCCCAGCCCCAAAAGTCCTGGGCTGCGTCTAGACTGGCATGATTTTGCGCAAAAGCAACCGCTTTTGTGCAAAATCTTGCCGCCTGTCTACACTGGCCGCTTGTATTTGCGCAAGAACACTGACTTTGTAATGAACAAAATCAGTGGTTCTTGCGCAAATACTCCAACGCCCCCGCTCAGAGATAAGCCCTCTTGCGCAAGTATTCTTGTGCAAGAGGACCAGTGTAGACAGCCACATTTATTTCTTGCGCAAGAAAGCCCGATGGCTAAAATGGCCAATGGAGCTTTCTTGCGCAAGAAAGCGTCTACACTGGGCACGGATGCTTTTGCACAAAAGCAAATCTTTTGCGCAAAGGCACATGCCAGTATAGACGCTCTCTTGCGCAAATACTTTTAATGGAAAAACTTTTCCGTTAAAAGTATTTGCGCAAAATCTTGCCAATCTAGACGCAGCCCTGCTTTGGAAAATGTGCATGCCTTGATTTTTGCCAAAATGTGATTATATTTAGAAAGTCTAAATGAAGTCGAACAAGCCATTTTTTAGTACATGGATGTAAAAAAAATCTTTAGACCCTTTTTTGCACTCAGCTTCAATGTCTGAAGTTTAGAAACGTAACTGTCATATATGATGAGGAATTATTGATACGTTGTGTGTGAAAAACATCTGGATTGTAATTTATAATGATTTTAATAAGGTTCTGGACAGCTGTGGATAACAAATTAAAAAAAAATCCTGGTAAAAAACTGAAATGACTAAATATGTCAGAGCAAGCAAAGCGTTATGAGAAATCATCAGAGCGTACAATGCCAGTTAGAGAAGGATTGCTGCTGTTTTCACTCTTCACACCAGAATATTTTGTTTAATATTTACCTTTTATTTGTAGAGAGAGAAACATATGGAACTTTACATACTCAAAACAGAAGCAGGTGGTTACTAGGTACATTTAATTCATGGGTATAATCAGTAAAGGAGCAACATGTACATGTCCACATGATTCTTTAGCTGTCTGCTCAAGCATGCTGTTATCAAAATTAAGAAAATGATCAGAATGGAAGATAAAGATTTTTTTTCCTCCCAACACTGATGGAGCATAAACCCAAGGGGATAATCAGAAGTCTAGTTTTGTATGATAAAACTGTATTAATTACTGTTTCATATTAAACCTGCTTTCTGCCATGAGGATATTCATCAGTTTCATGGCACCAAAGCTGAATTCCAAATGGTTCAGTAGTCCCAGGAAATTTAACATAGTACTAAGTTCAGACTCAGATAGATAGAAGGGAAAGCGATCCCTTTATTTGTGGTGAATTTCCTTCCCCATTCCCTATATATTGCCAAAAAATTCCCAGCCAGAGAGGACTTTTAATCCCAGTTCAAAAAAATACTCTGGTAAGTATAGTTTTTGCCTTTGGAATACAACATCATGGAATAGTTTGTATTTTTTCAACAAAATTTCAGAGGAAATCTATCCCTGTCCCCCTTCACCCGAAACATTTCCAGGGGGATGATGCCCTTCCTGCTCCTGCAGCTTACTTGCCTGGAACGTTGGCTGGATGTTACTGGTGTCTTTGTAACTTATTCATTCAGCAGGACCATGCAAACATATTTTTGGGACATACTATATGGAGATCTATCCACTTGTAACTTCTTTAACTGGATAGGAATGGTGCCATAAATTATAGTGACCCTTATTAAACTCTTAGTTGTGTCACATGCTAATACTATTAAAAGCCAGACCTTTGACACCCCTTTCTGCTGTTCAGACATTCTAAGGAAACTGGAAAGTTATCCTAAATGGGCAACTGGGGATTCGCCTTACTTAGGAGAATCCCCCTCAAACATAGCCCTTCCTTAGTGATTAAATCTTGATTTTAATATTGTTGAACCCAGTTTTTTCTTCATCTGAACTGTAGGGATGTAAAATCCCATTTAAATGGTTAACTGGTTAAATGTTAAGTTTAACCAGATAACTGATTAAATGGTTGTGGGGGTGGGGTGAGGGGTTGTTCCAGCCTGGCTGGGCTGGAGAAGTCCCTTCGTCGTGGGCAGGGGCTGTTCCAGCCCAGTTGCTTCCCCTTGCAGGGCTACCAGCTCCTAGCCTGTGTGGTCTGGGAGCTGGCAGCCCCATGCAGGAGCCTGGTGGTGCTGGAGCAGCCCTCCACTGTGCTGCTCTTCGGGTACCAGTTAACTGGTTACCTGGTAAGCATCACCCTTACCCTTACCTGATTACCCGTTAACATCCCCATTGCGCTGACTACTAAGTAGTGGTCAGCATTATGACCATTGCTAACTTGGTTACTCACAACTATGTTTAAATATGGCCACATTCTTAGTGTACACATTTCAGTCACGTTTCTGCATCCATATCAACAATGCTGCTTAACCACATTGGAATCAGGGCATTCTGGGAAAACCTGCAGCTTTCTCACAGCACATCAACAGTGGACAGAGGCACAGAAGACAGTGAAATCTGGAATGTGTTATACCACTGACAGCTTTGAAGAACAAGTATTGTAAAAAACCAGTAATATAGGCACCGTTAGTGACTCCGTCTCCACACTAAATCAGACAGCTCCTTAGTTTGCTGTTTCTGGCACGTGCACAATCCTGTTAGTTCCCATAGGTGCTAGAGTAGCCTATTTATGTTCTTTGGAAAACTGGACCTTTATAATGGCTGTTCAAAAAAACTCACAGTCTAACTATTACCCAAGTGCCTGTATGAGGCAATGTTATCACTGTTGAATCTTGTGAAAAGATAACTTAATCATACCGCTCAACAAAATCCTGCTGTTGAGTTCTCAAAACTGTCCATTTCATCTTCATCTAGGAAAACACTGACAAATATATAAATGTACACATTTTTCTTGCTGTATGGACTTCTAACAAGACAGCTTCCAAGGACATGATTAACATGAATTAATAGTGCCCCTAGAGATTGGAGATGTACATATGCAACCTCTAGTTTCTAGTAGTTCAGCGTTGCAACTATCTCATGATAAACCATATTGCTCTAGTGGCTAAATATTAGGGTCATCCATCTGCTGGCTTATACTATTAATCATGCTAAAATACATTCTTCTCCCTTGCTCTTATAATCCAGTGGTGACAGTGGTGGGGAGGGTTGGTTGCTTGTTTTAAGATAGACCTGTATTTACTTTATAAATCACTGACCTGAATGAAAATCAATAATTAGTGTGAATACTTCGGGCCAAATTCATTTTTTGTATGTGTGTGTGAAATTACATTGAGCTCAGCAGAGTTGTGTGTACATAACATGGGTCTTATGCCATAAGACTTAGTTTTCATGATCAAGTTGAGGGAAGTGGTAAATCATTTTCCCTTTTCGGTGTAGCAGAGAAACAGATTATTATTTTATTCTTCGTGTAAGAATTTGGTGGAGGGCACTGGAACTAGAAGTATTTTATCTAGGCTTGGGGAGTAAAAATATTCCTTCTGAACAAAGAGAAGCATCATCTACTCCGTGCTATCCATCTTCCCAAGTGGCACAGAGCATAGCAAATGCAGCCAATTGTAGTATAGTTCATAAGGTGACATGAAGATCTTGGGATCTCCTCTCCAGACTTCACATTTCCCAAGGATCCTCATTTGGGATTTGGAGGTTGTCTCTCCCCCTCCTTCTCCCCGCCCCCAGTTCCAGAAGGCCACAAACACTGCTTCTGAGAGAGAACACTTTATCAGAAAGTTCACAAGTTTCTTTGTTTACTCCTCATTATAGGGCCTGAGCATTTTAATTCTTTTTGTCACTCGCCCCCCTAGTTTTATCATGGGAGTATATCTTTTGTTGGCAAAACCATTGATTTCCTGTCTGAGGCATGTGTCAAGTTTGTCAACTTGCCATAATCCTCTGTGGTTTACAATCCAATTGTACCAATAGACACAAAGTATGATAATATTTCAGCAATCAGAAAAATAAAAAAAGAGCTGAAAGCAAATAGTGCCATTGGATTAAATGTGAAGGACATTTTAGATCCTGTTCTTTCTTGGAAACCTGCACGCGCTTCACTTTGAAGTCACTGTGTAAAGTTAAGCACATGTGCAGGTGCTAGGAGGATTGGGGCCTTACTGTAGCGATAGTCAGACAAGTATAACAATGTTTTTACTGAACATTTTTGTGTGTGAGTTGTATCACTTCACTCTAACAAAGGTGGGGAGTTTACTCCTGCACGCTGTCCAAAGCCAACACGACCATTGTTGATGAAGCAGGATTCTATTCTATGTCATGAATCATCATCAAAACTTCAGCTGAATTCCACTTGCATAATCTTCTCTCCAGACAGAGATGCAAAAGAACAACTGGGCAATATAGCTTTAATCTGCTTTCAGTTGTTTAGTTTTTGCTGTACCATTTAATGCAGAAGAATCTCCTGCATGTTGCAGGGGTAGTATGATTTTGTATTTCAGCTCAGCTATATGATGTTAGAGAATGAGATGGTAGGTTTTCTCTTGCATACTTTCTCCCTTTGAGATTTTGTATTTGTTCTTTCCTGTTTGTTGTTTTCCCTTAATCTGACATGAAAATAATTTAGATTAAAAAAATACTTCTTTCTGTATTGAAAACCTAGCAGAATGACTGCTTCGTTTTCACAATTAACTTGATTTTGCAGGACAGTCAGTTAGAAAAATTGTCTTTCTGTGTGTTGAACAGATTTGCTTTGAAAACTGTTGAGAATTACATTTCCACATGCACAGAGGGTCAACACAGGAACTATGCATCGCTTAAGTCCCATTTAAACTCTAACAGCTGAAGTTTTGTTGATGATTCATGACATAGAATAGAATCCTGCTTCATCAACAATAGCCGTGTTGGCTTTGGATAGTGTGCAGGAGTAAACTCCCCACCTTTGTTAGAGTGAGGTGAAACAGCTCAAACACAAAAATATTCAGTAAAAGCATTGTTATACTTGTCAGACCATCACTACAGTAAGGCCCCAAGCCTCCTAGCACCTGCACATGTGCTTAACTTTACACAGTGACTTCAAAGTTAAGCATGTGCAGGTTTCCAAGAAAGAACAGGATCTAAAATTTAGTGGGACTTGAGTGATGCACAGGTCTGAATGTCACCTCAGGGAATGAGGACTAGTGAAGCTTCATGATTCTGTTTTCATAGAGCCACTTTTCTGACAGTGCAGCTATACTCTAAATGCTACACGTTTTGTTCTGATTCTGGGTTCGTGGGCTAAAAGTTGATGTGACAGTGAATGCTTACACATTTCCCAAGTTCCCTTGTGTAATACAACATTCCTGTTCTTAGGTCTTTGTAAGATCATGGCTGATAAAACTCCATATCTGAGCATTGAAGAAATCACAAGAAAGGTATCTATTGGCCCAACACGACTGGGCCACCCTTGCTTCTACTGCAATGAGGACATAAAATTGGCAAACCTCACCATCAGACAAGGTGAGCAGATCATGTTCAATTCCGTAGAAGAGGTCAACGGGGCATTGACTGTGAACTGTGGAATAGTACGAGACAATCAGTCTCACTCCTTTACTTTGCCACTCTCACAAGAAGGAGAGTTCTATGAATGTGAAGATGACCATATTTACACCCTGAAAGAGATTGTTGAATGGAAAATCCCCAAGAGTAGAACCCGGGTTGTGAAATTTACCAATATGTTGCACACATGGGAGTCCTCTAATCCACTTCCTGAGAATTTTGATGGCTGCCTGATTCTAGCACCAATCTACGAAGTACAAGGAGTGATGAAATGTAAGTAAAAATCTAAGTTAATCAGTTGTACCTCTCTGCCTAGCCATGTGTTCTAAACAGAATGTAAACTGCTCAAAATATCTCTTGGAGACCGTGCTTGTTTGGACAGCTAGAAGATGAGTATTCCATACCTGTATTTGCTATTGCTGATAGTTTAAAAAGGGGAAGAATTTTTCTCCTCCTTCCCTCATCCTCTAATTCAAATACTGACTCTCTCTTTTTATTGCAATATGCTATTATCATTTTTACTGATACTACTATTAAATTATTGTTAGAGAAGAAACTTTTTTCCAAGCAGATAAAGCAGGGAATGAAAAGGCCTAGGTTTTATTCCCCCAAAACAATTAGGGTACGTCTACACTGCACAGTTATTTTAGAATAAGCTACATTCCAGGGAAGCCTCAAAATTAGTCTGAGGCAAGCTTCCCTAATGTAGATGTGCTATCTCGATTTAGAGCCCCAGAGGAATAATTTAGAATGTCCCTGGTGAGGGGCTATTTTGAAATAGCAGAAGTGGAGCGTCTACACATGCCTTATTTTGAAATAGCTATTTTGGAATAGGCATTATTCTTCGAAGAATGAGGTTTACAGAAGTTGGAATAAGCCATCCGTTATTTCGAAATTATTTCGAAATAACAGAATTGCGGTGTAGACGCTCGCATAGTTATTTTGGAATAACAGCCGTTATTCTGAAATAGCTTTGCTGTGTAGACGCACCCTTATTAACTAACTTTTACCATGGGGGGAGTCATTTAATTTATGATTCTATTTAGCCATCTGTAAAATAGATGTAATGATAAATATCTATGTCACAATAGTATTAGGAGGCTTAATTATTGCATGTGAAGTGTGTGGAGCTCCTCTGACACATGGTGCTATTAGAATACAAGGTATTATTACTATATTATACAAGCCAACATAGGGCTTGTCTTCACTGCTACAATTAGCTCAAATTATCATACTTGAGTTACTCCACCTGAGCTACCCTAGTTGAGTGAGAGTAACTATACTGCAAAACAAAACTTGAGCTACACACAATGATAGGGTTAGCATCTGATGGGATGTAACTTGAACTACTGCATGCCTACTACTAGCTCCAGCATCAGCAGAAAGTGAGTTTCAACTCATTCCCACTCAAGCCAACATGCTTGAGTTTTAAGTAGTGGTTCTCAGCCAGGGGCACACATGCTCCTGAGGTATGCAGAAGTCTTCTAGTGGACACAGCCGCTCATCTAGTTATTTGCATAGTTTTAAAACAGGCTACATGAAAAGCACCAATGAAGTCAGTACAAACTAAAAATTCATACGGACAAACTGAGAAAGAAGGGAATTTTTCAACAGTAGTGTGTGGTGACACTTTTGTATTTTTATGTCTGATTTTGTAAGGAAGTAGATTTTAAGTGAGGTGATACTTGGGGTACACAAGAAAAATCACACTCCTGAAAGAGATACGGGGTCTTGAAAGGTTGAGAGCTATTGATTAAAATTGTCAAATAACCCAAGCTGGAGATTTATGTGTGCGTGCAATGGCTGGATTAAGAAGAAAATATGAGTTCTAGCTTGAGCTAATTGAAATAACCTAACCACATAAGCCACAACATCAGGGGCTCATACACCTGCACATCCACTAATGTGATATATGGCATAAAGTGCTAGCAGTGCCCCTCTGCCATGTATACTGGCCAAACTGGACAGTCATGGACAAAGGATTAATAGACATAAGTCAGACATCAGGAATGGTAACACTGAAGTTCATCTACAAGTTTGACACTATCAACTTGGGCTTGAATAAAGATATTAACTGGTTAACACACTACAAAGGCAGAAGCACACTGATAGAACTCCATGAAAACTGAATTATATTAGTATTCAGCAGTATGTTTTGTAAAAATACGTTTTGTAATGGATATTTCTCTAGGGAATGATACAAGTAAATAACTAAAGCACAGGACAAGGAAAGAAGGATGGGTAACAATTGTTTGTGCAATACACAACATTGGCTAAACGATTGATTTGAGAGATTCCATGAAGTCCAATATCCAGATAATAGGCTTAATGCATTTTTCAAAACTGTAGCTGGATTCAGTCGTTTGGGCCCCAGTCCTGCAATCCACACAGCTGTATCCCTGTGACTGCTTAGATCCAAACTGCAGGAGCAAAGCCCTTAGTAAAAATTAGTTTAGTTTGCTAAAAAACTACTAGAGGGTTGCGAGATAATGTGTATTATGCACTTACCTCTCAACTCCACATCCTGACATGTGCCTTACTTGTTGTTTTCATTAGCATTTTCATTTATATTTTTCATGGTGTGTTCAATGTGTAAGCTACATGAAATGGCTCTGAAATGTTGATTTGAGAAATGAGTCACTCTGCAAATGATTAACTGTTTGCTTGAGAACTTCGAAAAATAGATCCTCACTGTTTGTTAGAAGACAGTGAAGCTCTCTCTCTATAGCTTGGAAATGACGTAAGGCAAACTTGGTTCTCAGTTGCAAGATCACTGATAAGAGGGTGCTAAGTGATGTTTTCAGAGGGTGTGGGGAGTAGCTATATATCTTTGTGCCCACCAACAATAAATAGATTGTTATATGTAGCTCCCTCCACAGCTCACAGACAATGTATCAATTTGTCATATTAGATCGGATGTTGTTTTAATTCTCAGTAATCACCCTTAATTTGGCAACATTTCTTCACGCTAGTCAAAATGTTTGGCTTTGAAAGATAGTAAATACGACAAGGGCAGAATGTGACTGCACAGATGCTGACCAGCTGTCATAAATTCGTATCTAAAATGTACATTTAGTACTGAGTTTAATGAGTGAAGAATTAACATATCATAACACATGAAGTGTGATTATAGGATCTGCTATGCAGCATGCACATGTATGTAAAATAATAAACTTAATGAAGGAAGCCCTTAAATAATGTTTCGGTGTTAACTGTCTTTAATACTTGCTTGTGATTTATTTTCAAACAACCCTTAATAGTATCCTCAATTTTGCATCTGTAATTACTTACACATACAATTTTACAAGTACAATTATAAGAATAGGAATTGCTACACCGAATCAGACCATCTAGTGTAGTGTCCTGTCTCTGACAATGGCCAGTACGAGATGCTTCAGAGGAAGGTTAAAAAACTAGAAATTCTAGGGATAAGCTAACTATGTACCCTGGAACATTAAAGTTTATATCTCTTCTTTTAAAAGAGCAGGATTGGTTTTTATCTTAGTGTAATTGTAGATGTTTTCATTATCCATATTAATATCAATACCTTTCTTAATCCTTCTAGTTTTTGGCCTCAGCAACATCTTGAGGCAGTGAGTTCTGTGAGTTAATTATGCATTCAATTTATTCCCATTCAATTGGTATTATTAGAGAAAGTAAACTGGGACACCTTATTGAGCTTTTCTGTGCATTTTGTTATTTGGTACACTTCTATTGTCTCATCTCATTTATCTCCTCTTTCATTAAATGTCTATCTGCCTAATTGCTCCTGGAAATGAAATAGACTTTTAAAATTATATTATTTGCCTTTGTAAGTGGTTTACATTGGCAAAATTGTGGACACAATGGTTTTACTACACCTTAGAGGCGTTTTTTAAAGATGTTTCTTGAAGTATGTGTATTTCATTCCAACATCAGTGTGAAAACAAAAATTGACTCTTACCTCTTTTCCTTTCAGTTCGAAGGGATATAGTTCATATCCTCTCTGATCTAGACATTGAAGTCAAAGATGTAACAGACTGTTATGATATTAACTGTTTCCTTCAGCCATTATCTATGGTAGATGTATTTGAGAGGACAAGCAAAGAATTTCCTATGGTTGCTGAGGTAATAGAAGGGCCCACAGGAAGGCAACAACCTTACAATTTATTATATCCTGGGAAAGAAATAGTCATTCACAAAAAGTACCAGGGGACCAGAATCCTTGCATCTGAGATCAGAAGTGATTCCCACAAAAGACACTTTTTAATTCCTGCCAGCTACAAAGGAAAGTTCAAGAGAAGACCTCGGGAGTTTCCAACTGCCTACGACCTGGAGCTAGCAAGAAGTGACAAGGAGCAGCTTCATGTTGTAGCAACTAAAGCCTTTGATTCTCCCCATGCAGAATTGTTTTCTGTTTCTGTTGGAGACCAGTTTCTAGTTCAACAGTGCCAGACGGGTGAAGTCATATATCAGGGAAGGAAGAAAGTGATAGATGTTTTGGCCTGTGAACAAATACTAAGTGAGGCCTATAAGGAAGTTCTTCTCCCTATGTACATGGAAGGTAGCTTTGTAGAAGTGATTCATGACAAGAAACAGTACCAGCTTTCAGAACTTTGCAAAGAATTCCATTTGCCCTTTAATGTCAAAGTGTCTGTGAGGGATCTCTCCATTGAGGAGGATGTCTTGGCTGCCGTGCCTGGACTGCGGCTTGAAGAAGAAATCACAGACTCTTACTTGCTAATCAGCAGTGCTGGTGATCCTGCAGACAGCTGGGAAATTCCTGTGTATCGTCTAAATATGTCTGTTCAGTTGCTCAGCAAACCAGCTGAAGAAACTGTATCTGCCCCAACTAGGACTATTGTGGAAGAGATCAGTGAAGAACAATATTACATGGTGAGGAGATTTGAAAACCAAGCCCTACACCCCCCCCCCCCCCAGGCCTCCCAAAAAGCCAACAACACTGGGATCAAAACCTCTTCTCACTGTACCACAGCAAATTGTGCCGGATGCACCAGAGGCTTCGAAGGTAGGACGTTTTTTTCTATTATATATCCTTTGGCATGTGTTTGAGATACTTGCCAATGTGTTCTATGTTAAACTCGTTTGTCTTCATGCAGCATTTGAGATGGCAGTGACAGACAAGCTGCTGTACATCTTGACTAGAACTTAACATTGCGGGCTGAATCCTCTGTTACTATTAATTGATCAGTGGCCTGTTGAAGATCTGGCCTTCATGTGTTGGGGTTGACTAATCCTTTGTTTCACTGGTATATAGGTGAAGGGACAATCTGGAGTTAGGCATAGTTAGGCCTCTTCGTTATTTTCAATGCCCAGTCAGAGCTGAAATCAGATATTCTGGGACTATGTTTCTGCCCACCTGAAGGAGCTAAAAATCACTGAGAACTGAGATCACTTGAGATGAGGCAGTTTTTCAACCTCACTTGAAAAAAGCTGAAAATTAATAAGAGACTGATGTGCAGAGATCACAGCAGAGAAGCAGGTGGCAGCAGAAAGTGACTGACAGTCAGCTGGTGAATGAGTGGCTGATGAGGAGGTGAGCAGAATGAGCGACTAGCCAGGTGGGGAGGAGCAGCGGCTGGTGGGCAGGCCAGGAGGCAAAGAGCAGTGGCTGGCAGGGCAGCCAGGCAGCACAGATCCATGGCTGGTGGGGCAGCCAGTGGAGAGGAACTGCAGTTGGTGGGGTAGTTAGCCAGAGCAATTGCTCAGATGTTGAAGCAAGCAAGGTGCCTTCTTCCCTGGGTGGGAGATGAACTCACAAAGATGTGCCTCTGAACCCTGGGTCCTCTCTGATGAAGGACAACCACTGTGAGTGAGGTATGGTGAAGGAGCAGAGATGGACACAGAAAAGAAACTTTTGGTTGAAGAACTCAAGAACATGAGGCAGGATGTATTGCCCCACACTCTCTAGGATGCTCACAGCCCTGCATGTGGAATTTTCCCCAATTAATGTTGGGTGACTTCCTTCCTTTCATTAAAAGTTTATTTTCTACTCTCAGACTCTCTGCTTGCAAGTGGGGAAGTTTTGCCTCTCAGAGGCTCCCAGGGATGGTGTGTAATTTTTCCTGGTTGCTGGGTGGGGGCTTGAGCTGGTTCTGTGCTGTATCAATGGAAAGGAACTCCTAGATAGCGAACTGTCCTGGTTGCTGCTGGTTCCACCTGGCAGAAGGGTTACACAGCTACATGCATACCAATGAGAAATACAAGTTGATTTGATGCATTTACAGAGAATTTTGTTCAAATAGAAAACACAGAATTTTAATTTGAAATTTACACAGACATTCTGCATAGATATTTTTGTTCTGAACATTTTGCATTGTACCCAAACAGCAAATAGACTTTTGCATGGAAAGTACAGCCGCACACCAGCTCCCTGCCTCCCCTCACAGCCCAGATGAGCCACATGCTGGCTCCTGACTCCCTGCTTTCAGCCCAACTGAGTCACACACTAGCTCCCAGCCCCCCTGCAGCATTGGGACTTTCTGATCCTGGACCATTCGTGGTCATGCCAGACCACGAATGTTGCCGGGCCAGAGAATCACGGATTTTAGAGGTGCAACCACATCTCCAGAAGGTGACTACAGATTGAGCTTCTCTAGTCTGGCACACTCTAGTCTCACAACATCCCTGGTCCAGCATGATTTTAGTTAGCTGCAGGTCCCCTTATCATGGGTTGGCCAAGTTTCCTGTGGTCCCATATAGTTTGTTTACAGCCACCAGTCCTGGCTTTCAGTGATCTGTGCTGTTATTTACCTCTCATTTACCCCTAAATGTATTCTAAGAGCCTAGTAAGCAGTGGAAATGTTGCTAATACTGCTAGACAATATTGATATCCCGCAGTTTGGTAAATTTTCTGGTTCAGCACTGGTCAAGCTTTGAGGGTGCCAGACCAGAGAGGTTTAGCTTATAGTTACATCTTAGTGACTATGATCCACAAACAGCAATTATTAAGTTTACATTTTTAAAAAGGAGGGAGGCATATTGTGCCCTTTATGAGGGGAACATTTTATGAGGGGAACCTTTGGAGGGGAACATTTTTACACCTCTCCCCCCATGTATTCCCTTCTGTGGCAGTGTTTTTCCCCTCTGTTCCTAGACAGAGAGTTTTCCATGGGCCCGAGGATCCATGCAGAAGGAGCAGGCAGGACCAGAGAGAAGTGGATGGTGGTAAAATACAGATTGTCTCCTGATACCTGCCCTGTGGAATGCTTTAAATTAAAGTATGGGAGGAATGGTGTCCCTAGCCTCTGTTTGTCAGAAGCTGGGAATGGATGATAGCAGATAGCTCACTTGATGATTACATGTTGTGTTCATTGCCTCTGGAGTACCTGGCATTGGCCACTGTTGGCAGAGAGGATACTGGATTAGATGGACTTTGGTCTGACCCAGTATGGCCGTTCTTATGTTATTAAATTAGGAGGCTATGCGGATTTCCTCTGTCTTCCCTGCATGATGGCCTCTTTCTTTTGGGGGAAGGAGCGGGGAGGTTGAGGGTGAGTTCACAGCTGGCTGCTGCCTGGGGAATTCCTAAAAGCAAAGATCCATGAAGCCATGCTGCCAGCTAGTGGGGACATTCAGAGGGAAGTGTTCCAGAATTGGTTGGTAGGGAGGTCTGAGGCCTCTATGATGCTGTTGTCTAAGGTGCTGGACTGGGACCCAAGTATTCTCCCTGAGTCTATTTCGTAGGCAACTGAACCACCAATCAGGAGGAGCTACACACTGGTATCCGTGTGTATGTGTGAGAGACCTATGATCTAGTAGGTGATTCTGGATTAGTACTGTGCAAGAGATGTTATTTTACTGCTGCTAGCAGAAGGCATTTAGAGTAATAGAGATATATTACCGTTCCTTTGCACATATATGAGCAACTGCAACTGTAGACTTCAAACACTTAGATACAGAAACACATTTAAGCAAATGACATTTTTATGAAAGCTTGCAAAAAATAAATAATAAATTAGAGTCAAAATGTTAGCTCTGTACAGATTTGCAAATTCTTTTTTCCTGGAAAGGTGAAACAAGTAGCTATCCCTTATTCATAAGATCACCCCGCCATCCCGCCAAGCTCCAATGGAATAGATTTAGAGTCAAACAGAATGTATTACCTCTCCATCCTAAACAGAAAGAGGCCTTTGAGAGTACCAGGATTTGCAGTGATGTTTTCCTGATCTGACCTATGGGATGATGGTGGCTACAATTTTCTTCTGAACATGCCTTCAGAGTCTGAAGGTTCAAAAATTTGCCCAAATGATAAATGGCCTAATCTGTGTATTTATGACTGTGAATTGCCTCATTTGTATAATTGTTAGCAATTATCCAAATGATCAGAACGTAAACCTAACCAATGAACTTTAGGAGTATAGCAATTGCCTTGCTCCTAGCTAGCTCTGGCATCTCCCCAGCTGATGGTCAGGTAACTCTGGCACCTCCTGTAGACTCTACCCCCAATTGCTCCTTGTCTGCGTCTGGGTGAAAGGCTATCTTTTGGTCAGCGGCCCTGGTGTAAAGTGCTGCTGCCTTGCAAGGAAGATCTGGTTGCTTCCTGCCATCAGCTGGTCATGCTCTGGTTGGGCTGATAGTCCCAGGCTGGGAATTCAGCTTCGATTCCCCCTTTACCCTAGTTCCCTGGTTGGAGGGAAATGGAGGGGGCTCTAACTGCACCTGTCTGCTGCTCCCTGAGTGGGGTGGTGATCCTATAATCACAGAAATATAGGGATGGCTGAGACCGTTTAATCAAGTGAAAAAAGGGGCTTCCAGGAGGTTAAAATCTATAGCTATGGGAAAATACTCTATCACTAAAAAACCATCCCTCTGCAATAGACATAGAATTGTATAACAACATAAACAAAAGGAAAAGAATGATAAAAATACAAGATATAGCAAATCAATGTGTCTGTGATAAGTGGAAGCATTATTGTTAAATGCACATTGATAGCTCTAAAGAGGATGCAACAAGTGAAATAACTTTGTGTGTGCCAGCGTTTGGACTCAAGAAAGCCATAGGGCTAACTAACTTTCTCTCTGTCTTTATGGCTGGGCTAACACTAAGTTGGGCCTATGATGCATGACCAGCTGCCTTCCTGTGTGATTCCTTATCAGGGTTGCAGGTATTATAAAATGGCAAATCTGACAGCAGAAATAGGGTGACCAGATAGAAAGTAAAGAATTGGGATGGGATGTGAATGGTCAAAGGTGCTTATATATATTTCACCAGAGGTAGAAATTATATTCATAATGAAATATTACGGCTAACAAAGAAATTGGTGCAATGCAATGTGATGAATAGCCTGGATCCTGGCACATGTAAGGACCGCTGCACTGTGTAGGCAGACAAAGAGGCAAAAAAATATTATTAAGCATGAACAAGTTGACCTAGAGGTCCCATTAAGCAAGCAAGAATTTACACTCTTAAACAAAAATGAGATAAGGAAGGAACAGCAAGAACTTGTGGGCATGTGGAATGAAGCTGGGAGGGGAAATCTGTGAAGTGACACCAATATTTGGAAATGTTTATATAATCTAAGTACCTGAGAGGAAGGGTGAAGTGACTTTATTCAGAATTTTAACAGGTCATAGAGGATTAAATAGTAATCTGTTTTTAATGTATTTTTAATTACAGCCTCAAGGATGGATTATGCAAAACATGTAAGGTCCAAGAAACAGTAGATCAGATCCTATGGACCTGTAAAGACTACCAGTAAAAGGAGCTATTTATACGGAAAAACTGAAAAACCTTGGAGTAATGAAATTTTCTTTGCAACACCTGTACATAGCACAAGGAAAATGGAGCCTGTCACAGGGCAGACTAGGGCACTTCTTGCTGGTCACTTTGGGAATTAGCTTCTTGGTTCTGGAGCGCCCCCTTCTGGCTGGTGTCTCCCCATGTCTCTAGACTCAGGGGTCCTCCCCCTCTGGTAACCCCCAATTCTCTATGTCCTCCTTGCCTCAGTGACCCACTACCAGTCTTCATCTAGCCCCTTACCTCAGGGACAAATTGCAGTCTAAAATGGCCACTCATCATTGGCAAGGGGGTGTGGAGCTGCTGCCTTTACCTTCCCCGGCTGTGTCTCTGCAGCCCTAGTAGTCTCAGACCTTGCTTCAGGCCCTGTAGCCTGGGAGTTTGCCTGGCCAGAGCTTCCCCTGCTCTGCCTGCCTTTCCCCAGCCCTGCTCTAACTACAGCCCTAGTATTCTCAGGCCTTGTATCCAGGAGCCTTCTGCTCCCCCACCAGAGCAAGAGTCTGTCTGTCTGTCTGCACCCCTCCAACAGCCTTTATTTATACTGCCCTCAGCTGGGCCCTAATTGGCTCATACTGGCCACAACTGCTGGCTCCACAGTTCCACAGCTGCAGCCCTCTCCCAGAGCTGGGTTTTAACTCTTACAGGGCCAGTGCGGGACAGACTCCCTGTCACAGGGCCCGATTGAAAAAAAGCTATAGTGCTTTGAGGGTGTGTCTAGACTACAGGGGTTTTTCCAAAAAAGTGGCCTTTTTTCCAAAAAACTTCCCCTGAGTCTAGACTGCTGCCGCGTTCTTTCAAAAGTAAATCGAAAGAACGTGGCAGTTTTTTCGACCACGGAAAACCTCGTTTTACAAGGAATAATGCCTTTTTTTCGAAAATGCTCTTCCGAGAAAAGGTGCCATGTAATGCAAACTGTTCTTTTTCGAAAGAGAGCATCCAGACTGCCTGGGTGCTCTCTTTCGAAAAAGCGGCTCACTTTTTCAAACGTAGCGGTTGTAGTCTAGATGCTCTTTTTCAAAAGAGGCTTTTTCTAAAGTATCTTTCAGAAAAGCCTTTTTTGAAAGAGGCTTGCAGTCTAGATGTAGCCCATCTGTCCTGGGAAAGGTGACTGTCTTTGGCATAATCTGTCCATGAAATCCAGTGAATAGCAGTTTAGACTCAGAAAGGGAGTCTGCCATGCCACAGAATTGAAACAGAAGGGGCCTGGCTGGGTAGCTAGTGGAAAGAGGAGGGGATGGCTGAGGGTAGCTGGGAAAAAACTGGCTGGCAGGCAGTTGAGGAGACGGTAGGGCAAAATACTGCAGCTGACCCCCAGCTGAAATAAAGCTGAATACTGAACCTGACAATGGAGGTTGGTGAGGGAGAAGAGAAAGTAGTCTTGGATTATGAAGGGAAAAAAGCAGGAGGTGAAGGATGGTCATGGATCAGGAAAAAAAAATCTGGATTTGAAGAATAAGGAATTGATTGAAATTAAAGGGGAAAAAGGATAAAAGTCATCATATTATAATTGTCAGATCAGAGACAGAAGATGTGCAAAAAGGAAATGTTAACGCCCTGTAAATGGCAGAATGAATAAAGCAAAGTGTTGGTGACATTCAAAGAGCTAATAGAATTGCTGGCTGGTGAGCTATGGATAGATTGTACGCAAAAAGAGCAAGCTAAAAAAAACCCCTGAAAACGGAACCTTTGGGAAAATGAAAGTTACTTGTCAATGACCTAAATTCCTGATTGAAGTAAAGAGGGTTTATGTATGACATGCCACAAGGATTATCAGAGAATGATATCCAAAGAGTATAGGCAAAGATAAAATATTGCTTCATGAAAGGCTACTTAATAAGGGGGAAGGGAGGGAAAACCAACTATGATTGTACATATAACACTTAAAGATGGGACACTTCCCAATAGGATGTAAATGATTATCAGTCTTTCTGGGTTAAACAATATATTTCCCTGCACATTTGGTGAGGTGCTTTAATTGCCAAAGGTTTGGGTGCATGGCAGCCAATTTTAAGGATACAATGTGGTGCAGCAAATGTGGAGGAAATCAGTCCTATGACAACTATTTAGAAGGAACAGAACCTGAATGCAGCACTTGCTGGGGAAAGCACAGCACAGCAGTAAAGGATGGCACAGTAGCAGAACACGCTAGAGAATTACAAAAAATTAAAACTATTCAAAAAGTATCTTATGCAGAGGCTATTATAAGGTACCCACTGCAGAAAATAGAAAAAAAATACACAAATAAGAAAAAAGATGTTTAGTTGCAACAGAATACATCTCTGGTCAGGGAGGAGAATATGAGAGGAATGGGAATATATTGCTTGTAAGTAAAGAGAAGTGTATAGAGTTCATTATAGAAGTAATTAACTGCACCTTACAGATGGAGAAAAAACCTCAAAGGTACGAAATTACAGCAAATGCAGCAGAAAAATATGTAAAGATAGACAACCTCTCAATAGACCACATTCACAGGATTTTGAATGAAGGCAATAATGCAGCTTAAGTAATATGGTCTTAATGATCCATATCTGGAATGTGCATGGTTTAATAGTGCATAGACAGGAATCTAGAAAGCCATCTCTGAAATGGGAAAAAAAGTCTAATGTAATATGTGTTCAAGAAAGTTGTGTAATAAGTACATTTGTGTTCAATCTACCGAGATATGATATACTCAGGAGGGATCAAGAAGCTACCAAAGGAGGGGTGGATTTAGTTGCATCAAAAAGAATGTGCAGAAACTAAGTTTTTAATATAACACTACTGAGGGTCCCATGCAGAACAAAAATACTCATATACAGATATATCACATCTATAATCCATGCAAAAAGAGTTCATTTAGAAAACAAAAATTACGTAATGTCAAAAATCCATTGATAATTTGCAGAGACTTTAATAGTCAATGTGTTATGGTGAAGTAAGAAAACTGACTGAAATGGTAAATGCTTAGAACAATTTATTGGTACTCATAAAGATGGTAATATTGCATACAGGAGCACCTATTAGATTTAATTGATTGGAGGGATCCATTTGTCTTTTGGATCTGGGAATTGCAACAAATGATATAAGCTAGTAAATGGGATAATATCACCTCCTACACTTACTGGGTATCAAGGCTGAAGAAATTTCAAAGCATGAAACGAGTTCTAAGCCAGAATTTTAAAAAGCTGATTGGGGCCTTTTCAAGATTAAGGATGATGAATATTTATGCTGTCGCTGTATAAGTGACAACCCAGAAGAATTCTATAACAATATAATAAAAAGAACTACAGCAGCAGCTGATCTGGCCATCTACAAAAAAATCAAATTGCCCCTGAATTAGAAATTCAGTTCCCTGGTGGAATTAGGATTGCAAATTAGCAATCAAGGAAAGAAATAAGGCATACATGCAAGCAAACATATAGTGAATAGTAAAGACTTAAAAATAGTATAAAAGATGTATGGTGGTGGTACATAGGATTATCAGGAAAAAAAAGTTGGAAAAATGTATGTTGTTAACTTGAATATTATTATTATTTTTATTATTAACGGTTTTTCAGCAATATAGAGGCAAATTCAAAGAATGAATGGAATTGGAAGTGAAGCAATGAAACTAAGGTTTTCAACTTAGGAAAGGCAGAGACTTTAGCAAAGGAATTCCAAAAGATCAGGTGTGATCTGAATCAAAGAAGTAAGTTTTGTGGAAAAGGATTATCATTTTTATTTAGGATTACTGTGAATTATTAAATGGTATGCAGTTTATGTGTTAAAAGTTTTAATTAAAATATGTTGTGAGGGCAATAGGTCTATAAGTGCCCAGTTTCCTGACTGGTATTACCAGTGCTTGTTTCTATTCTACTGGCAACATTTTCCCAAAATAAGGAGCTTATTTTAGTCATTAGAAAAAAGGAAAAATACAGCTTCAGATAAAGACAATATAAGGGAGGACAAGATTATGTCATGGAAAACATTGATTTTGTGACTTTCTGAGATCTCTGTGACATTTTCTGCTTCAGCCTAGGGTGGTGGGGCCTTACTATCAGTCTGTGAGCTGGAGCTCTTAGCCACCATGGGCATTAAGGGGACCCAAAGATCTCAGCTAGGTAGCTGAGAGATCTCAGAGCTCCCAGTGACAGCAGGGACTCCCCCAAAGCTCTCAGCTGCAATGGCTTGGGCTTCAGTTGTTCCCTGTGAGTCCCCTCCTCCATGATTTTTAGTAAAAGTCAGGTCACAAAATTTCATGAATTTTTGTTTATTACCTACCATCTGTCTGTGATGTTTACTAAAAAATAACCATGACAAATTTTTAAACTTTTAATATAAATAATAGACTGCTTCAACACTTTTGTCAGAAGGAAGTCCAAAGATTCTGTTGCTGGTATATAATGATATTTTGGGAAAATGTTGCCAGTAGAATAGAAACAAGCACAGGTAATACCAGTCAGGAAACTGGGCACTTATAGACCTATTGCCCCACAACATATATGAGGAAAATCATGGAAAAATGATACATAAAAGACTAGTGGAATGCTCTGCCCTAGGTCACAATCCAATCCCCTGCACCCCCAGTCCATTGTCCCTGGTCACAACCACCTCCTTCACCCAAACTCCCTTCCTTCCCCAAGCTCCCTTCTGAACCTAACCTCCATCCCAGATCCCGCACCTCCTCCATTAATATTGTGGCAGAGTGCCTCAACCACTTTACAAATTCTTGGAGTGGCCCTCCATGAAAAATTATTGTTTGCCCCTGGACTAGTGAGAATATCAGGGAAATAGAATAGTGCAAAAACAAAACCAGAAATAGCTTGATATGTTTTCTGAAGGATATGAGATTGAGCAAAGAAATATTAAAAATAATAAAAAAACTGGTCCAAAGTGAATGAAGAAAGTGGTACTCATAACCTCATATGATGGGGTTTTTGCACCAAACCTCCTTCCTCCAATTAAGAAGGGGTGTTGCAGGAAGAGATTCTGCAATCACTCTCTGGGAACAGAGAGGTGATGAGGAGGAAACCCAAGGGAGAGAAAAAGCCATGGGATACTATCCCTGAAGGAAAGGTTAACCTAGAGAAGTTTTGGGGAAGAAGTTCTCAGAAAGTCTGTTTAGGAAGGAACACAAGGAAACAGCAGCAAGAAGTTGGACTGTGCAGCACTTGGTTGCTGATTATAAGGTTCCTGAACTGGAGCCAGGTGTAGTGGAAGGGATGGCTTACACTTTCAATCACTGGCATGAGCCACAAGCTGAGGCCAAAGACCCTCTTGTGAGGACATTGGCCTGTTCTATGTCAGACTTTGCTACCCCAGAAGGATATGAGTAAATTGTGACCTGGCCAGAGGGCCGTATGTGGGGTGTTTTAAAAATATATAGTAGATTGAGATCAGATGCAAGAGACTAAATAAAGATAATATGTTATTTAAGGTACTAAGAGGTTTCACTGCTGCGAATTCTAAAGCAGAATTTGTTTCACTGCTAAAGCAATTTGCATTTCCATTCTGGATGGTGACACCATCTAGCTAACCTCTTTGACCATGAAGATATTTAGAGGAGTCATGTCAACATGAGTTTTTTCAGCACTTTAAGAGAGTTGCTTTTTGAAGCAAAGAGCATTGTATGTGCTCCTAGTACTGGAAAGAAATTGTGCATTGGACAAGAAAATTGTTGAACCAGCATGATGGAGTATAACTGCAAAGGGCAAAAGGGAAGGCGTGTTATGTCGTTTCCTCTGAAGCAAGCTAAAGACTCTTAGGAGCTATTTGTTGTGCCACAGTATCTCTTCTGATTGATTGTGACATAGTGACCAATAAGTACCAAAGAGAGAGATTCATAGTCTGAGTCCAGACTTTTATAGGATACAGTTATATCTCCTGGATTTATGCCCCATGATTCAAAGTCTGTGAATGCCATGGATCTCCTTTGATTGTCAGATGATCGCTATCTGTAGTTATAAGAAAGAATAACACATAAGAAGTCATGCAGTTGTGTTATAATCATCTGCCTCAGGGGAAGCAGAGGGAGACTTTCTCTATCATTTTCCTTATCAAATCACTTAAATGTTGTGGGTAGATGTGATGACACACTGTGACCTGAGCATTCTTTTTTTACTTGTTCCTTCATATCTTTCTTCTCTGTTTCTCATTAAGCATGCCAGTTTTTACTGATCTGAAATCATGGGCCAGGGTAGCAGTAGAATAGTGTTCTCTCAAGTGCAGATCAGAGTTTCAGAAAAAAAAGAGAACTTAAATACATCTTTGCATATTGAAATGCTTTATTTTTGTACCTTGATACACAGCTTAAGCAGGTAGCTATAAAACAAGTTCTATATGCATAGTTAAATGTTGCGTTCCCCCCCCCGCCCCCGGAAGCATAACTCTATATAGTGATTATCCCAAAGTGAATTGGTTTAGCATTTCTGCTGCAGATGGTACAGAATCAGAATTTGTACTATTTGTACTATTTCTCATGGTAACCCTATAGGAATGGGATCTTGGGAGCATTACGTTTACTGAGTAATTTGTATTAGATCATCTCCAACATAGCTCAGGTTTGAAAGAGTGAGTATCAAATAGTTGGAGAAAGCTGTTAAGCACTGAGCAAAAAGCCTTTATTTAAAAAACAAAACAAAACAAAAACTAACTCAACGGCAATTATCGAGTAAATTATATTAATGAGGAAATTATAGCCTACGCATGGACATGCAGTGTCTTATCCTGCCATGCTTACAACTTCATGGACAGTGCTAGTGCAGCAAGGTATGACTCAAGGGGAGAAGAGGTGGCAGTACGGGGCTCTCTGTGAGCAGAAACAGGTTAAATTTACTGTGGGCCAGGGGTGGACTGGCCCCGAGGGATACCGTGAATTTCCTGGTGGGCCGTCATGTCTGCATGCCATTGCCCCTCACTTGGAGCGGCTCCACATCCGTGCTGTATGCGGCATGCAGAGCCTGACCTGCTGCCTACAGCGCGTGCCGGACATGAGGCAGGGGGCGGGGCTTGAGGGGCACGCAAGGATGACATCATGGGGAGGGCCGTTCTCAACCCATTTCCCGGGCCTATTTTGATTGCCAGTATGCTCCTGCTGTGGGCCTGTTTCAGCAAGGCCCTATTATATATGCTTAACTTGGGACTACTTATGTGCTCTAAGTTAGGTACATCTTTAACCACCTTGCAGAATTTAGGGCTGAGAAAGTTAGTCATGGCCAGTTATTTGCTCAGTGCTAGAACTGAGGAATAGAGAATGTAATTGTCCAAATTGAATTTAGTTATCAATAAGTATCAGGGCATGATGGCTCGCTACAGTTTTATGCTAAAGTCCATTATCATCTTTCAGGAACTTCTTGCAATGTTATGCTTTTTCTTGATTATATTTGTCTTCAGCATTTTTTGAATCTCGTATCTGGAAAAAATGAAAAGAAAAGTGATCACTTCCATTTTTGCTTTTTAGTTCCATGGCTGGAACTACCAAAATCTGCCATTAACATATTTATTACCTCTGTATTCGCAGCAGAATGAAGACTTGTCTCAAATTAAATTGATAAAGCATAAGCTGTATATTTAAGCAAATATTTTTTTGCTGCAGCCCCTCCTTTCCTTCCACATAGCCATTACTTTTTTGTGCTTTCATATATATATTTCTCATGAATGTTGGGTCTGTATAAGGTAGGTTTAATAAAAATGGTTATGCTGTGCAGCAGGAAGCTAAGCTTCCTAAATAAATATTAAAATAGAAAATGCATGCAGGGCTGCTAGGAAGAAATAAGTAAGGTCAGACTTCAAGAATAAATAATTCTTTGACATTAGAAATAAGGGGAAATTGCAATTTTTAAGTAGAAAAATGTATGCCCATGAAGACATAGGATCTGAATGAGTCCTCTTTCTCTCCTCCATCTTTCCCCTTGGAAAATCTGCCAGCAGGACTGCTGCCTCATAGAAGTCACTTTCACGTTTATGGATTTTCACTTTTTGTTTTGTTTTTGTTTTCCACACTCCACTTCTCTAATAACCCCACAAATAAATCCTACCTAATGATAGCAAAGCAAGTGGCCTCAAGTCAGCAAGATTGCCATTGCTTAATCATCCACTAAAGCTCCACTGCAGTAGTTTTTACAGGTGCCAGTTTAAATGAGTTTGAGAACTAAAAGAACCTGAAATCCCAGCTAACAAGTATCTGAAAATCCTCAAATGTTTGTGAAGAAAAACATCTCTGAATAATGAAAGCTTCTTTGTGAGCTGTCAAGAGAAACAGCAAATTGTGAAACTCACCATGGGCCACTGATGCCCTCATAAATAGAATGAAATGGGGAAAAATAGGAATACATCTGCCACAAAGGCAGACATTAGAGAGTTGCCTGAAATGATATCAGGGAAATCTGAGACACAAATTCTACAGGGAATTTGCAACAGATGTAGAACTCATTGGTAGAGTGAATGAAATTCAAGCGGAGATAAATGAACATTAAGATATGCTAACTGATATAAATACCAAGCTGTAGGTGACGGAGAGAAAGCAAATTGGTTGATATGGAGATCAAAATGGATGGCTTGGGGAACAAGGAGGAAAGAAGTATCAGGATTAAAAAGGGAAACCATAATAAAATATAGCAGTCCCCAGAAAGAAAAAAGGAACACCTGCACAAGTGAGATCTGATTCAAAGTCCAGCAAAGTCACTCAAAGTCAATATGTCTGGAAAAGAGAATTTTTCTCCCACTGAACGTCTTGAATTTATGGTAAAAAGTTGTCGCAAGTCAGAACAAAAAGTTTAAAGAAATTGTTACAGGAAAATTCTCAAAAAAGTCTGTTTTGGGAGAACCTCAACAAAAGGATGTTGGACTGCCTATCTCCCCATATTGCCTGACTCCAAATGGCCAATTCTGTGTGTAGGTGGCATTCTGAACTGCCTGACCCTCATTATTATTGTAATTGTCTGCTTGGTGGTGCAACTGCATAGAGATATCAGGGTGAACCCAACAGTCGTCTATGGCAACAGTGCAGGTTTCTGCAGTACTTGGATGACCAGTTCCCAGGTTTCCATGGTGCTAAACAGTCATGGTTGACTGGCTGCCTAAGATACCAGGTTTCCTAGGCAGCCCAGCAATCAAGACTTACTAGCTCCCCACTCCTTGGCTTGCTGGCTTCCTGGTGAGCTGGCGTGCCTGGCTCCCCAGCTGGCAGCCTCCCTGGTCAACTAGCAGCCTGGGGAATCTGAGAGAGGGGAATCCTGGGAGCTGGGCATCCCAGTTTGAGGAATCCACTATAGAAGGATGGAATATGATATTTGTAATGTCTGTAAATTGCAATTGATTGTCCTTGTGCAATGGATGGACCTCTAGTTCAATCCCATTTTTGATACTGTAGAATGGTAATTAAATAACTTACAGATAAAGATATTTTTACTTTTATTTTATTAGTTCTTCTGTAGGACATAAAATAGTTCTGTTGATAATAAATAAGGTGGTTTTATCATTCATGTTGGGATTCAGGTCACAAAAGGTTGGATTGGTTTTGGGGAGGCCTTTAATTAGATCTGTTGTGACTAATCAGGGATAGCACCAATGGAGAATGAAAGGGAAGGTGGATCTGCATCTGGCTACAATAGTCATAGGAAGTGGATGGGCGGTAACCCCACATGATAGAGAGAGATGCATCTTTCATAAAAGTTTGGCATGGCCATTGGAGGATGGAATTGAGAAAGGGATTTCAAAGTGTACAAATCAGTCTCCATAAAACTGATATTAGAGATATTTGCTATAAAGTGGTAATTGTGTAATTGGATTAGCACTAAAGGGAGGACTAGGAATGACAGTTTACTGCTTGACCAGATGAGGTGACGGCGTCTGAACAAAACTGTGCTCTAGATAAACGTCAGCCATTGTTTTACTTGAAATGTTACGAGCTTAAATCATCTGAACAAGTGAAGAATAGTTACACTTGAACTTGAGCAAATGCATCCAGAAATTACTTTGTTTTAAAAGAAAGAAACTTGTTATGACCTGGCTTAAAAAAGAAAGTTACACGTTTAGTAAAATCAAAAAGAGGTATATAGCTATATTCACTTATACTTTGTTACAAGTTGAGGAGAAACCTGATAAGTCTCATTTAGAAAACTGATTCCGGGGAAGAGAAAGGATGGTCTTGTAATTAATGAACAAATCTGAAACTCAGGATCTGGATTTACTTCCTTGTTCTATTTTGTGACCATGGGCAAGTCACTTAATCTTCTTTTGCCTCAATTCCCTGTCTTTGAAATGGGGAAAATAATGTCTCCTTAATCCAAATAACGTCTGTCCTGGCTATTTAGAAGGCCAGACTCTGTCTTAATATATGTTTATACACACCTAGCATTCTACTATAATACAAAATAACAGGAATAAATAATGGAATACCTGGCCACCACTAAGTTTTAACCTCAGTTAAAAGTTTTCAATTGAAAAATTATTTTACAAATCAGCTTCAAAGTGAAAGTGACTATAAATCGGACATAGCTCAACACTGACAAAACCCACAAGGTGTGTTTATCTGAAAAGAATGAAACAAAAGCATTGAGAGAGATGTGAATATGTCCCATTTCAGTTAACTAGGTGTTAACTTTGAAGCAGAATAAGATATTAATAAGCTTGATAAATTGTTAACCACTTTACTGTTGCTGTTATACCACTAACACTTTAGCTGATGTGCTTATCTATGGTTACTGGAGAGTGCTGTCTTATTTACAGCTAAAGATATGCTTCTTCATTGTAAGGCTTCTTACAGGATCCTTCTGGCAGCTGTAGGTTTTTCTGTATTATTGATAAAACTTCACAGATACTTTTCAGAATACCAGAATAAATTTCCTCTGTTTGGTGACTTCTTTTCAGATGATAGCATTGTAGCTCAAGATATACACTGAAAATATCAATGTACAGTTCGGCCAGGGTTAGGAAAGGAAGTAAATAAGGAACTGTATAGACAAGCATAGGGACATGGGCACCAGGTTTGTATAATATTTGGTGGAGTGCCTGAATGGGTCCACGCAGAGCTGACCTACCCATAAGTAGGACTGGGGCAATCACCCTGTGCCCTGTGCTTTGGGGGGACATGGGTTTCAGGGCAGCCTGGAGGGGATGGGGTAGAGCAGGGCTGTGGGAAGAAGCAGGGTGGAATAGGGCAGAGTGAGGTGGGCTGGGGTTGGGTTACTTGTTGCCGCCAGTGCCAGGCCTCCTGCTAACTTTCCAGGCTGCCTTGGACCGTCCCTTTGAAGCATGGAGCACACCAAAGTGAGGACCTGGGGCAGCTGCCCTGGTCCATCCTATGGATGGGACAACTCTGAAAATATAATCCCAAACACTGGTGGAGGGAGCCAGCCTCACGTTCCTGAATATTGGTGTAGCATAGGCACTATGGGCCCATATAACTCGCCTGCTATGCATAGGGACTGCTACAGTGCTGGCCATACATGTACTTCTTTTTATAAACATATCATCTTGGGATCAGCTCTTAAAGCAGTTAATTAATGAGACCAGGTTAAGACAACAAGGTGATAAAAACTTGCTGATAGTTTTTGTTGGAGCCAATCATAGTATTCAAGATTGTATAGCGGGCACTCCCTATAGCAACTCAATACTTAGGGTTGATTGCATTGGTGGATCTGCATCAGTGCACAAATGGAGGGAAATGTCAGAAAATCCTGGCATATACCAGGTCTATAGGTAAAAGGCAGACTGCTGCTAGGGGGATACTGAACCCCAATGGAATGGGGTGTTGTTCTCCCTCAGACCTGAAGATCCCCTCCCCTTTTGAGATGGAATAGAAGCCGTAGGGTAGGGAGGTAACATCCAGGTAGGAAGATAATGATTTGGTGTAATAAACAAACAAGTTTTTAAAATGTAGAATATGATTATTATTTTTCAAAAAAATCAGTTTTCTTTATAGGGGGGACTCTACTTTGTGGCTTTCCAGCACTCAATAAATTTGACCTAAAGGAAAGTTCCACCTTTTTCTTAATCTCAAGATTTACTGATCTTGAACGAAACATAATGACATTTTTTTTTAATATCAGCTCACATTGAAGTTTAAAAAAATCATCTACTTTTATGCTTGGTAGCTGCTACCTTACACTTCGTAAACTTTTGGGAGGCAGAAGAGAGGTCCCCAAACTTTCAGAGAGTTATGCTCCAGCCATGCCCCCACCTCTCTAACTCTTGGACCAGATGAACACAAAAAGACCCTTACTTTTATTTCAGGGGGGAAGGGTTGGAGAGCAAGCGCACCCTGGTTCAGTGAGGAGGGGAGCTGCCCTTCCACAGATGGGTGGTAGGCAGGATCACTGGGACAAACCTGAGCAGCACTGCGAGCTCATGTGTCAGTTGTTATGTTATATGTTATGTTATCTGGCTCAAGCCAGTACCAGTTGGGTCCTCAGGCCTCCCAGGATGACCTTGACACAATTTCCCAGTTTGAAATCCTCTGGAGTAGAAAGCAATCTGTTCTTTGTCTGAACTGCTACCTGCAGTGTTCTAGCCATGCCTTTAACTTCCTAGCAGTTCACATTCCACACAATTAACAAGCCTATCCAGGCTACAAGTATTTATGCTGTTCAACCCCTCACCTTCCTTGACTTCTGGAATTTGGGTTTCAACCAACAAGAACACACAGTCACAGCAAATACGAGAAAATAGAAAACAGCAACAGTTTAAATGTAAGGGTGTATGTAGCTGGTATCCATGGGAAATTCAGAAGTGAAGTCTCCCCATGAATTATTGAAACTGCTTCTGCCCAACTTGAAAGGTTGTGTGTGAGTGGAAGTCTATTACCCTTACCTCCTCCCCCACATGAATGTTAAACCACAGTTCCGAGTGCCTTAAGTTATATGTTAATGGCTGAAAGTTGCTATTGTTGAGTCATAACTGGCAAAAGCATATAAATCATGGATTTGACATCCTGTTCATTTATAACAATATTTCCTGTCAGTTCAAGCTCTCATAATTGGATCTTACTTCAGGGACAGATGTTTAATTGACTGCTCAAATACAGAAAAATATTGGTATGAAACTGTCATCAGGAGTGCTGTTTCCAGGAAGCAAGCTTGTAAGTGTAAAAGTGAATGGCACTTTAAAAATACTGAGTACCCCTGGAAGTAATCTTTGCCTGTGTCATATCTGGATGTGGCCACACTATAGTGACAGTGCCACCTGGATCCAGAGTCAGGACAAAACAAAGGATAGCAAGAAAAGGAGAATAAGCACAATTCTTTATCAGTGATGGTGGGTTTTTTTCACCCCCAGAACAAGCTGAATGCCAGATATAGAGATAGAGGTGGCGGTGGGCATGTGTGTGTGAGAACTATGAAGAAGCCTGTGAAGGAATAAAAAGTTCCCAGTGAGAGGCACAGAAAAAAGCATAATGGGCAGGGAAGAGTAAACTCAATGAAGAGGTGTCTCTGCAGGCCCAAAACAGAGCAGCTGCAGCAAGGAAGCCCATAGAAACAGAAAGGGGTGAGAAGCATAGGAGGAGTTACAAATACCAGCGATTCCTTAAAAGCACAAAGGCAGGAGGATATAATATGAAAAGTTTGTAAAGAAACAGAAATTATTCCTCAAAATTATAGAGGTGTTTCACATATAATGCTTTAACATATTGATAAATCATAGTGGCCAAAATGGATTGGCTGGTTAGAGCAGTTTTGTGATGAGAAAGAACTTGTCAGTAAAAAATGGCAGGAGACAAAGCAAAACACGGAGACAAAGCAAACAACAAACTGATGACATCCGGCCTAACTGCAGCTCAGGAGAACAGGTATGAAACAATAAGAAACTCTTCAACACGTATTTCACTGGGGAACTTGAGCAGCCCCAATAATATATCAAAGGGAAACCTGGAGGCATAAATTTTGATGCAATAAGGTTCAATGAAAAAGCTCAGAAAGAAACATAAAGTAAAAAACCTAAGCAACCGAGAAAATTTTCAGGGCAAGTAACAATGGAGGGAAATTTAAGCCAGACCCTCAGTGGTGGCACAGATTTGCCTGGTGTTGGAAGAGAGGGGTCTGACCAAATTGCTTGGCCCCCGGGCAAGGTATGAGGGGGCACCTCTGAGAAGTGGGAGGCCTGGGGGCAGCCAGCCTCAGCATTGCTGGAACGCGTTGTGCCATGCCTCCCCCACCACAACAGCCTTCAGAGCCACCCAGAGTGCACCGCGGTGTCACTCCTGCAGCAATTTAAAGGGCCTGGGGCTTCAGCCACCACCACTATTAGAGTAGCAGTGGCAGCAGCCAAAAGCCTTGGACCCTTCTGAATTGTCAGGTGCTGGGACAACTGCCTCTCTTTCTCCCCACTGGTGCAGCTGAGAGTGGAGGGGCTGCTATAAGACAGTGGTGAGCAAAATGTGGCCTTTTGTTTCTATCTTTTGCTCAGACTTCTAGGCTGTGTCTACACTGGACCCCTTTTCCGGAAAAGGGATGCAGATGAGACAAGTCGGAATTGCAAATGTAGCGGGGATTTAAATTTTCCCCGCTTCATTTGCATGAACATGGCTGCCGCTTTTTTCCGGCTCGGGGCTTTGCCGGAAAAAAGCGCCAGTCTAGACAGGATATTTCGGAAAATAAAGCCTTTTCCGAAGGTCCCTTATTCCTGATTTTAAGAGGAATAAGGGACCTTTCGGAAAAGGCTTTATTTTCCGAAAGATCCTGTGACTGGCGCTTTTTCCGCAAAGCCCCGAGCCGAAAAAGCAGCAGATGTTCATGCAAATGAAGCGGGGAAAATTTAAATCCCCGCTACATTTGCAATTCCGACTTGTCTCATCTGCATCCCTTTTCCGGAAAAGGGGTCCAGTGTAGAGACAGCCCTAGAGTGTTGCATATTCTGTGGTATGTGTGTAAAACACATGTAAATACAACTTTCTTTTGTTGGTAAAGTATTGATAATCCACTTAGAGACCAGAAACAATGCCCTATGTGACTTCAGTAACCAATTAAATGGCATAAATAGTTTTTACAGATGTTTGTGAAACAATTACAAATACCAAAAAAAACCATAACATTAATCTCCAGGGTAGCCATGTTAGTCTCTATCTGCAAAAGTAGAGGGTAAAAGTTACTTTGTCAGATGCAGCCGACAAAGTGGTTTTTACCCATGAAAGCTTATGCCCAAATAAATCTGTTAGTCTTTAAGGTGCCAGAGGACTCGTTGTTGTTTTTGTAACATTTATGTATGACTGAATAATTCATATGCAGGTGGAAAAATCTAAATGTATCAGCTAGAATTATTCAAAACAAATAATTTGATCAAGGTCATTTGTTCTATGTGTGAAATTACCACAGCAAGTAATGGGAGCTATATGAAGTAAAAGATAATATTTCTGAATATGTTTTACTGATGAGAGATTGCTGCAACATTAATGATAAATAATATCTAGTAGCATTCATATAGTGCTTTTCATCTGTAGATCTCAAAGCACTTTACAAATGACATATCATTATCCTCATTCTACATTGGTGACATTTGTTCTGAATTGGTATGATATTTTCAGGTCTAGGAGTTAGAAACTGAACTTACGTAGATTTTAGTTTCTCGGAAGCAGCTAAGCAACTATTGTGTACTCACTGGTTGTGGTTACATATTTAATTACAAAGTAGAGGTTTTACAAAGTAGCTTTCTACAATGAACATATATGCTCTTGACTTCTATTTAAGGGGAGCACTCAATTTCTCTGAAAGAATGCGTTATAAAACCGTGCATTTGTAATTTTAAAAATTCTCACGTCAATCTGACTCAACAGTGTGTAAGTGTGATAGCAGACAGAACTCAATTATAAGACTATGACAAAGGTCTTCAGCATTAATTTATGGTGGTTACAAAAATGCATCAATTTTACCTGATTTGAAAAAGGTTTGTGAGTTGCATGCACTTACCAGCTAAAATCACTTGCCTGCAATTTTATGAGAAACTAGCACATTTTAGCTATAACCACAAATAAGCCTCTTTTCCAATATCAAAATGTTTGTCAGGCTCTGTTTTTCGTTCTTGTTCTTGTTCAGTAGGCATTACAAAACTGTTTTCTTTCTGAAAACCATACTCTGTTTTATTTGCTCAACATTTCCAGCCATTCGGCTGTGAATACAATTTGATTCCTGGACTTTGGTTTAGACTATTTGAACACACAAATTTGGAGAGATGCTAGATATATTTACTGGGGCAAATTCAGGCCTGGTGTAAGCAAACACAATTCCATTTGCTGTATTTACTGGAGATGCACCTGCTTCAACCATTTATTAATTAGGCCCCTTGGTTTTAATACAGGTTGGACCTCCCTGGTCCAGCATCCTTGGAACCTGAGTGGCCCTGAACCAGGGAGCTTGCTAGACCAAGGGAGGTCAGTGCTCCCCTCCCAACCATCGGCCTCACTCCTGGGCTCACCTCCCGACCATCAGGCTCGCTCCCGGGAGCCAACTCTGGCCACTGGGCTCTGCTCCCCACCCTGTGTGGGGCTCCTGGCTGCCGTCCCGGCCTGTGCTCCCAGAAACCTTCTCCAACCCAGGCTGTACTCCCAGCCCCCGCCAGGGTTCCCCGCCATCCCTGCTGCCACTAGCCCAGCAGCACTCCTGACCCTGGCCGACCTCTCTTCTCAGCCGCTGGGACTTGCTGGGCCAGCAATATCCTGCTGGACCACAGATGTTGCCGGACCAGAGAGTCCCAGGTTTCAGAGGTTCAGCCTGTACTGGAATATGCCATAAGAGTTACTTCAGTGGTAGTTTAGCACATTTTTCAGTGACAAATGCTACAGTTACTGACAGGCACTGAATCGTATCCGCCTTTATTTCACTGTAGATCTGTGATTCCAGCCACTTGCATGTGAACAGAGAGAATTTCATGTCCTGTGCAGAGGGTCGGTTTATGGCATAAGCACCACTTAATACCCATGTAGTCCTCAAAATGGAGCTTAGGGGATCTGTTCTCTCTTCCATGTGCACTCTTTTCTCACACAATGGCTAATGTATGTTAAGCACCAATACAGAAGTGTATTATACTCTTCGCAGGACAAAGCTGCAAAGCCTGTAAGAGTTGTATTTTTCTAAATAAATAAATCCATTGACAACACCATGTCTTTCGATATAAGACTTGGATGAAAGAATTCAAAGATCATACGACTCTGCTGAACGCTTCAGAGCACTTTATAGCACTGGGGAATAAATGTGAAAGCCACATGGATGGATATTACATCTGTTAAACAGATCTTCATTTTCAGGTATCAGTTTGCTATTGTAGTTCTTTTTTAAACTGCTGCCATGAACTCAAGGTGGAGGTGCAAGAATATTTTTTTTTCAAAAATGTGAAAAAGACCCACCACTTTCAAGAATTGATAGTGCAATCTCTTGTCTAAGAACTCTCACATAAAACCAGATAGTGTTTTCCTAGCAACTGAACCAAGGGAAAAGTTGTTTATATTATCAAAATCCATATGGAGTCTATTCTGCTTTCTGCACACATGCTTGCACACCAAGTGTATTAATATTAATGCATAGTGTGCATTTTGAGAGAATAACCCCACAGTGTGTACTGTATATTTCATTTAAAAAGACAAACAACAAAGGGTTTCTGGTGCATGAAACTTCACTGCCAGTGAATATGTTGAATATCAACTTGAATTAAAAAATAGTTCCAGTGGCATTTAATATATTTGTTATGGGAAAAAAAAACCACAACAAAAAACAACCCTATAATTGCATCATTTACACTGAGAAGAAATATTTACAGATTCTGCCATTTCTATGGTTTTGATAAATCCATATTCAAACATTGTGTGAGAAATATACCCTGATGTCCATATAGCTTACATATGGAATATTAAAGATTAATGGTTTACCATAGTTTTACATTCTTTATCACCTTCCAAATTCTGATAACTGTCCTTGCTACATTTTTCCCCCCTATTTATGGACCTGGGGTCAGCACATGTGAAGATCCATGATCTCACTGAACAAAAACAAATGTGTAGCTGGAAATCACTCTGGATTAACAGTGAGTTAAAATAGTTGTTAAAATTACAAGACTGTGTTTAGTGTTTAGACTTTATGGAATGCTTGTAGGATGCAGGGTGTATTAATTCTACTTATAATATCTGTATCCCATGGTATAAAGTATGACAGGCTGCTGGCTAATCCAGAGCTCTGCCACTACAACCTGCTGAAAAGGGCAGCTGAAGCCATCTGAGCAAGCCCATGCCTGAGGGGCTAATGGGAAACAGCTGTGGGACTCAATAGCTGAAGGGCTAGATAAGGCTGCCAGAGAGGTAGTTGGAGAGGAAATGGAAGGGGAGGAGCCAGAGAGCAGCTGAGTGTGTTCCCTGAGCCAGATGGAGAGGCTAGCTGAACTTTGCTACCAGGACTGAACAAACAAACCTCTGTAAATAGAAGATGGTAGGAAGTTGGCATGGACAATAAAAGGCATGGGTGATTGCACAAGAAAGTGTCTCTGGTTGATATGTGGTCGAAGGAGGAGTCCCATGGCGAGGAGCCTGGGCAAAGGACTTTGCCACAAAAGTTATGTTGAGTCATTGCACTGTAAACCTTTGTGTTTGTGTCACTCTTTTTCTCTGAAGCATCTAGTATTGGATACTGCCAGATACAGAAAATTAGATGTGACAGACTAGAGCTGTGCTCTGATATAAAAATCTTAGGCGTCCTGTTTCTGTGTGAACATTATGTTTTCACAATTAGACGTGGCCATAGCTGCTGGATGCCACCACATGACCATGTTGCTACTTCAAACTGTTGTCATTTTTAAATTGTGGCTAAAATAAATATTCCACACCATAATTTCTCTCTGAATTCTTTTTTACATCTCTATTTAATAGCCAGCTCCTTGATAAATAATCGCATAGGGTCCATATTACATTTGTCAATGTATTCAGATAGTTTAGTTCTCATTTCAGATCTTTTTTCCTTGACCTTTCTCTCTCATCTGAAAAATGTTTGTGGGTAGATACCAATTACAGAAGAACTTTAACTTATGAAAAACTACACAGCACCTGAAAGAAAATGGGTGCCTTTGTTCTTTATATCAATGAACCTGCAGTGGCCATGGCCTATTGACTGTAATACATTTGGATAAGTTTTCATGTAAGAGATAAGTTTAATTAACCATATCCAGATTCCCATAAGTTATAATGCAAAAGTATCTTTAGAGAAGCCTTTCTGAAACACCTATCCCTGTAGTTTAATTTGGAAGTAATGAATATATATGAATACAGTAATTACTTGTTTAACACGTGCCCGCTTAACACGTTTTCGTGATAGCACAATTTTTTTGGTGTGAACGTTTTTTGAATAACACGACCTTCCCTGAAATAACACGGTTTCCCCAGCTGGCCTGTTGCCGGCAGCTGCGCGAAAGCCCCGCCGCCCTGCAAAGCGGCGGAGGGTTTGCCGCTCGCCGCCCTGTTCCCCACTGACCTCCCCTCGCCGGACGCCTCACCACCTCTCCTCCGCCCCTGCTTGCAGGCCGGCGGCTGGGTTTCCCCAGCCGGCCTGTTGCCAGCGGCTGCGTGGGGCTTCCCCCGCCTCCCTGCAAAGTGGCAGAGGGTTCGCCGCTCGCCGTGCCGTTCTTCGCTGACCCCCCCTCACCGGACGCAGTACAGGTCCCGGCAGACCCTTCACAGGGGCATACTCCCAACCCAATCCCCCTTCCCTCTCCTCCCCTTCCCTTTCCCAGAGCCGAACACTTCCTCTCCCTGCTGTAACCCAGTCCCCTTTCTCCCCCAACCTTATGTCCCGGTCCCCAGGCAGCTGCCTGTGCTCAGCGTCTGGCTGCTACCAAGTGCAGGCTGGAGCCACGAGCGCACGTACGCTTGAAACGCAACCTCCACCTTTTCCATTATTTTCAATGGGAAAATTGACTCTGCATAACATGTTTTCGCTTAGCACGATCATTTTCTGAAACGTATCTATCGTGTTAAGTGAGGAATTACTGTACTATGACTTCTCGCAAATGATGGAAAAGATTACTGATTATGGCATCGGTTTAAGAAATAGTGGTAAGAACAGAACTAATTTGGCGACATGGATCAAGGAAGCAATATTTTGGTTTGCAAATTCTGTTGACTTCAGTGGGAGTTGAATGAATTAATATTTGCAGCCTTCAAAACAAATTTTGTTGCAGCAACTGGATAGATGTGTTGGTTCAATGCATATCAACTAGAAGCTTGATATTAGTTAATGGAGGTGGGAGAATAATCATCTTAACTATTTCAAACACATTTTTAAGGGAGAGGAAGGGAGAGGGTGTTCCTTTTAGAATATGAGCAGTAGAATAATAATTATAGTACAGACTTATCCATAATACTTTTTATAATAGAAGAGAGGAGAAACTTAACCTATATATTAAAGTCCACAATACAGACTGCAATGTAAAGTCCCAATTCAATAAACTGATTGGCATAAACCAACGGTTCTCTACAGGCCTGCCATTAGGGGTGAGGGCAAATGGGGCAACTGCCCCAGAGCCTGGTGATTCAGTTGTGGTGGCTGGGAGCCCTGGGCCATAAGACCATAAGAACGGCCATACTGGGTCAGACCAAAGGTCCATCTAGTCCAGTATCCTGTCTGCCGACAGTGGCCAATACCAGATGCCCCAGAAGGAGAGAAACCAACAGGTAATCCTCACGTGATCCTTCTCCTGTCACCCATTTACAGACAAACAGAGGCTAGGAACACCATTCTTACCCATCCTGGCTAATAGCCATTGATGGACCTAACCTCCATGAATCTATCTAGCTCTTTTTTGATCCCTGCTAAAGGCGTAGTCTTCACTACATCCTCTGGCAAGGAGTTCCACAGGTGTGCTGAGTGAAGAAAAAATTTCTTTTGTTTGTTTTAAATGTGCTACCTATTAATTTAATTTAGTGACCCTTAGTTCTTATATTGTGGGAATAAGTAAATAACTTTTGCTTATTCCCTTTTTGCACACCACTCATGATTTTATATACCTCTATCATATCCTCCCTTAGTCTTCTCTTTTTTAAGCTGAAAAGTCCAAGTCTTTTTAATCTCTCTTCATATGGGACCTGCTCCAAATCCCCTAATCATTTTTGTTGACCTTTTCTGAACCTTTTCCAATGCCAATATATCTTTTTTGAGATGAGGTGACCACATCTATATGCAGTATTCAAGATGTGGGCATACCATTGATTTATATAGAGGCAATAAAATATTCTCTGTCTTATTCTCTATCCCTTTTTAAATGATTCCTAACATTCTATTTGCTTTTTTGACTGCCTCTGCACACTGAGTGGATGTTTTCAGAGAACTATCCACAATGACTCCAAGAACTCTTTCTTGAGTGGTAGCTAACTTAGTCCCCATCATTTTGTATGTGTAGTTGGGATTATTTTTTCCTTTGTGCATTACTTTACATTTATTAACATTAAATTTCATTTGCCATTTTGTTGCCCAATCACTTTGTTTGGTGAGATCTTTTTGAAGCTCTTCACAGTCTGCTTTGGTCTTAACTATCTTGAACAGTGTGGTATCATCTGCAAATTTCGCCACTTCACTGTTTACCCCTTTCTCTAGATCATTTATAAATAAGTTTAATAGGATTGGTCCCAGATTCTTGGGGGACTCTACTAGTTAACTCTTTCTACTCTGAAAACTTACCATTTATTCCTACCCTTTGTTTCCTGTCTTTTAACCAGTTATCAATCCACGAAAGGACCTTCCCTCTTATCCCATGACAACTTACTTTACTTAAGAGCCTTTGGTGAGGGACCTTGTCAAAGGCTTTCTGGAAATCTAAGTATACTATATCTACTGGATTCCCCTTGTCCACATGTTTGTTGACCCCCTCAAAGAACTCTAGTAAGGCATGATTTCCCTTTACAGAAACCATGTGGACGTTTCCCCAACAAGTTATGTTTATGTGTCTGACAATTTTCTTTACTATCGTTTCAACTAATTTGCCCCGTACTGATATTAGATTTACCAGTCTGAAACTGCCAGGATCACCTCTAGAGCCCTTTTTAAATATTGGTGTCACTTTAGCTGTCTTCTAGTCATTAGGTATGGAAGCTGATTTAAAGGATGGGTTACAAACCATAGTTAATAATTCCGCAGTTTCTTTCAGAACTCTTGGGTGAATGCCATCTGGTCCTGGTGACTTGTTACTGTTAAGTTTTTCATTTTGTTACAAAACCTCCTCTAATGACACCTAAGTCTGGGACAGTTCCTCAGATTTGTCACCTAAAAAAAATGGCTCAGGTTTGAGAATCTCCCCAATATCCTCAGCTGTGAAAACTGAAGCAAAGAATTAATTTAGCTTCTCTGCAATGCCTTTATCATCTCTGAGTGCTCCTTTAGTATCTTGACCATCCAAGGCCCCACTGGTTGTTTGACAGGCTTTCTGCTTCTGATTTACTTAAAACACATTTTGCTATTACTTTCTGAGTTTTTGGCTAGCTGTTCTTCAAACTCTGTTTTTGGCTTTTCTTATTTATATTTACTTTATTTGACAAAGTTTAAGCTCCTTTCTATTTTCCTCACTAGGATTTGACTTCCACTTTTTAAAAGGTATCTTTTTATCGGTCACTGCTTCTTTTACTTGATTGTTAAGCCATGGTGGCACTTGTTCGGTTCTCTTACTGTGTTTTTTAATTTGGGGTATACATTTAAGTTGGGCCTCTATTACGGCCCTTTAAATTGATGCCAGAGTGCTGTGTGGCAAGCTCTAGGTAGCGCTGAGGATCGTGCTGTGGTCCGGGTGGTGCTGAGGGCTGGCTGCCCAACCTCGCCCCTTCAGCCTGAGGCCCAACCCCTTCAGGAAGCATGGAGCTGAGCCTCCCATTTTGGCCTAAGGCCAGGTGAAGTGTCAGTTCCGCTGGTTCTCCGCCTTTCCAGACTACTTTAACACTTTCCGGAGTCTGATTTGTCTAGCATTCCCCCAAGTGCCCTCTCACTTAAAAACTATTTGCTTACAAACAAACATAAAAACACAAACATGTTATACAATGCACTTTACTGAAAAATTGCTTCCTTTCTCATTTTTATCAGATAGTTATAAAAAATCAATTGGAATAAAAATATTTTACTTATATATCAGTGTATTATATATAGAACAATATAAACAACTCATTGTCAGTATGAAATTTTAGTTTGGGTACTGATTTTTCTAGTGCTTTTTACGTAGCTTGCTGTGAAACTAGGCAAATATCTAGATGAGTTGATGGGTACACATACCTCTTGTTGAGAACCACTGGTGTAAACAGACACCAGCATGAATCAATTTTGCAGGAGCTTGATCTTAGTTCTTTAAACATGTTATAAATAAAATGTTTGTTTTTTCTCCAGCAAAGCCTGTTCCATAAAACTACAGGAGATGAGGATTGCTACTGACTTAAATTAGAGCAGCACGAGGCCTCTCATTAGTACAAGTGTTTTATTTTACTATATATAATTTTCAAATAAATGCTCTTCACAAGGCTTGTTTTGGGTGACTTCAGTTAGGTGCTTCTTATGGAAGGAAATAATGGGCTTGTATTGTTTTCAGATAAACCAAATTACCAGTTTATAAAATCAAGGTAATTGATTTTAACTTCCACAGTATTTAAAATGAACTCATTGAATGATCTTGAAGTGCACAAGCGGGTAAAAGCTCTACCCCCTCCAAAAGTTCTGGGGAAGAACAGGAATAGTAATATCATTGTGAAGTTAAAAAGGTCCCCAGGATTGTGACGTGCCTCATTGTGCCTGCTGTGCATAGGAATGTAAGCGACTAGTTGCCTAGTCCCTGGGCTAGTCTCCTCCCTCCCCCTTTGCTGCCTCTATCAGAGAGAGGGAGAGGGGTGAAGGGAGCAGGAGCCAGTGCTGCAGGGAGCTGGCTTAAAAGCTGGTTCCCAACAGCACCATCTCCGCAGGGGGGCAGGGGATGCAGGGAGTGGTAGGGACTAGGTGCAAGCAGAAGCTTAGTAGGGGGACCCAGTGTGAGTCAGGACAGCTGACAAGTTTGAAAAATTGGGAAAAGGGGGGCTGCCAGTCACGGGTGATGGGCATCTAGATAAGACAAAGACTCCAATATTGGGATGGTCCAGATAATATTGGATCATCTGGGCATTTAAGGTGTTGTCTTTGCCTTTCAAACATCTCCCTCCCAAAAGGTCACTGTCTATTCTCTTAGACAAGATAATCTCCTGTGGCTTGTGTTTTCCTAAATTCTGTTTCCCTATTGATTTCACATCTCTTTCTAAACACATGACTTCATACATAAATGGGCTTCCATTGTATTAACTTACCATGCTTAATTTACATCCTTACAAGGAGATGCACATTTCTGATCTCCTGTCTGGAGAAAAGCCTGTTGTTCACCTTTGCTGGTGACAAACACTTGATACATACTTTAAAATATATATCCATAACCGCATACTGAGTATCTGTACATATATTTCACAACAATATTAATTACCTGTGTGAAGCCAGCTTTCATTTATTTGCTCTCAGATGGTATTCTTTGGTGAGCTAGAATGTATATACCAAAATCAGGATATACCTGTAATCCCACAGCACTCCCTAACAGACAGTGGAGGAAATGCTTTCTTTCTATGGATGATCAAGCAGTGGGAGTGGTAAAACTGCAAGTACATTTTGAGAACACTCTGCAAGCCCTAGTAATAGGCTTAAATTGTTCTGTATGGCATTGTCACCACCCGCACTCTGCGCAGGAACTGTGCAGTTGCTTCTACCATGGAAGTCTTTTAGGATGGTGAATAGCGTGGACATTGAATCAATAAAGGTGCTCTCAGAAGCAAGAATTAAATAAAAATAATCGTATGTCGTGATCTTCCACAGCCGAAAAGCTTCATCTCCCCAGGCCGCATCCCCTGCTGCTTGCTCTAGTGAGACAAATCCTCAACTGGTGTAAATTAGCAGCACAATTCCACTGAAGTTGAAACAACTGCTGATTTACACCAGCTGGGGAACTGACTCAAAAACTCTATATGGAAACTCTAAAGAGAAAGGATGTAACATTTTATCTGTGTGTAATGTTTGTACTCAAACGGTATGATTAAATAATCTCTGTTAAATTAAATGTATCCTTTCTTGGTGACTCATGAGGATCAAAGAAAGTAAATTGCTAGTATGGAAGGCCTTATAGAAAACTAAGTATTAGGGTGTAAAAATGAAAGTGGTGGGACTCAGCAGAGCTTTGCGTGGTGTTCTTTTAAGAAGACCAGAGCAAGGCTCAAGCTTGTTTGCAGTATTTGCCTGATAGCTTGTTCCAAGGTCCATCTTTCCACTATGGCTCCATGATGATTAGATTAGGCTTGCTCTAGGACTGGTGCACCCATGGAAAAAAAACTTAGTGAGTTCTCACCACCCTTCAGCAGCCAGTACCTCCACCTCCCTCAGCTGTTCCACAGTGTGCAGGAGACAGCGGGAGGAGAAGTAGGGAGGGGGTATGTTCAGGAAGAGGTGGAGCGAGGTGAGGGTTTGGGGGAAGGGTGGAGTGGGGGCAGGGCCAGAGCAAGGGTTGAGCACCTGAAGCATGAAGGAAGCCAGAGCCTATGAGCGGTATCCTCAGCAGCTCTGTCAGCATTCAGTGTTGAGGAATGCCAAAGCATCCTGGAGCTTGGAAAGGGGAGGGGCACATGTATGCAGGGCAGCCAAGTTCAAAACTGCACACAGAGCAGTCACAGCGGGCATTGTGAGATACTGGGGTAGGCCAGGTACAGCAACATAACCATCAGCAGTGTCTGTGCTGACATTGTCGCTTTAATTTTACCATAAAAAAAGTCTGTGCCTCTCTTTGAGGTGGTTTTATTTCAATGACAAAATGGAAGAGTTTTGCTGCTTACAGTAGCTTTGTAGTGTGTACACCTCTGCTGTTTTGTCTGCAAAACCTGTCTTTTGCTGATGAAACTGTGTAGTGTAGACAAGGCCTTAGTAAAACTTGGTAAAGTTGCATTAATCTGGAGCCTGAGGTAGAATGATGTTAGCATTCCCTGGACCTGGCGATGGCACCTCCTTAACCTCTTCCTTTGCTACTGCATTGTGTAAACCCTGAGGCAGAAGCAATCCCTGTCCCAAAGTGTTTACAATCCTTAAAAGAAAGAAATAAAAAATAGGTCACGTACTGTCATCACTGAAACTGAAAACCCTTGTGGTGTGTAGTGGCTGGCAGATGGAGAGGCTATGATCTCATCATATTTTGATACAGTGCTTGCCATTAACTCTTGATATCTACCAATAGTTACCTGCCATACTGTTATATTGGATACCACATTTACTTCCTGTTCTAAGGAAATGGAAAACTTGTGGCATCTCAGACATCAGTATGTGGCAAACGTTGATTATTGTAAACAATGGCACCAGTTTCTCATTTTGCCAGGGGATGCTCACCTCACCCCCAACCTATGATTGTAATGTAGTCCAGTGAATATGGGAAAACCTGAACTTTGAGCCACCTGCAATAATGCAACTTCTTGTCTCAAAGGATCCATCACTTTTAAGTATTCTCAAAGTTTCCAATGCAAATTTGTTCACCTGTGTTGCACTTCTGCTAAGTGGTTCTTCTGCTGCTGCTGCTGCTGCTTCTTATCTTTGCTTGCTTAATGCTTCACTCAGTTATCAGAGTATGGTTAATCAAATTAACTCGTATCTATTATATCTATTTTAATATGTTCTAAAAGATCTAATTTTACCAGAACTGGAAGCTTTCTGAATTATAATTTGGTTTCTAGCTTCAAAAAATTGTTCCTGATTTAGAAAGTGTAGATCATTCCTGCTTAAAAATATGATTTTTAGTTAGATCAAAATAGTCTATTAGTTTATAGCCTAATCTCAGATTAAGGAAATTTGCCCATCTCAGAGTCCAAATGAATATTTGATTTTATATAATTAATTCATAAACAGAATGAAATAAGAGATTGGCTCTCACTGCAAAGTTCAGATCCAGAGTTTTGATTTGGGATCATTGCTAGAATAAAATATTGAACATTTTAGAACAAGTTAATTCCTGCAATGAAAAGCTGTAGTGATAAAACACTGTCCTGCCTTTTTTTATTATAGTCGTACTCAGAGGCCCATCTAAGATCTGTGTGCTGTACAACTGCCTAGTGAGAGACAGTCCTTGCTCTGATGACTTTCCCTGTCTCATGTCTTTAGATTATAAAGTAGGAGTGGGCAATAATATTTTGCCGGGGGCCGCCTGGGCTGCTCTGGAAGGGGCCGGGCCCTGACACTTCCAGTTTCTCTACCCACAGACCCTGATTGGTTTGGGGGTGGGGAAGTCCCTTTGTCCCTCTATGCACCCATGCCCCTGGTGGTGGGAGATTTCCCATGCTCCCTCACCCCCAGGTTAATCAGGGCCTGAGGGCAGGGGAGCACGTGAAGCCTCCTCCCACCCTGCCAGGGATGTGTGATGCTTTTAATTGCCGCACGTTCCCCGCAGAACAGGCGCAGGGCGGAGGAAACTTTGCGTGCTCCCCCCGCTCCCAGGCCAATCAGGGCTTGGGAATTAGAACCCAGGACCCAAACTAAGACCGGGTGTGCAATACAGAGTTAGGTCAACATAAGATATCTTATGGCAACCTAGCTCAGTAAGGGTACATCTACATAGCAACATTATTTCGAAATAATTAAGTCTGTGTCTACACAGCAGGCAGTTATTTTGAAATAATGTCAAAATACTGTCAAGCTGGAGGACTTCTTACTCTGACTCCTGTAACCCTCATTGTATGAGGAGTAAACTATTTCAAAATAAGTGCTGTGTAGACTCTCCCAACTTCGAAATAAGCCCTACCACCTTCTACACTGGAATTCCCCCTTCTCAGTGTAAGGGCAAGGAGGGAACATGGTATAGAAAGAAATGGGATGGGAATGGTGGAGGTAGGCTGTGCCCAGTTCTCCTTGGGCATAAGGTCCCTGAGACACCATTCATCAGATTAAAAAGTCTTAAAGGGGTAGATGTGTTAGTGTGTAACTTTAAAAACAATGAGTAGTCCTGTGGCACCTTAGGGTGCGTCTACACTGCAATGCTATTTTGGGAGTATCCTGAAATAGCTATCCAGCGTCTACACAGCAAGCCCATTATTCTGGGCTCGCTGTTCCATCGTCCCTATAAACCTCATTCTACAAGGAGTAAGGGACGTTTTGGAATAGCACTTTATTTCGAAATTTGGTGCTGTATAGACAGAGCCAAATTTCAAAATAAGTTATTTTGAAATAGCATCGAAATAAGATACGCAATTTGCGTAGCTCAAGTTGCGTATCTTATTTTGCGTTACGGAGCTATGTAGATGCACCCTTAAAGACTAACAAAATCCAACTTTTAACTTGCTCTATGTCAGGGAGTTGCAACCAATCCCCTGACAGCATCCTGATCTCAATGATTTAATGGGCAGCCAAAATGAATGTGCTGATAAGGAAGGGTTGTAGAGTCTGAGAGAGGGTGAAATTAAAATATAATTTTAGAAGTGGGAAATAAGCAGTTGTGCTGAGAGGAGTACACCTGTCTCCTGATTGCAAATCCTGTGTTCTATTCACTGCATCATACTTTCTCTGCCAGGAATGGTGCAGACTGGAAGCTTTTTCTACCAGCCACCAGAAGACTAGACTCTGCTAATGAGGCTAAGAGCTGCACAACAGTGACTAAAGCATGTGGTCTGACTTTTGCCTCTGGAAACCTACATGTCAAAATCAGATGAACTACAGAAACCTCTTGGGGCTCCACTTTTACTCCAGCGTGGCTCTGTTGATTTCTGTGGAATTATATTTGCCTAAATTGGGAGTAATACAACAGTGAATCATGCCCTTGATTTTATTCTTTGATATCTTCCAGTTAAACAGAGCATCATCCAGATAATTAGTAAATCAAAACAGAAAGATATTGGATGATGATAGAAAATGCCAGTCAGATGCATTTCTAATAAAAGAAATCTAATATATACACACACATCTCTTTTTTTGCAATTGCCAGAATGGAAGAAAAATAAAACCAATGCTGTTTCCTGTTGTATTTAGTGCACCGTTTTGATCTGGGTTTGCATCTTTATTTTTATTCTTGGTGAGATGAAAGCAGCTATTTGAAGCAAAAGGTCTTCAACACTATGGAAGACAACTGAGTGCATTGATAAAACATGCTCAGCAGAGAGCCTATTACAATATCTTTCTTCTCTTCTGTGCAGGACTAAAAATGATTGATAACAACCTTAGTTAGTGTACAATTTGCCTATGATTTTATAGTTGCAGCGATGGAATTGATCAACAGTTAAATGAGATAATGCTTGTATGCTTCCTTTCTAACCTGTCAAGAGCAATGTATCACTTGCACCTGTAGAGTTATAAAATGAATACTTGCTTGAATGCATATCTTAACAGGGAGATTTTATACAGTTATATTCCTACGCATTTCAAAGAACATTCTTAATTTTGTAAGAGAAGTACAATGAGACTTTTCTTACTCTAGGTGCACGTTTTGATGGTATTAAATGGTGCAGCAGCTGTTTTTCTGATGTTTAAACGTTCCACAAAACTTTTGCTAAAATATAGGAAACTCTGGAAAGATGGCATTACTGAGGTGGATGTACTAATTCATGTGAGGACGTTTCTATGAAACATTTAATGAAATAATACATTAAGTCATTCAAATGGTCAAAAACATCAAAAGAAACAATGATTTGAAATACAAGATGGTTTCTTCTTGCTTCGTGTAGCATAGATCAAAATGAATGCTGTTCTACACGTTCATAGCATAGCCTGGAACCAGGCGAGTTCAATTGTGGGCTCACCAGACATATTATGGCATATGCAAAACGTTCATCTACATTTTTCCTGTCTAGATGAGAGAGGAACAGGGTAAAGAGGACTAGGTGAAATGTTTGCCTGAAACTAGAAAGTTTGATTACTGGTGTTTTCTTACATAATCAATAAAGCATGCCATTTTTGTTGAAAGAACAGTACAACTTGTCATTTTTCTCTGAGTTTTTAGGTTTCTAGAAACCTAACCTCCCACCCCCCAAACTCAATATGAAACCAGGGAGTTATGAAACCAAATAAACCTTTCCGGTGCATGTAGTTTACTAAAACTTGTGTGTATTGAAGCTGACTGGTTTCACTTAGCTCTAATTGAATATGTGAGCTCTTATCCTACACTTGCTCAGATTCTCATTTACACTTGGGCCCCTTTACACCTCTCTGTCACTAGACCGAGGCCTTAAAATGAGATTCATTACAATTAGTCACATTTTTTTTGATTGTATCCCTTTGGTATACATGGTCATGCCAATTTTCTTCCACAATTTGATCTGAGGAAGTGGGTCTGGCCCATGAAAGCTCATCACCTAATAAACCATCTTGTTAGTCTCTAAAGTGCTGCATAGTCCTGTGTTTTGTTTCAGCAAGACCAGACTAACACGACTACATCTCTATTACTAGTCACATTAAGGTCCCCTTACACTGACACAGTGGTGTGAAATGGCCTTAGTGTAAATAAGAATCAGGTCCATTATAGAAATGACCATGTAAATTGAGATCCCAGATGGGACGCTGGTCAGAAAAAACTGAATAGGTTGGGAAAGTCCCACCTGTGAAGAGGCATGGTGGGGGAACTAGGAGTGCTTGACCATTTGCTGTTCTGTGCACAAATAAAGGACTTTGTTTTCCAAGGTTCTCAATCAAGCACCTATCATTAGCTCAGATGACTCAGGATGTGGAAGCTTTCACCTCTTAATCACCAGCATGAATCTAGCCCCATTCAGTAATATCTAAAACTCATTACTGTTCCACAGGCAATATGATGACCTGTGTAAAATGAGTTAGTAATTTCAGTCCAGGTCTTGGCAGACAAAGTATCTTCATTCCAGAAACCATCATCACATTTGGCTCTTCTAGCAACCTTATTGGCAGTCCCAGCAGAGAAGACAGTTATGCAGGGGAGGCTGGCCTGAGGTTATTACTTGTATGTGGTTTTATGCAATGGCAGGGCACACTGGGCATTTAGGTAGATGCTTATGTGTTGTTTTGTACATAAAAATAAATAAACAAATAAATAAATAAGCAAATCTGACAGCGATTTAGCAGTGAAAGACTCTACATCCTACTGCCATTCTCCTAAGTTCACATGATGAATGTTTTGAAGAAGTAAGTATATGGATGATACTGATTTTAAAAATTTCATTTACTACTTGTGTTTGATAGTACCCCCAAACACTGACTTCACTCATGAGTAAACTCCATCCCTGCCCTGAAAACTTTACAATTTAACATTTTCAAAAAGAGAAAAGACCAGATTATGATTTCCAAATGCAAAATTTCAGGATTTGAGTATCTGATATATTATTTGGCTTTGCCCGTGTTACACTAGTCGATGATGACGATGATGATGTTTAGTTAGTGCCAACAATGGGCCCTGCTTAAATTGGAAAGCTTACAATCTAAGGTCCTAATCTAGCCTGCTCTTATGGACATGTTATTGAGTAGTCCCATTGTCTTCCCACAGTAGCAAAGTAATTCATAAACATAACTATTGGCAGGATCATGGATTAAGGCTCCGACTCTGCAAACACACAGACCCATTTGTCCTAACTACAGTGCTCAGTGTGGGGGGAAAAACTTCATGTCCTGCGTGACACAGGTCAACCCAACCCACACTCTGATTCAGATGGGTGGATGGAAGAATTCTTCTGTTGATCTAGCTACCGTCTCTTGGAGAAGTGGATTACCAACAATGATGCAAACCCTATTCAGTTGACCTAGAAAACATCTACATTACAGCTCTACAGTGGTATCTATAGTAGTGTAGACACACCCTTATGCAGGTGCATTACTTTACTCACGTGAGTTAATCCCAAAGGCTAATTACATGTGTAGAGTTTAACACATACATGAGTGTTTGCAGGGGTAGAGCCTAAAAGATGGACACAGAGAAGAAGGAATCGAAAGGGAAATCCAGAACCAGAAGTGGAAGATGACTTAGCGTTGTGGTTTTTTTCCTTTCCACAATACTAATAAAAATACCCTTACTTCTACTGGGCATAGTGGAACGAAAATATCTATATATACATCTATCTATTTGTAGGGGATGGCAAACAAATGTAAAAAATCAATAGTTACAAAAATAATAGTATGACTACACTAGGTATTTTACTAATAAAGTAACCCATTTCTTTCCCTTCCCCTCTCCATCCATCCCGCTGTTCCATTCCTTACCGGGACTTGGAGGGCAGATGACTTCGAAAACAAAAGGCCAGATTCTGAGCTCCAATTAGGCTGGAGTAATGTCAGTATAACCCCCTTGACCTGTGGGGAGTTACCCCAGATTTATATTGGTGTACCTTAAAATCTGGTCTAAAGTATTTAATTCCTACCATTGTGGCATCCTGCTGCTTTACTAAGGCTGCTGTCTGTCACACACAGCACTTTCTGTCATTCAGAAAGAGGAAGCACAGTGTGTGCTCTGCAGCTGGACTTGCAGCTTAATGTTAGTAAGGGCAGCACAGCGGTAAGGACTTGAAAACAATTTATTTTTAAAATCTTGCTTCCCCTTGCTCCCCGGCCTCCCCACCAGCCACAGCTAGGGGAAGTTGGACAGGATATATGTGGATTCCAGAGGAACCAGCACAGAGAGTGAAGGGGATGGAGCGTGGAGTAGATCTGAGGATCTGGGAGGAAACACCTGGAAGAATGAGAGGCAGGTTGGGGAATCTGATCAGAGTTCTAGTTCAGGAAGCCAGCAGCAAAAGGACTGGGCAGACAAAGCAAATCACTTGTGGGGCTTAAGAGGGCAGAAGCAGATGGCTAAGGATGCAGTATCAAAGTCACGTCCCCATGCACCAAACAGGAAGTTCACATTCACTTTGACTTCATTATTCAAACTCCATGCACAGCCCTGAGCTGTGCAGCTAGATGGATCTAAGTTTTAGATGTAGATCAGGCCTAAATTCCACCTGCATCTTGGGGAGTCTGGAGCTAATTAACTCTTCTGCATAATTAAGCTTCCGAGTTAACATTCCATTAAATAAAGGAGAGATGTTCACATCACTCATTTCAATGGTGATTTCACAAAACATAACATTTAACAGTCTTGGAACAAACTAGTCCTTCTACACACTATACAGATATCCACACACTAAGATTAAGATCAGGTCGGTGTTCTTTAAATCAAGGAGCTATGTGTGGACAGCCAGGACTGTTTTGTGGCTAAGGCAATGGCTGACCACTAAGGAGAATCAGGTTCTAATCTTGTTTCTGCTGCAGAATTCTTTTGTCATGCTGCCCAAGTCACTGACACAGAATTTTTCACAAGTGGCCAGCAAGTGTGGGAGCTTCATTTCTGGATGCCAATTCTGAGATATTTTGGGCCCAGTTTTCTTCAGTGCTGGGCATTCTCTGCTGCAGCTGAATTCAGTGGGAAATGTGGAGGGTACAGCACCTCTGGCAGTAGGTTAATGTGACTTGCAGGGCTGGATTTACACTTTATGTCCCCCTACACACAGCATCTTCAGTGCCCCTCTCCCCACTACAGCTGACCTTCATGTTTTCCATAAAATAATGAAACTTTTAACCCATTTTTAACTTTTGGGCGCCCCTTGAACACTGGTGCTCCTTGGCATGTGTCTACTGTGCCTAATTGGAAATCCGGTTCTTGTGATGTGGTAGAATAAACACAGAGTTGGAAGCCAGGAAATCCTGAATTCTGCCACTGACTCATTGCTGGAGGTCATGCAGACCAGGCTGTTTCAGTTTATTGGGTATCTGTAAGATGAAGACTTAGTACTGACCCACTTAACTCCCAGGAGTGTTGTGAAGATAGATTGGTTTCAGTCTTAGGGTGTGTTGAGCACATGAAGTACTATATAAATGCTATATAAGTGCTCTGAAAAATCAGGTTAAATGTCTCAAGATGAGTGCCTGATCATGATAAAAAAAAATGTCAGAGGGGGATGAGGGGGCACAGTTTGTATTAGGGTAAAGGCATGCCCCGGATCATTCTCTGTTTTGCTGTGATGTTGCTGCAGGATTCAATGAGTATTTCAACAAACATCAGGGGATGTTTGAACAATTCAGAGGTATAAAACTACCCAATATATGTTCTAAGGATTCATTTAGATTTGTACTAATAATACTCAAAGTTTTAACCCTGACTGTAAATACTATGTAATTACAACCCAGGTCATTCAGGGCCACGCTAGATTACTTTCAGGTCTGTTGTGGCAAACATACGGCAGAGGAAAAAATAGCAGGTGTGAGGAGCAGACGTCCTTTTTGCTTCACTGGCATCTATATTTTTTTTACCCTTTTGGAGACAGATTTTCATTTCAAAAGGCACCATTTTGGAACAGACTTTGAAAAACAGGGGTGACATTCCCACTCGGAAGTGTAATGAAATGGTTAGATACATTCCTGAGCAGTGAATGAGTCTAGAGACTAGAGTGCTGGAATTCTGATGCTACTAATGGATTCTGTAGAAACATTGGAACTGCGTACATTTACACATTTTTATCAATGCAACGTATTTCAAGACAATCAGCTATTGAATATTTACCCAAGTGGTGCCCAGACTTTTTATGGTTGTTTCCCCCCTTAGCTCTGTCTGCCCACCCCCACAGGGACCGGAGCTCGGAGCTGGGTCATGGTTCAGGAGGTGGGGGGATATTGACAAGGGGTAAGGGAGCTGAGGCTGGGGAAGGAGCCACAGGTGGGGGCTGAGGCTGGGAGCAGGGCTACAGATGGGCCAGAATCAGGATGGCAGCTGGCTGTGAGCTTTAGCTAGGGGTGTGTGGCTGGGGCCAGAGCCAGTACCAGGAGTGGGGACAGAAGCCAAGCTCAGAGCAGGGGGCAGAGCAGGGCTGGGTGACATACTCTTTTTGCCCCCATGGGGGCTGGGCCAGACACTGCTGTGACCCCCCCCCCCAAATGTTAGAGGTGCACCCGGCTGTTTGCAGACCCCTGATTTACTCTTACTGTTGAGATGATCTGTGAGGTTCAAAAATGTTTAAATATGTACTTAAAACCCTCATGAAATTTCACTGAAAAACTCTTACTGTGCATGAGCAATAGCCTCTTTTTAAAGGTTATTCTACTGGCCGTTTTCCTTCTTCCTCTCCCACACCCCCATCCCTCCCCACCAACATTTATTAGATTTTGGTCTGCTCAGTTTCCAGACATCAGTTTTTCACTGATCTGCCTCTGCACCAAGTTACAGCTGTAGATGGTGAAGAACATCCCCTCCCTCCATTTCATTTATGTAAATAACGTCAATAATTGTTTTTATTGTGCTTTTGGGTTGCAGAGGAAGGATTTGGGGCAGAAAAACATTTCTGTCAGGATAAGACCCTTTATGTCATGTTTCTGCCTGTGGTGAATTTTACCACTGTGTTATAAACCCTTGAAATGAGAAGTTTGAAAAGAAAATGCTTAACTGGAGGTTTTTTGAGTGCATTGCATAAAACAGGAAAGAGAGCCATCTAGTGGCTTCTTAACATTTTCTCCTCCCTACATTTCTCCTTTTGGTAAAGAAATTTGTTTGCTCTGTTTATAAAAGAATGCCTTTTCCCAGTCCTAGTTATTCTTTTTCAGATAACAGAGGAGCATATTTAGTCAAGTTCATGGATTTTCTAACCCACCTTGTTGTGAGAAACTCTTAATGTTCAATGCTCCTCTCAATTCACTCTTTTGGTTTTACATTTGTAACAGTGAGAATAATTATAATATTGCCCTCTGGTCTCTTTTGTTACTGGAACCAATTTGGAGTGAAGGCCTCAATAAGGTTGTACTATACTTACTGTTGCCTAGTGGAAATTTATTGCTTTATTTATTTTTAACTCCTTGAAAATGCTTAGTGTTGTCTGTCCGTCCATAGTCAATTATGACTTTGTATAGCATTCCATTTTTATTTCCTATAACACTTCACTTGTCCCAGTCCTGGGCTTCTACTGAAAATAAGTGTGAAATTTATCATGGTTTTATTATGTGGACATGTGTGACAGTGTACTGTAATAGTGGTTAGAGGAAGAATTTGAACTCAATTTGCCATAAGTGAAAGCCCAGAACCTTAATCAAATGGGCCATCTAACTTTTGAAACAAAGTAGCTGACATTCTATCAGAATGTTGTTCCTGTCCTGTACAGGTTCTCAGCTTTGACCTTTCATCAAATGCTGACAAATTAAGTTCTGAAATTCTGCTCTTTTGTATGCTAATGAGGCTAAATGAGGATCCTCTGTTGTTCATGGCCTTTCTGAAGAACCTTTTAACTTTCATTTAACCTTCATTCCTTTTTTTCAGGCTACTCAGAGAAGTGTGGAAATAAAGGCTTTTTGTCATATATTGGAATTTGTATGTTTGGGGAGATAGTAAAAATTATTGATTACAAAATAAGTGCCTCATGTTGGTACCCATAATTGCAGATACACTCTGCCTTTGAAAAAATTATGTTAGCATGCAAAATAACTTGGCTTGCTGATTGAGCATGTAAGAAGGCTACCTTGGGATACAAGTCACAATCAAAAATTGTTTGTTTCTAAATGTAATAAATTGGTCCTGATATATTTCAAGTTTCCTATGAGGTCTCATTGCTTTCCAGTTGTATTATCCCCTTTATTTGAATCTGTCTTTTTGCCAGATGTCATTTCTGAACTCTCTGTTCTCTCATTCCTTTGTACACAGTGGGCTAAATTTTGCCATTGTGTATGCTGGTGTAAATCTGGAGCATTTCAGTTGAAACAAATGGAGTTGTTTCAAATTTACCGCCTGGTAAATGGGATTAGAATTTGGTCCAGTGGAACAGTACGGTATATTGATCTGATTTTGACATCAAATATGCTGGTTTTACCACTAGTGTGAGATCATAATTAAGACCTATGGCTCTATATTATAGCTATCTGAGAAATGTGGTGGCTGGAATGAAATGATCCGCGTATAATTTAATTCCAGAAAGAGCATTGAGGATTGTGAATAGCCCTCTATAACAAAACAAAAAGATAATTCTTTATATAAATTAGACAGATCTCTTCTGCACTTTCCTAAATACTGAAAGCTAAATCCAAAAGTGTAGGCTCACATTCAGGTTTAGGCTTACCTACTGGTATGCTCATCTATTGCTGCTTGTGTCAATGAACTGCCTCTTCTCTTTGGAAAGAGTGAGCTGTCTGTGGATTTCAAAATAATTTCCCACAGAGTTATGTCATTGGTATGTGTTTACTACTGAAAAGGCGATCTGCAGCAATGAAGTGTTTTACAAGTGGATATATAGTACTGTATATGCCAAAGGTAAGAAATATCTCTATAGTTTTAGCATGAGTTTCTGAGGACCGCATAAAGTGTCACTCCAAGTCTTTAAAGATTGCAGTAAAAGGTTTATGATCTATATCTTATAGCATGTCTGACTCATAATAAATGTACTCCAAAGGTGTAGTGCCATGTCCAGCAGTGATTGCTCCAATAAATGGGTCTTCCTCTGCAATACAGTCATTTGTAATCACATAACAGCTTTACTTTCTTTCTGGAAAGGTAGTTTTATCAAATGTTCTACGCCACTACATCTCTCTCAACATTTTCAGAAAGCATGACAGTTGTTGGTTTCATATTTTACTCCCACATTTTTATGTACTTTTTAAAAAATGACACGGCATCAAAGGTTTTCTCCTTTTTATTCTGAGCCTTCTTGACATTGTTGAGACTTAAACATAAATGAACACATCCATAAATAATAAAAACAATAGCTTAATAGAATTTTTCACAAACATTGCAATGCATCAAATTACAGAATTCTTATCACACTTGTTTAGAGAATGTCCTCTATTTATTGCAGTCACTTTTTTTTGGTACTTGTTTCAGGGGTCACAGTTAGTATTTTTGGAACTGTCTCTCTCGCTTAGTCTTTCAATATAAAAACATTTGGGTTATCTGTAGAGCTATTTTTCAGGTGTCCTGTATAAATGTAACTACAGGTTCCAGTGAAGAAGTATGCTGTCTCAAGTGCATGAGAACTATCAAGTGTCTTCAATAGTTTTTGTGAGGCTTCTTTTAGAAGAGTCTAGGGGTCCTAATATTAGCATAATATTACTGCCCTTCTCAGCTGATGACAGCTTTGGGTGGAAATTACTGAAATAGGAGAGGAAAGGTAGTCCTGTGGTCAAAGCACAGGCTGGAGAGACGAAATCTTGGCTTCTTTCCCAGTTCTGACACACACTTCCTGTGTGACAGTAACCAAATGCTGTAGTCTCCCCAGCTGTAAGATAGAGGTCGTAATATATGCCCACATCACAGGGATACCGAGATGTTTGATTCATTACTGCTTTTAAAGCATAGTGAGCATCTTGAATTAAAGACAAAGCATACTGACTATTTATACAATACTGTTCAGTAGAATAGTACATATTTCCAGATGTTGCTGGACTGGGTGCAGGGTAGATGTGTATGTGCACGAGCTTACAAACTGTGCTAAACTCAGTTTGCAACTGTTAAGTAAAATATGCTTTGGTCACTTTTAGCCTCCATTATTATTTCAGTGTCTTGTATTTCATGCATTCCAGATAAGCTCTGTGCTGATTTACAAATTCTGAAAAATGGTACAGCCTCAGTTCATACTAAATGATGCATCCCCATTATTATCATCTGCATTAGCCCCCAAAAACATTTTATATTTTCTTTAATATAATACATCTTACTTTCTGCAGTAGTATGTAGTCCGAGCTACCTTACCTTTATGTCTTTCTAAAGGTTGAGGTGTTGTAGGGTTTTTTCCAGAAATTCTTAATTACTGCAGTAAAATTTTCCGGTCACAAGTTTTTAGTTGTTGTGAAGGTCAGATATGAAATTCTCTCCATTTACTGGTCTGTGATCCTTTTTAACAAATTGCCATGGTCCAAATCCTGAAGATTTTAACATAATCTTTCCTGTGGCAGAACACTCATTCGAAACAACTAGCAATTCCTGGCTCCATTGATGTCCAATGGCAAAGCTGCCATTGACTTCAGTAGAACCAAGAGTTTACGCAATTGGAATTCTTCTTCAGAGATGTCTGAGTAAAACTGAATGAAAAAGTAAGGATTTGACCCTGGATGCTTATTATTTAGTATTCCTTAAATCTACTCAATGTGTGAATTTCAATTAGGGATACTAGCGTGTTACAGATTTCAAACTAAACTGAAGTGAAAATCTAATTTGTGTAACTTGGTTTATTCTTAAATGTCTGAGCTCTGTCAATTTTAATTTATTTGTAAAGTGCCTTGGGGAACCATTGCAAAGAAGTGACAATAAAAAAGTGGTAAAGTAGACTGACTGATAAGATTATCACAAGTTTTAATCAGATGCTTCAGGACTGTGGGATTTCCCCACGTGGTTGTTTTTAATATGAAAACTTGTTTTTTGGTTAATTTGGACAACACAAAATAAAGACTATGACTGTACAACAGGGTGTTAATTACTAGGATTAATATATGACAAAAAGGAAATCTAAATAGAAAAGAATAACAGACAAATATTTTTAAAATATTTTCTTATTTTTCTGATTAGTTATTTAGTATGTTCTCAACATTTTCATACTTTTGTAAATACTGAAGAAAAGATTGGTTATAATTTAAATAAACAATCTGTGGCAATTTGTATATAAATTGTTTTCCACTTAATTTTTTTCTTTATAATTCATCTCTAATGTGAACTATGCAAATGCCCCATTTTTAAGGAAGCTGTGACAATTTTATTGAAAGTTTTGTACATTTGTGTTTTGAAATGTGTTAATTTTTTTCCTGGCTAAAATTTGGATATTTCTTAAAACTTTTAAAGATATGGTCAGGACAGACTGGTCTCAAGTTGATGATACATGTAGCATGCTGCAACACAGATGGGGAAGAAGAGATCATATTTGCAAAGAAGGGCCCCATTGTTTGCCAATGCAAAATGTCAGAGCTTTGTTAACTTCACTGGGGCTATGCCACTATCCCCTAACAAAGAATATGGCTCAGTTCAAACAGTACATTTTCCATTTTTTTCTTTGCTGCTCTAAGAATTTCTTCTGACAATTCTGTTCTCTTTCTAATATGTTTGCTATATTTCTCTTTCCCCAAATCCCTGAGGTCCTTGTGAAACACTGTTTTAAGCTTTGCTTGATATCATAGGTTCTTTCATTTATCATGAACTGTACTACACAGTTCTACTATGCAATGTTGTACAGAAGTTTGTGATGCAATGAACCCCTGCTGATATATCTTCCTAAGTTTATTTCAGAAAATACAAATATAAGAAAACGCAATAAGGTGTTAATTGGTTTTTATCTCTCATTATTTGCTCTGATATTACAATATTTTCATTGTTGTTTCAGTCAGGATTAATTTTGTCTGTATGGTACAAAGCTGAATGTGACTATGGATGGACGTACTTTAGTAAAGCATTTGATACAGTTTCACTTGACCTTCTTATAAATAAACTAGGTAAATACAGGGCTACTATAAGGTGGTTGTATAACTGGTTGAATAACTGTTCCTAGAGAGTACTTATCAATGATTCACAGTCATGCTGGAAAGGCATAATAAGTGGAATTCTGAGTGGAGTTCTGCAGGGATCAGTTTTGGGACCGGTTCTGTTCAATATATTCATCAACAATTTACATAATTACATACAGGGTATGCATATTAAACTTGCAGATGATACCAAGCTGGGAGGGATTGTAAGTGCTTTCAAGGATAGGATTATAATTCAAAATTATCTGGACAAACTGGAGAAATGGTCTGAGGTAAATGGATGAAATTCAATAAGGATAAATGGAAACTAATCCACTTAGGAAGTCAGTTGCATACATGCAAAATGTGAAATGACTGTCTAAGGAAGGAGTACTGCACAATGTCTAGGGGTCATAGTGGACCACAAGCTTAATATGAGACAACAGTGTGACACTGTTGCAAAAAAAAAGCAAACATTCTGGAAAGTATTAACAGGAGTGTTGTGAGCAAGACACAAGGGCTACGTCTACATTGTGCTCTCTTGTGCAAGAACATATGCAAGTGAGGTGCGGCGATGAATATCGCTGCACCTCATTTTCATACTTAATGAGCCACCATTTTTGCGCAAAAACCCCCCCTCTTGCGCAAGATCCGTTCTGCCTGAAAATAAGCAGCAGAACAACTCTTGCGCAAGAAGGGTTCTTTTGCACAAAATGGTGGCTCATTAAATATGCAAATGAGTTGTGGCAATATTCATTGCTGCACCTCATTTGCATATGTTCTTGCGCAAGAGAGCGCAATGTAGACATAGCCAAGAAGTAATTCTTCTGTTATACTCTGTGCTGATTAGGCCTCAACTGGAGTATTGTGTCCAGTTCTGGGTGCCACATTTCAGGAAAAATTTGGAGAAGGTCCAGAGAAGAGCAACAATGATTAAAGGTCTAGTCTGAAAGAATGTGGGTTGGTTGGTCTGGAAAAGAGAAGACAGAGTGGATTTGATAACAGCTTTCAAATTCCTAAAAAGCTATTATAAGGACGAGGGAGAAAAATTATTCTCCTTAACTTCCAATGACAGGACAAGAAGCAATTGGACAAGGGAGGTTTAGGTTGGACATTAGGGAAAAACTTCCATACAGTCAGGGTGATTAAACACTGGAATAAATTGCTGAGGGAGTTTAGACAGACCATGAGGGCATGGGATGGGATTTGATGACCTCTCAAGGTTCCTTCCAGGTCTAGTGTTCTATGAGTCTATGAAAACCATAACTGCAATATATTTACAATATAATTACATGTAACTATTGCCTAGCCACAGTGACCATTTTATAAAGTATAAATATGTATAATTGAAATGCCAGATGCACATACATCTGTGTGTATATATAAAATTGGGCATGTACTGTATACTAGAAATCATTGAATTAATTAACAGCACAGTGAGAACAATGATTTAAAAAGATTTTTAAACAGGAATAGATAAGGAAATCTTTCTCACACATGCACACAAGAGAGAGAGGCTATGAAATATATCTTAAATGTAATTTTCTGTACCTAGAATATCATCTTATTCTGGTCATGTTACTATGTGGTATACATGCCTCTAAGGCTAGCATTGTAGTAAATGTTATTTGTATCTTACTTTGACAAACAGTAAATTCATGTTCCAAATCCACAGAAATGACCTAAAATATTACTGCTACTCTTCCTTGTCACTTTTGTGAAAAGCATCCAATTTGGACTAACAGTGTATACAAGAAATCAATCACATTGTTCTATGTAATTTCAGAATTTCTGTGTAGACACCACAAAGAAACTCTGCTCAGATCAAGCTGAATTACAAGTTAGTTGTCAAAATGATTTAGTGCAACGAGAGAATGAGGATGACATGACTGCGACAGCTACATTAGTGGACACCAATGTGATTAAAGGTCAGTTAAGCTTTATGATTTGAGTTATTAATACAGCAGCATTTAACCCCAGCCCTGATAAATGCTTCATGTGCAAAAGTATTTTGCATGATTCCATTGTAACTTGTAGATCAGTCAAAGGAGATAAAATGTGAACCTCTCTGCTCTTCCTGAATAAATGCCATAAGGCAAACTCTCAGCAGCAGCATGGTATTAAACTCAATTTGACACTTGTGCATAAATATTCAGTGGTTCTCAGGAACAGGTCTTTGTGAAGGAGATGCTGTATTCATCTACAGTCTATCTCTTTTAAAGACTGATGATTCAGCCCATTGGCAAAGCTGAATGAGTGAGTTATGTAAAAATATTAAGATGTCTCAAGTCACATGTTTATATTTGTAAGAAAAAATTGAACTTGAGAAAATTAATTGGCATTTATTTATACTTTTTATGTACCATGCATTAGGATTCCTCCTATATTTTTTACATGTTTTGGTTTCCTATCTGTCCTTCTTTCCGCCCCTTCCCCCGAACACGTTAAAGCTGAAAAGCAACATGATATGGGACCTTATCCAAAACTTTTGAAGTCAGTGAAATAACTGCCATTGATTTCAGTGGGTTTTGGATCAGGCTCATGGTGCATCTGATAGGTCCATCCATCACATCTATTGAATAATAAATAATGGGACTTCCAAATGTAGTGTGTTTTCAGGACTGGGCCCAGAATGTCCATCTGCCTAATGCAATCAGTTGAGTGGTTTCTGCTAGTAATATACAGGCCCTCTCAGAGAATGACAGAGGCCCAGGTCACTTTGAATTTAGAGGCCCCAGCCCAGCCCAGCTGCAGACCCCTGATGATATGTCTAATGTCTCATATGCAGGGTCATACTAAAACCAAAAGATTATATGAAAACAGACACTTGAGACATTTATTTATTAATAATTAAGTCATTATACCAATAGCATGTATATTAAAAGTGTAACTTTAATTGTGAGTTTCCACTGCAAGCAAAACTCTTCATTTTAGGAATGCTTTTTTGTTGTTGCTTTGTTGTTGCTAACTTGTTTATAATTGAAGCAAAATCTAATTTATGTGCAACATCACTGTTAATGTTAAGCATTAGTCAAACCCATTCAAACACTCTTGTCCCATTGTAGAATGATGATTGTTCTTTACTTGTTTTAACACGCTGAATCTGCATTCACCTTAAGCCACTGATGCAGGGAGACAGACGAAAAAAATGCAATACAATTGTGATATTAGGAAATACAGTCAACAGGCCAAAATCAAATATTTCTTGAAGCAGTTCTTTTGGCTTGCAGTCCAATTTAAAGTTGGTGGAATGTATACATTTCAGGAAGACAATCTTGTCACAGAAATCTCTTGAAATTTCATTGTTGTACCTTTGTTGAAACTGTTCAGCCACTGAATGTAGACAGGGGCTGCCCTAGACTGGCTGCCAGCAACTGGCGCCCTAGGTGAACCATGCAATCGGCGCCCCCACCTCCAAACCCTTCAATGATATTGCACCACCATTTGGCGCCCCATTTAGCTTGACGCCCTAGGCGACCGCCTAGTTCGCCTATATGGACGGGCCGCCCCTGAATGTAGATCTTCATCACTTAGTTCTCTGAATCATAGAATACTAGGACTGGAAGGGACCTTGAGAGGTCATCGAGTCCAGTCCCCTGCCCTCATGGCAGGACCAAATACTGTCTAGACCATCCCTGATAGACATTTATCTAACCTACTCTTAAATATCTCCAGAGATGGAGATTTCACAACCTCCCTGGGCAATTTATTCCAGTGTCTGACTACCCTGACAGTTAGGAACTTTTTCCTAATGTCCAACCTAAACCTCCCTTGCTGCAGTTTAAGCCCATTGCTTCTTGTTCTATCCTCAGAGGCCAAGATGAACAAGTTTTCTCCCTCCTCCTTCTCCCTGAACTCCCAAAGGAATTAAAAAAGCGTACAACTATGTCACAGTGACTCAAATCGATGTGTAAGACCAGATTTGATGGAGTCAATAATAACAACAACAAAATTGACTTGATAGTGCCTTTCTGCATCAGATTAAGATGTTAGGCTACGATTTGAACTTCCTGCAATTTTAACATATTGAACCACCAACGTCATCTGTTCTATATGAGAACAGTTTGGAGTTGCAACAATAATAATTGAAAAGCACTTTGCATGTCGTATCTCTTCAAGGATTGTTGTTTGCACAAATGTCCCACGCAGCTCAATTGTATTCTGGTAGACAGAAAATGGGCTTGCATGTGTTTTCTGCTCTCTTGTGTTTCACAAACATGCTTAATATGTCCTGATAAAAGTAGATCAACTTGCCAAGAAGCTCAAGTATACCAAGAAAGTTTCCATATGTAAGGGGACTATTAGCCCCTTACTAAACTCAGTGCGAGTTTTTGGTTGGCCAGCTCCCAATACCAAAAGGGGAAGGGTCCATGAGAAACCAGGGCCCTGAGACTGACAGACCCCAGGGACAATGGAAAGAAGCCAACAATCCAGCTCAGTCTGATTGACAGGTTGGACAGGCCAATGGGGGAATTAGGAGGCCAGGTCCCATCCTCGGTGTGTGCTGGGATTTTCTGGGTCTGAGTCAAAGTGGGAGAGAGCTAAGAAGAGTAGCAAGGGGTCCAGGCTGTACTGAGGAGCAGACCTGCAGTGACAGAACCAGAGGCCCATTCAGCCCACAGAACGCAGACCCTGTGCTAAGAAGCAGACCTGCAGTGCCAGAGCCAGACACACACAGCCCAAGGAGTGCAAGCTGCACTCAGAGGCAGACCTACAGTGACCAGAGCCAAAGGGGTCAGAGGAGCAAGCAAGGAGCTAGAGGCTGGCAAAGCAACATAGTCTGCAGCTGGGTGTGGTGAGCAGCTGGGACCAGCAAAGGGGGGGAAAGAGGCTCTGGGCAGGGAGACACCACCAGACAAGAGGCCCTGCAGGCCAGACTTGGAGAGGGATTGTAACTCCAACTGGGAGAGGGGTCCTGCCACCTAGAGCCTGAGGCCGTGTGGTCATTACCAGAGCAAGCGTGTCCAACCTGCAGCCACCCCTGCAGCACAGCCAGGGCCTGAGAAAGAGCCCTGGGACCTATAAGAAACAGACTGTGAACTGTCCTTACACTCTGCAGACTGCTGTTTGTGATGTCCCCGTGCTACAGAGCAGGGCTATGTGTTCTCTTTTAACCTTTTTCATTTTTTTCCTTATTCTTTTCTTTTTAATCAGTTGCTGTTTAATAAATTGTATTTGCTTTGAACTGTATGTAATAATCACTGGGTCAAGAAAGCATCCAGTGTGCAGAGAGCACCCCGGAGTGGGCACACCCTAGCCCCTGCCCTAAGTAACTACAAGGTTGGGGATTAAGCCCCAGAAAACCTGGGCCCAGCCTTGTTGGGATTTCGAGGACTCTGCTACTCAGGAGTGTGGAAGGGGAGCCCTCAGAGTCAGGGAGGCCTTTGGGTAAAAGAAGTGGGAGCAGGGACTCAGATCCTTTCACTGGTCCATTTCACCGGGGTAGTATAAAAGCCAGGAAAGTTCCCCACAATAGCGGGACCATTCCCCCGCTTACACATATATAGAGTTACCGATATGTTGACTGTAACCACGCAAAGCCAATCTCAGTTCAGAAAGAAAATAATGACATTCAATATGCGCTCAAGGAGTTGTTTCCAGTTAACAGTTTCTGTGTTTATTTCACTCTGGAGTAAATTTTCAATTGAACTGTCAGTTAGTGCTGCTCTACTAGCTGGTCTCCATGTAACATAGTTCTCTTTATGCAATACTGAAGTTTCATGTGCAGGTATTCAGTCTTTCAACTTCCTCCAACCTCTACTGATTCTCCAACTAGATGTATCAGACAGTACTGATGCATTTGTAGTATTACTGTTAAAAATTAAACAGGGTACACAGTATCAGAGCCTGCTTTTCCATGCTCCAGCAGAGCCAGTCTCTTGTGTAGATCTCTCCATTTGGAAGAGTTTTTGTCAGCAGAGAAGTGGGAAAAGCATAATTATCAGCATCTTTCGGTATATTACTTGGAATCTGAAAACAACTACCTCTGAGAAATGACTGCATTTGAGCAACGTTGTTCTTATCAAGAAGTCCAATATCAGGTTCTGATGCCACTGTTACTACACTGTGTCCGGTGCTAGTCATAAGTTCTTGCTCTTGCTGCGCAGCATCTCCGAGCTTCTCATTTTCTGCCTGCACAGTCTCTATATCGAGCGTAGATTCTGCATCTGTCGCTACCATTGGGAATTCTGTGTCTTGATTGATGACCCCCCTCATTTTGAGGCAGTGGCATTGAAATGTCATTTGTAGTTACAAAGTTTTCAGCATCAGAACTGGAATTGTCACTGTCAGTATGGTCACCGTCTAATGTCTGAGGCATCTTTTCTACGAGAAATGATGTTATTGGCTTTAAACTTCTAACTGCTGCTTCACTCTGTTGCTTTTGCTGGCTCTTATTTGCACCACTTTCAAATCTTCGCTTCATTTTCATAAAGGGGTTCTTTTAAAACACAGTAACACATAATAAATTAATTCACTAAAGGCTATTGGTTATATAAAATTTTAATTGTATATACTTCACAATTAATATTATATATTAATGGTTTGGGGATATTATTAACAACGGCCCTTATAGCCTTATTTAAAAGACCTGAAATTTCATCTGCTAAAATGTTCCTATTATTAAATTCCTCGAATAACTGGTGCATTATTATGAAAATGAACACAGGGCAATTACCAGGTTAGATATAAAGTTTATTAAACAAATGGAATTAAAAGTTTAGTATCACAAAAAAGCTTTTAAAGGTAAATCTAAAACTGGATGAAGAGGTAGCTTACAGCTGAGCCTGATATGGTTATTGTATACTAGGGGTGGGAAACTTCAGGCCCAGGGGCTGGATGCAGCCCCCGGCTTGCCTGGATCCGCCCCCTGAGGCTCAGCATTGGGGAGCCCATGCTGGTGGTCCAGCCCCTCCCCCCCCCCCCGAACTGGAACACACAAAATCTACTAGCCTGGGCCCCCATAGGCTCTGGTGTGCAAGGGGAATGTGGGGAGTGTCTTTCTCCTTCTCAGTCAGGGCTTCTCACTTTTCTTCTCATTTGTGTGTGGCCCCTGACTGATTTTTCTGTGGGTCAGTAGCCCCCAACCCGAAAAAGGTTCCCCATACCTGTTGTATATGAAGACACAGAAGAAAAAAAGAATATGGAAATCTCCTATGCAGAGATAAACATCTAATTTAAAGGTTAAACTCACCCTCAGACCAAGCAAAATCACTTTACAGTAACAGAATTAATTACGACTTTCAAAACCTCTAAACTTTGCACAGACTGTAAACAGCATTTCATAGCATAGAATCACTAATCACAGAAGCTACTCCAATCTCCATTCATGCAGATGAAAACTAAGATGTGACTGAAAAATTGGCAAAAGCCTGAGGTCCCACAATGATGTAAATCAATTTTTGCAGATATATAGAGCTTCTTTTGTTGTCTCTGTTATAGCAGCAAGGTGTATAATAAATGGAAATGACTTGGTACAAAAATGTCAACATTTGAGGCCTCTTCGTCTCTTGAGGCCTGGGCCAAATGGCTCTCTTGCCCCCCTTCCTTCCCCGCTCTCCTCTGATAGGGCCTAGTAATATATAAAGGGCTCATAAAGCTTTTCTTTATTGCCTTGTCATTGAATGAGTGTGACTGCCAACTATGAAATTCAGGACATTATTTTGAAAACCTTGAATATCGCATTCCTCCCAATATAACATAAACAGATTTCATAATGGGGGATTCACTATTAATGCTTTGGAAGTTCTTTCTCTGGGGAAGAATTTCAAAGACACAAAGAACACCTTAATCCTATTGAAAGATAATGTGATTTTATCATTTAACTCCCATTCGTGCTGTCACAGTCCAGGGCAGCTGCATCTCTATTCCCTCTTAAAGTTCCGAAAATGGCACCTGCTCTAGGTTTGCAGCTCCTCAGCCATCTCTTCTTTTGGGTGGAAATCCACATGTCTCCTTCCTGACTGGGGTATATCCAGGTTGCCCAATTCCCTGGCTACACTGTGAATTCTTCAGTAGAGTCTGACTGCCTACGTAGGCCTGCTTTGTTCTCTTCTGAGAGGCAATAAACATTACAATTTTCCATAGGTATAAGTTAGCACACAACTCTTTCTAAGCAAACACATTGGTACTTAGGGGAGAGGCATAGACTACAGAGAAAATATTAAAAACAATAGAAGAACCTACAAACACTCTAATAAGTATCAGCAAGAGCTCTGGCTGCTGAGCAGTCCTTCAAACCCCACCCATGGTTTCTCAGCGGTTTCCCGTTTGTAACCATTTAGGTTCAAAATAAGCATGTATGAATCACTGAATTACTCCTTTATGCTATTTAATGCAGGGAACATGTAATTCATAGACAAAGGGTCCCCTCCTGAGGGCAAAGCTTCAAAGGATCAGATATGGAGTGGGCATTTGCATTCCCCTCCTCCCTAGTAATTCCCAGGAAACTTATTCAACTGGCAGTTCATTTTTGTCTTCCTGCATTGATTGAAAGAGTGCTTGGAAGCTTATAATGCTTCTCCAGGTTTAGATTAGTCTTGGTTCCTGACAATTTACATACAATAACACATAAACATTTGCATTTCAATACATTGAGCTCTTGAGATGCTTAACTTTAATTTGATATGGTTTTACTTAATTCAATGAGGTTTATCCAAGATATTGCAGGAAATTGCCATATCTTTCACGTGTGCCTTTGAAAATCTCGTCAAGTTGGGTTTTAATTTTTTTTTTTTGGTTTGTGAATGTATTTAGTCTTTGCAAAAGGAAGGGAAGGTTCCAGAAAATTAAATCTTCTGTTTAGTCTCCAGAAAATTTTAGTTCTGAAGGAATCACATTCGGGGGTTTAGGGTCCCTGAAAACCATTATTCATGCTAGCAATCATATTGACATCAGACTACCCACACGAGGAAGGGCTAGCACAGGGAATCTATACAGAGTAAAGGGGCTCCTGTATTGCAGCAGGGCAGGCTGTTATAACTTATTCTGAGGACTGGCCTGGACATAGGTGGTCTTGGAATTGGAGGGTGGGAGGGCCAAAGAAAAGCTGACTTTGCGCTCTTTTAGGCATAACAAAAATCAATTACTAGAACCTGTTGCCAGACAAACTCACATTAGAGTAAGGCACAATTTTTTAACAGTGACAGTGGTTAACCTCTGGAACAACAAGGGGAGAGATGGATTTTTCAGATCAAGGCTAGATGCCTTTCTGGAAAATATGCTTTTAGACCAGTGGTCTCCAACCTTTTTATGCTCAAGATCACATTCTGAATTTAATAGCAATACTTCTCTGAGGCTCCTCCTCCCCTGAAGCTCCATCCTGCTTACTCCATCTCCACTCTCTCTATCACACACTTTCCCCCATCCCCGCTCACTTTCACCAGACTGGGACAGGAGGTAAGGGCTCTGGGCTGGGGCTGAGTGTGGGGAAAGGGCTCTGGGCTGAGCTTGGAGCAGGGGGTTGGATGCAGGAGGAGGTATGGAGTGCTGGCTTTGCGAGGGGGATCAGGGCTACACTTGGGGTGCAGGAAAGGGCTTGGGGTGTTGGCTCTGTGAGGTGGGATCAGCTGGAAGGGACTTTGAGAGGCCATCTAGTCCAGTTCTCTGCACTTATGGCAGGACTAAGTTTGATCTCTAAACACTCCCTGACAGGTGTATGTTTAACCTGCTCTAAATTAGAGATGGAGACTCCGCAGCTTCCCTGGGCCATTTATTCCAGTGCTTAAACCATGCTCACACAGGCTGCTTTTCCTAATGTACAACCTAAACCTGCCCTTGCTGCAATTCAAGCCCATTGCTTCTTGTCTTATCCGCAGAGGTTAAGGAGAATAATTTTCCCCCTCCTCCTTGTAACAACCTTGATAAATATTAATGTGCTGATCAGGTTTAGTGTACAGTGCACCAGACTAATCTCTAATTACCAAGTACTGACCCTCTGTACTGTAGAAATAACTGTAATTTATTAATACATGGTCACAAATGAGGAAATTTGCTGGACCAAGGGAGGTTCCCTGCCACCAGCCTCCCAGTCTGCCACCCCTTCTTGCTGCTAGCTCCTTCTGGCCTGGGCTGTGGCCCTGGCCACTTCTGACCCTACTGCTGCTGGTCCCGCAGGGCTCCTGGCTGCATCACTGGACCTCCTGCTGGGTTCCCAACCTCTCTGCCCCTAGGCTCTCTGGTCTAGGAACAGCCATGGTCCTGCCAGACTATGGTTGTTGCTGGACCAGAGAGTCCCAGATTTAGGGAGGTACACCCTGTATTTATTTATTATTTCTTAGTGAAGCAGCCAGGAGCCCCAGTCAGGGGATTGCAAGTAGAGCTGGTGGAATTTTTTTTTACGAAAGTTTTCCGTCAGACCCATCAAAACCAAAATGTTCATCGCAAAGAGTTTCTCGGGTCCAAGATAGATTTTGATCCACAAAATGAGATTTTAGTCCCTATTCCAATGAACATTCATATTATTTATTCTAAGTGGAACAACACTAACAGGAGCAACTAAATAAAAATCACACTAGAATAGCCAAAAGACTGGTGACTAGACCACTTACCTGCACCATAGAAATCCTGGGGTCAAGTTCCTGCTCCAAACCAGGCAGAGTAAGGATTTGCATCCGGGGCTTTCACAGCAGGGTTGAGTGCCCCTGCCAATAGGCTATTAGCTACTCTGTGTGGGTCTCTCTCTTTTTTTTTTTTTTTTTTTCATTTTAAAAAGTCTGTTTTGTCCTGAAACAAAAATGTGAAAGAAATTTCAAAATGTTTAAAATTTTCAGGAAAATGGGACAGCTGTTTCGAGCCCAGCTTTACCAGAAGGTGATGACAGGGAAGATTTTTAGTTTGCTGACAACTTCATTTCAGAATTGTCTGTGGCTATATGCGTCTTTAAAGATCTGCATAGTTAATGGGTACCTCTGCTGATGTGGGAAGACTTTGCAAATGTACAGTAGTTCCCTTGAGTGCTTAATTTGTAGTGAAAGAGGTGCCAGGACTCAAGCCATTTTTTAATGTTCGTAAGTGATGAAGCAAGCAAGGTACTGGGGCTACAAACCAAGGATGCTGGAGCCCTCCCCCACTTTCCCTGAAATCTTGCCCCTGGCTGAGCCGGGAGCTGGAGCAGGACCAGGGAGCCTGGCCTTCCCTCCCCCCTGCCTGTCTCACTGGTTCCCTGCCCGGGGCAAGTGGGGGGACCCACTTCCGACAGCTGCCCACACAGTTCTCCCCACAAGAAGGGTGGGGTCTTGAAGCCACAGTCTGGCCATGAAAAGAGCCAGGCAGGTCACTGTGAGGAGTTGTGGTGGACCCTCCTTTTGCCCATGGTGTAAAAGGTCTGAGCAGCCCCTGGCCTGGGTCCCTGCCCCTGGGCCTCCTGTCCAAGGAGGGTGGAGGGTCCATATTGTGGATCCTCACAGCTGCCTGCCTCACTTTTACCTGCCTGCCACAACCAGGTCAGGGAGAGCTGTGGGGGCAGTTGTGAGGAGCCAGCGTGGAATTGCAGACACTCCAATTGAACCTGCCCTCAGCTGGGTGGGGAGCCAAGGTGGTGGGGACACAGGCCAGAAGCTGCTCTCAGGCCCCTGAACCCTGGGCATGTGTATGGTCTACTGTGGCGCCTCACAGCTGCCAGAGCTCCCCAGCTGGGCTTCATGCTGGCCTGAATGGGGGTGAGCCCTCAGGGGAAACAGAAGGAAAAGGAGTTGGGATCAGCCTCAGTGACACATGGATGGGACAGCTCCCCCACTTTCAAAAAGTGGGAGGGCCCTGGTCTCCTGGCTCTTCCCCTCCCCCCCAGTTCCCGGTGCCACTGCTGTGAACTGCCAAGCCTAGAGGTGCCAAGGCTCAGGCCTGACACACAGTACACACAGTTTTTCCTACAGTGTTCCAAAGGCTTGGGGGAAACAAGGTAGTGGATTCTGCCCCTTAGATAGCAAATGGGGTCAGGCTGTCATGCTACCTCCTCAGGGGAGCCGATAGCCTCACCGGGCCCTTGGCAAGGTGAGGGAGAGCCTAGCTCTGTGCTTCTGGAAGGGATTGGACAGGCAGAAGGGACAGAGCAGGGGCAGCCAGCCCTCCGTGCCTTTTCACTGTCTTCATAGAAGCCAATAGCACTGATTTCACCGGGAGCAGGATCAGACCAGTGGTGCTGGAATTAGGGGTGCTGCTGTACTCTCATCTTGAAGCAGTAATAACAAACACCAGATACATGCTTTCTGTTAGCAGCACCTACACAATACAAATTGTTCCAGCATCCCTGGATCAGACTCTAACTCATATAAACACAAGACATTTTTAACAATATAACTGTTTCTAGCAGTGACAGAACAATTTAAACCTTTAAATATCTGTTCCTTGCCTATAAGAAATGTTGATATATTAAAGAATGGATTTATTGTGCCAAAAAGAAACAAATAGTACAGCAAATAGAAATTCAGGACAGAAAGATTTAGATACAATTAATGAGCTAGAATTATTGGAAGTGAAGTGACAGAAAAAGAGACACTACCTGGGCATAGTAGTTACTCAAAATAAAAAGGAGAAACTGTACATGTATTCAGCAGCTGCACTTTTAAGCTAAACATACAATTTAACATTCAATTTATTAGTAATGTTTTGTTTGATTCTAGTGTACTGTAAACATTGATTTGTCATGAATTTAACCGTATATAGTACATACTATGTTTTTTAACATGTCAGAATGATATTTTAAAAAATACTGACTCACATCTTCATCTAGTGTCTATTTTGGTAGCTTCATTGAACCAACAAAGCTATCTAGCTGTTCTGATTTACATCAGTGGAGGATACGGCTCATTGTTATGAAATGTGATTTGTATAGGGCCAGATTCTTACATACCTTAGTTATTGATCTTGATGTAACTCCTCAATAAGATACCCATGAGCATGAATAAAGGTATCCAGAATCTGACTCATAGGAAATAAAACACTACTAGTCATAAATACACACCTGAGTTTGCTCACAACACTTACTCTTCAGATTTGTATGTAACATTCTGGAGATGTGCACTCATACGTAATTATGCATTCCTTTCTCATTTAGATGGAATTGTAGCAGTTCTCAAACTGTGTGTTGGGGGCCCCAAAGTGGGTCATGATTCCATTGTAATGGGCTGGCTAGCACTGGAGTTAGATTTGTTGGGGCCAGGGGCTAAAGTCCTTGGGCTTTGACTTTGCCTCGCCTACTTGGGGTGGTGGAGCTCAGGCGTTGGTTCTTGTCAGAAGGGGGTCACGGTGCAATGAAATTCAAGAACCCCTGAATTAAAGAGTGATCATTTACAACTACATTGTTCTGTTAGGCAGGAGGCCAAAGACGGAGGGTTCTCAGCAGGCCTGGCTGTGAACTGATGCAACATAACTCTCCCCTGGAGTGTCTTCCTGCAATTATACCATTGTATGACAAAATATTATTTTTGGGACAAGCCTTGATGAGGCTGCCGGCTGTGCAGTGGGCAGCCTCAAAGGAAGATAAGTTTGGACTTTGTGCATATTTCATGTCTGGGCTGGAAGGGAATTGAGCACTGGGGATACAGTAACCTCATGTTGCTCCCTAGCAAACACTTCCTCTGCACTGCATTTATGCCATGGCCTGTGTTATGCAAAGCCACTGGAATTGGATCCAGCCACCCTTGGTACAGAGAGCTGGCCAAACTAAATTTCAGCATGTGGCATTGTGACCTGGCACACAAAGATGCAACACCACCCAAATTTGGTCCTAACCTCCCCTGTGCTCAGATGGAGGGTTGGTTGAACCAAATAGTGGTATAACCTGATGCAGCAGGAGTCTGTTCTTGTATGGTGGAGTGCAGGAGAGTCTGCTGAGAACTTGACTTCTGGTGGCACTGAATTATGGATTCTATGGGTAAGAGAGATGGAAGACTCTTCAGCCATGGGAGACCCAAGGTCTCTGTGGGAGGAAGATGTGGGAAATGAATAAGGACTAGATTGAGGTCCTGGATGAGGGAAGGCAAGAGCTGGAATTTGCCCCCTCCTCCAAAGAAATATCTAAACTGGTGCCACTGGAAGGATCAAAAGACTTCATAAGAAATAAAATCCAGCTGACCTCTCCTCAAAGAGAGTGTCCATAACCATTAACAAGTGTGGTAGGGAATCTTAGGGCTTTAAATTTTGGAGACCATGTCCTGCTACCCCAGGGAAAGAAATGTAATTTAAAAATCATATAGCTGTTATGTAAATTTAGTGTTGAGGTTAATAGATCTCCAAGCAGGGAATTAACTTGTATTGATTTTACTGCTTGGTATTCTCTTGAGGTGATTCATTTTTTTCTGTCTCATTTTCTAATGCTTAATTGAAATGTAAATACATATATTTTAAAAGATCTCCCACTCCAGTTTGGGGTTAAAGGATACTTCCAATAAAGTGTTACTGATATTAATCCTTTGGGATGTGTTTTGGGTTAGTACCATTAATTTCCTTTCTTCCTAGCTTAGATGATATTATTTTGTTTATAAGCATGAGTGTGGAGAGAGAAAAAACAGAGAGCAGTCAGTATCAATTCTAGGCACTTCGGTGGCTTAATTCCATATTAACAAGTCCAGTGAACACAAACAGTGTTTGCCCTTCTGATCTCCAGAAATTAGTTTATTCCTTGCAGTGTATTCTTTGGTATACTTTCACTGATAAGAGATGCAGCCAGTTGAAAATGAATTGCAAATGTAGAAATGTATGTGAAGAAAATTGTGGCTGTGTTCTCTGCACTTCTGTATCCGAGAACTGCATTCAAGGCATGCATTGAAAACAAACCTTTGAGTAGGGTCTTTCAACCATTTCTGTACCCACCTTGTAGTAATTCCCTCTAGACCACATTCTTCTTATGAGAAAGTCGTGTGGAACTGTGTCAAAAGCTTTACAAAAATCAAGATATATCACATTGATTGCTTCCCTTGTCCACTAGGCCAGTAACCCTGTCAAAAGAAATTAGGTTGGTTTGGCATGATTTGTTCTTCACAAATAATATGACATGAAGAAAGAGGAGGAACAGAGAAGAGGTGTTAAACAGTGAAAATGGTCAAAAATGAGATATTTCTGAAGAATGGAGGGTCAGATACATATGGTGAACAACAGAAATGGGTGACAGGAGAGGGATCACGTGATGATTACCTGTTGTGTTCCCTCCCTCTGAGGCATCTGGTATTGGCCACTGTCGGCAGATGGACCTTTGGTCTGACCCAGTATGGCTGTTCTTATGGTCTTATGACTCCAATGTCACCTCCTTACAGTTATTTTATAATTTGTTTATTTGTTACTTAGGTCCAATAAACAATATGCTTCCGAAGCATGGACAAGAAAAGGAACCGGAGAAGCATGTCTATGAATATGTGGATGAAAATGTAATTGAAAACGTAAGGAAAAAGTTCCAAGACACCACAGTTCATAATAAAACATACCTCCTGAAGAAGAGGGAAGGTGAGTGTGTCATGCCATCACTTACGAATGTAAACAAATGCATGCCACTGTTTTCAGGTCTAAGGGCAGTCTTCATTCTTCATGAGCCTGGGAGTTCTCTGTGAGTGTGAAAGTCTGCATAGTATCTTTTTCTGAGGAAAGTGGGCAGAGCAGGGGAGAGACTAGGAATACCATTATGACTCACTGTCACTATTTAGAATTACACCTTTTTAAACAGACACCGGGTCATTTGAGGTGGGTGCAAATTTTTTTTGCATGATAGTTTGTTCACTAAAAAGCACAGTTTCTGTTGACCAAATCATATTTATAGATGAAACACAGAGTCACTGAATGGTTTTGGATGAAAAATGTTTGTCCAGGGGTGGTGCTGCTGCAGTTGCCTCTTTTAGAGGAGAATGCCCTTAGCACTGGGATATGGGGCAGTGTGATCTGAGTGCCTGCACTGCAACAAAGGGTGCAATTTGCAGTTGGTATAGATGTACCCTCACTAGCTTTTAATCTAGCTAACTGGCCAGACGTAGCATTAAGGATGTGGCTATGTGGGCTAGCAATGCATGTTGTGTACCAGGGAGGGGAACAGAGGCAGCCAGCTTTGTATAGCCTGTACTGAAGCCCATGCTGTCACATTCTCATTGATTTGTATAGCAAATGTCTACAGCAATGTCTGCACAAGCTACAACCCTGCCACAATGCCGATGTGGCCATACCCCCTCTCTGATTGCAATGGTTCCATTTTGTGTGAAGTATTTGTATAGTCATTAGCCCAAAAGCAGAGCATGCCAGTGTCTCTAGAGCTTGGTATTCCGAACACTGAGATGGGAGGTGAGAGATCCACGTTCAAGTCCCTATGCCAGTAACTGTTTAATCACTAATACAAAGTGGAACAGCTTCAATGGAACAGACTGAGAGACCTGTTCCAGAATATTCCCTAGCCCAGAGATCTATGCACTCTCCTGTGGTGTAGGAGCTCCAAGTTCAGCTCCTTTCTGCAGATTAGGCACAGGGGGTGGGTTTCCTCACAGCCCAGGTGTGACTAACTCTTAATCACTAAAGTTATGTCTACATAGCAGCTTGGAGGTGTGTGATTCCCAGCTAGGATAGACAACCACATGCTAGCTCTGCTCAGCGTAGTGCAATCTGGCTGTAGTGTGACTGTGGTAGCACAGGTGGGGGGCTTAGGCTAGTCACCCTAGTGCAAACCTGCCTGTTACTTTCCACCTCCTCCTAGGGTATCTACTTGGACAGCTGCCATTGCCAGGCTGCCATTTTTAGCACCCTATGTGGAACAGAGCTAGCATGTCTATCAACCCAAGCCAGGAACCACATTTCCCAGCTGTTGCATAGACCAGTGTTTCTCAACTTTATTAAAAAAAAAGTTCCCCTCTAAAAAAAATAAATACCCTCAGCCCCCCATCTAACCCAATGCACCCATCCCTCCCCCAGAGCCAGGCACCTCCAGGCCCCTGCCTGCTCTAAACCAATGCCTTCCCCTTCCCGCAGAGCCAGGCACCCCCAGCCTCCCTGCTCTAACTCAATGCACCTCCCCTCTCCCAGAGCCAGGCACCGAACATATGGTAACCCTACCTTTGAAGTGTCTGCTCCCACTGCCTGGCTCTGCCTTGGCAGCTTGTCTGCAGGGAGCAAGTGGTCTGCCAGCGCCGGGCTTGCTGAGTGGGGCTGTGCGCTCCCACCTCAGCCCAGTGCCCCCCTAGCGTGGTGCCTGGGGACAACTGCCCCCCTTTGCTACGCCACTAATGTGGGGGGCGGGCTTTGGAAAAAAGCTTATTGTGCTGCTTTACTGCCTTTTAGCTCCTCTCTGCAGCGCCATGGGGAAGGTTCAACAGCCCTCCCCGCTGGAGCACCACGAGAAGGCTGCCAGAGAGGAAACAAACTAGGAGAGGCAGATGTGGAAGTGATTTTTTTTGTCCCCACCCAAACCCGCCCCCCAACTTGGAACTGCCCTGGGTCTCACCGGAACTGCCACCACCAGAGCTGGGGTGCATGCGCAGAGCAGCTGTTAACATCCGGGTGCGCGGCTCTAAACATTCAATTTGACAGGCATGTACCACCACCCCTTCCCTGATCCCCTTTGCAGGGCAAAATCCCAGACATTTTTTGCCAAATTTCACTTGTGTTAATGTACCCACAGACTTCTCCCACGTACCCCTAAGTGTACGCATACCACCGGTTGAGAAACACTGGCATAGACATATACTAAAGGACTAATGATTATCAGGGAACTAGCTGTTTTGTGACTCTAGCCCTTCATGTACTTTGCTTTTTATTTAAAAAGTGCCCAAAGACACAGTTTCATTCAACCCCAAATTAAAATTTTTGTCGACTTTTGTAATTCGCTGAAATTGTCCAGCACTTTTGGTTTCAGTTGAACTTTAACAAGTTGTTGTTCCATTTTTTAGAACTGCTAGTGAAACAAAAACCAGTCATTCACCATATGCTATCTGTAATCTGTAACTTAGCTTTGTGAAAAAGGTCCACTTTTAGATACTCGTTCTACTTTGCACGAAGGCTACTTTTTGCTGCTCTGGTTGTGTGAAAGGAACTTAAAGTGGGAGTAAATAAGAATCTGGTTCTTGCTGTTTAATGGCCTAAATGTAGCACAAATTGTACTTAATGTTGTTAATTATGGGTGGAGCTAGTGGAAAAGGTGACTGAGATCTTCAGCTTCCCCATAGTCTAATAATACGTTTTTTCCCCTCTGTAGGGTTTCCCTCCTAATCTCTTCCCCCACAAAACTCCCTCATAACTCAGTGTAGGGTTCAAAGACTAATTTTCAGTGAGGATCCAAGGTACTGAAATTTCTCTAACCTCAGCATGCCTGGGGAGGTGAACAGGATGCACTAGAAGAGATTATACATCTTATAGCTAATGTTGTATGTGGCAGCTTGTATCAATTCCCATGTCTCAAGAGTGGGTTCCAGTCCTCTGCAGGCAGCACATCTATGTGGCACAGCTGTAGATCCTGTTCTTCCACTCCCCACTTGAGGCCAGTGTTCACAGAATCAAATCCTCTTCTCCTTCTGTGCAGACATTGTGGAGTTTATAGCAGCAGCTCATGTTTTATTCTATCTCCAAACTATGGTTGCCAGGTGTCCGGTATTGAACCGGACAGTCCGTTATTTTCGCCTCCTCTCTGGTAAAAAATTTCGGAAAATACTGGACATCTAAAATGTCCAGTACTTTCTGATTTTTTTTTCCTGGCCAGGAGGCAAAAATCCTGGGCTGTCCGGGTCAATATGGAGGCAGCCTGGCAACCCTATTGCTTACTGGGGAGCTGTCCAGTCCAGCGCAGGGAGGCAAGATGGCGGGCGGCCACCGGCAGCCTGTTAGGGCCCAAAAGCCTCACTACGCGGTTTTTAAAGGGGCCACGGTGGGGTTTTGTTTGTTTGTTTGTTTGTTTTGCTTAACAACTCTCGAGGTCCTTTTTTGTTGTTTGGTATTTTTTCTGAAACCATCTGGCAACCATCTGAAACCATCTACTCCAAACCTGATTCCTCTAGTGCAACTTGCAGGCCGGATACGGCCTACTGTGGTTCTACGTGTGGCCTGCAAGATGATTTATTTATGTGCAGCACTGCTAGATTCTGCTGGTTTCCAGCCACGTAGTTTTTTCCCTACCAGTATTACTGAAGTGACACACACATAAAGCAAGGACATGTGAAGTGAGGTGCGTGCTGATTGCACATAACATTGACTGTGGGTTCCTTCTGCATCCAATCAAAGTTCTGCTGCAATTCAATTGTCACATCCCATAAATTCTAGCTATGCAATTGCACTTAGCAAAACTACCTTATTCTGGGAGACCATCTTGGATATGACAGACTGAGGTGAAGTGGGGCCGCTCATGTGGCCCACTCATTGGCCTCAGTTGCCCATTGCTGCTGTAGGGGGGCCAGCAGCAGTGGTTCTTCAGCCTGCCTTCTCTTCCCTTTCATCAAAAGACCATTAACTGAGATGAGGCATTTCTAATTCAGATGGAGGCAGCTGGTTCAAATTCATGCTCCCAGTGCATATGCCAGGACTGAAATGTTCATGGGGCATGAGAGAAGGAGAGCCAGGAAGCAGCAAGAACAGAGGGATTGGAGTCCACTGCATCCCCAGCAGCCACAGCATATCACACCCAGATGAGCAGGAAAAAAACCAGACAGCTGTCAGAGAAGGAAAAGGGGAGAAAGATGGGTTAGTCCAGATCTACACTAACCAGGGAATTTGTACTCACTGCCCAGCTAACCAGAATGGGTTCAGTAATGATTCTGGCTTTCATGGCTGTACTGTCATTTAGATAGGGGACTAACTGGACACTGTAAACAAGGGTTACACTAGGAAAGAAAAACTTTTCATTTGATTTCTTACCCACGGGGAGCCAGGCAGAATGCAGCTTTAAGAGACAACATCTGCCTGAAGGCTCAGACTCTAATTATGCCATTTACTCTTGAGGCATCAGATCCTTCAAGCCTTTATACACATGCCCTTTAAACTCCTTGTCAACAGAGAAAAGGCTGCACTTTATTAGTCCTCTTGGTTGAAGGCTTTAGCAGAACATACAAGGAAAGACCTTTGCTGTCTCTAGGGAGATTGCTATCAGAGTCTTGGATTAATGAAACAGACCCAGAAATTATCTTACTCAGTGGCTGAGAGATCATTAGATAGCCAAAGGACATGTTGATTTTCTTCTAATCTTTTGGTCAGGACATTCAGAAATCCTCCATTAGGGTTTTTATTCTGCCAAGATTCTCTGTGTGCACATTCATGTGTGCATTGGGAAATATGGATTTAATTGGTGCATGTAAATCCAAGCTTTGGTGAGTGCAAAAGCAAACATGGGAGACTTGTAGGAAGCCATAATTGCAGGGATAAATTAAGTCTGCTTTTGAAAAAGTCCCATAATGTCAGTTCAATGGGCCAGTCAAAACAGAGATGAATTTGCTACTTTGGCCGGTATTAAAAACATCTCTTATAAGTTTAGCAAGGGGACAGGAATCAAAGGTCTCCTGCCAAAGTTTTAATGTTGATTACACCACCAGGTTGCTTCCAATTAACTTACCCCCATTCATTTTCTTCCTTTCCATTATTTAAACAAAGACAATGATCAAGCTGAAATTCATTGATGTAAATTACATTATAATAAAATTATTAGAAAATGTTTTAAGATGCTAAAAATAAAAGCAAACTCCAATAATTTAACTCTCATTTCAGCTTCTGCCCCCAAAGGGGAGCAGATTTTAAATAAGTGTGTATAATACTGTATTTAGTCGTGCATAGAGGTGCCAGCTGAGATCAAAGCTCCATTGTGCCAGGAACTAAAATAATCTGTCCCTGCCCCAAAGAGCATACAATCCAGACAGACAAGATAAAGAGTGAGGCAAAGATAGTTGCCCAAGGCCACTGAAAGATCTTCACTCCCAGGCCTGTGCACTGTCTCTTGGACTATATTGCCTTTCTGTCTTTTATACTACTGACAGATTTTCTTCTGGGCTTTCTTAGCCTTTTGCTTTTTACACACAAAGCAAAGCCTCTCGCTCACTGTGGGGTAACTATTCCTTTTGTTTCTTTACTGAATGTGCAGCATGTGACAAAGGGCAAACTTTTCAGACTCCAGTATCTTAAAATCAGGCATCTAAATCCATATTTAGGCATTCAGAACTCTTGCTTGAGTCATTGGGGGTTGTGGGTTCCCAGCATTTTTGAAAAGTCCCATTGCTTTTCTTTAGGTTGTTGAATTATGGATTTTGGTGCCTAGTTTTATTACCCAAATTTGAGAACTTTTGCCATTTGGTATTTTCTCTGCTGTCTGATAGGATGGCTGAAGCTTTTAAATGAGATAACAATGTAAGTTGAACATATGAGCAGGAGTGAATGGGGCGTGATTAGGGTAATTACACAGGAGTTGGAGAGACCCAGGTTCAGTTTCCTGGTTTACCCCAGGCTTTCTATGTGACGTAGGCAAGTTGCTTTGCCTCTGTTTCTCAATTCCTCAGCTCTAAAGAGAGGATGTTAATGTAGTCCTGTCTCAGGGCATTTTGATGACAAATGCAGTAAAGATTGTGTGTACATCACTAAATGCTCCTGTATTTACACCCATGTAATAATTTTTGCACCAAAATTTGCCTTGTGAGATATCATTTGAAAACTAATAATTCGCTGATCATTAACATTCTTGTGTGATATATGTACAAAGTGGGTATTAAGAGTTATGGATGTATGTTGGAATATAACCAAAGTGAGTGTAAGCCAGGTATATTGTGGGAATTGTTAAACAGATCTATGGTAAAAAAAAAAAAAGAATGTGTAAAAGTCTCAGAGGGATAGCCATGTTAGTCTGTAACTTTAAAAAAAGCTGAAAAAATGAGTGGTCCTGTAGCACCTTAGAGACTAACAACAACTATTGATAGTACCATGAGTTTCGTGGGCACAACTCCTTCTTCAGAATTTGTTTTCACCTCAATTTACATGTGAGAAATATACAGACTCATCAAGTTAACAAGGGTTAGAGTTAAACTTCACTTTAATAAATGGGGGAGAAGACAGCATGGTGTCTAGACTAAGGATGTTAAAATTCAGTTAGTTGACTAGTTGATATGCACTTCCACATTATGCAGAACTCTGCATACAGCCCAGGGCCAGTGGGAAGACCCACTGACTCAAGGCTGCAAGTGGCAAATGCACAAGAGTCCCCAACGGGGGCTCTTGTGCATTTCAAAACCTTGGAGCCCAGGGTCAGTGGGGGACTCAGAGACAGAGTCCCTCGCTGACCCCAGGCTCCATGCTATGCTGCATGCCGCTAGGAGCCCAGGGTCAGCTGGGGAATCCGCAGCTGACCCAGGGAAATGCCTCGGGGAGCCCAGGATCAGCTGGGGAGTCCCCAGCTGACCACAGGCTCCACAGCAACTGCCCCTTTAAAACGCTGCCTCTGCATGATTCAAAGGGGCAGCCATGGAGCCCAGGGTCAGCTGGGGAGTCCCCAGCTGACCCCGGGCTCCCCGCGGCATTTCCCTGGAACTGGGATCAGCTGGGGAGTCCCAGGCTGACCCCAGGCTCCCCGTGGCATTTCCCCAGAACCCGGGATCAGCTGGGGAATCCCCAGCTGACCCTGGGCTCCATGGCTGCCCCTTTGAATTGTGCAGAGGCGGTGTTTTAAAGGGGCAGCCCGCTGCACAGCTGATCTGTGGATCAGCTGTGCAGTGGCCACCTTGGGGTTTCAAAGTGACAGCACTGCTGTGTTGCACTGACACTTTGAAGTACCCCTCACCTCCCCCTTTGCTGCCTCTGTTTCATAGAGGGAGCAAGGGGGGGGGGGGAGGAATATCAACTAGTCAAAAGACTATCCAACAAGCAAATGCTTATCAGATAGTCTACTAGTCTTTAACATCCTTAGTCTACACCCAGTAGATGAGAAAAGCTTGGCCTGAGTTTTATTTTTCAGAACCCACCTCAAAGGATAGCTGGTCTATAAGATGATGGGAACTAGAGGGTGCTGAACTGGTGTCAGTTTCAGTGTTAAAAGTATTTAACAATACTATAGAGGAAAGTATGAATACTCGCATGTTTTAAAGTATGTGGCAAACAGAAGAAGGAACAGTTCCCGCTCTGACAGGCAGGGGGACAGCTATCTACCTGTCTTCTATGTAAATTAAGCATGGTGCAATCAAAACTATGGAAGCCCTGTTTATACGTAGGGGAATGGGAACCCCACAGGAAGGGAAGAACTGTATGAAGTCAACCTGCCTCTAGAAACAAGTTCATTGAACTTTGGAAGATATAAGGAAGCTCAGAAGCAGTCTCTAGCAGTGACATTCATCACAAGAGAGATATGAGGAAACAGAGCTCTTGCAAGCTGAGAAAGATGGATCCTTCAATGAAGTTAAAATCTCTGGATGTGAATATAGATGAGAAACCCTGCAAAAGTAAAGCTCTTACCTATGAAGACAAGGAAAGCCAGCATTTTGCACTTTTGTGGAAAGTCCTGACAGAGAGAATGTCAACCATGCTTGGGGAAAAATAATGACTGGTGAGAGAAGCCATCATGAACAAAGCATGTATCTTGATAGATTAAATTTTAGACTTTTAGAAGCAAGCATATTTTTATTTGTTTTAGTTGTAATTCTTTCTATCTTCATTCCTTACACTTGAACTCACTTAATCCTATAGATATTTTGTTAACACATTTTATTTCATATTTACCACAAACCAACTCAGTGTTGTCTTTAAACAGAATGGTGTATTCACCCCAGTTAAGGTAATAAGCTGTGATGTATTTTGTTGATTTAGAGGAACAAACAAACCATATAATTTCTCTGATTTGTCCAGGAGGGGTCTGGACAGTGCAAAACACAACTTTAGGAAAGTCTGGAACTTGGAGTGTGTTGGGGTCACCCAGCAAATAGTAACCCAGGCTGGTGGAAGCCAGAGTAGAACTGTAGACAGGCTGCTGGGGTCAGAACTGCTCAACTAGGGTACAGGGTCACTCAGAATGTGACCTGCATGCTGGTAAACTAGTATCCAGGCAGCCACAACAGCAAAGCATTGCAAGGCACCCAAGCTTACAGACACACCCCTATCTAGTCTGGGCTGTGACATCTCTGGATGTGAGAGTGGGACACTCAGGCACTACTAATGGGGTCACATCTAGCAAATAAAAATGGATGGACAAATAGGTGAAGTGACTTGGTTCACATCATGCAATCTGTCAGTGGCAGAGGAGAGAATGGTGAAATCTTGGCTTTGTTGAAATGAATTAGGGTTTTGTCATTGACTCCAATGGAGCCAAGATTTTACTCAAGGTCTGTTGATTCCCTCTCCTTTGTTTTAACCAACAGCTCACTCTGTTTGTAGTTTCCCCTCTGCAAGAGTGGAATTTGTATTATACTGAGGTCAGTAGAAGTGACAGGGTTTTCTCCTTAGTGACTGATCTGCTCCCCATCTGTTTTAAGCTACATAGCAAATGGCAGTAGCTGAATGATAACTCTGACACACAACTGTTCACACAACACAATGCTGGTGCTCCCACAAGTTCATTCACTGTTGCGTTTTAAAACCAATGCAAAAGATTTCTGTTTCAGTTTCATCCATTTTCTTTTTGTTTGTTTTCAGAAACCTCTAAAATGGAATAATACTGAAATTAACCAGAAACGAGTGGATAACTGCATATATTATGTAATAAGATCATCCACAACTAGAAGAACAGACGAATCATGAAAGAAACAGCATCTTCTTTCTGTCTCGGGAAGAGCATTCAGCCACATCAATCCCCCTGAGAAACTAAACTGCTTTCATAATCATAAATCACATGTGTTAATGTCTCATGAACAAAAATGATTTCCCTTGTAAATATTTATTGACATATTGATATAATTATGCCAATTAGGAACCAATTTTGCATTCTTAGTGTACCCAAAACATCCATTAATTTTTTAGCCCACTGTAGGGTACTTGCTGCAAGCCAATTCCTTTTTCTAAAGTGTTCTGTAATTACATATATTTTGGGGAGAGAGGCTTAAAGTAATTCCTCATTTATTCAAACAATTTGCAAATGCTCCAGGTCAGAGCTGCTGGTCAGGGTCGGGCAGGGCGGCAATGGGTCAGCTGCTTCAGTGCCTGGTGATTTAAAATAGCCCAGAGCTCCAGGCTGCTGCTACTGCTACCACAGCAGCAGCAGCAGCAGCAGCCAGAGCCCTGGGCCCTAAATTGCCAGCAGATCCCCACTTAGCATGGTCCAGGCAACACTGAGGGCTGGGTGAAGGAGGCAGGGTGTGGTCCAGACAGTGCTGAGCACTAGCTGATCCCTAGCCCTGCCTCTTCCTCCTGAGATCCTCCCCAGGACCTGGCAAAGTCTGTCACTATTCCTACTCCAGGTTGAGTTCTAGGTGGTATACTCAAAATTACAAAGGGTCATCTGCTGCCACCCTTTCTGGTGCTGGGCAGTACCTCACTGTGCCAGTAGCACTTTTGCTTCACTCATCATCCCATTGAAATCAATGCAGCTGCCCACAGAGTAAAATACTACCCTGTGGGATGATAGGTAGCTGAACCTGGCACAAAGTGAATCTGAGTATTTTGGGTTACATTGTGACCATACTAGGGGTTGGAAGGGCTGATCATTTGGGGTCTGAGTAGAAGCCACTGAGGCTCCTAGTAGCTCTGTTGGGGAGGAGCACAGTCACTCAATCTGGGAGGAATTTGCTGAAAAGAGGAGGTAGAGCCATGTCTCAGCACTTCCTGTGCCTTGTGAGGAGGGAGCATGCTGCAATTTTAAAAAGTTATGTGATAAATTAATCTCCCACCCATACCCAAAGCACAACTGGGAGCTTCTGGGTCCATGCATCTCCACACAGCCTTTCAGGGGGCTGTGCCAAACAGGGGCAATTAGATCTTGATTAACGCTCCACCTGTTACATACAAAGGATGAACTGTAATGAAGAATACCCCAAGAAGAGTGAGATCACGCTTCATACTCTTTTAAAGAGGCAAAAATTTGCCTAAAATCAGAGGTGAAAGTGGGACGGTATGGACTGGTATCGCATACCACTAAGAAGCAGCTGCCAGTACCAGCTCGTATATGGCTGATGTTAAAGCACTGTCAAGGCAGCATTTTAACATTGCTGCCCCTTTTGCTCCTTCCCTTGTTGGAAGCCCTTCCAGTAGAATTCAGCAGCCCAGTTGACAGAGTGAAGCAAAAGAGGCAACTACCTTGGGGCCCAGAAATTTAAAGGGTCCTGGGGTTCCTGGCCACTGCTACTGCAGCAGTGGCTGGGAGCCCCAGGCCATTCAAATTGCCCAGGACTCCCCACTGCTGCAGCTCCTGTCTGCTGCTGCAGCAGCAGCCAAGAAGGGCTGGCTGGGGGAGTCTGGTCCCTTTAGTCATTCCCATTCTGCCTGAGACTCCGCCCCTGCCAGGACCAGAGTTGCCCTACCCACCATGCCCAAGATTCCAGTGTATTGGTAAATCTTGGCACTCAATTTCACTTCTGTTTAAAATGTTCTAAATATTTTTGAAAAATGAAAAATAACTGTTTTAGTTCCATGACGGGTGAATGGGTTCCAGGCATCAAAACCTAGCTGACGAGTATCTGAGTTACATTCATTGGTGCCCTACCACTATCCTACCACTGTGGAAATAGCAGCTATGGTGGGTATTTCTGCTTATTTAGATAAGGATGCCATGCCTTTAAATGTAGCTCTGAATGCATTGTGTTGATATATATATATATATATAAGTTGATAGCATGCATTCTGTACTGCCATAATTACAAAGCACTAAAACATCTATATCTTTTCTCCTAAATATTTTTAAAGAAAAATACCCACAGTATATACTATACCCTGAATTAATTAGAGAAAATCCATGGAATGGCTAGTTACCTCTATAGTAAATTCATGTAAGATTTCTTTGCACTGTTTTATATTAATGTAATTAGGGTAAATGCCTTTCCTTACCATAACCATTGTAATTTGTCTAAATTAACCCATTTAATATATAGCACTTTGTATGCACATGTTCTTAGACAACATTTGGCATGTAAATAGTTAACACGAGGGACAGTTTTGTATGTGTGTCGATTTGTATGTATACACCCACCTAATCTGCCTATTGTATACATAGGATTAATTGGGTAATGTGGCCTGTGAAATGGCTGTATTGAAATGCCTCTCTGACCTCTTTGAATAGATTGCACATAAAATAATATTTCTCTTTTTAGTAGGTGAAAACAGTCCAGTTTGCAACATTGACAAGTCCAGTCCTCTACATAAATAAATGTAAAAATGAGTAGTAGTCCTGTGGCACCTTACAGACTAACAAATATATGTATATATATCTATATATAGTATCATGAGCTTTTGTGGGCAAAACCCATTTCTTCAGATGAGAGGCCAAGCTGTATTGTGTGTGTGTGTGTGTGTGTGTGTGTGTGATGATGCCATTCAGTAGGAGGTTTAGAGATTATAAGGGATCTATTACTACAAAACTGTCCTTTAGCTCAAGTGGCAGAGGTCTGTGATTTTGGAGCAACAAGGACAAACATAATAAAGCTCAAGCCTGTAAATTGTTGTGCATGCTCAGCTCATCACAGAATCAGGCAATTGTAGGTTTATCTCACAACACACTAACATATATACTGTGGTCACTTTTGTAAAAGTGAAATCTCAGTGGTACTGGCCCTTACTATAGTGCTTTCCTATAAAATCCTTCTTTCTGTGAGAATTACAAAGGATTATATTCTGCCACCCTTCCTTGTGTGGAGTAGTACTTGCCTACTCCTCTGTTCCCACTACTTTAAGTGGCACTGCTTGTGCAGATATGGCAATATCTTGGACACACCTTTCTGAGTTAAAGTTTAAGTAGCTGAGGAATTCATTGTATTGAAACTGCATCATTTCTTCATTTTTGTGGGATTGTCTGTGACTCTCTAGAGGGGAGACAAGGCTAATGTAATCCTTAAGAAGCATGAAAGCTTCAGAGGGTAGCTGAGTTAGTCTGTAACAGAGAAAACTTAAAAAACCAACAAATAGACTAGTAGCACCTTAAAGTCTAACAAAACATGTAGACGGCATCATGAGATTTGTGGGTGCAACCCACTTCTTGAGATAACTGGAGTATTAGAAATCCAGATCCAAGAATAAATAGGGGAATGAGGAGGAGGAGGAGGAGGAAAAAAGGAGGGGGAAAGGAGAAAAAAATAGAGAGACAGTGAGTAGATGGTTCAAATAGTTACAACAGGCTGATAAGAATAATTAGCACCTCCATTGTTTGGTTGGTTAAGTCATTAGGATGTGGAAAGTAGTGTGTGAGCCAGCCGATGTCCTTGTTCATACCATTTGCGTAAGAATTAAACTTGTAAATGAAGTTAAGTTCTAATCCTTCTCTGTGAAATTGGCCTCAAACAAAATGGTGACTTGGAGATCCATTAATGAGTGTTCAGGTAGATTAAAGTGTTCTCCAACAAGTTTTTGTGTATTGCCTTTTCAGATATCAGATTTGTGTGAGCTTCAAAGGACTATTTTAGACAATATGCCAAAGTTAAGCAGGATTCATAAGAAATACCTGGAGGGATAAGGAAGTGAATGTAAATTACCACATCTGGTTATGTAAAGACTTTTGAAGCTTCACCCTAAAGAGGGGACAATCCTCTGTTTGATAACCTATTCAAATTAAAAACCCCAGCTGAATAAAGGGGTTTTTATTCTCAGATTCCTAGGGGGTACTTATTCTGAGCCAATAGCTGTTATGAACTTGTGATCACAGAAAAATCCTTTGGAGAGTTTCAAAAGTCTGATCACCACTTAGAGCCATTGTTGGAGTGTGTGTGGGGAGAGCGGGGCGGAGGAGGGAGGAGGAGACGGGGAATCTCTGTTAAGCTTATTAGTATGTGTGTAGTTTCTTGTATTGTTTGAATATGTCCTCTCTGTAGTGCTTTCACCTTAAGAATAAATGCACTTGCTTAGAGTGAACTGTGTGGTGACTTATGCCTATTGGCAATTATGCTGTTTTATAGTCTCTGAGAAAACAAAGCAGGCCTGCTTAGACAGTCTGATTTGCAGGGAAATTCAGAGTATAAGCAAGGAACTGTGCAGCTTAGAAAAAAAACATGGTCAAGAAGGAGAACATAGCGGTCTCTACTCAAGAGGGTGGTGGCTGAGAAGCCTGGAGTGGATGTCCTCATTGGACCATTGAGAGGTAAGTTGCCCTGAACAGTCACACTATTCATGTAGTAAGATTCCACTCTGCATGAAAAGGCATCAGAGGGCAGTGCTTTTTTTGTGATGGTACTGCCCAGTACGCAGTACCGGCACTTCCAGACGCAGTACCGGCACCTCCAGTCAGAGCTCAACAACTTTTCCTCTGGAGTACTGGCACTTTTTTTTCTTTTAACAAAAAAGCACTGTCAGAGGGTATAGCTCTGTGGAGTATTTTTGATGTATTAGTTGTGGCTCATTAGCTCCATTACCATGACTAGGTTTATACTGATGATCCCAACAATTTTTTTGTCAATTTACATTGTTTGACAAAGCCATGCATCCAGGAGGATGAGATGTACTGCTACAGAGCTATGGGTGAGACCTGCATAGGATCCCTCAGCTCATAGAGGATTGAGATAAAGAATGAAAGGAGAATCTCAGGTAAGGAAGCATAGAACATTGCTTCCAGGCCTGAAAGAATATGTCATGTTATTAAATAATAAAATAGTTGCCTTGTAAATGATTGGCATAACCCTTCCAATATACTTGTTAGCTTAAAGACTTAATTATTTATTGTTAATAAGCTTTCCTTCCTCTGCACACTCACTAAGGGCTTATCTGCACATGGAGTTATTCAGAAACAGCTAGTCCTAGTGCGGACTGCGGACACCTTTATTCAGCAATAGCAGTGCTTTCTTTCTGTTGAGCTTCACTCAGAAAATGTATTAAACTAAACAAGAGCAGGACTGTCTTGTTTTGGAAGAAGGATGTCTGCACATGGAGTTATTGTGTAGACAAGCCCCTAGTGAGACAGCATTTCCATGTGGATAATCAACACGCACATTTTCCATATGTTCTGCCACTTTGCTTGGAAGAGATAAGGAAAACCCTTTTCTCCCAGCATTCTTCTTTAAATGCCAAAAAGCCTTTTGTTTAAATACAATGTGCTCCTTCTTTGTGTCACACACATCCTTATCTGCAACACTCTTGCCAAGGAGTGCTGCGGTTGATGCGTGTTATCTCGCCACTTAGTGCATTTCATACTGTAGTTACCTCTTATGTCTGCCCAAGTGTTATTTTAATTTTTTGCTTTGATGCTGCTCTTTGCAAGTAGCTGACACAGTGTTAAATACGTGCAGTCTTCAAAGAGAACCCAAGTTTGCTTTGAAAGATTAAAAGCCGGGTGTAATGTTTGTTTTGGGGGTGGGGAAGAGGAGTGATATGGAAGAACTAGCACCATGCCAAGAGTCTGTTCAGGCCCTTCCTTCAGGGCGCCGTTTAAACGTCCAACACAAAACTCACCAACTAACACAAAGACAAAAGCAGGCAGCAGGCTCCCAGAAGCCCTTTGGGCCTATCTTTAGTCAACTCTTTCACTTCCGGGGTCTGCCACAGAACAGGAGCCAAACTCCTTCTGGCAGCAACCCCATCAATTAAGCTTGTTCAGTCCTTTATAGAAATCCACTGACCCCTTTCCTTCCACCAGGCTCAAGCACCCATTCTTAAAGGAGTTCTGCCTAACAACAAGGTTGGCTGGCCCCACGCTTCTTGGCACTTAAAGTGGTTGACCATCCCATTACAGGAATACGTTTGCATTTTCCAGTGATAGAGTTGCCTATCTGACCCCTAGATTTCATATCTATTCTCTTCTTGTCTCCACAGGATATCCTTTCCTGTGTAACCCATACTACTTCTGTTGAGGAAGATGAAAACAGTTAAATCATTATGTGCAACATAGCCAAACAGTGACTCAGATCCTGAAAAGATTCACACTTTATGCCTCTAAGTTCACTTTGATGCTGCCTTGGTGAATGTGAGAATAGTGGCATGTCAGCTCATGAACCCCAGAATGATACTCACCTTTTTTGCAACTGCACCACATTATTGACTCATTTAATTTGTGATCCACTTTAACCATCAGCCTCTGTTCAACAGTCCTACCAGCTTGTCAATTCCCATTTTACAAAGTGTATTTGATTTTACCATCCAAAGTGAAGTACTTTGCATGTGTCTTCATTGACTTTCACCTTGTTGATTTCAGACCAATTTGTCATGGTCGCGAATTCTATTCCTGTCCTCCAGAATGTTTGCAACCCCTCCCAGCTTGTGTCTGTAATTTTTATAAACATACACTCCTCTCCATTATCAAAATCATTAGTGAAAATATTGAATAGTAGAGGATCCAGAACTGACCTCTTCAGGCTCCATAGATACACTGTCCTAGATGACAGCAAACCATTGATAATGACTGTGAGAGTGGTGTTTTCATCAATTGTGCACCCACCTTACTGTAATTTCACCTAGACCACCTTCCCCTCATTTGCGTAGAGAAGTGAAATCCTGCTACTTGTTCCTTTCAGTTCTGGTAATCATGTTACACGTGTTTACATTTTCAAGTCTAACCTAGAAAAAGAGCTAGAATTCTTTCTTTCTTTTCTTTTGAAAATAAGATTTATAGAGTCCAATTCCAGAGGCCAACTTTAGCATGGTTCCATTCACTACTCCTCCTGCTCATCAGCTGGTATATCTAGCAGTACCATTTACCCTTTTTTGCACTGTTGAGGATTGTTTGCAGAGGGAGCTGAGAAAAACAGTGTTAAAGATTTCCCACAATCAGTTTTAAATAAATACTTTTAGGGAAATAAATCTTTTAACTAAATTTATACCCGGGGTCAGCCATCTTTTATCACAAACATGAACACCTAAAATCAAAAAGTACTGTAGAAAATGAAACCCAAAAAGTGTAATAATGAGCCAAATTAGTCCTAATTCTGGCAAACCTCTGTTGCCTTCTGGGAGAATTTCACCAGAGGAACCATAGACTAAAAAGGAACTGAAGATTTGACCCAGTTAAGGATTGCCTCCTCAGAATAAGTTAATGAAGTTTAATATGGATTCAGGGATATATCTACATAGCACTCATTGGAAGTTCGGGGCCTAGCTATTGTAAGTTCAAAATTGTGAGCACTCACCAGTTATTTTTGAAAAAGAGGAATAGTTCAAATCAACTTTGCTTTCCAAAGTACTGAAATTACTGACTACCATTTAAAAAGTATTAACTAATGTCATCAATGTAAAGAAACAATTACTGGTTTTTAAAAATGTATTCTACAAATACATTCTAATTGCAATATGTAGTTATGCTCCTTGCTGATTTGTCTGGACATTTGTGTTGTCAGCCCGTTGTTTTTCACAAAGACTCCTGGGGGATGTAGCTAATTTAAACACAGAAAAGGTCAAAATCTTGTTTTCAAACTTTTCTTGAACACAATTAGCTTAATATTTTAACAGCTGGAAGCTGTAGTAATTACTTTTAGATGATACACAAAATCTGCTGAAGTATAATTAATCTGATCTATGAACCAGGTAATTAAGGTAAAAACTCCCACATTTTCTTAGACCTCATTAATGTATTTTTAAAATGGTTGGATAATGACAGGACTCATTAAAGTACATTAAAAGTTTATCCATAAAATGACATTGAGTAATTGAAATCTTTGTCCTGGGATGTTAAAGGACAGAATAACATTGAATTGCTCACTGTCCTGAAAATTACTGCTTGATTTCCAGAACAGATTTCACACACATTTTGGGGGGAAACTGGCCAATCTAACTGAGCAAGTAGCAAGGATGAATCTTTACCCAGTAGTAACTGGGACAGAAAGAGCCCTTTTACAGTAGAACAGGGTTGCAGCTGAGGGAAGGATCTTACCTCCTGTGTCACCAGCAAAGATTTTTCTCTTTGTACATGAATCAAGAGGACATTCCAGTCAGGCATTGATTATTGAGTTGTTAGTGGCTTATCCATTTTATATGATTATGAGCTTGATATATTACTCATCCATGTAGTTATGGCAAGACATGCAATTTGGGAGCATTGAAAAGGCTTGAGAAAACATGGAGAGACCCATTTCTATTACATTATGTGGTATTCAGATGGCAGAAGTATAAATGTATTTTGTAGATTTTAGACTTGAAGGTAACATCTTGAACATGATACCAAAATGATCCTTTCTGTTTGCTCAAGAATGACATGTTGAATAAAAGATAATCAAAGTGCATTGCCTTTATTTTTTATTATATAAAAACATCCGCATATTAGGAATTTTTTCAAAAGTTGATGACTAAACAGAATAACCAGGCTCATCTCTACCACTAAGCTACTCTGCAGGAAGGTCACCCACATCCCTTTCGCTAGCTATTCACATGGAACTATTCAAAATCAGGAACAGGTTTAGCTCACTCAAATGGTACCCACTGGGTATTTTTAGGATTGAGCTCATGAATTAATATATAAAATAAATGAAATACTGAAAGTTCTTGTTGGTCCTCAAGCACTAGCTGGATTATACCTGAGAATAATATCAATGGGATTTGCAGATGTCTGGCACCACTAAGGATTTGACTCCATGAGTATGAAGTGAGGTGCTTGCGTGATGCAATGCAGCAGATAGAAGATTAATCTGAGCTGTACTTAAATTGAAAAGGCTGCAAGTTTCAAACTTAATTGCTGCTGACTTGTAAAATCTGACTGCTGTAGCAGAGAAATACCAATTCAGTGCATCGTCTTTGGAGCACAGATTTAAAGAGCCGTTCCAGCTGATTGTCCTGAGACCATCAAGGTACAAGACGAATTACATATTTAATAAAAACTGTTGAATACAGAAGAAGAGACACAGTCAGACTGTAATTTGGCTTTATTTGATTGCTCATTAATTATACATTCATTTATAAGGCAAATTAACTGAATTCTCATAATTTTAATGAAGCATTTTAATTACATGCAAATGAACTAAATAAGGGAAAATTAAGAAAATTAAGCATAATGATATTGACTCAATAGGAGGGAGAGACACACACATGGCTACTTAGGAAATCCTGCTTCAAGAAGTTAACGTGTCCAGGTCACCTACTCTACGGTTGTTTAAATAGCTGAATCAATCAGGCTCATGTTGGGACTGTTTTTAAGACACTAAGTGCTGTCAAAATACCTTAACTCAAATCATTTATATTCCCACTGGATCAAACTTGAAGCCTGTAACCAATTTTTCAACGAGACTTCGGACCACTGCCCTTCCTGCTTCAGTAGACATAGCCATTCTCCACAGCAGCAGCAAGGTTCCTCCTTAGAGAGAAATAAAAAAAAATGCTATTGTAAAATCAATGCCATTACAATAGAGGAGACTGAGCTTTCCAGGGGCAAAGACACCATCAGGTACAAGACACCTCTGCTGCAATCTACCACTAAAGTGTGAATAGGGCAAGGTAATATGAGCAAATGGGCTGCCTGCATAATATCACTTACAACTATGAATGGTGACAACCTGGAATTGAAAGTGAAGGTCAGCAACTTGCCACAGCCCGTCATCTGATTTTCAGTGTGAGGAGGCATTTCATGTGCTCCAGTCACTGCAGAGGCTCTAGTGTCTGCTCAGATGTAATTTGAAGTTCTAATCCTGGTCCTCACGACACTCAGTGGACCTCAAGTATTTTACCATAGATTGGCAGGTGTCTCTAACTACAGAAGCCCTTTCCAAGCGGACATCAGACTGGCCGTGGCTCTCCTGATCTATACAATATCTTTTCTACAGATGACCAGTTGGTAAAACAAATTGCTACAGAAAAAAAAGCGACTTATGGCATTGCACAAGGAAGGACAGAGAAAACAGTCTTACTGAGAGACCATTGTTGTTTGTAAATTTGTTTGTACTGAAGTTTCATGAGGACTTGCACATCTAAAACAAAGATCTCTATAGATAATCCATCTCTTACAGTTATTCATTGCTCTTTGACTGAAAGTTTCCTGTCAGAAGGCCTTTGTGAAGCTTCTTTGAGAACTACAATGACACAATCCACCAATCAGCCTGTCACAGTAACAATTTTGGCATGTTCTGTTTTGTTGTACATGAATACTGTGTGAGTTAATGATTTATTTCAGATTTACTGTATTATAGCCTTATTTTATAATATCATTATACTGTACTTTATTTTCACTTCAGGATGCTGACATCTTTTCCTAAACGCAGGAAACTAAAAAAAAGAAATTTAAGTATTGTAACTGTAAAAGAATTGGAACTGTAGGCACTTGTATTTCTAAACAACACCATCAGATGGTGCTGTATAACTTTAAAAAAAGACTAGAATTTATATTACACTTTGTTTACTGGGAAAAAGCATGATGTCAGTTGCTTTGGTGTATGTATACACACGCACAATCATCACAATGCCTAATCAAAGTTGTCTCCACACTTGACCCATTTACCCTTTTACTATACAGATGATGAATAAGGTACAATATATACAGAATGTGCAAGTGGCTCATACCTGTCAATTTGTTTGCTTTGTGAAGAGTGCATAATGAAAGTAAGACTATGTTCTGCTCTGGGCTGAAGTCACTAATGAATGGGACTTTATCGGATTCAGAAAGCATCCGTGGTGGTAAGAAAGCCTGGAAATAGTTTATGTTCTGTAGGTCAGCAGAAAAATGTGTAGCCGCAATGAAATCCACAGCATTAGCCCAATTCTCCCCAAAACCTGCTTCAGGGCCAGAGACGTATTTTAAGCTGAAAGAAATAAAAGATCAAATTTAACACCCAAATAATCCTACCCAGGGATCATGAATCTACCATTTATGTTGCAGAAACTCTAATGCAGAGTAAAAAGTCTTATCTTTAACTGACGTGTTGCTTTGAAGGACTGTGTTAGTGGGACCAGTGATATGTGAAAGGGGAAGCAGGGACAGCTCAGTCCCAGAGTCTCAATATAACTGCCCTGAGGGCTCAGCTGACACTCCTGCCTCAGTTTCTCTGGCAGTGCTATCTTGGACTATGTCTACACAGAAGAGTTATTTCAGAATAACATTATGGTAGCATGAAAATTAGCTGTAGAGGAAGGGTGATGATTGGCTGAGTTATGTGAAATGACAGCGGCCCTGTTTGAGCTACCTGAGCCTGCCTATTACCTATAATAATAACAATAAAAACTAAGTTAACATATTTAACCAAATTTAAAGGTAGCCTTTGCACAGAATTTCATTTTAATTGTAAATATAAGGGAATTTTGAAGGGTCTGTATTATTCTGTTGCTAAGATTATTTGGGGCAAAGAAAAGACCAACACAGATGCTAAAGTGCTAAAGAATCACCCATTTTTAAATTAATTCTAACTCACAAAGTAGAAAATGGATTTACTTGTAAAATCTCAGAAAATTAATGATTTACTCAGAGAATAAGCACTGGAAGTTTTGAGAGGATATGCTGTATATTTCATCAAAAAGAAATAGGCTGAATCAATGCTTTACATGCAAAGAGGAACTCAGCCTTAATTACGGAGTCATGACCTGTGCTGGTTTGTATTAGGGCTGGCTGACATTTTATTCTAGAAAATAATTTTTTTCAACTGGAAATGGCTTTTTGACTAAAACAAACATTTTTGTAGAAAAGGGTTATTTTCATTACATGTTTATGCTTGTGATAGAATGTGCTCCCCACACTAGCCCTGCAAGAGCTGAATTAGGCCAGGTGAGCCCAAATCAGCTAATTAGACTGCAAGGGAGCTATAGGCTGGAAGCAGCTAGTGAGACGCTCACCTGCAAGGGACAGGCAGGGCTTTTACAAAAGCCATGCTGGCAGCAGAAAGGGCTGGTGAGAATGGCTGCAACCGCTTCCTGGGAGGAGGCAGGAATATTTGGAGGCTGCAGAGATCTGTGGGCAACAGTTGCCCCCAGGGATGATAGAGCTGTGAAGCTGGCAGATACAGAGAAGGAAGGGAGAGCTGGAAGTCTCCCCAACTAGCCACTGGGGAAGTGGCACTTGCAGGGCAGTGCATAGGAAGACTCCTTAGCCTAATGGGGAGAAAAGCCTTCCCACCCCTGAAGGGGAAATCACAATAGTGACCTAGCTGGAGGGGTGAGTCACAACGGGGATGTTACAGCTCCTGGAGCAAGAAAGGGGCTGCAGACACACATGAAGGTGAAGGGACAGCATGCAGGTTTAAAACAAACAAAAAGAACTTCCGTACACAGTGCACAATCCACCTGTGACACTACAAGTTCGACCTCCCTTGTCTGGAACCCTCAGGACCTGACTGCTCCCGGATGAGGGATTTTGCCGGTCCAGGGGAGGTCAATTTTGGACCCCTGTCTTCGGTCTCCCTGGCCTGGCCGCTGGCCTCCCAGCCAGCTCCTCACCTCCTGCTGACCCTGCTGCTCTGCCAACCTTCTGGGGCCATCGCTGTCATGGCTCTGCTGGGCAGCCCAGCATTGGGCTGGGACTCCAGACAGCTATGCATACAGTGTGCTCGGGCTCCGGGCAGCTGCACGTGCCACACCATGGCTCCATGAACAGCCCAGCGTGTTGTGGACATGGGCAGCAGCGTGTGCACCGCGTGCTGGAGCTCTGAGCCCTGCTGGGTAGCCACATGCCCAGTCTCCCAGCTCTGCTGGGCGGCCCTGCTGTCAGCTACCTGCGGGCAGCCCACTACCCTGCCAGCCCTGCAGGGGATCCTTACTGCTGGCCCTCCACCGGGACTCTCTGGTCCTGCAATATCCATACCAAACCATGGATATTGCTGGACCAGAGAATCCCGGTTGAGAGAGTTGCCAGAGAAGTTGTAGAGGCCAAAACTACAATAGCAATGTAAAAAAATAATCAGCTAAGTTCAGTGAGGATAGGTCCATCAATGGCTATTAGCCACCATGAGCAGGGAAGCAGCTCTAGGTGTCCCTAGCTTCTGACAGGAAGCTGGGAGTGGAAAACAGGAAATGGATCAGTTGATAATTGTCTATTCATTTCCTCTAAAGCATTTGGCATTGGCCACTATTGGAAGATGGAATACTGGCTGAGATGAGCCTTTGATCTGATGCAGGATGGCCATTCTGATGTTTTTGTGTAGTGCAGAATCTTCAGTGATTCACTGTGTCATTTGTTGCTGATCATTGCCAACTCAGAGCCTGTTACCAGAGGCTTTTCAAAGATATTTTTGATGCATTGAGTGATGATCAGCACTTCCCAGGTATATAACTTGGCTGAGTGGCATCCAGCTTGCTCGGGGATTATTTGCTTGTCAACAAGTGGTGATAGGTGCATGGGTGGTTGGTGAAGGTAGAGCTGGGGGAGGCAAGCCCCCAACCCCACCACCAGTCCTGCCTCTTCTACTGAGGCTCTGCCCCTCACCATGGGGAGGCAGCGCATTGCGCGTGTGCTCCCCCAACCACGGGAAAGGGAGGGGAGGGGGCGGGTGAGCATGTGCACACATGCCCCAGCCTCCCCAGCCCCAGAGCACAGGTGCTTGGGAGCAGCAACACTCCTCTCCCAGTATGCCTATAGCACCGGGGAGAGAGAAGCGTGTGTGCCTATAGTACGCCTATAGTAGGCATTCTGGGGCGGAGTGTGGGCGGAGCCAGGCTGGTGGTTTGGTGGTTCCCCCGCCCATCAATAGGTGGTTTAAGATGAAATGCTCACATAGTTTGTACTTTGGTTATATAGCCCTCAAGTTCTTCAGCCATTTCATGCTTCCCTGGCTTACAGTGCGCCATGGCAGGCGCTCAGCCCCAGATAGTGGGTACCTTATATTTGGCTGAGCACGTGTTAAACAACTTGAATTGTTGCTGATAGGAAGTATTTGATCTGCTCTTTGCGAATGCTATCTATGCCAGCAGCTTTGCCGTTCTTGAGGATGTTAATTCCACTTAATTTGGCCATTCTATACACAGCCCCAAAATGATAAATCTCCTGGTCTTCTTGCTACTTAAGCCATATTGTAGGTTGGTTGGTGTCTGCCATTTTCTAGATGGAATGGGATGTGGATTCACATTGCAGCCCCATCAGACTCTTTGAATATGTACATCTTGCTGAACATGTACCACCACAATATCACTAAAGAGTCAGGCTTGTGATGAGCGAGAAAGCGTACAGTAAACCTTGCAGATATGTTGCCTAATAATGGGGAGTTATCCCCCTTTGACCTTATTTCTGTGGTTTTATCTTACCTGTTTCTGAACTTTGGAACTGCATAAGCAATGGACACTACATGAGCTTCCCACAAATAGCGCAATGCTTCACCCTTTTCTATTGAGAAGGAAGATGCTGTGGGCCTATCAGATTTCTGCTCAGTGGATAATAGATACTAAAGCAAAAACAGAACATAAAAATAATATCAGCAGAGTGTAGTTTAAAAATACATAACACTCATTTACTTGCAAAACAACTATTTTAAAAAATGAGGTTTTGTTAAATGGGGGAAATTGCTTTTAAATAGTTAGCATGTGGTGATATTGCATAGCTATTAAAGCTTAATATTTGATATGAGGGGGAAAGAATGATGAATAGATTTAATAATTAATAGAAATCATGACACCATTGAGGTTAATGAGATTTTGTCATTGACTTCAATGGAGCCAGGTCAAATCCAGAAAACACATGGAAGGACAGGAGAAGGGGTACCATTTTGATAATCTAGTAATCTCTTCTGCATAATACAGGACACAGAATTTCACCCAGTAATTTATGTATCAGGCCCACAACTGGATTATACCTACTGTAATTTGCTGCTACAGTGGTGATATTTTTGACTCAGAAATCCTTGGATTTGTAACCTGAAAGCATTCTGTTATTTAAAATCTCTATTTAAATGGATACATTTCATGGCTGTCCCACTCTGCTTTTTAAAATATGGTAACCTGCTGCTACATCTGAGAAGAAATTTTAGAATTAATTCTTCTTCTATAGTTTGTTATGCTTAAAACCAGCCATAGATTCAGCCACAGATATCATTTCAAAGGGGAATAAAAGAAACAAACAAGCCAACAATAAATAAAGCGTTTGGGACACATTGGATTACCTGTGCCCCTGCTCCCACAATAAATTAGCACTGATTTCTAAATTAAGTGGTGCACTAGTCACTTTAGCTGATATTTTTGGAATGTTGAGAGGTCCCAAAAATTGTAAGGTTATATTTTGTTTAAAAAAAACAAATAACAAATGCCTCCCATAGGTTTCCAATGTTGTCAAAACTTGTGGAGCTGAAATGGTATTAGCAATATTGCGGACATTTTTATAAAAGTTTTATAATAAACAAGTCTTCTGTGTTTTGGCATCATGAAATTTTCCATGCTAAAATCCTTGGCTTCTTAGTCTTATTTGAACATCCTCTCACATACTTTCAGCTGCGTTGATGTGAACTTTCAGGAAATCTGAAAGAAAATTAGCTGTAAAACGTATCATGCCAGCTGTCTTTTAGTTTAGGAGTATCATTTTAGCTCTTTGATTATAATCTTCTAAACAGATATATTTTAGATGAGTATTATAATCTTAGCACTTTGATTATAATCTTCAAGATATTTCAGATGAATAAACTTAAGAAAACAAATGCCTGTAATGACTGATTCAATAATACACATCAGTTCTCTGGTTCAACTTTCTAGTTTTCCAAGCATAGTTTTGTTTTAGACTTTGAGTCTCTGATGGCTGGACATTATAATACTTGTATCTCCGGCTAGTCACAAAAAATGTGAGAGAAGAATTCTAACTAAAGGAATCTTTATTGAATCTTGAGATGGAGAAGAAACTGTCCCTTTTCTTTGAGGGAAAGGTGTAAGGTGAGAGAGAAAAGGAGAGATTGCATTATGTGTGCAAAAGAATGCCTTTATGGGCGAAACTTACAACAACTCCTTTGTCATTCAAAGAGGCAAAGGGATTATATAAAAGTAGGAAAGGGGCATTTCTTATGAAGAATATTCTTCATCACATTTCTGGTTTTTGTATAACCAAGCACAAATCCCAAATTACTCAGTTAAGCATTAGCATAACAATCTCTAGAGTCAGACTCCAAAACATAGCATTATTTTGAAGTGAAGAAATAAAGCTACAAAACTTGAATTCTGTATGTTATACTCCCCTCTAACTAGTTTTACATCAGGTTACTCTATTGTCTTCTCCTGGATTTCTTCTAACTGATACTGGTTTTAATGAAATGTATATTAGGTCTGATTATTATTATTATTTTATTTATTATTAATAATTATTAATACTTTTAAGAATCAATGCTCTGATATAATGTGTCAAACTATGAACAACAACAACAACAAAAGATTATCTACCTCAAAATAAGCCTTCCATGCATCTATGAGTTTTGGAATGCGGGAACGGCAGTCAGCAATGCTGTAGCAGAAGTCTGCTCTTTGCTCTTCTGGTGGTAATATTTCTATCTCATGTTGCAGCTGTCCAAAGAAACCAGCTTCCACAGCACTCAGAAATGGTATAATAGCCAGATAATAATTCACAGCTATGACATAGGAAAATAAAAGGAGATGACAGTTGCAAGTAAATTAAACATGTCCCCCTAGAGAAAACAGTGCGATCCTGTCTCTGTGCTATTGTTTGAAATCACCAGTCATTTTACACATGACAGTTCAATTGTTAATAAGTCAGTGGGAGTTGAAGGTGCTCAGCTGTATGCAGAATGGGTTAGCAGCCTGAAAAATCAGGCTCTTGCAGGTTACCATGCACAGGGCTTAAAAGTTTACTAGACACTAACATGAGACTAAACTCAGGAACCAGAAATCAATATAAAACATGAAGGGGACATAGCAATAAGTTCCAAGGGAGCTATCCTGGTGAGAACCCACATATAGCATCTATGATTTAGGAGAGGAAAAGGTGCTAATATTTGATTAGGGTGCTGTCTGTTGGGCATTGTATTGTGCTTTTTTTCTTTGTAACAGCATACAGGTTGTAGATGCCTCTTGATTTTTAAGTCTCTGATCTCCAGCTAGCTGCTGGAACAAGGAGCTTTCTCTTTCTCCCACTCCCAGTCTCCTGGCATTTCTCTGCCCGTCACACTCATTGAATTTTAGATTCACAAGAAATTCAGGAATATCCGCAAAATATGGTTTTATATCTAAGTATATTTGTTGTCTGTTATCATTATTTAAGTATATTTGAGCTCAGATCTAGAGGTCTGAAATATTTATACTGCTTGCAGTCACTGGAGGGGGGTTATCAAATGGCCTATTCCTTTTTCTGTGAAAACACATTTTCATGATATGAAAAGGTAGCTAGTTAAAACACAGCGTGTAGTTGATTTAGCCTATATCCTCAAGCTTTAGATTACAAAAGGTTTGACATCATGTGTCAAATGCTCTCTGACTGAGAAGGTGGGACATACTATGATGATGAGCAAGATATAAAAACATGAATGGAAGGAAGGTATGCATTGCATATCTCTAATTACAAGAATGGCTCTTATTTTAAACTCACATGTACCTCCATACACTCAGAGGCCTGATAGTTTTTTCTCCATTTACATAGCACCAAATTTTGCTTGGTGCATCAGAAGTGTATTGAGATTGGAGTCCAGCACTGTCTCAGAAGGAGAAAAGGATGGGGGTGAGGACAGATGTAACGTATCAGCAAAGTGATATAGCTGTTGTGCTTTAGATGCATCTTGCTAGTTTCAAAATATCAACACACCCCCAGCTCTGCTCTTATGGGGGAGGAGATTATTTAATCATCTTTTCTGAAGATGATAAAAAAAAGTCTCATACTATGAGCTCTACGGATCAGATGTGCTATAGGTATGGTGCTGAAGAGTGGTAGAGTAGGCACAGCAAAAAGTAAAGTGATGTATTTATTTTGTTACAGTTACATGATTACATTATGATACCCATTTAAAAAGGTTATCCTAATGCAAGGTTTCTTGCACCTTCTTCGGTGGTGCTGGCCACTGTCATGGTATGTCTATGCTACAGAGTTTTTTTCAGAAAAACGGCTGTTTTTCCGAAAAAACTTCAATTACATCCACACTGCAATCATGTTCTTCCGAAACCCGCCCCCCCCTCCCAGCCCCGAAAGAACAGAGGGTTTTTTCTGACATTGGTAATCCTCATTCTACAAGGAAGATGCCTTTTTCCAAAAGAGTTCTTTCAGAAAAAGGCATGTGTGGCCAGGGAAGAGGGAGTTCTTTAGAAAGAAGAGGAAGGAGGAAAAAGCACAGATGCCCTGGTGGACACTCTGTCCATAGTAATCACAGTTTACATGCGAAATAGCATCTGATCAGTGTGGATGCTATCTTTCAAAAAAGCAGATCGCTTTTTTGATGCACTTTTGCAGTGTGGACACTCTCTTTTGGAAGAAGTTTTTCTGGAAGATCTCTTCTGGAAAAGCTTCTTCCGCAAGAAGCCTACAGTCTAGACGTAGCGTCAGAGAGGATGCTGGATTAGATGACGTGATCCAGTGTGGCAATGCCTGTGTTTCTTTGTAGCTTTGAGCACCCACTACTCACGTGATGATGTATATTTTTAGGATCTGACTTGCTGCCAGACACTTAATTACAGAAGTCTCCACAGGAAAATATTTATATGGCATGAGAGGTTGCTAGGATGAAGAAGATCCAGGCAGTCGGCCAGCAGATGGTGTGGAGCTGGGGGAGGGCCACATGACAGGAAGCATGAGCAGGTTAGATTTGGGAGTGAGAGACAGACGTGATAGACAGGAAATAATTTTTTAAAAGGAGATAGATACATAGATAGTAGACTATATGTTGAATATTAAAAGAAAGATCATAAAAACTTGATGACTGAGGTTTTTTCTGGGCAAACGGCCTCTCTTTCTAAAAAGAACAGGGTTTTTAACAAACGTTTATTCCATTCAAGTGTCTTTAAACTTACATATTCATAGTAAGCTGTAAAGTATTATTCTTGTGGGAGGGTTTTGCCTGCTAGTTTTCTTTTAGAAAAAAGGTATAAGATAAAATGACAAAAGCACGTATGGCCCAGCTTTTTGAAGATATTTAGGCTTTACTCCACTCAGCACTGTAAGACTTAAGTGACGTTGGAGCCTAACTCTTGTATCAAAAGCACCATGAGCAGAGCCCATTGCCTTTCAGTGAAACTTAGGATCTAAATCACTCAGGGTATGTCTACACTTGCAGCCTAATTCGAACTAGGGCTGCAAATGTAGGCATTCAGAATTGCAAATCAAGCCCGGGATTTAAATATCCCGCGCTTGATTTGCATCTTCCCGTCCGGTCGCCATTTTTTGAAATTTACAAGTCTGGACTAACTGCCCCTGTCTATCGCGCAGGGGACCGGTATTTCGAATTAAAGCCTAAATCGAACTACCTGTTAAACTTCCTTGCAGGAGGAATAACAGGTAGTTCGATTTAGGGTTTTAATTCGAAATACTGGGTCCCTGTCGCGTGTAGACGCGGGCAGTTAGTCCAGACTTGTAAATTTCAAAAATGGCGACTGGCTGGGAAGATGCAAATCAAGTGCGGGATATTTAAATCCTGGGCTTGATTTGCAACTTCGAATGCCTACATTAGCCTCCCTAGTTCGAAATACGGGGCTAGTGTAGACATACCCTTTGTGATTTCTTTTTTTTTTTTAGTTTATTTTTTTTCTTTGAGGAGTTAGGCTTCATTAGAAAGGCTAGAAAAACTACCATGTAAGACCAGCTCTGAAATAAAAAAGGCTATATTGTTTCAATGTTTGTTTTTGGAGCTTATTTAGGTATGTCTATGATTTACAACGAGTAAAGAATACCAAGTTAAGATACAGGCTCAACTGCTCAGCTGGTTTCTGCAAAGCTATGACACTGCTTTTTGTGAAAAACAGAAGATCTGTTACATAAACTCCTGGAACTCATAAGCCTAAGGGAAAGAGCAATAAATCAACTGCCTGTAGCTCTCCAAAATTTCTTAACAAGTCTGGATGCATGTAGGGCAGAGGTTTTCAAAATGTGGGGTTACCTCTCTGACAGGTATGGAGAAGGGGGAGTGGGGCAAACAATGACACAAGGCGGTTTGAGCCAGGCTTGTACAGTAGGCTTGGAGAGGGAGCGCCACTTCCACCCCTTCATCTTTTTGGGCAATCTGGCCTGTAGGCCAGTGTTAACATGTGCCACAGCCAGGCTAATTCCCACTCATCACAGCTTCCATATTCAGTGCTGGCTCCATCTCAGACCTGCCTTCATACCTGCCTTCCTCCACCCTGAAATCCCAAAGGGGTAGAGACTGGTATTGGAGGGAGCAGCCCCAAACATTTTACTCAAAGGCGTACAGCTTGAAGTGTGAAAATTGCTGAGGCAGGAGCAGTGTGATCTCCCTTTCACATGGAAGTCTGGGCAATAATATGCTTGGTCAGGGCAATATTGCTCCTCCTACAGGCCTGCTGGGTGAGCTAGTAGCTTTACACTTTTATTTCAGGGAGAATGATGATGATGATAAGAGCACAGACTTGTTTATCTTGGGATCAACCTACGCCTGTTCCTCCTATCCAATTGGCCCCACTACAAGCCTGTTGGCAACAATGGAGCTAGGAAGGCGCAACTGAGGATAGAATTGCTCCATAGGATTTTTATTATTGGCAGTGAGGCACGAACCAGAAAGAACCCCACTTAACTAGCACATCATTGATTAGCAGCGGTGCTGGCAGTCCAAATGAGCCAATGTGATCTGGGGCCATTGAGAGCTGCCAAATATGCCACATTGCTATTTTTAGTCGCTGTGCAGAATACAGACTCATTTTAAGGTTGAGAATTTAAACTGCTTCAAGTTTCAGGGTTAAGATGTCTTAATTTACTTGTGTTTCTATATTATTCTGTGAACTTTCACTGCACAGTCATGTAATCCTGCAATTACTTTGCAGTTCAAATGGGTGTCAGACTCCTTTTAGGCCATTACTCATTATCAGCAACAGGTACTTACAGGCCCACCAGCTTCGTACAGAGATGCACAGATGCTGTCCGGTGCCATGGCCGCAGGTGGTAACATTAGAAGGATCTGCTAGCCTGCCTGGAAAAAAATAACAAAAACAAAACAGAATTCCAGATATTGCTCACTATATTCACAGGAGCAGTCCCATTGAAGCCTTTTGGACTTCTTGCATAAGTAAATCATGCAGGGTTTGGCTCAGTGAAAGAAAAAAGTTACTGCTCATATAGTAGTTTAATTTTGCAATCAGTGCCTCCTGTAGTGCGTAGACGATGCATTACTAAATTGTTTTTTGCTACTACAGGCTGTGAATTTATTTGGAGAACTGCAAATGTAGAATTGTCTGAAAGCTGGAAAACATAAAAATCTGTCATTTATAAATACACAGGCAATGCTAAATTGCATCAGAAGCAAAACTGCTTTTGTACCAGACACATTTTATGAATAGGAGAGCACAAATATCTCACCCAGTTGGTCTGGGGAGGTTTGTACCCGGAGGTACAGAATGCCAGTGAACTGAAACTCTCAGGCATGGCCTGAATCCTGAAAAGCATGAACACTTGTACTCAGCATTAAGAATCTGAGTAATCCCATTCCTGTTCATCAAAACTCTTAAATACATGTTCATTGTTAAACATGTTTACATGTGTCATGGTAATTCTTGAAAAGCATTTACGCATTTAAGCACATGTTTAACTTGGAGGATATAAATAAGTCATCCTTTTCCTGTTTGGAAAAGCATTTAAAGCATGCATTTAACATTAATTATGTGAGTAACTTCATTGTAATTCAGCACTTCCCTTACACGCATGTTAAAGCACAGGACATGAGTATTCTCTTGCTTATTAAGCAAACTATGTTTATGCATGTGCTTTCATGAATTGGGTCCTACAACACCTGCTGTTACATAAGTTCCCAGATGTGGACAGTAGACATTCGGTCTGTGGAGAATGAGCTGGGCATATGGTGGTGTCTTTCACCTTTGTTTCTGCCATATGAATTGCATTACATGAAATTTAAAATACATTAAATTATTTTCAAGTACTAGGTTCTATATACAGTGGTGTAGCGAGGCAAAGGCAAAATTTGCGCCCCCCCCAATCATTTGTTACCTCCCCCTCCTGATGCAGCAGCAGCGCCTTCCCCTCCCACTCCCCCCAACTTTGCACTCAGAAGTTGGACTAAGGGAAACAGGTGCCCCCCTGAGCAGCCGTCGCCCACATCTTTTGCTTCAATTCCCGCCCCCAGTGCCAGGGCAGCCTGGGTGGGCAGAGAGGGGACTGGGGCTGTACGGCTGCAGCTCACCCCACTCGTCTGAGATTCTGCTTTCCCCTGGCGGTGGCTGCTGGCACCTGGCAGAGCAGCATCTTCTCGGGCAGCTTTGCCTTTTTCCTTCAGCGCTTTGCAGCTCGTCATTTCTGCCAGAGCCTGAGCCGCGGGTCCTTGCAACACTAGTAGGTGGCGTGTGGGGCCACAGAGAAACCACCTGCCGCCGGGGCCCAGCTTCAGGGGGGCTCAGTCCTGCTCTCGTCCTAGGCCTGAGCCTGTAGCTGCACCTGGAGAGGGACATTTCTCAGCGCCTGACCACTAACAACATAACTTTTGGCAGCTAAATTGGCGGCCCCCCTAATGTGGCACCCAAAGGCAACTGCCCTCCTCACCCCCCTCGCTACGCTACTGTCTATATAAACAATTGCTGTACTTTTTTCAGGGAAGACATGCAATCATGAATGGTGAGATGTCTACAAGACAATCCCTCTGGTAAGATAACCAGTAGTCTTGTGACACTTTAGAACTAACATATATATATATATATATATATATATATAAAGAGAGAGAGAGATCTCTAAGGTGCCATAAGACTACTCATTAAAGTTATAGATTAACACGGCTACCTCTCTGAGGCCTCTGGTAAGATATGATCAATGCCATGAAAAAGTTTGGGGATTCTTTTACTATTATTTTTCCATACATTGTACAACCAAAATGAAACTAGGGACCTAATTTGAAACTGATCAAAAATGTGGATCAAAGCTAAACCAAATTTGTAATTGTTCAGTTTTCTAACGTGAATTAAGTGCTTCAGAAACATGATATATGGACAGTGTTGGAGACTTTAGCTCAACTGAATTTAGCTACACAGTTTAATAGAATCACTAGTTATATCGAAGCCTCCATAATAGTGCGGAAGGTATTCAAAACATTTTACAAAATAATTAAAAACAGTGTCCCTATCCTGATTAATTCATATTAGAAAGAAAGAAGAGACAAAGGGAGATTAAAATTTAGCTCTAACTACTTCTGAGGAATCACAGAATAACTTGTCAGGGTGCATCTACACTGCACTGTTCTTTTGAGATAACTAGAGTTATTTCGAAATAGCAAAGCGAGCTTCTACACAACCATTTTGTTATTTTGAAATAATTTTGAAATAACGGGTGGTTTATTCCGAAATCTGTAAACCTCATTCTACGAGGAATAACACCTATTCCAAAATAGCTATTTCGAAATAAGGTGTGTGTAGACTCTCTACTGCTGCTATTTTGAAATAGCCCCTCACCAGGGCCATTCTAAGTTATTGCTCCACAGTGCCTTCTGGGGCTCTAAATCGAGATAGCACATCTACATTAGGGAAGCCTGCCTCAGACTTCTTTGGACTAATATTAAGGCTTCCCTGCAGCGTAGATGTGCTATTTCGAAATAAGCAATTTTGGAATAACTGTTCCAGATAGCTTATTTTGAAATAAGTGTGGAGTGTAGATGTACCGTCTGAGCAGAAACCAGCAGGCAAGTGTTGTGCACTGCTTTCTAGCATGTTACGCTACTGCCCAATGTGAGGAGTTAAACTCTGGCACTGCTCCTGGCTTTATTCAAATACCATCCCATAATGGAAATTCTGGCTCCCACTCTTCCATGTGCTTCAGGAGTGGGGTGCTGAACAGAGTGTATTTGGAGGGAGAGATCACGTGTGGAAATTTGGAAGCAGTGTGGCAGAATTTGTTATAATAGATAACTTGACGGTATGTTTAGCTGAAACTTTTTTCCAAACTTCCCAGTGGCACTGAAAAGATGCAGAAGCACTTCATTGGTCCTGTTATGACCTTCTCCCAACACTGTACAATGGAAGTCAGGGGAATTTCAAAACAGGGTGATTTAATAATGTTTACCTGAAAATGTACCAAATATTTTAACTAGTAAATGTTCTAGAAAATTTAGTATCCTGAATGGTAACACTGGTAAATGTATTTGTTAATGTATAGGAGGAATTAATGCCATCTTTGTGTGTGTGTCTTTATCCACAGAGCAGTTACATTTCAATAAGCAGCAGGGCAAGATTCCTCATAAAATCTTTACTGAGATTGCTTCAGATCTGACCTGGAGAGATCTTTAGATGTGAAGATGTGATTTTAGAATGGGTGGGCATATCTATGCTAACTTTAAATTAGCTAGCACCAGTAACAGCAGAACTGCAGACATGCAGCATGGGTTTCGGCATGGGCTAGCAATTCAAGTATGTCCCCAGATTCACTGGTGGGCTAGCTTTAATTTGGCTAGCATAGGTATACCTCCCTGTACCACTTATACACCTTCACTTTGCAGATTACTAAGGCTGCCAACAAGAATGATAAATCATTGAAAAGAGTGATGTTGCTTGGCTTCATCGGATAGGGCCCGTAGGAACTAAGCTTTGCTCACTTACAAACATTTTCATGAAATTTTTCACAAATCTTTTTTGTCAAAATTTTGAAATTTCAAAAAAATCTCACTCATGCTTTAAGCTGTTCAAAAATGGGGCAAATTTAGAAAATATTTTCATAAACAAATTCAGAAAATAATATTTTCAACCTACTCAAGGAATTAAGCTGAAGCCAACAATGAAGATTTCATAAAATACCAAACTAAAACAACCACACAAAAAAAGTTAATATTTTACAATCAGAGTTGCAATACCCACTATAAAATTGATTATCAGGAAATATCTTTTTGAAGTAGTGAATTAAGACTCCAATCTATTAATTTTCTACCTCAATTTTTGGTCTAAAAAACAATACTTGGCTTCTGATTAACATATTGTATGTAGCAATATCTTCCCATATCAGCAAGGCAACTTCCCGGCCCCATATCTATTGCTCAATAGCACAAGGACAATGTATTCATTGCAAAAGTTCACTTCCAACTTAGCAACTTAACTCTCTTCTGGGTAAATAAAAATTCAGAATATATGGGACTGTGCTGATTGCAAGTAAGAGACCATGAAAATAAAGGAAAGAGTTTGTACCTGTATGATATTGCCAGCCATGTTGCAGAGGCAAGCCCCATAGGATGTTGCCAGCATTATTTGGTCCAAATGCAGTGAAATATTTAGCTGAAGAGTTGAGCAGGATCTTGTACACTCCCATTCTCTCCAGATAGTTCCAGGCATTTATGATGGTTTTTTTGTTTTGTAGTGGGAAATCCTCTATGCTTCCACGAGCCTGATGCCACAGAGGAGGATAGGCATCCTTTTTGCCGACATCATCTTGGGTTAGTGCTACTACAGTTGCTGGACTGAGAACAACGGCAGTCAGTAGCACAAGGAGAAGAGAGCACTGCCCCAAGAACGCACCCATCTTACAGAGATATCTGGGGTTTGCAGCAGGGTAGGGACGAGCTTTCCTCAGGAAAGGCAGGAGTGGGAGTGGGGAGGTTAGGCTACCTGTGCTGTAAGGCAGCCTGGGACACCCTACCCCTTTCCTGCGAAGCTGACGTGGCTCTCTCAGATTGGCAGGTGGAGAGTGATACTCAGACCTCTGCCATTCCAAAGATGCCTTTGAGGCAGGGCAGGGGAACTGAGGGATGTCTGGCACAGTATCAGCTCTGAGTTACTTGAACGTGCTCAGTAAAAATAGAGGAAAGAGGCAGGACTAAATGAAGCTGCCTCTACCCTCTAACGGTAACCCATAATCATCTTCTCTTTGAACAAAATCAGGATAAAAACAGGGGGAAGTGTTGGGATTTAAAAATGGGGAGGGGGAAAAGAGCCAGAAGAGGGAGAAAAGGGAGGGAAATGAGAAGCTGAGACACAAAAACAATAAGGGGCAAAAATGAGGAATCAGTAGTGAAGTGACTTATGCTCTTCCTGAGACAGTCGGCTGTGGGTAAAACTGTAATACAGCACAATACCTAGACAAGCTCTGTCTGGAAAACTAAAAGTAACTTCTTTCTAGAGTTGAGCTCAATCTTCTCTCTAAAAATTAGTTGTAGTGAGTGGGCTACTAACTCTACTGTGTAATACATTTTTGTCCTTGAGCAAGCTTGTGCCTTTGTTTAGTGAGGAAGGTGTTCAGGCGGGTTGTGTATGTGGGAGAGGATAAGCATTGTGTGTTGAGGGCAGGGTCTTGTCAGTAGCAGCTCTGGAGGTGGGGGACTCTGTGTTGAAATTACCACCTATAATTAATTTTGATGGGTAGCTATTTCTTCTGCGCTGCACAGAAGCGGTATGAGTAGCATGTTACTAACCTGTGCCATACATACAAGATTGTGGCCCAGATAGGAAGTTTACAGGGAAAATAGATTGAAACACTTCTTTATTCATGACTCCAGCTATACCTTCAAACACCATATTTATTTTTAGAGCTTGAGCTTCGATTATTTTGAATAAGTAGGGCTGAGATTTTCAAAGGAGGCTAAAGGGATTAGGGCCAAGATCCTCAAAGGTAAGTACCTAACTCCCCTTGACGTCAACGGGAGTTGGGCACCTAAATACCTTTTTGGATCCTGACCTGGGGGCAAAATCTCATTGAAACTTAGTGCAATTTGGGTTCCTCACTACCTTGGCTTTCTGATAATCCTAACTTAAATGTCAATGTTAACAATCACCTAACTTCAGGACTCATGCAGCAGCCAGTTAATTCTGACCTATTACAGGCATCATGGATATTGCTAAGGGGAAAGAGTAATTGGGTGTGAGCTGCAGCCCCTCCCAAAGATCTATATGTGGAGACTGTTGGTTGGAGTTAAACATAAATACAACCATACTGGATCAGACCAATGGTCCCTCTAGCCCAGGGTTTCCCAACCTATGGGTCGGGACCCAAATATGGGTCGCCAGGTGTCTCCCCAGGTGGCTCTTAAGGAATCATTCACACATTTTTTGAATTGCTCTGGGTCACCAAGTCTTCCTGAATTGTTAAAATGGGTCCCCATCTGCAAAAGGTTGGGAACCGCTGTTCTAGCCTATGCGTGGGTGTAGTGGGTTTACGGGCGCGAGCTCCCACTCTCCTGCAGGAGGGTGGGGCCCTGCAAGCCCACCACCTCAGTTTACCCCCGGGAGACGGGCTTAAGGGCGTGAGCTCCCACTCCCAGCGAGCCCACCATCTTCAAAGTCTGGGGGAAGGGGAAATCCCTGGGGTCTCTCGGCCCCTACGTCTTATACCTTCTTGGGGCACAATAATGATAGTATCTGCCCTCGAGGCCAATTGGCTGACAGTATTCTGCACACGATTAATGTACAGTGTTGGGGGAGGAGGAGATGTAGGGGGACCCGGGCCCTCCCTCTCCACCGGGTCCCAGCCTGGGGCCCTAAGGGTTCAGGGTGTTTGACCCCTACCCGGCTGACGGGGTTCCACCCCAAAGCGCTGGTCAGCCCACGGGCGCCAAAAGCGCTCTGCCCAGGGCTGCTTCCTATCCCCCTCCTGCACAGTGACCCCTCTGGGTTCTTCCTGGAGGCTTACCAGTCCGCTGCCGCCTCCAGTCCCTTCCTCACGATCCTGAGCCTCTGGGGAACGCTGATCACTTCTCCACCAGGGCGGGGTAAAGTGCCCCCAGCAAGGCGTTTGGTGGCTCCTGCCCTGTGAGCCACCCCGCTGCCTCCTCCCTGGGACCTTTTCAAGTAGCCCGCTGCCGGACGCGGCGGGACATTGCCCCGCCCCCTCGGCATCCCTCGGCTCTGAGGCATTGTGGGCTTTTGGCTGGCCCCACCCCCTCGTGCCGCAGCCGTTTGTTGGTGGCACGGCCCTGGCAGTTGCCGGTTGCTCCTCTCCGATCCACGTTGCCCCGGCCCCTTGCTGGCCGAACGGCCAGGGTCCCACCGCGCTTAGTGTGGGATTCTGGGAGCCCATCATAGTGGGCAATAAATTTTAATGGGTGGCTACTCCAAGATTTTGGTAAGTGGTCAAGGGCAGCACTTCTGTAGAGGGGGCCTGGGTGTAGAAGGGAGCTTGGGATAGAGGAATGGCATACAGGAGGGAGTATGGGGTCTGAGAGGGAGTTTGGGTGAAGGAGGGGGGTATAATCTGAGGAGGGGTCTTGGGGTGCATGGTCCAGGAGGGGTTATGGGTGCAGGAGAGGATTCTGCCCTGGGAAAAGGGGGTGCAGGGTCTGAGTTGTGACCTGGGAGAAGGAGGGAAAGAGAGTACAGAGGGTTTGGGTGGCAATGCGAGGCAGGGAGTGGAATGCAGGGTCAGGAAGGGAATTGTGACCTGGAGGAGTTGGGAAGAGGGAATACAAAGGGTTTGAGTGGTGGCCAGGGGCAGGTAGTTGGGAGGAGTGTGTGTGTGTGGGGGGCGGGAGGCAGAGTGCTAGAGGCAGGCTTTGGCTGGAAGGTACTTACCTAGGCAGCTCTGCAGACTCCCTGCCTGTGAGCTGGGTGGGCTGCTTCATGTGGCTCTGCTCCAACACAGAGAGCAACACAAGGAGGGAGTGTCTCAGCTCCTATTGGCTAGAAACTGTCCATTGGAGCTTGAGGATTTTGCTAGGGAGCGGGGACACCACGTGAAGCTTTTTCCTCCCTGCCCAGTTTGCAGAGCAATTAGCGGCTTGCTTTTTAAGCTGGCTGCCCTGCTCTGTAGTAAGGGTGCTGTTGAAGTGGCCACGGGCCAGATCTGGTGGTGTGGCAGGCCGGATGTGGCCTGCTAGCCAGTGTCCTACCCCTACTCTAGCCAGTATCTTGTCTCTGACAGTGGCAGATGCTTAAGAGGGAAAGAACAGAACAGGGCAATTTTGAGTGATTCACTTCCTGCCATCCAGGCATTTGGAGGCTTTGGGACATCTGGAGCATGCAGTTGCATCTCTCCAAGGCAATAGCAAGGACAGGACAAGCAGGGCACTCACCCCAGGCACATTATAATCAGGGGCACAAAGACACCAAGTAAAAATAATAAACTGAAAAAGTAAAGAGTGTGACGAATGCTAACCTAAGGAGAGGGCGCATAATTAATATTTTGCCCCGGGGGCAAAAATACCTAGTTACAGCGCTGCATCTCTCTGACCATCTTGGCTAATAGCTGTTGTGAACTTATCCAATCCTTTTTTGAATCCAGTTATACTTTTGACCTTCATAACACCCATGGCAGCAAGTTACACAGGATGACTATGCATTATGTGAAGAAGTACTTCCTTTTGTTAAACCTTCTACCTATTAATTTCAGTGGGTGACCATAGTTCTTGTTTTATACAAATGGGCAAATAACACTTCTTTATTCATTTTTTTCCATACCAGATTTTATAGATCTCTATCATATCCTCTCTTAGCCATCCCTATCCTAAAATGAATAAACCCAGTATTCCTCTCTTCATGTGGAAGCTGTTTCATATCCCTAATTTTTGTTGCCCATCTCTCTATCTTTTCCAATTCTACATATATTTTTGAGATGGGGTGACCATGTAATATTCAAGATGTGTCATATCATGAATTTGTATAGGGCCATTGTATTTTCTGTTTTATCTGTCCCTTGCATTATGGTTCTGAACATTGTTAACCTTTTTGACTACTGCTGCATATGAAGAGAAAGTTTTCAGAGAATTATCCACAGTGACTCCCAACATCTTTCCTGTGATAAGTTAATGTAGATCCCATCATTTTGTGTATATTTAGGTAGGATGTTTTCTTATGTGAATGACTTTGCATGGGACTCTGCTGTTGACATCTCTCCAGAATGACATCTGACCATTTATTCCTACTCTTTATTTCCTATCTTTTAAGAGGATTTTTCTTCTTATCACATGACTACTTACTTTACATAAGAGTCTTTAGTGAGTTACCCCGTCAAAGGTTTCCTTAAAGTCCAAGTACACTTTATCAACTGAATCACCATTGTCCACATATTGGTTGACTTGCTCAAATAATTCTAATAGATTGGTGAGACATTTCCCTTTACAGAAGCTGTCTTGACTCTTCCCCAACATATTGTATTTATCTATGTTTCTGATAATTCTGTTCTGTATTATGGTTTCTACCAATTTGACTGGTACTGCAGTTACGCTTATCCAACTGTAATTGCCAGGATAATCTCTAGTGCCTTTTTTAAAGAATAGGTATCAGATTAGTAATCTGGCACAGAGGCTGATTTAAGCAACAAGTTACATGCCACAGTTCGTAGTTCTGCCTTTTCTTGAGTTTCTTCAGAACTCTTGGGTGAGTATCATTTGGTCCTAATACATTTGTTCCAAAACCTTTTTTATTAATCTGGGATAGTTCCTCAGATTTTTCACCTAAAAAGAATGATTCAGGTTAGGCACAGTCATCAGTCTTCACTGCAGAATTAGTTTATTTTCTCCTCAACTACCTCATATTAGCTGAACTCCTTTGGCACCTCGATCAGCCTACTCCTGCGATACTTTAAATATATGTTACTTTTCTTGTCCTTAGCTAGTTTCTCTTAATTTTTTTGTTTTGTTTTGTCCTGCCTTGTTATATTTGCACACTTGTTTTGCCTTTAATGACCTTTTTACTCTGCTGCTTAGCCATGGTGGCATTTTTTGTTATGCTTACTGTTTTTAAAAATTTGGGATATACATTTAATTTAAGCCCCTATTGTCATTTTTTTTTTGAGCAGTCTCCATGCAGTTTGCAGGAATTTGACCCTGTTTCTTTTATTTTCCATTTAACTAGCTTCCCCATTTTTTGGGTAGTTCTCCTTTTTGAAGTTAAATACTAGTGTGATGAGTTTCATTGGCACTTCCCCCGTACAAGGATGTTACATTTAATTACACAGTAGTTGCTATTACTAAGCAGTTCTGTCATATTTACCTCTTGGACACAGTCCTGTACTCTGCTTCAGACTAAATCAAGAATTGTGCAGTGCTGAGAACACTGGCTCTCAGTTCCTCCCCCTTTTCCCTGCCACTGCCCCTCTTCAGATAGTGCAAATGCTCTGGTGAGACTGCACACCACCAACAGGAGGCTAGTGTGGACATCAGCCACCACAGTAATTACTAACATAGGCCAATTAAAAATTGTGGTAAAGATGTGCTGAGTGTGTTAGCATGGGATGATGTGGATAAAAGTAGGCCCTGTATTTATTGTATTTGTTGAGCAGTCCTTAAATAAATTTCAGTTAGGATTAGATAGAAATTAACACGTGAATGGAAAGGTGTAAAATAGCTACTAATCCTCCACAACGAGGAGTCCCATGGAACCTTAAAGACTAACAGATTTATTAGGACACCTCATCAACTGCAAGGTAATCTAAAGGTGAGGAAAAGAAATTTGTGGAGTCTAATTAAATACTTCACTAAAGCTCGTGTGCTCTGGAGAGAATTCTGCAGGGCTTGTTTTGACCCAAATGTTGTCTGTCTTACCACTCTATAATAAGAACATACCCACTGTGATCCAGGGAAACATGGCTAATGAAGTGGGTGGGGCGAGGGAGGCAGGTTACGTGGGGAGGAGAGCACAGAATGGATTTTATTAAGACTGTGGAGCTGCTTGCAAATTATTTTATAACTATAGATGTTGGCAGGTTCTTTCTTTGAATATCACTGTAACTGGCAAGTTACTGGTCGCTTTGACACTTATTTCTTTGTTAGGGAACAAAAAAAGTCAGTAAATCTCCCAAACTTGGTCAGATCTGTTTTTCTTCCCTGCACTTGGGACTATAGAGCCCTCTACTGGCTGGACATTGAAATGGGGGTGTACAAATGCCAATAGTGAGTCAATAAGCTCATTGCAGTACCTAGGGCTAACAGAGGAGGCCGTACAAATGCTTTGGGTTGTATTGTTTACACAGAGCCCTGTCTTTGGAATGGAACAGGTTGATGAGATCTGCACACCAGTGCTCTGTGCAGCTGGGTGCTCTTCATTCTGCACTAGGTCCCCATGCAATGCGGGTCCAGTTTTTGAGCCTAGTTCTCTACCTCAAAGCTTTCCAAGAGCTCTGGCCTGGTTATTTTTCACACTACATGGAGAATTCTGTCATTAGCAAAGATGCAGCTGTTGACGGTGTCCACGATGATATTCTCATTTAGATGTAGGGTAGGAGGTTGGCAGAGAGTCTGCAGTGAAAGGAGTCTTAACAGCCGTAGATCAGGATGCCTTTGTGTCTTGTCTCTTTTAGGGCACAATGCAAGACTCCTCTTAGCACAGGCCTTACTTCAGTTCTCAGACAAAATACTATGTTAAACTGGTGTGGCGGTTGAGAGTAGGGATGAGTTATTTAAAGGTTAAAAATATTTAAAAAAATGTTGTAATTACTGCAAAATAACCAACATTTCAAAGTATCACATTCCATTTCTTGGCATTTTCCGTAACTCCAGTTCTCTAGTTATATTGCTTTCACAAAGTTCCATGGTAGAGACTTATATGCCTAGGTATGTGGCAATTGAATCTTTAAACACAGATAGTTGGGAACAATCCATTAGCTTTCTGTTTACATAATTATCTACCAATGCAGGGCTGGCCTTAGGGAAGATGGTACCCTGGGCGAACTTGAATTTGATCCCTGTGGGCCTAGCACCACCCATTTTCCCTAGCACCCATGGGCTCCCCAACCTTGCACCTTCATTCTGAGCTCTCTTTACCACAAGTCCCTGCATTGTGCCTCCTTTATCCCTACCCTCTACACAGTACACCCTTCATCCCAACCCCTGCACTTTCCTCTCACCTGTGCCCCCAACTCAGACCTACACTTCCAGCATGCCCTGCCCCCGTCCAGTACCCTCTACCTTTGCTCAGCAACACCCATGCCCCGTTACCCCTCACCCTCTAGCTACAGAGCCCTTGGCATGGGCCCAGTTTGCCCAGCCCTAAGGCTGGCCCTGTAACGAGAACACTTGACATACATTTGCAGAACCCCTTGATCCACTGATTCATGACAACCAGAAGAAACACAGCATGCGATTAAGAGTTAGGATTGGTTGAATTATCGCTGACACACTTAAATGTCTTGAGCTTTTGATTTGCCTTCGACTACAATGACCCAGATCCTTTGCTGTGTAATTCAGTGTTGATCAACTGACATAGCTCCACTGACTACTCCAATCTGAGCATCTGCCAAATCGCAAGATTTTATCCTGCAGCTTGTGGTACTTTGTGTGATTTTTTTTCTCACAGCTCCAGCTGGAATGGTAATCATTTGAGAATTTTTGGTTTCTTAAGTCCAAGACAAGCTTTTGTGGTTATGAAGAAAAGCTTAAACATGTGAATCTTAAAGATTCCAACATCTGAAAGCAAATAATAATTAAAATAAAGTTGCAATAACCCCTACCCATGATTTTTGGGGCCTGGGTCATGGTTTTAGAACTGCTGGAGTATGCAACAATATAAAAATCATTACTGACTTTTTAAGCTCACATCTAGGTTAAAAGATATTACAATCTAGAAAGTTTGAAGAGTCTGCTATTCCAATATTAAGCTTATTTGAGCCATGAAAAGGTAAGATCATTGCTAATTTTTTTGTAAAAAAAAAAAGTTGTGTAATCTATTCTGGAAAAGTAAAGATTTTCATCCAGGAAAAATCTCCTGCAAAATTGAATGGTCTCTGTGCCAGTCCTGCTTTGGGTACAAATCCAAACTCACCCTTAACTATGGTATTGCTAGGAGCACCTCTGTAATGATTTCTTTAGAGTTGTTGGGGAGATTTTTATTTTCCCTTTATGTTTCTCTTCTCTAATGATCCATTTTAATGTCACTTCAGGAAGAGAAGGGCATAGGAAAAGGTCATAATCAAGCAGTCTTTAATCACCATCTGCTACTGTTGCTACATTTAATTGATTTTGTTGCCTAGATTCCATTGTGAAGAAGCACTAGAAAAGTATTAGATACTGTTTTTGTTTGACTAGGGGTCTGCTGAAGATCCTCGTTGAGTCCATGCAATGAAACTGCCAGAAAGTCTTGCTCTCCTAGCAATTAAAAGGCACTAGAATGTTACTTGGCATTTTTATATCTGTTAGTCTCTTGTGAAATGGAAAAACTGGTCTGCTTCTGGGGCATGATCCAGCTACTTTACATTACACCAGCATAAAGGGACCAGAAGCCTGGTGAACCCTGCGTCCTGGGAATTCACAATGGTACAGAAGCTATTCGGGATGTCTCTTTAGAGCTGTGGGCAGCAGCCATACATTGGACATTCCCTGTTCTCACCAATAGGGCAGAGGTCATGCCGTTCATCAGACCAGAACTTTGGATACACAAAATAGATGCACAGCCACTGTTTCCTTCCCCCCTTCTAATTGTGCAGGTCAAATCTGCTGGCTCAGGAGTACTTATTTCACAGTAGCATCATTTGCCTTTTTTTTTCCCCATCTTATACAGTTTCCCCCATCTTTTACTTTTACATCCTTCTCTTTCTCTATTTTGTTTAACTGATTTCAGATTAAGATTGATGAGGCTCTTAGAAGGAGAGAAGGTTTGTAATGGAACGTGTGGCCATGGTTAAAGAGAGTGCAAAGGATGGGATAGTGATGACAATGAACCAGATAGATGTATCTGAGAACTTTTATTATTCTGCCTTGGACCAGCAGCAAGCCCTCTTTGTGATACAGTGCACTGGGGTGCATCCAACCTTTATCAATATTGAGCTAGCCATTGAGGCTGCTCTTAATTTACATAATTCTAAATAATTTAAAATGCCTTCCTTTCATTACTTTTTTTTAAAAGTTATCATAAATATCACTTGCAGCTGAAAAATTTGTCTTCCAAATTCCTTGGCTGACCTTGTGGAATCCAAATGAGAATAAGAAGGTACTCTTCTGTTTAATCTGATCTTTGTATGTGTTATTCCTCAACAAAAAGAAAACTGTTATGAGACTTTGACCGTCTGACATTCTGGGACTTTGTAATCTTAACTGCTCTTTCTCAGAAAAAACAACCATTGCAAAAGAGTGGTATTTAAACAAGCCAATCCTTTAAAATCTGTATCTACTTTTCTCTCATGAGAAAAACTGCAAATGCCTATTTTCTTTTAAAGGATTCTGTGAACATAGTTTGGGGTTTGTGTACATAAGGTAACATAAACCAGTCTCTTGGATTAGGGAATGACAAGTGACATGAGCCTGATGCTGCACTATGAAAGAAGTGAATGTTTAGCCCAAAATCTATTTATTTAAAGTTTATTGTTATAAGAAAAGGTTCAACCAGATTACACCCTTTGAGAGTCATTTGTCACTTACTGTTTGTGGCGTTAGTCTTGCAAGCTATAGAAAAAATGTTCATTTTCAACAAATAGATATCAGGGGCTAGACATAAGCATGTTTTGTCCATTCAGGGTGTATTGCAGTGGCTTTCCATGCCCCTAAATTAATCCCTTTTTTGTTCTTGGAAATAATTCAGAAAAATATTTGTTTTCAGTGAAAGAAAATTATCTACAAAGGATAATCATGGGAATAATTGGGATGTAATTGAAGTAATGTGAGGACTGCAAGCTCACCAGAGTTACAAATAGGATGCTACAAGGGAGCAACTAAGATATTTCATGGAAATAATGGATACAATGAACATGATCTGTAAAGGGTAGAACCTCAGAGCCAAGAACAAACGTATGTGTGTGTATATGTCTAATTTTCATACACAATTTTATACAAATTTTTAACTTCTGCCCTTTAGAAAATAAGGCCCAGTGATCACCACAATAGGTTATAGATAAGTGAGCATGTAAATAGGTTTGAATAGCAGGATAGTAGGCATATAGACTGCACTTCAGGGTAGTGCTTCAATAGAATTATTAAACTACGAGTCAGCTGATGGAGGAAGACTTTGGTTCTGTACAAGATTCCACTTACAAGCCCTTGCAGTCCATCCTGGGCATTGGATCTACTAATTCAGCAACACAATGCTGGCAACCTCTGCAGAGGGTATAGCACTATCATACACTTATCACCATTATCAAGTTTCTCCGTGTCTAACTCCAATCAGTTAGACACAAACATAAAATGCTAGCTGGTTTTCGATAGGTCCTATGAACAAACTGAACCTTGAGAAGATTTGTGAATGGTCAGTGGGAAGGAGCTTTTTTAGAAATTTCAGGATTAGCATATTAATTATGTTTATAAATAGCAAACACTGCCACTTTCAATTCCTCTATCAAGAGCTAATTTATGTTACATCATGAATTTATTGCACTCCAAAATGCTTGAGCTTCATTTTCTCCATCATGGTATAAATCATGTTTCATCTTCACACTGATTCAATATCCTATCCATGCCTGAACTATAGTTCCTGTTTGCGATTTAATTTCCAAGGGATATTTTCAGAAACAACTAATGGGCATGTACATTCAATCTCCACAGGCAATGCATAGTTCTATTCTATATAGGTTTTTATACCACCTTCTCCACTGTAGTATCTGAATGCTATCTGAGAACACAGTGACCAATGTAACTAACCTCTGTAACATGTGGTTTGTTCTTTCTTCTCTCCACAGTGGGAGAGTTGGGTGTAGTCTTTTTTTTGGGTAACTTTTGGATTTTTTTAGGTTTTTGTTTTTTTTTTAAAGTACAATGTACTATGTGTTTTATATTAAAGTAGGCAGGTTGAAGACATCCGTCTTGCGGTTGGGGCAGAAGATGGTGAGCTGTTCCTTAGTTTCTGTGGAAGTCCATTCCAGAGTGCTAGATCAGCCTCTGAAAAATGCTGTCTCCTGCACAGATGAGCTTTACCCTCATGATGGTAGAGGTTCTCTGGTGCCTGAGGAGCAGAGCTATTGGCCACAACGTTCATTCCCGAGTTTGAGGCAATCTTTTGGATATGCTGAGTCCAGGCCAAGTTGACGTGATGTTCTCTGGGAAGCCAGTAGAGAGAGTGGAACACAGGTTTGATGTGCTCACCGTAGTTCATGTTGTAGCAGCATTCTGTGCTAGATGGAGTTTCCAAAAGTCTGAGGGCTTCATGCCTAACTTTATCACAGTGCTCTAGTCCTTGAGGGAAATAATGAAGTTATTATTACACTTTTCCCTGAACCCTGGCCACCTCTTTCAGGCAGATAACAATATATTTTGGTGGGTAGTATTGAGTGCTACAAATCCAAAAGAATGAAAATGGATTTGCCCACCATTCATTGACAGCTGACAATCACTATCAATCAGTGACACTAAAGTCATTTCCATCCAATGTCCTGGTGTGAATACAGATTGTGACAGGTCTAGAAGATTAGCTTCTGTTGCATGAGCTGATAGGTGGTTGCAGCTAATTCTGTGAGCTTTCAGTAACAGAAAGTTTGTTTCTGGGTGATAATTGGCTAGAACTGATATATCCCAGGTGATTTTCTTCAGTGTCAGTCAGATGTTTGAAGGAGGAAGCAAAGATTCCTTCCCTGAAAGAGGAACTGGCTATTGTAGTCATGAGTAGCACCAGTTGTTTATGGCTCACTCCTTTCACTGACCAGGAGAGGCATGTGCTAATGTGATGCTTCCTAGGAGTACTCAGGCTTGTGAGGCACTTTGCTACCACTTGTCCTTAGGATGAGAGAGACTTGTCTTTGCCAGGTGTGGATCAGCACCCCAGCTTCACTGACCAAAAGCAACACAAGCAGGCCTTGGTCTCTCCACATGTTAGTGACAAGCATGCTCTAACCCCTGAGCTCTCTGAGCATCTTCCTGAAGTGTCCTGCACCTGTTCCGCTGGCCACTCGCCATATTCACAGATTCGTTGTTTGTAAAGAAGCAGAAGTTTGCCAGCTTTTCTGTTCCATCTCAGATCATGGCTCTGCTCAACACACCGCATATGTATATAGTGAAATCAAGTAAACGTTTATTTAACAAAGCATAGACAGTCAAGTGATACCGAGTAAAAGTATTGGAAACAAACTATTATGTATACAATAAAATTCCGATGTACTCTAGAACCTAGAATTGTATAACTAGATACCGTCATGTGTTTTAGAGCAATGCTCACCCAAAGTCCTTCCAGAATTTTACAACCAGACTTGGCTGTGATCTTCCATTCATGAGACAATTCGTATTGTCAGCTTGCCTCTTCAGTGAAAAATCCACAGCATAACTCTTCACCACCAGTATATCCCCAACAAATTCCTGTCTTTGCTCATACACCAGATCCCTTTCTGCTGTTTATTTCTTCCTGTAAACTTCCTCTCTTGAAGATTTTGCAATTTTATTATTAGCATTTGGCTCAGTATGCAAATAGGCATCTATTGTGAGACACACAATGCTCAATACACACATAAGAGGGCAGAGCTATGTGTTTGCTACCCTCTGCTAGAAAGCAATGGGGAGTGTAGTGGGGTAGAGTGGCCACCCACTGAGCCGGAGGCGGAGGAACCCCTTGGGGGAGCCATTTTGGGCCCGGCCTAGCCCCGCCCCCGCACCTGACCGGAAGTCAAAGGGCGGAGCTAGGACTATAAGAAGGCTGCCGGGGAGCTCAGTCAGTGCCCAGCCTCTGAAGGAGCCGGAGGCCTGTCCGGAGCTCCTGCCTGGGGAGGCTAAGACCCGGGCTAGGCCGCCCTCAGCTGCCTCCCCGGAGGCCGGCCAAGGCTTCCCTGCCCGGGCTACTGAGGCCTGGCCAAGCACGCCAGCAGAACCCCTCGTGGACCCAGAGAACGGGCCCGACCTGGGGGACCGGCTGGACCCCCGATGGGTACTGGAACGCAGGGCCGGACGAGCGCCCGGGACACCGCAGAACTCCAACCCCTTGACCCCTGGACTGGGCCGGCCGGACACTGCGGGGACGACAGCGCCTCGACTCCTTGGCGAACCTGCTGGAGCTACAGGTACCCGGGAGGGGGAGACGAGAAGTGGCCCAGGGGTAGACCGGGCCAGGGCGGCCCGCGGCCAGCAAGTTACGGGCCGGAGCCCTGCTGAGCCAGTCGCAGCTGCACTGCTGCATTCAGGGCCCTGGGCCGGGGCGCAGTGAGGCGGGAGGGCCTGCGCCCCTGCCACCCCTAACCGGGTGGCGGTCTCCCGCCTCACCGCTGCTGCAGGTGCCACACCGGTCCCGCTCCAGAATGAGAAGCGTCTACAGACTGCTGGTGGTTTGCTGCCCTACCCGGAGCCAGGGCCTGGGTTTGGCTTGAGGTGTGGCTGGCCCGCCCTGCTCGAGGGCCGGGCCTTATAAACTATATTTTGTTGTCCGCCCTGTTCGAGGACGCGGGCTTCCCTACGGTGCGTTGGGAACTGATCACACGCCGGGCGGGAACTCTTAAAGAGACAGGACTAGGCTGGGTGCCCGGCCCAGAACTGTGTGAGGATAGTCGTGCTGGTGGGGAACTAATTCTGCCGCGGCCCGGACCCGGAGCAAGGCCGGGTCCACGGACTAATACCTCTTGTCCCGACCTGAAGCAAGGCCGGGGAGAGACCCGCTCCGTTCCCCCCCGGAAGGGGGGAGAAAGCTCAGGCTGTTGCGGACATTGCCGGAGGGCAGTGTCCTGAAGGGATTCCGCCGCCTGCCAGCTGATCTAATTCCCCGAACCGACGGCAGGGGCGCTGTGGCGGAGCGGGAAGCTGCTACAGGAGCCAAGCTGGAACATGTTGAAATGCCATCCTGGTGCTACAGCCTGCAAGTGGAGAAGTGCCAGGAACAGCATGAGAACTGGAGGCTACCGCAAAGTAAGCTGCAGAAGAAGTGAGCCTAGCAGGGGGCCAGCTCCACCCACCCCAGCCACGAGGTCATTGGTATGATATAGGAGTACAGGCACCAACAAGATGACGGGGCTCTGGGCATTCGTAGGATCTGTGTCTACAAGCAGCAGCAAATCCATTCTGGCTGTTACCTATCACCTTATTATATTCCAGATGTTTGCAGATGAATTCCTTAATTATTTAATCCACTGCTATGATGCCCACTAAAGAGAACTGCAACTCCCCCTCAATATCTGTGTGTTCTTATGCATGGGGTGACCTACTACTGTGCCTATAACTGCGGTATATATTAATCCCCCTTTCTCTACCCTATAGCTCCACCTCCTACACTCCTAACATCCTCCCTGAATCCCCACTTTCTGCAGCAATCCAACCAACCCCTCATTTCTTAGGCTGACTCCTCCCCTCATGTTGCCACCTACTAGGGCAGGGTATGATTCAAAGAGTTGTTTTCCAGCCACTGCTGGTCCAGTCTGGAACCCTGAGGATGCTGGCTATTTCTCCTAGTGAGTCTGAAACCCAACCACTTCTGCTCTTACGGCTACAGCTGAGGTTCTGGGACTCCTGCACTTCCTGGCAACAGCCACAGCTGTTTGGCCCACCTCTCTGGGGATTCCTGAGCTGCAGTGCAGAACAGCAGTTGAACTATTCCTGTCAAGCCTTTTTCCTCATCTGATTCTCCCCTGGGTCATCTCAAGCTACCTGTTGCATGCTCCAGCAGGGCCATCTCCCCCTTTGCTGGGCCAGTGGCTTTGCTGCCCCAACTGACAGACTCTGTAACACCGGCCTCTGGTCAGCTGCTCCTCTGTTACTTCCACCAGTGTCTCCGCTGAACCAGTAATGGAGCCAGTCTCTCCTCTTGCTCCTTCTGAGGAGAGTCCAACTTGCAGTTGTGGTCCTCTCTGGGCATTGGCTGTCAGCAGGAGAATTACCTTCCCAGCTACCCCCTCCCTGGCAGCAGTTCCTGTAGCTAACGTGCAAGCTGCAGCTTTGCCAGTGAGTTCTCCTCTGTCCTTCACTTGGCAGCCTCGTGTCTGGGTTACTTGCAGTCATCAGTCCATAGCCCTTCATGGTTGCCTGCAAAGCTGCAGCTGCTTTAGCCAATAGCAGCACTCCTGCCACAGCTGCTCACACTTTTGTTTTGCTAGCCGCCCCTACTGGAGCTCATTTTGGCTACTCAGCCTCCTGCCCCCGCCCCGCACTGGTCCTACCTTAGGGACACACTCAGGGTTAGTCAATTACTTTTTGTCCATGTTCAGATTTCTTGATCAAGTATAGTCAAGACTCAAGAAAAACATTTTTGACACCAATAATCATAATAGTAATAATAAGCAAATACAAAAGATTTCACCATCCTTTCAAAAGCACCTGGAGGGCCCCTGTTAACTGATCTTGAACATACTCAGTCCCGGGCCCCTTGGCTTACAGGCTTTACGTGCCATCTTGCTAGTGTCCTGCTCTAATCTATTCCCTGGAGCTCTCCACCTGCAGCTACCTCTCCTGAGGGAGCCTATAGGTCAGACCTGGGCAAAATATGGCCTGTGGGCTGAATCCGGCCTGCCAAGCCACCAGATCTGGCCCAGGAAGGCAGTGGGGAGCCCTAGGCAGGATCCCCTGCTTGCCCCGCAGCCCCGTGTGCCGTGCAGAAACACGGCTGCAGGGCTCCGTTTCTGTTTCAAAACTGGAGGGGAGGAGGGAAGCTTCAGGAGTCGCCCCTGCCCCCAGCACAATCCCATTGGCCAGTTTCTGGCCAGAATAATGGGCAGCCAAGAAGAACCATGCCCCCTCTCCTCAGCTCAGTTATTCGCTGAAGCACATGGCCAGGCAAGCAGGCAGGCTGGCTGGCTGGGAAATGTTTTAAGCTCTGCAAGCCTTAGCTCTGCAGGCAGGCAGACTGGTTTGGCTGCAGGCTGATAAGTCTTCTTACCACAGCTTGGATCTGGCACCCCAGTCCCTCCCTGCCCCAACCCTCTGCCCTCCCCCCCCACTCAACATACGCAAATCCTGTGTCCCCCTCTTGCACCCATACCCTCTCCCAGATCTGGCACCCCAATCTCCTGGCCCAGATCCCAACCCCCTTCTACTCTAGGTCACATCCCAAACCCCTGCACTTCAGTTCCCTGCCCTAGGTCACAACCACGTCCTTCACCCAGACTCCCTCCCAGACTCCAGTCTCCCTGCTGCACCCTAATCCCTTACCCCAAACTCCCCTCTGCACCCAACCTCCATCCCAGACCCCGCATTTCCTCCATTAATATCATGGAAGAGCATGGCCCTCAACCACTTTCCAAAATCTTGGAATGGCGCCCTGTCAAAAATTATTGCCCACCCCTGCTATAGGTCCCCTGTGAACCACCAGGCTTTCCAGGGTCCCGCTCTATAACCTCCAGTTCCAAACCACAGAATAGCTCTCTCTACTTGCCACTTCTCTAAGCTGTCCCCATGTAGCACTTAGTCATTGAGCGGCACAACCCTCACCTGATGAGCAGAAGCTGCACAGGCAGCTAAGTTCTTACAGAGCCAGCAGACTACTCTGCCATCAACTTCCTACCAGTCCAAGGCAAGCATATGAGCCTGAGGGGCCAATTAACCAACATGAACCACCACACCCTCAGTAACATTGACTGTCAAAGGTTTTGAGTCTTGTTTGCATGACATGCAGCCTGGTTCACTTATGTCAAGCAATCTAGTGTAAAGAATTCCCACATGAGCCCTACATTTAAAAATGAAGAAACCAAAATAGGCTAGTTCACTTAATATTTGTATTGTAATGAGCAGTATCTGCTATAGCAACCTCATAGTGAAATTCAATATAGTGTCAAACTTACCTCACAAATTTGTTTCATATTGGACTAATATCTGGTTTGAATTAAAATAATATCTTTTCTTCATTTAGTTTATTTTGTCCCTCATGATATATACACAGTCAGTTTATGGGTTGGCTTTATTTCAGCTTTTCATTAATTATTCTCTCTCTCTCTCTGTGTAATAAATTAATATAAATGAGAATTCAGTTTTAAATGAGGCATTTTAATTAGATGAAAATTAATAATTAAGTTTCTGCATAATTTTTCCTATTTAATCAATGGTAATTTATTCATTGAAAGAGGCACACAAGTGACTTGGGAAATTCAACAACTCCTTATTATCTTGCCCAGATCACCAGATTAGCTATGGGTAAAATGATTGGATCAGCTACAATCTCCTGCTGAAATTGTTTTGTGACATTTAAGTAGCTTGTGATCATGCCAGCAAATATTTTCACCTATTCATATTTAGTGTGCAAATAAGACTTTTGTGGGACTTAGGCTCCTTACCGCAGCAGCCATTTTCCATGATCCCCACAAAAAAAGCTTCTTCCTGAAAAGAGAATAAAGCTGTCATAATTCAAACAAAGAACATTGAGCAAAGACAAACCCTGGGATCTCTGTTGAAATATAGTAATATACTGCAAATAAAAGAAGATATGAATAAGATGTCCTTATGCATATGCAGAATATGCAGCTGCATATGGCACCCGAAAACGTGGGGCGTCACTGGATCTTAATGTCCACCCACCTGTCTCTTCCTATCCCTGTTCTGTGGCTCTGTTTCCTCCAGAGAGGATCTGGTTAAAAGTGAAAAAGTCTGCCAGACCTATTAGCAGATACTGAAGCTGTGAAAGAGCCATTCGAGTAGTAATGAAGCCATTTAACAGGTATTTGCTAACCCCAGGTATGTTCTGTCTGTTTCTGAATTTACTAGACCTAAGTCTACAGGACCTTACTTTAAAATGTGCTTCAAAATATGTCATTAATGTGTTGCTGAAGATTAGAAAAGTACTTTGTTAAAATATCATCATTCCCCGCCAACGCTGCCATTGGGCTTATGGACACCAGTTTAATAGTACTGTGTAGGGGCCTGCAAGTCACCAGGGCCTGATGAAATGCATCCTAGACTATCAAGGAGCTGATAGAGGAGATATCTGCGCCTCTAGCTATCATCTTTGGAAAATCATGGGAGACAGGAGAGATTCCAGAAGACTGGAAAAGGGTAAATATAGTGCCCATCTATAAAAAGGGAAATAAGAACAACCCAGGAAACTACAGACCAGTTAGTTTAACTTCTGTGCCAGGGAAGATAATGGAGCAAGTAATTAAGGAAATCATCTGCAAACACTTGGAAGGTGGTAAGGTGATAGGGAACAGCCAGCATGGATTTGTAAAGAACAAATCATGTCAAACCAATCGGATAGCTTTCTTTGATAGGATAATGAGTCTCGTGGATAAGGGAGAAGCGGTGGATGTGGTATACCTAGACTTTAGTAAGGCATTTGATACAGTCTCGCATGATATTCTTATCAATAAACTAGGCAAATACAACTTAGATGGGGCTACTATAAGGTGGGTGCATAACTGGCTGGATAACCGTACTCAGAGAGTAGTTATTAATGGTTCTCAATCCTGCTGGAAAGGTATAACAAGTGGGGTCTGTTTTCGGACCAGCTCTGTTCAATACAGTAATTCCTCATTTAACATGTGCCCGCTTAACACATTTTCACGATGGCACGATTTTTTGGGGGGGGGGAACATTTTTTGAATTAAACGACCGTTCCCGGAATAACACAATTTCCCCAGCCGGCCCGTTGCCGGTGGCTGCATGGGGCTTCCCCCGCCTCCCTGCAAAGCGGCGGAGGGTTCGCCACTCACCGCGCCGTTCCCCAGCGACCCCCCCCTCCTTACAGGACGCAGTGCTGGTCCCGGCAGACCCATCACAGGGGCATATTCCCAACCCAATCCCCCTCCCCTCTCCTCCCCTTCCCTTCCCCAGAGCCAAACATCTCCCCTCCCTGCTGTAACCCAGTCCCCTTTCTCCCACAACCTTATGCCCAGGTCCCAACAGACCCCACCGCTTGAAACGCAACCCCCCACCTTTTCCATTATTTTCAATGGGAAAATTGACTCTGCATAACATGTTTTCACTTAACACGATCATTTTCTGAAACATATCTATAGTGTTAAATGAGGAATTACTGTATCTTCATCAACGATTTAGATATTGGCATAGAAAGTACGCTTATTAAGTTTGCAGATAATACCAAGCTGGGAGGGGTTGCAACTAATCTGAAGGATAGGGTCATAATTCAAAATTATCTGGACAAATTGGAGAAATGGTCTGAGGTAAACAGGATGAGTTTAATAAAGACAAATGCAAAGTGCTCCACTTAGGAAGGAACAATCAGTTTCATACATACAGAATGGGAAGCGACTGTCTAGGAAGGAGTATGGCAGAAAGAGATCTAGGGGTTATAGTGGACTACAAGCTAAATATGAGTCAACAGTGTGATGCTGTTGCAAAAAAAGCAAACATGTTTCTGGGATGCATTAACAGGTGTGTTGTGAGCGAGACACAAGAAGTCATTCTTCCGCTCTACTCTGCACTGGTTAGGCCTCAGTTGGAGTACTGTGTCCAGTTCTGGGCACTGCATTTCAAGAAAGATGTGGAGAAATTGGAGAGGGTCCAGAGAAGAGCAACAAGAATGATTAAAGGTCTAGAGAACATGACCTATGAAGGAAGGCTGAAAGATTTGGGTTTGTTTAGTTTGGAAAAGAGAAGACTGAGGGGGGACATGATAGCCATTTTCAGGTATCTAAAAGGGTGTCATAAGGAGGAGGGAGAAAACTTGTTCATCTTGGCCTCTGAGGATAGAACAAGAAGCAATGGGCTTAAACTGCAGCAAGGGAGGTTTAGGTTGGACATTAGGAAAAAGTTCCTAACTGTCAGGGTAGTCAAACACTGGAATAAATTGCCCAGGGAGGTTGTGGAATCTCCATCTCTGGAGATATTTAAGAGTAGGTTCGATAAATGTCTATCAGGGATGGTCTAGACAGTATTTGGTCCTGCCACGAGGGCAGGGGACTGGACTCGATGACCTCTCGAGGTCCCTTCCAGTCCTAGTATTCTATGATTCTATGAAATCCTAAGGATGACCCTGATAAGACCAGAACTCAGCTTACTAGCTGTTTCTAACTCCTGAGGAAAAAAGAATAACACTATAGTCTCTTTATATAAAAAAGTTTTTCCTGATGCATGACAGAATGACATCATCAGCCTACTTGAAAGTGGAGTCTCAGCATCTCGCTTACTTGCACTTCAACCAGAACCAACTGCGAAACTAAAATCTGTCTGTAGATCCATCTGTAACATGTAGTAAGTGAGCAATAGACCAATTAACAGTTTTTTTCTATACAACTTTGTTTGTTCATTTTTCTATATAATCAGTGCAAGATTAACAGGCTCTCTGGCCCCCAAAGCAACCAGAGAGAGGGGGGTTGGTAAGCATAGTGATCACGAAGTGCAGCCCCCTGGTTGTTTCTAATCGATATTTTGTGTTGAAACAGAAGCAGAGCAAAGGAGTGTGATTCTATTTCTTCCACAGTGGGAGAGAAGGGAGCGTGATTTTTCAGAGACCTTGTTCAGAGAACTCAGTTGGGGGAGGCAGGCAAACACTAACAGAGTTAAACTCAGATTCATACATAATGTATGGTTGTCATGCCACCTGCACGATATTTTCTAATCTCTGCCTGAAATGTCAATGTGCAGGCTTGGCACTGCAGACCGAGAGAATGTATGTACAGTGCAGAGATATATTCAGTGATTGGGAGATGCCTACAAAGTATGGCTGTTGAAAGAGGCTCAGAAATAATAGAGAAAATGAAGCAGTGTGATCTTGAAATATCAATTCGAGCACGTGTGCAGAGACATGATGTAACAGAGCAGAAAGGCAGTAGTGCATGGGGGTTCTTAAACAAATTTTGTATGAGTTTTTTTAAGTGAGTCAGATACATATTTCACACTAGCACATTTACTGGGTACTGCTTGGATCCTTAAGAAGGGACTTAGGGGAGGGGTTGGGGTAGGTGCAGAAGTCAGGGTTGGGGATGAGGAGAGATTCTGGGCAGAGGACTCTTTGTGTGTGTGTGTGTGTGTGTGTGTGTGTGTGTGTGTGTGTGTGTGTGTGTGTGTGTAGGGGTGGGCAGTGAGGGCGGGGGAGCCAAAGACTGACTGCTTTTCCCCTTCTGTCCCTGTCAGAGAGCTAGAACAAAGTGCACAGCTTGTCTGCCCATTGCACTCCCAGCCAGGATGAGGAATGCAATAAACTGTGCACTCTCCCCTCTGTCCCTGACAAAGGGGAACAGCTGGCAATGTCCCCATATGAATCTGGGGAGGGGAGTGGAGCTTCACTCCCCTGCCCTCCCTAAAGAGTGCCAAGGGGGTGAGAGACTTGGAGCTGGGGCAGTCCCAGACAGGGGAACCACATCCCCAACCAACCCCTTTCACCTGCCTGGTGATTCGGTCTCTTTTCTGTGTGCCATTCTAGGCATATCCCATTTTCCTGGCACAAACAAACCCTTATGTTGCTTTCAGTTATGATAAGAGGAAACTGTATACCGAATTTTGTGGTCCTTGCGCTTACAATTTAGGAGGAATTCTTGAACAGACAGACTCTCTCAAATATATAAAGTAGATGACAATAGGCAAAGTCTTTACCATGTCCCAGCTTCTGTTTTATTTCTTTTTAGAACCTTTCCCCTAGTATTCTTAGTGGCACTAGAGATGCTGGTCAGGGAGTTTCATATATGCTATAATTTCACAAGTTCCATGTGGTGTTATTGGATTCTGATGTGAACATACAAAACTTTGTTACAACTCCTGTTATGTGTTTGCACCAAATTTTGTGCAAAGTGGGCCAACTGAGATGTCCACACGAAACTGATGATTCACTGATTCAGTTTATATTACTCATATGCATGTATCAGTTTTGTATTTGAAGTTATGAGTATTGGCTATATACATGTATTTCAAATATTTGCTTCTGGGAGATATCAACAGGCTTTGCCAAACTATTTTGGAGAGGTTGCTAGTCAAGTGAATCGGAGTACTTGAGTGACAATGGTCCGTGCTACAAGTCTGCACCAAGAACTTTGCATTGGTGTATGTAATTTGATTTCTTTAACAATTTTACTCTCACACAGGCACACAGCGCCTGATGGCAGCTCAAAGGGGCGGCGCGTGGCCCCCAGCCCTGGGCGTGCAGCGCCTGATGGCAGCTCTAAGTTCTTGAACAAACAGACTCACAGATGGACTGACACAGAGGCACACAAACTCTCTCTAATATATAATAGATAGTGATGAGATATTAACAGCTGCCTGGGAGTGTCACTGTGGTATGGCAAGGCTTCCCGAGACAGAGTGGCACCAGTTCAGAAGTGACTTTGAGAGACAGCTGTACCATTGGTCATGTCTACACTTAAAACACTAATGTGGCACCGCTGTAGTGCTTTCAGGTAGATATTCCACTTGCTCAATATAATCCACATCCCCAAAAGACAATAGCTATTGTAGCAGAGCTCTGGTTGTGCCTGTGGGTCCTGTGCTTCTGGGGGAGAGTGTTCAGCCTCAGAGGCTTGCTATGACCCTCCACATGGCCTCTTCTTTTCTGAAGGCAGGGGTCACAGCCTACTGAGCCATACTCATCATGTGCTAGTCCATAGTATGGGGTGAAACCCCTTAATAGTCCTGGTCTACCTACCCAGGGACAGACTCTGTAGTGGCATGGGGAAGGTTGGGGGGAACTTGGGCCCACCTGCTACTCCGGGTTCTGGCCCAGGGTCCCTAAGGCAGCAGCAACAGATGGGGTTATAGTCTGTGCTGCATTTTTGCATACAAACAGTATCTGTGAGGAGATGGCTTCTAAACAAATAGTATGCTCCTTCCTCAAAGTCCATAAATGTGTGGCTAGAAATATTTAACTTAGTAACATGTTTGCCTGAAATGCCAGACTTGAAATAAAATCTTCAAAGGGGTAGCTGAGTTAGTCTGTAACAGGAAAAACTTAAAAAACAACAAATAGTCTAATAGCGCTTTAAAGACTAACAAAACTGAATAAGTGGGTTTTGCCCACGAAAGCTCATGATACCATCTACATGTTCTGTTAGTCTTTAAAGTGCTGCCAGACTATTGTGTTTTAAGTTTTTCTTGAAATAAAATGAGATGGAACTGGAGGATACTGTAGTTTTCTATATGGCCACTAGATGATGCCATATAATTATACTACAACCTCTATACTGTAGTTACTTTGATTTTAAGTAGCACACACAAAAAAGTAAAGTAGACTAGAACCTAATTTGGTTTTGACACACTGGCAAATCAGAAAATAAACTAAGTATCATTAGTTGCTTGAGTTAAATGTGCATTTTTATCACAAACTTCATCTCAATCACAACTGACATTTGTTGGCACACTAGAAGGAAGGCCAAGGATCAAATGAGCATGAAAACTGAATCACCCCCCGATCATTAGGGAGCAATTACACTAGGAAACTGTAAGATTTTAGAGGAGGATTAGATGATTTGGTGGTAAAAGCACCTAACCCTGGCTTACTCTAGGTCTTACATTTATGGTAGCATCAATGCAGCAAAATACATGCACTTTAAACAAACAAAAGCCCACACACAGGAGGTTGGGGGCCTTGACCACCCCAGAACAGGTCTGAGGTATATTGGTGGGACATTATGAAGACACTTGTATTGCCTCTGCCCATGTTGTACCTATTCTGTGGATGAGGAGAACAGATTTTGGCATGCTTCTAATCTCACACTGGTGATAGGAATAACCCAAGGCATGTCAATGACATTACATTAGTATATAAAAGCAGTTTGAGTTCAGAATCATGACTGTAAATTACAAGCACGTAAGTCCATTTTGTCACATAAAAAGCCATATGTGGGCCTGCAGGGGTTAAATTTGTATTCTTCTAGGCCAGCAATGAGCCCTGCTGGCAAAAATACCAGGTGTTCTTTATCAGATGGCCTTCATCAGCCGCAACTCCCTATGCTTGCTAGCTGAGAGCCAAGTATGGGATAAATAACATGACCTTGGTTCTCAGCCCTGTGGGAACATTGAGAGTGGTATTGGGCCAGCTCATGGACACTCGGTAAACAGCTAAAGTATAAAAACACTGGGAGTCCTGTGTCCGGTGAGTCTCATCAGGGACCTAGACCTTGAAGGGTGCCCTGGATCCCCCCAGTTGGAGCCATGTCCACTGCGGCCTGGTGCGAGGTGACAGGAACGGGACTCCCTGCAGACTGAAGGGGCCGTAAGCAGGGGCGGCCCTAGACTAGCTGCCAGCAACTGGCTCCCTAGGCGAACCATGCAATCGGCGCCCCCCCCTTCCCCAACCCCAAGGGCAGATTGAGGGTTTTGGTTCTGAGCTGGGGAGAGAGGGGCTGGGGATGGAGTTCTGGGGCTGGGGGCCGAGGGGCTGGGGATGGAGTTCTGGGGCTGGGGGCCATGGAAAGGGAACAGGGTGCCAGTCGGGGGAGAGAGTCCCCTGCACCTGCCTCCTCCCAAGATCCCGCCCCCCCAGAGAGAGGCCGGCATGCGCCTCTCCTGGGGTGACCCCCCTCCCGCCGCGCAGGGGAAGCCGGCGCCTGCCTCCCCTGGGGCCGACCCCCCCTCCCACGGCACAGGGGAAACCCCCACATTCCTCCTCCCGGGCCGACCCCACAGCACAGAAACCCCGCATTCCTCCTCCCCAGGCCGACCCCACGGCACAGGGGAAACCCCCACATTCCTTCTCCCGGGCCGACCCCCACGGCACAGGGGAAACCCCACATTCCTCCTCCCCTGGTGCCGACCCCCTCCCACGGCACAGAAACCCCACATTCCTCCTCCCGGGCCGACCCCATTCCCACGGCACAGGAAACCCCGCATTCTTCCTCCCCGGGTCTGACCCTCCCACGGCACAGAAACCCCACGTGCCACCTCTCCCAGGATTTACCCCCCTCCTGGCCGCAGGGAAGCCTTGCTCCAGGTAAGGCACCGGAAGGGGAAAGGGAAATGGAAGTGGCAGGGTATTTGGAATTTGGTGCCCCATGTAACTTGGCGCCCTAGGCGGCTGCCTAGTTTGCCTATAGGCACGGGCCGCCCCTGGACGTAAGCATTTCCAAATGCCTGTTGCTCACTTTTATGCATTGCTCTACCTATGCTTATTGGCATATTACTTTGCAGTAGCTGTGTAACCATCTGGTAGTATTAAGCCTGTAATAGTAGTGATGTAGTAAGATTAATAAAAGCAACTATCCCTAATCAACTCTGTCTTGAAGTGAATCTACAGCCCTGCAGGGCCCTGGCCCTGCAATTTGACACATTTAAAATTCAAAGAAGGCGTACATGGATTTTTGGTACTGCAGCATCAGTCACCCTGTTGCTACAATTTTGTAAATCATAATATACAACACTTCTGTAAATTTTATGCTTTCAAGCTAGTTGCTTAGCAGCTCAGCAGAATAGGCAGTAGTCCTTGAAGCTAATACTCAAGACTTGTGAGTTCAAGCCAAGCTTCTGGCAAATTTTTGAGAGTGCTTGTTACTTCATTCATCCTGCTTTAGGCTGGAGCTGAAAATGGAGGCAGTATAACCCAGTGACTATAGCACTGAAAGTTGGGAAATCTCCAATAACTAGGGTTTTCCAGACTTGCTGGGTGACCTTCGGCAAATCACGTCTCTTCCTTGTACCTTAGTTTCCCCATCTGCAAAAATGGGGGATAATACTCCTATGCTCCTTCATGCACTTGGAGAATTATCCCATATAATCGTTAAATATTTATGTTACTAACATTGTTCAAATATTAATAGTTAATTTGCATTGTCAGAATGTAAAACACTATGCAGATATTAATTATCTTTTCTGCCGTCACAAAACAACTCAGAAATGGTTCAAGGAGAAGCATCAAGCTTTCCTGTTTGTGAAGAGGACCAAATATGCTGCTTGTGCCTCGGGGCTTAAGTTTCCAGAACTCCTCAGTGGAGAGTACTATTAAGTCATGAGACCAATGCACTGATGATCAGCTTAGAAACTTACAAAAATTCTCTGGTATTATAGGTGTGCAGGTCCCATATCACCAAATCACCATAATCTGGGCATGTACCACAGGATATGAATTAGAACGGCAGATATTCATGTCTATGTTAGAACTTAGGGGTGGGGATAGAAGCCTTTCTCTCCACCCATCTAATGTCTTCAGACTCTCCAGCTACAGAATTGTTCCAGAGGATGAGCTGTCTAACCAATGCAGGTTGTCTGTTCCCACTCACATCCAAATGCTTCTACTTATTCATCCATTATTTAGTAACTAGCCAATTAGCCCATCATAAAATGGGATTTTCAGGTCTTCTCTCCTGAGCTCTCTCGCTCTGTCTCTCTCTCTCTTTCTCCTCCTACTGCCCCTCCTCTCTCAGCTCTCCTCCGCCTCCTGCCTCTCTCTCCGTCTCTTTCTTTCTCTTCTCCCCCTCCTGCCTCTCGCTCTCCCTTTCTCTTCTCCTCCTCCTCCTGCCTCTCTCTCCTCCGTCTCTCCTGCCCCCCTTCCCCTTCCCTCCCGCCGTGGCGCTTGGCTGAGTGCTGCCTGCTCAGCCGGGCTGCCGCGAGGGACGGGGGTTGGGCGGTGACGTACACGGCCAGGGGGCGGGGCCATGTATGTCACCGCCCTCCCTTCCCCTCCCACCCCAGGGGAGCCCAAACGGCCCCTTGCACTGCTGGCTCCCCCGGCGGCCCGACTGAAGGGCGCAGCACTCAGCTGAGTGCCACAGTGGGAGGGGAAGGGGGGTGGTGACGTACACGGCCCCGCCCCCTGGCCGTGTCCATCACCGCCCCGCCGCCTTCCCCTTCCTCTGTGGTGGCTTGGCTGAGTGTTGTGCACTCAGCCGGGCCACCGCGGGGGAGGAGGGGCGGGGTGGTGACGTACACGGCCAGGGGGCGGGGCTGTCTATGTCACCACCCCCCCTTCCCCTCTCCCGCGGCGGCCCGGCTGAGGGGCGCACCACTCAGCACTACAGCAGGAGGAGGAAGGGGGGGCGGTGACGTACACAAGGACTCCGGCTGCGGCCAGTGGCTGCACCCCCCCCCGCCAGGTCTGCTACCCGCCCCCTCCTCCCATCCAGCCCCATGGATCCCCAGCTCTGCTTCCCACCCCCTTCCGGCCAGCCCGCCCCTTCACCTCCCAAATGGCTGCTTGCCGCCCCGGGCCCAGCTGAGCGCTGACAAATTTTAAACCGTTTCACAATCTAACATTTTTTCCTGATTCTTTTTAAATGTATTGCCTCTCTTTTTACCCACTCAATCAATTATTTGTACAGCTCTAGTGAAGACTCTTGTTGGCTTTGGACACTCTTCACAATAGCTAAATTCCTCCTCTCACCAGGCTCCAACATGCCCCCCTGACTCCAGCTATCTTGATCTCTCTTTGTATGGTTTTTCTTGCTGCCCACCCAAATTGTTTAGGGAAGTGAATGCAGATGCTCAGTTTTCAATGTGGCAGAGTACAGAGGGGTGGACTACGTGATGTCTATAAGTCCTTTCCAACCTAATTGATTTTATTATTATATATTTTGGGTTATATAATTGACTATATACAGAATGTTCTATCAAAGGAACCATTTTATTAATATTAGCTGCTACTAAAATATATTTGATAGTGAGATAGATAGAGGTGCTTCCCCTAGCTATACATTAAGAGGTAAAGTTATGCTGTTGTGCTCTTCTACTGCTTTATAAGTGATGTAAGTGACACTGAGTCTGTACAGAAACACAAAAATCCCATGTTTAGTATAAAACTGTCAGGGCCCTTCCTCATATTCTCATCAAGGTCAGACCTGTAGTGATACAGAAATATTAATGCTCCAGCTTTGGGCCAGATCCTAATCCATGGTAAAAGGACTAGATTCATTGTTTTTCACAGACCTTTGCTGATTTACACCAACTGAGGAGCTGGCCCCTGGTAGTTTTAAGTCACGGTGGTTCTCAGTAACATGATATTACAAAATTGGACTTGAATGGTGTAATTTGTACTAAGGGTCAGCATAAGACAGACCTACATTGATTGTCAGGGCCCAGGCAGCTGCCTTTCTGTGTGTTCTGGCTGATTTAATCTCATTTACACATTCTTATGTGAGTTACTGCATTTTCATTACTTTAGCCTTTATAAGGACATGCTTAAAGGGACTGTATTATTGTCTTGGAATATATTTGATGGCATAGTGAAAAGGGTTATTTGTCCGCAGGAGGCATCCAGAGAGTAGATAGGATATGTGAGTGTTGCTAATCTATCTTTAAGCGGATTTGATATTGATTTAAGAAAGCACTTATATGATCATCATACATCAGTGGCAACCACCCCTCCCCCACACAGGCCACTGTTTTGTATTTGGAATGCAATTTATAAATATGAAAATTTGTATGCTGTCCTCATCATGTTTCAACTCTATTGCTGCTTTTTGCTCTTGGATACACGTTTTGTTTTCTCTTCCCCTCTCCTCGGGCTAGACCAGAGAAAGGCTTCTTGCCTCATTCCTTCCTGCTATACTGGATCTTCTGTGGCTGCCTGCTGCTCTGAATGTACCACTCCCTTTCCTGGGAAGTTATTTGTATAGATGAAAACTGCAAAAGGAAATAAGATTACACATTTCTGAGCAGGAGAGAGATGAAATTCTGCTGGGGTTTGTTATGTATGAGAAAATGCTTCTTTAAATGTATCCCTCTGATGTAACAGTCAAAAAAATGTTGTTAGAGCAATTCCACATGTGCCCATGAATCCATTTCTCATAAGCAGAAGCAGCAGGTTTGTATAATTTTGGTGGTGCCCAGAGTGGGTCCAAGTCCTGGCCTCCCCATACCTGTTTTGTAAGTGTGTGGGGGGGGGGGGCCGGGTGAGGACTTTGGCTCTGGGGTGGGGCAGGTGATGCAGATGAGGGGTTTGGGGTGGGGAAAAGGGGAGCAGATGAGGGGCTTTGGGGGTAGGAATTCCTCATCCCCCTTCTCCTCTCCTCTCCCCACACCACACACACTCACCCAAGCCGCAGGCAGAAAGGACTCCACTAGAAGTTGCCTGGGAGAGTGTGTGTGTGTGTGTGGGGGGGGAGGAATGCCACATGCCTCCTCCCCTTGGCAGACTCAGCAGTCAGCCTGCTGCTGGTGCTGCTCCCTATAGCAGGGCAGCAGCAGCCAGCAAGGGAGAGCACTCAGAGCAGAGCTGCATGCTGCAGGGAGGAGGGCAGGTCAGTTGTTTCTCAAGTCAGGCTGCTAATGCCAGGGCTGGCAGGTGGGGCCAGAGGAGAGACTTTGCCGGTTATTGGTGGAGCTCAGGCACCCTTGGCACATACAACTCACTGCCTATACTTGTAAGATTTTGTCTGCCTCTGTGTTGATAGCTACCACTCATTGCAGCTGCTACTAATTTACCATCAGTGTCTAGGGAGAGAGAAAATGCATTTGAAAAGCAATAGGTAAAGGGTTGGATTTAGTAGTCTTCCACTCTCTGTATACTGCAAGCAGACTGTCATTGGGATGAAGATGTACTGAGTGGAGAAGATGAAATATAATTGTGAGGATATGTCTGTTGAGTAGCTGTTGTTGTTGGGTAAGCATGCGAAAGAGGATAGGGAACAGTCTGTAGAAGTAAAGGTCACCCTTAGTGTTAGAATACAGGGCTCTTACTGATCAGTAGAGCAGGCAGAGACCTGTAGCTAAGAGCTCTGTTTTTTTGTGGTATTAAATGTATGTATAGTAAAATACAAGAGTTGTATTGGTGTATGCAAGCTTTCTAGACTTTATAAAGAACAACATGCCCTTTTATAATGCTTTCATTTTCAGAGATATTTCTCTATCTAATATGTATTAAGATTTTCCAAAACACACTTTTTTATTTCCCTCAGCTCTTCTCCTAGTTTTTGGATCTCTAATAGATGAACAGTTACACATGTTTCATATGAGTGCCTTTAACTCCCATTAGTGCTAGGGGAAATGGAGGGTACTCCGCACCTTGCAGGGTGAAGCTGAATTTCATGATATTGGGTTCCATTCAATAGCAAAGAGATGCTACAACACGGACTTAGTTAGATTTCTCCAGTGTGACCAGCAAAATCCCCCTGCACTCATGGTAGGATGAAGCACCATAGAACATCTCTGATAGGTGTTTGTCTAACTTGCTCTTAAATATCTCCAATAATGGAGATCCCAAAACCTCCCTATGCAATTTATTCCAGTGCATAACCACCCTGATAAAAAGTTTTAAGCTGGACTTTAATCAAACCTCCTTGCTTCAATTTAAGCCCATTGTTTTTTGTTCTATCTCAGCGGTTAAGAACAATTTTTCTTCCTCTGCATTTTTAGGTACTTGAAAGCTGTTATCCTGTCCCCTCTCAGACTTCTCTTTCTCAGACTAAACAAGCTTAATTCTTTCAATCTTCCCTCACAGGTCATGTTTTCTAGACCTTTAATCGTTGTTGCTCTTTTCTGGAAATTCTCCAATTTGTCCATATCTTTCCTGAAATGTGGTGGCCAGGACTGACCATAGTACTCCAGCTGAGGTCTAATCTATGCGGAGTAGAGCAGAAGAATTAGTTTTTATTTAATTCTTACAACACTCCTGCTTATACATCCCAGAATGATATGGGGTTTTTTTCAACAGTGTTACACTGTTGACACATTTAGCTTGTGGTCCACTATGACTGTCATATCCCTTTCTGCAATACTCCTTCCTAAGCAATCATTTCCCATTTTGTATGTGTGTAACTGCTTTTTCCTTTCTAAGTGGAATTCTTTGCATTTGTCCTTAGAATGAAATTCAATATTTACCTCAGACTATTTCTCCTGTTTGTTCAGATCATTCTGAATTGTTGTCCTATCCTGCAAAGCAATTTCAACCCTGTCCAGCTTGATATCATCCACAAACTATATAAGTGTACTCTTTATGCCATTATCTAAATCATTGATGAAGATATTGAACAGAAATGGTCCCATAACTGATCCTTTCACCCTAGCTGCCTTTCATTTTTTAATTCTCTACCAGTTCCTATGTCAAAATCAAATCTAGATCAGCCTCTAGTAGCTTTCTTCACCTTCTGAAATAAAAAAATCTCCTATATATTCCGTACAATTTAATTTCCTACTTTATGAAACTTTAGAGATGAGGCTGCTTAAATAACTGCTCTACTTCACACCTCTGAGAGGCCACAATGTTATTTCTGGTACATGCGACAGCTGGATTGCATAGAAGGAATAGACTGTTGAAGTGCTATCTCTATTAAGTGGTGCTTTATTACAGTTCCAGAGCTCTGAAACAAAGCTTAGAAAAAATGGCATAAAGGCAATAAAAATAAGCATAATCAAAATCAGATTCATACATCAGTGCTTGTATCCCTTATGGCTCACAAAACATATCTCAATGAGAGAGATGCATCTTTGGGATTCATCACTGCAGCAGTGGATGAATAGGAGGAAGCCATTTAGTCCTGTTAGAAAGCTGCTGGACTCAACAGAAGTCTGTAAATATGTTGTGTGTGTTTTATTGGCGGTGAATCTTTCCATAGCTTTAGACATTGAAAGAAGCCACAGAACAAGTTTGAGGTGGGGAAAATCAACATAACTGGGAGAATGTGTGACTTAAATAATTTGCAAATTGATGTAATTAAATAATTGGGAGAACACATGACAAATAATTTATGAAAAGTCAGTGAAAGACTTTGCGCTTGTATGGAACAGTATTTATTTGCAAAGGGCAAAGTTCATTTTCTCATCTCTGTTCCATGTCAAGTCAGTACATGACCCTTCTTCCTCTCCTCCTGGATAACTACAATACCTCCTGTAAGAAAAAAAGATCATGGTGCTGCCGACACAAAACCATCAGGCCATTTTGAAATGGAAAACTGAAATGTGTACGTTTGCCTCTGTGGCAAGCAGGGTTTAGGGAATCAGGAGACCCAGGGTCTGTTCCTCTTTGCCATGTAGTGATGTGGATTAGGGGCACATCATTTAATCTTTTTCTGTTCTTCAGTTAACACAGGAGCAATAAGGTCGCTTATTGTGCTCAGTTCAGTTTCTAGTGACTAGGTGTCTAGAGAGAGGCCAAGACTGAATTAACCTGAAGGCTGAACTCATTTTATTCCTATAGGTATCCACCAGGTCAGATTTGAAGCATGTCATCAGGACAGTAGGTAGTGGGGAGGAAATTGAACTGCCACTGCCACTAGTATCAGTTCTGTATATAAACAGGGGTATTCACTATCCAAACATGTCCCAAAAAAAGGAAAGAAATCTATCAGACAATAGACTTTATGTGTATTGAGACTATAGACTTTAAGGCCAGAAGGGACCAACATGATAATGTAGGTGTGATAGAATACATGCCTGAAGTCACATCCTACAGGCTGTATTTACACACAGCCATTCAAGATATGACTTGTATGCCTGAAGGCTGTTTGTGCACAGCCCAGGGCCATGTCTGCACTGGCAGATGTAAAGCACCTGCAGTTGCAGCACTGCTCATGCAGTGCAGCAGCAAAAATGCCATTGGGTGTCCACGCTGTCAGCTGCCAGCACACTGGTGTGACCACATTCTTGGTACATGCAGAGCCTTTCGGAGCAGTGCATTGTGGGCAGCTGTCCCACAGAGCATGTCTTCCACATCTGCCACAGAGGTTTGTGAGGAGGCATGGGGAGTCCTATTTGCCTACTAAACTCATCCGTCTCTCTCATCCAAATGTATTATCATGAGCTCCAGGGTTTGAGAGTATCCTTGAATCAGTGCCCTACTCTAATTGAAGGAGCATTTCAAGTCTATCACATGATGGTTTGGTCTCTCACCAGTGACAGCATCAGCTGTCATGACTCAAGCTCCTGTGTCTGCTCAGGATCAGCTGGAGACAGACTCTGAGAGTCAGATCCTGTTTTTAGATTCACTAGTATAAAACCAACATTACTCCATGGGACCTGGTTCAGATCTCATTCATAACAGCTTTACATGAGAGTAACTATGTTGTGTCAGTGGAATTACTCCACGTTTACATTGACTGAGAATGATATTTGACTCATAAGTTTATCTGAACTCTAGTGTAATTCTATTAAATTCTGGGCAGTGCATAGGGAAGTCCTCCTGGGTATCCACAATTTTCATGGGGAACCTGAAATAAAAGAGTTAAGCATGTATTGCTTTTGTTTATTGCAGTCTTCAAAGGTGAATGAATGCTTTAAAAAGGGTAAAGTATCTTTTCCTCTAATTTTCGCATACTCCTCCTTAAAACTGTTGCTTCCCTCTTCCTAACCTCTACCCCTTCCCCATGAAATAACAATTAAATTGAAAGCAAGCTAACCGCTTTGTGGAAGAGAGAGTGGAATAGTGTGAGGAGGTGACATGTGGTTGATGTATCCATAGAAACCATGACTCCAGCCTCATTCACACAAAAAACGCTTCTGAGGCAGTCCAGAAAGAGAACAGAGGCCACTGTAGATGCAATAACAGATTCTATCAAAATTGCCTATAATTCAAAACCTTTCAAAGCAGTGTCAATGTAAGAAGGCAGAAATATTTGGGAAAATCAGTTTCTGAAGGTTCTGGCAGGGCTGGCCCACAACATTTTGGCACCTGAGGCGGGGAGCTCAAATGACGCCCCTATGCCACCTTTTCTCCTGCCTGCCTGTTATGTCTCCTGTGCCCTCCTTCCTCCAGCACAGCACTCCACCATCTCTGTGCATCTAGAGCAGAGAGAATACATATGCACCAGCAGCAGACACAATTTTCTACACTCTGGGTCCTAGTGGCACTCCTCGCCCCCACAGTCTGGCACCTGAGGCAGCCGCCTCAGTTCACCTCATGGTAAGGGCAGCCCTGGGTTCTGGTCTCATATACAGTGTCTGAACAGGCAAGTATTCTGTTACATTAACTCTGCAAAATGCCTAGTCATCTTGAAATAACTTAGTGATAAACCAGCTCTCTTTATTTTATAATTTTAACATTTACCGGAAGTTTTTACTCTCAGCAACAGCTGCAAGAGTAGTATATTAGATAACATGCCTCGATGCAATGAGGAACCTAGGTAGTACAGTGAAAGATATGTGCATTAGGAATGTTGATGGACTGACAGGCCTGATTCACTATGTAAAGCATGATTTCAGTTTTTGCATCAGTGTAAGTCCAATGATTTCTAAACTCTATATAAACATCAATAGCCAAAACCTCAAGCTTACGGAAATCAAGGTATGTTGAATGTGCACAAGGACTACAATTTTCAAAAGCATCGAAATAATGTAGGGCCCTAATTTTTGAAAGTGACTTAGTCAGATTTGTAAAGGAATTTAAGAGTCTAATGATGTAGATAGGCACTTATTCAAAAGTACTTAGAAGCATAAGCCATTTTTTTGCAAATGGTAGTTTGGCTCCTAAGTCACAGGTTAAATTCACAAAACGGGAATTAGGGTCAGCATTGCAATGCTGCCTCCCCACCCTAGAATTCATTTTATGCACCCTGGCTCCTTATTCAACAAACAGGGGAAGTTAGGCATGTTCTACACTTGAAAATTAGTTCCATGTAGCTATGTCACTCAGCTCTGTGAAAAATTTCACTCCTTGGTGCTGTATCTAGATTGACCTACCCCCTACAGGTGTCTAAGTCAACAGAATAATTCTTCCATCGACCTAGGTACTGCCCTACAGAAAGGTAGATTAACTACATTAACCAAAAATAACCCTTCCATTGATGTGGGAACCATCTGCACTTTGGAATTACAACACTATAGTTGTGCCACTGTAACAGCTATAGTGTAGACATGGACTTAGGCACCCTAAGCACAGGATTCACAAAAGCTAACAAGATCCACCTCAGCTAGCCAGTTGGACATGTTGAAAGGTGTGTGGCCTAATCCCTGCTCCTCAATGGGATATAGGAACCTATTTCTATTTATGATTCACAACCATGACCCGTTTCTGGAATTAAGCACCTCGGTCTGGTCTGCTCTATATTGCAAAAAAAATGGTGGTGAGGGGGCCGTTGTTGTTATATGTTCTGGCACAGTGGCATTCAGGGACAGACCCTGGATTAGACCACTTACAGAAGGTTGGCAGGGGAGTTCTAGTTTTATAAGTGGCAGGGCTTAGGTGGTTTTCCGCATGCCCACCAACAGAAATGTACCACAGGGATTTTATCAGCAGAAACTTTGTAGCCAAGGAATGTAGGCACCTACAGCATTTGAACATCTAAATTTTGGATTTCAGTGTCTAATGTGGCAGTTAGGTGATAAAATGCCTTTGTGTATGTAACCCTTAGGTGCTTTTGAAAAATGCATTAATTGACCTTGAAACAGTGCATAACCGATTGTTAGAGAGGATGATGTCAGAAAGACTAAGACAACCATGGAGAAGATGGAGCATCACAAAATGGATGATCACTCAGAAGGAATTAATGAAAAACAAATGTGACATATAGTTCTTGTCTGATAGTTAGGTACATCCAGTTATTAACAAAACAAGTTTCCCAAATTAGTATAGTTGAAATTAAAATTAAATTTAAATGAATGTTAAGAATAAAATAAAATAAAAACAAGTCTCCCAGCCACAGAGATGTAGAATATTTTACCAGCTGTTTAGTCACTTCCTTCTTTTAAATTTGATTTGATACTGTGGGCACATTCTGACTACTGCATTCATGCTATGATCAAGGGTCTTCCCAAGCTCATTCTTACGATTTATGTAGCCCTATGCAATACTATTAAACCGGTGCCGCTATGCCCAACAACAACCCAGGGTGGGGGGAATGATGATTTTTTAGAGATGTGATTTTATAATCTTCAGCAATACAGTAAGGAAATATTTTAAAAATTTTTTAAAGGGTCCTGTAGACTAACAGGAAAGTCAGAAACTGACACTATATATCTACAATTGGCAAATGCCTGTTAAATGGCTTCATTACCACCTGAATGGCTCTTTCATCCATTCAGTGTTTTGCTAATTGGTCTCGCAGATTTTTTCCTGTTTTAAGTTAACTAGACCCTCTGAGGAGAAAGCAAAGCCACAGAACAGGGATAGGAAGAGGTGGATGGGTGGACATTAAGACCCAGTAGGACCCCACATTTTTGGGTCCCCTAAACAGCTACATATTCTGCATATGGGTAAGGTTGGTTCTGGGTCTTCAACACCTTCTTTGGGGTTAGTTGAACTCTAGGAGTGCAAGAAGGAAGGAAATTTTAGCATAGCATACATTAGAGTGCCAATCATGGGAAGTGATAATACTGTTCTACTTGTTGCCAGTTAGGTCCCAGCTGCAATAGTGTATCCAGTTTTGATCACCAATGTAGGGATAGTTTGTAGAGGAAACTGGAAAGGATCCACAGGTGAGTGACACAGAGGATCAAATGGATGGGGAATGAAACCCATATGAGCAAAGGCTGAATTGGGTATGCTAAGTTTGGAAAAGAGGAGATTTGGGGGGATGTAATAGCAGTCTTCAGATATTTGAAGGGCTGTCATAAAAAAGATGGAGAAAAGTTGTTATCTTTTGTCACAGAGGGAAGGATGAGAGGCAATGGGTTCAAACTAGAGCACAGTAGATTTAGATTGAATCTCAGGAAAAATAGCAGGATAGTGGAACAGACTGCCTAGGAAATTTGTGGAAGCTCCTTCACTGGATGCTTTCAAAAGGAGGCTAGATAGCATCTGTCTTGGATAGTTTAGACACAACAAATCCTGCATCTTGTCAGGGAGTTGACTAGATAACCCTGGAATTCCCATCTAACCCTGTGATTCTACCTTGAGTGCAGGAACCATGACTGTCCCTAGCAGGGGTGTCTGGTGAAGGGGGATAAAGGTGGCCACCAGCCACATGACAGCCCCCAGCCCAGGGAAGGACTGGGGCAACCCTCCTCAATCCCAGGCCCTGCCTCTGCTCTACTCTCTCTCTCTTCCTTTTCCATGCTCTTGCTCTGCCTCTGCCCCACTTCTTTCCCTCCCCTGAGTGATGCGGCTCAGGGGGATTAGTGGGGCAAGGGGACATGCGCTTACAGTGGGGGTTTGCCCCCCCTTCACTCAGGTTGCTTGGTTACGTGCACCCAGACCTGCAGATGGGAGGAGGGGAAAGGGGCACTGCACCACGGCCCTTTACATCACTGCTGGAGTGCCAGGTGGCATGCTCCAGAGCAGTTCCAAAGGTAAAGGTGGTGGTGGTGCATGGTACACTCCAGCCTCACTGCCTTCACTCACTGGCAGCGGCGGCGGAGGAAGAGGAGCAACACGGCTCCAGCTCCCTCTGCTCCCCTAGCTGTGTTGCTCTGCTTCCCACTGGTGAGTGTGGAGGCAGTCCCACCCCTTCCCCTGAGTGATGCAGTCAGGAAAGTGGAGCAAGCTGGGGCCATGATGCTCTGCTTGCCTCATCACTGCTAGTGGGGGGGGGGGCGGTGTAGGGTAGACCTGTGGTGTGAGAGCCAGGCCTCCTTGATAGTCCCCCCAGATGCCCAGGGACTCTGGCACCACGGGCTGCTGGCCGGCTCCTTGCCCCTCCCACACAAGGCTTTGAGTGGCATGTGTCCTCTCGTGCCCCCCCACACATCACCTAAGGTCTAGTCCTTGTCTGGGGAACACAGTGAATTGAAAGCCTCTTTTCAGCCCTCGATTTTCTGCATGCAACCTTGCTAGGGGCAGGCACAATTTGGCCCTTAGCTTTTGGGGCAAACCAGCACCCACAAAAGTAGACTCATTGACTGCTGCTGAAATGAATGGGACTACTTGGATAAGACAGAAATGCTACTTGAATAAGGGGTTTCAGGATTGGACTAATCTCTTTCTGCAGTCAGCTATTTCAACATGTGGCTGAGATTTTTATTTCTATTTAACTGCCAGGAATACTGTATCCATTAGCTTTCAGTCAACATACTATATGAATGGGAGGTTCTATGTGCACTCTACTCACAAGGCTGGCTTATTTACAGAAACTTCACATTTTGGTCTTCTCAGCCACAGGATGACTTGCATCCTCTACATTTCCATTACATTTGTCATGTAATCAATGCCCTCTAGGTACAAATACAACAGCAAGTCCAGTGGTTCCTGCAAAAATTTATGTGTGGTAGGATTTCTGTAGTTTTATTTGTATAGGGACTTCTGTGGCATAAATCCAATTTCTGAGGTCCAGATGTGAAACAAAGGATCAGAAGGAGAACCACAACCACTATAATGGAACAGAAAGCTTTTAAGCAATGTGGGATTCATTTCCTTGGTGTAAATAATATTTTACATTTCCCATTCATGAATAATTTTTATATAAATCATTAACAAAAGAAGGAACAGCAAGTCTGCACGGTGGTAGAGATGAATGTGTAGATGGCTCTTACAGTTAGCAATGGTTTAGCTTCTTTTAAGACCTGCCCCATAAATGCAACATTTGTAAAACAATAGAAACATCTGATTAAAGACAGGGGCAGCAAACTTTCTGCAGTCCTCAGAATGACTTAAAAGTCTAGTAGCCAAAGTAAAGCTAACAGCATTTGTATTTTACAAACTTTGTTAATCGATAGGAACAAATTCTGGTCAACAAAATAATAGATTAAATAATCTTCAATCATACGATTTTATTCTCTACTGCCACCAACAGATTTTTCTGCTTTTAAGGATACATTTAACTTTTATATCACATTATTTGTTGTGAGGCTGGAAACACTTGTAGATGCTGTACCAACCCACATTCCCCTGAACAGGTCTGGATGAAGATGCAGGCAAATGAGACACATACCTAAGGCCCAAGTTTGGGGCAGAGAGAAGAGCAGGGGTAAAGTTATAGGCTGTGGAAATGGTAGAGGCGGAGGGGTGACCACCAGAAAAAAAATCTGTGGTTCTGTATCCCTTGTGCCAGATTGCAATACTGCACACTCCAGTTTGGCTGGGCAATTCTTCTGTAGTGATGGGAGTGGGATAGGGCCAAATCTGAGCATGTGGTATTGTGATTGGGCATACTGGGGGTAGCAGCACCTCTGGGGGTTTGGCCCAGCTGTGAGGGTTGCCACCTGGCCAATTTTTCTACTAGGTTGTTCGTGGTCGGTTTTCAACAGTGCCAGTGGCAATTGATGTGTGGGGGACACATTCTGCCAGGAGTGCTGCACTGGTATGGCACTGAGGTCTGCTGTCACATGCCAGGCCCTCAGCATGCTGGGGTGATTGCTGAGGCTTCTGCTCCTCTTCACACTGGAGGCTGGAAGCAGGACCAATGGACCTGAGGATTCCCAGCAGGAATGTTAAGGGTGGGGTTTAGGGAGAGGGAAGGCAGGGGCTCCTGAGAAAGGTTAGACAGGGGTCTCTCATGAAGGCTGAGGCTCCTGGGAGTGAGGGGGCTCAAGGACTCATAGACCAGTGAGATTTGGCTGCTGGGGGGCATAGACACATGCCTCTTAATATTGTGGGGGAAGGAGTGGCAAAATCTAAAGGGGGACAATACATAACTGCCCTGCATGTCTCCTCTGCCTCCAGGTTGCCACACTCTTCCTGATCCACCAGAGTTACTTGCAGGAGCATCTCTGTCCTCCTACTGTGCTTATTCCCCAACCCCCAGCATATTCAGCTGGGCAGCCAGGATCAGGTAGGATGCAGAGGTACTGGGACAGAGCTGCTTCTCATGCTGGCTGAAGATGGCTGCTCAGCAGCTGCCTGAGAGAGAGTCTGGATACCATCTCCCCAGCTGGGCTCTTGCAGGCAGCCACTGAAGCAGTGGTCAGGAGAAGTGGCTGGTCCTGCCCCTCTGTTCCCCAGTTGCTAGGGTCAGGGGCAGAGCATGCTGGGGGGCAAGAACAGCAACAGAAGGATAAAACCCATCTCCCTGCACGGACTGGTGGAGCAGAAACCTGAGGCGCACTTGACTCCAAATGCTCTGCCTAAGCATTGCCAATGGGGGATGCCTGTTGTGTCAGAGGAGGGTCATTCTGGTGAGGGGGAGAGGCCCTACCCAGTGGTCATTCTTTTCTGTGCATATTGATGAGGCTCAGAAGCAGGCCTGCCAACAGTGAGGAGTGCTCCAGGCAGCGCTGAGGACTGGTGGAGAGGGGTGTTCACGACAGTTTGGGTGGCACTGAGTAGCACCAGTCCCAGCTCCTTCCACCTAAGGCCCTTCCCCTTCCGGAAGCACGGAGTCACCCCCTCCACACCAGAGGCCCATGGAGGCTCTCGACTCCCCTGCTTGGAAGTGTATTTTTGACTGTGATCAACTGACAAGTTAATCCAGTCCTGCTCCTGGACTCGTATAGCAGGATACAAGGGAATGCTGGTGTGTGGTTCTCTGGCCAGCAAACAGGCCCCTGGGAGAGGCATCAGAGCAACTCTGTAACACAGCAGATAATAATTTAGTCAAATGGATGTGCCAAACTAAGACTCTGACCTAAGAAGTAATTTGGCTCCACAATACCTATGGACCTAAAATAGTATGTTACTTCATTGGAGAAACTGAGAGATACCTATTTTTGCTACAGGGCTGTAGTGTAGACGCTTCTGACATCAATTAAAGGTTTTTTTCCTTCCATCAGTATAGTTAATCCACCTCTCCAATAGGTGGTAGGTCAACAGAAGACTTCTTCTGACCTCACTGCATCTACACTGCACATTAGGTCAATCCAGTGGTCCCCAACGTGGTGTCCGCGGGCGCCATGGTGCCTGCCGGGCCATTTCTGTGCACCCGCCGAGTGATTGGGGCTGGCCCCGCCCCCAGGTGCGCGGCGCATGGGCGGCGCCAGCCCCTGGGCGCATTGGCGGCACCGGCCCCAGGCGCGCAGCACATGGTCAGTGCCGTCCCGGGTGCACGGCGGTTAGGCGGCCCCACCCCTGGGTGCGCGGCGCGAGGTCTGTGCCGGCCCCGGCCCCGGCCCCGGCCCCGGCCCCGGCCCCGGCCCCGGCCCCGGGCATGCGGCGTATGGGCGGTGCCGGCCCAGGCGCATGGCACAGGGGCGGCGCCGGCCCTGGGCACGCAGCACATGGGTGGCCTCACCACCGGGCGCGTGGCGCATGGGCACTGCCGGCTCCTGGGCGCGTGGCACAAGCGCCGGCTCTGGGCACGTAGCGCAGGCGCCGGCTCTGGGCACGTAGCGCATGGGCGGTGGCGGCCCCGCCCCCGGACACGCAGGACATGGGCTGTTCCGGCCCCGGGCGCACGGCGTATGGGCGGCCCCACCTCTGGGTGTGCAGCACAGTTGTGGCGCCAGCTCCGGGAGTGCGGTGCATGGGTGGCGCCAGCTCCGGGCATGCAGCGTATGGGTGGCCTTGCCCCCAGGCGCGTGCGTGGCCCCGCCCCCGGGTGCCCAGTGTGTGAGCAGCCCCGCCCCCGGGCACCCGGCAGCCCCAAAAGGTTGGGGACCACTGGGTCAATCTAACTATAGTGCGCAGGACATGACATTTTTCATAGCTTTGAATGATGTAGCTAGGTCAATCTAATTCTTAAGTGAAGACTAGGTCTATGTGAAAATTCATTAGCTTGTTGGATGAGAACCTACAATAAATATGATAAAAAAGAGCTTTTATTAACATTTTTTGAGCCTCTTTGGACTGGGAGAACAAGTCCAAATTCTCCTAAACAGGATGATATCCCCCCTCTTTACTCGCCCAAATTAGGAAGGCAGAAGCTATATCTGATTTCCACTCTGAGGATGGCGTATTAAGGGGATGGAGATGTGGGTCTTTCCAGTGTCTCAGTGAGACTCTAGGGTTTGGGGGGATTTTTTTGAGAAAAAAAGAAATGCACATGCTTTATTTAAATGATTGTATTTTTCAAAAACACAGTGTTATTTTATTGTTAATTTTTTTGATTTCTTAGAAAAGGGAATTGTTAACATTTTCCATTTAATTTTTTTAGAAAATTTTGTAAATGAAATTCCATCAAGTGTATTTTTTCTTCATCCCTAACTCTTATCATTTGCTACATTTTAACAAAAAAGAGCTATAATCAATTTGGTTTCTGTTACCCCATAAATATTCTCACTGGAGACCACCCAGTGTTACACTAGTATGGGTTTATTTCCACTAGGTAAAAGTAAAGAGGAGAAAGCAGCCACCAAAGGTTTAAGCTAAAGAAGATAGAACTCTCGCTCTCTCTCTCACACGCACGCACGTACGCACGCAAGCACACACACCTCCATTCACTCACTCATTCACACCCATTCATTCCTGCCCTCAGGCACTCACACGCTTACACAGACACAGACTGGGTTGCAGAAGGAGCCAAGGCATGTGGATCCTGGAGGGTCTCTCTGCTCATCATGGCTGGGGAAGCTGGTCAGGAGAGAGAGACACTGGAGAGGAGCTTCTCAGGAGCAGGGGAAGGAAAAAGAAAGAGTCTCACATGTGCTCCTTCTCCTTATATTGTGTCTGAATGCCCCCTGTGACTCATTCACCTTGTCATCAGGGAGCATGCCCAGACTTCCCTTTATCCAGCAAGGAGCATGCCCAGACTGTGATGACTCATTGAAATGTGGTCCATTGTTCCAAGTCTTCTTCAAACACACTCACACTCTCTCTCCATTCACTCAGGGGAAAATGCAGCTTAGAGAAAGTTACAAGCAAAGTGGCTGAGAGTTAAAAAGATTACAAAGTTACAGTTTACAGTAAATTTGAGAGTTACACAGATTACAAAGTTTGACAAAGATCACAATGAGTTACAGTTTAAAACCTTAGACCTTACAGTTTGGTGTAGCTTCAGAAAATCCATGTATATAAATCTAGTGAGCTCAGGCGGAGGCTTTTTTATGCAACAGTTTCCAATAACATTTTCTACTAATTTTCAAACCTTAAGCATTGATTTAGCTGAACCAAAATAGATCACTACTCCAAATTTCTCGGTTTTATTTCTTTTCTGTAAGGTTTATTGAGAAGCAATCCTATTCCAGGTTCATCCTATTTTTCTGGCTCATCTTGGCTCAGTCTCTTTCAACATTCACTATTTATGTCAGTTTTGAGAACCGTACTTGATTTTGTGATTGTCTCTTTTCTGTTTGGTTTTACGAGAAGCATTCCAGGCACATCCCATTTTCCTGGCAAAACTAATGCCTTATGTTGCTTTAACTTATTATCAAAGAAAGCTGTATACTGAATTTGGTGGAGCTAGCTCTTACCATTTAACAGGAGTTCTGGATCAAACAGACAAACTCTCTAAAATATATAGTATAAATAAATGCCTCATCCATCACCTCTTCCAAATTTGGTGGTCTATAGTAGACCTCTATCATGACATCACTCCTATTTTCCCCATTGCCGTTATCCAGAGACTCATAGCTGGACTGCCTCTCAAAACAAATGTATATTTTCCTGATGTACAATGCAACACCTCCTCCCTTTTTACCTTGCCTGTCATTTCTGAACAAGCTATACCCCTCTATACCAATGCTCCAGTCCTGAGAATTATCCCATCATGTCTCAGTGATGTGAGTTATATTATAGTTTAGCTTATGTACTAATGTTTTTAGTTCTTCCAGCTTATTCCCCATATCCGTTGAAACTGAGTGTAGATTTACAGTGTTGAGCAGATTCCTCTGCTGATTTTGCTCTTGTTCCTATGGTTCCCATTGTAATCAAGATCAGAGGGAAGAAAAAAGTATTATTATTATTATTTTTTTGGTTTTATGTATTTGTAAGCTACTTAGTTACAAAGTGATAAGGGCCATATAATGCTTGGTTATCATAGAATAATAGAATACTAGAACTGGAAGGGACCTGGAGAGGTTATCAAGTCCAGTCCCCTGCTGTCATGGCAGGACCAAGTGTTATCTAGATCATCCCTAATAGATGTTTATCCATCCTGCTCTTAAATATCTCCTGTGATGGAGATTCCACAACCTCCCTATGCAATTTAACCACCCTGACAGGAAGTTTTTCCTAATGTCCAACCTAAACTGCCCTTGCTGCAATTTAAGCCCATTGCTTCTTGTCCTATCCTCAAAGGCCAAAGAGAACAATTTTTCTCCCTCCTCCTTGTAACACCCTTTAGATACTTGAAAACTGTGATCATGTCCCCTCTCAGTCTTCTCTTTTCTCAGCTAAACAAGCCCAATTCTTTCAGTCTTCCCTCACAGGTCAAGTTTTCTAGACCTTTAATCATTTTTGTTCTAGAGAACATGTAGAGAAATCCACATAATAGTCAAAAAACAAATAAATATTGAATCATCTTTAGTAACTTAGAATGGCACTGTTTCTATCTTTACAAAATATGTTAGAAGTTTGTCAATGAAATGCTATCTTTTTTATTCAAAGAATACATTAATCAATTACATATGGAATTATCTCTAGCAGAGGAAAGCAATCTGGCAGTGTCTCTACCTTTAATAATTGCATTAGGATTTTGCTAAAGAAATATAGTTATGATTTTGCTATTCTTGAAATGCAAATCAAGGAAATGAACAAAGGAAAATTAGGTTGCCATCCTGCTGCTGCATCAGAAGATGTCTGCCATCACTGTCAAGCTAGCATCCCTTAAAAAGAAGAATAAATAATTGATCAGAATCTATTGTTTCCCTGGAATGAATTTTGAAGGAAAATTGTCCACATTTACTGAAGCCTAATCCTTCTGTTTGCCCTACTATCCAATACTGCCATGTGCTGCTAAGAACATCAATCGAGTCTCAAGGCCTGGGGCGTGGTTCTTGTAGTTTAATCTCTTCTTTTTTCTCTTCTCTTTGCTGCTTCTCCCTTCCCCACCCACTCTGTCTCTGAGGCCCAGTGAGGTCAGCTCATGAATATTGCTGCATTTCCCTGAGATACTCTGGCACAGCTTGGTACCTCGTGTGTGTATGCATTTTACCAGCCCAGCAGCAGACAAAGTGGTGGTGAGTAATGAAACTGCCTTACAGTAGAGCCATTGTTAAGTGTTGGGGGGGTTGTTTTTGTGGGGTTTTTTATGAATGTTCAATACAATTAAAACTCAACACACTATAAATCGTCTAGGGTAACCCAGTGAAAACGCCCTCTTCCTTCTGCATGCAAAAATCGGGACAAAGGCACCCTCAAGCTTTAATAAATATACTTGCAGTGTGCAGCATATTGAAACTTACCAGAATGAGAGGGCATGATCTGTGCTGGGAAAGTGAGCAAATTAAATGGAAGCCTCTTCTGAATTCCTGGCTGCTTCTGTCTCAGGGGATTTAAGTGTACGCTAGCAGGTAAAGACTGTGAACCCTCTCTCTGGTTTGCTGTTGGGGTTATTTTGTTTTTCTTTTTTCTTCTTCTTTTCTTTTCCGTCTTAGCAGCTGTTTCCAGCAGGAAAACCTGCAGAGATGTCCTGTCACCGCTTTGATGCCACGTGATTTTACCTCTAGCAAGCTGATTCTATTGCAGAGTTTTTGTGCAGATGGGGAATTCTTACTTGGAAATGAGTTTCGGTTGCTGGATTTTTTAAAAATAAATATTTAATTTGTATAGAAGCCTGCTGTTGCTGGAATTTGGAACACGAAGGGTTCAAGTTACATATTCCTGGCAGAACTTTGCTGAGCCTGATGACTTTGCTGCAGTGAAACTTCAGGAAGAAATCCAGGTAGCGTGTAAGGTGACAGATTTGTTGGTTTAATTTTTAGCAACACATAAGTCATACTTCATTGTAATGAATAAGATACAGAAATCAATTTGATTCCACACATTTTCAGCACCTCTAGATACAACTTGTTTGTAATAGGCAACTGAAATGTAAGGAAGGAAACATTTCATAGTTTTTTTTATATGTATAGTAACAAATTATAGCTCCACATTTGGCAATTAATATATTGGAACTTTTTGCCCATTTACATTCCTCAGAATGTTAATTTTCAATACTTCAACTAAAATCATTAGTGTAGATGTCAATGCATGTAACAGTAATCAGGGCATGTAATCAGTGCATCCCTGGCACTAAGCAGCATCATAGCCTAGAGTGTGCTCCAGAGTTGTCTAATTGGTACAGACCATAGAATGACCTTGCCAAATTCCATTTTGTCTCTTTACTGTTTAATGCTTTACAGGAGGATTCAGATAATTTTAGATAATTAGAAATATACTCGGGACCGCTACAGTTTTTACTTTTGCTGCTGCATAAATTATCATAAACTATAAATGAAAGTTGAATAAAGACTATTAAGTACATTTTGTTGGTCACACTGATCATTTTCAGATCACACGAGGAAGCATCTGTGTAACGTTACACCAAATAAATACCCTTTTTATAATCGACTGTGACCATGGAAACAATCACTTTGCTAATATGGAAAAAAAGTTGCCAACTGAACATAATTTGGTAACCATAGTAACAGTCAGTCCTGGAGTAGTCTAAATGTGTTCTGGGATTCCTAGTCTTTTAAATTACAAAAATGGGTAAAATTGGCTAGCGAGACCCTCATAATTAATATAAGATACTCACTGAGAAATTGGAAGGAAAAGTAACCTTTGAACCTAGATTTGTAATAAGTTTGATATCCAGAGGCACTATATCACTAGTTCTTAAGATTTGTACTTGTAAATTCAACATAGTAATATAATCATAATCTCCACAATTGTAAAAGGGTGGGGCTAGTTTAGGTGGTCTATGCCTTGGTACTGCTGGGAGAGTCCCTCTTGTTAGAGCTAAAGGAACTTCTGGTTTTAGTTACATGCGTACAACCCCAAGAGCATGAAGTACTCCCTCCCCTCTTGGGAATGTCCTTCTCAACAGCTGGGGGAGTCCTTTCTAGTATAACCAAGATCCGGCTGGTACACACCGAATAACGTTGGCCAGGGCGAACAAAGCAAATAAGACGTGTACAGCTCAACTACACATTCTGACAGCCGCAGGAAAAAAAATGTCACCTGCTGGAGACAAAAAGGAGTCCGGTTCTGATCCGCGCCACAGAGGCGTTATTCAAATGACTTCAAGGAAGTGACTCCGAATTCCCATGGGTGTAAAGGAGAGCACAATTGGCTGGCCATCGCACACTGTGAAGCCTGCATCGGTTTTTGCTTGCTGGGGATTGAAAGCCGCTCCCCGAGTCCCTAGCTGGGTGGGGTTGGCTTGGAACAAAGCGCTCTGACTGCCGGGGAGACACCTTCCCTCCCCAGCTGCAACGCGCCCCCTAACTCATAGCTCGGAGGGCGCGGGCAGCATTTCCATACCCCTGAGGGCCGAGCCCCTCCCTAGGGCTGGGGCTGGGCACGTGCTGTCCCGGGGGGGCGCCGGACTTGGGAGCCCAGGCTGCGGGTGTGCGGCGCCCGGTCCTGTGCGAGTCCTGAGCGTGCGCGCCTCTCTCTGCCCCCCGCTCCCTTCTCTGTGCCGCTCTTTCCCCAGCTCCCCGGCAGGAGGATGCCCCGGCCGCCTGCGAGGCTCTCCGGCGCCAGCAAGCAGCGATGAACCAGCCGCCTGCCGGGGGCGCTGCAGCTACTTCCGAGCCCCGCCAGCACCCGGAGGGGAGCAGCAGCAGCAGCAGTAGCAGGAAGCAGCCGCCGGCGCGAGCGTCCTCTCCGGCCGGCCCCAGGGACAGCCGCCCCGCCGCCGCCACCCCCCCGCGCGCTCCGGCTGCCGCCCCCAAGGGCAGCTGGGCGCGGCCGAGAGGCGGCCGGGGCCGGGGCTGCGGGGACAGGCCGCTGGGGCGGGGCGCGGCGCTGCCGGGAGCTGTCCAGCCCGCGGCGGGTGCTGAAGCGCAGCCGCACGCGGCGGGGGCAGCCGCAGCCTCCCGGGCGCCGGAGCCGCCGCCGCCGCCGCCCTCCGCCACGGAGCCAGAGGAGCCGCCGCCCGCCGGAGGAGGAGGAGGAGCGGGCGAGCGGGAAGGGGCAGCCGCGCTGCAGCCGCCGCCCAGGAGCTGGAGGGGCAAAGCGGGGCGGGCACCGCAGAGGGGAGGCGGGGAGGCGGCCCCGGCCCCTCCATCCTCCTGCGGCGGCGGCAGGGGCCGGGCGGGCGGCGGGTGCTGGCGGGAGGGCTGCCTGCAGACCGAGCTCATCCAGTTCCACCTGCGCCGCGGCCTGGCGGCCCGCGCGCAAAACCACAAGGGCGGCGACCCCAGCGCCCCGGCCGAGGCCGCCGCCGCCGCCGCCACCTCCTCCGCCATGGCGGCGGCCGGGCCCGAGGGGCTGCAGCAGGGCGACGCGAGCCCGAGCCCGCCGCAGCACGAGGAGCTGCAGGAGGAGATGGAGAGACTGCGGGAGGAGAACGAGACCCTCAAGGTGAGCGGGGGAGGGACACACACGCCCCCTTTGTTCCCCAATGGAGGGCAGGGCCCCCGCCCTTCATTCCCCAAAGGCGGACGATGGACAAGGGGGTGAACGCCGCCTCCTGTGGGCAGGTGGGGGTGAAAGGGGCAACGCCGGGCTTCTCCCTTCCCTCCCTCCCGGCAGACTGGAGGCTAGAAAGGGGCCCAGCACATTATGGCAGGGAAGTGGAGGATGGGGGTGGGGGCGGGGTGGGAAAATTCCTCTGGCCAGATTTGCGAGCTGAGCTGGAAAGGGGCAAGGCCTATCGCCCACACCCTTCCTGGGCAGGGACAGGGGAGAGAGCAGGTTACCCAACCCTTTCTGCTGCTTCCTATTGAGGGGTGGGTAGGATGCTGTACAGCAGACACAAAGCATCCTGGGCCAGATCTCTGCTTGTTTCCTATTTCTTCTTCTGGCTCATGAGAGGCAGGATTTATAACAACATCAATATAGTATTATACCAGGGCAAGAACATGTTTTAGTTCATAGTATCTCTTTTATTGCCCTTTATTTCTCCCATTTGTCTTGCTTTTTAATGGGCATGGAGGGAGAAGATCTGCTTTCCAGCTCCGTTTTTTAGCCTTTGTTTTGTCTGTCTCTGATATTTATTTTCTGGGTCCATCTGCTTGTGTTCTTCTGTGCCTGACTGCATGTCAGAATGAGATAGATGAGTTGAGGACAGAGATGGATGAGATGAGGGACAGTTTCTTCGAGGAGGATGCTTGCCAGCTGCAGGAAATGCGTCATGAACTGGAGCGAGCCAACAAGAATTGCCGAATCCTACAGTACCGGCCGCAAGGCTGAGCGCAAGAGGCTCCGCTATGCACAGACGGGGGAGATCGATGGAGAGCTCCTGCGCAGCATGGAGCAGGACCTCAAGGTACAGAAGCACCTCATCTCAATGTGTGGCTGGGTGGTTGAAAAAAGAGAGAACTGAGTGCTGAGGAAAATGGTGCTTCCGTGTCCTCTCTGTGATGCTCCAAGCCAGTTTGAAATACACACATCTTCTAGACAGTGCAGAAAGCACAGGGTATAGGAGGCCAGATTTACCCTTTGGTTTGGGGGGCAGAATTTGATAGGCCATGTTTTGGGGTTTGTACTCATCTTTCATTCAGTCTTTACTCAAACCAATTCTTGCTGAAGTCAGTGGGAGTTTGAGTAATTTCCCTGAATGATTACACTCAGGGACCTTTTTAAGTCATTACAAACAAAACAAAACAGCTTACACTATGTGGGCCATTTTTTGTAACCCCATTAAATAGTCCCGTTGACTCCAGGGAGACCATTATACTATTTATATGTGTATGTTATTTGTAGGGTGAAATTGTGCCTCTCCTGAAGTCAATAGAAAAACTCCCATTGACTTCTGTGGGATCCATAATTTCAGCCATACATCTTCCAGCCAGAAGGAACTGTTATGATCATCTAATCAGCCCTCCTGCAAAATACAAGCCATAGAGTTTCACCAAGAGATTCCTGCCTCAAGTCCATCATTTATGGCTGAGCTACAACAAATGTTTTAGAAAGAAAACAATCATTTTAACTGATAGAGAATCCACTGGGTTAATAGGCAAGTTCCAGTGGTTAATTGACCTCATTGTAAAATATTCATTGGGGCAATTTGGTGCTTTATTTCTAGTCTGAATTTGTCTAGCTTTAGTTTCTATCACTATATCTTGTTATGCCTTTAACTGTTGAATTATATACCTCTAGTGTTAGAGATTTTGTTCCTGTACTTAGCAACTATGATCAAAACACCTATTAGCCTTCTTTTTAGTAACCAATCGCTGTAAGTCTGGTTTTTGAGAACTCAGATAATTCTTGTAGCTCTTTTCAATGTGTCAACATCCTTTTAAAAAGTGTGGACACCAGAACTGGAGACAGCTTTCCAGTAGTGATCTTGGTAATGCCATGTACAATGATAAAACATCTTATTTCTACTTCAGCCCAATAGTCCTCTGCATGTACATCCTGCCTGCACATTTGCTGTCTTAGTTATAGTATTTCACTACAGTATGTCCAGCTGATGCTTATGTCCACCATGCTCCCTAACTGCTGTGCTGAGTTACTTCTTTCTAAAATTAAGTTTCTCATCCTACAAAGATGACTGATATTCTAGTTTCCTAGATATTTGATCTTGCACTTAAGAACATAAGAACGGCCGTACTGGGTCAGACCAAAGGTCCATCTAGCCCAGTAGCCTGTCTGCCGACAGTGGCCAGCACCAGGTGCCCCAGAGGGTGGACCAAGACAATGATCAAGCGCTTTGTCTTCCTGCCATCCTTCTCCAGCCTCTGACAAACAGAGGCCAAGGACACCATTTCTATCCCCTGGCTAATAGCCTTTTATGGACCTAACCTCCATAAAATTATCTAGCTTCTCTTTAAACTCTGTTATAGTCCTAGCCTTCACAGCCTCTCTGGCAAGGAGTTCCACATGCTGACTACACGCTGTGTGAAGAAGAACTTTCTTGTATTAGTTTTAAACCTGCTACCCATTAATTTCTTCATTTGGTGTCCTCTAGTTCTTCTATTTAGGAACTAATAAATAACTTTTCTTTATCGCCCTCTCCACACCACTCATGATTTTATATACCTCTATCATATCCCCCCTCAGTCTCCTCTTTTCTAAACTGAAAAGTCCCAGTCATTTTAACCTCTCTTCATATGGGACCCGTTCCAAACCCCTAATCATTTTAGTTGCCCTTTTCTGAACCCTTTCCAAGGCCAAAATATCTTTTTTGAGGTGAGGAGACCACATCTGTACACAGTATTCAAGATGTGGGCGTACCATAGTTTTATACAGGGGCAGTAAGATATTCTGTGTCTTATTTTCTATCCCTTTCTTAATAATTCCTAGCATCCTATTTGCCTTTTTGACCGCTGCACACTGTGTGGAAGTTTTCAGAGAACTATCCATGATAACTCCAAGATCTCTTTCCTGATTTGTCATATAAATTAGCCCCATCATACTATAGTTGGGGTTATTTTTCCCGATGTGCATTACTTTACACTTATCCACATTAAATTTCATTTGCCATTTTGTTGCCCAATCACTCAGTTTGGTGAGATCTTTTGGAGTCCCTCACAGTTTGCTTCTGTCTTGACTATCCTAAACAGTTTGGTATCATCTGCAAACTTTACCACCTCACTGCTTACCCTTTCTCCAGATCATTTATGAATAAGTTGAACAGGATTGGTCCCAGGACTGACCCTTGGGGACACCACTAGTTACCCCTCTCCATTCTGAACATTTACCATTTATTCCTACCCTTTGTTTCCTGTCTTTTAACCAGTTCTCAATCCATGAAAGGACCTTCCCTCTTATCCCATGGCAACGTAATTTACACAAGGGCCTTTGGTGAGGGACCTTGTCAAAGGCTTTCTGAAAATCGAAGTATGCTATATCTACTGGATCCCCCTTGTCTGCATGTTTGTTAACCCCTTCAAAGAACTCTAATAGATTAGTAAGACATGATTTCCCTTTACAGAAACCCTGTTGACTTTTGTCCAACAAATTATGTTCTTCTACGTGCCTCACAATTTTATTCTTTACTATTGTTTCAACTAATTTGCCAGGTACTGAAGTTAGACTTACCGGTCTGTAATTGCCCGGATTGCCTCTAGAGCTCTTTTTAAATATTGGTGTCACGTTGGCTACCTTCCAGTCATTAGGTAATGGAAGCCGATTTAAGGGATAGGTTACAAACCACAGATAATAGTTCAGCAATTTCCCATTTGAGTTCTTTTAGAACCCTCGGATGAATGCCATCCGGTCCCGGAGATTTGTTAACATTAAGTTTTTCTATTTGTTCCAAAACCTCCTCTAATGACACTTCAATCCGGGACAGTTCCTCAGATTCATTACCCACAAAGGACGGTGCAGATTTGGGAATCTCCCCAACGTCCTCAGCCGTGAAGACTGAAGCAAAGAAATCATTTAGTTTCTCCGCAATGGCTTTATCGTCCTTGATTGCGCCTTTTATAGTTTGATCGTCTAGGGGACCCACAGGTTTTTTAGCAGGCTTCCTGCTTCTAATGTACTTAAAAAACATTTTGTTATTTCTTTTTGAGTTTTTGGCTAGCTGTTCCTCAAAATCTTTTTGCTTTTCTTATTACATTTTACACTTGATTTGACAGTGTTTATGTTCCTTTCTATTTATCTCACTAGGATTGGACTTCCACTTATTAAAAGATACCTTTTGTCCCTCACTGCTTCTTTTACATGGTGGTTAAGCCACGGTGACTCTTTTTTAGGTCTCTTGCTATGTTTTTTAATTTGGGGTATACATTTAAGTTGGGCCTCTATTATGGTGTCTTTAAAAAGTTTCCATGCAGCTTGCAGGGATTTGGCTCTAGTCACTGTGCCTTTTAATTTCTGTTTAACTAACCTTCTCATTTTTGTGTAATTCCCCTTTTGAAATTAAATGCCAGAGTGCTGGACTTAGCTATATTAAATTCATATTGGTCAAATGAGCATAGTTTACCATGTAATCCAGATTGCTCTGTAGAACTGACTTGCCCTTATTATTTGCCACCCAGCCAATTTTTGTGTCATCTACAAACTTTACCAGCAATCGATTTTATGCTTTCTGCAACATGAGTGATAAGGACATAGAATGGCATAGGGACAAAAACAGATCCCTGTAGGTTTCCCAACTAGAAATGCCCTCTTTTTAATCAGAATATCTTGCACGACTACAGAAAAGCATTACAGAAATCTAAATATATTATGTCAATGTAGTTACCTTTGTCAGCCCAATAGGTAATCTTGTCAAAAAAGGATATGAAGTGCTATTCAGCCTTAGGGTTGCAGAATCTAGGCCATATATCTGACTTGCCTCCTATGTCAGTACTTAGAGGGAGAGTAACAGATGCTATCAGTGGATTCCCGTGTTGGAGGACTACCTAACTGATCAGTGCACAATAGTGGGGGAAAGTCTGTCAGGATCTAATTCTCTGACTTGATGTGATTTCCACCCTATCTTGCAGCCCCTTTGCATAGGCTCTGCTTGGAATTCAGCAAACATGGTCCCTCCACCTCCAAGGTGTGCGTGCTCTCCATGATGGGAGGAGCTGGGCATTGGGACAGGGAAATCATTGAATGAATGCTGCAGCCTATTGTATCAGAACTTTATACACAATTGTGTTTCAGTTGAGAGAGTGAGTCACGAGCTGCAACTGTTTTCTGATAGACATAATTCTTCAGCATTGCTTGCTATGCAATACTTTTTCCTTCCAAATTCTTGCCTGGGTGTGTACATGAAATAAAACACAGTATTAAAAATGTGTAACAACCATGAAAAGAAAGTTGAGCACATACTTAGGTAATGAAAACATCAAGAGGGATTAACTGTGTTTTCATTTGTAATGAAACTGATAAGTCAGATCTTTCAAAATGATTGTACTGAAGTCATCATAGCTGTTGTTTTGCTAAATATTTGATATGTATTATTACAGTTTTAAAAGTGCTATAAAGTTATAATATTATGTTCTGAATGGGAAAGTTGTCATTTACACAAATGAAAAAAGGGACTGAGTCCTGGTACATTTCTTTAAATTTTCATCCTGTTCCCATGCATTTCAAAATTTAAAGCAAAAACCATGAATGCGTCAATGCACTTTAAAAACATTATACATGTTGAACCTCTTTGGTCTGGCACCCTCGGGACATGACCACTCTCAGATGAGGGTTTTTGCCGGACTAGGGAAGATTATTTCTGGGCCCACCCCTGTCACTGCCCCTCCTCCCCAGCCATGGCCTCGCTGTCAACCTCCCAGCCAGCTTCCCCGTGCCACCAGCCCCTCCGCACACAGGGCTCCTGGCCCCATCATGGCAACCCCGCTGCTGGCAGGCACAGCCCCATTACTGGGCTCCATCCCCGCGGGGCAGCCCCCCTGCTGAGGTCCAGTTGCACTGCCGAGCAACAAGCCCTGCTTGAGTTTCAGTCTCACTGGGTAGCCCTGCTGCCTCCCAGCCTCACCAGGCAGCTCTGCCGGGCAGCTATTGGGCTTTATGCTATGGTGCTCGGCAGCCCCACTCGTGGGTTCCTGGCCCCACCACCAGGCAGCCCAGCAATCAGGCTCCCGGCCCCCCTGGGCAGGCATGCTGCCTCCCAGTCCCACCGGGCAGTTGACCCAGTTGGCTGTAGCAGGGCTGCCGGGCTCCAAGTTGTGCTGCCACGTGGCCCTGCTGCCTCCTGGTCTCATGGGGCAGTTTTGCTGCTGGGCTAGCCCTGCTGCCTCCCGCTCCCCGACCCCCACTCCTTGCAGTGTCGGCACTGGGCAGCAGCCCTACTGCTGAGCTCCTGGTTTTGCTGCCATAGGGCAGCCCTGTTACTGGGCTCTTGCCCCGCTGCAGGACTCCCAGTCACCAGCACTCCACCAGGATTCTCTGTCGGACCAGGGATGTTTCCAAACCAGAGAGTCCCAATTAAGAACAGTTCAACTTGTACTGAATTTTGTACAAGTGTCTGGTCACAAAATCTAAGGTTTATTTTATTTTTAAAATTAAAGTAGTTAGCAATAATAAGGACCATATTGGGGCCAACCTTGCATGCCTAAATGTGGGGGAGGGGGGAGGAAGAAGTGAGGAGTTATCCCCTCGTTTGTGCTCCATATGTCTGTTGACTGTAGATCTTGTTCTTAGTTCATGCTTCCATGAGCATTAACTGTCTGAAAGGGACTTGCATGCGTGCAGTAGGAATGGAAAGAGTGAGTGAAGGAGTTGATTGGACTGACATTGCAGCACTCAGTCTCTTTCAAATACAGTCTCCAAGGATGGTGGAGCTACTGCTTCATTGTGAACTCCCAGAAGTCCAGAGAAGGAGTTTGTTTGGGGCCTAATCCACTGAAGCCAATGGAAAGAATCGTCTTTACTAACTTTAATGGATGTTGGTTGAAGTTCTTAGTTAGCCAGAATCCCACCAGTCAGTTATGGCTTCCACACATCTCTTCCATGTCCCATCTACTGAAAAAAAGATATAATAAGTGATAATTCAGGCAGTACTGCAGAAATACATATTTTTCATGTCTTTATTTATTTTTGCAAACTCCATTTCATTTAGGTTGCGAAAGACGTCTCAGTCAGACTTCATCATGAGTTAGAAAACGTGGAAGAAAAACGAGCTACAACAGAAGATGAAAATGAAAAGTTAAGACAGCAGCTTATAGAAGTTGAGATTACTAAACAGGCTTTACAGAATGAACTGGAAAAAGTGAAAGAGGTTAGTGTTGTTTACTGTTGATACTTCAAAATATGTGAACAGTTTTATTCCAACCTGAAATTCTGAAATTATCTTTATGAAATAACTGATTTTTCCATATGCCCATTGCAGAGAGATAGGAGTTCTGAGGGCGCACAAAATGCAATAGGAAGCCCTTTAAAGGTAGCAAACAGTCATGTTGAATAGCTTGATTGTTGAGAAGGTGTAAACAATTGCTGTAAATGTAACTTCAAAGGCATAGGTAACCTAACTGTCATCTTGATTCTCTGAAGCATTGGGATTGTGGAGTTGTCATAGCTAAGGGGCTCCAAGACATTCTGTCTGTTCAAGACAGTTGCATGAGGAATGCTATGGGCGGTTCCAGTAAAATAAGAAGAAATATGTGCACTAGTAATACATAGTACAGCAGATTGAAAGGTAACAAAGCAGGTATTAACAAGAAAAAGTTTGTGGATTAAAAGTTAGTATTTCAAACAGATTTAAGAAATAACTCACCATTTCAGCAAATGCATTCAGTGACGCCACTTGTTGCCATTTTAGTGATACTTCCCAACAGAAAGTCCAGTTTCTAATCTGTTCTTGTTTAAAGACTGAAGAAATTTATTTAAGCTGTGAAGACAGGCAGGAAATTTTCAGTGTTGTAGGGTAAGTTTTATTATTTTTAGAATTTGTTGAATTGAATAGTGGCTTTATGTATATATTACCTATGTTTTCTTTGCAGGTGTTGATACTAAGGATATTAAATAGTGAGTAAATGACCAATCATGAACTCATGATCATGCAGGCAGCCTAGCTCCTACTACTTTTAAACTGCAGAGCCACAGCAGGGGTAGGTCTGAGTCCCAGCTTACTCCAGGTCTGGATCACTGCAGCTGTGCCTTTTAAAAGTAGTAGGAGCTGGGCTGCCTGCACTCCTGGCTCCTACTACATTTAAACTGCAGAGCCACAGTGGCCGGGTGGCTCTTACTATGTTTAAAAGGCAGAGCCACAGCGCCACTGCGCCTCTGCTTCTCCTGTTCCCCTGCCCCCACACCATGGAGATGGTGCTGGGGGGAACCAGCTTATAAGCCAGCTCCCCCCAGCACTGGCTCCTGCTTCTCCAGAGGCAGCAAGGGGGCAGGGAAATGCAAGTAGTCAACTAATCAACTACTCTTTTCCATCCCTAGTTGATACTTAAACTTGTCAATAGAAAATAAAGCCACACCCCCACAAACTTCCTTCCACTGCTTTTCTGGCTAGTAACTAGTTTGTCAACGGCATGACAATTGAGCCTGGTCCATCATCCATACATGAGACTCTCTTCCTCTTCTGTTTTTGTTCTGGTCTTTATTGTAAAACATCACTGCTCTCAGCTGCCACACCTATTTACTGCTTGAGATTGTGGTGCTTCTTTAATTGCCCTTAGCACTTGTTGCTAGACTCAGTCTTGCTCTAAACCTTCCCCCGTTCCAGTCCATTCAGACTCCTTGGGTGGCTGTTCAGGATACAGCCCTATTTGTGACTTCTTTGCCCCAGTTCAGTGCCCCAGTTCAGTGATAAATGTGGTATCAATGTAATATCTCCTACATCCTCTATTAGGGAGCTTCATCTTGTACATGCAGGGCAATGAACTTGATAATAGACCTTTGTCATCATTTGCCTCTATGATTTCCTTCTAACTCTTGAATCTATTCTGTAGACACGTCTGTCCCACCCCAATGAACCATGTGTTCTTCCTAATATCTTCCACTTCTCTCTGGCTACGTCTAGACTACATCCCTCTGTCGGCAGAGGGATGTAAATGAAGCACCTCATTTTTTTGAGGCTTAAAAGATCATTCGAAAAAGCGCCCCGTTTTCAAAAGAACCGCGTCTAGACTGCGGTTTCAATTTCGAAATAATGCTTTTTCAAAAGAGCACCATTACGTGATTATGCAAATGAAGCACGGGATATTTAAATCCTGGCTTCATTTGCACTTTCAAAGTGCTTCATTTACATCCCTCTGCCAACAGAGGGATATAGTCTAGATGTAGCCCCAGTATCTTCTCTGGTCCATCAGGAGGACCCTTGGAATTTAAGGATGAAGGAAAAAGTCAGGCTGGATTAGAAGTTGGTGCTGTTCTCCTTGGCAATAGGTTCAGAAGGCCAGAGCTCACTTATGATCCCTGTTATCACAGAATGAGGACACTGGGCCAGAAAGGAGAAATGGGGCACCCTTTGGAGATTAGGCACTAGAAAGCAGGGCTCTGGGTACAGGCACAGGTCACAAGAGGCAAAGTTGTATTTTTGGTATGGTCAGCTGTACCCTAAGAATGGGGTAGGTGAATATTATCATGCTAGAGCAGAAAAGTCAGGAGAGAGACTTGTACCTCAACCTCAGGCTACTGATTCTTATCCGGCTGGAACAGGAATCTGAGTTTGGCTAGGATTTTCAGCACAGGGATGGAGAATATAGAAGGATGGTTGAGGGGAAGCAGTTCGGACAGAAGACAGGGATATTGAAGAAAAGTCTAATATTATGCATGTTGCAAGTCTTTTGCCGGTTGAAAAAGCAATGTAAGGAACTGATTTCTCTTCTTGTAAACTTGAAGTTCAGTATCTGTGAAGAAAGTAATGTTACTATAAAACCACCATTAGAACAATCCAAATAATTGTGAAGGATAATAGAATTTACCTGCACCAAATGTCTCTGTTTGCTGCCTCTCATGCATTCAGATGCTCATCTACATTTCATGTGTGTTTAGTGGCATCATCAGACTGTCACAATGATGGCTTCCTGTTTCCTTGTGAATTATTTCTCTTTGGAACTCTAGTTCCAGTCTCTTCTCATCCTGAACTCATCTGAGTAGTCCCATCACAATTGAACTTCTTTTGTGAATTAATTTTATCCAATGTGAGTAAAAGGCCAGATTCTGATTTCAGTTATTCCAGTGTTAATCACTACATTATTCACCAAGGTCAGGGGAGTTACTTTTGATTTATAACAAAATAAGTGTGATCAGAACGTGTCTCAGTAATTTTAATATCTTTTATATTGCATGTAATCAAATTTGCTGGAAAAATGCAAACCCTAAATTAATGTGTTGGAAAAGTAATGAGCTTCTCAGTTCTTTAAAATGCATTGAAGTGTGACTTCTGTTGGGAGTTCGTTCTTTTTCTGTGATTCTTTGGAGATAGCAGAAACATTCCAAATAACACACAAGAAAGCACAGTGGAAGCCTCTTATGCTATTTAGCATGCCCCAGCTCACCAAGCAGAGGGTAACCAGAGCCAAACATTTCATAGTAAAGATGCCAGGCCTTTAAGGCTGCTATTAAAGAATATGGGTTGGCCATATTGTAAGCACGTGCCATGAAAGGAACATGGTGTGTGCAGAGATTGATCCAGAAATTTTCACTGGACACTTTGACACACATACAGACATGCACTTACACATTTATTATCAGATTCCTCTGTTCATTTGGAGCTATTGGAAATTGAATGAACCATGGTGCGTGGCCTGATGAGTGGAAATTAATGTTGCTCATAGCATCAACAACTTGCAATCAGTTTGACATCAGAATGTAGGGAGCTGTTTTGGGGTAGCATGTGATACAACATTGTGTTTTCCACTGTCTGCTCCCCCCTGCATTCCGATGCTATCCTGTTTAATGCACCCTGCAGATACTTTGCTTAGCAACCTTACCACTGCATATCTCCAGATGGAATCTGGCCAGTTAAGCTGCAGTGCACAATGCAGGTTTTTCATGTGCACAGTGGGATTTCAGCCTTTTTTTTATAGCAAATTACTACTAATTGCTTATATCTATGCCCCATTATTAATAATTATCATTAACAGTAATATTTTTATTGCAGGGAGCATATGATGCTAGATATACAGGTTCTTTCTAATTAATTTGGCTTCTCTAGCATATTACATTTTAAGCACGTTAGACATGCAACTTAATATTGAATATATATTAGAGGTAGGGCAGTTATCAAGGTCAGCAAATATATTATTATTTAAAGCTGACAAAGGCATAGTAATTATTTATATATTTTAGAAATGTGAATCTGTCTGTCTGTCTGTGGGTCTGTTTGTGCAAGAATTCTTCCTAAATGGGAAGAGCTAGGACCACTACATTTGGTATGCAATTTCCTCTTCTCATAACTTAATGCAATGTAAGGTTTTGATTGTACCAGGAAAATGTGAAGTGCAGGGATTGGGACTGTTTTCCATAACATGGAAAGGGAGGGGCTATTTGGAGGCACGCTATACTCACAATGGCCACTAGGAGCAGCGAGTGCTATACTGTACAGCAGTGGTCACCAACCAGTAGATCTGGATCTACTGGTAGATCTTGGAGCCTCTGACAGGTGATCCTGACTAGTTTGGCCAAGAGGCTAACAAGTGCCAGCACTTCAGATGCCCCTTCCCCACACTGCTGCTCATCTCCTGCCCTTTGCCTTGGAGCTGCCCCTCCCTCTGGGGAGCTTCCTGCTTTCTGTGCAGGGCAGGGAAGAGAGAGGAGGGGTGCTGATGGCAAGATGCCCCCTCCAACTCTGTATCCTTTCTCCACAGAGCGGAGAGGGGGCACAGCAGGACGTGGGGTGGAGTTTGCTGGCTGCTTTAGGGAGTGGTCCAGGCCCAGGGAAGGAGTGAGCCCACCTTGGCCCCACTGCATCACCATCCAGGAGCCACCAGCAGTGCCCAGCTGGAGCTCACATCCCAAACTCCTACCCTAGACACGAACCCCCTCCTGCACCCCTGCCCTAGCCCCAAGCACCCCTGCATCCAAATGCCGTCCCAGAGCCTGCACCTAGAATCCCCTCCAGCAGCCCAACTGCCTGCCTCAAGAGCAGCTCAGAGCCCCTCTTACACTTCAGATCCCTTAATCCAAGACCAGATTCTGCACCCCAACCTGCTGTCCCAGCCTGAGGAAAGTGAGTGAGGATGGGCAAGAGAGGGAGGATGGAGTGAGCAGGGGCAGGGCCTTGGAGAAGGGGTGGGAAGGAGGCAGGGAAAGGGTATTTATATTTGAGGTAGATCTTGGATTGCACTTAAATTCAAAAAGTGATCTCATGCTCAAAAAGGTTGGAGACCACTGCTGTACAGTGACCTCGGGGCAGCTGTACCACCAAGAGAGTGGCTAGCTGGGGACCGGGCTCACCATCTTGCCTGCCACACATCCGGGTAACTGGGGCTTCTTGCCCAGGAGACAGCTCCTGCTGCCCCCCGCCCTGGGAGGGGAAAAGAGGGAGGGAAATAGCCCTCGCTGTCCCCCTGAATCAGGAGAGGTAAGGGCTGAGGGAGCCCCTGGTGTCCTCTCCTATACCTCCTACATGCCCGGCCTCCTACCCGGAGCCCTCCACATCTCCAAGGTACTGCCCTGACTCTGCACCCCCACACACCACGAGCCCCCTGCCATGAAGGAACTAGGCAATGTCTTTTAATGAGTAATAATTAATTATTTGGAGCTACATTTTGTGTAGCCTTTAGCTTTTTAGGGATGTAGTAGAAAGTAAGGATTTCCCCATCTTGTGCATCCACATTTGTGCCAAACTCAATTGCAGCCAAGCACTTGGCTGTATAGGTGCTGTGGCCCAGATGCTTCCTGTTGGGTGAAATAGGGTAGGTAGGGTAGGGTAGGCTGGTGGCTGGGAGGAGAATGCCGAAGCTCATAAATAGGTTTCAGAATTCACTTTTCCATGGCAAATGTGAAGCTTTTGGGGAGACTGCCTTTTTGAGATGGAGTGGTGCACCTCTGGACCATCTTTTATTATGTACTGCATGAAAACAGAAGAGTCTAGAGGGAATGCAATTCAGGAGGTAGGGCATTGGATTGGAGGTCAGGGAAGCTGGCTTCTATTCTTGGCTTTGGCACTCATCATCTGGGTAAGGTTAGGCAAGCAACTTCACCTCTCTGTTTCCCCTCCAACCCTATCTGGGTAGTGCAGGGGGGCCTGACCACTGCTGCCATGCGGCACCAGGCCTCCATCCATTGATCCCCAAAGCCATGTGGGGTGCCGAGGGGGGTGAGAGAGTGGGGCAAAGGTGGGAAGGGGCAGGTCTTGGAGGACAGCCCCACCCCTGGCCTGTTGGGACTCCTGGGCCAGATTGTGCAGTTGCTTCAGCCAGGGATCTGTCTCTCTCCACAGTTCCTTGTCCACATTCTCCTTCCACAATCAATCTCCTCTCGACTCCTCATCTGATCTACTTCTGTCTTGTCTCCCAGTCCCCAGTTGTCTTCTGCTCCTGTTCCTCTCCATTCTTGTTCTGCTCCCTTACCGTGCTGGCTCAGTCTCCCCCGCCGGACTCCTGATCCAAGCTCAGTCTCCCTAGCTTCTTGTTCCAATCTCTATCTCCTTGCCGCTTTCTATAAGTTTCTTTTCCCAGCCAATCATCGTTCTACTCCACACTTGGGGTCTTTGTCATATTCACCTTCCTTGCCCCTGCTTCCTCCTTCCGGTCCCTATTGCCAAGCTCCCCATACTCTGCAGCTCCTGGTCTGACCTCTGTTCTCCATTCCCAGCGGGCTCCCAGCCTCCTCTGCTCCCTGTTTATCTCAGTAGCACAGATGCCAGTCTCCTGGTTCAGCCAAACCCAGCTTCCCCTTCTCCTTGCTTAGCCAGTACCAGTCTCCCACCAAGCTCCCAGTCTGTCTCCCAGCCTGCCCCCTCCTGGCTCTCAGCCCCAGGCTCCTTTCCCAACAAGTCCCAATCTCTATCCCGACTCCTAGTCCCTGTCCTCCTTCCAAGTCCTAATCACAGTTTCTTTCCCCTGTCCTTGCCACCAAGTCCTAGTCTCCCCAGACTCCTTTTCCTTGTCTGTTCCCTTTTCTCCTAGTCCAGCTCTCCTTCCGTCTGCATTCACGTTAGGTGGCTTGTCATGGGGGAGCCATACTTCAGCAGGTGGGAGAGAGTCACTGAGAGCACAGGGGAGAAAGGTTCCCTGCTTTCATTTCCGGTGCCCAGCCCCACTTTGGTCTGGACCAGCTAGCACCAGCAAATATAAGGAAATTCAGGTTTTGTCCCTGTAATCATGCTGTGGGGATGGCTTACATGCAATGTGATCAGCAGTAGGAACAATGAGGGGGATGTCACATTCTCAATGCACAGAGAATCTTCAGCGATTGTTTTTTGCTGAGGATGCGAGAACTGCAGCTTTTGAGAGGATTGCTGAATTTGTCCAAATGTGGGCAGATTTCCCCAAGAACAGCTAAAGGACACATTTCTGACCAAAAGGTCACTCCCTGCCATATTTCAACTCCTTGCTCCCACACATGAGTGTGCTGAAACTTTTATATTGTCAAAAGAATGTATTTTTCCTAGCCTCATTATTGAAAATGACTCAAGTTTAAAAAAAAAATCAGCCTAAAGTATATCACACAGGATGGAAAACTTCAGCATAAACAATTTGTTTGGCAAAAATATATGCAACTGAAAACAAGATCTGATCATTGGAAATGTTGGTTAATCTCCTGTTGACTTCAGTGCACAAAAATATCAGCGCTCTGGTGGCTAGCTATGTAGTAGCCAGTGTAATTTGGTGGAAGGCTGGGCTTTTCAGAGGGGGAAGAGAGAGGACAGTGATATGAAGGCCTGAGCTTGGGGAGGCCTGCAACACATCTCTAACTAGGATGAAATGGGAGGAGATCTCCAGCAAACAAATTTTTCTCACTGGGCCTAGTAGAGTTGATGTGGAGATTTTTGTAACTTGCTTTGCAAATACATTCATTTTATTTTGTTTTATAACTGCACTTATCACAGTTGCCTTTGGGAATATTATTTTTTTATAAGGTGACCAGTTTATGTGGGAATATATTCAATTGTGTAAATACTTACCTTTAAGTCTGGTTCTGCCACCATTGCTCATACTGAGTAGTGTTCACTAGTTAACAAATATGAATTAAATATAATAGACCAGACCCTAAACTAGGGGTGATCAATAATTTTTGCGGCGGGGGGGGGGGGGTGGAAGGGAAGGGAAGGGAGCACTCCAAGTGTGCCTCCCCCCACACAGGCCTCCTCTTAAAGGAAGGATATGATTTCCCAGAAATATGGAAGAGAAAGAAGATAGTTTATGCCAGCATCCAGTAGTGATATCCAATATTAGTGGAGTCATCAAGGCCCTGAGGCATTAGATTATCTTAGCAAACAGAGGACATTATATCTAGCTCTTCAAAGTGTATCGCCATTCCCATCACTGCAGTCTTGCTTGGCTTCCCAACCTCAGCATAGTGATGTGTTTAGGGCCTGATGGGGACATAAGAGAAGTGGGGTTAGAACACATTCTCCGTACACTTTGCCTATTTAGACTGTAAACCCTTCACAAGGGGCCATCTTTTATCAGACCTTTGTATATGTGGGAACTCTGCTACTACAGTATAAATAATATTAGTAATAATCCACCATTGATTTCTGAGCCAGTAGAGGATGCCCTATATGGATTTCAGGGCACTTACAGGACGATTATTGTCCTTCTAAAAATATTTTAGTAATCCAGGAAAGCTAAATTCTGTACCCATGTAATTTAATTTATTTTTCATATGAATCAATAAGGGTGTGTTTAGAAGACAGGGTTTTTTTTGAAAAAAAGTGGCCTTTTTTTGAAAAAACTTCCCCTGCGTCTAGACTGCCACCGCGTTCTTTCGAAATTAAATCGAAAGAATGCAGCAGGTTTTTTTCACCTCAGTAAACCTCATTTTACAAGGAAGAACGCCTTTTTTCAAAAGTGCTCTTTTGAAAAAAGGCATTCTTGAATGCAAACAGGGCTTTTTTGAAAGAGAGCATCCAGACTGCCTGGGTGCTCTCTTTCCAAAAAGCGGCTCGCTTTTTCGAAAGAAGTGGTTGCAGTCTAGACGCTCTCTTTCGAAAGAGGCTTGTAGTCTAGACATAGCCTAATTGCCCAGCTAGAGGAAAGACATTGCTACTCATTTTTATTTTACTGAAAATCTCTTTAAGGACGTGAAAAATAATAGTTAAAAACTGTTTACCTTTCAACCTGCTGTGTTCAGCTCACTCCCTCAATGCCCCCTGACCCCTGAAAAAAGCCTGGGAAAACTGGTAGGCTTTGCAACCTGCCGCTGACTGTCAAAAAAAACCTCAAGCTCTGCCAGATCAAAGGCTTTCATGTTATTTATTGTACCCATGGCCACTGCTGTCTTTAGGATTTCTTTCTCATGGCCTCAAGTTTAACTCTTCAATGACTGCACATTGCTAGGCCAGATTCTCCAATGCTGCTACTAAACATTCGGTAGGACAAAGCAAGAGGCTAATAAATAAGGTGTTCCGGTCTAAAGTAAGAGGCCTTGAAGCTCCCTTTGTTTTGCAGATGGAATTTGCCAATGTATTTTCCAGGTTCTCTGGGGTGGGGCATGGAGATGAGAGTCGGCTGGTGTGCTCCAGTGCTCCACACTGGCTAGACATGGGCAGAAGTGGGGATGCTGTGCTGCAAGTGGAGGTGTGTGCTCCCAGCCTGGCTTCCAGTGGGGCTCCCAGTGGGATTCCCAGCCTGTCCTGCTGACCCTGTGCCATGCTAGCTGGAAGCAGCAGGCATGTGTGTGCTGTGAATGGGGCTCTTTGGAAGTGCTGTAAGCAGAGACGCATGCTCCCTGATGGGCTCTTGCTGGGGTTTCCATCCTATCTTGCTGGTTCCTCACCATGTGGGCTGGATGCAGCACAGGCATTTGCCATCACTGTGGTGTGCTGCCCTGTAGGGAAGAGGAAGGGAGCAGTTAGGGGGTCTTTGAGTACCGCTGTCATTGCCTGCATGCAGCGCCCCCACAGCCACAGCTCCCTTTGGCCAGGAACAGGAGCAGCACGGGGCAGGGACCAGATAACTGACCATGACTGGGACTTCCTCATCCCCTTTCCCTCTCCCCTCCCCCCGCACTACCCCTTACACATACACACAGAGTCCCCTGCCCTGACTCCTGCCCTTGCCATACCCTAACCCCCTGCCTTGAGCTCCCAGCACCCAACCCCTTGCTCTGAGCCCTCCCACCTCACAGAGGGGTGGGGGCTTGTGATACAAGGGTAGCTGTAAGAAAGTTTAAGTTACTTTCATCCCTGCTTGTTATTGTTGGAAAATAGAATATACTGTTATAGAGGTGAGTTTTGTCTTGTGTTTCAGCAGTATCCTGCTAGCAGTGCTGTTTTGGTCCTTCTGGAAATATATCTGTGCATTTTCAAATGCAAAACCAGGTAAAGGAAATTGGCAAGATCTCATTTAATTATGCAAATGAGTAGCAGACAACTAATCTGAGTTCTGACTGTTACTATATAAAGGAAATACTATGGTAATGGTATAGCAGATCAACAACTTGCTCATTTGTAGCTTTCTCACAATGACCCTCTTTTAGGTTGCTAACCTCCATTAGTAAGTTACACTCTGCTTTCAAAATTAGATAAGCTGTTTGGACCAAACATAGGTGTACATTCTCATTCTCAGTAAACTATTGCCAAATGTATCAGAACATAGTGACATGGTAGAATGTGCTATTCTTGAAAGGGTCTCTGCCTTTGTGATGACTGTTTGAGTCTTTGGCCAGTGCAGAAATCTTAGACCTCTCTTTCTAGTTGCTGAAAAAATCTCCTTTTCAAAGGTGAGTTAACACCATTTCTAGGTTCCTTTGCACACAAATGATAATGTAAGTTGCATTCATTTCCAATGCATGCAATAAAAACAAGAGTTTGTGAAGTATGACAAAGACATAATAAAACTGGGGCTTTTTAGTTGGGATATACTCTGGGGTCCACAGTGTCAGTGACTCGTTTTGCACCTTTCAGGGAGTAGGCCTCTGTTCTGTAGGAGGAGGAACAGATTATATCTGTTAGAGATACTACCAGTATCACTGTGGATACATTATACAAGCCAACTTTTGTCACAGCCAACACGCAGAGGAAGGTAGTAGTTGGTACCATTCTACAAATATGGCAGTTTCTCTGATGCACAGAGCTTGGTGTAAAGTGGTCTGCAACCACAGTGACTGTGTTTTGTGTGAGGTAGCTATTTCTGTGTGAATGTGCTGCTAAGAAATAAAAATCAGCATAAGTGAATATCTTATCTGACTTTCTTTTCTTTTTTTCCCTCTCTTTCATGGGGTGTGAGAGAGAATGGATAATGCAGGTATCGATGGTGAATATTGCATGCAAAGCAGCTTCTCTGATTAGGCTGTAGTATAATAGTGCATATAAGTAATTATACAGAATTGTGCATACAACTCTGTAGTGATCCCACATTCATTACTAGCATGATAGCTGTACCTTCTAAGCAATTCACCATTCACTTCTGATTTTATTTATGAACGGTACTAGTGACACTGAGTGCAGAACTACATGACACAGGCCACCCTTCTGCTTTTATGGCATTGTGCTTGAGTATATGCAGTGGAATTATGTATCTGTAGTGTACGTCATTGAACACTACAGAGCCTTTGGGGGTATTTCACACAGCAAAGAAAAACCTGTGGCTGGCCCATGCCAGCTGACTTGGGCACATGGGGCTCAGGCTGTGGGGTTGTACAACTTCAGGCTGGAGCCTGAACTCTGGGGCCCTCCGATCCTGCAGAGTCCCAGGCTCCAGCCCGAGTCCAGAAGTCTACACAGTGATGAAAGAACCCCAGAGTCCAAGCCCTGCAAGCCTGAGTTGGCTGGTAAGAAACAGCCACAGATTTTCTTTGCTGTATAGAAATACCTTGGGTTTGCATCATAGTGCAGCACAGCTGTGGTGTATGCTGTGTTCAGTGATTGGTCAGACCTTTCAGCAGAATCTGCTCTGGTTGGGGGAGGTGGGGTATGAGGCTACAGGCAGGATTTCTGGTGTTTGTTTGTTGCCAGCTAGAGGCTTGTTTTCTACTTGTCACAGTATTCACTACATCAATAGCCAGAAAACTCTGACAGTTTGTGTCTTAGTAGAACTAGGTCCTTTTAATATTTGGTAATCAGAGTGCCAAGGACTGCATCCATTGATAGGGAATAACAAAGGTTGTTTAACCTATTGGACCTTTTTAAAAAAAAAAGTCTTTATTTTTGTGGAGATGCTTTACTATAGTAAGTGAAAAATTTCCCATCAGTAGTGGTGACAGCACATACTCAGATATGTTTGAGAAAGCTGTGGATAAACTTTCTATATTGCCTGGATCATAGTTGTATCGTTGTATTAATGAATTAATAATACAAGTTCATGGTTTGGATCCATCAGTTCATGTTATGGATCCAATCACCTGCTTGTTTAGTTATAGATGAGTGATTGTATTTACATGATATGTGCCATGCACCTGCTCCCATCACTGTTGCCCGTAACAGGCACAGGTGTGACTGAAGATGGCCATCACGGAAAGCTAATTACCAAGAGCATGTGGTGTTACAGATCAGACTAACCCTTTTTAATGGATCCTAGCAGTTTGGATTTCCAGTGATTTATTAAAGACAGTACACTAAAAGCAATGTGCTAGGCTCTATTTTGAACTGAAATGCTGTGATGGCATGCAGGCACAGACATACTGGAAGGGTTAGTTTTCCGTTTGGAGCGGGGCCTTTGTTGTTTTTAGCTTTACTGTTACCGGTAATTGTTGTTATAACTGTAGAGGTCACAAGCTCAATTCAGGATTGGCACCCCATTATTCTGGGCATTGGATAAACCTATAGGTAGAGATAGCAAGCTAAATCCACAAAGAGACTTAGGTGTTGCAACACTTGACTTTGAGGTGACTTGTTAACTCTCAGGGTGGTTAATCACTGGAATAAATTGCTGAGTGAGGTTGTGGAATCTCCATCGTTGAAGATTTTTAAGAGCTGGTTAGACAAACACCTCTCAGGAATGGTCTAGAAAATACTTAGTCCAGCCATGAGTGCACAACACAGTGGAATCCACAGCCTCATTTTGGCACTTAGGCTTTCTATGCAACGAAGGGGGAGAGACAGGTGCCTAAGAGTGGGCCCCACAAAAGCCAGCAAGTTGAGCAGGGAACCACCTGAGCTCTGCCCCTCTAAAGTGCCTGTCTTTGCTTGAGATTCACAGCCATGAACCATCTCCTGGTGTTCAGTGCTTAAGCCATTTCTTGTAAGAAACACCAATGCATGCCTAACTCCACACAAATCAGGGGTGCAGAAGCCTCCTTTTACCCTTTAGCTTGTGGTAAGTGTGATCACCTGGGAAGTGGAAGATCCTGCTTCAGTTCCCCCTCTACCTAATGTAGATAGGGATTTGAATTTGGGTTTCACACCTCTCATCTCAGTGCCCTAACAGTCAGACTATAGGGTCATTCTCACTCTCTTTGACCCAATGCATATTTAATTATTCATACACAGTGGAGCAGGTTCAGAAGGCGAGATGGAGGGATAGCCACACTAAAATCTCCCATAGCCCAATGGTTAGGGCATTCCCCTGAGGAGTGACAGACTCAAGTCCAGTGATGTGGCAGGCACATACCATTTACCAGACCAATGGGGAAAATAGTTACTTGTTGAATGGCCACTAATGTGTCTCCCTTTTAGTGCACCATGTACAGTGAAAAGTAGATGTATGATGGCCACCTAAGGTGTGAAGTGAACATAGCACAGAGGTTTTGTGCTAATCTCTTTCTCTGGTTGTCTTGGTTTATCTGTTATCTTTTAGGACAGCTATTGCAAATCTGTATACTTAATGCAGAAGGGGGAATTATATAGCGCAGGCAAGTTAACAGTATGTACCTGGTGTCACAATGTACATCCATGTGCATGCGCAATGATCTGTAATTTGTGTTGTACCCTGAGTACTTATGAGTAATGTCTGCATGCTCTGCTGCAGTCTCTGTTGTGGAATTAACAAAGTTTCACGAACAGGAGCTGGTTCTCATTGACAGGTGGTGGGCATTCAATCCTGGTCTATTTATGTTTTAAAAAAAGAATTTACAAGAATAGCCTGTTAAGAGGCACAAGTGGCATGCACTCTCTCAGACCTGGCCTTTAATCCAGAAAGTAAAATAACATGACTTTCAGTGCACAGTACATTGTGGAGGATGCAGTTTTTTGGGTAGCAGCACAATTCTGAATCTTGTCCAGATGTACCATTGGTTTCAGTTTTTACTCACAGTGACTGGCTGGGATATACTGTCTGTTTGGTGTCTCCCCAAGTGTGCCCTCAACCTATCTGTGTCTGGATACTATAACTTGTTAGTGATACCAATCTAGCTATGTCACATGCAGTAGCTATGTTGGGAGTGTATCTGGGATCCCTCTCCCATTAGTATGGCTTGTCATTAGGGATGTGAATGGGTAACCGGTTATCCGGTAAGTATCCCTCGGTTAACCCGTTACCCGGGAGCAGCCTACCACGCCCCCTCCGCCCCTCCCCGCCCTCCATACTGCTGCCTCTTTACATGGTATCTTAGTTTATCCTTCAGGCTCCTGAAAGTAGAACAGCTAATACACATCTGCTTTGCACAAGGCAAGGCGGTGAGGATTAGTATGACATCCTTTTGCACCTGACTGTACTCCATTCTCCTGTACCATACCCCCTGGACTCTGTGCCAGCAGCTGCCAACCTCTGTTTTTCACTGCAGTAACTTTATTGGCTAGTGGCAGGACCACACTGTTGCAGCAGGACAAACTGCCCACTACTGCTGTAGAGAAAGACTCACTGTCTTTATTAGCTTAAACATGTGGGAGTATTTGCATGTCACCAGACCAACTTTTTTTTTTATTCCTTTTTGCATTTTATTCCTTTATGATAAAAAATATTCTTAGCATCTTTGCAAAGCTGTTAGCTTTCCAGATCAATTTTCCCCAAATCAAACACGGACAACAGTGAAAATTGGGGAGGGGGGGGGGGGGGGAAGCCAGCTCCTTCTTAGCATCACGTGATAGGTGGGAGATTATTGTTGTCAATTCAGGAGAGAGATGGCTCTTTTCATAGGAAAGTAGAATGTTCCCTTGTATACAGCATGGAAGGCTGAATCAAGAACTAAGGCCCAATTCTTTTCAATTCCCACATGATAAGGAGTTTCCCTTTGTCCAGATGTCAGGTATAGCAGGGACAGGAGTTGGTGAACAAGCAAGGATTCATATCCAGGCCTTAGGGATGCCAGGTGTCTGGTTTTGAACCGGACAGTCCAGTATTTGAGCTTTCTGTTCGGGAAACAAATTGAGAAAATATAAATGTCCGGTATTTTCTAAATAAGATGTAATGTAGATTGTGATGTAATGTCAAGTGTGTCCGGTATTTTTGTTGAAACCATCTGGCAACCCTACCAGGCCTAACAGGTTGCTGTTAGGCCTGAGAAGTACCGTGGCTTGAGGTTCAGCAGACTGTGTTTTTAAAATCCCAAATTAAAATAGAAAATAAAGAGAAACAAATAAAGGGACATTCACTGAGCAAACAAAACTTATGAAGATCCCCTCCGCCAAAGTCTCTCTGTACTTTATATTTTTTCAGTTTGTGGAAAATTATCTAGATCCAGTTGCTAGCACTGTAGGATTTAGGTGCCTTGTGTGGAGGCCTGCAGACAACTGGAAGAGCTAGCAACATATCTCCCATTGAACCTGAACACACTGGATCTAAGGCAGTTCTCCTGTGTGTTTGTGTGTATGCACATGTCCTGTAGGAAGCCATGGAACACAGTTTCCTGGAGCGTCATCTTTCCCATTATTATTATTATTATTTTTATTATGTATGTATTTGCATCATGGTAATAATACGGAGGGACCCCAGTGTGGACTGGGCCTCTTAGTGCTGTACAAATATAGAGCATATTGTTCATTTTGAGTGACTGCAAGGTCATTGGATCCACAGCTACACAAATTCATCATTCAAACATCCTGTGTAGTTTGCATAACTGTATTAGTCTTACACAGTGGGTTTCCTGCTGTTCCACGAAAGACAGGAGAAAAGATTTCTTCCCTCCTCTTACAGAGAAGTCACTGTACATGGCTCATGTATTTAAGTGCAGATTGTAGAATTTGCCCATAAAAATTGCTTCTGAAAGGATTTTTCATCCTCTTGAATGGATTCTAATGGTGTAGGTGTCTCTCTTGACTTCTTCACTTGTACCTTTGACTGGTATAGCTTTCCAAGATGCATTGTATTCTTTTGAAGGACCTGATTTTTAAAGAATGCTTCTATCCAATGCTTACTCCCATTTCCACAGTATTGGATGGGCCAAGATTGGTGTGTACATTTTTGCTGCATTAGTATTTTTCCTTTTCCCCCCTATGATTATTTTATAGTTCTCTGGCCCCTTGATTGAGATGTTATAACTATAGTTTATGTACATTCTTTCTGACCAAAACAATGAATCTGACATGTTGGTTCTGCTTTTCATTTCTTTTGAGACGTTTTAAATAGTCTGCTTTTTGCCTTTATTATAAGAAGACAGGAAAAGATCTATATATGGGTAGCAGCGGTGAAGAGGGAGGCCCTTTGTATTCCTGGCAGAAGTGCTTAATTTTCCTAGCTTTATAATTGTCATCCAAGAACCAAAATCTGATTAACTGAGGAGCAGTGGCAGCTGCTGCTTCCGTTGTTGGTGGTAGTGGTTTGGTTTGTGCTGACGTAGCATCTAGTACACTTGAGGACTTGGTGATGGACCTAGACTTCACTGTGCAAGGGAGTATACAAACAAAAGAAAGACAGTCTCTATCCTGCAGATCTTACACTTTAAGATGAGAGAAAAAAGGTAGATCCAACAGACATACTGGGGGAGCACAAGGAAACAAGTTTAAATTAGTCTGTGCTTTACCAAGCGCCCTGAGCCAGGCATATCAGTTCAGAGGAGTCACTGCACTCTGAGACTTGCTTGTGCATTCCAGGATTAGGGGACTGTATTCATGGTGGTGACCTTCAACCTTAATCTGGCCCAGCTGAGTATGGCTAAATGTAACTTTTTTTGAATTTAATCAACATCCATGTTTACTGATTTGAAAGGTTTGGTGTTAGTTACAAGGGACATGTCCTTTTTCACCACTGTGATGAACTCTGCTCAATCAGAAAGTGCATGGTCATAAACAGCAGAAAGCAGGATTGGATCAGCTGCATGGCCAGTTTATGTACAGAGCTTTGCAACTCTGACTTTCATGTCTCATTTCCCCAAGATTTTCTTCAGTTCATGGGAAAGCAGATACAAATGCAAATGAAAGTATGCTAGGCATTGGTGTAGTATTTCATTTCCCACTAATGCTAGAATGTTTGTGTCTGCACTGCTATCTTTGCTTATTTTATGAGTGAAGTCTTTGTTTTGGGTTCTTGACTGGCCTAGTCACTTAAAACAAAGCTCATGTGAAAAAATGTAAATAGCTGATGGAACCCAGTTCCCCCTCTTCTGAAGTGTGGTATTGGCTGGTATTGGCTTTAACTAGTTGAAATGATTACATTAAACTATTTATCTCTTACTGGTGAAGGTCGCTTGCTTTCCATATCCTTCTAGGGCAGGGGTGGCCAACCAGTTAGAGATGAAGAGCCAAAATAGCAGTGGATAGAGTACGAATAGCCACATATTATATATTTATTTTGATATATCTATATATAAAAAGATAGATATATTTACACAAAATGTAGTGATAAAAATAACATTACAAGACATTTCGGACAAAAACCAATAAAAAAGTCTCTAGTCACTTAAAGAATTCATGGCCAGTCCATAGATCTTCAGAGAACTTGACAAGGAGCAAACATCAAATTAAAAAAACCCCAAAACTTTAAAAATACAGTAATATTCTCACACTAAAAATAAGCATCCCCATCATGTATTTTAAATTTAACACTTCTGCCCTATTCCTTCCTTTGAGTTTTTTTAAATTAAACTGAACTGAGAAGTAAATTAGCACAATTTGAAGTGCCTGTTTCACTCCAGCTTGTTGGTCTCTGGTATGGTTTCCTCTTTTTTTTTTTTTAACTTATGAAGTTTATGGCTTTTTTATAGTTCTAAATATTCAGGTCTGTCCCAGACTGCAAATATGAGAGGTTCAAAAACAATAAGGGAGAGACTCATATCTCAGAATAATTGCTTCAGCCTGGCAAACAATAGCTTTTGAATGTTCTTTAAAAAAACACTGTGTAAACCAGGTACATGCTGATTCCTTTTTTGCCCTGGAATTTAAATATGACATCTGTGTTGGCTGCCTTATTCTGCATCCATGAAGACTTTGAGTTTATGGTGCTTCAACCCCCCAACCCAATGCCCCCTCCCCGAGCCAGGCACCCCAGCCCCCTCCCGCTCTAACCCAATGCCTCTCCTCTCCCCCAGAGTCAGGCACCCCCACCCCCTCTCTAACCCAATCCCTTTCCCCTCCCACAGAGCCAGGCACTCCCTCCCCCTCCCCAGCTCTAACCTAATGCCTGGGCAGTAAGTAAGTGTAATTTAGAGCAGCCTAGAGACCAGCATGGTACCCAGAGGTACCAATATCGGGGAATGCAAAGGTGGCTAAAAGCCAGTTCCATCTTCCAGTGGCTCCAAGAAGTTATTAGAGCAGCCAAGGATCAATTAGGTGTAAGAGAGCCACATTTCCTTTTCCCGGCCATGACACCTCTGCTAGCTCAGGTAGGGTTGCCAGGTGTCCGGTATTGACCCAGACAGTCCGGTATTTTCACCTCTTGTCCGGTAAAAAAAAAATGCAGCATATACCGGACAATGAAAGTGTCTGGTATTTTCTGATGCTTTCCCGGCCAGGAGGCGAAAATACCGGGTGCTTGCCTGGTTCCGCAGGTGAGCTGTCTGGCCCAGAGCAAGAAGACAAGATGGCAGACGGCCACCGGCAGTCTGTTAGGGCCAAAAAGCCTCAAAGGCATTTCTTAAAGGGGGCCAGGCTGTTTTTAAAATTTTTTATTGTTTTTTATTTTTTTGCTTAACTCTGGTCTCCCCCCTTTTTTTTCTCAACAGAATTTTTTCCCTGGTGGTTTTTTTTGGGGGGTGGTGGGAGTGGGGGGGGGTGAGTGTCAGTGTTCAGTATTTTTAGTTAAACCATCTGGCAAACCTAAGCTCAGAATGGGGCCGGGAGTGAAGTAGGAGCTTTTATATCAGCCCTATTTCTCCCACGGAGATCCCTCTGTGTGATGGTAGTTCCTCACATGGTTGTCTTTGGCTGCTCTGGTCTAGTCTAGTTCTCTCCATGTCCTCTAGATTTGCTCTGAGCAGGGTTACTTAAAAGGCTGTAGAAACATGAAAAGCCAGGCTATGCTTCCACTGTTACTAACACTGGTGGAGTTGCTAATTGCTAGTGGGAGAATTCCCTAAAAACCTCAGGGTAGACACATTTGGCAGACCATCTCTCCCAATCCTTTCCACTTCAGCTACATAATTTGTTTCATCAAATATTCCAGAAATATTCTTAATCAATTTTCACTGTAAACCTGTCTGACAAACACATTTAAAAAAATCAAAGTATACTAATTTGATCTTCACACTAAATCAGTTATTTATGTAGTATGTCATATTTTTATCATCATTGTTAAATACCATGGTAGATTTTTTTAAATGATTTTAGTTTTGTGTAAGATTGCTGCAGTTGACAAGCAGTTAGAGGTGTTATTTGGATGCTGCTGTATTGCATCTTGTTATCATCCAGCCAAAGGAAAAGAAGGAGATAAGTAGAGAAATATATCCCAAAGGAGTTCATGTGTGGACAAGTAGATCTTGCACATGAAAATTCTGCACATGGAAATGACAGAATCTATAATCTATCTTGTCAGCTGTTAGTGCACCAAAAGTGCATATATAGGGCATATGAATACAGTGAGCCAAATGGAGTTCATAGTCTGAAAATCAGGCTCCAAGAGTGTCTACTGTTGTTTTTTATTTGTCTTGCTCTTAAATTTATTTTTACTTTATCTTCTTTGCTCTTCTGTATTTTCTCTCACTTCTTTCAATCCCATCCCATCTCCTCTCACCCAAAGCACTCTGCTGCCTGACTCAAAACATTACTCTGTTACCTTGAAGCGCCTCTCTCAGGTGGTTCCTTCTCCTTCCATTTGGGGCCCAAAGAAATATTACGTGAGGAATCAGAATCCATTGAGGAGGAGAACATTTTAGTTTGTCCAGTGTTTTGTATTCAGTCCCCAATTATTTTAAGTTCAGTTTCCATTAATTAAAATATCTGTTAGCAGCAGAGGATAATTGCAGACATTGAAAATACGATCAATGTTTTTTTTTAAAGTATGAAATGTGAAGGGCCTGAAGATAAAATGATGGCAGGTATGTGTGGACATTATAAAGTGCTGTCTATCCCATTGAAAAATCCTGTTGAAGAATTTATTGTTCAGGGGATGCAGCCAGGATATAGTATTTGATAGGCAGTGGATATTTTCTCTTCAGTGTCAGTAATGGATCAATGCTCTGACATGCTGTTAGAGGGCACTGTGTTTTGAAGAGATCAGATTTGGATCACTTGATGATTTACTGTTCTGTTCATTGTCTCTGAGACATCTGGCATTGATCACTGTTGGAAGACAGGATACTGAGCTAAATAGACCTTTGGTCTGCCCCAGTAGAGCTGTTCCTGTGTTCTGAGGAGATATAAAACTGAGGCCTTCACTTCCTGTGGTCATTGAATTCTTTTCATAGGAGAGTGGCTGTTAACCATGGTACCCCACCCAGATTCCATTTGGACACAGTCTAGCTACCCAAATCACTCTTCCCATTTTAATTGCATATGTGGTACATAAGAACATAAGAATGGCCGTACTGGGTCAGACCAAAGGTCCATCTAGCCCAGTAGCCTGTCTGCCGACAGTGGCCAGCGCCAGGTGCCCCGGAGGAGGTGGACCAAAGACAATGATCAAGTGATTTGTCTCGTGCCATCCGTCTCCAGCCTCTGACAAACAGAGGCCAGGGACACCATTCCTACCCCCTGGCTAATAGCCTTTTATGGACCTAACCTCCGTGGTGTTCTTTATTGCTTTCTGCTATAAAATATAGTGTTGCTGTGTGCTGCTGAACAGCTGCTTCTTTTTGGTGCAGGATGATATGAGCTTTGGGTATAGTTAAAATTTGAGAAGAACAGACTGAATTGTTCAAATGTTAGTATCCTGGCTATCAAAAATGATTTCAGTGTTTGTTAAAAAATTGAGACAAGAGTGAACATGTCTATAGCTCTTCTCAAACCTGAAAAAATTGTATGAGGGTTTTTTGTTTTTGGATGAAATTTTTTTTCGGACAGCCTTTATCTTTCACTAGGGGTTGGGGCACTTAGTGGAGAAGTTGGAGCTCAGCACTTTAGAACGTCTGTATATCTGGAGAGGTTATGAGCTCTGGGAGACAGAAAAGATGAGATTAGGGGGTGAAGTACTCTTCGTGTTTTATCACTGGACAGCATTGGCAAGGATTTGTTTGTGAAGGTTTCCAGTAGTGATATGATTTGTTTGCTTGGAAGGACTAATTCCCAAAGTTCCTTTCCTTTGATAAAACAATGTGAAGCTGAACCTCTTAAGGTTTAGAACTTTATCCATCCTTGAATCCGCCAACTTGATCATCTGCGTTAGTGTTCCTGCAAGAGGTGGTTCCAAAGTACAATGCCAGGTCTTAGACTGCCCACTCTCCCCTCAGAATTTTGGCCCTATATCCTGATCTGGACTGCATGACTCATTCTTGGTTCTGTAATTGGCTCATACTGGACCCCTGAACCTTGAACCCCTAAATTAGCCTTTGGGCTAGTTTCTAGTTTGCCTTTGGCATTTACATGTCATTGCCTTTAATTTTGCTACATGGCACTATGTGCATTTTTTATGAGGACTGCAGTCAGGGTGTAGTGAATGAATGTGATTTATAGGTAGAGTGATGCACAGGCTTGCAGTGTACAATGTACTGATCCATCATTATAAGTTAAATGCATCCAAGAATGAACTTTATAAAGGAATTTACACAAATTTATAGCGGTTTTAACTAGGGTTGGCGAAATACTGAAAAAACATAAATGTAGACATGTATTCAAATTTAGAACACTTGGTATGCTCATATTCACAACCCTCTAAGTCCACTATTTGCATGCATTCACATGAACAAGTTTTTGTTCACATAATATGTAGGGAGTATTTTATATGAATACTCGTATACTCATATGCAAACAAGGGCACCTATTCACAGACAAGTCTGTTCACTATTTATTGGGCTAGATTCTTAGCTCAGGACCATGCATGTGTGGGTGACCTGGCTGAACTGAAATAATCTTTATGCTTCTCTAATTTCTGAGATGTCTGGGGAGCTATATGGTCCCTAATGTAACTCAGAGCAGCCTCAGTTTACCTGGAAGCCCCAACAAATATTTCTAATAGCCAGAGATCACCAAGGTTGTGTTGGCCATCCCTGCTTTCTCTCAGCCATACCCCCTGCACTTGTGTATAAGGGGAGAGGAGGCATGGCATAGGAGCTGTTAAGGTCTCTGTGTGCTAGGGTTACCAGGTAGGTTTAGAAAAAATACCGGACACACTTGATGGGGGGGTGGACCAGCCGTGAGGGGGGTGGAGCTGGCCAAGGGGGTGGGGCGGGGCAGCGGCTGGCCGGAGGAGATGGGGAGGGTCGGGGTCAGTGCGACTGGCCAGGAGAGATCGGGAGGAGAAGAACTGGCCGGCAGGAAGCAGGGGTGGCTGGGAGCAGCGGAGCTGGTCGGGAAGGTCGGGGAAGCAGGGGAGGAGGGGCGGGACTGACCCGGGCACATGCAGATCCTGGGGCGCTGTCAGTCCCGTGCACGGTCTGGAGAAGCGCGAGTGAGTCCGGCTGCGGCTCCTCCATGCACTCAGGAGCAGGGACAGGGCTTCTCCTCTTCCCCAAGATGTCAGACGCAGCCAGGGCTCCCAGCACCGATCGCACCCCACCTCCCAGCCACTTCCCTAGCCCCTGCCAGGCTTCCGTCCGGTGCCCAGCCAGAAATCCAGGAAATACCGGACATTGCACATGTCCGGTATTTTCTGGATTTTTTTACTGGACAGAGGGACCAAAAAACGGATTGTCCGGTAGAATACCGGACACCTGGCAGTGTCGTCCAAAGATTCCCCAGCCTGGGACAATATTCATAAGGCCAGCTCGACCTGCTCTTTGTGTACAATATATACTTTAACCTGCTGGGGCAGAGCAAAACAGCCAGTGCACAATCCAAGATCCGACCCATTAGTTATATATAACTCCTCAATGGGCGGGGGAAGATAATAACAAAAAAATCCCCACAGCTGTGGCCAAAGTATTAAATGCTTTTTGTTTCTGTTGTTACCAAAAAGTGACTGGATGACTAAACATAGCGAACACCGGTGTCAGTGGCATAAGTTCTGGGGCAAATAAAGGAAAATAACAAGTTAGATGTCCTCCATTCAGCAGGGTGTGATGAACTACATCCTAGAATACTTAATGCACTGGCTGAAAAGATCGCTGAGCCATTAGCGATTATCTTTGACAACTCATGGAGGAAGTGAGAGATCTCTGAGGACTGGAAAAGGGCAAATGTAGTACGTAGCTATAAAAAGTAGAATAAGGACAACCCAGAGAGTTATAAGCCAATCAGCTTAACTTTGGTACTCAGAAAGATAATGAAGTAAATATTGAAACAATTAATTAGTAAGCACAGTGAGGAAAATAAGGTGATAAGTCACTATCTACATGGATTTGTCAAGAACAAATCATGTAAAACTAACCTAATATCTTTTTTTGACAAGGTAACAAGCCTTGTGGGAAGGGGGAAGCAGGAAATGTGATATATCTTCACCTGATACTCTCCCATATGACCTTCTCGTGAACAAACTTGAGAAATACAGCTTTGAACTGCTGGTGGTGCACAATTATTTGGAAAAGCATACTTAATAATTATAAATGCACTTCCACCGTGAGTGTGAACTATAATGAGTGATGTGCCACAGGAATCTGTTCTGTGTCTGGTTCTGTTCAATATCTTTGTAAATTATTTAGATAATGGAATAAAGAATATGCGTATAGAGTTTATGGGTGATACCAAGCTGGCAGTAATTAAAAGCCCTTTGTAGGACAGGTTTAGAATTCTTGACAAACTGGAGAAATGATCGGAAGTAAATAGGATGAAATTCAATAAGGACAAATGCAAAGAACTTCATGTAGGAAAGAATAATTAGTTGCACACATGCAAAATGAGAAATGACTGCCTAAGAAGGAGTCTGCAGAAAAGGATCTGGGGTTATAGTGATCACAAAGAAAATATATGTCAAGGGTGTAAAAGGTTGATTTAAAGATGTGTGTGATAAATCGTGCTTCTTAACCACTGAGGACAACATGTAATAGTCTTAAACTGAAGCAAAAAAGTTTTAGATTAGACATTAGCAAAAAATTCCTAATTGGAAGGGGGATTAATAACTAGAACAAATTACCTAGTGGGATTGTGGAATCTCCATCATTGGAAGATTTTAATAACAGGTTACTCAAACACCTGTCAGGTATGGTCTAGCTATTACTTAAGACATTTCTTCACTTCAGAATTAAATCAACCTAACTTACATCATCATACAGCTGCTGAAGTAATTACATTGCTTGTGCATGTCTACATTTGCTCTTGGTGTCAGTGATGTGTCCTCACCAGGAGTGTTTGTATCAATAGTACTGTCTGTGTGTGGGGGGGGGGGAAGAAAGGGGGGGGATTGTGGGATGGTTCTTGAAAGCCAATAACAGTTGACATAAGCAATGCAGTGTCTACACTGATACTGCATCAACCTAACTACATCAACCTTGACTCTGTACCATGTGACTTCAATGATTCATGGTAGTCTAGGAATAGTGAACCATTTGCAAACACTCTACTACTTGAAAATTGGGCTGCTAGACAATTTTGTTAATACCTGTGACTAATACATTCACACACATAAGGATAGGTTTGCAAACAAATTCTGAACAGAAAGGAGGACTAAGCTCATCTGATAATTGATTAATAACAAATTATATCACCAGCTCTAGCATTAAACTTTTTTGTAACACATTTTTAATGAAAGTAGGGAAGCCTAATTTCCTGATAATTGGGAATTGCCTGTTTTTGATTCCTTCTTTGGCCTTAAGCATGAATCACATAAGCTCCCCAGGTGAAATCCCCATTGACGTTAATGTCAGAACTTCATTGACTTCAATAAAGCCGGGATTTCAACCCCTTCTCAGTTTACCCCTTCTGTATAATATGGATTATAATACGTTTGTTAAACCTGCCTCATAAGGATGTTGTAGGGATTTGTTATTTGATGTTTGAATATTGAAAATGCAATTAACAATGATTGCTGTTTTACTTTGCCATTTCTGTTGTGTTATTTTAAGAATTATTTCCCTTGTTTGTGATATTACAGAAATTAGAAGAAGCAGTCCAAATAATTCTATGTGACGTGGTATGTTTTGGAAAATGGGACTGAATTAGATTCATGGCTAGTGACATGTTTAATGTATCTCTCTCTGTTTTTTGTTTGTTTGTTTTGTTTTTGTTTTTGTTTTGTAGCTGTCATTGAAAAGAAGAGGGAGCAAAGACTTGCAAAAATCAGAAAAAAAGTCACAGCAGACACCCACTGAGGTATGTTGAAATAACTTCAGTGGAGCTACGCCAGTTTCCATGAACTGAGGATCTGGCCCTTCGGTTTTGTTACTAGTTTTGATGTTTAATCTTACATCATACTGCTATATGGTATATAGGGGCCTGGGCCTTGTCTCTCAGCTTGACAACAAGCCCAGTCCCTTACTAAGGAGAGTACATGTAGATCTGTACACTGACTGCAGTAGGGCTCTGCATGGACTCAGCTCCAGCTTGTAGGATCCAGGTGAAAGGCAAAACTCCCATTAAAGTAAAAAAGAGTTGTATCTGACTCAAAACTCCAGGACTTGGCCCTTTGGGTGCTGACTTTGAGAGTCTTTTATGGGTATGTTGCCTTATTTGACTGACTTATTTTGTTTTTGTAGCCTTTTGGTTACCAAAGCTTAAAAAGTATCATCTCACTCTTTCTTCTCTTTCCATATACATCATGAGCCAATAAAAATTTCATTCTTTCATGAAAGGCTGCTGAAAATGTAGGCTTTCTAAATTCTTGGAACAGTGCAGACTTTCATAGCAAAGAAAGAAGGCTTTTTTGGTCTTCAGATGTAGAAAAATAATCGTTATAATCATATTTTAACTTCAGAAGTTAGGTTGCTTTTATTATTAACCTTTTAATTTCAAGCTGTGTTTCATTTCAAGTAGTGCTTTCTTTGTTGATGTAAAAATTTTTTTTTTTAAGGAGGACAATGAAGATCTGAAATGTCAGTTGCAGTTTGTTAAAGAAGAAGCTGCCCTTATGAGGAAAAAAATGGCGAAAATTGATAAGGAGAAAGACAGATTTGAACATGAGCTTCAAAAATATAGATCATTTTATGGGGATCTAGACAGTCCCTTACCAAAAGGTGAAGCTGGAGGACCACCTACCACAAGAGAAGCAGAGCTCAAGCTTAGACTGAGACTCGTAGAGGAAGAAGCCAATATCCTTGGAAGGAAAATAGTAGAACTGGAAGTAGAAAATAGGGGACTGAAAGCAGAGCTTGATGATTTAAGAGGAGATGATTTCTCAGGAACAGCAAATCCCCTCCTGGGGGAACAGAATGAATCTCTCTCAGAGTTACGGCAGCATTTGCAGCTAGTAGAAGATGAGACAGAATTGCTGAGGAGAAACTTGGCTGACCTGGAGGAACAAAACAAGCGCATCACAACAGAGCTAAATAAATACAAATACAAGTCTGGCACCCATGAGAGCTCGAGGCACCACGATAGTGCCAAGACAGAAGCACTGCAAGAAGAGCTAAAAGCTGCCCGAATGCAAATCAATGAACTCAGTGGAAAAGTCATGCAACTTCAGTATGAAAACAGAGTGTTAATGTCCAACATGCAGCGGTATGATTTGGCCTCTCACCTTGGGATCCGGGGCAGCCCCAGAGACAGTGATGCTGAAAGTGATGCAGGGAAAAAAGAAAGTGATGATGATTCCCGCCCTCCCCACCGCAAAAGGGAAGGTCCCATTGGAGGGGAAAGCGACTCCGAGGAGGTACGCAACATCCGGTGCCTGACTCCCACTAGGTCTTTTTATCCTACACCAACTGGATGGCAGAAGAACTTCACAGATCGACAGCAGATGAAGGACATCCGCTCCGAAGCTGAGCGATTGGGCAAGACAATAGATCGCCTGATTTCTGATACGAGTACCATCATAACGGAGGCAAGAATTTATGTGGCCAATGGGGATCTGTTTGGACTGATGGATGAAGAAGATGATGGCAGTAGGATTCGTGAGCATGAGCTTCTTTATCGAATCAATGCGCAGATGAAGGCATTTAGGAAAGAACTCCAGACTTTCATCGACAGACTAGAAGTTCCAAAATCATCAGATGACCGAAATGCAGATGAACCTTTGTCAGTGAGTCAGGTAGTTTTTTACTTATTACAGCCTAGAGGTAAAAAGACACTGCCAAATAGTTTAAGCCTCTAATTTGATCTACAAAGCATTGCAGTTATAATCTGGTGAGTAAAATCTGTGGTCTAAATATCTGTGATTTAATTTTACATCGTCCAGTCCATCACATGATCCCCTAATAACGTCAATGAGGCTACTCATATGAGTAATGACTACTCATGTAAGGAAGGGGTTTGTAGAACTGGGCACCTGAACATTAAAAAATAAACAAACAAAATTCTGTAGCTACTGTTATTGTGGGAGATGGAACATTCTGGCTTAGGGGCAGTGTTTGTCAGCACTATACTGATATCACCAATAGTGGTAGTGCACAAATGGAGTGCAATGTAAGTGTAATCTAGGTGATGACCAGTGCTTCCTGTAAACTGTGTATTTGTGCAGCCACTCAGGAGAAATTCAAATGCTGTCCAGCTGATTATCAGAGTGCCAACAGCCAGGTATTGTGTTTCCACGGTGGTGCACATTCACACATGCCTCGATACACACAACAATTATTTCACACATGGATGGAAAAAAATCTGCACCTGGATGGAAAAGATTAGCGGGAACATTGGTGATGACCAGAAACAAACTGTAGAATAGAATATAGCATTAGCTTTAACTGATTAAGTGGCAAACGAAACATGGCTCACTGCATCTAGAGTGACTCGAACTTATGCTGTAGTGCAAGAAAAAGAATCAAAAAAGAAACAGGAAACAACAAAACTTCTCCATATTATGTGCAATTTTTGCCATGCTGAATTCAGGGAGATAATTCCTGCCTGACCCCTGTGACTATCATCTTATGCCTTGAAGAATAAGGTTTAACTACTCTTATCTTAACATGAATAACTACAAATATTGCTATTGGTCCTAAAATTTTCCAGATTTCATAGAAAGTCTCTTTATTAATTTTTACAGTATTTGTAGCCTTACAGTCAGAATTGTTGTCATGTGAAGCTAAAAGCTATGATTTCTTATTTGTATGCTGGGTAATTTGAGTGTTTGTTCCCTTGTATCAGAAAGTTGCAGACACAATTATTTACTGTTCTATAAGTGCGCTGCATAAAATCAGAGTGTGACAGGGTGATTGCATCTTTTTATAGAAGGAAAGGACATTATATCATATTCTCATCCAGACTATGGCCTGATCTGGCATTTATAATCATAGAATCATAAAAATGTAGGGCTGGAAGGACTTCAAAAAGTTATGTCCAACTCCTTGCGCTAAGGCAGGACCAAGTAAACCTAGACCATGGCTGACAGCTATTTGTCCAATCTGTTCGTAAAAAATCTAATGATGGGGATTCCACAACCTCCCTTGATTGAAATTTTGTCCTGATATCAACCCTAAATCTCCCTTGCTGCAGATTAAACCCATTACTACTTGTTCAGTAGACATGGAGATTATCACAGTCTTCTTTATAACAGCCCTTAGCATAATTAAAGTAGGCTATTAGGTCCCCACCTTTGTCCCTCCCCATCTTCTTTTCTTAGGACTAAGCATGCCCAGTTTTTTACATATTTCCTCATAGATCAGTTTCTAAACCTTTTACTGTTTATTTTGCTCTCCTCTAGACACTCTCCAGTTTGTCTACAACTTTCCTAAAGTGTGGCACCAAGAACTGGTCACAGTCCTCCAGTTGAGGCCTCACCAATGCCAAATAGAGTAGGACAATTACTTCCCTTGTCTTACTCCTGTTAATATATCCAAGAATGATATTAGCCTTACTCACAGCTGCATCACACTATTGACTCATATTCATTTTGTGATCCACTATAGCCCGCAGATCCTTTTCAATGGTTCTGCCACTAGCTAATTGCTCTGCACATGTAGAACTCCCATTAACTTAAAAGGAGACCTGTGCATGGAGCATGTGAAGGATAGCACTTGTACTTTGGAAGAGTAATTGATAACTCTATCTAATTTAGAATATTTTCTAAAACAGAAAAACCAAATACAGTATTTAAATCAGCAATTTGGGGATGTGACTTTGCTGGCATTCTGTACGCAGACCTCCCATTGAAGCAAATGAGAGATCAGCACATACAGGATTAAGTTCTGTTTCACTGATTATTCTGTTGAAATGTTGAGCTTTCTTTTTTATTAATTATCTGTTCTCTGTGTCTTTGTATTTACTTTCCCAGATGTTCCAGCCTATCATTTTACTTATTCTCATCCTTGTGTTATTTTCATCCCTTTCTTACACAACAATATTTAAACTTGTCTTCCTTTTTACGCTATTTTTTGTACTGTAAACCTTTAATCATTTATTGTTCATTGTAGTATTATTTTCAGTTTGTTCATTTTGTCCACCCTCCAAGATAAGAAGTGCAAGAGATATAGTTTCTGTAGTAGCCACTGCTGTAAAAACACTGAAGACTACTTGTTTGGAAAAAAAAAAGAACAAAAAAAGTGAAACAAAAACCAAAAGCAAACAAAACCTAAAAAGGCCACCCAGTTGAATAAGAATTTCGCTCCCCAAGGTATTCCAGGTAAGCTAACAGAAAATAGGTTTTTAATTTTGTATTAAGAAAATTGTTTTATACTTTTTATAATAAAAATATTCTTGAGAAAATTAAATCAATGTAGCTAGTATGTATTAATTTTTTACTGATTAGAATTGATAGCTGTATTTTGTTTTCTTTATTTCAAAATATTTGTATTGCAGTCCTAAGTGAACAGTAAAATCACTTCCAGTGTTTGTTACAATTGTTTTTCATTGCTTTTGTACATTTTGTGTGATGGTGGACTCATTTGATAATGGTGTTTTGACACTCAAATCCAAATGATAATAACAAGAACTTTGCATTTAGTCTTCCTCACATGTATGGTATTCTCCTGGGCGGGGATGAATATCCAGAGTTTCCATTGACATTGCTGAAAGTTGTTGATGCTTAGCAGTTTTAAGGTTCAGGCTTATGGAGGGAATTTTATATGCTATCCTGTTTGAGCTCCTTGTCATCTCTGTTGAATGGTGATTTGAGAGAGGAGGTGTCAAAATTAAAATGGTACAATTTGGTGTGAAAAACTTAGGTTGAGAGGTGGCATAGGAATAGAAAAACTGTGCAACATTTACCTGGTCTATCCCACAGGCCTCCTATTGATCAGCACACCAGCTTTATCCAGTGGCCAATGCCAGAGTGCCCCAAAGAGAATGAACACAACAGGTAACTATCAAGTGATCCGTCCCCTGTAGCCCATTCCTAACTTCTGACAAACAGAAGGAGGCTAGGGACACTATTCCTGCTCATCCTAGCTAATAACCATTGATGGACCTATCCTCCATGAATTTATCTTGTTCTTTTTTGAACCCTGTTGAAGTCCTGACCTTCATAACATCCTCTGGCCAGGAGTTCCACAGGCTGACTGTGCGTTATGTGAAGAAATACTTCCTTTTGTTTGTTTTAAACCTGCTGTCAGTTGATTTCATTTCATAACCCCTAGTTCTTGTGTTGTGGGAGCAAGTAACTAACTTTTCCTTATTTACTTTCTTCACAGCAGCCATGATTTTATAGACCTCTATCATATTCTCCCTTACTCTTCTCTTTTCTAAGCTAAAATGTCCCATTCTTATTAATCTCTCCTTATATCGAGCTGTTCTAACCCCCTAATAATTTTTGTTGCCCTTTTCTGTACTTTTTCCAATACCAAGATAACTTTTTTGAAATGAGGCGACCACATTTGCCTGCAGTATTCAAGATGTGGGCATACCATGGATTTATATAGACTGGGAGTCAATAAAATATTCTCTGTCTTATTTTCTATCCCTTTTTTAATCATTCCTAAACATTCTGTTTGCTTTTTTGACTGCTGCTGCACATTCAGTGGATGTTTTCAGAGAACTATCCACGATGACTCCAAGATCTCTCTCTTGAGTGGCAACAGCTAATTTAGTCCCATCGTTTTGCACATGTAGTTGGAATTGTTTTCCAATGTGCATTACTTTGCATTTATCAACAATAAAATTCATCTGCATTGTGTTGCCCATTCACTTAGTTTTGTGAGATCCTTTTGAAGCTTTTCACAGTCTGCTTTGGATTTAACAGTCTTGAGCAGTTTAGTATCATCTGCAAATTTTGCCCCTCATTGTTTTCCACATTCTCCAAATCATTTATGAATATGTTCAATAGGATTGGTCCCAGTACAGAGCTCTGCGGGATGCCTCTAGTTACCTCTCTCCATTCTGAAAATTGACCATTTATTCATATCCTTTGTTTTTTATCTTTTAACCAGTTATCAGTCCATGAGAGGACCTTCCCTCATGACAGCTTACTTTACTCAAGAGCCTTTGGTGAGGGGCTTTGTCAAAGGTTTTCTGGAAATCTAGGTATACTATACCCACTGTATCCCCCTTGTTGACCCCCTCAAAGAACTCTAGTAGATTAGTAAGGCACGATTTCCTTTTACAGAAATCATGTTGATTTTCCCCAACAAATTATGTTCATCTGTGTGTCTGACAAGTAGGTTTTTTATTATAGTTTCAACCAGTTTGTCTGGTACTGAAGTTAGACTAACCCCATGCACTTCTGATTTTCAAGAATGCTCATCACAGCTAAGTATAGCTAGGAATGAAGATACACATCCTGAAAAAAAGCCTCCACTAGTATAAAGTGCATCAGCCTTTCTGCTTAACAACATAGGTTGCCATGGCCTGTCACAGCAGTGCTCTGTTCTCTGCACATGTTCCCAAATTAATAAAGTCCAGGTCAGTGACTTGGTCCTAGTATTCAGAAACCTCCAGGGGATTGGCCCCAGCTAATTGAAAGCATGCCTTTGAGGGTTAGAGACTCAACTTTTATAAGTGCTTGGACCTCAGTATTGGAATTCATTCTACAGGAGCTAAGAAAGTAGTAACTTCACTGAATTAAAAGAAGACCTCATTTCTTTGATTGAGCTTTCTCTCAAAAAGCTCTTCTCACATATCATAAAACAAAACAATCAAAAATCAAAATCCTCCCAACTACAATTTTGTTAAGAAATTTACTGCTATCTTTAGTGAAGAAAACAAAACATAGCGCCTTTGCTATTTTAAATTATTGAAAGGTGCGCACATGCTATGGTAATGAGCAACACATAAGGACACAGATGGGTGAGTAGACTCAGGTTCTCAGGCCCTGAGAGGACTTGCCAGAGTGGTGCTAGAAAAAGTGATCTTAAACCGTCTTTGTGTTGCTCAGATTCTGGGAAAGGATGGTCCCTGGAGTAAATCAGGGGACCCTGAAGGCTTCCCTAATTTATGTCCAGTTGCCCAAGGGATCATTCCATCTATCAGAAATTAGTGGGGTTAGGATTGCTATGGATACATCATTTCCCCCCAAAAGGAATGCACATAATCCTCAAAGGGACATGCACTTATTGCTTGGTGACTTTTCTTATCCACAGAAAGGTCACTGAAGAAGAAAGCCCTTGCTTTCTCCTCATTCCCTGCCCCTAATCATTGAGATTTCTCACCACTAAATGTCTATTTCCAGAGTGTTGTAATGGAACAATTAAAAAATATCTCCCAAGCTAAAGCTAGTCATATGAGAATTTTAGCACAAAAGGGATTTTTGTTTATTTTTAAATCTCCCTTGAGGGAAAGATCAGTTTGTCATTTTTAAATGTTAATGATTCAATCAATAGAAGAGGAAAATTCAAATCTGAGCCTGGAATGCTGGACATGTGGACTTTAACACATATGCTTCTGCATCTTTTATTTAATAAAAGTATCTGATAAGGGCCTTATTCTCAATTCCGTCACCCAAATTTAAATCCAGAGTGACTCCTTTGAAGTCAGTGGAGCCACTCTCAGATTCCCATGGTGTGAAATCAGAATCTGGGTTAACTCTCAATTATCTTGATTAGTGTATATTTATATTCCTGTAAAGTTATATTCTGGTGCAATATGTTTATTAATTTATAGTGGTCCAGCATTCTTTCTGTAAACAATATGACTGAATTTCTTCAGGGGTTTTAAGCTTTACAAAAACTAATTTTTAGTATCCCTATTACAGCAAATCATTCACATAGAACAGCTTTAATCCATCTGTTAAAGGTATTTGCGGTGATTTGCTTCTGTCTTGGAGTTCAGCAGCAGTGATGGGTCCAATAATACTCTGAAATTGTGACATCTGAATCAAGAGGGGGGAATACCCTTGTATAGGACAGATAATTTATAACCTCTTCAGTTTATCAAGGTACCTTCTCTTGTCTGACAAGATCACACCCACTTTTTCTGAACTGAGTTTAACTCTTTCAGTGCTCTAAGTTAGGAATTGAGAAAGTGGACCAAAGTCCATGTTCCATGAACTTCAGCAGAGCTATGCTGATTTACATCAGCTGAGTAGAGCTAAATATCATCAGTGTAGCATATGGTCCTGCAACCCAAATCATCTCACAATCTCCCTAGAGGCCTTGTATCTGTGTTGAACAAGAGGATTCACAGAGTGCAACTCTGTAGGCCATGCCCTTGTCTACAATAGGAATTTACATTGGTATAACTACATCTCTCAAGGGTTGTGCGGGGGAGAGGTGAGTGAAAAATCCACACTGCTGAGAGACGTAGCTATACAGTACACTCTCATTATAATGAACCTGTTGGAATTGAAGCCATTTGCTGCCATGGGTTACAGCAAAACAGCCCTGCTCCTGTCGGGGAAGGGAGGGAGGATAGCTAACAGCTCCTTCAGCCAGTGGCAGATTAAGAGTTTTGTTGGGCCCTTAGCCAGAGCAAGCAGGGGGCTCCTCACTGCCCACTCTGCTTGCGGTCCTGCCTCTGTTCCCTCCCTTACTCCTGTTGTCCCAGGCACAGTTCCGCCCACCCCCATTCTGCCCCTTTCCACTCCACCCCGTTTCACACATGGTCAGCCCTGTTCTGCCCCTGCACACTGTTGCCCCACAGCCTTGCTCCTTTCTTCTCCCCCTCCTCCCCCCGCCGACCACTGGAGCTCTGCCCTCCCGCTATGGCCCAGCGTCACTCCCCAAGGCCTGAGGCTGCTGCAGGGAGCTACAGTTCCTCCGGTCCTGGGGCTATACACACAGTTTGATCCATTGTATTTGGGAGTGCATGTGCAGGCACATACAGACACGGAAGCCAGTCCCCTCCGCTTACTGGCTCTCTCCTCCAATTTACAGGCATGCTTGGTCTGCTGGTGTTCAGGGGGACAGGACAACGTAAGGGAGAGCCTCAACTGCTGCTGGCAATCACTCTGGCACAGGCTGCTGCAGCAATGTCATTGCTCTGGTGCTGCTGCAGCCACCTCCCTGCTGGGGCTGCTGCTGCCCAGGGAATGTTACATGCTGGGCTTCTGCTTCCCTCCAACCATTCCCATATCCCCTTCTCTTTCCCATTCCCTTTCCTTTCCTCTCCCCGTCTCCTCACCCCACCTCCCTTGCTCTGCCCTCAGGAAATAGGCAAGCACTAGGACCCAGGAGTCCATGTCCAGCTGCCGAGGTGGGACCCAGAGCACAGGAGGAAAGCTGCTCCACCCTCTTTGCTCCTCATGATCCGAAACATGCTGAGGAGGGGGGGATGCTGGATGTTAATGACAAAACCTGTCCACCCCCAGAGTGAATAGAGCTGGGGGAGTAGGGTTGGGACCTGGGGGTGCTCATTTTTCTGGGGCCCCTGGGCACGGGCCCCCATTGGCCCAATGGCTAATCTGCCACTGCCTCCAGCTCTGCTGTAGCTGCAGTGGTGGTGAAGGAGGGACCGGGTTAATTTTAGCTGAAGGTTTGTTATTATAAAGGGCATTATAGCAAAGGTGTACTTTGCATTCCTCACCCCCAGTGTAGACAGTGCTAGGTCAACAGCAGAATTCTTTCATCAACCACATCCCAGAAAGATGGTGTGATGGGACGCCCCCGCCCCGCACTGAAGCCCCCGGCGAGCAAGCCCTGTTTGGGGCCGCGGGCGAGGGGCCCCAGTGGTGTGCAGAGTGCTCCCGCGCCACTCTGTGGAACGAGGTGTACTGGTAGTTCGAATTAGAGATCCTAATTCGAACTACCTACTCCGTGCCGCGTGTAGCCGCGGGCACGGAGTTCGGAGACTAAGGGGGATTTAAAAATGGCAGCGCCCGGGAAGAAATCAAATGAAGCCTGGGATATTTAAATCCCGGGCTTCATTTGCAACTTTGAATGCCTACATTAGCCTCCCTAGTTCGAACTAGGGGGCCAGTGTAGACATACCCTATGTATCCTAAGGAAATACTCTTCATTGCTCACTAAATTCCAGACTGGTGTAGATTGAGTTAGGTCTGGCTGAATTAAAATAGACATTTTGTTCAAATGAGACAAAAAAGCACAAATAGGCATGGAAGGGAACCTGTTTTATGAAAGTAAGAATTAATATTGGTTAACAGGATTGTATAACTTATGCTTAGATTTAGATGTTATTAAAATGTGGTTTTCATGGCTAACATCATCATCATCATCCTCTACCTTTATGTACTAAATTTCACCTCAAAGGACACCCATTCTCTTTAAAAGTTTACATAGGAATCACTTTGTCAGTGGTTGAAAGTGCAGCTTACGAAAGTTACATTTTTAAACATAACTGCATTCAAAAACAAAACAGTGCAAAGTTTCAGCACCCAGAAGTCCATTCAGTCCTACTTCTTGTTCAGCCAATTGCTAAGCCAGACAAGTTCAGTTCAATTTACAGGAGATAATGCCACCAGCCTTTTCTTTATATTGTCACCTGAAAGTGAGAACGGGTGTTCACATGGCACTGTTGTAGCCGGCATTGTAAGGCATTTATATGCCAGATATACAAATATTCTAATGCCCTTTCCTACTTCCACCATTCTAGAGGGCCTGCTTCCATGCTGATGGTGGGGTCTGCTAGATAACAACCCAAAGCAGTGCAGACTGACACACATTCATTTTCATCATTTGAGTCAGATACCACTAAGAGAAGGGGAATTTTCTTTTTTGATTGTGTAAGTTCTGTAGTTTCTGCAGAGTGTAGCTCTTTTACTTTTAGGACTTCTGACAGCATGTCCCACAATTCATCCCTCTCAGTGTTTGGAAGGCACTTCAGATACTTAAACCTTGGATCAGTACTATAGCTATCTTTAGAAATCTCACTTTGTTACCTTCTTTGGCTGAACAAGAAATAAGACTGAGTGGACTTGTAGGCTCAAGCTTTATATATTTTTGGTTTTGAATGCAGTTATGTTTAAAAAAATTACATTTTAAAACTGCAAGTGCATGATAAAGAGATTGCACTACAGTACTCTTATTAGATGAACTGAAAAATACTATTTTTAGTCTTTTTACAGTGAAAATATTTGTAATAAAAATAGCAGTATAACGTTAGCTCTGTACACTTTGTATTCTGTGTTGTAATTGAAATCAATATATTTGAAAGCAGAGAAAAATCCAAAAATATTTATAATAAATTTAAATTCATATTCTGTTATTGTTTAAAAGCAAGATTAAAACTGTGATGAATTGCAATTATTTTTTTTATCTTGTGATTTTTTTTAATCGTTTGGCATCACTGAAGATACTGTCAAATGTTCAACATTATGGTAGCACTGTAAAAAAATGAACATTTTAGCTCATTCTCTGGCCTTCGCAGATTTCCCCGTAAGGGCAGACTCTGAATGTATTTTTTCTTTGAATACAACCAGAGAAATTTAGTCAAGTCAATTTTAACATCCAGATGTACATTCTTTTAAATAGTAAATGCCTCTAAACTGTTTTCTAAATTGTAACTGCAAAGTAACTTGCACCTATGAAAATAAATGGTACTTTGAAAGATCTTGTTCAGGAACAAAGATATTTATTTCATCTGAAAATATGTGTGTCTGCAGTTCCATATTACAGATATAATAAGACAAGGGTTTGTTGACATTTGTCGCTAATGCTTTAGAATAAGAACTGGAAGAGAGCAGGTGCCCATATGAAGCAGAAATATACCCAGCAGTTGGAGAATAGAAAACTGCCAAAACAATATCTGTCTAAATATGCATTATAAAAAAAGATGAACTGCACATGAACTTGAGGGATTGTTTACATAAACAAGCAGAGCTTTTGAATATAACAAGCCATTTCTTCTAATCACCCTCTTATTCTGGGCTAAGGCAGACGTGTCTATTAGGCACCTATCATCTACTGAATTACATTTCTGACACTGTTATTTTCTTTTAGTTACGGGGAAACAATATGCAAGACCAGGTTCTGCCATAAGCTATGCAGTGTTTATTGGCAAGCTATGCTGTAATTTAGGAGAGAAAATATGTTATAAATGTCTATCATAGATTTCCAATGTGACCTTGAGCAAGTTGCATGATGTAACCTTTCTGTGACTCTGTTCCCCCAACTGTAAATTGTGAATAATATTCCCCTCCCTCACAGAGGTGTCCGTAAAGTCAGGGGAGTTGCACAGTTGCAGTTGTATTTTCTACCAAACCCCTTTTGCGATTGGAATTTAGTTACCGAGTCTGCTGGTGTATGAAAAGTAATAGAATACAGGATTATTTTTTTTTGTAGCCATGTTGACTCTGGTAAATCTTTTAACAGGAGTAAATCTTTATTCTTGTCACAAAGGGCTAGATCGTGCCCAGAATAGGGGGACCATGTGCAGCTGCATTGCCTCACTGAGAGTTTGAGGAGACACTTAGCAGAAAAAAATTCTCTGAACTCTCCGACTTTAATGGGAACATGCCTGCTATTTCATTCTTTTCTTGGAGGCAATTTGCTAGCTGGGTGTCTCCATTCTGCTGTGCATGCTGGTTGGGGGAGCATGCTTTTCCCTCGGGGCAAGCAATTTTGCCTGGTCTTTAAACAGGCTGCAGACAGGGGAAGGCTTCTTGTGCCCTCCCAATCACAGCATGCCCATGTAAGAGTCATGTAGACTCTGCCAGCAGGTGCCAGCCGCACTGGGATCTTGTCTACTGAATAAGTAGATGCCATTTTAAAACAGTCATTTTCAGGTAGAATCATACTTTAAAAGTAAAATGGAAGGCTCAAATTCTGCCCTCACTCAGGCAAAAACCCCACTAGACTTTCAGGGAGCTGCATAGGGTCAGCGCAGAAACTCATCTCCTTCACACTCCCATAAATTTTCATTCTAATCTTCTAGTACCCTAACTGACTGCAGGGGAGCTACAATCCTTAGACACCTCTTTTTGTGGGGCTCACAACATAGACTTCAGTGTGCCTTAGATCTGGCTTCCTATTGAGTTGCATCGTATTATTCACAGAGCTAACCCTCAAGACCTTGCTCTGTTTTTAGTCGGTCCTCATTCTGACTTGAAGGCAAATTTCAAGTGAATGTCAGTAAAAACTGAGTTCACAATTTGTAAGAGTCTGTGTTTTAATATTTTGTTTCACAGCACTTGGATGACAATAGGCACCAATTTAGTAAAATTTAAATAAATACATTGGAATGATAATCTATATTTAAGGAACTATAGGATTAAAAGTTCTTAAGATCATACTCCGCCCCTCCTTTTACACCTGTGCAACTTTGTTGACTCCATTGAAGTTGCAGTGTTGTGAGAAGAGGGTTCAATCCATCATCCTCAATTAGGGGCTCAGTCCTGCTCCATTTTACATAGGCACAGCTGAGTTGTTTGAGTGTAACTGAGGGCAGAAAGTATCTCTGGGGTTTTAAACAAGAAGGATTTTTAAATGAATGGGCTGAGGATTTTCCTCAGGAACCATCTGTCACATTCAGTCATCTTTCTTCTTTTTAAAAAATGGCTTTTGAAACTTGTATAAACAGTCCGAGTCCTATAGCACATCTTTCACAGGGGCAGAATAAGCACCCAAGTAATATTTTCACTTACTCTCTGACCATATAAGGAGAAAAAATGTATTTTCACTGCAACCTACTTTGGTGTTTACTGTAAAATGCACCCTCAGCTGAAACTCTTCTATTGTACATGTGTTTTAACATAGGCACATCTTGTCATTCCAAAGGAGGAAAGTGCTGAGTAAGTGCTCCCCACAGCGCCTAGGCAGACTATCTCCTTGGTCCCACAAGCAACTGCTATTGTTTGTAAGATGCTCAAATTCTGCTCTGGAGGGCCTGAACATTGTTCCCATTCAAGGCAATGAGAATAGCACTCACATGCCTAATAGCAGATGCCCACCAGTCTTCTGTTCAGCACAGCCAGAAGCCGCTGCATACATCTGGAGATGAGCCATGCACAATATGAGTCAATGAAGGTGTGCAGATGGTTGAGGGCACAAGCAATCTTAGCCCCCAACCTCAGGGTGTAAGCAGGGGCCATCTCAGTTGTAGTCCCCCAACACAGATAAGCTCCTGAACCACTACTGGTGAAATATGGAAGTGGGGGCAGAAAAGAGACATGTCTCCATTTTCCTGATGTGTTGCCGATGGAAAAGCAGTATGCATCCCACCCTCCCCATACCTGCACACCTGGGGGCTCCTTGGGGCAGATGCCTGCCAAAGTTCCTGCTGAGATTATGTAGGTCCATACCATATCCAGAACAGATCAAATACCAAATGAGCATGGAATTTATAATCTACAGTGAAATACAACATCACTATTCAATTAGATAGGCAAATAAAAGGATTTGTCACAGTGGGCTAGATTCTCTACCCCACTCCACTCAGGCCCCATGGAGAGTAGGGGTATAGTGGTTGTAGCTCCCTAATTCTCCGCTGTCTAGCACCAGCCTAGGTCAGTGTTGCAGAGTAGCAGCTCAAACTTATATTGGCATAAGGTACTTCACTAATGTTACACCCGTGGAGGATATTTTGTAGCAGAACTCAACTTAATCATACACACCCTTTACCTCAAGCCTATCTTGTTTGTCTCCTCCCTCCCCTTGTGCCAGGGTTGTGGGGTGCAGCTGAAACAAGAGACATCTTCCATCATCTCTCCCAGGTTTCTGCCAGCGAAGGGATGTAAAGTAGTAAAAATATTTGTATATATTTTGAATGAGTCATTGTCAGCATTCCTAGAATACAAATAAGATTGGATTATACAATGAGTTGTACTGTCTTATTTCAGAAGTGATACTATAATTGAATACAAAAAAATAAAGCTTTTAGTGTGGGGGAGAGTGGGTGTTTTAGGGGAGCTGTGGATCATGAAAAGTTGCTCTTATAAACAAATGTACTTTAACAGCACAGCTCCTAAAGAACTTAAAATGTGCCCCTCAAAACTGGGTGTGGAATGTAGAAAAGAATCCTACTTTAAAACACAGGGTTGCCTTTAACTAATAAAAGAAATCTAAAATTGTCCATTGTCATAGCTTTAACATTGACATTGGTTGCTTTGGCAAGCTTTAAATACTAGGCTGCACTATAAAACCTAAAAATGTCCTGGACTTGAAGTTGTTTACACAAAATATGAGCAGATATAAAGTTACAGAGGTGGGAGTGGAAGAAATGGCTTTAAAACCATCCTCCATGTACTGACGTCACATGGAACCCAGCTGCCGGGAGGATGCCAGATAGAACTGTTTTTCAGTTTGCAAAACTGAAGTTGTGAAGTTAATCAAAGAGAGTTGCAGTGCTGCTCCGATTGAAAAGTTCTCTCTTTCCTGGCTTCTTGTTTTCTTAAAGGATCAGGATTCACAGAACTGGAACTCCTTATCCTATCTAGCTATGCATTTCACTGCTTTCACTACTACACTGAGAAATGGACTGAAAAACTTCTGAAGGATTGCTTACTCCACAAAAGGTAAGGTCGTTTTGAAATCTCAGTGTTTTTGGAAGAATTATGGCCTTATTTATGAAATAGAAAAGAAAGTTAACAATACTCAGTATTAAGGCGGTAAACAGTTTGACTAACGTTTCTTGTAAACATCTGCCTCATTTTTATATTTGCACCTAGAGCAATAATAGTTTAAAAGTGTGATGGTGGTTGTTTATTTCTTAAGGAAAGGCTGTCCCATGGTTCAGCCAGTGTTTCCAAACCATGGAATGATTTATTAACAAGAAAGAGATGACAGCCCATTTTTGCCAAGCTTTTGTTTTTAAATAGTAGAATGACACTCTGAGAGTTTCTTATCGGTTTAATACAAAGTGCATAAAATCTATGATGCCGACCATTTCTTTACAAATATATAAATAGACCTATCATTTATTATCCATCCAGAAACCATCACCTTATCTTACTGTGAATTAATCACTCATAAAAAAGAGGAAGATCTGTTTATCTGAATAGCTGTGTACATCCACTATAGTTAATCTCTGTTGAAAAACAACACCTCTTCTGATGTCACAGCACATTATTTTTAGAAGTTGTCATACCGCATCAGAAATTTAGTTCAAATTATTTTGCATTTTTATATGAACGTAGAGGGGAAGTGGAGGGAAGAAAGAGTAACATTAGAGACCAGGAGTTGCCTAAACGCTTTATTTGAGAGGAGGAAAGGGTACAGTGAAAAGATAAATACAGCTGATGTTGACAAAATTGATTATTTGCATAAAATTGATTGCTGTAATGAGCTTTTGACCTTGTCTAGGACATGTGGAAAGTGCCAATATAGCCAGATTTCAGACACTGTAATGTTCCATAAGGCAAATGAAAATCATGGTTGTGCTGGGGTGATAGGCTTTCACATGTGAAAGAAAAAGGTATTTTAATAAAAAGGAATCAGGGTTTTTTTTCATTTGTTTGTTTTGCTCAAGCCATGTGGAATACCTGTGGGAACAGCCCAGTGTTTTATACAAATGGTGAGTTTAATAGCAGTATTAGCGATTGGGATCTTATTTCTAGCTTTCAGAGAGAAAGAAGCAAAGAAAGAGACAACTATAGGGACAGGGGTCAAAGTCCTTTGAGGCAGTGTTTCTCAACCTTTTTTTATAAAGCACCCCCTCTTTAAATATATATATATATAATATATATATATATACCCCCAGTACCTACAGTTTTCAGACACACAATTTTTTTTTCTACCATTGCAACACATTTGTTTAAACAACTTAATCATAGCCGGGCAGGCGATGAAATTTTTGGGTGTAAAAAGTACAAAAGTAATAAAACACTAAAACTTAAAACAAAAATTCAGTTGTCTCCAAATTTCAGTTGTGTAGACATACCCCAGACTTCTCTTGAGTACCCCTAAGGGTACTCATACCACTGGTTGAGAAACACTGCTCTAAGGAATTTACTCAGTAGATTTACTGCAGTAGCAGCCATCAGAGCAAATATCAACAATCATGAGCTTCACTATTATTATTTGCATCTTAAGAGGAAACGTGAAGGGAATAAGAAGTGATATGAAAAGGAAAAGAAACCATGAATGAGAGAGAGAAGCACTTTTGATGGAAAATTACAGTTACAAGCAAATAGTTGCAGCTAACTTTTTCTGGGACTTGATTGCATTTTGATAGTTTCCACTCTGTACCCATCTCAATCTGTCTTTAGTTTGTTTTTGCATTGATCTCTGCTGCACGTATCCGAATCATTCAAGAGAAGTCAAGCGAGTGAATAGAGAGATCAGTTTGGTTAATTCCTCCGAAGTCTCTTGAATAAGTTAAAAACGTCTATTAAAAAAGTGAATTACTTCTGGTATGTCCTTCTTCCCCCCAGTCCTCCTTCCCCCACAACTTTTGTAGTAAAGAAATGAAAAAAATATTGATATGGCTATAGATGCTTCATAGATTGCAATAGATATTCAATATATGGAATTCAGTTGGCTGAAAAAACTCAGAGAGTGGGTGCTGCTCATGTTGCGGACCCAGCCAAATCAATCTGCTTTGCCCAGTAAAGGGGTGAGGAGAGCTTTGCATGAGGCTCAAAAGGGAATTACAAAATTAGATGTAAACTAGTGTACTGTATATTTGAGAGAGTTTGTGCATCTGTCTGTCTGTCCATCGGTGAGCCTGTTTGTTCAAGAACTCCTCCTGAACCAGAAGAGTTAGGACTACCAAATTTAGTCTGCAGCTTCATCTTATCATAATTTAAAGCAAGGTCAGATTTTTGGTTGTGCCAGGACAATGGGATGTGCATGGATTGTGATTGTTTCTCATCAAATGGAAAGAAGGGGCTGTGATAGCAGGAGAGTTATACTCCAGAATAACCACAGAGGGGCAGCAAGCAAGCATGCCCCCAGCAGCCTCTGAGAGCCACAGAGCAGCTGCCATTTGGGCAACATGGCCCCCATTGGCCTCAGGGGGCAACACTACCTCCCTGCAGGACCCAAGCAACACCCCGTAATTCTTTTAGTAATCACTACATTAAAGGAAACATGTTCAAAAAAGGGAGTAGTTTTTTGTGATCTTACAAATTACATTGACACAACCGCTGATCACGAACCAATGCAATCTGCAAGCTTATTGTGAATAGATATGAATATATATGTTCATTTGATTAACACAACTGTCTGTTCTGAAACCCAAATTTACGGAACACACAAACTGAATACAGTACATCGTACCATGTTTGACTACTGAACTGTCACTCCCTAGAATGCATTAATTGATGTGATTCTCACCTTTTGCTTGTGTAAATCAGCAGTAACTCTACTGAAGTCAGTGGAGTTACTGATGTAAAAAAACTGAATGAGTGAGAATCAGGTCTATAAAATCTATCACCATTCAATAAAATTTCCCCTCTACAATTATATCATAATATAACAACGTTACTTAGCACTTGTCCATCGATAAAACTCAGATTTTTACATAGGGCGGTGGGGTTCATGAGCTGTACTTTTACAGAAGGGGAAATAGAGTTGCGCAGAGAGGTTACATGATTTTTGCAAGGTCTCACAATCAGAGTTGGGGATAGACTCTAGTTTGACTGTCTTCCAGAGCCATGCCAGTGGACTAATGTATTTATTTAGATTTGTAAAACAAACTACATTAAGCTTTTGTATTGTGTTCTGATGTACTTGAATGTGTGTAAGAGATTTGAGTCCCTCCCCATATCTGCATGTTTTCTTTTGTGTAATTAAAAGTCTACGTATAAAATTAGGATTTTTTAAATGTGCCAGTGTTAAAGTCTCTGAGCAAACTTCCTATCTTTAGATTTCTAGTTGTCTTGTGAACAAATCCAAAGATAGCACACAGACAGCATTCTTGGCCATTCTGCCTAAAGGACAGATCTTGTAAGGTTCTAAGACCTTGAACTGCCATTTACGACAAGGGGAATTGAGCGTACTCAGCATTTTGCAGAAGGCTCTCAGTATTTTGCAGGATCATGTGCTATTATAGCACTTCTGTTTTGGCTAAGGGAGAGCAAATGTGAATATTACCCATTTGTATGACTGTTCCCTCTTTATATGCTATTTAGGAACAGCATGTATAAGGCCCTACCAAATTCACGGTCATGAAGAATGCATCACAGACTATGAATTTGGTCTTTGTGTGCTTTTACCCTGTACTATAAAGATTTCATGGGGAAGACCAATGTTTCTCAAAGGGAGTTGCAGAGGAGTTGTAGGATTACTTGGTGCGGGGGAGGAGACAGAATATGGTATTGCCACTCTTATTTTTGCACTGCCTTCAGAGCTGGGGAGCTAGACAATGGTGGCTGCTAATTGAGGGCTCAACTCTGCTGGCAACAACGCAGACATACATATATCATGTCATCCTTACTTCTGTGCTGCTGCCAGTAGCAACTCTGCCTTCAGACCTGAGCTCCTGGCCAGCAGTCGCCAATCTCTAGCTGCCCAACTCTGAAGGCAGTGCAGCCAGCAGCCGCGCAGAAGTAATTGCAGCTGTACCGCAACCACCCTACAATAACCTTGTGACCCTCCCTGCCACAATTCCTTTTTCAGTCAGGATCCCTACATTTATAACACCATGAAATGTGAGTTTTAAATAGCTGAAATCATGACATTGAACATTTTAAAAATCCTATGACTGTGAAATTGACCAAAATGGACCATGAACATGGTAGGGGCCTAAATTTGTTACCAGATTTGTAACAAAGTGTAATTTGTTGTCCCTTGTTGCGGAGAGGAGGGATTAGAACTCGTTTTCCTGCTGTGTATTCCAGTTCATTCCTACTTCCATTGATACGTATATATTTACAATTATAATTCTGATATAGGCTCAGCAAGCAAGTAAGCTTTGATACAATTGACAATAATGTGTGTATTTGCTTCCCGCCCCCCCCCTTGAATCTAGAATCAAGGACAAGAAAAACATTCTGCTAAAATCAATCCCAGCTTCCAGGAAAAGAAAGAGGAGCAGAAACACCATTGAGCTGATACTCATAGTGCAGCAATGGACCTGCATAAACAACTGGAGAATACTGAGAGGAACTGGAATAAAGAAAAGATGGAACTGCTGGAGAGATTTGACAGTGAAAGGAAGGAGTGGGAAAGTCAGTGGAAGGTCATGCAGAAGAAAATAGAAGAGGTACTTTGGATTTTGAATGTAAACAACAATAGAAAAATGAACATTTCTCCGAAGTCTTAGCTGGTGGCCCCAGGACACCTCGTGGTTTTTCTCTGTGACCCATTTTCCCATTCAGTGTCTGCCACTGTTTAATGGCACGATGTAAAGTCTGAGCTGTGGGTGTATTTGAGATACTGTTCATTTTATAACCATAGATAGAAAATAAGAACTTGATGTCACTTTGAAGCATTGGTCTTAGCTCAAATTTGCTGCAGTGTTGCTGGCAGAATATACTGTTGTCAGTTCTGGGCACAGTGTATATCATACTTGCATTTTAAAAAGAAGCAGATATGTCTGTGTGGAGCTTAGGTCAATGGCTCTCAACCTTTCCAGTTTATTGCATCTCTCTCAGGAGTCTGAGTTGTTTTGTGTACCCCAAGTTTCACTTCACTGAAAAACTATTTGCTTACAAAATCAGACCAAAAAAAAGCTTCAAATCATGCCGTTGTTGAAAAATTTTTTACTTTCTCATTTGTAACCATATAATTATAAAATAAATCAATTGGAATATAAATAATATAACGTGCTTACATTTCAGGATATAATATATGCAGCAGTATAAACAAGTTGTTGTATGAAATTTTAGTTTATACTGACTTTGCTAGGGCTTTTTATGTAGTCTCTTGTAAAGCTATGCAAATATCTAGATGAGCTGATGTACCCCTGGAATAACTCTGCATACTCCCAAGAGTTCTGTTTGAGAACCACTGGCTTAGGTGAATGCACGTTTATCAACACAATTCTAATACAAACGTGAAATGTGCCTCTCTGGCTGTAAGGAAATGCACAAGCAGGTCCACTGGGATAAATTATGCTCTACTTTATTTATTAACATCAAAGGGAATTCCATGAATCAAAGAATAAGGGGCATAGGAAATGAGAGATTTATTCCTGCAAGGATCTGCTATATGTATTGATAACATTTATTAGGAAAAAAAGGATTACAATAAACAAGGCTAGACACAAAGAATATTTACACCTATTAGCAATCATTTACTTGCTATTAATCCTAAATCAGTTTCTTTCAACTTGAATAAATCTTTCAAGTAATTTATTTATTCTTCTTTTACGCCAAAGTTGTTATCTGAACAAAATTCTCTGCCACTTGCTAATGCACAAATTTATTCTGATATACTCATGAAAATATTCTTTCTTGCTTTCTGCAACAACTAGGAATGTAAGGAAGAAATTGTTCACATGAAAGGAAAATAATAAAATGGAGCCAAATGACTCATAGACATATGCTGCTCTTAGGCTGCAATGTAATTCCATGATGTCTGCCTTACTGTGTTTCAACTGTTAATTTCTGTTGGGTTTGAATATGATATTCTTCTCCATTTCTACCTTAAATGTGATGATGTTACTGTAGTTTGTTAGCTAGTTGCCTTGTTTTGCCACAGAAGTGACTACATTTCAGTGATTAGTCACGTGAGCCTGTCACGGGACAGACTCGCCACCATGGCGCCTCCCGCCGACAGTCCTGAGAATTAGCTCACCGGCCCACTGGACGCCTCTCTCTAGCTGGTGTCTCCCTGTGTTCTCGCTCTTCCTCCTAGTCCAGACCCATGTCACTCTTTAACCACGGCATCCTCTTCAGGACACTGCCCTCCGGCAGTGCCCACTCCAGTCTCTCTGTGCCCCCATTTGGGGGGGAGGTGTTGTTTACCCAACTGCTCACTCCAGGGTCCTCCCCTCCCAAGGGGCACCCAGTTCTTCTCCCAGGGAACACCCAGTTCCCCTGTACCCACTTTGTCTGAGTGACCTGCTGTCAGTCTTCATCTAGCCCTTGCCTCAGGGGCAAACTGCAGTCTGCAATGGCCACTCAGCACTGGCAAGGGGGTGTGGACCTGCTGCCTTTGCTTACCATGGCTGCCCCTCGCAGCCCCAGTAGTTTCAGGCCTTGCAGCCTGGGGGCTTGCTTGGCCAGAGCTTCCCCAGCCCTGCCTTCCTTCCCCTGCTCTACCTCCAGGAAGCCTCCTACTTCCCAGGAGTGAGCTTCCCCCTTCTCCCTCAAGGAGCCCTTCTTTATATAGCCCCCCAGATGGACCTTCATTAGCCAGAACTGCCTCAGCTGGGGCTTCACTCTCAGCCCTCACTCAGGGCTGGGTTTTTGCCCTTAAAGGGCCAGTGCAGGGCAAGCACCTTGTCACAGAGCCCAAAGGGCCTATATATGCTTCTATAATATAAATAATAAGTGATTATTATTATAAATAATAATCATCTGCTGTTTTGTTAGTTGGCTCTGTGGTGTTGGAAATGATGGGCCTAATTCTCAATTACACTAAAGCGCTTTGACTTGTTTCCTGCAGCGTAAAGGAACTTTAAAGTGAATGTAATTGTAATGTACACACACACACACACACTAATGCCCCTTTATGCAGCCTTAATGGGAGATTCAGGCCCGATAGTTTTTGAGTGAGATGTTGTAGCCAAATTCCCAATTCAGGGAATTGCATTCTACCTACATGTATTGCAGTTTCAAGAGGATGCAGTATTTTTCTGCACTATCTGTCCTAAATTTGTTTTACAGACTTGCTTTGCACTGTTCAAGAGAAGGTGTATTTTAATTCAGAGATGGCTATTTTGCTTGTCTACATCACGTGGCTGTTGTGAGAATTAATTAATGTTAGAAAGGAGCTTTGGGTCCTTGCATGCAAGAGACTGTAAATGGAAGCCTTTGTACTGCATTTCCCCAAATTAGAATATGCCAGGACACATGGTTTAACAAGGCCTTGGCTTTTACAAGCAGAGGAGCTTATATGTCCATTAATGTCAGGACCTTAGTTTTATAGTACATCAAAAAGAAACCAGCACATTACCATCAAATGCCATTCTGTATTTGTGATTCTTTATTGATTCTGAAAGAGTTTCACTTATTGAAGGACCAGCAGAATTTGCTGAAGCACACTGGTGTTTCCTGGCTGCTTACCACTCAATTACTGACCCAGCTCAGAGGAGTGTAACTTATGAGCTCTTCTGGAACTCCACACCATAGCTCTAAGCCATAGAGTAAAATATAACAAAGATTTAGTGAAGTCTAATCAATCTTTTTCATATCTTGTGACGATAGAATGGTCCGTTGGCCATTTCACTGTAGGCCTCAGCATCTCTTAGCTAAAAATACATATAACATCTTTCAGCCCATAAGTGATTTTACTAAAAATGCTTAGGAGCTTTGTAACAGTTTGAAACAGAACATAGATATGGTTCTGTATCCTACAAACTCATAACACTACATGGATTAAACAGAATGTTTTATTGCCTTTTCAGCTTTACCAGGAGGTAAAACTAAGGAGGGAAGGCAATATGAATATGTGGGATAATAAAGCCATCCAAAGCAAGATGCTGCAGCAGTCTGTATATTCCCCTACTTCAGAACGGAGAGACACAGCAGAACTGAACTGTCGACACAATTTGCCAAATGACAGGATGGGAGAAAAGAGTTTGCTCAGTAAAACAGAACAAGAATGTAAAGAAACGAGAACTCTGAGGAAAAACAATGTTTTATTACAGAACAAACTGGCCTTTGACAACCAGGAGGAACATGAAAATCTCAGCTTGAAAATTCCTAAGAAAGATACAAGTAGTTATGCTGGCGAACTCAATGCAGTAAGTATGATAGTAACATTTTTCAGCAAAAGTGGGGAGTATGATGAAATCCTTCTCTCTACTCAAAATATACATCTTCTGAGTCCCATGATGCAACAATTTCTCATCCAGGGAATGTTTCCCTTTCTCCCTCAGTTTGTTGCTGTTGTGTATCTAAACTTCTGTTAAATATACTAGCAGCATGCAATTGACCTTGGTCCATAACTTGGAGACAGTTCTGTGCTATTCCCTTCTGCACAGGCCTCTCCCATGTAAATCGTCAGTGGATGTAAAACAATTCTGGAGACTATTGTTCATGCTAAGGTAACATTATTTATGTTTGTAAAGGCTCTTAAAGAACTGGCGAAAGTTAGTGAAGAGTTATGCAGCTATCAAGAGGAAATTCGAAAGAAGCCCAACCACAGAAGGTAAAACCATTTGTGTCCCATTTATGTTAGAGGAGGAAAGGCAACATTGGGCTTATTCTAGAGCCCATTCAAGTTAAAGGGAGATTTGCAATTGAACTGGTGAGGAGCTGGATAGGATCCAGTACTCAGTTTCTCAGTGCTCAGTGTAAGGAATCCCAATGAAAACCAAACTATGTTTCACACTCATGTTTTAGTTGCAAAAACCGCAGTGTGCCTCCAAAATATATAAATTGATATCTGTATTTACGTAGGGCTAGATTGAGCCTGCCCCTAACACAGTAGCAGAGTAGACAAGAGAAGAGATTTCTGTGTCATATTAGTGTTACCTAGATCTCAGCAGTGGATGCTGGATGGACTACAGGGGATTTGTACCTGATACTCCCTACAGGGAGCAAGGGGGCAGGAGTGGTTCCCTGCCCCATCCCCCAGAGTAGAGGAGATGGCTGGGCACATCAGGGAGAAGTAAGCTGCATGCCGAAAAGAACTGTCACAAATCATTTTTCCACTACACCAGCATCCTGTCCACTACAAACATAATACCCTTGGACCTCATGGGGAAATATGGCTAGGCATGGCTCTTGATACAGGGATATACATAAAATGCACAAAGGGCTAGATTGTGCCATTGGTGTTACAGACTGTCTGGCAGGTGTTCAGTGAGGCCACGTGGTAGCTGAGTCCTGAGATTTTTTTGCTGATTCTGCCAGAATTTCTCCTCGGGGCTCTTGTGAAGACCATACTGGTAAGGTAGCGACAGCACCCGTGGAGAAGATGCATTGTCTTCCCCTCTCAATGCTCAGCCAACATGGCTGAGCACAGACCTGACCTCATCCTCTCATTTTCTAGGCAGCTAACACCCATCGTCTTCTAGGTAGATTTGCACACTGTGCCAGGCTCTTGCTGAGTACTTCAAGAAGTACAGAGGGTCTCCTTGGAGTTTCCCCCAGGGTATGCACTCATGGGCAGCCCAGAGTCTCTTTCACAGTGTATGACTGCTTTCACATCTATATCTGTGAAGGTGATGGTGTACGGTTTGTGAATGTGTGCTAGAAAATGTGGTTATTGAATGGAACCATAAATGACACGTTAGTGCTGTCCCCTTGAATATTAAGACATTTGCACAGGCCAATGACTGGATGCACAGGCTCTCCTCACTCAGTCCATACTTATGCAAACTCTCACTCAACTTAGTAAAAACTTAAGGGCCTGTCCTCCTTCCTACAGTAAAACCTGTGAGAGGGGACCTTGGGGGCAGAGGAGGAGCAGAGGGGACATTCTTTTTGACTAGGTTTGTTTCAACTCTTCCATTACAGGGTAGGACTTTTCCCCTCTGTACCTAGCAGTGGAATGCTCCCAAAGTTTCCTCAAACAGCCAGTCTTAAAGACCTTCTTCTGGGTGTACGTGTAGTGGGAGGGGGAAGTTGTGCTGGGGTTAACTGCTTGTTCCCCTTAGGGGTCAGGCAGTGCCCTTGCCCTCTGACACATGTTTACAGGTTAAGCCTTCCCTTCCTTTTCCCTGGATGATTTCTTAGGAGAAACATCGTCATTGCTCACCACTAAAAATGCCGCCTCTTTTATGTATAGAATGAAGTCACTTCCTTTTCTGGAAGAATTTAGAGAAACCCAAAACACAGTTGTTATGCCTGAGATGAACTGTGTCTCCAGCAATGAACCACAAACTTCTTCCATCACTTTTGAAACAGAAGGAAAAAAGAACAGGAAGAATTTGATGAGTGCTAACAAGGGTTTGAAAGATATGCCTTGTAGCTCTCTTACTGGTGATGGAGGAAGAGACTTCATGCCCTGGCCAAAGAAAGAAGCCCCACCAGTTCCTCCACGGAGCACTTCTCGACATCTGACAAGCTCACTTTCTGCTGCTGTACATGTCTCTGACATACCCATAAAAGATTCAGGCAGCAGAAGCAAGTGCAAGGCTCAGGAAGGTAGGAATGGAAGGAAATGTATTAATCCTTCTCTTGCAAAACAGAGTGATGCTCCAGAGGCACATGCAAATGAAAGGAAGTCTGTGACATGTGAGGCAGTGGTAACTGATGCAGTACCTATAGCCAAAAAAGAGAGAGTCTCTGAGCATAGTATAGTGACTGGTTTTTGTCACAATACCTGGTCATGTGATGTAGGCAAGCTTGGAAAAGGTACTAAGAATGGATCCTCCCCATTGTCTACTCAGAAAAGCTGTTCAGATGGAAATATGGCACAAACAGAGAATATGCACAGGAGACATTGCCCTAAATCTCATAATGTTCTACGTTATGGTAATGACACCTGTGACCCTGCAGTGCTCCCAAAGAAGACCCGAGGAAATGAAATCTTGGCAGCAAAGATTGATGAATTTAACAGGATTGTATTTCATACAGATAAATGCAACAAGTCTTTGCAAGAAAGTCAGAAACGTCAAACACCAACTGAAGATCATAAACAATATGGCTCTGTGTGTGACTGCGTGGTTAACAGAACAGAAACTGTAAATACAGCTTATGCTTCAAACCCCAGACTCTCTGCTGCAAAGGAACAGGATACATGCAATGTGAGCAAAACTGCTAGAACAACAGGGCAACAAAAACAAATAAATGGACTTCTAAACACCACTGGCTACCGACATATGCTTCAGGAGCATGATTGGAGACCAAGTAATTTATCTGGTCGCCCGCGTTCAGCTGACTCAAGGTCAAACTATGGAGTTGTTGAAAAACTTTTGAAAAACTATGAAAAATCAACAGTGACTTCTTTGTATAATTCTAAATGCTGCAAAGATAAGTGGGTACAGGCAGATACTGAGTTCACAGATGGGAGTTGTGAGACATTGAGTCAGTATTTAGAAATGCTCCAGATAGAGCAAGGAAAGCAAGAGTTTCAGAGGAATTCAGCCAGGCGTCTTGGGCAGCAAGTCAAACAAGGCAAAGAGAAACAGAAGTTACCAGAGGTAAGATTTATAAAAATCAATTGTATGCCCCACTTCAAAAACAAGCCACTAAAATGGGACAGTCCAAAATGATATTTTATATGTCAGTGTAATATCAGATGCTTTGGGTCTTACACCTGTGTGAATCAGGAGGGATTCCATGGAAGTTAATGGAGATACATCAGTGTAATAGAGGAGTGCTATGGGACCAGATTCTATTCTCAGTTAGGCTACGTCTATACTACAGTGCTCTTTATTGTGAAATAGCTATTCCGCGTCTTTTGAGCGCACCCATTATTTCTAAGTATAATGGGCTTGCTATTCTGACTTCCCTGTAAACCTCATTCCATGAGGAGTAAGGGACTTTTTGGAACAGCGATTTATTTAGAAATAAGTGCTGTGTAGATAGCGCCAAATTTCAAAATAAGCTATTTTGAAATTAATTCAGAATTAGCTATGCAATTTGCGTAGCTCAAATTGCGTAGCTTATTTCGAGCTACGGGTGCAGTGTAGATGTACCCTTACAGTGGTATAAATCTAGAGTTTAACTTCAGTGTAGTTATTTGAGATTTGCTCTGCTGTAACTAACATCAGAATCTGGCCTATTCCCCTCCCCCCAACCACCAACCCAATGACCTTGACAAAGCCTTTCCATGGCAAAACCTATGGTGGCTGAGACAGCAATTTCTGGAGTGATACCTGCTACTTGGCCTCTGAAGGTACCATGCTGCTGTTTTGGTAAGTTTCCAGTAATGGAGCATTCTCACATTCTTCAAATCCAGAGCATGCATCACTTCCAACATTGACCTAGAGGAAAGAAGGGGGCTGGCACAGCTGCAATGCTTTACATTTGACCTTATTTTACTGGCAAAGTGTAGAAATACTGCCCTTTTCTCAAAGCCTAAAAAAGAGGAAACAGGTATTTTAAAAACTCTGTAGTTGAAGTTACTAGTCCTACCAATGGCTATGGGGAAGTGGGGGACCTGGACAGTGGTAATGGGCTGAGGCTGGGGCCACAACTGAAGGTGGAAGTGGGGCCCGGAACAGGGCCCCGAACTTGGGGCCAGCAGCCAAGACCCCAGTTGGGACCCCACATAAAACCTGGGGGTGCTGCAGCACCCCTGCACCTTTGGTTCCCAAGCCCATGGTCTATAGCATAATTTTCAGCAGAAACAACTTTCTTCCACCATAGCAACAGAAAACAAGCAAATAAAAAAAGAGAAGCTTCAGGAGTTTTTTGCTCTGTGCAAATCTGATAGGAAAATGAATTTTCATCAGTGAATATTTGGAGCAAAACAATTAGCCAAAGTTTGGTTTTATGTATATTGGCATAAATTAAGAGTAACTCCACAGCCAGTGGGCCTGACTCCCTGCTGCCCTGCCCCTTGTGTCACCATTTATGCCCGTGTAAAGTGGGTGTAAAATATTAACTAATCAGATTGACAACATTTTAAACCCATCTGCACTCGCTTTGCAAAGTTATAAAGAACCACACGTAGTCCAATGCACAGAAGAATCAGATCTATGGCAATTACTGTGTATGTACAGCACTGAAACAAAGAACAGAATTTGGACTGTAGTTTTTCATGTGTTTGTGATGCTCTGCATGCAGTTACAACACTATAGTCATAAGTCATTATTAACAATTTATGAAGTGTAAGCATCTTCACATAACAGTAATGGAAACACAGTCCTGTATAATGAGCCTTGACTGCTACAACAGGGTACATCAAAGGATACCTGAAAGGTACATGGAATCATGTTTCAGCGTATTGTTGTATGTTGAGTTATGTTTATGAACCAGCATAAAAGTTCATCCACAGAAATTCCAAAAATGAAAACATGCTTTCAGGATCAATACATTTATGGTTTGTATATGGGTTAAAATGTCACCTCCCTTGTTTCTAGCATCTATGTCTACATATTTCATGCTACAAATGATGTAAGAATTCCTATATATAGAAATGTCTGTTCCTTTGCATTCTATACATTGCTATGTAAACACATCCTCAGATCCTTTTAATAGCCCAAGGCCACCTGTTCTGAGGTTGGCCAGTGTATACCACTTCATTCCCTTTACATTCCTTGAAAGATTGCATTTTAACTTGTTGAGGCAAGTAGTTTCATTTGCATTTTAGATACCAGTGCCAGCTAAATATTCAACTGGGAAAGGCTTCTCCCGGCCAGCGCGACCAGCAAATCGACGCTTACCTTCCAGATGGGCATCCAGATCACCATCAGCACCACCTGCTGTGAGAATGACTGCAAACCGTTATTCTGTCTCCCTGCAGTCAGAGTTGGCAGTAGTCTGAACTCAAGGACGTGTTTGATGCTGTTGTGAAATATGAAAATTCTGCACCTCTTTATAATGGTGTGTTCTGTGATTGTGACAGCAACCAGTTCTACACTGTTGTATAGTGTCCAAGATTAATCCTGTCACTTACCTTACTGGACAAAGCATTTTCAATCTTAGATCGTCATTGCAGTCTTCAGTGGTTTTATTGATGAAATAAGTATACCCCCCCCCATTTTCTTTTGCTGTCTTTTTTTAATGGTTCACAAATTACTTTTGAATGACATCCTCCTTGGTTTACCAATCCATTTTGAGTTTATACAATGTATAGTTCTGTACATTCTGACTTTTCTGCAAATAGCAGAAAGTAAAGCTGTGTGCATGATCATGTGTTTGTAGGTGCATGTGTTGGAATAGGAAGTATACTGGTCTGTATTTAGAAGAGACAAACTCTGTGTTAGCATTGACACTGAAATTACAACATATATGCTTATATATACTTTGTGTTTATTTTAAAATTTTGAAAATATAAAGTCCTGATGACATTTATATTTTGTACATCTTTTACATAGGTTCGCAAGTGTAGTGAATACACTTTTTTGACTATAATTGCAGCGACAAGGGCTTGCACAATATGTATCAGAAGCAGACTAGCTCAGTGGATTCCTCAGGCATGCTTGCTGGCATACTTGTTTGGTTTTTCAACCCTTATGATGCTAGGGTCAATATAGCTGGGCATATTTTTTCTGAATTAAAATACTGTATGATTAGTACTATATTAGAGCCTTTTTCAGCACCAGAGATATTCCTAAAACATTCCGCTGCCTTAAAATGCTTTATACGTGCCATTTACTATAACCTATTGTAGGGAATTAACTTCAGTAGTTTCCGCTATATTGTAATATACAGTTTGTGGAGGGAAAAAAAGGATGGTAAGCATGGCAGTTCTTTCAGGTTTGTTTTCTTTAATCATTGTATTTATAGCTACATTGGGAGAATTTAACCTGTTTACTTTAAATGAAAACAGGAAAATAAGGAATGCTATGATTACCAAATGCTGTAGTTTTACTCTTTGCTACTGGACTTGATAGAGTGTAAGCCAACAGCTCACTTACTGCTCCCATGAATGGTATAAGTGGCAGTCTGTTATGAAGTTCACTTGCATTCTGGCAATTGCCTATTATAGTACATAAATATTGCCTCAAGAGGTGAAGGAGATCTGATCGTTGTGGTGCCAGAAATCCTAGACTGATGGCATTAGAAGTATGTTTGTGCCCTCATCCATCTGTGTATTATTGGCCGTTAGAATGCTGTGTGTGTAGGGTGGCTTATTCCCTTCTCATAGCTTCAATGAAATATTGACACTATTCAGCATTTTTGTTCAACTGTCATAATGGCAGTGTTTTCCATTCCAGAAATTTTGTACTCATCATAATAAAGTTGCCAGATGTATAGTGTAGTAGTGGTGATAAAAATTTTCCTTGAACAATGTGCTCAGTTTACAAGGAACAAACAGATGTTTCTTTACTATCAGAATAGTCTTATCTCTTGCACCTTTTTCTTTTTCCTCTCAAGAAACACAGCATGTTTATGGCTATTTCAAGAAAAATCCTAGGATCCCATTAATGTGCATATTTTCCTTTATACTCTTTTCAGGATTTCAGAGAGGCTGTAGACTTTTGTCCTGGTGGATGATACACGTGATACTGTAGGAAACTAGACATGCTTATCCTAGGAGTCATTTGTTATCCTCACTCTATCATGTGAAGAAGCAGAATAAGCATCCTGTCATTTCTTTCAAGGACCTTGTCCTTCTGTCCTTCTTCACAACTGTGCATTTGCAAAGTGAGAAAAAAAAAAGCACTTATGGACAGTTTTGAGGTGCTGCAGACCAGGAAACAGACGCAGTAGCTCTTCAGAAATTGGAAGTATCATACTGAGCAGGCAGGTGTCCTCCCCAATATGTAAAACATGCAACTTCATAGGGCACCAAATTGCCCCACATTTCATGGTGTGCTAGGCAGCTGTGTGCTGCATATGTGGCGGCTCTAGTGGCCAGTCTCATCCCCCTAGTTGTGCCCTACCATGGGCTGAGCTCAGCAAGGCCCATCCCTAGAGAGATATGGGGCCCAGGACAATCTCCTTGTTCTACCGTCACCCCCACTCGACCCCTTCCCCTACTTTTGATCTACATTAGGTTGTTGAATAACATAGAAAGGAATAAAAACCTGCAACATTCCCTGGCATATGTAACTTTATTAACACAAAGTTATGGAGGTAAGCCACTACGTAGGTAAATGACAAGTCCATTTTGTGAAGATCTTGTGAGTCTCTCTAGTGCATACACCTTACATTTTAGTATCTAGAGATTGCAGTAATTTATGCACAATAAATAGCCTAGGAAGCCAGCTGGATATACTGATTTTCGTAATATGCCCCTAAGGCTGTTTAAAAAGAAAGTTGTCTTTGCAGCAGTAAACATGTCCAAGCCAGTTCCCAGCACTGTGATAACCACAGTTTAGCAACTGTCTTGAGTAGAATTAGAGATTACGTAACTCACACACCTACTGGGCGTGGTTCACTGTCCCATGTAGTGGCTTTTAGACCACCTACAGAGAGAGAGAGAATGAGTTTCCTCTACAGCCTTAGTGAAGCACTAGCTGGCTTTTAGCTCAAGCTGTAGAGGCTCATGCACTAAATTCCAGTGATCCTAGGTTCAGTTCTATCTGTCAGCCTTACCATATAATATATGCTCTTGCTGTAGGAGAAAGGGATACTAGCTGGCTTTCCCAGTGTTAACTAAGGGCACATCTATACAGCAGGGCAAAAGTCGAATTAAGCTACTCAACTACAGCCATGTCAATTGTGTAGCTGATGTGGAAATAGCTTATTTCAGCTTTTGGTGCTATCTGCACAGCAGGAGGTCAAAGGAAGAACACTCTTCCTTTGACTTCCCTTACCCCTTACAGGAGTCAGAGTAAGAAGTCCTCCTGCTCACCATTATTTTGAAATAATGGTTTGTGGTGTAGACACGCTCTTTGTTATTTCAGAATAATCTCAGATTTTCCGAAATAATGCTGCTGTGTAGACATGCCCTCAGATTGAGAAGAGCAGCCAAGTTGGAGTTTCTGAGAGAAGAGAGTCTTGAGAACAAAGAATTCATGTATCTTCAAACTGGAACATAACTTTTTCTGCCCCCGCCCCCACCAATCCGACCTATTTTGTGAGCCTATTGTGAAAATGACAGGTTGAATGTTATGCATTCCTGTGTTGGTTGAAGTCTCTGTATAGAGGCACACTCTTTTTATTCATTCTCTGAACCACTGTTAGATTCTCCATATGGCTTAGATTCACAACATGAATATATTTTACTTTGGCTTCACCATAAATCCAGTAGAGAGTCTTCAAAATGATAAAAGCCTGAGGTAAACGCTAACTGGCAACAGGGTAAGAGTACTTTAAATAGAAACTCCTCAGGCACAGTGGAGTTAGCTGCCAACCCATACACTTACCAGGTACTGAAAGTACGTGAATGTCACTATGAATCAGTTGCCTCCCTTCTTTGATGCTCAAAGGGAGTATGTCTTGACTCTATTTCAAAAGGGCATGGAGTCATAATTTTTCCTTAGTCTAATTTTAGTAGAGAAAACACACACAGAGAAACAGATCTTTAGGCCTTGTCTACACATAAAAGTTGTATGAACTTAATAAGTTGTATGAATTTAATAGCCACTCAAGCTCATCTGAAGAAGTGGATTTTGCCCACGAAAGCTCATGATATATATAGAGATTTATATACTATACTATACTATACTATATAGTAAGTCTCTAAGGTGCCACAGGACCACTTGTTTTTAATAAAATCAGTTTGTAAACCAGTTTGGTTAAATCAGTGTAATCCCATGTATAGAACAAGCTTTCAAAAATGAGAGAGACACACCACCCCAACCAACTTAGCTTAGTTAGAATGATTGTTTGACCTGATACAGAGCCCTTGGGCAGGGGGAAAAGAATAAAAAAAAGGTAAATCTCCAAAGAAATGCTCATAAATCCTGTCGCCTATAGCTTATCATTCACTGTCTAGTTCTATGTAATGTTTTATCTTTGCTGTATTAGTTATAGTCTTCTGATAAAGAGTACTTTTTAAATGACACTAAAGAAATGAAGACAATACTTTTCTTGTTCTCTATGAGCCATAGAATTAGTATGTTGACCTTTACTCATCCAGTAAGGGATGAATTGACCATTATAAAAATATATTGTCAACCCGTGTAAGATAATTTTTCAGTGTTCTTCTGAGCACCAGTTACTTTCTACTGCCCTTTGATTCTGTTCAGTATTTGCACCGTTGTCTATTTAAGAATATGTTTCTGCTGAAACTGTAAATAGGGATCTTGTATCCAAATGGCCTCAATGTTATTTTTATAAAGTTCTATAGCATCCCAGCAGGCTGGTCAGCAATATCCCAATTTTAATTTATGGACCAAGTATAAATTCCCCAGCATGTAAAAAGTGTGCAGTTTTTGCAGTGTTGCTATGAAACAAATTTCTTTGGCATTGGGGTCTGCAATATACAATTCTATCTAGTATACTATCATTATTCTTTCTTGAAGTAATCTGTAATATTCCCTTTGATTGTGTACTTGCTCTTTAAAATGAAAGGCAGAAGACATTTACTTTTCTCTGTTAAATCTGAAAAGTAAAAACCCTTTTTGCATCTGCCCTTTCCACCACTTCTTGATTCCCAGTGAAGGTATGGTTTCTTTGTGGTTCCTTGCCAATGATTCATATGTATATAACATGCTGTAGGATTTTCTGTTTGTACTGCACTCAAACTTTTTCCCCCAACACATCTTGTTCTTAAACTTGTTGATATTACCGTTGCCATCCATAAATATATTAGATCTTAATTTATTGTTTTGAGTCATTTGAAATGCATTTTCTTAATCAACTGCTAATATCATAATCTATATAAAACTTTCTTTTTTTTCTTTTCTATTTATAAAGCATTCACATTAGCAGGAACATGTTCCTAATGTGCATTGTTCCATCCGCAGCTATGTGGATATGGGATTTCATACTTAGAGTACCTTGCTATGATGTTACTCTGAAAAGTATTTTACTAGAACTAGGTATGTGAATGTTTAACCAGTTAACCCAGTGGCAGACAGAGGGGGTCACTCCAGCCAGGCTGATGTGCCCTCCGCCTTCTGCCTGCCCCTTTAATCAGTTAACCAGATAAACACATTGTTTTAAATCCTTAACTAGAACTTCCTGAGAGGCACAAACGGAACCCACAATATGAACAAAGTTAAGTAACAGAAGAATCAAATACCAACACGCTACACTTGTAGTAAATTTGTGGCTAGTTCTTTGTTTCTAAGGAACCATTCCATTGTATTGCCTGTGGTGTGTCTTCTGAAATTTCCAGTAATTATTTTTTCACCTGTGCGTTTGTAGATACTAAATTCCATTTTTCCTGCTTTGTGTGTATTATAGCAGCAGTCACTGTTGATGATTTTCGAAATCTCACCCATTTAATCCTAAAAATATGCATGTTTATCAGCATCTGTGTGGTTTCATAGATTAATCCTTCTAATGTCATTCTTTTTTTGCCAGCAGATGTGATATAGCACTCATGATTTGGACATTATGAAATCTATAACACAGTCTCAGGTCAAAGGTGTGTAGGTACCTAATTCCTAATAGGGATATGATAGCAAAAAGCAAACATGTATTTGGGTTGATATTGCTACTTCAAGCCCAATGGGTGCAGCACCATCACCAGCATCCCTAGTTCCAGCCCTATGCCCAGAGGTGCTATATGTCCCCACCATCTCTAACTTGTGTCTAACCCCTTCATGGTGCAGTCTGACACCATGTAAGAATTAGGGTGATAAGAGTCTAATAAAGGTTTTTCTTACGTAGTTGAAATGATAGCAAAATTACATAGGCCTGGATGAGTGGTCTGTAAAGGGTGTGTGTGTGTGTGTGTGTGTGTGTGTGAGAGAGAGAGAGAGAGAGAGAGAGAGAGACTCCTGCACTTCCAGTAAGATACCAGCAGAATAAATGGTTTGCCTAGGTAACAGAACAAGATCTGGGGGAAATCACCACATTCCAATGGTAGCATCTGTTGGAGTGACAGCCATTTTTTAACTGATTTTTGATAAGTCTATTATGGGTACATTGCAGCTTGTGCTGATACTAAATTCCCTGCTATTTGTTATGGAAAAGGAGAGTAAAAAGACAAGGATGTAACTGTAACATGCTGGCTTTAGTGCATGTTATTAGCAGTATGAGTAATTCTGAACTTCTGCAGCTTTCCTTGCACCAGTCATCCTGCCATCTCTTCAGTTCAGGCTGGGCCTTGCTCTGTAGCTGTCTTTCTTTGAGATGGAAGTGAGATCATTCTGTGTCTCACTTAGCAGTTTGGAAATGCCCCCTTGTTCTCATCGAACCAAACCTGAAGTACCCTTGTCTTTGGCCCCAGCACCAATTTAGCTGTGTCAGTAATCGGGTGTTTGAACTGGTTTCATTTTTCTGTTGGGTTGCCAAGATTGGAGGGCATGAAAAAAAGCTTGTCATCATCAAGAGGCTACTGAAACTGCACCTGAAAGTCAACGTGTTTGAGTTTTCCTATGTTGAATGCTGTTCTGTTGAGCTTGGGGCGCTTGCGCTGTGAAGGGACTATATGCAGATTGAGTGCTGAGATTACCAATCCGTGGTCTGCCCAGCTTTCTGTGCCACACATGGCTCTGGTAATTCTGACATTGTGGATCAGGTGCCATTGTTTGTACCATTGGTGCATGCGTGTGGTTTTATGTTCATAGTTTTGTCTGGAGCGTGATGAGCAGACTGTTCTGCACATTTACCCAAAAGAGGAGTTTATTCATCTTTCCCACTCTGTGTCATCCTATCACACCTCTCCAGTCACTGCTGTCTCTGCGAACTCTAGCATTGAAGCCTCCCAGCAGGATGAGCTTATCCTAGGCAGGGGTTGATATGAGGATGGAATCCAGGTCAGTGTAGACCTGTTCCTTGTGTTTCTCTGTGCTGATCAGTATGGGTGCATAGGCACTGATGACAGTGATAAGCCATAAAGGATTCAGGGGGAATTGAAGTTTCATGACCCTTTCATTCAGGCCAACAGGGAGATCAGGAAGTTGCTTCAGGAAAGATACTCTAATTGCAAATCCTACTCCATGGATCCTGACTTCATCCTCTGTTTTGCCTTTCCAAAAGAAAGTTTAGTTGCCTCCTAGCTCACTGGTGGAACCTTCTTTGGCCTGTCTCGCCTCACTCGGTGCTGCAATGTCAATATTTTTGTGGAATGGAAGAACGCCTTCTCCCAAAACAGACTTGTATGGGGAGATGAGCCCAGGCAAAAGAAAGAAGGCTTGTCCATTTAAGCACCTCAAAGACATCCTCAGGGGCAATGCTCAGTGGGCTTGTATTAACCTCAGAGATCTTGATGAAATGTAACAGATGTGAGCGAGGTCAATGAAATAATCACCAGGCTGCATGTGAAAGTTGCCACAGAGCTGCATTGTTGAATTTCATAGGGCACGTCTAGACTACATGGCTCCGTCGACAGAGCCATGTAGATTTGTTTACTCGGTAAAGGGAAATGAAGGGGCGATTTAAATAATCGCCGCTCCATTTAAATTAAAATTGCTGCTGCGCTCTGCCGATCAGCTGTTTGGCAGCACAGTGCTGTAGTCTGGATGCTCCGAGGTCGACATCAAAGGCATTTGTCGACCTCTCCGTTATGCCTCTTGGGATGAGGTTTACTGGGGTGGTCAACAAATGCCTTTGATGTCAACCGAGGAGCATCCAGACTACAGTGCTGTGCCGCCAAACAGCTGATCGGCACAGCGGCAGCCATTTTAATTAACGGCGCATTATTTAAATCGCCGCTTCATTTCCCTTTACCAAGTAAACAAATCTACATGGCTCCGTCAATGGAGCCATGTAGTCTAGACGTGCCCATAGATACGGACTTCCCATGACCTTAGTGCGGCCAATTTAATTGCATCAGGGTTTGGACTTCACAGTGATGCATAGCCAGTGATGAGAATTGCAATAATGTCGTCAGCAGCAGCAGCAATGGCACTGGTTGCTATTTTCTTTTTTAGCTCAAGTGGTAGAAATGGTGTGTTTGGTGCTGAAGTCCCATACTTAAATCCCTGCTTAAGACTGTGTAAGAGGTGCGCACGTGTGCATACACAAGCATGACTCATTACAGAACAGAACCCCGGTGGGACATGAACTCCCATGCACTTCATAACAACGTCCTCATGGTTAAAAAAAAGTTACATTGGTCCTACGAATGGTTAAAAACCAGATACTCTTTTCCAAGAGATGCCATTCAGTGTTAGCACATCTCATTTGGCCTAGACTGTCCTGTTTGAATAGGAGACATACTCTATAAGTCCTGGAGATGTAATGCTGGAGGCAGCCCATTGATGTTGCATGATATATGAGAAAAAATAGTTTGGTAAGTCAATGTGCTGCCTCCTCCTGCCAAGCATACACGCGTGTGCATGCACACACACTGATTTTTTTCCACCCTTCCCCCTACCATTTCCACATTTAGTCAGTTGTGTGGGAACTGTAATTTAAGTCAGAATGTTTTGACCCACAGTGGAGCCTGAGTAGCTTGAATTACCACTCAGCCATCTGAGTGAAAGAGTCTAAATGTCAGGAATACACAATGGAACCTGGTAGGGCAAAGGCAATTATGGCTGTTTCACAACAGAAGGTGAATTGCTGTCTTTCCTGAACATACTGACCTCTTGCCTCATTGGTTTCATAACCTGGATGTGAACAGAAGAAGCTGTGTTCCTATTGATCAAGCAGCTTGACTGTTAACAAGAAGAGAAGGGGGGCAAATCTGTATTGTTTTTAAACAGGTTATAATTTGACCAGCTTTAAAATGATTCCATGATATGAATGTGCTAAAAACTGTAAGTCAGGATCCTGCACTGAGCTACTTTGTGGATGGACACCTGTGCTGAGCTCTGCACAGACTCCACTCAGGGAGATGGGACTGCTCATGCGACTCTCATTGCTGGATTGAGGCCTTACTTTCCCACCTACCACATCTGCTAAGCTATGTTGTCACGAACCACAGACGGTGGCTGGCAAATGTATTCCAGAAGCATTTTCCTAAACTATACATTGTACTCAAAGCTGGCCTCACCCTTTGTCATAAAAATATGTCCACTTAGTGATATTTGCTTACACCGACAATCAAAAACAATTGAATCCTAAAATAAAAACGACACAAAACCGCTTAATAGGAGGCTATAGTTGGTTTTCAAAAAAAAAAAAAAAAAAAGAAGAAGAAGAAAAAAGTGAATGTAGGGCCTCATCTAAAGGCCACTGAAGTCAGGACCAGATTAGGGGGGGGGAGGGGGGCTAGCCGAGCAGCTGCCCAGGGTGCCAACCTATGGGGCGCCTGATGGCAGCTGGGGCGCCGTGCGCCCGGCCGCATGGCGCCCCTTAGAGCTGCCATCAGGTACCACGCCCCCGGGGTCGGGGGCCGCGTGGCGCCCCTTAGAGCTGCAATCAGGCGCCATGCGCCCGCTTGCAGCTGTAAGGTGCGGAGCACGCCGTGGGGGCGGGGCCGCGTATACGCTGTGCGCCCAGGGGTGGTGCCGCGCATGTGTCACGCGCCTGCTGCCCGGGGCACAGGAATGGCTCGAGTCAGCCCTGACTGAAGTCAAGGGTTTCATTTAATTAACTTCAGTGGGCTTTGGATCAGATCCTTAGTGCTGGTGAAAGGAAACACACTGACCTCTTTGGGAATGTCTACACTGGGGAATTATTTGAAGTAACTCCCCTTATTTCAAAATAACCAGGTGAGCATCCATACTACCAAGCCTGTTATTTTGAAATAATAACTCCTGCTTGTGAAGAGGAATAAGCTTATTTGGAAATAGTTATTTTGGGAGTTATTATTTTGAAATAAATAACCTGGTGGTGTGGACATAGCCTTTGGGGGCTACACCACTCTATCCACAGTACATGTTTGTACCACAGGGGTGCTAGCAATGTTACTTGCCTTGCCTTGCTCTGCTTTACACACACATTCCTCAGTATATCACCATTAAGAATACCATGAGACTTCGTGGCTTTTCTTCACAGGGTTTCATGAAAATGTTTCTTTGATGCCATTTTAAGTGTGTTTGAGCCTTTTTCCCACCATGAGTTTTGATTGTGAAGAGAGGTGGATCACAATGCAAGATTTGGAGCCAGATCTAAACTTTTCCAAATTGAGGGCACTTGGTTGAAGAGTGTTGGTTCAGCCCATTGCTACACAGGAACTAACTGGAAAGCTCACATCCACATTAACAGCTCAACTTCTGCAACGTTTGCAAGGAGCAGAGTGTTCAAATCCAGGACCTTAGCTCTGACTCGTCTCTAGTTTTATTTTTGAACCCACCCAATATCTCAACTCAAAACTCAAGCAAAACTACCAAGTTTCTCCCACTGCTACTGAATGTTATATGGTTATGAAATGCAAATTTTAAAAAACCGATGTCTGTTAATTAATATTATTATTATTAATATTATTATGACGAGGAGGAACAGTCAAAGGGCCATCACAGAATCCCTCTGTATGCGGAACCACAACAACAGCAAATACAGAAATGGCAGATGGCACAGTGGAAGCCCCCACTGATGTCTTCACAGTGGGCCTACTTGGGACCATTGGACACCTTACCAAACCCAACAGTTTCAGCACACTATGCAGATCCCTGGGGCACCCCAAGACTTGTTTAGGAGGGTAGCAGACACGCTTGCCATCTAAACTGTCTGACGTAACACAGAACAAACATGAACTCATGAGCATGCTCAGCTTACCTCAACATACCAGGCTGGCTTTACCGATGAACAAAGCCTTGATGGATCCTGCCAAGTCTATCTGGAAAACTTGGGCATCGGTGCCTCCAATATTGAAAAAAACTAGATAAATACTATGTTGCCCCCACAGAGGTTGAATTCCTCTTTTCACCCTTCTCCTAATTCAAATTCTATGATTAGGGCTTAGCTCTTGTAAAGAAACCTGAAGCATTTCATAGGGTTTAGGGTCTATTGCAACCATTTCACTCACTAGCCTGACCTGCAAAGCATAACTCCTAAAACAACATACTTCTGCAGAAACACCCATGGTAAGAACAGAATGAGAAAGAAGGTGCAGTAGTCTGCCCAACCTTCATCCATGTTCTAGGTGTTTCTGCTAAAATGGTCCCCAGTGAAGCAGCTAACAGAGTTAACATTCCTATGGTTATTGTTAGGCTTCGGAGTTATGAATATTTCACCCTCGATGGGAGCTGAAAGGGAAAGGCATTGTACTGAGGAGCATTAGTGCAACCACTCCATAGTTACTACTGAATTCCCAGCATTGCACCAAGTTCACAGTGTGGCAGGAATGGCTGGTGGATCTATACTGAAATGTGATCTTGGCACTCAGGGAGTCTAAAGTGGTGCCCCCATAAATCAGCACCCTGGAAGACTGCCCTGCAGAATCCACTGGATCCAGGATCCCATTTCCTGGAAAAGGAGATGGATGAAGAAATATTTCCCCCCACTGTGTACGTAACTTAAGGTAGTGTCTTCCTTTTCTTTTCTGTCGTAATGAAGAAGCTAAAATTCAACCTCACCTCTACTGTTTTTTAATTTCTTCCTCTAATGTACCTTTTAATTCTTGGCAAAAAAGAAAAATATTGATTATGATAAGAACTAGGGAGCTGTGCCCCCTGCTCTCTATGCTACTAACCCCCTCTCTCTGGGGGTAGGTGTCTGGCCAGGAGAGAGGGTGCAGGAGCAGGCTGAGAGCAGGGTGTCTGGCCAGGGGGGAGGGTGCAGGAGCAGGCTGAGGGCAGGGTGTCTGGCCAGGGGGGAGGGTGCAGGAGCAGGTTGAGGGTGTGAGGTCATGGCTTGGGGGGTGAGGCTGGAGGTGTGGGAGTCTTGGCTGGGTGGTGAGTGAGGGACTAGGGATGCGGGGATCTTGGCAGGGCAGTGAGTGAGCAGGCTGGGGGTGCAGGGTCTCAGCTTGGGGGGTATGAGTGAGGAGGGTGGGAGTGTGGGGTCTCAGTGGAGGGGGTGAGAGGGCTGAGGATGCAGGGTCTCGGCAGGGCAGTGTGTGAGGGGTTGGGGTATGGGGTCTCAGCTTGGGGGAGTAGGACTCATAGCTTGAGCCTGCCCTGCTGCACACACATTTAAACACCCTCCCCGGGCACCTAAGGCAGGTACAGATTCACCACTGCCCCAGGGCTTGGGTGAGCAGGGTCAAGGTGCAGGGAGCACCATACACAGCAGGAGCGCACATAGCAGCAAGGAGGGGGGGAAGGAGGAGGCCTCACATCTCCCACCTCCCTGGAGCACTGGGAAGAGGGGAGGGAGAGACCGTGCAGCTCCCACCTCTCCGGAGCACCGGGGAGGAAGGAGGCGGCCAGAGGAGCTGCCTGAAACAAAACTCTGGCTGGAGGCAGGGCAGTGCTGGTGACGTGGTGATGTCATTTTGTCATTGCACAAGAAAAAAATGTTATATATAGAATTTTATATAGGGATATTATCTGTTGGCTAATGGAGTATCACAAAAAGGCCAGAAAGAAATAAGTACCATTCCTGAATTCTTATTTGTTTGGCAGAGATTTTGTGTAGAGCATAGTTTTTTCCCCTTCTGGCTGTAATATGGCTAAAATCCCTATTTGCCTTTTGCTTCCTGTTAGATCAATGTATCCATTTTCATAACTCCTTAGATAGGCTTTGATTCAACATTCTTGTCCTGTATCACACAAGAACTTCTAAACCCTAGATTTTGTTTTGAAGATGGAATACATTGTCATTCACAGCTGAGTCACAAATTTAGAGCTAGAAAAGACCCCTGGCTCGCTGAATCAGTCTTCTTGCAAGGCCAGGTTACCAAAGCGAATTCAGATAATAATGTTATGCTTGTACATACTGTTTTTCATAAGCACTGTACAAATATTAATTATTTATAGCCTCCACACTGCAGTGAGGCAGGTAAAGTGAGCAAGGCTAAAAGAATCTTGCCTTTAGTGATCAGCTGACTGTACGTCAGAGCCCAAAATAGAGCTCAGGAGATCCTAAACTCCTATACTGTCAAATCTATCTAAGTTTGTATACCTTGCTTATCACCATGGTATGCAAGTGCTTCGGCCCCCTCCACTCTCACTATATGTTACCTTAAATAGTTAGAAAATACACATCCATGTTGTCTTTTATTTTAGCCAGTGGAATAAAGAAAGAAATGAATATCTCCTAGAGCTGGAAGGGACCTTGAAAGGTCATTGAGTCTAGTCCCCTGCCTTCACAGCAGGACCAAGTACCATCCCTGACAGTTTTTTGCCCCAGATCCCTACCTGGTCTCCTCAAGGATTGAACTCACAACCCTGGATTTAGCAGGCCAATGCTCAAGCCACTGAGCTATCCCTCCCCCCATTAATAGATTAATCAATCCCAAGGGCAGAAGGGACCCTTGTGACCATCTACTCTGTCCTCATACAACACAAACCATTGAACTTCCCCAAATCATTCCTAGAGTAGCTGTTTTAGAAAAAAATATCCATCCTCGATTTAAGAATTGTTAGCGAAGGAGAATGCACTGTAACCTTCGGTAAATTGTTCTACTAGTTAATTACTCTTGCCATTAAAAATATACACCTTATTTCCAGCCATTGGATTGCCTTCACTAGGTTTTGGATCAGGCCCCATATGCTTAAGATTAGCTTTCTGTGAATATTCCTCTTGGTAAATTTGTTTGTTAGAATATTGGCAGGAAGTATTCACAAAAGGGACATGAACAGAGGTGAAAAGAATACATTAATCATTTTGAACAAATGTGTATGAATAACATTTTTATAAGATTTGCCCAACTCAGGTTCTGGTAGTGGGAAAATATTTAAGGTATCCCAAGTCTCAGAGGGGTAGTGATGTTAGTCTGTATCTGCAAAAACAATGAGGAGTCCTGTGGCACCTTAGAAAGTAACAGATTTATTTAGGCATAATCTTTCATGGGCAAAAAGCCCTTTTGTCAAATACAGACATTGCATCCAATGCTTATGCCCAAATAAAGCTGTTACTGCCACAGGACTCATTGTTTTTAAGGTATCTGAAGTGACAAGTGATAGCCTCTAAAGTCTTTTAAAGGAATTTACAATTAACAGGTGAGGAGGCTAGAGCCATTAAAAGATGATTAAATCCACCATATAAGGAATACTGGATTCAAAAGTGAACAGTTGTGCATATATGTCAGTAGGAGCTGACAGATTCCATGTGTTAGGTTCCAACTCTGCAATATTTTATTTTCCTGTCCTGATTAAGATCTTGGGCCCATACAACTCACATGTAATTGTTTGGGAAAACTCTTCTCATTAAAAGCCCATCTTTAATAAAACACTCGGCCTCCACATTTAACACAGTCAGATGTTCCAGTGAAAGAAAAGAATTTGGAGATGTTGCCAGCAGAGTTCACACAAAAGCAGTCTAAAAAGGAAAACTGTCTTTTTTACTCTCTGTAAACACTCCCTTCCCTTTCTTCCCCACTGACATCTCCTAACTCAAGAGAAAGCCAAATTGTATACGGTAGCAGGGCCAGCATGAACTGGAATTAGACAAGGAAGCTAGTATTTGTTTGAAAGGTTGGATCAGTGACAAATGAGAATGACCTGATTATTGAAGCATGGTAAAAATATAATGCCACACTGGGTCTTGTGATTTTGCCATGTGATCCCTATACACATTCTGGGCAGACTGAAGAATCAAAAAATTCAGCATTTCCCCTCTCACTGACTGTGTTATAACTGTTTAGTGCTCTATGTGTGGTCACATCCAAACTTTGCTAAGTCAGACCCTACATTGACAATTTGCTGGAAACTTGAGGCCTAAATCTGGTTATGGTCTCCCCCCACATTCATTATTACAGCTGGTCGGGTCTTTTGGATGACATGGAAAATTCCAATTCATCAGATCCAAAACTGTTTGCAGGAACATACTCTGGTCCAAAGAAAGTGTTGTTGTGAGAGGTTTCTGAGGGTCAGGGTGCAATTTCTGATCAGAGAAAGACACCCACCCCAGAAAAGCCAGGCAGTTAGAGCACACATGGGGAGAGCCAAGTCTTTGCTCCAAAACAGGGCCTTCAACCTAGGCTTCCTACATTCTAGATGAGCATCCTAACCACCACCAGACACACACTCTCTCTCTCTCTCTTTTCAAAAAATGTCAACGATTTCTGTTTTGTCCCTTTGCCTAATGGAAAAAAATTCCAAACTCTTGAAAGTATTTGTGGTGCAGGACAATTTTCTGTGGATTTCTATTCATTATCAATCTTTGTTGCAGAGACCATAGATCACAGCATATAGAATCAAAGAGCTGGAAGAGACCTCAGGAGATCCTCAAGTCCAGTCCTCTGCCAAAGGCAGGACCAATCCCAACTAAATCAACCCAGCCAGGGCTTTGTCAAGCCGAGACTTAAAAACCTCTAGGGATGGAGATTCCACCACTTCCCTAGGTAACCCATTCCAGTACTTTACCACCCTCCTAGTGAATGCTCCATTTTGATTAAGATGGGATAGTGCATACTTGCACTTGTAGTTTCTGAGGGCTGTGCCATCAGATTGAAGACAAGGAGAACCACAGACAAGAGCTGAGAAATTTGTGGCCATATTTGGCCCATGGGTCACACTTTGTTTATCCATCTTCTTGTCCTTTACCGTTTATGCCTGCTAATGCTTTGGTACCCAACATCAACCACAAGGTGGGAAAGGCTTGGATAAGGCACAGAAGGCCACAATACAGTGAGTACCATTGAAGGAAAAAACTCTGAATCATTGCCTGAAGGTACAAAGAACTGGGTTACACTTTATAGGACAGAAACAGTCTTTGGAATTCCCAAACCAAAGACAGAAAATACTGAGGAACACCAAAATTTCCATACCATTAGTCCAGGGGAACTTTTTTGGTTTGGGGGCTACTTAGCCACAGGAAAATCAGTTGGGGCCTACACACAAGTGACAAAAAGAAACCCTTAGTGATGTGACCCCTGATTGAAAGACACTCCCCACATTCCCCTCCCACACCAGAGTCTAAGGGAGCCCAGCCTAGTAGATTTTGTGCACTCCAGCCCCATGGTGAGGCAGTAGGGGGGTTGGAGCACCAGCATGGGCTCTGGGGCTGGATCCAGGCAAGAGGGGGCCGGATGTGGACCCTGGGCCTGAGGTTCTCCACCCCTGCATTAGTCTATTAAGTCTAGTGTCCTGTCGCTATCAGGGGTTAATATTGTGCTCCAGAGGAAGAAGCAAGAAAACTAGCAGTAGAAATTTACAGCATAACCAGACCTCAGGAAAAGTTCCCCTCTACTGTCTACCTTAGATATTTATATTGTCCCGGAACAGTTGTATCTGAACATCTTGCAGTCTGTAATGGATTTATCTTCCCAACAATCCTAAGGGATCGGAATGTGCCTCTACCCCCATTTCACAGATGGGAAAATAAGCAAACAAAAACTAAACGCCTTGCCCAGATTCTCACAGGATGTTTTTGGTGGATCAAAGAATTGAAATCAGCTCTTTGGCTATTGCCCCATCCACTAGACCATTCATCCTCTCTCCTAATCCTGCAAAATTAGAGGTTGGTCTGTGCCCTGAACCATGAGATCTTATGTGGCTTTCAAAACTTACCTTAACACCTAATAATTACTGTTATATGCTGGATATTTTTGTAATGCATATAAATATCTACTCCCTTTTAATTTTTACAGTTCTGGGTTTCTCAACAAAATCATGTGGCTAAGAATCCCACAGGGTAATTGGGCAACAATGAAAAAGCATTTTCTTGTTCAGTTTAATGGTGCACATTTCAGTTTCATTGGCTATCCCCATGCTCTTGTGCTTTCACACCAAATTTGACCTCGATGCTATTTATTTAAATCAGTGAACTGGGAAAAGACACTCAAGTCATCATGGATAAAGACTACAAAAGACACACACATTGGAAGACTTAAATAACGAAGACCAGAGTTTATAGAGAGAAATCTGGATCGCTCGGTAAGTGGACATGTAATGGGGTTTTTCATTCCACACCAGCTCTGAAAGGGTTAAGGAAAATGATAATGCACTAATTAGTGAGGTAGGCCACACTAGTAATGTAAAAGATTAACCAGTTAACCAGTTACCTGGTAAGCATTAGCCTTACCAGCATGCTTACTGGGTAACCAGTTACCCAGAGGGCCAGGCCAGAAGGAGAAGCCCCTCACCCGCCCATAGCGTAACACAGCCTGGCTGGGCCGGAGCACCCCCTCGTGGCACAGGATTGCGGGGTTGGAGCAGCCCCCCACCCACAGCCTGGCAGAGCCAGCCAGGCCAGAGCAGCTGCCTGCCCTTGGTATGCTGGCTGGCAGGACCTTGGCCACAGGTCCCTTGGAGCAGCTCCTGCCCCAGTCACTCTGCATCAGCCCTCAGTTAACCGGTTAAATTATTAAATGATTTCATTTAACTGGTTAACTTGTTATGGGTATTTACATCCCTAGGCCACATATGAGGGGCTTAGGTTGGAGAAGCAACCCCTGATTGGAAAATGAAGCTCAACTGAGCAGTGTGGTCTGGACTAGTATAAAACCAGGAATCTGGCAACAAAAGTAGTTGCTGTGAAGATGTCTATAGTTCTCTGCTCAGTATTAGGAGGGGACCAGGGAAAGAATAGGACCCTAGATATGTGGACCTGGTGGAAGGGTGTGCCTAGAAGAGAGAAAGGTGGAGAAGAAAGCTTCTGGAGGCAGGCAAGAGGAGAGAGCAGGAAGACTGGGGACTGAACAGACCTTGGCTGCATGTTGAGGGTCCATGGGCTGGAACTTGGAGCAGTGAGCTGACCTGAGTTCCTATACCAGCCACTGATGGAATGGCATTGCCTGGACAGCAGATCCAGTGAGACTCTGGACATTGTAGGGGAACATCACAGTGAACAGATCAGAGGGCCAAGTCATGAAAAGGTAACTGCAGTTCCTAGAGTGAGGGAGAGGCTGCAGAGCAAGGTGGAAGATTGTAATGGAGAGACTGAAAGGAGAGGCATCAGACCTGGAAGAGCGCTACTACTCAGAACCACCAAGAGGAAGTGCACCCTGTGGTGAGCGAACACCCTGTGACAGAGTGCAAACAAACTGTGTGCATGATAGTGTACTTAAATCTAAATGTATAGGGACAAAGAATACAGGCCACACTTGCAGGCTGGGGCATTGTATCCTTGGAAGCAAGGACTGGAAAAGATTCAGGGTGAGGTGGCCAATCACGTGAACATGAGCTTTCAAAGCAACACTGTGGCTAATGGGCTAATGCAATCCTTGATTTCATAAACATGGGTATCAAGAGTAGGAGTATACATTATTTTTTTCTGTATAAGCTGATTTGCAGTGTTTAGGAAGCATTGGGAGGGAGGGAGAGGAGCATGGAGCATGCTTAGGGAGAAGGGGGGAAGAAGAGGCAGATCTACAGAAGAGAAGAGTGAGGGGGGATTTGATAGCAGCTTTCAGCTACCTTAAGGGGGGTTCCAAAGAGGGTGGAGAAAGGCTTTCTCAATGGTGACATTTGACAGAACAAGGAGCAATGTCTCAAGTTACAGTGGGGGAGATCTAGGTTGGATATTAGGAAAAACTATTTCACTAGGAGGGCGGTGAAGCACTGGAATGGGTTACCTAGAGAGGTGCTGGAATCTCTATCCCTAGAGGTTTTTAACTCCCGTCTTGACAAAGCCCTGGTTGAGTTGATTTAGTTGGGGTTGGTCCTGCTTTGGGCAGGGGGTTTGGACTGGATGACCTCCTGAGGTTTCGTCCAACCTTGGGATTCTATGATTCTATGATTTCACCAGCTTGTGGGAAGAAGTGGAAGTGGAAGAGGAAGTGGCTTGGGTGGAAAGAGTGGAGTATGAGCGGGGACTGATATGGGGGGGCGGGTTGAGCACCCCCCTGACTAGAAGGGAAGACAGCACCTATGTTTGGCACTGCAGCAATTGCCAGACTATTGTGGCCAGTTCTGGTGTCAACAATTCAAGAAGGCTGTTGGTAAATAGAAGAGGGTGCAGACGAGAGCCATAAGAATGGCAAAAGGGTTAGAAAACCCGCCTTAGAGTGATGGACTTAAAGAGCTCAGTCCAGTTGGGGAAGCTCTATGGCCTGTATTGTACAGGAGGCCAGACTAGAGAATCACAATGGTTCCTTCTGCTCTTGGCATCTATTAAGTTCTTTCTCTACCTTCTCGGTCCCATTTATTACGTCTCACATGAGAGATTTTCCATGCCTTTAATAATTCTCCAAATCCTCCCTAACTCTGCCCTATCCCTTGTAATTTGGAATGGCCAGAACAGAACTGAACCAAGTATCCCAAGTGGGTACATGTCACTGGTTTGTGTAATAAAATGATAGTGTGTGTGTTCCATATTATTCTCCATCCTCTCTTTGTGCCTCCTGACATTTTGTTTGCTCTTTTGACAGCTGCTGCACAGTAAGCAGAGCTAGTCAGTGAGCTGGCCACAGTGATTCCCAGTTGTTGTCCCAGAGTTGATACTGTTAATTTAAATCCATCATGGTGTATTAGCACTTGGAGACTCACCATTATCCTACACATCCACATCTGTATGCACATGACAAAAGAGATCCAATTGACTATTAACGTAAGGGTGGAAAGAGAAGAGGATGGGATCATTCAACTTGTAAAATGGGATCAGAAAGATTAATATCTAGAGCACTCTTGTCTTGTTGACAGGCCCACTGACAGGGAGGGCTAAGGGGTGCAGTTGCCCCCGAGCCACCAGCCACTGCTTCTGCTACCACAGAAGTGATGGTGGCTGGAGCACCAGGCACTTTAAATTGCTGCCAGAGCACTCTGGGTGGGTCTGAGGACTGGAGGGAGGAGGGGTACTGGTGTGGCATGCTCTGGGCAGTACTGAGGGCTGGCTGCCCCCAGCCCAGTCTCTTCCCTCCAAGACCCTGTCCTTTTCTGGAGCACAGAGCCAGCCCTCTTAGAGCGCAGAGCCACCTTGCTTAGGGGCCCGGCATGTCTGTTGGCCCCTCTGACTGTTGAACACTTTCACAATCTGCAAGGAAAGGTTCTAAGTATACATAGTCTGGACATGCAGTTGCAAGTATAGTATGTACATGCAAGTTGGAAACTCTGAATCCTCATATCCACCTCTTTTACAAGGGTAGGATAAATTCTGTACAAAATATGCCTGGAGAGATTATCACTTGAACTCATAATTTCCTGATTATTATTGTCCTGATAAAATGTGGCAACATTGTATGTAAAGTTATAAGATTCTTCTGTATGATATTACTGAAAACATCTGCCTCTAGGGAAGGAGTCACAAACCAGTTCCACAGAGACAAAAAGTTAGCTTATGCCTCAGCCAAGTGTCAAGATCAAATGGACTATCACCTGGATAAGTGGCCATCGTTTGACAGGAAAGAGAAGTGAGCAGGAAATCTTTACATCTGGGCAAAGAAACAACTGGAGGTTCCTGTCCCCTCTCATTTTCTGTCTCCTGAACCCCAGCTGGAGATGATTCTTCAAAGAAGAGGAAAAAGTACAAAGAATGGAAAACAGACACTCCAAGTTATTCCTCCCGTTCTTGCTACCCACAGCAGCCACAATCCCTCAGGGCATGTATTTACTTGCCGCGCTGGAGATGGATGTTCTGGTGTTTGATTTAGTGGGTCTAGTATAGACCTCTAAATTGAATGCTGAGGGCAGCTCTAGCCAGCATCTGTGCTCCTCCTGGAGTCCCATTCTTTAAGATGACCTTCCAGGTCTAGTAGACCTGGCATGAGGAACAAAGAAACAGTTTTGGATTGAAGGGAGGGAACCTGTCAGAAAGGAATTAAAACAGTAGGACTGCTGCAACATTTGGTGCATTTACTTTTTCTCGGTAGCTAGTTCTTACAGGTATGCCTCATTACTTGATAGTTTATAGTAGTTGGCCTTTATGCGGCATTTTATATCTCTTAAATAATTGTACAAATGGAGATTAAAAGTTAATTAACATTAGATAATGTAAAAATCTCCACTGTACAACACTAAATGAAAGTGTAATGACTGCATAGCAATTCATGGCACTCATAACTCTATAACTACTATGCAGCAAAAAGTGCAAGTTTCTGCTTCTAGTACATAAGTCTGATTGGGGGAGCCAAAAATATATCTGAGCTGTGCAACTCAAACTCTGGGTGTGATCCTGCCTAGGCCAACATGGAACATGGAGCCACACTCCCACACATATCCTGCACTCTCAGGCCAGGGCTGGCATGCCAGTCCCCGGCTTATGATAATTACACTTCACTGCCTTGCTAGATCTACTTTTATCCACAGATAAAACAAATGTCTCAGAGACAAATGACCTTTTTCTTGTGCTTTTATTTTTTATTCTATTTCACACATCCTGAGCCTAGAGTGCACCTGTGGTATTGGCAGATCAGGTGCATGTTCATGCCAAAATCCTTAGGCCTCCCTGAACACTTATACATGTAGAGCTGGGAACTAGGCTTGCTTGCCTGTGTTAACATTAGCAAAATAGATATTGCAATGTTATAATAACCCATTTAGTGTTCATGAAACACATGTAGGATATCTTGTGTATTAAGCCTACTTACAATATCTGCATCCCATGGTATGAGGTACAGTTTAAATGTTTGCTCTGTAATTATAAAAATGTTTGTAAATTCCCCGCAGTCAGGCAAAGCTTTACCACGTGTGAAATATTTTCATTTACTCCAAGAGGTGTTATCTCTTGTCTATCAGAAATAACTATTGTGTCCAAATGGGCCATTGTGGAATGAAGACTTTTAGTTAATTGCTTCCTCGCACCACCCAGGAAGAGGATACATGCAGGAACACTCCTCTCATCATCTTGGATTCTGGGGTGGGCATGGAATTGAAAATCCCTGCCAAGGAAAAAGATTCTTAAACATAAGCAAGTGATCCCCATGTTGCGGGGTATGGTTTGACCCTAAAGGACACTGCTTATTATAGAAGCTGCTGATTATAGAAACATATACACTTGAATCTCTTTAATCCAGCAACCCTGGGAAATAGATTATGCCAAATTACGGATTTTTGCAGACCATGGAGGGTGCTGGGGCAGGGTCTAGGAGGGAGGAAGGATGTGTGATGGGGGTGGGGCACTTACGTGGTGCCCTGCCCCGGCAGCACATGTGGGTCCATGCCCCCCTCTACCTGTAGAACCGCCCCCCATTGCTATGAGAATGGTGGAACAAAAGCTTCTGTAGCGGTGCTTCACTGTGCTGCCGATCCCCATCCGTGAGGGGAGCAGCAGCACGCAGAGCCACTTCCTCCTCCCCCACCAGGGTCTGAACCATGGGTATTCCCAGATCAAGGACACCCAGAGTGTAGAGGTTCAGCTGTATTATCTTTTAAAATCTCAGAGTCTAACACATTTGTGTGTGTGTGTGTGTGTGTGTGTGTTTCCAGTCTTTACACTTACTTTTTTTTTTTTTTTGCTAATAAACATTTAGTTTATTACAGGATTGGCTAAAGGCATTGTCTTTGTTCTGAGATCTGAGCACAACTGACCTGGGGTAAGTGAATGGTCCTTTGGGACTGGGAGTGACCTGAATATTGTGGCTTTGGTGTAAAGTAACCATCTATTGTAGCCCAGCTTGCAAAACAGAGTGGAATGCTCCAGAAGACTATCTGGGTACGTCTGCAGCGTTTTTCCAGAATAATGGCTGTTATTCCAGAAAAACAATACTCATGTCCACACTGTAATAGTGTTATTTCGACAAAAGTTGAAATAACCGAGGGCTTTTTCCGACGGCGGTAAACCTCATTCTACGAGGAATAATGCTTTTTTCCAAAAAACTTTTTCGGAAAAAGACAAGTGTGGATGAGGAAGAGGGAGTTCTTTCGAAAAAAGAGGCCTCCAGGACATAACACAGGTGCCCTGCTGGCCACTACGTCCACACTCATCACAACTCTATAGTTCCTGTCTCCTGGCAGCTCTTAAAGCTGCACACATCCAGGACAGGGCTTGTGCCAGGAAGCCAGCCCTGGAAGCTGCAACTCACCATGCGGCTGCCAGTTCCAGAGTTGTGGGCACCCACGTCCCATCCACAAGCCCCCTAAGAGCCCACTGGCCTGCCTAGGACTCCCAGGAGCCTGCCAGGGGCAGGAAAAGGCGTGCGCCATCATGATCTGGGGTGGAGATCCTGGCCCTCCTGGAGGTATGGGGCGAGGAGGATACCCTCCAGGATCTCCGCCAGATGACATAATGCCAATATCTATGGCCAGATGGCCATCAACCTGACCACAAGGGGCTGCACCGAGAGCCTGGGGCAAGTGAGGAGCGAGGCGAAGGAGCTATACCAGGGCCAGGGAATGCAGCTCTCACTCCAGGGCAGGACCCCACTCCTGCCCCTATTTTAACGAACTGCATTGCATCCTAGGGGCGGTTCAGCCCCTTCCCCACCCCTGCTGGTGGAAGATCTCTTCTAGAAAAATTTATTTCGAGAGAAGCTTGCAGTCTAGACATAGCCTCTGTGATTCCACAGTAAGGCATATGTTATCGGATATAGGGCTTTAGGAGTTCATGCTTGTTACTGAGTTGGTGAAACATAAGTATAGCACATACAACCAAATTGGGGTTACTCTTTTTAATATTCTTCCTGGAGGTGTGTACTCGCAGTCATGAGCCACGTCAGACAGCATGACATTATGTTTCTTTTCTTTTCTTTTCTTTTCTTTTCTTTGTATTAGACAAAGATATAAGGGCACAATAATTGTTTTGTGATTTGCCACATTATTTCTTTTGTTTTCATGTGTCCTCAGTTGCCATAGTAACCATCTTATAGCTGGACATGCTTTCCTGTAATGTGAAATGCTCCTTACTACAGTTGGTTAGAAAACAGCTTTTCCATCCTGAAAATTAAATTTTGAGATCTCAAAAATGAGTTGTCCCAAATCACAACACAGGCAAAGTTTTAAAAATGTTCACTAAATTACATTCTAAAATAAAAATGAAATATTTAATTTCAATGTTGATATTTTAATTTTTATTTTAAATACATAATCAACTACATTTTGAAAAAGTCATTAAACAAAAATCTTTTTTTTCTTTTCAGAAGTGTTGAAATGGGATTTTTTTGGTACATTTTCTAATTTCAAAAACAATGTCAAAGCTTATGTTGAAATCAGTATGAATTTGCCAACAATTTTGATTTGGTCAAAATGACATTTTCTGAGAAAAAAGTGTCAGCTAGTTCTACTCCCTGCTTCCCCCACCTTCCCAACACACGATTGTCAGAGCACTGGGGCTTTAAGAACCACACACATAAATGGTGCTATGCAAATATACAAAAATTACATGATTGTAATAGTCACTGAACTACAACTCATGTTTCCAATTTATACCTACCTTTTTTATTATTGTGATTTTTTTGATAAGTTTGAGCAAACTCCTGTAAGCTGTTCTGCAAGCAAAACCAAAAAAAAAAAAAAATTCAGCTTTCCCAATGTTAAATAATGCTAGACAGGCATTTTTGAAGTGGGGTGCAGCAAAAATGGCTGTCGTCTGAAACAGCAGGTTTGATGTGGGCATGGGCCTCTCTAAGAACTAGTGCCCTTGTTTGGCTTTGCTATAGCAAAGTGGTGAGCATTTGAAAACTACACAGCAAACATGTACTGCAGATTTCTCAAGTCTACAAGTGCATATTTAAAAACAGATAATTGGTTGCACTAGACAGATCTAGTGACTAGCTCTCTGGTCTGGAAATCAAGAGACTTGGGCAGGGGGGGGGTCTCATCACAGCTCTGCCACTGACCTATTGTATAGCCTTGGGCAAATTATTTGACCTGTTGTGCTTCTGTTTCACCTTGTCTGGCCTTTTTTGAGTATAAACTCTTACGGGTAGAGGTTCTACACATTGCCTAAAACAAATGGGTGCTGCTTTTAGCATGGGCCTTTGGACTCTATCATACAAATTAATATTGATGCACGTATGTGAATCTAGTTGTGCATGCAGTTAGTTCAAAGACCTCAAACATATCCTAGGGAAGCTAGCAAACCTTGTAAACTACCCAAGTAGCTTTGGAAACAGGCACCTACTTAGACACACTGTTGTTGCTGCAATGCCTGGGCACAAAGATGGGCCTTTAAAAACAGTACCCATTAGTATGAAATATTATTAGATTAATTTGATCCCTAACTGAAACATTGCTATCAATAGAGCCAGTTCTGAAATCTAAAGACGCCTCTGTCAGACATCATAAATGTAATCAGAGACAGCTTGTTGACTAGACTGCATTACATTAGAAAGCATCCTTTTATATCTGTTTCTAGATTCTATATCATGTGACAGTGTACAAAGCTATTCCAGCCCTGTTACACCACCGTGAACAAAGCATTAGAAACACATTTCAGTAAGTACACTAATGCCTGCCTCTAAGTGGCAGGGAATAAAAAAACACTCATTAGTAAATCTGGCTAGCAACGAGATTCCTGCAGCTATGCTAACTGAGCAAACTGGGTTACAGGGTGACACAGGGTTTGCTTTGGTAAGTTATGTTAGCTTTTCGGTGAGGTTTTTGCTCCCATTGCATTGGTGCATGAATCTATATTGACAGCGACATTTTTAGGGCAGATGGTCCTCAGTGAGTCTCTTCTCCTTGCAGAAATGGCTCTTTGCCAAGCTCAGCAGTTTTCCCTACAGCAACTTGAAGAATTTGCAGTCACAAGGGAAATATTTCTGAAATACGATTGCAGCAGAAAGCCACTTGTGCTTTGCCGTATCTGTTACACGTTTAACTGTCACAAAGAAACATGGAAATAGATGTTGGTTGGATATTGTGTATATAATAACAGACTGCGTAACAGCCAAGTATCTTTTGGCTAACGCAATGCAACTATTGAACTATTCATCTCCGCCTATGCTAATTTCCCTGTGCCTCAATTCGAGTGCTGTTGAGGGTTCCATTTTTAAAGCACCCTCTACAGGGGCAGTGGGGTAGTAGAGTGGCAGTGTTATAACAGCGATTTAGCTCCTGCATTCCATGGAGGGATCATGCTCCTGAGACTGATCGTTCATGCCACAAAGTGTGTGAATCAGACAGGGGTGCTGACAAGGCAGTGTGTGCTGTAAGGGGAAAGAGCAACCTACTCCTAACATCTCTAGCTAATAAATCCCTTTTGAGTAATGCTTGGAGTAGCTCTGATGGGTGGCAGAGGGAGGGCTAAAGAGACTGTTACTATAATACAGAGCCCTTCCCAGTGACATTGGGAGATTAAAGGGTTAAAGCCCCAAATCATCAAAGCTCTTAAACATATGACTGTTTAAAGTGCTTGGCTTAACTGGAGCTAAATAGATGTCAACAGAGCAATCAACCAAAAAATTATTGTACACTGCTGGATATAGTTAAGAAACCCCCTTCACAGTCCCTAAGCTTAGATCAAGTTTTCTTCTTACTCTTCTGTCCCATAGCATAGCTGTGCCCCATTGCGCAGTTGCGACTCAGCGTACAGTTGTCTACAGTTGGTGAGAGGTGCTATGTAAGAGTAAGGGGGGTGACTGATGATTATATTCCTAATCACAATCTATTTATCAAATACATCTGAATGGCGTCAGATGACTCATGGACAACAGCAGAGGGGAAGCTACACTGAATGACAAGTAAAGTCATTTTACCTCCTTCTGATATGTTAGAACCCAGTTGTGAACATATTCCTAGAATGCAGGTCTCTCTGCTGTGAGTAGCATTGGGAGATCAGATATGGGAAGCAGCATTCCACTTGGTAGTAAATGTTTTCAGGCTCCGGCCTTCATTTGGTCATTCATGGTGTTGTACATTATATTTTTGAAATAGACATTTTGGGCCTGATTTTTATTTACATTGTAATGGCCATCTGGCAGTAAAGGGGCCTTAAATTTTGGTATAAATATACATCTGCTTTAAGGTCCTCTTCTTCCAGAGTTTAAATGAAAATCAGACTGTTGGAGTCAATGTCCACAGGTCAGGGTTAGAGTTAGGGTTAGGTTAGTCATGTTTCTCAGCATGCCATACTTTGACTGCTTGACAAACTTGATCTATACCTTATTTCCCAGTGTCCTCAGACATATTTGTGAGCAGGGCCAGTTCTGATGTGCACTGTTTTGCTGCATGTGTTTATGATCATGTGTTTTGAGTTGCTGGTTGTGAAGATGGCTCCAGGGTCAAGGAAACAGATACATTCAGCTAAAAGAATGCATGTCATTCCTGATTCACACACACAAATGCAACACATGCCATAGGATTGCTGTCTGTGTATGCTGATGGGGGGAGACGGGAGCCCCTGTGTCCACATTCCCACATCACAGATTCATCACTTCTTCTTATCACAAGGCGCTGGTCACAGGCGCTGTCCTGTGTAGAGGGCAAGCGTGGACCTGACCTGCTCCAGGAAGAGCCAATGGAAGGATTGTGCCTTAGGATGGTGCTATCTGCTCTGGCTAATTAACTCTTAACACTCTATGGGCTAATGTTGGGGAGATTAGACACTGTCACACCTGCTTTCTGCCTCATTTGAGGCAATATGCACTACCAAGGGTACAGCAAGGGAGCAGTTCCTGTCCTCTCCACTCTTCAGAGATTGCAATTACTCTTAGGGTCATAGGCAATTTAGCCCCAAATAAGGGTAGGGCAGATTGTTGCTGAGCAGTGACAGGAATCTTCCATGGGATCCAAATGTGCCACAAGTGCACTCAATGGCAAAACTTCTGTTGGCCTTAGGGGGAACATGATTAGGTTCTTACTAGGCAGAAAACTTCTCTCTGGCCCCAAACTCATGGAAACAAAGGGGGAAGGGGTCTTTATTTGTTAGCAAGACAGGAGAACAGAATGTCTTTATTTTGCTTGCGACTTCGTGACACCCCAGCAAGCAGTCACGAGCACTAGCAGCAGCGTCCAGCAGTTTTGTAAAGGAAAAGATCACCCTGGGAAGGCAGCCAAAGGGACAGACACAGTTCCAGATGCAGTCGTTGATATCAAGTGCATTCCAGTTGGCATGCAAATCCCTGTAGCTGCCAGACATATCCCATGTGGGGCTAAGGGTGCTTTCCAATGCTGGAAAAGTGAAAGGGGGGGAAAATTAATAGTGGCAGCAATAGGAGGAAGCATTGCCAAGTTAGGACAGATACAATGTGCATGAGCCAATTTGCTTTGTAGTTTCTTTTCAAGAGGATGAAGCTAAACAGTTATACCTTCAAGAAAGGAAATTGATATGTCCAAATGCCCAGAGCAAAATGCTGGTCTCATTAGTGCTGCTGTAAATCTGGATTAAACTCCTTAGACCTCAACTGGGTTTCTCTGGATTCAAGTAGGTTTAACTGAGAGAATAATTTGGCCCATGGTTGTAATTTTTGACAGCTGGCAGTTTGTGAGAAGGATGCACTTTGTTTAGATATTCACCTCAGACAAAAAGAGATAAATAAGCAATAATCAGAAAGTACCTTTCATAGATCCCCTAATAATCTAGGGTCCCAGACTTCGGGTTAGCCCAAAAGCTATAATTCATTGAAGCAAGTTGTGGCCTGCCTCACCCTGTTACAATAAAAGCTTCCACTTCTTAAATTATACGTTGGCATCTAAGTATTGTACAACAGTTTGAGAAAGCTTAAAGTCTATTTTTATCTTAACAAAAACCCTTAGGATATTTTGCAACGAATTTTAGGTAGCAAACACTTAAGATTTTTTTTACTTTCAGTCAATATAACACTGATATATTTACCTTCACCAGTCTTGGTGCATGAATGACTGGGGTGTTAAAATAAGATACCTCTTCCCTGGCCAGAGCAGTTGGCCAAACTTTAAACCTTTGCTAGGGTGCCTCTGTTAGGATGAGAAATCAGCTATATGAATCAGATATCCTCTTTACAAAAACAAAAATTGTACACAGTCCTCTTTCCCAGAATACAAACAAACAGCTGGCAGTTTCCTTGCTCAGAAATCCCCAAATCTGTCACTCAATTGAGAACTGTGCCCAGCAAACTTTCTTCCTCTTCTTCGTCTCAGGATTATGCTCAAAACTGCTCCAGCACACATAACCTGCAACTGACATCCTAACCGCTGTGTCTGCAACCAGGAAATCACTCGGTCCCTGTGGCTTAGCTCTGACCTGTCATGTAGCCTATTGCCTTGGGGGTCACTCCTATTGCCTGCAGCTGCTATTACTACAAAATAGGGCTTCATGCTCTCTCTGTTGGGCCAGCAAGAGTGCATGATCTATCCTGTGTCCTGTAACATCAAGAGGGCACAGAAAGGATGTATGGGTATCACAAGGATCTCGTAGGACTGGTATTCACAAGACACTTGTTTGGCAAACTAGTGTACAAAGTCTCTAAAAATAGCCTGTGCCACTTTCAACTGGGTCTACGCCCCGGAAGGGGCAGGGCCTCAAGCAGAAGGGCGGGGCCAAGATTAGTCAGCTCTTAGCGTCACCCAGATTGTGGTGTCTCCCCCAACAGCCTTCAGACCCAAGCTTGGTTAAAAATACAGGAGAGAACTTTGGGTGAGACACGCTTCTTAGGGCAGGAGGATAACTTGTTAGTTAAGTTTAGTTTCTAGAAAGTGTTTATCGTTTTGTTTTATACGTAGCCATTGTTTCAGAGTTCTTATCCATTATCACTTGAATATCTGTAGGACTTCTTTTTTTGTTACATTTATTGTGAAAACAAGACTAGATTGCTGGCGTATAATATTCTCTTGGAAACAGCAGGCCTGCTAATTCTGTGAGTGTCCAGTGGATAAGGGACTGGACACAATAGAAAATGCTTTGAGGACTCAGAGGTTGATGTATTCCTATTACTGTAAAGAGGATGAGGCCTGCAGAGACCTGGAGGGCAGTGCTTGTCTTGCCAGCAGCAGGTGGTTTGAGGGAGCTGACTCCTAGCCGGCACAGAAAAGACTCTCTCACACAAAGGGCCTCACAACCCATGAATACTTCTGAGGAGTGTTTCTCACCTAGGGTGTGTCTACTCAGCACCCTAAACTTGAAATAAGATATGCAATTTGCGCTACACAAATTGCGTATCTTATTTCAAATCTATTTTGAAATTTGGCGCGTCTACTCAACACTAAATTTTGAAATAATGTGCTATTTTGAGACATCCCTTAGCCCTCGTGGAATGAAGGTTACCAGGATGGCAAAATAGCGCGCCCGTTGTTTTGAAAAATATTTCAAAATAACAGGCAGCTTGTGTAAATGGATTTACAGACAGCCCCAGTGGAATAAATCCCAGATCTAAGCATGGCTCCAGGCTGTAGGGCTCAATTAATTAGGTTCCTAATTTCCACTGATTCTGAAGCTCCTTTTGAGGATCTGGGCCTAAATGTCTATCTGCAACAGCAGATGTTGCACTTAATCCTGTGTACTTTTATTGGCTTTTGGACTTGGACATTCCTCTTACTTAAGGCAGCTTACTTCCATAGCCAGAGACTAGCTACCACTAAACAGACCCATCTCTGGCACCACTATTTTATCATATGTGGTACATTTTTGTCTAATTGCTTGCAGTTTTTCTTTATATTAAATGTTTCTTTTTATTGTTTGTTTACGGGTTACTGTCTTTTTTGTCTGCTAGAAATGTCTTATTTGCATTTGTGCTTTCCCCAACTGAACACACAGCCACTCTTCCCCTTTCTTACTGTATTAACTTTGTGACTCTGTGCATAATGACAAGCTGGTTTCAGGGAATTCATAATGGAGTCCGGTGGAAGAAGATAACAGATTGCCAGTAATGAGATTGCCAACATATTTCAACTTTTAGTAATCGTTTCTTTGAAAAATAGTTCTTGATATTTGAGAGCTTTTGATTAATATGTTTTTCCATTATTTTCAGTTTTTGGTCTCATATCTGAGGCTCACTTTGCTTTTGCCCCTCAGGCATTTGTAAAGGGTCCATCACCTAAGCTATGTCTAGACTGCAGGCTTCTTTTGCAAGAAGCTTTTCTGGAAGAGATCTTCCAAAAAAAGTCTTCCGAAAGAGAGCATCCGCACTGCCAAGGCGCATCAAAAAAGCGATCTGCTTTTTCGAAAGAGAGCATCCATACTGAATGGACGCCATCTCACATGTAAGCTGTGATTACTATGGCCAGCAGGGCATCTGTGCTTTTTCCTCTTTCCTCTTCTTGCGAAAGAACTCCCTCTTCCCCATCCACACATGCCTTTTTCCAAAAGAGCTCTTTCGCAAAAAGGCTTCTTCCTCGTAGAAAGAGGTTTACCAATGTCCAAAAAACCCCTCTGTTCTTTCTATTTTCTTTCAAAATAACATGATTGTAGTGTGGATGTAATTGACCTTTTTTTTTGGCAAAACATGTTTTTCCAGAAAAAAACCCTCTGTAGTGTAGACATGGCGTCTAGGCCCCTAATGAATAATTTCAACAAACTATTTATTGCTTGTCTGTGAAGCAGCTATTAATTCTGATCCTCCTATTATGGGGAAAAACCTTTCTGAAATGTGGAGGGTGTAGGTCTTCAGAGAGAGGTATCTGATATGTGTATGTGCATGCACACACACACACACACACACATACCCTCTTTGGGGAGGAGGGAAGCAGGCTTTCTGTTATGGGCAGGCGTTCTCAGAACAGTCCAGCTTATAGATTTTTTGCTTTTAGTTTTTGAAAGCTGAAAACAACCATAATGCAAAAGTTTTCAGGTTTCAATTTTTTTGTGATAAGAAACTTCCAAACATCTGTTGTGGGAAATACATTTTCTGCTGGGGCAGCTCTCTCTACTGTGTCCTGCTTCTCTGCTCACCAAGCCTCATTCTCACTTTTAGGGCCATGTCTCCTGTGTGAAAGAGTAAGGCTGATGTGTGACACTGGGAAGGTCAATTCTTGTGCACTAGATGTTACCTCATGGGCAACACTACCCAGCTCACAGAGGTATTCTGAGGTTTAATTAATTAGAATCTCTACAGCCCTTTGAGCTACTCAGATGGAAGGCACAATAGAAATACAAAGTACTATTATTATACTCCCCATATCATGCTACTTTCCCTCAAAGCAGACTATTTCAAAATGCAGCCAAAGAAAAACCTGGCTGAATCGATGATTGAATAGAATGTTCTGCCCTCTAGTGTTGGGTTAACAACTAAGAAGTTCAGGGAAGATTCCAGTGAGTTCTGAAAAATTTGCCTATTTTCCAGATCTGAGATTGGAGCTGATGTATTTGTTGGAAGAGGCAACTTCCCCTAATCCAGCAGTATTGTTTTCATTATAAACTGCCTTCCAAGAACAACACCGGAGCTTGTTCTGCTTTGTGCCTGCTGGCTCTGAAAGCTTTTGCACAGTGCAATAGGAAGGTGGAAATAATACAAATAGAAAAATGAGCAAATTTTACTTTGCTCCAGAGCTTCAGGATTTCAATACTATTTCAATTCCACTTATATCGTATTAGGGCCCAAGTGACCTCTACACAAACCCAATGCCACATCATTGCAAGTGTTGTGTGAATGTGATTTAATGGTTAACACTAGGGGCAAATCATGTCTGCTGGGTTAGTCCTGGTCATGCCACTGCCTCAAGGAAACAGATTTGCACTGGTATAATAAGGGAAGGGGAGCTGGATGAGTGACCAGGGAAAGAAACAGCCAGAGGAAAGTAACAAAGAAGGGAGACTAGAGGTTGTTAGAATGTGTTTGAGCGGGGGGGACTGGGGAAAGGAGAGGGTTGGAATGGCAGAATGAGGATGGGCTGTTAGGAAGGAAGAGAGAGAAAATGTGGCATATGGAAGTGGGGAGCAGAGGAAAGGATTTGAGAAATGGGTGGGAAGCAGACCTGAACTAGGAAGGAAAGGAGGGTAATAGGAAGAGAAAATGATTGGACTCCAGGGAAGGCTATTAAAGGGTAGGAGAGGGAGGGAAATGGATTAGGAAGGAAGGGGGGGGGAGGGGCCACATGGCAAAAAAATGGGAAGACACAAACTCACTGAGGAAAGTGCATCAGAGGGTTAAAGGTATTGAGGGAAATGGATGGTCAGAAGAGAAACAGGGTTATAGATGGAGTAACATAAGGAGAAGCATAGAGGATGAAGAAAGATTGGATCTGGGGTAGGGGGAGTAAATGAGAACAGCAGGAGAGGGGAAACAGACAGACAGGAGGGAGATAAAATGGAGAATTAAAGACACAGTAGAGAATTAAAGAAAAGAGAAAGAAGAATGAACCAGAAAGTGCAAGGGAACACATGCAACATTTTTACAACAGTAACATTTGATGTTTATTCATATTCATTCCTGCCCATTTTTTACAGATGGCTCTCAGAACATTAATTTTCTACTCCCAGAGCTTCGGAGCTCTGTGACAAATGAGGTCTGCTGGTAGGAAAGTTTCCTAAAATATGGAGCAAAATGCCTGTAAATTGGCATATTTCCTGGGAGACACAGGAGATCTGAAGAAAGGAGAACAACAGATTCTTCTGTAAATACAATCATTGTAACCACATGTTCATACAGTAGTCAAAGGCATTTTGAAAATTATTCTAGTATTTGTCATTTTAACTGTCTCTAAGGAGGGAAAGGATTTTATTACTGTAATGAACTGGATGGTATGTATTTGTACCATGGGCCTATATGACATGAAATTACCATTGGTTATTTATGTCATAGACCCTATACTGCTAATAGTAAATAGAGATGTTTCTTTCCCTCGTGTGGTATGCAGGCCTATGCATCAGTGTAGACATATACCCCTAGTTCTCTGTTCCTCTGCTAGTTATCTCTGCCTATCCAGGCAGTCAGAGATTGTGGGTTTATTACACTGTGATATCGAAGTTACAACCCAACAAAGCAATGCTATATAAAAATGTGCATTGCAACGCATTATGATGTGAAGAAGCAAACTTGTTTTGTCAAAAACTTGGTTACAAATACTTTTATGCTGTAGGCTGGGCCTGTGAGTCATTTTGAATCAAAAATAACTGTTTTCAGTGCACCTCCTACAAGAGTGAGCACAGGGCTATGTTATGAATGCAATGGCTAGACATGGTGGATTAGAAATGACAGCTGACAAATCCAACTGTCCAAATCGGGGATTGCAAATACAAGAGAGCAGAGGCATATGGGAAAGAAGACATTGAAGGGATTCAGTTTGCAGACAATTTAATGTGAGTCAGGGAGCCAGATGAGTTTAGGCATTTTCTAAACAAATCCTTAGAAGAGTGGAGCTGCATATGTCCATTCTTGGTACGCTTCCCTGAGGTCCTGACGTGGAGAATCATTGTGGGCAATGGAGCTGTCTGAGAAATGTCAAATGTATGATGTTTCCATCAAAAAACTGGACACAGTGTTCATGAAAATATTTGTGCACAATGTGTCCCTTTTTTTCAACCCACTGTAGGTGCTAGCCCCTCTCCTTCACCACTCAGAGGTGTTGTCATTCACCCACTGCCTTTGAGAATAAAGCCCTTCCTCTTCTCCTTAGCAACTCTGCTACCTGCCTGAATATCTCACCACTTCCTGCATCACACTGATCGCCTCATGCACCCCAGCTACTCTGCCATCAGCCTCAGAATTCAGAATTTAAGGCCACCAATTTCCCCTGCTCACGATATCGCTAGATTCCATGTATATTATCAGTGCTATAAGAAACTAATTGCCATGCGATGGCTTTGAATGTCCCACTTTTGTGAGTTGTACAAGTTCCCTAAATACTGTATTAATCTTGGTTTTAATCTTGAATATGCTTTAAATCTTTGAGTGTTTGATTGTCAAATGTTTAGTTCATAATTTATCCTATAAACCAGGTATGGGGAGCCTTAGTCCCGGGGGCCAGATGTAGTTTCCCAGCATGGGAGCCTGCATTGGCACTCCAGCCCCCCTACCACCCCACCGCAGGGCTGGATCACACAAAATCTACTAGGCTGGGCCTCCCTAGGTTCTGATATGGGAGGGGAATGTGGAGAGTGTCTTTCTCCTTCTCAGACAGGGGCTACAGGGGTTTGGATTTTTTTTTAACTTCTCACTTGTGTACGGCTCCCAACTGATTTTTCTGTGGGTCAGTGCCCCTAACACAAAAAAGGTTCCCCACCTCTGCTATAAACAGAGTGTGGAAAAGAATGATCACTGAAAAAGACAAATGTTTGTGGAAATTCTTATGCAGAATTTCTTCAGTTCTTCAGACAATGGTCACAGAAATATTCAGCTGAAATTTTATAGGAAAAATCTTGTGAGGAAATAGCCAATAGCTCTGTGTGTGTTATATACATAACAAAGAGATGACAGACCTATCTGATTACATTGCAGAAAAAACTCCCAGTTATGGTACAGTTCAATTGATCCATAACTATTTTCATCACCATTTTATTGTGTTTTTCCTAATGGCTACAAACAGGCATATTGCCAACACTGCCTATCATATTTTAGGACTTTTGACCATAGGCTGTTTATGAGGTCTGGAATGAATGAAGTCAACAGATGGTACCATCAGCTGACTTATACCACAAGGCACAAATAGCTCAGTGAATGGCGTTATACCGCAGTTGAATTACTGTGTGTTCACTGTGTTGAAATGATTACTTTAATAAGTACTAGTAAATTTTATAGATAATTACTCTTCAATATTTAGAATATTGCTTATGTGATACTGCAGCTACTATACAGAGATTAAAATTTTAATGTCACATCTGAACTTCATTTGCCTATTTAAAGACCTATATAAATCAATATGTATTGAAAAACATGGTGTATGCTGTACAAGAGAATATATCTGATGAAAACATTCACAGAGGCAGTAGTTAGAATCCACTTCCAACAGGAAAGAGTTGTAGCTAGAATAATGCTAGCGTGTGGATCTTCAGATAAACAGCATTGTAGAAAAAGGTTTATATTGTAAAATTATACATTTAACAATCACGTTTAAATCTTATTTGAAAGTGTGTTTGTGGTTGTACTTGTATTAAATGTACTTGTATGGTACAGGTTGAAATTCTGTAGTCCAGTGCCCTCGGAACTTGACTGGTGCCAAACCAGAGAATTTGCTTAACCACGGGAGGTCAATAGTGTCTAGCAGCATTATCAACATTTCCACTACTTACTGGGCTCTTACAAGACATTTAGGAGTAAATTAAAGCTAAATAACAGCACCAAACACTGAGAGCCAGGACTGGTGTCTGTAAACAAACTTTATGGGACTGCAAAAAAAATTGGCCAAACCCATGATAAGTGGATCTCCAGCTAACTAAAATCATGCCGGACCATGGATGCTGCTGGACCAGAGACTGCCAGACCAGAGAGGTTCAACCTGTTACGTAACAAGTTCGCTAGCTGAAAATTTTCTATCAGAACATTTGTTTGTGTTTGATTATATGAACTTTTTGACAGAAATGGTTTGATTTCCTTGAAAAAAAGTGTAATGGAAAACTGAATACCTGAAAAATAATTTTTTTATTAGTAAACAAGAGCTGTGTTGTTGTTATTTAGAGCTGAACTCTTTTTGACAGTTACTGAAATTTACATCAGGATTTCATTTTTTGTTTTTCCATCAGCTTTCAACGAAATATTGTATCAGTATTATGTAATTCAGGGCTGCGTGAATAACTGATTTTTTTTTTTTCATCAAGAGTTCCAAAATACTGGGAGGGGAGGTGTCACTTTGGATGGACAGGAAACAATTATTCAAACCTTTTTGGTGAACCAAAATGTCAGAAAAATTTAGTTTTTGATTGAACTAAACATTTTGATACATCTAAAATGAAATGATTTGTTTTGATTTCAGGCTCCTATTACATTTTATTTTTAAAAAATAGAAAGGAAGGACATTTTGAAACAAAAGGTTGATTTGAAATGAAAATAAAAAGGTGACATTTTCAAAATGTCAAAACAATGTTATTTATTTTTCAGAATTTATTTTTAATGAAATAATTCAAGGAATTCAATGTGAAATTACAAAATGTTTCCATTGACCGAGGAAAAAAATTCAGTGGAAAATTTCACGCTGTTCAATGGAAGTGTGGAAATGGCAGATACTCCTTTTAAGAGAAGGTGAGGTCCTGGTGCTGCTGCTAAGAGACTCGGCCTACCCCCATCTCTAGCATTGGGAAGCTCTGTTAACTTTATTACTTGGATTCTGACCTTTCTATTATCATTTAAGGGCCAGGTTTTCAATGGTCCCAACAACCAGCACAGTGGTGGGCAACCTGTGGACTGCAGGCCACACATGATTCATTAGGGTACACTACTGATAGGCCACCAGACAGGTTGCTTACCTTGTGTCCGCAGGTATGGCTTCCTGTAGCTCCCATTGGCTATAGTTCACCATTCCCCACCAATGGGAACTGTGGGAAGTGGTGCAGGCCACAGGGACTTGTTGGCCACTGCTTCCTGCAGTTCGTATTCATCGGAAATGGTGAACTGCAGCCAATGGGAGCTCCAGGCAGCCGTACCTGCAGATACAGGGTAAACAACCTATCTGGTGGCCTGCCAGCAGCTTACCCTGATGAACCACATGCATCCCGTGGGCTGCAGGTTGCACACTACTGACCTACCACCTCCCAATGTGAAATGTGTGGTCAATGTGCTGAGCTCCTTCAAAAAATCTCCATGACAAACAAAATCTCTTCCTTGAAGGTGTAACATTAAGCTACTTCACAGCATATAAACAGTACTATGTGAGTTATATCTGAGATAAAGGACCGACATAAAAAGAAGAGTACTAGCAAAGGAGAAGGTTAGCAAGAGAGAAGAATTTTACCCTTTCATCGTGTCATCTGGGTATGTTTGGTGCCTTGAAATAACCTTTTGGTTAGTCAGAATTAGCTTTGTTCACGTAATAACTCTGACAGTGTTATTAGGCCTTAAAACTAACCCACTACAAAATTCATCCTGGACTTGTGGATCTTTCCTTAATGATGTGAACCATGTTAATAAGCTATCTGGGCTACAGCACTACATTAGAAATAAAACTCTACTGATTGTAAATAAACCAAAATGTACTCATGCTGTCTCCTATCCATACCTCAGATCCTTACACTGAGTCACGTGCACAGTCATGTGCTTGCACACACATACACATGTGTACACATACAAATGCACACTCATTCACACGCACACACATGAAAGAGAACATGCTGGGTCCTATTAGACCCCCTGAAGCTGACTGTGAGTATGTACACATGTATGCACATGTGTACATGCATGCATATCATATGCACTCAGCTAAAGAATGAAAGCCATATGGGCTGATTTCCAGACGTCCTGAGCAAAAGCAGTTCCCATTGTCATCAGTAGGACTGCTGAGGTTTCAGAAAATCAGGTTTCTGAAAATCAGGGGGGAAAAAGTGATGAGCTATCATATAGGAGATGTCATCACAAACTGCCCTGACTATATTCCACTACTGCATCCTCTCTGTTTGTTCACCTCGCTGCCTTGAATGGGGTGGGTGCAGCAGAAATTCTTTACTGAGGCAATTGACATTCTTATTGGCTTCCTTGTTGAAACACAGCAAATTTCCCTGGATTAAGGAAATAAGAAGGGCAAGTGTAGCAAAAATGTTTGGAGCAATATACAACTGGCTTCCTTTCTTGGATTATTATGAAATTGTGCTCATGAGTATGGTAACTGTGATCAACATGTCGGGATGTCTGAAGCTGATGGAAACAACTTGACCTTTGCAATTCCCAACCAAAGCTGATTGCAACACACATGCCTTATATATTTCAAAAGTATGTTTGGATTCTATCGTTCAACCATGGAAAAGAAGAGTGTGCATCCTGAATGGATTAATCTTAGTTTTTAAAGGGAGGAAAATCTAAACTATTTTGACAATCTGAAAATCATTAACTTGGAGAATTTTTTTTCCCCTGGATTCTAAATGTTAGTTTTGTTTTTCTGTTTAAAACTCCATCTTTAAATCATTTCTGAGATGTTTTTAATGTCAAACAGCTTTTCAGGCCCCACAACATGTAATTGTGTGTGAGCACTCTTTCTTGGCTCTGCAATATTGAACCAGGATTAGCCCCAGTGGACACACTGGCATGCTGGGTAATAGTAATAGGTTTCTGGATACTGAAGGAATTATGGGACTTTGCCGGAGGAATTGTGGTAGAGTTAAGAATTTGACCTTTCCTCCCACAATCCCTGGAAGCATGCAAAAGGAGTGCAAAATCATCTGCAATACTCCAGTTGGAGCAGTATTCAAGGAACTCTTGAGATGCATGGCCAGAAGGCATTCTTGCTTAAACAATTGAATGGAGCATGAGTGTGAACCTGGGGCATAACATATAGTATGAATACTGTATGGCTGTGTCTACACTGCACCCCTTTTCCGGAAAAGGGATGCAGATGAGACAAGTCGGAATTGCAAATGAAGCGGGGATTTAAATTTTCCCCGCTTCATTTGTATAAACTATAACTGCCGCTTTTTCTGTCTCGGGGCTTTGTGGAAAAAGCACAAGTCTAGACGCGGATCTTTCGGAAAATAAAGCCTTTTCCGAAAGATCCCTTATTCCTCTTAAAATCAGGAATAAGGTATCTTTCGGAAAAGACTTTATTTTCCGAAAGATCCGCGTCTAGACTGGCGCTTTTTTCCGTCAAAGCCCCGAGCTGGAAAAAAGCGGCAGCCATGTTTATACAAATGAAGCGGGGAAAATTTAAATCCCCGCTTCATTTGCAATTCCGACTGTCTCATCTGCATCCTTTTCGAAAAAAGGGGGCAGTAGAACATGCAATGACTTGTGTTAGCTAACACACTTTAACTGCCATCAAGGTCATTCTGGAGAGTGGAGACATACTTTTATGCACAAACAAGGGGGCTGGATTGGGATACTTTTGTGAAAGGTGTACTGATGCGCTTTTTGGGGGGGGTTGGGGGCAGGGCAGAAATCTGTCCCTGCAAACTTGCATGCTAATAATTCAGAGCGCAGCAGCTGAAAGAGCAATCAATACATGCTAAGTTGTGGTAGTTTGTTAATTTTTCATTTCTGTCTTTGCTTTTCCCCAAACCCTGTTCTGCTGCTTCACTCAGCTGCTTCACACAGAGCAGCATGTGGCAGGGATGAGAGGGGTAAGGAAGTGGAACAGCTGGAAGAAGAATTGAGCTAGGTGGAGAGAAGAAGTGTGTGTGTGTGTGTGAGAGAGAGAGAGGTAATCAGAGGGAAAGTGTAACAGAGATTAGGAGTGGAAAGTAAGCAGAGATGGGGAAAAAAAAGAAACAGGAAATAGGATGAGGAAAGGGGAGTCAAGATGAACCATAGGATGGGATATAAGTAGCCAAAACTGGCAATGAAGAAAAGAAAACATAATACTTTGTCATTTCATAGTGGTTGGCAAACTTTACAGATATTAATGAATTAAGACACATAACAATCAGGGGTGAAAATTTCTTACAGGTACTGTTAGAACATAAGAACATAAGAACGGCTGTACTGGGTCAGACCAAAGGTCCATCTAGCCCAGTATCCTGTCTGCCGACAGTGGCCAGCACCAGGTGCCCCAGAGAGGGTGGACCGAAGACAATGATCAAGCGATTTGTCTCCTGCCATCCCTCTCCAGCCTCTGACAAACAGAGGCCAAGGACACCATTTTATCCCCTGGCTAATAGCCTTTTATGGACCTAACCTCCATGAAATTATCTAGCGTCTCTTTAAACTCTATTATAGTCCTAGCCTTCACAGCCTCCTCTGGCAAGGAGTTCCACAGGCTGACTACACGCTGTGTGAAGAAGAACTTTCTTTTATTAGTTTTAAACCTGCTACCCATTAATTTCATTTGGTGTCCTCTAGTTCTTCTATTTAGGGAACTAATACTAGGTACTCTAGTTCACCCATCTTATTAGTCAGACTCCTAGCATTTGTGTAGAATCACTTTAAAAATTTGCCACTGCTTATTTGTCTGCCCTTCCCTGATGCATTGGATTCCTTTGTATGCGGTTGTTTGTCTGCTCTGGCCCATGGTTTGCCCTCTCCCCTCCTCTCTTTCTGACTACAGCTTAGAGAATCTCTATCAATGATTCTTCTCTAAGAGAAGTCTCCCTCCGATTTATGTGCACCTCCGCACCAATCGGCTTTCCCCCGTCTCTTAGTTTGTTGTATGGCAATCTCCCCTTCCTTGGAGGAGCTCAGGTCAGGGAATTGGAGGGGGTTGCCATATAACAGTACCTGTAAGAAATTTAAGTGTGAGATAGAGTGTGGGGGGGAGGGCTCAGAGAAGGGGACTGGAGTGGAGGGGGCTCAGGGCAGGGCAATGGAGAGGTGGGGGGGCTTAGGATAAGGTGGGAGAGGGTCAGGAGTCGGGGCAGGGATTGGAATGGCTGTGCATAGACTGCAGGGTAGGAGGGCTTGGGACTGGGGCAGTCCTGAATGAAGCTATCCCAGAGTATCTCTGTTGAGTCTCAACTGGTGTAAATTGGTGTGTCTCCCTTGAAGCTGATGGCTTACACCAACAAAGGATGTAGCTCCTTCTCTTTATGTGTGTGTGGGACAGGCCTTGAGGGACAGAGAGTAGGTACGGGCACTGCCTTCCCAGAATTCCTGCATACCCGACTCCCACTAGTATGATGAAGGCTCTTTTCTCCTGGTCACCTGGCACCATTAGTATCAGCCAATACCTGCTAGTCACACCTACAATTTTCTAGCATTTTTACTTGGGTCTTGTTAGAGGCATTCTCAGTGTGCTTTTCTGTCTCAGAGATGAGATCACTCTGCAGCCTCTGCCTTTGCTGAGCTTTCAGTGGAGGGAGGGCAAAGACACAAAGCATTTACAAATGTAATCTCTACAGTAAATGACAGCTACACTTAAAACTGGGTGATTTATTCAGTCAGACATGACAGTCAAGTGCATTTCTGGGTGATTATAGCACTCTGTGATTTGCTATTATGCAGCACATGGATAAATGCCAAGTAGCATTAACCACTCAGAATACAATAGCTCCCTGAAGCAAATTGTATAGGATGTATCAGTGATATAGTATATATTTATATATTTGTATGGCCTAGTAGGATGCATTGTCTCCTTCTAGGTGTACCAAATAAAGCTATAAATCCATCAGGGACTAAAGGTGATATTCCAAACTATGAAGCAACATATCAAGCACCTTAGAGTAGAATGTATGTGTATTTTGGGGCTAACACTAGCTTTACAAACTCCTTATCTTTAATTGATGCTTCTTGTTTTCCTCCCCCTTCCTCTCTTGTTTCTTTTCCCAGTCTTTGCCTCCCTCACAGGGTCTTGGCAATCTTTAAACTTATTTAAATTCCAAAAAAGTACATAATATGTTTCTTGGCATGCCTTTTTTATGTCAATATATATGAATAATAATGTTAGAAGCAGATGTTTTTACTGAGTTGAGTGTAGCCTTTTGCTAAGGAAGTGAAAGATGATCAGCTAGCACCTCCTGTGTCCTAAGTCCAAAATCTATTTAATAGCTTGTATTTAAGACCTGATGGCTAAAAGTGAAAACAGTCTTCATAGACTTCCCATGCTGAGCATAGGCCAACCAAGTCATTTTCTAGGAACATACAAGTATGCATTTCATTTTGTTCCCCGAACATACCTCCTACACATAGCCCTACAAGACTTTGTACACCCTGAAACAGATCAAATGTGAGCATTTGTGCTGATTAATATTGGTGCAGCTTGTTTAATTACCTCCATTACAGGATTCTGGTGGAGGTTTTGGAAGCCTTGTCCCCATATTGTGCCAACTCCCATTCCAGGTATCACTAAAGGGTGAAATCTTCTTTACATTTTCTTTACATAAGCATTTGTGCAAGGAAAACTCTATCAGCTGAATATATATGGAAAGTTAACTCAGAAGTGGAAGAAACATGGTTGGAGTTGATTCATGTTTGCATTCAAGCAAATACTCATAGTATTTTTATAGTATTAACTCAACTCTAGTTGATTAATGAGATGAGAAACATTTCAGACTGTCTTGCCCATTTAGGCTCCAATAGCTTATTAATTTCCTATCAACTTAAATTCAGTGCTGCTTATTTTTTCTGCCTGTGTATTCAAACCATTTTGTTAGCATCTCACAAGAGTTTAGAATTGTATTGGATTATTTCAAAGTTAACTTGCTCACAACATTTCATTACTTTGACTGAATTGAACTGCTTAGTTATCCAAAAGAACCCAAATTATGGTTTCATACAAATAAAAAAAAAAAAGATGTATCCAACCACGTAACAAAGGCATACACAGCATTTGCAGCATGGTTGATATTTAAGCTATACCTTTATTCTGTCTTGGGTTTGGCTAATTAACTTCTCCAAAAAGGAAATCATTGCATTAATATTTTATTGTTGAATTTTATGTCAGTGCAGGGAAAAAGCTTTCTCTAATAACCAAATTCTGCAGTTTTTTAAAAATGATCTTGATTCTTGTGTGTCCAATGTTCATTATCATCATGGCCCTTTGCCCTGCTACAGAAGTATGAAAGGGCTGTAATTTAATTGAGAATCAGTCTGCATGAAACTGTAGAAACCTTTACTAAACATTTTGTCATTAAATCCTGTCACCGCACTCTGTTGCTCTACGTTGATATTCCATTAAAATCAATGAAATAATTGTCAAACCTGGAGCTCTACAAAAACTTAGCACAAACCTACTTGATTTTATGTCAGTGGTTCTCAACTTTTTTGGCCTGGGGCCCATACCGCTTAATACTAACCTTTCCGCAGACCATAGCCAACCACCCATGATGACAAAATGTGTGTTGGAAGGTTGGGGGTGTAAGATCTAAGAGAGAGGGAGAGGGCAGGAGCAGGTTAGGGGTGGGAGGTGGGGTCTGGGTGGGAGCAGGGCTTGTGAGGGGGATGGAGGTACATGTCTGGGCATAAGGATAATAGGGGTGCTCACCTGGCTCCATGACTCCTAGGCACTGGCCTTTGCTGCTCCCATTGGCTGGGATTCTGGCCAATGAAAGCAGTGGGAAAAGCCTTCAGGTGAGTGATTTCCTGCACTGCCATTCCCCCAGCCAGGGGCTGAGGGAGCAGCAGTGCATGGAGCTGCTTCCTTCCCCCACAAGCCAGATCTGGCCCACAAGGCTTGGGAATTCCCTCCTTCCCCTTTCCCCTCCCCACAGCAGGAAACTGATACTCCAACCTCAAAGGAGGCGGTAGCGCTAGACCACCAGCGTGGACTCCCCGCTGTGTGGGGGACTGAGCCTGCGGCATACCTGCAAGCAGTGCTGGACCAAGCCATACTTGCACCTCGGGCAGCAGGCACGCAGCGCAGGCGCAGCCCTGCCCCCCGGGCGCATGGCTCCTGATTGACATGGTAAGGGGCACTGCGCCCCCAGGTGAGCGGCACATGCGCGGCCCCACCCCTGGGCGCGCGGCGCCCCTTACCACTTCAATCAGGCGCCCCCCATAGATTGGTGCCCCGGGCAGCTGCCCGGATCGCCCACCCCTTAATCCGGCCCTGCCTGCAAGACTGTCGCGCACCACTAGTGGTTTGTGGCTCATAGTTTGAGAACCACTGCTTTATGTAGTGGCGCAAACTCTAAACTCAGATCAGTTCTGAATAAAGAATAAGCCTGTACCCAGGCCTGTTATTTTTGCATGAACTCAGACAGATTTATAGTTTTGCATCAAAATCACACAAAAATTGTCAATTTCCCTCATCTTCATTCAAAACTCTGTGAAACTTGAGCATCTGAAGAAAAGTTTGATCCAAACAAACCTTATCTCGGTCTTTCCCTTCCCACCCATTTCTGATCACGGAACACACTGTGCCAGAGCAGCTTGATCTGACTGAATTTGAACAAACACAATGGCTGTATAGGAATGCTCCCTAATGCAAGAAATTGTTTATTTTCCTTCATGGCAGTTCCAGCAAAATCATGATTGTGATATATTTTGCATCCATATTTTGAGATTCTTGAAATTACAAATCCACTTGTTACATATACACACAGAACAATTCCTTGCTACTATAAACTGCCTGCATGTATATACTGTGGGGAGACTTTGCAGCAGTCTAACTATATTTGGAATCTGAAAATGGTGCAAGTCATTTTTTTACATTGGGGTGGAAGTGCACTGGCAAAGCCTATAAAATGAAGCTCCATGGGGTAGCCATACCAATGGCTAAAGCCCCAATGTATACTAGCAAGCCCTAAGACTTGTAGCTCCAATGTGGTGGTGCAGCAAGGTCTTGCCCATATCTACTACAGAGTTGCCAGAGGCCATTTTGGTTTCTCCTCATACTCCCATGGGGTATATCTGCACAGAAGCATTATTTCAGAATAACTGAAGTTATTCCGAAATAACATACTGCGTGTCTACACTACAAGCTTTTATTTCAAAATAATGGTGAGCTGGAGGACTTCTTACTCCGACTCATGTAACCCTCATTTTACGAGGAGTAAGGGAAGTCGAAGAAAGAGTGTTCCTCCTTCGACTTCCTGCTGTGTAGACAGTGCCAAAAGCCAAATTAAGTTATTTCGAATTCAGCTACGCAATTGACGTGGTTGAAGTTGCGTAGCTTAATTCAACTTTTGCCCTGCTATGTAGATGTGCCCATACAGACCATTTAGTTCCACTAAGCTCCCATGTGGGCAGCAAACAGCTGCTGCAATTTGTCCCTGCGGGTAGATGCACTCTTTTGAACATCGTATTTTACATGGCTCCCATGCCATTAATTTAAGTGGCTTCAGTGTGGCTCTGCTGGGGCTCTGACATTTGATACACTATCACTGAAATTAAGATAGAATGCCTTGCGGGAGTTTGTTCATCTTTCTAACTTGCTCCTGTAATGACAATGGCTGCATTATTCATGGGTCATTGCAGAGTCCTGGAAAGATTATGGAGATTATGATTTCAGAGGATCAGCAAGTGCTTACAGTTGGCAATTTTGTGCAGTTACCCAAATATAATTTTGAAGAAGGGTTTTCTTGCCCCTCCCCCCCCCCTTTTTTTCCTGTGGTGGCCTGACATCATAAATTGGTATCTCACAGTTTTATTTCTCTGATATTAAACAGTGATGATAAATACAGAGTCTCACATCATACCCTAAATTTATTTGAGCTTTTTGGATAGCTGATCAAAAAGGAAACAGACTTCCTGGGTCGGGGAGGGAATGTTCTTGTGTCATGTTGCAGTGGTTTTGTCTGGTTCCTATTTCACTCCTAGTACTTCTTCAACCCCCCTGGGTGGTGTTTAGTGACACTTAGGTGACCTTGTCATAGCAGTGTGCAGCTGTCATGGTGGCATAATAGCTATCAGAGGTAGTACACAATAGACGTGCTAGTTACTTAACACTTTGCACAGAAAAGAAAAGCACTCATCCTCTCTTAAATGTCTTTGTGATGCCTTTACCTAGCCAGAGTGATGCTCCAATGAGCTAGTGTCCGCCCACTATGTATCTTTTACTTCATATTGTTAGCATAGGTAGGAAAAGGTCCTCAGGCCTTGTATGTCCACATCAATTCCTTCTGTTCTGAAGAATAAGGCCTCAGACTCAAACCTGCTCCTAATAAGAGGGAGAAGGCTTCAATGGTTCTCTACAGTCAAATCCATAGGCTGGTCTCAGAGCCTCTGTATAAGCTCACCCTAGTGCCCCAAATCAGCACTTTTTTGTTTTTCATTCTGGGCCTTCAAAGGAAGACGGGTAGCAGCTTCTCGTTTTTATTTCCATGATGACTGTGTGGGAGGGAATAGAATATTCCTCTGCATAGATTCAGTGACAACAGTAACAGCTGACTTCATGGTGAGCAGTTTCAAACTCCCTGCAGCCTCTGCAACTGAAGCGTATTTGTCTCAGCTCTCTCTCCCACAGACCCCCTTCTCACAGTGAGACACTTTCCCGCTCTTTCCTCAGATTCCCACACAGGCCTAGAATATTTGATTAATTCCTTGTTCAGATTCACCAGTATGCATGCAGCCACTTGGCGCCACATCACCAACCCAGGGCAGCTATAAACTCTAAGCTTAGTTTACAGCTGCTTTGCATTGCTGGAGGTCTCAAGTCATGAACAGAATATACCTCTAAATTTTGAGGCTGGAATTCGGATGCCCTGGGCCACAGAGGAACGTTCAGGGGCCTGAGCCAGCCCCCACAGGGGGTAGGAAGGGAGCACCATTCAGCCCTGCTCGGCCTTCAGTTCTGCTTCGCCCTAGCCTGGAGTCCCGGCTTCTGGCCCTGGCTGTGGTTCCTCTTCTAGCTTCAGGTTCTGACCACAGCTCAGCGCTAGGGCAGGGCTGCTGCTCCATCTCTGGCTTCCAGCCAAAACTCCCAGCTATGGCTCCTAGGGGATGTGGATAGATTCCATTACTGGTAATGAATGGGGGGTAATAAAAACGTTTGGGCACCACTGCATTAGACAGCTTAGAGGATTCTCAGCCTAAAATTATAAATAAATATTGTGACAGACCGCTCCCCCCACCATGGATATGAATATACATATCTCAAAGGTGCTTTGAATAGATTATTTCATGTAACCTCTCAATCTTCATGTCATGATCCATTGGTTCTGTTTATCTTATTTGGATGTGTGTATCATTCTTGTGTGTAAAATTAGACATATGGAGTAGGGAATAATTTATGATTTATAAATGTGTGAATGAAAGTCATCAAGTGAGGCCTCAGTGTCTGGGCAGTCATAGGCAAAGAGCTTTTTGTCCTTAAGGCTTTGCAGTGGTTGGTAGGGTATGGCCAGGTGACTCCCCATACAATAAGAGAACGCTTTAAAAAGAATAGGAAGGGAGGAGTTTTTTGTCCTTTGGCTGGGCCACACCTGAAGGAAGGAGCTGAAGACCCCCGGGGGGGGGAGACAGCTCTGGTTCAGAGGGGCAGCTGGAAAAGAGGTTTTAGGGTGAGTTTGAAAAGTTTGTGCTGAGGTTTCAGTGTAGAATTAGCTAAGCATTTTTGTATCTTTTGATTTGTAATCTACTTTGCTCTGCCTGTTCTCACTTATTACCACTTAAATCCTACTGCTTGTATTTAATAAAATCACTTTTATTTTCTATCAAACCCAGTGTAAACAATTATTACTTGTGGGGGGGAAGGGGAGCAACCAGTGTGTACATTCCCCCTTACATTGTTAAAGATGGCTTACCTAATTCTTTGGGGTTTGATCCCATTTGGGGAGTGGTATCCCAGGAAGCTGGGCCCTAAACTGTACTCTCCTTGGACCTAAAGAACTTCAGTGTCTGTACTGCCTCTCAGAGGGCAGGGATCTCAGCTCGGGGCCTTGGCTAGGGGAGACCAGCGGAGCTGGCTCAGCAGGATCGGGAGTGAGACGCCTCAGAGAGCGGGAAGGCTCATGGAAGTGGCTGTGTCAGCACCCTGGGAGGCACCCCCAAGGGGTCGTCTGTGACCGCACCCCATCACAGTGGCACAGCAAGCAGAGTAAATGTTCACAGCTGGTTGCTCAGGATGCTGGTAGTGATTTTAAGTGTGTTCTAAGGGTAGTTTTTGGAAGGCAGAAAAAGGTTACTGGTTTGTTATTTTCTGTTTGCTTATTTCAGGTAAGGGAAATAGAGTCAGGAAAATGAATGAGAGTGCGGTTCAGAAGGAATGGGAGCTGTACAGAATCTGGGAAGCAGCCAGGGAGGCAGAACACAAGAGACTAGTGGAGTTAAAGAAGCATGAGATAGAAGCCATAAAAACCCAAGCTGCCCGGGAGCAAGCTGCCCACAAGGAAACCCTAAAACTAATACGACTTGAAATGGACAGAAAAGGAAGAGCTTGAAGAGCTGCTCGAGAGAAAAGGGAAAAAGAGAGGATGCATGAACTGGCTGAGAACTTTGCACCATTTATTTAGGGAAGTAACCTTTATAATGTGGCTGAGATCCCTTTGTCGTCAGATCCTTTATGCCTCGTGAAACGAGACTTACAGGATCTGACGACAAAGGGATCTGGGGTCGGCTGATCCCCATCTAGACTGATGAGGTCGGCTGATCCCCATCTGATCGGCACAGCGCGGCGGCCATTTTGATAGAAATGAAGCGGCGATTATTTAAATCGCCGCTTCATTTCCCTTTGCCGAGTACACTCACCTACATGGCTCCGTCAACGGAGCCATGTAGTCTAGGCACACCCCTGGCATTGAACATACCCTTTGGTATATAGAGGTTCTAAAGGGGGGAAGAGATACTGTACAACAAAAATGGTCTAAAGAGAGAGTGTGGTATGAGATCCATACTTGGAAATGCTACTCTAGCATTGGCTTGCAAGTGATCTTATGTCTTTCCCTGCAACTCTTATGGATTAGCACAAGAGTTATATGGATGATAAAGCTTGTGAAAATGTGTAACGTGCTTAAGATTTTGGAAAATCTTTTGTGCTTGCTGGGGACAGGATCCCAGGTTCACGAAGCTTCTAAGCTAATGACTGTGCATGGGCTTAGAGGTGGGTGTAGGAACAGAGGCACAACTAACCTGCATGGCACTAAACTGAGCCTTCTCAACTAATTTTCCTTGGCATCTCAGGATGGCACATAAAGGATATAATCAGTAACATTAACTAAGTGGCTGCTTTTTAAGTCCTTTTGTTAAGTGCTTTTTAAGATACATAACTAAATCTAAGATGATTTTTGAACACTGTAAGTCTGACTTAAAGCTCTATCCTATGGCTGACCGCTAACTATCAAAATGTGTCACTTTCAGGAAGAAATATACAAAGGCACAGCTGGTCCAGATTTCTGTCATGTTTTTATCCATGAACATATCCTACTGCGCCCTCTAGGCAAGTCACCAGTTTGAGAAGAAATGTGACTTTCTGAAGATTCCTTTTGGTTTTCTTACTTAACCGTCTTAATTTCTGACCTAATTCAAATAACCATCCCAATTAGAATGAGAAATTGGCATTAATAGATGATGATGAGGATAATAGTATTAAGAGGTAAAGGTTTGCTTAGATACACAGATTCAGCCACTGCAGATCTTAGGATTTCTTTTATTGCCATGGATCCAAAGTGATGATTTGTCAAATTGGATTGGAATATCTGGCAAATGGATTGGAATACCTCATTTTTGCTAGACTTAAACAAGCACTATCTGCATACCACAACAATCTGATTTCTTCCCCACCCCAACTACTCCACCTCTGAGGGTTTGTTCCCCCCCTTCTGATACTTACCTTCTGCCTTTACTATATAAACTTGCCATTATTATTAATATTTCTTGCTCCTGTTCTTCCTTGGCCTTACTATATATGGAAAGGACAAAGGGGGGCGGGGGGAGGAGAGGGGATGAAAAACTCATTGCTACCATGTTGCAGCCTGAACAGTGCAGTTGTACTTTCCCTAATAGCCACCGAGTGACTGAGAGGTCCAAAAAGACAATTAAAATACAGGTGTTTCATATGATCCATAAAATCTGCTAAAACATGGCAGAGTTAAGAGAGACAGTTCTGAATATGTTGGACAAATGCCTGATGTTACAACAATAAAACTCTTCAGCAAGCACGTTCATCTCATAGGCAATGGCAATGAATGAGGTCCAACAATTGTACACTGTTTATTTGTGGTGGTTCAATGCTAAAAGGAACTGCTTATTCCAGAAATGGTAGATATCAGAGTTTAGTATAGAAATGGCTTTGTAGCAAAAAGTCTTGATGCGACCCCTGGACACAGAAGCCTCTAAGCCACAAAGACTGGATGTGGAAATGAATCCCAAAGTGCCTGAGAATGTGAACAAGCCCCTCCAAAACACATTGCCTCACAATGGAACTAATGCAGCAGAAACTGTCCCTTAACATGTGAAAGAGCTTGGCTTCATGCCAACTTAGGATTGTCCCATTTAATATGTTTTCCCATTAACAGTGAATGCTGTTGTTTTTAAACTACTATGGTTTTTTTTAACAGAAGTGCAGTAGCTGTTGTTTGTAGCCCAGCCTGGCTGTATACCTGTATGGAGAATACCTGTAAACTCCATAAGAAATTAACTAGTGTGTCTGACGAAAGTAGCTGAGATCTCTCAACCTTGGTGAAGCAGGAGCTAGTGTAAAGTAATAATAGTTGTTCCAGGCAGAAGGGAGCAGGAATGCCAGCTTCTGTTTCAAAAGTTTCAGAGGGGTAGCCAAGTTAGTCTGTAACTGCAAAAACTTAAAAAACAACAAATAGTCTTGCAGCAATTCAGAGACTAACAAAAAAATGTAAGGCTTAACAAAACCTACTTTTTACAGTCTCTTTTGAACTTACAAGTGTATTTCTTACAGGTTTACTACTATGCAGAGTTGATACGTTTGCAAATTTGTCAGACAGCACCTAATATTTCCTTGTGATTTACCTAAAAGCCCCAGTTTCTCATGTCTAATTATCATTTGGGAATCTCACTCTGCCCCCCTCTCTCTCTAGTCCAGTGGTTAGGCTACTTGGTTGGTTTGTGGGAAAGCCTAGTTCAAATCTGCTAGCTGCCTGTTCAACAGGGATTTCCTATTTCCTAGGTGACTATCCTTTGCAGTGGACCAGCCTTGTCCAACCCCCTCCCCCCAGCAAGAAGCTGTTGTCTTCTTGGGATGGGGAGGGGATTCAAACAGAGATTGCTCACCTGTGACTCTCCCCAGGAGGTGGGAGCCCCTAGTTCACACCCTCTCAAAAGAGTAGGGGAGTACCCTGAGGTCTGACACAACCGGGGCTGGAACCTGATCATGGTGGACAAGAGTGAGTTGGGGATTTTACTGTCCAGCAGCAATTCCTCTTTAATTAAAAGAGAAAGAGGGCCTGCAAATGGCCTCTTGATCAGCTACAAGGGCTCTTCTCTCTCACACCAGAGCCTGGCAAAGGAGAGATTTGATTCAGTGGTACTCATACCCCAGGCGAGCACCCTAACCCCAACACCATGAGGGCTTTGGTTAATATACAATGAAAGTGGAACACTTGAAAGTAACAGAACACACTGCTTCTCATTTCCTCAACAAGCAGAAAGGGGATTAGAACCAGCACCTCCTTGGCTCATGGGCCCATACCCAATGGACAGGAGAGGGAGTCACAAGAGTTAAGTGGCCCAATTCTCTTTTCATATTTATTGAATGTGGCCAGTTGTGAACAGAAGAGGCTGAAGGAGCCTTCACCACAACCAGCTAGGCCACACTTAGGCCATTCATTTGAGAAGAAAGAAGTCTACATTCAAATCCCTTCTCAGGAAGCATAAAGGGGTTTTGTACCAGCACTTGCACTGTTCAAGGCACAAGCACACAAACCCCTGGACTACAGGGAGACAGACACATGGCGTGCTTGTGACTCAATGGGTATGTCTACACTACAGAGAAGACCGAAGCTGCTGTTGTCGATTTTCCAGGGTTTGAATTAGTGAGTCTAGTGAAGACAGCTAATTCGAACTGAAAGGGGCACTCTGGTGGACGCTGGTAGTCCTACTTCCCTGAGGAGTAAGGGAAGTTGAAGGAAGAGTGTTCTCCCTTCCACTTCTTGCAGTGTGGACAGCGCCAAAAGTCAAGCTAAGGTACTTCGATTTCAGCTACGCAATTAACGTAGCTGAAGTTGCATATCTTAATGTGACCTTATCCCGTAGTGTAGACATACCCAATGACTATTTAATTATTTAACAGCAGTGGCCCATCCTCAAGAGGAAACACTAAAGGCATGTCTACACTGGAGAGTTATTTCAAAATAATTGCTCTATTTTAAAATAACGAAGCAAGCATCCACACCACCAACCCTGTTATTTTGAAATAGGGGCTTGTTATTTCAAAATAATAACTTCTAATTGTGAAGAGGAACAAGCTTATTTTGAAATAGTTATTTCAGGAGTTAATTATTTCAAAATAAACATATTTTGAAATAACCTGCTAGTGTAGACATGGCCTAAGAGAGCCAGCACATTGGAACAGCTTCTGACCCAGCCACTCGAGGGGTAATAGATCAACCAGCAAAAAGGGGATATGAACCCAAATCACTGCCATGTTGGCCACGCACCCAACCAGTAAACTATATAAGGCTGTTTGCTAGTGCTTTGGCCCGATGTATATGTACTGAAAGTGGAGCAACTTCAGCAGAAAAGAGCAAGGGAAGCTACAGGTCAGAACAGCACCTAGCCCAGCACTTAGGCCATTCACTAGAGAGGTAAGAGATGAAAGTTCAAATCCTTTCTTAGGCAGCATAAAGGGGATTTGAATCCCAAGCTCAAACTTGCTAATCGCACACACAAACTATTGGGCACCACAGGGCTGCGTGCCAGCCTTGTGACCCTCATGAATATGGAATGCAAGTAGAGCAACTGCAACAGAATAAGATGAGGGAGAAAACACAAGGCCCACCCCAGGGAGACTGCCTCTTAGCCTAGCAGCTGGACATTCACTTCAGAGGCAGCTGCTCAAGTCCTTTCTCAAGAAGCGGAAGAAGGAGTTGAACCTTCATCACCCATACAGTTGGGTAAGCATCCAGCCCCCTGAATTACAAAGGAATTCAGCAATAAGATCTTGCCTAAGTAATTGCTACTTAGCAATGGCACAGCTTCCAGACACTACAAGGCACAAACCCATCTTAGCCTAGCCTAGCCCTTATGTCCCTGATTGGGACTCTCACTATTCTCCTCAGGTGGGGAGAAGGAAATTGAACCAGTGTCTACCCCTTCCAGGTACTGACCTCTACTTGTGATCCCTGGCCAGGAACCACTTAGGTGCCAAAATCATTTCTTCTGAAGTGCCTCTGAATGCCCCACCAAACAACTGAGGCGAGAGGAGGAAGGAGGCTGAGGCCTACCATGTAACCTTTAGGCTGGTGGTTAGGGGGCCTCACCTGTGACTGTGGGGAAGGGAGGGGTGGCTTCCATTTCAGTATGGGAAAGCCATTACAAAGGTGGAATATAATAAAGCTCTATGTCAGAAGCAGCAAGTGGGGGGAAGCAGGAGGCAGTGCTGGGGGGAGCCGGCTTAAAAGCTGGTTCCCCCCTGCACCAACTCCATGGTAAGGGGGTTTGGGGCAGAGCCATAGCAGCTCAGAGCCAGCACAAGCCGGGACTGTTCAGTCTCAGCTCATGCTGCCCCCTGGCAGCTAACCCCGCCGCAGCTCTGCAGTTTAAATGTAGTAAAAGCTGGGCTGCTGTGTGCCCAGCTCTTACTACATTTAAACTGCAAAGCCATAGTGGGGGTAGAAACCCCCCCCCCCTTATTGAATAATCGAGTAGTTGATGTAATTTCCATCGACTACTCGATTAGCTGATTAACCACAAGTTAACATCATTAGTACCAACCCCTCACTGGACCAGCAAGAATTAACCAGGGCTACCTTGCTGAGAGAGCTACACCCCAATAGCCCTGCTGGCCATGCTCCAGTTGGAGGACAGGTATAAAAGCCAGCTGCACAGCTCAGTCAGGCCTGACTACTATGGAGGAAGGAGCTGCTGCCAGGGTGCTGGAGGGAGAGCTATGGATGGACTGCACTACAGAGGCCAGTCAGCAGGGAATGGCTGGAGACACCCTCAGCCTGGCAGAAACTGGAGAAGAAGCTGACTGCTGTGAGTCTGGTAGGAAGTAACCCAGATTGGGGAGTTAGATCCCTGAGAGCTCAATGTATTTTGGGTAGATTCTCTCCTGAGCTAGTAGTGGGCCACCCCACCACTGACAGGGCTCTGGGCTGGGATGTGGTGGAGTGGGTGGGCCTCTGTCCTTCTACCCCAGTCCCATTAAGTCCCAAGGTGTGTGGGGGGAAGGTGTTGCTACAGCTGTGATTAATGACTTTGGCTGCTAGGCTTTCCTGCCCTGAGAACAGGGAGCACTGACCACTAGGCCTCACTTGCTGAGGGAAAGGAATGGGGGATGGATGTTGGCTGCTGGGCCTTACTGCCCTGTGAACAGGGTGGGTTGCTATTGACGCTGGCTGCTTGAGCTCACTACCCTTTCAGAAGGGGTGTTTTACTGATTGTGGCCAGTAGGCTGGACTGTTGTATTGGAGATGGGGTGTAGTGAGAGGGCCTGGACCCTAGGGACTGAGACACTGATAGGGTGGAGCATGCTCTGAGAGGCCTAAAAGGCCTCTCACCCTGCCTCAGACGGGCCCAGGCATACCCATCCTGTGACATGAGCTATGGACAAGTGGCAGCCTTGTGGTCAGCCATGATTAATTTGGCTGGCTGTACCCAGTGGGGTTGAAAGCCACTGCAGGCTCTGGGGCAAGGCATGGGGAAGGGGCTGACTCTGTGCCCCAGAAGGGGTGGGGCCAAGAGTGGAAGGGGTGGGGCCAAAGGCAGTCTGTAGTACCATCCAGACGGTGGTGCACTCTCTCCTTTCCAGGCCTCAGAACCACAAGGAACTGTGCTCCAGTGCTCCTGCGGCAACTCAAAGGGGCTCGGGGCTCTGGCCGCTGCTGCTACTTCTGCAGTTGGAGCCCTGGGCCCTTTTCACTCTGCAGGGGCCATTGCCCCCTGTTGGCAGACCTGGCTGTACAAAATCAGTAATAACTTTGTAGTGCTTTCAAACATCTGGAATAAAGCCATATTATGTGGCCATGGATAGTCAGCACTATGGACCCATGCTGCCAAGCATATTGTTGTTATGAAAGAGCCCTTGGGAACGCTGAACAACTCCTAGAACTTCCATGCAAGCCTGAGGAGTTTTAAGGCTTTCTATCACGGCCAAGTAAAATCCCCCATTTCCAGACAGTTTCAAACTTTTATCTGTTTCAGTTTGTTAATTCATTCTAACATGAAATGTAAGGTAAAATGTGTGCATGTGCATACTCCTTTCCATACTGAACAAGTACTGGCTGTAGTTCTGGCCTGTTTTGAAGGCTCTTATACAATGAGATAATACATTACAGAAACTCCCATATTGCTCCTCTATGTATGCTTATACAATGTTTTACCTTATTTACATAAGCTGAAAATCTCTCCTTAAGTAGTTGCTGTGATATTGGCAGACTAGTCACCAGCTCATGCCAAGGCCTCAGGGACACTAACGGACACACATCTGGAATCTGTCTGGATCATTTATGGGTTAATATGCTATTGATAGAATAGCATAGATGGCGGGTGTTGTAAGCAAGCAGAGGCTCAGAGTCCCCAGCCTACTGTGATCCCTCCCTCAGCTCGGTGTACTTCCTGCAGGGAGTCCGGGTAGTTGCCTGCCTGGGTCTGTGGGGTGCAGCAGTTGCACTACCCAGAAGCTGTGGGTGCTGAAGCTGAAGCACACCAGGGCTGGGGCCTTGTCTCCCTGCCCTACATGAACATTGCTGGGGTCATGGGTCACACTGGACATGCTTTGGGCTCCTGCAGGGGCAAGGGAGATAGAATAGGGGGTACAAGGGGAAGGGCCAAAGGCTAGCCTCCCTAGGCAGCCAAGTCATTGGCCACCTATGTCAACCTTCATTTTAAAAAGCAAGTTTCTAGCCCTCTTAGTTACAGAGAAAAGCTTGAAAATGACCTGAGTGTAACCTAAACGCTCAGAAAACAGAAGAAAAATTAAAAGCACTTGAAATGTATTCTGTCTAACATACTTTCATGACTGGTTTAAAAATCTCCTTATTTGGGGGCCTGCCCCGTGATTTTTGAAGCATTGGGTCTGATGGTACTGTGCCAGCCAGGACTGCAAAACCTTCTTTTCTCCTAGTCTGCTATGAAGCCTGAATTAAACATTACTAGGGTTGTCAGGTGTCCAGTATTTGAGCTTTCTGTTCAGGAAACAAATTGAGAAAATATAAATGAGAAAATATAAATGTCCAGTATTTTCTAAATAAGATGTAATGTAGATTGTGATGTAATGTCAAGTGTGTCTGGTATTTTTGTTGACACCATCTGGCAACCCTAAACATTACAGTTCAGTGTGAATGGGAACTTCAGCAACCTTTATTACACACTGTTCTAATCTCCTGTCAAGGCCGGCGTGACAAGAAAAGGCACTGCAACCCTGGCGGGTTTCAGGACTGCTCAGAGGCAGAATATAAAAGGAAGGAGAAGTTGGCTCAAAGGGAAGCTAAGGAGTGGTTGAAGCAGGGAAAGCATGTGGTGAAGCATTGTTGGGTAGTATTTTAGTGGATTTGATTTTTGGTTTTGTGGTTGTTTGTGGATACTAAATAAAGCCCTGAGGAAAGAGCCCTAAACTACTGAGGGTTGGAGCTTTATTTCTAAGCCCTGTCTGACAAAACTGCCCACCAGCTTCTCCTCATGCTCATGGATACAAGCACAACAGGAGGATGTGCTGATTCATATTGCCTCCCAGCTGGCCCATCCACTCTGCAACATTGTAGGCTCTTTTGAGATTCTTGGCCAAGCTGAATTTGCAGGCCATTGCAGACAAGCTGAATTTGGCCAAGCTGAGATTCTTGGCCAAGCTGAATTTGCAGACAAGAGGCAGATTTCTACCCCTAGGGGACCACGGCCTAGCTTCTATTAGTAAAAACCCAGCTTGCATCTGTAGATGGTTATTGAGAGGCATTTAAGGGTGTGTGTGTTTGCGGTTTTCTTAAGGAAAATTTGATTAAGCTCCCATCTATTTAGTCCTGCTTGAACAAGAAAAGAACAAGTTCAGCATCATGTGGCAAGTCTGAGTAATGGAGTCATAGCAATATAAATATTACTCCCATTCTAGTTAGAATACCTAGCTCTTATATAGTGTTTTTCCTCCATACATCTCTAAAGCACTTTATAAAGGAGGTCAGCAGCATTATCATCAGCTATAGAAGGGGAACATGAGGCACATTTTACATGAATTTTATTTGTGTGCCCTCCCCTTGAGGGAAAAACCCTTCTAGTCACTCTCTGGGAACATTTTTGTATTCCAGTTTTATTGATTAAAATGTTATCCGAAATTCGGGACCAGATCCTCAGCTGGTGTAAACTGGCATAGCTCCACTGCCTTTGTTTTGGTGGATTTACACCAAATAAGAATATGCCCCCGAACTTCAAATTTGCAGTCATAAGCACTGAAGTTAGAATTGCTGGTGTGATTGTACAATCAAGCAGCAGAAGCAAAACTAGCTTATTTGATCAACAACAATGAACCAACACAAGCTGGATTAAAAAAAGAAATACTTGTAGAGAAAATTTTGCACCCTAAACTCCATCAAATATTTTGGGAATTTCCATGAATTTATTCATTGTATTAATCTCACAGATTTTCCATGAGTAGAAAAATAAGTTAAATTAATTGGATGCATTATTCAGTGTGAATTTGTTCACCTCCGTGGAGTTGTACGAAGCTTGTGACAATTGCTTTCTCATTTTGATAATGTGAAATAAGTGTTACTTTAGAGCCAGAGACGTTGCATTTCTGACCCTGTTAAATCCTCTTGTTTATATATGTTTTGAGAACTTGTGACTAGATGTGTTAAATCAAGGTGCTAATCTGCACAAATATTAAACTTAAAAAAACAACAAATAGTCTGGTAGCACTTTATAGACTAACAAAACATGTAGATGGTATCATGAGCTTTCGTGGGCACAGCCACAAATATTGTTATGCTATAGCTATTTGCTATGCTGTTAGCTGCTATCCATAGGCTAATAATGTTCTGAAATACAACGCACAATAAAGTCCTGGGAAAAGCCATTCAAAATGGTGAGCCAAAAACATGCTTGACAAAAAGAACAACTCTGTGTGGCACCTACTTATGTTAGGGCTGACTTTGGTCCCTAGCATGTATTATTTAGTTGACCCAACAGTGATTTTTTTTTATGGCAATGATGAGGACAAACTGGCTACATACATTATTATTAGATTAAATATGCTTGGACTCTTATCAGATATAATCAGAATGCCCAAAGAAACCTCACAAGTACAGGATCCAATTGTAACCTCTACCTCCACAAGTGCAATTCATTTTTGTAGATTAGTCATCCACTACATCCCTTACACAACCATACAAAAACTCTGCATCAACAGATTTGTCTCTAAATGAAAACTTTTAGACAGTAAAGCAATTCTCTGATAGTATTAAAAACACTTAACTTTATACCAGAGGGACAGTTAAAATTCTTCCTATTGACAGCATGTGCCTTTTAATATTACAACACTTTCAAACATTGGGCTTCTACAGAACAAATTATTGCATAGAAGCGTGGAGCCAGATCCTCAGCTGTTGTAAACTGGAATCACTCCATTGAAGTCACAAAGAGAGCACTACAAAAGTCCAGGAAGTGATGCCAATTTACAGTAGGGCCTACATCTTTAAAAAAAATGTTAGGTATGAAGTGATGTATATCAAATTATATACACAGTAAGTTAGTCTGCTATGTTTGAACTGCCCCTACCTTGGATGTACACCTGTGACAATTACAGCTGCCTGCTCTCCTACATTTCCTGGGTAAGGGGATTTTTGGCTCCTCCTTCAGGAGCTCTCAATCCACATCTAGCCATCTCCTCCTACTCAATCGTCTCACCAGTTGTATCCCTACCCAACCCCCCTCAATTCAGCTCCCCCTCAGTTCAAGCTCTTAACTTTGACATCAGCACCCCAACAGTTCAGCTCCTCTTAGCCCATCCACACCCTCAGTTCACCCTCCCAGTACTCACTTCTGCTCTGAACCCACAGTTGTACAGCCCTCCCACCCCATCAGCCCACCTTCCTCACTCCTGCAACCCCCAGACTATAGCTTAGAACTCACCTCTCCTCCTTAAGGTTCTTCACCTTCCTGGCATTTGAGAGTTCTATGGTGAGAACATGAGTAAGGCTTAATGTCCCTTAAAAATCTTATCTCTTGTGATGAATTCATGAGAATTGGCATGTCTATACAGTAAAAACATCTTGATCATTTGCAGGCTCCAAAAAGAAGAGGGATGAAGCTAATATATTTACTCAGTTCATAGCTACACCTCAAGACTTTTTTCCTTTTTTTATAAAATAGGAACTATGGAGATAATAGAAACATTGTAACAAGGAGCAGAGAAGGAAGGAACCTTCTAGTTCTAATGTTCTATGATTCTAAGGAACAAAGAACAACAAATAGGTAGAAAAAAGAGGGGATAGGTTAAGTCTTGTAACTATTAGCAATCATTTCAGTATCACAGAATTTTTATTTTTACCTCTTTCCCCTTGAGCTGCCAAAAATTCAAAGTAATAGCAAAATGTGGTTTAAGTACATCAGAAGCAAGAAGCTGGCTAAAAAACCAGTGGGGCCCTTGGGCGATCAAGGTGCTAAAGGAGCAATCAAAGATTGTGGAGAGGCTAAATTAATTATTTGCTTCCATCTTCATGACTGAGGATGCTAGGGAGATTCCCAGACATCAGCCATTCTTTTTAGGTGACAAATCTGAGGAATTGTCCCAGACTGAGGTGTCATTAGAGGAGGTTTTGGAACAAATTGATATACTTAACAGTAACAAGTCACCGGGACCAAAAGGCGTTCACCCAAGAGCTCTGAAAGAACTCAAATGTGAAATTGCGGAACTATTAACTGTGATTTGTAACCTATCCTTTAAATCAGCTTCTGTACCTAATGACTGGAAGACAGCTAATGTGATACCAATATTTAAAAAGGGCTCTAGAGGTGATCCTGGAAATTAGACTGGTAGGTCTAACATCAGTACCAGGCAAATTAGTTGAAACCATAGCAAAGAATAAAATTGACAGACACATAGATAAACATAATTTGTTGGGGGGAAAAGGCAACATAGTTTCTGTAAAGGGAAACGTGGGTTTTGCGCAAAAAGAAAACATCCACACTGCTTGTTTTTGCACAAAAACCCATTGCGCAAAAATGGATCGGAAGAGAATATGCGAATGAAGCGCGAGAAAATGCTAATCCGCACTTCATTTTCATTGCCTCTTCGGGCAAAAGTCATAGTGTAAACATAGCCTCATTGTGCAGCAGCAGTCACAAAAGCAAACAATGTTAGGAATCAGTAAAAAAAAAAAGGATAGAGACTAAAACAGAGAATATCTTATTGCCTCTATATAAAACCATGATATGCCCACATCTTGAATACTGTGTACATATATGGTTGCCTCATCTCAAAGATATATTGGCATTGGAAAAGGTTCAGAAAAGGGCAACAAAAATGATTAGGGTTTTGGAACAGATCCCATATGAAAAGAGATTAAAAAGACTTGGATTTTTCATTTTAGAAAAGAGGAGACTAAGGGGGAATATGATAGAGGTCTATAAAATCATGACTGGTGTGGAAAAAGTGAATAAGGAAAAGTTATTTACTTATTCCCACAATATAAAAACTAGGGGGTCATCAAATGAAATTAATACGTAGCAGGTTTAAAACAAACAAAAGGAAGCTTTTCTTCATGCAGCGCACAGTCAATCTGTAGAACTCCTTGCCAGAGGATATTGTGAACTAGGACTTTAACAGGGTTAAAAAAAGAGCTAGATAAATTCATGGAGGTTAGGTCCATCAATGACTATAAGCCAGGATAGGTAGGAATGGTTTCCCGAGCGTCTGTTTGTCTGGAAATGGATGACAGAGGAGGGATCATTGAGGATTACCTGTTGTGTTCTCTCCTTCTGGGGCATCTGATACTGGCCACTGTCAGCAGACAGGATACTGGGCTTAGATGGACCTTTGGTTTGACCCAATATGGTCGTTCTTATGTCCTTATGGAACTGCTTAATCTCTGAACACGGTATGGGTGTAAGACAGCACAAAAAAAAGCTTTATGAAAATGCCTTAATTCTAAATATGAATATAAATCCTTTCTTGCTGCATCCCAAGCAATTAGTAGTCCTATAATCCAGTCATATGCCATCTAGTGATCTTTCTAGAAATTGCAACATATCATTTATTAAAAATGTCTACATTTAAACATGTAATCAGATATTAGAAAGTGGTTGAGGTGATAACTTTTATTGGACCAACTTCACCCTGCCTCCCTCCCATGAGGGACAAACTTTTGAGCTATATAGAACTCTTCTTCAGATCAGGGAAAGTATTTTAGTGTGTCAGCTACATTCAAAGTGGGACAGATTGTTTAGCACACTTTGCCCTGGTCTACACTAGGGCATTATTTTGAAATAACCACGTTAGGTCAAATTTATAAGTGGAGCATCAACACTATCAAGCCTGTTATTTAGAAATCTCAGAGGGGTAACCGTGTTAGTCTGAATCTGCAAAAGCAGCGAGGAGTCCTGTGGCACCTTATAGACTAACCGAAGTGGGATCATTGTCCAGGATGGGTTGCAGATCACTAATGATGCGTTGGAGAGGTTTTAGCTGAGGACTGTAGGTGATGGCCAGTGGTGTTCTGTTGGTTTCTTTCTTGGGCTTGTTCTGTAGCAGGAGGCTTCTGGGTACACGTCTGGCTCTGTCAATCTGTCTCCTCACTTCCTCGTGTGGGTATCGTAGTTTACAGAATGCTTGTTAAAGATCTTGTAGGTGTAGGCCTCTGTCTGAAGGGTTGGAGCATATGCGGAATATGCAAGAGGAATAATGGTAGTTCGAATTAGGAGCTTTAATTCGAACTACCTAGTCCATGCCACGTGTAGCCGTGGGCAGGTAGTTCAAACTACGGGGCATTTAAAAATGGCAGCGCCAGGGAACATGCAAATAAAGCCAAGGGATATTTAAATCCCGGGCTTCATTTGCAAGTTCGAATGCCTACATTAGCCACCCTAGTTCGAACTAGGGTGGCAGTGTAGACATACCCTTATATATTTGAGAGAGTTTGTGTGTGTGTGTGTTTGTCTGTTTGTTCAAGAATGCTTCCTAAACAGTAAGAGCTAAGACCACCAAATTCCATATGCAACTTCCTCTTGCCATAACTTAGCAAGGTTAGGGTTTAGTTGTGCTAGGGAAATGAAATGTGCCTGGAATGGGATTGCTTTTCATAAAACGGAAAGGGAGGGTCCTGCTATATAATGACCAGATGGGCAGCAGGGGGTATGGAATGGAAAAACAGCGATAGTTATACTGTATAATGACCATGGGTGGAGGGGCAGCAAGAAGCCACTGATGGGGACTGGGACAGCTATAACCCCATTGGGGCAGTAGGAGGCAGGAGTGGAGAAAGGGGGAGGCAGGAGTGGAGAAAGGGACAGTTATCTACTATATATTTGAAAGACTTTATCTGTGTGTATGTCAAGGAACCAAGCCTAGTGAGTTCCAACATCTTTACTAAGCCAATGATTTTCTGTGTCTAAAACTTGTGAATTTAAACTCTACATGGTCATCGTTTGAAAGTGCTGACGTTGATTGAGATCTTCTTCTCTGCAACAGCTCATACAAAACTTTAAGGGTTCCGCCCAGGATTAATCTTAGTAGATGAGATCCACATGCTAAAATGTATAAAATTTTATATTCTTGTTGATGTGTTTTTAATATTGTTCATGCAAATGCAATAGAACTGGTGGTGCTTTGAAGAGATCCAAACCACAGAGGCACCAAACCTACAATTATCTCCCCTCACATGGACCCCATTGAGAATTGGGACCTAAGTTCCCCTAAGATGAGCAGCCACACAGCTTTCCATTAAGCCCTGTGCAGGGGGCTAAAGGCTGCTTCTTTTCTGTTATAATTCTGATAGTCCCTCCCCTTTTTTCCCCCCTCTCCACTCAAGCTCATCTGAAGAACTGGATTTTGCCCATGAAAGCTTTATATATAATATGAACATTTGTTAGTTTCTAAGGTGCCACAGGATTACTTGTTTTTAAAGTAAGTTACAGACTAACACCACTATCCCTCTAAGACACTTTTTTAAGTGTAGGCTATATCAGGGTTATATTTTGTAACATGCCATTTGTTCATTTTTACTAAGTTTATATAATTTATATCGACATCTGGACCTGATATAAAAGGGTTCTCTATTGTAATGTTTTCTATATTACCATAGCTACTTACTTGTTTTAAGTACCCTTTACCATTAAATAACAAAACAATCTCTTTGAGTTACAAAATGTTTTTTTCATTTGTGTTTTTATGTACCATGGGTGGGGGGAGGAGAGGGAATCAGACAAATCAAAAGTAACAAATGATCAGCACTCTTACTGATGCAGGAATATCTTCAGTTACTTACTTTTTTACTGGCTGGACAGAATTCATAATGAGGCTCTGTACTTGCCCTAATTAATGGCCTATTTTCAGGAAATGCTTTTAATTAAAAAGTGACATTTATGCAGTGGAGTAAAGTGATTCATGATTATCACTTGGCCTATTTCTGTGTGGTTCTTAAGCTCTTGAATAGAAAGGATGGGATGCACTTTTTCTGGACATTTTGTAGAATGTAGAAGTAGTAAGAAAGTAAGACACAAAGTCAGTGTGAGTATTTAATATGCTCAATATATTTTCATACAGAGTTGAGGACAGTTAATGGCATCACTACTGAACTGAACATAGGACTGAAATCCAGAAATTCAGAAATTCCTGAAATCTTATAGGTATGGGGTCTTAAAATGTCATTCTAAATCAGGGGTGGGCAATAATTTTAGAAGGGGAGTCATTTCACAAATTTTGTGAAGTGGCCCCAGGCCACCCCAGAAGGGGTGGGGCCAGGACACTTCCATGCTCCCTTACGCCCAGACCCTGACTGACCTGGGGGTGGGGAAAGCACGTTAAGTCTTTACCCCTTGCCTCTTCCCCCCTCCCTCCCCGCCTAGAGAGAACCGCCAGCTGTTTTGAACAGCTGGCTGTTCACTTTAGGCGCAGTGTACCCCTGGAGGAGAGAGGAGACTTTACACGCTCTCCCCTTCACATGCCCCCTTGTTCCCCGGGTCTTGATTGGCCTTGGTGGGGGGGGGTGGCAGGGCAGCTGCAGGCTGGATCAACCTGCTTGGTGGGCTAGATCTGGCCCGCAGAGGCTCTCTTGCCCACCCCTGGTTTAAATAGTGAACTCTTGTTGAGTGTTTACGGTGGGCTTTCACAAGGATTGGTTCTTTACCCTACATTATTTAATATTATGATTCAGAAAACATGAAATAGTCACTGAAAGTCTGCAGATGCCACAGAATATGGGGCAGTAGAAAATAATGAGGATAGGTCACTGATTGAGAGCAATCTGGATTGCTTGGTACACTGGGCACATGCAAACAATATGACTAAATGTAAATATATACATCTAGGAATAAAGAACACATGCCATACTTGTAGCATGGGGGACTGCATGGATACAAAATTTGTATCTGCAAAAACAATTCATGGATATCTGTATTCAGATATCGATGATTTGCAGGGCTCTAGGGACTATCACAGACTGTTTATAAAAGCATCAGTCAGGATTGTGCTACTTATTCTAAGTGCTGCTAGGTGGCGATACGCTACCTAGAAAACCATGAAATTTGCAATTTTTAGGAAGCCTTTGCTAAAGGCATAGCTCTGACTTTGCCATAGATCCTATATTATTTATTTATTCTCTTTCCCATGGAGGGATTTGTTTCTCTTAGCAGGTTTTATAGAAAGCCCATTCCACTCAGACTTCTAAATTAGGATCCCTGTTTTCCAGAAACAGATGTGCAACTTCAGCTGTAGCCATATATATATATGAACTGAAGGAGTGGAGGTGGGGGTAGTGTAATACTCCCTTAAGCAAAGAAGGGGTCAGAGGCCCACTGCTGCAGTATTTCCCTTTCTAATACCAGAATTAATAGAAATTAACCTTTTAGTTACTGGAAGTTGCTGCAACTTGAGCCTAGAATATTTCATGATTCTATAGTAGCATTCTCCTTAAAACTTTCTAATGGAATTCTATGGTGTTCTCAGCAAACCTAACCGGTGCTTTTTAACAATATAAAGGATTTTGGTGAGCGTATTCAGACGACAAAATTCTACCCAAAATGAAGTAAATGCATATTTTCACTGAATGGCCTTACACTTTGGCCATTTTGTATCTCTCTCTCTCTCTCTTTGTGCAGCATCCATTCAGACTTCACACAACTAAAATCAACATTTAGTGCCAAAAATATCACCTACGTATTTGTTCTAAATCATCATGTTTAATCAGGAAGACCAATGACAGGAACCTTTGTATTTGACACCTGAACTGAAAACAGATGTTAAAAAACATAAGATGAAGAAGATCTAAAACTTCCAACACCACAAGCACATTAACATTATAAGAATATGTGTGTGTGGGGGAGGGAGGGGAATGTGGTAGTGTGTATTAGCACAGGTATAAAGGGTCATTGGGAGGATTAATTCATGTTTGCTTAACACTTTGATATAGTACTTCGAAAATGTTAATTAAGTATATATATTTTCATCTCCAACACACATGTCTGAATACAAAGGACTGGATTGTCTCTTTGCACTGTGTAATTCAGGGGAATTGAAGTGAATTGGAGCAACACCAGTCTAAATGTCAGTGGAGAATGACCCTAACATCCCAGTGGAACAATACTGTAGTGACTAATGAACAGTTGCTTCACTTCTGGGCTGTGTCCGTCTAAGGAAAGAGATTTATCCCCTTATTAGACTTTTTATTGAAATGTGGCTATCTTTAGTAACACAGATTGCTAGAGCTGCAAGAAGTATTTCCCATCTGAATGCTTATCAGTCTGGGGTATGGTAAATCTCTGCTCTTGCTGAAATGTTTTGTTCTGGGCAGATTTTATAATGCCTGTAGCTGTAGGTATCTGTGTACAGATACCATTACTGGGACAATGTACCCTGACCAATATCAATTTCCCTTGTTGACTATCGTAGCATCTTTTAATCCTCTCTCCTGCAAACCTAAACAGAGAAAGGGACACATTCAACAACCAATTTGCTATTAACTTCAGTGCAGACAGGATTTCACTCAAAGTTATTTAAGAAAGCAATCAACATTGTGATGCCAAATCAAATGAGCACAAGTCATTGAGAAGATAGGGAAAGGAAAGTACCATTAACAAGACACAAGGCTTATCTACACTGGGAAACTACATTGTGTTAGAACAAGGCAACTAGTGCTTCATAGATGTTCTATACAAAGGCAGATGGTTACCAGTAAGCCAGTGACAGAGTAGCATTTCCTCGTATGATTTCCATACCACTCCCTCTGTTAAATTCTAATCAAACCATTTAGGTTTGATAAATCCTGTGTGATTAAGTAACCACTGTCAGGGAAGCAGCATTACCATGAGTTATGAGATGCTTATTAATAGAAATAGAAATTTAATATAAATTTGTTCCTCAGACACTCATAGTGATAACAATTATTAATAGAAATTATAGTGATAACACCTTTTGGGCTCCTCCACCTGTACAGGAGACTTGGGAGGAGTTACAGGGGACTGAATTTTGGGAGAAGAATGCCCAGCTTCCCATTCACCCTCTTTCCTAGGAGTAAAGCAGGGACTTTGCCTTCCCACAGACTTAAATACCTCTGCTTGTGACTTTTTTCTCCTCTTCCAGATGCTTGTGATAGCTATGCTGACCAGTTTGGGCAAGCAAGAGCTTCCACTGATTCTACCATTTTATCCCACAGACACTGCTTAACATCAAATTAGCCATGTTCAGGAACTGTTCCTCAACAGCCAAATCACATATGCCTTCAAAGCGTATGATTCCTTTCCCTCTGACACAATTACCTAGCAAATCTTTCATTTGGTTCACATAAGCCAAATTACTTAGCCCCGCCTCTAAACGTCACACTGTAAATTTCAGATTGTAATCTGAAACTGTTTAAAAACCAAATCCTTGAATTTACCATAGTTTGAAGCATCAGCAATAGGCATCTTACTGAATATGTCCAAGGCTCTCCCAGTCAGTTTTGCAACCAAACCGGTCATCTTCTGATCCTAAAATGATGAAATGGATGGTGCACAGTATCTCAAAGATTAAATATTTGGCACTATCTGGCAGACTCATCATAAACTGGGCACAGTCTATTCTTTTTGTGGATTTCTGGAGGTGGATCCTGCTGCGTTGGGAGTGCTGACTCTTTCTATCCAGTAGAATCATAGACCCACAGTACAGCTAGTTCATGCTGTCTCTTTCTCCCCCTCCTCTCAAGTAGCTTTTTGGTCTCTCCCCCACTTCCCCCCCCAGACTTAACCCCTTCAGGTGCTTGTGAGCAAAGAAGGGAGTTACCACCCATAGAGACTGACAGCTCTCCAATTAAACAATCAAAGGGCAAAAGAAGATATGTTCCAGGAGCTACTGAACTCATCCCAAAAGACTGCCATTATAGCAAACTTGTGGAGGGATGGCTTTCTGGAGCAGTCTCAATGGAAGGAAATGGCGTGTCTGGCTCTGGAAAGGAATATGATGCAGACAACTCAGACACGTGGTGGAGGAGCATGTTGTGTTACAAAGAAATTATATTGTGTTACACACCCTCCTGATATTTTGATGTCCTACAAACTGTAGAGGACACACTGCACTGGGACTATCATTTCAGACACTCTAATTACAAGCCCTTCCCACAACAATCAGTCCTCCAGGATATGAAGGGGAACCCTTTCAACTATATCACCTGCAGGAGTTTGTGAGCATCCTGAGGATGGGTATGCCATAGTTCCATTGGTCTTGTACAGCCTCTCCCCCGAGTTACAAACCAAACACTTGGCCGTAACTCGAAGTGTTCGTAACTCTGACCCCATTGAGTTACATGGCGACTGCGCTGCTCGTAAGCGCAGGTCGCATTCATAACTCAGGGACTGCATTTACGACTGCTTCGGTCGTAAATGTGAACGGTCATAACTCGACCGTTCGCAACTCGGGGGACCCGGCTGTATGTGCTCCACATTCTTGTTTGTTTGCTTTTGGTTTTATTCAAGAAAAAAAATAACTCTGTACATTCATTTTCACTGAAATGTGTCATCCAGAGTATGTCTACATTGCAAATAACCCATGGCTGGACTATGCCAGCGGACTTGAGTCTGGCTAGGGGATTGTTTAATTGCAGTTTAGATGCCAGGCCGAAGCTGCAGCCTGAGTTACAGGACTCTCCCACCTTGCAGGATAAGAGCCCAGGCTCCAGGCCCAGCCTAGAAGTCTACACTACAACTAAACAATCCCTTAATCCAAGCCCTGTTAGCCCACCTGGCAGGGGCCATTTGTGGGTGTTTAATAGCAATGTAGACAACCTGAACTACCATAAATGATGACATATTTTCCCTGCTCTCTGCCACCAGCTTTCCTAAGGTCTTCCAAAAGTTTCCCCTGACATTCTGCAACTGCTCAGGATTAGGGTTGCCAGATGGTTTCAGAAAAAAATACTGAACAACAAAAAAAAAGGACCCTGAGAGTTGTTAAGCAAAAAAACCCACAACCCCCCCACCAAAACCAGTGTGGCCCCTTTAAAAGATGCATGGTGAAGCTTTTTGGCCCTAACAGGCTGCTGGCGGCTGCCTACCATCTTGCCTCCTTGTGCCGGGCCGGACAGCTCCCCTGCAGAACCCAGTAAGCAGTGGGGTTGCCAGGCTGCCTCTGTATTGAGCCAGACAGCCCAGGATTTTCACCTCCTGGCCAGGAAAAAATCAGAAAGTACCGGACATTTTAAGAGTCCTGTATTTTCTGAATTTTTTTAACGGACAGGAGGCGACAGTACCAAACTGTCCGGTTCAATACTGGACACCTGGCAACCCTATTCAGGATTAAAAAAAGAGAGAGAAGTCCTGTAAGCACCTTCTATATTTTGTTTGTCTTTAGTATCATGAGCTTTTTGTGGGCAAAGCCCACTTTCTCATATTAGAGTGGAGAAAAAAGGGGGAGCCTCACCATAAATAACAGAACTTTATTCTCCCCCTCTCCTTTCTTTTTAAGTGGCTCCGTTCTCTTATCCAAGCAGCCAGTGAAAGGTTTCAGAAAGCAGGGAAACAGAAAGTAAACTGTCTTCCAGAATGTCAGGAGGAATCATAACTCCATTCATGGCCATAGGAGTCTAGAGAGCACACACTTCCTTGCTCATCATGCAAACAAGTGTGAATTTCTAAATATCCTGATATTATGGACCTTTCCAGATCACTGCATATTAATCTGGGTTAATCTTCCATAGTGATCAACCTTGTAACACTAAAGGGAAATGCATCTTCCTGTTAATAAAATCTTTGGCTTGGGGTGAGGAACAAAAAATAGGTATGCATCACCTGTCACTAAACCCTGTGCAGTTTAGGAACTGTATCCTTGGAAAGCCAACAATAGTCCTGACAATTGATTTTCTGCCACCAAATTGATTAGCTACTGATGGGTAGCTTCTACCTGAGGATGGCAACATGCTGCTTCATGCTGATGTAATGCTTAAAAGAAGCACACAGGACCTTTTTCAGAGGGACAAGGCAACACGCTGCATTAATTGATAATATAACAAAATAGCATATGCACACACACACACACACACACACACATCCTGCTGATGGAATAGTTACCAGTCTGTTGCTCAGCCCAACCTATTGGCCAGATAGGTCAGTTGCAAGGAAGGAGCTGGGTTCTTGTCAGTCCGGAGTGATGTTCCATAGTCTTAGCAGGACAGAACCACACAAGACACCACATCCTTTATAGGATTTTCCTTCCATGCAAGTCTATGCATTTTGCCTTGTCAGGCCTTAATCAGTCATTCAGCATCACAATCAGTTTTTCTGTGACATATGTTTATCTGCAGTCATCTGATATCAGTATGCTGATGATCCTTCCTGGGTGTCTTCTGGCGAAACTTGTTGTCGGTTCCCTATCAAGGGGTGCTTGCCCACTAACTTCCGGGGTCCTCAGTCTGCCCCTGTAGTCTGCGTCTTCAGTGTGCTTTCACTTAGTTTACAATTATTTGGTGCTTCTGAGTCTCCGGCCCCTCCTCTGACCATTTGAGCATGCAGTGGACTTCACACTTATCTCTCCTAAAACAGTCTCTCTCTCATTCATACAAACAATACATTTACACAATTGCAGCGTGGGACAAAAGAGTACTTCTAGTCACTTTAACAAAGTTACAAAGTCTTTCAACCTTAAACTTCTTTCTATCCATTACAAGGCTTTGTCTAATACTGACATCACTATGCATTATAATATTTCATCCCTTCATTTTAATATCAGAACATGCTAACATCAAACAGAGCTGGAGCTAAGTTAACAAAGCTGCCTGGCCTGTCTGAGACCTACATCTTGTGTTTAAGTTTAATACAAACCTTTTGCTGTAACATACATTCATTATAACTAACTTATTACTTACACACTTACAAGGCTACATTGTGGGAATCTCTCATGTTGGTGTTCTGGTGCTGATGCTCCAGGTACAGCTCTTCAGTTTTTTCAGGAATGTAGCCTTTGTCACTCTCAAGTGCTGATACTACTGCCAGTCAGTCCAGTTTTGATTCACTACACGGTCACACTGCCCCCACCACTAACAAGGGTGGCAAGTTGTATGGGCCCATGGTGCTTGGGCTCCAGGAATATTACAGGTCCAGCTCTCCCAATGTTCAAGGACAGGTCTATACTCCCAGTCCTGTGTGCTGTCCTCAGTTCCTCTTTCCGCCCCTCTTGCTGGCTAGGGATTCCCTCTGCCTCTTCCACTGGCTCCTCCCCACTCCCTGACTTCTCCCTTCCCACACCCACGGCTTGCTGCTTTCAGCTGGCATCCAGTTGAGAGTTCCTCTCTGCCTCTATCACCAGCAGGCAGTCATTACTGGAGCTGGGAGCAGAGAGGAGCCCTCAGCCACTGCCGCTCAGGGCCAGCCCAGTGACCATCCACTTTGGGCTCCTGAGGGTGGAGCCCACTTCTCCCTGCTGCTCTGCAGAAGTGGTGGGCTGGGGAAGTTGGATGTTCATGCTCATGCACAAAAATGCCTCTCTGCTGTGGGCAGCTTCTTGCAATGCTGCCCCTAGCACTGTACTGGGGGTGGGGTCCCTGCTCTGTGCTGGCTCAAAGTCTGGGGGCAAGGCCTTGGGGAGTGAGTCTGTGTGAGGGGAATGCTGGGATTTAAGGGGTGGGAGGCACTGGGCAGTGGGGGAGGTTTATATATTTTGGGGTGCAAGGTAGTGGAGGGTCTTTGTGAGGTGCTATGTGGAAAATGGACAGCGGGGGTGGGGTAGGGTTGTCAGGTGTCTGGTTTTGAACTGGACAATCCAGTATTTGAGCTTTCTGTCCAGGAAACAAACTGAGAAAATACTGGACATATAAATGTCTGGTATTTTCTAATTGTTTTTATTATTATCATGAGTATCAGTACGCTACTACGCAGTAGAGAGGAGGGGGGGCGAGGTAGGGTGGGGGCAGGATGGAATCCCCAGGGCCAGACTCGCCCATGCACCCTGCTGGGATCGTGTGCGGAACGGGCAGCACCCCGGGATCTGCGTGCACCCGGGCCAGCCCTGCTCCCCGCCAACTGGTTGCCCTGCTCCCCCCAACCCTCTCCCAGCCAGCCCTGCTTCCGGGCAGCCAGTTCCCTCCCCGGCCAGCTCCACTCCCCCCAATCCCCTCCTGGCCAGCCCTGCTTCCCGCCAGCCGGTGCCCCCCCGATCTCCCCCAGCCAGCCCCGCTATCCCTGACCCCCACCCCCCCCCTGCCCTCTCCAATCTGAGATCAAGTGTGTCCGGTATTTTTTTTAAAACCATCTGGTAATCCTAGGGTGGGGAGATCTGTGTGTGTGTTGGAATGCTGGGCAGTGGGGAGTCTCTGCAGGGAACTGGGCAACTGTAGTGGGGTTGAGGGCAGGAGGCACTGTACATGGCTAGTGGTGTTCATGGCACTATGCTTTGTGGGGTGGAAATGTTGGTGTATCAGGTCTGGGGATGCTGGATGGGGCAGGCTGTGTGGCATGGCATGGACCCACCCCCACAGGGAAGGGGCACATGGGCAGCACAGGGTGGGGTAGTTTGCCCCCATGGTGCCATGCCCCATTGCTACTGTCCAGTCCCTCTCTCCAAAGACCTTCCTCTTTATGCCATGGTTCATTGCCTCCATAGGGCTCATAAATATATCTGGCCTTCAACAGCCCCTGCCTGGTAGGTGACTCCACATGTGGGATGTGTATGCTTATCCTGGATGGACCTCCTGAGCATCAGCCTCCGGAAGTGTGGTTGAGTGTTGTGCCAGAGGGGAGAGAGAGAAAAGGACCCTCCTCCATGAGGGGAGAGGGCTCGGGGCAGTCCTCTCTGGCTCCCTGCCCCAATGCTGGGGCAGCCTGCCTCTGCACCCCCAAATGCCTCATCCACACCCTAGACTCTCACCCACACTACAACCCCTGCACTAGCCCAGAGCATACCCCAAACTTCCTCCTGCACTCAAACTCCCTTCCAGCTCCCACCTCCCCTCCTACATTCCACCCCTCTACCCCAGCCTGGAGCTTATACCCCAAACCTCCTCCCACACCAAACTCTCTCCCTGAACTTTAAGTAGTTGTGTGTGAGAGGGGACTTGGTCCTGTTCCAGGCATCACCAAAAATTATACAAGCCTATCATCCCTGACTTCTGGTTGATTGAGCCTAGAAGCAGAGCTCCATTAGTAAATATGTTCCACATCAATACCCTGCTAACTGCTCAGTTTCCCCCACCTCTGACTATTAGCCATCTCCACATCAACAGCTGTATGAAACTACTGACCACACCCAACCATCTGACTGCAATTACATGTACATCATCTTGTTTGTATTAGTGACTGTCATGATCCTGGCACTCAGCACTGGATCCTTCATGTTGCCTGGCAGTAGTTTGAAAATGGTGATGGCAAAATTAACAGCTGCCAGGAGAAGAATCATGGGAGTTTGTTAGTCTGTTCCCCAGTTGCAAAATTCTGGGATATTTAGGCATCCACTGCATGAAAAATCACAGAGGCCAGCATAGAGTGAAGTGACACTGTGACTTAAACCAGGGATCTCAAAAGATCAATACATAAACTGCTCATGCTTTAACCAAAGAATCAAACCTCTATAACAATGCACATTTTCTACAGATTGGCATGAAGGACCTGTAATAACACATTTACAAGTAGGTTTCAATTGCACCAGGGGATATCTTTCCAGGATACTTAGTGGTTAATTAAAAAACAAAAATGAAAGCTGTATGGATGCAATGAAAAATAAAGAAAGTAACTTAAAGTGGTATAATAGCAGCATAGCCTAGTGGATAAAGCTCTACAGGGGGACTCAGGAGAGCTGGATTCTATCACCCGCCCATTGTGGCAGTCTAAACTAGCAATTAACCATATCAGCTGGTTTTGACTGTTTAATTATTGTTTAGACATTTGTGCTTCTGCTGAATCCCAAGTTCATGGGCCTTCCAGACTCATGAACTTGAGTCAGCTGCCACAAGCATTTAATTGCTGTATAAACCCTTAGGCTATGTCTACACTGCAAGGTTTTTGCACAAAAACAGCTGGTTTTTCACAAAAACCTGTGGAGCGTCCACACCTCAAATCCACTTTTGCGCAAGGAAATCAAGAGTAAACCGGCAGAAGAGGGCTTTTTCTGTTGTAGGTAAACCTCGTTTTACGAAGCATAACTCCCTTTTGCGCAAGAGTTCTTGTGCAAAAAGGTAAGTGTGGACGCTCCAGAGGGGTTTCTTGCACAAGAGGGGTTTCCCTTTGGGAAAAAGCACAGGTGTTCTGATGGCCATTCTGTGAAAGGCCATCAGAGCTTTTTTGCACAAGAGCATCCATGCAGTGTGGATGTGCTCTTGCACAAGAAGTTTTTGAACAAAAACTCTTGCACAAAAGGCTTCTTGCGCAAGAAGCATGTAGTGTAGACATAGCCTTAGGTAACTCATTTCACCTGTATACCTCATGTTTTCCATCTGTAAAATGGGGTTAATTATAGCGATCACCTATGTAAACCTCTTTGAGATCTTTGAGGAAAATGCTATTCAAGAGCTATGTATTATTCAGCTTTGTAATGTACTTTGTAATGTAATAGAGGCCCAACTTAACTGTATACCCCAAATTAAAAAACATAGCAAGAGACCTAAAAAAGAGTCACCGTGGCTTAACCACCATGTAAAAGAAGCAGTGAGGGACAAAAAGGCATCTTTTAAGAAGTGGAAGTCCAATCCTAGTGAGATAAATAGAAAGGAACATAAACACTGTCAAATCAAGTAAAAATGTAATAAGAAAAGCAAAAAGATTTTGAGGAACAGCTAGCCAAAAACTCAAAAGAAATAACAAAATGTTTTTAAGTACATTAGAAGCAGGAAGCCTGCTAAAAACCTGTGGGTCCCCTAGACGATCGAACTATAAAAGGCGCAATCAAGGACGATAAAGCCATTGCGGAGAAACTAAATGATTTCTTTGCTTCAGTCTTCACGGCTGAGGACGTTGGGGAGATTCCCAAATCTGCACCGTCCTTTGTGGGTGATGAATCTGAGGAACTGTCCCGGATTGAAGTGTCATTAGAGGAGGTTTTGGAACAAATAGAAAAACTTAATGTTAACAAATCTCCGGGACCGGATGGCATTCATCCAGGGTTCTAAAAGAACTCAAATGGGAAATTGCTGAACTATTATCTGTGGTTTGTAACCTATCCTTAAATCGGCTTCCGTACCTAATGACTGGAAGGTAGCCAACGTGACACCAATATTTAAAAAGGGCTCTAGAGGCGATCCGGGCAATTACAGACCGGTAAGTCTAACTTCAGTACCTGGCAAATTAGTGAAACAATAGTAAAGAATAAAATGGTGAAGCATGTAGAAGAACATAATTTGTTGGACAAAAGTCAACATGGTTTCTGTAAAGGGAAATCCTGTCTTACTAATCTATTAGAGTTCTTTGAAGGGTTAACAAACATGCGGACAAGGGGGATCCAGTAGATATAGTATACTTAGATTTCCAGAAAGCCTTTGACAAGGTCCTCACCAAAGGCTCTTGTGTAAATTATATGGCCATGGGATAAGAGGAAGGTCCTTTCTTGGATTGAGAACTGGTTAAAAGACAGGAAACAAAGGGTAGGAATAAATGGTAAATTTTCAGAATGGAGAGGGGTAACTAGTGGTGTCCCCCAAGGGTCAATCCTGGGACCAGTCCTTTTCAACTTATTCATAAATGATCTGGAGAAAGGGGTAAGCAGTGAGGTGGTAAAGTTTGTGGATGATACCAAACTGTTTAGGATAGTCAAGACAGAAGCAGACTGTGAGGGACTCCAAGAAGATCTCACCAAACTGAGTGATTGGGCAACAAAATGGCAAATGAAATTTAATGTGGATAAGTGTAAAGTAATGCACATCGGGAAAAATAACCCCAACTATACGTACAGTATGATGGGGGCTAATTTGGCTACGACAAATCAGGAAAGAGATCTTGGAGTTATCGTGGACAGTTCTCTGAAAACTTCCACATGTGCAGCGGTCAAAAAGGCAAATAGGATGCTAGGTATTATTAAGAAAGGGATAGAAAATAAGACCTAGAATATCTTACTGCCCTGTATAAAACTATGGTACACCCACATCTTGAATACTGTGTACAGATGTGGTCTCTCACCTCAAAAAGATATTTTGGCCTTGGAAAGGGTTCAGAAAAGGGCAACTAAAATGATTAGGGGTTTGGAACGGGTCCCATATGAGGAGAGGTTAAAGCGACTGGGACTTTTCAGTTTAGAAAAGAGGAGACTGAGGGGATATGATAGAGGTGTATAAAATCATGAGTGGTGTGGAGAGGGCCGATAAAGAAAAGTTATTTATTAGTTCCCTAAATAGAAGAACTAGAGGACACCAAATGAAATTAATGGGTAGCAGGTTTAAAACTAATAAAAGAAAGTTCTTCTTCACACAGCGTAGTCAGCATGTGGAACTCCTTGCCAGAGGAGGCTGTGAAGGCTAGGAATATAACAGAGTTTAAAGAGAAGCTAGATAATTTCATGGAGGTTAGGTCCATAAAAGGCTATTAGCCAGGGATAAAATGGTGTCCTTGGCCTCTGTTTGACAGAGGCTGGAGAGGGATGGCAGGAGACAAATCGCTTGATCATTGTCTTCGGTCCACCCCCTCTGGGGCACCTGGTGCTGGCCACTGTCGGCAGACAGGATACTGGGCTAGATGGACCTTTGGTCTGACCCGGTACGGCCGTTCTTATGTTCTTATGTACTTTAGAGCTAACATAACATGACCACCTCATGGAGACAGGTGTCTGTAAGGACTCTCATGTTTAATGTTGTATTCAATCATTTGATATAAGGGTGAACCCAGCAGTTCCACTCTATGCAGAGTGATATGTCACGTCTAACATCATGTTAGTTGCTATGCCTCCTCAGGGTACTGTCTCACATTGAGAGATAATTGAGCGAGGAGATTTAAAAATAAAATGATGCGTGAGACTGTCGGTGTCCAATTAAATCAGACACAGAAAAGTTTCCTTTACTCAAGCAAAACACTGTAAAAAAATATATAGCAAAATGCCCCCAAACCTCCATCCCAAACAGGGATATGAATACATATAGCAAATTCCCTGTGGGAAATGGGGAAAAGGTGATAACAAAAAGAAAACTGGCATCCCTGTCACAAAGGTGCACAACAAACACATGGAAATGTATTTAAGAAAAAACTACTTACAGCTAATTTTTTTTTAAGTTGTAAATATTAAAATGAATGAGCGATCAAAATTAAGGGGAGAGTTTCTATTGAGCTGTACTTTGCCTTACATTTTCATACTTTGAAAAGCTTATGCCTGGTCCTGACAAAATACCAGGAGCTTATTGAAAGTAACCTGAACATAATTCAGTGGGTGGGAGTACCATCAGTGGTAGGGAGTGGGTGTTCCCAGGATATTCTCACTGAGGTAACGTCTACACTGAGTTTTCTTGGCAAAAAAATATGCTAATGAGGGACTCATTTGCATGAGTCGTGATCTCATTTGCATATTTTCTGCTGATCCATTTTTGCCTAGGGGTTTTTGCACAAAAGCAAGCAGTGTGGGGCTATGTCTATACTGTGCTGTTTTGCGCAAGAAATATGCAAATGAGGTGAAGCATGGACTATCGCTGTGCCTCATTTGCATAATTAATGAGCCGCCGCTTTTTGTACAAGAGGCTTTCCCGGAGAGGCATAAGGATCTTGCGGAAAACAGGGTTTTTGTGCAAAAAACCCATCTACACTCCTTTTTTTTTCCCCGCAAAAAACCCTTTGCGCAAAACCGGCGCCTATAAATTATGCAAATGATGCGCAGTGCTATCCTAAATTGCGCCTTATTTACATACTCGCAGAGGCTGCAGGGTAATCCACCTAAAGTTCCCTGGTAGCTGGGTGGAGGCATTTTAACACGTGTCCAGATAATCAGTGGTCCTCGGTCCTAAGTACGGTGCCACAGAGGGCGTCAGTACAAAGCCTCAGCAGCGTGCCAGCGCTTCTTCTAACCTGGGCCCGTTTACACACGGTGCTGGTTGCCGGCGGCCCTCTTTCCCCGCCGCACCCGGTGCTGTGCGGCGCGCCTGAGTGGAGCAGCAGCAGTTCGGGGCGGCAGGGAGCAGGGCCAGGTCAGTGCCTCTCTGGGCTGGAGCGAATGGGCTTGTGCGCCCTCTGTGAACGCAGGAGTGGGGAATCTCCCCCGCCTACTCCCGTCTGTGGGATGGCTCCTCTCCTATTCCCCCCCCTAACCCCTGGATCTTGCCATTGCCCTCCTCTGCCCCATGGTCATTACTAATTAACCCTGGCAGTGGAGGTTCACAAATCCCATCAATACCTCCCGGTCTCTGATATTAACCCCCTCGCGGTTTGCGTCTCCCCTCCCCCGGTGTTAACCCCTGGGGTTTGAATTTCTCCTCTGTCTCGCGCCCTTTGTCCCAAAATATTAGTATCTGTTTGGGTCTCATCTCTTCTACCAGCACCCTCATATTATCACATTCCCCCGCCCATCATAGTCGTTGAGGTTGATTTTTAACTTCCACCCAGATAATACTGGCCAGTTTGCTTTCTCTTGTCCCTCCCTGGCTATCTGTCTATAAATTTCCTGTGAAGTTTTAGAAAGTGTTTTAGTTTGCTTGTTTAGCTTTTTCATGATCAAAGGCGGGGGAAAAAACAGTGTAGATGATACACAATGTGGTGGTGGGTAGTTGGTTTGGTGGTGGTTTTTTTGTATGTTTGTTTTGCCAAGCTGTCTTGAAAACTGTTGTAAAAGTTTATAGAAAGCTGACATGTGATTTGGTAGTGATATGGGAACATGTAATGTTCACAGAAAATCAGGCACTTTCATGCACCATTTAAAAAAATCAAACCCATTATTTTGGTTCAAATACATTTGTCATTATTCCAAGAGTTGACATAAATCTGTGCGTCTCTTTTCACATCTTTATAAACTTCAGGTTAAAATGGAGTGAGAGTAGTACATATCTTCATTATTTGAGAGAAAGCTCTTTTAAGAAAAGCTCTAGTTTTCACAGAAAGTGACTATTACCTGAATAAAATCAAAACTAAAGTTACACTTCTAATCAAACACGAGACATATATGCAAATTCACAGTTAAGGTCACGTGGACAATCTTAACTTGTTAGGGTGGAGTTTTAATCTTAGTGGGCCAAATGCTGTGAATTCTGAAGTAACTGGTGATGTTGTCTTGCTTCTTCCTGTACCAGAAGATTCTCTGGTATGAAGCTGTGTGTAGCCTCATGAGGCTGCTTGTTTTCAGTCTACATAATACAGTACTTAAAAGTATTCAGACTCTAATCCTTTTAAATGCTAAGCTTTGCTGATTACCCTGTTTAGGAGCTCTTGTCACAATATAATACCTGTATCGCTTGTTGAATTGCTACTTCACATACACATTAAAAGCACAACAGATATCTTTTTAAGAAGGAGTGCTTGATAAGGATTCTAAGGCTTTTGCAGGCTGTAGACCAGTGGTGGGAAACATGTGGCCTGCAGTCCATGCACCAGTGGTCTCCAACCTTTTAAAGTATGAGATCACTTTTAAGTGCAATCAGGATCTACCCCAAACCCAAATATCTTTGCCCCATCTCCTTCATGCCCCTTCTCCAAGGCCCCACCCCTGCTCACTCCCTCCTTCCTCCCTTTCATCAGGCAGGGCAGAGGTTGGGCGCAGGCTTTGGTCTTGGGCCAAGGGATTTGGAGTGTGAGAGGGGGCTCTGAGCTGGGGCAGGGGTTGGGGTGCAGGAGGGGGTTCAGGATACAGGCTCTGTAAGGGAGTTTGTGTCTAGGGGGGGCTCAGGGCTAGGGCAGGAGCTTGGGGTACATGACTGGGACAGATTCAGGATGCAGGCTCCAGCTGGACTGCTTACCACAGGTGGCTCCTGTGTGGTGGTGCAGTGGGGCTAAGGCAGGCTTATGCCTGCCCTGGCCCTTCACCACTCCCCAAAGCAGCCAGCAAACTCCCTCCACCCCAAACCCTGTTGTGCCCCCCACCCAAGCTCCAAAGCAAAGGACAGGAGTTGTGCAGTAGTGGGGGGAGGAGCAGCTGAAGTGCTGCACTTGATATCTTCTTGGCCAAACCAGTCAAGATCACCTGTCAGAGGCTCCAAGATCTACCAGTAGATCCCAATCTACTGGTTGGTGACCATTATCATACACCAGTCATCAAGTTAAGTAACTGGTCAGCCATCAGACAGGTTTTTTACTGGGTGTCAGGGATGTAAGCAACTAGTGGACTACCCAACAAGCATAAGCTTGACTAGTCACTCCCCTTCCCTGCCTTGCTGCCTCTATCAGAGAGTTTCTCCCCTTATTGATTAAGGAGCTGTATGGTACATGAACTGCTATAATACAAGTGTATTGGACTGTTGTGGCAAGATGTTGACAGATGTTCGGCTGTGTGCATGTTTCCCTTGTGTGCTGTGCACAGACAACTAGCACAGCAGACCTTGAACCACCCAAAACACCTTTTAGACTGCCTGCTGATCTGCTAAAAGAGCTCAGGCTTTTCAGTGCTTGACTGCATGGGCTGTGGGTTTTTTGTTTTGTTTTGTTTTTTGGGTTACCTTTTTTTACTTGCCAAGTCAGTATTGTGGTATGTTGCTTATGCCCTTTTAATGTGATGGCCATTAATTGCAATATTTGACATTTTTTACTTTAGTTATTTTAAAGCTTTAGTCTTTGCCATTGTTTTACATATTTTAGTTTTTCCCCACTTTTTAAAAAAAAGTATATGCCCCCCCCCTTACTGACAAGCTGGCAGGTCCAAATTTTGTAGTACTTTGTGGGGATTTGCAGGGAGGACATAAGGGGGTTTCCTAGCTCATGGCTATCTGTTATGCTAGTTTGTGATTTTTAGAGAGGACAGCTCACTTACCTGCAAATCCCCACAAAGTTTAATAAAATTTGGACCCACCATCTTGTTAGCCAAGATGGTCATTGATGGAACCACATGGTCTATCCCTAGCCTCTGACAGCCAGAAGCTGGGAGAGGATGATGGGCTGGATTGCTTGATGGTTGCCTTGTTCTGTTCATTCTCTTTGAAGTACCTGACATTGGCCATTGTTGGAAGACATAACAGTAAGCTTCATGGACCGTTGGTCTGACTCGGAATGGCCATTTTTTTTATTCTTAGTTCATGGAATAATAGTTTTTAAGGCCAAAATGGACAATTATGATGATCCAACCCAAGCCATAGAATTTCATCAAGTGATTTAAGTTTGACTTCTGATGGAGCAATAGCATGTTTTATCCTATCTGTAAAGAAAGTTCTCTTCGTCTCTACATAAATTGTTCCAGTGCTTAATTACCTTTATGGTTCATTTCAGAAAGTTGTCCACATAAGATAGTGTTGTACCAATGACAAAAAATAGGGGATACAATTGGAGAGTAGGGACATATTTGAAAAGCAAGGGTCATGTTCATGTTTGGCCCTGTCGTGTCATATCTTCTACCTGACCTGGCATTGCTGAAGATGAAACTTCTGGTCTTGAATAACAGGAAGAACTGTATCGGCTCCAGGGTACCTTTTCACCCATCCTTTTGGCTTTCTTCCTTTCATCTCCCAGTCGCCACTCTCTTTTCTGCCCCTTACCAATGCTGCTAAAAGCGCTCCCTTCTATCGGAAGTTCTACCTGCCAGAACTAACATCAGATATTATAAACATAAAGGCAAGTCCACATAAAAAACAAGGGGTCTGTAAAGACCTCCATGCTACTTACAGCTTAGCATTCCCTTCCAACAATAGTATGTCCCTCCACTGACCCACCTCACATACCCTCTGAGGGTATTCAGTCACAGGCTCTAGGAGCCTTCAAGATTAATAAGGGCATGAAGTAGCAGTCTTTTATCAGTCCTCTCAAGGAACAGGAAATGCTGAAAGGCATATTTTTTTTCCTGTGCCTGTGAAGGTATCAGGTATTATTTGCTCCCTTCCTCCATATGCCAGGAAAGAAGAGCTGAGATGAGGATATGCCAAGAGAAGACCATTGGAGATTTTTCTCCCCTCACCACGTGGAACGAGGAAGCTGGACCAGCCGTCACTGGCAGGCCTATCACTCTTTTGACAGCATCTAGTAATATTGCAAACAGTTCCCCAGTAGCACAGTGTGTCAGGCTGTTGCATCTGGGAGAAAGAAATTGGGATTGCAGGCCCAGGACAAATATGATGGTCATAAATCAAAGCTTTCAGCCTCCCATGTGGTCTTGGAGCATGGAATTGCCTGGTTTAGAAAAAGAATGTTGGACATATTACTGGAGTTTCCCTATTTGTCTTTTTTGAAAAATGCTGCTATATTTTTAATTTTTACCTGGACAGTTACCAGAGACATTCAGAAAAACAAGTAGTCCTGTAGCACCTTAGATTTAAAGTGTGTGTGTGTGTATATATAGTGGGTTTTTCCCACAAAAGATCATGATACTATATATATATTTGTTAGTCTCAAAAGTGCTACAGGTCTACTCATTGGTGGTTTTTTTTTACTTTTATTTTTTTTTAATGTTACAGACTAACATGGCTACCCGCCTTGAGACTCAGACATTCAGAAAAGCTGTAATAGATCTTCTGTGTGCTGGCACCTCTAACCATGCATAGCACTGCTCTGGTATTGAACTTAAATGTCAACACTGGGTATGAGTTCATATGAATCCATGTCTTGAATGGCCAGGAAAAACCAAAACCCTAAAAACTATGGAGTAAGTCATTACTGATAACTATCACCACTATATGTGTAGACATATAATAGTGATTACTGGCAATATACCAGAATGCTAGCAAGTTTAAAATATGTTAAAAATACAAATAGGCTACAATGCTAGTTACTCCCATGTTGACCACCGGTGGGGTGTCTTCTACAGGAAAGTTTGTCACTGACAAAGTTATTGTATAAACTGTGGTGAAAATTATATTGGAGTATAGCACATCTTGTTTTAATAGGACTTTGTTAGTGGAAGTATAGTCTCTCTCACATACTCTTATGGCCCCCACCATTCTGAGTACCTCTCAGTCTTTAAAGTAATTGTATCACAGCACAGCTGTGGGATGGTATTATCACCCTTTTACAGATGGGGGAACTGAGACACAGCAAGGCAGATTAGGGACTTTGCCTATAATCAGTTGTAGAGCAGGAAGTGAACCACGGTCTCTTACTTTCTAGGCTACTGCCGTGCCCATTAGGTCAATCTGTCGTCTTGGCCAGTTGTTTTATGCAGTTGTGTTTATAATTCAGGGATTTAGCCATTTTACCTGATTGGTTTAACACAGAATATTTATAATTAAATGATCCCAACAGCATTTAAGAATGGCCATACTGGTTCAGACCAATGGTCCATCTAGCCCAGTATCCTGTCTGCCAACAGTGGTCAATACCAGATGCCCCAGAAGGAGGGAACACAACAGGTAATCCTCACACGATCCCTTCCCTGTCACCCGTTTCCAGACAGAGTCTTAGGGACACCATTCCTACCCATCCTGGATAATATTTATATTTGTTATATTTGCTCCACTCTGTTGGGCCCTTGCCAGAAACAACCTGCAAAAAATCAATTCCAACCATTCCACAGTCTGCAAGTGCTCCACACTAAGTGAAATTTTGCTCTTTGTTTGTTGGAGATCAACAAAAATCACTTTGGTGTGAAAGAGCTAAATGCTTAAATGCCATGCTTGTCCTAAGTGGTCATCTCTCTGAGATTGAGCTGTTAAAAAAAATCTTTTTTCATTGAATTAAAAAAGTTGTACAGTGACCAGTATTACAGAAGATGGTGAAAAATAATTCCATGACATTACCTTGTCTTGTATGAGTCATTAGTCATGACTCATTATGAGTAGTCAGTGATGTCCAATTTGTTTTCTAATCTTTCACTCACTGATGCTCTTTATTGCCATAGTAATAATAGTAATAAAACAGACTGTTAATGCATACAGCCACACAGAATTTAAACTGACGGTTTTTTCCTGAAATGTCCATATTTTGAGTCTATTTTGCTCTTCACTTGCCAAATTTAAGAAATATGAAAAGTGACCATACAAGTATAATTTGATAGCAAGTTAAGTTAATAAAAAGAGACCTGCTTCTTTTTATTTTATTTTATTTTATTGCGTTTGCTTTGGAGCCTTGGAGCCAGTCACCGCCTGCACTCACAATTAAATGCAATGTACGTTTTTTTTGGTGACTGTGAAACTGAGGGACAAATAGTACTGCTTTAAATCAAACAAAATAAAGGAAAGCACAATGCAAGCTATCCCACAGAGCTCTGCTAACACACCTCAAAGCTATCCTGTTTCATCCCTGCTTTTCTAGTCTGTCCTATCTTGAGCAGAGACTAGCAGCTTTTCAGTAGCTTTTTTTGTGGTTAGCATGCCCGGTATAGAAGGATCAGAAAATAAACCTATTTTCATTTGTGAATTCAGGTTGCCATAATGGAAAAACTAGTGAATTAATCTACTTTGTTGCTCGCTTACCTCTGGGTTATTTCTTCTACTTCTGCTTCACCATCATCTTTTTATGGCAGTCCTAAAAGGCCTATTGTGCTAGGTGCTGTGCAAAGAGTAAATAGATTTATCTAAAAGATCAGAGAAGCAACTTAATTAAAATCAACAGCTTTGGAAATCTGTTCAGTTGATACTTGGAGCAGAAAAACAAATTTAAAAATTCTCAAAAGTGATGGTTGGAATGTTGTGGGTAGAAGGAGGTGTCTGATTAAAGAGAGTTTAGAATTACTCATAGACTTTAAGGTCAGACGGGACCATTATGATCATCTAGTCTGACACCCTGCACAATGCAGGCCACAGAATCTCACCCACCCACTGCTAGAATATTCCTCTCACCTATATCTCAGATATTGAACCATCGTTTCAAGGACTTCAAAGACCCCAAGATGCAGAGAATCCTCCTGCAAGTGACCTGTGCCCCATGCTACAGAGGAAGGCGAAAAACCTCCAGGGCCTCTGCCAATCTATCCTGGAGGAAAATTCCTTCCCGACCCCAAATATGGTGATCAGCTGAACCCTGAGCATGTGGGCAAGACTCACCAACCAGACACCCAGAAAAAAGTTCTCTATAGCAACTCCTATCTTCCCACCATTGGCCTATTTACCACTGATAGTGGAAGGTCAATTAATTGCCAAGATCATGTTACCTCATCAAACCATCCCTTTCATAAACCCATCTAGCTTTATCTTGAAGCCAGATAGGTCTTTTGCCCCCACTACTTCCCTTGGAAGGCTGTTCCAGAACTTCACTCCTCTGGAGTTTGTGACAGGAGCAGCTAACGGAGTTTGGAGAGGGAGTTCTCCAGGTAAAAGAGGAGTAAATACGGGACCCTTGTGGTAAGTGGCTGTCTGTAGTGTGTGTGTGTGGGGGGGGTTATTTGCTGTGCTGAGCTTGTGTGTGTGTGTGTGTGTGTGTGTGTGTTTGTTTGAAGGAGCTTCTAAAAGGTTTGAAATCTAGAAGCCTCTGTTAATTGGCTGAGCCTCAGTCAGGGGGAAGGGCTATCAGGGCTTTATAAGCCTGTGAGTCAGCGACCAGGAGCAGCTAACAGGGAGTTTGGAGAGGGAGTTTAGAGAGGGAAGTTAGAGGGCACTAGTGACTTCTGACCTTCTTTAAACATAACTTTTATAATAATCTATATTCCAGACATTTAATAAGCCCAGTTTATACTTAAACTTATTCATAAGAAAAATGGAGACAGAAGCCCAGCAGCAGAGTGGGGGCTATCCTGTTTATTGCGTCGAGTGTAACATGTATGATTACCTGTCCTGTGGGCGGGTGGTGTATGTGTGCACCCGTTGCAAGGAGCTCCTGACCCTCAGAGACCGAGTTCAGGCTTTGGAGGGCCAGGGTGGTTGAACTGGAGGAGCTAAGGGAGGTAGAGAGAGATGCTGATGAGACTTTCCGGGACACTGTAGTACTGTGCCACCTCCAGTCTGAGAGCCCCAGTGCTCTTAGAGGATGAAAGTCTAAAGGGAACAGAGCATTCAATGGGAACAGAGGGGAAACCATCCCGTAGTTGGGACCCTCGTTCCAGAGGATGTTGCGGTATCCTCTTGCACTGAGGATACCTCTGAGGGGGAGGGAATGCCAGTTGTTAGGAAGAGGCAGGTGTTAGTAGTGGGTGATTCGATCGTTAGAAACATAGATAGTTGGGTTTGTGATGAGCGGGAGAACCGTATGGTCACTTGCCTGCCTGGTGCGAAGGTTGCGGATTTTCTCAAGGCATCTAGATAGACTTATGTGTAGTGCTGGGGAGGAGCCGGTGGTTGTGGTACATGTAGGTACCAATGACGTAGGAAAGGGTAGGAGAGATGTCCTGGAGGCCAAATTTAGGTTGCTAGGAAAGAGACTAAAATCCAGGACCTCTATGGTGGCATTCTCGGAAATGCTTCCAGTTCCACGCGCAGGACCAGGTAGGCAAGCGGAGCTTCAGAGTCTCAATGCGTGGATGAGACGATGGTGTAGGGAAGAGGGGTTTGGATTTATTAGGAATTGGGGACACTTTTGGGAGAGGGGGAGCCTATACAGGAAGGATGGGCTCCACCTAAACCAGGGTGGAACCAGACTCCTGGCACTAAACATTAAAAAGGCCGTAGAGCAGTTTTTAAACTAAGAGATGGGGGAAAGCCGATTGGTGCGGAGATGCACGTAAATCGGAGGGAGACTTCTCTTAGAGGAGAATCCATTGATAGAGATTCTCTAAGCTGTAGTCAGAAAGAGAGGAGGGGAGAGGACAAACCATGGACCAGAGCAGACAAACAACCACATACAAAGGAATCCAATGCATCAGGGAAGGGCAGACAAATAAGCAGTGGCAAATTTTTAAAGTGCTTCTACACAAATGCTAGGAGTCTGATAATAAGATGGGTGAACTAGAGTACCTCGTATTAAAGGAGGAGATTGACATAATAGGCATCACTGAAACCTGGTGGAATGAGGAAAATCTGTGGGACACAATCATACCGGGATATAAAATATATCGAAAGGATAGAGCAGGCCGGGTGGGTGGCGGAGTGGCACTGTATGTGAAAGATAATGTAGAATCAAATGAAATAAAAATATTAAATGAATCAACATGTTCAATAGAATCGCTATGGATAGTAATTCCATGCTCCAAGAAATTAGCAGTAGGGATATATTACCGACCACCTGACCAGGACAGGGATACTGACATTGAAATGCTGAGGGAGATTAGAGAGGCTACCAAAATAAAGAACTCTATAATAATGGGGGATTTTAATTATCCCCATATTGACTGGATACATGTCACCTCAGGAAGAGAAGCAGAGATAAAATTTCTCAATGGCTTAAATGACTGCTTCTTGGAGTAGTTGGTACAGGAACCCACAAGGGGAAGAGGCAATTCTCGATTTAGTCCTGAGTGGAGCGCAGGATCAGGTCTAGGAGATAACCGTTACAGGGCCGCTTGGGAATAGTGACCATAATATAATAACATTTAACATTCCTGTGGTGGGAAGAACACCTCTGCAGTCCAGTACTCTGGCATTTAATTTCAAAAAGGGGAATTACGCAAAAATGAGGAGGTTAGTTAAACAGAAATTAAAAGGCACAGTGACTAGAGCCAAATCCCTGCAAGCTGCATGGAAACTTTTAAAGACACCATAATAGAGGCCCAACTTAAATGTATACCCCAAATTAAAAAACATAGCAAGAGACCTAAAAAGAGTCACGTGGCTTAACCACCATGTAAAAGAAGCAGTGAGGACAAAAGGCATCTTTTAAGAAGTGGAAGTCAATCCTAGTGAGATAAATAGAAAGGAACATAAACACTGTCAAATCAAGTGTAAAAATGTAATAAGAAAAGCAAAAAGATTTTGAGGACAGCTAGCCAAAAACTCAAAAGAAATAACAAAATGTTTTTAAGTACATTAGAAGCAGGAAGCCTGCTAAAAACCTGTGGGTCCCCTAGGCGATCGAGATATAAAAGGAGCAATCAAGGCGATAAAGCCATTGCGGAGAAACTAAATGATTTCTTTGCTTCAGTATTCACGGCTGAGGGCGTTGGGAGATTCCCAAATCTGCACCGTCCTTTGTGGGTGATGAATCTGAGGAACTGTCCCGGATTAACGTGTCATTAGAGGAGGTTTTGGAACAAATAGAAAAACTTAATGTTAACAAATCTCCGGGACCGGATAGCATTCATCCAAGGGTTCTAAAAGAACTCATATGGGAAATTGCTGAACTATTATCTGTGGTTTGTAACCTATCCTTTAAATCGGCTTCCGTACCTAATGACTGGAAGGTAGCCAACGTGACACCAGTATTTAAAAAGGGCTCCAGAGCCGATCCTGGCAATTACAGACCGGTAAGTCTAACTTCAGTACCGGGCAAATTAGTCAAAACAATAGTAAAGAATAAAATTGTGAGGCATGTAGAAGAACATAATTTGTTTGACAAAAGTCAACATGGTTTCTGTAAAGGGAAATCCTGTCTTACTAATCTATTAGAGTTCTTTGAAGGGGTTAACAAACATGCGGACAAGGGGATCCAGTAGATATAGTATACTTAGATTTTCAGAAAGCCTTTGACAAGGTCCCTCACCAAAGGCTCTTGTGTAAATTACATGGCCATGGGATAAGAGGAAGGTCCTTTCTTGGATTGAGAACTGGTTAAAGACAGGAAACAAAGGGTAGGAATAAATGGTAAATTTTCAGAATGGAGAGGGTAACTAGTGGTGTCCCCAAGGGTCAGTCCTGGGACCAATCCTTTTCAACTTATTCATAAATGATCTGGAGAAAGGGGTAAGCAGTGAGGTGGTAAAGTTTGCGGATGATACCAAACTGTTTAGGATAGTCAAGACAGAAGCAGACTGTAGGACTCCAGAAGATCTCACCAAACTGAGTGATTGGGCAACAAAATGGCAAATGAAATTTAATGTGGATAAGTGTAAAGTAATGCACATCGGGAAAAATAACCCCAACTATTACAGTATGATGGGGCTAATTTAGCTATGACAAATCAGGAAAGAGATCTTGGAGTTATCATGGATAGTTCTCTGAAAACTTCCACACAGTGTGCAGTGGCGGTCAAAAAGGCAAATAGGATGCTAGGAATTATTAAGAAAGGGATAGAAAATAAGACCCAGAATATCTTACTGCCCCTGTATAAAACTATGAGTACGCCCACATCTTGAATACTGTGTACAGATGTGGTCTCCTCACCTCAAAAAGATATTTTGGCCTTGGAAAGGGTTCAGAAAGGGCAACTAAAATGATTAGGGGGTTTGGAATGGGTCCCATATGAAGAGAGGTTAAAGCGACTGGGACTTTTCAGTTTAGAAAAGAGGAGACTGAGGGGGGATATAATAGAGGTATATAAAATCATGAGTCGTGTGGAGAGGGCGGATAAAGAAAAGTTATTTATTAGTTCCCATAATAGAAGAACTAGAGGACACCAAATGAAGTTAATGGGTAGAAGGTTTAAAACTAATAAAAGAAAGTTCTTCTTCACACAGCGTGTAGTCAACCTGTGGAACTCCTTGCCAGAGGAGGCTGTGAAGGCTAGGACTATAACAGAGTTTAAAGAGAAGCTAGATAATTTCATGGAGGTTAGGTCCATAAAAGGCTATTAGCCAGGGGATAGAAATGGTGTGCCTGGCCTCTGTTTGTCAGAGGCTGGAGAAGGATGGCAGGAGACAAATCGCTTGATCATTGTCTTCGGTCCACCCTCTCTGGGGCACCTGGTGGTGGCCACTGTTGGCAGACAGGCTACTGGGCTAGATGAACCTTTGGTCTGACCCAGTACGGCCGTTCTTATTATGGTTAGAAACCTTTGCCTAATTTCGAGTCTAAACTTCCTAATAGCCAGCTTAGATCCATTTGTTCTTGTGTCCACATTGGTATTGAGCTTAAATAATTCCTCTCCCTCTCTGGCATTTATCCCTGTAATATATTTAAAGAGAGCAATCATATCTCCCCTCAGCCTTCTTTTGGTTAAGGTAAACAAGCCAAGTTCCTTGAGTCTCCTTTCATAAGACAGGTTTTCCATTCCTCGGATCATCCTAGTGGCCCTTCTTTGTACCTGTTCCAGTTTTAATTCATCCTTCTTAAACATGGGAGACCAGAACTGCACACAGTATTCCAAATGAGGTTTCACCAATGCCTTGTATAACGGCACTAACACCTCCTTATCCCTACTGGAAATACCTCGCCTAATGCATCCCAAGACCGTATTAGCCTTTTTCACAGCCATGTCACAATGGCGGCTCATAGTCATCCTGTGATCAACCAGGACTCTGAGGTCCTTCTCCTCTTCCATTACTTCCAACTGATGTGTCCCCAGCTTATAACTAAAATTCTTGTTGTTAATCCCTAAATGCATAACCTTACACTTCTCACTATTAAATTTCATCCTGTTACTATTACTCCAATTTACAAGATCATCCAGATCTTCCTGTATGATATCCTGATCTTTTTCTGAATTGGCAATACTTCCCAACTTTGTGTCATCCGCAGACTTTATTAGCACACTCCCACTTTTAGTGCTGAGGTCAGTAATAAAAAGATTAAATAATAATGGTCCCAGAACTGATCCCTGAGGAACTCCGCTAGTAACCTCTCTCCAGCCTGACAGTTCACCTTTCAGTATGACTCGCTGTAGTCTCCCTTTAACCAGTTCCTTATCCCCTCTCAATTTTCATATTGATCCCCATCTTTTCCAATTTAACCAATAATTCCCCATGTAGTACTGTATCAAATGCCTTACTGAAATCGAGGTAGATTAGATCGACTGCATTTCCTTTATCTAAAAAATCTGTTACTTTCTCAAAGAAGGAGATCAGGTTGGTTTGGCATGATCTACCTTTTGTAAAACCATGTTGTAACTTGTCCCAATTGCCATTAACCTCAATGTCCCTAACTGCTTTCTCCTTCAAAATTTTTTCCAAGACTTTGCATACTACAGATGTCAAACTAACAGGCCTGTAGTTACCCGGGTCACTTTTTTTCCCTTTCTTAAAAATAGGAACTATATTAGCAATTCTCCAGTCAAATGGTACAACCCCTGATTTTAGAGATTCATTAAAAATGTTTGCTAATCGACTTGCAATTTCATGTGCCAGTTCCTTTACTATTCTTGGATGAAGATTATCTGGGCCCCCTGATTTACTCCCATTAAGATGTTCGAGTTTGGCTTCTACCTTGGATTTGGTAATATCTACCTCCATATCCTTATTCCCATTTGTTATGTTGCCATTATCCCTAAGCTCTTCATTAGCCTCATTAAAGCAAATTATAAACAGTATAAAACATTGATCTCAGAATAACAAAATGAATTAATTTGTATACCAACTTGGTACCTGTTTTACAAAAGCACATTCTCTCTCTCTCTCTCTCTCTTTCCCTTTCTTTTTGTTATATTCTATCTAGAAGATTTAACCTGCATTGCTCGGGTCTCTTAGGGCAGGGGATATGGGAGGTACAGGAATCAGGGCAGGGGTTTGGGCATGAGGGGTGTAGGTGTCAGCATTGGGCTGAAAGGGGGTTCAGGGTAGGAGGAGTGGAGTGCAGGAGTCAGGGCAGGGGAGTTATGGGGAAGCTCAGGGCAGGGGATGGAGCCAGTAGCTGGCTGCTCCTAGGGGCCCACCCAAAGCGGTGGGGGCTGCACTATGACTTTTTTGAGACTATTTCATTTTATTGAAGGAATGGGCTGGGTCTGAAAGGGAGAAAACCACCTGAGAGGTGATCATTTTCCATTGTTTCTCTTTTCAGAAATGTCCGTCTCTATTTGGAAAGGTTTACTCCAAACGACAAAGAGTAGACTGTTCCTGCAAAGAGGTGTGTCACTTTATAATGGCACCCATGGCTTTGAGGAAGAAGAGATAAAGAAAAAAACTTCAGCAATTTGGTGGTGGATCCATCAACCTTTCTAAAGAAGACAATGGCATTGGAGTCCTCACCTTAAACAACCCAAAGCTAATGAATGCATTCACAGGTATTGACAACTTGTGAGGTTTTTGTTTCTGTTTTTGCAGTTGCCCTATGATTTTGGAGGTCTAATTAACTTTGATCTTGTTTCTGTTGGATTGGGAGTGCCAGGTGGAGTTTGTAGCCTGTTACATACAAGAGGTAAAGCTAAGTGATCTAGTGGTCCCTTCGAGTCTTAAACTATATGGCTTTATGAAAAATTGTGCCCATAACTCTGTCATGCTTAAAAATAAGAAATCATTGCTGTTGAGTAGTGATACCTGTTAGGGATGGTCTTGATGCTGTTTAGTCCTGCCATGAGTGCAGGCAACTGAACTTGATTACCTCTCAAGTTTCCTTCCAGTTCTAGTATTCTGAGACTGCTGTTCAGCACAGTAACTCCATAAGAAACATAAAAACACAAACTTTAGATACTGAAAAAGGCCATCTATCAGAACACGCTTGCCCCTTTTTTCAGTTGGCTCAATCCTGCCCCCCTGCTCTTTATTCTTTGTTCCTTCTGTACATCCCAGCTACTCTAGAAGCAAATAAATATAGTTGTCTTTGAACTCAAAACACCTTTTACAAATGTATGATGCCTATATTGTAAATTGGAGCATTGAGGTAAAAAGAGGCGTTGAACACAGTTCCTATAACTTGCTTTCTGCTGTCCATCACTCATCAGTTTATAGTTTGGCCTTTCCTACCACATATACCCAACCTGTCCACCCTTTTTTGTTCCGTCAGGATGACCCTTTACGTGTCAACTTATTTACTAATGGATGAACATTCTCAGTCCAGTTAGAAACATTCTAAGAATTTTTTCATCCATCCTTATCGTCTGTCTGCCCAAACTGTATTGTAGAGCTCTGGGTTATCCCATGATGAACTTTCCAGTTGGGCAAATTAATTGCAGTTTATACTTATTATTCTTAGATTAGTTTAGTTTAAAAAGGCATTTTAAGACTAAAACCTATATTCTCAAAATCTCTAGCCTCCATAAATCAGTAGCTACAACAAATAAGGAATTATACCCATAGTATGTCTGACATCACGTGAAAAGTGCTGTCTGTGTATTTACTGGATCAGTTTAAGCATATTTAGGAACAAGACATTCTAGGAGTGATGCTCTAGAGCCATGGTCACCAACCCGTCGATCACGATTGACTGGTCAATCTTGGGGGGCCGACCAGTCGATCGCAAGGCTTTCGGGACTAGATTCCCAGTCTAGATGGGCCAAATGTCGGAAAAATTTCTTCCAACAGAAGAATAAAAAAAAAAGCGGAAGTGTAGCGATACCCTGAGAATGTATAAGGGCCAGGGATAGCAAGTGATGGAGAGAAGGGGAACAGAGAGGGCCGGGTCTCAAGGAAGGGGTGGGGCCTTGGGGAAGGGATGGGGTAGATCTTGGCTTGTCCTGACATTTAAAAAGCGATCTTGGGTGTAAAAGGGTTGGAGACCACTGCTCTAGTGGGTAACAGGGAACTGGGTTAAAGACTTGTGGGCTTTAGTGTAATCCCTGTCACTGAGTTGCTGTGTGACCTTGGGCAAGTCATTAAGCTTCTGTCTGAATTCCCTACATTTAAAATGGGAATATAAATCCTTACTTACTATATCCCTTCTCTCACATGCATGCCTCAGGAAAAATGTATACACATGCCAAAAAAAAGTCATGTGAACATTCTAAAGGTGACCCACATCACTGCAGAAACAGTAGCAACAGCCATAATATTGGGAATGCCTGGGTGCTGCTGATGCATCTCTAGCAGCAGATGCATGTGATAGAACTAGAAAATGAAGAGAGAGTTGGGAAATTCTAGTCTAAGGTTGCCTGTGCAACCTTAATTCGTGTCTGGATCCTGACAAGGGCATTCAGGACTAATGGTCAGGGCAGTGTCAAACCTGAGGCTGAGATCAGTGAAGGGGTTAGTGGTCCAGTACCAGGCTGAGGTTGGTATGAAGGGTCAGAGTCCAAGTCAGGTTTCAGGATCTGGGTCAGGAAGTGAGATACAAATCAAGTCAAGGTCAAAACCAGGAGTTAAGAGCAGAAAGCAGGAACGATCATAGCAGTTACAGAAGATGTACCCTGTGGCCTGAACACTTTGTGGAACACCTGTTGGGGTTCTATAAGGCAGGGAGTCAATCAGGAGAAATGATGGTACTGATTGTCAGACCCCTAGAGGCAGGACTTCCTGTGGTTTGTGTATGCAGGTAGCAATGGATAGTGGAGTGAGAGCTGACTGCTGCTGCTGCTAGGTTGGCAGCGTGAAGGTGTTTGCTGTCTGGCAGCTCTGTAGCCCTAGCTCTAGGACCTGGTGAGCCTTACGTTTCAGTCCCCTTATATGTATGCATGCTGTTGTAGACTCTATAACACAGTCATATGCTGTATTTTCCACAAGATCCATGCATCGTTTAGAACATCCAGGACGTACAAGGGGGCTGAATTAAGGTTGCATGAGTACCCATAAATCTGGCATTTGCTTGCATTTGTTTCTCTTAATTTTTATATGCAATATATCAATATAAGCATGTTATGTTTGTTTTTAGCCAATTTAATATGCATGAATGGTTCTAGGTTGACAGCCCTGGAAATGTGTATTCATCTACTAAACAGGCATAGCACAGGGGTCAGTTAGAAAGCTTCCACACCAGTGTGTCTTGAAATCTTTACCTCAAGGTAAAGAGGTTACTTCTAGCAGGTGAAATGACAGTTAATTCATTCTGTGTTAATATAGTCCTTTGCCTTCAGCTGAGCGGAATATGTTACTGCAGCACTTTAATTCACTAGCTGTTTGCTGATCACTGCAATGTATTATTATAATAGTCAGGACTGGCTGTTCTACCTATTATTAAGTTTGTCCAACACTCCCCATTATATGACTGTTGTGGGTTGCTTGTAATTTTCCTTGTCAGCCTCAGGCTGAATTATTATTATTTATTATTTATTTTATTTTTGAAATAAAATGAATTTTTTAAATTTCAGTCAAAACAATTCATTTGTTTCCAAAAAATGAGGCTAGGGAAAACATTGTCTTTTCCATGTTAAAAGTTTTGGACTTTTTCATTGAAAAACTGTCATGACCCCATGCTTTTGAGCAGCGGGACTTGAAATATAAAGGAGGATGACCTTTGTGTCAGGGTGTGCTTTTTGGTGTGCCTGCTAAAATCCAACCAAATTTGTCTGAATTATAAGCATAAAATGAGTTTGCAAATGCTCAATAGGGATTTCTTAGATTTTTAGCAACTAAATTTCCCAAAGATTCTGTCCACCCTGGGAATGCACCAGCCTGCAGATGAAAAGAACTTCCCATGCAATTTCAGCTCTGGGTAGTAGGCCATGCCAGATCTGGGCATCTGAACTGAGGACAAGGGAGCCTTTCTCTTAGATGCTGTCAGTGAAGCCCTTCTCTGCCTCAGCAGCCTGCAAGAGGCAGCTGCACGATTCAGATGCCGGGGACAAAAAACAGAGCTGTGGAGGGAAACTAAGAGCCTGAGGCTGGGATAAGAGAGGGCATGGGAAACTGCGACTTGGAACTAGTGTTGGGGAAGGGTGGGACTGGCTTAATTGGAAACTGGGACTTTGGAACCAAGGAGGGAAATAGGATTTGGGAGTTAGTAGGTCGGGGAAAACTGAAATAATCTGAGAAGCTGGAGGGAGGCTGAGCAAGGAAACTGGGGCTGAGTGGGTGGGGAGGGGAGATAGAGTTGGGTCACGAGTAGAACTGAGACCACCTGGACAGAGACAAAGTCAAGATACCATGGAGGGAGTAGGGAATACTTGGATTGCACAAGGAGGCGAGGGGAAGAGAGTGTCCAAGAGGAGCCAGTGGGCATGAAGATTGTATGTGCGTGGGGGTCTGCAATTGGAGGCTATGGTGGGCAGGAGAAAAAGATCAAATGAGAATCTGAGAGGGACAAACTGATTGGTTGGGAAAGGAAACGGGACAAAGATCTAGGATAGAGAAGAAAACTGGGAATGGCTGGACAAGTGGACTGGGATGAGAAGCCTGAGGAATGGAAACTGAGCTTAGCTAAGTGAGGAGAATGGAACCAAGGTGAGGAGTTGCAGATGGGAAGGAGACAGGACTGGAAGAGGAGCTGCAAGAAAACACACCCCTTCAGAGGCTAGAATGAAACCTTAGGTTCCAGTGTATTGCCATTCCTCTTGTATCAGCAGATACCCAGGAAAGCCATTTTCAAAGCCATTGTGTTTTATCCCCTTCTATGCTGGCCCACACAGGGGATGACAACCTATTACTATTGCTATCAGTTGCTCAGTTAGCACAAGTGACTTGTAGAGATTTGGGTCCTGGATCTAAAGGTTCCAGTCCCACTGATGACTCACGTTAGTAGTAATATGATGCCAATTGATACAGTTCCTGTTTTTCCCCTCAATTTGCATTTTTAAAAACTTAGGAAATTATACACACACATCTACATTGATAAGATTGCAAAATCAAGCATTGAAAAGTTATGAAATGCCAGAATTATGTTTGTCTGTGGAACCTTAATTTTGGTCCTATTATGCATATGGATTATGATACAATCTTTGATAGGTGCTCAAATATTTTTTCAAAATTTAATTCCAGTTTGGCATATGTGTGTACTTATTTATATTAGTACACAGCGTCCTCAAAAATCACTACCCATTGTGCTAAGCAGTGTACAAACAGAGTAAATTCTAGTCCTTTCCCCAAAGAGCTCTTGTCAGAAAGAGCCTATCATTGGATACTTGGCTTCTCTGAATAGTCAGATGTGTGTAATATATATATATATAATGCACACTTTTGTTAGAAATCTTACCAATACTGTTAACAAACTAAAACATAAAAACTGTTTGCCAAACATTCACTTTATACAGCAGGTTTTGTCTCTTAGGAACAATGTTTATTCTATGCTTGAATGACTCATGGAACAGAAAGCTGAGCAAGATCATGCTGGCAAATAGCTGATGGGCAATATGGATATAGTCTTGCTGTTTGTTTTTTTTCTAGTTCGAATCTGTTTGAAACTTTTTTCGGAAACAAATACTCATAACATCAGCTTAAGCCTAGTGCAACCAATTTCAGCAGCCCACGCATCTTGTTGAATTCTAGTTTGACCAAATTTGAAAGGGAAAGGGTCTCAATCCTTTCAGCTTGGCTCAACTCCAAAAATGGTATAATTTTTTTTTAAGTTAGTACTTTGATCTACTCTTCTACAAAATGGGAGTAGGCTAACATGCACTACGGAACTTTTTAGTTAATAGCCGGGAGCACATGAATAGTTAATGCAGAAGGTGCTAGCGATCTGTAGATTTACACCTCAATTTACTGCACAGTAAACTGTTCATGTAGGCAACAACCGAGTAATCAACAATGAATTCTGATTATGACCTGGTCTCTGGATGTTCATTTGCCAGTTAGCACATACTTGTTGTGTTTGTGCTGATCTTTCTGTACCCTATTCTAACTTCCTTAAGGAGAAAGAGGGGGTCCACTTCACAATCTCTATCTTCCTTCCTGATGATCTCCTTGACTTTGTCTGTTTCTCTCTTTTTGTCTTTCATCTGTTAATGTTGGCCTTGGTCCAGGAAAGCACAACTATAACTGTCAAGTGATTCTTTCTATATAAATGCAACATGAGCATTGTGGAATATCCTTCCTTCACAAAAAGTTCCTCAGAATGTCAAAAACTGCATCTTCTACCAAAAATGCTATGCATGTCATCACTTCTCTGGGAAAATGAGTAGAGTTTTGACATCATTCATACCATGTTTAACACTAATCACATAAAAAATGCCTTGCAAGTCACCGCTTGCTTAAGTTTTCTGATGAATTAGGACCTTTATACCAGACATTGACACCAATATGTCAAGGTGTTTTATTTTAAATGTTTCCAACATCTACTAGCTCCCTATTGATTGAAAGTGGTATACAATTTAAATATCAAGCAGTTCAGTAAGACTATACTCTGATCATGTACTTATTGACACAGTTGTGCTTTTCCCCCTAATGACAGGCACTATGATGCTAGAACTCCAGGAGAGGGTAACTGAACTGGAAAATTGGAAGCATGGGAAAGGCCTTATCGTCCAGGGTGCCAAAAACACTTTTTGCTCAGGATCTGATTTGAATGCTGTCAGATCAATGTCCAGCCCACAGGCAAGTTTGTTTGTTTGTATTACCATAGCACATGGGATCATCTTTCATAAAAGCACCTTATTGCACTAGGCACTGTACGAACACAAAACAAAATATGTGTCCCTGGCACAAAGCGTTTGTAATCGATTAAGTATGTGACGAGATGACAGATACAGACAAGTGGGGAAGCAAAGACACAATGAAAAAATTAGATGATTGGCGGTGGTAGCCGCATGTTAGTGACCAAGTGATTAATATATATTTCATTTTTGGTAGAAGAGGCAATCTCTTTTGTTCTGAGGGGCTCTTTTCAAGCAATTCTGTTCCATAATGCTTGTGATGCGTTTATACATAGAAATCTCCATTTATGTCACACAAGTGTTATACTAAGTAAAAAGTAGCTGAGTCTTTGCAAATCAAATGTGTGACAACTTTTTCTCATAATTAGCAAATTAAGCTTTCCCTTTGAATTGCATATTTAATAAAATGCAATTCAATAAATTCAATAGTGTTTATTTCCATATGTAAAGTCCCTTTAACTTTCAGAATTCTGTTTATACAAACTGGATCCATTACAACAGGAGAGAAGATTGATTTAAAATGGTCCTCAGTAGACTTTCCAAGAGGAATGGAATGGATAGGTATTTATACAAGCTTGTTCAAAGAAAATTCTTTTGCAGAAGCCCAGCCACATACAAGAACTAAAATAAAGCCATAAAAGCCACAAGAACTGGCCAGGGAAACTCCAAATACACTTCTGGCCTAACAACCTTGGTTACATTCAAACTAATTATTTAGATGTGAGAGACTCTTTAAAATTGCTTGTCCCTGAAATATCCATCCAGTGGGATTTAATATCTCTGACAACACTAAAACTGTACAGCATGATAAATAACATTTACTTTTAATCCAGCCTCTCAGAACTCTACTCTTGCCATCTGGTATTCTACGCCGGGGAATGCCTTGCCAAACTGCTAGCCTATCCCCGCCCACACTACTGTAGGTGGTCTGGGGGTGGAGTGTTGCTGTCCCCAGCGCCCACCCTCCCTGTGGTTGGGGCCAGGGAGGCTGGGGACTTGTGCCACCTACCCTCCCTGTGCTCTAGGGCCCAGGGGCGAGGAGGTTGGGGAGGCTTGGGCCTCCTGCCACCTGCCTTCCCTGAGGGCCGGGGAGGCTGGGGACATGCGCCACCCGCCCTCCCCACCGTCGGGGGCTGGGTAGGCTGGGGATGTGCGCCGCCCACCCTCCTTCCTTCTCCGTGGGGGGGCACGCACATGCACACGCTGCCCTCCTCTCTGTGGAGAGCTTGCTTTAGTTGCGTGTGTAACCTATGCTATTTGACTCTTACAGCAACAGTAGTGATCTAAGACCAGCAATACAATTTCATATTCTGTTTTCTCTGTGAATGGTGTGTTCTTTCCCACAACAACTTGTCTTTATGCTAACAGATGGTTCATTTCTATATTTTGTTTACATTGTGCACTTCGAGTTTTCTTGTTACTGTAACGATGGTATTATAGCTGAAAGTATGATCGTTCCATTAGTCTCCAAAGAAACTTTTATTCTGATAAAGTACTGTCTGGTAACCTACTTTCTTATTTCTGTCTTCTTGGAAAAAGCTAATAATATAGCTTGGTCAGAGCTGAAATATGGTTTTGAGAGTTCTTCTCATAATCTTTCCATGTGAAATAGACAAATCTTTCTACCGCCTGATAATTATTACGAAAAGTACCATTAGGAAGAGATTTGTTTTTGTCTGCTGAATCATGGGAGTGTTTCTCAAGCTGTTCCACTGGATTAATCTTTAGTTTCCATTTTGACTTTTAGCATGAAATTAAGTGTGTGTAGAAGTGCCAGTTTGAATGCAAGGATTCCATTGTGTTGGGATAGAGTGAAAACAGATTTCCCCCAGGACAATTTGTTTGGCTGCAGCCTGATTATAGCATATAAAATGCAGCATTCTGGTCTAAGCTGGAACATTGTTGTTACATAAGTATCTGCAGTCACTTTGAATTTTTTCTTCTTGTACAAAAATACTAGACATGATCAAATAGGGCTTACTCCTGCATCAGCTGGGAATGGGAGAGCTGCCATTGACGTCAGTGGGTGCAGGGTCAGACCTATAGTAGCAGATAAAAATCTGATATTTGAAATGCTGTTTCCAAGCAACCTTTGAGTGTTACAGGGCAGATCCACAGACTTAAATGGAGCCATGACACTTTACATTAGCTAAAGTTCTGCCCCCAAATATTAAACTTCCAGTTAGTTTCATACAGAGCAATGTGTGTCGTCTTATGTTCTCAGAAGCCCAGAAAAAATGGCAGAGAAGCTGAAATGTTCTCCCACATAGTAGGTGGGCACTCTAGTTACTAGTTAAGATGTGTTGGCAAGGCAGTATGGAATAAGCTTGACCGGCCTGCGCTATATTTGCTGTGAGTAGAAAACTTCAGTCAAAACTGCACCTTTAACTGAACTAAGTTTACAAAACATAGATATATAAGCAAAAGGGAGCTGTTTATTCATCACGTTAAACTTTGTTTTATTTGGAAGATTGAAGTAAAAATTTGTTTCATTACTCACTGATTTGTTGTCTCATCCACACAGCCACAAGACTAGCTAACGCTCTGTCTCTTAAGCAGAATTGAAACATTTTGTTCCAGAAATACATATGTGCAGTTCAATGAGTAGACTTTGCAAGCTGATGTAAGGGGAGACTAGTAGATACATTTTTTTGACAAAAATAAAATTTTTCAATGGAAAATTTTCATCTGTCATTTTCTGGGGTTTTTAAAAGCGCAAATTTATATTGAGAACTGGAAATTTACACAACAGTTTTTGAAAACTGAAATTTTCTTGGCTCGGTTTGCTCGGTTTTTGTCAATCTTTTGTTACTCAAAATATTTATCAAATTTAGTATTAACTTTGACAGTCTCTTACTGACACTGGATTTATTCATAATCTAATCTCCATATAAATCAGTAACTATTCTGTTTATATCATGGGAGTTATACCAGAATAAGCTAGTTTGAGATCAGAATCAGGGCCTTAAGAGAACAAACTAAATGACCTTCAGATTCAGCAAAGGTATAGAAAACTAATCTGTTGTGTGTTTAATTTTTATAGGATGGGATGAACATGTGCATGTTTATGCAAAACACCTTAACTAGACTGAAGAGGTAATACTTTTTCTTTCTTCTTCTCTATGAAGAAATCATGCAAGGACTGTAATGCATTTCTACTTAGTTTCATAAGTGGCTTCTAAATTTACAGACACAGTTTATAATTGTGTACACTTTTGGAGCCCAAAATCTCATATTTGTGTGTACAAGTTGGGTAGCTACATGTGTCTCTACATCTGATTTGCATATACAATTTAATATGGGTTCACTACCATGCTCCCCGTCGTTCCGTAACCTTCCCCAGGAAATGGTATCATAACAGTGCTTATAGGTCTCAGTCAAAACGGAGACTCCATTTGCATTGGTGCTACCAAATATAATCAGAATAGACAGTACAGACAAATCATAGGAGAAAAATATTATTTAACTGAAGCACAGAGAAATTAAGTGACCTACTTAAAATCTCACAGGAAGTTTGTGGCAGACCTAGAAATTGACTTCATATTTTCTGATCCCCCACCTGCATGCATTTACTACAAGACCATCCTTCTCCGATAAGCTCCTTGTGCCTTGTTTCTGTGGAGGTGAGCCATACAGGCACTATTGCTTTTCTAAGGGATGGCTCGTAGGCATGGTCGGGGGCTGAAAATTCCTCCTGCTACCGTGGTTCTATTCCCTGTCTACTTCACAATGGTGAAAAGTCTCAGAGTCCGTATCTGCAAAAACAATGAGGAGTCCTGTGGCACCTTAGAGACTGAGGGTACGTCTACACTAGCCCCCTAGATCGATCTAGGGAGGCTAATGAGAGCGACCGAAATTGCAAATCAAGCCCGGGATTTAAATATCCTGCGCTTGATTTGCATGTTCCTAACGGTCACCATTTTAGAAATTGACTAGCCCAAAGTAACTGTCCGCGTCTACGCATGGCAGTGAAACGGGATTCCGATTTAAAGCCCCTAAATCGAATTAGCTGGTAAACCTCATTGCAGGAAGAATACCAGCTAATTCGAGTTAGGGCTTTAAATCGAATCTGCTTTCACTGCGCGTAGACGCGGACAGTTACCGGCTAGTCAATTTCTAAAAATGGCGATCGACCAGGAACATGCAAATCAAGCGCGGGATATTTAAATCCTGGGCTTGATTTGCAATTTCGGTCGCCCTCATTAGCCTCCCTAGATCGATCTAGGGGGCTAGTGTAGACGTACCCTAACAGATTAGTTTGGGCATAAGCTTTCATGGGTAAAACCCACTTCATCACAAAGGCAGTTTCCCTTTTCTTGCTATTCACATCACCCCGTCAACTGCTGTGAATGAGCCACATGCGCCCTGACTTGATTAGCCTCACTGACAATGGTCCTGCACTTGACAAGTAACTTCTTTCTTTTGTTTTTCATATAATATATCTATACCAGGGTTTCCCAACCTATGCGTGGGGACCCAAATATGGGTCGCCATTACATTTCAAAAGGGTTGCGAGGTGTCTCCCCAGGTGGCTCTTAAGGAGCCATTCACACATTTTTTTTGAATCGCCCTGGGTCACCAAGTCTTCCTGAATTGTCAAAATGGGTCCCCATCTGGAAAAGGTTGGGACCTGCTGATCTATACACACACGCATACCCCTGCTTCTGTAATTTCCACTCCAGTTCATCTGATGAAGTGAGTTTTACCCATGAAAGATTATGCCTTAATAAATCTTAGTCTCGAAGGTGCCACAGGATTCCTTGTTTTTACTCACAATGGAGAATTCTGAAATTGACTTTCTAATCTAGGTTTCTTGTAAAACCTCACAATAAACTGCCCATCAACCCACTGAATTAATCATAGAATCCTAAAACTGGAAGGGACCTCAAGAAGTCATCTATTCTAGTTCTTCTTCAAGTGGTTGCTCATGTCCATTTGAATCAGGTATGCGCACCGCGTGCACCGCGTCTTCCGGCGCGTTTTCCCTAGCGGTACCCGTAGCGCCGGCAGGGCGACCCCTGGAGTGGTGCCGCCATGGCGGGGCATAAGTACCCCTGCCGGCGCTCCCCCACTTCAGTTCCTTCTTACTGCCCGTGACGGTCGTTGGAGCGTGTCTCTCTCTTAGATCAGTTAATGGTTCCTGCTTTCTATTAGTATTGTAAATAGTGCTGAATAGTTCAATTAGTTAGGTAGTTAGTGTTTCTTTGTTTTTTCCTTCTCCCCCTTTGGGGGTGAGGAATGCCAGGGCCGCAGCTTTAAGGCGTGCGCTGTCTGCGCAAAGTTCATGCCCAAAGGAGACCCTCACGACAGTTGTCTGAAGTGTCTGGGTGAGGGCCATCTTACGGACGCTTGTAAGATCTGCAAGTCTTTTAAGCCCCGCACTAAGAGGGAGAGAGACTGTCGTCTAAAACTTCTCCTCATGGAGGTGGCTTTACAGCCGGCACCGGCTGGACACTCTGTGGTGCGCAGTGCACTGGCATCCACGCGAGATGCCTCATCTCGGGACCGGGCCTCAGCGTCGAGGGCCCAGCACCGGTCTCACTCTCCGGCACCGAAAAGGTTAAGAACGTCTCGCGGTAGGTCTCCGAGCCAGAAGTCCAAGTCGAGCCTACACTGTGGTACCAAGTCTCCGGTGTGCACGTCCTCATTCACCACGGTGCGGCGTAAGCGAGCGGGACTTCCATCTAGTCCAGGGCAGCTACCCTCGCACCGCCCCTCCACGCCGGACACCTTTGAGGCGGCACATGACCTTATTAGCCTCACTGCCTCCCCTCCATCATCGGTTGAGGTGGAAGGGTCAAGATCACCTACGCCGGAGGCCGTGTTGGCACCGGCTTTGCGTCCGCACTGGCATGACCAAACGGCACTGGTCACTTATGCAGTGGGACCGTCCCCTGTGGGACCAGTACCGATTGCCTCCGTATCGGTGCCGGCATCGACACAGGCCGCCAGGCTTCACTCGGCGCTCGACTGGGCTCGACCTCCCTCGGTGCTGGGACCCCTTCCAGACCCTGTCTTGGCTGCACCTGTGCCGTATCACCCTGGCCTCGCGGCGACGTCTTCGGCACCATCGTCGGGCCCTTCAGCATCAGCCTCTTCAGCACCGATGCACATTTCGGCACCGTCACAGGCACCGGCATCGACCCTGTGGGCCATGCCGGTACCGCCATCGCCGGTGACGTCGGCTTCTTCGGGTTCGTATCGCTACCGATACCGACTACGGCACCACAGACATGTTCCGTGTCGGCACCACAACTGGCACCGGGACCGGTTCTCCCGGTGCCACAACCGGCTCCCCCCGGGCACCGGGATCTGATCTCCCGACACCGACTCCACTCCAGGCACCGGGACCGGTTTTCCCGGTGCCGCAGTTGGTGGCTCCACTCATGGGACCGGGACCGGTTTTCCCGGTGCCGGCACGTCCGCATCGAGCGCACGCAGGCAAACCCGAGTCCATGGCCAGGTTTGCCCCCCCCATCAGTGGCAGGACATTCGTCATCTGCGCCTCCCTGGCCTGAGTCTGATTACGCGTCGGATTCTGATGCCGCATCGTTCAGGTCGGAGTCCTCGGCAGCTTGCTCGACTCATAGATCTCGTTCCCGGCACCGGCGTGATATTCGCGAGTGCAGCAGACTTGGCCGCCTCAGCCACAATGGCCCTTTTGGACACCGTGGGCTTACCACCAGTGGCAGGGGCCTGTGCCCTCCTCTGTGGTGTCCGGTGCCTCGGGGCACCGAGCACAACCGTCGGCATCGCTGTCAAGACCCTCCCTCCGCCCAGAGATCGGTTGCTACGGACGCCGCTGCTGAGCCGCAGGCCTCGGTACCGGAGCCGCTCCGCAAGCGGTGCTGCCTGCCCAGCCGGCGCCTCAACCAGTTCCTGCACTGGGTCCAGCACCGGTCCAGGAGTCCATCGTCATCATTGTCACCGGATGAAGCTTTGGCGGATCCCGCACCGGCATTGCCTACTATGGATGCCTGGGCGCATCAGGAGCTGCTTAGGTGTCTGGCCTCCAATCTCGATGTCCCAGTGGAGCCAGTAGTGGAGGACACGGACCCCATGATTGACATCCTCTCGGACGATGCGGCCGCCCGCTTGGCTTTGTCACTTAATAAAACCGTGGCCCAGATTACCAATGCCCTGTGGCAGACCCCGGCAACCCTATTACGTCCCCCAGTCGGGACACGAACACCTGTACTCCCAGCCCGTTCCCAGGTCCTTTGGTCGTCCAGGCTGCGGCCCAAAAAGAGAGGCTTCCCCAGCCGGGGCCGTCCCCAAAAGCTAGGGAGCCCAAGCGCCTTGACCTGATGGGCCGTAAGGTGTACGCCACTGGTAGAGTGCAACTCCGCATTGCTAATCAGCAAGTGATGCTGAGCTGCTATGCTTTTAATACCTGGCAGGCCGTGAATAAGTTCAAGGACAAGCTGCCTGCCGAGGACCATCAGGAGTTTGCGGCCATGATCTCTGAGGGCAGAACCATTGCCCGCACGGCCGTCCAGGCTTCCCTGGATGCTGTCGACTCTGCAGCCTGCACCATGGCGTCAGGTGTGGTTATGCGCCGTGGTGCCTGGCTGCAGGTGTCTGGAATACCTCCGGATGTCCAAACCACGATCCAGGACTTGCCGTTTGATGGGAGAGCCTTGTTTTCGGAGCACACGGACTCCAGGCTCCATACGCTCAAGGACACGAGGTCTACCCTACGGTCCTTGGGATTCACACGCCGGCCCCCCAGCGTCGTCAGCTGCCCTACAGACAGCAGGGGAGAACGCAGTCCCAGGTCCCCCGTGGGGATTACTGGAGACGCCGTCCTCGTGCTCCCAGTGGGGGTGCGGGGGTGGCTGCGGGCCCGTCCTCTGCAAGGGGTTGTCGGCGCTGCCCGAGAGGGGACAACCCCCGTGGGGCTGGTCAAGGTCCCTCCCAGCAGTCCAAGCACCTGTTTTGACGGGATGCTAGAGGGTCGCGCACCAGCCTCCCACCCTGGCCCCCCATTTGGGGCCAGGTTATCCTGGTTTGCCCACGCCTGGGCAGGAATCACGACCGACGCTTGGGTCCTAAAGATAGTCAGGTGTGGCTATACCATCCCCTTCCTGGGCTCGCCCTCTTCCAACCCGCGCCTGCCCCTTTCAGGGACACCTCTCACGAAGGCACGCCCGCCAAGAGGTGCTGGCGCTTCTCGAAAGGAGCTGTGGAGAGGGTCCCCACATCTGGAGGGCAAGGGGTTTTATTCCCGATATTTCGTTGTCCCGAAACCCAAGGGCGGGGTTTGTCCCATCTTAGATCTCAGGGACCTCAACAAGGAGGTCGTGAAGTCCAAGTTCAGAATGGTAACCCTAGCTTCTGTTATCCCGGTGTTACAGTTAGGAGACTGGTACGCAACCCTCGATCTCAAGGATGCTTACTTCTACGTGGCGATAAGACCCAGCCACAGGAGGTTTCTCCATTTTATTGTTTCTCGATGCCACTTCCAATTTACAGTGCTCCCATTTGGCCTTTCAACAGCACGCAGGGTCTTTACAAAATGCATGGTAGTCGTAGTGGCGTTCCTCTGCAAAAAAGGGGTACATGGTTTTTCCGTACCTAGACGACTGGCTGATCCGTGGCCGCTCCTACGAGCAAGTAGAGGCCCATGTTTCCCTCACAAGGGCTCTCTTCATAAGGCTGGGACTCATGCTAAATGAAGAAAAGTCATCGTTGACTCCCTCTCAACACCTCGAATTTGTAGGAGCCCTCCTGGATGCCAGGGTGGCAAGAGCACTCCTTCCCAAGGCCAGGTTTCTGTCCATAGTGGAGCTGGTCTCCGAGTTAACCCGGTTCCCCATCACAACAGCCCGGGTCTGCTCAAGGCTGCTGGGACACATGGCGGCATGTACGTATGTGATACACCATGCTCGAATGAGGCTCAGGCCTCTGCAGGCCTGGTTGGCAAGGGCATTCAACCAGACCAGGGGTCTCTGGGACACGGTTCTCACAGTGCCGCCGGAGGTGATAGCCTCCTTACAACGGTGGACCCAGGAGGCGGTGGTGTGCAGCGGGGTTCCATTCACTGTACCTCCCCCCTCGCTTACACTGGTCACAGATGCTTCCGACCTGGGTTGGGGAGCACACCTGGGGTGTCACAGGACCCAGGGCTTATGGTCCCCAGCAGAGCGGGCTCTGCATATAAATGTCTGGGAGCTCAGGGCTGTCAGGAGAGCCTGCGAGACCTTCCTGTCGAAGCTGTCTCGCCACTCAGTCCTGGTGCGCCTGGACAACACGGCGGCTGTGTTTTACCTCAACAGGCGGGGGAGCCCGGTCGCCTCCCCTCTGTCGCGAGGCTCTGTGCCTCTGGGACCTGTGTGTAGAGCACGACATAGTTTTGCAGGCAGAGTGCCTGCTGGGGTGCAAAAACTTGCTGGCCAATGCTCTGAGCAGGTCCTTCGGAGCCCACGAGTGGTCTCTCGAGGATTCGGCCCTTCGTCAGGTCTTCCACAGGTGGGGTTGTCCCCTAGTAGACCTGTTTGCCTTGGCACGCAACACGAAGTGCCAGAGTTACTGCTCCCTGTTGGGGCTCGGGGAACACTCCAGGGTGGATGCCATGACAGTGCCGTGGCCGGCAGGCATCCTCTATGCTTTCCTCCGCTTTCCTAATTCCCAGGGTTCTGACCAGGGTCAAGACCTTCAGGTCCATGGTCATCCTGATAGCCCTGCGTGGTGGCCCAGACAATTCTGGTTCCCTATCCTGGTGGACATGCTCACCAAGGACCCTATAACGCTCCCGCCGGTTCGGGATCTCCTGACCCAACCTTGGGACGGGGGACCATGGTTCACCCGAATCTCAGCTCTCTCCACCTGATGGCCTGGTTTATCCGTGGCTGACCCAACCAGAAAGGGAATGTTCCCAGGAGGTACAGATGGTGCTCCTAAGTAGTAGGAAACCGTCTACCAGGCGGTTGTACGCAGCCAAGTGGTGGCGGTTCTCCTCTTGGGCGTCCAGAAGGGGCGTCCCATCCTGTGCACCTGTCCCGTCCATTCTGGACTACCTTTTTGAACTTAGGTCCAGTGGCCTCTCTACCTCCTCTATCAAAGTCCATGTGGCATCTCTCTCCACCTTCCATGTTGGTTCGGCAGGAGTTTCTCTGTTTTCTGACCCTGTGGTCAAAAGGTTCCTTAAGGGTTTGGATAAGTTGTATCCCTCGGTTAGACCCCCTCTCCCCGCTTGGGACCTTAACCTCGTGTTGTCTAGACTCGTGTCGCCCCCTTGAGCCGCTGGCCACGTGTTCTTTGAAGCATCTTTCTATGAAGGTTGCGTTCATTGTGGCCATTACGTTGGCTTGCAGGGTCTCCGAGCTGAGGGCGTTAACTGTGAACCCGCCCTACCTAGTGTTTTCTGACAATAATGGGAGGCTCACCCGGCTTTTCTCCCCAAGGTGGTGTCACCGTTCCATTTGTCCCAAGAAATTTACCTCCCGGTTTTCTTTCCAAAGCCCCACGCTCCCTAAGGAGCAAGTGCTCCATTCCTGGATGCTAGACGTGCTAGCCTTTTATATTGATAGGACTAAGCCCTTTCGTAAATCCACACAATTGTTTATTGCTGTCCCTGACAGAATGAAAGGGCTTCCCATATCGACCCAAAGGTTGTCCAATTGGGTCGCAGGGTGTATCGGGGAGTGTTATGCCTTGGCCGGGAAGGTCCCGCCCTGGGTTACAGCACATTCCACCAGGGCGCAGGCGTCCTCTGTAGCTTTTGGGGCACAGGTTCCAATCACTGAAATCTGCAGGGCGGCTACGTGGTCGTCGCTCCATACCTTTACGGCGCACTACGCGCTGGCACAGCAGGCTAGGGAGGATGTAGGGGTGGGATCTGCGGTCCTCAGCTCTGTATTGTAAATATGTTGGTTTATTTGTACACATTGCACTTTTCTACAGTTTTTTCTGTGTTTGGTTAGTTGAATAAATATCTTTGAATTGTTCAACTTTCGTGGACTTCTGTTTCTGAGTGCTCCGACCCCTCCTCCTTGAAGTGGGGTTGGCTTGGAAGTCACCTGATTCGAATGGACATGAGCAACCACTCGAAGAAAAGAACGGTTACTTACCTGTGACTGTTGTTCTTCGAGATGTGTTGCTCATATCCATTCGATTTCCCCCCCTACCTCCCCTTCGTCGGAGCGTCCGGCAAGAAGGAACTGAGGTGGGGGAGCACTGGCAGGGGTACTTATGCCCCGCCATGGCGGTGCCACTCCAGGGGGCGCCCTGCCCGCGCTACGGGTACCGCTAGGGAAAACGCTCCGGAAGACGCGGTGCGCACACCTGATTCAAATGGACATGAGCAACACATCTCGAAGAACAACAGTTACAGGTAAGTAACCGTTCTTTTCTCTGTCCTGATGGCGGGACCAAGCACTAGGTCATCCCTGACACATGTCTGTCTTAGGGATGTTAAATATAGTTTAGTCAACTGATCGACTAGTCAGTGGATTTTCCATTGACTAGTCGATTATTTGATAAACAGGGGAGCTGAAGTGGGGTTAGCCCCCGGTCCTGGCAGCTAACCCCACTGTGGCTCTGCCTCTTAAATATATGGAGCCAGCAGGCTCTTAATACATTTAAAAAGCAGAGTTGCAGCATCTGGGACTGGGCATGAGTTGGGAATCAGCTGATTCCCAGCTCTCACCTGGTCCCTGCTACTTCCGTGCCCCTGCAGAGATGGTGCTGGGGGGAACCGGTTTGTAAGCTGTCTCTCCCCAGCACTGGCTCCTGCTTCTGCCCCCTTGTTGACTTTAGTGGGAGGAGAGCAGGAGCTGGTGCTGGGGAGGGAGGAAGACAGCCCAGGGGCTCTTGTGCATTTCAAAGTGGAAGCACCCTCTTGGAGCCCAGAGTCAGCAGGACTTCTCACTGGCCCTGGACTGCACACAGCATGCCAGTTTTGAAATGTACAAGAGTCCCCACCGGGGTCTCTTGTGCTTTTCAAAGTGGAAGCACCCTCATGGAGCCTGGGGTCAGCGGGGGAGTCAGATTCCCCCCGCTGAACTCGAGCTCCATGCTGCACTGCCACTTTGAAATGCCACACCGAGCCCGGGGTCAACTGGGGAGTCCCTAGCTGATCCCGGGCTCCGATTGGCATTCTCAGCTGGGGACTCCCAATCTGACTCCGGGTTCCGCCAAAATGTCGCAGGGAGCCCAGGGTCAGCTAGGGAGTCCCCAGCTGACCCCAGGCTCTTTGCGGCGCTGATGTTTTGAAATGCCACGGCAGTATTTCAAAGGGGCAGCACCCGCACAGCTGATCCTGGGCTCCGTGCGGTGCTGCCCCTTTGAAACACTGCTGTAGCAGCAAGGGGAGGGGGAATCGACTGGTCGACTCGACTGTCTGATAAGCATTTACTTATTGGATAGTCGACTAGTCCTTAACATACTCAATCTGAACACAATACTCCAATTGAGACCTAATTATATTTAGTTTGGCAGACACAGCCTACTGTATAGAAATGTAAACTAGTATTGACCAGTTGCTTCAAGTTCCTGGTGGACCTCAAATTAGTGTTCTTAATGAGAGTTTACTGACCTTGAAGTAACAGCAGGAAGGGAGTCTACATAAGGGGTACAGACGGGTACAGCAATCTCAACGGCTACAAACTGCTTCTGTCCTCCCCATCTAGGGTTCCATCATCAACCATTGGGAATATTTGCCACTAGCTATTGCAGATTGGCTTCAGTGGCACGTGGTCTCTTCCATCATACCATCCCCCCCTCCAGAAGCTTATTAAAACAAGCTAGGTTTTTTGTCCCCACTGCTCCCCTTGAAAGGCTCTTCCAGAACGTTCCTCTGATGGTTAGAAACCTTCACCTACCTGCAAGTCCAAACTTGTTGATGGCTAATTTATATCCATTTGTTTTTGTGCCAACACTGGCACTAAATGTAAATAACTTCTCTATCCTTGATATTTATCCCGCTGATGTATTTATAGAATCTCCCCAAAGGCTTCTTTGGTTAAGATAAATAAGCCAAGCTCCTCAAGTCTCCTCTTGTAAAAGTAGGTTTTTCATTCTCCCGATCACCCTGGTAGCCCTTCTCTGCACCTATTCAAGTTTTGAATTCACCTTTCTTAAACATGGGAGGCCAGAATTTTATGGTGTGTTGCAGAAGAAGTCTCACCAGTGCCTCGTATAATGGTATTAACACTTCCCTGTCTCCACTGGAAATACCTCGCCTGACGCATCCTAGAATTGCATTCACCTTTTTCCGGTCTGCATAATATTGGCAGGTTATAGCCAGATGAACAATCTGCACAGGTCTTTCTCCTCTTCTATCACTTCCAACTGTTATATCCCCAGCTTATAGCAAAAATTCTTATTTTTCGTTCCTAAGTGCATGAACTTAAACTTTGCACTATTAAATTTCATCCCATTTCTATTACTCCAGTTTTGAAGGTCATGCAGATCTTGTATGATATTTCAGTCCTCCTGTGTATTGGCAATACCTGCCAACTTAGCATCATCCACAAATTTTACCATTGCACTCCTACATTTTATGCCAAGGCGATGAATGAAAATGTTAAATAAGATTGTTCCTAAGACCAGTCCTAGAGGAACTCCATTAGTAACCTTCCTCCAGCTTGACAATTTACCTTTCGGTATGGCCAATTGTAGTCTCTCCCCTTTAACCTGTACTGTGTTCACCTTTTAATTCTCATATTAATCCACGTCTTCTCCAATTTAACTAATAATTTTACATGTGGAACAGTATCAAATGCCTTATTGAAATCCAGGTAGATTAGATTTACTGCATTGCCTTTGCCTAAAAAAACCAGTTACTCTGTTAGATGCTTTGCTCTCTTGCTTTTCCAGCACGGTATAAATATTGCAGCATAAGTACAGTGGTTGGTTTTGTTCTGTTTGCATGCACAGATTAATAGATGGAAGGCATTTGATTATGATTTATTTATGTTTATTGAATACTTACTGCAAAAATATAATGCCTGAGTCCTCTCGTTATTTGTACATTAGTATTAACAATATGCACTCTGGGTACAAAAATCCTCTGTCTTTCTCTCCTGTGTAGGCTGCCTCTTATTAGTGTTGCATTAGTTCAAGGAAAAGCTCTGGGAGGTGGAGCAGAACTTACCACAGCATGTGATTTCAGGTAGGATTAAAATTGTGCTGAATAGACCCCAGACAAGTGACAGTGACTGACTGAATGGTTCTCTGTGGGACACATCGGGCTCATCTAGACTACGCTAAAGTGTCGAAAGAGGATATGCAAATTCTGTGGGAATTTGCATATCTTCTTACGATCTCACTTTCGAAAGCAGAGTGCTTCGAAAGCATTTTTTCCCTCAAAAAATGAGGTTTACGTGGCTTTTCGAAAAAGGGGGGCTTGTTGAAAAAATGCGTCCAGACTACTTTCACTTTTGAAAGCAGAGCACATACATTAAACTAAACAGGTCTTCATTTTGGGGGTAAAAAGAGCTCAGCCTTTAGTTCCTCTTCTGCCACATGACCCCTCTCACTTGCACTCTGGTTTATGTCTCTGTGTTACTCAGTGAATACCCTGCAGTGACTTATTTACCTGCCACGTTACAGAAGGGTTAGTTCTACATTCCCTCCCTGATTTGTAAGGGTGACCAGTGGTGTGTTGTGTACCACCTTATGTCTCCACTTAGCAGATGAATTTATGTACCCTGAATGACTTACAGGCCTGCCTGCTGAGAAATTCAGTTGCAGTAAGTAAAAAGGAATTGGCTAACTCCCTGTTTTGTTTTAATTGCTATGTGAGATATTACACCCAGGGTTGTGTTTTAACCACATCTTTCCTGGACTTTTCTTCTGGAAACTGCATATAGTGGTGATGTGTTGGTACTGGAAGGATGCCAGCCATCTGGAATTCAAGGGATAGCAAATGAGGCTCCATTCCTGCAAGCTTTGCAGGGGTCTGTCAGCATGAAGCAGCCTGCAGGAGTAGGGCTTCAATTATTAAGAGGCTGAAGGCAGAGTGGAGATTGAGACTAAAATAACTTTGTAATTGTCATTAAGTTAAATGATATTTATCAGGGAATGTGAAAACAGACTACTGGCACAAGGGGCAAAGAGATAATGCAGCTAGTTCCCTTTGAAATCAGTGGGAATTATCCATGTGCAGCTCTAAAGGAAGAAAAACATACATGCTTAAAGGACAGTCCCGAGAGGTACTTATAAGCAAAAGTAATAGTATGAAAATGAGCAAAGGAAAATATATGCTGGATTTCAGAAAGCAACTCCTGGCAATCAGTTCTATGCTAATTTAGAAGAGACTCACAGAGGAAGAAGTGATGGAAGCCATTTCACTTAAGCCATTTGAAACTAAACTAAACTTTGTAAGTATCTATAAGGCTCTCAGAAAAATGAGACCCCATTCCTGAATATTTGGTGTAAATATAATTGACAGGAGCATACACTGAAGAGACCCAAGATAAGTTTTTCTGTTATTTGTATCAATGGATCTATAATTGTACCTGCTTTAAATGTCCTTAACCTTAATTTGGGACTCTGAACAATATGTAATATAAATAAGTCCCATCTGGTAGTACAGAATGCATCTTTGCCTTCCAAAAAACAATATTCTCTAGCCTTACTTGGGAAACTAGATTGAAGCAATCTCAGAACTATTAGCAATTATCTTTGAAAACTCATGGAGGCTCAGTAAGATGTTAGAGGACTAGAAAAGGGTAAACAGTGCCTTTTTTTAAAAAAAGGGAAACAAAGAGAAATTATAGACCAGTCAGCTTAACTTTAATACCTGCAAAAAATACTGGAACAACTTATTAAATAATCAATTTGTAAGTAGTAATTAATTTGTAAGGGGGGGGGGGGGAATAAGTTATAAGGAATAGCCAGCATGGATTTGTCCAGAACAAATCATGCTAAACGAATCTAATTTCCTTCTTTGACAATGATTCTGGCCTAATGGATGTGGCTGGCAAGCAGTAAATATGATATAACTAAAAATCAAGAAATATTTTTGACACAGTCCCTTGTGATGTTCTCCTAAGCAAGCAGGGGAAATACTGTCTTAATGAAATTGCTATGAGGTGTTTTCAGTTGAAACTCTGGTTGAAAGTACTCAGTTATCAGTGGTTCACTGTTAAACAAGGAGGCCATATGTAGAGGGGTCCCACAGAGATCAGTCCTGGGGTGATATGGATGATGGAGTAGAAAAAATTATAAAATTTGCAATTGATACCAAGATGGGGGGGCTGCAGGCACTCTAGAGGACAGGATTAGAATTCAAAATGACCTTGACAAATTTGGAAAATGTGTCTGCAATCAATAAGATGAAATTCAGTAAAGATAAGTGCAAAGTACTTCAGCTGGAAGGAAATATCAAATGCAAAACTACAAAATGTTGAATAACTTTCCCAGTGGTGGTAATACTGCAAAGTGTCTGGGGGATTATAGTGAATCATAAATTGAATGAGTCAACAATGCGTTGATGCATTTGTGCAAAAGGCTAATACAATTCTGGTGTGTATTAATGGCACTGCCGCTTTGAAATGCCATGGGGAGCACGGGGCCAGCAGGGGATGCCTGAGTCCCCCGCTGGCCCTGTGCTTCTCACAGACCTTTGCTTTTGAAGTACAGCAACAGCCCTTATCACCTAATTCAAATTGTATCAACTATTCGATTAGCCTATTAATCCAAATTTAACATCCCTAGTGTAAGGGTAGTTAAGCTCTGGAATAGGCTTCCAAAGAAGGTTTGGATTCCCCATACTTGCAGGTTTTTAAGAAAAAAATGGACAAACATCTGTCCCGTTTAGTCTGTTTGTGGTCCTGGGCCAAGAGGGTTGGACTTGATGATTTTTGCAAACCTTCCAGTGCTACATTTGTATGAGTTCATGATTCTGTGCTATTGGGGGGTGAAATTCTGGTTTCACTGGAGTCAGTGGCAAAACCTGGGTCAAAAAGGCGCTTTTGTGCATTTAAAACTAGAAACTTGTTTTACTAATTTCTCAAAGAAACAGCCTATTCCTTTCTTCTTTTTTCCAGTTATAGCACTTGGCATTGGTACCCACTAAAATTAAAAGTTACAAAGCTGTTTCCATTTTCAAAGTTACTGAGACATTGGCTTACTCAACTAATTTTTTCTCTGTATGCATCTAAAGGCCTTATGTACACACATAAGTTGTAAACACACAAGTTTTACCACTTTAAGTGTGTACAAGTACAATTAACATGGGGTAACCCCACTTGCATGGATGCAGTGATAGCAAAAGAAAGGTGCTTATGCTGGTATAGCTTATTCCAGTAGGGAGGGAAGAAGTTATACCAGTGTAAGGTACTATTATACTGATTTAAGAGTGTCCATACTAGGGCTAGTACGGATATAACTATTTCAGTAAAAAAAATAGAAAGCTCATACCCCTAAACAATGTATTTATATTGAAACCATATATATCTTTGTAGACCAGGTCTAAAGTTAGTTTCTGAAGTTTGAAGAAAATCCCTTCACCTTTTATACATGATGGAAACTGAGGAAAATAAATACTTTTATCATTGTAGTGCCCGCTCATTATTGTATTAAACTGAATTTCCTTAAATATAAACAAGTATGTGCGCATTGGTCATCAGAGATTTTTAGTGTACTTTAATGAGGCTGGACTTTTTGTGACATTACTGTATATTTTCCCCAGTCAACTTGACAGCCATGGAAGTTGCTGTTCCCATATCCTAGTTGAGTCAATATGCATTTGCAATTTTCCATGAGATTGTACCATGTATTGAAAAACACACATGATTGTTGACTCGCCTAATCAATGCATTATACAAAAAACATGCAAAATTAACTCAAGTCCCTGTCCTGGCCTCCGTACTGCAGAGCACGTGTGTATTTTAAGCACTATTCATAAAACAGCACACGCCCAAAAAATCTTTACAGTATTGGGGCCCTTTAAAGCAAATGATCTATGATTATGACATGATGCATGAGGTGTCATACACAGACAAAATAGGTTGATGTAAGGCACAAGTTAATAGTAAAGACAGGATGATTTGCACAAATTCCAAGAATATAACAGTTGCCTTAGGCTGCACCTGAACGATGTCGTTTGTAAGCACCATAGTCTCTTATTTTCATTTATTTCAATGGGAATTAAGAGTCTAACCTGCTGGAGAACTTCTGAAAATCCCAGTAGCCACTCAGCTGCATGCATAGGCACAGATACCGTTGGGAATCTAGCCCTAAATCACTTTTGAAAATAGGATCACTTAGGTACTTTTGAAAATTTTGCCCTCTGTCTTTATCTCCCTCCCTAACACCTCCCCAAAAAGATTCTGCAGTCATAATGTGGATAGATTTGCCAGTGTCGTGTTAATCCAACCTAAGAGCCTTCAGAAACTGCCTTTAGTCAGGTGATAGAAACAGCATAGTCATAGCATTGACCTAAATTTGGTGTAAAAGTCTAATTGGGATTGTCTAAATGCAAACGTTACTAGGAATCACCCATTTTGTCATTTTATTTAAAAAAAAGTAGGAAATTAAATAATTAACACAATAGTTTAATCAATGTAAGATTCATATTGCACAGTTTCATTTGCAAGGTGTGCAGTTGTAATACCTTTACATAAGGTGAGCAGTACCTTACCTCATAAATGATGCCATTGATTTAAAGAAGGACTTATTGGCTAAGTGATCTTCTTTTCAGTGTGAGGGATAGTAGCAGAATCTGGCCCATTATAATGTTAAATCAGCCAAGCTGCATACATATCCTGTTTTTTCCCTGTACTACTTGTGGAATATGTAGCTTAATGTACTGTTGTTTATGGTATAAAATGTGCACCATTAAAACATAATTGTTTGCTCATAAGAAAGCTATAAAGACATTAGTATTCTAAAGCAAGCTTTTCCAAGAGTAGGTTTCATATATTAGAATTATTAGAATATTAGAAGCTAAATTAGCTTATTTAGGAACTTTTTGCCTTGTGTAAGGATTTCAGCTTGTAATCCTATCAGAATCAGTATTTAAGTATCAGTGTTTAGGTAAACAAGATGTTTTTTATTTGAAATAGAATTACCTTAGTGCACAGTAGCTCTTTTCACAAGGCAAAACATGGCATGAATTTAACAAAGTGCATTTGCATATTCATGAGCTCTTCTTGGGAAGTCCAAGCTGACAAAATACTCTTAGCTAGATGCAGTACGTTTCTTAGAGGAGGGCTGGGGGCTAAAAATATCCAGAGAGTCAGTAGATATTCTTAAGACAAGGAATGTTGGTTAAATCTTGGCAGGTCTCTGGTAACTTTAGGTATTTGTTTAATATTATAAGTCAGCTGACTCTTTTTTAACCATGTACATATTCCTAAAAAGTCAGTGAACAATTTTAAAACTTCACTGAACACCCATGCATCACAGCACAGTTTATAAAACACACACCCACACACACACACACACACACACACACACGGAGGCTTGTTTGAAAATTTGTCAGAAAATTGAACTAAGAGCCAGTTTATTGCTTTAGAAGCTTCAGATTCTGCAGAGTTCAAGGAAGCATTTCCCTCAATATGCTCTTCTTTCCCTTGGTCTGGTACATTGACTGCTGTTTTAAATAATCACAGAAGCGTTGAAAATGGGATTTTTTCCCTGAGTAACCCAGATTCATTTAGTTTTGTTGTAAGCAGATTAAATGCTCATTTTGTTTGGAACAGTTTATACACATATTGTCTAGTGTTAAATGTGTTCCATTCTCAGAATTTGATTTTAATCGAGACTTAAATAAAAGCAAAACATAAACTTCATTCTAAATTTTCTTTCCAAGCTTGGTTGTTCCCAGGGCTTTACCTTATTACAAGTTCCTTTTGCCCTCCGAAAGTAAGTCATGGAGCTAATGAGATCCACTCCCCAGCGTGAATCAACTGTAATTAGCATTAAATCATGACTCCAACTCATCCTATAATCTTCTTTGTCTGAAAATCTGCCTGAGTGCTTTTGCCATGTTGGTTGTACACCATTGCCTCCGTTCTAGTTTTGCTGAAATTTCCATCTGTGCCTTCAGCTCTTCTTTCTTCAATGGCAGGTTGAACCTCTCTAGTCCAGCACCCTCGGGACCTGACCGGTGCAGAGCCACAGGAGATTAATATTGTCTCGCAGCATTGCCAGCACTTCCACTGCTTACTGGGGTCGTAGAAGACATTTATGGCTCATTTAGAGCTAAATAACAGCGCAGAACATTGAAAGCCAGGACTGGTGGCTCTAAACAAACTTTACGGTACTGTGGGAAACTTAGTCACACGCATGATACGTGGACATCCAGCTAACTAAAATCATACCAGACCCTGACTGTTGCTGGACCAGAGTGTGCCAGATTAGAGATGTTCAACCTGTAGTACAATTCCCTTCTCTGTGGTCCCACAAACCCCAACTCTCCAGACAAGTTTAAATTTGAAATGTTGTTAGAGACTTCATACAAAAAGTCTTATAGATTAAAGCAATAACTGGAAACATTCCACATAATTTGTAGGGCCACAGGAGAAGGGATTGTAAGAACAGTTTAAGTGATTGATTTAATATGATTCATTAATATGATTTCTCATGTTGGCATTTAGCCTAGCACTTTGACCTATATGTTTAAAAGTGCCCAAAATATTCTGTGCTTGGGACTGTCAGGTGGAACTTTTTTTGGTTTTGGACATCATTTTAACTCCTTTAACTCTTGATAATAGATGCTATTATTTTAATCACTAAAAAGGATTTAGGAGGACAGCACTGTCCTTTTGGTTTATTAAAATAAGTAGCTGAGACATATCCCTTTCTTTCAAGACTCTGAAGTAGAGATTCTAGATTTCAGCTGCTCTCACCTTTGTGAGTTGTATATTGCAAGCAGGAGAGAACTTGACTTTGCAGAATCTTCTGTTCGTTGACCCAACATTTGGGATTGTAGAACTGCTTGCAGCTAAAATCCTTGTGGGAGGTAAATTCCCTGAAGGCTTTTAAAAATACATATATTTGTAAATTAAGCTTTTGGCATAATTTGATTTTGAGTGGTTACCATTGTTGTTTTCTGCCAAATGAATATTTGTAACCAGAAGATTTTCAAGAAAAATAAAGGGTTGGTTTGTTTAATAATACCAGCCTTCTTGAATAATACCAGCCTTCTCGAATAATCAGCAAAATCCTGTAGCAGAAAACTTTTGTACATCAACAGTACAGTATTTTCATAGTAAAATTTCTCACTTTGCCTGTCATCCCTAGTGGTGAAGCAGCAATTGTTGTAATGCATGATTTCTTATTTCTTCTCTGCACTATTCAGAAACACAAACTACAGAAGAGGTAGGAGGTTTATTCATCTAGTTGAGCATTTGTGGGAAAGAGCAGGGAAGTCATGGCTGTCAGATATCCATAGTGGTATTATAGTTTGGAAACCTGCTACATGTTAACTGGGAGCTGTTGATTGGCTCATAATTTGAATGTATAATGAGGGCTTTTTGTATTCTTTTAGGAACCTATCTAATTATTCAATTAAAACTGGAAAGTGGGTGAAATTGTGACTCACTTCCTTTAGGCTGAATCTTATGCAGTTGGCTGTTGTAGGAAGCAGGGTCAATCTTGATGAATTGTGTGGGGTTATATGGTCAAATTTCAGCAAAATTTGTGGGTGTTTAGATAATCTCTTTACAGAATACTAGGATAATGAATTGATAGTGTAAGTAGGAGACAGAGACTGAAGGAACACTACAACATGCACGTATAGAAGAAATAAATAATCCCAATTTGCTGTTTAAAGGAGACACTCTTACCCTGGAAGGTTGAATTCTAACTGCATCTCAACCTCTGTCATTAAAATCAAAGTGAAGTCTGCAAACTGCTGATCAAATGCTTTGCTGAGTAGATGAGTTATTTTAGTGTAGTACTTCATACTTCTACTGTATAACAAGCTTCCCGCTGCACACTGCTGCTTCAAAATTTATCAAAGACTCCAAAAATCAGTGGATTATTCATTTATTGTCCTGAGGTGAAATCTCATATAAAACATTCTAGGTTCATGGTATCCAACATACTAGCCACATGATATTTTCAGGATAATGTGGCTAGTTTGCTATAGCAGTAGCCACTATATTGGCTATTGCTTCAGAACTGGGGGATACGATGGCTGTAGGTAATGTTATATGAGAGAGGGTTTTAACTGTTTTTGTAAGTAAATGGCCCCAGTAATCTGAACATACTGCCTGGGCCTGCTGTGTGGAAAAGGGATGCATTACTAGCCAGACCGGAATTCTAATAGCAGAGTATCTTGCTGTGATGCAGGGGAATCAGATTTAGTCCTTAGCTAGACTGCTCCTGTTTTGGATTGACAGGGGTTGGGAATGGTCCACAAAAATACTCCACCTATGGCAAAAGAAACACCTCACACAGCACTTGAATAATCTCAACCCACTGGGCCATAATAGGTAACAGAGATCTTCTCAGCAAGAGGAATGTCATAGCTGTAGAGGCAAGGACAAATTTTGTATGAACGTTTTCAACGTTAGCCCTCTTCACTCATGTACATATGACATGTGGCCTTGCAGCAAGAAAGATAAGTTAAATCCAATAAGGGCATGTCCTCACAGGGATGGTGTTGTAAAATAGCTATGCCACGCTAATTTTTCATGTGGACATTCTTATGCCTCTTCATTCGCATCTTTTTGCTTTAGCTTAATCCACTTTCAAAATGAATTAACCTTAGTGGTTATCACCTGCTGCCACGTTACGTGAGATATTTCCCAGATGAGGAAAAATTGAGTGTCCTTAAGTCTTGATGACTCCAATTCAAGTGAAAGCACATTAGAAAAATGGGATGACTTGAAGCACAGGGCCAATCAAGTTTCTCCACAGAACAGAAATTTGGAAAGGGGAGAATTCCCAAACAAGTGAACAAAGGATTCAGGTGTTAAAACTAGTTCTTAAGCCACAGAAACGGAGGTTTGGCCTTCACCAGGTAGGGCAAGTGTACACTACAGCACATCGGCACAGGTACACTGGGTCAGCTGCGCTGCTGTGGTGTACCTGGTGAAGACACACTATGCTAATGGGAGAGTGCTTGCCCATCAGTATAATTATTTGGCCTCTGTGAGAAGTAGAAGCTGTGTTGGCGGGAGCGCATCTCCTGCCAACATAGCACCAGTGTGGACAGCATGAAACTTGCATCGTGTGGGGAGCGGACAGGTTTTTTCACACCCCCTGAGCAACGTAAGTTAATAGTCTTAAATAGAAGTGTGGACCTGCCCATGCTTACTTTGGCATAAATGTTGTTTGGGAAAATGAAAAATCCACACTCCTCTGCAACATCATAATGCCAACTAGGGATGTTAAGGACTAGTCGCTCCTTCCCCCCTGTTGCTGCCTCTATCAGTTTCAAAGCGGCAGCGCCGCACAGCTGATCCTGGGCTCTGCACGATGCTGCTGCTTTGAAGTGCCACCACGGCATTTCAAAGGGGCAGCACTGACCTATTGACTAACAAAGTGGTCAGTGCAAAAATGCATTGACTATTTGATTAGTGAATTACATGCTACTTAACATCCTTAATGCCAATTGTATTCCCCAAGCCTCTCACACCGACATAGCCACCACCTGTCTCAGACATGGAGCTACTAAGCGAACTGCAGAGCGCTCTCTCCTCAGCCTAGAGCAGTGGTCACCAACCTGTAGATCGGAATCTTCTGGTAGGTCTTGGAGCCTCTGACAGGTGATCCTGACTGGTTTGGCCAACAGGCCATCAAGTGACATCACTTCAGCTGCCCCTCCTCACACTGCTGCTCATCTCCTGCCCTTTGCCTTGGAGCTGTCCCCTAAGGAGCCTCCTGTTGGCTGTGCAGGGCGGAGGAAGGGCGCTGATGTCAAGGTGTCCCCTCTTCCAATCTCCAGAGAGGGGGCACCACAGGACTTAGAATGGAATTTGCTGGCTGCTTTTGGGAGTGGTGCAGGGCCAGGGAAGGAGTGAGCCTGCCTTAGCCCCATTGCACCACCACCCAAGAGCCACCTGAGGTCAGCAGGGTCCAGCTGGAGCCCACATCCCAAAACCCTACCCCAGTCATGACCCCCCTTTTACACCCCAAACACCCTGCCAGAGCCTGCACCTAGAACCCCCTCTGGCACCCCAACTGACTGCCCCAAGCTCAGCGCCCCCTCACACTCCAGATCCCTTAATCCAAGACCAGAGCCTGCACCTCAACCCTCTGCCCCAGCCTGATGAAAATGAGGAAGGATGGAGAGAGGAAGGGGCACAAAGGAGGCAGGGCAAGGGTATTTATTTGGGTGTCAGGTAGATCTTGGATTGCACTGCAACATTTTTAGGCATGAGATCAATTTTTGAGTTTGAGACCACTGGCTTAGAGCATGTTCACCTGACGGGCTTCAGCAGCACAGCTGGACCAGTACATCTGCATGGATGTAAATTTGTAGCGTGCTTCTCATTGACACAGGGGCAGCTTGAATGGAACAGAGAGGGACAGACTTTTGTAGCAGTGGGGCCAACAGAGGAGGAAGGAAACTAACCTATGCTATATTCTGGGGTCAAGGTCCTCCTTGGAGCACCCCAGAATATAGCATAGGTGCAAAGCAAGGACTGGTCTACACGGGCAAGTTTTATTGCCACCACCCCCTCCTTTTGGTGACACAATACATATTGCAACACAACAAAAATCACACAAAAGACCAGTTTCAGTGATAAACTTCCCCCTGTGCTTACTGTTGACAGTCATGCAGTGTGTACTACGGTAGGCCCTTTTTTTTTTTTTTTTTTTTTTTTTTTTTTTAAGTTTATTGCACATCAGGATGCATCCCTGCCAGATAAACAGAAATGTGCCCCTCCCCTCTGCATGCCCCAGGAACTTTTAAAATCCATTTCCTGCTGGCTGGCTCGCTCATTGTGGAGTGCTCCTCATGGTGTCTTCTCAGGGAGTCAGGGGTGGCTATGACTCAAGCTGCTGTCCTCCTTGGAGCACCCCAGAATATAGCATAGGAGAGAAGTCTGGGTTCCAGGATTTCTCACAGCAGATGGTGGAGTGTGCAGCAAACAAGGACTGTCACTTGGAAATGGTGTGAATCCCTGGGAAGGCTGTAAAGCAAAAAGGCGGCTGACGGGACGTTTTTCACATTCCCAAAATATCGTGCATTATGGTGAGCATTCCCATGGTGCTTAGTGATCAGAGGTGATGCCAAGCACTGTGGCATGCATACTCGCAGTGCTTTGCTCTTTCTGTCAATGAGGGAACTAATAATGTGACCATAATATGTCGACAGAGGGTGGCACTGTATACATGATTTAGTGGCTTTCTTTTTGGCAACTCTGTGTCAACAGTATTTTTGTCACGAAAACTTTCTAGTGTAAACATGCCCCAACTGGAGAAAGCTGCTTCTTTGAGTCAGAGTCTATGTGCAGGAGTGGGGGATCCTGAACGGAGCCTGAAGAATGATAAGGATACTCTTGTACATTTCTAAGGTGGAATGCTGCCGTTGCACCTCTGCCCCCTCCCACAGAGCTGGAGCTGAGGAGAGCTGGCTTTCCCCCCCTCCCTGCCCCCACTTGCTGCCTCTATCAGAAAGAGGCAGCAGGTGGGGAGGGGGGTGAGACTAGTCACTTACATCCCTACTACAAGATGCTTAAGTGGCTGTACCATGTATGTAATTAGCACACTAATCTGTTGTACTTTGCTTTTGGGATAAAAAACTACAAATGTTTGTCAACTCTAATATGGTTCGTATAAATCACATGGAGAGATTAACACTGATTTTTTTTTTTTCCACTGATAGGTTAATGACTCCAGGAAGTGAGATTAGGTTTGTCCACAAGCAAATGGGTTTAGTACCAGGCTGGGGTGGAGCTGCCAGGCTAGTACAAATCATTGGCAGTAGCCCTGCCCTGAAGCTGCTAAGTGGTGCTCTTAAAGTGGATCCTGAGAGAGCAGTACATCTTGGGCTGGCTGACTAAACTTTGCTGTCTTCAGATGAAACCAGATCTTTAGAAGAAGCCCAAGTGTGGCTAAATCAATATACAAAGGGTCCAGCTGAAGTGATTCATGCTGTGAAAAAGGTGATCGCAGCTGGAAGAGAACTACAACTTGAAGCTGCCTTACGAGCAGAGAAGGACATTTTTGGAACACTTTGGGGTGCGCCTGCCAATTTGCAGGCCTTGGCTCAAAGCACAAAACACAAATGATTAACTGTCAATTCACAAAAAATGTTTTGATCTTTTGCAAACAACTTTTGCTAAAGCAGGTGTTAATTTGAACTATTTAAGAATTTGTTCATTTAACTGGGCACTAATACAGCTGGTCCCTAACTTACAGCCACCTCTACTTATGACCAAAACGGTCGTAAATGCGGGCTCCGAGTTACAAATGCGACCTGCACTTACGAACCGCGGGGTCGCAATGTAACTCAATGGGTTCTGAGTTACGACTATTCCAAGTTACGGCTAAACGTTTGGTCCGTAACACGTTCGTAACGCGGGGACCAGCTGTATTTCTAGCTTGCATATCATAGAACCATAGTTGGTGTGCCACAATGGAGAAATCCCCTGTGGGTCCTTTGCTGTTCTAATCACAGGTAGAATGGAGATCAGTGAAATTAAAGGTAAATACTTTGTTACCCTCTCAGAAGGGGGTTGAAGACACTATTCTTGTTTTGAATTGTTTACTTGTGAAGGGGCTAGGTTAACTGCACTAGAAATAAAGCATATTCAAACTGCACTTCTCTACCACTTGTGCTGCAGGTGTACCTCAAATTAGTTTTTTTGGGACCACCACCAAGGTGCCAGGGTAACTTATTTTCTATCTTCAATTAGTTCTTGGCCTCTGTGCTAAAAATGCAAACAAGGATGTTAATTGTGATGGTTTTTATCAGTGAAGACTATTAGCAGAAATCACTTCAAATAAGACAGCAAGTGCTGCTTCTTATTGGCATTCTACCTTTTGCTTTTTGGCTTGCTTAGAATTATTAACTTGCCCCTGTACATACCTTTGATTACAATTATTTTTTGAAAATTTGTGAAAAATTAAGCTACTTACAGATTGCTCAGGCACTATACTAGGAGACATAACACAGCCTCAGAAAGGAATTCACAGAGGCCAGTAAGCTGAGCAGATACCTAGGTTGTTAAAGTGTAGTTTTTATTAAATTATAAATTTTGTAACAAAAACAAGACAGATCAACAAAGACCTCAAAAAACAAACTACAAGGACTAGACAGCAAAGCCAATGAAAATGGCATGTAGTGTGTGTACAGATAAGAATTCTCAACAGAAGTTAATAGCATTTTTACATTTCCATTGTAGGAAGATAAAATGATTGCTTTGTCTAATAAAACACATCTTAACTTCAAACTCACATTTTCTCACATTAAATTAAGCATCCTGCTCATACCCAACATCCTGTTAGTGTTCTTTTCATAATCAATCCATGCAGAAAGTAGTAAGACAATTAATGCAACAGTCAGATAATGAAGACAATCTGAGTTGTACAGTGGATATACATTGGCCAAAATGGGACTGAGTATCTCCACAGGGTAAAATGCTACAAAATAAACACAAAGGACATTTTCAAGAAAACTGGGTATTGCTAAGTAGCTTTCAAACCATTAACAAGACACCCCAGTTTCTTACATTTAAAGAGTCTTCCAGCTGAGACATGTTGAGACTTTAAGTTAACAGGCCAAGTTTGTTTTTCTCCTTCATTCCCCCCTCCTCCCACTTCAAAAGCTAGTTTTGAGTGCAAGGCCAGCATCAACAGAAAATGTACAGGTACTGGACTGAGTTTTTAAAAACACATGGCTCTAAACTTCAGTTACTGTACACTGTCCGTCAGGCCTTCTAGATCTTACACTGGTGCTTACTGCCCCACCCCCTGCCACTGTTCTCTCTATTACTGATTGGCTTGCATTCACATTCAAGTGTCTTTGCTGGGCAGAGGACATGTGTTGCTGAAGTTGAGCATACACATCCTCACTATCGCTGCTATCATCCGATTCGGTTTCCTCAACGGAGATATCAGGGGCTGGCACCCTACCAGATGATGATGACTCATGGTCTTCCTCTCCCTCTCCCCCATGACTTCTTTCAGCCATGCTGTCTCCATTTATCTGCAAGTGGGCAAAAGAGTTCTCTAAAGAAGTGCTTGCATCAGGTGATGGTGTTGCAGGACTCGTCAGCTGACCATCTAGTGAAGTTAGGGGTCTAGTAGAAACGGATGCTAGAGGCTGCACAGCTGCAGCCCCCAGAGCCGATGTACTGTCTGCGCCATCAGCAGAGCTCTCTCTTCCTAGATTGACAGTGTTAGAGTCACAGTCCAACCTAAGCCCGGCCACTCCCTTCTTTGGTATATCTATTATGTCCCGTTTTATTTTTCTGCGACGTCCATGCTCATTTCTCCTATACTGAACCATGTTTTCGAGGTCTGCTACATACAAAAACCCAGCAATTAACATTTCAGTGCTCTTTTTACCTTTGGAAAAGGCATCTTCCAGCTCCCTACTGGTACGTTCATCATATTGCCACCAACCATTTCTACCTTCATAGTACCAAGCATATTCCCCATTGCCTCTGCTTGCCACTTTTAGTTCCTCTGGAGATAGTAAGGTTGGCTTGTCAAGAAAGTCCTCAGGAATCTCCTGCCGGCACAGTGCACATCGTTTTCCGAGCCAGGAAGCTCCTTTGACACACAGATAGCAGAAAACATGTTTACAAGGCAGACTCACTGGGTGGACACACGTTTGCAGACAGATAGCACATTCAGGGACTGTCAGGGAAGGTGTTGCATTGGAACAGGACTCATTCGTCTTCCTATTAGTGGGAAGCATGTTGATTGTGTGATCAATTTCACCACAGCCAGCCATCCTACAGAGAAACAGAAATACATTAGTGAGTTATAAGTATTACGCCAAATCAGCACCTTAACTCACCTAAGACACCAATCACAGAATAAATAAAAGGCTCTCCATGAAGTCAAATGTTTGTTTCATAACTGATTGTCCAAACTGAACACTTTAAAATATTTAGGTTTTATCGATGCATAACTTCAGGAAAGATTACAGCATTCCGTTCTCTAGTTCAGTGACATTAACAAACAATGACTTCCAAATTTTGAGCATCCCAACCTCTGTTGTCCATTTCAGTTTTAACTCTCTGGTATGCCAATTCAGACTAATGGGTTTTCAGTTCTTTCTGTGCTCTCAGGCAGGAATGTTAACTAATCAATAAGGGATTTTCTTTCATGCATCCTCTGGTGGAATAGCTGTTTGAAAGCATCCAGTCAGTCAGCTGTTCATACATCATCTCAAGAAATGAACAGCAACTATGAATTTGTAAATCTTACTTTCATGACAGAAAATCCACAAAAAATGTTCTGCTTGTTGGCACCTATACGAAGCAACTTTTAGTGTTTGTCTTAATAATGCTTATGAGCATCAACTCAGGAGTCTAGAAAATGAAAATGCCTACTCAGCTCCCTTCTCCCACAGCACTTTCTGGGATACTCTCTTGAGGGATTTTCCTTCCTCTTGTTCAATAGCCACAAGAGTCAGCTGATACCCATAGAAAAGACATTACTTTGTGATTAATGATATTGCAAGGCAGTGACTCTCAACCTTTTCAGACTACTGCACCTGTTTCAGGAGTCTCTTTTGTCTTGCTTACCCCCCCATTTACACCTCATTTAAAAAGTACTTGCTTACAAAATCAGACAAAGAATACAATGGTTTCACAATATACCATTACTGAAAAATTGCTTACTTTCTCATTTTAATCATGTAATTATAAAATAAATCAATTGGAAAATAAATGCTGTACTTAAATTTCAAAGTATAGTACAAACAGCAATATAAACAAGTCATTGTATGTCTCAGTGGTGACAGAATGAGGAGCAACCGTCTCAAGTTGCAGTGGGGAAGGTCTAGGTTGGATATTAGGAAAAACTATTTAATAAGGATGGTAGTGAAGCACTGGAATGGCTTACTTAGGGAGGTGATGGAATTTCCATCCCTAGAGGTTTTTAAGTCCCAGCTTGACAAAACCCTGTCTGGGATGATATTTGGGATTGGTCCTGCTTTTTGAAGGGAATTAGACTTGATGACCTCCCGAGGTCTCTTCCAACCCTATGATTTTAGTTTGTACTTACTTCCCTAGCTCTTTATGTAGCCTAATGTAAAACTAGGCATATATCTAGGTAACTTTATGTACTCCCTGAAAGACCCCTGTGTAGCACCATGGGTACACATACCTCTAGCTAAGAACCAGTGTTGTAGAGTGCTCAGAGAACCTGCATCATCACTCCTACAAGACATGGCTGTTACCAGCAGTCACACGTGTTGGCAGCCGTATTTATTCTAGATTTAGGCTTGGCAACAGATACCATTCCAGCTACTTCTTGCCTGATGTACTACTTTCACTTCTTAAGTGGGTTTCAGATTCTACTTTGCCTCTCCAGCTTACCATCTTTGGTAGGTGTTCCTAAAATAAAACTGTCCTTTGAAACATCTTTCCTCCAAACATGGTATTACCTGCCTCAGGTTGATACTAGTCCTCTTTACCTTACACATCATGAGGTCTACCAGATCCTCTCTCTCTTGGAGCAGTGTATCTTTTCAGAACCAAATGCCCCAAAGGTGTAAAAAATTAAGAAAGTTAATATTAAGGAATTTTCACGGGGGAACCCAGTTTAAGAAATGCATGAGGTTAGAAGAGGAAGGAATTTTTAGGCATTATTTATCCCCTACAGAATTAAAAGTAAAAGGGGAACTCTCAAGGCACAAAGCATGTATGACTCTCTCTAGATTTAGATTGGCTCCCATGACTCCAGAAGAGCTACCTGAAGAGTTAAAATAATATTGGTAAGGACACTAAGAAAGGGATCTTTCCTGTTCATTTGACTGTAGAATCCCGACTCTGTCAGGAACCAAGAAACTCTTTTCTTCTCTGAAGATGATTCACCCCCCTATAGAACTCAAATAGACAGATTTTAAAAAGGATTAGGTATGTAAAAGCATCTCAGGACTTTTACTTTAACACATTCTTTTTCTGCTAGGTAACATATTTGGGATTAACATAATTTTCTTATGAATGACCAATCTCTTCAAACCACTTTTGAACGTCAATTTATGATTGCTAAAAGCACTATAGATTGAATACTTAAGAGATCATGTGGATAACTGTGCCCACCTACATTTCAGTCTCTTATCTGAGAATTCCTCCCCAAAGGCAAGATCAATAACTTAAAAGGAATGATTAATGGAATCTTTGTCATAGTGTCTGAATTGACATGCCAGAACTCAGAAATAGAATTACCACCTGGCAATTGTCTTTCTTCACAGTAATATATGCCAAATTGAGTGATTCACCCTAAAAAGGGTCTGAGAAGATATTGTACCAATTATGTTACAGATTTTCCTCCCCTTAACTTGCTTTATAGTTTCCTCAGACTTTTTGGAATAGAATTTCTTTATATTCAAATTAGTGCTTCTGCCTGACAGTTTTTTATAGAAGGACAAGTTACTGATTTCTCAGAATACCCACAGGATGCAATGGAGCTGGTATTTCCTGGGGAAATAATTGGAATAAAACCCCTTGTAGTGATACTCCAACAGTTGAAGAAGAGAGCAGGAACAGCTGCTTCCATAAGGTGTACTCGTGTCCAGAAAGGTAGTTAGGTAAGGATTCTGATTTCTCTACAGTTTTACAAGAGACTGCCTTTGGAATGCTCTTTTTAAAATTGTTCTCTCTTTAGAAGAGTAGATGAGGTTAACCACCTTACAAGGATAAATAATTTTCTATACAAATGTCATGTCACGCTTGATTAATACCTCAGAGAAAGCTGAGATTTCCAAATGCTAAGTATAAATGCAGCTGGATTTGGCAAGTTACAAATTCTGGTGCCACAAATTTCACATATTGGTAACCTCTAATGACAGGAGATTCAAAGTTCCCAGTATTTAGTAATTAAAGATGTTAAATCGCATTTAATCAGCTAATCGAGTAGTCGATAAGGGGGGGGAACTGTAGAGCCGTAGCAGGGTTAGCTCTCTGCTGCAGCTCTGCCTTTTAAATGTAGTAAGACCTTCCCAGATCTTACTACGTTTAAAAAGCTAAGGCGCAGCCGTTTGGGACTGTCCGGGCTCACGCCCGGTCCCCCACTGAGACTCTGCTTCCCGGCAGAGATGGTGCTGGGGGGAACCGGCTTTTCAGCCGATTCCCCCCAGCACTGGCTCCTATTCCCCGACTTTCTGCCTCATAGAAGCAGCGGGGTGGTGGGGGGAGGACTAGTTGACTTGACTAGTCACTTACATCCCTGTTAGTAACAGCAATGTAAAGAGTATTAATATTTAGAAACCCCGAACAATGGTTCAAAAGAGTTAATATTTATAGCTAATGCTAAACTTACGTTACTTGCGATTTGCCATGTGAAAGCATGCAGAGAGGGGACAGAGTGGGGGGGTTGCGAGAGAGGTGCTAGACTGAGGTTCAGTCTTGGAATACTGGCTCTTAGGAGAGAAACTGAAACATTCCTAGTTTACACAGATGCGTGTAGTCTCTAGAAGAGATTGCCAAACTTACTGAGTTCTGGCTCTTGACTTCTGGTCGTGGTACTGGCTTATTTAGGACTTTTTACTTATTCACTTGGCTTGAGCTAAGGGCACATCTTTACTTCACTGGCCGCATCCAAGTAACTAGAGTTGCGTACCTTAAGCCAACCTTCCCAGTCTAGTGTAGACCTCGCGCCTCAGACAATTATCTGGAGGAGATATGGTCTCAGGTAGACAAGGCAGGATGGTCTGATCTCAAAATTCACATAAGTATTGTTATTCCATAACTTAAGAGGGGGGAAGTATTAAATTAATAAGGCTGAAGGTTCAATCCATTTCTCCAGAGGGCCCATCAGCTTCTCACTTGTGTACATCTTAAACAATTGAGGTCAACTGGAAGTGCATATGCACAAGTCAGAGGGCAAGTAGGCCCCAGAACATTTAAATTCAATAGAACTACCACCACCAAAACATGTTATTTTTAGAAGAGCCTATCATTAATCAAATAAGCCTATAGAACATGATTATTAAAGAAAAAACATTAATCAGCTCTAATAGGACAAACAAAAAAAATGTACTGTTTTAAAATTAGGATTGGCACTTCGAACACAGGAAAAAATATTTAGAGATCAGAGTAGCAATGGTCTAGTTATGGTTCAGAAAGCACTCTCTCTCCAAACTTATTTTCAGGTTATTCCTCAGGAATTCTGCACCACAATGCAAAATACTGCAGAAATTAACGTGGTACATGCAGAATATCCTTTCCCTCACAAACATGGGCTGCAGAGCCAAACTTCCACATAAAACATACTAGGGATGTTAAATTTCGAATAACTGACTAATCGAATAATCGATGCATTTTACATTGACTATCTGATTAGTTGATAGGGCGCCTCCACCTCTGAAGTGTAGCAACAGCCCGAGGGATGTTGTTACACTTCAAAGGCGAAAGCGCCACATGGAGCCTGGGGTCAGCTGGGGACTCCGCCACTAACCATGGGCTCCGTGCAGCACTGCCACTTTCAAACACAACAGGGAGCCCAGCAGCAGTGCCCCAGGAAGTCCAGGATCAGTGGGGGAATTCCCCCGCTGACCCTGAGCTCCGTGCGACACTGCCGCTTCAAAATGCTGTGGGGATCCCAGCATCAGGCGCCTCGCAGCATTTCAAAGTGGCACTGCCCTGTGGAGCCTGGGATCAGCCGGGGACTCCCCCACTTCCCCTGGGCTCCATGAGGTGCTGCCGCTTTGAAACGCTGCAGGGAACCCAGTATTAGGCTCCTGTCGCAGTGTTTCAAAGCAGCAGCGCCACGTGGAGCCTGGGGTCAGTGGGGGAGTCCCCAGCTGATCCTGTGCTCCACCTAGCACTGCCACTTTGAAACGCCGCGTACAGCCTGGGGACACCCCAGCTGGCCCCGGGCTGTACGTGGTGTTTCAAAGCGGCAGCACTGCGTGGAGCCCGGGGTCTAGCCCCAGGCTCCACACAGCACTGTCACTTTGAAGTACCCTCTCCTCTTTCCCCCTTCCTTGCTGCCTCTTTCTGATAGAGGCTGCAAGAGGTGGGGGTCGACTAGCCTGTCGACTATCCAATAAGCATTTGCTTATCACAGAGCTAACTAGTCAACTAGTCATTCACATCCTTAGAATATACTGAGATGTGAGAGATGGTTCCCAGCAGCTGACACTTCCTCACAGGCCCTAAAGGAAGGACATGAGGGTGTCCAGAAAACTCTGTACAAGCCTGAGCCCCAACATCTGGCTGTTTTTCCCTCCTGATCCCTGGGGAGGTAGAGGGTGGGGTGCCTGGGTCTGGGGAGGGGAAGGGGTACAGGTATCTGGATTAAGAGGAGTAACTGACTAATTGGCTGGGAAGGAGGGAGCAGAGAAACAGGAAGTGGGTGTCATAGGGTTTTGGGTTTTTTTAACTCTCTACTCCTGGGAGAATTTGTGTGTGTGCCTGTGTTGTTAAAACATACTTGCTGACAGGCATATTGGAGAAAATTACCAAAATAATTGAAACTAGTATGATTATGTATAACGACAAATAAAATTTGTAGAATTTTAAAATATTGTGCAAAGAATTTTTAAATATTTTGGTGAAGAATTCACCAGGAATATCAGATGCTCATGTAAGTAAAGGATAGGTTACTTATAGCTATACTTCTGATTTGTTCTTAGCACCATTTTTTTTTTTAATTTGGAAATTTTATCAATAACTCTTTGGAGAACGACTGCCTTTATCCTTAATTGCTTAAGCTCTAGTTCCACTTTTTAAAATGACTGATAAATAGGAAAAAAATGTTTCTTACCATTGTTGCAGAAAGCAACATAAAATATACAGTTTTATTTTTAAAAGCTGTGTTTCAAACCATCTGAAATATTTAGAATGGTAGTTCAGCTATGAAAAGAATGCTCAAAGAACACTAGACATTTGAACCACACAGTTAAAACAGTTGATGCTGAAATGCAATAAACCACTAAGATGGACCCAACCTACACGTGTCAGATATCTCTCCCTGTTACTACCTATTTTTATGGAATATATTCTCATTAAATCATATATACATGCTAAGAATGTGTGAAATGGTATATGTTAGCACTTAAAATTTGAAACATGTGATGCAGGAGATCTAAATGAAAAGCCCCCATAGTGGATCCCTTCAAAGAGAGAAACTGGATTTTAAACCTCAGCTCAGTATCTCTTTAAGTAACTGATAAATGCATGCCATGTTCTAATTTTTATGTTCACGCGTGAAATGAATTTTCTTATGTGTACCAATATAGAGGTGATGTGTGATATTGGGGAAGAGGATTGGAATGTGGGAAGGGTGAGGGATCCAACTGGGGGTGCAGCCTCTGAAATGGGCAGTTGTGAAAGGTTTGGAGTGCAAAAGGAAACTCAGGGCCAAGACAAAGGGTTGGAGTGGGGAGGGGCTAAGCAAGTGAGAGGGATGCCTCTCCATGGCTGGCCTGCGGCACCTCTCCCCTTCCCCTAGCAAAGGGGTAAGGAACCTTTTTTGGATCAGGAGCCACTTACCCACAGAAAAATCAATCAGAAGCAAAAAACAAACAAACAAAAAAAACCAAATCACTCCCCCCAACCCCCAAAAATCCTCACTGACGTTGCCCCCATCTGAGAAGGAGAGGCTCCCCACATTCCCCTCACACAAGAGCCAAGTGGGGCCCAGGCTCCAGCCCTGATGGCTTCCCAATATAGGGGGAAAGGGAGCCCTGAGCCTTGGGGGCCAGATCCAGGCAAGCTGGGGACCAGGCCTTAGGTTCCCCACTAGGGATGTAAGCGACTAATCGACTATTCGATAAGCAAAAAGCTTACTGAGTAGTTAACTAGTCCCTTCCGCCCGGCCTTACTGCATCTATCAAACAGGGGCAGCAAGGAGGAGGGAGGGGAAGAAGAGCGGTGTTCTCCAGTTCTGTGGGAGGGGCCAGGGGCACAGCAGCAGTGTTACACCTTGAAACATACAAGAGTTCCCGCTGGGGCTCCTGGACATTTCAAAGGAGAAGCACCGCATGGAGCCGGGGGACTAGGAATCCCTCGGTGGCCCCGGGCTCCATATGGTGTTTCAATCTTTGAAATGCACAAGAGCCCCTGCTGGAAGGGCTCTTGCTACATTTCAAAGTGGAAGCGCCTTTATCGACTAATTGAATCGTCGATGGAAATTCCATCAACTATTCGATTAGTTGATTAATTTTAACATCCCTATTCCCCATCCCGCCTTAGCAGGTCTGTCTGGGACTGGGTTGGGGCCAGGAGAGAGGCACCTGTCCCATGGCCACTGCAGGTCCGGGCTAGGGCTCAGCACCAGCATGCTCCAAGCAGCTGCAAATCCAACTGGGGCTGGACTGGGATACCAGTACCCTCTCCTGGCTGTGGCAAGTCCGGAGTTTGGGGAAAGGCATCTCTTCCCTCCACAGAGCTTAATAGGCAGCTGCACAACTTAGTCAGAACTTGGAATGCTAGTTAATTAGCCAAATAAAAATAACGTTGAGCTTACATTTTTTTTAGTATGGTTCCTGCTGAAGCATGCCACAAAACTAAAATGTCCTCTTCAAATATATCCAATCAAGATATAATGTTCTCTTTCCCACTGATGGCTCATTCTTCTGTTCTGCACAAGGGAACACTGCTAGTTTTTCAACTTCTCTGCAAGATGAGGAAAAGAAAACATGATTAGAGGAACACTGAACAAAGTTCCCTTTCATTTAGCAGTCTAACAGCAAACAAAATACAGTGTTATGTTCTTATTATAGCAACAGAAGAATAACGCCCTCTTTTACCAATTTTCAACATCTAGAAATATGGTTTGCAAACAGGTGGCCGTCTGGTTTTAAAATTCTCAATTTCTACCTGCATTTTGTCATCCACTGTTGTAATATCAAACTTCAACAAATCTACTTCGCTTTTTAAGATATTTATAAAGGCAGTCACATTGGTATCTAAGATTGAGGTAAGTGTGGGTGAACAGTCACGCTCAATACTATCATATATATAGTAGCCCAGTATCTGAGAGTCTGTAACGCCGAAATGCTGGCTGTTCCCTCTGGGGGGCGCTGTTGCCTGAAATGCTGGCTGTTCCCTCTGGGGGCGCTGTTGCCTGAAATGCTGGCTGTTTCTCCTGGGCGGCCCGTGCTGCATGGGGAGTGCGGGGCCCAAACGGCTGCTTGCACCACTTGCTCCCCCATGGCGGCCCGGCTGAGCGGCACAGAAGTCAGCCAAGCGCCACAGTGGGAAGGGAAGGGAGGCGGGGCGGTGACGTGCGGCATGACAGCGGCTCCAGGCCCCGCCCCCTGGCCATGAACATCATCGCCCCAACCCCCTTCGCCTCCCGCCGTGGCGCTCGGCTGACTTCTGCGCCACTCAGCCAGGCCGCCGCGTGGGAGCAAGCGGCGCAAGTGACCGTTTGGGCTCTGCGCCCCCCATGCAGCACAGGGAGTGCGTAGCCCAAAAGGCCATTTGGGCTCTGCAGTCCCCCGAGTGAGAGGCAGGAGGGGGAGGAGAGCTGAGAGAGAGAGAGAGAGAGAGACGAGAGCCTCTCCGAAGGCTCAGGAGAGAAGACCGATGTGGAGGAGAGACCTGAAAATTCCGTCTTATGACGGGCTAATTGGCTAGTTGCTTAATAGCGTACTGCCAAGCAGTGGAGAAACAAAAGCAGCTATGTTCAAGACCAATATTTCTTTCTCTACTTCCCAAGATTTTACACACACTGCATAATTCTAGGAAGCTGTCATAGTTCTACCAAGGTGTCAAGACTACACTGCCTCCATACTGTAATCAGAATCAAGCAAGGTCCTACTACAGAAGATGGAGAGGAAATACTGAAATGGTTGATAATTCCTACACTGAAGCATTACCAGCCCTATAAAGCTATACATTTCTCCTCTGATGCAGCTCTTAAAGCATTATTAAATCACATTTACTTAACCAATTTGCACTACACCTTTCAATTGTTGCAACATGTTATATTTGAGGTTTACAGTAAAGTGTGGATGTCAAATCCCATTTAAGTAGTTGCTTCCGGCCCCCCTTTCCTCCCCGCGATGCAAGGCTGCAGACTCCTAGCACAGGCTGGGAGAAGGCAGCCCTTTCCCCCAGCTCCACATGAGGCTGCAGACTCCCAGTGCAGGCTGGGAGCCATCAGGCTTCCAGGTAATGGTTAACCGTCACCTAGTAAGCATCACTCAGTAAGGTTGATGCTTACCAGGTAACCAGTAACCTGTTCACACCTACTGTAAACTGAACCTAAAGAAGCATGATATGCAATGTTTCCATTCACTCATAAAAAGAACGATTTCAGTGAAATGTTATTGCACAGACCAGATTCATAAGTGTGCAGCACAGTAAAGTTAAGAAGTGATAAGTCTCTGACAGAGAGCTGAATATTTAGCATAATTGTAGAACATACATCATTGATAACAGCAGATTGTAAAAGTTTAGATGGCTTTCCAGTTAACATGTTTGAGTAATAAAATCACCATACTAAAACTATTTTCTAGCTACAGCTGAGTATGGGACTTTTTAGAAATTATTCCTAAGACATATTGCCAAGATCAACAGGCCTCAACATTAGTCCTCACATACTTTCAAAGGTAAAGGCTTTTTTCAGAGTCTCTTTGGTCATCCCCCATCTCCTCCACTCATTAGCTTCCAAAAAAGAAAAGCTGCAACAGTTTTACAATTCTAGCTCCTCCTTAAGCAACTCAACAGACAAGACGGTGTGACCAAAGGGTGTGGTGTTTGATCCACCACTTTTCAGACGCTGGCACTGTACTACTGCTGCTGCTGCATCTCATTTAAAGAAGCTTCTTGTCTAAGTGGACAAGATTCCTTTCTGACAGTGGATTCCAGACTCCCAGTGCATACTCTTTTTAAAAGGATGCATTCAGAATTGAAAGACCTGACTTATTTTCCTTTTCCCCACTTAACTATGAATATGGGCTATGATGTGTAATTATGCCTAAAAAGAATCTACTCAGGATAATTATAAGGTTAAGATAAAGCTGCTTTTAACTGCTGTACACCTTTAAGATGAATCAGTCTTAAAAGCCATCTTCCAGCGTAGCCCGGCTTCCGGGGAGCTGGCTGCCACCCTGTACTGTGGACTCTGTAGTATAAAGCTTATACTGCAGAGCCCGCAGTGCAGCCGGCTCCTCGGGAGTGGGACCAGCCGGCTCTGCTTCTGGGGAGCTGGCTGTGCTGCAGGCTCTGCAGTATAAGACTTCTATTCAGGTGACTTGCATCCCACACCTGCTGCTGTGAAAGGGAAAGATGCTGGGATTCCTACCAAGTTGATGTCCATGCACTAGTCAGGGGTTCCATCTTTTGAAGTGTCTTACTAGGAGGTGTCTCCTGCACCCTTCAAAGCCCCTCTGGCTGTTGCAAGAATGATGGTGGTGTTCTCCCAACAAACCCACTGTACTTCAGAATCTGATTTTTTTGCACCTTCCTCTACTGCTCAGAGCTTTTCCCAAATTGAAACAGAAGGAAACTGACGGTCCTTGTCAGCTGAATTGCTACCCACAAAATTCTCTATATCAGCAGTGAAGACTGGGAAGTCTCTGGTCAGTTTTTGCTTGGATGATGCTTTGGAGATCTGAACAACAATAGAGGAACTAAATCCGCAGATTTCGAAAGACAGTGCTTTCCGTTTATATTTTGTTCATATTTGAAAGGTGATGTTCATGGTCATAAGGGTAAGAAATTTATTTCCAGACAGAAGCTTAGATTCTGCAAAAGCAGAAGCAGGAAAGCTTCCTGCATGACAAAGGTTAGTGGATTTTTAAAGCCCTATATTAGAATAGTACTGCCAGTCTTGCAAGTATTACACCACTACACAGAATACTCTGAAATAATTCATGCAATTAAGACATTAATTCATTAAATTAAGATTTTTCTCATATGCTTTAAACCTCAAAATGTTTGCTCCATTATACCAGCCATAAGGAAGATAAGATCTGATCAGGCACTGTTTTGTTGAAGAATCAAGACATAATGAGTAAATAGGATATAAAATCCACATTCAGTAACTTGTCAATAATAAAAAAAAAAAGGTCAAACAATATCCTGCTGGAATAGCGCCCCTGATTAAAACTCAGGAAGCATTTATAAAAATTGCAGAATTTTTTTTAAGGTACCACAACTTTAAAAAATGAAAATTAATGCTAGGTAACAAATTTTCAGATGGAAATTTCGTTAGAATTACCAGATGATATTACTATAGCTAAAATTAGAGGCAAAACTTTTCACTTTGTCTTTTTTGTGCATTTGACAGCACATTCTGACAGTTTCACTGTTTCCCCACATATAATCAGTCACTTTCCCATTCCAGCATGAACTCTTTCAAAAAGCAAGAGGGAAATATTTTTTTTTAGAAGTTATGATATTAGATTTCAATAAAAGTCCTTTTATACCTTCCATGATCAATTAATAAAATGGGCTGATGTTTAGTTAGCAGATATATACATTCACTATTGTATCACAAGGGAGAAAACAGTATAAAATACTCACTTTTTAAAAATTCAAAACTGAAGACCTATTCAAAATAAAAATTTCCATCTTCATTTAAATACTTATTCTGCTACAACAGGAACCTTAATTCCAAACTCTAGTTAGGACTCCTATGTAACAGGATTTCTAATTTCACAGGATCATAAGTATGTAGACCTGGAAAGGCCCTCAAGAAGTCATCAGGTCTAGACCCCTGTAATCAGGCAGGACCAAACCAAGCCTAGAAACACCCTGGCAGTTTGTTCAACCTGTTCATAAAAACATCTAATAGAATTTTCCTTGGAATTTCCCTATTCCCAAACTTAACTGCCTTAAAAGTAGAATTTTTTTCTAAATATCTAATCTAACTCTGCTTTTTTGCAGATAAAGTCCACTACTTCTTTGGAACATGGAGAACAAATGATCACAGCCCTCTTTAGAACAGCCCTTAACATAGTTGAAGATTATTTCCAACAAAGGATAAACAAATGCCAAATTTTATAGTCCTATTATGACTTATTTGTAAAATATTTAATCATTGGTTCACCATTCATAACCAAACCAACATAATATTCATTAGTTCCAATGGGTATTTTACCACTGATGTCAGTGGAAGCAGGTTTGGGTCCCAAATTACCCTATTACTGTGTAGAGACAGGTACTGGATACAGCAATACCACTGACTAAAATGCATAGCAGAGAAAGAAAGCCAGCTTAACTGAATCCTACTCTACCTCCAATTCTAGAAGTCAATTGTTTCTGTATGCTTTGAAAATTCTGCAGTTCCATCTTGGCAACTGACATTTCAATTACAGCTAAATTGATGCTGCATAATTTGAAGATGCAAGTTAAACCATATTTCATCAATTGACACATTAAGTAAAAAAAAGGCAGTTTCCTTTACTCAGCACAGATTCTGCACCATATCAACTGAGTCAAAGTAGCATTTTTTATTTCTTACAACTACTCTGATTGATAGCAGTTTAGTTCTGTCCAACAAACTGTAGGTTAAATTGCTCCAAAAGTTGTACATAAAGTCAGATTTATTGTCATTTTGACTAAATGAAGATTCAGGTTTCACTGTTAATTCAATACTATCTGACAAATGCTTCATCTCAATAATCCATTTTAAAGAGTAGTTCCAAAGACTAGTTTTAAACAGTCAACTATCAACACTTTACTGCTGCCTGTGTGCATTTTCAAACTACAGTATTTCCTTTAAGATATAAAATTTGAGAAGCACAAAAATAAGTTCTGTATCTTATTCCTTCTAACAATTACTACATATTCTGGAATGTACTCTACCAGACAAGTAAATAAAATAAACTACAATTTACAGTCTACAGGATAAGACAATTATCATAAAATTCAGTAAAAGAGTTAACACATTTCATTCTCTTTATTGTGAGCTACAGGCGTTCAATTTCTTGAATCATACAAATATAGGTTGCTTTTAAGATAAAAATTATATTTACCCAATAGCCCTAGTAGTCTATTAATTTCAGTGGAAAAGCTATTTATCTATTCATTGTACCAGAAAACTGGGCCACTGGTCTATCTTCACCTTCCGTTTAAACACACTAAAAGTGTTGCAAGGAAATCCAAGGGCCCAACTGTCAGTTACCTCCTTCCCCCCCAAAATAATCACTAAAAGCGTGAGCACTTTTTTAGACCTCAAGTACCTTAAACATTTCTGATGTAATTTACCATTTGATAACAGGATATACAAAATACTACACATTTAAAACATTAAAATTAGGGATGTGCAATATAATTGTTTAAACAGGTATTTGATAAGCATGAGCTTATTGTTACTGTAACAGTTACATGCCAGCTCCTGGCCCCGCTCCAGCTCCTGCTCCTGTGGAGCTAGCTGTCACCGTGCACTGCTGGCTCCCAGTGTGCTCTTAAAAGGTGCTTCCTGAGCGCAGTGGCTGCCGGCCCCACTCCCAGGAAGCCAGCTGCCACCCTGTGCTGCAGGCTCTGAACGAGCAACACACAGTGGCAGCGCTGGGAGCTGGCATGTAACTGTTACGGTAACAATAAGCTCATACTTATCAGTTAATAAACAGTTATACTGTTACATCCCTAACTAAGAATTGACATGCAAATATATCTCCAATAACTCTTCAAAATATCCAACAACAGAAGAAACTGTGGAAAACACTACAAATACGTCAAACAAAACAGTCAAACAAAACAACCACGTGTGAAGGTATTAAAAGAAATTTGAATGTAAGACTTCATACAAAATGTCAAATATTTGATATTACTTATACTTAAGCTTAGAAATATAATGTGTATATTAGTAAACGTTGGTAAACATGAATTTCATTTACACCTAAACCCAAGAAAAAACATTTCCATCAATGAAAAGGGAAATTTACATAAAGACAGAAGAAAAAAAATACTGCTTATTAGAGCTTGACTGGAAGACAGGTAGTTTGTATGTTTTGATATGTGATGTTGACAATTTGTGTTTCACCTTCTTGAATCACAACATCCACTGTCAACAAGAGATGGTCAGACAATCAATGATTTCCCACAACCGTGAACATTTAAATCAATAAAAAATATGCATAGTAACAGACCTCTGGGCAAACCATACAAAAATGCTACCAAGCCTATTTTCATCACAGCCCACCTTGGGCTGCCGACCTCCCAAGGGACACCCCCCGAGCGCGTTCAAACCCCTTGGATGAGTTACAAATCTGCTGAGAGTTTGCCGGTTTATTTTTAAAAAAACAAAAATGTTGATCCGGGCCAAGTTTCTCCGATCCGGGGCGCTGCCCCTCCCCCCCCAGCGGGTCAGGCTGGTCCCTGTCGCGGGCTGAGCTCGGGGGAAGGAATAAATAAGCACAGTCCCAGCGGGGAGGAGGGAGCTGGGGCGCCGATGTCATGTAACCGGGGGTTACGCAGCTGCCACACAACACAGCCCGACTCCTCCGGGTGGTTCCCGGGGCTCCGGGCCCTGGCCCGATGGGCGGGACTCCCGCTTCTCCACAGGCAGCTACCCCGGGCTGTGGCCTTTTGTCCGGAGCCCCGCACAGCGAGTCCGGCCTCCGCTCCAGCCCCGAGGCGGGCAGGCCCCAGCGGGAGCCGCGGGGAGGATGAGCGAGACCTCCCCGCGCGCGCAAGCCCCCGGCTTCCCAGCGGCGAGCTCTAGAACGCGGCGGCGTCACGGACTCACCCGCGGGCCCGGCTCGCGCTGCTCCGTGTCTTCGCCGCTGGGCGAGCTAGCGAACCGCCGCCCCAGCCGCCGTCACCTGCTGTCGCGAGAGCGAGACGCGACGACGTCAGGGCGCAAAGGGGCGGGGGAACGAGGGAGGGGCAAAACGGAGCGGTCAGACACTCTCCCACGGGGGCAGCCCGAGAGGGGGTGTCGATACCGAGACCCCACTGGCGCGCGGCCAAATAGCTCCTCCCTCCTTCCGCGGTGCCTGTCTGCGGAGACCTCCTCTCCAGCCCATAATACTCACAGCCGCCTTCCTGCTGCGCGTGATCCCTCGCGCGCTCCTTGTTGCTTAGGCACCCACGGCTGGCGTGCGGCCGCTGAGCGCCCACAGGGTTTGCGGGGGGCTGCTGCGGGGCGGCCGTTACGTGTGTTAACGGCCGCCCCGCAGCCCAGCCCCGGCTGCTCCTGCGCCGTGGAGACCCAGCGCCCCCGCGTGGTTTGCAGCGGCGGTAACTCGACCCCCCCGCGCCGTCCCCAGCCGTCAAGCGGGAGACCCTCAGTCTGGGCCTGGCGGGCGGTGAGCTCAGCCCTGCAGCCAGCGCCAGCGTTTGGCGAGAGCAAGTCTTCCCGCTGAGCAGCCGGCCTTGAGCTGCTGCGGGCGGCAAGAGGCGGAGAAGCCGCCGCTCCTACCTCCCGTCAGTGGTGACTGGCCCCCCACCCGCCCTGTGAAAAAAGAGCCCTAACTTTGCCAGCGCCTGGCTGGAGCGGGCAGCCCCTGGCTCCTGCCGCTGCAATAGAGAGCCTCTTCGGCGTGGAGCTGGGATTTTCTGGTGCACCCTGGTCTTGTTGATGGGCTAAAACCCATTGAGCCCTTTCGGGCTGACGCAACATTAATCTCTTTAGGCCAGAACCTTTGGTCTGACCCAGCAGTGAACTCTTCAGGCGTCTCACTGTAAGACATTTATTTTCCTCAGCCCTCAGATTTTGTGGCTCTTCTGTGCACCTCTCCAATTTTTCAGCATCCTTTTTAAAAGGGGGACACCAGAATTGTACACAGTGTTCCAGTATGGGTCTTAAATTAGCAGGCAGCAAGTTTAAAACAAAAGGAAGTATTTTTTTACACAACACACAGTCCACCCGTGGAACTCCTTGCTACAGGATGTTGTGAAGGTCAAGACTATTTCAGGGCTCAAAAAAGAGTAGTGGTTCATGGAGGATAGGTCCATCAATGGCTAAAAACCAGGATGGGCAGGGATGGTGTCACTAGCTTCTGTTTGTCAGAAGCTGGGAATGTGTGACGGGATGGATCACTTGATGATCACTGGTTCATTCTTTCGGGGGACCTGGCATTGGCCACTGTTGGAAGCTAGGATACTTGAGCTAGATGTGTATCTAGTCTGACCCAGTATAACCATTCTTATGTTCTCACCAGTGCAACATCCAGGGTAAACTTACCCTGTACTCACTATCCTCTTTATACATGCCTGAAATTGTTAATGTTGTAGGTGTCACCACACTCATTAATAATTATGCTGCACAATGAAAATCAGCAGCGCTTTAACTGACATGGGTTGAGCCCTGCTGTGCATCCTAACACAATTTGATTGTGAGTGTCACAGTATTTGGTGGCTTTCATAAAGCCCCAGTTCCCTGACTGAAGTGATGATGTGATAATCTCAACTTCCATTAAAAAGGTAATTTTTAGCCATTATGGTTGCAGAGAATAGCTTCAAAACACAGCATGACAGCACACTAATGGCCCCACAACTAAATAAAAAGTACTAAAATGTATTGGTTTTTTAAAATTATTTTTAAATCATAGCCAAGATTGCTGGGGGGCGTGGCTCATGATTTTTGCACACTTGTTGGCAGTATTGTATCATAACACCGCTGAACTGGCTGTAGGATAATTTGTTTAAGTTTTGACAAGTATGTGTGTGTGTTTGTATTAGTTGTTTCTGCCATGGCCGAGCATCCTGCCATGAGTCATACTCTACTGTCCTGCAGTGCAGATTACAAAAGGAAACATGCTATTTTTGCAACAGAAGGAAATGAGTTCTGTTCCCATTGCATCTGTGGAGGAGCCATAACAGTCAATACCGGTGCTGGGTCTCCCCTTAAGACTCACTGTGAGATGTAAACTATATCTCAACCCTCACTACAAAACAAACATTCCTGTGGTTAGATTATATGCTATATCAGACTATATCAAAACTAGATACCTAGAATATTACACTGTAGCCTTGGCCTGAAAATAAAAGTGTTGAGGTCCATATATTGTCAGATATGAAAAGGAGAATGGAATGGAAAGGTGATTTATTCTAGTGAATCAACAAACTTTCCTAATAGAAAATTTTGTTTATTGTGTACAAGATGTAAAATAGGTCTTATACAACACCACAAAGAGCAGTTTCATACACCTTTGAGGCATTTTTATTGTTGTCATACTATTTATTTCTATTATCTTTATTGCGACAGCACCACGGATCTGGATTAATACTTTATAGTGCTAGGCCTGTACAGTAGATAGACCCTGCTCCAAATATCTTACAGTCTAAGAGGAGACAACATGTAGAACAAACATATTTATGGGGGAGGACAAGCAAACAATGAGGCTAGTCAGAGGGTCAATAGGGCTAGATGGGGTTCAACTTGGGGTTTCCAAGTCTGTGCTATCCCACTGCCTGCATGCACAGCCCAGCTCCACAGCAAAAAGCCCATCTCTGGTAATGCTAAGGCCAGGTTTGGTGCTGAGTTGCTTGGCTATGCAGCAGCAGGACAAGCAGAGAAAGTCCCCGGAGCCCAATGGTCAGGTGAATCCATGACACCTTGTCATGGTACTGCAGACAGAATCCATCCTGAGTGTGGTCAGTGCCCAGCAAGCAAGCCCCATTCCTGGTATAGTGGCAAGTCCATCCCTACCTGGTGCCCGCAGCTGGAGTCAGTAAGGGAGGAAGGCAGACAAGCAAAAGAGAAGAGTGGGAGAATGGGCCACAAAAAAGAGTCACCAGATACAGCCAGTGGCCACCAACACTGCCACAAACTTCCTTCTTCCTAGCTCCAGACCCCCTCATCCAAACCTGCTTCTATCATAGATCCCAAATAACTTCTCTCCCACACTTCCCCTTAACCTCTCCCCAACAGCCTCCCACCCAACTTGCAAATAATTCCCCACCCAGCTCCCCAACTACCACTTAAATCCATCCAACCCCCTATTACTCTGCCCCCAAGTAAATATACCTGTACATACCTCCTCCTGCCACAGCCTTCAACTCCCTGCCATGCCAACTCCCATATCCCCAAATAAACTTACCTTTGGCTGAAGCTGAACACCCTGATGAAACCCTTTCTCAACTCCCTAAAGCCCGCCCCCCCTTCATGCCCTCAAATCATCTCCTGCCACAGCTCACCAGCCCTCCAAACCCCATCCCCCAATAAATCCACTTTTTAAAACTTCTCCTATTCCCCCAATTTCCACATGATCTCCCTCTCAGCTTCCTTTTCACCCCTGCCCTTTTCACTGCTCCCCTCCCCAAGTTCTCATTCCTGCTTTCAACCACCATTTGTGCTAAAGATCTGACCCAATGCCCCCAGTTGCTGCTGTGGGACTGGTGACTTTCTCCCTTTTCTCTCCCTTCCTCTTCCTTGTCTTCTTGAGGTGCTTTGATGATTTGCCCCCCCTTATTAGAGGAGCCTGCTCCAGCAAATACACAAGTGGCAAGAGCCAATAGACTGGAACAGAGAGCCAGGCCCATCCTAGGACAACTGAAGCTGCCCCTGCAGGGTGTGTGTGGGCAGCCTCATTCCCTAACTGTCCACCTCCCCTTCCGAGCAGTCCCTCCACACTGTGCTGCATTAGAAACAGCAACCCTCCAGAAAGCAGAGCCTAATGGTTTTACTCAGCTCCCAAGGAGAGTATTTTTACCAGTTGCTTAAGACAATGCTACAATATTGGTTAGCATGAACAGCAGGGGGCTCTACACACCAACAACCTAACTGTTGAGGGTTTTTTTTTTTTTTTAATCTTAACTCACATTAAATCTTATATAATCAAAAAATTGGTTCATTTACACATTGTGAATGTGAACAAAACTGTAAAAAGTTAAATGTAAGTTAAAAATCAGACATATTGTGCTTTTACCAACAAAATTGTATTAAAATCCATGTGTTCCTTCTCATCTGGAAACTGATTGAGGATGTGTAAAATGGCACTGTTTCATTTAGACACCAATCCTTCAGTGTGCCAATATGATGTTCACTCCCAGACCATAGATTATACATCCTCAAATAGCATCTTCCTTTGCCAATAAGCTTAGATTGTGTTAATATTTCATTACACCTTGCATGTCTTTTTTATTATTACTTCTGAATAGAAGTCTCCCATTGTATATCTATTCTGATTATAATTTTTTTCCTAGTCTATTTGTTTATATTTATCTACCCTATATGAAATCACCACCATTTATATGTCTCTCTCAGCTTGTTTTGAAATTCTAATTTATTCTCTCGGGTTTTTAATATTCTTCCGAGTATTGAATCTCCTACACATTTAAATCAATCAATCAGAAATTTATCTGTCTGAAGTTTACCACCACACTATTAAGGAGTCTAGTATACTGAAAGCTAAAAGTCCACCAGATTGATCATTGAAGGACAGTACTTCTTCCTCCTATTTTTGTAACACTACCCCATCAATAATCATTTGCTGTTAGTGCTAGTAATCTGTTGGGAAATTAATAACCCATATTATGGTATTTCTATTCATAGAACATTTTTCAGCATCTTAAAGTTTATGTGATATTATATCAAAATACTTTTTATTCAGCAGGGTGCAGTCCTCAGCTGCATTGAGTTTATACTTGGCATAGTTGAGATGTGGGATGAGGGGTAAAAATAGCTTTAAGCCACCATCCCTCTTCCTAGATTCTGGATCAACGAGGTGTCAAAGTGACCCCTAGAGTAATTTACAGTGCTCTAAGAGCTTCTCTAAATCATGTTGGCTGCTGCCAGATGCTGTGCCTGCCAAATATTGCTTGGGTACTGTGCACCCTGCACATTAATTCTTGGCCATACCTTACCACCTTCAACATACTCCCTGCATGGAAGTGAAGATAGTGCTGCATGTAACCATGATAAGGAGTTTCAAAGTTTTAATTAAAATCTACAACATCTGTGGATGGTTCATACGTTCTCATTGATGATTAATTCCTGCAGCCCTTACTTAGGTAAGCAGCTCCATTGGTTTCATCAGGACTATTCACATGAGTAAGGTTTGCAGATGCAAGTCCATATTTTGTACCCTGTTAGTGCTGGTGAGTGTACCAATCATAATTATCTCACTGGTACCTTGAGTTCACCCACCTGTTTGCTGTATCCATTTGTCTCTTGTCTGGTAGTCAGATTCCAAGCTCTTTTGAGGCAGGGACTTTTTTTTTATATGTATGCCTACAGTGCTTAGGGATGAGGCCTTCAGTATAAGGGTGGTGTTCCAGTGCATAAACCCATTGTAGAGAGTGACACTAGTACAATTCCCTGCTAACATAATAGAGGTTTGACCTCTATGGTCCGGATTTCTATAGCTCGGCACCATCTGTGGTCCAGTATCCCTATGGGTGCTCAGCAACTTTTTCCATATCCTCCCAGAGCATCTGGAGTGCTGCAAGCTCAGAGAGAGGGAGAAGTAGGGAGAGGGGATGCTCAAGGGAAGAGGCAGGATGGCTGCGGAGCACTGCAGCTGGGGTCCAGGACTGCAGCCCCACAAATGGGGGGAGGGCCAGAGCGCACCATGGCTGCTGCAGGGCTCAGTGCACTTGCATGGGGCTGCGCTCCTGGGACTCTGCATCCACCCTGCCTCTTCCACCAAGTGCCCAGCTCCCACGCTCCACTCGGTCAATGGCAGCACCTCTTCTGCCGCAGGAGCACAGCCCTGCAGCCGATAGCAGCAGAGGTGCTGGCATTGACTTAGTGGGGACAAAGAGGGCTGCTCAGGAGAAGAAGCAGAGTGAATGCAGAGCCCCGTAACCCCGGGCCAAGAGTGCAGCCCCATAGCTCAGATCAGGGTCTGGAGGGCATCCTGGCTGCTGCAGGGCTTGGTGTGCTCTCACGGGGCTGCGCTCTTAGCCACTGGTCACGGGGCTCTGCAATCACCCTGCCTCTTTCCCTGAGTGCCTCCCCCCCATCCTGCTAAGTCAATACTGGCCCCTCTGCTGCTATGGAAAAGGAGTCCTATAGCTGGCAGCAGCAGAAGGGCCAGCAGTGGCCTCCCCTGATCTGGCAAATTCCCTGGTTCAAGACCAGTCAGGTCTGGGGGGCACCAGATGAGAGAAGTACAACCTGTAGGGAAAAATAGGGCATGGCCAGAGGAAAGGAGACATTGCTGAGACACTTCTATTTGCACATCATTCGAGCCTATATTTTTGGCCTCCAGTGGCTGTTATAGTCAGGGCTCGACAAATCAGTGTATCTACTCGCCCGTGGTGAGTAGATTTCAGCCAGTCGCCCCGTTCACTGGCGGCGCACGCATGCACAGTGCGGGTCTGGCGCATGCGCAGTGCGGGGCTGGTGAGTGGATTTCGCCGTGGTTTGTCAAGCCCTGGTTATAGTTGTGTAAATAACAGCAGCCTTCATGCTTCTTTAACTCTGGGCAGGTGGATCAGACTTGTGCAGAACTGTACCAGAATCGGGCAGTTGCCAGTGAGTTATAAACAAAGTTTGCATACCCTCCCCTGACATTGCATGTTGTGCAGATTATCTACATCTCTAGAATTGGCCTGTAATTATTATACTACTTTGCACTAAAATAGTACCTTTCTTCCAATGATCTCAGCACTCCTTTAAAACAGTGGTTTTCAAACAAGGGATCGTGACCAAGTACTGGATGTCAGGCCCTGGGTCTCATTACTGCAGAGTGATCAGATGACCAGTGGGAGTGCTAAGGCAGGCTACCTGCCTGACTTGCACCACATATTGTGCTGTGCCCCAGAAGCAGCCAGCAACAGCCCTGGTTCCTACGTAGGGAGGGGAGGGGTGAGTGCACAAGGGTCTGCAAACTGCTCCTGCCCAGAGCACTAGCTCTGCACTCCCATTGGCTGGGAACCTGATGCTGGTTGCTTGTGGTGTGCAGGATGGTCTGCAGTGCCAGGAGAGGCAGGAAGCCTGCCTTAGCACCCTACTGCATCACTGACTTGAAGCCGTGCAAGGTAATTCTCTCCTGCCACAGCCCTCACACCCCCAAAGCTGGCACCCTCTCCTACACCTCAAAGTTCTCATCCTCAGCCCCACTTTGGAGGAAACACTCTAGTCAAATTATGTTGGGTCGCAGGCATCCACAATTTTCTTCAACTAGGTCATGAGAAAAAAAGTTTGAAACCCACTGCTTTAAAAGGAATCAAATAAATCCTAGGTCTCCTAATTCCCCAATCCTTGCCTGAACCACTAGATTATTTCCTTCACTAGGCACATGGGAGTCAAGTCTCCCCTCACATTGGTTTTACGAAACTAGAGCTCTGTGTACTTCACTGGAATTTCTCCACATTCACACTGGATTCTGAGACTAGAATCCGACCTTTAGCATTCATGTAATTGAGAGCACACTTGGTCACACGCTGTATTAGACTGTCCTCAATCATAGGACAAGGAGAAGAGCAATTGAAAATCAGTCCTCCTGTCTGTCCACAGCATCAGTTTGGGGGAGGTTCAGAGTAATCTTTTCAGTTCCTAGAGCTTTCTGTGTCTCCTTCACTGCTTGCTGTGCACAAATTATTGCAACTCAAAGGTAGACCCTGAGACAGAGGGGTCAGAGAGCTGGGATCCTTGGGTCTAGACTGCACAGTGGCTGACGAGCTAGTTTATATCACCTCTACATTGACCTGACCATCTTCAAAGCTGGTTAAGCAGTGTGGTACTCTCCTGCATGGGAGTATGGGGCCTGTACTAATGATGTTAAAAGGCGGGTAACTGACTAAACATGTAGTCTATACAATTTGTATTGACTACACGATGAGTTGATAAGGGAAGGTGCTCCGTAGCAGCCCCGCTCCTACTACAGTTAAACTGCAGAGGCATAGCAGTGAAGGTTCCAGACTTGCATGAGCTGGGACCCAGCCGGGACCTCTGCTGCTCTGCATTTTAAATGTAGCAAGAACCATTCGGTTCTTACTACATTTCAAATGCAGAGCTGCAGCTGTCCCGGACCAGCTCAAGCCGGGACTGCTTTGTCCTGGCTCGTGCCAGGTCCAGCAGCCTTTGTTTGCAGTGGCCCAAGCTGGCTGTAGGCAGAGGCTACTTCGGCAGCTGCCCCGTCTGCGGCCAACCCTGGCCGCAGCGAACAGAAGCTGCTCAGCCACAGGCAGAGGCTGCTTTGTGGCATCTTCTTCTCCCCACTCCCGCACTGCTGCCTCTATCAGATGGGGGGAGGCAGTACCACAGAGATGGTGCTGAAGGGAACCGGCTGTTAAGCCAGCTCCCCCCAGCACCGGCTCCTGTTCCCCCACCCTTGCTGCCTCTGTATCAGGCCCTGTATCAGAGGCAGCAAGGGGCGAAGGGAAGTGAGTAGTCGAGTACTCAGTTCAACTACTCACTTACATTCCTAGTCTGTACATTCCTAGTCTGTTCTCCCCCCCTCAGGATTTAACCATTGGACAGCTCAGGGCATAGCAAATTAAATAAACGTCAATGTTTTTTTATTCTTTGTTTTAAATTTAGAAATACATGGGAGGAAATTTGTTTCTAAAAAAATATATATAGTCTAGTCCAGGCATGTCAAACAGGCCTCTGGCGGGCCGCATGCAGCCCGATTGAAATATTTTGCGGCCCACCACTACATTTTTTTAAAAGAATAAAGTGCGGCCTGCTGGCCGCTCAGAGCACATGGCCAGTGCAGATCACAGCCGGCCGACTGGCCGCTCTGCGCACGGCACCGCAGTGACTGCTTATGGCTGGCCGGGGCGTTCTGTGCACAGCACCCAGCATGTGCTCATGGCCAGCCCGCCAGGCCGTTCTGCGCACAGTGCTGCAGCAACTGCTCACGGCCGGCTGGGTTGCTCTGTGCTGGGTGCTCCAGCACCTGCTCACAGCCAGCCGGCCGCTCTGCACAGGCATCAAGTGCCTGTTCACAGCTGGCCGCTGTGCTCATGCCACCCCAGTGCCTGAGGAAGAAATGTGTGGCGGTGGCGGCTCCAGGACCCAGGCATTAGGTTAGGGGAGGCTGGGAGTGCCTGGCTCTGGGGGAGCCGGGAGGCATTAGGTTGGGAGGGGCTGGGAGTGCCTGGCTCTGGGGGAGGGGAGAGGCATTGGGTTGGGGTGTGCCTGGCTCTGGGGAAGGGATGAGGCATTGGGTTGTGGAGGGGTGCTCTGGGGGAGCGGAAGGGGATTATGTTAGACTGGGGGAATGGGAGTGCCTGGCTCTGGGGGAGAGGAGGAGGATATTTTGTTAACATTTTGGTTTTTTATGTATTTATTCCCAAATAAAATAAAATTAATATGCATTTTGTGATATCAATAAATATGTCAATTTTTTGCAATTGCATGAATATTATGTTTATGCAAAATCTCAAACTTGCAAAGTATCTGAAATTTTCACAGAAGCCTGTTCTATTTGATTAACCATGGTCTATACTTGTTTTTATTTCAACAAAACAAGTTATCATATAAAAAATTAAAAAGTACCTTAAATTTATATTTAAATTAAAAATTATTTTATATGGGCAATTAACAATTTTACACATCAAATTATTGTATTATATTAAAACAAGACCTGAAAAATTATAAAATATACCTAAAACATAATCTATAATAATAAATAATTACGACTTTCTGATAGAAGTACATTTTCTTCGGTGGCCCTGAAAGCCATCAGTTTTCGTTTGTGCAGCCCTCAGTAGGCTTCGAGTTTGACATACCTGGTCTAGTCCCTTGTTTTCTGTGTACTCAAATTCTCCACTGCTACGTCCCTGACAGCTGAAACCAGCCACCAAATGTGCAGTTGTAGTTTAAAAAGCTCACAAAATGTTAGGAACCATTAGGAAAGGATTAAATAATATGACAGGAAATATCCTAATGCCACTATATAAATCCATGCTATGCTCACACCTTGGGTACGTCTAGACTACATGCCTCCGTCGACGGAGGCATGTAGATGGGCTGAATCGGCATAGGAAATGAAGCGCGATTTAAATAATCGCGGCTTCATTAAATTAAATAGCTGCCCGCTCTGCCCGATCAGCTGTTTGTCGGCAGATCAGGGCAGTCTGGATGTCTGCTGATGCGACAAAAAGGAAGCCTTTGTCGACGGCGCGGTATGCCTCGTGAAATCAGGTTTACCTGCGCTGATCGACAAAGGCTTCCTTGTCGACGCGCGCGTCCAGACTGCCCGATCTGCCGACAAACAGCTGATCGGCAGAGCGGGCAGCTATTTAATTTAAATGAAGCCGCGATTATTTAAATCGCGACTTCATTTCCTATGCCGATCTGTCTAATCTACATGCCTCCGTCGACGGAGGCATGTAGTCTAGACGTACCCCTTGAATACTGCATACAGTTCTGGTTACCCCAACTCAAAAAGGATCTACTATAAACTGACATGGTATAGAAAAGGGCAACAAAAATGATTAGGGGAATGGAACAGCTTTAGGATGAGAAGACATTAAAAAAAGAGGGACCTTTTCAGTTTGGAAAGGCATAACTAAGAAGGCATATAAGAGAAGTTTGTAAAATAATGGTGTAGAGAAAGTAAGTGTTATTTACCCCTTCACTTAATACTGGAACCAGGAGCCACCCAACAAAATTAATATGCGGCAGGATGAAAAGGAAGTACTTCACACAATGCATAGTCAATTTGTGATTGACAGGGGGATGTTGTGAAGCCAAACTATAACTGGATTAAAAAAAAAGCAGATAAATTCATGAAGGCTAGGTCCAACAGTGGCTATTAGTCAGGATGGTCAGGGATGCAACCCCATACTATGGGGCTGCGTCTAGACTGGCAAGTTTTTGTGCAAAAGCAGCCGCTTTTGCGCAAAAACTTGCCAGCTGTCTACACTGGCCACTTGAATTTGCACAAGAGCACTGACTTTGTAATGTACAAAATCAGTGCTTCTTGCATAAATACAATGACAGCTCCCGGCAGGCAAAAGCCCTCTTGGGCAAATGCTTTTGCACAAGAGGCCAGTGTAGATAACCCAGAATTGTTTTGCGCAAAAAAGCCCCGATGGCGAAAATGGCGATCGGGGCTTTTTTGTGCAAAACCGCGTCTAGATTGGCCACGGATGCTTTTGCGCAAAAGCGCTTTTTGCGCCAAAGCATCCGTGCCAATCTAGCAATAAATACTTTTAACGGAAAAACTTTTCCGTTAAAAGTATTTGCGCAAAATCATGCCAGTCTAGACGCAGCCTGGGTGTCCTTAGTCTCTGATTGCCAGAAGCTGGAAATGGACAACAGGGGGATGGATCACTCTATGATTGTCTGTTCTGTTCATTCCCTCTGAAGGATCTGGCCTTGGCCATTGTTGGAAGGCAAGTTACTGGGCTAGATGGAGCTTTGATCTGTCCCAATCTGGCCATTCTTATGTTTAAAAGACTTTGCAGTGTTCATGGAATGCTGCATCAGGCCTTTGGTTTAAAGCATTTAACAGCTATGCAATAATTAGCATGCCATGCAGCAGTAGATATTAACCGCATGTGTATCATAAAATACATATGCCACTGTGGCAAAATAATTTAAATCAGGGAGGAAAAAATACATTTTAACTCTTCCTCTGGTCTTTTTCCCTGCCGGATATGGAAGGAAGATAGACTTGACCTCAAAAACCTGAAAGAAACTTCAATAATTCAGTTTTAAATATTGTAACTGTCATTTATGAAGGCAGTCCTTAAGGACTGTATGGAGCAATATACTTAAAAGAACAATGCTGAAAATTAAAAATATATGCCATCATCTGCTTTGATGTCCATTTTCTAATCATAATGAGTCACTCTCCAGATGGTGCTGCTCTATAGTGCAGAATAATGAACTTCACAGTGGCAGTGACTCTGAGATTATAGGATTTTGCTATGCACTCGGGGCATGCACTAATCAGCAGGGCTGCACCGTCTGTTACATCTTTCTCTTTAATTAACAAATTCAGTGAGGGGAAATAGCATCCATTGTCGATAATGTGATGTTCAGTATAGCCTGCAAAGCAGCGGGACACTTTTTAAAAATTTGAATATTTATTATTATAATTACACACCATGGCTCTGATCCTGTAAATACTTAAGCTCATGGTTAACTTTATACAGATGAGTAGTTTTGTTGGTGTCACTGGGACAGCTCACCTGTGTAAAGTGAAGCACATGTTTCATACGCACAAGACTGGGGCCCAACGGCTCAGTCTATCCTGTCCACTGAAGCCAAAGGCAAAACTTCCATTGGTTTCAGAGGGAGGAATCAGACATCAAGGCAAGGATAGGAAATACTAGAGAGGTCATACAGAAATTGCAAAAGAAAAGCTGAGCAATGTTCCCTCTAATCTTTTCCATCAGTGTGTGGATTTTTTCCATCCATGTGCAGAATAAATTTTTATGTGCACCGACACATGTGTGAATGTGCACCACCAATAGAAATAAAAAGCCTAGCTGTGAGCACTCTGCTAATCAGCTGTGCAGTGTTTGAATCTCTCCTGAGTGGCTGTACAAGTGCACAGCTTACAAAGAACACCGAAGCTGTGTGAAGGAAATAAACTAAGATTTAGTGAATGACAGACCTGACAGACCATATATATATATATATATATAAAAGTTTGGTAAGCCCAAATTTTACCTACCAAAGTTCCTGGACCTTATCACCCCTTCTGATGGGAAAAACAAGACTTCTTAGGGAAGGCCAGGAAAACTCAGTGAGATTCCTCCTGTGCTGTTTCCCCCAGATAGTTTAATGGGGATTGGGAATGAGTTTTCCTGCTTCCTCCCCCAGAATGGGAACAGGCGAGAGATCCAGAATTCATGGATCCATAGAGATCTGGATGAATCTTGGTGAGAGCTGCATTCCCACTGGTTCTATTGCAGCTGTATTTTTAGGTAATCTTCACTAAGCTACTGTCCCAGAACCTTTCTGGTAGAGGTGCCTGTAGCAACGGGGTAGCTCCACAGAAAGAGTAACATGGCCACTGGCCATATCAATTCTTCTGCAGATTCTCTGCATGTTTACTGAAAGGAAGCCTGAGAGCTACTAAGGATTCTCTCCCCACAGGTTGGATACCTGTATTCTGCAGGAATCTGGTCATGCATTCGTTTTCACATCCACTTAGCAGACTCACTATTTTAAAACTAGCAGCACTGTGTATGTGCCAGTGACTCTGTGCAAAACTGGATATGCCTCAGCAAAGCTATTAAGAACTGGATATTCAACCATGAATTTCTGGAGGAGCCATGGATAAGTATAAGTAAATGTGTATACAGATGAACTGGATATGTATGCAAATGTGTGGGAAAACTGGGCATGCATCACTGAATCTGTGAAGGAGCAAATCTATGGAGGGGAACTGGATAAGCATCAAGAAATACATGGGAGGGAGAAATGAATAAGCTTCCATCTAACTAATGTCTTTTTGCATTGTACCCATCACCACCGTGTCTCAGTACCCAGGAGAGAGAAATAGAGGATGTGTACATCAATGTAGAAAACAGATACTTTAAGCCAGCGGTGGGCAATAATTTTTGAGCGAGGGGGGCCACTTCAAACATTTTTTAAGTGGTCATGGGCTGCCCTGAAAGGAAGGGGCGGAGCCTTCAGATAGCAGGAGTTGAAAGGGTTCACGCCCCCCTGCAGCTCCCAGGCATCAGGTTAGCCAGAGACGGGAGCTGCAAACCCTTTCAATTCCTGCTATTTAAAGGGTTCGCTGCTCCTGGCCTCACTGCTAGCGCATTGCCTGGGAGCCAGAGACACACGAGCCTTTGCAACTGCTTCCGTTTAAAGGGTTTGCACCTTCCCTGGGGCTGTTGCCTGCCAGCCAACACAGCCGCCCAGGAGGTGCAAGCCCTTTAAATAGAAACAGTTAAAAGGTCTCACACGGCTTTGGCTCCCAGGCAGTGCCCTAGGGGACGGAGCCTGGAACAGCCACATGGGCCGGATCAAAGCCCTAGATGGGCCAGATCTGGCCCGCTGAGTGGCTTTTGCCCACTCCTACTTTAAGCAGTAGCATGCATGTATGGGGAGAAGTAGACATATATCATCATGTATGTATGTTCATCAGTGAGCATACTTGGAGAACTGGATGCATAAGAGTGAGGGTGAATAGGAGCCCCTGAAATGCATGAGTGAGCATGTCTGGAAGAACTGGACATGGATCAGGTTGTGTGAGGAGGAGAACTTGAAATTGTGACATCACATATTGCGCCACTGGCTCCTTTATGACACACAATTGCCTACTAAAGAATTCTTCTTTTCATATACTGCTCCCTTCTCTTGGCTGTTGCAGCACCAAATAAGCCTCCCACTGACTTCCTCCTGCATGTGTCTAGTTAACTAGATATGCCTAAGCTACGTTTGCAGCAGCTTGGGGGAGGAGAGAGCGAGTGAAGCCTGACAAAGAGTGATGCTGGTGGAGTAAAGCCAGAACATTCTACAAGCAATGGACTATTAAGAGGTAGCTTCTCCTCTGCATTTAGAATCAATTAGGGCAGCATTTTAGCAGTTGGCCTGGCTTACAGCTCAGCATCCATTTTAATTTCTATAAAGGTTGTCCCCTCTTTGGGCCCAATTCTGACATGAGTTGAGTACCTTCTGAAAAGCTGAAACAAAAAGACAGGACTATGTAGCACTTTAAAGACTAACAAGATGGTTTATTAGGTGATGAGCTTTCATGGGCCAGACCCACTTCCTCAGATCAAATTGTGGAAGAAAATTGGCAAGACCATATATACCAAAGGGATACAATCAAAAAAAGTGAACACATATAAAAAGGACAAATCAAATTTCAGAACAGAGGGGGAATAAGGGGGGGGGAGGTTAATGTCTGTGAGCTAATGATATTAGAGGTGATATTTGTTTTGTGTGCATTGATTCTTTGGCGAAGTGTCTGAGACGTGTGTCCAATGTACATAGCAGACGGACACTGTCGGCACATGATGGCATAAATTATATTTCTGGATGAGCAGGACAGATTAGCTCACAGACATTAACCTTCCCTCCCTCATCTCCCCTCTGTTCTGAAATTTGATTTGTCCTTTTTATATGTGTTCACTTTTTTTGATTGTATCCCTTTGGTATATATGGTCATGCCAATTTTCTTCCACAATTTGATCTGAGGAAGTGGGTCTGGTCCACGAAAGCTCATCACCTAATAAACCATCTTGTTAGTCTTTAAAGTGCTGCATAGTCCTGTCTTTTGTTTCAGCAAGACCAGACTAACACGGCTACATCTCTATTGCTATTCTGAAAAGTTGTAAGCACCCTCAGTCATTGCCTTCTGAAGTCAAAGAGAGTTGAGATCATTCTTCGCCTTGTGAGGACCCTTTTTGTAAATCACAGTACAAACTTTGATTGACCAGTTCACCATGAAACAAAAGCCATATCTGCTGGCCTTGGCAGATGCTGCTGCTGCCACCTGTTCCAAAAGTGGACATTTTGGAGGCAGACATTTTTTGTTGTAGAGCTTTAACCAGACTTTTCAGACCCATCACACATTGTTCCATATCTTTGAAAATCACTTCCCATTTTGGCACACACATGTACATTAGCTGGAATTAAAAGGGACATAGTAGGACACATAACACTTCCCAGAGTGCAAAATTGAACTGGTAATCAGAGTCTGGGTGTTTTTCAGCAAAGGTTTTGAGTGAGAGATGAAGGGAAATCTGAGCCCCGTCCTGGTAAAACACACTGGAAATCTGTAGTTGTTTGGGAGCTTTAGGAATTTAATTTTCCAGTTTAAAAATGTTGGTTTAAATATTTGAGTGGGTGCAATGGGGAAATAGGAAAGAATGTAAATAAGTGCTCAGGTGAAAGAAACAGGGAATGTGAGGCTTCGGCTACACTGCTGTTTTTTTTCAGAAGAAGATATGCAAATCACGCTCACATTTGCATATCTTCTTCCGATACTTTTTGCGGAAGAGGTTTTTGCTGCTATTTGGCCCCATGTAGACGGGGCCAAATGTCGGGAAAAAACCCTCTTTTGCAAGACCCCTTATTCCTTGTAAATCGAGGTTTACAGAGTCTTGTGAAAGAGGGGTTCTTTTTCTGACATTTGGCCCCATCTACATGGGACCAAACAGAGGCAAAACCTCTTCCGCAAAAAGAATCAGAAGATATGCAAATGCCAGCGCGATTTGCATATCTTCTTTAAAAAAAAACCTGGCAGTGTAGCCGTAGCCTGAGGGAAAGGAATTAGGCTAAAGAATGGCACAGAAAAGGACAAAAGACACCTTGGGATTCTAGAGAAAGATGGATTCCAGGGCCAGGAATTATTGTGTTCTAATCACTGCTCTGACCTTGACTTTGCCAAGTCACTGATTAATCTCCCTGCTTCAACTTTCCCATCCACAAGAGGGATAATAATACTTACTATCTCACAGTGGCCTAGTGATGATTAATTAGTGAAAGTTCTTTGAAGATGAAAAGTGCAAAATAGCATTATCATGGTGACATCCCAGTCCTCTTGAGGTTTATAATGTCACCAGGGAACCCTATGATGTATTCCTTAGCCGCAGTTGCTTATCATTTGTTGTCTACCATAGGCATATAAATCTATATGTACGTGACTTAACTTTTTTCCCAAAACGGGTTGATTGAAGCTTAAACTGAAATTGATTTGCCGAGTTCATGAGGTGTTGCTCTGGGGAATCAATACACCTGATCCTCAATCTTAGTCTTTGCATCAATTAATCATTATTGGTTCTTATGGAATTAAAGGGAGAGTGAACTCTGCTAAAGTGCTTGTTTTGTGGATTAGGTAGCTTGAAGAACCTTTGTTTTTTAAATCCTTTTCAATAATACTGAATACAAACCCGTGATTTGTGGCCCTCTGTATATTTTTTTAAAAGAACTAACTTAAACAAAATGTTTATTTTATCATTTTTAAAATACTCACATGAATTATAATAGAAAACAGTTCCAATTAAATGGGATATGGAAAATATTGAAAAGAAATTAAATAATTTTTTTTCATTTCCTGCCTGTTGTTGGTGCCTAGTTAGTTCGCTGGTAGGAGAGGGTTAGAAATAGATTAGGGGCCTCATTTTGCATGAATAGTATAATACTTTGGGCCTTATTCTGGTATCCTTACTCATGCTGAGGAGCACATTACTCCATGAGTAGTTTTATTAGATTTTACTCTCTTTTATCACAATTCCTTCTATTTATGTTGTTTTCTTTTCAGGACAATTATGGAGGGATTTTTTAAATACCATCAATAGATTGGACAGTTTCAATTACGAAAAGGGATTTGAAGATCATATTCTGCATGTCTATTCAATTTTATATCAATGTTCGATATAATTTATCTTAACCATGTTTTGGATAAAGCCACAGGGATGCATTTACTGTTGGCATACTACATTGCATTTCCATTCAACTTAACAGAACTGCATCCACTTTACCTAGTAATTAATAGTGCGAAGTCTGTAACTTACAGATCTTGTGAACGGTAAACCAAAATCATCCCCACTCTAAATTTATGGATATATACTAGGGATCAATTTATGTTATCTATTTACGTAGAAGCTCAGTTCTGTCATCATTACTCATGTTGAACAGTATCTTACCACATGAGTAGTCCTATTGAAAAATGACTAGGTTCAGTACTAGGAGAAGTAGCTGTAGCTCCATTAAATTAAATGCAATTACATTGGGCTCCCACCAAGATTGAATAGTTCCCTGTTGCTTTGTCCAAGATGAGGTTAAAGTTCACAATATTGGATGGGGAAGTAGAACTGAATGGGTGACTGTAGTCCTGGAGAGTGCGCAGTAAGATTAGGAAAGGGATCCTGATGTATGTGAATGAATGAATTTATCATTTCAGATTCAAACCACAAAGCTTGCAGGGCTAAACATTTTGAGGATTAAAGTGTTAGATTTTATAGGAAGGGTGGTTCTGCCAACATGGAACAGTAGGGAGGGATGAGCTTAAGGCATTGCCTGTTTTTATGGTATGCAAATCAGGCACATTTGTGTGGGGAAGAAGAGGAGGCAGATGTCCCGGGGCCCAGCGATTTAAAATGGCCTGGGACTCCCAGCCTCTGCCACTTCTTCAGTGACAATGGCAGCGGCCAAAGCCTTGGACTCTTTAAATTGTCTTTGGAGCTCTGGGTAAAATTGCACCAGATGGTGCTGACGGGCTGGATGGGGGAAGCTAGCCCATAGTCCTGCTCATTTTGCTTGAAGCTCCACCACTTCTCAGGGCCCAGAACAAGCTCCCCTACACACCTTGCCCAGGGCCTAAAGAAGTCTGTTAGCCATGTTGGTGGAACCATCCATATTTTGTATTGAATTTAGTCATCCTAGGTGGGAATAATATACACAGTTATCAAGGGCTTGCATATTCCATGGCAGATTTGACCTACATTCTGTGGCAAAGTTTCTATGACAGGTAGCCCAGAGCCCCAAAAAGGAATTAAGATTTAAATAGGAGATAGATGCCTAAATGCCTTTAAGGATCTAGACCTCCAGTTCAGGAAAATAGAAATTCTATAGCAGTTCCAAGCAAATTAAAAATGGAGATTTCAATTCAATTAAGTGTGAAAATACTAATAGTGTCAATGCCATGATTCATTTTGTTATTTGATAGGAAATTCAGGGTTTTTTTTATAGCACCCCTCATATCTTCAGTTTTCAGGATGGTGAAGAATTTTATGTTGAAAATTCCTGACTGAACTGCAGAAATTGTAAAGGGAGAAGAAGGTGGATGCTTTGCCAGATAGGTTGAGGCCAGTTGGGATGTAAGGAAGATGTAGGAAGCAGTTTAGGATTGTGTGATAATTAAATAAGCTGGACACTTTTACTGAAAGGTTCAGCAAGGAAATAAGTAGTAATTTTAACATCTGAACTGTCATCATTAAGCTTCAGTGTTAATGAATGGGTGCCAGTGCCACTTCTTTCTATTTCAGACTGTGCACAGACTTTGCCAGGCACCACTGTTGCATATTTGGTGGCTGCAGAATTGTAGAACACAAGGGCTCATGCCATAATATTTTCTTCTTATAATAAACAGGAAAGAAGAATCACTATGTTAAATATGGCAGCATAGAGGAACTTGTGCAGGCTTTGGGATAACATGCAGGAAAACTGATAGAGATGCAGCCGTGTTAGTCTGGTGTAGCTGAAACAAAAAACAGGACTATGTAGCACTTTAAAGACTAACAAGATGGTTTATTAGGTGATGAGCTTTCATGGGCCAGACCCACTTCCTCAGATCAAATAGTGGAAGAAAATTGACACAACCATATATACCAAAGGATACAATCAAAAAAATGAACACATATGAAAAGGACAAATCAAATTTCAGAACAGAAGGGGGATGGGGAGGTAAATGTCTGTGAGCTAATGATATTAGAGGTGATAATTGGGGAAGCTATCTTTGTAATGGGTAAGATAATTAATGTCTTTGTTTAGACCGAGGCGTAAAGTGTCGAATTTAAGCATGACAAACGTCTCAGACATAGCTATGTACATTGGACAAATGTCTCAGACACTTTGCCAAAGAATCAATGCCCACAAAACAGATATTAGACAGGATCACAAAGAAAAAACAGTTTCTTGCCATTTCAACCAGAAAGGTCATTGTCTCAACGACTTGATTACCTGCATCCTGCTTCAAAGACCTTTTAACACCAGACTTGAAAGAGAATCCTCTGAACTGTCATTCATGTTTAAATTTCCTTGGAGATGAGGAAAATTAACAGATTCTCCAACGTACTCAGGGGACACTAAAATGCCCATCTCACCACTGTCCATCTTAGTGCAGTAAGGCGCAATAACACAGTAATAGAATAATTACCATAATATTCTCTAACAATGGAAGTCTTGTTGATGGCTGAATATATTTTAAATTAAGGAATTAATTTTCTGAAAACACAATGAAAGGGTAGTATTGTGAACTGCCGGTGTCCCTAACTTAATACATAACTGTAGCTATGCATGAGCCATGTGCACGCCTGATTAAACTGATTTAACCAGTAATTGAAGGCTTACTGTAATATCTATATAATGCTATTTCCAAACAATCGAAAGAGTAAGGGCTAAAGGCTAGCCAGTGAAACTATCTCACTGTGTGCAAATAAATTATCTAGTCACTATTATAGAACAAAACACATTGTGTCCTGGCAGACTTGCAAGAAAGAAATCATTATCTGTCTGGCCTATGCACTGGAGAAAAATTATCTGCATTTCTCAAATTAAAAATCTAATTAAAATATTATTATGGCTTCACAAAACAAAGTGTCAATCCTTCTATTGCCATGATTTAGCTCTGTCTCAGGGCCCAGTCCTGTACTTGCTAAATCAATAGTTCACACTTTCCCCATCAGCTAATGTAGTGAACAGTATGAAGCCTGTGTCATAGTTCTTACATAACCCCCTTCCCATGGGATAGGCTTGGCTGGGAGAGAGAGAGCATGCTGGAACTCCCCTCCATCACAATCTTCTTAGTTGCCTATTGGTGCTATTGGCAGTTAGGGTATTAGCAGCTCTCAGCCTGGTGCACAGCAATTGCAAGTTTGGAGTGGGGGAGGGGAGTTCATGAAAATGGTTAAAAGCCTACTTTGCACTCTTTTCTTTAGTTGCACTGTGACTGTGCACCTCATGGCTATGGGAATAAAGGGAAACAAGAAGACGTTTTATAAATACATTAGAAGCAAGAGGAAGACCAAGGAGAGGGTAGGCCCACTGGTCAGTGAGGAGGGAGAAACCATAACAGGAAACTTGGAAATGGCAGAGATACTCAATGACTTCTTTGTTTCGGTCTTCACCGTGAAGTCTGTAGGAATGCCTAACATAGTGAATGCTAGTGGGAAGGGGGTAGTTTTAGAAAGTAAAATAAAAAAAGAACAAGTTAAAAATCACCTAGAAAAGTTAGATGCCTGCAAGTCACCAGGGCCTGATGAAACGCATCCTAGAATACTCAAGGAGCTGATAGAGGAGGTATCTGAGCCTCTAGCTAGCAGCTTTGGAAAATCATGGGAGACAGGAGAGATTCCAGAGGACTGGAAAAGGGCAAATATAGTGCCCATCTATAAAAGGAAATAACAACCCAGGAAACTACAGACCAGTTAGTTTAACTTCTGTGCCAGGGAAGATAATGGAGCAAGTAATTAAGGAAATCATCTGTAAACACTTGGAAAGTGGCAAGGTGATAGGGAACAGCCAGCATGGATTTGTAAAGAACAAATCATGTCAAACCAATCTGATAGCTTTCTTTAATAGGATAACTGAGTCTTGTGGATAAGGGAGAAGCGGTGGATGTGGTATACCTAGACTTTAGTAAGGCATTTGATATGGTCTGCATGATATTCTTATCAATAAACTAGGTAAATACAACTTAGATGGGACTACTATAAGGTGGGTGCATAACTGGCTGGATAACCGTGCTCAGAGAGTAGTTATTAATGGTTCACAATCCTGCTGGAAAGGCATAACAAGTGGGGTTCCGCAGGGGTCTGTTTTGGGACGGCTCTGTTCAATATCTTCATCAACGATTTAGATATTGGTATAGAAAATCGCTTATTAAGTTTGCAGATGATACCAAGCTGGGAGGGGTTGTGACTAATCTGGAGGATAGGGTCATAATTCAAAATGACCTGGACAAATTGGAGAAATGGTCTGAGGTAAATAGGATGAAGTTTAATAAAGACAAATGCAAAGTGCTCCACTTAGGAAGGAACAATCAGTTTCATACATACAGAATGGGAAGCGACGGTCTGGGAAGAAGTACGGCAGAAAGGGATCTAGGGGTTATAGTGGGCCACAAGTTGAATATGAGTCAGCAGTGTGATGCTGTTGCAAAGAAAGCAAACATGATTCTGGGATGCATTAACAGGTGTGTTGTTAGCAAGACACGAGAAGTCATTCTTCCGCTCTACTCTGTGCTGGTTAGGCCTCAATTGGAGTATTGTGTTCAGTTTTGGGCACCGCATTTCAAGAAAGATGTGGAGAAATTGGAGAGGGTCCAGAGAAGAGCAACGAGAATGATTAAAGGTCTAGAGAACATGACCTATGAGGGAAGGCTGAAGGAATTGGGTTTGTTTAGTTTAGAAAAGAGAAGACTGAGGGGGGACATGATAGCAGTTTTCAGATATCTAAAAGGGTGTCATGAGGAAGGAGAAAATTTGTTCATCTTGGCCTCTGAGGATAGAACAAGAAGCAATGGGCTTAAACTGCAGCAAGGGAGGTTTAGGTTGGACATTAGGAAAAAGTTCCTAACTGTCAGGGTAGTCAAACACTGGAATAAATTGCCCAGGGAGGTTGTGGAATCTCCATCTCTGGAGCTATTTAAGAGTAGGTTAGATAAATGTCTATCAGGGATGGTCTAGACAGTATTTGGTCCTGCCATGAGGGCAGGGGACTGGACTCAATGACCTCTCGAGGTCCCTTCCAGTCCTAGTATTCTATGATTCTATGGCCTCAGCTGAAAAGCCACTGCATTTTCAGTGGGAGTAGGGTCTAGCCCTTATTTATATAATGACAGAACAAGGAGCTTAACTGTTCAAGATATATTATTGGCCATCTTTCAGATAGACAGATTGTTCCCTCAGATGAGAAAAAAAAATCCTTTTGGGGTGGGCTGAGCTCTGTTTAGCTATTAAGGGGCGTGGCTTGTATACAATCTACCGTGTTCACCTCCATTTGTTCTTTGCCTTTTATTTTGTTCCTCTAGGTTCAATGCTCTGTACATGTTGAGACAAGATGGGCCAAGTTGCCAGTGAAATTAATTGAACATACAGGAAGTTAAAGAAGCAAAACAGCAATTTTGTGCGCTCGCCTATTGTGATGGTTTGTACTCACCTCTGGAGCACCCTGGGCTCTGGACTCATGGTGCTGCTGTTCTCTTCAGATAGCTGAACTCCCTGAGGGCTGTCAGTTGGCCTCTGTGGTTCTTCTGGGACTTGAGCCTTCCAGGAAGCTCAAATAGTCCAATCCACTTCCCCAGGAAAACAAACTAAACAAATAGAAATAGGTTTGTGCGTGTCAGGGCCAATTAAAAACAAAATAGTTTCTTACCCTGTCTGGATTAACCTCCTCTTTCTGGAACTGAATCAGCAGGGTTCCTTCTTAGACTTTGTCTACATTACAAAGTTTTGTCACCAAAAACTGCTTTTTGGTGACGAAACAGTGAGAGCATACCAGGGTCGCCAGTGGGGGAGCAGAGTGAGGAGGGGGGAATGGAAGGGCAAAGGAGCAGTTGCCATGGGGCCCAGTGACTTAAAAGGACCTGGGGCTCCAGGTCCTTTACATTTCTGCTGGAGCGCCAGGCAGCGCAGTTTGGGCAGCACTGAGGGCTAGCTGAAGAATGCACAGAGCAGTCTGGGTGGCATTGAGGGCTGGCTGCCCTTAACCCTGCCTCTTCCCTCAGAGGCCCTGCCTCTTTCAGGGGGGCCCAGAGCCTCCCCACATTGACCAGGGCCTGGTGCCATCTGTCGCCAGCCCCAGAATATACACACTGCAATGCAACTTTTGTTGGGAAAATTCACCTGTTTTAGCAACAAAAATTTCCATCCTTGAGTGCCTTTTTTTCTTTTCCGCTCTCTTCATTGTCGACAAAGAGCCAGTGTGGACTTTGCTGTTTGTTTTGTCAACAGAACTGGCTTCTGCCAGTATCCCACAATGCCTGCCCTGGTCACTCTGCTCAGTGTTTTGATCTCTGTTGCCCTGGAAGCATGCGTCCCTTTCCTTTCAAAGCTCTGAGAAGCATCTGCTGTGACAGGCTGCTGTGTTGCTTTGACATTCATCACAGAGCTACTCAGGATGCTGCTCCCAGCAGTTGAAGAGGCTGTGGGAGAACTCGGGAGAGAATCCAAAGATGTGCAGTGATCATCTCTGCCTTCTCATAGCACTACACTGGTGGGATACACACTGTTGATGGTGGTGTGACATGATCTGTCGACAAAGAGAGCAAATATGAACACTCTTTCGCCAGTTTTATTTTGTCAAATTTGAGTGTTAACATAAGTTTTGTCAATAAAACTTGGTAGTGTAGATATACCATTAACTCTTGCCATTGGCTGGAGCCACCATAGGCTTGGTCCTTCCTCACTCCTGTGGCCTCAGCTAGGAACTGATTTGCTGAAATCAGACAGCTGCTTTTATTTCAGCCTAGTGGGCCTTGATTTGCTACTGCTGGTCTCCAGACCAGATCTTGCTGGTTTCCAAAATGGCTTCTGTTTTCTTCACAGATAACTGTGTTTCCTGAGGCAGTGTGCAGCAGAGCATCCAGGTGGGGACCATGAAGGCCTGGTACAGTCATTACCTACAAAAATTGGCTTACCTGAGGGAGAAAATGTGTTTGTTGATGGAACATTTTCCCATTCATTGAATATGTACTATTGACATTCTGTGCTTCAGGGCCTTATCCTGTGAAGGGTTGAGTTTTTACTGATTGCCATGGGATTTGAGAATAGTCAGCACTTGAAAAGAAGTAAGAATCAGGAGATAAGCTGTAGGGGGAAACTTCACTAAAGCTTCACCAGTGATATTAGTTTCTCACTTTTGCATCTATTAAAAGTCACCTCTTAGCCGAAAAGTTAACAATATTGCTAAGTTTAGGTAATAAGTGTTGGACTACATTATCATATCTACAAAATTCCTTGATGCTGAGAACCCCTTTCCCTTTTAGGAGAGATTTCTGGGAGAGTGGGAAGTAAGAAAACCTGTCAATACTTTTCCACTGTGCTGACAGGGGAGTGGGAGAAGAAGAAGGAATATTAGGACAATGCAAGAATGGCTTTGAGCTATGTCAGAGTTGCCCATATCCACAATGATCTCAGAATTCTACATTCTGGGACCTGCTTCTGCCATTTTGAGGGGGTCCTCCAACTCCATAATATACCAATTTGCTGAGAACTTATTAAAGGAATGTAATGGAGTTTTCTTCCTCCCCATTATCAGCTACATATTTTCTCCATGGAGGTGGTGATCTACCTTGAGTTTTTCCTCAGTCCTCACTCAGGAATTAATTCCGCAGGGTGTCTGCGTGGCAAGGAGCTCAAGATTTGACCAGAGAATACAGTTGTGTATTGCTGATTATAAGTATGTGTATGCATACGCAGTAATTTTAGCTTTTTTGCTAATTAAAAGTCCCTCTCCCATTTGATATATTTGCCATATTATAAAAGATTTTTGCATACTATTTGTATTGTCACCTGGATTGAAATTTGATTAATCTAATCCTTACAAATACCTGACAAATGTCTTGTCATGACACTGGAAAATAGGCATTTTAGGATGATCTGGGTTATGCAAAAAATTTCACATGCTAGGCAGATGTCCTGTAATGGGACTTCAGTATCTTTTTAACTACTTCTGTGGAAGACCCCAAGTGAAAAAAATCTGAGAGAGAAATATGTGTAGCTGAGGAATTCAGTGCTGCAAACTTATTAACATGTCTAACTAAAACAAACAAACAAACAAACAAAAAGCCAAAACCAATACAATAATCACCAACCAATAAAAGCTGACTTGTTTTGTAATATGCAAGGGCATTGGGTCAGAAAAAATATGTAACAACCCTATCTTATAATTACTTGCTCAGATACCAGCGCTGGATTTAAGGCTAAGAATGGTTCAACAAAAATCATAGCAGGATTTTGGAATTAAATCAAGCATGATGACTAGAGTTTTCTTTTTGTGATAGAAAAAAATACCATGAGTCATGGTAAATGTTAATAAAATCACATATCAAAAAGTTGTCTCCTCTGTGTTGCTCACACCAAATTTTTTATCCCACCTGTTGCTTGTACTTCTTCCTGGTCCTCCATTCTTCCTAATCAGGTCCTTATGTACTGACCCAGCTAGTCTAAGCAAGTTTCACAGAAAGGAGAGACAGAGACAATCCAAGAGAAAAGGGATCATTTAAATTTTTTAAACTTTATAAGGGAAAACCCCAAAATTGAACAAGGAGCAAAAATAATATAGAACATTACCAAGTGCTTATTATTTATCATAGTAAACTATAGATTACCACACATTAACCTTTATAAACATGTACACACTGCTTTTCCTCACTCTGTGCAGTTAATATCAAATGCATTGTTATAAGCAAGAACAAAAGAGATTACTCAACAATATAATGTGTCACTTCAGAGAACAATTAACATTTCTTCTTCTTGGCTATAAGTCCTGCTCCACTTGGTGTCCCATTCTTTTTTCTAAGTGGCATAAAGTGCTCCTGGATGTCATGTTCCAGTAGCTGTATATCTTTGTACCAAGTTTATCCACAGATTGGGTTTCTTTATATAGCAAGCCGTATCCAGTAGATACCTTTGGACTGTATTCCTTCAAGAGATGTTCAAATGTCATTCGCTTGGTCCATGTACTTTAGGTCTTTTGTGTGCAGGTATCTCATCACTGTTTTCAGGATCTGTTTTCATCTCACACAGCTTTATGATCAATTGCCTTTTTTGCTGATTATATTTTCTTTTATTTTTCCCCTTGATATGCTCTTTCCAGTATATCTGTAGATTTTATTACCTACTATTACTTCACTTCTCTAATTTTGCCTGCTCATGTACCCAGGTCTGGGTTTTCTCCTGCTTCTCCTGAACGGAAACCTTTAGTTTCCTTCTTTCCTTCTCTGTTCCCAATCCCTTTTTATTTTCCTGTTGTTCTTTTTTATTTTAACCCCTCACCTCTTCCCAACTTTGGTTCATCCACTAGTTCAACATCTAGCTTCTTCTCCTTCCCTCACAACTTTCTCCAACTGCTCCCTTTGGCCATATTTCAAGGCCCTTCCTCACCTCAAACTGCCTTCTTAGTGGCTGCATTTCTCCCCAGGACAGCATTCTATGTCGCTGTACCATGTGTTAGTGCCACGGCCAGGAGTACTGAATTAATTCATCCCCTCCTTTCCAGGTTAAAGGTGTGGAGACCAGGGCATGGTGATTATTCATCCCATTCCCTGAAGGATTCATCAGGGCTACTGACAGTCCTTCATCTGCCCATAATATTGATAGTGCAGTATCTGTATACAGACACTTAGGCATTGTATACACAACCACAGTTAAAACACATATGGCTTTAAGCATTAGAACCTGTTTAATCAATGGGTTAGCTGTGAGGAGGAAATGTTGACTACTAGAATACTACTATGTAGTAGTAGGGTAAAATGTATCTAGGCAAGTTGGGAACCTCAGCCCCATTTTCAAAAGTGAAAGAAGCACTTAGAAGTCTAACTTCCATTGACTTTCAATGAGATTATGGTTCCTAAATGCCTATATCACTTTTGAAAATGGAATTTAGGCTCCAAAATTAAGTAGATGCTCTTGAAAAATTTACCTGTCATCTCTTTTTCAAAACACTCATGGGGTTTTTAACTTCCACTGGGATAACTACTTGAGAAGATATAATGGGCAGAGTTGTTGACTCGAGTCCCACAACTTGAACTCGAGTCTGACTTAAGTCACCTAGGTGACTCGATTTGAGACTCGACTCGGGTTCATTGTTTATGACTCGAGACTCAACTTGGACTTGCTAATTTTGTTAAATCGACTTGGTGAAAAAATTGTCCGAAAATGCCGATATTGATGGCTTGTACAAAAGTGACTTGACATTTTTTAAATTAAGACTTGAGACTCGACTTGGGACTTGACTCGAAAGTGACTTTAGGGACTCGAGACTCGACTTGAGACTTGAACTATAGTGACTTGAGATTCAACTTGGACTTGACAGTGACGACTTGAAGACAACACTGATAATGGGCTCTTGGTTTAACATTTCAGCTAAATGAAAACCCTCTAATATTGACATTCTTTTTAAATATAAGTGGGAAATGGTTTTCCTGTCAACTGAAAATGTTGTGAGATTTAAAAAAAAATCCTTTCCTGAATCAGTACAAAAATGTAAAAAACTTTTCTCAAACCAATAATCTAGAAAATCATTCAGATCAGTCATCTGAAACATTTCATTTTGATAATTTCAAAACAATTACATTAGATTTCAATCTTTTTCAAAATAATTATACTTGTATTACAAATGAACTAAAATTTTGAAATACAAGTAGCTTCCAGTAAAAAAAAATGACACAGGCCATACTGATTTTTTAAAAATCAGGATTGTTTTTGAAATTGACCCTTTCTGTTTTCAACAAATCAGCATTTTCTGACAGAAAAAAAAAAAGATTTCACTGGGAAATTCCTGACCAACTCTATTTAATATTGCACTAAAATGTGCTTTCCAACCCAATATATATTAAATAACTAGGAGATGGTATGATCTTTTCTACTTATAAAAGCACAGTAGCACACTATACCCTGCACAAATTAAGCTTAGTGATTTGAAAACAATGCAGCTCTGAAAGCAAGTTTTGACTGATCTTGTGAAAAAAATCTGTTTTCTTAATTTTTCATGAATATTATATACTTATTATCATTTAAAGGGACATTGTCAATAGATTTAGGCTGAAAATTCAACTTGCTTTCCCAAAATGGAAAATACTCAGGGCTTCTCAATATCATTGCTGTTTAAAATTGCTCATTCCTTCACTGAGAAATACATAAATAAATGAATTAGTTTTTGGGCTGATCAAGCATGTTTTGTGCTCCCTCTGCTGGCTCAACAGAAGCTGTTACCTGATAACCATGCTGTGTCTCATGAATAAGATATGTTTTTAGATGTTTTACCATTGTGCTGTGGTGCACATCATATCCCCAAAACTAACAGTGTTGGGATGGATTGATCCTTCAGTGAATAATTTCAGAAGGAGAACGTAGGTGTAGCAGAAAGCAGCATTGCTGATCTAATGGCAAGCTTTCCTTCAGAGTCCATACTGAACCCCAGCATAGCAACATGAAATATTCTACTACAGGTGATGTCTTTCAAATGAGCTATAAACCCCTGGCCCTGACTACAGGTTGCCATTACAATTCACATGGCATTTTTTTATATAAGGGGGAAAAAAATTCAGACTTAAGTATGCAATAGTTCTAAACCAGGGCTTCCCAAAATCAAGAGATTAGTATACAAATTCTGCAATTAAAAACCATAGAGTTTTTTACTTGAACTGTGAATTTTGAGATTTTAGGGTTTACTTGAGACAACTTTCCATGACTATGACAACTAAAGCCTTTTAAAAAATAAATTTGGGATTCTCATATTAACGCACGAATCTGGGAGCTGGGGATTTAAGAAAAGCACCAGATATCATGATACACACGATAAAATTGAAAGAGCTAGCACGACTGAGAAAAGGAGTGAAATGTGGTGCCAATGGCAAATTCTAAGTTGGGTCCCAACTTTAATTTTTCCTGCCTAGATTTCTCATAACTTTTAAATTGCTTATTATTTTCTTTTTCACTTCCTGCCCTAAACTAGTGCTCTTGTGCATTAGTAAACAGAGATGAGAGGCAGATATGACTGAATAACATATTTGAAGACCAAAAAAGATGGTTATGATCAGCTGATCCTAATACCTTCCTAACTGAGGCCATAGATTTCCAATTAAGTGGCTTCTGCATCAAGCCCGTAACTCCTGGTTGAACCTAACTTTTAGAACGTTGTTGACTCTTTTTTTTAAATATAGCATACCCTTGATAGTGTTTCTATCTCACTCTCACAGGTGCTGTCAGGTTTGTGAGAAGCTGCATTACAGGTACTCATGCGAGTCTTCTCATTCCCCATCCAGGTCCTAATAGCTATCACAGTTCCTGTGTTCCCCAGAACATAAAGACTGTGAATGCTACTAACACTAGCCATTCCAAAGTGGGTGAGAAGAGAGGTCATATCCTTGACTTCTCTCTATGCCCACAGCTAAGCAGGCTACTTATGGAGGGCAGTGCATGCTGTGCTCAGCCATAGGTTGGACCTCTCTGGTCTGGCACCCGCGGGACCTGACCAGTCCGGAATGTGGAAATTTGTCAGACCGGGGGAGGTCCCTCCCCTCATGGCCTGTGTTGAATACTGCTTTCCCAGCTAGAGCTCCACCCCAGCCCTGCTGCTGCCTGGCTGGCCGTGATTCCCCAGTTCAGAGCTCTCTAGCTGCTGCGGGCAGCTGGAGCTCCCTCGCTGCTGCTGGGGCTGGAGCTCCCTTGCCTCCGCCAGGGCTGGAGCTTTGCAGACAAGGCGGGAGCTCCACAGCCAGTGCTGATCCCCTGCTTTTGCCCAGCCACTGAGGCCAGAACTCCCTGCTGCACCACCCACCCCACCCCCTGACATGGGCTCCCAGCTGAGTCGCTGGTCACCCCTGTCATGCTCCTGCCCTGTGGCCAGACCTACCTATATTGGGGCTGTGGTCTAGAAACATCTGTGGTCATGCCAGACCATGAATGTTGCTGGATCAGAGGCTACGTCTAGACTGCATCCCTCTGTCGACAGAGGCTTTGTCTGCCAGATAGGCAGGCAGAGATTCAGAATCTCAATGCGTGGATGAGACGATGGTGTAGGGAAGAGGGGTTTGGATTTATTAGGAACTGGGGACACTTTTGGGAGAGGGGGAGCCTATACAGGAAGGATGGGCTCCACCTAAACCAGGGTGGAACCAGACTGCTGGCACTAAACATTACAAAGGCCGTAGAGCAGTTTTTAAACTGAGAGATGGGGGAAAGCCGATTGGTGTGGAGATGCACGTAAATCGGAGGGAGACTTCTCTTAGAGGAGAATCCATTGATAGAGATTCTCTAAGCTGTAGTCAGAAAGAGAGGAGGGAGAGGGCAAACCATGGGCCAGAGCAGACAAACAACCACATACAAAGGAATCCAATGCATCAGGGAAGGGCAGACAAATAAGCAGAGGCAAATTTTTAAAGTGCTTCTACACAAATGCTAGAGTCTGACTAATAAGATGGGTGAACTAGAGTACCTAGTATTAAATGAGGAGATTGACATAATAGGCATCACTGAAACCTGGTGGAATGAGGAAAATCTGTGGGACACAGTCATACCGGGATATAAAATATATCGAAGGATAGAGCAGGCCGGGTGGGTGGCGGAGTGGCACTGTATGTGAAAGATAATGTAGAATCAAATGAAATAAAAATATTAAATGAATCAACATGTTCAATAGAATCGCTATGGATAGTAATTCCATGCTCCAAAAATAAGAAATTAGCAGTAGGGATATATTACCGACCACCTGACCAGGACAGGGATACTGACATTGAAATGCTGAGGGAGATTAGAGAGGCTACCAAAATAAAGAACTCTATAATAATGGGGATTTTAATTACCCCCATATTGACTGGATACATGTCACCTCAGGAAGAGAAGCAGAGATAAAATTTCTCAATGGCTTAAATGACTGCTTCTTGGAGCAGCTGGTGCAGGAACCCACAAGGGAGAGGCAATTCTCGATTTAGTCCTGAGTGGAGCGCAGGATCAGGTCCAGGAAATAACCGTTACAGGACCGCTTGGGAATAGTGACCATAATATAATAACATTCAACATTCCTGTGGTGGGAAGAACACCTCAGCAGACCAGCACCCTGGCATTTAATTTCAAAAAGGGAATTACACAAAAATGAGGAGGTTAGTTAAACAGAAATTAAAAGGCACAGTGACTAGAGCCAAATCCTGCAAGCTGCATGGAAACTTTTAAAGACACCATAATAGAGGCCCAACTTAAATGTATACCCCAAATTAAAAAACATAGCAAGAGACCTAAAAAAGAATCACCGTGGCTTAACCACCATGTAAAAGAAGCAGTGAGGGACAAAAGGCATCTTTTAAGAAGTGGAAGTCCAATCCTAGTGAGATAAATAGAAAGAACATAAACACTGTCAAATCAAGTGTAAAAATGTAATAAGAAAAGCAAAAAGATTTTGAGGAACAGCTAGCCAAAAACTCAAAAAGAAATAACAAAATGTTTTTAAGTACATTAGAAGCAGGAAGCCTGCTAAAAACCTGTGGGTCCCCTAGACGATTGAACTATAAAAGGCGCAATCAAGGACGATAAAGCCATTGCGGAGAAACTAAATGATTTCTTTGATTCAGTCTTCACGGCTGAGGACGTTGGGGAGATTCCCAAATCTGCACCGTCCTTTGTGGGTAATGAATCTGAGGAACTGTCCCGGATTGAAGTGTCATTAGAGGAGGTTTTGGAACAAATAGAAAAACTTAATGTTAACAAATCTCCGGGACCGGATGGCATTCATCCAAGGGTTCTAAAAGAACTCAAATGGGAAATTGCTGAACTATTATCTGTGGTTTGTAACCTATCCCTTAAATCGGCTTCCGTACCTAATGACTGGAAGGTAGCCAACGTGACACCAATATTTAAAAAGAGCTCTAGAGGCGATCCGGGCAATTACAGACCGGTAAGTCTAACTTCAGTACCTGGCAAATTAGTCAAAACAATAGTAAAGAATAAAATTGTGAAGCATGTAGAAGAACATAATTTGTTGGACAAAAGTCAACATGGTTTCTGTAAAGGGAAATCCTGTCTTACTAATCTATTAGAGCTCTTTGAAGGGGTTAACAAACATGCGGACAAGGGGCATCCAGTAGATATAGTATACTTAGATTTCCAGAAAGCCTTTGACAAGGTCTCTCACCAAAGGCTCTTGTGTAAATTACATGGCCATGGGATAAGAGGGAAGGTCCTTTCTTGGATTGAGAACTGGTTAAAAGACAGGAAACAAAGGGTAGGAATAAATGGTAAATTTTCAGAATGGAGAGGGGTAACTAGTGGTGTCCCCAAGGGTCAGTCCTAGGACCAATCCTGTTCAACTTATTCATAAATGATCTGGAGAAAGGGGTAAGCAGTGAGGTGGTAAAGTTTGCAGATGATACCAAACTGTTTAGGATAGTCAAGACAGAAGCAGACTGTAAGGGACTCCAAGAAGATCTCACCAAACTGAGTGATTGGGCAACAAAATGGCAAATGAAATTTAATGTGGATAAGTGTAAAGTAATGCACATCGGGAAAAATAACCCCAACTATACGTACAGTATGATGGGGGCTAATTTGGCTACGACAAATCAGGAAAGAGATCTTGGAGTTATCGTGGACAGTTCTCTGAAAACTTCCACACAGTGTGCAGCGGCGGTCAAAAAGGCAAATAGGATGCTAGGAATTATTAAGAAAGGGATAGAAAATAAGACACAGAATATCTTACTGCCCCTGTATAAAACTATGGTACGCCCACATCTTGAATACTGTGTACAGATGTGGTCTCCTCACCTCAAAAAAGATATTTTGGCCTTGGAAAGGGTTCAGAAAAGGGCAACTAAAATGATTAGGGGTTTGGAACGGGTCCCATATGAGGAGAGGTTAAAGCGACTGGGACTTTTCAGTTTAGAAAAGAGGAGACTGAGGGGGGGGATATGATAGAGGTGTATAAAATCATGAGTGGTGTGGAGAGGGCCGATAAAGAAAAGTTATTTATTAGTTCCCATAATAGAAGAACTAGAGGACACCAAATGAAATTAATGGGTAGCAGGTTTAAAACTAATAAAAGAAAGTTCTTCTTCACACAGCGTGTAGTCAGCCTGTGGAACTGCTTGCCAGAGGAGGCTGTGAAGGCTGGGACTATAACAGAGTTTAAAGAGAAGCCTGATAATTTCATGGAGGTTAGGTCCATAAAAGGCTATTAGCCAGGGGATAAAATGGTGTCCTTGGCCTCTGTTTGTCAGAGGCTGGAGAGGGATGGCAGGAGACAAATCGCTTGATCATTGTCTTCGGTCCACCCCCTCTGGGGCACCTGGTGCTGGCCACTGTCGGCAGACAGGATACTGGGCTAGATGGACCTTTGGTCTGACCCGGTACGGCCGTTCTTATGTTCTTATGTTATGTAAAGCCTCTGTCGAAAAAGAGCGTCTAAATTACATTATGCGGATCGAAAAATCGATCCACTTTTTAGAAAAAGAGCGTCCAGACTGCCAGACGCTCTGTCAAAAAAAGAAGGCACCCAGAAGTGCTTCTGGCAGGGCATGGGGTCAGCCTTTATTTCCAGGTGCTGGTGCCTGCCCTTTGCAGCGACACGTGCTTAAAGGGATCCCCCTGGACAGCCGTTGCTCTGCTCCTGCTTCTGGCTTGCCTACCTCCTAGAGGGACAGCAAAGCTGCTGCAGTGCTTGCTCTGGTTGCCCTGCTTCCTCAGACACCACAGCAGTTTATCTGCAGGGTTTTTTTCTGCTTTTCACCTTTTAGTTGGTCATGGAGCCTGAGCTGCCCCTGGGCAGGCGACAGCCCCTCATGCTGCCATACTGCAGCTTCTGCTGCATCTGTATGACTCTGTCATGAATCGCCTGCCCCATATGGACTCAGACCACACCAAGGAGACCCTCCTCCGGGATACAAGAGCTCTGCCCTTGCCCCCAAACTTTTCTGGGAACAGGCAGATTTGGAGGCACGAGATGAGTTCGGATTGGTGGGACCGGCTCATCATGCAGCTCTGGGACTATGACCACTGGCTCCGCAACCTCCTGGATGCGGAAGGCCACATTCCTGGAGCTGTGTGCCTGGCTCGCCCCTGCTCTGGAACACCAGGACACCCACCTGCGGCCCGCCATCCCCCTGCAGAAGCGGGTTGCAATCGCCCTGTGGAAGCTGGCCACCCCCGACAGCTAATGCTCCATGGGACACCAGTTTGGCATGGGGAGGTCTACCGTCGGGGCTGTCTTGATGGAGGTAAGTCACTTTCCGGGGGACAGGCCCTGTTGGAGGGGGGGGGGTGGAGAAAGGGGGACTGCCACGCAAGGGCAAGAGGGAGTGGGGGATGGAGTGGCACTTGAAGGCCGCTCCTCAGCCACCCCTGCACTGATGCAGGGATAGGAGGGCATCCTGACAAGGGAGGGGTGGATGGGGGGAGAGGGTTCTCCTTCCAAGTGCTTAGGTAACCTGTCTAACTCCCTGGTTTCTGTCTGTCTATTTGTCTCGTGCTGCAGGTGGTGAGGGCCATCAATGTGGAGCTGCTGAAGAGGCTTGTCCGTCTCGGGGACCTGGACAGCATCATTGCCGGGTTTGCCACTCTTGGATTCCCGAACTGCGGAGGAGCCCTCGATGGGACACACATCACAATCCACGCACCGCCCCATCGAGCAGCCCAATGTATAAACCGGAAGGGCTACTATTCGATGGTGCTGCAGGCCCTGGTTGACCACTGGGACACTTTATGGACATTTGTGTCGGGTGGTCGGGGCGGGCACGTGATGCCCACATATTCCAGAATGCCTACCTGTACCGCAGGTTGCAGGCAGGAACATTTTTCCCCCAGCGGCACCTTGCGCTCGGGGACGTGCAGATGCCAGTGTGCATAGTGACGGACATGGCCTAACCCCTGATGCCATGGCTCATGAAACCCTACACCGGCCACCTGGATGTGAGCAAGGAGCTTTTCAACACACATCTTAGCCAGGCTTGCATCCAGGTGGAATGCACCTTCGGCCGTTTGAAAGGGACGGTCCGTTGCCTCCTCACACGGCTGGAGATGGGCAAACGCAATATCCTGGAGGTGGTGGCCGCATGTTGCGCCCTCCATAACCTGGTGGAGAGGAAAGGGGAGGCCTTCCTGCCGGAGTGGGGGACAGGTGCTGATGGCGAGGGGAGGCCATTTCAGCAGCCCTGGACAGCTGCCATCCACCAGGCTCACCAGGCTGGAGTCCAAATCCGAGAGGCCCTGAGGGAGAGATTCTCAGGAGCCCACTGACTCTCCCCAGGGCCTTCCCCATGGTGGGGTGGGGTTGGCCTGGCCCACCTCTACCTGTCCCTTGTCTACCCTCACCCTCTTCCCATAAAGAATACATACACACCCGGTTTTCTTTGGACACAGACATTAGTTTTTTATTAGAAACACTATCAGTAAAAAAAATGTGCTAACTGTTTTTAAAAAATTCTCTGTTTACTGTTCAAATGTTTATAGACAAGGTAAATCTTTCACTCAAAAATAAAGATTCTGTTATATAACTGAAATTGAACTTTAACTGGGGTGGTAGGGGACTGAAAACCTGGAGGGGGGAAGGGGACTGAAAACAGGGTGTGAGGAGCGGGGCTCAAGTAGGCCTGCTGCTTCCCTGATCGCAGAGTCCTGCCACCTTCCTGTGTCCTGGCATCACCACAGCCTTGGGATCCGGTGGAGTGAGACCTAGTCCTGGCCTGGGCAGGAGGGGAGGGGGGGGCAGCTGTTGGGCCTGTGAGGGCTCAGGAGCAGGAGAGACTGGGGGAAGGGGGCTGGAGGGGCTGGGGGGAAGGGGGGTCTGAAGAGGAAGGAGGAGCAGGGGCCTGGCATGCAGGAGGAGCGGTGCTCTTGACAGGGGCAGGCAAGCCGAGGACCTCCTGCATTGTGGCACAGATGGTAGCGCGCTGCTGGACCAGCTCATCCAGCAGCCTGGTGAGCCACTTAGCCTCTGCCACCGTCTTTTGCTGGAGGGTCCTGTTCAGGTCCTGTTGGGCCACTACGTGCTCCCTCAGCAGGTCCGTGTAGACCCGCCAGTGCCTATGGGTGCCACGGGTCCAGTATGGTGGTGGGGCGAGTGTGGTGCTCCCCTGTTGGGTACAGGGTCCGGCTGTGGAGGAAAAGAGGAGGAGACAATCATTGTCTGTGTGCACTCCTGCTGTTCCCGAGGGCATGCCGTGGCTGTCTGGCTCTCCTTTGGACAGGAGACTCAGGGGTGTTACATGTGACACTGCGTGTGAGTTGGCAGCAGGCCTGAAAGCCTCCCAGGGGCCCCACAGTGGCAATAGGGCTAGCTGGCCCCCCCACACTGCTAACTCGCCCGTGTGTGGTGACTCCTCAAAGCACTCACCTGATGTTCCCTCCCCCGATGTCCATGGATGCCTGGGAGGCCTCTGGGGTCTGGGTCCCTGCTGCCTCCTCTTCCTCCTCCTCCTCCTCCTGGTGCAGCTTTCCCGCCTCTCCTGCCTGGTCTTCCTCCCTCAGGAGGGGTCGGGCCACGATGTGGTGGGGTAACCTGGGCTTCCCCACCTCCCAGGATCTGCGCCAACTCCTGGTTGTAAGGGCAGGTCTCGGGGGGGCTGCCCCGGAGTGGGAGCTCTGGTCCCAGGCCCTGGCATATCCCTGCCGCAGCTCCTTTACCTTGGCTCTGACTTGTGCCATGGTGTGGGGGTGATGCCCTTTGGTGGCCAGTCTGCAGGGCTTCTTCCTGGGACCAGAGCTTCAGGAGGTTTTGAATTTCTGGCCCTGACCAGGCTGGTGCCCGCCTTTTTGGTGCCCCTGGGTGGGTCCTCGTCTCTGTCCCAAGAAGGGCCGGAAGGGCCTTGAGGCTGAGACATGGCTGTCACGGCTGACATGAGTGCTCTGGCTAGCTGCTGGACAGCAACGCCTGTCTGGGTGCCTGTGCCTTTAAGAGGCTGCGGCCAGGAACCACAGAGGTGCTGTATGTGTAAAGACTAGACTGTCCACCAGGGCTTCTTCCTGGAGGCCTTTTTTGTCTACAGAACTGGCTCCCTGCATCCACACACACCTTTTTTTGACAGATCTCTGTCGACAAAGGCGTTCTTCCTCATAAAACGAGGTTTACCGCTGTCGGCAAAACTGCCTCGTTCTGTCGACTTACTGTCGACAGAACGCGGCGGTAGTGTAGACGCAGGTATAGTTTTGTTGACAAAAGGCCAGGTTTGTTGACAAAACCCTGTAGTCTAGACACACCCAGAGAGTCCTGGTTAAGGGAGGTACAACCTGTACCAGGTGAAATTGTAAATTATATATTATTTATTAAGCAAAAAAATGTAAGTAAAGGAATGTTTATTACAAGTCCTCTGAAAAGATAATACAAAAATGGCATGTTAAAAATGAAAAGCTATATAAAGAGAAGGATTTGAATGTGTTTGTGTTTTTAGGTGCAACAATGCTCACTCAAAGTAGGATATTTATCTGAATACTTTGCATTATCTGTTGCCTTTTAACATGCTGAGAATGTGCACTTTTTCAAATGAATATTGAAATTCCCCATGTTACTCAGCTGTATTACAGAATGTAGCAATTATTGAACACCCCAAGTTTGGTATGTGTTACCTGAGTGATTATGATGCCAGCTTTGGATATTAACTTTATAGATACAATTCATGTTGCTAGTCGAGTTATTTTTTCTTAAGTAGCATTTTAGCAGAAATTGGCCACCAGACAGACTAAGTAGGCTGCATAGTTCTGAAATCATGATTGTCATTATTCCTCACCAATCGCTTGTTTTATGGTTGTAATTAAAAAACAAAGCCTTCTATATTGGAAAATATCTAGTACGTCTTTAATCACATTTTGGATACAAAGGAGACATTGTACACTTTAACCTCCTACTGAAATAATTGAAGTTCAGTGCTAAGTTCATCATGCACCCAAGTTTTCTAATATATGAAATTGCTTGTAGGGTTCTTTAGCACACAAGAGAAAACTGCAAAGAATTCTCTCTCATCCCGTGAACAAGTGTTTCTTCACTGAATAAAATCTCAAGCATTTGTAAAGCCACACAGTGTACAGTTTTTAGTAATTTAGTTTCAGATGACTATTCGACTATTGTCGTTGCTTATTGGGCATACCTGACTTTTTTTAACTCTTACTTTTAAAATGCTATTCTTTTTTTACCCGCTTAATTGTCAATTCATAATCTCTACAGAATTTGGCTTACTTGGTAATTTCCCTCTTCAAAAATAAAACAAAACATTGATTTTCTGTTAAGTAGAATTTCTAATAGGAGAAATGTAGCAGGGTCTCTCTTCTCTTTCCATCTAAGCAGACAGTGTAATATAGACTTTAGCAAAGCATTAGACACAGCAAATGTAAAATTCATATGCAAATGAGAACAAACCACATGACAGGTGTTAGTCGTGCCATTTAGTGCATTCCTGGAGGGAATGATGAGCATAGCATAAGAACCCCCACATAAAACAGCATATTAGATTGCATGAAAATTATCTGAAGTGCTGCGAATGACACATACTATAAAAGGGAATGTGTCAAGATACTGGGGATGTGCTAGATATGGAGTCACAAAGAATGGTAAGTGCCTCACTCTTATTTAACATTGTCACTTGTATTTTGGATGTACAGTTAAACCATGTGTTTATTACAGTCACCAATATGTTAGGAAGTGGAGACAGAAAATACAGAGGGGCCTGTGGTCAAATCTCAGAACAATGATGTCACCCTAACTAGCCAGTCTGTGCTTTTGGGATCTTCACATTGATTTGGAGTGGGGGAAATTAGCCTGTGTTTCATGTGGCCCTGTTCTTGGAGAGAATGGCTGGCAGAGACACACGCCTCTCACATGTACTTTCTAAATCCTGACACCCACAGTGGTTAGAACTGTCTAAGAGAAATAATGGGATTAGCCTGGATCTGAAAAATGGGAACTAGCACACTTGGGGAATAATATGAATTAGATATTTGATGAAACGGAGATCCTGGGAAATCAGTAGGGCCAAGATAGCCCTTGGAATGCAAGTGAACAGTAAGGTAGCAATGCTTGTTATCTGATACAGAAGCAACACCACCCAGTAGGTTAATTTGTGCCTGGTTAGCCATTGCACAAGGTAGGGGTGTATGGAGATGCACAGTTCCAGTGGGATAGAGGCATTATGCCTCACTCAGGCTGAATGTCAGAGTGTTTCTGAACAAAGAGCTCTATAATGTATAGAATAACCCGCCAAATTAATGGACAAAGTAGCTGCATCTGTGACATTTGATTAACTGGACAAAGTATGGGGGAATGTTATTATTAAATATTTGCATTGCACTGGCACCTAAAGGCCACAATCAAGAATCACAGCCCCTTATAGTAGGAATTTTTTATGAAATAAAAGGTGGTCACTGCCCAAAGGCTAAGTAAAATGTAGGAAATAATCCTGCATTACCAGGGTCCTTATCCAAATGCCACTGAAATCTTTCTATTAACTTCAGTGTGCTTTTGGACTGGACTCTTGAGGTGAAATCTGGTTCCACTGAAATCAAAGAGAATTCTTTGTCATTGGCTATGATGGGGTAAGGATTTCATTGATGTCCTATTAGATATTTTCCATCTTTACACTATTCTATAAGGGTAAACTATATCCCTGAGCCGAGAGTTTGTACAAAGCCAACTCACCAGTTAAGCATCCCTATAGCCTTCAAACTAGGATGTGAGCGGGACACCATGGCTCTGCCAGAAGGATGAGTGGGGCATCTGTATCATGATTTTTCAAGCAAACAAAAATGGACCAAACTTTATCCACTCTTTCCACAAATATATTTATTGTAGTGGCTTCTCTTTCACTAGATATACATTGTTAAAGTTTTCTCTCCATGTTTCTACATGTTTCTCTCCATGGCATTCATAAGGCTGATTATTAAAGTAGTAGATTCTTCCAGTAAAAAAAAAAAAAGGAAAAACCCCGCCACAACTATAAAAGACACACATTTCTGTGGTCTATTTTCTGTTCTTTATTAACTCAGCATTGTCTTCTACAAATACGATTTGTCATTCACTGGAAGATTGGAAATGTAAATTTAAGTTACACATAGTTATAAAAAAGCATAGAACAGCACACACTGTACCACTGTTTAGACCAGAAAACATTGTGTTGTCTCATAGCAAAGAGTGCTATACGAGCAAAGCGTCACCACTTCTCCTTTAGGGACTTCAATCTCCAAAGTTGCAGTTGCTTCCACTTCTTTTCCTTCTTTAATTTTCAATGCCCTGCAGGTATGGTTCCCCTGGTATTTCTCACATGAGTCAGGACCAGGTACCAGGGAACTCCAGCATAATTCAGTTCAGATCCACCACAGGGTAGCTTTCTACTGGCTCTTGAAAAATAGTTTTCCTCATGCTCCTCTCTGAATAGTTATGTAAAATATATGATAGGATGATGTGTCTTTGATTTTGACATATCTCTTGTCTCATACTTTGCTTAAACAATAGCTTGAAAATATTTTACAGAGGAAGCAGGTTGCTCTTCCAGATGTCATTCATTATATTGCTATATTTTATACCCTATTAATAAGTATATACACAATTTCTTAATTGCCTCTTACAGATGCATGGAAGCATATAATATAACAGTTTTAATGTATCCCTTTTTTAGATTTATTTTTTATTCTTGGCTCATGTCAGTCTCTTTAATAAACTATGATTGCCTGGAGAATATAGGAACTATCTGGAATGTTGTTTAAGGTTTAACAATAACTGATAGCAGTTTCCATTTGTGGTTTGAATAGCTTGAGCATCTGTCATGGGGATCTGGTTGAGATAGCAGCATCATAAGTGTAAAACAATCAGGTAAGGCCATTAGTGTACAGTGCTGACAGGTGCTGGGTTCTGTTGTTTATCTTGGGCTTTTCTTTTCTTCGGCTGCATTTTGTTTTTGTTTTCCCGCTGCTCTCGGTTTTGTCTTCGGGATTCTCGGTCTTTGTTTTCCTGCCTTGTCTCCCTACTTTCTTCTTTGTTTGGCCTTTTCCCTTTCTCATCTCTATTTTTTTTCCCTGAAATAAAAATACATGGCACATTATAAGCAATACTTAGACCGTCCCAGTCTTTGAATCCCATCAGTTTGTCAAGAGACTGAAAAATTGCCCTTTGATTACAAGCTCATGAAGCTGACACCGAACATTAACCCAGTTGTCAGGACAGCTACCATAGTTTTCCTTCTGTGAATCAGGTTATCCTGACTAGGGTAAGATCTTTACTCTGTGCCAACTGCCCCCAACAGAGGTCACTGTGAGCATATTCTCATTTCGTGTATACTCCAGCTGATGTAAGTTAGAGCATTCCACAGGATGCTATAACTTATGCCTGAGACAGAAGCCACAGCAAATGTGGCTAGTAAATCACAATGCTGTAAGTGGCTCCCTGCTTATTCCCCTTCTCTGTCCCAGAGCTCTGCTCAGCACAGGAGAAGATCTGGGATCTTCAGTCTTAAATTTTTCTCTCTCCTGTATGGGATTGCCTTCCCTTCAGGGAGAAATATCCCTTAAGGAATATTTAAATATTGCTATTGGCTGTGGACTATATGTGCAATGTATTTAGCCTTTTATTTCTCACGTTTATGTTAGAAACTTCTCCAAGTATGAAAGACTTTGACAGTTAAACTTGGCTTTATACACAAGCCAAAACCTGAGTGGGTTTTATATGGGAAAACTGGTTCATATACTGAGCCCTATAAGTGAAAATTACCCATATGCAGAAGAATCCCTCTGATGCTATAGAACAGTATTTGAAATGAGATGTAAGTAGCACATGAGGCCTTGTGCTAGCTCCCTCCACAAGGGAGAATTTCACTGTTTGTGCAGTATTGAGAAACACCTAGTTAACTCTGTTTTACGGCATCATGGCAAATATCATGTTCTGAAAACAACAATCACTGCTTATTACAGCAAAAAATACTTTAGTCCATGTCTCATAAGTGTATAGTATTATAAATACCCTGGGTTTGGTGACATCTGTATTCGGAAAACAGAGATAACCAAACCCGGTTACTAGGAGATAGATCTCTGTGTTGTCTGTAACGGAGAGGGTGATGAATATAGGGAACCAAGCCAAGCCAAGACATGAAAAGCTGAAATAGAAGAAAAGGTGAAAAGCTCTGGCAACTTGTAGGGGATTGAAAGCCAGTTCAGGATGGAGGGAGGGAGTAGTTCAGTCTAAGGAAAGATTAAAGAACAAGGTCAAGGGTGTCAGATCAGGGGAAGAGGAGCTAGAACAGCACGAAGGAGACTGGGAAGAGAGGCAAGAAGTAAGGCTAGAGAATGAAGGGAAGTATGCAATGGCCCATGTGTGATGCATAGTTAAGTCTATGATTTAGTCAGGGGTATTTTTAATAAAAGTCATGGACAGGTCACGGGCAATAAGCAAAAAATCACAGTCTGTGACCTGCCCATGACCTTTACTATAAATAACTCATTAAATCTTAGCTGAGTGACCCTAGAGCACCTTCTGGGGAGGGAAGGGCACAGGAGGCTGTTGCTATAAAGGGCCTGTGGGACACCACTGCTCAGGGGAAGGAGATGGGAGATGGGGGGACCTGGGACAAGTACCCACCAGCCACTGCTGAGGTGATCACTGGGGCCAGCTGCACTGACTATGGCTCAGGCAGTCCTGATGGCTAACTGCCCGGGCCATCCAAGCAGCAGCTGGCCACAGGCTGTTCCGGCGGTGGCTGGTGTGGCTGACTGCGGGGCCGCTCAAGCAATTGTCTGCGGGTTTGCTACAGAAGTCAGAGGTCATGGAAAGCCATGCAGCCTTATGCATAATTTCCTGTCTTGTTTCCCAACAAGTCCATTCCTGACCAGTTCCAACTGATAAAAGTTTCAGATTAAAGTTAAGAGATTAACACTTCCTAAGTCAATTATGGATGAATAACTGAGTCTTTCTTCTGTTACGTCAGAACAGAACAGCGTTGCTGTTAATCCAATGAATTTGGACGGTCAGACAAAACAAGTGTACAAGCCTGTTAACAGCACCAGTGCTCTCTAAATGGCAGATAAGCATACAGTGTGAAGGAGAGCAGATATTAAATGGTGACCTATGGAATGTGTGCCCAGTTCTCAGAAAGAGACGACTCAAAGTGTTGGATTACAAACCATTTCCATTTTGAGTTCCTTTCAGTATGTGAACATGCATCAAGTCCTAATAGTATATATCTATGTGTCAGTGACAGTTTTGAATTCAGTTCCAAACCTCTGTAAAGACTATCAACCCCAGATGAAATGTTATTTTGATGGAAATCATCCAGACGTTCAATGTTTGACATTGTTCACTTGGTGATGGTCCAATATTGTACAGCTGTGACCTCCTAACCTCAATGGTTTGGACACATTGGAAATGCACTCCCCCGCTGCCTCTTCAGACACTGATTGATTTGGAATTTTTAGACACTCATGGCAACTCACTGATCTAGCCCTGGGAGATGATAGATAGGTAGATAGATAATTTTAGAAAACAAATGTAATTATTACTTAAGACAGGCAGCAATATTGTTTGGCAAGATCTTGAAACTCAGTAATATTTCTGTTACTGTGCAGTGGGGTGGCAGGTGGAAGGGGAGTCCTGGGTTGCCCAGGGTGCTCTGCTGCTTTTAACTTGTGGCACTTTAAATCACTATCTAGGCTAGCAGTAGTGTGATGCACCCAAAGTTGCTGACCAAGGGGGAGAGGCAGCTCCCTTGGGCACTTTAAATTGCCCCAGAATTCCAGGCTACCCAGGCCAGGCAGTGACGAAGGGTTGGCTGGAGGAAGCTAGCCTCCAACCTCACCCCTTCCACCTAAGTCTGAGAAGTGCTCTAAAGTCACAATATGAGTTTACTACACAACACCAAATTAAACAAAAATTGAAAGGGGGTGCCCCTTGTGGCTGCCCTGGACAATACACTAGAAGAGCATATTCCCTCTTGTGCTTCTGCAGAAGAGCTGGTCTACACCAGAAAATTAGAGCAATCCAGCTATGTTGCTCAGGAGTATGAAAAAAATCACATACCTAGAAGACGTGGTTAAGCTGGCCTAAGCCCTAGTGTTGACAGCATTAGATTAATGGAAGAATTCTTCCCTTGACCTAACTACAGCTTTTCAAGAGGGTGGATTTACTGTAGCGGCTACAGTGTCTCTAGTCAAGAGAGAGCCTAAAGCTGGATGGAAGTGGAGGGGAGTGTGTACTGAGTCTATTGAAAGGGTGGTAGGCCTGCTGCAGCAGCATACACTCTGCAGGAACTGTAAGAGAAAAATCAGGCTGAGTCAGCCAGTTACACCTAGAGGGTCCCACTGCAGCCCAATCAATCCACTCACCCCTCTAAAGAGGGGAATTTCTTAAAAGCTACCACCTTTAATGAGTGATGCAAAAGCCAGCATAAGCTTTGGCAGTGACTGAGAATAAGCTGCATTGGTGCTCCCTTTGCACACAGTGGGGTAGATTGCTAGGCCTAAGTCAATTTGCACTTGGTGCAGGACCCAGGGTGATGGAGAAGATGGATCTAAGACAACTTCATGCTCCCCAGTGACTGCCCTGACTCAGAGCTGCAGCAATTGCTAGCATAATGTAAGAGCTGATCTAAATTAGGCTGGCTAGAGCAGTTTCTGGGCAGAGCTAGTCAGAGAAACTGCAATGGAAACAAAGTCCATCAGAATTCACAGAATTCTACTAAGATCACACTTTGTGAAACTGAGTCAATTTCACTGGAATTTCATTTCTGAAGAAAATGTGGCAAAAAGTTTCTTCAATTTCAAACCTGTCATTTTTGACATCTTTGGAACAATTTTTTTTGCTTTTTTGCTTTTTGCTTTCTTATGAATGTTCTTATTTATTTTTCATTATATTATACATTTTAAGATACAAATCAAAACCAAAAATCATTGACATCAACCCAAACCAGTTTTTTAAAAAAGTTTTAATGGTGAAGATTTTAAAATGTTCAGGTTTCACACCAATGCAGAACTGCTGCCAATCTGGAAATCCCTCACAAAATGGAATTTCCATCATCTGCACAACAAAGGGATTCCTGGACTCTGTACCCTTAAACTTGCTTTGCACTGCAAACGGCTTTCTCTGCATAGCTCTTCATGTGAAACTCTTAACGCAGTCTATCTCAAATGCACACATATTGCCACTTTTTGTGAAGGAGCCTCTGTTCTAGAATGTTGCATTCTGCTTCTCTGGAAAAACAATTTGACCAAAAAGAGTAATCTTTGCAGTTTTTGTAAAGCAGGCACTCATCTATCATCATGCAGTGCTGGCTCATTAGCGCTTTTAACCACACTTTTTATAAACATGTATATAATGGTGTTACTTTGTTTCCATCCTCTCTGGGATATAGATTCTTCTGGCACTTGAAGGTTAGGGGGAGAAGGTGAAAGTTCCTCTTCTCTTAGTTACCCATTAATAAATGGGTAGCGTTTGAGCCTCTTGCTGCTTGTTGCCTTCTCTTTACCTCCCCAACCCCTTTCCCCCCCATCACATGGGCAGCAGCTGGGAATATTTGGAGACATATTTAGTAAAACACAAGTTGATGCCTTTTGCTGTATTTTCACACCAACAAGAAACAAGAACAAAAACTTCCTTTGTCTGTGTGAACATCCTGTGACACGTTTAATGAAAACAAGGCATTTATGCCAGAGAGAAAAAATTCTCCCCAATATTATGTAGCACATACTATGCACTGTCCTCCAGCCCAGAAGTGGTGGCATTGCATTAGACCTTTGGGTAAGTAGTTATAAAGTGCTTAAAGGATTCTATGAAATGAAATGTGCCATATAAAACATATTGTCTTTATAGACGGAGTGCACACTGTGGGGCTGACGGACTTGCTGGGCCCCTGAGCAAGGCAGGAGGGAGGGGGAGCGCTGGCTCTGTGCAACCGGAAGGGGTGGGGCTTAGGGCGGAAGGGGTGGGACCTGGCAGCTGCCACTGCTGAGGTAGCTGCAGCAGTGCCTGGGAGCTCTGGGCCCTTTTAAATTGCTGAGCCCCAGGGCAGTTGTCCCATTTGCCTCCCCCTTCCCTTGCATTGCCAGGCCTGTGCACAGCTTTCTGTAGTATTGCTTTAAATATGTCACCTATTTGCATCTAAAGAAAAACAACAGACGAGGAAAGAAGAAAAGTTAATGTTGAATAATGATATAAACTAGAATGAACAATAAAACCATAAGAAAATGTTCAATTTCTGGCATGCAGATTATTTCATGGCACAGAAACTCCCATGATGTATTAAGAATGAGTGGTCTAAAGGACTATACCGTACACTAATAATCAGTAGAATTAAGTTATTTCCCTGATTCTCCCATAAACTTAATATGTGACCCTAGACAAATCATTTAACCTTATTATCCCTCTCTTCTCCTATTTGTAAGATGGTGATAAACACCTGTGTTAAGCACTTAAGATTCAGGGATAAGTAGTATTATATATATACTAAATCGTATTATCTCTTTAAGACAGAGGTGGGGAACCTCAGGCCTGAGGGGCCGGATGCAGCTCTCGGCCTGCCTGGATCTGGCCCTATGGCTCAGGGCCCTGGTGCTGGTGCTCCAGCCCTTTTGCTGCCCCCCAAGGGGCTGGAGTACACAAAAACTACTAGGCTGGGCCCCTCTAGGCTCTGGTGTGTGAGAGGAATGTGGGGAGTATCTTTGTCCTTCTCAGTTGGGGACTATAGTGAGGTTTTTTTCCATTCCTCACTTGTGGCCCCTGACTGATTTTTCTGTGGGTCAGTGGCCCCCAAACCAAAAAAGGTTCTCCATCCCTGCTTTAAGAAGTTACACGTGCTCTTACAAGGAGCTGGTGTATCATTTTACAGATTGATGGCTCTGGTAAGCAGAAATTTCCTGGTGAATGGCATGCCAATATCTGCCTATTGGCTCATTTTGCATGAATACCTTAAATAGAAACTCTTACTTTAAAAGAGTTTTCATAGCTCTTTTAAAATTATATATACATATTGGCATTTATATACACATTATGGAAGGAAAGTAAAATAAAAGAAAAAGGAGCATCCATCCTAACCTGTTAGGGCTAAAATGCAGGTGCAGAGGGACAAAAATTTGCTGCTCAACAGAGAATTGCTCTGATAAATCAAGTGGTTGTATTACACTTTCTTTGGTGAACTACAAGTAAAATTCCACAAGGGGGCACCTTTGAGCTTTCCTAGGTCATTCTGGCTGCTCAAAGGAAGACTTTTTACACTGTGAAAAGGGGAATTCACATTGTAAAAAGGGGAATAATCCTGTTACTCTGAGAGGGGGTTCCTCCAGGCCAGGACTGAACCAAGCGAGCATGATAGTGCAGAGGAAACTTCTCTACCTGTGCTATACCTGCTCTTGGATTAAACTGAGGACTTCAGTGTGAATGCTTCCAATCCAGATCAGTTCCCCAGCAATACATTCACTATTATAGTTCCTTTTCTACTTAGTAATGTATCTATATTGGGGCAGTTTTATAACTTCAGAAAGAGGATATGAGGTGATGGTGTATTGTGCTGGGACATACTGATATCAACACTCCCACCTGGTTGCAGCATTCTGCCGTAGCAAGGCCTTTCTTAGTACAACATACTTCCTATATCCTATTGAAAGCAATGAGTAGTCCTGTGGCACTTAAGGCTACGTCTACACTGCAATGCTATTTTGGGATACCAGAGGTATCCCGAAATAGCTATTCTACATCTTTTGAGCGTGCCCGTTATTTTGAAATATAATGGGTTCACTATTCCAACCTCCCTGTAAACCTCATTCCATGAGGAGTAAGGGACATTTTGGAATAGTGATTTATTTCTAAAAAGTGCTGTGTAGACAGTGCCAAGTTTCAAAATAAGCTATTTTGAAATTGACTTGAAGTAAGTTACACAATTTGAAGCTATGGATGCAGTGTAGACGCACCCTTAGAAACTAACAAAAAATATATAGTATCATGAGCTTTTGTGGGCAACCCTTCCCTCCTCCCCCGTGATGAAAACAAGAATAAATAATTGTCATTAGATCTGGTGGGAAATTTTCTAACAAAGAACATTTTTCATCTGAAAATGCCAGTTCATCAAAAGCTAAATAAATTCTACAGAGTACCTTTTCTGGAATAAAAGGGGAGTTTTAGTTCAGAGTAGTCTATTCTGGAAAAACTCTTCTGGTAAATTTCCCCATGTAGATTATTATTATTAGTTATAAATGACTTTGTATAGTTCAGTAAGTCTAGAAATAAGCTACCAGGTTGAGCAGTACTTCATATAGAAATCTGGTGGTGAACTTGAGCATACACTATGTGTCTGCTCACACAACAGAAGGCTTGAAGGCTCTTTGTTTTTGTAAATCTAATTTGTTTTAAGAAATCCCTAAAATATGTATTTTATATAATCCACATTTGAAAACATCTTTAAATATGTAGCCACATAATAGATTGCTCCAGAGAAGCGTTTACATTATTACATCCACTGTTGTGCTTTCAGGTGGTAAATATTTTCATTTCCTGAGGGGGAAGTGAGTGGTCAAAGGGACAGGTATTTTAAATATTTAACAGAATACTCCACACCAAAAACATCAGAGCTGACACAAACAGACTAAGGCAGTGGTCTCCACCCTTTTTAACCACAAGATCACTTTTTCAATTTCAGTGCAATGTAAGATCTACCTCAAACCCAAATACCCTTGCCCCACTTCCTTCCCACCCCTTCTCTGAGACCTGGCCCTGCTCCATCCCTTCTCCGAGGCCTCACCTTGCTCAGTCCATCTCCCCTTCCTGCCCCATCCTCACTCACTTTCACCAGGCTGGGATAGGCAGTTGGGGAGCAGGCTCTGGTCTTGGTCCAAGCGATTCGAAGTGTGGTAGGGGCTCTGGGCTTAGCCCTGTGTGGGGGGTTCAGAGTGCAAACTCTGGGAAGGAGTTTGGTGCAGGGGGACTCATGTCTGGGGCAGGATGTTGGGTGTAGGAGGGGGTTCAGGGCTGGGATGGGCTCAGGAAGCAGGCTCTGGCTGGGCACCGGGTGGTGGAGCAGTGGAGTTAAGGCACCACACTCCTGCCCTGGCCCTGCACCACTCCTGAAAGCAGCTGGCATGTACAACAATGGCTCCATGGTGCCATGTGCTGCCCCTCATCTACGGGCACTGAGCCCACAGCTTCTACTGGCCATGGCTCTGTATTACTGATCAATGAGCCACCATTTTGCGCAAGGGGCTTTGCGCAAGAAGGAGCAGTTTACTCTGCTCCTTCTTGCGCAAAAAACCCCTCTTGTGCAAAGCGCCGTTCTGCCTGAAAAAGCCTTCTTGCGCAAAAGCCCCTTGCTCAAAAATGACAGCCGTGCCTCATTTGCATATGTTCTTGTGCAACAGAATGCAATGTAGATGTAGCCTGTGTGTTTTGTGAGAATGACAGAGACACAGTGTGTGAGAGTGACAAAGATTTGCATTGCCAGCTCCCTCCACCTCCTTCTCTCTGTGTGAAGATGGAGTACAGGAGTGGGAGGGGGAGGGACACCCTGACATCAGTGACCCTCTCCTCACCCACCCACATACTGCCCAGAAAGCACAAGGCTCCCAGAGGGGCAGCTCCAAGTCAGAGGGCAGGAGCAGCATGACAGTGGGTGGAGGGGCAACTGAAGTGCCAGAGCTTGATAGCTTCCTGGCCAAACCAGTCAGGATCATCTGTGAGAGGCTCCATGGAAACTCCAGGCGCTGGACCTTCTGCTGGAGGACCTGGACCTATGAGTTTCAACTGACTGAGTTTTTAGGGAATTCTTCTGTGTTGGGGATAAAGTTCTGTCCCTAAATAAAGGGAGTTGGACTCATCATCCTCTTAGCCTGCAGATCTCCTGCAAACTGAGTGAACCTGGTGAATTCATCACAGGCAAGGACATCTGAGCACAGACATTTATTTCTGCACTGCTGCTCCCCACCCACCCCATCCATGTAGGTCCTGTTCAGTACAGTTCCTGCAAGAACTGCTGCTAAGAGCTCCCCTGCCTGTGGCTATCCCTGGAGATCTCCTTAAGAGGTATTCCATGTCACAGATGGGGAATTCATGTAAGATAGGGCAAAACACTGTACAGTACAACACTGAAGTAACTTTAAGTGAATAATCTCATTTACTTGCAGTGGGACTTCTCATAGGTGTAAAGTTACACACATACCTAGGTAATTGTTGGATCAGAGGAAGAACTCTGTCAAGGTGGTGTTGCTTGATATCTCCAAAGTTACTGGATAGGATGAGTGCAGGATTTCTCGGTCATTTGAATGATACTTTAATTTTGTGCAACATTTGCCACTTAATCATCCTATAGCACAGACCATTCTTTCATGCTTGTTCATGCACCACAGTTGGTAAACTTAATTTAACTCTAACTTATCTAATCCTTCTAACTTCATGGAAGGAGTTAAAAAATTAATCATAAAAACAACATAAGGCTTGGAGAAAGAACATGTGCTGTGAATTCAATCAGGAATTCCCAGTGGTGAAAGTTGAGACTGGAAGAGCCAACCTCTCAAAAATCTTTGCTGCCAATTATTGCTTGTTCCTGGGTCAGATTCAAGTCACCTATAGTCCATTAATGCAATATTATGTGAATTCCTAGGTCCCTTCTCATTTCCAAGAAGCATGACCCATTTTCTGGAACAGTGAAACTCTAAAATATACTCCCACTGAACTTCGCAAATGCCTGCCAAAAAACAGTATTAAGGACCCTATCCCAATGATCCTGTGAGGTCCAAAAAAAGAACATGCTTTCATTCACAACCCATTAGCAAATGACTCCTCCATTAAGTGCCTTCAAAGTTTAAACAGCCCAACTTTCTCTTCTGTGATCAATTTATGCCAATTTGTGTGTCAGTCCTTGTCAAATAATGGGATTATTAATTTGCCACTTTTATAACTATTGATTATCACAGCTTTGTCCATTGGTTTGATGTGTTTTGTGACAGAAATATATGCTCGTAATAAGGCCTTTACATAAAACCCCAATAAGTCTATTTATTAATATAATTCAACAAAAAATTAATAAACAGAGCAATTGCTCTTGAGTTGGTTAGCAAAATATACTCACACAAGATTAATGAGAAAACAAAGATAGAAACAACTGTCAGTGGAGCATCTCTCAAGGCCATGAGTCAGTTGATATCATTTCAGGAGTCCAATGTATGCCATACTTAGGGAACTAAATCAGTGCTTTTATATCCTCTCCTAATTATTCAAATACTTAACCATATGTGCCCATGGTTGGTGACCATAATAAGGTCTGTACCTGCCTATTACCCATTTTGTGTATCTATAATTATGCTTCTGATCATTAACCTAAGCATTTGCGTAAATCAGTTTCTTAATACATCATATATGCCAATGTGGTCTAACTGTCTAGTTACAATATTGCAAAAGGCCCCTGCCCCAACAGTTCCCTTATTTCAATATAACCTTTTGTAAACTTGTGGCGTGCCGGTACTTAAAATAAATCCTTAGCATGAGCATATTACACACTAGGCATCAGGTTAATGAGCCAGACCTTTGTCACAGCAAAGCCTAACAGCTCAGTCAGTTATGCTTGTGTACTTCCCCCAGCTAGTGTGACCAGATAACAAGTGGGAAAAATTAGGACACTTTTTTCAGGCAGAGGGCACAGCTGCGTACATAAACAAAGCTCCTAATATGAGGATAATATTGGGATGTCTGTTCACCCTTCCCCCGGCACGTTTCAAGCAATTCAAACCTATCAATAGTGTCCCTGTAGTGTTATTACCAAAAGTGTGACAGGGTCAGGGGTCAACCTAGCCACTAGAAAAATTGATGGGCAGAGAATGTGTGAATTGTCACAATTTATTATGTTAAATGGATCCACGTGCAGTGCATTTCTCACACTTACTTAAATCACTCTTAAAGCTGCACTTATTGCTAAAGTGGTTCTTGGGCAAAATTAAAAGTGCCTAAGTGCCTGCCGCATTGACTTTCAATGAGACATAGGCACCTAAGTCACTTATGTGCTTTTGAATATATTGTCCCTTGTATTTTTTGCTTAGCTTTTGGGCTAATAATCCGTTTGACTGCATGAGCATGCAGCATTGTGAGAGGGAATAGAGACATTGTGAGAGAGCAGGCAGGAATCATCAGACGCTGCACATGAACTATTCACTACTCTGAGCAGGTGGGCAGGAAGGGGCAGAGACTGGGAGCATCAGCGTGGATTTGTCCCCTAGGCTGGGTGTGCTTGATACCCCCCCCACCTCCCGTGGCCATTCCATCCCTTCCCCCCAGCTCCCTTCCATGACCAGTCTCTTCCCCACCTCCTTCCTGGAACATGCCCCATCCCCTGTCAGCCCCCTCCTGAAGTTTCCTGTATGCCTGGAAACAGCTGTTTTGCAGCAGGTGGGAAGTGGTGAGAGGGAGGGAGGGAAAGGAGTTGGCCAGTGGGGCCACCAGCTGGTGAGAGGCACTGCAAGGAGGGAGCTTGGCTGCTGGTAGGTGCTAAGCACCCACTAAACCCCCCTCCCCATGTCAATCAATGTTCCCTCTATTTTTTTCTATCCCTGTGTAGATTTTTTTCCATCCCTGTGCAGAATAAATTTTTTATGTGCACTGAACCATCTGTGAAACCTAGCTGTGGACATTCTGCTAATCATCCAAGTAGCATTTGACTCTCTCCTGAGTGGCCGCACAAGCGCATGCCTTAGAGCAGTGTTTCTTAACCAGTGGTATGAGTACCCTCAGGAGTATTCGAGAGAAGTCTGGGGGGTATGTCAGTACAACTGAAATTTGGAGAAAACTGAATTTTTGGTTTAAGTTTTACAGCTCTTTATTATTTTTGTACATTTTACACCCAAAAATTTCACTACCTGCCTGGCTACCAGTGTGTTGCAATGGTAGAAAAAAAATGTTGTGTGTCTGAAAACTGTAGGTACTGGAGGTACTTATCATTTTTTTAAAGGGGTACTTTATAAAAAAAGGTTGAGAAACACTGCATTAGAGGGATCACTGGTGTCCATTTGCTGCTATTATAAACAAGCAGCAAGTTACTATACTGCTCAAGTGACTGGGATGCAGGGAGGAAATCAGGTCTTTCTCAGGTATAATTCCTTCCCTGTATTGCTTGTGGGCTAGTGTGGCTATACACCCTCCCCATGGACAAAGCTCATTGCACTTTGGAGTAGACTGTCTGGATATTTCTGTCTTGTGAAGTCTCATATATACACTGCCAGAATTTAAAAAACAATAAATAGTAACTTCTTGACAAGCACTCACTTAGTGAAGGCAGATTTCTATGTCTAATTGTATTTTCTTCTATCTACATTTTATTGACATATGTTGATCTGCACACTAGAGCAGGGGTTCCCAAACTTTTTGACACGGGGACCAGTAAATCCATTCATGAGCTTTTGGAGGACCAGTAACATTCATTTGCATATTTGCATATTCATTAACCAAATGATGAATATGCAAATAAGTTGTTTCTGGTCCTCCCGCAGCCCCCAGTGCCACCTTTAGCAAAACTTTTGATACGGTCACCCACAATATTCTTGCCAGCAAGTTAAGGGAATATGGATTAGATAAATGGACTGTACAATGGAGAGAAAGCTGGCTAGACCAGGGTTTCCTAAACTTTTTACTTTAGTTGGAACCTGTTTTTTTTTCAGTACTGTTTTTTGCAGCCAAAAAAGAATGAAAAATGAATAAATGTTCACTGTTTCACCCGGCTGCATCCTCCGTCCAGCCTGGGCCAGGGCTTGGGGGACCTGGCACCACACGGGCATTCCAGGAGGCAGGAGCAGGAGCAGATTGGGGGTAGGGTATCTGGCTAGGAGGGAGGGTGCAAGGAGGGGACTTGGGTAGGAGTTGGACCTCTCTGGTCTGGCACCCTCTGGACCTGACTGGTCCCAGATGAGGGATTTTTTGGACCAGGGGAGGTCATTTCAGGGCTCCTGGTTCCCCCCCTCCCCACTAGGCTTCTTTGCACCTCCCTCCTCTGCAACCCAACTGAGCTGCCCACCCCCGCTGGTTCCCTACACCTCCCCCAAAACCATCTCCCACAATCCAAGGGAGTGCAGCACCAGTTCCCTGCAGCCCCTCACAGCCCAGCTGAGCTGCCCTTCTGTTCCCTATGCCTTCCCCCATCCACCTAAGCCCAGTTGAGCCCCGCACTGGTTCCCTGCATGCCTCCCCCACAGCACAGCTGAGCCCCATTTCCCTGCACCTGCCCCCAAACCCCCCAGAACTGCTGAGCCCAGCTCTGATTTCCTGCCCCTCTCTCCTTTCCTCCCCTTGAGTCTAGCCCCACGGTTCCCGGCACCTCCCTCCTCCTGCAGCCAAACTGAGCTCTGAGCTCTGCACTTCCCCCGCACCCCCCCGCAGCCCAGCCCAGCCCAGCCCAGCACCCCACACCTCCCCACTCCTGCAGCCCAGCTCAGCCCAGCACCCTGCACCTCTTCACTCTCACAGCCCAGCTGAGCTCCATTTCCCCTGCACCTCCCCGCAAACCGCGCAGACATGCTGAGCCCAGCGCTGATTCCTTGCCCCTCCCTCTCTCCCTCCCCATGAGTCCAGCGCCGGGTACCCGGCACCTCCCTCCTCCTGCAGTCCAGGTGAACCCAGCGTCCCACATCTCCCCCCCGCCCCCCAGCCCAGCCTGGTGCCTCCCTAGCGTGGTGCCCAGGGGCAACTGCCCCCCCCATTCCCCCCTTGCTACGCCTCTGCCAGGAGCCCAGAACATCCAGCTACATCCTACGCCCAGCCCGGCTCAGGGCTTGGGGGACCCGGGTGCCGCATGGGCACTCTGGGAGCTCAGAACACCCCGGCAGCCACGCTGAGGCCCGGTATTTTTTCCCCGCGGACCGGTACCAGGCCGCAGCCCATAGTTTGGGAAACACTGCACTAGAGCATTCATTGGCCTATTTTATTTGACATGCATATGCTGACACAAGTGAATGAGTTAGCTCCTCCCTTCTTAGGCTCATGACTAGTGATGACAATTGCAAATTTATAGTTATGTAAAAGGTGGTATAAATTAGACACAAGTTCATTTAAGGCAGGTCCATTGCATAACCACTTTTAATACTAATGGAATTTTAAGAAAACACAACACTTTTTAAATGGATATATGTGTCATTGGCACAACCCTCCTCACCCTAATGCGGTTTCAAAGTATTAGCAGAAATCTGTAATAGCTTATTCTATTGTTTCAGGAAAGAATAATCCAAACCTCCCATTAGCCTCGCTTGAGGTCATGGATCTTGCCCTTTTCAGAGACTTAGTTCAGCTAGTGCAGGCATTTGCGTGAACCAGAAATGAAAATGTGATGCTGTATTATGTCAGGACTGCATGTTTAGTCTGCCTTTCTAGAAATAATCAAGAAAAGTTACACATGATATGAGACAGATGCTACTGCCTCGGCAGAGATTAAAACGCTTTCTAGTACAATACTAAAAAGGAGAAACTACCAAAGCAACTTTAGTTTGTTTAGATTTATCAAATTTGTAATAAAATAATTTGTAAATGAGGGATGAACAATGGCAGCTTTTTTAAAAGCTTGGACTTAAAATAATTGCAAAAAATGAGTGTGTAAATTCTTGGAATATCCATATAGCAAAAAATTTCCAATGCATCAGTAAACATGAAAGTGCTATAGCAGCAACTTTGTGCTACAGGCAGTCCCCGGGTTACGTACAAGATAGGGACTGTAGGTTTGTTCTTAAGTTGAATTTGTATGTAAGTCGGAACTGGTACATATTGTAGGGGAAACTCTAGCCAAACATTTCTCCAGAGCTCAGTTTTGTTCTCCCACACCTCAGTTCCGTCAGTCCTTTATTCTCAAGCTGAGGTGTCTGCTGAGAAAAGCCGCTCCGCGTCTCCCTGATCTGTTGGGGGAGGGGGGGTGCTAGCTTCGCGTCTCCCTGGTCTGCTGGGGAAGCAGCTAGTGCGGGGTTGCCTCACCCCGTTTGTAAGTAGGGATCCGATGTAAGTCGGATCCATGTAACCCGGGGACTGCCTGTATTTCCCTAATTGACTATGGGTCTGGCACAGGTAAGTGTCAAGTACCCTCAGTGGGTGGAGGACCTGATCTTAAAGCAGGTCACTAATGCAGAGCCTTAAGCTTGATTCAAGTCCCAGAGAAGTCAACAGAGCCTGTTGCAGCAGCCTGGGCTTATATTAGGACTGATAGTATATATGCTTGTCATGCAAAGGCAGAAGGAAGAGCAAAGGTGGCTTTCTACCAAATTTCTGTGCCTAGTGCAAATTTAGAGCAGCTTAAAGTCTGCTCTACATTGTACCTGTTTGAGGCTGCTACACTTGGGGGGTCGAAGGACTCCCCAGAGTGCAAAACATTCCAGCACACCCCCTTCAGCTTCCAACAGGTGCCCTGCACTGAGGGGGCTGGGAATAGATAATGTGGCAATGGCTACACTGGCTTTATGACAGTTTGTGACTTTAGGCTTGTTTATACTGGGAACTAGTTTCTGCATAACTACATTGCACAGAATGTGAAAAATCAGCACCCCAAACAACAAAATTAAACCGATCTAACTGGTGTAAACAGCACTAGGTCAATTCTTGTGTTGTTTAGATTCCATCCCTTGAGGAGGTGACGTACGTACCTACACTGATGGGAGATCCACGCCTGTGAGTAGAGGTAGTTAGTGTCTACATTGAAGTGCTACAGTGGCAGTTATGCCACAGTAGTATGTCAAATGTAGACAAGCCCTTTGTGCCATTTTCCTTATCCAAAGGGAAACATCTGTTGCTCAGATAGGGCGGTTTTAATTTTCCTTTCAAGCCATTGGAGTGCCATGGAACAGATTGATTAGGACAAGTCTCTGGCTGTCTCTCTGTGATTCAGTTGTTTAGCCTCTTAAATTTGTTTGCTCTATCCCACCAAAGGTAGCACATGCTGATAGGTGGCTGGGTGACTTCCACTATACCGATACAATGGATTTATCACTAGTCACCCAGTCATCAGTGCCTAATAAACTGGGAAACTGTCCTCTGATAGACACCTTAATCAAAATCACCACGCCAGGACTCAACTGGGTATTATTACATAGCAGACTATTTAAACCCACAAGGAGCCAAATCCTTGGCTACACTTGTGCAAACCTAGTGAAGTCACTGGTGTAAATACGAGAGACATTTTCCCAGTGGTTCTTTTAAAAAATGGGTTGAAGCGAGTCAGTTTTTCTCTCTCCCTCGTCCACCAAAAAGAAGTAAAATATTAGACCTGGCTGTGGGTGATTCCGAAATGGAACCAAAGCATTCTAAAATGGTAGAAAGTTGAAATTCCCCCCAGGACAGGGATTCTGAGATTTCATTTAGAAAGTCAAGGCAGCATATCTACATTTTCAAAATATTTCCGAGGCTCTGTGAGCTGCTTGGAGCCCAGCAACTCACCAAGCAGTGAGTCGAGCAGCACAGGGAACCTAGGAGCCAGAGCTCCCAGACCACTGAGGAGCCAGGAACCTGGCGGCCCTGGATCCTTGCCAGTCCAGCTGGCAGGTTGGGACTTTGGGAATCCTGGCTGCTGAGAAGCTGTGAAATGGCAGCTGGGGCTGCCAGGCTTTTCGCTCCCCTTCCGCTCACCAGCCCAGCTGCCAATGAACCAGGAGAGCTGGCAGGAAACCAGGCAGGCTTCTGGTGGAAACTTACCTGGCAAGGAGATTTAGAAATTTGTCTGGTTTCTGCTGGAATTTAATCAAAATCAAAATGTTCCTGTTGAATGGTTTGATTTTGATGAATCAGCATTTTCCAGTCAAAAACTACACCATGGGGAAATTTCTAACCAGCTCTATAAAACAGAGAGACTAACATTTGAACAGTAAGGCTCTCTGGTGTTTGGGCAGATTTTTCTGCCTTCCCTGAAACCTGGATTGACTTTTCTTAATGCAGAGTTTTTTGTCTTGCCCCCCAAAAGGGATATTTCTTATGTAATAGAATTAGGTTTTGTCTTTCTTTTCTTATGTCCCTAGATCTCTAGTTTTCTGTTTTCTCTTCTTCTCCCTTTTGGCTCTGCCCTTGTCTTCTGACTCCCTTCTGCGGTGCTTCCCCTTTCTGCTACTACCTCTCCTTTCATGCTATTCTCATTTATACATACTCCTCTTTTCTTCTCCTGTCTGTTACTTGAGCATTCAACTTTAGCAGGAGTTCTACAGACAAAATTCTCCAGTGACCTATGGGGTAAAATTTTCAAACTAAAAGACTTTCATACGAAGTGTCCGACTAATTTTACCCACCCCCTCTAATGGAAAAACATGCCGTATTATCCTGAGGGATATTACTCATAAAAATTTGGATGAGGATTTTTTGCACAAGGTGAAAGTCTCCAACCTAAAATGAACCCAGGACACTAAACGCATTTCCTAAATGTAGGTTTTATCCAGGATTTTTCAAGTTTTTTCTATTTAAATTCCCAAAAGCACAAGCAGTAGGCCTAAAGCTGTTTGTAATAACAGAATTTGCACTTTGAAATTAACAGCAAGCTTTCATGAGTAGACAAAAGTGGAATGGAATGGAAGAAAAGAATACTTTCATTAATCCACATAATAACATAAAAATCCAGTCAGGTTCATTTCACATCACACTGGACATTTAACACCACATCCCTTAGACCTGGTCTGAGCAGGCTGAGATAAAACATGTCTAGTGGCCCATCACCATTATCCCCACTACCAGTGAGTGGTAGAATGGTGAAAGGCAGTGCAAAAAAGGTAAGAGATTCTCTCCAATGTCTAGTGTAGGGATTGTCCACTACCTCACAGTACGGTGCCATAATTCTCATTGAGGCTTCATGGTATTGTTTCAGCACAAATTAATTACTGTTATTATTTTATGTCCTTATCCTTAGAATCACAATGAGGGGGAATATAGGGCAAGAAATGTAAGAATGTTCACAGCAACATAACGCTGATCATACTGGATCAGACCCTGATACATCATGCCCAGTATCCTGTCTCCAACAATGGCTCATACCAGCGCTTCAGGGAGAATGTACAGAACAGGGTACTTGGAGTGAGCTACCCATCCTCCATCTCTGACTTTTGGTCACCAGAAGCATAAGGTTGTTCTGAGCCTGGGGGTCGTACCCTCTGACTATTAGCAAAGATAAATCTATCCTATCTATCCTTCATGAACTTTTTTGAACCCAGTTATATTTTGGGCAACCAAAACATCCCACAGCAATCAGTTCCACAGCTTAGGTGTGCACTCTGGTGTGTACTTAGGTGTGCACTGTGCACTGTATAATTTCCTTTTTTTGTATTATACCTGCTGCCTGTTAATTTAATTGGATTACTCCATAGTTTTTGTACTGCTGAATACAGGAGCTGACTTCTTGTAGCCCAAAAACTGTTACCTGAGCCAATTTAAAACCAGTCAACCTAACTCAATGTCTGCATTGTAATACTAGGTTTGAAACTGCTAACCCATAGGGTTAGCTTATATTCACTGTTTTGCATTATGTTCTGCAGTAATGCAAGGCACCTTCTTCTTGATTTTATGCCTCATCCAGAGCTTGTTCCTTGTTCCTTCCTTTCCTCTAAGCCCTGATCTACACTAGGGAGTTATTTTGAAATAACAAGTGGAACAGCCACACTACCAAGCCCATTATTTTGAAATAAGAGGCTGGTTATTTTGAAATAACGACTCCTCTTTCCGCAAGGAATAACTCTTATTTTGAAATAGTTATCTGAAATAGCGGTAGTGTGGATGCTCCACTGCTGCTATTTTATAATAACTGAAACCCAGAGTCAATCAAAGTAATTACTCCCCAGTGCTTCCTGGGGTTCTAAGAGGAGGTAGCACATCCACATTAAGGGAGCCTGACTTGGACTCATTTCAAGGCTTCCCTGTAGTGTGGACATGCTATTTAAAATAGTCATTTCAGGAGTTATTACTCCTAGTGTAGATATATCCTTAGAGACCCACTCTCCCACACCCTGCCTCCTGGCCGCACTCACTGGCTCTTCTGGGAGGCAACTGTGGGTGCATCTACACTGCACCATTTTTCCAGAATAACGGCTGTTATTCTGGAAAAACACTACTAGCATCCACACTGCAATTGCGTTATTTCGACAGAAAATCAAAATAACGGATAGCTTTTTCTGATGGTGGTAAACTTTATTCTATGAGGAATAACGCTTTTTCCGGAAAAACTTTTTCTGAGGAGGGTGTATGTAGATGCTCCACTGCTGCTATGTTGAAATAGCTCCACACCAGGACCACTCTAAAGTTATTCCTCTCCAGTGCCTCCTGGGGCTCTAAATCGAGATAACACATTCACATTACGGGAACCTGTCTCAGACTAATTTTGAGGCTTCCCTGTAGTGTGGATGCTCTATTTTGAAATTCCGAAAGAAGCTTGCAGTGTAGACATACCCTGTGTCTGCTGGGATGAGCCAGCAGTGCAGCCAGGGCTGGTCCTGGAGCGAGGAATAGCTCCAGCCCTTAACCACTTAATTGTAAGTATCGGTATATATTTTTAAACATTACCTATTATTAATGTTATAGTAATGCAGTATTTCTTTTTAATGGGTGCTCAGTCAACTTAATATAATTTGGAATGTTTCCACTGCATAGTTCTGATTGATTGCCATTGAACTCACTTAAATCCAAGCAATTTTACCAGATGTCCCGTATTTGGCATCACTCTACATCTGATGCTAATAGCCACCTGCTCAAAAGCTAGTTAAGAGGCATCAGACTCTTCCCCTGCAGCCATCTCACAGAGTTCTGGGCCCACCATTTATTTTCCAGTCCCCTCACAGGAACTCACTAGCCTCTGCAGGAGCCTGGGCCTATTCTTTGGTCAGCTCTTGTACTGTTTGCTGCTGCTGCTGCTCTACCTGACAACTCCAAGTGTTTGCCTCTGGCAGCTAGGTTTTTTGCATCTCTTTTTGTTATGCCACCAGCCAGCACAGCATCTCCTCCAATGTGTGCAGTTCCCCTGCCTTCCTGCTGGCCATCCCTCAAGTATCTTTCCCTCAGGTGAGAAGGTGAGATGCAGACGAGCCCCTGATTCTCACAGGTTGCCTCTGTCCAATACCCAGTGCACTACACCCAAGTGTCTGTAATCCTCCAATAGTCATTTATTAATTGGCTTCAATTAGCCTGCACTGTTCCCATTGCAGTGGCAACTTTAATGGCCAGAGTACCACCCACAGTGCCCTGCCACACAACTGCTTTTGCTAGGGCAGGCGCTACACTTTCATTATTCCTTGAGGCTATGTCTAAACTGCAAAGAAAAGTCGGAAAAAGATATGCAAATTGCAAACTGCAATTTGCATATCTTTTTCCGCTTTTCCTTTGGAAGAGTCTTTTACAAAAATTGGCCCGTCTACACAGGGCCAAATTTCAGAAAAACCTCCTCTTTCGACACATTTCTTCTTCCTCATACAATGAGGATTATAGGGATGGCGAAAGAACATGTCCGCTTTTTCAGAAATTGTTCTGAAAAAGCGGACGCGTTCCTTGAACACGGCATAGCTTTTCTGGGATACCTCTGGTATCCCGGAAAAGCTCTGCAGTCTAGACATAGCCTTATTCACTAGTTTAACTCTCTTCGTCACCAGTGGGATTAACGTGACAACCATGAGGGCTAATAATAATGAATGATCATATTTTCCACATGTATTTCACCCCAAAGTGCTTTGCAGTCTTTATGCCTATAGCTCTTCTGATATGCAGACATCCTTGGCCAGGAAAACACCATCCAATCAGTATGCAACACGCTTCACAATAGTGAGAGGAATAGGACACTTTGGCCAAGAATTCCATACTCTTCAGCAAGTGCTATAGGAGTCTTTAAGGTACAGGCAGAGCAGATACAAGGTAACATTTTCAAAAGCTCCTAAGTCTATTAGAAGCCACAATCAATGGGAATTAGGCACCTATATAACTTCAAAAGCTGGCTTGAAGTACCTATGTAACTTGGGCAAAAGGGATTTAGGCTTAGGGTTGCCAGGTGTCCGGTTTTCTACTGGACAGTCTGGTTTTTGGGCCCTCTGCCCGGTAAAAAAATCCAGAAAATACCGGACATGTGCAATGTCCGGTATTTCCTGGTTTTCCGGCTGAGTGCTGGACGGAAGCCTGGCAGGGGCAGGGGGGGAGTGACTGGGAGGCGGGGTGCGATCGGCGCTGGGAGCCCTGGTTGCGTGTGAGGAGGAAGAGCAGCCCGGTCCATGCTCCTGCGCACTGGTTAAGCGCGTGATGGAGCTGCAGCTGGAGTGACCCGCGTGGGACGGGAGCACCCTGAGATCTGCACAGCCTGGGTCAGTCCTGCTCCCCGCCGGCTGATTCGCTTCCCCGCCCCCTCCTAGCCGGCTGGTTGGTTGATTCTCCCCGACTTCTCCTCCTGGTCTTCCCCCGGCCCTTTCCTAAGTGTCTTTCTAAAGACCCTCATAGAGTAAACTGACAGCTACTCATGATATGTCTATCATGAAAGGGTGATGGGCTTTTTGGAACCAAATAGGATGAAAATGATTTTCAGTGAGAAAATGTAGGCACTATGGGGCCCAAATCCTGCAAAGTGCTTCAGGCAGGTGGGCCCCTGTACTCATATGAAGGCCTGTTTAAGCGAATGGGACTCCACATGGGCTCAAGAGGACTCCAAGTACATAGCGAACCCTGCAGGGTCAGCGTTCACTGTCGAAAACAATATCAGGTTTTGCCAACTTGTCTCCTTATTGTTTTAGTTTGGCTTATGACCATTAGAAAGTAACAGAAATATATATTGCATTAGGCAGTATGGCCCAAGACTAATTTACGGAATGTGTGAACCACATTAAACACAATATCTATGCCAGCTCTCTGGCCTGGTTTCCAGTCTCTAACACAGAGACACTGATACTTTCCTAACTTTGTAAAATGTTTTGAGATCTATAGACGACTGGGTGTGAGTCAAAGCCCATTGAAGTCAATGAAAAACCTCTTCAGTTAATGTTATATCATCCCCCCACAAGAGAACAAGTATCATTATTAAGTGGAGTAGGGAGCTCACAATACTCTTTTCGTGGGGGACCATTGCTTGCTTGTGCTTGAAGTCACCAATAGCTGGTTCACCCACTGGCATATTCTCCATGCACCCACCCACCCAACTGTAGAAGAAACAAAGTCAATTCCTCTGAGTTTACACTAAATCCTTCTGGTTTAGCAATCCACATTTCAACTTAGGCAATAAACATCTGCCATTCATTAATATTAATTACAAATGGACACTAGCGCTTGGGATCCAAGTCCAGCAGCTGAGATTTTTCAAAATCTGACCTCATTAGAGTTTGTATAAAAAGTGTTCAGAAGGATCCTTCTAAATTTTAAGCCAAGAGTGAGTGCCGTTTGCAGTGTACAGCATTTGGATTATGCATTTAGGACAAGAGCAATCTGAAAGGGTGATGGGAAATGGGGGAAGGGAAAGGGAAAGAAAATGAAACCTGGAAGGGTATTCCTTTAAATGTTTAAACATTTTAGAGCTTTTTGTAGGCTAATAACAAGGAGAGGCATTGTCCATAATGACACTGTGCCATCCCTTGAATATAACTGTAAATGAAAGGCTGCATGAATTAAAGGTTGTGCATCTTTTGTTTCAGGAATGTAGCTGTGCTTCATGTCTAAAGCCTGTTTTTCTTTTAAACAAAGTTCTTCAGATGACAAATGGGGGCGAGAATTTCAGAAAGCAAATGGGTAAAAGTAAATACAAGCTTAAGAACAAAGAAGAGACATGAATGTAGCTGTACATCTTTATATTGGGGCTACTGTTTCCCATAGATATAGCCTGGAGAGCATCAGATTTTAATCAAGAAACGTCACTAATGGCTAATCTCACTCTTCACCCAAAAAACTAATGGGACATGAAAACTGTCTATTGTTAATAATTAAAACCTACAGAGAGGGGGGATTAACCATGATTTCTGCAGCCACTAAATTTTTAATAAATAATTAGTTCTTAGGGTTGATTTTTTTCAAGTTCCCACTAGTGCGAAAAATTATGTTAATAAAATAATAAAAATACAGAGATAAACATGAATATTATTTGTTGCAGTTAATTTAAAAAGTATATATTCTCCCAGGCCTTAGCGTACATCAATATTCAAATGAGACTAGCTACCGCAAACTGACATAACTCCAGAGAAGCCAATGAAGCTATGTCAATTTATACTAGCTGGGGAACTGGCCCACCAACCCCATAGAAAAAGTTTGTGAAATACTGGTACACAGCCAAGTCCTGCATGTACCCTACCATAGCAATCCTAGGTTTTTGAAAAGCTGTAGAAAACGAGCCACACCTGAAAACTTGCTTCTCAATTTGCATGGACAAGGAATGTGAATGTTTAATCGGTTGATCAGTTAACTAGTAAGCCTCATCTTTAATGGGTGAGGCTTACTGGGTATGGTTAACTGGTGGGGGCTGCTCCAGCATAGGCCGGGGAGGGGAGGAAGCTTGGCCAGAGCAGCAGTGTTCCCTCTAAACTGTGCAGCAGCAAAGCCCTGCAGCTGCGTAATCAGTCAGAGGCACAGGGCTCCCTGCACAGAGCTACCTCACTGGGCAGGGCTGATTAAGCAGCTGTGGGGCCGTACTGCCACACAGCTTAGAGGAAATACAGCGGAGCAGCCCCCATCTTTTGGGGAAAGGGGGACCACTCCAGCACAGCCATGACAGGCAGGGTGACTGCTCCAACCGGTTAACTAATTAAACAGGATTTTTCATCCTTAACATGGACATAGTGAAATGAAGGGGTGGGATACACTGAGCTGATTGTAGGTCCCTGATTCAGGACTGTCTGGCCCAAGAGCAAGTTTGGGCTGCACAAGGAAATCGGGAGGATTATTACTGACCTGAATGGGCAGACGATCAGGCTGTATATTTAGTTTTTGTGGATCAAGCTTACCTTTATGGAGAAGTCTTATAGACTGCAACAGGAATGAATACAATTGGGTTCTACAGCCATTTTATAAATCTCTGTAGAAATTATTGTAATCACAGTATTTCAGAGAAATGTGTGTATAGAATCTATAACTATTATACACACATATTTATTCATCTATCATATGGATAGACATTTATCTTATATTTATATAAATCAATATGTGCCTCCAACAGAGATACTACTCCTCCCAGGTATCCCCTATACACCGAGTGATGGACTACCAACATATAAATCAACCTTGTCCTTACTGTTGTATATAATCCAATAGGTTGGTTTAAAAATCTGTAGAAAGATTTTTCACTCTCTATTAAATTCTTTACTATACGGGAGTAATATACAATTCGTGATTGTCATATGAGCTGTGCTAAACTTCTCTCTCTCTCTCTCTCTCTCTCTCTCACACACACACACATGCAAATCAAATTTGAATTTTGTAAGTTACTTAGCTATGACTTTCAGTTGGTTAAATACCATGGAACATGGGGGATTCTCCATTGCTTGGAATCTTTAAATCAAAAGTGGATGTCTTTCTAAAAGATATGCATGCCCAAACTCAACCACTAGTTGTTCGGCAAGCTGAAAGACTCACTGCATGACATCAATAGCCTGTGATATGAAGCAAGACAGATTTTATGATCCTAATGTTTCCTCCCAATTTTAAGACCTATGATACCTAATGGGGAGCATTCAGAAGCTCCTCTTAGAGCTTTATAATAAAAATTGTAGCTGTAAGTATTTTCTTTTTAAAAGCTGTGGGGAAGGTGCTTGGAAGCGAAGGGGTGTTGGCCCAAGCAAAGCAGGTGGTGACAGAGCTGGGGAACTTCACTGAGAAGATACAAGACCAGAGATGCAGAGAGCTGGGGTGAAAGAGTGGGAGGAACTGCTTGGGTGGGGATGAACAGACAATGATTCAGCAGGATGAGTAGGAGCAGCAGCTGGAAAGTCTTTCTTTGTTTACATTTTATAATAAAGGAATTTTGAAAATAACCCCGTAGAGCCTCATCCAAATCCCACTGTCTTCTATGAGCTTTGGATCAGGCCCATCCGAAGTATGGCAAATTATACAACAGTAAGCGAGTTCTATTGCTTTTTTGATTTACACTGCCATAACAGCATTGCTTTACATGGAAGTCTTCCATGAACCAGGATTTAACTCTCATTAAACAGTGCTGTATGTATCACCATTAAACTTGAAAACATTCACTGCTTGTTTTACTCTATGGCCAACATTTTCCAAATGTTTTGTGTTCTTTGACCCTGTTTGTTAGATGTATTAATGAATTTCTTTCCTCTCTCTCTCTGGCTATGTCTATACTACACCCTTTTTTCGCAAAAGCTTATAAGTGAAGTGTGGAGTAGAATATCGCCGCACTTCATTTGCATAATTAATTAGGGGCCGTTTTTGCGCAAGAGGCTTTTGAGCAAAAAGGAGCTGTGTAGATGGCTCCTTTTTGTGCAAAAACCCCCTCTTGCATAAGAGCCGTTCTTCCTCTTTTTTTCAGGAAGAACGGCTCTTGCTCAAGAGGGGGATTTTAACGCAAAAAGGCACCATCTACACAGCTCCTTTTTGCGCAAAAGCGGCCCCTAATTAATTATGCAAATGAAGTACAGCGATATTCTACTCTGCACTTCATTTGCATAAGCTTTTGCGAAAAAAGGGTGCAGTATAGACATAGCCCCTCTCTCTCTCTCATGCTTCTTTCCATGATACAAAGATCAAGTTGGGGAAGAGCCCAGGTCTGGAGAAAGGCTATGCTAGTCGACCCTTGCTGCTAGCTTATTCCTCATTGCCAGTGTAAGGGGACTGTTAGCCCCTTACTAAAACTGTGGGAGTTTTTGGTTTGCCAGCTCTCAGTATCAAAAGGGGAAGGGTCCATGAGAAATCAGGGCCCTGAGACGGACAGACCCCAGAGACAATGGAAAGCAGCCAACACTCCAGCTTGGCCTGATTGACAGGTTGGACAGGCCAGTGAGGAAAGTAAGAGGCCAGGCCCTGTCCTCCTCCCTGTGAGCTGGGATTTTTCTGGGTCTCTGGGAGAAGAAGAGAGAGCTAAGAGGAGCAAGCTGTGTGGAGAGCCAGTCCTGCAGCAACAGAGCCAGGCACACACAGCCCAAGGAGCGCAGACCCAGTGTTGAGCAGCAGACTGGCAGTGATCAGAGAGCCAAAGGGGACAGAGAAACAATACAAGGAGCTGGAGACTGGCAAAGCAGCACAGCCTGCAGCTGGGTGTGGTGAGCAGCTGGGACCAGCAAAGTGGGGGGAGAGGCTCTGGTTTAGGGAGACACCACCAGCCAAGAGGCCTTGCAGGCCAGATTGGGAGAGGGGTCCTGCCACCTAGAGCCTGAGGCCGTGTGGTCACTGCCAGAGCAAGCGTGTCCAGCCTGCAGCACAGCCAGGATCTATAAGGGACCTATAAGGAACAGACTGTGAACTGTCCTTACACTCTGCGGACTGCTGTTTTGATGTCCCCATGCTACAGAGCAGGACTGTGTGTTCTCATTTAACCACTCATTTTTTTCTTATTCTTTTCTCTTTAATCAGTTGATGTTTAATAAATTGTATTTGCTTTGAACTTTATGAAATGATCACTGGGCCAAGAAAGCATCCAGTGTGAAGAGAGCACTCTGGAGTGGGGACACCCTATCCCCTGCCCCAAGTGACTACAAGGTTGGGGATTAAGCCCCAGGAAACCTGGGCCCAGCCTTGTTGGGGATTCGAGGACTCTGCTACTCAGGAGAGTGGAAGGGGAGCCCTCAGGATCAGGGAGGCCGTGGGGTAAAGGAAGTGGGAGCGGGGACTCAGATCCTTTCGCTGGTCCATTTCACTGGGGTAGTGTAGAAGCCAGGAAAGTTCCCCACAATAGCGGGACCATTCCCCCGCTTACACCAGTATGTGGCACAACTACCTAGTCAAGATTGACCTGCCTGCAGCTAGACAGTGAGTAAATCGGCAGTTGCCACATTCTATTTTTGTGATAGGAAGATGTTCAGAAGCGATGGTGATTATGGACTGACAGACAAGGTGAAGAGGTTTTCTGAGGGGCAGAAGGGTAGAGGTTTGTAATACAGCAGGTTGTTGTATTTTTTGTCCTCTGTTTTCTCTTGCAGAGATGAGACATCTAGGATAAAATCCTCCAGGAACATGAGGAGGCACAATAAAGGCTCCTTAACAGTAAGAAAACCAGTGTAATGTGTTCATTTATTTGGTTTAGCAATGTGGGGAGGGTGGCTAGAGTGCGGTCAGCACTCTAATATGCAGTCACTAACAGCTTTCTCTGAATTGTTCCCTTCACAGGAGCAGCTGACCACACACTTCATGTTTTTAAGTTTCAAAATGGTTTATGTACTCAGAAACCAAACAGCAAGGTTGTTTACTCGCAGTGAGTCCAGCACATTTCCAGAAGAGCTAAGGGCAGCTGAATGACCCCTGCAACTGCTCTCTGTCCTGCCAGAATGTGGAAGAAAGGAAGAGGAGTTTTAAGAGGACGAGGTGTCATTTTCAAAAGAGGTGCAGAGGCAGCAACAGGCAAGCAGCCTGCTCGTCTAAGGCCCTTTTGAAAATCCTGGAATTGTACAATCACCCTTTGGTCACAAACATTTTCAGCTTACCTAGGTGTATAGCACATGTTCTCTGGTGCATACAGAATAGCTTCATTGCATGTGCAAAGGGTCTTTGATAGTTTGGCCTTTGTATGTAAAATACTTGCCCAAGCCTGGCTTGTGTCTCCTCTCCTCTTGGAATTATTAGGCATAATGTGGAATTAATGCTCATGTAAAAAAATAAGGGATAGAATAAAGGCCTACTTGCTATAAGAAATAGTTTTACTCCTTATTGGGCTGTTAGGGTCAGATCTTAGGTGCATAAAAATGCAAATTGCACCTCGTTATAATTTTGAAAATCCTATTAGGCCTCTATCTACTTCTTTGGGTGCCTAAATGCCTTTAAAAATCTGGGTCTGAATGATGAAAAGGAGCTAGCTGTTGTCACACAGCGCTTAACTTTTCGGCAGCTAGACAATCACAGGTACAACACTGCAATTCATAAAGCTTGAGTTTGACACCTAGGATCCAGAAACTATGTACAGGTGCCATAGACTGTGATTCTCAAACACCAGCAGGTTATCTGAGGAGCTGCCTATGCTAGATACCAACAAAAAAGGCTATCTGTTAAGACCCTCCCCTCTCTTGGAGATGGGCTTCTGAGTTAGGGTTGCAGGCAGATATTCAGCTCCACATAGCATTTCAAAGGTTCATGGTATGGTGGGCACCTTAGAACTTGTAGGCCAGTGCTTAGAGTAGTTGTGTAGGATTTTGAGCATCCAGGTTCAACTACAACTTGGACAAAGGGGAGAAATGATTTGAACAGGAGACTCTTATCTCACAAGTGTGTGCTCTAACTATTGAGCTATGGGACATTGTTAGAATGTGCCCTCAATCTCTCTTGCTAAAGCTGTTCTACCATGGCTAAATAATAAAACTAAGCAGCTATTGGAGCAGAGGGCCTGGACTGAGGGTCACCACCACTCTAACCACCAAGCTACTTTTTATTGCTCTCTTTCTCCAGCCCAATGATTATTTATAGGGCTCGACAAAAAATGTAATCTACTCGCCCGTGGCGAGTAGATTACAACCCGGAAGAGCTGGCGCAGAGCGATCTGCGCATGCGCAGAACGCAAAACCGCGCGGCTGGCGGGCGAGCCCTTATTATTTACGTATTTAATCCCTGGTGGAACAGGTTCTACAGGATAGACTGAGCGAGTCCTATGTCGGAAAATCCCATAGGTGTGTGGAAGGAGACCAGGGTTCAAATCCTTTCAAGTTCTGTGCGTGAGTGGGAGGCCATTGAACTTGGGTCACTGACTTCCCAGGCAACCTCTGTAACCATTGGGCTAAAATGCATAAGGCTTGTTGTTACTCCTTTTCCAGCTGAGTTTTGAATGGAACTTGATCCAATAGGCAGCTGCGGGGTTGAGGCATGTATGTGACTTAACTGTCTGAATGCCCATCTTCCTGTGCTCTTTCAATTGCTCTGGGCTTTAGGGGGGACATAGGTGTTCAGACACTTTGGGTGTGTGTGCACTGCAATAAAACACTCATGGATGGCCTATATCAAGCTGCAGCTAGATAGTAATAAGAGCTGCCAAGGGAGCCTGGATTGCTGTGGGGAGCCCTGGATACTCTACCTGCCCTGGGTAGCATACCCCAAGGGGCTGGGATATGGGCAGGAGACTGCTTTTAAGCACCCCAGTCCCTGTCCAGGGCAGGTGAAGAGTCTGGGGCTCCTCACAGCAGCCCAGACTCTCTGGTCAGCTCTTACCACAGCTGGCTCTTGATTTCTGGCCTGATCAGGAGATGGGGCCTCAAGGGGAAGAAGAAGAGTAGGAATGGGGCCTCAGGGAAGGAGGAGGGGCAGAGCAGAGAGGAGGTGAGGCTGCTGTATGTGTCCCTCTTTTGCCTTTTGAAATGGTGATTACCCTCAGGCTTTGGCTAGAACCTAGGCTCTGGGACTTCATGGCTGAGGAAGGTCTTGGGCCAGCCCTGGGTGTTTTATTGCAGTATAGACACCATGAAGTGTGTCTACCCTAGAAAATTATTGCAAAATAATTTATTTCTAAATAATAACTCCCAAAATAACTATTTCGAAATAGCGTGCCCACACTACAGGGAAGCCTCGAAATTAGTCCGAGGCAGGCTACCTTAATGTGGACATGCTACCTCGCCTTAGAGCCCCAGGAGGCACTGGGGAGTAATTACTTTGAATGACTCTGGGGAGTAGTTATTTTGAAAGAGCAGCAGCGGAGCATCCACACTACTGCTATTTTGAAATAACAATTTCGGAAAGAGCGTTATTCCTTGTGGAAAGCAGGAGTTATTTCAAAATAACCAGCCTCTTAATTTGAAATAACGGGCTTGGTAGTGTGGATACTCCACTGGTTATTTCAAAGTAAGCCCCTAGTGTAGACCAGGGTAGGGTTGCCAGATGGTTTAACAAAAAATACCAAACACCTCCCCTTCCCCGCCAAAAAAAAAAAAGCACCAAGGAAAAATTCTGTCGAGGGGAAAAAAAAGGGGGAGACCAAAGTTGTTAAGCAAAAAAAAAGGGGAGCCATGTCCGGTATTTCCTGTTTTTTTTTACCGTACGGAGCCCGCAAATACTGGACTGTCTGGATGAAAACCAGACACCTGGCAACCCTAGACCAGGGCTCAGAGTGAAGCAGCTGTTTGCATATTCAAAAGCAGAAATTTAGGCACGGAAGGAACTTTTACCTTGACAATACACACCGTTTGGGCACTTATGAGGGTTAGACAGAAGTTCTGTGCATCTCAGTGGAGCCAAAATGGTGACTTAACCAGCTAGATTGGGAGGTAGGCATGTAATTCCTTTTAAACATCCCTGGCCTTAAGAGTCAGATTCCATACCACCCCTTTCAGGTTTGGAAGTTCACAGGTAGTTTTGTGCTAGCTTTGTACCTCTGAAATTCTGGGCTGGTCCAGGGGCCAGTGCTGCTCCTGTTACAAGTTACATCAGCTTCAGCCAATGCTCTAATTTGCACCAGCTCCAATCAGTCATATGTAGGCTGTTCTGCTGTGTAGAATGCCAGAACCCAAAGCACTCGGGCCAGTCCTTCCCCTCCGAACTCTGTATGTCCCAGGCTGCTATGCCTGGGGCTGTGAATGGGGGTGACGTAGTGCAGTCTACACCAGCTGTCTGCTTGAGAAAACCACAGGAGGCCATTTAAACTGGTGTTGCAATCCCTGAGCTGCTGTAAAAGGGACACAGAACTGGACCCTTGGTCTCTGCAATGCTACTAATGAAGGCTAGAAATGTGTTAAAGTTAAAGAGTCAAAACCCTAGCCAGGAAAGGAAACAAAGGCCCTCTTGGCAGAAACAAACAGAAAATAAACAATCAAACTCTTCACAAGACAGATTCCTCAATTATAGTAGCTTGGACTCACAAGAGGCCAAAGCTATGACCCAGTGGCATATACACAATGTAAACACAAGCATGCAGTAATTAGCTTCATGTTAATTCTGAAGCTTCAAAAGCCTGGAGACTGATCATGCACTAAGGTCATTAACCACAGCCACTCTGATTTATTTCACACAGCAAGCACTCCTTTACTGTTGCACTAGAGAAACGACATTTCAGCTTGGAGCAGTTTGGCCTTTGTTTCAAATGTCACTAGCCTGTATGGCTATGTCTATAGTACTATTCCGCATCCTTTGAGCGTGCCCGTTATTTTGAAATATAACAGGCTCGCTATTCCAATATCTCTGTAAACCTCATTCCACAAGGAGTAGGGGACATTTCGGAATAGCAATTTATTTTGAAATAAGTGCTGTGTAGACAGCGCCAAATTTTGAAATAAGCTATTTTGAAATAACATTGAAATAAGATACGCAATATGCATAGCTCAAATTGCGTATCATATTTCGACCTATGGTGCAGTATAGACACACCCTATATGTGTGAGGGAGCATGGAAGTGGTTTAATATTACCTGGAATTGGACCAGTACACCTTCCCATGTACCTAGAGGTGAAACTTTCTAATTACAAGAGTAAGTTTGCTGAGCAGTCAGTACCAAACTTGCCAGAATTCCTGGACTGTTCTTTTTTTTTTTTAGAGGAGGAGTAGATATTAATACATAGTACATTTGGAAATGACAGGCCTGACTGACCCAGAGCCCACTGAAGTCAATGAAATCCTCCCATTGACTTTAACAGACTCTGTATCAAGCCTTTCATTTTTAACATGTGGAATGAACAAGGATAGCCAACCTGTTTAATTTCCCGTTCTCTCAGGGTTACTTCCACATTTGACTAAGCAGGTGTTGCTCCACTACAAGATGTCCATTACAATGACAAATACGACAGAACTAGTACATACTGCTGGTTTGTCAAGAGTTAAGGAGAACAGTATTTACAGTCTCTCGCCTGTTGATTTTCATTGGGCAGCCTGTGCCTTTCCTGAAAGAATCTACAGTTTTGCCGGGGAGGCCAGCTTCGTCATTTAGACAACACTGGCCTAGGTGCTGTAGCAGTAAGTTTCATACAGTTAAGTTCTCTTGCTAAACCTACAAAAAGACCCAGCGAGAAATTTCAATATACCCATTTTATAGCTCTAACTCCTCTAACAGCCAACCTCCCTCAAAATGTCTTTGCCTTCATAGGAAAGAAGATTATGTGCAATCAGTGCAACTTGGAACACTCTATTGACATTGAGGGCCAAAATTTCAACAGGCTGTTCCACAAGTGACTTCCTCACAATGCACATCCAATCCTTAAGCAGGCCCAGCACTTCATTGATACATTCAAACCCACACTGATAGGATCAAATGACTGGTTCTGCTGATCTCAATGGATTTTGCATCAGGCCCCTCATCAATGCTTTCTTTGGTGACTAAACAATATGGGTGAGTTCCTGGCCCCAATAATGTCAGAGTTTGCTATTGACTCCAGCAGAGCTCTACTTTCAATACACAATAAAATTCTTTTTTATTTCCTGTTTTGTTTATCTTCTGTTACAAACTCCATGTGATTTTTTCTGTCAGTTCTGCCTGGAGCTGTTTAATTGAATGCTAATGAAAGCCAGGCTTATAAACAAAAGAAAGTGATCAGAGATCAGCTACACAACGTTTTCTTCAAGAGAAATACTAAATGAGCAGCTTACTTCACTTAGCTGCCCTTTGTGTTTCATTCATGTGTGTGACCGTGTGGTGTGTTAGTGAGTGTAAGGAAGGGGAATTTATCACTTAATATTTTAAGCCTGTTGGTATTATGTTACATTGTCTTCAGCTAAAGTAACAGCTACTCTAACCTTGATGAATGGCTTTGGGAATTTTAGCTGAGTCGTGGTTTTGGAAATCTAATGAAAGCCTGATAGGACTTCCAACTATATTTATGAGAGCCAAGTGCACATTTATCAGATCCGGTCTGAAAATATGTGGGACACACACACACACACTAATTAGGGATGGATGAACTAGTACAATAAAACAGCAGAACTGTTCTGAATCTTGGCCTTCCTGGCTATTCAAACCAAACGTGAACTTTTAGATTCAGATATATGAAATGGAGAATAGGAATATTTTTATCTACCTAGCTCCATCAACTTAAATGTAATCCCTTTTGCATGAAACCTGCTCCTGTCCAAATCCTTCTTTCCCCCCCTTGTTCATTTGTCTCTTCCATTCTTCACCTATAGACCATTCCCCACCCAAAGAAATTGCTCACCCCCCACTTCTGCGATGTATTGAAGAATCACAAAGCACCCACTTGGTTTTCCTTAGCAAAGTGTTAACTATTAAACCCACGAAACTAACCTGCTTTCAAAGAGCACTCTCTCTTCTCTGCCTCTTCAAAAGCAATTCTCAGCACAGAAATGCCAGGTTTCCAGAGTTCCCTGCGTTGATGATCACTAAACTCCAGTCAGAAATAACTGAACCCATTCAGGCAGAAATACTCATGTACGAAAACCTAAAATTCATTTCCCACAAATATTTGTGCATGTTTGGTTTCCTGCCAGTAAAAGCCAATCTCTCGTACACCTTTGTAGAAAGGAACCACAAAAAGGTCACGAGCATGGCCAAAAGCGCATTTGTGAAAAAATGTAAGCAAATCTTTCTGGATAATATGCAGTTTTTACTCAGTTCTACCAATGGTGCTTTTTTCCACTGTCTCCCATAATGCATTTTGTATCTCTGGAAATCACAGCAGTACTTTGTATTGTTTGCCTCATAACAGTAACCACAGCAAACTAGTACACTAGTTGACTCTCCTGCAGTAGGGTTTTCATTCAAAGGTCAAAATCAAAGAAAGATCTAAACATGGGAAGGGAAAAGAAGCATCTCATTAAACTGGAGGGGGCCTGTGTCTTGGAGAATGGATTACAAGAGAAAGCACAGATGAGAAAGGGAAGCTGGGTCAGTTGCAGGGCAAAGGATCGAGTATAATGCAGATTGGATGAATTTGGGTCCCTGGCTTGGAAAAGGTAGAAAATGCCAAAATAAATCTTCTGAGGGTTTTGGCGAGGCTGGAAGTGTAGCAGTGCTCTGCTTGAGATACCTGAACATAGGAATTGCCAGGTTGAATTAGACCAATTGTTCTCAAAATTCATTGACCATGACTCATTTCTGACGACAAAACTTACTACATGACACCAGGAAGCTGGACCAAAGCATAAGCCTGTCTGATCCCCACTGCCCTGCATGGGGACAGGGCCTAAAGTCCAAGCTTGAGACCCAGCGCTCTGGCCAGGGGGACCAAAACCAAAGCTCAACAGCTTCAGCCCCAGGCAAAGTGTCTGTAATCTGAGCCCCATCACCCAGGGCTGATGCCCTTGGGCTTTGGCTCTGGTCCTGGGCAGTGAGGCTTGGGCTTTGGCCCCCGGGTTCCAGCAAGTCTCACTCCGTGGGCAGCAGGTGGAGATCCTCCTCCCTCCCTTTGGGTAGGCCAGCCCCTGGCTCTGCCACTTTCTCCCATCCCTCCCCCCATGGCCAGAGCCCCCAGATCTCTTCCTACCCCCTCCATGGTCAGAGCCACAAGTCACTCCTCAGAGCCATTCAGAGAAGCCCCAAGTACCCCGCCCTCAGCCAGAAGAGCCCCAGGGCAAGCCGAAGTCTGGAGCACCCCTGACACACACTTGTCCAGAGGAGCCCTAGTCTAAGCACCACCGTGCCTGCTCTCATCTCCCCAAACCAAGCCACCCTGGAGAAAAGTCTCTCTTTGGAAATGGGTTTGCTATGCCCCCTGTAGGTTCTGGGGTGGCTGAGATGGGTATGTGCTATTTTGTTTCCTGGATTCTTCAGTAATCTCCCTGCAGCCTATGGAGATTACTGAGGAACCCAGGAAACTGAATAGCACATACCACCCTTTTTAGCCAATAGCTACTCCAGAAAATCCATGGGGCATAATAAAAGAAAAGCTTCAGCCCAAACTCTGCAATGTGGGGTCGCCCAGCCTCCCCTGGCCTATTATACCCACTGCCCAAGGTCCCGACCCACTGTGGGATTCTGACCCGCAATTTGAGAGCTACTGATCTAGACTAATATGGGCATAGGATAGCTTGTCCACAGAAGAATTTACAGTTTGATCCACCTAATTATCCCAGTTGTCTTACATTCCACCTCAGAACCTAGCATTGTCTCCCACAAAGACCTCTCATTCTACTTCAATGGGGAGAAAACGGAAGCAGAATTACAACCCATCTTGACAGACCAAAGGATACAATAGCAGAATGAAATAAAAGAATCCTTCCATGTGCTTTATCTGAATATGCCTACTCACCATAGGCAAATGCCTATGAGAGATACCAGCGATTTAGCTGACTAACAGCCTGTCTCTAATCTCACCTTCCTGAGCCAAGTCACAGAGACAATTGTGGCAAACAAACTCTGTCATCACTCATCCTTTGCCAATATCCTAAATCCCTAACAGTCAGGAGACAGACTTAGATGCAGCATGACAACAGCACTTGCTGAATTAGCTAATGATCTGCTTATGACCATGGAGGAATGACTAACATCAGTGTTGTACTACTAGATCTATCAGTGGCCTTTAGCAGATGTAACAACATACACATTGCAAAGTGGCTTTTGGCGTTAAGTGTGGTTTTCATTTTTTTCTTAACAGTGAACCCAGTTTTGCTTGTCTTCCTTTTGCTTTTTCTATGACTTTCTTTCCCCCCTGCTTCCTACTGTGTAGTTTGCTGAATGAATTTAACCTGTGGAGCTCTTCTATATTTGAGGTGTCATTCAAGAAGGAACAGAACTTTCTTTTTGTGGAAGAGGGGGAGGTTGGAGTAGGGAGGCAGAAGTGGCGTGAAAGTTGAGCTAAAGGGCTTTATTTCCCCTACTCCAGTAGAAAAATAATCTTAGACTTTTAGCCTTAAATCTCAGTTTCCAGGCTTGGGTCACCATAATCCAGTCGTTAATATTATTTTAACCCAGTTGTCTTTACATGTGAATTTCCTTGGTTTTATTAAAGATCTTCTTTTTAAAAAAGTCCATCTCTCCTTTATGGAGGTGTCTGGAAGCAGAGATGTCAGATGTTCGTGGCTACTGTTACTGGATATGGCGTAGCTGTGAATTTAATAACTTCTAAAAGAGTAAAGGGTTCCATTTTGCACTCAGATGTACACACACAGAGAAATCTCACGGGAGAAAGATGCTGTTGTAATTTATGCTTCATCCAACCACATTGGCTTCAAAGAGGTTGAGCACTGGTATAAAACTGGGAAGACTATGGTCCATTACTCACTCAAAAGAAATCACCTTATGCGCTTCATAAAGAGATTTATTACCTTAAAGGACTTTTTTGTGGCATACAATATTTTGCAAATATGGTTTGGCACAAGTCCCATAAAGCACAAAGTAAGATTTGACAGTAAAATATATGAGGAGTTTCTTTTAAAGTACTTACTACACATGAATAGCAGACACTTTTCAAAGTGAAATGTCTTGACCAATAAGAAGAAGTTGCCAAAATACAATGTACATACACAACATCACCATCACCCAGAGAAAAAAAAAAATATTTACAGTTCCAAGCATTAAAGTTCACTCCTGTGTTGTTTGCTCAGGCTCTGGTAGCTAAAAACAAAACAAATCCCCTATCCTGCCTCTCAAAAAAACAAAACAAACCCCCCCCCCATACTGGATATGACTCTTAGTTATTGCAGGGCAGTTAGGTTGTCTCTCGAGCTGTGCAACTGTGTAGGAGTGGTCAGAGGAAGTAAGAACCCATTTCTGTCTCTGGATGAACACCCTGGAACTTGGATCAAGGTCTGTATGATTAAATGGGTGCTATGCTCTTGCTATCCCCAGAGAAACTGGGTAGGGAGTGTATGGGGAATGGATGGACTCTTGGCTTCACTGCTTTCAGTACACTGCCCAGGAAAGCTAACCCAGTACCTGGGGGCATTGGGAGGGGAGGGTAGAGATAAGAGTACGATCTGCTGCTCCCCATAGGCCAGCCCTGACCACTGACTCCCACACCAAGGAGGAGGCAGGGAGGGAATTGTAGCTCCCTGAACCATCATTCCTTCCCTGTGCTGTTCCAGCATGGGGCAGCAACACTCCTCCCTTTATTGTGCCCTGTGGCTTTATGAAACAATTCAGCCCTAAAATATTAATAGTAGCAAAAAGTTTGTCTGGCACCTGCACAACTCACTGCAAATCTTCCAGCACACACTATAACTGGCTCCCCAGACGCAAATCAACCACACAGCTAACGCACATATTCACCCCAAACATCACTCGGAAGCTTAGGATGTCTGTTGAGTCAGTGTGAAGCAATGGAAACAGCTACAAGCATGGTGAGGCCTCTTTATTTTATTTTTTTCTGAAGGATCACCAGGTTCAATCTTCCCTGGGCTTTGTAGTCTGTTGTTGTTGGGGTTTTTTTGTTTGTTTGTTTTTTGTTTTTGTAATGTCTGAGCTTTTTTACACACATGACTTTATAAATTACACCTGTGGGACAGCACAGATTTTCAGCCACTAGCTTCTAGTTACATACTTATTAACTGATTTGGGCCTAAAGCATGGCCTGCCAAGTGCATCTAGGGTGTTAGGCCCTCTCTTACTCTCATACCACAGCCTCCTGTGGGCCTGTGATCCTTACTTCACATGTGGGCAGGAGCAGAGAATGGGAGGAGCATGGGTTCCCTTCCCACCCGTATGACAGTCAGTGTAGTTGTGTCAATGCATTAGGAGAAAACACACTGTGTCAGGGATACAGTTGATGCAATACACTTTCAAACCGAACTCTGTATGTGTGTGTAGCTTATTGGGTGGAACAGAAATTACTTTTAAAAAGCAGGAGGACAGAAAATCCCATAAGCATTCAGCAGCTAATTCACAGCTTAAAGTACAGTGCTAACATTTTTGGCCTCAGCTAATTCAGCTGTATAGATTTCCTTTAACTACACCCCCAGTTCTTGCACTAACGTCAATGGCAGTTCTGCCTGCAGAACCCAGAGAGAGGAGATGCCTCTAGGGGTGGATCAGCCAGGAGGCAGATTTCATAAGGGGTCAGCATGGTTTTTACTCGGTGTGAAAGCACAATTCCACATCTCCTCCCTCAGACCCAAACACACACTAGTGCCAATGGGAGTTTTAGTAGCATAAGGAATGCAGGCCCAGGAGTTCAGAGGTGAATGATTAAACAAACCCAGTGTCAGTCTCATATGATGATGATAACAACATGGTACCTTTTCCTTCCTTCTGACATCTCTTTCTTTGTACAATACATTTTCTGTTTTCGCTGGTAGCTGGGCATGGGTTGCCCTGTGCTGAAGGATGCTGTAGGATTTCTCTGACCCTTGTTTCATTTCCTCTCTTGAAGCCACATGTTTTGCCTTTCTTTGTGCAGGAGCTCCATGGACTCCACTCACTAGCTTCACAGTGCACTGTAACAAATATAGGTCATGCTGAGTGGAGCAGGGGCTGTAGGGCACACAATGCATGCAAGATATTCATTTTATTCTGTATCAAACAAAATGTAAGAAAAGTGAATTCACCTTCAGACTGAAAAGCTGGCTGGCCTTGAGCAAGTATATCTTTCTAAGGCCAGGCTCAGATCAGGAAGGGTATGTCTAGAGAGCGAGGCTATTTCAGGATACCGGAGGCATGCTGAAATAGCTACACCATGTCTTTTAAACACGATTGTTATTTCTAAATATTTTTCAAAATAACGGGCATGCTATTTTGGCATCCCTGTAACCCTCGTTCCATGAGGGTTAAGGGATGTCCCGAAATAGCAAGTTAAACTTTGAAATCTGGAGCTGTGTAGATGTGCCGAATTTCAAAATAAGCTATTTCAAAATGCTATCAAAATAAATAAGCTATTTAAAAATACAATCAAAATAAGATACACAATTTGCGTAGTGCAAATTGCATATCTTATTTCGAATTTAGGGTACGGTGTAGACGCACCCAACCTGGGCTCTCAATTTTACCTGTCCAAACTGGGAGTAACTCTGTTTACCTAAATGGCATTACCTATATGGCATTACTGAAGAGGTATAACTGAGAGGAGAATGTGGCCTATCCAGGATGTACTCAACATAAAATAATGCAAATCAATTATGTGTAAGTAGGACTATTTCACACTGGCTGCATCACTTTTGTCAATTCCATTCCAGGGGAAAAAATGGTTTTGGCAAAATGAGGCATTGGGCCTGATTTTGCTCTCATGCTGCATTGTACAGAAACATAGTTCCACAAACTTCAGTGGAATTAAACTTGATTCACACCTGTGTGAGAGGAGAATTGGGCCCATGCTGCCAACTCCCTTGATACTGAACAACTTAGTCAAGATTCATGAAAACGATGCTATTTGTAAAACATGCCAAGTAAAGCTGGGCAAAACTGGGACAGATGTTGGGTTTGAATAAGTGACCTAGTTTGGCCCATCTCTTCATTTTTCTTCTGCAGATTAAGTGTGGTACAAGTTTCATGCCATAGATTGCTTCTATCACACTCTGCAACAATATGAGAATGGATTTAATGGCCTAATAGATTTTTCCATCTCTGCAACTTATTTCCAAATTTTACAAACCCTAGAAGACAGCTGCTTACAAGCAATCTCCACTTAATTACTGTGTGGCTCATTCTACAAGGGTTTAGGGATGTCTCGAAATAGCACATTATTTTGAAATTTGGCACTGTTTAGAAGCGCTAAATTTCTAAATAAGCTATTTTGAAATGCAATTGAAATAAGATGCACAATTTATGTAGCGCAAATTGTGTATCTTATTTTGAGTTTAGAGTGCTGTGTAGATGTACCCTAAGACACCTCCTCAATGGGTGGGAGGAAGTAACCCCACCATCTACTGCTAGAAGCTGGTTCGCAGAGCAGGTTGGGTGTGCAAGAGGAAGCATACTGCATTTTCTGAAGGAGTGGAGTACAACCAATAGTCTGCTAGAGAGTTTGGGAAGAAATCTGTGCAATAGGATTACTGAGGTATTCCGTATTTTCCCAAACATTGGCCTATGCTTAACTGGCACAAGACAGCCCATCATAATTGGAAGTTGCTCCTCAGAGGGCAGTGGGTTGTTCTGATGGGGCCAGAGGACAGATGCAGGAAACACCTTGAGATTATGGCATTGGAGAACACTCCCTGTGACTGCAACTTCCTTAAAAATAAGTCAGATGTAATTTTGAGTTTGTGTTCCTAACTCTGAACCTATTCTTGCAAGTCCTCTCCTGCGCAGTCTCCCTGAGAGGTCAATATGAGTTCCACACTTGCAGGGCTTGCAGGCTCAGGTCTTAGGCTAGAGTCTCTACTTACCAATACTGGTGCACTCCATCGTGTGATTGTTGGGTTCCAGCCCCTCAGGGCAGTTTTCAAGGCACTTTCCGTTGTGTAAGTAAAACCCACTTTTACACTTTGTGCAGAAATTTTTGGTGAAGCAGGTATCACAGTCAGCTTTACATTCTGTAATGCAAAATGGGAATAATTACAGCCTGCGTCACCCCAGTTAGACACTAAAGCCCTGATTTGCATGTATGCCACGGTGCTTTACACCACTCTGACAATGTACAAGGGCCTGCCAGTGAGAGTACATTTTATTCATAGCCACATTAAGGCTCCTTTACACTGTGGGAAATGAGAATTAGGCCAAAAGGGCTGCATTCAAAACTGCCTTGCCCTTTGAGTAGTCATTGAGAACTGTGCAAAATGGGTGCACAATGCCACCAGACCAGAATTGTAACATATATCCACGTTGGACTCACTTTGCAGAGGGGTAAACAACCAGTTACAATGCAAGGCACTGGAGAATCAGTTCCATCAAGTATATCTCCATTTGTTCAGGAAAAACTAAAAATGTATTTCAGAATTTAGATTTATTTATGTATTTCCGGTCCATTGCATTTTGTTGCAATCCCACAGGATTTTCCAGAACTATTATGTTTATATCATTCATACAGGACAGAAGCAAGCTACCAGACATGGATTTTTAACAATATGATCAAACTTGTATATCTAATATTGTGCAAGCAAGATACAAAGGCCATGAATACATTTGCTCTAGAGAAAAGTTCACAATCATTTAAAGTTGTTTAGTAGCTTGGAGGTTATACAAACGTAGAATTAAGTTCCAGAATCCACTGGTCAGGAAGTAAGGAGAATTACTTAGCTATAATTCCTATGTTTGATTTAGTCACCTAGATGGCTGGCAAATAAAGTTAATCGAAAAGGGAGTTTTCTCTAGGTTTTGGTTTCAAAATTTCAAAATGTAAAATTTGATCAAAATACAAAAAATATTAATGGGGAGGAGGAACTAAGAAATGCAAGTTAGGCATCTAAGACCTCTGAAAGTCAATGAATGGGACCTTGCCAAGTTCACGGCTAATTTTGGTCAATTTCACAGACATGGAATTTTAAAGATCAGAAATGTCATGAGTTCAGCTATTTAAATCTGAAATTTCATGGTGTTGCAATTGTAGGAATACTGACCCAAAAAGGAGTGTGTTTTTGGGTGGGTGGGGGATGTCACAAGGTTATTGTAGGCGAGTGGCAGAGCTACCATTTTTAGTTCTGTGCTGCTACTGCTGGTGGTGCTGCCTTCAGAGCTGAGAATCTGAAGTAGCAACTACTGGTCAGGAACCCAGCTCTGAAGACAGGGTCACTACGAGCAGCCATACAGAAGTCAGGATGGCATGATATGGTATTGCCATCCTTACTTTTACTGATGGGGCACTACCTTCCAAGCTTGGCACCTGGCCAATAGCCACCACTCTCCAGGTGCCCAGCTCTGAAAGCAGCACAGAAGTAAGGGTGGCAATACCACAACCCCACTCCCCCAATATAACAAGGTAACCCACCTGCAACTCCCTTTTGGATCAGGATCCTTAACTGAGAAATGCTGGTCCCCATCCCAGTGACATCTGTATAGAGTAGGGTAAAAGCACGCTAAAGTCCAGATTTCACAGGGAAACACCAGATTTCATGGCCCGCAGCATGTTTTTCATGGCTGTGAATTTAGTAGAGCCCTTTCAGTGACAGTTTGGCATCTACCTACAGATGGACAGTGGATCAAACATCCAAATTGCAGAAGCACCTTTGTGGTTACGCTATGCACAGAGTATAGTTACAGCGAGGCCATGCAAAGGAGCTCTGGAAACCTCACCGTTGAGCAGTGCTCTCCAGTATCAAACTCTGTCTTATGGAAGAACAGAGGTCCGGCTGAGATGACAAGTGCATTGCCAGTGAATTTATAAACGGCATGGATCTCATAGTCACAGGCTCCACTCTGGGAAGTTGTAGTGGCCCATGACCACTGCTACAACCATTGAGCTGTAGCTGTGGCACTAGAGGATTAGACTGCAAACCTTTATCTCTGAATAAGGATGCAGGAGAGAAATCCATCCCCAGTGCCTAGATAGGTTATCCATACAAAGACTTTTTACCTAATATGAATTTCACTCTAACCTTACACTCAGGTGAATACTTATTGTACCAGTATAAAAAGACTGACCAAACTAAAGAATTTATCTGTCTACTATTTAACTTCCTTGATTCATTATGATGTTTAGTCTCATATCAGAACAAAAACCCACATAGATACAGCGTTGTTTCCCCAGCACTTACTTGTACACTTATTTATTTCTGGATACCGTGTTCCAAAGTATCCGCTTGGACATGAAGAAAGACATACCCCAATCTGTTTCATGCCAATCCTCTCCAGAACAAAAAAGAGTCTGGGTTTGCATGACAAGCATCCATTGTAGTCGGAACATGTTGCACACCCTCCTTGGCAACCCTGGCTCACATTGGGATGCACTGAAAAGACAAGTTATTTTAAAAAGGAGAAAACAAGATTAGACAAGCCAGTTATATAATTATGCCTCTGTACTGAATGCTGTGTCAAAATCTTACAAGACAGCCTTCAAGGTCTGGTTCACTTTTGCTTCCATCGCTTATGACTTGACATGTTGCCTTCATACGTATTAAAATGGGAATCTCAGATGATATGCTCATACGCTGCAGGAATAGCTAACAATAAATTACACCTGAAATTGATTTTGAGATACAGCTGCACCTTGGGCAAGATTCAGGATTTTCCATCAGGAGCAATGGCTTTGCTGATATTGCTTGTGTCGGTCTAGTATATGTTTGCACAGCAAAGTAAAATTTGTGCATTAATATGCTTGCGCTTTTTGTTTCATAGTTAGATGAAAAGAAAACCCACCCTAGTCTGTAATGGCTTTTATTTAAGTATCTTTTTTAATTGAATTCTGCTGTGCAGGAATGTGGTGGTGTTAGATCCGATACAAAACTGCCTTTTAAGAAGACACAAAGAACCATCCTGCTCACTCATTTTTTCCCTGGAATGTTCACTCTGGCATGTTTAATCTTCAGCAATTACAACCTGATGTTCAGACTTAACTGTGACATTTAGACTACCCCCATCCCAGCATAGAACATAGGTAGGAGTTATACTCCAGTTTCAATGGCTTCATTCTATATTTTTGTTTCTTCAGGAAACAGAGAGAAAAACCGTGCCGCCTTTTACTACATAGACATGTTTATTACTATGCTTTCAAATATTTGGTTCTCGTGGTACTTATGTGCACCAGTTGTTTTTAAAGCAAACAATAGGAAGATATTGTAACTGACCTTTTCAGCAGGAGAGAGACGTCAGTGAAATATTTCTCAATGTGATACAGGGCAACAATTTGAGAGGGCATGACACTATGCATCTTTCCACACTTTAGAAGTATTTACACCACAGGTTGTTTTCTGTGGTGCATACTTAACATGAGAGTCTACTCTGAAAAATGACTATGCATACAGAGGCCATTTTCAAAGGCAGGAATGGTCAAATGATTAAGAAACTGAAATTGTTTGAAAACTATCCATGATTTTCCATCACTGACCCCAACAAAGAGAAGAATATGAAACTGAGATATAAAATATTTGTCATCAAAGCTAATGTATAAAATACACGAGCACTTCTGACAAGAAATATATGTGAGCACCAGTGACAGGTAGATCTTTATGAATAACCTCTTTTGACAGAGCAAACCCTATGTACAGCTCCAATTAGGGAAACCTTCATGTGTAAGGCCTAATGACAAGTGGAAAGTTTTATTATGCAGAGCTGACAATTTATCAACGTTAATATAAAATCCATTAAAAGTAGCTCGGGATCTACTGGTAGATCTTGGAACCTTTGACAGGTGATACTGACTGGTTTGGCTGGGAGGCTGTCAAGTGCCAGCACTTCATCTGCCCCAAGCACTGCCATGCTTCTCCTGCTCTCTGCCTTGGGGCCTCTTTCTCGCTGTGCAGGGCACAGGAAGAATAGGAGGGGGTGCTGATGTCAGGGTGCCCCCTCCATCTCCACAGAGCAGAAGGGGGCAGGGATAGAGACAGTTTGCTGACTGCTTTTGGGAGTGGTGCAGGGCCGGGGAGGGTGAGCCTGCCTTAGCTCCTTGCGCCACTACCCAGCAGCCACCTGTGGTAAATGATGCCCAGCTGGGGCCTGCATTCCAAACCCGGCCTCAGTCCTGAACCCCTCCTTCACCCCAAACCCTTGCCCCAGCTCTGAGTCCCCCTGCACCCAAACTCCCTCCCAGAGCCTGCACCCTGCACCCATGGTACACCTCAACTCCCTCCACCATGCTCAGCTCAGAACCCCTTGCCACACTCCAAATCCTTTAGCCCAAGATCAGAGCCCACATCCCCCTCCCTCGCACCCCAGCCCTCTACCCCCAGCCTGATAAAAGTGAGTGAGGGTTGGGGAGGGAGGATGGAGTGAGCAGGGGCGGGGCCTTGGAGCCAGGGCAGGAAGGAGGCGGGGCAAGGGTGTTTGGGTTTGAGGTGGATCCTGGATTGCACTTAAATTCAAAAAGTGATCTCATGCTTAAAAAGGTTGGAGACCGCTGACATATAGCAATGTAACCAATTGGGGCAGTAGGGGTCTACAGCAGCTGCAGCTGTGCCTCTGTAGCATTTTAAGTGTCGCCATAGCTTAAGGCTGTTACTAGGGGGGCTGACAACTTCCACGGGTCCCCAGACAAATGGTGTGGGGGGGCCTGGCTTTGCACCCCTGGAAGGGGAGAGGCCTTGGGGAAGGGGTGGGCCCGGGGCAGCCAGCCCTCAGTGCCACCCGGCTCTCCGTTGCTCTGGCAGCAATTTAAAGGGCCAAGGGCTCTGGCTGCTGCTGCCACCAGAGGGTCTGGCTCTAACCCAGGCTGCTTTATAATGTTGATTTTGAACGTTGATATAGAATCATAGAAGATTTGGGCTGGAAGATACCACATGGGGTCATCTAGTCCAATCCCCTGTTCAAAGCAGGACCAACCCCAACTCAATCATCCCAGCCAGGGCATTATCAAGCTTGGCCTTAACAGCTGCTAAGGATGGAGATTCCATCATCTCCCTAGGTAACCCATTCCAGTGCTTCACCACCCTCCTAGAGAAGAAGTTTCTTCCTAACAGCCAACCTAATACCATCAAAAATGAGATGCTGAGAAATTTTTTAATAAACTGAATCCTTTTTAGATTAAATACCTTAAAAAGGTATTTTTAAGGTAATACCTTTTTAAGGTATTTAATCTAAAAAGGATTCAGTTTTTTGAATATTGAATCCTTTTTGAATATTGAATCTTGTGTCATCCCTAAAGCAAAGGTGCATTACATCTCAAAACTAGAACCATAGGTAGACTGTTATAATGGCGAATGTAAGAAGCAGCACTTAAGAGGAGGGTTCAGTAAAATGTTTCAGACATTGACATTACTTGAAAACTCAACACTATGTTCTATCATGGAACCCAATGAAGAAAAGAAATGGGGAAGGAAGGCTACTTTTGTCATTGATCTCCAAACCACTGTGGAATATTTTTCAAAATTAAACAGACACTACTAAAGCTACTCTTTGTTGTGGGTAAGAGCAGAGATTATTCAGTTTGGATAGCTCTTCCTGGGCCCTAACTTGAAATCATCCCAGGAGATACATAATAATGTAATGGACATAAACATTGTCCATTTAAAATACTTACCAAGTCACAAATAACTGAATGCAAGGTGTCTGTATCTATACCTTTATATTTGAGGAGTTGACCCAGGAACAAGCTGGAACAAAAGGTTTAGTTTCTCAATAGATTAAATTTTGATTGAAAATATTGTGGATAAGAAAACAATTCAGATGAGAAATGGGAAGAGGGATCTGGATAAAGAAACTGATCTGGATGAGTGGGTCTTTATATGGGAAAGGGTATAGACATCTTCAGTTTGCATACCTCATATAAATGTGTATAAACTACTGTAAAGGTTGAGGTGGGCAATGAGAGGCCCGCAGGTCAGACAAGGTTCACCCTGCAGGCTGCCAGACACTTTATTTACCTGCATATCTGCAGATACGGCTTCTCATAGCTCCTGATGGCAGGCCTGGCTTTTGGGCAAGGCGAGCGAGGCGGTTGCCTTGGGCCCCACGTTCAGGGCCCCACAGCTCCACGCATTCAGGACTCTGTACTGCCCACCTCCCGACCCTGCCCACCCAGCCGCTCACTCGCTGCCCTGACTGGGAGCCACACGGCCATGCAGCTCAGCCACACTGCCTTGGGCCCCGCAGATTCTTTGGCTGGGCCTGCCTGTTGGCCCCCTAAGGAACTGTGGTAAGGTGAAATATGGACTATCCTTGGGAGGGAAAAGCTTTCATGCTGGCTACTTACACAAGAGAACTGACAAGAAGAGGCTAGGTATTTAAAAATTTGGTCAGCCTGTTTAATGTACGCAGAAGAGGAAGACTCCCCATCCAGCAAGACAGAATCTTCATCCACATTCTTTGAATATGCCCTGGCCCTGAATGAGTAACAAGTAATGTTGGATGTTAACATTTTACTGCAACTTTGCTTTCAGAAAAAGTGTTGATTTTTTAAAAAAGATAATCTAAAAGGACACTTCAAATTGTGGTAAAACTTGGATGGCCTCCTCTCCATTCAGCTTACCCTTGCATGAGCTACCTTGGTCAGTGGTGGGTGTGTGAAGGAGAGGATGCTGGCAGAGCTTAGACTCTGAAAAAACCTTTTCCTTATGCATAGACCAGCAGGGCTGAGTTGGCATGGAAGTGGGGAAATCATCTACGCTAAGTATAAAGCTCAAGCAACAGGATAACTAGGGACAGATCTCTAAGTCACAATCTAGTTCCTGCTCTGCTCCTGGGACTATGAAAATAAGCACTGCCTCTTACCCTGGCTCTGTGATAAAGCCACAATTGAATGCTTAGTGAGACCTCACACTTTTATGGGGGCTGATACTGCTCTTGTCCAGACAGGGTAACTGCAACACAGCAGAATGACTTGCCACAGGAAAGCTGGAAACAGAATCCTAATGAGCGACAAGCCCACTCTGGCACTCCAAGTGCAGAAGGTGAGGCCTCAAGAGACCTTAAAAATACCTTGCCTTTATGCACTTCTGCTTACAAAAACTCCCCAAGGTCACAGATTCACTGGCCCTGGCAGATAGGCTGCCACCATCAAGTGAATTAAACTCCTGAAAACCAGGAAGAAACACTTAACTTCTTCCCCAAGGGTACCCCCAAGCTCTTTTGCCACAAGAGAGGTTGAAAAAAAAAAAAAAAGAGAGAGAAAACCAAACTGCAATCTCTGATAGCTGACCTCTCTGGCTAGGCAGGCACACACACAGACCTCCTCTTACTTTTCAGGACACAAGAATCAAATCATCACTTTAAAAAAGGTGATTTTATTAACAAAACAAAAAGATATACTTGATAAAGCATACTTGCTTGCTAGGCATTACAAAGCAACTGAGAAAGGAACAGATTAAAACACAGAGGGTACGTCTAGACTACATGCCTCTGGCGACAGAGGCATGTAGATTAGGCTACCCGGCATAGGAAAACGAGCGGCGATTTAAATAATCGCCGCTTCATTTAAATTAAATGGCTGCGCTGGGCGATCAGCTGTTTGTCTGCTCAGCGCGGTAGTCTGGGCGCTCATGATCGACATCAAAGGCATTTGTCGACCTCCCAGGTAAACCTCATCCCAGGAGGCATACCTGGGAGGTCAACAAATGCCTTTGATGTCAACCACGGAGCGTCCAGACTACCGCGCTGAGCCGACAAACAGCTGATCGGCTCAGCGTGGCAGCCATTTAAATTTAAATGAAGCGGCGATTATTTAAATCGCCGCTTCATTTTCCTATGCCGGGTAGCCTAATCTACATGCCTCTGTCGCCAGAGGCATGTAGTCTAGATGTACCCAGAGAAATAGAGTCTCTTTGGGCTGCAGCTTAGATACAGTGAATGGGGAAGGGAAGGCACATGGATCTCACACAGAGAAGCTTAACCAAACAACAAAACAAAGAAAATAACCTGATAGCGACTAAATAAACATTTTCCCCCTATTTACTCACAATCCTTTCACAGTACAGTCCATTTCCATGCCCAGTATTCCTTGGAGGCATGGTCATTCTGCCTGGATTTAAATCATCCTATTTCTCCCAACTCCTGGCTTAAACTCAAAGAGAAATGGCAAGCAAGTAATCTTTACAATTCAAATTTCAGCACTGTATCCCATTGGTTCTTCTGGCTCCCTGCCAACACCCCCTCACTACCAAGTTTAACCCTCTAATTATCTAGTGCTGGCCAGCACTACTCCTATCCATCACAGGGGCTGATGCTGCTCTTGTTCAGACAGGGTAACTGCAATACAGCAGAATGACTTGTCACAGGATCTACGAGTGAAAAAAAATGCTACGGGAGTGCAAAAGCATCTTTAGGAACTACAGTTTCCATATCTGATGGCTAAGGCACAGAGAGGTCCAGTGGCTTGGCAGAGAAACGCTGTGGCATAGTGGGTTAGGCACTGATGGCAGAACTAAGAAAGTTGAGTTTTAATCTTGTAGGCCTGGTCAAGAAATGTTCTCTTGTGAAACCACATGACATCTGGTGCAATCTAATTCATTCCAAAGCAAAGAAAGAAAGAAAGAAAGAAAGGGAATGTTGCCTATTGATTGGAACAAAAGGCCACACATTAGAATTTCTGTATCCCTTTTTCTGTTCTCTGAGTTGATTTGTAGTGTAGCCTGAGACAAATCAGTTATTCTCTCTGCCCTTCAGTTTACTGAGCCTATCACCCTTCAGCTCCAAGATGTAAACATAGAGACCAGCTTCTAAAATAGACCTGCTCTAGAAATGAGTCTCAGTCCCCATTAGGAAGACCTGGTTATTGGTATCCTCCTGGACCAACAGTCTCTCATGTGATGCAAATGTTTAATTTGATCAGCCACAACAGATCTAAAATTGACCAAATTCCCCGATAAGGTACAAAGCTAGAGGATTCTGAAAGTTGGAATCCTCCATATAGCTCTACTCTGGAGAAGCTAATGAGGTCCATATAATTATAAACCAAACCTCATACTTGACCACATCTGTGGAAACCCTAGTAACTCTTATTTAGCAAGAAGATGTAGTCACAAAAATAGAATAGTTATGTCTGGTTTTCCCCTTGTTTAAGGTAAACTTTCTCTACCTCCTCTCCACAATCCACAAGCAATTGAGGATTTCCTCCAAAAGAGGATGAGATAGGTGGGGTCTGTTTCTCAGAGTCAAAGGACTTGCTTGATTTAATCTTACTTCAGAGCTTTCTTGCCTAACATGGTGCAAAGCATAGGGTAAGCAATCTCAAGACTACTAAAATAGTTTCAGAAAGTGCTCCCAAAAGGATTGCAAAAAAATTCCTCAGATATCTGTCTGGCTTGACAGAGCATTTCCATCCATGTGAGGCACTCTGCCTTTGAAGGCAAAGGAGCCAACACCTTTTGTACATTGAGTGTCTGCAGGTTGGAAGATGCACACAAACGTAAGTATGGGACTGCACCACCATCTCAAAAAGTATCCATCACCATTTTATAGCAATATATATCAATAAGGAAGCCTTGATCACACATGGCCAAGCATTCACTGGGGATTGCCTCAGTATTTTTAAACATGTCTGGCACAAAGAGCCTGATCATTAGATATGCTGGCTGCCAGAAAGCATTCTGCTTCAGTTTGGTTAGAACGGCCTGTAAAACCTCACGGGGGGGAGGGGGGGGCACAGAAAGTTTAATTCAATTGACGAGCATCTTCAGAATAGCAGAAATAACCTCCAAATCAGCCACAGCCACCACAAATGGCTCACTCTCATTCCTGGGAGTTTTGTAAATAAACTGAAAAATTCTTTGCATGGAGAGGGAATGGAAGTTGCTGTTTTCTGATACACACTGCATATCTCCATCAAAATTCAGAGTAAAGGAAATTCAGACAGCAAAGGGACTGAAGTAGATCTACAAGGTACAGTTAATTTACTAGGTTAAATAACAGAAAACCCAGGTCATAAACCATCTTCCCTATATAAAGCAGTAATATTAGAAAAGCCCTGCAAAGCACCCACAGATCTCACACAAATAGCTGAATGTATTTCCAAATCCCTATCTGACCCCTATCCCTCAAGAGAAGAGGCCTATAAGTCTTTCTAGGCATAACAGATTGCAACTGTTCTATTACCTCCGCTTATTTCTAGACAAGATGATCTATAACAGTGGTCTCCAACCTTTTACACCCAAGATCACTTTTTAAATGACAGACCAAGCCAAGATCTACCGCCCTGCCCCTTCCTTGAAGCCCTGCCCTTCCTCAAAGCCCCGCCCTCTCTATTCTCCTCCTCTCCATCACTTAGTAGCCCCAATCCTTCTACTGCTGTTTTTAAAAAAAATTCTTCTGTAGGAAGAGGTTTTTCCAATATTTGGCCTGTCTTGACTGGACCAAATGTCAGAAAAAACCCTTCTTTTGGAAGCCCCCTTATTCCTCATGGAAGGAGGAATATAGGGGTGACTGAAAGAGCATGTTTGCTCTTCCACTAAAAAAAGCGGAAGAACAAACACAACCCTGGATGCAGAAGAGTTTTTCTAGGATATCTCCAGAATCCTGAAAAACTCCTGCAGTCTAGCCGCACCCTTGCTGGGTTGAGACAGGATGTGTAGGCTCTGGGGTGGGAATGAGGGATTTGGGTGCGGGAAGGGGTGAGAGGTGCAAGCTCTGGGAGGAAATCTGGATGCAGGAGGAGGTGGAGAAGGGGACTCTGGCTCGGGGAGGGGGCTCCAGGCCGGGCAGTGTTGGGGTACTAAGCAAGCCACAGACTTGTGGATGTGAGGGTGCAGGAATTTGGGTTGGGGTATGTGAGGGGCTCAGGGCAGGGGGCTCCAGTGTATGATAGGATCACATGTAGGGTCTGGGGAAGGGGAATGCAGGAGTGGTTGTGGCCAGATGGGGGCTTGGCCCCAATTGGGGGTTTGTTGGCCAGGCTTCATTTTTAAATAAAATATTGTGTCAAACAAAAAAAGTTTCTGCATTGTCTTTATTTATGAGAATAGCAGGGAACCTGCCTTGAGTCAGGGGTCACTGACCCATAGAAAAGTCAGTTGGGAGCAGGGGACACAGTACTGGGGAGGGGTGCTAGTGGGTTCTGTGGCAGGGAACAGGGTGCCAGTGGGGGCAGGGGAGAGGGGGCAGGGTGCCAGAAGGACAGGTTTCTGCAGCAGGGGACAGGGTGCTGGGGACAGGTTTCTGCAGGGGAGCAGGGGACAGGTTTCTGTAGTGGGGAAGGCAGGGGACAGGTTTCTGCAGTGGGGAGAGGGTGCCGGGGCAGGTTTCTGCAGAGGAGCAGGGGACAGGTTTCTGCAGTAGGGGACAGGGTGCCGGGGGACTGGTTTCTGCTGAGAGGAGCAGGGTGCCGGAAGGAACTGGTTTCTGCAGGGGGCAGGGTGCCAGGGGCAGGTTTCACAGCGGGGGGGAGAGGGGCAGGGGAGAGGGAACAGGGGGACGGGGGACAGGTTTGGGGCAGGGGAGAGGGAACAAGGTTTGGGGCAGAGAGTCCCCTACACCAGCCACGGAGGAAAGCCTCCGTCCCACGCTCCCTCCGGGGCCGACCCTCCTTCCCCCTTCCCCGTGAAGGAAGGAAGCCCCGTTGCGCACCTCTGCCAGGCCTGACTCCCCCCCTTCCCGCACCGAGCAGGGAAGAAGCCCACTCAGGCGACCCCTCAGGGTACGACCCTCCCGCCCCCACACGCGCCTGCCCCGGGGCCGAAACCCCCGTGCGTGCCTGCCCTGGGGATGAAGCACCTCCCTTCCCTCCGCATGCGCACCTGCCCTGGGGCCGAAACCCCCGCACGTGCCTGCCCCGGGGCCAAAACACACCCCCTTCCCCTTCTCGCGGCGCAGCCAAACCCCCGCGGGAGCCTGCCCCAGGGCCAAACCCTCCTCCCGCCGCGCAGACAAACGCCTGCCGGAGCCTGCTGACCCCCGCTCCCACGGTGCAGGGAAACCCCTGCACTCAACTTACCCCTCCAGCTCAGGGAAGCCACCACTCCTCCTCCGGGGCCGACGACCCCTCCCCCAGCACGTGACAGAGCTGTGGGAGGGGAGCAGCCAGCGCACTTCCGGAGCCCCCGGAAGTGACGCGGGCGTCACACAACACTTCCGTCCACCCTGCAGGAAGCCGGCACTACACTAGAGGTAGGTAGTGGGGCTTCTCGGGGGTGGGGGGAAAATGGAGGATGGGGGTGCCCGAACGCCTCGCGATCAACTGGTCGAGGCCTCGCGATCGACCAATCGATTGTGATCGACGGGTTGGTGACCACGGATCTATAACATAAAAAATAGTATGGGATTTATAAGCTATAAGGAACACTTAGCAATTACATGACCAATGTCCCGTCACCAGCCAAAGGGCTAGCCTGTTTATATCTCTCAGCTATTAGTAGAGAATTGTTTGTGCTAAGCAAGGTAGAAAAGATGAAGGGAAGAATTATGCAGTATAGTTGTTGCCATGCCTGTCCTAGAATACTAGACGGACAAGTTGGGACCAACTTCTGCTGAGAGAGACAAGCTTTTGAGCTTACACAGGGCTCTTCTTCAGGTCAGGGAAAAATGTAAGTCTTGAACCGCTGTCATATTTGGTGCCTATTCACTCTGAGGGTGCCCCTTTTATGGCCTAATCTTGCAAGATGAAGCTCCCCAGACACACAGTTCTGAGGGGAACAAATAAAATTCGAAATGGACCACAGAATGCCTTTTGGAGATGTGCCTCCATCAACTGTCCCAGACAAAAGAGAACGTTTATTTACCTCGCTAAGTCTCTACATATAAACTCAAGATTTTTGGTTTTCTAAAAGATAAGCTGTATTTCAAATGGGCATCCGTACAGGGAAATCCTATGGCATGTGTTATACAGGACCTGGTCACAGTAGTCCCTTTATAACTTATGAATCACAAATGCACTGTCAGAGTCTCTGTATGCCACTAATCTTGTGTACCCGGTATTAAAGATTGCAATTCTAGGGAAGTACCTTTTATGTCAATGAGATTGCACTGGTAGAAATGAGAGAGAAGCTAGGTCCCAGAGCTCTGTTTCTTTGTGACTTTACTCCACTAGAGACTTTTATTGTTGAGCATTGCAACGATGCTCATTTACTTGCAAGCTGTACAAGGATCACTCGGCTCAGAGTGTCAACATTACACAACTACAGTAGCATTTGAAAGTTTCCCACACAGTCTTTTGAGACCAGAGCTTTTCTCTCTGAGTTTATTTCAGAAACCACAGAAAGAACAGCAGGAAATAACAGATTTTACTTTACATACTGGGGAATAGTGAGAAGGGCTTAAACAGCAAGAACCCACAACCCCATATAAAATTATGATTTTCTGCTACCTTGTTTGCAATGTTAAAATAATTAATGAATCATGTAGCCAGCCAGCCCACTGTTTTGGCTTTATTCAACAGATGTGTTTTCTATCAATTGCACATCCTCTTCTCAAGCCTCTGTGTAAATTCTAATCCGTGGCACAGAGTGCGTGTTTCATGTGAATGGAATAACGATTCCTTGTGCAATAATATCCTTACAGGTAAAAACATCTGTATATTTTTCATACATACATTATCTAATTGTATAATAACTACCAGAAATTTGGCTCAGTTAGTAGCACTCTCATCTCTGAAGTAGAAGATTATGGTTACGGGTTAAATCCATGTTTCACTCACTCCGATGTAAAAAAAATGTTTCTATTGGTTCTTCAGTGGCATTATCCTGGATGTACCACAGTCTATATTAAATCAGAATTTATCCCCAGAATTTAACCTTTGAATTTCTTTGCGGTGGCGGCCAAACGAACTGGCCCACCAAGGTGCATACAACAATCTTCAGAAGTTCAAGAGGTGAGCACACCTGCCAAGCAAGGGCCAGGACTTGGGGCTTGAGTTCTGTGAGAGATGCACAATGGGGCTCAGAGCTTCAGCCCTATTCCAGCTGAAGCCCTGAGCCCTGATTCCCCCACTGCATAGGGATGAATCCCTGGTGCCCCCCTTCCTTATTGGGCTGAAGCCCCAGTACTCCTATCCCTTCTGAGCAGAAGCCCCTACCCCACCACCTTGCTGGACGGCAGAAGTCTGGTAGGTGGAGAATGCATGGAGGCATTCTGTGAACTGCACTTTAATGGTAAAAAAGCCACATGTGGTTCGTGAATCACAGTTTGACCATCCCTGATCCATTCAAAGCTGGTAGTGTAATTCTGAGGGATATTGTATTGTTACAGGTACTATTAAACCAAGTTCCTTTTTGTCTCGGAGCCAATTAATATCTCACCAAACTTTTCTAAAAGACATAGGGAACATTTGAAATGTTGGGTCACCATTTCATCTTACAGTGAAGTAAGTTCTAGTGATGAAGGTTCCTCATTTCAGCTGCAACACAACCTTCATTTTACAAACACCTATCTTACAAACAACCAAATATAAAAATCAAATGTTTGGAGATGGGAAAAAAAATCAAGTCTAAATGTTTTCAGTACACTGCACATTGCTTTGCAGTGGTTTGAAAAACAAGAAAGTAGTGCACTGTACCAATTTATGCACTGTATCTACTGTAAATCTGAGATGCTCAATTTTATGCACTTTATGATAATATGAATGCCCATCCACAGGTATAGTTATTTTTAAAACCACGCACAATCCATTGAAGCACTGTACCTGCCTTCTGATCTTGTGCTTGATTGTTGTTCAATATGAGCTAGATCCAGTGCTCATGGCAGTTAACTGCAAAACGTCCATTGACTTCAAAATGTCACCTTTTTAAAAAAAATCAGTAATTTTAAAGTAGCCAATGGTTTTGTTTGACTTTAAATACCAACTCTTTTAGATAATCAATTTTTGCTATGTTTTAGTTATATGAGGAATATGATTTAAATTGCATTACTTGGTTCTGTTTTTCTATATTTCTTGATCTTTTCATGAAATATACTTGACAAATATGTTTGGCATTCACTTCAGGACTAATTTCATCACTTTTTATGCACTATCTTTTGCCTTTGAAGTATGTGCCCTTCCTTCTCTTTCTCACTCAGAAATATACCTGTCTATACATGAGGGCTGTGTCTACACTGGCATGATTTTCCGGAAATGCTTTTAACTGAAAAGTTTTCCGTTAAAAGCATTTTCGGAAAGAGCATCTAGATTGTACGGGCGCTTTTCCGCAAAAGCACTTTTTGCGGAAAAGCATCGTGCCAATCTAAACAGCTTTCAAAAGCCCGATCGCCATTTTGCGATCGGGGCTTTTTCTGGAAAACAAATCTCAGCTGTCTACACTGGCCCTTTTGCGCAAAGTTTTGCGCAAAGGGACTTTGCCCGAACGGGAGCAGCATAGTATTTCCGCAAAAGCACTGATTTCTTACAGTAGGAAGTCAGTGCTTTTGCGAAATTCAGCGACCAGTGTAGACAGCTGGCAAGTTTTTCCGCAAAAGCGGCTGATTTTGCGGAAAAACTTGCCAGTCTAGACACAACCGAGAAGTTTAGTATGTGAAGTACCATTCATATCCCCTAAAATGATTGTAATATTGAAATCTACCACAACCAAGCATTACAAACCCAGGAAATTCAGAGTTAAGATTACACCTGAAGACCTTGAAATATTATGGTAAGAAATGTTTAACCAAATAACCTTAACTTTTCTTTATAATACATTAGGAGGCAGAAAAATAGGAGAAAAGTTACTATGTCTTTAAAAATCAGTTTAATTTAATGAGACCACAAACACTTCACTACCATGATCATTGTTCTATGCATTAAACTCATGGTTTCCTAGAGGTGGTTGGATTTTTTTAGTCAGATACTCTGAATGAATATTGCTGTTTTGTACCACATAATACATGTGACAAATCATTTTCTTGACAAATTCAGCCATCTGGCCAAAAACTGTTCATTTAACTCATTATTTGACTAATAATAACAATATTTATTAAATAATGTATCCAGAATTACATGTGTCACTAAGAACAGAGAGTTGCAATAATGGTGCTCGTTTAGGTAAGCGCACCTTTCAGAAACATCTCTCTCTGCCCAAAACATGTCAGATGGACTGGTCCATTGGATATTTCAAACTACTCTTTTCAATTGACAGACTACTCAGCCAACTTACAAAATATTCTTGGCACTTCTAAAATATCCTAACAGGACTCTGTGGAAGAGCATTTTTTCTAGTAGCAATGGTATTAGAAAAATTGGCACATTTGTCCTGCTGCAAAATAACTAATTTCAGAGAATGCAAATTGAAAGATAGAGGTATACCACACATAGGCTTAGAATCACGTCTAATATAATTTAATTAACATTTAAACATGGCTTTGGTGACACCTTTCCCTCCCCCCCCGGATATTAGAAAACCATTAAATCACAGCATTTATTTTTAAAGTACCCAATGTGATGAATGGTTGGCAGCCTGACTGGTGGCCAGTGGCTTGCGGCAGTGCAATGGACTGTCATGAGCCAAAGCTTGCATTTGAAATGACCGCAACATCATCACTCCTAACACTGGGCTGCCGCAGCCGAGTTGTGTTTAGATGACACGTTCGGCTCCAAGAACAAGAGAAAGGAAAGAAATACAGGAAAAGTTGAATTGTGCTTGGCCTATGTGGGCATTTGCTCTTAGTTGCTCCTGGAGCAGCCTTGGGAAAAATGTCTGATGGGGTCATGCATCTTGCCCTCCAGGGAAGATGAGAGTTTCATGTGTTTTTTTTAACTAGACTCCAATGGATAAAGCAATCACTGTAAGAAAGATTCTTCCAATTTTTGCAAGGAAGGAATTAGTGTCAACATTTTCAAACGTAGGTATCTAAAATTAGAAAACTAATCCCTTATTTAAATTGTGAAAGAGGTCACCTGATTTTCCAGTCCTATGGGAGTTGCAGTTGCTTGGAATTTCTGATATGCAGGCCATTTAAGGAATCTAATGATCAGATTAGGTACCTAACTCTAGGCACTCCAGTTTGAAAATGTTGGCCTTATCTTCTCAGTGCTTCAATTTTTTTCATCTTCAAAATAGGAATAATACCTGTCTCACAGGAATGTTGTGATACTTAGTGCATTAATGCTTACAATATGGATTTGTGTGCTTAATTTTAGCTGCCTCGTTTAAAAATTGGACCCAAATATTCAAAAAGCAGCCTCTGATTTGGCATGCACTATTTTTCACATGCAACTCATTTCATGTCATCAGTCTTACTGGTATAAAGATTTTCACATGTAAATTGGATACTTTATGCAGGAGCATGTAGATATGGTAATGGTATACAACAGCTGTGCATACAAAATATTCAGGCACAGAACTGAAGACTGGGTTGAAGCCAGTTGAAAATTTAACTCTTACTCATTTCTAACCTGTGCTTATGATTGCAAAGATTAGAACACTGATTCTTTGGACTTGTCCCTACTATGCTGGGGATTGAAGCTGCAGTGATTGATCCACCAGCCATTGATTTATCATGTCTGCTTAGGCACAATAAATCAATCTCCAAGCGCTCTCCCTTTGACATTGGTACTCTACTGAGATGAGAAGAGTATCCAGCATTGATGGGAAAACAGCCCCTGCAGACCTTACCTCACACAAGATGTCATGATAAATAAGTCGACTTCAGCTACACTATTTGCGTAGCTGAAGTCACATAGATTAGATTGACCATGGGGGTTAGTATAGACTGAGTCTCAGTCCAGGAGACAGTACTCTGGGGATGTGCAGAGATCTTCCAGAAGGTACATCAACTCATTGAAGTCAGTGTTTCTGAACACGGGGGTTGTGACACTCCCCCAGGGATCACAGAAAGGATTTAGGGGAGTTTCAAGTGCAATGCGGACAAGTGGAACCAAACTTCTGGAGCTTAGTGCATAAGGCTCTACCGCTTGAGCTAAAAGCCAGGTGACTCTCAGGTAAGGCCGTAGAGCACACTTATTCTTTCTCTCTGTAAGTGATCTAAGTGCCACTACATGGGACAGTGAACCACACCCCAGTAGGTGTGTAGGTTACACAAGTACAGGGCCAGCATTAGGGGATGGTAAGCAGGGCAACTGTGTGAGGCCCCATGCCACAGGGAGTCCTGAAACTATGTTATGTGCTTCAGCTCCAGGCAACAGGACGCAGGATTCAGACTCCTGAAAAGGACACAATCATCTGGAAAGGTTGAGAACCACTGGAATAGACTATAATAGGAAAACAGGCTGTTATGACTGGGCATACAGACAAAGGAATCTGCTCTGCCCTCTGCTAGGGGTGCTGCATTTCCTGTAAATTAAGCAAAAAGGATGAATAAGTTACTCCGAAAGGAATGTACCCTTTGGGAATTGTCCCCTGCAAATAAGAACTGTGGTTGGTGAGCCAGGAGCAGCAGGGGAGAAGAAAAATAACAAAAAGAGTCAGAAATTTCAGGGATAGTGGAGAAATTTATAATCAGAAGGGACTTCTCATTCCCTTTGTTCGTCACCAACATTAGCCAGCATTAATTTATGCTGTAGTCACTGAGTTAGCTTTAAAAACTTCTCTATGTCTGTGCTCCCTTTTATATTTACTGCTACTCACCCTGGCCCCAGCTCACACATGCTTAAATGGTCATGCATGTGTTCTAATCCCTTGACTTCCATGAGACTTAAGTATTTGCTTAACATTAACCACATGCCCATGTGCTTTCTTGAATAGTTTGTTAATCTGAAAAACAACGAACAAACAAACAAATCCTTACAGTGAATTTACCTACATATAAATGTAAATACAATCTCCTAACCCTTTAACTAGTTCAAAGATCAATTAACATGTATTTTTTTAAAGGGTATTGTGTAGGGTGACTATCATTTCAAAATGCAAAAAGAGGCCACATTCAGGAGCCTTACCCCCTTCATAACCCCGCGCCTGTTCCTCTTCTTCTCCCATGACCTTACCTCCTGATCAGGCCAAAAGCTGGAATCCAACTAGGATTTCCAGATGGTTTCAGAAATACCGGGAGGGGGGGCCGGGGAGGACCCCAAGTGTTGTTAAGCAAAAAAAAAAAAAAAATGGCCCGTTTAAAAACCACATGGTGAGGCTTTTTGGTCCTAACAGGCTGCCGGTGGCCACCCGCTATCTTGCCTCCCTGCGCTGAGCTGGACAGCTCCTCTGTGGAACCCAGTAAGCACTAGGGTTGCCAGGATGCCTCTGTATTGAGGACAGCCTGGGATTTTTGCCTCCTGGCCAGGAAAAAAATCAAAAAGTACTGGACATTTTAGGTGTCCGGTATTTTCTGAATTTTTTTACCAGACAGGAGGTGCAAAATACCGGACTGTCCGGTTCAATACCGGACACCTGGCAACCCTAAACCCAACAGTGATAAGAGCCACCCATGTGATTCCCATGTGAGGCTCTTAGCTTTGAAATGTCTGCTCTTTCTTTTTTATAAAAATAAGTTTTAGCTCTGATGGCTAGAGGATCAGGGGTTGACTCTTAGGGTGCATCTAGACAGCAGCGTTATTTCAGAATAATGGCATTATTCTGAAATAACAATGTGAGCATCTACACAGCAATTCCGTTATTTCAGAATAAATTCCGGCTTCTGTAAACCTCATTCCATGAGGAATAACGCCTATTCCAAAATAGCTATTTCAGAATAGCAGTAGTGTGGCTGCTCTACTGCTGCTATTTCGAAATAGTTCCACCTCAGGACCATTCAGAGTAATTACTCCCCAGTGCCTCCTGGGGCTCTAAATCAAGGTAGCATATCCACATTAGGGAAGCCTGCCTTGGACTAATTTTGAGGCTTTCCTGTAGTGTAGATGTGCTATTTCAAAATAAGCTATTTCGGAATATTTCTTCCAGTATAGCTTATTTCAAAATAAGCGTGAAGTATAGACGTACCCTTAGTAGATTCATTGAGGATCTCCCACCTGAGTACTCATGCAGAATGATCCTGGTAAACGAGTGAAAACCTAACAGCAGGTGGCATAGCCAGTAGGAGGATATAAGTATGCTGGAAAGTTAGAATAGGCTGCTTTTTTTTCTACATTTCCAAAGCAGGGAGCAAGTCTTAGCTGTGCACATTCCATTTATATAAAAAATAACTGTTTGGCTGATATTGGCTCACAATACTTTGAAAATGCTGGGATTCGTTCCTTCTATGTATAAACAACATAGGCCTGATTCTATTCTCAGTTATGCCTATGTCAAACAGAAACAATTCCATTAAAATCAATTGAGTTACAGTCTGATTTTTTCCAAAATCAATTCAAGTATGAATTGAACCAGTGCACACATCCTTTCCTTCACCATTAAACCTACTTTAGCCTAGGCAGTTTAAAACTTAAGAACTACAAGCACCTACACAAGGAGAAAACATCTGCTAATAGAAGGCTATTCAATTAAGCATATAAACACATAACAAAATCGAATGTCTGGAAGTTGGAGTCAGCAAAGTTCAAAATGTATCTAAAAATTTGGAGTAATTGAAACAGATTACCAAGGAAGCAATATCTCATCAACCACTGGGAGTTTCTAACTCAAGACTGGATGTCTTTCAAAAAGTGCTCTGTATTTCACCCATAAATTACTGAGATAGATGCAAGAATTGTTGGGTGAGGTAGGTCCTATGGCCTATGTTATGCAGGAGATCAGACCAGATGATCACAGTGGTCTCTTTGGGCCTTAAAAATCTATGAAATACACAACTACGAGCTCTTTGACACCCTGCAGAATAATTTAGAGACACTGAAAACAATGATGTTATTTCTGTTTTCAGGAACATAATCCTCATGGCCCCTTCAGACATAATCAGATGTTCCCTGACATAATTCATTTGGCTGTAGCTAGTACACATTGATGAGTCAGTGAATGGCATTAGCACTTTTCATAAGATAGCATCACCATTAGTATTAGTAGATCGTATTAGCACAGGTTGAACCTCTCTAGTCCAGCACCCTTGAGACCTGACCAGTACCGAATCAGAGAATTTGCAGAACCACGGGAGGTCAATATTCTCTAACAGCGTTGCCAGCACTTACACTGCTTACTGGGCTCTTAGAAGACAATATTGCTGGACCAGAGAGTGCTGGACTAGAGAGGTTCAACCTATAGTAGATAACTTATCACTAACTTTAGGATGCTCATCAGTGACTATAAGGACCAATAAAAAAGAGAGAAAAAATAATTGTGGATAAAAACAAATGCAAAAATTAACGCTTTCACTAGAGCATGATTCACTATATTCTCTGCAATTTGAGACCTATTTGCTTCATAGGAATTTTCTGTCATAAATAAACTCCAATTTCTTAAGAACAAACTCTGCATTGGTACCTTATAAACATAATTTGATCTTTATATCTCAAAGGATTTTTATCTTTCTTACTCACGGGATGAAGCTCAGTACAGGCAAACTGATGGTGAGGGGCTTGTTGAGTTTATCACAACACATTTGTGTAGAACAAGAAGAGACGATAACCTCAAAATTTAGGTTAGAAAACATCCTTTTGATTTCATATATTTTTTTCTCTTTTTGTGACTAACTGACTTGTCTGAAGCAATTCAGCAGATTTTCCTTCCTGTTGCATGAAATTATTGGCACAATCACAGAAAAATGAAAACTACATATTTTCTCCAGATACTGGACATCTGTCCATACAGTTGCTCAGTATCACACATCTGCTATGCCATTTGCTCCTTTTACACAGCATGTCAGTTTGCTGCATTTATTAATGAGTGTCTTATTTGAGGAAATGTAGAGCTGCTTTGTATAGGAGCCACTTTTTCAAGTTAAAAGCCTAAAAGCCACCTTTCATGTAACCCTCCCCCCGCCCCCTTCTTCTCTGGGTCACATGTATGTTGTTCCTTTCCACATTGGCAGTAGAAATCTTTTTCTTCTAAGTACTGTCTGTGTAGGAAAAAAAGTATAGTGGCTTAGATGCACAGCTGACGTGTCCAAACAAGAAATCAGCATATCCCCTCAGTAGGTCTAATTTCAATTTTCTGGATTTTCTTTTCCTGGAGTTTTTGCATTTCTTTCAGGCTATGGCTAGTGTAATGGAAATGCTGGGCTGGATTCTTTGCTGCCATATATCCTGTGTAGTTATTTACAGCTGTGCAAATGTTGCCATTCTGCACTGCTCATATTTTACACCCACCTTGCATGCACCGTACGTAGGTATAAATACCAGCAAATGATAAAAGGCAGAGGTAGAGAAAATCACTGAAAGAATCTCTTTAATTTTCACTGGGCTCTTACATGATTAGAAAACGGGAGGGAGAATGGTCTGCAAAATCATAACTGGAAAGAGGGCTGGTCCACCAGATAATCTGTGCTAAGATGTCGTTCACATGAACAGAAGGTTTATGATTTAAAGGTCTAAGTGCAGGAAGAGGTATTACAGATCTCCCAACAGTTCCACATTTCATGGAACTATCTTACTTTGACTCCCCAAACCACCTTTCTCAATTGCAACAAAACATTTCTCACATTAAGGTCTGCCCAGGAGTGGAAAGGGGGGAGGTAGTTTGCCCCAGGCTCTCCCCCCATTTGAGAGGGCCCCCAAACCAAGTGTGGGTGCAGTGCTACTCAAGTGTGGCCCAGCCATCCCCTCTGTCTCTATTTACCGAGGGGCAGATGGGCCAACCTTGTGTGTTGAGCATCCAGCTTTAAGCCACTGGAACTGTTGGGGGTTATGGAATTAAATGCGCCGGAATTCAAACCCCTTCTCTGCTACTTCCTTACCTTGGGACCTTAAGCAAGTTGCTTAAACCCATATTTTCAATGTTCCAGTTCCATATTTAGGGCCAAATTAGTCAATGGTGTAAATTGGAGAGTTACACCAAATTACAATAGTAGTGAATTTGTTTCTTAGTCACATCAGTGAACCACTGATTCTCAGAGGCGCTGAGTACTACAGCTCTCCTTGACTTCAGAAAGGGTTATAAGTATTCAGCATCTCTGAAAATTAGGCCACCGTCATTTGTAAATGTTGCTCTTAGACATTAACCTCCCTGCCTCGGTTTCCCCATCTGTCAAACAATCTTCTTACCAATCTGCCATGCATATAACTAGAGAAATCATTAATTGATATTTGTATCTTTTTAAAAAAAGACAAAATCCTACATATGTGCAAATTATTAAGAGTATGTGTATAAAGCTACCAGTAACACTAAGGATGTTTCTGTTACCAAATTCAATCTTAAATAATACATTGATTTGATTATGCTATGAAAAAGAATATATATAAAAAAATCTCTCTATAATGATGTAGACTTTGCTTAACTTGCTGCTGGAAGATCACCTTAGTTAGATTCCAAGGCCAGAAGGAACCATTGTGATCATCTATTCTGAGCTCCTGGATTACCTGGGCCACAGAACTTGCTCCAAAATATTCCTAGAACGAATCTTTTAGAAAAACGTCCAATCCTGATTTAAAACTAGTCATTGAGAGAGAAGCCATGACCACTGGTAAGTTGTTCCAACGAATGATTAACACTTAGGCTACATCTATACTGTAGCCTTCTTCCGCAAAAGCTTATACAAATGAAGCATGGAGTGGAATATTGCCGTGCTTCATGCATAATTAATTAGCAGACATTTTTGCGCAAGAGGCTTTTGTGCAAAAAGGAGCTGTGTAGATGGCTCCTTTTTTGCACAAAACCCCCCTCTTGCACAAGAGCCATTCTTCCTCATTTTTTCAAGAAGAACGGCTCTTGCACAAGAGGCGGGCTTTGCGCAAAAAGGAGCCGTCTACACAGCTCCTTTTTGCAGAAAAGCCTCTTGCGCAAAAGCAGTTGCTAATTAATTATGCAAATGAAGTGCGGCAATATTCCACTCTGCGCTTCATTTACATAAGCTTTTGCGGAAGAAGGCTTCAGTGTAGACGTAGCCCTATTGTTAAAATCATACAACTTATTTGCCATCTGAATTTATCGAGCTTCTGCTTCCAGCCACTGGGTCACTAGTTCTGACAGGAAACTATTTCTGCATACAGCAATTCAATTTGTGACCAAAAATTCCAGCAACACTTTTAATGTTGCTATTTTTTGACTAGCTATATGTGATCCTAATTTCCCTCAGCACTTTTCAACCTATTCCCCACCAATGTATCTATTCTCCAGATTGAGAACCCATCCTCTACCCACGTAATGTCTTCACATTCAGAACCACTCCCTAGGCTCTGTACCCTAACTGTGTCACACTTATAGAACCCAAATACTCCACCCACCCACCCACCCACCCACCCACATACAGGCCACCTGGCTTAAAAGGCTCAAAACTCTTCCCTTCCTACCTGATACTTACCCCTGCCACAAGGCTCAGAAATCCACTGGGTATGATAATACAGGAGCAGAGGCAGCAGGAATCATGATAAACCTATGCTATTTCTCAACGGAGCTGGCCCTATAGCAACCCCTATTATTCTAGAACTCTTCCCTCTTCACCTGAAGTCTAGGAATGGCTGGGCCAGAAGTCCCACCAGGAGCAGATCCCACCAGGCATTCCCCTTGGGGCAGCAGGCGGTATTGCACCCTGCAACACCTTAGCCCAGTGGTTCCCAAACTTTTTGGCATCATGCCCCCTTTTTGATTTTTGAGAAACCCTCACGCCCCCCCCCCCAATAACAGCAAAACTTGTTGAGCAAAAAAAAAGGAACTGACGGAGCAGAAAAACAAAAATAGCAGCAAAACTTGGGGGGGGGGGGAGGATTTAAAGGGGGTGAAGAAAACCTGGAATTTCTTCACATGCCCCCCAGTTTGGGAGCCCATGCACACTACATAATTGTAACATCAGTACTGATTCAGCAAGATACTTACAGCACATGCCTAACTTAAAGCTTGTGGATGGCTCCACTGAAATCAGAAAGATTACTCACATGCTTAAAGCCCAACACATGCTTAAGCAACTTGCTGCAGATCCATCACGGGTGGTGGATTTTGCTCCATTAGCTCCATTTACTCGATACCCCAGCATGCAACTGTGGTGTTCCTCTTCATTCTCACTGCCTGACACCCTCCTGACATCCTTCTGTCAGAGAGGAGGGCAAGAGACTTTTTCTGGAAGCCCGCCTTTAAGATTTTTACCTGCTGAGGATGGTTCAGAACATTTCCTTAAGAGAGGGAGGAGTCCCACTAGAAGAGAGAGTAACCTGCTTCTTTGACACCTACCTACTATGATGACAGAAGCATTGGGAATACCTAACATAGATGATTCCTGTGTTCCTGACCTTGAAAGGCAGATAGCCTAGAACTTGAAAGGCTCAAGGTCTCCAGCCTTGGGAGCTCCGAGACACTGTACACCACCACTGTCTTCAACCTTTACTACACACGTCTCCTCTAATTGGAGCACTATACACCACCACTGTCTTCAACCTTTACTACACACGTCTCCTCTAACTGGAGCACTGTACACCACCACTGTCTTCAACCTTTACTACACACGTCTCCTCTAACTGGAGCACAGCCAAGTAAAGTATGACCTGCTAGTGAATGGCAGTGTCAGACCATGCAAGGAACTGAGAAAGGGGAAGTTCCCAATGAAAATTAAAACCACCTACTGAGGAGTACAATACTGTAAACCTGGGGGACCAATCCTACAGTCTTCCTTTATTCTGGTTTTTTACATAGTCTTTCCTCAGGCAAACTGAGGTAAGAAACTGAGTAAAAGACCATAGAATCAGAATCAAAGCCTTTCACTAGTTGGAAAAACTAAACTCTGCAATGAAATACAACATGCCTGATGTTCGCCCTCTTCGCAGAGCTCCGTATATCTTCACCTACTAAATTCCTCAGTGCAGTGGGTCCACAGGCCTTCATAAATGCAAAATCATACACCATAAATCAGTTTTTTCTCCCCTCCACCTGAATTGGCTCCAGTGTGATGAAAACCCTGTAAATGGTGCTACTACTGTGCCTCCCTTGCATCCTGAGACCGCTTATGCCATTAACCACTTCACCGTCTATAATATCAGAGCACGCCCTGAACCCTTCAAACACTGTTCAAACACTGTTCAAACAGGAAAGCCTGGAATATGATACATGTAGTGAGTTCCATCAGATTAATGCCCCTAAGGCTCAGGCTTTGCTTACAGAGTAATTATGTTATGATGTTTTAATGTGTGACATTAAGATACGGTATTTTTGTTCATGCAAAGACTTTTTTGGCCCTTTATTTTTCACAGATGCTGACCATATAAAGAAAAAAAATCCAGCCAAGGACTGTGAGCCCTTTGTACAGGAGTATATTTTCAGCTTGATAGATATCATTTTATAATGCACTGGTTGGTGTACGTCCTTAGCATGATCTGCCAGTTACTATCTAGGAAGATCTCCAAACATTGTGTGCACACATTACAGAATGCTGTCTCTGCACTGATTATTTATAACGATAACACAGTGAAGCTCAAATTACACTTCGTTCTGGCTCCTGCCTTCTATCTTGTCTTTTTTTCTATGCAGCTTGGGGAAGTACACCACATATAATTTTGTACGGTGCCTACAGCTACAAACATTAATAAGAGCTATCACTTAGGAACAGTTACTTACACTTTGTTTAATCTCTAATGGAAAGGATTCTTCTAAATATTTACAGCAGAACAGTTGTCAGAATGAGTGCTGGAAATTACTGGCATTTTCCCAGGGGGGAAGGGGGAAGGAAGGGGAAAAATACAGCTTTGTTGCTATACTCTTATGTTGATCTTAATGTTTCAGGGTCTGCCTTCTGCAACACGATGAGATTGCATAACAAAAAGGTACTTCAAGAATAAGAGTCATTCATGTACAGTGTTTGAGAACCACTTTTGTATCTTACCCCCGTAAAAGCTCCTCTCTCACTGCTAATCTCAAGGGAAGTGATTGTTTGTTTTGCAGACTGTGGAGTAAATAAACTGTATATAAAGAAGGCAGCTACTGCAAGAGAAAGTCCAAACAGTTGTGGGTGTTTCGTTAGAGCTCAGGCCTGCAAGGTGCTGAGTGCCCTGAATTTACCATCCACTTCTCTGAACTCTCCCAAGGTGGTTACTACTTTTCAGGTTTGGGCCCTTGGGTCTTTGGCCTCCATCCCGCACACACAGTTATGCACATGCTTTCCTTTATTCCCAGGTCACAGAAGGGTAGCCGTGTTAGTCTGTAACTTTAAAAACAATGAATGGTTGTAGCACCTAAGGCCTGTAGTGCCTAAGGCCATGTTTACACTGGGAAATTATTTCAAAATTACTAAATTCAACTTAACTCCCAATTTAACAAATTTGAAATAGTGTGTCCTCACTACAGGGAAGCATGAAAATTGGTCTGAGACAGGCTCCATTAATGTGGATGTGCTACCTCAGACTTACAGCCCCAGGAAGCACTGAGGAGTAGGGTTGCCACGTGTCCGTTTTGAACCGGATAGTCCAGTATTTGAGCTCTCTCAACAAATTGAGAAAATTGAGAAAATATAAATGAGAAGATATAAATGTCCGGTATTTCTTAAATAAGATGTAATGTAGATTGTGATGTAATGTCAAGTGTGTCCAGTATTTTTGTTGAAACCATCTGGCAACCCTACTGAGGAGTAATTAGTTTGAATTATTGTGGGGAGTAATTATTCTGAAATAGAAGTACCGGAGCATCCACACTACCGTTATTTTGAAATAACTATTTTGAAATTAGCATTATTTCTGATGAAAAGCAGGAGTACAGATTTCAAATTAAGCGGCCTGTTATTTCGAAATAATGGGCTTACTGGTGTGGACGCTACACTTATAAATTCAACCAAAGGGGGGTTCCTTCAAAATAAAGTCCTAGTGTAGACCAGGGCTTAGAGACTAACAAATATATATATATAGGATCATGAGCTTTCATGGGCAAAACCTACTTTCTCCACCCTGCTCATTTGAGGAAGTGGGTTTTGCCCATGAAAGCTCATGATACTATATATATATTTTTGATAGCAAAGTTTCTAAGGCCATGTCTAAACTAGGAAACTATTTCAAAATTACTAAATGCTATTTAATAACTCCAGATTTAACAAATTCAAAGTAGCATGTCCATACCGCAGGGAAGCCTTGAAATTAGTCCGAGGCAATTAGTCCATTAATGTGATGTGCTACCTCGGACGTAGGAGCCCCAGGAAGCATTGGGAAGTAATTAGTTCGAATTACGCTGGGCAGTAGTTATTTTGAAATAGCGGTACTGGAGCATCCATACTACCATTATTTTGAAACAGCTATTTTGGAATTAGCATTACTCCTGATGAAAAGCAGGAGTACAGATTTTGAATTCCACAGCCCATTATTTCGAAATAACAGGCTTGGTAGTGTGGACGCTCCACTTATAAATTCAACTTTGGGGTGGGGGGTTATTTCAAAAAAAAGTCCTAGTGTAGACCAGGCTTAAGGTGCTACAGGACTATTCATTGTTTTTATTCCCAGGAACAGTCTCAGAGAGTCATTGGGACTACGGTGAGTTACACAAAAGCCTACTGAAGTCCATACAAAGACTACAGTGGATATTGGATCACTCCCTCAAAAGCACTTGCAGGACCAGGGCCTTGCTCTGGTAAAATTTTCATTAGTTTCAAACTGGGAGTTTTGCTTAAATAAGGATCTGGGGATTTGTCCTGTTAACTCAAAGCAGAGAAGAGCCCTGCTCTAATATCTACCATTTGTAGGACTTGCCCTTGTTATAAGAAGTGTATGTGAATGTGTGTGCGTGCATGCGTGTACATGTGTGAGAGAGAAATCTTGCTGCCTGAAAGTGTACTGCCAAGATAAACGTTGGAGCATTTTATAAATTAACTCTGTTCTGCGTGTTTATTTTTCTTTTGGAGGTTCTAAAAGGAGACTGTTCAACTCGTCTTATTAGTAGCAGCACATTTTTTAGAGGAAAAAAGGTTAGTACTCTGTACTGGAAAGTATTTGCTATTTTCAGCTGTACGTATTCTTCCTTTCTGACCTGGCATATTAGATAAGATTTATATTTCTGACCTGACAGTAGGTAGTTAAGATTTATTCTTCTATGTTAACTTTACTGTGCTTGCAGGCTATTCATTTACATCATGGGAAATATATTTATGGAAGAAGCAAATAAAGTGCATTAAATAAGAGATTCTCATGAACTGGTGAAAATGGTAATTTACCTGGCAGCTGGCTCCCTTCTTTCACCTCCCCCTCCTATTTCTTCTTTTTATTTCTTATTTCAATATTAGAATTTGAAAATTCTGAAATCAGATTCAAAGCTGAATAAATTAAAAGCACCCAGACAGCCCCCATACATATGCTGGGGTGGCATGAATGCTTACAGGATTCTGCAGCAATGACCAGGCATAAGTAATATTGGACTTAGTTCTGTTCTCATGCTGGCTAATGTAAATCAGGAATAATTCCACTGACGCCATAAAGACTGGTGTAAATGAGAGCAGAATCAGAACTACAGTATTTATATCTGAAGGTATGAGTCCAGACAATTGTTAATGTCTAGCCTATTTTAATAGAAGAACCACAGACACTCATGGAAACCTGGATGTACATCAGCTCTACATGGACAGAAAGTTGGAAAACTAAAGGCTTCCCCAGCTCCCACTGTAGCCAGTGACAAAACTCCTGTTAACGTCAATAGGAACAAAAATAGTCCCTAAAACGGTTGGAAGCCAAAGAACCAGATGTCTCAGTGAATAAGTAATAGGAGCTGATGACTTTTACCAATAAATCACCAATTTAAATCCAGCCCTGGTTGGTTTTGATTTCAGATTGCTGTCATCTGATATTTGTTTGCACATGTCTCTACACTATAAAAATTGCTCTGAGAATTTCTCAGAGAAAAATTGCTCTTGCTCATCAAGAGACCAAGGACTGAATCGGTATGGAGTCTCAACTACCCTCTTATCAGTACAATCTACCAAGTGGAGGAACACAAGCCAGTCTATGGAATACAGCACTTACTTCCTGCTGGGCATTAGAGGGTTTTAATTTCAGTGACTTCAAACTAACACATTTCTCCACTAAATTCACATGCTCTTATATTTTAATGCTCCATAGGCCAAGAAAGGGAAGCAGCTTTTTTCTTCGGTGGATGTTATTCGGTTGGAATCATGATAATAGAGATGTGCACAAAGCATGGAAAAAAAGGTGACCCAGCAAGTCTGGGCCTGCAGGTGTTCTATGGCACTGGCTGGGGAAGGTGTGAGAGCTTGGAGTGGTTACGCAGTGGGCACTCCCCGGAGACAACATTCATGGCTCTGTGTACGCCATAATTAATCAACGGACTTTCTATCTTGCTGCACCTGACAGCAACAGAGACAGTGATCTCTGTCTCATTGGTCCCTTCTGGGCACACCTCTGGGCACAGTGATGTGGAGGTGCATGAGGGGACAATACCTTAGAGGGAAGGGCACCAATGGTGTTAGTTAATAGAAAATAATTGGCAGTGAATTTAGGATCACTTGTTCTGGGTGGAGGGAGATAATGGGTATTTAAGGAAACATGGTAACTTGATGGAGAATTTTTAAAATTATGTAAAATGTTGAAAGGAACACATTAGTGTTTAGCCTGTGTAACTGTGTGATGTTATTATTGCTGACTTCACCCTCCTTCCCTGCCTCCCCACTTCTCCTGTCTGGTACATTTACCGGTTGCACCGTGACCCATAGCCAGCCTCATTCTATAAACATACAAATGGGCAACTTTATACACTTGGCTAGTTGGAGATCCCAAGGCAGAAGGTCAAAGGACTTTTCTCACTCTGGGAACACCAGTTCTTTCTGAAACAGACACCAAATTCAACACATGCAAATTAGTGTGGGGTAGGGGAAAGGCTGTATGTTAATTAGGACCAGGAAGGTGACAAAGTATGAGAGTGTAAGAGCTTGCTATAGTCATCAACACTATGCAGTGTGGGCAGGGTGAGAAATTAAAGCAGGAGGAAAGCAGCACAAGTGTTGCTTCCATCCTTTCTAATGACAACTTGCAGATGTCTTATTTACAAATGCTTGGTAAGTCTGGATGCCTTCCCTCCCTTTAATTGCTGGCACCTTTTGTACAGGAAATGCAGATTGCACGCATTGCTGTTCTTTTTGCCACTTCTTCCCAGCAATGATCATGCTTGTTAATTTATGAGGGTGCATGTATGAAAACTTGGATGGGACACTTATCTCACGCAGGATTTTTTTTACTGGTATAGATCCATGCATTTCATTGGAGCACTTTGCTTCTGTACTCAAATGTATCTGAGAACAGCATCAGGCTCTTTTTGTGAAGTAATTCATCCTGACCCAGTTCCTATAGTCAATAGAGTCTCATTGACTAGAAGTTGGACCAAACCCACAATGAACTGCAATGGAAGGACCAAATGTGGTGCGACACCTCTCCCTGACGGTCCTCAAAGTTGGTGGAGTGTTCCCGTGGTGATTGCAAAGGGCCCAGGGCTCCAGCCACTGCTCCTGCCACAGTAGTGGTCGCAGCAGCTGGGAGCTCCAAGCAGGGGTGCCATTTCAGATTTTGGGGTGTGTGTGTGTGACCTGTGCATGCTGTGATGGGGGTGAAAGTGAGTGTGGGGGAGGAGGTGGACTGAGGACAGAAGCTTCAGCAATGTTACTGAACATGCTCAGTATAAGCCAAGCACCAAATGGGATGGGGGGGGAACCAACCCCATCCACCCTCCCCCACACATGCATCATCTCTATCCAGGAGTTACCAAGGTAATGGAAAACTCTACTTTTGCTGGCAGACAACTTAGCAGCTAGCTGACATGAGCACTGTATCTAATTCCTATATAAAAGAAAGAAAATTAAATAAATATTAGACCCACTCAGCTCTTATACTAACATTCTGACATCTTGTGGCAAGTCATTTAAGGGACACTGGTTAGTCTTAAAATTTGAATGTATATTCTTACTTTGTTACTAACTCTATGGAGAGAGACAGACCCTGTCAGGACTCCTGGGCTCTATCTCATCTCTAGAAGGGGAGTAGGGGTTGCAGCAAGGGGGCAGATACATGTCAGCTCTACATAAGAACATCAGAATGGCCATACTAGGTGTAGCAGTTCGAGTCAGTGGGGGGCCACACTGACTCCTGGTACTCCCCAGTCGGGAGCCTTAAGAGCCTGACGGTCGGCCAATTAATGAGTCTAGGGACCCTCCCCGGTTCAGGACTGGGAGGTAACTAACAGTTAAATAGTTGTCTGGTGGGCTGCACAGCAGTTCATGAGCCCCCGGCCCCGGGTCAGGGCAAAGCAATAAACAACAAGTCAAACAAGAGGAAAGTTCAATGGTGCAGGCCGGTTTGCAGGCAGCACCAAGGGTTAGGTCTCCTCGCTAGCAGAGCCGACAAGCTCAGGGGGTTTGCCCCACAGGGGGAATCTGCCACCCAAGGAAAGGGGTGGTGGGGGGGACGTGGGCCCTTCCTACTCTACTGCGTCCCAACCCAGGGCCCTAGTAGTAGCCACGTAAACGCCACTGGATCGGCGGGGCTCCCACCCACAGTGCACTGCCCAACCAACCTCCGTCTCCTCAGCCGCCCCAAGGTCGGCTGTCCCTGGGCCACTTCCCAGTTCCCCCTGGGGGCCTACCTGGCTTAGAGGTCACTCATTGGTGTTGGGTAAGGTCGGCGACAGTAGCAGTGTGTTCATGGGCTTGGGGTCCGGGTCTGCTACTGGTCCAGGCAGTCCGGCCCACTTGGCTGGGCCCTGCAGATGCTCAGGGGGTCTGGGCTGACGGGTGGGTACCAGCGGTGGCGCCTGTTGATGTGTCTCAGGGTCCTGTTCCAGCTGCAGCTGGAGTGGTCTAGGCCTCAGCTCAGGGCCTGGTAATGGCCCGGGTGGCCCAACCCAGTCGTCCGCTGGAGAGCAGCATAGCAAGGCCCTCCGACGCTGGGGCTGGGGAGAGCCTCTGCCCTGCTCAATGGCTGAGAGCCAGCTGAGCAGGGAGCTGCCCTTCTTATACTCCCAGCCCTGGCTTCCTGTTTCCTGTGGGTGGGGCTGGGTGACTCTGGCACCCCCCCCCCCAAGGGGTTTTAAGGGGCGTTTCCTCCTCTGAGTCAGAGGGAGGCCATGCTGACTCACTACACTAGGTCAGACCAAAATTCTTTCTAGCCCAGTGTTTTCCAACAGCAGCCAATGTTAGGTGCTTCAGAAAGAATAATCAGGAGAGGCAATCATCATGATCCACCCCCTGTCACCCATTCCCAGCTTCTGGCAAACAGAAGCTAGGGACACCTGCCCATTCTGCCATTCTGACAAGTAGCCATTGATGGACCTATCCTCCATAAACTGATTTTGTTCTTATTGGAACCCTGTTATAGTTTGGGCTTTTCCACCATCTACTGGCACAGAGTTGATTGTTGAAAAAAATAATTGATTTTGTTTTAAATCTGCTGCCTATAAATTTAGTTGGGTCAGCTTCTTGTGTTATGCTAGTGGAGGAATGAATTACATTTCCTTATTCTATTTTTCTACACCATTCATGATTTTCTAGACATCTAACATATCCTCCACCCTTTAGTCATTTCTTTTCCAAGCTCAAAAATATCCCAGTCTTGTTAATCTCTTCTCATATGGAAACTGTTCCTTACCCCTAATCATTTCTGTTGCCCTTTCTGTACCTCCAAATACAATATATCTTTTTTTTCAGATGGGGATGACCAGATCTGCAAACAGTATTCAAGATGTGGGCATCCAATGACTTTATGTAGAGGCAATATGGTTTTTAGTCTTATTGTCTATTCCTTTCCCAATTATTCCCAATATTCTGTTAGCTGTTTTAGTTTTTAGATTGCCACTGCACATTGAACAGATGTTTTCAGGGAACTATCCACAATGATTCCAAGATCTTTTTCTTGAGTAGTAACAGCTATTTTGTATGTATAGTTAGGATTATATTTTCCCATGTGCATTACTTTGCACTTACCAACACTGAATTTCATCTGCCCTTGTGTTGCCCAATCACCCAGTTTTGTGAAATCTCTTTGCAGCTCTTTGCAGTCAGCTTTGAGTTAGTCCCTGTTCACCCCTTTTTCAATAATATTTATAAGTTTAACACAGTAATCAAAATGCAAATCCCAGCAGCACAACACTCATTCCTACTGTTTCCTCCTCTATCTTTTAAGTGGCTTATTTGGCAATGTTTTCATGATGATCTAACGATTCTTCAATTTTTTGAATGTCCAGCCTTTTGTTATTCTTAATCACCCTGTCTTCCTCTTTTTATAACAAACTCCCTGCGCCAAATGCAAAGCTGCAAGCAGCTCAAACTCTGTTGCATTTAAGAACTGCCTCTGGAGCCAGGGCATGCAGCTTTAAGACCTTGAGTATGAAATCCAGGGGTTCCAACTCAGGAGGAGGGGCTACTGCCCCCTTCCCCCCAAGCACCAATTAATGGCACCTTTGGCTCCAGGCCCTTTAGAATTGCTGGGCCCTGGGGCAATTCCCCCACAACTGTTGGCAGGTCTGGGTACATGTCCAGAATGATCTTGCCATATTAATGAAGATTTATTTAATGAAAAATGGGGTTCTCTTTCTGATTTGCAATTAGAATGCTAGAACATACATTTTAAGGCTCCTGTTCTCCTTCAGCAATACACACATGCCATAATTACTATTCACAACAGATATAGATATCACTGGTGAAAATGCAGCCTCTGGTTCCTTAGCATAACAACATTAACCCCCTCCTCTGATCATCCAAAGCATGGGAGGTAGTAACATTATCTTCCTCCTTTTAAAAATGACCACATCTTCAGCACCGTGGCAAACATTTTACGATGGACTCCACATTTTCCACAGTGAAAGCCAGTGCATGCTGAATGAGTCAGGGCACCACACAATGTGCACCTTTTGGTGCAGACTGGTGCAATCAAGTGGGGAAGTAGAAGTCCCACTAGGACTCGCCATAACTGGTGGGGTAGAGGTTCCAATATAAAGGTTGTTTTATTTTTAGATATGATCCTGACTAAAAAGAGGTCTTTTGACTGGCCCTTCAGAGGAGTTGTTCCAACCATAGAAATTCCATTATGAGGCTGTGTGATCCTAAGGGTTGAAAGTGACAGGTAACTCAGAGAATTTGGTGTCATTGGGTATGGGCTGAGAGAATTCATTCTTTATAAGCTCTCCGCCCCAATGGCAATTCTGCAATTTCTATGGCCAACCTCTTCTCCATGGAAAAGGCCAACCTCAGTATCTCCCAGATAAACAGCATAATACATACTAGGAAATGGTGCTAAAACAGGCAGGAAATAGTAAATTGTTCATCTTAGAAAGCAACTTCAGACAACTAGAAGATCAGCATGGCAGGCTCATCGAGGAAGGCTTGCAGCCTCCCTTACAATAACTTACTGATGGCTTGTAAATGGACTGTGGACATTCATGATTTGCTGTGGTCTTTGGTGCTGGTTCTATATTTCGTTAGCTGCCTCTGACATAAATGAAGCACATAATGGAAGAGTATGGAATATCAAACTGATCTCCTGAATTAATACTCTATTTAATACTCTGTTGTGGCTTATGTTGAGGCCGGTGTGAGTGGCCCTGCTCCAGTGGGAACCAGGGCAAGAACTGTGCTTCAGGAAGAGGTGTGTTGTCTTTGCATCACATTTTGACAGGGTGTGGCATATGCCTCCCACTAGGGCCAGCCAACAATGTTGACACAGAACTATCGTTTCCCTGCTGCTTGTGCAAATCTAAAGCTCTAGCCACTTTTGTGCTCATCTGTGTGCCCAATCCCTGTCTAGGGCAGAGATAAAAGAAGGGACACTGAGACCTCATTCCTACCTTTTGCATCTGTGAAGAGATCAGACACAATCTGGCCCTTTAAACAATCACACAACTGTGATATACTCAACTGAATTTGAGTCTCTATTTCATTACTGGTTGAGATCCTAGAGCATCCATTCTGTTATGTTACAATGTATCTTGTTGGAGATATCCAATACTTACAAAAAAATTTACAGGAACACTTCTTGATGATAAACTGAAATGGAAGTATAACGTGGAGGCCAATTCTATGAGGGGCCAAATGCTCTCAAATCCCATTTATTTCACTGGGAAATGAGATGACTCAGCACTGAGTAGTATTGTACCCTATTCCTGAGTGAATAATATTATTGAAAGAAGCATGTCACTCTTACAGAGAGAGAAGCATTATATAGTGTATTGAATGTATGATTAAAGTTGATGAATGATTCAGAATGGACAGTTTATCCTGTTTTCTGGTCTTGAATTGTTGACAAATAGGTAGCAATTTGCTTAATGTTTGTCATGTTCTTCAGCAAATCGTCTCTGGCCTACAAATTCTTCATGAATGGTTTGCTGCAAATATTTAAACAGTGCATCATACTGGTTACTTACCCACCCCACAGTGATACTGTTTTAGTTCCCTAAATGGGTGACTTATGTAACATATCTAACTAGGGCCCCAGGTCTCTCATATACTTGGCAGTGGCACAGCATGAATTACAAATTTAACATCATAGAATTCTATATTCACTTCTTATTATACTGCAGCATCTGAGCTTAAAATTCATTTTTCACAAATGGCAATACCAGCAAAGCTAGTTTGTGAGAACATTCATGGAACATGAACACAAAACTGGCCCGACTAATGGCAAAGACAAATCATTTCAAATTGTAAACAGTTGTTTCCAGAAAAAGCCTTTGTTTCCCTTCCCATCCTTTGTGAGTATTGCTTAGAATTTAGATTGTAAATTCTTCCAGGCAGGACTAACTCTTAATATGTGCATGTGCAGCACTTAGCACAAAGGAGGACAATCTCAGTTGTGGCCTCTAGGTGCTATTATCATAGTAATATTTATTTCAATCATCATGCTGATCTAGTGATGTCGCCATTTAGCAAATGCAGATAGAAATATTTCCCTCCAACTCTCAGGTTAAATGAATATCCTCTGGCCTCATTTAGTTCTATAGAGTATGTAGAATAATGCTCTATTCAGCAATATAATACACAAATAAATAAGTATACCTCCTTTCTTCAATAGCCCAGAAAAAGTTTAGGAACTGCTTGTCAGAACTGATCTTTGTAACCTCAGTGAACAAGCAATGCAATAATGCAGTCGAGTGCGTGTGTGGGAGGCACACTGTGCAGAAACGGGCTGACTTTCCTCCCTCTGTCTGGCTGAACTAGTATGAATCAAAAATGTTGTTGTTAAAGTAAACTCTCATCAGTCCTGGTGGGATGACTGTGTGTGCCGGTAACACACATAAACTTTATGAACATATTAATATGTCGTGTTTTAGCTGTTTTGTTTTGTGTTAATATTAGTATGTGAACGTCAAGAGATGTACTACAGGTATTCCTATACCAGATGGTTACTCCTACATCTCCAATTTGTCTTTTTATCCAGGGACAGCTAGACACTTAAAACAGGCCCTGATTTTGCAGGGTTGGCTTAGATGACTGTCATTAAAAATGTTTCCTACCTATATGACTATTCTCAAAGATCCTACCTTGTGTTCGTCACACAGTCACCCAGCAATTCTTGTCCTCTGTAGCTGCCTCAGTGGAAAATTACTACAGCTTTCATAAGTCACTAGTATACACTCCCTAGAGAGATCTGTTCACTAGGTGTTTCTAACCTGTCATATGCTAAGAAGCTATGGAAATCACATGAATCTGTATTCATGAGATTTCCAGCCCAATTTATAGACCAAAGAGATTCACCCGTCACTTTCCTAGACCAAACCTATAAGCTATTTTATTTTAATGTCCAAAAATCTGCGATGCACGCATGAAATATGACAAACGCCATGGCTCCTGTCTAAAAGATCTTTCAAGTCTAAATATAAATCATGGCAATGAGTAATGGTGACAAACTATAGGGTGAGGCTGGGTGGTAGAAAGGTGGCTTTTATAGCTATCCGTGAATGCTACTTAGTATAGACACATTGTTCAGGGTTTTACTTTCATTTTTTTAATATAAATATATACTTGTTTTCTGTTTTCACCAGCCTTTTTTTTGTTCACTGAGTCTGTAAAATACCAACAGAACATAATGCTACTATGGAGACCGGGATGGGTTCAGTCAATCAAAGTCAACAGAAAAATTCTGATTAACCTCATTGGTGCTTCATTCTCAGTCTCTTTAGTAGTGATATTATTCTGCATGACTGAGGGGTTTAAATGATGCAGCTCCTTCATTCAATGTGTGTTATTTTTAATCACACACATGAAACGCACCAGCTAAAAATATATGTTAACCAGTTTGTCATAGCATACAATGACGTTTCTCTTTTTTTTTTTTTTTTTTTTTGAACAATAGCACTATGTATATCTCTGATTACTATTTGTTACAAAAATGTTGTTAAAGCAATCTTAAACAAATCCTGCTGCGATATTCTAGTTCCTCAAAGTGTCTAATAATTAATTATTTTCAATGCCTGGTATGAAATATTTTCCCCTTGCCAGAAGTCCAACTCTTGAAATTATCTACAAAGCATTACTTTAGCATTTCTTGGAAAACTGGGCTGTGTTTTGCATGGTGGAATTTCTTCAGAATAATTTGTTTCTGAGGCATTCCCTGTGGTAACAGCAGGCAGACAGACTTTAATATAACTGTGTATGGTTTCAGCTGCCTCCTGTTATCTGATAAGAGCATTTTGTTATGAATAATTTGGGTACAAAGATGGCAAAATGATGCTGCCTTGCTCTGATGCCAAAATTACAAATGAGAAACATTTTTATTAGTTATTTGATATATTTAACCAGGCTATTGCATTTTTATAATTTATTTTGAGGCCAAGATAAAGCCAATTACTCACATTTTGTTCAGGGGGAAAAGTTCTTATGAGAACTCTGGATATTACCAGATGAGATTTCCTGTAGCCATTGGTCCTAATACGTTAAAAACTAAAATGCGGACACCCCAATAATGTTGGTGAATGGCTATTGTGAAATGAGAAGTATGTTTGTATTTTTCAGAGAAAAAAGGGTCCAAACATACTAAACAGTAGATAATGAATAAGCCAGATCTTGATGTCTTTACTCTCATTTTACAGTATTGGGCAAAACTTCCACTTCAGTTAGAATTTTGCCAGAGTAAGAAGTCAGTCAATGCAAACTGACTAAGCCCTTCAGGATCTGGCACACTAATATCAGTTTTAACGGGACAAACTCATCCCTGAATTAAATCAATTGATATCAGTGGAATGACAATGGATGAGTTGGTACAATTGGCTAAAGAGGTAAAGTGGTAAAATCTTTATTCTTTATTCATAAGCAGGTTTACCTTACCAGATGTACTAAAAAGCATAGATACAAAAATGACAGAGCCTCATGGTCCCCTACATGGATAACTCCTGCATAAGGCTTGGGAAACTGCAAATACCTAAACGCAGGATTTATCCTAAACTCAAAATCCTCCCTTGAGGTACTGAAGACTAATGTCTTAGTCTTGCTACACTGAAGTCAATGTGAATTTTTCTATGGCGTTCATACTCTAAAACTATTGTAAAAAGATATTTAATACATTTGAGATGCAAGATAGAAGGCTTTTTAAAAATCTCATTATACAATCTTGTGTTAGGAACACCAAGAATATGTTTTAGTTTAATTGTAACCTATAGCAAGTGATTGCCTCAGTACCTTAAAAAACCTAATTTATAACTACATCAGGTATGGAAATGTTGACACTATGATTGCATATAATGTCATGCGTAACTACATTTAAAATTACGTCATTTTAAATGTAGTTACACATGACATTATATGCTTAGCAAGAAATTAACTAGGCCTAAGAAATCCTGCTTATAATATTGGGGAAGAAATAAATCCATTCTATTATTTTAAATGTGGCTGTTGCTGAAGATGGCTGTGATTTATGGAAGTATGATGAAACATGACTATGGTTCTTTCACAGAGGGCTGGCTTTTGCTTCTAATGAACACAATGGGAATTTTGTTGTCTGCCTCAACTGTATCTGACTCTCAGATATGTGGAATATACTTTCACAAGGAAAAAAAAAGATGGACTTGTCATCAGCAAATTATTACCCTGCCAATACAATCGTACAATCATCAGGGAGAAAACATCATCAGGTGAGCACTCAAAATATACTTTAAAATAAAATACACAATGGATAACGTACAGTAATCCCATCCAAGGATGGATTCAGCTTGTCTGATGGCCGTTTACTTTTCAAATGGCTGTTTAAAAACATTGATGTAACAACCTTTATTTTCTTTCTTTAATAAGCATGTAGCATCTATGATGACAATAGCTATGTCATAGTGAACCTGTGGCATATTACAGTTGCGAAGGCTCTGTCAAATTTTTGACACTCTCAATATATTTTGGATTTTTTAACAAAATATGTATTTCAATATTTGATGGGTGGAAATATCTATTCAAATAAATTAATCTTCCAATGTACAATGATGCATTTTTAAATTTCATTGTGCTTTGCAGAAACTGTAGCTTTGCTTGTCAAAAACAGAAAATGTACATTTTACTTTTTCATGAATGGTGTCTGCTACTGAGGGTATTAATAATGCAGATACGCAACAAAATGCTGGAGTGTTTTAAATGGTCCTTCTTTTCTGTGTCACCATTTTCTTATTGGCGTAGAGCTGCTGCCATGCTCTGCTCCTGCCAACCCTTAATGCATATGTTTTATTTACTTTAAGCAGCACTATTAATTTCAGTGGGACTACTCATGTACTTAAAGTTAAGTGTTTGCATAAGTGTTTACAGGACTGAGGCCTCAATTAACAATGGTTACTATGGTGGGCTGAAGGGAGGTCTACAGTTCTACATGATCACTAGCTGTTGTGAACATGCAATCACGCCAGTGAAGAAAAAAAGGAAGCAGAAAGGATGTCTCACTAATCCATACCTGCATGGCAGTTGTGCTTCACAATATCATTAGCTTTGGTTTATACATAGAACAAATATCCCTGGTCCCATGTGTAGGGTCTATGGAACAATCACTGAATTTATAACCCACTTTGCCTAATCCTGTTCTTTTTTGTTCAACTTCTGTTTATTATGTTATTTTATTATCTACAGTCTGAGCAAGTTAGTTAATCTCGCTTGCAGAGCCTGAAAAAACAACTTAATTTGTTAATCGTTAGTGTTCTTATCAGAATAAAAACAACAGATCATTTTGCTAACTGTGCCTTCTGTTTGAACTGTTATCCATTGTATCATGTATGTCTGAATTAAGACTCAGCCCCTTGTCCACACTCTGTTGTTAACTTCAATGGGGGTCTGGCCTCTTAAATGCAGGTCTGGGCATTTAACTTGATCATGAAATACCCTGAATGCTTTCTATTAATTTCAGTGGCTGTTATACTTGGGCCAGGAATGCAGGTTCAAGCTTTGGTGTTGGTAAATACACTTTACAGAACTTTGTACTACTAAATAAAGTAAGTTCAAGTTTCCGGGCCATAACTTCTTGCTGTTTCTAAAGCAGCATAGCTGGGTTGCCACCAGTGATACTATACCAAATTTATGTCACTAAGACACCAGCCCAACATATTCTGAATTACCCAGAAATCTGTTTTTAAAAGGGGCACATCTAAAATATAATTAATAAAGTGGTCTGGATATTTAATAAAGGAGAAAATACATGCATACAGATTGATAGATTGTAAGTATTGTGTATTCTGTCCTTTATTTTTTAAAAAATGAATTTTGAAAGGGCTTTCCTAATAACAGGTTTAAAGATTAGGCTCCTCTGAAGTGCAAAGTAGATGACAATGTTTCGAACAGTGGTGGGCCACCTGCAGCCCATCAAGGTTCTATGTGTGGCCTGTGAGTTTAACACTGCCCATGTGTGGAATTGCCAGATTCCACTGGTTTCCGGGAGTGCAGTTTTTTTCTTACTGATATTACTAAAATGACATACACGTAAAGCAAGGACCTGTGAAGTGAGGGGTGTGCTGATTGCACACAACATTGACTGTGAGAGCTGTGCAGTCCTTCTGCATCCAGTCGAAGCACTGCTACGGTTCAATCGGTGTGCCCCACAAAATTTAGATATGCAAGCGCAATGAGCAAAACTATCCTATCCCAGGAGATTGTCTTGATTCTGACAACCTTGCATCCCACTGTGCTGAAGGAGGGCCATTCATGAAGCCCACTCATTAATCTAGGTTGCCTTTGCTGGTCGAGAGCAAATCTTATGTGGATTGACTAACTTCGTGTTATAGGTGTTTTCCCTGTCTACACTTGAAAACTTTCAAGTTCAAAGATTCCCTAGTGTCAAACCGTAGGGCTTAAGGCTAGAAGAGACTATTCTGATCATCCTGTGAGATGTCCTGCATAACACATACAGAATAAATTCACCCAGTAGCGCTTTTATTATACCCAACAACAACTGGTTGTGGCACTAGACCATAACTTTCAGAGAGATGCCCGAACATCAAGGGGATAAGAATCCCTGAGGTAACCTCTTTCAATGATTATTACCTTCACTATCAAAAATGTATGTCTTTTTTCTGGTATGAATGTTTTTAGCTGCAACTTCCAGGAACTGAGTCTGGTTATGCTATATTAAAGGGCTCTCTGGCATGCCTCAAGTTTAACAATGGCATTTTAGACCTATGACAAATTACAGACATGAATCCAATGCTTTAAAACAAAATCCTTTGTGCTGTTCAGTCAGTTAAACCTCAGAAGCAACATTTTCAAACCTGCCTACCTAAAGTTAGGCTGCTAAATCTGCCATGGGCACCTAATGACAATGGCCCAATTTTCAACCAAAGTGAGCACCCTCAAATCCTATTGGCACTTCGGGGGCTTTATAAAGAAGCCCTCTTCTAGTCAGGTGCCTAAGCAGAGATGTAGTAGGTTAATTTTCACGTGTGAAAATCCTGGCTCTGCGTCCCTGATTAGTTTATCCAAAGGGTAAGAAATGACTCTCCAGCATGGGATCTAAACAGCTGTTCCCGGTCACCTGATGGCTTCACTCACCTTTATGCTTTCCAAAGACCAGCGTTTAGGGACCCATCCCGGCCCCATTTCCATCAGTGGCAACCCTTCGATGGGAGCAGGATCAGGCCTTTGAACCAATCTGGCCGGCGGAAGCTACCGCCTCCCTGCGCCGGAGCTCTTGAGCCAGCAACCTGCGGGTCGCTAGCCGAAATCTGGCCCCACGCCCCGTGCTCCCAGGCTCACGCCTACACCTGCAGAGGATCTGTCTCCGCAGAGGACACAAGGGGTCGCACCTCCCACGGCATTGGAGCTCCGCGCAAGCGCCTGGAGACGCAGGCAAGGTGCAGAGAGACAGAAAGGCAAAGCCCGGCCCATGGGTGCTGCTCCCCCTTCAACCTCCCCATTTGCCCCCAAAGAAACTAGGAGCCTGATCCTCTGTGGGACGCCCCCAGGACTCTCTCCTCCCCCCGCATTTCTCACGCAAGGAGACAGGTGTAGCGAGTGCCTGCGGTCCCCAAAGCTCATCAGCACAGCCCGCCCCACCCCTGCCAAGTCAGGCGTCTAGCCCGGGCCAGGGGATGGGCTCAGGTTGCGTCTGTAGCTCAGGGAGCTTGTTTCAGGCTCTGGCCTGCACGCAACCTCCCACCCACTGCCACAGGGCGGGTGACCCACACACCCACGCAGGAACGCACCGAGCCAGCGCTCGGGTAGACACAGCCCGTGTGCTAGATGCTGATGATAGGCCAGATCCCGAGGGTTTCCCTGAGCTAGTCCTGATTTCCATGGGAGCTTGCTAGGGGCAGAGCCCAAGGTCTGGCCCAGGCGGGGCAGCTTCAGCCGCGTATTCTCTCCCCCCCGCCCCCGCCTGGACCGAGCTCTCCTTCCACCCTCTTGGCTTGAGGGGCAGAGGGGACGCTGCTTCGGCCTGGGGCTTGTGGAGGGCAGGCAGCCTCTCCTATTGGGAGGGTGCCCGCTAGGAGCTCCAGGAGTGGGTGGGGCGTTATCAGATCCCCGACCCGGCACTGGCCAAGGAGCACACCTCGGGTGCCCGGACTGTTTTCCTTAGCTCGCCCTGCTCCCTCGGTTTGGGGACTGGGCAGACGCCAGCCCGACACTCTCGGTGAATCAAAGCTTGCAGGGGGCCGTCGTGCCAAGGCGGAGAAGGGAAAGTTGAGCAAAAGCGAGGAAACCACCCCAGGTGCTGTTCGATCAAATATAGGAGGCCGTTGTGCTCGGACACTTCCCCCACCTCCCCATATCAGCTGTCAGAGGAGGCAGAAATAAACAACCCGTGTCTCACAGCGCGGCTAGGCAGGGCCAAAGAGAGCTGGGTTGGCTCTAGAGTGGATGCCGGGGCAGAAGCGATGGAGAAGGATGGTCCTTTCTAGCCCAGTTGGCTCTCTTCAAGGACACCCTCCTTCCCCATCTCAGGGGAGATGACTCTGAGCTAACCATGCACCTGATCCAAAGCCCTGCGCAGTCACTCGAAAGGCTCCCACCGGTTCTGCATCAGATCTCAGCCCCTTTATGGGGTAGACAGCTAAAAAACGACGGGCATCTTCCCCACCACCGCCCAAAATGTGGACAGCCCCTCCCCTCCAAAAACAGCCGCTTTCTAAGGAGAGTGCTGGTTGTGGGGGTTTCCTGCCGCGTGTCTGGATGCTGAGCCCGAAGAACCCTGCTCCTTTCTGGCCACACCAAAGGCAGAGCGCAGCTTAACCCCGGACACTGGGAAACAACGCGGCGCTGGAAACCCGGCTGCTGGCTCACAGCACTGCAGCCCATCCTGTGCCAGCGCGGTACGCACCTAAGCTCTTCAGCGGCGTTTCTCCCGAGGCTTTTCCCTACCTCCCCCCCCCATCCCTTCAGGTGCTCCTCAGGCTGGATTTGGAGCGGGCTCGGAGAAAGCAGAAATCAACCTTCTTAATGCCAGAGGGCTTCGCAATCGCGCGTTTAACGCTACAGCCGGGGTCCTTTCAGGGGTGCGACCCAGCCTTATCCTCACGCCCGTCGGGTACAAACTCCAGGTGCCTACGTACAAGCACAAGACCCAAATCCCCGGCGCGCCCAGCGCGTCTCCGCAGCCCAGCACCAGCGCCCTCCCGCTGGGCGGGTGATGCTAAAGATGCTAAAGGCAGCCTGGTTAGTCCAGACCCGGGGAGAAAAAAAAAAAAATGCCTTTTTTCCTCATCCCTGAGTGATGCCAGGGGTGGGGTAAGGCGATCGCTCCAGAAAGTTAACTGCCGTTAACTCTGGGCTAATCCGAGTCACCTGTTGTAAGGGAGGCTCCTCGGGGGGTGTTTTCCCGTTATAAAGAAGAGCCCCCCCAACCTTACAGCACCCCCCCTTTCCTGCCTTATAAATCGCAATGGTTATTGAGAACTACAGAAAAGGCTCCGGCTAACTGATGGCCTTCCTGGGGAGCGTTTAACTCCTGATCCTGGCTCTCTCTTTCGCCAGGACAGCGAGGGGTGGGGACACCGGAGGCTACCTGAATAGCAGAGGAAGGGACTAGGAGCAAGCAGGTATAAATCTCCGCGCACTTACTTCTTCCCTGTCGCCGTACCCGGGATGCTTGCTGGGTCCGGATGTATTCCATCAAGTTCAAAGTGATAAAGAACCAAGAAACCAGTCGCAATTGCATAGTAACCCCGGGAGAGTTCGCCTTTTCTTCGTGTTTGGGGAGGGGTGGGGAGTAACACCGCAGTAGCGATACCTGCACTGAGATCTACCCCCGAGATCCAAGGTCCTCCCGTCTCTATTGCACTTCCAAATGGCCCGAACAACGGTCTTCTGCCAGTTTCAGAGGGGAGTCACCAAGGGGAAGGCGCCCTGAAGCAGCAGCGAGGGTCCATGCCGTGGAGATGGCAGGCAACATGTTGCAGGGTTCGGGGGAGGGCGGCGTTGAAGGGGGATAAGGGAGGGGGGACCGACTCCTACTCCGTTACAGCGAAGGCTCGCTTCGCTCACATTCAGCACCTCGGCTACAGCCTCCCTGCGCCGGGGAGGTACGGCCCCCCGGTTTCTCCTGGCTGCCACTGAGCCGCCCACGCCTCATGCACGAGTCTGCCGACGTTCTGGGCAGGAGAAGTGACCCAGGGCACCCAGCAACTTTCGGGCGTGTGTGTGTGAGTGTAGGGTGGGGAGAGAATAAACCTCTCCGATCTCGCCGGATGGAGGCAAGGGTCCCCCTAGGGCTCTCCCCGCGGAGTCTGCACCCGAAGCATCGTCCAGGGCAAGGCGAGCGCACAGGAGAACAAGCGGCAGCAGGCTGGGGGGTGCGAGGGCTGCCCAGCGCTCCCTGGGTTTGGAGGATCTAGGGATCCTGGGTGGTTTCAGCGGCTCTGGGTTGCGCTGCACCGGGAGGGGAATTCGCGCTGCTTGCAGCCTCCTTCCTGGCAGCACTGGTGGGCTGGCTGCGATCTCTCTGCCTCCCTCTCTTCCCCCCCCCCTCCCACCCCCGGTGGGATTTTTCAAGCCCACATGGAGTGTGCAAAGCGGGCTCCAATAGGCCGCGGGGCAGTCCTAGCGCGGAGCCTCCAATCGCCGCCTGGCTGCTCTGCCTGAGATTAGGGAAGGAGGGGGAGATGCGCCGGCGGGAGCTGGGGGAGGAGTGGGCGGGGGGGCTTGTGCCCAGCACCCTCTGGTTAGAAATGCCATTGTGTGTTGCCTCCTTCCCCCGAGCGAGCCGCCCTCGCCACAGCCTACCTCCGAAGATGCCCCAAGAGGAAGATACCTGGGGGCGAGGGAAGGGGCACTAGAGATGCCACTTGCCCATCTAGACGGAGCGTCTTGCTTTGTCAGTTTCAGGAGGATACCGACCCTAGTGACAAAGCATCCAAGCAGCAGGACCGAAGCAGCCGAGAACTGTACTTCAAGCTATTGTGATCGTGATTCTCTTCCTCTTCCCATCCGATCCAGTTTACGTTGGATTAGATTCCCCCAGACGACCCTTTAAAGAAGGGATTTGACTCACACATGCAGTTCTCCCCTCTTCGATACGAAGAGGTCTTTAGGGTTAGGAAAGGTAACTAGTGAGGGAGAGGGGGTGTGGATATAGTTGTTTGTGTTGTGGCCCCTTTAAGAGCCTTTCTTATTCATTTCAAGAAATTTGGTTTGTTTCAGCAAAAACAAGGAGACCGGTGACATTTTAAAGACTAACTCTAAGAAATTCGTCAAAGTGCCACCAGACTCCCTGTTTTTTGTTTGTTTGTTTGTTTTTAATGATGGTTTTGAGGTTTCGAAGTCCAAGAGAATCATCCTTAGGAAAGGCAGAAGAGTCCCTTGCCACAGACCTTCAGAGTCAAAAATCGCCTGTTAGCTGATTGGTATCACATGGCATTCAAAGCGTGAACCACAGCGCGAAGGCGCTGGGACTGCTAGCTTGAGAGAGAAACCAGAAGCCATGGAACAGGTATGGTTTGATGCAACTCTAGTCAATGGGAGAACATGTTACTCTCCGTTTGCAGACATACGATCATTCCCCACTAACCATGCCTGTTTGCATCCCGTTTGCCTTTCAATCAGATATGTTGGGATCATTACTAGATGGCTAAAAGGCCCCAGATTACACGTCTCTTTAAAAAACCTCTGTAGCAGAATAATACCTACTTTTTACTGCAGGGAATTTTTTGTCCTCTCTGAGGGCTGATGCTTTTAAAAGCTGCAACATACCACTTCCCTTGCTCGCTTTGCATTTTATCTCCCTGTCGGGCTCGGAAAAGGAGAACCAGTTACAACAACTTGATTAAATCAGGGCTCTGAATAAAGTCCCACTTTTAACTGCTTTTCTCCGTCTGCCTTTGCCCCCGCTCCCGGAGTTGTAAAATATCTGTACCATAAAACGTGGGGGATTTCATGATCTGTGGGAGGCTCCCTTTGAAAAGGACTCCAGGGAAAGCCTTTCTAATCCAGGATACTTGAGCCGGATGGGGTGAGATTGCCAGAGAGACATAAAATAAAAAAGAACAAGGCAGTGGACGGCCGCGGGGGTACAGAGGCTCACACGAAGAAGGGGCCCTTCGCTTTTTGGTTGCGTGAAACAAGCTTTCGTGTGCGAGTCAATTTCAGGAGGAGCCAGACAAGTAAGCAGGGCTGGGCAGCACTCGGGGAATAACGCGGTCGAGCCAACCTGCAGCAAATTTTACAGCCCCGCTCCAGAAGCGCTAGCGCCACCGGGCAGAGAAAGCATGTCAAAAATAAACGAGCCTGGAGGAAACATAAGGAAAACATTAAATAAACAGGGAGTGCAGTGCGCTCCCGCTCTCCTCTCTCAACGTACTTCAGAGCTTCCTTCTCCAGCGCTTGTCTGCCTCCAGCCCGTTCCCGCCTCGGCCCCACTACACAGATTTCACCAGCATATTTATCCTACCCCGTTAGTCCCCCGGTACTGTACGTGTCACTCAAGAGCATCCCAGGATGGCACCCGGCAGACAAACGCAAGCAGAGACAATCGCATCACGAATTTAGGGCCAACACGAAGGGAGGTTCAGCGGTTAGTTTGGAGGAGCGCGAGGGGTCAGAGGTGAAATGGGAGTCGCGGGGAGCAAGATTTGAGTCTCCGCCCTGGAAAGAGGCTCCCAGTCACAGACCAGCGAGAAAAACTGGGTCTTAACTTGAAATGGGATTTGCAAAGAGCGCCCAGAGTCCAGGAGACAGGCTGGTGGGCAAAGTGTACAGCCAGGTGACCGCTCCAAACCAGCTCCTCTGCCAGACCAATTTTACCCATTGCTCCAGGTCTCTGCTCAAACCAGAAGCTCTCTCTGGCTGGGAGAGCAGGCAGGCAGGCAGGCAGAGGTGGCAGGAGTTTGTTCCAGAGGGCAAGACTCTACCCTCCTGTCACTCATCATGATGAGCCATCCATGGCAAAGATCATGCTGATACCACCACAAATCCAACATTCAGGGCCTGGGCCCACTGACCTACACAGCAGCACAGGGTGCCCCCAGGAGTCAGAGACGCTGGGGCTGGAGGCACTGAGGCAAATCAAATAAAAAGGCTGCTCTTACTGGGGTCCGAAGAATTCACAGCAATGAGAGGCTCAGTGGGATGTAATATATCTTTGCTACGGAAACCAGGCAGTTCCTGAGGGAGGGAGGGGGGGGGGGGTTAGATTTGAATGTCTTTAAAAAATGACTGAGGGTCCATATTGCTTTAGGAAAGTGAAAGATTTCTATGCTTGCTGTGTTATTAATCTACCATTAAAACCAGAAGCAGTGGATTCTAACACCAGCAGTGAGTTGTAGGAGTTTTTTTTTACTGAAAATAAATCTTTTAATCAAAAGTGAATAGCATCATGGTTTTTCCAATTGCAAATATTACATTTACTTCAGATGTTTTGGTTGTTATAAAACACGTTTGCATTTTAGACTTAAAACCAGCTGCTGGATTTTAGGCAATATTGGCATGCTTAGATTTTCAGATATCTTGGAATAAAAAGGAACCATTTTCAAGATTTTCAGATTACATCCAACATAAGAATTTTAAATCATGATGTTCTTCTTAAGTCCATTACTAGTTGATATCTTGCATTTAAAATATTTTGGTCAAAAACTACCCACTTGAACAAGAGTGGCTGAAATTGGACCATTTGTAATTTCTCGCCACATTGGAAACAGGGTGCCTAAAAGCGAACAAATAGATAATCAACTTGCCTTTTCTCTGAAAAGAACACAGAACAAGAAATGAAGGAGTTAGAGTAATTATGATGGGTTATCTCAAGAGGAATGTAGCCTACTGTATCAACTCTAATTTTCTTTCCTTTTCAGGTGTGTTGCCTGGGCTTAAACTGTGCAAACCACACAAACTTTGGTCAGAATTTACTCCCAGAAGAATCCCATTTACTTTAGTGAGTAATGTTCACCAGAAACACCACTGCTGGACACCAAATTCCCTGTCACAATCTATCACATCTATTATTACTATTTGTTAAGCACTGACAATATGTTTGGTAACACAAGACCCAAAATAACAACAGTCCTTGTCCCAGAGTTTTTACAAAGTAAACAAGACTGATACAGAGCAGCTAGGACATGCTGGGAAGCACATGGAAGGAAATTACTAGGGTTAAAGATGTGTGTGCGTCTGCCTGTGCACTTCCTAAAATAACCCATTTGTTCCTGAGTCATGTTCAATTTAGGAGGTTAATCTTCTGTAACGCTGCAAGCATTCCCAATAGCTGTTAATATCACAAATAGGAGATTATGATCTCATAGTTTAAATAAACTGGAAGAAATGAGTGATGAGAAATGATTTGCTTGCAGTAAGTTCAAGCTATGATGGTTTGTTTGCGGCACTTCTTTTTTAAAATAAACTGGTTCCCGAAAAACTCCAGGCCTGCAGTCTTTAAGAAGCAACTTATACTTTAGACATTTTAACAGATGTAATGACAGGGTATTAGTAAAAATGTACAATAGGGAACAATCCTACATTGGCAGGAGACAGTCTGGATGACCTAATTGGTTTTTCCCATCTCTAATGTCTGCAATTCTGTCATTGTAATAAAAGCCCATTGAAACCAAAGGCAGTTTTGCCTGTGTAAAATCTGGAACACTGGGCACTAAATTAGCAAGTTAGTCCGGAGTGTCCCTCAATTTGGGCCTGATCCAAAGCCCATTAAAGTTAGTACAAGTCTTTCCATCAGTGTCAGTGGGTTTGAGGTCAGGCCATCTAGATGTTATTGGATATGAGCTGACTTTCTGTTTTATGGTATGTAAGCATAAAAAAGTTTTGTGGGGAAACTTGGGCAAATTCTGTAGTACAAACACTTAATAAACATCTCAGTTAAGCAAGTGCAAGCAGGTGAGCCCCCCCTAAATAAACCTGAGGGATGCATGGAAAAAAGTTTTGCTAGTTATATCTGTGTAATTATCCTGATTAAACCATTGCCAAATCATTGTGATGCTAGATTCCTCTATCTGTCTTTGTATCTCATCTTATACTTAGATGCAAGCTCTTTGGGGCAGGGACTTTTTTTTTAATTCTGTGTTTGTATAGTGCCTAGCGCAATGGTGTGCTAGTCCATGATGGGCCACCAGTTGCTACAATAACACAAATAAAAATAATACATAAATGTGTGTAATTATATATGACTATAATTCCATGACTACACACTTATTCCAGAACTAGAGTCTGTTTTTGTGCATGTGAGGCTCTTCTTAAATCCCTTCCAAAGCTATCCAGGCTAAACCAAAAAAGGCATTCTTATATCAGAATAAGTGGAACCATGCAGGGAGACACACTGGCATATTTTGACTGCATTAAATTCACACCTTGGTATACACGGGTATAACTTTCCCATGTTGGCAAGCCCCCAACATGGTGGGAGTTTTGAAGGACATAGGTAACACAGAGCAAGGGTTTCCGTCGGGATCCCAGACTCTGACTCTGTTTGCTTATTTATTTGTTTTTCTGTAGTGCTCCTAGTACATGAGTGCCTACAGACAAAATGCTTTCGCATTTCGCAAAAAGTTGGCATTTCTGATTTTTTGGCTCATCTAAATGTATGGGTACCATTTGGAATTAAGTGTCCCTAAATTCACCGACTGCTCACAGAGGGCAAGACCTGTGGCTTTTCAGCTATGCCCCATGCTGGAGCTGCTGTGCTACAGTGGGAGTCCTGAGTCGGCCAGAATTCCTGCTGGGTTTCTTGTAAGCATATCCTGCCAAGGCAATTCCGCCACTCTTTAAACAAGTGTAGCGCGCATTCCCATCCTCTGCATGACAAGTTGTGCTCACTGATGCATGGGTGGTCATTCTTCTGTATCCTTCCGTCCCCCCATTCTTCTTTACCCTTTTCACCCACTGCCAGTATTAGAAAGAGCGGCTTCTTTCTGTAGACACACTGGCTGGTTCCTACTTAAAGGAACACTGGAAGGTGTCTGGACTAACCACAATCTAGCCCTTAATTAGGATGTTGTAAGATAGGATTGATTGCCAAATGAAGATGATTATTTAAAATTTTATGAGGGGTGATACTTAGCTAAATTTAGAGAAATGTGTCAGTAATTATGCAATGGATATGATAAAGTGCAGTGAATGTTTAATAATCAATTAGCACTTTTTTTTTTACACTAATCAGCCCTTTTGTTTATTTTAAAGGTGTAAAGCAAAGGTCCTGAGATTCTGGAATAACAGATCTAAAGAGTGGCACATGACGTTTAGCACTGATCCAGCAAAAACCCTTTGGTCTTTATAGAAGAAAGCACTTACATACATACTTACATCGATCCTTGTCCTGGATCAGGGCTGGGCAAGATGCAGCCCAGGGGCTGGATCCAACCTGCCTAACACTTTGATCTGGCTTGTGGACTATATCTGGCCACTTTCTATTTATATCCTGATGCCCGTGCCACCAAATTTCCAGGTGGAGACTCAGGCAGCAGGGCTCCTGGCCACAGCGCTACCTCAGCAGGGACCAGAGCCATTGAGCCCTTTAAACAGCCACAGCAACCCCAAGCAGCTGCCAGGCAATGCAGTAGTGGCAGGCCCACGAGCCCTTTGCTGTGTTTTTAATTCAAAGCCTAAGGTACCAGACAACTCTAGGGGGAGACTAGTTCCCTTTCACCCCAGGCTCTGCCCCTTCCAGGGGGTGTAGCTGGCCCATGATCATATGCCAAAATTCATTAAATTCCCTCCCCACCACCCCATGAAAATTATTGCCCACCCCTGTCCTGAACAATATCTAAGTCAATAGGATTTAAGCATGTGCTTTGTGCTATCCTGGATTGGGATGCTTTCCTGAATCAGGGTCTTAAACACGCTATACGTTTCATGTTATAGGTGCTACAGTGCTGTAGTTATGTAGCTGTGGTATAGAAGCCTCTTATAGAAACCCAAGGATTTTTTTCCATTAATCTTCTTTCTCAAGCAGCAGTAGCTAAGTCAAGAGAAGAATCTTCCATTCACTTGGCTGCATTTACAACTGTGGTTAGGTTGGTTTAACAACAGTGCTGAGAGGTGTGAATTTTTCACACCTCTCAGGGACCTAGCTAGGTCAATTTAAATTGTTAAGCATAGACCAGGGCTCAGCATGTCCTACTGAAGTTACTGCTCACCCATGATCCTTATTTATGACTTGGAGGGAACACTTCTAAGGTGGAGAGGAGTTATTTATTCAGTCCTTGGCCTTTCCTCTCAGCCTGCCAATGGTGATGGAGCATTTTGTGAATTGGAGACCTTCCCATTGGGGCTTGACTGATCTCAGTGAACTAATTTCATGTAAACAACAACATAGTCATCAGACTGTTACAACATTTGGCTACTGTCAACCTAACATACTCATGGAGCACAACTAGATAGATACAAAAATATTAATACTTGAACCCAAAACCTAGACAAGAAGGGCCTCTCACTTTCTTAGATCATGAAACAAAATGCAGGACTAACACAGCTACATTCCTATCACTATTTCTTAGATCATAATATCCCTCAAACTAATTATAACCAAAATTAAATCTCCAGCTATTTAATCAGTGACCATTGAAAAATAATTAACTAAATGGGAGGATTTCAGTGGTCATAGATTCATGACAAGGCAACTAGAGTGCGTTTCATAATGGAACTGCAGGATAGTCATCAAGAAATTATATCCTGATGATACAACATTATTCATAATGTCTGGAATCAAGATATTGAATCTCACTGTCTCCTTATGCTGCTGGCAACCTATTTAACCCAAGAGGAATATACTACATTATGATATTTATTGTGTAAATGTATGTAAATTTATAGGAACCAGAGGTCCACTTTGGAATATGGAGTCAACAGTCTCATTTCACATTTTCACACAGGACTGTGATTTCTTAACAAAGGCACTAGAGTTGCAAAACAGCAGGACTTTGTTGTAGTCAGTAATTAATGAGGTGCTAAAAGTGCCTAAACAGAAGATCCCAGACAAAGAATGCATGACTCAAGAGGATAAGAAGCCCCCATCCTTTCAAACAACAGTGTCACTTAAATAAACAGAAAGGCAAGTAACTCCAGTCTGTGGGATAGGATGGGTCCATTAGCAAACATCACACAACCATCCACTGCCACAGCATTCAGATTAGTTGGCACATTTTGCAATTTATGGGAAACCAGAGTTGTGTTTTCTCAAGAAACCTGCAAAAGATAGAGTCTGCTCTAAATCTCCAACTGACGTCAGAGCTGTTTAATTGTGAAACATTTGTTTTAGTCATGATTAAAAAAAAAAAACTCACCCACAATTATTGTCCATATACGTTTCTGCAGTGGTGCTAGTGGAATTATATTAGTTAAGTTAATAATTAAGTAGGAGTGGCCAATCTGAAGGGCTGCTACCTCTCAGGCAGAGTTAGGCAGATGAATTAAATACCTCAGACACTTCATTTCTCATAAAATAATTAGTGCTATTATGAAACAAGTAAGCATTTTTTTAATCAATTGATTGTGTCTAAATGCTTGGTTTATATTTCCACTGAATTTGTTTTAGCAAGAATAAAAGTTCGATGTCATCATAAACCAAGTTTTTTAAAAAATAATCAATTTAGTTCCAAGTATATGAAATAGTTACAGTTTATAAAGGGTGTAGATTTCACAAAACACAGCAACCCCCCAAATCACTCTAAAATATTTAATAAGAAACTAATGTGAAAGATGAGCAAAGGAACACTTCAATGCTATGTTAAGGAGGTTTTTTAATGTAGGGAGAGAAGATGGAATATGTCATATTGACCTTGTGGATACTGTGGCATAATGGCTCAGATTTATTCCTGGAGTGACTACAGTGAAGTCAATGGGTAATTGCTGCTGCAAGTCCTATCTACCCATCCCTATAAGTAATTGTTTGCCTGGAAGTCTAGAAAATGCCAATGTTTCCTTAAAAGGAGCTTTAGTACTCAAAGACTAGGTGTGACCCACTATCTTGGAAGTAGCAGTTGAGGATCCATATGATGGGGAGTAACTAATGAATCATGCACCAGTTGTGGTTATGTTCCAGCATTTAAATCTTATTTCTATCTTTCAGTACCTGCCAGGTTTGCATTTTTTCACAGGGTATCTTCCCAATTGCATTTCTAAGTGACCTGTAAAGGGGTGGAGGTGGGAAAGAATGCACAGTTCCCTTTTTAACTTCTGTAAAAGTTTGAGAAGTGTTATTCTGTTTTTTACATTATACATTAAGATGTAATCTGCCTTGAAAGACCCTAACTTTGCTACCCATTTTTTTAAAGCTACCCATTGAAACAAAGAGAGGAATTCTACTCAAAACTCAACTTGCCAAACACCATTTCCCAGCATCAATGGCTTCTTCTAACAAATGTGCTATCATTGTTCATATCCATGGCAGCTCTACCAATGGTACCAACAGTAAGAGCATTAAAAAGACTAAATGTCACTGGCCAATGGCATTTTTATCACTGTGTCTTGTAAACAAACATGTCTTGAATATCCATTACCTTGAAACTGACAGTTTTTAAATGAAGAGTTAGTAGCCTTTTTGGTGGTTGAGTGTTATTCCCTGACAATTGACAAGTCAGGCACCATGTAACAGTGGGCCTCATTGTCACAGGCGCTTCCTGCTGGTCACTCAGGAGTTAGCTTTTCAATGCTCTGGAGCACCCACTTTCAGCTGGTGTCTTACCCACTGTTACCTGTTAACGTCTCCCTCACTTCATGATAGGAGCCATATCCCTCCCAGACAGTGGTGCCCTCTTCTCTGGTTATTGCCCTACCACCAGGGGCGGCCCGAGGCGGGCTGCCGGCAGCTGGCGCCCCAGGCGGAATGCACGAACGGCGCCCCCACCTCCACAGCCCTCAATGGCGTGACGTCATGTCATCATTGGGTGCCCCGTTTAACGCGGTGCCCTAGGCAACAGCCGAGTCGGCCTATACGCACGGGCCACCCCTGCCTACCACAGTGCTCCACACTCTGGGGTCCTCCCACTCTGGGAACCCTCAACCCCCTATACCTATCTTGCCTCAGAGACCCACTGCCAGTCTTCTTCTAGCCCCTGCCTCAGGGGCAAACTGCAGTCTGAAAGGGACACTCATCATTGGCAAGGGGATGTGGACCTACTGCCTTCGCCTACCCTGGCTGCCTCTCTGCAGCCCTAGTAGCCTCAGTCCTTACTTCAGGCTCAACTCCATAGCTGAACCAAAAGTGTCTCCAGCCCTCCTGGAACCTTTATTTATAATGCCCTCAGCTGGGCCCTAATTGGCTAATTCCTGCCACAGCTGCTGGGTCCACAGCTCCACCACTCCAGCTCTCTTCAAGGGCTTAAACCCTTAAAGGGCCAGTGCAGGCAGAGGGCCAGCACACACCACAAATGGAAACCACCACCAGGGAACATTTAATTGCCCAAGATTAGGTAGAAGTTGCTTAAGAGACAATTCTACTATAAGTCCTTGTTTGTGTAGCACTATTATTTATGTCAATGAGGGTTTTGCACATAAAGGAATGATGTCCTTATGTTTTAATGTAGTCTTTATCAGCCATATGCCACCCTTTCCTCATGGAAGCAGTCCATTGACTTCAGTAGGAACAGCTGCTTGACTGAGACAAGCAGGCTTAGGCCTACCTAGCTGGTATATATGGGGACATGTACCATTCCTACTGTTACACATTTTTATTCAAAATGAACTCTTTTTTTTTCATGTTTTGCTCTAGTGTTTTTCTTTGCTCTGAGTCCTGCAGGAGGCTGAATTTGAATGGTGCTGAGAGCAATGTTTGGTGTAAGGGTGTCATAAAAAGACTGCATATAGAAAAAGCTGCATCTTTGAGAGGCTGGTGTGGGAGGGTTTCTGTAATAGAAATCTCTGTAATTAAGTCTTTTCCTTAAAAATACTCTAGAGGGAGTCAAATCTAAGAAAGCTTATTTATCTTTAATACATTTCAACCATTGTTTCTTCTTTGGAAACATTCTATTTGCTTCCTGTTTATCCATTTTAGGCCTGTCTATTAATATAGAGCTTTTGTTTGTATAATTTGTACATTTTCAGATCAGATATGTGCTAATGGAATTTAAGAAAGCATTATTTACCATGATATATCACTGCCATAAGAATAAATATTCTCTGAAACCAGCAAGTATCAGTTTTAGCTTTTAGCTAAACAGAACTCTGGCAACTAAAGAAGAAACAAAAGTAAAGTTAAAATTGTATAAACTAAACAGACAGAGAAAGAGCTTGTTTCTGAGTCAGATCATTTCTGTGAGTTCATTGTATGGCTCTAGTATCTGAGAGGAATTGATGGAGCCATAGATTTCTCAGGTGATTTTGAGGAGATTTTGGGTACGTTTTACTGATCCTAAAAATAATAAAAGTAAAATCTATTTTACTCTAAACTGATTTATGTGCATCTAATCATGAGGTAGAACAGTTACTATATTGTCCCCTGATGACACTCGGGCTATGTCTTAAACTAGTGCTTTTCAGACTATGGGTTGCGACCCAGTACTGGGTCGCGGAATGTCAAGCCCTGGGGCTCATTGCTGCAGGGAGATCAGGTGACCAGTGGAGGTGCTAAGGCAGGTTACCTGCCTGTCCCGGCACCGCAAACTGCGCTGTGCCCCAGAAGCAGCCGGCAGCAGGCCTGGCTCTTGGGTGGGGGGGGCGGGAGAAGAATGCACAAGGCTCCATGCACTGCTCCTGCCCCGAGCTCTAACTCTGCACTCCCATTGGCTGAGAACCTGCTGCTGACTGCTTCTGGGGTGCAGCATGGTCTGCGGTGCCAAGAGAGACAGGAAGCCTGTCTTAGCACCCCCACGGCATTGCTGACTGGGAGCCGCTCAAGGTAAGTCCCTCCTACCCCAGCCCTGACATTCCCAAAGCCAGAACCCTCTCCTACACTTCAAAGCTCTCAACCTCAGCCCACACTGTAGTCAAACTATGTTGGGTCGTGGGCATCAACAATTTTCTTCAACTGCGTCTTGAGAAAAAAAGTTTGAAAACCACTATCTTAAACTATAGACCTTACCACGGCACAGATCAACTGCTACCACTGTGCTACTGTAAGGTTTCCCAATTTAGCTGCTCTTTGCCAGCAGGAGAGAGCTATTCTGCTGAAATAATTATACCACTCCAAACGAGTGGCGTTAATGATGCTAGCAGGACTGCTTCTCTTGCCAACACAGCAATGACCACACCAATCAATGACATTTCTCAGTCATGGGAGGGGTTAGTGTAGACAAAGCCTAGGTTAATCTCTGGCATCACTTAACCATGTAGGCCAGGTGTGGGCAAAATATGGCCTGCCCAGCCCCCAGATCTGGCCTGCTGTGCAGCAGGAGCCTCGGGCAGGCTCTCTGCCTCCCCTACCTTCACACACCACCCAAAGCAGCTGGCTGCAGGGCCATTTGCTTCTCTGAGTGCTGAGAGCTGGGGAAGGGGTAAGAGGCTTTGCATGCTACAAATTTTTATTACTAGTGCTGTATATTAGGTAAGGAGGTCACCAAAATGTTGGCACTCTTGGAGAAATTAATCTTAATGTGATTCTAGAAACAAAGCCTGTTTTTGCTGAACATTATAATTAGCTTTGATCTACCCTTTGGATGAGGGTGGTGGGAGAGGAAGAGGGTCAGCTCTTGTCCTCCAATCATGAATTATCTGGAACTATGGTCTCTCTTATACCTCAACATTTTGGGTATTAGTCACAGTCTATAGTGAACTTGGCATCTTAACTCCTTCTAGTCACAAGACTGAGGCTATGTCTAGACTGCAGGCTTCTTTCGGAAAAAGTTTTTCCAGAAGAGATGTTCCGAAAAAACGTCTTCTGAAAGAGCGTGTCCACACTGCCAAAGCGCATCGAAAAAGCAATCTGCTTTTTTGAAAGATAGCCTCCACACTGAATGGACGCTATCTCACATTTAATCTGTGATTACTATGGACGGAGTGGCCACCAGGGCATCTGTGCTTTTTCTTCTTTCCTCTTCTTTTGAAAGAACTCCCTCTTCCTCATCAACACATGCCTTTTTCCTGAAGAGCTCTTTCAGGAAAAAAAGGCTTCTTCCTCGCAGAAAGAAGTTTACCAATGTTGGAAAAAACCCTTTGTTCTTTCAATTTTTTTTCAAAAGAACATGAGTGAAGTGTGGACATAAGTGAAGTTTTTTCGAAAAAAACGGCCGTTTTTCCAAAAAAATCTCTGTAGTGTAGACATATCCTGAGTTTCACTCAGGAACAAGACAGGCCTTATGACTTCTGGAAAGACCATATGTGAGCCTTACAAAATAATCATAACTGCGACCGGTGAAGAGCAGGTTTGGGCTAATATAAAGCATTTCCCTGAATCCAACAGCAAATATGATCACAAGTGTTCTTTTTAAAGTTTTTTTTTATTATTAAAAATGATAAATTAGAGCTCTGAAAGTACAAGAACAACTAGTGCTTTGAAGTCTGTGCATGTTATCATGTGTAAATTATGGACTGCATGTGCCCTCTTCTACAGCCAAGAAACAGCATCTTTAGAACACTGTGACAAGGCATTTTGTTTTATTTAGAGTGTTGGCTGCTCCCCTCGATGTACCTACCCTCTTCCAACTCCAGTCATAAGTTATAACACTTAGCAACACTCTTCATCTTTGGACAACTGTTACCAACATTAACTAATTACTACTCACAGCACCCCATGCAAACATCGTATCTACTTAATTTGCTGTAGGGGAAGCTGAGACAGAAGCTGAATCCAAACTGGTGTTTTTCCTAAAAATGTCTCACTATCACTGCTGCAGCTCCGTTGGTGATCATGTTACTGTAAATGGGCCACCAGCAGCCATCAACACTGATTTTAACTATCTTGATGTGCATCAGGCCCGTATGCAGGGGGAGTGTGAAGGGTGCAAATACACCCTCCCTGGTTCCCCAGGTAAGCATGCTCCGCCCAGCCAGGAGAAGGCGGGAGTAGCATGCTGCCCGACCCTCCTTCCTCCATGCTCTGACCAGCTGGGTAAAGATTGGGGCTGATTTCCCCGCTTACTTGGGGAACCATGGGGGGTGCATTCACACCCTTGCGGTTCACATTTACGAAAAAAGCACCCCACACAGAAATTCCTGCATACGGGCCTGTTCTTTGAGCCACAATGAGAGGACACAGTCATTAAATTCCTACAAGTAAATCTACATTAGTGCTACTATTTTTGCTGCCACCAGTGGAGTTGCACCAGTGAAAATTTTCTTTGGAACAATGCTAATATAAACACAGCAAAAGAAGTAAAATGACTTGTGCCTGTAGGAGAGAGGGGTTCAGGGAGGGCCACCTAGAGGGGCAGAGAGGGGACATATGGGGACATCTCATTTAGCAATTAACATTTTGGAGGGGATAGAGGGCGGAGTGCTTCTGGAGTGTTTAAAAATGTAGAAGTTCTTTATTCCCCATTCTGAGGACTGATCTACACTGCAAAGTTAGGTTGACATAAGTTGACATGTCTCTGTCTACACACATTTGTGTCCCACTGAGATAAACCCTCATGTGGGCAACACAGTAATATTAACTCCCCAAATGGTAGTGAGCCGTGGGCTTACCAGTCACTGGAAACACTTTCACTGCAAAATGTCATACAAGTAACACCTCACCTGTCATCCCTAGGTGGTTGGTTCTAGTTATTTCTCCTTTCAATTCTTGTATTGCAGCAAACTCTATGTCATGTGTGAAGTTGTGGGGAAAGAATCAATCCCAATGAACAAAATACAAACACAGGGACAATGAACTAACCTAACATACTGCAAAGAAACTCAAAAGAGGACTAAATGTCTCCTACCTGGGTTATATCCCAGACAGGGCTGGCCTTAGGGAAAATGGCACCGTGGGTGAATTTGTGTTTTGGTGCCCCTGACCCCAGTGGGCATAGCACCACCCATCTTCCCTGGCACCCATGGGCTCCCCAGCTCCTGTACCCCATCCTGTGCTCTCTTTACCACTAGCCCCTCCATTGTGCTCCCTTTGCCACAGCTTCCGCACAGTGCCCCCTTCATCCCAAACCCTGCACTTTCCTCCTACCTGTGCCCCCAACCTCAGCTCTGCACTTCCAGCATGTTCTGCCACACTGTCTCCTGCCCAGTACCCTCCACCCCCTTGCGCAGCAACATCCATGCCCAGTTGCCCCTCACCCTCTGGCTACAGGGCCCTGGGCATGAGCCCAGTCTGTCCAGCCCTAAGGCTGGCCCTGATACCACATCTACTCTGACTAAATTTGCTGGACAGTTGTACAGTTGACTTTAATGGGAGGAGGTCTTAAGTTACTGTGGGCCTGATTCTGACTCATGCTGAGTACCATTTACATCAATAATAGTCCAATTGAAATAAATGAGCCAAACTCAGAGGGGCCCCCTTGTTGTATGGGAAAGGGGTTGCAGAACTGGGCCCTAAGAAAGTTAGGTATTATATCAGGAGAGTGTACATAAACCCCCTCTCCCATTACTAGAACTGTAACCCTAAAAAAAAACCTCAAAAAAGGATATAGAAAGCAAAAGTCAGGCTACATCTAGACTGCAAGCCTCTTTCAAAAGAGGCTTTTTCGAAAGATACTTTCAAAAGCCTCTTTCAAAAAGAGCATCTAGACTACAACCAGTACTTTCAAAAGCAAAGTTTTTTGAAAGAGAGCACCCAGGCAGTCTGGATGTTCTCTTTCGAAAAAGAACAGTTTGCATTACATAGCGCCTTTTTTCGAAAGAGCACTTTTGAAAAAAGGCATTCTTCCTCGTAAAACGAGGTTTTCCATGGTTGAAAAAACTGCCGCATTCTTTCGGTTTACTTTCAAAAGAACGCGGTAGCAGTCTAGATGCAGGGGAAGTTTTTTCGAAAAAAGGCCACTTTTTTCGAAAAAACCCTGTAGTCTAGACACACCCAAAGTATATAGTGAAGCTCACTTTGAAAGTGCTCAAGACTATAAATAGAATCTTGCTGGGGCCAGTATGGTGGGTTAATGTACTAACCTCTAACCTCTGGAAACTAGTTTAAATCTTGCCTTAGGGTAAGAAAGGGAAATTGAGTTTGATGGTGTCAAATTAGTCCCTAGTGGTCTTTTTCTGCATCACAAACCCATCAAAAATTTTGCACAATTTATGATGATTGGCAAAATCTGTTCAGGATGGGATTAGATGGTATGTTGTGGGCTAGAGTTGAGGAGCACTGACAAAGCTGTTTGAAAATGGCTATAATATTATCAGTCTTTCACTGTCAGAACAGAGCAACAAATTCAACCTTGCTCAGCAACAAACAAACCAAAACCAAAACCAAAACCAAACCAAACCAAACCAAACAAAAATGAAAAAGCAAACAAAAGGAGAACCCATCCGTCTCATGACAAAATTAAATTCTTATGCACCTCAACCCAGGGAGCATGGTCTGCGTCTGATTTGGCTTACTCCAGATTTATACCAGTGTATTTCATTCATGTCAGTTGAGTTACTCTAGATTTACGGCAGTGTAACTCAGAGCAGAATCTGGTGCTGTGTAGTCGTTGCAGATTTTTTTCAAATAAAAAGATGGTATTTTACAAGATGAATAACTTGTAAGAAATGAAATAGTAACAGATGGTGGGATCTAGTTATTTCATTTGGACACCAGTATGTGTGAAATCTGTATGTAAGATGACTATTCCAAAGTGTGTGATATGTTTGAAAGTGAGTGAGTTAAGGGCATTTGCTGTGCATCACATTTTTGCATATGGGCTTTTCTTAGCAAAAGGAAAAAATGTTTTAAAAGACTTAGAAGAAAAATTTCAAGGATAATAGAACACATAAAACGAGGATTTAGAAAAAAAGAGCACAAATTTGGAGCTGGATCCAGATTAAAACTTGCTCAAATTTGAAGGGGCTTCAGGTCCTTGTTTTTGGCTTGGAAACATCTGTATGATGAGAGCTTCCTGGTACAAAAGTTCTTCTTTTATGAAAAAATACATAAGGGAATGGAATAAAAAATGTAAAATAAAGCAAAAAGAAAGCAATAAAAATATTAAGATAACAAAGGGCAAAATTCTGTGATTGATGTACTTGAACAAAACTCCCATTTATGTCAATGGGGGCATTTTGCTTGACTAAGGACTGTAGAATTTGGCCCACAGTCATTTTGTTCTTCAGTGTAGTTTAAAAATAAACAAATCTGTCTTGTGTAAGACGAGACAGGCCTGGGGTTAGGCCAGTTTGATCCTAGCCCAGTTATGCCATTGAGTAATAGCCCAGTTTACTTTTATAGGGTGGCATTATTTCTAACTGTTTTTGAAGGCATCTCAACAGCTCTTTGCGTTATTATAGCATGTGCAGCTGACATGTCTTCACTTCGAGCAGGAGGAATTGTCAGACCACAAACTTTCAGAGTTATTGACATTTTTCATATCCTGTTGAAAATTCTAAATAAGGCTGTAGATCTGAACATAAACATGTGTGATGTGTTTGAATCGAAAGCTTAAATAGTTTGCAAAGATTAGCTAGAGTAACTGGCCAATGATTTGTGTAGACAGTGTGACAATTGCTTTAAACAACCTACAGAAACTCTCTGTGCACATTTTTCTGAATATAATCTCTTGACAAAACACACTTTATTTGGACATTTGGAGCTAAATATGGCTCTTGGTAATGCATATATTGCTCTCCCTGTGTTGTCCAGAAAGCTAAGAGATATTGTGCCTGCTTTAGGCATAGTGGTTTCCCATGTTTCTACAAGCGCTAGACACTTCAGCGCTTCCTCAATCACTAAGCTGATCATATTCTGCAGTCAGGCTCTCAGGCCAGGTCTATACTACCCTTGGAAGGCTGGATTAATATAAGCAACTCCAGCTACTTCAATAACAAAGCTGGAGTCAACGCGCCTTAAGCTGAGCTTGGTGCTGTTTCCACAGAGGGAGGTTAACAGGATAAATGCTCCCAACCACTTCCCTTAGTCCTCGCAACAGTGAGGAGTACCTGTGCTGACGGGGGTGCCCTCAGCATTCAATTTAGCGGGTTTTTTACTAGACCCGCTAAATCGAACACTGGAAGACTGACTGATGCAGCGTCGATCTTCCCACAAGTGTTTTTATACATTTACGTTATGGCAATAAAATCTGTTATACGTCACTTTCCTTAGGATCAGTTTTAGTTTAGTTATGAGCCAGCACCAAAATCTCAAATGAAAATGCTTCTCAACTGGGGGAGTGCTGGAATCCAGAGCAATGAATCCAGCTGTGAACTTGGCTCCTATCTTTATTTCTGTTATGTACTGAAAATTCCATGTAAACAGAGCAGACTGGTTTTCAATCGCTAACATTGTCTCCCCTGCTGCCAGCATCATTGCTCTTCCACAAGATGGTAGATATCAAACAGAGCTTTTATGGAAAGCAGCATGGCTGGGAGGTGAGCACAGTTCCACATTTGGGTCAGGCACAGACCGGCTGGGTGACTTGGGTAAGTCTCCTCTCTAGTCTTTGCCTCTGTTTCCCCTCCTATCCTGCCTGGGGTTTGCCTGGTTAGATGGTAGTCACTTTGTGGCAGAGACTGGCTATTGCTATGTATTTGCACAGTTCCTAGGGCAGTGGCTCGTTGGGCTGGGGCAGCGGAGAGGAGGCCTCTATGGATTACTGCAATGCAATAAAGACAAATAATAGCTAAGGCTGCAGAAATGACAATATGAATAAAAGAAAGCTACATTTTCACATCCAGATTTGACTACATTTACAAAGGTGACAGAGGGGCCTAACTGCTACTTAAGAGGCAAAGTCCAACAGTTAGGCACCACCTACCGGCATTTACAAAATCCCCAGTCAGCTGCTGCCTAGCCCTGGAGGTGCGCAAAGTCTATAGGCATAAAAGATTCCACGGGTAACATATCCATGGTGCCTACATTTCAGCAGCTAGGCACGTGCCCAGTCATTACACCACGGAGAAGCCAGTGGAGTTCACAAAGTTTGCATTCCCCCACTGATCTCATCTGCAGGGCCTGAGCTGGAGCATGCCTAACTCTTCACATACACCAAGAGTGGCTATGCCCTCTCCTTTCACTCAATAGCACAGTGGTTAGAGTATTTACCTAGAATATGGGAGACCTAGGGTTAAATCTCTCCTCTGCCAGAAGGGAGGCAATGATTTGAATCCAGCTCTTCCTGATGGTTGGCCTCACCATTAGGCTACATAGTCATTACCTTTCTCTTGCCAGCCCAATGAATATTTAAGTATTTATACACAATCCCCTTGTGAATGTGGCCCCTTATTTTTTATAGCTGGCAAGAAATGCTTTCCACCAGGGGAACTTTTAGAAAGCTTGAACACAATGGACAAGGTTACAGAACAATTTTTCATTTTTACAGCTCTGTTCTCATTCCTAACAGTTCTGTTTGTTGCATAGCTGCTTTACTCAGTGTTTTATGAAGTTTTTGTTCAGCAAACTCCATTGTTTTGAAGATTTTTATCCAGCTCGCCAATAGGAACAGGTGCTAACAATTTAAAATAAATAAATCCATCTTCTGTGAATGCAGGCAGTGATGATAATGAGCGATTTAGTAGATCAAACTTAAAATCAGCTGGTTGTTCTATGCTGTTTCAGATGCAACAGCTGTACAGATGAACTACAAAGCTAAGTTGAAATTACATTAAGTCCAGAACTATGTGCTGAAAACCCTGCTAACAAGGCCTGTAGGAAAAACTTGGAACTGAAATAAGTTTAGGGTGCTTTTTTAAATATTCAAATTCCCCTTTAAAAAACTTCACACACTTCCTGGTTTGCAAAAAGATATCCCAGAATGCATCTGTCTGTGACAACACTTTTCCCAATGGCCCCAGGTCAGCAGCAAATGGCACTGGACCTGCATGAGATTTGGGGCGCTCTATGGGTGTACTTTCATAGTTCTCAGTACAGGTTAGGCAAATGTGTACATTTTTAACAGACACAATCACTATAAATCATGCATTATTGGGGAAGCAAGGACTAGAACTTTTGTGCTTCAGCTCTACAAACACATACTGAAATCTAAAACAGGGCTTCTCTAGCTGGTTGCAGGAGAGCTTTTTAATCTTTCACGTGGGGAAGCAGGATATGAATAGCATGAATTAGATTTTGAAAATTCTTTCTGTTTTAGTTTCTAATGTGTAACTATCACCATAAATAGGGCAATGATTTCAAAATGCTCACTTTTACCTTTACAGTGAGTGACTCTGAAAAATGTAGGAATCATAATACATAATTACTAATGCAAGTAATATCAAGATGTTTGACTTAGTTTGAGAAAAATACTGTATTTCTTTTGTCCTGCCCTTAAAATGTGTGATGTACTGCTGTCCAGTAGATTTCACAGGCGGGAGGAATCTCTATCCTTGAGACAAAGCAAACTGCACAGTACCTAAGTATTCTACTTAGAAAAACTATGTCATCAAGTATGCCCCATAGAGAAAGCAAGTTGTTTCCTAAGAACATATGGAAACCACTGACTTCAGGAAATATTTGAAGAGTGCACACATATTTCTTCAAGATTTTTAAAATCCCAGGGGTAGAAGAGGAATAAAAACATGACCGAGAGTAATTTAAAATGGCAAGTACAGCACTCTTCCTTTTCTGCACTGAAAACCTAGTATTTGATCTTTGAGATTTTTTTTATACATAAAAGTTGCTAACAACAGCCTTGTACCAGCTTTCTTATTAATTTATTTTCCATTTTTAATTTTTGCTAATAGTAGCCATATTACTAAGACTGTGACAAGCACCATTACATTAAAGCTTTGGATCTATATTTTAGTCTCCTACTAGACAAAAGCTCATGAAATGTTTTGTTGGGAATGCAGAGGACTTGAATTCCTTGCCTTTGGTGTTGCAGACTGCAGCTCTTCAATCTGTGAGGACAGTCACATTCAGCAGAGGATTCATCCCCAAGGGAAGCATACAGTGTTTGCCCAGTCCCCTTCCCCCTTCAATTCGTAAAATCATAGAATCACAGAGTTGGAGGTCATGGAGTCCAGCCCCCTGCCCAAAGCAGGACCAACCCCAACTAAATCATCCCAGCCAGGGCTTTGTCAAGCCCGGACATAAAAACCTCTAGGGATGGCGATTTCACCATCTCGCTAGGTAACCCATTCCAGTGTTCACCACCCTCCTAGTGAAATAGTTTTTCATAATATCCAACCTAGACCTCCCTCCCACTGAGATCATTGCTCCTCAATCTGTCGTCAGTCACCACTAAGAACAGTCTCTCTCCATCCTCTTTGGAACCCCTCCTTCAGGTAGCTGAAGGCTGCTATTAAATCCCCCCTCAATCTTCTCTTCTGTAGACTAAATAAGCCCAAATCCCTCAGCCTCTCCTCATAGGTCATGTGCTCCAGCCTCCTAATCATTTGTGTTGCCCTCCACTGGACCCTCTCCAATGCGTCAACATCCTCTCTGTAATGGGGGGCCCAGAACTGGACGCCGTACTCCAGATGTGGCCTGAAGTGTGCCGGCTAAAGGGGAATAATAACTTCCCTAGATCTACTGGCAACGCTCCTCCTAATGCACCCTAATATGCCATTAGCCTTCTTGGCTACAAGGGCACACTGTTGACTCATATCCATCTTCTCAGCCACTGTAACCCCCAGGTCTTTTTCTGCTGAACTGCTGCTTAGCCAGTCAGTCCCCAACATTTAACAGTGCTTGGGATTCTTCTGTCCCACGTGCAGGACTCTACACTTGTCCTTGTTGAACCTCATCAGATTTCTTTTGGCCCAATCCTCCAATTTGTCTAGATCACTCTGGACCCTCTCCCTGCCATCCAGCATATTTACCTCTTCCCCTATTTTAGTGTAATCTGTGATCTTGCTGAGGATGCAAACTATCCCCTCATCCAGGTCATTAATAAAGATGTTGAACAAAACTGGCCCCAGAACCAACCCCTGGGGCACTTCACTTAACACTGACCACCAACCAGACATGAAGCCATTGATCACTACCCATCGAGCCCCACAATCTAGCCAGCTTTCTATCCACCTTACAGTCCATTTGCCCAATCTATACTTCCTTAACTTGCTGGCAAGAATATTGTGGCAGATAGTGTCAAAAGCTATACTAAAGTCAAGATATATCAAGTGCATTGCATTTCCCATAACCACAGAGCCAGTTATCTTGTCATAGAAGGCAATCAGGCCAGTAAGGCATAACTTGACCTTGGTGAATCTATGTTGACTGTTGAGGATCCCTTTCTTCGCTTCCAAATGCTCCAAAATGGATTCCCATCCATGATTTTTGCAGGGACTGAGGTGAGGCTGACCTGTCTGTAGTTCCCTGAATTGTCCTTCCCTTGTTTAAAGACGGGCACATCATTTCCCTTTTTCCAATAAACTGGAACCTCTCCCAGTCACCACAAGTTTTCAAAGATAATGGCCAATGGCTCTGCAGTGACATCAGCCAACTCCCTCCGCACCATCGGATGCATTAGATCTGGCCCCATGGATTTGTGTATGTTCAACTTTTCCAAATAGTTGGTGGAAATTAAACTGGCATGTGTATTGAGTTACCCATGGCCAATACAGTCCGGACAGCACTAGTGTTTCTCTCCTCTTTCCAAAGGCAAGAGGAAGGGAACTGCAGGGAAGAACTCCTCACTTACTAGGGAGAGTGCTACAGTACAATAAATTCTTGCTTCCTTCTCCACAAAGAGAAAGGGAACTGGGCAGCAAGAATCTGCTCTTCCTTTCCTTAAAGAATCAAGAACATCCCTCCTTTCCCTTTCTCACAGGAGAAGTGAGGAACTCAGTCTGTGGGCATACACAGCTGGAGTTCAGAAGAATGAGCTGAGGCACTCAAGAGAAGTATTAGTAGCCAGTTGATTCTGATGTCCTAGATTAGGCAGGACACCATACCTGCTGGGAAACAACTCTACTTTGAGGACTGTTTTCATCTGGGCCTGAGGAATGTCTCTGGAGTGTATATATACATGGTAATCTAAGGGCAGGGAGAACAATTGGTTCACCTGCTGTGTTCCATCAGGAAAGCTCGGGTAGAATAGCAGCATGGCCCAGCATCTAGGCCCTATATTAGGGGTCAGGATGCCTAGATTCCAGTCTAAGCTCTGACACTGGTTTGCTGTGCGACCTCGGAAATATCATGTTTCCCCTCCCATTCTTTGTCTGTCTTGGCTTTTTAGATGACAATTACTTGACAGCAAGGATGTCTTACAATATGTATTTGTACAGTGTTTAGCACAATGGGGTCCTGATCTCGGTGGGGCATTTAGTCACTCCCATAATACATGTAGCACAATTGCACTAAGTAGAATCACAGAATCATAGAACTTGAAGACACCTTGAGAGGTCTTCAAGTCCGGTCCACTGCACTCGTGGCAGGACTATCCATCAGAGGAGTTTGTTACCTGATCTTAAAAATCCCTAATGATGGAGATTCTACAGCCTCCTGGGCAAATCTATTCCAGTGGTTAACAACCCTCACAGGAAGTTGTTTCCTAATGTCCAACCTAAACCTCCCTTGCTACAATGTAAGCTCATTGCTTCTTGTCCTATCATCAGAGGTTTAGAATAATTTTTCTCCCTCTTCCTTTTAACAACCTTTTAAGTATTTGAAAGTTGCTATCATGTGCCTTCTCAGTCTTCTTTTTTCCAAACTAAACAAATCCAGTTTTTTCATATCTTCCCTCATAGGTCATGTTTTCTAGACCTTTAATCATTTTTTGTTGCTCTTCTCTGGCCTTTCTTCAATTTGTCCACATATTTCCAGCAATGTAGCACCCACAACTTGACATAAATACTCTGTTTGAGGCCTAATCACCATGGAATGGAGCAGAAGAATTACTTCTAGTTTCTTATAGCATTCCTGCTAATACATCCCAGAATGTTTGCATTTTTTGTGACTGTGTTACAGTGTTATTTAGCTTGTAGTCCATGATAAGCCCCCAGAATCCTTTCCACAGTTCTCCTTCCAAGGCAATCATCTGCCATTTTGCATGTATGTAATTAATTGTGTCTTCTTAAGTGGAGTACTTTGCATTTGTCCTCATTGAGGCTATGTCTACACTATGGGTTTTTTCTGGGATGCTGGAGGTATGCCGAAAAAACTCTGCTGTGTCCAGGGGACGCATCTGATTTTCCGCTTTTTTTGTGGAAGAGCAGACGCGTTCTTTCGGAAGTCCTGTCTTCCTCCTCCCATGAGGAAGAAGCGCTCTTGTGAAAGAGGAGGCTTTTCTGAAATTTGGCCCAATGTAGATGGGCCAAATTTTGGAAAAGCCTCTTATGAAAAAACTATTAGAAAAAGGTATGCAAATTGTGGGGTGCAATTTGCATACCTTTTTCCAATACAAGGGTTTTTTGTGCAAAAAGAAGCAGTGTGGATGGGTTTTTTTTGCTCAAAAAAAAAAGTCCACACTGCTTCTTTTTGCTCAAAAACCCCTTGCGCAAAAAGAAACGGCAGAAAATATGCTAATGAGATTGCAACTTATGCTAATGAGTCCCCTCATTAGCATATTTTCTGCAGGAAGAACTCACAGTGAAGATGTAGCCTATGAGATTATTTCAAAATAATAACTCCCAAAATAACTATTTCAAAATAGTGTGTCCATACTACAGGGAAGCCTCGAAATTAGTTCGAGGCAGGCTTCCTTATTGTGGACGTGCTATCTCAATTTAGATCCCCAAGAAGCACTGGGGAGTAATTACTTTGAATAACTCTGGGGAGTAGTTACTTCAAAATAGCAGCAGTGGAGTGTCCACACTACCCTTATTTCGAAATGACTATTTTGAAATAGGTGTTTGTCCTCATCAGGAACAGGGGCTATTATTTCAAAATAACAAGCTCGTTATTTCAAAATAATTTCAAAATAACAGGCTTGCTGTGTGGATGCTCATCTTGTTATTTTGAAATAACTCCCCAGTATAGACATGCCCTGAGAAACTCCACTTGTTATGTCCTTCCAGCATGACTGTGAACCACTGATAACTACTCTCTGGGAATGGTTACCCAACCAGTTATGCACAAGTCCTTCTGTTCTTGAATACAACTATACTGCTTGCTCCTGTCACTGAAGACTGTCGGAGAAGAAACTTGCCTGATACTAGTTTTAAACTTGTCCTTTACCAACTTCGGAGCTTGCCCGCTTGTTTTGCTATTGCCTTTGTAATTTGAACAGGACTTACCCAAATTCCTGGAATAACACTTTAAAACACACCCTGCAATCAAATGACCTGTCCCCAACCCTCTTTTCCAAGGCTGAATATAATCAGCTTATTCTTGTAAAACAAAAGTGCCAGAGAAATTTTGCAGCCCTATTAGAACAATACTCCAAATAAGATTTTATGAGAGTTTTGTATCAGAAAGTGACTCCATGCTGGGTAATTAGGTAATCAAACTATGATAGCAGCAAGCTTCATTCTGCCAACACTCAGGACTTTAAGTAGAGGGTGAGTTTTGCACCCATCCATAGCATCCCTCTAAAATCAAGTGCAGCAATCTAGTTTTGTCTTTTTAACGAAGGAAAAGGCAGCCTGCACAGATGCAGGACAACGTTAACTTGCTTTCTAGTATCCTGCCACTGAAACATTGCAAAGTTGGAAAGTCTTTAGGAGACAAGTTTGCTGCGTGGGCATTTGATGCCACTAAACGCTGCTTATATTACCCAATTTCCATGTCTTAGACTTTTCACAGCAGAACTACCCATATGTCCCCAGGTTCAAGTATACCTGAATCATGGTACCATCTATGAGAGAAGGAAATCTCCAGGAACACAGTCAACTTTCCTTGCTCTACTTTTTTCTTTTGTGCTTGTGCTTTGATCACTGGATTTCCCAGAGAGGCAGCAAGCAGGAGAGGCTCTCAGGGAATGTCACAAGTATATTTCCTCTACTTCCAAGCATGCAGAGCTGCCAAAACTGCCTGAAAAGATCAGTTTCCTACATAATGGTGCTGATCATTCCACTGGGCACATGGGACCAACTGTACACTTCTAGTTGGTGCTCTGGGAAGCACGACCTAGTCCTAGAGCTAGTTAAGTGGATGTTTACTGTTAAGACCACAGAGATCTGGAAGGGGGAAAGAGGCTCTCTCTTACCAGGGAGAGTAGACCTGGTATGGGTTTTCAGCAAACCCTCTGGTGGTTCCAGAGGCCCATTAAGCAATCAGTGTGGCTAGCGCTCATGAATAACACAATGTTGCCTCCTGTTGTAGGCAGTCTTACAAGGATGTGAAAAGCTGTGGCCGTCACACTCTCCTGTGGAAGAAAATTCAAGAAAGACTCTTCCAAACCAAAGCCCTGTAGCTTAGCAGACCACATAAAGTTAATTGCTTCAGCAAACCCAGACATCATGAGTCTTAGTGCAGCTCTTAAACTGATGCATGTTCTGTTTCTGTGCCCTTCATTACCCTTTTTATAAACCTAGGTTTCATAACTGAGGAGGTAGAGGAGTGGTATCATTTGCCAGTTTCACAGAGAATTCACACCAGGTCACTTCAGGCAGAGCTAGAAACAGAAACTAGGTATTTTTTCTCCTGGGAGGGGTGAGATGAGATGGAAAAGATTTCATAGGGTCACACAGCACTAACTGCATGCTGCCCCTTGAGGAGATCCACTACTCCAATCCACAGAAGTTCAGGTAGGAAGGAAGGACTCTTTGCTCATAGACTTGGGGCATGTTTTCCCGACAGGCTGAGGTGATCAATGCACTGGGAGTCAATTTAGTAAGTCCATGAAGGCCCACTAAATCAACTACTGATGCTGGACCTTCATGAGAACGAGAGGAGTAAGGGGAGTCAACAGGAGACTTTCTTCTGTCAATCTAGTGCAGTGTGAACCCTACAGGAAGTAGATCTAAGCAACATTGATTTCAGGGCCACTACTAACATAACTTAAATTGCGTAGCTTAGATGGATTTGTCCCCATAGTGTAGATCTGTTGAATGGCTTAAGTTCTGTGGGAGAGTGAATTGCTTACTGTGGTCTGATTAACATACTCCCTTTCCTCAAACACCCATTTCTGAGACATCAGATTGATCTCACAACTATAGATGTTTTTGCAGCTACCCAAGAGAATGTCCCTGCAACCCATGGTGGTTAGCCAGATACTTAAAGCCCTCAGGGAAAAAATAGCCTGGGACTTGATTTGACATAGGCTCAACTCCCCCAACACTTTAGCATAAGGTCAGTGTTAGATAAGGACTGGCCTTATCTACCCAAAGATTCTTCTTAAAAATTGCCCATTGGTTTTGCTCCAGACTGATTTAAGGTACGTCTAGACTGCATTGCTTTTTCGGGAGACTGGAAGTATCCCAAAATGGCAATGCTACGTCTTTAAAAGCACCCACTATTTCCTGAAATAGCGGCTGCACTATTCCAGTGTCCCTGTAACCCTCATTCCACGAGGGTTTAGGGATTTGTTGGAATATTGCCTTATTTTGAAATTTGGCGGTGTGTACACAGCGCCAAATTTCAAAATAAGTGCTTTCAACTTAGACTCAGAATAAGCTACGGAATTTGCATAGCACAAACCGCGTAGCTTATTCCAACAGAAAGGTGCTGTCTAGGCACAGTCTTAGATTACACCAGAGGTCAGTCTACACTAGTGTAACTCAGGTGTGAGCAGCAGCAAACAAAAGGCTGGGTTCATTATAATGCAATGCTTAGTTAGGTTACAACTGGTGGTTTCTTTCAAAACAAACATTTGGCTTGTGCCCCTATTTAGAACGTTATTCACACAACAGACCTGTGTCACCTTAGAGGCTAACAAACATATATCGTATCATGAGCTTTCATCTGTAGAAGTGGGTTTTGCTCATGAAAGCTCATGAGCCTATATATTTTTGTTAGTTTCTACGGTGCCACAGGACTACATGTTGTTTTTAAAGTTACAAACTCAGAGGGCTACCCCTCTGAGACTTACTCTCACAAGTTCTAGGAACGTAAAACAAACAGCAATCACCATTAATAGCATTCCTTCTTGTTTTTGCAAGCATATGGGAAACACAAGAAACTGGTAATATGGTGGTACCCAAGCTGTAGAGGAAAATTGTGGGGAGGAGGGAGAAGGCAGAGAAGTAACACCACCCAGCTCTGCTCTGCCTCCAGCCCCAGCTTTCAGGCCCACCCCCCGGCCTCGGTCCCATCTGTAGCTTCATTCCCTGCCTCAGACCCACCTCCAGCTATGACCTTAGCTCCGGTCCCTTTATCCCTGTCTGCATACCCTCCCTCCTCCTGAGCCATGGAGGCCCCGCTCCAGCTCCCTCAGTGCAAGGGAGGGTGAACAGGGATACAGGGGCACAATATAAAAAGTTTGGGGACCACTGTGCTCACACAGCTACTCATTTTATGTGGGAATCGGACACACATTATGTAATGAAATGAAATTAAGTAGAAACCAAAAAGCACAGAAGGAGTGACAGCCTCCACAGGCTCTGTTATTATTCTTTGCCAGCTTGTTGGGGGGCTTCAAAGCTCTTCTTCAAAGCCAGCTGCCCACCTGACCTACAGCCTGGCCTACACTTACAAGTGTTGTCGGCATACCTATGTGTCAGTCAGGCATGTGAAAAAATCAACACCCCCCCTCTGAACCTCAACCAACACAGCTGTGCAGGCAAAAACCCCACTGTAGATGCAGTTATACTACCAACAAAAAGGCCTTATTGAATTCAGGGAACTTGTAAACTCTATCAGTCAGCAGAAAAACTCTTCTTCTGGTATAAGATGTAATTTTATTTTTATACTTTTTACACTCCCACCCCAATGCAGTGAGAAAACATCCTGTAACACAGATTTCATAGTTCAAACCTTTCCCACCATATCTATGAACTTATTGTGTAACAAAAAGTGAGCATTCTACATCTCCATCATTTGTCATACATTTCAAGGACTTGCCATGTACTGGCAGGCTAGAAAGTTGAGTGTTATGGTGCCAAAGGATTTAGGGAAAAACAGCCGTCTTCTCTGAACACAGCCTGTGGCTTCTGTCCTATTGGAAACCAAAGGAAATAGCTGCTATCTTTATTAGCTGCAGTTGTGCCTGTTTATTGTGGGTCTGAGTAGCTTCAGTTCCATTGCAAATGATGAAAAATGGCAGCCGGCCATTTTGATTCAGGGAAAATTGTGAATATAATGGGGGAAATCTGGTTTTTTTCTATCATTAATAACTGCTTAATTACAGCTTAATTTTTTCAAATGTACATTTGAGGAAAATCCTTTCCTTACTCAGATTAGGCACTGTAAAATATGTGTGAGTGTGTGTGTGTGGGGAGGGGGGAGGCATATTGCACAAAGAGTTTGGTATAAAAACAAATCCAGCCTTAATGCAGAGACACTATTAACATGTCTTTATAATCACCAGTTGTAATCCAGGCCAGGTTAATTGTAATACCCTTCAGTAGCAGAGGAATTGTTACCTAGGAGGTGGAGTCAGACTGGCCACCAGGTGTGCTGAAATTCCCAGGGAGTCTTGAGCTGCAATCTCCTATGAATGTAATGCTGCTTTGGCCAAAGAACAACACCTTCTCTTCCCCAACCATGGGTGAATACTTCCAACAGCCTGGCTATCTGATCGGGGGTGAATCTAGTCCTCATACTTCAAAGGTCTCCGCTTTATTTGTGTTTCTCCAATTTGTCACAAATAGAGGAACGGAATGGGTGTACTTTTTCGGTGGTTATAACAACATGCAACGTTGCAAAGTTCTCCTGAATGATATTATACAAGGTGGGTAAAATCATAGAAATGCAAGGTTGGAAGGGATCTCAGGAGGCCATCTATTCCTGAGTCCTGTGCAGGGGTAGAATTAAGTACGTGCATGCACGTTTGCAGGTGCTGGGATAGGCATCAAACAGATGGATATTGCATTTCCACAGAGTTGACTGAGAGAGGCATAGCGATGACAGCCATGGACTTCTTTATTGCTGACCTATAATTTATTACACGTGTTTTACCTCCTACTTTGATGTGATGATGGTGATTTCACTGTTCTGACTACATATCACTCGAGTCCTGCATTATCTTCTATTCCTGCTTTTGCCCACCACTGAAGCATTTCTCCATGCAGAATGGGAAATGCCAGGTCAAATTTTATAGACCCTGGAGATATAGACAATTGAAAAATTATTAGACCAAGAGGACTAGTCTAAGAAAAGCATGAATGAGATAGGTCCCAGCAGATGAGTGGTATTTTACTTTGGGCTGAATCATCATTTTCAGGAGTATTGTAGCCTGTTCTATCAATGCCATTTTGTCCAGCAAGACTTTACCAGCATGGCAAGCTAGATAAGTGTTGCCAAAGTGTAACCACTGGGTACCTGTTAGCAATAGATACAATCAACCCAGGCCAGGACAGATTCATGCTGTATTTGGGGTTTGATGTCCTGTGTTTGAAACAATAGTGCTTTGTGTTGCACATTGAGAATTATCATTATGTATTATTTCTATTACTGGAGTGCCTAGAACTAGGACCCCAGAACAAAAGGACAATCCTCAAAGTTTACCATCTAAGCATGTAGTGGATGTTTCATTGTATGACTATGCTTGGAGCCCAGGGGCTCCTCCTTTCAGGCTCTATAAAAGCATGTGTGAGGCGAGCCATCTTTTCTAGGTTAGCCTGGCCCTGTTGTAATTATTGAAACACACATCATTAATTCTCACTCCAATCGACTAGCTAAGCTACATCCCAGACATGCCAGAAATAAAAATCATCCACTCCCAACACTCTGGGTAATGTTGCCTGTGTTCTTTAGGGAGATATGTATGCAAATCATACATTGCCCTTGTTTCCAGAGCCCTCCCTGTAATTCTCCAGACCCTGAACTGCTGATGATTTCCCCATCTTACTAGTTACATTTCAGGAGGGCAGGTATGTTTTTTCTCTTTTACAGCCAATTAGTGTTAACATCTGCAGCAGAACTTGGAGGACTACGGTTAGCCCCCAGGATAACAAGATACCTTAACAATTGGATACAGTGATACAGCACAGTCCTCTTAATTGGTATATTCTAGCTGAAAAGAAACATGCCAGGGGAATGATCATCCTAATTGCAAAAGGATCATAGGGATTTATTATGCTAGGAGATACCATAGGCATTGGAATGTCAGAGCAATTGAATTGCTTCAAAAATAAGAGTGGTACAAACTAAAATATTTAGGGCCAAATTCTGCACTCTGATAATTAGTACTCTGCTTCTAAAGAAGCTGCATCCACTCCTTTGTGTGTCTGAAGAGCACAAGGACTAATATGAAGATAACAAAGAGCTTCAGAGAACAAAAAACAGTTCACACCTGTTAAGTATAATAAACTGCTTGCAGATAACGCTGATCATGCCATTGAAATAGACTAGGCATGTCAATCTGCCATTGTTTGGAGTCCTTGAAAAGTATTGTGTGGAAGTGTAATTCCCAGAGGATTGCCCCCATTTAAACAAGAATGCTGAAGAGCAGAGGAGACTCATTTAAGTTGTTGTGGTATTTAGAAAAAGTAAAGCACTAATCCAGTGGTCACCAACCAGTAGATCAGTATCTACTGGAAGATCTTGGTGCCTCTGACAGGTGATCCTGACTGGTTTGGCCAAGAGGCTATCAAGCACTGGCACTTGAGCAGCAGCAGGGGGGAGGGGCAGCTGAATTCCTGCCCTTTGCCTTGGAGCTGCCCCTCTGCCTGGGGAGCCTCCTGCTTGCTGTGTAGGGCAGGGGAGGGAGAGAGGAGGGGTGCTGAGGTCAATGTGCCCTCTCCCACTCTGTATCCTTTCTCCACAGAGCAGAGAGGGGGCACAACAGGACTTGGGATGGAGTTTGCTGGCTGCTTTAGGGAGTGGTCCAGAGCCAGGGCAGGGGTGAGCCTTCCTTAGCCCACTGCACCACCAACCAGGAGCCACCAGCAGTGCCCAGCTGGAGCCCACATCCCAAACTCCTACCCCAGTCATGAACCCCCTCCTGCACCCCAAGCCCCCACCCTAGCCCCAAGCACCCCTGCATCCAAACGCCATCCCAGGGCCTGCACCTAGAACCCCCTCTGGCACCCCAACTGCCTGCCCCTGGCCCAGCTCAGAGCCCCTCTCACACTCCAAATCCCTTAATCCAAGATCAGAGCCTGCATCCCAACTCGCTGCCCCAGCCCAGTGAAAGTGAATGAGGATGGGCAAGAGAGGGAGGATGGAGTGGGCAGGGGCAGGGCCTTGGAGAAGGGTGGGAAGGAGGCAGGGCAAGGGTATTTATATTTGAGGTAGATCTTGGATTGCACTTAAATTCAAAAAGTGATCTTGTGCTCAAAAAGGTTGTAGACCACTGCACTAATCTGACAGGTGATATTTGTTGTGCATTGTTATAATTTTACAAAACCTATTTGTGGGGAAAATGGGGTACTATGCCAGTGGTTTTCAAACTATGCGTTGCAACCCAGTACTGGGTCACAGAATGTCAGGGCCTGGGTCTCGTTGCTGCAGGGAGATCAGGGGATTGGTGGGGGTGCGAAGGAAGGCTACCTGCCTGTCCTGCACTGCATACTGCGCTGCACCCTAGAAGCGAATGGCAGCAGGCCTGGCTTTTAGGTGGGGGAAGGGGAGGGGAGAATGAACAGGGCTCTGTACACTGCCCCAGCCCTGAGCACTAGTGCCACACTCCCATTGGCTGGGAACCTGCTGTCAGCTACTTCTGAGGCACAGCAAGGCCTGCAGTGCCAGGAGTGGCAGGAAGCCTGCCTTAGCACCCCCGCAGCACCACTGACTGGGAGCTGCTCAAGGTAATTCCCTCCTGCCTCAGCTCTGCTTCCCCCTCCAAAACTGGAGCCCCCTCCTACATCCCAAAGCTCTCATCCTTCATCCTATTCTGGAGCCCACACTTTAGTCAAGTTATGTTGGGTCGTGGGCATCAACAATTTTCTTCAACTGGGTCATGAGAAAAAAAGTTTGAGAAAGCAGTGTACTAGGGGGAACCCCAGTGTAGCCGTAGCTATGCCGCCCCTCAGATATTAGAAAGACAAAGCGGGGGAAGGTCCAGAAGTGGTTCCAACAACAAATATTATCTCATCCACCTTGTCTTTCTATTAGGCGACATAATATTTTTAAGTCTCATCCTAGCATTCGCCCAGAAGCAATTTGGCTCCTGTCTCAGTGGCACCACTGTGAAATGAAGAAAGCGGTATTTAAATTCATATGTGAGGGGGGTCAAGTCATAGAATTGCACCCAGTAATTCCTGGAGGGAGGGGAATTATTCTTCCCTTGTTCATAAGTGAACATCGAGCCAAATAAATTGTGGTTGAGCTCCAGCACATATCTTTTAGAAAAACATTCATCTCAGTGCAAAAAAATTCAAGTGATGACGTATTTACCACTTCCTTTGCTAATCTGTCTTGCTGGTTAGTTACCCTCGTTGTTAAGAATTTACATTTCATTTGCAGTTTGATTTTTTTTTAATGTTTTATGTTTTTTAGCTTTGGTTTCTAGCCAGTGGATCCTGTTATATTTTAGGCTATATTAAAACTAGAGAGTTTACAGTGGTGGAGCTGCAGCAGTGCAACAGCTCTGCTGTAAGTTCTCTAAGGGTAGAGAACACTATGAGGCAATGTTGACCTAATTTACGCAACTCCGGTCTGCAGTGTGTGCGTGCGTGCATGTGGAGGGGGGTGTCAATGGGCAAATCTCTCCCCATGACTTCCTTTTCTTTTTGTTCCGCTGGAGTACCCAAGTGGAGGAGAGAGCAATTGGTGTTCAATTTAGCGGGTCCCCACTAGACCCTTTCAATCAACCCCCAAGAGATCAATTGCTGCAGCACCAATGCTCTAGTAAATGTAGACATGCCTTAAGACTTTGTCTACACTACACAGCTTTGAGAAATATGGCATGTCGACTCCACCATATCGTTAAAGTCAGGCAATGTAAATGCTGTTAGTTGGCACTTTTGCCAACAAAATATTTCCTCCATCTACAAGCAAGGTTTGGACAGTAGAGCACTCCTGCCAACAACGAGCCATTTACACTACCACTTGCAATGGCAAAACTTTTGTCTTGGAGAGGGGGGTGCTAAGCACTTATGAACGATACAAATTTTGTCGCTCAATTGGCACTGTAGCCAGTGCCTAATGTAACTGCTTTAAGCCAACAGGAGACAGTTCTTCAGTCAGTGTAACTACTCCAGCCCCTGCAAGCGGCATTATTTACATTACTTACATTACTCAGGAGGTGGTTTATTCACACCACGGAGCAACATAAGTTACAACCCGGTAAGTGCTCATATAAACATCGCCTTAGACCTAGTCTATACTACGGCGTTAGGTCAACGTAAGCTGTCTTATGTTGACCTAATTATGTCAGTGCACACACCGCAGCCCTGCTCCTGCTGGTGTAAGTGCCCTACTACACCCACATAATAACTCCGCCTCCACTAGAGGTACAAGGCTTAGGTGGGTGTAGTTAGGAGGACACAGTATCTATGCTTAAAGATGATCATCAATTCACCTCTCTCTTGGATAAATAAAATAAGATCGAACTCTCTAAGTCTGTCATTTTTGGCTCTTCTTAAACCTTTAGAACATTTTTTTTAAAAGGGTGGATATGAGAAGCAGTTACAATGTTCTAGTAGTGGTCTCACCTGTGACATATACACAGGAAACCATCTTGGTACTCCAACTAAATAGTTCTCTGTTATTCCCTTGTCTAATATCCAAATAGTGTTATATCTTTTTGCCACAGCATTGCACTGGGAGCTCATGTTTAGATGGTTATCTGCCACCACTCCTAGGCCATTTTTAGGGTTAGTACTTTCCAGGGTATAGTCCTATGGGCTGATTTTGTCTCCAAGAAGAGCTGGTTATACAGTAGGTGGAAACTAAAGTAGTGGAGAGCTACTTTATCTTTTACTCAGCTATAAATTGCTTTTCAGACTTGAAAGCATTTAAATTGCACTTGTTTTGGATACTTGCTGCTTCCCAAAATGGGGCAAATCAGAATATTCTGCTACTCCCATCCCTGTTATTATACTAATCTTAAACCCAATGTGTAATTACTCAGATCATTGTTTGCAAAACTCTGAATTTGGCCCATACAGTTCCATGTGAGTTGCAGCTGCTTAATCCATGCAGTGTTATTTAGCTGAATTTAGCCCTTTAATATTCTGTGGTATTCCAGAGAGCTATATTTAAAGTGCCAGGGAAATTGATTGAAGAATGTTCGTTAAACTCCCCACCACCATTTGTGAGACAGTGCAGCTAGAATAGTAGAGCAGTTAAACAATTTTCACACATGTTTAAAATTGCAACAATGACTTTGAACCCATGTGTTGTGTGGTGTTAAATCATGCGTCAAAGCTGCAGAATCTGGTTTCTCTGAAAAGTGCTAATGTTTTTGATGCCAAGTAGAAGCTGTGTTTAAAATAAATGATCAGAGGCAACAAATCAGTTTATGAGAGCATTAGTGCTTCAGATGTGGTCTTTCTTGTAGCAGCAAACGCGTCCTAAAGCAAACACATTTTGGACATACGAAACGAGTCATCCTATCTGCACACAAACCTCACAGAGCAGTTTACTTCGGTAGTAAAAGTAACCATAGACTAAACCCCCGCAACAATAAAGTTGGTAAAAAGCTACACATCTTATCATGTGTGGGACAAAACTTATTACTCAATACTGCATCCACTTTCAACTGAAAGACACATTTTGAAGTTCCTCCTTATTTGAACCTGAAATTCATTAGTCGCTCGAATAATTTGAACTTCATCCAAGCCTGTCCTCAAAAATGTTTTTATTAATCTGGCCACACTCTCCTGGGTTTGGAATTGCCCCAGTAAAGCACTGCAAAAGCTTTGCACCTGACATTCCCCTCAACACTAATAACCTGATTATAGATTGTGCCTGGCACAATGAATTGTGACAACAAATGGGGGGGACACGATTCAGAGCTCATTTTATGTTGTATTAGGGCTTGTCCATGTGGAAGGGTAATGCATTCTATGGAGATGCGATTTTCAAAGTGTACCAATGTGTTACATATTAATTGGCCCCCTAGGCCCTGCTAGTGCATATTAAAGGTTCCCTCATGCACTTTGCTGTTTTAAATAAAACTTCATTAATCTGCTAAAGCGCACCAGCAGGGTCTATATGGACCAATTAATTCAGAACATATTTGTGCCATTTGGAAATCACACTCTGTACATCCAGTAATGTATAGACAAGCCTTATATATAGGGCCTGCACTAAATCTAATCTAATTTACAGTACACTGGTGTGAATCAGGAGTAACTCCTGTGAAGTCAATAGAGTAATGTCAGCACAAAATGGGTTTGACAGCAGAATTGGGCCTGTATGACTAGAGCTGGACGATTGCTTTAACACTAGCTTTCATTCAGTTCTTTAAATTAATATATTTTGACTAGGTTTGTGCCCCTGTTTTCCATTTAAATTCCGTTTATGTTTACTGTCAGGAATGTTCACTGAAGCAGCTCATTTTAAGGGAATAGTGAAGATTCATTGAAAGTGAATTATGGATTTGTAATTGAGAGTATATCTTCACGGCAGAGTTAGTCTGGGCTCTTACCCACACACAAAAACCTCTCACTCAGGAGTAGTGCTGCTTTACATCTAGATTGGCTGGCTCATCTGGGACTAGAGATTGGTCCCCCTAAGAAAGCAGTGGCATTCAGTGGAGTCCTAGTATCTCACATGAGTGAATGCAGCTCCAGAATGGACACACAACTCAGATGTGGTTTGCGTAATGGCTGTTCACAGCTGGGCTAGGCTAAATCTGCGTGCTAACACTCAGGTGTAAGGCGGGGTCTGTATGTGCGCTTTCTTGACAACATTTTTGTTGTTCATGGTTGCTTAATCCCCCGCCCTTGTGAACAACAAAGTTTTGCCATGGCAAGTGCATGTGTGAATGCTGCTTTGTTGGCAGGACAAAACAAAACTTGCTTATTGAGGCAGGATGCATTTTATCTGCAAAACTGGCAGAAAGACTGACTTTTAGTGACAGGGCTGTGTTGAACACAGCATATCTGGAGTCAGCTTACCTTATGCTGAGCCTTGGTGGCATCCACACAGTAGGAGGCTGACAGGAGCAAATGCTCCTATCAGCTTCCCTTACTCCTCGCAAAAAGAGGAGTACTGGACACCAGTGGGGGCTGCCTTCAGCATTCAATTTAGGGGTCTATACTAGACTCACTAAATCAAATGCCAGAAGATCGATCTCTGAAGTGTTGATCTTCTGGTAAGTATAGACTGAGTGCTTTTGAAAACCCCACTTTTATAATGCTATATATTAGAGAGACATTAGGAAGAGATCAAAATCCAGTAAAATTAAAACAATAAAAGGAACCATTTCTTCATTCAATTTCTTTAGTCAATTTGTTAAATCCCCAAATACCGTGGCTGGATTTTTAAAAAGGACTGGAGAACTTTATGTCCATTAATAACATTTGCAGTTATGCAAAGTATGTGAGAGATATAAGCCATGAAGTCTCATACTTCAGGGAAAAACTGCATGCAAGTATAAGAAAGATATTTTTGTCTTGTCTACAGCATTGCACAATTGGCTAGGTAGATTACTGGCCTTTCTCTGAAGTCTCTGCCAAAGACAGGATAACCAGACTGATCTGGTATGACCACTCATGTTTTTTGTAAGAGATTTATAGATTATGGGCAAAATGTTGCTGTGCTACATTAGTGTCAATTGGAATAATGCTACTGATTTCATTCTGGAGTAACTCCTTTGTAAAATCTCCATTGGCGGATTTCCTCCGCCCCCACTTAGTGTAGATGTAGCAGATGCTAACAGGAAGGGTTTCTTTTGTTGGCATAGCATAGATGCATTTGTATTGGTGATTTGTGGGTAAACAGCAATGATGGCTAATGTGTGGGTTTTTTTCATAGATCACCGACTGACGTAGGTACGCTGACAAAACATTGTAAAGTAGACCTGGCTTAAGTGACTTTACTGGACTTGCAGCACCTTAAAGACCAACAAAACATGTAGATGGTATCATGAGCTTTTGGGGGCACAACCCACTCCTTCAGATGAATCTTCATCTGAAAGCTCATAATACCATCTACATATTTTGTTAGTCTTTACGGTGCTGCAAGACTATTCGTTTTTTAAGTTTTTCTAGTTAGGGTGTGTCTAGACAGTACCCTTCTGTTGGAACAAGCTACGCAATTTGCACTATGCAAATTGAGTAGCTTTTTCCGAGTCTAAATTGAAATAGCTTACAGCCAGTCCCCGAGCTGTCGTAAATGGCGGACCCCGAGTTACCAACGTGATCCGCACTTAACAAACAGCGCAGTCGCGTGTAACTCTATGGGGTCTGACTTACGAACAAACCGAGTTACGACCAATTGCTTGGTCCATAACCAGTTCGTAAGTCGGGAAGAGGCTGTATTTTGAGCTTTACATAGTGCCAAATTTCAAAATAAGGCAGTATTCCAACAAATCCCTTAACCCTCATGGAATGAGGGTTACAGGGACCCCGGAATAGTGAGCCCACTATTTCGGGAAATAGCAGGTGCTTTTAAAGATGCGACATTGCTATTTTGGGATACTTCTGGTATCCCAAAAGAGCAATATAGTCTAAACGTATCCTTACAGACTAACTTGGCTACCCCTCTGAAGCTTTACTGAACTTGTTACAGATTTACGCTAATGTAGCTGAGGGCAGAATCTGGAGTGTGGTCTTGAAATTATCACAAAAGCAGTTCTCACTCATCTGAGTAGTCTTCCTGAAGTCAATGAAGCAGCTATTTGCTACATATATGAGACAATTGAATTTGCTCTGTTTACATGAATTACAACCACCATAGCATCAAATGAACAGCCATGATGACACACATGACATTTAGAGGTCTTAGAAACTGTCTCGTATTGCAGTAAATAAAACCCACATTTGACATTTGAATGTGACAATATGCACACTTGTTCCAAACAATGAAAGAGCAGATGAATGAGTTCTAGTAAAAACAAGTCAACACTGTTGTTTTTTAAAAAGGAGAGAAACAAAGGATACTAACCAATAGAATGATCTTAGCAAGTGAAGGAAATGTAAAGCATAACGTTATTTGAAAACATACTTTTGAAAAAAGGTATAAACTAATTGCTTGTCTATTCTAAATAGGTTCTGATATCTATGTGATAAATTACAGAACTTTAATATAAACACACCACTGACCACATTGTACTCTTACTTCTCATCCACTCTTCCCAGGACTTAATCTATCAACCCAAACTTCTGAGCAATGTCAAACAGCCTTGATCTTTAAAATAATTTTAAAATTATTTTCCTTTTCCTTTTCTCCACAAATTCCCCCCAAAATTACACAAGCATGACCATGAAGCCACTATTTAGTTTTGTACCAGTGACAAGTTTAAGGTCCAATATTTAGTTACATACGATATCAGGGTAAGAGAGCAGGGCCTTAAGCCGGGGAGATTCACAGCATTCCAATGGCTTACAGAACTTGCTTCTATTCTTGGAAAGGCCCCAAGAACATGGAACTAAAAATCATGGCATCATTCCATGGAGAATATCTTCTTTAGATAATTTGAGAGATTCTCAGACATTAATTATATCAAGATTCCAAATGTATAGGTCTCTGAGGGAGGGAAATTTTCATTTAATGTGCTAAAAGTGTGTACAAAGACACTAAAAGATTGTGGTGCCTGCCCTCCCCTCCCCTTCCCCCCTGAGCTAATAGATTAAGACAGACATGGAGAAAGCCAGAGGGAGTTTCTTTTCCTTTTTTTCTGCCACTCCTCCTTTTATTGTCTGTCTTTTTTTTGTCAAAACAGATTGGGAAGTAAGGATTTGTAGACTTCTGAAGCAAGATTTGATTGCTTGCTTTGTTATGCAAAAGGAAGCACAACTATTTCAAACCCATCACAATAAAAACTTTATAGCACAGCATTCCAACATTCCACCATATACACGTGTTCTTTCTCTGTCCATAATAATGAATAAAAGAGGTAGAAACATTTAGTTAAGTTGGCTGACACTTTCCATTGTCAGTCACTGCTTTCAGTACTTTTAAACTTGCTGCCAAACTTTAACTTTTCAGGCTGGTGAAATTTCCCATGCCAGGTATCAACCTCAGGCTGAAATTTATGGGAAGGTTTCAACTGAAATGATTTCACCATTTCTGAGCTTTTTGAAATGCAGTTACAATGACACAGCGTCCATGTAAACACCTCACTTGGTTATGTTGCTCTATTTAGGGTTGCTAGATGGTTTAAACAAAAATACTGAACACACTTGACATTACATCACAATCTACATTGCATCTTATTTAGAAAATACCGGACAGTTATATTTTCTCATTTATATTTTCTCAATTTGTTTCCCGAACAGAAAGCTCAAATACTAGACTGTCCAGTTCAAAACCGGACACCTAGCAACCCTAGCTCTATTTGGCCTCCAGGAAGTGTCCCACAATGCCTATCATGACCACTCTGGTCAGCTGTTTGAACTCTGCTGCCCTGAAGATAAACAGGTATGCACCCCTCCCCATATAAAGGCCTGTGAATTTTAAAAAATTGTTATATGGCAGAGGAGGGATGAGGGATAGAAATGAACAGCGCCTGCCCATTTATGCAGTGGGGGACTGGTAGAAGAGTTTTCTAATGTTCACAGGGATGTCCCTGGAAATCCTTAGAAGAAATGTGAGAATTAAGGTTGTCTGTGCCTCTCTAAGTCTGTGTACATACAGTATGATTCTTCCTTTCATTATATGAACACATACTATTTTTTGAGCAGGAACCCTGCCTCATCGGTGCATGGGCTGAACCCGTTCTGGGAATGGATCAGTGTTGTGTAGTAAATGAGATCACTGGGGACCCCTGCCTCATTTGTTATAGAAGCTGGAAGGTGTGACTGAGGTAGGGATTGCAGGAAGAGAAGAAATGGTTCCATGGTTAAGGAAGTGGAAAGACACCCTGGGGAACTGGGTTCTTTCATATTGTAGCAGCCTGAGAACAGGGAGCTGCCGAAGCCTCCTTGAGGGCAGATATGCGGCTTTATGTTCCCTGAGTTGGCTGTTAAAGACTATGGCCAACCAGCCACACCTGAAGCCTATCTGGCATCAGCCTGAAGGGAGGACTAAGTGAAATACCTGCAACCACTTAAGGTGGATGTGTGCACTATAAAAACACTTCCCCAAGCAAGGCTAGGGGAAAGGAGAAAAAGGACGGACTAGAGGAGAACTCAAGGAGACCGGAGCAGCCCAGAGCAAGAAAACACACTCGAGTGAGCTGACGCGAAGGTTTGCTCTGCGATATCAGGAACGAGGTACTGCAGGAGGGGTTGAGGAAGTGGCCCAGGGAGGGGCTGCTGCTCAGGGGGCAAGGGCCAAGCTACACGGCTTGCTCGGGGCTGCCCCCTCCTATAGGGCCCTGGAAGGGCCAGCAGGGACTGGAGAAAGAAGGACACTGGACTGGCCAATGATGAAAGAGGCTCTGGTAGCAGGGTACCCTTGCCTTCATGGCGGTAATTACGGACACCGTGTGCCTCTGAGGCCCACAAGGACCCGTCAGGAAGCGCAGGACCCATAGGGCTTAGCCCAGACTTTGCCACAATATGCACTACCTTTTATCAACATAGGCATTTTAAATGATGTTCTGTAAATATACAAACACATTAAAAGATTGTACATCAGAATAATCCATTACATAACAAGATGATTAGTTACGTTATATACACCTTGGGCTTCTCATTGGTCTATGAATCTAACCACACATTTTGGAAAGGAGGAAGTTTGAGTTTGTGATAAATGTTTCCATATTTTGTCTGAATTAGAAAAATACAGCAAGACCTTACTTCCTTGAAGGGTCTTTTCATGTCTACATTTTGGAAGTATTCAGAAAACCACAGTCTAGCTGATAAATAATGTGTATCTTTTCAGTAAGTATGTCTTCAGTTGTCTAACTTCTGAGATGGACCAGGTTACACATACAAGTTTTAAAGTCTCAGAGGTGTAGCCATGTTAGTCTGTAACTTTAAAAACAACAAGTAGTCCTGTGGCACCTTAGAGACTAACAAAATACATATAGTACCATGAGCTTTCAAGTTTTAGTTCTGTTTAATAGTACACCTTTAGTTATGTTCTGTAAACATGGTTTCAGAGCACTGAAATGGATTTATTTATAATTTTTGATGATTTTCTTTACAGTTGGCTAGCATATAATGACAATGATAATATTTAAAAAATATCTAATCTTTGTTGAAATGCCAGTATTTTTTGGTATTTCAATGTGTGTCCTTAATATGTAGGTTAGATATATCCAGTTTATAATGCAGTTTTAAATTTTTAGTCCCCGCATTCTTGACTCATTACTTGTACCATAACTTATACAACTCTTTTGCTGTTCTCTCTGGCTGGAAATCAGCCTGCCATATGGTATAAAACTTTCTTAACCTCCTGGTGCTTCTGTCTTGTATTACATACAAGCAAGCCATCATTTTGGTCTTTTTCTCTGATTTCTCCAATTAGAATATTCTTTCATGTGTCTGTTATTTTATATTTATGCACATCAGAGAGACCCTTTTAGAGTATCTAATATATAAGTACCTAGGGGGAAAGAGGTGTTTATTTGTTACTGTTAATTTTTTTGCCAGGAAGTCTTATATTATACAAATAGCTTGCTGCTTATTCTCAGAACATGGATAATTTTGATACCCAATTCTTTTCCTATAATGGGAGGTTTTGCTTGTTGGGCCAGATTCTCAGTTCATGTAAATTGGTATAATTTCACTGAAGTTAAAGGAGTGACACCAATTTACACAATATGAGAATCCAGCTTGCTGTATCTTAGTTGGACCATAATAGTGTGGTAGGCTGCAGTGCATGTATCATTGCCCTGGTCTATGCTCCATTATTTTGAAATAAGGGGCTGGTTATTTTGAAATCTATACTCCTGCTTTCCACAAGGAAATAGTTATTTCAAAATAGTGATAGTGTGGATGCTCCACTGATGCTATTTCAAAATAACTATTCCCCAGAGTCATTCAAAGTAATTACTCCCCACTGCTTCCTGGGGCTCTAAGTCTAAGTAGCGCATCCACATTAAGGGAGCCTGCCTCGGACTAATTTTGAGGCTTCCCTGTAGTGTGGATACGCTATTTTGAAATAGTTATTTTGGGAATTATTATTTTGATATAAGTTATTTTGAAATAATTTCCTAGTGTAGACATGCCCATTCTGACTAATTTATATATTTCTTACAGCACATGCAGAGAAGATCCAGGGATAAACTTGGGCATTTGGCAATTATCAGTGTTATATTTATCTTGTGGTCTGAAGACTGGATTCTAGACAAATTTTCTTCCAAAATGATGTCCCTCCCATCACAAGTTAACAGTTATAGGACATGTTTTATGTTTGCTACGTTCAGATCTTACTTCATGCTTGCTTTAGAAGGCCTTGATTTATCATCTGGACTTCTGAAGAAAGCAGATGATAGTGGTAATTCATATAAAATGGAAAGATAAAGAAAAGCTCCAGGCTCTTTGATAGGAATATTATTGATGGCATTCAAACAGCAGATCTAAATGATCACTCATATTGCTGTGCACATGGTTACGATCAACTTTGACTTTTGCCATTTCACATAAAATAAAGGAAAAAACTTTTAAATTGGCACTGGCAGGATGATGTAATTGTCAACATGACTTTGAGATGGTTGTTTTGCTCTTGCTGCTAATCTTCAATTTTGCCAATGAAGAAAAAACTCTAAACACTAGAAATATGTTTGAGTTCTAATTATTGTGAGCCACTTTGGCATGTTGACTTGTGTATTCTTTTTAAGAAGTGTGGATTTGTGAAGAGCAATTATAAACATATGTCAAATGGCAAGGCCATCAATGAAGAGCCAATTAAAAAAATAAACAATAGAGAAATGTACTTTACAAAGAAACAATGTCATTAACAATACCACAAATATTTTATGCGAATGAAATTGTGGCACTGCTGCAAGGATTTTTCCACACTGCAGTGATGAGAGAGAACACTAAACAGCATTGACTTTGCCATGGGTTAATGATGTGTTTAGATGTAGCACTACTTGGTTCTTAGACAACACCCAGTGTAGAGTTGTGAGGAGCTGAACTGACCTAGGGAGAGCTCCAGAAAGACTTGTGCCTCAGGGATTAATCCCATTATACATTTGAAAGAAAAAACTGTCCTGAGTATTTTTTTACTTGTTCCAATTACAAAATGGGAACGCTTATGCTCTTAAAACAACTGGAGACAAACACTCATGGATACAATAATTACCTTTTGGAAAAAATCACAAGTTAATCATTAGTCATAGTCATCATTAAATTTCCATTCCCATTCACAGAAGCCAGCATTGGAAGTTTTCAGCTCAACCCATGGGGCACTGAATTTTTGAAACCCCAAACTAGGAGAGTGCCAAAACCTCAGCTGATGTAAACCAGTAGAAGAGGAAGGATAGTCCAGTGGTTAAAGATGCTAGTTCAGGATGTGGGATATCTGCCTTCAATCCTCTGCTCCAGCACAGATTTGAATCAGGAAATGTATGACCTGTAATCATATTTGCAGTCTTTGGCCTTATCTACATTGGGATTTTTGAATCCCTTTAAGTATCACAATTGTAAATTAGACAGGAACGTAACTAGGAAAAATGTGTCTGTTTCTGTCTCTGGATATTTATTTTCTTTTACCATGTGTGAGTGTAACAATGTAACTTTAAGGGAATACAGGTTTGGAGGAATATATATTTGTATAGACCAATGTTCAATATGTACTTTTTATAGTACTAAAATGATAACTACTTTTATAACAGCAGATCATTGTTCAGGTAGGAGTTAGAAGTTTTATAATTAAGTAAGCACTCCCCTTTGGCTCTATGGGCAAAATCTTTTCCCATTAAAGTCAATGGGAGTTTTGGTATTGATTCCAATGCAGTTTGGATTTCACTCTATAAACATGGAAACATAGAAACTAGAGATGAAAAAGAGGTGTTCTGTCATTCGTATGCCAGCCCAGTATTTCACCCTACAGTGTATAGCCCCCCTACTGTGTTATCAGCTTCAAATGTCCCATTTATTGTGTGATTTAACAGACCTCTGTGAGAATATTCCATCTCATCAGCAATAAGAGCAGTAAAGCTTGGGGTGGGAAATGTAACAGGTACTTATCAGCTGGAAGCAGGGCTACTTCACCGGCTAGCATGGGGGGAAGGGGTGCTCAGCTCCAGGCCTCCTGAAAGGGGTGGGGCCTCAGGTGGAAGGGGCATGGCTAGGGGCCACGCCTCCTCCAGGCACCCCTCAGTGCCACTCGGACTGTGCCAGAGATTTAATGGGCCCCCTTTGCTTTCTCTCTGTAGATGTGGAAGTCGGAACTGAAGCGCCTAAAAACTGATATTTAGGTACTTAAATAAACATTTAGGGGTCTGACTTTAAGCACTCAAGTTTGAGGATTAGGCCTTTAATGTGTTTAAGGCACACTGAGATGCTCAGATGCAAGGTGTTGTCCTGGTTTCTAGGCACCTCCCATGCCTTCTGGTCTCCTCAAATAACCCCCTCTTACATCTCAAGCCTCTGTCAGTGGATTAAGGTGGAATCACATCCTACTCTTATACTGGGCCCTGGCAGTAGTCCCCTGTGTATCAACCATGATTACCTCAGGAGATTATGCCAAGACCTTGCAATTCTCTTTCCTCCAGGAGCAATAGCAGTGGTAGCCAGTGACCAGACAGCCTTTTAAGATACATTTTCTCTAAGATGCTTTTGTTCCAGTAAATAATACTATTCTTTAAAACAATAAACAAGTCTATATGAATTCCTGCATTTTCCTAAGACAGAGTGGGGAACTTTTTTTGGTTGGGGGGCCACTGACCTGCAGAAAAATCAATTGGAGCTACACACAAGAGAGGAAAAAAAGACACTCATCTCACTCACACTCAACTCAGGCTAGGGCTCTGCTTGCACTCCTCCAGTTCCACAGAGCGTGCTGAGGTGAATCAGCATTGACACTCCACCCCTGTGGGGAGTGGGAGGACACTGAGGCTCAGAGACTTGCCAGGGGACTGGAACATGAGCACCAGCTCGCCCAGCTGCAGGAGGAAGCCACAAGACTCGCCATGGGCTGGATCAAAGTAAGCCAAGAAGCAAGATCCCCATGGGCCATAGGTTCCCCAACCCTGTCGTAAGGCTTGCCATTCCCTGAATCAGGGAAAGCTCAACTCCTTCAAAGTCCCTCAGCTGAGTTCTTCCTGCCTTAGCTTGTCTTCCTCCATAGCTTCTGTCAATTGATCCCTGCTGCTTCTTCTGTGAAGGGCTTTTTTCCACTGTTTGCTGCCCTTTTCATCTCTAGTTCCCAACCTGGCAAAATAGCTGTTTCCCCAGAGCCTGGGAGTATACCACTGTCCAGTAATTGCCTTCCAAGTGTTGGGGCATAGGGTGCTTATTTGAGGAGCTAGTGTTCTGCTTTCCTGTTTGCTCTTTCTGCAGTCCCACTTTAAGCTAGATCCATGCATTCATACAGGAAAGGCTTATAATTCTTTATACAACCACTTTGCCTCATGGACCAGGTTGTACAGTGTTCATAAAATGATTATACTCACATTACGTAAGCAGCTCCTCTTCCATCCCAGGTGTTGTAAGTGCAAAGTATGGTTACATACAGCCTTATGACTTTATTAAAGAATCAAGCATATGTAGACAGGAGCTGGGATACACTACTTTTTAAACAAAGGTTCTATTTCTTTCATAATTAGTGAGAAGAAATGAAGAAAAACATGCGTCGTATGGACACACTTAAGAGGAAAACATTTTAGGTTTGCCCAAGGAACATTCTGCTGCTTTATTCTTACGAAGCTAAGGCCCAAGGCTCAGAACATAAGTCCAAAGGACTTTGGGGGATCTGAGCCATCATTTAGTCTTCCAGATGAGCTGGGGGGTATGTAAGTTTTTAAGGGCTGTAAACTAGAAATTTGTTGTATCCCAGTTCAGTTACTATGCTCAGAATTCACCTTGTGGAAGTTGATTCTTAGAAATTTGTTTTCTGTGGTGCCATGCAGCAAAGAGATGCAGTATGTTGTACATACCAGCTCTGGAGATGGAACGTGTATGCCAGTATGGTTTGTACCTGGGGAAGGAACATTTTCCATGCTTTTGAGCTTTTGCGCTTGCACTACTGTTTAGTAGTTCTGTATTTTCCAAACATTTCTCCTAAGGCTGGACCTAATTTCTTTATGTACTTTGCAGAATATTTCAGTATAATATGGGATATAATAGAATGCCATAATTTAGTTTTTATCCCCTTCATTTTAAAATCCCCAAAAGTTATTTTGTAGAAGAGAAGTAGCCAAAACATTTAACATTTTTAAAATCAGTCGTCATAAACCATATTGCAAATCATACATGCACTCTCTCTTTGCCAATTAAAAAGACCGCCTTTAAGAAATGTTGCAATAAACAGAGGCACATGGACCATTTGACAGACTGTCTGAATAAAACCTATGCCCAAAGAATAATGGTTGAACTATAATGCATCTGCCATCCAGAAATAGGCTGCACTGTCCTTTGAACCAGTGCTGATGCCTTTGTACACAAAGTTCAAAATCAGTTTGTGTTATTCAGCACCATGCTTGAGGTGAACATATTTTGTTTCTGGATGCAATAAAGAATTGAGCTTTCAGATAAACTATAAATCTAATCAAGCAGGGTACAATAATAAGTAGCGTGTGTTTGTAAAAGATAAAAACACTGAAACAAATGACCTACCTCACTTCTTCTTTGTGGCTAGGAATCTGTGAAGTGAAGCTCTTTGACAAACTTATCCACTATTATCCAGAGTCAGTACAGTTCAGGAAGAAAAGTTGGTTTCCTGCGACCCATTCTCAAAAATTTCAGGACTGCTCAGGTGAAGGTACTGAAATAGTTCAGCCAAAATATTAAAACATATATGAATGTTTTTAAAAAAAAGTCATTGGACCCTATCCTGCTCCCAGGCTATGTATACACTACACTTCTTTTTTGGATAAAGGAATGCAAATTGTGCTCCGCAATTGTGTACCTTTTTCTGAATGTTTTTTCGGAAGAGGTTTTTCCAAAAATTGGCCCGTCTACACTGGGCCAAATTTTGGAAAAACCTCCTCTTTCAGAAGAGCCCTTCTTCCTTGTGAAATGAGGTTTACAGGGCTTCTGAAAGAGTGCATCTGCTCTTCAGCAGAGTTTTTCCAGAATAGCGCCATAGTGTAGACATAGTCCCAGAGAAGTCAGTGAGAGCTTCGTCATCATCGTCAGTGGAAGAAGAATCAAGACCATAGCTGATGTCACTGCTTTGTTCAGTATTAGACAGTATTAGAATGCAGATTTCCTGGTCATAACTTCATTTGTGATCTGAGCGGCAATGAATGGGTAGGGAAAGAGAGAAACAGATGGTGCAATTTGTTATAATGGGGGAGAGAATGGCTGTTATAGAAAGTAGACATTTTTTAAAGACACCTTCTTTTTATTTGGAAAAGAAAAACCACCAGGAGGCATTTGTTAGAAGTCATTGGAAGTTGAGGACTCCTACGAGCTCGCAGGAGATGCAGACACTTCCCAAGACATGACCCATGTGTGCCACTTGATTTTGAAAGCCATAGTGAAAGACAAACATAGACACTGCACCACTATTAAATACATGTGTTACTCTATGCTTTTTTCTTTTGATCAGAAGATGGAGGAATTTACTTTAATTCCTGAACAATGAAAACTATAGCTGTGCTCAGAGAACTTGGTGATATCATAGAATCATAGAATACTAGGACTGGAAGGGACCTCGAGAGGTCATCGAGTCCAGCCCCCTGCACTCATGACCAAGTACTGTCTAAACCATCCCTGATAGACATTTATCTAACCTACTCTTAAATATCTCCAGAGATGGAGATTCCACAACCTCCCTGGAAAATTTATTCCAGTGTTTGACTACCCTGACAGTTAGGAACTTTTTCCTAATGTCCAACCTAAACCTCCCTTGCTGCAGTTTAAGCCCATTGCTTCTTGTTCTATCCTCAGAGGCCAAGAAGAACAAGGTTTTCTCCCTCCTCCTTATGACACCCTTTTAGATACCTGAAAACTGCGATCATGTCCCCATCAATCCAACACAAATTTAAAAATTGTCACTGATTGGATGTTCCAATCTTTTCATAACTTTTTCAGCCAATAAGGCTGAAAGATGCAAATGAGCATGTCAGGAACAAACGAGTGCTTCTGTTGGCCTTGGAGTGGTTAACCTGAACTCCATCTCAACCTTTATATCTTCCTAACGCTTCTAAGCATCTGCATTTCAAAATTTTTGAGCTTGGGTTATCAAGACTGCTCAAAAATACACTAAAGCTATAGATCAACTAAAACAGCATCCCAGCAGATTGAGCTACTCCTAAGAATGCAAAACATTTATATATGTACTAGAAGATTTACCCAGCATTGCTTGGGCTCTTAATTCAAGTAATTGTTGTTTTCTGGAAAATAAAAGGAAAATGTGCATGCTTCATTTAAATCACTGCTGTGAGGTGGAGATGGGGCTGAGAGGTTCAGTATGCTGGCTATCCTGGGGAGAGTGGGCTGCCCCAGTCCTCTCTCACTGTAGCAGCATGGGGCCAGGTGAGAAGCGCCTCTCCATGGCTGCTGCAGCTCCAGTGGGCACAACTGGGGGAAGGGTGCTTGTCCTCTGGCTAAGGCAGGTCCAGGTGCCAGAGTTAGGAATGCAGCAAACTGTCTACTTTCCTTTCACTCACTGATGAAGAGGAACAGCCAGCCATGTTTATGTACAAATCGAGGAGGAGGGTTCATCTCCCCCTGCTCTCCCTAAAGGGCACCTGGGGGTGGGAGGGTTGGGGCTGGGGCAGTCCTGGATGGAGGGTATACACCTCCAACCATCCCCTTTCTCCTGCCTAGTGATTCTCTCTCTTCTGTATGGTTTTATGAGAAGCAATCTGATTCCAGGCACATCCCATTTTCCTGGCACAACTAAACCTTTACCTTGCTGTAAGTTATGATAAGAGAAGCTACATACCAGATTTGGTGGTCTTAGCTCTTAACGTTTAGGAGTTCTTGAGCAGACAGACAGACACCCAGACAGACAGGCAAACCCCCTCAGATATATAGTAGATGTATAAACTACTTAATTTTTGCTTACTTTCTGTCCACTTAAGTTACAAACTGATTTTGTCAAATCAGGGCAACAAGTGTTAACTGCTGTAAGACAATGACAGTTCTGAATTACATAGGTCATGATCTGCAAACACATATACTCTAGTGGGTCCTCTAAACTATGTGCTTGGGTGGCCACCCAGGAGAGATTTAAATGATGCCCAGCTGATGAGCAGAGTACCCATACCCCGCAGCAGAGATTTTTGAGCTCTCAGATCTGAAACTTTACTTGAAAGCTTTCACATATGTATATTTCCTTTTTTCTCTCCTTCAAATCCTATCCTTTACAATACCTAGTTAACTAGAACTTTTGAGACCAGAGATCTACTCTTTTTCTAGAATCTAAAAGATAGGTGGACAAAAATATTGGTTTGTTTTTTAATCTGAAAATCAGCCAGAGCTCTAATATTACACACTAACATTAAAATGACTTAAAACATAATAGCTAATGCTGTTTTTTACTCTGTTTTACAGATGACAGTGAAAAATTATAACTTTTAAAAAATCCTTTATCAGCTGATGTGTATATAGTAGCCTTTGTGCAAGAATCTTGACATTATCGCAACATTTCAAATCACATTCTGTTTGACAACATGCAAGGACAAACAGATAAGCTTTCAGTTTGCTCTTATAATTAGCTACTGTGTCAGACCACAAGCAAACAGAAAGTATTAGAGTTCACAGATGAGGCACACACCAGCTAAGTGCCCAAGAGTAGCACCTGTTGGGCTCATTTGCAACTTTGGGTATCATTAACAAACAAGCATGTTGTGATCCGTGGGTTCAGAAGGGCCATAATAATTTAACTTGGAAATTTGGAAATGGCTCCCAGTCGAGGTTGCAGCTAGAAGTGTAGATGCAGATATGCTGCGGAAGCGATGCACTGTCTCAAAGCAGGGGAGGATGGTGGCTTGCACATGTTGCCTCCACATCTTCCAGAATATATGACTGCCAAAGGTTGATTCACATGAGGTTTTAATAAGTAGTAAAGTGTTATAAAAATTTCTGTTAAAAGAGGGGGGTATAAAAAAGAGATGCAAACTGTGATGGGTGAACCTTAAAATGTTGGTTCAGTTTGGCTCACTCCCCAAAAGTCATTGCTGGGGATTTTTTGTAATTAAATGCTATTGCAATTTTATTAATACCATATAACAATGCAAAAATCCTGCAGAATAACAAAGCGTCTGACCAGACCCCAACAGTAAGTCATTTGAGTTACGCTACTTTAAAGTAATTTGATAAAGCCACACAAAAACACTCAGCTGCTATCCCTTCCATGCAAAGCATCACATTCTGCTTGGTTGATACTGTCTTCACTACAATCAGAAGGTGTGAGTGTAATTTGTGTAGACTCTAACTTTAAACTAGTTTGCTTGGATCCCAGAGCGATGAAGAGGGTGGCTAGCTCTTGCTGAAGGCCAAGCTGCTAAGAGTTCATTCCTGTGGGCCCAGGGACAGTAGATCTATTATCCTCCGCTGATGGTCTGGGGCCGCTAGGTGGAATCAATGAACTATGTTCACTACAGCCTCAGGTTCACTATTGCTATTGTATATGGTGCGTTAAGATAGACCTTAAAGTATACTCATTGGGACTAGTTATATAATACCCATTTATTGGGCTTGATTCTCCACTGCCTTTTACCTTGTCTAGTCATTTTCACTGAGAAACTGAGCGTAAAATGCTCTCCTTCTTGACTGCTAGAATTTTGCACTCACTTTGCACAGGTTTAAGCGACTAGACAAGGCACGAGACACCTAGAGAATCATAACCAAGTTGTCTAACTTAACTTGTCACATTAAGTCAATTTGATAAGAATTAATGCCTCAGTTCAGCAGACCAATACAGAAAGGGCTTAACATTAAGCATGTACGTATTAGGGATGTTAAATTGCATTTAATCAGCTAATTGAGTAGTCAATGGAATTTCTATCAACTACTCAATTAGTTGATAAGGGGGGAAACTGCAGAGCTGCAATAGAGTTAGCTCCTGGCCCGGGAGCTTATCCCGCTGCAGCTCTGCCTTTTAAATGTATTAAGAGCTGCCTGGCTCTGCCTCTCATGGCCCCTGTGGAGATGATGCTGGGGGGAACCAGCTTGACCAGGAGCAGATGCTGCCTGAGTGTGCGGCACTGCTGTGTGTTTCCATGACCCCAGTCTCCTTAGCAGTGGCTTGCTGTGGGAAAGTGTCCAACCACAGAGGCCAGAGTAAGGCAGGCCTCTCCAGGAACCTTGTGAGAAGGACCAAGGGGTTCCTGTGTGATGGCATCATAGGGCTGGTGCTCCCCACAGATTTCAATGAGGTCCAGAATCTCTGCACCAGTCCAGGCCAGAGCTCTCCTCTGCCTCTGGCCAGTGGCAGCTGAGGGAGCAGCAGCAGTGCTGGCCACTGTGGGAGGCTCTGAAGGAGTGTTGGGGTCCATCATGGCTCCCTCATTGGCTGCTGTATCACATGGGGCTTGCAAAGCTGGCCAAACCCTTCTCCTGCTGCCTGGAGTTTTAAGCTCTATGGGAGAAGGGGAGCAGTGGTGGTGCCAGGTGTGGCCAGAGCAGTCAGAGATGCAGCTGTGAGAGGCCTCCAGAGGCCAATTATTTTGAATTAGCAGCAGTGGAGCATCCATACTAATGCTATTTCAAAATAGTTATTTTGAAATAAGCTTATTCCCCGGGGAAAGATCGAGTACAGATTTCAAAATAACCAGCCCATTATTTCAAAATAACAAGCTTGGTAGTGTGGACTGCTTATAAATTCAACCTAAAAGGGGTTATTTGGAAATAACTCCCTAGTGTAGACCAGGGCTGAGAGGGCACTTGAACCCAGCATGGGCATCTGGTGGCTTAGGTGGAGGAAGGCTCTGCCTTCTCAAACTGCCAGCCTGGCCTTGCCCACACTCCATCCCCAGAATGCCTGCTGTAGGCGTAGTGGAGGTGGAGTGTTGCTGCCACAGAGTGCCCACGCTCCCCATGCTCCAGCGCGGATCGGGCCACGCCACTGCCTCCCTCCTCAGTGTGTTGGGGGCCAGGGAAGCTGGAGCCACGTGGCCTCCTCCCTTCCTGCTGCTTCAGGGCCAGGAAGACTGGAGACATGTGGCCTCTTCTCTTTCTACTGCTACCAGGGCTGGGGAGGCTTGGGCTGGCTTGGTCCATGGCTGATTCCCTTCCCACTGTTCCAAGGAGCAGGGAGGCTCAGGCCATGTGGCCTCTTCCTTCCCCACTGCTCTGGGGATGCTAGAGCATCCCAGTGGTGGAGGAACGCACACATGCTCAGTGCTTTGCTGCTCCTCCTCCCTGCCTCAGTGGGGGTGGGCCCTCAGTGGTGGGTGCAGGCTGTAGGTGGGGCTGGGGGCCTGCCTCCCTCAGTCCTAGCTGCACCGACTGCCCATGAAACCCAGGTTGTCTAAACCCAAGCTAGGGTGCTGAACTCTGTGCCACCACTCCTCTTGAGAGGGGAAGGGAGGCAAACAAATTAAAGGTGAGGCCCTGTATTTGGAATGAGGCTAGGTACTTGGCTCAAATGGGCCCCATCAGAGTTTGCCCCATCCTGTGGCCTGGCCTCCCATCCCTCCCCTTGTCTAGAGAGTTTTGCCCATTTACACCAGATGAGGCTCTGAATCTTGGCTCCTATGGAAGCTTCAAATGGAGAACTACTCATCAAATATCGTGTTTCAGTAAGACATGAAAACAACTGTTTCATAAAAACAAAACGCCTCAGCAAAATGAAGATTACTTAGTTCAGGATATTAAACTGGTCATCTGGAAAAATATATTGGCACAAATTCAGCCTGGGTGTAAGTTTGTGTAACTGTATTGGAGTCATCAGAATAGCTCCTGGGCTGAACTTGCCCCATAATTTCTCTGCTGCAGTGCAGCTTCATTATTAAAGTTCACAACATAAGGTGTGAGATGACTTAAATGTGGCAAAGTGTAGCGGGACTTTATAGAGTGTGATGCCTCCTGGCACTCCCATGGGGGAAGTGCTGCTTCAGAACTTCTCCGGCATATGACTTTAACTAGCTGCCAAAAATTGGCCATGCTTACTTGTTTATTAGATTTATTTATCTGGCTTTTGCCAGGCTTAACAAATGCACACATAGTCAGTGCCTCATAAAAGGCAAATCGCTGCAGTAGAAAAGGAATACCAATCCATAGTACAAGAAAAAAAATTACATCAGTGAACAGCAAAATAATTGCTACCTCTTAAGAACAGATGTTACTTAAAATGCATGAGCACATATCAGCTTTTCATAAAGTAAGGAAGTTTATCACTTAAACATCTTGCTGGAATTTGAGAGCTAAGCAATACCTGGTAGAAAAGATGCCATATTAGAGTTTGGAGAGGATGAGTGTCCGGGGTCATAGAACACAGAGGAATACAGCTGGTGAGCCCATTTCTACCCATTAAATGTTCTTTAAGAAGTCACAGGGGATATATAGGCCATCCAGTACTGTATTTTCTGGAATCGCTCCTGTGGTTACAAGCAACCAACATGACTGGATTGCTGGCATTTCAGAATTTCTCTCTCTTGCCTACTTTTCTTTAAATTCATGGTACTGTATAAATGTGATAGTTTGCATACAGGGAATTGTGGTTTCATTCAGATGTGTGGTTCATGCATCCTGGAAGTCTTGTTTTGAGAGCAAATCTAGTCATTCCAAATTAATTACACAAAAGCTATATGGTAGGTTGTAATTTCCATGTGTGTGTAATATGTGTTGCAGCTGATTGGATTTCAGCATTTGTGGTAGACCTTCCATCTTTCTAGTTTCCTATCTCAGCAGATCACAAGCCTTGAGATGCATCCATGTCCTATTAAAAAGGATGGTGGTTGTGGTGTTACCAAAACTGTAATTAAATCTCCTCTAATGTTGCCTTCACTAGAAAGTCCAAGAGGTACATTTCACCTGAATGTGGTTGCTTTTCAGTTTTGTTTAAAAAAGGTGTATTTATTTATTTTGTAACTGTGCCATGATTTTTTAAAAAGTGTAACACTAAAGAGGTGTAGGTCATTTCAGGCTGGTGGGAATTAAAATATAACCTCCCTAGGAAAGGGAAACTTACACCAAGTTAAAAAAGAAAACCTTCATGAGTAATTGGATACCAAAAAGTAATGAAAGGTTGGCAGAAACTCTGCACTGCATACCACGTACTCCCTTTAACAAGCTGAAATCTGAAAACAGTGGAAACATAGGTCAGAGTTGCTTTTCAGAAATGACAGTGCAAGAACAATATACTGGACTAGAAATCTTAGTTTCCCATTATGAAGTATCTTCATATTAAACATTTTTTGGAAAGGTTTTGTCATGAACTTTTTAAAGGCAGACTAGAATAAAAGAATCAAATAAAAGCCTACAGCGGTGGTGAGGAACCTAAGGCCCAGGGGCCAGATGAGGCCCCCAACTTGCCTGGATTCAGCCTACCAAGACTCAGGGCTCGCCCCAGCAATAGAGAGCCCACATTGGCACTCCTGCCACCTCCTCATGGGGCTGGAGCACACAAAATCCACTAGGGTGGGCCCCCAGGCTCTGGTGTACGCGGGGAATGTGGGAAGTGTCTTTCTCCTTATTTGGGGACCACATCAGTGAGGGTTTGTTTTTGGTTTTTGCTTCTCACTTGTGTGCTGCCCACAACTGATTTGTCTGTGGGTCAACGGCCCCCAACCCAAAAAAGTTCCCACGCCTTGCCTATAGTGTCTTAGGGGAATTGACACAACGGTTTCGGTGGATCACATTTATTCTCTCTGAGAGCATTGTCACTTGGTGGAAACTGGGGATACAGATAGGGAATGGGACTTTTAATTTACAAGCCAGAAGTAAGTTTAAAACAAAATATAAAGCTGTATCAGGAAAAAAAATCTGTGGAAGTATCTATATTCCCTTGCTCTTATTCACATTAACATGAACTCAAATTGTTACCAGTATACACAAAAACCTACACACAGGACAGGAAATTCTGTGAGGTTTCCGTTGCTAAGCACCAGACTGTTCCATCAGGGGAAAGAAGGGGGTGCACTCTGCTCCATGGAGGGAAAATCCAAAAATGAAAATCGAGTGGATTCCCAGTTCTCTATTTCCCACGCCTCGACTCCTTATTTCCTGGTCTGAGAAGAAACTTCTCCATGAACGGGGATAGAGTGGACGTCACATGGGAGGGGAAGAGCTGTGAACAGTTTTATGATATCATTCCTTCTAGAAGCAAGCTGAAATTCTGCTGAAACCTTCATCTAGACAGACTATTGCTGTTCATCCTTAATCTGGTGCACTCCTGTCCCTTTCTTTCTCTGTCTGTGGCACATAGTCTAGTCCAGTGGTCTCCAACCTTGTTAAGCCCATGATCAGTTTCTGAATTTAAGGGCAAACCAAGTCTGCCCTTTCCCGAAGCCCCGCCCTCTCACTATACCACCCCCCCCTCACTTTCACCAGGCTGGGGTACAGAAGGAGCTCAGGAGTGTGGCTTGGGGTGCAGAAGCGGGTTTAGAATGCAGGAGTGGGTATGGAGTGCTGGGTCTGAGACAGGGTTGAGGGCTGGGACAGAAGGTTTGGGATGCAGGAGGGAGTTTGGGGTGCAGGCTATGGGAGCAATCTAGGAGTTGTGGTGTGGTTTCCTTCTGAACTGCACTTTCTGCCAGTGGCTCCTGGTTGGCGGCACAGGAAGGCTAAGGCAGGCTCCATGTCTATCCTGGCCTCATACTGCTCCCAAAAGGGGCCAATGTGCCTTTGTGGACCCAGGGGTAGGGATTAGGGGCGCTCTGCCAGCACTGCCCTCTTAGCTTCCATTGGCCACAATTCCCCATTCCTGTCAAGGGGAGCTTTGCAGGGGGTGCTTACAGGCAGGAACAGCACACTGAGATTCTTCAGCTCCACTGAAATCAGTGGTTACCTGCAAGCTTTTTTTATACCATCTGAGAAGCTGGCCATCAAACTAGTTTTACTTCCCGATTGCATGCTCAAAATTTTTCCTTTTGGTCTTTATTTTCTCTTGCTTAGTTTTAGCAAAGTTTTAACAAAATTCATTGAGCTGTTTTTGAATGAACAAAGCAAGCTTCTCTTTCAAAGCTCTGGGAAGTATCTGAGAGCTGAGTGAGCTGCTCTGTTTGGGGAACAAACAAAGAGCAAATCATTGGACTGCTCCTGTTCTGCCCTGCACTAGGAACACAGCAGCAGGGGAAGGAGGACAGGCTGCTGTGCTGCTTTGACATGCCTCAGCACAGAGAGCTCACCGAGCTATGCATGATACTGCTCCCAGCAGCTGAGGAGGCTGTGGGAGAATTCAGAGGGAATCCCAAGATGCAGAGATCCGCTCTGCCTTCCCACAACACTGCACTGTGGGATACATACTCACAGTGCATTGCTCACACTGTCAGTGATGGTGTCCGCAGTGTGGACATGATCTGCTGACAGATCATGTGTGAACACCCTCTGGCAATTTTTGTCAACTTTTTGGTGTCTACATAAATGTTGTCAACACAACTTGGTAGTGTAGACATACCCTCAAAGACATTTGTTAGAAACTGGTAAATGTAGGGACCCTACAAAAAACCAACGGGTGTAGTTTTACTTGACACCAGTGTAACAAAAAAGGCTGAAATAAATTTCTTTATCGAGGAATATACCTCTAAAATGTTCCTCATTTCAGTCTCAAAGGGCTGGCCTATACTACTGCTTCAGTTAATGTCACTTATGTCACTCAGGGGTGTGAAAAAGTGGCACAAGTTACAGAGTGCTGTCCATGTTGGCTTATGTCAAAATAACTTCCACCTCTCATGGAGGTAGAGAAATTGTACCAATGTTGCACTGTAATGTAGACTTGCCCAACGTCACCTATATTCCAGATACATTTGGTGTCCCTTCACTTTTATTGTTTACATCAAAAGTAAAGAATAATGGAACAGGCATATATGGAACTATATACACTAAAGGAATGAATCCCATAGCATTTATAGGTTCCTTCATTAATATATTTTTAGGCCCCTCATTTTGGACCTTCAGTCTATGGGTCTTGACAGGCTGTGTGATATGTCTGACAGTGAGTGCCAGCATATGAAATAATATCCCTACTGCCAGCAGCTGTCAAATAAAACTCCACTGTAGGATGAAGCATGATATAGGAAAGAAAATCTAAGAGATTTATTTTTATAACAGTCCAAACACCTTCACATACTGGTGGTGGGCCAGATGCTCAGCTGGAATTCATTGACACTGCTCCATTGGCTTCAATGGACAATGCCAATTTACACCAGATGAAGATCTGCCCTTGAAGACTAACCAGACTCTCATAATACCAGATGAATAAATATATAAAATATCAATTATTGCTTTTTTTAAAAAAAAATCTAGGTTATAAACATAGAATGTTTGGATAAGAAAATTAAAAATCATTATTATTCATTTATGCCTTTGGGGCCCGATAATGTCTCCCTCACCTCTAGATTTTGTTTTTCTTCTCTTTTTTCCCCCCTTAAAACATGTTTGGCATTTAGAAATTTTAAAGTAATTTCCTCCTTTGGCCTCACCTGGGATCTCTGCTGTCCCAGAACCTCCTTCTGACCTCAGTGTTGTGTTTTCATTTAAAATAGGGTATGTCTATAAATGTCAGCAATACGGAGCAATTAGAAGTTTGAAAAGGGCTGTAACATAAACCAGCATTATAGTGAAATGGATACCGCCTTAAGCTGCCTGAAATTCACTTGCTGTTGGAAAGACAATATCCTGCCATTCTCCCATGGTGGCCTTCAATTGAACACATTTGGCTGAGGCTTGACTCATTTTTAAGATAAGTCTCTGCATGGCTTGAAACAATGAAGAAACACAGTGAGAGAGAAGCCTGCAAATTGGGCTGGTAGTTAGCCAGCGCTAGGCAGAAATGTGACACTGGATTAGTCTTTAATAGCTGTCTGTGGTGCTATCTGTGAAATCCAATGCTATCCAGGTTTCCCTGCATTGCAGGGCAGGAAAGCGTGGTTTGGTCTTGCATAAAATTCCCACATTCTTTATTGTTATCATTATTTTGTAGTGACAGCCTCTAAAATCTATCTCCTGCAATTCAAAAAACATTTGTTGCAATAACGACGTGGCTCATTAACAAGTTTCTGTGTGTGATATATCACATTATTCTAATTCATTCTTCAGAGGAGCTCTGTCCTTATCCTTTCAATGAACATACGTTGCTTTCCCTCATCATTTCCAAATGACTGTATAGGACATCTATCAGGGATCTATAAACCGTGATTAGTCCTGCCATGGGGGCAGAGGACTGGACTTGATGATCTCTCAAGGCCCCTTCCAATTCTAGTGTTCTATGATTCCACTTCTGCAGCATTCCAGCCAGCTCTCTACAGTCAGTAGATCACATTTAAACTGAACAAGCTCATGAAAGCACAAGAGACTTTTTTTCCTGGAAAACATCTCCTGGTTTCAGAAGCACTGCACTCAGTTCCTCCAAGATGTAACTGAATGTCAAAGCAGCTCCAGAAAGCATGTGTTCCCCTTCCCTCACACACTCTGAGGCTTTGGGGCTAGATCCAGAAGCCAGCCGGGAAAAATAGGACAAACCAAAAAATTACCTGTTCCATGGTCTTCAGGGTAGGTCGGTAATTAAATAAATCTCTGCTGAGAGGTTTCACTGAACCTGTCTCTCAGTTCCTGAGAAAACAGTTCACTTCAATTAAGTTCTGCTTGGAAAAAATCATTTACGGGCTTGAAACTGTGTTTCTGCGGAGTTTTACCTGAGGTCAGGAAGGAAATCTTTTTGAACAAACAGGCGTTTCTATGCAGAAGTCTTTTGAACTTTTTTCTAATAGTGAACTTTTAAAAAGCAATATGTAGAAGTTTGGAATTTTGAGGGGATTTAAAGCTTTGTATCAAAACAGTGATAGAGTGGAATTTTTTTTTTAAATGTTGCACGGTAGTTGTACATTGGGATCAGGTTAGGGAATGGTATCTTTTTCTCCTACAATGTCCCCCTAGAATTTGGTTCGTCTAGCTGTACAAGTAGGTAAGATAATGAGGGTGTTCTCTTGAAGATTTTCAGTTTTTTTCCAAAAGTATATACCGCATATTAATCTACACATATTCACTTTACAAGCAGACTTGTTAATGGCCTGATCGAAAACCCACTGAAATCACTGAAAAGATTCCCTTTGTCACCAATGGGCTTTGGATCAGGCCTGTGATGTTTTGGCATAATGAGCTAGCAGAGCAGCGCTATTTCAGCCTTGACATTAGCACAGCCACCAGATCTCAGCCACAATTTGTGCTATTTTCGGTAGCTGTGCATGGAGTGATACTGTTTGGTATAGCCATTTGCTATGAGAGTTATCACACTGACAAGCCCAGCAACAAGGCTGATAAAATTCCTAAGCCCAAACCAAAGCTGGCACATGACACCAGACCAACTTTCAGCCTGAAAATGGTCCAATACACAAGATCCACAAATGTAACAAACTGGATTGTGGCCTGTGAAAATGTCAGAGGAGTTAAGAGAAAAGCCAAACTACCACATATTGGCTGGAGGGGGTGGAGGTTCAAATTAGTCAGTATAAGTTATTGATGCCCTGGGCTGCAATAACTTAGTAGAGACAACAAATGTGAAGCTCAGTGGGGTGTAATTTGCCTCTTTCGATGGATTTCTAAATATACAGAGACCATTTACAAACAGTGGAATGTGTGAGCTTCCCCTCAGACTGCAAAGGCCTTGTAAAAGCTTGGATGGTGCACCTTGCCAGATGTGTAAGTAAACTCTGTCTTACCTAACCAAAGAGCAGGTGACCAGCAGGAAGGAGGCAGGGAGGTCACATTGTTCTCATGGATGTTTCCTATAAATTATCCTCTCGTAGGAGGCATCTGAGGCCTGCAGAGTTCAGAGGAGCATGAACTTGTGACAACTGAAGATTGAGCCTTTCGCTATCCTTATCAATGAGCCAGTGCTGGGCATAAGTACACTAAACAATTGCTTAGGGCCTTGAGCAGCTCTGGGAGGGGGCAGGGAAACATTCACTTTTGATAATGTGTTGTATGAGGGGAGCCCACATCTTCCTGGTTCGGGCCCCCAATGGGCCAGCACTGCTGCAGCTTATCATAGAATGAGGACCTGCTGGCTCCTCAGATTCCTGGGCTACCCTGGCCTTCATGGTGCATTACTGATCCCCACTTTCCACAGAGAGCATTGGATGCTAATGTGCACCAGGAGCCATGCTACTTTTGGCTGAATCCTGCTGCAACTGCTCTGTGGAAGCTGTCAGAGTCTTGACTCCTTAAGAGTAAAGAACCACAGCTGCATAGGGAGACAGACACCAGAGTCATCAGGGATTGAGCCCAAAGACTTCCCAGACCAAAAGCCCCACCTACTATTTCTTTAGAGCTCAAGGATGTTACCTTTAGCGCAAGCTGCAGAAGTTTGTGGGTTTAGGCGCTGCAGGCCCTGGGTTTGAGTCCCGCTGATGACCCTGATGTCTGTATGCCTATGTGGCCAAGGTTTGCTACACTGTAAGCTCTGCAGACAATATAGACTCCCAGATTCCTGCTCTGCTCCTTGTTCAACCCATAGAATGCTGCAGAACCCATTCTGCATGGAGCCTCAATGGAAGGGTATCTGTGTGTTATGTAGCAGAAGTGTGCGCAGAGACAGCACTCCTCCTTTCCACCTAGGCTTAGGAGATCCATCCCTATATGCTTTGGCTCTCTTCTGTGAGCATTTCTCACTATATCTACTGCTGGTTACTACCAAGGTGGTCTTGTATGACTGGATGGCATGCCCTATATCAAGGGTGGTGAATCTTTTTTGGGTCAGAAGCTGCTGACCCACAGAAAAATCAGTCAGGGGTCATACACAAGTGAGAAGCAAAAAACCCAAACCCAAAACCAAAAAAATGTGGCCCCTGTCTGAGAAGGAAAGAGACTCCTCACATTCCCTTCACACACCAGAGCCTAGGGAGCCCATTCTCTAGTCCATTTTGTATGTTCCATCCCCAAGTGAGTCAGCGGGAGGACTAGAGTGCCAGCACGGGCTCCCCAATGCTGGGGGGGCCCCTGAGCCTCAGGGCCAGATCCAGGCAAGCCATGGGCCACTTCTAGCCCCCAGTCCTGAGATTCCTCACCCCCACCCTATATTAACTTGCTGAGTTCATTTTGCTGCTATTATTTGCAGCTCGTCATTCCAGTGACATGTCTGCACTGCAAATATGACCCCATGGCCATACAACAGAAATCTGTAGGAGGGAAGTGGTATCAACTGAGTCTAATGCAATCACAGTAAAATAAGTCTCTAACTCTGGTTAATAGAAATGCAAAATGAGTTTCATTTGCAGGAGCAACAAATACCACACAGAACTAAGTCCTCTTCACACCTTCCCTGTGTAATCTATGCAATAGGATCTATGCAGTGCTGTGACATCTCGTCTGAAGTCTTCGGTCACCACTAGAATTTCAGGGGCATTAGCACCAATGTTCCCTCTAATCTTTTCCATCCATGTGCAGAATGAATTCTGTTATGTGCACCACTATCGAAGCAATGTGTGGCTGTGCATCACAGGAGAAAGAAACAAAGAAACAAAAAAACCCTACATATAAGTATACATTTTAAAAAGTTACCTCAGAAATAGTTACTCTAGCCTGGACAGGTTAGGCAAGTCACTGCTCAAAGAATTAAATTGACAATTAAAAAGAAATAAAATATGAAATGCAGAGACCAGTCAAAAAACTAAAATAAAAGCACTTTGAAAATTCCAGAGACTAGATGTGCAATGCTGGAAGTATCAAGAAGCAACAACAACAATGTGTGTGTGTGTGTGTGTGTGTGTGTGTGTGTGTGTGTGTAAAAGAGACCGAGATAGTGTGCGCGCACATGCTTAAAGTTAAATATATGTTTAACTGCTTTGCTGGATATGGCAAAGGTGTCCCATGTGTTTAATTTAAGCACGTACCTAAGAGGTTTGCTGACTCAGGGCCTAAACTAAGACCTGGAGGCTGGTCCCTTATATAAGTTAGCACAGCTGAGGCTCCACCCTAAGGCAATGGCTACACTACAGCTAATGTCAGCAGAATGTACGCTGCTCAGGGTTGCAAATAATCCACGCCCCTGAATGACATAAGTGACTCTGACATAAGTGCCAGTGTGGACAGTGCTATGTTGACAGGAGAGCTTCTGCTGCTTGTGGAGGTGGTTTTATTATTATGCTGACTGGAGAGCTCTCTCCTGTCAGCATGCAACCTCTTCACCACATGTGCTAGAGTGGTGCTGCGGCATTGGTGCTGCTGCAGCACTGTCTGTGTAGACATGCCGTGTTACACTTGTATATGGCCCTCATTAGTATGGTATGTGAATACCTCTGAAAATGATGAAGTATACACATAACTCTCTCTTTCTCCCTCCTCCCCCACTCAAATTGACTCATGAATTAAAAGCACATCTTTCTCTGCCTTTTCTTGAAAATTCAGGATGATCATCTGCTGCTTTGGAAATTCGTGTTTGGATTCTTTTGACAGAGACCAGAAACTCTAACTTCAGACAAAATTCTGCTGTCATTTACCCAGTGTAAATCTGGAGTAATTCAATGAAATCAGTCAGGAGAGTTATTCCAGATTTACATTGTTTTAACTGAGAGCAGGTTTTGGCCCCATATTTGTACTATGTTTCATATCAACACATATCCTCTAGGATACTTGCACTTTGTTTCAGCATTACAAGAGAAAAGATGTTCATTGAGGTGGCTTTTTTCCCTTCCATGGAAAGACCTTTTTCCATGGTTCTAGGCCATAGTGAATACAAGCCAAGCCCAAATCTGTAAACAGCAAACCACAAGATTGTGCCACAAATCACCACCAGTTTACAAGCCAAACAAAGAACACAATCCAGAACTGTCAAAGATCCACCTGATTACTTTTTGTAAAAGACAAATGTCACAGGCTACCATAATGGCTGGCAGTACACGTACATACTTTATGTAAAGGACACACTGAAGTTAATCATACCATTTTCCTCCACCGAAGTTCCAAAGAGAACTGATAAGAGATATTGGGCAGATGCCTGCTAATTTACTGATGCCAAAGGAATGGAAGTAGGATACACCAGCAGAAAACATGGCTCTTTTATCCATAAATGCATACAGGCATACAATTTATTATGATCAAAGATAATATTAGGTAAAGAAAACAAATGCCACTTGCCTGCAAAGTCCAGGGCTTGTGTTCTAAGAGTCATGACCTTACCTATACTCATTCAAATGGAAATTGGAAAAAAAGCAAGTCAAGAAAGAGAAGATTTATGTCCAGTTTCCACCCACAATCCTAGCTGAAGTGAACAGAAGCCGTGGGTGCTTAGCAACTTTGAAAATCAGATTCTAAGGCCATGCCTATACCACCACTTATGTCAGCAAAGTTACGTCACACAGCAGTGTGAATATTCCGTCCCTTCAGTGACATGTTTATTCTGGCATAAGTAATAATGTGCATGGTACAGTGCTACTGCCACTCCTTGTGGGTGCTTCACCTATGTCAATAGGAGTGTTCTCTCCCTTCTGCTTTGAGTGGCTACCCAAAAGATCTTCCAGTGGTGCAGCTGCATGGATACAACTATGCTGCTGTAAGCTCGCTATGTTGACATAGTCTAAAAGGCGACCCATTGCATAACTTTGCTAAAAACTAAAAGCCAGAATCTTAATAAAGACACTCGATTATGTCTTATTACAACAATCTACAATTCACCATCTGCCTTCTTTGTCTTACGACTACAGGGATGCTGTCAGGGTTGTTCCCCACTCTGGCACTCAGGCATCATCTTCACTGAGAATTCTTCCAGCAGAAAATATGCTAATGAGTTCCTCATTAGCATAAGTCACAATCTCATTAGCTTATTTTCTGCCATTTCTTTTTGTGCAAGGAATTTTTGCACAAAAAAGAAGCAGTGTGGACTTTTTTTGTGCAAAAACCCCGTTTTGTGCAAGATCCTTATGCTTCTCCAGGACAGGCATAAGGATCTTGTGTAAAATGGGGGTTTTGTGCAAAAAAAATAAATAAATAAAAAAGTCCACTCTGCTTCTTTTTGTGCAAAAACCCCTTGCGCAAAAAGAAACAGCAGAAAATAAGCCAATGAGATCACAACTTATGCTAATGAGAAACTCATTAGCATATTTTCTGCCAGAAGAACTGTCAGTGAAGACAAAGCCTCAGGGTGCAGAAGGTGAGGACCCGCAAGAGAGCTTCAAAACTTTGTATCTACAGGCACTGGTTACAAAAACTTCCCTCTAGAATCATAATACACAGACTTTGGGGAATTGCTGCCACCATCAAGTGCTATTTTTATCCCTAAAAACCAGGCATGAACACTTGAAAACCACCTCCAGGGGTACCCCAAGCTCTTTTGCCTCAAAAGAGCTTGAAAAGAGAAAAACAAGCTGCAATCTCTGGTAGCTGACCCCTCAGTCAGAGGCATGCAGATACACACAGACAGACCTTCTAGGATACAAGAATCAAATCATCACCTTAAAAAAAGAGATTTTTATTACAAAACAAAAGAGAAACTTGATAAAGCATACTTGGTTGCTAGATGTTACCAAGCAATTAAGGAAAACAAATTAAAACACAGAGAAAAGTCTCTGAGCATAATGCAAGGTAGTAAATGGGGAGGGGAGGCATAGATTCACACAGAGACGTTCAAACCAAACCACAAAATAAAAATTACTCTGAACGCAACTGGGTTCACTTTTCCCTTTACTTACTTCCAATTTTCTCTTTGTTCACTCCACTCCCATGCCCCAAATTCACTGGAGACATAGTAGTCCAGCCTGGGTTTAAATCATTCTGTTTCTCAACTCCTGGTTTCTCTCTCCCACACACGGAAAGCAGGCAAGGAATCTATACCAATTCAAATTTCAACACTCTATCTCAATTGGTTCTCCCAGTCCCCTGGCCAATACCTTTGCTAGCTACCTGACTTTAACTTCTTGGTCACCGACTAATGGACGACTCCTGTCCATTACAGATGCTAATGGGCCATTTCATTTAGAATGGCCCCTTAGAGTATCTGCTAACTTCTTATGCTAAACTATCTGATCGGTCTTGTATTTAGCTATGACATCCTCCTCATCTTTCCTGATGTTCAGAAGAGCACAGTGTAGCTTGAAAGCTTGTTTCTCTCAGCAACAAAAATTGGTGCGGTAAAAAACATTACCTCACCCACCTTTTCTCCCTAAGGACATGTCTTCAGTATCCACAGGATCGACTGGCAGTGATCGATCCAGTGAGGGTCGATTTATTGTATCTAATATAGACACAATAATTCAACTGCTGAGCAGTCTTACATTGACTATGGTACTCCACCAAAATGAGCAAAGTGAGCAGAGTTGAGGGGAGAGCATCAGCTGTCTACTCACCGCCGTGAAAATGCCCCAGTAAACCGACCTAAGTACGTGGACGTCAGCTATGTTTTTCATGTAGCTAAAGTTGTGTAATTTAGGTTGATGGCCTGTGATAGTATATAAAAGGCCTCAGACTACATATACAACTACAGCTTATGCCAGGAAATTTTATATCGCTCAGGGGTGTGAATATACCACTGCCCTGAGTGACATAAATTATGCCAGCATACGTATGTGTGTGCACAGCACTATTTCAGCAGGAGAGTGTCTCCCTCCAACATAGCTTATGCCGCTCTTGGACTGAGCTTTCTCCCATTGGCACAGAGCATCTCCACCATATGCTGCTACAGTGCTCTACCTATAGATGTGACCTGACACAAGGAATAGTACACTTTATTAATGGATTAATACTCTGACACTTGTGATACAAATAAAGTACTAATTGAGTGTGTATTATTCCTCAACTGAAGCTCAGAAAAAATTACCTCAGGAATTAGTTTTAACATTGAAGAAAGCTATGCTAAAATCCTTGGAGTTACTACTGCTCATAGCCTGAGCAATCTGAGAACCTACATTTTGAATATTCTTCTGTCTAAAGTTACCAAAAAATAAAGTAGCTGAGTGTGAGCCAGTTCCATTTATTTTCTAGCTTTTGTGTCCCTGAAGTGAATTAACATTAACCAACTTGCACACAGCATGCATCTGGAGCAGGGTATTTCAGAAGGGAAAAAAAAGTGGAGGTGATTTGCATGGTGACCTTAATCTGTGCTTTCTAAACTCAAACTGCTGGTCCTCAAATACACAAGGTAAAATGAATAAAGCTTGAAAAAAGTCTTTGCTGGGAACCTTGGGGAAATTCCTTGCACATCACTTTGGCACTTTATTATACAGTTGGATTTATTACAAAGGTACTAAATCTTCATTATACATGACAGCCCTACTTTTTTGCCCCACAGTCTTGTCCTTTAGCTTTGATTACTCCCTTTTAAAATCCAGAAGTCTTCCTTCTCTACCTCCTCCCCCACAGTTTAACAAATTTCTAAAATGTCCTGCACTTCAGTTTATCTGAAAATAGTCAGAAGTGATTTCTTTGCCGTGGGCCCATGTGTCTTAATCAGAGATGTCAGACAAGTACATCTAATGCAACATAATTCAGTATCTACATGTTTGGTTGAATGGTAAATTCATACTAATTTCTTTTTCTCCCTGTATGGCCAGATGAACGCACTGGCTGCCTTGTCAGAGAATCAAAAATCAGCTGTGATACACTAGCATCTGTCAGGTTCAGCTAAATACATACTGCACCAAAGAGCTGATTTTACATTCACATATAACAAAGCACTTATTTAAAATGTCATATTTCATGAGGTTAAAGAAGATGCTTAAAGCTGAGCACATGCTTACGTGCTTCGCTGAATGGAGAAGGATGTAAGCATATGCTTAAATGATTTGTTGATTTGGGACCTAAAAGGAAGTTTCTGCCACTCAGGGGGTATAGACAACTTCAGTGGGGCTCCTGGGCATGGTGGAAGGGGGCTGGCTCTGTGCTCCTGGAAAATGTAGGGCAGCCAGCCCTCTGCACCACGCCACGCTACCTCTCTAGCCCTTAAAGCTGCCCAGAGCATGTAGTGCAGCGCTCCAGCAATGATTTAAAGGGCCCAAAGTTTCAGTTGCTACCATTGCTGCAGTAGCAGTGGCAGTGACCGGGAACCGCAGGCCCCTTTGAATTATCAGGATGTGGGCCAACTGCCCCTTTACCCCCCCCCCCTCCGGTTAGCAGGTCTGCTGCCACTCCTATTCACAGTGAGTAGTAACATCTTAAACGAGGAGCTATTGCATTGAAGTCAAGCATGGCGACGTCTGGTCCCAACTGTTTCAGATACATTTGACAAGAAGCAATGAGGCTGACATCACTACACTTCCCCATTGTACTTGGGAAAAGCCCAAACAGAATCTAGCCCTGGATATTTAAGAGGGCATATAAAGAGTAGGTGCCACTGCCAATCTCCGAGGACAGATGAGCTGGTCTTCAGTCATCCTGCTCATGATTCCTACTGTTCTTTGAAAGTGTTCCGGTCTCTGGGATGCAGTACAGTTTGTTATTCTGTATGTATGCTAGTCACTCAACATGAGATGCCTGTGAGATATTCCTAATCCTGCCTTTGTGTGCTTCTTAACACATTTTTTAAAAAGTCCATAATGGTGGGCCACATTGTCCTCTCCACCAGTGTGAATCTCTGTGCAGATTTCCTCACCATGTTCAATCACCTTCCTTTAGCCGAGGGCAGGGGTGGACATGATCTGGCCCTGCAAGCCTTTTAATCCAGACCACCATGGGTGGCCGGTATACTAGGCAGAGGAAGGCACTGCCTTCCCAAACTGCCATACTCTGCCCCCCACCATACTCTGCCCCCAGAATGCCTAGGCATTTTGGAGGCAGAATGTTGGTGCCCCATACCGCCCCTCACCCCTGTGCTCTGGGGCCAGAGAGACTCGGGGCGTGCGCTTCCATGTCCCTGTGATGGGGGGTATGGCCTGGGCAAAAGGGCGGGGTTGAGCTCTTTACTAACCCAGCTCTACCTTTCCTAACCATTCATGTGGCCCAGCCACCCCTGCAGCATGGAGCAGTGCCACTCAAAGTGTCTAACTGCTCCCCATGGCTCTCTGCATTATGGGGGCAGGGGGAGGCTTTGCCTAGGAGTTGGCTGCTCTTGTTCCAATCTTGTGGAATAAACTGTAGCGGCAGCCCCTAAAACTGACATATCTGCAACAGGCCAAGCTACTGTCTGTCAGATCTGGGAGGGACAGCGTCAAGGTGATCAGCTCAATAAAGCACTGGATCATTTTTAGAAGTGCTTACTGTAAGGATGGTTTACTCTGTTTAACAAGGCTCTTTTTTAAGGGCATTTATGAAAAGCAAAAGAAATGAATGCTCCCAAAATAGCATTTAAATTATTTTGTAAAAGCCTGATGTCAACTGACACAAGTCAGGAAATACTGGGTGAAGGCTCAAATACTGTCCTCATTTCACTCTGTTTTTCAGCACATATATTATCACCCATTGTACTTACGACCCCTGGGAGAGGATCTAATTTCAGCTGGAATACCTGGGCCAAAGGCGGATTCGTTATTTTTCATACGACAGTATAAGTATGCATGGGGCTTTACAGTCCCATAAAGTACACAGTCTATGCCCTGCAGGCCTTACAATTTACGTAGGAATTACAATCTTAGTAGCGTTCCCGTAGCAATTGCACAAACATAAGTCCCAGCAATCACACCATATTTTTTGCAGGCTGCAAGTTCATGGCAGGCAGGTGCCCTGAGTTGGAGCCTTAATTATGAATTTCTAGATTTACACTAGACTTTTAACATTATTTTAAGTGTAGCTTTTCAGGATTCTCTGTTTCTCACCCACATCAAAACCAGCAGAGGAGAACAAATGTACCAGTCCCATCCATACATATTTTAAAATGTGGCTCTTGGGTTGCATTCCCTCCACCACTCTGCAGTCTTTGGGGCAATGTGGGGGCTTCAGAAGATCTGTAATAATGAGAGGGATTCTGTAGTCATTCTCTGCTCAGGTTCCCCTCAGTTCAGTGACTTTGCCACCCTTGGCTCCTGAGCTACATCATGAAAAAAGAGCTAATCCTACCCATCTCCATCTGTGGCAAGGGGACATGGTCTCCCACCATGCCAGGAAGAGAGACACCCACAACTGCCCCCTGGTGGGCAGAATCAGGACACCTGTGGCTGCCCCACCAGAAACAGAGGGGTGGGACTATAAAAGGCCAGCCCTCTAGCTCAGCTGGAGAAGAGCTGCCAGAAGGGCAGGGCATCTCTCCCCAGGAGCTGGAGCTAGTAAAAGCCAGAGACTGCTGCCGTGCCAAAGACACAACAGGACAGAGCTGCTGGATAGTAGTGACACCAATGAGCTGCTGGGGTTGCCCCTTGTGGTCTACCTGAGGGAGCTGGAGGACAACCCTGGGACCCAGATACCCCTAGACTGGCAGGGTAGGAAGTAGCCCAGGAAAGCTGAATATAGTTTGGCTGTGAGACTGTTAATAGACCGGTCAATGTGTTGTGGGTGGATGGCCTGAACTTGTCTGCCATTTGCCGGAGCTAGGACACCACACACATTGTCTATAACTCCTGCCTGAGAGCTAATTTCCCCACAGAACTACAAGTAAAACGCTGACTGTTGGCTGCCCTTCCCTGCTCTAACTGAGGGACCTAGGCAGCAAGACTGATTACTGCTTGCACTGGTTGCCAGCCAGGACCTGCTAACTGTTGTCTGCCCTCCCTGCCCTGATTCAGACTGCAGGATAGACAGACTCCCTGATGCTCAGCCCTGCCACAGGCTAGAGCCTAGTGACCCTCTGATTCCCCTGGACTGAGTAGCTCCAGGAAGGAGTGGAGTAAGGAGGGATATGATTTCCTGCCTTTCCAGGCAGAGACAGACCCACAAATTCCTAACCTGCCCCACCTGGCCTTTTTCCCCACACTGAGATTTTTGTGGAAAAGAAGCAGATAGTGGCCCAGTGGAAGTGTAAACATTTAATTCACTTCTGTCCTACCTTTCCACTCCATGACAAGATAAAGCAATGTAATTCATAGGAGTAGCCTCCATTCTTTGGCTTGCAGTAACACTCATTCAATGATTGATGGAGTAGTAACAATAGACCACAGAGACTGTAAATTAATGTATTTTTAGAGCTGTGGTACATAAGATGCTAGTGTCTATTTTGGAGGATATTAAAGACCATGGCAAGGATGTCTCTGGCAAGCTCTGATTACAAGTATAACTACAGCCTATCTTTTGTTTCCTTTTATGCTTGCTGTTTTATTTTTATGTGCTGGTTCACCAAAACCTTCCATGAAGCCTCATGACTAATTCGGGAGGACTGAAGACATCCAAAGGTGTTATGTACCCAACCACCCAAGCCATCTACTACAGTTGCATAACAGAAGCAATGAGGCATTGTCACTCTGGGTTTTGTTCATTGCAGACTGTGATTAGCATTTGAGAGTCAAAAGAAATGTGCAGATTGTAGGCATATGACACTTCTGAACAAGGGGGTGACCTCGGAAGGGGAGAAATATCAATTCTTTTTTTGAAGCCAGATTCATACTCGGGATGATTATCATAACACACTTGGGAGCAGAAGGGTGAGGAGACATGGGCCTCATAAAAACTTGCCTTGGTTTTCAAATCTGTCTGGTTTGTGATTTCTCCAGCCTGATTTCAATATCAGCTGTGGATCACTATGTCAGGGGGATTAGCCACATGAATGTCTAATGCACAGATAGTTACCTCCATTAATAAAGAAAAAGGAATTCGAAAATTAGTATTATTTCATGTTTATATTCCAGCAGCATCTAAATGCCAATGAGATGGGAGCCCTTTGTGCTAGGAACTGTACAAACATGTAATAAAAAACAGTTCCTGCCCCAAAGAGCCTACAACCTAAATACCAAAGGTATTATCAGGAATATCATTGAGGCATTCTCCATACCTAAGCGATCTAGCTCTCTTGGAGCATAAACCTGCAGGTTGTAGGACCGTAGGTGGAAGGGAAAACTTAGGCACAGTAGCTTGTCGAAAGTCATTTAGCAGGTGAGCAGCAGAGCCAAGAATAGCATTGAGGACTCCCAAGCCCCAGTTCAGAGGCCTCACCATAAGATCACACCGCATCCCAAATTATGGAACAATAAGTAAATGTAGATTCACTACATTAACCTTAAACAGAAACATAAAGAGACTCCCTTGTAATCAAACTATCTAACTTGCATAACATATTGTAGAGCACAGACCTGAGAGCCAATAAAGGTGTGGCAAGAATTTGCTTGGCAATCTGGCAGCTTGATTGCCATCCCATGAATGAACAGGACCCACAAACAGGAGAGAAAAGGAAAAACAGCAAAGAAAACTCAGTTTTCCACCTGTGCTGAGGACTTTTTCTCTCCCTTCCACCTAAATCTGTCTCCTAATTCATCAAAGGACTGGTATGTTTCTCATGCAGCAGATGGATCAGCAATGGCATGCATACAGCTGTGCATCACAGTCCCACAGGTGTTTCAGATAGTGTTTTGTAACTACTCAGCAGAGAGCCATGTAATGCAGTACGGAAAAAATGGTGAGCTGTCAACTGTGTAACTTGAGAATAGCACATCTTCACTGACTCATAGCATCTGAGTGAGGAAAGGATATTTATAAGTTCACTCCTATTTCATTTCAACCTCTCTTATTAAGAATATCTCATCATTTTATGAGCACAGCTGAGCTTTAACTCTAGTAGGACATTGCAAAAACATTCTAGTTCAACTGGTTGTCATACAGGGTATCCAGAAAAAACAACTTAGCATTGGGGAGTTGCTGTAAGGCAGCAAGCCGGTGAAACTTCTAGCTCTTGATCCTTCAATCTGCAGTGATGAGACTTAATTTGAGAAACAATTTGTAAATTCTATCCATCTGAAAATGTTGGGTTAAATTCAACCCAGGCTGTCTCTTCCCCTTGTCCCCTAGAGACACAAGCAGGAAGTAGCTGTAGTCTGGTTGCAAAGTGTGGGATGGGTGTGCTGACCAGTGCAGCCTCGATTGTGCCATGCCCCAGTGGGAGCAGGACAAAGCAGCCAGGTATGGCCAAAAGCAGCAATTTTTGCTGCATTCATTAAGCAGTAGCTCATGCTCCCTCAATGTATGCTGTTTCACGCCAGCAGGCATTCTCCATACCGAAGCAACCAAGCTCTCTTGGAGCATAAACCAGGCCCCCCAGCACTGCAAAGTCAGCATTCATCCTGGCCACGGAATGTCTATACTTAGTGGAGGTGGGGAAGAAACTTCCTGTGTTATCTTCTCTCCAAAGCAGGACAAGCCAAAACTCATCTCAGCCCTTAATCAAAAGCCTTAGCGGGTGGGAAAGAGCAAATGAGGAATTTAGCTGGGACTAAATGGGGAGAGAGTTCTGTGGAAAGATGACAGCAGCAGCCATCTGACTTTAATAAGGGCATCTATATGAATGCTGGTAACTGTCTCCAAGCCAAAATATCCATGCAAAGTCTGCTTTGGTAGCAGCAAGGATATCAAGGACAGAAAGATAAAGTGCAAAGCATTATTATGTGTTCAACTTCTACCCCAACCCAGCTACCAGAGGCTGTAAGTTTATGGTAATTGTAATATTTTTACAGTAGCACAATGACTGTCTCAGTTGGTCTTATGAATAGATGCAGCAGAATTTGACCCAAAAGTTGGGAGTGTCAAGGAGAGAGCACCACAAATGAGCTCTTTTCCCTCATCCACAAATATCCACAATGGTGCCATGCCCCATGTTTTTATCATATTTCAATGAAAGTGCATCCTGCCATTGCTCCCCACCAACTCCAACATGTCTCCTTCCTTCCTCTGCACCCTCCCACTGGAGCTACCAATCTCCTTCTCACCAGCTCCTCTTCCCAACTTCTCACTGCAATCTACCACTCCCTACATGGCTTCCCTAGCCATTCCTACTTTCACAATAGCTGGCAATCATATTTAGTGGCCACTGGATGATCCGTTAATTTAAAGTCTATGGATATAGATAGGTTAATTAATTTCCTCCCTCCTTTCTATTGAGGTAGTTTTGTTTTTCCTTCTTTAGTTTTAGTGAGAAGAAATGACTTTTTTTTAAATGAGCTGCCTTTCTAAAACACAAAGGCTGTGTCTAGACTGGCCACTTTTTCTGCAAAAACAGCCGCTTTTGCGCAAAAACTTGCCAGCTGTCTACACTGGCCGCTTGATTTTCTGCAAAAGCACTGACGATCTACTGTCCGAAATCAGTGCTTTTTCCGGAAAAGCTTTGACGCTCCCGTTCGGGCAAAAGTCCTTTTTGTGAAAAACTGTTGCGCAAAAGGGCCAGTGTAGACAGCTAGGTAAGACTTTTGCGCAAAAGCAGGCTAAACGGAAAAAAGCGGTTTGGACCCCGGGAGACCCCGTAGGAGCCCCGGACTTCCTGGTGACCCGAGCTCTTAAAGTAGCCGCAGGCTGCTGAGCGCACATGGCATGAGCGTGCCTCAGACCTCTTGCCTGAGGTCTGCCATGGTGCCCCTGCCTTGCCCAGCAGCCACATTGCAGCCAGCATGGCAGCTCCGGGCGCTCAGCCACCTGCACCCCCAGCGCAGGAGGTCCCCAGGGGCCGGAAAAAGAAGGGCCCCATCGTGGTCCTCGGGGGAGCTGGAGACCCTCCTGGACTTGTGGCAGGAGGAGGAGGGCCTCCACGAGACCCACCCGCGGCGCCGCAACGCCGACATCTTCGGCCGCATGGCCCAGGCGCTAGCCCAGCAAGGCCATCCAGCCTGGACCCTCAAACAAGTCCGGGCAAAAGTCAAGGAGCTGTGCCTGGGCTATGTGTGGGCCAGCGAGGGCCAGGGGGCAGGAGGGGGGAGGGGGAGAGCATGTCTGCTCCTGCCCCCATTACGACTGGCTCCACGCCATCCTGGGCCAGCCAGCCCCGCAAGCCCCAGACGTGCCCGTGGACAGCAGAGTGCGGCCCCCCGTCACCAGGACCACCGAGGCGGGGGAAGGAGACGACAGCACTGAACTGGAGGATGAGGCCAGCATTGCCACCCAGCAGGCCCCCTCCAGCAGCCCTGATGTCTCCCGCGCATCCTCCGAGGCCGGGGAAGGATCCACCAGTGAGTCTTGCACTTTGCACTCACAAGGGCGGGGGGTGGGGGGGGAAGCCAGGTGCCCGGAGGGGGCAGGGGGAGAGCATGTCACTCAGGCCACGTGAGCTGCATGCTGTGTACGATTAGGCAGCAAGCAGCACGTGCAACCACGTGCAGCCTGGTGACCGAAGCGGCACGTGGCCACGGCAGGCAGCTGCAGGGCACGCCTGGGACCGTGCTGCTCACACACATTCGGCAGGACCAGGGGGAAGGGTGGATGCCGGCTGGAACCAGCCAGGGCCTCAGGGACTCAGCCCAGAGCCCGCACCTCCGCAAGGGTGCAGCACGGAGAACGGCACACTGTCCTATGCCTGGCTGTGAGGCACAGCCAGCTGCTCCTGGGTAAACCGCAGCATCACAGCCCTGTGAACGTGGCCCCCACTGAGCCCCTCGCCTGCTCCCGGTGCCTTGGCTGGCTCCCCAGGAAGTCCCACTGCGGCCACACATGTCCCTGGGCTACGTGTGTGAGGGATAGTGGGAGGGAGAAGGGGGGGAGCCCTCGGGCTGCCCTTAGGGCCGCCTGAGTTTTGCTGCAAGGATGGGACACCCCCCCCCAGTCACTCTCCTGGTTCTGTCCAGGAGATCCCACATGATGGGGATCTGAGAGCCCAGACCACCTCTGCCAGATGTGCTCCCAGGCACTGTGTGGGGATGCATCTCACTCCCTGTCAAACACCAGTGATTAGCCCAAAGCCTCACAGCCTCCACCGGCAGGGAGTTCCACAGGTTAACACAACACATGCGCCCTCCCACCCTCCATGGGGCCAGGACACAGACCGGTGGTTACAATACATGGAGGAGGACCCTACTCCAGGGGCGGTCCTCCTTGCAAACATACAACACGGGAGGCAGGGGGGGAACCGAGTGGGCCCAAGCCACACTACTGTGGTGTCACCTGGGCTCAGGGGTGCAGTAGAGGGCATGAGGTGTGGGGACAGTGGCCAGCCTGCCTGACTGACCCATCCTTTCTTCTCTTCCCTGCAGCGGGACCAAGCACAAGCCGGGGACCCTCCAGTCCGGCAGCAGCGGCACCCCCAGCTGCCCAACCACGCAGGCACAGGCTCCACCACCGGGACCAGCTCCTTCGCCGGCATGTGCAGGCCGTCGAGCGAATCGACACATCGATTCTCCAACGCGTCCAGGGGGACCTGCAGTGGCACCAGGAGGCCTGGGCTGCCTTCCAGGCCCAGTGCGCGGATGGCTGACTCCATCGCCACCCTCACTGCCCACATAGCCCATGCCATTCACTATGGCATGGCCTTACCATGCCCCGCCACCCCTCCTGCCCCTGCAATGCCCCTCCTGCAATGCCCCTCCTGCCACCCCTGCAATAGCCCCTCCTGCCCACCTCCCGTGCAGCCTGCCCTGATGCGGCCTGCCCCGCATGTCCAGGTCCGCCCCCGCAGGACCGCTCGCAGGGGCCACCCCTCCCAGCAGTAGCTCCTCCCCCTCCCCCTTCCCCTTGTAAATAAAAACATACATTTTTCAGTTGAAAACAAAACTGTGTTGGTTATTGTGTTACTCGAGGTAACTGTAATAAATGTACACAAAAGAATATGTACATAGTCTAGATGCAGGGACGATTGTAGTGTTGCTGGCAACCTCAATCCTTTGGTCCTTCCGGGCCTTGGGAGAGGAACAGCCAGGAGATCCCTCGAAGACGACTGGAATCAGGTATGCCGACTCGAGCCTTCTGCACGAACCACAAATCCTCTTCCTGTTCTTCAGGACAGCTCGGACAGGCGATGGTGGCCTAAACCCTAGCCTAAACTAAAAGAAAAACCCTAGCTACGTCCGACGCACCCGACGAACATTCACGATGACGGCCGATGTGCTTGGAACCGACGCTTTACAATTGGGGGGAGGTAAGGGGAGGGGAGGGGAAGGGTAGGGGATGGGAGGGAGTCATGGGGAGACCGAGGCGACCCTACTATGGGGCTTGTGAGAACATGTCCGTCAGGGCCTCTCGGATGCGCACCCCATCCTGGTGTGCCTGGCGGATGGCAGCTGTGTGGGGCTGTTCAAACGTCTGTGCCTCAGCTGCCATCCATGCAGGGAGGAAGGCCTCCCCACTCAGCTCCACAATGTTGTGGAGCACGCAGCACGCGGCCAGTACCTCCGTTGCATTCCGCTCACCCATCTTGAGACGGGTGAGCAAACAATGGAAGCGGGCTTTTAAGCGGCCGAAGGCGAGCTCCACCTGATTTCGGGCCCGGTTCAGGCGGTCGTTGAACCGGGCCTGGTTCTGGTCCGGCCGCCCTGTGTAGGGCCGCATTGGCCAGGGCTGCAGGGGGTAGGCCGCGTCCCTGACGACGCAGATGGGCATAGGCACATCCCCGACAGTCAACTCCCGCCGGGGGAAGTAGGTGCCCGCCTCCAGCCTGCGAAACAGTCCGGAGTTGTGGAGGATGCGGGCGTCGTGTGCCCTGCCGGACCAGCCCGTGTAGACGTCCAGGAAGCGGCCCCGGTGGTCCACGAGGGCCTGGAGAACAATCGAGCAGTACCCCTTCCTGTTTGTAAAATGGGCTGCTTGATGCTCCGGGGCCCGGACGGGGATGTGGGTTGCATCCAGGGCTCCCCCGCAGTTGGGGAACCCGAGGGCAGCAAAGCCGGCCAGCGTAGCGTCCACGTCGTGCAGGCGGATCACTCTCGGTGGCAGGACATCAGTGATGGCGTGGACGACCTGCAGAAGGGTGCAGAGAAACACAAGGGAACACATCACATAAGGCAGGGGTGAGTGTGTGCTCCCTTGGGCTCCCCGTGATTCCCTCTGTCCTCACGCACGCACACACACACACACACACACACACACGCAGACACACACCAGGGTGTCCCCCCCACCAGCAGGCCTGTGCAAGGGAGGGACGGCCCAAACCCCTGGGTGACCCAGTGTGGAGTCTTGGCTGCCCCTGGGCATGGAGTGCAGCACCCTCCCACTCCCCTGGGACTTACCTCCATGACGAATCACACCGACGGTGGATCTTCCCACCCGAATTGCTGTGCCACCGATCGGTAGCTGTCCGGGGTGGCCAGCTTCCATAGCGCGATGGCGACCCTCTTGTTCACGGGGATGGGTGCACGCAGCCGGGTGGTGGCTCTCTGGAGCGTGGGGGTGAGCCAGGCACACAACTCCAGGAATGTCCGCTTTCGCATGTGGAAATTCCAGAGCCATTGCTGGTCGTCCCATTGCCCAAGGACCAGCCACTCCCACCAGTCTGTACTGGTGTCCAGTCTCCAGAGTGACCTCTCCACGGTGGGGTGGGGATGCCACAGGGAATCCAGGGCCTCCCTGGTGAGGGAGTCCAAGGCAATCTGCGCCTCCTGGTCCTGGAACACGAGGGCACCAGCCTGGAGCACCAGCTGCAGGCACTCGAAAATGGCCGACAGGGGCCAGAGCAGGCACGTGGCCACCCGTGGCTCCATGGCAGACAAAGCAAGGCACAAGAAACCAAAACCAGGAAAAAGCACTAGGGGGCAAAAGGCAGTGGTGTCCAAAAGGCAGAGGGCAACCACCAAACCTGCTATGGCTGTCAGTCCCTGCAAGAGTCCTAACGCATGGAGCAGGAGACAAACGGCTGTCCGGCGAGACCCCTTTAAGCGCGTGTCTGAACGGAGCTCCAGCCCCGCCCCCCCGGAAAGGGTTGGTGCCCTTTTGCCCTCTTCAAAATGGTTCCGGGCTTCTGCTTTTGCGCAAAAGCGCGCCGCCAATCTAGACGCGCTTTTGCGCAAAAGCTCATCGTTCTAACGATAACTCCGGGACCAACCTAGACACTCTTTCGCGAAAAAACTTTTAACGGAAAACCTTTTCCGTTAAAAGTATTTCCGGGAAAATCATGCCAGTCTAGACGTAGCCAGCAGGTGCAGGCAAGAAACTAATTTGTTTCCATTGTCATCCACCTTTAAATGCACTTTTCCTTAAACACCAAGGATCTATGTACTCTGAGAGCTGTAGGCAGTTTAACCGCTATCAGCACAGCAATGGAGTGTGGACCAGTTGCACCGAAAAGGTAAAATTTGACCAAGTCATTGATAGTTAACATTGACGGTCCAGTCATTTGTTAACTTGTGTGATTACAGCAGGGTATGGTGAGGCCTAATGGATTAGGTCCTAACCCTATATTGAGCTTATCTGTGTGTGCACAGGAGTCAGTCTACACAGCAACTGTTTCAGAATCAGGGCCTTAAAGCACAGCTCTGTCCTACTGTGTTTGAATGATACTGTGGGGTTCAATAGTTCAAAGAAGTCAGGGACCATTTAGTCCCTGGATCTCACCATTCTTCATACCCAGTGTTCTCTATTTGCAAGTAAAAACTTGTTTTTCTCCCTAAATCAAACCCGAAAACTGACCCTAAGCTCAGCCATTCAAGCTAGGCCCTTGCATCATCACGGACAATGGAAGTTCTGCAGGCTCTCAACTAATCCAATCCAAGATGGAGAAGTGTTTCAAAAGAACAACTGGTTCCTGTCATATGCACAGGCTTTGGATTTCTATGCCTGGTCATCAAACTATTTGGAGCCCCTCCATGCTCTGCCTTTAAATAACCAAATCAGAGTGGGTTGTATTTTATTTATTTACCCAGTAACTTGAATTATGTAAGCACGCTCACTGCAATCGACAACTTGCCTGTTTCTTTTTTTCCTTTTCCAATTTGAAATCTCATGTCAATGTAGTGATACTGACTAACTGGGCACTCAGACAAACGTGCCCTGCCTGTTTCATGCATTGTCATTAGCTGAACATTTCAAGGGAGAAAGTCTCAGAGGAGTTGCCATGTTAGTCTGTAATTGTACAAACAATGAGCAGTCCTGTGGCATCTTAGGGCATGGCTACCCTACGAAATTATTTTGAAATAATTAGATTTGAAATAATAACTCCCGAAATAACAGAATCGAAATAGTATGTCCCCACTATAGGGGAGCATCAAAATTAATCTGAGGCAGGCTCCATTATTGTGAATGCGCTACCTCGACTTAGAGCCCCAGGAAGCAATGGGGAGGAATTACTTAGAATGACTCTGGGGAGTAGTTATTTTGAAATAGCAGCAGCGGAGTGTCCACACTACTGCTATTTAAAAATAACTATTTCCAAATAAGCATTATTCCTCATGGAAAGCAGGAGTACAGAATTTGAAATAGCCAGCCCATTGTTTTGAAATAACACGCTTTGTAGCATGGGTGCACCATTTATTATTTTAAAATAACTCCGTAGTGTAGACTAGGGCTTAGAGATTAATACATTTATTAGGTCATGAGCTTTTGTGGGTAATAAAACCCACTTCATCAGATGAGTTGGAGTGGAAATTACAGAATCTGGAGTATATATAACAGCAAAAGTAGTTACTTGTCAATTGTAGGACAAGTATTAATTAAACTAATTACGTCACAATGGGTGTGTCTCATTCACAGCATTGATTGGGGAGATGCAAATATCAAAGGCAGGGAAATTGCCTTTGTAATGCGTTAACCAGTTAAAATCTTTATTCAAGTCTAAGTTGATAGTGTTGAACCTGTAAATGAACTCCAATTCCGCTGTCTCCCTCTTTTTATCACCCGATTACAGATCCTACATAGTTAGTATATGCCTTGGCAAACTTGGGTGCATAGAAAACTATCAACCATTCAGTGGAACTGTTGTCAATTTCTAGTCACCATTAATTGCTCAGGGTTTATTTGGACTTCAGCCACATCAATACCTTTGTGCCCTTAATCACTAGGCACCCTTTGGACAATATGTCACACCTGGGACTGGAGATAATTTATCACTTGCAGATGGAGTAGCATTGCAGCTCACTTAGATAAATTTTACGTTATCCTTAGTCCCAGAGGCCCTTCTTTTATAGTGCAGTTATAGCCATTAAAATTATGACTTCCAAAATTCTGTAGTATTTTATGGCTTCCATGAGATATTTATGACCCTTACTCCTTAAGTGGACATTTCAAGAGATTTACTGCAGAAATAATTCAGGCAAATAGCTCAGCAGAAGTACGGCCAATAGCTCAATGTTTAGTTTTGATATGTTTTTTTAAAAAAAACCTCATCAATAAGCCTTTTGCAGATTTAAGTACTAATTTTTCATGAGTAACCCTGAAATTTCACAAAACTATTTAAAAATATTCTTAAATAGTAAGAATATTCTCTGCTTGTTCCAGAGTAAGATTAATTTATACATTAACAGGTTTTTAATCTGTTCCTCCTCCTCCTCCCACATATTGGCCATTCTATTTGCCCTTTTTCAGGGGTGAAAAATGAAAGCAGAGGCCAATTATAAAGGATTTTTAAAAGCAGAGAGATGAGAGATGGAAGAACCCAAGTAGGTCATGCAGCCCATCACCTTATTAATCTAGTACAATGTGTTTTCATGTATTTGATCTAGTTTTAAATATTCCAAGTGATGGATTTCCCACTCTTTGCCATGAAGACTATTCTTTGCCCCACTGAAATTTTCCCTTTCTTAATTTCATTTAATTACTCATATTTACACTATCTTACACCACTTACCTGTCTTCAGATATAGGTAGAGCCTCATAATAAAGAATAATACTAAGCATTTATAATAGCTGAGGAAACAAGTTATTTGGTTTAGTTATTTTTTGGCCATGCTATATATATATTTAGCTCTGGATGTATTGTAGCAATGCATTCCCTTCATTAACTGATTTAGCACTAGTTATACCATGATGGGACAGGAGGATTATTTAAGAGGACAAGTTAAACAAGAGGAGTATGGGATATGGGCACTGTGTATGAGCTAAAATACTTTATTGTTTAATGACTAAAATATGCAATACAGTTCAGAGTGATGAAGAACAACATACAGAGTGGAATCCTGGCTCCACTGAAGTCAAAGCCTACACTGCCACTTTACTGTGCTATAACTTTCTCATTCAGGGGTGTGAAACCCGCCCCAGTCCCTGACACACCAAGTTATAGTTCAGTAAAGGGGCAGTGTACACAGGCTGCCAGCACTGGGAGCTGAGTTCCCAGCACTGTCTACAACCTTGTCTACAGTACCGCGGGTCATTGATCTATGTTACGCAACTTCAGCTATGTGAATAGCATAGCTGAAGTTGACATATTCAGATTTACTTACCAAAGTGTCTTTGTGTAGTGAGTTGATGGCAAATATTCTATCATTGACTCCACCAACTTTTTTCATTCTGGTGGCATACCAGAGTCGATGGGAGTGTGTTTGGTGGTCGATGTTTTGCATCTATACTAAATGCAATAAATCAACCCCCGCTGGATTGCTCACTGCCCCCATCGATCCGGTGGGTAGTGTAGACATGCCCTTAGCTACTCCCCTCGTGAAGGTGGTTTACGCTGGGAGAGTTCTCCGAGTACTGCTGCCATGACCACACTGCTGCGTTAAAGTGCTGCCGCGGCTGCGTTTTAACTTAGAAATGTAGACAAAACCTGAATCTTCAAACTATGTACACACAAGCCAAGGGGAGCAACATATTGCCCAATGCTAACCTGAATATTTACTAACCGCAGCTCACTCTTGAGATTCCAGCAGGATGTGCAAACTCTTGGGAAGTAAAAGCACTTTCAGAGGCCCTTGGAAGCTTGGGAAATATAGGAGGTTGTTTTTATTTTCCTATCCTGCTTAGTCTTGCACTAATTAGGCTAATTCTGTGGGTGGCCAGGGGCTACAGAAGACACAACTCAGACAACAGTTTGACAGAGCCAGTGGAGGCTTAAAAATGCGCCAGCAGGAAAGTTGAGCTCTGTTTGTTTGGTCCTTCTAGACCTAAAACTGGTAATCTGTTTTATGTTATAAAGACTCTGAGGATTAGTAAAGCAGCCTGCATGACTTACTATGCAACTTTGGGAAAGGTGACTAGTGCTGAAATTTTGTAGCACATTTTAGAGCTTCTTTCCTTTGGGGAAAATATGACTTTAACAGCTTTCTGCTATAAGAACAGAAAGACTGTTGCTAACTTGCCAGTTTTTCTTAGGAATATAATCAACTGGGAGCCCCCTATTTCATATCTTTCACTAGGGGTACGGCTAGACTGCGGGGGGGTAAGGGTTCAGAATACCGGAGGTATCCAGAAAAAACTCCGCCACGTCCAGGGAACGTGTTCGCTCTTCCGCTTTTTTTTTCCGGAAGAGTAAAGGCACTCTTTCATAAGCCCCTATATTCCTCATTCCACGAGGAAAAAGGGGACTTTCAAAAGAGGTTTTTTTTTCCAAAATTTGGCCCAGTCGAGACAGGCCAAATTTCGGAAAAGCCTCTTCTGACATAAGTATCAGGAAAAGATATGCAAAATGCAGAGCACATTTTGCATATCTTTTTCCCATAGATCCTCGCAGTCTAGACGTACCCCTTAGGAGACAGAGGGCTCCTCTTTGGGATCATTTTTCACCACAGCCAGTTTAGGGGAGGACTATATCAAGCCTTTTGAGTGCCTGCCTAGTACCTGTAAACCAGATTTTAAAAGTATTTAGGTGCCTAACAGGAGTTTCAAATGTGCCTAGATGCTCAACTCATACAGGAATAAGGCATATAGGCATCTCTAAAAATCCCACTAGGGACCTATCTACATCTTGAAGCATCTAAATACCTTTTTAAAACCTGGCCCTTTGTGTTTAATGTGGGTTTGTAATAGTTGTGGCCCTGATCCTGCAGCCCTTATTCCCAGACTAATTCCAATAAAGACAAGACAAAGTCATCCCTTATTTCCGTGGATTTACACCAATGGATTTACTCATATGAGTAAGGGTTGCAGTACTTTTGCCAAAAGTGCTTGCAGGTCTGATTCTAGGAAGGCTTATCTGTGTGTCATCCCCCACTCCACCCCCAAACACTACGCTCATGCTGTTCATAGAAGAGAATGGCTGCAGAGGGACCCTAGGAATATAGTCAAGCATAGCTTTCATGAAACTTCACTGTGTAAACTAGAATCTTTTATAGTCATTCTGGAACTAAATACAGGTTGGACCTCCATGGTCTGGTACCCTCAGGACCTGACCAGTCCCAGACAAGGGAGTTTGTTGGACCAGGGCAGGTCTGGAAGAGGGGTGCCAGCCTCCCTGCTGGACTCCTCTCCCCAGCCTCCTGGCCCCACAAGCTGTGACAGCCCCACTGGCACTCCCAGCCTCACCTACCTTATGGCAGCCCTGCCACCCCACTGGAGCTCCTGGTGACCCTGCCAGCCATGCAACAGTTCTCGGCAGGCATGTCGACCTTGCAGCAGCCCTGACACCCCACCAGAGCTCCTGGTAGCCCTGGTGGCTGTGGGCTTTGCCACCCTGCAAGCTCCATGTCCCCTGCTGGTTTCCCTGCCCCACCAGCTGCAGGCCCTGGTTCTCCTTGGACTCTGCTACTCCACTGGCCAGCTCCACTCAGAGCCTCCGGCAACCTCTGCTGCTGGGGCTCTTTAATCCCACAACATCCATGGTCCTGCTGGACCACTGATGTTGCCAGACCAGAGAGTCCCAGACCACAGAGTAATCACCCTGTACAGAACCACAGTTTAAAAAACAACAGATGGTGTAGTTTTGACTGTGCCTTCTAATTGAGGATATTTTCTGACATCCTTTTCTCATACCAGCATTAACCCTTGTGCGAAGGTGAACTCCTTGCCAGGAAAACATTGTCACTGACTTGATTGTGATGGTGGCTGGTACAATCCCATTGCTCTTAAAATACAAAAGGGATGAATCTCTTTTTAGGATTTTATTTGTAAACAACGGCACTCATTTTGGTTAGTAGGCTCTGCTGAATTCTGGTGCAAAAGCCAATGAGTCAAATCCTGCAGTCTATATTCTCACATAAGGGCCATACTCTGTAAGAACAATAGTCCTCGAGCCCAGTATTCTTGTCTTCTAACAGTAACTCATGCAAGGTGCTTTGCAGGAAATGAACAGAACAGGGCAATTTATTGAGTGATCCATCTCCTGTCATCCAGTCCCAGGTTCTGGCAGTAGGCCTTTAGGGATGCTAGAACATAGGGTTGTTCCCCTGACTATCTTGGCTAATAGCCACTGATTCATCTGTCTTCCATTAACTTATCTAATTCTTTTTTGAACCCGACAGATGTTTGGCCTTCCCAACATCTGCTGGCAATGAGTTCCACAGGTTGACTGAATGTTGTGTGAAGTACTTCCTTTTGTTTGTTTTAAACCTGCTGTCTGTTAATTTATTTGGGTGACTCCTGGTTATTTTGTTTTGTAAGGATAAATAATGCTTCCTTCTTCACTTTTTCCCACACCATTTATGAGGTTATAAACCTCTATCATTTTCCTCCTCAGTCCTCTCTTGTCTAAGATGGAAGTTTTGGCTGGACAACAAAAATGATTAAGGGCACGGAACAGCTTTCATATGAGGAGAGATTACAAAGACTGGGACTTTAAAGCCTATCATTACATCATGTGGTACAACACTCACTATGCAATTACAAAGGTAATAGTTACCAAGTAATACTGATAGAGCCTTTCTAATCTCAGTCCCAAACTTTGTAATCTCTCCTCATATGAAAGATGTTCCATGCCATCGATCATTTTTGTTGTCCAGCCAAAACCCTTGGGTTAGTTTTGAGTGGAGATCTGACCTAATAGCATATATGAGCCTCCTAATCTTGCACCTTCTGCAAGGTAATGAAGAACCCTATTGACTTCCATTGATACTAAGGGCTTCATGATTCTCAGGACCGGGTCCTCTATGAATATTTAATACGACAAATTATAGGAAGACATTACGAATTATTTGCAAATCCACAACTATATATTCAGTCATCTCTGAATGATTTTAGAACCCTACACTCATTATCTGGGCTGTATTTCTCCATTTACTTCAATGTATGCATTCACACACACAAACATGAGTCCTAATAAAATTAGTATTTTAAAAATAACATAAAATTCCAATGTAAACCATAATTAAAAACCTATCACAGCTATTTAATAACGAAACTAGCAAATATGGAGCAAGTAGCACATGGCTGAATGCTACTACTGGTGGAAATTGATATATGTGTTTTTTACTTCTTTATCTATATCCATTGCTCTATTTAGTGGGCAGCAAGGCAGTGGTTTATTTTTAATTGAGATGTCTGCTTGGTTGTGTTGAACATAAGTAACATTGCTTTTGCATACCCACTGTAGTCAATTGAATGTCATGGACAGTATTGAGGGACTGCTCCCTTGTTCCTCTGTCATTTTGCAAGCCATAACTGGAACAGGGTGATACCAGATAGTCCTTAGTTGTCCAGCACATGGTAGATGAATGTCCTGGCATGAAAAGGTCCTGGAGAGTCCTCCTGACTGCACACTGAATCAACATTTTACACTTAGGCCTAAAAAAATAACCAAAGAAAACAGGAAGGTGAAAGAGGGAGGGAGATGTGGAAAATGGAGTCAAGTGATAGAAAAATTCTAATACAAAATAAATTCTGCATTGGCTAATGTATCTGATACAGAACTGTGCTAGTGTCGCCAGTAGAAGATATTCTTTCCTTCGTATACAGCACAAGTTTACCTTTAGCTAGATTCTTTTAAAATTCACTTGCCCTCACAGAAAATAGGGTTAAAGTGCAGCATGGTCGTATCACAAATTTGAACTAATTTTATGAACTCTGCAATCACCACCAAAAGTTCAAGAGGGTCACAGACCCTCCATTGACATGAGGTTTGTCTGTCTGTTCCTACTAGCTCAACAAGGCGCTTGAGGTTTGTACTGCAGGCAATACATTCTTAATATTTGGTTACATTTTCAACACATCCAGGAACATTATCCTGTTATGCTTTTAAAAAGCATTATCCTGCTTTAAAAATAATAAAACAATGTTGTTTGTTCTGGGAGGGTTAGCAATTGGTAGCAAATGTAATCTGAAGCATCTGTCTCTTGACTAGATCCAGCACAGGCAGCTTCATTACTAGCTTTCCTGCACTGTTTGCCAGTTATAAGTGAGCCTTTCCTCTGTGGAGCTGAGAGGTAATTCAGTCTCCATGCTGGAACAAACTATGTTTAATGGTGGATTTTTTTTATATAATCCTGCAGGATCTACTTTTTATGGAGACTGAATTTCTAGTTGTTTCCTTATTTTCTGTATCCTTCCATCTATTTCCCTGTTAATTGGTCATTTGGAATGTACTGTTGCAATCTGACATATTTGCATATAAAACAGCTGTGTTTGGTAGATAAACCTCTAGTGTTGGAAGAGTTAAGATCTTCAAATATGATTTGTGATTTTTGGGTGCCAATTCGCAATGTCTTAGCACCATACTTTTAATTTCAGAAAGTGCAATGTGCCTTTCCCTTTGAAAATCTAGCCCACCTTAGGATGTTCCTGGTTGGGTACTCAGACACCCCAAAATCACCAAACTTTTTTTTTAACTCTTGACCTAAATAAATTATATGTTACATAAGAACGGCCATACTTGGTCAGACAAAAGGCCCATCTATCCCAGTATCCTGTCTTCTGACAGTGGCCAATGCCAGATGCCCCAGAGGGAGGGATCACAACAGGTAATCCTCACGTGATCCCTCCCCTGTCACACACCTCCAGAGAAACAGAGGCTAGGGACACCATTCCTACCCATCCTGGCAAATAGCCATTGATGGACCTAACCTCCATGAATCTATCTAGCTCTTTTTTGAACCCTGTTACAGAATGAATACCACATGGAGTTCCAAGAAGAGAAAATTAAGTTGCATCAGCTGATCAGCAAGCAAACGTGGAAAAATAGTTGAAGTATCTGTGAGATATAGTTGTGAGTCTGTCTGACATTTTTAGAAAGGAGATGTCTGGATTGTGAGAAAAAAATCTTCAAGGAAAACCAAAGTAGAATGACAAACTTCAGGTTCTGCTCAGAGCCGTGTTTAGGACAGTGTCCTCCAACAGCTTGCTCAGCTTCTTTTCTGAGAGGGGAAATGTGCTTCAGCTCTCTTCTTAGTCAGTCCCACACCACAATCTTCTCAGCGCTAAAGCTACAGCAGCAATTTCCCCCTAGGATTCAGAGTGTTGTGGAATGAATGAATCCTACACTACGGCAGGCCTTGGCCTTTGTCATAACATGATGGGCAGGGCTAGTTTACCGCTTAAGTTGATCTAACTTACATCACTCGGAGGTGTGAAAAGGCCACTCAGAGTGACACAAGTTACAGGGACCTAAGCCCTGACCCCACCATACTTTGTTAGTAGGAGACGCGCTTCCATTGAAATAGCTTCTGCCTCTCATGGAGGTATAATAATTATGCTGATAGGAAAGCGCTCTTCAGTCAGCATAGAGCGTCTCCACCAGATGCACTCATTGATGCAGCTGTGTTGATGTAGTGTTGACCTGCCCTCAGTTAGCAACTGGCTAATAGGTGCTGGAACTAGAGGTGCAGGGGGTGCTTCAGCACCCCGCTGGCTTGTTTCCAACATATACAGGTTTTACAGTTTGGTTTAATGGCTTTCAGCACCCCTAATTTACTTGCTGCTGTTCAGGGAGCTATCTAGAAAAGAGAATTATTCTTCATCTGTCTAGCAATGTTTTGCAACCTTCCTCTGGAGCTGACCAATGTTCCCTGTATTTTTTTCCATCCATGTGTGGAATAAATTTTGTTATGTATATGTGCAAATGGGAGTAGAAACACATGCTGCCGGCTGAGGATGCTCTGTTAATCAGCTGGATGGCATTTGACTCTCTCCTGGATGGCTGCACGTGCTCAGCTTATAGGGAACACTAGAGCTGACCTATTGCCATACCATCTCGACTTATAGTCTAAGTTAAACAAAGCTGGGCATGGCTGGTCCATGGTTGGAAAGATATTGCTGATTAAGCAGGTGTCACCCTCCCCTTCAGCTCTGAGACTCAGTCACGGTGTTCAGGGGGACTGCAATGGTGGAGATGCAGTGTTTCAGAAGTCTGATTTTCTATAAAACCAACATATGCTCACTTGAGGTCATTTATGATCTCATGGCACATTTTGTAAGAATGGAGATGTTAGCTCCAGTATTGCAACTCAAGGAGACTGCACTTAGCAGTAAGTGTTTTCAGGGTTGATGAGAATGGGATTTAGGTGTGCCTAGCTGTGGTTTATCAGAGGAGATAAAACCTTTTGTAGTGTATGGCTTTCCAGGGTAGATGCCCCCTTCTGCTCCGTCACATCGTCACTTTTTCTTTGGAATAGGCGAATGGTAAAGCATATACAAGCAGGACAACCTAATCCTATGTCAAATTAGAACAGATTCAATATGCTTGCAACACATAAAGCTTTGTTGCTTAAAGACATTGAGTAAAACCAAATTACTGCAATAATTACTGATAAGGAGGGTGGGGACAGCAGTTATTTTCTCTTGTCATTAACAGCTGGAGAGAGATTGGTAAAACAAAATTGGGAGAAAAATCAAAGGCTACAAGCAAATATTGACTGATTGTGGTAGCAATTTCAGTTAAGAATTGTCCTTCAAGGAAATAATTCTTCTGAGGCCTAACCTACACTTAACAATTAGACTGATCTAGCTATGTCACTCAGGGCTATACAAAATGTCATGCCTAGGGTGCTGTATTCAGGCTGATCCACGCCCCTCTGTAGCGGTGGCTAAGTTGACAGAAGAATTCTTCATTTGACCTCAGTACTGTCTGTCAAAGAGGTGAATTAACTACATGAATGGAAAAACCCCTCCCATCAATATAGAAAGTGGCTGTAATGTAGACATACCCTCAGTTGGGCATATTAATCACAGCATCAGGCAGTAAATCATATTTATTTTCCTTAGAGGCAATAATCAACTCCTTTTGCACTCCCAGCTATTCAATAGATGTTCACCACTCCTGTGATGACATACACTAGCAACTTGTGTAACTAGTGGGGATGTGAGAGTGAGAAGGCTCATGAGGATATGTCTAGACTACAGAGTTTTGGTATCCCGGAAAAACTCTGACGCGTCCAGAGAACGAGTCCACTTTTTCTGAACAGTTTCTGAAAAAGCGGGTGCGTTCTTTCAACATCCTTGTATTCCTCTCGGTGAGAGGAATAAGGGATGTTCCAAAAGAGGAGCTTTTTCCAAAATTTGTCCCTGTGTAGACAGGCCAAATTTCAGAAAAGCCTCTTCCAAAAAAAAAAAGCGGAAAAAGATATGCAAATTGTGGTTTGCAATTTGTGTATCTTTTTTCCAAAAAATCCCTGCAGTCTAGAAGTGCAAATTCTGTGTTAGCTTCTGTCTCTTTTCTTTCTTAGAATCTGACTGCTTTGGGAGGTTATATTGTGTTGCCTTATGGCTTGATATTTCAAAGCAGAAAATATGTAAAAGCAAATGCATCGACTCTTAATGGAGTTGGTAGCTGATTCAATTCTTTTGTAAAATATTCTACAGAAGATCAAAAAATAGTTACCCTGAAAAGTTTCCCTGCTAGCTCTTCCCTTGATAGACACTGTTGGCAAGGTTCCTGTACTGTAAATGCAGAAAACAGGGCAGTTGATAGCTTTTGACTAAATTAACTGATTCTGGTAGAAAATAGTGAGCTCCAAGATGTTCTTCCATAGGTTCTTGTTAAAAATCACCATTCTATTCCTCACTGGTCCACTTAAAACCACCAATCTTCTCATCCCACTAGTAGCAATAGGAAACTAGACACAAGCATTAACATTGCTTTAGCTCCTAAACTCTGCAAATGTAGAAATAAAATAAAAATTATAGTAAGGCATTCTTCTCAAGGCAGATATGGCAGGTCGAGATAATTTCAATTCAGGTCTCTACACTAGCATCTGTCAGCACAGACCTTGCTAGAATCTCTGCTAAATATTCCCCATGAGACAGGGTTCAGGGGCAGGAAAAAAATCAGGCACAACTTTCCCTCCAACTTGCAGTGTAACCTTAAAATTAGTCTTTTTTGGCTAGTGTGTGTATGTGGGAGGATGGTGGTGGTAGCCAGAGCCATCGGCAGGGTTTGCTGATTAAACACAACCTCTCATCAATTGCCAGTGAGATGGAGCATTACTGTAATTTAAAACTGACTTTCCCCCAGCAGAAAATTCTGTATTGCCTCTCTCTCTCAAGATGAATACCTTATGGGTGGTGCGAAGGAAGCAGAAGGTACAAGCGGGGGTGTTGTGCCATCCTCTGCCAACTTGGTTGGATTTGACCCATAATATTCATTCACAATAATTTAGTAAAGCACAGTCAGTCAGTGAAGATTAGGAACATGTGAGGAGAAGTCTATTCATTCAACAAACAGAGAGAGGGCTTGCTTTATTTCAGCATTTTGCTCTTTGTTGTGGGGGGTTGTTTTTCCCCCTTTAAAATGGTGATTTTAATCAGCACTTACTAACAGTCCTGCTGTTTGCTTTTAGTCTCTATTGCAAATTCTAGGGAGAAAAATTCTATCATTAATCACCAGGCTTTCAAAAATTATGAGGAGGGATGAAAATCCATTTATGGGTAAAAAAAATTGAATAATTTCCTTTAACATTTATAGTCAAGATTTCTAAAAGAAAATTAATGAGCAAACAAACTGTTTTAAAATTCCATATAGATGGTATCATGAGAAATCCACTTCTTGGACACTACAGTACAATTGAATAATGGACACATTTCCACCACTCTATACTGGAAACCCACAGACCACTACACTTCATGCCTCCAGCTTCCATCCCAGACACATTTCTCAATCCTGTGCCCACAAAAACTCATGATACCATCTATATGTTTTGTTAGTCTATAAAGTGCTACCAGACCATTTGTTGTTTTTAAGTTTATCCTGTACAGACTAACTCAGCTACCCTCTGAAGCTTCTGTTTTAAAATTGAAAGCCATACATTTCTTAACATGACTATGGAACAAATCGGATATCCATTAATCAAGCAGTCAATAGAATGACAGTAAGACTACTTAATGAAGCCATTACATGTGTATCAGGCAAGAAAATGTTGAAAGGCCGATATGCTTGTAAATCAATAGGACAACATCAGGTGGCTCAACATTTGCATAGCCAAACTTAATTCACCTTAAAGGGGGCTAATTTTTAATAAGTGCTGAGCACTGTGTCTGAAAATTAGGTCCCTTGAAAATCCCTTTCAAGTTAGGCACCCAAAATCACTAATCACTTTGGAAAACCACAGTCTGTGGCTGATACTACTCACTCATGTATTATGACATTTTTACATTTAGTATTTCCAGTTAGAGTTTGGCTCATAATGTAGGGAATGGTGTAACCTGGTGGAGCTCCCCTGCCCACAGCAAGAATTTGACTCTATGTATTCAATTTTTCATTGCAATAATTTACAGTGATTTTGTACATAGCTCCTTTCATCAACATGGACCCAAATGCCCTTAAAGAATGCACAGGTAACCTAAGGTCTAACTTGTTACATTGGTGCTGACTCTATAAGTGCTCTGGGGCTGAAGCACCCATGGAAAAAAATTAGAGGGTGTTCAACACCCTCCAGCAGCCAGCTCCTGCCTCCCCCCAGTGCCTCCTGCATGTCAGAGGCCTTACCATTTAACTCCTCTCCTTCCCTCCCAGCTATTTTGTGGTATGCAGGGGGCTCTGGGAGGGAGGGGGAGGAGTGGGGATGGGGTACACTCATGGGAGGGGGTGGGAAGGGGCAGGGAAGAGGGGGCATCGGGGAAAGGGGTGGGGGCATGACATGGAGCAGAACTAGGGTAGGAAGAGGCAGGATGGGGTGGGGCTGTGGGGAAAGACATTGGCTGTGGTTGGGGACGGGGTGCAGTGGAAGATTTTCCATCCCCTCGGCCTGGAGGAAACCAGTACCTACGGACTGTCAGCGTGTGAAGTGGGCTATGGTAAAGACAGTGCATTGTTGTGCTTCCCATGGATCAGGTTGGGAGGAAACAGTGACTCAGGGAGACCCATATGGAGCTGAGGAGGAGGTAGAACAGCTCACTGTCCCCTGTCAGCACTGCTGAGCATTTTGGGGAAGCAGAATCAAGGCTCTATGGTCTCCAATAACTTCCCACTGCTCTTCATGAGTTGGGGAGGACGTAGCTGCCCTTCAGACATTGCTTCTCCTTATGTGCAGGAAGCAGTGGTATGATACACTAGTACAAGGGAGGAAGGGATTATACTTCACCCTTTGTACTCCCTTGCCCTGACATCGGACCCTAGTCTCTCAAAATGATATTCAGCCGTGTCTAGTCGCAAGACAGGAGTTGTTTGAGCTCAGCAGACCTACAGAGCAGTTTAGGAAAGGAGGTGAATGCTAACCTATCTAATGAATACCACTGGGAGAGAGAGGGGATACTTTTAGAATGATAAAATGTAACTAAATGGTCAGAAGCACACCAGGTTTCATGTGCCTAATCTGTGAAAAACACCATAGGATGATTTCAAGAGAGGTCATCTTTGATTTTCTACTTTTCATCCAAAAGATGTGGGGTAGAAACTTTCAAAGGCACCTAAAGACCATTTTCAAAAGGGGCACAGGCATTTAGGATTCTACATTGCACTGAAAACCAATGGGACTTAGGCTCTGAAATCACTTAAACTAATTTTGAAAGTTTTATATATGTCATTGCTCTTCTTTCTTGTGCATTGATTTTCTTTCCCATTGCTACATGCATGTTGTGGCTGTCTTAAAATCCAACTTATGGCTTGTATTGTCTCCTGCTTCCCATTTCCTGAATTAAGATCATGCTTAGTGCTGCACTAAACTGCCAGGTTGAATCCATAGTACAGCCCTATTTAAATTCAATTTTAGATAAAATGTATTAATACAATATAGATGGACCTGAAGCCCATATTATAAAAGGTTTTTCAAAATGTGTTCTAATCAAGGCTCTGTCTACACAGGTATTTTATTTCTTTTCTTCTCACTGGTGCAGTTCTCTTGGTGACAGAAATAGTAGCAATGCTAACATGGATCAGCTGATAGCTTAATCACTCCTAGGTAATTTAATGCAGCTCATAATAGGTCTACATGACATGGTGGTTAAAATGCTACTGGCTTCTGGTGTCTTGGCTGAACTAGTGTTTCTCCCCCTTTTGTTATCATTGAAGGTGCTGTATTATAGGAAATTTTGAAGAAAATTGCTATATAGAAAAGGCTCTGTGTTTCTGCCTAGGCTAGAAAGGGATTTGAGTATAGATTGATCTGACATACATTAAGCAAAAATCCTGTCAGAAACTAATTTAGCTGCAACTGTGTTTAAACAGGGTTCCCAAACTCAGTATAAAAAGCTAGTGTTCCTTCTCAGTGAGGAGGAGTTATTATATTTGCTTTACAAGCACCTACAGATCTCGTTATTCAGACCAAAACGCAACTGAGACAACCAAAGCAAAAACAGCTGATGGAAGATGAAAGTGGCTTCTGGCCTATATTAAATAGGGTTCTTCTATCCTGAGGAAAAGTGATAATCTATTTTTTCTTATCTTTGGGGAAATAAGAGCAGCAAACCCCAAACAGTAATGTCCACAGTAAGGAAATTTCCTAGTACAACAGTTATTTTTGCCTGCCATTCTGAATGTTAACTTTCCTGACTATGAAACAAAGGCTATTCATGCTCAATCTTCCAACATGAATTCTGCTTCAGACTCTGCACTACTTTATGCTGTTAGTGCTCTGGCATCGCAGCTCCCTCAAGGAAGGCTTGATCTTGGAAGCGTGTGCCAAGAGCTGGAAACAGCATTGAGCAAAGAGTTATCCACCTCAAATGAGTGAACAAACAATCCAAGTCTAGGCAGGTATCTACCTTCCTCTAACCAGTAGTTAACTGATGGTTAACATTACACAGGAGCACAAACACAAGGAAGTTTACTTGTTGTCACACTTGACTACTGTGCCACAGACTTTGGGTCAGAATGAACCTTTTCTACCTCATCCAGATATTATCTCATTTTAATCATGTAGTTTTATCAGAAATACTTAATCATTACATGCAGATTCTAGAAAATCTTACCTGTGCTAAAGACATTCTTCTCATATTTGCCATCCTTATAGTTTTAGTTTCCTGCTTGTTTTGTACCCCTTAAGGCAGGTTTTTCCCTACGTTCAGCATTATGCCCCATCATTGTCACATCTCTTCTGGTACCTAATGTTACATCAGGTAAAGGGTATAAAACTGCATGACAATAAGCTCACATAACTGTGAACTTCAATGCTGACCAGAAGCTTAGATCAATTAAGTAGTGCGGCTAGAAGAAGGAAGCATTTGAAGTGCAATACCTTCGAACAATCGCCAAAAGCTCTAAAGGAGTCCAATAGGAACTGTACAAATACAATTATTTAAAAGTGCAAATCTGGTTTATTTTTCAAGTATTAAAAACAGACATTCCCTCTGGCATCAGTTGGGAGAAATGTGTCTTAGCAAATTTCCTGACTGAACCAAAGAGGTATTCAACATTACTTAAAGACTTGAAGCTATGGCCCAAATTGAAATTAGTATACTTGTTACTGGCACACAAGGTGGGTTGTGTGGTGTCCCCCCCCCCAGGAAGCAGATTCAATAGGAAATATGAAAATGATAAAGTTTCATTCTCCCTCTGTGCAGAAAATCATTCAGGGATTGGTTGATTGATTGATTGATTGATTTTCCCCTTACTGTTGTGTCATTCCTTCTGTGAATCCAGCCAGTGTGACTCCTCCAAATACAGCCAGCAAGAAAACAGCAAAAGCTCTGGGAATATTTCAGGACAGTTGGCATGGCTAGGAAGTTATTGACATTAAAATTTGATCCATAATAGTTGCTTTGAAATCCCAGAGAGATGTGTGTCTTTGGTCACAACAAACCACATTGCCAGTTTTTAGCTGGCCTTTGAAATATTTCTCATGTGAGCATGATGTGCAGCCCTCTGAGGCACCACTGAAATTTGGAACCAGTTGAGATCCATTCAAAGTTAACATTTTACTTCTGTTCCTTTGTTATTAAGTGGACTACTTTAAATTCATGGCTTGTCTGTTGATGCATTGTCTAGAAATAAAAGGAGAAAAAAATGAATCTGCCAAACACTGGGCCTCTTTCTATTAAGCAATATTTTTTACATTATATACTGTGTGTACTATGGCACACAGTTTCAGAGCATGTATGGGATATCTTTGGTTAAGCATTCAGCTTCTCAAGTAGCATACCATGGTTCTGAATGAGTTCTCAGGGTTCATATCCTGTCTGGAAATAAAGGTCACAAACCAAGATCATACTTCATCTCTCTCTCTCGTCATTTTCCTTACATTAAATAGATATTCCTCACCACTTACATTAAATTCAGGGTTATGCTCTTTTTTCTTCATGCTGCCATGCAACTATCTTGGACAAAACTTTTAAACTTTGCAGATGAGAAGGCTAGTGTATTGGTCTTTTATTATAGTGTATAAGCTAACTTCTCAACAGTTTGCAAAGTGTTAGGCAAAGAATAGAAACTGTGTGACCTAAGCAGAAAATTACTTTTGTGTTAATTAAATATAGGGGGATAGGGGTTCTTTTCAAAAGGCAGGAATTTTCTGTTTCTGGAAGCAGTTGATTTTTGGCTATATGCTCAACATTTAACTGATTGCAAATCTAAGGCTAGAAAACTATACTGACATAGGCAATTCCCCCCTTCCCCCCATAGCTTCACCACGTGAAGACTATTCATTTGAACATAGAGGATATATTAAACCAGTGATTCTCAACCAGAAGTATGTGTATCCTTGGGCAGAGGTCTTTTAGTGGGTACATCAACGCATCTAGATATTTGCCTAGTTTTAAAACTGGCTACATTAAAAAGCAATAGTTAAGTCAGTACTAACTGAAATTACATACAGACAATTACTTGTTTATACTGTGCTATATACTATACACTAAAATGAAAGTAGATATTTATATTTTAATTGATTAATTTTATAATTACATGGTAAAAATTATAAAGTAAATAATATTTCAATAATAGTGTGCTGTGACACTTTTTTCACACTGACTAGCAGATTTGCCTGGCATTACTCGGGTTCAAATTTTTTTTAAAGAAAAGGAAAACATACATGATTTGACTGAAGTTGAGATGGACATAGGAGACAGACTTGTTGAGAGTCTCTGGGTTAGGCTAAAAGGGATAAAAACCAAGGGTGATATGCTAGGGGTCTACTACAGACCATCTACCCAGGCAGAAGCAGTGGATAAGGCTTTTTTTAATCAACTAACAAATCACCAAAGCGCAGGATTTGGTGGGGATGCGGGACTTCAACTATCCTAATGTATGTTGGTCCTGTCTTTTGTTTCAGCTAGACCAGACTAACACGGCTACATCTCTGTTACTATAACACATCAGGGCACAGATAATCCAGTAAGTTCTTGTACTGCATTGGAGACAATTTTTTATTTCAGAAGGTTGAGAAAGCTACTAGGGGGAAAGCTGTTCTAGATTTGATTTTAACAAATACGGAGGAACTGGCTGAAAATTTGAAAGTGAAAGGCAGCTTGGATGAAAGTGATCATGAAATCATAGTTTATAATATTAAGGCATGGTAAAAGGGAGAACAGCAAAATAGAAAAAATGGATTTCACGAAGGCAGATTTTAGTAAACTCAGAGAGCTGGTAGGTAAGGTCCCATGGGAAGCAAAACTAAGAGGAAAAACAATTGAAGAGAGTTGGCAGTTTTTGAAAGGGACATTATTAATGGCCTAAAAGCAAACTATATTGCTGCATAGGAAAGACAGAAAGTATTGCAAAAGATTGCCTTGGCTTAACCAGGAGATCTTGCATGATCTAAAAATCAAAAAGGAGTTGTATAAAAAGTGGAATCTAGGTCAAATTACAAAAGGATGATTATAAGCAAATAACGCAAGTATGCAGGGGCAAGATTAGAAAGGCAAAGGCACAAAACGAACTCAATCTAGCTATAGACATAAAGGGTAACAGGAAAATATTCTACAAATATATTAGAAGCAAGAGGAAGACCAAGGACAGGGTAGGCCCATTGCTCTGTAAAGAAGGAGAAACAATAACAGAAAACCTGTAACTGGTAGAGGTGCTTAATGACTTCTTTGTTTTGGTTTTCATCAAAAAGATTGATGGAGACTGGATGCATAACATAGTGGCTGTGTCTACACTGGGCCACTTATTCCGGAAAAGCAGCCGCTTTTCCGGAATAAGCTGTGAGCTGTCTACACTGGCCCCTTGAATTTCCGGAAAAGCACTGACGATCTACTGTAAGAAATCAGCTGCTTTTCCGAAAACTATGCTGCTCCCGGCTCGAAAAAGTCCTTTTCCGGAAAACTGTTCGGAAAAGGGCCAGTGTAGACAGCCCAGCAGTCTTTTCAAAAAAGCCCAGATCGCGAAAATGACGATCGGGCTTTTTCCGAAAGCGTCTACATTGGCCACGGACGCTTTTCCGGAAAAAGGGCTTTTCTGGAAAAGCATCCTGCTAATGTAGATGCTCTTTTTCCGGAAATACTTATAACGGAAAACTGTTCCGTTTTAAGCATTTCCGGAAAATCATGCCAGTGTAGACACAGCCAGTGAGTAATAGTGGAAATAGGGTAGGGTTAGAAGTTAAGATAAAAAAAGAACAAGTTAAAAATTACTTAGAAAAATTAGATGTCATGGAAGTTGGGAGAGATTCCAGAAGACTGGAAAAGGGCAAATATAGTGCCCATCTATAAAAAGGGAGATACCCAGGAAACTACAGACCAATCAGTTTAATTTCTGTGCCAGGGAAAATAATGAAGCAAGTAATTAAGGAATCCATCTGCAAATGTCTGAAAGATAATAAGGTGATAGGTAACAGCCAGTATGGTTTTGTAGAGAACAAATCATGTCAAATCAATCGGATAGCTTTCTTTGATAAGATAACAAGTCTTGTGGATAAGGGAGAAGCAGTGGATGTGGTATATTAGACTTTAGTAAAGCTTTTGATACAGTCTCACATGACCTTCTTATCAATAAACTAGGGAAATACAACCTATATGGTGCTACTGTAAGATGGGTGCATAACTGGCTGGATAATCATTCTCAGAGAGTAGTTATTAATGGTTCAGAGTCATACTAGAAAGGTATAACAAGTGGGGTTATGCAGGGGTCTGTTTTGGGACCGGTTCTGTTCAATATCTTCATCAACGATTTCGATATTAACATAGAGAGTACACTTATTAAGTTTGCAGATGATACCAAGCTGGGAGGTGTTGCAAGTGTTTTGGAGGATAGGGTCATAATTCAAAATGATCTGCACAAACTGGAGAAATGGTCTGAGGTAAATAAGAAGAAGTTTAATAAGGACAAATGCAAAGTACTCCATTTAGGAAGGAAAAATCAGTTTAATAAATACAGAATGGGAAGTGACTGTTTAGGAAGGAATACTGCAGAAAGTGAGCTAGAGGTCATAGTGGACCCACAAGCTAAATATGAGTCAACAGTGTGATGCATTAACAGGAGTCTTGTGAGCAAGACATGAAAAGTAATTCTTCTGCTCTACTCTGCACTGATTAGGCCTTATTGGAGTACTGTGTCCAGTTCTGGGCATCACATTTCAAGAAAGATTTGGAGAAGGTGCAGAGAAGAGCAACAGGAATGATTAAAGGTCTAGAGAACATGAGCTATGAGAGAACACTGAAATAATTGAGCTTGCTTGGTTTGGAAAGGAGAAGACTGAGGGGGGACATGATAGTGGTTTTCAAGTACCTAAAGGAGAGAGGGAGAAAAATTGTTCTCCTTGACCTCTGATGATAGGACAAGATGTAATGGGCTTAAATTACAGCAAGGGAGGTTGAGGTTGGACATTAGGAAAAACTTACTAACTGTCAGAGTGGTTAAACATAGGAATAAATTGCCTATGGTGGTTGTGGAATCTCCATCGCTGGACATATTTAAGAGCAGTTTAGATAGACATCTATCAGGGATGATCTAGACTGTGTTAGGTCCTGCTGTGAGGGAAGGGGACTGGACTTGTTGACCTCTTGAGGTCCCTTCCAGTTCTAGTATTCTATGATTCTATGATTTATTGAAATGATTTTATTTTTCAAAGATACAGTGTTATTTTTATGAAGACAATTTTTATTTTTGATTTCTTAAAAAAGGGATTGTTAAATTTTTTCCATATATATTTAAAATGGGAATTCCGTCAATTTTTTTCTTCATCCCTATAAACTCTTATCATGAATTATGTTTTAACAAAAACGGCTAAGGTCTTCTTGGTTTTCAATAACATTTTCTTCTAGTTTTCCAACCTTAAAGCATTGATTTAGCTGTGCCATAACAGAACAACTCCAAATTTCTCCATTTTATCTCTTTTCTATAAAGTTTATCGAGAAGCAATATTATTCCAGGTTTTCTTCCTGGCTCATATTGGTTCAGGCTCTTTCAACATTTGCTCAGTTATTTCGATTTTGAGGACTGTACTTGCTTTGGTGATTCTGTCTCTTCTATTTGGTTTCATGAGAAGCAATCCCATTCCAGGCACATCCTGTTTTCCTAGCACAACCTAATACTTAAGTTACTTTAAGTTCTGATGAAAGGAAACTATATACCTAATTTGGTGGTCCTAGCTCTTACCTTTTAGGAGGAATTCTTGCTCAAACAGACAAAATCTCTAAAATATATTTTAGATTTTCTAAGCAAGTAGTTCTTTAACTGAGGTAAAACTTCGGAATATGGAAGACAAATCAGACTCCTGAAAAGAATATAGTTGTCTGGAAAGATTGAGGGACAGTATATTAGACAATGTTATAAATATTCTTCTATTGCAGGCAGACAAGGGGGTTCTTAGACCCTGGCATTTATTGGTCTGTTCTTTTAAGCTTCTATTATAAAGTCTTCCCCCACAAATTTTACCACTCCTCCCTCAAAAATGTGATAATGTTCTGCTGAAGATACCTTTCAAATGTTTTCCCTCCCAGATGTGAGGCTCAAGTTTTCTTGCTGGTGCTTGCTGTTTGGACTGGCTTCTCTCCTCTCTGCATGCATGGGGTCATGGGTTATTTGCTGTGATGCTTGGTGCCTCCACCCTAGGTAACTCCTCATTGTGCCTGGGACACAAAAGGTGCTGTCCCTTGGGAAAACAAATAATATTTCCACTGCTGGCAAGAAGTATAAACTCTGCTTATCAAGGAAGCAACCCATAAGAGTCCTTTCCAACCACTAGGCACTGATCAAAACCACTCCAGGTTTTCTTAACTACCACCATGCTTTATTATATTTACAATCAGCAGCCAGCCTCCCCATTTCCTTCTGGGGAAGGGTACTGAAACTGAATCTGCAGGCAGCCTTACCTACTTCTGACTTCCTTCAGGATCCATACTTTCCTCCTTAGCATTTCCTTCCAGTTAGGGATTCCTTTTGCCCAATTAGCTCCTCACCTGTATCTCTACTCCATTAATTGGCACCCTCTTCTAACTGCTGGTCTTTCAGTAAGGTCCACATTAATATATACTGGTGGGGATTTGATTGACAGAATGATGAGTTACCACCTGAGTGAGCACACTCTGTTCCATCAGTACACGCAAGAAATAGGGTACATCAAATTAATGAGACACACAAACTTAACAAAGAGGGACTTTATTGTGACCAGGAAAATAGTATCTGGGGAAGGAAAAGGTTAGGATTAATTAGTAAATACCAAAACATCTATGAATCAGCACATTTTCAATCTCCCACACTCACAGCTCTTCCCAACCCCAAGACCCCTCTCTTGTACCTTTCCAAGTGTATGGCACACTGGAGATGAATCTGGAGATGAATGCTTCTGTGCTGTGAATGTAATCCACACATCTGCTGACAAGGGTGGCATTTTGGAAGGGCAGGGGGACAGCAGCCCTGTACACGGGGACACAGCTTGCTTTTTATCCTATCCCCCTGACTATCAGGGAGCGAGGGGAAAGTACTTGCATTCTGTGATTTACTTCTCTGTCCCCTCCCTTTAACAGGTAGAACTGAGAGGCAAGTACTTTCCCCTCGCTCCCTGATAGTCCAGAGAACAGGATGAAAAGAAAGCTGTGTCTCAGTGTGCACGACTGCTGCCCGCCCTGCCCTCCCAAAACGCTGCCCTTGCTGCTGGGTGTGGTTCATCGTTCCATCTAGTGACACTGAGACCACTTACAGAGAGAAAGAATAAGTCCTCTCTTTAGCCTTGGCTGAGAGCCAACCAGCTTTTAGCTCACGAGTAGAGGCTCCTGCTCTAAACTCCAGAGATCCCTGGTTCGATTCCATGTGTAGGCATTACATGACCATTGGGTGACTTAAACAGAAAAAGAGTCCCCTTACAGCGTATTTGCCCCTATATCTCCCCGCCACAGAGATTCTCTCAATTCTCTCCATCATCTTGGGCCCAAAAAAACCTTCCCAACAAAAGTTTTATCCAAACCAATGTATCTCCATAAAATATTTCTGCTTTGACAAAACAATATCTTTCACCAAAATTTCATTTGGAAAAATGTTCTGACCAACTGCAGGCCATATGTATGTAATTATCTGAGTTTAATAAAATGTTCAGATATGCCCTGCACTTTACGCAAGGGGACATTTTATATATCTAACAACATTAATGAAATAGCCTGCTGCCTGACAGTGGAAGGCTGAGGGAATAAAATCTACATGGCACTGCCCCTGTCCAAGTCATGGAAAGAGGCAGTACTGCAAGGTAGCATCCTACCACTATTACCCACCCTCATGGACGCTCCACTGTGAATGCTGCTTGGGAGTCTGGCTCCATGGCCAGAGAAGCGGGGAGGTCGGGAGCCAGTGGGAATGGTGGTCAGAATAAATTTTAACTACTAAAGTCCCATGGAAAGCATTCACCCCCCACCTCTCGCCCACAGCTGAGACCTACACCACCACCAGCTTACTCCCTGTTCGACCATGGAGATAATAGGATACAGAGAACCTCTAACCAGTTACTTTGTTTCCTTTGCAAATAATATTATTCTGTTTTTAAAAATATATATTGTTGTTTATTTTCAAACCCCTTAGCCAGACTGACATCATGCTGTGCACGGTATGAGAAAAAACACTGCTGGATTCTTTCTTTCTTTCTTCCTTTTTTGTTTTGTTTTATTTTTCAGTTTCCAGAGAATTCAATGTTGTAACTTCTGGCAAGCTAGATACAAAAACTGCAAGCTGATGTTACCGAATTTAACTGTTTCCTTGCCATTTTTCCCTACACAGCTGGATTTTTGTAGCTTCAGAAAGGTATTGCTGATGATTGATGGCAGAGTGATATCAGTGGGAGCTCAAGTCCAATGTCCAAACAATATATATATGTTTTTTATATATATATATAAATAAAAGATATATAAATGTATATGTATGTGTGTGTGTGTGTGTGTGTATATATATATATATATATATAAAAACAAATGCTATAGAAGTAGCATATAATTTATATAGTGACATTTCGTGACTCAGACATGAACCACAATGGATTTATGTTTATGCAAAAAACATGCACTGACTGTGTAGAACACTCCCCCAAATATATCTCATATTAGTACTAAAGAAACACATTTACTTTCTTTGTAGGTAGACAAGTCAAATCCTCTCACCCCATCAGCACTAATCTGCAAAACCCACTAGCCACCTCTGACCTCTGTTGAAACTTATCCCCTACGGTGTCAATTGTTATGCTGGGGTTTTCTTTATTTCTTTTCTTACTGTGGGGATGTGCTGGTGCTGAATGTGCCAAGCCTGTCTTGAAGAACTCCTGGCTATTGGTGAGTAAACTTCATGTTTTATAGGCACGTCTGTGATACACCTCAGCATGGCATGAATATCTCACATCACTGAACAGTCTGGGAGGCGAGGAAAGGAAATATTAGTTATTTGCCTTATTGTGTCCCGGTACTCTCACACTTGTCTATTGTATCCACCTGTTGTCTCCCATTTTTATCTTAGATTGTAAGTTCTGTGGATGTAAGTAAGGATGGCAGAGCCATCCTTTTGTACAGCACTCAGATCATGGGAGTCTTGATCTGTGACTGGAGCCATTTCACAGGTAGAGATTTTCCACACAGAAGGAAAATCATTTGGTCAAAATTAATGAAAAAAAATGTATGGCAGAGCTAAGAGGAGAATTCAGTTCTCCTGAATCCAAGCTCAGTGCCTATTCCCTGTGATCAGTTCAGTCTTAAGCCTATAAGGGTTTATCAATATGACAAGCTACACAAGTATTGCCAAAGTGTAAAAAAGAGAGGCAGACCTCTTAGGTTCCTGTTAGAAGTAGGAACAGGGTCGGATGGAGCCACATGGGTTGTGTCTATAGCACACAGTTAACGTGGACTCTTACCTTGATTTTAGCCAACCTCCCACCTATCATCTACACACTAAAGCCTCTAATGCAGGCTTGGAGGTGCCTTAAACCTGGGCTAGCTTTCTTGGCTGAGGGTGTGGGTTAGAGCTTGAACTCAGCAGTAACCCAGTCTGTGATGCACCTACTCTGCAGTAGGACAAAGGCAAAATTACTCAAATGCTGAAAGTCTTCCATTGCCTTTCCCACAATTCTTTCCGCACTCCTTGAAAGAACAGAAACCTCTCCTCCAATGGGCACAACTGACTGGGAAAGAAACCTAAACCATCTCAGCAAATAGCCCCATTGGATATGCCCTCCAGACACATGCAGCTGAGCTCAGAAAGAGTGAGGACAGAGGAGCGCAGGTAGGGTTTTTCTGTTGGGATTCTCACAGTCAGGCTAAGCTAACCTGAGGGCTCAGATCCAGGTGCTGCTCACACAGGCTAACTGTGCAGTGTGTAGACATACCCACGTGAGGCATTTGATTCCCTGTGCCAATTCAATGAAACATTAGATTTCTCAAGGTGCTCACACAAGAAATGAAAAAATAAATACATTTATTTATTTATATTGAATCTACTATTACAAGCTCAATTAGGTACTACTAACACAGGATGTATCTTTAAATTCTCCTCCTCCTTTTGCCGTTGTGATGCCCTCAGGGATGACAAGACAAGCAAGGAGGCTGAAAGAGCTTGAATATCAATAGGGTCTCTGAAGCACCTGTTTACATGCCATCATTAGCAATTGCTCTCTTTGATCTTTCTGAGTAGTGACTGTAACAGGCACAAATTTGGGTAGGGAAAAAATGTGGCTTCCAGCTATAACTTTTCTCTCCTTTTTGAAAGCTAAACAGTTTTAGAACAACTTTGGAGGGGCATTTAATGGTAGTTCTAATCCTGAAACCAAGTCTGCATGGAATTGCAGTTAATGGGGCTCTGTGCAGGCACAGGTCCACCTGTGAAGAGGTGACTGAGGGATCAAAAAAGTGTTTTACTTGTTTCATCATATTGTGTATGATATTAAGTTAATACAATGTTCTTGAGGGGAGTGGTGCACCAAAACAGAGGATCTGAGTCCCACCTAAACACAAAACTTTAGAATCTAAAGTTGGAATTAAACTCTGAATTTTATGGTTGACAGAAAATGCCAGATAAAACGCGTAACCTTGCAGGGATATGGGATTCAGAGTCCAGATCTTGATTTTGCATCTTGTGTCAATCTTTCATATTTCTCAGAGTCTAATATTTCCCCTGAGTCGGGTCATGTTATGTTTATCAAGTAAAACTGTACTGATTTCCTACATTCCACTCATTACTCCAAGTACTTCCCTAGAGGAGAGAGAGAGACATACCCATGCAGAGAAAAAGGACCTGGTCCAAACTGAAGCCAATGGAATTTTCTCCACTGTCTTCACTGGCGGTTGGATCAAAGCCCAACGAGAACATAAAAGTCATGTTTTAAAAAATTGTGTTACAAGCATCAAGGGGATTCTACATAACCACAGTTCATGTCTGACCTCCAATACTGTTCTGTAGGACATAGGGATGTCAACGTGTAGACGACTACATGATTAACTGATAAGCCTAGGCTCTGTATCAGAGGCAGCAGCTAAGAGGGAGTTCAGACCCCCTGATGGACAGACGCTGGTCCACATCCAATGGAGCAGCTTCTGTCTGCGGGAACTTGGGCACCCCGCAGATAGGGGAGGCAGGCGGGAGCTGGTCTGTGTGGGGAGCTGGTTTTTAAACTGGCTGCCCTCATGGACCAGCTCCCACCTGCAAACCCTGCCTGATAGAAAAGCAGCAGCACTGAGTGGCAGGGGGCTCCCCGGGAGTGGGGCCAGGAGCGCACTGGTTTCCAGCCCCACCTCTGAGGACTATAGAATAGTTATATAACCACTAAGATCTGACGTGGTTACACGACTATTCAATTACATGCTATCTAACATCTCTAACAGGACACTCAGATACTGTATTCTGGGCCTTATATACTTCAGCAATCTGCACCTATAGTCTGTGGCAAGCTTCCCTGTTTTCAGTGATACCCCTCTGGTGTAGCATGAGAATTCAACAGCAATGTCAGGTAAACTAAACTTGCACAGTAAATAAAGTATGAAAACAAGCAATGCAATTAGGGTTGCCAGATGGTTTCAACAAAAATATCGGACACACTTGACATTACATTACAATCTACATTACATCTTATTTAGAAAATACCAGACATTTATATTTTCTCAATTTGTTTCCCGAACAGAAAGCTCAAATACTGGACTGTCCAGTTCAAAACCGGACACCTGGCAACTCTAAATGCAATCAGTACAGAATTTCTTGAATTTTGTTTTGATATTAATTTCAGAGTGGGTTTGGGGTTTTTTTTTTACTTTCCTTTAAAATGACAGTCATGCTGACAATAAGGCATAACTGCACTGACAGGGAGAGGTTGGAAGATTTGGCTTCTTGATAAGGTACAGTTGGGATGCACTTGGTAAAGTATAACTAGCAGTTTGAGAATTTTGAACACACACACACACACACACACACACGGCTGGGTTCTCGGCTTGTGTAAATCATCATAGAGCCACGGGAGCCAATTTACAGCAGCTGAGTCACTAGCCCGGTAGCTGGATGTTTCTGCTAAGATGATCAGCTTTAAACTACTTTATAGTATACTGACATTAAAATGACACAATTGGGTTCCAGAGTCAACAATTTAGTGAGATAAGCAGAACTGTTTCCATCTTGCAATGCTCTTGTTGAGGACTTTTGCAGAGTCAAAAAGCAGCAATGAACTAAACTTACAATTTGTGCTTTTCAGGCTTTCTTCACATCCATAAGGAAAAGACCAGTTTCTAAATAACAGCTTAGATTTTGGCTCAGTATTCTGTCATGATGGCTGCACTCTGTTGCAAATTCCACAGCTGCAGAATTGCAGAATACAAAGGGTGGTGACTATGCTGATGGCCTCTCTCTTCATGGGCTAAATAGCAGAGAGTTTTGTGAGAAGAGCTCCTGCAAAAGCTCTCTCTCTCTATAATTTTTTCCCCCCTGTGGGATGACAGAGTGATGTCATCATACCACTCTGCATCCACAGGAGCCAAACCCCACCCACTCCCAGCCTGGTCCTCCCCAGGGACACCTTAGGCCCCAGCCCTCCCATCACCTCCCCTTTCCAATGGCTGGGGAGAGAGCTGTAGTTGCCGCAGTCCCAGCTTTGGCCCAGCCCTTCCTGGGAGGGAAGAGTGGGAGGGCCAGGGCCCTGGCAGCTGGGGGTAGGGGGCACAAAGAGGGGGACGGCCTTGACCTCTTGGGGGGAGGAGGAAGGGAAGCCAAGGCCAGGGCAGCCTCAAACCTCCCTGGCAGCTGGGGAAGGGGAAAGAGCAAGGGCTGGGGTGGCCTCGTCCACAGGCCCTTCCCACCCCAGCAGCTGGAGGGGAAAGCTGGGGCTGCCTACCCCCAGAGAGAGGGGGATTGGCGAGCATAGTGAGCAGGGATGCAGCCCCCTACTATGACAAATTTCCCTACTATGACAAATTTCCCATAATGTGCCAGTGACATGGACCATAAAGAACAACTTTATAATCAGGGATGGGAGTAGGGGCAGGCATGAGCATGAAATACTGATTAGCATATAAAGAATACTGTGAACAGGGGTACCTAATGCAAAAACCAAAATTTTTCTGTAACTCTGCTCTTTGTTGCTGGAGGGGCATTTTAACAACATCTCACTAATAGCCACCTATTCTTTTTAACCATTTTAATTGCATGTAATTCTTTAACTAGGTAAATTGAAGAAACAGTCATAAAATGAAGTAAAAATCTTAAATCTGGACAGTCTCAACAGACACTTGATACAATGTAAGAGGAGAAATCCAGGTGAAATTAAAAGCTCAGGCTAATGTGTATCTTCTTGACCCTGTATCCTATGTAATTCTGCTGGCTTTCTTCAGAAACAGAAATATTTTCTCAAGATACTGATGTCTCAGCTAATGTTTAACAACATTTGTTAAATATTAGTTCAGAGAATGAAATCCTTTCACACATTAGCAGTGACTTTAGTGTCAAGCCTCAAATCTGAGCTACGTTCTTTCCACTCATTCTCTTTATAACTGAAATCCTGATTTGTCAAATAGCCCTGTGCAGGAAGACCACCAAGCCTTCTTGGATCCAGTTGCAGGATCGCAGCCTGCCTTCAGTTAAACCAGTATATTTCCAAATTAACTCCATTGATTTCCAGTTTGTATTGTCAGTTCACTTGTTTAACATGCAGATACAGATATAATATTTTCATTTTGAGAAAGTAATTTAAAGTGTCTGATCCCCAGGAAGCTTTTCAAAGTGTTATCACCACCAGCTGACAGAAGTTGCAATGTATTGTATTACACAACTCTATCATCATAGGCACTTAGAAAGACCATCAGAATGGAAACAGTAGTAGCTGATTTTGTTAGCCAAGACACAAAGTGAAGGCTTATCTATCGTAGGATGACTATACAGGCACAACTACATTGCTGTAGTTATGCTTGCATCACCTGTAACGTAGAAACAGCCTACACCAATGAAAAAGGAGTTTTCCATTAGCATAGGAACACCTTCTCCCCAAATTAGCTATGTTAATATAAGCATTCTTCTGTCAACAAAGCTGCATCTACACTGTGTTTGGAATAGTTATGTTTCTCAGGGATGTAGTTTATTCACACCCCTGACCCACACCCTAACTTTTAAATTTGGATCAAGCCTAGCTTCCTCCAAATATTTCTTTGGAAGATTTTCAATAGAATTGTTTCTCATTACATTTTAAGAAGTGTTTTCCATGAGCTGTCAGAATATCATTAAAGGCTGGTTTAAAAAACAACAACATAGCTTCTTCAAATACTCATGCATTAATGTCAGCCCCTTTACACGTGTCAGAATAGATAATGTCATATCTGCAGGGGAGTTTCAAACAAAGCCTTGAATAAAACAACATCTTGAATAAATTGACTTGTCAAGGTATTTTTGAAAACTCACAACAGACTGCCTGTCAAACAACAACTACCCTGTATTTATCTTTCATCCCATTGTTTTAGTAGTGGAAGTAAATTACCCTAAGTTGGGGGGAGGGACCCAAACTTTTCCTATCATGTCCCCCTTAACACTAACAGAATCTGTCCATGCCCCTCACCCCCATTTCATCACAGTTGGCTGAGTATGCTCAGCAGAGGAGCTACAGGTGGAGCTGGAGGCTGAACTGGGGAACGGGGAGAGGAGCTGGGGCTAGAGGTGGAGTTGGCCTGGGGGCTGGAGAGGGAATGAGGGCAGAGCTGCAGCTGAGGCTGGAGCTGGGGTGGATGAGGGGTAGGGGGTTGAGTGGAGCTGTGGATGGGGCTGGAGCTGGGCTGGCGGCACAGAGCGGCTGGGTGGTGTTCCCTCTCCACTCCTGCTAAGGGGGGGTCTGGCCTCGGCCCTGCCACATACCCCTCTGAATGTTCTTCCATGCCCCTAGGGGCCACTGCCCTTAGTGCTATAAAGTAATTTCTCTGAAAGGCTATTTACATGTTCATTACACTATAAGATGCTTTATTTTGGTTTTTATAATATACAATGTAGTATAAAAATACTACACTATAGATAAAGCATAGTTATGTCCCAAGGCCCAGTGACTATTACAATTAGGTTCTTAGCAATTATGGTAGTGAGCATGACATAAACGCCTTTCTAGATAAAGAGACACATTAACGTCCTTCTTCAATACCGAATAGTTGGAAACTCATCCCAGAGAGGTTTAAAAGAAATTGAGCTGAACCAGCACTGCATTGGGCACATCTACACATGTCATTTAAAACAGAAAAAGTCCCTTTTTGCACAAAAACTGTGAAAACATCCACACTTGCCAATGACTTTTGCGGTGAAACTCAAAAGTTTCACTACAAAAAGAAAACCATCTCCACGAGAGGCGAGCAGCTCTTACCAGTGCTGCTTTTGTGGTGACGTGCAGATGAAGACATGTTTTTCCTGATTATAAAGCTTTTCGTATCCAGAGGCTCTCTCATAGTGCCTAGGTTACCACTCTGGCCAACCGCTCTGTGGCTCTGACACTGTAAATAAATGCCCGCCCTTCCCCTTGTAAAGTCCCAGGAACTTTGAAATTCTCCTTCCTATTTTCTTGGCTAGTGCTCACTTATCTGGCCAGGTCACAATGCCTGCTCCACGGAGCAAATGATCCTCTGCTTGCAACAATGCTGAGCTGCTGGAGCTGATCAATGTGTGGTGAGAGGGGGCTGTGCAGGAAAGCAGAATGCCTCACAATCATCCCACCTCCCATATGAGAGCTGCACTGTGGAATAGCTGCTCTCATCAGCAAAGGGAGTGCTGCAAAAGCAAACACTTTCTGACCCCCATGGAAGTGAGTACAGAAACCAGCCCTTTTCTTTTACTGGTTCACTATCACCCATGAAATAGACAGTGCAAAAACTCTGCATATAGACATAGCCATTGTCACAGACTGAGGCCACACATACCTTAGCCAAAGAAAGTTTTTTCAAGGAAAAGCTCACTATTCTAGTGATGGCATTGAGAAACTGTAAGGGAAGGGCTGAGAAACAGAATAAAATGTTCGGTTGGTCCTTTCACCCCGTGAAAAGCAATCGTGCAATGTGGCCATAAAATACACTATGAGTTAGGGTATGTCTACACTACAGAGAAGATCGAAGCTGTTGTCGATTTTCCAGGGTTTTAATTAGTGGTTCTAGTGAAGACACGCTAAATCAAACTAGAGGGGCACTCAGGTCGATGCTGGTTGTCCTGCTTTCATGAGGAGTAAGGGAAGTCGAAGGGTGAATGTTCTTCTTTTGACTTCCTGCAGTGTCAAAAGTCAAGTTAAGGTACTTCAACTTCTGCTACATAATTAATATAGCTTAAGTTGCGTATCTTAATTCAACCTTATCCAATAGTATAGACATGCCTTCAGTGACTAAGCATGCTGCTATTATAGAAAGCACCTTCAGCAACCATTGCCTTCAGGTTGTTGAGAGTGTTTTTTAGTTGGTACTTATGCACTCAGAACTTCTCAGGTCTGGATATAGAGTTCCATTGTGGAACTCCTAATAGAGTGAGTCACTGAGGCCAATGTTTTCAGATTTTGGCGCCTAAAGTTAGGAACCAAACCCCATATTTTGATACCTTCATAAATGGCCTGATTTTCAAAGGGGCTGAACACTCTAACCTCCCATTGGCTTCAGGGAAGTGATTTTCTTTTAGCATATGTCATAGCTGTGAAAATTTTGTTTAATTATCATTGAGTGATCCAAAGTTGAACATACATTGAATGTTCATAGGGATAACTTCTGATTAATATTTTCTATGAATTCACAGCACACGTAAGACAATTTCCCATCTCTGATGAATCACTGTAAAGAGCCTGTCTTCACAAAGATTCAGATATGTGTGTTAAGTTGTATTTGGTATTATTTGCTCTGAATGTAATTCAATTATCTGAAAGAAGAAAGAGCCAATATATAGCATGCTGGGATGCTATTAATTTATCCTGTCTCTTATTTCTAACCTCAAGTTTTCATTTTAATTCTCTTTTTTCCCCCTGAATAAAGTTATGAACTTTTAAACTTGGAAAGTATCACAGAGTATTTTTTAAAATGACAGTTAAACAAAATTGCCAATAGAAACATATATCTGAAAGTCATTCACGCTCTGGAATGAAAAGTCCCACAGCATAAGGGTTATTTTATATTGTTCCTTTTTTATTTCTACATTTGACAGATTATGTTCATGGAAACTAGCCCTAATGGCTGTGCTACAGGCAGGCCATGTTTTCCATCATTGGCACATACTGAAATAAATCATTGGGGAGTAGCACAGGACCGAGCTGCTGTTTTCTGATACGCTGCAAATCAGAAAAAGATTGGTGGTTCTGAGTAATCGTTTTTGTAAGTGGCCTAGACTAGACCTGCCAAATTACTTTATAATAAAAATCACCTAGGATGGTGTGTTCAGCACTGACCAAAAGAACAGATGTACTAAGGGTGCTCTTAACCCTTACCTGATGAGTGTCTTTGTGGGTAAAATTTACCCTACTGACATGAAGCTTGATTATTCTGCCCATATGTTGGTTGCTGCAGGAAGATGCAATTAATTCTTTTCAACCCAGGCGCTCCTCTGAATGGAGTATGGTTCTATGCCAGTAGCATGGGGTACTGGGATCATCTTACCCATGTAAATACAGACCTGTGGCTTCTCTGCCAACCCACTTTCATATCACCCCCAGCCTGTTACCAAAAGTGGCTTTCTGTGCCAGCTTCACATAGATTGGTACAGAGGCTGCTTCTGGGACATGCAGCACATAGACAAGGATGTCTTTCACAACTGCTCTGCCCACGAGACAGAAGATGGCTGGCAGACCTGGCCAAGGTGGGTGGTGCTGGCTGAGGAGGGGTGGTAATGAACAAACTATGTGGAAGATTTACTCTCTTTTGTCAATAAGGATGAAACAAGACCTGGATGTTTTATGCCTAGGACTACAAGCTTTGCCGGCTGCCTCTTACCTAATTGTGTTCTGTTCCTCACAAAAGAGAGGGTCAGCATGGAGAAGGCTATGCAGGAACTCTTATTCCTTCCTCACTCTGCTTTTTCAGCTTAGTGAGACTCACATTTGGATCAAGGTCTCATATACAATCTTCCTGTGAGGTTTCCTAGCTCTAGACTCTGCCAATGAGTCACAAACCACCTTCCCTCAAGCACTACTCTTTTGGTCAGTTTCCAGGTTCTAAATTGCCTCTCAAGCAGGAGATGTCTATAATGTTATTTCTCCATTGTTTCAAAAATCTTGCGAGGATGCTAATTTTCCATTCATATAACCAGCCTGGGCACCCCTTGCGACACACTCCTCACATGGCGCTATGAACAGCAAGGCTAAATCCTTAGATGGCTTAAACATACTCATGAGGGCCTAATGCAGCAGCAATAATACACTGCTGCTGTGCCAGGTATCAAAGTAGCAAGAAACCCTCACAGCACTTGTGTGCGCTGGAGGTCACACCCATGGTGGTTCGCCGCAGAACACAGAGAGGGGAAACTGGACATGTTGTTGCCCATAAATGATGGGATAGCCAGGAAGTCCATGTACCACACAGCTCAGGAGCAGCAACCAGGGAGGCAGGGAGTTTATTTGAACAAACTTTCTACTTCCCAGCAGCTCCACAGCTACCTACCACAGAGACAGAGGTTTTGGGATGGCGTAGGTATGTCAAACTGGTCTGCTTAGTAGACAGCATTCATTCTTTTGTTACTGTGGTTCAGAAAGCCAGAGATCCTTTCATCTGGAATAGCCTCTTATTACGTTCAGTGGGAGGGAGGCAAGCTGGGAGGGGGGAGTGAATTGGACTACACACTGTAGGAAATGTTAATACAATAATATGTGGCACAAAAACCAGCACGAACATCCAGCAGCTGTGATCTGGAGTGTTTTAGCCTAAGGTAATAAAGGAATTCATCCTAAAAAAGTAGGAGAGACAATGAGGAACGGTAGAGCTACGGATAACTATTGGGTGTGGATGCTGTGGTCAGTTTCTAATTAGCAGTATTTATTTTTTTTTAACTTCAGCCCATGTTTTGACTGGGTAAAAACAAGACCGAGCTGTCTGGGAACCCTCCTGTGTGACTGTGTCCTCCGGCAAGCATCATCCCCTTGTTTAATATGTGGAAGCATACAGTGTAAGCCAGTATGGAGTTCTTTTGATATACCAGGGCCGGACCAGTTGATCCCCTGCAGTATGGTGCCTCCACAACTTCTCACTAACAGTTTTGGCATTTGGAACCCCTTCACTCCTCTCCCCCCCAAAAAATAGCCATAGCTGGAATCATTTAGTAAGCTCCCCCTACAGACTGTGCATTAGCCTCAGGGTTTCCTCCACTTTGTTTTTGTGGTTGATCATTTGTCCCATTTATAAGACAGACTGACTGATTTCTCATTATACAGAATATCACTGGCAATTGATTTCAGAGGCTCTTTGCACCAGTGAAGAAGCCTGATCTGGATCTAGCTGGCACTCTTTATCTTGTTAACTATTGCTTTGGTTAATCACTGCTCACTTGCTTAAATCCAAGGGACTACCATAGAAAGAAATAAGTGTTTAGTATAAGGAGGGAGCATTGTATCTGTTATTAGCTTGTGTCAGAATTAAATAAAAAAACAAACAAAAAACCCCACTCAAATTCCACATTGACATTGCCATGGTATGGACAGAAAAAATAAAGTTCCTATCAATTCATTTTTATTGATGTCCTACTTCAGCTCTTCATCAAACTTTTTTTTTCCCTCAGGGCACTAACTAAAATTTAAAACCTCTTTTTTTGTAAAACTCCTCAGTTAGACTGTTATAGAGCCACAAGAGTATTGAGCCATAAACCAGCAGGCTCTTATTTTTAATATATAGTCTTTTTGTATTCAGGAGGCACCTGGCTGTGATTTACAGCATTTCCGATAACTTTTAAAAACATTCTTTCAATCTGTTTAGAGAGCAAAAGGGGTGCACACTGAAAAATGGAAACATCAGTATATTTGAGGAGCATCCATTTTCCTGATGGTGACAGGTACTTCAGAAATATCTAAAGATAAAGAGTTTTTTAAAGACTTTTTTTTTGTTCTGCTTCATTGGAATGATGTTACATTCCTGGAGCTTGAAAGAAAACCTGGAAATAAAATTAAAAATGCCATCATATTTGGCATTTGAAGTTAGCCATGATAAACAGAGTTTTAGTCTATGTCCTTTTTTTTAATGACACTATTTATTCAATCACATATTTAGCAGTCTCTTGGCAGGAAGTCCAGATTTGTTTAATTCTATTAAGCTTAGATAAGAAAGGTAAATAATATGTCTATCACATGTAAAGGGACTTCACTCCAAAGTAAGTTTGACTTTGGCCAATAATCATTCTAACATTTTTGTGGCTTTAGCAGCTTTGGATTGTGTTGAATGGCACAATGGGAAGAAAGAGAGAAGGAACACCCAGTTATTACTTTAGCCTATCCAAGAATTATTAGCAAGGACAGGCAAAGTTCTAAGTGCAAACAGATGTGCTGCAAAGTGTTCCATTTAGATTTCAGTGGTTTGCTGCAGAATGCGAGACAGTGGCCACAGTCAGTAGCAGTAGTAGGAGTGGTGTTCTTAGTGGAAGATGGCTGAGTGTACTGGAAATCAGCTTCTTAGTGGTTCACATGCAATTATTTCACTGTGGTGTGTCACATTTAAGAATCAAGTGGGATTTTGTTTTTATTTACTTGATATTTCTGGCTTCTGACAAGTAAATACCTTGAATGCTACTGACAACTTGCGTATTTGCAACTCTTTTCATGGAGACCTGAGTTCAGTGCCTTGGTCTGCCACCGACCAGCTGGGTGACCCACTAAGTTTTGGTGCCCAACAAGAGATAGCTAGGACCCAATTTTCAAAGATTCAGAGCACCCACAACTCAAATTATAGTCCGGGGCAGCTAAAGGCATTCACGATTTCAGAAAATCAGCCCATCGATGTCTCAAAGATGTGTGTCTAAAAACTGGCCCATGATGTGATCTTGGGCAAGTGGTTTCACCACTTTGTTTTTCCTCCTAGCTCTTGTCTCAGACTGGAGGCTCTTTGGGGCCTCGGCTGTTTCTTATTAGAGGTTCATACAGCCAGCGGTCCAATGTTCCCACTAGTTTTTTCCATGTGCAGAATGTATTTTTGTTATGTGCATGGAGGCATGTGTGGATGTGCACCACCAGTAGAAACACAGGCTGCTAGTTCTGGGCATTCTGCTAATCAGCTCGGTGGCACCTAAATCTCTACTGGATGGCTACCCAAGTGCACAGCTTACAGGGAACTCTGGACTGCTGGCTCTTCAGCACAGAGATGGTCTCTTGACTATGCCTGCACAGTACCTAGCACAATGAGATCTTGATCGTGATTGAAGCCGGCAGAGTTACTATAATACAAATAATAAATGATGCTGCCTTAAAGAGCTATCTACATCTCGGTGTTTACAATGCTTCTCCTTGTGACCTCTGGGATTTGTTTCTCTCTTTTTTGATCCTCCTGTACTTCCTACCCAAACTCTAGAACTCAGCAGGGTATTCCTTATTATATGATCTGCTTTAGTCTAAAATTATTATAAAATGTGTATAAGAATAAAACTAGCCACGGAAACAGCCAGGCTAGAATGACATTTAGAACAACAGCAAATTGGGTTGGACTCACCAATACCAGTGCTGACATTTTTTCCCACCCCTCTGTAAACATTACAATGGCCCGAGTTACAAAGTTTGGCTCCAAACCACAGCTTTGCTCAAACTCAGGGAAACTTGGAGCAAGGCTTAAATTTGACTCATAGAGGGTCAACTGTGCCAGATTCTCAGCTGGTATAAACCAGCAGAGCATGATTTTAGTAGCGTAACTACACTAACTTACTTCAGCTGAGATCTGGCCTATTTTGTGTCTGGCTTTAGCATGAGTGCACAGAATTTGGGGAAGGTGCAGGGAAACTTTTACATCTCTTTTACACCACCACAATGGCTTAGCCACTTAAGTCACTGTGTTCAGGCAATAACAGGGAAATAGTCTGTCCTATTAACTACGGGGACACAAGTTATCCCAACAAGGGGTGACAAGGTAGGGACGTAAATCTATCCCCCCATTTCTCTGCATTGGCTTATGGCTGCCATAGAGGAATAGGCTGCAGAGTCTAAAAGGGTGGTGTAGCATGAATATTTTCTTTGGAGGCCAGGATGATGGGAAGGGACAGCAATGCCCCGAGGCACAATCATTCTTAGTGTTCCTGCTGGAGTCATGCAATTCCATATTACCATACGCCAGGACCCAAAGGTGGGGCCATGTGATGTTTTTGGTAAAGATATCTAACTACAGCTCACTTCCATGCCACACAGTTTGGAACTGGGCTTCAAAGAAAATAGAAAAAGAGCACAGACAGCTTGTTTTGTTGACCATGACCTGCTGAGAGACAACTGCATCTTCTGAAAGCAGTAGAGGACAAGTCGAGTATGACCCATTCCCTGCAACAGATGAACCACTCTAGGCTTGTTTTCTGCAACCGTTTTCTGTCAATGGAAATGCATGGCATATACCAAGTTGTCTATAATTCAAAGTGAGCAATCTGTAAAATGTCTGTTTTTTTTTTAAACCAACCAGAGGCATTGCCTCATACTTTGCTCTGTGCTGCTTCTGAATGAAACAGCACCATTTGGGTGAACATTTTCTCCAAACAGCTATGACAGTGGAAACGCTTATAAACTCAACATTTATCATCCCTGGGCTATGCAGTAACTATGGCATTACTTTCTTTTTACATATCTCAAGGGGCTTTCACAAAGGAGGCAGGAGAGAGAAAGAATATAGGAATACAGTAATCTGCCTTTTACAGATGGCAAAATTGAGATGTAGCGAAATTAACCCTCTACTTGTTCAAAGTCACGTAACAATTCAGAGGCAGAGAAAGAGAGAGAATATTTTAGTCTTGTATCCAAACCACTGCACTATACTATCTCCATGTTTTATTTACAAAAAGAAAACAGCTCTCTCTCCAATGTTGTGGCAACCCAAGCTTATATTAGGAATCAGATTCTATAACTGTGAGGTAACCAATAGGTGAATGTGGGCTAAATCCAGACTGCTAGATGCTTTTGAATAGATCCTGAAATCTTTTTATTTACTTATTATCATTATTATTATTATTTATTTTCTCTGAAATCTGGACCCTCACTATGCCTCGACCAAGAAATCTGGGCCTTGACAAAAATAATTGACTGCCTCTGCTGTAGTTGATCCAAACATGTAATTTGTATTAAAATCATTAGAGGTTTTACGGCAAAGACAGATAGGGGCCCTTTAGATGCAGAGTAGTTGCATGTGTGTTTGTTAACTTAAAGTATTTTTTAAAAATATATCATGAAGACTAAAGATTTGTAATTCATTCACAAAGGCAGCAGCTTCTATGTTTACCTTTACTTGTTTGTATTCATGGTACAACTCATTCACTCCTGTCTGTAGCGCCATTAAAATAGTTTTTAATTCCCTTAAAATATTTTATATATTTGTATGTATCTCACTCTGCTTTCTACAGCATGAGCCTGGTGCTGGAAGTTAGCCTGCTTTCTCTCTGGAGCTGTAAGAATTCTAGACTATATTATCCCAGGAGTATATTCTAGCTTTCTCCAAAATTTAGCAACCCCCTCTCCCCCCATCAAAACAAAACAATTTCTGCTGAAAATTAAATCTAGCCCATATACCTAGCTGCAGATGTCTACTTTCAGAATTCATCTGTTTTGTTGGTAATTTAAGAACTCAGCACAGAGCGGGTTTCTCCTTTAGATTAACACACTGTGACTGAAACATGACATTGAAAAGCAAATCAGCAGGGCCAAAGATCCAGAAAAAATAAGACATACTTTGTGGAAATGCTGTGACACTACACAAAAGAGGTCATATTCCTTTCTGTTTTAACTCCATTGATTTCTGGGAGTGACACCGAAGTAGGGTGGCCAGGTATCTGGTTTTTGACTGGAATACCCAGTTAAAAGTCCAATGGGTGGCGCAGCAGGGATCTGGGGTTAAGGCAAGTTCCCTATCTGCCCTGACTCTACACAGCTCCCAGAAGTGGCTGCCTATGTGCCTGGGTGGGAGACTCTGCACACTGCTCCCACCCAAGTGCCGGCTCTGCATTTCCTTTTGGCTAGGAACTAAGAGCAATGGGAACTGAGAAGGTCATGACTGGAGGCACAAGGGAAATGCACAGAGCATCCCTGGCTGCCCATGTGCCTAGGGCCTGCAGGGATCCAGTAGCCACTTTCTGGGAGACGTGGTAAGCGCCGCTGGACCTGTACTCCAACCCCTTGTCCCAGCCCAGATTCATCTCCTGCAATTCCTTCCTGGAGCCCAACTCCATCTCCACAACCACCATGTCCTACCCCAGTCCTGAGTCCCCTCCTGCACCCGAACTCCCTTATCCCCAACCCCACCCCAGAGCCCACACCTCCAGCTGGAGCCCTCAGCCCCCCCATACCTCAACTCCTACCCCAGCCCAGAGCCCTCTGCTGCCCACTGAACTCCTCATTTGGGGCTCCACCTGGAGCCTTCACATCCAGCCAGAGTCCTTACCGCCTCCCAGACTACAACTCAGTGCCCCAGCCCAGTAAATGTGAGGGCGCAAGAGAGCGAACAATAGAGGGAAGAGGGATGGAGCGGGAAGGAGGGCACTCAGAGAAGAGTAAGGGAAGGAAGTGGGGTAGGGGTGTTTAGATTTGGGTGATTAGGAAATTGGCAACCCACACCAAGGGTCTGTTTTGCCCAGAAAGATGGATTGTATGTAATGATGGATCTTTTATAGCTATGCTCTTGAGTACCAATCACACGGACACTAGAGGATTTCCAGCTTCACAGGACAGAAGGATGAGATGCACTGTTTAGTGTTGGGTTGAGAGCTGAATGCAAACCCCACCAAAGTTAATGGAAATAATTGCATTAATTTTAGTGGGTTTTGGATTATGTCAATAATGTGCAGGTGCCTAATCCGACAAACATCTACTCTCTTACAAAGTCCTTCCTCAATTAAATTGTATCACTAAAATCGAGTATCAGCCGGGGGTGGAAAGGTTAGTGCACAGAATATCTGAGTAATCTCTGTCTTCAGAAGAAGCATATGTCAGTATCAACAGTCACATCATTTCAGAAGTTTCTGTTTGCATGCTGGGGTTCATGTGCACTAGGGATAGTGCACATGAGTTTGTGGAGTTTTCAGAACCTGTAGAAATAGTGATTAAACCCAATGTAAAGAACACGGATTTCCACTCCCAGCTAAATGAAAGGCTGCGTTGTTACAGACTTAAAGATAATGCCCCCCAACCCTCAAGAAGAAAGCTAGTGACTACCAAGGGGTCAATTCTCCATTGCTTTAAGGCCCTCTATGCAGCTACAGTGATATAAAAAAGTCTTACAGGCAGCTGATCTGCACATCTGACAAGATTACCTCCCAGCATAAGGCAATGCATAAGCTGTGTAAAGAGCACGCCAGTGCATTCTGTGGGTGGGACCAGCGTACCACTGGTTCTCAGCTGTGCCCAGCTGCCCACAGTCACTGGGGCACATGAGGGAGCTCAGGCATTTACACTAGAGCTGAGGAGGCTGCCCCAGCCAGGCCCAAAATATCAGGAAGTGTAAAGGTATCTTATAGTTGACTTTGCCCCTCCCGTTCCCCCCACTTTCTCCTGTGCTGAATGTGTAACAGCCAAAATTAGGCTCACAGTGTATACTGCATATCCTTTTTTCCCTCTTTAGTTTTTCTCTCTTCTCTCAGGTGAGAGCAGAGAACAAGGAGCTAACTCCATTTCTGGGAGCCCAACAATGATATTCCTTTCCACGTCTGTAGAGCACAAACAGAACAACATTGACCAGAAGACACAAGACCTTGCCACAGCAGACATCAAGTCCACTAGAGAGCAAGTATATGGATCAAAGTAGCTCGATGAAATGGGTCACAGAGGAAGCCTCCTCCACATTCAGTATCAACAAAGTGGTGTTGCCTTAAGCGGTGTTGCGTCATAAAGGAATAATACAAGAATCCTGCCTGCCATGCGGATCAATATTGTCTCATTATTTCCTTTTGCTCCCCCATCTGCCTGTATCCAGCTGTCTTAGAGTTAGATTGCAAGCTCATTGGGGCAGGGAGCATCTTTTTGTTCTGTGTTTGTATAGCACCGTGCACAACAGGGTCCTCCTCATCCATAACTAGAACTTTTAGGTGCAACAATTAAACAGATAAATCAATAATAATACATCTCTACTGCTAGCTGTTGCCACTGTTATCATGAAAGTGGCAATCTATAATAAAATCATGTCAGCATAGGGCAGACATCTAAGACTGACAGGGGGAAAAAGCACTTCTGCGAGAAAGGTACTTGCAGAAAGTAAAACCTATGTATATGGAAAGTTCTTAGCATGAGTTTTACAGGAGATCAGACTAAATTATCACAATAGCCCCCTTCTGGCCTTGAAATCTATGTATAGTCTTAATAAAGAGGATTGGAGCCATATGGCGTCTCCTTACGTTGCAACAGATTTGATTAAAGACACTACCAGAATGGCACCAGTAGCCTCTGTTAGTGATGCCCCTATGGAAGCAAGTCAGGAATGAAAGACTAGTGAATTATCTCACAATCATCTCCCTTGTGCTCTATACAAACGGTGCTATTGTGTGTTGTTCAGAGCCACAGCAACACCAGTAAATGAAAATGAATTGGTTCAAAGTTTTCAGCTTCCTAATGACATCGCTCAACCGAAGAACTTTTTTTAAACACAACAGAAAAACACATGTTGCAGCCACCGTCTGCAATCTGACACCATCCACAAAACCAAGACAAACCAACCCAAACTAACAACATACCTACAAGCAACGTCAGTTGTGAAAGTCATATATCAGTTATTATTCATCACAAAGATATGAACATATCACTAATGAACACAGAATCCAAAGACGTCTGTTTGCTCTTCAGAGTGAGGTGAAAATATATGAGCTATAGATGGGAGGGTCTAGAAAGGAGCATAGATAATGTGTTGGATGATTTCGATTAATAATTTTTTAAGGCCAGAATGAATCATTAGATCATGTAGTCTGATGTCCTTCATACCACAAGCAATAGAATTTCACTCATTTACCTCTGTAATGAGCCTAGTAACTGCTGTGTGGCTAGAAAATACCTTCCAGAAAGGCACCTAGTCTTGAGCTGAGGCTATGAAGATATGGAGAATTCACCATTTCTTATGGCAGCTTGTTCAATGGTCATTCACTCTCACTGTTAAAAAGGAGGAGGCCTTATTTCTAATTTGAATTTGTCTTGCACTGACTTTAAGGCATTGATTTGGTTAGGCCCTTCTTGACTAAAGATCTCTTTTGTACCTGTGAAAGCTTTTATATATGGTGATCCTGTCATTTTTCAATATTCTTTTTGATAAATTAACCAGACTGAACTCTTTAAGTCTCACATTTTTTTCTAGCTCTTGAATTATTGGTTCGTTGTTTTTACTCTTTTTTGCACCTACACCAGTTTTTCAATATTCCATTTAAAATATAGATGCCAGAAGTGACTGTAGTTTTCCAAAATCAGCCTCAGCAATGTTGTATACATAGTGAAATCACCTCCCTACTAAATCACTATGCCCCTATTTTACATCCAAGGACTGGATGAGCCCTTTGTGAAACAGCATCGCAGTTGGAGCTCACATTGAGTTGCTTGTCCACAAAATCCTTTTCAGAATCACTGCTTTCCAGGATGACTTGATTTATGCCTCTATCTTATTTAGAACATAGGGCTTTCATCATTGCCTTCTAGATTTTATGGTCTCTTGCTGCAGGCTTAGATTCCTCCCATGTCATTTTGATAGCTCTCTGTTCTGCTTCTATTGTGCATTGCCATGTCATCATTGGTCTACTCATTGCCTCTTGCCCTCAGGGTTGCAGTCCAATTCCTATCCTGTCCTATTCTACTAGGCTTTTCATTGCCCTCCTTGGTAGTATCAGAACCACATTATCTAGATGTATGACACTGGCATTTGGTAGCCCAAAATATAGTAGAATGTGCTCAGATAAAGTTATTTGTTCCAATGTTACCATACACCCCAATATTCACATCCTCCACACTATTATAATCATCTTTGTACAAAGTATGACTTGTAAGGTATCATTTAAAAACTCATAATTTGTTCTGATAAAATGTGTGGCAACATTGTATATTCAGTTATAACATGTCCCTATATGATGTCATTAATACATGTTCCAAAACCCACAGCTCTGCTGAGGTAGAAGTCAGAAAACAGGTCTTTCCCAAAACGAAAGAATATGTGCTTTGCTTTAATTTGCATTTAAGCAGTAAACAGAGTTACCAGGCAGGAAGGGCCAAGCAAAGACAGCATAACCAAGTGAAAAAAAAAAAAACCCTACAGAGAACATCCTTCCACCCAGATTCTTTGTCTCCCAGTTCCCAACTGGAAATGTTTTCGGGGGAGTGTGTGTGTGGGGGGGAAATCCTTTTTATAAGCAGAGGCAAACACCTTCTCTTTCTTTCTTCGCCTACCACACTCTGTATCTGGGAAAACATGAAGAAAAGTTGGACTTGGGGGGAGGGTTCTGACCTGAGGAGCTTGGTCAGTAAACTGGCTGGAAGTATTTGGTGAGAAGTTTTACTTACTCTAATATAGTTTGTTAAGTTCGGCTCTACTAAGCACTTTATCTTTATTTTTCTTGTACCATTTTTTACTTTTATGCCTCATTATTTGTACTCACTTAATTTTCTCTCTTTGTAGTTAATAAACATGTTTTACTGTTTTTCCTACTTCAGTTACATGTAAATTGAAGTGTCTGGGTAAAATTCTACTTAAGATAATAAATTGGCTATTATTCCCTTAAAGGAATAACAGATTTAAAATATTTGTACTATCCAGAAAAAGGCTAGAAAATATAGCTGTGAGGGTATGCAGAAAGGAGGGCCGGGCCTTCCAGGAGTTGAAGAAAGCTCATGAGCCCAGCTAGCCACACCCTGATTTACCTGCAACCAATGCCAGGCCTGGAAGGGGGGGGGGAGAGGGTGGAAGGAAGGAGCCTGGCTCAGTTTGAAGCTGGCTAATAAGGAGGGAGGAGCTTGGTTCAGCAGTCTGAAGGCCCAGAAGCAAGTAAGCCCCTACTCCACTCCTCTGGGAAAAAGGAAGGGAACTTATTGAGAAATCCCTAAGGTGAATCTGGACTCTTGGGGGCCATGTCTCAAACTTAAGGACTAAAATAGTGAGTGGCTTGAAGTTCCTGGGCCAGGAACACAGCTACTCAGTGACCTAGCCACTAGACTACTCAGCCTTCAGGGATCAGGCCACAACATTTCTGGGGGAAAATCTGGGATTAGGGGATCACCTTGCAGTATAACCAAGGCTGGTGAAAGCAAAGGTGTAACTGGCAGACACAAAGGGAGTGGCTAGTAGGCTTTTTGTGAGCGGCCCAGGTGGGAGCTATTCAGCAAGGCACCATAGGCTGCAGGGCAGTGGAAACACATCCTCCCAGGAGTCTGTATTGTAGCCTGAGAATCACACCCATGTCATTTCACTTAGGCCCTAGTATATCTAGTTCATGTCTGTTCATTTCTTTTGTTACTTGGAATATTTTACCAGGCTCGTAGGGGCCTGCACATTCCATGTATCAATTTTGGTCCATTCTGCTTTCCAAGGATATAGTCCTACCATTCTGTAGGTATAACCTGCATTTCTTTTTCTGAGAAGATAACTGTTCATTTAGCTGCATCAAAATGCATCTTGTTTGTATGGGCCCCAGCTTACCAAGCAATTCAGATTGTCTGTCTGCTTGCCCTGTCTTCATCATTATTAAACATTTTCCCAATCTTTGTGTCATCTACAAATCTAATGAGCCATGATTTTTTTATTTATTTCTGGATGATTGATAAAGATAATGAATAATGTCAGGCCTACAACTGTCTGCAGAATGTCCCTAGAAACACCCTGATTCAATGATGATTCACCATTGGCGACTATTTTTCAAGCCCTGTCAGTTAGTCAGTTCTTAATCTATGTACAGTACCATGATCTTCTGTGGCGTTGTTCATTTTTGGTTTTCTAATCAGAATGGTGCATGGTGCTAACAAACACCTTAATAACGTCTATTAAATCTGTACCTTTATAAAGTAAATCTGTTATCTCATCTAAGAATGAAAGCCGTGTTTTTGAGGAAACCTTTTTTCTGTAAAACCACATTGACTGGCAATTCTTCATGTTATATTTCAGTGAAACGTCAGCCTCTGTTTTTCATCAGCTTGTGGTTTGTATAAAAAGGTCTGGCTAAACTTCTAATTGGTTTGCCAAGTTTTGTTTATTAAATATGCCATCAAGTGACTTATTCTCTGGGGAAAACACAGCGCTTCACATTTGGTGCCAAATCCTACCTTCCTTAATGGGGGCACAGTCTCATTGACTGATAGGACTGATTGTAGGTGCAAGGTGAGCCGCCCGCAGCCTTACATCAGCAAATTTGGATGCAAACCCTGGCAGATACTGCCCTGATTCTGAGCACATTGAAAAATGTCCAGTGTGCTGCACTAACACTTCATCTGGGTTTCCTGTGCTTAGGATGAGTGCACAGATGATGGATACTCTGCACTCACAGCACAGTATTCAAAGAAGGTTTAACCACTGTGGCCCAAATCCTCATTAATTGCATCTATATACCTTTGAAAATATGGCTCAGAGTGTCTAAAGGAATGTGACATTTCTTTATTCAGATGATTCAAGAACTATACAACAGGTAGAGGAAAGAAGATAGAGAAGGAGACCAGTGCAGGTTGTACCTCTCTAGTTGGGCACCCTCAGGACCTAACCAGTGCCAAACCAGAGAATTTGACAAACCATGGGAGGTCAGTATTGTTTAGCAGCATTGCCAACACTTCCACTGCTTACTGGGCTCTTAGAAGACATTTTGAGGTAAATTAGAGCTAAATAACTGCACAGAACACTGAGAGCCAGGACTGGTGGCAGTAAACAAACTTTATGGGACTATGGGAAAATTGGCCACATCCATGATAAGAGAACATCTGTCTAACTAAAATCATGCCGGACCATGGATGTTGTTGCCAGACCAGAGAGTGCCAGACTAGAGAGGGTCAACCTGTACCTTGAAAACAAGTGAATAAAAGAGAAATATATGTATAAAAATAGCAAGCCTGTGATGCTCTGTTGTAATACCCTTTATTTAAAAACTCTCAAATGATAATCACTAGAGGTAATATCACAGCCTCTGTATTTTAAGTCAAAAGGTATTTTATGGTGCTGATCCTACACATAGGTAAAGAAGAGGTGTATAGCCACGCCATTTTTACAAGCAGAGGGGATTTTTATGCATAGATAATAGCATTCATTACTGAAAACTCATGTTCCCTGTAAGCTGTGCCCTTGGGTGGTCACACAGGATAGATTCAGGTGCTGTCCAGCTGATCAGCAGAGTGCCCAGTCAGCAGCATGTGTTTCTACTGGTGGTGCACATCTACACATGCCTGAGTGTACATCATTGCAGGAGGAATACCACCTAATTCGATTTAGGGCTTTAAATCAGAAGCCCGTTTCACTGCTGCGTGTAGACGCGGGGCAGTTATTTCGGGCTAGTCAATTTCTAAAATGGCGACCGGCCGGAAACATGCAAATCAAGCGTGGGACATTTAAATCCCGGGCTTGATTTGCAATTTCGGTCGCCCTCATTAGCCTCCCTAGATTGATCTAGGGGTCTAGTGTAGACGTACCCATAGATATTACCATTAATTTTATTTGCTTTAGGATATATTTATGCTGATCTTTTAAAACAACCTGGGATGATTGTATGCTGTTTTACAGCGGAAAAGCAGGAATACAAAACTAATTTCTGCATGCTGATTGACTCTCTGGTAACAGATAGGGGTGGCTTTAACTTTCACTTAAAGAGAAAGCTTTTTATTATTGGGACAAAATAAGCCACTATGCCATGTTGTTCTTTGCCATTACAGCTTCCCAGAGAGGCCCAAGAGGAAAAAAGTAATTTGTAGAGAAGCAGTATTCACCAGCACAAGTGCATCTGCGTCCTGTACTGAACTAAGGCTGTGGGACAGTAATAGTAAAAATAGTAAGAGAAAAATAATGTTCTCTATTATCAGCCCTGACCCTTTCATAAGCACAGCAGACTTTATACAAAGTAGTTAAAAACCAGGAGTAAATGTTCTGTGTATGTGAATGCTTCATTTCCTAGCACCTGGTATTCTTCTTCCCAGCCTCCCTGCCCTGCCTCCCCAATATATACACAGAATAGACTGTATAACTTAGCAAAAGCAGAAAGCTACACGGCTGGCTGCTACTTTCTGGAGAAACCTGACAATTATTGTTTTATTAAAGAAATACACAATCCTCCTTTGTCCCTCACAGAATTCTCTAAGTATTATATAAACATTTGGTAATTGAACCAAATGGTTATGTTGACTTTGGTGGCATAACTGGTAACTAGGGACCTAAATTGCACGGATTCCAGATATTGAAGCATTGGAGGAATGTCGTGGTTGCTGCGTCTCTAGAGTGAGCTATGCATGGGTAATGCTTTCTTTGGTGAGCTCCACAAAGCTTACCAGTCTTTTCAAAGCAAGAAAATGCTTTGGTTAGGGACTTGAATTGAAAGACTCCCACTGTCTTCAATGAACTTTGGATCAGGTCCTGGTTTCTGGAATACAGATCACCATACCCAATGTAAACTGTGTTTCATGACGAAGGAACTCCGTCACTGACCACGTTCAGTGACATTTGGCTACTTTAAACTCACCTGCATGGAACTGTTAATGGGTACAATATGCATCTCTATGCCTAGGGTGCCATGTATCCAGTTTTTGACCAGAATGCCTCGTTGAAAAGGGACCCTGGCGGCTCCGGTCAGCACTGGTGACTAGCTTGTTAAAAATCCAGTTGGCACAGGGCTAGCAGGCTCCTTAACTGTCTCTGCATGGCTTCTCAGATGTGGCAACATGTCCCTCAGTTCCTACGCAAAGGAAGAAAAATTCAGTTCGTAGTTTCCTAACCCATACAGAAGATTTCAATCGGGTCCAAGATCCCTGGAGTTTCTCGGTCTTGGAAACTCTTAAAATTCTTGCAGTAATGGTCCAAGAGCAACTTGCCAAATGAAGGATGGACCTCAATCCCAAAATGAAGTTTGGTGGCGTGCCTTTGGATTCATTCTGGCCGATGCTGGCAGATAGCCAGTAATCTCAGTCCATGCTGTCTCCATTTTGTTATTTTCAACATCAAACCTGCGTGAGTTAAATATTCCAAACCTGATTTACATCACAAAGAGAGATCGGTGGAGCAGGAGCTCTAAGTTGCACTGTCAACATTTCCTGCCACTATTAAATGACTCTGTGCATCGAGACAAGCTCAAATGTCCCATGAAAAATAATTTTTGTTTTAATAATTTTGACACACAAGAAGAGGTGCACCATGCAAATCTGTCATTAAAGTAAGCGTGCTTTACACTGGAAAAAATTGGAAAGCGTTGCTCAGACTAGGAAAATGTGCACTGGGGTAATCACACTAACATGTAGGGGTGCCAACTTTCTAGTGTGCCGGGGTGCTCAACCCCCAGCTGTACCCTGGACCTGCCCACACTACACAACTTCTCCTTAAACCGCGCCTCCACCTTGCCTCTTCCCATCCCTGCTCCATTCCCATCCTACCTCACTCTCTCCCTGGAGTACACTCCACCCTCACTCCTCTCTTTCCCCCCAGAGCCTCCTGCATGCTGCAGAACAGCTGATCGTGGTGGATGCCAAGTGCTGGGAAGGAAGAGGAGACACTGATTGGCAGGGTCACCCACGGGCATGAGGGGGGAGGGGAAGTGCTGATCCATGGAGATGCCATTGGGTCCTCAGCCCCCACCATTTTTCCCTGTGTCCCCTCTGGTCCCAGAGCACCCATGGGGTTGCACCTATGCCAACAGATACACTGATGTAAACCTCTAATGTGGACACAGTGTGTTAGCGACTTTGCAGGGCTAGTCCCATTAGGTGAGCACTAACTCTGGTGCATTCAAGGTTTGCACAATTGTACATACACATCTCTGCAAAATTACTCAGTATAAACAGATCATTTGATGACTAATCAGGACTTTGGGGGTGATTTTAACACTGCTCTCACAGCTTTAGACAGAGAAGAAAACCATCATCCTGCTGATTCTGACGCAAGACAGCACTCAAAGCAACAGCTCAGCAGGGTCTGATTACTATCTGAAGAGTACCATGTCCCACAGAATAGTATTACTCCTATTATTCTAACAGATATAAATCTTATGCAATCACTGACATTTTCCCACTATGTTACAGAATAAAAACATGTGTAATAATAACAGTAATTAATGGTACCTTATCTGCCAGTACTGCAATGCACTTTCAATTGAATATTGCAAAACTATTTAGCCAGACCAGCTGGTCCATGAACCACTTGCTTTTGTAAGACCTCCTGACTTGAGAAGAAATTGAAACAAGCAATGCAGATTACTTAGAAATGAAAGCTACTCCAGATGTTGTCAACTCCATCTTCCATGCGACACCACAGATAAAGGTGATGGACACAGAAAGAAAATATCTTTAGAGTCTTGAAGAAAAAAAAGTTGGCCGCAGTTCAAAAATATATGAATTATTTGCTTTATTGAAAGGGACTTGTAAAATGTTCCCCAACCAAATGAATCTTACTGAAATTTTAAAAACCAGAGATGTTTAAAAACATGATGTTAGCCTAGTAAACCAGAAGTACTCACTGTGAACTCCAGCTACAACCACCACAATTTAAGCCAAGGAAACATCTACAAACAAGAGTATTTGTATTCAGTTGTTTTGCAGAATGGACAAAATTGTGACAGGGAACTTTAGCCCCTCATAAAAAGGACAACAGCTGCACAGCTCAGAGACAAGGAAGCACCAAAATAGAACAAGAGACATATAATGGCCATATGTGCAGTAGATAAAAAAATCTTTTAATATTTGACCACAGCGATGGGAAAAAAATAAATGTGATGCTATACACGATCCCCCATAAAAGGGACACTGGACAGAATGACAACCAAAGCTGGTAAAATTTCTGATTATTTCAATAAAATATTATTTATTTAGACTCTGTAATGGTCTTCACTCAGAATTTGGTTGGGGAATGTGGTCTGATGGTCACAGCTACAACTCCTGACTGCCAAGGGAGCAGTGGGGATGACAGCCCACGTCTACCAGGCTCTGACCCAGGGCCCTTTGGCTACCAGTGGTCTGGCGTCCAAGGCTCCCTGGCCTCTTCCTCTGGTCCCCTCACCCTCTATCCCCGACGATCAGCTTAGTCCAAGGCTTTCCCCGGTGGGGAAATCCAAACCAAAATAATTAAGAGGGAGTTACTAATGTCGAGAGATATTTCCCTCTCTGATTGTCTCTGGGTTGGGTCCCCCCTTCCTTCAGGCAAAGCCTTTTTGAACAGCTGGGTCAGAGCCTTTAGGCTAGACTTGGCTAAGCTCACCTCACCTCCAAGTCTGCCACACAAATGAGCTAATTCCTGTCTTTTAATTCCCCCCAGCAGATGGAACATTTTCTGTAGCTCTAGGAGGGTGAGGCCTACTGAGCCAAATTAATCCCTTGCCCCCTTGTTGCCCAGTGTGAGATTTGTACACCAGACAAAATTGGACCAGTCCACTAGTAGCCATACAAACTGGGACACAAGTTAAAAAAAAAAAAACACCACACAATATTTTTAAAACACAAATGCTGGTCCAAACAGCTTAACAAAATTATACCTTCTTGCCAGACCACATGAGCAAATACCCCTTCTTGATGGCTTTCCTTCCTTAATATCTGGGCAAGTAGATAGACCTTGCAGCATGTCCTAACAGTCACACTACAAGCAGAGACTGAATTCCAAAGTTGGGAACATCTTGTCAAAAACTCCCCATCAGCAGTTACTTCCTTTTGCCCCCGGTTGGAGAGCTGGAGCAGAGTGGCACAGGCTGGAAGATATGCAACAGGACCTTAATGACAATCCTTAATTTGGAAAATAAAATTATTATATTAAAAGAAAGAACAAATTATAGTGGAAACAGGATGCGGGAAAAATCGCAGACTTTCTGGACCACCCAGAAAATACCAAGAAACTAACCCACTACTTTTCTTATGAGTCCTGGCTTCTCTTCTGAATAGTCCTGCCACACATGGTAAACTGAAAGTAGCACAAGCCCTCTGCACCCTGGCTCCATGGCCAACACATGATAAGCAGCCAGCCCCTGTCTGAATCACATGCTAGGAGAAACTAACAGTCTGAACAGCAATTTAAAGAAAGCCTCTTAACCTACAGGGGCAAACCTATTGTGAATTGTCATTGTCAAACCTTTTCACTAGCTCTGCAAAGAAAATGTGTGGCCTTTAATCATACAAGGAACCTTTTTAAGAGACATGGGGATCTACTACAGCATCCCTAGCCCTGCACCAAACAGGAAGGAAAACAAGCCCTTCATACAAACTGAAGATAACTATACATTTACTCAATCATTATAATCAGCATTACTATTATGAACAGTAGGAGTATATTAATCCCTCCCCTAGCCTGCCCGCAACAGACCTATCAAAGCCAAACCATTGAGGGTGGAAAGAGTTCTGATCTGCACTGTGCACAGCTGGTGCCTCAAAGGCCACTATAAGGCGTAAGTGGGCTTGAGGTGCCTGAGTTGGCTCTCTATAACTGGGTGAATTGGCTTAACTTTGCTCCCCCTAAAATCAGTGGTGCCATTAAAAACAATGAGGTGTCCTGTGGCACATTAAAGACTAACACATTTATTTTGGGTATAAGCTTTCATGGGCTGGAGCCCACTTCGTCAGATGCATGAAATAGAAACTTCAGTTTGGCAGGTATATATGCACGTGCAAAGATGAGTATGTTACATTACTCTGGGGAGGACCAATATATATAAATATAGTATTGTGAGCTTTCATGGGCACATCCCACTTATAAGGTCAGCTCAATTAGGGTGGGTGTGGCCCATCCCCAACAGTTAATGAGAAGGTGTGAAGACCTTCTCATTCATACCTCATCAGCCTCCCTTCTAGTTTTGTGCCTTGCTTTTATAAGGAAGAGGGGATTTGTTATGGATTTTGCCCTATTCCCCAAAAATCTGTGGGAAGAATATTTATTAAAAGTGACACGTCTAGCTAATGTACAGCAAATATTTTTCAGCTATCTTAATTTTTTTTTTTCAAAATCTTAAAAATTTTGAGGAGGATTTTCAATAGTGCTTATCTTTGGCCTAGATGTGCTCCCTTTGAAGTCAATGTTTCAGAGGGGTAGCTGTGTGGTTCTGTTTCAGCAAAAACAAGGAGTGGGGTGCAGTTGGAGTGTGAATCCACTTGGCTCTCACATTGTAAGGCACCCCATAACCTTCCCATTCTGGGCATTGTGACCAGAAACATGGGATCAGAGTGCCACTCGTGTTTGGCCTAACTGCCCCACCTGAGTGGTTACAATGAACCCACTCAATTTCACCCAGCAACCTCTCTACCATGACACAGGGGTGGCTGGACCAAATTTGAGTTAGCGCTTTGCAAACATGTGCCAAGAATCACTGCAATTTTCAGGTAGGGTAGCCAGGGCAAACCTGAGCAGGGCTGCAATCAATGTTCCCTTTAATCTTTTCCATCCATGTACTGAATCATTTTTATGTGCACGGAGGCATGTGCAAATGTGTACCACCAACAGGAAAAAATCTTAGCTGTAGCAGTAGGCCCTCTGCTCATTAGCTGGGTGGCATTTGAAGCGTGCATCTTATAGGGAACACTGATTGCAATCCTGTGTACCAGGTTGCAACACCGCTCAGTTTGGCAGCCTTTCCATACCCCGCAGGCTGCCCTGATTTTTCCCTTATTCCTCTGTGTCCTTATTTTCCAAATTGCACTAATCTCCAAAGATTGAGTAGCCATATTATCAAATTTAATAGAAATGCCAACAAAGGCAGGTATTATTGAAGCACTGTTCCTTTGTTTCCCCATCACTAATTCAGCGCTGTGTGAAAACACCACTGTATATCAGTTATTGAAACAAGTAAGATCCCAAGAGAACATGAAGATGCCTTATCTCTCCAAATGCCTACTTTTAAAATGCGGGACACTCGGAAAACAATTAATCAAAGTGAAGGCATCTGTTTTCCAATATCTTCAATTAAGATACTACCTCTGCCATAAAAAAGAATTTTTCAGGAATTGGCTTGCCATTGAACCGTCAGCCTGTAGGCAAGTTTGATTAAATAGAACAGTTTGAATAATAATACAATGGCTTTTCAGGTCCTCAGCTAGAATAAATGGGTGGATTTAAATTGTGTGCCCTTTTGCACCACTGGAAAATCCACTCCATTAAATAAGGCGGCAGAAATGTTGGATTGGCCCTCAGGTGCTATCATAATGCAAATAATTAATTTTACCATTCAATAAATAAATGTGTGATCATTCTAAAACTACTGATATTACAATGCTTTTCTCAGTTGCATTAAGAACAGCATTTGTGGCATATAAAGTATTATCAAAACAATTTCCTAATACAATATTTAATGTACAAAACAGCACACAATGAAATTGTGGATTCATGGAGATGTCTTTGACTGCCACTGAGAAAAAGTTTATATCTCCATTATACAATTAATTTTTGTCCAGAAATGGCAGTATTCAGCTATCCTAGCACTATGAGCTGTAAAAATATATTCCCGAATCAGAACTGAACAATGTTCAGAACAATGCACATTAAGTTCTAACCAGACATGGTATTACTAGGAAAGGGAAAACTTAGAGTAGATTTTTAAAAAAAATAATAATTAGAAAAATGCAATAATGTTACTGGAAAGCAATACAAATTTATTCAATCGATGTCATTAAAGAAGAATGAAATAATTGTCAGCATTTTGCCATACTGAGTCAGACCAAAGGTCCATCTTCCAACAGCGGCCAGTGCCAGATTCCCCAAGGAAATGAACAAAACAAGTAATCATCAAGTGATCCACCTGTTGCCCATTCCCAGCCCTAAAGAACAGAAGCTAGCAACACTGTCCCTGCCCATCCTTACTAATAGCCATCAATGTACCTATCCTCCATGAATTTATCTAATTATTTTTTGAATCCAGTTAAAGTGTTGACCTTCACAATGTCCTTTGATAGGAAGTTCCACAGGCTGACTGTGCATTGTGTGAAGAAATACTTTCTTTTGTTTGTTTTAAACCTGCTGCCTATTAATTTCATTTGGTGATCCCTTAGTTCTTGTGTTAGATTAAACCTGGATAGCTAGAATAACTGATCCTATACAAAATGTTAAAATAAATTCTGAGAAATGCTGAAATGCAGCTTGGTTTTGTGTTTTTTAAAACCTTTATGCTCATTAATAAAGATAATGGAGCAAGTAATTAAGGAAGTCATCTGTAAACACTTGGAAGGTGGCAAGGTGATAGGGAACAGCCAGCATGGATTTGTAAAGAAGAAATCATGTCAAACCAATCTGATAGCTTTCTTTGATAGGATAATGAGTCTTGTGGATAAGGGAGAAGCGGTAGATATGGTATACCTAGACTTTAGTAAGGCGTTTGATACGGTCTCGCATGATATTCTTATCAATAAACTAGGCAAATACAACTTAGATGGGGCTATTATAAGGTGGGTGCATAACTAGCTGGATAACCGTACTCAGAGAGTAGTTATTAATCGTTCACAATCCTGCTGGAAAGGTATAACTAGTGGGGTTCCGCAGGGGTCTGTTTTGGGACTGCTCTGTTCAATATCTTCATCAACGATTTAGATATTGGCATAGAAAGTACGCTTATTAAGTTTGCAGATGATACCAAGCTGGGAGGGGTTGCGACTGCTCTGGAGGATAGAGTCATAATTCAAAATGATCTGGACAAATTGGAGAAATGGTCTGAGGTAAACAGGATGAAGTTTAATAAAGACAAATGTAAAGTGCTCCACTTAGGAAGGAACAATCAGTTTCACACATACGGAATGGGAAGCGACTGTCTAGGCAGGAGTACGACAGAAAGGGATCTAGGGGTTATAGTGGACCACAAGCTGAATATGAGTCAGCAGTGTGATGCTGTTGCAAAAAAAGCAAACATGATTCTGGGATGCATTAACAGGTGTGTTGTAAGCAAGACACGAGAAGTCATTCTTCCGCTCTACTCTGCGCTGGTTAGGCCTCAGTTGGAGTATTGTGTCCAGTTCTGGGTACCGCATTTCAAGAAAGATGTGGAGAAATTGGAGAGGGTCCAGAGAAGAGCAACAAGAATGATTAAAGGTCTAGAGAACATGACCTATGAAGGAAGGCTGAAAGAATTGGGTTTGTTTAGTTTAGAAAAGAGAAAACTGAGGGGGGACGTGATAGCCGTTTTCAGGTATCTAAAAGGGTGTCATAAGGAGGAGGGAGAAAACTTGTTCATCTTGGCCTCTGAGGATAGAACAAGAAGCAATGGGCTTAAACTGCAGCAAGGGAGGTTTAGGTTGGACATTAGGAAAAAGTTCCTAACTGTCAGGGTAGTCAAACACTGGAATAAATTGCCCAGGGAGGTTGTGGAATCCCCATCTCTGGAGATATTTAAGAGTAGGTTAGATAAATGTCTATCAGAGATGGTCTAGACAGTATTTGGTCGTACCATGAGGGCAGGGGACTGGACTCGATGACCTCTCGAGGTCCCTTCCAGTCCTAGGCTACGTCTACACTGGCATGATTTTGTGCAAAAGTGGCCGCTTTTGCGCAAAAACTTGCTGCCTGTCTACACTGGCCATGAGTTCTTGTGCAAGAACACTGACGTTCTAATGTATGAAATCAGTGCTTCTTGCGCAAGAACTATGATGCTCCCACTCAGGAATAAGCCCTCTTGCGCAACTGTTCTTGCGCAAGAGGCCAGTGTAGACAGGCAACATGAATTTCTTGTGCAAGAAAGCCCTATGGTTAAAATGGCCATCAGAGCTTTCTTGCGCAAGAGAGCCTCTACACTGGCATGGATGCTCTTGCGCAAAAGCACATGCCAGTGTAGACGCTCTCTTCTGGAAGAGTTTTTGCACAAGAACTCTTCTGCAAAAGAGTTCTTGCGCAAAATCATGCCAGTGTAGTCGTAGCCCTAGTATTCTATGATTCTATGAAAAGTGTTTGATTAAAGTGACTGTAAACAAAAGTCTTCTGCAAAATCTATTCCATGGCATTTACAGAGACCATCAAACTCCCCATACACTTTATACCAAAGCCTGATTTTGAGAGACTACCTCTACTGATGAGAAGATAATTTGCTATGTAAGTCTTTCAAATCCTACTCCCTGAGGTTTGCTGGGCTTGCGCAAAAAAGCCTCCATTTAAAATCCTTCGAGATTTGGACAGTCACCAAGCCAATGGAATTTAGTCCCTCAGTTCATTTAATACAGGACAATGACAAGTGAACAAATGGAAAAGATTTGTCACTGCTAACCAGAGCTGATGCCTAGAGGCAAAAAACGTTTCTATTTCCTTACTAATTTTCTGAGCTATATGAACCTTTCTGTTGATGTCAATCTGAAAATGTCTAGAGAGATCAAGGATATGCACCAAAATAAACATCTGGAATAATATTAAGGATATAGTTACTCTATTCTGCCAACAATTCCAGACACTTGGTAATCGAAGCTTCCTTTAAATACCAAAGTGGTTTCTCCTGTGCCACCCATTGGCATGGAAGGAGTTTCCCACAAAACAAAGCAGCTACATTGTCCTATTTTAAGTTCCTCCTTTACCCTCTTCTCCCTGGTGATATCTGCAAATAGCTCAACAATGGTGTGGCAACTGCAGTGGTGTGATTGCTGCCTACTAGATCACACATAGCCGTTTTATTGTTACCTTGTGATTCCCATGCCTGTATCATGTGGTATCCACCTGTGCTGCAAACATAGATTGTAATCCCTGTAAGGCAGAAACCATCTATTTGTTATATGTACAGCACCTAGCACAATAGGGACACAATCTTTCACTAGGACCAATTAGGCATTACTCCAGTATAAATACTATTGTTTTGTGGTTCAGTTTCACATTGTTTTGGTCCACATACTAGCATTTTTATTCAGTTTTCACAGAGTCATTACTCAGGCCAGAATTCCCATTGACATTAGGAAGAGTTTTGCCTGAGCTAGGAATATGAGAGACATCAGGACTTAGCTAGATAACTGAAGCCTGGAAGAGGGGATTTATATGAGCTTGAATCAGTTTGAGACAAACTTGGGTGGGAGGCGAGTGTTCAGCTAAAGTGCTCGGCTAAATGCAAATATGTCTCCCCTTCCCTGCAAAGCATACACAGAATAAAATTCCAGATATACATAAAGCCATACTTGTTAAAGGCAAACTTCTAAGTCTTTCCACATAACCATGTCGAATGCTGTGATCAAGCTGCATTCATTCTAGGTACAATTACTTTTTTATGCGGGAGTCGAAATAGTTTCTTCTTGCTATTGATAAAGAACAATGTCTTATTTATGCAGGTGCAAAGTAGTGTATGTGTTGCTGCCTTAGGTGAAGGCAGACTCTTACTTGGAAGCCATTTAAAAAACACCACGGGTTTGTTTTGATTTTTTTGCTTTCAAAGATTGGTGACAGGGTCAACATATGGAATTGATTTAGGGAATTATTCAAATGAGCGCTCATTGCCACTGGTTTCTTGTCTTCTCCCAAATCAGCAATAAAATGTTAAAGCAGCTAAAAGGACACTCACATGGCTTGGTACAAAGTTTAAGTTCTGTGTGTGGATGATTTATCCTGAGCAGCATCTTCTGTCATCCCTGAAATACACCCCCTCCCCCCCATTTATTATTACAAACCGTAGTTTTAAAATTTAGTAAAAATAAAGGGGCGAAATGTTTAGTGTTAAGAGATGATCTCAAGCCACAAAAATCAGCTTTGCATCTAAACTTTCCCAGTACTCCAGGGTGTTCAGGTGGAAGATTGAGGCCTGGGCTGTAGCTAATCTTAAAATGTTGTAACAAACTGTCCAATGCATGCACTGTAAAAACACCTCTCCCCCATTCAACACCCAATAGTTGAAAGTGAAGTGACAATCTAGGAACGCTGGAGAATATGCAGGGAGTAGGATGGAAATTTTCAGTTGATAAATAACCTGTGGCTGACCAGGGCTACAATAACTTCCAACCTATCAAATCCTAGGCCTTTAAACATAAATATATGTTTGATGAATTCTGCCCTCTTTTGGAGTGTCTACATCCCCTGGTGCTTAAAGGAGTCAGCGGCCACAGGCAAAGGAAAAAACAATTTGATGAATTGCTGGTCATAGTAAATTATGTGGAAATAGCACAGTGCATGCTTCATTCGCATCATTCCCACACAAAACAGATGCTTATATAACAATTATATTTTCATAGAAAATACTCAGCACTGAGCAACATAATGGGATATTGAAGAGAAATCTTCACAGATTGGGTGAAAATGTCTTAACTCAGCACAATAAATGGGCTTTGTTTAGGGAAATCTATAGGGACAGAGTAGATGCAATTTACTCACTAGTGCTTGCACAACTCTGAAATGTCACCAATTTTTGCTAGTTCCTCCCAGGAAGTATACCCAGGTGTGCTGTGGGTCAAAATTGGAAAATGTGAGCTGGGGAGCTCTGTCTCAAGCCCTCTATATCGTAAAGGGAGCTTCAACAAATCTCCGGAGTAGGCACAACATGATTTCACTTTTGTCATTGGCCATTCTTAAATGTATGGTGGTGGTGATGGGTGCATGCGTATATCCAATTCTAAATTACTTCCACTGACAACGTTTATGCTGCCATATTTTCCTATGTTTTCTGTATTTGTGACAGTTTATAACCTATTTTTTCCAGTAATTGTACTTCTGAAAAGATTTTGATGAATGAAAGATGTAAAGGAGTGAGTCAGCACTAGCACACACACTGAATAGAAGTCACCTATATGCAGAGGAATTTGGCCCTAAATGTCTAAATGGATGAAAGTACACTCACGTTAACAGACTCAGAAATAGACACCTACTTAAATCTTAGCTGAAACTATGAACCTAAAGGTTTTGCTTTTTAGCTTCTCCCCTGTACCTGAGTGAGGTGATAGAACCCGCAGAATGGCCAAGGTCTCATATTGGCCTGCCAATATTTTTGGACTTCTCCAGGGCATTTAATTAGGACTGGAAAGCCAGGAAGAGACTAGAATCCACCATCCATACACAATCACCAGCAGGACTAAAGTTAAGGTTAAGTATGGGAGTACGGTTAAAGCCCCCCTGTGTGGTGGGAGACTTACATCACAGAATTTATTGATTTATTATTTGCTAGTTTTTCCAAGTTATTCTGTTGTCTCTTCTTTTTCTCCCCCTGATAAAGGTCTCTTTGGTTCAACCTCCTGGACACAAGACTTAAGATTTTAAGAAAACTAAATGTAGCCCTTTATGCTGCTGTCAACACCTGGCAGAAGGATTACATTCAGTTCTGGACATTCTATCCATGGCAACCCCTATGGGTATAATGAAATCTGCCATGAAATACAGCACAACGAAGCCTATGAAATAAGCTTACACACACTGAGGGAGTGCAGTCCTTTGCTTGGGCTTATGATTTTGCATAAGCAGTTGGCTACTGCTTAACTATTACCCACAATTAGGCTAGCCTGAACATTTGTACTGCATCAGGGGACATTACAGATCAAGATCAGCCTTCATATTCACCAACTGTCTTAATTTCCAGTCCTGTGCAAAATCTAATCCTCCAGCCACTGCTCATTACAGAACTCTCTCTTCCAGCCACAGGCACATCTACCAGGTATTTTCTCAGCTGCTAAATCAAAGTTCCAAAACCTGTACAGGAGTGAGAATGTCTCTTGTGCTTAGAGCACCAGCATCTAACAGAATGAGTTGTGGTTAAGGGGGGAGCGTTATAAGAGGGATTTAAACCCTTTGAGTAGTTCCCTGGAGGTGGCAATTATAGGACAGTATTTTGCTGTGGGATAGAGGCTCTTTTCCACCCAACTACAACCCCCCAGCACTGCCCTAGAAATCTCTCTGTTGTCTTCACCTATAAACTTAAGCCCAAATTCTACTCTTCATTATGTAGTTTAACACAGCCAGCCTCGCCACCACAGCACCCCCTACTGGTCACTCTGGGAATTAGCTTTTCAGTTCTGGCGTTCCCCCCCCTTTCAACTGGTGTCTCACCTATTTTTCCTCCAACTCTCTGTTAGGACCCACGTCCCTTCCAGGCTGTGGCATCCTCCCCTCTGGATACTGCCCTGCCACAGTGCCCCCACACTCTGGGGTCCTTCCCCTCTGGGAACCTCCAACCCCCTATGCCCACCTTGCCTCAGTGACCCACTGCCAGTCTTCATCTAGCCCCTGCCACAGGGGCTAAATGCAGTCTAAAATGGCCAATCATCATTGGCAAGGGGGTGTGGACCTGCTACCTTTGCCTACCTTGGTTGCCTCTCTGCAGCCTTAGTACCCTCACACTTTGCTTTAGGTCCTGCAGCCTGGGAGTTAAGCTGGCCAAAGCTTTCCCAGCTCTGCTCTAAGTCAGGAAGCCTCTAGCCTCCCTGGCAGTTAGGTCCCTCCTGCGCCCCAGCTGGGGAAAGAGGGAGTCTGAGACTTCCCTCCCCTCCAGGAGCTTTTATTTATACTGCCCTCAGCTGGGCCATAATTGGCTAATTCCTGACACAGCTGCTGGCTCCATAGCACCAGCCCTCACCCAGGGCAGGGTTTTAACCCTTAAAAGGGACAGTGCAGGGCAGATGTCCCATCACACATTGGGATTTTATGTGGAATATCTCAACACCACTGGATTGAGTCCAGTTTTACACTGATGTAACCAAGAAAAGAATTTAGGATATATTTTAGTAAATGAAAAGTTTCAACTTATCGTATTTCTAGAAAACCAAAATTTTTTGGCTTAGAGGTTTATGTATATTTTTGAAAGTATCTGTCTGTCTGTCTGTCCAATTATCTGTTTGTTCATGAACTCCTCCTACACGGTAAGAGCTAGGACCACCAAATTCAGAAGACAGCTTCTTCTTATCATAACTTAAAGCAATATGGCTATGTCTACACTGGCGCGATCTTGCGCCAGAGCTATGCAAATGAGGCTAAGCGTGGAATATCACCGAGCCTCATTTGCATATCTAATGAGCCGCCATTTTTGCAGAAGAGGCTCTTGCGCAAGAAGGAGCTGTCTACACTGCCCCTTCTTGCGCAAGAAAAACCCTCTGGTGCAATGCTGTTACGCTGATTATTTTCAAGAATAACGGCATTGCGCAAGAGGGTTTTTCTTGCGCAAGAAGGGGCAGTGTAGACAGCTCCTTCTTGCGCAAGAGCCTCTTCCGCAAAAATGGCGGCTCATTAGATATGCAAATGAGGCTCAGCGATATTCCACGCTTAGCCTCATTTGCATAGCTCTGGTGCAAGATCGTGCCAGTGTAGACATAGCCTATGAGTTTGCTTGTGCCAAGGAAATGGGATCATCCTGGAATGGGATTGCTTCTCAGAAAACCATATGGAAAAGAGACAGAATCATCAGGCGGGTGAAAGGGGCCAGCTGAGGCATGTCGCACCCCCATCCAAGATTGCCTCAGCCCTGAGCCTCCCACCCCACAAGCACCCTTTAAAGAGGCTGGGGAGACTGAATCTCCCCTCCCAGATTTGTACGGGAACATTGCTGACTGTTCCCCTTTGTTAGGGTGTGAGGCAAAAGTGAGGAATGCAGCAAACTGTGCACTCTGGCTGCAGAGCACAGGGAGTAGATGAATTTGGAGCTGCCGTAGCCGGGGGACATGCATCCCTCCCCTGGCTGTGTCTGCTGCAGCTGCAGTGGCCACGGAGAGATAATTCTCAGCTGGCTCCAAGCTGCCACAATGACAGAAGGCTGGGGTAGTCTTCTCTCACCTGGGCAGCCTGCATGCTGAACCCTCATCCCCATCCCCACCCCCACCCGAGAGCACTGATTTAAATGAAGTATGTCCTTTTTCATTTTATTTTCCACACAACCAAAAGTTAATTAAGTTAAGGACCCATGCAATGCTAAGTACATTTTCTAGGACAGATATAAATACGATTGTATCTGTAGCAAAAATGGAAAATATCAAAGGAAAACTTTCATTAATTTTATTTCCCTTCAAAAAGCTATTTTGCATTTTAAAATCTTTCAGTGATTATTTTTAACTGAAGTCATCAGTCATTAAATTAACCAGGATGATGAGTAAAATAATTTGTTTTAAAGTTTGCCGGGGGTTAGTGAATTATGGGCAGTCTCACTGATTAACCTACAGTTCTACAAGTCTGACTATAGAAATATTGTTTTTTACATGTAACAAAGTGGGAATTGCTCATGTTTCATATCAATACTGTGCATGCCTCAGTATTCCCAATGTGCTGTGGGGTTAACTGGGTATGGGGCAAGGTTGTTTAATCTTTCCAGTAATGTAGAAAGATTAAACGTTACTGATACTTGGCTGTCTGGGACTTGGGCCCCATGTCCATGGAGAGTCCTAGGAAAAAAATGGCCATTCCAGCTGCCCAGACGTTTGATACCTTGTAACTAACAACCATGGATGACCCACTCATTTGCAGGAAGCCAGCCAGGTTTGATCAGCTGGAGAACAAAGGGCTAACAAAGAGGGCCAAGTGACAATGGTTGCCTGGGAACAAGGACAAAGGACTGAGGAGGGCCCATGTGGGGGTGTTAAGTATGGGATTGCTGGCAGAGAGAGGCTTCTGAACCGGGACTAAAGAGGGGTCAGCGAGAACTCTGGACTTTGGGACTTACACAGATGAGCCAGATTGTAACTTTTTGTTCTCTAGGTTAACTAAGGACTTTCTATGCAATGTTGCAGATATCTAAAAAAAACCCTTCTGCTTTTACAACACTTCCTGAGCCACTTAAGAGTAAGGAAGTTGGTGTGAATCATTCCCTTTGGTGCAAGTCTTCTCCAGGTGTCCAGTTCAGATAGACTCATAGAGGGGTGCTGAAAGCTCTGAGGTATGGTCCCAGGAGGCACTGAAGCCAGGGGGCTTACTCCACTGAGAGAATGTGACTCTAAAGCGACTGACCCACTGAAAAGGGACCTCCGAGGGACTGTTCCAGAGGTGTATGAGTGTGTCAGAACTGTGAATACCTGGCATTAAGTTTTTATGATCATCCTTGAAATTTTGCTATGAAAGTTGCTCTTAGCCTTTCTAGACTACTGTATCCCCTTTGGGGAATCTGATTTGTCTTGTGTACCCCCAACCCCTCACTTAAGAGCTACTTGCTTACAAAATGAAACATAAAAATACAAATGTGTCACAGAACACTGTTTCTGAAAAATGGCTTGCTTTCTCATTTTTATCATACAATTACAAAATAAATCAACTGGAATAAAATATTGTATGTACATTTCAGAATATAGTGAATATAGCAATAAAAACAAGTCATTTTCTGTATGAAATTTTAATTTGTACTGACTTTATTAGTATTTTTTATGTGGCTTGTTGTAAAACTAGGCCAATGTTTAGATGAGTTGATGTACCCACTGGAAGATCTCTGCATACCCCCATGGGTACATGTACCTCTGGTGAGAACCACTGTGCTATGATATCTTTCTTCTGTTTTATGCAGTCTTCATATATCTCTCCCCTTCCCCCTCCCCCATTCCCCACTCCCTAATCAATGAGTTGCCACCTGCCCCGGCATTCTAGGATGCTCTGACTTTGTGATGTAAATAACGTCTGCAGCAATGAAATGAAATGTCATCACATTGCAACATTTTAACATCGGATGAGGATCTTTTTGTTTTGATGCAGTGTCACTGCATTGCAGCCCAAAGAGATGTTTTGACACAATGTGAGACATCATATTTTAGTCACAAATCATCAAACATTCAACAATCGCTGTTTAAGAGTCATTTCTAGCACGATGCCTACAGAAAACTGCCAACTGGTGCATTGAAGGCAAATGGAGCTTGTCTATAATAATAGTAATCAAATGTATCTATTCAATTTATACTAACATTATAAAATGTGCATATAAACACATTTTATATTTAAAATGTATATATTTAATCACACACACCATTAAGTTGTAAATATCTGCATATCTAGCTAATGCAACTGTAGGAGGATTATTATATTAACTCTGCTTCAGCTTTCCTTTATTGATTGTTACATTTACTTGTTATTTAATTAGATTGCAAACTTATCAGGGTAGGAGTTGAGTCTTCCTATATATCTGTACTGCACCACACATGATGGGCTCCCAGTCCTACTTGGGACCCTCTTGAGTAATATTGTAATACTAGCCAATTAGCCCGTCATAAGATGGGATTTTCAGGTCTCTCCTCCACGTCGGTCTTCTCTCCTGAGCCTCCGGTCTCTTGCTCCGTCTCTCTCTCTCTCTCTCTCTCTCCCCTCCTCCTACTGCCTCCTCCTCTCTCTCTCTCTCAGCTCTCCTCCGCCTCCTGCCTCTCTCTCTGTCTCTCTCTTTCTCTTCTCCTCCCCCTCCTGCCTCTCACTCGGGGGACCATGGAGCCCAAACGGTCACTTGTGCCACTTGCTCCCACGTGGTGGCCTGGCTTAGCAGCACAGAAGTCAGCCGAGCGCCACGGCGGGAGGCGAAGGGGGGTTGGGCGGTGACATTCACGGCCGGGGGCGGGGCCTGGAGCCACTGTCACGCCGCACATCACTGCCCCTCCCCCCTTCGCCTCCTGCCATGGTGCTCAGCTGACTTCTGCGCCACTCAGCTGGGCCACCGTGGGGGAGCAAGCAGAGCAAGCGGCTGTTTGGGCTCCCCTGCAGCGGCCCGGCTGACCAGCGCAGAACTCAGTCGAGTGCCACGGCGGGAGGCGAAGGGGGACGGGGCGGTGACGTACACGGCCAGGCCCTGCCCCCTGGCCATGTACGTCCACCGCCCTGCCCCCCTTCCCCTCCCGCCGTGGCGCTCGGCTGACTTCTGCGCCGCTCAGCCGGGCAAGCGGCGCAAGTGGCCATTTGGGCCCCGCACTCTCCATGCAGCATGGGTCGCCCAGAGGGAACAGCCAGCATTTCAGGCAACAGCGCCACCCAGAGGGAACAGCCAGCATTTCAGCGTTACAGACTCTCAGACACTGGGCTACTATATATATGATAAACTAATGTGTCATGATAATCCTGATGTTATGACAGTTCATTTTGTCCTGCTGGAACAAATCCAGGTGGATTGCATCAGCTGTAGTAGTACATATTTATTACTGCTCTAGCATTGAATTACTTATAATTTAAGTTTTGTAGAAATTGGGGCATCTCCTTTTAAGATGCAAGAGTCATATGTTTTCATATTGTGAAACAACAAACAATGTTTTCTCTGAAAGGACCATAATTAATGTAAAGCTTTAGTCTGGAGCCCATTTCTTCAGGGATTAGTCTTTCCAAAGTTTGTGGTCTCTAGTTGCATTTGAATGACTGACTGAAGAATGGTCACGATCAACAGTTCTATATGGATTGTCTCCTATCTCATTAGAGGTCTAGTCCAGTGAGGCGCTCAGTACCCTCAATCCCCATTGGCCTCTGTAGGCATTGAAGGTGCATAAAATGAGAGTTGACCAGAGGGCAACAATTCCATTGCATGGCAATTTTCAAGATTTCAAAAATTGTTTTTGTTCCATATTGGAGTGAAGATAAAATCTTTTGAATGTTTTTGAAAATTCACAATTTTATCAAAATGTCCCTTTTCAGATCAAAGCCTGAGCTCTTCTCCTGTTAGGTGGAGCACTGAGCTGTGACGTGACAGTCCCACATTCACACCCCTGCTGAGCCTCATTCAGGGAAAAGGATTTTCATCCTACAGCCCTCTGAGTAAGGCAGACCAGAAACCTGAACATGTGTCTCCCAGGCCAGTACCCTAGCCACCAGACTAGAGAGGCTGAGACTCTATGTCTCCACAAAACACTTTGCAGAAACAGCTCTCCTTAAACCTTCACAGGACATGTAAGTCATGGATTTGTAGGCTAATCCATAGTCACAAACCTCCAAAAGAAATCTGTAGAGAACCATCTGCTTTCTTAGCAGGTATGCACCAAATTAACCATAAACAGTAAAATCCATCTTAGGAACAAGATCCTCAGCTGATGTAAATTATCAGAGAACCATTGACTTCTTCTGATGATTTGGCCCCTTATTTTTAATTTATACATCTCTTTGCCTTCTTAATTTCCAACAGTTCAGCCTGTACAACGGACTGCCTACATTGGTTCTCATCCAACACGCCATATGAAACCATCTTCAATGCTTGAAAGGTCTCTGACCAAATCCTCTTTTATCAGGTGAAATGAGGCAAAGAGAGCAGGGTCAGCACGTGTCCACACTGCTTACAAGCCACCGAGCCCTTCAAGCTTGTCACTGCCCGGGTTACTTTCAACTCATTCTTCTCCACTAGCTGCAGTTTTCCCCTACCTACCAAGAGTAAGCTTGTTAGCCTTTGTCACTAACCCCAAGAAAGCAATGGACATTCTTCTAGGTAAAGGTGAAGTAGCACCATAAAGGGCAGTATTGACACTAATAAAATGTGCATCAGATTTGCGCTTCTGATTGTTCCTTATCAGTCAGGCTATGTCTGCAATGGCAGAGGTAAAGCCCTTGAAGTGACAGCACTGCTCATGGAGTGCAGCAGTGAAAACATTATTGTGAGTCCACACTGCCAGCTACTAGAGCACTAGTGTGACCACACTCGTGGCACTTGTAGAGCCTTTCAGAGCAGTGCATTCTGGGCACCTATCCCACAGAGCACATCTTCCACTTCTTCTGCAGAGGTTTGTGGGGAGGCGCAGGGCATCCTGGGTCCTGTCCCAATGCCCCATGATGCATCACTTTGCATCCCAGCAACCCCTGTGCTTCCATCTGCATTTAGCGTGATCTTTCACTGGCTTCTGATAGGTCTCACTAGAATGCTGATAGGTCTCACTAAAATGTCATGCATGGCAGTCAAGTTATTCCCGAACCTTCTAAGTGACAATGAGGAGCCTATGCAGCGTTTGTATGACATGAGATTTCTTGTGGTATTCACAGAGGTGCTGACCACTGTGGAACCCTGCTTTTGGGCTCAGGAAACAAGCACTGAGTGGTAGGATCACAACGTCATGCAAGCCTGGGAGGATGAGCACTGGCTGCAGAACTTTCAGATGAGGAAAGCCTCTTTCAATGGATTGGGTGCTGAGTTCACCCCCATCCTGCGGCACAAAGACACACAAATGAGAGCTGCCCTGTCAGTGGAGGAGCACTGTGGAAACTGGCTGCTCCAGATAGCTGTTTCTGTGTCACCAATCATTTTGGAGTTGGAAAATCAACTGTTGGACTCGTGCTGATGGAAGTGTGCAGGGCCATCAATTGCATCCTGCTTAAAAAGACAATGACTCTAGGCAATAGGCATGAAATTGTGAATGGCTTTGCTTGGATGGTCTTCCCAAAGTTTAGTGGAGCAATAGATGGCATGCACATTCCAACTCTGACATCAGACCACCCTAGCCTCCAAGTACATTAACTGCAAGGGGTATTTCTCCATGGCTCTGCAGGTGCTTGTGAATCACTGTAGGCATTTCACGGGCATGCATTTTTCAGAACACTGGTCTGTTCAGGAAGCTAGAAGCAGGGACTTTCGTCCCAGAACAGAAGATCACCAAGGCCCATTGTGATCCTTGGAGACCCTGCCTGAATGCTGTGGCTAATGAAACCATATATGTGCGTGGCCGATAACAACATTCTTATGGTTATCACCACGTGCTGTGCCCTCCATAAAATTTGTGAAGGGAAGGAGTGAAAGCTTCACTCAGGACTGGACCATTGAGACACAGCATCTGAAGGCTGAGTTTGAACACCCTGACACCAGGGCTATTAGAGGAGCAGAGCACGGGGCCATAAGGAACAGGGATGCCTTGAGGCAGCAATTTCATGCTGAAATTGTTGCCTTGTATGGGAGTGCAGTGGCTGCATTGCAGGGGGTTATTGATTGGTCCATGTGCACTTATCGCTACAATGACCATAGCTTTGCTGGGATATGCTTGCTTGCTTTCATGTAATGGAATAAAGATTTTTTGAAACACATGAATTTTATTTTGTTAAACACAGTAAATGTAGGACACATGTAAAGCATGAAACATCTGCACTGAGTGGTAGACAGGGAAGGAGCAGGTGCAAGAGGAAAGAGGTGAGGCCTTCCTGAGAATTTCACAGGTTTGTATATATTCAAGGTTCATGTGCAGCCCCCGTCATCTGGTGTGCTGTGCAAGGGAGGGGTGGGGCTACAGATCATCAGGAACCTATGGGAGTGTAACCCACACACCTTCTGAGTGTGGTGTACTGTCCCATCTAGTAGCACTGTGACCCCTTACAGAGAGAATAATGAGTCTGCTCTACAGCCTTAGTTAACAGTCTGCTGACTTTTAGCTCATGCAGTAGAGATTCATGGATGACCAGGGTCTGCTGGTGTTACATCTGCTTGGGTGGGCAGGTGTAGAGTGCAGGGTGATGCCCAAATTGCATTGGTGGTGATGAGGAGTGCAGAAGGGTGTATGGAAAACACGGGGAGGCCAGTTGTGCAGCTGCTCCATCTGCATTGCTAGCAGCACCTGCAGCACATCCGCTTGCTGTTCCATAATGTTTAGGAATCGCTCTATGCTCTCCTCATGCTTCCACTTGTTGCTGTTCCTACACGCCTGCAATTTGTTGTGTTTGGTGTGACTCAGGAAGACATTTCGCTGCTTAGGGTGAGCAGGGAAGCAAAGGAGGGTCTTTTACTCAACTGTAGGTTCCGTCCGGGACCATATATGTCTTGCCTTTGCGTAGTGATGGTCCCCACTCCCCAGTTTGACAAGATCTCATAAAGGGCTTATACTAGGGCTTCATATATCAACATGCACTATTCACATACTTTGAAGAGCAGAATTTTGAAGAGCAGAATCTGAGTGTTTTAAATTGTGATCAATAGCAATAGACTATTAAATTATTCTTGATTTGATTTTGAACCCTAAATCCAAATTCTGAACCCTAGCCTAAATCTAATCTGAATACTGTCTCTTCACACTGTCTCTCACTCCTAGTGGAGATGTTTCCCCATCACATAAACCCGCACATTTTTCACTCTTACTACAGTCTCAAGCCACATCTTTACTTCCTGGAAAATTGATGCTCTAGCAATAGAACTTCTGGTATTTGATTTGGAAAAAGGCAAATGTGGTGCCCATCTTTAAAAAAAAGGAAGAAGGACAATCCAGGAAACTACAGACCAGTTAGCCTCACCTCAGTCCCTGGAAAAATCATGGAGAGGATCCTCAAGGAATCCATTCTGAAGCACTTGGAAGAGGGGAAAGTGATCAGGAATAATCAACATGGATTCACCATGGGCAAGTCATGCCTGACCAATCTGATTAGCTTCTATGATGAGGTAACTGGCTCTGTGGACATAGGGAAATTGGTGGATGTCATATACCTGGACTTTAGCAAAGCTTTTGATACGGTCTCCCATAATATTTTTGCCAGCAAGTTAAGGAAATGTGGATTGGATAAATGGACTGTAAGGTAGATAGAAAGCTGGCTAGATAGTCGGGCCCAATGAGTAGTGATCAATGACTCGATATCTGGTTGACAGTTGGTATCAAGTGGAGCACCCCAAGGATTGGTTCTAGGGCTGATTTTGTTCAACATCTTTATTAATTATCTGAATCTAAATGAGGGGATGGATGGATTGCACTCTTAGCAAGTTTGCAGATGACATTAAGCTAGGGGGAGAGGTAGGGATAGGGTCCAGAGTGACCTAGAGAAATTGGAGGATTGGGCCAAAAGAAATTGGATGAGGTTCAATGAGGACAAGTACATAGTCCTGCACTTGGGACGGAAGAATCCCAAGCATTGTTACAGGCTGGGGACCAACTGGCTAAGTATCAGTTCAGCAGAAAAGAACCTGAGGATTACAGTGGCTGAGAAGATGGATATGATTCAACAGTGTGCCCTTGTAGCCAAGAAGGCTAATGCATATTAGGGTGCACTAGGAGGAGCATTTCCAGCACATCTACAGAAATTATTCCCCTTTATTCGGCACTGGTGAGGCCACATCTGGAGTATTGCGTCCAGTTCTGAGGCCCCCACTATAGAAAGGATGTGGACACGTTGGAGAGGGTCCAGTGGAGGGCAACCAAAATGAATAGGGGGTTGGAGCACATGACGTACGTGGAGAGGCTGAGGGATTGAGGCTTATTTAGTCTGCAGAAGAGAAGAGTGAGGGGGGATTTGATAGCAGCCTTCTACTTCCTGAAGGGAGGTTCCAAAGAGGATGGAGAGAGGCTGTTCTCAGTAGTGACGGATGGCAGAACAAGGAGCAATGGTCTCACGTTACAGTGGAGAAGGTCTAGGTTGGATATTAGGAAAAACTATTTCACTAAGAGGGTGGTGAAGTACTGGAATGGGTTACCTAGGGAGGTGGTGGAATCTCCATCCCTAGAGGTTTTTAAGCTTGACAAATCCCTGGCTGGGATGATTTAGTTGGGGTTGGTCCTACTTTGGGCAGGGGGCTGGACTCGATGACCTCCTGAGGTCTCTGCCAGCCCTAGGATTCTATGATTTAGCACATCTAATAAAGACCCACTACATTGAATGCTGAGGGTACTCCTGTTGGTACCAGTACTTCTACTCCTTGTGAAGAGTAAGGAAAGTCAATGAGAGTGTTTCTTCCGTGGATCTCCCACTGTGGGTCCATCCCAGAAAATCAATGCAAGGTACACTGACCCCAGTTATGCAATTCGCACAGCTGGAGTTGCGTATCTTTCATTGATTTTCTCCACCAGTATTGACCTGGCCAGAGAGGAGAGAATATGGCTCTGGGAAATGAGCTTCCCCCTTCATCCCTGTTAGTCCATCCACTTCAATCAAGTCACAAGAGCAAGTGGTATGGGGGAGCCTGTACTGCCACTGCTTCTGCTGTGTCCATTCAACGGTTACAGACAGGACCTGACTCTTTAGGGCTGCCACATCAGCACTTTTCAACAATACTAAAAATGTAAACACACCCACCCGAATACCCAATAGTACAGCTGACTGACAGGTCAACATTTCAGCAATACTGCAGCTGCAAAATCAGAGTAACAAGGGGACAGTGGCAGAAAACAATATCACATGCAGGATGAATGATATCATGTAAGATACATTTTAACTTTTAAAATTAAGGACAAGAATGCCCTGAATAAACCATGTTGCACACAAATATATTCCTCTCTCAGCATGACCTATGTCTAATGATAATGCAGACATTTCAATGTTTATTTTCAAAACAAAAGGTCAAATTTTGCCCTCTGCACCAATTTAAATCAGGAATAATACCACTGAAGCCAGAGGAGTAATGAAAGAAAGGGAGCAGCCAGTCAGGCTGAAATGCCCTCAACTTCAGTCAATGGAAGGTGGAGCTCCTCAACACCTTTGATAATAAGGCCTGTATCTACTTTAGCACCTTCACCTCCTTGGCCAAGTAAACAGGCAAGCTAGATTATGTATGCCGTTTTAATACGCTCTTTGTTATTTATGCTATCTTGGCTGCACATGGGGTGAGATCTTGTGCTGCTCCTCTCAGGGGTGCAGCACAGAATTCTCAACCCGGGGTGAGATGGATTAAAGTGGCTGTAGGCATTTTAATGCCTCCCGATTCTGAGCTGTTGTGGAGGCCCAAGTGCTCCCCCAGGGTAAATCTATTTTAATTTATTGCACCACCTTCCTAAGCTGCTCCACAGAATTTGAGAATCCTAGCAGCTTGTGTAGGCGTGCACAAGGACTCTCCTCCCAGCCCTGATGTGTCCCTTGAGGCAGAGCTTGCGAGGTCTTCCAAAGAATGGCCTGCAGCTGTGTCTCAATTCCCATGCTGGGGAATTCTCCATTAGCTAGATCAGGATTTTAAAGCTGCAGCCTGCAGGAGTGTGAATCTCATCCTTCTTGTTCTCTGATGGTTACCACCTCATACTTTTATGTGACTTTTGATGCTATTTGGTGTTGTTCTTAAAGCCCCAGTTCCTGCAGGCATGTCCTTTCATAAGAATTACAGTGTTTGTTTAAAAGTTAAAAAATAAGTTTCTAACACTCATGGGTTCAGAGAAAAGTTAGAAAACATGAGCCCTTCAAAAACAGAAATAATGAAAAAAGAAATCAATACTTATTTTTATAAATCAGGAATTTTAACCCAAACTTATGGATTAGGGAAGGGAGTGACTCTTATTAATCTTGGAGTTTTTGGAAGGGGCAATACTACCCATCAGTCATCCATTCATTGGCAGCAATGAGCTGACACTTGCAAACTTTAAAAGGACTAGCAATTCATTTGGAGGAGATGACAGAACCAGGTAGGGTTGCCAGGTGTCCGGTTTTGAACTGGACAGTCCAGTACTTGAGCTTTCTGTTCGGGAAACAAATTGAGAAAATATAAATGTGAAAATATAAGTGTCCGGTATTTTTGTTGAAACCATCTGGCAACCCTAGAAACAGGAGCTCTTAGGCACTCTTATGGTACAAATAAAAATAAATAGGGAAGGACTGTCTACACTTTTCCCCAAAAACTTCCCCAGCAATTGTAATTTAGTCACATGGGAAGATGGAAACATCAATGTTCAGACATTTTCGTTTTCTAGCTGCAAAAAAAAGGTAACATTATCATTTGACTTAAACAGGAAAGTGTGGAGATATCTTAACTGAAGGAATCTGAGATGAACCCACAGATTTCCTCATTCAAAACAGACAACGAGGCTGATGTAAATGAGCCACTTTTGAATTACAGGAAGAATTGAGTGATAGAGATAAAATGATCAAGAGGCAGAATGAAGAAAAAAGCAAAGCAAGGAGCTTGGGTAATACACAAGGCAACTGGAATTATTCATTTTTGCGCACACATTTGTTTTAGTTGATATTACTGAAATCTGATGGGGAGATTTGAAATGACTGCAACATTAAAATCAATGGTCATAACCTATTTAGGAAGGACTGAATGAGCAAAAGTAGAGGGAGAGTGGCACTATGTAAAAAAACAAAACAAAAAAGACATTTCCAGTTTGAGTCACTGGTAATGATCTTGAAAGAAAATGATCTTGAAAGTTTATGGATCAATGTCCTAACAGATAAAGCACACATTTATTAGTTGTTGTTTGCCACAAACCTTAAAATCATACAAGGGAGCAAGGTGACCAACTCCTTACACATCTTTCTATAATAAGTAAGAAAAAACCAGAATGTATATGGCAGACTTCTATCTGAGAGACACTGCTGCCAGTACTAACACATCCTTAGAAATTCTAAACATTACAGAGAAGAATTTTCTAGTTGAAAACCATTACAGTCAACACAGGAGAATTCTCTATTAGACTTTATCCTAAAAAGATAAAGAGGAACAGATCACAGAACTAAAAACTAATGAGATATGCTTTATGAGCCAAATCAGCTGGGAGGAAAAATTTAATCAGAAAAATGTGAATGATAATTGGGAATAATTGAAAAAAAAAACAAACCCTTACTAGATGCCCAAAAAGCCACAATCCCACAGTTAAGAAAGCCATGCTGATTAAAACACTAACCTGGTTTAGAGGGGAAGTGAAGGCAGCTATAAAAAAATTATATAACACAAAGGAAAGAATGTAAAAGTTGATAGTAATAGATATAAATCAGAAGTTAGGAATCATAGAAAATTGAATTAGGGAGCTAAAGGACACAACAAGAATTCTATTGCCAGCAGAGCTAAGAACAATAAAAGGGAGTTTTTAAAATATATTAGGAACACAAAGAATCCTGATAATTATATTGATTCATTAGTAGATAGAAGAGGTAGAATTATCAATAATAATGCACAAAAGCAGAAGTGTTCAAAATATTTTGTATCTGTGGGGGGAAAACAGATGATGTAGTCTCATCATATAGCGGTGGTAACACTCTTTCCATTCTAACAGTATGGTTGTTAACAAAAGCTTATAAAAAGTTAATCATTTTCAAATCAGCAGATCCAGATAACTTGCATTCCAGAGTTTTAAAAATGCTGGCTGAGGAATCACTGGGCCACATGGATTTTCAGTAAATATTGGAGCACTGGGGAACTTCCAGAAGACTGGAAGAAAGCTAATATGATAATTGTTAAAAAGGGGAAATGGGATGATCTGACTAATTTTAGGTCTGTCAGCCTGACATCAATCTGGACTAGGCTAGTACCTAGTTTTGGTGCCCACAGATCAAGAAGGATGTTGATAAACTGAAAAACAACAAATAGTCTTGAAACAAAACAGATCATCTGAGGAAGTGGGTTGTGCCCACAAAAGCACATGATGCCATCTACATGTTTTGTTGGTCTCTAAGGTGCTGCAAGACTATTTGTTGTTTTTTAAGTTTTTCCACTTACAGAGTAACCCGGCTATCAGTCTGATACTGTTGATAAATTGAAGAGGCATTCAGAGAAGAGCCACAGAAATGATTAAAGGATTAGAAAACCTTTTTATAGTGAAAAACTCAAAGAATTTAATATATTTAGCTTAACCAAGAGAAGGCAAACGGGTCACTTAATTATAGTTTATAATTCTATAGGGCAACAAATATTTGATAATAGGTTCTTCAGTCCAGGGGATAAAGATTGTATTATATAATCCAATGGCTAGAAGTTGAAGCTAGACAACTTCAGACTAGAAATAAGGCAGTGAGGTCATAAGGCATAAGACTGGAAACAATAACGAGTCTAATTAACTACTGGAACAATTTACCAAAAGTGGCAGAGGATTCTCCATCACTGACAATTTTTAAATCTGGGGTGTTTTTCTAAAAGATCTGCTCTAGGAATTATTCTATGGCCTGTGTTCCACAAGATGTCAGATTCACTAAAATACCAGATGATTATTATTGTCTCTTCTGGCCTTGGAATTCTATAAATCCTCTATAAATAAAAGACTCTACAAATCCTCATCTAACCTGAGAAGCCTAGAAGACACATCAGTGATATCTGACTACTGGATAATAATTCTCAAATTATCCAGCCTGTAATTTGTGGTTGGATTAGGCACATCAGGATGGCATACACAGAGATTGCATCAGCTTTAAGGTTCATAAAAAGAGTAGATTATAATCATGCAGACCAAGCCTAGCAATTCTTCTTAAAGGGACCCCAGGACACTGAAGTTAAACTTACCGAGTTTGTGTTGATACATAGGTGCATGTCACTTGTTTGCACTTTGTTTTTTCTTGTGAACAAGCAGAGTACATTGGACTGTGCTGCTACTACTCTTATCTTACAAGTCCAGAAGGCAAGCGGGTAGGTTGGAAGGACACTTCATTTCAAGATCAGTGTGCATGGAGGGCCACAAAGGGTCATGTGTTCCCAAATGCCATGGAGGGAATGGCAAGGAACCTGTAGCCAGGAGGCAGGCTCCCAGCTGAGTTCCTCCACTTCCCGCTACCGGTGAGTGTGGGCGAGGGACTAGCAGGGGGCTTGGCACAGGCTGCAGAGGTAGGGCCTGCCCCATACTCACCAGCAGCAGTGGGAAGCAGAGTGACCCAGTCCCAGCTTGTTCTGCTCCCCCGGTTCCCAGCAGTCACCACTGCTTAATCAGTTTGTTTGATTCCATTTATCACGAAGACCTTTGGCGAGCAGGTCACATAATTGAGAAGACAAGGGCGATGAATCTACAAAAAGGAGTTGTATCGACATGGCAAAAAGCTAGTTAAGGTCCCTACTACAGCTATGTTGAGGGTGTTGATAATTAAAAAAAAAGACAATTATATAAAAGATACTTTAGAAACAGAAAAATGTAAGGTTCGCATCCCCTTGATAGTCCTTTTAAAGTTACACTTAGTACTGTATTTGCTTTCATTCCCTTTTCATTGGAATAATCTTTCCACTGCTGAGCTAGCATAATGAGCATTAACTCTATTCATGTGGATCCTTTTATGAATAGTGTGCATGCTGGCCAAGTAAATGGAATTCCATAAGGCACCCCTAACAATATTTTTAATAAATGCTCAGAGACCCCTACTCCCCTCATGGAACCATCACAGCATTTTTAATCCTACATGGAAGCCAGAGTCCTTGTTCACACATTGAAACATGAAGTGTGTGACATTTGTGCATGACCTAGTAGTGATTATTATGTATTTCTCCAACTACATCCAATTTCTTGGATGTGTAAAATGTTTTAAACCCACACTTTAAAGATCACATGTCACAGCCAGATTTTGAGCCTAAGCCACCAGCTGTGTTATGGTTGGCTGTGTTATGGGTATGGCTTTGTTGGCAATCCCTTGAGGAATCCTGTCTGACTCACTGAGAGTTTCACCAGTGCTCTGGGAGAAGCACACAGCTTCTCCACTTTCATGCACACTGCAGTGTACATTTCCCTCTGCTGGCTGAGAAGGAAAGGGGTGGAACTCAGTGCCTGCACCTTTGATTGTAGCTGCCCCCACATAGCTACACAATGTGAGAAGGACTTGTCACATCAACATGGGGCCAAATAGTCTGACTCTCCTCAGGATCTTATCTGAAGCCTATTGAAGTCAATGGATATCTTTCCCCAGGCCCTCACATTTTTATATAAGGTTTAATGGCAGCAGATTTTCACACAATTGTGTTAACAAGCACATTGACAGATTACACAGCATGCATGTATTTATACCCAATATGTAAACGGATTTTAAAATCTTTGCACTCTGGTGCAAACTAATTGCTAACAAAATACTATATTTACAACTTGGAAACCAGCCTTAGGCTACATTGTCAGGGCTGTTCCCCACTCTGGCACTCCAAGTGCAGAAAGTGAGGGCCCGCAAGAGAGCTTCAAAACCTTGCCTCTACAGGCACTGGTTACAAACCCCTCCCCGCCAGAATCACAATACACAGATTTTGGGGAATTGCTGCCACCATCAAGTGCTTTTCTATCCCTAAAAACCAGGGGTGAACACTTGAAATCACCCCTAGGGGTATCCCAAGCTCTTTTACCCCAAAAGAATTTAAAGAAAGAAAAGAGAAAAACAAGCTGCAGTTTCTGGTAGCTGGCCCGTCAGTCAGAAGCTTCAGAGAGGTAGCAGGGTTACTCTGTAACTGGAAAAACTTAAAAAACAACAAATAGTCTGGTAGCACTTTAAAGACTAACAAAACGTGTAGATGGTATCATGAGCTTTCGTGGGTACAACCCACTTCTGACAGACAGACAGACCTTCCAGGACACAAGAATCAAATCGTCACCTTAAAAAAAAGGTGATTTTTATTATAAAACAGAAGATAAACTTGATAAAGCATACTTGGTTGCTAGATGTTACAGAACTAAGGAAAACGAATTAAAACACAGAGAAGAGTCTATGGGCTCTCCTTCTTATACAGTTTGGACCTCTCTAGCCCGGCACTCTCTGGTCCGGCAACATCTGTGGTCTGGCACAATTTTAGTTAGCCAGATGTCCACTTACCATGGGGGTGGCCAAGTTTCCTGTGGTCCCATAAAGTTTGTTTACAGTCACCGGTCCAGGTTCTCTGTGTTCTGTGCTGTTATTTAGCTCTAATTTACCCCTAAAAGCCCGATAACCAGAGGAAGTGTTGGCAATGCTGCTAGACAATATTGACCTCTGGTGGTTTGGCAAATTCTCTGGTCTGGCACCGGTCAGGTCCCAAGGAAGATTCAATCTGTACCATTTTTAGCATGGTTAAACTCTATTTCTATTTTTTCTGATTTACCTTAAATGGGTCCATATCTCCTTTTGCTTACCAAAGTGATTATTATCAGTAGTTGTCTGAACAACAGAATCGTGTTTGGCCAGTAAGGCTGGAATGAGTCCCATGGAGCTGAATATATAATATGGTACCCTGCCAGTAGCATTTTCAAGGCTTACACCATTCAGGTGTGAGGCAAATGGGAGATCTACTTACAAGGGCCTGATCAGAATTTCAATGGGAGTTTGAGAGCATTTTACTCTGTAAAATGTTTAATATTTTTTATCAATATTGGTGCAATGTGGTATGCAGATGACAGAGCAAGCACTTATTTTTTTTTAAATAAACTTGGATTCTGGGATTAAGCAGACAGGATGATACTACACAGAACTCAAAAGATGCTACATGTATGGACATGCATTAAAGCACATTCTTTTATAAATCCCTGCAGGCTGCCCTTTCAAATCCATCATCAGCTATTGTGAAAAATGATGTACTGCCCTATGAGTGGGCACAGTGCCATGCTAACAGATGAGTGCAGGTAGGTGAGAGACTATGCAGGAGAATTAAAGGTGTTTGTACATGTCATAGGTGACAGTCGAGAATGTGGAAGCTATTCTTTCTTTGTCTTCAACATCTGTACTTTTACACTCATATCTCAAGTAGAGCTGGCTGTGAATTTTCCAAAAAAACAGAGTTTCATCAGAAAATGCTGGTTTGTCAAACCTGGAACGTTTCACGGAAACATCTTGGGTTTGATGAACTTTTGGCGTTTCAAAGGCAGATTCTGATGGAAACCTGCCAGGTTTCCTGGAGGGCTGCTGGGGAACCTGGACTTTCACGGTCTATGGCTCCAAGACAGCCCTGCCATGCAGACTTGGTGGAGCTGGAAGCCCTTGGAGCTCCATCTCTAACTCTATTCACTGTTGGGGGGAGGGGAGAGAGAAGTGAAATTGACAAGAATCATATCAGAGAGAGACAAGGAGGATCAGGTAATATCTTGTATTCAATCGACTTCTGTTGGTGAGAGACACAAACTTTTGAGATACACAGAGCTGTCTCTCAGGTTCTTGTTTCTGATAACCTGGGACCCACATGGGTACAACACTGTCTACAAGAATGGTATTTCTTCACCTAGCGACAGTCAGTATTTCAGGGAGCATTTTTCATTGTGGAAACACCATACACTGTTGTTAGGGTCCCCACCCCCGGAATTTCCCATTTGAAATTTCCCACTAACCAAAAACTCTGGCTTTTGGCCACCACTGGTCTAAGACTTGTTTTCTTATTAAATAATAAGCATTAAGTAGCTTTTATGGGTACAGGAGGAGAGAGTTTCAGGGTAAAATCAAAATTAGGGTGGCGAAAGCTGAATGAGGAGAAATAGAGATTCACGTTTGAAATCTTCATTCGCTGATGAAGGCGCCTCTGGGGCTGGCAAAGAAATGGTTCATGATGTCAGCCAAATGTCAACACTGAAAAGTAATGGTATGGAAGATGCAGAAGCCTCTTTCACAAAGATTTCTTCCTGAGCCTTCTGTGTGGTCACCATATAACCAACTCATTTTCTTTCAATGGGTAGAAATAGTCTAGTGGCTTTGGCTTCTCAGTGACCTGAAAGCAACTTGCCTGAGTAGCTATCTGTTTATTTAATCATTTCCCACACAGTATGCATTGCCATCACAGGACAAAATCTGACTTTGTCAGGCAAAACCAAAATTTTGCACATAAATATTTCTTATCATCCTCCATCTCTATTGAATTAAACACTTCTTGATATGAGCTCCTTTCTTTCCTTAAGACTTTTAAGATGTATAGTGCTGCTTTTTGATTCTCATGTTTATATTGCCCATCTCTCTCTCTTTTTTTTTTTTTTTTTTTTTTTTTTTTTAAGGTACCAGGTCAAATTCCCTCCTCATTTTCTCTCATGCAACTGTAGAGACTTGAGGGTGGCTGAAACTGAAGATGGAATCTGACCCTTCATGTTTGTTTTTTTATTGGAATATATGTATGACATAATGTGGCCTTCTTTATTTTAATCTCCCAGGACAGTCTGAAGAATCAGATGCTGAATCTTGGTTTTGCCTGAGTGAAATATTCTAGCTATGTGAGAAAAATGTTTTTCCAATTCCAGCTTGTTGATTCACCCCAGCCAGTTGGCTGGCTGAGCTCACTCAGTACATACTACCATACATAGTGGGAGCCTGGAGTTTGGCCATGGATTCAGGATCACAGGACAATGCATATAGTCCATATATTGCCATCGATGAAGTGCTCAGTCTCATGAGGAGAAGAGAGGTAATAAGCTAAGTGTAGTTCAGGACTTAATTTAAATTGACTACAAAAAAAGAAAGTTAATTCACTCTCTTGGGCTAGCTTCTGCTCTTCCTTTTCAGTAAAGACAGGAGAATTGAATGGCACCTCCAGAGATTGGAGATTTGGGAGTTTTCTGCCTAGATGTCATATACTAGCAAAGCTTATTATTCAAAGTGGTCACAAAAGGTCTTGGCTTTTAAAAATATATATATTTCACAAGATGCTGGCATTCTTCATGACATTTTAATCAAAGGCCTCATGAGAGCCACTAATGAAATGGTATTTAACATTTTTCATTTACCATATTATCATTTCAATAATGGTTTCAGTAAAAATGTTGATTAAAAATGGTTTTTGAAAAAACAAAACAAAAGCAAAACAAAAACCCACAGTAGGTCTGTTTCAAATCCTGCAATGAGGAAACAACTTAGAAATTTTTCATTGTTTTTATTTTTCTGACTTTCTCTAATATCTAAACTCCAAGGGTGTGTCTAGACTACAGGGTTTTTTTGGAAAAAGTGGCCTTTTTTCGGAAAAACTTCTCCTGTGTCTAGACTGCTGCTGCATTCCTTTGAAAGTAAATCGAAAGAACGCGGCAGTTTTTTCGACCATGGAAAACCTCATTTTACGAGGAAGAATGCCTTTTTTCGAAAGTGCTCTTTTGAAAAAAGGCGCTCTGTAATGCAAACTGTGCTTTTTCGGAAGAGAGCATCCAGACTGCCTGTGGGCTCGCTTTTTCAAAAGTACTGGTTGTAGTCTAGATGCTCTTTTTCGAAAGAGGCTTTTTCGAAAGTGTCTTTCGAAAAAGCCTCTTTCGAAAGAGGTTTGCAGTCTAGACGTAGCCCAAGGGATTTCACAATGGAAGTGGAATTTTAAATAAGAGACATTATGTACTATACAGTGCCAGGTTAAAGGGGATTGAAATAAGAATAGGGTGTCAACTCTACTTCTAAGAACACAAGAACAGCAATATTGGGCCAGGTCAAAGGTCCATCTAGCTCAGTAGCCTGTCTTCCAATGGTGGCCAATGCTGGGTTTTTCAGAGAGAATGAGCAGAAGAGGCAATCAAACATTCTATTCCCATTGCCCATTCCCAGCTTCTGACAGAGGCTAGAGACACCATCCCTGCCCATCCTGGCTAATAGCTATTCTGAATGTTCTTGTTTCACAGTTCCAGACTGGCTCTCCCTGTCTTCTCCCTACCAGGCCTGCCAACAGTGGGGGAAGGGGAGGAAGGGGCAATTGCCCAGGGATGCGGAGAGTCAAAGGGTATACTGCAGCAGTGAGAGCAATCAGAGCCTCAGGCTCCTTTGAATTATTGCTGGAGCACTGCTCTCACTCAGCTCTGAGGGCTGTGGGGAATGCTGCGGTCTGAACGGGGCTAAGGGCTGACTGCCTTCAGCCCCATCTCTTATGCCCTCAGCCCTACCTGTTCTGGGAGTGTGGGGCTGGTCCCTCCCACATACCTTGCCCCAGGCCCATGGTGGCTGTCAGCTGCACTGCTCTCTATCATATTGCTGGGAGGATAATCCAACCTCTGGAGCTGAGAGTGTTTTAAGCTTCCCTGGATCTCAGCAGGCAAGAACACTGTTTCCTCCATTGGCCCCTTTGGTAAGTTTCCTGGATTCCAACCCTCAGTCTGTTACTTCATGGAAACCCTTCATGGAAACAGAGTCCCTCACCTTTAAGCCCCTTGGTCAAGAGCTGACTCTCAAGATACCCCAGTCCCTTAAACATACCCACTCCCATAATCTCACTAAAGGTGTGAGCCTTCTGGGTTACAGTTTAACTTTCTCTGGGATCATGTGACAGACGTAGCATATAACATGCACATACACTGCACAGACATCTAAGTAAAAAGCAATAATGTATTAATCATATAAGAAATTTACAGATCCATACAAAATACAACAAACGCTACACACTTTTCCCTGCACTTCAGTTCACTCTTCCCTTGGGAGTGCTTGGGAGACCACCCATGTTCAAGCAGGGAAGGTCCTTTTCCCTTCCCTCCCCACACCTCATCCAGGTCCTGTACCAGCGTCCCTCACCTTAAACTAGTGAAAAATTACTGAAGGAAAAGTGCAAATTGAGAAACTCCTGCCCTTCTATATAGTCTTCTAATCCCTAAGGCCAAGCCCACTGATTGGAGCGGGTGGAAGGGAATAGTTGCTTGGAGCCCAGTGATTCAAGGGGCCCGAGGCTCCTGGCTGCCACCGCTGCTATTTGGGCAGCAGTGACAGCTGGTACCCTGGGCCTTTTAAATTGCCCCACAGCACCATGCTGTGCACTCCATGTGGCTGGCTGCCTGAGCCCTGCTCCTTTTGCCCAAGGCCCTGTCCCTTCTGGGAGTATGGAGTCCAGGCCCTCCCCCCCTTTCACCTTGCCCAGAGACCTGCACAGGCTGTCAGCTCCCCTGCCTCAGGCAGGTGACTTTTTCTCTCTCGAAGAGATGACCACAGAGTCCTGCCCAGTGAATTCTCCTCTGACAAACCAGTTCTCCAGGGTAAAAGCCAGTCTTTTGTCAGAGATGCTTCTGAATAGAAGATCAAAAAGATTTAACAATCTTCTAGTGTTAGCTTTGCTCTGCCCCTTTGGAATTTCAGTCCAACAGGAGAGTGAAAGGGCAACCAAGAAGAGAAAAAGCTGCTCCTTCAAAATGGAGTCTGCGGTCAGACAATTACACATCAATCAAAATTCATAATGATCAAATCTTGCTTTTGTCAATATAAGTGAAACTTAGCCAGCTATTTGTTTTGCAGGTACAACATGTACTGCATACAAGAGACCTGAGCTGGGAGCAATCTCAGGTCTTCTCACTTGTTGAGATATGTACAGAGTAGACATCCCCACGCTATGAGAGAACGTGAAGAACACTGACATCAATCTTGAGGACTGCCTACACTTCTTCATGGAAGATGAATACCATATCTCTCCTCATCTGGGAGGCAAGAGAAGAACTTAGAAAATCAAAAAGGAAAACACAGGCAAGCAAAAGAGAATTTAAAATATATTCCAAGAGCTTTTTCTGAAGTATGGTGTTTTTCTTTTAAAACAGAGGTGGGGAATCTCAGGCCCAGGAGCTGTATGCAGCCCCCAGCTTGCCTGGATCTGGCCCTCGAGGCTCAGGACTCCCCCTCAAATTGGGGAGCCCATGCTAGTGCTTCAGTCTCCCTGCCACTCATGCGCAGGGCTGGAGCACACAAAATCGACTAGCCTGGCCCCACCTTTGGCTCTGGTGTGCGAGGGGAATGTGGGGAGTGTCTTTCTGCTTCTCAGTCAGGTGTTCTCACTTTGCTTCTCACTTGTGTGTGGCCTCCGACTGATTTTTCTGTGGGTCAGTAGCCTCTGACCCCAAAAAGGTTCCCCACTCCTGATTTAAAAGTATACAACTCTAAATAGGAACATAATATACTTTTGATTTTTTTTTTTTTGACACCCAATGTCTTTGTCTTCAGATAGAAATTTGTAAACATTTTGCAGAGACCTTAATTTTGTTAGCTCACCTATTGGCACATTCATTGTCATTCATTGCCTTTGATCTGGATAGGGAACTCTACCAGTTTCAGGGTAGCATAAGGCTCTAAAGACTGAAATGAAACCAAAACACTATTATACAGGCCTTTATGTAAAATGATCAGGGAAAACCACAAAAGCAGGTGAGCAGACAGCAATAGCAATACACAGGGAGAGCACATGACACAAAGCAGAAAAATGTCCAGATAGCAGGAGGTCAGCCTGCCAGATACAACGTGGGAAAAGTACAATAAGAATTCTTCTGATGCTGTGTGTTCTGAAAAATGGGCTCCCTCATATGGGCTCTTATTGCACCTCCTACCACTCCCCACCACTCTCCTGGATCTGAGTCAGGCATACATGTAAAGTAAGGCAGAGAGACAGGAACATCATCTCTTAATCATGGTGAATTGCTTCAGCATTGATGATATCATTGGGGTATATTATTTTCTTAGGTACTCCACACTAATTTTAATTTAAGTGAGGTCTCCTTACTGCTACACACAACAAAAAACAAAGAGTGTAATTTAGCATCAGATAATTTTAGCAAATTATGTAACAACACTTTAGAAAATTAAAGCATACCTAAATAATGGACTAAATAATAGAAAGCAGTGAAATGAAGGCATTGAGAATGGTGGGCTGTTAAGAATGAATCTAGCTTTGTTTCGATGCACGAGCGCTCTGGTACTAGAATATCAAGCTGAAGTGAAGCATGTTCAATAATATATAAATGTTTCATACTCCCTTTTGAAATGCAGCTCCCGCATGAATAAATTCAAGTGAAGATGAAAGATCCAGTAATAAGTTGTCATTATTTTAGGCTCACTAGAATAAATACATATTTATATCAAAATACAAGTGCAATATAACTCATACATTAATTCTGATGATTGTATTTTATTATGAAAAGTGACAGCATCTACCCTCTTGGTGTGGAACTAGTTCCAGTTTGCCATTTGTGTTCAAGCATTGTTTGAATTGAACTGTTCTCAAAGATTACACTACTAGTATGGACAGCTGCAAAAAACGGGAGAGCACGGGCCCTCCAGTGCCTCTTGGGGATAATAGTGAGTGAAATAGATGTTTAACATTTGATTCCTAAATATGCGCAGCCTGATATTTGAAAGTGCCAACCATCCTCTTTTTTATTCCTTCCAACAGGCTACATTTTTGTTTCTCCAGATCCAAATCAAACATCTTATGTATGTTCTGGCTGATGGTAAGTTTTTACATAAAATATATTTAAGTCTATATAAGTCTTATATAAAGGACTCTGTAAAAACGATACTTTGATCAATCAGAAGAATCCCCAGCATTCTAATGACAGATATTTGTCTCCTGCCATCATACACAGTGCATCAAGATGGCCGCATCCCAGAGAGATATCCTGGTGCTGAGCAATTGCTACCGGGCTTTTCTGGAGAGAGTTTTCAGAAAAGCTGGGCCCTTCTTGATTGAAACAAAACATACCTGAAGAGCTTATGAATAAGTCCATTTGCTTCCTGACCAAATGCTTCTAAAACATTAACCTGAAGCATAAACTTCCCTGCCTTTCATTTCTTTGGGGATGACAGGAGAGAGCACGAGAGACTGATTGCAAAAGCTGCAGCGCTTGTCTGAAGTTTTCAGCCTGACTCTGGGCAGGCCCCCGGTGACCGGCTAATGAAAATAATTCAAACTTTACCCAAACAAGAGCAATCTATAATGTGGAAATTCTAGACAGACAGCTCCACAAAGCCCTGGGAACAAGCCCGGTGATACATCGTTGCAAGAAAGAGCACCCCCCGCTCTCAAGAAGGTAAATTCCAAGCAGTTCAGTGGGGCTCTGCCCACAAAGAAGGAGGAAAGACTTGAAATAAGTCAGTATTGGCTTATTTAAATCAATGCACATTCATACTTATTTGCTTGATTCTCAGAAGCCATGCACTATAGGAAAAATATTAGATAGTATGTTCACACCAATGCCTTTAAAAAAACCTATATCAATAAAGGCAATATTCAGATGAGTAGATTCTACTCATCAGGAATAAGAGAGGAAGAAATGGGTCAAATAGAAACAATAAATAGACAGCAGGTTGAAAACAAATGTTGGCTGCAAGTGACAGCAAAACAATCATAAGGTGGAACACTGAATAATACCATCATTTTGACAAATAGGGACAGAAAAACTTGCCAATTAAACAAAAGCCTCCAAAAATAGCTGTGAGGCTTTCATATACCAGAGCCACTGGTGGTATAAAAAGGAAGCATTCCCAAAGAATCCTGTGTGGATTAAAACATTTGGAGCTAACTGATACCTTCAGTAAGGGGCAAAATGGAACTACCCAGCAGCACAATGCCTCTGGAGCGTGCTCAGGGAAGAGTGGTTTGTTATAGACATTTATGATGTTCAGAATATTCATACCAGAATAGCTTGCCAGCACAAAAGCAATATGGAGCCCTGGTCCTGCCTGCTTTCAGTAATGTGGGGGAGACATTCTGCATTTTGTTAGAAGTATATTAATATTGAACCTGTACCGCCGTGCCCAAAGGCATGCACATTTCCATAGACATATAGGGGTGAGGGGCAGGGAAAGACAGAGAGAGAGAGACATATTCTCCAAATAAGAATCTATCACGTAGGGGAGGGTAAATTGACCTGGAAGCAGCAGACCATGGGTGAAATCCTGACTTCAGTAAAAACAACAGGAGCTTTGCCATTGTTTTTAGTTCCCACTAATCAAAATCTTAGTGCCGATAGCTATTTAATATTTCCATGCACTTCACGCCTCTTATTAGTGACCAAGATCTCATATTCCAAACCTAGTCCGTCAAGATTAAACACACACACACAATTTTACATGTAATTTAACAGAGAGGCTATACAAGGTCATTTCAGACAGAGATGAAAATAGAATCCAATATGGCAGACCCAAGCCCTTTGGATCACATTGCCTTTTGAAATGAACACGTGAAAAAACTGTGCTATCCTCTCTCCAATCACAACATCACAAATTCTTCCTGGAACCAGAGAACCCAGGACTTCTGATTCTGTCTAGAAGTTAGTTGTGTGATCCACTGAACACGTGTAACCCACACGCCTACTAGGGACAGTGAACCACACCATGTAGTACTTAGGCCACCTAGAGTACAGCTACACTGCAACACTATTTCGGGATACCAGAGTATCCTGAAATAGCTATCCCGCATCTACACAGCAAGCCCATCATTTCGGGCTCACTATTCCAATGTCCCTGTAAACCTCATTCTACGGGGAGTAAGGGATGTTTTGGAATAGCACTTTATTTCAAAATTTGGCACTGTGTAGACAGCACCAAATGACGAAATAAGCTATTTCTAAATAGCATCGAAATAAGATATGCAATTTGCATAGCTCAAATTGTGTATCTTATTTCAAGTTATGGTGCTGTGTAGATGCACCCTTATAGAGAGAGAGCATGAGTTAGCTTACAGTCTTAACCAAGAGCCAGCTGGCTTTTAGCTCAAGTGGTTAGAGGTTTATGCAGTGAGCTCCAGGCATCCCAGGTTCAGTTCTGCCTGTTGGCATTACAAGTGGGGACTCATCCAGGATTTTCAACTGGGTCTCTGAACCTTTGGATGCACTCCCTCAGCTGGGGAAAATATGTAACCCACATACCTACTGGGTATAGTCCACTGTTCTATGTAGTAGCACTTAGGCCACTTCCAGAGAGAAAGAATGAGTGTGCTCTACTGCCTTAGAGGAAAGCCCACTGGCTTTTAGCTCAAGTGGTAGAGGCTCATGCACTCAGCTTCAGAAGTCCTAGGTTCGGTCCAGCCTATCAGCATTAGACACGCATGTGTCAAGTCCCTATCTAGTGTTACAGTATACATAGGAGAAAACAATTTTACAGTGGAGGCTGCAAGTGCTCCTGTGATAGATGATGTACTGGGGATATGAAAGCGGGAGGTCTTTACAGTCGAATATGACCAGGGCCAGCTTTCGGAAGTGCGGGGCCCTATTCGCAGGGGCAGGGTCGCGCATACGCCACACGCCCGGGAACAGTGCCCTCTTAGTCGCAGGGCCCCCCTTTTAGGCATGGGACCCAATTCGGGGGAATCGGCCTAAAGCCGGCCCTGAATGTGACAAATTGTTTTTCCCAGAATTCTTTTTCTAAAACACTGGTTTGCTTAATTCAGACAAAATGCAAAAAAACCTTGTTTACAAACACATTTCTTAAATAAAAATATTTGTAATTTATGGTGTGACAGAACAAAATATGGGTATTTCAGATTTTGGTCATTCATCACACATTTTGACTGTAAGAATTCCCCCTTGGCAGATCTGAAGGCTGAGAGATGGGGAGCAACTCAAAAGAAGCCCCTGTATTCCTGTGAGGCCATCCTGGGATGCCCTTAAATACATTGCACAAGGTGATCTGAAGATTCCTTACTCTACTTTCGGCTACATATAGGAGGAAAGGACATAATCAAAACCTTTATATTTTAATGCATTTTAATTACATTAGAATTGAACTTGAAACCCTGCAGTAAGATGATATGGAATAACCTGCCCACAGAGAAAGTTTCCTCTTAAACCACAATAGCTAGAAATTGATATATGTCACAAATCATGACAGATTATATCCTTTCAAAAACTCTTTCTGGTTTGTTTTAATTAAAGTAGGAATACGCAGCAGAGGAAAAAGAATGACAATAATAAGGGTTTCAAACAAACACAATTTCAATGTCCAGAAAAACAGTCTCATAATATGGCAATTTCTCTCAAAGCCTTGCTAACTGAAAGAGAATGCTTTTTGGAATTGATGGAGAGCACTCAGTCTGAACAAAACACATAAACCTCTATGGATACAGTATGCTGCATTGTGGCATAAGGGAGTGGTGGGATGCATTACTGGATACATGACATCAAGGGAATTGTTTTCAAAGTACCTATAATCTATATAAAGCATTGAGGGGAGTTAGGCTGGAGGGGAGTTGGTTTCCAGATGTTCAAAATTATTTTGACAGGGTTCATTTCAGCACATTTCTAGAACTGCCATCAATTAACAAAATGAAATGAAAATCAGCATAAACACTCTTCAAGAGTCTCCGAGTGTTGTTCTGTAGTTTTCGAGTTTCCCTAGACACTACTGTCAAAGAGGCATCACAAGCATAGGAACAGAGGGAAAACTCACAATGGAACAAATTTACACCAGTGACACAAAAAATGACTGAATCCATCAACAGATAATCAAAAGAGTTTGTGGGCACATTGTGGGGGTGGGGAGCAAAGGGGAATATTGTGATGTAATAGGTTACTAATGCATGGTAGGCTGCTTCCTTCTTACTATAAAAGCTCTTAAATTTAAACTGTCATTTAAACATTTCCTTTATTGCCAGGGGAAAGAAGTCAATGAGTCTATCTCTGTCTATAGCATATATTGAAACTGATACATGGTGTTAATACCTTATCGTACACAAGTCATGATTTGTTATTATGGAAGGATGTTAATTTCTTCATGGTGAAGAATGAAGATAGTCTGATTTTGGACTTCCTCCCCAATTTCACCATGAACCAACATGCAGGAGGCTAGATTCATTTCAGCACAACCATTTCATGTACAAATTCTCAAACAGGGTAAAATTGTAATTTAGAAGAGGGAATATATCAGTGACTATTTTCTCCAGTTCAAAATAAATTTTAGTTTGACTGCGTTTATAACATTTTATTTGAGCAACTGAGCCTGGGATTTCTACTCAGTTTTGCTTACGTGTAGCTAGACTCCATCCCATCTAGCCATATGCACATGCAAATCAATCATGTCCATATGCACAGTGGTCATGCAAAGGCAAAAGTAGTAGCACTAATGCACACAAACCTCAAGGATAAAAACTATGTTCTCAACTTAATTGGCTATTACTTTATTAATCTGAGCAAGTTGAATAGCTTTTGTCTTTACTACAGGAATATGAGCATTATAATTTTCCAGGGGAGATAGTCAGATCTGTATTTGTTTCATAATCTGTAATAAAATTTAATAGCAGGGTATATACCAATAGGCATCTAAGTGGGAAAGAGATGTAGAGGAGTAGGTCATAAAAGTTACAGGAGATTGTAACAAAATACAGGACTATGTAGCACTTTAAAGACTAACAAGATGGTTTATTAGATGATGAGCTTTCGTGGGCCAGACCCACTTCCTCAGATCAAATAGTGGAAGAAAATAGTCACAACCATATATACCAAAGGATACAATTAAAAAAATGAACACATATGAAAAGGACAAATCACATTTCAGAACAGAAGGGGGATTGTATCTGTTAACAGACCACATGATTCAGGTTCTAAACCTGAATGACCCAGACCCTGTGCTATTTGCATAGCTCCAATCCAGTGATCTCCAACCTTTTTAACCACAATATCACTTTTTCAATTTAAGTGCAATGTAAGATCTATCTCAAACCTAAATACACTTGCCCCGCTTCCTTCTGGCCACTTCTTTGAGGCCCCATCCCTGCTCTACCTCTTCTCCAAGGCTTCACCCTGCTCACTCCATCCCCCTTCCTTTCCCATCCTCACTCACTTTCACCAGGATGGGGTAGGAGGTTGGGGTGCAGGCTCTGGGAAGGAGTTTGGGTGCAGAAGGAGGTTCAGGGCTGGGACAGGGGTTCAGGAAGCAGGCTGAGGCTGGACACTGTATAACAGATGGCTTCTGGGTGGTGGAGCAGTGGGGTTAAGGCAGGCTTATTCCTGTCTTGGCCCTGCACCATTCCTGAAAGCAGCTGGCATGTACAGCAATGGCTCCATGGTGCCATGTGCTGTCCCTCATCTATAGGCACTGAGCCCACAGCTTCTATTGGCCACGGTTCCCCATTATTGATCAATGGGAGCTGTAGGAGTGGTGTCTGCAGGCAAGGACAGCATGTGGTGACCCCCTGCTCTGCCTTTCTCAAGGGCTGCAGGGACATGACAGTCACTTCCAGCAGTTACCACAGGGATAATGACTCCAGCCACAATAAGGCATTCTAGAACTCACTACTCAAAGAATTTAAGCATAAGAGATAAATGAAAATTATGAAATGCACAGACCAGTCACAAACCAAAACTAACAACAACCCAGAATGTGTTGGGTCAGAGATGAGAGTGACGGGTGTGTGTGTGTGTGTGTGTGTGTGTGTGTGTGTGTGTGTGTGTGTGTGTGTGTGTGTGTGAGTGAGAGACTGACAGACACACAGTGTATGAGAGTGACACTGTGAAGCTCACTCCCTTCCCTTCTCTCTGTGTATAGATAGGGTACATGAGTAGGAGGAGTGGGGACACCCTGACATCAGTGCCCCCCTTCTTCCCCTCCCATACCCTTCACAGCAAGCAGAAGGCTTCCAGGGGGACAGTCCCAAGGCAGAGGGCAGGAGCAGCACGACAGTGGGTGGTGGGGCAACTGAAGTGCCAGCACTTGATAGCTTCCTAGCCAAACCAGTCAGAATCCCCTGCCATAGAATCATAGAACCATAGATCTGGAAGAGACCTCAGAAGGTCATCAAGTCCAGCCCCCTGCTCTAGGCAGGACCAATCCCAACTAAATCAACCCAGCCAGGGCTTTGTCAAGCCGAGACTTAAACACTTCTAGGGATGGAGACTCCACTACTTCCCTAGGTAACCCATTCCAGTGCTTCACTACCCTCCTAGTGAAATAGTTTTTCCTAATATCCAACCTGGACCTCTCCCCCCACAACTTGAGACCATTGCTCCTTGTTCTGCCATCTGTCACTACTGAGAACAGCCTCTCTCCATCCTCTTTGGAACCTACCTTCAGGAAGTTGAAGGCTGCTATCAAATCCCCCCTCACTCTTCGCTTCTGCAGACTAAACAGACACAACTCCCTCAGCCTCTCCTCATAAGTCATATGCTCCAGCCCCCTAATCATTTTGGTTGCCCTCCATTGGACCCTCTCCAATGCGTCCACATCCTTTTTGTAGTGGGGGGCCCAAAACTGGACGCAATACTCCAGATGTGGCCTCACCAAAGCCGAATAAAGGGGAATAATGACATCTCTGGATCTGCTGGCAATCCTCCTCTTAATGCAACCTAATATGCCATTAGCCTTCTTGGCTACAAGGGCACACTGTTGACTCATATCCAGCTTCTCATCCACTGTAACCCCCAGGTCCTTTTCTGCAGAACTACTACTTAACTGGTTGGTCCCCAGCTTGTAACTATGCTTGGGATTCTTCCGTCCCAACTGCAGGACTCTGCACTTGTCCTTGTTGAACCTCATCAGATTTCTTGTGGCTAATCCTCCAATTTGTCTAAGTCACTCTGGACCCTATCTCTGCCCTCAAGCGTATCTACCTCTCCCCCTAGCTTAGTGTCATCTGCAAACTTGCTGAGGGTGCAATCCATCCCCTCATCCAGGTCATTAATAAAGATATTGAACAAAACCAGTCCTAGAACCGAACTTTGGGGCACTCCGCTAGAAACCGACCGCCATCCTGACATCGAGCCATTGATCACTACCCCGCTGGGCCCGGCCTTCTAGCCATCTTTCTATCCATCTTACTGTCCATTTATCCAATCCACATTCCCTTAACTTGCTGGCAAGAATATTGTGGGAGACCGTATCAAAAGCCTTGCTAAAGTCAAGGTATATCACATCCACCGACTTTCCCACGTCCACAGAGCCAGTTACCTCATCATAGAAGCTAATCAGATTGGTCAGGCACGACTTGCCCTTTGTGAATCCATGCTGACTATTCCTAATCACTTTCCTCTCTTCCAAGTGCCTCAAAATGGATTCCTTAAGGATCCCTTCCATGATTTTTCCAGGAACCGAGGTAAGACTGACCGGCCTATAGTTCCCTGGATCGTCCTTCTTCCCTTTTTTGAAGATGGGCACTACATTTGCCCTTTTCCAATCATCCGGGATTTCTCCCAATCTCCACGACTTTTCAAAGATAATGGCCAAAGGCTCCTCAATGACATTTGCCAACTCCTCAGTACCCTCGGATGCATTAAGTCCGGACCCATGGATTTGTACGTTTAGCTTTTCTAAATAGTTCCTAACCTGTTCTTTACCCACCAAGGGCTGTCCATCTTCATCCCATCTTGCGTCACTTAGCGCATTAGTCTGGGAGCCCACCTTGTCCGTGAATACAGAGACAAAGAAAGCATTGAGTACTTCAGCTTTCCCCCACATCATCTGTCACTAGGTTACCTCCTTCATCCATTAGGGGCCCCACACCCTCTCTGATCACCTTCTTCTTCTTAACATGCCTGTAGAAACCATTCTTGTTATCCTTCACATCCTTAGCCAGTCGCAATTCCATTTGCGCTTTCGCCTTCCTGATAACCCCCCGGCATTCTCGAGCTATACATTTAAACCCCTCCCTGGTCATTTGTCCAAGTTTCCACTTTTTGTAAGCTTCCTTTTTGTGCTTAAGTTCACCAAGGATTTCCCCTGTAAGCCAATCCGGTCTCCTACCATGTTTGCCTCTCTTGCTACACATCGGGATGGCTTCTTTTTGTGCCTTCAATAAGGCTTCTTTAAAATACTGCCAGCTGTCCTAGACTCCTTTCCCCTTCATGTTAGCATCCCATGGGATTCTGCCCATCAGGTCTCTGAGGGAGTCAAAATCTGCTTTTTTGAAGTCCAAGGTGTGTATTTTACTACTCTCTTTTCTTCCTTTGGTCAGGATCCTGAAATCTACCATCTCATGATCACTGCTTCCCAGGTTGTCACCCACCTCTACTTCCCCTATTAGTTCCTCCCTGTTTGTGAGCAGAAGGTCAAGCTGCGCACGGCCCCTGGTTGGATCCTTCAGCACTTGTGTCTAGAAGTTATCCCCAACATTCTCCAAAAACTTCCTGAATTGCCTGTGTACTGCCGTACTGGTTTCCCAACAGATGTCAGGGTGATTAAAGTCCCCCACGAGAACCAGGGCCTGCGATCTGGAAGCTTCTCTCAGTTGTCCGAAGAAAGCCTCATCTACCTCATCCACCTGATTCGGTGGCCTGTAGCAGACACCAACCACAACATCACTGCTGTTGTTTGCTTCTTTAAACTTAACCCATAGACTCTCAACAGGTTTTTTCTCCCTCTTTATACTGGAGTTCAGAGCAATCATAGTGCTCTCTTACATATAGTGCAACTTCTCCTCCTTTTCTCCCCTGCCTGTTCTTCCTGAACAGTCTATACTCTTCCATGACAGCGCTCCAGTCATGCGAGTCATCCCACCAAGTCTCTGTTATCCCAATTAAATCATATTTCTGGGCCAGGGCCAGGGCCTCCAGTTCTTCCTGTTTGTTGCCCAGGCTTCTCGCATTAGTGTACAAACACCTCAGGTAACCAGTTGATCGCCCTATCTTCTCCATTCGAATCAGGGGTCCTCTTTCTTGCTCGTTCCTCTCTGCATTTCTTCCTGGTATCCGACTTTCCCACTCCCCTCAGGGTTTTGGTCACCATCCCCCGACAAACCTAGTTTAAAGCCCTCCTCACTAGGTTTGCAAGCCTGCCCGCGAAGATGCTCCTTCCTCTCTTCGTTAGGTGGATCCCATCTCTTCCTAACAATCCTTGTGCCCGGAACAGAGTCCCATGGTTGAAGAAACCAAAGCCCTCTCTGCGACACCACCTGCGCAACCACGCATTTATGTCCTCAATTCGACGATCCCTGCCCAGCCCAGTCCTTTCCCTTCAACAGGGAGGATGGACAAGAACACCACTTGCGCTCCGAATTCTTGGATCCTTCTTCCCAGCACTACATAATCCGCAGTAACCCGCTCAAGGTCATTCTTGGCCATCGTTAGTTCCACGTGGAGAAGCAGGAAGGGTAGTGATCCGAAGGTTTGATCAGTTTGGTAAGCCTCTCAGTCACATCCTGAATGCGAGCTCGGTAAGCAGCACACCTCTCGAGATTCCAGGTCCGGACGGTAGATGGATGGCTCAGTCTCTCTTAGGAGGAGTCCCACCACCACCACCCGTCATTTTCTTTTGGGGTGGTGGCGTGGAACCCCATCCCTAGGACTACGCATCCCATGCCTTCCAGTAGATGGTGTTCCCTTGGTTTCTTCCTTGTGAGGTCCTTCCAAAGCATTCAGCACTGCAGAGCCTGTGGAGAGAGCCTGAAAGCGATTACTTACCTCTATAGCATTGGGGGATTCCCATGCTGGCCTTTTTCCCCTTCTAGAAGTTACATGCTGCCAGTTCTCTTCCTGGTCACATACTGCCCTCTCTGTCTCTTCCGCCTGCCGTGCTTGAAGGATTAAAAGCTGCCTTTTATCGAAGAAGTCTTCCTCCTCTCTGATCGAGCGTAGGGTCGACACTTGGGCCTCCAGTCCTCTAATTTTTTCTTCCAAAATGGTGACCAGCTTGCACTTAGTGCAGATGAAATCCGTTCTTTCTTCCAGGAGGAAGACAAACATGGCACACGCTGTGCAGGTAACAGCAGCAGACCTATCACCATCCATCGCTGCTGTCCTGGAGCAGGGATTTAAAAAGGAAGGCAAGAGAACCTCACGCCCTTCTCAACTCCCTCTCTAAACTCCCTGTTAGCACTCACCTGTTCGCAAGCTCCTTGGTCACTTGCCCACTGCCTTATAAAGCCCTGGAGTGCCTGAAAGTCCCTCCCCCTACCAAGGCTCAGCCAATCAGCAGAGGCTTCTAGAATTCAAACTTTAATTAGAAGCCAACAGTTTCCACCTGCCAATCACAGCACACACTCCATGAAGGGGAGAGGGAGGGCAAAGGGGAAGTGGAAAAAAAAATAGCCTCACTCTCAAACACAGGGGAAAAAACAAACAAAAACAAAAAAAGAACACACACCAACCCTCACTCACAAACACAAGCTCAGCACACAGTAAGAAAGCCCTAATAACAACAAACACTTCCCTCAAGAGTCCTGTATCTGCATCTCCTCTACCTGGAGAACTCCCTCTCTAAAGCCTCACTCAAAAACACAGAGAAGAAAAAAACAAGCAAACAAAAAAAAACCCCACCACACACCAACTCTCACTCACAAACACAAGCTCAGCACACAGTAAGAAAGCCCCAATAACAACACACACTTCCCTCAAGAGTCCTGTATCTGCTTCTCCTTTACCTGGAGAACTCCCTCTCTAAAGCCTCACTCAAAAACACAGAGAAGAAAAAAAAAAAAAAAAAAAAAGAGGCTCCAAGATCTACTGGTAGATCACGATCTACTGGTTGGTGATCACTGCTCTAATCTATGAGCACATGTACAAGCTGCACCTGTAATTCCCCTCAAGTCTCTCTGAATGCACTTCCTAAGCTCTTAGGTGCCAAATCTTTACCTCTCAGGGGTGGAACGTCATGATTCTCCCACTAATAATCCAGGTCCCTAGCTACAATTATCAGTATACAAATTATGACTGTTCAGCAGATCTTACTGAGTTTGGCACCAGCAAATCTTTCCTTCAGGAGCTATGACCAGTGTGTGGCTGGTTCCCTCCAGGGTGCCACCTGGAACTGGAGTACCACTGAACCGACCTGACCCATCCACCTTGGTTCCCTTTACACTATACTGCTTGCCAAACTCTCTACAAGGTTCCAGCCTGTGCTTTTACCAACACACACACACAGAGCTGCATGTATGCAGATGCTGTGATGAACTCTGCATGGGAAGGCTCCAGCTAAGGAACTTCCCAGCTCCTCAAGCAAGTGCTCCCTCTAGAGTATAATTATACCATCTTGCATTGCACAGGGAACTGTATAATGTAAGATCATGAAATTTGCTCCCTCCTTTAATCTGGAGAGGAGTGTACAACAGGTCTCTGCCCTGAGTTTTGACTCTCACACACTGGTCTTAAACAAAGCAAAAACACATGTATTAATTACAAAAGATAGATTTTAAATTATTATAAAGGGGTAGCATCAGATCAAAGCAGATTACCTAGCAAATAAACAAAACATGCAAACTAAGCTTAATATACTATATAGCTCAGATATGAATAGCAAATTCTCACACTAAATGACGATACAAGCAGACTTGATTTCAGAAGGGATAAACTGTGCTGACTTACAGACAGGAAACCCAAGGTGTTCCATTCTCAGACTAAAAATGCCTTTAGCTGGGGTCCAGCACTTCCCCGAGTTCAATCTTTGTTTCTCAGGAATTTCCAGGAGTCTTCTTCAGTGAGGAGTGAGTGAAGAACCCAAATGATGTCACTCCCCTGTATCAAATAGCTTTTGCATATGGCGGATACCCTTTGTCTCAAAGCTTGGTTCCCAGGAGAGTCAGTGGAAAAATACTGACATCGCAAGATGGAGTCCAGCACCAGGTGACTTGGTTACATGTTCCTGTAATGCCACAGCAGGCATAACTCAGAGGCTGTTCGTAGTGTCCTCAGGAAGACTTCCCAGATTCAGGAGGATAAGCTTCTTCTAAGACTTATTGTTTTCTTCCAATGACTTTTTAGCTGGAATAGGCCCTTCCCAGCCAGCCATCTAGCCTGAAAGTCTTTTGTTTAATGGACATTCCCCAGGTGTAAACACATTTGTAATACAGATACAGAATCAATATTCCTAACTTCAGATGCAAAAATGATACATGCATACAAATAGGATACTCATATTCAGTAAATCATAACCTTTCCAATGATATCTTATATGGACTATCCTGCATAAACTACATCATAGATTTGCCATAATCATATCATAATAATACCTCTATGAAGATTATGGGGTGCTGTGTTACGTAGTGATTAATACAGTGATGAGACAGCTTTTTTAGAACCAATATTGTTTAAAACTAACAGTAGGACCACAGCAAAGTTCAAGAGAAAAACAAATTTAAAACCAATAACAATTCTGTATCCCTATCCATCTTGACTGAAGCTTACCATCCCCTGCAAAGCTTTTCAGATCCCTCTGCAGGGCCTGTGCCAACCTGCTCCTTGCAAGCAGCCCTCTGTTCTCTTTAGCACGTCATTGTTTCACCATTTCAAGTCCTTTTGATCTGGCCATTCCCAGCCTTGGTGAAACACCCTTGTGCCTTGGGGCTAGTCCCAGTGAATTAGCACCTTTATGTTTATTCATTTGTAATAACCTCTACTGCATTTACTTAGAGGTTAGTTATCTAGACCAGTGTTTCTCAACCAGTGGTACGAGTACCTGCAGGGGTACTCGAGAGAAGTCTGGGGGGTATATCAACACAACTGAAATTTGGAGAAAACTGAATTTTTGTTTTAAGTTTTACAGTGCTTTATTATTTTTGTACTTTTTACACCCAAAAATGTCATCACCCGCCTGGCTATGATTAAGTTGTTTAAACAAATGTGTTGCAAAGGTAGAAAAAAATGTTGTGTGTCTGAAAACTGTAAGTACTGGGGGTACTTATAATTTTTTTGAAGGGGTACTTTATATAAAAAATAAATAAAAAGGTTGAGAAACACTGATCTAGACACATTCTGTTGCCACCCTGTTAGTGCCACAACACTCTTGCTGGACTAAATCAACCTATGCATACACTAAGCATTTCAATAACCCAATAGCTTTAGAATAACCATCTCAACCAGCATATGCAGTATCCACCACACCCATTACCATAATATCTGACTTCTATTAAGATATAATCCTACATTTGCAAGAGAGAAAAGACTTGTTCAGTCATTTCTATTATGTCTATGCCAATGAGTCTTTTGAAGACTATCAGATATGGACAGGAAAAGTTTTACAATCTAGAGATAATTATTTTAAAAATATTTGGAAAACCTTTTAAAAAGATTGACTATTTCATGGACAATATGTGGAGGGTCCGGGGAAGGGAAAACTTTAGAGTATTGCATTTGTTAGTAATGATTCACTTAATAATAATTTAAAATGAAAATTAAACAACCAAAATCACAGTCAAACAACCTGAAGGGCTTGGATTCATTTCCAAATGACAAGCACATTGTGACAGAGGAAATGTCAAGCTTTAGCCATTACCCATTTTCCTGTGCCTGCATGCTGCAGGTCTTAAAAAAGTGAGCAGATTGGTATTCCACACATCAAGACCAAGATATGCTATGGATCAAGTTCTAGCATTAAGTCTAAATGTCTTCTTATGTATGGCATTCCGTCAGGCCTTAAATACTACTTGAATAATTGTGTGCATCCTGAAACAATGACGACTGTACAGTCATCTTCTGAGAGATCTGTTTTTGTTTTCCCTTTGGCGATGTATTTGTTGAGACTGAGAAGTAAAGTTTTGATGTGGTACCCAGAGAATTAGATGTACTGCTTCCATTAACAATAGCATGGGCTGAAGGACCAGAGAATTCTGAGACAATGGAGAAGTCTCCTGGACTGTTTCCGTATACCACAGCATAATCACTTAGCAATCCTTAAATAGGGATATGTTTAGACCAGATGATCCAATAGCATAAGCTAAGCATTTACATAAAATGTCTTGCTTTTATAATCTAACACAGGATTTAATTAAACAAGACAAGGATTAGCCAGATAAACTTTTCAAGAGAAATTTAAAGAAAAACCTGATTCGAGTCAGGCTTCACGACTCATGCAGTATATAGTGGTTGCACTTAAAAACTTCCTTCTGGTTTTAAAGATGTTAAAGTTAACACAGCCATTCCCTGTTCTTAAAATGGAAAAACAGTGCTAGATACCAGTAATCTTCTGAAAATGGAAGAAACAATTTATGGGCACCCATTGTATGAACTAGAAACCATATATCTGATTTATCCTTTCTAGCAGAGATGGTGTTAACATTTTCAATTCCACAGATTTTTCTCAGCTCAAATAATGAAGCTGTCTTGATTGTTGTTGTAGTCATTTGTCATTTATTCCACAGTAGATAGGGCCCAGTTCCCTAGTCTGTTTAGTCTGCTTTGTGCCATTTCCCACAGCAAATCAGACAAACTCAGCCAAAGATTATGGCATCCTGAGGATTCTTTCAGTGCTAGGGAGGACTCTGGTGGCACAGCCCTGCCCACCCCACCCAAACAAGCAAAAGAGAGTACGAGTGCTAGCTGATCTTCAGCTACTAGATCAGTCCTTTGTGGTCATGAGTAGCTAGGCATTAGGGAGCCTGAGAGCAACATTCATCTATTATATGTCATGAGAAAATGGGAGGGAGAGAGGGAGACCATAGAGTATACATATTGTGGGATTTTGGTCTTGGATAGTACATATGACTCCACTGTCTTGGTTTTCCTTGAATCGCTGTGATTGTTTCCTCAGAGTTTCTTTGGCCAGCTCACATACTTCCTTCACCCCACACTCTGTCTGTTACGGATCTGTTTTTCCCTCTTTCCCCACCCCTGCTTTTTTTCCCATCATTTCTCTCTTGGTTACTTCTCCACTGCATGATTTCACTAATCATCTCTCCAAAGAGGACTGCTGAATTTGTGCATCTTTCTCTGACTTCCCACTGTGATGCTGGCAAGGCCCAGGCCTCACTGAACAGTTACAGAGGCTTAGCTGGAAACCAAATGAGCTCACCTGTATGCTAGTTTTGTTCAGAATAGGTATTAATCTTATAAGAATGTTTAGTGTTTCAGTTTTTAGGATCTCTGAAATGCTAGTCAGTTGCTGTATGCATTAATCTCACTTGAGATGTTGTGTTCCGTGCTATAAGAAAATAGTAAGTTTCATTTTATAATGTCAAAAATATTTGCTCAGTACTTGTGAACCCAAGCATGGGAATCATCCCCTTCTATTCCGAAGAACTATGGGAGTCATGTCACGTTCCCGGTAAGTATCCAGCCTGGGCCAGGGCAGCTAATGATCCACCCAAAAAACTAAATTTAATGATTAATCCTGGTTACAAGCCACGTGAAGCACATTGTGCATACACTAGGAAGAAGGAATGATATCAAGATTAAATGGGCCATTAAGGAACATTGTGATACACAGGATTGGTGAATGGCCTTGTTACACCTTGGAAATGTCATATGCAAGGGAGCTCGAGTCAGACTGAAAGGCAGAGGGCGAGTCTACACTATAAAATTAAGTGGAAGTAAGTTATATTGATGTACAACTACTGTGATAATTGAATCGGTTTTACAATCCATGTTACACTCCTCCTGTCAGCGGTGCATGTCCTTACCAGGAGTGCTTGCAGCGATTTAACTGCCAGTGTGGAGTATTGTGGGATGGTTTCTGAAAGGCAGCAACAGGCAATGCGAGCAACACAGTGTCCACACTGATGCTATGTCAACCAAACTACATTGAGTTCGGTGCTACACCTCTTGCAGAGGTGGAATTATTAAGTCAGGGTGGAGAGTGAGTTACATCAGTGAGAGCTACATGGTGGTGTAGATGCTTACAGAGTTAAATTGGCATCGGCTGCCTTCCATCAACCTAATTCTGCATTGTGAACCAGGCTTTAATGTAAAATATAAAAGAGTGTCACGAGAGATTCTCTCATCTCTGAGCTTTTTGAGCTCTCACAGAGCTAGAGTCACTAAACTGAAATGAGACCTCCTCCAGGGTTTGCCCTTACAGACATTTCAAATTGACAGATTACTGCAGCTCTTTTATCTTTAGGATTTAATTTGCAACTCATTTATTTATATATGTTTGTTTTCTTTAGCCTATAAATAAGTGTCATTTCTTTTTTCCCCAGTAGTAAACCTTTACATAGTTTATTAGAGGATTGGCTACAGGTGTTGTCTTTGGTGTAAGATCAAGGATTGCAACTGATTTGGGGTAAGTGACTAACCTCTTGGGTCTGGAAGCTACCTGAATAGTGTGCGATTTTTGGCATGAGTGACATTTATCATAGACCGGGAAGTCTAAGAGGCTTGTCTGTGACTATCATAAGACTGGTATTCAGGAAGGATATCCAGGAGTTCACATTTGTTACTGGGAGAGTGAAATCTAATTACAGAACATGCCAACAGTTTGGTGTGTGCTCTGTTTTTGACAATCTGCTTGAACTGGGCGCTCATGGTGACGTGCCACTCCACACTGCCTGACCCTCCCCCCTTCTATTCAGTGTCTCAATGTCTCATCTCTGCTTGCGTCTCTGACATCTTTTCAAACTCAACCCACTGGGACAAACTTCTTTTCTGCCAAACTCTCTTCACTTCTTTCCCTCTGTATCTTCACTGACACCTCCCCTTTCCTCCATATCATCCAGGCTACTACCCTTAGGGCTTGTCTATGTGATGAGGACACTCTGGAAGATTTAAGATGAATTAACTAAAGGTGTGGTGTTAAACTGCATTAAACCACAGTGTGGATGTTCTTTTTCAAAAGTAAAATAATCCTAATTCCCTGAAACTTAATCCTCCAAAAAATTTCTCCTCTGGCTGAGAAGAAGCTGGAGAAATATCAACTGAGAAACCATTTTAGAACATTCTGACTGATAAACCACTGATAATGGGACTTTACCTAGAAGTTTTATGTCACTCATAATTATGACTCCCCCCCCACACACAAGATATCTAAGGACTGAGAGTTTGATCCTGAACCATTTCCATGAATGGCAGCTTTGCTATTCAATGTGTGCAAGATCAGGCCATAAGTGTATTCTAGACTAAATAGCTACAGAGCACAAATCTGGAGGCAAGCAATGCAGAAGACTGAGAGGTAACCAACAGTTAACCTCTGGCTACAGGTCTGAGTAGGTGAGGAGTTCATTCTAGTCAAAAGATGAACATTCACCTCCTAAAGCAAGCAGATTAATTAGCAAATTAAATGAAAATCTAATTTTATAGTTGTATTAATCCTGTTTGAAATCTGTACATGATAGATAGGTGAACAAGAGAGAAACATATTCTACAGACATTTTCTTTTAATCTTGGAAATCTCTTTATCAAGTACTAACTGGATCTAGCCTTGCTTAGCCTTTAAATAGCAACAGACTCAGATGCACTGAGACCAGGTTAACTGTCTTCTTTCAAAGATTACTTGCTCTTTTGTTGCAACTTGCAAGAGGCCAGCAAGTGAGAATAAGGATGGAGATTGAGGGGAAAGATACAACTGTGTCCCCCAACCAACATGTCCATCCCATCCCACACTCTCCAAGGCTAGTTGGTGGGAGGTGGCCTGATCTCTCCTCCGCTGCTCCCATCATTGCCCAGCCATCTGAAGTCGGAGCCCACCCAAGTGTCCCCTTCTCACTGTGCCATGGGTTTCTAGGTCTATTTTTCACATTGTTGATGCTGGTCTTTAGAATATTTTATAAATACATTTGCAGTGTTGATAGTGGTTCGCTGATTGTTCTTATATCCACTTCGGATGTATCCGATGGGAAATACTCAAGCATATGGAGGCTTCATTTAGTCATAATCCACCCTTAAGGGAGAAGGAGAAGCAACCTACTTTGTGGTTAATGAACTGACTGGCAGAGAGTTCTGCAAGACTCATCCCCGAAGACCTAGTTTACCTCATTTATTTTTACCAAGGATTGTACTCCTGATGGCTGATGCTGGAGAAATTCCCACATCTCCCATTACAAGTGTTCCCCCTACTGCTTTTCAATGGAAATATGGCAAGAAAGGCTTTTTAGACCAGACTGTTCTCTCGTGTTTTTTCTTCTATCCCACCTAAAAATGCCTCCTTACAGGATTTCAGTGAGAAATATTGCCACATTACACATCCTTGAGTTTGTTCCAGAAGAAATACCACAAAAATGCCTTTTCTTTGGGGGGTGTTTAGACTATGAAATTCTTACAAATTGCATATATCAACATAACTCAGATTGGCAACAGCCTTCTTGCTTGCCCTTTTTTATTAGCATGACCAGAATTTTGTGGTATATCTTTTCTTTCAGTTATGAGAACACATCATCTGACTAGAAATCCTGCTGGGAAGTGCCGCAGGACGGCAACTCTTGGGGCAATCCTTACTTTTCAAAATGAGGAGAGAAAAAAGATTAAATTCACCAATTAAAATGTAAATGAAAAAAATTGTTACTTTAAAATCAGATTAAATTCATAGCCTCCCTATATAAAGAGATGGCTGGTGCCATGAAGGGATGGGCTACATTGCATTGGGGACTGGGCAGGTGTCCTAGCTAATCAAAATGATGCCAGAGCTTAACAATATCTTTTTTGTCTTATATATTTGGGCCTACAAAGTTAGTGGGAGTGCTAATGTCATGGTGAGTACCAGGAAAACAGGCATATCCATTACCAAACAGTGGTTTTAAAATAAATCCTCATTTATGAAGTACTTGTCATCTGAAGTATTTGATTCAAGCAGCACAATTCTCCATTAACTACCCACCTTCCTTAGTTTACTGCTTTTTAAAGATTTAATAATAAATGCAATGGCTACACCATCCCCTCTGCTTTATGTCACATTGGGGAGGAAAACAGCTGAAATTCTGCTCTGTTGGCCAAAAATCTGCTAAAGGCCAGTGGAGAAAAAAATAGTAGCATCTACTCTCCATCCTGCCTCTCCAAGGAAGATTCTCTGTGAAAATAATGTGCTTGGAATTCAAAACCCTTGAGGGAATGTGAAAGAGGTGAGCAATCTTAGAAACAGGGTCATGGCAAGCTACTGTCCATGGCATCATTCTCTTTCAAACCTATATGGATTTCCTCATGCAAGATTCTGATGACCTTGCCAGTTCTCTCATATGTACTATCAACATGCACGCTCAAACACCTGCCAAGGAGTGAGCAGAGAAGCCATGAAGATTTGAGGAAACGGACTTATTACCGAACAAATGTGTCTGTGTGTTTTGAACAGGATGGTGCACAGTGCAAAGGTGCTGGGCTATAGTATATTTGACTTCAAGATTGTAGAGTTCCCTCAAATTTTCCACTGAGGGCACAATTTGAACCTAACATTAAGCATAATACTAGCTGTTTACCCAAACACTGGATTCAGTCTGTCTCTGGGGAAATCTGGAATCAGATTAGAACTTTATGACTTGGGTTTCTCTCTATATTAGGCGGTAGGCCAAAGTCGAATACCAAACGTCCATTCATATTGGATTCAAATCTGAATCCTTATCTAATGTTGTGACCCAGCTTCTTCTCTGTATAACACAGGGATCAATCCTGCCTCCATTTACTTGAATGACAACACTTTCTTTGACTTCCATGAGGTGAGGATCAGGCCCACTGAGACCAAGAAACTTGGTTTATAGTTGGGTTGTTAAGTACTTCCTTCTGTGACAATGTTATAAAAGTTCACATTAAAACTTGCGCTATTTTCTTTTGTTCTGATGGACTATTTTTTTAGTAATGTAATTCTAACGTCTGTAACATTCCAGCACAATACTTTGGAAAGTGGGACTGGAAGAGCTAAAGACCATGAAGCAATTGTCACTCTCAATAACTGGGCCACAAATGTTAAAGAAAACATCTGAGTGAATTTCAAAAGTGAATTTAGAGAAGATTATTTGACTGAACCAATTTTGTCTTTCAAAAGCAACTGTCTCACTCTGGATATGGGTTAATAGTACACACACCGTGCAGGGCTTGATTCTCCTGTGATTCATGTTTTACAGTGGGGTAGTTCCCGTTATCTCAGTAGAGCTGCCTCTTGGTTATGCAGATGTCAATGAGATCAGACTCGGGCCTGCAGAATGAACATGGAGGAGAGCAATATCTAGGTACCCCATTTCATTCCAGCCAGAATAGGACTTTTTCCAGACTATTCAGCATTCCCTTGAGCTGTTGAGTAATTTTTTGTTTGTTTGCTTTAAGCAAAATGGAATTATTATTGTGCAACAGCATTGTTCTGCGATGCAGACAGCTTTTGCAGGCTGTCTGCTGCTTTGGATTTATAAAGTATCTGCTTTTTAAAAAAAAAATAAAGGTCAGTGATCATGCTATCAGGTCACTGCTGACTCATCATCATCTGCACTCCCTTGAGGCTGTTTTAATTTTCAAGGGTCCTTTGGCAACTGAGGAGTCTGATCCTTGAGCCACAGGCTCAATGGCAGACAGTACAGGTGGCGTTGGAAGGCAGGATTGGGCTGCGATTGCTACATGACAGTTGCCTTTCTTTACTTTCCTGTCATTTTTCTGCGACCAGGACAAGGCAATTTTCCTCAGAAGTGGTCATTCTCTGAAAACGTCTCCAGTTATTCCTGTCCTGTCTTCCAGTGTGTGGTGCCAATGCCACATCTCTTGATGTTTATCTTGAGGGTGTCTTAAAAGCTTTTTTTTTTTTTTTTGGCCTCCCTGTTTCCTTTCTCCTTTGGTAAGTTGGATAATCAGGACCTCACCACTGAAGATGTTGGCCTCTGTGAGGATGTTGTCATTAGTGCGATGATCCTTCCACTTTATGCTGAGGAGCTTCTGAATGAAGTACTGCTGCCAGTGTTCCAGGCTTTTCAGGTGTTTCTATAGGTCACCCACCTCTCTCAGCCATAGAGGAGAGTTGGGATTACCACTGCAAGTCTAGTATGTGTTCGGATGTCGTGAATGCTGAACATCTGGTAAAACAACCTCAGCATCTGTGTCTGCCCTCTGGCTATGTCTACACTGGGAAATTATTTCAAAATAAATTATTTCTAAATAATAACTCCTGAAATAACTAATTTTGAAATAGGTATTATTCCTCTTCACAAGCAGGAGTTATTATTTCGAAATAATGGGCTTGGTAGTGTGGATGCTCACCTTGTTATTTTGAAATAACTCCCAGTGTAGACATGCCCTCTGTGAGAGATGACTGCCGAGATAGGCCAAGTATTCTATATTTTCCAGTTCTTCTTTGTCATTGTGCATCTTCCTTGCTGGGTCTGATGATTGACCGGGGACTGGCTGGTGTAGAACTTTTGTTTTGCTGTTGTTCAGAGTTCACCGTAGGCTTTTATAAGCTTCAGAGAAGCAATTAAGCAGAGTTTGTAGATCTACTTGACTACTTTAAGACTACTGAATCTGTCTCTGCAGGATCATAATCTGTTGACAACTGTACCACCAACTCCCAGTCACTCACACAATTTCACTGCAGCCCTCTGCAGGGCAAAAGGATTATTCCAAGTAACACATTGCTTTCATTTGGAACCTTGTGACATCAGAGTCCTCCCACTCTGCTCCAGCCACTATACACATCAAGGTTTTCTTTCACAGGCCCAGGTGTTCTACGTCCAGGCATGCTACAGAGCTTGATTTAGTGCCACTAGTAATCAGCACCCTAAGATGAATTAAAAACAGAACGGTAAATCTTTACACTCTCTTTCATCCATGACTTTTTGTCTTTTAAAATCAAAATAGATTGACACTCCTCTGCTATATGGTGGGATAGGGTCATATGTCTGCTTTACTGAAGTTTCCAGCCATAGGGTTCATGTGGTAATTACATAGCATATGGGAAGAAGCTGAGTGACACGTTAAATAGAGCACTGTTTTTTTCCCCGCTGGGTTCCAGGTTTTCAGTCCAATCTCAAATCCTGTGTTAAATGAATAGTCCTAGCTCCATCTCTAGAGGAACCCCAGGCTGCATTGGAAAACAGCTGTGCATAATTCAGCATGGTTAGTGGCCCCCTTCTTATGAGCATAGTCAGAGTTGTTGACTCGAGTCCCACTACTTGAACTCAAGTCTGACTTAAGTCGCGTAGGTGACTCGACTTGAGACCCGACTTGGGTTCATTGTTTGTGACTTGAGACTCGACTTGAGACTTGCTAATTTTGTTAAATCGACTTGGTGAAAAAATTGTCCAAAAATGCCGATACTGATGGCTTGTACAAAAGTGACTTGACATTTTTTAAATTAAGATTTGAGACTCGACTTGGGACTTGACTCAAAAGTGACTTTAGGGACTTGAGACTCGAACTGTAGTGACTTGAGACTCGACTTGGACTTGACAATGACGACTTGAAGACAACACTGAGCATAGTTACATTTCTCCCACCCAGATGATGACAGAAAGAGGGGTTCCTCCTCCTGGCTCAGGTCTCTAGAAGGGAACTGTAGGAGAACCCACAATAGCTATCTGCTTTGTACTGGTGACATGAAGAAAATAAAGAATCCATTTGCCAGAGCTAATCTCTAAAGCAGCTAGTGTAAAAGCAAGCATCAAACTGTAATTTTAATCGCACTTTGCAAATGAATAGCAAACCATCTGAGCTAGGAAGCCTGTAGACCAGTGTCCTAATAAACTGTTGGGGACTCAGGACCACCCCAAAAAGCTGATATTGGTGCTGGGAGCTGTACATTTTCTGCTGATCTCATCTGGGAGGAGTGTGACCTTGCAAATGGTACCAGACTCTGCTGATGGGAATTTTACTATGGTGGTTCAGAGTCCAAAGCCAGAAGGGATCACTGTGATCATCTATTCTGGCCTCCTATGTCATATTGGCTTGAACTTCCCTCACAATAATTGCTGTTTGATGTAAACATGTAATTTCATTTTGTTAGTAATATAGACCTATTTGAGAAAGGTCTGAGTAATGTCTGCCCCCTCCCCCCGCAAACACAAAAGAAAGCCTGATTTAGAACCTGCTCTTGCAAACCCTTAACTCACATCAGAGTTTGTGGGATTGAATCCTTAGGTGCCTGAAGTTGCAAGAACTTGAGATCATCCTGAAATGAGCCAAGTACCTTCATCAGTCAGTGCAAGCAGAGAGAGATGGAAGTGGCCAGCCACTCAGAAACTTGTTCAGCCATCATTAGTCTCCCATGCAGATTTTATCCTTTCTAAATGCAGCTAATTTTTCCGAGGTAAGAACTGCCTAAAATGAAGAGCTGGGGCAAAGCACTGTTGATCCCTGTTATATGCCTATGCAGGCTGGAGGACCAGTACATCTAGGGTCACATGGTAAAGAGGCCCTTCCTGTAATATGGAAGGCGTAGCCATTATTTGGCAAGCTGCACTTGGGAGCACAGGCTGCTCAGTGTGGCCTGCAGTGATTACCATCCTTCATTTTAACTTGGGCATTCCTTGATTTAGTGTGCTCAAGTAAATATTAAGTAATATACAAGAGATCTGAATACATGATTTAATGGTCCCTGCTGGCCTCAAGGCCTAAAGAACACAATGCGCCCAATTCATTCCTGATACAACACCACTGACATCATATCCCATCCTTCTTTCTCTCCTGTGAACTACATAGAGATGTCAAATATATCTGCTCTACCTCTAACCATTCCACCTGACTTGGGTTGCCAGGTGTCCAGTTTTGAACCGGACAGTCCAGTATTTGAGCTTTCTGTTCGGGAAACAAATTGAGAAAATATAAATGAGAAAATATAAATGTCTGGTATTTTCTAAATAAAATGCAATGTAGATTGTGATGTCATGTCAAGTGTGTCCAGTATTTTTGTTGAAACCATCTGGCAACGCTACACCTGACCCAGTGTTCCTCACCTATTGAGAACCTCGCCAGACACCACTCTGAAAATTAAATTTTTTTTTCTGAGCACCCAAAACTCAAAATGTTTGAGCTCACCGAGCCAAAAATGGCTGTTGTTCTGTATCACAAACCGCACAGTAGCACTTCCCTGCTACTACCAAAATGCTTTCGATTAAAGTTTATCTGGGTTTTTAGCCACTTGATAACAGTGAAACTTTGTGGTCTCAGTCATGATCCAAGTCTGAGTGTGAATAATTCTTTTTTCAGTCAGAACACTCGTTGGTTAAACCTCTTGATTAAAAGTGTGATGACTGGAGTGTTACTGCAGGAAGATTGATAGGTCTGCTATGTCTGGAAGGAGGTTAACAGCTTACAGCTCTTTATTCTAGATAAGCAATTAGGCCAACTTTTTTCAAGTGTGAGTGCCTAAAATTAGGCATTTAATTTAAATCCATGTCTAGATACCTAAGTAAAAATAAGTTGATTTGCAAGGATGCAGGGCTTAAATATGGATTTAAATGTCTACCTTGAGGTACTTATGTTTGAAAACGTTTGCCTTAATTTTCAGTCAGGGAAATAGACAAATCATCTACCACTAACTCTAAAGGATAAAGAGACAAGAAAGACTTGTGAAAACACCATCATCTTGGAGTGCTTGAAGTGTGTAGTTAGCCAATGTCAACCACTAAGGGAGATGCACACCTGAAAAATTCTGGAAAGCATATTGAGCCGCAATGTTTGAAGAAAAAGCCAGCGATTACTGCATTTAAGATAGTAATTACAGGGAGACACTGAATGGGTAAGATACTTCAGCCTTAATTGCAGCTAAATACAAAGCTGAATGTTTTAAAACCTCTCTTCAAATCAAAGTAAACTGCTCTTTCATTATTGGACCTTCAAGGAACAGTGAATTCACAGAAAATTCTAAGGCTTTAAAGTAAGTCCTTTCTACACACTAAACCATCAAAGAGTTTCTGTGCAGGCCAATCAGGTGAGAGCCTGCCACTTTTGTTACCATCCAGTTGGTCTCCTTTTATGTAAAGCAGTGGTTCTCAAACTTTTTGGGCTCCGGAGCCCTTTACATGCATAAAAATTTATGCGGAGCCCCAGCGGTCCACTGATTGTATGTGTTGCATCTATCGATGTTTCCAGTTTGTCAACCTCACGGAACCCCTAGAGATGTCTCGCAGAGCCCTGGGTCTCCGCGGAGCACAGTTTGAGAAACACTGATGTAAAGGAAATGTTTTGACTCTTCACAGCTCTTGTGCGGACTGATGAGTTTATCTACGTTTTCTTTACTTATCTGGATTTACATGAACCAAACCAAGAAGGCACGTATTCCAGGTTCTACTCAGAATTATTTAAAAACCCAAATCACAACAGAAAGAACCAGCAGCAAGCTCTGCTACATGGCAGAGTTGCAGTTCATGGCAAAAAGATTCCAGTATGCCAAATTCTCCCTACAAATATTTTCTCAAACAATGCCCCTCCCCACTCCCAAACAGAGAAAATTATGAGCTTTGCAGAATGCCTTGGAATTCAACAGATGCAGGTTATTTCAGAGCAAGAGGGAAGGAGCAAGATTCCAAAGATGAGAGGTACCCATGAATAGGGCATCCCAGCAATTTGTTCTCTCCTACCAAACGTGCTGCAACTCGACTAATTCCACTAATCTCAGCTCCAGTGATGGAGGCAGGGATGTTCCAACCCATTCACAGGCTTTACAAATCAGTATCAATACCTTCAGCTCCATACAGCCACCCAGTCAGTCCATGTGATTATGATGGATGGATGTAACGTACTTGTGACAAAATTCCTAACAGGTGGGCAGTCAGATGCTGCACCAACTTCAATTTCTGATGAATTTCAAGGGTAGCCCCAAGGAGAGTTCACTGCAGAAATCTCAGCCTGAGCTGCGAAAGGCATTAAATATAGGAGAGTGTTCTCTGTGGCTGAAAACATTTCACATCCTCTGCCCCAGTGTAAATGAAGGGAAATAATCCTGGTTACAGCTGTTAGATCATCCAGGTGGAAATGGGAACTCTAACTGGATTCTGAATTTGCATCCAAATGGAAGGTGCAAATTTCTTCCCTCAATCAAAAGGGAAGAAATAATCTGGGCCATTGTTTTTGGTTGCTTCTCCCAACACTACTTCTGTGTTTTCTGGACTGAATTTAGCTAGCTTCAATCCCAATGAAATGCCAAGTTAGGTATTCAGATGAGAGCTGAGTGGGATTAGGATTTCTGTCTCATGAACATTTTGAGATTTCAAATATTTCCCCATTCCACAATGGACTGAAACTAAGACTCTTCCAATTTTTTTTGGGGGGGGGGGGGGGGGAGAGAGTCAGGGCATCCACCTAGGAGATGGGAAACTGAGGCTCAAGTCCTTCCTCTAGCCTAGGAATTTGAGCGCTACAGTTTCCCATCTTTAGGCAGAGCACCATGGTATTCTGGAGTGAGGTGTTTGTCTCATCAGAAATTCCATTCTGGCCCTGTAAAACCTTCCCTGATGATTCCTGTGATACAGTCCTGTGAAAAGTTGAGGTTTCAACAAAATAGCGCTTTCTTGTTTAATCCAAAAGTTACTAACCAACTTCACATGAACTTGGAAAGATAGAAACAAACAAGCAAGGTGTCATCTCCACACTGAAAATACCGCTACACATTCTTTTATTACTCTGAATTTGAAACTGTAGTTACATGACCCGCACTGCAAGAACCATAGAGGTAGAGATCACTTTGCAGATTGCCCGGTTCCTCTAATTACCTGACTGCACTGGAGAAACATAAGGTATTGATTACAAGTGAATAATGGCTGGCAGGGCGCTCTCTCACATCTACATTTTCTCTCAAATCATTATATCCAAACCCACGAAAGCACAATACATCACTCAAGTGTATCACACCTAGTAGATGAGACTCTCACAGAGCCACCTGTTCCTCTGAAATCTTTTAAAACGACAAGATTTTATGATGTGCAGACACTACATCTTAGTGATGAGTGCATTGGAAAGGATGATGATTGTGACACTTCACTTCCGTATTTTTGAAGAAATATGGTTTTGAATATGAATTTGCATAACTTGAATATGCTTTATGCAAAGCAGATGAATTAACTTATTGCTCAAGAGCCTGTGATCTCCTGAATGTGTATCTTCCATTTGTGTGCATGTATCATTCTTGTATGTGAAATTAGAAATCTGAAGTGTAAACCTGCTTATTAATCTAGAATTTGTAGAGAGCGCCATTAGTGGTGCTTAAGAGCTTTTATGGTCTAGTGCTCAAGACAATGATCTGTGAATGGTTTTATTTTACCTTTAAGCCTAAACTGAGGTCGGTCCTACAAAAGCATGTGACCATGCCACTTGGTGCTGGAATCCATCTTTAGCATTTTTCCATGGGAATGGGGAGAGTTAAACAAAGAACTCCCACCCCAGGAAAATTCTATTTAAGGAATGGGAAGCAATCAACAATCATCTTCAACTGGCCTTTGAAATGGCTTCCCCACCCTCATAGGATGCATATGAAGAAACATGAAAACAAAGAACACTGAGGACAAGAAGCTGTTAAATCCAGGACAGAGAAAAGATCACCTTTATCTTGAAGAATTTTTATTGAAATAAGGACTAGAAGAGAATTATGATTTGTAACAATTTCTCTTAGTGTATTAGGCTTAATTGGCATTTTTAATTTTGCCTTAGTAACTTGCTTTGATCTGTTTTCACTTGCAGTCACTTAAATCCCACATTTAATTCTTAATGTAAACAATAAAAAAATAATTGTTACCTGGGGCAGGAGTAGAAGTTGTGCATTATCCCTCATTAATAAAGAGAGAAAACCTCTCAGCTTTCTTTGTGTAAACCTTTTATACAGAGTAAGATGGATTTATTTGGGGTTTTGGTTCCTTTTGAGGGTTGTGTTCTTGGGTGCTATCAAGTCTCTATAACTGACCCTTCCAGAGCTGAGTTGTGTCAGTTGCTCTGCTGGGAGGCTATATTACCCCAACTCTGAGGTGTTCCTGGGGGAGACCAAAGCTTCTGGCCCAGCAGAACAAGGTGGTGGGGTACTTCAGAGGGTAGGCAGGCAGGCACAGTGGTATGATCAGCACACCTGGTGACAGCCTGAAGAGGACCTCTGTGATTGATTGAACCTGTCACAATGAAATAGAATGTGCCCATCATTTGGGCACCAGGGTCAAAGCAGAAAGGTATAGTGGAAGCATGAAAGGTTGGGGGTGTCCATCTCTAACATGATTAGGCAGATTTCTGTAACATCCGTTCCCTGAGTCAGCATTTCCAATGACAATAATTTGCAGTGAGTTATCTGCAGTTTGTGGGTGGGGCAAAGTTAAATTAGAGTCTCAAATGCATAATAAAGCAGGTTCTATATCTATAGGTAAATGTAGGCCATATGCTTCTTTCCTTCCCCTTATGTAGAGCAGAAGCAACCGGGAATCTCACTGAGAAAAGTTGGGGACACACATTCAGAGAAAAATGTGGTGAAAAAAAGTATATTTCCCTGCATCATGTAACTGCCAGATTCTGCACATTTACAGCCAGTCATGTGCAAGGGAAGAACAAAAGCAGGAAATCTCTCCCCTATTTGTTTATCCATAGAGGCTTTGTCTTAATAAAGGTAAGATGGTGGTTGTGAAGTAATTGGCTGTGTTGGGCATGGAGCAGAAATACAGCACACATGACTCCTCTGGGAGCTCTGAGGTTCAGTGTGTCAGAGCAGCCATTGCTGTAGGGTAATTGAAGCATAATCACTATCTCGCCTTCACTCTGCCTCTGCTCACTAGTGCTACACTTGAAGTGATAGCCTGGCTCCATTTCAGTCCATGGCATAACTCCCATTGACGTCATGGGGCCTGCATTTCATCCTCAGAGTCTTTGCTCTCTTTGGGCTCAAAAGCTGGGACTAAGCCCAGCCCCTCAACAAGTGAAATGTGTGTGTATAATATAGTAATGGTGAAGGCATAAGGGAGGGCTCTTTGCATTCTCTTCCCCTCCCTCCGTCTTGTGCACAGACCCAAGACCAAGCACAATCTCCCTTTGTATCCAAGAAAAAACCATGGGGGGGGGGGGGGGGAATGTTAGGAATTTCTTAAAATGGCCTCAAATCATATGCTGTTTAGGTAACTGTCATTTCACTGCCTGGTTCATTGACACTTGGGTCTTAAATGGTGCTTGTGGAGGGATAATATTTTCAGCTCTGAAAGGGTAAAGAAAACAGCCTTTTTTTTTGTAAAGGCTGAAACCCGAGCCTTTGAACAGTAATATGTTGAGGAAGAATATTCCTGATGTGCTTATTAAATCTGAAGGCTAAATTCTCTTTACATGCAATCAGCAAGAAGTCAAGATAACTGTTCTACCAAAATATTGCAGACAGGAGCAGTCTATTTTCATAGAGGGGAAAAATTAGAACAGATGGTTTAACAAAAAATTGTTTAAAGACATCAGAAACAGCTGAATAAACTTTCAACAGTCTGTGGAAGAAAAGGAGCAATCTTGTGTTTTACTCTTGTGCCCTATTTTCTTTGCTTAGGTCCATTGGAGTTTTGATTCAACTTCATTAGTTCCTTAGACTTTTCTTTTAATGGGTGGGGGAGTTGCAGGAGAAAAATACTCTTAAAATTAAAACAGAGCTGGATCCAAGACACTAGCATCATCTCAATGTAAACAATATTGTAAGAAGCGCATGGTCACAACGGACTTCATGACTGTCACTAGCCTACAATATCATGACTGCTCAGAGCTATATAGTGAAAATGGAAATCAAACTCAGGTCCACCTAATCCAAAAGCATAGATCTCTATCATCAATCTCCAGTACCAATGAGTAGCATACTGTTTAGAACAGAGATGTGAAATACTAATGCTATCCTGTAGAGCTGTGATGTCCAACACACTAGCCACATGTGGCTATTTGGCCAGTTGAGCGTGGTTAGTAGGCTTGAACAATGTGGCAAGTTCACCACTATAGTGGCTACTGCTTCAGAACTGATTGGACACCATGGCTGTAGAGGGCAGTGGATAAAGACAGATACAGTATAATTGTAAGGCTCTTAGCTCAGTTAAATTGCCCAAGATTTGGAATACTAATCTGAATCATATCTTGGTTCTGAACTACATTGTTGGAAATTTCATGAAACAGATTTTTTTTTAACAACAAGTTTTCTGGTACTTCCTGCTTCCACATGGGACAGAGATATTCTAAAAGCAGATTTTCCCATATTATTTTGGCATGTATATTTCCAGCCCCAGTCAGAACTAAAAACATAAATGAAAAATGATAAGAGTTAACAAAAGGATCTAACATAAGGTAGGGTTTGGGTTGTAGTTTTTATGGGGGACAAAAGTTCAGATTATATTTCTATGTGTATATATAAGAAAAACTTTTTCAGTCAGCTATGCAATCAAAAAGCAGGGAAAAGAAAATGTAGGATAATTTGAAAAATATTATACATCTAGAAGTTTGCTTGAGTGGAAGGAAATGGTTTGTTAAGCAATGTCATAATACCAGAAAAGGTTTTGGTTTTCCTGGATCAGCTAGCAGCATGATTTAAATAAGTATTTTAACCCCATCATAAATTTTAAAGTGGTGTAAAAAGGTTGCTAGAACATATCAATAGTTTGATTACCTGCTACCTTTCACAAACATTGAAGTTTATTTTTAATATATTTATAGTAGACACTAGGGAAATGTAAAATTAAGGTTGCATTTCTAAAACAAAACTCCCCAAACTACCTTGACTACCAACTCTATATCTCGAATTTGATCAAAATGAAGATTTCCACAGAATAGTGAAAAACTAGAAAAAAGGTTTTTTATAGCCAAAAACTTGGGGAAAAGTCTCGTGTTTTGTTTTTCCATCAACAAAACTGTTTTTGCAAGAATTTTGAAAAATTATTTAAAACTTAATGTGAAAATAATTGACACCTTGACCACCTCTAGTTTTGAGCTCTCTCCTTCCTATTTTTTATTCTGTGAAGCTTACTTTAAAAACAAACAACAAAACCTCTTCCTGGGTCCCCGATCTATCTTACCAATTTTGAGGACTACATGAATTTACTGTGGATTATATGGAGGAAAGCCAAAGTTGGGATCATAATAGAAACTCAATTGCAACCATAATCACAAAGATAGCATTTGTTCCATAATAAACTTTTTTGATTATTAAACTAATCTCTTATCCCAGTGGTTGCATGCAATCTGTAGTCATGTCCCTTCCTGGCAGTTAATGGCCAGACAGAACCTCTATATCAGAGTAGCCAAGAGTGTGGCAATTATAGCATTCATAAAGGATGTGAGAGACCCAGGTTCGTGTCTGTACTCTAAACCCGTCAAAACAGTAACTTATACCGAGGCTTCCCCTTGTAAGTGCCCTACCCACTGGGCTATTGGCAACTCTGGAGTAAGTGTCTCTCTCTCTCATGAAAAACTTCAGAAAGTCTATTTTAACTGGTTTTCACATTACAGGAAAGCCAGTTCCCCACAGCTCTCCTCATGGTGTAACCCAACGTGTGACAAACCAGTGTTTAAAGTCTGGGGCGGGAGACTTCTTTCAGAGTGTTCTACAAATATAATTATCATTTGCAGAGGGCAGCTGAGCCATCAAGGTGTGTAGGTGCCCACAGAGTATGAACTCTCTCCCCCTCACTCAAGTTAATGAAAATTTTCAACAAGGTTTGGATGAGGGTAAGACTGAGTAGCTACCCAGCCATATAAACTGCAGCCACTGCCCTTCCTTCTGTCATCTTCTCCCAATTCTTCTGCCACCTGCACTGTTGTTATGTTTGCCATTTCTTTGTTAGCTCTCTGAGGCAGGGACTACGACCCACAGTTTTAAACACATCAAGGAACTGGCCCACTTAGCACTAATGTTCAATAAGACTTAGATTACTTACAAACACATTATGCTAGAAAGAAAAACCTACAGAGTCGAGCCTCAGAATGTGGGACAACTGACTTGTGATCATTGGGCTCAGGGACTTGTGCTGGAACCTGGGCTCTGAAACCCAGTGAGGGATGAGGGGATGAGACTCAGAGCTTCAGCTACACCCCAAACTCAACCAATCACACTGCTAATTTTAGCCCGCTAGCTCAAGTAAATTGACCCAGGTTCTGAGACTTGGCATCATGCAATGTAGATGCACCCTAATACACTTTTGAAAATGAGATTTAGTTGTCTAAGTCACCAACCTTGCAACACTGAGTGGATCAATGCCTAAATATCTTTAAACATCTGTGCTCATGTCTTATACCTTCTGTGAAGTATCCAAGCGCTGCAGAGGGCACCATTAAATAATAATTTAAGCTAAATCTAGGTCCTTATCACAAAGTTAGGGAAACTTCATTTTTTTAATTATTTAGATAAGCACTTTCCAATCCTAATTATCTAAAAAAAGAAGATCATATCCCATCATTCATGAACGCAGCTACAAGTAATATACTCCATAAAGAATGGTTTTCCTATCTCATATGTGCGCACGTACACACACACTTCCCCTACAGAAATGTGTAGCTCATGTTCCTGATGATTTATGAACAAAGCTCTTCTTCAAAACTGATTACCTCCCTGTTTTTTTACAGAACAGCTTAAGCATCACATGAAAAATGGCTCTTTCCACATGGTCTTGATTAATACCATCCTCGACCAACAATATAAAATGTTAGTTAAAGGTGACAACTGTACTAGAGACAACTACAAAGTTTAGATCAGGGCTACTCAACTTTGGAAGCTCTAGGGGCCACAATGATATTCACAGCACATGCCGAGAGCCGCAACTTAAGTGTGGTTGCATAAACATGCTGATATGTATGCAGATATAATCAAATAGCTTCTTTCACACTGACTGGCATGAATACAAAGATTAAGGCAAGACTACACATCATGCAGGCCCCATTTAAGTCAGTTCTGCTGACATTAATAAAATGCAATATTTACCCGATTTCCACCCATATGACAGCACTTTTAATGAGCAATGACAGTCCAGGAATGTAACTGCTAAAACGCATATTCACAGAAGACCATTATAGTGACTTGCTGTTGTGGAGTATGTTCCCAGTGGAGGCCATGTTCAAAGGATCCCACCCATGGGCCACGTGTTGAGCCCTGCGTAAACCCAAATCACACCGTGGGCCGCAAACAAACAGGTCGTGTATCGAGTAGCCCTGGTTTAGATGAACACATGTTAATGGCCCAATGTAATGCCTTTTGAAGTCAATGGAGTCCTTAACCTGACTACAATTAGCTTTGGGTTAGGTCCGAAGGGTTTGATTTAGGGTGGAGGAGTTGGTTGTTTGAGAAAGTAAACTTTCAGTGTTAAGAAAAATTTGAAAACGTAATCCTAATGGCTATAACATCAGCAGATTGTTTTTAAAAGACCCAAATATTTTGTAAAGTATGACAATTTGCTAAGTCAAATCTCATGACTTTGGGAGGACGGATTCATGATTTTTGAACACTTGAGGCTGAATACTGAGGAAATGTTCAACAAAGAGTGAAGGGTGTGAATAATCATGGAAAATCAATATCTAGAAGAGCAGAGTATTTCCATACCATATTAAAGCGTGAAAGAACTTCTTGTAAAAACTGTATAGAAAAAATCAGTGACAAAGTAGTACCCAATTTTATCTTGGCACTTTAAAAAATATTGTCCTTAGAGAATATAGCATGTAGAAAGTCAAATGAGAACTAGTAATAAACTAATGGAAAGATAAACCAATGCTCTAAGACTACATGTTTGAACTTCACTTTTCCTGTTTCTCCAGATAAAAGTGGGAGAGATATGTCCATTAATAAGAAGCCAAGTTATTACAGGGTTTGCAAATACTGCTTCCTGTGAAGAATTATGGTTTAATTAGCTAAAAAGGAAGTGTCCAGAGGGATGATAACTGAGAGTTGGTCACCCTGTCTCTCTGATGAGATTATCCTCCGTACCTCTGAACTTTATTATCCAAACAACAAGTCGATGGCGTGACTTGGAGCCTACAATCATCTTGTACTCATTTTTACTTGTGCAGTCTGTCAGGAGGCCCAAAGCTATTTGCAGAGACGTACTAGATACGATTGACCAGTCTTGATTCAAAAATTGTCAGTGATGACAAAGGCACTGACTTTCTAATGTGCCAGGCCCAGGAAGTGCTCCTTCTGACCTACTCTAGGGCCCACTTCTACTCCACCTCACCCTTCTCCCAAGGCCCTATCAAACCCTGCCTATTCCTGCACCTTTCCCACCCCTTCTCCATCCTGCCTCTCCCCACCCTGTTCTCCCCTAAGCGTGCCCAGCCCTGGCTCCTCCTTTCTCACCCCCAGTGCTTCTTGCATGCTACAGAACAGCTGATCATTGGCACCCATGCGGCATGGGGGGGATGTGATGCTCTGATCAGTGGGGCCGCTGGAGGGTGGGAGGCACCAGGAGAGGGGGATGAACAGATTGAGTATGATTGCCGATGGGTTCTGAGAACCCACCATTTTTTTCCATTGGTACCCCGTACTGGAACTGGTGCCTATGAGTGATGGAGGATCCACCACCCTTAGTAAATTCCTTCAGTGGTTAATTAATCTTATTGCTCAAAATTTACACCTTATTTCCAGTTTAAGTTTGTTTAACTTTCAGCTTCCAGACTATTTGTTTGCTAAATAGAAGAATCCAGTATCTAATATTTGTTCTCCATTTAGGTGTTTATAGACTATATTCAAGTCACCTTTTCTTTGATAAATGCTTGCTCTGTCCACTCTGACATTTCATTAAATGTAATTCTCTATTCCTCATCATTATAAGCTCAAGTGGTTTTGAGACCCTTACTGTAAAATTCCCTAGTATTTTTTTAATTAAAAAATAGCAAGTCCAGTTCCTTGAATTCTTGAGGCTATTATTTTCAATGCTGAATCTAGGTTTGTTTATTCTAGTTTAACAGTTGAGCCATGAAAACTCATCTATTGTATTGTCCACTGAAGCTTTGTCACGACTGTGACGCTGATGCACCACACTGCAATTACAAGTGAGGAAACACTACGTGAAAAAAAAAAAGTGGCCTAGCTGTTGCCAGTGAGCTTCAACACCGTTAGATGTATTACGTATTTCCAACATCAGATGATCACAATTTTTTTTCTTTAACCCGCTTAAGAAAGAACCTGCAGGCAGCCATGTATACATGATATAGAAAGAAAATTCACAAATAACTTTAAGTTTTATATGGATAACATAGTTACCGATGACTAAGGAACTGTTTGCAGGGAAAATCTAGAACAATGACAACATGTTATATAACCTAGCACTAAACTACAATGTAATAATCCCTTACATATAGCCAGCATAGAACTTTTCATCTAAGAGGCTCAAAACACTTAACATTACATAGGGCTCATAATACCCTGCAAGATATGCCATCATTATAACGATGATGTCAAGTTGGGTAAAATGATGTGCAGAGAGGTCGAGATGTTGGGGGTTGCACACCTGCAAATCTGATTTGAGGTCAATGGACGTTCTAAATGCTTAATACTTTTGAAAATTAGACCATAGCTATCTTGAGAAAGCCACTCAAAAATTAAGACACCTAAAATTGAGTACTTCTTGATAATCTGCCTTGCATGACTTCTTCAACTTCATATACTGTGTTAGTGTCAGAGAAGTTCCCTTCTATAACCACAGAACCATACCAGGTAGAGGACCCTGGCTTAAAAGGAACATTGTTATGCTTTAACTCAAATTAATTTCCATTCCTTATGTCTCTAGCAATAGAACATCTGGCAAATAATGTAAAGAGTAGACAGATGTTCATCACATGTTCATTTCAGCAACAGGTCAAACTGAAACTTTCTTTAGTTCATTTCTAAACATCTGTTGGCTTTTGGGTAATTTCTAGTAGTAACCATCTCCCTTAATGAGAAAAACACGACCAGAAACTCTAAAACCCTGAAAGACACGTGTTTAAGTGTCAATGCAATTAGAGCAGGCTAGTTCCTTGTGCTTTAGTTTTCCAGTGTTAAACAGAATCATCTTTCAAATGAGTGTTGTGTTCCCAGTGCAGAATAGGTCACTATCGTCAAAGCCACAGAGAAGGAATTCTTATGATTAATTGATTATTTAATGTGTGAATTGCTCTGGGATCTTTGCTACAAGACAACCTTTTTCATTTGGCTTTGAAGAAGAGCTCTGATTTAGTGTCAGAGGGTTGGCTGTGTTAATCTGTAACTTTAAAAACAATGAGAAGCCCTGTGACATCTTGGAGATGCCACGGAACTACTTTGATTTAGTGGTTAAGGCACAGAACTGGAAATCAGGTGACTTGGATTCTAGTCTCAGTTCTGCCATTGACCTGTAGAGCAACGTTTTTCAAAAACCATATATATGACTTTGGAACCTAGTTAAGAGTCCAAATTCCTTTGGCTTTTAATGAAACTTAGGCTCCTAAGTCACTTAGGCACATTTGAGACTGTTTGTGACAGTTTCCCCATTTGTAAATGTGAGTGGTAGCTCTGTCTTGCTCACTTGCATTCCCTCCCTAGCTCCACAGCAACAAATGTTTTATATTAACCACTGTGTCTGCTGGGGTAGGGCTTCAGGAGTTCAGGGCCCACGCTTGCCTTCATTTGCAGTGGAGGGTACACTGTACTCTGCAGGATCTGGCCCTAAGTTTGTAGTGTGGATAATCATGTTGTGGAAGTTGCACCATTGACTTTAATGGGAGCAGGAGGAGAAGCAGGGCTATGATCAAATCCTTTCACCGTGCCTCCCCTGCCCCCCCACGCTGAAGTACTCTCATGCAGGAAGCGCTACAGAATTTCCCTTCCCATGAGGCTTTGCACAGAATGGGGCATCAGAACTTTCATCATGATGGACAGACAGGACTCGGGGGGCAGTAAACACACAGGCTATTCTTTATTTACTGTTATCTTTTACATTGAGGCACACAGCCTGAGCTACCCAGTATCACACAGTGTGTGCCTATATCTTTGCCCAGATTAGATAATCTTGGAATGGATCTCCCTCATGATCTCATCTGACAGCTTCTTGATACAGAGAGTCAGTGCCCAGCAAGCCAAAGAACACTACGGAACATTTAGTGCATCATAATAGGGGCTACGCAGCCAGGTAGTGTGTAGCTGGCCAGAGTTCTACAGCATTCTCATGCACTAACTCTCCGTTTAAATATCCCCGTTGCTGAATGATTTAAAGAGCAATCCAGTACCTAGGAACTCAACACCTCTCTTAGGCTATTGTGAGATTTAAATATTTGTAGGGTGAGATTTTTTCAAAGCTCCTCAGTGTTAGTCTCTCTCTGCATCTATCGAAGTTGGCGTTGGCCTAACAACTTCAGTGAGAGCCACAGTTAGGCCAGGCCTGAGTGCATTTGAAAATCTCACCCGTCTTTTGCTAAGCAATTTGAGATCCTTCAATGAAAATACAGAGTGTTCATTATTATTAATGGATGCCAGGCTGACATGTTGTGTTACCTCTTGGGTGATAGGAAGCAAGATACAATGCAATAGACTCATCACCTGTGCCACATGCCTGAGCTATGAGCTCTCAGGTTACTTTTGTAGTGGCTTATACAAAGGAAGCACGAGATAGAATTGCAATTATGGCCTACCCACTAAGGGGTGAGTGAGATGGCAACACACACAAGGTCACTATGCCCTGCTCCTGAGTGCACCTACACAGTGGCTAACCATAAGCAGGCCTTAAGCTAAAGGAAATCCGCATATTAACTGAAGGGCAAAATTAAAGACATTAAAATTTAAAATTAAAGCAAAATAAAACCCAGCAGCTTTGCTTCTCTAAAGTGCGGGTGCCCTTTGCCAAAGATGAGGACACTGCAGGGGCAGCTCCTTTACAGGCAATGTTTTACTTGGGAATGACAAATGACAGCCACTGTGCAGTGACATACAAATGGTGCCAGACTTGGGCAAAAGCCAAAATTGCTTTTGTCAAGAAGAGCATGCTGTGTCTGGAATCCTCTTGCTGGCTGCCAATGGCATCGCTCCCTTTCCTTGTAACATTTCATAGCTTTTCAGAGCAGCAGCTGCAGAGAAATCTTGCCTTTCTGGCAGTGCACAAAATGGCTGAGCATATCAAATAAGCGTAATTGATAATGGCAACAAGTCTAAGGCAATCTTATGTGAAATTCTCTCAGATGTTGCTGGATGAGCGCTGGCACAGGATCCTTCTTTTACAAACATTTCAGATACTGTTTCTTGCTTTTTTGGCTCGAATGCTCACTAATACTTGGATAAAGGCCAAGATATATCATGAGCTTCGGCTATTTATTTATTTATTTATTTGTCTATCTATCTAAGCCCTGACTTGCCTCTCACAAAACACTGTCTGATTGACTTAAAAAAATTCTCTAGTCCAATTCTCACTTTCCATTCTCACTGAGGGTTTGGTGGGGGATGTCAGGAATGCACTTAAGTGGGCACCTTTTCAGGCAGCCTTCTAGTGACAGAGGTCAGATTCATTTCACTTGCACCTAGGCTAATGGCCTTTTTACAGACTGCACACACATACACATGCTGCTGCTAGCACAGACAAAATCTCCTCCACACAAGAGATCTTACCTTTATGAGTTTTCTAAGTGGTGGCATTGTTCAGAGAGCTGGTACATATCAAGGTTATACACTGGGAAACAAACTTTGAAATTCTGAGCAATCATCAGAGGTGTTCATCTTTGGGGTTTGCAAAGAATAGGGGACTATGGTAAAATTTTGATCTGGAACCAAATGTTCTCAGAATATATGATCCAAGGCTTTGGTTTAACACATTGAGAGATGAAAGCTGTCCATGAAAATGAGTTCTAGATGTCAATTTCTTCACACTTCTAGGGTGTTTGGATCTGGGGAAAATAGTTCAGCCCATTTGTAAAGTAGGCAAACCATCATTTGCCTCATATTCCTGGTTTACTTCAAAATTACTAGCGAAGCATCCATACTACCAAGCCTGTTATTTCAAAATAAGGGGCTGGCTATTCAGAAATAATAACTCCTGCCTTCCTTGGGGAATATTTCAAAATAGTTATTTCAGGAGTCATTATTTCAAATTTAGTTACTTCAAAATAATTTCCTAGTGTAGACATGCCCATAATGATCTTTTTTCCTGTGGCTCAGAGAACTTTCAATTGCAAGCTCTTTCCATAGTCAATTTAAACTGCTGCATTCCCCCACATCTTCTCTCCCAGGGTGTGTCTAGACTACACCTCTCTGTCAACAGAGAGATGTAGATTAGGCACATCGAAGTTGCTAATGAAGCAGGGATTTAAATATCCCATGCCTCATTAGCATAAACATGGCCACTGCTTTTTTTCGAAATGGAGTTTTTTCGAAAAAAACAGCAGTCTAGATGCGGGTCTGTCGCAAATAAAGCCTTTTTCGAAAGATCCCGTATTCCTCAAAAAATGAGGTTTCGACAGATCCGCATCTAGACTGCCATTTTTTTTCCAAAAAAACTCAGTTTTGAAAAAAGTGGCAGCCATGTTTATGCTAATGAGGCATGGGATATTTAAATCCCAGCTTCATTAGCAACTTCGATGTGCCTAATCTACATCTCTCTGTAGACAGAGAGGTGTAGTCTAGACACACACCCCCCAGTCACATTTTATGCGATTACTCATGTCTTTGAATGTCTGCTCATTATCTCATTGTTATGGTCATCCAAATTGGCCTGGAGGCTACCTTAGAATTAAATCAGTTTGGCCCCATCCTATACTCATTTTCTAGACTGCATTTCCCTGGGTTTCCTTATAAGAAAGCCATGGGATACTATGCCAAAGCTTTATCAAAATCAAATTATATCATCTACTGCTTCCCCCTACTCAGCAAGGCTTTTAAGCTCATGATTACTTTTAAGCATGTGAGCAATGGGACATCTTATATGGCTGAAGTTAAACACATGCTTAAGTATTTTTTTGGACTGGGGTGTTAGCACCAAGAATTTCACTTAGCATTTGAATTAAAGTCTTAGATCCCGCTGGACTCACTATGGGTATGTCTATACTACATAGAAGATCGAAGCTGCTGCTATCGATTTTCCAGGGTTTGAATTAGCAGGTCTAGTTAAGACAGCTAATTCAAACTGAAAGGGGCACTCCGGTTGGTGCTTCCTTCGACTTCCTGCAGTGTGGACAGCACCAAAAGTTGAGTTAAGGTGCTTCAACATCAGCTATGCAATTAACGTAGCTGAAGTTGAGAATCTTAATTCGACTTTATCCCGTAATGTAGACATATCCAAAGATTATGACAAGTCAGATATAGGGTAAATGGATATATTTTCAGGAATGAGAGTTCTTTGAAAAGTGACACCACAGCATAATCTTGTAAAGAGAAGTAATTGTCAATAAATAATTTACAGGCATCTTATCAAGAGCGCATGTTCCACGCAGAGTATGAAACTCTAGTCATGTTTTATTACACGATATAGGCTGTTTTTGTTAAGTAATTGATTTTTTGCATTTTTTCCCCTCCCAGTCATTTCTTTCCTTCCCCATGACACCTGATTTGGATACAATAATATGTAAACCTGCTCTAAAAGGAATTCTCTAATAAAAATATTTTAAACATCCTTAATGTAAACAGGAAGCAAAGCTTTTAATTGGACATAGGAGAAAACCAGATTAGCTCTGTGGCCACTTGTTAGAAAGAGCCTGGGGCCTTTGTGGCAGCTATTTTCCTGATGTCTGTGAGGACAGAAGCCAGCTACTTCTTGCTTTCCACTGAAGAATCAGGTTAATCAAAATGATGACAGCCAAGTGAAAAAACAGCAGGATTCATTTAGACCTCTTTGCCTCAACCCCACATGGAATTAAGAAGTTAAAGAACAAAACCCTGTCTAGGAGGATCAGGACCTTATGTGATAAGTCCTGTGTAGAAAGTGTTTCTATATATTTGCCATGACTGTCAATCAACTAATTCCTATTGTGAAACAATGTTTGCACAAGAACACTGCTACTCCCTCTTTGACACCTCCTCCCCCAGCAGAAATGTATAGACATTTCTCTTGATTAACAAAGACTTCACAATACAATGCAGCTGACATTAGGCCATAAGACAGGTTATTCAAAGGCTGAAGGGAAGTTTTAAACTGAGGAGTCTTTAAGGAATTGGAAGGATTTGCATATAATTCTCTTCTAACATGGTTGGATTTGGTTTGGGATATTTTGTTTTATTCCAAGTTTCTTCTCCCAGGATTCAGTACTTTTATACAGCCCACGTGTTCATAACTGTTTATTGAGGCTGAAGACAGTGGACATTTTGTAATTGACTTGCTAACACTGGCTGTCTAGGTGCCAGTTTATGTCAAGGCTCTGGGCCCTAGTGAACTGGGCTCTAGGCGCAGTGCCCTCTGCTGGTGTCTCCACATCTGTCAGTTTCTCCTCAGTCTCCTTCCCCACTTGGAAAGAGTGACACCTCCAGGCTTCCCCTCCTGAAGGCAATTTTCTCAGCCAGCCTCACAGTCTGCTCACCTTGAGCTCTGCCCCATACAAGCTGCTACTGAGCTTTGCAGCTTCTTTTCTAGGCCTCCCTAGCCCCTCTAAAGCCTCTCTAGCCTCTTGGAGGACTTATCTATGGCTCTTTCTGGGCCAGGACCTTGTCCACCCTGCCACAAGACTATACAAGCAGTTTGGGGGGTTGCCATGCTTCTTAACAATCTGCCCTGAGGTTGGAACTCATGGCCATGAGCCATTCCACACAGTGTGACAGTCTTGAGAGCAGAAGTAGGTCCATCATCACAAACTACTTTCTTCGGTAATGTTAATTGTTTATTTATATGACATAGCCTGAAGATGTAAAGTTTAATCCCTGTGCTACACCCCAAGGTACAATCTCATTAGACTGTCTTGGAATGAGAAATTTCCCTGTGAAATCATTTAATATTTACAGTATGGGGTTGCCCATCTGCAGACACAGTGCAAAGGCAGAGACAGTGCATGTGGAGCTTTGTGGTGGCTAGGTGTTGCTTAGCCACATTGGAGGACTAGAACGTTCTATGTGGAAAAGATCCAATGGCTTGCCAGTTGGCGGGAGTTACAAGTGGAACTGGAAACTGAACCCAGGTATGAGTGGGTTGGGTACAGATTGCAAATAAGGAACCCTCATTGTGCTGATTGTGTTTGCATAATAGATAGTTTTACTAATTGTCTATTGTTTTGGTGGCAAAGAAGGTAAAAGAAAAAGCTTTGATCTGTCCAATCTTGATGCAATGCATATGACCCTGAATATCTAAAGCCAGCTTATCTGGATCCAGGCATATCTGGCATATCCGATAATCCGACGCCACCTAGGTCCCAAAGGTTCTGGATTATCGGAAGTCTACTGTATTAAGAAAATCTGCTGTGGCATGAGTGCCTAGATGTATGTGAATCCATCATTAGTGACAGACTGTAGCACCTGTGTGGGCAAATTTTTTGGTTTTAGGGCCACATCTGGGTGTGGAAATTGTATGAAGGGCCATGAACACAGATGTTATCAAGATGGGTAAGAAAAACTCTATGGGATGAAGCATAGGGGTGGAGAGAGAGAGGTTTTACAGAGGCAATACCAGAGAAGCAACTGTACAGTGATTATAAGTCCAAGTAAGGTTTACCTGATATGCAGCTGAAGAGCTCCCACCCCCTGACCACACTACCCAGAACACTAGACTGGCAGCATGGTAACCACTCCACCCAGGTGCTAGGTGGCCTGAGGCTGCAGGGGAGGAGGCAAAAGGGAAGGGGCTGTGAGTTGGCCTCCGTGGCCCCTGCTCGTCTCACTGCCTAGGAGTTGGGTTGGCTCCTGCCAGTAAGGTGTCCAACCTCACTCCCCAGGGAAGCACAGGGCTGGACTGAATGGTCAAAAGGCTGGATGTGGTCCATGGGCTATAGCTTGCCCCATCTGCTGTAACAGATAGGCCCTTGGCAGATACAGTAGAAGGTGATTTAACACTCTACAATTCTATTCAGATGCTAACATCTGGGAACAATAAGTGAGCTGCATCTTTAGAAAACCAGTTTAGCTGGCTCCTCTGAAGGGAAGGAGGAAGGTAAAAGCAGTGGAAACTTGCCAGGAATAGGACCAAAGACACCCAGTGACTATGAGGAGTTTAAATAAAGAAGCCTACAGGAACAGAGGTCTCCAGACAGGAAGAGGTACTGTGGGTCAGGAAAGAGCAAAGTCACAGAAGTAAGGTGAGGGTCTTAGAAGAAGAGCTCAACCATCATGTAGCATCCTCATCATGGGGAAGGAAAGGGGACCCTGCCTGTTTTCCTTAGCCAGATGGCCCCAAGGACTCTGGACAAGCTAAGGGACTTGGAGCCCAGCCCAGAGAATGGCCTGGAGTGACACAGATACTAAGGCAGGGACATGTATTAGCATTTATGGTGTCGTATGATCTGTCCTCTCCTGTGCTTTCCATGATAAAGTATAAAACAGCATAAAGGTGGTAGACTGTGCAAAATGTGTGTGTCTGTGTGTGTACGTGCATGTTGATTGCATTACAACCTACTGCATCCCCTGTGAGTGTTAAACTGTAAATCAGAAGTTTCATTCCTTTGGGGCGGAGTCTTGGGAGAAGGATGTGCTTAAGTAACTGAGGTATTTCAGGGGTCAGCAATGATCCTGGGGACCGAGGACAGGTGGGCTAAGGAGCCCCATTTCCAAGCAGGGTTAGCAGATGGAGTCAGTGCCCAGGCAATGTTTCAGAGAGGCCAGAGGAGGAACCAGTGCTGCAGTCCAGAGCACAGCGATTTGTTAAGCTATGTTGTACCACATGGAGAAAGTGTCTGAGCCACATTTTCTTACAGAAGTTAATTATGGGAAAGATCCCTGATCGATTATGTTGACTCAAATGTAACTGTCCCATTTTGGCTAATCTGTTAGAATAAGTATCCTACATCTTTGTCTGCTATGTAATGATGTATGATAAACTGAGTTTAAATAACTCTGCTGTGTCCAGAATCCTGATGGAAATAAGATGTGAATCACAAGATAAACAAAACTACAAATTAAATCAAAGGGACTGTATTCTCTAACTAGAATAGTCCTCCTTTTAAAGCTCACATATCTTGTGGGGACATGCTTTTCCTCTGCTAGCCAGGCTCTCACTGTAAAATTTGTTTACAGGCAATATCAGAAGGGATACACTTAACTCCTATTTACACAAGAGTTAAAGCGAGGTGAGTCTATTACTGTTGCTCTTTTAATGATAAACTAAAGGAAAGAAGAAAAAGGAAAAATATAACAGATTTTAAAAAATGGATTAGAGGTTTGCAAAAGTCACATGACTTTGTTCCTGAGCAATGGACCCTTTGAAAACAAAAGCAGCCATTAACCATCTGGTTTACCACATGATTAATTAAAAGCGTTTCTCTGAAAAGGCCAGGGCTGGCTTGCACTCATAACTACAGTTTATTGGTCCATTGGCACTAGCATGTCTAAACACAAGGGAAAGTCAATACTGGATCATAGCACTGCATAGCTAACACCTGGAATATATTCTCTAGAGTGAAAACAGCAGGGAACTGACCAGAAATAACCCCTCTCATATTATTGCTTCAATTAGACCAAAACAACTTTCCCTTTGAAAACTTAATAATAAACATTGCAGGTCATTCACTTGTTCTGAGCCCCTTTGGGAAAGCTGAGCAGATGGATCCCCTTAGCCAGCCCTTCACTGTCAGAGAGACAACAGGCACAAATCAGGACAGATATTGATTTTAATTGGAACCAACAGCACCTACATGCTGACTTAATATCCACATCTTCCTGTAAACAAAATACATTTATAAAATAGCTTGGTTTGCCCTGTCAGGTTGATTAGGCAGAATGAGGTAATCCTTTGCATGGAGAACAATTATTGCCCTTTTCAGGTTCACTGCTTAAATGGCTATACACTGACAATCCCTAGGTAAATGTAAAAACAACAAATGGTCTGGTAGCACTTTATAGACTAACGAAACATGTAGATGGTATCATGAGCTTTCGTGGGCATAGCCCACTTCTTCAGATGACCGGTGCATTTCAGAGACTTTGAACCAACCAGCACCACAGGTTAAAGCACTGGTCATGCAAACTGAAGCAGTTATATTCTCATGAGCAGTCAGGGCGTAGGTGTGATGGGGCGGTTGTGCCCTGCACTCCGGCCGGCACTGTGGGGGCAGCTGCGGCCGCAGGAGAAGCGGCGGAGGTGCAGCTCCTGTTCGGCACCGGCACGGGTGGATGACATCACCTGCCGGCCCGGCGGCAGTGGAACAGCTGATCCGCCAGAACCCCGCCGCCGGGAAAAGCCGGACGGCAGGGAGTTTAAAAGGTGGAGGGCAGCAGAGAGAAAGGGGGAGGAGGAGCACGATCCTGGGAGAGGAGTGCAGGTGCGGCAGAGCCAGAGCAGTCCGGAGACAAAGAGGACGGAGGTACGGGGACCATAGGAGGCGGGTAGGAAGTGGCCCAGGGCAGGGTCGTGGAGCCTGTGGGCTGGCGTGTTTAGGGGCGACTCCCCCGTCAGCCAGGTAGGGGAGATTTGATCCCCACCTTAGGGCCCTGGGCTGGGACCCGGGAGTGAGGGTGGGCCCGGGTCCCCCTACCCCGCCACCCTCGGCTAATCCTGCCCAGGCGGTGTTGGATGTAAACCGGAGCTGTGGCCCATATGACACGGGCAGCTAACGGTACTCCTGTAACATGGACAAGTAAAAGGGACTAACGGCAGATCCGTTCAGACTGGGGTAGATGCCGGCTTGTTCGGGTGGAAGGTATATTGGGCTCACCAGAGGGGAGAAAGGCAATAAACCCAGTGAAACGCATACCCTGTGAGTTCGTCATGTAACAGTAGGCTTAGCAAAGGTTTCTTTAATGACATTTACTGAAGCATAAGAAATGTTCTTTGGAGATGGAAAGAACTAGCTGTGAAAAGTGAATATCTACTTAAAATCAAGTTATCTGGGACTTTTTTGTCCACCCCTGGATGAAATCAGTTCCCCGCAAAACCTTGCAAGTTCACGGTGTCTACCTTCCCCTGACTCACCTGAGCTGTACTGCTATTTCCATTGAACAGATACAACACCCCTTTTGCATGTAAATCTCTTTCCCATCCTGTGTGTTAATTCCCGGAAGGGAAGCGAGATGAACAGGTGCCACAATTCTTCACTTAATAGCTGTGAAAAGTAGAGTGGTAGTAACAAGCTGTTCATTAAATCTTGGCAGACAAGCCCCTCCACCCTTGCAAGCATTAGTCTATTAGTGGCACTGTCATCCATTGGCCCTGTAAGCCTGCAATAAGGAATTCACTGGAAAAATCCTTGGCACTGAGCCAAATAAGGTGGGGCTCAAAGTGACTTTGTCATCGTAACTCCAAAGTAACAAAGAGCAACAAAAATCACTGGGTAGGGGGATGGATTAATTGGCAAGGGTAGCTGACATTAATATTTATAATATAGCTAAGTGATAACAAAGGGGAAAATAGGACTGCTGCCTACAGATGTCAGTACAGTGTTCCATTCAGTGTAGGTTTTTGTACTGCACCCATTAGAGGTGTATCCGAGTTAAAGATGTTAAGGACTAGTCGACTATCCGATAAGCAAATGCATATGGATAGTCAGTCGACTAGTTGATTCCCCCCCCTTGCTGCCTCTATCAAATAGAGGAAGCAAAGGGGGGGGGGGGCGGCGCGGTAAGAGCCGGTACTTCAAAGTGGCAGCACCACACAGCTGATCCCAGGATCAGCTATGTGCTGCTGCTCCTTTGAAATGCGGCATCGTCATTTCAAAGTGGCAGCACCATGCAGTGGAGCCCAGGATCAGCTGGGGAGTCCCCAGCTGAACCCGGGTTCTGGGAAATGCCGTGCGGAACCAATGGTCAGCTGGGGAACCCCAGCTGATCCTGGGCTCCGCATGGCATTTCAAATTGGCAGTGCAGTATAGAGCCTGGTGTCAGCGAGGGACTCTAAATCCTCCACTGACCCCGGGCTCCATGAGGGCGCTTTCACTTTGAAATGCACAAGAGCCCCCACTGGGGGCTCTTGTGCATTTCAAAGGAGGAATGTGGACGTGCCTATCAACTACTCAACTAGTAAATTAACCACTAGTTAACATCCTTAATCCGAGTGCTTTCCAACAGTGAATTAAGCCATGTGACGTCACATGTTATTTGTTCTCTCATCCTCTCTGTGGAGGGAGACGTGTGTGCAGCGCAGTGTCTTGTTTTGGTAGCAGAAGTTTGTGTGGTTTTATTTATTTAACTATAAATGTACCCAGGCCTGCTGACAGGGGTCAACTGCCCCAGGGCTCAGTGGCAGAGTTCCAGGCCATTTAAATTGCTGCTGGAGCCCCACACAGCATGTTCCAGAACTCCAGGTAGCACACTCCTGAGCTCCGGTGGTACTGAAGGGCTGGTGGGTGGGGGGGAGGCTAGGCCCAGCCCCTCCCTACCCCTTCTTGGAGCATGGAGCCGGAGCCCTCCCATCTGGCCCAGCGGTCTAGCAAGGCTACTGACCCCCCTGGAAGTCCCTGTTTCTATGTAGTTATGGTAGAGAAGATAAAGGCTGAGAAATGTACCTTGCACTTGGAGCGGAAAGTAGAAAGGATCTGTGATAGCCCTTAATTCCGAGGAAGTTCATTCCATGACCTCAGACTACCCCTGGAAATAGTTCTGTATCCTATAGCGATGAGCTTTACTCTTAAAGTTGGGAGTTCAACTGTGCCAGAGGAGTAAAGATTTCAACCACTGTCTTCATCCTGGAGCTTTAGAGGATCTATTAGATATCCTGGGCCCAGGCCAGGCAACACTTTATCAATAAGGACTGAGATTTGGAACTCTGTGAGTGCTGATAGATGATGACTGACCATAATGTAGGTGCACAGGGTGCTGTAGGAAATTACATGGAACTTTCCTGTTGCACTTCACACAATGGCCTCTCAACACAATTCTTACACTCAAGGGAATACACAGATTGCTCCCTCCTTGTGCTCCATAGGGTTATATATCACACCCAAAGGAGTCTAGAAGGAGTAGGGTGTAGACCAGTGTTCCCTCTAATCTTTTCCATCTGTGCGTGGATTATTTCCATCCATGTGCAGAATAAATTGTATGTGCACTGAGGCATGTGTGAATGTGCACCACCAGTGGAAACAAAGAATCTAGCTGTGACACTCTGCTAATCATCTGGGCAGCACCAGAATTTCTCTCGAGTGTACAAGCACATAGCTTAAAAGGAACACTGGTGCAGACCAGGCCACCTACCTACCCACAGAGCCAACCTGGTGCATTGTAAAGCTACGCACTATGCTCACCAAAATGGATGTGTGCCCCATGAAAAGTGTCTTTAAGGTGAGATTTCTTGGGCAGTGAAATAATGCCTCAAGGGAAGTGACATAAGCTTGTCACTTCAGTCATTTAAAACTAGATTAGAGAAAACACCAGGAAACATACAGTAGATAATAATCCTGCAGGAGAAAGGGGGCTAGTTTAGTTGAACTAATGTGTCTTTTCCATCTCCAACATCTGTGATGCTATGATTGATGTAGTCCCCAAAAGACAATTGGCCTTTTGACTAAGATAAAATGTAACACACACATCTGTCTAATCTCTGAGAGGCAGCTAGCTCCTGTTCTTGCAAAGAAGGGAGGAGAAGTTGATGATCTAATGGGTCCTCTTCCATTTTTAAAATTTACAACTTTAGATCACTGCCCCTTTCACTGCTCCTTCCCCACCAGCCCCCCACTCCATGGGCTTTCAGCCTGGCAAATTCTACTTCTTCAAAAGCGCGCTTAGTCACCAAGCAGATTTACCCAATATCTCACTACTCCAGTTAAAAGAAGTCCTGGCGATAAACTACAAGATTAAACACTAATTACCATAATAATTTATTACAGCAACACTTTGATTTTTTCTCACCTACACAGGCAGTCCTATTCTGCTCTGTCTCTTAAAGTGTTAGAGGTGTTTACATAACTAATTAATGCAGCCAATTGAGTTTTAGAGGGCATATAACAATATTTCAACTAAAAGGTTTTTTTCTCTTGCTAAAATTGAAAATGGGCAGAATAATCACTTTTCAAGACACCCAAAATGACACTGGTTATTGACAAATACCCTTAATGAATAGAGCAAAGGTATTTAAAACCATAAAACCACTATTCTAGTAAGCTGTAGCATCTCTATCAATTACTGTAGAGTACACTATAGTTTACTTTGTTTTTCTTCAATGGAGTAAATAGTTAATTTTATTTTCATTTGAGAAGCATGGATCTTTCATCAAAAAATCATGTTTTCAGTTGCTTTATTTTTCTTAACTTCTAAACCACATTCATCTTCAATATCATTTTGTTTTCCACAATGAAATAACTCATCTTTGAATCTTTTCAGCTGTCCTACGGTCTTGGGTCAGTGCAAATTTTCCTCTGTAGGAATGTAAGCTAAGGAACAATATCAGATGTCTCTCTCTCACACACACAGTCTTTTAAAAGTAGAACACTTTGCACATTTCTCCTCCTTTAAACTTGTCGAAAATTATTTAGAAATCTAAGGGCCCTGTCCAAAGTCCCTTCAATTCATTAGAAGTCTTTGCACTGACTTCAAAGGGCTTTGGATCTAGCCCAGTTGTGAGAGATGGACCAGGAAACCAGACATGTCCCTAAGAGTGTTATACACTATGAAAGAGAAAAGCCAGAAAACACTGCATGACTGCATTTGCTCATATTGGTGAGTCTGTCTAAAACTGCTTCATTTTGTCACTGGACCTATTTAATTTATTTATTTAAAATATTTTAAACTAATTTTAATGGATGGGAATCTTAGAACCTCAGAGTTACAAACACTCCAAGAACGGAGGTTGTTCCTAACTCTGAAATGTTTGCAGCTGAACATTATGGTTGTTCTTTTAAAAGTTTACAGCTGAATATTGACTTAATCCAGCTTTGAAAGTCTATTGTGCATAAGAAAAATGTTCCTCCCTTTTTTTAGTAGTTTATGTTTAACACAATACTGTGCTGTATTTGTTTTTTGTTGTTTGTCTCTGCTGCTGCTTGATAGCATATTTCTAATTCTAAATGAGGTGTGCACTTCACTGGTCAGTTCCAAACTCTGGTGTTCATAACTCTGAAGTTCTACTGTATAATTAAAGGACAGTGATAACTATTGCTTTGCATAGGTTTTAGACATGCTTTAATATTTCATTATTCTTACCTTCAGGTTCAGTGCCATTCCAACTAAGGCTCGCAAGCTGCAGATTAACATGTCTCCTGCAGCTCTTTGCAGCACAGAATATTAATACACTGATTTAATTATTAAGCAGTCAGGATGCTTTTACTATATTATATAATTAAGTTATCAGCTTAGAGAGAGAGAGAGAGAATCATTACTGAAACAATGAATTCACATTATTGTGCCTCTTTTAGTAATGTTGATCACTGATTTGGCTCCTGAGCCACAGAGATTTAAATAAAATGGGTATTGTTGATGATCTATGCCTGCAACACAGACTAGAGTGACACAAAGAATGATAATTACTACATTCAAGCCATTATATTTATACAAATACTAAGAGGATCTGAATGCAATTGCAGTAGAATATTGTTCAAGGAAAAAAGAGTTCCTGAGGCAGCGGTATTCTGTACAAAGCCAAAAAGAGAGAATATTCGTGTAAATGGTCTACAATTTAGGATTGCATGCCTGCCTGTTCCAGCATATTTTCCACACTATTGAGTATAAGGGAATGTTCTACATTGCTGTGGTTGATACCAAGGTACAACTCTCCTCAGGGCTTAAAACATTCTATATGGATTTGGCATGGTTCACATGTCCAACTGAGACATGAATAGGATCAATTTACAGCAGAAGTCAAAGCTCAGAATGCTATTGAGGGCAGGATGGGGCCTGTGAAAGAGAGGTATTTGACAACATAGATCTCCCAGAAGTGTTAGATATTGAGTTTTTTCCTGAATGTTGGTGTACTGTACACACACACACACACACACACGTGTGTGTGCAGATGTGTGCATGTGTGTGTACACATAAGAAAGAGATTTGATTTTAATGATAGCATTGGACTCTGAAAGTAACAAAAAAAATCTAAATGGATTTCAAAGGTCTGTGGGCTAAATCCCTTTTGCTTTGTAGTCTGGCCTTTAAAGCAAGATGCATTACTATCACAGTAGATAAATTAATGAGGGCTATAAATTGTTTTACCATTTCCTTTCCATAACCTGGGTTGCATAAGAGCAGAGGAATACATTATCAGACCTGACTCATAATAACCATTATGTTCATCCAAATGGCCCAGGCTCTAGAGCATGTCTGTATTTAGTAACACTATAGCATCTGTGTAGCTCCAAATGCAATTTTTATTTGAGGAGTGTCCAATTTAAATGGAGATTGCAAACTCATTTGTACAAATCTCATAGCACATGGCCTCATAGTATGCAAATAGTCATGTATGTCTCCCATAAGTGTGCATATCTGGACACTGGAAAACTTTTCCCTGTTGTACCAATCTGGATGCACGACACACTAATCAGGAAAGCTTTATTTTACTATGTTACTAACATGACCATGAGTTTCCCTAGCAAAGAGATGAGACTTTCTTCACATTTTTGTGTGACCATACTAGGCAATATTTTTTATAATGCTACAGTTTCCTGATCAGGTTAAAATACATTTTGGTACTGCCTGCCTAGATAGCATTATACCACATTTAACAGTATAACTGAATTATATTACAACCCTGAGACAAAGATCAGAAAGTGAAAGTAGGTGAAGCTACATTATACCTGTTACACTAATTTTGAATTTGATTCCCTGATCTTCACAGGTCTGCAATGTCATTTGATTCACTCATTCCAGACTTAGATGGAGGTATCTTTAACAAAGAGAATAATTTAACTTAATGTATGCTTGAGTTACAAGGTTGTTGGGGAAAGCCTGGACAATTTTTTCCCTTCATTACATCAGTGCAACCTCACTGACCTTAACTGTGATGCATCAGTGTAACAAGAATGTGTCAACTATGCTATGTGTCTAACCCTGTTAACAACTGAAATTAGAAGCAAACTGTGAGCAAAAGCAATGCTGCAGATAGTGGTCCCATGGGCCATTTTTAATGATCCACAAAAACCAAACTATTAGCCCAGTGTAAATTCTGACCTGATTGATCAGTGATGCTTTTCCAAGTAGAAAAGTGAAGATATTCTATAATGTGCTTTCTATGGTGAACACTGGAAAAATGACAGAAAAACCAGCCATTCTGTTGAAGTATTGTTTCCATTTCATCAGTGAAAATGAGGCTACCATTGAGAAGGTACTGAAAAAAACTAACTTCATTACTTACCATACCTTATTTGGCTTCTTCTGAGCATTCTCAGCGTACCAACAGGGCCAAATCCTGATGTCAATACAAGTTTTGCCTAAGTAAAGGCATCGGTGGGAGTTTAGTCTGAGTAACAACTTCAGGATTTGGTCTTCTACCTTATCAGCACTACAGAGCGGCAATACTTGTAAAAGATGTACCAGCATTATATTCTTTCATGCACTATCAGCTAAACTACAGTTAAATTCTGATTCCAAACACATTAAATGTCAGTAGTGATTTATAAAACCAAACTGCAAATGCAGCCTTGGCTCCCAAAGCCAGTGTGACTGACTTCCCATCCTCTAAGTTCAGCTGTCTGGTCAAAGGTGTAATCAGTCCACAGCAGATCATGTGCTCGAAGTCCACTGAGAAGACCTGGTGCAGATAGTGAATCTAATCCTTGCTTTTTGATTGGCTCTGAGTGAAGTAATGCACTAGTGCTGAGGTAACATAAGAAAATGCCCTTTTCTACTTTTCGCAAAAACACAGATGTCCATGACACAAAAAAGGTTTTTTAAAAGTTTCACAAGATGTGTGAAAACCCCACATTTAATGGAATCACTTTACATGTGATTTTTGCACAGCTCTCAACATAGGGCCCAATTGCAGAGCCCTGATCATTGCTTACAAACACATACATATGTTTATCGGTACTATGTGAGAGGTTTGTATGTTTAAGGGTTCCACAATTGGACCCAAAGAGTTGATAGCAAAGCAGTCTGCTATAGCATCCAATTTAATTGATGAGAGTAGTTAAAGACTTTAAAAAAAATATTTTTTCAAATTTTCTTGCATTTCACTGGCTAGAACAAGAACACAGACCTTGCCATAATAATTCCAGTCAGTATTTGGTCTTTGATAGGGGCTGGTATTTCAGAGGAAAGTAGAAAAAGCTCCTCATGCATCCAGCCATTTGCACAGCATTGAGGACGATCTAGTCTTTCAATTGCCATGGTTTATTCAGGGGTAAGGAACCTATTTTGGGTCAGAGGCTGCTGACCCACAGAAAAATCAGCTGCACACCAGTGGACCCGAATGAGAAGGAGAAATACACTCCCCACATTCCCCGTAGGGAGGCAGCACAGAGGCTGGAATACCAGCGTGGCTCCCCAATGCTGGGGTGGGAACTCTGAGCCTTAGGGGCCGGATCCAGGTAAGCTGGGGATCACATCCAGCCCCCAGGCCTTAGGCTTCCCATCCATGGTTTATGCCATGAGGCCTGAGAGTTGATAATTTTGTTCATGGATAAGATGTCTAAAATGCTATGAGTAATCAAAGTTATCCATTACATTTCAAACTGTAGCGGAGGAGTTAAAAAATGAAATATACTGAAAGGTAACAGAACTACAGGTAAAATGCGGGATCTGTTCTCTATGTAAAGACTCATTCCCAAGTAAGTAAGATTCAAGAAAGACATTTTTCCCCAATTAGAACCAAACCTGCCTGCTTTTTTAAGTTTTAAGAAATTGAGATGTTTAAACTCCGTTCATCTCTCCAGAAGAAAAAAGCGCCCTATATGAAAGGAAGAGATTATGTGTGTATGAGTAATTCATTGAAACACATTCTTCATCCTTCCTGTTCCTGGAAATGTGAAAAGTTAGCCTTTTCTGAGTTGCCACCTGTGACATGAGGGATGGCTACCCCTCCTCTTCTTCCCCAGGATCCACAATGCTCATTCTTTCAATAATGAAGAAGTTGATTGATGGATGTCACCCCTCCATGTCACTGACATCCTTATCTCAGTCTGCTTTTCGGTAAGAGGCATGACCTTCTCCTACCAGCTGGTTTGTAGTGATCCATCCATCACTCTGTTCCACAGTTCTCTCCGCACACTCACCTCCAGCATACATGGCCATTGGCAGCAACCATTATGTCTATCTGTCAGTAGCTCTGTAATGAGAGCGATTTATTAGGTTACATAATCCCACTTCTCTGGGAAAGGGAAAAAACCCTCCACTATACACTGGAGAAAACCTGCCTTGGTCTCTAATTCTCATGACTGTGGGAGGTCGTGTTTTAACCAGGAAAACATAGCTTGAGATAAAGCTTATTAGTAATAGTTTCACTTTAGCAAAAACCCTTCTCTCAGAAAGTCCTTTTTATTGTTATGTCATGTGTGTCACAAACAGAGACCAGACCAAATCAGAATGATGATTCTACTGGAACGTGGATAAAGGTCAGATCCAGACCCAAGTGGTGCTTCTTGGGACCAGCTCTCGTGAAATGCATTGTGCTGAAAGTGATTTAAAGAGTTGCTAATGCTTCCTGGAAAACCTGTCTATTTTAGAAACAATTCTGATGTTATAATTAGATTTCATTTTTCATTGCCAGGAAAAACATGTTATATTTTTGGCAGGTGTGTGGGAGGGGAGGGAAAACATTTTCATCTGCTCCTGCTGCTTATTGCCCTTATGGAATCATAGCCTTCTGGTTGTGCATGACAACTCAGTTAGTTACTGCAAGGATGGTTTTGATGTCAGAAGCAGAAGACCAGGATATCAAGTGATCAGAGCTGATGATCCATCATTCATTATACTACCACACTTCCTGGGCCCACTTTCAGATCCAGAGTGGTCCTTCTATCACAAAGAGGATACTATTTCTGTTCACCTGTTTTTGAACCTTTATTGATTTGTAGCCTACAGGATCCAGACTATTATTTTTACTATTAGGTCTACAGTAATAGCACCTAGAGGCTTTAATAGGCTTCATTGTTTTGGGCACTGTGTAGTCTCATTAATGATCATCTGTGCCTCAGATTTGACATCTAAACAGATAAAACAGACAACAGGTGGGGCAAAAAAAGGAAGTACAGATTACTCCCTTGAATGAAGATATGTTTCCATTGAGAATATAATTACCATTAGTTTGTAATACAGAAACACTCAGAACTCTCAATCAAGATCAGGGCCCTTTTGTGCTCAGTACCTAGGTTGGTATAATCAACAAAAAAACTAAATGCCTGCAAAAAGATTACAGTATTTAGTAAGACAGAGTAGTAACAATAAGTTTTTCACAATAATCATCAAGATCCGGTAAAATATTTACAGGCATGAGTATACAAATATCTGTTTTAAAAGGGGAAAACAAAAACTTAAAGGCCTTTATTTTTAAAGTATAGAAATAACACATGCAATTTTTGTTGCCCAATTGAAGAGTATTTTACAATAATGGCTAGTAGCAGACATGCCAAGGAAAGACATTATCATCTATTTTTAATATTTCTGCTATATCAATTCAGAGTAGCAAACCAAAGTTTGGATTTTTTTTTAAATAAAAAGAAGTCCATATGTATTTGGTCCACTCTGCAGCAAACTTCAAATAATGTGACATATCCCCAAGTGATGATAATGGCCTGTTAGTGAAAAATACTGTCCTAATGTTTGAATTCCCTTGCCCACTCCCTGCTAAACGACATAGGACTGATTAGCCAATAAACAATATGCTTATTTTAAAAACAAAACAGTAACATTTGTCAAACAACAGAAGGGTCTTTCATCCAGCATTACCTCATGAGGATGGGGGAGAAGGGTATAGGGGAGGTTACTAGCTTCCCAGATTATATGAGAGGCACCATAGCTCAGCTCCCAAAATAGTGGAGAGGAAGGCAAAAAATAGTTAGACATGCTGATTGTATTGTTATGACTTAAATTGTACTCAGATGTGAACTCTGACGTGCCAAAAACAGTAAGAGCTGAGCATGAAAGATCAGAAAAGTGACATCTGGTATTGGATGCCCCACCAGACATGACTAATACCATTGGTATTGCAGACTTTGCCCCTTCTAATTTAATATTTAAATGTAAAGATTAGGCCCCAAGAGTGTTTTACAGTATCACATGAGAGAGGCTAACTGTATAGCCAAATAGACTTTTTTTTTAAATGTTACTGTCCCTCTACATACAGATGTCTGTGGAGTGGACTGAATATGGACAGATCATTAATTTCCAGACTGCTAAGGGCCCTTCATTTCATTATTCTCACGTGGTGGGATTACAAATGAAGATATAAAAAAAATAATTAATATAAGAATTTGTCCATTACTTATGGATACTCCCCCTACCTCCCCAAAGGCAGTTACATTTTTTTATGCAAGAGAAAGTCTCTCCAATTACACAGCATATACACACACACACTTTATTTTAATAAAAACTGCCATGGTATTCAGATCTGTTGTTTTTATTTTTTTGAAAAGCTAAATCTAGATGGCTTTTACAAGTGTCACATCAAAATCATTTCTAGAATTTGCCCTCCCTCCATCTTTTGCAAAGGTTAGACTCACGCACCAGGGTTAATCAATCTCATTCTCCTGGATTCTTTCTTGATATGTTGAGTGCTCAGGGTGCCTCATTTTTGAATGGTAGACTTTAAAGAACATACCACTTAGTTTTTCTACAGAATTTTTCATCTATAGTTCTCAAAATATTTCTACAAGGGAAATTTAATATATTTCACCCATTTTACAGATAAGGAAACTGAGACAGAAGGAAGCAAAGTGACTTGCTGTAGGTCACATATCAGACCAGTGGCAAAACTAGGACTAGAACTTGCATTTCCTGACTAGTACCCTATTTTCCATATACCACCACATCAAAATCTACTTAGACTGTTACATCTTAGGGGCTGTGACTGTGCTTTTGTCATGTGTTGGGACAAACCCTCGCTCAGTGGGACTAGGGCTTGTAGGGACCACCACAGTATAATAAAATATTAACATGCCACATTCACAGATTCTAACATGCTCAAACAAGTGCTTATTTTCAAGGGCTGCTAGCAGCCTCTGAGGACAGCATTTAAAGGCAGCAATGAAAGCCAGGCCACAAAGCCCTGGTCTGCACTAGAACTTTATTTTGAAGTAATTCCCCCTAGGTCAAATTTATAAGCACACTACCAAGCCCATTATTTCCAAATAACAGACCACTTATTTCGAAATCTGTACTCCTGCTTTTCATGGGGAACAATACTAATTTTGAAATAACAAATAGTATGGTAGCATTTTAAAGACTAACAAAACATGTAGGTGGTATCATGAGCTTTTGTGGGCACAGCCCACTTCTTCAGATGACCAGCATGTTGTATGTTCAGAACCAAAATAAATGGGGGCCGGAGGCGGAAGGGGAAAGGAAAAAAATGGGAGGGGGGAAACAAAAGGAGGAAGTGGGTATATAAATATCAAATTGTAGAAGGGTTAGAACTATAATTCATTCACAAGTTTAATTCTCATGCCAATTATCTGAATCGAGATTCTGGATGGCTGGGACATTATCAACCAACCAACCAATGAAGGTGCCAATGGTTCTTTGTATAGATTCTGGTGTTAGTACTCTTCCTCTCTAATTGCTAACTAATGGTCCCTATCTGCTTCTTTTAACTATCCAGTTTTTAGGTGCTATAGACAGTTATGCCTGTTACATACGAGCTCGGTTTTCCCTTTGATATTTATATACTCACTGCCTCCTTTTGTTCCCCTCCTCATTTTTTCCTTCCTCCCCCTGCCCCCTCATTCTCCCCTATTTATTTTAGTTCTGGACATACAACACTCCGGCCATCTGAAGAAGTGGGCTGTTCCCACAAAAGCTCATGATATCATTTGCATGTTTTGTTAGTCTTTAAAGTGCTACCAGACTATTTGTTGTTTATCCTGTACAGACTAACTCAGCTACCCCTCTGAAAATTTTGAAATAGTTATTTTGAAATAGCATTCGTGTGGATGCTCCGGTGCCACTATTTCAAAATAACTACTCAGAGTACAGCTGCTCCACAACTTACGGCCACCTCCACTTACGACCATCCGCACTTACGACCAAAGTGGTCGTAAATGCGGATTCGAGTTACGAACAGCGATCCGCGCTTATGAACAGCGGTCGCCATGTAACTCTATGGGATATGAGTTACGAACAGTTCGAGTTACGGACCAAGTGTTGGTCCGTAACTCGTTCGTAACTCGGAGAGCGGCTATAATTCAAACTAATTATTTCCCAGTGTTTCCTGAGGCTCTAAGTCAAGGTAACACGTCCACGTTAATGAGCCTGCCTCAGACTAATTTTGAGGGTACATGCTATTTTGATTTTGTAAAATCAGGAGTTAAGTCAAATTTAGTTATTTCAAAATTGTTTCCTAGTGTAGACATGGCCAAAGAAAGCAATGTTCAATACAGAGTAGTGAATGAATCAGTCAAGGACAGAACACTGCAGGAGCGGCTAATGTTAGAGTTAATATATCTCTCATGAGTAGGACTTTGAAAATGAGTTATTTTTAAAGAACTAAGAGGGCAAGAGGATCAACTTTTATTCTCCCCCGGAAAAGCTTTAGCACCCAAAAATATATAACTAATATGAACTTGAGCAGTTTTGGTTGTTATTTCTTAAATCACAAAAGCCCAAATTAAGCCAACCTTACTCATAAAGAGTTCCCTTAACTTAATGGAATTCCTCCTACTAGTAAGTGCTACTCAACATGTGGCCCATCGGCCACATGCTGCCCATTTGTTTGTGGCCCTAGGTGTGGTTTGGGTTTATGAGGGGCTCAACATGTGGCCCACGGGTGGGATCCTTTGAACATGGCCTCCACTAGGAGCATGCTCCACAATGGCAAGGCATCTCCTAGGCAGGGTGAACATTGAAAGATGCAAGCAAACTGGTGGCTGGAACAGACGGGTACAGGATGTTGGTGTTTCTAGCCCCCAAGGAGGAGGTGCCGGGAGTGCCGGGGTATTATGAGTAGTGCTGGCTGCTTAGCCTTGTGAGCATAATCTGAAAGGTGCTGACCGGCTCACACTGGCTACATTTGGGTCTGGCACTGCAACACAAGGCTTAATCTTTGTATTCATGCCTGTCAGTGTGAAAGAAGCTATTTGCATATATATTTGCATGTATATGCAACCACACTTAAGTTGCAGTCCTTGGCCTGTGCTATGAATATCATTGTGGCCCCCAGGGCTTCCAACGTTGAGTAGCCTTGACTTAGATGCTACTCAACAGGAATTATGATGGCAGACTCTTGTCCAGAATAGTTTAGTGCAAACTCTCTTTCTCTCCTGTGTAACAGTGTGACTTTTCTTAGGGCCAGTTTATGTTACAAAACAAGTATTTCACACTCATGGAGTAAGGTACTACTACTACCCACATCAGTAAGTATGCAAGAATCTAGGTAATTTAATATGTCTAATTAATTTAAGTGAATTTCTGCAATACTCATACTTCAGGAAAGTGTTTTATAGGACTGAGTAGAAATTCAACAAGGGGGTCAGGATTAACCTGAATATTGTTGATACTGTAAGATAGAGTAAGAGAAGAATAACCTCCTAAAGATTCAGAAGTCTCACTTTGACATTTAAATACTGAATGTTTTAGCCAAGCCAATTCAGGCCTCATCCAAACATCTCTGAATCTTTGATCTGCAAAACTTGACGAAGTTTGGCAAAAACAAGGTTTCTAGTGGAATTTCCAGTAGTTTGTTTCTCTTGTTGGGCTTGAAAAACCATAAGAGTAGCCTAACTTATGATATTCTGTTCAGCTCCAAGCACAGTGAATAATTCACCAATCTAGCAAATACATAACTATTATATTTCATCACTTTCATTTCCAATCCTGACCAAGCAAGAGAAGTGAAGAAGAACATGAAAATTAAGAAAACAGTCATCTAAATATTTTCAAGTCTCAAAAAAGGGTTCAGTTCAGGTTTGGTTCATATTTCTAGCAAGAGTGCTGGGGTTGTTCATTTATCCTTCACTGGCAACAGAGAATACACAAAAGCTGAGGAGGGGAAATGTATAGCCCCACTCATATCTTGATACCTTCCTGACATTACTAATCATTACCTTAGCCTTTTAAGCAATCATAGCCAAGATACCATAGGCACTATGTTTATGCAGTAAATGTAGTATTAGTGCTGCAGAAAAAAGTTTGACACTTGCAAATCCAGGCTGAGTGCCAGATTTTAGCCCTAAGCCTCTTTTAACCCTCTAAATCCTGTCTTGACCAAGCCCTGAAGATCAAATACCCTTGGACACAGAAGGCCACAATCTCCTGATGAAAGAAGGATTTATATTAATTTTTAAGTATTTCAGTAGAGAGAAATAAGCCAGGGAAAAGAAAACTCTCAATGACTGTCTAAATAATTTCAATATGGAGCAAAGAAGCAAAACTTCTGTTCTCTAATCTTGTATACACATAACACAGGGATACCCTAACAGTTCTTAAAGTGAAAGCATATTCTATTGTTTACATTTAACTGATGCAGTGGTGCAGGATTTTAACTTTGCTTTCTGGCACAGAATCACCATGCAGCTTGTCTTCAAGTGACTGTTGCTTGATGAGAATTCATTGTTAAACATTGTACAGAGTAAACGCTAATACACTAACAAAGTTTGCCAGATAAAAAATGGGAAGTAACAGAAACCCTGTCCCCCAAAGATATTTAAAACCAGACTGAATAAAGCATTAGAAAACATGCTATGCACAAATAATACTTCACCAACAAGGAAATGTATTAGGGGTTGCATTATGCTTCATACATGCAATTCACTTATCAGAGGTTCTGATTCAACTCTTATTGAAATCCATGTCTTCTGCTGACTTCATTGGGTACTGGATCAAGCCCAAAGACTGTAAAGGAATGATGATTACTGTATCACGATCATTCAGAGGGATCGCAGTCTTCTTGAGCTTTAGGCAGAATTCCCACTGACGACAATAGGCTTTCTGGGAATGGCCCAAGGGTCGAACATAGCTCTCTGATTTCTGATGACTAGCATAAAGAAAACCTTGGTTTGATAATGACCTATATATATCACCATCTTCAGAACTGCATCTAAGTCCATTTCGTTTTGACAGCGGCAATTTATAATTGTCCAGTTTTCCACCAGCACCAATTTTTCATGTTCTCAAAACTGCCAAACAGATTTCCTATGAAAAATATGTGAATGATTTTTAATGTGATAAATAATTAGAGCTGTATGAGAGCCTTGTAAACCCCACTTAGGGATTCTTTGAAATTATATATAAACTTGGTCTAAAGTCAACAAATATCATCAAACAAAAAATCCTATTTAAGGGCCCAAATCTCATTTTCTGGTCATGGGTGTATATATCATCTGGGGGGTTCTGAATGAAAGAATCCAAACCTTTGAGGTACTGAATATATAGTCTGCATGGCCCTCTGCACTCTCCATTCTACCTGACTTCATTATGAACTGCAGTGATGCACTCTGCAGGATATACCCGGAGATGTGGAGGGAATATTTTAACATTAGCATTCTTCTGGCTTTGGAGTGAGGATGAGAGGCTGAAACCAGGCTCCACGTCTGCATCAGAAAGACACAGTCTCCTCCACTGAAAGCCAAGCGTGCCATCAGACTTGGCCACTAATCAAGGCTGCATTACACACTGGCCATATGATGGTCAAGGAGGAAAAGATGATCCAGTTTTATGCTGGAAGATCCTCTCACAGCCATGTTAGTTATGAAACTGAAATAGCATTGAATGCAAAACATATCCTCATAGGCTTTGAGCTTCTTGTTTCCAAAGGCCTAAAAACTAGATGGAACTTCTGGATGCTTCCTTCTTCAGGTTTCTTTAGTTTCAGCTGACTGCTTCCTTCTTTAATTCACTACTAGAAGATTTACCTGGCATTGCTTGGGTCCTGAACTCAATATTTTTTTTGCTTTTCTTCATTTAAATCATTGCTCTGGGGTGGGGCAGGGGATGATTGGCTCAGTATGCAGGCTACCCAGGGGAGAGAGGATAACCCCAGCCCTCTGTCACTGCAGAAGCTTGGGGCCAAGTGAGAAGGGCTAAGGCAAGTCCAGGTTTGTCTGCCCTCTGCACTCCATAGCCAGATTGAGGAATGGAGCAAATTGTGCACTTTGTGCTCACTCCCTGAGAAAGGGGAACAGCCAGCAATGTTCCTATACAAATGGGGTGGGGGAGCTGCAGTCCCCACAGCCTCAGTAAAGGGCACCTGTGGGGGTAGGAGGCTCGGGTCTGCTTTCACCCACCTGATGATTCTCTCTCTTTCCTGTATGGTTTTATGCATCCCTGTATTAGGGTTGGCAGATGGTTTAAAAAAAAAAAAAAAAATACCGGACAAAAATTTGTTGAGGAAAAAAAAAAAAAGTGCCAGGGAGTAACCAGAGAGACCTGGGGGGGAGGTGGCGGGGGGGCAGGGAAGGATTCGGGAGGTCAGCCGAAATGCGGTCGCAGCCCCTTTAATTGCCGCTTGTCCCGGGCTTCCGTCGGGCAACAAGCTGGGCCCGGGAAAAGCAGAAAAACATCCTTAATTAGAAAATACTGGGCATTTATATATCCGGTATTTTCTCAATTTGTTTACCAGACACAAAGTCCAAATACTGGACTGTCCAGTTCAATACTGGACACCTGGCAACCCTACCCTGTATGCATCAGAGAGAGGGAGGAGCTTTGGCACCCCCCTCATAACCAACCCCTGACCTTACTTTGAGTTATGGTAAGAGGAAGTTGTAAACCAAATTCGGTGATCCTAGCTCTTACTGTTTAGGAGGAGTTCTTGAACAGACAGATGGATAGACTATTTTATTTTTAATATAAAACCAAGAGTAGATTGTTATTGGTGGGATTCCAGAACCTGTTATTTCTTGCAAGCTAGAAGGCAGAAAAGAAACTCATATTGCTTGCTCCCTCTATTGCTCTAGTGTAGGGCAGGGCAGGTGCCATTGCAGACACACCAATGTCCCATGCGGAACCATGGAGGATGTGTCTACACAGCAATTAAACTCCCACTGCTGGCTCAGATCTGCAGACACAAGCTCATGGGACTGGAAAACTGCTGACTACACACTTGGGCTTGCACTGGAATCCAAGCCCTGTGACCCTGTGAGGGAGGAGGGTGCCAAAGCCTGGGCTCCAGCCCAGGACTGAACAGCTATACATCAATTTTTAGCCCTGCAGCCTGAGCCTGTGGCAGTTGACCTGGGTCACGAATAGCCACACCGTGGATCTTTTATTCTGGTGTCGACATACAGTGTGGGCTCACCCCCAGGCTAATGTAAGCCCAGGGTTCATAGAACCCAAGTTAGCAGACCCTGGTTTGTTCACGCAGGGCTTGTGCATCTATGATCACTTGTAACTGCAGGTTAGCAATTGCCGAACCTTGGGTTCCAATCTGGGTCTTCAGTGTCTATACTGCATTATTTAGGTCTAAGCCCGTATCCCAGACTTCCCAGTGTTCTCCTACAATGTAGCTGCTCTGCCTATTTGTATATGGGGGCAGTGTGGGCAAGCTTGTCTGTCACCACCTTGGCAACAGAGGGCAAAGAAAGTTGCCGTATGGGATTGTGGGAAATTTTTGGCAGATTCCCAGAGCATGAGCTCAGTGGGGCTGTGTCTACATACAAAGCAGTAGGACTTGAACCGTTGCTCAGATATTCCCACTCCACTCGCATGAGGTCTTTACATCTTGCATCCAAGCCCTAAGTTAGCATGATGTGTGGGTAAAAGGAAGTGAGGGGAGGCTGAATTTGAACCCTAGGTTTACATTGTAATGTTGATATAGCTCTCCCCCGGTAATTAAAGGGATTATATTTTGGGAGGGATGTGTGTGGCTTGGACAGGGAATCATCAGTAATTAATCCAAAATCAGAATTGCTGCAATCAGTAACACTTATTATATTACTGTCAGATGTTTTAATACCTATCAGGGAACAAGTTTGCATGCTGTTAGTCATCGTTGCCTTGTTCAGATTATTCTTACATTAAGATTAGTTCAGTGAGATGTTTCTGGTTTTCTATTGGGAGAAATGATTTTAGCCTTTGCAAAGAAAATGCTGAGGCAAAGACTGAACTTTTAAAAGGTAATTTCAAACAAAAAAATGTGAACAAGGAATTTTTTTACCTTGTGTTAGGTTTAATCTTTGAAGTGAAATCAGTTTATATCTGTTTGTTTTCCCATCGGCTGAAAACAGATCTTTAGCTGATGTAAATGAAAAACATGTGATTTTAACTTGTTTAAGCCATGAAAATGGATCAGTTCCACTAAATTGTATAATGATTTCCATGTAGTTAAATGCATCAGCGTAAGATGAAGATATACATATTAAGGAAGAATGCTAGAGACACCACGAACAAGGTGCGCGCACATGCATGCACACATATACAGACTCTCTCTCCCCCCCACTCCCCACCCTGGAAAGTTGAAACTGCACCAAATCATGAGGCTGATCTACTCTTGTGTGTAAAAAATTCAAATATTCACTAAACTATCCACCCCTCCACTGAAAATATATATTTTTTATGTGTCTGCTTATTTTACCCTATAAAACCTAACATAATACAAGACATGCTTGCTCATATCTTCTGATGTTTGAAAACGGACAACCGTGTCTGGATACTGACAAGACTAAACATACGGGAATGAGTTTTTATGATTAACACTATATACAACACTATTGTGTCTCATGACCCCACTCTATCAAGACACTTACAATAAGTAAAGTTACATCTTAGGTAAAATTTTCAAAATTGCATAAATAACTTCAGCATTTAAACTTTCAGTGGGACTTAGACTTCTACGCCATCAAAGTGCTTTTGAAAATTTTATCCATTGTCTACACTAGGTTGAAATTCATGTTAATGTGTTAGCTAACACATAATGAACTTCTAAAAGTTTGGAGTTAAACATGGCTGTATATATATACACACACACACACACACACACTTTAACAAAAGCTAAGCTAGTTAAAATCTTTGCCTTTTACGTATGCTAAAGTGGTCAAGTAACAGCGTCTTGTCTGTTAGAGCATGTTAGCTTACACATCTTTTATCCGAGTCCAAACAAAGCCTTACTTGGAAATGTCATTCTACAGTGCCAATTGCAGAGATATCAGGACTAATTTACGTCTTCCACAAGCTGGTTGATATTCATGAGCAGTGATACTTTTCTCATTCTGAGCTGTGAGAGCGCCATATTGGCCAGTGACTGGGCTTGTCCTTTCTGTCACTAGTGGATGATATAATAAGAATCACAAGACAATTTTAGTTTATTATTTCTTCAGTTGCCAACTTGACTTTGGTGCATCTAACAAAACAAAGAATATTTCTTGTTCTTTATTATGAAATAAAATTTTAAAATATATTTGTTTTGTAATGAGACGAGCACATACTCTTCATTAGCCAATCTGGCATATTCTAAGTTGTCTTCCTGCTTCTGATTTTAATAGAAAGAATGAGACATGTTTATTATTTTCAAAATAACTTGATTGCATTAGAAGAGGGGGCCTACCTCTGACTGTGTAGCAATTGCCCCTTACGTACGCATAGTGTTTATTTAAGCAGAAGTGGCTAACTTGTGAGGCGTTGGCATGTATTCATGCCAAATCAAATTACTAATTCAAATGTGCTACTGAGAAAGAATTGCAATCAAGGAAGAAAAAAAAAATTAAAAACACACATCCTACATTATAAAGTCATGCCCAGAATAGAGATGTGCTACTCTGGAGTCCATGCAAACTGGTATTATATTAATGCCACCATCGGTGAAATAAAAGTCTAATCCCATGAGCACTGAAGAGCTTTGTTTAACTGGTTTAAATGGTTGGTTCCATTTATTGCAGCCGCCTAGATGGAAAGAGGCAATCGCTGCTTCTTTGGCAACCTCCCATCAGGATAGTTTCCACAGGATCCAGGACAGACACCTTTTAGTAACCCTAACTTGCCATCAATTTCCTGCTGTCATGGCTATTGGAGTGTTTTATGAAAAACATATACATATTTTCATCTAATTATGTATTGGCAGAGAGGAGAAGCAGAATATTGGAAGAGAAACCAGAGGTGCTGCCCTTTCTAACTCTAGATTTATATGGAGATATTAGAACAATAAGAAATAGAGGTGCTGCATGATACTTGGGCATGATGGTCTGAATTGCTTCCAGATTTGCTTTCTGATCTTCACATGCTTGCCATGATTAATCATCCATCCATTTTAGTGGGCTTATATAGAGCTTATTCAACACTGACTATTCTATTCCATGACTTAGCAAATCTGCTATATGGATAATTGGGGGTCGGTCTTGCCGCACAATTTCCAATATCTTCATTTATGTGACTGATGGGTGAAGCAGTTCATGACTTCCATGTTCTCTTGTAGTAGTCTCCCACCAGTTGTACACACATGTTTAAGTACTATTACCTGCACAGGCCCAGGATCCCACAGGATCCCCTGCCATAATAGCAATAACAGGGGGAAGTGGGAGTGTCGGACAGAACAAGAGTGGGATTAAACATAGTCCCATGCAAGGGTCTACTATCACTCTCTGCTGAACAGTGTGTCATTATTCAGTTGTATGGAGTCATTGCTGCCAACACTGCCATTGGTGAGGGAAATTTCTCTTTACTATAAGTGGCAGGGACCTTGGGTTTCTTTTTATCAGCATATCTAGTACTGCCCCATCTGCAGTGGCTCCCCCAGGTTCTGGCCCATACCAACTTTTCTGCCTGGCCAACAAGTGCTTCAGGACTCTGCCACGCCAAACCTTGCCTTACAGGTAACAAACAGTGAATGCCATAGCAACCAATTCTGTGGGTGCTCTGGGGCTGGAGTACCCACAGTGAAAAATTAGCAGGTGCTCAGCACCCACCTCCACCCAGAGCCTCTCTCCTGACAGTGGCCCTGCTGATCAATGCTACCTCCTCATCCCTCCCGGTGACTCTCACCTGCTGTGAACAGCTGTTTCGCAGTGTGCAGGATGCTCTGGGAGGAAGGGATAGGAGCAGAGGAGAGGTGAGGTGGGGATTTGGGAAAACAAGCAGAGAGTGGGGGCAGGGCCCGGGTTTGACAGAGTGGGTCAAGCACCCCCTGGCTAGAGGGGAAATTGGTGCCTTTGGTGAATTCCAACTCCCAAGCTCCTCAGGGATGCCTCCCTGCAGACTCCAGCACCCACGGCTCCTCAGAACACTCAGAAGTTATTACTTCTGTTGTTCCCTTAAAGATACAATAATTGCAGTTCATCAATTTAACTGGGGGTTGACAAACACACACTCTTATTTCCATTGCAGCACTATTCTGGTTTATATTAAAAGTAAAACATGGTTATTTAACAAGAGGACATAGGATTAAGTTATACTACATATAAGGAATAGAGAGATTAAAAAGGTTACCAACTATAGTAATAATATCCTTCTAAGACTACAAGTTGACTTCAACAACTTATAGTCTTTGCCTATGAAGGTTTCTCACCTATGTTCAGTTCCTAGAAATTTCAGCCCCTGGATTGGGGGACTCCGCATGCAGTGATTTCAAGAGCTCTGGCCCTTTGTATCTCCCCATGTGATGGATACCAAACTGGCTTTCTGTTTCTGTGTACATCTCCCAGAGTTCATTGACCCTGGCAGCCTGTATTTCCTGGCACAAAATGCCCTCTCGGCATAGGTTGTGCCAATCTTAACTGCAGTCTTCAAAGGATTAATATCATAGACAGTCATGAAACTACAGGATGGCAATGGAATGCTAAGTATAAAGTTTCCATTCATATAAATTCTCAGCTCCACAGGTACCAGCCATGGAGACTCCACAACCCTGCCCATCAAGCCAAAGAGTCTTTTTTGTCTTTGCTTTGGTTTTGTGGCAGTAGCTAATAAGGAAGTGTAATCTACTTAGTGACATTTTGGTGCTTAATAAACCTGAACAAAGCCAAAGGGACTAGACTCTAGACAACAATTAACTTTTTCAGTGTTTGTTATTACAGCTGGGTTGTATGTGCAAGCCCATAGGGCGTATTGTCACGGAAGAGCCAGGCAATCCTCAAACACTTTTTTGGGAGTCCTAATAACTAAGTTCAGCTCCGAGCATTCCTTCTACATGTTTGTATAAATCAATCCAATATCCCAGCAAAGGGTGGCACCACAAACCCCAGATGCCCCATGCTGTTTCTCAAGAGGATTTAGCTTATTATCAACATGGATCTTCTCTAAAACCCTATAAACAGTCAGTTCTGGTAGCAATTATTAATTAATTGTTCCTATCACATAAGGGTTCTATTGTATAAGGCACTGCACAGAAAAGTTATTAAAAATCAGTCTCTGCCCTGTGCCTCATTGCTGGCAATCGGGAATGTGCAGAGGCTGCTTGGGTTATGTCAGCCCTCAAAGCAGGATGAATTCAACTTTGGATTCACCCACTGCACTCTCGAGCTGATTATGTGGCAGGAGCTGGAGCTGCAGCTGCGACAGAAGAATCAAGGGAGCACACACACACAGAGCCCCTTACCTATTAAAAAGCAGGGTTACCATTGTCATCGGGAGGCCAGCTACCCCTGACTGCTACTGGTACATAGCCAATCAGTTTGGTGCAGGGAGATTGGTTCTGGGGCCAATGTCATACAAATATGTGATGCCATGGAACAGGTCCTGCTGTACCAGGTTATAAAGCTTGGCAATGACCAGGAGATTGATGAGCAGGAGAGATAAGTGGAAGGGAAAGGAAAATTGGTAGATGGGCACGTGCCCCCAAACAGTTCCTGGTAACAGCATTATTGTGGCATAGAAGCCAACTGGCTAATCAGACTGGGTTTGACCTCAGACTAGTTAGTTTCCACTGGACATGTATACACATAACAAAACACACATTACTGCATTTAATAGACACCCTTGTTGGCAGTTTCAGCAGAGAGCGCGAAGACAGAAAGGACACAAACTGAACTACCTCATTCATAGACGGATGCCCCGTGTGTTCTTCTCCACATTAATGTAAGGAGAGCATGTTTTAAAACAAGTTCTTTATACCATCTCATCACCCAACTCAAAGTTGTAGGGCAGGGGTCTCTAATCTTTTGAAGCAGGAGATCACTTTTTGAATTTAAGTGCAATCCAGGATCTACCTCAGACCCAATACCCTTAACCCACCTCCTTCTCTGAGGCCCTACCCCTGGTCACTATTTTCCCTCCCTCCCCCATTCTTCCTCCCTTTTACCAGGCAGGGGCAGAGGGTTGAGAGACAGACTCTGATCTTGGGCTAAGGGATTTAGAATGTGAGAGGGCCTCTGAGCTGAGCCGGGGGCAAGGAGTTGAAATGCAGGACGGGGTTCAGGGTAAGGCTCTTTAACGGAGTTTGGACCCAAGGGGCTCAGGGCTAGGTCAAGGGCTTGGGTTGAAGAAGGGGGTTCATGACTGGGGCAGGGGTTTGGGATTCTGGCTCCAGCTGGACACTGCCTACCTCAGGTGGCTCCTGGGTGGTAGGGCAGTGGGCTAAGGTAGGCTCGCTAAGGCAGGCCCTGCCCATTCATTCTGTGGAGATAGAATACAGGGTGGGAGGGTGCACCCTGACATCAACGCCCCCCTCTCCCTTCTCTGCCCTGTACAGCAAGCAGGAGGCTCGCGAGGGGTGGGCAGCTCCAAGGCAAAGGGCAGGAGATGCACAGCAGTGGGGGAAGGAGCAGCTGAAGTGCTGTGCTTGATAGCCTCTTGGCCAAACTAGTCAGGATCATCTGTAAGAGGTTCCAAGATCTACCAGTAGATCCCGATCTGCTGGTTGGTGACCACTGTTGTAGAGGATCGCTCCCTGCTCTACAGAACTCACCCTGGTACATGAAAGGTGAGGAAACCCTTTGAATGCTCCAGGTATACCCAACAGCCCTATGAAACAAGCAGTCTTTTCAGGTTAGATTTGCCATATACAGAACATTAATGTACCTGTTCTGTAGGTACACAGATTACTAGTCATTAGCGCTATCTATTTAGCAGCTTCCACAAGCACTAAACAAACATGGAAACTTTAAAAATTAAAAAAAGCTTTAAAGTCGAACATATCTCGTATCTGTTAGGATCTTAATTTAAGATCACCATTAATGGTGAATCAGAGGGGATGATTCCACTCTTTGATATTACACAACAGCATCTACTAGAGTAATGGAGTAGAAAAAGGTTGCATATCTCTAACAAATTAAAGGTGAGATAGCTCAGTGGCTTGAGCATTGGCCTACTAAACCCAGGGTTGTGAATTCAATCCCAGGAAGGGACCATTTAGGAGTCTGGGGCAAATCTGTCAGGGATGGTCCTTGGTCCTGCCCTAAGGGCAGGAGACTGGACTTGATGACCTCTCAAGGTCCCTTCCAGCTCTATGATATAGGTATATCTCCATATTTTAAAAAAAAGCCCGCTGGAATCTGTGGGAATTTTTCCATCAACTTCCATGGGTTTGATTTGGTCCCCAAACATTGGGTGATACTGACATGGAACAATTCTATGTCTAGCATTTCGCTAAGATAATTATGGCATAAAAATATACAAGCGCTCTCACACACATACACTCCCACTAACACCAATGTTAATCTAAAGTGAGCCTTTTTATGTATAAGGCATCACTAACATTCAATGAGAAAGCACCAATTGCATGTAAAATTTTAAAAGTCATTCGTTCATCTCCTCCGCCCCCAGTCAGTCACAGTACATGCAGCCTGTTGCGCTAACCATTTTCCTTGCCAGACCATCCTGCAGACTATCATAGTTTGAAATACAACTTCATTCTTTCAAGCATTCCCTGTGACATGCAAGTGATTCATTTTAAATGGGTTCCACTGAAACAACAACCAGATTGACTGGAATGTAAATAAATGGGCTTGAGGGAAAGGAGAAGGAGGAAAGAAAAGTGAAGAATTGTACTCCAGTTGCACTGCGTAATATAGAACAGTTCCAATATGATATTCATTAGAGCACAATACCTCAGTTTCTGTTCACAGAAATATTGTAGGACATGTGAGTTGGTAGCAGGCTAAAAAAGCTCTGTTTAAAAGGAAACTTCTCTGTCCTAGGCTGTTTCAAGATGTTATGCCCAAGAGAGTCAATGTACACAGTTCATTCCATATTTGGTGTCTACTCTGACTTTTGCATTTAAGCCACTTTCCACTATAATCTTGTCTTTAATCAACAAGGATGCTGCTATACTTCATGGTTTTAAGGATTCTGGGTCAGAATGGTTTGATAAGAGTGAACTGGATAACTTCAAATCCAACCTTCCTCTTTCCTGCCTCTTAAACAACACAAGTTTGTAGCTTGCTGTAGGGTTTCCTAAATGTTAGTTGTTTGTGTGTATATAGTTAACACTATTGGATTCTAGAGAACATTGCACAAAGAATTGAAAATAGAGTACACGCCAGTTGTAAAATAACCCCTTTAAAAAGACACAGGGAAACAATTCAAGTTTCCTACCTCACTGCATATGTTGCTTACAGTAAAAAAGAGAGACCCCAAGATAGTAGTCCCATTGCTTTTAGAACAACCTAAGAGTATCTTCCCTGAAAAGTGACATGACAAATGGTGGGAGGAAGGGAATGCTACTCTTATTTTATAGATGAATTCAGACATGAGTGACTTTTCCATCATCACACAGATATCTGTGGCACAGACAAACTGAAGCTAGCTCTTCCAATGTCATAATAGTAATGCACTGAAGAAAATAATGTGACCCTAACACGTTGTCGGTGTTTAGAAAATGCTATTTATTCAACTAATGAGACAAGAATATGGAAAAAGTTAGTTTATTTTTCAGAATCTTGACTAAACAGAAATCAAACTGGTGCCTCTGGTGAATTTCTATATTTATGTATGTACTAGAAAAATTACCCGGCCTTGCTTGGGTCCAATGTCCGCCTACAAATTGGGGAGGGGGAAGGAGTTCCAGCCACCCCACCCTTTTTAATGGGCATGTGGGGGTGGGTGGGAGGCTTGAGTTTGGCTGGGGATAAGGGATTCACTATGCAGGCTGCCCCGGGGAGAGAGGACTACCTCAGCCCCCTCTCACCACAGCAGCTTGGGGCCAGATGAGAAGCACCTGTCTCTGTGGCCACGGTAGCTGCAGCAGCCACAGCTAGGGGGAGGGGGTACATGTCCCCCAGCTGGGGATACACACACAAAACTCAAATATATAGTAGACAGCTGTCCTTTTCTCCACTTCTGCTCCCCGATATCCCAACAGGATTATAGCTGTCCCTGTCCCCATCTCTGGCCCCTTGTTGCCCTGCTGTGGTCATTATACAGTATAACTATCACTGCAAGCAGAACTCTCCTTTTTCATGTTATGAGAAACAATCACATTCTAGGCACATCCCATTGTCTTGGCACAACCAAATCCTTACCCTGCTTTAAATTATGATAGGAAGAAGCTGCATACAAAAATTGGTGGTCCTAGCTCTTACCATTTAGGAGGAAGTCTTAAATGAACAGAGGGACAGACAGAAAGACAGACTCACTTGCTGACTCACAAACTCTCCCAAACATATAGTTGATTACTAGCCCAAAATGAGAGGGAGAGTTAATCCTTAAACAGGATAAAAAAAATCCATAAGATTAAAATTACTAATATGATCTATGTATAATTTTTTCAGGTATATTGTTGAAGACAGGAAAAAATATATCATTCTGTGTTGCAAGTGCCTACCTACATTGTTTTGATAGGGGACTGGATTGCTGAAAGAGTTAAAAATGGCATGCATAGCCTATTGACAATGAAGCACAGAGCCTTTCATGATTCACATATAGCTCAAGTTAACAGTAAGAGTGACTGAAAAATTTAACTCTTGAGGGATGTTTTGCGCATCTGAAGTGAGCCTAGTGCTCCAAGTCCTATTCACAACTAGAGGCCCTACAGATGAGGCACTCAGGCCTTGTCTAAACTATGCGGGCCATTGACCTATGTTACACAGCTACAGCTACATGAAGAACGTAGCTGAAATCAACATACTTCGATCTGCTTACCGCAGTATCTTCACAGCAGTAAGTCAACAGCTCTTCCATTGACTCTGCATATTTTTCTCATTTTGGCGGCGTACCAAAGTCAACGGGAGAGTGTTTGGTGATCTATTTATTGCATCTTAGACAATGTTCCCTCTAATTTTTCCCATCCGTGTGTGGAATAAATTTTGCTGTGAGCACCAATCCATGTGTGGATGTGCACCACCAGTAGAAACACATTCTGCCAGATGTAGGTATTCTGCTCAGCCAGGCAACACCTGAATCTCTCCCAGGTGGCTGCTCAAGTGCTCCGTGTGCAGGGACCACTGGTCCTAGACCTCCACCAGATCAACTGCTGCCCATCGATTCGTAAGATAGCGAAGACATGTCCTGAGAGCAAGTATAGTGATGGCTGGACTCACTGGGAAATCCAGTAAGGTAAATATTGGTTTTAATCTAAACCAATTTAGGGAAACATAGGATTTAAAATAACTGTTAACACTGTTATTTAAGTACTAACTAATTGTTAGAGCTGTAACTGCTGCAAATTAGAGTAAAAAATCTGAAAGCCACAAAAAGTCAGGGAAGTCTGAGTTTGCGGCTGGATTACTCACATCTCAGTGTAAATTGGAAGTAGCCCTTTGAGTTCAGTGGGGTTACACTGAAGTGAAACTGAAGAAAGGAGATTCAGGCTCTGCTACTGGTATACATTTAACAGCTACTCAGTCAGCAACATTAGAAAGACACAATAAGGAAGTAGAAAAATAAAGCCTTCAATAATCAGTTGTAGAAACAGACACATATGTTGGTGCTGAAATTTATTCTTCAGCCCTGGTCTAAGTGTTGCAGTATTGCTCTTTAAAAAAATGTAACTGGAAGAAACTGAAGAAGTGACACATGCCACTTGCCTCACTGAATGTTATTTTAATACTAATAGGGAAATCTTGCTTTGTGCACAAACACTTTTCTTTAGTGTAGATAAAAAACTTGAATATTCTGTATCTATTTCACTGGTGATGACAAGTATGTTAATTGCTTGCAGATAACATCTGTTCTAGTGAAATCAAGATGCAGACTCTAGCTGTATTGCTGATGCTATATTGTAAGTTTTGTCTACAGGATGTACTGCTGAAGTCTTAATGCAGCTGAAATACCTTTGAGAATCTTCCAGTGTCTGAAACCAAATCTGCCAGAAGCCCTGGGTCATTGAAATGTCTCTCTTTGACCACAGGACTCACCTTTGAAGCTCAGAGACTTTCACTGACCATGACGCTGAAGTGAGCTCTGGCTGAAACAAGTTCAGGGTGATCTGCCAACAGCCCTGCATGAGACAGCCTCTGATTTCTTTCTGTTTACAGTACAGGGTGAAGGGCCTCTCCAGCTAGAAGAGCATGAGCCTGGTGAATATAATGTCAGATCTAAGGAGCCCTTCTCCTCTCTATGGACCACAGTTACATTTTTACAGCATTTGTGTGCAGCCTTTGTCCTCAAGTCACTTACCAGATGTGCCTCTTGACTTGGGCCAATAATGGTTCTGAAGACACTGCTCAAACTAGTATCACTTCCTTTCTTTCCATCATGCTATATATTTGCATGCATATCTTTTAAATACTTGAAGTTAATTAACTCTCCAAAAACAAGAAGTCCTGTGGCACCTTAGAGACTCACCAAAATATAGAGAAACATGAGTTTGTGTGGGTAAAACCCACTTCATCAGATCAACTTGGAGTATAAATAACAGAAACAAAGGTGTGTGTAACAGCAGAAGTAGTTCCTGTCAATCCTACGACACGTGCTAATGAGGCTAAGTAAGTGGGCTCCATGTGTTCCATCCATGGCTTTTGATATGGATATTTAGATGTTAAAAGCAGGAGAAACTGGCTTTGAAATGTGCCAACCAGTTAATAAGGTTCAGAGGGGTAGCCAAGTTAATCTGTAACAGGAAAAACTTTAAAAACACACAAATAGTCTAGTAGTACTAATGCTAATAGTCTAAACAAGAATATTGGATAGCTCACACACTACCTTCCACCTTTTAATAAACTTAACTTAACCAACCAAACAATGGAGGTGCTAATGGTTCTTACACTCCTGTGACTACTTGAACTACCTACTCACCATCTATATGTTTCGTTGGTCCTTAGAGTGCTGTTAGACTGAGTTGTTTTTTAAGTTTTTTCTCCTCTCCCCCCCCCCCCCTCCCCTCATTCATCCTTGGATCTGGATTCATTATACTCCGGTCATCTGAAGTGGGTTTTGCCCACGAAAGCTCATGATACCATCTACATGTTTTGTTAGTCTTTAAAATGCTACTAGACTATTTGGTTGGTTTTTTTTAAGTTCAACCAGTTAATGTCATTGATCAAGCCCAGAGTAATGATGTTAAATCTGTAGATGAATTCTGGATATGGAATGGTAACGCACATAAACCTGTAGGGGAATATTTTAACCTGCCTAGTCATTTAATCATGGATTTAAAAGTAGCCATTCTTCTACAAAGGAATTTCACGAACCAATTACAGAGAGAGACTGCAGAACTAGAATTCATCTACAGATTTGACACCGTTACCCTGTGCTTGAACAGTCATTAACTGGTTGGCACATTACAAAGGGTACTACAGTTGACAGGTACTTCTGCTCTCTCTCTTCTCTCTGTGTGTGGTATATTTTACACACACACACACACACACACACACACACACAAATATACGTGTTTATGTCATGTCCATTTCAATTCATCTGATGAAGGGGGTTTTGCCCTTGAAATCTCATAATTCTATATATTTTGGTCAGCCTTAATGTGCCACAGGCCTACTCCTTATTTTTAAACTTGCATACTAACACAGCTACCCCTCGGAGATTTACTCCCCACAGTCATGAATATTTTCTGAGAATTCTAGGCTTTGTCTATCCTACACAGCCATGTTGATAAAAGTCAGGCAATGTAAAGAGTGTTTGTTAGCACTTTTGCTGACAAAATACTTCCACCCCAATGATCAGGGTCTGTGTTTTTGCCACTTGCTCTGGCAAAACTTTGGTCTTTCGTGGGGGAGATGGTGTTAAGCACTTGTGAACTACAAAAGGTTTGTATAAGTAGCATTCTGGGAGGGTGAAGGAGGCAACGGAACCCATAGGAATTCACAAGGAATTAGCTTTCTTTTCCCCACAAAGCATTCTTCCGAATCCAGGACAATGTAACCTGCTAAAGCAGTGGTCCCTGAAGTGTGGGTGTGCCCCCTAGAGGGGCAGGGAGGAATGTTTCGGGGGAGCATAGGAGACACAGGCCAGCCCCCACAAAGGTCAAAGAGTACCACCCAGCCCCCACTCTGCTCCTGGTCCCCACCTTCCAGCCTGTGTCTCCCTACCCTGACCCTGGGCCTCATGTCCTGGCCAATGGCTCCTGGCCCCAGCCTCTTAGCCCCAACCACAGGCCCCACCTCCCCCCGTCCTGTGGCTCTTTGCCCCAACCACAGCCTGACCCTAACTATAGACCCCAGTCACAGCTCTGGAGAAGTGGGGGTGTGGACCACGTAAGGCAATGAAGGTCATACAAGTTTGAGGACCACTGTGCTAAAGAGAGTGTGCCATAAAGCAAGGGACAATAAAATACACCACAATTGATTTTTGTGGTGATATAAGGTTTTCTGCTTCACACAAATCCAACAATGACCATTTTCCCACATTCTTATAGCTCCCCAACTTGATTTCCCATCAGTTTTTAAAAATCCCCTTTCCCTTGAAGAGTAAGTAGGTTTCTCACATGTATTGTGCAGCCTTAAAATAAATAACTACATGTGAAATAACTCCCAAAATAATAAAATCAAAATAGCACGTCCACACTGTGGGGGAGCCTCAAAATTAGTCCAAGGCAGACTCCGTCACTATAGATGTGCTACGTCAACTTAGAGCCCCAGGAAACACTGGAGAGTAATTACTTCCAATTACTCTGGGGAGTAGTTATTTCAAAATAGCATCAGCAGAACATCCACACTACTGCTATTTCAAAATAAGCATTATTCCCCGAGGAAAGCAGGAGTACAGATTTTGAAATAAATGGCCCCTTATTTCAAAATAATGGGCTTGGTAGTATGGACACTCCATTTATTATTTTGAAATGGGGGGGGGGGTTATATTTCAAAATAACTCCCTCATGTAGACCAGGGCTAAGAGATCTATAACTGTACTATTTAAAGAGCCTGATCCAAAGCCCATTGACATAAATAGGAGTTTTTCCCACCAATTTCAGTGGGTTGGGGTCAAACCTCAATCTAACTCTTATTCCCACTTAAAACAGTGCTTCACACAGTTCTTTGCTTCAGGTTGCTACTGCCTAATTCCTCTCAACTACCCAAAGCCAAAAAAGCCTCCATCTGGGGAGCTTTGAATCTGTGTGAACAGCACTCCATTGAGAGCATGCAAATAAATTATATGCATTAGAGATGCAATGCTGGTGTGATAGTCAGAATGATTTTAGTAGAATTAAAGATTGCTGAACAAGTTTTGTGACCACTTAGCAATCCCAGATTTGCCATAAAACTTAGGACTGGTGGGAGTAACAACAACAACTTGCTACAATTTAATTCTTTCTGTATTTACAATTAGCAGCCATAGGGCCTTGCTAATAAACAGATCTGGGTGTGTGCCTGATTTTTCAGTTCACTGGCAGTAAACAAACAAATGTTTGAATAGCCATTGCACCAACGAGCAAGAATGAGAATGATTCTTTAGTCGAACGCTTCAGGTACTCTCTTTGAGAGACCAAGTTCAAGTCTTCATGCTAATGACTAATTATTTTATACACAATGGAACATCAGCAAGGGGGGTTGAAAGAGATTTGTACCACAGGTTACTGGAAGATCAAATCCCTGCTCTACATCCATCAAAGGAGGGAAATGAACCTGGGTCTTCTATGTCCTGAACGAGTGCCCAAACCGTGAGGCTAAAGGTTATAAGGGGATCATCCCCCTGTGAATAGCCTTAAAACGAGTAGATGTTTTTTGTCAAAGACTATTTGGCAAATTCACACTAAATATGTAAATTGTTTCAGGTCAACAAAAGCTACATTTATTTGAGAATGAACTATTTGTCCAAAAATTTCACCCAGCTTTAGTAGGGAGTGATCATGACATTTCCTTACCTGTAGAACCACACCATTTTATTAGATTCGGCTGATTTTGTATTACATTTTCCCAATGTATAAAGGAAAACAAGCAGCCTTACACAAACTGGGACTCAGATATATCTGAAGGAAAGAAAAACCCAGCAAGTTCACAATGTCCATCAGTTGAGTTTTCAGGAACCACTCATACAACAGTAACGGCAAATGTGGCATGGTAACAGAGATCACTGCCAATTCAAGAATTGGCTACCACAGAAAAAAAGTGCATTTCAATAGCATTTTGCAGAACCACACATACTGTACTGCTATAGTATGTCTGCGATTAGTTTTGTTTCAAGTAGTTTATTTACAGTGATTTTGCAAGAACAATTTCACAGATGGTGGGGTCTTTATTCATGAGAATGCAGTGAAGGGGTTCATTTTTATTCAGTAAACCCAAGGAATCACTATTATAATCAGACAATTATCCTGTGCTACTGCTTTCCTCCGAGTTTTGCTACTATTAAGCTAACAAAAGGCTCTTTGAACAAGTATTTTACCAATATTTTCTCTTCACATCATTGAGAAAACAAAAACTAAATAGAGTCAGATTAAAACATTTAAACAGCCAGGAAAAAGTTGATGCCAAGATGAGAGGGAGGGAGAAACAAAAACAAAACAAAACAAAAAATGAACCTTCCTTTGGGTAGAACTTTTCAGGACTTGTTTATGAACTGAGCCTTGTAACATCCATTCACAAGGTCGGAAGAAAAACAACCCCACCAGGTGTGCCATGAAAGTCAATTTCTGACTATTGTTGTGGCATAGAACCAGAAATCTAGAACAGCTAACAGGATGTACAAACATATTAAATAATAGTATCATTTTCAATATTTTGGTCAGCTATTTCCTTTATGATAGTGTAAAATAGAACTGGGCAAAATTTTTCAGCATAGTTTATTTTCCAAAAATGCAGCTTCAGCAATTGAAACAGTTAATTTGTCAACTTTGTAGATTTTTTTTTTTTTGGGGGCGGGGAGGAAGAGAGGGATTGTGTCAAAACTAAAGTTAAAGTTTTGTTAATGTAAAAATGCAATGCTTCATTTCAACCCCCCAAACTGTTTCAATTTTCTAGCATTTTTTCAGAATCCCAAGGAAAAGAAGAGTAGATTTAGAAAACAGCTGGAGGAGTTGCACTCTACCAACATGACAAGCAGTCTTAGACAAACAAAACAGTGCAGTAGTTCATTTATATCTCAGTTTGTAGCTTGTGGCAAGAGAAGCTGGAGGATATTCCCTGAAAGGGTACAATTTGATCCTCATCACTTCAATGCAGTCAAATCAGGGACGAATTTGACATAAGTAGCTCTCTAAGGCTACGTCTACACTTCAGAGTTTTTGCGCAAGAGTGCTTGCGCAAAACTTCTTGTGCAAAAGCACGTCCACACCTAAAAGCGCATCGCAAAAGTGATGAGCTTTTACACAAGAGAGCGTCCACACTGCATGGATGCTCTTGCGCAAGAAAGCTCTGATGGCCATTCACAGAATGGTCATCAGAGCACCTGTTCTTTTTCGGAGAGGCTCTTTTTGTGCAAGAAATCCCTGTGGAGCGTCCCCACATGCCTTTTTGCACAAGAACAGTAGCGCAAAAAGGAGGTATTCCTTGTAGAAGGAGGTATACCTACACCACAAAAAGCCCCCGTTCTGTCGATTGACTGTAGATTTTCTTGCGCAAAAACATGCTTGTGGGATTTTGCACAAAACACACCATTTTTGCACAAAAACCTTGTAGTGTAGACATAGCCTAAGAGCATGTCCCCACACACACACACACACACACAGCCAGTCCAGGTGAACTGACTCTGGTTTGAAGAGCTTGGGTTAAGAAAGACTGTAAAATTGCTGTATAGACATCCATGCTTGGTCTGGAACCCAAGCTCTGAGACCTTGCAAGGAGGGAGGTTCCCAAGACTGGGCTGCATCTCAAGCCCAAACATCTACACAACAATTTTCAGCATCATAATCAGAGCTATGGGAGCCCAAATCAGTGAATCCATTTGAGTCATGGGTCTCTTATTGCAGTGTACACATACCCTGCCTGTCCAGAAGGGCAATTAAAAATTCCTCCTCTTTAACCAATATTGGTGACGCTCATATATAACCATTGCCAAGCCAGAAGACATGCCCTGGTTGAATGTGTTTTGCTGCTGCTATTCTCTTCAGGTCCTTCCACTTCGCCCTTTATTGTGGCAATTCAGCCCTTCCCAGAAGAAACTATTTTATAGAAGATAAATGCCATAAGAGGAAAATTGTTCTCAGGTCTCCTCCTTCCTCAGTTTTGTAAGTCAAAGTAGTTTGTACATAGAATTTTTTCCACTCCAAAGAACTGTCCTGAGTATTTGGAGGAGACTATAGTTCACTGAAGCTTAAAATGATCACAACTCCTAAGTCACGTTGGCTTGCATGACAAAAATGAATCACATTTACCAAAAACATTGCTATGAACATGTATTTTGTGTTCTTAAAGATGCAGCTTTTTGTCACCCGGCCCTCCTTTTGCTTTGCTCCTAAACAGATGCTTTCAAACCTTTCATTAACATGGAGTAGCTGAAGGAATGAATCAGTCAAATTTTGTGGACTTGCTGCATTAACACTCTGTATATGGGGGCCCAATGATACTCTGGCTACTTTGTGCCTCAAGCCCCATTGTTACAAAGTGGTCCTAATCTTTATGGGTATGACCCCTTGAAACTTTTTCCTGTATATGGAGTTACTGGTGTGGCACAGGAGACACTCTAAAAGCTTATAGGCCATCCACCTTCTTAAATATTCAGGGGTAAGAGAGATATCCTTGGGAAGGAGTTATAGCCCTGTATTTGAACTTACCCCAGCTGTCGGCAACTGGCACAACGTTGGAGCAGATCAAAGTCTGCTGTAATCTGGAGGGAAGGAACAGCCCAAACACAGGAACCCCAGAACAAAAGGTGTGCAAAAGAGTACATTTGTACTTCCTCAACTGCTCTGAGCACTCCTGAGCCTGTGCTGAAAATCTGGTCCAATATATGCAGTCATAACACAACGTCCCAAGTATTTCACAGAAGATTTGAAGGATCACATTTAGTTTTCTGGACATGCAAGCTATAATCTTTTAGCAAAATTTTCCAAGTGCCTTAAAAACTTTTGGTCATTTGTTCCAACAACTAGGATGTCATCCAGGTAGCATTGTTTCTCGGATAGAATTTCTTCTTATTGAATAAATGAAGTAATTTCCTCTGCTATTATTTGTAGGATTATTACTCCTTTGTAAATATTAGGATGACTATACATTTTGTGTCTCAGAGGAGTAGCTGTGTTAGTCTGTAACTTAAACTTTCAAAACAACAAGTGGTCCTGTAGCACCTGAGGGCAGGTCTACAGTAGGAAATATTTCAAAATAACTAAATTCAAAGTAACTATTTCGAAATAAGTGTATTCCCTAAGGAAAGCAGCAATACAGATTTTGAAATAACCAGCCCATTATTTTGAAATAATGGGCTTGGTAGCGTGGATGTGCCATTTATTATTTTGAAATAAGGGGGGTTATAAATATAGCATCATGAGCTTTTGGGGGAGATAATCCATCTCTTCAGAAGAGTGGAGCAAAAGACAGAGGCAGAAATATAAGCAGAAAACATTTTATGGTTGAAGTGTTGATGAATCAAATATTAGCATGCAGGATTTTTCATTTATTCCTCTTTCCCTCGCCGCTGCTGCTTTTTTTAACTATTCGTCATCTGCTGCAGAGCATCAGTAATGACTTGCAATTTATATGACCCATTGTCTGCAACAAATAATATATGGCAAACAATTACACGCAACTTTCTTCCTGCGGGGTCACTCACATGTAATGTTCATTATTTGTATTTACTGAACACATTCTTAAAAATCAGCATCAGTTCAAGAACATTTTGTAAACAGATAAAAGGCTAAGTTCTTTAGCTACTTTATTCACAACAACTAATTTAAACAGATCTACTTCAAAGACGGTGGTTTGGAAGAGCTATTAACACATGATGGAATCCATTGCCAAATCCTTATTCAAAATACACACTTTCATAAACAGTTTTTCAAGAAAAACAAAAATTAATATGCTCATAGGCTTAAAAGTTATTATGTGTGATTAATGAAATATGGGTTTGTGAATACACACTTCTAAAAATACCACTATGGTTTTGAAATGTCTTCACCTTGTGTCCAGATAACGTAAGAAGAGGTCAGAAATACCAAAACCTATTTTAACCTGCTCTTGCCCCTCTTTTGACAGTGTCTAAGAAGGAAGTAAGGAAGGTTCCACACAGAGGATCTAATCTGAAGAGGAAAACAAGAGAAAATAGCCTTATTGCTCTCCTTTTCAATAGTAATTGTCGCTGTGTAGACAGTGCCAAATGACGAAATAAGCTATTTCAAAATAGACTCAAAATAAGCTACACAATTTGCGTAGCACAAATTGCGTATCTTATTTCGAGTGCTGTGTAAATGTACCCTTAGTGTCCAAAAAAGGTAAAATTTAGTCATGGACTGACTTTCTATAGAAAAATCATCACCACTCGGTCCAACTATTGCATAGTCCTTTCTAGAAACACGTGAATGCATTGGAATCACTATGCTTGTAGCCCCGGAAGATTCTGAGACTGAGACATGAAAGTTTGTTTAGATAGACAGACAGACAGAATGTAAGATCATTTTTGGAGGGTTGCATGACTTCCACCAAGCTTTGTATAGTTATGTGTATCTCAGTTAAGGCATCTGGTTTTAAAAGAGGAAAGGAAACAAAAGATAGTCCAGTATAATTTCTGAAAACTCTCAGTCCTAAAATAGATTCTGTACTTTGGCACATACAGAATACATGACACTGTGATGTGGTAAGATAGAGTTCTTATTACCACTTTTTTGGCAATGTGTGATAAAGAAAAAATTAGAGGTCTTTAAATGCCATGAGATACACAAAGAATGTAAACTCTCTATAGCCTCACTTTCATGACACTTCACTTCCAATCTAAATAATTTTCAAACATGGAAACGAGGAGGGGGGAGAGACATCAAATTTTTGTGGAATGTAGATCATTTTCAGACAGTTGTTGAACTTCCAAAATTAAGGACTTTTCAGAGATTTTTTTCAGCAGCAGTGCTACCACCCTTCCCGACTGATTGTGATAAAGCTTTTTAAACTACATATATCATTATGTATTCAACTATACAACATAAAATGGTGTGCATCAATACAAACACAGCTCATATGTACCTCTTTTCCTCAATGGATTTCAAAGGTCTTTACAGAGAGGGTCAATATCAATCCCATTTTACAAATGGGAAAAGAGTGGCACAGAGGGGTTAAAGTGACTTGCCTATCATCATCCAACATATCATTTGCAGAGCTAATGTAACCCACACATCTATGGGCTGTAGTGTACTCATTTAGTCAATAGTTTGACACGTTAATAAACAAACACTAATTTATTTTTAACAGCTACTACATACTCTAGCTAGATGAAAGAAATTGTGATAAAAATACCAATAATTCTTTAATGTCTATGATTGTCTTGCACTCTTCTTTTGAATATTACTTTTTCATGTTATTTAGCCATTTTTTCTTACATTTATTGGCTGTTGATTGGACGACAGTTATTTTCCTCTGAATTTCATGTTTGTCAAAGTGTGGCATAACAAGCTCCTGTCTCTAACAGCAAACAAGAGACATTTGTCCTACTATTGACTGTGGCACTAGGTCTCGGACCACTGAACTAGTCTGTGTCTCCTGATATATTATTCATTATGGAAGTTGTGCCAGTATTAATCTTTACAGCCTTTTCAGTTTACATTCCTTGTTCAAGAAGATGCCAAGAGCCCGCGCAAGAAAGCATTTCTTAAGTTAGACAGAGAGAGACATTTAAAAAAAAAAAAAAAAAAAAAAAAAAAAAAAAAAAAAAAAAAAGCTGGATGGATGAATATTTATCTTCAGAGGGCTCCTTAATAAGGCCTGTTCAAGTTACCAAAAACCATTCTGTTCGGTGATGACTTTAGGCTTCTACCACATTTCTATTGACTAAGATCCTCATATTAATTTGTGTGCATACACGGATGTTTGTATGGAGGCAGGGGAAACATTTTACTGTAAACTGGACCATGGATGTGTTGTATGACCTATTTATTCGCCAACTATAGAAAAGAGTACCCAATAAAAATCCATTCCTTGCAGAAGATTTCCCTATAATATAACTGACGAGTTTTTAAACTGACTAAAAGATGCAGAGTGCACAAAGCAAAGTTTGAGCTTGATTAGAATGAAATATTGGTTGTACTCTAAACTCAGAATGAAAGGTTGCTTTCTATGGGCTCTATCTAGCACATAGTCCAATTTTTGAGGGTTTGGCAGTAGTTCCTCTGTGGGCTTCCATGGTTCAACTTTCACTAAGCCTAAGTCTCAATCAAGAGCCAAAAGTTTCTCCACAGTTCCCTAGAGAATCAGGCTCCAGGCTCTGGCAACCGTTCTTTACTAGGATTCTTTAAAAAAAAATTAAAAAATAAAAATAAAAAAGTGTCAGGATTTTAAAGTACATATATTTTAAGTACATATATTTTATATTTACTTATATGTACTCCCAAAATGAGCTCTATTTTAATATAGCATGTCACCTGGGAATAAGTTTTGTACAAGAATACATACATAATGTTTAGAGGGAGTTAAGGCAGGAAGTATGCTCCAGTAATTTAGGATAAAATAATTACAGGGATGTTGTAAATATCCCACAAACAAGCATTATACAAATCTGAGGAATTCAGAATTAAGGTTAAAATGTAAAACAATCCAAACATATTTAGGAATAGAAATGCAGTACAGGTGTAGCCATGTCAGTCCCAGAAATATTAGAGAGACAAGACGGGTGAAATATCTCCACAGCACCTAATTCTATCAGCAAGAAAACTTTTCAATCCACACAGAGCTTTTGTTCAGGTTTGGAAAAGGTATTCAGAGAGTGTTACAATTAAATAAAAGATGGAGCAGTTGGCTGTGACACTTGGAGTAGTTTTCCTAGACTTGAAGAACTACTCTGTGTAGCTCCTAAACTTGTCTCTCTCACCAACAGAAGTTAGTTCAATAAAGATCTCATCCATCGTGAATGGAAAATGCACTAAGGCATCTAAACAACCTTAACTCTACACTATAGCTTTATGATGCAATATACAGCTATGAGTAACACATTTTAGTTTTTCTGATGCCAGATTTGAAAGAATAGATTTTTCAAAAGACATTTGGTTTATTCATAATCCTCAGGCAAGAGAACAGAGGTACATAATTTTACCATCTATAATGAGAATGTTTCTCTCTCTCACAGGGTCACTGTGAAGATAAAGATTCTAGCTGACAGGAGCAGCTGCAGAAGCAGCCAGAACAGACTGCTGATGGGAATTGGGTGCATAAATACTTTTAAGAGCGTCATGAGGGTCCTTTACACCCCCAAACTCCTTTTAAAATGGGCTATAACAAACTAGTAGCAAAGCTTGAGACAGATATAATGTGGGAAAAGTATTGTGCATGCTTCTCCCAGTCAATAGACCTCAAGCCTCTCCCTGATCAGTTAAAAAATTAAGAATCCTGCCAAACTGCACCAAATTTTCCTGATACTTTGATAAGCACAGGTGGGGTACTAGGGCTAAAAAAAACATTTGCATTTCACATTAGACCCCAAAGGTAAGTCCATCTTGGTCTCCCTGGGTAAGCAACACATACTCAAACCACTTCCTCCAACTCTTCCTATTTTCCTTTTCCATTTGTGAATGGATCATATGAAAGCACAATCATTTGTGCTACCATAGAATCAAGCCTGTCCTCTCCAGCGATCCCCATTGAAGTGTCATGTTCCTACACTTTGGTGTCAAAAAATTAATAATATTTATAATGGAAAATAACTGGCATCTCATGTGAGCCACTGTGGGCTAACTGTACTGGAAAATGCTGACCATTTATATGGTGACTAGTATTATCTACTCAGAAGATGCAGATTGCTAAATGCCACAGCAGTTAACTAGTCAAGAGGGATTTTATGAGCAGCCCAACCCATTGATGCAACATGGCACTCAATGGGATTGTCTGCATCACTCTCCTTCCTATGGTTGCAAGCATGGAGGACTGTTGATGAGTAGTTATAAGTAAACAGTTGAGGTGGCAGGCACACTTACCATAGCACCAAGTTATAACACTACCATTTGTCAATTTACATCTCAGTAGATGTTGAGGGAAGGACTAAGGGAGTCAAGAAAACAATTCTCTCACCTTCCCAGGTCAAGATGTTGGCAGAGGTATCTAGGAGTCATGACCCAAGGGAGGAAATGAGATAACAGGATGGCATGGTAAAGCTGAGAGGAAGACACTGTCTTGCACAACCAAGGAGACAGGTGGGAGGAAAACCCCATTTGGCAGTTAGCGTCCAAGCATTTTGGCAAGGACACATGGGGATCTGTCCAGGCCCCAGATGTGATGGAGGAAATACCTGTCTCTGTTTAGCCATAAACTAAGCTTTATAACATCAAGAGGACAAGTTTTGGACAGTTACGTCGATAGTTTTGCAATATAAAAAGATGTGCAGTGAGTGTAGCAAAAACACCCACCACCACCAAACAGTTGATTCCAGGAAGTGAGGAGCGTGTTTGGATAGGAGGCTGCACGTGGAAGTAATGTGTGGGAGGACAGGTACAGGATGGGGCACACAACATAGACATGGTTTGAGGAGGGGAAATAATCAGGCAAGCCGAAGAGCTCAAAGAAAAAGGAGAAATTGCAAGAAGGCTTCCATCTGTGTAATAATCATGTCCGGGGAAGGGATGGGGACTAGTTTATTGAATTCTAATAGAGCCCCTAATCACAATTTAAGTCTCCTGCAACTTCCACATCTTCATCCTTAATAGGTATGAGAAAACCCAACTACACAGCCTTAAATATAATTGCCGTACTACCTCTCTCCCCCATTGCCAATACAGCAACAGAAGTATCAGAAAGCAGAGCAACTGAGCCAGAGAAAATTGAACAAAGATTGCTTCATTGAAACCCAAATATCACATGCAGATGTACAATTACCAGCTAGTAGGTGGAGTTTACTCTCCCCAGTTCCGCAAGAAATGAGAGCACATCGCATTTTGACATGAAGGGCAATATTTAGCCAAAATCCTTGGCAGAATTTAGAGGGTAGTTTTGCTGTGAGATTGATTTCTTTATAAAAATTTGGAAGATGGCCTGGAATCAACTGTAGCATCAACAGTGATTTATGCTTGAATATATATTGTAACAGCTGTGATATTTCCATTAAGTTCTCCATTGTTACATAAGTGGGTCAGTAGTAGCTACAATCCTCATTGCTCCACACAGTTGAAAAGCATGGGAGGGAGCAGAAACCTGTTCTCATAAAGAGGGTAACAGCAATTTCCTCAATTAGAGAGTTCTGTGCCAGAGCAGTGGAAAAAATTGCTGGATATCAAGAGAAAAAAATCCAAACAGGTGGCTCCAGGAACAATTACAGCTGCAGACAACGAACAAGGTCTGAGCCCACCACTGGTTCTGCTAATGACTAATTGCCAAGATGTTGGTAACATGAAGTTAATGGTTCTATGAGAAGAAGAAGTGGGCAATTTCATAGTAGCCATGAGTAAAATTACGGAGGTGTACCTGTTCATCTCTCATTTTGCAGAACAATTTCCATATTTTGAAAACTAAAATATTCCGGTTCAGCTGTTACTCAAATAAGTATTGCAGCCATTAAAAAAAAATTGTTCCACCAATAGAAAGAATCGAGATCAGTAAAATCCACACCAATCTCAAAAATAGTCTTTGCTCTCTTTTGAGTCTCTAATGAGAGTTGTAATATGACTTTTGTTTTACGATTCATAGCATAAAATATTTTCCCATTAAAACAGTGACTTGCTCTTAATAAATCCCAAAGTTATTTTTGGCTTTGAATTTCCTTTGGATAACCAAGTGAACATTGTGTGTGCACACAAGTCATGAAAAACTTAATATGTTCTGAAAAACTGTTCAGATCTTTCAACAACTCATTTATTTAGTCCATGCAGATGTCAGAAAAGCTGAAGTTGTATTTTAAGCTACAGGGTGTCCCCACTAAGAGTCGCCCTGGTACACATCCATTCCACACTACATCCATTGACACTTGTAGAAACTGATGCATTGTAAGTCCTTCATTCCCCGCTCTAAAGTTGTTTAAACCTAAACAAAACAAAACCTAAAACTAAAACAACAAAACCCCCAATTTGCACAAATGGAAGTCAGCCATGGGAAAAAAATTCCCTGCTTTAAGTTGTTTCGCCATAAGTCCAGTTTTTTTGGAACATATCTTGGACTTATAGCGAGGATGGCCTGTATTGTATTTAAGCAATTATATATAGTCATTGAAATAATAGCAACAAAAGAAAGGTCAATAAATAAAGGTTTTACTGGTAGCATTTCACTTGGGTTGCTATGGGCAAGAGAAATTGCTTTTCGTTCTATTGATCTAGAGATTTGGCATAGCTGAAAATGCAGCCTGTTTTATAACACATCATAACAGCACACAACTAAACATTTGTACTTTGATTCTGAAAACAGCCTCACTTGCTATTAAGTCAGGCAGCTTTTTGTTATCCAGTTCAAATTATAAATTACAGGCAAGTTTCCTTGAGCGAATTCCTGAGCCCAGTGAAATCCCGAGTCTGGGGCTCTGGCCGATGCATTGGTGGCCGGGAGCCCTGAAACCTTTTAAATTGCAGGGCCCCAGGACAGCTGCTCCCTTGGTTCCCAAGGCTCATTAGCAACCCTCACTGATGGCCACCTTTGATGTAATTTTTCATAACTGAATGTTTCTCCTTCAGCAAATGATAAACAATTTTCTACCTCAGTGCATGATACATTTTTTAAATGGCTACTATATTAGTTCTCAATGGGACTAAGCTAAAAGTTGTGGAATCTCCTTCACTGAAAGTTTTCAAAAAGACTCTGGATAGCCATCTACCTTGGATGGGTTAGACACACCAAATCCTGCATCTTGGCAAAGGGTTAGACTAGTTGACCCTTGCAGTCCCTTCTAACCCCATGGTTCTATGATTCTGTGGGTATAAACTCCATTCTCATGAGCCTCACACTATTCTCAGCCTCTTGACAGTGTAGAGGGCCACCCTCTTCTCAGAGCACAGTGTGTAACCTCAGTCCCACAGAGAGCTAAGGAATGGCTACTGTTTTGAAAAAGGGCGATGTCAGAACAGATCCTTACCAGAGTGTCCTCATGCAGCATTGTGCAATGCAGCAGACACTCAACCTCAGTTTCTCAGCCGCTCTTCCACTGGTGCCTTCTGGGCTCTCCAGCTAGGTTACCCACAATTCTGACCCTTCCAGGGGACTCAAAGTCCAAAATAAGTATAACACAACAAACTCTTCCCTTTCTTCCAGTAGTCTACCAGTCTTTCCCTCATTCCTGGCTCTAGCCAGCCTGCTCTCCCACACTGAGGACTCCACATCTCCTCTGTCTAACTGAGAGGGGCAGGATCTCCTTTTTAAGCCCCTGGCTAGAAGGGTGTCTCCTGTTTCAGGTGTCCCAATTTGGGCTTAAGTAGCCCATTAATCCCTTCCTAGCTTTTGTGGAAGCTTGACTCCCCCAATATAGGCAATTCTCTGCATTTCCCTGGGCTAGCCTCCTCTTGACTTTTCATTCCTGAAAGTTTTTTCAGAAGTTGAACTTTTAATCATAAATATTTTGTTTAAGAGTGAGCTGTGCACAGCAGAGAGGATGTCAAGAATCTGGGATGTGTGCATGGGGGAAGTGTGGAAAGGTGCAGAAAGAGAAGGAACATGGGCTACATGAACGTGAGGGAGAGACGGGAGCGGTAAACTGGAATGTACACTTCAGCTGTTTTTGTGCTGTTTTGGCAATGCACTGCAGTCATAAACCCCTATTAAGAGGCCAGTGCACTCAGGTTGCTTTGCACTCTAGAGCAGCATAAAGCAGCTAGGGTATACTCATGAATCTGGCCCTAAAAGTTAAAATGAAAAAGATTTAAGCTTAATACCAAATATTTTCAAATCATTAGAAAAACCACACGGTAACATTCTCTTAGGGTTTTGTGTTCAGTGATCATATATAAAAATGTAATAAAAATCCCTGACAAAAAGTTATGTGGAAGTAGAGCTAAGGCTAAGACTTCTTTCTGTGATTTAGGGAAAATGCATTGCAGAGATATGATTATCCCCCAAACAAAACCTTTTAACCCAAGGAATTTATAGTACAAGGTTAAAATTAAAAATCCAGCCATGTTAAAGTATGGAATGGCACACTCAAGGCACACAAACATTAACTACTGTGGCACGGCGAAGGGGAATATAATATTTTATGGGTCTTCAGAAGTCAATTGAATCTAATCTGGGACTACAGACAATAAAATGCTTTAAATCTAAGTTTAACAGTGTCACTTCAGCCAAGTAACCCTAATTCTATCCAGCTTGGACTACGTTTTCATACATTAAGATGTTCGTATTTTCCCCCCAAGTCTAATGGCTAGATTTTCTAGGTTTATGATGCTTGTTTGAGACTTAATTACAACATCCTTATGATGTATTTTATGCAAAAATCACTACTAGCATGGACTCTCAAAACTTTTTTCCAAGGTGAAAGCTGGGAATATATGGGTGTACTTACTAATTTCTTATATAGGCATCTAAATATTTGTTGCAAGCATATTCTTTTCATTTCTGGCCAAAGAGTTTTGACATGGGTTCAGTCCAGTGCGTTTTCAGTCTACCCAGCAATCACTTTTGCTCTCTGGGGATCTAAATATGCATTTAGGAGTTTCACTTTCAGCATCCAAGCTAAAGCAGTCTCTGCCACTAGAAATTTACAATGTAAGGTCCCTTGACTGGAGAAAGAACCACATAAGCAATCCCTTGTGCCTGCATGCAGGCCTACTGAAGTCAGCAGGATTACATGCAAGTACTGGGATCCATCCATCTCATTCTCTTTGCAGGTTTGGGACCTTAATGGACAACATGATGTTTGAGGGGATGGAAACTACATAACTTTAAAATAAATTAAAAAAAAATTCACATCTTACCTGTTTACTAGTTTTAGTTTAATTATTGGAGACTAGTCCATATACACTAAGTTTTTCTTGTCCAATGCTTTGATGTGTTTGAAAATGTCACCTGTTCCCCCCCCCCCCCCCTTGTGTTTTAATTATAGCTCTGGCCTATTTTTGAGCATATATTTTACTGTAACAAACTCCCCTGTCAAAAATGAAAATAAAACTTTCTTGGTTGACTAATTTCAGTACTCTAGTAATAAAACTCCCTCACTCACTATCATAGCTCAATAACCAGAATGAGCATGAGTTTTTAAAAATGTACAACTAGGCAAAGATTTCCACTGATATAATAATACTGCAAGCTACTTTACACATACATGGATGTATTTCCCAGCAGTCCCTGAAACAGTGTATGAATGAGCCATTATTTATTTCAAAATAATCTAGTGTGATCTTAGGCCTTTCAACTGAAGAGGGGCTGAGATGGATGCAATTTTGCAATTGTAGGCAAGGAGTAATATTAAAGAAGAGTGATTACAGTCTGCTCCATTGTATGCATATGGAGATGTTCAGCTCTGTGCAACTTGCCAACACATCAGCCAGCCAAATTTTGAGCGAGTCTTTCTTAACCTTTATGGCCTATTTTAATATTATACATTTACTTTGTTCACATTTGGTTGTGCTGAATTCACTTCTTGGAAGTGCAGAATATTGTGAGCTTAACTGTACTGCCTGATATCACTCCCTGACAAGTGTTCAAACAGCCTGCAAATGACAGATTACTTACAAACATGAAGATCGTAAATATCTAATAAAATTTCACTTTTCCATCTCTATCCAAATAAAAAAAAAAGTCACAAAAAGGATTGGACATCAATTAGGTGAGCTGTTCATTTTGGTGGATTGTAAAGAAAAAAAGTTCTCTTAACTTTACATGTAACTATTTCAGGGATGGACAGTCACTGTCAGCTTGAAAAATATTTTGAATGATAAATGTATATGCAGCTGAAAATGGGTTTTGCATATGTGCAGTCAAACTCCCAGTGACCTCAGTGAAGCTTCTTAGATGAGGAAAGTTAAGCACATGCTTAAATGTTTGCAGGATTGGGACCTTCACTCTTAAAAATGTCGATTTTTTACATCCTCATGAATGATGCAATATTTGTTCACAACCAGATTGCTGTAGCCAATAATTTTAATTATCCTCGGAGTGAGAGAAGTTGTGCAAACTAATTATGAAACTCCTTAAGGTGGCAGAGAAACCTTTTCTTTCCATCACTACAAAAAAAGGAAATTAAACATAAAAAATTTATGCTATTGCAATATTAAGTCTACACATTTAGCTATCATCAGGAAAAATTAAATTTTTCCTTGTGGCATTTACTCACCCACACTGCACATTTACATAATTTACAGCATGCCACCATTGTGTTCAGCCTTGTACCAACCAGACTTTTTGAGTCTGATCCAAAATCCTCTGATTTCTTTGGAGTCAGGCCCAAGAGTTGGAAGAGAAGTAGGAAACCTAAAGAGCAATCTGCAGTATATTTGATAACTTTAATATGCATATAGTGGGCCAGTCTTTGCACTTGCATGATAAATGTCAGCTTTGAGCAAGTATTTCCACAGTGTGGAACCACATCTGAATAGAAAGAATGTCATGAACTACCTTCTCACCTTTGATTGCATAGGCCATCTCCCAGGGAATAACTCAATGAAAATTGTACAGAAGCCCTTTGACAACTCTAACTGTTCAATAGCAAAGATGGCCTTTCTTCATTGCCAGGCACTTCCATGGGCATTCAACTTCTTTCTGTAATGAAGAGCTTGAATGCCTGTAGAGATATCCAGGAACCACATGGCTTGTAAAGTCACTGTGGTTTGTCTAAGAACAAAGAAGAATAGAATTTGATCAAGTACACCCACTAAGTGTGCATTAACTCTAAAAGGAAAACCTCGACAGTACAAGTTTTGGATTGACTTTTCTCTCTCATTGAGCACAAGATCGCATACCAGTATGAAAAATGAAGCTCTACAGATACTTTCGGAAAAGCTCAAATTGTATATACGGATTCCCTTTGGCTGTAGGGTATCAGACCAAGGGCACAGCTAGCCATGTGAAACTGATTCACATGTGGCAGTAAGCAGATTACTTATTCTCTCAGCCTGCATTTTGCCTATGACCTCTCAATAGGTAACAAAGATATGCTCCCTGTCACTCTCTTGCAAGCACCTCTGACAAAATTTGCTCCTGAAGCACTTGGTGTGAATCACACCATGCACCTCACTTTAACTTCAGTGTAGACAAGTTTTAAAGTTTAAAAGAAAATAAAATTAATTTTAAATATAACCCAAGTGCTGAAAACATAACACAAAATAGACCCAGTAATTAAAGAGTGAATACTAATGTAAATAGCAAAGTTAGCACTATAGTCACAATACAAGCCACCTTTCCCCACAAAGGCATTCTGACAGAGGAGGGTTGCCGGAGCACAGGAACATACACTCATCACAGCTGCAATGGCAGTTTGTGCAGCCCCAGCTTTCTCTGCTTCCCCCCAGAGTGGGCTCCCCCTTGGCCACATCCTTCTTCACTTCTTTTGGAAGATGGCGGCAGTGTTGCAAGCGGAATCCACTTCTTACCAGTAACAGGAGTGAGAGGGGAGACAACAGGGAGCACGTCACCTCCTCATGTGACCCTCCATATGACTCCTTTGCATCCCACCCCCTGCCCAGGGCTCCCATGCTTTCCCTTACCTAGGGCGGGGGGCTCTGTCCTCCTCCTATTGTGCCCTCAGAACTGCAGCAGTGAAAGGAGCAGAATGTGAAGCCAATAGGCAGCTCCATGCCACAGCTTCTGCAGTGCTGCTAGTCCACCCTTAGCCCCCACCCCCAGCCATATCCTCCAGCTGCTATACACACAGAGGACATGGAGACTCTGTGTGGAAGGACTGGGGGGCAGTACAACTGCACTGGAGGACATGTGGCCCCACATTCTGCTGCTCCTCTTTCCAGTGGGCTGTACCTGCTATAAATATCTTTCTGTACAGGAATAGAGAGGGAGCCATGTTCGTTTTTCCCTTTTGTTTTAGCAAGATCAGACTATGTAGCACTTTAAAGACTAACAAGATAGCTTAATAGGTGATGAAAGCTCATCACCTATTAAACCATCTTGTTAGTTTTTCCTTTTGTTTCTGTACAGGGTACTGGACCAGACCACCCTCCTGGAGCTTCTGGATGTCAGTTTCTTGATTTGGTACGTGGAGGTGATGTGTGTGGCAATGATGGAGTTGAGGGTTTGGGATGCGGGAGGAGAATCAGGTCTGGGGCAGAGGGCTGGGGTGCAGGTGGGCGAGGGCTCCGGCTACATCAGCCTGATGATGTAGCCTTAGATGGGATAATGGATGAGGGTTTCTGGGATAGAGCAGGGGAGGAGGGATTTGCAGTCGGGGAGGGGGCTCAGGAGTGGGGTAGAAGGTTGAGATGCAAGGAGGAGTGACAGCTGTGGCAGCTTCAGAGCTTGGGAAGATGCATCTTTGCCTGCTGCAGCTCTGAACCTTTGATCAGGGCTTAACATGCAACTGTACAGCCATGCAGCTTAGAGGGAATTTATTTGGTCCTGCCTCAGAGTCTAGCCCCACTGCACTATGACCTCTCAAAGTCCCTTTCAGCCGTACATTTCTGTGACACTACAGCTGACTGAGATTTTTCATATGAATTTGACTTATTTTTCCAAAACTATGTTCCTTTTGAAAATCTGAAATGACATCGTTTTTGAGATTTACACCACTTATTTTTGGTTCAGACCCTAGCAAGGGGAGGAGGAAACAGCTCTGCATTCTGCTTCTCTCCTCTCCCCTCCTCAGCTGTGGGAACGGCAGAACAACAAAATGCTGGTCTGGAGGCTCTCTCCCGCCACCCTATAGCAGCAGCTGGGGAGGGGAGCATGGAGCCATATGTGCCCCTGGGAGTAGGACAGGGAGCCAGGTAAGTGGCCCACCAACATCCCCCTCACAGCCAGACTTTGCACCCTCCCTCCTAAACCCTGCAACCGCACCCACAGAGCCCTTCATTATGGCAAACACTCATGGTCTGGAAACTTCCATAATCAAGCATAGCCTATTTCTCAAGGTTACCAAATTACAGAAGTTCAAGTAAACTTAATTTTGGGTTGGATGAAACATTTCATCAACCCAAAGATTTTTTGTTTTTTTTGTTTTTGGTTTGATAAATAAATTTCAAATAATTGTTTTGGGTCAACCAAAAAGTGAAAATTTATTTAACTTGAAAGCTCAGCCAGTGAACTGAAACATTAGAATTATGCTAGTATCTCATAAGTATTATTGATAAAATATTCCTTTTCAAATGCAAATTAAATTCCAGTGCTATGATCGTTATTTTCTGTGAGGTACCTAAAATAAAATAATCAGGAGTTATAGGAATCCCATTCTTAAATTGGGATAGTTATCAATCCACTCCTCAGACAATTAATAGATTAATTAAATTTGCTGACAGGCATTTTGTGTGAGATTTACATCTCCTTTCAATCCAAGTGAAATATTTGTCTTTCTGCAGTGTTTTCCAAGTATATGCAGTGCATTTAAGAGCTCTACTGTCCTATTCAATAACTACATCCAAAATTTAGTTTGAAATTCACCTTTTAACCTAGCTCTCATGAAGCTTCAAACTGAAACTGGCAGAGCAGGAGGGATAATCATAATGGTGCCTTTATAAGAGATTTAGCTGGCAATCATTATACTTAAGGTTCTGTCAATTTCTACATTGTACACTGTTTGAGGTGTTTGTAACTTGGCTGTAAAAAGTGTTTTCTGGGTGTAACAGCAGACAAAGTCTTAACTTGACAGCAAATATATTTTTAAAACAAATCTGCAAAAAAGTAAGTCTGTCTAATGTTCAAATGTGGTTTATTATGCATGGTCAAACTTGGTTTATTTTTTAAACTCCAATAATTAAAATATATTTTTAAAAGTAATTTTAGAGCTCAGATCTTCTATTTATTCACATAACAGGTAGTAATAACAGTTTCCTTTACATAGTGTTTTTCTGCTAAGGCTATTAAGACAAGCTAAGGCTTAATTAATTAATGCCTGTAAAGCACTCCCTGTGAAGTAGATTGTTAACACATGACCCATATGAGTAAACAGAAGTTAAGTGAGTTGTGAGCCTCTCAAAGCCAAAACAGTAGTCAGAAGTCCTGGCTTCAGGCATGTCTACAATGTTTAGAGTAGGTTACTTAACCTGGTATTGCAGACATAGCCGATTTCAAAATAATCAGGTGAGCATCCACACTACCAGGCCTGTTATTTCAAAGTAACTCCTGCTTGTGAAGAGGAATAAGCTTATTTTGAAATAATTTATTTCGAAATAAATTGGTATTGTAGACATAGGTTAAGTAACCTACTCTGACCATTAGACAATAGTGCCTCATAATTAAGGATAGAAACAGTACACATTTCAACAGCTCTCCAAGGAAAATGTCATTTGAAATCAGGATTCCAACTTGATTAAGGCACTGTACACTGATGGCCGCTATCTTGGGGACCGGCACAGAGAGGCATACGAATCAATATGCTGACCAGTGGGTTACATAAACACTGAAGAGTCTGAAACAGTCCTGATCCTGAAATATATGAAGTTTAAATAGACAAGGGGTGTGAAAGGGGAGGTAAAGTCACTTCACCAAAAGTCATTCAGAATAAGAGTGGCAAAACCAGAAGACTCCATATTAGGGATGTCAACGTGTAGATGACTATATGATTAACTGATAAGCCCGGGCTTATTGGTTAATCTTGTTGACTACATGCACTCCCACCCCCCTTGTTGCCTCTGATACAGAGGCAGCAAGGGTGGGGGGAGTGGGAGTCAGTGCCCATGAGGAGCTGCTTAAAAGCCAGCTCACCATGAGCATCAGATCTGCATGCCCTCCTTACTCCTGTGCTGCTGCCTCTGACAGACAGGCAACAGCACAGAGGGGGGCAGGCAGGCGCTGATATGCATGGGGAGCTGGCATTCAAGCTGGGTCCCCATGTGTACCGGCTCTGTAGACCCACCTGTTGCCCCCCTTTGCTGCCTCCTAAAGAGGCAGCGGGTGACGGGGAGCAGAGAGAAGCCAGTGCTAGGGAAAGCCAGCTTAAAAGCTAGTTTCCCTCAGTACCAGCACCAGGGTGCCACCTGCCCCTCCCGGGGGGTGCGGTGCGGAGGGGGAAGGAAGCCTCTGTCTGCTGCAGCCCAGCTTGCCTTGCAGACCAGCTCCTGCCTGCCACCCTGCACTGCTGCCTCTAATAGAGAGGCAGTAAGTCAGAGTGGCAGGGGGCTTTCCAGGAGTGAGGCCAGGGGCACACGGGCTGCTGGCCCTGCCTCCAGGGGCTATCAAATAGTCATGTAACCACTGAAGTTTCACGTGGTGACATAACTATTCAATTACATGCTATTTAACATCCCTAATCCATATATCCCTCCATTACTTGTGTATGAGTTTGCCCAGGGCCAGATGTGCAATAGAACAGACTATACCCTGGTGAGTCATGGCCAGTGGAATGGCCCCAGGCCAGTATCCCAGCTGCCATAAAGCAGTCTCTGGCCAAACACACAACTGGGAGAAGCTGTAAAATGACAGAGCTGTTGCCTGTCTCAGATCTATCCCCCAAAACCTAGTACAGGTTGAACCTCTCTAAATCTAGCACTCTGTGGTCCGGAAACATCCATCATCCAGAATGATTTTAGTTAGCTGGATGTCAAGTTCACACAGGTGTGGCCAAGTTTCCGATGGTCCCATAAAGTTTTACAGCCTCCAAGACTGGCTCTCAGTGTTCTGCGCTGTTATCTACCCCTAAATGTCCTTTAATAACCCAGTAAACAGTGGAAGTGTTGGTAATTCTACTAGACAATATTGACCTCCTGTGGTCCAGAAAGTTCTCTGGTTCAGAACCAGTCAGGTCCCAAGGGTGCCAGACTAGAGAGGTTCAACCTGTAGTAGAAATGTCAGTAGGACCCTGAAGTATATCCTCTACTGATTGTACCTATATTTTCTCTCCACTTCCTGTGCGGGGTTGGAGGCTTCCTATTCCGATAGAATCTGGAATGTAACAATATGGTTGTTCTATAGCTCTAGTGGAAGGCCTGTAGCCATATTGGTAGGCCTAAACTAAAACCTTCCTCTGCAGCCAAACTGAAAAGCATCAGCCATTAGCTGTAAAGCCTGGAGTCACACTCTCACATTCCATCTAAATTGCATTAAAATAGTGTCACACCAGACTATGAGAAGGGGATCCTGCCCTAATGGCATCCACTGTCACCAGATAAAGAAACAGATCTCAAGATAGGTAGAGGAGACATAGTTAACAGCAAGAAGTTAGTCTGGCAAGAAACTGTTTACCAATAGGTGAGGCTGTGGAATCCGCATTCTATTATTATTGTCCCCACTTTGTTGTTTGTCTGTGTGATCTCTGTCTGGATTGTAACTGTTTCTGTCTGCTGTGTAATTAATTTTGGTAGGTGTAAATCAACGAAGGTGGTAGGGTATGAGGTAATTCTGTTTCAGTAGGTTATGACTAGTTAGTAAAGTTATACTAAAATAATTGGTTACGGTATAGCTAAGAAGGATTCTAGTTTCCCTATGTAAACTGGGGTCTAAGGAGGAGACCAGCAAGAAGGGGGAAAAGGGAAAAGAAGAAAAGGAAAGAGGAGAGGAAGAAAGGAACACCAAGAAGGAGGAGGAAAGACCTGGAAGAAGAACTCACCTCCAAGACACAACCTAAGACCAGAGCTGCCAGGACTCCTCTGCATGACTGACGTGCAGCAGCTAAGATCCAGAGAAACTGACCTTGCCTGGTGAACAGAGGAGTTTGCCTGCCTTTATCAGAATTGGTGAACATGACACGTTTGTGCTTAGTAGTTGTATTCTGCTTGCTTTGGGAATTGTCAATAAATAGAGAATAAGAATATTACTCTGTAAGGCTCCTTCAGTGGCAAAAGATCCTGAAAACCTGCAGGAAATTATGCCCTGAGTCCTAGGAATTGGGTAAGCGTGGGTGTGTAAGTTAACAAGGTAGCACCTTGAGCCCTAGGAATTGGGTAAAGGTGTGTCCCCCTAAAGTGTGGAAGGGATAGAGAAATGTGTGCTGGTAACAGGAAGGGGGCTCATTCCAAGTTCTGCACTCCCCATAGTTCCAGTACAGGGGCAAGTAGAATCAACACTACACTGTCTGGCCACTGCTCCTGTTGTTGATGACTTTGCGGGTAGAGTTGAAGCCTATTGTAATTCAATCCGAGACGCACTGGTCAGAACTCATGCCACAAAGACAGACCACAGTGGGGCTCTGCAATCCCAGTTTCTGCTCAGTCAATGCTGGCCTCTCTGCTGCCACCAGCTGTGGGGCTCCACTCTGCGCAATAGCAGAGGGGCCACCATTGACTAGTCGGGGGCACTTAGGAGGAGGATGAAGCATGTTGGATGCTGAGCCCCAGGAGCAGAGTCCCGTAGGAGCACACCGAGACCTGCAACAGCCAAGCTGAACTCCTGGTCCCCACCAACACCTGCAGGGATCCACAGCCACCCTGCCTCTTCCCCTGAGCATCCTCCATCCCCACTTCTTCCCCTCCCTCCCTGCAACTGCAGTGCACTGGAAGCTCTGGTGGGAGAATGAGGAGTTGCTGATCAGAGGCGCCAGCTTTTCCTCTTGCTCCAGCCTGAGAGCACCTGCAGAAGGGGTGAGGAACCTTTTTTTGGGTCGAGGGCCACTGACCCACAAAAAAATCAGTCGGGGGGCCACACACAAGTGAGAAGCTCCTGACTGAGAAGAAGAAAGACACTCCCCTTTGCACACCAGAGCCTAGGGGGAGCCCAGGCTAGTAGATGGTGTGTGCTCCAGCCCCACAGGTAGGTGGCTAGGGGACTGGAGCGCCAGTGCAGGCTCCCCAGTGCCGAACCTCGGGGACCAGATCCAGGCAAGCAGCAGCCCCTGAGCCTGAAGTTCCCCACCCCAACCTACAGGGCTGCCAGACCACAATGGTGTGAGACTGTAGAAGTCTGAACCATAGCAGTTGAACCTGTAACACTACAGCCATTGTCTGCACAGCCTTTGTGCTGACTGAGCTGAACTTGGATGTCCCGGAATTGGGTGAACACCTTTGGTTTTGCTCCTCTCTCCTCCTCTCCCCCCCCCCAATGTGTCCCTTTGGGGTTAAAGCTGTGACAAACTATTATAATTTCTCAGTAATCTGAGATGATAGCCACACAAGCAGTTTTGAGGTTGCCAACATTCCTGCTACTGGCAATCTTCCACAATCTTGTTAAGAATGTTGCCACAATTTTACCACAAACAGTAAATCTGTGGCACATTCCAGAATTTGCATACAATTGCTGTTAGCTTCCCAAAGCTTATTGCTTATTTGTTAGCAATAGCTCTCTAAAACTGCTTTAATGCTGGATTTCATCCAAGCCAGTCCAAAACTCTGAAAAGCACTTCAATATGAGTATATTAAAAAAAAAAAATAGATGTCATTACTTAATCTACTTCAAGCTCATTCCCACTATTGGAAAAACTTTAAAAAAAAAATCTAATTGTATACTTGCTTTTTTAGATTTTGTACTGCTTTTCCCACAAAAACACTGGAAGCATTTTAAAGACAGCATTTAAGGACAAGCTATTTTGTTAACATTATTAAAATGCACATTCAGCAAATTGATTTGGCTGTTTATTATCTTGTACATTCACAGCGCTATGGATTTCCTCACATTGAAGTGTTAGTAGCAGTTCCTATGAAAATTGACGCCAAAGCAACCTATTTTGTATGAACACCTTGTAAGATATTTAAGGGTTTTCTGTTCAGAAATAACATCCTATTTTACTTGTGCTTTACGCTGACAGAATCATAGAACACTAGAACTGGAAGGGACCTCGAAAGGTCATCAAGCCCAGTCACCTGCCCTCACAGCAGGACCAAGCACCATCTAGATCAGGGTTTCTGAAAGTGTACCACAGAATCACTTTCAGGAACACTAACTAGCCGCCCCGGTTTGTTTATGTACTGGTGCTGCAGCCACGGAGTCTCCAGCTCCCATTGGCTCCGTTGTGTCCTTTACAGCCAAGTGGAGTTACAGGAAGTGGTGGCCCAGCCCAAAGATTGAGCCAATATCGTACAGAGGAGCTAAACAAAAATTTTTAGTACAGACAAATATAGGTACTAAAGACATTCAGGGAATAGAAAACAGTTTCATCAAACCTCCAACCCACCACAGTAAAATGATCAAAAAATAAAAATTGCCTCCGTGGCTTAATAGATTAGGAGAGAAAGTTAGAAGCAAAAAGCCAATTTTTACATGAAAGTTAAATGCTAGTGAAGTATAGGATTGGCCTAAGTTTTTCTTGGGCAGCACAAAAACAACGTACTTGAAGATCAATTAGTAAAAGACATAAAATAGCACAAATCATTTTAAATACATGAGAAGTAAGATGTCTGCCAATCATGGGGCCACTGGACAATTCAGGTGCAAAAGGGGTTCTCAAGAAAGAGGAGGTCATTGCAGAGAAGTTGCATTAATTCTTTGAATTGGTCTTCATTGCACAGACATGAGACAACCTGTTCTCCCCACACACAAACACCTGAGCCACTCTTTGTAGGTGACAAATTTAAGGAATTGTCCTAGATGGCGGTGTCAATAAAGAATGTTTTCGAACAAATTGACACATTCAATAGTAATACGTCACCATGACCATATGATATTCACCCAAGAGTGCTGAAGGAACTTCAGTATGAAATTGCACAACTGTAGAATGTAACCTGCCACTTAAATCAGCTTCCATGCCAGATTATTGGTGGGTAGTTAATGTACCGCTAGTGGGTTTTTTTTTTTTTTTTTTTAAAGGCTCCTGAATTGATCCTTGCAATTAGGACCAACTTCAATCCCAGGCAAATTGGTTGGAAGCATAGTAAAAAACAGAATTACCAGATTCATAGATGAACATATGTTGGAGAAGAATCAAACACAGCTTTGTAAAAGAAATCATGCCTCACCAGTTTAATAGAGTTCTTTAAAAGGAATGAAACATGTGAACAAGAATGAGCCAATTGTATAATGAACTTGGACTTTCAGAAAGCATTTAACAAGGCCCCACAACAAAAGGTCCTAAATAAAGCCATGGGTTACAAGGAAAAGTGCTAAGGGATTACTAAGGGTACATCTACACAGCAGCATTACTTCAGAATAAAAACTCCAAAAGAGTTTATTTTGAAATAGCACATCTACACTTCAAATGTCAATCAAAATAGAGCATCTACACTGATTGGAGGCTCAGTTGCATTTAAGCCCCTACCCCTGGAAGCACTTAAGGCAGGGCATCAGGACCACAGTCGCTTCCTGAGGCCCATCCTTAAAGGACCACCCTGTACAGTCATGTCTCAGGCTCTTCTTTGTCTACACCCTTGAGGGACAGCAAAGCCTTTTCACTGCATGCTTTGATTGCCCTTGCAGACATCACAGCACTTCAGTCATTGAGCCGGAGCTGCTGCTAAGCAGTCTCCAGCTCCTGGACTTCATGATGCACCTCCTGGTGCTGTTTCTGCAGTGCCATGGGAGCAGCCTACAAAATCTGCACCCACAGCTCCCTGCGGGCCACCTCCTCACTTCTCCACATGCTGCTCTTGCAGCACAGCCCCTTCCACCACCCCCCTGCACACAGAGTAAATCGCCACTTCTGGTGACTGGGCACCAGCTCCAACTGGTGGGACCAGAACGCCATGGAGAGGTGGGATGACCAGCAGTGGCTCCAGAACTTCCTCATCTAGAATAGCACCTTCCTGGAGCTGAGTGAGTGGCTCGCCCCTACCCTCAGGCAACAGGACATTCACATGAGACCCACCATCCCCCTGCAGAAGCATGTCACCATTGCACTAAGGAAGCTCACTACGCCAGACAGCTACTGCTCCATCGAGAACCGGTTCGGCACGGGGAGATCAACAGTTAGGGACATGGTCATACAGGTATGACACTCTTACTATGTTATTGGGAGGGTAGTGAACTGCCGGAATGAGGTTCCCCAGGGAAGGCGGGGGGGAGGAGAAGGTGTGAAAGCTCCCTCCGCAGGAGGTTTTTCAGTCCCATCTGCAGAAAGCTCTGCTGGGAGATGGGGAGAGTTGGAGGTTGCTCTTTGTGTGGGGAGAAAGGGGATTGGGCTTACAGACCTCCCAAGGGTCCTGGCAACCCTGTGATTTCCTGCGTGTCTCCTTCTCCAGGTAGCGAGCACCATCAACACCATCCTGCTGCGCTAGCTCATCCTCCTGGGCAACGTGGACCCCGTTGTCACTGGCTTTGCTGCCAAGGGCTTCCCCAATTGCGGTGGGAGTGGGGGGGCAATGATGGCATCTGGGGCCCTGACCACCAGGCATCCAATTATATCGACCATAAGGTGTACTTTTCTATGGTCCTGCAGGCCATCATGGACCACTGTGGCCACTTCACAGATATCAATGTTGGGTGGCACGACAACCACCTCTTCCACAACTACAGCTCGTTCCAGAAGATGCACACTGATACTTTTTTCCCCTGATGACACCATCAGGGTCGGAGATGTGGACCTGCCAATGTGCATCATGGGGGACGCCGCCTACCATCTGCTCCCCGGCTTATGAAGCCCTACGCTGGACATGTAGATCCCAGCAAGGAATGTTTTAACACCAGGCTCAGCAGGCCCTGTGTGGTAGTGGAGGGCGCCTTTGGGCATCTCAAAGGGAGGTTCCGCTGCCTCCTCACTCATAGACCTCAGCAAGTGGAATGTCCCCCAACTGGTGATGGCATGCTGTGTCCGCCGCAATAATTAGTGAGAACAAGGGGGGAGACATTCCTTCCACAGTGCGGGGGGAAAAGGCCAAGCTGCTCACCAGGGCCTTTCAGCAGTCATGCACAGCTGCCATCTGGCAGGCCCATTGGGGGCTGTGTGCATCCAGGAGGCCCCGAGGGAGCATTTCATCCAAGGACATCTGAGACTCTTGACTGGACACCCCCACTAGGGGCCTGTGCATTGTCCCTCTGTCCCTCTCCTCCCACAATCATCCCTTCCCCTTCCCTCCCCTGTTGATAAAACAAGACTTTTTGTTTTGAACCAATAAACTCAATGTGTTTTAACTGGGGTAAACAACTGGGGGAAGGACTGGGGAAAAGAAAATGTGGGGGAGGAGGATGGATTCAGGGACAGGGCTTGGACTGGTGCCTGCCTCAGGTGGTCCCACCGCTTCATGTGCTGGGCCCTCAACAGTAACAAGGGAAGGGCTGGGGGGGAAGAAGCCAGAGCAGCAGGGGCAGGTGGGTGCTTGCTGGACCACTCAATAGCTGCGAGCATGCAGTCGACAGTGGCTATATATGCAGCACACATGCTGCAGGTCTCTTGGGCCAGCTCCTGCCAGGTGGTGTGGCGCAGCTCGTAGTCTGCTTCCCACCGCTGGTCCTGCTGCTCCAGAGAATGCTGGAGGCCATGCAGACAAGTGACGTGTTCCTACTGCAGATCCTCATGGGCTCGTCTGCAGTAGCAGCATCTCCCACGGGATCGGGAGGCTGGCACGGGAGGTGTTGCGGGCACCTCACTCACAGCTGTTCCAACTGTGAAAAACGAAGAGAAAGATAGTCATTCCATGAGACAGGGTGCATGAAGCCTAGCCCTCATCTCTGAGGTGACACTGAAAGGTCTCTGGTCAGATGAAGGCAATGTGCTTGGAGCAAGGCCATCTGTGGCCTACACAGTGGTGGCCTCTTCCTGAACTACCCCCACATCCTAGGGACAAGCAGGCAAGGGAAGGTGCTGGCCAGGCTAGGAGCCTACAGGCAGGCAGGACACAACGGGGCTTCCCTCCATGCTGTGCAAACACCAGGTCTGGCAGTGGCCGCATCCCACATGGAGATGACTTCTATCCCTGCCCGCTGGGGGAGGGTGGTGGGAGGAGGGTGGATGGGGATGTGTGAGGAGCAGATGCTGCTTGCTGGGGAGAGGACTACTGGGGTCCCCCCCACTTCCTTCCCCTCCAGCAGGCTCCCCTGGCAGGGGCTTGATACCCTCTGCCTCTCCACTCTTGCCAGAGTGCAGATGCTGCCCTGAGAGAGAGGGCATGCCCATGTGCCACACGTGGCACTGCTGTATGTTTGTGTGTGTCCATCCCTGATCCCATCCTCAGTGGTGGCTTGTTGTGGAAGGGTGTCCCACCTCAGAGTCGGGAGTAAAGCAGGCCTCTCCAGAAACCCTCTGAGCAGGAGCACAAGGATACTCTGAGGCAGCCTCAGAGTCTGTCTGCTCTGGACTGGTGCTCCCCGTGCACAGACTGCTGTGTGATCCCAGGCTGAGAATGCCAAGTGAGGAGCACACAACCCCTCGCCTCCTGCTGCCTCTCCCCACCCCGTGTGTCTAGGGAACAGTCATGGAACTCACCTGATAGGCCTTCCCTGGCTTCATCAGATCTCTGGATGACATCCTGAGAGGGTGGTACCAGCTCCAGGAACTGGCTGAGCTCCTGGCTGGCAGGCATGGTGGTGTTCCTCCTCAGCAGCAGGCCTGCCCTCCAGGAGAATGACAATGGACATCTCCAGCCCAGTGTCCACAACAAGGGTGGGGAGGAACTGAACCCTCTCCCAGGATGCAGTGGAGCTAGTCAAAGTAGGGGCAGGTCCTGGTGCTGTCCTTGAGTGGGAGCCATGCTCCCTGGTCTTTGTGTAGGCCTACCCAAGCTCCTTGACCTTCATGTGCACCTGCTCCTGGGTGCATGTGTGACCCCTCTGGCCCAGGCTGTCAGCCATCAGCCATAGACCCCAGCATTCCTGGGTCTGGTGCAGAGATCCTGGAGGTTTGCCTCCTCTCCCCAGATCTCAATGAGATCCAGGATCTCTGCACCAGATCAGGATGGTGCACACCTCTTCTGCCTCTGGGCAGAGGCTTGGGAGCTGCCCACAGCAGTGCTGGCAGCATGGAGGGCTCTGAAGGCATGCTAGGGTCTGCCAGGGCAAGAGGGAATGCAGAGCTGGACACTGCTGTGTGGCACAGGGCTGGCAGGTCCTCTGTTGTGCCACAAGTCCCCTGTGGCTGCAGCTTTAAGGGCTGCAGGGGAAGGGGAACTATAGCATTCTGGTGAGTGTGAACAGAGTGGTACCAGGGCACCTGTGGGAAGCCTTGGAGGCCACTTATTTAGAAATAACTCCATCTGCCCCATCTACACACACAATTTCGAAATAACTATTTCAGAATAAGCATTAGTCCTTGTAAAGTGAGGGTTACAGAAGTTGGAATAAGAAACCTATTATTTCATTGCGCACTTTGTTATTTTGAAATAACGCTGCTGTGTAGATGTGCCCTATGTGGCTAAAAGGAAACAAAGATAAGAATAAGTATTCTGTTTTCACAATGGAAAGGGGTAAATAGCAGGTCCCAATACAGGCCCTCATGCTGTTCAATATATTCATAGAGGGAGCCAAAAAAGGCAGTGAACAGTGATACAGCCAAGTTTGCAGACAAGACAAAAGTTATTCAAGATAATTAAGTCCAAAACGGACTGAGAAGAGAGTTACAAAAGAATCTCACAACACTGGGTGAGTGAGCAACAAAATAGTAGATTAAATTCAGCATTGATAAATCCAAAGTAATGCACATTGGAAAACAGATTTCTAACTCTGCATACAAAATGAGGGGATCTAAATAAGCTATTATAAGAACCTTGACATTTTGAATAATTCTCTGAAAATATCAAAGGCTACTTCTACACTGTGGAGCTATTTTGGGAAACTGGAAGTATCCCAAAATAGCTATTCTGTGTCTTGAGCAAACCTATTATTTTGAAATATAAAGGGCTTGCTATTCCGATGTCCCTGTAAACCTCATTCCACGAGGATTAAGGGACATTTTGGAATAGCGCTCTATTTTGAAATTTGGCACTCTGTAGACAGCACAAAATTTCAAAATAAGCTGTTTCAAAATTAACTCGAAATAAGCTATGCAATTTGAGCTACGCACATTGCGTAGCTTATTTTGAGAAAAGAGTGCAATGTAGACACACCCAAAGTGTTCAACAACAGGCAAAAAAGCTAACAGAATATTAGGAACTTCTAAAAAAAGTCATGTCACTATATAAATCCACGGTACTTCCACATCTGAATATTATGTGCAGTTCAGGTCACCCCATCTCAGAAAAAAAAAGCCAAGAGATATTTAGAATTGGAGAAAGTAGCGGGAAAGGTAATAAAACTTATTGGTATGGAACAGCTTCCATACAAGGAGAAATTAAGAAAACTGGGACTCTTCAGCTTAGAAAAGACAGCTAAGGGGGATATGATAGAGGTTTATAAAAAAAATCATGAATGGCGGAGAGGAAGTGAATAGGGACATATTATATACACCTTCACATAAACACAAGAACTAGGGATCACCCAATGATATGAACAGGCCACAGGATTGTGATTTCTTCACAATCAACTTGTGGAACTCATTGCTATGGGATTTTGAAGGCCAAAAGTGTAACTGAGCTCAACAAGGAATTTGATAAACTCATGGACGATAGGCCCATCTATGGCTATTAGCCAAGATGGCCAGGAACACAGCCCCATGCTCTGGGTATATCTAAATCTCTGACTCCCAGATGTTGGACTAGACAACAGGGAATGGATCACTCAAACTGCCAGATTCTATTCACTCCCTCTGTAGAACCTGGCCCTGGCCACTATTGAAAGACAGGCTATTGGCTGAATGCACAATTGGATAAGAATGGCTATATTGCATTACACCAACATAGCACACTGAGATGAATGAGACAGTTCACACTTCTCAAAAAAGTCTGCTAAGACTACGTTCAGTTAGTTCACATTCCACAGGATCTCCCCACTGTGCTAAGGGCTATGCACTATTTAAAAAGAAATTTTCACTCAGCAAAGTCTGATACAGCCATTTGATATGGGACCAGATTATACAGTTCTAACATTTGAGAACCATAACCAAATACTGCACAATCAGGGCTACTGGGTTTTATGGGTAGTGAGGGTTTTTTGAGGGGGGGTGGGGAACGGGGGAGAGAAAAGGATCTTAAACACTAAAACATTCAATTTTATTCATAAAGACAGGAGTAAACTGATGTTCAAGGAAGGCTGTCCATACTGAAGAATGCAGTATGAGCTAATTTTTTTAAATTCAGGGGACAGTAAAAAACCAGTGGAAGATGCATTACTTGCAACTCTCAGCTACTATAATTGTTCCCGGCACCCAGTTCCTGGATTAGACTGTTTAATTAGAAATGGAAAAGCTTAACACACAAATAGTCTAGTAGCACTTTAAAGACTAACAAAACATGTAGATGACATCATGAGCTTTTGTGGGCACAGCCCACTTCTTCAGATGACCAGAATGTTGGAAGATTAGAAATGGACACTGACCAGGTCAACACCTCCTATTTTGAATACCTTGGACCTGATTTTGCCCTCTCTCTTACCAGCTTCAGTCAATGGAATTACAGCAATGTTAAATTGGTTAAGAAATTAGTTTGAGCAGGACATGAGAAGTAATTCTTCCACTCTACTCTGCACTGATTAGGCCTCAGTTAGAGCATTGTGTCGAGTTCTGGGCACCATATTTCAAGGAAGATGTGGAGAAATTGGAGAAGGTCCAGAGAAGAGCAACAAAAGTGACTGAAGATCTAGAAAACATGACCTATGATGGAAGACTGAAAGAACTGGGCTTGTTTAGATTAGAAAAAGAGACACAACAGAGGGAACATGATAGAAATTTTCCAGTATCTAAAAGGGTGTTACAAGGAGGAAGGAGAAAAATTGTTCTCCTTGATCTCTGAGGTTAGGATAAGAAGCAGAGGGCTTAAGATTGCAGCAAGGGAGGTTTAGGTTGTACATTAGGAAAAATGTCAGGGTGGTTAAACACTGGAATAAATTGCCTAGGGAGGTTGTGGAATCTCCATCACTGGAGATATTTAAGAGCAGATTGGATAGACATCAGAGATGATATAGATGATGCCTGGTCCTGCTGTGAGGGCAGGGGACTGGACTTGAGCTCTCGAGGTTCCTTCCTGTTCTAGTGTTCTAGGATTTGAAGAGGAGAATTGGACCCACTATATTTAGCTACTTATGATATTAATATATGAAAAAAGTGGTTTATGCCCCAACTCAACTGCTTAAACAGAAAATGTCAGTTTTTCTGTGAAGGTCTCACCTAACATCAGGTTTATGAAGGATGAGAAAAAAGTTTCATGGTTCTTGAGACTCATAGACTTTAAGGTCAGAAGGGACCATTATGATCATCTAGTCTGACCCCCTGCACAATGCAGGCCACAGAATCTCACCCACCCCCTGCTAGAATAATCCTCTCACCTATATCACAGGCTAAATTAGTAGATATCAGGTAAGGGAGATCTTCTGTACCAATCAAATAAATCTTCTGCAACATCTATATTTGTTGTATGTTATTTCCTTCTGACTCTGGGATAAGATAAATTTGTCAATGCTTAGACCAAAATCTTGCCTTGCTCAACTCTCATAATATTTTGTTTACGTTCATGCTGATAACTGGATGTCAAAAAAACAGTAGTAATAGAACATATTATTGGTTTTAGTATTGGGCTGATTGCTAAATTTCACTCAAGCCTGCTTGTCAAAAGGACAAGCAATGTAAGCATAATAAAGATCTGTGTTTTCCCTCAGAACACTATAGGTACAAGTAAAACATGGTTTGACAAGGTTATGACATGACTTCTATGTTACAACACAGTTGGACCACAACCAGGTTTAAACACTTGTTATTTTTGTAATATGCCCTGGATACGTCTTTAATGGTTCCATTAGGCCCTAATGTGTTCCAGGTTCCAAACAAAGATCTTAAACCCCCAATTCAGGAGGTTACTTTACAGACGCAACAATAATCAAGTTGATATAAGAGGTCTGTTTCAACAGATCTCCCTTCAGCCTTGTCTCTAAATTACCCCATTAATATGGTCCTTCACCAACTCCTGCTGGAGCTGTGAAAGACAAGGCCCCGAATGCAAGAATTCCTTCCACTTTTAGTATACCCTAGTGTACACCATTATGATGAAATCATAACAATGTCAGTGTAGCATGAAATTAGAGGGATAGCTATTTGTTCAGCCATTCCATAGTCATGAAACAATATGATCTGCTCCAAGTCATACTGCACCCTTTTCTTTACAGCAAACTGGGTTCCCTGGATAAAGTAAACTTGAACTTATTTTTTCCAGTCTGTCAAAGTCTGCATGTTGTTTCAGATCGTATGCAAGTATATAAAGACTGGTGCAAATTCAATTTGTCCTTACTTTGATTTCAATTGCACAAGCATGAATCAGGAGTAATTCTGTAAGGCAATGGTCTCCAACCTTTTTACACCCAAGATCACTTTTTAAATGACAGAACAAGCCAAGATCTACCACCCTACCCCTTCCTTGAAGCCCTGCCCTCTCTATTCTCCTCCTCTCCATCACTTGCTATCCCCAACCCTTATACTGCTGCTTTCCCCCCCCCCCAATTCTTCTGTAGGAAGAAGTTTTTCCAACATTTGGCCTGTCTAGACTGGACCAAATGTCAGAAAAAACCTTCTTTTGGAAGCCCCCGGATTCCTCATGGAAAGAGGAACATAGGGGTGACCGAAAGATCATGTTTGCTCTTCTACTAAAAGAAGTGGAAGAACAAATGCATCCCTGGATGCAGAAGAGTTTTTCTGGGATATCTCTGGAATCCTGAAAGACTCCTGCAGTCTAGCTGTACCCTTGCTGGGTTGAGACAGGATGTGTAGGCTCCGGGGTGGGAATGAGGGATTTGGGTGTGGAAAGGGGTGAGAGGTGCAAGCTCTGGGAAGAAATCTGGATGCAGGAGGTGGTGGATAAGGGAACACTGGCTCGGGGAGGGGGCTCCAGGCCGGGCAGTGTTGGGGTCAGATGTAGGGTTAGGGTACTAAGCAAGCCACAGACTTCTGGATGTGAGGGTTCAGGAATTTGAGTTGGGTTATGTGAGGGGCTCAGGGCAGGGGGTCCCAGTGCATGATAGGCTCAGATGTAGGGTCTGGGGGAAAGGGGAGTGCAGGAGTGTTATGATGCTGTGGCCAGATGGGGGCTTGGCCCCAATTGGGGGTTTGTTAGCCAGGCTTCATTTTTAAATAAAATACTATGTCAAACACACAAAGTTTCTGCATTGTCTTTATTTCTGAGAAGGGCAGGGAACTGTTTTGAGTCAGGGGTCACTGATGCACAGAAAAGTCAGTTGGGGCCACACAAGTGAGATGCAAAAAAAACCCTCCTCCAAACCCTCCCTCCCCCAAAGCTTCACTAATGTGGCCCCAACTGTGTTGATGGGAGCAGGGGACGTAGTACTGGGGAAGGGTGCTAGCGAGTGCTTTGGCAGGGAGACAGAATTTTTGCAGCTGGGGACAGAGGAGAGGGGACAGGGTGCCAGGAGGGCAGGGGATAGGGTGCCAGTGGGGACAGGTTTTTGAGGCTGGGGAGTGGGGAAAAGGAACTGGGGGAAGTAGGGGCAGAGAGTCCCCTGCACCCCGCCTCCTCCCAGGATTCTCCTTCCCCCCCCCCCCAGAGGGAAGCCAACGCGTGCCTCCTCTGGGGCCAGCGCGTGCCTCCCGCGGCACAGCCAAACCCCTGAGCGCACCTGCCCCAGGGCCAAACACCGGGGCCGACCCCCACTCCTGTGGCTCAGGGAAACCACCGCACTCCTCCTCCAGGGCCGACGCCCTCTCCCGCAGCGCACCCAGCACGCCACAGAGCTGTGGGAGGGGAGCAGCCAGCGCACTTCTGGAACCCCCCGGGAAGCTGGCACTATGCTGGAGTTAGGTAGTGGGGCTTCTCGGGGGTGGGGGGAAATGGGGGTGGGGGGCCCTGAATGCCTCGCGATTGACCAACCGATCGCGATCGACCGATTGGTGACCACGGCTGTAAGGGCACGTCTACACTGTGGTGCTATTTCAGGATATTTCTGGTATCCCGAAATAGCTATTCCGCACGTCTGAAACAAGACCGTTATATTTTGAAATAAAGGGCTCACTATTCTGATGTCCCTGTAAACCTCGTTCAACAAGGAGTAAGGGACGTTTCAGAATAGTGGTTTTTTTTTCCAAGATTTGGCACTGTGTAGACAGCGCCAAATTATGAAATAAGTTATTTTGAAATTCACTCAAAGTAAGCTACACAAATTGTTCACCTTACAAGAGTGTCTACACAGCAGGGCTTAACTTGAAATAAGCTACGCAAATTGAGCTACATCAATTGTGTATCATATTTCGAAATAAGGTATTTTGAAGTCAGGAGAGTCTACACAGCACTTATTTCAAAATAGAGCACTCTTCCTCCGACTTCCCTTACTACTCATACAATGAGGGTTACAGGAGTTGGAGTAAGAGTAAGAAGTCCTCCAGCTTGACAGTATTTTGACACTATTTCAAAATAATTGCCTGCTGTGTAGACACAGATTAAGTTATTTCAGAATAGTGCTAGTTATTTATTTTAAAATAGCATTGCAGCGTAGATGTACCCTAAGTTATTACACTGGTGAAATAAGCCAGTCTCATTACCCACACAAGATTTATCAACACCAACTTATATTTCTCTGCTGAAGATTTGTTTCTATGTTTATCCAGTTTTGCCTTCAAATATCTATGCTTATGTTCGTCTTAGATGCTTGAAAGCTTGCTGTACAGGGCACTTTGTTATATTCCAATACCTCCCATCCAAAAGCAAGTATGAACTTAAATTAAGTCTATGTAGTGAACACAACATCCGTGGCACATGCCTTGTGGATTGTTGTTATGTTATGTGATAGCGGTTTATTGTATCATTTTATATTCCCTGAGTCACAAGAATAATATAGGGATGCATTTTCATAAAAGGCATTTACCAGGATGTTTCAGAAACTACACAACACTTGTGTCTCACTCAGCATTTACTCCACTGGGGTGTTGCCCAAAGGCAATTTAATCTCTACACAAATGCTTGAAGTCTGTATCATTCAGAAGAAAACATGCAACTTGCTGTTTTTCATGACATTTACATAAAATTGCTAGAATACTTATTGACCCTGTCTCGAATGTGTATGGTAGGCAGTTTGCGTGGGAGCGAGAGGGAAAAGAAGAACAATGAAGCAACAAATATAATCTGAGAAGTTTGCAAGTTAGAGAGGCCTCTGATGAGTTCTCTTACATGACCAGTATTTATTATAATTGTGGGGAAAAAAATCCAAATTAATGTCCAGTCTCACCAGCATGACAGCTAGTACCCTGAATAATGCCTCAAGTGGAATACTTCAGTCACTGGATGTCACTAGTCAGCTTTAAAGAAAGGTTAGATGTATGTTTATAGAAAGTACAGTTTCTCTATAGACCTCCTGTCTATTTTAATCAGGAAGGTGAACTAATAACCCAGTATTTTTTTCCAGCCATGTGAATCATGACTACAGTATTATGCTTTCCCTCAGCATTACCCATGCATCTCCTTTATTCCATTTCTTCCTGGGTTGTTGCATTTCTTCACACAATACCAGCTCAAAGATTCTCTACAAGACAGTTTTCCAAAGCAATACTTCCCATCAATTTCTCCCACATTCTCACCAAATCTAAGTAGGTTGAACTCAGTTTCATCAGGTCTCAATTGGCTCTCATGCTTAAATAGATTTTTGTACCTATATTTCTTTCTTCTGTGGATTGTGTGTCCTGACTGTGGAATGAAAAGATGCAAAGCAAGGTCTTTTCTTCACCATCCTATGGAAATACTACTATCAATTTATAAATTGCACAGCTTTATGAATCAGCAGCAGAAGGACCATCAGCATGATCACACTGCACTCATCTCTCTCTGCCCAGAGATAGGGGCTAACTTTGCTATAGATAATCACAATACAAGGTGTATGATCCATGCTCATTCTTATATAGTTACTTAATGGTTAAAGAAGTGGGATTTCTCTGCATTTGATACACATTCAGGCTCAAGTAAATGATTATTCAAATCCCTCACAACTGCTTGCAAATTTGTTCATATCTAATGTCATCTTAATGACCATCATGTAAGAACTACAACCGGCATGTCTGAAATCACGTTATACATGTTGACTGTGTCAATCAAATATTGGTGTTCCTAGTGACAACACTTCAAAAATACATTTTTTGTTGCCAGATATAAAAGATCTTTATTATTAATCCCAGTTAACAGGAAAATATTTGTACTGAGACAGCTGGCAAGGCAAAAGTTTCCAGTCTTGAACAGCTACAAATATCTATGGCACATGAGTGGCCTCATTTCCCCAACAGTATTGAGCTGATATACAGACTTTGAGAAGGTGCAAATATGGAGCACCTTGATTAAAAATAACCCCAACATCAGTTCGTTATGTAAGAACCTAAATGTAGGCCACATTTGAAGATGCCCAAAGTGACATGCTCTATGACCTTAGGCTACTCAATGATAGAGCCAAGAATAGAACTCACAGCTTAATTGCCAAGTCAATGCTTTAACTAGGCCTTGCCATGCCAAATGATAGTTGACCATACCTACTGACACTGTGTAACACTAAGTGCAATGACTCAGAGACATTTTTAGTTGCATTACTTGGGGAAAACACACCAAAAAAAAATCCAATTTGCTTTTAAATTCTGATTTTAGCCATTCAAGTCATTTCTGATAAAATGTCATTTCTGAATGTTTTCATCTTGCATCATTCATATTACTTCCTAAAAAGCAAGGCATTTTGATTGTACACTGTCACTTTAACACTTGCGGAAGCTGTCCATTTTTCCTTACAAGTTGTACAGGACCGGTGTGTGCAGACAAAGTTTCTGGGTTCTGTAGGGTCACACTTCGGGCCCTACTGGTCTGAACAACAGAGACAAAACACTGATTTAGATTTCTAAAGTTTTATGGCCACAAGTGGAATTTCTATCAAGCTTTCAGGGTCTATTTTATGACATTTGAATGTTTTATGTTCCATTTCTAGTTTGCCTGCAGTTTTGAGTAACATATGCAGTTTTGAGTAACATACATACAATTTTAACAATAGTTAAAACAATAAAGCAATATCTGGGAAAACAGACAAGTGGATAATCTAAGAACTCAGCCAGACTATTTTAACCTAAATAGGTTTTTGTCCTAGCAAATTTGCACCTAAGTAATCATATTATTAAATAGTGTGTGAACAGGTTATGATAAATTGCTAGTGATTCTATGTATATTCTTTACAGCAGTTTACCTTTCAGCAAATGGAACGTTTGCCACTCTTATTTTTTACAACCCAACGTACTCCATCTCCCATTTAATCTCTTTACTCTTGTTAGCCGTATATATGGGCCTATTACCTCCTTCATACAGGGACTGAAGAGCCACCTGTACCACTAGGAATCTCAATACATAAGTGTTTTTTTCCCCCTCTTGGCACAGAAGCACCAGAGGTATCCCAGAAAAACTCTACCACATCCAGGGAACGCATCTGCTCTTCAAAAAAACAAAAACAAAACAAACGGAAGAGCAGGCGTGCTCTTCCAGAAGCCCTGTCTTCCTCATTTTATGAGGAATAAGGGCTCTTCCAAAAGGGGAGGTTTTTCCGACATTTGGCCCCTTGGAGACAGGCCAAATGTCAGAAAAGCCTCTTCCGAAAAAAGAATCAGAAAATGGTACGCAAATTGCGGTTCACAATTAGCACACTTTTTTTGGAAAAAACCAGCAGTGTAGACGTAGCCTCAGAGCCCCACTGAAGTCAGTGAGGGCTTGCCATCCAATTCAATAGAAGCTGCTCCAATTGCTTAGAAGCACAATTGCTCTTCTGTTTGCAGGAAACTCAAACGACATTGGCAGTCAAGATCCCTCAAGTTTGTACAGACTTTCAGTGCTCTTAACCTCATCAGAGACGCTGATAATCCTCAGATTTTGTTGGCTTTTTGCACTGTTGCCTGGTAATGAAAACAGATAAATGCTTCCAGCAATGAGCCATCACTTTTCAGCACTTAAGGGAAAACAAATACACACAGAGTTATGATTCAGGATTCAACAGAGGCCAAACTTGGCATATGCAAAGTTTTATCCTGGCCAAAATAAAATATACCTCATATCTTAAGTTTTTTTTCTTTTTGAAAATAGCCAGCTACCTCAGTGAACCATATTTTGTCCAAGGCCTTGTATTTTTGAAAAAAATCAAATGATTAAGCCAGGCATTTAATAATCATTAATCTATATAGTTAACCCAGTCTGCTATATTATGCAATACTATGAAGAACAGCTGGGGCCCACCAACCCGAAAGCACTTTTACGGTTTCTTTTAAGGGCCATTAAATCAATGTGATGAGAGCACAGCTGGACTGGATCCCACAAAAAATTTATCCAATCCCACACTATATTTGAAGGGAGCACTTGCAGACTCAGCACCAGCCTTCTTAGTTAAAGCTGCAGGTGGAGTAATGTTTTTACAGCTAAGCTCATATCGAGCCCTGAAAAAAAAAAATTGCTTTCTACCTTTTCCCTCCCTCAATGGAGTTTTCCATTTGGACATCACTAACTCATAAAATTGCCAGGAGTCCCTTGTGGCTGAGTTCATTGGGATCACAAGGACTTTTTCATAGCAACTGCCAGGATGCCATTTTAGGTCTTCCTGTGCGGAACTTCTTGAATTGACGTTAACGCATGACAAGGACAATGCCAGCCCTGTATATCAGAGTATATACTTTAGCGTTCACTGTGGTCAGGGAATCCCATACTTGCCTACTTCATGTTTTAGAACAGAATACAGACAAAATACATTATTCTGGAAAGTCCACATGCGCTAGTGATGATAAAGTATTACAAAATGTGCAGAAGGCAGCCTAACAAGCAAGCTAAGGAATATTATCACCAACTTATTCAATATCCCATGCAATTGATGTTTTTTGACAACGCAGATCAGGAAGTAAGAGATACATTAATCAGAACAAGTCAGACATCAAAGTTGCTGTACTTCTGTAGCTACGTAGAAGACTTCAGGCTCCAGAGCTATAGCTTCAGCATCTTTCATGTGCACTAAGGATTTGATCCAAAACCCAAAGTCAGTAAAAGACTTCTATGAATTTTGGATCTACTCCATAAGTTCCTTAAATAAAAATGCAGAGGGAAAAAAAAGAGAGACCAGGACATACGTACTAAAGTGAAGTCCAGAGCCTGAAAGGAAGAGTACACTGTATAGAGTAGCAGCAAAAAAAAAAAAAAAAAAAAAGGTAGGAAAACCATTTGTGGTAGAATTTAAATAAGTGATCCATACAATATGTTTCTCTAGTGACAAGCCATAGTGCCCTAGCCTTATGTGCTATCACAAGAAAAGTAACATTCATAATCATCACACATGCCTGTTAACTATAACTACATGCTGGTGATCTAAAGGATACATTGGAAATACACAGCGAAAACAGAATGCAACATTAGGAGCTTGATCTTGCATAGAATGTCACCCAAAAACATGCAAGGTGATTTCTAGGTTAGACAGTATAGGCGGTTGATAGAGGGGGGCTTAGTCCTGCCAGGAATGAGATCTAAGAGGGAAGCACTCCTTAAAATTTTGTAGATTGCATTTTTGCCCATAACCTCGCAGACATATGCACGCACCTTCCCACCTAAACTTCACCCATAACTAATTGTGCATCCTTCCATAAGCCATGCAAGAGATAGCTTTCGTGGGAACGTAGGAGCTCATGATACCATCTACATGTTTTGTTGGTCTATAAAGTGCTATCAGATCATTTGTTGTTTAAGTTTATGCTGTACAGCAGTGGTCTCCAACCTCCTAAAGCACAAGATCACTTTTTTGTATTTAAATGCAATTCAGGATCTACCTTAAACCCAAATACCCTTGCCCCACCTCCTTTGTGCCCCTTCTCCATGGCCCCGCCCCTGCTCACGCCATCCTCCCTCCCTCCCTTCCCCATCCTTCCTGCCTTTCATCAGGCAGGGGCAGCAGGCTCTGGTCTTGGGTTAAAGGATTTGGAGTGGCTCTGAGATGAGCCTGGGACAGGGAGTTGGGATGCAAGAGGGGGTTCAGTGTACAGGCTCTGAAAGGGAGTTTGGGTCTGGGGGGGCTCAGGGATAGGGCAGGAGCTTGGGGTTCAGGAGGGGGTTTATGATTGGAGCAGGGGTTCAGGCTCCAGCTGGACACTGCTTACCACAGGTGATGCCGTGGGATAAAGGCAGGCTCATCCCTGCCCTGGCCCTGCACCACTCTCAAAAGCAGCCAGCAAATTCCCTCCATCCCAAGCCCTGTTGTGCCCCCCTCCATTCTGTGGAGATAGACTACAGGGTGCGAGAGGGGGCACCCTGAAATCAGCACCCCCCTCCTCTTCCTTCCCTGCCCTGCAAGCGGTGGGGGAAGAGGACAGCTCCAAAGCAAAGGACAGAAGATGCACAGCAGTGTGGGATGGGGCAGCTGAAGTGCCAGCAATTGTTAGCCTCTTGGCCAAACGAGTCAAGATCACCTGTCAGAGGCTCCAAGATCTACCAGTAGATCCTGATCTACTGGTTGGTGACCACTGCTGTACAGACTAACTCAGCTACCCCCTGAAGCTTCTACAATAGTTTAGAGTGGAGAAGGCAAAGAAACTGTTTATTTCTAGCCATTTCCCTCAGCAAAGACAAGTGCCCAACATTAGAATTTAATTAAACACTGCCCTTAACAGCCCTATTCTTAAAGGAGATTTTAAAAGATCACATTGAGGAGGACTTCACAGGAATATCAATTAAAGAACAGCCTACCGTCCCTACCATCAAACCAAGGCTTTGGTTCAACATGGACTCATAGGAAAGAACACCACCTAATGGATCACCTACTCAAGAACTTGCCAGCATGGCACTACTGTACATAGCTCAGAAGAGCTAATGAAATTACCATCAGAATAGGAATCAAGGCCTTATCCTGCATCATTGAAGTCAGTGGGAGCGTTGCCATTAACTTCAATGAGTGCAGGATCAAGCCCTTACTGCAGATCATTTCAGGGTGTAATGGTGCTACAATGAAGTCTCAGATTATTCTGTGGAGGGTCACATACAGAGAAAGGCCCTTGCTTACGCAGAAGGGAGTTTGGGGGAAGGCAATTCTCATCCCTGAATTCTCTCTGGGAAGAGCATTTGTGGGAACATGGATCTAGGTTAACTGAGATGAGGAAGAACAGGGCTAAGGGAAGAAAAAACAGGTATGCTGCATAGTACATATTTACCCTGCCAACTAGCAAGGAATATGCAGGAAAAAAAATTCTGCATCAGGCTACTTCCCCCCCCCCCCACACACACACACACATTGTACCTCCAAATCTTACATTGGAACCCCACAATTTAGGGATAGTTTCAGGGGCTGAGACCTATATGTTGAAGTTCCTTTTGACCCAGGGTGACAGCAGGCTAGGGAAGTCACTGGGGACTGAGCAGGCAGCATGGCTGAAGAGAGCCACCACATGGATGGTCCTGACAGAGTGACCTCCAGGACTCCCTACCCCTTCCGGAATTCTCCATACTGTTCCCTTGTCTCCTCTGACAAAATGATCAGTTAGAAACTCCACATGGGGACCGCTCTGTGATTTACTTCCTCAGGGTATACTCTACAGGCTCTTCTGTGGGAAATAGCAATCTAGCCCCACGTTTCTAAGGCCCAACAATTAAATTAAACCACAAAAGTTTTCATCCCTAGAGAAGAAATTTCAGCTGTCATATTTTTCCAGAAAGACTGTATATGGCGTATGAGCCGGGGGTAGCACCCATATTTCATTGCATCCAGTATGTAGATAGTAACACTACAGTTTGTTGCTAACTCTTTCCCCACAAACAGAAAAAAACAACACACCACCACCACACAGATTTTTCTTGCATTTGAAATTTGGTGAATGGGATCATATTGTCACATGGAGATATCATGTCTAATTTTTATGTTATACTTCATCCTCATGCCGTTTTAAAAGCTGAGCTACTAAACTCTCTCTCGGGTACCACTTGTGTTTACACAGCATCCAGAACAATGCTCCCATGTCTCTGATTCTGACGGGTTCTTGGGGGTGCTGTGCTAACACCAGCACTCTGAAAAATTATCGGTTCAAAATATAGACACGGCATATTGAGTGTTAAACCTTTGCACATGAACAGTCAGCAGCAGCTGATGAGATCCCTTTCTGAACATACTGCTTTTCAGTGGTACTTCAGATAAGACTGCACCACCTGCCAATAATTAGAATGACTGACCTGCAATCCAAACTGGCTTTGAAGACTTGAAGCTCAAAAATGGTGTTTGAGCTGCCTAATCAAAGATACCACATGGTTATGCTCAGTATTTCTTTAACATTGTAAATCTGTTTTTAAAAGGTTGCTTTATTTAATGCAGAATGGGTAGAAGCTATCTTAGGAAAAGTTTAAAAAATGAACAAGTTTTTAAAATTACTGCTACCTGAATTAAGGTTAACCCTTAGAGCCACTCAGTTTTCTGGTTCATTGATGACATATCTTAAGCAGAAGTTCATCTATGGTTTACCATTTTATTTTTTGCTGTGTGAGTCTGAGGCTACATCTAGACCAGTATTTCTCAAACTTTTTTTTATAAAGTGCCCCTTTAAAAAAAGTTTATAAATACCCCCAGTACCTATAGTTTTCAGACACACAAAATTTTTTTCCCCCATCATTGCAACACATTTGTTTAAACAACTTAATCGTAGCCAGATGGGCGATGAATTTTTGGGTGTAAAAAGTACAAAAATAGTAGAACACTGTAAAACAAGACAAAAATTCAGTTTTCTCCAAATTTCAGTTGTGTTGATGTACCCCCCCCAACGTCTCTCGAGTACCCCTGAGGGTACTTGTACCACTGGTTGAGAAACACTGGTCTAGATTACAGGCTTCTTTCGGAAGAAGTTTTTTTGGAAGATCTCTTCCAGAAGAGAGCCAAAGTGCATCGAAAAAAGCAATCTGCTTTTTTGAAAGACAGCGTCCACACTGAACGGATGCTATTTCGCATTTAAGCTGTGATTACTGTGGTAATAGAGATGTAGCCGTGTTAGTCTGGTCTTGCTGAAACAAAAAGACAGGACTATACAGCACTTTAAAACCATCTTGTTAGTCTTTGAAGTGCTGCATAGTCCTGTCTTGTGATTATTGTGGATGGAGTGGCCACCAGGGCACCTGTGCTTTTTCCTCTTTTCAAAAGAGCTTCCTCTTCCCCATCCACACATGCCTTTTTCCCCAAAGAGCTCTTTCAGAAGAGCTTCTTCCTTGTAGAAAGAGGTTTACCAATGCCGGAAAAACCCCTCTGTTTTTTATTTTTTTTTGAAAGAATGCAATTGCAGTGGACGCAAGTGAATTTTTTTTTTAAATGACCGTTTTTCTGAAAAAACTCTGTAGTTTAGACATAGCCTGAGAGGAGTTTCAAAACAAGCTATGCAGAGTATGGAAGGACTCAGTTTATAAAAGCATAGAAAGACTACTGTGAGGTATTAAAAAGAGGACAGGAGGAAATTCTAGCTCTTTGAGCATTGCTGACCCGAGCAGGGAGGAGAGATGATCAGTTCTCTTTACAAACAAAAGGAAAAAAAAAAGCCTAACAGATCTAGACAAGAAAAGGTTCAGAGGTGGAGCATGATTAACCAACAGAATGATTGTTCTATTATTCACTGCAGTACACATGAAGAACAGAATAGGAAACCCACTCAGCCCATTAGAATACTGAATCTTCAAAACTTTTTTTTAAAACATCAGTAAAAAATAGAAACGAATTCTACAAAGCTTTGAAAATGTAACCAAAGTACTAGAAATGAATAGAGCTGGCTTGTGAAAGCTTTTCTATTATACTGTGGCCAGGTCCCCGGCAGCTATGTAGCCTAGTGGCTGTGTAGACTGGTGGCTAGTTTGCCGAGTAAGCAGGCAAAAGGGGGAGGTGCTGCCTCCCTGTCCCCCTTACATTCCTGGCCTAGGAACTCTGAGCCACTCCCTAAACAAGTCCTTAAGTTTGGGGCATAACCCCATGAGTCCAGATTCCCCTTAGTCGGGGCTTCTCGATAGGTTCCTCCCTTTTCCCAGATAGGTAGGGTTGGGGCTACTTGCTTCCCTGGCTGCTAAGCAGACACTGTCTGGCTCATGCCCTGAGACTGTTGAACCAGGCTGTGGCCTCCTCACCAGTCAGCTCCAAACTGAGCCAGACTCCTTCCTTTTCTCCTCCTTTCAGGCCTGGCATTGGTTGCAGGTAAAGTTGGGTGGGGTGGGGCTAGCTGGGCCCAAAGACTTTCTTTAACCTTTGGGGTGTCAGGCCCTCCTTCCTCCACTTTCTCACAATGAAAATGCAGCATTCCCTTACCTCTCCCCATGTAACTTTATCAAGCATGCCAAAAATCCCAACACCACCATTTTTTAAATTCTAATAAACTGCTATTCAGAGTCTCTTTATGGTTTCTGACCACACCAGTAGATATTGACCAGCCTGTCTCTCCAAATTCCAAAGGGCTCTCTTCATGTGTGGAGACCTGTTAATTCATTGTTTAAATAAAAAAAAAAAGATGATAGAACCTACAATTAAAGAAACTTGAGTCCAAGTTCTGAAAGCCTAAGTAAAGACAGTGGTATATAAATGTAGAGGGTCAAAGAAATTGAAAAAACACAAACAGAACAAGATTAGGTGTACTTCCAAGGACAGTCATTACAGGCTTAATATGTCATTTTGTATGGTCTCTGCCAGGAATCATATTCTGATGACTGAATCCTCACAGTGATTTCATTGCAAGCTACTTCATAATACCTGCTCTTTCCACACCACCCACTGCTGTAAACTGTCAACTAGCTCCACATCCTGGTCTCCATCCAGTTAGCAGCCTAGCCCTGACACCCCAAAGCACATGCTCAAAATAAAGCTAGTTCCCATAGGCCATCTCATTAAACTCAAGCTTAAAGTTAAGGACATTTAGTTACACACTTTCTTGTATTAGAGCCAGTCAACTTAGCATTTTACAGGATTGGGACATTTAAATGCATCTCCTGAGACCTTTAATTTGGAAGTGTGTTTGGATCATATCAGCTTCACTTATTTGTGACATCCAGGCCAGGCAAATAGTGAGGAACAGAGGCCATTCTATAGCCTAAGTATCAAACCCAGTTCACAGGGAAAGGAGAAAGACCAGAGACAGCCCTTAAAATATTTGGAGGGAAAAAATAAAAAGAAAATGTGAATTACCTTATAAGAAGTTTGGTGTCCCCTCAGTACCACTTTGTGGCCCTCAGTCACTCTCCAGTACCTTGCTTCAGCTTCTGCTCCTGCACAAGGCCCCTTAACATCTCATAAGCCATAGTATTTTTTAAAAAATTATCTCTTTTGGATGGAGTCCAGTTTAACCTTGCATACTGTCTCCGATGACTCTTTAGACCCAAAGTCTTCTCTCAACAAAGAGATTTCCACAGTCCTCCTGCATTTGGGTTGTACTCTTTCCTAGACCCACTGCTCACAGGCTTTACATGGCTAGAGTTTTTTTCAGCCTACCAGTTTACAGACCTAAACAGTCTCCCAATGAGGGTCTCTAACAGGAGCCTCCAGCTCTCTGCAATTCTTCTCTGCCCCCAACTAATTCCTTATTGCACTTTCTTGTTGCCTGTAGAGTGGAAATCACTTGACCTATTCCAGCTGGGGCTCATTCACTAATCAAGATTTTTTAGCTCAGGGTCCCCAGTGTTTAAAGGATGAGTCACCCTGTTATGTTTCACTATAAGAACTCAGTAATAGTTTACTGATATACTTTCTCTTTAAATTGTATTTAAAATATTTTATCAACAAAAGCTAGTTGAAATTTCATTCAAAAGATGTTTTGAGCAGATCTATTTCAATTAGTCCAAATTCTGTCACCTGAAAAATCTCCCCCTGAAATGAAAATAAATTCATTTTGAAACAACTAATATCTTCTTTCCTCTTACTGCTTTCTTGATTTAGAGAAACTGCCTTCCTACTAAATCGGAGCACTTTCCTTCAAACAGCAAGCTTGTTTCAGGATTGTTTTTCTAATGTCCATCACTAATATCTTTCTACTCAAGAGATGAAGGAAATCTCCAATGAGCTTGTGTGCTGAAAAGTCTAATTTCAAAGATGTCAATGTTTTAAAATTCTGTAAATATCCAATTGCTAAAGGTTTCACTGGATAATTTTTAAACACTGGAAATCTCCAGACATGGACCCAAAGTTAAGATACAGCATTTATGTTATATGTAGAGGGCCAGGTAATATGTATCAATATAATAAGTAGCTTGATTCAAATTGAATTTCACTGTTTAAGTTGAGCAAAGTCCTTTTTGCTATGTTTTCTCATACAGAGATACTAAGATACCATGAAAGAGGCTGTTCTTTTGGCAAAAGCTAGGGAGTATTAGAAATCTCACAAGAATGACTGCTATTTGAACTCTAAAGAGATTCACAGAAACTACACAAGCAATAGAGTGATTTCTTTTAAATCCGATGACTTGCTTGCACTAGGTAGTAGATTACAGTAGGACTTCCTCATAAAATAGTGAAAAGTAAAAAAGCTATCAAATAAAAAAGGGTTTGTTTGATGGTAAAAAAAACTGCTGTCAAGCAGTAGACATTCTTAGCCATACAAGTCTCATACACCACTCCACTGTTTATTTATTTAGCGGAAGAAGGGGAATTTTTGCCTTCATGGAACTTAAACTGTATGTGCCAGGAAAGCTAACTTTCTCTAAAACAATCCTGACACAATGTTTATGAAAGGGGTATTTTCATAACATTTAGTACAAGGTAGCAAATTTATCTCTAAGTGGAAGAGTGATTATTTATTGTTAGTGATTTGTACTGCACAATATCTGACTTCTTCGATGGAAGTGGTATGAATTACAGCTCATTAAAGGCTTACCCCTTTGAAAGTCCTTTACTTTAACCCACAACAGAGAAGTACATGGAAGTGCATGAACTACTTGACAAATAAAGCTAAGTGAACAATTGTGGCAAACAATTTAGCTTCTTTTTCTGAACTGTAAGCAGATCACAGTTCTCTCAAAGTTACTCATCAAGTCGCTTTTCAAATTCCTTACAAATCTTCTAAATTCAAGTAGTCGTAGCCATTTAGCTTCTTTGTTTTCAGCTGGATTATTCTTGTCCTGAAATAGTAAAAGAAATACCAGGTGGACATGCAAAAGGATAATGCTTATGTATATAGGGCATTTCTACACCTCCTGTGAACAGCAGCTCATTCACTACCCTGCCTACGATGTAGGGGACTCTTTCTAGAGCTTTCTGAATTCTAGAAATGAGAACTACTAAAAGAAATTTACAAAAAGTAGCTTCTAAATTTTCATGTCTAGAGTTAACCCTGAACTCGTTGACTACATTAATGTGTACAAATTCAGTAGGTAGATATCATACCTACTGGCATGGGCACAAGGTATTTGTGAGTGCAAATCTAAATTCTTGAATGTGCAATAAGTTAGTAGCTCAAAACAAAAACTGCAGATATGAGAACTTTGCTTCATAACTTCGGAATCCTGTGAGCCACTGCACAGACACAGGTGTTCACTCATGTGGATCAGATTGCAGGCTCTGAGCTGTGGAGAGTAGGGGTAAACCCTGAATACATTTTAGTTAATATGAGTTTTTGCCATTGTCTTCAGTTTTGACAGGGTTTAAAATTTGGCTCAGTGGGATTTTAAATCCCACTGCTACTGAAGGATTATTCCTTGCTATATTGTTAGCATGTAATGGAAGACATCTTCAACTACATCCTCTGCATCCTATCCCACAGTTGAGAAGAAACTGTACAAGCTACTAATCTGATTGATATATGAAAAATATTATCCAAAGTTTCAGTCCTCCCTAGTGATATTGATTATGCATCACATTATTTTGAAGTATTTCCATTTTAAAAATGCTCTGTCTGAAAATATGTTAGTACGGTAATACAGTGGTGCAAATTCTGATCTTATTAAAATCTCGAATATCAACACTGAGGCCAATAGAGTTGCTGTGGAATGGCACTCATGAAAAACAAAAGTCAGCATTTAGCCTATTGTTTAGCCATTATTAGAATGAACTTTGCTGTCCATTAATTTAGAAAACGATATTAACATTTTATATCTTGAATTGAGCTCTTTATTATTTACCATTCTTCTCAATATATTTTAAAACTATTTCTTCCTTCCTTTTCCAGGCCTCTGCCTGCCTGCTCTGTCCTGTATATGCTGAACAAACTTTGCCACTGTCTAAGGTGTGGAAGTCTTGGAAAAAGTGGAAAGTTGGCTCAGTCCTTAGTATTTTATGTTTGTGATTAAATGTCCCAGGCAAAAAAATACTGACTTTGGCATCTCAGTCCCCACACATGCTTGGAAACAAAACAAAACAAAACCACCTATGTCAGACACTGTCCTTAAATATAGAGAAGGAAACTATACCAAGGGCAAAACATTCTGGAGGAGAATTTTTTTGATAAAGAAAATCAACACCATTTCAGAAAGTTCCTTTCTTTTATCTTATAGCATATGTGTTTTATCCTCTGTAGCCATCTAACGTCTGGGATAAGGCTAAAATAATTTTCTCACACTGACAAGTTTGACAAAAACTATTACTTTAAAGTTATGTGTGCGTAATAAATATCTAGCTCAATGCACTCAAAATAAGTTGTGATACAAATAACCACAAGTCACTAGCCTCAAGGGCAGCAATGGAGACAGTTGCCAATTGAGACAGGTGTAGTGCCTGATTTGTCACATGTTTATGGTTGTATATGCAGACTGAGAAAAGTCATATTGCCCAGTGCTACTAGATATTATCCTAAATACAAATGTATATACACAATGGGCATATGAAGCAGAAGATAAAGTATTGAAAAGCCTGGACTGCTGTATATTTTTCATGTTATACTTTCTGGACACGTCTAAAAAACAGGCCCTACACATTTATGTTGTGCTTATGATAGGGTTTTTCGATTACTGATAAGAGAGAAGTAATAAAGTTCCATGAAAGTTAATGAAAAGACTCCCAGTGATTTTAATGGTCTTTGGATCAGGCCTTAAAGAGGACAGATCATATACTGTACAGATCAATTTATTATTAATTATTTATTATTAATTACCTTCAGAGGCACAAATAGGAGTCTCCCACCACTAATAATCACTTTTATAGCTTCTCAAAACCAGATAGTCCACCAACAGAAGAGAGGTGGAAAACAAAATAGGAGTGGCGATTCTCTCACTTTACACACAGTAAGGGGGTCTGTCAGGATTGCTGAGAAATTGTTATGATAGTGCAGAATAAATGCACATACCAACTGGGAATTGTCACAGACAGGAAACTGTGAGCCCTCCTGAGAGGTCATCGACTTGATACATCTTTGCCATAATATAAAGAGATCTGGTTCTGCAAATTGTAAATTATTTCATCCTTCCTAACTTCCAATGCACAACTTTTGAGCATTTCTTAAGTTGTGAGTATCTGACTTTACAATCATAATGTTCTTTTAACATAGTTTGTCTATGCACAAGTGTGTATATTTATATTAAACTGATGTAGTATTAGTGGTAGCGAACAACCTTCAATTGATAAACCACTCAATTTATCAGACTTCAGTGTATGTTTTAAAACTTTCCGAACCTCCAATGTATTGGGTAGTGCTAGCTATGGTGGTATAAGACCCTGGGAATTTTGTGAGAAAGATCAGTTAATTGCCATATTTATGTTGTTGAGGGTTGATTTAAGATAGGGGCTCTGGTAAGTCTATTTAGTGTAACATCTTCCAAAGCACTTGGGTAACTTAAAAGTCAAAGCCCCATTTTCTGAATTGATTGGGTGGGACCTAAGTCTCATTAAAGGTAGCTCCTTTTCTGTGTTTAGTAAACAATAGAACTGATCAAACATTGCAAAAGTTACCCATGGATATTTAACTTAAAAAAATCATACCCCTTTTAGCATTCAACTGACATGAATAATCTAACTATTGAGTTTACTGATAAGAGTGTTTGCAGAAACATTAAGTTTTAAGGTAATGTTGGAGAATGTTCACAGAAAAAAATGCTTCAGTTCACAATGAATGTATTTGTGCCAGAAATCTAATTGACAAAGATTGTGCTCATCCAATCAGGAAACAGAAACATGTCATGCTATTCACATAACCAATTAAAACTAGCCAGCATTGCTTGAATTTCAAATTTCAGATACAGAATACTAAAAAATAATCTACCGGCAAAGAATTAGTCACAGAAATTGTCTAGCAAATTTCAAACAAATCTGGCAAAGTCATGATCTGCTCACAGATAATTTGTGAATAGAGAGAGGTAAAGTCAGTTGCTTACCATATTAGTTACAAACTTAGCTAGATGTATAACACAGGAAATATCATTATGGGAGTGAGCAAACCTATGTAAAGATTTATATGGTATTTTAATATTTTATATGCATCATATTTATCTGGGTGACAAATGTTAAGATCAGAACATTCTTCAAATTCTTCAGTTTACAATGATAATCTAAATAAGTGAATGAAAAACTTTTTTTAATCTTTAAAGGCATAGTGTAGGGTACCACACAGGGGTTTCCCCTCTTTAGATTTCCAAGTGGCATCTTGTGCTGTCTCTGGTTGTCACACCTCCTTTTTCCAGGCTATTGTTCAAGTAACAACTGCCATCAATCTTGGGCACTCATTTGGAAGGAAAGAATCCTTGTTTGTTTCTAAAGCTTTGTATAAATAAATTGTTTAGACAGGACTAAGGCTAGGTCTACACTATAGCCTTTTTCTGGAAAAAGCTACGCAAATTGCGCTCCACAATTTGCGTAGCTTTTTCTGAGGGCTTTTCCACCATTTGGCCCCTTCTAGACAGAGGAGCTTTCAGAGGAGCCCTTATTCTTCATAGAACAAGGTATACAGGGCTCCCCGAAAGAGTGCGTTTGCTCTTCCGTAAAAAAAGCAGAGGAGCAAACGCGTTCCCTGGACATGGCAGAGTCTAGACATACCCTAAGAAATGTTAAAACAGGAAAAAGAGTTTCTTGATCTGCTGGTGTCAGTTACATGAAGTGATATATTTAGGGTGGGGCATGGAGAAGTCAGACTGTCAAATGTGCCTCCTCTCTAAAGCCCCCTCTACACACAAATGAAATCATACTAGTAGTATTCTCATCTATTTTCCCTTAAGGGGAGGAAAGGAGAGGAAGAGGGATTTTTGCCCGAGAACTATACGAGCTAGACCATGTTACAGAAACCCCCCTCGGACAGAGGTGAGAAACCATATTGGATCATGTTAGACCATGTTACAGATCCTTTATAACAGAGGTGAGAAACCTCCGGCCCATAAGCCAGACATGGTTAGCCCCCTGTGGGCCGCCAAATACTTTATTTACCTAAGCACGGCTGCTCTTGTTGGCTGCAGTTCACCATTCCCTGCCAGTGAGAGCTGTGGGAAGTGGTGGCTAAACCTCTTCTTGGATCCAAGGATTTATGTGTAGGGAAGCATCTCTGACCAAACTTCATAATATTATTCAAGAGTTAATACAGGAGTAAGGAACCTTTTTTAGGTCAGGAGCCACTAACACACAGAAAAATCAGTTGGGGGCCACACACAAGTGAGGGGGGAAAAAACCCACTGACAGAGCCCCAAGTGAGAACCAGGAGGGAAAAAAGACACTCCTCTCACTCGTGCACCTTGGGGTGCCGAGGTAGTAGGATGCAGGACAGGTCTGAGGGGTCTGGGCAGGAGGTAGGGTGCAGGAGTGGGACAGTGTGGTATCTTGGAGGGAGAGAGAAAGAGTGTGGGAGGGGGCTGGGAGTGGGGGGATCTGGTTGGGAAGGAGGGTGATAGAGGTGGCAGGGAATTGGGGTGCTTACTTGGAGCAGCTCCTGTTTGGAGGGGGAGGACAGATGGTTCCACATCCACCTGCCCTTGCAGACACTGCTCCCCACAACCCCCATTGGGTGTGATTCACGGCCAATGGGATCGGCGAGGGAAAAGCTTGCAGGTGAGTGCAGACACAGAGAGCTTCCCTGCACTATCTGCAATGCACGCACACAGCTCCAGCCCTCAGGAGAGGGGAAATGACAGCATGTGAAGCCACCTCATTCCCTCCACCAGCACGCAGCATGCAGGGGCTTTATTGGCTGCATCTCAGGGCCCTGAGCTAAGGCCGTAAAGCCCCTTTCAAAAGCCCCGTCCATGCTTCCCTGCACAGCAAGGAGTTAGCATGCCCATTCCAGCCCCACAGAGGCACCAAAGCTCAGAGACTCATTGTGGGGTGGAGCATGAGCACCAGCTCACCCTGCTGAAGAGGTGGAGGGTGGGGAGAGAGGAGTCCCAAGCCTCTCTATGGGCTGGATCAAGGTAAGCTGCAGGCCAGATCCGGCCCATAGGCCTTAGTTCCCCATCCCTGGGTTAATACAACTGAATGGTATAAAATGCTGCCTTTTAAAAGACGGGGGTAGTTTGTCCCGAGGAGCAACTGACACTAGGCAGAGCCCTGGCAGCACAGACCTGGTCTCTCTTCCATAGGCTCAAATCTGGAGCGTAGGACAGTATTCTTTGCTTCTTTCACAATGGCATAAGACGTCCCTCCCCATCCCTTCCCCCAAATGCGTAGAAAACTCTGCAGGAGGCTGGCCGATTTGAGCTTTTCTCCCCCATGGAAAGGCATGATCTGGGCCATACATGTAGGTGTTGACCAAGGGAGAGTAGGGGAGCAAGTGTGAACAGTCTTGAGTGGCTCTGTTCTAACCAATCATATTTATTATTAATTCATTATTATTCATTTGTGTTACCATAGTACTTATGAACCAGAACCATGGACCAGAACCCTATTGTGCCAGGCAGAAGGGGGCAAATTATGCCCCCTGGAAAGCATCCAGCCCACCAGCCATTTGAATCTGGCCCTCGAGTTCCCACTGGGGAGAGGGCTTTGGGGCTCACCCTGCTCCAAACATACTATAGCTCTGTGCGGCTCCCAGAAGCAGCAGAGTGTCCCCCCTCCGACTTCTATACTACAGCCAGTGGGAGCTGTAGGGGCAGCACCTGGGGATGTGGGAGCAGTGCACAGAGATAACCTGGCCATGTGTCTGCATAGGAGCTGGCCAGAAGGGGGACATGCCGCACCTTCTGGGAGCTGCTTGAGGAGATAAGTGCAGCCCAGAGACAGAACCCCTGTCCTCCCACCCCCACACCTCAACCCCCCACCCCAGCCCTGATCCCTTCCCATCCTCCAAACCTTTCCCGTTTCAGCCCAGAACCCCACCCACCCACCCACCATATTCCAAACCCCTTACCTCTGGCCACACGCCAGAGCCTGCAGCCCCAGCCAGACCCTTCACCCCCACCCTGCACTCCAACCATCTGCGCCAGCCCAGAGTCCCCTCCTGCACCCTGAACTCCTTGTTTCTGGCCCCAGCCCAGAACCTGCACCTCCAGCTGGAGCCTTTGTCCCCTTCTGCACCCCAACCGCAATTTTGTGAGCATTCATGGCCCTCCACACAATTTCCATATCCTGAAGTAGCTCTCAGCCCCAAAAGTTTGCCCACTCCTGTTCTAGGCACCGTACAAACAGAACAAAAAGACCACCCCTGCCCTACCCCCAGGGTTACAATCTAGGTAGACAATGGAACGATAGATGATATAGGCAGATTGAGGGAGTACAAGGAAACAATGATACAATATTGGTCAGCTTTGCAGGCAGTATCTGAGCATACCAGCAGCTGAACTGTTATCAAGTTTTTGTAGGCATTGCAGCAAAGAAGAATTTTGAGGAGGGAATGGAAGGTGCATAATGGAGATGATAGCTTTGAAGCTGTTTGAGGGGAGCTTTTCTCAAGCATGTGGGGCAGCATGGGAGAAAGCACAATCTTCCAGGTTTTACTTGGTACTTTAATATGGTGTACAATTGTGGTGGCAGTAGGCAAAAATACCGGCAAACAGACCCTACCTTTGCAACTTTCAGGCAGGATTCTTCCAACTCCTCAAATGGCAGAATAAGTTAATTGACCTTAGTAAAACTCCAGATGGTTCATGGCATAGCAGCCTGTCTTCTAAGCAATACTGGTCATAGGAAATACATCACTTCACAATTCTGCTCGTGACACTGAATCCCGACAGGATATTGGGTAAGTTGCAAGATACTGGTCTTCATCTTGAGAGGGGGGATAATAGTGCCAACAAGAGGCATTTACATAGTATCTTTCAGGTGAAGATTTTGAAGGGCTTTACAGTGCCTTGCACTCCTCAAAAAAAAAAAAAAAGTCTCCGAGGTAGGTGTCATTATTATACCTAAAACAGGCACTGGGAGGTTAAGTGACCTGTAAAGATTGCACTGTGAGTCAATAGCTGTCAAGAACAGAAACCCAGTAGTTAGGACAGCCCATTTCCTGTTTTAATCCCCACTGCAGAGAGGCTTTTGGAAGACTAATGACTACATAGGTTGAATTAAAACAGCCATGTTACTCTGAGCGCCATTATTCAATAACTTGAAAACAATTTGGCAGAGAGGTTGGGACATATCTTTCTGCTCCCCATATGGCTGGGATATAAAACCTGCGAGTAAAAGAATGTATAATGGGGAAAAGTAATTCTTCCCAAATCAGTTTTCGAGACACGAATTAGGACAGAGTCCAGAACTTTTCTTGTCTCTGGTTACTTTAGTGATAGATTGGTGTGGAGACGGAGGGCTTGGCTAGAATTCAGAATGGGTATGTCAACCAGGAACAAATGTTTTTACACCCCAGAGTGAGAAAATGCTCCAGGCATCCCCACTAACTTTACCAGAGTGATCTTTCAAAGAGGAGAAGGAAGAAAAACATCTTCTGGGCTCCTGCTGCACCAAGATCAATCTTATTTTCCACTAAGTTCATCTGTTTTGCAGAAAATTAACTATCTCAAGCCCTGGAAGTTTCAGTTTCCAATCTTTAGAATTCAGCATGCAATTGTAAGAGATGGGAATGCCTTTCACACCTTTTAAATACTTTATTTCTCTTTTATAAGGCTAATATGCAATGTCTGGTGGAACAACTCACTCTGAAGTGCATGGTTACCCAAGGAAAACATTATTTTTACTATCCAATATCTTTCCATTCAGTGTTGCTATGCATTGTGCAAAGATCAGTTAAAATTAACGGGACAAATGTCCTATATTCTTTAATATGGGACTGGACAAATAAAATCAATTGTAAATACAGGTTGAGCCTCCGGCACTCTCTAGTCCAGCAACATCCCTAGTCTGGCATGATTTTAGTTATCTAGATGTCTAAGTTTCCTGAGGTTCCATAAAGTTTTTTTACAGCCACCAGTCCTGGTTCTCAGTGTTCTGTGCTGTTATTTATCTCTAATTTACCCCTAAATGTCTTCTATGAGCCCAGTAAGCAGTGAAAGTGTTGGTAATGCTGCTAGACAATATTGACCTCCTATGGTTCTGCAAATTTTCTGGTTTGTCACCGATCAGGTCCCGAGGGTGCCAGATTAGAGAGGTTCAGCCTGTACAAGTAGTGAGACTGGTGCCAGAAGTGATCACAGAAAGAAGTTCTAATAATACTTTATCCCTTCTGTAGCATCTTCCCTTCAATTCTGCATCGTTGCAAAACATTACTAAGTTTAGTTTTGCAGTGCAACTATGCAATGAAACAAATACAATACAACATCCTAATTTACAGAGAGCACCACAAAGAGATCAGGGACCCTTTCAACAAGGTACTGAAGTACATGCTTTCTCTTAAGTGTGCTAATTAGCCTAATTGAACTCAGTGGATTTTCTTGTGCGCTTACATTTAAGCATATACTTCATTACCTTGCTGAAACAGGACACAAGGAACTTTCTTCGGTCTCATAGCAAAGTCGGAATCTTGAGTTCACATTGCAGGGTAGACATTCCCTGAATTCATAATCTCCAATGAAGGTGCGTAGGAAAGACAACAGCTGCATCCATTGTTTCAAATGAAGGTTCTCCATTTCATCATTTCTCCTCATTTCCTGCTGCTACGTTGCATTAAATGACAAAGCAGATTTTCTAATTTCACGTTTCCATCTGAGCTTTTGCTGTAGTTGCCACTAGGTTGTTATGTGGTGGCATAGGAGAGTATGTATGAACTTAAATAGGAGAGGTGGTGACCCTCAAGGCAATCCCTTTGTTAAGATATTCTGCTTTAAGGAAAGGTTTGAGAATCCCTGAAATAAACTAATACGTCTTCATATGAAAGATGCACAGTAAACAACAGATCTGAGGACTTTAAGCAAGTAACTCATGATGACTATTTTCTACACCAAAACAAACACATATTTATTCCCCGCCTCTCCTCTTAGGTGAAGCCAGCATTGTATATAATATATGATATTCGGCAGCTGTTCTGCATGGCAAAAGTAATTCAAGCAGTTTGTCTTCTGAGCCCATGCCCCCACACCCTGGAGCAGACTCCCTCCATCTTCCTTTGCTACCGATCACAGAGGCAAGGTTGTGCCTGTGCTACCAGGTCACAGTAAATCCTATTTGTTCTTGGCTCTGCCCCTACGCTCCTTGATCTTACTGCTGTAACACACAAGCATTGATTTTCCCTTTACAAAGGGAAATGGAGCTTTTGCTAAAACAGTTCCTTTTTGGTAACAACACACACAAAAAAGTCATGTAAAACTGATCCTTCAGAAAGTGCCTTTTTTCTGTTTGATGACACAGGCGTAAAGCCAAAGTTTATCCCTTGTACTTACTCGTGCTTTTATTAATGTTTGAGTCTGTATGTGTGTGTTCCTCCTCTCTATATGTTTTTAGTTGGTTATGTCCCTCTGAGGTCTCATATTTTAAATTCTCATATTTTAAATTTTTATATATATTTGTAATTTTTTTTGTTTGTTCTTGTAAGCCGACTTGAATATTTTAAATAGAAAGGCGGGGTTAAAATATTTAAATAAATAAATATGCAAATCTTTACACAGCTCTAAATTGCCCACTGCCCTTTAGGTACAGCCACACAACTGGGCACTATTATATTAATTTACTATGCCATTGTTGTATGTCAATGTGTATGATTTGTATCCCAACACTGGAAGACTCTCCATTCTGTTGACTGACTGCCTCTAAATCATTTTTTCGCAAAAGATTTAAAGCATTAAGATTGCAACTAAGTCTTTAACTTGCTACACCTATTCTTGCTACACCTATTCTTCATTAAAAACAAACATTTGTAGACTCTCAAAGCCCATGTGCAACCATGCACAGAAAAATGCTCATTTTTTCATAAGGGAATACATGCAATACCCTCAGCTATATGCAGTTCCACAGGGCTTTTTTATTGGTGCAGAGCTGACTTTTTATTGCTACAGAATAAAGTGGTCTTGACATAAGTATTTGCCCTCTGACACTAGCAGATTCCCTCTTGGTGGCCATTAGAACATAAATCCTCTTTCACATCTTCTTACTTTGTATGATGCATTATCTGCTAAAGTTTTAGTGGAAACAGAGTAACAGAAACAAAATAAGTAAATGTCTCACAGCTGGAGATTGGCCAAAATGAGTTGAAGCAAGTGTCAAATATCTCTAAATTGAAGAGCTTTCCACTTCTTAGGTAAGGCAACTTGCATCAGTATAATTCAAATGCCAATAACTGTCATTAATACTGGGGTATGTCTACACAGCAGTGTTATTTCAGAATAACTGGCGTTAATCTGAAATAACATAGTTTGCGTCTACACTACAAGCAGTTATTTCAACATAATGTCAAAATAATGTCAAGCTGGAGGACTTCTTATTCTGACTCCTGTAACCCTCATTTTATGAGGAGTAAGGGAAGTTGGAGGTCACTTGGACTTCCTGCTGTGTAGACAGCACCCAAAGCTGAGTTAAGCTATTTCGACTTAGGCTACGCAATTGTCATAGCTGAAATTGCATAGCTTATTTTGCCTGTAGCCCTGCTGTGTAGACATGCCCCTGGAGTCCTGATCTGAGAAGGGAGGGAACCATTACACCATGTCTTGCTGCTTTTGAGCCATCTCCTGTACCAAGGAGTACCAAACGAGAAGACAAACTAAAGGTGCAAACAGAAGAGGAGCAACAGCAACCTCTCATTATTTACAAAGTGCTGTTGTTGCTTACTTCACTTCCATGAGCCCCTTACTTGATAGGACTAATACAATTTCCTTGGTAGCTGATGCCAGCTTGTAGTGCAATTTTTGGGAAAGTTGGTTACACGTACAGATGTATGCAAAACATTTGCAGTGCGGTTTCATCTTTTTTCTGCTCACTCAGCTTTCTCACTTCTTTTCCTCCAAGAAATTATCTTTTCCCACTACCTTCCTAACTTTTTCAAGCCTGAACTTGATCAAAACACTTGACCACCCCCGTCAACCTTATCCAACATCAAAATGTGATAAGGAAGGAAGCAAGATAACTGGAGTGCCTTTGGAAACAAGTCGTTAATAGATTACAGCAATTCTTACAACCCTGTGCCTTGGGTCTCACTTCTCTACCACAGCTGCCACTAAGTCACATCCCACCAAATTAATCTGATCATAAATCATTTTGTCAGCCTCAGTTCTGGAATGCAGCACCATACACTGCAAGAAACTGGCAGCCTACATCATAGATGCTCTCTCTGGAACCAAACATTGGCTTATTAATATGACTCCCTCTCTCTCAAAATTCAATCTAATCTTAGTGCTAAAGTAGTATTAGAAGCCCTGAGGGTAACCCAAGTCTGCATATCTGACTTTGATCTCTGCCTTTCCTGGCTGGGAAAAAATAGTCAGGAGGACCCATGGTGCCAGATAACAGATACTATTAACATTTTTTTTTTAAACTGCAGCCACCACCATCAAAACTCCTTATACCCTGACCTGTATTTATAAAATGTTTTAATATAACAGACTTTGCAAACTACTTCTGCATATCTAACCTCCAATTTCTGAGCAAACTAGATAAGAAGACAGAGAAGAACCAACTTCAACTACATATGTCCTTTGTCAGTGTCCTGAACTTCTTCCAGATTGGTTTAGACACAGAAGAAAGATCGAAATGGCTACACTAATGCATGACTCAACCTACAAAGTCTGTATAGAAGAACAGCTTCTCTGTTTTTGGAGACCTTGCCTGTGGTGTGCTACACTGATCCACCCTCTACCCCCAACCTATTGAACATTTGTAGGAGATCACCGTGGGAAGGAAATTGTAAGACAACATGGATTCAAAGGCCAGAGATACACCCCAGCTCTATATCGCCTTTACATCAAACACAATGGTACTATCTCCCAGTTATTCAAGTACCTTGAAGACATCAGCACTTGAACAAAAAATTTGAACTCATTGCTGCTGAAGCCTCCTGCCAATGGAAAGTGTCTGACCAATAGTCAATTGCCATCAGCTAGCCTCCATAGTGCATAAACTGGCTACAGCAGTAACACTGCACAAGACGTGTCTCCGGATGACTTTACATGTATGGAATCTAGTTCATCATTGTACTAGGGTTTGCGCTGATTAAAGTAAATACAATAAATAAAAACAAGTGTCATGCCAAATGAATGTACTTTATTTATGGACAGTATGTCATTGACTATCGCCACAAATATAGAGCAGCTCAGTTTATAATCAGTCTAATGGCAACTAGCCTCTCACAATAGACTATGGAAGCCAGAGAAGGATCTGTGTAAGTCAGTCCCTTTCTACCCAGCCACAGAGAAACAGCCTTTTTCAGGGAGTCTGCCTTTAATGGAGACCACTGCAGACCTCTAACTAACTGCAGGGATGCATACAAAGAACAATACATCATGTCACGGCTGGCTGGTGAGAACAAGACAGAGGAGCCCCTGCAACATAGCAAGTGATGAAGATGGATTGTTAGAACTGATGTTTAAATTTGGTTTATGATGGGGCTGTAGTTGACAGTGCTGTGAGCTTCTCACCTCCCAGAGAGATAGGCATGTGGGCCATTCTTTGATTTCATAAATCATTCAAGAACATACCCAGAGCATTGACCTTTTACAGAGAGCGTGCTTAGGGCATGCAGCATAATTTAACACCAGCAAGTCGGATGATGTCCAGCACAGTTTAACACTCCTTAACCTCTGCCTCATTAGACATCTGTCCTCTCATTTATCTTGCTGTTTATTTTTCAAGTGATATATTATTGGATATTAAGGAATGGGCACTGATGTTGTATCATGGAGCTGCCACCAGTCAGCATGTAGCCAGGCAGGAGTTGCTGCAAGATTGGTACATAAAGCAACACAAAAAAAGATACTTCCTCTCTGTGCAATTTCTTCAGGGCATGTTTAGTTCATACCCTGGTTATATGATCTTTTATTTATTTGGATCCTTCTCATGTCAATTAGGCAGGAGTTCACAATTTTTTAATACCAGCAGCTCGTAGGGTTGGTTAAAATACCTGGCTTATTTTTTTTCAGCAGAAATTTCACCCTGTCCCTGGTGACTACAGCTAAGGAAGAGGCCAGTGGAGAAGTGGCAGGTCTTCCATGCAAGCCACATACTCACACACTAAAACAAACAACAATAGATCTGTGCTTTCACTTAGGCTATTGCCATAATTGCGGATATTACAACTTGAATCTAAATAAAAATACTGTATCGCAACTATACAGGTTGAACCCCTCTAGTCTGGCACTTTCTGATCTGGCAACATCCATGGTCCGGCATGAATTTAGTTAGCTGGATGTCCACTTATCATGGGTGTGGCCAAGTTTTCCGCAGTCCCATAAAGTTTGTTTACAGCTACCAGTCCTGGCTCTCAGTGTTCTGTGCTGTTATTTAACTAATTTACCCTTAGTGTCTTCGAAGAGCCCAGTAAGCAGTGGAAGTATTGGTAATGCTGCTAGGTAATACTGACTTCGCATGATTCAGCAAATTCTCTGGTTCAGCACCAGTCAGGTCACGAGGGTGCCAGAGTAGAGAGGTTCAACCTGCAGTTAGTTGATTTAAGGTTGGTGGTTTCAGTTTTTAAACTTTGCTTTAGCAAGTAGTAGTTAACTAACTAAATCTCTGAATGCATTACTTTAAGAGGGAAATTAGTAAAAAAAAGTTTAGGGGGGATAGAAAGAGTCCCTTTTTTTCCTAGTGTGTAACATATGTATTGTATTATTGGATGTGAAGTAAATACCGGTAAAGTTCTCCTGTAAGACATACTATATATCCTGTAATAAGGAAGAATTTTGATTTCTATCTCAATAATGGGGAAGGTGGAATAATTTATAAGTCCAGAAGGAATCATAAGTGGGAGAAAGTCATCCAGCGTCTGTTTATATTGTGAATATTTCCATATTTGAGCCATAACACCACTTTAGTAATAGCAATATTATGACTGAGCAGTAGACTGAAACAGATAGGAATCTGCTCATTGACCTAACATGTTCTCCATAAGAAGTAGATCCAGACTGCTATTCAAGAAGACCTGAAATGCTATGATAAACTGCAGCATGCAGATACCCTGAGCTTTGATATACAAAGGTGAGACTAGCCCTAAAAGTCAGGTAATTCGGATTCCTCTGCTGCAATGTTTTCCCTCATTTACAAAAATCACTGCACCTGAAAAAAACAGCACTATTGGGGTCAGTGCTGCTGATTTCCTTACAGGAATGATACTTGTAAGAATGAATTGCAAGGGTGAAGGAGAAATCTCATGGATACTTGTGACTCTGCCTCTCAACTCTACCTTATTTATAAAGTGTATTTCAGGGTGTGTCTACACAGCAGCGTTATTTCAGAATAATGGTCATTATTCTGAAATAACAATGTGAGCATCTACACAGCAATTCCATTATTTTGAAATAAATTCGAAATAACGGGCAGCTTATTCAAACTTCTGTAAACCTCATTCCACGAGGAATAATGCCTATTCTGAAATAGCTATTTCAGAATAGCAGTAGTGTGGATGTTCCACTACTCCTGGGGCTCTAAATCGAGGTAACATGTCCACATTAGGGAAATCTGCCTCAGACTAATTTTTAGGCTTCCCTGTAGTGTAGACGTGCTATTTTGAAATAAGCCATTTGGGAGTATTTCTTCCAGAATAGCTTATTTCGAAATAAGCATGCAGTGTATACGTACAAACTCTTTAAACCTAAATATAACTCCATCCCATGCAAACCTGGAGTTACCTTGTCGCTTATTATTGCCATCAGAAATGCTGATGTTTAGCTCTTTGGCTATAGAAAATGACACATACTGAAGAATTTACACAGCATATGAAAAATTATTGTAATATCACAAATGTGAAGTATCTCTTTGATGGTTTTGAGTCATGTTCCACATTTAGATTTTGTGTGACTCTATTCAAAGGCTAATGTCACACAATGTAGTCTTAATAAGTTGAGGGTTCTCATTGTCTTGTATATCTTGCACTGTCATTTACACCTCTACAAAGCAAATATAAAAATACTGCTACATCAGTTCACCAATCATCACTCACTCTTCTAAGCACTGTACACAGGTGTAATTGACAATATATCTCTACTGCCTCACATTGTAATTTACATCTGTTCTTGGAAATATAGTATGTGAAGCATGCACTTCTGATGAGAGTGAGTGTTGTACTCTGATGTGGAAGCATTTTATACTGCTTTGCACAAGTGCTTATGACAATGCTTCGGACAAGCCAGTGAAGAATTAGGCCTCTTGACTTCTGAGAATTTAATCTGCATCTTCACTAGGAAAAAAGGTGAACTTAAGTGTGCTAGTGTATGGCATCTGACACAAGATAACCTCCTGGAGAAGTCAAGGCAGTTTGTTCTATTCATGGGTTAGCAAGCAGGTCAAAAGAGACATTACATTTCTCCATAGTCTTTAACGCGATTTGGGAACACAATATAATAAGCATTTATGAGTTCCTATCTCAGGGTACATCTACACTTGCTCCCTAGTTCGAACTAGGGATGCAAATGTAGGTGACCAAAATTGCTAATGAAGTGGGGATTTAAATATCCCGCGCTTCATTAGCAAGATCTCACTGGAGCGTTACTCCGCTCAACAGCTGTTTTGAAAGTGAAAGTGCGCGCCGGGACGCGTTAGTTTGAACCAAACCCCTTGGTTCGAACTAACATTACTACTCATTTTGAGGAGTAACATTAGTTCAAACCAAGGGGTTTGGTTCAAACTAACGCATCCCAGCGCGCACTTTCACTTTCGAAACAGCTGTTGAGTGGAGTAATGCACCAGCGAGATCATGCTAATGAAGCGCGGGATATTTATATCCCCACTTCATTAGCAATTTTGGTCACCTACATTTTCATCCCTAGATCGAACTAGGGAGCTAGTGTAGATGTACCCTCATATGGCTTCAATGAGGAGCCCAGGGAGTGCTGTGCAGCATGGAGGATTGGATCCCTTGAGCTCTAGAGCTATACACTAATAGCCATTTTCAGCCAGAATCCCGTACAGCAGACTGATCCCGCCCACCGAATAAATTCTCTGAAATGTCATCCAGCAAAGACAGCCCCAAAGCAAGGTGAACAGAGCCCTCCACACCCACCTTCTGAACATTATAGTTGTTGCTGAGGATACCCTATGTATGATGTTGCTGACGGGAGGGGATGGGGGTAGGGTGGGAAGTGGGCAGTTGCCCAGAAATCCAGTGATACAAAAGGGCCTCAAGCTCCTGGATGACAACACTGCTACTGAAGCAGCAGTGGCAGCCAGAGCAGCGGACCCTTTAGATCACTGCTGGAGCACCATGTGGTGCACTCTAGGTAGCTCTTAGGGCTGCCTGGGAGAGGCACGGCACTTTCCAAGTGGTGCTGAAGGCACCTGTATGCTTCCCTAATGAAGAGGAATGCCATTGGTCTGAAATTCTTTCCAAAAGTGTGAGAAAAGGGTTATCGCAGCCCTGAAAATAACCCCAGTGGCAAAGCATATTATGGAATGTTAAAAATGGATCTGCGACTCTCAAATGATGACTGATGCAACAAAAGAATGTATTAGACATCACCAAAGTTGTGCAAGTGGGGACCGTGTCCTGTTTGTTGGCACTGTAATAAAGAGAAAGAAACTCTGGTGCACATGTTATGGTACTGTCCAAAAGCCAGGTAGCTGTGGAAAAAGATGGACACAGCAGTGAAAAGTGGCTGGCTTTAGCAACCAAATCTCAGCTGAAAATTATATCCTAGGTTATGTACTTACTATACTGGGTTGAACTCTACCATAAACATTTTGGTTCTTGAGGGCCACACTAATAACCAAGCAGAAGGGTAGGCATATGCCCAGTGCAGAGCAGTGGTATTTGGACATGTCTGAGTTACTAGAGGAAATTAGAGTTTATCAATGTAGAGAGCAATTCTATTCATTTGAATAAATTTGGACCCTATTTCTTGATACATTTGGAGAAAGAACTTTAGAGAGCTCAAATAATCCCATCCCCTTCCCTATCAATCAGTCCCCTATCTTTCTTTCCCCTTATTTATGTACATCTTTTTTTATTATTATTCTCACCCCAATATGTTATATCTCTGTAATATTGTCTGATTTTTGTTTTTTCTGGTCTTTCAGTTTTGTCAAGTTTTAAAGTTGCATAATTTGATTGCAGATCGTGTGAAATGTGCAATATTTGGTAATATATACATGCTGTAAGTACACCCCTTAGTATTTTTTGTTTCTTAATGAAAATTATTAAAAAATGAATCAATTATATGGCTTCACTTGTTAGGAAGTTCATGGAGAGTACAGGAAGTGGGCTACTTTACTGCTTACATTTGGAAAAAATCTGTGTACTCAGGCCCCTCTGAAATAGCTGTATTCTCTGGAACAAACAAAAATAAATGGATATTTCAAATGCTAATTGGCTATTGCTGTATAAACACATTGCACTTGAAAAAAGCCTTCATCATTAGCAATTAGACATTAAAAGAATCTATGTTCGTTGTTAAAAGAGTAACTTGGCAATCTACCAGGGTGAGAGAATGGGATGTATCTGTGTCAGGTTATGAACCCTATGTTGCACTGTGAGTAATCACAAGCCTGGACATGCCCAAAGACAATTTATTGTACTGCATTCAGACAGCAGCCCTGCCCAGAAGTAGTGTTTAACTCCCCACTGAAGGCCTCAATCTGGATCAACTCTCAGTCCTCATAAAACAATGTGTTTTTTTGCACGGGCCTGCAGCATGACAAACTTCTTAAAAGTAGGGCTCTACTGGGCACCAGGAAGTTGACCATCACCAAATCAGCCTAAGGAGGACTTGTAGGGGACACAGAGCAGGATGCACTCTGCCCAATCTGATATACAAACAAATCTCAGTTTTTCAGAAGGGGACGAAATGAGATTAGGGGAAGATGCCTCTCAAGGCCTTTATAATTTTCCAAGCTCTGTAACTCCTGAATGCTTTATGTTTCTGTGGTTAAATTCCTTTGCTCTCTCCTCCTACATTGTCCAAATCGCAGGCTGTCCACAATGCCTAGTTGGAGTATGTGTAAGCCAGGGATGGGCAAATTCTGGCCTGCAGGTTAGTCGCTAGCAGGCCCCCACTTCCATGTTTACCTGCGCCTCTGCAGGATCCAGCTCTTGTTGGCCACGAATCGCCATTTGCCCATAGCTGTAAACTGAGTGAACCTCTTTGTGGCAGTTTTGCTTACCCACTTTCATAGGTCGCTAGTTTCCTCTGTTTATATAAGTCTAACCCTTCCTTTGCACTTTTGTGTTTAACTACTCAGATTACTTTTATATCATGGCTTACAAGGCTGCTTATTCCTCAGAGCAGTGTTTCTTCCTCTTGTTTAAAAATTGTTGAGTGCCTTCTCGTATTTATGAGGGAACCCATCCACAGTTCAACCAGAACACTAGAGTTTATTACATGTCCTGGAGAATTTTATTTAACAGAATATTTGGAATTTGGCTACGCCATTATTTAGGAATTAGAGGGAAGTAAACTTATGCACAAAAGTCCAATTCTTACAGTGATTCAGACAGACAGTTATCTGTTTCCCTAGAGTTACCTCACAGACTGAAAGACACTAACTCAGCTGCAAAACTTATCAGCCATGAGGTCATGAATAAAGCTGGTCAGTTTCAGCAGTCACTTTTAAGATAATAGTGCTTGCTGATAAAGCTAAACAATAGAAGATAGCTACTTACAGAAAACAAAATGGAGTTATGGTTTAAAAGATTTTGACAATGCTGTCTTTGAAATTTCTGGATCAGTTTTTCAGTCAACCCTTTCCATAAAGTTGGCATGAGGAATCAATGATTATGAGCATGTTCTAGCCAAAGAAGAAGTATGAATTTAGATTTATAGTATAGCTGGTATAGCTTAACTTGGAAAAAACCTACCAGACAAACAGGCTCTTTTCTTTAGAAGACAGCTCTTTAACCTTCTGAGCTATGGAGAGTTTAATTAACATCAGTAGAAAATTCTAGTAAGAAGTAAGGCAGCAAGTAATAATAAGTGTCCCACATCTTGAAAAACTTTCCATTATTTCTCTGTTCTATGGAAGTTCCTACACCAGACCAATCATCACAGTACCAGAGTACCCGTTTGAAGGAGGGGATGTGTCAATGAGAGGGGCACGATAAGTAATGTGTGATGAGACCCAATTAGCAGACCTCTGGAAGCAAAGGCTAACATTTTTAAATGTACTTGCCTAAAATGGGTAGCTCCTACATAAAAGTGGCTTGATTTCCAGAAGTGCTGAGTATCCAAAACTGCAACTGGTTGTAGTCTGAGTTGCAGGGTTTTCATTCATATGCAAGTGATCGGATGAGCACCTCCAGCACCCTTGAAATTGGAGGGAGAGAGTGTTAGCTTGTGCAGAGATGCAAAATGGCTTTCTCTCCTCTCACACACACCCCAACTGCTAAAATTTCACACTCACATAGTAACAGATAATCTTAGCATGTATCTAGAGAAGAATTCAAACCAAAATCCTGGATCCACACACCCATCTGTATGAGAAAATTTATATCTGGACTCAAGCTTTACAAATCAGGGTCATGTCCATCATAAGCCAGGCAGGAAGAAAGGTATATTTTCAGAACTAAGGCACACAGCTGATTAGTTTCAAATCAGCTGTCTATTTCAGGACCCCCTCTCCCAAATGCATATCTTTTCATAGAATCATAGAATGCTAGGACTGGAAGGGACCTCCAGAGATCATCGAGTCCAGTCCCCTACCCTCATGGCAGGACCAAATACTGTCTAGACCATCCCTGATAGACATTTATCTAACCTACTCTTAAATATCTCCAGAGATGGGGATTCCACAACCTCCCTGGGCAATTTATTCCAGTGTTTGACTACCCTGACAGTTAGGAACTTTTTCCTAATGTCCAACCTAAACCTCCCTTGCTGCAGTTTAAGCCCATTGCTTTTTGTTCTATCCTCAGAGGCCAGTTCCTCCCCATTTGTTAGGATCAAATCTAGAACAGCTTTCCCCTTGGTAGCTTTTTCAACCTTCAGCTTTTCTCAAAGATGAAGTGAAAGACTTTTCTGCCATTACAGTTAAACTTTGAAGTTCTAGAATGTGGGCTTGTTCAGAAGCAGGGATTTGGTGTGGCCTCATCTCTTCATTTAATGTTCCTTCTCTGCAAGAGTTTTAGGATGGTCTCTTTCTGAACGAGAATGTTATGAATCTCATGTGCTGTATCAATGTTTTTTTCTTTTCTGTTTTTAGCTCTTATGAAACCAATAATAGAATGAGCCTTCTCCAAATACGGCACCACATGAAAAAAAGTAATACTTTAAAGTGTTATTTATTGCAAAACATGCAAAGTGACAGGAAAAAAAGGGGGAAAACTATGAAAAGCTGCTGGAGAAATCTACTTCAGCATTTTTATAATTCGATTATATTATCCCTCCTGATTGTTCCTGAGCTAAAAGTACCATTTTATTTTTTTCCAGTGACAAAATTGCTCCCGTCTGTGGGCAGGAATCTGTGTCCTCTCAATTGTTCCCTTCAGTTTAAACCTCAAGACAACAAGACTTACTTGTCACAGGCATCTTCCCTCTGTTTAAGAAGTGCTGGATAGAACACTCTTCTGAAATACATTAATATACTTCCGAATGGTACAAATGATCCTTTTTCTCAGAACCAGAACTCTCTCTATAGCAATAATTTTCAAACTGCTTAGGGACCACCATTGGCCCTCAGAGTCTTCCTTGGTGGTCTACAGACTGACTCTTATGGGGAACAGCTATAGCTGGAGACTGGAAGTTGGTTCATGTGGAGATGTCTTATCAATTGGTCTGCAGAAGGATGAAGATCTAGATTGACTGTTGCAGGAATCAAACTCAGGTCTCTCACATGGCAATGAAGACTTCTGACATGACAACCACCTTGAAGACCGATGCAGAAGCCTTTTGGCAACCTGTTTGGACTTGTAGAATGTTGAACCAGTGACGTCTCTTCTCTCTCTGCTTCACACATGTGCGCAGCTAGAGCAGTCATACTAACACAGCATTTTACTATTATTACCGATGCCTGAATCTCATGATCATTTTCTCATATGTTATAATGTTATAATCCCTATGCCCTTCTTTTCTCCCTGCCCTCCAAAAGTTTTGGAGTTCACTGCAGGCCAATTGGACTGCCTTCTGAAAAATCCACTGTTGTACAGACCACAAGATGAAGGTAGGGCTCAATATAAAACTGAACATGGGGATGACCTGCAGATATATGACTTTTGCCAACTCCTCACCCTTTGGCATCAGTATGGTTGGCATATTTGTGGCACACATTGCAAGGGCTTGGTTTGGTTGTGCTCACCAGGTTTTATGTTCAGACCTATAATTGCAAGAGGTGAAAATGGAAAGCAGCCCCAGAGCTTCTGGCAATTGCTGGGAAAGAATGCAAATTAAATATTTGAAAGAGAGAGTGCGGTGTGGGGGAGTGTGTCATGGAAACTCAGAGTTCCATCAGGTGTCTAGCCAGCTTGCACGGCCTTTGTGTCCACATTGTCTGCCTGTTGGATGGAGCTAAAAGACAGAAGAATGACAGTCTGAGGTAAAAAAGAAAGACAGTAATTATGGGACGTATGTGATTAGCATGGTAGCCAGAGAAATTAAACCACTAGTCCCTGGAATCCTCCCTTCTGTAAGATACCTGTGGTGGAAGAAAAAAGGCCCTCACCACAGAGTTCAGTTGGAATCCACTCCCTGCTAGTTTAGCTTGATTGCTTTTTTGGATACCTACTGTGGGAGTTCAGCTCCTTGACCTTCTTTTCTATAGAACTATATTGTCCTACCATGAAGAAAGGCAGATTAAGAATTTGCAGGGATCCTTCCATCACTAGACTCTGACAGGAGTGCTTGGGGAGTTAATTTTTCATGGCTTAAATTGCCTCAGGCCAAGATTCTTATCAAAATGGTTTGGTTTAATGTAAAGTACAGACATTTTAATTTTATTTTAGCTCCATAAAACCTCTACCTCCCCTACTGCACAATCTTCCCTTTGAACAGTAAGTTCTTGAGCTGCTTTCCTTTGAGTAAGGTATACATTTGGGTTCAGGTTTATTGTCTCTGAATAAATCACTTCAGTTAAGAAATTTATAATTATTTTCAGGGAGGTAAAATGTTTTATAACCACTTAAAAGTCTGAAAAATTCCCAGCCATAACTAGACCATGCATTCATTGTTTAACTTGTGCACCATTTTAATCGTTGCAGGTTTACAGAATGGTTTTCCAAAATTCTGTCCTTCTGGTGATTTTATAGATCTTGTCAAGAAGGGAATTAAAAGGAATTAAGCCCTATGTAGATTTTAGGTTACATCAATATGATCCATTCACAAGGGAAGGGGGGAAGGGGAGAGTATTCTGCCTGCCTGTCAGCACAACACTGCTCCCTCCCACCCCGCCCCCCCCCCGTTAGTTCTCAGATACTCCAAAGTTCTCATCTTATGGAAACCACTCTTCTGGTTGAATCTGTCATTTTTAGGTAGCAACAGAAGTCACTATGCATTGGCACAAGAAAACCCTTTGGCCCTTACCCTCAGGAGTAGAAGGCTACTCCTCTAAAGCTCCCAATCTTGCAATTGAGGGACTAGGACCAAGAATATGATTATTTGTTGTGAAGTATTGACCACTGGGACAGTGGACCAGTCCGATCATTAGACCAATCCAATGTCTCAATTATAGATAAGGTTACTTCAGAATCTGCACTATTACCGTTCACTTTCCTGTAATGGAAAGGTGTAATATTTGAATATTGTTATTTATTAACTGCAAATACATAGTTATCTAAGGAAGTTAGTACATTTTAAGAGCTACCACTCTATCCTCATTCACAAACCATCCACTGGGTCTTCATTCTCTTCAATATTCCACGAGCTCAAAAAAAAAAATTAAACTACTTCCCCAAATCACTTCATTATAGAACTTTTAAAAATGTTTAAAAACTGTTTTCTTTCACAGAATTATAGAAACTAAAGCTGGAAGGGATCCAGATACATCCAGTCCAGCCCTGCCAAGCATTTATCTTACCTGTTTGTAAAAACCTCCAAGTCCAATCACAGAGATTACACAACCTCCTTTGGTAACCTTTTCCAGTTTAGCTATCCTTACAATAATTAAAAAGTTTTGTCTATTATCAAATATACATCTCGCTTGCTACAGATTAAGTACATTACTGCTTAGCCCACTTGCTTTGGACACATAGAACAACTGATCAATCACCATTCTCTTAACAGCCCTTAATATATCTGAAGAGTTAGGTTCCCCCTCAGTCTTCTTTTCTCAAGACTAAACACATAGTTTATTTTTAAACCTTTCCTCGTTAGGTCAAGTTTTCTAAACCTTTCATCCTTTTTCGGTGCTCTCCTGTGCACTCTCTCCAGTTTGTCAACTTCTTCCTCTAAGTGTAGCATCACTCAGGTTAGGTCTATGCTATACGGTTTTTGTTTGTTTTTTAAAGCTACGCAAATTGTGCTCTGCAATTTGTGTAGCTTTTTCCGATCGCTTTTCCAGAAGAGGCTTTTTCCGCCATTTGGCCCAGTCTAGATGAGGCCAAATGGTGGAAAAGCCTCCTCTTTTGGCAGAGCCCTTATCCCTCGTAGAATGAGTAATACAGGGCTCCCCGGAAGAGCGCATTTGCTCTTCTGCAAAAAAAAAAAGCGGAAGAGCAAACGCGTTCCTTGGATGCAGCGGAGTTTTTCCAGGATAACTCCGGGATCCCGGAAAAACCCCACAGTGTAGACGTACCCTCACTGAGCATAATCCTCCAGCTGAGGCCTCACCAGTGCCAAGGGGAGTGGAACAATTACTGTCTGCATCTTACATATTATACTCCTGTTAATACATCTCAGAATATTAACCTTTTTTTTTGCAGCTGCCTCACACTATTAGCTCATAATCTCCAGATTCTTTTCTACAGTACACGTCACCAGTTATTCCCCATTTTGTAGCTGTTCATTGGATGTTTACCTCTTAAGTATAATACACTTTGCACTTGTTTTTACTGAATTTCATCTTCTTGATTTCTGACCTCTTCTCTACTCTGTCGGGGTCATTTTGAATTCTACTCCTGTTCTCCAAAGTGCTTGCAATCTATCAAAGTTTAATGTCATCCACAAGTTTTATAAGCATACTTTCCACTCCATTACCTAAGACAGTAATAAAAACATTCAATAGTACAGAACCTAAAACAGACCCTAGCAGGAATTCCACTTTTGGAATGTTCTAAATGAAACATTTTTATTTTCCCATTCAAAATGACTTTTCACTCCAAAATTTCCTTCAAATTTACTTATTTTTTTAAAGCTCAAAATTGAAGTAAAACATTTCATTTGATCCAAAACAAATGTTTTATTTTAATTTTTTTAAATTACCAGTGAATTGAAAACTTCATTATTTGCACAGTTCTACCTTTTGGACAACTCAGCAACAGATAAATTAAGACAAAGCCATTGTGACTATATAACTTAGTGGCTTTAATGAATGTTTGTCTTCAAATACCAATCATCAAATAAAATAGAATAAAAGCACAAACCCAGCCTGTGATTTTTGTTTTACTGCTTGTTGGCTATTCTATACCCAGGACATTGGGAACTGGCTCTGAAATCAAAGTGAAGCACCAATCCAACAAACACTTTACCACATGATTGAAATAGGAGTATTTGCTTGAGTAAAGTAAAGCACTTATACTTAAATGCTAGCAGGATTGGGCCCTTAGAGATTAGATTCATTAATTAAATCCCTTGGGTGAAATCCTGACCTTCCTTAAGACAATGGGAGTTTTGCCATAATAAATGATGGATGACTGTATGAAACCACTGCATGACAGTTAGTATGAGAGGCGTACTTTCCAAAGAGTTGAAGCCCATTACAACTCTTTTCCCAGCATTTGTACTAGATATTTGTTACCTGTTATGCCTAACCTATCAGTCAAACTTACAAAAAGTAAGCTTTAGAATTCAATAACCTAGTATATCAGAGTCAAATATTGTAGCTAGATAGTTTTACATTTTGTGGGAATTATCCTCTTCTCAAACCTGAAGATCTCTATGTATTGTTAGCTAACCAAATACTGTGTACTAACAATGTGCCAGCATTCTCTCAATGTTAGAAGAAAAACAGTTGAGGCAACATATTTGATGGATTTATTTAGAGATTTTGTATGCACATGGAAGTCATTTGTTTCGCTTCTGCAAATAGTTTGATTCTTCTGTATCAACATTAAGTAGATAAAGTAGCTACAATGCTCCCAGTTGTGTAGAGAACAGCTAAACCAAACAAAATTTGAAAGTAGATTCAGCATATCCAATACCCATTAGGAGAATGAATGAAGGAGGAAAAATTAACTGATCACAGGAATCAGGATTTTTCTAACACTGAAATATAACTATATTTGAACTATTGATCGAATTCCTAGTCTGTCCATCTACAGAAATACAACTCAAGGGAGAGGCACAAATCCACATTTTAAAAAGGAAGTTTCAGAGTATCAGGAAATTAAGGAAAAAAGGTCCATTGCAAAGTTAATCTCACACAATATCTTCCCAAAGAAGAGTTTAAGAATCTCTTACACCTTCCATTGGTTCGAGCAGAGCAAGTGCGTAGCTTTTATATAGTACTTTTCATCAAGCCAAGGAAGTCAGTATCATTATCCCCATTTCATAGATGGGGAAACCGAGGCAATGAGAGAGGATGTGACTTACACAAGATCACTCAACAAGCCAATGGCAGAGCCCATAGAAGAACCCAAATCTCAAGTCCCAGTCAAGTGCTTTATCCATTGGGAAACACTGCCTCCCAACATGTGCATTTAGTCACTGAATTTACTTGCTATGTTCAATGAATGCTAGTGACTAGCTTGCAACGTTCTAGGTTCCTAAGGTGAGGTCACAGAAAGCACATTTCATTTCCACTTTGCTATTTTATGTTTAATCTTAATATTAATTTACTATTAAAACTCAAAAGCAAATGTCTTTAAATATTCAAATTATTATTCACAGAAAGCCTTTTGCACCATTTGCTCAGTTCTAAACTCTTTATTTTGAAGCCGCCATTTCCTTTCTTAAAATCAGGGGTAACCAAATATAACCAGCATATCACAAAATATTTCCTAAAGCTTTCTCCTGAGATTTCTCTTGAAACAATTTGTGTACTCGGACTGGCCACCAGTGGTTAATACTATATGTCATCATAATCATGATTCCTGGGCCTAGTCTCTCAGTTGCAAGATTGGGAGCTCTAGAGAGGCAGTCTTCTACTCCTCGGAGTAAGGGCAGAAGGACTTTCTTGTGCCAATGCATAATGACTTCTGTTGCTGCCTAAAAATGACAGGTAAAGTTACTGTCACCTGCCCTGACAGTAATTTCAGCAATAATCCTTTAATTCAACCCATCACCTTTTTGTACGAACATCCAACGAACCAGCAGCCTTTCAGCAGTCACTTGTGGAGGGAGCCTTCCAGTATAACCCATTCACCATTCGTTATCAGTGCTTAGGCCAGGTCTACACTACACAAAAAAGTCAACTTAAGATACACAACTCCAGCTATGTGAATAGTGTAGCTGGAGTTGATATACCCTTAAATTGTATTTCTGCAGCATCCCCACTGCGGGAGGTCAATGGGAGAAACTCTCCCATCATCTTCCCTTAGGGTATGTCTACACGACAGCATTATTTCGAAATATCTTATTTATTTCAAAATAGCTTATTTCGAAATAACGCGTCTACACACAAAGTGCATTTCGCAATAGTGTGTGCACACTGATAGGACACTGAATCGCATTTAAGGCTGGCCAGAACTGGTTCTGGCAGGGCATCAGGTCAGGAGTTACCTTGTGTGGCTGCTGCCTGAGGCTATCAGAGACCTGTGCTTAAAGGGACCTCCCCAGACAGCCAATTCTAAGGTTTCCCTGCTTGCTTGCCTACCTTGCTGAGGGACAGCAAAGCATTTTTTTTCTCTGAGTGCTCTGGTTGCCCTCACTCAGGACACCACACCACTCTGCAGCATCTCCTGGACGTATTGCTGCGAGCCTGGGAGCACATTCTGCAGGCAGTAACAGTCTCCCTGGTGTGCCCCTGTAGCCAGACATGAACCCCATCTTGTTTCCCCCCCCCCCCCCCAAAGAGCAAGAGAAAGGCAGTCAGCCTTTGATGCCCTGGGAACACAGGTGTGCTGCCTGTCCCTGACTCTACCATAAACAGAAACCAGACAGTAAATGGGCTAGCTGACGACCCGGGCCCTCCCGTCGCCCTGATGGCTAGTACCAGTAATTGACACGCCTGCACTGTCCCAGGAGAGGAATCTTCGCCCATCACATACTAGAAGTGCCCATTGTCTGCATTTTCCCAGGTGTGAATTATGCTTTGCACCCTTCGTGGGAAACTTGGCATTCAAAGCCATTTTCCTAATTGGCCACTTGAGACCAGGAAGAAGCCTCGTGACCCAAGGAGTATAAAGAGGGGTTTAGTAGCCCACCCCATTTGAGCTCAATCATCTATACCTGCTGGCAGGTATTGATTGTCTCCGAGGTCTGTGGGGCGCCCAACCTCGCCCTACTTCTTCCCGAGGATTGAGAGAAAGGCTGGCCACGCCAAGTCTGGAGCAGGGGTGAGAATATATACCTGCTATGTGTCTATTTTGCATGCATTTAATAAGAGCTCAGAGAACCAAAAGGGTTTCATGGTACCTGTAAGTGACTTTTGTTTTAAGTGTAATTTCTGTCCTGTCCTTTTGTAGTGGCTGTGTTATCTGTAACACAGCAGTAGCATTTAACAGCTAAGTTTACCCTGTAACAATAAAATAGTAACTGTTTAAGCTTTAACCTGACTCCTTCAGTTGCTGTAACAGAACCAAGCACAATTTAAAAGAACTCCAGCTGGTCATAAGGGACAGATCCGTTGGGGCGCCCGTCAACCTCTTCCAGGTTGCCCGCTGCTAAGGACCCCCGGTCCTGGCAGTTGAAGTCTCGGGTGTATAAGCTTTTCCCTGTAAACTTATTGGGGTGCCCGTCAACCTCCTCCAGGTTGCCCACTGCTAAGGGACCCTGGTCCTGGCAGTTGAAGTCTCGGGTGTATAATACACACACACACACCACTCACTGCCCTGACCATCGGCTGACAGCCCCACTGGGGGGCTTGTGCCTCATTCCTCCCTCACGTCCTTCCACTTACCCCTCCCTAACCCCTGTTCCTGCTGTACAATAAAAGACATGTGTTCATTACAACAAAGCCTCTTTATTGAACAAAACTGGGGTGGGGGAGAATGAAACTGAGGTGAGACTGTGGAAAGAAGGTGGGAGATGGGAGGGGGAAATCTGGGAGGAGGGAGCTTGCAGGGGGAGGCAAGGGGAGGAAGGCGGAGGAGAAGCTCAGGGCTCAGGGTTGGGGGGGGGTCTTGCTGGCCCAACTGTCTCCCAGCACCACGGGTGCGAGGGCCTCGGTGTCCCTGGGGGTGTGGGGAGAGTGGAGAGGAAGAAGCGGAAGGGGGAGAAGGAGTGGGAGGAGGAGCGACAGCTGGGGAGGCAGCAGGGGCTGGAGCAGCAGGAAGCAGCAAGCTCTACCCCAGGGTCGATGACCACCTGGGGGGCACGTACCATCCTGCCCCCCAGGATGCAGTCCACAGCATCAAAATAGGGGCAGGGGTCTGGGTCTGCCACTGATTGGGAGCTGACCCCGGCATACACCTGCCGCAGCTCCTTTATTTTCATGTGAACCTGCTCCTGGGTTCGCATGTGGCCTTTGGTGGCCAGGCTGGCAGCCATCCACCTGTAGATGGTTGTATTCCTCCATTGAGTGCGGAGATCGTGGACGTTGGGGCATCCCCCCCAAACCTGAATTAGGTCCCTGATCTCTGCACTGGACCAGGCAGGCGCCCACCTTTTCCAGCCCCTGGCAGACTGGTCCTGGAGAGTGGTCCTGGCTGGCTGGCACTGGCTGCCTGGCTCATGCTGGGGCCACTGGGTCAGGTGCAGTGACTGCTGGCTCTGGGCTGGCAGGCTTGGAGCTGGCACAGGCACTGTTGCCAGAGTCTACCCCTTTAAGGACTCCGGAGAGGGGGAGAGTGAGAGGAGTTTTCTTGGTTGTGCCCAGAGTGGCCACCAGGGCACCCTGGGAAGGGCTGGAGGCCCCCTATTTCGAAATAAGCATCTACACAGCGCTTATTTTGAAATAGCAATTTTGAAATTGGCACGATTCCTCGTGGAATGAGGTTTACCAATTTCGAAATAAGCCCTCCACTATTTCGATTTAATTTCAAAATAGCGGTTTGGCTGTGTAGATGCTGGTAAAGTTATTTCGAAATAATGGCTGTTATTTTGAAATAACTTTGCTGTGTAGACACCCTTACTATTTGTAACCTTGTGGAGTACTGGGATCTATTGGGGTTCCATCAGAGGTCAATTTAGTGGGTCCTTACTAGACCTGCTAAATTGAACCCTGGAAGATCGATCTCCGGAGCATCAATTTCAGGGTAAGTGAAGACAAGCCCTTATGAAGTTACAGAGAACAGGAATACACTCACAAAGGTCCATCTCTTGCTCTAGGGTAAGTGCTGCCTGGTTTGACCCTGAGGCACTAGCATCTAACCCAGCTAGAGTGATTTCAAGTTGGTTGGTGCTGCTTGGGGGGGAACAAGGAGGGAGGCTTCACCAAAGTTCACTCAGCTCTCCTACTATTTTCTGATGCTTCAGTGAAGAGCTACCTTGTTGGTACCACTTTATAAAATCTTCAGTGAATAGGGACTAATAGTACACAGGATTCTCATAGGTTGCTCATGGTGACCCCTCACTCACAGCATATTAAGTGCAACTCTTTTGTCTTTAGGTCACACAATAAAGATAATAACATTTCATTATCCCTACACATAAAACAATGAATTGTAGCAAAAATGGTCCAAATGTTCACACTGAAATGGAAGGTACCAATGCAAGAAAAACCTAGTTCAGTCTATCTCCTCCCCTGCCCACCAATAGATGGTTTCCCCTATGGAGTTTCTGTCTTTTTGGAGGTCAGAAGCAGCTCTCGGGAGCTCTTTCTTTGTTCTCCAATTGGAATGGTGAACTCCCTTCCTGCAAGCTTTGGAACTACACTGTTTACATATACTTTGTTCTTTAACAGTACCTCCTGCAGATCTCTAAGCACTGCAAAAACACTAATGAATTCAGCTTTGTGCCATTCCTGAGAGGAAGGTGAATTTACTATTCCTACATATGAAGAAAATGAGGCACAGGATGTTAATGCCTAAATTTTACAACATGTCCACATTGATTTGAGGTGCCCAGAGTTCAGTTACCTTGAGCTGTGTTTTCAGAAGAGCCTAGTACCCATAAGTAAAACTGAAGTCAATAGAAGTTGCAATTCTGAGAACTTGTTGGCCTCATTTTGGATTTCTCAAGGTGGGCACCCACAAATGGAGACCCACAAACTTAGTGGGCACTTCAAAATCGTGGTCTATCTGGTTAGTCTAAGAATGTGAGAGCTGGGAATAGAACTCAGATTTCCTGATTGCCAGTCCTAGGTCTTGCCCATTCCTCTTTTGAAAGAAAAATGTGAAAGCAGAGGAGATTTCTATCTTCTCATAGCAACTAAATACTATAATGATTTTTAAAAAGATGTGATAGGCTTTATTAAAATTAGCACTTGAATCGAAGGAAGTGTCTATCTAATCCTGCTAATAGCAAAAGTGCCAATCTGAGGCATCTCTCTCACCCATAATCTACATGCACAATGGAAAGCAAATAGTGGTCATAAGAAAATTGCCTGTTTGTCCAAGACATTTCCAACTATGTATTAAGGGCTTATGTAACTTGAGAGAACATCAGTATATTTTCCCATGAGGTTGTTTCTAAAAAAGGGATTGGGGGTGGGAGGAGGGGATACAGTGGAGCCTGGAAGATACCCTACAAATTATAGTGTTTTCATGTAGCACGCTGAAGATTATATGGCATAGAAGGAAAACATGAGAGAGAATGAATGGACAGATATAACTTAGTGCTTTCAAAAATATTCCAGGACATTGGCTCAACATCTCTCTCCCATCCCCCTATCCCCCCAGCCCGCTTTCTCAGTGTTACATCTGGAATTTGTACCACATAATGTCCCTTACTGATTAGAGGGAGGGGGGATATCCATTCTGCCTCAACCCAAGTCTGTGGTTCCAGAAGCACAAACCTATCTGAGGTTTAACACAGATGATAAATGTACAGTGCTGAAAAGACACAAAAACCGGGTACTGGACAAAGCTGTAAAAGTGGGGCAGCCAGCCACTCAGACTCTTCTAATCAGTATAAAGTAGTTTAGGATTGTCCCAACTACAGTAGCAGCAGTGATTGGTTAAAGGAGACATTGTACAAAGCAGACTGCCTTTCTGTTCTTACATTTTCCATCTGAGATTACTTTCAAAGCTATTTGGAGAGAAAGGGAAATTTTGTCATGCATTGTATATATGTGTGTCACTAGCCTCTGCTCATAATCGTGTCTCTCTAGCATCACAGAAAATATGTGCGTGGGCAACACAGAAAATAGCTGGCTTTCCTGTCTGCATAAGTTCAGAGAAGCATGTATTTGTTTGAAGTCCACCAATTATTTAAGTTTGACTACTTCTAAGGGAAACAGAAGAAATCTCATAAGGCACTTATGTTTGATTTGAATTCCTCTTATTCCAGCTATAAAACGTTATGCTTATGCTGTTATGATGATATTACTTGGTGGTGGTAACAGACAACTAGTAATGTGCTAGGCTCTGTCCCCACACACAATCCAGAAGAACTCATAATCAAACAACACATGAAAGACAGGGAGAGGTATACAAATCTACATTCAGCTAATACTCTGCATTAGCATAGTCTTTGGCTAGTTTCTTGTAAGCATCATGGGAAAAGGGCAATTTGAAAGAGTAGAACATAGGGCAGCAAGTAAGCAAGAGCATTCCACCCATACAGAGATACATGGTACAGCAGGACAAGTGGTAGAGACTGGCATTAATGACTATTGGGCTGGATTTAACAATATGGCAAACTAGCCTCCAACTTTTGTAAAGATTAATATCAGTGTCTAATTTTCCACACTGGAAATTGTTCTATTGGTTTACGAAGGGCACATCTACATAGCAGAGCCAAAGCCAAAATAAGCTACGCAACTTCAGCTATGTCAATTGCGTAGCTTAAGTTGAAATAGCTTATTTTGGCTTTTGGCGCTCTCTACACAGCAGGAAGTCCGAGACACAGCGCTCTTCCTCCGACTTCCCTTACTCCTCATAAAATGAGGGTGTCAGAGTAAGAAGTTCTGCAGCTCACCATTATTTTAACTGCTTGTAGTGTAGACGCAGAATATGTTATTTCGAAATAACACGTTATTCTGAAATAACACTGCTGTGTAGACGTACCCCAAGGCTACTCTCAGTGAGCAAAGTTAAAGACACATGTAACTCTTTGCAAGACTGGGGCCTTGGTGGAGTACATGTTGCCTTTTTGGTTTAATTATGAATTCATTTATATATTTTTATTTGTAATACCATAGCATCTAGGAGCCCTAGCCATGGATGTGAACTCCATTGTGCTAGGCGCTACACCAGCACAGAACAAGAAGATGATCTCAGCTTTGAACAGGGACTTGAATGAAGATAATGAACAGCAGACATGGAAAACTAAGGTGGGAAATATGAAAACCACTATCACTCACGGTTTCACTTTAAGCTATCAGAGAAAAGTATAGCAAACACAACCAGTTGAACTAAAACCAGACAAATTCAAATCAGCAATAAAGCACAAATGTTTACCAGTGAGGGTGATTGGTCATTGAACAAATTACCAAAGAAAGTAGTGGATTCTCCATCTCTTGATGTCTTCAAATCAAGATTGGACAGTTTCCTGGAATGTGTATGTTAGCCAAAGACAAGTTTTGCTTTTGTCAAACACAAGTTTTTTGGCTCAATAGTGAGTTCACTGGATGAAATGGAATAACCTGTGATATATTGGAAGTCAGACTAGATAATCCTTTTTAGCCTTAAAATCTGTGAAGTTCTGTTGTACTCTGGCTACACTAGTTACTGTAATAAAATATACTAACCATTAAGAAAGCAAACTACAATAGCATGTTCTGTCTACTACATATAACATATTATGGCTATATCATTTTCATTAAAATCTTGCCACGTTGATAGTCTAGCAGCACTTTGTTTCCTTATTTATATGATGATATTAGAATTTTGTTACTGCAGGATACTTTAGAGCTGCAAAGTTTTAATTTACTCTGCTTTATGTAAATCTTCAGCCTCTGTCATGGGTTCACTCTGACTCAGTCTCTAGACCTTCACTCTGATTAGAGCTACTCAGAAAAAGATTTTTCCCCACATGAAAAAAATGTCAATGAAATTTCAATGTGAACATTCGAGTTCATAAAAAATTGGCAGGAGGTGGTCAAAACTCTTCTCCAAAAGAACTTCAATTCTCAGGTTTTCATTTTTTTAGGAAAGCCTGAAAATGTTTGGTAAAACAGAAAATAATAATAATAATAATAAAAAAAGTTGACATCATGTGTTTTCAGTAGCTCTAGTTTTCAGTTCTATGTTTGAATGAATTCAGAATCTCTGATCAAAACTCAGTATACTGAAACCAAGGAAAACAATGAGTAGTCCTAGAGCACCTTAGGCTATATCTACACTATAAAGTTATTTCAAAATAAGTTACTACAGGGAAGCCTCAAAATTAGTCCAAAGCAGGCTCCATTAATGTGGACACACTATCTCGACTTAGAGCTCCAGGAAGCACTGGGGAGTAATTACTTTGAAATAACAGCAGCTGAGCATCCACACTAACCCTATTTCGAAATAACAATTTTGAAATAGACATTATTCCTTGTAGAATGAGGGGTTATTATTTCACTATAGCAAGCCCGTTATTTTAAAATAATTTTGAAATAACGGGCTTACTGTGTGGACGCACCTTGTTATTTCAAAATAACTCTGTAGTGTAGACATGCCTTCAGAGACTAACAAATATGTATATAGTATTATGAGCTTTCATGGGCAAAGCCCACTTCCTCAGATGAGATATCATATGCAAAACCCATTCCTTGGTGCTCATCTAAGGAAGTGAGTTTTGCCCATGAAAGCTCACGATACCATATATATATATATATATATATTAGTCTCTAAGTGTTACAGGACTACTCATTGCTGTTTAAAGTTAAAAACTAACATGGTTACCCCTCTGGGACTTTGAAACAAGGAGGTTCTTTCACATATAACCATACATTTTTCCTGATTCATTCTGGCCAGAACATAGACCAACTTGAAATCAGATAATTGTTTTGAAAAATAAGGACTGGAGTTCTAGTTTGAAGCAAAGCAGACAGAGCATTTCAGCTAGTTTCAGATGAAATTGTGAGTAATTCACAAAGCTCTAATGAGTAAATACAGGTGACAACCCAAAGACATGCCAAATCAGTAGCTCTCTTAGTAATAATACTCCTTTGCCCAGAACTTGCATCTAGCAGAAAGATCTCTCTCTTTCTCTCTCTGAAGCTAATGTTTCACAATAATTCAAATCATGTGAGAAAAGTATCCTTTAGATCTTCTGGTCTCAAGTTCTCTTTGGACTAGCCTGTTAATTCTGTCTAATCACCTCTGATTCATAATCTAGGATGGCGTTTACAGATTTCTACAAGTAAACATGAAATCCATTGAAGATTTTATTAGTCCTGACTCATAAAAACCCTCCAGATTTAAATAAAACTGTTACATTATCTAGCCCTATAAACTCCCTCTTTTTCTATACAGATGAGAAACTGTTAGTAGAATTTACTCAAAGTAGGGATTATAACTGTATAACTTGTACATCTTAAAAAGCTTGTAATCATATTGTGTAGTATATGTAAGGTCAAAGGTTAGCAACAGCATCGTGCTTTTTATCACATGTGCACTTCTTTTAAAAGCAATTCACTGATATATAATATCTACAGGAATTAGTGTATGGTATCAGAGTAAAATATATCCACAGGCACATTCAAAAGTGGATGAGCAAACAAGTCTTTTCCATATCTAATGACTAATAGCCTATAAAAAGTAATAGCAAATGATGCCTTAACAAAAAGTTTACCTCTAACACTATTGTGGTATCATATTGGCCATAATTAGAAATGTTCTTTTTCTACTTTTATAACAATTGAAGTAATAAAAATGTTTCTGGAGAGTTGTCTACAGAAATCCTTCTAATGTTATATCTATATATCCAATAAAATGCATATTAAATTGATTAAAAACTGGCTGACAGATCTCAAAAAACAGTGATCAGCAACGAATCAAAATCGCACGGAGGAGTATTTAGTGGAGCTCTGTTGGGATCCCTTCTCGGCCTGATGCTATTCAACATTTTCCTCAGTGATATGGAAGTAAATATAAAATCGCTGCTGATAAAATCTGCAGATGACACAGACTGGCAGAGTGGTAAATACTGATGAGACCAGAACAGTCAAGAGAGTGATATGGATTATTATGTTTTGGGCCCACTCAAACAAAAAGTGCTTTAATTCCGCAAACTACAAAATTACAGCTCTAGAAAGCAGGCATACAGGCCATGCCCTTGGAGTGGGGCTGCATCCTGAAAAGCAAGTGATTCTGGGGAAAGATACAGATCAGAGAGAAGAAACAACTCAACATGAGCTCCCAGGGTGATGCTGTGGCTTCAAGAGCTAATGCAACCTTTGGATTTATAAGCACAGGAACAGTGAGTGGGAGCAGACAGATGATTTTACCCTTGCATATGACAGTGATAAGATAGTTACTAGAATACTGTATTGACTTCTGGGTTCTAAAAGGGTGTTGAAAAATTGGGGAGGAAAAGTGACAAAAATATTCAAATGCTGGAGAAAATGCCTTCTAGTAAGAGATTTGAAGAGTCCAGTCTCTTTTCTTTTTCCTTTTCTTTTTCTTTTTCTTTACCCAAAAGAAGATTAAGAGGTGACTTGAATATAGTATGTAACCAGCATTATGGGGAGAAAACACCTGTTTCTAAAGGCTCTTTAGTCTTTAGACTAAAGTCTTTAGTCCAGCAGAAAAAGGCGTAACAAGAACCAGTGGCTGGAAGCTGATTCCAGACAATTTCAAATTAGAAATTAGGCACATTTTTTAACAGTTAAATCAATTAACCTTTGGAACAAATTACCAAGGGAAATGTGGACTCTCCATATTCTGATGCCTTCAGATCAAGCCTGGATGCCTTTCTGAAAGATATGTTAGGCCAAACATGTATTATGCTTTAGTCAAACATACTAGTTATTGGGCTCAGTACAGAGGTAACTGGGTGAAATGCAATGGCCTTTGTTACACTAAGTCAGACTAGATCAGGACTGGGCAAAATACAGCCTGGGGGCCAGATCTGGCCCTCCAAGCCACCGGATCTGGCCTGCAGACCACCCTGCTGACACCCTCAGGCACACAGCTGCTGTGGTTTAAAGTGCAATCCCTATCTTTCTCTGCTCTGCATGGAGGGGGGAAGCTTCATGTGATCTCCCCACCTTCAGCCCAATCCTCAGCCCCTATTAGCCAGAAACAATCAGCCAATAAGAGCTGAACAGCCAGCCAATTGGAGCTGAGAGATTGGCCTGAGAGATGGGGGCAGTGCAAGCCTCTTACTCCACCCGGAGTTGAGAGCCACGTGGAAGGATCAGCCTGTATTTTCAAGCGGTCTGGGGCTGCAGCAGGCAGGGGAGCCCAGCCCGTCTTGGGGGTGCTGCAGGGCTGCTGGCCAGGAGACATTTAGGTAAACTCCTCCCAGCTGGAACCTGCCTCTGGCACCCCTGCCCCTTCTGCACCCCAACTCCCTCCCCCAGGTCACCATCCAAACCCTCTGCACCCCCTGCCCCACCCCCTGTACTCCAATCCCCTGACCCAGGTCACAATACCCTCTTTCACCCAAACACCCTCTCAGACCCCACACCATCTCCTGCACCCCAGTCCCTAACCCTCTGCTCAATTCTGCACCCAACCTCCATCCTAGACCCTGCACACGCACACCCCCCACACACAGAAAAGTGCAGCCCTTGACCACTTACTAAAATCTTGGGAGTGGCTCCCCACCAAAAGTTATTGCCCACTCCTGGACTAGATGATCTAATGGTCCCCTCTGAAATCAAACTCCTAGAACAGGAGGCCAACCCACAGTTCTCAAGCTGCATGTGGCTCTTTGCTGAAAGAAATGCAGCTCTTGCTAGTTCAGTGCTTGGCTCTGAGGACGGGTGAGGCATTGGGTTAGAGCAGGGAGCCTGAGGCTGCCTGGCTGAGGGGGAGGGCATTGGGTTAGAGCAGGGAGGCTGAGGGTGCCTGGCTCGGAGAGGGGAGGGAGGAGGATTGGGTGAGAGTGGGGGCCTGAGGGTACCTGGCTCTGGGGGAAGGGGAGGGCATTGTGTTAGAGCAGGGAGGCTGAGGATACCTGGCTCTGGGGGAAGGATGGGGGCACTGGGTTAGACCAGAGAGGCTGAGGGTGCCTGGCTCTGGGGGAGGGGAGAGGAATTGGGTTAGAGCAGGGGGCTGGGGGTGCCTAGCTCTGGGGGAAGGCTGGGGCATTGGGGGGGGGCTGAAGCACCTTAATCTCAAAGTCTTCATGGATGCAGAATAAGGCAGCCAACACAGGTGTCATATTTAAATTCCAGGGCCAAAAAAAAAAAAAATCAGCATGTACCTGGTTTACACTGTGTTTCTTTAAAGAAAATTCAAAGGCTATTGTTTGCCAGGCTGAAGCAATTATTCTGAGATATGAGTTTCTCCCTTATCATTTTTGAAACTCTCATATTTGCAGTCTGGGACAGACCTGAATTTTTAGAACTATAAAAAAGCCATAAACTTCATAAGCAAAAAAAATGAGGAAACCATACCAGAGATCAACAAGCTGGAGTGAAACAGGCACTTCAAATTGTGCTAATTTACTTCTCAGTTCAGTTTAATTTTAAAAAACTCACAGGATGTAATAGGACAGTAGTGTTAAACTTAAAATACATGGTGAGGATGCTTATTTTTAGTGTGAGACTATTACTGTATTTTCAAAGGGTTTCTTTTTAATTTGATGTTTGCTCCTTGTCAAGTTCTCTGAAGATCTATTGACTAGATGTGAATTTTTAAGTGACTAGACACTTTTTAATTGTTTTTTGTCAGAAATGTCCTGCAATGTTATAGAGTACATTTTGTGTACTCTATCTATCTAGCTATAGATATATAGATATATAAAAAGAAATATATACTATGTGGCTCTTTGCACTCTATCCACAGCTATTTTGGCTCTTAGCCTCTAACTGGTTGGCCATCCCTGTCCTCGAAACTATGATCTTAGAGGAGAACTGCCCAGCATAAATCCAGCTTCCAGTCAAGCTGAAAGAATCCCATTATTTAAAAAGTGTTTGTGAAATGAATCACCTTTCCACTCCAGTCTAAGTTGTGTGTATCAGTCAGAACTGAAATGAACACCAATTTTGTATCCTGTGAAAACCGATGAGGCTGAGAGAATACCGAGGAGGAGAGGGAATCCTAGCGCCACCGAAATCAATAGGAAGGACTTCTGGGCACTACTGCAAACAAAGAAACACTAATCTTTCATTTTAAGATCTAGATCCTCATCAGATGTAAATCAGCATAGCCACATTAAAATGAATGGAGCTACACCAGTTTACACCAGCTGAGCATGTGGTTCTTTGTCTCAATCACAAAATATGGGGGCCAACCTCAGGGCAGATTGCCACAAACCACAGTACAAAGCCCAAACTGGTTGTATGTTCTATAATCAAACTAAGTATCAAGTGTGAACTCTTCAAGCATTATAATAGCCTTATCATGGACTCAGAGTCCCCTTGATCACTCCAGCCATTCTAGCCATCCAGGTAAGCATGTCTCTGTGATAGACAGTCCCTCACACCAAAATGCTCAACAATAGTCAGGTTACTGCAAGTCCCCAAGGATCAGTGACTTAGCCCAGTTCAGTTGTACCTTATATCTCTCACCACAGACAATGCTTGTAGCCAACCCTGTTATAAGCAAACTAAAGGCTTATTAACAAGGAAAAAGAAATGAGAGTTATTTACAAGGTTAAGGCAGGTAAACATACACATACATAAATCAGTTACAGTGTTAGGTTCCCCAAAGTAATAGAAGCTGTTATAGTGTACATGCTCTATATGTTCTTTATGGCTAAGCCAAGCTACAGCATTTGGGGATCCATTACTTATGCTTAGAAATATTGCCCTTCCCAAATTACAAGCAGCATAATGATGCATATCCTTCTGGGCAGAGATTTTTGTTCCCTTTTCCCAGAGTTCAAACTATGGTGGGACTGCTCAGCCAGCAACACATGTCCACACAGCAATGTAAGCCTGGAGTTAAGTTAGCTGACCTGTGTCAGGGAATTCTGGGCTTGAGCATCTACACTGCAATTTAACCTTAGGTTAAGAATTTTCTGACCTGCGCTCAAATCTAGGACTCTGGCATCCATACTGCAGTGCATTGATCTGAGTCAAAATAACCATATCCCAGCATGCCTAGCATTCCCTCCCTCTTCCCCCAGTCCCTGCAATGTGCTATTTTAGCCTTAGAATTCTGCTGCCAACCCCACTCATTCCAGGAAGTTTGAACTGCCCACCATCACAGCCTGCTGAGCCATCTGGCCTGTATGCTCCCTGCTACCAAAGCTAGAAACATGGAAGAGGCACCTTTTTATGAACTTCTGTTGCTTGCTCTTTCACTCCCATGTCAGCAAACTGGCAAAGCATCTGCCAGGAGCTGGTGGACATTGGCAGTGTTTTCTGTCCTGATTTCCTGATGGATCTGCAGGAGGCAGCAGAGAAAGAAGACTCTGGCATGGCAGATTCTCACGGCCAGAGCTGCTCAGTATAATCTGCATAGCCACTGATCCCCCGGTGTAGACTATTATATCTTGTGCAGGGCTACAAGCACAGACTGGTAGGAGCACATCATTATGCAGACCAGAGATTACCAGTCATGAGTCCAGCATTTTCGTACAAACAAAGCAACATTTCTGGAGTTTTAAGAGCATCTTGCCCTGACCCTCCAGAGTAAGAGACACAACCACGTCAGTCCAGAATCAGGTTGCAGTAACTGTCGAGAAGCTGGCTACCCCAGACTGTTACAGCTCCATTGCCAAGCAATTGGGAGTTGGAAAGTCAATTGTGGGTAAAGTGGTGGCAGAAGTCACCAAGCAAACCAGGTGTGTAGTTTAGCCCATGGTGGCTGGCACTAAAGAAATCCCAGGGATAATTGCTAGCTTTGAGAGAATGGGGTTTCCAGTGTTATTGATGGGACTCATATGTCCTTCGTTTGCCCTCTTCAAGGAGCACATCAGTGCATAAACCACAGAGTGATAATCCATTGTTATGCAGGCACTAGTGGATGATGGAGGAAGATTTATAAATGTCAGTGCATTGGCTGTTCAGGAAAAGTTCACAATGACAGAAGGCTTTTTGCTGCTTGGGAATCTACATAAATGGACAGGCCAGAACACTCTTCCCACCAAATGACATTGGCATAATTGGTGTTACTCTGCCCACATTTGTTCTGGGAGATTCCCACATCCTCTCTTGTCCCTTGGCTTATAAAACCATACCCTGATTTCAGAAGGCCCTGGCAAAAATTATACTCACTGAAAGTGTAGGATGCTTCCTGAATATGCTTCGGGCAGATTAAAATCATGTTTGAGGTTTTTACAAACCCATTTGAATGCCTGTGTAAGTAATGCTGTACCCAGCACTGTGGCTCACTGCGCTCTTCACAACCTTTGCCAAAGCCACCGGTGAGCCATCTCCCATAGATGGACCTATGATAACAAGGGGACACTGGATTGACATCCTCAGCCAGAAAGTGCAGCGATCACTGTGGGAGCTGGTTGCTTTGTGTGCTCACGTTATGGACTTGCATGGAAGGGGGGGGGGGCTACTATGTGTAAGAATGTGCCTGCGGGGGCATGTTTGGGAGGGTATGGTCTTGATTGTCATGCAGTGTAAGTCAGAATGAAATGATGAAAAATGAATTTGTTTGTAGTTGGAGTTGGGGCAGGGCAGCTGCCCTGGAAGAGGGAATTTATTGAAAATAGAAGTGTTATCCCTAGGTAACTAGAGGAATACTGTTTGATTTGTGATGCTTGATTACCTCTTAACAGGTTTTTAGCTTTATTATCTCCAGTGAGTGTATGATATGATTCACTGATGGCAATAAACTGTTTTGAAAACATAACTTACTTTATATGTACACAGGGCTTAAAACAGTAAACCACACAACCTTGGGCAGGAAATAGTTAGCTCACAACACAATCCCCCTATCACTGCATGTTCTCTGGCCCCACGTTCTCCTTTCCTTTCTTTACAGTATGTGAGAGGGATGGAGATTTCCACCGGGGGGAGGAGGAGCAGAAGAAGAAAGGCTGTATAGGGTTTAGCTGCTCTGCCCAGTCACTCATCAGTCCTGAATGCAGGGGCTGCCTTGGCATGGAGTCATCCAAGCTGCTGCTGAGCTGATGTTGCTGGATCAACTGTGCCACGATGTAGGAGAAGCAGCAGAGGCTGGTGCTTTTATAGCCATTATAGACAGGAGCTGCTGGAACATTTCTCCTTATTGAGCTGTGTCCTCCTCCCTTGGCCACGATTCCTGTTCCAGGAACTGCTTTGCAAGTGCCAGCTCCTTCACTGAAACACTGTCCTCCACCTGGGTAGCGTGCCTCACCCTCACTCCCCACCTGTCAGCATGTCATTGTTCATCTGTTACCCCTCTCTTTCTGGTCCTGGACCTGCTGATCTGCCCTCCTATGAGCATTGGCCATAACTTCATTAAGGGAACACTTCCTTTTGGAATGGTCCAGGGTGGCACATTGAGCCCGGGGGTTGAGTTCCAGAAGAACAGCAGGCAATACAAGTTGAGAGTTCTGAAACAGAGGGTTATTGTTTAATGATGTGCATTCTGAAGGAGATAAAATGTAACAGTTCTAAAGTGAATCAACATATCTTGTGAAGGGGGTACTCAGGTCCTCACACTGCCTCTTGACACAGTCTTGTTAACTGAAGTTAGAGAAGTGCAAATGGCTTGATGGGATCTGTCTCCATTGCAAACCTGGAGGCTCTCTGGCAGTGTGCTTGCAGATCAGTGAGCAGAAGACAATGGGTTAATGCTGACCTGAGCTGCTCCGCTCTGCAAAGGGAATGTGCCTTCTGTCTGCAATAGAGTGCATTGCCGATGGAGGAGTAAGGAAGTTACCTCAAGGAACTGTGGGATACATTTGGCTGACTTCTGGGATCCAAGTCAAGCTGAAGCCATATTAAAGCAAAGCAAAGCAATAGGGACCGAACCTTCAGTTCTGCCTTGACCAAAGCTCAGACTCTCCAGCCCTCTAGATTCCTGGGACCCTGAGTTCAAGCTCTGGGTTAGCACAATTGCAGTGTGGAAGCAAGCGGGGTTTGCCCTGAGTCTGACTGAAGCTCAGGTTTACACTGCAGTATAGATATTCCCAGTCTCCTTCACCTACTCCAGATTCTGGGCCTCATTCTCTATTGTCTTGCATTGTGTCACAACATGTAACAGCTCAAAGTAGGTGTAAAATACCACTATACCAGTCTAAAAGCAGTTTACATCCTCTTTTCGTATGAATAAAAAGATGACATAAAGGGCAAGGCAGTGGAAAATCAGGTCTCTAATGTTAGCACTCAGAAACCAAGTAAAGTCTATTACAGTAATAAAAATATTTGGTAAAATAATTTGTAAATACACATACCAAATGCAATTAAAGACATTCCTAAGGTAGTTTCCCTTGTTCGAATATGTAATATAACGCACAGTCCTCTGTCTTGCTACCTAGATAAGATTCCCATTGACTTTAATGGGAGTTTTGCAAATGAAAGTTCTGCAAGATTGGGTCTATAAACACATCAGATGGTTAATCCATCATCTGGTTTTCCAATCACTGACACCTTGAAGCCTGCCACAACTTAAACCTATTGCATAAATTACAGCAACGCCCGCTAATGCTATTAAATTTAAGGGATTGTCATTTTCATTATAAATCTTTATTTTAAAGTTTTAGGCTGCAGATTAAACTTGGCATAAAAGCTTTCAACCTGGAAACAATTTTTACTTTTGCAAATTTTCAAAGGGATGTATTTGGCTTTTTTTCACTTATAAGAATGCAAGAAAAAAGTTTGCCATGTACTAAGAAGTTTTTGTTGGTTTTGTGTTCATAACTTGCATGTGAATGGAAATCTCTTTTAAAAATAAATCATTATTTTAAATGGTTTCAGATCTCTACTCATCACGTGTATGTTTATAGATATAGAAATATCAGCAAAGACTGAATCTGGATTTGATCATCCCTAAAGTTCAAAGATTTCAGGTAAAGGGGTTTGATTTGAGCCCATTTTTAATAATGCATTTTAAAGGTCAAAGGATTTTTCTCCTATCCAGATTTGAATTCGGGTCCTCAGGGGTCTGTGGTTCTCTTGCAACTGTAGACAGCATCACTAACACCTATGGCAGATCCCTGCACAGCATTCCATTGAAGTCAATAGTGCTTTGCACAGTCACAAAGGCCTAGCTGCACAAAGTGAGCACACAGGATTTGGGTGTAAGTCCCATGCTCTATTGTGCACACTTCCTTTAGTGTATCCTGCACATGCAGATGCTACTAGCTATAGGAAAGGTATTTAGTATTAGTGTTGTCATCACCTATGGCTGGGGATACATGTGACCTTAAGGCCATTTGTTTATATGTTTAGATAAAGTTCTTGGTATTTATTATTACAAAACTCACATGCTACCGTCAAACACTGATTATTTATTTCACAGTTTCAAAGGCTCCTCAAATGGAGAAGATACTTTGGATGCCAATTTTTAATATGTTATCTCCAAACAGATTTTAAACAGCTGAACTTTAGAACTGCTGCTCATGGTAGCAAGCTGATCCTCCTTCTGCAGTCTGGGCTTATATTGGAAGAGTGGAGAGACACAAGGCAAGCTAAGGGGATAAATAGGCAGGCCAGGGCAGGGCAAAAGGGACACATGCCTTCATATTCATAAAGTATAGCTAATCTACTGGATTAATTCCCTCCTCTGTTGCCCCCACACTGTTTTATGGCATTGCCCTTCCCCAAAAATTGAACAATGAAGATTGTGTTTTTCCCTTGAGTGTTCATTGTTTTTGCCTCTTGGAGACCTTTTCCCCTCCTTGCTGCTGAATGGAAACCAAGTAAGGTTTTAATTTGAGCTCACTTTGCAAGCCCACAACACTTGAATGGCTACAGAGTGAAGCAAGATGGGCTTGCCCATTGTTTTTATTGGTCAGACTGCATGGGCAACATGCACAGTCTCAGACAGTTTTCCATGTTAAAGCTTTTGCACGAATTTCCTTGGAAACATATTTCACAATGACAAAATACCTGATTTCACAATGAGCTCTGTTATTGCTGAATTCCAGATGATGCTGGTTTATCATTTTCACTCTGGTGAATAAGAAATCCATCATTTCTACATGATGCTGTATACTCAGTAGCACCGCTGCTCTAGCGAAATAGGAAATATGTTTAATTGGTGCAGAAATGAGTACCCTGAATGCAGAACATTTTAGGGACATGTTCTTTTGTCACAATAGAAAAGATATAACCAAAAAACCAGTGCATTATTAGCAAATATGTCAAACCCTCCAAAAACTACCACTATCCCTACCAATATTTTAATATAACTACACTGTAAAGGTAAATTCACATGTAGCCTTTTATTTAAAAACCAGGAAGAATAGGATGCAACATGCTACACTTTGTGCTACATCTGAGTAGCTTCTATTGAATCCTAGTTCTATTAAGTTAAAAGGATTTCTGGTTTGTTTCAACTTGAAAGTGATTTAATATGAGGCCCACAGAGAAAAATCTGTCTCAGTAATCAAATTATAACAAGTAAGGATTAAAAGTATTAAGAAGTTTAAGCAATCTTTTTAGCTGCCCTGTGTTCTTGAGGTCATTTGAAGCTGTCTGTGGGAACAAGTAAAATAAAACAAGAAGAGGAAAAAACCCAAAATATTACAGAAGGGAATCAAAGAGCGGTCTTCAGGATTAGATTATTGTTCAAGAAAGGGACTGAAACATTTTCCAGGATTCTTATAATTGATTTTCATTTGGGAATACAAATTTAAAAGCTGAGCGTATGTTAGTGGCAATCTCTTCTTTTTCTTCCCGAAACTGTAAATCTGGCAGCAGCGATTCTTAAAAGTGAATATTTATATCTAAAGCATTTATTAAATGCTGATACTATCCCATTGGCTCACATATTAATTAGAAGACCATGGTGTTGCCTATCTGAAAAGCATGGAATGGGCACAAGGAATCTTTTTTTAAACCTCTAGCCCCTAATCCAAACTCAGCCCAGGTCAGTAGCAACCAATGGATTAACATCAGACAAGGTTTTGGTGGCTTGAGCGAGATACGTTGTTGGTGTCTTCGGCACAAAAAGAGCACCACCACAGCTGCAATAATAGGCATGCTTGTTGGCTGCCTCAGTAAAGAAGCAAAGAGTAGAATGGGCATGACAAATGAACCTCAGTCTCACTTCAAAAGATAGTCTCTCTATGTCAAGCTTCAACCTCAAAGACAGAGTTAAGGTGATCACACCTGGGCACAGCAAAACTTTTCTTGTCAGTGCCTAAGCCAGATCTGTTGTATAAACAGTAAACAGCTGCACCTTTCATAAGAGTTATATTCACTTAATATTGCTTTACATAGTCTGCACATAAATGTCTTATAAACTCTTTGCATCCAGTTCTACTAACCCATAGTCACCAATCTACAGGTATGTCTACACCTGCACCCTCTTTCGAGAGAGGGATGCAAATGAAGACATTTGAAATTGCAAATGAAGCCGGGATTTAAATATCCCGTGCTTCATTTGCATATTTGCGATATGGCGCTATTTCAAAATAGTGCTATTTCGAAATAACAGACGCTGTTAAGAAGTGGTTATTTTGAGAGAAAACCCTTCTCTTGAAATAACTGGTAAACCTCATTGTATGAGGAATAAGGGTTATTTTGAGCGAAGGGTTTTCTCTCAAAATAACCGCATCTTAACAGCGTCTGTTATTTCGAAATAGCGCTATTTCGAAATAGCACCATAATGTGAATATGCAAATGAAGTGCAGGATATTTAAATCTCGGCTTCATTTGCAATTTTGAATGTCTTCATTTGCATCCCTCTCTCGAAAGAGGGTGCAAGTGTAGACATACCCTACTTCCACCAAAGTCAAGGGGACAAGACAATTAGCTGTACTAGAGATTACTTGTAGGAGTGAGAGTTTATAATCAAGCTATTCTATAAAGAGTCAGGAAAAAGTCAATTTTCATTAAAATTGTTTTTATTTCATGTTAATATTCTGTTTTGATGGAAATTTTCCAACCAAGTCTTCTTGCCAATTTGTTTCTATGGAAACTATAAAATTAATAATGAAATGATAGCCCTTGCCTAAAGTATTCGGTCTTCAGAACTTCTGTTTACTCAGAAGTGGAGGCTCAGTCTTTTTGAGAGCACCCAGGACACCAGGTGCTGAATAATCCTAGCTGTGCATCCAGCCAGTTTCATTACCGGTCTCCTTTTCCTATTTCACTGCACTCCCTTAGAAATTGTATTCAGGAGAACTTGGGCACTGCACTTGTTCCTGGTCACTGTCCAGGAGGCCCAACAATGTGCGGAGGAAGGACCTCGGGGTGACATTGAATAATGTTATGATAAGTGAGGGAAGGGGCACCTGGTCATAATTCATATTGCTTGGCCAAAGAGAGTTGCCTAGGCAGGATGAACAAGAGGCCTGACTGAAACTAGGTTCAACCAGCCGAGGAGTGGCCTGTGAAAGGTAATAGCTGAGGTAGGTCATTAGGCCTTGGAAAGACAGCTGTTAATCTGTTACAAAGGTACATCTCCAAAAGAAAACAGCAAGTCTAAACCCTATTGGAAAGCAAACCGCCTCTTGGAGTCTCTGCCAGCAGGTTCCCCACTGCAGTACCCCTCTTCCCAGGGGCCTATCACCTATTCACATTCTCCACCAAAATTTCAAAGGCAGCCCCTCCTGAAACACCCTCTAGTGGCAGGCCACAGCACATCTTTTTTTCCCTTATGTGATTCCCAGAAATATCCCACTCAGACACTCCACACATAAATAGCCCATGTGGGGTTAATTTATTGAAAGAATTCCCACAACTACTGCAGGATTGCCAACAGTCCATCAACACCAAGTGCAGCTCCAGCAACTCTCACCACATGCCCACTTGGCTTCATTCCTCAGGTTTGGTTCCAGTTCTCACCCCTCTATTATTCCCTCCCCTTCATCCTTCCAACTTCAGCTTTCTCAGCCTAAGAGCCAAGAAGGCATATCCCTCTGCTGCTGTCAGCCCCCTCTGCTTTCTTTGGCTGTGGCTCTCTGGGATGGGTAAATTGTAAAGTGACTCTTCCCCCAGCCTGTCCCCAAATTGCCCTTAGCTTTCACCAGCCTGACCTGACTCTGCCTCACAACTAGGGAACTTTTGCCACTTGCTACCTTGGGTGTAGCCTCATCCCAGCTCTACTCTTCTGGGTTTCAGTGCACTACTGTCTCTCATTTATATTCCAGGGACGGCTCCAACTCCCTCATTACACCAAACTGGGACACAGCTGGACTGGAACAGGAGCAATGGGACAGCAACTCTTTTACAAAGTGACTGAAGACAATGGAATTGAAAAACAAGGGTTACCAATCCCGGATCAGGGTTGAGATGAGGGTTTGATAAGAGAGAACTCAAAGCAAGAAGAGTTATTCTCTGAAAAGCAAAATACTACCAGGCTAAATAGAGAGCTCCTGAAAGGGGTTATTTTCAAGGAATGCCAGCTAATTATTTTTCTTGCTTTTCTGTGTAACTAAACTGAAAATGTATCTAGTTCAGCTTATGAGACATAAGAATGTAGAGATAAGCAAACCATTTTTGTTATTGTTCTGTTTAATTCTATCACCTATGTATTTTGAAGAATCTTGTTTTTGTTAAGACTACTTGGCTACGTCTAGACTGGCATGATTTTCCGGAAATGCTTTTAACGGAAAAGTTTTCCATTAAAAGCATTTTTGGAAAAGAGCGTCTAGATTAGCACGGACGCTTTTCCGCAAAAAGCACTTTTTGCGTCCGTGGCCAATCTAGAGCGTGCATGAAAAAGCCCCGATCGCCATTTTCGCGATCGGGGCTTTTTGTGGAAAACAAATCTCAGCTGTCTACACTGGCCCTTTTGCGCAAAAGTTTTGCACAAAAGGGACTTTTGCCCAAACGGGAGCAGCATAGTATTTCCGCAAAAAGCACTGATTTCTTACAGCAGGAAGTCAGTGCTTTTGTGGAAATTCATGCGGCCAGTGTAGACAGCTGGCCAGTTTTTCCGGAAAAGCGGGTGATTTTGCGGAAAAACTGGCCAGTCTAGACACAGCCCTTGTGTATAGGTAATTTCACACAGATGTTCTCAAACCAGAGAGAACCCTGTAATCTCTAATGTTCCTGATAGATAAAATATGTCTGGAACCTACACCCCCCCCTCAATTTTGGTCTAGGGACTTGGACAAATATGTCCCACCCCAGAGATCTGTGGTGCCAATAGCAGATAAATGCAAGAAGAGCAGCTGAAAGACCAAAGGGGATACAAGATTTCTAGTCACAAAATATTTTGTTAATGGAAAAAAAATCATGGTGCCTAAATATGTACACTATTTGTGTACAAGTATACACACAGCTTTGGGTGAAAGAGGGACAACTTTAAAAAAAAAAACCCTTTTGTCAACTGTGCTGTCCCTTTATGGGATTAAAATATTTGATGGAGTCTCTATACCACCTACTTATGAAAACATTGTTGCTTAATGCAAGTCCTATTTGCTGTTGCTCCTTGTCTTTATTTTCAGTGGCTATGATGTTGCTGTATTCCCAGATGCAGAAATGAAGCTCAACACAGACTGCTGCTAATTACAGTACTGACTGATATACAGATGTGAATGTGTGATCACTCTTTCTATAGGAAAAAAACAGGTGTTTCCACGTGCTGCCTAGATTTGGGTTTTTTTATATGATTATGTAAGATTGCCTATATCTCATCTAATTTTCTCAATTTAATCACGAGGTGAAGGTTAGCCTCCTACCGGAAAGTCCAGTGTTATACAAAGGCCGGATTGATGTCCTTTGGAGTCAATCTGTTTATTTCAGTAAAAAAACCCTTGCACTGCTCTCCTAAAAAAAGACCCTGCACTGCTCTCCTAAGCCTGCTTGTGAACTCCATAAGGAGTCATTGACTTTAGGGGCATCTTTGCCTGAGTATGGATCAAATCCTTGCTAGCAGCTGTCAATGATGTGCAAGCTCCAGTCACTGAATGGAGAGGTTGTAGCTGGAACAGGTATTTCATGAAAGCAGTTCATCACAAATCAGTTTGGAGTTTGACTGCCTTAATGCAAATGTGCAAAGTTTTGCAGAAATGGGCTTCCCTGACTGTGGATGGGTGATAGAATGCACATATTCCAATTTTGACACCAGACTACCTTGCTTTTAATGGAGTACATCAATGGAAAGAAGTACTTCTTCATGGTGTTGTAGGCACTTGTGGACCACTGCGGCATTTCACTGACATCAACAAAAGGTGGTCTGGGAAAGTGCATGGCACACACATATTCAGGAACACTGACAGCTACAAGTGGGGGCTTTCTTTCCAGATCAGAAGATTACAGTGGGGAAATGTTGAAATGTCCATAGTGATCCTGCGAGACCCAGCATATCCCTTACATGAAACCTTACCTTGGAAACCTTGCTAGCAATAAGGAGCAGTTCAACAACTGGCTGAGTAGGTGCTGGATGACAGTAGAAGGTGCTTTTGGAAAATTAAAGGCATGCTGGTGATGCCTTAATGGCAGGTTAGACTTCAATGTGGATAATATTCCCATGGCCATAACTGTGTGTTGTATATTGCATAGCCTTTGTGAAGCTAAGAGTGAACAATTTGCTTGGGGTGGAGTGTTGAGGCAGGCCACTTGCAGGGCCAGACTGAGGCATGGGCTAGCCGGGCAGCTGCCCAGGGCGCCAACCGATGGGGGGCGCCTGATGGCAGCTGTAAGGGGCGCGCGGCATCCCTTATAGCTGCCATCAGGTGCCGCGCTCCTGGCTCCCGCAGCGCCGGCCAGCAGCACCCTTCCCCTCACGGCTGCGGGGCCCTGCACAGCCCGGCACGCATGCCAGCAGCGGTGGCCGGGCCGGGCTGGGCAGCACATGCGCCGTGCGCCCTGGGCGACAGGCCCCGGGCTGCACGCCAGCGGCTGTGGCTGGCCCGCACATGCGCCATGCGCCCCGGGGGTGGGTCCCGGGCTGCGCACCAGCGGCCAGGCCAGCCCGTGCATGCACCGTCCGCCCCTGGGGCGGGCCCGTGCACCCTGGGGGGGCGGGCTCGCGCCCCACGGGCAGGCCCGTGCATGCGCCGTGCGCCCGGGGGCGGCGCCTCGCGCCCGGGCCCGGGGCACCAAAAGGGCTTGGGCCAGCTCTGGCCATTTGGCTACTGATTTTGTGCAGCCAGGTAACAGGGCTATCAAAGAAGCCCAGAAAGGAGCAATTTAAATAAGGGACACTTTGAGGTAACACTTTGAAAATGGGAACCAGACCAGTAATATATATCTCTAAGTTTGGTGCTGCAGTGTTTCATTACATGTATTTTCCCTAGGAAACAATGCTGAAATTAAGGGTCTTACATTCCTATAAGCAAATGATTACACTCCTTGTGTATTTGTTGGTAGTGCCTGCCATCTCCATTTGCAAGAAACAAATACAAATCAGTTACCATTCAAAAACTTTTATTGTACAAGAAACAACATACACACACAGATGCTTGGTGGTGAAGGAACAGAACCTAGACACCGTATGTGAAGCAAGCAAGAGAGTTTATTACACACACAGTGCTGTCAGAGTGTCACATGGCTTGTTAGAGCTCAGTGAATGCTGCCAAACAATAGGTTACAACTAATTATATAGGATGCTCAATGGGCAGATCAAAGTGATGGGGGGGGGGGGGGGGGGGTAAGATCCTGGACCCCCTGGATAGGTGCTAATTGTGAGGCAAAATAAGATCAATAATATAAACTTACATAGTGTTTCCAGTAAAACAAGTATTTAAACAAAGCAGACATCAATTATCAATTATGTGTTAAGTGGTGGTAAGTCTGTCAGCTTCAAGAAGGTATCTCTGCAGGATGTGGTCCATCTGGAGATTAAAGCAGAGACATTAGGAGTACTTGACAATGGCACATTTGTTCCTAGCACCATTGAATGTGTCTTGTCCTGTCTCCCATCCTGGGCTAGGTGTGGGGGGGTTAACCATCATGTACTGTGCTTGTGTGCCAATCCCAGACTCCAAATTTAGAATAGGGGTTCTTACCGAATATCATAGCCTGCCTCAGAAATTTTTATCCTACAGTCCCTCCTCTTAACCTCAGGGTTCATGAACCCTTCAGGTTAAATACAATAATTTAATGTTTTTAGCTTACTCTGGAACCATCGGTAGAGCACCAGTACCAGTGGGAATGTTGTAATCACCAGTGGGAATGTTGTAATCAATACACCCACATAATTTGGCAAAACAATACACAAATCCATTCCCAGGGTATCTCATTCCCTGAGATGGTGCTGCCCATAATCATAGCTTTAACCTCCACTGCCTGGTTCAGGGCCTTTGAGTACTTGATATTAGCTTGGTTCATGGTTTCCCCTATCTGAGTGTACCTCAGTCCGCCTTTCCAAATGCGTCTCTGGGCTTTGGCCACCAACTCCTTGATTTTTGCCTGCAGGGTCAGTAGACCCTCCTCTAGGTACTTACTGCCGTAGTGCCACTCCAGATCCTATGTTAGGTTACCCGTCATTGGCAGAATATGATAGAGCCGCGTCCCATCAACGGTCAGGGTTGTTCATCGAGGGATCATTATGCACACAGATAGGTGTGTTGAGGAGCAGGGCTTTCCATTTAACTCGATGGAGTGGTTCTGGGCAGTCACACACCAGTAGGTACCGTTCATTTGGACCAGCTCTGCATGTGTTAATTTCTCAGTTACTGTCTCCTTGAACCTAGACAGATTCATTAAAACATTATATGGACATGTACCTAGAATTTCCTTGTTGGAGTGGGTGCAACATTCACTGGAGTACAAAGTGTCACTGGAGATCTCCGAATATGCAATACCCTCTATTTTAGTGATATGTCCCTTCCCCTGCACAGGCAGGGAGGTTACCATTCTAGCCCATTGTATATGAGGGATGCCCAATGGTGCTAGAATGTTAAATACTATGCTATGGCCTGTTCATATTGGCCTTGAGCGCTCATGGATTCTCTGTTTCCCCATTCCCACGGAGGGGTGTTGGGGAGATGGGGTCTTACCACTTCCATAAGGGCTAGGTGGACTTGACTATCCAAGAAGTCTGTTACAATTACTTGTGCAGTGATAGCTAGAGCTTGCCCCATCCTTTAACATTTATCTTCCAGATCCTTTATTCGGTACCATTTATCAATAACCTGATTAAATTCTGGTCCACGTACTTGGTTATGTCTAGCAAGGTGGACACAGAGCTTGATAAATCCTTTAGGCTGCTTAAGATTAACCGACCAGCCTTGCTAGTATCCAGTTCTCCACTGGCATTTGATATTACTACATCTGCTATTCTTGATTTGATATGGTTGTGTTTCTCTGCCTGATGTGCTAGTGTGTAGGTGTTGCTGACTGAGTTACCAGCAACAAACCACCCTGCAATGTTATCAACTAATCCCCACCTCTGGTGAATGAGGCACTCTCCAATTTGGTTTGTTAGGCTGGTAATATTATTTCCCATATGGGGCCCAACCCGTTCACATGGCTTATTTACCCCTTCGGACAGGGCGTGCATCTCGACCCAGTAGGTGTTAAACATTACCGAGGTGAGGACTGGCAGCATTGGTCCTATTATTATCAGGCTGGGCTCTGAGACTGGAATCTGTTCAGGGCAGGACACACAGTCAGGTGGTTCTGCTTGTATCCTCCTTGGCCGTCAGTATGCAGTGGTCCCCCTTTAGACGTAACTTGGACACTGGTTGCATTGATTGCAAATACCATCCCCCTAAGAGGACTACAGCTTAAGAGTGTCTTTCATTATTAATGGGGAATCCCATGTAATTCCATAATTCTCTCCAGGTATTCTCAAGGCCTTCTAAGGCTTCGGGCACCTGGCACCAGTGGGTGACTGGGCAGTCGGCTGTTATTACAATGGTGAGGTTGCTAGTTTACTTATTGATGTGAGCATCTGTTTATGATTTATCCAAATCTTCTGATGTCCCACTTGCCTGTGCTTCACTTGCAGATTTATTGTTACCTCTGGCCAACCCCTTTCACGGTTAGTGTGTAAGTTCTGCAAAGGCTAAATATTTCATTAGTGTGGCAATTAAAGCAAAGCAAACCCAGTGAAAGGGGATTGGTAACCCACTCCCAGTCCTTCTTTTTACATGGCACACTCCTTGCTCCCTTCCTCAGGCTTCATAGGGGTAGCAGGAGCAGCAGCAGGAATGGCCCCATGGTTGCCTTCCAGTCCATTTTTGTTCACCTGTGGAGACATTGTTAGCATTTACCTAGCTTAAACAATTACGACAGTAAATTACTGTCCTTTCACTAAGTTTTCCTAGAGTTGCTGTTTGATTGGGCCCAATCCTTTTTCTTTCCCTTTCTCTTGCTGAGCAGTTTTTTTTCCTAGCTCATGCTACTGCTTTACTTAGAATGTTCTTTCATTTAAAAGACAATACACAACTATGTTTGCAATACATGTGCTCCAGACAAGATAAAACAAACTGAGAACACAAAACACAACTTATGACAGTAGAACCATGGTTTTTTCTTCAGTTGCTCTTCAGCTGGTACCAGCGCTTTCTGATGTTCTGAAAGATAAAAGAACATTTTCCTACCCGCATGGGGGTGGTACATTATATCTCTTGTAATCCTTTTTATTTTACAAGTATTTTGCTGACTTCTTTATTAGCCTGCTGTTACCCAATAATTACTTATGCTTTTATTTTGTAAACCAGCTTCTGAGGGATTGGGTAAATTACTTCTCTGCTCAATTATTAAGTTAAAGGTGGAATGCCTTAATTTTCTTCTTATACCACAGAGCAGGTTTTTAGTCTGTCTGTTGTGAAGCTTCAAATTTATTTACAAGTAGTAACTGTATATACTGCTATAGTGATTTCCCTTGGCACAAGGTGTTTGCCAGTTACCATTCCAGCAAGCCATGTTATCAGTAACATTAGCATTAGATTTCTTTCAAGTAGGGGCTTATGAATATTTTGTTATATACCGTATCTTTTATTTGGACAATTTACTACAGAACAGTGTGTGTTATATCCTCTTGAAAATTTTGAATAACAGGCCCTTTTTTATCCTTTTATTATTATTTACAGAAGATTCAAAGTGGTCATTAACAGCCAGGCATTCACACACATTTGGTTTCAGATTCAAAGTTATGAGCAACCCAAAGACTTAACCTTAAAAAAAGACACAGTGAACTTCCAGAGTTCTGCTTTTAGATCACACAGCAAAAATACAACCCATTGTGGCTTCTCTTTGAAGTATATGAGGTGTTTTACAGGTTTTATGTAGCTATTAGCATAACAATTTATTTCGTAGAACCACCTTAAGTGTTAAATGCCTCAAAACAAGCAGCACTAGTTATTTATGTTTGGTCTGTTTGCAATTTTAAGTGAGAGGGCATTATTTAAAACAAAGTAAAACCAATTCATTTGAAACCTACCAAACAAATTTACAAATTTGCAATGAATTCCCTGTTTGCATTTAACCAGTCAAGTTTAATAGAACCCCTTAATTTCCATTTAGCAAATTTCCACAACGAAAAAAAAAAGTCTTTTTATAGCAGGTTTTCTTTAACACATTAGGACAATTGCTTAATTCTTCCCACACTCCACAGAATCAACACCTCACCTTCTCCTACCCTTAATCATTTGCTTTGTTCCTCAGTGAAAACTTTCCTTGTTCCAGTCATTTAACTTTCCCAATGCCTGTACTACTGTTTTCCTTATTCTTCTACTTTGCCCACACAGGGCCCAAGCCTCTTACCCCCTTTTACATGCTTCTTTCCTTCTTATGATCTGTACCTGATCCTGCTTTCTCTCACGAAGGGTCCCTTTCCAGGGACACAGGTTTGTCCATTACTAATTTAGTAAGAAGGGTGGGATTTTCAATTAGCCCCCACACCTTCTGGTTCCTTTCACTGGGTAAATCCAAATGTTTATTTCTACAGTCAGCTAATAATTATTAAACTTCTTAGTACAGGTTTTTCATACCAGTCAGACAACAGTAGTATTTATTTTGATTGAGATTAAGGGTTTGTAAACCAATAAATATTTCATCAATTTGCTTAAAAGGTCTGCATGGTATTGTCAGACCGTGGGTTGTGCTTAAACTCTTGCAACATTTGTTTCAAAGGTATAGTATACCCTTTCTTTTCTTTTTTTTCATGAGGGGTTTTTCCTGAATTTTGTACCAATGTGCCCAATTTGTTTTACTAGCAATTTTTTAGTATTATTCGTTATATGCTTTAAAGAGCTTTAAAGGACCTTAAAGGAAGGGAAGAATGGGGGCACTAATTTTAGTTCCCTTTTGGCTTGCCCCTCATGTGATTGTGGTTGCAATGCAGGGGACCCCATTTTATCTTTTAAACTTGCCAGGGTTCCTTTGTCTATTTCTGCCCCCATTCTGTAGGCATTGTAAAAGTGCTTGCAGTTTGTTGTTTAATAACAGGAGACATTGCTTTATTGTTTTCCAGGTTTTAACAACCTTTTCCAATTTCTCATTTTCCTGCTTTTACTTGTATGAGCAAACCATATGTCTGGACAGCCTGTGTTGCTTTTTTCTGTTTTTCTAATTTTATTTTTATTATTATTATTTTGAATGCCTCATTTTTCAGCTTTAAGGTGGTATTTTTCTGCTCCTTTAATTTGAGGATGTCCAGCATCACTATTACTGCTGTCTATTTTATTGCCTTCCTGATTATTTCACTGTTTGTCCACCTCTTCCTTTGCTCCGGCTGTGGCATACTGTGTTTTTAAAATCATTGCCGCCGGGGTTTGTGAACTTGTACTCAAAATTTATTCCTGTGGGTCGGCTTTCGCCGCCTTCCCCTTGGGCGTCAGGGTTAAATCACCCTGCCTGCTGACCGTATGGTCAATCTCCACATAGGTCAGCCCTATGGAGATGTGTGTTTCCCCCTTTACCGTGGTCCAAATTCACACACACTTGCCAGCCTTATTGGGGATGTAACGTCTCCCCCTTTACCACTGTGGTCTTACACGCTTGCCGGCCTTATTTGGGACTAGTACTATTCAAGGTTATCTACGTCATGTGCTTGATGGGGGGGCTTCCATCAGGACTTGCAATGTCACATGCAATGAGGAATTGGGACCACCAGTTTGCACTGCCTGCCGCCTTGCATACCCAGCCAATCCTAGGCTTAATGTGCGGCTCAATTGATCCCTGGTGGTTTGTCCAGTCCCTCCGTAACACACCCCTTAGCTTAAACAGTACACAACCCTCTTGTACTGGTCGTCCCCCCCCCACCCACTTCCTATGGGTACCCTTTAGGCCTGACCCTTATGCTTGAGTCACACACGTCCAGGTTTCTCTCTGTCTTATATTTGGAACAGAAACAGGATATGTCTGAGGGGAAAGACAGACATCCATCCCTAGCCCAATGATAAAATGGTAAAGTAAACATACTCACCCCTATTGGATGTCAGTCTCTGGCCCCATTCAGCTCACAAGCCTGAATCCTGGACAAGCCCCCAATTGAAGGAACAGAACCTGGACACCGTATGTGAAGCAAGCAAGAGAGTTTATTACACACACAGCGCTGTCGGAGTCTCACGTCACTTGTTAGAGCTCAGTGAATGCTGCCAAACAATAGGTTACAACTAATTATAGATGATGCTCAATGGGCAGATCAAAGTGATGGGGGTGGGGTAAGATCCTGGACCCTTGGATAGGTGCTAATTGTGAGGCAAAATAAGATCAATAATATAAACTTACAAAGTGTTTCCAGTAAAACAAGTATTTAAACAAAGCAGACATCAATTATCAATTATGTGTTAAGTGGTGATCTGTCTGTCAGCTTCAAGAAGGCATCTCTGCAGGATGTGGTCCATTTGGGGATTAAAGCAGAGACATTAGGGCTGTGTCTACAGTGGCATGATTTTCCGGAAATGCTTTTAACGGAAAAGTTTTCCGTTAAAAGCATTTTCAGAAAAGAGCGTCTAGATTGGCACGGACACTTTTCCGCAAAAGCACTTTTTGCAGAAAAGCGTCCGTGCCAATCTAGACATGCTTTTCCACAAAAAAGCCCCGATCGCCATTTTCGCGATCGGGGCTTTTTTGCGGAAAACAAATCTCAGCTGTCTACGCTGGCCCTTTTGCGCAAAAGTTTTGCGCAAAAGGGACTTTTGCCTGAACGGGAGCAGCATAGTATTTCCGCAAAAAGCACTGATTTCTTACAGTAGGAAGTCAGTGCTTTTGAGGAAATTCAAGCAGTCAGTGTAGACAGCTGGCAAGTTTTTCCGCAAAAGCAGCTGATTTTGCAGAAAAACTTGCCAGTCTAGACACAGCCTAGGAGTACATGACAATGGCATATTTGTTCCTAGCACCATTGAATGTGTCTTGTCCTGTCTCCCATCCTGGGCTAGGTGTGGGGGGGGGAGGGGGGAGGGGTTTAACCATCATGTACTGTGTTTGTGTGCCAGTCCCAGACTCCAAATTTAGAATAGGGGTTCTTAACAGAATATCATAGCCTGCCTCAGAAATTTTTATCCTACAGTGGGAAAGGAAGTACCAGGCAAGTGCAGACTTTTAGAGGTGGGTGTAGGTCTAGCTATCATTCTGAAAGTTGTCCGGGATCAGGGAGGGGAGTGGATTGAAGGGGAAACTGAGGAGTCCTGAAAAGCAGAAAGGATAGCAGGGGTGGAGTTGGGGAGGAAGGAAAAGCACAGAAAATAATTCTGATTGTGCTGCAGGAGAAGGTGCGCATGCATCTGCTCAGTCTGTAGCATTAATAAGAACTTCAACATCTGCATTTTCCCCTGCATGACTTTAATTGTCTGCTCAGTTATTGTTCTTAACACACTCCTGTTTTTCTTTTTTGTCCTGTCTTTTGGCTTCCATCCACTCCTTGCATTCCCCTTTCTCTGCATTGACGTGCCATACATCCCAGAATATGTCTTCTTTGCTCCATCTTGGGCACTTTCTTATCTGGCAGAGATGCCTGGCCAGTGTGTGTTGGGAAGGGCCGGGAGGTGGAGGGGAGGGAAGCGTGTTTCTCAAAGCCACATCTGCTGAAGTACAAGGAACAATGAATAGAAGCATGATTATTGAGATCACACACACAGCACTGAAACATGTCAATGAAATACACCTCTGATAACATAACAATCGCTTTCTCATTGACTCTTGGCAAGCACACACTTCGACAAACACCATCTTACAGCATGATGAGTGTTGGGTGGGGGAGGGTGTGTGCTCTGTATGGGCACAAAGAGCACTCTATGAGGATGGTGTGGCAGCCAATTAGATAAAAATTCTAAAATTCTCCCACACTTTTCCACAGGTGGGGGTCATTGTAGCGGAATCTGACTTCTGAGGGTAAGTAGGGAAGCAAGGGCACATCTGCTTCATGTTTGTGGCTTCCACCCTGGTCCCTATGCTGTTCACCTGTGTGCCGCTTTGTCCTTAGCCTCTGTTTGTCAGGAGTTGGGTATGGATGACGGGGTGGATCACTTGATGATTCCATGTTCTGTTCATACCCTCTGGGACACCTGACACTGGCTACTATTGTAGGACAGGATACTGGGCTAGATGGACCATTGGCCTGACCCAGTATGGGCATTCTGATGTTTCCTATGAAAGTTTCCTACAATGGGGGAAGGAACAAAGCAGCTCTGCCAAGGAACATTTGGCAAAGGATTGCAGAATGCCTCCAAGAAACTTTCCTAGAGATCTCTTTGGAGGATTCCTGTGAGATCTTGGCATGCCTCAACAGCCTGCTCCACTGTACTGATTAGCTGCACAGGGGAATATCCGGCACACAAAAACATAGCCAGCTTTGTACATTTCTATATCCTGAACTGACCTCCACTCTACACAAACTGCAGCCACTTATCACAAGTCTCCTCTTCTGCTTCTTGCTCACCAGAGCACAACTGCTGAGACTGGCTAGACACCTCCAGAATGGTGAACAGGTGACCTCGCGGGTTGCTGCACATTATTGTCTAACTCTACCTCTTCATCAATTACTTCGTCCTCTGAGTTACATCATCTTTCCGCCACCTCAGGCACACTAACGTCTCCAGGGGGCTCCTGTTGGCAGAGCTGGGGTCACCCCCAAGGATAGCACCCAGTTTCTTGTAGAACTGGCACAGCAGTGATAAGCACAACATGGAGCAGTGATTTGCTTCCCTTGCCTTATGGCAGGGGTTCTCAAACTTTGTGATACCGCGACCCCCTAAAATGCTAAACAAATTTGTGTGACCCTCCCCACCCTCACCAAAGTTGTTAAGGAAAAAAAAAAGCGCCCCACCATCCCAGTGCTCTCCCCTTCCCCTGAGGCAGGCCCCCAGAGCCCCCATCCCAGTGCTCCCCTCCCCTGAGGCAGGCCCCAGCGCCCCATCCCAGTGCTCCCCTCCCCTGAAGCAGGTCCCCAGTGCCCCCATCCCAGTGCTCCCCCTCCCCTGAAGCAGGGCCCCAGTGCCCCCATCCCAGTGCTCCCCCTCCCCTGAAGCAGGCATCCTCAGTGTCGGGGAACCTGCTCCAATCTAATCTCCCCCCCATCCCCTGTAGAGCCAGGCACGGAGGAAACTCTTACTTTGAAAGTGGCTGCTCCTGAAGCCCGGCCCGGCTGCCTCAGCTCACAGCGTGTAGGGGAGGCATCACATGGCCAGCTGCTGGTCTTTGCTGCTCACGTTGGCCAGAGCAGCACACGCTCTGGCGCCCGGCAACTGCCCCCTCTTCACTAGACTCTGCGGCGCTCCTCACTCCCCTGCCCCTGCCAGACATGGCAGGGGAAAATTGTCCCCGCTGAGCTTCCGTCCGGTATTTCATGTTTTTTTTAACGGACGGAGCCCGCGGGGAGAGACAAATTTTTTTAAAGAAAGAAACCGGATCCAGCTGCGACCCCCCTGTAAGTTGGTCGCAACCCCCCTTGGGGTCGCGACCCACAGTTTGAGAAACGCTGCCTTATGGCATCTCTGCCTCTGCACCTTTATCTTTGCTCTGCACTGCAGCGTGTCCCTGTCATAGCCCTTCTCTCACAAACCTTGAGAAATCTGCCCGGAAGTATCAAAATTCCTATGGCTCTAGCACAGCTGGGACTGCACAGCTTTCCCTCCCCATATCCTAAGAAGATCCAGCAGCTCTGCAGTAGTCCAAACAGAAGAGAGTTTGTGGCAATAAGTCACCATGATCACCTAGCACAGAGATGGGGAACCTTTTTATGGGTTGGGGGGCCACTGGTCCACAGAAAAATCAGTCAGGAGCTAAGTGAGAAACAAACAACAAAAAAAAGCATAGCCCCCAACTGAGAGGGAGAAAGACACTCCCCACATTTCCCCACACACACCAGAGCCTAGGGAGGCCCAGGATAGTAGATTTGGTGGGCTCCAGGCCTACAGTGGGGCAGCAGGGAGGCTGGAATGCTGGTGCAGGCTCCCCAGTGCTGTGGGTGGGTGGTGGGGCATGAGCCTTGGTAGCCAGATCCAGGCAAGCTGGAGGCCACATCCAGCCCCTGGGCCTGAGGTTCCCCACCCCTCACCTCGGGAGATGAGATAAGTTCTTTCCATGTCAAGCCAACAGGCAATGGAATCTCAAAAATTCTGGGCCACTTGATTGTTTACCTGGCTGGGAACTGTGGGTCACCTCCTGGAGGCCAATGAAAGCAATAAAATCAGGTATAGTGTCTACACTGGCAAAAAATGTTCACAAAAACCTTACATCTTTCATTGGGATGATTTTATTCTGTTGCCAAAACAGGGCATTTTTACCACCAAAAGTCACATCACAGTGGGTGCATATTCAATGTTTTGTCAACAAAAGCTGCCTTTTGTAACAAAACCGAAATGTAGACTATGTCTAGACTGCAGGCTTCTTTCGGAAGAAGTTTTTTTCAGAAGAGATCTTCTGAAAAAACTTCTTCCAAAAGAAAGCATCCACACTGCAAAAGTGCATCGAAAAAGCGATTTGCTTTTTCGAAAGAGAGCATCCAGACTGAATGGACGCTCTCTCGCATGTAAGCTATGATTTCTATGGACAGAATGGCCACCAGAGCACTTGTGCTTTTTCCTCTTTCCTCTTCTTCCAAAAGAACTCACTCTTCCCTCTCCACACACACCTTTTTGCAAAAGAGCTCTTTCGCAAAAAGGCTTCTTCCTCATAGAATGAGGATTACCAATGCTGGAAAATCCCCTTTGTTCTTTCAATTTTCCAACAAAACTCTGTAGTGTAGACAAGGCCTAAGTCTTCACTTTTATGCAGATAGGTGGGAGTTGGCAGGATGGGGGAGATGAGGGAAAGAACTCAGAAGCAGCCAACCAGGAGAGAAAAATGTCTCTGTTCCCTCCCTCCCCCCGTTCACCCAAGCAGCTGAGAAAAACCACAGCCAGCCAATTTGTGGGAATGGAGGGTACGAAGTAGGCCAATCAGCAGAATGACACAGCAATATAGTGACCTCTGGAATTTGGTAGCCAGGGACAACAATATACTTGCCTAGGCCTACAACCAGTTCCAGGCAACACAGCAACCCTAGGGAGGGTGCTTCTGCCCAAAGGGAAGTAGGGTTGCCAATCCTCCAGGATTGGCCTGGAATCTCCTGGAATCAATATCAACCTCCCACTGATTATTGAAAGCAATCCTGAAGATTTCAATAAGATATTTTAAGAAAATGACATTATGTCATGCTATGAAAAAAATGTCCCAGAATAGCTTCAGTCAGCACTGGCAACCCTAAAACGGAAGTACGCTGCTCATGGAGTCACAGTCTGTCTTCTAGTCAGCAACAGGGGAGGCATAACAATATGATGCTATCCCTTGTTTGGGCTTGGTAGCAAAGCCATAATCACACCTTTAGTGAGTAAAGTGCTACTCAAAATGTGCAAGGGTGGAAGAATTTGTCCCACAGAAAAGGAGTCCATATCTGGCCCTTCATTAAAATGTACAAATTAAAAACCACAAATAGGTGTGCCCACTGCCAATTTCTCCCATTTGTCTGGTGTCTTCAGTCATAAAGACAGTATACAATAGACGGCAGCTAATCGTGAGATACTGAATTCTCTTCTCTTAATAATCACTTCCTCTGAAGTGGTGCATTTTAAGTCAACTTCTTTCAGAGAAATTCCATCCCAGTATATAGTTGTGACATGCAGCAATAAATTAAGATTAGAACAATCTGAAGAGATTTTTAAAACATTATAAATGCTTTTTTCAGAGCCAGCAGTTGTCATGGTAACCACCTGTACTGCCTTTTTCTTCTTGGAAATATCGAATTAACACTTATTAGAGTGGGCCTCAGTGCTACACTAAATATATAAATTTATTGCTATTTGCAGACAGTGCTGGGTGAAGAAATCCAGGAGATGTACTATATTTCAGAATTTGTTTTTCTGCTCAAACTAAGGTTCCAGGGACAAGCAACCAAGGAGCTAGAGATGCATGTTTGTTGTCCATTTATTAGCCCATCAGATGAGGCCTTGGACTGCAGTGAGGTTAGTGACCAACCAATTTCAGCTGGGTCAAACTCAATAGAATGGATAGTGTTGATAGAACACATTAGATTATCTTGTTGTAGAGATCATCACATGATGTACAGATGACATGGAAATTTTGATTTAAAAATTAGTTGTAGAGCAGTCTTTTTTCTGTACCAATTAGTTTTTCATTTGTAGAAAAGTTTCATGGGTTAAAATATAATACCCAGTGGAAAGAATAAGGCACAATAAAAGCTGCACTTCTCTTCACGCTTAAACCAGCATCCCATTAAACAAGCAATATATGTAAGGTAATACTAAATGTTATACATAAAACATTCCAAGCCAATTGATTTTGATTTGCTAGCACTCAAAATGTCCTGGAAGACACATAAGGCCTGATATTTCAACAGGGTAGGTATCTAGGGCAACAAAAAAATGCATGGGCATTTGTAGATTTAATTTATTCACAGGTTTACACTGAGCATCTGTGCAAATAGGGTATTTGTGAACATATGGAAACATGGTAACTTTTAAATCACTTGAAATCCTAATCCCAGATTTAGTTAGTTTAGATTTTGTTGGACAAAGGCTATTGTATTACAATGAAAAATAAACCCCTTTCTAAATAGGAAGATTATATTCAGCACAACTGAGTTACAATATGTACGTGGTCTAGAACACAAAGTACAGGAGTGTTCTTTTGGCTCCTAAAGGTACATATAGAATTTGTCTAGCCAGACACAATTAAGTCTGAAAACTTCAAAGATTTTAGCCAGAATTCAGAGAATAAAATGTAACAGTATATTTGCACCATGAAATGTTACATATGATGCAAAAGTCCACCAAAGAGACTTTCCTTTAAAAAAAATCTTTTTTAAAAATCACCCACTAAACTCTTAGATAAAGTTGAGAACTGAAAACAATACAATCATTGCTATGTAGGGAGTCTTAATTTAAAGCCCTCAATCGCTTCACTGACTACAGTGGGAGTTACTGGTCTGAGCACCTCCCAGAATGCAGCTCTCTTGGTTCTCACATTTTCCAGAGCTATGATTTGGCGAGCTGAGCTTTGGCAAGCCTTACCTTGGCATCAAGCAAATTCATTTTCCAAAAGTGTTGGAGAGTCCCCGCCATAATTCTCGTTGTGCTGAAATCCAAATGTGAATTTCTTGGAACACATATGAGGACATGCAGTCAACAGATTTGTGAAACTCATAAGTGCTTTGCCTTGCTTCTTCAAGCGCTCTCCTATCTTGGAATAGAATTTGTTAAAGTCCATTTCAGAGGGATTCAAAGAGAAAGCCCTGCAATCCAGAAGACTGCATCAGCAATTGTCTCCAAAGAAATAAACTCTGTCTCTACTCTCTCATGTAAACTCAAGCGAGCAATAAAGAATGGAGAACCTGTCACTGAAATCTAGTATACCGAATGCATTCATTTAGAATAGAGTTGAGGTTAGGGATGGGCAAATTGATTTAGTATCAGAACAGAGCATAAGAAGCCAAAACTTTACTCCAAACTTGAATTCAAGCACAGTGCATTTTTGGCTTTTGGAAAAATGCAGTCACCCTGTTTTTTAATTGTTTTTCATTTTTCACGTTCCTGAACATTGCTAGGAACAGTTGGGTCCAGGAACAGAAATTACCAAGTTACTGAAACAGAAGTAGCTCTTGTGGTACACTATTTTCAGCTTTCCTGGAAACAGTAGGCCAAAGTCAATGAGACATTTACCTGAATGAAGACAGAAGTATTTGGCCCATGATGCACTGAAGATCCAATAAAAAGTCATTTTCTTGTAAGCTTTCCAAACTAACTGTGCAGAATAAAATGGTTCAAATGAGATTGAGCTAAGCCAAACCATTTAAGTCAATGGAGAAATGTCATTTTTCACTCTGGTAGGATGTGGCTCTTGCATGTATCCTTTATTAGTTGAATTATGGGGCCAAATTTTTACCTCAGACACATAAATTCAACTCCATTTGTGGCTGTGTATGAGAGAACAAATTAGTTCAGTGTCTATAAAAAAAAGAGAGACAATTCTAATAAAAGATTTATATAAAAAAAACCATACATCTAGTTCTGAACTCACACCAGTGTAAGTCAGGAATAAATCCAGTGAGGTCAATAATTACACTGGTGTAAAACTGTCAAAAATGATATCATTATAAATACTGCAGCGTATCACAGCTATATAGATTGATTTATTCCCCACAATAGCCCTGCTCTTTGTTTTTCCTTGGACAGAGATGAGAAACAGCTATTTAAATATATAAATTTGGGTGGGTCTTGCTTTTGTTGCCCTCTCCAGAGTACCAGTTCAAAAGCTTGTGTCAAAACAACCTTCCCTGCAAGAGCCAAGATGGTTTCTAAAAACCACCAGTTCTTTACCACTCAGCCATTGGAATCACTGCAAGTGACACAGGCAACTCCTACCTCTTCTAGAGCCTGGACATACTCCATTGTAACCAATCTGTGGCCATCAACAGCCACATTTTTCCAACAGAACAAATAGGACACTCATAGCTAGGATTCCAAGACTGAATTCCTAGTTGTGTCACCAATTCATGACATGCCCATGGTCAACTCATTTAATGGGACAAATTTTAAGAAGGAAGAGGCTCCTACTAAAATCAGTGGGAGCTGCAGGCACTCGGCACCTCTGCAGCCTCATTTTTATTCCATTGCTTAACTATGTCATATAGGCACCTACATTTGAAAACTGTGCCCTTGGTTCCTAGTACAATGAATACCTCCACTAACACCGAATGAAAGCTCTCTTTCTAACCTTGTTGTATATATTACGTGCAGCTTCCCTCTTCCAGAGCCACCTACTTTTCAGACTGAACAATCAGTTGAAATAAGCTTCTTTTCTACAACATGAAATACAATTCAAACATGTTTGGAGAAAAGCCAGAATTTTTACTGGTTTTTCATGCTGTGCAAATATGGTCACCCAGTTCTCCTATGGAGCGTTTCATTCTTGGTTTGTGACACAGCCTTCACTTACTTTTCATACTACCTTTTTAACAGCCTTTAAAGCAAAAAGAAGAAACACTTACATTGAACTTAATCCTGCATCAGCTTCTGTTAATAGGGAGTCCTACTAAAGTCAGTAGGATTCCAGATGGACAAAGGAGACCGTGTGCTGAAATCCCAAAAAAGGGTGCGGGCCATAGAAATATAGGACAGTTAATAAAGGGGATGTTATAAATAGATGTCGATAGACATTTTCAAATGTAGCTTAAGTGAAATATAGTGTGTTCATTTTTCATTCGTAGGGCAACAGTATGGGGAACATTCTGATAAGTCTCACTGTAGAAAGGGAGTACTTCATATCTTTAACAACCTCCTTGCTCAACAGAGGGTTGGTGTTGATGAGTTCCAAACCCTTTCTTCAGGGGTTGGACCATTGCATTCCAGCTGCACCTCTCCCATTCAACAGCCCCTTTTCTCTGACTTTGTTCAACTTAGTGGTGCCATGGGACCATTGCCATGCAAGATCACACTGCAGGACTGTAAAATCCACACTCAGCAAGCTGCTTCTTTCTTTCCCATTTTCCTGTTCTGAGATTTTGGCCCAACTGGGAGTGAGCTTTGCTGCTTCGAAGTATAGAAACACAAGAAAATCCCATGCTGGAAGTGGAAAGCAGATTACCAAAAAGACAAGAGGTAAAAGAGGTAAAAGATTACCTCTTTCAACCCTTGAGAGAGCAACATGGCAGGCTGAAAAAAAGCGGACTTGTTCTTGGAGGAAAAGATCAAGAGGGAAGGGAGACAGTTGGGCACAGAAGATTGCTCCCAAAGGGTTTTATAACGGTCTAAACTAATCTGAAGTTTTTGAGGTTTGTACATTCTGAATTCCCATTAGGGCTGCCACTTTTGAATGGTTGTATTACTGGAGGTTTTAGTACATGACATAATTTTTCATTAGAGAGTAATCTTTATATTCCTGGAGACTCCAGGGCAATCCTGGAGGGTTGGCAACCTTAATTCCCATCATCCACTGAGTACAGCAGTGACCATGTGGTCTTTGGTACTCAAGGGAGAAGTGCAGAGTGAGGCTGGGCACTGTGTTACTTCATACATAAAGTATCATCACAGTAAAAATGTCTATTACTTTTCCTCTGTAGTTCATAAAGCCTTCACAGATGTAGAAACTGAGGTTGAGGGACTTGGCCAGAGTCATACAACAATACATCAGTGGCAGAGCCTGGAAAAAGAGCCCAGCTTTTCTAACCTCTAGTTCTGTGCCCACAGTACTAGATCATGGTAAAATTATTTTAAAAGTGATTCCCTTTCCCAGGGTGCAATGGGCCAGATTCTGTGCTGTCACCCAGATCTTCTCAGCACAGCAGAGAATGAAGAAGTCATCAGGGATCTGGTTATAACTCCCTGAGTCTCTGCCCTCCTGGACACCAGCCCCAACATAGGGTAGAGAAGCTCCAGGGTAGAGAAGCTCCCAGCTGATAGTGATTGCAAAGAACTGGAGCACAGTCACAGTCCAGCCATGCCCCATTTCACCCCGGCACCATTCCCTACACTGGTACTGATAGGAAGGTGTCACAGGGTCTCACTGTGCCAGTTTTGTATCTGATACGAACTCCTGTGTGCAGAGAGAATTTTCACTTGGCTGGACATACAGCAGCATGAAGGGGCCAGCACAGGGAAGAGAGTCTGTCCCAATTTGTTTTTGGCATATCATTCTTGTTAACTCATTCTTCGAGAAAAATCTCATCGTTCCCCGCTGCAGTGTCATGCTGTGGCAAGCCCGCAATGTTATGTTACGCTGTGCAATATAACTCAATGTCACTCCCGCATCCCAAAGGGAGAGGTCGCATCAAGGAGAGCATCAGCCAAGAAATCTGACAAGAAACAGCTTTCCTAGTGCTAATGGAGCCAAGATTTACAGAAAAAGCTGCTGCTGAAGACTAAAAAGATAGCAACCCCACTGATAACCAACTATTACACAATAACTGCCATGGTTATGGAAAATCCTGCTCAGAAGAATATAGAAGACCCGTTAATTGAAGAGGTACATACATTTTCTGTAAATCAAACTACAGCTATATAAAAATACAGTGAAGTTCTTTCACTTTAGTATTACCCCAGATCAAGAAATGCATTTGTTAAAATAATAAACTTCCAGTAAAGAAATAAAAATCTCTATCTCCATGGGCATTAGAAGTACAGGGCCAACTGAAGTCAATGGAGCTATGCTGACTAGAATTCAGGCTCTTGTGTTTTTTTAGCAGAACAATTACTGCGTAGATTGTTGGGGTTATCCTCCAGCCTCTTCACAACAAAAGACAATGTTGTCTAGAAGTTTGAGCAGGGGAATGAAGGTCAGTATTTCAGGGTTCTGTTCCTGGTGCCTGGCTTGTGTGGACAACTTTGGACAAGTCACTTAATTTGTGTATTGTCTAATGTACTTAAGTAGCCAACAAGCCATTGTAGACAAGCTAGATGGAGACAAGGAAGGGTCAGACAAGTCAGTTCAGGATAATTTTTAACTGACCTGGAATTCAAAAGCCATTTTATTTTCTTCAAACTTTACCAAATCATTTGTCTTCACTTTCAGAGTGAAGATGGCGATTTTCAGGCCAAACTAATTTCCTAAGCCAAAGTTCTAGTAGGAACATGAAAGGGCTTTAAAATAGAATATGGTCAAAATCTTAGCTATGAAGAGGCCACTGTTAAAATATTACTTAATGAGGTGTGGTAAGAATTAAATACTGATTGTTGTAAAATACTCAGATATTTTTAGGGATTAAATGGGTCATAGAAGAAATTTAAATTCTACTAGTACTGTCCTGCTCTATTCAAAAGGGGTGTGAGTTTCGGTTGAACTTCAACTGATAACCTTCTGGTTTGTTGATGAGGGAGGATTACAAAGTTAACCACTAAAAGATTATGAAAGAGTGAACCTTAGGAAATCATTGTTCCATTTTCCATCTTCCAAACCTAATGAACTCATACCTTTCAGGAGGGTGTCATTACAGAATGACAGGAGCTTAGGTTAACCTGCACTCTGGGAAAGGATTGTGGCTGTTAGAAAAAGGGTGGCAATATAGATAAATAGCTGGATTTTTCCTTCTGGGGGAAGGCTTCTTGAAATCTTCTTGGCTGACCATTTTCAAGGCTTTCAGCCCTCTTTTAACTATAAAAATTGTAATAATCTCTTGCATAGAACTTTTTAGAATGTTTAAATAAAACAAGGATACATATCATTATTCCCATTCTACAGCTGGGGAAACCAAGGCACAGAGAAGTGAAGTGTCTTGTCCAAGTCACATAGCAAGTCAGTGGCAGAGCCAGGAATAGAATCCAGATTTCCTAGCTCCCAGTTCAATGTTATATCCATCATACAGCGCTGCCTCCTGTTGCTATCTACATTCATTTCTTGGTGGACAAGCTGTTCCTTGCAGCAGCTGTTATATAAAGACACTTACATCATTATGTGGGTTGTTCAAGTTCATCAAATGTAACAGCCAGAACCTGCATTTATTTGGATATGCTCCCAGAGCATGGAGTGAACTGCTGCTGTTGAATATGCACAATTTGCTGAATGCACAATTTTCACATTAAACAAAATGTGTTCAGATGGTCTTGAAGCTTTTACTAAATCACTCACCCTGCCCTAAAATTCAATTTGAAAAGAATCAGTCTGGTTCCTACCAAATGTGTGTCCATATAAAAATAGAACACTGCCTGCCTCTTGTAAGCATTGAGAACCAAGATTCAAGACATGAAGTCGCTATCACCCAGGAGCTAAAAATAGAGGACAAACAAGGATGCATTGGATAAGCATGGTGGAAAAAAAAATATAAAACCAAAAGGTTTAAAGAAGAATGAAACTGATACGGGGCAAGGGGGAGAAGGGTGGAAGACTTCCTGGGGCCTGTTGTCACTGAGGGATGGGCATTGAAGAAGAAGGTAGCATCATTAAATTGGTATAACTGCATCTATGTTAGGGGCTGTACTGGTATTATTTGGGGAAATCATAGCTGAAGCCAACACAGTTATACAGGCATAATATTCAGTTATTAATCACGGAAGCCATTTTTTAAAAAGTCACGGTGAGTCTCAATCAGTGGTAATTTTTAAATCAATTTGGATTTTTTCCCCCAAAAATATCTGCTCTGAGAATGATTTTGGGGAAGTTCTATGGTCTGTATTGTACAGGACATCAAACTAGATGATCACAATAGTCCCTTTTGGCCTCAGAATCTATGAATACCTGCCTGCAGACCAGAGACTGGAGAAAATGAGAATCCAAACTAAAACTTTTCTCTCCATTTCAGTAACAGAATTTTCAAGATTGTTATAAGACAAGCATCAAAATAAAGCACTTTTCATTAGCTTTTAATATTTTTATTAGCGAGGCCAAAGGATTGCCCTGATTTATATACTGCTCTGGTAAAATAAAGCTCAGAGAATTTAGAAGACTATACTCTGTTAGAAGCTTAAATTGTAATTGGATCTTTCCATTTTAACATTCAGATTAAATATATTACAGTGTGCTATTTTAAAAAGCCAGGTTTCTCAGGAGGAGTAGTTGGGTTGATTGCTTGACATCTCAAAAAAAAAAAAAAAAAAAAAGAATTAAGAACTAGCTTACAATAGCAAAAATAAAATGCCAACAGAATCAAGCTTGTCTACATTAGGGTACTGCCCTGGTTGTCAAGCTACAGTACAGAATGTCGAAACAGCACAGGGTCTACACAGCCAGTCAATATACAGCAGGCTAGTGCACTGTAGATTCACAATCTGTCTTAAAAGGGTAAGTCATGGCTAAGTAGAAGGAAAAGTTATGGCATACAAGGCCTTAATTAATAAATTATTTGTCATGGGAAATTATGAAATTAACCCTCATCATGTTTTACCATCTTTTAATACTAATTACATCTTAGTTCAAAACTTTTTACAATTCTCTACCCCACAACACTGGAGACCAGGGTGCCTAATCTGACAATTCAAACAAGTGGTTCTCAATAGTGGACATACTTCAATGACTAGGACAATTATTTTTTTATTTAAAAAGTCCTGAAAGTTATGAGGGCTTTTTTGAAAAGATATCATAATAATGAGTAGCACTTTTGTAAGAGCACTTTCCTGGTTGACTGAAACATACTGCAGCAAAATGGTATCAATGTACACCACAAAAATGGAAATTGCTTAGAAATTAAATAACATATAACTGCGTGTGTGACACGCACCCACAGAGTTTTAGTTTATTACTCAAAACCAGGGTTTCCCAACCTATGGATCCGGACCCAAATATGGGTCGCCATTACATTTCAAAAGGGTCGCCAAGTGTCTCCCCAGGTGGCTCTGCCTTTCCTCCTCCCCCCGTTTTTGAATTGCCTTGGGTCACCAAGTCTTCCTGAATTGTCAAAATGGGTTCCCATCTGGAAAAGGTTGGGAACCGCTGCTCTAAACCAAGTTAAAAAGTCTGGAGGGATTGAAGGAAATGAATGTATAAATAAGTAACAATAGAAGATAAAAACATGGTGCGATTGCTACCTTGTAGGGTTTTGTGGAAAATCATGATGGTCTTTCTACCATGGTAGCCAAGATTCCGGGGCCAGATATTAGGGCACATCTGAGCTCCACTTAGTGCAAGACCCAGAGAAAGATAGACTTTATCTATTATAAGGTTTTATTCTGCTGCCCATCACTGTAATGTATGAGCAACATCCATGCATATTGTTAGTCTACCATTGCACTCCCTGACTGTGGCTAGAGACAGATCTGGATCCCAGTAAAAGTTAGAACAGCCTCAGTTGTTCTGAAGATTTTTGTCCAAAGCAACTAGATCAATAGGAAACAGTGATTATTACTATTTATAATATTTAGTTGTATCCATTTGCTAATATGAAGTGGTAAGTATTCATCCGCACAGTTTTCAAAAAAGGTTAAGCTCTGTCTTTAGCCCAGTCATCGCTATCTATCAGCCTAATGTTGCATAAATGCATGGAGATAGCCTCCCTTGTTTTATGATGAGAATAAGAATTTAAAAGTCTCTTACTCATAAAACAAGTGAGGCTAATTCACTAAAGTAACCACATTTTCTTTATAGCCTTGAACCTTGGAAAGAAAAATAGAATTTTACTGGGCAAAGGAGACAAACATTCATTCAAATGAGTCCATTCATCACTTATAATGTTAAATCTTCTACAAATAATTCTGGTAATGGTTTTTAATTGCACACATTTTTCCTGGAGTAGAAATTTCTTTTCAAAGTTTTTCTTTTCCATCTGAGGCAATTATATATTAACACCCAGTTGATGCTTTTCTCTTCCTCCTGGATATTCTCTTTTGTTTATAGAAATAGCTTTGCATCATTTCAGCTTTTTAGCAATTTGGTTTTTAATGTAGCAAAGAATTATAGAAATTAGGTATGGAAAAAAGCTATTAAGTAATCTTTTCCAGCTTCCTGGCCAATTTTAGATTATTCTTTACATTATAATCTTCAGTGCTTTGTCCATTCCATGTTTAAATATTCCAAGGGATGGGTATTCTACCCCTTTGCTTGGAAAATTATTGTACAAATTAACAGACCTCTTCATTAGCAAAAAGTTCCTGATCTTTAGCCTGAGTTTTCCTTTGCTAAATTTCCTTCTGTTACTTTTAGTTATGGCCCCCGTGGCCACCCTAAACAATTCCACTGCCTCCTTTATTTTTATGCTCTTCCAAATTCTCGCACAGGTTTAGTTATATTAATGTCACATGACACTGTCAGCCCATTCTGAGCAAATCCAAAGTTGTGATTAATGAAACAAATAGTCACAAAAAGTGTTGATTGTGTGATGTGTGCAAAGATGGCCATATCTGCTTAGCTATGCTGTAAAAACTCAGTTAATTAGCCTGATGCGTGCTTCTCCTATCCCCTCTAAGGACTGCTTTGTTAGAAGGACAGAGCATAAAATGAATACTATTTAGCTATAGAAATATCTGAGAAATGCATGCAGATATAGGAGGAGAGCCAAGAAGAGTTTCGGTTTTTAATACTGTGCAAGAAAAAGATCTTTGTGTAGACACCACTAAACTGCCCTTTCTAAGGCCCAAATAAGCACTTAACTCTCTGCTGCTGGTGCTCCTGAAAAAGCTTATGAAGTGAGTAAGGGGCACACTATAATTTCCTCACTGCCATTTGAAGAGCTATTGCTGATCTCACCAGTGAAGCCAAGAACTGAACAGGAAACTAGATTAAACTGCTCTCTTACCCTTGGTGGTGACTGTTCTGGATCATGAAGTGGAGGTGGGCCTTGCAGGTAGCGCAGGGAAGACTGTATGTCAAAGCCCCCTGCATCCCACCCTTTAATCCTCCTCAACCTGAGCTATCTCTCCTGGCTTGCATGTAAGAAGAGTCTTGGGGGTGGCCTCAACCAGCTCATTATAACTCCTCCCCACCATTTTTAGAGAATCTAGCTCTAGCTGCCAGGGCTGCTAAATTCATGCCGGCTTTACATCTCCTGGGCCTGCACAGCAACTACACAGCCACAGGACACTGCGTCTGGCCAACTCAGGCTCACTGGGCTCAGGCCGTTTCATTGTTCTGTAGATTTCTGGGATTAGGCTGGAGCCTGGGCTCTCAGACCCTGCAAAATGGAAGAATCCCACAGCTTGGGCGCCAGCCCAAGCCTGGAAATCTACAGAGCAGGGAGACAGCCTTGCACCACCAGCCCCATGAATATGACTTAGCTGACACAGGCCAGATGTGGAGTTTTCTTTGCCATAGAGACATATACTTGCCCCTGAATATTTATCCACTCTGCTATGATGATGAGAAAGCTTCCAAAGTCCAATGATGACACAAACTCTTTTTGACTTGCAACAGAGTACTTGAACAAATGCAATAAGCACAGTTGTTTAGAAAGTCTCATGACTATATTCCATAGAACACTATTCCATATTCACATGCTGGGTTGCTACCCAACACTGATCTTAATCGTTATCTGATAAATCTCCAAATCCTCATGTGTGGATGCTGACTGTACACACAGAATTTGTGTGGAAAAACTGAACAAAGAGGGATGATAATAATCTGGAAACATTCCCTCATTGTGCTGTTTCTTCCAGTATCTTTACTTGTCCACAATACTGTATGGTAAAATTAATAGATTCTAGCAAGTATCTGGCTTACCATAATATTTAAAAACATGTAGTTCTCCAGGATTACAACATTAGAGCGCAACCTCAGTTATCTGACTGCAATAAAGGACATGAAGTTTTCATTTGGCTAATCATACTTTTGGCTCAATGTTTTTTTGCTGGGACTGCAAATATTCAGTTTATAAACTCAGCAAAAGAGGGGTTGCAGAGTTGTAAAGCATTCCTTCTGAGGAGCTTATGTACTCTGCAAATTTAAACATTTACTTGGGTGAAATTCTGGCCCCGGCAAAGTTGAAGGCAAAACTCCAACTGACTTCACTGGGTCCAAGTTGTAATTGTCAAATGTGAAAGCAATCATAGAAAATCAATTGAAGAAGGAGAAAAGAAGGAGCTCTCTGGATGCATGAGGGTGCAGAGAAGCACATTATTGTTCGTTCACAACATTTTGAATCAAATTTGCCATCTGACATTTGTGTGGAAGTTCTATTGACAACACCAGGAGTTGTGTGAAAAGTGTAAAAGACCTAATATTTCTCCTCCAAACCATGATTCTGTAGTGATGTATGTAGTATTTATGTGTACACTTCTTTCTGGTACTGACATAGAGATGGGGCACATACTTCAGAATGCATTATATTGTTTACATATAGGTTTAAACATACCGCCAGTTCATATGAGGGCCCAAATGAACAATCAGCTAATGTAATAAAGTGAAAACAACTAACTGTTCTCTTTTTGAAGCAAAGATGGATGATGGATGATGCCTTCATAAACTATTGAATCTATACCAACTAGCTGATATACTGGAATAATTTGAGTACTTGAAGACATCACTTCATTGGTGCCTTTTAAAAGTTCTATATGTCTTGATTTGTCAAGTTTCTATGAGTATATTTATTACCAGTAAGTTATGATTGCATTATTTAATAATCTTAATACATCAAAAACTTAATTAGGAAAGAGTTAAGTTTGTAGACATATTTGTTAATGAATTCTATTTAATGCCCTGGAAATATATAGAATAGGATAAACCTTCAAGCTCAAAACATTCAAAGGTATTCAAGTTTGGGATGAAGAGTTAAGGAATGCAGTCATATTACACATGGCCTGCACTCCTGTTTCAATTACAATCGCAACATGATGATTACACATTCAATAGACCCCTCAGTAATATTTGTAAAACTATGGAAGATACCAGACCAAAAAAAATCCTGAAACTGAAATCCTGTGCTCCTAAAATTAAGAGCACATTTCAGTAACCTAATAGGAAAAATCCTTACAGAACAATGCAGTTATTAAGACAAACCATTTAAATGAAATGCAAAGTGAAGAAATATGGCTAATGTGAAAGTACTCAAATTATTTTAACTCTGTTATTCTAGAGTTACCTTATCTTCCTTTAAATCATGAAAAAACTTGTTTTGCCACAGAACACTGGCACAGTAATTAGTTTATTTACAAAGAGCCTTGATATAAAGAGTGGTGTATTATCACCACTAACTTCTGCTTTTTTCATATAAGTACTGTAATGTCATAATGTGAACCTGAAAGGTTTGCATGCAGAAGATGCAGTAATCCTGTATCTATGTACAATTGGAAAATTGTCTTGCACTGAGAATCATAAAACCCAGTAGTAAAAGGGGTTGACCACCTCCTACAAGAGGCTGAGAAGTCTCCTCACATCCCAGGATCAGACTTTTAAATGGAGATTGATTTGTATATCAGGAAATTATAAAGTACATTTTTCTGTGAACAATGAGGCTATGTCTACACAGCAGCATTATTTCGAAATAATGTCAGTTATTTTGAAATAACGTAGTGCACATATACACAGCATGCCCGTTATTTTGAAATAAATTTGAAATAATGGGCTTCTTACCCCGACTCCAGTAACCCTCATTGTATGAGGAGTAATGGAAGTCGGGGGAAGAGTGCTCTATTTCGAAGTAACTGCTGTGTAGACAGCACCGAAAGTCGAAATAAGCTATTTCGACTTAAGCTACGCAATTAGCGTAACTCAACTTGCATAGCTTATTTCAAGTTTAGCCCTGTTGTGTAGACATGCCTTAGGTGACCATAAAGGCCAGAGGCTGATCAGCTACTCTGTGATTAAGGTTAAGAAATGCTATGTTTTGGGTTACAGATGTTAACTATTTCTTAAATATGAATAAAATAATCTGAACTGATATTTCCAGCACCTCATACCCTTAGAAATATCAGGTGGAGGGTTGGGGGGGAGAAGGAAGAGAGAGAGAGAGAGAGAAATTATCAGTGGACAGCTAAACTATGGAAAGATTCATGAGTCCTTCAACTTATAAGTGATACAGGTTGGACCTCTCCTGCCAGCACCCTCCAGAACTGACCAGTCTCGGATGAGAGAATTTGCCGGACAACGGGAGGTCCCCTGACACTAGCCCCTCAGCCTGCTGCCCCTCCCTGCTGCTGGCTCCTTCAGCCCAGCTGGGCTCTCTGCAGGCCAGCACCAGTTTTAGTTACGCTGCTGGCCGGCCAGGCACCTCCAGCCCCACTGCCAAATGGCATGTTGCCAGTCGAGCTGCCAGGTGACACGTGGCCCCAGCCACACTGATTCTGCCAGGCTGCCGTGGCTGGCTTCTCCTTCCCTCCCAGGCTGCTGTAGCCACAACCCCAGTTCCTCTGCCAGGTGGCAGGCAGACCCAATAATGCTACTGCCGCTGCCACCTGGGCTGCTGCGCCACTGCCTCCCAAGCTGATGCAGCTCGGCCAGGCTTCCCCTCTTGGAATGCTGTGGTCCCGGCCCCACGGCTGGGCAGCAGACAGCCCTGATCGTGCTCGCCCAGGCTGCTGCGGCCCCACTGCTAGCAGACTCAGGGTATGTCTACACTACAGCACTAATTCGAACTAACTTAGTTGGAATTAATTAATTCGAACTAAGCTAATTCGAATTAGCGCATCTAGACTTAAAAACTAGTTCGAATTAGTGTTTTGCTAATTCGAACTAGCGTGTCCACACTGATTGGATGCTGGGGCGCATTTAAGGGCAGCTGAAACCGGTTCCAGCAGGGCATCAGGTCAGTAGTTGCTTTGTGTGGCTGCTGTCTGAGGCTCGTGCTTAAAGGGACCCCCCTGGACCCCCCTTCTCCGCTTGCTTGCCTACCTCGCCGAGGGACAGCAAAGCATTTTCCTCTCTGCCTGCCTGTGTCGGTGGTTCCCTTTGGGGACGCCGCCGCAGTTGGCAACATGGAGCCAGAGCTCGCCCTGGGCTTTCTGGTGCAGTTTTTGGACTTGCTGCTGCAAGCAATGGCTGGAGGCTGCCTGGCACCACCTGGTGCACGTCAGCCCCTGCCTCCACCTGGCCTCCTGGGGCTGTGGAGGATCGCAGCAGCGCCCGGACGCCAGCGTGCCCCGCCACATCTGGCGCCTGGACACCAGCAGCGACTGGTGGGACCGCATCGTCCTGGAGCACTGGGGAGACCAGACAGTGGACCCAGAACTTCAGGATGAAGAGGACACCTTCCTGGAGCTCTGCAGTGGCTCGCCCCTGCTCTGCAGCGACGGGACACTCACATGAGGCCCGCCATCCCCCTCCAGAAGCGTGTGGCCATCGCCCTGGAAGCTCTCCACGCCGGACAGCTACCGATCTGTCGGGAACCAGTTCGGCGTGGGGAGATCCACCATCAGAGCAGTGCTCATGCAGGTACGGCACTCACCGGACACTGGGCCGGGGGGGAAAAGGGGGCTGCAAGGAGGGGATGGGCCGCCCAAGGGAAAATGGGGGCCGGGGAGGAGGCGACAGTGCCCCGCACGGGAGGGTTCGGTCTGTCCCAGCCGTACTACGCACGCCCGCGGGGTTGCTTCTGGGAGTGGGGCACGGGGCAGTGCCAGGAACGAACACTCCCAGCCACCCGGCGCCCCAGTGATTCGCGGTTTGCTGTGTCTCTCTGCAGGTGGTCAAGGCCATCAACCCGGTGCTGCTCCGCAGGGTGGTCCGCCTCACCGACCCGGACGCCGTCATCCGGGGGTTCGGCGCCCTCGGCTTCCCCAACTGCGGGGGGGCCATCGATGGGACGCACATCCCCATCCGTGCCCCGGAACACCAGGCCTCCCAGTACATCAACAGGAAGGGGTACTTCTCCATGCTCCTGCAGGCCGTGTGTGACCACCGGGGCCAGTTCACGGACATTAATGCGGGCTGGTCCGGCAAGGCACATGACGCCAGGGTGTTCCACAACTCCTCTTTCTGCCAGAGGCTGCACGCCGGGACCTTCTTCCCCGACCGCCACATCAGGGTCGGGGACGTGGACATGCCCATGTGCCTGGTGGGGGATGCGGCCTACCCCCTACAGCCCTGGCTCATGAAGCCGTACACGGGGCACCTTAACCCCTCCCGCCAGGCCTTGAATGCCAGGCTCACCAGGGCCCGCATTGTGGTGGAGGGGGCCTTCGGACAATTGAAAACACGATTTAGGTGCCTCCTCACCCGCCTCAACCTCGCCGAGCACAATATCCCTCCCGTGGTGGCAGCATGTTGCGTGCTGCACAATTTGTGCGAGCGGAAGGGGGAGGCTTTCCTGCCAGCCTGGATGGCTGAGGCTGAGCACATGGCTGGCCAGTACGCTCAGCCCTGCACCGCCGCCATCCAGGAGGCCCAGCGGGGGGCCGTCCGGATCCGGGAAGCCCTGCGGGAGAGCTTCCAAGTGGAGGAGGAGGACTGAACTCTCCCTGCATGCCACTGGGGCCTTCTTCCACCCTCCCTCCTTCCCTTTCCTCCCTAACCCCCTTCCTACTGTCAAATAAACACACCTGTTTTGCCAACAAAATCTCTTTTATTTTACAAACTGGGGTGGGGGACGGAGACATGAGGATGGGAGAGGGGAGGGGAAACCTGGGAGGAGGGAGCTAGAAGGGGAGGAAGGGGAGGAAGGGGGAAAGCTCAGGCTTGGGGTCCTGCTGGCTCTCCGTCTCGCAGCACTGCGGGTGCGGGGCGTCGGGGGAGTGGGTGTGGAGGGTGGGGCAGGAGAGGCGGGGTGCGGAGGAAGTGGGAGGGGAGCAGGGGTGGGAGGAGGAGCGAGAGCTGGGACGGCCGCAGGGGCCGGAGCAGGAGGAGGCAGAAACCTGTCCACCAAGGTCTGGAGATGGACTCTGAGGGCATGGCCCTGCTCCTCCAGCGCCTCCAAACTCCGCTGCCGCAGCCGCAGGTCCTCCCGGACCCAGTGGTCCTGGGTGCGGAGCTGGTGCTCCTCCTGGTTCCTGGTGCATCTGCTGGCCCGGATGCGGGTGGCTGTTGCAGGCGGGGTGGTGCACCCTGCAGTCCCAGGTGCTGCGGCTGTGGTGAAACAAGAGCAGTGGTCAGTTCTCTCTGGGGACACGGTGGGTGAAACCCAGCCCCCCTCTGCAAGGCCAGGGCCCCTGCATGACACCCAGCTGCTGCTCCATGGTGGGCAAGGCCCAGGCGCACGGTCCCTGGGCTCCCTCTCCCCCCCCCCCGTACACATAAGGGGAGCATGATGGCACTCACATGCGGAGCCCTCCTCGGCCTCGGACAACACAGCAGATGTGCTCTGTGGGATGCCTCGGGGGTCCTGGGCAGACTCCCTGCAGGCTCCTGGCTCTCTGCGTCCTCCTCCTCCTCCTCCGTGTCAGGGACGGGTCCCTCTGCCCCGGGGTCGATCACCACCCGGGGGGCATGGACGGCGTGAGCCCCCAGGATGCGGTCCAGGGCCTCAAAGTGGAGGCAGGTCTCCGGGTCAGCCTCTGGCTGGCAGGCCCTGGAGTAGGACTGCCGCAGGTCCTTAATTTTGCAGCGGACCTGCTCCCGGGTCCGCATGTGGCCTCTGGTGGCCAGGCTGGCAGCCATGCGGCTGTAGACGGCCGCGTTCCTGTGGCTAGTGCGGAGATCGTGGACATTGGAGGCTTCCTCCCAAACCTCAATGAGGTCCACGATCTCCGCACTAGACCAGGCGGGCGCCTGCCTCTTGCAGCCCCGGGCAGGCTCCTGTGAGCCGCCAGCCTGGTCCTGGGAAGAGGGGGAGGGCTGGGTGGCAGCGGGTGGCTGGCTCATCCCATGCCAGGTGCAGGGTCTGCTGGCCGGGTGCTGGCAGGCTTGCAACTGGCACGAGCAGTGTAGCCAGACTGTGGTCCTTTAAGGGCTCCGGGGCCGGGAGGGGGCAGAAGAGTTTTCCTGGTTTGGCTCAGAGTGGCCACCAGGGCAAGCTGGAAAGGGCTAGCCTCCCACTAGTTCGAATTAAGTGGCTACACAGCCCTTAATTCGAACTACTTAATTCGAACTAGGCGTTAGTCTTCGTAGAATGAGGTTTACCTAGTTCGAATTAAGCGCTCCGCTAGTTTGAATTAAGTTCGAACTAGCGGTTTGTATGTGTAGCGCCTATGAAAGTTAATTCGAACTAACTGCTGTTAGTTCGAATTAACTTTGTAGTAGACATACCCCCAGAGGGTTGCACTGGGCTCCCAGCTGTCGGCCCTCCTGCCCCAGGTCTCTCTCATCCAGAAACATCTGTGGTCATGCCAGACCACAGATGTTGCCAGGCGAGAGAATCCCTAATCTGGGAGGTGCAACCTGTATTTATTTTTAAAACCAAGTTTCTCCTATGAACTCAAAGTCCTTAACAGGCAGCATTCCTCTGGTGTTTTCTGTCTGAAATATAATTCACCAGCTCATCTTTTACTGCACAATACACTGAACCTGTTTTAGACCTGTTTGTTTCCTGTTGTCAAGGAAAAAGCTATCATTTTACTCGACTAAAGAAAGCTAGAGTTGGAAGATTAAAATGTGTGCAGAGGAAAAGCCGCTTAAATACCAGCCTGTTGACAAAATGATACCAGCAGGCTGAAGTTATTATGTGGTCTCAGTGAATAGGTGTGCACCAAGCCACCGGGAATCTTGCCTTTTCTTTACATTGACCTCACTTCGTTACACCTGCTAACCAGCATGATCCTCCCATATGTGCTGATTTTGCATGGACAGTTATATTTCAGCAATCAGTTGAAATGCTTCTTTTGAAATGTCGTTATTCAATGCATGATTTTGAACACAGCACTACTTTTAAAAGCTCTGCTGTGTAGCTCCCCTGCTTTAAATGGTCAAAGCTGATTTTTTCCTGATTTTTCAGACTGAGCTAAATGTAAAAGGAGACAGGATATTCCCCTTGCCCAATTGTCACAAGGCATGGTCCCACAGACCTTACCCAGGTCTTGTTTCTGTGGCTCACATTTTGTCTGAGAAATGACTGAGTGTGAGTTCCAAAGTGTGCCCATACATTTTAAGGCAGGGAAGCATGACAATTAGTAAAAAGTGAACCTGAAAAGTTTTAGAGATTCTTTATACATATGTTCTCCAAAATGTGGACACTTATTCAGACTTTACTGATTTTAATAAATCTGGTTTTAAAGAATGGACTGTTGTAGGATCATTTCAAGCCATTTGGCCAATGGGAAGAGAAAACAAGGCAGTACTTCTAAGAGAGGTGCTAAAGGGTAAAGAATTTATGGGGCATAAAATACCTGCTCAAACTTGGCCAAAGGGCATGGACAGACTTGTCCTCTCTCAGTGTAGTGTGTTGCAAAAGGTTACACGTGTTGTCTAGGGTAAAACATTAAGGAATCACCAACAGGGTTAAAGAGATGTGAGTTAAAGGGTAATTGGGTCACAAGCTCAATTGTCAATTATCTTGTCTTTTTTTATATATTATCATCACAGGATTATGAGAGACCATCCTCTCCTGATTACCTCCTATCTCTTTAACCATTCTTTTAGCATCTCTTTCAGTTGGTCCTCCTCTGCTCTCCCACTCTCAGCAAGTTTATTGGGCTCTTTCCTTGGCCTTTTGCTTTTTTTACTTCACACCCTGCCTCTAGGAAATCTTACCAGCTCATATAGTTTCACATTTCATTTTTGTGCTGATGGCTCATAAATCTCTCTTCCCCACACACTGAAGTGTCTCCTTCAATCCAATTCCAGGGTTTGTCTCTCTCAAATCTTCTCTTAAATTTCTTGTCAACATCTTTAACTGAATAGGGCCAAAACAGAACCCACTATTTCCTTTCTAACCCTTCTCCATTTGTCTGTCACCATCAGCACCACCACCATCCTCTCCCTTATTCAGGTCTGCAATCCCTGGGTCATTTTTCACTCCTTCACCCAGGCCATCCAGGCCAGTCGCTAGGCTCCTTTCTTCTCAATCCCTCATATCCACCCGCATGGGAGTAGCAATGCTATGAAGGCTGCTTTCCTACATGTGTTGCAACCAGCAATGTGCATTGCTGACACAGGGAACCAGGGGTCTTGGAGAGCTAGCCGTAATCTCACCCTAAATGCCTATGGCAGTCAACATAAAGAGAAAAGGTTATGTTATTTTTATAACATAAATAATTTGGTTTTAGAAGTTTAATCAAACTTTAAAAAATCAATTTAATCAGCGAGTGAATTTACATAAGAACAGGCATATTGGGTCAGGCCAACAGTCCATCTAGTCCAGTATCCTGTCCTCCCAACAGTGGCCAATGCTACATGCCACAGAGAGAATGAACAAAACAACTCATCAACTCATCTATCCCCCATCACCAATTCTCATGTTTCTGGAAACCAAAGGCTAGTAGCCATGGCTAGACCTATCCTCCCTAAATGTATCTAGTTCTTTTTTTAACCCTTTTTTTTAACTTAGCAAAGGAGCCACATACAAAATACTAATACAGTTTTGTTTTGTTTGTTGTTTTCATTTGTATGTGTTTACAAAGCATATTCAAGTCTGGTGTACAGGAGAGTAGAATTAGGCTCATTTTTTTCTTGTACTTGTCTGGCATATGCAAATGATATATCTGAGACAGAGTGATTGGTGTATAACCTGTAAGTTATTGCATTTGATTTAGGTAGGCTTTTGAATCGCTAGAATGCTAAAAGAATTGTCATGACCTACATTTGCATGACCAGAATTCCTGTGTCATAGTTTTCTGTAATTCTTACCAGATGATGGGGACAAAAATTATATGTGAATTTAAAAAATCTGTAATGATAGCAAATTATTTTCCAATATTTCATATTTCATTATTTTCAGATGCCCGCTAGATAGTGATCCAGACATCAATTATGTAAGGAAAGAACACTACAGCATTTTTTATTTGCTTCCAACAACCTTTATAATGCAGCTGTTCTCACTGTATCTAATATGTTTACTTACAATAGCCATGAAAACCTCAGAATGGGTTTAGGAATTTGCAGCTTCAGCAAATTATAATTTTAGCGGTCTCTGGGATTAATGAGATATAAGTATGCCAACAACATAATCTTTATGTTAGTACACAAAGCTTCAGGAGTCTAAGACTGGAATATTCTTATACTGGATGAAATCCTTAGATCTAGAAAAAAATGAAAATAGCACAATTTTGATATAAGCCTAAGCTAATGAATGCCTGACTCTTTTACTTCACTACTTCGGTGAGATTAAAACTATATTTTCTAATAGGAGTTTTGCCTGAATAAACTGAACAGGACTGAGTCCAGGAATTATATTTCTTTGTATTTATAAAATCCAACCTCTCATAGAGAATAAAGCATATGTACAAAATTTAATGAATGCACAGAAATGCAAGTAACTCCATGCCTTCTCAGAAGTCCATCAGACAAAATGATACTCTACAGACATCCTTTACCATCTCAAAGACATTTCTGATTAGCTAAATGGACTTCAAACAGAATCTTAAAATGTCATTAAACTTAGGCTCCGTCAGACAAAGTTGGTGGAATAAGTTCTAAACTTGAGTCCCATCACCAGCACCAAGAATATCCTGCTACCAACCCTCATACTTAAAAGTTAAGGAGAATTAGATTAAATGCCTCATCTGACCATAACTGCTGTGGCAGAGCTTAGGGGAAGGAGACAGCACCTCAGAACTCAAACATATAGGGTAAGTCTAAACTACATGGCTCCGTTGACGGAGCCATGTAGATTAGTTTTCTCAAAGTAGGGAAATGAAGCGGCGATTTAAATAATCGCTGCTTCATTTAAATCAAAATGGCCACCACGCTGTGCCGATCAGCTGTTTGTCGGCACAGCGCGGCAGTCTAGACGGGGATCTGCCGACCCCAGAACCCTTCATCGGCAGATCCTGTAAGCCTCGTTTCAGGAGGCATAACTGATTGGATAACCATTCCCAGAGAATATTTATCACTGGTTCACAGTCATGCTGGAAGAACATAATGAGTGGGGTTCCTCAGGAATCAGTTCTGGGTCCAATTCTGTTCAATATTTTCATCAATATTTAGATGCTATGAGAAAGAACACACTTTTTGCAGATGATACCAAGCTGAAAGGGGTTGCGAGCGATTTGGAAGATAGAATTATAATTCAAAATGATCTGGACAAAACAGGAGAAATGGTCTGAGGCAAACAGAATGAAATTCAATGAGGACAAATGCAAAGTACTCCACTTAGGAAGGAACAATCAGTTGCACACATACAAAATGTGAAATGATTGTCTAGGAAGGAGTACTACAGAAAGGGATCTGGGGGTCATAATGGACCACAAACTAAATATGAGTCGACAGTGTAACACTGTTGCAAAAAACCAAACATAATTCTGGGATGTATTAGCAGGACTGTTGTAAGGAACGAGAAATAATTCTTCCACTCTACTCCATCATGATTAGGCCTCAGCTGGAGTATTGTGTCCAGTTCTGGGCACCACATTTCAGGAAACATGTGAATAAATTGGGGAGGTCCAGAGAAAAGCAAAAATATTGAAAAGACTAGAAAACATGACCTATGGGAGAAGATTGAAAGCATTCAGTTTGTTTAGTCTAGAAAAGAGAAGACTGAAAGGGAACATAAAAACAGCATTCAAGTAGCCACTCTGCAATATAGCTGTCCCTCCAATTAGCCCCCTCCCTTTCCATGTGATGGAAAACAATCGGATTCCAGGCACATCCCATTTTCCTGGCACAACCAAATCTGGCACAACCATACTCCTCTTATCCTAACTTGCTTTAAGTTAGGATAAGAGGAGCGGCACACCAAATTTAGTAGTCCAAACTCTTACTGTTTATGAGGAGTTCTTGAACAAACAGACTCGCAGGCGGACAGATAGTCAGACGCACATCTCTAAAATATATAGGTAGATAGTTAAAGAATTTGATTTTACTAACTTTTACAAATGGCATGTAAATCTGTTAATGAAACAGAACCATGAGATGTTGCTATGGCATACCAGGCTACAATTGAAACTAATGAGTAGCTGTGGCTAATGTCACCCTGCCCTCTAACTGGGGTGTGCTTTACAATGCTTTGCTGTCATAGCTTTAAATCTGGGTTGCTCACAAACAGCTTCCAGCATGCAAGTCATTCCCAGATATGTGTGTGCTGCAGACAGCTATACCTTGGCTCTCACCAATCTTGGTTACACTGCAGAGTAATCCAATATACTCCTAGTCTTAGATCCCTCTACCCCCAGAAATGCATGTTTTGTACTGCTCAGCCCTTTCTTGAGCAATACAAGTTTATATAAACTCTGTTATTTCTTTAATAGAAATAATATGCATACAACTTGCCACCCCAAATGGATTTTTCCAGGCAATTCAATTTAAACATGCTGGAAAAAAATCATAAAAGAAGTTTATTCACTATAAAAGAGATTTCAAGGGAGTACATATAGGGAGGCATAACATTCAGAAACTATTACAAGAAAATAAAGTTAAAATGTTATTGCTGCCTACCTTATCAGATTCAGGCAACATTTCTCACCCTATGCATTCAGCAGTCTTCTTACATTGAGCCTTCTTCTCCCAGAATCCAACAGATGCTTCTTTTGTCACTTCATGTGAAGACGATGTGATTGGTAAGAAAGGGGGAGGGCCTCGGGGGTTTTGTCCCTCCTTTTTATAGTTTCAGTCACCTTTTTGAAACACATTTCAAGGAAACAAAAATCTATGAGGAAAGACATGTTGCTCAAATCCATTCCAATTAGGTGTGCCCAGAAGATTTTTTCCCCTAGCCATATTCATAGGGTCAGCCTGAGAGTCCTGTGGTGTCATGCCTTCATGGAGCTCAATATAAGTCCTGCTGAACCACCAGACCCTCAGTTCCTTCTTACAGCTGCTCCAACATAGTGTGTGTATACACACATATACACACATACATATATATTTGTCAGTAATAAATACTTAGCCTTTATTAATTTTGTATCATACAGTCAAATAATTCCTTGCCCCTCATACTGTGTCACTTATATTATACTTCTTTCAATTATTGAGTGACTGCAGTAAGACTTAGAATCCAAGCTTTTCAGGACTTGCTGAATGTAGACTTAAACTTTGCTATCAGCAAACATTTGCCAATATTCACTTAAAATTCTTGACTCCAAGTTCCCTACAATAAACTTTTCATTAGAATATCTGGGGGAAAGTCAAAGTAAATATATTTAAAGATTTGAATGAATATTTATGGAAAGTATTTTATAGTATTCAATTTGTACTCATCCTGAAGCACTTAACAAACTATCTACTATATATTTGAGAGAGTTTCTGTCTGTCTGTCTGTCCATCTGTTCATGAGCTCTTCTTAAAGAGTAAGAGCTAGGACCACCAAATAAGTTATACAGCTTCCTCTTATCATAACTTAAAGCAAGGTCAGGGTTTGATTGTGCCAGAAAAATGGGATTGCTTCTCATAAAACCATACAAAAAAAGGACAAAATCACATCCAGAACTACCCCAGGTCTCAGCCTCCCATCCTCCCTTTGGGGACGGTTGGGGGCTGAAGCTCTCTCCCCACCTCATTCATACAGGGACATTGCTGGCTGTTCCCTCTTATGGAGTGAACGGAAAGTACACAGTTTGCTACATTCCTCACTCTGGCTGGAAAGAGCAGGGACAGATGAACCTTGACCTGCACCCCTTCCCCAGTTTCAGAGGGATAACCGTGTTAGTCTGGATCTGCAAAAGCGACAAGGAGTCCTGTGGCACCTTATAGACTTAGGGTATGTCTACACTGCAAAGCTAATTCGAAATAACAGCCCTTATTTCAAATTAACTTTAATAGCGTCTATACATGCAAACCGCTATTTTGAATGTAATTTGAAATAGCAGAGCCCTTAATTCAAATTTGGTAAACCTCATTCTATGAGGAGTAATGCCAAATTCGAAATAGCTATTTTGAATTAAGTGCTGTGTAGACACTTAATTCTAAATAGGGGGGCTCCCAGCCCTTCCCAGGGAGCCCTGGTGGCCACTCTAGGCACAACCAGGAAAACTTACTCTCCTCTCCCCCAGCCCCGGAGCCATTAAAGGGGTAGACCCTGGCCACAGTGCCTGTGCCAGCTCCAAGCCTCCCAGCCCAGAGCCAGCAGTGGCCACCAGGGCCCCTGACCTAGTGGCCCCAAAACATGAGCCAGCAAGCCACTGGCAGCCAGCCCTCCACTGCTCCCCCAGGAGCAGTCGGCCAGCTCCCAGGAGCCTGACAGGCTGGAGAAGGCGGGCGCCTTCCTGGTCCAGGGTGGAGATCATGGATCTTATTCAGGTTTGGGGATGCCTCCAACATCCATGATCTCCACACTAGATGGAGGAATGCGGCCGTCTATGGCAGGATAGCTGCCAGCCTGGCCACCAAAGGCCACATGCGAACCCAGGAGCAGGTTTGCATGAAAGTCAAGTTGGTCCGGCGAGACTCCCAACCCTGAGCCCTGAGCTTCCCCTCCCCTTTGCTTCCCCCTTCCAGCTCCCTCCTCCCAGGTTTCCCCCTCCCCTCTCCCACCCTCTCTCTTCCCCTCTCCCACCTCCTTTTCCCAGTCTCCCAGAGGTTCATCCTCCCAGTTTTGTTCAATAAACCCAGTTTCTATTTTTGAACATACGTGTCTTTTATTTGACATCAGGAAGGGGGGCTAGGGAGAGGTAAGTGGAAGGACATGAGGGAGGAATGGGGCATGAGCCCCCAGTGGGGAGGACCAGGGAGTCTCTGAGGGCTCCTCAGGGTGGACGCTGTCCCTCTGGGCCTCCTGGATTCTGACAGCCCCCTGATAGACCCCCCGGATGGCAGCCTGAAGCAAGTGCAGCCGGGCTGATGGCAACGACCCCACGAGATGCACTGGCGTGCCCAGGGGCAGCTCTGGCTCCATGTGGCCAAGTGCTGTGGTGTCCCGAGTGTGGGCACTCAGGACACTCCAAGACAGGACTGCTTTGCTGTCCCTCATCAAGGTAGACAAGCAAGTGGGGAACCCTGAGAACTGTCTGTCCGGGGTTGGGATAGGGTCCCTTTAAGCACGGAGCTCAGTTAGCCTCAGGTAGCAGCCCCACACACTAAGTCCTAACCTGATGCCTTGCCGGCACTGGTTCCAGCCAGCCTTAACTTCGGTTCAGGGTCCACTCAGTATGGATGTGCTATTTTGAAATAGCAAAACGCTATTTTGAAATATTTTTTGTGTATAGATGCTTTAATTCAAATTAGCTTAATTTGAATTAACTATTTCGAATTAAGTTAATTCAAAATAGTGCTGTAGTGTAGACATGCCCTAACAGATGTATTGGAGCATAAGCTTTCATGGGCAAAGACCCACTTCGTCAGATGCATGTAGAGGAAATTTCCAGAGGCAGGTATAAATAGGCAGGCCAGAATAAGGCTAGAGATAACGAGGTTAATTCAGTCAGGAAGGGTAAGGCCCACTTTCTAGCAGATGATCTGGAGGTGTGAACACCAAGAGAGGAGAAATTGCTTTTGTAATTGGCTAGCCCTTCACAGTTTTTGTTTAATCCTAAACTGATGGTGTCAAATTTGCAGATGAACTGTAGCTCAGCAGTTTCTCTTTGAAGTCTGGTCTTGAAGTTTTTTTGCTGCAGGATGGCTACCTTTAAATCTGCTACTGTGTGTCCAGGGAGATTGAAGTGTTCTCCTACAGGTTTTTGTAAATTGCCATTCCTAATATCTGAATTGTGTCCGTTTATTCTTTTACGTAGGGACTGTCCAGTTTGTCCGATGTATATAGCAGAGGGGCATTGCTGGCACATGATGGCGTATATTACATTGGTAGATGTTCAGGTGAATGAACCAATGATGGTGTAGCTGATCTGGTTAGGTCCTGTTATGGTGTTACTGGTGTAGATATGTGGGCAGAGTTGGCATCGAGGTTTGTTGCAGGGATTGGTTCCTGAGTTAGAGTTACTGTGGTGCGGTGTATAGCTGCTGGTGAGAATTTGCTTCAGGTTGGCGGGTTGTCTGTGGGCGAGGACTGGCCTGCCTCCCAAGGCCTGTGAAAGTGAGGGATCATTGTCCAGGATCATCAGTGATCTACAACCCATTCTGGACAATGATCCATCACAGGACCTAACCAGATCAGCCACACCATTACTGGTTCATTCACCTGCACATCTACCAATGTAATATATGCCATCATGTGCCAGCAAGACTCCTTGTCCCCTTCCTCAGTTGTGTCCGCCAAAGCTGCAGGGGCCAAGGAGGTGCTTCTCACCTGGCCCCAAAGCTACTGTGGTGAGAGAGTGCTTGGCTAGTTCTCTCTCATCAGGGTCACCAGCATACTGAACCCCCTCATCCGCAGCCCCACCCTCACGCAATGATTTAATGAAGCATGTACATTTTCATTTTGTTTTCCAAAAATCAAAAAGTAATTGAGTTAAGGAGCCAAGCAATGCTGGGGTAAATCATCTAGTAATATATAATACAACATTTCTGAAACTGAGCCATTTCTTGCATGGACAGAATAACATCATATTGGCATAAAGCGTTCAGTACAACACACAAAGAGGCAGTTTGACCAAGCACATAAGGCAAAGTCCATATACAGAGCAGATGTAAGTTCCCATTTAAAAGGTCCTAAGTATTAATGCCTTTAAATGTTCACAAAAGCCAAGTAGTAAACATTTGCAAACAATTTCTTTGCCATATTGTGTTCTCTCTATTGTTAAGATTCATGACATCCTAAGCTACTGTTTCTATTGGTGTATCTGTCAGTTGTCTTGCAGTTGGGGACACATTTTGGTTTAACTGAATAATTGGAAAACTCTTATTAGCATTGATGGGATCAACATTTAGGATTTGTGTATAATCATGCTCCTTTCAATAGGTAAGTTCCTGACTCTAGTCATATGATGTACTCTTTTTCACTGCCTTAAAGGGTCATATATACCACAGACTGATATAAGCCAGCCTGATAACTGAGCCCTTATGCTCTGCAGTTGCCAGAGTCAAAATATCAGCTGGATACAGGAGATCCCTTTGGGTGAGTTTTTCACAAGATGCATCAGTTTTGATTTTAATAACAAGGTTTTTTTCACCTGTAAGTACTTACTGGACCAAATTTTGCTCTCATTACATTGGTGTAAATCCAAAGTACCACTGATTTACAGTACTATAACTGAGGCCAGAATTGGGACTACAATGTTTTAGTCGACTGATATGCGCCATCTCCTAAGCATTGTAACTGTAGTCTCAAGACAGCATTTAAGCCATCCATGATAAATGATGTTGAACTATGTAACAGCATCTAAAGTACTGATAAACTGATGATTTTGAGCATTTGGTTTTTACACTCTGGTAGATATTTTTGCCAAGTTTGTACCTCTGCTAAAAAACTGTTGCTATTATGGCACTGTTTTAGTCATATGCCAAAGTTCTTTTTCTTAAATGAACTTTTAATTCATTCTTTGTTTTGTTTTTATTGTTTGCATAAGAACGCCACATGCTAATTCACCCCATGGAGTGTAAGTACTATCCAAACATCACAAAGTCAGTTCCAAAGTCCAGACATTTACCAGTCCCTCCCGCACAAAGCATATAACAGCAAAATCTTCATTCCAAATTGAAGTCAACCAGAACTTTGGAGTGTCTTCAGAGTAAAATACTGTGCAGAACAGCTGCAGGAGTCGTAATATATAACCCACTGTGGGGTGGACATCATCCTATAATATTGAAAATATACGACATAATTTACACATGATGACAAGATAATGTTTTCATAAGAATTTCTTCAAAAGAGGAAGGAGTACCAGAACAACTAAAAATAACCAGAGATACTTTCCCATTGTCTAAAGTCCACACTGAGTACAGCCATAATGGCAGCCAACACCTTCTTGGCCATGAGCCCTGTCAGTTACCTCAACCCTGATTCAGGCATAAATGAAACTCAATCCTTCTACTGGATCATTTCCAACCAATCCTCCACCTTCTAGACTGGGGAGAAACCATTAATCCAGAGTCCTTATTCTTTTGCCTCCAAACTGTAGAGTTTGTCAGTTTACATAATACTTCAATAGGAGCACTTGAAGCCCTCCTTTTGTACTGCTTTTCAAAATAAGTGTACATCACAAAATACACATTGTTACACAATATGATTATAATGGTGACTCTGATTTGGCACGTGCTGTTTCCTGTACCTATTTAGCTAAGGCAAAACGGGCACTTTTTAACAGTGACCTGGTATCTCATGAATGCATACTTTACTATAAACAGAACAATACACTTACTTACCTGAGATAATATTGCAGGAAAAATTTTATCTGTGTGAACTTCCTCATTTTAAGAGGCTGATTTTGTAAGCTATATATAGATATAAATAAATCTAGCATCATAGAAATGTTTTAATGTCACAGTATCTTTTAAGAAAGTAATCCTCAGCCCTGCAAAGAACAGCCAACCAGCAAATGAGAGTTTGTATTGTGAGAAACAGACCTGCTGATGCCTTTTCTTCCATAGTTTAAATAGCGTACATGAGAAAGAGAGCGGGGGAAGCATATATCTAGCCAGCAGCTCAGTGAATCCGAATCCTGGCAACCATTTCTAGCCTGCAGCTTGTATTTTTCTCTCATATTGGGAGAAAATTGCAAACACCTTCTGATGTGGAAGAAGACCAGGAGTAGAATTTGGATGCAGATTCTTGCTTTCTGTGAACAAGACTCAGATACTGATGCCAATTTAAAAACATTGGACCTGATTCTCTATCCCGCTCTGGTCCTTTTGCATTGTTGCAGCAGCACCAGGAAGCCAGAAATTAACTAGCTTTCAGAAGCCAGGGAATTCTGCCCACGCAGTATAACCAGCTCCTTTGTTGCCTCTTCCATATACTAATGGCCTGGCACAAGGAGCATGTTATAATGGAGGGATACATAACTAGAGCACAATAGCATTTGGCTAATTTCAGTTCATGAACAGCTCCCTGAGGGTCATTGTCATTTAGGCTTGTTTACAGAAGCTCTGAGTCTGTTCTAAGCGACACAAGCAGAGAGCTGGACTGAGAGTCAGGGAAACAATCAATTCCTTCATCATCCTCTTCATCCCATCAGATAGTCTCTGCTGGTTATATGTGCCACCAAGGATCTGGGCTGTTTTTATTGGGGTGTTGTTTTTTTATTTAAACTTCAGATTTTGTCTCCCTCTGAAAGACTAACCATCAATGTACTATTTCACATTGTAAAAGGAAAATTATACTATTAAAGCTCAAAAGCTTTATATATCACTGTGGAAAGAATGACTGAATTGATCTCTGCCCTTCCAGACTCTCATATCCTAACCTGATATTATTCTCTAGAACAATGTTTCTCAACCTTTTTTTATAAAATACCCCTTTTTAAAAAAATTATAAGTACCCCCAATATCTATAGTTTTCAGACACTCAACATTTTTTTCTACCATTGCAACACATTTGTTTAAACAACTTAATCGTAGCCAGGCAGGCGATGAAATTTTTGGGTGTAAAAAGTACAAAAATAATAAAGCACTGTAAAACTTAAAACAAAAATTCAGTTTTCTCCAAATTTCAGTTGTGTTGACATACCCCCCAGACTTCTCTTGAGTATCCCTAAGGGTACACGTACCACTGGTTGAGAAACACTGATCTAGAACACCAGTTAGAACACCTGAAGATTTTACAGTTTTTGTTAATGAGTAAAGCATCTTCATTTTGGCAAGTACATTTATGTTTAATATACTGCTCACTAGCATTATTCTGTAAAGCTTTTGAGTCAGACTACACTTAAATCCTGACTCTGTCCATAAAAAAGTTTCCTATTGGAAACTACCCCTGATCCTTCCCTGGGAATATGATTACTCATATTCAACACCCTTATTAGTGAGTCCAATAATTAGTGCTAACTAAAAGAACACATAATTGTTCCTCTGAAGCCAAGAAGAGAAAAAAATACAATTTGGTTTCACAAAGATGTTTCACTGAAGTTGTCTTGAGTTTAGCTACATGCTAATAGGGTTTTTTTAAAAGCATTTCCACATTGTAGATGTATGATAGACTATACCTCTATATTTCCACACCCTACACACTATTGCAATAACTTTTGTACAAACTCGGCGAGGAGTCCTGTGGCACCTTATAGACTAACTGAAGTGTTGGAGCATAAGCTTTCATGGGCAAAGACCCACTTCGACAGATGTACAAACTGTGCCTTGAAAACTTAAAAAACAACAAATAGTCTGGTTGCACTTTAAAGACTAATAAAACATGTAGATGGTATCATGAGCTTTCATGGGCACAGCCCCACTTATCTGAAGAAGTGGGCTGTGCCCACGAAAGCTCATGATACCATCTACATATTTTGTTAGTCTATAAAGTGCCACCAGCCTATTTGTTGTTTTTAAAGTTTATCCTGTACAGACTAACTCGGCTACCCCCTGAAGCTTTTGTGCCTTGTAAGCAATGCTTAATTTGTAATGAAAGAGGTGCCAGGACTCAAGCTCATTATAACTTTGAATGTGAAGTGGCATTGTTATTGTTACCATTATTTGAAGGTGTAACCTAATGAACATGCTACCATTAGATGTTTACCACCATATATTGTTATATTGACATAGATGTCAGCATTTCTTCTGCTGGATCAGTGATCTGCCTGCACGAACTCTTCTTTCACACTGCAATAAGATCTGACACCTCCTGAGTACTCCACATCTTGGAGCACATTTGCAGGCTTGTGTCCCCATAATCAGCTGAGCTCATGAGCTCTCCACACTGAAAACTGAACATTTGGTGCTGGCTTCTGTTGTGGTCTGGAGGCACTCAGAATTGATGAAACTGTTTACCACACTGGATATCTCCTTAGGGATTTGGCAGTTTCAAAGGAGGATGAAAGGAGCTTTCTTTTGGCTCGTAATACAATCTCAGCATAAGCTTTGAGAAATTGTTTAAGTTCAGTTTCAGCCTCCATTTTCTACCATAGATACTCAAGTTTCCTACTCTCTGTCTGTATCTGGCACAAGGTATCAGAAAAAGCACAGGGCTCTGGGTAGACTACAGGGAAGAAAGTAGACAGTGCAACGATGGTGGAGGCTACCATATACTGATCTTGATTCATCATATCCTCAACTCCTTTTCCTGTGGGCTGAGTGCTGCTATCCTTTAGTATGCTTTAGAACTGGATGAAGTCTAAGTTTTTGTGGTTGAATTAGGACCAGGTGTCTTTCTTGTTGCCTGAGAACAGGGAGAGCTCTGATCACTGCCTTAATGAGGCAATGGTTATGACTAAGACAATAGTTGGGTTGTGATGGTCTCAATAATGATATGGAATGAAAAAGACCAAAATGTTATTAGCTGTATGGGTTGGACCAGAAAAAACATGTGAAAGACCGAGGAAGCAAGCAAGAGGAGTTTTTGGACTTTTACATCTGTTAATGATGACAAGTCTGGGGTATTTCACCACCATCACTGATACAATACTCCTTTTGAGCCCACTAATTTTCATTGGTCTATACATGAGCACAAAATCTGTTCGCTTTTCCTTAGTATTGGTAGATGAAGGAATTCAAATGAACTTCGTCTAAGGCATGTCTTTTGGATTTGAAACAAAACCCCCTACATCGAACCCAAAATATAAAACATTTTTATGAGAAAATAGTTTCTTTTTTAGCTCACTAGTGGTGAAAAATGCATTCTTATTTTTAATCTAATCTTAGGATCTTTCAACTTTCAAAGCCAAGAATATTTTTAAATCAGGATTCCTGACTGCAGACTTAAGCAATTTTTGTCATGCCCCCAACCTTACAAAAATACATTTCTGCCTCATACCAGAAGATGATCTAAAAGCTAGTCCTGCCAGAACTCCTACTGCTATGCTCATAAACTGTAAACCTGAATAGCACTTACAAAATTCCTTTAAAAATAAGTATTGAGAGAATACCTTCTATTTGCTTCAGCATTTTTTCTCAAATTAATCTTTTTTTGTTCTGGCCCGCAAGTTACTTTTTCTGGCATCATCAAGTCATTAACTTCCCACTGAAATCAACAAAAATCGTGGTGCAAGACTGGTATGTACAACCCCTTAGATGTTTAATGCTAGTTGTATTTAGAGTATTTCAAAGCAATCAATTAACTACTTTATCTCTGGGTGATAAAGTACTACTTCCATTCCAGTTTTCTACTCTTGAAAAAAAGTGGCAGATTTTTTTCTTCCATTTGTTAAGAACAAACAAAAGGTTTAACTATTTGGAAAAAATAGTTCCCTCTTAAGATGTCCCTTGCTTGATTTCTGTGATGTCTCAACCACACTGATTCAACAGTTGTCTTTAGAGTCTTCCAAGATAAAACAGGGAAGACAAAAATTTTGTTTGCTAATGTAAAACAACATGCTGGGGAAAACAAATTGTTCAAGTCTTCTTTATGTAAAAAGCAAGATTTGCTCCTTCCCCCTTAAAATTCTATAAAACTAATATTTTCCTATAAATTATTCTTGGGGCAAGGGGAGCAAAGCAATGGAAAAAGATGAAAGTGCGACAGAGGGAAAAGCAAAAATCCAAAATCCAAGGATGCTCATGTTCCTGATTGTCTACTGAAATGCTAAGGAAAGACTGAACAAGGGGAAAAATATCAAGTGTGTTTTGACATATTGTTTTATATCCTCAAGAGTGAGGCACTCCAATAGCTCACTTGTCTCTGGTGCTCATTAGCTATGGACCTTTCATGCTGATGAGGTAATTCCCTTAACACACTATAAACCGTAGGATATCCTCCTCTCTGTTTCATGTTTTGACATTGGAAAAGGTCAGAAAAGTGTTTCAAATAGTGCTATGCACTGCTTTCAAAGGGGAGCAGAGAGGAATAAAAAAAAGATAGACCCAAATAACCTTGTCTAAGTTTCCTAATACAGTGTAAGAAACCTAAGCAAAAAAGTATTGCAACAGAAATGAATGTAGACTATCACAATTTTGTCCACATAAATTGATAGCAGCTAAGATTTATTTATTTTCAATAGAATGTTGAGTAAATAGCTGACAGTATCCATCTACTCAAGGGAACTTTACTTACAGTAAGTTTAGGGCACACATCAAACAGTTTACAAGACAACAATTTATTTTGAATGTCAAAAACTACTGCTCTACACACATGACTTTTATTAAAACTATGCTTCCTGCATAACAGAGGCATGTACAAATTAAATTAAAACAGAAATAAAGGTATTTTGTTACCCAACTTATGCCTCAACCATGGTCTACAATACATTTCTTAAAGAAGAATTCAAACATGAATTACACTTAATGAAACTGCAAATATTACACATGTTCATTCCAATAAATGCAATTTTGCACATTTTGCAAAATATTAAAGAATCTGATATTTTGAGAGTTTCCTAATTTGTGTTTTTTTGTTTTGTTTAACATTTTCATGTCAATTGTATTTCTTCAACACAAAATGCAACTACTACAATTGGGACTTCATAAATTTAATGTTGGTTATTTAATCCTCTGTTTTATAATAGAAAAGAGAAAATTGCCTCAATTGAACACATATGCCTCAGCCAAAAATATAATGGTAGAAAGCATTTTGGGATCATTTTTGTAATGTATTAATTTCTAAAAAAATTAGTGGAGTTTGAAATCTATCTTGTTTTATGTTTACATCTTTTTTACTACTTTCATCTTTCTAAACAAGGGGACAGAACAACTTTTTCTGTGGAGAAATATGCAGGAAGCAGTTAGAGGGGCACCTTCCTGGCAAATTGTCCCCTCAAGGAGGGGAAGTGGCTAGGGATCATGGGGGATTGGACAAGTTCTCTGACCAGAGCAGGGGTGGGAACCTTTTTGGGTTGGGAGCCGCTGACTCAGAGAAGAAACAGTTGGGGGCCACATACAAGTGAAAAATCGAAAGAACAACCACCCCCAAAAAAACCCACCCTCACTGAGGTGGCCCCCAACTGAGAAGGAGAAAGACACACCCCACATTCCCCTCATATACCATAGCCTATGAGGGCCCAGGCTAGTAGATTATGTGTGCTCCAGCCCCGCGATGGGGGCAGCAGGGGAGCTGGTGTGCCAGTGCTGGCTCCCCAGTGCTGGTGGGGAGGGGAGCCCTGAGCCTCAGGAGCCAGATCCAGCCAAGCCAGCGGCTGCATCCCGCCCCCAGGCTCTAGGCTCCCAACCCTGGACTAGGGTGACCATATTTCCCTATACTGAATATAAGACACCTGGTAAAACTACTTGTATTTGAGCAAGTACAACAGCAATCAATTGTACAAACATTCACATTAAGTTCACTGAGACCCTGTTAAAAAATAACAGTGTAGTTGGATACTTTTTTATTTACCTTCTCTTTAAAGCTTCAGGGTTCACACAGGGAGGGGTGACACACTCACAATCCCCCCTCCCACACACATGGGGAGAGGTCTGTCTCTCTCTCACACACACATCCCCCTATACACCTTTATCACATGGGGAGGTGACTGATGGACACAACCCTCCCTTCCCAGTCTACTAACCTCCATGCCTCCCTTAGTTGCCAAGATGGACCTGCTTTTCCTGGTACCTGGCACTGCATCTTCCCAGGGCAACATGTGGGGGGGGAGGGGCACACAGAGTCACATGCTCACCCACCCCAGATTTATGCCATGGTTCGCACCAGAACATGGCCAGCAGGAACCCTTCAGCTCTGTGTGGGAAGGAAGGGACGGGAACTGCTTCCAGCTGCAGGGGACGTGGGGGTAGCATGGGATGACTTGGCCCATATCTTTACAGAGCTCTTTTCTGCCCTCCCCCCTTACTGCCCCTCCCCAGATGTGGCTGAAAGCAGCTTGTCCCTTTCTGCCCGCACAGTGTTGTAAGGCTGCTAACATCTCAGGGTGCTGCTGACCCCCAGCACAACTCTGTTACCCCCTGTCTCCTGGCTACAGCATAGGCAGGATGCAATATGCATCAGGAACCTGACTGTAGGGGCATCAGCGAATACAGCCAGAGAGGTGGCTCAGCAGAGGATGGCAATGGAGCAGCTCTGTGCTCCCTTGGGAAAGGACCCAGGATTGGTGTGGGGGAAAAGAGACCCTGCTTTGGTGGCTGCTGTGGAGCCTGCATGCTCCAGGCATGACCAGGCTGGAAATTGCTCTCCCTCCCCCCTACACACTGCTCAGAGCTTAGCTGAGGGCTTTGGCATATGCAGGACTTGATTCCTTCTGGCCAGCACCCCAGGCTGGAGAGTGTTGGTAGTGCACCAACCCAGCTAGAGGCAGCAGGAGAAGGAAGGAAACTGCTAGCCAGGTTGTTAGTGAGCTGAGTGCTCCAATCAGGGGCTGGTTCTCTGAAGTGCTGGGAGCGGGATGCCTTGCTGGGGGAGATGAAGGAGCTTCAGGGATGAGATGAGATTGGGGGAGGGAGGGAGGGAAAGGACAAAGCAGGGAGACAACAGCATGAGGGGGCACACTAAAGGGCTGATTGGTGGGCAGCAGAGGGGAAATATAACTGACTGCCATCTAACACATGTCCATGCTCACCAGCCACTGTAGCTCACAGCCATGCTGGCCAGAAACGGGACAAGAGGTGGAACCCTGGTGGCCAAGAGCCGGCACACAACAGGGGATGCACTCACAGACCAGCAGAGGGAACGGCCAGCCCCACATGCATCTTACCTCACCACTGGCCTTGCACACCCACCCTATCTTCGGTCACTGGACCCCCACAACTCACCATTGGTGGGTACATGGCTGGCAAGCAAGGATCCAGCCAACAGCAGGACCCCTCCCCTCCAGTGCTGATGAGGGAGGAGACAGAAAATATAGGACAATTTGCCCTTTTTAAAGAAAAAGTCAGAACACCTGCAGGAGGGCTTAAATACTGGATTGTGCCTTTAAAATTTGGACATCTGGTTATCCTATCCAAGTGGATTCATGAGGAAAATGACATCCAGTTCTGATGAGCCATATGGATGCTTTTCTCCACTCTATTGTGCTGCCCCATGTCTTCCCTACCATCATGACTCCTGTTGAAGCTTTGCTACTATCTAAGTCCTAGAACAGTTGTTCAAGAGTAGATATAGTATGAAACCTGCAAATTAATGCAACTGCAAACTATGAAGAGTGACATTCAAAGGATTTATTTTAAAATTGGATCTTTGTCCCCTTTTTGATACTTCCTCCTGACAGATGGTGGGGGTATAAATGTTTTTTCCTGCATTGTTTTCCTTTAAGAATGGCAGGAATGTCAAGTCTAGTCTTCCTCGGGTTTGCTGAAGGACTAGGACAGGGGGAGGAATAAGGAGAGATGGCGTACTGAACCTTTAACAAAAACATTCTGTCTCCAAAATATATGTTAGTCGCTAAAGTTAAACAAATTCTAAAAAACCCCACAACTGTTCAGTTTTCAATCATATTTTGATATTTTTAATTCACTACTCTTGTAGTCAGAGTGCTCCAATAGGACTTCTGTGATAGACAAGAACTGAATCTCCAAAGCAGAAAAAAATTAATATACAAGTCAAATCCTAGCAGCCTTCTTTACACATCTTAAACAAAACGTGAAATTCTATTTTCAGGCTACCATTAATTTCACAAACAATTTCCACTTGGAAATGCTGTGAGTCACCAAGGAACAGTACCATGGCAACAAACAGTCTCCTGCTCTTCCAGAAGCCCCAGGGAGCCCTTTCCAAGCAAAGTGCCAGTGCAGAGAGTTCCTTGGAGAAGGTTATCTCCCTCCTCATCCAGCACATAGGCGGGGAATGTGTTCTTTCCATGCACGGACATCCAGGGGACAATTCAGGGCAAGACTAGTACATTTGTTATGGAGAATTTCAAAGTAATTAAATGTCCACTATTCCCTAATAAAGACATCTTGGAATAATAGTAAAGAAAGATGCTTTCTTCCTGTTCCAAGAAAAGCTCACAAAGGATCAATTTTAATACAATAGTCACAAAAATAATACACTAAATGTGAAACTACTTTGCCTGCATTTGTTCTATGCATTTAATCTTTCTTTCTTATACCCTAGATTCTTGGCTGTAACTGCCAATAACTTAAGGGAATAAGAACTGTGCAGCATAAGGCACAACAGGGAGCGAATTATTGCATATTAATAATTCAGTGTTAGTGTGTTTTTAGGCAAAAGACTCAAGTTTTAGTGCCATCAACTCTTTAATTAGGCCAATAATATATTGTAAATAATTCGCCCATATCTTACTGAGACATTTTTATTAAATATAGCCAGGGCTGCCATTAAGCTTTTAAAATACTTCTCATCTCATTTTATATGCTCCTAACTTGTTTATAAAATTTACATATACATGTGTGTGTATAGAATAGACATGATATACACATCTATTCAAATATAGAAACACACAATACAGCAAAAACATTAGAAATGGTAATTTTCTGGGCTGAAAAATTCCATGCTTGGTGCCTTTGAAAATTATAAGCAAAATCTCTTCAGCAGTTTTTAAATGAGAGCAAAACTGGACTGCAGCTCATCTAGGAACGACACGAGAACCTCCAGCTCCCCCTCAAACTGCAATCCTTCTAGAAGTCAGCAGAGTTTCTCCTCTCTACTTACCATTCTTCCAGGAAGGAGAGAGGGAAGCCCAGGGCAGAAGACAGCCATGCTGGGTCCCTGGGCAAAGCATGTGTGTGGCTGCCTCTGAGCTCCTAGAAGGGGGCGGGGATGAGGCAGAAGGGACAGGGCCAAAGGCAGCCAACCCTCAGCACCCCTCAAACCACAGTGCCCCTCCAGCACTTCCTGGAGCATGCTGTGCAGTGCCCCCACCTCCCAAGGCAGCCCTAACAGCCACCTGGAGTGTGTGCCATGATGCTCCCTTGGCAATTTAAAGGGCGTGGGGCTCTGTGTGCCACTGTTGCTGCCACAACAGCAGCAGCAGGAGCAGCTGTAGGTGTAGGCCCCTTTGAATTACTGGTCCCCGGGGCAATTGCTCCCTTTATGCTCCCCCCCACCTCCTGTCGGCAGGCCTGGGGACCACCCCAGGCCAGCCCCTACTCCCACATCCTCCTTCCCTTCCTGCATTAACTACAGGCAGGTGGTGATTCTGCTTTTCCTGCTTGCAGCATCCAGCCTGGGAAAGAGGGGGGCCATTAAAGAGCCCATGACACTATTCCCCCCACCTTGGGAAGGAGGAAAGGAATCTTGCTTCTGGTTTCACTTCAGCCCCCAACTAGGCATATATGGGGGCTGAAGAACCCCAGGAGCAGCACAGGTGAAGCTGGGGTGGGGGCTGAACTGAGGGGATTGGGGGACAGGATTAATTGCTGGCAGGAGACATAAGGTGGAAGTGAGATCTCCTTTAACAGGGAACAAAAAAAAAAAATCACCTTACCTAATCTGTTTGAAAGATTGGCAACACTAAAAATTGCCACATGTACATGCAAGACGCAGGGGAAGGTCAAAAATTAAAAGTTAGTTAGTGCCCATTACATCTCTTACATTTAGGACAGTAACAAAGCTCATCCACTCCTATCTGTTTCTAGCAAGCCTTTCGATCCTTCTTCAGCTGTGCCCCAGGTGTTTCAGCTCAGCTTCCACAGCTCTTTGCCATGTTGGTTTTGGATGGCCTCATTGTGGCTTTGCCTTCAGGTGTCCATCTTGGTGATGGAATCAGTTTCCATCAGAAGCACATGGCCAATCCACCTCCAACACCTCTGGGCAATGATGGTACTCCTGCATTATATGAGCAGGTCTTGGTCTGAGATTGTTTCGGGCCAAAATATGCAGAGGATTTTTCTGTGGCAGGTTGTATGGAATGAAGACAGTTTGGAATGTCATGCTTTTTCCATTTCCCAGCATTCTGCATTATAAAGTTCTGTTGAAACTACACAGTTCTGGTAAATCTTGAGCATGGTTTTAGTGGTGTATTTTGATGATTTCCAGATTGCATTTAAGCTCCTGAAGGTATTCCTGGCTTCATTGATTCTGTTCCAGATGTCCTGGCTCGTTCTACCATTCTGGTAGATGATGCTATCCAAGCAGTGAACGTTTTTACCATAGTTATGGTGACACAATATTAAGGGTCATGCTATCTGTCTTATTGCAGTTGATTTTTAGTCCGATTTGCTAGCTATGATATGTTTTTTCCTGTACATGGTGTTGGATATGTGATAGGTGAGCAAGATCATCTATGAACTCTAGGTCTTCCAGGGATGACAGGGGTGTTCATCTAATGCCTGTTGGCCATTACCCAGTCAATGGCTACGTTGAAGAGGATTGCAGACATCACACACCCTTGTCATATTCCTGCTTTGACTTCAAACTAAGCCTGCATGTAAAGTTTGAATAAAAGCTTTTAATTATATTGAGTATATGGAGAGGGATGCTGTATGCCTGTACAATGCATCATAGGTTGGCCCTGTGAATGCTGACAAAAGCCTAGTCAAAGTCTATGTAGAGTTGCCATGGCCATTCTGAATATTGTTCTATTATATTTTGTAGAGTGAAGATCTGGTCTTTCCAAAAAATGGTTTGCTCTTTTCTGAGTACGCTATCAACTGGCTCTGATATACACTGGACTATGATTACACAATACCTTACTTGGCACAGATTAGGGATGCTAGCAAACATTTATTTTTGTAAATGTGTAACTGCCGAATTTTTCAGCAGTTGCATGTTTACATGCACAGGGGGCAGGTACGAGCACCAGCTCTGCCTACCCTCTCTTGCCTTCTTGCTGCCTCTAATACAGAGGCAGAAGCATGGGGTGCGGGGTGGTGGGCAGGTGGCTCCACAGGAGCCGCTGTGGGCAGGAATCCACAGGAGCAGGTACGGCTTCACTGGAGCTGGCACTCACAGGGAGCTGGCTTAAAAGCTGCTCCTCATGGTCACCAGCTCCCGGCCCCCTCCCCAACCCGTTGCTGCCTTTGATAAGGGGGGGATTGCGTATAGTCATCATTAGGATTGACCAATAAGCCAAGGCTTATCAGTTAATCGTGTAAACGACTACACGCCAACACCCCTAGCACAGATGAAAGTCTGATACCACAATAGTGATTGTAAAAATTAAAAGAGACCAAAACATATTTAAAAAATCATTTTTCATCTCTTAAGGCTGACAATATTAATACCTAACAGATCAAACAAACACTTCATACATGCAGAGAAAGCTACAGAAGGGGCTACAGGGATCAGGAAAACATTACAGGACAAAGGTAATTGAGCCTCATGTTGGAGCTTGTGCATCTTGTAAATCTGCAGGGAAGAGACACTGAGGTCCTTCCACAGTAAAGCTGCTCAGAAATCCCCTCAGCAGGGGTTACAGATGCTGTAGTACACTTAGTAGCTTCTGGATATCTGCCCAAACCAGAGGGAAACATGCTGTGCAAAGCAACTGCTCCTTAGCTCCTGTCCCTTTCCTGCAAGCACACGCACACCAACGCTAGCTACACAGCACAGACCACACAGCTGCAGGGCCTTTTGTATTCAATCCTGAATTTGAGATTGAAATGAAGGGTATTTCAAATGATTTTTCCTCAGTTCCACTTTGTGTAGCAGAAGGCAGCTTGTGAGCCAGTTTGTAAGCTAGGCTATGTCTAGACTGCAGGCTTCTGTCGGAAGAACCTTTTTTCGGAAAAGATCTTTTGTCCACACACAAAAGCGCATCGAAAAAGCCATCTGCTTTTTTGAAAGATAGCATCCACAGTGAATGGACACCATCTCGCATTTAAGCTGTGATTACTATGGACATAGTGGCCACTAGGGCTCCTGTGCTTTTTCCTTTTTCCTCTTCTTTCGAAAGAACTCCCTCTTCCCCATCCACACATGCCTTTTTCCGAAAGACCTCTTTCGGAAAAAGACTTCTCTCTCGTAGAAAGAGGATTACCAATGCCAGAAAAACCACTCTGTTCTTTCAATTTACTTTCGGAAGAACGCGATTGCAGTGTGGACGTAACTCAGGTTTTGTCAGAAAAATGGTCTTTTTTCTGACAAAACTCTGTACTGTAGACATACCCCTACTTGTGGATCATTTGTATAAAAAGTGCTATGCAAACCTAAGGCATTAGTAATAGAACTTGACTGTGGTTTTTTCATTTGGAATTCTCCATAGACAACCACTCAATTTTTCCTTATCATTTGATAGTCTTCAATTTGAAAAGAGAACAAAAATCAAAGTGCTTCATCTAACTGCTGACAGGTTGTTTGAAGCTTTCCTCCTAAATTCTCATTGAACTAGGTATACATTTCAAAACCAACAGACTGCTGAAGGATTCTTTTACTGACTACAGTGCCTATCAAACTTTGGTATCATCTTTAAGCTACCCATCTTTGCTAACTTACTTTTAAAAAAAAAAACAAAAGTATACCAGTCATAAGTGATTCTCATTTTGAGATTCTACAGCTGAAACTATAAACAGGCTCTTCATAAAGTGTAGCACACAGCTACATCCGATAAGCTTGCTTGTCATGAATATTAATGAATAAATACATTTGGATAAATAAAGGGTTTTAGCTCTATTCTCCGACTTTATGTAATGAAGATGCCTCTGGAGGAAATTAAGATTTATTCATGCTCTTGGCAGTAATATTTTTGTTGTTGCTTGGGGAGGGTTATATTCTATTCATATACATTGTTCCTGATGTACTGTAAAAGGGCATTGTATTTTTGTTATACAATCATATCAGGAAGAAGAAAACATTGTGCAGTACAGATTGAACCTCTCTAGTCTCACAACCTTGAGACCTGCCAAACAATGGGAGATCAATATTGTCTAGTAATATTATCAACACTTCCACTGCTTATTGAACTCTTAGAAGACATTTAGAGATAAATTAAAGATAAATAGCAGCACAGAACACTGAGGGCCAGGACTGGTGGCTGTAAACAAACTTTATGGGACAACGGGAAACTTGGCTATACTCATGATAAACAGACATCCAGCTAACTAAAATCATGCCAGACCATGATTAGACTAGAGAGGTTTAACCTGTACTATCATAAGTTTTGAAATAAAATTAATATGCCCTGTTCTGTATTTTCCAGACTAATAAAATTAATTCAGAGTTTGCAGATACTTCTTCTTGATAGGTCTTTCCAAGTATTTTAATCCACTTCAGATAGAAGCGTAAGTGGCATTTTGACACTGAATTTGTGGAGAAAGACCTCCTCAGAATGAGCACATGGACATAGGAAATGTTGTCTGAGTGTTCATTGTGGTATTCTGACATTTTAGGAAGGAATCCAAGACCAAACACCATACCCGCTTCCTCTCCCCTTAGTTAAACTATAGTGCAAGTTGATCACACAACAGCATTAAGGAGCTTTGGAAGAAGATTGCTGTTATAACCAAACACAAAAACGCACCAAACGCTAAACCTTGGAAATCCTGGAAACCCACAATTAAGTTTCCACTTGAAAAACAAATCACCAAGAACAAACATTGGTAAGCACAGAAGTACACAGTTAAGGCCAGCCAATCATAACTAAGCACTGGCATCCATCTTTTTCACCCTTCTTTAATACTTTTCTTGTATTTATATGGTTTTTTTTTATTAGTACTTTTCCTTAGTTCATTCTAAAATATATATGTAATAATCCTACAAGGTTTAAGACATCTACAAGATACAGTTGCACAAATAATGCATTTTGGGAAAAAGGGCTTGTAGTTGTAAGGCTCACCTTTGGAATTTAAAAGCTTCAGAGGGGTAGCCAAGTTAGTCTGTACAGGACAAACTTAAATAACAATAGTCTGGTAGCACTTTAAAGACTAACAAAATGTGTAGATGCTATTTTGAGCTTTTGTGGGCACAGCCCACTTCTTTAGATGACCAGAGTGTTGGATGTCCAGAACGAAACTCTTTGGAGTTTAGAAATACTACAGAATTTTGACATTATGAAACTCTATATGTGTGAGCCATTACCACTAGAGCTGGGTAAACAACAAATTTTTCAGTTATCTGGAATTTGGAAAAGTTGAAGAAAAATAGCAAAATAAAATGTCAAAATTCTTAATGATTACCTTAAATATAATGTTTTGTTCTGATTTTAAGCATTTATTTAAAAGTTTAAAATGAAAAGGAAATTTTGAAAAGTCATTCAATGTTTCATTTTGAAATTATCAAATATTTAAATTTTTTAGATATTTTTCTGTCTCCCCAACCTTCTAAAGAACAATTCTGCAATAATAACACAAATACATTAAATGTATTGGTGTTGCAAAATGCACATTTATTACCAAAACATTTTGGTCCAAAAACTTCACCTAACTCTAGTCACCATGGTACAATTTGTGGCTTTTACCCAGGTAGTACCTTGAAGATCTAAAGCTACAGGCTTGTTAATATTAGAAAAGCTGCACTCATATAAATAAATCTACTTAAAAATCAGGGCAGGTCTACACTACAGACAAAGATCGGCTTAAGGTACGCAATTCCAGCTACCTAAATAACGCAGATGCAGTTGCCATACCTTAGGTCGATATTTGGCACCGTCGTCACAACAGGAGGTCAACGGAAGAAGTGTTCCTGCTGACTTCCCTTACTCCTTATGGCAGTGAGGAGTACTGGCACTGATGGGGGGGTGCCCCTAGCATTAGATTTAGTCTAGTAAAATCCCACAGTGTAAAGCCCCTATACTTAAAAATTGGTTTAAGTCTCACTTAAACTGATTTATTTTGATTTAGTAAGGGCTGGTCTACACACAAGTCTTGCACTTGTTAACTAAAATCAGTTTTAGTTAAACCATCCAAATTGTCTGAGGACCAAATTATCAAATTAAACTAAACTGGATTAGTTAAGCAATGCTACATGTAGGGGGTCCACATTAGAAATTTACAAATGTGTAACTAGATCAATTTTAGTGCAACTTTCCTAATATAGATCCAAGCCTAGGAGATTGGATCCATTAATATTGTACTTGTTTCTAATGACACTTGTAATTATATATTTTTTAGAATATTGCCCTTTGTATGTTGAGATCCAGGAAATGTTGAAGCGGTATGGTATCTTTTTCTGTGGTCTTTGTACGGATCTAAAAGAAGGCAAGAGTTGTGTAAATTTAATGAAAGACAAACACAGTGTTGGTTAAGTGATACCATAATATACAGATGCCATAAAATTATCCAGCTTATTCCTGAAGGAAATTCTTGATTGCAGTGGCTAAGCAAAACTAAGTTATTGATAAAAAAGTTTGTGTCTACATTTGTTTGATAAACCAGAGGCAATGTTAGAATAATTTGGATGAACTTTACTATGGATTTCCATAATTTGCCTAAATTCTCTGTGAGCTGAAACCATTCCCACTAAGCTAATGGCCTTCCCTGTAAGAAACTTGACCTTACAGGTATCAAATGGCTCAAAAATACCTTTCAGCAGATTAGTCAAAATCACATTAATATTCAAACATAAGAGAATATTATATATCGTATCCAATGTGCATCTGATGAACATTGCCTGAAGAGAAACTGATGTGCTACTTTCAACACATTTCTGAAATAATATGAATGAACTCTGATGGAACTGATCTGTAATCTCAGGCTACATGAGGTGAAGAAAGCTGGCAAGTATTTTTGGGTAGGTGAGCTTTTGGGTGTTTTGACCATGTCATCCCTCCTTGAATCTCTACATTGACACCCCCTTTTCTATTACATCAAACATAAGTTGTCTGAAGGTCAATCCAACCTTTTCTCTCTCAATTGCTATTGTACCTTGCTTTACCATTATGGCAATTTCCATCAGCCACTTGTTAAATTTAAAAAAAAAAAAGCACACCTTTATGCTTAGGAACAGCTCCCCATACTACAAAGGTAGCGTATCGCCCACTTTCAAATTGCTCCTCAAAATACTCTTTGATTTGATACCTATATAAATCTTGATAAGTCAGGCTATTGGTGTGCTGAGGCCTGCCTGTCATGCCGACCAGTACGGTCTCATGGTACACCCCCCTCTTTTCTGTATTCATCCCTTGTTTATTTTCTTATGCCTAGATTGTAAGCTTCTTGGGGGCAGGGACTGGCTTTACATAATACCAACCACATACACCCTAATGATTAGGACTTCTAGGCATTATGGTTATACAAATAATAAAAAGGTTTTTATTTAGCAATTTAAGTAAAGATTTTTTTTCTGACTATCTTCTTCCGAGTAGTGAGGCTTGAGGCAACTGCTCAGATATATGGAGAAGAAATCTGTTGAAACCTAGTTTTTTCTCATTAGCACATAGGCCAAGAACAGCTCCACCATACATTAAAGAAAGAGCAGCCCACATTCCAATATTATTCAATATATTACTAGAATAGTGTTAAAAGTTCTATTTAAGCAATCTTAATAACTTAAAAGTCTCACATACCATTTAAGGTTCTGGAATATTGACCTTTATGTTTTAGCACTGGTTTGTGTGTATATATATCTGTCAAGCTGTCAGATGCATGAAGTATAAACTTCAAAGTGGGCTCCAGCCCACAAAAATTTATGCCTAAATAAATGTATGTGTCTTTAAGGTGCCACAGGACTCCTCATTGTTTTTAAATCAACATTTTAGTATTAGCTACCAATTGCAAACAAACCCTCAGTACAAATTCTTGTGTGAAGTGAATGTGAACAAACCCAAAGAACTTAGTGATGCTTTCCATGTGGGGGAAACTTATCGGTTCTCATTTACATATTTTACTGAAAGATTGTAAGCACAATATTAAAGAAATGAAGTCTCATGCTAACAAAAGGTTGTGTTTGTTTCAATAGTTGCTTAAGTTACTATGTTGCACAGTTAGTTGTTATATGGGAAATATGCAAATACATGCATATTTCTGAATACACACAACTACACATAGAATACTTCTGACCATGATTATGTTGTTCAAAATGAATTGCCAGCCAACTGCTGAATAATTTGGAATACCACAGGACCTACTCCAGCAGCCTGAAAAATGCAAAATCTTCAACATGCTGTCAAAGCTTAGCACATTTAGTTTTTTTCTGTCATGATCAACAAAGCTCCTCCATTTTTGATAGGAACAAAATTTTATTTTTAAAGACTGCTTAATTGCCCTTCATCTGTCAGCAATCCAAATGTGGTAAGCTTCAAAACTCTGCAAGTGTCACAGCATATGATTCTAGTAATAAACATTTTCTTATAATAGATGTCTCAAAGGCAAAGACTATTTTCACTCTATACCCACTTTAAGTTTAGAAAAGGATCTTCCATCCATGTTGAAAAATGAGTTTGTGCATTTCTGAAGTGTATTTTCATATATTAGTAATCCCATACCCACACTCACTGGGGGAAAGGGGTCATCATAATAGGCATTGTAGAATTTGAAACTTAAGACTTCACTTTTGCAAATAGTCATAAACGTAAATAACTTTATGCATGATCAGTGTCATTGAGTTCAGTGGGACAATTTGTGTTTTTTGGATCATAGCCTAAGGCCTAAATGTGAACAGATACAAGTTTGGACTAGAATGGGAAGACAATTAAAGTATAAGATCAATAATATACTGTTCAGACACTTGATAAGAGTTTAGATTATCTGAAATTCTATTTAAAGTGTTAGAAAATATTACTCAATTTAATCAGTCAAGAAATGCTAATACTCGCACATACAAAAATAAAAAAAAAAATGTCTAAAGTACCTGCATGTTCTTATAATTTTTAAATCTTGTAATAAATTTATTAATGAACCAATACAGCACTCGCCAAGCAAAATGGCTGTGAAGTAATGACAGACACAGTGCCCTATCCCAGCCCCTAAGCTTAGTTCAGTGCACTTGTACAGTTGGTAATAATTGCTTGTGCTCTGAAGCACTGGAACGGTGACCTCTGTTCTTTCCTAATGCAATTGGGAAGGGAAGGACTGAGTACACGCAGAGCAGATCGGTGACTATTTACAGGATCCTTAGAATCTGAGGCCTAAACCCTTGTGCTGCAAGTTCCAGGAAAATTTGTGTAGGAAGAAAGTCGTGCGCTAAAATATAGGAATACTCAGTATGCAACTTCCCAAGGTACTTACGTTCCATGACTGGAAAAAAAAAATAATCCCATTCAGGGTTGCCTTTAAAGAAGGAAAAAAATAATGATCTAAATTTCAGCCTCCCCCCTTAAAAATATATTCTTACAGGATTCTTGCACAATTCTCTTCTCAGGATTTGAAGGGATTTTTGAGGGCATTGTGTATTTTGTTTCTTTTGTAATGTATTTTAGTACTCACTTTAAAAAATATATACTTTGTCTTTTCTGGGATCTTTGGGTGTGGGGTAAGGTTCTTTGTGTTGAGATATTGGTAGTAACATGGAACACCGACCAGTGCTTCAGAAGGTAAAAAAATGGCAAGTGGAGTGTTGCCTTTTCTTCCTGTCAGAGAAGCTCCTAAGCTTTATAAGAGTGGCTTCTTTCTGTCCCCTACATATTAAGGAGGACACAGAACCTAAGCGAGTTCTGTCAGTGCCAGATATATAGAATTTCCATGGATCACTAGCAGTATATGCAAGCCAGCAGTGCTTCAAAAGCTAGACTCTAGAAAGTGAAAGATCTAGCTTCTACAAAACTCTAGGAAACTACATTCTCTTAAAATACTGGTGTATGGAAAGATAGTTGTACAACTAAGCATTCGAAAAGTAGGAAATGTCATTGTCAATGTTTCTGTAACCTTAACACTTCCAGTAACATGTTCGTATAAATCCTCAACCACCACAAAAATATATAATGTACAAAAAGTATTAATATAGCATCATGCAATACTCTGTACCATTTCTGCCTGACAATCCTTTCTAAAAAAGTGCACAGTTTACTCTAAAAACATAACTATACAACAGAATATCAAAATTTGCTAAAACGTAGGGTTTAGCTGAAGATTCAGTTGCACTAATTCTGCAAATAACCATCATCTTCTGAACAGCATCCGAGGAAGTCTTGCCCTTAGGCAAGGACAGATATGTGTAACTGACAATTCTAGAAAATTTTGTTTTGACATAGACTGTTTCCAGTAAGTCCGAGGCAGCGGTTCCCAACTGCTGGTCCACAGACTGGTGCCACTGGCTGCTGGAACTGAAGCTGACTGTTTGCGGTGGCACCACTGCACAGCAGCCGGTTTCAACTCCGGCAGCTGTAGAAGCTGATTTTTGTCAGCAGCAGTGCTGGGGCTGAGGCAGCAGCAGGAGGAGCTCTCTCTCTCTCTCTCCCCACCCGCCAGGTAAGATGGCAGCCCAGTTGGGCCGAGTGGGGTGCGAAGGAGGAGGGAACACATGCACAGCCAAAGACTACTCCCCCTGCTCACGTGGCAGTAACAGCAACACTCCCTAGAGGGGGCAGCTTTGCTTTGGGGAGTGCAGAAGGGTCAAAGGGGTGTTGGGTGAAGGTGTGGTGGGGTCACGGGGCACGAGGGTGTTGGCATGCGCTGTAGGGGTCAGAGGTTAAAGGGCCAATGGGTACAGGATATAGGGGTGGGAGTCAAAGGGTGTTAGGCACTGGGGAACAAGGGGCTGGGTTGGGGCTAAGAGGGGTAGATTAGGGCAGGGGTTAGAGGTCAAAGGGCAAGAGGGGGTGGGTTTCAATGGGTCAGTGGCTATGGAGACAGGTTTGGGTGCAGCTTATGCTTTTGTCTCAGAGGGCAGCAGATTTGAGGGTGTCTGAGCAGGGTCAGGGGGCCTCAGAGCTTGTGGAACAGGCAGTTGCTGGGTCAGGATCAGGGATTGGCACAATAGGCAGTCATGGAGTTTGTGGAGCAAGGGGCACCGGGGATAGTGGGGCAGGATCAAGGAGCACTGGGAGAAGCGGGGCAGGATCTGGGGAGATGGGAGGTTGTCAATTTAAGTCGGGGTCGCTGGGACACAGCGTGCCAAGGTTGGTAGTGGAAGTGGATGCAGACAGGCTCCAGGCAAGACAGAGGTGGCTGACGAAAGGAAGCTGGCAGTAGGGGATATTGGGAAGCAGGAGATGATGGGCACTGGGGTGACAGGCTTAGCAAGACAGAATTGTGAGGTAATGGGGTAAGTGGGATACAGGGGATATTAGATGGGTTTGGCAAGTTAAATAATACAGAGACACAGAGTACCAGGGTTGGCAGGATGGGGTCGGAGGGTTCTGGGGTTGGAGGTAGAGGGATGTGGAGTGACAAGACAGAGTCCGTGGGTGAGTGGGCTTGTGGACCAGAAACATTGTATTTGCATATTCATGTAACTAGTGTTACGGAAATGACAAAACACCAAAGAACAAAGTGTCACTGCACAAAAGAATAAGATGCAAGTTTACATTTTAAAAAGTTTAATTTCATAAGAATGCTAGACACTTGACACTGATGTGCTATATATGTAAAATATATACATGTCCACACACCACAGATTCAAACAGCCATAGTATCTATGCATAGCTGACCTCTGATGCCTCTTTTAGGTCTAATTCAACAATAGCAATTGGTGTCAGTTTTTGAAGTGCTCCTGTCCACAAGCTTAAGATCAGCTGCTCATTTGACACATACCACTGGAAAGCCAATGGAGCAATTTTGGTAAAGTTAGTGCACTATCTAAAATAAAAATATTAAGTTTTATTCAAGCAACTTGTGCTGTTCTTTAAAATTATTTCAATAATTATGTTTATAAATGTCTTATTTCAGAATCCGAAACTAAGATTTGATACAACACTGTCAGACTTCTTTAAGACAACATTGTCTACATAACAAGAACTCAACTGACATGCAGAATAAACACCTTAATACATCTGTCTGAATGAATAAGAAATACTGTCTAATTAAGACTATGACATCAGTAAACACATGGAAGGGAAATGCTATAGGCTTTTCCCAGTGTTTTAGTGGAAGGTGCAACTAAACTTACATTATTAAAAAAAATACCTCTACCACAAGTGTTTGCCTCATGGCTTTGGTAAGAGATACATGTACAAAGGAATGCATCTCATAAAAACATGGATGTTTAAAAACATAAGCCCAAGTCCTCAACAAAGGTAAAGAAGTGTAGCTCTACAGACTTAAATGAAATTATGCATATTTATACCAACTGAGGATCTTAATCACAATACTTAAAAAGATAATAAAATACACTGGGTAAAGCAAGTGGGATTAGATTTCCTAGACTCTGCTCTTGATTTCCTAGCCTCTGCTCTTCTTTAAGATAACCTGTGAAAGAAAGTATACTCATCATTACTTATATGCCCATTGAGAGTCAAACAAAATCAGTTATATTGAAATTCATATCGGAAACATACTTTAGACAAAGTGGAACTTCAAAAGCAAAACTTTCTAAAACAAATGTTTTCTAGAGGCCACCCAGAAGCGTCAATTGTTCTTCAACACTCTCACCACATTCCTTAATGCTCTCATCTCATATCTAGACAGCACAAGAAGTTATAAAATGTGATTGTATTGCTGTTGTGGCTTGATTTTTGTCCGTAATGCTTCACATTGAGCTTTTTAAAAAAAATTATGCAAAAGGCACCAAGAGTGCTGGATGGACATTTTTTGGTTTAGCGTTTAAAATTGAGAAATTAACTTCTCAGCCCTAGTGGGACTATTTAGACGTTAACATTATTAAAACAAGATAATTTCTTCTTTTTCCATCTTTTCATTTAAAAAATAGAAAAGAACAGATTTAAATAATGTTAAAATTGCACAGATTGGAAATGCACAAGATTCTAACAGCAATATTTAACATGGCACACAACAAACCTTCTATATTTTGTATTAAATATATCCAGATAAAATTTTACAGGAAATATAGGACTAGATGATTTAGTAAGCATGGAATACATGGCCTCCAATCTGGTAAAGTCAAGTGGCATCATTTTCCATTTTATCCAGCCCTATTCAAGTAGAAGCAAAGATGACTCAGCATCTAAAAGAAATTGTGTTTTTGATGCGGCCTAACCCATCCAAGTATCTCTCTCCCACACTCCATGCAGTGCTTCTCTTGCCTAAATAAAACAGGGCAGAGTCCAGGGAAACAAAGTGGAGGTCTAGAACTGAAAGGAGATGCCCTCTGCTGATATTTGTGTGAAACAGCAAGAAGCAGTTTAAGAATATCTACTTCTGAACCGCTCTCAGACCACCTTCACAGCTTGGGCTCAAGATGTTATTCCTCGCCTCTTGAGTGGCAACAGACCTACATGTATTGTAGTAGTTAAGATCAATAGAGCTACTCAACTTACAGCTCCTTTGGTACAATAGCATTTTCCACAAAAACCCCTCCACTATGGAACAGGATCCCATTGTTGGTCACAAAGAGTCCAGATTTTCATTACTCCCCACAATGAGAAACTGAAGGGCAGGGAAATTATCATCTTCATTTTGGAAGAAGGTTTTTAAATTTGGGGTTATGAGAAGAGATGGGGAGTATGTTGATGTGCTGGCAGTTTTTCTGATGTTATTGTAGTAGATTTTATAGCACTGTGATTTGTTATTACAGTGCCCAGAGGACTAAGAGGGTTTTTTTTAATGTTTTGTTTATAAATAAAAAACATGGCAAAACTAGCATTTCTCTAGGAATATTTACTGTTGTAAATTCTGGCTTTTTTAAACGGTAACAAAAGTGTGAATATGGTTGCATAAATATTGAGTGTTTAAACAAAAAAGGGAGAAAAATTTCAACTTTATTACCTTTGCTGCTGCTATAGTATGTTCAGATTTAATTATTTTACTCTTGTTCTTGAAAGCATTGGCCCTGGCTTCTTCTGCTAATCGCTGGAGAAACAGCAAGAAGTTCAAATGCACCTTTGAAGTACAAAACATCAATACAGTCAAGTAGGTGTCCAATAAAATGCTTATAAACAGTTAATTATTTATACTGATTTAGCAAATACTTTCTTTTCAAAAAGCTTCAATTACTTATCTGAAAGGATGCAGCAAAACATCTGAATTACTATGAAGGGGTTTCTGGAAAACCCTTTAATTCAGCTACAGTTTGATTTTTCTAGCCCTGAACATTTATTGCTTTGAAAGTTTCCAGCACACACATTTTACATTTACTCAAACTTTAAAAAACCCCAAAACACACTGTGCTTTAAAAAAAAATAAAGGTGTGCACGCAAACACGCACCAGGCATAATATTTGCTCCTAAATAATATATTTTGGTACTTCCCAAATCTTTCATTAAAAACTGTTCATGATTAGGAGTTCTATTTGTACATTCAAACCATGTACTCAGTTTGGCAGTATCTAAAAAACACCTCCTGGATTTTCTTAAATTTTTATGAATCATCCTAGAACAGTGGTTCCCAACCTTTTCGAGCATACGGACCCCTTTTCAATCTGTTACAATTTTACAGAACCCCGCCTCCCCCCTTCCTAGGGGAGAAAAGGAAAAAAGGGAAAGGAAGGATCAAGCTCACCGTGGTGGGCCCAATCATTGTTTTTAAACTTTCCAGACTCCCTACAGTACCATTGCAGATCACCAGGAGTCCACGGACCACAGGTTGAGAACCATTGCCCTAGAGCAGTGGTTCCCAACCTTTTCAAGCATATGGACCCCTTTTCAATCTGTTACAATTTTACGGATCCAGCAGTGGCCAGCACATCCCTTAGCCCGCGCTGCTTCCTCAGCTCCCACCCCCTCCATCCTCTGCCCATCCACAGAGGATATGGAGAGGGGGCTCTTATGGCCAAAGGCAGCTTCTGCCCCGGCACTCTGCCCGTGCCCAGGCACAGAACCCTGAAAAAAAAAAAAAAAAAGTAAGATTCAGACCCACCGCAGGACTGGGAGGAGGGAGAGGGCTGGAGCATGAATTGCAGTGCAGCTGGCAATGGGAAGATGCATGGTGCCTCCTGGGGTATCAAGATCCCATCCCGAGGGCAGGAGGCAGCATGCATGCAGCTGGTTGCAAACAGCGAGCCCCAAGGAAGAGTCAGCTGATGGGCAGTCCCAGTCCCACGGTGGGCCTGATCCTTACTTTTCCTTTCCTCAACTTTCCAGGGACCCCCTACAGTACCATCACGGGTCCGCAAACCCCAGGTTGGGAACCACTGCCCTAGAGCCCTCTCACTTTGTGCCGAATATTTACTTAAGCTATTTTCAGAGACAGATTTTCTTTATCAGACCATTCTTTAGTAGTTGGGGGGGTGGAGGGTGGGAGCAGCAATTAGTGACCATCCAGCCCACAGACACTGTGGAGAGCCCCAGGCAGGCTTCCCACATGCCTCGCCCCATGCCGCTCAGAAACGCAGCTGCAGGGTGGTTTTTCTTTAAAAACTGAGTCCCAAGGGGAGGGGGGAAAGCTTTGGAGCTGCTCCCACCCCCAGCACAATTCCATTGGCCAGTTTCTCCAGAGCACATGGCTGCAGCCTGTGTGGAGGCCGGGAGGCTGATTCAGGAACAGCTGCTGGCTGTTAAGTCTCCTGGCCAGATCCTGCCTCTGGCACCCCACTCCCTCCCTTGCCCAACCCTCTGCCCCCCACTCCTTTCCCCTACTCCACATACCCAAATCCTCTGCCCCCCTCCTGTACCCATATCCCCTCCCAGATCCAGTACCCCAATCTCCTGCCCCAGATCACAGTCCCCTCTTGCCCTAGCTCACCAACCCAAATCCCATCATCCCCTCCTGTACCCCAATTCCCTGCCCTAGGTCGCCATCCAACCCCCTCCACCGCAGTCCAGTGCCCCAGGTCATAACTGCCTCCTTCACCCAAAGTCTCTCCCTTACCCCAAGCTCCCTTCTGCACCCTACCTCCTCCATTAATAACATGGAAGAGTGCAGCCCTTGACTACTTTCCAAATTCTTACAGTGGCACCCCATCAAAAATTATTGCCCACCCCGAGTTAACTCTTCCCTGCCATCACCAAACTAGTTTGGGAAATTCTTCCCCAGTAGTCCAAGATTTTCATTTCCAACCCTGCAGTAAAAAGCAGCAGCAATTATCTCCTGATCCCTCACACCCTGTCGATATTGCAGATGGCATTGCTCTGATCAATAATGCTCCGTCAACACTCAACTCTTAGGCTACGGCTACACTAGACAGCTTACCGTGGCACAGCTTGACTAACACATTTGAGCCACTAAACTCTCAAAAGTAGCTGCTCTAACCTGAAAGAAAAGAGCTCTCCCATAGGCTTAATTCAGGCCCACCAATGACAGGGAAGGGATGTAGGGGAGAAGGGAACAGCTGGCCCAGCGCTCAACGATTTAAAAGGGCCTAGGGCTCCTAGCCGCTGCCACAGCAGCAACCAGAGCTCTGGGACCTTTAAATCACCACTAGAGCCCTAGGCAGCATACAGCACTGAACGTCTGCTGAGGGGAGGCTAGCTCCCCAGTCCCACTCCTTCTGCCCATGCTCTGCCTCTTCTAGTGGTCCAGATGCTACCCCCCCCTTCCCCACTTTGCCCACAGAAGTCTGTCAGCCACACTGGGTTAATTACTCCAGCCCCCCCCGCATGTTGTTTATGGCATGGCTTTTTCACACACCAAGCAACAAATTATCCTAGGGATGTTAAATTTAGATTCAACTAGTTGATGGAATTTCCATCGACTATTCAATTAGTCAATAAGGGTGCTTCTGCTATGAAATGTAGCAAGAGCTTGCCCGGCTGTTGCTACATTTCAAAGGTGGAAGTGTCGCGCAGCATGCCGCCTTTAAAAGAATCCCAGCAGGGTCTCTTGTGCATTTCAAAGATTGAAACACCGTGCGGTGCCCAGGGGCAGTGGGGGAATCAGAGAGTCCCCCGCTGGCCCTGGGCTCCATGCGGTGCTTCCGCTTTCATAGAATCATAGAACACTAGAACTGGAAGGGACCTTGAGAGATCGAGTCCAGTCCCCTGCCCTCACGACAGGACCAAGCACCGTCTAGACCAGGGGTGGCCAACCAGTTAAGACACGAAAGAGCCAAAATAGAGGTGGATAGAGTGCAAAGAGCCACGTATTTTTTTATATATAAAAAGATAGATATAGTACACAAAATGTAGCGATAAAAACAACATTACAGAACATTTCGGACAAAAACCAATAAAAAAAGTCTCTAGTCACTTAAATTTACGGCCAGTCCATAGATCTTCAGAGAACTTGACAAGGAACAAACATCAAATTTAAAAAACCCTTTAAAAATACATCTCATACTAAAAAAAGCATCCCCACCATGTATTTTAAATTTAACACTACTGCCCTATTATGTCCTGTGGGTTTTTTAAAATTAAACTGAACTGAGAAGTAAATTAGCACAATTTGAAATGCCTGTTTCAATCCAGCTTGGTTTCCTTTTTTTTTTTTTTTTAAACTTTTGTAGATTATCGCTTTTTTAGTTCTAAAAATTCAGGTCTGTCCTAGACTGCAAATATGAGAGGTTCAAAAACAATAAGGGAGAGACTCATCTCTCAGAATAATTGCTTCAGCCTGGCAAACAATAGTCTTTGAATTTTCATTAAAGAAACACAGTGCAAACAAAGTTCCATGCGGATTCTTTTTTTGCCCTGGAATTTAAATATGACATCTAGGTTGGCTGCCTTATTCTGCATCTAAGAAGACTGAGTTTAAGGTGCTTCAGCCCCCTTCCCCTCACCCAACCCCCGCTTTAACCCAATCCCCCTCTTTTCCCCCAGAACCAGGCACACCCTCCACCCTCTAACCTAATGCCTAGGTCCCAGAGCCACTGCCACATGCTTTTCCCTCCAGGGGTGCATGCACAGAGCACCAACCGTGAGCAGGCACTGGGCCGCCATGCGCAGAGCTGCTAGCAGTCCACACACGCGGCTTAGAACCAGCAGGAGCCACATTTCTTTAATCAAAGAGCCGCATGCAGCTCGATAGCCGTGGGTTGGCCACCGCTGGTCTAGACCATCCCTGTTAGATGTCTATCTATCCTGCTTTTAAATATCTCCAGTGATGGAGATTCCACAACCTCCTTAGGCAATTTATTCCAGTTTTTAACCATCCCCACAGTTAGGAAGTTTTTCCTAATGTCTAACCTAAACCTCCCTTGCTGCAGTTTAAGCCCATTGCTTCTTGTCCTATCCTTGTCCTTTCCCAGCAGGAACTCTTGTACATTTCCCATGGAGCTGGAGGGAACCAGCGTTTAAGCCAGCTCCCCCCAGCACCCTCTCCTCTTCCCCCTTCTCTCCCCTTGCTACCTCTTTCTGATAGAGGCAGCACAAAGGGGGGGGGGGGGAGAGAAGAGAGGGAGAAGAGGATGACTAGTTTACTAGTCACTTACATCCCTAAATTATACCAGTTGAACTTCCTAAATCTGGGACTACCAGGTCCAGCAATATTGTGGTCTGGCAGGATCACAGATGTTGCTGGACCAGAGCCTCAGTGCCCGGGAGTGAGAGCCAGACAACAGTCCAGCAGCAGGAAGCCCCACCATCGGGATTGGTCAGCCCCAACCCAGCATGATACAGCGGGGCAGCCATAGACCCCCGACCATGGGAAACTGCAACTGGGCGCAGCAGCAGTGAGGCAGCTGCAGAGCCCCAACCCAGCAGCAGCAGAGCAGGCACAGAGCCCCATCCCCAACAGAAGCAGGGCAGCAGTAGCTGGGGAGCTCTGTCCCTGGAGAGCCTCAGCCAGCTGGCAGAAGCAGGCCCAAGCAACAGGGCTGGAACGGAGCCAGCCAGAGGGAAGAGCAGTGTCCTTGGGAGGCCTGTGGCCAGGGACCTCCCAGTTCCAGTTAGGGATGGGTCAAGACCTGACGGTGCCAGACCAACGAGGTCCAACCTGTACCTACGTAAGTGACAGTGTAGACATAGTCTAACTTATGCTGGGACTGGTATAAACAAACCTACAGAATAAGGGAGCCATAACAGTTTCCCCACAAATTCTCCCACATCTTCTTGCACAAAGTAGAACTCAAAACACAGGACAAAACATACTCCACTGATAAATGGAGTAATCCCTAACAAGATAAATAGCTTTTAAAAGTTGAACTTAAATCATGAAATGCAAATGCTAGACAGGTGATTAAAAATTAATCTCTTGACAAATGTAGTGCCCCAGTTTGCAAAGGAAGAGAAAAGAAAAGGAGAAACTAAACTACGCATAGTACAGTTTAACAGCCATTCACCAGAGGTTTAATCCCCCCAAAATTTACTCACAAGTGCCCCAATTAACTTAAATGAGCTACTAAGGATATTAATGCGATTATCTGGCTAATCACATAGTCAATACAGTTTGGAGCCACCCACACTGCTGCTCTGCATTTTAAATGTAGTAAGAGCCACTGAGCTTTTACTACATTTAAAATGCAGAGATGCAGCAATCAGCACGAGCCAGGAATGCTCAGTCCTGGCTCACGCTGAGTCCAGCAGCTCCTGTTCGAGAAAGCAAGGACTAGCCATGGACAGGGACTGCTCAGGCACCAGCCCCTGTCTGTGGCCAGCCCTGGCTACCGCAAACAGGGGCTGCTTGGTGGCAACAGTCCCTGTTCATGGGGGGGCACAGTTCCCTTCTGGGACCTCTGCAGACAGGAGCCACTTCCCAGCAGTGTCCCCTATCTCCCCCCCAACCCCCACCCCGCTGCCTCTTATGGAGGCAGTGGGGAGGGGGGAAACCGGTGTTTAAGATGGCTCCCCCAGCACCAGCTCCTGTCCCCCTATCCCTCCAACTTGCTGCCTCTCAGAGGCAGCAAGGGGGGGGGGGCGCGCGCGCCACAGAGCACAGGACGAGCAGGGACTGCCTGAGTTCCTGCTCACCCCGTGCTCCCTGTGACACGTCTGCTTTTGAAATGTACAAGTGCCAGCAGTGGGAGCCAGCACCAGTGGGGGAAGCAGTCCCTGCTTGTGCTGTTTTCCTGCTGTGCCTCTGCTTCCCCTGCTCCCCACAGAGACGGTGCTGGGGGAAACCGGCTCAAAGCCAGTTCCCCCCAGCACCAGCTCCAGCTCCTCCCCACCTTGCTACCTCTCTCTGAAGGTATGTCTACACTAGCCCCTTAGTTCGAACCAGGGAGGCTAATGTAGGCATTCAAAGTTGCAAATCAAGCCCAGGATTTAAATATCCCACGCTTGATTTGCATCTTCCCGGCCGGTCGCCTTTTTTTTTTTTTTTTTTTTAAATTTACAAGTCCGGACTAACTGCCCATGTCTACACACAGCAGGGACCTGGTAGTTCGAAATAAAGCCCTAGTTCGAACTACCTGTTAAACCTCATTCCAGGAGCAACAACAGGTAGTTCGAACTAGGGCTTTATTTCGAACTACCGGGTCCCTGCCATGTGTAGACGCGGGCAGTTAGTCCAGACTTGTAAATTTAAAAATGGCGATCGTTGGAAGATGCAAATCAAGCGCGGGATATTTAAATCCCGGGCTTGATTTGCAACTTCGAATGCCTACATTAGCCTATCTAGTTCAAACTAGAGGGCTAGTGTAGACATACCCTGATAGAGGCAGCAAGGGGGGGAAGGGGGAGGAGAAGGGGTGAAGTGACTAGTCCAGTGGCTACTCAACTATCCAATAAGCAAATGCTTATTGGATAGCCAACTAGTCATTAACATCCCCATGAGCTACTTGAATAAACCCACTCTCGTAATCTTAAGAGAGACCAATTTAAGACTGTTATACACTTAAGACTGTTATACACTGCCCTTGATCTCCATATGTAATTTTTCCCTGACAGCAATGGAAACTCCATCATGGATCAAGGGTAGACATGGGTCTAAATTTTCAGCTGTAAACTTATATGTATTTGAGATACAGGTTGGACTTCCCTGGCCCTGAACCCCTGGGATCTGACCGATCCCAGATGAGGGATTTTGCTGGACCAGGGGAGGTCATTTTTGGACCCCCTGCCACTAGCCTCCCTGGCCCAGCTGGCTCCCCACCTCCCGCTGGCTCCACTGCCCTGCGGACCCCACTGGGCAGCCATCACTGCCGGGGCTCTCCCTGGGCAGCCATGAGCACACCACCCACCAGGGCCCACTGTGGGCAGCCACATGCACGTGCCGCCCACACCCCGGGCAGCCACACGGCAGGTCTCCCAAAACCACTAGGCAGCCCCACTGCCACACGCTACTGTCCCGCCGTTAGCTTCCTGCAAGCAGCCTACTGCCCTGCAGGCCCCGCAGGGATCCTTGCTGTTGGCCCTCCCCTGGGACTCTCTGGTCCTGCAACATCCATACCGGATCAGAGAATCACAGTTATGAGTGTTTCAACATGTATTATGTTCCACAGAATATATCTGTTCTGCAAAGCACTTAGAATAAAATCTCTGCCATAAGAAATAAGTGACTTAGATGGTCAGTGGAATTTCAAACACTAAATGGTCTAAGACTCTAATGGTTGAATTTTAAATAGAGTAAATGAAATCTGTTAGGCATTTCACAAGAGAAAGAAGAAAGACTCTAATGTGGTTTACATAAAATCTACAAGATACAAAAAAAGCATTGTCAACCAGAAAGTTAAGAAAAGACAACTGGAATATGACTATTAAGTTATATTTCCTTCTTATCATGTAAGCATAAAAATATAAAAGCAATTTCTTGCTTCTCAATATATCTGTTTCTCAGAGCTAGAAAATTATATAAACAATGAAAGAACACAATTCAAAGTTTATTTCCTGGAAATGCTTTAGTAATAGACATACAATACACACAGAGGATCTGCTGTTGAGGACAAGCATATTTTTAATGCTCGCTTGCCACATGGATGAAATGTTTTAATCTGCTGAACTACAGAAGTATTAATATGCAACAGATATTTCCAAATCATGCCAATTTTTACATAAATATATGCACTATATAAAAAACAGATATTCTTGCAGGTTTGCCTGGCAAACTATCAAAGCAATTTTTAATCTGATTAAATTTTTTTTAACTACTCATGCAGAGAATATTTGAAACATTCAAACAGTAGTGGCACTAAAATGCTCAGCATAAGAACCTAGATTATTGAACATATCAACATGGAGATTATATTTTTGGAAATGGTAACTACACAAACTTTCCACATTTTAAATTCTTAAACTAAAAATGAATTCATTTATCCTTTCCTGTAGCAACAACAAAAGATAAAAACCTTCATTTTAAAGCTACCTTTAAAGTGTTTCTTTCTCTGACCAGCTGTGTTGTTATTCTCTTGTTTTGTTAGGAGTAAGTAGGCCAAGGTAAGTGGAAGGGGGGGGGGGGGGAAGAGAGGAAGGAAGCGATCCTCTCAACAAAATGGCCAAGCAAGTAAGTTATTATAAATCCACACATTCTGTCCACAGTCATCGAATCACTGTATATTATACTAGTACGCGAGGCCCACCAAAATGCGACCTCCTACACTTACAAAAATGGTTGTAAGTGTAGAAGGGGCCGGAAACCCCCGACTCACGTCCTCAGCCTGCATTTACGAAGGTGCCCACCGTAAATGCAGGTTCGAGTTATGACGCCCCCGACTTGCGACACTTCCTCCAGAACCAATCACGTCACAAGTCGGGGGTCTCCTGTATACCTCAAGCAAAAAAGGTGCTATACAACACAAAATTCTACACTATTCATTGCAACATTAACCCTACATTAGGATTCAATACAGGTTGAATCTCCCTAATCCGACACTTTATGATCCAGCAACACCTGTGGTCTGGCAGGATTTTAGTTAGCCGGATGTCCACTTATCATGGGTGTGGCAAAGTTTTCCATGGTTCCATAAAGTTTATTTATAGCCATCAATCTTGGTATTCTACGCTGTTTTTTAGCTTGAGAGCCAATTTACCTCTATATATGTTTAACCACTGTTTACCAGTAAACAGTAGAAGTCTTGATAATGCTACTAGACAATGCTGACCTCCGGTGGTCCAGCAAATTCTCTGGCCTGGCACGAGTCAGGTCCCTAGGGTGCTGAACTAAAGAGGTTCAACCTGTACACTGAGTTCCCATAAATTAGAAAAATGTCAGCATGAAGATGCCAGACTGCCATCACTAGAGTACACTCCTCCATTTTACCCCAATGAAAATAGTACTAAAAGAATCAGTACAAGCTTCTTCTGTTGTACTGCTATCACCTAGCTGTTAAATGAAGGATTTACCTGAAATGAAACGGTAGTGTAAGATCTATTTCTTAAGATTCAGCACCGGGATGATATCCAAGATGGTTTCTGTGATTCATACACATATTTGTGGTTCCAATACAAAGCAGTCAAATAGGTTTTTTGTTCTCCCATTACCTCAAGTAAGGAGGCTCTCTGGGCTGCTGCCTGCGTCAGCAACAGAAGGCTCCCAACCCCAGCCCTGTTGCTGGCTCCATGGCAGGCTGGGGGCTGCTCCAAGCACAAGTTAACTGGCACCATGCACATACAGGGTAATGGATTAACCACTTACCCGTACTCATCCATAAATGTACATCCAAGCACATCGATTGTTGGATTTTACTTGCCAATTCATAGTAAGGGTGTTAAAATATTATGTGGCTAGTTGTATAGTTGATACCATTTTTATTGATTATACGAATAGTCAATAAGCTCCGCTATGCAGAGCTGCAGCAGAGGTAGCTCCAGGAGCCGGCTCTGGAGCCACCTGCACTGCTGCTCCGTGCTGGGCACTTACTACAGTTATAAGAACATAAGAACGGCCATACTGGGTCAGACCAAAGGTCCATCCTGCCCAGTATCCTGTCTGCCGACAGTGGCCAATGCCAGGTGCCCCAGAGGAGTAAACCAAACAGGTAATGATCAAGTGATCTCTCCTCCCATCCGTCTCCACCCTTTGACAAACAGAGGCTAGGGACACTATTCCTTACCCATCCTGGCTAACAGCCATTAATGGACTTAACCTCCATGAATTTATCTAGCTCTTTTAAAAACCCTGTTATAGTCCTAGCTTCACAACCACCTCAGGCCAGGAGTTTCACAGGTTGACTATGCGCTATGTGAAGAAAAACTTCCTTTTATTTGTTTTAAACCTGCTGCCCATTAGTTTCATTTGGTGGCCCCTAGTTCTTATATTATGGGAACAAGTAAATAACTTCTCCTTATTCACTTTCTCCACAACAGTCATGATTTTAATATACCTCTATCATATCCCCCCTTAGTCTCCTCTTTTCTAAGCTGAAAAGACCTAGTCTCTTTAATCTCTCTTCATATGGGACACATTCCAAACCCTTAATCATTTTAGTTGCCCTTTTCTGAACCTTTTCTAATGCCAACACCATTCCTACCCATCCTAGCTAACAGCCATTGATGGACCTAACCTCCATGAATTTCTCTGGTTCTTTCTTAAACCCTGTTAAAGTCCTGGTCTTCACATCCTCCTCTGGCAAGGAGTTCCACAGGTTGATTGTGCGCTGTGTGAAGAAAAATGTCCTTCTGTTTGTTTTAAACCTGCTACCTATTAATTTCATTGGATGACGCCTAGTTCTTATGTTACAGAAACAAGTAAATAACTTTTCCTTATACACTTTTTCCATGCCAATCATGATTTTATAGACCTCAATCATATCCCCCCTTAGTCTCCATTTTTCTAAGCTGAAAAGTGCAAGTCTTTTTAATCTCTCTTCATATGGGACCCGTTCCAAACCCCTTATTTTTGTTACCCTTTTCTGAACCTTTTCCAATGCCAATATATCTTTTTTGAGATGAGGTGACCACATTGGTACGCAGTATTCAAGATATGGGCATACCATGGATTTATATAAGGGCAATAAGATATTCTCCATCTTGTTCTCTATCCCTTTTTTAATGATTCCTAACATTCTGTTTGCTTTTTTTGACTGCCGCTGCACACTGCATGGACGTCTTCAGAGAAGTAACCACGATGACTCCAAGATCTTTTTCCTGATTAGTTGTAGCTAAATTAGCCCCCATCATATTATATGTATAGTTGGGGTTATTTTTTCCAATGTGCATTACTTTACATTTCTCCACATTAAATTTCTTATGCCATTTTGTTGCCCAATCACTTAGTTTGGTGAGATCTTTTTGAAATCCTTCACAGTCTGCTTTGGTCTTAACTATCTTGGGCAGCTTAGTATTGTCTGCAAACTTTGCCACCTCACTGTTCACCCCTTTCTCCTGATCATTTATGAATAAGTTGAATAGGATTGGTCCTAGAACTGACCCTGGGGGAACACCACTAATTACCCATCTCCATTCTGAAAATTTACCATTTATTCCTACCCTTTATTTCCTGTCTTAACCAGTTCTCAATCCATGAAAGGATCTTCCCTCTTACCCCATGACAACTTAATTTACATAAGAGCCTTTGGTAGGGGCCTTGTCAAAGGCTTTATGGAAATCTAAGTACACTATCTACTGGATCCCCTTTTCCACATATTTGTTGACCCCTTCAAAGAACTCTAATAGAGTCCTGTATAGACTAACTCTGCTACCCGCTGAAGCTTCTAATAGATTAGTAAAACATGATTTCCCTTTACAGAAACCATGTTGACTTTTGCCCAACAAATTATGTTCTATGTGTCTGACAATTTTATTCTTTACTATTGTTTCAATTAATTTGCCTGCTACTGACGTTAGACTTACTGGTCTACAATTGCTGGGATCGCCTCTAGAGCCCTTTTTAAATATTGGTGCTACGTTAGCTATCCTCCAGTCATTAGGTACGGAAGTTGATTTAAAGGATAGGTTACAAATGACAGTTAATAGTTCCATAATTTCACATTTCACATTTCTAATGCAGAGGCACAGTGATCAGTACGAGCCTTGTCCGCCATGAACAGGGACTGGCACTGGATAAGACAGAGGCAGTAAGGCGGGAAGGAGTGACTAGTCAAGTGGCTGCTCAACTATTCGATAAGCATTTGCTTATCAGATAGCCAACTAATCACTTATATCCCCAGTTCATAGTAGTTGGTATTGCTAGAAAGGAGCAGTTGTAACCAAAAGGGTTGTCACCTATGGATGATTAGACATTCCTTCTAAAACATAGGAGAAACAAATAGCTTCTCCTTACAACAGAAAGTGTGTTCAGCAACTATAAATATTTTTAACAAAGTTTTTCAAGAATGATTAGTTAACGATCATGTTCTGAGCGCTGAATCGGTCAGACATTGTTTTAAGCACATAACCTGAGGGCAGTTCCTTAGAACATGTAACGAGCTATGCCTATTTCTACATGTTTCAGAGGGGCAGCCGTGTTGGTCAATCTGCAAAAGCGACGAGGAGTCCTATGGACATCTGACGAAGTGAGTCTGACCCACTTATAGACATCTGACCCACTTATAGACATCTGACGAAGTGGGTCTTTGCCTATGAAAGCTTATGATCCAATAAATCTGTTAGTCTATAAAATGCCACAGGACTCCTCGTCGCTATTTCTACATGATTATTTCTATTTTAATTTGGTATATCTATATATATCTACTCTAAATCCCAGCCTCAGGAATGCTGCCGAATTCCATGTTTAGCAGATTTTGAATTTAAATTAAACATTTTGTGATTGTAAATGTGTAATTGAATGCAGTAGTGCATTCAAACACCCTATTTGGGAATGTAAACAAAATTCCTTTATAATGAGTAATTTACAAACTAAACAGCACTTCCAAATGCAGATTTTAGTATTGTGATCTCATCCCAAACAATATAGATCCAGATACTTCTGTGCAAGAGGACAGCTTTGTGCTCTTACCACAAGCTCACATAAAGTCAGCCTGCCACCTAAGGATCTTCCTACCTTAGCTAGTTAAACAGCTATTGTCACATTTCCTATGCTGCCATCCCATCTCTACAGTCAGAAGTAGTAGTGTAGCCAAAATATCAATACACTACATCCTCAGCATAGCTCTGTTCACCCCCATTTTCTGAACATTCTGCAGTAGATGTCTGATTTTCTATCCCTACATCCATCTTGTATTTCCATATGTTCTCGCTGTCGAACAGGTATAACGGAATCTAGGAAATTCTGATGCCTGGCACACTTCAAATTACTAGATGGAATTCTCTCTCCCTCTCCCCCCCCCCAAGTTATTCAGGACTTGCACAATTTAAGATGTATACATGCAATACATATCGTATTAACCAACATTCAGTAAGCCCTTCAACAGCAAAACAATACTGGCATTACACTCATTTATCCCAAGTCCTCTCCTTTTCCAAAATATAGCATCTATATACAGTTATAAACAGTTCTCCAACCAACAGTTCTGCATGTTATTATTAGAGGTAGGCCAAATAACCATATAGTTATTAACTAATGGCTAATTCATCTTTGCTGTAATACATATGGAAAACTGCAGTCTAATAAGAGCTAGGATACTGAGAGGCTGCAATTATTGCTGATTGGCTCAAATTGCTTACATCCTCTTAGTGTTATCCTCTCTCCCTTAATCTGGGGTTGGTTGGTTTGTTTGAATTGTAAACTCTTTGGAAGCATTTACTCACTATATTGTACTATAGTTGAGGACTCTGTATCTGATGAGCCTGTATAGCAGGGGTGGGCAATAATTTTTTGCCAGGGGCCACTTAAAAAATTTCTGTAGTGGCCCCGGGCCGCACCAGAAGGGACAAGGCCGGGATACTTCTGGGTTCCCCACCCCCAGACTATGATTGGTCTGAGGGTGGGGGAGTGCCTTTGCCCAGCCGCCCCCCCCTTTCCACTAGGTGCCCATGCCCCAGGCTGGGAGGATACTTCCCACACTCCCCCAACCCCAGGATAATCAGGGCCTGGGGAGCGCACAAAGTCTTCACACACTCTCCCTGCCCCCAGGCCCTGTTTGACCGGGGAAGCACATGAAGCCTCCTTCAGCCCTGCCAGGAGCGCATGGTACTTCCAAGCGCCACGTGCTCCTGGTAGGGTGGAGAAAACTTCACACGCTCCCCCCACCCTGAACTGGCCTCAGGGTAGGGGAGCAGCAGGGCCTCCGTGGGCTGGATCCAGCCCACGGAAGCCCTTTTGCCCGTCCCTGCTGTATAAGTAACTGCAAAATAAAATAGGCTTGGCAGAATGCAATTTTCCTTTACAATTTTGATGGATAATATCAGTATTTAAGTATTTTTTTTCAATTTTATCAATTTATATATTAATAATTTCAGGAATTTATTGGAATGTCAGACAATTCAATGACTTAAACACTGTAGAGTTGACTGATTTATATCAGTATAACTGTTACTCAGGGCTGTGAAAAACCCATACCCCTGAGCAACATAGTTGTACCAATCAAACCATAGTCAGAACTATGCTGGTGATAGCACTTCTCTCATCAGCTGTGGAATGGATTAAATACTCCAACAGGAGAACCTCTGGGATCCGCATAGGAGCAGCTTCACTTAAGCACTACAGCAGCACAGCTATAGTGAATGCGGCATTTTAAGTGTGGAACTGCCCCGAGTTTCAAAAAAATTAAACTAACACCTTTAATACACAAGTTACCACATATGAAAATACACAAAGTATTAAATTAAATGCAATTGTTAATTAGCACTTTCCTGATTTTTCCATCTGCAGATATTGATTAGGGACAGAAATATTTTTCATTAGGTTGCATGGGTTACAATCAAACATTTACTAGCCTAAAGATTAACAATACCATGGCCAGTCTCATGTCCTTGATAACAATAGTACCTTGTAATGTACCCCTATTAGCTATATCTACACTGCAATGCTGTTTGGGGATACCAGAGTATCCAGAAATAGCTATCCCGCACCTTCACAGCAAGCCCATTATTTCGGGCTCGCTATTCCAACGTCCCTACACACCTCCTTCTAGGAGGAATAAGGGATGTTTCGGAATAGCGCTTTATTTCAAGAGCTGATACTGTGTAGACAGCGCCAAAGGCGGAAATGAGCTATTTCGCAATAGCATCGAGGTTAGATGCACAATCTGCGCAGCTGTTGGGAGTTGTTAGGGTGCCGTGTAGACGCACCCAGTGAGCCCAACCCGCAACCGCGGAACCTCAACCCCGCACCAAGTGGGGCAGCTCAACTCTCCAGTTCACCCCGCTTCCAGCTCAGCGGTGGGTGGGTGGGATCACACCCCCAAGGACGGCGCCGCCTCAACCCCCCGTGACTTGGTCTCGCTCGTTCACACACGCGCACCGGGCAGCTCCTTAGCCCCTCACGGCCCGATACGCAGGCGCTAGTCCCGGCAGCTGGGCACATCCCCCGGCCCCGCTCACCAGCAGGTCGGCGTTGGCCGCCAGGCGAAGCTGGGGCTTGTGCCTCTTTATCAGGCTCCGCAGGGTGCTGCGGGGCGCCGCTCGCTTCATGCTCCCCGCCGCAACTGCCGCTCCCCGCCCGGGCGCCGTTCGAATCCGCCGCTCAACCGCCGCGCAGCCGCACCACGACGCTTGGCTGACGCAACCGCCCCTCCCCACAGTGAAAGTGAAGGTGAAGGCTCCTCCCCCTTTTTTCCTTAGTGTTAAGCGCGCGCTGCGGGACGTTGCGCGCGCTGCCCCGAGTAGGCGCGTGACCACTCGCAGCCTGGGTGCACCTCCTGGGGAACGGAACCTTCTCCCCTGCTGCCCGGCGTTGCGCCTCGGCAAATAAAGTCAAGGTGACAGGGCCAGGAGCCGCACCAGGGCCTCCAGCGGTGCCTGCTAGTTATCAGTGACTTGGTCCTGCGGAGAGCGCAGCTACTGCCCTGGCTCTCAACTTTTCCAAACCACTCCGCGTCCTCCAGGAGACTGATTTGCGTACCCCAAGTATCACCTTACTTAAAGACTGCTTGCCTGCAAACACCAGAGTCCCACAGCACGCTGGTACTCAAAAATGACGTGCTTTCTCATGTTTATCATATTAACAAGCTAAACCAAGTGGAATATCAGTATTGCGCTCATAGGTCAGTGTACAATATAGAGAGCACTGTAAACAAATCATGAAATTTTACACAAACACTGGCTTCCTCGTGACCCAGCAGGTGCACAACCCACCACTCTGCCCCAGGCCTTGCCCGTAAACCCCTACCTTGTTTTTTCCCCCAACTCTTCCCGGTCTCACCTCTTCCTTGAGTGCAGCTTGTCCCCACTCCATCCCTTCCCTGCCAGAGCTTCAGTGGTTGCCTGTTCTGGTCATTCCCACTGACCCCCTTATTTGAAATCACAACATTTTATGACCCCTTTGTATTTGCTATAAGAGTAAAAGGGTATCAGAGATAAGCCTCTATAATTTGTTTCTGTGTGTGTTGAGAGAATGACAATACCTGTCTTTGACTGATAACATTGTGCAGGGAGAGACAGGAACAAAGTAATGAGATACAATTGCCTGCATAAACACACATTGCTACAACTGCATCTGTTACAACCCAGGTTTCACAAACTTTGAGTTGAGGTAGCTAAAACATTCTGTTTTAGTTGTTTTAGAACTATCATCTCATTTTCAAACACCTCACAACCCCCTGATGCCTTTGACCACTCTCCCAGCCAGCAGTGCCGACTCACCAGTTGAGTCTAGTCTGAGCTATTGGTAGATTGCAGAGCTGGTAGCCTGGGCTGTAATCCCAACTCTACCACTGTTTTGCTGTACAACTAAAATTATGTCACTTAATCTCTTGCCTAGGGTTTTCTATTTGTAAAATGGGGATAAGTATATTTACCTGCTTTACAGAGATGTTGTGTAGAGTAATTAATAAAAGTATGTTGCTTTGAAAATATACAGTAATGTGAACGATAGTATACTAAGTCTACTGAATTAAGTATTCTTAATAGGTAGTTGTGTAAGGACTAGCATCCTAAACTGAAGCTTAAGAGAACATTATTTCATTTTAGTATTATTTCTTATGGTTTAAACACAATGTGCTTGGAAATGTAAATGACAAAATGAAGACCAGTTCAGCACTGAAAGTACTTAATCCAGAGAATAACTATTATGTTAGTAAACACTTGAGCCAGGAGTAGGGAACCTTTTTGGGGTCTGAAGCTGCTGACCACAAGAAAAACCAGTTGGGGGCTGCCCACAACTGAGAAACAAAACAAAACAAAACAAAATCCTCACTGACTTAGCCCCTAACTGAGGATGAGAAAGACACTCCCCACATTCCCCTTACACACCAGAGACTAGGTGAGCCCAGGCTAGTAGATTATGTGTGGTCCAGCCCCATAGGGGATAGTGGGGGGGCTGAAGTGTCAACACAGGCTCCCCAATGCTGGGGGGAGCTCTAAGCCTCAGGGGGCAGATCCAGGCAAGCCAGGGGCTGCATCTGGCCCCCAGGCCTTAGGTTCCCACCCCTGACTTACGCAATAGTCCTATAAATTTCAACAGACTACTTTGATGAGAAAGGTTCCACAACCAGACTTGGAAAAATACCATAAACACCTTCAAGATAGGAAGCATTGGGAGACCTAGAAAAAGGAGTAAAGTTAGGAAGTGAGAGTATTTGTTTGTTTGTTTGTCTTTAAAACAAGAAAGGCAAGATCCTCACCAGGGGTGTGTCTACACTGCACCGTAACTCAGAATAAGATACGCAATTTGAACTACGCAAATTGTGTATCTTATTTTGATGCTATTTTGAAATAGCTTATTATATCTACACAGAGCCAAATTCCAAAATAAAGTGCTATTCCAAAACATCCCTTACTCCTCGTAGAATGAGGTTTTCAGGGACGTCAGAATAGTGATCCCAAAATAATGGGCTTGCTGTGAAGACGCGGGATAGCTATTTGGGATATTCTGATACCCCGAAATAGCATTGCAGAGTAGACGTAGCCCAGCTGTAAATTAATGTAGCTCTTGATTCTAGGCAGTTATGCTGAGGATCAACCCCACATATAATTTTGGTTGACAGACTTCTGTAGACAAAGCATTGTTTTGTTGCATAGTAATAAAAACCAATTACCACAACTCCAGAGTATATTCATGCAGTTTTTGCTTTTTTCCATTTTGTTAAAGCTAGGGGCATATTATGCATTTGTAATGCTTGTTCACAAATGTCCCATTACTAGAGTGTGCCCAATGCTCCTTTATATTTTGTGTAGTCTTTTACATCTATGCAGAATAGATGTAAGAGAGGAGATATAGATTTATGGCATGGTAGGATTTTTTGATACACCTACTTTTCACAGGTATAAATGTTTACACAACAAAGAACCAAGTGAAAATATGCCCTTGCTGTCAGTTTTGGTGGAGAATGCAAATCATACCAGTGTCAAGGGAATGGTTCAACCAGACAACACTAGTTTATAGCCTGCAGCACTACTCTTACATTCAGATGCTATGATTAAGGGGGGCACATAAGTGCATACATAAATAGATTCTAACTACCATCATAGATCAGTATCATGAGCTTAATTTAATATTAGTTTCCTTTTCACATATTAAAAAAATTGATAGGTTGCCCTACAAGATAGTAGGATATGCATCAGTTGTATTAAAATACATCAGCATGCCTCAGTGTTTCAGCTAATTTTTCAACATATGCAGTAATGTGAATTGAAGTGCTGTATTCGAGAGAAAGAGTAAGCTTGTGATTTGCAAACTCTGCAGGCTTTGGTATTTGAAAAATCAGACTCTGTTCTTTCATCCTTGGTTATCATTCCTTATCAGCCATCATCAGTGATGTAGATCCTGGAATCTGAACAGATTATTTTATTGATGATGCATGAGGCAGGATAAAACATAGCTTACATTTCTGCAGCCCCGTAGTTGCAGTAACTGGCTCAACAGTGCTGACAGTAATAAACATTTGCTTTTGTCAGTAAACTAAATGGATATGACTCAGAAGGCACTTAGGGTCCGTAGTGTACTACAATCTGCACAGACAAACTCCCGCTGGCATCAACAGTACTTCAGCATGCCAATTGGGGTTCAGATTCACAGCTGGCATAAATCAGCATAGCTCCAATCAGCTGCATCAATTTACACCAGCTGAGGATTTAGGTCTAAAAGTAGTATGTGGCCTGCAAAAAGCAGATACATGTTAAAAAAACCACTTTTCTGATTACAGTTACATATTTCAAATTTAAAACTATCTAATGGCCTGCAAACAATGATCATGAGTTAAACACACTCTTTGTTACAGACACATCCAGATGGGCAATGTGGATATAATATAAAAATTGAAATGAATGCTATTTATTTTCCTTTGCCTAATTAATTTTATGATATTTTAATGGGTGTTTATTTTAATTATAGAACATAACATATTATTATATGTCAGACTCTGGGTCAAATTACTCGTAAGTTTTTCATTCTCCTTCACAGAAAAAAACTTAGAACTAATTAGTGTACTTCAAGAAAGAGTTGAAAATTAAGTAAATATAATAACTTAAGATAGAACAGAATGTATGATGTTAAATCTAGTGAAGGAATTTGTGCATGGATTTCACCAGCTAAAACTTGCCCTTGAGTATGTGTTTCTGTTTCTGTATCAGTGAAGATTCTTGTAATTTGAATATGTTCCCTACTCTTTTAGTATATCGTATCTGAAAGCTGATGTCTACATACAAAAGTAGGTCATATAAAAATAAGGGATATTTGTATTTGCCATACATTTAAGAATATGTCTGTTAGTATTAGGGTTGCCAGATGGTTTCAACAAAAATACCAAACACACTTGACATTACATCACAATCTACATTACATCTTATTTAGAAAATACCGGACATTTATATTTTCTCAATTTGTTTCCCGAACAGAAAGCTCAAATACTGGACTGTCCAGTTCAAAACCGGACACCTGGCAACCCTAGTCGGTATTATTTTGTCACTTTTACTCCTTATCATATTCATCTCTTCCAAAGCGTGACTGAAAAGAAATATGGTCAGGTGCTAACATTAATGTATAGCAATCCAGAAAATATTTTCTATTTTTATCATTTTCGAGAAGGTGATGAATTTAAAAACTGAATTACCCACTTGTCTCATAGGTTGGATGTTGGAATAAACTGTACGGTTAGGAAAGCAAGTTTGTAAAAATACTGGCCTAAGTAACAATGTTCCCTTTCTGTTCCGTACCTCTTTAAATGTGTTAAGCCTGTCTCAAACTGTTCAACATATTTTTTTACACTGCCCTTCCATCTGTTAACCTGTTTCTTGTGTTTATGGCTTCTAAATACACCAACCAACACCAGTGTGTTGGTTCTTTCATGATTTTGACCTTTATCAACTCATTACTTTAAAGAAAACCTTACTGCAGAAAAGATGAAGAATTTCATCTTATATATGCATGGTATTTTTAATTAATATTCACATTTCATAGATTCTTGTTCAGTCAAGTGTGTATCTACCTTTTTTTTTCTTTTTGGTCAGATGATGAATGTAATATAGTTACTGGTGCTAATCCAGTTTCAAGTGTTGATGAAAGACTTTGAAATTATCCTGAATATGAATGCCAAAGCCTTAAGTCTTTTGATGTTTTATCAGTGATGAAAAGATCTCTAAAACAGAACATAGCAATCCAGCAAAAGTAAACTCTGCTATGATGTAGATGATAGGTTTGATCATATAATGGTTATAAGTAAACAGCATGGTTCTCCACATCTTGCATCTGTATTTCTTTCTCCCGTGGCTTGTATGCAGGGCAGCTGATGTGTAGCTAGGAACCTTATCCAGAGCAGGAGAACATCAAAACAAAGAGAAAAAAAAGACCAAACCGACAAACATCAAACTACTAAGAGAAAGTCAGACATCCATCCATGGACTTGAAACTAATCTGTTGCATTAGAGAGAGAAAAGGCTATTGTGATAAGACAGATGAATGGAGTAAGTAAATTCCCTGAAGCAGCCACCGGTTCTAATGCAGCAGATACTAGAAGTCCAAAAAGAGGGGTGGTTATCATCATATCCTGTCATTTCATGAAGAAGGGAAAGAAGAATTTAGAACTAACTAGCTATGAGAAGTTGCTTTTTTGCCTTCAAAACATTCACTGTGTCTGTTTGCAGGCCGCCAAAATAGGCAATGCACAAATGAAAAGGGAGTGATGGGAAGAAGGGCTGAGAAGCTTATGGTATACCTTACTTAGGGTCTAGTCTTGCAGGCTGCTGTACATAGTTAGACCCCAAAGATTGCACAAAGCCCCTTTAAAAGTCAATGAGGCTCTATCCAGGCACAGGGGTCCACTTGCCTATTACTATTTACAAACCCATGCTGTAAGAAATCAAGGGATGTAAATTCGAGTTCAGTGGTCACTTATCTTTAGATATGTTCCTTCTACCCTGGGAATGAGTATTGATAAAATGTATACTTTGAAGTACTGCATCACTTGTTTCCACTATTCTTAAAATAATTTCATGAAAGGCCACATTGTATTTTGGGTTCATTACTCTGTTTCTATTTACTGCCATATGAGAGAACTGATATGAGATGTCAGCTCAGTGTAAGTCACTGAGCAAATAATGCCAAACTGTGCTCATGAATATTTGTTTACATTTGTGGTTAATTTGCTTTGGCCATGTTGAGATTGCTTTTGTGTTCACTTTCTGAGATTATTTGAGTGATTTTTTTACTGGCACAAATGGTCACAGGATCTGACGCCTTATTTCTCCCTGCCACATTCACTATACCAAATTCCAAAAAGAGGTAACAATGAAGCCAACAGGTTATTATACCACTTATTTATTAATGATCTAGAGAAAGCGGTAAACAGTGAGGTGGCAAAATTTGCAGATGATACCAAACTGCTCAAGATAGTTAAGACCAAAGCAGACTGTGAAGAGCTTCAAAAAGATCTCACCAAACTAAGTGATTGGGCAACAAAATGGCAAATGAACTTTAATGTTGATAAATGTAAAGTAATGCACATTGGAAAAAAATAATCCCAGCTACACATACAACATGATGGGAACTAATTTCGCTACAACTACTCAAGAGAGAGATCTTAGACTCATTGTGGATAGTTCTCTGAAAACATCTACTCAGTGTGCAGCGACAGTCAAAAAAGCAAATAGACTGTTAGGAATCATTAAAAATGAAATAGTGAATAAGACAGAAAATATCTTACTGCCTCTATATAAAACCATGGTATGCCCACGTCTTGAATACTGCGTGCAGATGTGGTTGCCTCATCTCAAAAAAGATATATTGGCATTGGAAAAGGTTCAGAAAAGGGTAACAAGAATGATTAGGAGTTTGGAAAGGGTTCCATATGAAGAGAGATTAAAAAGACTTGGACTTTTCAGCTTAGAAAAATGAAGACTAAGGGGAGATATGATAGAGGTCTATAAAATCATGACTGGTGTGGAAAAAGTGAATAAGGAAAAGTCATTTATTTATTTCCACAATATTAGAACTAGGGGTCACCAAATGAAATTAATAGGCAGCAGGTTAAAAACAAACAAAAGGAAGTATTTCTTCACTCAGTGCACAGTCAACCTGTGGGACTCCTTGCCAGAGGATGTGGTGAAGGCTAGGACTTTAAAAGGGTACCTGTTGTGTTCCCTCCCTCTGGGGCATCTGGTATTGGCCACTGTTGGCAGACAGGATACTGGGCTTGATGGACCATTGGTCTGACCCAGTATGGCCGTTCTTATGTTCTTATGTTCACTTGGGGATTCCCATAGGGAGACACTAGTTTTATGATGTATTACAACAATCTGTGACCCACTAACAATGATTCCTCCCAGCTGCTTCTCCCCACCCTATGAGGAGGGTTATTAATGAGTCATTTCACCTTGAATGGTCATTTGAAATGTGTGTGAACTGTTTATGCTAAACAATCTATTCCACTTTTTATTTAGCAGTGACACAATGAGGGCTTGTCTACCCTACGGAGGTAAATTGATCTAATGTAAATAATATAACTGAAGTAGAAGTTGTTAGAGCCACTTACCACAATGGCTACTCTGTGCTGTGTTGACAGAAGAGCATCTCCCATCATCTTCCCATACTCTTCTCAGGGAGGAGGAGTACACAGATCGATGGAAGAACATGATTTACTGGGTCTGGTGAAAAGCAACACTCACTATATTAATTGCAGCAGTGCTGCTCTACTGGCAAGTGTAGACATACCTTGAGTTAGTTTCTTCAACCTGAGAAAGAGTTCTGTGTAAGCCTGAAAGCTTATCTGTCTCACCAAACAGAAGTCAGCCCAATAAAAGATATAACATCACTCACCTGGTCTCTCCAATATTCTGGGATCAACACAGCTACAACAACAAACAGGAAAATACACTGCATCCAGCAAATAAACGTTTTCTGTATTGAATAACTTGTTCAACTCTAGTTAATAATCACAGGGATTTTTTGTAGCTGTCTAACAGAAACCATTTTTTTAAATGATATTTTGTCTTTTATTTCTCTTCTATAAAAATAAATGTTAAGTCCCAATTTTCAGTTCTAATGTATCTGTTAGCCTTTCCGTATGTAAAATCTTCCAGTCCTTCATGCATCTAACAAAAAAAAAGTAATTTCACATGGGAACGTGGGTGACTCACAGCAGCATTAACTAAAGGAGTTTTAATTGTGATGAAAGAGAACATATACGTAAAATTATGTTGATCAAAATATATTCAAAGGAAGTTTTCTGCCTGAGTAAGGACAATATAATTTGTACTTGTAGAGCAGAAGATTATTATATTCTTGCTCACCTGTCCCAATTAGTAAGTATATACTTTCCCATTTTGTCAAAACATATCCCATCACCTGTCTTATGCAGATTAATCTTAAATGACTTCGATCTTCTACCAGACATTGAGAGAGCATGGAAGAGGTTATATCTGAGTGAGATGAAGCAGAAGTGTAGAGCCTAGTATCATTAGCATATTTACAGTACTCCAGCCAGGGTCCCCCAACACTTCCATACAGACAACAAGAGAAGCAACATAATTTAGTCCTTTAGGAGGTCACATCTAAAAGATTTTGAAAAGGAGGTACAATCAATAAATCCCATCCTTGGGGACTGAGCTGAAAGCAATGAGCAATTCTAGCTACTTCTGCCAGGGTCTGCAGTCACATCAACAGCATCTCATAAGCGGAATCAAACGCTGCAGAAAGATGTTTGGCCTTCGTCTAATCCCCTGAAGTGGTCATCAGCCACTATAATTAATATCTTTCCCTAGACATTCTGAGGTCTAAAACCTGACTGGAGTCCAAAAAATAGAAAATATCAGATCAACAAAGCTCAGAATAACACACATAAAGTCTGGGTGTGGAATGAACTGCTAGAAGAGATGAGATTAATTGAGAGTCTATCCACTTATAGGTCATGCTGCAAGACCTTCTTTTGGATAAACTTTTCCCATCATAAACAGAATATTTAGAACTTACCCCTTCCCAAAAACCTATCCCAGCCAGGTATCACCCCAAAAGAAAAAGAGACAAAAACTCCAGAAAGCCCAGTAGGTCCCTTACTATACCCGTCTAATGTATCTGGTGATCAAATGTGGTGATCAAATAATGATGGACACCAGCACAAGATCCAAAGGAAAATGGATAGACAGATATTTTTTGTTGTACCTGTACCTTTGCAACCTTCTCAACAATATTTCCTAGAAAGAGGAAATAAGAGACTGGGCAATAGTTTCCAAGTGGAGGCCTGTCTGAGTTGGATTTTTTTTATCCAGTAATGCTAGAATCACCTCCTCGTCTTACTCCTAGAAGTATTAACATTCCTCTCCAATAAAGAACTCAGTCATTCCCTGTTGGCTTTCCTCATGCAGGTTGTACCCTCTCAGATGTGTTCCTCGGATTCCTTGGAATAGATGGACAGATGGAAAATGGCCTCTTTTGACCTGTGCTGCTCCAGTTTCTCTTCTCCAATAGGCAGGGAAGGGAAGGAAGGAACAGGGGCTCTGACCACCATGAGAAGAACTTGATGTAAATTGACCTATCCCTGACTCCCGCTGGTATTTCCCACTGCTTCTTTATCATCTCTTCTGTTCTGAAGATAAGGAGCATGGGTCTGAATAGAAATTGGCCCTGTTACAGATGGCTGTTAAGCATCTACTTCTCAGGAGAATATCAACAACAGGTCATCTGACCACCAGGGACATGGGTGTGATGAAAAATGGCCTCTCCCTGCCCAGTATTTCACACTTAATGTATGAGCTAGTTAGTGCAGAGTGAAGTTCCATGAATATTTGTTGAAAGAATATATGAGCTAATTTAGTATATGTACATATCCAGAGCCAAACACATATACAGTAGACTTCCGATAATCCGGAACCTGTGGGACTTAGGTGGTGCCGGATTATCAGATATGCCGGACTATCAGGAGGTACTATAAGCAGGTTATATATATACTGTATACATTATATACTGTATATAAAGTGTTCTTAACCCTTTTTATTGTACATACTGTATACAGTATACTGTAATGTTTTAGTTTTTAAGCCTTTTTACCCTTTTGCTCAGTTCAGCTGCTGCCGCTGTTACCTTGTGACTCATTTTATGCCGAAGCTCACTCACTAGGCTCTTGCCATTTTGATGCCGGACTATCAGGAGTGCCGGACTATTGGATGCCGGACTATTGGAGTTTTACTGTAGTTAAACCTTTTTAAAGGAATACAGTAGAATCCACAGTATATCCATCTAAGTGGGATGATTGCCTGTGAACTACTTTACCCTAATCCTTTTTATACTCCTGCTGATATATTATGGCACACTGAATGCAAAAGAGTCCAACAAAATGACAAACTTGGTTAGGTTTCAGATGGGATTTTGCAAGAATGAATTGATTGTTGATTACTTAAATCCCCATCCTAAAGGGTAAAAGCTGAGTTACAGTGTTATCTTTGTGTGTGAACATGATGGAAGGATTACAAGAATGCCAACTGTGGAGCAGCAAGATTCTGGGTATGCAATATCCTAACTTCCAAATGCACAGAAGACATCAAAACTATAATGAAAGTACCCTTTTGTTCCATGGCTACACAAAATATAGTCTCTGTGTGAAACAAGAACACTTTTATTAAGATTATATAGAACACAAACTTAAATTGGGAAAACAAAGCAACAGTGAATCAATGGTATGTGAATAATAAGTGAAACACCCACCTACCTCCTTCCACCCTCCCCCACAATATCTTTGGCAGTATTCCTTCACTTCAGTTTCCCAATTGCCTAAAGGAATATCCAGTGTACAAACATTCTATCACATGCCACTTCTCCCTTCCCTCTGCTGCCCTACACTCATGATTTGTTGGCAGAGGTTAGCAAAGTTCCAGACCCCATGTTTTATGTCATCAAGTAGACAGATTGCTAATCTTGGTAATTTGTTTCCAGCTAGTATAACTGCAATATGGTTTCAGCTAGTTTAACTTGAAAATAACTGCAGGTTCTTAAAATATCTAATTCTTTTAATACCCCTGTTGTAAGCAATAAGTTGATAAGTATATCCTACAGCAAGAAGCTAGCTAGTTTTTTTACATTGAATTAAAAAAATTCCTTTGCAGTTTAGAATTTTTTGCTTATTGAGAGAGTAATATCAACATTTTCAAACTTCATTTGGTACCAATACCAATTTTCCTAGTTAAAAGCATTCTTTGTTACATTGAATGTTGAATAATACCATAAGTATTACTTTAATAAGTGTAACCATCATCATGCTTTTGTAAATATATAGCTACTGCCTCAGTAAATGATATAAAAAGTTCTTTATTTTTCTATGGAACAGCCACATTTTCTGTTTTAAAGTGGTATCTACATATCCAAGACACAATTTTGAAATCACATTTGAACATGTGTCCATTTATTTTTTGCATGTGTTTCATAACATGTCAACTGGTTGCAGAAATATTTGGCTTCAGCAAGGACTTCGCTTCCTTCCAGCACATCATCCTCTCTTTTATTTAATCCTGCAGCAACATCAATGTGCTTGATTTTCCACTCTGATACTGTAGGTGTACACCTGAAGAGCTACATCATTAAGTATAACTATTGATACAGAGTAGAAAAAAGTCAAGTCTACTGCCTGATATTTCTTTTCAACAAATGAGCTGTGGCCTATGGACCAGACTCTTCAGCTCAACTATTTTGCACTTCTTTAGCAAAGCAAAGCAGCACAGCTGTAAAGCAAGTTTAACTCTCCAGTTAAACTGAATTTATGGTGTCTTTACCAGAGCAACACAAAGCAGCTGGTGACTATCAGTGAATCTGGCCCTAAAAAGCCCCTTTTTAGGGTTTTATTCAGCATTCCTCATCCAACCAGGATTTTGTCAGTGTTACTCGAAATCCTTAAAGATTAAACATTAGCATATTTAGCACACGTCCTGCATGTACAAAAATCTTGTGATAAATATCACTTTTTGAGATTATTTGATCAGATGAATCCAATTTTGACACTAAGCAGTCCCTTTGTAGTCCCTATCAGCTAAATGTGGTACATTATGGTTACATAGAAACATAAGAGTTTTAAGTAGATGGCTACACAGCTGCAGATACTTTTTTCTTCCTGCAATTCCAATGAGGATGTCCAAGCAAATAAAAAAACCTTCATTCTTTCAGATGAAGGGAGAAAGAGAATGTCAATAATATACAGATATACTTTCAAAGTAAAATGAGACTTATCGTGACTTTTTAAAAAAATTTCCCTTTGTAAAACTTATTTTTCCTCTCTTATCTAACTAAGAAGAAAAAAATTAGTTTGCTGATAAATATATTTTCTGGAGATTTTATGCCATTTAATTTTAGGATCAGGTGTTCTTGAAATTAAGCAAAATTTACACCAGTATAAATCTAGAATTAATTCCATTGACGTCAGTGAAATTGTGGCAGTGTTCCTGGAATCATATTCTGGTCCAATGGAGTTACAATGCTTTTAAACTGGTGTAAGAGGATAATTCTCTACCTTGCCATATCTTGGATTAGTTCAATATTATTTAAAGCTAAAACAGATCTGGTGATTACATTAATTATTTTGATCAAACAATTTGATACACCAGACAGTGAATATTGTGTGCACAATTCCATGTTATATAATCAGTTTTTCAACAGAAATCTGGGGTTTTTTTCCTTAAAAGCTGGGATTTCAATATGGCACTGAAGGTGATGTTGCAACTCACATGGCTATTTACAGAAGACCCATCCAACTAAACAGAAAATTAAACCACTTTTAAGAATGGTTTAACTCAAAGCTAAAATGGCATAACCATGTTAATTAAGCCACTTTCATAACTGTGTACATATGTGTATGCAAAGCTCTGGGAACTAGTTGGATTACTCACCACAATGAAGTTAAGCAAGTGTTTCCAAAATCGGATCTGAAGGCACAGGAAAAGTTAGTGGTGTAGCATTAACATGTGAATATGCAGGTAAATAAAGCATCTGGCAGTCTGGTGGGGCTAACCCTGGCAAACACATCTGGGCCCCTTATTGCCCACCCCTGGTCTACATGGACCAGTTAATGTGCAACATTTTAATTCCCTTTAGGGTAGGTCTATACCGCAATGTAAACCCAGGCTTGAGCCTGGGCATCTACACTGTAATTGCACTAACCCAGCCTCAGACCCATGCTCCCAGGACCCTGCAGGGCTAAAGGTTCCAACCTCGCCTAAAGCCAGGGTCCATGCCCTATTGCTTTGCAGCATAGCCACAGCCACAGCACAGCCCCGCTTGACTCTGATCACAATTGTCATATGGAAGTATCCCACAATCCCATGGAACAACCTTCTTAGTCCTCTCTCTCCCAACAATCTGCAATCCACTTTATTGAAAATGGAAGTTATCCCTTCTTTTGCAAATGGCAGCAGCTCAGATCAACATTAACCCATTATTTTCTGATCACCAATTTGCAAGCACACTATCAGAGCATCTCTTGAGTTTGCAATCAACAGCAAACCAAAGCAAGCTGCATCCTGGTAATATGCAGGGTGGACAGTAAAGTCTTCTCACAAAGCACCATTTTGCTAAAGCTAGAGTGACCACATTTTGGGTACGTCTAAACTACATCCCTCTTTCAAAAGAGGGATTTAAATTAGACATATCGAAATTGCAAATGAAGCCGGGATTTGAATTTCCCACGCTTCATTTGCATAATTGTGTCACAGCGTTCTTTTGAAAAACACTATTTTGAAAGTGAAACCACGGTCTAGATGCGGTTCTTTCGAAAAGAAAAAAAAACTCATTTTTTTGAGGTTTACAGGATCTTTCGAAAAAGGCTTTCCTTTTCAAAAGAACCACATCTAGACCACGGTTTCACTTTCGAAATAGCGTTTTTTCAAAAGAACGCCGTGACGCGATTATGCAAATGAAGCACAGGAAATTTAAATCCCCGGCTTCATTTGCAATTTTGATATGTCTAATTTACATCCCTCTTTCAAAAGAGGGATGTAGTCTAAACATAGCCATTTGAGGAGGTAGGGACTTTTACTGACTTGGGTATGTGCGCTGCTGTTCTTCATCTGGGATTACATACAATGTAGACTCTAAAGCACAGGATTACCTAACACAGATCATCTGATTCATGTCCACTGATCCTGGGCTTATATTGCAGTTTAGACATACCCTTAGAAATCACACAACTCTCCATTTAAACAAGCCATTAAGTATAAGTAAGCATTTTCAGTGTTTATTGGAAAACCATCATTTTTATTGCAAATTTTTAAAAATTGGGGTGTTTTATCCTTGTTTACCAGTTAAAAACAATAATCAGAAGCCCTATGACTATGTGCTGCAAGGAACTTTTTCCATTTTATCTGTGCAGATACTGTATAACTCAAGATAGTTGCTGAACTGTATTTGTAATAAAATGGATAGAACCCCTCTTGGCAGAATCTACAAGAAGAACATTGCAGCTTGTCACTCGGAGAATTCTAGAGATACCGTTGAACAACAGCATCATTATCCATGAGTCTGCTGAAATCCACACAGTCTCCATGACATACCATTATACTATGTGAATTCAGGAAATACCACTTTTAAAATACAGGATGTTCATGAGTGATCAAAGCAGCCAATCAGCATTGATCAGTGCTAGGATATATTCACAGACAAGAACTATCTTCAGATGGAGGTGAGAGTAAGAGTACATATCAGTAGCTTAAGGAAAAAGAAATGATAGGGCATTTGAAGTTTTTAATTTAAGTGTTATAGAAATTCATTGTTAAGTTTAAAATAAAAATAAGTACAAACATGTTAAAATATGGAAATACAGGTTACAGCACTCAACCAATCTTAACTCCACATTGCATAATGCAATTAGTATATTATTATAATTAAGGTATTTTAATATTTACATAAGAATATAAGACCCATACTGGGTCAGACCAAAGGTCCATTTAGCCCAGTATCCTGTCTGCCAACAGTGGCCAATGCCAAATGCCCCAGAAGGAGTGAACAGAACAGGGAATCTTCAAGCAATCCCGCTCCTGTAACCCATTTCCAGCCTCTAACAGAGGCTAGGGACACCATTCCTACCCATCCTAGCTAACAGCCATTGATGGACCTAACCTCCATGAATTTCTCTAGTTCTTTCTTAAACCCTGTTAAAGTCCTGGTCTTCACAACCTCCTCTGGCAAGGAGTTCCACAGGTTGATTGTGCGCTGTGTGAAGAAAAATGTCCCTTTGTTTGTTTTAAACCTGCTACCTATTAATTTCATTTGATGACCCCTAGTTCTTACGTTATAGAAACAAGTAAATAACTTTTCCTTATACACTTTTTCCATGCCAATCATGATTTTATAGACCTCAATCATATTCCCCCTTAGTCTCCATTTTTCTAAGCTGAAAAGTCCAAGTCTTTTTAATCTCTCTTCATATGGGACCCATTCCAAACCCCTTATCATTTTTGTTACCCTTTTCTGAACCTTTTCCAATGCCAATATATCTTTTTTGAGATGAGGCAACCACATCTGCACGCAGTATTCAAGATATGGACATACCATGGTATTATATAGAGGCAATAAGATGTTCTCTGTCTTATCCTCTATTGCTTTTTTAATGATTCCTAACATTCTGTTTGCTTTTTTTGACTGCCGCTGCACATTGATTGGATGTTTTCAGAGAACAATCCACAATGACTCCAAGATTAGTCCCCATCATATTGTGTGTATAGTTGGGATTATTTTTTTCAATGTGCATTACTTTACATTTCTCAACATCAAATTTCATTTGCCATTTTGTTGTCCAATCACTTAGTTTGGTGAGATCTTTTTGAAGCTCTTCACAGTCTGCTTTGGTCTTAACTTTCTTGAGCAGTTTGGTATCATCTGCAAATTTTGCCACCTCGCTGTTTACCCTTTTCTCTAGATCATTTATAAATAAGTTGAATAGGATTGGTCCCAGGACAGACCCTTGGGGAACCCCACTATTTATCTCTCTCCATTTTGAAAACTGACCATTTATTCCTACCCTTTGTTTCCTGTCTTTTAACCAGTTATCAGTCCATGAAAGGACCTTCTCTCTGATCCCATGACAACTTACTTTTACTTAAGAGCCTTTGGTGAGGGACCTTGTCACCTCTGTGGTCCCAGATAAGACTCACTGATTTTTAAGACACAAATGGCTGTGTCTACATTGGCACCCTTTTCCGGAAAAGGGATGCTAATGAGACAAGTCGGAATTGCAAATGCAGTGGGGAAACTGCGCTTTTTCTGGCTCGGGGCTTTGACAGAAAAAGCGCCAGTCAAACAGCGGCTCTTGCGGAAAATAAAGCCTTTTCCGGAAGATCCCTTATTCCTCTTAAAATCAGGAATAAGGGATCTTCCGGAAAAGGCTTTATTTTCCGCAAGAGCCGCTTCTAGACTGGCGCTTTTTTCCGTCAAAGCCCCGAGCCGGAAAAAAGCGGCAGCCATGTTCATGTAAATGCCGCGGGGAAAATTTAAATCCCCGCTGCATTTGCAATTCCGACTTGTCTCATTAGCATCCCTTTTCCGGAAAAGGGTGCTAATGTAGACACAGCCGTGAGTAGCATAAAGCAGACAGATAATACAAGCCAGTTAAACTGGATTTATAGCTGTTTTGTTTCACCAGAGTAACATAAAGTATCTAGAGTGCATACACAAAGCTTCCCCTCCTTTGTGTCCTCTGAATTATCTTGGCATCTCACACTTACCTACATTCCCTTGCACCCACAAATACCAGCCAGTTTCCACCTTCCTCCAGCCCCCCCTACATTTTTCTGCATACATGCACCTGCAAACAGGTTTTCCCCTTCCTTTGTTGAGTGGATCTGTATATTTTTTTAAAGGAAATATTTAGGATTAATGGCCATTTTGGCATCATTTTTTCCATCCAAAAGTTCTTCGGTCAACTAAAGGCTGGTGTGTGCAATTTTTTCCTTCAGAAAAATTCATGAAGGATTGCTCTCTTTCTAAAGAGCTGCCTTCTAACATTGTTGTCAGCCTGGACTGAAACAGAACTTTGGTTATGGTGAATAATGGCAAAAGTAACTATTACTCCTAACCTCCCCAGCCCTTATTCATAAGTAACATGCACAAGATTTCAGTGAACTTTAACCATGGAGAACTTGAAGAGTTTGTTCTGTTTTATTCTGGTAGAAGATCATTCAGACTTAAAGGGAAAAGTCTGACACCAGATGCAAAATTTCTTAAAGAACCCATTTTTAATTGATTGTAACTTCTAAACCAGTTAATTATTTTAAATTCTCAGAAAATTCTTTCAACCCTCATATGCTGGGTTTTTAAAAATTAAAGTCTTAAGCACAAAACTCAGCACAGCCTTAACAATGGAGCCGCAACTGAGGACTCCATAATACTCCCTGGAGTATTGTTTGTTAATGAGATACTTCCAGATTATGCGATTCAATATGATGGCCTGCTTAGAAGTAGGTCAGGTATTTTAAATCCACACTGTGGCCTCCTTGTGTATGGATACTATGAAAGTTCATATTTGGAATTCAGACAATCTCTCTCCAAAATCACAGAACGTATGCATTCATGTTGAGAAGTTTGAGATAAAATATGCATAGTAGTCATTACAGGCAATTGGTTCTCCATTGTTTACTTGAGACAGTCCCTTGTCAAATCAGAGTTGTTAAATCTTTAAACCTAGCACTACCATTTATCGGGTGCCTACAATACTTAGTTGAATAAATAACAGAATCATAAATACTGTATATATGAAAACAAACACCACAAGCTGTCCACAGACTTCAGATTCAGTGAAATGTTTGGCAGGAAAAATATATGTTGGGAATATCACTCAGTTCATGTTTCAAGTGCAAAATTGAAACCATACCTGAATAGGGTGCAAACACCTAGTGCCAGAGAAGGCATTTTTATAAACAAGCCACTACAAACTATACTATTTTCCATTTCCTTTATTACTTTCATGTACAGTCCAAGTACATATCAGTAAAATAAGGATTCCAAATTCAATTCAGGAACATATTATAAAATCACATTAAAAAGGGAAAAAAGAGCCAAATACCAACTGCACCAGGAGAAGCACCAGCATTCATCAGTTTATGGGGACACAGTCACACTATACTTTTGTTCCACTGCCAAGAGACCTGTGCCAGTCATTGAGGCAGGGGCAAAATTTCCCCCAAGTTGTCTAACAACTTGATTTGCACTGTGAAAAGTAATTACTCCCCAGTGCTTCCTGGAGCTCTAAGTCGAGGTAATACATTCACATAAAGGGACTAATTTCAACACACTATTTCAAAATAGTTATTTTGGGAATTATTATTTCAAAATAAGTTATTTCAAAATAATTTCCTACTGTAGACATGCCCTTACAGTACACATTTCTGTCTTCAATAAACTAACCCTTTCTGAAAGTTTGCCCCACTGAACCAAGGTGTGCCATATAAAAAATGTATAGAATAATTGCAACTTTCATTATGGTTAGACACAAAGGACTGAGTACCCAATCTATGATAATCAGACCCCTTTAATGATGTCTCAAGTTGGGCACCTAATCCCTTTAGAAAATCTTGACTTACATGGCGAAGGACTAAATATTTCTCTTTCTACACATCAGATGAATGTAAATTTGGGTGCAGTTTTCTCATATGGACATTATGAGGAATTTCCCTGGCAGGTTAATTTTTAAAAGCAAAAATAGTTGTTTGAAACCTGTGAAAAGTGTTCAAAATAGTCACAAAAAAGATGGTACTGAATATAAAATAATAAATTGTACAGCAAAGGTAAACTGATCACTTTCATTTACTCTCTCATAATGCAAGTATAATCAATGAAAATGAAAGGTAACAAATTTCAGACTGATAAAAGAAAACACTCTTTACCAGTTCAACTTACATTAAGGCTGACGGCTTCATTATATTTTTAAACGTTAGCCACCATATGGCTAAATTGAATAGGATTTATATGTAAAGGACATAAATGCTCATGTTTCAGGGCATAAACCAACCACTAGTTTACAGAGATTCAGAAAAAACATCCCCAGGAGGTAGATTACAACTTCCTCTGAAGTAACTTACACTGCTGCGATATTGAATTAGTTGGAATAACTCTGATGTACTATGATAATTCCTATGTTTCTAATGGCTCCGTAAATTTGTAAAGCACTCAAAGAAGTAAAAAGCCAGGATATGTAGATGTGGAAAATCACAAACATATGGAACCCCCTCTGACACAACTTTGAAGCAGGTTTCTTTCCCCATACCCTTCACTTTGAATGTTGTCACACTAGCACTTTTCTTAAAATTCCTCACCAATGCTCTACCACCAGTGCAGTTTTATCAGTGATAGCCATGTTGGGAGCATGAGTGTGGACTGGCCACCAACATTTTAACTATCATATTATCTAGCTCTGCTTAGAGCAAGGATAAATAACCTTAAATAAATAAATAAAATAGTAATAATTAGTGAAACAAATGCTTATTTTGTTTATTTTTCACTTTTACCATCAACAAATCTTGGAAGAGAATTTTCATTAGCAAATTGAAGATTGTGATCTGTGTCTTTTAATTAGGTGAATGTTTCAGTTGTTCTTAGAACTCTAATGAGTCATGATTGTGTAATAAAAGGAAATGGAATAATGTACATGTGATATGGTAGGAGAGGTACCATATTAACAACAACAACAAAAAAGTAACACCATCAAACAGAGTGAATGTTGGCTTCTGAATGAGTGATAAAGGGTGCAAATGGAAAGGATTTGTTGAATCCCCAATGGTTAATGAAGCATAATATCATAGTATTGCATCAAAGATATACATTTTTAAAATGGTGCAGTGTTCACAGTTCTAGAATTTAAATTGGTAACCACCAAATATTTTTTAGGAACCTGGCAGAAATCCTGCTGTTCATATATGTACTGTATGAGTACCACACCGATGGAAACAAATTTAAACAGTAGGTAAAATTATATGTCTTGGGAGGTGTTATTTATCACAAAGAAAGAAACACAGCATCATCTTCAGGATTTATGTATCAGTGGAACAGATATTTTGTTAACATTTTGGAGGTATGTAATTTAAACTAATGTGTGTGATAAAACTCAAAAATTAAAGACTATGATACTGAAAGATCCAGACTGTAAACAAGAATTCCAAAAGTGACCAGTGATTTTGGGTACCTCAATATCACCATTCTAATTTGAAACACCTTAAGATGGTCCTAGTGTAGACAGCCTTCCTTATATGTTGGGCACCCAAAAATCACTAATCACTTTTTAAAATCTTGACCATGCATAAATTTATTTTTCAAAAACAACTTCCTACATTATGCACACAAATAAGCAGCTAGGGCTAGATTTTCAAAGATATTCTGGTGCCTAAAAATGCAAATAGGTGCCTAGTGGGATCTTCAGAAGCAACAAGGTGCTTAATTCCCATTGACTGATCTAACTTCCATTTACATCCATAGGATTCTTTGCAATGAATTTAATAGGAGGTGAATCAGGATTTTAATAATTCAGTTCTACACTTGGACACCTCAGTGTGCATTCATGCCATGTAAGCAGTGAAGGGAGATGAACATTGCAACAATTTTACAACAGTAGCAATGCTGTGAAAAAAATGATCAAAATGAAAAAGGTGAGTTACATTTTGCCCTGTGCCAAACTACAATTTATTGTCCCAGAGAAATGAGTACTAAGCTGTTCAGGTACTTAGGCACCTATCTGCTACTTTAGGCACCTAACTCTGACATTTAAGTACCACTGACATTCGCAAAATCACTGCTGGTGACACTACATTTCCAATAGACATGTACAAAGCTGCCTAAGACCAGCTGCTGTATTCCACAATCAAGGAGCCGCATAGAATTCTAGTGCAGGTACAAAACGAAGCCCCAGTGATACTCTCAAATTAGACATCCCCTGCCTACTTCACCCATGGGGCCAGATATCATGGGCATGCTCTGAGCATACTAACAGGAACAGGCTTTGTGGAGTAAACAGTTGGCGGGGAGGGAGGGGGCAGAATACACAATATCTCAGGCTACATCTAGACTGTAGGCTTCTTTCGGAAGAAGCTTTTCTGGAAGAGATCTTCCAAAAAAACTTCTTCCGAAAGAGAGCTTTTACACAGCAAAAGCGCATCGAAAAAGCAATCTGCTTTTTCGAAAGATAGCATCCACACTGAATGGACGCTATCTCACATTTAAGCTGTGATGACTATGGACGGAGTGGCCACCAGGGCACCTGTGCTTTTTCCTCTTTCCTCTTCTTTTGAAAGAACTCCTTCTTCCCCGTCCACACACGCCTTTTTCCAGAAGAGTTCTTTCGGAAAAAGGCTTCTTCCTCATAGAAAGAGGATTACCAATGTCGGAAAAACCCCTCTGTTCTTTCGAGTTTTTTCCGAAAGAATGTGATTGCAGTGTGGATGTATGTGAAGTTTTTTTGGAAAAATAGCCGTTTTTCAACAAAAAACTCTGCAGTGTAGACATACCTCAATGGTTAGAGCACTTATCTGGGGTGCCAGCAAGACCACAGCTCAAATCCCTGCTCTAAATTAAGCAGACTGGGGATTTGAATCTGAAGTTCCTCTATCTCAGTTGAGTGTCCTAATCACTGGATTATTGCACATTTAGGGTGTTTTCTCAATACCTAAGTACCATTGTGAATCAGACTTCAGTGCATAAATTCAAAGTGCTATTCCCACCTGTGACACTGACTACTTTTAATAGTATTGTTCACTTCCATGTAACCTTTTACAAACATTTAGGTAGGCCCCACAGCATCCCTATGAAGCTGGAGTAATTTTGATTCAGAAGCTAAGATCAACATTAAATTTTGTTGTCTAAACCTGAGCATCAAAAGACATCTAAATGAGTGATCTGTGGTACACACTTCCTCAAAATTATGCTACTTCTTTAGGTGACTATATATGGAGTTAGGCCTCCAGATTTAGGCATTCAAATTAGAAAATTTTGCTTTAAACTGTGTCTACGTTTCCATATCTGTAAAATAGGGATAATATTTAACTAGGTATATTTGTGGACATATTAAACTCCATGTATTTTTAATTGTACCTATGAAAAATATCATTGCTTTCATTTCTTTTTTTTTTCAAGTGATGTGACTTAGCTCTAATAGATGATTGTGTTTCCTGGCTAACAAGCTTCTAAACAGCAAATCAGTTCACGACACTTCTTTTTATAAAGCTGGAGAGTTTTTCCATCACTTGCATAATAAGCCAACATTTCTGAAACCAGGTGTTAATTTTCAGGGGAATAGGAGATTTCAAGCCAGCTGCCAGGACTAATCTAGCAGCCACCACTAAATGCTGAATAAGCTTAGATATAAAATGCATGCCATCTGCTTCCAGGAGTCCTAAACTATAAAGTGTGAGGTGAATTTCTTTTGTGTCCAGAAGCCTCTTATTTGTTGGACATTGTGAAATGAATCTAACTGTATATCACCCTATGCATCACAACTCAGGATCAACAACCAATCATATGAAGTAATCTTCAAAGAACCGTAAATAATTATACATTAGGAATCAAAATGGGCGGCTCAAGTGGATGCAGTTTGAAATGAGCATGGAAGTTTGACATTTTGGGTACGTCTACACTGCAACACTATTTTGAAATAACTAGCGCTATTGTGAAATAACTTAGTCTGTGTCTACATAGCAGACAGTTATTTCAAAATAGTGTCAAAATACTGTCAACCTGGAGGACTTCTTACTCCGACTCCTGTAACTCTCATTGTACGAGAAATAAGGGAAGTCAAAGGAAGAGTGCTCTATTTCAAAATAAGTGCTGTGTAGACTCTCCCTATTTCTAAATAAGCTATTTCGAAATAAGATATGCAATTGATGTAGCTCAATTTGCATAGCTTATTTCGAGTTAAGCCCTGCAATGTAGAATGCACCCAAGGAGTAACTATTTTCATAGTCCATTCAGTCATTATAGAGGCATACAGTAAAGTCCTTATGGCCTGATGCAAGCCCAGTGAAATCAAGGCTCATGCCCTCAGAGCAGTGATTCTCAATCTAGATGCAGCTCTCTCTTTATTATGTGGCTGCATCCACACTATATATCCCTAAGGAAGTCATATGGGTTGCAGCTGTGTGTTGACTGGGCTGAAAGCAGTCCATGGCCGGTGGCTTAAGAATCACTGCCTTAGGGTTTGTCTACACAGCAGCATTATTTTGGAATAACGGCCGTTATTCCAAAATAACAATGTCAGCATCTACACAGCAATTCCGTTATTTTGAAATACATTCAAAATAACGGACGGCTTATTCTGACTTCTGTAAACCTCATTCCACGAGGAATAACACCTACTCCAAAATAGCTATTTCGGAATAGCAGTAGTATAGACTAAGGATGTTAAATAGTGAGTAATTTACTAGTCAAGTAGTCAATGGAATTTCCATCGACTACTCAACTAGTCGATAGGCACATCTGCATTCCTCCTTTGAAACGTACAAGAGCCCCCACTGGGGATCTTGTACATGTCAAAGGAGGAATGCGGAATTACATGTGCAGCTCGGGGCCAGCAGGCAGTCCCGCTGACTCTGAGCTGCACGTGGTGTTCCAGCTTTGAAATGTACAAGAGTACCCAGCAGGGGCTCTTGTGCATTTCAAAGCAGAAGCACCCTCAAGTAGCCTGGGGCCAGCGGGGGACTCGGAGTCCCCCGCCTACCCGGGCTCCATGCGGCGTTGCTGCTTTGAAATGCCATGCGGAGCCCAGGGTCAGTGGGAGACTCTCCAGCTGATACCGGGTTTCGCTGAAATGGAGCCCAGGATCAGCTGGGCAGGCCCCAGCTGATCCTGGGCTCCATGCAGCACTGCTGCTTTAAGACTTTGAAAATAGCATTGATAAAAGCAGGGCAGGTAAAATATGGCCCATGTGCTGGATTTGGTCTGCCAAGCCACCAGATCCGGCCCACAGCCTATCGGGAGCCTCAGCCAGGCTTCCTGCCTGCCCTGCTCCCACCCATTGCTCAGAGCAGTTGGCTGCGAGGATTATATACTTTTTTTGAGTGCTGTGAACCCAAGGGGGAAGGGGAAAGAGGCATCACATGCTGACTCAAACCCCAGCACAATCTTGCAGCTCCCATTGGCCAGTATGGATACGTCTACACTGAGGTGTTATTTTGGGATACTATTAATAGCTATTCTGCATCTTGACAGCACACCCATTATTTTGAAATATCTTTCGAAATAATGGGTGCGCTATTCTGACATCCCTGTAAACTTCCTTCCACGAGGATTAAGGCACATTTCAGAATAGCGGTTTATTTTGAAATTTGGCAATGTGTAGACAAAGAAGGGGTTCCAAAGAGGATGGAGAAAGGCTGATCTCAGTAGTGACGGATGGCAGAACAAGGAGCAATGGTTTCAAGTTACAGTGGGGGAGGTCTAGGTTGGATATTAGAAAAAACTATTTATCTTGGATGGTGGTGAAGCACTGGCATGGGTTACCTTGGGAGGTTGTGTAATCTCCATCTCTAGAGGTTTTTAAGTTCCAGCTTGACAAAACCTTGGCTGGGATGATTTAGTTACAGTTGATCCTGCTTTTAGCAGGGGGTTGGACTCGATGACCTCCTGAGGTCTCTTCCAATCCTATGATTCTATGAGCCTGGCTGAGGAACATGCTGGAAAGGGCTGCTGACCAGGAACTGCCCAGATAAGCACCTCCTTGCCAGAGCCTGCATCTGGCACCTCAGTCCCTCCCTTCCCCCAACTCTCAAACCCCCCACCCCCCGCACCTCTACTCCATGTAACCCAAACCCTGTGCATCCCTGCTTCTGCACTCATACCCCCTCCCAGACTCTGCACCCTCTCCTACACTCCTCCTCCAGCTCACAACCCCTTTCCAGAATTTGAACCTCAATTCCCTATTCCCAGTCACAACCCAAATCCTTGCACCCCCTCCTGCACTCCTGCCCCAGGTCACAACCCACTCCCAGACTCTGCGCCTCCTCCTACACCCCTCTCCAGGTCAGAATCCTCTCCTGTACCCTACCTCCTCCTAGATCCTGTACCCCTTCCTGCACGCCAGGCTCCTGCCTCAGGTCACAACTTCCTCCTTCACTCAAATTCCCTCCCAGATCCTACACCCGCTTCTCCACCCCAATACCTTACTCCAAGCTCCCTTCTGCACCCAACCTCCATCCCAGATTCTGCACCTCCTACATTAATATCATGGAAGAGTGCAGCCCTTGACCACTTAGCAAATTCTTGGAGTACCCCCATCAAAAAATATGCCCACCTGTGGATAAGGAGATAAGAGGGACATATGATTCATCTCTTTTGGGGGCATTGTCTACAATTAATTTAAAAAGTAAAGGTCAAAGCTGGGGGAGAAGTCAGTTGTTTTGATCACATTAGAATGAATGAAAATTTATCGGTAAGTTCCTAAGTTAGCAGAGTTTCTGACTAACCATATCTCCTAGTTTGACTGGTTTGTTTGGTTTTTTTGTGATACTAATATTGTTATAAAGTCTGATGTAGTCTGAATTTATGTTTGAGGAGGTGGAACCCATTGCAATAGAATGATATAAGAGAGAAAGAATGAGAATGAAAACTAGTCTAGAAGATTGAAACCAGCATGTATATTGACAAAATTCTTTTCTGTTCTATTCATCTTGGTATTCTGATAAACTACCCAGCAGGATGAAGTTCAGGACACTTGATATAATGTATATGCAAAGTCTTTGTTGTTATAAGGTGAACTCCCTTACTCTAGCCTTTTCTCCCACACTTGTTGTTTTAATACAGCTGAAAGTTCAACTCCCCAGCTTAACTCCAGTACTTCTTAATGAGGGAAGTGTAACACTATCCAGTCATCTCATTGCACGGCTATCAGAATTTCATTGCTCTGCACAGTTTGATTTATGGGAGGATGGTTAAAACTCACCCAAGCACTGGAAACCCCCCACAGAGCAGAGCCAATTGGACCTTAGCCATGGAAGTGTGTGTTTTGTTTTCATTTTTTTTTAAACTGGTCAGAGGGCCAGGAGTGTTGTTTGTGAAAACTCCCTCTCAGACACAGTGATTAGAGTTTTAGCATCTACAAGATAATATACACCAAATATAGTTAAAGAAACAGCAATGGTAGAACTGTTATATCCCAGTCAAAGGAAATCTGTCGCAAAATGCAATCGGAGTATATGTAGCAGACATTTTACCTACTGGGGCAGAGAAGGACTCCTAGAGAGTACTAAGAGATTATCTTTGACAGTATGGGCTTTCAAGCCATGAAAAATCAGCATGGATGCTTAAGGTCAGTCAGAAAAACCTTAATCATTTTGGGAGACCCGGAGAGGGAGGTGGAACAGCACATGAACCAACATTTCTTCAGTCTACAAGACAAGCCTCCTTGAAGGCACACATGCACATTATCGAATAGATGCAAGTACTGCTAGAGAGGCTGAAGCAACAGGCATTGGCAAGAGTGTAACTGACATGAACTGAGGCCCAAGTTGTACCTTCCAAATAGTTTTCATCTGTGTTCTGATTTTTACTGTACCCTTTCAGCTACACTTAAACCGACAAATAGGCACAACAGAAAGATCTATTGACCATGAAATTATTGTATTAGTTTATGAGAAGACTGTAATTTGTAGGAATAAAAGTGTCCTAGTATATAAGAAAAGATCACTCTTACCTCGGTTTACAAGACAATTTGAAAGTAGAAGCAATTATGTCTGGAGTACTTATTTATGGGTTTATATGTCTGTGTGGCAATCAACATCTCTTGGATAGCACTAGGTTACCTTTGACTATAGTGACAGTATGTCCATGAAACAACACCAGTATAAATGACGTAAGGTTTACACAAGCAGCCTGAATTATCCTGAAAGCAATAATTCTTTATAACAGCAATGGCACCTGAACCACTCAAAATGAGTAATTTTTACTCACTGGTTTAGCTATTTTAAGACAGTGAAGAGTATTTGTGTAGGAATCCAAGCACATCTGAATGAGCCTTGTTAGTACTGCTGAACTAAATCCAAACAGTAAGATTTATCTAGCAGTCACCTTTCAAAAGTCTCCATCACAATGTTGAAAAAGTACATTGTGACATAAAGCAAGCCACTCTAGAGAGCTATCTGCTCTAGGGTCCTGTTTACCCATCAATGAAATTCACAACTATGTAAACCGCATTGATGCAGTAGTGAATTTCATTTTTAATGTTTTTCTTAACTCTCCATCTACTAGAGTCGTGCTATTACCTGAGAATCTCAGGGTTCATTTTTTTTTTTTGCAAAAGATAGTTTTTAGACTTTTTGGTTGCAGAGAAAATCTTGAAAATGTGAATGTTAAAGCACAAAAACAAGGCTAATAAACAGACTAAAATATATTATTGATTCTGGAGTATAGCGGCAGGAAGGCCCACTCTTGGACTGAAACCTCATTGTGCTAGGTTCTGTACAAACTCAAAAAGATGACCTCTGCTCCAAAGATCGTAAAAACTAAGTATAAGACAAGCAATAACAGGTGGAGGAGTACAAGGAAACAGTGAGACAATACTGGTTAGCATGATAGGCTGTGAGTAGTCTCAGCACACCAGCTGCCTAACAGTTGTCAGTTTTTGTATGCATCATGGGTTGACAATATTGATGTAGTTAGACTGGTCCAAATCTCTGATACAGCTGTGCTGTACTGGTGCAAAGCAAGGTTACACCAAAACATATTCAATCCAGTAACATACTAAAGAAAGCTGCTGGTGAAAACACTGGGTTGTGAAGGGGTAGCACGTTTATATTAGGGGGATTTCCTTAATACAGATAGCATCCAGGATCCACTACTTTCCAGGAGAGGGAATAATTCAGATTTATCAGCATTTGTAAACAACAAAGCGCAAATCTCAGGGTACACCCACTTCTAAGCATATTTTAAAATATTTCTGTAATAATGATTCCACACTTGAAAATATATAGTGTTATGCAGTGTTTTGAGCAGTGACTGTAATATTTTCTTAAATAAAGGTTATATCCACTAGGACAGTTTCTCTGATTATTTTACTCTTATTCTTTATGAGAAAGGAAGCACAAAATACTCTTACCATTTTAAAATAACTGCCTGTGAAGACTTTTCTAATACCTAAGGTTGGCCATGCATAATGGGTACAAGTAATACAGGGATATCCAAGCTATTCATAATCTTATATAACAACTATGCAGGGTTACCTAAGATTTCATACATAATATGTCTCTGGGAGAACTCATAATACTATTTTAAGCAAAAAATTCTCAGATAGCTACACACAAGCAGAAGACTATGCAGCCCACCATTGGTACACTCAGACAACCTGGTTTTTTGAGAGAGGATTAATTAAAAATGCAGTGCATGGTATCTGGTGATTCCTTTTTCCCCTCAGAGGCTACGTCTAGACTGCAAGCTTCTTTTGAAAGAAGCTTTTCTGGAAGAGATCTTCCGGAAAAACTTTTTTCGAAAGGGAGCGTCTACGCAGCAAAAGTGCAACAAAAAAGCAATGTGCTTTTTTGAAAGATAGCATCCACATTGATTGGATGCTCTCTCGCATTTCAGTTGTGATTACTGTGGACAGAGTGGCCACCAGGGCACCTGTGCTTTTTTCGCGGAGGCCTCTTCTTTCAAAACAACACTCTCTTCTGTGTCCACACATGCCTTTTTCCAAAAAAGCTTTTTCGGAAAAAGGCTTCTTCCTCAGAGAAAGAGGTTTACCGCTGTCAGAAAAACCCCGCCGTCTTTCGACTTTCTGTCAAAAGAGTGCAATAGCAGTGTGGATGTAAGTGTAGTGTTTCTGGAAAAACGGCCTTTTTCCAGAAAATCTCTGCAGTGTAGACATACCCTGAAGGAAGAAAAAAGATGGAATCTAAATAAGAAAAAGAATTGAAATTCCAGATCACTACAGTTTACAACTTTTACTCTCAAGACACAAGTAATAGGAATTATTTTTACTCGTGTTCAGAATAGCACTTGACTGCAGAAACCATACCTGTCATCCTAATTAAATAATCACCCGACCAGACCTCGAAGTCCTTAGTTCAAGTTAACTGTTACACCTCATTCCACGAGGTGTAATGAGTCCATTAACAGTCCATTAACGTTTGACTGCCGCGTGTAGCCGCGGGCAGTTAGTTCAGACTAAGGGGGATTTAAAAATGGCGCCCGGACGGGAAGATGCAAATAAAGCCCGGGATATTTAAATCCCGGGCTTCATTTGCAACTTTGAATGCCTACATTAGCCTCCCTAGTTTGAACTAGGGGGGCTAGTGTAGACATACCCTATGTGAACTAAGATACAATGAAGCAAAGGTAAACTTAAAAGGAAAAATGTACCAATGACAATAGTTGCTTCTCTTCCGCACTCTCCTCCACCCCGCTTTATTTTTCAGTTTGGGGGGAGAAGACTTGCTTTAGGCTCCATTCTCTTCCTTATAATGCCTGAGCTACTTTAAGCAAAATAAATCACTTCTCCATACATGTGGGGATCTCCCACTGATAATTATAGGAATTGCACACACGTATAAAAAGACCCCTAGGTACTGTTTCATCTCCCTGACTTCTCACAGTAGGACAGATTCAGCTATGGTGAATTAACTGGCTTGAGGGCACTCAATTTGGCCTCTTGCCTAAGAATACACCAAGGACGATGTCAATGACCATTCTGCTGTTTTTAAGCAACCACCTGCTGCAAAATATTCTAGATGACATAACAATTTTATTAAAACTCAACACTTTAAAATGTATATATTGGTCAACACTCAGCCTAATAAAAGTGCAAATTAGAATAAAGTAATATAACTCTTGCATCAAACTGACAGTTAAAGTACTATCTAAGGATTTAGTCAGTGATAAGGGCGCAATTACATTAGAAACTATACAATACAGACAAATAACACAATTTAGCATTCAGAAAAGATATAGAGAACACGCCTTTACATTTGTATTCTAAAAGCACAGCCACTGGCATTATTGTGGATGGGTCCAAATGATAAGAAAAGCAACCAACCTATCACTTCCAACCTCTATCTAAAAGCAGTCAAGAGCTTCTATATTGTGTCCCAGTTGCAGAGCGTAGAGGGGTGGGGAAACAATTGTGCAATCTGCCTTACGGTATTTGGACTTCTGTGGCCTTTTAAAGTAGGAGAGGCTGATTGGTGGAATAGTGCAGGGAATATGTTACTCTAGGAGGAATCCAACTGCAGCCAATACAAATTACTTTGTTATTCATTTACAGATATTCAAGTCAGTTAATAAAAATCTGCTTGGCCTCAGATGTTGTCTATCCTAGTCTGAGAGATGGCCCATAGAACACCAAGGTGTTCAACACCATGTTGAATTTCATGAGACAACATCATGCAAGATGATGGTGATAATACTTAGTATTTACATCCTGCATTGCATTTTCAAAGCACTGTGCAAGTACCGTTAAATTCATCTCAGTCTGATATAATCTCCTAATGATGGGATGTATTCCCTATAGTGGCCCTCTGAGGGGGTACGTCTAGACTATATCTGTTTGTCGGAAAAAGCTACACAAAATGCGCACTGCATTTTGCGTAGCTTTTTCCAATACTTTTGTCGGAAGAGGCTTTTCCGACATTTGGCCCATCTAGACTGGGCCAAATATCGGAAAAAAACCCTTTTTCGGCAACCCCCTTGTTCCTCGTAGAACAAGGAATACAAGGGCTTCCAAAAGAGCGCATTTGCTCTTCCGCAAAACACCAGGTTCCCCTGGACGCGGTATCCCAGAAAAACTGTATAGTCTAGACACACCCTGAAAGGGTAAATTAGTCCAGGCAGGCCTATTCAACCAATTAAGCAGCAAGTAGGGGAAAGATGTAGGCTAAAAGGAGGCCACTAGAGAGAAGCAGACTCAGCTGGTCAGGAACAGGAGGGGCCTGTATAAAACCCAAGAGCTGAGGGCTGCAGGATGGGAGTCTATAGTCAAAGGTGTCCACTTTCAAAAGTGTCAGGCCTTGCTCCCACTCCACCCCTACTCCTAGACAGCTGGAGGGGAAGGACTGCAATTTCCCTAGAAGGGGAGGAACTTAGCGACCTGGCTGGAGGGCCAAGCCACAGACTGGAAGCTGCAGGACCAAGCATGACAGAGGCAGCAGGGTGAGAGAAGAAGATGGATAGAAAGGCCAGTGAGGAGGACACAGCACTTGGCAGAGCTAACCCCCGGGATGAGGTGCTATGAGTGGTCAGGAAACCCCATCATACTCCTGCTTCCGCTCCCGCCTCCACAATAAGCCCTGGTCTACACTAGGAAGTTATTTCTAAATAAACCCCCTTATTTCAAAATAACTAGTGGCATGTCCACACTACCAAGCCTGTTATTTGGAAATAACTGTCTGGTTATTTCAAAATATGTACTCCAGTTTTCCTCAGACAATAACGCTTAATTCAAAATAGTTATTTCGAAATAGTGTTAGTGTGGACGCTCCGCTGCTGCTATTTCAAAATAACTACTCCTCAAAGAAATTTGAAGTAATTACTCCCCATTGCTTTCTGGGGCTTTAAGTTGAGGTAGCACGTCCCCATTAACAGAGCCTGCCTTGAACTAATTTTGAGTCTCCCCCGCTAAGGGGGACACACTATTTCAATTCTGTTATTTCAGGAGTTATTATTTCAAATTTTAGCTATTTTGAAATAATTTCCTCATGTAGACATGCCCTAAGAGTCATGTTGGTCGATGGAGGGCCTTAGTGATCTTCCATTGGTTGAGTATTTCATAGAGCTCATTTCTGCTGATGTCATTTATAAAGACAAGGTGGGTAAGGTAATATCTTTTACTGGACCAACTTCTGTGGGTGAAAGCGACAAGCCTTGAAACTTACATCTAGCCACGGTACCACCCACCTACCTCCTCCCCTCCCAGCAAACCAAACCAACAACGTAATATCAAAACAAGAGACTAACTTAACAATCAGATAGAGATACAGCACCATCTATTGACTAAGGTGCTGTCTGCATTGATTGTTACAAGAAGTGCATGTCTCTTTCTCAAATATGTGCAGTTCATTATGATTACATTGCATGTCCCTAAACAGGAGTGCTAGAAGTGAAAGAACAAATGTGTGTGATACTCTTTTTTTAAATTTTATTTTGGACAGAGACCTTTCACAGAACGAGGACATCTGAAACTGCATTACACTGTTTAAGAAACGTTGTTAATTCTGTCACTGAGCCAGACCACAGAGATAAGATCTTACATGAGAAGAGACAAATGCCAGGGGGCCAAGTGCAGACAATGAGGAAAAGGGCAGGAGGGGAGGTGTTAGTGGGAGGGGGGACAGGGTGATGCTGGAATAGGAGAGGGGAAGGGCATTGGGGCCTAGAGGGGGGAGGGGAAGGTGCTGGAAGAAGGCTTGAAAGAAGGGGTGGGCATGAGAAAGGTGGGAATGGAGCAAGTCATGTGTGAGGGCACAGAGGGGCAGGAGGGGAATGGGGCAGAGAGTGGTGAGGGGGTGGGCATCAGGGAAAAGAGGGCAAAGGCAGCAGGGGCAGTAAGGGAAGGGGGAGGCACCAGGAGGGTGCAGGGCTAAGGGAAGGTGCAGGTGCCAGGGAATTCTGGGGGTGAAGCAGAAGGGCAGACACCTGCAGGGGAGGGACCAGCACCAGAGGAGAGAGGCAGGGCAGGTGTGTAGAGAGAGGTGTTGGAAGAGGGGATGAGGAGGGGTAGCTCACTTGACCAGAGTGGGGCTACTGGAGGAGTGGGCACAGGGAGGAGAGAAGGGCTGGTGGAGGGGGGCAGGTTGAAGGAGGGCTGAGGGCAGTGAGAAGGGCAGGAGTCAGGACAGCAGAGGAGGGTGAGGAGTTGGGGGGCAGCAGGCACCAGGGGAGCTGATGGAGCAAGGAGGAGACATGGCAGCAGAGAGAAAAGGTAAAGGTTTATAAAATATTTATTAATAACTTGGGTGCTACAGTGGCACATCCAAACAAGCCACATGAACTCAGTACAGGTGCACAACACAAAATCCATTCTGCTCATGGGAGGAAACTCTTAGGCTATGTCTACACTGGCGGCTTCTTGTGCAAGAACATCTTGCAGGGTTCTTGTGCAAGAAGTCTTGCGCAAGAACACATCCACACTGCCATGTGTGAGCTGTGCTTTTGTGCAAGAGCATCCATGGCAGTGTGGATGGTCTCTTGAGCAAGGAAGCTCCAATGGCCATTTTAGCCATAGGGGTTTCTTGCGCAAGAAATCCCTGCAGAGCATCCACACTGCCCTCTTGCGCAAGAGAGCTTACACCTGTTAGAAAAGAGCGTAGCTCTTGCGCAAGACGCCCCTCTCACCACGCCGTACTGTAAATTTCCTTGTGCAAGAGCAGGCGGGCAGTGTGGCTGCTCTGTGGGTTCTTGCGCAAGAACGGCTGTACTTGCGTAAGAAGCCGCAAGTGTAGACATAGCCTTAGAGGGAACACTTCCCCCAGTCTCTCTGCCCCCGAGTTAATGTCACACATATTGGGTTAAGGCAATTGCAGGATAGTTGCATGAGGGGGGTTTGGTGGGGGCCAAACTAATCCCTGTTGGTAGGAGGATGGTGGGAAAAGTCCTTCGAGAGGGGTGACATGACACCTTTTACTTCTGGTCATGTGTCTATCTTGCCCCGAGCGTGTTACCTCCAGAGGCCTGGTTAACGGGGGTCAGGGAGTGTGGCTAATAGGGGTCGGGGCGTGGTTAACGGGGGTCAGAGGGTGTGGCTAATGGGGGTCGGGGCATGGTTAATAAGGGTTAGGGGGTGTGGCTAATGGGGCACCACCAAAAATTATACAAATCTGCCAGCCCTGGAGGAGGAGTGTGTCGGCTGCCTGCGCCACAGGAGGTGTGAGTTTAGCGCAGGGTTTTCCCGTGCCATGGGAGGGTGTGTGTGTGTGTTGGTGGGGGATATTTTTGTGCTGTTTGCTGTTTTTGGGGGTTTTTTTTGCTCAACCAAAATTGCTGTGGGGCCCCATCAAAATTGTTCGAATTGGGCCCCGTACTTCCTAAAGCCAGCCCTGAGTGTAGGTTCCCCAATGCTGGGGGCAGTAGGGCCGAGCCCTGAGGGCTGTATCCAGGCAAGCTGGGGGCTGCGTTCAGCCCCTGAGCCATAGGTTCCCCACCCCTGCACTAGAATAAAGGCAAAAGAGGCAGTAGGGCTCAAGTCTCTCTGGTGTTTATATTTGAAATTATTCACGCTGTACAAAAATAATGGTCCTGCTCCTTAGGCCAAATATCATCAGGCTACCCAATTTGGAAAGCATTTATCTTTCTACAGTTGGGATGGGGGGGCTTAGAGGGTCAGTGTAGTTCTACTGAAGTTAAAGGAGCAACACCCATTTACACCAGTTGAGAATCTGGCCAGTGGATTTGTTTGAGCTTTATGTATCTTCCAAAACCAGCCCTGGATCTACAGTGACAACCTGTCCCTTGTTTAAAGAATCTGTTCTTGACATATTCTCTGATTCCAAGGGGCAGGACTGAAGTGCAGGAAAAGATAATTAAGGATGTTGTAATACATAGCAATGTGATGTTATCCCCTACACATAAAAACAGTGACATGTGATTGGCAATATATTGCTCCAGAAATAATACTAAAATATCTAAATACAAATCCAAGATGCCACAGTTTGATTTTTTCCCATGCAAAGTAAAAGTAATCAGGTGTGAGTTAACTTTAATCTTTGGCCCTTATCCTGGCAAACCATTCCACACAGGAAGACCCTTACGTCAGCGCAAGGCCCATTGAAACCCGATCCCCATGAGCACAGGGGATCTGTCTGTGAGGAACAGCTTGCAAATTCAGAAATTTACATCTTACCAAAGAGCAAAAGGACAGTCACTTTCTGAATCTGTGACATTATATGAATGAAAAGTGATCAGTTTTAGAGCTGAGACCCTTAAACTAAATTTAAATTAGGTGGCCTGTAAAGTCTGATTACTAAGAAGCTGGGGGTATAGAGAGGTGGTGAGGTGGCTCCCCGGGAACTGGTGCATGTGGGGAGCTGGCTTTTAAGCCCGCTCCTCGGGTATACCGGGAACTTGTGTGTAACCATGAAGGCTAACTCTCACATCCCTAGTGTGTATTCAGACAAATTACTGAATATGATTCTGATTATTCCAATATCTGATTTAAGGGGCAGAGAAATCAAAATAACCACCTCACACCGCAGAAAGCAATGACCAGACTTCTCTCCAGCACTGCAAAATTAGAACAGCTTTTCCCAGTTAAAAAGGCTTTCACTCATTACAGATTAGAAGTAGCATTCTTATGCCCAGCAAAACACCATGCAAACTACCGTACAAAACTGTGACTCATATTCTGAGATTATAGTGATTTCCCCTTTCCCCCACCCCAGTTTCACTATTAGCTTGGACAGAATTGCCTTTTGAACCTGCCACTGATGAGGATGAAACCTGAGATATGTGTAAATGGAGAAGCAAGCAAGAAATTCTACCTTGGTTGGAAGAGCAATGCTAACAACACTTCATTTTATAAACCAAAATTGAGCTATGTTTCAGTTATTGTATACAAAAACCGGTATAAATTTAGACTTTTCTTCTTCCTCTGAAGCACAGGAACAACTTAAAAAATAGCAGCATGTTTAATAGGTCTTGTGAACATTTTTGAGCAAATGAAAAATTTCCATGCTGGAGAGCATCATCTGTACTGAATGAAGAAAAGGTTGCATGATCACACATTTAAACACTGATGATGTAATAAAAGACTGAATCCAAATGCATACACATAAGGAAATGGAATGAAAGATGCCCAGATTACTTATGCAGGAAAACTACACAGGCACTTCTCTAACCTTAGGACTGTCCTCTGCCAAATATGAAGTTCATACTCCTAGTCACAGAGGGCATGTCTAAACAGCAGGGCTAAATCCGAAATAAGCTATGCAACTTGAGCTACGTCAATTGTGTAGCTTAAGTCGAAATAGCTTATTTTGGCTTTTGGCGTTGTTTATACAGCAGGATGTCCAAGTTAGAGCATGATTCCTCTGAGTTCCCTTACTCCTCCATCTCAACATCATTTCGACATTACATAGAAATAACTGCTTGCTGGGTACACATGGACTATGTTATTTCGAAATAACACCAGTTATTCCAAAATAACGCTGCTGGGTAGACATAGCCAGTGGCACTACAGCTCTTTGAAAATGAAAACTGGCTAACATTACTAAAACTACTAGGTTGTATTCACAAAAACAACTGTCATGATTTTGCAGAAACTTTCCCCAAAATATTCAACTTGAGGCAAAGTTCAAAGATGGAAAGTTTCAGTCTGAATGGTTTAAGTTTGGCACAGTTATAAGCAATTGAAAACAGGGGGTTATAACAGGAAATGTTAGGAAACCTTAGCAATAGGGACTGCTACCATAATTCCTCAATATGTTCCAAAATATACAAATGAGCTCAGAAGAGACTGAACAACGGTCCCCTCTTGGTTGAAAAGCTGAAACTAACAAATGTTACCTTTTTGCTTTTTTTCATGAAAATTGTGGGTGTATCCCGGGTGTGGAGGGGGGGGACACTTTTTTGCTCCATTATTACTCTTCCTTGTCTGCACTCCTCAGCTTATAGAACAACACAAGGATGTAAAAAGTAAAGGAAATGATCTTTACGAGATGCCTCTTCCATTCAGTTTGACAGTTGCAGATGGGCTAAGGGATCCGATTTTGTTCCTGGGCCTTCATCTGCCTAGCCAAAAGAACAAAGGGTCTATACTTCAAACCTACCCTTGAGATTAGAGCTATTCTAAAGGATTTGGGCCTTATAATACGCGCTCTCAGGCTGGCTTTGGTAGATTTACACAAGAGTTGAACCTGACCCAGTCTGTCATATTTTAATGACAAATCAGCATATGGCAAGGAATGTAGCATTGCAGAAAATGACATGATGGTGCAATCAAACAAATGTGTGTGGGCCAACATGATATTCTGTACTGTTTTGGAGAAAATCTTGATTATAATGCTGTTCTCCTGTTCTCAGTGCATATTTTGGGAGGAAGACTTTGCGGCAGAAGTAGAACCCAGCTGAAAGCCATCATGAAGCCTTCTTACTTGAAGGGATCTGGCTAAGACCTTGTCTATATTACAAACTTCTGTCGACAAAAATCATGCCAATGATCAAATAGCGCTGTAATACAAACCACAAGAAAACTTCCCATAGGTATCGACATGGGCAGTCAGTGAAGGTAGTGCTGGGGGAAGCAGGCCTCCAGCCCCACCTCCAGTCCCGCCCCTTCTGCTGAGGCGCTGCCCCCCACCACAGAGGGGGATGGAGGTAAGGCAGCATGCTGAGCACACCTGCCCCCCACGATCCCAGGGAGGGAAGGAGGTGAGTGCACGCATCCCAGCCTCTCCGGCTAGAAGCACCAAGAAGGGAGGAGGGCATGCAGCTCCAGCCTTCCCGGTCCCGGAGCACTGGGAGGGCAGGCGTTCGGGGGCAGCAACATTCCGCCCTCAGTACGCCTATGGCAGACATTCTGGGAGTGGCGTGTGGATGGGGCCATGCTTGGCAATTTGGGAAGGCTGTCCCTTCCCCCGCTTAGGCTACTGGATGCCCATGGGTATCGAAGTCACTATGGCTGCAACACAGCTGGGGCTGGACAGCCTTCTCTCTTCCTATACTCAACAGATCCAACAGCTCAGTAGAATTTCCAACATTTCTGGGCCTATAAAAGGGGAGAGGCAGATGGCTGTGTTCCTGGGTGCAGGGCAGCCGCAAACTGCTGACCCAAGCAATAAAGATGTGCATTTGTGGGATATGCTCCAATTTCCAGTATTGGGGCTCTGACAGGTTTTTACAAAGCTCTTTTGCAGTGATTTGGTATTGCCACTCCTGCTGGGTATCAATTTTTAGTGTCTGGGAGTAAAATTGGATGCACACAAGATGCTGGGGCTCTTGTACATTTCAAAGGAGGAATGCAGAACTCCACGTACAGACTGGCGCCAGCGGGAAGTCCCGCTTACTCCGGGCTGAATGCAGTGTGCCAGCTTTGAAATGTACAAGAGTCCCCAGCGGGGGCTCTTGTGCATTTCAAAGTGGAAGCGCCCTCATGGAGCCTGGTGTCAGCGGGAGACTTAAAGTCCCCCACTGACCCACTGACTTAAAGTCCCCCACTGATCCATGCGGCGCTGCCACTTTGAAATGCCACATGGAGCCCAGGGTCAGCTGGGGACTCCCCAGCTGATCCCAGGCTCCCCATGGCACTTCCCCAGAACCCGGGATCCGCTGGGGACTCACCAGCGGATCCTGGGTTCTGCAGAAATACCTTTCAGAGCCCAGGATCAGCTGGGGAGTCCCCAGCAGACCTCAGGCTCCATGCAGTGCTGCCTCTTTGAAACGCTGTAGCAGCATTTCAAAGGGTCTTTGAAGTACCCCCTTTCCCCCCACCCCTTGCTGCCTCTATCTGATAGAGGCAGAAAGGCTGTGTCTAGACTACACCTCTCTGTCGACAGAGAGATGTAGATTAGGCATGTCGAAATTGCTAATGAAGCAGGGATTTAAATATCCCACGCTTCATTAGCATAAACATGGCCACCGCTTTTTTTCGAAATGGAGCTTTTTTAAAAAAAATGGCAGTCTAGACACGGATCTGTCAAAAATAAACCCTTTTTCGACAGATCCTATAAACCTCATTTTTTTTGAGGAATACAGGATCTGTCTAAAAAGGCTCTCTTTTTGACAGATCTGCGTCTAGACTGCCGCTTTTTTTCTAAAAAACTCCATTTTGAAAAAAAGTGGTGGCCATGTTTATGCTAATGAAGCATAGGATATTTAAATCCCTGCTTCATTAGCAATTTCAACGTGCTTGATTTGCATCCCTCTGTTGACAGAGGGATGCAGTCTAGATGTAGCCTAAGTGTGTGTGTGGGGGGGGCGGGAATCAACTAGTCGACTGGTGCTTATCGGATAGTCAACTAGTTTTTAACATCCTTAATGTGTGTGTGCTCTGTTTCTTTGAAGGCAGCAAAGTTAATTTCGGTGAGATTCACAGTGAGTGGGACTGGACACTGCAGGGAGACATTAGGGATGCCAGGAACTGGGGTTCACTGTATGTTATCTGCAAGGCAAGGCTTAGACTGGCAGATTCTTGCTTGCTGGTAAGGCAGGTAGGCTGGAGCTGACACATAGCATAACAGCAGCAAAGCTCTCACTTGCTGAGGCATCAGGGTAATACAGTTCTGGGTATTTTGAGGAGAATGCCACAGCTTCCTAGTGGGTGGCTGTAAAAACTCACATCCTCTGTGGAGCAACACAGAGGAAGGTCTATGGCACACACTCACCAGTGTGTTATAATATACTAGTTTGAATCCTAATATTCAAATTCAGAATGTGTGGAAAGCTGTTTAGGCTTAGCAGGCTGAAAGCTAAGAGTAAGATTTCCACCACATCTATCGTAGCACTTCAGTATGCTGAAGACAATGCAGTCTTTGCCCATTCTGAAAAAGATCTTCAAACTATCTTGAATGTGTTTGCTGATGCTTACGTATGTCTTGGTTTCACCCTCAACATCAAGAAGATCAAAGTGCTCCATCAGCCATCTTCAAATGAGAATGTTAAAATCAATTAAAATCAACAGAGAAGCACTAGAGAATGTTGATCATGTTCTCTACCTTGGAAATTATCTTTCATCCAAGGCAGATATTGATGTAGAAATCCAACATTGTCTGAGCTGTGCCAGTGCAGCCTTTGCTTGTTTACAACACAGGGTTTTTGAAGTTCACAACATTCAAATGGACACCAAACTTCTTGTCTATCAAGCCGTCATTCTCCCACCACTCTTGTATGGGTCTGAAATCTGGACAACCTACAGACATCACTTGAAAGTCCTTGAGAGGTATCACCAATGCTGCCTCTGCAGGATCTTGAAGACCAAATGGGAAGACAGGCACACTAACATTAGTGTTCTGGAAGAGGCAAAGACCACCAGTATTGAGGCAATGATCATCCGTCAGCAACTTTGCTGGACTGGTTACATTGTTCAGATTCCAGACCATTGCTTTCCAAAACAGGTTCTGTTTTCTCAGCTGAAAGAAGGATACCATAATGTGGGAGGACAACAGAAGCATTATAAGGACTTGCTGAATGATAACTTAAAGAAATGCAACATTGATGTTGACACTTCGGAGACACTCACCCAGGATCGCTCAAAATGGAGAGAAGTCCTACGCAATGCCTCCCTGCATTTTGAATTTGCCCGCTGACAAGCTAAGGAGGAGAAGAGGTGCAGGAGAAAAGAGGAGACTGGCTTCTAGTCATGGCCAACAATCTCCTGCTGTACCTGAAAACATCTGTCCTCATTGTAACAGAACTTGTGGTTTAAGGATCAGCCTTATCAGCCACCTGAGGGTCCACAACTCCCATGGAAGATGATCAACGAGAGACCACCCATCATCATATTATACTATTTTGAATCCTAATATTATGCATTTCTCTGTACTACAAATGTATATAAATCAAGTAGCAACAGGATGGCAGGCAAACCTGACAAGGAGTGCAAATACTCTACGGCTGTGTCTAGCCTGGCATGATTTAGCGCAAAAGTTTTTCCGTTAAAAGTATTTGCGCAAGAGAGCGTCTACACTGGCACGGATGCTTTTGCGCAAAAGACATCTTTTGCGCAAAAAGCATCCGTGCCAGTGTAGATGCTCTCTTGCGCAAGAAAGCTCCGATGGCCATTTTAGCCATCGGGCTTTCTTGTGCAAGAAATTAAATTGCCTGTCTACACTGTATTCTTGCGCAAGAGGGCTTATCCCTAAGCGGGAGCGTCAAAGTATTTGCGCAAGAACCACTGATTTTGTACAGTACAAAGTCAGTGTTCTTGCGCAAATACTCACGGCCAGTGTAGACAGGCGGCAAGATTTTGCGCAAAAGCAGCTGCTTTTTGCGCAAAATCTTGCCAGTCTAGACGCACCCTACGTGTATATTTTGTACTGGGAATAGCAAGTACATCTCCATCTCAGAGTGAACCCTAGTTTATTAGATCTTCATTAGATGTTGTACTAAGACCAGCTGATATTAATAAGGCCACACAATCCCTGTTGTCGACAGCTCATTCACATAATTCAAGGCTGCCTCCAATTATCTGTGGGAGATTTTCAGGCCTGACTCACAGCCTGTGAAGGAGGTTCCACATGGGCAGGCGCTTAATGACCAGATTGGCTTATAAACACTAGCTAATCTTTCCCACATGTACACCTGAAGAGTATCACAAGTGACAGCTGTTTAAATTTCCAAGGAAATTAATGACTCCTAAAGAGGCAAAGCTTATCGGGGCTTTGACTAGTCCTGATAACGGACAGCCACCAAGGGGCAAACTGTTTATAATAGTCCATAAGTGCTTCATTCTATGGGTTCATCTTGGAAACTTTTATTGACACAGTCTCTTTTATTAATGTTTGTGCTGGCCAAGAAGAGAACAGCTTTGTTCAATCTACCGGTGATATTAGGCTACTAAGGCCCCTAATGAGCATCTCATATCTTCAGGTCACAGTCAGTTTAAGATGATCAGTACCATGGGCAGGATACCATGGATTCAGTGAAATCATATCAGACAGATGCATTGTTTTGGTTCTGCGTGAAGTTTACATGCTTATAGGACCCGTTGGTAAGCCTGCCGAAATGTTAACTTGGGAGGAATGGATCAGTTGTTGCATTCACTATCTTGGGAACAGTGGAAAAAAGAATAATCAAAAGCAGATTTGCTGTGAGACCATAAGCAACTTTTGTTAATAGATTGCATATGGAAAAAGTAAGCTCCTTCCCCATTTCCCCTTCTATACAGTGTCTGTACCTATACAACAGGACACAAAACCTTGGTGTCAGTTGCCCAGGCATTCCACATTCCCCATGAAGCACTTGGCAGGAAATGTGCTCATTCCCAAGGGGACTTTGCGGCGTCTGGTTCTATTTCAAAGAAGGTATTGTAAAGAGAGAGAATTTGTGCTGATCAGTAAATGTGGGAAGTGGGAAGATCTTTGTTAAATGTGAGGGCACAGGGAGAAGAGAATTTCAGCTCCAGCAAGCCACTTTGCTGAAGACACTTTCAGTGCTGTCTCTGCTTCAAAGACCATGATAGGAGGAGTACTTTTATGTAAAACCTCTCTGAAATAAATATCTGTTTTATCCTGAAATGGGGAGATTACATAGGACCACAGAATGAATTTATATGCAAGACTGCAAACAAACTGAACAATTCAGAAGAGTCTAATCAACCCAACATTTCTATTATCTGTTTTTCCCTCCATTTAAACTAATCTTATTGCTGTGGTATTGAAGCAAGAATGCATCCTATGGGCCTGATTCTTCTCTCACACTGGTGCAAATCAGAACAAATTCCACTAGAGTTGCACCAGTATTAGCTTGGTGAAAGTGACAGGAGAATCAAACCCTGTTTATCTAGGTTCATAGTATATCGGTTTCAAACATACACTCTGCTATTGGCCCTGCTCCAGATGTGTGATGTATATACAGTGCGCCAGTTCTTCACCTACTGCACAGAACTACACTGATGGAGCTGTGTTGATTTACATTAGCTGAAGAGCTGTCTCAGTCTTGGCTGCCTATGCTCTGTTGTCATTCATAATCAAAAGCTATTTTGGGGTTTCTTTTCCTAATGAGAACATTGGAGCCTCCAAAGTCTGGATAAACTTTTTTTTGCACGGGCTGTTTCATTTGCTTTTTCTGGCTAGCATGTCATTTTTCTCCAAGAATAAACACAAAAAGTGAATAAATCGCTCATCTTATGATTAGATTAATAAATAATGGACAATCCAAAGTACAACTTTCAGACAGCAGAAGATCTATGTCCTCTCAACACACACAAACACGCTTCATTTCCTCAATTTTATTTCAGGATGTTATATTGTTGGGGTTATTTTTTCCTCAGATGCTAAATATCTGTTACAGAGCATGTTCTACCACAACCATAACAGTACGACTACTATATTAGGCAATGAACTCCATTTGTTCAATATTTGGCATCTTTGCTGGTTATAATTCAACCCTATTTGTCATCAAAGGGTAAGAAAAACAAGAACGGCTAATCTAAGCAGAGCAGACATTGTTAGCAGGTAAAAAAGACTACTTTGGTTAAAATGACTGTTTACTAAACTTTTCACTGGAGAACCAACAAAATCAAATGCTTAAACATCCTGGCAAAGATACAGAAGTCCTGTTTGCTCATCTCTTTTGTTTGTCTGCAGTTCTGGATTTTGGGAAGGCTATTTCTGCTGCTGCACACAGCACATCAAGAATCAAAACAGAGCACTTTATTATCACTGTAAAACATCTCTTCTCTTCTTGAAGCATGAAGTAAATTTAAAGGTCATGTTCATAATATATGCAGGTGTGCTCTGTGCACAGTACCAACTGACAACAAACAGCTAGGCAAGTGAGATGCGGAAACAGTCTAAAAGGAAAAATCCTGTTTGCAATATCCCATCCTTCTTTCTCTTGGTTTTTCTTCCTCCCTTTGTTATTCTTTCCCTACTTGCTATGTCTTCTCTTAAACTAAGACCCTGATTCTGCAAACAAGACTCACTGGGAGGGATTCTGCATCCTGCTGTAACCGCTGTATTCTGACACAGTGAACAGGAGGGATGAACCTTCCCGGCTGGCTAAGCAAAAAAACCTTCCTGCACAGATGCAGCATGGGACATCATGGGGGACCCTCTCAGTCTCCAGGGCATGTGCGTTGGGAGGCATTTGGGGCATGTCAAAAGGAGCACAGGCACAACCTATGGTGCTACAGCAATTCCACTCTTAGGCAGCCCTGATCTGATCTAGTTCACTGAGGGCTGCACTGGCCCATGATTCAGCCTAGAATCATGGGGCGTGGGGGACACAGAGATTTAAACCCTTCCTTCCTGGGGGCTGTATCTGTGAATGTTGCACCTTCAAAAGGCATAGCACACAATCACAATCATTGACTGTCATGAGATTATTCTCCTGACTAAAGTTAAGCACATATGTGTTTTCCAGATCTAGGACTCTGATTGGAGGCTCTTTGAGACAGAGACTGTTAATTACTCTATGTCTGTAGACACCTTCCACAATGTGCCCTGACCTGGCTGGGACCTTTAGGCGTTACTGAAATACAAATAATAAATGGTGTCATCTTTCTGCCAAGCACCAGCAAGTGTCTGAGGCCCTGCAGATTGCAAGAGAAATCAGTGTTGTGGAGGCAGTATGGGCATCTGTCATAGTGCAACTTGTTTTATTTACACCCTTACACCAGTGCTGGATCAAATGTAGTCACAGCCAGCATGCAGGCCAGGGGTGGCCAACCTGTGGCTCTTCAGCCACATGTGGCTCTTTGCTCACAGAAATGCGGCTCTCAGGGTTACAGCTTGTTCGGAGCCGTGTGCCCGCTTTGGGCACACGCCCCAGTTCCTGGAGGGAGAAGTGTGTGGCTGTGGTGGTGGCAGCTCTGGTGAGACCCAGGCATTGGGTTAGAATGGGAGGGGACTGGGGGTGCCTGGCTCTGGGGGAGAGGGAGGGCATTGGGTTTGGGGTGGGCTGGGGGTGCCTGGCTCTCGGGGAGGGATGTGTGGCTCTTTGCGCTACTATCCACAGCTCTTTTGGCTCTTCGTGTCTAACTAGTTGGCCACCCCTGGTGTAGGCAATCTCCTCTCCCCGTTCCACACTCAGCTAAAGTGTTCTCAGGGAGCATCTTTGCTTCAGGAACTGACTCTGCTTTAAACAATTAATGCAGAAAGCAAACTTCTTTACACTTGCCAGAGCTCCCACAAAGGATTTGCAAATTGTTTTTTTTTTTTTTAAAGACATTTTCTTCCCAAGATTAAACATGCAGGGTATGTCTACACAGCAGCGTTATTTTGGAATAACTGACATTATTCCAAAATAACAAAGAGTGCATCTATACAGCAAGCCATTATTTCAAAATAATGTGGAGCTGAAGGACTTCTTACTCCAACTCCTGTAACCTTCATTTCACAAGGAGTAAGGAAAGTCAAAGGAAGAGTGCTCTTCCTTCAACTTCCTGCTGTGTAAGCAGCGCCTATAGCCAAATTAAGCTATTTTGACTTCAGCTATGCAATTGACGTAGCTGAAGTTGTGTAGCTTAATTCAATTTTTGCCCTGCTGTGTAGATATGCCTTTACTTACAATGAAAGCAAAAGGACTTGTAAGACTACACGTAACAGTGCCATCTGGTGACTACTGTCATTTAAATATAGTAAACTGAATGGCTGCTTCAGAAAAGGACTGCCTTCCTGATATTGATTCCCTGCCAAAAAATGGAATGGCTGATACAAGACTCGATCAGTAAAGAATGAAGGTGATATAATTAATGCCAATCAACATGGGTTATGGACACTACATCCTGTCAAAGTAACTTGATATCTTTTTTGTTGTTGATCAAGATAATGTAACATACATAAAAAAGCTTCAGCGGGGTAGCCGAGTTAGTCTGTAACAGGAAAAACTTAAAAAACAACAAATAGTTTAGTAGCGCCTTAAAGACTAACAAGACATGTAGATGGTATCATGAGCTTTCGTGGGCACAACCCACTTCTTCAGATGACAGGAGTGTTGGAAGTCCAGATCCAAGAATAAATAAGGGAAAGGGGGTGGGAGGTAGATGTTTGACTTGGTGCCACATGGCAATTTGATTAAGAAACTAACATGACACAAAATCAACATGGTACGTATTAAATGGATTCACTTAACTAACTAGTCTCATAATGTAACTGTGAATGAGAGCACAGGAATTATCGTCAAGCAAGTGTGTTTCTAGTGGGGTCCCATGGAATTAATTCTTTTCCTTATATTATTTCACATTTTTTGAATGATCTGGAAAAACACATAAAACTATCATTAATAAAGTTTGATACAAAGATTGGGGTAGCGAGCGGTAAATAATTAGGAGGGCAGGTCTCTGAATGAGCATTCTGGATCACTTGGTAAGTTGGGCATAAGCAAATAGTGTGTACTTCAATATGATCAAATGTAAGGTCATACATCTAGGAACAAGGAATTCAGGCCATACCTATCAGATAGAGGACTGTAGCCTGAGAAAAAGTAACTTTGAAAGACATGATCAGCATGGTGGATAATCAACTAAATGTGAACTTCCAGTGCAATGCCACGGCCAAAAGTGCTAATGTAAGCCCCATCTGTATTTGGAATGGATGCAACTGCTACTGAAATATTGTGCTCAGTTCTAGTGTTCTCAATTAAAAAAGAGTTCTGGCAAACTGGAGAGGGTTCAGAGAAGAGCCTCAAGAATAGTGACTCTTCAGTCTAGCAGACAAAGGTAGAACAAGATACAATAGCTAGAATTTGAAGTTAGACATATTCAGATTAGAAGTAGAATCTACATCTTTTTAACAGTAAGGATAATGAATGATTATAGCCAGGAGAGCTGGCAGATTCGCCGGGCCCCTGGGCAAGAGGGGGTTGATTTCATGCTCACAGAAGGAGTTGGGCATTGGGCGGAAGGGGGAAGGGTGGGGCAACTGGCCTCGGTGCCACCCAGACTGCACCACTGCTTTCTTCCCAAGATTAAACATTTGCATACAAAGAAAGAAAAAGAAGTTTGTAAGAATACCTGTAAGAATACCTGTAACTGTGCCATCTGGTGGCGCCTCTGGTGGTGATTTAAAGGACCCCTTTGATGCTAACATTTATATGGATCCACTTCCTGGGCCTGAGTCACCACATCACATTTGCACATCTGTCTGACAGCTCCTCACTGCTCCCCACTATAAAGCTGGTGAAGGCTGGAAACAGTCTGTCAAGAGTGCAGATCCCAGAAGCTGCTTGAAAATGTTGCGCTAAGAGTAGGTTGATATAAATTGATATTGACCAATAAATCTGCTTCTTTTTAGTAGCTTTTTAACCTATAAATGTAGACTTGATTATAGGCTGTTAGAGAGCAGAATGGAATCATGAAACATTGTCTGAGTTTAACCTGCTAAAGTGAGTTAATAAAAACAACAGCAATGACTCATAAATCTAGCTTGTTTTGTAGCTGCTGTTATCTTGCTCTATGCACGTGGCCTCCAAATACAGTTTCTGAAAGTTCATCTTTCTGATCTAGAGATATTCCTGGAATAAAGTTCATTTCACGTGGAGGAGCTTATGGCAAGATATCACAAGATGCATGTTTTTCTTCTCCCCCACTAGAAAGCCAAGATTCAGTTTCTCTTCTGCCCAAGTTAGATTAGCTTCCCATAACATCACTCACCCATGACAGGCACCATAGTATTTCATCCCATGACAAATTGAGCCCTGTGAACTAGAACACCAGCTTTTGGGGCTGACCGCAGTAGGTGTTGAAAGAGCCTGGAGCATTTGGCCCTGAAAATAGGCAAAACTGTATATGTATATTCCAGCTGTGTATTAGTTTATATGAGTATATATTTGCTCTTTGATCAAACCATGCATGATCTTCTGTGGAGTTTATATGCATGAAATAAAACCATTTCACTTACACATCATATGAGATAAAGATTTGCAATCCTCTTGTTACGCAGGAGAAAGCAACTGATAGTATGTCTTACATCTAAATCCTATTCTAATATACTTGTTCAAGCCATTTGAGCATAAAGTACGTAGTGTTTAATTTACAATGAGAATAAATATAATTTTGAGTGTCTTGATAGAGATATTATACTCTTTACTTTCTATAACAGCGCTCAAAAAGATTTCTTAACAGTCCAACTGTCTGGAAAGATGCCTCTAACAATTTCTTTCATACATATACAGCTGCTCATCTTAGCCTTTTTCTGATACTGAGCACACGTTTCTGCTGTATATCATGCATAAAATTATTCAGTATTAATCAGATGAGAGCATTTAAAAACATCTGATTAATTCCTATTTAAAATCTTTTATGAAAGAGAGAAGAACAGTGGTTTCACGATATAAAGATTGTTTAGGTCATCAGTATTGCCAACACAAGCATTCAAAATTCATGAGTAAGAAACCAAAAATAATGAGATTGAAATTTTCAAATTCTTTTGTATTCGCCAGCCATGCTCCCCAAGAGACTCTTGTCCCCAGCTTGGGCCCTCCATTCCCTTGTTCCTCACATTTCTCTCTTTCCCCCTCATATTTTCTCCTTCCGCCATGCATTCCACTACACACTCTCAGTCAGGGAAGTCGACAGCCACACCAGGCCTCTGGGCAAGGTGGATGGGATCTGGCTCTGTGCTCCTAGAAGGGGCAGGTCCTCAGGTGGAAGGGGCAGGGCCAAGGGGAGACGGCCATTAGCACCGCCCGAACCATGGCACCCCCCAGCACTGCTGGGAATGTGCCACAGGGTGCCCACACCTCTCCAGGAAGCCCTAAGAGCTGCCTAGAGCATGCTGTGCAGTGCTCTGGCAGCAATTTGAAAGGCTCAGAGCTCCAGGCACTGCCGCTACCAGAGCAGCAGTAGCAACAGCTGGAGCCCTGGGCTTCTTTGAATCACCGGGCCCTAGGGCACTTGCCCTCTTTGTCTCTACCCCCTCCCCATTGGCAGACCTGCTCTCAGTCTATCACTGCCCCTCACAAAGATCCCAGCACATTCTCAAACCCCTCTGTGTCCTCACATTTTCTTTTCCCTACATGCCTGTCTGCCTCTACTTCCCATGTTCTCCAGCTCCCCGCACTGCTTCCCATTCCCGACATTCCCCTCTATCTTACTGTGTCCTTCTACACCCCACACTTCCATACCCTCTCCTTCAGTATGCTGTCTCCTTCTTCTCTGTTGTAGTAACTGTGCCTCCTAATGTACCCTACTAATTAGCTTCACTTCAGGAGAGCAGATACAAGTTTATAAATTGTCCCCATAACCTGTAACAACAAATGTTGATGAGACAAGGTACAAGAGGGAGACAGGAAAACTGAATTAATCCAAACTAAAAGGCTTGCTGGTATAACTCAAGAACTGTATTAACATCATGTCTGGGAAACAAGAGACATCTAGGACAGAAATCAATTAACTACAGTTGGTGCGTCAGAGATGAGACAAAATTGGGGACAAAATAATGAGGGGATGGGCTATTCTACTCATCACTCTGGGGTTTGTGAAAGAAAATCTTTGGAGGGAAGGGAAATCATGCATAAGGGCAACTATCTGAAAGAAGGGGAAGGAATGAGCTTCGCCATTTTTGCTGCCATGCCCACCATCTCCTGGGATCCTGGAATCAAGTTATTCTTGGGCCTTCATAGGGTTGCCAACTTTCTAATGGCAGAAAACCAAACACCTTTGTCCCACTCCCCCCGAACCTCCTCACTTCATCCCCACACCCTCACTCTCACCGGGTGGTGGTAGGCATGACGTGCTTGGGGTGTAGGTGCGGGCTGTGGGCTGTTGTTGAGGGGTTCAGAGTGCAGGAGGGGGTGTGGGCTTTGAGAGGGAGTTTGGATGAGGGAAGGAGATCAGGGCTGGAGGGAAGGGCCTCAGGGCTGGGGCAAAGTGTTGATATGTGTGGAGGGATACGAGCTCTGGAGTGGGGCAAGGAATAAGGAGTTTGAGGTAAAAAGAGAGGCTCCAGGCTGGGGCCGCGAGGTTCACGATGTGGAAAGGGGGTCAGGGTTAGGACAGGAGGCTGGGACAGGGGGCTGGGTGCAGGAGTGGGTGTGGAGTCCGGGCCACTCTTACTTAAGGCAGAACCTGGAAAACAGCCAGCAGGTCCTTGCAGACAGAAAGAACCCATGACCCTGCATACTGCTTATGATTACTCTGGGGAAAACACCAGGCCAAAGAACAGGAAACAACAGTGGAAAGATCCTTTTCAGGACAAAGGGATTGATCCTGCCCTTGAAAGAAGCACCTGGTCCAATGTTAGTAAGATCAGAATGAAACACAACGTCTATATTGCTAGGCCTACCTCCTTAACATTAAGCCTGGCCTATGGGTCAGAACACTGTTTTTCACAGTTGCACAAAACCTATGACCAATTCCTGCTGAAGTCAATGTAAAGGTGCCTATTAATGTCAGTGGGAGCTGGATCCAGCCCCTGGTGAGCACCTTCAAGTCAGTGGGAGCTGCAGATATACAGCATCAGGTCTCTGTGTTTTCTCTTCAGCAAATTGACAAGAACTACAGAACAGCAATGGCATGCACATTACCACAAGGACATAAAATTGTAGCAAAACCAAACATGCAAAGCTACAGTCTTTATTTAAATTTGTACAGATGCTATACTGGGGAATTCTCCTTATATTTCAGGTGCCCATGACTTGACTTAAAAGTACATCACAACTAATACTCTAAAGTGCAGCAGAATACTTCAGTATAATCCACCAGTTACAAGATAGGCTACTTCAAAGCTCAGATCAACCTTCTCTCCTAACATTCCCCATACCCTCTTTTGAAATGCCTTGGGTATGGGGGAAATAATTAATTAAAATGATAATAACTATAACTGCTACTTCTAACAATGTTCATATTTTAACAATTGGCCATATCCAGTATCTAATGAGTAAAAAATCTGTTAAATACCTAGTTACCCTAATTAAGGAGACCTGAAAAAACGTAAAAAACAACAATAGATTAGTAGCACCTTAAAGACTAACAAAACATGTAGATGGTATCATGAGCTTTCGTGGGCACAACCCACTTCTTCAGATGACAGGCTGATATATATTATACACACACACATAACATGAGGAGACTTTAAAAAAATCTTTTGAAATACTTTTCCTTACTTGTGTTCACAAAGAAAAGAAAAGAAAAGAAAAGAAAGAAAAGAAAAGAAAAGAAAAGAAAAACAACCCTCCATCACACATCAGTTATAGGGGATCTCTTCTGCCAACTCTAATGCACACTCAGTTCCCATTGACATTAATAACAGTGATCAGAAGGACACAGCCATCCTTTCACATAAAGTGTGAACTATTTTCTTTTGTTTCACATAAGATGGTGTTGTTCTCTGCATGAGTTCTTGTTGCATGCAACAGAAAGAACGACATGCATCCCATCTCGATTAACAGTAACATCAAGATTTTTTCAATAAAATATATCAGCAATGAGGTGTGTGTGGTGGGGGGGGGGGCAGAGAAATGAAACACTTTTGCTTCTTGTGTCACTTGTCAAGTGTTTTAAATCTAGAGATTTTCCCATCAAAACTAAATCCATTTGTTTGTTGCCAGGGGGAATGGATCAAGATGCCATTTTTCAAACTGTGGGAAGTCTTCATAGTTCATTTCAAAATAATATTTGTTGAACTTTTGTGGCATTCTTTTACAGGAAGCGAGATGGAGCTGTGTTAGTCATGATTAACTAAGTAGTATGTCCTAATCCCTCCCTGTTTGTGTTTATTCGTGCCTTGCTCTTGGATTTACAGTGTTAGCTCATGGAAAGAAAAAAAAAGTTTTAGTGGGCAGAAAGAATCAGACTTTCTATCCCTAGGCTTAGGGTCAGGTTTGGATATTTCTTTGGGAGAGCCTAAGGAAGACTTACCTCCGTTCTGATTGAAACCCAGATACACAGGCAGTGGGGAAGAAGGGATTAACACACATTGTTCTTCATCTCTCAAAGATGGAGTCTGAATAAAGAGGGTAAACCTGAGACAGAAGCTCTGAACTCTGCATGACCTGCAGTGTATGAGCTCAATCCTGCCAGGTGCCAAGCCAGACGCTCTTGCTTTCAGTTGGAGTGCAAAGGCCCTAGGCTTGTGTTTAATACAATGACCACTACAGTGAGCACTTCAAAAGGCTAACTAGTTATTCTTGAAAGTGAAAGCTTCTCTCAGACATTTCCAAATCTTCACACTCCAGTCCCTTTCCATCCACCCGGTGCTGTATTAGGTATCTATTTTGTCCTCGGTAGCTTCTGGAAGATTGTAGAACTGCTCACTAGCCCATCAAGTTGTATGTTGAAAAGTTGGCAGGAAATGACAGAAGGGCAGTAACTATGCAGCAGAGGTTAAAAACAGAATGTAAGCTATGCTTAAAATGTTCCCATCAGGTCCCTCTTTCCTTATTAAGTTGTTTCAAAGGCTGCTTTTATTCCCCATCTCTCCTGATCAAGTTGACTGATAAAGGAGCTTTTCTTATTTTTTTCTCACCTGATGGGAAAGAGGATCTACTCATTGTAAGAGGCCCTTTTGTTAGAGCAGGACATATCTTTTTTGTTTCCTCATGACTTTTACAGGCTGTAACCTTGGGGAGAAGAGAAGGACAGAGCTGTAGCTTTGTCATGGGTCGCAAAATCCCATTCTGGTGCTTGGGGATGAGGGGAAAGACAAGGAGGTGGTAAACAAGTAAGTGAATATGTTGAAATTCTGCCTATGCTTCCCCAGGTCAAGTGATCCGGTCAGTGACAGATCTGGCCTGAACCACTGCCATGGAGGCGGAGGGTGAATGTGAGGACACTGAAAAACCAAAGTTTTATGGAGTATAATGTTATCCTTATGAGATAAAAAATGCCATCAAATATTATATAGACAGAGGTGCTGACAATAATTATCTGTGTCCTGAAAGAGACCTAGTCAGTGGAAGATTAATATGAAATTAGAAGTCTGAAGAAAACAATACAAATAAATGCAATGAACAAAGCACCCAGCCCAGATTTATTTTCTATGTCAGTAAAACACAGATTATTTTTCAATTTGCAAAAGACCCAAGAGGAAAGGTATCATAATTTTCCCTCATATATTTGAAGGTGTTGTCAGATATTTTAAAAATAATTTTGTAGTGAGATATTCAGAGCAAGCGAAATAGAATGATATTTGTTTATTAAAAAAACAGGTCTGATTTTCAGTTATTGCTTACATCAATATTTTACAAAGCTCTGAAGAGGTACAAGAAAAAACATAAAATTAGCTTTGTTACTTGCCAAGTTTCCCATTCGATACAGATCTTTTGTTTAAGAACCGGGACTTTACATCATTCTTAATTCACCAGACTTCAAATAAATGATTGGAATAAATAATTTTAAGTCCATTTCTGCAGAGCTTTTGTTTTTCAGTTCTCAAGGTTGTACAGTAATGTTTGACACACAGGAGATTTCCATCAGATGAAGTATTGAATGCAGAATGAACAATAATTACAGTAGGGTCCTCTATGGTTAAACCCCAAAGTATATGCAATAAAAATTCTTTCCTGTCACCACAACTTCATCATTCACTCTCAGTCATATTCCCTTGGACATACTGTACGCTGAGTCATATACCACCCCATTGCCTACATGTTGCTTCATGATGTATTGAATGTACCGCATTGAATAGGCCCCAGAATGCATATTTCAGTCCACTAAAGTCTTGATTGAGGAGTCTTTGTATGTACAACTTCCGCTTATAATGGCTCATTTCATCACAAAATAGATAACCAGATACTCCTCTCTTACACCATTCTGACACCTAAGTAACTATGGAATGCAACAGTGTTGCTCCTGACTTTCTCCAGTGTGAGAACAGAATCAGACTCTCAGACATTAGAGTATCATACTCCTGGCAGCTCTTGTGCTTCCAAGACGAAAATTTCATAGTAGCTTCAATGCAGTCTCTTGACTCATGGACCAAAAAAATGCCCATATAGCGATTTGGGACTGCCATTCACATGCTTTTGTGCCCACTCCTGCAAAATGTAAATACTTCCACACACAAGTATGGGCACACAGATTTAGAGAACGTAGAAGTTTGGCTCTCCTAGTGTAAGAAATCATGGTCACCTCTTCTTCCCCCCCCCCCATTCAAAATTAGAAGATTTACCTGGCATTGCTCAGGTCCCTAATTCTTTGTTTTTCTTCATTTAAATCATTCTCTGGGCTTGGGCTGGGGATAAGGGGTTCAGTATGCGGGCTGCTCCAGAGACTACCCCAGCCCTTTCTCAGCGCAGCAGCTTGGAACCAGGTGAAAAGCACTTGTTCATGGCCACTGCATCTGCAACAGGAACAGCCAGGGAATGGGTGTCTGTCCCCTGGCTGGGGAACAGACAGACACACAGACAAACAGACACACAGACATACAAACTCTCTGAATTATATATAGTAGATAGCTGTCCCTTTCTCCACCCCTGCCCCACGCTAACCCAATGGGGTTATAACTGTCCTCATCCCTGGCCCCTTGCTGCCCCCTGTGGTCATTCTGTTTTTTAAATGTCCCTCCTGCCAGACCCTTCCCTTTCCATTGTATGAGTACCAACCACGTTCCAGGCACATCTCATTGTTCTGGTACAACAGAACCTTTAAATTATGATAAGAGGACGCTGAATACCAAATTTGGCAGTCCAGTTCTTACCGTTTAGGAGGAAAAACTTAAAAAACAATGAATAGTCTAGTAGCACCTTAAAGACTAAAAAAAATGTAGATGGTATTATGAGCTTCTGAGGGTACAACCTACTTCTTCAGATGAATGGAGCATTAAAATTCCAGATCCAAGAATAAATAAGGGACGGGGGGTCAAGGAAGTGGGTTGTACCCACGAAAGCTCATGATACCATGTACATGTTTCGTTAATCTTTAAGGTGCTGCTAGACTATTCATTGTTTTTTAAGTTTTTCCAGTTACAGACTAACTCAGCTAACCCCCCCGAAGCATTTAGGAAGAGTTCTTGAACAAACAGACTCACAGACAGTTGGACAGACAGACAAATGCACATTTCTAAAATATATAGTAAGATGTGTGTGTGTATAAATATTGACATAGATAATGCACGTGTTAATTTCAAAGTTGTTTGATAATGAGACTGTTACAGAATAGTTCTTGATCTATTGTTTTTGTGAAATGGGAGCAATAATTTTATTGTATGAAAAATATTAAATAAATAGAACAATACTGTAGCTATTATTTGTGATCAACCTTCTTGTTAGAACAAAATGTATAACTGAAAACATAGCCAACACAGTTTGTACTTTCTAAGCTTAAAGAATAGAAGCAGTGTCCAGCCTTCACTACTCTATGTGCTAGATCAGCAGTTCCAGTGCTGGGCCGTGAACTGCTGGCTGCTGGGCTGCAGCGACTCCGGGGGATGGGGATGGGGTACACCACCCTATGCCTCCCCTCCTGCAACAGCTGTTGGGAGAGGCATATCCTGCCCCACCTCTTAGCCAACCAACACCGAGCAGGAAGGCCACAAAAGAGTGGTTCACTGCGCAGCAGGAGGGCCACGTGGAGCCCAATATGGCAGCCTTAGCGCAGCCATGACCTGGGCAGCAGCACCCAGCTGGTGGCTGGGAGGCAGCACAGAGCTAGGTGAGAGGGCGGGGCAGGCATGAGGGTTCCAGGGGCAGGGCTAGTACCAAGGCTGGGGGGCTGGCGGGCTCTAAGAGGCAGCGGCTGGCACTGGGGGAGCTCGGGAGGGTTGGGTGCAGTGGGGCTCTGGAAACAGGAGGCTGGCACTGGGGGCTGGTGGGGCTCTACGGGGTGGGGATTGGCACTGAGGCATTTGGGATGGGGGGCTGACACTGGGGGCACTAAGGGCAGGAGGCTGGCACTGTGCGGAGTTGGGTGCAGGGGACTCTGGGGTCAGTGGCTGGTGCTGGGGGGTAGTGGAGAGGTGGAGGGCTCTAGGGGTTAGGGTTGGCATGGGGGTGTATCCCAGCCTCAGCTTCCAGAGCACCACGAACAGTTGGCTTCAGCTGCGGCAGCCACCCACCATGTTCACGGCAGCTCTGGGGGCTCGGGCTTTTGGAGGACCAGTAACATATTATTTGCGTATTCATTATTTGCATAATGAATACGCAAATATGCAAATACAATGTTACTGGTCCACCAAAAGTTTGTGAATGGGTTTGCCGGTCTTCAGTATAAAAAAAGTTGGGAACCACTGTGCTAGATAGTGCAACCTCTAGTCAACTGTTGAGCACTTACTTGCATGCATAGTCCCAATTGCAATCTAAGTGAAAGCCCACCAACGTAAGTAAAGGTTGCATTATTTAACCCTAATTCCAAATGTAAGGAGACCAGTGAAAAGGCTCTCACTGAATTAAATAGATCTGATTCAAAAGTTCCTCTCAATAATAGATCTAGCAGGCAGATGTTGTGGTGCAAGGTGTTAATTCTGGAGGACAGGCAAATAATTACTTGCTAGTTAAACTAAAGACAGGAGAGAGCAATGCTTTATTGCCCTCCAGTCAGAGATCTGCTTTAAGCCAGAGTTATTGATAGCATCTGCCTTTGCTCAGGGGACACATGTCAGTGCATAGCCACTTCACCTATGCTGAGTCATGAAAAAAAGTCATTCTCTTCCTCATCTCACCAACACCCTGTTTACAGGAGGAAGGTTTAATTTCAGCACTTTCAACTTGGAGTGTTATTTGGAAACATTTAGCTCATAAAAAGCCTTATAATTCATGCTTTGACCTTAGCATGACCTGAACATTTTGTTAACAAAGTATCTTGTTAATGTTTTGAATAAAAGAACGCATGTGCTTGGGGCTGCTTGGGTTGCCAAAATGGTGTTTGCTCCTAAAAAGGGAAAGTTTTAATTCTATTTTCAAAAGCAATGACTTACTCCTAACTATATAAGGAAATGTCATCAATCAGTCCTGGAAAGAGTGTATGAACTGCAGTGGCGCTAGAATAGCTTGTTTTTGCATTCAGTGTAACATATCTCACCATGGCATAACTCACAGCGGAAGTCTTCTGCTGTGTCTAGTTTTTCTCCACTGGCTCAAACAGATGTGAATAGAAAGTGACAGTTACTACCCACAATGCAAGAGCCATTTTATTTAGCAATCAGATAATAAATGTATAAAGCAATGAGTGAGCAGAACTAAAGGGGAATAAACACTTAAAAAAAAAAAAGCAAAAGCCACTCCCAGTTATATTTACAACAGAGTCCTAAAACAAGAGGTTTTTAATTAAAAAATAATCCATGCCATTTGTCAGATTACCTTTTCATTTCCCCTGTTGTACTACCATCTTTCTGGATATTAGGAAACTTATTTTATTTTTACATGTTAAAGCACTTTTCAGATGGCCATTTGGACACCTCACATTTTTTAAAAGTTATTAAATACCACATCAAGTACAGATGCACTAACAATCATACTTGATGTATCAATGTAATAGCATTTCACCAAATATCTGTGGGTATATTTTGTACAACAACCTTCCACTAAATACTGTTAATCTTCTAATTGAAAAGAACACTGAACTAAGTATTATCTTACCTTAGGTGTTATACCTATCTGTGTAATTTGTATGCATATTACCCGTAAATCTCTCTCTAGGACACAAGTAGCTTTTCTAATGCTGGACACCTCCGATTAGAAGGGAAAGAATTTCACTTTGGTTTTGTCAAAGAAAAACTGATACCTTCAGAATTCAGTGGCTACATCAGGGGTCAGCAACCTTTTCAAACCAAAGAGCCAAACTACATCAAAATTCAGAATAAGTGGTCAACGAAGAGCCGTATTACAATGCCCATTTGCATGACTGAAAAATATACAACTTAATATTAGTGATAATTAACATGATTAATAATAGCATAAATGAAATATTGTACTCACAGACTTTATTTAATGGGACTTCTGCTGCTGCATCTTTTCCCACGTTTCTTTGAAGTATACATCATAACTGGTCAAATCCAGCTTCATGCACACATTCAGGCTGTCATCTGTCAATCTTATGGCAGGGGGCTGGGGATGTAGGGACGCAGGAGTCAGGGTTGCAGTGTATGAGGGGCTCAGTGCAGGGGATTGGGATGTGTGGAAGGTGCAGGAGGTAGGGCAGAGCACTGGGGGTTGGAAGTAGAGTATGGGCGGGGGGCTGGGGATGGATTACCTTACCTGGCTGGGGCTGGGCTGCTGCACCCAGGCATCAGTGACTGGATGAAGGGTCAGGCCAGGATCACCGCAACTGGATTGTGGCCTCCTCTCCTATCCATGCTGCAGCAGGAGGAGACTGCTGCCAGCCCTTCCTGTGGCCAGATGGGGGCTGGACCACCGGGCCTGCCCTGGAATTAGGGCCAGGAACAAGATGCTGCAGCCAAATGGGGACTGGGCCCGGCCCCAGCTCTGGCACACGGAGCAAACTGCCTGCCACATGGCCCGCACTGGGAGCAGCCAGGCAATCACAATGTGGCCCACCCTGGCCATAGCTCCAGCCGTGGGCAAGGACTGAAGCTGGGGCCAGGGCCCCCTGGCTGTTCCTGGGGCATGGCTGCGTAGCAGGTGGCTGTCCTGTGTGCTGGGGTTGGAGTGATGGCCACAGTACAACTGCTTCTGGGGTTGCACCATGGCCCCAGCCTCAGGAGCAGCCACACCATGGCCTGGCTCCAGCTCTGGCACATGGGGCAGACAAATATGGCCAAAAGAGCCATTTTTGATGCCCTACTATGCCGTATTTGGCTCGTAAGCCATAGGTTGCCGACCCCAGGGCTACAGCCTTCTTCCACAGGCTCCTTCTTAATGCTATATAAAAATAATTCTGTCAAAAGCTCTGAGCTTTACAAAGAGTATGTTTATTTTTTACTGTGCCCTCAATGTCATTAAATCAACTAACCAAGGACGTGAACTCAACAAATAAAAATCCTTCACTAACAGCGCTCTGCAGTTGATCATATAAATTGAAATGAGAAGTATTACTGTGATGAGCACTATTCCGCAGCTACTTAAGTCATGAATTTTATTCTTTCTCATCTTTTAGATAATTTTGCTAAATATGTGGCAGGGTATTTTATTTCTGCTATATACAAAATAGTTTCCATGGCAATATATTATATTTCTCTGATCTTTAACCACCCTATTGCTATACCAGTCAGAGACATAAAATTGGCAAGTCACAATTGAATCATTATATTAGTTTCTTCTTTTTATTAAAAAAAACTGCATAGGGAAGGGCTTAATGAGGGGAAATAGTCACTGCTGAAGTCCTGTACTGCCTCCTACACATTACACACTTACTACTTTCTGATTCTCTTATTGCAAGCGAGTGTGAAGGAGGTGGTTTTAGCTTCCCAATCCAGAAAACACACCACCTCCCTCAAGTGGCCAGTGAGATTAGTTTTCTGCTTCAAGAGTTGATACTTAGCAACCCTGAATGAATTAATTTAGCAGTGTACAGAGGAGGGGAGGGGTTAGTATATCTAAAACTAGGCTTTGTTATTTCTTTTATTAGAAGGTCAAACATTTTACATTTAAACCATTCTGCAAAACCACATTTTTCAATGGTGCCAAGAGATAAGGTTCATAGAAAACCACGATAGACATGTAGCTGGGTGCTGAATGGATTTGGATGAGAGGGCAGCTGAAATAGCCAACGTTTTGTGGTTAAGCTGAAATAGCGGACTACTTGTGGTTATAGGAATTCAGTTACAGTTACTTCCATGAAGAGGGCCATATAAGCACACAGGCTGATAACCCGGCTGCAGTTTTTGGAAGGATAATAGTGTTAATTATAATCCCCTGCTCAAATTCTAGTTTGCATAATTGCAGTCTTACTTTGCTTAAAATTCATTCCATATTTGTATATGATTTTTACTTCCTGTCCTAAACTGTTAGAAATGAACCAGTGGAACTCTCTGATACAAGGTATTACAGAGATAAAGGGATTAACAGGATTCCAAACAGAATGAAACATTTATATAAATAAGAATTACCACAATGACACTAGCTAACATAATAATGCATAAGAGATACCAATACTCATCTTTCAGGGTATTAGCCAATCACTGACAGAGTTAGGAAACTTTCCCCATGGGCATGTTATGATACACTAGCCTATTCTGGTGGGGGTGGGGTTATATCTTCTCTGGTAGTTAATACTGGCTGCTGTTAGAGAGAGATAGATCTCTGGTCTAATCTATAGGTAATGTGTATGTTTCCATGTTGGCACTTTCCACCCCTGTGACGGGTGAAGTAATTGCTGACGTAGAAGTCAAATCATATCTTCTATATAAAAGCCTCTGGAAGGCTGGGAAATCCTATGGATCTTGGAATGTCTGTATATTTTGCACATTCAGCCAGGGATCCTGTGCCTTGGAGTCACTCCACAAGACCCTACTTACATGAAGACACAGCTACAGAATATGCAAAAGGAAAATAATTTTTCTGGGATAGTGTAAATGTAAGGGGGTCTCTTACTAAAACTCAATGCAAGGATTTTTGTTGTTGTTGTTGTTGGGGTTTTGTTTCTGGTTGGGGTTTTTGGGGGGTTTTGTTTGTTTGTTTGTTTTTTGTTTGGTTAGCCCTAATACCAAGAGAAAGGAAAAGAGCCAATGAGAAATCAGGACCCTGAGACTGACAGACCCCAGGAACAATGAGGGTGGGCAGGCTAATGAGGGAGTCAGGAGGCAGGTGGGAAACAGGATACTTAGCTGGACTCTAGGTCTGTTCTGGGATGGTAATTCCTATGTTCCTTTGGGTAGTTGTATCTGAAATCAGGATATTCCAATCTGTTTCCTTGATATAGGCCAGCTAACTAAAGTTCCACTATCCAGCTGGTTTTATAGTGTTAATGAAGTAGTGGCAGGAAACATTAAGAATTTTCTTTCATTTCAGACCATTTAGTACCTCAAAGTAGCTCTGGAGGAAAAATGGGACATTTTTAAAATGAAAAAAAGCTGTCTTTTTTTTCATCTGAAAATTCTGAAATGCAAATGTTTTCATCTAGCTCTACTGAAAAACTTTTGAAGAGGGCAGAGACTTTACTCGCCAACCCTGATAGGTGTGAAATGGGATCCTTCTTGCCCGTCAACAGATAACAGTGAAGGTTAGATCTTTTTTTTTTTTTTTTTTGAGAATTCTAGTAGATTTAACCAAAAGAGAATTATTTATTATTTGCAGATGCAATTCAAGACACAAAAATGAAGGACATTGACTCTTCATCTGAAGTTTCTAGATGTGATGAGGGGCAGAGCAGGGAGTTAATTTAGATTAACTTTCAAAGTTATCTCAGATAATTTTTTTTTTTTTTTTTTTTGGTTAAATAAGAGCCAAAGTTTCATTTCAGTTTTCTGTAAATTATCCTATAAGTCCCATCTAAGATCTGCTTTCTTTTATCCTGGGTTCTAAACTCCCTTCAAAAATTCCTTGATATCTAGTGTGAGCCAAAACCACCCAACATATTCAAACACCCCTGAAATTAAATATCATATCTGGATTGAAGGTTGGGTGCATGAGCTCATGTCTTCATGATTTCATAAACAAATAGTTAACTGTCTGATTTTTTCAACTTTCTAGTCAATCATGGGATTGATTTACTAAAGTTTCTGGTAATTTACTGTACATGTTGTGTTTTCTCTATTCATTTCATAATCTTCCAAAGATGAAATTCAAGATTCTCCTCTAATTGTAACAGGACAGATTCTCAGACAGATGACTTTCCAAGTAACCTTCTCATTCTGCTTATATTCAGGGAATGAGAAAGTATGCCAGAGGGTTATGTGATGACGGATATGGGCCAACATTAAAATTTATATTTGTGACCTGGCACGAAGATGGAAACACAGAGTCTGATTCAGTGGTTTTTGAAGCATTAATCCCTGCTAAAAAGTGGCTTTGCCAAGGTAAACCTGACATTTTAAATGTAACTGCTTTGCATACGTTGTATGGAACCTGAGCTCCCATTTTTATACTGCGGTTTTCTTCTAAAATGTAGCTACTGCCTGGCAGGCAATGCAAAAGTGCAGTCTGGGGTCCCCTCTACTAACATTATTTGTTCTACTTCAGCAAAAGGCAACACTAAGACCATCTTAGAGCAGTTTTCAGAGGTAGCTGTGTTAGTCTGTTAAGGTATGTCTACACTGCAACACTATTTCAAAATAACTAGCTCTATTCCGAAATAAGTTAGTCCGTGTCTACACAGCAGGCAGTTATTTCGAAATAGTGTCAAAATACTGTCAAGCTAGAGGACTTCTTACTTCAACTCCTGTAAACCCTCCTTGTATGAGGAGTAAGGGAAGTCAGAGGAGGAGTGCTCTGTTTCAAAATAAGTGCTGTGTAGATGCTCCCTATTTCAAAATAAGCTATTTTGAAATAAGCTACGCAATTGATGTAGCTCAATTTGTGTAGCTTATTTCGAGTTAAGCCCTGCTGTGTAGACATGCCCCTAGAAAGAACAGAGCATGCAAAAGGACTGAGACTAATATTATTAGACAGTATATATGCACTAGATCAAGTAGGGGACTAAAGAAACTAATTCTGCATTCCTTGCCTACCCATGAAACACATATGCAAAAACAAAAAACAAACAAACAAACAAACAAAAACCCCATATTAGGCTCTCTCTCCGAGTTTAACGAGTTACGGACCAAACACTTGGTCAGTAACTCGATCCGTTCGTAACTCGGACCCCACTGAGTTACACGCGACCACGCTGTTCATAAGCGCGGGTTGCGTTCGTAACTCGGGGACCGCCTTTACGACCGCTACATGGGAGCTTTGGTCATAAGTGCGAACGGTCGTAACTCAACCATTCGCAACTCAGGGAGCGGCTGTACTGCTAATATTGTCTTATTTCCTTGTAAGGCAATCATTAATGAAAAAAAGGATTGTTGGAAGATTGATGTTATTCCCATAATTTTAGAGATTTTAGCACTAATAAGTGTTTCCTCTCTTCCTTCATTATTGATCTTACTAAAACCAGTAAGTTTAGTGATCAAAAAAGACAAAAAAAGCAATTGTGGCAATTTAATCCTTTTTATCACACCAGTTCAGCAAAACACTTAAGCACATGCTTGATTTTAAGTGTATGTGTGTCCAAATAAAGTAAGTGAGACTACTTAAGTGCTTAAAGATAAGGCCAAGCTACAGTGCTTTGTTGTACTGTTGCCTAGAAGTATCTGGGGAGAATTAATTCACAGGAGTGATACAGCATAAATGGGAACAGTGTACGTTTTCCTGAGGCCGCACCATCACCAGCAGAGTGTCTCAAATTCAATCCGCAAACTTAAACTTCCAGTGCAAAGACAGTACCATGACCATTCACTCTATGGCCTCTCTGCCAGTTATTGGGGTTGGCACTGTGATGACAATACTTATTTACAAAGAACTAGACTGAGTCCACCAATCTCCGTTCATGTAGGCCACTGAATAATCATTAGATGGTATGTAAATTTGATAACCACTGGCCAGGCCCAGAGTCAAACTGGCAATATGGGTAGTAAATGCACTGCAAATCCCACAACTCTGTGTGGGGGGCCGGAGTAGAAAAACTAAAGAATAAACTAAAGAAAAACTTCCTTCACCCACAGCTGTAACCAGGATGCAAAGCTGTAGGGGTAGAAAAATGGGGTTAAAGGCAAGGTGTGGGAGGGCACAGCCCATGTGTGTCTCTTCCCTCCCTGCCCCCAATTTTTTGGTTATGGCCCACCAACCCAGACAGCCTGAGTGATCTGCAGACATGGGTCAGAGGGTGGGTGTGGTGCTACCTCCCTGATACCCATTTTATGCTGGCCTGTGACGGAGCACAAAGGCTCCGCCGCTGGACAGACGAGGCAGCCGGGAATCCCGGCTGCCGGGCCCCTTCCCCACGTCCGTGCAGCGCATGCTCGCGCCAAACGCCGGGCGTTTTAAACGCCGGCAGCGTGGCTGGGAGGGGGGGAGAGAGGATGGCCCTCCGGAAGACGGGAGGGGAGCCGGAGGCAACGGGGGACGTACCCGACCGGCAGGACGAAGAGCCGGCGGGTCCACCTGTGGGGGGGAGTGGCTCGACCCCCTGGCTGGGAGAGGAGCAGCCCGCGGCTGGGCGACGGGCTGAGGCGGCGCCCCCCGGGGAAGCAGACGGCTGCCCAGCCGGAGGCGCCGGAGAACCAGGTACCACAGTCGGAGAGCGCGGGAGGGGTAGGAAGGAACCCAGGGCGGGCTCGTCCCACGGGGCTGGAGACTTGCGGAACGGAATCCCGCTCCAGCCTTAAAGGGGCGGTGTTCACCGCCCCCCTAGGGCCCTGGGTTGGGGCCCAGAGGTGAGGGTGGGCCCGGGCCCCTACCCTCTCCCCTTCCCCCTACCTGCGCATCAAGGGACAACCAAAAGGGGCGAAGTGACATTGCAGGGCCGCGACAAGGGGGCGGCCCACCCGAGACACTGGGAGGGAACCCCGAGCCAGAGGGGTGTGCCCCCTAGAGGGCCCCGTGGACAGAGTCCCGCTAGGCAAGGGCATTACGGTTGAAAGGTGGGTGGAATAACCGATAAGCCCCGGGGACCGGGTGGCGTTGGGGGGGGGGACGGGACCCCCTCCCCGTGTCCTTTCCGCCCACCCGCCCGGGGGGCAAGAGGAAAAGGGAGGCAGGACCGGGGGGGGGTAAGTGGACCCCCGCGGTACGCCCCCCGACATGGCCTAACCAAACACTATCACATGAGGCTGGCCTAAGCCACCTGGTGTCACCAGTTCAAGCCTCCTGGCATTACCTCTCCTCTAATGTTTTCTCCACATCCCTGCCAGCGGGCACACTGCAAAGTTTGAAAACCTCTGTGGGGCAATCATGTGCCCCCCAGATCTTTTAAATTGTACCTCCTGCTATCAACAGTTGCCTCTGAATGGCTCTGAAAAATGACCACAACAACAACAAAAACACAGCAGGGAGCACAAATATGCTTACTTGCCCCAGGCACTAAATGCTATTACAGCTCTGCCTTGACCTGCCATTTTGTCTCTGCTGTGAGAACAAACAAAAAGTGTACACCTTTTCCCCTCTCCACCTTTGGTGCTTAATTTGTGTCAGGGCTTGCCAGGCTTAGCCCTGACATCTCTAGGCTTGGTAGTTCATAGCCCCAGCACTTGGAGGCTTGCTGCATAAGTTATAAAAGAAAAAAATTTCTTGAGCCCCAGAACTCTTTCGTTACACATTAAACACTGCCCACCTTGTATAACTACATTGCACCAGGCACAGTTTAGCTCTAGGCACCTGAAAATTCAAAGCATCAGCAAAACAATATTTGTAGACTTTGTCCTTTATCCTAAAACTGGGCACTGAGATTACAGCGATGTTGTGTAATATTCCAGAGCCTGCAGGCTGCAGCCAGTGCTCTTTTGAGGATTCTCTCCTTACAACTTTCCCCTGCACTGACTCTCCACCCAAGGGTGTCACTTCCTTGTTCTCAGACCTCTGCAGGATGGTATCTCTTGTTTCTGACAGCCCCCACTTCAACAACTCTCCAAGGTGGGAGGGAATACCTCAACTTCAGTTATTCCTAGCTTCCACCCTCTCCAACTGACACTCACCCTCACACTCCTGAAATTGGGTAAAGATACTTATTTAAAGTCAAACTTTGTAGTATGTATGACTCAGAGTCCCCAGCGATTAACATTTATTTTCTTCCACATACCCAAGGCAGCTCAGGTTATCTTGCTAATTTTCCCTATTCCTCCAAAAGAGATATCATGGAAGAATAGCAAGAGACACATCGTAGGTAATCCACCATCATGCTAACACTGAAAACTAAGGGCATGGATGCACCAACATTAAACACATACTTCTAGTTGACTAAACCTCCTCAAGGGACCTGTTAACATTTCAAGAGGCTGATTGAACCTTGAAACTCATTCCTTGGCCTCTTCTGCACATGTACTGTCTCTATGCAAGTGCTGCACACCACACAGAATATGGGCCTTTCACTCAGGTTTAAAGGTTGATCTGGACTTCAACCACGATTCCGGTCAAATAGAACAGCCTCCCTCAATCAGCTTTAACGTTTTCCTAGTGCAATGGAATCTACTAATACTGAAGTATTTTTCCAGAGTACAATTTAAAACAGGAGTGGTCATAAGTATATATGTTTTAGACATTAGAAAAATCACATGATAGGAAATGCATGTTTCCTGCTTTCCATCGCATTGATCATGAGGCTGTCTAAAGAGCTCACTGAGGCTTTGACAACTTTTCTTCTTCTTTTATTAACAGCATATTATTTCTAGTAAAAGTTAAAGTGCAGTTGCTCAAAAATCAGAAAGCACAACAGTCTGTCTCACTCTCTCTACCTACTTACCTAATAGCAATTTCACTTTAGGGACATTTACCTTTAAGAAGGTGGGTGCTTCAAAAAATGTTATGGAAGTGCAATAACAGACAAGGGGAATAGAAGGTGCTAAATATAATTTCTTAGATATACCAGCTGCAGAAGAACAGAACACTGACCTGTTTGGGGTGTTCAGGAAGCAGCATCGGTCATTTTCCAGGTATCAAATCTCAGGAGGGACCCTTCCAAGCTGTCACACACAGAATACATGTCATATGTTTTTCTGCAGTGGTGAGATGAGTTTCAGTATATTTTTAACACATCGAGATGATTCTAATGGTATTTTTCTGATGTTGCTAAGCTGTAACACAAACACTATTCCTAAATTTTCAACTAAAAGATTAGTGAAGCCCATAGACTCTGATGAATTTGAATTTTTTTTTATTAGACTAGTAAGACCAGAAGTAGTTTCAGGAACATATTTCACCCCAGCACTCAAATCTTTATAACCATCTTTTTCATCTGTTTTTCTCTTTGAAGATCCGTAGCTCTTGAGAATTTTCAATTTCCCAGGCCCACAAGATGTTCTTTAGTTGAAGACAGCATTCAAACAGAGAGGATTGAAATTGGAGTGTTGGCTGAAGTAGTGTAACATTTAGAAACAAAATGAACAATCCTGCAAGGCACTAGGCAGACAGGATCAGACTCCAAGAAAGCCTGATCCTACTCCCCTTGAAGCCAATAGGAGTTTTGCTATTGACTTCAATGCAACTTGCTGTGTAAATAATAATTACTTGTGCGAGACAGGATGCTATAGGATCAAACTCTGAGTGGTATTGTGTATGGAATTCTAAAAATAGGTGGTTTCCTGTTTGTCTGTTTCAAGCTATACTTAGGAAAGAAGAGCATCCATTACCTAACAGTGATTCAGGTGAGTTTCAAGTGAAGCTGAAACGCACACACATATGCACACAGACAAATGTAATGTCCCATCCAGACTGTTATGAGTTTTGGGTTTTGCAGTGACACAAAACAGCTGTTTGGTGAGAGCTGAATTTCTTAGTTTATTTCACTCCCTGGAGCAACATTTTAGAACAAACACAAACGGCATCATTTACTTCAGTTCTCATCTTTCAGACCAGACACTCCACGATGGATCAGGTTATTGACCACTGGTAATGCTAGTTATACAATAGTATTGTTTCAAAAATCTGGGGGACAGGAAAGGAAGGTCAATGTGACATTTTACTAGAAATATCATACTTTTACCCATTATTTGATTTCATACAGTGGTTTGCTACCAAATTTATGAAAACTATAGCTAATTGTAAACAGACCAGAAAAATCTCTCATTATTCAGGATACAAATAATAAAATAAATGCATACTTTAAAACATAGGTTTTGAAACCTGATTTAGGAATTTACCAAGGCAAATAATTGTCCCCCTCCCCAAATTCATTGTCCAAACTTCTTCTCTTGCTATAAACAACCACTGCTTTCAGAAGGAACACCTGAATGAAACAACAGGACTGGCAGCAAAACCTAGTTCTAAACATTCGGTCCCTTTACAGCCTTTTGAGATAGGAACATTAGAACATGTCAAGGATTTTGAGTCTAAATTTCAAGGTTTTATATGAGAGGATTGGTTTAAGGTGTCTTTAGTTATGCCCACAGAAATGCAGCACTATCAATGATCCGATAGAACAAATCCATTGGCTGCAAACACTATTTGTAGTGGGCTCTATAGAGAATACTAAGAGATATATAGTATCAGCATTTCCCCAGCTGATATAGGAGTAAGACACTGTTGTGTGCAAATGACAAAGAGTTCCAAGCAGAAGCCAAGGAACGGGGAGGATGGAGGGTATGAAGAAGAAAGTTCCAGAATTTGAGCATGCTCCCTCCACCCCAGCTTTGTGTGAAGCCCTCTCCTATAGAAATCAAGATCTGAGGGTGAGGAGAAAACAGATTAGAGGCAGTGATGCTGAGTCCGGGATGATATAAGGGAGACTGGCTACCTCAGATTTAGCATCACTGCCTCTAGTCTGTTTTCTCTGAAAACATGGTGGACCTCTCAAAAAGAGAGGTCCTGAGGAATCTATTGAACCGGCATCTGTGGTGCCAGCCATGTTGACAATGGCAATACCACAAGGGTATGTCTACACAGCAGAGTTATTTCGGAATAACTGACATTATTTCAAAATAACAAAATGCATGTCTACATAGCAAACCTTTATTTCAAAGTAATGGCGAGCTGGAAGATTTCTTACTCCGACTCCTGTAACCCTCATTTCACAAGGAGTAAGGGAAGTTGAAGGAAGAGTGTTCTTCCTTCGACTTCTTTCTGTGTAGACAGCGCCCAAAACTGAATTAAGCTATTTCTAATTCAGCTACGCAATTGACGTAGCTGAAGTTGCATAGCTTAATTCGACTTTTGCTCTGCTGTGTAGACGTGCCCCAAGAGACCTCTCTGATCTTGGATGGAGCTCTTCAGTATGATGCAACTGAGAAAGATCACCCTGAAAAGGACCCCTGGGTTGATGATATGTCCACAGCGTCCCAAAGGGCCACTGTGCTGGCATCTGCTACAGGATGGGTGGAAAGAATTGCGCCATTTCCAGTCTCTGGAGATATTGTTCGTCTCAATGCCAGCTCTTACTGGAGACATAGAACTCTGCCTCTAAGTCTCATACAGAGAAGTCCGAGTGCAGAGACCATGGTGGCCTGGTGTCGGCTGGTGCTAGGGATCAGAGCCAGGATAAGGGTGAGCAGTGGTTGGCACTGGTGGTCTTTGCAGTGCCAGAGGCTTCAGAACTGACAATCTCTTACACTGATCAGGAGAGTGCAAGCCTATCAAGGTTATCAGATCCCTGGCTGCCTCAAAAGTCTCCAGCATGGAGAGGAGACATCAATCCTCCAGCTGACCCTCTTCCACTGGCAATGGACTCAACAGGCCTTTCTGCAGGCCTGGAGTCAATCGTGCTGGCTGGAGAGGCCTAGCATGGATCACGATCCTTTAGCAGGCTCATACACAGATATTCAAGTTGGTGAGAAAATCATAGAAAATGATAACCAATATAGAGTACCCATGGATCATCCATACTGCTGACAAGCACATAGAATAGCTGTAGACTGTGGGCATCTACCCTAGTCCAAGTACATTTCTTTTTCATCTTCTTTCTGCCAACACTGTATACCTCTGCTTGCTGGGCCTAGTCATTCCAGCTTCCATACCATTGACAGGCCTGCTACTACCAACTGCATTGCAAGTGTCCTCACTTATTTGCTATAGGTAGACAAGTCTCATGAAATCCAACCAATCTGTGAGAAAGCATGTGAGGACCAACATTGTCTTCTGATTCTGGGACTACTCCGATGCTTAATGTGAAGCAGCTGCACATAAGCATTTTGAAACTCACTTCTCTGCAGAAAGCCTTCTCTGGTCTCTGTGCCTCTTATTCCCTGTTTTGAGAATAAGTGAAGAGATTAAGTCCTTGCCCTTGTGCTGGTTCATCGATAAAGATGTCCACTAGCATCAATGGTCTCACTAGGGAAGACTAGCAGGGGTAATGGATGCAGGATGGACCCTATGTTGTTAATTTATTTTTTGCATTTCACTAAGCTTGGACTTTTGAACTGAAATGGTTCCACTTTCATTTCCGGCCACTTGATCTACTTATTCCCATATACATATACAACATGTTGGGTTTGAAAGTTTCACATCACATCAAAGTAAACATGGACAGCTGGTAATGAAGGCAAGAGAAGGCATTGCCTTCCCAAAATTGCCTATACTGCCCAGCTGCCAGGGAGGGGCCCTGGCTGTGCCACACAGCAGCTCAGCTTCCCGGCAGCTGGGAAAGGTTGGGGCCAGGCCACACAGCAGCCTGGATCCCCAGCAGCCAAGGAAGGCTGGGGCCACATGGCAGCTCCAGCCCTCAACTGGAGTTGGGCAGAACTTGCCTGGGAGGCAGGGGGAAAGATTGCAAAGGGGCATAGTCTTGGGCAAGGGGTGTGGCTTTGGACAGAAAGGGAAGAACCTCCGCTGCCTTCCCCAGCTGAGCCTTCACCAGCCACTCATGAAGGTAAAGTTTATATTAAAAAGTGTGTGCATTAAGGTTGTGAAAGTGTAAATGGGTACACAGTTAAGCAATGAGCCCAAGGTCATCGGTTAATCTTCAGTTACATGCAGCACACAGAGACAGGTGTGGGGGTGGGGGTGGGGGTTGGGAGGCAGGCAAGAGTCTCTCCCCCCCCCCATGTAAATGTGTAATCTCTGAAATTTTCAGCAGTTACATGTTTACCTAAATAAATGCATTTTAACATGCCTAGTGTATATTGCAAGGGGGGGGGGGACCTCAACAAACAATCCTGGTCACATTAGATTTGTCAAAAACCTTCCCATCCAAAGTTGAAAGAAAGAAAGAAAGAAAGAAAGAAAGAAAGAAAGAAAGAAAGAAAGATATGGAGGAGGCATGATTTAGCAATGAACTGGTACTCAAGTGATCTGTACTCCAATCCAGCCTGATAAAAACTTTGCCACATCCAGGGAACGAATCTGCTCTTCTGACATTTTTTGCAGAAGAGCAGATGCACTCTTTTGGAAGCCCTTGTATTCCTCGTTTCACAAGGCATAAGAGCTCTTCCGAAAGAGGAGGTTTTTCCAAAATTTGGCCCAGTATAGATGGGCCAAACTTTGGAAAAGCCTCTTCCGAAAAAGCAATCGGAAAAAGGTATGCAAATTGAGGAGCGCAATTTCAATACCTTTTTCTGATAAAACTCCATAGTCTAGATGTAGCCTGGGTGACTTAGGCAGGTCATTTAATCTCTCTCTGTTTGAGTTCCCCGCTGTAAAATAAACATAACAATATTTCCTTTCTACCAGTTTGTCTGCATTGTCTATTTAGACCTGTAAGATCTTTGGGGCAGGAACTGTCTCTTGTTGTGTGAATGTACAGTGCTTAGCACAATAAGGTCTCAATCTCTAGCTGGTACTGTAACTCAAATTAATATATCTTCATTACTGAAAAATAAAATGTACATTTATAACCTAAAATTGGATGTCCATTGAAGTAACATTTAAATACAAACCCATGAGTGCAGTCCTATATGTTTTAGAAAGGTGTGTATTGGTGACTCAAGTGTTTGACTTCAAATGTATTTATAGTCATTGAAATTTGAGGTGGCTTAAAACATTTCAAAGATCTTTTCAGAAGGGTTTTTTTTTCAAAAATAAAATCCTCCAGATCATTTTTCTGCTTCTCCCCTGGTATTTGTGTTATGTAACACAGCTGACTTTGTCAGTACATAGTAAATTGCTGGAGGTGTTAAGATTGTAGCTTTCCCTCTTGTAAGAATGTAAGCATAGGTCTATGTTGCAGGTGACATTCACCTAAGCCAAACTCACTGAGCCAAAATTGAACCATTAGAGTGTTGGATAAAATGTAGACCGCAACAGTACAAAGGAACCTATTTTTTACCTAGACATATTTGTTTTTCTTCTTTTGTGAAGATATCCGGCCAAGAAGGAGAGACTGAAATGGTACCACTCCTTGTAAATCTCTTAATCTTCAAGCTCCTCTTCATGTCTATGGCATGCGTCTCCCAGTAATCTTTCCATTTAATACCCATAATCCATAATCTCTCCTTGTAACACCCATAATCCTTTGATATTGTGTGGAGCAGAGTTCAGTAGCTTCCCAAGACAAGACAATTTTTTAAACAATTTATAAAGTTAAACAGAATTTCCTTTGCTCACCCACAAAAGTTAAAATATTTTTATGACTTCAGTTCCATTTCAAACAGGTTTTCTTATAAAAAAGAAGAACATTATTGTTTTGATGATAGGACTGACACTCACTTCTTTAAGAGTGGTCCACTTGGAAGATGTCGATAAACAAACTCATTCCAATATAAAACAGTCCTCCTGCCTCACTCCATTGTTTTCATAAGCCATTTTGCCACACTGCCAACATTCAGAGCATAAGAAAGAAAAAATGCAGTTACTTTTTCAGCTTTCATAGTCCAATGTCACCCACATCCAGAGTCATTTACACCTGTGGTACTGCAAAGTGGAGCAACAATCTGTTCATTTTCAACAGGAGTGTCACACTCAAGAGGCTACTAGAATAATTTCTGTAAAATCAATTTAGAAATCAATCAAGCACCAAAAAAGTCCCTTTCGCACTGAAACATGCTGGTAACTTCCTTGGTTTATACAACAACCCAGCAAAGTAGATGTAAAAGCTTCTGCATTGCCAATTCCCTGAACCAGCCTTTCCCCTATAACAAACTCATGAAACAAATAGAAATAAGACATATAGAAGGATGTTAGGGCCTTGTTAGAAAAGAAGAGGTGCTATGGTGTAATAAAATTATAACTAGTATTGTCAAGGATATTAAAATTGTGAATGTCTGCAAGAGTTGTAGAAGAAAGAAAGAAAGAAAGAAAGAAAGAATACTCTACATATCCAAGGGCATGAATTAAATGTAAGAAAAGGGCCTGTTATGGAAAAATCAGGATAAATGCTTTTACATTTAGAATAATTAATGTGTGGAATAGACTACTGAAAGACTCAGCAAATGCTGCAAATGTGGAAGAAAAATTATTATAGGCTACATAAACACTAGCTAGAAGAGTAGCATGGCCTTCTTCCATTTTGGAAGGCTGTGTTACTAAAAGGGAGCAATGAAAGATCAGAGCATTTTTAATCAGCATGAAAGGAGAAAATCAGCCAAGAACAGCAAAATATGAATGTATTTTAATAGTTTTTGAAAAGCATAGGTCTTCTGGCCGATCTGGGCGTCTGGGATGTCTGATTACCTTACTACAGGAGGAGAAGTGTAACTGAATACACCCTTTGGAGGTTGAATCAGGAGTGCCTGATTGTAAAAGAGCTTGAACTTTATGAAAACAGTTAACGTTGGGAAATCTTAGGGGCTGCATCCCTGGTATCTTGGTATCCACTTAGGAATGTCACCTGTTTATATTTGTGCTGAGTGACACATTAACCACTGTAACACAATGATGCTGAATCACAGTTTGTTACATTTTATCTTTCCCTAGGATTTTGCAGCAGCCAGTGTCTGTGGATGTTTCATCCTCATCCTCACATTGGGAGACTGTGTCAGAAGATACATATGAAATTCATTCATTGGCATTTTAGTTAGACTCACAGGCCAGGAGACTAATAGTTTCCTCAGAAAGGAGAAAGTAATACTTGCCACACCACAAAGAATTTGTGCAAGCTGTAAGTGGTAGAAAGAGAGGCAGAGAGCTGGGCTTCATTAAAAGAGCAGGTCATTAAAACAAAGGTGTTATCATGTGTCTTGCCTTTTCATGTATGTGCCTCCTTGTGGCAGAGCATTTGATAATGGCAGCCTTGCCTTAGTTTCCCTTTACACATCAGTTCTAAAATGTGGCCTATAATGCTTGGCCTTTCTTTATGACTTTGGCCCTCTGGTTATGTTCTTTGAATCCCTCCCTTTCAGAGTAGTAAGGGGTCTTACCTGAAGTTCCTAGGGCTCCAGTGATCATACTGTAGAAAATGTACAGAATAGTCTTACAGGTTTAAATCCAGGAACTGGTCCCCTTTTCTCAAAATTTAAAAGGTGCTTAGATCTGCCATTCTGGTTTTGATCTATTTCAAACCTAAAAGACAAATGGTAATTTAGCCTGGGAGTTTAAATGCTGTTTCCTGAAGCAAAATATAAGTGCACTTACTGTTAAAAGTCATCACAATTCTTTCTCTGCATGTGGCATGGATTTGTACTAGGTATTGCATAAACTGCATGGATACAATGTGGAGAACACAGACCCCCTAGTTTACCACTGCAATCTAATTTTTTAAACATTGATTTTACAGTTCACAATATCTTCACATGCACCAATGATGAGAAAATCTGTAAAGTTCTGACTGCAGTTTTACTTTGGGCACCTCTCAAAAGCTCACTAGAACTATCCAAAACTACAGAATCTGCAGCATTTGATTGGCGATCCCAGGAGGATGGGCTTTCTCATAAGATTTCCAGCACTTTTTCAAGTCTAGATATTTGCATAGCATTTCAGGATTTCAGCTTCCAGAAAATGGAAGTGAAGAAAAGGTAGCTGAACATTTCAGTACCTTAATAACTGTTCACTTCTGTTTCAGTTCCACAAATGATACGCAGTCAGGCGAGTGGGAGGGGAGAAAGAAAGGGAGTTTTAAGTTCTCCAACCCACTTAACCTAGTCATAATTTGTACCATGAGCTATCTTGTGCATGTTTTGGTTAAAGAGGATTTCCCTCTAACGTGATTTTCTAGAATATCTCAATACACAAATTCACCAAATTCTGCCTTCTGTTACTCCCGTAGTCTCCCCCACCCCACTGAAGACTAAGCCCTGATTCTCCTCTGCCTTAACCTTGTGTAGTTATTTCCACCTATGCAAAGCAATTGTAAAACATCACCATTCTTATCTGATGATATTTCACACACATGCAAATATCTATACAGGGTGTACAGGGGTGGAGAATCAGGCCCAATGAGGAGATGAAACTGAGGGTGGAATTTAATCTTCTTTGCCCGAAAGGGTATGAATGAGTAAAAATGATGTTGTTTCCTCACCATGAGGATATGCTTCTGGGGACTCCTGCTTGATCTGTGAATAAATTGCAGGGAAGTTCCAATCTGCTTTCAACAAAGAGGGCTCAATGTTTGTTTGGGTCCTTTTCTTGAATGGAAACAAGGATTCAAGTTTCCCATTCACAAAGGGGGCTGGCAGAGACAATAAAAATTACCAGTTATATGAGGGATGAAAACCAACCTTCTCACAGTCCTGCTACTTTAAAGATTTCACCCAGCATAGCCTAACCTCATCCTCTTCTTTTTAAAAATTAAGGGCCAGAACCACAGCTGCTTTAAATCAGGACAACTCAACCGCTGCCAAGGAAGCTATACTAGTTTATACCCGCTGAGGATCTGACCCACGGTCGTTTTCAAGTATGGGTCTTGCACAGAGTCTGCTAATTTGTCTGTTAGATAGGGAGGAGATATGTGCACTAAGCAACTTCTCCAATCTGTTTTATCGCTTTTGATTGTTATGCTATTTTGTACTCTATTTAAGAGATTAGTTAATAAGATTGATGTTAAGTGTCAATAGGCAATGTCATTTTTAAAAACTAAAACAATATTATCAAGAAGGGCTAAAAAACATTCCTACCAACTTTGCCAACATTGTAAAGTGAAAAAGAAGCAGTCAGAACTGGCAATAAATTTAACTTGGATGAGGAAAGCTAAACAGGTTCTGACTGGAAAATATAGAACATTATTGTCCAACTGCATCATGACTTAATAAAAAATATGTATCTTACACAGTGCTTACTATATCACCCAGTTAAACTTGCAAAAATTGTCTCCTTTTATCTCTCAGAGATGTGGAACATCTGGCAACCAGCTTCCACTTTGCACTTTTTGTTGGCCACTAAAACTTTAAAGTTTGAGGGAAATCCATTACACAACCTCAGCTTTGCCCCTAAAAATGAATATTTTTAAAAGATCCATTGAGATGTCCGATGATAATTCACTTATGTATGGACATGCTGTTCATTTTATTGTTCAGGCCAGTTTTTCACATTTCTGCATCTCATGGGGTACTTGTTCCCCATTGCAGATGTGGTGGGAGGCAAGACACCCATTCTCAAAAGGAATATTTTTAAAAATATTTCAGAATCAGGTTGTACAAAGCAATTCAATTGATTGTGCAAGGCAATACTGAAACAAAGGCTGATTGAAAATTTCCATCAAGACTGTCTTTTGGTGGAAATTTTCCATGAGAAGTGTCCACTGTCTGAGGAAAAAAGTTTGATATGTCATTAAAAAAAAACAAATGCCCCCAAACACAAAGTATTTCAATACAATTATGGCACTGCAGTGCAATCTGTAATTCAGTTTGCTTTTGGCCCCATTTTATTCTTATAGGATGGGCTCCTCAGCCAGACTTTATTTCTCATGGAATTTTCATGATTCACCCTCACCAAGAGAGGTGACGAGAGTGAATATGGGAGCTGTAGTTCGACCAGAGATTGGGATTTCCACATTGAACTAGTTTAGTTTTTAAATATGCACTCTAAAGTCAAACTTTTCTGTGGGAAAAAAAATCAGTTCTGAAGCATCTATGATTATGGGCATTTTACACTATTTGATGTTCAACCAACATACTCATAACTCACACAGTATATTACAGACTATGAACCCAAAGGACAGGGAAATATCCACATTTTTTAAACATTTCCAGTGAAAGCCTGAGGAAAGCTACAATAAAGGCTTCTATAACTTCTATCCCAGCCAATAACCATATAGATCTGCAGAAGGAACTTGGACAGGAGAGACCAAGTAGAGTGTAGGGTTCAAGACTGAAAGCCAACTTGGCTATGTCATGTCTGCTAGATTGGACATCACAAAAATCAATGAGACGTTGCTGGATGAACCTTGAAAGATTTACTTCCAATAAGCACTGAAAATGTTATATGATGTTATGTGATGTTATCTTGAGCTGAAATTGAGTTCTTTTGGCAAATATACCATTCTGGCCACTGATTAAGCAGGTTTTCTTTAACCCTGTGTAGTGCAGTGCTGTAAAGGCCCAAGTCTTATGCTTGCCCATTAAGCATTCACCCAATTGCCCTGCAAGTGGGATCAATGGGAAAGAAATTTTTCTGGTGGTGCCCACTCAATAATGGATAGGGAAAGAAAAGGGATGTTGGACAATGGGAAGGTAGGGAGTAGAAGAAGGAATTTTTGCCTCTATCAATAATGAAAGAGATGTAGAATTTTCTCTGAATGGAAGAGGTATAGCCAAAGAAAAGTTATATAACCCTCTCTTGTGACCATCACTGGTTTCTTCCTCCCTCGTGCCTTCCAACATCAGCAGAGAAGAAAAGTCTCAGAACCCTATCTCAGTTCCTCTCATGAAACAAAATGCTCCTCCATCAATCTCCCCTCTAGTGTGGATGAAAGGGACAGAAGAATCCTCAACATCTTTTTTCTTGGGCTTTCAGGGAGGGGTAGTAAAGAATTGCAGGTGGGGATAAAGTTGCCTAACTTTAGCCAACTAGGTTTGCAATTTTTTTTTTGTCCTAATCATTTATCCTGTTTTGGCAGAAATATACTGGATAAAAGTCTTTGCTTAGAAAAAAAATCAGTGTCGTCAAGGTTCATTCATTTTATTAATCCAAGATGGCTGGTGCTATCATTGTATCTGTGATCTACTGCCAGCAATGGGTGGAATATCCAACCCAACCCAAGTCTCCATCTAGTGATTACATCTCCCCCTAGGAGCTCAAGATGGACAAAGAGGATATAAGTTCTATTGCAGTGACAGCTAACGGATATTTTCCTTTGACCTAATAAGTAGAGGTGTGGTGATTTTGAATCTGAAATCTTATGTTCTATTTCCCATAATTTAGATGTGAAGTTAAGATGACAACCATGATTTCTGTACCTGTGTAGCACTGGAGTTATTACAGTGACTAGCCAACATAATCCCAGTAAGGATACCCACTTCTGAAAAAGAAAGACTAACTGTGAATACACAAAAACAAAAGATAAACTATTACAGGAATCATTGCTACAAAACTCTGAAAGTTAGGTAGATAGATTAGAAAGGAAGCAATATTACTTGTAAATCAGAGTTCCAGTAAGGAGAAAATAACATTTTGTAAATCTGTCCCATGCTATTTTCTAATCTCTCTTTTGTGACTAAATAATCCAAAGGTATCCACACATAAGGAGGAAAAAAATCAGAGAATGGCAATAAAAATTACTGGAAAGCCACAATTTATGAACATAGAAACAAGGCTCTCATCTTACTAGCACTCTTACTAAGAAAACAGTAGTTTTCCTGAAGATGCCATTCTACCATAATCCCTATAAAGAGGGTGTGATGTTAGATGAGAACATTTAAAGCTACTACTTAGAGTGACCACAAGGAAGCATAGAATAAGGATATAAGAGGGAAATAAGAAATAGATCCAACTATAAATCCAAGGACTATGCTTGGGGATGGGAAAAGATGGGACAGCAAGTGCCAAGGCTAGTGAGAAGATACACATCTGTGCACTTGTAAACACTCTGCCCTACTCTCCTGGGGCACATCTACACTACATGGAAGATTGGCGCTGCTGCAGTCCATCTTCCAGGGTTCCATTTAGCAGGTCTAGTACAGACCCACTAGATTGAACTTAAAGGGTGCCCTCATTGGCACCGATACTCCTGTTCCTCACAAGGAGTAAGGGAAGCCGATGGGAGCAAATGCTGTGTGGACAGTGCAGAAACACGATGTAAGATACATTGACTCCAGCTACATACATTACGTAGCTGGAGTTGCATATCTTACTTGGACCTTCCCATGTAGTATAGACCAGGCCCTGGTGAGGAGCTAAATTATACTCCTCTAGGAGAGGTTCTGGCTACATACTTCCCAAACCACTCTGTTAGAAAAGGTGCTGGGAGAACAGATCTTCCACACAGGTGGTCCTGTCCCTCTGATTGACCCCAGAGATGTGTTGCTTCAGAGACTAGAACACTTCATTGTTCGACAGAAAGGGAACACAATCCCCAATTCCTCTCAATCAAATAATCTGGGAAAACTCAATGAGGGAACCTGGCAATTTTCCTTTGCCTAGAAGTTATTGATTTCACACACACAGTTAGAAAGTCCAAAGCCCAGAAACAAAGGAATCCAGCTTCTATTGCCCACAATGGGAGTTATTTTTCTGAGTTCTATAGAAGCAGTCTCCTAGAAACAGAACCATCCTTCTCAATACACATTAGAAGTGGAGAAGCCAGGCTTGGGGGAAATTTGGATCGAGTTAGGATTTCAGGATTGGGCCCTAAAGGAGCAGATAAAATTAAAGATTGCTTTACACTAATAACATTCTACTGCACATTTCAGTCCTCAAATGCTCTAGACCATTTTTTAAATGTAATTAGAAATGGAAGAAGGTGGCTATGGTTTTGCAGAACTACATCAGTTAGGTTGTGATTTACAAAACCCAAATCAGGGATGGTTTCAATCCAAATCCCATTGTTATGGAAACCACCAAAGTCCAGGAAGGATAGAAGGTACAGATAAAAGGTTTAGATCCATCAAACTGGAGTGGTTCGGGTATGAATTTTGCAAAACCTCATCACTCACGTTTTGGTTTTACAAAAAAAAAAAAAGTTAAGGATGGTTTGGATCCTGTTCCATTTAATCTGAATCAGTACATTTGGGCAGAGGGCAAGCGGTTCAGTCAAGGATTCCGTTTTGTCCCATATCTAACTGTTAATAAAGTACAGGTGGCCCCCGACTTACAACGCAATTGGTTCCCGGGGAAGCGTTGCAAGTCGGGGCCATCGTAACTCAAACCCCCATTTACGATAGGCGCCATGCGTAAGTCAGGGGGTTTTGGCCCCTTCCGCACTTACAAAAATGGTTGTAAGTGCAGGGGGTCATAACTCGGGTGGGCGGAAGTCACGGGTTTCCTGTAATACTATATTCCTCCAGGAGACAAAAATGAACTATTCAAGACATTAAATCATTTTGTTCATTTGGAGCTCAGTACTGCAACATGCTGAACAATTCTGTGGAGTATTGTGCACCTAAAACTGCCATCATCTTCACTGGGAGTTGAGGGTACTCATCATTTTGCTTGACTGAACCCTTATACAACTTGGAAATAATGTGGCAGATTCTCAACTGGTGTAAACTATCAGAGTTCCACTAACTCCACTGCCTTCCAAGCAGCTGCACCTGCTTACACCCACACTGAATGTAGCCCATTAGGCAGAACTAATTGGAAACTAAAAGAGCTCCACTTTTAAGAATTCAGATAACACCTGAAATTCCCATGTGAAAAACCACATGAAAAACTCCACACACACCCCATTTGAAAGCTAATCTAACACACACATTTAAGAGACATATACTGGAGCCTTTGAAAATGAGCATCTGTATCTATGGCACAAGGCTCCTTCAGAAAAATAATAGTAAAATGTTTCCTCCACTGACTTTCTACCAGTTACTTCAATCAACTGCCCACCCCCACAGTTTAAACAATGCCAATGCAAAGTTACTAAATCAAGTTTTGATATTCTCTTCTCCTTTTATTTCACTCACTGTGTGTGTCGTTTTTCCTTACCATTTCCACCATGCACCAATATTTGAGGTTTGGTTCACATTTTCATTTTACAATAGTGTTCTTTTTAGATCTGGTTCAATAATTTTACGAACCAATTTATGGTTTCTACTTGCAGACTTTATCACCCTTTTTTAAAATGCACAATCTGTAGCAATGGAAGAACATACACTCATTTATATACAGTGCCATTGTAATTGAAGGACTATGACTGAAGTTAATAGCAAAACTAACACTGATTTCAAAGGGAGCATGATCAGGCCCATACTATTCAATTTAAACCACAGTTTACATAAGCTCTGATGATGTATTAAATAGAACAAAACCTGATCCAAAACTCACTGAGGCTTTTTCATTGACTTTAATAAGCTTTGTAGTGAACTCAAACTTACTGGCCTATAATTGACAGAATCACCTCTGGAGCCCTTTTTAAAAATTGGTGTCACATTAGCTATCTTCCAGCCATTTGGTACAGAAGCTGAGTTAAATGATAGGTTTCAGACTACAGTTAATAGTTCTGCAATTTCACATTTGAGTTCCTTCAGAACTTTGGGTAAATACCATGTGGTTCTGATAACTTATTACTGTTTAATTTATCAATTTGGCTATGTCTACACTGCACCTCTCTTGCGCAAAAGCCTATGCAAATGAAGTGTGGATTAGCATATTGCCATGCTTCATTTGCAGAATTAATTAGGGGCCATTTTTTTCAGGAAGAATGGCTCTTGCGCAAAAGGGGATTTTTGTGCAAAAAGGAGCCGTCTACACAGCCTCTTGCGCAAAAACGGCCCCTAATTAGTTATGCAAATGAAGCATGGCAATATGCTAATCCGCGCTTCATTTGCATAGGCTTTTGAGCAAGAGAGGTGCGGTGTAGACGTAGCCTTTGTTACAAAACCTCTTCTAATGACACCTCAATCTGGGACATTTCCTCAGATTTATCACCTAAAAGCAATGGCTTAATTTAGGAAATCTTCCTCACATCCTCACCTGTGAAGACTGATTCAAAGAATTCATTTAGTTTCTCTTCAATGTCCTTATCATCCTTGAATGCTACTTTACATATTGATTGTCTAGTGGCCCCACTGGTTTTTAGCAAGCTTCTTGCTTCTGATGTGCTTAGAAAATTGCTATTACTTTTTGAGATTTTGACTAGCTGTTCTTCAAATTCTTTTTGATCTTCCTAATTATATTTTTATATTTTAATTGCAAAAATTTCTATTTTCCTCATTAGAATATAAATTTTACTTTTTCAATTAAGACTTTTTGTCTCTCCCTGCTTCTTTTACTTTGTTGTTTAGCCACAGTGGCACTTTTTTGGTTCTCTTACTATATTTTTTCATTTGGTATATACATTTAAGTTTGAGCCTCTATTATAGTGTCTTTAAAAAGTTTCCATGCAGTTTGCAGGGTTTTTACCTTTGGCACTGAGCCTTTTAATTTCTGTTTAACTAACTTCTTGATTTTTGTGTAATCTGAAAATAAATGCTGCTGTTGTGTTTCCCCACCATAGGGATGTTAAATAATATTATGATCACTATTAATAATATTATAGTCACTATTTATACGTGGTCCAGATATATTCACCCCTTGGACCAGACGCTGTGCTCCACTTAGGAGAAGGAGCACTAGGAGGCTCAAGGACTTGCCCAAGAAGACAGACTAAGTTTGTGGAAGAGCTAGGATTCAGAACTCTCAGTTATGCAGCTGAAACACATTTCCATCTTTCTAGAATTCTCACTAAACAGGTGACATAAAAAAATGAGACTCCTGACAAGAGGAAGAACACAGTATCAATCATGGCCCCCCCCCCCGCTGATCTGAAAATAGCAATGTTGCCCTTAACGTTGTAAAGGAAGATATGTCACTTGAAAAGTCAGAGAGAGGGCACTTTACACAATGGGGTACAGAAGGATTTAGTAACAGGGAAGGTGGTTTGGGGCTTCTCATCCCTGGGGGACTGTGGGAATTCTCCTTTTTATCTTTGATCAAAGAAATGAAATGTTAATAAGCCCCCTCAATAATGCAGTTGATATTTCTAATATCAAGATCTTAAGAAATTCAATATCAATATTCCTACAGTCATTGTAACTTGTCCACATTACAAACAAATATAAAACCATAAAGGCTAACAATCCATCCGGGAACAGAAAAATAAATACTAAATTTTAGCTGTACAATGTGGCAGAGTGGTAATTGCTACAAAAATATTCCTTTGAATTTCCTGATGCTTGTATGTTTAAAACCTCAGTTATAATGCTGAATTAAAAACTGGGGTGGAGAGAGGAAATCATTTGATTTTCTCCTAACTTTGGGAAAATGTACTTGTGGAAAAATCCTGCAGATTTCCTCCCAACCATCCACCCATAATCCTTGCTCACAGAGAGTCCCAGGACAGCAGTGCCACAATACAGAATGCGTCTGGCAAAATTTGGGGTAGGAGACCACATATACGGACGGATGTGTGCTTTAGTCAAGGATTCCACATAGACCTTCGCACAGCAGTGCACTGGAGGCAGGTTGGAGTAGGCCAATGGATAGACAGAAACAGAGGATCCACCAATGAAAACTCATGGGTCCTTCTAGCATAGTTAGAGGCTAAGGGGTGCAGAGTGTTACTTCTTCAATGGACTGAAGTGGCTTCAGTGTGGCAGCTGTGAAACCACCCTGCAGTCTGTGGCAGAAAGTTCCTCTCCGTCGTCGTGCATGTATGCAGCACTCAGTACAGTTACTCAGACTGGGAACTAGAAGGACAGTCTAAGCTTTGGTACATTTTCTAAATGTTCATGGGTGCCATTTTTAAAAATTTGCATCTGTGCCTTACTCAGTAAGCACACATTTAAAAAGTAATAACAAAAAATATCTGCCCAGTTTATGGTGCGGGATATAACATCAGCACGTCCTTTGGCTCCATGGTGACATCTGAGATCCTGGAAGTTAAGGGTGAGAAAGCCCTCAGAGCTGGAATGAGTGATCCTTCAGGCATGTTGAAGCAGCCAAACCATGAGCAAATATGGGGTCACATGACTCTGGGGCACCTGGCTCAGTCCTTTCCCATTGTAAAATCAATCAAGGAAAATAGGCTCCCTGTTTTAGTCAGTCATCAATCAGTGATCACATATTACACAGAACAAAGAGCATTCTAGTGGTTAGGGTGCTAACATAGGCTTGAAAGGGATGAGAGGGTCAAGTCCCTGCTCTGCCACAGACTTCCTTTGTGACCTTGGGCAGGTCACTTAGCCTCTTTTGAGGGCAGGTTCCTATCTGTAGACTGCAGATAATGGCACTGCCCTACCTCACAGAGGTGTTGTGAGGCTAACTAGTCTGCAGATTTTGAAGCACTTTGAGATCTATACATTAAAAGCAGTAAATAAGAGATAGGTATTACAGATTGAACCTCTCTAATCTGGCACTCTCTGGTCCGGCAACATACATGGTCCAGCATGATTTTAGTTAATCGAAAGTCCATTTATCATGGGTGTCGACAAGTTTCCTGTAGTCCCATAAAGTTTGTTTACTGCCACCAGCCCTGGCTCTCAGTGTTCTGTGCTAATGTTTAGTTCTAATTTACCCTAACTGTTTTCTAAGAGTCCAGCAAGCAGTGGGAGTATGCTAGACAATACTGACCTCCTGTGGTTTGGCAAATTTTCTGGTTCTGCACCAGTCAGGTCCTGAGGGTGATGAATTAGACAGGTTCAACTGTATTATTAAGGCTTTGCACCCCATTCTGGCCATGTGCCTCACAAAGAAGTCATGGGCTAGTATGCCAGTATATAATAGATTAAGCAGGTAATGAGTAGCAGGAGGAGTTTGCAGAGTTTAGGAATGCTAGTGGAGGCTGGCTGGGAGCAAGTGAAAAGACTAAAATACAGGACACTCTTGCTTCATCCAGAATTTTGGCAGATCTGACTGCTTTTGGCACAGAGCATTGTACATAACTAATAGTTATGTGGGGAAACAGCAGAAGGGAAATATTTTATATTTTACATACATTTTGACCAACCATAATCAAATTAGTTTAGAATAACCAGAAAATGGCTGAGTGGTAATGAAATGATACAGATTATATTCTATGGAAATTTCCAGACAGCATCAAAACTATGATACTGAGTTCTGTAAAACGCTGCCCTTTCAAAGGGAATGAGACAATCTGAGAAACAAATTCCAACCTGCCAGCCAATCGAATGTAGCTGATGAAATGAGTGGGAGGAAGGGGGAAATGAAAACGAGTATGTAACATAGCACTAGTACATCAAACTGGTGACCTTAAGGTATCAAAGGAAGGAGAATGAACAAAGACAGAGGCTGGAGCACAGAGAAAGGCCTGGTAGAGGAATAAAGATGAGCCTGGGAAAGAGCTTGAGTCTTGTATAGAGAGGCCTTTCCATAGAAACAGAAGTATGGAGGACAAGTATAAAGAAAGGAGCTAGAATAGAGAGGAGGTTAAATACCTATAGGATGGAGATAAGTCCTTATGCAGGGAGAGGAGTCTGAGGGTTGAGACAGATTTGAGAAAAGAAAGAGAAGGCCACTGAAACAAAGGAAAAGAAGAAGAGCTGATGAGGGGAAACAAAAGGACAGAGAGCCAGGAAACCTTTTAGCCCTGGAGAACCGATTGTCAGCTACTTCAGAGATGGAAAGGCCATACAAATAGAGTAAATTAATGGATGGGTATGAAATGGAGCTATTTGAATTGGAAATTTTTACACTGTAATTCAGGAAAATTCCTAAGACTCTTCCAAATAGTTTTACAGTGTGTAAAAAGAAATGGCTACAAGGCCAAGATTTCAGGGCTGAATCCATGCTCAAAGCCATCGCTAGCAACGCATGCTTTTCGCGGTGTGTTCCAGTCTGCAGCTTATAACTGAACACTCCTCATCGCATTGAGTGCTGGACAACTTTGTCAGCCCAGGAGTATTTCCTGACAGGGAAATTGTTAACAAATGTGATCCACTGTCAGTGCATTATGCTAAGGAAAATTCAAATATAGAGTGGAGCTAGAGAGAGATTCAATAAATAAAGTTGCATTGGACCATGCAACCATGAAACCATGGCGTGAGCTCTTTTCCACACTAACTTTTGAGCTGAATACGGGATACGTTTGGCTAGTCCCACATGTAATGCTACTGACGAGAAGATGTTTTCAAGAACATTTCACAGCTCAAAATTACAGTTTTCATATGCTGGTTAAAAATTAGCACTTCTAAATGTTTAGTTGCACTAACTACCTCATGAATGTTTTCCTCTGTTAATGATACTCACCTCAGTGCTGGAATGTACAGAGCTCTGGTGGAGCTATGCACGATCCCCTTCTAATTTAAGCTGAGTTTCTTAGGGTATGTCCACACTGCAATGAGACCCCAGGCGAACCAATCCAGCTGATTCAGGCTCACAGGGCTCAGGATTCAGGGCAATTTAACTGTGATGTAGACTTCTGGGCTTGGGCAGGAGCCTGGGCTCTAGGATCCTGTGAGGTGGGAGAGTCCCAGAGTTCTCAAGCCCAGAAAATTACCATGCAATTCAACAGTTCTGCAGCCTGAGCCCTGAGAGCTTGAGTCAGTGTACATGGGCCAGCTGCAGGATTTTTATTGCAATGTAGACATACCTTTAGGCTCATTCCCACAGCTTCCGCTCCTCTCCCCACCACTGCTTTCCTTTGCCCTGATCTCTTTTTTTATATATTTGCAAGTGTAATCATTTAAAATTATACACACCGATTTTTTTTCCCTTGAAAACAAAACAAAAACAGACACGGACTCTGCAACTTTGCATCCCCACAGAGCCAGCAGGACTCCACGTGAGCAACAATCTGCAGGAATGCCACCTCCGTTCATAGGCATGTTAAAAAAATGAATGGGGGTTGGGAGAACCAAGGCATTAAGTGTGGCATGGAGATGAACTTTTGCCCTGATGCCTACACACAAAAATTGACAACACGTAGGCAGCTGGGAGCACAAGGGATCAGTCTCTTTGTTTCCTGTGTGCCCTCGCCTGCTTATATCAATCTGTTGTCTCTTGTCTCATACTTTCACTGTACATTTTTTAGGACAGTGAACATCTTTTTATTTTGTGTTTGTACAATGCCTAGAACAGCAGACCCTTCAGCTATTACTGGCACTCGCAGATGATACAGTAATACAAATAATTAATAATGTCTCACTTGCCTCCTCTCTCTTCCCTGACACTCTTTATGCCCATTGGTCTCTTCATTTTTTTTTTAAATTTTACCTGAGTTCCTCCTGTGTTGCTTTACAGATTTTGATCAGGAGATTTTTCAAATGTCTTTCTGCACTCCTTAGTCCCTCACTTTTTCAGTTCCTCTTTGGAAAAATCTGTTCCTTCATTAGAGTTTAGGGCTGCTCCAGGTACTCTGTATTCATGCAACCCTACTATATTTGTTAGTCTAGGTGCTCGTATGACTTTATCAGGGCTGGATTACCCAATAGGCAGACTAAGCACATGCTTAGGGCACCAGCAAAGCAGGGGCACCAAAAAAAATGAGATTTTACGGTATAGTATTGTTTTTATTTTGAATTACATGTGGGGGGGCACCATAATCTTTTCAGTGCTTAGGGCCTCTAAAGGTCTTAATCCGGCCCTGGATCTTATCATCATAGTGTCTGAGGGTGTGTCTATGCTGTCTATGCTATGTTGACACAGCCCTGTCACTAAAAGGCAGTGGTGCCCATGCTCCAGCAATATTCAGAACCAGGGGCCCTGCTCCAGTAATATTTGGAGCTGGGTCTCTCCCCCGGCCCTGCCTGGAGTGGGTCCCAGCACACACCTGCCAGCCCGCCCGCGCATCCTCCCACCCCGGCCCCAGAGCGTCCCCCAGCCCTGGACCATCCCTGCAGGGCACAGCTTTCAGTCGGCTCTCCCTTGCCGGTGCGCGCCGCCGGCTGCTGCCGCCGGTGTTTACAGGTGAGCGTGAGACGCCCGGGCGTGACGTGACGTCACAGCCCGGGACTTTAAAACTGCTCGGCGCGGCGTTGCGCCATGTGGCTTAGCTCCGGGTTCGGAGTCTGGGGACTTCTGGAGCTGGAGCGCAGACTCCGGACCCGCAAAGTGGAAGGCGGAGGGGAGGGGGAAAACTGGAGGGGAGAGGAGGGGTGGGAGAAGAAGGGGCTTGTGCGGAGGGGGAGGGGGAGAGGGTGGGAGAGGAAGGGGCTTGTGCAGAGGGGGAAGAAAGGGGAAGGCACCAAGGGACAGGGTAGAGGAGAGACAAATGCCAGGGGACCAAGTGCAGACAATGAGGAAAAGGGCAGGAGGGGAGGTGTCAGTGGGAAGGGGATAGGGTGATGCTGGGAGAGGGTAAGGGCATTGCGGGGTGGGGGAGAGGTGCTGGGAGAAGGCTTGAAAGAAGGGGTGGACATGAGAAAGGTAGGGATGGAGCAAGTCATGTGTGAGGGCACAGAGGGGCATGAGGGGAATGGGGGCAGAGAGTGGTGAGGGGTGGGCATCAGGAAAAAGAGGGCAAAGGGGCAGGGGCAGTGAGGGAAGGGGAGGCACCAGGAGGGTGCAGGGCTAAGGAAAGGTGCAGGTGCCAGGAGATTCTGGGGTGAAGCAGAAGGGCAGACACCTTCAGGAGGGACCAGCACCAGAGGAGAGAGGCAGGGCAGGTGTGTAGAGGAGGTGTTAGAAGAGGGGATGAGGAGGGTAGCTCACATGATCAGAATGGGGCTACTGGAGGGCACAGGGGAGAGAAGGGGGCTGGTGGAGGGGGCAGGTCGCAGGAGGGCTGAGAGCAGTGAGAAGGGCAGGAGTCAGGACAGCAGAGGAGGGTGAGGAGTTGGGGGGCAGCAGGCACCAGGGGAGCTGATGGAGACATGGCAGCAGAGAGAAAAGGTAAAGGTTTATAAAATATTTACTAATAACTTGGTGCCACAGTGGCACATCCAAACAAGCCACATGAACTCAGTACAGGTGCACAACACAAAATTCATTCTGCTCATGGGAGGAAACTCTTAGGCTATGTCTGGTGGCTTCTTGCGCAAGAACATCTTGCGCAAGGGTTCTTGTGAAAGAAGTCTTGTGCAAGAACACATCCACATTGCAATGTGCGAGCTGTGCTTTTGCACAAGAGCATCCATGACAGTGTGGACGCTCTCTTGCGCAAGAAAGCTCCAATGGCCATTTTAGCCATAGGGGTTTCTTGCGCAAGAAATCCCTGCCGAGCATCCACACTGCCCTCTTGCGCAAGAGCAGGCGGGCAGTGTAGATTCTCTGTGGGTTCTTGCACAGGAACAGCTGTACTTGTGCAAGAAGCAGCGAGTGTAGACATAGCCTTAGAGGGAACACTTCCCCCAGCCTCTGTGCCCCCGAGTTAATGTCACACACATTGGGTTAATGCAATTGCAGGATAGTTGCATGAGGGGGGCATGGTTAACAGGGGTCAGGGGGTGTGGCTAATGGGGCACCACTAAAAATTATACAAACCTGCCTCCCCTGGCTGTTTGTTAGCGCTTCTGTCGACAAAATACTTCTACCCTCAAAAAGGGAGTTTCGCTTTGTTCATCTTTTTTTCAATCTCTTCTTAAAACTTACCTCTGCTGTAATGTGTACAAATCCCTGTAGGCAAGTGGAGAACTGTGACATCTGTTTTTCTGCTAGACTCTGTTCATTTTTTTACCTCATCTTTTCACGGTATGACACACAGATTCTGAGCTCTCTGAGACAGAGACTGTCCTCCTTACTATTTGTCTCTACAGTGCCTAGCACAATAAACCCTGCTCCTTGACTGGGGTTGCTAGACACTATGGTAATACTACTACTACTACTACTAATCACTATAAAGTTAAATGCATCCCATGTTTAACACACGGGCTGCTAAAGCAAGCCCAAAGTTCATACATGTTTATCAAGATAATCCTCTGATATCATATAAATGCTGTGTAACCTTGTTAGTCTGTCAAACATATCTGGTGATATGCAGCTAAGAGGTACTGTGGTGAACCTTTTACAACTGACGGACCGGTCACTGCTGTGTCCCTAATCCCTGGGTGCTCCTTACATCGAGGTCTTAAGATTCAGTGATAATACATAACTATCTGCTTCATAGATCATGGGTAACATTTTCAAAATTACTTAGATACTTCAGCTCCTAAATGCTATTGACTTTCAGTGGAACTTAGGCTCCTAAGTCACTTTTAGAAAATGGGACTTTGGCACTTATGAAAATTTTACCCCATATCTCCACTCTGAACCTTATTTGTATATTGATAACATAAATTCTCCCACTCCTACCAGAGCCACATAGCTTAATTAGATGTTTTGGGATGATGGGTGGAATGGCAATTGAAGGAAAGGGTCATTTGGCATAGCAGCCAAGAGGCAGGATAAGAAGCTTGAGAGGAGCCAGATGAAGGATAAAAATAGTTGCTGCTAGTAAGGATAAAAGCCCAGGGAAACAAACCTGTACAAAACAAACAGTAGCTTTGTCAAAGTCCCTTTTCCCCTTGCTTTCCCCCCCAATTGAAGGCATCTACAGGAATCTTTCAAGAAATAGCCACCTCTACCTCCCATATGGAACACACAGCCATCTTACTTAATATTTCCGGTGTTTCACAGTTATGCATTTTTCCATCACCTTGTTTCCAAAGAGATTTTTAATGATGTTCTTCTGTAATTTCCATAAATAAAGTGTGCAGTTCCTTCTCTTTTTTATTATGGTGGTTTAATATTCAATAGAAGCCTGAAGCATATTTTAAAATCACGATATAATAAAACTGGTGTTTAGTTTGGGTTTTTTAATTCTTAGATCTGACAGAGAACCATATTGTTTAAAATGAAAAAGTAACTAAATCTCCGAAAGCCCAAAAGAGAATATAATGTATTACAGTCTCTTCTAAATGTCTTCATAAGGCTTGCGTATTATCTGGAAAACTCCCTCTGTAGAACAGCCACTAATTATTGTCTACCCGCTCAGGATAATGGTCTTATTTTTCTTTCAGTTAACTGCTGCAGATCAAAAAAATGGTTGGTTTTTAAGGCTAGTTATTCTTGTAATTAATTTACCTCCAGCCGTTCCTCTACTGTATGTCAAATATTTCTGTTTTTAAACAGTTGCATCCTTTTTAAGGACGAAATCTAATTGTCACCACTACTTTTAAATATGTGTGTCATTTTTGTTAATATTTGTGTGTTTTATTTTTGTCTGTACTTTATCTTCTGAAGAGGTTTCTGTATACATGGTCGAAGTGTTATGTTGGCATCTTGGTTAAAAGTTGCAAATAAAATCAGCCTCAGGCCCTTAAAGTAACTTTCTCACAACGTTAAAAATAGAACCTGACCTGAGATTTAAGCTGCCCAATGGAGCCGTGAGAGGGAGTTTGGGATGCTGGATGGAATGGCAGTTGAGGGAAAAGATCATTTGAAGTCAGGGGCAGATGACCGTTTTGCGGGGCCCAGGGCAGCACAATTTTGCGGGGCCCCCCTTTGCCACGCGCATGTGCAGTGGCGCCACAGCGCATGCGCGGGGCTTTTTGAAACGTGGGGCCCGGGGCGGCCGCCCCGCTCGCCCTGCCCCATATCCGCCCCTGTTTGAAGTAGTGGCCAGGAGGCTGGGTGGGACTCTTGAGTGGCGCCAGATGAAGGATAAAGCAAAAAATGTTGAGGAACTAATATAGTGAAAGTTTGGGGTGGAAGGAAGTGAAATGGCACAGGAGGCCGATGCTGTCAGAACAAGAGAGAAGTGTGAGCCACGGGAGGCACTTGGTAGTAGTGGCCAACACACATGGCAGTGGGGCACTGAACTCTGGCAGGAGCTGTGAATATGAAGGGTTGCGATATGAGATAGAAGGAGTAGGCTGGAAGGATTGGCTTGGAGAGCTGCTGGATATAAGAGGCAAGATCAAAGGTTTGCAAAACTGACAAGGGAAGCTCTGGTAATTACATGACTAATTAGTGTTTGTAACGCTCCTAGCAACTCTCAGAAAAAAGGCAGTCATGTGGTGCTGTACTGCAAGAAGCAAACCCTTAGGAGTGTACCATTGTTCTTGTCTCTCAGGTCTCTGTGAGGTGCAAGGATAGATGTTAAGCCCCTGTTGAGAGAGCATTCTCTAGCTGCATATATGTTGATAATTAATAAGGTCCCAGGAGATGGCTCTTGTGACGTGTTAATTATTGCAAAGTCTAGTTTCTAGAGCTAACCCCTTTTACTGATGTATCAATGTGTGTCATCCCAAAATGCAACTGAATGTGCCACTGTAGCATATTAGCCTGGAGTTGCTTTTCAGCAGATGGGAGGATTTTTCTGGTACAATTTTGCAGTAATCACTAAAGCTTATTACATTGCTAGTAGAGCCACTATCAATTTCCCATGTGAATGTCTGAGCTGGGTGTCACTGTGATACTTGCAGTTGTGCAAACGACCTTTGTACTTTTTTGGCCCCTATACAGGGCATGTCTACACTGGGGAGTTATTTTGAAATAACTCCCCTTCTTTCAAAATAACGAAGCGAGCGTCCACACTATCAAGTCTGTTATTTCGAAATAAGGGGCTTGTTATTTCAAAATAATAACTCCTGCTTGTGAAGAGGAATAAGCTTATTTCAAAATGGTTATTTCAGGAATTATTATTTTGAAATAACATGGCAGTGTAGACCTACCTAGCCACAGTGAGCAGTGGTGGAAGACAAACTTATCTGAATAGCTAGTCTCATCACTCTCTCCTTGGTATACATTATAGCACTATCTCTGTCTTTTCTTGCAGTAAGCACATGTAGCTTTGTATGTTGGACTTTTGCCCCTCATGTTTTTTTTCACAATACATTAATTGCTTAACCTTCTTTGTAGACCACTGTTCAGATTCTTGTTTTAGTCTGTTTGCCTTTGTTTCGTGTAGGATGCATACATTCCACTGCTTCTAATCCTTTCTATTTTTGTAGCTGCTTCTTTGCTTCTTCGTTGATGTATGTCAACAACCTGAGTAAATTCCAAACTGTGACTGTCACACCATGAGTACTGGTTTCGGTGGCTGAATGAAGAGAGGCTCTACATTCAATTCCATGTCATTTCTGTTAGTCTGGGTTGGTCACAATGCATTTTATACACGTGCACTAATACACGCACACATACACAAAAGCAACCAAATCCTGTCCTAATATATGATTACACAGCTCTCACTGATAAAAAAAAGTATCCATGAACTTGCACCCAAGGGAAAAATTTGGCCCATAGAATCTAAATGTCTATTTATTACTTACATAGCATCATAGTTGCTGAAAGTGCTTTACAAATCCTTAGAAGTACCAGGTCCCTGCCCTGAAAAGCTGGTATTAACATAAGAACATAGTAACGACCATACTGGGTCAGACCAAAGGTCCATCTAGCCCAGATTCCTGTCTGCCAACAGTGGCCAATACCGGACGCCCCAGAGGGACGGATCACAACAGGTAATCCTCATCCCGTCATGCACCTCCAGAGAAACAGAGGCTAGGGATACCATTTCTACCTATCCTGGCTAATAGACATTGATGGACCTAACCTCCATGAATCTATCTAGCTCTTTTTGGAACCCTGTTAAAGTTCTAGCCTTCACTCCCTCCTCTGGCAAGGAGTTCCAGAGGTTGACTGTGCACTGAGTGAAGAAAAACTTCCTTTTGTTTGTTTTAAATCAGCTGCCTATTAATTTCATTTGGTGACCCCTAGTTCTAATATTGTGGGAATAAGTAAATAACTTTTCCTTATTCACTTTTTCCACACCACTCATGATTTTATATACCTCTATCATATCCCCCTTTAGTCTCCTCTTTTCTAAGCTGAAAAGTCCAAGTCTTTTTAATCTCTCTTCATATGGGACCCGTTCCAAACCCCTAATCATTTTTATGCCCTTTTCTGAACCTTTTCCAATACCAATATATCTTTTTTGAGATGAGGCAACCACATCTGTATGCAGTATTCAAGATGTGGGCATACTATGATTTTATATAGAGGCAATAAGATATTTTCTGTCTTATTCTCTATCCCTTTTTAAATGACTCCTAACATTCTATTTGTTTTTTGGTTTTTGTTTTGTTTTGTTTTGTTTTGTTTTGTTTTGACTGCTGCTGCACACTGAGTGGATGTTTTCAGAGAACTATCCACAATGACCCCTAGATCTTTCTATTGAGTAGTTGTAGCCAAATTACTCCCCATCATATTGTATATATAGTTGGCATTGTTTTTCCAATGTGCATTACTTTGCATTTATCAACATTAAATTTCATTTGCCATTTTGTTGCCCAATCACTTAGTTTGGTGAGATCTTTTTGAAGCTCTTCATAGTCTGCTTTGGTCTTAACTATCTTGAGCAGTTTAATATCATCTGCAAATGTTGCCACCTCACTGTTTACCCCTTTCTCCAAGTCACTTAAAAATAGGTGGAATAGGATTGATCCCACTACAGAGCCTTGGGGGACACCACTAGTTACCTCTCTTCATTCTGAAAACTTACCATTTATTCCTACCCTTTGTTTCCTGTCTTTTAACTAGTTATCAGTCCATGAAAGGACCTTCCCTCTTATCCCATGACAACTTACTTTACTTAAGAGCCTTTGGTGAGGGACCTTGTCAAAGGCTTTCTGGAAATCTAAGTATACTTTATCCACTGTATCCCCCTTGTCCACATGTTTATTGACTCACTCAAAGAACTCTAGCAGATTAGTAAGGCATGATTTCCCTTTACAGAAACCATGTTGACTTTCCCCCAACAAATTATATTAATCCATGTGTCTGACAATTTTATTCTTTACAATAGTTTCAACTAATGTGCCTGGTACTGACGTTAGACTTACCCGTCTGTAATTGCCTGTATCACCTCTAGAGCCTTTTTAAATATTGGCGTCACATTAGCTATCTTCCAGTCATTAGGTACAGAAGCTGATTTAAAGGATGGGTTACAAACCACAGTTAATAGTTCCACAATTTCCCATTTGAGTTTTTTTAGAACTCTTGGGTGAATGCCATCTCGTCCTGGTGACTTGTTACTGTTAAGTTTATCAATTTGTTCCAAAACCTCCTGTAATGACATCTCAATCTGGGACAATTCCTCAGATTTGTCACCTAAAAAGAATGGCTCAGGTTTGGGCCATTCTAACTGATAGAGAAAGAACGAAAATGATAAGGATCAGGCATGAGATTGGGAACAGACAGCTTCAGACTGGAGATCAGTATTGAAAAGCCAAGTGAGCTGTAAGGTATTTGAAGGAGGAGAGGGGGCCACTTTTTAGGAAGAAAGTGAGGCTATTCCAGGTACATGGGGCACAAAGACAAGAGTGGAAAAAGGAGAGAAATGGAGAGGATTAAATAGAGTATATGAAAGGAGTGGGGCAGTCAGTGCAGGGTGTGTGTCTTTCTTCTCTTCTTCTCTGCTAAGGGTATGTCTACACAGCAAAGTTATTATGAAATAACAGCCTTTATTTCGAAATAACTTTCCTAGTGTCTACACAAGCCAACTGCTATTTCAAAATTAATTCGAAATAGCGGAGGGCTTATTTCGAAATTGGTAAACCTAATTTCACGAGGAATACTGCCAATTTTGAAATTGCTATTTCGAAATAAGCACTGTGTAGACACTTATTTCGAAATAGGGGGCCTCCAGCTCTTCCCAGGGTGCCCTGCTGGCCGCCCTGGCCACAAGGTAACTTCTGACCTGATGCCCTGTCGGAACCAGTTCCAGCTGGCCTTAAATGCAATTCAGCATCCAATCAGTGTGGACGCGCTATTTCAAAATAGCAAAAAGCTATTTCAAAATGCATTTTATGTGTAGACGCATTATTTCAAAATAAGATATTTCGAAATAACTGTTTTAAAATTAGATATTTCAAAATAACGTTGTAGAGTAGACATACCCTAAGATTATACCTGAGTTTAGGACACTTTGGGGCATATTTCCCCTATAGCTTCATGAACACAGCTCACATTCAAGTCAATGAGTTCCATTTGCACATATATTCAAGAGGAGAATTAGACCTACAGCAGCATCAAGGTATATAGTGGAGGGAGATGAGTGGGAGGGGACAAATGAAGAAATCATGGTGCTTGATTCAACTCTAAGGGTTTTATAACCTACTCAGATCTGGAAAAACAAGTGGAAATTGCAGACATACGTTTTGAATGAATTAAGCCTAAAAAACAGCCCCATGGTTCTAAGGAGAAAATAATATTTGATTAAAAGACAAAACATGTATGGGGTAACTTTTTCATTTCCTGCTCATGATGAAGGTATTACTGGCATTATTTAAGCTGTGTTGAGGACATATAACGAGAGGCTAAGCAGATATAAATGTTCTTTTTGGAATGCTATTTATAGTTCCTTGGTACCTGATGCCAAACATTAAAAAGGTTTATGAGAAGCCAGTGGAGACTGTAAATTGTTAGACTTCTCATTTTAATCATGCTGTTGACTCCATTTGTTTCCTACATGTTGAGCTGACATCCAGAGATAAATCTGATTAAAAAAAAACAAAACCCTCCAACCTGAAGAAAGATTTGTTTTCTGTTTGTGGGAATCTATTAGAAAGACAAGAAGTGAGGTGGTAGGGGAAAAGATTTTTAGAAACAAAGCCACAGGTAGTAATATACTGTACTTGAATTACTCCTTTTTATTTATTGAAGCATTATAATAGTTGATAGATTGCTCATTCAGCCATTTAAATGACTCTTATGGAAAGTGTTTATTTGCAATCACCTCCGTGTCAGAAGTGAAATGAACTGGGACTGAAATTTCATTAAGAAAGTCATATTTCACCATTATGGCCCTGGCACTCACTACTTTGTATACATTAAACAGAAAGCCTATAGAATATTCCAATAACATTAAGTTTGAGGCATGAAATGGGCTCAAGCCAGTCAGGAAATTCAATGTTAAGACAGAGACCCCACCCTTTACTCATGCTGTTGTGGGAAAAATAGCAGAAAGCTCATGTTGGCCTTAATTCTGAATTTCCTTTTGATCTGGCCATTTTAAATCACAAACTTAATGGTCTTTGAATGTAGGTCCCTTTCTTGGCCAGATTGTTCCATCCTGCAGCAAAACTTGAACGAGGGGCTAATAAAGGAGGAAAAGGCCATGAAGTTTCCCTTTTAAATTTCCTTCCAAGTTCTTCCTTGAGGATAGAGGGACATTTGCCTCCCTTTGTGAACCACTGCACAGAAGATGCAAGTCAGCCCCCAACCTTCCTGGATTGTCTGAGAAACAGATAAGGATCTACCAGGGGCTAGGTCAATCTTGCTCAAAACTCTGTGCCTCTGCAGTGGCTAAAGGCACCCTTGTAGACCAGTCCCATTAGCAAGGCACATTTGAAGAAGATTCAAGTGGGAAGCAGAGGCCAGAAAAAGGTCACTACAAAGCAAATGAAGGATTGTCCAGTGGTTAAGGTGGTAAACCAGGCTTTAGCAGACCTAGTTTCAATTCCCTACTCTAACACAGACATCCTGACCTTGAGCAAGTCACCTAGGGTATGTCTAGACTACATGGCTCCACAGCAGGGCAGTTTGGATGCTCCGCAGTCGACAACGGAAGCGTTTGTCAACCACTCCGTTATGCCTCGTGGAATGAGGTTTACTGGCCAAACAGCTGATCGGCACAGCACGGCAGCCATTTTGATGTAAATGAAGTGGCAATTATTTAAATCGCCGCTTCATTTTCCTATGTCTAGTAAACTCATCTACATGGCTCCGTCGACAGAGCCATGTAGTCTAGACATACCCCTAGTTTCTTTGTGCCTCATTTTCCCATCAGCCAAATGGGAACAATTATATATGCTGGTGCTGTGAAGCATTCAGCTATCACTGAAATGGAAGCCTTATAAATAGTTCAGACAGAGCTATTATCTCAATAGAACCTCAGAGTTATGAACACCTGGGAAGCAGAGGTTGTTCACAACTCTAAAATTCTCATAACTGAACAAAACATTGGGGTTTTTCTTTCAAAAGTTTAAAACTGAAAATTGATTTAATACAGCTTTGAAATTTTAGTATGCAGAAGAAAAGCCTGCTTTTCCTTTTTTTAGTAGTTTACATTTAACACAGCAGTGTGTGTTTATGTGTGTGTGTGTTGCAGACTGATAGTGAGCTTCTGGTTCAAAATGAGGAGTGTGATTGACTGGTCAGTTCATAACTCTGAGGTTCTACTGTAGCATTTTGGCAGAGTTGTTTCTGAGTGTATACCGCAGCCTTCACATACTGAAACTACAGCATTCAAGAACTGCTGGACAGATTTTAAAAGGGAGAATTTGACAGCCATGCAGGTGACTGATTAAACAGAGCATAGAGGAGACATTGCATTTATAGAATCAAAGGATATTATCGTCCTAGCTCCAATTTTCCTTTCATTGTTTACTGGGGAAAACTTTCAGTGAAAGTTAAGGGAGTTTCTCTGAACAAGGTTGGAATGAAAATTGTAGAAGTCCTTTCAGCTTTACCATGCCATGCTTTGGTTTCTCGTTTTCTTTTCTGTCTTTTTAAAATGACATGGGCCACAGTCAGAGGCAGGATATGGAAACATAGAATAAACTGGACCACATGACCTATGAGGAGAGGCTGAGGGATTTGGACTTGTGTAGTCTACAGAAGAGAAGAGTGAGGGGGGTTGATGGCAGCCTTTACTACCTGAAGGTGGGTTCCAAAGAGGATGGAAAGAGGCTGCTCTCAGTAGTGACAAATGGCAGAACAAGGAACAATGGTCTCAAGTTACAGTGGGGGAGGTCTAGGTTGGGTATTAAGAAAAACTACAGTAGACTTCCGATAATCCAGAACCTTTGGGACCTAGGTGGTGCTGGATTATCGGATATGCCGGACTATCAGGAGGTACTATAAGCTGGTTATATATATACTGTATACATTATATACTGTATATAAAGTGTTCTTAACCCTTTTTATTGTACATACTGTATACAGTATACTGTGATGTTTTAGTTTTTTTAACCCTTTTTTACCCTTTTCACTCGGTTCAGCTGCTGCCGCTGTTGCCTTGTGACTCGTCTTTTGCCGAAGCTCACTTACTAGGCTCTTGCCATTTTGATGCCCGACTATCAGGAGTGCCATATAATTGGATGCCGGACTATTGGAATTTTACTATACTTCAGTAGGAAGGTGGTGAAGCACCGGAATGGGTTACTTAGGAAGGTGGTGGAATCTCTATCCCTAGAGGTGTTTAAGTCCCGGCTTGACAAAGCCCTGGCTGGGATGATTTAGTTGGGGTTGGTCCTGCTTTGGGCAAAGGGCTGGAAGCAATGACCTCTTGAGGTCTTTTCCAGTCCTGTGATTCTACGAACTAGATGAAGCAAACAAATTGCTCTGTATTCACTGGAATGTGCCATATAAACCCTAATTACATCTAACATAGTTTACTCTCTCCTACCTATTGATTCATTCTGCTATCTCCTCCAAGCTTCTCCAGCAGACAACTGGGTGATTGTACAGCACCTAGCCCAATGGGGCCTGGATCCATGACTGGGGCTCCTAGGCCTGCTGCAATTCTACTATTCTACTTCTAATATTCATCCAACACTGGATGGGAATTTCAAAGGTGCACATGTGCTTCTGAAAATCAATAGGGCTTTTGCTGCTAAATCAAGTAGGTGCTCTTGAAAATCCCAGTCTCTAATTTTTGTTGAACGGTGGCTTAAATAGGTTTTTTATAAACAGATAAAATGGAAACAACCCAGATTAAAACTGAAACAAGAATGTCCACAAACAAATTTGTACTGGTTTAGCTAAATAGATTTCAAAAGCCCTCCTCCCTTTTAGTTATACTGGTGCAAGTTTGTGTGTAAAAAAGGCCCTAAATTTTCATAATCCTAATTAGTAGTCTGATTCTCAATCAACCTGTGAGAAGCAGGGGGACAGTGAGAGTGAGAGAGAGAGAGAGAGACTGATTAGTCAGAGGGGGAGGAGCAGACCCACAAGTTTCAAGTAGCATGCCTTATCCCTTATGTCAAGGCTGTTAACCCTTCGGGGGATGGACTGTTGCTGTATACATATCTTATACAATGATGAGTATATTATCAGAGCTTCTCACATAATAATAACAACATAGACTGAGGAGGAGACCTCTTAGAACAGGAGTGAGGAACCTAAGACCAATGGAGCACACAAAATCTACTAGCCTGGGCTCCCCTAGGCTCTGGTGTGTGAAGGGAATGTGGGAAGTGTCTTTCTCCATCTCAGTCAGTTTCGGATGGTTTTTTGTTTTTGTTTTTTGTGTGTGGGGGGGGGGAGGTATTTATTTTTGCTTCTCACATGTGTGTGACCCCCAACCGATTTTTCTGCGTGTCAGCAGCACCCAACCCTAGTCATAGCATAGAACTCATAGCCCAGTGAGATGTGGTTCTAAGATGGCCTAATCATTGTGCCTTCCTCATCCTAGACTGCTCCATGGAATGGAGCTTACTCCAGTTTCATTTAGATAGCTCTGCAAAACCTGGCAGACTACCTAAGTTTGCAAGCTCCCCCCTCTTTCCTGACCTGGCCCCAACACCAAGAACTGAAAGCAGGTCCTTAGAACGCTGCCTTAGTGTGGTCTGTTTTAGTTCCTGCACCTTTATGCCACTGTAGTCCTTCACCTGGTATAAAATGTCTCCAGTGGGTGTGACCTGATCTGATTTTCAGAAGTGGTTCCATTAATTTGGGCACAGGCACCTAAACTTTCAAAAAGCATGAAGCATCCACCAGTGACGTCACTGGCCATTTAGCACAGTTGAAGACTGGACCACTTTCTTTTAGGGCAGGGGTGGCCAACTTGCGGCTCACAAGCCGCATGCAGCTCTTCAAAGAAAAAATTGCGGCTCCCGCACCCCGCAACTCGAGGCTCTGAAAGGGGCAGCGTGTTTCTGTCTGCACGGGATACTGGTGCAGACTTCAGAATGGCTGCCCTTAAAAGGGCAGTGCCTGCTCTATTCTTAAAAGGGCTGAGGCTGCCACCCCCATACCCCCCCCTTTTTTTTTTTTGCTCGACCAAACGCAGTGGCCGAGGGGGCTTTTTTTTGTTTTGCTCAACTTTTTTCCCTTGTGTCTTTGCACTGTATTCACCACTATTTTGGCTCTTCATCTGTAACAGGTTGGCCACCCCTGTTTTAGGGGCCTAAATAAGGATTTAGAAAACTAACTTTAAGTAAATAACTTGTGAAAATCTTGGTCATTATTTATATGTATTATGATAGTGCCTAGTGACCTCAGTAGAAAATCAGGGCCTTAGTGTGCTGGGCACTTTACAGACATCTATTAGAAGACCGTTGTGTCTCAAAGAACTTAATACAATTCTGACTTTTTTCTCATTTTGTGGTTATAGGAAAAACACTTTGGAAACAAGGCCCATAAAAATAAACTTAATTACGATCCACTAAAAACTGCACAGAAAAGCAACCCCTCACCTCCGCTTTCTGGAATATATTAGGGTTGCATCAACTGGGATATATTTTTAAAAAGCTGCCATGAGACAGGTTATCTTCATCTTACCTTACAAAGTCCTGATCCGCAGCCTGTTCAAGTCTGTAGGAGTTATTGACTTCATTATGTCCCAAGTGCTTTTTACCCCTGGAGCACTGAAGGTGCAACTTACCTACCATAAGAACTTTTCCAAAAAGGCACCTCTGCCTTTCAGCCTACACTCTTCGGTCCTTGATTTTTTTAAGCTGTACCATGAGTATTCTTAAGAAACAACCCTCTACACTCAGGATAAACTCATGCTTCCTCTGCTTGCCAGAGGAAAATGAAAAGTAAAGCCCCACCAATTTTATTGCTCATAATTGCAGATAAAATGCAATATATTTGGCTCATATAAATTTGCTAGCAAATTATATTCAATAAAAGCCTGGTGTGTAATTTCAAGGCATAAATCCCCCATGCTGAAAAAAAATCTCATAAATTATACAAGAAAAAGGAGTGATTTCATCAAAGAGCCAACCTCTGCCCATGGAATGTTTCAATTGTACTGAATTTATAGTTTTCTGAGGGACGATTTATGATCCCTAATTTTCTGCAATATAAAGCTCAGCAGGGATTCTCTGAATGAAATATCTTTTGAAAAAGAAATAAATAAGAAATCCCTGTGAGAGTGGATGCAGACAGTGCTATATTTGGAGAGCTTCTCCTTTGTATGACTGTTCCAAAATTAATCACCAAAGACCCTAATAAAGGCTGCACAGTGAGAAAAGAAAGAGCATTTCACTTGAAAATAAATGTATTGCCTAGATGGAAAGAGCCTTTTTAGTTATAAATTCATCTGTGATACTTCAGAAGTATTTACCTTTAAATTAGAATAATATAGTTAGACAGATTTAAACAAAAGTTAAACATTTTAAAGAAGACAATGTGCATTCATATGTAATACAAATATCTACATGGCTAAACTATGTGTGAATCTATCCATGTATGTGTCATATACACAGTCACACATATATATACCAAGTCTGTCCATTGATCACTTATTAGACTTCTATTACCAAAGTACAAATGCCTCAGAGACATTTAATTAATTCATCCTCACAATAGGCACTACCATAATAAACATAATTAACAACAACAGTACCTCAGTGAAGTAAGGAAAATTATTCCCATTTTACAAAATGGAAAGTGAGGCACAAAAGGACTGATTGACTTGTGTAAGCTCACATAGGAAGATGGCAAAGGAACACACTACCTTGTGCTCCAAGCCACTGCTTAATCCACAAGAGAGAGTTCTTAATCATAGAATCATAGAATCCTAGGGCTGGAAGAGACGTCAGGAGGTCATTGAGTCCAGCCCCGTGCCCAAAGCAGGACCAACCCTAACTAAATCATCCCAACCAGGACTTTGTCAAGCTGGGACTTAAAAACCTCTAGGGATGGAGATTCCACCACCTCCCTAGGTAACCCATTCCAGAGCTTCACCATCCTCCTAGTGAACTAGTTTTTCCTAATATCCAACCTAGACCTCCTCCACTGTAACTTGAGACCATTGCTCCTCGTTTTGTCATCCATCACCACTGAGGACAGCATCGTTCCATCCTCTTTGGAACCTCCCTTCAGGAGGTTGAAGGCTGCTATCAAATTCCCCCCCCTCTCTCCTCCCCCCCCACTCTTCTCTTCTGAAAACTAAATAAGCCCAAATCTCCTGGTAGGTCATGTGCTCTAGCACCCTAATAATTTTGGTTGCCCTCCACTGGACCCTCTCCAGTGTGTCCATATCCTTTCTATAGTGAGGCGCCCAGAACTGGATGCAACAATCCAGACATGGCATCAATAGTGCCAAATAAAGGGGGAATAATAACTTCTCTAGATCTGCTGGAAATGCTCCTCCTAATACACCCTAATATGCCATTAGCCTTCTTGAGTATAAGGGCACACTGTTGACACATATCCAGCTTCTCATCCACTGTAATCCCCATGTCCTTTTGTTCTGAACTGCTACTTAGCCAGTTGGTCCCCAGCCTGTAACAATGCTTGGGATTCTTCCATCCCAAGTGCAGGACTCTGTACTTGTCCTTGTTGAACCTCATCAGATTTCTTTTCACACAATCCTCCAATCTGTCTAGATCACTCTGGACCCTATCCCTACCCTCCAATGTAGCTACCTCTCCCCCTAGCTTAGTGTCATCCGCAAACTTGCTCAAGGTGCAATCCATCTGCTCATCCAGGTCATTCTTCCTCCTCATCATAGTATTTGCTCACAACAATAGCTTTTAGTAAATACCAAGACATATAGGAATTGGATGTATGCCATGTAAATGCGTTTTTGTATGTAATAAAATACTTTAAACTTATACTTTTGTGACTTTTGCTCAAGAAACTCAAAGAAATATCCTTGACAAGCAGGATGTCGATACATGTGACGATGCTTTAGACTCTAAAACTTAACGACCTATTCAGTCAAGAATCTGTCAATGAAGAGTTGGTAATTACTAGCCAGCAAAAAAGTTGGTGAAAAGTGTGTAGTACATAAAACATTTCACCAGCCATTGTCTTTCCCATTGAGTGTTCTAAAATGGAATGAGAACCCCTGAAAAACTTGAGTTAAAATAGCTATCCTTATCCTTTATATGGCATAGCAGTTTCAGGCAGAGAAGCGTGAAGACAAGGAGGTGGAGATGTAAGACAATTCAGGATGTGGCAAATGGCTTTTCAGAAGGTGAGTTTAAGCATACACTGCAGGCCCTAAAGATAGACAAGTTGTACAGTACTGAGACAGAATTGTGTGTGCCAGCTGGGTGAAAGGAAGGAATTTTGTCCTTAAAAAGATAATTTGCAAGTATTAACTATTCTGGTTTTGCTCTTTAGTATCTATCTCTGTTCCAAAATATTCTAAATGTACAGGATGTAGTGTGAGTATCTTAGAATGGATAATGTATTAATCCTGTCTCTTTGCTCTTAAACAGGAAATAATTCTCTAGCCAGGGATACTCAGACTAAGGCTTAGGAGCCGCAAGTGGCTGTTTCAGTCTGTCTCCTGTGGCTCTTTCGTGTAGCTGAAAATTTCCTAAATGCTCATAAAAGGTGACAATATGTTTACAGCCTTTTGCTGCGGCATAATAGGAGATGAATCAGAGCTGACAATCCATCTCCACTCCTCCAGAGTTTCTTGTTCATCAGTTACAGCTTGTTCATCAGCTGTCTTTTTGAGAGCACATTGTCTCCTTCCCACATCAGGAAGCCACATACATATGTGTGCATGTGTTTGTTCACATGTGAGTATTTCAGTAAATTATTGACACTTATACTTTGTGTATCATTCAGCACATACCCCACAATATAGACTCCAGGTGGAGTATTCCCATATGGCCATATATTAACACATCTGTTTGTCATCTTAATGCGGCAGAGGGTAATGTTTTCTCATGCAGACAGTGGTATCTGGCTTCAGTACTGAATAACAACAAAATTTATCTGACATAATAAGTAAAAACATCCCTACAGAACAAAAACTCCCCACAAAATAAAGCCATTCAAAACTGGAACTCTGCAGTCTTTTGAGATGTCTGGCTACATTTAATTCCAAAGATGAAAATCTTCATACACTGTATATAAAGCTAATGTTTAACTTTAAATAAGTGGGCTTGACCTATGATATCCCAGTGCCCTATTCTCTGCTCTGCATATTCAAGTATAACCTCAGTAGACGTTATTCTTCTCTAGTATGGGGGGAAATAGAGAAAGATGACATCTATGCCCCTGATCAGGACTTTGGAACAATCAAAATTAGCTTCCACCTCTAGAGAGTCCATCCCAGATATTACTGAAGATCCAGTATATGCGGGGCACAGGCTTCAGAAGTTAGAGGTTATTAAGTGTAGAAGCCCAGTAGATATGCTCAAAAAATCTAATTGTTATTTAGCTTGTAACTTTGCTTTATTATATAAATTCCAGGTTTCTCAATGACTTAAGACAATAAGTACAGAAGGATTTTGAAATAAACCTCTGACTACTGATACTCAGGATGCTGGGCTATGTAACTGAAATAGGTTACATTTGAGGAAGTAATGAGACTATTGTGTATGACAAAAGACTCCATCTTAAATCCCCTCTTTAGTCCTGATCACCAAAATACAAATAACTTTGCACTTTTTATGTACAGGAATAAACTTTCAGTCCCTCAGCCCACTTGAAAAAGTACATGGGAGTACATCCATGGAAGAAAAACAACTATATATATATATATCAAAAGATAGTATAGCATATAATAGCAATTCAGAAGTGGATGCTGCTAAAGAATGTTTACAAGGCATGGAAAATGAAGATAACAACCAAGAACAAACTCTACCAAGGGAGATGTTGGCTATTCCATCTCTTGATGTTTTTAGACAAGGGTGGATGCTTTCTGGAAGATCTGCTGTAGCCAAACAAGTTATTGGGCTCAGTATAAGAGTAACAGGTGAGATTTAATAGTCTGTGATGTACCAGAGGTCAGACTAGAAGATCTAGTGGTCCTTTCTGGTCTTACATCTATGAATCTATAATGGGCCAAGTTCTGTACTCAATTACCCAGGTAGCAGAATGGGACTGCCACCTGGAGCAACCCCAGTTCAAATCAACTGACTTTAGTGAAGTAGCATAAATATAACTCAGACAAGATTTTTGTTCAATATGTTCCAACAAGCTTTGTATGATAAGACAGAAGGGCACATGTGAAAATTAAAAGAAAAAACAATTTAAAAACACATTGTGATTTGGAGCAACACATCTCCTTCCTCAGTGATGGTCAGATCTCAGCTGACCTACTTGTCATCTGTAAATCCACTTTAATGAATCCATGAGCTTCACTCTAAATGGCAATTAAAACCAGAGTCTTTAGTCTTCTGGTTAACCTGGAGTCTCAACCCTGAGTGCTCCAAGATTACAGGGTTTGATTCCTTCACATGGATTCTGATGTTAGCGAGGTAGAAAGTGGGAACTGACCTCTTGAAATGAGCAGACACTGAAACATGCATGTGAATGACTGAAATCTGCTAGGAACAGAGGAAAAAGACAATCAGCTAAGCAAGTAGATCCCAAGAGATCTACAGCTTGGAAAAGGAGCAACTCAGAACTTAGGCTCCATCAGTTAGTCATGAGTGAGGCCCTCACATTTGAAGCCAGCAAGCTGAGGTACCAGGAAATGTCAGCACCAACCAGTTAAATCGAATGTAAAGGTCTCATTATTTCTGAGGCCCCAACAGTGTTGTAGGCCCTTCTCAAGAAAAGCACAGGCATGATTCCTGCCTAGAACAGCCCAGCATAAAGGAACAAAAATGTGGGCAATGGAGAGGAAAGATATGTTTGACAATGAGATTGTTTGGTTATTTAACAAGGCATGAACACATCTTGAGGGGTCTGTAACTTAAGTATCTTACTATTATTATATTCCTTTCCCCATTTATAGGCATGGTGGTAGAAGTGAGTTTTAAAGAGAAATTTAATTTGAAGGAGGACAGTAAAATGTAGGAAGCATGATAGACTTAGGGGATAGCATAGAAGAACGCATGGAAACAGGAGTGTGAGAATGGAGCTAACAACACATCAAAGCTGGCCCCACCGGTGGACTAGAAGGGCTATGTCTGGGGGTTGGAGGAATACAAATGGAGACAAAGTCAAAGATTAAGGCAGGGTCTCTGGTGCAGGGCCTTGAATGTGAAGACAAAGCTGCAGCTTGATTCCCAAAATAAGGAGGAGCCAGTGGAGGGCCTCAAAGGTGTAATGTGGTAAAAAAAAATGAGGAAAAGGATTTTGGCAGAAGCAGTTGAACCTATAGGAACGCTTCAACCATTTGGAATCAAAGCTGAATATAAAGTCAAGTATTCCACAAAAGTGAAGTCTGTTAAACTGTAGAATAGTTTCCCTAAATGAAGTTCTGGAAGCCCCATTACCACAACAATCAATCAAAGCCATATAGTGATGAATATAGTATAGCCTATAGGAAACTATCCTGCATAGCCAAAGGGATGGGACTATAGGTACTCAGGATTCTTTGTAGGATTCCAGTGTAAATGAATTCATAAACAACAGGAGAAAAATACCTTGTTGACATGCTCCAATCTGCCACATGCCTGTACACCCCCTATGGTGACCATCTCTCTGTCTCTCATAGTAACATACACGCCAAACCACAGATATTAGACTCGTTGATTTGTTAGGAAACAATCCAATGTCTTTCCAGCAAAGCACTTCATTCCATGTCCCTTCAATGAGCAATGTGGAAAAATTCCTCTCTGATGGATGAGTCGTGTAACCTGCAACAGACTGGAAAGTAATAGATTCCATTGTTCTCATGTGAGCCCTGACAATCTGGAAACTCAGCTTGACCCTCCAGCGTGTCTGATGATGAAGGTAAAATCCCATTAAAATGTGCAAGAAATTTTATGCTTTTAAGCTTACAGCTGTTGCCTGTTCATAGGATCAAATTATGCCCAAATTTACACACATGCAACCCTTATAAACACAGGGCAGAATTGGGTCTAATTATATGACTATTTGCTAGAGCTTTTCTAATTTTATTAATTTGTGTGGAGGTTGAAGATGTCAATATGACAGCCTGAGGAAGCTGAAGTTCTCTGTTTAATCGACAGAAGAGGTACACATGGGACAGAAGCAATGCGGTGCAAACTTCCCCATACTGTCTTTTCAAGGTACCTCCAACCTGGCCTGGGCAGAACACAACCAGAGGAGAAAGAGCAGCTCAGTCTCCATGCCCATTCCTTGGGCTCTCTACCAAAGCCCGGTAAGAGTGCCAGGTTTATAGAAGGATTGGGGGAAGGGGATAGTGAAGTGGACACAGAACTTATGTCCATTAGGAATTGCACTGAGACACTCTCTCAACTTATTTTTCACGGTCCATTGAACAAGTGTTAGCAACATTCATTGGTGAAGGAAATGGACTGTTTTCCTACCTTTTACAGGCTGCGTGTTCATGAGCAATCCTCTGAGCTGGCCAGTTTCACTTTCTCCAGGGCTTTAAGCAGAGCTGCGTCAACTATACACAACTATTTACATGGCAAATATATCTGCTCTTTGAATGTATAAATTGACCATAGTGTGTCCACATGTGTTCACTATTTAAAATTATTCAATAAAATCTTTGTTTAAAGAAATTGCAGACTATGGATTTTTATTCACAGTTTGTTATGAGTATTATTTTCAGAAGGTATGTGTATACATGTTATTTCTTACCCATTATTCTTGATGTATGTATGACTATATATAATTTTGGCCATCAAAAAAATCCAGTGCCAAACAGCAAGGGGCTTTGTAGTGTTAGGTAGTGAGTCCCAGCTGGCCTGATCAGTTCATATGCCCCAATTCACTGATGTTGTCTGTGTCTAATAGGTGTCATGTAAGGTATCACTGCAAAAACAGTATCATAGAGCTGGAAGAGACCTCAGAAGGTCATCAAGTCCAGCCCCTGCTCTAGGCAGGACCAATTCCAACTAAATCAACCCAGCAAGGGCTTTGTCAAGCCGAGACTTAAACACCTCTAGGGATGGAGACTCCACTACCTCCCTAGGTAACCCATTCCAGTGCTTCACTACCCTCCTAGTGAAATAGTTTTTCCTAATATCCAACCTGGACCTCTCCCACCACAACTTGAGCCCATTGTTCCTTGTTCTGCCCTCTGTCACTACTGAGAACAGCCTTTCTCCATCCTCTTTGGAACCTCCCTTCAGGAAGTTGAAGGCTGCTATCAAATCCCCCCTCACTCTTCGCTTCTGCAGACTAAACAGCCTCTCCTCATAGGTCATATGCTCCAGCCCCCTAATCATTTTGGTTGCCCTCCGCTGGACCCTCTCCAATGCGTCCACATCCTTTTTGTGGTGGGGGGCCCAGAACTGGACACAATACTCCAGATGTGGCCTCACCAAAGCCGAATAAAGGGGAATAATCACTTCTCTGGATCTGCTGGCAATGCTCCTCCTAATGCACCCTAATATGCCATTAGCCTTCTTGGCTACAAGGGCACACTGTTGACTCATATCCAGCTTCTCATCCACTGTAACCCCCAGGTCCTTTTCTGCAGAACTACTACTTAGCCAGTTGGTCCCCAGCCTGTAACAATGCTTGGGATTCTTCCGTCCCAAGTGCAGGACTCTGCACTTGTCCTTGTTGAACCTCATCAGATTTCTTGTGGCCCAATCCTCCAATTTGTCTAAGTCACTCTGGACCCTATCTCTGCCCTCAAGCATATCTACCTCTCCCCCTAGCTTAGTGTCATCCACAAACTTGCTGAGGGTGCAATCCATCCCCTCATCCAGGTCATTAATAAAGATATTGAACAAAACCGGTCCTAGAACCGAACCTTGGGGCACTCCGCTAGAAACCGACTGCCATCCTGACACCGAGCCGTTGATCACTCCCCGCTGGGCCCGGCCTTCTAGCCATCTTTCTATCCATCTTACTGTCCATTTATCCAATCCACATTCCCTTAACTTGCTGGCAAGAATATTGTGGGAGACCGTATCAAAAGCCTTGCTAAAGTCAAGGTATATCACATCCACTGACTTTCGCATGTCCACAGAGCCAGTTACCTCATCATAGAAGCTAATCAGATTGGTCAGGCACGACTTGCCCTTTGTGAATCCATGCTGACTATTCCTGATCTCTTTCCTCTCTTCCAAGTGCCTCAAAATGGATTCCTTAAGGATCCCTTCTATGATTTTTCCAGGAACCGAGCTAAGACTGACCGGCCTATAGTTCCCTGGATCTTCCTTCTTCCCTTTTTTGATGATGGGCACTACATTTGCCTTTTTCCAATCATCCGGGATCTCTCCCGATCTTCACGACTTTTCAAAGATAATGGCCAAAGGCTCCTCAATAACATTTGCCAACTCCCCTCAGTACCCTAGGATGCATTAAGTCCGGACCCATGGATTTGTGTATGTTTAGCTTTTCTAAATAGTTCCTAACCTGTTCTTTACCCACCAAAAGCTGTCCATCTTCATCCCATCTTGCCTCACTTAGTGCATTCGTTCGGGAGCCAACCTTGTCCGTGAATATAGAGGCAAAGAAAGCATTGAGTACTTCAGCTTTCCCCACATCATCTGTCACTAGGTTACCTCCTTCATCCAGTAGGGGCCCCACACCCTCTCTGATCACCTTCTTCTTGTTAACATGCCTGTAGAAACCTTTCTTGTTATCCTTCACATCCTTTGCCAATCGCAATTCCAATTGCGCTTTCGCCTTCCAGATAACTCCCCAGCATTCTCGAGCTATACATTTAAACCCCTCCCTGGTCATTTGTCCAAGTTTCCACTTTTTGTAAGCTTCCTTTTTGTGCTTAAGTTCACCAAGGATTTCCCCTGTAAACCAATCTGGTCTCCTACCATATTTACCTTTCTTGCCACGCATCGGGATGGTTTCTTTCTGTGCCTTCAATAAGGCTTCTTTAAAATACTGCCAGCTGTCCTGGACTCCTTTCCCCTTCATGTTAGCATCCCAGGAGATTCTGCCCATCAGGTCTTTGAGGGAGTCAAAATCTGCTTTTCTAAAGTACAAGGTGTGTATTTTACTACTCTCTTTTCTTCATTTGGTCAGGATCCTGAAACCTACCATCTCATGATCACTGCTTCCAAGGTTGTCACCCACCTCTACATCCCCTATTAGTTCCTCCCTGTTTGTGAGCAGAAGGTCAAGCTGCGCACAGCCCCTGGTTGGATCCTTCAGCACTAGTACCAAGAAGTTATCCCCAACATTCTCCAAAAACTTCCTGGATTGCCTGTGTACTGCTGTATTGGTCTCCCAACAGATGTCAGGGTGATTAAAGTCCCCCACGAGAACCAGGGCCTGGAATCTGGAAGCTTCTCTCAGTTGTCCGAAGAAAGCCTCATCTACCTCATCCACCTGATTCGGTGGCCTGTAGTAGACACCAACCACAACATCACTGCTGTTGTTTGCACCTCTAAACTTAACCCATAGACACTCAACTGGTTTTTCTCCCTCTATATACTGGAGTTCTGAGCAATCATAGTGCTCTCTTACGTATAGTGCAACTCCTCCTCCTTTTCTCCCCTGCCTGTTCTTCCTGAACAGTCTATACCCTTCCATGACAGCACTCCAGTCATGTGAGTCATCCCACCAAGTCTCTGTTATCCCAATTAAATCATATTTCTTGGACTGGGCCAGGGCCTCCAGTTCTTCCTGTTTGTTGCCCAGGCTTCTCGTGTTAGTGTACGAACACCTCAGATAACCAGTTGATCGCTCTATCTTCTCCATTCAAATCAGGGATCCTCCTTTCTTGCTCGTTCCTCTTTGCATTTCTTCCCGGTATCCGACTTTCCCACTCCCCTCAGGGTTTTGGTCACCGTCCCCCAATGAACCTAGTTTAAAGCCCTCCTCACTAGGTTTGCAAGCCTGCCCGCAAAGATGCTCCTTCCTCTCTTGGTTAGGTGGATCCCATCTCTTCCTAACAATCTTTGTGCCTGGAACAGAGTCCCATGGTCGAAGAAACCAAAGTCCTCTCTGCGACACCACCTGCACAACCACACATTTACTTCCTCAATTCGAGATCCCTGCCCAGTCTTTTCCCTTCAACAGGGAGGATGGACGAGAACACCACTTGCGCTCTAAATTCTTTGATCCTTCTTCCCAGTGCTACATAATCCACAGTAACCTGCTCAAGGTCATTCTTGGCCGTACCATTAGTTCCCACGTGGAGAAGCAGGAAGGGGTAGCGATCTGAAGGTTTGATCAGTTTTGTAAGCCTCTCAGTCACATCCTGAATTCGAGCTCCCGTTAAGCAGCACACCTCTCGAGATTCCAGGTCCAGACGGCAGATGGATGGCTCAGTCCCTCTTAGGAGGGAGTCTCCGACCACCACCATCCGTCGTCTTCTTTTGGGGGTGGTGGTCATGGAACCCCCATCCCTAGAACTACGCATCCCATGCCTTCCAGTAGATGGTGTTCCCTTGCGGTTTCTTCCTTGTGAGGTCCCTTCCAAAGCATTCACCACCGCAGAGCCTGTGGAGGGAGCCTGAAAGAGATGACTTACCTCTGTAGCATTGGGGGATTCCTGTGCTGGCCTTTTTCCCCTTCTAGAAATTACATTCTGCCAGTTCTCTTCCTGGTCCCCTACTGCCCTCTCTGGCTCTTCCGCCTGCCATGCTTGCAGGATTAAACACTGCCTTCTTTCTAGGAAGTCTTCGTCCTCTCTGATAGAGCGTAGGGTCGACACTTGGGCCTCCAGTCCTCTAATTTTTTCTTCCAAAATGGTGACCAGCTTTGCACTTAGTGCAGATGAAATTCGTTCTTTCTTCCGGGAGGAAGACAAACATGGCACACACTGTGCAGTTAACAACAGCAGACCTATCACCATCCATACCTGCTGTCCTGGAAAAAGTATAACACCCTGATGCTTAATAACTTTTTATAGTGTGCAGTAAATGTGAAGAAAATATGGGACTAAAATGTGTTGAAACCAGATAAGTCTGGGTGTGGGGAAACAAGCTATTTTCAGATAAAGTAAAGCACCAGCAGGGAAGAAACCAGTATGGAACCTTCTCCACGGAACATGTCCCCACTGAGGGGGGCACTGAACTTTGAGAAGGCTACATTTCAAAAATATCTTCTATCTAAGACGTCAAATGAAATGAGCACTTTGGACTTTGTGTGAGGTCCTGATCAAGGAGATGTGTCAATTTTAGTAGTCAGAAGTATGGTAAGAACCTCATGTTAAATCAAAACTATGGTTCTGTCTTAATCACTGAAAAGCATTTTTCCCTTTTATTTGCTTGCAACCATTTCTGACTGTATCCCTTACATGGACACCCACTTAAAATCCCTTTTTGTCAGTAAATTTGTTTTACTTTCAATCTAAAACAAACCCAATGCTCTGTTTGAATTGAAGTGACGGCAGTGACTGCTTTAACTCCAGTTAAAGTAACAAAAAGTTGTGTCTTTTAAAGGAGCAACAGGCCTACTTAGTTCTCTGGGGCTACATCTACACTGCAAGGTTTTTGCACAAGAAGTCTTTTTCAGAAGAGTTTTTGCGCAAAAATTTCTTGCGCAAAAGTGCATTCACACCTCAAAGCGCATCGCTTTTGCAATGCGCTTTTGCATAAGAGAGCATCCACACTGCATGGACGCTCTTGTGCAAGAAAGTTCTGATTGCCAGTCACAGAATGGCCATCAGAGCACCTGTGCTTTTTCAGATAGGCTCTTTTTGCACGGGAAACCCCTACAGAGCGTCCACACACACCTTTTTGCGCAAGAGCTGTAGTGCAAAAAGTAGTTATTCCTCGTAGAAGGAGGTACACCTACACTGCAAAAAGCCCTCTGTTCTGTTGATTGACTACAGATTTTCTTGCACAAAAATGTGCTCGAGGTGTGGACACTCCATGGGTTTTTGCGCAAAAACCTTGTAGTGTAGACGTAGCCTGAATGTTCCAGGAGATGACTGGACATTTCAGGGCATATGACTATGGAGAAAGCGGGGAACGGAGTGTGTTGGAATCACTTGGCTAGAATAATCAATCATCAGAGTAGCTGTGGTATAAAAACTAGGCTGCTGGAATCAGAGTTGCTGACCCAGGGCTTCTTAACACAGAGAAATTCAGTGCATGCTTGTGGGCTAGCTTGGAGAATCCAGGCAGGAAGCTACCATGGAAGAGCAGCTGAAGGAACTCAGGGTTACAGGACAAGCTGTGACCCACAACCTTTCACTGATCTGAATTGCACCCCAGAATGTGACAGTGACATCTGGAAATTGTTTTATGAAAAGGACATCACTAATAATACCCAGATCAAAAGTCAGTTGGCTGCTCATTGTCTATCTGATGTGACAATGTGAAGTTGTATAGTAGTTTATGATTACTGTATGAACATATTGGTCTAGTTTAATGGGTGGCTGTAAGGAAAAAAGCAGGAAGAGAGAAAAGTGGTTCAAGAGAAGCCATACCTCAGCAAACAAACACTTGAGGGCCATTATGGGACAGCAGCAGACACACTGGCTCTGAGGACTGTGGCTTGACTACCTGCAGAGGCTGTAGGACTGGTTTTGGCAAGCAAGGCCAAAGCTCAGGAACCGACAAGAATAAATGAATTATGGCTGAATTGAAAGAGACTCTGTTTCCAGAAAAGAGGGAAGACTCGAGCAGTTGTTTGGGGAAGCAGACTGAGACAAGCAGCCATTGAGATGTCTGAAGAAGTCTACTGAGGTCACCATCTGGGGAGGCATGGCTTAAAGTGAGAAATGATAGTTTTAAGATCTTTTTCTCTAAATGATTTGTTCCTACTGATAAAATAAGCAGATCTCTGGCTTTCAATACAGATTTGTCACTATACTCACCACTAATCACAAAAGAGAAGAACCATGTATGGCAAAGTCAGTTAGATTCGCTGGGTGGGAATGATTGATACATAAGACATGTTGCCCAGGGCCCACTCTCAGAGAAGGAGAGTTTTAGAGGTCCAACTCAGGAAAGAAAGGCACACGGTCTGACACCAGAATGAGTGTACTCAAAGAGGCCAGAAAGGGGACAGAAATGCAACTAGCTCCCAGTAATAAGAGCTGATTTAATTTAAAATTGTCTCTTAGATTATAACTTTTGCTTAGTGGGTTTTTTTAAAAAAATTTAGATAGCAGACTCCTCATCGATGAGCAGATTCTGTACTGCTACCTCACACAAAGCCCACTGACTTCAGAGGGAGCTAGCCTAAATAAAAACTGAGTAAAGACCTTTGGGTTTGATCTCTAGCTTTTCCGTAGCCTCTAGATTACAGGGGAAATCTCACAGAGTATTCATCTCCTTTTGATGAACCCCATAACACCTATTATCATAAACAAGCAAGTGCACTGGGGAGGCAGCATACATTCCTCACGAGGCAGCAGTAACCACTGTGTTTTACCTCTTTAAGGACCAGTGACTTGCTACATCATCTTTCATTCATCCTGACCTCTCTGGCCATAATTCTGCTCCACAACATAGACTTAGGGGGCAGCATGGAAGAACGCATGTCAGGGAAAACATACTGAACATAGTACACTCTCTAAATCCAAATAAACATGTGGAATAAAGAGATACCTCTGGAAGGAGACTACAGGCCTGTAAAGCTCTGAGAACCCGGAGTAGCCACTGACGGGTTGTTTTTGTTTTGTTTTGTTTTGTTTTTTCTGGCTGAAGTGCTGGAACACAGTTTGCTTGTCAGTACCTTAGATTTGGCCAGGTGTCACTAAAACGTTTGCAGCACATATTTGTAAATATTTTATAAAGGTTACCCTTTTTTGTGCACTCTCTGATTGGAAACAATCTGCTTCTTGTTACAGGTTGTTTAATATTTTCCAGTATAATGCTTTCTCCAGTGGGTTCATTTATTAGAGATGTTATGGTTATTTTTCACTTTGGTGATCAGAGCATTTTTGCTAGAGAAAAGGGGGTTTCTTGTATACAGAATCAGCAGCAAATACAAGAGGGGTGTGATTTCTGAATTGCCTAAGAAACATCTTAATACATAACATCAGAGCGGCCACACTGAGTCAGGCCAAAGATCTAGCTAGCCCTGTATCTTGTCTTCCAACAGTGGCCAGTGCCAGGTGCCCCAGAAGCAATGAAGAGAACAGGCAATCATCAAGTGATCCATCCCTGTCATCCATTCCCAGCTTCTGGCAAACAGATCACCAGAGAAGGAACATGCTATCCAAGCCAACAGAGAGCTTCTCTATCCTACCTACAGTTGCTCTCAAAAGCAATGGCTAAGATTTTCCAAAGTGATACACAGCGCCTCAAGTTTTGAGTACCCAAGCTCAGGCTCACTACATGGGCCCTGTTTTCTGAAAATGCTACGCATTCATCCTCTCAAAATCTGGCCCCTTTAAAGGTGTCCCAAGATGGGTGCTCAAACACTGAGGTAATCAGTCACTTGTCACTGGTACACCCTCCCATAAGCCATATGTAGATCTTCACGACGGGAACCCAGCCTGCTCTTTGAAATGCTTGGCTTCCTAACCCGAAGTAAATATATTAAGTAAGCTGCAGCATATGTACATGAGCATGCTTACATGGTAATAATGATGTTAGTAGAATATTTGTATGATTTATTGTGCTACTGAAATACAGCAAGGCTAAACCTCTTCCCTCCAGGGAAAGAACCAACTCAGTAGAAAATGGAAACAAGGAAAAATGAAACGCCACCCGGGCCTGGTTCAAACATGCAAACTTTCTAATAAAAAATCAAAACCAGATGCTGTTAAAGAGGAGTGATAATTAAAGAAGATAAATTAAAGAAATGTTTTCCAGAGAATGACTGTGCTGCACAGAAATTATTTCTGCATGGGAAAAAATTAACAAATTACTATGGCTGTCTGTTTTCAAAAGTTTCCATTAATAAGTCAGGACAGGTTATGTACTAATCCCCTTGTGTTCAAGCTCCCTCTTCACCTCAAATAGTTATATCTCAGCATGGGTGAGCAGAGCAAGGCCAAGGCTGAGAGCCAGAATCTCTGCTCTAATACTGATTTATGGTATGGGTTTAGGTATGTCACTTAAAAGGGCAGTTCTGTCTTGAAAAGCAACCTTGTAAAAATGGCATCATGGGGCTCCACAGTTATTGTGTCTCCCCAATTTCCCTACCAAAATGTGCACAGTTTACAGGTACATAGGTTTTTTTCCTAATTGTCAGCCCACCAAACTCATCCTGGGCTCTGACAGTCAAGCTGGGTTGTTTTCCATCTTGTGCCTCGTTACAAGTAGCATAGACGGTGTGGGTCAAGATATGCCCTCGCAGATTCCTGTGCACACTCACTTAAGGGGGGCAAAGTCCCAGGTCTTCTGGGTGTTGCAGAGTAAATGGACTTTCCACAACCACAGTGAAGTGCTAAACTATATACCAATTCACCTGTGACTGTATCACTCTTAAGTTTCATTTTGATTAATTAATGAGGTGATGTTTAAGTCCCTCAAATGTTCTTTTATATAGTTTATTTAGATTTATTGCACACAGAAGAGTGCATATCCAATTGCCAGAGGCACTTCTAAAGCAATTACAAATATTACATTATACTGAAAGAAACAATAAAACTGAACCAACTAGTCAAATAAATAAATGCACTGTTGCCTGTTAGCCCTGTGATCCCCAAGCCGTTAACCCTCTGTAAATACCTGGAAAAAGAGATGGGGTGTGTAGTGTGATTTAAAGTCAAGAAGTCAGGGCTATTTCAAACAGAGAAAAATTAATTCCAGATCTGAAATGGCCATCAAAGAACATATCCTACCCGTAGTTTCCTCTCAGCTTCTCTACACAACACACAGTCAACCTGTGCAACTCTACCAGAGGATGGTGTGACGGTCAAGACTATAACAGGGTTCAAAAAAGACACTAGATAAATAGATGGAGGATAGGTCCATCAACGGCTATTATCCAGGATGGGCAGGGATGGTGTCCCTAGCCTCTGTTTGCCAAAAGCTGGGAATGGACAACAGGAGGTGATTACAGTGGTACTTTGTGTTTCCAGTATTATTCTCAACACAATAACTTGTCAAATGCATCTCGCACTGGTTCCAATTTCCAAATAAATGTAAGGCTAAGTCCCTTGTGCAGCACTTTGCAGTAGCTTAATCATAGGATGACAGAAACATTGATGATACTAGTTAGAGTTGTATCCTTAACCTCCCTCCACCACCTCCATCCCAACCACACACAACCTACTGGCCAGAGACAGATGGAAAAAAATAGTCCTGACCACAGTGTTTTTTTGATCATTAAAAGGCAGCTGTGCATTTAATAAGATGCTTCTCCACCTCCTCACATCATGAACTCCAAAGCCTGGGCACACACTCTTATAGGAGACTGACTCCCTGCTCTTCTATTGGTTTCTCAACCTATCATTACCTCAGTCTTTTCTGACTTGATCATGAGTCGGGTAGCTCTCATCTATTCCCATACCTCATCCAAAGACATGGGGCAGGAGATTCAGTTGCAGCAGTTGGATAAGTCAAAAAAGACATTGATGCGGCTATGTAATTTATATATGAGGGAAAGCGGAAACTAGTGTGATTGGCAAGAATGAAATGTTACTGAAAGCCATACACTAATTGGTGAGTCATTTTAAATCAAGCCTCTTGCTTGTGTACCTATGCCAGCTTTTAATTTTCACTGTTGCTTGAAAGCAACTCAGAAAATAAGACCAAGCCAGTAATCCATGATAGGTGATTTTTTTAAAAAATCCAATTTTCACCAAATGGGGCACTCATTAAAGGTGCACAAATGACCTTCCTGGAGAAGGATGCTTTTATTTTATCCATAGAATAATTACAGCACTCTTTCCCAATTCTGCCTTACTAACACGCCTTTCCCTCACCTAGGCTGGAGGGAGAACCCTCAGGGCAGATGGCAGGTTAATTTCCATGTCATTAGCTTATTTAGATTTTGTTTATCATTGCTGAAATGAGATAGATTTGAACTAACGGATCTAGAGACCTATGGAAACTTTCCCCGGTTTCAAATCCAGTCCACGCTGGCAGTGCTTGAAAGTAATTGCTAAATGTCCAACAATTGCACAAAGCTGCTTTTTGAAATTTGCTCAGTGATATTGCCAGTTCCAGTCCCCAGCAGCCAAGCGTTCGTACCACACAATGCCATCACAGTAAGTACCCACTGCCACCCGCATTAGGAGTCATCACAGAAGCCATGGACTGAATGGGTTGAAATACTTCCACAGAAATATTACACTGACGGATTGTTATATTGACTGATTGTGCCTCCTCTGTGTCTAAGATAGACAACTTTCCAAGAGCACTAAAAGAGTTGTCTCCTATTTAGCAGAAAAGCTGTAAAAGTGAACTATTAGGGTGTAGAGGAGAAAGGATCAGTAAAAGGACACAGTCTTTTCCACTTTCATAAGTGGAAACTATTTACACTGAACGTATTGAAACAAAGCTTGGAAAAAACAAAGAATAATGTTTATTTTAATCATGCAAAATAGCATTAAGGCTTAGAGAGAAAATTAGATACACAGACATACACCAAGATCTCAACTCATTGATTATAGTAACATAAAAGAGCTGAGAAAACCCACCCACCGACATTAGCAAGGCTGGTCTGGACTAAATTACAGACAGAAAGTATATTATTATACAGTATCTTAGCAGATGCTGACCATATTTCCAATGTTTTGGATAAGATTTCAACTGAGATTTGATTTCACAGTTGGATCCATGATGTCTCGGACCTGTTAAGCTACATCAAAAATGCTTCCCAGCATGTCAGAACTGGTGTCTAAATGTAGTGCTTACAGTTTCATATCCTTCCTGCTCAACAGATTGGGGAACTTTCCTTAGCTTCTTAGAAAACAGACAATGAGTTTACTGATCTGACTGCCAGGTTTTACACTTGAAATCTGCATTTAATTATCTCTAAGGATCATTAATATTCTGCTAACACATGGGGAAACAAAAAATCTCTACTGCTGATGTGTCAATGTTTTTTTCGTGTGTGTATGGTTATTTCTTAGTTATTGAAAACAATTCATTGTGTTTGAAACCCTGAGCATTGCTAGCATATGAGAGAAGTTAACAAGGTGTCAGAGATTTGGTAATTTGTTAATAGAAATAAGGATTTGGGAGGCAACATGAACAGCAGTGGCCCGAGCAATTTATGATTAAAACATGATGTCAACTTTTCATGATTGTTACCGTTAATTAGCAAGATTTATATGTATCCAAAAGAAAACCCTCAGAGAAGACAAGGTTGCAGGCAGTGATTAACGATGCTCATTTTCCACTTGGAGCAGAAAACTAATGCATTTTTGGGTAGGCAATGGTACAAGGTGGAAAGGACCAAAGACCAGTATCTCTCGGGGGAATTTTTGTTTTGTTTTTTGTTGCTGTTGTTTTGTTTTGTTATTTAGCCTAATCTTTTCACCCAACCATCTTTCAATACAGCCTGGCTGAAGTCCTGGCCTTATCACAATCACTGGCCAAACTCCTATTGCCTTCTGGGCCTAGATTTTATCCCAGTCTTTATTCATCATGGTTTTGGACCAATACTCACTCCAATTCTAACCATGATGTGAGCAGAGAAAGGAAAAATTTAAAATCACTTTTATTAAAGGATAAAAAGACAAGTATTCTAGTGAAGCTCAGTTCCCAAAAGTTTCCTCCCTCCTTTCATAAGAAGTGAGACAAGACAATCCAATGTCCCTTTACACTTCTTTTGAATCACCTTTCAGAACTTCTCACAGGACAAGCCTTGCACTGCGATGTAACAAGAGAGGGGGGAAAATTGGAAACGCATGTGATTTCCCAGAGCATTATTATTAATTATTATTATCAATAGTATGATGGACTCCCCCAGTACAGATCTATAGCACAGAAAGTCATGCACTGTGAAGGTTATGTTTCTTAATTGGGTTGTTGTGTGTGTATATATATTGGGGGAGTCAGGTGTGCAATCCTAGCCCTATGGGAGTCAAAGGGAGCTTTGCTATTGATTTCAAGAGGCCAGGATTTTATCCTTTAAAATTTAACATTAAGGGCTCTGCTGTGACTCTTAGCCCTGGTCTACATTAGGGAGTTATTTTGAAATAACCCCCCTTATTTTTAAATAATAAGCAGGGCATCCACACTACTAAGCCTGTTATTTCTAAATAACAGGCTGGTAATTTTGAAATTTGTACTCCTGCTTTCCTCGGGAAATGACACTATTTCATTTTTTGTTATCTCGGGAGTTATTATTTCAAATTTAGTTATTTCAAAATAATTTCCTAGTGCAGACATGCCCTTAGTGTGGGGGCTTTGGAAGCAAGGAAACAAAGAGCTAGAAGCACAATACCTCATGGGATACTAGGGAGGGCATGCTCAATAGAAGCTGTTATTACACCGCTTAAATACTTATAGCATCATGTTTATCCTCCAACGTTGGCCTCCTGGTCAGAGGTCACTAGATAAGGTGGCTCCATGCTCCCAAATTTTCTCCAGGGTGCACAGTGTTTTCTGGCAGTACTAGCTGGTCCTCACCCTGTGCTGCAGGAGCCCAAGCATGTTATGGATGCTCTGGGGTGAGGAAAGGTGTTCCCTACATTCCTCCTCTCTGCATTGTACAGGGGCAGCCATCATCTGGAAGATCAAGTGGAGTAGAATGTTTCTGGACAAAAGATATTACACTTGAGTTGATGCCCTTTAATGACACTCTTCCATTTGGTAAATGGAACCAAACAATGTAACCAGCTAAATTCAGACCTGGACACTACTACCACGTGGCTGAAGTCAAGGCAGTTGAATACACTTAGGCTATGTCTACACTTGCGGCTTCTTGCGCAAGAACAGCTTGCGCGCAAGGGTTCTTCTACAAGAAGTCTTGCGCAAGAAAACATCCACACTGCCATGTGCGTGCTGTGCTTTTGCGCAAGAGCTCCCATGGCAGTGTGGACGCTCTCTTGCACAAGAAAGCTCCGACGGCCATTTTAGCCATAGGGCTTTCTTGCGCAAGAAATCCCTGCCGAGCCTCCACACTGCCCTCTTGCGCAAGAGCTCCTGCACAAGAGAGCTTACACCTGTTAAAAAAGAGCATAGCTCTTGCGCAAGAAGCCCTCTCTTACCACGCCGTACTGTAAATTTCCTTGCGCAAGAGCAGGTGGGCAGTGTGGATGCTCTGAGGATTCTTGCGCAAGAACGGCCATACTTGCGCAAGAAGCCGCGAGTGTAGACATAGCCTTAAAGAAGAGCTGCCCTTGGAGCAAAGTGTTTTGTTCAATTTAGACTGTACGCTGTTTGGGACAGAGACTATGTCTTTCTCTATGTATGGAAAGGGCTGAACGCATTTTGGATGGCACTGCAGTCTAACCATTAATAATGCACTATCTTAATATATAGCATGATAAACATTTAATGGTCACAGCTGTCAACATCTGAATTTCCTAGCTCTGCCTATTTACATTGGAGACAATGATGGTTCTTTTTATCGATATATATAGATACTGGTATCCTGGGGTTATTAGCATGCTAGTGCTTGCATTGCTTTTTAATGAGCGAATGTCATTGCCTCTTCCTGTCATGTTTTTTAATTCTTTCTTTGTTCCCAGGCGCTCTCAGAAGTCCAGAGAGGCTCGGGCCACTTCCACTTTTCAGGTTCTCTAGTCATAATAAAAATAAAAAATGACGACAGGTAAAAACAAAATAAGGCAGCAAAAAAAAGAGGGAGACCTAATTTGAATATTTTTTTATTTAACAAATGCTTTTCTAGCCTTTTTTACATCTCTTATTTGCTTAAATTTGCAACTCTGAGCTGAGAGAATGTGTCACATTTTGGTCCAATAGGGATGCGCATAAAAAGAAGTTGCAAAACTTATCAAATGCCAAAAAATTCACAAGTGTCAACATTTGAGGCCCCTTTGAGCATGAGGCATAAGCCAAATAGCCCTCCTCTGATTGTCCCTGGGGTTGTTCCTCAAGAGCTGGCTTGAGGAAACAGAAAATGGCATAATTGCCACTGAGCAATGGTTTGGTATTCATGCTGAAGGCTTTATGGCATTTGATGTAATACTGGTGCCTCAAATATGGTGAAGTTTATGGGCAGACCCATGTGGGAACTGTGCCATATTACCCTATTTTAACCAGCAAAACCTGCCCTGTTTGTTGGAGAGATTAAACCCACTCAACGCGAAACTGTACAACATTTTACTTTCCATGAAATAGGAATATTTTCCACAGAGCCTAGGTCTTGTCATTCAGTGGATAAGATAGTTTAGCAAGTAGTCCAGGATTTTCCAACAAAGGGGTAACTGGCACCCTCCTTTTCCCTGTATCTGCTAGTTCCAAGTTTTTGGCATGCAGCCCAGTTGTTTCTAATTTAAAAGGATCTGAAATGATAGTAGAAGTAGTAGAGGATGGTAATATCTCTCTGCAAACCAGCTGTGACTAATCATATCTGTGAAAATGTGAAGTATGGTAATGATATTATAGCTACACTGAAGAGAACCTGCAGATTCACTACAGTGTCCTCTTGGCTCTCTGAGGGCATGTCTACACTCCAAGTCTTTATTTCAAAATTATGTTGAGCTGGAGGACTTCTTACTCCAACTCCAGTAACCCTCATTTCACGAGGAGTAAGGGAAGTCAAAGGAAGAATGTTCTTCCTTCAACTTCCTGCTGTGTAGACAGTGCCCAAAGCTGAATTAAGCTATTTCAACTTAAGCTACGCACCTGACATAGCTGAAGTCACATTGCTTAATTCGACGTTAGCCCTGCTGTGGAGACATACCCTGAATTACTAGGAAGCCAAGAATTTTGAAGTGAAAAATCAGGAGAGCAATTATATGGAGGGGCGGGAGAAGAAGGTGCCCAGAAGATGGTCTTAATGGACATCAGAGATGTGTGAATGGGTGGGTGAGAAAGGAAGTATTCACACTCCCTTTCCTCTCACCATTGCATGGCTTTGACTTATTGCGGAAAGTGGATGGTTCACGATCCAATTTGCAAGGAGAGAGGAAATCATTTGGAAGGCCTGTGGCTATAGGCAGTGTATTGACATGGGACAGGCCTGGTAGGAGGAAGTGGTCTCCTTCAGGTGGACAGTCTTCAGCAGTTTACCAATATCCAGAACTAAATAAAGGGACAAGCTCTGCAAATAGGTCTACAAAGGGAAGGATCAACCACTATTTGAGAGAGGAAACTGGAACAAAGGCCCAGATGAGTGACCATCTTCAGATAGAGGCAGGCAGAATCCATCTGAGGTGCAGGTGTCATGCACTCCGAAGTGGCAGCTACTCCACCTTACCGCAAGAATACAATGTTCCCTGCTGCCAGTGACCACATGCAGCTACTAGCCAATGTGCAGGAAAAGGGAAAAGCAAAGCCTTTTTAAAGGCCCTCCCCACTTTAGGCCACCCAGGCCCATAAACAGTGCTAGCATTCCCCCTCTAACTGGCACTCAAGGAGGTCAAACACCAGGAGCCTGCTGGGCCTCCTTTACAGATGTGAAAGATATGTGAGGAGGTAGATTCCCTGCACTTTCTCCTCATCCATGTGCAATCCAGATACCCCAGGAGCTGGACTCTGGCCCATAGGCAGTATTATTTGTAATAATATTACTAACATGAGAACATCTGGTAGCATTTCTTTTCCATACGCCATTGGGCAAAAACAATAGAATTTTGGTGAGACTAGAACATTCCTGTTCCCAATTCACCCTGGGTTCAACTGCTGCTGACAGGACCTTCCAAGGCAACAATCCCAAGATTTTACTTGCCCCAGCAGGTGTCATTATCAAGCAGTGGAGCCAAAGCACAGAATGGAATAACTTAAAGTAATTTGCATTGGGATTTTATTATTAATTATTATTATTTATTTTGCAATAGATAAAAACCACTTATTTTAAAAACTTTTATTGCTCTTTTCCATTGTGCACAATAAGAAAGTTACCTGATTGAGATAATGTATAATTTCTAGTTGTCTGGGGGGAAAACCAACCAACCAGCTATTTTAAAATAAAAATAAAAATTATTGGGTCTCAAATTTGGGAATCTGTTGAAAATGAATGTAACTAGGTTCACATTTAAATCATTTTAGTGTGGCCCTTAATTTAAAAGGCTTCTTATTTTATAATGTGTCCCATAAATCTAATAAGTCCAGCTACAAAGATTACAATTTTTACACACACAATGCAGAATACACAAATAATTTAACAACCCCAAAATATTTTGTTCAGATTTTCCTTTTTGTTAAGATATGGTATGACTTAAACCTGCAAGATGTTAAAAATGAAGTCTTTGTACTGGGTGCATGTCATAGGACCATGCTGTATCTAACTATACAGTTCACAATATTGCTCATGGTTAATTTATGACTGGCAAATTATTATGACATGTCTTTCATTGGATAAGATCAATATGTGACAGGGGTGAAAGCAGATAATACACTATCTACCATACTGTTATCTGCTATAAATTTATACAGCTTGATGATAAATTGATGTTATTCATGAACATGTAGTTTTGACAGTGCACATTTTGAATTTAAGTATTTGAAAAGTCTCACTAATGCAAGTAAAGATTGCACTTTATATACAGTAAATGCAAGGGACCCTAATTGTGCCTTTGGATGCACATATCCTGTTCCCTGGAGTCCAGGTCAGGTAAAGCTGCACATGCATCCAAGAGAAAAATAAGCCCCAGAATTTGTTATATGGTGTACTAGCAAAATCGTGCACAAAAATACAAACATCACCGATACACTGCACTGGTCTCAGATGCTGCACTTTTCCAATTATTAAAATCAGATGTTTTGGATTAAATGTAATTGTAAATGTATCCATTCCTTCTGATGCAGTTGTCATCCCTTAAACTATATTCTGGGCCCCTTGTATTACATGTTAAATTAGATCTGTATTACACAGAAAGGTATATTTTTTTATGCAGCAGAGCTCCACTGAATTCTAGAGCAATGTTAATTAATTACAAAATGATTCAATTGCCTTTAGTGAAGCAATTCTAAAATAGCATAAAGTGAAAATGTTACAGTAAGGTTGAACCTCTCTAGTTCAGCACTCTCGGGACCTGACCGGTGCCAAACCAGAGAATTTAGTGGACCATAAGAGATTAATACTGTCTAGCAGAATTACCAGCACTTTCATTGCTTACTGGGATGTTAGAAGACATTTAGGGGTAAATTAAAGCAAAATAACAGCACGGAACACTGGAAGCTAGGTCTGGTGGCTGTAAACACACTTTATGGGACCGCGGGAAACTTGGCCACACCCATGACAAGTGGACATTTGTTAACTAAAATCATGCTGGACCATGGATGTTGCCAGTCCAGAGAGTGCCAGACTAGAGAGGTTCAACCTGTAATATAAAAAGTCTCACTTATCCTGAAAAAAGCAAGATATCCAGCTAGCTCTAAGAATCTCCATCCTCATTGCAACCCTCAGGCCCTCTCCAAATCCCACAAAACTTCATTTGATACTTTCCTTTGTAATAAATGTTAGAAAAGTTATGGCATTTGAGACTGGGGGAGCTCAGTGCTTTTGTAAATATGTAACTAGAGAATGTTAAGAACATGCACCATACATCTGATAGATTTTATGGTATTGATCATCAACCTGTGTAAATTAGCAACGCTCCATTAATTTCAATGGAGCTATGCTGATTCACACTGGCTGGGAATCCGGCACTGTATTTATTGAACCTCCTAAGGATCTGCGGATCATGTACCTTCCAGGCAAGATGTTGATCTTACTTGCATTTTAGGAGAAACTCCACAGGATTACTCCTAATTTTCACCACTGTAATTCAGATCAGAATCTGACCATTACACAGGTTGGACCTCTCTGGTCCGGGACCCTTGGGACCTGACCAGTCCCAAACGAGGGAATTTGCTGGATCAGAGGAGGTCCTCCGCTACCAACTTTGCAGAGCACTTTCTCTCTCTGCTGCCAGCCCCAGACGCCCCCCAGCCCCCAGCCCTCTTGCTGGGCTGCCATGCTGCTGTGGCCCGAGCAGCCTGGACTGCCCCAGCTCCCGCCCCACTATTAGGGCTGCCGTGTCTCTGGTCCCGGCCCAGCTATCAGGGCTTCCATGTCACCGGCCCCGCTATTGGGGCTGCTGTGGCCCCTGCTACACTACCAGGGCTCCGGCACTGGTCCCAGCCCCACCAGGCTTGGAGCCGCCAGCCCTCTTGCCACTGGGGCTCCCAGCCAGGACTTCCTGGGACCCACTAATGGCCAAGAAACGAGTCTGTTAGAATAGTCTAAGTTATTACATGGGCTTATTCTACAACTGATGACAGTATTCAATAAATTGTACTTTATGTGCCATAAACAACTTTTATTCCTAAGGCTCCACTCCAGTCTCTTTACACTTGAAATTCACCATCAGTCTCCTAGCCATATTCATTATGTGAGCCCAGCTACCAATATTGCCCTATTATTAGACTTTTTCCTGCCTGCCAAGTCAATAACTAAGCCAACCATCCTCCGGAGGTCCTGATCTCTCAGCTTAACAAATGAATGCACATGGCTTCTAGTCAGGCAACTGCTTTCCCCCATCTTACTGATTAACATGTCCATAGTTTATTACTAAGGAACCCTGCACACGTTCTAACAACACTGATTCTCCAGCAGGCTTTTTTGTGTGTGTGGTGCTAACCACACTGTGCTTGTGTGTGGTGCTAACCACCCTAGAAGGTTGTATGCTGGGATTCACATCGATGTGCAAGGTTATCGTGCAGAGACCAATGTCACAAAAGCACTCTATGTCCGAAGGAAACTTTTTTGCCAGGAGCGTATGCCAGTTGAACTGCCCAAAGCTAGCAGCATATGGAGGTTACCACTCATGTGGTATCACCATCTGATCCAAGTTTCCTAAGGTGCAGTGATTTTCTGACATAGGTACCTCAAGAATCAAAATGGAATAGCCAGTAAATATTGTACTTCTATGAATGCCTGGATCTTCGTGGTGTGAACTGGGAGTGGGGGAGAGAGAGAATAAGGGAGTGAAATTTCAGGAAAGAAATAAACAGAGCAGCATGCACCTGAAACTAAAACAATGGTTCCATTTGAAGATGGAGCAATCTGCTGATGGCACTAAATGGAACAAATAGGCCACGTTCCTCTACAAAGAGAGTAGAACCAGAGGGGTGAGAGGAGGTCTGGTATGAAGCAGTGACTTCAGCTCAATGGCATGTAGTGACCCCCCAACCCCGCACCAGGAGAGAGGGATTCTGCAGGGGCTTTTTCCATCCTCTTTCCACCAGTGCATCATAAAGGGGCTGCTGTTTGGGGATTGAATTGAGCCCAATATGTGCAAAGAGCACAGCACATTTCTATTGCCAGTGAGACTATGGATTAAATAAAACACTGTTCAGTTTATGGCTCCAAAGTCAGAAACCTGGCAAGAACATCAGTGGTTCAGTCTCAAAGTATTGCAGAGCTTTTAGATACAGTCTCTGAAGGCTGCATACATTTAATCTTCAACTCCCTTTTATTGCAGAGAAATATAATGGCAAGAAGGCGCACACCAGTTTCTGGCAGAAGTAGAAAAGCGAACAGTAAATGCTGTGACTTGGGCATCTTTTTGAAGAGGTCATGAAAAATAGGTTTGCCTGTGACAGTCAATCAAAGGCAGCCATAAGGGGAGATGTCCTCGCCTTTGCAACCCCCTAGGGATGGCCCAGAGAATGAGGTAAAAGTTTTGGAATCTAGACCCCGTAAACAGAGGGCCATAGAGAGTAATAGGTGGCAGCTAGTGTACAACTGATTACTCCATGCAAATTACCTGGTGGAAAGGGTTTGTCTGCTTCCCTTGAAGGGAACATCAAGGACACAGGAGTTGCATGAAGATAAGAATCCCTCTGACCTAGTGAGAAAAGAGGGAGAACCAATTCCCAGAGTGGGAGAATGAGCCAGGCCAGGAGGTGGAGCCCAAAATATGAGACCTAGGGATATGAGTCCCATTTAACCCTAACAACTCTTGCTGATACGGGACCTGAAACCACATTCTTCTTACCCAGGACAAAGAGTGTTGCTGGCTGAGCTATAGTGAGAGCTGAGAAGACTGTGGACTAGTGAGAAAGGCAATGACACTGGATGAAATTAACAGCAGAGCAATTGGACACAGCTGATCACATAAAATTAAAGGTGGTAGGAGGGGAACTGTTAAAATAAATCATTTAAATATTACAAATAAAAAGATGCATGTGTCTTTGAATAAAGATGCATTCATGTATTTTCTTTAGTAAGTAAATAGACTTGTCTGCCAAGGAAACAGCTATTGCCATAGCAATTAGCAACCAATAGCAGTATGTGGAGCAAATACCTGAACTTTGGAATAGCTGCCATGGAAAAGTTTCACAGTTGGTTGTTTGTCAGCACGTAACGGGAGAAGTAAGAGCTGCAGATCAAACTGACAGCATTTGGTCAGTCACAGTAACAAGGAACTACTAAATAGTGACAGATAAGCCATATTTCCCACCTTACCTTGTCATCATCATCTTTCTTCATCAACATCACCTCACTACAGTTAGCAATTCTGAGTCATGCTGTAACTGAGAAGTGCAGCCATATGTACCTTTTGTAGTGGATGCCACATTTATTGAAACCTACCAGAGAGATTTACCTCCTCATTCTAATTTAGGCTTCTTAACTGATTGTGTCACTGTGCTAACCTTAAATATTGCAATGAAACTGCTGTAATAGCTACATGCAAAAGTCCACCCTGTACTAACCGCTTTAAAACCAGCTCCATGTAGTTTTAGCAATTATTCAGCATGCAGTAAGCTGTCATATCTCAGCAAGACTCCAGAAATCTATTTGAGGGCTTGTCTATGCAGTTAGTTAGTGCATGGCAAGCCAGCATTTGACTCTCCAGTGCACTAGTTTGCCATGCACTAACTAACTGTACAGACCCTGCTACAGCTCATGAAAAGTTCTTTAATGTGAATTGATCTACTTGTGTTTGACACCGGAGTACATCAATGCCCACCACGGAACCTGTAGTGCAAATAGCTGGGTCCACATGGGCAGTGGACAAAGAGTGTTGCTGGCTGAGCTATAGTGAGAGCTGAGAAGACTGTGGACTAGTGAGAAAGAGGCAATGACACTGGATGAAATTAACAGCAGAGCAATTGGACACAGCTGATCACAAAATTAAAGGTGGTAGGAGGGGAACTGTTAAAATAAATCTCATTTAAATATTACAAATAAAAAGATGCATGTGTCTTTGAATAAAGATGCATTCATGTATTTTCTTTAGTAAGTAGATAGGCTTGTCTGCCAGGGAAACAGCTATTGCCATTGGGCAGTGGACCCAGTTAGTGAACAGCAAATCAGAATGCTGTACAGTCACACCCTGGCTTGCTGCACACTAACTCTCCGTGTAGACGAGCCCTTAGTTCAATATTTTGTAGAAATAGTCACCCAGTAACTGACCTATCTGGGCAGCAATGGAATGATCACCCCAAGTAATTTTTTCATGGACTTCAATAGGCTTTGGATCAGGTTTGAAAGCACTGAAGTATTTGGCTCTATAGTGAGTAAAAGAAGGAAAGCTAGAATTATTATATTACTAAAATCTTATCAGAAATTCACAGAATCTCTCTAAAATAAACCATACAGAATCCTAGACTATTATTCTCAAAACACCATAGCTAGTATAGTTCAGACCTGTACAGTGGATTTTCTTTATATCATTTCAGTTACCAAAATGCAGCATACCAAGTTATATTCATACTAATGTTCTCATACCAAATAATATTCTATTAGCATCCAGTCTTGAGCTGGTTTCCTCACTTTGAGGTTACCAGTGAAATTTTGTTCAGCCGTAAAGCCCATGCTTTCTAGGCAATTTTAGCTAGGTCCTTCGCTTATCTCTATACATTATACCCTGTGCAACTCCACTGTTACAATTAAAGTTGCACAGTGTTAATGGTGGCAGAATTTGGTCCCAGCAGCAGAGCTCAGTTAACAGTATACTGGACAAAATAATAGCAAATATACTGCATAAGAAACAATCCTGCATTGCCTGGGAAATGCACTGGATGATCTAATTGGTCATTTTCATCTTTGCCGATCACTAGCTAAGTGATTGGGAAAGGGCAACAAAGAGACAACTAAGAGCAAGTAAATAAAAATGCATAGCACAAAATCATGTTTAACGACGCATAGGTCCCTCTTTCCATGGCCAGTGATTGGGCTGGCAGCCTTTCCCGGGTTTGGGGCTTGCAGCTAGTTTCTGGAGTAAGGAGCCCAGACACTCCTTCTAGAGCTATGTCTACACTCGCGGCTTCTTGTGCGAGAAATATGCAAATGAGGCTAAGCATGGAATATCACTGAGCCTCATTTGCATACCTAATTCACCCCCATTTTTCCAGAAGAGGCTCTTGCACCAGAAGGAGCTGTCTACACTGCCCCTTCTTGTGCAAGAGAAACCCTCTTGCGCAATGCCACTATGCTGATTATTTTCAGGAATAACGGCATTGCGCAAGAGGGGTTTTCTTGCGCAAGAAGGGGCAGTGTAGACAGCTCCTTCTGGCGCAAGAGCCTCTCTGCAAAAATAGCCATGAATTAGGTATGCAAATGAGGCTCTAGGATATTCCACACTTAGCTTCATTTGCATATTTCTCCCACAAGACGCCGCGAGCATAGACATAGCCTAGGGAGTCCTTCCCCTACTGTTTCTAGCTCTATAACTGGTGGTACTTTGTCTCAAACTCTTGTCTCTCCTCCCATCCTCTCACTTTCTCCCCCACCTTCTAACTGCAGAGGCTTTTAAAGGCCTCCCTCAGGCATGAAGTAGAGTCAGCTGGCCCCAATCTGCCCGGGCCAGCTCCCTGCCAGCTGCTCCTAATTGCCCTACAGCCCTTCACCTCTAATTAGAAGGCCTTTGGGGGCTGCCTTTTCCCCACTCTGTAGCAGCCCTCTGGCCTGACCTTGTCACAAATAGAAACAAAATATAGATGAATTACAGTCAACTAAAATGCAAAGTGCAACCAGTCCCTAAAGGCCAAAATCAGAGATGTGTATTCTTAAGATGTCCTTAAAGTTGAGCTCCTCCGGCTCCCAGCCAGCCAGTCTACAGAGCTCATGCTGAGGATCTAGATTCTAGAAGAAGGTGTACATTAAAACCATTCCTCCTAGCCCTTCTTTACTTGCATCACCTTAATTCTTCATCCAGCTCATTAGCAGGTCAGTGACTCCAACTAAGGCTTCCCTATACAATTGGCCAAGTGACTACAAGTAGCTCAGAGAATCTGAGATCCCTCAATTCTGGAAAGAGCCTGAATTAGTGTAAGAGAGTCTAACCCTGCACATGATGTCTGAGAAGGGTCTGTGAATTCACCTCCTGAAGTTTACAGTGGAGCTGCTTCCAATCATGCTGCAGTGCAACTGTTGCCTGAAGAAACTCTGGTTTCTATTCACATATATTTGACACAGCAAGGCTATGTCTACACTCGCGGCTTCTTGCGGGAGAAATATGCAAATGAAGGAAAGCGTGGAATATTGCCGAGCCTCATTTGCATACCTAATGAGCCACCATTTTTGCAGAAGAGGCTCTTGCGCCAGAAGGAGCTGTCTACACAGCCCCTTCTTGCGCGCAAGAAAAACCCTCTTGTGCCATGCCACTACGCTGATTATTTTCAGGAATAACGGCATTGCGCAAGAGGGTTTTTTTTTTTGCGCAAGAAGGGGCAGTGTAGACAGCTCCTTCTGGGACAAGAGCCTCTTCTGCAAAAATGGAGGCTCATTAGGTATGCAAATGAGGCTCCGCGATATTCCACACTTAGCCTCATTTGCATATTTCTCACGCAAGAAGCCGCAAGTGTCAACATAGTCCAAATGTATCCACACTGCTTTGATTTCTGCTGATTTGTTATTGATGTCAAATTAACCAGCTAGAGTAGCTGAGTTTAGTGGTAACAGTCTCTCTGAACAAATGCTGATAAGACATCAGGTAAGACAGGAAAAAGGGAGAAGCAAACTAATTGCAGGCTTTCTCCTGGTTTAGACATGCAAGCCATAGGAACTGGAACTAGGGATGCTGCTGCATGCCCTGTCTTGAAGTGGTTCCCATCACATTCAGGGTTTACAGTTTAGTTTAATGGCTCTCAGTGCTCCCAGTACAGTCTTTCCTTTCACGAGGGGACAACAGAATTTCTTCCCCACTTTGGCTGGAAGCTCTAACTACAGTAAAATTCCATTCGTCCGGCATCTGGTGGTCTGGCACTCCTGATGGTCCGGCACCATCAGGAACCCGGAAGTGCTCCGGGCAGCTGGACCATTGGAGCAGCTCTGCCCCCGGCTTCCCCGATTTGGCCGCTGCTGAAACTGACCAGTGGCTGAATCAGGGAAGCTGGGGGCAGAGCAGCTGGAGTGCTGCCGGTAGGTCCCACAGCGCTGCCCCTCGGCGCTGTGGGACCAACCTGGCAGCACCCCAGCTGTCCCCAAGTCAGCCGCCACTAAAACTGACCAGCAGCTGACTCCAGGAAGCCGAGGCAGAACTGCTCTGCCCGGGCTTCCCGGAGTCAGCCCTGGTCAGTTTCAGCGGCAGCTGACTTGGGGGCGCCTGGGGCAGAGGAGCTGGGGTGCTGCGGATTGGTCGGTAGCGCCGCCCTTGGCGCTGCGGACCAACCCGGCAGCACCCAGCTGCTCTGCCCCAGGCGTCCCCAAACAACTGGGGTGCTGCTGGGTTGGTCTCGCAGCGCCAGGGGCGGCGCTACGGACCAACCCGGCAGCACCCCAGCTGCTCTGCGCGGCGTCCCAATTCAGCTGCTGCTGAAACTGACCAGCAGCGGCTGAATCGGGGCGCCTGGGGCAGAGTCGGACAATCAGAAGGGGGCTATGAGGGGTCTGGGGTGGCATCCCACACCACCCTAGACCCCTCATAGCCCCCCCTTCCAATAGTTCGGCATATCTGATAATCCGGCACCCCCTGGGTCCTAAAGATGCCGGATTATCGGAAGTTTACTGTATATTGCTTCACAGATTTACCCAGCTAAACCCTGGGAGCAAGCATAACAACTCACCCTCCTACAGGAGCCCTGTAAGCAGTAACAGCTAAACCCCAGCTTCTGCTAGGCATACTCTGGCCTTGACAACCTCAATTGTCCTAATGATTGTCATGCCTCTTGTGGGAGATTAGTGAAATCAGTGTTTATAATGTATAAAAGAGCAACAAGGTGGGGATGAGAAACCAAAGGAAATGGGCTGTATTTATATCAACTGGAGGAGAGGGGTTTTTTTAATTTACTTAATAATTATGACAGAATTAAGTTTCCCCAAAGGCATTTCATTTTCCTGACTCTTGTCCCAGAAGTAAAATCTCTAAATTAGGTAGGAGCCTCACCAGCCTCAACTTCTTCACTATCCTCTGTTGTGGTCATATGAATTGTAATACATTATGTAATTTTCTGTCTCTTAGAGGAAAGGATATATAGCATAAAAACTGGATTCTATTAAATTATTTTATTATGGAAAATGGTGTTGCACGTTATCATTGGTTTAAGATGTAAGCATTTATCACACTTGGTCTTACCAATTGGTGATCAGCTGGCAAGAGCAAATGGGATAAATGCCCAGTTTTTCCAAAAAGTTAGGACATCTGAGGGCAAAATGGGATGTATAATCATCCTAGGCTGGAGTCCCTAAACTCGCTGGCTACGTCAACACTGGTAGCTTCTTGCGCAAGAACTGTTTTGCAGAAGAGTTCTTGTGCAAAAAGTCTTCCACAAGAGCGCATCTACGCTAGCATGTGCTTTTGCGCAAGAGCGTCTATGGCAGTGTGGACGCTCTCTTGCGCAAGAAAGCTCTGATGGCCATTTTAGCCATAGGGCTTTCTTGCGCAAGAAATTCATGTTGCCGTGTGTCTACACTACACTGCCCTCTTGCGCAAGAGCTCTTGTTCAAGAGGGCTTATTCCTCATGGGGAGAGGAATAACTCTTCCGGAAGAAGCCCTGTTTTCCGATGCTAGACTGTAAATTTACTTGCACAAGAACGCGCATGTAGTGTAGACTCCCGGCAAGTTTTTGCGCAAGAACAGCTGTTCTTGCACAAGAAGCCACCAGTGTAGACGTAGCCTTTCAGTCATGTTTCCCCCCACACATGTTACCTGGTCCACCCTTCTGCCCTGCATTTCCCAGAAGTCAGGGCCAGGGCCTGCAGTCAGGGGCTGTGAGTGGGGATGCAGCCAGAAGGAAAGCCACAGCTGGGCTGGGGGCAAGGCTGGGGTGGAGCCAGAGCAGAGCTGGGGGTAGGGCTGGACTGTGCTGCATCCCCCCCCCCCCCCCACCACCACCAAAAAAACATTCCTCTGTGCCTCCCCGGGGGGATGTGCCCAACAGTTTGGAGACTACTGCCCTTGACTGTGGTAAAGAACTGCCTACAGAGCCCAAGCAGCTGTGGGGAGCCCCAGACCCTATACCAGGCTTGGGCGTGCCAGGTGACCCGAGACCAGTTCCCAGCCCTTGTCCCTGCCTCCCAAGGCATGCTGCCCAGTGCAGGTGAAAGGTTCACGCTTCCCCACACAGAGGCCCAGGCTCTTACTGTGGCCTGGGCAAGGGATGAGAGGAATGGAAGGAGCAGAAAGCTGGATCCAATGGCAGGTAAGGTTGCCAACTCTGACTGAAGCTATTCTGGGAGATTATTTTTTCCCAGCAGGGTGCAATGTTATTTTCTTAAAATATCCTATTCAAATCTCCAGGATTGCTTTCAGTAGTCACTAGGGTTGCCAGGTGTCCAGTTTTGAACCAGAAAGTCCAGTATTTGAGCTTTCTGTTAGGGAAACAAATTGAGAAAATATAAATGTCCAATATTTTCTAAATAAGATGTAATGTAGATTGTCATGTAATGTAAAGTGTGTCCGGTATTTTTGTTGAAACCAGCTGGCAACCCTAATAGTCACTGGGAGATTGATGCCAATTCCAGGAGATTCCAGACCTATCCTGGAAGGTTGAAAACCCTACTGGTGGGGGGAAAGAGGAAGGTGTGAGTAGCCCAAATGTTCTTTGTGTCCAGGGCCCCAGTCTTAAACTGCCTGTCAAAAGCCAATAGAAAAGAGAAATACTCCTCTGACCTTTGGGCTTGGCTTCTACTTCCTTAAATATCCCACCCAACCATGTGATAGGTAGGGATCCCTTAAATCTTTCCAGTCTGCTGTGCCTTCACTTTGTCACAGGTCCACAACGCTGGACCCACATTCTACCAAAGCCCCATCTGAGAGCTGTGGGACTTTCACAACACAATGCAACACTCTTCTCTTTGAGCGGGTGTTCACATAAAAGGAGCACCTCTGGAGCAGAGACTCTGAGACCAGACTCTGTAGAGTAGATGAATCAAAGGAATGGAAACGCCTGAATCATTTCTCATTCTTTGTATACAAAAAGGTTCCAAGCTAGCAAAGCACTTAAGCGTGTGCAAAACTGAACGTCTGCTCAGGTGCCAAAATTATATTCAGAATGTGCAGGTACACACATCATGAAATAATAATTTATTATATTTCGTGAGGATCTAGATGCCATAGACTCCACCCCAGAATAAGCAATTTGTGGGTCAGTTGTCCTTCATTCTCCAATAGAGTTACTTCAATGTAAAACTAATAATTGGAAGGAGAATTAAGGCCTAAACCTGGAAACAGAAAAAAATTAAATCACTGTAGAAGTTTATTTTTTGACATTTTTCTTTGGCATTCAGAAAAGTGCAAGTGATAGAATTAAAAAATACACTGAATACCAATAAAGTAATGAAGATTTTTTTTATACATTATCTGGTTAAATAACCCAAAGGAACATTTCAGCTACTTCTATAGTTCCAGAATTGAAAGAAACAAAAAAATCTCTAGTGGTGAGATTATGTGGAGAAAAAAATCTATTATCTGGGTGTGTTTTATATACACACTTCATAATTTGTGTAACTGCATACTAGGAATTGAAGGGGATCAGAAATGTGAATGTAATTGTCAATCTGATGGAGAAATACACAAAATAGTAAAAGTAGATGGCATTGTGGTTGCACCTATGACTGTATCTGAAGCCAAGCGGAAACATTATGGATTCACCAAGTATGGGGACACCAGACATAGTTCCATAGCTAAGGCTGAACTGAGTTTTGCACTTAAAGCAGTCTGTTATATTATGAAGAAAACAGCCTGTACACACCCAATTAACAGCTTTATGTTGGTTCAAATCTAAATGAAGCTACATGTGGAATTGTATGTTTAATGTCTTATATCTCAGCAAATATTCTTGAACCCTGTCTTCAGTATCAGAATCTGGGCATGAACACTATTGTACACTGTAAAAGCATTTTACAGTGCATTTCTCTGCTCAAACGTCCTGCCCACTCCAAATATATGATGGAAAACAGATCTGGTATCTAAACAAAAAAATTGGTGTCTCAAATACTTGGATTGGCAAAATCTTAATAAATGGCTACATTTTTTGTTCTGTATCCAGACTGAAAAAGGGGATGTAATATTTCATAACAGCCAGGAAGTATATTGCCTGCACTGTTTCATATGGTCTATGTGGCTTTTACAGGGAATGGACTATTAAATGGACTATTAAATATTTTTCCGTCTATTATTCTACCTCCATATAAGCAACAGCAGGCCACTAACGATTAGCAGGAGTGAAGCACACACACAAAACACAAGCTGCTGTAAGAGCCAACACAAGAGGTTGTCCATAGCCAGACATCAGTAATCTGATACTGCATTACCTCTTAGCTTTAAGATAGAAAATATCCATCACCACAGAGTAGGAATTAATTTCTAGAAGGACAAAAAAAAGGAAAACTTTGAAAATAATCTGTGCATATGCTGTAGGTACTCTATTGGTTGTCGTCTCTTCTGGTGCTGATGAGCTGTATCCTGTGAGGAAGGGTAAGACAGACCCTCTGAAATGTTGTGACATATTTATCTTCACCTTGTCATAGCTCTGCTGACTGATGGAACAGGTTCTGAATGGCTTATTCTCTCTGCAGAAACTGAGTGTCAACACAGCTCTAGATTTCAGAGTTGGCAAAACTTGCCCAAAGGTGATACGGAAGACCAATAAGTCTCAAATGACATTTCAATTCGCGTGTCACACTTTCAGCAGGCATGCTACCAATAAGGTAAAGTTAAAAATAAAAACCAATTTAGGAGACTATTCAGAAGATTATTTTGGTTCAATCAGTGTGATGGGCTTGTAAACAAGGTAAAAGAGGAACCCATTTTAGACATTAACTGGAGTTGTAAGAACTATTTACCAACAAGTTCTAATGAAATGCCATTTGCCCATTTTAGATGCAACGTTTCGGGTGTTCAGAGTCTGCCTAAGCTCAGCAGATAAATTCTTCTTTCTTGACATTAGCACTCACATACCATCAGTGTTTTCTTTGGAAACTCCATGGTGCTTGTCTTTTTGGTGAGGAAGATCTTGAAGAGAAGCTTTGAAGATAATCATTATAATAAAGGATTAATTCTTCTAGTCTCCTGAGTCTTGATTTCTTTGCTTGAATTTTTCATAAAACATAAGAAAATAAATAAGGTCTCCCATACCAATCACAGGTTTGAATGATTGATACCAATAGTGAAGATTGCAGCTTTTCAACTTTTACCTGGAGATAGTGATTACTCATTGACCAGAAATATTAAAGTTACTTTCATCAAAATATTTTGTGTGTTGCTTATGTGACTCAGTTTACATGACTTAAAAATATGCAATATGATGTGCATGTTCATCTCTCTTGTCAAATTACAGATCAGTCATTCATACCATTCACTAGTGCTTAGTACAGTCACAAGGGTCATATCTAATAGCATTAGACTTTTGGGTGAGTTTCTATAAAGCTGCTACTTTTAATGTTCATATGGCTAACATTTTGGTGAAAATCCACTATGTGAACATTGAAATATTAGATGCTACAATACTGCTAGTATAAAACGGTTTGTTTCATGCTTCTTTGCAAATACCTACTTAACTCACAGGGATAGTGTGGGAATAAATGTATTAACAAGTGTGAGAGTTCAGATACTATGGTAAGAGGGGCCATAAGAGTACCTAGAATACACAGGTAAGTTCCCTGAAACTCTAGATGCTAAGAAACACTCGACCACCATTTACTGGGGAAAGTACAGCTGCAGTGAGAGCTTCATTTACAAAACCTTTCTACCCAGAATTCCTCCAGTGACACTTTAGCAGTTGTCCTAAGTGAACACAAACTCAGGATTGGTTGGGACAGATGCAGTGTGTTAAGTGCCACCTACTTATTGATTTTCATTGGGAGCTAGGTATCTAACCTGCTTAGGGAATTATACCCATATGCAATTTGAAAATCCACGTCTTACTTTTTTTGTTTGTTTGCTTAACATTCTTTTAAAAAAAAAATTAAAAAAAACACACATAAAATGTATATAATTTTAAAAAACCCTGAAATTTTACAAGTGTCACTTAGGGAAATGAAAACATATTAGATCCCCGTGAACCAAAAGCATATAAAGTATCATGGAAAATAATGCTCCACTGAAGTCCTGAAAGATGACAGCATTTGTGAACTAAATGGACAGCTCCCTTTCATTAGGTATACATTTCAAAGGGACAGGTGATTCTCTTAGGTGGATGAAGGAAAAATCAAAGGGAGGATTAAAAATTCTTCTCTCTATTATTGTAGAGTCAAATGAACTTAAAATTCTTTATGGTATTAAACTAAAATGATATAAGTAGTGAAGGCCTAGATTTAAAAAAAAAAATAAACTGCTTTATCATCTAGTTTCAAGCCATCAATACTATTATGTGTCCATTAGGATCTTATCTTGTATAAGAACACCAATATTGTCTTATAGCTAAATATATGTTCTTGTATCCTAATGTAGCAATCTAGGTGTTACAATTAGATAGAAAGGAAAGGCAGCACTTTTTGTCGCAGTCAAATCAACATGCATTATTCTTTGATTTTTCTAAGGCTGTTAAACAATGTAACTTTTTTAAAACATGTAAAGATGGGAAAATGTTATGAAGTACTTAAACGACAAATTCAGATCGTATTATAGCATAATAATGTAATCATATAGGCTGCTGCAGGTGTAACCAAAGATATAATCTGGAAATAATGGGGTTGCACAGGTGTCACTGAGGGCACAATTTAGCCTGAAATTCTTACAGCTGGATGCATGAGATGGAAAGAACCAACCTGGACATCAGAGTCTGAAAGAGGCTGCAGGGCAAACAGCTTGGGGGGGAGTTAACTTGCAAACTGAGCACATTTGATATGGAAATCAGTGAGATAATCACAACTATGGAGCCCCACCATATTGAGTCTCTTGACTGAGTTACCTCTCTCCTGCAGTCACCACTTGCCTTCAGGACTCGCCTTTCCTTTTTTTGTCTCCACAGTGTGAACCACACCTCAAGCCACCATGGATGGTGGAGGAGGCAGCAGCTCAGGTTCTCTATAATCCCCAGTCCCTTTAGAGTTGCTGGTCCAGGCAAGGAGTGTGGAGTCTCTCAGGCATCAGCCTCCTGCCTGCTTAGCAGACAGAGGAGAAAAAATATCTCTAGAGATGGCCGGGATAGACTCCTCCTCACAAATATATTCTCAGATGGAAGAATGTGTGCCAGGGGGCTGGAGAAGAGCTGCAAGGAGTCTATTTCCAGTTACAGATTAGGCCGCTCTGTTGCATCTGAAGCAAGGAGTGGAAGACTGATGACAAAGGATATAGCATCCTATACAGTTCCACATGGAACGCTGAGGAGTTTTACACCAGGCTATTTCCTTTGCAAGTATCCAAATTTCTCAACTGCCACATCTGTGAGCTATTTTTATTTTTAATCCTTGTGCACAAAGAACTCTAGGCAACTCAGGAATTCTGGCTGAGCAGCCTGCAGTTCCTGATCACCTCTAAGGAGCTGCTCTTGTACCTTCCTGAACATCCTTCAGGGTATGTCTACACAGCAGTGTTATTTCGGAATCACTGACATTATTCTGAAATAAGGAGCACGTTTACACAGCAAGCCATTATTTCAACAATGTCAAAATGTCAAGCTGGAGGACTTCTTACTCTGACTCCTGTAACCCTCATTTCACCGGGAGTAAGAGAAGTCAGGGGAAGTGTGCTCTTCCTTCGGCTTCCTGCTGTGTAGACAGTGCCAAAAGCCGAAATAAGCTATTTTGACTTCAGCTATGCAATTGATATAGCTCAAATCGCATAGCTTAATTCGGCTTTAGCCCTGCTGTGTAGACGTACTCTCAGTGTGTTGAGCAGTTGCAGAGCAGGGAATCACCACACAGGCACCCTGCGCAGCAGTCTCTCCCTTCCAACCCCCTTACAGTGTACTAAGGTAGGGAAGGAATCTGCCTGAGGAGAGGCCAGGATGTTATGCCATCCCAACCCAGGGACTAAAAGGCCCTCTCTCTGACAGAAAAAGGGTGGGGAGGGGGTGTATCACAGCCAGGACTTGCTGGGATTTATAGTAATAGAGGACACTCTGCATGGCTAAGTAATGCTGAATACAAACATTGAGTGCAGGGTCCTAATAAGCTTCAAAGCTTTCCTGAAAGCTCCCTTAGAAGAGAAAAGGAGGTAGGCAACTTGCCAGAGGTCAAGCTGTCCAACTGAAAGAAATTAAACTTAATTACTCATCACAGTCAAAGCACTTGCAGCAGCTAACTCCAGAGCAGAAACCTGGACAGTAAGGGGAGCAGGCAACAAAGCATCAGCTACTCCTGGAATTGTTGGTGGGAGTGCTATACCCAGCAGCCAGTAAAGAGCCCGTGGCTTAAAGAAATCACAAACATAAAACTTCACAATTGCCACATCAAGAGAATCATGTTCAGCACAGAATCATTCTTTAAAATGCAACATCCGTGTTCACACACACCGTACCTGGCATGAGGTATCAAAATACCTTCCAGCATTACACGTTAAACCAGCACCTCACTTTGGAAATTACAGGTACTGCCTGCAAAAGGAAGCTAAGCAGAAAAGATTACAGCTATCCCTGTTTTTGTAGTCCATGATCTTTCCCCACACAGCTGGAATTCCCAAGCCCATGGAAAAAACAGAGCTAACAACTGTGTGATTACAAAATTATATTTTGCTTATTTTTTCCCTCTGAAGATAAGAACAGTTGAAGTTGATGTTGTGGGGCCACAGCAAATCTATTGCCAAAATTTGCTGTTTGAGGCTTTCAATTATCTAGTTTAATCCAAATTAGTAGGAGCTTCAGAACAGGATTTTGGCAAAGTCACAGCTGGAAAGATTTTTGTCATTAATTCTGTCAAGTATATAAGAAAATACAAAAAAGTGAGTAGGGAGTATATAAAGATTCTTGGCACAAGTTGTTTTCTTTTTAAATAAAAATTGAAAGATCCAGATTTAATTGAGAAATGTTCCATATTTTTGCCTACCCCATAATTAGTATGAAATGATTCAAAATCTATTAAATGATTATATAAATTTTAAAAGGGAGAAATTTTCTAAATTTTAAAGGGAGGAAGAATAGTTGTTTTTCTCCACAGTTTTCTTCCCTCAAAAGTGAGGAAGGCCTGGGTCACGTCTGGCAGGCTACTTCCTGCAGCAAACCGTAGTAATTTATCAAGTTCAAACTGTGGTTTGTTGGGATTGCTTCACAGAACACCGGTATTCTGAAACAAAACAACCATCCAGAACTCCTAGAGTGGGTAAAAACCCAACCACCACTGACTGGAACTATCATTCAGATAGTCCCAACTGACCTACAAGTAGGCTTGGCGGATTTTGATTTCCTTTTTTAAATAATTTCAATGGATAATAGCAATGCTTAAGAACAGCCATACTGGTCAGTACCCTGTCTTCCAACTGTGGCCAACGCCAGATGTTTCAGAGAAATGATCGGAACAGGTAATCATCAAGTGACCCATCCCATCGCATATTCCTAGCTTCTGACAAATAGAAGATAGAAACACCATCCCTGAACATCCTGGCTAAAAGCAAATTAAGCATTTTTCTAATCTTATTAATTTAAATATTCACAGTTGTGCAAAATTATGAGTTTTAAGCTTTTTTCTGATTTATACTATTTTCACAGTTGTGAGAAATTGTGGAAAGAGGTCAGACAATGGGAAAGGGATTAGACAATTTAAAGACAGTAGACATTGATCAAAAATTAAAGCTAATATACAAACTAAACAGCCTTACATCAGTTTTCAAGCAACATATTTCTTATTATGCCTACCTGTAGATTTAATTAGCATAAATGGAAATATTTTTTCATCAGTGTGTCTCTATGGCAAAAATTGATGCTTATTGACATTTACTGATAAAAATCTAATCTTCCAAGCCTACCTACAATTATAAATTATCAATATCAATTGTCATTATCATTATCAATGCCTTTAAAGTGACATGGCTGACCTGAGGAAGTGGATTTTACCCATGAAAGCTTATGATACTGTATTTGTTAGTCTCTCAGGGCATGTCTACACTAGGAAATTATTTTGAAATAATTCCTGAAATAACAAAATCAAAATAGCATGTCTACACTACAGGGAAGTGTTGAAATTAGTCCGAGGCAGGCTCCCTTAATGTGGACATACTACCTCTACTTAGAGCCCTAAGACCCCTAGGAAGTAATTACATTGAATCACTCTGGGGTGTAGTTATTTCAAAATAGCAGCAATGAAGGGTCCACACTACCACTATTTCAAAATAACTATTTCGAAATACGTGTTATTCCTCGTGGAAAGCAGAAGTTATTTCTTCAAAATAACCAGCCCCTTACTTCAAAATAACGGGCTTGATAGTGTAGCTGCTCTGCCTGTTATTTAAAAAAAATGGAGTTATTTCAAAATAACTTCCTGGTGTAGACCAGGGCTAAGTGCCACCAGACTACTCATTTTTGAAGTTACAGACTAACACAGCTACTCCTCTGAAACTAGATCCATTGTGTTATCAAAAATGATCAACTTTAATGAACCATAAATTTCATCAGTGGCTCTCCCTACACTACACCTGCCCTCCGAGATCTGTGAAAGTGGAAAGACTAGAAAGGTAACACAGTGCTTCTGTACATGTACACAAAGACCTTGTGCCAAGACTCTGTAGTTACTCAAACCCACTACCCGAAGTAATTTGACAGCTGAATGAATGCATTCTGTGCTGAATTTATCCACATTTATTTCACAAATGCATCCAAGATGATGGGAGGGCAACAAATGCAGATGCCTTTTGGTACTAATATCTAGAGGCTTAATTCTGCTCCCAATGAAGTCAATAGCAAAAACTCTACTCTCTTCTGAAGAATCATATGGCCCCCAAGTTTGCAATGAATCTCAAGAAAAATGATAAGGAATTTGCTAAGGACAATTACCCTAGCACTGGGCAGCTGCCCTATTCATAGCTCAGAGAAAAAAAACTATTCTGGGACAGAAGTACTATACTGAAGCAAAGATTGATTGGTGTTCCTACTCATTTGTCCTCAGCTGAGCATTGACTGATGTGTGCTTATGCAGGAGGAAGTGAACCTGGGACCTCTGGGTATGGTTCACTGTTACATTGCCGCTGGTACATCCCTGCAGAAGTGAGGTATCAGTCCTACTAAAATACATATTTCTTAATGAAAACCAGAAATATGTTTAAGTAACTAAGGTTGGTACACGTAGTAATGAAAATCAGTGTCATGGTATCTGGAGTGGCTCATGACCACGAGTGCCTATTTCAGAACACTGTCAAAAAACAGGGCAGACATAACAAACCAGTGGGATGTTCTATAATTAGATTTTACCAAGCCAGTAAAAAATGTGAACTCCTGAATCACTAAGACAAGTATCAGAGGGGTAGCCATGTTAATCTGTATCTGCCTGCAAGCTGCCCTAATCTGGTTTATGAGGGGTTTTTTGTTGGTTGGTTGGGTTTTTTTTGGTTGGTTGGGGTTTTTCTGCTTCTCACTTATGGTACCCGAGTGATTTTCCTGTCCCCAACCCAAAAAATGTTCCCCACTCCTACCTTAGACAGACCCCTTAGACTCTCCAGTCTATCCTGCCACCTAGACAAATTGTATTTAGCAATAAATGGTCAGTTACACCAAAAATCACACCACATCCAGGTTGCTTCCAGTTCCAAGAGACCAGTCACTCATCCCAGATCAACTGGAACCTTTGATCTTACAAAGACGATGCCTATAGCCAAGCCTGTAACTATCTAAAGGTTTATTAACAAGGAAAGGAACAACTGTAGACACACAACTTAGTTACCATCTAAATCCTAACAGTGAAAGAATGGTAGTCATGCTAATTCAAACAGTCTTTCAGGTGGATCTGGAGGTGGCCCCTGGGTATCTCTGGCTTCAGTTTACAGTCTCTGGTCCTTCAGAGTTCAATCAGCCAAAAAGAGGGAAAATTTTCCTGCAGCTTTGCTTTATTTCCTTCATTCAGTTTCCAAGCCCATAGGACAAGCTCCCTTGCATGTAACATTTCCCAGGGGCAATAGGACCATTACCCAATCCTTTATTTTGCAAAGTTCCTTGATAATTCTAGATGTTTGGTCCAAACCAAAGTGGATTTTCTCCCCGGAGTTTCATTTCATTTGGGTAGAAAGTGCTATATCAGCAGGAGAACTACTGCTGCTCACAAGCGGCTAGAGTAGTTAGGCTGACATGAGAATGCTGTTAAAGCTACATTAGACAGCTCACAGCAATGCAGCTGAATTGGTGCAGCTGCACTACTGTAAACTCTTTAGTGTTGCCGTGCCCTAAGAGTCATAAATACAAGGGTAGGTGAAATAAAATCAATGAACCAAAGAGCTGCAGATGCCTACTACGTATCACTGGCTTTTTGGAGGTAACCACTATACATAGACTATGTGATATGATCACAATAACCTACAGTAAATTAAGATATGGGGCTCTATCAAGCAGGAACAAATAGATTCACCAGTGCCCTGCTACAGTATATTTAACCCATTAATTGAGGATATTAATTACTTCACATGCGTTAATGTGAAGTCATTAATATCCTCAATTAATGGGTCACAGTATAGGTTCAGCAAGGTGTCCCTCCCCCATTTAAGAAACACTACATTTCAAAAAGCTGATCAGACTTAATGAATTAAAAAGCCATTATCTTTTGTTTTTATTACTGCTTTAACCATCAGTTAGCTTCCGTATAAAAAATTGCAGACAGTTGGCTTGACCAGCAGTCAAAATTTAGGAATGTAACTGCAAATCCAAGGTGCAGATGAACATCAGATGGAGGTAGGATTTATGGGGTTTAGTAGCTTCTCTGAGCCTTGTCAGGTCCTCAGGTTCTTAGCTCCTAGAGGGTTTTTGTGGTTTATTTTTTCCTTTTTAAACATAGCTGGACTAGTATATGGCAGTAAGAATTCACATGAAAATCCATTGCATGCAACACAATTTTAAAAACTCACAACAAGCTTTGTTGGTTTTTATTGTGTATCAGTTACAAAAAAATAAAACAAATGAAAGCAATCTTCCTAATAAGCAATCCTTGATCACCATTACGTGTTTCTAAAGCATCCAGATGTTCACAGTTTAAGAAGCCAAACAATACTACTATTTCCTGTAAAAGTTAATGGTAAAAGAATAATAATAATGGTTTTAGTCAATCATCATTAGTACTTGAAAGTACAAATATAAATTAAATAAGGCTCAGAAAACTTGTACAATAAATCTGCTATAAACAAAGCTAATTAAAAAGAACTGTTTTTAACCTGTGTTGTGGTTTTCATTGTGATTTTTTGAAAATTAAAAACAGTATTTGTTTTCTGAAGCATCCAGATGTCTTTACAGAGAAATACAATCTTCATAGTTTCCTCATTTTTAATCTGTTTATTTTGTTTTTTGGTTTTTACTTCTGGTTGTCTTTTTCTTCCTTGGCAATCCTCTTTGTCACACCACTGAAATACTTCTCACGAAAGGAATTGTGACCCTTGTACAGCAAATACTGATAATCCAACAAGTGAGAATATAGGTCTTTGTCCTGTATGGCATTAAATTACAGAGATTAGTTTTAAGCATGTATTGTCATGATTTGTCCCAAAGATCATTCAAAAAATGCAAAAGAAAGTAAACACTCAACAAACTAAAAGTCATTCTGAGGGGTTGTTGGGTTTTTTTGTTTTGTTTTTTTTAAAGTAGTCCAAAGATAGCTCAGGTTTCAATCAGAATTTACAGGAATGTTGATATTCTTGCCCAAATTTCAATATTAAATAGAATTAAAAAAATAATGTGCAATGAATAATTGATCTGAATTAGCTTTTCTGCTCCACGAATATTCGATCATTTCAAGTGTACTCATTATTCAAACCTTCTTGCCCTTTTTCATTCTGTGCATCAATTTTGAGTAGTTTACCATCATTACTTGATACCAAATATTTGAAAAGTGAGCTGTGCTGTTTAACTGCAATTGTCCAGATCAAAACTACAGCATACAGTTGTTCCCTGACTGGAGACGTGGACAAGCACTTACTTCCCCCATGGATACTCAGACAGCAATTTAAAATTTTGTTTCTGGAAATGTTGCTACCAGTAACACTTAATCATACAAATATTTGTGGAAAGCAAACACAAAACAGGCACAAGAATGGCCAGAGTGAATTCATATAAAAATTAAAGATATTGGTGGAATAGTGGCTGGGCTTTTTTGTTTTGTTTTATGCAGTATTCACTCAGCTATAATGTTAACATTTTGACTGATAATATATTATATGTTAGCCAAGAATATAGTTTCTTAAATTGGCATGAACACACACATAAATTAAAAGAAATCTCATTTTAACCATTTACCGGTGTTTAAGGCCAAGAGATTTTCTTCAAAATACATGTGCTTAAGTTTCAAAAAGCCTGTCAAATAGTATCTATATTATACATTAAAACACATCAACTTTGCTTGGGAATACATTTGCTGGCTACTTTACATTAACCATAAATGCTAAACTGCCATTAAATTGATCATGCTTGTCAGCAGGGATGCTAGCTATTGGTTAATTGAATACTTGAGTAACTGCATGAATTCTTTCTGGTTACTAAACTATTCTATAGGCTGTGGGGGCCGGGTCAGGAGCGCACTGGCTGCCGTGGAGCCCCCCTGCCACCCTGCATTGCTGCCCCTCTATCAGAGGCAGCAACTTGGGGTGCCAGGCAGGAGCCAGTCCATGAGGAGAGCCAGTTTAAAAACCAGCTCCCTGTGCAGACTGGCTGCCTGCCACCCCGCACTGCTCCCTCTGATACAGAGGCAGCAACACAGGGTGGCAGCATCCCTTGTCTGTGGGGGGTCCAAGTTTCCTGTGGACAGAGGCTGTTCCGCCTCCCATGGAGCAGCCTCTGTCCATGACAAGCCTGGGCCCGCCACAGCCTCCCCTGGCTCCCCTGATAGAGGCAATAGTGCAGGAGGGGTGGCACTGCAGAGCCAGTACTGGAGGGGAATCAGCTTTTATCCCAGCTCCCCCCAGCATCAGCTCCTGCTCCCTCCCGCCCACTCTCCTGTTGCTGCCTCCAGAGGCAGCAAGGGGGGAATGTGAGTTGGCTTATCATTTAATCATATACTCGACTACTCACATATATCCCCTCGTCAGCAATGCTTTAATTAGTAAAAAAAAATTCAATAAAACTACCAAATCGAGTAAAGTGTTTCTTCTGCATATATGTAAGAGCTTTGCTATTGTACTTTACTTTAAAACAAAGAAACTAAGCATCAAGTTAAAAGTTAATTCATTAATCAGTTTATAATTTTCAGTAGAGGGTTATTTCCTTCTCTCAACTTTGAAATTAGGGTTTCTTAAGTAAATTTTGTCACAAGAGGTAATATAAAAATAATCTAAGGCAGCATTTACACTCAGCACAATAAAGTCTCCAATCTTTAGGCCACATCTCCACTTGTGGGAAAATTGATTCTGTGGCAGTCGATCTTCCAACATTCGATTAAGTGGGTCTAGTAAAGACCCACTAAATCAAATACTGAGGGCACCCTCATCAGCACCTATACTGCTACTCCTTGCAAGATGTAAGGGACATTCATGGGAGCATTTCTCCCATCAACCTTCTACTATGAGGATGGTGTCAAAGTATGAGGATGGCTTAAGGTACATCGACTTCAGCTACTTTTTTACATAGCTGGAATTGCATACCTTAGGCCGACCTCCCCCCGAAGTGTGGACTTGGCCTTAGTCAATACCATATGGTGACCATGATGTAGTGGACTTTGGTTTTTATTAATATTAAATGCCTTGAAAGTTATATGGAGCATTTTTCAACACCAGATTGTAACAATGGTAAAATAGTCACATTTAAAGGCGCTTCCCCCATTATGCAACTCTTTTAATCCTTCAAAGTAATCCTCACAATTGGAATTTTGTGATTGCAAGGAGTCTCGTTGGATTCAGCGTGCATGACACTGACAAAAACCCTACTATGAGTATTTTAAAAGACCCAAACTAAGATCTGTAATACTGGTTTGTGTACGTGTACAACTACCATAGTCTGCTAGATACAATTAGATATATTCCAGTATACAAGCATATTGTTTGTCTTTACCAGTAAATTCCGTTGGCTCAAGCTACCAAAACCAGAGGTATCTAAGGAAATGTAACACGTAAAACAAATACAACATCATTAAACTCCAGGTGCTAACAAATCTATTTGAATACAGAGAAGACTAAGAGTGAGTAGGAGAAAGATGATATGGGTAAATCCTTAAGGGTATGTCTACACTAGCCCCCCTAGATCGATCTAGGGAGGCTAATGAGGGCGACCGGAATTGCAAATCAAGCCCGGGATTTAAATATCCCGCACTTGATTTGCATGTTCCCAGCCGGTCGCCATTTTAGAAATTGACTAGCCCGAAGTAACTGCCCGCGTCTACACGCAGCAGTGAAACAGGATTCCGGAATAAAGCCCTAAATCGAATTAGGTGGTATTCCTCGTGGAATGAGGGATATTTAAATCCCGGGCTTGATTTGCAATTCCGGTCGCCCTCATTAGCCTCCCTAGATCGATCTAGAGGGCTAGTGTAGACGTACCCTAACAGATTAAAGGAAGTAGTCAACCTATTGATCAAACACAAGTTACAGCCTGCTCTCTTCATAAAGGAAAAAAGTCTAACACTGCTTTGTTCCAAATCTGAGAATTTACCAATCAAAATAGACATCATTCTGTGAGAAAGAGCTAGAATTGGAATGATTAAAATCACATTCATTCCTGATTTCAGGCTGAGAAACTAATATTTAAAACATATTTTAACATTGGTTTTATTAAGACTCTAAACAGACAGGTTAGTGCATTTAGGTTGCCTATTTCATTTTTGCTTAGAACACCAACAATGGACATTGTATAAAAATAAAGTTTACTATGTTTACACTAAGGCAGGGGTGGGGAACCTCAGGCCTCCAGGCTTGTATGGATCCAGCCCTCGAAGCTGAGGGGACCCAAAAAAGGTTCTCCACCCCTACACTAAGGTATCATCACTATTGTACTACCACTATTGCACAACTGTGATAAATCTTTTAAAGTATAACTTGTAAGGTATCATTGAAAAAGTTATAATCTGTTAAACAACGCTTTCCTGTTCATATACAACAATACATGCATATAAAGTTAAGAATCTTTGCTATGTGTTTGTATCTCAAACATGTTGTTTTCCTTGGTAACACCCACAAGAAAGATTTACATAAAGACAAGCCACGCATGTGTTGATGAGCCATTAAAGAAAATCAACTCTTGCAGTGGACCCCTCCAGAGGATGTTGTAACCAGCATATGAACAATGGAGGCCCAATGACTTGCAGGGCTCTTGGAGCAGGGTTCAGCAACCTTTCAGAAGTGGCATGCTGAGATGTAACTTACTCACTTCTATTTACAGGTCAGCGTGCCGCTGATACTTTTTAAACTCAATAATAGTCCTACTTACAGCAGATTCATTAATAAATAAATTAAGACGACCGTTTATCGTGATCCTTGGTCTTGCTTTGCCTTGCTGAGTTCTCAGGCTCATAGTTTGATACTTTAAGCAGCACACAAGCCTCTGAGTCAGGGCTCGGCAACCTATGGCATGCCAGAGCAGCCACCCGAGCAGCCACTCCCCAATGGCAGGGGCCGTCCTTGTCTCCAATCCACCCACCTGCAGCTTCAACCCCCTCCCCCCCATGGCAGCAACCCGCCCACCCATGGCTTCAACCCCCACCCCATGGCAGCAACTCCCCCGCCCGCCATGTGTTCTAGGCCCAAAACACCAGAGGCAGCCACAGTGCAACCTCAGCCCCAGTGGCAGCCGGCCCCCCAGTGTGGCCATGACTGCCAGTGGCCACCTGAGCAGCCATTTCCCAATGTGGCCGCAGGCCGTCTCCGTCCCCCCCCAGTGGGAGCAGCAGCCATGACACTCACCTTCCAGAACAGGAGGAAAGTGAGTGCTGCTGCGGAGGTGGGCGGGCTTAGTTTAGAATTTTGTGTGTGTCACCGCATAGGCACACGCGTTAAGGGAACACTGGCACAGGCTACTGGCTGCACGGGGAAGAGGGGCGGGACTGAGCTCCCGGCTCACATGCCATTTGTGGCACACATGCCGTAGGTTGCTGACCCATCTTAGAGTATGTGATCCCTGACTCCATGTCCAAGACAGTAACATTCCATGCACATGGACTGGGGTGTGTAAACTGGAGACTGTGGTATCTCCTGGCCTCTTTCTTGTGTAACCCACACACCTAGGCTATGTCTACAATTCTTGTGTGAGAAATATGCAAATGAGGCTAAGCGTGGAATATCGTCGAGCCTCATTTGCATACCTCATGAGCTGCCATTTTTTCCAGAAGAGGCTCTTGCGCCAGAAGGAGCTGTCTACACGGTCCCTTCTTGCGCAAGAAAAACCCTCTTGCGCAATGCCGCTATGCTGATTATTTTCAGGAATAACGGCATTGCGCAAGAAGGTTTTTCTTGCGCAAGAAAGGGCAGTGTAGACAGCTCCTTCTGGCACAAGAGCCCCTTCTGCAAAAATAGCGGCTCATTAGGTATGCAAATGAGGCTCAGCGATATTCCACGCTTAGACTCATTTGCATATTTCTCGCTCAAGAAGCTGCGAGTGTAGACATAGCCCTAGTGTGGTTACTGAGCAATGCAAGTGGTACCTAGACCACAGCAACAGTTAGGACCAAGAGACCTCTACAGCATGGGCTGGAAGCCAACTGGCTTTTAGCTCAGAGGCTCCTATACTCAGCTCCAGAGGTCCCAGGTTCAAAGCCACCTGGTGGTGGTTACACTTGCTCCTCTGGACTATGATTTCTAACAAAGGGAAGCTTTGAACATAAGAGCTAGGACCCCCAATCTTTTGCGTGATCCAGAGAGACTTGCTGCAAGCTAACAGGTTTAACATCACTGCTATAATCTTGATCTACAAACTCTGAAATCAACTCTCATGTACAGGGGTGTGGACTCTGGCTGAAGGTTCAGGCTGTGGGGCCAGGGATGAGGGATTCAGGATGCAGTAAGGCACTCTGGGCTGGGGCAGAGGATTTTGGCATGTGGCAGAGGACTCCGGGGTAGAGCTAGGGATGATGGGTTTGGGTTACAGGAGGGGGCTCCAGCTGGGGCCCAAAGTGTGGGAGGGGCTCTGGGCTGCAGCAGGGCTTGAGTTATGGGAGGGGGCTTCAGGTGGGACTCTGGGCAATGCTGACCTCAGGCAACTACCAGAAGGCAGCCAGCATGTCCCTCTGACTTCTAGGCACAGGGGGCTTCACCCACTACCCCTGCCTGCTGGTGCCATCCCCACCGCTCTCATTGGTTTCTGGCCCATGGGAGCTGTAGAGCCAGCACTTGGGACAGTGCACAGAGCCTCACCTTCCTGCTACCCCTCCACCTAGGAACCGGAGGGACATGCCAACTGCTTCCTGAGAGCAGCACTGAGCTGAGCAGTGGCTACCTGTCCCACGGCAGCCAATCAGACTTTTAGCAGCACCTAAAACAGGATGCCTGACAACCCTAAGCATGTTATTTGGTGATACCCTAAAGCACATACTGACCTGGGGTGAACATCTGGTTCATTTGAACTGGAAGAATCAACTATATATGATTTCTGGTAATAATAATCATTTACCACAGAAGTCAGGTTTGTCTGGGTGATGCATGAGGGGCTAGAGAGCTGTCTGTGGCTTAATAATAATTAGTGCAGTAATTTGGAAGTGCACATTTATTACAGGCTTAGTGAAGTTTTAGGACAGAATAAACCGCCAGCTTGGGGTACATGCCCTGTTTAGTTGCAGTCTGACCTGTTAGTTGTGTCCCAGTGTGACAATCACTTATCTAAAGACAAGCTGAATGGGTAAAATCTGAACAGTCGTGATATTCTGAATGCAAGATCTTCTGGAAATAATTCTCTCACTAATATTTTTGCTGAATGTTAGGCAATTACAATGGCCAGAATATAATGGTTAACTAAAATATGCTTTTGAATAATGGCTAAAGTCAGCAGGTCTATACAACCTCTAATCGTGCAAAAAGATCTCTGCCAACTTTCTAAGAGGCTCTTTCTTCATATATACCCTACAGTGGGTGCAACAGTCACAAAAGTGAATGAAATCTGCAGCACAGCAGATTTCACACAATTAAAGAGTTGGCATAAAATCCCCTTGTACCAGTGAATTGTTAGTTGCAGATTCCAAATACTGTGCCTTCTCTTTCCCTGCTTCCTGCTCTTTAAACAAAGCAACAGGTCAGGGACTAGGGATGTTAAAATGCAGGTATTTAACTAATCGAGTAGTCGAGAGAAGTGATTATTCCACTTTATTCGGCTCTGGTAAGGCCACATCTGGAGTACTGCGTCCAGTTCTGGGCCCCCCCACTATAAAAAGGATGTGGACGCATTGGAAAGGGTCCAGGGGAGGGCAATCAAAATGATTAGGGGGCTGGAGCACATGACCTAGGAGGAGAGACTGAGGGATTTGGGTTTGTTTAGCCTGCAGAAGAGAAGAGTGAGGGGGGATTTGATAGCAGCCTTCAACTTCCTGAAGGGAGGTTCCAAAGAGGATGGAGAAAGGCTGTTCTCAGTAGTGACGGATGGCAGAACAAGGAGCAATGGGCTCAAGTTACAGTGGGGGAGGTCTAGGTTGGATATTAGGAAAAACTATTTCACTAGGAGATTAATGAAGTACTGGAATGGGTTACCTAGCAAGCTGGTGGAATCTCCATCCCTAGAGGTTTTTAAGTCTCGGCTTGACAAAGCCCTAGCTAGGTTGATTTAGTTGGGGTTGGTCCTGCTTTGGGCAGGGGCTGGACCTGATGAACTCCTGAGGTCTCCTCCAGCTTATGATTCTATGACAGGATGAAGAGGCAAGCACACTGAACGCTGAGGCACCTCGTTAAGTGCAACATGCATAACTCTCAAATCTGACCATTCATAAAGCCATCTTTCAATGCATCTGTGATTATCATTGCCCCTCACTGAGCTCTCCTAATGGCTCTGGTGTGTGGCTGCTCATAATTTGTGACTAGGCCCTCTGCCTCTGTCCCCCTTCCCCCACCCTACCATATAAACTTCCCCCTTGCTCTCACAAATATCATGGAGCAGAGAGCAGGTTGCCACCACAATGGAATGTTGCTTTTGCTAACCTAGTCTAACCTAGTCAGAAGACTGCAGAACCTTCCTTTTTAATGTCCAAAAGTACCATTCTGCACTTGCTCAGTTCATAGTTGAACAGCTCCTTACTGTACTCCAGGCTGCCCGTATATGGCTTCATGAGCCATGGGAGCAAGGAATAAGCTGGGTCTCCTAGGATCATTACTGGCATTTCAATGCCCCCAATTTTAATTTTCTGGTCTGGGAAAAAAGTTCCAGATTGCAGATTAGTGACCAGACAGGAGTTCCTATAGATGCACACATCATGCATCTTTCCAGACCATCCCACTTTTATGTCGGTGAAATGGCCCTTGTGATCCATCAGGGCCTGCTGCAACATTGAGAAATATCCTTTGCCATTTATGTACTCCTTGGTAAGATAGTCGGGTCCAAGATAGGGATGTGTGTTCCGTCTATCACCCACCGCCGTTGGGGAACCCCAGCTCGGCAAAGCCCTGCACTATGTCATTCATGTTTCCAAGAGTCACTACCTTCCGCAGTAGGAGGATATTGATTGCTTTGGCCACTTAGATCACAACAGCTCCACTGTAGATTTTACCACTCCAAACTGATTTCCAAATGACCGTTAGCGGCCTGGCATTGCAAGCTTCCAGAGGGCAATTGCCATGAATTTCTTCACTGTCAGAACAGGTCTCATTCTGTTTTCTTGTACTACTGGGTGGGGGAAAGCAATTTGCAAAGTTCCATGAAAATGGATTTGCACATACAAAAGTTTTGCAGTCACTGATAATCCCATACCTGCAATATAATGCAGTCCCACCAGCCGTGTCTGACGGCATTAGAACCTGCATTCCACTGTGTCCAGAGCATCAAACATTTGCAAGTCACTCAACTCAAGTGCTTTGCATAGGAGCATGTTCATCACCTCCTGCAATTTATCCTTGTTCTGGTGGACCCTTGATGTGCTCTGAGTATACTCCAGCATAAGGCACAAAATGCTTACCATCATTATCATAATGCTTTGCTGTGCAGCATGCTCCAGTATGGGGTCTATGCTCATGATACTATGGTGTCTGCATGGGCAGACAGGTAAAGAAAGGGCACGAAAAGAATGTCTGCCATTACAATAAAGCACGGGTGGCGTGAGTAGATAAGTGCATTATGGGATTCTGACAACATGTACCCAGAACCACCCACTGTACAATTTTGGTCCTTGTGCCCACCGAGAGCTTAACCCAGAATGCAAATGGGCACAGGCACAAGTGGGATAGCCTCCGACAGCGGGAGGCACAGTGGGATAGCATCGCTCTCAAAGTCAACAGTAGGCTCCCAACTGAGGACATGCTATTTCGACCTATTTTGAATAGCGTCCAATTGTTTTGTGAAGTGGGGACATGCACCTTCGACTTAACAAAATCGAGCAGTAAGATAATAAATTTGATCTAATCTCGAAGTGTAGATGTGGTCTAAGAGTCAGATTTACACCATCCGTTAGCCTACTATCATTCTCTGATGATTCCTTCTACACCATTGGTATGGACCATGATGTATCTGGGCCTCAAAGGCACCAATTTTTAGCTAAACTAATGTTTTACATAAGCATTTATCCTCATGTGGGTTATGATGCATCCTACAATAAATGAAAGCCAGCAAGGCTTATGTCAAAGTGAAAGCCACCCGAGTGTTTACAACTTTCTTCATCATGCAATTTCTCATTAGTTTTGCTTATACAGAATAATGTAAAAATGGTGCAATATATTTCTAGCATAATAAAATAGGCAAGGGAGGAGGGAAAAGAACTAAAGTTTATAAATAGAGTTGTGTTTAATTTAAAATCTGTGCAGATATCAAATGTAATGAATAGGCTTATGTTGAAACTAGTGGGCCTCAGTTCAGCCTCAGGGTAATTACTCATGTCTGGTTTTTGTTTTAAAAAAATCCTCCTACCTTTATCACAGCTTCCCAGTGTTCTACATCTGGAACTGGACAGTAGCTGTAGAAACCCTTCTACAAATTTTAGACAGCTATAAACATCAGCAAGTAGTTCAAACAAGACAACAGGGTCACATCTAGCAACTGATGCTGCAAAATACAGTAGAAAAAAAACTCAACATCAATAAAGATGTCTAGAGTGATCATGTGCTGGAAACCTTCAGCTTTGCAAATCTGTTAACACTTTGCTCCTAAGTCTTTTCATGGGCAGCCATTTGTTCAGTCTAGCTCTTCTTCCCATTTTAACACACAATTCATAGGCACATTTCTCAAGTGTGGTCAACAGCACCTGTCCTGTAAAACTCTACAGATTTGTCAATATTTTGTCAAGAGTACAGATTAATGACTGTTCTTGTTCTCAAGCTTTTATCAAAACAGATATAAATTATTTTACACAGAATAGTATTAAAACAGAAAGTGGAATTGAGTATATAGTCCCAAAGTATTTTACAGGGTGACTCAACAAGCCCCACAAAATTAGAAGCTACCCTGTTTTAGAAAAAAAATGTAGAACAGCCACAACACCTCCCCCAAATTAATTACAACAGGAATTTAAAAACAAGACAATCTTTTAAATAGATATAGAGCATAAAGAATACTTCCTGTAATAATGCTGGAAATTGTTATGTCCCATATTCATTTGTAGTTACATAGTTTCCATCTGATGCTACTTTGGAACTAGAAAAATACAAAGTATGCACTATAAAACTAACTTTTGTTTCCTCCTCCCCCACATCATGTAAACAGATTGCTTGTGAAACTTGGAAACTAACTAGTGCAACATCAAGTACACTTCAACTTAAGTCAAACTACAGCTAACCTAAAACAAAAGACTGGCGTCCAATAAAACTGGTTCAATCAGACTATACACCACAGACTTTATAGATTCTGCATCTGTTGAAGAAGCAGTCATTCATATGCTTCACCATCAGACATACTATGGTACTTCCACACAGATGCCAAACCAAAACTCTGCCTCATCAGCCTTGATGAGGACAGACTCATATCATTCTGTGTGAAAAAGTTTGCACTAACAACATTTATTCATGCTGTAAACCCCCTTTAGAATGGTTTTAGATCTTTATCAAGGGCAGAGAAAACTCATCTCATATCCATCAAATTTTACTACTACTTCTGTCACTTGCTTTCCTTCTTGTTCTGCCACCTGCTTGGTTTTTGTTTCATACAGATTCATAACTTATTAACTGGCTATTATTGACCTACCTTCAACAGAGCCATGCCCATTTATTTGGGGAAAAGGAGTGAAATAATTAACAGACATAATGGTCCAATTATGGCTCAAAATGTTCCCTTTTAAAATGTACTACCCATTGTGTGCCATACTGGAGTATATTTTTGTAAAGTCTTTGTCCAATCTGCTCTCTGTGTGTACATTAATGCATGTTTACAAAAAATAATATCTATCATCAGTAAAATTCTCAGAGAAGTAACCATGTCATCAGTCTGTAACTTTAAAAAAAAAAAAAAAAAAAGTCTGGTGCTCCTGGACTACTCGTGTTTATCTGTAAAAGGAATTTCTGTTGAACTTAATGAGATAAACAATTGGAATTGTTTTTATTACTAAGGCCAGGTCTAGTCTACACCTGGAAGGTTGGCTTAAGGTACACAACTCCAGCTATGTAAATCACGTAGCTGGAGTCGATGTACCTTAAGCCAAGCTCAGCGCCATCTCCACTAGGGATGTCAATGTGTCTACATGTAGATAACTACATGATTAGCCAGTAAGTCCAGGTATATGGATTAATCTTGTCGACTACACGCACTTCCCTTCCCCCCTCCTTGCTGTATCAGTGGCAGCAGCATGGAGTGGCAGGTGGGAACCAGCCTGTGCAGGAAGCCAGTTTTTAAACTGGCTCCCCATTGTGGACTGGCTCCCACCTTTTACTGCTGCCTCCAATATTGGGCTGGGTTTTTTACATCTAATTAAGAAACGACTAGAAGTGCTTGCTCAGCTCCTACACGTTTCCGCTATGAATAATATCCTATTAACCTGACTTCGCTTTCCTACCATGTTTAAATATCTCTTTCCTAATATTATACTTTCAGACTGGTTGGGGGTGTGGGTGTGGGTAAAAAAGTGACTTAGGGCCAGATTTTTTCAGAGATAAGCATTCTCAATCCCCACTAAAGTCAATAGGAAATGCAGGAAGTCATCACCTCTGAAAAAAAAATAACTTACCCTCAAAGATCCTGCCCTTACCTGTAGGAAACCAGTTTGCCCTGGATGAAAAATGTATCAAAAATGTAAGAAACCCCCCAAACTACCTTAAATCATTGCAGACTAAGTGAGCAGCAAGCTTGTTTTTAGTCTTTAAGATGTGGCATATTTCAAAGCCCCTAGTTCGACATAAAAACATATCAACAATAGCAGAATTGACAATCAAGTATGGAATACCAATCTGGTGGTTATAATACAATAAATCCCCTTTTGCAGTTCAAATAGTAGAGCAAACCTTTCACATATTTAACAGCTGCCATTCGCAGAACAATTTACCTCAAATTCTTTCACCTTTTCCATGGTTATCAAGCGCCTTGACGTGTGACTGGAAAGCATCTGCTCACAGTTACTAATAAGTTTCAGGCAAGGGTGCTGGGGTATAATCTCTTCAGTATATCTGGAATAAATAAGCAATCAGAAATTTGTAAGTCTATGAACTGTAACGTGCATCTGAAACACAACATTTATACAGATCTATTCAAACTAGCTTACACTAGACACATTTTATAGACATACTAAGTTTCCAGAAACAACGTTTTCACTTGTTTTCAGAAATCATGAGAATATATTCCACCCTTCTGGGACACAAATAAAAAAAATTGTGGAAATGAACTAGATGTGAACAGGAAGAATATTTCCCGCAGGGCTCTCTACAAACAGGTAACTGAACTCTTGAGGTCCCAGGTCATATACTTCTAGGTGTACATGCCTATACCATGTCAAGTGTGCTGGAAAAATTCCCCCAATCATCCAATCAGGAGCTGTGCTTTTTAAAAGTATTTTACAAGTGTCCAATGATAATCTATTGATTTGGGTGGTTGTTATTTACTAACATGCCCCAATGGAAGATTATTACAGGTTGGATCTCCCTGATCTGGCACTCTCAGGACCTAAGTGGTCCCGAAGGAGGGATTTTGCTGGACCAGAGGAGGTCATTTCTGCCCCTCTCCCACCAGCCCTTCAGCCCAGCTCCACTCCTTGCCTGGGCTCCCCACATGCGACCAACCTTGCTGCCCTGCCATGGCAGCCCACAGTCCCGTCGCTGGGGCACTCAGCCTCAGCACGGCAAACCACTGCCCCACCACCAGTGCTCCCAGTCCCACCAGCCCTGCTGCAGCAGCACCAGCCTTGCCAACCCACAGTCCCACCTCCAGGACTCCCACCTCCCACCCCTCGCAGCAGACTGCTGCTCAGCTCCTGACCCAGCCAGCCCTATTGGAGCATCACCAGCCTCACTGCCAGGGCTCATGCCCCACCAGCCATGCTACAGCAGCCCCGTGGTCCCTCCACCAGAGTTCCTGGCCCCCCTGCTGAAGTCCACTGGCATTTCAATTGCCCAGCTGGACTCCCGCGGCAGGGATCCCAGCCGCTGGCCTCCCTGCAGCCAGCCTGGCTGGGTTCCCAGCCCCCGCAGAGCTCCCGCCTTTGGTCCTCCACTGGGTCTCTCTGGTCCAGCAACATCTGTGGTCCGGCAAGGACCAGGAAGTCTCAGTTGAGAGAGGTTCAACCTCTATATTTGGTCTTCAATCTAGCCTACAACACAACCTCTTTAAAAGCCAGTGAAATCTTTTGGATTCAGAGGCTGGTGTTATAAATGGACTGCAATATATTGGACTTCCTTTGTCAGACAGGGAAAGACATTTTAAAGAAGAAAATCTGTTTTGATAGCCCTCTGTCAAAGGGCTATAATACTGGCTTGATGACAAAATTTACCAAAATTAATTCAATTAAAACCTCTGTACTGATGGGTAAAGAGTAAGCGTCTACAGTATTTTAAGTAACTCCTATCTTGTAGAAAAACTACATTAGCCATACAAAGAAGATTAATTTTCAAAAATGCACAACCCCTAGATGGCATTTTCCACCCACTCTCCCACCTATTTTTCAAAATGCTAAAAGCTGAATTAGGTTTTAAAGAGATTCACAGGGTAGGAAGAGAATACGTCTGACTCAATTAACAGCCTATAAATATATAATTAAAGAAAGTGTGAATGTGAGGAATTTTCATCATGCAGCTGAGTTAGTCTTTAAAAAATTAACCCCTACTTATCCCTTAAAGGACAAGAAGCACTTGAGGCAAAAGGAAGATGCTCTGTATTTTACCTATGACACAGAGGCATTTCTGAACACGTATCAAAAAGCAAATAAGTTGTAGGGAAAACAAAAACAAAACAAAAAAAAATTTAAATCTGTTCCTACCACCAGCTACTGCCGGCTATAGCTATAGCTGGAAGAGCAGACTCTATTATTGTTTTTCCCTACACTTCCTGTTAGTTGCCCTGGTGCTGAGATCTTTGCTGCACATAATGTGATCTGAAACACGGATAACAACTGAAAGTGCCCTATAATCTTTAGCCATTCCTTGGGTGCAACAAATATTACCAGGTCTTCATTCAAAAGCACTATTACAAACTTTGTTCCCCATTTTAATTTTTTTACCCAACCAAACTGCAGTTTTATGTCCCAACAGACATCAAATCAACCACCACCAGAGCATCTGCCACATGTTGCCAGGGTGGAGCACTTTGTGATTCTGAACAAACCAGTCCATAAAATATGGATAATAGAAAGCTAAAGACAGACCCGAAGCATGTCCCATAATAGACTGCAATGTCAAGCAATCATCTGCAAAAGCAGAAAAGGATAGGTGAGGAAGAAGATCTTGAAATTTGTTACTAGAAATAAAAACCCAGAAATGAGTTCTTATAGAATCAAGATGATACATCATAAGTCCTACCAAATAAATCAAATGATTCTGTTCATCATTTCAGATGTGTCAAATCACAACAGTATCTCAAACAACTCTCCCAAGGCACCTCCTACTGCTTGATATTTGGTAATGCCTGACAATAGGGAAAAAAAAAAAAAAAAAAAATCAGGAAATGCCTGACAGAAGGAGGCCAAAGAATTCTTAACTCTTACACTCTGCCACTACTTCTTTTAGAAGTTTCTCTTAATAACTGTATTAAAGCTTGACAGCAAAGGGATCAAAAGAATTCAGGCCTAACAAAGATTTCAATGTCAGATTGATACAATAAACTACTCTGGCGTGTAATGCCATCTTTCAGAATGAGAGGTGTTATCACTCTGCTAAAACACTTTCCTGTCTTTTTAGCATTAATGAAGACAGTTCTTTCTACAGGTAATGATTAGTCCATTGGGTCAATCCCACAATGTTGCCAAATGAAGTATAGAAGCAATTGCTTTAACAAAAATCCATTTTACCCAGTTTTGTTTTTAATTTAAAAGAAGAGGACATATGGGAACCATGAGTTACAGATGAATAGGAAGGGAGATATTGTTGGTGAACATCTGACAACTCAGCAGATTAGTCACTAGTTTCTCTTTGACCCACAAATTTGCTATCAAGTTTTTTCAAGTAAGAACATGCAGAGAGGATAAGAACTGAACACTCTGTGTGTTAATATATTAATGCTTCACATTTCTGTAGTGCATTTCATCTGCAATTTTCAAACTGCACTACAAACAAAACATTCACAACAATAGGTAGTCAGCACCATTTTACACATGGGGAAACTGAGGAAGTGAGAAGTTGATTTGCTCAAGGCAAGTCAGTGGCACAGTTACAACAGAACACAGAATTCATAACTCCTAATCACCTGCTCTAACCAGTAAGAAATACAGTTTCCATTGCTTGGGATAGCACTCTACTGCTGTTGCACAACTTCAGAAAAAGTAGAGAAAAAGTGATGCTGTAACAAGAAGAACAGACCTGACAATTCTAAGCAAACCACATACTAGTGCAAGTCACACATTTTACCAATCTTGGAATTCACAAGCATACACAATGACATCAGAGATAAGCAGCCACAGACGTTCTGAATACTGAATTAAAAATTTCCATTGGTAAAGAACCTGTCTGCAAGACTTGTTTAATAAGGAAGAAATATAGACAAAAATATTTATTTCATCATTCAAAAAGAGTCTCATGCAAGCTACATGACACAGGTCCACTAAGCTCACCTCTGAAGTTCTTTTTATAGGGATTTCACCATCACAAAGCAATAAGAGTAAAGTCTGATGTTAAATTCTTTGTGTTTGTGAATAATGTATTGGCATTCAGAATGCAATTTTTATCTTACTGACATAAGAAGTTTCCCTGACCTGTTGTTACACCTGAGCTTCTGGAGTAACAGTGGTATAGTCTGGAAGTCTCAATTCCTGTCAATCACCTGGCCTCTACACCCTTCTGGAAAATTTCAGTGTCCAGAATTTCTCTCTAGCAGGCCAATCCCCAATAAAAAGGCAAACTAATGTTGCCTGTTCTTAAAGGGGTGTGCATTTAGCATTGAAATTTACCTGGATTCCAATATTCTGGTTTTCTAGTCACATACCAGTCCTTTAATAGCGGCATAGATTTTTTGCAAAAATAAAGTTTTGATTTCTAACTGGCAGCACGTGGTTCTCTCTACTTCCAAAAATGTTTCCAAACTCTGTTCTCCCTCACCCCCCCAGTTTCAACATATGGAAATTGTAGGAGTCCCTCTTAACCTGCAGTGGGAAGTTCTAGAGATCTTTCACCCTGCAAGAAATTATGGCTAAGTTACAGTATTAATTTTCATCTACTACACACTAGATATCTGGGCATTTAGAAGAATACATACTCAGGTTTGTAAACTGGTAGCCAGTATACCAATCTTCCTCCCATCACGAGATACTCCGCCGCAAAGTTTAACAGGTCAAAAAAGATATCACTCAGATGATAGTTGGAGGAAGTAGAGATGTGGTTTTCTGTGCTAAACAATATTAAAAAAAAAAAAACACACACACTAAAAAAGTAATATCAACAATTTAAATTTTTGAGCAACAGTTTGAGAAAGTTTGCAAAGCCAGGTAAGAGTATTGGATGGCCAAGTCCCACTAAAATTAATGAGAAAGCTGCACCCAAACTGTTTCACAGGAGCTTTGCAAAGTCCACCCCTAATATTAAAAAACCCCAACAACTACTCAACTAAAATTGCTTTTGAAATACAATTTGTATAGTGTCTTTCATAAGAGTGGTCTTTCGAAGGAGGCTGAGATTTTGAAATGAGATCTGAAAGTAGCAGAAAATCAAAGTCAAGCAGCAGAAAACATTGTCATATCAAAAATGAAGAGACTGTCTGCCAAGACAGAGGACATTTATTGTAGGTGAGCACAAAGAGCAAGGAAAGGGAAATTAAAATATATGGACATGGTAAACAAAGAGGTTTAAAACAAAGGTAAGAAATTTTGGACTGGATGATGCAACATTGATCAGATTAATAGAGCTGTTCAATGACTGATACGGATGGGAATGTGAAGCTATTTTTGTACATGTAAGAGAGGGAGTTTGGGACTCAGAAGCTAGAAAATGTACATGGCCAATGCTATAAGTAAGAAAAAGGAGAATTTTAGGAAGGCAGGCAGTGAAAGTGACTTTTGCAAGCTATGTAGGGAAGGTAGTGCTTTTTTAAATTGTTTGGTTAAAGGATAGTAATGAAGTATCTAAAACTGTGCTTAACTTTCCATTAACACATTGATATTTATAACGAATAAAAGGCTTACCTACCCTCTTTCCATTGCTTTAACTATTTCTTTTGGTGAACCAGTTCTTCTAGTAGCTTCTCGTATGCCATATGGAGCTATATAGAGTAAGTACATAATGTAGAGATCAGGAGTTCACCCTTTACACAAATAACTTCATGAAATTCTACAATAGTGTACATGTGGTAGCTGTTGGAAAGTGTTTATATGGTAACTTCTTCAAGATGTAGCTATTAAAAGTTTATCTTGATCCTAAGGAAAACTTTTTTTTAAACTATTTGAGAAAGGTTTCTTATCAGTAAGACACTAAATAGTCAAGTGCAATAGTATAGTAATCACTTTAAACCATTTAATATGATGCTGAAGTGCTTTTTCTTTTTATGATTTTGTTGGCCAAAAGATTTTCTGTACATTTCCTACAACATATGATGCTGTTAATCCCTTTCCCTTGTTTCATCTTGCAGTGGGGTTTTAATGAACCTTTTAAGAGTAGAGGGGGCTAAAAGACCTTAAACTATAATGCTGAATTTTAAAAAGGCCCAGGAAATGGCCTGGCTCTCCAGAGAGGCTAGGGGCTGAAGGAACTGAAGGCTGGATGCCTGCAGGGTCCTACTGTGTCTTAAAACAATGTATGTAGCCAAGATTCTTCCTTTTATCCATGGCTGAATGCCCAAGTAGAATCTAAAAGTCCAAATGTATTTTCCAGAAAGATATAGAATTCTTTGGGATCACAAGGGTAGAGTAGGCTTTGCCTTCTCTTTCAGTCCATTGGGAGCAGCGCTCTGGAAGAGGGCAATATATAAACTATCTGCTCCTTTACGATAAGGGGAAACACAAGAGAAGAAAGCCAGGACCAGAGCTCCAACCAGAAAGATCCAGACCTGGCAGATTTGGGTAGAGTGGACACTGGTAGAGCGGACACTGGTAGAGCAAAGCTGTGTCTCACAGAAAAACCAGGACTGAATATGAACCTGTATGTCATCACTATGAACTTTATTTTGGGGACACACTGGTCCATTGTTTGTTTGAACAATTATGTTATTAAAGACTCTGAGGATCGTTTGTATCCTTTCTATTATTAAACTAATCCTGGATAAGGATGCTGTTAGGGACAGAAGAGAGACTTTCAGAGGAGAGGGGGAGAAGTGTTTAACAAGCCCAGAAATAGGGGATTAACAGGCGCAGGGTGCCTTAAAAGTGACCCCTGGCCACAAGGGGCTGGCTCAGTAAGCAGCCACCTCACTACAAGTCTGAAGGACAAACCCCTGATAGTGCACTTAGAAAATCTGTAACAAATACTTCAGATACTTCGAAGTGGTTGTAATGGTCTACATTTCTTTTTCTTAATTGTTTTTGCTAAAAATGCAACACGTCTTTTTTTGTAATACACATCTCTGTAAAGCTTTAAGAACTCTGTAAAAACATTAATTCATCTTCAACACTTCATTAAGCTTTCCTAATGCTCCTACTGCCATGGCATCAGGGAAGTGTCATCTCCATTCCACAGACACAGAAACTGAACCACATTGATTAAGGGCTTGATTCTTACTCACAGGGTGTATTACCTTGTTTGCCCAGGAATCCCAATGAAATCAGTGAGCCTGCTCCTGGAGCAAAACAACACTCATCATGAAAAAAGGGCATTAGAATATATCCTAACTGATTTGCTCATGGTAAAACTGCATGCCAGGGCACAACCCTATTACAGGTCAGGAGTTCCTGGCTCCCCCATCCCATGTTTAATCTAGTAGACTGTGCTGCCTTTTAGGTCTCCTGCTCTTGACAAATGGTGTCTAGAAACTTAAAGAAGCAGAAACCTTTCATATCTTTAATATTGCTGGTAATCAAAGTGTACAGATTTGTTTGAAATTGTTTCAATGAGCACTTCAGGGCCTTAATTGAAGGCATAATGAAGTCAGTCAGATCCTTTCCAAAGACTTCAGTAGTGAATCTGGACCGAAAACCTGTGCAATACAATTTAAAAATTGAACAGAAACCTCTCCTAATGCAGATTAAGTCACTCCAGAAAGAAGCGTGACTCAGAAAAGATATAGGAGACAATAAGACTGGTTCCCATTCAGAAATATAACTTTTCTCCACTGAAAGAGTATTAACAAAAACAAAACACAAAATATTATAGTTACATACATAATGTTTTAATACAATGGTCCATATTTCATTAGGGATTTAACATAGTTTAGTTAAATGTAGAAGTAGTCAAAATGCAGCCCCCATTTCTACAATGCTGCCTGTGATGTTAATAATTTCTAATGTAGACATCTCAGATTCCAGCATACTCCATTAGCTGACTCGTGGTCTCCGTTAGCCACACTTTATGTCAAGATAATCTTCTCAGTTTTACACAAATTATGAGCCAGGTTCCAATGCCTTTATACGTACCAAATAGCACCTTACAAAATAAGTCAGTGGGACTGCTTGTGTAGTACGGTCGGACTCAACATAAAAATATTACATTCTGGTTTTTTGTGTTGTCCCATGTGCTTCTGGCCCACATCCTTCAGTTAGACAAAGATCTGATGAACCTGTGCTTACATCAGTCTCAGGTTTGTATGCCAAGCCAGTACATACAACATATTTGAATACCACAGTTAGACTGTTATGAATCATATATATTTAGGACATTAATCAACTTACGATCTGTAATAATTTTATCAAAAAGCATTCCCTTCCTCCATATAGGTTTTGATGCATCAGAAACTAGTGCATCAAGGTAGTACTTCTCTAAACCATACTGACGAAGGTTAGCCCTGATATTCTCATCTGGTCCTCTCCACTTCTGGTTCTTCCTGCTAGCCTTGCCTGCAATCAAATAAAAAAGGCATAATCTAAGGTAGCGGTTTTCTACCTGTGTTCCGCAGACCCCTGAGGTTTCTTAGACTATGACTAAGATTTCCAAAGGGGTCCACAAATGAATAAAAAGGTTAAAAACCAATCATCTAAAGCAAATTAGATGTGGACAAAGTGGTCTGTTTTTCCATTATTTATTTTAGAGACTAACTAGGGGGCTGTGCCCCCTGCTTGCTACGCTCACCAACCCTCCCCTCGTGGGGGGTAGGCAACCCCAACTCTCCCCCCCGCCAGCCACTGGGGAGGGCTGGGCTGTGACCACACCAGCCCGGATCCCTTCTCTCTTCCACCCTCCTCACCAGCCAGTGTCTGTTCTCCCTCCTTCCCCTGCCAGCCCAGACCCCTTCTCCCTCCACCACTGTCGTTCCAGCCCAGGCCCCCCTTCTTCTTCCTCCCCCACGCCCTATCCCACCAGTCCAGACCCTGTCTCACTCCTCTTCCCCCGTGAACCAGGGTCCCTTCTCCCTTCCTCCCCACCCAGGCCCTTTCTCTCCCTCCCCCCACAACCTTAACCTCCCTACTCCCAGCTGCAGTGCACACCAAGCCCGGCTCTACCCCAGAGGCCAGGGAGGCGCAGGAGTGCCTGCCCGCCCCACATGGGACACAGTGAAGCACAGCAAGTGCCGTGTGCACGCAGCACTCCAGGGCACTGCAGCCTGCGGAGGTGGGGAAAGCAGCAGCACAGGTGGCCCCTGTCCTGACCTCTCCCCTGTAAGGTCCCCATCTGTGCTGCTCCCTGTCCCAGCCCTGGCCGCAGAGCCCAGGGCTGACCGCTCACCCGCTGTGAGCGGAAGCGAAGGAGCAGACAAGTCAGTGCTGTGGCTCTCCCAGGTGGCTCTGGCAGCCACGGTAAGTGCAGCTGCTGGGGAGGAGAAGCTTCCGCAGAGGCAGCTGGACTCTGGGCAGTCGGGCACCACGCTCTGGCTCCCAAAGAGCCTGGCGGCAGGGGAGCCCCCAAGGGCCTACTGCTGGCACATAAACCTGGCTGGGAGCCCCACTCCTAGTCCTGTCCCCGGGCTGTTGTCCTGAGCATCATACACTTCTCCCCCAACCCTGGGCTGTCATGGCTGCAATGTGGGGTCTGCCAGCTACTGTGCCATGTTTCTTGGCATGGAAAGCTCTGTGGGGTGGGGATGGAGGAAGCGGATCGGTTTAAAATAGCAATTCCAAGTGGTGAGGGGAAGCAGCATGGTTGGGCTCGAGCTGGGAGAAGAGGGAGGGAGGACAGAGGGAAGAGGCAGGAGGGATGCAGCATGACGTGATGACATCACTCTGGGTATGTCTACACTAGCTCGGTAGTTCGAGCTAGGTAGGCAAATGAGGGCAACCGGAGTTGCAAATGAAGCCCGGGATTTAAATATCCGGGCCATATTTCATCTTCGAGCGCTGCCATTTTAAATCCCCTTAGTCGAACTCCGTGCCCGGCTACGCGCACGGCGGGTAGTAGTTCGAATTAGGATCTCTAATTCGAACTACCGGTACTCCTCGTGGAATCCTAATTCAAACTACCTACTCCGTGCCGCGTGTAGCCGCGGGCACGGAGTTCGGACTAAGGGGGATTTAAAAATGGCAGCGCCCGGGAAGATGCAAATATGGCCCGGGATATTTAAATCCCGGGCTTCATTTGCAACTCCGGTTGCCCTCATTTGCCTACCTAGCTCGAACTACCGAGCTAGCGTAGACATACCCCTGTTGTCCCGCAGGAAAAACTTCTTTAATATATAGAGAGATAAGACCACCTAGCTCTGATATAAATGTTTTTCAACAGTAGATCTCACAGTACTTTATAGGATTCAGTGGCTGCCTCAAATAAAAATCTCTTGTCACCATGCTTGTTCTACTTATTGTGGAAAGTTGCTGTCTGGATTCTCTGAAGTATCAGAAGTTATTCTATTCAAATCGTCTATTTCAGAGTTACGTTATTCCATAAATGCACATGAGAGGAAGAATATCTCCTCTGCTTGACAGAGGTATTGTGAGGAAAGTTTACTTCTTAATGTTTACAAGGCACTCATGCTATGGTAACACACACCACATAAAACTCTATTCATACATCTAATTTAATCTACATAAGCATCTTACACAGTAGTAAGAATATTGTTAAAACTCTGGGTTTTGAAAGCTACTATGAAAATAACTACTGCATGACAAAAAAGGATGGTGCCACCAATACTAGAAGCGGTCGATTGTTTTTAATCCGTTTGGTAGACTGACAGTGGCTAATCTTTTATCCCAATTAAACATAGAACACAAAAAAGATTCAATAAAACCTGAGATTCAAGGGCTAACAGGCATTTCTCACTATGAAATGGGTTTTAACAGGAAGACAGAACATATCTGTATCTAACTATAATAAGAAGATAACTTTGTCATCCTGAATATTTATAAGTTATGACATTAAGTTCCAATGAATACAGTAGTAATACTGAATTGTACTACTTTAAATTACACTGTCAATTTAACTAGGCACTCTACAATAAATTTTTATGATTCTAAAAAAGTTAAACAGTTTTTAGTAACAAAAAGAGCCAATACAAACTGGTATTGAAGCCAAAACGCTCAAAGTATTAGTGAGTTCAAACCCACTGCAAAGAAAACACCCGTCTCACAGTCCAACTCCTCCCCATTCCATCACAGTTAAGAAGGTTGGATAGGACCTCACTATGCTTGACCCCATGACCCAATTGCTCTGGGGCATCACTGTTAGCCAAATCTACCTGCTAATCTTATCACTAAACTGAACCATATCAGGCATTGCCACTCCAGATGACATCACTCAGAATGTCTGTAGGATTTGCAGTTAAACTAGTTACAGTATTAGAAAACATTAAAATAAAAAATAATCCCATATTTATAGTTTAGTGACCTTTAATATTCAGAATATTGCCTAATCAGAATATATTTGTAAATGAGTCAGTGCAGATCATGGATAGTTCACAAAACACTGTGAAGAGGAACACTCCTTTCATAGCTGGTTCTACTAGTACCTGCTATCAAAGATCATTTTAACTCTCCAGTATTTAAGTAAATTGTTCACAAAGAAAATATACAACATACCTAATCCATGGACAGTGTTATAATCTATATCAGTACCACAAACATATGCTCCAAAATGTGCTGAGGATATAAGAAGGCCACCTGCAAAAAAAAATATAAAATGTACTGTATGCTGTCATGACATACCTGAGAGTCTATTTTGAGGAACATGAGAAATTTGAAAGCAAAGTACCACTCTGGGTTACAATCAGATGGCAGTTGCCCTTTTCTAGTTATAGTTAGAAAAATAATATTACTATGAGGCCCCTCTGCACCAACACTATTTTCCCATTTATTCTCCTCACTGTACCTTAGTTTAACTTTGTAGGCTGATCATAGGGTATGCTCATAAGGATGCCCATTTCTGCAAGGCAGGCATCCACTCCCATGTATTCAAGTGTATTGATGTTGTGGAATGTGAGCTAGCTTCACAAGATAATGACTTTGATAATGGAATGGCAGATATGTAGTAGAAGAATTCCTATTTCTTATTTTTAGTGATATGTTAAACATTTAAGTTTCTCTGTATTAAGTTTTAATATATTTTAATTATTTTAAAATAAAAATAATTGTAATGTTATAGATGTTATTTTTATATAAACTTAAAATTATTTAATTTAAAATTATAAAAATAAATTTAATTTTGTAGTTATTTTATTTTTAGCTTTAAAGCAAATATTAGAATATAATACAGTAAAAAATATAATTTGCTTTTTAAAAAATTTGCTTGTAACCCTTGTTCTTATTTTTGTTATGTGCAAAAGTAAAAAAATATAATAAAAATATAAATAAAACCCACCAGTAAACCAAAAAAAACTAAACAGCAAACTAAAAACCATAACAATAGAGGGCAAATTGGCAACTCAGCACGCTGAGGGAAAAGGCAAGCATTTATCAATTAAGACAAGATATTCAAGATCCAAACCATCTTAGCATAGCAGAACAAAGTAAATAAGGAGCAAGAAAAACAACCAGGGTAACAACATCCGTCAGAAAAACAGCATGACGATGTAAACCCCTCTGATCCTGATGGAGAGGAACTATTATAAAAGAAGGACTTCTTTCCCTTAAGAGCCAGGTTTGTCCTGCTATTATCAGACTGTAACCTCGGTCCAGGCCGAAGCGAACCTGGTTCCTCCCTCACATTTAGCCTACGTGGCCACCAGCCTAATGTGAGCAACAGACTGGTAACTATACCAACAGAGAGACAGACAGAGAGAAAAGAGTGTGTTTCTGTCTGTCTATGTAAGCATATGCAAACTGCTTTGCCACTGCATTCTTAATAAATGTGGCATATTGCCTTTTCCCCCTATAAAGATCCTGTGTGCTTCTTATAAGCATAATAGGTATGCTCATAAACTCACAGATGACACCAACATGGGAGGGATTGCAAGCATTTTGGACAGTGACAAATTGGAGAATTGGTCTGAAATTAACAAGATGAAATGCAATATAGGAAGGAAAGGATCATATTACAAAATGGGAACTAACTGGATTGATGGTGATACTTCTGAAAGGGATCTGGGGTTACAGTGAATCACAAAACTGAATACAAGTCAATAATGTGACAGCTGTGAAAAAGGCCAATATCATTCTGGGGTTCATTAACACAAGTGTAATGGAAGACACGAGAGGTACTTGTTCCACCCTGCTTGGCACTGGTGAGGCCTCAGCTGGACTACCGAGTCCAATTCTGGCCACCACCCTTTAAGACAGATGTGGACAAAGTTGTGAGAATCCAGAGGAGAGCAAAAAAAAAATAAAAGAAAACCTGTCTTATAAGAAAAGGCAAAAAACCTGGGCATGTTTAGTCTTTCAAAAAGAAGACTGAAAGGTGGCCTGATAACAGTCTTCCACTAGGTTAAGGGTTGTTATAGAGGACTGTGATCAATTCTTCCTCCTGTCCACTGAAGGTGGGACAAGAAATAATGGGCATAATTTGCAACAAGGGATATTTAAGTTAGATGTTAGGAAAAAAATTAAGTGAAGCCCTGGAACAGGCTTGCAGGGGAGGTTGTGGAATATTCCCCCCTCCCCAACAGAGGTTTTAAAAAGCAGGTTGGATAAACAACCTATCAGGGATGATAGACATTTGCTTGATCTCTCCACGTTACTGGGGGCTGGACTTGATGACTTCTCAAAGTCCCTTTCAGTCCTACATTTCTACGACTCTATAACCCAGCAGAACAAATGTCTGAAATTCAATGTGAGATTTAACCTGAGAGGGAGAGAAAAGGCAGTCAAGGATAGCAGTGTTCGCCTGCAGCTCAAGAGAAACTAGTGATATGTATGAAGAGGTGAAAAAACAGTTTCTTAAAAAGGTAGAGTGCTACTGTTCATTATCCCTATAAAACACTCAGAAGATCTACACCAAGAAGAGCTGGTTTGCTAAACAACACACACTCGTCTCTCGTTATTATAAGACAATTAAATGGTATCAGTTCAAAAATCACTTGTCTCTAAGTTTTTTTAAAACTTTCAATTGTTACAGCTTAGCCCTAAGGTTACCTAAAGTAAAATATTAAGAGTGGTAAAAATATTATTCTCAGGTTTTTCTAGTCTACTTTGTCCATTTCACAGTACTTTGGGTAAATTCAATGTCCATGTTTGTGGGAATGCTTCACATAGCAATGAGAGAAAAACTAAAATATTAGGAAAGTATAACTGTAAAAATGATTTAGAAATTATTTCAAGTACTGCATCTGACACTGACACTTGTACTTTTTACAGCTAGATTTTAAATTGGCAGTGTCCCTTAAAGTTAATTAGTATGGGCAGAATGAAGATAGTTTATTTCCCTTAGCTATTTTGATGAATAGGACTATGTTAGCATTTTTCCTGGGTATATACACTTTCTCCTTTTACTATGTCAATGGTGTCCTTAGTTTTTGTTGAAAGTAAAATAAGCATTTGTTTCACTTTAGTGTTGTGATATGGTAGCTTAGTGAAAAGCTTATGTATTATTTACCTTTGTAATTATACTACCTTTGAATGGTACATAAAAGGGATTCAAGTGTTTCCTCCCTGCCCTGAACAGCTTCCAAAATGAAGGGAAGAATGGCATTAGGGTATCTCCAAAAGAAACTGCATTGTTGGGTTAAATTATTACTAAGGAGAAGTCCATGACAGTAAGTCTAACATAACAGCACAAGGCCTTACACTGTAATTACAGACTAAATCCTGGACCCACAACTCACAGAGATGAGTGATTAGATATACAGATCATCACATTTTAGTGAGTGGGACAGTTCCAGAAGAATCAAGAACTCACTGTGAGTAAGGGGTTCACAATTTGACTCTCTGTGCAGATAAGTTTTTCACTTTAACTGTAATGTGAAGAGGAGTTTCAGACAGCTACGATTCATCAACTGCTAATCATCACCATATATGTATTCTTAACACATATTAAATATGTATGCTAAATATGCCATTTCATTTATAATGAAATTCAAATGAAGTAAAAATGAGGAGAAAAAAATAATTGTTCTCCACTTTTCATTGTTAATTGGAAGCAGGAAAAACAAGGTTACTCACCCTAGAGGAGTCACCTGTTTCCCTTTTTGATTAATCCCTCAGAACAGTTGCTTTGTAACTTTAGTTTTTATTTAAACACAAGTATTGTAATTAAATTAATCTGACAAGAGTAGCAGAAGACAAGCCTAAACGAATTCCCTTGACCTTTCCAAAAACACTGGCAATCTATGATTGGGATAAAAAACAAGAACAAGGAAGAAGTTCTTTTTGAAGAGATGATAGTGTGGACTGAAAAAAAAAAATCTAAGTAACCACATGAGCTAGATTATAGTACAAAACATGAAACTAACAAATGCTTTGTATCAATGAAAACACTGAGGGACTATAGTCAGGATATGTTCCAAGTCACATTTACACATAATAAAGAGAATCAGTCCCACAACTTCCCCACGGTCCCATGCCCAAATTCTTGAGGACTTACTAACATTCATTCGCTGGATCCTTCCTGCCAATTAAACACACACTACCTTCCCCCTTTCCTCTATACTAACACAGATACCTTTAGATTACTTCTTGTTCCCCTAGGTTCTTTTGCACATCTGATCAAAGCTTAGTGAAATCCAAGTAAGCAACATCCACTGCCCTCCATCTATACCCTTTGAAAAAACTGATGAAATTATCTTTACATAATCTATTTTTATGCACTTCAATGGCACATCCTGAAATGTAGGCTTCTCCATTTCAAATGGAAACAAGGTCCAGGAAGGAGTACTTGCATGCTTCACAAATGATCCAATAAATGGAATAAAAGCTCCCCCTACTGACTTGTCAGAGGGGGGAAAAAAACCCACCTCAGCCACAGAAAGAAGTGCACAATTTTGTTACTTAATTTCCTCAGGACAAGGAAGAGCTCTTTATTTCCATCCTTAAAGAATATATAATCTTTTTTTAAAGTTCCTACAATGATGTAGGAGTCTAATTCCTAAATTATATGAAATTTGGTATCTAAATTCTATTGAAAGTTAGTGACACTTTGGCTCTTCAACAGTTAAATAACTTCGGAAAATGGGACTAAGGGACTTTTAAAATATTACCCAAGGTAAATAAAGAATTGAAAAGCTATTTTGGGCTACATTTTCAGCAAATCTACCCAGTCCTCCTCAAGTTATAGCCACTTCCCTTGCAGGACTTTGGGACATAACCAAGCAGCTGATTTTATAATTATTCTTATTCGTACTGTAGCAGCACCTAGTCATGGAACGGGACTTCACAGTGCTAAGCACTGTACAAACAAACAAGAAGTCCCTTCACTAAAGAACTTACTTTTCACACACATAATATACATAAAGCAAGCAATATTCAATTTTCCAACTTTTTTTCAGCAGTAGAAAAAAATACCTGTTCCAACAAATGGATCAAACACGACATCATTTGCTTTTACTCTCCCATGATTTGCCATAATGAAAGACAAGCAGGCATCCATGCTTGTGTTCCCAATAAAATGTCTCCTTTTTACACTGTATGACTCAATAAGCTCCCTTTGCCCATCCGCAATCTGTAGAAACATTTTTAAAAAGTCAATGGGATGTCCTTGGATGTAACAGTAAGTAGACTAATATACAGCTTTAATTATACTACATTACAAACAGAAAACCAGGCATTCTTCATTGAATATTATGCCACCTGAGTTGAATCCATTGAAAAAAACATAAATGAGACTTTTCTATCAAAGAGTTGGGCTATTAGTAAAATGCCCAGACAAAAGCTGCATCAAGACAGATTTCAGGGTTGAGGCTATACACCAGTTACAGGGATGTTGCAATTACTAACCCTTAATAATGTCAGCTGCCTTTGGGGCAACCCCTTATGACCTGAGTCTGCATGCCCCCACCTTCAACCTTCCTCCTTCCTTTTCAAGGCTCGCCAAACAACCACAAAACTGATCAGTCCTGCAGGCCCTTCTGACAGGGCTTTCCCTCTCCAACCTTCCACACAACAGACAAAAAAAGATATATAAAAACATTAAGCAATTACCCTACTGGCCTTAAGTCTCTACCCTCAGGTATCACCAAAAGCCAATGCCAGGATTGCTTTCTTTGGCAGTCCTTGAAATTCTCATATCCCTCCTCCTTCTATTTGACCCCATTCAGATGCGCCTCCTTAGGAAAGAGGGTAAGGCTTCTAGCCTGTAAGGCACTGCATCTGGGAGTGAACCTGGGGAGGGATAAAGCCATGCTCCAGCCCAAGCTGCAGTGTTTACACAGCTAATTTTAATGCACTAGAATGAGCACCACTAACATAAGTCTGTAGATATGGGCTGAGACACTTGCTCTCGGATGCACTGCAGACGTACCCTACACGTGCAAAGCACCCAGTTACATCCAAAAAATTGGAATTAAAGTTAAATGTAAAACTATTCAAATACATTAATGTATGAAAATGCCTGGCTACACACATAAACCACTTTAAGTTCTACATTAAGGTCCCATCTACACTAGTTTTCCAGCCATGTTTAAATGCTGTTAAAAGCAAATTGTCTTCAAACCAGAACTTGCTGAAAAATAGCAAACATTTTTAATGGAAATGTCAACTATTCTGATTCTAAAAATTTGGACAGAATCAACAAGGCACAGGAGAACCACAGGAGAACATTATTCTATCACTACCTCCCAGCATAGTTTGATCCAATACAAACTGGCTGGCCAAACTACAGAAACCTAGTTTTGATTCTACTACGTTTAAATATTGGAAAAAAAGCCAGTACAGATGGGACAATAACGATGTTACAGCAATTCAAAGCCCTCCCTACATCACAGATAAATGTGGACAATACTCTTGGTAGCTGCCAGCTAATCAAGTATCACTCTTGCTAGCAGTCCAGGCTGTCACAATTATTTTTTTACAATCAGATCTTAATTATTTGGTTGGGGGCATGTGCATTTATCATAATTTGTGTAAAAAGGTTGGCTGGTCTTCCTTCCTTCTAATTGTCTTTGCACAAGGACATCCAAGAGTGCATTTCCATAGGTACTTCTGGTCCTACCTCTGAATGCTCTATCTTTGCTAAAGCAGTCCAAGGGACTAGTTCAGATTTTCCCAGGATTCACTGATACAAATACAGTTAGGCACGTAGCATGATAGAATATGGATACACCATTGTGACAAACATGGCGATGTTGTGAAAGACACTGCTGTATGAACTACGGATGTCACTGTGCAGACAACTACATGGTTAACCAATCACCCGGGGGCTGATCAGTTAATCTTGTCAACTACACCATTCCGCCCCATTTCTGCCTCTGTATTAGGGGCAGCAAGGGCAGTTGGGGGGGGGGGGGAGAAGGGAGAGAGTGGGAGCCAGTGCCTGGGAAGAGCTGGCTTAAAAGCTGGCTCTCCATGAGCACTGGATCCACGTTTCAAAGCGGCAGCACCGCACAGAGCTCGGTACTGGTTCCGTGAGGCGCTGCTGCTTTGAAGTACCTGGTCTTCCCCCTCCCTTTGCTGCAGGGGGGAGGGGATTGACTAGTTGACTCGACTATCCGATAAGCATTTGCTTATCGGATAGTCAACTAGTCCATAACATTCTTAGTGAGGGCTTTCTGGGCGTGGGACCGGGAGCACAATGGCTGCCGGTTCTGCCCCCTGACTATTGAATAATCACGTAACTGCTACAATTTCATGCAGTTACACAACTATTCAATTACACAATAGCTAACATCCCTAGTCTGAACACAAGTCAAATCACATTTATTTGAACATGGATCAGATGAATTATGTTCCAGCCAGTTTAAAAAACATGGCAATACTTGAAATATAGTGTAGACGGGGCCAAAATCCAGCAATTCCAATGTTCTTCTCTACAAATATTAACTTATGATTTATACTAATCCAACAACTTCTGAGGTCCCAAGCTGCAGATATAGGACCCATGGCAAATACATTTTGGGAAAATTTTACTTTTCTTTGTATCCCACCTACTTAAGTGTCATGTGGGGATACTTTGATTTCTTATGGTGGGATAAAACAGCCTCAGGGATGCCCTATTTGGATACAGCATTTCAGCAAGTTATTCAGAGGGCCTGGAACAGCTAGGGTACGTCTAGATTACATCCCTCTTTCGACAGAGGGATGTAAATTAGACACTTCGAACTTGCAAATGAAGCCGGGATTTGAATTTCCCGTGCTTCATTTGCATATTCGTGTCATGGCACTCTTTCAAAAAAGTGCAATTTTGAAAATAAAACCGCAGTCTAGACGCAATTCTTTCGAAAATAGAAGCCTTTTTCAAAAGATCCTGTAAACCTCAAATAGTGCCTTTTTGAAAGAGCGTCATGACGTGAATATGCAAATGAAGCACAGAAAATTTAAATCCTGGCTTCATTTGCAATTTCGAAGTGTCTAATTTACACTCCTCTGTCGAAAGATGGATGTAATCTAGACACTGCCCTAGAGAATAGTGCCTTAGCCATGCACCTCCCTCCACATGCCTCGGCATGCACTGATCTTTACTCCGGGGGTAGCACAGAGAGGCAGGGTAGTACTATTAAGCATATATTATGCCTTGCAGAAACTTGCCCCAAATATTTGGACTGATGAATTAATCTGCCTTTTTTTACTTACAATAAAGATTCACAGAATTCTGTGCTACCACTCTACTATATATCAGGCATGGGCAAAATATGGCCGATGGGCCAAATCAAGCCCACTAAACATTTGCCTCTGGACCACCATGACCCTTCACTATGTCCCATAGCCTAGCGGGGTGCTCAGGCACCCTCCTTGCCTGCTTAGGCTCTGGCTACGCCACTCCCAAAACACTCCCATGGCCAGCTGCTGGGGTTAGTGTGTTTCTGAACATCCCTTAAGGGGAGAACATCGGGTCTCTGTGCAACTGCCTCCATCCCTAGCACCATCCTCACAGCTCCCACTGGCCAGAAACTAGTCAATGGGAGTTGTGGAGTGGTGCTTGAGGGTACAGGCAGCAAGCAGAGACCTGCTGTCCCCTATCCCAGAGACACATTTGCCCTAGTAGCTCAGCAGCCAGCAACTTTAGAAAGCGTGCGGCCATCCAGGCATGCAAGCAGCCTGCCTGAGTGCCCCACTGCACCATCCGTCAGCAGCCACCTATGGTAAGTGCCTCCTGGCCAGAGCCTGCACCTGGCACCCCCCTCTACAGCTCAATCTCCTTGTCCCAAGTAACAACCGCTGCCCAGAGCTCCCGCCACTGAACCAATATTCTTGGAATGAACCCTTGCAAAAGATACTGCCCACTCCAGCAGTATATGATTGCATAAACAACTAGCAATGTTTAAAAAAAAAAAAAAAACCCACACAGGCAGTGAATTTATCTTACTTTTATTTCTTTAAAACTTTAAATTTTCTTTATTTTTTTAGAAATTATATGTAAGATTAAATAATGATGCTAGAAACTCTTTTCTGATTATGCTAAATATTAAGAAGTAACATAGTTTTGCCACTCACCCATCTACCAAAATATGAATAAAGAGGTTCTTGTGGAATGTTGTTAGGGTCCATTCCATAATCTTCCAGTATCCAGAAGATATGTTCTGGCTTTTTTAAATTCACTTTCCCGTCAAATGGCAGAAATCCCAGAGCCTGTATAAATAGGAAAAACAAATTTTAAACTTCCCGAGACATATTTTTAAATACATCAGGACACAAAAAGCAAAATGTATTGATTAAGAAGGCATTAAAAGTTACCAAAAAATGGGAAGGAAACAAAGAAGATTGAGTTTGCACTTTTTACCTTCTTGCTGATGTACAAAGAAAGTCTGAATGGTTTGGGATAGAGGATAGGTCAGGAGCCATTGTGTTTATTATTAAATGAGCACCGCTTACTTCTAAAGGGACCTAGTGTGAACACTAAATATGGAATTTTTAAACTAAAATGTTTTTTTCAAGTCGAGACAAAACATACCAGCTCTCGGTAAGGACTATGGCTACACTAAGTATCTTGTGTTAAAATTCAGTCATATTACATGAAGCCATTTAAAAAAATATTCTAGCCATAATAAGAGGAAGAGGAGAAAGGATTCCTGTTCCAACTTCCTTGCGTGTGACAACTGAAGGAGTTTTGACCAAACTTCCTCACTGCAACCCGACACTACAAAAATTAGAATCACCATTAGTGAACATTTCAATAAGATAAATAAAACAGGTGGTTATAAAGACTACAGAACATTTTGCATAAGTACAGTATTCACTATTTCTCTACAAGATCATGAGAACAGACAAAAAATTAACATTAATTTACCAATTCTTCTAGATTAAAACACTATTCTAATTATGAATACACAGCATGGTCCAGCAGAATAGGTACAGGACTAGGAATCAGAAGACTATTTCCAGCTCTGCTGGTAACTCCTATCACATTGGGCAAGCCCCTTAAGTCAAAGTTTTCAAACATAAATGCCTTAAGTAAAGGCACCTGAAAGTGGCCAGATTTCCAGAGGCACTGTGGCCAGAAGTACATTGCCCAACTTTAGCTATCCAAGTGTGAACATTTTGGTCGTAATACGTTTGTGCCTCAGTATCCCTGTCTCTAAAATAGGTAGAGTCATGTCTGTTTTTCTTCATAAAAAGATTGGGAGAGAGATCTACTAGGAAAAGTAACAATGATGGATTTTTAATAGACTTTCAGTGAGTTAGGCCCACTCAATTTCAAACAGATTAGAGTGACTAACTCCCTTTTGAAAATCCCAGCTCATGTGTAAATGCATTAACACTGTAGTACTCATATGAATAAATTAAGCAGAAAATAAGATTTAAAAAAAATACACTTACATCTATCCTTTCAATTTTCTCCTCTTGCGTCAGTGTTTTGTTAAATGCATGAATACATATTTTGTATGTTGAGTCTGATTGTAGATACGGAACCTAAAATTTTAAAAAAAAAACACCTTCTGGTTAGTACAAACTGCGATGCTATCCTGTATGACAGTGAAAATAGTAGCTTTGATTTTTACACACATACCATCTTCTCCAGTGGGTAGTTCTTGAGAGATGTATGCAGCTTCTCTGCAGATTTTCCCTGACCCCACAGTTCAAATATAGACCTGGAAATTCCATGATTAGAAGATCGCTGTTAGTGAAGAAAATGATACCTTATAAAATAAACACCAAATTTCATATTGAGTGTTTCACACTATTCCATGTTGAATGTTTTCGTTTTGAATATATTCAAGCCCTGATTCAAGAAAGTCTTGAATAGGGGTTGTTGTTTTTTTTAATTGTGATCTCAATGACCCCTTCCATTTAAGTTTCTCATGTTGACCTGGCTAACACTGTTGATATATTTAAAAAAAATCCATTTAACTATTTTAGTTAAAACAATTTTAACAAAAATAAACCTGATTTTAAAAAACTTGAATGCTTAACTAAATTAAAAAAAATTCATGTGCTTGTTTTGTTAAAATATTATATGATTGCTGTTGAAGAAAAAATCCAGAATACGTAACATTGTTGTTTTAGGTTAAAAAAAAAAAACAATTTAAATGTCTGTCTGGTGTTATTCTCCTAATACAGCATGGCAAGAAAGTCCTCCAAATATTAATGATTAGCCTGTTGAGTTGGAGACAGCTCACCTCCCAATGACTTCATAAATATCTTCGTCAATTACCTTTGGTAAAGGAAATAACCAATCATTCATTTTCTGATATAGCTGTAAAACTAATTGAAAACTTTTCAAAATAAATCAGTTTAAAAATGTATAGTGTATACCTTCTAAAAATGAAACTTACATCTATCTCTGAGTTGTGAATAATATGTATTAAGGTTATAACAGCCACAAGAACACACTCTTATGTAGAAAACCATGATTAAATTGAGTCTTCCTGACTAGTAATTTAAATCATATTTAAATCAACTTGATTTAAATCAAATCCACCCTGTTTGAAGTAGAGTACAGTATATCCCGAGAGGAAATACAACTATATTTTCAATATAAAGACACATTTGCATGAGTAAATTCATAGCATGGCATAGGTGAAACTGAATATACGCTATAACTGGCAGTCAAAAAGACATAAGGCTTCCTTTTCAGCCCCCTTATCATTGAGTCTGGTCTGAAAGATGCCATATAATGGACACAACCTTACGCAAATAGTGGAAAAACATATAGGGCTGTCTCCTCCCCTCTGCTTCTACCAGCAGAGTCAAAACAAGATGACCTCCTCTTAAGAAAGGAAGGAAGCAGAGTAAAAACAAGATGACCTCCTCTTAAGAAACCCTAGAACACTTTCCCCTCCCAAGGGCCACTGGATGACTCTTGGGAACAGCTCCAGATTGAGGACTAATCATTCAGGAGGGGAAGAGTAAAGCCAGGAAGCAGCTATTCCTTACCACTTCTTTTTTAAATTCAGTTTTTAACTTTTATCTATCACCACAGTAACTACTATCACCTACAACTGATGTAAAAATAAAAATATTCCCAAACAGATTAAAAAAAATCTCTCCCCTTTCTCCTTCAGAAGAGTCACTAACTTCACATGATACAGGTCAACCGTGGTGTCCAAACAACTTTGCCCCCAGATTGTTAACGTGAAGAAATAAGCAATGTACTCTGTGATGAAGAACACAGGCTAAGGCTAAAAAGACTGGAAACTAACAAATAAAGATGGATTATTTTCAAGCAATCATATCTCATTTAAAAATGTACACATGTTCCAGTTTTCAACAGTGAAGACAACTCCATCTATTATATATTTTCAGAGTGTTTGTTAATGTGTTTGTGCAAAATAAAGTCATACTTCGGGATTACCTACAAATACCAAATTTGGCATAAACAATCCTGCCACTTAAGTTATCTGAATGCACTACTTTTTACACTGGAATATGCTGGGTAAAAGGCTTAAATAATTATTATTGTTTTTCATCAGAAAAAAGTAATGACTATTATGATTAGAGTTCATAAAAAATATTTGCTAACAAAATTAAAATTGCATCTCCTATTCAACTGTCATTTTAGTTTAAAGAAAAGAATGTACTGTTACAAATCACAAAATAATCTGAATTAGTTATAGAAAGAGTAATGGAAGCTTCATGAGTTTCTGATTTAAATTTACTATGAATGGTAATTATTCAATAAAATTAATAATGTTTGAAGTTGAAATCGTACAAATTTTAAACTGTTCTTTTACTTCCCTTTTGCAAGCACATTAATTCTATTACATATATTTAATTTCTTGAACTTTCCTATATATGTAATCTACACAAAATGACTTTGCCCAGTCAATGACAGGCCTCACCTGCAAGTATAAAAATACTTGCCACAAAATAGCTACCCTTATAAATTATGATTTATAACTCTTACTTTGCACATACTGTCCTTTTCATTAGTCCTCTTGCCATGTCTTCAGAAGGAATATTGAGAATCCAAAATGGAGACTGAAATAAAAAGACATTAAGAATAATCCCAGTGCTAAGAGGAGGCTATCACAGCACAGTATGCAATTAAGATTACCTATATAAAATTATAATACAATATAAGAAAGAAACAGCTTTTTTCAGGTGCTGATGTTAACTGCTGTATAGATATGAGGACCTAACACTCAGTTTGAGGTTAAACAGAAATAGCTGGAATGCACACACACATACTGTGTAGCAAGTGGCAATATAGTGGAGTGTTCACTTGTTTATTCATCCTTCCTCAAATAATCCTATAGAAGCATAATCTGACAACTGTATTTACATTTACCTAGCCTTGCTTTCCACTTCTAAGGCTCGATTTGCTTCAAATAACTGCAAAGAATAAAATGTAATACTTTCACTTTTCAAGACACTTACACATTAGATTTAGTGACAAAACCCAAATCCAATCAGGACACCCCGCTATTACAAAGGCTAGCCATTCTCATGGCTCAACTGATTTAGAAAGAAGACTTCCAGTAGATGGCACTATTTCTTTTAGAATTAGTCTGTAACAAGTATGGCAAACGAGACAAATTGTATCTTGAGACATTACATGAAAGTGTAAAAAGCAGACATTATAGTAACACAATGCTGCATTAGGGTTTATATTGAACCTCAGGATGTACTAACTAAGGAGCTGCACACTTCATAGCTTGTGTATATCAAGCTTATTACATCCACCAGGGTCTCATTGCACCCATCCATTCCATCCCCACAAGATCCCTGCGTGTGCTACCCTCTCATCCTCTCTATTCCAAGAACGCTTTGCAACTCCACTCTGCCAGAGGTGTGTACATCCTCTTCCCCAAGATGCTGGCAGACCAGGTGCCACCTCATGCCAAGGACCTCACTGAACACTGACATATACACAGTTGGAATCCAGCGTGTCTTATCTGTTTTAACTATGCTAACTCACAGGTATTAGTGTCACAAGAATGTGTTTAGATTTATGGAATTATTGTAGTATGTTGCATGTATTAATCCTACTTATAATATCTATAGCCTATGGCATAAAGTGATATTGAGTCTTTGCATTACTAACCTCTGTAGTTGTGTAACACACCAAAAGGGGGGGGGAAGCATTAATTAAAGTGCTTATCCTGCACACAAGATGATCCATTTAAGGTAAATGAGACATTGTGTAACAAAGGACAGAGACCTTGTTGACTACATTCCTCACTCCCTCCAGGAAGGGGAGTCCTGTGCATGAACTTATCCCAGGTCAGCTTGGATTCTGGGATGAGGACGGATAAAAAACCCTGATAGCATTAAAAAAAAACCAGTTTCTCTGTATCTGGACTCTCAGGAACAAAGATTCCTAAATAAAAGCAAGATATCCCTATACTGGATGGCACAGGTCAGCCCTAAAGGACGCACAGTGTTGCTTATTGTAGAAGCTTGTTTTGCCTTTTTAAATCTAAGACTCTCTCATTTGTGTATATGTTTCCTGTTTTAACCTTGTAAATATTTTATTTCCTTTATAAATTAATAAATGTCTCTAGCTAGTTGATTACAAGATTGGCTATAGGCATAGTCTGTGATATGACTGACCTGAGCCAAGTGACTGGTACTTTGGGACAGCAAGTAACCTGAATACTATTGTTATTTTTGGCGCACAGTGACCTTCTATCACATAGTCCAGTTTGTCTGGGTTGCAAGATAGACTGGAACGTTCAAGGGGAATATTTCTGACTCCAACAAAAGACTGTTTTAGTGCTTCAGGTGTTGGTGCTTTTTAGTGAGTTGGTGAAATCTAATTACAAAATATACAATCAATTTGGGGTTTCTGCCCTGCTTTTTGAAAATCTTCCTTGAGGCTGGCACTCATGGTCATGAGCCACTCCATATTGTGTGACATCCCCCATTTCCCTCTTCTCCCCACAAAGGTCTCCTATTTTCCCTCTATTCAAGGCCAGCAGCTCTGTGTGTACCTCCATATGTCCATGTCAACGGCTCTGCGTGCCCCCTTCCCAATACAAGGTTCCCTCAATCTCCACTGCTAGGGGGGTTCTGTGTGCCCTTACGCATTTCCTCCCCTCATTACTCTGTTTCCCATTCTCCTCTGTCCTGCCAGGGGCTCTGTGCCCCCTCATTCATCCTACAGGAGGATCTCCCAATCTTCCTCCATACCATTATTTGTTTAGAAGATAAGTCATTCAGGGTTTCAACATTTAAAACTCTATTGGGGAGATGAGCAGGAGTATTGTTAATCTATAGACAATTGCAGAGTGCTTGAAGCTGTGACTGTGCTAAATATAGCAGCAGTACCATATGTCCTTCATTCTCCCCACTTTTGGTCTTCCAATTCTCCCCAAAATCAACAGGGTTCTGACCACTGATGTTTATAGTGCTCCCTAAAATTTTATAATGGACTGGATGCAGGTTTCAAAAGGTTTTGCATTACTTGCACTCAAACACTCATGGAAATGCCATGAAATTAATGTAAGGCTGCTACAAATTTCACCATTGAAAGTTTTAGGAAAATGCTTTCTTCTTCCAAGCATCTTTGAAATGCGATCACTTAAAATGAATCAAGATAATACAAAGACAATACATAAGTCAAGTCACACACACAGAACATTTGGACTCAACTTACATTTATACGAATTTCTTGCTCACTGCTGAATTGTCCACCACAAAGTGAGAGCAAGGCCTCTATCTCCTACAATGAAAATATTGTAAGATAAAAATTTTTTTTTAGAAAACAGAAGTATTGTTCCCCTACCATAATTTCAGATTAGGGCTGTCAAATAATGCATGTTAATGCCTGCAATTAACGCAGAGCCCAATTAATGCGTTAATTTTGTTAATCGCAAGCGTTTCCATGACGCTGCCCCTTTGAAACGCCGCTGCTGATCCCAGGCTCCAGCTGACCCTGGGCTCCCATAGTGCTGTCCTTTTGAAACAGAGATGCATGGAGCCGGGGGTCAACTGTGGACTCCAGCTGATCCAGGGCTCTGTGCAGCACTGTCCCTTTGAAACGCCGCTGCTGCATTTCAAAGGGGCAGCTGCATTGAGTCTGGGATCAGCTGAGGACTCCACCTGATCCTGGGCTTCCGCAGCGCTGCCCCCTTTGAAACGCCGCCGCAGAGTTTCAAAGGGGCAGAGCACGCGATTAATCACGATTACTGCAATTAATTTTTTTAATCACTTGACAGCCCTATTTCAGATACTATATTTACAATAACTTTATAGTAGAAACAAAATATCAACAATGTTATGACAGTTCTTATGTCCAATATCAATTTACAGGAAGAGTCCATTATTACTAATCTTTATATAGCAGAAAAATCTGACACTGGGATAGCAAATGACTACTTACATTTTACTTAAATACTCCATTTGCAAAAAGAGCTAATTTTTGTAAGATACTATAACGTCACAAGTATCCTCTGATAGTAAGCCACTGATTAGTTTTCCAATACACAATGGGATTAGGTTAAAATTAGCCTAATAGATTTATTAAGATCCAGTGCTCTTCATTTTGACACTTACCACTTTCCAAAATTGCTAATATTTAACAAGGTTGTACACTCACTGGAACTAAAATTGAATTCTAGATAACGTGCCTAGCCAGAGAAAGATTCAAGTGTGCTATTAGGCTACGTCTAGACAGAGCTGCCGTCAGAGGGATGTAAATGAAGCACTTTGAAAGTGCAAATGAAGCCGGGATTTAAATATCCCGTGCTTCATTTGCATAATCACATAATGGCGCTCTTTCAAAAAAGCGCTATTTCGAAATTGAAACCGCAGTCTAGATGCGGTTCTTTTGAAAACGGGGTGCTTTTTCAAAAGATCCTGTAAACCCCAAGCTCTGTGACCCTTCACCCCGAGCCCGAACAGCTACAAAATTATTTTTCATCCCCAGAATCTGAGCCCCACAGGCTTGAATCAGCTGATCCAAGGCAGCAACAGATTTTTTAATCCTGCGTAGCTACATCCTATGACACAGATGGGTTTGCTCTGTTTTTTGCTGTTTTGCCTACTTAGTGTACTTAAAATAATGCTACAAATACATAAAAACAATAATACAGGTTGGACCTCCTTGGTCCGGCACCCTCGGGACCTGAGCCATCCCAGACCAGGGAATTTGTTGGACCAGGGATGGTCAAGGCTCCCCTGCTGGCTGCCCTGCTGATGGCTCCTCTCCCTGAGGCTCCCAAGGCTGGGGCTCCCCGCCCTGTTGCTGTCCTGCTAAAATTGGCCCGGCCGAGGCTCCCCACCCTGCTGCCTGCCAGCTGTGCCGGGGGCTCGCAGAGGTTCCCCAGCCAGGGCCACCTGGCCACTCTAGCCCCTCTACCTCCAGCGGTTCCTCGGGGTCTTCGAACCCCAGGCCACCCAACCGCCACCAGCCCCACTGCTGCAGCCCAGCCCCGTTGCCACCGAGGGTTTCCTGGGTTCCCAGGGTCCCGCTGGCCCTGTTGCCAGAGGCTCTCCAGCCGCCTGACCCCACTGACATCGAGGGTTCCCCAGTCAGGGCAGAGGCTCCTCAATGCCGCCTGGCCCCCATGATGTTAAGGTTCCCCTGCTGGGGCCAGGACCCTCTGGCTGCTGCTTGGCCCACTGCTGGGGTTCCCTAGCCAGAGCTCCCGAGCTGCTGCCTGGCCCCACTGTCTCCGGGGGTTTCCTGGTCAGGGCTCCCTGGCCATCCCAGCCGTGCTGCTGCGAAGGGGTTCCCTGGCAGTCACCGGCCTCGCTGCCAGGGGCTCTCCAGACTCCTGACCCCTCTGACACTGGGGTTCCCCAGTGTGGGTGAGGCTCCCAGATGCCACCTGACCCCGCTGATGCCAGGGTTTCCCTGCCTAGCCTCTGCTGGCCCAGCCAGGACTCTGCAAACCCCAAGCTCTTTTAGCTGGCTCCCAATCCTGGGCTAGTTGGTCCAGCAACATCCGTGCCAGAGCACAAATGTTGCTGGACCAGAGAGTCCCAGATTAGGGAGGTTTAACCTGTACAAATACATAATTCAACCCACTATTAGTACTGAGATCCTCTATCCTCTCTCACACAGACTCTCAGCCCAACAGGTTTAACAAGGACACATGGCTTTATGTGGGGAAAAAAGGAGACAGATCCACAATACAGGAACTAAACCAAAATATTCAGAAACTCAGACCTAAGACCTCACATAGCCCTGCTATCATCATATAGAATCTTGCCACACTGTAGCAAAAATAGCCAAGAAATCACGGGGAGCCAGTTTTTCGGCAGGGGGCTGGTGGGAGCAGGGGGCAGTCGGCTCTCTGGAAGCCAGTGCTTGCAGGGAGCCAGCTTTTAAGCCGGTTCCTTGCAAGCACTGATTCCCACCTGCACGCACACACACCCACGCTGCTGTTTCTGTGGGAGGGAGCTCTATAGGAGGTGGCATGTGCTGGGTGGGGGGACTGTATGTAACCATGAGGGTTAACGGATGAGCCCAGGCTCACTGGTTAACCAAGTTCACAGGTACACATTACATTCACATCCCTACTAAAGAAGACTCAATATAAACTAGAGATTTATTATAGAGATTTGGAAACTTATACATACTTGTACCTCAAGCTCCACTTCAGAGAATTTCAGATTACCCATAAAAAATGTACAGGAAACAGTGTTGCAGAAAGAAGCCACTCAATAGCTACAACCCACCAATCAAGCATCTGCTAAAACTGCTCAGCAGGATAATTCAACCCTATGTACTATTTAGACAGCTTTTGCAAGCAGTTATGCCTCTGGGGACAAAACCCCAACAGAAATGGTTCATCTACAATTCTGTAAATACTCCATTTTTGTTAGAACACAAGAAGGGTCATTCTGGGTCAGACCAATTGTCCATCTAACCCAGTATCCTGTCTTCTGACAACAGATGATGCCACATGCTTACAAGGGAACACACCAGGGCAAATGTTGAGCGATCCTGCCACTGTCATCGGTACCAGTATGCGGCAGCCAGAGAGTTAGAGACACTCTGAGCACTGGCGGTTTTGTGCCTCTGACCATCTGGACGAATAGCCATTTGGGGACCCTCCCTCCCTGTTGCAGTCATCAAATGTAATAAACCCAATTCCCTCTCCCCCAGCGGTGAAAATAACTTACAAGGTCTTACAGGGACTGTCCCATTGCAACCCGGGTCCCTGCCAGCTCTTTAAATAGCTCCCTGCTGGCTTTTGCGGGACCTGCGCCCCGGGTGGCAGCCGCTTGCTCTCCCCTAACCCACCTACAGAGGAGACGAGCGAGCTTGTGGCTCACACAGGAGCCAGCTCGATGCCAGGCTAGGACAGGACTGGCACAGGCCCCAGCGAGGTTGGCAGCAGCCTCCCCCGCGAGCGGCAAAGGCGGGAGCGGACCGGCGCTGAGGTTCGCACAAGCCCCCACGAGGCTGCACTGGACACGCTCCCCCTTCCCCACAAGCTCCTGCCCCGAAGGCGGCACGTGCCCAGCAGAGGCTGCCCCGGCCCCTGCGCCCCGGCTCTTACCGGCAGCCGGAACTCCAGGTTCTCCTGCGCTAGCAGGAGCAGGTAGTGCGGCAGCGGCCCGCGCGCCATGGTGTCGGCACAGCCCCCGCCTGCCAGTATTCCTCCGCCCAGCCCCGCATGCGCCGCCGGGGAGGGGGGCGGAGCCCGGGCTGGGCGGGGGCTCGTGCAGGCCGAAGCGCCTCGGGGCGGGGCCGGGCAGGGGCGTGTCTGGCTCCTTGTTTGGCCCGTTACGAGCTCGCGGTGGCTGCAACGGAAACCTGGCGCAGGTTGCCCCGGGAGCTGCCCCCGTGCAGGCCGAGGCCTCGCAGCTGGCGTTGCTGGGAGAAGGGAAGCGCCGCGGGGCGGGTCCATTACCTGGGCGCAGCCCCGTCGTGGGGAGCCGCGGGGGACGGAGCAGAGCGAAGCGCGTGGGCTGCTATGGACGAGGCCGCGAGTCCAGGGCGGGAGGAGACTTCCCAGAGTGGTTTGGGGCTGGTGCGGGGTCCGACGGGGCTGCTCCCTCGGTGGTAACAGGAGGGAGAACCGGGAACTTGACGCCCTGGCATGAGGGTGAAATGGGAAAGTTCAGGAAAGAAGGGTGTGGGCCTGAAGGGGGTGACTGTTCATAATGACTTCATAGATTCACCCCGGGAGCGGGAGTGTTCTTTTGAGTACTCTTGCCTGCAAGTAGTCAGGGAAGGCAGGATGCCTACAGGGCCACAATGCTGTGCCATGAAGAGGCTGCCCAGGGATGGGATTTGCCACATTGATGCTGCAAGGCAGCACTGGGAAAGGCAGCTTCAGAAAAGAGATTGTTATTGGACTGTAAAATCTAGGAGCCCTAGACATAGATCTGACCCCGGTGTGCTCAGCATTGTACAAACAGAGGGAGAAGATGGGCCATGTCCTAGCCTAGACAGTCTACAAGCTAAGTATAAGGCATAGTATGTAGCTAAAATCCCTCTTTTTATTCCTGAGTGGATGTCCAAGTAGATCCTAAAGATCCAGTTGCAACTTTCAAAAAGATGTAGGTTACGTCTAGTGTCCTGCTTTACAGCTTTCTTTCCCCATCTGAGGGGAAAAAGGTTGCAATGTCCAAATTATGTTTGAGTTCTTGTGCTAAGCTCACCGAAGTAATTGTTTCGCTACCACTATCTATTGTTTGGTAAATTACTCTGTAATGTAGTGAAGTAGGGACCATGTTCTATACATGTATATTTATTCTCCACTCCAGTTTTGCCCCACCAAAAAAAAAAAAGTGTGGGAACCAGTTAGAAGCAAGATCATGTTGGCAGCATTTGTGGTATATAGGCAGTATTCTAGCAGTTCAGGAGATCTGGCTTTCATTTCTGGCCCCATTTTCCTATCCTTTGGAATCATGTCTATATCTCTTAAGCCCAATGTGTCTAAGGAATTATTACAAAAACTTTTCACCCATTTATGTAGCTTTCTGATTCTGACAGCTGTTTTCAGCACTAGATAATTAGACTTGCAGGGAGTAGGTTCAGTTGATGCTCAGCTGTTAGAACTTGCAAAAACCTATGCTCCAACTGAGTTCCCATTACTGCTAACAATGCCTTACAAGCAATGGTAGAACTTATCTGTAAAAATATTCTAGTAAAAATAAATCTTAAACTCATTGTGGAAGGGACAGTTGTCAAATGCTTTGTACAGCTCCACACACTTCATTGATGTGACATACAAATGTTACAATATAATACTACCTTAGAGGTTGGAAATGCTCTTGAGGGCTGGGCTTTCCCCCTCTGATGGACAAGAATTAGGGATTTGAATGAGTAGTCAGGTATACAATTAACTGATAACCCTAGGTTTATTGGTTAACGTGGTTGACTACTTGCATTCCTCCCCGGCCCCCCCTTGCTGCCTCTGATATAGAGGCAGCAAGGGGGGGAGACCAGAAGCCAGTGCTAGGGGGAGCTGGCTTAAAAGTTGATTCCCTCAGCACTGGGCTCTGTGGTGCTGCCTGTGCCACCCCCTGCTGTCTTTTATTAGAAGCAGCAGCACAGGGGAGGGGAGGAGGGCTGGGGGAGGCTGCCATGAAACAGCCTCTGTCTGTGGCGAGCCTGGGCTCACCACGGGCAGAGGCCAGCAGCCCCTGTCCGCAGTGGGTGCAAGCTCCCACCAGCAGCCTCTGTCTGCAGGGAGCTTGTATCAGAGGCAGCAGTACAGGGTGGCAGGCAGCCAATCCACGAGGAGAGCTGGCTTTTAAAATGGCTCTCCCATGGCCCGGCTCCCATCTGGCACTCTGATATAGGCAGCAGCGCAGTGTGGCAGGGGCTCCCCGGGAGTGGGGCCAGAGCACACTGGCTGCCGGTCCTGCCCCTGGGGACTATAGAATAGTCAACTAAGCACTAAGAATTAATGCAGTTAGTTGACTATGTATTACCCATTAGCTAAAATCCCTAGCAAGAATACTTCATGTTGCTAACCATTTACCCCCTCCCGCTGACTAAGGAATGGCACAATCTAGATTCTATCTGAAAGATGAACTAGATAGCATTGACAGTTTTTATGAAGAGAGTTGCATTCATTTTTCTGTACAAAAGAGGACAGTAGCCATTACATAAAGTTGTGAGGGTGAGAAGTGACTAGAGATGGGGGAAGATGGAGAGAAACTCAGGATTGTGACAGACATGAAGGCCCCTTGGACAAAAAAAGGCAGACTTTTTCTCTGTTTTTCTTAAAGATTTGTTCTCCTGTGTTTTGAGTTCTCCCCACCAACATGTAGAAGTGATTACATTCTTACTGTCTGGGGTCTCTATTTGGTCACTGAAAGGTTTAGCTTATCCAGATTTCACTAAGCCTTTTATTAGTACTAGGCCATTTCCACACTTACCTCCTATTTTGCAACTTTTTTTTGTCATATGATAGCTTTTCTTGTAGATTTTAAGATCTTGCTCATGACTTCTAAGTACTCCATGGACTGCATTCCTTATATATTTGTGTTCAGGAGTTGGAAAGAGCTGGTGTTGGCTGACACTACAGTAGAACTTAAATAGTTACCTTATTTTCTGCAATATTTAAACTTTTACTTTAAAATATCTAGCCCTTATATACTCAAAATAACTTTAAACTTGAACTAAATCTACAGACAGAACAGCTTTGAGAGATATCAGCACATCTTTGTTTCAATATCTTAATGCTGAAACCTAATTTTTGACATATTGTTTGTCAATGTTACTAACTTTTGCTGCTAATGATTTAAGCAGAAATCTCCAGCCAGGGCCGGATTAAGGCATGGGCTAGCCAGGCAGCTGCCCGGGGCTCCAAACTATGGGGGGCACCTGATGGCAGCTGTAAGGGGCGCGCATCACCCTTATAGCTGCTATCAGGTGCCGCCCGGCTCCCGGATCGTGGGCTGCAGCAGCTCCCAGTGGCCACCCTGCAGCAGTTAACCCCCGCAGCACCGGCCAGCAGTGCCCTTCCCCCCCCATGGCCGTGGGGCCCTGCACGGCCAGACTCGGCCCACCCTGGGCAGCGCGCCAGCGTCAGTAGCCAGGCTGGGCCGGGCAAGTGCGTCCTGCCGCCGCCAGCTCTGTGCGCCCTCCCCCACACGCTGGGTGGGGGTCGGACCGTGCATGCGCCCTCCCCCACACGCGGGGGCGGGGCCGCGCATGCGTCCTCCCCCATGCGCCAGCGGGGCCACGCATGCGCCCTCCCCCAACCCGGGGCACAATTAACCTGTCTGCCCGGGGCGCCAGAATGGCTCGGTCCGGCCCTGTCTCCAGCTAGTCTAGGGTTACTGACAAAAGTTTAAATTGCAGGAAGAGACTGAGCAGAAGGTAACTTTTTATTTTTCCAATCTGATCCATTTGAGATTTTTTTTTTTAAGCCATTTAGTTTCTACCCTGGTATTTTGTAAGTAGGAGTTATCTGATCCATTATTTAAAATTAAGCTTTTTGGAGAGATGATTTTCTCTTCATGTGCTTCTCATCTTACCGAGTATGTTGTCATGTCACAAACAGCACTGGATAAGCTTTTATATTTTTGTATTTTAATATATGAATGAACTGCATGCACATGTGCACACAGATACACATCATGTTAGTATTAACTTATAAAACTTTGTTTTCATATTGTCATTGTTGACACCAAACAAAAGCATAAGTTGAGTCTTTGTAATGAATATTACTCAACTCTGCTTTTGAGTGCACATCTAATAGCAAATATTTGCACAGAATGTTTGATCCTGAAAGAATCCAAACAAATTCCCACATTATATTTTATATGTAACTGTTTTCCTATGGTACTACTGAAAAGTAGTCATTTTGAAGATGGACTATGACAGCCACACCAATAACATTTCATAATTGATTTTAGGAAGGGAAATGAAGAACAACCCCTCTTGTTTTAGCCAGGGTAATTTTAGGTAAGCAATATGTAATTATCCAAATTGGAATTTGACTAGTGCACTGGAGTTAACACCCTTTCTCTTATAACAAGTGCCATGAGATCTTATAATGATCACAAGTTTGAATGAGGGTGAGAGAAATCTTCAAAATGCTTCTCATGAACAATGATTGAACTCACGCTGTTGTTTTTTCTAAATTATATTTCATAACCATTGTGTCATTTTAAAAAGAAATCCTCCTGCATAATTCCAGAACCATTCATACATAAAACACTTTAGTGACGTCATTCTTTTTTCACCCAGAAATACTTTGTGAGAATAAATTCATCATAATTGGTATTGAAATGTACACATTACAATAGACTGAAACAATTTAGAAATGCTATTTATTATTAATGGAAAATATCTATATTCGAGTTCACTGGAAGCAGCACTGCAGTCTGCTCATGGACAAACAGACATGACATTTTAAATTGTAGGAGAACACACAAAACATCCTCTGATGCATTCAGTTATCAAGCTGATCAGATCTGTGTTACTGTAAATTAAAAACAATAAATAACTCATCCAGCCTAGCCCTACCAACAGCTTTTCTCTTGGATGGACTTACCGTGTTAATTTTAACAGTCAAAGTGTAAAGCTTGTATAAAGAAAAGACTAATACTAATAAGTCCATCTCTATAAATGGAACAACTACACATGATCTTTCAGTATATCAAATAATTACTGTTGCACATGAACAGCATCTTGGCCTATTATTGTAAATGAAATTTAGGACAGCCCATATATATCATTTCCCACATACAAAACTTTTTTTTTAACTGCAGTGCTGCAGTGTACACTTTACTTAGCAGGCATCTAAGGCTTTGCTATATAGTACAAGACTATTAAGGGAGTACTATCTAATCTAGTCTCACATCCTTCTGTGTTAGTTGAACTGCAGAGTTGTAAATCAAAATTTGCTGGCATTCTGTTATTGGCCTGTGTTACTACTGAAACCCCTCCTATTACATTGTGCATTAGTGCACAGCATATCATAGATCAGGGGATAATGTTTTCTATAAAGAGCAACATCACCTTTGGGAATCTTCAAAAAATGTTGGTGTGTCCACCTTAAAGTTTAGAAATAGAGAAGATAAAATCCCCACCCCTTTGCACTGATTGGTGGGCTGTTGGTTGATTACTGATTTGTGGTCTGTCAGCAGGCAGCCGCATAGATTGGGTCAGCAAGCATAGAAAAGATTATTTGGGTATGGTCTGTGCTGCAAAACAAAAGGCAAAAATTTTCTAAAAGGTGTAATCTCATGGAAAAAGTAAGTACATAATTATGCATTTTTATTTCAGAAAGGCTATACTGTATTGCTTGCCAGGACATATGGTATGTTTGGAAACTGAAGGAAATGTATGACCTGTAACAAACTCAAAGTTTAATTTGTTTAACTTATAGACCTGCATTATTTCAGTGACCTTAATTACATAACCAGATTTTTTTTATGCTCTTTGTTGTTGTTAGGAGCAGACATAATGAAATGCTCAGTTTTTTACTGAATTCTTTGGCTTAAGTCTCTAGCCCTAAATCATGCAAAAAAACCTCCCACAGAAATCATCAGGACTTTTGCCTGAATAAGGATGATTATTTTCAGTTCATACAGTTGTACAATTAAAAGAAGCCAAAGTAGGGATGGATTTGTAAGAAAATGAAAAGACCCAGAAATATTATTTCATTTTGTTAAATTTTATATAAGCACTTTTGATATTTAGATAAAAGCTATATGAATGTAAAGTGCTATTTTCCTCCACAGTTGTAAAGAAAGCTGCTTCTTTGACTCCTGCTTGGATGCCACAAAACATTCTTGAGAGATGGAGCTAAATAAAGAGCAGAGTGCTGGAGCAACCAGAGCCCAAGTCACCACTGTAGGTGATCTAAGGAGAAGCTGGCAGAGCTGGGCAGAAGATCACATTGATTATCAGAGACAGAATCCATTCAGTAATGATAGCAGGTCTGTGACTAAGTCTGTGCATCCCCAGAAAGGAGATCCCATCTATGGGAGACCACCTGAAGGATCTAAAACAGAACAAAGAGGGAAAGATGCCCACACACATGTGGGAAAGGAAGTGGAAGAGCTTTGCTTGATTATGAGAAATATTGGGGAGAAAGGAGAAGATGGAAATATAAGAGTGACATTCCGACAGTTATTTGAAACCTATGTGACTATTTCCAATAAAGTAGTGGGAATCCTGCTGAGGGCAAGAAAATGTGGGCTTGTTCAGTTTGAAGGTGAAATGCTTTGGCAAGGAAAAGATGACAATGTCATCATCACCTTACTAGAATAATACAGATGAATGTTTCCCCTCAGGAACAGAAACCATCTAAATGTCAGCTTGATAAGGGTTTATACATCACAGTGGAATTGAAAAGCATGAAAAAATGCTTCCATAGAATCCTAGAAGTTGGAGATAGATTAGTTACATGATTTCCATTTCTGTGTCCTTTCCTCCACAGCCAGTCTGTTTTGTCTTCCTCATGCTTGCTTCTCTCCCAAGAAGTTTACATGGCAGTCTTTGTAATGCCCTTTACAGGAAACCTGTGTACTTGCTAAGATCTAAAAAGATTCTATGTAGCCCATCTCAGAAGGAAGGCAGCCATAGCACAGGGTTTCGCTGAAGGAAAATGTAAACTAAGCTAATGCTTATGGCACTGAATAAAGAGGATGATTCCCTTGAAAAAGATATAGCAATGTTGTGCAGACTTTAGAAGGAAGGAGACCTAGGGCAGCAGAAATGACACTCTAGAGTGCCAAATTGCTAATCATGCAACATTTAACCATATACCTCATCTAGCAGATGCAGAAAGACATAGTGGTTTAAACACTGCACATTCAAAACTCTTCAAGAAGGAGAGAAAGAATGAGCTTGTGATTAAAGAATGAGAGCTAATGGATATGAATTCTGCTTCTGGTCCTGCTATGGAGTTCCTAGATTTTTCTACACTAGAAAAATTAGAATCTGTGATTCCAATTGATGCATCAATACCATTGAAAATAGGGATGTAAAAAGTTAACTGGTTAGCCTAAAGACTTACTGGGTAACCAGACTGCCAGCAGTGTGGAGCCAGCTGGCAGGAACCTGGCCAGGTCAGGATGGCTGGTGTGGCTGCATGGTGGGCAGACAAAACCCTGGTTCAGTCCTCTCCACAGTGGCCCCAACAGGGCAAGTGGTATCCCAATTTCATACACGCTACAGCAGCTCCAGAGAGGGTAAGCGGGACCCCAACTGCAGCTGTGCTCCAGTGGCCCTAGACCTTGGTTACACTGCAGTTGGCCTAGCAGGGGCAGGCAGGACCCAGCCCAGGCCATGCCATTGCAGCCCTACCTAGCAAAGGCAGGCATGGTTACAACTGGCAGCCACAGCAGGGACAGGTGGAACTTGGTCCTGACTGTGCTGCAGCCTTCCTGGATCCTGGCCCTAGCTGTGCTGCAGTGGCCCTGGAGCCTGGCCATGCTGTAGTGGTCCCGGCAGCCTCAGACCCTAGCCCATTGCAGTAGCCCCAGGCACTGGCCCCGACAGGCCTGCCCACAGCCCCAGTAAAACCTCCCTGGCTGCCCTGCCCTTGCCAATAGTTAACCAGTTAAATGATCTGTTTTTAATTATTTAACTGGTTGTTTTTGAATATTTTTACATCCCTCACTGAAACCTGTAATATATTCAGGATCCCTGTTCCCACTAGTGCATTACATCCAGTGGGGATAACATACTCCATTTTTGACAGTATATTCAGCTCGTGTGACATTGAGCCAAATGATTTAACAAGTCTGGTGCTTCAGCTTTCCTCCTTTGTTAAATGAAGACTATTTCCCTGTCTCAGAGGGATGTGGAGGGTTAATTCAGTTGTCTAATAGATTCAGAAAGAGCTTGATAAGTTCAAACCATTATTTTAACTATTAGAGCTGGTCAAAAATGGTACTTACCATGTGAAAAAATTAGAATGAAATTTTTCCAGAAAGCTTTCAAAATGAAAGTTTTGTTTTAAAACTTAATTTGTTTGACTTAATAGACAAGGTTTAGTTTTCAGTTTTCATTTCCCCCTACCCTCTTCTATCCTTGTCCCACTGAAATAAAAAGCAAAAAGAAAATTGAAAACATTTCACTTTCAGTTGAAACAATTTCTTGTTTTGCTCCAGATCAGCAGGGACACAGAACTATTCAGGGCCAAGGCAGGGAGAGCAAGCTCCTTGAATCCTCCTGGGTAGAGACAGCTCCTCTAGCCTAGGAGAATGAGTGTGCACCAGCTCCTCTGAGCAAGGGGGCAGAAAAATGCCCCTCAGGAAGTGGCCAATTTTTTATTCTTATGCACACCCCTGCTATCATGCTTTCAGCAATGGCTAATACCTTAACAGAAGCTTGGGGTTGGCCAATTTGTTCTCTAATATACAGGGGATAAAAAATAAAATCCTGGGCTTATCTAGGTTGTCAGAAAAACATTAAGTACATTGAGTAGCACATGAGACTGGAGTGTGGACCTGGCTACTAATCTCAGCATGAATATTCACTAGCTGTATGTTGCAAACCAAATACTTGAGCTTTTGTGCCTCGGGTTCCCCAGCATAGCATAGGGATAATTCACCTTTAAAAAGCACTTTGAAATCCACACCTGAAAAAACACACTACATAACTGCACATTAGTTATGCTCATCTATGTTGATTACAACCATCAGTGCCATTGTTTCCCAGGAACATTTTTTACAAGGTGTTGAGTTTTGGTGTTTGATATTTTGAGTTGCCACACATTCAGGAGAAAACCTTGGTTTTGATCTTATAAAAATTCCTACTTTCACTCCACCAAACTACTTTCTTCTCTTCCTTTAGAGCCCTGTTAGAAGATTCACTTTTTCTGGTTTCCACACAAGTAGTAAATAACTTAGATGCTACCAAAAGAAAAATGTATGTCTTCTAGTTGTGACCTGTCTACTTTGTTAGTATTTAGTTTATAGTGTAAGTTCTTTGGGACAGGGACTGACCATATTGTGTGAAGTATTAAGCACAGTGCCAACAGTTCAATAAATGTTCAACTGTTGTATGATGATGAGAGATTTTTTTCTTATGCAGCACCTTCTGTTAATACCAGTTTAAAATAAAGTGGGCAAACTAAAAATGTTTATAACTAGCATGCTAGGAATATACTCCAAAGTAACTTAAAAGATCATTATTTACATTAGAATTTGTTGTACTTATGACACTAAAACTTGTAACTAAGTTATGCAAGAAAATACTTTACTTTATGCTTTAAGTACACTGAGTTTAACCCATATTACTGTTTAATTGGTGGTACTTTAGCATTAATCTCAAGCTCTGCTCTGGGGAAAAGGAAAATGTACATTGCATCCCAAGGGTATGTCTAGACTGGAACTGGAAGCTGTAAATTCCAGTTTGAGGAAACATGGAGCTTATCTATGATCAAGTTAACAGGCTAAAATACCATTTCTCAAATGTGGCCAGCTGGCACGTGTCTTGTGGCCACAGCCCTGGGCTGGGGGGGAGGAGGCAAAGGCAACAGCAAAATCATGGCTTCTCCACCAGGGCTTCTTGCAAGGGCTGATTCCTACCCTTTTCCAGAGCCACAAACATTGTGGCTACGTCTTCACTGCAGGCTTCTTGTGCAAGAACAGGTGTTCTTGCACAAAAATTTGTGGAGTGTCTACACTGCACGTGCATTCTTGCGCAAGTAAATTTACAGTAAGGTGTTGGAACAGAGGGGTTCTTGCGCAAGAGTTATTCCTCCCCCCACAAGGAATAAGCCCTCTTGTGCAAGAAGGCAGTGTGGATGGGCAACAGGGGCTTCTTGTACAAAAAAGCCCTATGGCTAAAATGGCCATCAGTTTTCTTGCGCAAGAGAGCATCCACACTGTCATGGATGCTCTTGTGCAAAAGCACATGGCAGTGTGGATGCGCTCTTGCGCAAAACAGTTCTTGTGCAAAAAGCCTGCAGTGTAGATGTAGACTGTAGGAATAGGCAACCAGTGTGAGTGCTTCATCTTCCCACAGTGGTGGCGCTCAGGCTTCTGCCCTGGAATGGTGACCAGTAGGGTGTAAGGTTTTGGATTCCATCTGTGAACTCACGCACCACCAACTCCTCAACCCCTGCTGCCTTCTCCAGACCCCCATTGCTCTGGACCCCTGCTCTCTACTCGCCTCCTCATCCAGGGCTTAAATTGGTCCCCCAGCATGCTAGGGTTGAGTAAGTCTGCTGTGAAAAGTGATAAATATACAAATACCACTTTACATAGTAGACTTACTAGCAATCTAAAAAACCATGCAAAGTACCTGTTTCTATTCTGTTTGAGTTCAATAATGAATAGACACAATTGTACATTATTTTTATTAGTCTGCAAAAATACCTTACATAAATAAATTACAATGATCTGGACTAGGCATGTGAACATATATCCAAGTACAGTTAACTGATGAGCCTGGGCTCAACAGTTAACCATCATGATTACATACAGCTCCCCACTTCACTCTGCTGCCTCTGTATCAGAGGCAGCAGGGGAGGCAGGAGCTGGTGCATGATGGGAGCCAGCTTTCAAGCTAGCTCCTGGGGTGTACAGGCTCCTGCTGAGCCAACTGCCCTTCCTCACGCTGGTGCCTCGGTGAGCAACAGCATAGGGACACTCTCACAAGCACCAGCTCCCACCTTCCCCCCAGCATGTAAACATGTAACTGTTGCAAGTTTCAGCTGTTACATGTTTACACAAACACATTTTAACATCCCTAATCTGGACATGGACAGGTACATACTTGTTTTTCCTAGTTAATTATAGATTTTAGGTAAAATTCTCAAGAATGGCTACAAGCAATTGTTGGTGGTCACACTGTAAGGCCATCAAACTCTTTTAATCCAGGGGTTCTCACAACATGTAGCCACAATGGCACGAGAGGTTACTCCCACAAGTATGTTCAGAGGGTGCGTACACAGCCTGCTATTCCACCCCTCCCCTCTCATTTTTACTGTTTAACACAACAGCTCAATCAGAACTAGCAATAGGTATATCACCTCAAGCTGGAATGTTACACATTTCAGCTCTAGTGTAAAATGCTCTGTTACAAGCCCTGCAAGGAGTTGCTGAATTGCTAATGGAGCTTCTGATGTTCCTGAGTTTGTGGCCTGAAGGGTGTTTTTCCCCTCTTAGGAGCCAGGGCTAAGAAACCTCTTCCAACTAGGCCCTGAAGGCATCAATGTAGCAATAAACACAAGGAAAGCTGCTTCAGTCTCCAGGCTCCCATAGGATCCACAAAAGCAGTGTCTGAAGCAGATTAAACTACTTCCTAAGCTTTCTTGAAGCATGAGCAGAGCTAGCTAGGGTGGTCTTCATTTCTTTGATCCTGGGGAAAGCCTTTATGTCAGTACTATTAAAGGAGGTGAAAGGGAGAAGGAACAAGCCCATTCACGGTCTTATTGAAAATACTAATAAATATCTATAGGGATAAGCTTTAAGAAATCAGGAGAGTAAAGGATTCTATCAGGAAAAAAAAAATCTTACTTTTTTATTTAAGTGACTAACATTGTCAGTGCCCTTTTCAAGACGCAAACTTATTATTCCCAACAGGTCCACCAAGAACTTTGTCAGTCCCCCAAGGAAACAAAATTAAAATCAACACTGAGAAATATTTCTCCACATCTAAAGCAGCACAGTTGTACCAATACAGCTATGTCACTAAGATTGCTCACGCAGCCATCTTTTGCCAACAGGAGAGAGCTCTCCCTTCAACATAATAAAACCAGCTCAATGATTGGCAATAGCTGTATTAGTGAGATATGTAAATACCAACCCCATGAATGTGATTAAACCTATTTTGTTTATATAAGCCACTCAACAATTAGTACATGACAAGGTGGGATTTTTGTTGTTTTGTCATTACTAGCCTACTGTAAATTGGAATTAGCAATCCAGAAGTGAAGGTTCTGTTTCCCCATTAACAGTTTCCAGCACCATTCTGTCCCACTGGACTTCCATTCTATGCACAGAATGTTACCGTTTGTCTTTTTTTTGGTATCAGAATTAAGTTACTTTCATTTTCACATTTTAGCAGCTCTGCAAAAGTATGACACCTAAAAATAAAATAGTAAAATTCAACATTGCCTCTTTGCTACCATCTCTGACAGAATTATAAAATACTTCAAGCAGACTAAGTTAACATTTACTATTTCTGGTTTTTATTAAGCTATTCTTCCACAATACTTTAAAACTGTCATTAAAGTAGCTTGTAATGAAGCATCACAGTTAAGTTACATAAATTAACTTACAACCACAGTGTTCGTGAGCAGTATTTTTAACAGTTTTTAAAAAGTGTTAATAATATTGGCATCCTAATATTTTAATCACATTAGGATGTGAGGGTTGTTTCTCTAATTATTGCAAGGAATGAGTCAAAGTCTTCCTAGCACCAATCTGAAATTAAACCAGACTTCAAAGCATTGTAAATTACATGCAAATCCCCTGTAACAAAAGAGGATCAAAACACTAACACTACATCCATATTTGGAGCTGGAGATGTGTTTTCCAGGTCACAAAGCCATACCTGTGCCAGCTTTGATCAAGATCGCATGCTAAAAATAGCAATGTAGCCATCACAGCACCAGCAAGTTGGCAGCATGAGCTAGATGCTTTGAGTAGGTACCTCCAGGGTCTGCATGGGATAAAAATCAGGGCAGATAGTCCTTGCCACTGCTAACGCCTGCCCCTGCTACCCTAAAACAGTGTTTCTGAAAGTGTATTATTTTCTGTGGCTTTCCGTGGCTACACTTGGCTGCAAAGGACAAAACGGAGCCAATGGGAGTGGCTAGGCTCTGTGACCGCAGCGCCTCTACATAAACTGGGGCAGCCAGTTAAAGTGTTTCCGAAAGTGTTTCCACAGTACTTTCAGAAACACTGCCCTAAAATACACTCCTATTTCTAGCATGCTATTTTAAGGGAAGCTAGGTCAGGTATGTCTACACAGTCCAGGATCAGCTCCAACTGCAGACACAGGCTAAGTGTAATGTCTCAGAAAAAAAGATAGAATTAAGCTCCTGATGGCAGGGAATGTTGTTCTTTGGTCAGTAAATTTTAACACTTCAAGTACTATATACAAGTAAGGTGTTACATAAATAAATATTACAACATGCTGCATCACTAAGGCAACAGGATCCGTGGAAAGCACTGAAAGATTTCTCAGATAAACCTGTAGATGCAATGGATAACCACCACCTAGTCTGTTAGCATTGCAGAAACTAAACACCTCCCGTTTTGTTTTTTTCCTGAATCCCAGATATGCTAAAATATATCAGATTATATGGTAGTTATGTGTGATGAGCTAAAAAATAATAAAGCTCACCATCACTGAACAATCTATTTTGTGACTTATAAATATTTAGGAGTCGCATTCACCCATGGCATAAGTAAATACTACAAGTGACATTCAGCAGAATCATATATTGTTAGGACTTGTCTACACAAGAAAGATGTAGAATTCTAGTGCATGCTAGCATGTTGCACACTAACTGGCCCATGTGGGCCGCAGTGGCATGCACTAAAAATTCCTTAATGTGAGTTAATGTATTACTGTTTAGAGAGTGTCTGCAGGATCCACAAAGGCCATTTAGTATACAATCGAGTAATGTACACTAGAATTTACACCCTGCTCTTCTAGTGCTGTAACATACTGTGTAGACAAGTCCTTAATCTAGCTTTTAGGTTAAATTTAATACCCAAAGGCAAGTGTGTTAGTTCAATCCAAACACCTTACAATTTTTAAACGTACAGTTAAGTTACAGTATTAATATTCAAGACAAGCAATAATCTTAATCCAAGTCTATATATAAACATTCCCACACATTTAAACTAAATTCTACATAGTAAACTATAATATTCTGGGCACAATGTGTTATATTTAGCACATGCTGCAGACCATTATCATGCAAGATGCAATGATGTTTTTAAATGGTTTAGCACCAAAAAAAACCCAATGATGTCTCCCTTTAGCACTGTACCTACTTAAAATGGAACAACACCAGCATGACTCCAGCAGGTACTAAAGGAAGCCTGTCCATTTTAAACACTATTGCATTTCCTCAATGTTTTTAATATAAAAAAGCTAGATTCCAGTTTTGAGTATTCAACTTGGTTCAGCATACATACCATTAACAGTTACTGTTGAAAATTTACACATTTTTAATACATTCAAATCAATACTGTTTATACTGTGCTTTACTAGAACTAGTATTTTATATATTATTCTATTTTCCACTCAAATATTTTGCATCTTATCAGAACACTTGAGTACACATACATTAATAATGAGATTGACTATCAAAAGTTTCTTGCTCTGAAGGAATAGGCAATCAAATCAAGCTTTTCCTTTTTTAAACCTCACAAATAGTTGCATGGAACAATACAATCTTAGAGTTCAAAGATCAAAATCGAAGTTGATTTGTGATCCAAGACTAGGCAATGTGCTTTCAACTGGCAGCACTTGCAGTCTGCAGTCGTTCAATCAGCTGTTCAGCCTGCAGGGGGGAAAAAAAGCAACAATGTATTAATTTAACCCTATGGTGGAAGGACCTCCAGTTTAATAACTGGTTTTCTGTAAGTCCAGAATGTTCCATTGAAAGCAAAACATTTAGTTTAGGGTGAATATGTACCAGATACATTAAGGAGAACTGCAAGTGCTTCTCACTTCACATAGTCAGGGTGTATACCAGAAGTTAAATCTGCTTAAGCAACATCTTCACTAGTTTTTTCCCCTCCACCACTGGAGGATTAGTAATTCGGCAGAAAAAGGAGAACATTTTGAAACAACTGGGATGATGGCTGGTCCAGCATGGGTTACCCAGGCAGGAGTGTTTTGTGAACCTAAAAGGAGAAGTATGCTTGGAAACAGCTGAATTATGAAAGCTGGGGCACAAAGAACTGGCACTGCTGCTGATTTCATACTTTGATATCTGGGGAAGCAATGGCAAGGCAGCCTACTGGTGACAGTTCAACATGTAAGAATGTGGAGGGTCCCCCCAAGTAAGACAATGTGGAACTGACCAAAGGATTTGTAGGGATACCCAAATTCCTTTAGCAGAGGAACGAAATAAAATTGGGCACACTAGCTAACCAATTTTTGGATGGTTCCTATGAATTAGGGATGTAAGTGACTAGTCAACTACTACCTGATAAGCAAATGCTTATCGGGTATTCAAGTGGGAAGTCAATTAGTCGCTTCCCCTTCCCCGCTTGCTGCCTCTATCAGAGAGGGACAGTAAGGGGGAGGGGGAGCATGAGCCAGTGCGGGGGGGAAGATGGCTTAAAAGCCAGTTCCCCCCCCCGGCACCATCTCCACGGGGGGCAGGGAAGGCAGAGGGGAAACAGCACAAGTGGGGATTGAAACAATCCCAATTGCACTGGTCCGACTGCTGCTTCTCTCCCTTTGAAATGTACAAGAGCCACCTGCACTTCAATCCCCACTGCTTCGCTCCCTCTGAAATATGCAAGGGCCACGGGTGGCTCCTGTGCATTTCAAAGGGAGAAAGGCAACAGGAACTGGTGTCTCTCCCCTTGAAATATACAAAAGCCGCGGGCAGCTCTTGTGCATTTCAAAGGCAGAGGCGCAGCAGGATAGTAAGCGCCCCCCTTATCAACGAATCAAGTAGTCAATTAAAAAAATCCATCAACTACTTGATTAGGTGATTAATCTAAATTTAACATCCCTACTATGAATGCTGACCTTTTCTGCCAGTTCTATTAAACTCCTTTCCATTTGAACATGTGTTTGATGTCTTAATGGAATCCACTAGGTACTGGAGCCTAAAATGAAAGCATCTTAAGTGACTCCATATTAGCTTTCAAGTAATTAATGTACATGCTAACTGTTGTGGGATACCAGACCTATAGCATGTTTCCAACCTCACCAGATGAGGACAAATGAACAAGGTTATATTGCCTTACAATCCATTTGCTAATGAATTCAGCTAATTTAATTGTGAGTTCTGCAGTTTAATACAGTTCTGAAACTTTATTTCCATTCTTCCAAAAATCAAGCGTGTCATATTCAAGCCATATTACAATAAGGCAAAATTAAAGTACATATTCCATGTTTCGTTATTTGTATTTATCTTTACAATTTTTTTTAAGTTTTCTGAGATGCCAAATGGGCCTTCTCTTGGCTTTTTATTCACCTTTAGAGATCCCATTTCCAGCAACACTCCCTTAAGCCAATGGCAAGGTAGGGATTTTTCTTGCACTGATGCCCAGGGTCTGTCTCACTTAACAGGATAATGCTGCTGTACTGAAAGCAGAGGGGTTTTTTCTGTTTGTTCCACTGCCTGGAAGCCTTCCTCCCAGCATGCCTCATCCCTTAAAAGATCACTAATCTTGAGAAGTTAATTATTTAGTCTGCATGCCAATTCTGCTGTTAGATCCTCTCAGTGGAGATCTGCAGCAAAAGTGTTATTTAAGGCCAAGAGAAAATGTTTTTTGTTAAGTGAACATTTGTCCACAGTGGATTGGACTGAGACTAGCAAAAGAGCACACAAGCTATTGAACGGCAGTCATCACATGGCAGTAACTTTTCACCTAAAATGGACTGAATTGATGAAATGCTATAAATCCCATTAACAATCTCTTAGGCTAAGTCTACACAGCTGTGTTATTTCAGAATAACTAACGTTATTCCAAAATAACATAATCCACATCTATACTACAAGCAGTTATTTCGACAATGTCAAAATAATGCCGAGCTGGAGGACTTCTTACTCTGACTCCTGTAACCCTCATTTTATGAGAAGTAAGGGAAGTCGGAGGAAGAGCGCTCTACCTCGGACTTCCTGCTGTGTAGACAGTGCCAAAAGCCGAAATAAGTTATTTCGACTTAAGGTACGCAATTGACGTAGCTCAAGTTGGGTAGCTTATTTTGGCTCTAGCCCTGCTATGTAGATGTGCCCTTAGGGTACCTTTTGCTCCCACGTATTTTTGTTGTTTCTAAGTTTGCATTTTTAACATAAGCCATATATTGTATCTAAAACTACACAACAGCATGTACCACTCATATTTTACCACAAAATTTTCCTTAAAAAGGAAAAGGCTTTTTGAGATCGAAGTAAAACACACTAAGTTTTACCTTCACACTTACTCAAGGAAAGTACAAATAATCCTGAATTAAAAATTATACAAGTGTCTTTATCAAAATAATTGTTCAAATAGACAATTGAAGATTTTTGCATAGTATTATACATTTCAAACTAGAACCTTACAAGCCTTCCTCTGAGCACAGGACACAGGCCACTTGCAGATTAAATGAGAGTAAATAGTGGATTCTCCATAACTTGTAGTTTTTTAAATCATGATTTGAGGAATTCAGTAACTCACCCGGAGACTATGGGTTTATTGCAGGACTGGATGAGATTCTGTGACCTGCAATGTGCAAGTCAGATCAGAAAATCACAAGGTCTCTTCTGGTCTTAAACTCTATGAGTCTAACCTGACCTGAGCACAGTGGGACCTGACTACAAGTATCAGGTTACATCTAAAAACAGTCCAGTCATAGAATCATAGAACCATAGAGCTGGAAGAGACCTCAGAAGGTCATCAAGTCCAGCCCCCTGCTCTAGGCAGGACCAATCCCAACTAAATCAACCCGGCCAGGGCTTTGTCAAGCCGAGACTTAAACACCTCTAGGGATGGAGACTCCACTACTTCCCTAGGTAACCCATTCCAGTGCTTCACCACCCTCCTAGTGAAATAGTTTTTCCTAATATCCAACCTGGACCTCTCCCCCCACAACTTGAGACCATTGCTCCTTGTTCTGCCATCTGTCACTACTGAGAACAGCCTTTCTCCATCCTCTTTGGAACCTCCCTTCAGGAAGTTGAAGGCTGCTATCAAATCCCCCCTTACTCTTCGCTTCTGCAGACTAAACAGACCCAACTCCCTCAGCCTCTCCTCATAAGTCATATGCTCCAGCCCCCTAATCATTTTGGTTGCCCTCCGCTGGACCCTCTCCAATGCCTCCACATCCTTTTTGTAGGAGGGGCCCAGAACTGGACACAATACTCCAGATGTGGCCTCATCAGAGCCGAATAAAGGGGAATAATGACATCTCTGGATCTGCTGGCAATGCTCCTCTTAATGCAACCTAATATGCCATTAGCCTTCTTGGCTACAAGGGCACACTGTTGACTCATATCCAGCTTCTCGTCCACTGTAACCCCCAGTTCCTTTTCTGCAGAACTACTACTTAACTGATTGGTCCCCAGCTTGTAACTATGCTTAGGATTCTTCCGTCCCAACTGCAGGACTCTGCACTTGTCCTTGTTGAACCTCATCAGATTTCTTGTGGCCCAATCCTCCAATTTGTCTAAGTCACTCTGGACCCTATCTCTGCCCTAAAGTGTATCTACCTCTCCCCCTAGCTTAGTGTCATCCGCAAACTTGCTGAGGGTGCAATCCATCCCCTCATCCAGGTCATTAATAAAGATACTGAACAAAACCGGTCCTAGAACCGAACCTTGGGGCACTCCGCTAGAAACCGACCGCCATCCTGACATCGAGCCGTTGATCACTACCGCTGGGCCCGGCCTTCTAGCCATCTTTCTATCCATCTTACTGTCCATTTATCCAATCCACATTCCCTTAACTTGCTGGCAAGAATATTGTGGAGACCGTATCAAAAGCCTTGCTAAAGTCAAGGTATATCACATCCACTGACTTTCCCACGTCCACAGAGCCAGTTACCTCATCATAGAAGCTAATCAGATTGGTCAGGCACGACTTGCCCTTTGTGAATCCATGCTGACTATTCCTGATCACTTTCCTCTCTTCCAAGTGCCTCAAAATGGATTCCTTAAGGATCCCTTCTATGATTTTTCCAGGAGCCAAGGTAAGACTGACCGGCCTATAGTTCCCTGGATCGTCCTTCTTCCCTTTTTTGAAGATGGGCACTACATTTGCCTTTTTCCAATCATCCGGAATTTCTCCCGATCTCCACGACTTTTCAAAGATAATGGTCATGTCAGGTTTGTGATAAGTAGGCTCTAATCATCTCCGTCTACCCTGGGGTCAGTGCACCAACAGCTCCATGCCCTGCTCTTGCTCCCTACTGACACTTTCCTGTGCTATGTATGATGAGTAGTGGGAAGTTCTATCACTTGTTGACAAACTCACTAAACAGAACAGCAACTGCCCTGACTTCATGGGCAGGCGCAGGCCAAAGATGGATTGCAAATGTAGGGAGAAAAGCAGTGCTGTCCAGGCTGAGCCCCAAGGACAAGGGAGCGGCCATAATTCAGGTTCAGGGGAAAGCGCTGGAATCGTTTTGGGCTGGGTCTGAAAACAACTTGACATTCTGAGCCTTGGGTTGGCTATGAGGCCCATTAGATTTGGTTAAGGCTTTAAAATTAGGCCCAAGCAGATCACTATTTCAAACCATTTGAAAGCATTCACATTCTATGTTTGTAATCAGAAATCTATTAAATCAGCTATGCTGCACTTACCGTGATAAACCAGTAGGAATTGATTCTGTATATCATCCTGGACAAGAATCCCAGCTGACTGGCTGGGGCCAGGACATGAAGATGTAAGTGGGATACTGAGCAAAATGGAGGCCAATGGAATCCCATCCTTGAGAAATATAAGGGAAGTGGGGAAAACATCAACTTAATTAATTCAGACTGAGTGAAGCTAGAACATCTTAAAGCTATGTAAAGGGTTGACTGTTTTGAACTGTAGCTTTGACTCTAGAGTACCTGAATTATTTCACAGATCTAGCAGCAAACATATATATTTAGATGACTAAATAATTATTTTTTAAATTTTCACTGTTTCCCCCCAACCCCAAAGTCATAAAATTGAAATGACAGAAGCTACAATACAGGTTATGGGGTATTCTTATTTTTTTAAGCCAAGGGCATGTACAGGAACATTAATGTCCCCTTCCTTCACTCAGGCTGCCAAGATAGCATCTCAACTGAAGGGCTTATTCCTCTCGTTATGTTGGCATATAAGTATATTTTCCTATTAAGAAAAAAAAAGATTTTAATCCATCACATCTAGCAATCAAAAAGCAGAAGTAAGCTGTCTTCCAGTTGAAAGGTCCCCTTCAATTTCTTCAGACACAGAAACATGTTACTATCTATTCTGGGAAACATGGTTCAGATCCATAGTACGTAAATATGGTTTTAAACCATATTTTAAATGCCTCGAAATGAGATTATTTGAAAAACAGTTTTACTTGCCTGCACAGCCAGGGCCCAACTCTTTAAACAAAATTCTTACAAACAGCATTTGAGATTAGCATGCACTCAGCTACATTCAAACTCATCTCAAACACAGGCCCAGGGTTACATACAGATGAGGACCAGAAGTTCATCTCTACTTTGGACCCTAAAGCAAGGTAGTCTTGAATAGTTTAACATTTTCCCCCAAACTTAATCATAAACTTCAAACTGCAGCATCATTTAGTTACATTCAACATTTTCTAGAAAACAAACAAGAAGCTAATTTCATATAGAATCATGATACATTTTACCACATATTCAAATCAAATTAACTTTGCACTAGATACGTATGAGTGGAAATATAGTTTACGGTCCCATGTGTGCATATTCCACCAGATAGCTTATGCTATATTTCAAATCCTCATCAACTCCCAAGTCCACCCTGCTACCATTATCTGTCAAGTACTGTTGTCAAAAAAGTCAATAGTATATTAGATATATCCAGAAAGCAAGTTATGTACCTTACATCATTCAAGTCAGTAAAATTATTTCGCTGAAGGGTTTTCTTTCCAGCGTCCATCATTTTCTCCACTAAGTAGAAAATAAGTTACATTGAATTTGAATTCTAAATATAATGCACTAAATGCCTCTAAATGAGTAATCTAAAAAATCTGTACTTCACTATAACAGCCCCCAAACTCTTCCAGTCTATAAGAAGTGTTTCGTAAAGTATTATTTTAAAATGTATAACATTTTAGGAGCAGGGATAAATTGGAAAGCTCATGAGACTGATAATGAAATACAAATGTTTTCCCTTTCTAATTTGAATCTAGTGCAGATTGTTAGACATGGGGTCCCCTTTAGTAGTCAAACTGTCACATCAAAAACTTCTATCCAGATTTTGGCATCAGCCAAAAACATATCACCTCACCCTTAAGAGTTTCAGGCCAATGCTGATGAATATATTTGCATCAGAAGTTCAGTTGCTCCCTGTGATATATCTGCTTTGTAGATAGATACAGAACTTCCATCTTTAGGGCCCAGCATTTTTCTTAAAACCTGTCACTGATGTAGCAACAGTGGTGGTAGCAACAGACAGGACAAAGGTATTTTTATCTGTGTTAGCTAATCCAGCACTATATTACTTGTGGTAGTAAGAATGACAGCTGCCACTGGTGACCAGCCTAAACTAGTACTCTCACTGGTTGAGTTGCACTGTTGCTAGGATGTTAAGAAAAAATTGCTAAAATAAAACAAGGACTAGGACATTTAATACAGAATTATTTCAAGTTTATTTTTTAAATTATTGGTTTTTTAAAAGCTTTTTTGAAGTTTAAGAGGTTGAATGAGAGATTCTCAGGACAAAAATTAATGTTCACATGACCAAGGATAAATGTTTCATAGTCTCTTTTTTATGCTTAATGCACACATTTCTTGCAGACTATGGAAGTCATGAAGAATAGCCAGGGTTTTTTTTTTTTTTTAAACCACAAAAATCTTTGACATTTTATGAATGCTACATATCTTTAAAGCCAAAAATCGAATCTGTTCTCACTGAAACTGAACCTACTTTTAGGAATAACAATCTTTCCAACACCATTAATAAACAATAACCCAATTCAGCATGGGTAAAAAAAGCTAGTAATAAAATATCTTTCCACATATTTATTTCTTCTCTCCATCTCTCAAGGGGGAGGGAAAGGATTTATGAAAAGCACTAACAAAGATTCTCAATCAATTTAAATTAAATTCTCAATTTCAGACAAGAAGAAATATCTATATGCTTGGATCTAAGGGTTTGTATACACAGGCAAAATGACTGACAGAGCTGTGGTAGAATTATCACAAATCAGAGTAATCACACAAAGGATTTATAATTATTCTGTTGTGGCTATGCTAGTATAACTATTCTGCTATAGCTATGCTAGTCAAATTCCCCGGCATAAACAGGGAATAGCTAGCTAAACTAAGATGGAGGTAAAACAATGATCTCTTCATAAAACAACAAAAAAAGACTTTAAATTTAAAAATCAGACTCTGTATTTAATTTTAATAAACCTTTTAAAATTAAATTTGAAGTGTGACAACCTATGTTAAGGCCTTAACCTAAACTCACTATCATTAAAATAATTTAAATAAATATTCAAGTAGTACATTTGCTGCCAAAATTTTAAAGAAAAATCAAACCACTGAAATGGCGGTCACCAGATAACCAAGGTTTGCAGAAGTTCTAACCCAGCTTTTGACAGTATTTGCCTCTTCGCAGTGCAGAGAAAATATTTTCTACATTTCAAGTCATTCAATCTGTACAATTGAAGGACTAGTTTATTCAGAGTTGAGAGACCAATATGAAATTGAAAGAAGCAGAAAAGCATATTTTCTTCCAAACTATGAATAAATACTAGGGCTGTGAAAGGACGAGACATACTACAGTAAACTTCCGATAATCCGGCACCTTTAGGACCCAGGGGGTGCCGGATTATCAGATATGCCGGTCTATTGGAAGGGGGGGCTATGAGGGGATGCCACCCCAGACCCCTCATAGCCCCCCTCTTCTGATAGTCCGGCTCTGCCCCAGGCATCCCCAATTCAGCCGCTGCTGGTCAGTTTCAGCAGCAGCTGAATCGGGACGCCTGCGGCAGAGCAGCTGGGGTGCTGCCGGGTTAGTCCCGCAGCGCCAAGGGGCGGCGCTGCGGGACCAACCCGGCAGCACCCCAGCTGCTCTGCTCCAGGTGTCCCCAAGTCAGCTGCTGCTGAAACTGACCAGCGGCTGATTCCAGGAAGCCCAGGGCAGAGCAGCTCTGCCTCGGGCTTCCCAGAGTCAGCCGCTGGTCAATTTCAGCAGCAGCTGAATCGGGACACCTGCGGCAGAGCAGCTGGGGTGCTGCCGGGTTGGTCCCGCAGTGCCCGAGGGGCAGCGCTATGGGACCTACCCGGCAGCACCCCAGCTGCTCTGCCCGGCTTCCCCGATTCAGCCGCTGGTCAGTCTCAGCAGCGGCTGAATCAGGGAAGCCGGAGGCAGAGCAGCTCCAATGGTCCGGCTGCCCGGAGCACTTCCGGGTTCCTGACGGTGCCGGACCATCAGGAGTGCCGGACCACTAGAGTTTTACTGTACATATAAAATCCTGAAGGATATGATGACCAGTGCCAATCAGTTCACTGCACTAGCTACAGATAATCTGTCTTTTGTTTAAGAAATCCATTCTAAATGCAAAGTCTGTTGTGAAAGACTTATTTTTTAATTCAGCACAGTTAAGTTTTAGTTAACTAAAACAACTTTAAATGATTGTGTATTTTTATTGAATTTCAAGTTCCTTCAAAATAAAGTTCAACAAATCAGAAGTAAAAGGTATCATCTCATAAATAAAAAGGAAATTATTCACTATTTTCTAACATTAAACATTTTAAAATTAAGAATCTGAAGATGTGTGTGATGTCATATAATTGAGTAAGTATACGGGTACAGTGTATCCTTCAGGTTGGTATTAGGAATATTAAGTAGCAGTTAATTGGCTAATCGAGTAGTTGATGGAATTAAAATCGACTATTCAATTAGCAGACAAAGAAGGGCAGTTTCAGGGCTCGCTCCTGGCTGACACCAGGTCTCAGCACAACCCCTTCCTCATCCCCCCCGCTTTGCATTTTTAAAAGGAAGCAGGCAGGAGAGGAAACTGGCTGAATCCCTGTTCCTGGGTCTCAGCACAAACACACCCCTGATCGCTGCCGCTCTGCATTTTTAAAGGGAAACCAGCACAAGTGCTGAAACCTGGGACCAGAGATTCAACCTGCGTCCTCTCCTGCGGGCTTCCCTTTAAAAATGCAAGGGTGGAGAGGGAAATGAGCGAGTAGTCGATAGTACTACCCGATAAGCTTCTGCTTATCGGGTATTCTACTGCTCCTTTACATCCTTAGTTGTTATGAAGTACCAGATCATACCAATCTTTCTTTAGGAAAAGAACTCCAAAAGTATACTTGAAAAACTACATTAAAATCAATTATTAAAGTTAAGGCTTCCTGTTTGTTGATTAAAATAATGATTAAAATCCATGTGCCCATCAAACACTCTGACCCCATTCCTATAATATATCTTTATCTACAAAACAAACAATGCTCAAAACTACAATGCAACTGAAAGTATACTGCAGCATGCAGTACAGAATAAACAATGATCCACAAATGTTTTCTTTTGATGCATGCAACAGCCATAGTTAGTCTTACCTAGAGGTATGTGCTCTTTCTTTAGAGTCTTGCAGTTTCCCATATGCTCTATCGGCACTACTAGATAATGGTGTGGGGCTCCAGGTCTGATATCTCTAAAACAGACTAGGCCTTCAGACTAATGGAACAATACCAACATATTAATTTTAACAACAGATTAACACATTAGAAAACAGATAATTTAACATTACTTTTGCTGGAACTGAAGTGGTATTCCCACAGTGGAGCACTCTATGGTCATTAAAGACATTGTAGTTCTCCTATCAATTATGGAATTAGCTTCACAAGAATTTATCTCTAGGACAAAGGATAAATGGATACACAAATCAGATACCAGAAATGGTAACACACATAAACCTGTAGGGGAACATTTTAAACCACTTTGTGCACTCAATCATGGATTTCAAGGTAGCCATTCTTCTACAAAAGAATTTCACAAGCTAACTACAGAGAGAAAGTGCAGAATTGACCTTCATATTCAAATTTGATAGTATTTCCCTTGGCCTGAATAAACTCCTTAGCAGGAGGGCCCATTATAAAACTGGCTTTCCTTACATTTAACACTTCATGGACATCAAACGCTAAATAGGGGACACCTCCAGACCACTCAATTAGCCTCATTAGCATGAGCACTACAATTAACAGGTAACCTTTTTTTTTTTTTTTCCTTTCCCTTCTTTTTCTGTTACAAATTCTGAGAATTAGGGATGTCAGCATGTCGATGAGTACACAATTAACCGATAAGACTGGGCTTATTGGTTAATCCTGTCAACTACACACATTTCCCCCCTTGCTTCCTCTGTAAGAGAGACAGTGGGGGGAGGGGAGGAAAGCAGGAACCAGTGCCCATGGGAAGCTGGTTTTTATCAGAGGCAGCAGGGTAGGGGGGAGGCTGCCTCGGAACAGCCTCTGTCCGTGGCAGGCCTGAGCTCGCTGCAAACAGAGGCTGCTCTGCAACAGCAGCCCCTGTCCACGAGGTCTGAGTTCCCCATGGACCTCCCACAGACAGGGGCTGCTGCTGCTGCCCCCATGCTGCTGCCTCTAGATCAGAGGCAGCAGCACAGGGCAGCAGGCAGAAGCTGGTGTGCGGGGGGAGCTAGCTTTTAAACTGGCTCCCCTCATGGACCAGCTCCTGCCTGCCACCACACACTGCTGCCTCTAATAGCAGGATATAAGGAGGCTCCCCAGGAGTGGGGCTGGGAGCACGCGCTGGCTGCCAGCCCCACCCCTGGGGACTACTGAATAGATTTTATGAGGTTACACATCTATTCAATTGCATGCTATCTATCATCCCTACTGAGAGTCTCCGCCCTTTTTTTTCTCCACTCAAGCTCATCTGAAGAAGTGGGTTTTGCCCATGAAAGCTTTTTCGTTAGTCTCAGAGGGGTAACTGTGCTAGTCTACAACTTTAAAAATGAGTAGTCCTGTAGCACCTTAGAGACTCTCTGTGATATACAATTGTATATTGGAATTAATGCACAAAAAGCAAGAATGCCTGTAAACAGATACATCATCCACTTCCCAGCTAGACCTCCCCAACATTCTGCAAGGTCACAGCTCAGAACAGTGAGAAATTCTGACTGCATTTCTCCAATGTTTTCACAAAGCCCCATGCAGGCTCAGAGCCTAAACTTGTGAATTTTTATTAGTCCAGTACCACCAACATGTTTAATCTACTTCAAGGATTATGAATAAAACTAACATCCTGTGATTTACTGACATTTGAAAATTACATTTCCCCAACAGATTAGGTGAAATAATAAACAAGGGATATTTTAATTCAAATACACATTTTAGCTCTATTGTTGGACTCTATCCCACCCCACTGTCTGATGGGCAGGGCAGGGCAGGGCAGAATGATTTAAATTAAAGCAATTTAAATCTTGTTCCAAGCTGTAAGTCACTAATAGGCAGCAAACGAAGATACCTCCTCCTGCACAAACCCATTATCTAGTTTAAAAAAAAAAAAAAAAAAGGTTTGGTGAACTACTGAGAGGCACAGATTTCGCATCTCTAATTGCATTTTACTGTTTAATAATAATAAGGAAATCATAGAACATTAGAACTGGAAGGGATCTCTAGAGTTCATTGAGTCTAATCCCCTGCCCTGACGGCAGGACCAAGCACCTACTAGATCATCCCTGACAGATGCCTATATAACCTGCTCTTGAATATCTCCAGTGATGAAGATACCACAACCTCCCTAAGCAATTTATTCTAGTGTTTAACCAGCCTTTAATCATTTCTGTTGCTCTTCTCTGGACCTTCTCAAATTTCTCCAAATCTTTCTTGAAATGTGGTGCCCAGAAGTGGACACAATACTCTGAGGCCTAATCAGTGCAGAGTAGAGCAGAAGAATGACTTCTCATGTTTTGCTCACTACACTCTTGTTAATGCATTCCAGAATCAGGTTTGCTTTTTCTGCAACAGCATCACACTGTTGACTCATATTTAGCTTCTGGTCCACTATGACCCCTAGATCCCTTTCTGCAGTACTCCTTCCTAGATAGTCACTTCCCATTCTGTATGTATGAAACTGATCATTCCTTCCTAAAGTGGAGTATTTTGCATTTGTCCTTACCGAACTTCATCCTGTTTATCTGAGACAATTTCTCTAGTTTGTCCAGATCATTTTGAATTATTACCCTATCCTCCAAAGCACTTGCAACCCCTCCCAGCTTGGTATCATCTGAAAACTTGATAAGCACACTCTGTATGCCAACATTTAAATTGTTGATGAAGATATTGAACAGAACCAGTCCCAAAACAGACCCCTGCGGAACTCCACTTGTTATGCCCTTCCAGCATGACTGTGAACCATTAATAACTTCTCTCTGAGAATGGTTATCCAGCCAGTTATGCACCCACCTTACAATAGCCCCCTCTAGGTTGTATTTCCCTAGTGTATTGAGAAGAATGACACCCCAGACTGTATCAAATGCTTTACTAATGCCTAGGTATACCACGTCCACCACTTCTTCTCCCTTATCCTCCTAGCCTATCAGAGAAAATAGCCTATAAAGTCATGGATCACCAGCAGGGGGGGGTTTCCACACCAGCCCTTCCACAGTGCTTTTGCTTAGTATCAGTTCAGAAGCTGTGTTAGTCTGTAACCACAACAACAACAAGGAGTCTTGTGGCACTTCCCAAACATATTTATTTGGGGCATAAGTGTTGCTGGGCAAAGAACCACTTCGTCCGTGTTTTTGCTTAAGTGCCATGAATGGGGGGGACGCCTGCACTTCCCTTGGGAGGCCCTGGGCTGTTTCCCAGACCTACCAGAAACCTCTCAACTCCAGGGTGGGCAGCTGCCCCTTGCGCTCTGCCCACCCCCCCGCTAGCGAAAGAGGAGCCCAACCCCGGGTGCGCCAAGCTGCACGAGCCACTCTCTCCAGCCCCAGGCCGAGTCCCCCGGGCAGAGCGCCGCTCACGCCAACACTCGCCACGCTTCCCGGCAAGCGACCCGCCAAGCCCCGCGCTGGCACCGGCCGCCCCGCCGGCTCCTCACCCCGCGGCCGGGCCGCGCCCAGGCAAGCAGGGCGGGCGGGGAGAGGCCGGGCGCAGAGGCGCCGGCAGGGCAGCGCTGGCCCCGGCCCCTCACCTCGCAGGGCAGCAGCGCGGTGCCCGGCTCCTCCCCGCGGCAGATCCTGCAGAAGACGCACTTGGCGTCGTAGCGGCTGCCGCCAGGACCCGGGTGCGCCGGGGGCCCCGCAGCTTCGGGGGCGGCTCCGTCCTCCCCGGCCATGGCTCCGCGCCGCCGCCGCTGCGCCTCCTCCTGCCGGCCTGAGGGGACACTCAGCTCCCACCCTCCCCGGGCGGGGCTACACGGCAGGGGGCGGGGCACGCGGCTCTGAGCGAAGCAGGGCAGGCGCGCGCGCGCGCGGAGCTAAGGTCGTTGAGCCGGGCGCGCGCCTCAGGTTTTTCACTCTCCAGCCTCGGGCCGGGACTGGGCGCGCGCACTGCCGTGCGTAGCTGCGCCCGGCCCGGCGGAGGAAGAGAGGGCGGGGCGAGACACGGATTGACGAGGAGAGCTGGCGCGCGGCGGACTGGGAGCGGAGCGGGCGTTGTTACGCTTAGCGCAGGGCCAGTGCATGGGGCTGGGTGCGTGTCAGCGCCGCCCGGCAACAGCCGCGGGAGGGCGCGGTCAGGCGAGAGGCTTGTGCCGGCGCGGGGCAAGGCTGGGCTCCCGGGCCGGAGAACGGGGCAGTAGCTGCTACACTGGAGCGGGTTGGGCTTCAGGCAGAGCCCCACCCCCCCCGCCTCAAGCCAGGGGTTCACCCCCGGCTCATGGGAACGGGCTGGCGAGCGCCACAGAGCGGGGCAGCAGTGTCTGCCCCCGCAGCCTGGCCCTGTCCACGCACCGTCCCCAGCCCTGGGGCCGCATTAGCTGCCCAGAGCTCTAGGGTGGGGGGTGCTCTGCCCACGCCGCACCCTCAGCGCACTGGGCCTAGGTGGCTGCCGCAGCTGAAGCCAGTTCTTTGTGGCAGCTCTGGGGGCCGGGGCTTTTGGCAGACCAGTAATATTTTAATTGCATATTTGTGTATTCATTATTTGCATATGAATATGCAAAACTGTTACCGGTGCACCACAAGTTTGAGAGTGGGTTTGCCGGTCCACAATATAAAAATGGTTGGGAATCACTGCCTTAGATGTATACAAATCAGCAACGCTTTTGATGAAATTCGTCTTAAGCTACATAAACTAGCTGAAGCAATCTCAGAAACATTAGCAGTTATCCTTGAGGATGGGTAAGTTCCTATTGGATGAAAAGAAGCAAACATTGTTCCCTATTTTAAAGATAATTACCTGTGTCTTCTTTAACTAGAGACCAATTAACTTAACTTGGCTATGTGTAAAGATACTCGAACAAATTTATCAGTTTGTAAGCACATAAAGGATAGTAGTGTAATAAGAAATAGCCAGGAAGTATTTGTCAATAATTAATCATACCAAACCAATATAAATTTTCTTCAGTGACAGGGTTACTGGCCTTATGAATAGGGTAGAAGTAGTAAACATTAAAGATGTTAAAATGCAATTATCTGGCTAATGGTATAGTCAATACAATTTGTATCAACTATACAATTAGTCGATAAGCACCACTATGCAGCTCCTCAGCGGGGGTAGCTCCAGCAGTCGACTCCAACCGGGAATGAGCAGTCCTGGCTTGTGCTAGCTCCAGAGCCACCAGCGCTGCTGCTTTGCATTTTAAATGTAGTAAGAGCCACTCTCACTACATTTAAAATGCAAAGGTGCAGCGATTAGCGCTAGCCAGGACTGCTTGGTCCCAGCTTGCACTGAGTCCAGCAGCCCCTGTTCAGGACAGACAGGTACTTTGGAGACACAATTAGCATTCGCAATGACTCTGATTTATTGGAGAATTGGTCTGAAACTATTAAGATGAATTCAATAAAGACAAGTGCAGATGTCCCATAAGAAGGAAAAAATGAAATGCACAACTACAAGTAAGAAATATCATAGAACTGGAAAGGACCTCAAGAGGTCACTGAGTCCAGTCCCCTGCCCTCACGGCAGGACCAAGCACTGTCTAGATCAGGCTAGGTGAAGTACTGTTAAAAAGGATGTGCAGGTTATAGTAGATCATAAATTGAGTCATTGTGATGCAGTTGTGGGAAAAAAAGCTGATATTTCTGAGGTGCATTAACAGAAGCAATATCTATAAGATTGGGAAAGTAATTGTATTCTAACCGTCATTAGTCAGGCTCAATTGGAATGATGCATCCAATTCTAGGTGTCACACATTAGGAAAGCTGTGGATGAGTTGGGGTACATCTAAACTACATCTCTTTTTCGATAAAGGGATGTAAATTAGACATATCGAAATTGTAAATGAAGCCGGGATTTGAATTTCCTGTGCTTCATTTACATAATGGTGGCCACGGCTTTTTTTCAAAAAGCCGCTTTTCGGGAAAAAACCTGCAGTCAAGAGGCAGATCATATGACAGAAATGCCCCTTTCGAAAGATCCTGTAACCCTTGAGGTTATATTTCTGTCAAACGATCCCCATCTTGACCGCGGTTTTTTTCCGAACAGCGGCTTTTGGGAAAAAAGCCGTGGCCGCCATTATGTAAATGAAGCACGGGAAATTCAAATCCCGGCTTCATTTACAATTTCGATACGTCTAATTTACATCTCTTTGTTGAAAAAGGGATGTAGTTTAGATGTACCCTTGGAGAGAATCCAGAAAAGACCAACAAAAAGTGATAAGTTTTGGAAAACTTGATTTCTGAGGAATGGTAAAAATGACATAGTTTGTCTTAAGACTTCAGTGTGGAGGTGATAGTTTTCAAATATGGAAAGAGCTGGTACAGAGGACAGTGATCAATTGTCTTCCATGTCCACTATAGGTAGGACAAGAAATAATGGGTTTAGTCTGAAGCAAGGGAAATTTAGGTTATTTAGGAAATACTTGTTTACTGTAAGGATAGTTAAACTCTGGAATCGGCCTCAAGGGAGGTTTTAGAATTTCATAATTGGACTTTTATTTAAAGACCAGGATGGAAAGTACCTGCTGAGATTTAACCTCAGAAAGGCTGATTTGGAAGCTTTACCTTTAAATTTGGATGCATTCACAAATATTATGGAGCATTTTCTCCCTAGTGTAGAAGACTGTCAAAGAATATCGCTAGAGGTTATCATCAGCGTATGTACTTAGACTTTAAGAACAGACAAGCCTACAGTATAGATTTTCAGAACTATTTGACCTGGTAGATCCATTTGGGGAAAAAACCTATGGGCTCAGGGAAATGTTTGCAAGATTGGAAAGGAGTGGCACAATCCCTGGAGGGAGCTGACTGAAACCACAAACGACTACAATAACAGAAAACAGCCTGGACCACTATTCCCATTGTGATTAACTGGGGAAGGGAATATCCCTTTCTTGATATTCCAGCCATTCAGTTAAATAAAGTCTCTCTCAGTCATTAACCCTCCACTCAGTGTATTCAAGTCTCTCTCAGTAGTTAACTCTGACCAGCTAGCTCTAATTGTCTTGCCCATTAGGGTTCAAATGGTGGGTCCTCAAGAGTCCCTGGGAATGCTAGGGAAGCAGGAGGTGAATTGGCAGGAGGCCAGGAGAGCCAATGGAAACAGACTTGGCTTTTGAATTGAAATTAGTAGCCTTTTTGTACCTGCTGTTGTGTAACCAGAGCAGAGCTGGAAGAACATGAATTAAGCCAGGGAGCCAGACATGGAGTTTTCAGTGACATCCATGCCTAGGGGACTAAACCTTGAAACAAGATATGTGAGCAGAACAGGGAATGTTTAGTCAAATGTAATCAGATTATTTATTTTTGGGTTTGTTAGACTTATCTGTGCTGAGCACATGTAACTATTTCCTTACACTGTACCTTTCTAGACTGAATCCTAGGGAAGTAATTCTGTTTTCATCTTTTTTTAGTTGCTCTGTAACACCTAGCCAACCAAGTAATGTTTCACCAAGTATGTTTTCTTTGTTTTGTTAATAAAAATCACCCTTTTAAGACCATGATCTGATTCCTGTGTCCTAGAAAGCAAGAGATTCTGTGGGTACATGCCTAAGACTGCAAAGCCAAATTATTAAGAGAAACTACAGTTTTCAAGCTTTCTCCATAGGGAGTGTTAAAGAGCTTCAGGGTATGCCACAGGAAGGAATTACCAAATGGCTTCTCATGGGGGAGTTCACATTTGGGTGGTGGCAGCAATACCAATCCAAGGCCAGGGAATCTGTGACCTTGGGGACTTTTAACACAAGCTTTTAGTGATAAGGTATTTTAAAGTCTATGATGGGCCCCCACCTTCTGCACTCCAAGTGCCAGAATGGGGAACAACCTTGACCTCCATGCTGAGCCCTGATGGACAACAAAAATGGAACTGTGCTGATGATGCAGAGAAAATCCACAATGAGCAGCTCAACCCGGAAGAGTTGACAATAGCTATGAAAACCCTGAAAGATGTAAATACTGCTGGATTTGGTGTATCTAATGAGCTAATACTACATTTTGGGATGAAGGCACAGAAGTAGCTTCTTAACTCTTGCTCACCTCAGTAGTTCTTGCTTCGGGGGAATCATCCTAAATCAATGGGATTACTTGCCTTAGTAAGGGGTGCTGAGGTGAGAAGAGTTTGCAGGATCAGAGTAGTGGATGATCAACAGCATTGAAATCTGTCATTGCTCTTCGGGTGGGGGGGGGGGAGACTGTGTGTGTGGGTGAATGAGAGAGATATACTCAAATTGCGCATGTGTCCCTGTGAGTGTGTGGGGTGGTGTCCATGTGTGGCAATGTTCATGCACATGTCACAATGTGTGTGTGTGTGTGTGTGTGTGTGTGAGAGAGAGAGAGACTGTGCATATGTGATGGTATATAAGGGTGCTGGTTTTCAGTATGAGGATGTGTGTAAGGGTTTTGGTGGGTGTGAGCACCCAATGGAATCTGTGTGTGATCATACCAATGTGTCACTCTCTGATAGTGCCATTTATGTGAAATTATGGCCAGGCGTGGCACTGTGTGTGTGAATATTCACATAGTGGTGTCAATATGGGGTTGTGCTAGAGTGGGAGTGGATGTGGGTTTGATGGCTTTAGACGGGTATATGTAAGGGTGTCAGTGTGTGATTGTGACAGCGTATGTATGGTTATGTCTGTGTGTGATACTGTCACTCTGTACACACACATGTGCAATGGTTCCAGACAGTGATCATATCACTGTCTCACTGTGTGACTGTCCATGTATGTGTAATTGTGTCTGGGTGTGATACTGTGCACGGTGTTGTCAGTATAGGATGGTGTTAGGTGGTTGGTGGGCATGTGTAATGGTCCTGGTGCAGGATTTTTATATGTAATAATCCACAATTTATGTTCTATAGCTGGAAAATTAGTTAAAATAAAATGTTTTTAATACAGCCACACAGAAATTCAGAAATTTCGATACAGAGACTAGATGCCATACCTAGCGAATGTGGGTCTGTGTCAGGGAAGACAGTGACTCTGAAAAGGACTTGGGGGTTATAGTCAACCAACAATGAAACATAAGCTCCCTGTCATGTATTCCTTGTACACAATAGATTGCACAGCTGCTACTAGCAGATCAGCTTGTTTTGGAATTTTGAGTTTTCTTTTTGTTCTGGACCTGCCAACCAGAGTTTGCAGTGTTAATTGTTCTTTTTGAGAAACAAACTCTAAATGTTGACAGTTTCTGTTCAACTCTTCACTGTCGGTCGCAACCACACATGATTTGGTTTATGAATTCTTTTTCTTTACAACAGCTGGACTTGTAATATAACATCTTCTGGGGGCACGGCTGAGAGGTCAAATCAGGGTGAAGTGCTTAGAAACAGAGCTACTTACAGTTGGAGACAGGCTCCTCCTCCATAAGGCACCAAATTAGGGATATGAACAACTAGTCAACTAGTACCCCCTCCCCTTGCTGCCTCTATTAAAAAGAGGCAGCAAGGGGGGGGGAGGGAATGTGGAGTCCCCAGCTGGCCCCGGGTTGCACGCAGCATTTCAAAGTGGCAGCACTGCATGGAGCCCAGGAGGTCAGTGGGGGAGTCTCCAGCTGACCCTGAGCTCAAACACAGCACTGCTGCTTTAAAATGCTGCATGCAGACTGGGGTCCCCAGCTGGCCCCAGGCCGCACACGACATTTCAAAATGACGGTGCTGTGTGGAGGCCGGAGTCAGCTAGGGACACCATGCGATGCTGCCACTTTGAAATGCCACATGGAGCCTGACACTGGGCTCCGCGCAGCAGTTCCATGCAGCAGCACCGCATGGAGCCCGGGGTCAGCTGCGGACTACGAGCTGCCACTTTGAAACGCCATGGGGAGCATTGGGCCAGCAAGTCCCCCTCTGGCCCCGTGCTCCCCGCAGCATTTTGCCTTTGAAGTGTAGCAATAGCTTGGGGCTACACTTCAAAGGTGGAAGTGCCCTTATCGACTATTTGATTAGCCACATAATCAAAATTTAACATCCTATACCAAACCAGTCACAAAGAACACTTCAGCTGCCACTCTGGCCAGTAAGAAGTCATACAAACAATCCCCTTAGACAATCCAGCTTTACCTATGCTATAGCCAGCACTGTACCTTACACAGATGAGAGGTTATGAAAACCAGTCTCAGCAAATCTGAACAGATTCTACCAATCCCAAAGAACCAGCCACCGTCCCAGGTCAATTTATACCTTATATCTTACCCAAAAGAGACGTTGTGCTAATCCTTTAAAATCTGAAATCCAAATATTTATTAAAAGAAAGTAATAAAAGGTTGAGAGTAGACTTGTTAAAGTCTACACCTGCTGTAGACTCACAGCAGAGGTGGAAAAGTTCCTGCTGCAGGCTCACAGCAGAGGTGGAAAAAACTGCCATCTTAAAAGTCTCTGGAGTACATCCTATGTTAGGATGGGTCAACAAATCTTTCCAGGCCCTTTATCCATAGCAAAGATGCTTCTGAAGTGAAGAGCAGGAGTGAAGACAAACAGAGGAACTCCTAGGGCCCTTTGTATAATCTTGCCCATGTGGAGAGAATTCCATTGTTCTCTCTGTGATGATACCTCCCCACAATGGAGTTAGTCACATGAGCAAGACACCTGTCCATGTCCTTTTTAGGCAAGTGGCCATGGGGTACTTGCACTTGAACAAAGACATTAACTGGTTGGCGCATTACAAAGTCAGTTTTTCCTGCCTTTCATATCTACATTTCCACATCAAAAGCCATGTATGGGACACATTCAGCCCACTTAATTAGCTTCATTAACATGGGTCCTACAATTTACAGGTACTTCTTCTGCTGTTACACATATCTCTTATTTTGGGTTATTTCCACTCCAATTCATCTGATGAAGTGGGTTTTACCCACAACAGCTCATGATTCTACATACTTTGGTTAATCTTTAATCTCCATTTATTAACAGTAGTGGAGCTGACAGCCTTTGTAGGCCCCTGGTTATAGTGGGGGGCTGTCTCCTTGCTCCAGGAAGGGGTGGAACTGAGGGCAGAAGAGATGGAACAGAGGGCAGATGGCCCTCAGTGCTTCCCAAGGCATGGTGCACCTCCTGAAGCCCTTAACACTGAACAGAGCTACTTTGGCAGCAGTGGTGGTTAGAGCCCTGGAATCACCAGGCCTCAGAACAACTGCCCTCTTTGTCCCCCACATCAGCAGGCCTGATTAACAGTAACCAATACATATTACACACAGTAAGCATATCATACTCATCACTTCTAGTAAGGCAGACTAACTTTTCCTGTTACACAGTCAAGATCAGGTTCTCCAGGGCTCCAGCTTCTGCACGCTATAGTCAGCAGGGTGTGGAGGTCTAGCAGCCCTGATCTTGGGCCATGTCCTGAAGTTAGTGTAATCGCCACTGGGCAGATTTGAATCTAGGAACTCTGGAGCTTAGTACAGGAGCCTCTACTGCTTGAGCTAAAAGCCAGCTGGCACTCAGCTTAGGCTATAGAACTCCCTTGTTCTTATCTCATGCTGTAAGTGGTCTAAGTACCACTGCATGGGACAGTGAATCACACTAGGGCTATGTCTACACTCGCGGCTTCTTGCGCAAGTATGGCCGTTCTTGCGCAAGAATCTGCAGAGTGTCCACACTGCCCGCCCTCTCTTGCGCAAGGAAATTTACAGTACGGCGTGGTAAGAGAGGGCTTCTTGCGCAAGAGCTACGCTCTTTTTTAACAGGTGTAAGCCCTCTTGCGCAAGAGCTCTTGCGCAAGAGGGCAGTGTGGACCCTCGGCAGGGATTTCTTGCACAAGAAAGCCCTATGGCTAAAATGGCCATCAGAGCTTTCTTGCGCAAGAAAGCGTCTACACTGCCATGGGCGCTCTTGTGCAAAAGCACAGCTCGCACATGGCAGTGTGGACGTTTTCTTGTGCAAGACTTCTTGCACAAGAACCCTTGCGCAAGATGTTCTTGCGCAAGAAGCTGCGAGTGTAGACATAGCCTAGGTGTGTGGGTTACCTTAGGTTCCAGAGACCTTCCGTTTGGACCCCAGAAGCTCACACAATCACACTTTAATGTCTTGTCTATGCTTGCAGGCAGCAGTATATAGTGTACATGTAACTACATGTATGTGTAATGTCATCTCAGTATGAACTCTAAGTGTAATGCTATGACTAAAGGGACTAATTAGATCCTTGGAAGGAATCAAAGGAAAAGTAGAAACAGGAAAGTGACTTTGTCTCTGCTCTCACACTTCCAGCTCCCAAGGCATTGCCTTCCTGCATCTCACTTCCCTCTGACCCGAATATGCCCTGGCTGCATAGTTCCCTGACTATACTCTGTCATTCAACAGGCTGCCCAAGTTCAGCTGCTTGCTTTGTCTTCAGAGATGGGAAATATGTATAATTGCTACAGTTATAAAGTACCAGGCAGCATTTCATAAGAAACCCTAGGTTATTCTTGAAGGAGAAAGCATTAGAGAAAATTTCTAGCCAGATTTCTAGCCAGATTTTTCCAGTCCTTTGTTCCTGTAGAACCCAATGTGGCTGGAACATTAGACTGGAAGAGTTTGCAACAAAAACAGTATGCAGCATTCTGGGGTTTTGAGTACATAAGCCATAGCCTCTCCACTTTGTTACCATTGGGGATTTCACGCCAGTAATGTGTTGGATGGAAACTTCTATTTTCATTGGCTTTGGGGAACATGATGTCTTTCACTTGCTGTGGCCCATGCAGTACAAGGAAGTCCCTCAGGCTACTGCTCAAGTGGGTCCACAGTCCTGGATCATCTAGACTTAAGGAACTAAACTCAGCAGCAGCTGTTTCTTGCGCCTCCACCACACTCTTCTCTGATCTACACTTTTCTTCAGGAATGTGCATGGTTACACCCATTTGAGATGGAGATATGGATGCTGCAGTAGCTGCCAGGTCACCTGCACTCTGAGTAACTGGAAGATCAGGCATCTCCTCACCACTCACATCCTCACTGGGGCCAGAAGGCTCACTGTGAACATTTGTGTCTCTGCATCTCAGGAGAGCTCCTTCCTACTTAGATCGAAAAGCTTCCTTTGTTTTTTTTCCTTTTCTGAATGCTGCCCCAGAGGGGCATTTTCTTCTTTCACTCATGACTGCTGTTCTGTGCCAGCTATAGTGGCTCTCAACACTCAGTTGAAGGGGACAAATAAGCAGGCTGGTAGCAGGGCCTGAGTGAGGGAAGATATCAGCATCTTAAGGGCCTAGCTGGCTCCTACTACTTCAGTTGACCGCCTGTTCTCCTCAAGTGGGTTCAGGGAAGCAGCAGGAAACAGGAAGCTCCCTGAGAAGCTGGTGTTAATCAGTCCAGGCTCCTGGGGGTGCTAGAGAGGTACATAAGAGGCTCCTCCTCCTCTCTCTCCCTGCAGCTCCTGCTGCTTTCTGTTATTCCCTCTCATCTTTTCTGCTGCCTGCCTGTTATGTCTCTTGTGCCCTCCTTCCTCCAGCACAGCACTCCACCATCTCTGTGCATCAAGAGCAGAGAGAATACATATGCACCAGCAGCAGACGCAATTTTCTACACTCTGGATCCTAGTGGCGCCCCCCCACACACACACACACAGTCTGGCACCTGAGGCGGCCACCTCAGTTCGCCTCATGGTAAGGCCAATCCTGCTGTCCAGACTCCCAACTCTCAGCCTGCTCCTGCACTTCCCTCCTTCCCAGACTCCTCACTCCAAGCCCACTCCTATACCCTAAAAACCACCCAGACTTCACACCCCCAATCCTCAGCCCACTCCTGCATCCCCTCCCATCCTGGCCCTACTCTCCTACTCCAATCTTTCACCCTACCTCTCATCCAACCCTAGCCTGTTCCGGCACCCTACCACCTCCCAGACCCTCGTATCTACTCCACTCTCCCTCCTACCCAGACCTCAAAGCCCAAACCCACTTCCCAGCAGCCTTCTCCCGCATAGTGAACCCCTCACTTTTTACTTCACCCCTGAACCTAGGGGGTTCAGAAAATCTAGTAGCCTGGCCTCCTTAGGCTCTGCTGTGGGAGGGGAACATGGGGAGTGTCTTTCTGCTTCTCAGTCGGTGGCCATGTCAGTGAGCAAAGTTTTTTTCTTTGCTTCTCACTTTTGTGTGACCCCAGCTGATTTTTCTGTAACTCAGCAGCCCCCCAGCCAAAAAAAGGTTCCACACCCCTGCTCTAGGCAGATTGGGATCTTTGATCTTGAGTTTTCAAGAGCAGGTACTTAGCAAACAGCTTTCCTCCCAAAGGGATAATTTCAAAAGGGTGAATCCAAAGTGAGACATTTACATTCATAAGAACATAAGAACGGCCGTACTGGGTCAGACCAAAGGTCCATCTAGCCCAGTAGACTGTCTGCTTACAGTGGCCAGCACCAGGTGCCCCAGATGTGGTGGACCGAAGACAATGATCAAGCGATTTGTCTCGTGCCATCCATCTCCAGCCTCTGACAAACAGAGGCCAGGCACACCATTTCTATCCCCTGGCTAATAGCCCTTTATGGACCTAACCTCCATGAAATTATCTAGCTTCTCTTTAAACTCTGTTATAGTTCTAGCCTTCACAGCCTCCTCTGGCAAGGAGTTCCACAGGTTGACTATGCGCTGTGTGAAGAACTTTCTTTTATTAGTTTTAAACCTGCTACCCATTAATTTCATTTGGTGTCCTCTAGTTCTTCTATTATGGGAATTAATAAATAACTTTTCTTTATTCACCCTCTCCACACCACTCATGATTTTATATACCTCTATCGTATCCCCCCTCAGTCTCCTCTTTTCTAAACTGAAAAGTCCCAATCGCTTTAGCCTCTCTTCATATGGGACCTGTTCTAAACCCCTAATCATTTTAGTTGCCCTTTTCTGAACCCTTTCCAAGGCCAAAATATCTTTTTTGAGGTGAGGAGACCACATCTGTACACAGTATTCAAGATGTGGGCGTACCATAGTTTTATAGAGGGGCAGTAAGATATTCCTTGTCCTCCAATATATTTTCATTTCTCCAGTTTGCCAACATTTGTTAAAAAATAACATGGGTGATTCAGAGCTTTCCTTACCTACTTCCATTAAGAACCCTGAGGAAAACTTACCTGGGCCTCTCCATTTGAACATATATAATTTTACCACACAGCACCTGCCATTGTTGCAACAACCAGTGGTTGAAAGTTAAAGCCCACAAACTCAAATTAGAAATAAGGCACACATTTTCAACAGGGAGACAATTAACCATTGGAATGAACAACCAAGAGAAAGAGTAGATTTTCCATGTCTTGAAGTCCTCATGTCAAGACAAGGTGACTCTAGGAAAGATCTCCTTTACTCCAACACATGTTCTTGAGTTCAAAGCTGAAATCACTGGATGAAATTCTAAGCCCAGTACAAAAAATGAAGTCACCCTGATTTAATGGACCCTTCTGGCCTAAAAAGGTATGACTGCGTAAGAGGCATGTTATCTGCAAAGGACTGCAGGGAGTGTGTCGTAAACTTGGGATCTAGGACCTGGCAAGCTCCTATTGACGGTAGGTGGGGAGAATTATGGAGGAAAGGTATGTCTTTGAGAGTACAATTTGTACGTGGAAAGGCCTTCTATACTCTGGGTCACATGCACTATGGGGATTCAAGGGTTACCACATCAGACTGAAGTTGTAGCTATGACCCCAGAGGGCCTCAAACACTCAGTCCCTTGATCTGAAATCCACCAGTGATGAGCTGCTGACATCACTGAGGTTGCTATTTGGACTGAGCTCATAATGGCAAAAACATTCCATGCCCCTGCCAGTTGCTACGAAGGAGTTGAAGGTAACACTGCTGATAGGAGTGAACTCGCAGTAAGAGAGAAATAAGGGGGCTCCCACAGCAATGAGCCATCTTCTGAGGAAATGTCCTGCAGTCTCAGAATAGAAGACCTGGAAGGTTCAGAGCCCAAATCACGATGTGCAGTGACTGCTCAGACTGGCTTTGGATGAGCAACAATCACTCTTCCTTGCCCCTTGATCATCTGAATCCTTACAGTGCTTATTCTCCACTTGGAAACGGGAGAGGGGGAAGCCCTGTTAAGATCAATTAACAAGCCATTCTCCCCACAATAAGGTAGTGTAAGATGATTTTCTACAGTATATCAGACAAGACTTTGTTTTACTTTAAATTTAAAAAACCAGTAGTCTTATGGCACCTTAGAGACTAACAAATATAGAGGGTCATGAGCTTTTGTGGGTAATACCCACCTCATCAGATGAGTTGGAGTAGAAATAACAGAATCCAAGATAAATATAAAAGCAAAAGAAGTACCTGTCAACTGTAGGATGAATGTTCATGAAGTTAATTAAGTGGGCTCTGTGTGTCCCTTTCATAGCTATTGATGTGAAAATGTGGATGTCAAAAGCAATTGAAATTTGGCTTTGCAGTATGTTAACCAGTTATTCGAGCCCAGGGTAAGAGTGTCAAATTTGTAGATGAAGTCCAGTTCTTCAGTCTCTCTCTGTAATTGGCAGGTGAAGTACCTTTGTAGAAGAATGGCTACTTTAAAATCCATGACTGAGTGACAAGGTATGTTAAAATGTTCTCCTACAGGTTTGTGTGTGTTACTACCATTTCTGATGTCTCATTTGTGTCCATTTATCCTTTGTTGCGGAGACTGCACAGTGTGGCCAATATACATGGCAGAGGGGCAGTGCTGGCACTTGATGGCATATATCACATTAGAGGACGTGCAGTTGTAGGAGCCCCTGATGTTGTGGCTTATACAGTTAGGTCCTGTGATGGTGTCGCTTGCACAGATATGTGGATAGAGTTGGCAATAGGGATTGTTCCAGGGGTATATTCCTAGGTGACTGTACCTGAGGTGTGGTGTGTGCCTGCTGGAAAGTATTTGCTTCAAGTTGGGATTTTCTGTAAATTGTCTGTATTTTAATTTAAATACTTAAGGCATCAGGGACAGGACTTCTTCATGTGAGCCTAGGGGATGGTGCGATGGTCATTCCCCACAACACAACCCCTGGGTGCAGGGCAGTGTTGGGCTTCTTCACAAACTCCCAGCATTCTTTGCTGCTCATATTTGATGACTTCTGCTAGGGCCTGATCCAAGGAAATAGGGAAATTACAGAGAGGCTGGCTGGAAGCTCAGCTCCCACAGGTAAGTGGACGTTAACTTGCAATGTTACTGACAACAAAACCCTCCGCCACAGGGAAATGCACCATGGTTGACAGGAAAGTTACCGTGCAACTGTCACTTAAAGGTACGCGGACAATGACTCCCACTCATAGAGACAGATGGCCGGGGAGCACAGCTCCCATGGCCAGAGGATCAGGTTTCCATTGTAATGGACAGGCTGCCAATGAGCTCAGCTCCCTCGGGCAAGTGGACGATGATGATCCCCGCTGTTACGGACAAGCCAACCAGGAACCCTGCTAAAACCGGCCGGTTGCCGGCGAGCCCCCTGCCTGTAGCCATCACCCAGCGACATTTCCGCCAAGCACCACGCTTCAGCACACTGCTCTGGGCCCCGGACAGGGGCTGGACCAGTGTGGCTAGCACAGAAGGAGCCGGTCTTTATCTCTAGCTACGGGACCATCGGCGGCGGACTGTTCTCCAAGCTTGCACAGGCAGGGGCGGTTGGCGCCGCTCTGGTGGGCAGGGTTCATCAAGGCTAGTTCCGACAGGCAGGGGCCCTCGATACACGCTCCGCTGGGTAGGGGGCCGGCAAGCCCAGATCCATGTGATAAAAGGCCAACAGATTGCTTAATCCCCGTTCCAGCAACCACTTGTTTTCCTTACAAAACAATTCCTCCCATAAACCAGTTAATGCCGCTCTCTCCCCAGCACCCATTGTCACCTCACCCAGATCAGTTGTCAATTTCCCCCTATGGTACAGTCATGCTGCTAGTGAGTTCAGCTCCCACAGGCAGGTGGAGAAGCGCTCCCACCTTTGTAGACTGGCTGGCAGGGAGCTCAGTGCCCACAGGTGAGTGGACTCGAAATACAAGACTGTAACTGGGACTGAAGTAGAAGAGCAGCTGCCTATGGTATAAAGCTGTGGGAGAGGAAAAATGGGAAGGGGAGGAGAGTTCTGTGAGGTCACATGTTTCCCTGCCCCTGGCTTTATGGTTTCCTTATAGTACAGAGGGTTTCAAGTGGTTTGAAAACCATCACGTCCTTCTAGGGGGTCTGTGGATTGAAGCTGGTGAGAGCTGCCTGGCCCTTTTAGATCCTGGGATCTCTCTGCTGTGAGAGCCAGGGCTCTGGCTGCCTGCTCCACCGCCCCGCCTATCCTCATCTCTGAGCCAAGCCACCTCTTCATAGCTGGGTGCTCCCAGAGAGAGCGGCAGCGCAGCTCCACGTAGCAGCCCAGAAGTGCTCTTGCCTCGCCTCTGAAGGAGCCTGGCATGGCCCAGCTGTGTTCCCTGGAGCCGGTGCCTGCCAGTGGAGACCAGCTGCCATGCCAAGTGCCCCAAGGTGCTCACTGACTGCCATCCTGGTGCTTGGGCTATTTGGGGGGAAGAGGTGAGAATGGGTCACGGCTGAGCTTCGAGCTTTACCAACCACCTTGCCTGGGAAGCACCCGGACATTCGGAGACAACCCAGTGTGGAGAGCTGGGAAAGGTGGGCTTCTGGGCAGTCACCCTGGTTTCCACAGTCATCAAGGGCCTCAGCGGGTTGGGCAGCTCCCACCAGCTTCTGATACGTTTGCTCCTGGCAGCAAGCAATAGTTTTCCAACAGTAAACATAGCATTGGAAGAAACCTCAGGAGGTCGACTCCAGCCCCCTGCTAAAAGCAGAAACAATCCCACCTAGGGCTCACATGACCGCTTCCTCCCTCAGTGCATCGCCTCTATGGGGTGCAAATATTTTTGCTTGACCTAGGATGTTAAAAGGCCTCATTATGGCTCTGACAAATCAGGATGTGTAGTGACTACTCGAGCTCAGATTAGCTGAGCAACTGTCACCGTTCCTCAGCCCTGGAGCCTGGCTCAGATACAAATATTTAACTGCAGATACGGATATTTGTGGATTGACACTGGTATGCCCTGATCCACAGGCCTCTGCTCCCAAGAGACACTCCAGCCAAGGGGGAGGAGCGGGGTCCCATCATGCCCGAAAGCCAGCAGCCCTTGGCTTTGTTGTCTCTTCTCTGTTTCTTGTACATTCCTGACAACAGCAGGGCTGTGGGCGGAATAGACACACAGGAGGAAGGTAGCTGTTGATGCAGGGCACTGGCTTCTAGGAGAGATGGGGACCACAGTCCTCTCCATTGGCCACAGCGTCTCTTGAGAATTGAGCCCTGTGGCTCGGTGGACAGTGATGTCACTCTGTGAAGATCCACATCCGCAGGGTGATATTTGTATCAGCGCAGGGCTCTACTCATTGGAATCCCTACAGTGTTCATTCTTCACTTGGGAACTGGAGAGGTGGAAACCTGCTGGGCCCCATTAACAAGCCACTCTCCCCACAATGAGGCAGTGTAAGATGTTTCTCTACAGCGTATTAGACAAGACTTAGTTCTAGTTTAGATTTAATTTCAGTCACCGGGGCTGCCGCCTCTTCATTTGGATGATTCCCCACACCCAAATAGGGAGGAGGGAGGTGTGCTGAGGTTTCTTCCACACAACAAACCTCCTGTGAGCAGGGTAGTGCTGAGCTTCTTCACAAACTCCCAGCATTCTTTGCCACTTATGTTTGATGACTTCTACTACGGCCTGATCCAAGGCCCAGGCAGGTGAAATAAGGAAATTACAGAGAGACTGGCTGCAAGCTCAGCTCCCACAGGTAAGTGGACGTTAACTTGCAATGTTACTGACAACAAAACCCTCCGCCACAGGGAAATCACCATGGTTGATAGGAAAATTTCTGTGCAATTGTCACTTAAAGGTACGCGGGCAATGACTCCCACTCAGAGACAGATGGCCGGGGAGCACAGCTCCCATGGCCAGAGGATCAGGTTTCCATTGTAATGGACAGGCTGCCAATGAGCTCAGCTCCCTCGGGCAAGTGGACGATGATGATCCCCGCTGTTACGGACAAGCCAACCAGGAACCCTGCTAAAACCGGCCGGTTGCCGGCGAGCCCCCTGCCTGTAGCCATCACCCAGCGACATTTCCGCCAAGCACCACGCTTCAGCACACTGCTCTGGGCCCCGGACAGGGGCTGGACCAGTGTGGCTGGCACAGAAGGAGCCGGTCTTTATCTCTAGCTACGGGACCATCGGCGGCGAACTGTTCTCCAAGCTTGCACAGGCAGGGGCGGTTGAGCGCCGCTCTGGTGGGCAGGGTTCATCAAGGCTAGTTCCGACAGGCAGGGGCCCTCGATACACGCTCCGCTGGGTAGGGGGCCGGCAAGCCCAGATCCATGTGATAAAAGGCCAACAGATTGCTTAATCCCCGTTCCAACAACCACTTGTTTTCCTTACAAAACAATTCCTCCCATAAACCAGTTAATGCCGCTCTCTCCCCAGCACCCATTGTCACCTCACCCAGATCAGTTGTCAATTTCCCCCTATGGTACAGTCATGCTGCTAGTGAGTTCAGCTCCCACAGGTAGGTGGACAAGCGCTCCAACTTTTATAGAGAGGCTGGCAGCGAGGTCAGAGCCCACAGGTGAGTGGACTTGAAATATCATTGACAATGTATCACTCGCCCTTAGGTAGAGACAGTGATTGAAATCACCATGTGGCAGAGTGTATCATACTTGCTCTGACAGGTAGGTGGCCTCAATACACTGTCTACTGGGAAGGGGGTCCTCTGGTGATGTTCGGATAAGCAAAAGGCCCTGCCGTGTATGGGAATGGGTTCAGCCCATTAAGTTGCTTAATCCTCTTCCCCACAAATAAATCACCTGGCTTAAGAATCCAATCTTCCCTGTTCAGTTAATTTGTGCCGCTTGCCCCCCCCCTCCCCCCCCATCAGTTAATCCCTGGTGGAGGTAGAATGACTACAATGTTACAGACAGGCTGTCAGCAAGTTCATGTTAGTGGACACAAATCAGAAACATTACTGGTAATGGAATCATCTTCTGCAGGCAAAAAGGATTGTGACTGATAAATACCAAGAGTGCAATTAGCTCCTACAGGTTAGCGGACATGAATTCCCACTGGTACAGAGAGGCTGCCAGTGCCTTCTGTTTCTGAAGGAACCCAGTGACGATGCCTGCCGTGCTGTTGCAAATACATTTCTGAGCGTGTTTTCAGCAGATTGGTTGCTGGTGAGTCCTCTTGCCTCAAGCCAACAACTTTTACCCCCACCAAAGTCATTCTCTTTACTAGCAGATGCCTGAGGCTGAAGGGCCAACATCTGAAGGGTGGTGATTCAATTTTTACTCAGGAGAGCCCTGTGAAATGCTCATTTCCCCAGAAGTATCTGTAGTTAGGCAGAGATCATTAGCAAATCGCGACATGGTGGGTGATGGGGGATTAAAGCAATGGGCAGGGAGTCACTGCCAGAGAGGTGCATTGGTCACTTTCAGGAGCTCCCCCAGGTGAGTACCCATCCCTCTCCAACTGTTTTCCACATTGCATTCCCCTACCTCAGCCCAGAGCCTACACTCTGCACCCAAACTCCCTCCCAGGGCCATATGCTCTCCTACACCCAAACTTCCTTCCAGACTCATAGCTTCAAAGGATTTCAGGGATGTGACTCATAAGAGATGGTGGGTCTGGCTGCTGTAATTCATGTGGGAGAGGAAGAGGCAGGGAGCAAGTTTAGAAGGGGCAGTGGCTCTAGTGGAGAGTGGGAAGACACTGGGAAGACTGTTGCCCATCAGGGAATAAAGGGAATCACTCCGAAGGCAGAGCCAGTCTGCTGCATTTTGGGAGATGAGTAAAGATGGGGGCAGGAAGGGAAGGAGAACTGTGGATTGGCTGGTAAGGGTGTGAGATGGGGGGAGGCGGCCACGGGGGCCTAAATTGCCATTGGCTCCAATGTCATTCACCTCACACGCGTCTTCCTTCTTAAGCTCTATTTTTTCAGTGAGGCACCTGGACCCACAACAACAGTTGGGTCAGCCCAACAGGGAGCCATTGAGCAGAAATGACACAGATCTGTTGGAGCTGATGCTACTAATGAAAAAGGAAGAGATGGACAAGGAAAGAGTCACTTTGACCTGAGCCACTATGGAGAGTCCATGATGGGAGACAGCTGTTTTTTTTTGTCATGATAGGGAGAATGGGATGATTTAATTGGGGCTGGTTCTGCTTTGGGTAGGGGGTTGGACTCAATGACCTCCTGAGGTCTCTTCCAACCCTGTGATTCTATGGATCTTTTCCACATGTGCAGGTAAGTATGGCTATTTAGTCATACATGTTTTACCCTATAGGAACAGGTTTTTTCCCCATATTGGAACCATGGAGGAGCCCAAGCTTTGAGCTGTAGAGTCACTAGGTTTGGGTGCAGTATGTAGCCTCGGTGCTGCAAGAGGCGATCCAGTCATAGGGGTAGCATGTGAGGATCGCACACCTCAAGGTGTCGTAGGTAAGGAACCCAAGGCTGTCAGGGCCCTATTGGTGTGATGAGGATAATGTATGCCTGGTCTGTGCATAGAGTGGTGCAAGAGTCCTTCGTGGAGTGAAGGACTTCATCAGTTTTAGAGGCAAATAGGTATGTCCTGTCAAAAGGGAGGTCTTCCACATTATTCTGTATCTCCTGGGGGATCCCTGAGCGTGCAACCAAGAAGCTCTATGCATCACAACCATTGTAGTGGTGGTCCGGGCAGCTGTGTCAGCAATGTCCATGGCCTCTTAGAGGGCTGCTTGGGCTACTGTTTGGCCCTCTTGAATGATTGATTGTAACTGGAGGTTTTGTGAGATCCCCACTGAAGAAGTCCCCTTGGAGGGCTGTAGAGATTTCTCCAGCAGGACCATCTTTAAGTGGATCTCTCTGGCTTTGGGAGCATTCTGTGGAATGTGGGCTTCCCCTAGGCACTGGACGCACAAAGAGTGGCCATCAGAGACCAGCATGGCCTCTCGACAGGTGTCACATTTTTTGAAGCCGGGCAAGCCCAGCGTAGCATCCATTGTTGAAATGGAGCAACGACCTGTACGAAGGGGGCAAGGAAAATAATACAGGTTTGGGTTTTTTTTTTAAACTGCCGAGTTAGGGTTGTAGTAGGTGAAGAGAATAATTTTAATGTCTTTTTGGATTTTAGGATGAAGGAGTTAGCACTGCCTGATGGCTCTGTCTGCTGCTGAGGATGGTAGAGAAGGAACCGAGGGGGCTGCAGCACAGGAGCGCAAATCGGGGGCATGTGCGGCGTGGACAGGCACTACTAGCAAAATTCTCTGATCACCGACATGAGGACACACCAACACTTAGAGAGGAGCACCCACAGCAACACCACTTAAAGAAGCCGGGCATGTGGCCAGGAGCCTGGGGGGATCAAGCAGCTTTCACCAGCTTTCAATCCACCAGCTCTGAGCTGGAGGTGACTGTTTTCAAAATGAGAGGCATAAGGGAAGTTGAGGAGAAATATTACAGCAGAAGAAAAAGAGAACAAGAGAGATTTAGTATTAAATTGTCAAAGCCGGAATCATTTTTGTTTGCTTGTCTTTAAAAAAAAAAAAAAAAAAAAACAGCCTTAAAATAAGTGTTCTCCATGAACTTTGCAGATGGAACTCATCAGAATTCTAAAGGAACGGAGAAGCTCTTTTCAAAGCAAACAACAGTATGGGCCCAAAATGAAAACCCGGAGACAGGATTGGGGAGGTGTAATAGGGATGGGTTCTGAGTGCACCACTGAAGGGGTCAAATCAGGGCAAATTATTTAGAAACAAGGCTATTTACAGTCAAGACTGGAAAGCCTTCTAAGGAACACCAAAACAGTCAGAAAGAGTACTTCTTTTTACCACTCTGGTCAGCAAGAAGTCACACAAGCAATCCCCTCAGACAGTGCAGCTTTTCCTGTGTCACGACCAGTACCGCATCTTACACGGATGAGAGATTATGTAAACCAATCTCACCAACTCTGAACAGGTTCTTCCAATCTGAAAGGACCAGCCACATTCCTAGTTCAATTTATACCCTCAGTTCTTACCCAAAAGAGCTCTCTGTACCAATCCTTTAGAATCTAAAATCTAGAGGTTTATTAGTAAAAGAAAGAAAGAAAAGATTGAAAGTAAAATTGTTAAAGCAATTACACATAGTTCTTGGTGCAGGCTTGTAGCATAGATGGAATAAATTGCAATCTTAAAAGTTTCTGGAAATCAACCTTTCTTAAGATGGGTCATCAATCCTTCTGGGCCCAGTTCATAGCAAAGCTGCCCCTGAAGTGATAAGCTGGAATGAAGACAAATGGGAGGAACCTCTAGAGCCCTTTTTATAACCTTGCAAATGTGGAGGGAATTCCATTGTCCTCACTGTGTGAAAGTACCTTCCAAAATGGAATTTGTCACATGAACAAGTCACCAAACTATGCATGATTTAGTCCAGGGCTACTCAACTTTGGAAGCCCTGGGGGCCCCAATGATACAGCACATGCTGAGGGCCGCAACTTAAGTGTGGTTGCATATACAGGCAAATATATACACAGATATATGAAAATAGCTTCTTTCACGCTGACGGACATGAATACTAAGCACTTCCCACAATGCCCCAGTGCTCCCGGCACCTCCTCCTTGGGGGTTAGGAATGCCGATACCCTGTACCCGTCTGTTCCTTCTCAAGTCCCCCCTGCTCCTGCTCCTCCAGCTTCTCCCCTTAGCCCCAACCCCATGGCCGCTGAGGGCCCTGCACACAAGTCGGTGGGACCACCCGAGGCAGGCACCAGGCCCAGCCTCATCCCTGAGCCCCATTTCCTACTTTCTTCCCCTTCCACCTCCCGCCTCCTCCCCCCCAGGTTCTTTCTCCAGTCCCTCCCATTATATTTACCCCAATTAAAAATTACAGAGTTTATTATCCCAAAACAAAAAGTCCTGTTTATTTTACCAGCAGGGGAAAGGAGAGGTGTGTGAGAAAGGGAACTCTGGGGCACTGCAGAGGTCCCTTGTGGGGAGTCACGGGGGAAGAGTCTCACAGGTGTACTTGTCTGAAACTCTCCCTCAGGGTGTCTCAGATGCGCACAGCCCCCTGCTGGGCCTGCTGAGCTGGTCGGCCTCTGCTCCCCACCCTTGCAAAAACATCTCCCCCTTATTTTCACAAATATTGTGGAGGACGCAGCAGGACACCGCCACTTGGGTCCAGGTGGATGAGGAGACAGTGGAACCTCCCCTTCTAATGCTCAAAGGCACCCTCCACCACAACGCGCAGGCTCTGCTGAGCCTGCTGGTGAAACGTTTCTTGCTTTGGTCAAGATGTCCTGTGCAGGGCTTCATTAGGAGCAAAAGGTAGGCTCCATCCCCCACGATGCACATTGGCATGTCAACGTCCCTGACCCTGATTGTGTGGTTGGGGAAAAAAGTGCTGGTGTGCATCTTCTGGTAGAGGCTGGAGTTGTGGAATGTGGGCATTGAGCACCTTCACCCGACCACCTGATGCTGATGTCGGTGAATCAGCCTCTGTGGTTCACGAAGGCCTGCAGCATGATTGACAAATACCCCTTCTGGATGATATAATCAGAAGCCTGGTGGTCAGGGGGCCTGGATGGGAATGTGGGTGCCATCAATGCCCTCTCTCTCCCACAGCTGGGGAATCCTATGGTGGCAAAGCTGGCAACGATGGAGTCCATGTTGCTCAGAATGATGAACCTGAGCAGCAGGATGGTGTTAATGGCCCTCACCACTGGAGAAGACGACAGAATCACAGGGCTGCCAGAGCCCTTGAGAGGTCCCAAGCCCAACTCCCCTTTTCCCACACCAGGACCAACCCCCTACTTACCCCATCCCCCGGCAGGGGTTTGTGAAGGCAGGACTGAAAAACCTTCCAGGGAGGGAGCTTCCCCACCACACCTTCCCTAGGGAACCCCATTCCAGCAGTTCACCACCCTCCTAGGACAATCGTAAGGATCATACCTGCATAAGCACGGCCCCCGATGGTTGATCTCCCCATGTCAAACTGGTTCTCATAGGAGTGGTAGCTGTGCAGCTTGGTGAGTTTCTAAAGTGCAATGGCGACCTGCTTCTGGAGAGGGATAGCAGGTCTCATGCGGGTGGCACCTGAGGACGGGGCGAGCCACTGACGCAGCTCGAGGAAGGTGTCCTGCCACATGCGGAAGTTCTGGAGCCACTGCTGGTCATCCCACCGCTCCATGATGATTCAGTCCCACCAGACAGAACTGGTGTCCAGTCACCAGAAGCAGTGGTGCATGGTGTGCAAGGGAAGGGGCTATGCTGCATGAGCAGAATGTGGAGAGATGAGAGGAGGTGCCCCACCGGGAGCGGTGGGTCCTGTTCCTGCGGAGCCATGAGGGCAGCCTACACTAACTGTATCAGGAGGTGTGGCAGCAGGTCTAAGAGTCAGAGACTGTTTTCCAGCTCTATGGCTGGAGTGCTGTGGCATCCGCAAGAGCAACCAGAGCACACAGTGAGATGAGTTTGCTGTCCCTCAAGGAGATAGGCCAAGGTGAAAAGCCTGAGACACGACTGTACAAGTGGGTCCCTTTAAGCACAAGCCTCATCTAGCCTCAGGCAGCAGCTATAGGAAGTGACTGCTGTCCTGATGCCCTGCCCGAAGAGCTTCCAGGGGGCCTTAAATGCAATTCAGTCTCCAATCAGTGTGGACGCTTTATTTCGAAATAGCTCTGTGCTAGTTTGATGGGCATTTATAGTGTGGATGTGCTATTTCGAAATAACCTATTTCAGAGTTTTTATTCCAGAATAGCTTATTTCAAAATAAATGTGTAGTGTAGATGAACCCCAGGGTGCTACAGGACCATTATTGTTTTTTAGACTATTTTAGTTTTCCTGCAAATTCTAGTCACCATTAGGTTTACACAAAGATGTACTTACATTTATGAATAATGTTCTGAGACCTCTGAGTTTCTCCAGTCAGACCAAAAATTTGACATAAAAGAGCTTTCTGAAGTTAATGGAAAAAAGTGCTGCAAAGAACCCCACATCAAACAAAAACTGTTCTCTTCTATTTTTCTCATTTTTCCCCAGTAAGTTTTACTTTCCTTTTACATAACCTTTCTTCTTGAAGTCTCTTCATAGGTACATTGAACCAACCCATATTAGAAAATAGCATACCAGAACAACTCAACTTCCCCATCTACTGAATTCTGCCTCTGCCACAATCTGTACTTTTAAAATTCTCTTCTCAAAGAGGATTCAGCTACTATTCCTGTCTGAAGTATGTGTGCCTTAAGGTACTGTTGGTATTATTCCCTGACTTTTATGATAATTCACTTTTTGTAAATAAATGTAAAAGGGGAAAACATCCAATATACATATGTGAATGCATAAACTCCTTTATTGAAAATATTGCGATAGCATTGCATTACATATATTCAATATTCATAGATTAAAGTGTAAAGGCTCACAGAAGTTTGAATGAACAACACTGCTGAATATAGAACACAGCATTTAGATATGCTCTGACAAGTATAGAATAATGGAATAAATGGTAGGTAAATAAGAGATACATATGTAAAATGGCAAACTTTTTGCTTGTAACTAGTGAGTGGTATGCAACTGGCCAAAATGGCAGACATTATTAGTTATTCCTAGACTCTCTCAAACTACTATGCTATTAACAATTTCTAAAATATCTTACAGCTAAATCCATCAGACTTTTTATGGTGAGTAGATCAAGTGGAAGAAAACAGTGTTAACAGCTTACATGCACTGTGTTATAGACTTATTTTTACAGCGTCAGTTTTTAACTGCATGGAACCTCCGTGTGGACTTAAGATTGACTTATACTTTTGAAAGAAAAACACTTGGCAGCTAAGTTGTTCCCTTTTATTTCTGAAAGATGGGAAAAGAGGGTGAAGAATAGTAACTATTTGAAATTATACTACTTTAGTGGACTATTCCAAGTGTATTCAGTGTTTTTTGAAATGGAAGTGTAACACCATTTTTAAAACCTGACTTCTTTTAAAGTAATTAACTGGATTCAGTATGACGTGGTTAAATTTTGCTTTGAACTCTAAAGGCAGGACAGTATTCCTTTCCTACCAGCAGAGTTTATCATTGAAACAAATTTTTTTAAAACACCCACAAATCAGAATGGGTCATACACCATAAAGAAGCAAGTATTTTCCTGTTTCCTTCAGTTACCTTTTGTACCTATGGATGTTTTCATAGCACTAACTTGATTAGAGTTCAGCTCTGCCTTTTGCAAATGTCCCTCAAAAGAAAAAAATTCTGGTCTGGATTTAAATGCCACTTCATTAAACCAAAAGAAATAATTAGTTACTTGTTAAAGCATAAAATCAGCCTGTTGGTTCAAGACTTTCAGGAAGGAAACCAAATATAAATTACCAAGGAAACGTATTACATCAACATAATATGACCTGTTTGGGAAAGAACATTCCTTCCCACTTTACACACTATATTTTTTTCACCCATAAAAAAACCAAAATCCAAGATTTTCTTAAAAATAATAATAATAATAATAATAATAAAAAAAAACCCAACAAAAAACACCCCAAAAACAGTAGGGTTAGACTAATGGAACAGCGAGCTTTCAGTACAACCACCTAAATGTGTGTGAATAACAAACTGTGATTCTTTTCAGACATTTTTTTAGTAAGGAGTATAAACATGCCAGGGCAGAGCCTCAGCTTATGTAAACTGTCATAGCTCAAATGACGTCAACCTATGACAAGTTAGTTAACCTAGCTGTCCTACATGTTGCTGGAACAATAGAAATAGGACAGCAGAATCAATAATGGATGCTGAGAGACCCATCTCTCTCCTACCATCGACAAGAAATCCAGAATTATGCACTCAGTGTTTCTGCCAAACCAAAAAAAAAAAAAAACAAAAAAAAACAAACAACCACCCCAAAATTGGGGAAACAACAAAACAGAAACAAAAAGTTTCATTTACAAAATAAAAAAATTATAAAATTAACTTTAGAAATCAAATGGATTTGTTGCCAGCACATATGAAAACTACCTCAATAGTATTTTTCTGTCATATTCTGAGGTTTTAAACATTAAAAAAATACCTAATACATTTTAAACAAATGTACTATACAATAAACAATAAATTAAAAGATTTAAAACACATGTTCCCTTTAAGTGCTGTGTTCATCTATTACTTCAGATGATTATTATTTTCATGGCAAACAGTTTGTAGAGTTTTTTTTGGTTAGCACTTATATGTAATATAAATACCATGGAATGTACTATGTTCCCCCACAGTATTTTTTCCACAGTTACACAAAATAAAAAAAAACTGCTTTAAACAAATTCATACACGATGAATGTCTTCATAAGCATCTTGTTTCCTTATTGAAGGACTGTTGGAGGGAAGAGAGTAAAAACACTAACACAGACTGGTCCGCTTATTGTTTTCTCCATTTTTGCCTCTTAAAATTGGGTTTCAGAACATTTCAATGTGTATTCATGCTCTGCTATGTTACCAGAAAGAAAGTGTTATATTGTGAGGCAGCCTGTGCTGGGGATTTAACTTTCAGTATCCTCAATTAACCCAGTTAATTAGGCAGTCTGTTTTTCACTCAAATGTCCATACTTCCACATCTTGTATTATGAAATCTTCTTTCTTGGATAGGATGTCATTATTGAAGGTGCTGCAGGAGTTGCTTCTCCCATGATACAGATCAGAATCTAGCCATAAACCAAATCGACCACTAAAAAAAAAGAAAAAAAATGTTGACATTATTTATAGCAGCTAAGCCCACATCTTTGTTAGCTGGAAATTAAATAAAACCCCCGAAACTTAGCAATTATTCTATCAACAATAGTTTATAAATTTTCACTTGCGCCTAAAATTAAGGTCCTGATCTAGCAAAGGACTTAAACATATGCTAAATTTTAAGCTTGTAAGTAGTTCCATTGACTTCAAAGTTTAAGTAATTTGCTAAATTAGGAACAAAACCCAGATCCAATAAAATGAAATTTGCAGTGGTTACATGGCTACCCACTTACCCACATTATCCCCTCTTCACATACATGGAATAATGGCCAATGTTTGCTACACTCTGTTAGCAGGAGAGCTTCATTAACAGGTAATGCCTCTCTCTGCAGGTCATTACTAAGTGCAAAATATTAGCTGCCTAAGTTGCAGATATTTGATTTCTTGTAAGGGAAGTTAGAGTGTGTCCAGTACCCTTCTAATAAGACCCTGAAACTGCCTGAAGACATCAACCATGGATGGTGGTGGAGACATAAGTCACGTCATCAGGTGATGACGATCAAATGGGTGTGTCTCAGGGTAACATCCTCATCTGCCCTTGCCTCCTGCTCTTCAAATGTCTCCTCCTGTTGTGGATGGGTACGTATCCCTAAGAGGCATTCCTGGTGGTCTGTGAAACTGCTGTCAATACACAGCCCATGTGTCCCAACCTGGCACTGATGGAGCCCCATTAGAAAATGGGGGTGGTATAGACAACTAGTTTCATCTATCTTAGTGACCAGCAAGGTTTTCCCTATGCAAAGGCAGATTCCCAAAGCAGTATGCCGGAGAATTCATCAATTTCAAGGAGACTGGGAGTCCCTTCCACCATATCCTACCATTGACAGGCAGCCCCTGAGGATGGAGGAGATCCCTGTACTGCAGAGGGACCTCTTGGAGATGCTTCCTACAAATCAGCCATGGGGACTCTGGTTCATCTGACACAAAAGTCCTTTGAATACCGAAATTCCTGTAGTACCGAAAAGGACCCTGGCATCGATGCTGTTGCCAGCAATTCTGCAGCTGATGCTATCAACCATGATGGGTAGACAGGATATATTATAGATGTCAGGTGCTGATGCTTGCTTGGTAGTGAGGGTACCACTTGTACAGACAACCCTGACAGAGCTGCTTGCATTGGGAATGATGATTGGGTTAAGGTGTGTGACAGCAACAGTGGCTGAACAGAATGCTTCACTGCTGATGGCAGGGCAGAACTCAATGGCATCATGTGCATACAGGTGCCCCATCAGATCTGTGCTTCCTGTCCTTGGATCTAACTACAACTCTCTGTGCAAAACAAAGAGAAGGCCAAGTATGCTCTAGGCAGACACGCTAGGATTCTATAATGCTGAGGCAGTAGAGGAGGAACGGAGGGTGATTTGCAGGTGCATCCCTATGTAGCCATAGAGTCTGCCAAAAGGAGGCATACGGTGCGTGTGCAGGCCAAATGGACGCTGCTGACTAGAAATTTCTAATCATGGCTTTGAGAGGCGTATGTGCTCCTAATGTAGAATGCTCATAAGGACACTATTCAGAAAAAAAAAATATCAATCTACTGTACAAACCAGTTTTTCCTTGCACACTTATGTAATAATATCCCTTTTCACCCAAAGGGTAGTATTTCAAAACCAAAACCCATACACTTACCCACCACCTCCAAGTTCTAGAGAGCCGATATCTCCATTGATAAAGTAGGTGTTTTCTCCAGACCACTTAAAAACCTGAAGAAGCAAATGTGATCATCAGGAATCTAATATGCTAAAAAAAGTAGGCTAGGGAATTATTCTGAGTAATTAAATATGTGTGTGTGTCGCTAGGGAATTATTCTGAGTAATTAAATGTGTGTGTGTGTGTGTGTGTGTGTGTGTGTGTGTGTGTGTGTGTGTGTGTGAAAAAAACAGCATGATTCATATCTAAAAAAGGCACAGATATAGACTGCTTTAAATTTTACATGTGTGCGCAATCAATACACCTTTCCTTTTTAGAGAGAAACTTTTTAATATCTTCAATATTTCAATGCAGTATTTTAGGACCGTCTCACAGTTACCCCTTCTCTAGTTTTCTTGTCACTACAGTGTTAAGTTCTACGTGAAATGAACTGCTTCTGTTGCTAGCCTCCTCTTTGCTTTTATTTCATGGTTTATTCATTATATTTTTCCCACACAATCAATCTACAACCTTCTTCTCAACCTCATGGAAGAAACTGGTCCAGCTCTTTTAATCACCTTTGCCTCAAGTATAATAGTTTGGTAGCACTGAATGAATAGTTTAATGATTAGCTCCACTCACAAGCAGTTTGTTATACACTTTCCAATGGATGCTTTCTGAGGAGTCAATGTTTTTCTTCTCTCTCTAACTAACAGAGTTGGTCCAATAAAAGATTATTACCTCTCCCACCTTGTCTCTCTAATGTCCTGAAACCAACATGGCTATTTCAACATTGCAAAAGGCTGTCTTGATAGTATGCTGTATCAGTAATGTTTTATCAAGCATGTTTCACAAGTGGAGCTCCTGGTAGCCTTGGGTCCCCTCCCCCAATGAGTTACCTTGAAGTTTGGACTAAACGTGTAGAGGAAAGTTTCGCCCGTGCCATAATAGTGGTCACTAAATCTGAAAGGGTGCGTTGCATATGCTCCAAATATCTGTCAAAACAAAAATGGTTGCGTTATACTTGAAGACAATTAGCAAAATTCAATTGAGAAAGGACTTTCAAAAATAATTTCTGACAAATAACTGCACTGGTGTTTTAGGTAATAAAGGCTAATTAGTAAAATTCAGTAAAAATTGCTGATTTGGTGTCTGGGTTGTACACACCCCTTTTTAGTTTTAAAAGCCACATAGCTCTAGATATGGGGATTCTAGAAGCTACCTGAATACTTCACACCAGTTTCAATAATGCTTTGCCAGCTCTCTGCTATGTTATAACAAATTAGTAACTGAATCTGGTTAGTGATTGGGATGGATGCTTGTGAGAACATTATTACATTTTCTATGGAGCATGCTTTGCAACTGTGAATGCTGTAGAGATTTTACCTCTTTTAGTGCTAGTATTTTCCTGGGTTTGATTTTAAGGATTATATGCTAATTTAACAGTATTAAGCATAGTCTAAAATATATCTCAACTTATTTTAATTCATGCTATTGCACATCATTGAATTGGCAGAAAACTGCTGCTTTGCTAACAAGCATACCTATGTGAAGGCTTTACTGCAAATGATAAAAACACTTATGTTTAATCTATTTACAATCTTAACACCTTCTACAATGGGTCATCCAAATCAAATAAGTGCACTATACCCAAGTCCTAACCTGGTTGTCCATATCTTTGATGACAAGGAGGACTGGACTGTCAAGAGACGCTGATTTCCTATACAGAGTTTTCAGACTGGTTCCATGTTCCAATGTGCTATATGCAAGCCGCCATGGATATCCCTGCACTCTTGCTGGCAAACAGCGGGCAAGCTAGAAGTGAAAGAAAAGAATGGTGTAAGCATTTAATTATACATGATTTCTCTCTCCATCTCATATTGACAGCCAGGAGATCATCGTAAGAAGTTGTGCCTGACACCTAGACATTAAAGAGATGAGTATTAACTGCGATTGATCAACAGACTAGTAAACTCACACAATTATCTCAAAATTAATAGTGATTTAAAAATTAATTGTGATTAATTGCACTGTTAAACAATAGAATACCAACTGAAATTTATTCAATATTTTTTGATGTTTCCTACTTTTTCAAATATATTGATTTGTTACAACACAGAATACAAAGTGTACAGTGCTCACTTTACATTATTTCAAATATTTGCACTTTAAAATTATAAAATAGTATTTTTCAGTTCACCTCATACAAGTACTGAAGTGCAATCAATCATAAAAGCATAGCGTACAAATGTAGATTTTGTTACATAACAGCATTCAAAAACAAATCAATATAAAACATTAGCGCCTACAAGTCCATTCATGACTAATTTTTTAAATTGTGCGAATAATCGTGAAATTTTTTTAATCGCTTGACAGCCCTAGTGTTTACAATGCATTCAAAATAAAGAGATGAAGCAGTCAGAAATTTCAAGTTGCTACTGCTAATATAATCATTCCACTATCAGCAGGAAAGAAAACAAATCAGAAATCCATTACTAATTATACCTGTTCTACGTGCATATTCTCTAGGAGCGCACTGTGGTGCTTTAGGACCGGCAAAGAGTCATCTTCTTCCTCACAGTAACTGCAAATGCTCTTTCGACGTTTTGCTTCTTCTACAGTAATAATCTGAGACACAAGAACACAAGTATTATAAATGTGAGTCAATTTCTGGGTTTTCATTAATCTGAAACTTGAAAAAGCACGATTAGACTAATGGGCTTAAATGAGTATACAGGCCCAGAAAGTGAATATCTCCTACCTATGCAGGATCACCCAGTGTAAGAGGATACATACAATGTATATACAATGGAACCTAATGAATAAAGAAATGCTATTTACCCTCTCCCACAATACAAAACTCGGGGATTACCTGATGAAATTAAATAGGCAGCAGATTCAATACAAACAAAAAGAAGTACTTTTTCCCCTCACATCACAATTAATCTATGGAACCCCTGTCATGGGAAGAAGTGGTGGCCACAAGAATAACAGGGTTAAGAAAAAAGAACTGATCAAATTCATGGAAGATAGGTCCACCAATGGTAATTAACTGAGATGGCCAGGAATGCAACCAGTGTTCCCTCTAACATTTTCTATTCTTGGGCAGGTTGAATTTTCTTGTGTGTACCACCAATATTGAGGTAGTGTGTTGACGTACACCACCAATACAAACAAAACACAGTGTGTGCGTATATATATGCGCGCGCGCACACACACACACTCCATATATACATATTTTTTAAGCAGTCCATATGCATGGAATAAAATATATTAAAACAAGACACTAATGACTAGTTGTTGTGAGGTACACTTAGTGACTACAAAGATGCTGTACAAAGGTAGGGAATTAGCCTTCTTGCACTGGAAGAAGAGTAGAAGCCCCAGAACAAATTAACACATGGCTTCAGGGTTTGTAGACATTTGCATGTTTCAAAGAGCTTGCAAAACAAACTAGAATCATCCTACAAAACAACTAGAATCACTCCTAGTACTTGCTACTTCTAACTCATAAAAGCCAGAACTCGACCAGATAGCAAAGATCTGGCCTCAATGCAACACAATTTACCATGTATTAATTAGTAACACAGGATTTTAAAAAATCATTAAGTTCAGAGTTTAGGTATTGCAACACTCCAAAAATTTCTGTTTAAAGAATTAAAAAACAACAAATAGTCCTGCAACACATTAGGACTATTCGCTGTTTTTTAATATTTTTACAGCTACAGACTCACACGGCTACCCCTCTGAAACTGTTAAAATAATCTTTTTTTTTCTTCTCATCTTAAGGCATTAACACCCTGTATGAAAACTTTGCTTGAAATATTAAGATGCAAATGTCCTTCTAGCATGCGTGCACGTGCGCGCGTGCGCTAGTGCGCACACATACACACACACACACACAGAGCTTTCCTTCCTTCCCTCCAAACCAGCCTAACAGAGAGGACTGCAGTGAGTCAGACACCCCAAACAAACCACCCCCTGCCTCCACCACTGCACAGATGCCAGCACTCAATCACTCTCTTTCCCCCACCTTACCACATGCAGTCATTCCCATTACCTCCCCCTTCCCAGCCCAGGAGGATTGAAGAGGCTGCTGAGTTTTGGTCTCGCTGGGTATGTATACATTGCATTCCTTCGAGAGAGAGAGGAATGCAAATGCAGCCAAGCAAAATTGCAAATGAAGCGCGGAGTTGAATTTCCCGCACTTCATTTGCATAATCGTGTCCGGCCGCTGTTTCGAAATACCCTATTTCGAGATTTAAAACACCATCTAGATGCGGTTATTTTGAAAGAAACCCCTTCTTTTGAAATAACTCTTACTCCTTAAAAAATGGAGGTTTAACGGTTATTTCAAAAGAAGGGGTTTCTTTCAAAATAACCACGTCTACACGGCGTTTTTTATCTCGAAATAGGGTATTTCGAAACAGCAGCCGGACGCGATTATGCAACGAAGAGCGGGAAATTCAAATCCGCACTTCATTTGCAATTTCGCTTGTCTGCATATGCATTCCTCTCTCAAAGGAGGAATGCAATGTAGACATGCCCTCTGTCTCTGTCTCCTCTCTCCCTCCGGACTTCCTCCCCAAGCCAATTAATTACTCCCTCCCCACTCCCAGCCACTCATTCCCTGCTTATCTTGGCTGACTGTCTTCCATTTCAAGCATGCTCCAGGCAGCAGCTGAGGTCCTGTCCCCGCCGCTCAGCTGATCTCCCTGCCTGTGTGGGGAGCTTTGAGCCTCTGCGCAGGGCTCAGAACATAGTTGCACGGCCGCTCAGCTGCACATCTTAGAGGAAACTCTGGATGTAATCCCATGCTTGAGGCAACCCTACACTCTGACTGTCAGAAACTGGGAGTGGAAGATGAAGTGGATCACTTCAAATTTACTCTTATCTCCCAGAAGCTCTGGAACAGTCACTGTCAAAAGACAGGATGGACTAACTGGACTATTGGTCTGACCCAGTACAGCAGCTAGTACATACTTAGTCCAACATCAAAGGAGTGCAGAGGCCACCTCCTCCTAACAGGCAACATGTGCACCTGGGGCACAGGGTGTGGGATGTTCTTAAATATGAAGGATATAGAAGCTTCTTTGTTTTCCTTCCTGCAGTTAGTCAAGCATAATGAACTCTTCTCTCAGATGTTAATGCAAAACACTAGTGTAAATAAGGCTGTAAGTTTCATTTTCTATTATTACTAAAACAACAGCCCTTTCTCGCTCATTTACCAAGAAATAAACTGAAATAAAACAACACACCAAAGAACCAAAAAAAGAAAGTTACATCTGAGCAAAACCTGGAAGAGGGCAAGCTCTGAACAAAACTATATGCTCAGTCAAGTATTTAGTACCAAATTTTGTAAGTTCTTGTATTTACAAGTTATTTTGGGAAACTGAAGTTTGTTTCAATAAATTTTAAGAATGTATTCCAAAGTCAAAAATATCATGGTATTAAAAACAAAAGTCTATCTTTTCACTGGAAAAATCATCCAGTAATTCACTGGAAATGCAGAGAGGGGTAGGTTGCTGACAGGTTTTAAATCAGTGTGTTACAACTTTAAACACAACCTGGAACCATATAAAAACTCTCTAGTCAGATTCAGATGTCCTTCCTTTAGCTAGAAGGAAAATACCAAGCCATTCCTCTCCCATAACTCCATGAAGGTCATTGCCTGTTCCAATAGGGCTAGGACTTTAGTGAAAACTGAGAATGGTGTTAAAATGGTTAACTGGTGAAACAACAGCAAGTTACCAATTAACTGTTTTAACCTAGGTCCCACCACCCAGTTTGCTGTAGTAGCGAGGTTCTGCACACTGGACCTGCCGTAGCCAGGGCTGCTCTAGCCCAGCATGGCTGGCTGGTGGAGTTAACTAGGAAGGGCTGGTTATCCAGTAAGCATACTGATAAGCAGGAGGCTTACCAGTATGCTTACCGGTTAACCAGTTAACATCCCTGCTTTTGTGTCTTCTAGTCCAGTATGTTTAAAGTTGTTTAAGGCAATGGTTCTCAACTAGGAGTATGTGTACTCCTGAGGGTACACAAAGGTTTTCCAGGGGGTACATCAACTCATCTGGATATTTGCCTAATTTTACAGCAAGCTACTTAAAAAGCAGTAGCAAGGCCAGTACAGTAGAACATCAAAGATAAATGCCAGAGTTACACACTTACCAGCCAACCAGACATCATGAGGAAGCAGAAGTTTTCCATCTGGCAGCAATGGAGACAAGACAGAGTACTGTACTGCCTTGGGGCTCAAGGATTCAATCAAGGAGGAGTTGGGGCTGCAACTCTGGAGGGGAAGGGTGCTAGGGCTCCAGGCCTTGGGAGAGGGGGCAGCGCAGGGGTTGTGTGTCAGGGCTTCTGCCCCGCAAGAGCACTAGGGCTCAGGGCTTCAATCCTGTGTCTCTGTTCCTGGCTTCTGCCCTACAGAGTTCAGGGTTTCAGCTATGAAGAAAAGCACCTGTTTTAGCCCCCTCTCCCCTGCTACCTCAGTAGCTAAGGCCTTGCACCCAGCCACCCCCTGTGATGCTGAGGCCCTGGGCGCCAGCATTTTCCCTAAGTCTAAAGCCCAGAATGTCCCTTCCCCCATACTTACAGTTGCAGCCTCAACCCCCAGAGGCTGAAGTCCATAACATTTTGTTCAGGAACTTTTCAGAATTATGATCAACCTCCACTCCCCAGGTGTCCATAACTTTTGTTTCTACTGCACAAACTAAAATTTCATCCATTGATTTTATATTGCTCTACATACTACACATTGAAATGTAAGTACACTATTTGTATTTCACTTAATTTATTATATAATTATATGGTCAAAATCAGAGCAAGCCATTTTTCAGTTATAGTGCACTGTGAAACTTTTGTATCTTTGTATCTGATTTTTCTAAGGACGCAGTGTTTAAGTGAGGTGAAAGTTGGTTGTGCACAAAACAAAGCAGTCTCTTGAAAGTGATACAGTTGTCTGGAAAAGTAGAGAGCCACTGGTTTAAGGGATGTGGATTTTCTGTTTTTTCCTTTCTTTTCTCATTAACTGTTTTCTCCCTGGAAACTGTACTTTTTTACATTTTTATTTTTAAATATTTTATAAATGACTTCTCTCCTCCCACACTGTAATCAAAAACACATACACATTCACTATTTTCTCAAAGCTTTCATAATGCCTCCAGATTTCAAAAAGAACTCACAGCAAGTCTACCAGCAATATATATTTATAGGGATGTATAACTAAATTTGTAGAGGTAAGCAGCTGCAGATATGTTTTTTCTTAACATATCCATCATTAATTCCTATCAATCATGAATAAAAAAGTCAAGCCTCCTCCTACAACCCAAAGAGTGACAGAAATCCAATTCTTAATTAAGTTAATACAAGACGACCGTCAATGAAGACAAACACTCCAAAAGTTCATCTACTTGCATCACATCAAATGAATTCAATATCTCAGTGCCGAACTCAGGCCAAACAGCAGTAGTAAGATCTGCATTACCAACCATTTGCAAGTCAGTTCATAAAGCATAAACATTAAAACCCACACAGAGATTTGAACTTGAAAAAGGTTTTTAAGTACTCTCATTTAGAAGTACAAAGAAGCAAGCACCATGACTGTGGAGAAACATTCAGCTAAAATGCATTTTAGTTTGCTGGTGCCGAGCTAAAACACAGCACCACAGCATTGGTACACAATCCACTATACCTGCACAAAAGGCTCCTGGTTAGGTCTGACACAGTAAACAATCTGAATATTCAAAGGTATTTGTCGCACTCTCATTGTTCCAAGAATTTTTTTTCCCCACTAATCAAACTTCTCTGCTGTTTCCTATGCTACTGAGTCTGCCACCGTGGGGATATTGCTTATATATGTCCCTGGTACAGTCTTACTTTCTGTTTCCCCAACAGCAAGTATAAGTTTCACAAAGGAACACCACCAAATTAGGGCTTCATTCAAAGCCATTTCCTGGTAGCTCCACATTCAAGTGTAAAAGCTGCACAGGTTTTTTTTTTTTTTTTTTTTTTTTAACTTTTGGAACCATTTCCAGCTATTTTCTCATTACCACCAGCATGTATTTAAAATAAAACAATGAGTTCAGCATATTAAAACAAGAACTAATCTGCAGCATGGAAGATTCAGGTTAGATATTAGAAAAAAAATGTATCTATATTGTTAAGTACCGGAATATAATACCAGTGAAGGTTGTGGAACCATCCTTGGAAGTTTAAGAATAGGTTGCTCCAACACCTCTCAGGGATGGGCTAGGACAGCAGATCTCAAACTATGAGTCCCAAGCAGTGTTCCCTGTAAACTGTGTGCTTGTGCAGCCACTCAGGAGAAATTCAAATGCTGCCCAGCTGATGAATAGAGCCCCCACAGCTAGGTTTTGTGTTTGTACTGGTGGTGCACATACATACATGCTTCGGTGAACATAAAAACATTTATTCTGCACATGGAAGGAAAAAATCTGCACATGGATGGAAAAGATTAGAGGGAACATTTATCATGACCGGGGGTTGTCAGGGTTGGCATTAAGACTTGCTGGGGCTCCTCCCCCACACCAGTAGTGGTGGCACTTGGGCTTTGGCCCTCTCAGGGTGGCAGGTCTTGGGTTGGCTTAGGCTTCAGTCCTCCCTCCTGGGGTTGTATAGTAATGGAGGGCATCTGGGAGGGTAGAAAGCTCGGGAGTGTCAATGCTGGCCCCTCTGCTGCTGCTGAAGTGGAGCCCAGAAGCAGGTGGCATCAGAGGGAACAGCACTGACCTACCCTGGTCTGGCAAGTTCTCTGGTTCAGGACCGATCAAGTCCCTGAAGGTGCAGGACCAAGGAGGTACAACCTGTACAAAGTGTAACAAGATGTAGTTTTTCAAGCCTGTTACTATTATAGTACAGAGAATCCTTTGCCAGTTAGCACTGAAGGGTTCTTAGGATCACAATAATGGAAATCAGAAGCTAATGTTACAAATAGGCCCAGTGTTACTCTTAGCACCAAATCCACATGTCCATAGACCAGCACCGAGACCTCCTTAACTCTGTCTCAGTAATGCAAAACTCAAAATAAAACTGTGAAGCATAAGTGAACTGAATCTATTCAGTGCACTACTTTTACTGTGAGGTGTAAAACTTTAATATCTTATCTACCTTATTCTTTTTCATATGAACATTATGAACATTTGGCCTTTTACACAAGCATATACAATCCACAGATCAGAGATACAGCAGCAATTCTATAAAAGTATTCATTACTGGTTTAAAACACATGCCCGAGCAAGCACTATGCTAAACGACATTCTCTACCTTGAAACTTCACTGAAGCTGACCAATAAGTGCCTTTCTGCAACATTAACATTACAATTGTGAAGTTTAAAAAAATGTTCTCTCACTAAAATATTCTTTTAAAACACCGTATGATAGTTTCAGTAAGTATTCGGATGATTTCTATTGATTCTGCTGGAATCAGAAAATTTCTAGCCTGGCCACACTACCTGGGCCACTAGAGGATAAAAGAAAATGAGAGCTATTGGGAGGACAGTAGGTTTGTTGGATAGCCACAAAACCTGAGAACATCTTAATACAAAGAGTAAGAGTCAAATGAGTAAAAAAGAAATACCAGAATGTTAGAAAAATTAAAAGGGTGGGTATTTAGATTCTCAATGGGTAATGCACATTCCTTGTCACACTCTTGAATCTCTGAAAACAGAAGGCGCTCACCTCCCAGCTTTTAGTTGATGGCTCACTGAAAAAGTTGTCTATCATATCAAGCTCCTCCTTTTCCACCACTACGAAACCTTGCTCTTTGGCATCTTTCCCATACACTTCTGGTGACCACTGAACAAAAAACGTATACAGATGATCCACTCTGTGAAACAAGAGGAAATATGGTATTCAGTTTTCCAGAAATGACGTACAGTATGCAAATTTTACTTACTAACAGAGAATGAAAAAGTTTGTCTATGTATCTCACACAAACTAATACATTGCACATTTGCAGTTCCTTAAATCTGAGCTTCTTCAACAGTTTTAAAATTTCACCTCATCTCACCCTTGTGTCCCCCCCCCCCATTTTACACATGAGGAAGCTGAGACATAGGTGGCTTGCCCAAGGTTATACAAAACTTGCGTGTCATAGTCAAGGATACAATTTGTATCTCCCAGTCTTATTTATTCACAGAATATAAGGCCAGAAGGAATCAATCATTATGATCATTCAGAAAGACCTGCTATATAAAAACACTGGCCAAAAAAAAGCTTTCACCCATCAATTTTCACATCAAACTCATTACTTATGGTTGCACTATAGCATTATTTTTTCCATTAGAAAAAGACTTAACATCACTATCCTCCCTCCTTTGATCTCAGTGGAAAAGATCAGTTGTTGCTGCTTTTCTGAAATTGACTATATAAAAACAAGCATCCAGAGGTAGGTAGAGAGCTAGTTCTTCACCATCTTTCTTTACTATTTATTAAACACACCTTCACAATTATTATCAGGTATTAGTACAGTAATTCCTCATTTAACACGTGCCCGCTTTACACGTTTTCGCGATAGCACGATTTTTTTTTTTAAGGAACATTTTTTGAATTACACAACCGTCCCCAGAATAACATGATTTCCCCAGCTGGCCTGTTGCCGGCGGCTGTGTGGGGCTTCCCCTGCCTCCCTGCAAAGCGGCGGAGGGTTTGCCGTTCGCTGCGCCGTTCCTCACTGACTCCCCCTCGCCAGATGCCTTGCCCCCTCTCCGCCGCCCCTGCTTGCAGGCCGGCAGCTGGGTTTCCCCAGCCGGCCTGTCGCCGGCAGCTGTGCGGGGTTTCCCCCGCCTCCCTGCAAAGAGGTGGAGGGTTCGCCGTTCCCCAGCGACTCCCCTCGCCGGATGCAGTGTGGGTCCTGGCAGACCTGTCACAGGGGCATACTCCCAACCCAATCCCTCTTCCCCTCTCCTCCCCTTCCCCAGAGCCAAACACCTCCCCTCCCTGCTGTAACCCAGTCCCCTTTCTTCCCCAACCTTATGTCCCAGTCCCAACAGACACCACCACTTGAAACGCAACCCCCACCTTTTCCATTATTTTCAATGGGAAAATTGACCCCGCATAACACGTCTTCACTTAACACGATCATTTTCTGAAACATATCTATAGTGTTAAATGAGGAATTACTGTATATAAAAATGAGCAAGTTATTCAGTGACCTGTTTACACCAAAATGATATTCTTGTGATAGAACAGACATAGTGCAATGAGAACACCCCCTTTTAATCTTTCCTGTCAGTAAGTGCACCACTCTCCTGGGGCCTAAGCCTATTGGTGAAAGTCAAAGTCCTAACTAGAGAAAGTACCTATGAAGTTATAAATAATTGTACTACAAAATAATATTGTCAACTAGCACAATATTTTATTAGCAATCTTGAATACCCCTTGATACAGGTAAAAACTGAAAATAAGGGCCATATTTTATGTATTTTTCCTGGAAATGTATCAGAGGTTATTACAACAAGAACACAAATAGATATGTTCAGATGTGCACACACACCTCAGAGCTTAGGTATGTGGCTGTTGGTTTATTGTGTGCATCTTCTAAATTAATACACAGCCTGACTTCAACAGGCAGCTTTGCATAGACAGGTTGAACCTCGCTGGTGCGGCAGCCTGGGGACCTGACTGATCCCAAATGAGGGGATTTGCTGGACCAAGGAAGGTCCCTCCCCTTATGACCCATGTTTCTACCGGGCTAGGGTTCCAGTCTATTCCTGCTGCTGCCCCAGCCCCCCCAGGGCTCTCTAGATGCTGCTGGCCCCTCTGCTGCTGGGGCTGGAGCTCCACAGCCGGGGCAGAGCTCTGCAGCTGCCTGGCTCCGCAGCCAGGGCTGGAACTCTGCGGCTGGGGCCAGAGAGTCCTGGATGCCACTGGGGCTGGAGGTCCTGGGCCGCTGGAGCCAGAATGGGGCCAGAGCTCCACAGACGGGATTGGGGCCAGAGCTCCCTAACCACCGCTGGAGTCTGAGCTTCCTGGCTGTGGCCAGAGCTCCACAGCTGCAGCTCCTGGAGTCCGAGCTTCCTGGCCATGGCCAGAGCTCCACAGCTGCTGCTCCCTGGCCACTGGGGCCAGGGAGCTCCGTTGAGGCCAGAACTCCCCGCCATGCTTGCCTGTCCCCCTCCCCCAACACCGGGCTCCCAGCTGAGTCACCAGTGCCCCCTACGGCACTCCTGCCCCACCGCCAGACCTCCCTCTTCCTGGGCTCTGTGGTCCAGGAACATGGATGGTCAATGTTGCCAGACCAGGGAGTCCCAACTAAGGGAGGTACAACCTATACACAGAGACTAATATATAATTATCATACATATATCACATGCAATGTGTTGTGGTTTCCTAACAAAACAAGTTATTTTTATATATTTGAATGATACAAAAGTAGGATGAAAAATAGACTGATATTGATGTTTATTTTTAAGCTTTTTTAGATTTTTTTCAACGGAAATTTCACAGTTGCAGGGTTGTCAGACAATTAGTGAATGGCAGAGACATTGAGATTAAAAATGTCAAATTTGACTTAATACACAAATTGTCTATAAATGGTTAACATCACATGTGAAAAATATACAAAATAAATATCCTTAAATAAAAAAAAGTGTTTACTACTCCCTTGCTAGTTCATTTGTAACAAGCCTAATTAAAGAGTCTAAATCACTGGATTATTTCCACACAGTCATACTTTGCCTAGCTGTAAATTTCAATTATCATCAAAGGAAATATTTTTTTGTTAGTTTGTGTGTATGGCAAAATCAATAGTTATCGACATTTACCAATAAAAAGCTAATCCATCCAAGCATACCTACAAGATTCTTTTACATTTCAAATCATTTTAGGACTTATGATCCATGCATGACCGGTCTTGAAAATTTTTATAAAACACCAAATAAGCAACATCGTTGATTTCCTCCTAAAGTGTGAGCAACTCGGGTAAGTGTACATGCTACAGTAAAACACTTGGGGATGCCTAGGTCAGCTGACTCAGGTTCATGTGGCTACAGGGCTATACAATTGAAGCGTAGATATTTTGGCTCAGAGACCATCCTCCCTTGTGGGGTCACAGAGCCCAGACTTCAACCCAAGCCCTGAGACCCTGTGATGGGGAGGCTCCCATAGCCTGAACTTCTACCCAGCATTTTTATAATCCCACAGCCTGAGCCCAAGTCAGCTAACCAGAGTCAGGCACAGGTCTACTGCAGTGTAGACATTCTCTTAAGAGTCAGAATTTGCTGATAACTACTTCATTGTAAATCCAGAGTAACTCTATTTAACACAGTGGAATTACACTGGTCAGACTCTAGCCCTTAGATCACTTAAATTATAAACCCTCAAATTCTAGACAGATTAGTCCCCAGTTAGCATTTTGCAAGTGAGCTGCAGGAGCACTTTTTTTATATATAACACCACCACCGCCACCACACACACCACAAAAAAAACCAAACAAAAAAACCTACAAAGAGAGAGACCAAAAATTGGAGGCAAATGTTCTTCCAGATGTCAGCTACATCTTGAGCCATTGGATTAACTTTGGACCCAGAGATTTGGCTGCAACTCACCATGCCCATAAGAAGGTGGGGTTTTGTATTTTTGCTACATCACAGATGTTTCCTTCCCCTAACTATCGAGCGAGAACAAGGTTACTCCTCCCTGCACTGGAAGTCTTCCTGTTTTTACTGAATTTAAGTTCTTATTCTAAATTTTTTTAAGTGACCATGGTTGCAAAGAAACACATTCCAAATGCAAGACCAAATCTGGTGTAATCTTTCAGAGTCTGTGGACAACATGTAACAGTAGCCCAGAGATATATACAATGCACTGAGTATCCACTCTGAAGTTTAATGGCAGTTTAAAATGCCCATTATTAATTATTTCACTGCTCATCACAGTAACAGAACTCTCCAGCTAATGTGCTTCTCTGAAGTGGTTGGATAGCAGAAGTTAGAAATGAAATAAAAAAAAAAAGGGGGAGGACGGACGGACCACAAAAGTTATGTGTACTACACAGCCTGAGCAAATCTGGAGATGATCAACAGTAATCAGCTAGAAGGAGAGTGTATGGAAGGCTTATTCTATAGCTATTGAGGACTCCACTCTGCAAATTTGAAGCCACTTGACTAACTTCAAACAACTAACAAAATGTGCATGCTTATAAAAGTATCAACCTGCGGAGAGGAGCCTGTGGCTGCCATAATGATGGAGGAAATAAGGCTTTTGTTTCTAATTGCAAGATTTTTTTTCCCCATGGACAACTTTAGCAGAATGATCTTTCCCACTTCCTGACTTGCTCAAGAAACAGGAATGTGAAAAATAATCCCTATGCTGAATGGATCAAAACGTTTCCACATCCATTTGATCAACAGTTTTAAAATTTCTAAACAGACAGCAAGATGTCCAAGTTGCTTACAGACTCATTATTAGCTTACCTTGCAGAAAACTTAATCACAGTTAAGCCAGACATGTCTAGCGTGCAAAACTCTGATCCAAAGTCTAGGAAGCTAAATTTCTACTAATTCCTATGAAGGGACTGATACGCAGGGCTCGACAAATTATGGAAAACCCTACTCGCCAGACAAAAAAGGGACTCGCCACCCTCCCCCCCAAAAAGTGTTTTTTTAATGGCATAAATTCCTAATAAGAATAAGAACAGTAATTATTAATAAGTTATTAATAAATATCTTATAAACCTCTACCTTTTCCCTCTGCTGCCATGTCTCCTCCTCTTGCTCCATCAGCTCCCCTGGTGCCTGCTGCCCCCCAACCCCTCACCCTCCTCTGCTCTCCTTACTCCTGCCCTTCTCACTGCCCTCAGCCTTCCTGAGACCTGCCCCCCTCCACCAGCCCTTCTCTCACCCCTGTGCCCACTCCTCCAGTAGCCCCACTCTGATCATGTGAGCTACCCCTCCTCATCCCCTCTCCTAACGACTCACTCTACACACCTGCCCTGCCTCTCTCCTCTGGTGCTGGTCCCTCCCCTGCAGGTGTCTGCCCTTCTGCTTCACCCCCAGAATGCCCTGGCACCTGCACCCTCCTGGTGCCTCCCCCTTCCCTCACTGCCCCGGCCCCCTTTGCCCTCTTTTTCCGATACCCACCCCTCACCACCCTCTGCCCCCGTTCCCCTCATGCCCCTGTGCCCTCACACATGCCTTGCTCCATCCCCACCTTCCTCATGCCCACCCCTTCTTTCAAGCCTTCTCCCAGCACCTTCCCCTCCCCCCTCAAGCCCCCAGTGCCCTTACCCTCTCCTCTCCCAGCATCACCCTGTTCCCCCCTCCCACTGACACCTCCCCTCCTGCCCTTTTCCTCATTGTCTGCACTTCACCCCTGGGATTTGTCTCTCCTGCACCCCTGTCCCTTGGTGCCTTCCCTCTTCTTCTTCTTCTCCTGACCTCCTCCCCTCCCCTCCCCTCCCCTCAGCACAAGCCCCTTCCCCATATTTTCCCCCTCCCCTCTCCTCCCCTTCCCACAGCCCAGCCCAGCCCCTTCCCCTCCCCAGGGCCAGCTCTAGGTTTTTTTGCTGCCCCAAGCAAAACATTTTTGGCCGTGCCCCGCTTTTGGTGGTCTTTTACACATTTGCATTTTGCAGTGGTTTTTTGTTTGTTTGTTTGTTTTCATTTTTGTCCCGGCATTTTAGCCCTATAAATAGCAAATAGCATTTTCATTTGTTTTTTTCCCATAAAGGCAAAGGTGCTTCAAGTGAACTCCCCTTTCACTCGCTGCTGGGTCACAGCAGCCTTTTCCCTGCCCTGTCCAGCCCCTCCCTATGGAAAAGCACCCCTCACTCCTGACCCACAGGGGGAGCAGGGTGTAGGGACAGCACAGAGCCAGAGGGGTGCAGGGAACAGTGGGGGTGTAGGGAACAGTGGGGGTGTACAGGGTGGCGCGGGGAAAATGGGAGGCACAGAGGGACGCAGGGATGGGGGGAGCAGGGTGTGAGGTGCGGTGGAGGCACGGGGAAGGGGATGCGGGGAACGGGAGGGGCAGAGGGATCGGGGTCTAGGGGCAGTGCAGGGAACGGGCAGCACAGAGCTGTGGGGGCAGGGATCAGGGGGAGCAGGGTGCAAGGGTGGTGCAGAGCCAGAGAGTCGCAGGGAAGAGGGAGAGCAGGGGGTCCGGGGTGCAGGGGCGGCGTGAAGAATGGGTGGCGCAGAGACAAAGGGGCACGGAGCGGGCGCAGCGAGCTGGGCGGCTGGCAGGGAGCGGTCTTTCACCAGCGAGGGGGCTGGGGCCGTGGCAGGACTGGAGCCAGAGGGGCCTGGCTGCGCCGCGCGCCGCAGCCAGCTCCCAGGGACACATGGCCAGAGCCGAGCTGCCGCGGCCCTTTAAAATCGGCGGGGCCACGTCACGCCAGCATCCTGGCGTCTGCCGGCGTCCCGCCCTCTGGCTCGCACCCCGCCTCCTCATGCCGGAGCTAATGCAGGCACCCCAGGGGCAAAAATCGCCACACTTCCCCCTTCCCGGCAGCGCTCTGCTCCTCCGCCGGCCGGCGGATCGGATTGGGCCGCGCCACCCGTAGTGCGGGCTTCGGCCAGCCCGTCACAACGGCCCACCAGGCCAGACCACCTCTGCACTCGCCAGCTGGTAAAATCTACTCGCCACGGGTGAGCGGGCGAGTGTATTTGTCGAGCCCTGCTGATATGCATAGAGCTACTGTTTGTGAAAGCATGTTTGAAAGTATTTTTATTTGAGGAAAAAATATCTACGACAGAGCTAAACCAATTCACACATTGCAGACCCAAGCCAAATTCTATAAAGTATGTGACAACTTCAAAAACAAAGCCAGACAAGGATGGACTGAGAGAAGCAGTGCTAGATTTCCCATTAATACCAGTTTCTTACAGCATTATGCTGTGCATGTATTGAAAAACTACTCTGTATGCATATAGTAATGTCTACTTATAAAACTGTGTGGTTAGCATTCACTAAAATCCCATGTACATTTAATGTAAATTAGGTGCAGCCCTTGTACTAATGGTAATACTAGAAAGGTTTTGCATCACTGATCTACTTAAGAGGCAGACAATTTTTGAGATGGTGGGGTTTGATTTTTTGGCTTATTATTTTGACTAAAGCCAGTTTTATACTGCCCAAGTCAGCCATCTCTGCTTTGCATACTCAAGTCCTTGTATTAGGCTGTCATTACATGAAAAGAAGAGCGATTGTTCAAAGAATGACTGTATGGAATGAAAATATGTCCCTTTTGAAGATAACTGAAGAAGTGATAGACACAACATGTCACCTCTGCTTCAGTGCAATGTTATGTGTCAAAATGGAGGAATTCCCAGTTCTTACTTTCTAAAATTAGGAAATTGTCATCCATAACTCAAAAAGTTCTGCAACCAACATGGGGAAATCCTATCTTAGGACTAATTTTGCAGATAAATAGGACATGATCATAGAACTAAAAGTTAAAGTTTGCCTACATGCATGCAACTGTGACTGGATTACATCTGTTATATGCACAGAGAAAGTTTCAACCACATATATACTTAGTGCTTTAAAAGGCAATTTCCCAAAAATGAAAATTATAAGCCAGATCAGCTGGGAGAAAGAATTTAACAGAAAATGTCAGCGATAACTTGGTAATTGATAACTGGTTTTGAAATGATTAATTAGCATAAATTGGTTTGGTAATTGGTATTCTAACTGATCATCTGTCAGTGTTATTTTAAATGTTTGGGAGCTGGTTCTATAATTGATTAATAAAATATTAGAAATTCCAAAATAAAAAGGAGTATTTGAAATGAAAAAATCAAAGTATTACATTTCAACTTTTTCAGAACAGAACATTTTAACCTTAAAAAATGCTTTGTTTCCTTGAAAACAAATTTCACTGAAATCAACAAAACCCCACAGAATATTTAGATTTCAATGAATCGCCACTTTTTAACAGAGAAACATTGTTCGAAAATTTTCAACCAGGTCTAATAAAATTATCACTAATGAAGTTTGCAAATGACAGATTGGGGAGTGGTAAATAATGAAAAGAGGTCACGGATACAGGGTGCTCTGGGTTGCTTGGTGAACTGGGCACAAGCAAATAAAATGCACTGCAGTACAACTCACACTGTGTCTACACTACAGAGGGCCCTACCAAATTCACAAACACGAAAAACAACGTCACAGATAATGAAATCTGGTCTTTAGCTAGCATGTTGGATTTAGAGGGATTATAGTACTGACATCCTTCCTTCTGAACTGATTTCAGAGCTGGGTGCCTGGCCAACTGCCACTGCTCTCTGACTACCCAGCTTTGAAGGCAATGCCTTGTCAGCAGCAGCACACAACTGAGGGTGGCAATGTCATACCATGACACACTTACTTCTGTGCAGCTGCTTTCAGAGCTGGGCAGCCAGAGAATGGCAGCTGCTGAGGGCCCACCTCTGCAGGCAGCAGCGCAGAGGTTAGGTGGCCATACCATACCAGGCTATCCTTACTTCTGCACTGCTGCTGGTGGCAACCCTGCTTCAGAACTGGGCTTCCGGCCAGCAGCCACTGCTCTCCAGCTGCCAGCCTAGGCTCATCGGTTAACCTTCACGATTACACACAACCCCCAACCCCTGCACTGCTGCCTCTATCTCTGGAGGTGGGTGACAGGGGAGGGATCACGTGAGGAATACCTGTTGTGTGCCCTCCCTCTGGGGCACCTGGTATTGGCCACTGTCGGCCGACAGGATACTGGGCTAGAGGGACTGTTGGTCTAACCCAGTATGGCTGTTCTTATGTTGTGGAGGGCAGGCAGGAACCGGAGCCGCTGCCGCCCCCCACCCCATGTGTGTCAACGTGTAATCAATGAAATTTTCAGTGGTTATACATTTACTTAATTAAACAGATTTTAACACATTTTAAGACCCCTACAATTACAACACATTATATTTCAACTTTAAATAGACTGAAATAATGTAATTTGCAATTTTAAAAATCCTATGACCGTGAAATTGACCAAAATGGACTTTGGTAGAGTTCTGCTCATAGTGGCGCAGCTGTAAGGCAGCAGCACCACTGTAAGATCTGTGATGTAGCTAGTTTAAGCTGACAAGAGGGCTTTTCTGTCGACATAATTAAACCACCCCAAATTTGCAGCAGTAGCTATGTCAGTGGGAGAAGCTCCCCACCCAACATAGCACTGTGCATATTATTATTTACGCTGTTGTAAATTACCTTGTTTGGAGGGTTTCCACACCCCAAATTTTACGTAAGCGGTAGTGGAAATATGGCCCAAATGTAAGGTCATATATCCAGGAACTAAGATGCAGGCCTAGTCCAACTATACTGTAGAGGTTAGACAGCAAAAGGCTGCTTTTGGTGGTAAAACAGTGGAGGTTTACATGCTCCCATGCCACTTTTAGCAACAAAATAAATGAGATGAGACACAGAGCTTTTTGCCGCAAACTTAAGCAAGGAGGTGTCAGTGCAGACTAGGGATGTAAAAGAGTAGTTGATTAGTTCAGTGGTTCCCCAACTTTTCGAGTATACAGACTAGGGATGTTAAGTAGCAATTAATTTGCTAGTCAAATAGTCAATAGAATTTCCTTCAACTACTTGACTAGTCAATAAGCACTTCTGCATTCCTCCTTTGAAATGTACAAGAGCCCCAGTTAGTTGACTAGTCCTTTATATCCCTAATACAGACCCCTTTTCAATCTGTTAAAGTTTTACGGACCCCCCTCCCCCCCAAGGAGAGTGGCAGGAAGTGGTGGCCAGCATGTCCCTTGGCCTGTGCTGCTTCCCCAGCTGCCACTCCCTCCATCCCCTGCCCATCCATGGAGGATACGGCAAGGGAGCTCTTGTGGCCAAAGCCAGCTCCTGGCCCGGCACTCTGCCCTTGGCTGGGCACGGAGCCCGGGAGGAGGGGGCAGGGCGGAGGAAAAATCCAAAAAGGAAAAGAAAGGTTCGGGCCCACCACAAGATTGGGCGGCAGAGGCGGGGGCTGGAGTGTAAATGGCAGCACAGCTGGCAAAGGGAGGACAGATGGTGCCTCCTGGGATATCAAGATCCCATCCTGAGGGTAGGAGGCAGCGTGAGAGCTGGCTGCGAACAGCGAGTCCCAGGCAAAAATTGCCTGGCAGAAAGTCCCAGTCCCATGGTGGTCCTGATCCTTACTTTTCTTTTCCTTTCCTAATCTTTCCACGGACCTCCTAGAGTTCCGTCGCGGATCCCCAAGGGTCCACGGAGCACAGGATGGGAACCACTGGATTAGTCGACTACTCGCATTCCTCCCCACCTTGCTGCCCAGTGGTCTGGGAGCCGGCACAAGCCGGGACTGCTTAAGTCCCGGCTCGTGCCGGGTCCCAGACCTACTGTGGCTCTCCCTTTTTAAATGTGGTAAGAACCACCTGGCCCTTACTACATTTAAAAGGCAGAGGTGCAGTGATCCTGGAACTGGTGTGAGCCGGGACTACTCAATCTTAGCTTGCGCCGGCTCTGGGAGCTACCTCTGTGATGAATCTACAGAGCACCCACCCCCCATACTGACTAATCGTGCAGTCGATACAAATTGTACTAACTGTACGATATCCAAATACCCGCTCCTTAACATCCCCGGGTGTAGACACTGCCATTCGTTATATCAGCAGAACTGGCCTCCCCCAATATCCCTTCCAGTGCTGCACTGCTCAGTGTTTTGAATACAGCTGCCTTGCACGCACGTGCCCCTCCCCTTTCAAAGTTCAAGGAAGTTCTGACAGCAGAACATGCCTCAGAAATCCTCTCTCCCTGCACTAAGAACACAGCAGCAGGCAGTTTGCTTCTGCAATCATTCAGGGACTTGCTATGCTGTGTTGAGTCAGGAAGGGGCTGATGGCTGCCCTGCATTTTGCTATGCAGTCAGGCACCGCCTCCCTTTCATAGATCCAGGAAGCTTTGACATTCCCCAGTGTGAAGAGCTCACAGAGCTGCTGAGGAAGCTGCTGCAGGAAGCTGAGGCGGCTGCTGCAGGAAGCTGAGGCGGCTGAGGGAGAACTTGGAGGGAATTACAGGACCATAGGCAGGCAGACCATGGGCTGCTGCTATAGGGAGGGTGAAAGAAAAGGCTACTTGAGTTGTGCAGAGCTGGGGGCTGATCTGTGTGTGAGTCCACACACTTTGTTTCTGTCACCCCACACACATACACCCTGTCACACACTCTTCTCTCTCCCCCATACACTTCAGTTGAAAAGTGACTGGCAATCTATTAGGATGCCTATATAATGGTATGACTGAGAAACCTAGGTCATGTGACACTGTACCTGCCCCCCCTGAGGCACTGGAAACCCTTCCCAACGCACCCTGTGGTCAGTTGCACAGTGGGATAACTACCCAGAGTGCACTGCTCTCCGTGTCAATGCAAGAGCTGCTAGTGTGGCTGTGCTCTACCAACACAAGCATAGTGTGGGCATGCAGTTTAATTAAAGTGCTTTCATTAAAGCAGCATAACTTTTGTCAACAAGAGCCTATAGTGTAGACAAGGCCTTACAGGATGGGCCACTCTATCATGGGCAGCAGTGACTAATAAAAACCTTGAGTGTAATGGTGGGTAGTCAGCTGAATGCACACTTGCTGAGCAATGCTGTGGTTGAAAAGGGGCTAACATGATCACTAGAAACAGGGAATATTTAAATACAAGTAAGGAGGTTCTATTACCTCTGTATTTGGCACAGGTGTGTGCTACTGGAAGTGCTACGGGAATATTGTATTCAGTTCTGGAAACCCTAATACAAGAAGGATTTTGAAATATTGGACAGGGTTCAAAGAAAAACCACAAGAATGATTAAATGATTGAAAAACATGCCACATAGCCAGAGAGAGTGAAGGAGTGCCATCTAGTTAGCTTATCAAAGAGAAGGTTAAGGCGTGACTATAAGGGAATAGATATTTGATAAAAGAAGGCTCTTGAATCTACCAGACAATATAAACACAAGATCCAATGGCTGAAAGTGGAGCTAAACAAATTCAGACTAGAAATAAGATATATAAATTCCAATAGTGATGATAATCAACCACTGAAAGGACTTTTCAATGACTGTGGTGGATTCTCCACTATTGGAAATTTTAAAATCAAGATTACACGCTTTCCTTGCAGATAGTCTATAGTTCAAAACAGGAATTCAGGCTAGACCAGGGGTTCCCAACCTTTTTCGGTCCCTGCACCCTCTTGGCTTTTAGTAAACCTTCCCGTACCCCCTATTCAATATGAAAGGAAATAAATTCTAGACTCTAGAATCCACAACTTTTTTCACTAACACTACTACTTTTGGAATATTTCAGTTAGGATAATCTAGTTATTTACCAAATATTCCCCGTACCCCCTTGATAAGCTTCTCGTACCCTCTGGGGGTACGCGTACCCCAGGTTGGGAACCCCTGGGCTAGACAATCATAGTGCTCCTTTCTGGCTTTAGAATCTATAAAGGTTGATGATGGTGAAAATCCAAGCCACCCACTGTCTACATAACTAGAACACATTGCAAACCTATTTGTATCCATGACTTGGTGTCTTACCTATCTAGAGTTCCAAAGAGAACTGAACATTGGAGTTGGGATCACCCTAGGAGTCCAATCCTTAACTTTCACCTGTATGTTCCATGAATCATCATATCAACAAGAATAGGAAAGATAGAGGAATTTTAAGTCAGCCACTCCAGATGTCCAGAGTCACGTCAAAATCAAACTGGATTGCTGTCACACCATCCATGAGGAAAAGTTCTGGTATGTTTTACAGCAGGGGTTCCCAAACTTTTTGACACGGGGACCAGTAAATCCATTCACGAACTTTTGGAGGACTGGTAACATTCATTTGCATATTTGCATATTCATTAATCAAATGATGAATATTTAAATAAGTTGTTTCTGATCCTCCCAAAGCCCGCAGTGCCAGCTTTAGCAAAGCTTTTGATATGGTCACCCACAATATTCTTGCCAGCAAGTTAAGGAATATGGATTGGATAAATGGAGTGTAAGAGACAGAAAGCTGGTTAGACCAGGGTTTCCCAAACTTTTTACTTTAGTTGGAACCCTTTTTTTTCCGTACTGTTTTTTGCAGCCCAAAAATATAAAGACATAAAAACAAACTGAGAAAATACCAGACATATAACATGTCTGGTATTTTCTCATTAGGTAAGTTTTATTATTACTAGATGTATCATTTTGTAGTTTCGAACTGCCTGGCTGGTAAATGTGCTCAGACTGCATGAGTGTGTCTACCAGCCAGCCAGTTCGCAACTACTCGAGGGGGTGTGGGAGGGGCGGGGAGGCACGATAGAATTCCCGGGCCGGACTCACTCGTGCTTTGCGGGGGGCGAGGAGGAAGGGGGGCAGAGCCCTGAGATCCACATATGGCTGGGTCAGTCCCGCTCCCCGCTGGCCATTTCGCTCCCCCTGCTGCGCCTCTGGCCAGCCCCACTTCCCTCAATCCCCTCCCGGACAGCCAGTTCTCCCCCGCTTCTCCTCCCAATCTCCCTTGGCCAGTCCCGCTGCCCGCGTCCAGCCCTGCTTCCAGCGGCAACTTCTCTCCCCGCCCACTCCATCTTCCCCGGCCAGCTCCCTACCCCCGACCTCGCGCCCCGGCAGCCCCGCTTCTGCCAGCCCCCCAATCTCTCATGGACAGTTCCAATGCCACAGGCAAGCCCTGCTTCCAGCGGCCGCTTCTTCCCTACTCCTCCTCCCAATCTCCCCCAGCCAGCCCCCTGCCCAGCTCTGCTTCCACCGGCTGCCCCTTCCCCAATCTCCCTGGCCCGCCCCGATTCCCCCGTCCAGTGCTGCTTCTGATGGCCGGCTGGAAGATCCAGCTGCAGACTCCGCCCAGGCCGGCCAAGGGCTTGGGGGACCTGGCGCCACACAGGCACTCCGGGAGCCCGGAACACTCCAGCAACCACGCTGAGGACCGGTACTTTTTTCCTGTGGCCCAGTAGCGGGCCGCGGCCCATAGTTTGGGAAACACTGTTTTACAGGGAACCATGTTATGGTACAAGACTCTTGCTAGTTAGAATGAAATTCAACTTGTTGGAAATTTCTTGCAAGAGATCCAACTTTAATAACCACTAATTTCCTCTAGGTTGACAAAATGTCAAACAGTGTTTGTTTACTGTTAGGGCTACCATAAACAAAAAACAAGCCAGCCAGAATCTCTTTCTGTCTCATCAAATCAACAGTGCTGGAAACAAATTGCCTGCATTCATCAAACACCAAAACACTACTACCTTTTCTGAAGTTACTGTCTTCACCAAACACAGAAAGTGAGTGCCCATGACAGAGAGCCTGATCCCAGAACTTACCATTTCCTGTATGGTGATACCATGGCAAAAATAAATCCATACCTTTGGCTGATGAAAGGCTACTGCTGGTAACTAACAAGGTTTACTTTTTAATATGTAAATTACTCTGAATACTATAATAATTAGAAAAAAAATGAAGTAGCATGCACATATGAGTGTTGAATTTGTAAGTGCTTATTTGGCAGTTCTCGATTCAAGCCTGATATGTGCATCTCAGTCCTTGCAAAGCAGAATTTAAAATAAAAATGAAGAAATTACTGAATAGTGTTTCACTTTTAATCATTTCATACCAGCCTTACTTAATTTGTGCATCATTTTATCACTCTCCATACCCACCTTAAACTGAAAATCATTCTATAGCTGTATTTACTTTTCAACGTTAGATAGTTTTCCTCTCAATGTTTTAAAAGAAATAATTGTAAGAGTAGCTCAATTACCAGTCTAATATCCTCAACAATGGAGAATCAATTAATAAAATGCAGTTCTACAGATTCACTTAGTTCCATCAAAAAATAAAGCCATGAAATACAAGCCAACTTATACTTACTCTCCAACACTGTAAGCAACACCCATTGTCAAGTCTTCCAGCTCAGTCACTGTCCAAAAGCATTAGAGCTACTCTGCTAAATAGCAGCGCAAGAAGTTCTCTTATGAAGTGCACCTTTTGCAGCTGAGACTTCTTTAATGATTACATCTTCCCAGTTACGTGCTAGAGACCAGGACTGCTGTGATTTTGCAATCAAAAGAGCAGCCTTGGAGTCACCGATTAACTCAACTACATCATCAGGGATAATGGAGTGACATATTTTTGGGATTTTCAGTAACTTATAAGTCATGTATTGCACGGGAAGGAATCCAGTAGAAAAATTAAGAGAGAAGACAAAGTGGATTCATGACTTGTTTTACAACCTTTAAAAGAAATATTTAAAATGGTTTAAAAAAAGCTGTATACCTAGTTTTGTCTCCACTAGTGATGGTTCAGGTACATAATGGTATAACACTCAATTTGAAAATCACAAAGTAACTTTTTTTAATGTGACTTTGGTACTCATGAAACGTGCCATACTGAAAGACCTAGGTGCCTGCACTATATATGCACACAGCAAGTACTCATCCTAAACTCAAAACTCCGGTCATCTGAAGAAGTGGGCTGTGCCCACAAAAGCTCATGATACCATCTACATGTTTTGTTAGTCTTTAAAGTGTTACCAGACCATTTGTTGTTTTTTTACATCGGGAGGAGCAGTTTAAGTTCCCACTATCTCTCCATCACTGAAATGCAGTCACCTGTGGAGTTAGTTACAGCAGTTGTTTAACAGTACACAGCAACATTACAAGAAATTTTAGGACAGGGTAAATTCACTGAAGTTGAATGGGGGCATTTAAGTAGGCAGAATGACTGTGGGCATGAATGCTGATTTCTCCACATTCTGGCTACAATTTCTTTTTTAAAGTCTTAATGAATAAAACAAAGACACTAACACGAGGTCTGCACTAGACCTGGCAGCTCAGTATGCAACTCCAGCTGTGTAGAATTCGTAGCTAGAGTTGGCTTATCTTAAAGCTGTGCTTTGTGGTGTCCCTATAGTGGGAGGCTGACAAGAACAAACACTTTAGTCAGTTTCTCTTACTCCTCGCAAAAGAAGTAGTACTGGATGCTGGCAGTTCCATTTAGCGAGTCTAGTTCGATTTAGCGAGTCTAGTTAAGACTCACTGGGCTTGTCTAGACCACATTCCTCTGTCGAAAGAGGAATGTAAATGAGCCCAATCGAAAGTGCAAGATTTAAATATCCCTCGCTTCATTTGCATATTCGCGTCCGATCGCTGTTTCGAAAAAGGTTTTTTTGAAAGTGAACCCGCAGTCTCGATGGGGTTCTTTAGAAAAAGGTTTTTGTTTTTTTAAAAGAACCCTGTTTAGACTGCAGTTTCACTTTCAAAACCCCCTTTTCTGAAACAGCAATCGGATGCGAATATGCAAATGAAGCGCGGGATATTTAAATCTCCGCTTCATCTGCATTTTCGATTGGGCTCATTTACATTCCTCTTTCAACAGAGGAATGTAGTCTAGACGAGCCCACTGAATTGAACTCCGGAAGATCTTCTAGTGTTGACAAGGCCTAAGACAGGGTGGCCAACCCGTTCCAGACAAGAGCCACAATAGCAGTGGAGACAGCATGAAGAGCCGGGGCAAAGTTGTTGAGCAAAAAAAAAAAAAAAAAAAACACCAAACACACACAAAAACCACCCAACCAAACAAAAAAAACCGCACTGGGGGAAAATAGGTGCCGGTACACCTGTCCCAGGGCACGTCTTTTTTTCTTTTTTTTCCCTCTCAACAACTTTGTCCTGGCTCTTCACGCTGTCTCCATTGCAATTGTGGCTCACAAAAAAAGCACTGGGAAAGGGTGAGAGGTACAAGCTCTGGGAGGGAATTTGGGTGCAGGAGGAAGTAGAGAAGAGGATGCTGGCTCAGGGAAGGGGCTCCAGGCTGGAGAGTGTTGGGGTCAGGTGAAGGCTTGGGGTGCTGAGCAAGCCGCAGGCTTGTGGCTGTGAGGGTGAAGGAGTTTGGGCTGGGAGTATGATGGGCTCAGGACACAGATTTGCAGTGTGTGGATGGTGCAGGAGTGTTGTGGCAGAAGACTGGGGATGTGAGGGTGCAGGAGTTTGGGGATGTAAGAGGCTCAGGACAGGGGGTTCCAGCGTATGATAGGCTCAGGTGTAGGGTCTGTGTGAGAGAGAGAGAGACAGAGAGAGACTGTTATGATGCTGCGGCCAGGCTTGTTGGCCAGGCTTCATTTTTAAATAAAATATGTCAAACACCAAATGTTTCAGCATTGTCTTTATTTATGAAAGGAGCGGGGAACCTGTTTTGAGTCAGGGGTCACTGACCCATAGAAAAGTCAGTCGGGGCCACACAAGCGAGATGCAAAAAACCAACCACTCCAAACCCCCCCAAGACTCACTAATATGGCCCCAACTGTGCTGGTGGGAGCAGAGGACAGGGTGCTGGGACAGGGTACTCATGGGGGGGTCTGGCCAGGAGGAGGGGACAGAGACAGCTGGGGCCAGTACCTGGGGATCCTGGGTCTCAGGAAGGGTGCTAGCTGCTCTTTCCCTCCCCTCTCCCAAGCACCCCCCTGCTCTAACCCAACCCCCCTTCCCTTACCCAGAGCCAGGCACACACTCACATGCCCTCTAACCCAATCCCCCTCCCCTTCCCCAGAGCCAGGCACACCCCCCCAACCCAATCCCCCTCTTCTTCCCCAACCTAATTCTCAGATCCTGGAGGCAGAGCCATACACGTCTCCCTCCAGGCGCTGGGGCGCGTGCGCTGAGCAGCCGGCCTTGAGAGGTGCTGGCTGAGACACTGTGCGCATTCCCCCCTTCCCACCCCTCCCCCCCCGCCGAACCCAATCCCTTCCCTTCCCCTTCCTGAGACTAGAGCCAGGCACCCCCCCACTCTAACCTAATTCTCGAGTCCCGGAGCTGCTGCCACCGCTACAGCTGCATGTCTCCCTCCAGGCACTGGGTTGCGTGCGCTGAGTGGCCGGCATGCCATGCGCACCCCCCACACCTCCTCCCCTCCCCTTCCCCAGAGCCAGACACTTCCTCTCCCCGCTCTACCCCAATCCCCCTTCCCCACTAACCTTATGCCCAGGTCCCGGAGCCGCTGCCTGCGCTCAGCAGCCGGCTGCTAGCACGTACAGGCTGGAACGCTGTGTGTGACCCGGCCTGCATGTGCAGGATATGACACAGTGTGCTGGGGGCCGTGAGCGGGACAGCATGGGCCGTGAGCACGCATGCGGCTCACAGCGGCCCGGCCATGAGAGCAGCCGACCTGAGCGGTTCCGGGTTCTGTCCTGGTTCCGTCAGGAGCCGCAATTTTTTTCTTCACGAGCCACATGCGGCTTACAAGCCGTGGGTTGGCCACCCCTGGCCTAAGATGTCAAACACAGATTAAGACTGGGTTACACGGAGGAGAATGCAATTTCACTGATGGCAGGTTGAAAGGGTTTGTACGTAGCTATTGAGCATACATAGTTTTTTTTTGTACATTTGGAATGAATAATTTCATCAGCACTTGAAGTTTTATATCGAGACAAAGCACTTTTTTGATCTGTGGAAAGAAATAAAAATAGCCCTACTTGATTTGCTATTCATAGCTTTCCCAAAGAATAGCACAGTGGAAGGGATCTGATTATGGTTAGCAGTGAAACTGTCAAGTTTTTGAATTGTAGCTCTGAAAGCCACACCTAACCTGTCTAATGCACCATGAGGCTCTTCAACAAAGTTAGGAGCAGAAGCAGAGTACTGGGGCTGTCAGCCTGCAGACTCGGCTGAAGAGATTCACTTTTAGAACGATTTCTTTGTAATAAAAAGGGCTAAAAAATTAGGGGTTTTTAACAATAGCTTAAATTACACATGGCCCCTTCACTCACCAGAAAGGGTTTCTACTCCTCAAATGACAAGTAGGCAAATTATTTTTCAAGCATGGCTAAGATTAATATATATTTCAGATTTAACCTTCAGCATATAGAATTAGCAATCAGAAAAAGACCTTTAGCATTTTATGCAACATTAAATTAGATACACCACCTACAAAGCAATACTGGTCTCGTATTACTGAAATTCTGAAGTGCTGGCTCACATTTTAATCAGGAATTTTCTTGACCCCACAGCAAGCAAATACTAGATTCTGCACATAGCCAGTGAATTAAAAGCTATCTTCAACTACAGTTGAAACCACTATGAATGTAACTACTGCCAACATTCCAGCTGGATAAAACCTTTATGTCCGAGTCAGCAAGTTCCACACCACTGCTCTGCTTAACTAACTCTTTTTAAAATTACACCAGTGGACCAGACATAGCTAATTTTAATCTTTGTTTTTTTGTATGCTGAAACTATCAGAAAATTAGGAAAATAAGTTTTTTTTTTTTTTTAATTGACTACAGCTTAAACTCCCTCACTGATATTTACAGCAGTTAATTCTTTCTCCCTAATTTCTGGATCAGCAATAGAACTAACTGAGCAGCTCTGAATGTTATGTAACTGTGGTTCCATTGGAGCAACACAACTGCAAAATGCTGGGGGAAGGGTGCGTGGAAAGTGGTAGCAGCTGGAAAAAAGCTCGCTCTCAAGCTTGAAAAAGCTCTATCATTGCAAAGGTCACATAGCAATTTCAAATGAGACTTAAGGTAACTGGCTGCATTAAAGCCTTATTTCAACAAGTTTGATGAGCATGCTCTTTTATCCATCAGTGAAATGCAGGTAAGCAGTTTTAGCAAATTGGTCCATCTCTGCCAAAAGGAGAAAAATCAAGAGCTTGGCTTAATGGGTAATTTACTTTGAAAAATGACCTTTAAAATAACTGGCATTGTGAGGTTCTGCATTTATTGCTGCTCACTGACCTACTAACAAACTAAGCTAATTTGCTGTGTAAGAAGAAGATTGTGTGCCAACTCCACAAACTCAATCTGGGGAGTTAAAAAAAAAAAAAAAAAAATCAAGTTGGCTTCCTTTTGGCTTGTTGTAAAAGGTTCTGCAAACCCCATTCTGCCCTCATTTACCCCAATCAAACCTCACTGATTTCCGTACGTATGCTTATATCTACTGTTATAAGTTATGCAGAAGTGGAAATGAGACAAAATCTGAAATTTGAACTTAAAAAATTCTGTGTGTAAGCCTGAAAAGCTCCAGCTCACACTCTCATGTAGCTGTGTTGGCTCTAGGCTGCTAACAAAACTTAGAAGGTACAGCATCAGTTACCTAACACATCTGAGAGAAAAACAGTCTCCAAATACAAACTGGGAACAGATGTGAGTACAAAGATGCCATTTTTTACATGGCTGCATTGAAATGCAGACTTAAATACTTTACTCTTGAGGTCTCAAGGAAGCAATACCTTATGAAATGTCCACATTTGATAAAATTTCTCTATAGCAGCCACATCATTTTCCTTACAAGCTATAGATTTCAGTGGAATAAATAATATTTTAACAGGCTAGAAATTCAAGTGAATCATGATACTTCAATGAATGCTCTGGAACTTGCTGCTATGGCTCTTAGAATAAGTTTAACAAAGGAACTATTCAACTACTATACACAATATATCCTTCCAGAAGATAAGTTGTTATTTTCACAGTGGTCTCATTCAAATCAGAATACAAGGAACATGTGGGCTCAGTGGGGAAAAAATATGTAATTTCTGTGTACAGGAATCCAACCCTTCTTTGTTGAAGATTATGTATTACAATTTATACTCTTCTAAACAATGGAAGAAGCAACTGAACCTTCTTGACAGTCATTCCTTAATCCCCATCTTTCTGCTCACATGCTGCTAAGGAGGAGTACACTTTTCCTTTGTGCTTCCAATCCCTCTTCACTCCATACACTTCCCCTGCATCCTCCAGAGCACTATGCAGACTCTTCAATTTGTAGCATTCTGCTGCATTTAGCACTTGTGCAAGGTGTGGCATAGGATAGGGGATAGCCCCTAAAATTGTTGATGTGGCTGATAAATAATGAAGAAACAAATGTGTTTTGTATCATGCATTTCAGCCTACCTTTCCCGAGGAACAGCAAACCAGTACTCCGGCTGCTTTCTCCTTTTCCCATACTGCTGCGCCATGGTGGTGCTTTGGGTAACAAAGGACTTTCTCATGGGCTTGCCCACTTTGATACATAGGAACATTGGAGGGGTCTTGCTTTTCTCCTCTTTTGAAGGAAGCATATCTGAATCAGAGACAAAAGGAATGACTGGCCTCCGGTATAGCATTGATAGCTTAGCTACTGACACAAAAATCAATCTCTTTCTAGGAAGGAATAGTCAATAGCACTGTGAAACCCTGTCACTCTGAGTTTGCCACATTCAGCCTAAGAAGGCCTGAAGGACATCTTTTCAGTAAGAGACGCCCAAGAACTGTCAGTGGCACACTGACCTTTTTAGGCACAGCGTGTCCTAAGCTATGTGATTCTCCTCTCGCCTAGTCTGGTACAAATCAGTGATCTATCCATTGAAATCAATAAAATTTGTTACCTTGGTTTTAAAGGGAGAATAAGGCCCTCATGAGGTTGTTTTTTTTAAAAACACACCTCACACATGCTGGCTGTGTCTACACTGGCCCCTTGAATTTCCGGAAAAGCACTGACGATCTACTGTAAGAAATCAGCTGCTTTTCTGGAAAAACTATGCTGCTCCCGCTCGGGCAAAAGTCCTTTTTCCGGAAAACTGTTCCGGAAAAGGGCCAGTGTAGACAGCCCAGCAGTCTTTTCCGCAAAAAAGCCCCGATCGCGAAAATGACAATCGGGGCTTTTTTCCGGAAAAGCGCGTCTACATTGGCCACGGACGCTTTTCTGGAAAAAGGGCTTTTCCGGAAAAGCATCCTGCCAATGTAGACGCTCTTTTTCCGGAAATACTTATAATGGAAAACTGTTCCGTTTTAAGCATTTCCGGAAAATCATGCCAGTGTAGACACAGCCGCTATGTATACTGGAGGTCAGTCTGGCTTGTGCTCAAGACAATTCCACATTTTCCAACATGCTCCTATAGTTCATCTATAGTCCATAACAACAGAACAAACAGAAAGGTCACTCAACAAGACTGTGCTTATACTCCTGCTCAACAGCACTTCATGGGTAGTCCAGTAGCACAAAAAGAACTAAGACAATATAAACATGTGTGTGCGCATGCATACACACAGACTTTTGAGTAATTATGTTGCTGTGCTCTACTGTGGATTTTACACATTAGAAGTGCATTGGGCAGTCTTCAGTGGAACTGGCAGATCATTTCAATGCATAGCAAAACAATAGCAATCTTTCAGCCACTGTGTGTCACAGTCAACATTATGCACGGATGGTATTTTATTGAACTTAGTTAAAATGTTACAAAACATAGTTATTAAACATGGACAAAGTACACGACCCATTTATTAAGTTCAGTAGCCCAAACAATTTGAGGGCATCTTTTTTCTCCTATGTTACTTCTTGATTGAGAATGTGCATGTTCAACTGATTACCCAAAGACTTATATTGTAAAATACCAAACTACACTACAAAGGAAATACAGGACATCCCTGCTATAAATCGCCCTGGTATACATCCGTTCCGCACTAAAGTCGTTGACGCTTGTAGGAACTGATGCATTATAAGTCCTCCCATTCCACGCTCTTAAGTCATGCAAAAAACAAACAAACCCGAATTTGCACAAATGGAAGTCAGCCATGGGAAAAAAATTCCCTGTTTTAAGTTGTTTCGCTATAAGTTCAAGTTTTTTGGAACGTATCTTGGACTTATAGCAAGGATGGCCTGTCAGCTCTAACAGTTAACAGACAGAGACCTACCTTCAATTGGTACTTGAATTCTCTGTAACAGCCATAGTCTGATTTCTGAATTATTGTCCAATTGTGTTTCTTGACACACTTTGTCCAGAGATGGTACCGATGAAGATTTCACAGATTCTTTAAGATCCTTTTCCTCTACTGCAGCCAGGCTGACTTCCAGTGAAGGCTCTTTACTTTCAATGCAGCTTGAATTGGGTTCATCACTTTTAACTGTAAGAAGTTTGTTAACTTGGGACTCTGAACAGTTAAGTGTGAGGTCTACACCCGCCACTTTGTTTTCTTCACCATCACCAATTCCAGCCTTACTTAGGTTTTCAGAAGACTGTGGCCCATCTTTATCTTTACTGAGGTAAAATTCAATAAGTTTATTTTTATCTAGCTCTTTTTGAGTGTCCAGTGTAGTCTCCACTTTATCTGTAGGAGAACTGGTACACTTGTTTACTTCTGGCATGACATCTTGCTTCTCACACGATTCTAAGTCTAGATCAGCTTTGGGTTCAACATCATTCTTTGTGCCCAAGGAATCAAATGCCAGTAAATCCTGGACTTCTGAAACAGATTTGGTTACCTGTGACCTGTCTTTCCCCAACTCCTTGGGCTCAAAAGAAACCCCTTCTGTTACTGCATCTTTTCTGTCTAATTTGATATTTGTATAAGATAAAGTCTCTCGCAGTTCAATGAAGTCATCATCTTCTCTGCCCATAAGGGAATGTTCTTTGATTTTGGAGTCTAAAGCAGCTTTTGTCCCAGAAGGCTCCTTAGTATGTCCCAGTACACCGGACCTTTCAGATGGTTCGGTGGAGGCCATGTCACTGGAAGGTTCCAATGACTTAGCACTGTCAGAAGGCTTAAGTAGCTCAAAATCTGCTGACTTCTTGTCCAAAGGCTTTATTGATTTGGAATCATCCCCATTTTGCTGCCTCTTCTCCTTGCTCAGGGACTTGAATTTGCTGAAAGGATTGATATCTTTCTCGGAGGAAAGGTCTTCCCACTCTCCTGGCCTGTACAAAGGACAAAGATCCTTTGGAATGTCACTGTCAGGAGAAATGATGGATGTACATGGGATGTTAAAAACAAAATGGAAACGAAACAAAATGGCAAAGAAAACAACTAAAATATGTCAAAATGATTTTAAACAATGAAACCAAATAAAAAATGGCTTTCTTGAAAATAAAATATAAGCCAGCTGAAATAAGTGGTTTCAAAATGAATAAACTGTGGGAAGTAAAAGATGAGTAATTCTGCAGAGTGTGGGGGAAGAAATTGTACATATGTAACACACACAGTATGTGCCATCAGACATCCAATAATAAGGCCAGATACTCAACCTGATGTAAAATAGCATTGCTTTACTGAAGTCAAAGGACCTGCACTGATTTGCACCAACTAAGGATCTAGCCCTGCTTACTGTGTTTCTTCTATATATATATATATATATATATATTAGTTGAAAGAGAGAGAGAGAGTGTGTTACGTCTGGTCTGGGACAACGTTCCTGGCTCTTGCAGCATTCCTGCTTCTCTGGCAGAAGTTAATTATTGAAAGTACAGCAAACCACAGTGAGAACCTCTACATTTTTTTAAGCACTTACACAACTTTAAAGTTGTAAATGCTCTAAAAAGCACACAAGTCACTCGTATTGCCTGTTATTTCCCCATTTGACTGCAGGGATTTTCCCAAAAACTGTAGGGATGGGTGGGGCAAGCCATCGAAGAGCTTCAAAGTAGGAAAATCTTGGAAATAAAAGGACATAGTGCTCAAGGTCTTTCTTTACTTCGTTATTCACATGTGTCAAGTTTAAAGAGCATGAGAACAGGTAATGAAAGCTTATACATTCTCCCACCAAGATACTGGGATAGCAAGTATGGTAGGGTATGTCTACACTTGCCCCCTAGTTTGGACTAAGGAGGCAAATGAAGCATACCGAAGTTGCTAATGAAGCGTGGGATTTAAATATCCCGTGCTTGATTAGCATATTCACAGCCGGTAGCCCGATTTAACTTGCCACGTGTAGACGCGGTAGTCTGATTTAAAACCCTTCCCTCAAATTAACTGTTACTCCTCATGCAAACTTGTCCACATGCAATGAGGAGTATGACTAAGGATCAGATTGTGTCATGGAGGTCAGGATACCATGACTTTCAGAGACTTGTGACATTTTCCACTTCAGCCCCAGGGCACCAAAGGTGTGTGTGGGGGGGGACGGGGGTGCCACCCCATTATTTTTAACAAAAGTCACAGACAGGTTGAGGACTTCTATGAATTTTTATTGACTGTGACTTGTCCACAATATTTATTAAAAATAACTGACAAAATATTAGTCTTACAATATGACTGTATCACTACTATACATCTGTACAGGAACAGCTGCCTTTGTTCTGAATGGCTGATATGCTAGGACTATTTTTTTTGTTGGGTAGGGGGAAAACAGGGAAGATGAAATATTTATTGGAACAGTGAAACCTGATTATCTGCATTGAGAAGCCAGGCTGTTTTCTAGAACAAACCTGTGGACAGCGTTTTTCATCGAGGTACAACTGACTAAATGTAAGTGAAAATACCAGCTAAAAAAAATACTGCTATGTATTAGAAGTAATTACAGGAATTATGATTTCTGAATCCTTCATGAGAGAACTGATATTTTGGAGATTTGTGGAGGTAGGAATTTACCTGCTGCTGTGACCAGAAATGTCTAAAAATACCTGTTCCATTAACCAATGTAGTCACAATAGCAACAGCAAGAAATCTGAACAAAAGCTAATCGGTAACATTCTATAGTCATCTCCCTTGCATTAAAATTGTGGAACACTTTTTTGGGGGGGACCTCAATCAGTTGTAGAAACTAACCCACAAGAATCACATAAACCTAAACATGATCTGTGATGTGCCAGTTCTCTTTTTGCCTTTGGACATTTTCACTGTCCTCTGTCTTTTATGTAGTGGATACCTTTTTATCTCTCTCCTTTTCTGCTGTTGAAAAGTTTATTTGCCTTCATCCTTTATAGAAGTGGTTCTCAACCTTTTCAGACTAATGTACCTTTTTCAGGAGTCTGATTTGTCTTGTGTTCTCCCCAAGTTTCACTTCACTGGAAAAGAACTTTCTTACAAATCAGACATAAAAATACAAAAAAATTTATTTTCTCATTTTCACCATGGAATTTAAATATTATATTTGCACTTCAGCATATAGCATGTAAAGCAGTATGAACAAGTCATTGTCTCTATGAAATTTTAGTTTGTATTGACTTCACTACTGCTTTTCATGGACCCTGTTGTAGGCAAATATCTAGATGAGTGGACAGACCATGGGTGGGCAATAAAAAAACTGCAGCCCGCAGGGTTAGTCCCTGGCGGGCCACTGCCACTATGTTTACCTGCACCTCAGCAAGTATCAGAGGATCGCAGCTCTGGTTGGCCTCAAATCGCCATTCACGGCCAATGCGAGCGGCAGAAAGTGCCACGGTCTGGGACGCCATTTCCTGCCATTTGCGTTGGCCACGAACGGCGATTTGCGGCCAACCAGAGCTTCGATCCTCCAATACCAGCAGAGGTGCCGGTAAACATGGAGGTGGGGGCCCGCCAGGGACTAATCCTGCAGACCAGATCCACCCCTGTTACAGACCCTGGGGAAGACCTCTGTGTACCCCCAGGGTTGAGAACCATGGTTTTATATGACATCACCACCTTTCTGCCTTTCACTGCCTTTTTTCCCCTTAACGCTCGGTTAATTGTCTTTCCCGGTGAACTCTTTTCACTCCTCCCACCAAACCTCTGTTTTCTTTTTTTGGTTTCCCCTCTCCTGATGATAACATGCAAATACAATCAGCAAAGACCACTCCTTACGATGGCAGGGCATCTTTAATCTTCATGTGAGAGATATCGTTGTAGAGGGCTATCGAGACAACTTCCTCCATAGGGCAGATGAGCCCATACTCTTCACAGCCATTCTCAATTACCAGCGGATCCGACTTATGTGGGTCAAACATGATGTTGTTCGGAGTCACTATCATGACCCCCCCAACTACACCCTAATAAAAACAAATGAAGAGAGAGTTAGCACATCAAATCTAATCCCTGACCATAGGTCACTTTAATGAATAGCTGTGTCAATTTTTAAATTACTTGCTCAATATAAATACTCTCTCCAATGTCTCTTTATTCTCCTGTGGAGCAATGTTTTCTAACAAAAAGCTCTGACTCCCAACTGCACTGGACCAGGTATTATAAAGAAGAACAAGCAAAAAGAGAACTCTTTGTAACACTCAGAATGCTTAGCTGACAAGGACAGTATTATAAAGAGGATTCAAAGTACTTAACTTTCATCCCTGGCTGCTATAAACTAGAGCTGTACCTTGATACTTAACCAGAGGCAAGAAAAGATTATTTCTTTTAAAACTAACAACTTTTTTTATTTTGGCTACACTTGCCTGGTAGAGCTGTACTAGGGATGTGAAGGAATAGTCAACAGGATAGTCGACTAGTTGCTCTTCCCCTTGCTGCCTCTAGGGAGGTAGTGAAGGGGGTACTTCAAAGTGGCAGCGCTGCTTGAAGACTGGGGCCAGACCCCGGGCTACACACGGCGCTGCCACTTTGAAATGCCGCATGCAGCTCGGGGGGCCAGCTGGGATGTCCCCAGACTTCACGCAGCGTGTGGAGCCTGGGATCAGCTGGGGACTCCCGCACTGACCCCGGGCTCCATGCGGTGCTGCCGCTTTGAAACTCTGCAGGGAGTCCGGCATCAGACTCCTCACGGCATTTCAAAGAGGCAGCGCCGCATGGCGCCTGGGATAAGCTGGGGAGTCTCCAGCTTGAAGCGTAGCAACAGCCCTAAAGCTGTTGCTACGCTTCAAAGGAAAAGCTGCCCTATTGATTAATCAAATAGTTGATGCAAAATGCATCGACTATTCAATTAGTTGATACTTAACATCCTTAATCTGTACTAGCAGCCCTGCTGGCAGAGATTTCTGCACACATCCCAGTCAGGGCTGGATTACCCAATAGGCAGACTAAGCACGTGCTCAGAGCACCAGCAAAGCAGGGGCGCGCGCGCGTGCACACACACACACACACACACACACACACACACACACACACAAAGATTTTATGGTGTAGTATTGTTTTTATTTTGAATTACATATGGGGGGGGGGCACCATAATCTTTTCAGTGCTTAGGGCCTCTAAAGGTCTTAATCTGGTCCTGACCCCAGTAATAAGAACATGCAGAGGTTGTTGTACTGACAGCAGATAAATCTTGGGTTCCACATCTGTTTTCTTGAAAGGGGGCATCTGGTACACAGAAAAATCTTTTCCTGACACATTCTACAGTGACACAACAAGGTGATTCCATTCTTCACCCTTCAATGATACCACTAGCTAAGCTGGCAATTTACACTGCTGTGGAAATGATTTTTAAGTCTTGGAAATTACCGGGTTGGATGAAAGACTGAATAGACCTGTAACCAACAGTTACCTTAACTCAGGACACCTAGCTGCCTGGGAGGATTCCAGGTAGGGATGTAAATGGTTAACCAGTTACACGGTAAGCATTTGCCTTACTGGCATGCTTATAAAGGCAACCAGTTAACCAGTGCCTGGACGGAATAGCCCCAGCCCAGCTGGGCCTGCACACAACGGGCCGGTTAACTGGTTAAACACATACAAATGTTAACTGGTTAAATTCTAATAGGATTTCACATCCCTAATTCTAGGTGAGTTTTCTGTCTCCCACAACTGGGCATGAGGCTCTTAAATATGTCCTGTGAGCCTACAAACATGACCATATTTTCAGCTAATACAGGCAGTCCCCAGGTTACATGGATCCGACTTACATCGGATCCCTACTTACAAACGGTGTGAGGCAACCCCGCACTAGCTGCGCTCTCACCCCCTCTCCCCAGCAGACCGCCGAGACGCACCGTGGTCCCACCGCCCACGTCCTCCGTGGCGAGAAAAGCCGCTCCGCGTCTCCCTGGTCTGCTGGCCCCCAGCAGACCAGGGAGACGTGGAGCGGCTTTTCTCAGCAGACACCTCAGCTTGAGAATAAAGGACTGAGGGAAGTGAGGGTTGGGAGAATAAAACTGAGCTCTGGAGAAATGTTTGGCTAGAGTTTCCCCTACAATATGTACCAGTTCCGACTTACATACAAATTCAACTTAAGAACAAACCTACAGTCCCTATCTTGTACGTAACCCGGGGACTGCCTGTACTGCATCTGATCTTAAGTTATGACAATTATCGTATGGTCTAAATGACAAGATTAGCCTGCATAACATTGAAGCATCTCTAAGGAAAAGGCTAGTCAACCAGCAAGTCATGCCAGTGGAGGCTAGGAAGCCAGAGGAAGAGAGAGAAAACTAACCATAAGATATCAGGGAGCATATGTTGCCTTTAGTTTGTGGAGCAAAGGCAAGATATACTTTGCACATACTTCTTATGTGTGATGTGTGTGTACACGGAGGGAATTTCTGTCACTCAGGCCAGGTCTACACTGCGGGGGGAAGGTTGGCTTAAGGTACTCAACTCCAGCGACGTAAATAATGTAGATAAGTCAAAATACTTTAAGCTGGGCATGGTGCCATATCCACAGTGGGAAGTTGATGGGAAAAATGTCACTGATGGGGGAGCCTTCAACGTTCAATTTAGCGAGCCTTTACTAGATCCACTAAATCGAACCCCGGAATATCAATCGCCAGAGCATTGATCCTCTGGTAAGTGGAGATGTGGCCTCAGACTCACAAGCATCTAGGTCACTGCTCTCAATACAGTCAGCAGAATGCTACATAACTAGGCCAAGTTTTCTATTTAGGCAAAAGAGGAAACAGGGCTACATTAGGCTCCGTCTGAAGATATGCTGCCAAGAACAAAGTCCACTGCTGAGGTCTGAAGCTGTTTTTAGCTTCTAAAGCCTAGAGAGAGTTCAAAGAAACTGACTGGTTATATATTTTGTGAAATGGAACCCAATCTTAAACAAGCTTCATAAAAGAAAGCACTGTGTTCCACAAATTTCTGCACAAGACACGCTAGTACAGGTTGAAGCCTCCTGGTCCAGCACCTGTGGGACCTGACTGGTCCCAAACTAAGGAATTTGCTGTACCAGGGGAAGTCAATGGCAGCCCCTCTGATACCACTGGCTACAGGGCTCCACACTGGGGGCAGCAGAGGGGCCAGCATTGACAGAGTAGAGGGGAGTGAATGCCACAAATGAGCTATTTGTGGTGCTCCAGAAGCTCTGGGAGGATGGGGAAGGGTTACTGAGCACAGGGCCCCTGGCTTTTCCCTGTGAATGCTCCATCCCCAGAGCACCCACAGATGACAGAGCAGAGAAGTCTAGTTTATAGATGTTCAACCTATATGCTGTCTACAAAATCTCCCAAGTTGGTTAAATGCATATTCCACATCTATTCAGAACCAGAAAATGCCAGAGCCCTGAATGTGAGTAAATCACATACAAAACAGTAGGAGAAGGGAAATAAAAGTGAACTACATGAAATAAAACACACATGGACATTTGTCCATTTTCTAAAGTGATCCTGTAGTTTCATGGAATCTGTCAGTTGCTGCTCAGGCATTTTGCCACTCATGATTAGTGGAACTCTGAAGTGCAATTTGGTACTGGTGTTTTCCTGTCAGATTCATTTCCTCCCCATACCCTCTCCCCTCCCCATAGTTCTTGGAAGGAGACTTTCCAATAAAGGCCTGTAAGGCAAAGAAGCTGGGTAGGAGAAAGAGCTATTCTTCCATCACACAATCACTGTGTGGCATAGCGGGGGTGCTGTCTGCTCTGTGACCCGGGGTCCCCCTGCGCTGTGATGGGAGATTCTGACTCTCCCAAATGTGTATTAACCCAGACACCCAGGCTCAGCCTCCCAGGGAGGGAGACAAAGGAAGGAAGGCGGAGACCAGCACCTGGCGGGGGGCAGGGCTGGAAGAGAGTTTTAGTTTCTGTCTGGAATCATGGAGGAGGCAGCCTAAGCAAGTGGCTGGGATTTAGGGGCCCAGTCTACCCCATCTCAAGGGGGGCTGAGGCATCCTAGGCCTGCCCTGTAACCAGATTACATCTATGCTATGCTGTATCCTGGAGAAGCAATAAACTCCCTCTATTCTACTGGCTGGTGGAGTCTGTTCATGCCACTACGGGGGTGCAGGAGGCGGGGGAACCCCAACGCGCCGCCACACACTGTAACAGGTAAATGGACATAAGGTGCAAATAAAAAAGAAGGCATATAAAAAGTGGAAACAAGGATAAATTACAAAGGATGAATATAAGCAAACAGTACAGATATGCAGGGGCAAGATTAAAAAGGCAAAGGCACAAAACAAGCTCAATCTAGCTACAGTCATAAAGGGAAACAAGAAGACTTTCTATAAATATATTAGAAACAAGAGAAAGACCAAGGACAGGGTAGGCCCATTGCTCAGTGAAGGGGGAGAAACAGTAACAGGAAACTTGGAAATGGCAGAGATGCTTAATGACTTTTGTTTCAGTCTTCACCAAGAAGTCTGATAATGAAGGAATGCCTAACATAGTGAATACTAGTGGGAATGGAGTAGGTTTAGAAAATTAAATTTAAAGTTAAAAATCACTTAGAAAAGTTAGATTTCTGCAAGTCACCAGGCCCTGATGAAATGCATCCTAGAATACTCAAAGAGCTGATAGAGGAGGTATCTGAGATTTTAGCTATCATATTTAAAAAATCATGGAAGACAGAAGAGATTCCAGAAGATTGGAAAAGGGCAAATATAGTGCACATCTATAGAAAGGGAAATAAGAACAACCCAGGAAACTACAGACCAGTTTAACTTCTATGCCAGGAAAGAAAATGGAGCAAGTAATTAAGGAATTCATCTGCAACCGCCTGGAAGATAATAAGGTGATAGGTAACAGCCAGCATGGATTTGTAAAGAACAAATTGTCTCCAACCAATCTGATAGCTTTCTTTGATAGGATAACGAGCCTTGTGGATAAAGGAGAAGCGGTGGACGTAGTATACCTAGACTTTAGTAAGGCATCTGATACGGTCTCACATGACTTTCTTATCAATAAACAAGGCAAATACAACTTAGACGGGGCTACTATAAGGTGGGTGCATAACTGGCTGGATAACCATTCTCAGAGGCTTTGTCTACACTGCAGCATTTTTGCGCAAGAACCTTTTGGGGAAGAGATCTTCCGCAAAAACTTCTTGTGCAAAAGTGTGCCCACGCTGCATGGACGCTCTTGCTCAAGAAAGCTCTGATGGCCATTCAAAGAATGGCCATCAGAGCACCTGTGCTTTTTCTGATAGGTTCTTTTTGTGCAAGAAACCCTTGCAGAGCATCCACACATGCCTTTTTGTGCAAGAGCTATAGTGCAAAAAGGAGTTATTCCTAGTGAGGAGAGGAATAACTCTACCAGCAAAAGCTCTCTGATTTATCGATTTACTGTATTTTTTTTTTTTTTGCACAAAAACGCGCTTGAAGTGTGGACGCTCTGCCAGTTTTTGCGCCAAAACCTTGTAGTGTAGACATATTCTGAGAGTAGTTATTAACAGTTCACAATCCTGCTAGAAGGGCATAACAAGTGGGATTCCGCAGGAGTCTGTTTTGGGAGCAGTTCTTCATCAACGATTTAGATATTGGCATAGAGAGTACGCTTATTAAGTTTGCAGATGATACAAAGCTGGGAGGGGTTGCAACTGCTTTGGAGGATATGGTCATAATTCAAAATGATCTGGACAAATTGGAGAAATGGTCTCAGGTAAATAGGATGAAGTTTAATAAGGACAAATGCAAAGTACTCCACTTAGGAAAGAATAATCCGTTTCACACATACAGAATGGGAAGCGACTGTCTAGGAAGGAGTATGGCAGAAAGGGATCTAGGGGTCATAGCGCACCACAAGCTAAATATGAGTCAATAGTGAGATGCTGTTGCAAAAGCAAAAAAAAAAAAAAAAAAAAAAAGCAAACATGATTCTGGGATGCATTAACAGGAGCGTTGTGAGCAAGACACGAGAAGTCATTCTTCCGCTTTGCTCTGCAACTGAGGCCTAATTAGTGGAGTATTGTGTCCAGTTGTGGACATCACAGTTCAAGAAAGATGTGGAGAAACTGGAGAAGGTCCAGAGAAGAGAAAAAAAAAAAAAAAAAAAAAAGATTTAGAGAACATGACCTATGAAGGAAGACTGAAAGAATTGGGCTTGTTTAGTTTGGAAAGGAGAACACGGAGAGGGGACATGATCGTGCTTTTCAGGTATCTAAAAGGGTATCACAAGGAGGAGGGAGAAAAACTGTTCTTCTTGGCCTCTGATGATAGGACAAGAAGCAATGAATGGGCTTAAACTGCAGCAAGGAATGTTTAGGTTGGACATTAGGAAAAACTTCCTAACTGTCAGGGTGGTTAAACACTGGAATAGGTTGCCTAGGGAGGCTGTGGAATCTTCATCTCTGGAGATATTTAAGACCAGGTTAGACAGATACCTATCAGCGATGAGCTAGATGGTACTGGGTTCTGCCATGAGGGCAGATGACTGAACTTGATGACCTCTCGAGGTCCCTTCCAGTTCTAGTGTTCTATGATTCTATATGTCACTACGGTGTGGAGTAACAAATAGAAGTGTCTTGACTCCCAACTCAGCTGTCAGCCCCTGACTTACACATGGCCCAAGCTTCACTTACCTTACCGTCTGTGAAGTAACGGCAGTTCATTTTTAAAAATTTAACAACTACTGGTTCATCTTCCTCTGAGGTGGATGACAAGACCCTCTCAATTGGTTTGCAGGCCTTTCTTGCCAAGTCAGCATCCTTTAAAAAATAAAAGCCTCAATGCCACACAGAACCAGTTTTACAGACATTTTCTTAGATTTTGAAAAATTAAAGACTGAGGTCCATTAATAATTTTCTTTTTGGTTTAAAGGAAAAAACATAGCCAGATTTATATTTCATATTCTACCCAGCATGGGACCACGTTTTGTTTATAACATTATAAAAAAGATTAGCTCCACATAAATGCTAGACAGGAAATCAAGAAATAAACAAAACCACCCAATACAAATGTTTCCAGTGAGATACCTAAGTTAACCACACTATGGCCCAATTCTGCAATTTGACTGACATGGAAAGATGGATACATACAGCCCTATTGGCTAGGACTCCATTTTTATGGATCAAATCCTATGACTGAGAAGTAACACCCCATTCTTGTCTCAACTCTCTCATAGTTAGCCACAGATCTGGGAGGGAAATGGTATAATTTTGTAAATATCAACATGGAAACATCTAAATGACCAGGAACAACTGGCTCAAACCCAGCCAGTTTTATTGTAGTTTTCTACAATGTTCCAATTGCAATCTCATCAAAAGTAACTATTTCATGGGCTACAACCTGAACTTCAAAGAAAGAGTGTTCTATAAATATAAGATCTACTTACAGGAAGTTTATCATATTCAGCATCTGATGATGAAGGAGAAACAGGAGCGCCAGGACTGGAAGAAGCTAACTTAGCAGCACTGGAATAGCGGTCTGTATCTGGGACATAGAGAACCTGTAAAAATATTACAATAAACACAAAATAACGTATTTTAAAATAATTACATAAAAAAGAAACACGTGTAACAGAAACATGGTGGTCCTGATTCTGCAATAAGATCCATGCAGGAGTCCCAACAAAGATAGTCTGGTATTGATTAGGGATATAAAATACCATTTAATCAGTTAACTGGTTAAACGTTATGCTTAACTGGTTAACTGCTTAAACGGGAATAGTCGGGGGATGGAGGAGGGCTGCTCCAGCCTGCCGATTAACCATAACTGGTAAGCATCACTTGGTAAGGGTGATGTTGTCAGTTAACCATTCAAATCCCTAGTATTGACAATATATATCATACTGCAAGACACATTTTGGAATATCTCTAAAATCCACGTTTGTTGTCAGTGGGGTTCCATATGAGTCTTGCTGCAGGATCAGGGGCTATATATTGTTTTCTGAGAAAAGCAGCAGCAGCACACACCAGTTTTGAAAGAATAATGACCTCCCTTTCCTATGTAAACTAACACAGAAATTACCACAAGATAGTTTATACAGGTTAATGTAGCAGATGCCTATAAATGCAAAAATTGGACCAAAAGGAAAAGCCACTGGAGGAATCAACAACTGTAAATTTAAGAGCTAGAAGTAACAGAAAATTATGTTTTGCAATAAGAAATCTATTTTCTAAGCCATATTTATGTCAGAGGAAAAAACTTTTCTGAATTCTAGAGAAACTGTAACAGAACACTGTGAGGTCCTTGGAAACTTTTTTTTTTTTAAATAATCTAATGTTAACAGAAATGTTACTCTTACAAACAGTCAAGCATTTAGTAGTATATGATCTGACCCTAAAAATAAAACTGCACAATCATTTGTCAGTGTCAAAGTCTAAACAAGTAGAGAGAGAAATATACCTTCAATTGTCAAAAAGAAAAATTAAAACAAAACTTTCTGAACCCACAGTATTATTTTCATTTTGATAAAATCTGAAGGAGTCCCTGTACATGAATTCACTCTGCCCACTAGGGCACTTTAGGCAAGTCACATCACTTTTGTGCTTCAGTTTCCCCATCTGTCAAATGGGGACAGGTGATACTTTTTCACTCTATATGTTTATAAGTTTCTAGCTTATAAGTTAGAAGTTGCTTTGAGATCTACTCGTGAAGTATACTTTATATATTGTCATCACCATTACAGCTGGGCAAAACTCAGGGTTTCTGGTTAGCAAGAAATTTCAAAAACTGGTTTGTTCCGACTCAGAATAAAACTAAATGCTCAAGATTTCTTGCACACCTGAAATTCTGAACAAACCCCCGGTTCTGAAAAATCAATACATAGTGTTTTCAAATCTAACTCCCGGGATAGCAGCGGCTGACTGGCTAGAAGCAGTGAAGCCGATCAGGATGTCAATTTCACATAGCAGTTGCTGGGGGCTCCCAGAATCTAGGGCTCTTGGGCAGACCTGCTATGCAGATTGCCTCTGGGACAGGTAGCCCAGGGTTTCTTACTCCTCAACCAGCTGGCTTCTGGAGTTGCTTAAACTCCCAAGTGTGCATCCTGAGGAGCCAGCAGTCCTGGGGAGCTGTAACCCACAGCAGACCACATAGCATGCTGCCCCAGAGCCATGACACCTGCAAGCTGGGAGAAGCACTCAGAGGCAAAAGGCTATCCTATAAGGCTGTATCTGTTTACTTACCCTCTTGAGACTGAAAGAATCACCTTCAAAATAAGCCAACGGGCCATTCCAACTACTGTATCTAGTTCCCATGAGTGCATTATACAGTATTTATGGCTTTCCAATAAGTCTACTGGTCCTACAAGATAGACATTTTCTCCTTCAGCATTAGAACAAAGTTTAGGTAACACAATAAGCCTGAAATAAATAAAAGAAGACTTGGCAAGAATCAGTCCCTGGACCAATTCTTGTAACCATCTGAGCTACTTCCGTTTTGAGGTTTTATATTGTTGCCTATCACTGTCGCATACATCTAATAAACTAACTAAGCTGACAAAAAAAAAAAGCCCTTTAAATACACAGCAATCAGAATTTATGAGCATTTAAAACTTTTTAAAAAATTACCTGTCCTGGAACAATTGTGTGTGTGAACAGCTTATTTAGTTCCACAAGTTTGTTTGGAGTGATGTTAAATTTCAGTGCTATGCTGTTTAGGGTGTCCTGACTTCCAGCCTGAAGAAAGAAAACTTGACTTTTAAGATGTGACAATAATCAAGTACAAGCTCAGCATAACAGTTTAAATAAACTTCATCTATTAGACCAGTTTCAGGGTATGGACTCTGATCTAACAGATATTTTCTATTGGTTTACTTTTTGGCAGATGACACAGTTAATTATAAGACAACATCTACACAGTTAATAGCACTTTTTCCATTCTATAAAACAGAGAAAATAGAGCAGTTATGATCCCCCTCTCACTGCTTCATAAAATTTAAAACAGCATATCATTTTAACTTCACATCCTTCCACTTAGAACTGGTTAGGAGACAGGAGAAGGAAGGCACATTGTGCATACACACACATATATATATATTTGATGTTCATTACTATTTCACCCATTATAGCAGGTAACATTTGAGCCTGTTCTCAGCAGTCCTGTTAGCAGCACAGCATGCTAGCACCAGATAGGGATGTAAGAGTACAACTGTTCAAAAAAGTAACAGATAACCATTTGGGTAACCCATCCCACGCAAGGGATGTTAGTGGCTAGCCAGCTAACTGTTTAACTGATAAGCAATTACTTATTGGTTAACAGTCCTGATTAACAGCACCACCACCCCTGCCACGGGCTCTGCATTTGAAACTCAGACTGGCAGGCTGCTCTGCATTTGAAACTTGGACTGGCACACTGGCTCAGTCCCAGCCCACCGGCCTGTGTTTTAAATGAAGAGCACACAGGGGAGCCACCTGCCACCCCATGCTGCTGCCTCTGATATAGAGGCAGGCAGCATAGGGCGACAGGTGGGAATTGGTCTGTGCGGGGAGCCGGTTTAAAAACCAGCTCCCACTTGCCGCGCCCATGTTGCTCCCTCTATATCAGAGGCAGCAGCACGGAGTGGCAACAGCCCGTCTACGGCGGCAGGCCTGGGTTCACGGCTGACAGAGGCTGCTCTGCTGCAGGGTGCTCCCTGAGGGAAGGGCAGGGAGCTGGCAGCACACAGGCTGCTGACCCCATCCCCAGGAGCATTTTAGTAACGATGTAACCACTAAAAATTATTGTTGCTACGCAATTACTAAAATAAACGGTATCTACCATCCCTATTACATGCAGCTCCCGGGGAGCTGGCTGCTGCCCCGTGCTCAATGTAGGGCAGCAGCCAGCACCCCAGGAGCAGTGCAGCAAGTGGGAATCAGTGCACATGGGAAGCTGGCTTAACTGGCTGCTGCCCTGCTCTGCTTTGCTGACTCTGTATCAGAGGCAGCAGTGCAGGGTACCAGCTGGCTCCCCAGGAATGGGACTGGCAGCCAGGAGCACAATGGCTGCTGGCTCCACTCCCGGGGGAGCCAGCATGTAACCATATAATTGCTAAAAATTTTAGCGGCTACATGGTTAACAATAACCACCATTTTTTAACATTCCTAGCACAGAAGAGTCAGGATTAGAGTCCCTTCCTTTACTGAAAAGAGGACATCACAGATATGTCCCTGGCATCTTTCAGTAAGCTTTCTCCCAGTACACAGCAAACCACTTCAGGTACACAGAGATTGTGTGTATCACTGGCATTTCAAAAAGGAAACATTGGCATCTCATGACCAGGATACAAACACATTCCTTCTAGAGGGCCTAAGCAACACTCAATGGGACAGAAATATTTCTTAGAGGGAGAGGGGAGGCATTACATGGTCAAGCCATGGATATGGAAACACACAAGGCCGAGTGGGGAAAAAGATGGAGGATGCCCAAGTTGCAGGATGATTGTGGGGCTGAGACCAATTTTCCTTCCTACACACAGGTTATTTGGAGGATATTTTAGAAGAGAATTAAAGTGTGTCTAGATGAATTTGGTTTCTTCAGATTATCAATTTTGACAACTTCTCTTTAAACAATATTAATAATGACCTAACTGTGCATCCAATACTTACAGTATATTCTATAGTTCCAAGGGGTTTCTGAGTGACCATTTTCTTTTCTTTCTTTTCATTAGTTTTGTTGTGATTGTCATCTGAGGAAGAAACAAAAACAAAGTTACTTAAATTAACCAAGTCTCAAATCATTCACCTGTTAACACTTTTTGAGTAAAGATGTTTACAGTACATGTGGATATAATTGTGGTTTGATCACCTACAAGAGTGGCACCACACACACACACAAAAAAAGATAGCTGCCAAGCCCTGAAATTTGACCATATGGCCACCAAAACTAAATCAATTATACTAGATTCTGATTAGCATTTTAAAACCTTCTAAGGTTAATTTATATTCTACTGCATCCCTGTAAAAAAGTCTTCCTAGATTCTTTTCTTAATGAAGAACAATTTACTTCTGGGGTATAGCACATTTTTGTTCTGGGGTGATGTCCAGATAGAAAGAGTTAGCACATGATCATATTCAATAATTCTGCATTAGCAGGGTTATGAATAATCAGATTAAAATGGATTCCTAAGCAATAATACTAAATATTGTACAATCTAGTGCCTTGTAGGCACTTACACACCTCAGTTTCATTAACTCAGGTGTGTAAAACTTTGCAGGATAAGAGCCTAATTCATTAGAATTCTCAACTTCAATGTTAGGTAGGCAGGTAAGCAGTATTATCATTATTTTTTTGCAGAGAGTTTAGATAACATGCCCAAATTAGAGAGTTAACAGGTATGTCAGTCTGTTGCATGCCCATAGCTTTCAAAGACTTCAAGGATTGCTTAAATGTAATTGAATTCCTGGCTCCTAGTTCTCATAAGGCACTGGATGATAAATTTGCACGGAGCCCTACTGAAATCAATGAAATTCCATTTCAGTTGATTCCTTTGATCGACTGAAATCTGATTTTCAAAACAAATGATTTTGTCTTACATACATGGTTCAATTATTTCACTGGAAAAATAAAGTTACTGCTCAGAATTACTTAGATATAAGCATGCAAACCCTTCAGTTGCTTAAGACATAAACCAGGTTTTAATAAGTAAATAGAGTTAAATGATTAGATAATTGCATTGATTGTAAAGTTATTGGCAGTATCATGTCTTTCTTTGCTAGTCTATACTTATGAGCAAATGCTAAAACCAAAACATAGTAAAACACAATATGAATAAAGTGACCTCTTAAAAAAAAAAAAAGACCTTAAGGATCTGATGCAAGTGGGAGTCTGGGATGTGAAAAAACACACCAGCAGGCTAAAACATGAGTATTAATTTTCAAGCTGGATCATTACTACTACAAGATAGCCTCCTTGCATGCTTAATGGAAACCAACCAAAACAAGTATAGGGGCAAAGGCGCAATTATTGGCTATTAGAGAAAAACTTCTACAATACACCCACATTCAAGAAAGATTTCAAATTGGCTCAGCCCCTAACCCTCCCCACCCCTGCCTTCTACCAAGTAAAGTGACCAGCGGAAGGAGAGAGGAACCGAGGACTGCATACCTAGCAAAAGGTAAGGCTGTCTGTAGTCAATACACCAGGAGAAATGCTTGTGAAGAGAAAAACTGTGCATAACCTCGAGCAGGTTGCTCTGGGGTTTTAAACTGCTGGGCTCACAGGCCACCACCTCAGGTAAGGACTCGCAGCTGTCTCCATTTGCTGAATTGTACCCCGAAGACAAGGTCTCATCGCTTTCCACACTGCTCCATTCGTGGAGAAATTTCCATGCAGCTCTTTGGTCAGCGGGAGGCGGGCAAATGTTGCAACATTCGCCTGGATGGTGGACACAACAACACTCCGCTGCAAACATCTCCGGGCGGGGAGTGAGGGCAAATGACCTAGCCGCACGCAATGTGCCCGGTGACTAAGGAGCACGGCTCATAAACCTGCCACAGAAGCGGTGGCTCCTGAAACGCGCAGGGAGCCTGCTGGTCCGTCGCTTCCCCCCCGGTTCCTGAAATCGTCTAGAAAGGACACGTCTCTCCCCGCCTCCGCCTTCCCCCCAAGCAGCCCACTTGGCACCAGGCGGGAGGCAGGCATCCAGCACAGCCTCGCGCGCCGCTGCAGACTGGGGCCTCTCTCCGCAGCACGAACTTGCTGCGGTGACAAGAAGCTGCCTAGCGCTCCCATCCCAAGTGCGCGCCGGGCAGGGGGCTTGTTCTGCACAAACCAGTTCCTACCAGACCAGAGCGACTGCTAAGCCCCCCACGCACCGCCCCCAGCCCCGGGATTGCAGGCCCCGGAACAAAGGTACAAGGGCCCACCCTGGTCCTGCACATGCTGCACGTACAGCCCCAAGCCCTGCAGTAAAGCACAGGGAGGAGCAGGGTCAGTCGTGGGACGCGAAGTAAGACTACCTGTCTAGGTGGCTCCTGAATGGGGATCCTGCAGGGGAATTCCGACATTGTTCCCCACAAATCCGTTTTAACAACACTAGCAGCTGGTTTTACCAACCCACTAAAATAGATTCCAGACCCTTGCTTTGTGATCTAACCCCACTGAGAGGCCTGAAAATTGAAGGCGTTATCACATTTTTCTAAGCTCCATTCCAGGACTGTGTGACTTTTAAAGGCTGCCTAACAATATATTTGTTTCTCTCCTGCTTTGTGATTTGGAAAACAGGAAACCAAGCACTGCAAAGCAGGCTTCTGTTTTAGGGAGACTGTGAAATGTAACATGGGGGAAAAGAAACTTAGCACAATGGCATTTAAGGTCAAAGGGAAAACTACAAAAATGAGCCGGCTAGTTAAACAAAAATGAAAAGAAACAGACACCAGACTTAAATACCTGCATGCTGCATGGAAACTTTTTAAAAACAGCGCAATAGAGGTTCCAACGAAATGTATTCCTTGCCTCCCCTTCCCCACTACCAAAAATGCACGGTAGTTCTTGGGTTATGTAACTGTTAATGTATTTGCTTAGCAGGGTCCCAAACCGCAGTCTGATGCAATACAAAAAAGTGAACCAGATTCTTGTTTTTAATTATAAAAGCATAAATAATGTAGACAATAAAGAAAGTTTGCAAAAGTTTGACAGTCAGTTTAGGTTAAATATAAACTCTAAAGGAGGCAAAGGAAACAATGCCAAAATTCATTACCCAATTTTCACCAATAACTATTTTCCTTCCATCTAGCATGTTTGTTGGCGCATGTTTGTCTTTAAGTGCTAGAGAAATAGTGTACATGAGAATACAGACCTCATATAAAATTACATTTTTATTTTAAGTAGGTTTTTAATTTGATCACCTGTATAGTCACCTTTCTTCTATAAGATGGACATTTCCATAGAGATAAATTCCCTTATTTATGGCCCATAATTAAAATATAAAGATTGCCCAATAGCCTTGTTTGCAAGAAATGATGGGACATATGTTATAAACTGTTTAAGTTTATTCTTATATTACTGGTGAATGCATGGTGAGTGGGCAGCATGTTTCTGGTAAGGGTGTTTGTAGTAAATTTTTACATAATTTGATGACACTTTCCATAAGGTAATAATAGAATTGTAGGCCTGTCTGCACTCATGGCAGGACTAAAGATTATGACATAGCTATTGACTCTCTCATATTTGGGGTATATATATTACTTAAACTCTCTGCAAAAAATAAGGGTAATAATTCCCTATCTACCACTGAAGTTCAAGGTGTTTGTTGCCTGGGTGGTACGATGTTAACTTCTTCAAAAGTAGTTTGTCTTTTTTGGTTTTGATATTATCAGGGCATGTGGCTTGCAACAGAATTTTTTTTTTTTTTTTAATAAGAACTGCTGGTTTTGGCAGCAATTTTGCAGAAAATGACATGAGCCAAGGATGACACAAAACAAATCTTATTGGGCCATGTTATCAGAATTAAAGGTAGTTCTTCACACTGCTATACCCAGAGACCCTCAAAAGGGAGGTGCTGCAAAGCGGAGTAATTAGCTTAGACATTAAATAATAATTTGATTTGAATATAAAATATCAAACCTGCTCCAAGCCCTGACTTGAGTGACAGCCACCTCTTTACATTCCCTATATGGACTAACTGTATGAGAGCCCCAGGCACTATTAATTTTTCTTGGGACACTTTGTAGAATCTACAGAATGATCTTTGTAGGATCCAAAGGAAAGGAATGCTATGCTATGAAAAAAGAGAGCTATGACAGAATTTACCGGGTAGTGGGGAAGAGAGAGAAACCAAGCCATTCGCCCTCCAGGCATAACGCTTGAGTGCCAACCCAAGAGAGAGTCAAATGCCATCCAGCTGATTAGCAGAGTATCCACAGCTGGCAGCATGTGTTTCTATGGTTGGGGCATATCCCCACATGTCTTAGTGCACATAACAAAATTGATTCTGCCCATAGATGGAAAAAAAGAAAGGGAACGCTGGTCACGGTCAACCCTATTAACTAGTAGACAAATCTAATAAATACAGAAAATAGTTTGTGTAAATATGGCCAAGAGTAATAGACATCTTTTGTAATAGGCATATTTATTAGTCTTTGCTGGTTGTCTGGTCACTGTATGTTAAACATTTCCATATTTAGATAATATACAGATTGCTAGAAGAAAATCAGGATCCTTATTTCTAAAAAGTTCATTTTGTCCTGCTACTTATTCCCTACTTAAAATGACAATCCTTCAATTCTGATTTTATAATCAGTTTTGATAGTGTTCAAACACCAGATATGGAATTAAATAATAGTAACAGATGGACTCATAAGAAATAAAGATTCAATTTTCATGCTGCTATCTTTAATAAAAAAATTGGGGACAGGGAGAGGAAGTGAAGAATAGAAAGGAGAATGAAGCTATCTAGGCAAAATGGTTTCTAAACAAACTTTCAAAGTTTTCCACAAGGCCTCAAAAGGGCTGCAGGTACGCTATCAAGTACGATGAAAAAGGGGGGATTCTTCCTGATTGTGGTTGTCCTTATGTAGAAGAAGAGAGGTTAATGGATGGGTGCCCTGCCGCATTTTCATTTATCATTTTCAACACTCTCTGAAAGCCACAAAAAAGGCCCCTATCTTTGTGCATCTAAATGTATTTCAAAAACAAATGTGAAATCTTTGTCTTATTTTCTTTCTTTTGGGCTATTTTTTTAACCCTGCAAATAACTGATTCTAGATAAAATTCTTACAATAATCCCCCACCCACATTATTTGCCATTTAATTATCCCACTTCTGCTGGGGTGCATGAGATATTACTGTATCTTGCGTGCAAGTTTTGAAAAAACATAAACCTTTAAAAAAACCTCAGGTTTTCAGATGAAAAAAAAAAATGCAGCTAACCTAAATCTCATTGGGACCTCACAGTGTCACTTTACTGTACTTCACTGGTTCTCAAAGTGCGGTCCGCAGACCACTAGTGGTCCACAGGCGCCTCCCATGTGGTCTGAAACTCGAGCTCACCCCCCCCAACGCAGCGTGGAGCCCTCACTGCCACACCAGCTCTGGCTTTCCACTTGAAGGGTGGCGGGTGGAGGTGGTGAAGAAAGCCCTGAGTTGAGGGGAAGAGAAGAGTGTAGAGAAGTGTGGCCGCCAGGCAGCGGGGGCAGGCTGGGGATTTCTCACTGCTTCTCTGTCCCCTCCTGCTGGAAAAGTGAGAGTGGGACGCGTGGGGATTTCAGGGCAGCAGCGCTTCCTAGCACAGAACCTCGCTGCTGCTGCTTGGCCAGTGGCTTGTCCCAGTTTTGCTGGGAGATGCTGGAATTGCCACCCTTCCCAGACACCCCAGCAGACTCTAATGCCAGTTGCGCCCAGACAGGACAACTCACTTAACCCCGCCTCATCCCACGCAAAGGCGGGAGCTCCAGGAATGTGGGGCTTTCTGCCAAGATGGCTTAAGAGTGCAGAGACCTGGGCCCTGCCGGTGTATGCAGAGACCCTGCCCGCTCTGCCCCTGCACGTGGCTGGGAGACAGACAGGAGGGAGCTGGGATCTTGATGAGTGAGGGGGTTTATCTGTGGGAGTTTGAGTAAGTGAGGGAGGTAGCTGTGGGGATCTCTAGATGACGTGTGGGGGGGACAGGTGACTGGGAGTTTTAGTGGTGGGGGTTTCAGTACATTGGGGTACCCCCTTTCCTGTGTGAAGATCAGGAACAGCAGCTGTGTCAGTGGCCCCCTCCCTCCTGGCCACACTCTGCACCCTCCCTTGCTCTTGCTCCCCCTCCCAGGCCAGACACCCTACTTCCAGCCTGCTTCTGCAACCTACCTCCCACCTAGACCTCGCACCCTCATGCTTCCTGCACCCCACCTCCTGCCCAGATCCTACACCCCCATCCCTATCCCACTCGCTGGCAGCCATGTCTCACTGAACCTCTCTTTTTTCCCCCACCTCGGAGCCAGGGGATCCACTAAAACCAGAACCCCAGAAAAGTAAATCTGGCCTGTGGGAAGCCCTGAACCTCAGTCCTCCCTCTTCCTTTCCCTACCCCGTGGGGCTGGCGCGCCAAAGAGGGAGGTATCTCAGTTGGGGGCCACATCAATGAGGGTTGGGGTTTTTTGGAGGAGTTTGGGCTTCTTTTTGGACTTCTTACCTGTGTGGTCCCCAATTAATTTTTCTGTGGATCAGTGGCCCCCATCCCAAAAAAGGTTCCCCAACCCTGCAATAAATAAAGAAAACATTGAAACCTTTTGTATTGGACATAAGTTATTTACTTTATTTAAAATGAAGTTTGATAAACTAACATGAGAAAGTTAAAATGCTTAATCTGTTTAATAATTTAAATTAAACTATACTCCCTAGCTACAGAACTAGCAAGATGGCTTGGGAGTAATTATGTAATTAATGGTGAGTTTCCATTAGCAATTGGTGGTCCATGGAAAGGTTACACAATGAGCCAGGTAGTCCACGGGCCAAAAAGTTTGAGAGCCACTACTATACTTGCAGCCTCACTTACCCTATGTTGAACTGCACTGCTGTCACAAAATGAATCCTGCACAAAACTTTTTTATGTATATCATTTCCTCCCTTCACCCTCACTTCTCTATAAAGGAATGAATGTTTTCTTCTCTGTGCATAAATTTAGGGATGTTAGATATTGAGTTATTTAATAATTGTGTAACCGCATCAAAACTTATTGATTTCACAATTATTCAACAGTCCCCGGGGGGCTGTAATAACAATGCAAAATTAAAAATGTAAAAAACAGAGTATAGTCTCCAAGGTGGAAATCAAAACCATTTTAACAGCATTTGTGTGTATGCTTTCATAAAGTTCAAGGCCTGAAGGGACCATTATTAAAGTTAATTAGGAAGGGGGAAGTTAGAAACCTTGAAATCCTGTTGGCAAGTTTAGCTAAATGCCCCTCTCAACCAGCTATGGGGCATTCAGTATAGAACAGGTGTAGGAAGAGGCAGGGCAGAGCAAGGGTGGCACGGGGCAGGGCCTAGGGTGGATCAGGAGTTGTCCCTAGTCCCACACCTCTTTAGGGAAAGCCTTGTTGGCAGTTACCTTGGGATATTAAAGCCTGGTCTACAATAGGAAAATAGAAGTTTGAAAACTCCGGTCATCTGAAGAAGTGGGCTGTGCCCACGAAAGCTCATGATACCATCTACATGTTTTGTTAGTCTATAAAGTGCTACCAGACCATTTGTTGTTTCAATAGGAAATTAGGTTGCTATCACTCTGTTGCTCCTGAGTGACACAGTTAAACTGACTTAGCCCCCGGCGTCAACAGCGGTAGGTCAATGGAAGAATTCTCCTGCTGACTTAGCTATTGCCTCTTGGGGAGATGGAATAACTACACCAACAGGAGACTCCCTCCTGTCAACATAGGTAGCATTGAAGCATCGCAGCATTTTAAGTGTAGACAAGCCCTAAGAGGTGAATTAAAGGGCAGTCATTTGAGAATGTTATGGGTTTTGAGGCAGAAATTTAACAGAATATCTATGACTACAGGTTGACCCTCTCTAGTCCAGCACTCTGGGGACCTGACAGGAGTGAAACCACAGGAGGTCAATACTGTAGCGAGTGGGTGTCTCTTTATTTTGCTGAGGTGAATAAAAGAACAATTCTTGCAATGTTGCTTAATAATGTATTACTGTAATGATACACCCTATATAAGCCTATATCTAGACAAGTCTGATCAGAACTCTTCATAACGAAGTGTTAGGGCTGTTACAGAATTGTACTGTATTGGCACAAGGATATATAAGTAGAGAAAGCATAAAAAAACATGCTTACACTTAGAAGCATTACTGACATTTCCACTGCTTGCTAGGCTCTAAGAAGACATTTAGGGGTAATTAATAGCTAAACAACCGCATAGAACATTGAGAGCCAGGACTGGCAGATGTAAACAAACATGGGACAGTGGGAAACTTGGCCACATCCACAACAGTCATTCAGGTAAATAAAATCATGTTGGACCATGGATGTTGCTGGACCAGAGAGTGTCCGATTAGAAAGGTTCAACCTGTGTTTTAATAGCTTTTTAAATTCCCAAGTATTCTTTCATACCAGAGCACTTTATAAAAATTGAAGTAATTAATCTTTTGGCACTCCCTGCGGGAGATAATGGAGGCCTGGTCTATACTAGTTACGGCAACAAAATATAGCTTACGTTGACCTAGTTGTGCAGGCATCTACACTCAAATTGGTCTCCCACTGCCGTGAGCACCCCCCTTATGCTGCTACAGTAACACGACAGAGCCATGGCCAGAGTATTTAAGTCGATGCAGTATGAGTGTAATCACTACATTAGTTGTGTTGACCCTGTCGTCCAGCACCTATCCCACAGTATCTCACGCTAACCCAGTCTGGTCACCATTTTGAATTCCACTACCCAGGGGCCATGGAGACCATAAGTCCCCGTTTCCTCCTTTAAAGCCCCACAAATTTTTAAACTTTCTTTTTTTGATGGCCCGAGTTGGTTAGCACCCCTACCAGCTCTCTATTGTTGAGTGCGATTGCCCAGCTCACCATGCCACCTACATACACGAGGCAGAAATGTGTCTGGAGAAACCGTAAATACTGGATCTTCTGGGCCAGTGAGGAAAAGAGGCTGTGCAGGCACAACTCCAATCCAGCCAGACACATGGACATCTACAAGCAGATTGCACAAGGAATGCAGAAGAATAGCTAAGTCAGGGACTAGCAGTAATGCTCAGTGTAAGACAGGGAGCTGCAGCAGGCATATCAAAAGGCCAGGGAGGACAAGAAGTGATCCTGTGCCACACTGCAGATCTTCTGATCCTGCTGTTGCAGCCTTCACCACCACAAAATGCTTAGGCCAGATAAGGAGAAAAAAGATGGTGATGTGGGACAACATGTTCAGCAAGATCCTACAAGCTAGAGCTGCACGGGGTGACCATGAGTATGAATGCTGTGATGAGCCTGAAAAAGGAAAGAGTGGTGAGGAAACAGGCCCAGGAATCCCAGCAGGTAAAGGAGAGAGAGATGCACCAGGACATAATTGGGGATTTTCAGGTAGCAAATGAAGATGCTTCAGACTCTGGTGGACCTGTAGTTTCAATGATCCCATGCTTGCATCCCTATGCAGCCCACTGAGAACTCAATATTGGGATCTCTCTATACCCCATCTCACCATTCCACATGGCATCAAGTGTCACTGCACTACCCCCTACCACTCCACCCCAGGGAACACTAAAAACAATCATAGCTTCACATACACAGACTTGTGAAAGCCATGATCGCTAAAATGGACAAAATGTTACCTCCCCCTCCTAAGTTCTGTTCTCTTAGGGTGTGTCTAGACTACAGGGTTTTGTCGACAAAAGTGGACTTTTGTCGACAAAACTATACCTGCGTCTACACTACCGCTGAGTTCTGTCGACATAACGTCGACAGAACTCAGCAGTTTTGTCAACGCTGGTAAACCTCATTTTACGAGGCATAACGCCTTTTGTCGACAGAGTTCTGTCGACAGATGGTGTTATTGCATCTAGGGTTGTGTCTAGACTACAGGGTTTTGTCGACAAAGCAGCTTGCTTTGTCGACAGAACTGAATGTAGTCTAGACGCTCTTTGTCGACAGAAGCTTTGTCGACAGTATCTGTCGACAAAACTTCTGTCGACAAAAGCCTGTAGTCTAGACGTACCCTAAATGTATTATGTTTTAATATATTTTTTAAAATCACAGGTCTTTCCACTGATGTCATTACAATATAAATTTCTATTATATGAAATAATAATTTATCTTTATTATTACACAGCATAGGCTGCTGAGTGCTCAGCAGTTCTGAAAATAATTACCTCTTACTGCACAATGTCAAACTTCTTATAGGATCATTCACAAATAATGTTAATAGGTGCATTAACAATGTTACATTCCTTCATTTACAGTAATCCCCACACAATTCCTACCAAGCTACAAAAGTCCATTTTGTAGCATATTACAATACACACTCCTCTGACTCACTGTTAAACTGGGCTTTCAAAGCCTTCCTGAACCTTTGAGTTCTTCTAATAGCCCTTGTTCAAGTTCAGCAGACAGCTGCTCTACCTACGCCCTCCACTCCAGTGGAAACTCTCTCTCCTTTGCTTTACACACATTATTCCCGACACAGCAGACAGTGATAACCATTGGGATATTATTTCACAGAGTTCCCATACTGTGAGTAAACAACTCCAGCACAACTAAAAACACATTCAACTGTCATTCTGAACCTTCTGAGCCAATAATTGAATTGTTCTTTGGTGCTGTCAAGGTGGCCAGTGTATGGAATAAAGGGTAGATTGGGTCCTCCAGGATTGCCAGTGGCATTTCAACACGCCTATTGGTGACTCCGAATGGTGTCTAATATTGTTTAAGATTCAAAGATCTCACTTTGCTAACTTGGCAATCTAGTGGCTCACTGGCATCTGCTCACATCACAGAGAGACTTTATCATGATATCATTCATTGGAATTCAGCTTCATACTGTGTGTTTTTCAGAGACAGTGGTAATCCCGAACTACAGCTGCCTCGAGGTGGGGAAGCAAAGGGAAAAAAATATATGAACGAAAAGATTAATATCAGAAAATAATAGTAACAGAACAACATGTACAGGAAAAACGTTGGTGTATGGAAGGAGAAACAAACAGGCAATTCTAAACTAGAGATATTTAAAACAATTGTATCAGTTAACCTAAAAAATTCTGAGTCCAAAGAGACTAATGGAAAAAGTATCTTAGTGTTAGCAGAGGAAAACATGTAACGGCTGAACAAAACCAAGAGTCCCCTACATGCAAATAATTCACAGAACAGGAAAGAAAACAGGCACCAAGCAACAGGCTTGGTTTGAGGTTGAAGGATTTAATGCAGCTTAAAAGCCACAAGCTGCAATGGGAAAGCACAATTTCATTAATTTCCCTATCCATTAGATCAGAGCGGGTAAAGATGTAATGATACAGAGGATGAGAACCACTTATGTGCATCTTACTAATGTGGAAAAGTATTGTAGTGCAATTATGTAGGTGTGCACAGCCTCTCTGCTTCAAATTACTTTGCATAAAGTCCTTGGGGAGATGCGTGGCATAGCTTTCTTGTGCTCTAGCTATTACTGTTCTCATGCACTTGCCAAATTCACTTCTGGTCAATATAAGAAAACTGCAATTACCACAAACCCGGATAGTCCTATGATCTAGTTCCCATGTCGGCTGCAAACTTCAAGTGAAAACCACCACTCATATAAAGTAGTGCAGCTGCATGGATTTTTCCTACTTCTGCTAGCACTTCTGAGGGACAGGTTGAAAGGGTCAGATAAAGATATTTTAGGTGCAACAGACAGGAAGTTCCAAAGTTAAAGGTTCCTATGGCTGGACAACTTACTGTGTGGCTTCTGCATGTATTTTATGGTCTACATGTACCAGTATAAACAGTAACATATGAAGTTATATAATCAAATACTTAAAATCCCACATTCGTACAATTAGGCTGAGTTTGCCATGCTGTACAAAACACTCCTTTCTTAGTTTTAGCTTTACATTTAATTTTCTCTTTGTGGGACTCTTCCCCACAAAAAGCTGCTCTCTAGCGTTAGCTTCCACTCTCCCCTTCACTAGCTAATTTACTCCTGAACATGCTCTCTCCCTTCCTGGCAGTAGTTCAGAAGAGAGGTGTGGGTAGAAGTTAGCCAAAGAAGGCTGCAGCTTGACAAAAAAAGATGGATGAAACTAATGAACAGGAGGCAGTTAGTATAAGGCACCTTTTAGTTCTTCTAGACTAGTGTTCTAAAAATAGTCTGCCTGGAGGGTAGTACAGGCAGTGGCATGGGCTAGCTGCCCAACTATGTAGCCATGGGATCTGGAAGGACTGTTTTGTAGACACCTGGCTCAAGCTGGTACCAGTGCTAACCCTGGCTGCACTGTTATTTTTAGTGTAATAACCGGAATGGCACATTATTTAGAACCATGAATCCACAAATATCCACATTATATCTGCAGGTATCTGCATCCACAGATGTCATTGCAGAGACCCATGGCTCATTTTTGTGTTTACAGATGTGGATACAGGGCTCTACACATACCACCAGCTTCAGAAGCAATTTCTGTCTACACCAACTGGGGAGCAGAAGCACGCAGTGTAGATGTACCCTAAGGCTTCCATCCCAGCACCAGACTCTCCCGTTAGCAGATGCGCCTGCCTGAACTAAGGATGTTAAATTGTGGTTATCTGGCTCCAGGAGCTACCTGTGCTGTTGATTCACATTTTAAATGTAGTAAGAGCCACCAAGATCTTATTACATTTAAAATCCAGAGGCGCAGCATCCCAGACCAGCATGAGCCGGGACTGCTTGGTCCTGCTTGGTGCCAAGTCCAGCGGCCCCTGTTCGCAGCGGCCAGGACTGGTCGCAGGCAGCGACTGCTGCTGGAGTAGCCTCTGCATGAGACCAGCCTGGACTGCAGCAAACAGGCACTGCTTGGCAGCAGCAGCCCCTGTCCACTGGGGTGGGCCAGTTCCCCAATGGGGAAGCAAGTAGTCGAGTACTCCACTCAGTCACCTGATAAACTTATGCTTATTAGTAGTTGACTACTCACTAACATCCCTAACCTGGACTTGAAGAGGCTCTGGAGTGCAGCTGGTGGCAAAGAGACAGAGGAAGGGTAGGAAAGAGAGTCTGACTTCAAGGACATGGATAGATCCTATGACCAGTTCATGGGTTAGTCCTTCCCACAGGTTGGAGGCAGGAGGGGAAAAAAAAGACAGTGTACATGTGCTTAGCAACACAGCCTAGCTGGAGCTTTGTTCTCCAACCCCCCTGTACTTGCCCCAGTTCTCTGAAGGGCAAGAACTTCTCAGCCACCTCCAGGCACAGCAGTGCAGCTCAGGACACATTCCTTCCCCATCCCCAATTCCCATTGCCCTTTGGCTATGCCCCTAGGACATATGTGAGGGGGGACACACATTCCAGCACCTCTGCCCCCATAGAAGAGTAGGAAAGTTCAATCTCCACCCCCCACCCCACCCCCCCAACTTGCCCTGGGGACAAGTCATTGCCCATCCATCATGAGTTGGTTTCACTCCAAATTCCACTTTTAGCTACTCCCCCTGTATCATAAAACATACGTACAAAGGGCAGTACAAAGGGCAGAATTTTGGCTGAACAAAATTACTTTAATTCTGTCATTCCTGGCTATTAATGCTCATCTTTGCAAGCTAAATAACAGTTCTTTAGTGTAGTTTTTGTAAAAGATGATAGATAGATAAGTAGATAATGAAATCCCTGTCTTTCCAGAATTAATGATGTAAAGAGTTTTGTGTTGCATTTTAAGTTGTCGTAATATTAAGCAAGATACACTTGACTTAAGAGTAGAAACCATGTAGCCAACTGCAAGCAATCTTACAGACTGTGCTACAACAGGAGCAGAATAATACATAACAATGGAATGGAAAAAATCTGTAACAAACTATACTAAATGAACCTTACGTTATCTGAGTTTAATACAACTGGCAAATTCAAAATATTGATGAGGCAACTAGAAGATTTACTTGGCATTGCTCAGATACTTAATTCAAAAAAAGTTTAAATCATTGCTCTAGGGTGGGCTGGGGATGAGGGGTTCACTATGCTGGCTCCCCCAGGAAGAGAAGATTACCCCTGCCATCTTTCACCGCAACACCTTAGGGCAAGGAAAGAAGCACCTGTCCATGGTCGCTGCAGCTGCAGCAGGCACAGCCGGGGTTCATGCCCACCAGCTGGGGCAGTTCCAGGTTCATCTGCCCTGCGCTCCTGATCCAGAGTGAGGCATGCAGCAAACTGCACTTTCCCCTCTCTCCCTGACAAAGGGGAACAGCCAGCAATGTTCCTATACAAATCGGGGTGGGAGTGGGGAGGAGAAGCTTTTAGACCGTAGCCACCTCCTTTAAAGGATTCCGGGTGTGTGTGTTTGGGGCTGGGTAGTCCTAGGGGAGGGACTCCCCTCCAGACGGCCTCTTTCACCTATGTGTTGATTCTGTCTCTCTTCTGTATGGTTTTATGAGAAGAAATCCCGTTCCAGGCACATCCCATTTTTCTGGCACATCCAAACTCTTTGCCTTGCTTTAAGTTACGATAAGAGGAAGCTGTATACCAAATTTGGTGGTCCTAACTCTTAGGGTGCAGCTACGCAGCACCCAAATCTCAAAATAAGATATGCAATTTGCACTATACAAATTGCGTAACTTATTTCAAGTCTATTTCGAAATAGCTTATTTTGTCATTTGAGCGATCTACACAGCACCAAATTTCAAAATACAGCACTATCTTGAGCCATCCCTTACTCCTTGTACAATGAGGCTTACAGGGATGCAGAAATAGTGCGTCCACTGTATTTCAAAATAGCGCGTCCGCTGTATTTCGAAATAGCGGACACGTTCAAAAGATGCAGGGTAGCTATTTCAGGATACCTCTGGTATCCCCAAATAACTTTGCTGTGTAGACATACCCTTACTGTTAAGGAGAAAGTCTTGGACAGACAGACAGATAAGACAGACTCTCTAAAATATATAGTAGATTTGCCTTTTTGCCACCTCCTTCTCTTGCAATAAAGTAGTTGTTCTCACCCAGCAGTCTTCCAGGGAGCCCATCAACTCATCTAGATAGTGACCTAGTTTTACAACAGACTGCATAAAAATCACCTAGCAAAGCCATTACAAACTAAAATTTCATCCAGAAAATGTCTTATTTATATTGCTCTATATACTATACACTGAAATGTTAGTACAATATTTATATTCCAATTGATTTATTTTATAATTACATGGTAAAAATGAGAGAGGACTCCTGAAAGAGGTGTGGTAGTCTGGAAAGGCTGAGAGCCACTTCAATAAAGGACATGAGGGGAGAGGCTCAGGAGAACAGGGCTTCATTTGCAGGGCTCGCCGAACCGTGGCGAGCCCTGCTCGCCAGCCTCGCTGTCCGGCGATCTGCGCATGCGCAGATCGCCCGAACCCAGGTCTTCCGGGTTACAATCTACTCGCCACAGGCGAGTAGCTTGTATTATTTGTCGAGCCCTGTTCATTTGAGTATAGCGCAAGCTCTGGTCTGATAGGAAAGTGAGACTAGGAATTATAGCCAGATATCCCTTGCTACAAAGTTCCCACATAATTCCCAAGGGCAGAGGGGCAATACCCTCTGAAGGGCTCCTGGAAGATGGGGCAGGAAGGGACTGACATTTGTGACAAAGGTGTACAGGAATCCATCATTGGGGGATGGAGAACAGAGATCTAGAAGGATTCAAACAGGGGCTCGGCCTGTCCTTGCTATGTAGTGCTGTGAAGACTTTCACTATACTGAAAACACTAGAAGGGTAACTAAGCTGAGTCACAAGGACCAGGGCATGATCCTGAAGGGGCTGCTGTGTGTTGCAAAAGAAGCCTTGCTAAAACCCACCGCCGAAGAAGACTATTGGTCAGCAAAAGTAAATCATGCTGTGGAGTCACTGCAGAGCAAAGTAGTTAGTCACTGTTGGAGTCTACTGACTGCGGCGCTTGGTGTGGGCAACTGTTAAAAGGTGAATCAATAGTAGGAATTGCGAGAGGAGGCCACTGCCAGGAATTACAGCAGAAGAGGAAAGAGGATATAGCATGCATTGCAGAGGACAGGCAAGATCCCAAAAGTCAAGGAGAGAAGGGACAAAATCAGGAGTGAAGAGATACTGTCCTTATTAACACACAGTAGAGACAGACACAAGTTCTTGAAGGCTGAGAAGGAAAGAGAATGGGGGCTGTAAGATGCAAAGCAAACTTTTACAGGGTGAGATTTTTTTAAATCTAGTTCAGAGCTACAGATCTGGACGAGGTTGCTAACTTGCATGAGAAACATCAAGGGGAAGATCAATGAATCAGGAAGGCCTGCCTGGCAGTGTAATGTAACCTATTACTATTCAATTTTCTCCCCAAGGATGTGGTGGCCAGTCCCTGGACCAGAACACTTAACAATAAACCAGTCAAAACATTAGGCAATGCACAGTGGAGAACAACCCTACACAGAGTGAGGTGTTAGATAAACTAAAGGACTTTTTCATTTCCACTTTCTGATTCTTTCATACAGAATCAAAATGTGGCACAGCTATTCCTTTTTTGGTTCTGATGCGTCACCTACTGGCCTCTAACAGTAACAACATCATATTCCTCCCTCCATTCCCATGTCATATTTGAAACCACCTCCAGAAATAGAAAATTAAAAATCAATTTCTTATAAGAACAATCCCCTCCTGCAAATAGAACAGGAAAGCAACTGTGCTTAGTTAGTCTGTATCTCCACACCCTTAAGAAGCTGCATGATATTCATCCCCATGTAAGAAATGGGATTTATTGAGTCAGTGAAAGTGCTCTGACAAAAAAATATCACATAATACACAAATCTATTAAGGGGACTGACATTGAAAGAGAAAGAATGAGAAAGTTGCCGTCAGCATTTACAAATTAACACAGGCATACAGATTTACATGCTTGCCATGAAGAGACATGGAGTCTAAGTAGAGATTTATAGCGAGATGTGTTGCTCCTCTCCTTTCTACTGCACAACAATAAATAAACGCGGCTTTATGACCCTCTAAAACATGAAAGGGAGATTAGTAAGAGCACAAAGTTCTGCTAGATTGACAGAGCTGACCTTTCTAGACTCAAAGCACTTGTGATAAAACTTCCATTAAGCTATGTTATATATTATGCATCCACAATCACATTAGCACACAGATGAGGCAAACTACTATGTCATTAATACAGCTAATACATTTTTTTTCCATAGAAGAAGAAAGGTGTATTGGAAAAATTTAAACTATTACTGAGACAATCTCAGAAGTACCACTCAGACACCATTAAATGTTAAAAGGTCTAAAGTATACAGTGAAATTATACATGTATTCCTCAATCTAGCAGCAACAGCAAACAAACAACAAAACACAGAAATGTATATGGACAGGAAGAACAACAAAAGAGTGAGCTTACTGGGTTTAGTCAAAGCACTTCAGAGTTTTTCCTAGAGAACACAAGTCAATTACAGTTGGAAGAAAATGACTTAATGAAGTATGTGCATTGACTGACACTCTCCATCACCCTGCTTATTAAGGAAGTCCAGTGATACTTCAAATAAGCATGTGAATTGTTTGCATGATATGTGTACATATAATTGACAGGCAGTCCCTTTATTGGTAGGGCCCTGGGTATTCTGTCACTTCAGAATTTCTCAGTTCACCCCTTCACACAGACCTGTGTGTGACGATCATTTTAAAAAACAAACCAATCATAATAATAATGATGTTTCTAGCCCTTATGATTGTGGATGTTACTTTGAAAATGTTAACTAGTGTAAGGGCATGTCTACTCTTAAAATGCTGCAGTGGCGCTGTAGCATGTCAGTGAAGATGCTATTATGCCAGTGGGAGACCTTCTTCTGTCAGCGTAGCTAATCCATCTCCTTGAGAGACAGGACACAGATATTCCTGGATGAGAGAGTCCTGGGACAGGAAGGCCAGTAGCTGGGAACCCAGCACAGCCTGGTGAGGCTGGTGGTAGTGGGCCAGGGGCCAATGCAGCCCAGCAGGGCAGCCCAGCCAGGGCTATATGCCACCCAGCAGCGGGGCTGGTGCTGTAGCAGCTTGATTGGGGCTGTGTGCCATCTGGCAGCAGGGCTGGGGCCGCAGCAGGGCAGCCCAGCAGCGGAGCTGGGGCTGTGGCAACTCAGCAGCCTTGTCAGGGAAACGTGCTGCCCAGGAGAGAGGCTGGTGCTGTGTGCCACTGGGCTAGAGTGGGGCCGGGGCATCAGCCAGCAGGCAGCCCAGCCAGAACCAAAGGAGCCGGTGGCGGTGAGGGGCAGTAGGCTGAGGGGCTAGTGGCAGGGTCCTTCCCTGGTCCAAAAAATTCCCTAATCCAGGACTGGTCAGGTCCTGAGGGTTCCAGACCACAAAGGTCCAACCCGTATTAATTCAGACTCTGCATTTTCAATTTACTCAGATTCAGATGCCAAAAACCTTCTTATAAAGGCTCAAAGGGTACATTTTTTTTCTGGAAAGAATCAACATGAAAAAACTCTCTTCGCAGGGAATGTGACAATAGCCTTGAAGGAGTACACAGAGAAAAGAGAGATGTATCATGATGTTTACATTCTTAGCAACTTCATTTTTGTGTTTGTCAATTTTTTTCCAGGAAGTTCCAACAGTTCTTAAATGTTTCACAAAGACACCAGAACACTAAAACCAATTCCAGCCATTTCACAAAACTTTGAACTTCTCCCAGATTGTTTCTACTTAAAAAGATTTAGATAAAATCTTGTTATAGAAACATTTCTTTTAAAAGATCATTTTAACTGAAAATGACACAATAACCAGAGTATTTACTTTGGTGTCTTTCAATTATTTGTTTGTTATAAATACTTGCAAAAAGTTTGCCAGAACAACTAAACAGAAGTAACTTTACAGATACATTCTTCAATCCAAACACTTCAGAGTTCTTATACTAAAGATGCTGTTGCAAATAGATTGTTGATGTGAGGCAATGCTCAAGATAAATTGAAGCATGTTATTTTTAAAACTTAAATTGTTGATGTCTGTAGGTCCAGTTCTGCCAATGCTTAAACATAAGCAATTTTGCTCAAGTGAGTGAAAATAACAACACACAAAGGAGTTTACAGGATAGTGGTATTTCTTTTAAATCACATATCACAGAAGGCTGTGGCTAATGTACAAGAGAGATTCTCAAATGATGAATTAATCTGAAATTCTGCTTGCAAGGCCTTATCTCCTTTTTTGGTGGCTGACTTTTATTAGGCTGCAGGATATTCAGCGTGAAGTGGGTTTTCATGAATGTCCAAGGCACAAATTGTAACAACATAAAATGTAACACAGAAGAAACTCGTGTCTCTGATGTATAATGTACAATACAGGAAGTCCCCAACTTACGAACGGTTGTGTTCCAAAAGTTTGTATGTTTGTTGTTTGGAACTTGGAGACTGGACTTGATGATCTCTTGAGGTCCCTCCAGTTGTTTGATACCACACTAGGAAGTAGGGTTGTGGTTTCCCTGCTGATGTACACATATACTAGTGATAGCTCTCAGGCTAGGTCTAGACTGCGGTGTTTTCACGGAAAAAGCTATGCAAAATGCGCTCAACATTTTGCGTAGCTTATTCCACCTTTTTTTTTCCGGAAGAGGTTTTTCTGCCATTTGGCCCCATTTAGACGGGGCCAAACAGCAAAAAAGCCTCCTCTTTCGGCGGCGCCCTTATGCTTTGTGAAACGAGGTATACAGGGCTCCCTGAAAGAGCGCGTTTGCTCTTCAACCAAAAAAAGCGGAAGAGCAAACGCGTTCCTTGGACACAGAGGGGTTTTTGCGGGATACTGGAGGTATCCTGCAAAAACCCCATAGTCTAGACGTAGCTTCATTGAGCAAGAACAAGTATACACGACAATATAACAGTGATAGCACTGGTGGGTATGTAGTCAGTGTAGCTCAGCCATGCCTCCACTGCCATGCCATCCGAGCTACTGTGGCTACACTGCTACTTATACTCCTACTACCTCAGTGACAGCTAGTGTAAATGTCTTTAAGTGAACAGGGGAACCACACTGCTAGCTCATAGCCTTGGGGGCAGGTGTAATACTTGAAACTATTTTTACTAATTTTTAGATTTTACAAGATTAAAGGTAGACTGTCCCTTTAAAGAAGGTAGATTGTCCCTAAGTCAGTTGCCAAAGAAAAAAAATTATTAAGATTTACCAGAATAATGCTGTGTTGAAATACTGTAGCGCTAACATAACTCACCAGTATCATAATATCTTTTCAGTTCCGTGCGCCTAATATCTTTTAGTTGATTATATTTTTTCTTTTTCTTCTCTTCTTCAGTGACACACTCCTCTTTCGCCTCAGCAAGTTTGCAGTTGTCTTCAGAACTGATTTGCTCCAAAACGACTTTACTGCCATCATCCTTTCCAGCTTGAATTCTGGAAGCAGTGGTCCCACGAGAATTAGCAGCAGCTGTCTCAGCATTTTGTTTGGCTTGCCTTTTCTTTTTCAATCTAGATAAAAACAAATTTAAAAAGAAGACTGTGATATGCGGTTCCTTACAGAGAGCTGTTTAATTGAGTTGGCCAATCTTGTTTCTGCAAATAAATGTGTTATATGGTGACTTGCTACAACCTCTCTCTCCCTCTCTCACACATATACATCACTTCTCAGTTATCTTTAGGGCCCTGTACGGATACCTATGCCTACCTGAGGGTGCAGATAGCTATGGACAGAAGTCGGTATCCACTGATCCCCAGGGCTCTATTCTCAGGAGACGCTGCAGCCAAAAGTGAGGAGCATAGTGCCGCCCAGGAGCCAATGCCATGAACTGGCAGCACCTTCCAGCTGTGCAGTTGTACTTCTCCCGGCCGCACCCCTAGCAGGGTTGTAAGTCCCAGACAGGAGATGCAGATGGGGGTGGGGCTGGAGATGGTATGGCTGTGAGGAGCTGCCGCCACAGGACACTGGCTCCTGGAATTAGCGGTACCCTGCTCCTCTCCTTTGGCTGCTACATCTTCTGCATGGGCAGTTGGCCCCCACCCCTGCCCCTTCTGCTGAGGCCCCGTCCCTCATGGGCAGGCAGGGCAGTGTGCCGCATGCACACTCCCCCATCCCAACTACAGGGAGAGGAGCAGGTAGGTGCACACTTGCCCCAGCCTCCCCAACCCCGGAAGAGGGTGGAAAGCATAAGGCATGGCCCCAGCCTCTCCAGCCCCAGAGGACGGTGTGCCATGTGGCCTGACCCAGCCCAGCCTCTCCAGCCCCAGAGAACCAGGGAAGGGAAGAGGGTGCACCATGAGGCCTGGCCCAGCCTTTTCAGCCCCAGACCACGGGGAGGGCGGGCACTGGGGGCAGCAACACTCTGCCCCCAGAACACGTACAACAGGCGTTTCTGGGGGCAGAGTGTGGGAGGGGCCATTCCTGGTGGTTTGGGAAGACAAAGGCTTTCCCACCTAGCATACCGGATGCCAATGGTTTTCTAGGAGTAGAGCCTTGTGGATCAACGGACACCGATTTCTATCCGTGGATATTGGCATCTGTGGGTTTGTATCCACACAAGGCTCTGGTTACATCAACAGCTTACTAATTAAGCCAATGTGATCTTAGGATATATTTTTCAATGAATAATCATATTGTTTTGAGGGCATTTTTGCTAGAACTTTAAACAAAAAAAATCAGTGTAAGAAAATAAAGTTCTTGTTCACATTCTCTGTTCCTTCACAGAACAATGTGCTCTTTTCTATGCACAGTCATAGCTAAGTAATGGGGATAAAGCAAAGCGTGGAGTAATGTTTTCAAGATGAAATATGGGATAAAAATCAAGTTATTCCAGGTCCAAATGTATTATAATACAACAGCTGAAGTTATAATTTCACAGCTGACTGCCTCTGTTTAATGAGCTAGCTTGTTTTGATATCAACTTGTCATTTATTTCCATTTTGTTCAAGGTTATTTATCAGCAGCCACTTATAATCTGTTCTACAAAGAAAGAACATTATACCACCCTCACCACCAAGTTTCTGAATGCCTTCAAGTATTGCCTTAAACAATATAACTATGGTTCTGTCAGGACTGTTCACACAGGGCTGTTCTCAAGCTGTCTTACTACAAAAAAACGTTAATGCCCTGCTTGTAACGCTACAAAACCGTTTATCACAAGAGATTTTTCAAAATGCCTTAAAATATCCCAACGTGAAAGATGTATGCCAGGTGTTACAGCTGCTGTTTCATTCGCCATCTTTGCATTTAGTTTCAATAAGAACAGGGCCTCCGCTTAATCTTTGTGACCATCTCTCAGTTATCAATGGTAATGTAATTCTTACAACAGCCCTCTGTTACCACTGGTTTACAAATCACTGACACAAACTGTACGAACAGAAAAACAACAAACTTCAATGATCCTTCCTGCTAGGACATTAATAGCTTTTCAGTTACAGAAATACTAAGGAGCATGCTACACGGTGTTCTCTGCAGCTGATAATCATTCTGTTTGTGCACTGAGAGAAGATAGCCATAAAACTACAACTAATAAGGATCCATTACAGTTATTAAAATGTTACATGAGCTTATATAAATGGAATAGGATGGGAAGGGAAAACTCAAACAAGGCAACAATCATACCTCAAGGCAAAAGAGCTATAGTTCCATCAGATACATTTATAAGATTGCAATACATTTAGCCTGCATTTTTCAAGCTTATAATATTAATGCACATTTCCTTGCTCAGATTTTAAAATAATAAATATCCAGGCTGGAGGCCCAAGATTTTCGGACTAGTGATTTCAGATGCCTCCATTTATGCTGCCCAGGTTGACACATTTTAAAGAGGTCCCAACACAGAATGCCCCACTGGTGAAAGATTGAGCAGAGGAAAGGGTCTTCTTGCAGCTCCCATTCATGAGTGGCAGAGCACGTCTGCCAGAAGTTTTATAGTGAGGAGGGTGACTCCATGTCTGAGGCACCAGTTTCAGAGGTGTATGGCCTCCATACAGAGGGAAGAGAACCTGATGCTGCCGTTTTGTTTATATATACAACTGTTGTCATATTGTCTAAGAGCATATTGTCTGAGAGCAATTGTTGTCATATTGTCATACTGTCTGTTGGGATCTGATAAGAGGCATGTGGTCCACCGTTCCAGCATGTTGATGTGCCCCCGTGCTTCCCTGGGTGACCAGAGGCCCTAAGCTGTGTGGCTGTCCAAAGGGATGCCCCACCATTCGAGCATGGTAAGAGTGGTGCAGGGCCTGGGCGGAGTCAATGGGGTGCCAACCAGGACCTTGGATAGGGTATATCACCATGTGAGGGAAGCCAGAATGGAGGTGGGGAGCAGGACCGGCTTGCCCAGCAGGTCCAACTGTGGGTTGTAGACTAAACAGAGCCACAGCTGGAAGCAGTGCACATGCAGACGGGTATACAGTGTGACTGAGGCACAGGCTGCCACGTGGCCAAGGAGGGAAAGAACCCACCAGATGCGCGTCTACATGGATGGCAACGTAAGTTGCACAATGAATGAGGTGAGGATGGTGAATTGGTCAGACAGAAGAGAGGCTTGGGCTACGATAGACATTCAGTTTGGGGCAGGAGCCACACCTCCCCACCCCTCTCGACACAAGGAAATAAGAGGAGCTGAAACTATGGCCCTGGTAGCAGCACAGGGCATGTTCTATGACACACTTGCTGAGGGTGACCATGTCCTGTCAGAGACGAACACAGTAGGAAGGATCCCCAAGGCCACCAAGAGGTGGGCCACAAGGAGGAAATGAGAGGAACTCTTATCAAGTACCCCTGGTGAACAATGTGCAGCTCCAAGTGGTCAGTAGTGATCTTGTCCCAGTTATGGGCAAACAGGGCAAGATGGCTCCTGAAAATGTTCAGAGGTGCCCTGGGAAGGGTGGAGAGAGGTCCACAGATCTTGGCAGAACAGTCAAACAAACTGCTTGGAGGAATGCTGTGAAAAGAGGAAAGTGGCAGAAGTGGCAGCGACAGAGTAGGGAGGATGGTGTGTGGAGGATGGAGTAGGGAGGATGGCAGAGTAGCAGTGTTAACATGCGACTTCTCACTTGACCTGGCGCGGTCCGGGGAGGCAACGCTGCATGCAGAGGCAGTCCCCATCAGGGAACCATCCGTACATCCATATGCATGTTTCTGATGTTCAGAGGGGAGCTTCAGCAGTTGTGTCAATACTGCTGGCTCTGCACAGGAAGGGCCCGGGGAAGCGCTCACAGTCTGTGATGGTCATTGCTCCATTGGAGCCAGATCCGATTGCACACGTGGGCACATAGCCTCCTGGATCAGGTATTTGTGGAGGCCAAGTTTCTGCCTTTGCTGCTGGCTGGCTGACTTTGGGCAAGTCACTTCACAGCAATGTGCCTTAGTGCCTCTACCTGTAACATGGTGATAGCGATGCTGACTTCCTCTGTAAAGTGCTTTAAGATCTACTGACATCAAGAGTATGAAAGGGCAAGGCAATAACACTACAATAAATGAAATAAACGGCTTTAAACAGAAATAAGAGCATATGCATAGGGGTTTGCACCTGTTCAAGCATATGACAAATTATGCACAGACAAGGAAACACTAGACCCAAGGTGAAGAAAAGCTAAAAAATAAATGTGATTTATCCTCACTACAACCTAAGAGTCAAACCTTGCAATGAGCTCTACAAGGACATGTCCCATGATGTATCATTAAAGTATACTCATTTATAAGCAATGAAGTCAATGGGGTTCCATACCGATGCAAGGGTCTGCTTGCATGATACTTGTTGCAGGACTAAGACCTAATTATGTACCAAAACAAATTCAATAAATCCACAGAGGTGTGTAACAAATAGTTTAGAACTGAACTACATACACATGGGGGCAGAAGGAAAAATGTTTTGTATACACTAAAAACACCTTTGGAAAATAAGGCTTGGTAGTCAAAAATAACTACTGTCCTGATCTAAATCTGGTGCAACTGCAGCAGTACACTATGACCAGATTGCAGACATATGGCTATGCTTAGTCCTTCTTAGGTACATTTGTGCACAGCTACTGTCTATGCTGAAATTACAACCTCTTACATCATCAATTGATCTTGGCTCCAGACTCGACATGACTTGCATTTTCTGCTCTGGAGGAAGTGATGACCTTTATCTGTGTAAGATTACATCACTTTTAGGGAGACCCAAATCATCTGCTTCAGTGATAAGTGCAACTAGTAACAACCCACTAATGGGCCACTACAATTCAAACCCACCAGGGCCTTGATTTTCAGATTCACAGTTGATTTATTTTTATCCAAACCAGATAAGCAAGTTTTGAACAGCATATGGGCAGTATCAAAACTAAGAAAACAGAGATGGAAAATTACAGAATTGGTAATCTACCAACCTACTTTTAAAAAAACCTCAACATGTACAAATGATCTTCAGAAACAGTTTCACATAAAGGATACTATAAACAGCTTCCTCCATTTAATACATTTTCTTAAAATATTTTTGTGTCCTTATTTAAATAAACTATAGTTAATAAAGAGAAAAACACATACACCAAAGATTGTCAGGTCTGTTCTACAAGTGGTGGCAATGGCGAAAGCAGTGGTATGAATACAGGCTTGATGTGTTTTTCATCACCACATCTGAGTTCTGAGCACTGTTGCCCAGAAACTGTAGTGCCAGTGCATGGTTTGTACGATTCGGGCAGATAACTTCCTGTGCAAATGGGACAGGAGAGACATCATAAGATTAAAAATAATGGCCAAAGTTTCCAAAAGTGACTAGTCTTTTTACTGAATGTGGAGCTTGCCAAGTCAATCTGTAGCAGCCTCGTCAACTAAGGACTTCAGACCACCATCAAATCTCAGCAGAAGACAGGTGATTTTGGACGAGTCACATTTTGAATTCCCAATCTGACACACCTTAGCATGGCTTGATTGTCAAATAGTGCTGAAAAGCAGAGCCTTTTAAGGTGTCTCCAGCATGGCATCCAAAAATGGAGAAACCACAAATCATCAGTCACTTCTGAAATAACTCCGATCATCTGAAGAAGTGGGGTGTGCCCATGAAAGCTCATACCACCATCTACATGTTTTATTAGTCTATAAAGTGCTATATAAATGCTATGTGTTATTTTTTGCATTAGCACAGAGTAAAATTGTAGTATGGCTACAACTGTCAAAGGTTTAGCTTCACCTTTGACCCCTCTCTAGTCCCTTTAGGTAGGTACATTTACACAGCAAGTAGAAAGCTGCAGCGCCAGCAAACTCAGGCTCTTGGGGTGGGGCTGATTCACCGCTGTGTAGACTTCCTAACTCAAGCTGGAGCATGAGTTCTGGGACCCTCCTCTCTCATGAATTCCCAAGAGACCAGGTCTGAACCTGATCCCAGAAATCTACACAGCGATGAAACAGCCCTGAGACTGAGTCGGCTGGCACAGGCCAGCTGCAAGTGTATAATTGTTTGTAGATATACCATTGGAGTGCATGCATACACGTGAGTAGCCCTGAGCCTTTGCTTCCCTCAGGAAGGAATCTGTCAATTCTCCCACGCTTAGGCAGGGTCCCAAGTTACAGCTCCCTGTGTACCAAATGTGACTGCTCAGCACCTCTGACTGGGTTAGCCTGTTAGGAGTAGTGGTGAACCCAGTAACCTAACAGCCTTTTCAAAACAAAAGTATTGTTTAATATCATCAAGAGGAACAAGGCATAAATCAGACAAAAACAATAAAAAGTTTATCTGCATATCTATCTTCCCTGTTTTATCCCAGACCACCCAAATTCTGGGGATTAGAACTTAGTCTGCTCCCCAGCAGTTTTCTCCCTACTCTCCCAGGTCTTTCTTCCAGTTTTTCCCTCTTGGATCACCACCCCTCCCGTGGGTATAGGTAGCGACTCCCTCCCCTATCAAACCAAATTGTTGACCTCCCCAAGGTAATGACACCTGCATTGTCCTTCAAGTATGAGTAAATGGAAGGCTATCAAGGTATTGTCCACTTTCCTGAGTACATGCCACTAACTCCTACTTGAATTAACCTCTTGTAATCAGACAGCAAACACCACAAAGATCAATGAAATGGAACATGTAATATTAATTAAATATTACAGGTCACTCCCATGTCCTTCACTGCAACCACTTAGGGAAAAAGTTTTTTAACAAAAATGTTTCTTTTGGAATACATGTGACAAACATTTCTACTGTTTTCAGTTTTTGTAGAAACTTTTTTTTTTTTTTTTAAAGCAAAAATCTGTGGTCAGCTTTGAACCCCAGAATACAACCCAAAATGTTATTCTTAAAAACGCATCAGTTTGAGCACTGTACGGCAGGTTTCTGTGGTTAAACAATAGACTTTGGCCACAGAAGTACATTACCTTCTGGTAAATGAATAAACTGCTATCACAGGAGATACTTATTAGACACATCACACTAATGGATAACCTACCACATTTCATTGGGCAGGCTGGAAGAAGAGAAAATATGCCACTCAGCAGACAAAAAGAGTTTTAACTATCTGTATTTCCATGATAATGGGACTTTCATCATTCAGATGACAGTCTTTCACAGCTGTCTTTGCATTTAAGCACCAAGAAAAGTATCTCCAATTAGGCAGTTCTGACAGGCAACAAGGACTTTATTTATTTACTTACTTATTTACAAATATCTGCTTAGTGCTGTCTCACCGTGGCACGAGTAACAATTGATATTATTTCCCACAAAATGCACAACTTACTGACTTTCAAGTAAAAAACAACAAATGGTCTGGTAGCACTTTATAGACTAACAAAACATGTAGATGGTATCATGAGCTTTCGTGGGCACAGCCCACTTCTTCAGATGACAGGAGTGGGCTGTGCCCACAAAAGCTCATGATACCATCTATGTGTTTTGTTAGTCTGTTACAGAAAAAAACAACAAATGGTCTGGTAGCACTTTATAGACTAATTCGGCTATCCCCTGAAGCTCCTGACTTTCTAATCAAAGTCCCCAGTCTCCACTGGTTTCCACAAATTTTGATGAGGGATTCCAATATAGTTAATTTGTTAGAGTGAGTGGGGAAGGGAAATCTTAGCAACAGAGAAGCAGAAACACTCTTACAATGTTTTAAAATGTAACCCTATTTCTTATTACTTAAAAAAAACCTATCAGAAACTGGAACTTTTCAAATTAGCCCATTTTTTTAAAATACTGAAGTTGACAATCTCTCTAATTCAGCAGTGCATTTGCAATCCACTCTCCAGGTGAACCTGGGCCCTTGCTTCCATTCTGAATCAACTCTGTTTCAGACTCCCTTGAAGGTAAAGGAAAACATATTATGATAGTGCTCCTCCTCCTTTTTTCCTCATGTACAAAGGTGACCTGAATTTCTCCCAGCTCCACCCTAAAAAGAGATGGGTTTTTTCCCCTTGTTTGTTTCCCACACTAGACATTGTCTTGTCTCCCTTGTTTTTCTCTGGAAGACTTTATAACTGGAGTACTAGTAGGCTTATGACATCACAAATACCAAAAAATGGAAATCTGACCATGGAAAAATGTTTGCTTTAGACTGTTAAAACAGTTATTTTAATTCAAATGCCTAACACTCAACTGGAAGAAAAGCTCTTTTTTGTTAACAATTTGACAATCTGCCCCTTCAGTTACAGATTGAGACACCTCTCAGTCACTTTGCATCCTGGAAATCTCCAAGGAAAACCTCCAGAAAAACAAGGAGTTTAGAAACCTTCCCACTTTCACCCACTCTTGCCAGAAGGCTGCAATTTAATACTACTTGTATTATGATAATCTAGAACAATAATACACAGTAGCCAAGATCAGAGAGAGTAAAAGCAGATTGCTCCCTAAAACAAAAGAGGCACAACTCATCTCAACTTGTATACATGCTGTCTGTTAGCAGACTGAATGCTGGTAGGCCAAGATCTCATGCGTTCCTATAGCACAAGAAGAACCAGGAAAAAAAACCCTGACATTTATAGTGTCAACTTACAATTTTAACATGCTCCTTGGGCTGCATCATACAAACCATCCCTCATTTCATTTTTAACTGACATCATTTTCCCACTAGGAAGAGTTCCACAATCTGCATCCTGTAAATTTCCTTGGCAATTGGAATACAATCAGCCTAACATCCTGTATGGCACATGCACATTATGCTCCACAGATGGGGTCACTGGAAATCCAGAAACATGTGTACATACAATAAGGTGTGTTTTTTTAAATTAAGCCAAGAGGCATTTTAAATCACCTTAAAATAATCTGTATTTGTTTGTACCCCCCAGGCCTACTGTGGTGAGATGAGATTAATATAATTTCAAAAATATATTATATTAATTACATTGTATCACCTCATAAGAATTAAAACTATACGCATCCTAACTATTTTCATCTCACCTCACCACAATACTAATGTTATTTCCTCTTCTCTAAAAAGAGTGTCCCATAAACTTTATGCTACCCAAATAAATTGCACAGGATTATTGTTAGAAGCCTACATTAGATTCCACTAGACAGAGACTTCCCAGCCTTTCCATTCTATCCTGCCCAGTACATCAACATCTCCCCTTCATTCAGCTCAGTGCCACAGCAACTCAGTCAGCTCTGGGCACAGCTACCCTCTTCTTCGGATCTGATGTAACCTGATTTCCCTGATGTAAGTGATTTCAGGCTAAATAAATTATAGCTACTTGCAAAGCTAAGGAAAGTCAGATGCTTTGCCAGAGCATCATGTCTTGCTTCAGACTTTCTTTGCCCAGCCAACAATCTTTCTTTTCAGATCAAAAGTAGTACAAACAATTAATCTCAAATGAAATGTCTTCATAAACCCATGTATCAGCCACCCTGCAGGAAAACAACTCTCTGGAATGGCAACAAGTCTCCATACTAATACACATCCTCCAGCAGAAACAGAAAAGCTAAGAAGCTTAGTATCCCTATGCTTAACATGACTCAAGGCAAACTTGTGGGCTGGCATACTATTTCATACTGTATTTAAAATATTGAGCGTATTTAACTAACACTGAAACACAGCAATAATCTCTGTTAGTTATCTCAATTTTCAAAACAAACTTTATTTTAATTCAATTAAACTGAAACTCAATTAGAGTCATTGAAGGGTCTACACCACGGGGGTTGACGGGAGAAGAGTGTAGGGATTGACAGGAGAGCGATGCGTGGTTGTTTTGCCACGTCTTCACTAGAACCACTAAATCAACCACCAGTGGATCGATCTCATAGCTGTGGCGCATACCTGACCTCAGTTATGACTATGAGCCAGCCACTGCACCTTTGTACTTCCATTTCCGTATCTGAAATGGCACTAAAGCTATTTACCCTCCTTTGTAAAGAATTTTGAGAGCTATTAATGGAAAATGTATAAAAGCTCCTTATCATCACATTAGTAAGACTGAAAAAAATGATAAACCCATTAGATATGTCCTAATGATCTATTTGGAAATACATAAGAGGGGCAAAAGTTGGGATGTGATGCTCCACTTGGGCAGACATACACGTGCTAGCTCTGCTCCAGCTAGTGTGCTAAAAATCACTTTGTGGTTGCAGTGGCACAGGTAGCAGCTCAGACTAGGCAGCTCTAAGTACATACATTGGACTAGTGTTCCCCATAAGCTGTGCACTTGTGTGTGGCCACTTAGGAGAGATTAAAATGCTGCCCAGGGGTATGTCTACACTGCATTCCTCTTTCCAGAGAGGAATGCAAATGCAGCCGAGTGAAATTGCAAATGAAGTAAGGATTTGAATACCTTATTTCGGGAAAAAAAAACCTTCTTTCAAAATAACCCTTAAATCTCATTTTTTAAGGAGTAAGGGTTATTTCAAAAGAAGGGTTGTTTTTTTCCGAAATAACCCCGTCTAAACGACGGGGGGGGGGAAGGGGGTTCAAAAAAGCGCCCGGATGCCATTATGCAAATGAAGCACGGGCAATTCAAATCCATGCTTCATTTGCAATTTCGCTCGGCTGCATTTGCATTCCTCTTGAAAGAGGAATGCAGTGTAGACATACCCCAGCTGACTAGCAGAGCACTTATATCTGGGTTTTTGTTTTTACACATGCATTAGTGCACATCAAAAAAATATTATTCCACCCATGGGATGGAAAAAATCCACACATGGATGGAAAAGATTAGAGGGAACATTACACAGGCCCTCAGATGGCATTGGACTTGGGCACCTAGGCCAAGCCACTTCAAATGCTGGTGCTTCCTCAAGCACACTGCTATTTTTTATATCACATAAGCACAAGCAAAGCTAGTGCAAATACATCTACCCTAGCTGGGAGTCATACCTCCCAGCTGCAGTGTTGAAATACCTTTTCTATTTACCTAAGAAAAATAGATTATAATGCATTCAGGTCTACATCAATCTAGTATACAATCTAGTAAATCCCCACACAAAGGAAGGCTTTTACAAGGATATTTTACCTTTGCAAATCTACTTAATACCTTCTTTCATACTATTAGTTGCATTTGGTTCTCAACCAACAGCATTAAACAGACAGGAGAATGAAGTGTTGTCTCTTGGGAATTGCTCCTTTACACATAACCCATACCAGTTGAAATAAACCCATGTTACCCATCTTTCTTTTCACAAATGCAAAATTAGATTCTGTTATTGCATTCCATTCCCAACTACCTCCTCTGCTCTACCTGTGACATTCTCCTATTGCCTCTTCCACGCATCATTACACAATGCTCTTGCACATGAAACACACTTCCTAAAGGAGCAAGTATATCACTCACACTCTCCTCAGTTAAATCCTGCCTTAAGGAAAGGGTGGCCCTTGTAGATGAGCCATTAAACTGGCACTCATATGAGATTTGGAATAATTTTTGTGCTTTTAGGATTTCTGGTAAAATTTCGGCCAAGTCACTTAATCTCCCTCTGCCAGTTCCCTGTCTGTAAAATTATAACAATTTCTTTCTTTCTTTCGTGTTTTGTCTACCTCGTCTATTCAGTATGTAAACTCTTCAGGGGAGGCACTGTCATACTGTACATGCACACAGTGCCTACCACAATGGCGCCTTGATCTTAGGTGGCCTCTCTAGACCAGGGTTTGGGCACTTATGGCCTGCAGGCCTGATCCAGCCCGTGGTTTGCTTTGATCCAGCCGGCAAGGCTTGGGGCTCCCCATGCTGATGCTCCAGCCATGTGGGTGAAGTGCTGAGGTTCGGTGCCCCTCGTGAGGCTGGAGCACCAGTGCCGGGTCCTCACTGCATCTGTTTTGTGATCTCTGCCTGGCAGGGGGGAAGAAGCAGCTCCACATGGTGTTGTTCCCCTCTCCCCCAACTGGGGAATGACAACGCAGAGAAGTTCTGTCCTTGGGTTGGCTTGCAGGCTCCATCCCCATCATTCCCATTGGCTGGGAGTCATGATCAATGGAGATGGTGTGTATGTGGGTGCCTACAAGTACAGGGCAGTGCAGAGCCACCCGTGCATCCCGGGAGCTGCACCAGTTAGGCACTCCAATACCCTGTTCTCTCCTACACTCCACCCCTAGCCCCCTTCCGCACTCCCCTCTTGCCCAGATCCTCCACCCGCACCCCACTTCTGCAGCGCCCTCCTGACCTGACCCCGCACCCCCTACAGCCCACCAGACCACACACCCTCACCTCCAGCTCCCTCCTGCATCCTACCACCTGTCCAGATCCTGCACTCCTGCACACCCACTAGGTTACCTGCTTCATCCAGTAAGGGTCCCACATCTTTTTCTGTGGGTCATAAGTTCCCAACCGAAAAAGAGTTCCCCTCCCCTGCTCTAGATGCTAGTGGCACAGTTCAGGTCAAGTGCATCTGTATTCCCCCAGCCATCGTGAAAGCGTAACAGAGAAAACATATGATCTTAGCCAAAAGGCCAAGAAGTTAAAACAACAACAAAACCCAACACTCGTGCTAAAAATCTTATCAGAGGTAACCCCAACCCCAGCCTCAGGATATGGTTGTTATTAATTCTTTAAAACCCCCAACTGTTTTTCCCTATGGCTACAATTTATAAACATCTTAGCTTTAAAACCAGAACACAAGCTAGGCAGAGCAGCTATTTCTTTATACAGCTACTGACTGTTACCTTTGGTAACAGCTAATCAGCAGACAATGACCCTTTCCTTAGGGCATAATTTAAATGCTGAGCTCTTGCATAACCGGGGGAAGGGAGATTTACATGAGCCTTTCTAAAGGTATTTCCCAGAAATTTGTTTTACACATATTGTTCCAAAAGCCCATTTTTTCTGGCAAATTTTTAATATAGCTCTTTGAACTTTCAAGTCTTATTCCCTGCTCCCCATACTCCCTGTTAGAGAGGTTGCATGCAATTCCTGCCCTCCATGATACATAAACTTTGCTTTTAACACAGTGAACCCCAAAGACATTTAAGCTCAGTTTTAATAAAGTTTTCTAAGGATATGCAGGAAATTGCCATATTTGTTATTTAGCATAACACCATCAAATATTTAACACCTACTTCTATGACTATGAAAAATGAGTCAAGAATTCACATATTGATTTTGTCTATATAAGCATGGTGTGCATTACTACCACAAATCTAATTAAGAAGCCAAGCCTGGAGATCTGACTGTCAGCTTTACAGACACTGTCAAAATTATTCCAAATCTTATGTCTAAATGCATGAAATATAGATGTATTACTTTGTATTTTGATAGGGATCAAAAGCCTTGATTATCATTAGGATTCTATTATCTTAGTTGGTGTCCAAACATTCCTGCCCAGAAGGTTTACAATCTAATTTAAAACAAATACCAATGGGTGGGGAGTAAATATGACAAATTGAGTTTAATCTGTGTTTAGTCAATAATTCTTTTTTTAATATAGAATCATAGGGTTGGAAGATACTTCAGGAGGTCATCCTGTCCAACCCCCTGCTAAAAGCAGGACCAATCCCAACTAAATCATCCCTGCCAGGGTTTTGTCAATTATACGAGTCCTGTTCCTTTAAAATCAGAGGCAAAGTTGTCAATTAGTTGTCTTTTATCAGGGACAGCTAACATTGGAAGTTAATTAGCCTCACAAAAGGCTCTCTTTCAATAACAGAGTATCACCTAGAGGGTAGAAGGAACTGTAAAACAGACTGGAAATCTTCAACTGAATGCAGGAAAGCTGAAAGGAACTGGTGAAGAAATACAAATGATAACTGTGGGGAAAAAAAAACACTCCTCAAACTTTCTACCTTTGTACAGTGGATGACAAACAATGGATATTTCTTATGAAAGAGCAGACACCTGGATCAATACAATCTTAAAATAACCCCTTTAAGAGTAAAGGATCTCAGCTCATAAATCAGGAGAATGATAGAAGATGTGTCCACCTAGGAATAAGAGTATCCAGACAGAGAGGTGTACTAACATAACTATATTGGTATATTTATACTGCTTGTAGGCCTGCCAGTAAATTACCCTGATTAGACAGCCTTAAGTGTTTGCAGGATCATAGTTTACTGGTTTAAAAAAATAGAACTGGTAAGAAAATAGTAAGTATTTGTTGTAAAATGAAAAAAAGGGGAAAAACAACTTTGAAAGGAACATATTTTTTAAAATACTGATTTTTCTGATTTTTATATAAAAACCTAAAACTTACCAGCTTTTCATTTAAAAAAAATCATAAAAAATTCACTTTCACTTGCAATTAAAATTTTCTATGAAAACATTCATTTTGGAAAAAAAGACAATTTTCCAAGAAAATATGTCACAATGGAAAAGGTTTTGACCATCCTTAAAATCAGGAATTAAATAGGGCCACAGAAGTAGCAGTATTCTGCACTAGCATATAAAATATTCTGCTTTTCTTAGCTGCATAAATTACACCCACAAGCATTTACAGGATCAGAGCCACATTTTACACTTTTAGACATGTTACTGAGGTTGGCTCTCTGTGCCTTTGGCAAGATTAATACTATGAAAGGTTTCCATGGTAACAAAAATGATGCTCATTTCAAAACAAATTGAGATGCAATAAGCAATCCCTATTTTGTTTACAAAGAAAAACTACATTTTAGTAACAATATTGGACACACTCAAAAATCTGAGACATTTTCAAAATTACGCAAAACTTTTGTGATTGAACAGCGTAACATATGAGTTATATAATCAAAGCCATTTTGTGCAAATACCTGTTAGAACCAAGCTGCACTAGAAACCCACATTTTTTTTTTTTTAAGGAAAAAAACCCACATCTTATTTTTTTTAAAATGTTTGCCTTTGGACAGTGGCTAAGTGTGCTCCAAATTTCAGCCTACAGAACAAAACCCACCCAAATCCCCGAATGGATAAGGCAAAAATGTAACTATTGTAGACATATGCACCAACTTCCTCTTCAGCTTGGGAGTGGTTGACCCTGCTCCCTTTCAGCCCCACCTTCACTCCACCTCTTCCTCCAACCCAGTGCCCCTACTCCAGGCTATGTCTCCCCACCCCTTCCTCCAAACCCCTGCCCCTACTCTGCTCCTGCCTCCATTCCACCCCTTTCCCAAGCCCGTGTCCTCACTCTGCCTCTTCCTGCCCCTGCCCCATCTCCTCCCTCCACCCCATCACTGCTCTTCCCTGTCCTTCCCTGAGCTTCCTGAATGCCATGAATCAGCTGTCTGTGGCACTCCAGAATTTCTGGGAGGATGGGGAGGACTAAGTTAGTGGGCCCTCCAGTGCACAAGAGGTGCGGGGAGAGAGGGCGGAAAGGGAACTGGGAGCCGTTGGGTGCTCTGCACACAATGATTTTTCCCCATGGGTGCTCCAGCTCTGAAGAACCCATAACTGTTAAAATGGCAAGTGAGCTTGGTTCTTTAAAAACATAGAAGGAGAAACAATCTCTGTGCTTACCCTCCAAAGAGACAAACACAAGACACATTGGGGAACCAAGAAGGCTAACAATAATGTAGGGCTTTCTGCAAGAACATTTAGTCCACAGCAAGCTGGGATGTAAATCTACCCATCCCTAGCCTGCCATGCACTAAGAACTTATCTACATTGTCACTTTACTGCGCTGTCACTTTCTTACTCAGGGGTGTGGAAAAAAACACTCCCCCAAGCGCAGCAAATTACAGCACAGTAAAGCGCCAGTGTAAACAGGTTCCCAGCACTGTGAGCTCTGCCTCTCCTGGAGTTAGGGTTGCCAGGTGTCAGGTATTCACCCAGACAGTCCGGTATTTTCGCCTCCTGTCCAGTAAAAAAAATTCAGAGAATACCGGACACCTAAAATGTCCGGTATTTTCTGATATTTTCCCTGGCCAGGAGGCGAAAATGCCAGGCACCTGGCAACCCTACAAACACTCAGCACCCGGTCCCCCCGGCTCCCAACACCCCCAGCCCCCATCCTTACCTGGTTCCGCAAGGCTGCCAGCACAAAATGGCTGAAAGCCAAGGGGAATTTCCCCTGGGTCTTAGTGCTCAACCTCTCCCCTGTTCCTATACCTGCACTCTTAAAGGGGACATGCTGTTTTATTTTAATTTTTTTTTTGGCTTAAGTCGTCTTGGAGTCCTTTTTTTTTTTTGCTCAACAACTTTGGTCTCCCCCCTTTTTGTTTTTCCTTCAACAGAATTTTTTCCTGGTGTTTTACCTGGAGGTGGTTTACCTACAGCAGTAGGAGAGCTCTCTTCCTGCCAGGGCTGTCCCTAGGAGTGTTTAGAGCCCAGGACAACCCCCCCCCCACTCCATCCCAGGCCCCACCCTCACCCCACCTTTACTCTGCCCCCTCTTTGTCTCCGTTCCACTCCTGCTCGGCCCTACCCCAACTCCATTCTTTCCTTCAACCTGAGCAATGAAGCCTGAGGGACTAGCAGGGGAGCCTGGAACCGGGCAGCAGAGGTTGGGCCCACCCCCACATTCACCAGCAACAGTGGGAAGTGGAGTGACCAGACGCAGCTCACTCCCCTGGCTCCCATCACATTGTTCCACTTCCTATCACTGGCAACTGTGGGGGCAGTTCCACCCCTTCCCTCAAAGCCCCTCCCCCTGGGAGTTGGGGAAGCAGAGCGGGCTAGGTCCTGCTGCCACCACTGGTGAGTGCAGGGGCAGGCCCAACCCCTGCTGTTAGTGCCAGGTCTTCTGGGCTACCCTGGGCGTGGGGCCCTGGACTGTCCAATGGATGGGACAGCTCTCATAGAACTAATTGCAGACTGCACTGGCGTGTAAAAGTGCTGCTGCAGCAGCAATGCTGTGGCTGAGTATCTATGTGGAGGTCACTGTGTGTTACCACACACTAAAAGTTCCCTAGTACATTCTAATGCCTCCTACTTTGAAACAGGAGTAGATTAAAACTTACCAGGGAACTGTTAAGTGTGGCACCTAAGAGCTCACACAGGTATTAAGTGTTACGCAGACTAGTGTGGAGTATATTTCTACCCCAGCTTGCCATGATGTAAATAATTGTGTAGACAAGTCCTTAGGGTGATTCTCTCCTATTCAATTCAACAGCAAACTCTCACTGACTTCAAGAGTGCATCTTCAGATTCCTAAAGCACTTTCTTAAATCCTATTGAAGTCAATGGGATTTAATCACAGGCTTAAATGTAAGCATGTGCTTAAGCACTTTCCTAATGTAGGTTCTTTATTATTATTTATTATTATCAGGGCTTGACAAACGGCGGCGAAGCCTACTCACCAGCCCCGCACTGCGCATGCGCAAGACCCACATTGCACATGCGCAAGACCCGCATTGCGCATGAGCGCGCCGCCAGTGAACGGGGGTGACTAGCTGAAATCTACTCACCTCGGGTGAGTAGATTCAGTGATCTGTCGAGCCCTGATTATTATCATTATTGTATTCACCATTCGTAAGTACATGAGTAGAAAAAGTTAAATATTAAGATGTTATTCAGCCACGCAGTGGCCAGGGGCTAAAGGAAAAAGCCTTCCTATACGGACATAACATTGCATAATTGCTAGTTAAAGGAGTTTTAAGCATTATACTGCAATATCTGCTGTAGGCTATTGTCAGAAACAGGATACCACAGTAGATAAACCAACGATAATGCTTACTGAAAGGTGTGTGAAATTTTTAGGGTTAGTAAATTTAAGGCAAAGGATAATATTTTGGCCCAGATATACATTTCCATGGGGTGTATTTCAGTTTCCTGCCAAAACAGGTTATTCTTGCATGCATGTAATTTACTGTTGTAGATCAAGTTGATCCAAGGGGGTCCAACTTCCCTGAATCTATGTTTTCATCATCTGCTCTCCCATGGAGGTTCGTCCGTAAGGAGGCAGTTTTAAGTTCTACCAAGGGTGCCACAGGAGCACCTGTGGAAGCTGCAATGATGAGGTGCTGAACCAACACATTCCCCTGATAAGAGCATAAGAACTGCCATGCTGAGTCAGACCAAGGGTCCACCTAGCCCAGTATCCTGTCTTCAAACTGTGGCCAATAGCAGGCTCCCTAGAGGGACTGAACAGAACAGGTAATCATCAAGTGATCCCTCCTGTCACCTATTCCCAGCTTTTGGTAAATAGCCTAGAGTCACCCATACTTCGGCTGTGCCCCTTCCATTGCCAGCACTGCCCTGTTTGAGGGACAGGTAAATCCACTACGGGGCAGTAGATTGCAGTTATGTGTACAGTGACCATACGTCCCTTTTTTTCCGGGACAGTCCTGAATTTAAGGGTTCTGTCCTGGTGTCCTCATAAAGGAAGCAAATGTCCCGGAAAACCCGTTGGATCCAGCTACAAACAGCATCGCCATTTCCCCCCCTCTCCGGGACACCCTCGCAGACACCCAGCACTAGCGCAGTGCAGCAGCAATGCCCCACCTCCACCCCACAGTGTCCGGAGCGCCAAATTCCCCAGCAGCACGCGCCGCTGTCCACCCCACATGGCCCTTCCCTCCCGCTGCGGGACTGCCTCCATCGTGCGCTGGCAGCCCAGCCTCCTCCATCCACAGGAGGCCACCGCCACTGCTAGATGGGGAGGGGCGCTGGTCGGAGCCAGTGAGCCACTCCTGGGAGCTGTCACCAGAGTCCCGGCAGAGACCACGCAGAGCCCGGCTAGAGTGCTGCAGAACGGGGTACGTTCGGGCTCTGCCGGTGCGCTCTCTGAAAGGCCCTTTCTTCCCCCGCCCCTTCCCACCCCGCTGGGGGAACAGCAGTGCACAGACCTGCTCTCATAGCCGTGCTCCGCAAGCCAGGTCTGGGGGGGTAGGGGCTTCCCCTCCCCCCATGCTCCTGCTAATGGGAGCCAAAGCTGGTGCAGGGACTGCAGTAAAATTAGCACCACGGGTGGCCCAGCTCCAGGCCTGGAAGCGGCTGGGGCTGGGGCAGCGGGGACTTCTGGGGCCCAAGCACAGATTCCAGCCCCGCAAACTGGAAGGCAGAAGGTGGGGGAGGGTCAGGGGGAAAACTAGGGGGAAGAGGAAGAGGGCTTGTGCTGAGGGGAAGGGGGCAGACTAGGAGAAGAAAGGGGAAGGCATCAAGGGACAGGGTGGAGGAGAGACAAATGCCAGAGGGCCAAGTGGAGACAATGAGGAAAACGGCAAAAGCAGGAAGGGGAGGTGTCAGTGGGGGTGGGAAGGTGGAGGGGACAGGGTGATGCTGGGAGAGGAGAGAGGAGGGGCATTGGGGGCAAGAGGAGAGAGGGGGAGGTGCTGGGAGAAGGACTGAAAAGAGGTGGGCATGAGGAAGGCGGGGATGGAGCAAGTCATGTGTGAGGGCACAGAGGGGCATGAGGGGAACTGGGGCAAAGTGTGGTGACGAGATGGGCATCAGGGAAAAAGAGGGCAAGGGGGGAGCAAGGGCAGTGAGGGAAGGAGGCGGCACCGGGAGGGTGCAGGGGTAAGGGAAGGTGCAGGTGCCAGGGGATTCTGGGGTGAAGCAGAAGGGCAGACACCTGCAGGGGAGGGACCAGCACCAGAGGAGAGAGGCATGGCAGGTGTGTAGAGGGAGGTGTTAGGATAGGAGATGAGGAGGGGTAGCGACACAATCAGAGTGGGGCTACTGGAGGAGTGGGCACGGGGGGAGAGAAGGGCTGGTGCAGGGGGGCAGGTCCCATGAGGGCTGAGGGCAGTGAGAAGGGCAGATGGTTGTGAGGGCTTAGGGCATATGATTGGGGTGGGGGACTCAGGGCAGGGGGGTTGGGTGGTGTGGGAGGAGGTCGGGGCTAGGAGTGCAGCTACCACACTGGCAGCGGGGACCATGCTGTCCAGCCGTCCAAGCATCAGGGCTGGAGCCTGGGTGAGCTATGCCTACGGTGACCATATTTTCGGACCCAAAATTAGGGACACATTAGCCATACTCCCAAACCCATTTAGCCATGCCTCCAACCCCCTTTAGCCACACCCACCTGCCACCGGAAGTCCCACCCCTGGGGTAGTACTTCCAAGGTCGAGATGGGCACATGACCGAAGTGAAGGGTGCTGCTCAGAACAGAGAAAACAATCATTTAATTGGTCACTTGTCTCACCTGGCAGGATGTCAAGTTCAAGAACTTTCACAAAAATATCTTACTAAGATAGGAACAACCTTTTGATCTTTGTGGTTAGATGAATCTACCATAACAGTGAGACACGAAGTTTCGCCTAATTCCCGCTGCAAAATTTTTGAGCAAGAATGTTTTTCACAATTGCTTCACTTTTTGTTTGTGCCGATGAAAATTTAGGCCCAAACAATGTAGAAATTAGTATAGAGGTGTAATCTAAAGATCTGAAACTGTGATTGTGTTTTACAGTATGATATACAATTACTGCTTCCTTTGCCACAAGCTCCTTTTTAACTGCATCATCTTTTATAATACATTTCTTCATTGAAGCACTGGAAGCTACAGAGCGGACAGTTAACTGATGTTTCTTTGACTGAATATGTGCAGTGACATCAAATTTCCTGTCATGAGCAACATTTATCTCACTACTACCTTGGGTGCAAAATGTTGTGTGTGGATTGTCACGTTTCTTTAAAAAAGGATATTCCTTTTGCACAGCCTCCGTAAAAGTGCACATTCTTTTCTTTGCATTCATTTTGACACTAAAATAAAATTTTACAATTAAATTAGTTGGCCAGGCTTCGTTTTTAAATAAAATATTATGTCCAACACAAAATGTTGCAGCATTGCCTTTATTTATGGGAGGGGTGGAGAACCTGTTTTGGGACAGGGGCTACTGACCCACAGAAAAATCAGTCAGGGGCCACAGAAGTGAGATGCAAAAAAACCAACCCCTCCAACCCCCTCCCCCCCCAAGCCTCACTGAGACACATCACTCCCCTCACTCCTCACTGACACACAAAACTCCCGCCCTCCCCCCCAAGCCTCACTGATTCCCTCTGCGTTTTAAACCTAGTAAGAGCCATGTGGGTCTCAGATTTAAAAGGCAGAGCTGCGTGGGACCACGCCAGCTGAGACTCACAGGTACTAGCCAAGCTGCTCCTGCCCTTGCCTCCTGGCCAGACCCCCACCAGCACTCTGCTCCCTTCCCCTGGCTAGACTCCCACCAGCACTTTGCCGCTGCTCCCTGTCTAGACCCCAGCACCCTGCCCTCTCCCCTGGCCAAACCCCCACCAGCACCCTGCCCCAACTGAGAAACATCACTCCCCTGGCACTCCAACCCATGGAGGGGGGGAGGGTAGGCAGGACTGAGGCTCAAGACCTCAGGCCAGACTAACTCTTCTGGGTTCCAGGGTTAGTGGATTTTGTGGGCCCCTCTACACTCTGAGGTGGGGCCAAAAATGAGGAATCCAGTGTGTGGGACAGGGCCGCCAGTGATTGGGATAGGAATTGGGGGGCAGAATCTGGGTGGAAAGTAGGGTATAAGAGCAAGCTGGAGGTAGGTGCCTGACCAGAAGGGAGGGGGCAGGAGCAGGCTGCTGGTGGGCATCTGGCTAAGGGGCAGAAGACTGGTGGTGTCTGGCCAAGGGGAGGAGGTAGGGTACTGATGGGGCACAGAAAGAGGCACAGAAAAGAGAGGGGGAAGGGAAACAGCAGCATGCAGCATTTCTAGCTGTGCTGCTGTTTCTGGGACTTTTTCAGGGGTTTTGGGGTACCAGGACAGTAGACTGAAATCCGGGACTGTTCCGGATCTTCAGGGCTATATGGTCAGCATAGCTACGGCTGAACAGCTGAGGGTGCCAGCAACATCCAAAACCCTGCCCGCCACCAGCCAGTTTCTTACAGATGAACCACACTAGGATGCACTGACTTACTCACACATTTGCCCTGAGCACAGCAAGTTCTAACACTATAAAGAATAAATCATGTCAAACCAATCTGAAAACTTTCTTTGATAGGATAACGAGTCTTGTGGATAAGGAAGAAGCGGTGGACGTGGTATACCTAGACTTTTGTAAGGCATTTGATATGGTCTCGCATGATCTTTTTATCAATAAAACTAGGCAAATACAACTTAGATGGGGCTACTATAAGGTGGGTGCATAACTGGCTGGATAACTGTTCTCAGAAAGTAGTTATTAACGATTCACAATCCTGCTGGAAGGGCGTAACAAGTGGCGTTCCACATGGATCTGTTTTGGGACGGGTTCTCTTCAATATCTGCCCGAGCAGTTGGAGCTGGCGCGGTCCCGGACTCCCCGTGCAGGAATCAAGGGGAAGCAAGTCGCCAGCGTGCCACAGAGCTGGCTTCAGGAAACTCACCAGCTCTTTGGGGAAGGGGGAGCAGCCTGCGCACTTCCTGAAAGCCCGGAAGTGGCGCGCAGCTACGGGACTTCCCCCCACCCCGCAGGAAGCCAGCGCTACCTCCACTGTCGCTGGAGGTAGTGTCAGTGGGGACTTCTTGGGGGTGGGAGGAAATGGGGGGGGCCTCGAATGCCTTGCGATCGACTGGTCGAACCCCACCCATCGACCAGTGGATCGCGATCGACGGGTTGATGACCATGGGTCTAGATGGTACTGGGTCCTGCTATGAGGGCAGGGGACTGCACTCAAGGACTTCTCGAGGTCCCTTTCAGTTCTAGTGTTCTATGATTCTATAAAGCACCAATATATACAGGCTCCCAGCACTGTTAGTTGCTCCCCTTCTGGAGGTGGTTTGGCTCCAGCGCTGCCGTGAGGACACTGCTGTGGCTGGACTTTAAACTTGGCAGTGTAGACAAAGCCATGGTATCACCAGAGGCTGAAACCTGAGCTGCAGTGATTCAAATCTCCAGCTGAGGGGAGGTAAGACTCTTGAGTTAATTTAATTTACTATGGGAGCACAGGAAAGGTCAACATTCCACTCTCCTATCAGTTGAATGCAGGGTAGCTGACACCCAAGTCCACATTCACAGTTCTAAAGTTTGCAAAGTCCTCCAGGAAGAGGGACATCAGGACCAAATCATTCGAACATGGGAAGAAATATCAAACAAACAAGGAGAACTTGATGTTGATTTTATATATCACAGAGCACAGTAAAAGATATTGGGATGATCTGGAGATTTGATTTGGTTTACAATTCAGCTTTCATGCCTCTTCTTATTAGGTTGTTATCAAAGCATTACCAAAGCTTGTATGCCGCTGCAAATGTTGCTATGTAAGTTGTGACTTCTCAAAACATTTGATTGAATGAGAGGTTAACATCCACAACCAAAAGAAATAAGCCCCCCAAAAAACCAAAACACCCTAACTCTGTACTACTAAATGTTTATTTATTAAGTTGCTATTTCTCAATGCTGGATGTAAACAGCATCAGCTTGAATTTAAATCTTACAGAAGTCAATAGAATTGTTTGTGAGGGTTCCCTAATGCAGATTGGCTGCACCTAGTTTTCTGAAAGGTTCAGTTTATAGTACACTGGGAAAACTATTTTCAAAACTTACAACAATAAAACTGCAATATTTTAAAAATAAAATCTTAGATTCTGCAGAATACAAAAAGGGACTAACAGGGAATCAGACAGATCTTGCCCTATTGTTTTCTGCTGCCCTCCCTTACATGCTGATAGCCATTAAGATTCCCAAGGACAGGAATAGTTAAATTGTGCAATATTACATAACTTTCAAGGTTTCCTGAGATAGCTCTTAGACTCTTCCAATAGTGGAGAAAAATGAAGACATAATATATTATAACTACCATTCCACCAGCTGTTATCAGAACTGTACAGACTTCTGCACCAATGTTGCACTATGTACACTGTTTACACAGTGAAGGACGGACAAGTTCAGTTTTTTCTAATGCTTTCTTTTTAAAGACAGATAAAAGTCACTAAAGGTTCTATTCAGAAAGGCAAATATAAGGTCATTGCATGCTTACTGCATAACAAGTTAGTACAGCACATATCTTTCAGGATAAACAATTAGTGAAAATCAGCTATGAAATCTCTAAATGTGCTACCGTATGTTTTGGAATTAAGCAAGCAAAACAATTTTTACTCTGTTTATAATGGTGCCCCAACAGAATTCAAAACACTCGTCTTTCTAACTCTCTCCCTTATTCTCTTTGCTAAAATCTCTTTTAATTAAACTTGGACTATTCTCTGGTCTTTCTTCCTTCTTAGGTATGTCTATACTGTAGCGCAGGGCTACTCAACTTTGGAAGCCCCGGGGCCACAATGATACTCACAGCACATGCCACGAGCTGCAACTTTAGTGTAGTTGCATATAGATGCAAATATATATGCAAATAGATTCCTTCACACTGACAGGCATGAATACAAAGATTAAGGGAAGATTACACAACACACAGACCCCATTCAAGCCAGTTCTGCTGATATTAATAAAATGCAATATTGACCCAATTTCCACCCATATGACAGAACTTTTAATGAGCAATGACAGTCCAGGAATTGAACTACTAAAACACATATCAACAGACGACCATTATATTGACTCGTTGTGGAGCGTGTTCCCAGTGGAGGCCATGTTCAAAGGATCCCACCCACAGGTTGAGTGTTGAGCCCTGCGTAAACCCAAACCGCACCTCGGGCCACAAACAAACGGGCCACAGCCCGCAGGCCGCGTGTTGAGTAGCCCTGCTGTAGCGCATGTCATGTACTGCTGTGACGCAGGCAGCGTAGTCACTCTATCACCAAGGGAAAGCTCTCCCAGTGATTTAAAAAAACAAAACGAAACAAAACCACACACATACTGAATGGTAGCTTTATTGCCAGGAGCGCAGTCTATATTGGCACTTTTCAGCATTAATGGTTAATTACCCATACTGTTTAAATGTTTGCATTATTTCCAGTCTCAATGTGCCTAGTTTCAATTCCAGCCACTGGATTGCGTTATATAGACTAGACTGATAAGTCCTTTATCAAATATTTGATTTCCCATGCAGGTATTGACTGTGATCTAGTCACTCCTTCACTTTCTTTTTGTCAAGGTAAATTAATTGAGCTCCTTTAATCTATCACTATAAGACAAGTTTTCTAATCCTTTAAAATAATTCTCGTGGCTCTTCTCTGAACCCTCTCCAACTTATCAAGATTCTTCTTGAATTGCATATGCTAAAATACCATAGCATTCCAGCAGCAATTTCACCAGAGCCAAATAAAATAACATCTCTATTCCTGCTGAAGGAGAGAAATACTGCCACAATCACCACTGTGAAACATACCAACGTTTTCAAAGCTGAAGCTCTCAAAATACCACCACTCTGAACTTCCATACTGCTATTATTTCTACATCCCATCTCTCACTTGCCTTAGGGTTTGGCTGAACAGCAACAAAAAATATTGTACCCTTTTCCCCATTCCTGCTATTAAGGAGAGTACCTACTTTATTACATGTCCATAAAACACCTAGTGCAGTTTTTAGTGCAGTTGGTTAGCAACAATTCAGCTTAGCAGAATTTAACTTTGTATTATTCAATAGATAATATCAATGTTTATTTAAAAAAAATGTATTTAAATTTTCATAATTATGAAACATTCTGCGAGTAAGCATCTTTCCTGATTTTTACCATCCACTCAATGTGCAGCAGCAGTCAAAAAAGCAAATAGAATGTTAGGAATCATTAAAAAAGGGATAGAGAATAAGACAGAGAACATCTTATTGCCTCAATATAAAACCATGGTACGCCCACATCTTGAATACTACGTACAGATGTGGTTGCCTCATCTCAAAAAAGATATATCGGCATTGGAAAAGGTTCAGAAAAGGACAACAAAAATGATTAGGGGTTTGGAACGGGTCCCATATGAAGAGAGATTAAAAAGACTGGAACTTTTCATCTTAGAAAAGAGGAGACTAAGGGGGGATATGATAAAGGTCTATAAAATCTTGACTGGTGTGGAAAAAGTGAATAAGGAAAAGTTATTTACTTGTTCCCATAACATAAGAACTAGGGGATCACCAAATGAAATTAATATGTGACAGGTTTAAAACAAACAAGAGGATGTTTTTCTTCATGCAGTGCACGGTCGGCCTGTGGAACTCCTTGCCAGAGGAGGTTATGAAGACCAGGACTTTAACAGGGTTCAAGAAAGAACTAGATAAATTCATGGAGGTTAGGCCCATCAATGGCTATTAGCCAGGATGGGTAGGAATGGTGTCCCTAGCCTGTCAGAGGCTGGAAATGGGTGACAGGAGAGGGACTGCTTGAAGATTCCCTGTTCTATTCCCTCCCTCTGGGGCATCTGGCATTCTCCACTGTCAGAAGACAAAATATTGGACTAGATGGACCTTTGGTCTGACCCAGCATGGCCGTGCTTAGGTTCTTATCAATTTTCAGAGTTGCAAGAAATTAGAAGGGAAGGACAATAATTATTTTATGTCTATAGATGTTGAAATTCAAAAAGGTGAAACTTTATAAACACTAAATCACAAACTGCCCATGTCAAAATATACCAGGTAAACATCCTTAAATTAAACGCTAGTAAGCAGCACTTTTGTTGCTATGTCAGTGGAGCGGACAACCTCCGTGGGCCCCTGGGCAAGGTGTGGGGAGTAGCCCCTCACTCCCAAAAGGGGCGGTGCTGAGGACTCCAGTTTGTCCCCAAGCATCCTTCAGCCATGCCGAGAGCGCGCTTTCCATCCCACTCCCCCAAACCCTGAGTGAACGGCCTGGGGCTCCAGCTGCCACCACTCCTGTGGTAGCGGTGATGGCCTCTGGAACCTTGGGCCCCTTTGAATCACCGGGCCCTGAAGCAACTGCCCCCTTTGCCTACTTCCCCACTCCGTTGGCAGGCCTCTACCATGCCTACCTGTCAATTTTGACTATGATGGACAGAAATATTTTTTCATTGTTTTTTATACAGTGAAACGGATGTTTGCTGATAGCAATCTGGTCCTTCTAACCCTAACAATAATTAAGAACAGACTGGACAAGCAAATACAAGAGCACCACTGTGGTGGATTTTCCTTCCCAGTAATATTACAGCAATTATTTTTGTAACTCTGTTTGAAAGCAAAAGGAAGACTTGTACTCTCACATTTTTCAAGCAAACTAACTGAGCTTTGGTACTGTTTCTCCCATATAGCTCGTCATGGATAACTATTTATAAAAATACCTATTATGTTAACCAAGGATTCATTTCCCTGCATTTTTATCCTTAAAAAAAAAAAATCACATGCCATGGCTCCAAAATAATAAAAGTAGTTGGTAAAAATCCAATGTTGTCTTTATAAATATTAGTGTAGGCTAACTATTAGAATAGTTTATAAGTTTTAGCACAGAACATGATCTCACTTTTCAAATTAGGGTGATGGTCTCCCCTAACTTACCCACTGGCATACTAGAATGTACTGCTGAATCACTGTCTCTTTAGGAATCTGAAAATAACAGATTTCTGTTGTGTTGCAGATTTGCAAGTCACTGCAGCTTTATCCACTTCACAGAAGCCAGGCAAATTATTAATACATTTATAACTGGTATTGCAATGCAGCCTCCATTACCCAGAGACAGCAGGAATAGAACAACAAATAATTAGTCAAACACAAGGGGGAAAATGCAGAGAAAAAATCCAGCTCCCACTGAGGTAGCTGTAGATTCACAATACACTACATTATAATTTTAAAATGTGAAAAACAAGCCCATTTCCGACGACAAAGTCCACAGGCACATTTTTATCAGCACTGAAATAATCATGTACACTTACCGGGCAAAATAGCCTTGTCTCCGCTCCTTCTTCTCCTCTTTAGTCTCCATAGTAAACAGTGAAAAGTGCCAGGTGAGAGTTCGGGGTGTGTTGCTCTTTTTCACAGTGCCTCATACCCATATAGTTCCCTGTATTTATCATTAAAAAAAAAGGAAGTTCATAAATTAAAAAGTCAATAATGTCTGCAGCAATTCACAATGCGGAGATTATGTACATAGCCCCATGACAAATGGCAGCAAACTTTAACCAGTGAAAACATGTCACATGATACACAGACCTATTGTACTAAAAACACAAGAGAATGAATATGGTTTAGCAAGTCTCTATAGAAAAATTGTATCTGAGATTTGTTTGATTTTGTTCTTTTTCTTATGAAAGTGAATCAGAGGGAATCATTCTGAAGAGAGTTTTATATGAAAATCAGTGTCAGCATTTACAGTCGCATACTCCAGGGGATTAATTCAAAGCACTATAACACTTTCTTAACAGCTTGTAAAATATTTTATCCTTTACAAATTTGTAAATGGATTGTATACACCAAAAAATTCCACCCTTCTTTTGTTTCCTAGTTGTGACTATGATAATCTGAAACTGCCTAAAATTCCTCTGAGAAGCAAAACTTGAAATAATAATTTAATTTACACTTACAGAAAATGCTGATAAAAGTAACAAATCAAAAAGTTTGAGTAGGGGCCCCCTGAAAATTCAACTTGAAATAGTGAAAAAGCAATCTGCATTCCTTGTAATGGCACAGACACTGTTTTTCATGCCTCATGAAACCAATATAGAAAATCACAAATCAAGATGGTACTCTGCTTGCAAATGAATTGTATCTACCTTGAATAAAAACAAGATGACATTAAACTAGGGGCAGAGAGAGATAACGCTGGAGAGTAGGGATAAGGTCCAGAGTGACCTAGACAAATTGGAGGATTGGGCCAAAAGAAATCTAATCAGGTTCAACAAGTGCAGAGTCTTGAACTTGGAATGGAAGAATCACAAGCACTGCTACAGGCTGGGGACTGACTAGCTAAGCAATCGCTTGGTGGTTAGGACATTGCCCTGTGACATGGGAGACTGGGATTTAAATCCATGCTCCAGACTTGGAATGTAAATCTGGGTCTCCCACATCAAGTGAATTTCCCAATCTCTCAGAGTACATCTACACAGCAGTGTTATTTCGGAATAACTGACATTATTTCGAAATAACAAAGAGCGCATCTACACTGCAAGCCATTATTTCGAAATAATGTGGAGCTGGAGGACTTCTTACTCCGACTACTGTAACCCTCATTTCATGAGGAGTAAGAGAAGTCAAAGGAAGAGTGTTCTTCCTTCTACTTCCAGCACCAAAAGCCGAATTAAGCTATTTCGACTTCAGCTATGCAATTGACATAGCTGAAGTTGCATAGCTTAATTTGACTTTTGCCCTGCCGTGTAGCTGTGCTCTAAGCTTTTTTTTTTTTTTTAAACAGGGGAGGCCATGCACTTCTACTCAGCGCTCGTCTAATGTTGCTACACTGAAGTCAATAATAGGCCAAAGCCAAGCACTTTTGAAAATCTCATCCAAAGCATCTCTGGAGCAACTCTTTCTCCAAGAAGCTATTCTATTGGACACATGCTCACTTTCTCACACACACAGATGGGAGAAGAAATGTAGTTGGGAGTAACCTTCCTGCACAGTAGATTAGATTTTAAGGTCAGAAGGGACCATTAGATCATCTGTCTAGTCTGATTTCCTGAATAACACAGGCCTTCGAATATCATCCAGTTACTCCTTCATTTAGCTCAATAACTTGGTTTTAGAATCCATGGCTCCCCTTTGTAATGGGAGACATACAAATTATTTCACATGTAATCAGCAAAAAATTTACCACTTAACATAACCTGTTCCCACCAGTTATTTCTGCATTAAAATCACACTCCTCAAACTAGCAGGCCTCTATCAAAGTATATGTCTCCAAAAGAGGGCAACTTGACTGAAATACCAAAGAAGAAGGTATTTAGTAGCTTGTAATATTATATTCTATCAAAATATTTAGCTGAATTTTCCCATCCCCATGTAATGAGCGCTGATCGCCACCACCCCAAGTTCTTCAACAAATACTGAATCTAAATTCACTTTTTATTCTTACAAACTCTTTATGGAATTTAATTCTGTAAACCAGATTTTAATTTGGAGATCTATACAGCTATTTTACGCAGTGGTTAACACTGTAGTTTGTTAACAGCAATCATTATAAACCCTAATTTGAATTAGATAGACCGAACAGATTTACAATTAAAAAAAAAAACACTGATAAATCCTGATCAAGAGCTCTGCAAACTAAAATGTTCTATTCTAGATACTTGGGGCCCAATTATGCAAGATGCTGAGTGCCTCCTGAAAAGCTAGGAGCACCCTTGCATCCAACCACTTTGGGATGCCCTGAATAGGACTTGATTCTGAAAGCTAAGCAGTTAGATCAGGGTTTCCCAACCTATGGGTCGTGACCCAAATATGGGTCACCATTACATTTCAAAAGGGTCGCCAAGTGTCTCCCCAGGTGGCTCTATCCCCTCTCTTCCCCCGGTTTTTGAATTGCCTTGGGTCACCAAGTCTTCCTGAATTGTCAAACTGGGTCCCCATCTGGAAAAGGTTGGGAACCGCTGAGTTAGATGTTTAAATGTAAGGAAACAACAGTCAGTTTTTTATTTTATTTGTGCTATATTTAGAGTCAAGCCTGCACTTACATACAGTATATCACTTGGAGGTCAAGTGACATCTATCCAGTAAATGTCAAGAAGTTTAAGTGCAGAAGGCACCTCTTCTTCTCTGACTTTGACCACACTACGGGGTAGTAAAAACAACAATATTCTGTGCATTGTGTGCACATAGCAAAGCTACCCGTGAGAATACAAGTCCAGAGGTTACAATGTGTTTTCCATTTCAGCTCCATATAATATGAACAAAAACAGCAGAGTGTATTTCGTTAGGCAACTTTTAAAAAATCTAGAACTAAATACAATAAAAGTATAGTACTTTATTCAGAATAAATGGATTACCCCGAAAATGGAAACATAATATCACTTATCACAAATATATAACATGGAGGTGAAGTGAGGGCATTTGGATAAAACTGAGTCATTCATAAAAGAGAAGAAAAAGGTCTGTTCTTTGTTGTCTTAATGTACTGAGAGGGAAATAATGATCTCATCTCAAACAGTGTTAAGAATTCCCCCATCAGTGAAAGTTCACAAATACATCTTGGTCTACACAAGGGCATTATTTTGAAATAACCCCACTTAGGTCGAATTTATAAATGGAGCATCCACACTACCAAGCCCATTATTTCGAAATAAAAGGACGCTTATTTCGAAATCTGTACTCCTGCTTTTCACACGGAATAACTCTAATTTTGAAAGAATTAATTTGAAATAGCATTAATGTGGATACTCCAGTGCCACTATTTCAAAATAACTAATTCCCAAAGTAAATCAAACTAATTACTCTCCCCAGTGCTTCCAGGGGCTCTAAGTCGAGGTACCACACCCACATTAACGGAACCTGCTTCGGACTAATTTCAAGGCTTTCCCATAGTGGGGACATGCTATTTTGATTTTGTAAAATCGGGGGTTATTAAGTCAAATTTAGTTATTTCAAAATAATTTCCTAGGGTAGACATGCCCTAATTGACTTCAGGTCACATAGTTTAAGTTCTTCTTCTATTTAGGGTTGCCAGGTGTCCGGTTTTGAACCGGACAGTCTGGTATTTTAATTTTCTGTCTGGGAAACAAATTGAGAAAATACCGGACATATAAATGTCCAGTATTTTCTAATTAAGTAAGTTTTATTATCATCAGGAGTATCAGTACTTAGTTGATACTGCCTGGCTGGTAGATGCTCACGCAGTGTGAGCGTGTCCACCAGCCAGGCAGTACGCAACTTCGCAGTAGAGAGAAGATGGGTGGGGGTGGGGGTAGGGGTGGGGTGGGGCGGGGCCAGGGCCAGGGTGAGATGGAATCCCCGGGGCCGGACTTGCCCGTGCACCCCGCTGAGACCATGCACGGGATGGGTAGCCCAGTCCCCACCGGCCAGATCCCCCCCTGGCCAGCCCTGCTCCCCACGACCAGACCTACTTCCCGCCGGTCGGTTCTCTCCCCCACCCCAATCTCCTCCAGCTAGCCCGCTCCCCCCCAACCTCCCAGCCAGCCCCACTCCCCAACCCCTCCTGGCCAGCCCTGCTTCCCGCCAGCCAGTTCCTTCCCGATCTCCCCCAGCCAGCCCCGCTCTTCCCGACCCCCTCCCAGCCAACCCTGCCCCCGCCAGCTGGTCCTCTCCCCACCCCGATTTCCCCCGACCAGCCCCGCTTCCCCTGACCTCCTCCTGGCCAGCCCCGCTCCCCTCCCGGCCGGTCCTCCCCCTCCCGTTCTGAGATCACCTGTGTCCAGTATTTTTTTGAAACCCATCTGGTAACCCTATTTGCAGAACAAAGCTGACAGTGAAAGGGATAGAGATGGGGATGCAGGATCTGGGTGGGAGGCAGGGTATAGGAGAGGGGGAAGGGGTGAAGTCTGGGTGAAAGGTAGGGTGCAGGAGCAGGCTAGGAATAAGGTGTTTGGCCAGATCAAGGGGGCAGGTGCAAGGGAGGATGCAGAATCTGGCAAGGGGGGAAGGTGCAGAAGCAGGTTGGGGTGGGGTGTCTGGCCAGGGGGGAGAGTGAAGGAGCAGGGTAGGGGTGCAGGGTCTCAGGGAGAGATCCAGGGAAGTGAGTGCAGCGTCTGGGCACAAGGGGGAGGAGGGCATTGCTTTTGCACCCCGCACTGCTCCCACACACTGTGTCCCAGGCACGGCCTCTCACTTCTCCTATTGGCCAGAATCCAGCCAATGGGAGCAGCAGGGAACACCTCCAGGCAGCAGGTCCCTGCACTGTTGTTCCTCCAGCCAGGGGAGGGGGAGCAGCAGCACACAGGGCTGCTTCTGATTCTGCTTCTTCACTGTAAGGCAGAATCAGTGGGGAGGCTTGGGTCTTTATTTCCATCCCCAGCGGGAAAGCCGGAGATGGCTCTCCAACCTCGTAGGGAGGGGGTGTGTGAGGTTGGAGCGCCAGCACAAGCTCCCTGTTGTGGGGAAAGGAGGGGGTCTGAGCTCGAGCCATGAACAACCTGCATGGCGTCCGCGGATCATTAGTGGCCTGCGGACCCCAATTTGAGAACCATAGCTCTACTGTATTAACTACTGCACACATATGTAACAAAGAAGTGATTCCTTTTTCCAAAGAGTTTAAAATCTAAACATACAACAACAGATAAATGGTGGGGAAAAACAAATATACATGTCAGGAGGGGACTAGGTAATAGTGAAACTATAGTATTTGGTACACTAAACCTCAATCATAGTATGCCATGTTAATTGTTTTGCATTTGTCCTTTTCTACAATTTTGTCTTTCTTCGTTCAGTATTATAATTTCCCCCAGCAATTACAGGAAAACAATGCATGCACTTATCCACAGATTGTTTAGTAACAGAGTTGAAGTTCCATGGCAAAGGAAAAATACTCAAAAGTACTGCACACTGCCACCTTCAAATGTACCGGTTTAGTCTGAATCTGCTTCCTTGGAGAGGACCATATTTGAAACATAAGAAAACATACAGGGTTTTATTTGTTACAATGTCAATTTGACACGTATAAGGATACAGTGATAGGAGCAAGGATGTTGCCAATAAAACAGCCAGAAAATAAGGACTCGACATTATAAAAATCAAGTAGTTTATTACAGACTTATTGTGAAGCAAATAAATTTGGGATGTGAGGATTCTGATTTATCATCAAGTCATGGAAATGAGAATAAGGGTTATATGCTGTGGCTTACTGTGCTGAAACACACATATTATCAAGTCTTTAACAAAATATTCATTTTAACATGCCTTTTTCATTTATTCAAAAACTACAACAAGCCGGTAGATGTTTTTTAACATTATACCTGCAAAGTGAAAGGCGATGCCAATTTTCATTAAGTTATTGGTTCAGTCAGTGCTGATTAAGGTTTGCTTTGAATTACTGTCTTAATCAATTACAGGTTGGACCTTCCTGGCCTGGCACTCTCGGAACCTGAGCGGTCCTAAACCAGGGAGTTTTCTGGACCAGGGGAGGTCAGTGCTCCCCTGCTGGCCACTGGTCCATTCCCAGGCTCCTCTCTAGGCTGTGGGCCTTCCCAGGCCAAGGCTCTCTGCCCTGCTGCTGGCCCTGCCGCTGGCCCTGCTGCCACATGTCTGGCCAGGAAGCCTGGGCACCCCACCCCACTGTCAGCCCCTCGGGGTCAGGGGTCTCTGGCCACTGGGGATTCCCAGCCTGGGCTCTCTGGCTGCTGCTGCTGCCAGGACTCCCAGCTGGAACTGGGGCTCCCCACCAGGACTCCGCAGCCACGGCAGGCTCCCTGACCACTGCCAAGGCTCCCTGGCCAGGGCTCATTTGCTGCAATCATAAAAATCCAAGTATAAGAACAGCACTGCAGTGTCTCAGGATGAAAAGACGACAGAAATGCATAGCCGGCAAACATAAGAAACAGCTTATTTAGATCTCGCTTCAGGCAGAGTGTTGCAAATACAAATGAGATTGGAAGCTTATAAGTAAGCACCAGCAGTGTCATAGAATTTAAATGTCTTGAACGATAAATACAGAAGTTATTAGGTTACCTCAAGAAAAACCAGGGAATTTTTACCCTCAGTTATGTAATCAAGGTACTAACTACCATGTGAATTTTAAAGAAATTTCCAAAACACAAATATGAATGAGCTCTTTGTCTTTGCAGAAAGTCATGGTCCAATCATCTTAATGGACAGCTTAGACTACACCAGAAACACTCTCTCATTGTGGCAAGATTGGGTCTGCTCATGCAATCCTTGCTCATAAGAGTAATCCTTCCTAATGCAAACAGTTTCACTGACTTCAATGTGTTTGTGTGAGTCAGGGTGGAAGCAGCAGGCCTGCAGTGCTTCTTGCAATGATACAGCACTTTTTCAATCTAATAAAGAGGTTTTCAAACTGTGTCCCACAAACAACGTCTGTCTGTTGCAAAAGGTTGTCATTACCATAGAACAGTGGTTTTCAAACTGGCATTTGCAGACTATGTCCAAGATTGTAAATGAAGAAAATCAATAATTAATTGAGTTAAGTGCTCGAGCAACGCGGGGTACAACATCTAGTAAAAAATAAATATAGGCAACTATTTGTAATACAGTTCAATGTTTACATTCACCAGTTAGTGTAATAATAATATAAGTGCAAAATGTTAATTCATTCCTAGCCCCACAAACTCTTATGAATGAGTTATTTTTATAAATGTACACAGTAGCAATGGGTTCAATGGGACAACTCAGCTCTGTAAAGTTAAACATGCATATGTTTGTATATAGTGACTGTCCTCAGTCTTGCATATTAAAGAAATTTTTTAGAATAAAATTATCAACTAGTTAGATACCGACTTTAAAGTGAGTTGAAGATATTTAGGCTAGACCTACACCGGTGGAGAAAACCAATACAATATATGCAAATCCAGCTATGTGAATTGCGTAGCTGGAGTCTACATACCTTGCATCAATTTTCTGGGGTGGCCCCACAGCAGGAGGTCAATGTGAAAAACTCTCCCGTCAACTTTCCTTACTCCTTGCAACTGTTAGGAGTTTCTGGGTTGATTGGGGGAGCTTTCAGCATTCCATTTAGCAGTTCCTTACCAGATCTATTAAATTGAGCACCAGAAGATCAATCTCCAGAGCTCTGATCTTCCTGGAAGTGTAGATGTGCCCTCAGTATCCTGTAGGATCAAGTTTTAAGTGCCTGATCCAACCCTACTGACGTCAATGGAAGTTTCAGCATTACCCTTATTACAAAGCCATAATTTTTAAAAAGTGCTCCTCAGTTAGGTTGCTTCCTGTGTTACTGTAGAATTGTAAAACCTCCTAGTGCTATATAGCGAAACTCAGCAGTATTACAGTTAGATATTTTATTCATCCATTGAATACTATCTAGAACTGGTCAAAGTTCCTCAGGCAACCTATTTTTTTGGCTAAAAAACCTTCACCCCTTTTCAGTATTGAAAATGTTAATGACACATTTTGAAGAAAAAAAAACAATTTTTCACGTCTTTCTAAAAACAATTTATTATTTGCCATTTCAAGGTAAAAAAGGTTTTTAATTTAAAAAAAAATAATTTAAAAACCCACCATATGACTGCAGTCACTTTTAAATATTAAGTATTTTTTTAAAATAGAAGATAAATGAAAAATTCCAATTACAAATGTTGATAATTCACTACTAAAAATCCCATTTTCAACCAATCCCTGTGGCATATTTTGCAACCTATTGTACTCAATTTTGCAATTCCAAAATCATGAGTTTACTATTGTAATGTTCTTTCTTTAAAAAAAAAACCAAAAACAGAGAAATCCAATGAAAAAAATCTACAGTAATGCAGTACAAAAGCTCTATATTTGATAACACAAGTTAGCAGAAATAAAATTTAATGTTTCCACAGCAACATTAGCTTTGCGATAATGTGCACCCGGCATATTAAACAACACATTGGCCTGTAACTGAAAATACTATACAAGTGTAATTGTGGGAGATTTACCATTGCTATGGAAACCTTAATTTTGTATTTCTGAAATGGCTAAAGTTGCATTAGAGTGTTTTTAATACTGTATCACATATCCCTTATTATTCAGTAGATGCTCAGCTACAGCAATGCTTGATGCATTATATGCACAGAGTTATCATGCCATTTACACACACCGAATACTGACACTTCTCTTAAGAAGATTTCTAATTATTTCCTTAATCTTTGCAACATGTCTGTACAGTTGCCAAGAATCACATTAAACATATTTGGTTTTCTTGCCTTTCTTCATGAATCCATTTGCTCTAAAACCTGCCTGCTACTTGTAACGTCTCAATTCTAGCTCTGTTGCTTCTGTTATCAGTAACCCACCTCTTGCAGGGCCTGAAAAAGGACAAAACAGTGAAACCAATGACCCACAAAGCGCTATCAAATCCACAATATCAATAGACTGAGTAAATACAGGAAAGACATCTCTCTCTAATTTTTCTTTGTTACAGTGATCTTAAGCATTATTTGTAATGATAGTAGGTACAAAACTTTCAAGGTGTCAGAGCCTCTTTAAACTTCTCCACCACACCATCAGTTTGTGAGCAATACATGAGGTTCAAATTGACTTACATTTTATGGAAGAAAATGATGCACAATGACTAATCAGTTAGCAACCTCCTTTCCACAAACCAAGAATGGAGGGGCTGAGTACCAGGCAATCAGAAAAGCCATCAGAGTTGGTAAGAGAAGAACAATGGATTATCAAGGAGAGCCCTGGATGCATTCCTGCTTCTCACAAGAGCAATCAGCTATGATGTCTGAGGAAGTTAGACTGTAAGGTCAAGGAAGGGCCAAAAATCCTATATTAGATTAAACATAATTCCTTAAATAAGAACCTCAGTGGATAGCCCAACATGACAGGAGATTTGTCTTCATTCTTGGGTCATGGCTCTGGCAGTACTTACATGAGCAGCTAAACACTGCAGGGCTCGATAACTGTACAGAGGTTACACAGTCCTGATGTCATCTGTTCCTTGCCTGTGTATCTACAGCCCATATAACCACACTGAATAAACATGGAAAAGCCAACTAATGAAGCCCAGTTTTCTACGCTAAAAATACATTATTGTTGAGTCAAACGGACTTTCCTTGGCCTCACAGTCTAACTTCCTTAGAGTATCCAGGGCTCTCCTTAGTAGTCCACTGTTCTTCTACCAATTCTGATGGCTTTTCTGACTGCCTGGTACTCAGCCACTCCATTCAAGGAGGATGCTAACTAATTAGTCATTACATAGTTTTCAGTCACCTGGGCTGCACTTGCCTGACTGACTGGGTTTTACCAGCAGCTCCAACCTTATTCACATGACAGATATGTAGAGCCCAGCAAATCTGCGGATATCAGCTTTATATCCATAGATGTGGATATCTGCAGCTCATTTTTGCGGCCACTGATGCAAATTTGGTATCTACAGTCGTGCAAATTTACGGATATCTGCTTTATATCCACAGGTATCCATGGATCATTTTTGCAGATGCAGATACCAATTTTATATCTGTGCAGGGCTCTACAGACATGAACACGGGCCTAGCTTGAAACTGTTTTATCCACTTTATAAATGCTATCTCTCTGAGCTGTGAATTGTATGCTGGCTAGCTGTGGAGGATTACCAAGTTCTACCCAGGAACCAAAATCAGTGTGGAGAAATGATTCTTAGGACACTCAGGACTGAGAGATCACTTTGTTACCCCCTGCCTCTAATAAGAGGTAGCCTTCTCTATAGTGGCTGGGTGTTAGGTCCCTGGCACCACTAGCCTGTCAAGCACTCCTCTGGGCAACACCTGCCCTGGCTTCACCATGCAGGTCAACAACAGACGCATCAGAGTCTCTTTGAAGTGTTCTCCTGTGATCCACTGTTTCCTGTACCCAAGCTTACTACTTATACCTTAAACTTTCACCCCTGTGTACCACACAGCACTTGTGATAAATCTTCTTTTGATCTGTTTAAGAAAGAACAGAGATTCAACTCAAAGCAAGAGCATGCGATGGAAACAAATCGTTGCAAAACAAAAACAAAACCATAAAACAGAAACCTTAATATATCAGGTCCTCCCTTGATGAAAGTTCAGACTGTTGCAGAGCTGTCTGGTTTCACAGGAACCAGGGTCTAATTTTTCATGAAAATGCCTCTGCTCCTCAAGAGGTCTGCTCGGTGCATGGATACATAGTGCCTCTTCCCCTCGGTGTTATACAGAAACAGTCTTTTGCCAAGATTCATAGGGGGATTTCCTGTCTGTTGTAATGTTCTTTATATACCTCCAAGTGGTTTTGATTGTTTGCAGCTGAGTGGTAAGCTGAAGTATGCATTTGATTGTTTTATTACACGTTTTCTCTATACTATTTTTGTTCTAAAATAAATGTATTGTGCTCTATATACAGCTGGTTGGTCTCTGGTAAACTACTGTCTTTGCTTATGAGAGATATAGAGTATGAAACTGCACGTACAGAATAGGGATCTTAAAAAGCATTTATTCAGAGGTTACACTTTTACATGCGGGGAGAGAGGCAGCTCCATGGGAGCCGGTGCCTCAGGGAGCCTGCTTAAAAGCGGGTTCCTCAGGTGCACCAGTTCCCACCTTCCCACCTTCCACTGCCTCTGATACAGAGGCAGCGGGGAGTGGAGGAGCTGCCTCTGTATCAGAGGCAGTGGAGGGTGGGAAGGTGGGAACCGGTGCACATGCCTCTGAGCCCACGTTCATCGGTTAACCATTTACATGAATACACTATCACATCCCTAGTACAGAATTAAGTAAGTCACACAAGGTGAGATAATCACAGTAAATGATAGGGGGCTGCAGCCTAAAACCCTTTTCTGGAGGGAGATGGGCATAGGTACCTGTCCAGGTAAAAGCTAGAGGCTTGAGACCTGAATGGGCTTCCCTTGAGCAGACCACAGAGGGGGTTGGAGATGTATTTATCCCAAAACTGACAACGCATGCCTGGACATACGCCAGCAAGTTTTTCCAGAACAAAAAAGGAGGCTAAAAGATCTTTTAGAAAATAGTTCTCTGTCCAGTGACACCATGTAGCCTACTTTTTCAAGCACTGGGCAACAACTCATGGGCAAAACATTGAGGAAGTAGAGGAAATGGTTCTGACTAGAATGTATGTGAGTAGCCCTCATGGGGCATGTCTACACTAGGAAATTATTTTGAAATAACTCCTGAAATGACTATTTTGAAATAGTGCGAACACACTACAGAGAAGCCTCAAAATTAGTCCAAGGCAGGCTCCCTTAATGTGGATGCACTGCCACGCCTTAGAGCCCCAGGAAGCACTGGGGAGTAATTATTCTGAATGACTCTGGGGAGTTATTATTTCGAAATAACCAGCCCCTTATTTTGGAATAATGGCCTTGGTAGTGTGGACGCTCCACTTGTTATTATGAAGTAAGGGGAGGTATTTCAAAATAACTCCCTAGTGTAGACCAGGGCATGAGAAGTTCTTACTTGTCCCTCATCAGACAAGTACCGCCATATTCAGACTCTAATCTTTAGCAGATTCATCATCCAAGGCTTGGTCGGCAGCTTGAATTTTGCCCGTCAGAATGGGTACCACTTGAGGAATTCACTATGCCCTGAGTCCATGGTAGCTACTTGCTTAGAAATGACTGGTAAGCATCCGGACCATTATAATATTCTAGCTGGACAGGGTGTGGCTAGGATTGACAGTCAGTGCATCATTTGGGTTGGGATGATGACCCAGTGAAGTATTAATTCCTGGAACTGTTGCTTCTGCTTCTGTTAGAGAGCCCAGTGACCTTGCTGTTTTGGGGCTCATATAAGGGTCTAATGCTGTTGTGCCAAATAATTTGTGAGGCCTTCCATTTCCCCTCATTTGTGTAGAGGATGTCTGCAATTCCACCTCTATTGCAAAACGGTGAGTGATGGGTGGTCTGAATAGCTAGAGCGAGGCAGTTCAAGGAAGATTCAGCTGGAGAGAGACAGTTCAGAGTTTGTGTAAAAACAAGAAATGTTCTCTGGGATTTCAGTTTTATCTCAGAAGTTCTGCTTTTACCAAAACAATACACATTTTATTTCTTTTTATACACCAAAATTCCCTGTGTTTCTTCTGTGTAGCTTAAAACACTCAGTAAAACCCAAACAATATGACCATTCAACCAACACGTGTTCTATTCAGATTCTTATGTTACCCCAGAGCTCCCTGCTTGTCTCCTTCCCCATTTTGGAGTAACCCAGACTACCTTTAAAAGGAGATGTACACAAGAGAGAAAATGGCTTGCGCCTTTTTTTGCTTCTTTGTGAGACATAAAACCAGTCTGTATTTTTTCCACAAAGGCAACTGGAGAACCAGTAACATGGTAATCCAGGAGAAAGAGTGAAAACTATACAACTGACAAGAGAAAGACAATTTTACACAGACTGTCTAAAAACTGAAGAAAAATGAAAGGTTTTAATTAACACCTGTTCAACTTACGCGACTAATGTTTTGGATAAGAAAGCCTTTTTTTAAAGGCTTAACATTCTCACTCCTTCATTTGTGTGTTACAAACTCACAGCCAACATCCCTGAAACTCCCCCAAGCTCCTCCAACAAAACCAGACAAAAATTCTTGACATTTATTTCAAAGGTAAAAAGAAAGATTGGAACGGGAGGTGGAAAGGTTCATCTGGTGTTATATAACACTGGACTCAGCTGAACTTAATTAGCTACTTGCTGGGTGCCTCTAGCTGAGGTGTAGATGAACCTTTGCTGGGAGACAATCAATAAAACCTAGAAAATACATAAAAAACAATAGTCTAATAGTACCTTAAAGACTAACAAAACATGTAGATGGTTATCATGAGCTTTTGTGGGCACAACCCACTTCTTCAGATGACCCACTTCTTTTATCTGGAGAAGTGGGTTGTGCCCACAAAAGCTCATGATACCATCTACATGTTTTGTTAGTCTTTAAGGTGCTACTAGACTATTTGTTGTTTAAGTTTTTCCTGTTACAGACTAACTCAGCTACCCCTTTGAAGCAATAAAACTTAGGCCATTCTCTGGCTTGGCAGGGCCTCTTCATTGGGACACTGCCTGGATGGGGAGCGGCAAGGCCATGGGATTCTTGCTGGGGATCACCAAAACACCTATACACCCCATCAAACTGTACTTTATTAAAAGTCCCATGGAATCTGAAATAACCACAGATAATTTTTAAATATCCATTATTTTACTTCTCATTTAGTAGATAACACTTCCATAAACACAGTGCAATTTACCACAATGTTGGGGCATTCCTTACCCAGAGATGATTTCTTACTACAAGACAAATCCCATTTTATTTACCTGATGTTTTTCCATAGTGTCCATCATCATAGTACACATATATTGCTGAATCACCAACTCTGCTTAGCTGGTCCTGGCATGTGTCTCATACCAAATACAGGCCAGGCTAACCCCATTTCGCTTGAGATCACAGAACCAGCTGGTATGATAGCAAGCCACACCGGTTCCCCTTGAAACTTAAGTGACAAAACTAGTCTCCTCAATATTAATGGGTTCAGTCTTTTCCATTATTATGCTGTTTAATATAAGAATATACACAGACAATAAGACAGATGGTGTGTGGGGCAGAAAGTATGGAAGTGAGTAACTGCAGAAAGGGAAAAATGCGATTGCTGGGAAGAATAAAGTTTAGTTTTAAAATGAGTCAGATGCTGATCAGATGCCTGTGCAATGAATCCACATCAGGCTGGAATTCAAGGATTTTTGTGCCTTCCGGGTTTCCTCTCTCCTATTTAACCCTTTTCTAAACTAGACAATTAAGTCAGCTTCTGTTTAGTCAATTTATAGCCACCACAGAAATCACTGCACTTTTTCATGTCCACACTGCCCTTTTTCTTCTGGTGGTGCACATCCTCAACAGGAGCATGTTCACTAACTTAAGTGAAGCAGCATGAGCCTCTCTGTTGGGCTGACTACCCAGGCTGTGATCAGACTGTCAGTGCTCCAGTAGTAGGGCTCACAGCTATGCATTCCATGCAGAGCAGACAGGTAATATAAGTAATGCAGTGTCACTATGTTGCCCTAACTACATTGACCTAAGCTCTAAACTGCTAATGGCAGTGGAATTGTTAGGTCAGTGTAGAGGGGGACTGAATCAGCAGGAGCAACGCTGCAGTGTAGACAGAGCTGCCTTATGTTGACCTAACTCTGTAACGTGAACCTAGCCTTAGTCCTCGTCTTCTAATCTAAGGGGAAGGAGCTGGCCCTTTGCCTGTATCTAGAGAAGGACCATAGGGGATCCCTGGGCAATACAGATGATAAAGGATTCTGAATAAAACTATTTCCCTCTTCTCTCCTCTCAGTGAACTGGTGCTACTTCATCAGGCTCATAACTGACTGTATGGTTGTATAACTGATTTTTGATTCAGAAACAAGCCATAGTTTGGGGAATCTACAGAAAGAGGGTCACCTCCTCAAAAATCAATTACTGGTTGCACCTCCCTGGTCTGGCACCCTCGGGACCTGACCCATCCCAAATGATGGGTTTTGCCAGACCAGGGAAGGTCATTTCTGACCCCCTGCCGCCAACCCCCTCTATCCCTGGCCCAACCACTGCCCTCCCAGCTGGCTCCCCCCACCTTTCTGGCCCCGCTGCCCTTTCAGCCCCTGCTGCCCAACCGGGCAGCTCCACCACCTCTGCACACCAGGCTCCTGCTGTCACGCCTAACTCCTGCTGCTGCGGCGGGCAGCCCTACTGCCTCTGCTCGCTGGGCTCCCCACTGCCACACCAGGCAGCCCGGGCGCCTGTGCACACACTGGGCTCTTGCTTCTGCACCCGGCAGCCCCACTGTCTTCACGCACTGGGTTCTCAGTGCTGCACTGTGCAGCCCCACTGCCTCTGCACACCAGGTTCCTGCTGCAGAGCTTGGCTACTGTTGCTGCTCCAGGCAGCCCCGCAGCCTCTGGGCCGGGCTCCTACTGCCATGTGTGGGGCTCCCGCAGCCCTGCCGGGAAGCCTTGCTACCCTGCCAGCTTGTAGGGCTTCATGGCGCTTGCCCTCCACAGGACTCTCTGGTCCTGGAACATCTGTGATCCTGCTGGACTACGGATGTTGCCGTACCAGAGAGTCCCGGTTAAGACAGTTTCAACCTGTAATCTGAAAAAGGGCTTAGGGTACGGGGTGAATAACCAGCTGAACATTCCTTTATGTTAAGCTGTGGCCAAAAGAGTAACGTGCTCTTTGGATGTATCAACAAAAAATATCAAGTAGGAGTATACAGGGCTTTGACTGTAATCAGCACTATTAAGACCATTAGTGGAATACTGTGTCCTGTCCCGGTATCTACACTTCTAAAAGGATGTTGAAAAATTGGGAGGGTTTCCAAGAAAAGCAACAATAATTATTTGAGATCTTGAAAACCTGTTGTACAGTAAGAGATTTAAGGGTTCAATCTATTTAGCTTATTGATGAGAAGTTATGAGATGACTTGAGCATGATCTGTATATACTTATGTGGGGAGAAAATACATGACAATAGGGAGCTCCCTTAATCTGGCAGACAAAGGCATTTCAAGATCCCAGAGTAGAGAAGATGAAGCCAGATAAATTCAAATAGGAAATAAAGCACACATTTTTAATCATAAAGGTAAATAAATATGGGAATAGCTGATCTACCATGTGACAGATTCTCCATCACTAGACATTTTAAAATCAAGACTGGATGTCCGCTAAAAGATATACTGTAGTTCAACTACAAGTTATTAGGCTTGATGCAAGAACTGCTGTGTGAAATTTCTACAGCTTACCCCTGCATGACATTCTGGTCAGCTGCCAGCACAGTAACAGAAGATATGTTGTATGATTTTCCTCATTCTGCACTTGGGTTTATGATTAATAGGAAAAATATACATGCTGGAACCCTCAATGAAAACAGACTCCTTTAGATTCAAGGTGGACTTTGCCTCTGCCCTCATATATATGCCAGCAAAATAAGGAAGAAGATAAAAAGACTCCTCAGACTTCAAAAAATTCCTCAAAAACTAGGCTCAAGTTCAGTCAAGGGTTACTATCTCTTTACCTTAGACAGAAGAATGACAGGGACCATCCTGCTAATGGATGGTCAATCCTCCTGCTAACGGATGGTCAATCCTCCTACAGGTTGGACCTCCCTGGTCCTGGATGATGGATTTTGCCAGACCAGGGGGAGGTCATTTCTGGCCCCCCTGCCACCAGCCCCCTCCATCCCTGGCCCTACTACCAACCTCCCAGCCAGTTCTCCCCTTGCTGGCCTCCACTGCCCTGTCAGCCCCCGCTGGGCAGCACCACTACCTCTGCGCACACTTGGCTTCCACTGCAGTGCCCGGCAGCCCTGCCACATCTGTGCGCAACTGGCTCCTACTGCAGCACCTGGCAGCTCCACCACCTCTGTGCCCCTATTCCTGCTGCCACTCCAAGCAGTCCCGCTGCCTCTATGCACCGGGTTCCTGCTGTCCTACTAGGCAGTCCCACTACCACCTGTAGTGTCCCACTGCCCTGCCAGGAAACCCCACTACCATGCCTCAGGCTCCTGCTGCCCTGACAGCCTGACAGATGCTAGTTCTCAACCGCGATTCTCTGGTCCTGGAACATCCATGGTCCAATGTTGCCAGATCAAAGAAGTCCCGGTTAAGAGAGTTTCAACCTCTAAGTCTGGATCCATAACCTGCGCCCCCTGAAAACTGAGAGCCAAATTGCCTCACAGTGGTTGTTCATGTGGCAGCATCTTTAGTGCAAAGTGAACAAGGAAGTCCTATGGTGTTTAAACCACATGAAAATATGGAGCAGCAGTGTAATCTGTCTGCCCCCCACAATGGGACAGTAGAGTCAATGCCAATCTGTCAGGTTGGGGAACAAAAGGTGTAAATTGTCAAAATATGGGACAAAGGTCCCTTAAACAGTCAAACTGATAAATAAGCTAACTGAAATTTAATGACTGAAGTGTTTGTCAATGACTGAAGTGATTTTTAATTAATGACTGAAGTGATTTTTGCAAACAGCTGAGACAGATTCTGAGTCCTTCTAAAAGAGGTCAATGCAACCAAGGTATGGTACATGAATTGCCTCAGGATGGTCTCAAATCCTGGAAAATATCCAGCATAGCTGGATGCTTTAGAACTATATTGTCTGTTGTGCCAAATCTTGGTTCAGACCCCTTATATTTCAGAAACGATTAGCCTAATAGCAGACTGTTATTTTCACCCTCAATGTGATGCCAGAAGGCAGAAACTCCCCAGTTATTAATACAAGAGCGGGGTCCAAGCAATAGTCTAATTTGCCTCATGTCAGCTCTACTAACCCAGTGAAACTAACATAACTATTCCAGAATTGAAAGAATAACTACTCTCTTTTCCTTAATGACCAGTAAGAAAATCAAGGCAATGCTACTTTGTCTGGCACAGGAGCCTTCTGTCTAAGGTAAGGAGAAAGGTAACATTTTCTATTACCAGTTGTGTTCCAATCTTCCTTCAGTGCCTATTAGAGTAAAAAGGGGAATTGGGCTCTTCTGTCCTCCACTTAGATAATTATCCTTTTATAAAAATCCCTTCTACAGTAAAAGCAATTAATTGTATCATACAGATCATGTTGCAGGCAACACAGAATCATAAAATCATAGAATACTTGTACTGGAAGGGACCTCGAGATATCATCAAGTCTAGTTGCCTGCCCTCATGATAGGACCAAGCATGGTCTATATCATCCCTGATAGATGTCTGTCTAACCCGCTCTTAAGTATCTCCAGTGATGGAGATTCCACAACTTCCCTAGGCAATTTACTCCAGTGTTTAACCACCCTGACAATTAGGAAGTTTTTCCTAATGTCCAACCTAAACCTCTCTTGCTGAAGTTTAACCCTATTGCTTCTTCTCCTATCATCAGAGGCCAAGGAGAACAATTTCCCCCCTCCTCCCTGTGACACCCTTTTAGATACCTGAAAACCACTATCATGTCCCCTCTCAGTCTTCTCTTTTCCAAACTAAACAAGCCCAATTCCTTCAACCTTGCCTCATAGCTCATGTTCTATTCTCCAAATGAATGCAGCTCTATATCAGCACTGACTATAGAAGCTCAGTGCCTTCCCTTAATACTTCGATGCTTGCAGGCACCACACTGTAGGAAAATCAGGACTTCAAGAAAGATTAAAATATGAGGAACAGCCAGCCAAAGACTCCAAAAGAAATAGGAAAAAAAAAAGAAAAAGGTTAAGTATATCATAAGCAGGAAGCTAAACCACAAGTGGGACCACTGAACAAGCAATATGCAAAAGGAACACTCAAGGACAGTATGGCCACTGAGGAGAAACTTAATGAACTCTTTGCATTGGTCTTCACAGCTGACAATGTGAGGGAGATACCCAAAATTGAGCCATTTTTTTTAGGTGACAATTCTGAGGTGTCATTAAAAGGAGGTTTTGGGGAAAAATGACCAAGTAAATAGTAGTAAGTCACCAGGACCATATGGCATTCACCCAAGAGTTCTGAGGAAACTCACATGTGAAATCGCAGAACTACAGTTTGTAACCTTTAAGTCAGCTTCTGTACCAAATAAAAGATAGCTAATGTGTCAATTTTTAAAAAGTACTCCAAGGGTAATCCCATTAGTTACAGCTCAGTAAGGTTGACTTAAGTACTGGGCAAACTGGCTGGAACTATAGTAAAGAACAATATTGTCAGACATAGAGATGAAGATAATTTGTGGGGGGAAGAGTCAACATGTTTTTTGTAAAGGTAAACTATACTTCACCAAACTACTAGAAGTATTATGCAAGCATGTGGACAAGGGGGAATCCAGTGAATAGTGTACTTAGAATTTCAGAAAGCCTTTGACCAAAGGCTCTAAAGCAAAGTATGCTGCCATGGGACAAGAGAGACAGTCCTCTCCTGGACTGGTAACTGGTTAAAATATAGGCAGCAAAGGGTAGGAATACATGATCAGTGAGGAAACTAGTGGTGTCCCCTTGGAGTCTGTTCTGGGACTAGTTCCATTCAACAGATTCAGTTCAAGTGGGCACAGCCGGGGGAGGGGTGCATATCTCCCAGCTGGGGCAAGTCCAGGCTCATCTGCCCCTTGTGTTCCCTTGCCAGAGTGAAGAATGCAGCTTTCCCCAGCCAGCAATGTTCCCATATAAATCAGGAGAGGACCCCTGCCCATCCTGAAGGGCACCTGGGGGGTGGGAGGCTCGTGACTGCAGTAGTTGTGGATGGAAGGGGGAGCACCCCCAGCCGGCCCCTTCTCCTGTCTGGTCCCTTTTCTGTATGGTTTTATGAGAAGCAATCCCATTCCAGGCACATCTTATTTTCCAAGCACAACCAAAGTCTTACCTTGCTTTAAGTTATGATAAAAGGGAGACATGTATTGAATGTGGTGGTCCTAGCTCATACCATTTAGGATGAATTTTTGAACAGACAGACAGACACACACATAAACCCTCTCAAATCTACAGTAAATTATTAGTAGCCCCGTGCGGATACAAAATTTGTATCTGCATCCACATCTGCAAATATGATCCATGGATATCTGCATCCACGGATATGGATCCCCATAAATTTGCAGGGTGCTAGATGCAAAATTTGTATCCGCATCTGCAAAAAATTAGTCATGTATATATGTGGATTTGCAGGGCCCTACTTATGAAATATTGCATACTGTCACTTCCTGAATTACTCTGCTTGTATTCTCCAAATATTAAATACAGAAGATAACACAGAAGCATTCTTATTGATTTTCACATTCAAGAGATGATTTATCACTTCAACATTAGAGATGACGAATCAGAATCTTAGCTGCATCAAGTGAAGAAATGCCGCAACTCATAGGGAATGGTGACATCACAAGGGAAGAGCCCATTAAGGCAAGAGGAGGAGAGTGGGGCCTTAGTTTATTGATTGCATGCAGCATATACAATGTGTTTTCTGAAAATGTTTCTCTCCTGATGCCGTGCTACACAAGGAAGAAAAGGCACTGACTACAGAGCCTCCACGTTCTTTAATAAAGACCAACATTTCCTGCAAGATCCTTCTGCGAAATTCACAGTACTGAACCATAAATGAACTAACTAGATAGTGGACTCAATCCTACAAAGTTTTATGCCTGTCAGTAACTTTGCTTATGGGATTGATCCTATTGCAGTCAATGGGAGTACTCACAAAGTTACTCACAAATAAAAAACTTGCAAGATTGAGTCCACTGTCAATTTAATTCATTTATAGACATCTTCCAGGTACAAGGATTTTAGATAAGAGAGCACTGAAAAATGGAAGCATTTTTACTTCAGCTTGCTTTCAATTTTCAAGAGCTGTATGGCTGCTTTAAACAGCTTTTCAGATGTTGCATGTATTTTTTTGGTGTTTCCTTTTGCAACCCGCAATAACTATTTTTCCTAATGTTATATGTTGTACATAATACCTCTATTTATTTTTATAAAATATTTACATTTTTGTGTATGCAATAGACTGGAAAGACTTATTCCAGCCATATGCATGCAAAATATTATCCAAATTTAAGTACTCAATATAGTTCATAACACCACACAAATCATAATCAATTAGTGGGTAAACATCACCTATCTAAAAGTCCATAATAATGTATGAATACAAGCATATACAATGACTTCATGGAAGTACAGTAATTACAGAGTGTGTCAAATAAATACCGTGATAAAATTACATTACTATTTACTCTAAAGACTAATGTCAAGAAGAGAGCCATCAAAATCTATAGCCTTGATACTGCAGGCAGATCAACACAGGTGAATCCCTGTATCCCTCAAAGAATCCTAGTGAAATCAATAACAATGTGAACAGGTGTAGGGGTCCCGCTGCTCAAATTAAATGGCAAGATCCAGTCCTAATGTATCCACTCTCATGTAGCCAGTATTGCTCATTAGCTATTGTCTTTTCTCTCTACTTAGAAAAGAAAATTAAACCATATATATTGTCTGATAACATGAGTCTGATTAGCAAACTATTGACAGAAAAACGAGATGTCAATACTATAAATCCAAGATAACAATCCACCCACTTAAAACTGTTTAAAAAATACACTGGCTAAAGGCACAGCCCAGATTTGTAATGTTAACTCTGAGGAGCCTCTCCTCTTGATCAAATCTTTAATATGTCTGATTAATGTAGTTTGATAGTTAAAATACAGCTATGTGTTTTAAATAGAACTATCATAACCAACCCCATTTTCCAATAATCTACATGCTGGAAATCTTACAATGGTCCAAAATTTAGACATTAAACAATGAAAATCAGCATTTGTTCTTTATTTTGAAATAATATTTGAAAGTAAGCACCTAGCCCAGCAATTTTGCTGCAAAACAAAGGATGTCAGGTATTAAGTTATGTCAAACACACTGGAATATGATTGTTGTCTACTGCTGGCTGTTTCTGTGCATCGCTGCGGTGAATACCCACCCCACATCACCCAATACCTAAGACAGATTTCATTCTCCCAAAATATCATTTAAGGAAGCTGATGGGGCTGCAGGCCACTCCCTCAAATTATCACCACCACCTCCTCTTTTTCCTTCTCAAATTAAAGAAAATGAAATCTGCTTCCTGGAGGTATATCTAAAAATTCTGTAATTCTAACTGAAAATATATTTCAGCACCCCGCAAGGGTGGGAGAAGAAATAATTATTACACTATTAGCAAAGGGGCTTTAATTACAGCTCAATAAATAACATTTAGATTGTAAAATCTTCGAAGCAAGGCTACTGGCATTGAAAGCAGCTACCCCACTGAGTGTGCTACCAAAACATAACCCACCCGGGAAAGAATTCAAGCGAACTGAACCCCCTACCCTCAAATACAGGTTAGCTGAACACACACACTGCACCTTTCAACCCGGCAGCCCCTTCTCTCAGCAGCTTCCTCACGTCTGTTTTGCTGACAGCCAAGGGAAGCAGCATTTCTGAAACCAGCCAAACTAATGCACTTCTCCATCTGCCCGCCCCCTCGCCGGCTGTGTTGTTGCTCAGAAAGGCAGCTCGATGGTCTATTAGGAGGGCTGTAAAATATCAACCCCTGGATGGAGCCCCCTTGCCCTGCTCAGGGAGCTGCCGAGTCGCCCACCCTGGGGGTATCTGCCGCGCCGGGCTCGCTGCCCGCTGATACCCACCCAGCTGCCCTGGTGCCTTCAGCAGCGAGGCGGGCACTTGCGGTCGCGGCTGGGTCGGATCCTCTTCGGGGCGCTGTGCGGGGGCCGCATGCTCCCCGGGCGGGCAGGGAGGCGGCTTCAAGCGGCAGGGGGGCCGGGGTGGCCGGCGCTGCAGAGGCGCGGACGCGGCAGCGGGAACCAAAGCAACAACATCCACGGCCACCGAGGAGGGGCCCCCGGAGAGACCCGGCCGCTGCAGGCAGCTCAGCCCGCTGCAGAGCGCGCGCAGCTCCCGGCCAGCGGCGGCAGCAGCAGCAGCAGCATGGTCGCCGGGCAGCGCCTGCGCCGCACTCACCCAGCCAGCCGCCAGCGGGCCTCGGCGCCAGTGCGCCCCGCTCCCCGGTTCTGCCTGCGCCGCTAGAGCCCAGCCCGGCCCGCAGCTCCGCCCTGCGCCGGCCCCCTCCCGCAGCCCCGCTCTGCGCGTCCGGCACAGCCCCCTCAAGCGTCCCCGCCGCTCTCAGCCCACTTCTGAGGGCTGGGGGCAAAATCTCCCCTCTCGTGCTGGGTGGTGTGTCCCACTGACCACCCCGGGTTGCTCATACAGGCAAAATGACTTGCCTGGGTTTGGGGCGGGGAAGAGAGACTCATTTGTCAGTGTGAAGGCCTTAGCCCCACACGTTGCAACATAGAGGTTTCACTCCCATAGCGTCCCGGCCAGGGTTAGCGTATTAATCTAAACACGGTCTTCTTCATTCAATCATTCCCTAGGGCACCCAAAAAATTACCATTTTTTTTTACTACTAGTCCTCCCCCTGCAATTTGATTGATGTGGGTTGGCCCCTTCTGCACATCCATAAGGAGCCTTGTAGAATCAGGGCCCAAATTTTAAAGTCTATTGAAGATTGAGAATTTTAATTTCAGTGGAAAAAGGAAAACCCTGAGACACGCATATTTCCTGCCTCCCTATGATCCTGGCCTGCCATGTTTCTTCCCCACTCACTCCCCTCCAAACAAAAAAAGTGTTTTGGTTTAATTTAGGAAAACAATGTATTTCCCAACATTATTTAACTTTGGACAACAATGAGTCTCAAGCATATAAGATTTATCATCTTTGCAGCTACGCTAAACAGTACCCATCTCTCTGTTCTCCTGTAATCTGTGTAATGGTCACCTCTCTATTCGGGTTCACGTTCTAGGGATGTGAACGTGTATCCAAGTACATGGTTAACTGTTGAACCCATGCTCACTGATTAACCCTTATGGTTACACACAGTCCTGTTCCTCTCTGTATCAGACATGTATCAAACATGTAACATGTTTACACAAATAAGTGAATTTTAATTATATGGGGAGCTTGAAGCATCTTTGAGAAGGCAGCACCAACACACCCATGCATTTCACTGTGCATTTCACCTTAATTTGCTTGATTTTTTTTTATTTTATTTTTTTCAGTTTAACCTTAGCTCTTAGTTTTCTAATCTTTGGTTTGGGGTTGTAGCACTGATTATCCTAAATTACTGATTGTACTTTGTCACTCTTAACTCCATTTAACTTGGTTATTTTTAGTTATATCATACTTGGTATTCCACAAGGACCATTCCTGTGGCACCTTACAGATGAAAAAAATTTAAAACCCACTTCATCAGATGAGTTGGAGTAGAAATTACAGAATCCAGGGTATATATAACAGGAAAAAAAATACCTGTCAATTGCAGAACCAGTCTTAATGAAACCAGTTAAATCGGACTGGATGTGTCTCATTCATAGCACGTGATGTCAAAATGTGAATATCAAAGTTAAAGGAGTTGCCTTTGTAGTGCATTAATCAGTTAAGACCTGGTATACCACAATGTGCTTGAAAGCCATTAAGATGAAACGGCTCATATTAACAATCCCTCAGAAAAGGGATTACTGTCTTCATATGTAGCCAGAAGAATGCTAGCTAATTATTTCTTCTGGAACTGCAGGGTAGCCACAAGAACATTAAAAGAATTCTTTAATCAAACTTCCTGATTCATTTTTTACATCTGAGTTTTTTGTATAACATCCTTAAAGCCTATCTCTGATCAGTGCCACGCTTCAAAACTACAAGTTTAAGCCTTTCCATCTCAAAAATATTTTAAGATTTTTTTTTTTTTTAGGAATTCTGGTTGCAATCCTGCAAGTTCTCCAAAGCTTTGTCTATACTTCTGACATTAAAGCTTAACCATGGTAGCACTTTAAAGTGTGGCCATAGCAGGAGCAATGGGAGAGAGCTCTCCTAGCATTCTATGTAAACTAGGAGGAGCAATGGGAGAGAGCTCTCCCAGCACTCTATGTAAACTAGCAGCACTCCAGCCTGTCCCCATCCCCCATGGGATCCAGGTTAAGGGGTTAACTTGTTAAACCTAACATTTAACCTGTCAACTTATTAATTGGTTTACATTAGGAATGTAAAATCCCATGTCCAGGAGAGGAGCCCAGCGGTAACTTGCTATGCTGGAGTGCCTGTGTCACACCTGAGCCAGAAAGTTGCAGGACAGTAAAGTGGTAGTGTAGACTTAGCCTATGTGAAAACCATGATTTTGAAGTCGAGGACTTGCTGGACCCCCCGAGGTGAAGAATTTAACTCCACAGAGGAATAATACATGATAGTTTCTCTATCACTCCATTTAGAAACTATCCCATACAATACACCTGGCCAAACAGAAATACAGCTTAGTGTTTACCACTACACTCGTGATAAGTAACACTGTAGTTTTTTTTTTTAAAGGCAGTCATAATGACATTTCTTTTTAAAAATTAAGCTAATTTTAGGTAATTTGTAAACATGTTTTCCCCTTCTCTCTCAGCACTGGCAAAGCTGCCGGATTACACAGAAGCAGCAACAAACTAAGACCAGACAATTAATCCTCACATGCTGAGCAAACACAAGGAGGTGGGAGGAGAAAAACCTATTTCCCACCCTCTGGAGTCTTTCAACTCAGAGCCGCCTGGCACGGATTAGCGCACCAGGGCGAGAGCAGCACGCCCAGGTGGACAGGTATCTCCCAGCTCTCACCCCGCACCAAGGCAGGGCAGCGACAGGCCGGGAGAGACGCAGGGTCTCCCACCCACGCGCAGCTCCCCGGGATCCGCCACCTGCTCCGCAGCGCCACCTAGTGGCTGCACTCGCAGCCTGTCAATCACAGTCCTCCCGCCCCCGGCCCCGCTCCCGCTCCCGCTCCCAAGCCGAGGCTGCGCGGGCCGGAACTGACTCTCTTTCGCTCCCTCGCCGTAAGCCAATGAAAGGGGTGAAGTCAGCCGCGTGCTACAAAGGGTAAACGGGGCGTGGCTACGTGTCGAGTTGAACGGGTTTTAAGGGAGTAGGCGGGGTTACGAAGTCGGAGTCTGGACGTCGGAAGGGCGGAGCTACGTACAAAACGGGTGGAACGCGCTTGTGTGTACTTATAGAGCACCTGGGTAACATTGCTCAACAGTTCCCTGGTGGTCTAGTGGTTAGGATTCGGCGCTCTCACCGCCGCGGCCCGGGTTCGATTCCCGGTCAGGGAAGGAAGTTTTTTTTTTCTTGTAGTTGGGTAGCAATCAGCTGCATCTTTCGCAACCCTGACAGCAAAGCACGGTAGCCCTAAAGGGCCGGGTTCAGACGGCACATGTGTGGTACTACGGGCAGGGGAGAGATGCACAGTGGGCCCAGGTATGCCCCACACTGCACTTACAGATACACAGGTTCTGTGCAGCGTGGTGGGTGCCAGGCCTGGAAGAGGGTCTTCTTCACCTAGAAACCCTCCTGATGGTGCCAGCCTGGCCCTGATCCCTCTATCAGAGTGTGCCCCCTTGCCTGGAGTCACTTTCAGGTGCCTGGCATCCTCCAGCCCACTGCTCCCCGGGGTGTCATGACCATGAGTCGGGTCACAGGCAAGGGTCTCCCATCTCTGCCATATTACATGCTGGTTCCTAGGAATCGCTGCCCCTCATTACTGTCACACAGCAGGGAAACCCTGTTCCCAGCATCCAGCCCTGGCAGCAAGTGGACTTGGATTGGTGAGGTACACCCAGTGGGGCTAGGAGCAGAAACTTCCTTATTGCTCCCAGGCCCTTTATGGATTTGCCAGTTGCCAGAAAAATCTGACCTTTTAAAAAACCTGATTCTAAAGATTCGCATTATTAGCACACTAGATTGGGACAACTAATGTTACAATTTCTGTGTCCAGTTAAAGATGTTGAGCTGTTCCCACTTCCACAGTTTAAGAGGTAACAGATCAAAACTGTTGAAAATACAGCAGCTGTGTGTGAGAGAGGATTTGAATGGCACAGGGTTTAGGGTGATGTTTATTGGTTTAGGGTGATGCTTACTGGTTAATCAATTAACCTTTTATATCCTACCTGAGATCTCCTTCACTCTTTTACTCCAGAAAACAGGTGCAAGCAGTAAAAGGGTCTGGTTGCAGCAAAAAGTATACGGGCTTTCAGCTATTCCCCCATGTTGCTCTTTTTATATTAGACTCTTCCTGCTTTCAGGTATGGTAATCTGCATGGTCCTCCTATAACCTCTATTAGGATGTCCTCTTTGTAACATCAGAGATTGCAAGGTGGCTCCCCTCTTCCACTCTCTCCCATAGCTCTCAGTGCAAAATGACTAATGAAATGATGACATGTTTGTTCCCGTTTTCCACTTCAGGGAATAATGACTTCAGAATAATAATGGTTTCAGAAGTGGTTGAAGTAATTTCTATCTAATGACTGAGCTCTCAGCAGAGTATGCATATGGTATGCAGTGTATTTTACAGAATAACTAGGGTAGAAATGTTAAAAGTTTGAACTTAATTTTTTATTAGTATAACTTTCATATGTCTAGTGATAAAGTCAGAGTCCCTTAGTACTAAGAGTCCAGTTTTACAGGCATCAAAGAGAGAAAAACCATAACAAAAAAGCCTTAGAGTCTTGTAAAAAACAAACAAACCCAAAATATCTTTTGCATACATAAATAATGAAATTTCTAGGTAAGATATAATTTATATTTTACTACTAGGGCTAGAAATGTATGCCTCAAGTGGGATTCCTACCTTTCTAATGGTATAAAGCAGTGTTTCTCAACCTTTTTTTAATAAAGTATCCCCTTTTCAAATAATTAAATAAATAAATACCCCCAGTACCTACAGTTTTCAGACATACACAATTTTTTCTACCATTGCAATACATTTGTTTAAACCCACTTAATCGTAGCCAGACGGGCAATGAAATTTTTGGGTGTAAAAAGTACAAAAATAACAAAGCGCTGTAAAACTTAAAACAAAAGGTCAGTTTTCTCCAAATTTCAGTTGTCTTGACGTACCCCCAGACTTCTCTTGAGTACCCTTAAGGGTACTCATATCACTGGTTGAGAAACACTGGTATAAAGTGTCTGTTTCTAGCATTAATGAGTTACAGAGCATCACACCTTAAACTTTTTACTAGCCTAGGCATGAATAGACCAGTAGACCAGTCTTGGGCCAATGTGATTCTGGGAGGAAATTCCACATTTGATGATAAGGGAAGGAAACAAACATTGCTCTGGCATGTTTTTGGTTTGTTTGTTTTAAATGAATGAATCATGTCACTGGAATGTTGGAATAGGCCCCCAGAAGAAGTGGATAATTGACCGGAAAGCCCAGAAGGCAAGCAGTGATTAAATAAATTGATCATATGGTTATGTTGTTTAGCATGCAGATATTGCCACCTTGTAGAAGAGGAATTGAAGTTTTATACTAAGTGAAACAGTAGATTCCAAGCATTCAAATGAGGTACACAGTACTTGCTTCTAATCCTGATAAATTTTGAAATATTGGACCTTAAAGCTGAAAGTCGATTATGTACAGAAATATTTTATGAGTATTTTCAGACATTTTAAAATGTATCATTTCAAATTTTCTCTCCCTCCAAAGCTTGTATAGTTGATATTGTGGAAATCCTTGTAGCTGATGGATGCATAGGATGGTGGGGATATGAAAGTAGAGTTAAGAAATACATGTAAACAGGTGATGTAAATCTGCATAGCTCTATTTAATTCAGTGGTTGAAAATCTGGCCTAGATTTTGCACAGATACCTTCGCACTTATTATACATATATTCCAATGTATGGGGATTGGAGGTAGAAGCTGTTAAATGGGGCCTTTGTTATAAGTTTCCTAGAGTTCAGGGTTTTGTTTTTTTCTTTTGTTTGGTTGGCTTTTTATTTGAAGTTACACCATTCTATTAATTTCCCCTTCCTTTAGATCATTGGTACATATTTTCAACATTAATTCCATGTTATCATAGATTTTTTTGACTGATTATCCATATAAGTTTCCATGATAATGACAATTAAATATTTAGATGATGGATGCTTAAAGCTTTTTGCTGAAGATATGTTCTATTTTATTTCATACCACAACATTGTATGAATACGAAAAGGACACACATTAAATAAAGTGGTTATCCAGACATGGCATTTTTGACTGTACATAGGTGCCAAGATACCCATTATTTTTATTTGCTTCTGTATATGTGATAATAAATTTTATATTATTACACTCTACTCTAAAGGAGTGTTTATTGATAAAAATATTATTTTAGTATACCACAAGGTGGCATCCTAGTCACATGACTTCCTGATCCACTCATACCACACTGTACAGAAAGCTGCTAAGGTATCATGAAGTAATCATAAATATCATAAAGTAAAATAGCTTGGTTTAGCAAATATGCATACAAAGCATATATATCCTAGTAAAATACATTAAATGCTAATCTGTTATCAAACAAAACTCTCCACTTTATTATGATCGCCGTTTTCCCTGTAAGCAACCTACATAACTATGCATGTAAATTTCAAATATTTCTCTTGAACATTTTAATTAGATGGTATTGTTTATAACAAAGAAGCTACAAATAGTTATTGGGTGCAATAGTGTTTTTCTAGAATAAGTGTACCTAGTTAAGGTACTGATATGACCCCATTACCTTAATATCTGAGAATCATATAAGATTCAAGGTATAGAATCATAGAAGATTAGGACAGGAAGAGACCTCAGGAGGTCATCTACTCCTACTCCCTGCTCAAAGCAGGACCAACCCCAGCTAAATCATTCCAGCCAGGACTTTATCAAGCCTGGCATTAAAAGCTTTAAAGATGGAATTATACCCCTTCCCTAGGCAATCATTTCAGTGCTTTACCACCCTCAGTGAAATAGTTTTTCCCCCCTGTATTTAGCCTCACAACAGCTCTGTGAGGTTGAGCAATAGCAGCATCTTCATATTACAGATGGACCAAAAGAGACTACCCTAAACCCCAAAGGAAATCAGTGGCAAAGCAGAGAAATGAATGTGAGGCTCTGTAGTCTAAGACAGCATCCCAACCATTGGTCCACTTTACCCTTAAAAGCAAAGAGTTCAGGACTCAGATGGGAAGACTGTACAGTTTTAAGAAAGAATGTGTGACTTAGTCAATATATTTGCCTAGAGCCTGACCTGTGTCTGCATTGCAGTAGAAACAGCTGTAGGGTGAATAGAGTGAGATTGCATGTGTCCAGTCCTCCACCTGGCCAGTTGCTTGACTGATCCTTGGCGTATACCAGGGAAAGGCGACTAGATTATGCCTGGCTATTTTGCTCCATGGGGCTGATTTGGCAGTTGAGAATTGCCCAGATGTAGAGACACCTCGCTCATCTCCCTGTCCCCAGTGCTGCTGAGCATTATTTTCTGAGGGAATCCTCCTCTGGTCAGTGATGCTGGTTTATGAGCTGCTTTGCACTGTCAAAATGGCATAAAGCAGACTGCATAACACCAAGGTTATGGTCTTTTAGCCATAGAAACATAAATCTGCTCTCAGTTATGCCAGTGTAAATCCAGTCACTCCAGAAAAAACAAAGTTATTCCAGATGTACATGGGTTTTAACTGAGTGCATCTTCAGATGAACCAATCTTATGCTTAAAGTTTAGGCACATGCCTAAATCCCTTGCTGAATTGAGCCATAAATGAGCACAGTTACGCTCAGAAATGTCAGATGAGAGAACCTGGATTACAGATACTACCTAAAATCAAGCAACTGTTTTCTGCCATAGCTGAAGTAGGCATGTGGCATTCAAGGATACCCAAGGGTAGAGCATATTGCAGTATCATACAGGAGGATGAGGATGGGATGAGGTCCATATCAAAGAGGAAAGACCATAATCTCTTGGCTAGGCAAAGACATAAATAGGGGACAGTGGGCCAAAGTAAGCAGTATCTGTCATACAATGACATTGCTCTATAAAAGGATTTATTTTTTTATATTATTAAAGATGAAATTAAATGCTATATTGATTTATTCATGAAAGCAGTTACTGTGGACGGGTCTTATTACTTGGATTTGGTCTGATTACTATATTACCTGATTACCACAGTGCTGGGTTTCCAGACAATGCATAGCCTATGTGTGGATGCTGCACTGATGTAATATGATAAACTAAACATTTTAGCCTTATATACCCATAACATTGTGGCTGTAGACATGAGACCTCTAGATTGGAGCGTTTTTTCCAGTGCATGTGTGAAGGAAGAAGAGTTAGGTTAAAGTTTTATTTAAATCCGTGCATTTTGTTTAAACTGACATCATAAAAAAAAGGCAGAGTTGTGGTAGTCATGCTGGTCTTAGGATATTAGAGAATCAAAGTGGGTGAGATAATATCTTTTATTGGACCAACTTCTATGGAGGAAGAGAGACAAGCTCCCAATCTTACACAGAGCTCTTCTTTCAGAAAGCTCTTTTGCTAACAGAAGTTGGTCCAATAAAAGATATGACCTCTCCCACATATTTTCTATCCTAAAAGAAAGATGGATTGAATGACCACACATAAGTCCAAGCACTATTTTCCTAGAGGTCCTTCAATAAGTCCTGTCAAGTTACTTTGGAGTTCTGACCCTTTCAAAGGTCTAAATTGACTTTGCCGGTGGGCTGAAAACCTACGTTATACACCCGTTTTGCTTCCTTCAGTCAGGCTATGTCTAGACTACGGAGTACTCTGCTGCATCCAGGGAACGCATCTGCTCTTCTGACATTTTTTGCTTGTTTAATGAGGCAGAAGGGCTCTCCCAAAAGAGGAGGTTTTTCCAAAATTTGGCCCAGTGTAGATGGGCCAAATTTTGGAAAAGCCTCTTCCGAAAAAACAATTGGAAAAAGGTACGCAAATTGCGGAGCACAATTTGCATACCTTTTTGCAACAAAAAGTGGCAGTCTAGACATAGTCTCAGACACTACTACCTTTCCCTGTTTTATTGCTTTTTTTTTTTTGCTATTTTTATATATATATATATATATATATATATATATATTGTTGTAAACTATGTTTAAAAATTTACCTGCCTGCTCATCTTTGCCTGGCTTTCTCCAGGGGTTACTAGTACCAGCCACACAAGAAAAGATCCCCATCCATAAACTTATAATATATGAGATGGGATGAGAGTTTCCCATTCAGTGCTGCAGTTTCGTGTTTGTGGCAATGGGTGATTACACTGCAGTACTGCATTTCCGCCACTGAAGTGATGCTGAGAGGCTATAAATTCAAAGCTTTCTCAGATGCCTTTATGAGATTCTAAATGGTGTCTCACATCTGTGAAGTGATTTTGCAAACTTCTGCACACAACATCCAACACAAATAGATGAGTGATTCCCTTTCCCCTGAGGTAGGACACTGCCTGGATATAACTAGAGCAGCAAGCGAACAGACTTGTCTTGCACTATGTAGCCAGTAGCAGTTTCCTTCTCTATCTCCACCTTATTTCAAATTCAAGATAGGGATATCATGGATATATCCAAAGGCATGATACTGAGGAGGCTGGTACAGTGGAGAGGATGCAGAACTGGGACCTCTGGGTTCTGCTCCTAACTCTGCCAACAACCTGCTGGATGATTTGGGCATGTCACTTCACCTTTCTGTGCCTCTATTGGGCAAGCGAGGTTTGTCAGCTGTGGCAACCAATCTACTTAGGAGAAGGAAAACTCCAATATAACAAACTTAGAACATGAAACTTGGCCTGCTAGTTTGTAAAAAGTTGAGCCAGTCCCACCTGCTTTATAGGTCTGAACTCTGGCTAATAGGACAAGGCAAAACAATCAACATGGATGACCCTGAATTAATTTTGTCATGTCTCCCACTCATTTTCTTTTCCTCAGTAATGGGTGAACATAAGAGTGGCCATACTGGGGTAGATCAATGGTCCATCTAGCCCAGGATCCTGTCTTCTGGCAGAGGTCAATGCCAGAGGCTTCAGAGGGAGTGAATAGACCAGGATAGCTACTTAGTGAGGCCTCTCCTGTCATCCAGTCCTAACACTTCAAAGTCAGAGGCTTAGAAATTCCCAGGGAATGAAGTTGCATCCCTGACCATATTGATTAATTGCCATTGATGGATTTATCCTCCATGAATTTATCTGATTTTTTTAACCCTGCCAAATACCTAATAAACCAGAGGTATCCCGGAAAAGCTCTGCCACATCCAAGGAATGTGTCTGCTTTTTCGGGAACAGTTTCCAAAAAAGCGGATGCGTTATTTTGGCATCCCTGTATTCCTCATTGTATGAGGAAGAAGGGATGTTCTGAAAGAGGAGCTTTTTCCAAAATTTGACCCTGTGTAGATGGGCCAAATTTCGGAAAAGCCTCTTCTGAAAAAAAAAAAAAAAAGTGGAAAAAGATACATAAATTGCAGTTAGCAATTTGCATATCTTTTTTCCGACTTTTCTTTGCAGTTTAAACATAGCCTCAGGGTCCCAGGGAATTGTTCCCCTTTGTCCCTTCCTTCCCCATCAACAGGCCTGACTGATGGTCACTGTATAGACACATAGTGCAAGACAGTCTATGCCCCACAACCTGCACCCTAAACTGGCAAGACAAAGAATTGGATAAAAGGAGTAGTGTTATCCTCATTTTACAGATGGGAAACTGAGACATGAAGGCACTTGCCCAAGGCAATACAGGGCGTGTGTTTCAGAGGCTGGAAGGGTACATTCAATCCTGAGTGTCAATCCAGCTTCTTAATCACATATCCATTCTTTGTGGGATGACTCCTGAGTTTCTTCTTGGGCCAGCGCTCTGGGCATTTGGACTTCTGGCGTTGTTTTTTTTTTTTTTAAGTGTTAGTGTTTTGATTTTCCTTTTTTAGAGTAATTGGATACCTTGAGAGAAATTTTCAATTACATGTATATGACAGTCAAAATTATGCACTAAACAAATACAGAATAATAGTCGCTTCTCCCTACCTCTGAGCAAATACGTAATAGCAGATGCTGTATTGAGATCTTGTTAAGATTTCATTTTCTTTGCAAAATAGTATAGTACATTTTTAGCCAGTGATCCTGCAAATACAGGTGAGTTGTGCCACAGAAATCAATAGTGCCATTCACATGAGTAAATTTACTCATGTGCATAAGTGTGGACAAGGTTGGGGGTTAGCTGGTACATTCTTAGGATCAGGGACTTACTGTGCATTTGTAGAGGAGGTCCCCAATCATTTGCAAACTGCAATTGTGCAAGTAAAAAATAATAGGGTTATAATAAAGCAGAACTAAAATATATTTAAATTCTTTTTTTATTTGTTTGCTAGTTCACAATAGGTCTCCTGGCCATGCAATTTAGCATAGCTCTGTTATGCTTGTGCACATCTATGCTGAAAGCAAATAAGCATTTCTTCCTTGAAGCTCTGCTTCTGCAAAGGGTTAAGAACGTAAATAATTGTATTTACATGAATAGTGCTAGTGAAGTCATCAAGACTACTCCTTTGAGCATTATTGCCTGTGTTCTTAAGTCTCTCTGCCGAATTGGCCCTAAGCGTATTGTGATTCAAACTATTAGATAAATATTAAAGAGAGAGAGAGAGTGTGGGAGGGAAGGCTCTATGGAAAAGTCATAAATATCCATTATAGCTGAAGAAGATTGATACAATATGTGCAGCTTTTCATCTCCACAGAAAATGACTCCACAGGGTCATCCACAAAAAATACTGCAGTTATTTCTCCTTTTGTCTCCAATTTCCTATACCCAGGGAGATGTGCCCTGCTGCAAACGCTGAGCATTTTGTGAGGCAGGCTTTACATATTTATTTTGAATTATTACTACTCTATTGTTTTGTCTGTGGCTACTGCTTTTGGGCATCCTTGGGTTTTGATGGTCACATCAAAGGAGCTGCTCTGGCGTGAGAACCGGTCAATGTGAGCCAGATAATTCATGGATTTATTACTGAGGTTGGTTCCCATGATTGTCAGTGGGCAGCAGGCACTGGGTGTCGTAATCCTCATTCTCTTGATAAAGCACATACTGGCTTTAAAAGGTTTAATGATCCAACAGTGATTTACTAATGGGAATCTTTCTTCTGAGTTTACTAGACCTTGAAGGAGGACAGGATAACATATAAAGGTCACTTTAACAGCAATATCAAAAAAATATTTTCCACAACAAATAATTGCTGCCTACAGTATCTTATCTGCACAGATCACTATGTACAGCTTAATTAAAAAAAAAAATCTTAGCAGCACATATTTGGGAGCATTATAATTTGCTTGTTTTTTTTATTTGGAGCCAGTTCATCGGGGGCGGGGGGAGAGAGAAGGGGAAGGATTATATGGTACATTTATTGAAAACATTTATTTCATAACAGTAAAGCAAACCAAAAAAACAATAATGGGGAGACCTACATAAGCATCTAGGACTGCCTGGTATAGCTGCAAACTTATCTGTGTCTGGCATTTAAAACTATTTGGTATTTAGGACTATGGCTAAAACCCTCTAGCTAGTGTGTCTGGTTAGATCTCCAGTTTTACTGTGGTTTCAGCAAATTTCTGGCTTTCATTTTTGCCAGCAATGAGGGTTGCATTTTGGAGCAGCTGCCCAGAGAGGAGCAAGGTTAGGGTGAAAAAGAGGAAATGATTTTGACTAACTGAACAGTGCAACAGAAGTGTTTTCATGGTTGCCACTTCCTCTTACCAGTGTTGTGCTATTCTAGAATAACACTGCCAGAACCCCCAAACAAAATAAACTCCAGGGTCTTTATATAAAAAATATATTTAACAAGTAATAGGGCTAGAAGGGGTGGGGAGTAAGGATATTACTTTGTTTTCACAGTTGTATATATTGCAAAGTGCAGAGTATCATGGAAATTTTAAAACCATTTAAAACTTTCCACATGCAGTATATATACACACCTGTGTTCACCTGATTACAAATAAAAATCTTTAAAAGAACCACAATTATTTTAACACTCCCCAAAGGAGCACTCCTCCCAAAAGAAAAACTCCCTGGATCCCCAATACATTAAAAAAATGAAACATTTTTTCTGACTTTGACTAAATGCTTAGACTTAAAGTATAGCTCCCCAGAATAACCTTAATTTTGCCCTTTTGTACTCCTGGATACTGAAATAGGGATTTATTATATTGTCACATAATAATGTAATTTTATATCTATCTCCTTTCCTTTTTGCCAGAACTATATTGTTTCCTGGATTAGTGTGATCATTTAATAGAAGGGGCTACTGTAGTTAATGCACATGATGATGCAGCAGAGTTAGAATTTCCTGGCTGGTTTATGATTATAACTAACATTACATGAATGTAATTTTGCTTCATTAAAACTTTTCTTTAAAAAAAGTACCAAAAATGGAATATGTAAAAAAATACAATTAACACTTCATAACGAGGTTCAATAGATGAGTAGCTGTTTTAATATACAAAAGCTACACGTCGTCTATAACCTTACAGTTTCCTTGAAGACAGTATTGCCAGCCCCATGTGTTCAAATAAGTCTAGTTTCCAAAACCATGAAATGAGTTTTTAAAAATCCCAAGACTTTTAAAAAAATATTATGTTGGGTTCATTTTGTTTGCCTTCTGATTTTTGAGCCTTTAGTGCACACCCAGTTCATATTTTGAGGCTTTCTTTGCAACCAGGAGGACTAGAAATTACTTCTTCCAGAAGCTGGGGATTTAAGAAAAGCACCAAACCTGATGTGAAGGCACTGTATTCCAGTGTGGCCAGGCCTTATTTTACCAAGGACATCATTGCAGCGTGGCTTCTGGCTAATCCTTTTTTTATTCGTTTACTTACTCCTCTGAAAACTTAGAGCAGGAATCAAACTTTTTCAGGAAGAACAGCTCTTGCGCAAGAGGGGGGTTTTGCACAAAAAGGAGCCGTCTACACAGCTCCTTTTTGTGCAAAAGCCTCTTGCACAAAAGCGACTGCTAATTAATTATGCAAATAAAGCATGGCGATATTCCACTCCGTTACTTCATTTGCATAAGCTTTTGCGGAAGAAGGCTAGTGTAGACGTAGCATAATTAGAGTGTTAACATGCTATGTATTATTAATACCACAGAAGCAACAAAGACTTTTCTCAGGTGATGCCTCCTAAAGTCAGAAACAAATCTGTTTAGCTTGTCAAACAGCTTGGGAATGTTCCGAAGAACATCATTTAAATCGGAAAAAACTCAATTAATCAAAACCAAAAGTATTGGCAGGAAAGGGTCAGTTCTGAGAAATTTTCTGATATGAAAATGTTTTGGAAAAAAGTTTCAGAATTATCAGTGCGCCCCATTTTGGCATTTTCAAAATGAAATTTGATTTTCTGATTCAAAATGACTGTTTCAAAGATGTAGTTATAATAATGTTTTAAAAAGTGAAAACTTAAATCAAATATTTTAAGATGACTGAAGTGCAAGGTTTCAAAATTATTGAAACTTTAATTGACCCAATCCAAACAAGTTTTCAGATTACTGGACTGCGTAAGAATTCAAGATTGATTTTTAATTCCAGTTTGGAACTGGAAAAAACTTTCAAGCTCTCAAATTTTCAGGAGACAGGAAGCTATATTAGCTTATAAAATCAGGAAATATTAATTACATATTTTGATGGATAAGGCCCCCTACTTCCACAAACCACCTACTACTACTACTTAATTAACAATTTACAATGATTCTTGTGATTGACTCATTGAGGGTACATGTATACGTGAACACTATTGTTCTTTAAGATTTTTAAAGATAATTGGTGAAACAAAGTACACAGTTTACAAATGTGAAGTTGAAAAGGTTAGAGACTTCTAGTAAAAGTTACACCCATACAGGTAATCATAAATCTGACATTTCCTAACTTTTTGCATGCTTTATTTTGAAATCCAAATAGTTTTCTTTTATTATTTTTAATGCAGTAGATATAGACTCTTTCATCCTTACCTGATTAGTATGAACAGAGCCACAGTCAGCAGACACGGGAAGTTATTATTCTCCACCAGCTATTCAGCAGTGTATATAAAATGATTGATTTCAGTTAAGTTCTCACTGGGCAAATGTCCATGTCACATCAGTACAGATGACACCCTTGTTGGCACTCTCAGCAGAGAGGTCAGAGACTAAATGGGCATGAAGACTGAGCTACAGTCTCATCCCTAACTCATCCTTCACAATGGTGTTGTCATGGCATAGCTGAGAATTTTGCACCACTACTGCCTGTACTATTTCTGTTGCCTGGATTAAATAAAAAACAGCATTTAAACACTAAGACATTGGCACTTCATGCAAGCCCAGAAATCCATACCTGTTTTATTTCTGAAGTTAGGTAACTATGGCTCAATTTTAAAATAGTTTATTGCAGAAAAGGAAGCATTTCTGACTCAATTATATATTCTTGTCTATGATTTGGAGAGCACAAATCAAAATTAAGAGCCAGGGGCAAATGAAGCCCATGGCTGCTCTCATTTTAGGATGTTGGTGTGACTTCAGGAATATTTCATGTCCCCACATGGTTTGACTGACAAGGCTAATAGTTTCTGCATTGAAGACAGAGTGAGATGCTACAATTTGCTCTCTTCTGTAAAGTGCAGCCTTCCAACACCTTGCAAGTTGGCATAAGTTTACTCAAACAATTTAGAAGAAAAATTCAAAGTACTGGAACTCAACATTGGCAAACATGCCTAGAGCAGCACTTGTGTTTCCAAAGGGAAAAAAAAAAAAAATCTGATTTCTTCCTCACACAGCTGACTTCCAAAATGTCTCTCATGCCCTTTGTTCGTTCTTTAATATTCTATTATCCAAAAACCTGCACAATAGGTGAGATCATTCTTTTTATGATTGGAAGTATTTTTTTATTGCTTGGACAAAGGGCCAGGCACAGGGCACCAAGGTGCAGGGGTGGTAGTTCAGACTCTCATACTGTCTCAGACTCTGTGCCCTTAACCATGCCATGTCCCTGTGTCTCAATTTACCCATCTATAAAAGAGGGCATCGTAATACTCTCTCTGCTTTACAGGGATGTTGAGGCTTAACCAACATTAAATGCTTTTAGTGCACATGAGGTTACGTATACTATAGAAGCTCTATTATCTTCCTGATTGGAGATAAAATGCTAGGTGCGGCAAACTACTTTACTAATCCATGAGGCTCTGCAAAATGGAAGACTAGAAGAACTGAAAACCATCACACTCTATTAACATTTTTGAAGATCTCCTGGGTTTAGTACCTGGCCACTCATTTCAGATAGTACCAAATCCTTAAAGTTTTAATGAAAGAGACATCTGTAACCCACAGCTGTTTCTTGTTGTTGCTGGAGTGCGGGAATTGGTTCGTATTGCAAGGTTTATTGTCAACCTATGCAGAGCTAGTTTACAAGCCTGAAAACAACACTGTTTTAGTGGTAGACGGTTTTTCCCCCCATCCCCATTTCAAGCACACTACTTAACAGATGTGCTTTTACAACAAGCAAAAAGGTCAAAACAGTAACTTTTGGATGCCAGTTATCAAAGGTAGATGCTGAACTTCAAGTCCGTTTAGGCTTTCCAATTCCCAAAGGCAAGCAAAAACCACTGCAACAAATCATCTATAAAAACAGTCAAAACGGACTTCATTTAATTAGTGATATGTAAAGACTTTTGCATAGAAAAAGGTTAACAAAATAATGCACAAAAAAAAGCAACTAGGTACAGTATTTTTAAAACAAATATTTTAAAGTATATTTTGCATAATGTTTAACATTCTCCATGTTTATTGCTTTCTCCACACAGCAGAGAAATCAAGTGCATAATAATACATGCTGTGTTTTATTTTGTCATAAAATCTCTAGTTTTTGAATCAATGTATTAAAATATTAGATTATTTTCAGTCACTAATAAAAAAGAAAGCAAAATATTTAATGCAGCACTAGTTGTCTGGGTACTGAAAAAATAATTTACTGATATGCCCTTTTGTACATTCATTTTGGTTTGGAATCAAACCCTCATTTACAATGATGGCATGAAAAAAAGCCAATTTAAAACAACTCCGCCATAGAAACTTCCGTTTCAGACCCAGAGAAATCATTACCTCCAGAAGTTGATATTGAAAAGAGGAGAGACTCAGGAGGCTGCGAAAAATAAATGTCCATATGCAACTAAATAAGTTAATCTAAACTCTTTACAACATTAAGTCTTTTGTATTGGCATGACTCAACAGTCTTGATGTGTTCACTCTTTTAGAAGGCAGCTACTTCTGCATGCACTATAAATTCATCGCTTGTACAGATACGAGAGAGCACCATAGTCTAAGCCATTTTAAACAAAGTGCCTCTGGGCTCACAGACAGTGCTGAAATGTTCATCAATCCAAGCACTGATAGATAAGATAATTGCTTTTACCAGTGCTATGCTAGATGTCACCATTTGGCAAGTCTGTACAAAGAAAGTCAGCTAGGTAAGATAAAACTAGGCCTGTCAAGTTGAACATTCTCTCTTAGCAACCCTGTTGGCTAAATAAACCTGTTGATTTAGAGTTCACTCTTTCCTGGAAATATATCAAAATGTCTGTGGTTTAATGCAGGATCCTCCCCATCCTGCTGCCCCGTCAATCTCTTTTTTTCATACTTGTGCAGTATTATTTGCTTTAGAAGAATGTATACATGTGTCAGGCACTTATGAAACAAACTTTTTGTCCAGCCGCAGGAGAAATTTATCCTTTTATCTGCCAAATAGTAAAGAATGGCTGGAGGATTATTTTTTCTGGAGTTTACATATTTCCCAATAAACTTTTAAATGGTCATATGGGGGATGATGTTTTTGAAAGCCACTGTTGCTCACCAAGGTGCCTTAAGCAAAACAAAGAAAAAGATACCCAATGCTGCTATACGTCCTCTCTGAAGTCTGGCACTACAATAGCTTTACTGTTCCTTGATTGGCTTGCAGGCATCTATATGGCTATTTGCGTGGATACCGACCTTCAATTTGACTGATCAGGAAGGACATGGAGTTACTACTGCATGAAGTCCAAAGAAGGCTTTTGTGTGAGAGTGGAGGGGAGGCTTAAAAAGCTCCAACTTCAGTCCCCCAAGGACGGTAAGGTTTACTATTTCCACCACTGCTAGTTTGCTGAGGACTGGAAGCAGCCGATACAGATAATGGTGGGCTGATTGCTGTTGCAGCTGCCACTGCCGCTGCTGCACTAGGTGGAAGCATTGGGAATGCTCCAGCAAAAGACAGAGGGAAGCTCTGGGCAGCTGCAGCAGCAGCGTGTACAGTGGCAGAGAGTGAGAGAAGAGAGGTAGAGAGAGGTGGGACACAGGGAGCAACACTGCCGGCAGAGGGCACTCTGAGTGCAGAGTCAGCGTGGGCAAAGGTAGCTGTGAGAAGAGCAGAGCCGTGTGGGGGCATTTCTGATGCCGTTGAAAGTCTACAAGGAGTGGTGTCAGAGGAATGAAGTCCATTCTGCTGCAGTAAAGTGGCAGGGAGATGGTGAAATGCTGTTGTCCAGTGGTGAGGATGCAAGGGATGATGGTGGTGAGCCATGGAGGTCATTGCAGCAGCTTCTCTTTGGGACGCGCAAGAGCTGAGATGAGACACAAGTCTAACTCTTAGTGGATCAGATGTGTCCAGACCTTCCACTGAGCTCAGATATCTTGCAACTTCAGTTAAGCATTCTCTAAATCCAATGCTCATGAAATCCATGGCCAGTGCATGAGCATCAAAATAGCCTGAAAGGAAAGGTAAAAAAATGCATTGAATATTAGATGGTTTCGTTATCTGTTTTAACTAAGAGTCAGCTAGCAAGATCCTGGCTAAATATCTGTATCTCCTCTTTATGGTTTGGGATTTGGTGGGAGGAAAGTTTGCTTTGTAAATTATGTGTGATTAATCTCTGGTAATTCAATATACTACAGTTGTTCTTGCAACCAAATATTACAATGAAGAAAAATTAAGACCATCAGTGTTCGAGGGTTTTTTTTAAAAAAAGGCAAAGCTTTATGATGCCTCTCATCTTGTATTGTGGGAAACTGAAATTCCACAGCAAGCTTTTCCATGGTAACATTGATCCAGAGTCTGTGTCGTGTCTCATGCACATACGCACAAAGGAACGAGTTGAACATTAAAGGGCCTGTATATAATATCCTGCCCTTTTCTCCCCTACATTGGCATTTATAAAATAGTCCTTAAAATCTACCACATGAGTTTGGAGACAGCATTTACAAACTCTACTAAGTAAATTCATGAAGGCTTCATGACATGTATTATTTAACAGCAAACTAAGAACATCTTGTCATTGCTTCTTCATGAAAAGGTTTTCAATAAAAAACTGCATTACATAAAGTATTATCACTTAAAGACAAACTATGTAGGGGCTATTGTCATCTGACTTCAGAGGCACTTCAGCAAATGATAGCTGAATCGACAGCACATTGGATGGGAGGGAGAGAAAGGATAGAAACTTTCTAAACACAAAGGAAATGACATTCTCTTTCTCAGAGTTTCTTCAAACTCAGTTTATAGGCTACAAAATGTGATTTATTGAGAAAACTATTGCCCTTCAGAGTGAAAGTAGCCTCCCGTGGGAAATAAAGCCCTATGGGAGTAACACCCATTCAGCATTATACCAGCATAGTATCCCATTTTCAGTTCAAAGTGGAGGAGTTAAACTCAAGTCAGAGTATTTAAACTTTAAGCAACAGCCCGCAGACCCTTTTTATTGTACCACCTTTTATTCTGAAGTTACCCCAGACCCCTTTCCTGTCTACACATAACTCCATCTCCACCCCCAATTTACTGGTGCTTTCAGCAGTGGCTAGTTGGCTTTTCTTCAGCTGTAAGCTAAAACCCAGAAGAGGCTTTCACGCAGGCTGGTAACCACCTACTCCTACTGCACAGCAAATGCACAGGCTAAATCATTTAAGTACTGATAGTCCTCCAGTGCCACAATTCCCTCTGTGCCCAGAAGAACAGATAAGTTCTCCTACAATCACAAGGTCAGACTCACACAGCAGCTCAGCTTATGGAAAGACACACAGGCTGTGTCACCAGAAGTCCTAGTGACAACACATGCAGGTGTGCAGCAACAGTGAGGACACACTGACTCAGGAAGGGCTTGCAGAATGGCTGCTTGGGAAGCAGTGAAGACCTATCAAAAATTATGTTAAGGTTGAACAGAGTTATAAGTTGTTGGAAATTGCCATTTCCTTTTTCTTACTTTCCAGCCCAAACGTCACTGCAGTACTGGCTAATGAGGAATAATTGAACGCTCTCCTGTGTGTTACTGCTTGCATAAAAGTATGAGTTCAGATCTGCGTATCAGGGGGATAGACAGATAATGCATAAGTGTATGTAACAAGATTAGATTTTGGTCTAGTGAAAGAGACCGTCTAATCTGGCATTTAAAATAGTCTTTCAAAGAAAGAAAATACATAAACAATAATGAAAGTGCCTCTGGATCCCACTTCCTTTGGTATAACTGCTGTATAATGAATTTTAATGTTGGTTTTGTGCTGCACAATTGTTGCCACAAACCTCCTGTTTATGTTTGGATGTTTGTGTATTTGTTTTGTCTCCCTGTGCAGATTTCAGTGCTCTTTGGAAACCCCTAACAAATCTCTGACTGGGCTGCCTGTGAATGAAGGCTTTACTCCCACAGTGTTATGAAAGCAAACACAAGCCCAGGGTCAAGTGCTTCTTTTGTCCCAGCAGTTCTTTCCCACGAGTTCAATCCTGACATTAGCATTGATTCCACTCGTTTAATCTGGAATTTGCTTATCATGGCTCATCAGAGGATTGCTTGTTAATTTTTTTTCCTAATATTGGGGGGAAAAGTCAAATCCTTACCTTTACCTCCTGTTGCCTGGAGCATCTTCAAATGATCCACTGTCATTTGCAGTATTTCAGCTTTTTCTAATTTTGCAGATCCCTTTGAGATAAGAGGCTCAAATAAATAGAGGCTTACAAGTACTGTGAGCTTTAATTTGGTTACTTTCTACTAAGTTCAGTCTTACGGCTTCAATTTTTCCTCTCATTAGAACATTCTCAGCTCAATGCTTTCACTGAGCAGCTGCATCCCAGACTTTATTTAAAGACAAATATCATAACATATACAGCAGTGCCTGGGTGTGTCTAGACTACACCTCTCTGTCGACAGAGAGATGTAGATTAGGCACATTGAAATTGCTAATGAGGCAGGGATTTAAACACAGACACCACTTTTTTCAAAGCAGAGCTTTTTTTGGGAAAAAAAAAAAAAAAAAAGAAGCAGTCTAGACATGGATCTGTCGAAAAATAAACCCTTTTTTTGAAAGATCCTGTAAACCTCATTTTTTGGGAATACAGGATCTTTCAAAAAAGGGTTTATTTTTCGACAGATCCACGTCTAGACTGCCGTTTTTTTCGAAAGCTCCATTTTGGGGAAAAAAGTGGCAGCCATGTTTATGCTAATGAAGCACAGGATATTTAAATCCTTGCCTCATTAGTAATTTCGATGTGCCTAATCTACATCTCTGTTGACAGAGAGGAGTAGTCTAGACGTACTGCCTGTGTCTAACATATGAGTAAAGAAATAGTGTTATCACAGAAAAATAAAAGTTTAGAGGGTTTACTCTCTATTTATGCAACAGAAGGGATCATTACAGTATTAAGGAGGCATAAATAGAATTGCCTGACAAGATGATTTGCCTTTTGAAGTGTCTAACGTATCTCTGGACTAGAAGTCCATGTAGACGCTGTTGTACAATGGATTAAGTAGGTGGCTCTTCAGAAATGTGTTACCAAATAGGCATAGAAATAACCAAGCAGTAGGCAATGTGCAATTGTTGATGGGAACCTATCACAGCATTGTTTTCTGCTTTTACCAGTAGATGTCACTGTGTATGCATACCAAAGAAATCCAGGAATTACACAGAATTTTTTTTTTTTTTTTTTTTTTTTTTTAATATAAAGATGACCCAACAATCTTTGTTCTGTCATTTGGACGATAAACATTCTATTCTCATCCTTTTTTAAACATGGTCATTACTGTGCATACATATACATGGTCCAATAGTTTCTTGGGTTACAGGCGTTATTTATAGGACCAGGAAAGACCATCTCAGTTAAGAGACTGCTGAAGAGGGGCTCATGGACACAGCACATTATGTTGGTGATGCTAGTTCATAGGCTTAAAATTTATAATTGTCCAATATTTGTAAGTTTTAAAATGCTAAGAATTAATTTTGCTTGTACATTACATTTATGAATATTCATCTGGCTATTAGCTTTTCCTTACAAAACTGGAGGATACCTGAAGAGCTACACTCTCCTTTAAATACTATGGGCCAGATTCTCACCTGGAATAAATCAGTACAGCTGCAACAGAGCTATGCTGATTTATGTTACCTGAAAGTCTGGCCCCCTGATCTAATTCTTCTCTGTTACATCCATGCAACCTCACTGACTTCAGCAGGTATAAAAATTCACCAATTTCACTGAGGTTGTATGGTGGAAATGGAGTCAGAAGTCTATTTCTGTGCAACTGTGTTTTATGATATTTAAAACTGAATCGCCAAAGACTAGAGACTGATTTGATTTTTTTTTTCCCCTTAACAGGCCCATACACAAGAATTTCTGTGGTAGGGTGAGAGCCATGGGAGGGGCTGGTGACTGCCCCGGCCGCCCAGTTCTGCCCTACTCCTTGGGTGGGGGGGAAAATCAGCCCTAGCCTTCCCCTGGCTGGCCAGAGCAGCAGGGAGGAGGGGGGGGAGGAGAGAAAATGGGGAGACTGAGGCAATGCACTGCCCCAGACTCATGCTTACTTGGAGGACCGGGGGGGGAAGATACATTTGCACCCTTCGCGCTGCCTCCTCCTCCCCCCCCCCCGACTTGTTAAACTAAGGCTAATGACCCTTTACAAGTATGGACGTTTCTGTCGCGTGAATGTGAAGAACACCACTGATATTCCATGGCTGCTATATCATGGAAAAATTTTAATAACTCATTTCTAGTTTTTCCCCACATATTCATTTTTTTAAATAATTTAATATGCTCAACATCTCAGTATACCAAAATTTGGTACATTTGTGACTATTGATTGTTAGACTTGTTAGCACAGAGATGGTATTTTTCTCTGTCTTAATCTTTTTCCATAGACAGAATACAAGCCGTCTCAGAGAGAGTGACTAATAACTCAAAACTGCATGTAGCTGGGTAATTTCCAAGGGCTTTGTAGGACTTGTTTTATAATGTTTGTGGTTTTCAAGAAGTAAACAATAAAATGGGACCAAACAACTGTTGTCTGTCTGTTTTGCCTTGCTGAAAATGCCTGGGTCATGCCATTATGCCAGAGCCTATGAAATGGCACTGTTCTTACAATGAGCTGTTAAAGGCATATTGCAGGTAGCATATGTGCTAGCTTTTGCATAGTGCAGAAATAGTATAAGGCCCAATCCACAGCTGAGCACTCTCAATGCCCACACAAATCAATGGGACCTGAGAGCAGGCATCAGCACCTTGTGGATTTGACTCATTGCTTGCTTTTTTAAAAAGTGTATTTTAATTACTAAGAGCTTTGTTCTTAAAATTCGAGTCATTCCCTCTTGTTGGAATACGATGATTTAAATTAGCAACATCTTTGCCATATTTTGAGGTTTGGTTTTATTCTAATAGGCCCTGGTATTTCTATTTTTCTGAAAATATATATTGGAGTTTTACTGATGTTGATGTTGCATGAAATTAGCAAATCAAGTACGTTGTTAGCGGGGAATTTAATACAGACAAAAACTTAGGGACCTGACCCATAGCCCACTGAATTCAAGGGGAATCTTTCCATTGAAAACATTTAAAAATCCCATTGACTCAATTAGGAGCAGCATCATATTCCTACAGAATATAGTGTAGCTGCTAAGTAGACATTTAAATACAGTAAAGTGCCTAGGCAACCTGTTTACTTTTTACAGAACTGATTACATTCTGGATTTGTTGATTTTGTTTATAAGAAAACTATTTTAAAAAGAGGTGTGGTAGTGAGATTTCATTAGCAGATTTAGACAAACGGGGAACTGGCACTGTTGGAATTTTTTTTTTTTTTTAAGTATATGGAATAAAGCCCATTTTAACAAAACCACTACTGGAATTCATCGAAAGAACAGAGACAACATGAATGCTGTTACCCTGAAGGGAAAAGCAAGCTAAAGAATGGAAATATTTTTCAGCTTTATGATGGATTATGTTTTTAATAGTTTTGCCACAACAAAGCATTTTATTGAAGTGCCTGCTGTGAGCCAGATCAAGATACATACAATATTATTTTAATGACCTTTGTAAGAAAACCAACATTGTCAATCGAGATACAGATATTTAAAAAAAAAAAAAAAAAAAAAAAGCTTACTTGTTTTTCAAAAGCAGTTGGCACAAGTCGCCTCAACTCAGATAAACTGTTATTTATACGATCACGGCGCCTTTTCTCTATAATCTATCCCCCAAAAACAAAACAAAAACAAGTTTATAAAACCATGAAGGACAAAAGGCACAGGACAGATGCAAGTGTTACAACAGAAGTTTAAAAATATTCCATACCCCTCTTCTTTTCTTTCTGGCCATTATCTGAGATGTTGTTGTTGGGGAATTTGATCGAATCACAGAGCCATTACTTTGCCTGTGAAATGGGAAAGATAGGTCAGGTGTTGCATAATATTACACTGTTGCAGTGTAGATACCTATTGTCATACATTAAATATTCACAGCTACTTCTATGGTGTTCTACATGTTTGGAAGAGGTGCTTTGTCCTACAAGGTTAAGTCTTCTCTTCTTACTGACATTTTGCTTTCTATCCTACTGCAGTATTTGAACTGGTTGGCAAGAGAACTTTCTTGGAAGTATCCTTTCCCAAAACACATCATGGTACTAGCTCAGCTGATTTGTCTTCCACCATGACAAATTGATGTATATAATATTCAGTCCAATAAAATGTAATTAAGAAAACACAATGAATTCATACACTTGGATGACACTTATGAAAGGTGCTTTAATGTACTAAACATAGACAGAAACACTGTCTGTGCTTAGGTTCTCACATTGGTGCCCATCATGGCAGTACCCAATTGTCACCCAAGTAACAAATAAAAGTGTCATAACTCCATTGTTCTGTCCAGCTCCAGAAAAAAGTTTATCAAGTTTGTTTTTAAAATCTACCATTACTATCAAGTGTTATATATTTCAAAACCAAATATCTTTCAAATAGACACGGAGAAAGATTTTTCACATATCTGCAGAAACAAGTGGACTCCAGGATGTGCTTCTCAAAATTGGCAATATCTTTCAACTTTCAAATCCAGCCATCTCGGCAAACTCTGGGAAACTTCATCCTCAATTTACTCAGTGAGTGAGAAAGTGTGCTTGTAGTGTTTTGTCAGTGACAGGAATAATATCTTACTTTCCAAAGTAGTTTCCAATAAGTTCTGAGGTATGAAAGACTACTTAGACCGATCACTTTTAAAGATATTGCTATTATATTTTCAATCCAATCTTTACAAGTGATCATAACTAATTAATTAAAGCCAGACTTTTTTCTTTAAGTTCCAAAAACCTGAAAATAATTTTGAATCTTATAAGTGACAGACAGCCCTATATAAATCATGTAAACATTTGTAGGAGTAGTTTAAATAATAACTTTACCTGCTCGTGCACTAAAATTCCTAGTAGAACTTGTTTTTTAAAACATTTTAAATTAAGATACAAATCATGTTCATGTTTGTTGTTGGTAGCACATGGTTTCATGAGTCCACATGTACTAATCATTCAACTATTTAAAAAATAAATCCTGAAACAGATTGTTACAACAGATACTACTACCTAAATCAGATGATGACCGTGTCATTCCTCAAAACACACAATGACAAGGCCGAACAGAGTTGATTTAATTGCTATAAAGCAGTATTAGTCCTTTTATCATTTCATTTTTTCAGATGGACTGGTGGAAGTGTTTAAACTATAATTAGACTAATAGTGAAAAGAACCTAGTGCACTTTATTGTCTGCCTGAAGCATACCCTGCTTGCTTGTGCTCCCCCCTTCTATCACTGCCACTGGGGTGTGACAGTTTGGGCTCAGGGTAAGTTACTCCAAAACAAAACAGGACCGCAGGAGTGTTGGGAATTGTGGTTGACCTATGTTCTACCCAAAACTTTCCACAACTTCCCCAGGCCCCCACCCACCACAGGCTAGCGCCACATGCCCGGATACCCCATGCTAGAATATTTTCTCCTGCTGATAAAACACACACAAGACAAGCACAGGAAAAGGTGATGCTGGAACTGCCAAGTCACAACCCCCCATATGGGCCACACCACCTGCCCAGGCATGGGCCAACAGCCATTCCCCGCCCACGAACAGCACACATCGCCTGGGTGGGCAGGGCACTGCACCGTGCCAGGGGTGCTGGAACAATTTGCAGCAGGAGCTGCTGCAAGCCACCGTACCCAATGAGAGCGACGGGAAGCCCTTCAAGCCGGGGGCGCCCCTAGGTCCTTACCCCAAGTAGTTACTCTCGCTCCCCACGTCTATGGTCTCGTCCATGTCACTCTCGGAGGTAGTTTCCTCGCACGGCCGCTTCATGGCGGCGGCAGGACACGCGGCACAGCCCCTGCTTCGGACGGGAGGCGAGCGCCGTGGCCCCTGAGAACCCCGCAGCCCGCGCCGCTTCTGAGGCGCTTTCCCACGCCGCCGCTCGGTCTCAAGCGCCCGGACCCCGCCCACCGCCTCCCGCAGCCGCGCCCCCTCGGGCTGGGGACGCCGCCCATTGGAGAAGAAGGCGAGTGAGTGACGGCCCCGCCCCGCCCTGGCTGGCGCTAGGCGGCGGGGGCGGGCGGCTGGGCGGCGGAGCGTGGGAAAGCTGGGCGCGCCGCGAGCGCGGCAGCCTGGCCGGGGTGCGCTGGGGCACGTGTCAGCGAAGGGTCAGTGCCTAGCCTGCGGCGGGCCGCCAGCTCCGTGCGCTGCTGGGAACGGAGCGTGGCTCGCTCTTTCCAGCCAGGTGTGCTGCCCGCCTGGCCTAGCCCCCTCCCCTGCAGCGCCCTGGGACACGGGTGAGGCCGGGCTGCGCTCTTGGTCACGGGCACAGCCCTCTGCGCGGTAGAAAGGGGATTTGTCCCCCCCCCGCGTCGGTTTTCCATTGCGATGCGTGTCTTGCTCCGTCTCCCCCTACGGCACGTGATGCTGGATTAGCTCACCCCCTCGCTTCTCCCCCATGGAGCTGTGTTGCAGAGAGTGGGACGGGCGGGTTAGAAAAGCGCTTATGGCTCCTTCCTGACCCCGTGTGACTGCTGCTTTTGGGCTGCTGTGGGCTGAGGAATATGTTGTGGGGGAGCCGGATCCCGGTGTTGGGGATTATCTCTGGGGAGTCTTCACTCTGGGCTGGGCCTCTCTTGTCCCTCCCTTCCTGGAAGCGGCGACGGTGAGTTTAGATGGCTAGGAATTGCTTCTTGACCAATGTGTTTGGCGGGTGCCTGACGTTTTAAGGGACGAGGAGGCAGAGATGGAAGAGAGAAGTGTTGAAAAGGACTTGGATTTACAACAGACTGGGTTTGCCACTACCCGGCACGCGGCGGAATAGATTTCTTATAAATATACCGGGGGGGAGGGAGGGAATCTGTTTTCCATACAAATTTCAAGCGTATTTTAAAATTTTGGTGACTGTTTCTCTCTCCCTCTCCACTCCCGCTTGTTTCTCTTGAGATCAGCGTTCTTCAGTCACCGTTTCCACTCTTTTTTTTTCTCTCTCTCTTCAGGAGGGAGATCGGGCCCAAACCTGGAGCCCCTCCGCATGCGGGGAATCGGAGCGCTGCCAGGTGGAACGCTTTGGTGTCAGCTTTGCAGCGGCCAGCTGACAGCCGAGAGCTGGCGGTTTAGGGTTGGATACTCGCAGCTTAAGAAAAGAAACTGCTCAAAACCAAAGTAGCCTCATGCCCATCCTGGCAAACGAAGGGGAGAGGCAGAAGGGAGGGAAGGGGGGAGAGAGAAGAGATGGGGCGGGGTGAGAAGTGGGAAGCCGAAGGGAGCAGATGGAAGTGATGGGGGATGCAGCGAGGGGACAGACGCGGGCGACGCTCAGGGGGCGACGCTCAGCGCGCTCAGCGGGAAAGTGAAGCGGTCCCAGGCAGCCTCATCCTCCCCCTGGCTCCCCGTACGGACGGAAATCTGAAGCTTATTCTTCTGGCCTTTGAAATGTAACCTGCGCCCATTACACAGTGGCAGGGCCGCCGGCCGGGGTGGGCAGTGGGGCTCAGCGTGTGGCGATAGGGCTGGCTGGGGGGCGAGCCCTGCTGCATTGTAACAACTCCCCACTAGCAGTAGGCTTTCGTCTGCTCAGAGCTCCCAAGAGAGCGGGGTAGGTTTTAAACGCACCGGTCCTTGGCGGCGTTGTGTGATAAGATGGGAAACCGCGGATAAGGGACTACTCCATGATTTGCTGAGCTTCGATCTTGCTTTCTAAGAAGGCTGGAGAAATTGTCCCGATCAGGCTAAAAGAATTAACGGGCGATTAGTTAAGCAAACATACACTCGCTATTCGCTAGCTTCTGAATACAGATGTTAAAATGACATATTGATGAAGGGCAAAAGCGCTGTATTGCCTTTATGTTTGTGTTTACCTCTGTATATTTGTTTGAAAGCAAAAGGATAACAGGCTAAATTATCCCTCGGAATATACGGATTGAAGTCTTTTCTTTTCTTTTTCTTTTTCCTTTTCTTTTACCAGTGGTACTTTAGAAAATGTAGTCATTTCTTGCACCTCTCCAAGCGTCTTAAAAGAAAGACTACGAAGGAAGAAGCAGGCAGAGTCGCTGCGAAATGTTATCTTACCCCAAAGTTCTTTTTTAAATAAAAAAACATGTAACAATAAACTTTTTCTAATTAAAAACATTAAAGCGTTTTTCTCCCTGGAATATAGAGTTCCGGCACATATGCGCTTATCAGTCATTCTAAAGGGAAGCTATACTGAAAGTTTGTGAATCTTTAAATCAAAACATATCACTGCTTTTCTTTTTTAGAAAACTCTCTTGAGTGGGTTTTTTTGGGGGGGGCTTTCATTTTATTTTAAAATCCGGAGCGTGTGGCGAATATATCCAACGAAAGAAAGAAACATTGAAGTAAATCATACTTGTCAGTTGTTTTTAAAGACATGGGAATAGATCAGAGGACATCGGAGAATTTCCATTAGAAAGTGCATACTATAATAATTACTTAACTGGAGCCTGCTCGTGCAGGTTTTACCCAAGCTAAATAACTACCCGAGTTTGCTTAGACGGCACGATCATATATGATTCTACAAACGCCTAATTTCCCCCTTCAGCTATTTCCACCCCGCCTTCCCAGTCATTGCTTCAAGTACAAGTGGCTTTGACTTTGCGCGAGGGGGGAATACCCTGAAAGAGAAACCAGCTAATGTTTAACTGACACTCCCAACATGTGTAATTATAGTTAGTGACATGTTGTGTGCTAGCCTTTCATGGGGATATTGTTACAGTGTAAAGCAAACTGCGGGATTTCATGCTTCGTTGCCCTACGGGGACATCCTTTTCATGCTATTAGTCGCAGAGTGACTAAAAACCGTAGCATCGCTCGGCACAGAGGCGAGCACCCACAGAAAAAAACAGCTTGCAGGTCACAGCGATTTAAAAAATCCTTTCCTATCATGGGTTGATTTAAGGAAGCAAGTAAAAAGGTGTGAGAGTCTGAGGGCCTTTCACGAAAATTGAAAGAGTAGGAAGGGTAACACGTGCAGACTGAGCTCAATTGAAGGGGGCGATTTACAAATCTTGGGACAACGCTGGGCGTTTCTCCTCCACTGTGCTGCTTTCCAGATCGTTTTTTCCTTTTTTTCAGAGCGCTGACTGTAGGAAACGTAGACCTGTAGGCATATGGTTTTATACATTTTAGTAACCGACAAAGAAGATAATGGTTCCTAGGAGGGAGAGCACTTTAAGAACTGCACGAACATTAACTTAAACTGAGGAAGTCTTCCTCTCCAAATGAATGAGTCTTGTAGCTGGCTTCAGTTTTATGGGGGTGAGTGTATGTCTTTAATAGTTTCTGAACCAGTGAGCACTTGTGGCTATTAATCAGTTTCCATCGTGCTCCAGAACCGTCTAGAATTTTTTATTGGTTATTGTCTCTGGAGTTATACACTTATATTAAGAATAGGTTCCTATTGTGTTTGAAAATTTCGATGACAAAACTTTATTCTGCTGCTTCTGTGGAAATCTGGATCAATGCCTTTGTATTTCCTAATGTTGATTTGTTCTATTTACTGTTTATGGGGCTTCTGAATCCAACTTTGTTTGCCATAACTGTCCAGCAAGTCATTCTGGCACAGTTTAAATGCATTTACCCAAGTTTAAAATAGGGTAGATGTAAAGAGTTAACTTTAAATGCCTCTTTAATAACTTAAACCGGTCTTTACAAAAAAAAATCACATTTAAAACATCTAACAGCACCTTGAGAAAATGTGGATGAGCTTCCCCAATTGCCTTGCAGCTAGATAAAATGGCAACTACCCGCTGGGCCACCTGCCAAAAGCAAATCTAAAGAACTGATTTTGTTTGTATGTATAGGCAGGTATGTGTACACTGGCATGACATAAGTACCCTTGTGCTCTGCATGCCAACCCCTCAACACTACCAGCTGCTTAAATTAAGTAGGAAGGATATTGAAATGTACGAAGAATTGCACACACTGCTAGCAAAGTCCAAAGGCAGGATTCTTGTACATTTCATTGCCTTGCCTACTGGGAAGAATGGAGCCGACACAGGTCAGCATGACATATGCTCTTATGCTCCCAAACAAAAGCAAAGCTGGGAGGGTGTCATTTTAGGCCTGTCATTCTAACTTAAGTATGTCTCTTGAGATTAGATCCTGCAGCCCTTATTCAGGGCATGGGAGTCACTCTGTTAGTCCAAGTAAGAACTGCAGAACCAACCCTAGAAAGGGTGCAGGTCAAGGAACTATATTAACAGCTCCATCTGTATTCTGCGTTACTTAACAGTGTGTGCCTGTTAATTGCTCCTTCTGTTTTTCTTAGGTCTCTTAGGGTGTGTCTACACAGCAGGGCTTAACTCAAAATAAGCTATGCAAATTGAGCTACTTCATTTGTTGTGTAGTTTATTTAGAAATTGGGAGCGTTTACACTTATTGCAAAATAGAGCACTCTTCCTCCAACTTCCCTTACTCCTTGTACAATGAGGGTTATAGGAGTTGGAGTGAGAAGTCCTCCAGCTCGACAGTATTTCAATGTTATTACAGCCTGCTGTGTAGACATGGGCTAAGTTATTTTGAAATAACGTTATTTATTTCAAAATAATGTTATGTAGACGGACCCCCTAGGGAGAAGAATTTTAAGACACTAATCACCTCTTTTTTCACTTAAAAGCTTGCTTAATCTCTTAAGGGTACGTCTACACAGCAACGTTATGTTGGCAAAACAGTTGGCATCTACACAGCAGGCAGTTATTTCCAAATAATGTTGAAATACTGTCAAGCTGGAGGACTTCTTACTCCAACTCCTGTAACCCTCATTTTACGAGGAATAAGGGGTCAAAGTCTTCTTTTGACTTCCTGTTATGTGTACAATGCCAAAAGCCGAATTAAACTATTTCGACTTCAGCTATGCAATTGATGTAGCTCAAGCTGCATACTTAATTTAACTTTTGCCCTGCTGTGTAGAAGTGCCCTTAAAGACTTACTGCTCAAGCCTTTTATTTCTATGTGGTTTCTGCATAGTAAATGTACATGGATAAGCATTATTTTGTAGCAAAACTATCTTCTCAGGGTAAAAATTGCACTGATTGTACAAAAGCCTGCCTTATTTATTCAATAATTATTTGTTTTGTAATGTCAAGATAGATCTTTTGCCAACAACTTATCATAATAGTATTGATATATATTGAACTAGAATGGAAAGCTAGTGAAGAGATTACATCAGCATTAATGGCAAATGTGTTCTTGGTGCTTAATGTTTTTTATGTAATCAACATAATAATAATTACATAACAACAAACTAGCAATGCCTATACAGCTGCCTATTTAACAAAAATATTAAAAAGATCAAGTATGAAAGCTTGCCTCTGTGGAGTCTTAGTAACACCAAAACAAACAAACAAAACCCCCAAACACAACCCCTCTGTTCTAGTTCCAACATGGCATTTTTTACAAATACTCTACACATTTAAAATGTTTTAAAAGCTTGGAAATGAAGTGTTGCACAGCCTTGCATTAGCAATAGATTAAATTGTATTTCTAAACATTTTCAGTAATTTGAACATTACTTTTTATACTTACATGGTTTTAATTTATCCATGCCCTGATCTTAGCTACATAGAACAGGAAGGAAGTAGAAGTGTAGAGGGACCAAGAGAAAGAAAATACTGCATCCCGACACTTTTAGCACAAACACAAGTTCCCCAAATCTTGCTCCAATGAACAGAAAATTCTTATCCTTGGTTTTTAAATTAAAAAAATAAGTGGGGGTGGGAAAGGGATGGGAAATGGATGCTTTACTTCTATTATGTAAAAAACAAATTTACAAGGTGCAAAGTCTCTGGGAAGTAGTATAGTTGTATTATGGGTTTCACAGTTTCTTTTGGTGTTTGGGCCTGGAAACTTTTTGTGGGGGAAGAAGAGCAATAGAGACAGAGTGAGAGAATGCACATGTGCAGGAGAGCTACCTCATTGCCCTCTCTTTATATCCCTGCTCTTCTCAGCTTCTGGTGAAATAGTTCCTTACCTAAGTCAGGATAGGGTGTATGTGCTCTGTCATTCATATATGTTGTCAGAGGTCTTTGGGCCAGGAAAAGAGTGAGACTAATGCTACAGCCTGATAGTTAAGAACTTAACTAGGATATGGAAGACCCAAATTCTTGGCTGTGCTCCAATTGCTATTTCATCTACTATATATTTAAGAGAGTTTGATTGTCCATCTGTTTGTGTGTGTGTTTGTTCAAGAACTTTTAAATAATAAGAGCTAGGATCACCAAATTCAGTATACAGCTTCCTCTTATTAAAACTTAAAAGCAAGGTAAATGGTGGTGCCAGGAAAATGGGATGTGCCTGGAATGCGAGTGCGTCTCAGAAAACCCATACAGAAAAGAGACATAATCACTAGGCAGGTGAAAGGGACTGACTGAGGGCACCCCCTCCCCAACTCTGTTTGGGTCTGTGCCAGAGCCCTGAACCTCCCATCTCCCAGGCACCCTTTAGGGACAGCAGGGGGGACTGAAGGTTCCCCCCCCCAATCCATACATGACCATTGCTGACTGTTCCCCTTCATCAGAGAACAGTGTGAAAGTGCACAGTTTGCTGCATTCCTCACTCTGGCTGTGGGGGAAGGGGGACAGACAAACCCGGACCTGCCCTAGTCCAGGTACATGCAGCACTCCCTAAGCTGTGCCCGCTGGAGCTGCAGTGGCCATGGAGAGACACTTCTCACCTGGCCCCAAACTGCTGTGATGAAAGAGGGCAGGGTGGTTCTCTCTTTTTGGGGGCAGCCTGAATACTGAACCCTCATCCCCAGTCCCACTTCAGAGCAATGATTTAAATGGAGCATGTACATTTTCATTTTATTTCCCCAAAAAGAAAAATCAATTGAGTTAAGGACCTGAGCAAGAAGAAGGTGAGGCAGGATAATTTTCAAATCACAGTGTCTGTATCTTAAATATCAGTGGTGTGATGTAAAGGAGGATGAAAGGAAAAGACCCATTTTTGCTACTACAGAATTGTTAAATAACCCTTTTTATATTTTTTCCCTTGAATAGCAAATAATAAAGAACCTCAAGTTGACACAGAAGCATTTTATTACCTTTATTTTTCTTTTCCTTTATATAAAAATGGTAACAGTACAAAGTGACAACCAAGACTACTGAAAGGAAATTACAAACCTAATAAAATATGAAGACTCAAGGAACAAGAAGGAAGCAGTTTCTCCTTGAACTGGTCCTGGTATGATCACATTTAGAAGACTGTCTAAACTCATTTCTTTGCCATCTCTTTACTGGCAAGGTAGTGATTAACTGGAGGGGCTGTGGAGAGCAACAACAAAGCTATTAAGAATCTGAAGGGATTGGTGCATGAAGAAAGATTAAAAGAGCTAAATGTGTATAGTTTGCCTAAACTATGACTGTGTGTAGGAGTGTGTGTGCATAAGAGTCCACAAATGTTTGAATGTGGATGGAGAGAAATTCATACATAGAAAGGCCTAGCTAGATTATGAACAGAAGGTCTGATCTATGCACAGTTATTGTACCACTATATCATCTTATAAATGTATACAACTCCTTAGGGTGGACTCAGTATTTCTATGCTTATATTGACATAGTTTCTTTACATAAATATATAGCAGTAGGAAAACTGTGTAGATCAGCTTTAAGAAAGGAAATAATTAGGTTAAATAACAGGGGAAAAGCTTCTTGACAGTTAGATTTATCAGAATGAAGCATAGCAAGAAAATATTTGGCATCGTCAGGCAGAGGGATTAGATAAACCTATAGATTTTATTTTTATGGTTTTATCATTCATTTACATCTCTGCAAATCCAGTGATTTAACTAGGATTATTGGGAGCAGAATTTAGATCCACTGCTGTAAACAAAACCCCATCTCCCACATAATACGTCATTCAGCTTTTAAATTTTCCATACATACTATCTGTATATTTTTATGGTTTAAATTGACCTTCTGAATGATCATTTTCTGGAGGCAGTAAATAAATGGTTTAAGGGTCTTCTAGTTTTCTCATCAAATGCCAGAAATGTTCTCCCTGCTCCTTGTTATTACTCAACATATGTAGTTGGAAGTCAAGAATTTCTTATCCAGTCCACACAAGAATGAAGTTTATTCCTGTTTTCACATATGCACATTGATTGGAATTCAACAGGTAGGGGAAACAAGAGGAAAGATAGGCCAGTGGCTAGGGTTCTAGTCTGTATTTTGGAGACCCAGGTTCCATTCTCTGTTATTTTGCAGACTGCCCATGAGACTTAGATAAGTCACTTGGTATCTTTGTTTTTGGTTCCCCATTAGTACAGCGTGGGCCTAGGGGTTTTTGGTATCCTAGGCAAACTATGACTTTGGTGCCCCCACACATTCAATAGAGAACAATGATAGTAAAGTAGAATACTATTTACATTAAACTAAAAGCTTAATGAATCAAGATGTTTAGTAGGAATGATTAAATGTGAAATATATCATGCATGGAAAGAGAAAAAATACGAATTTGGAATGTTATGGGACATTAGAGCATGTAGCTCTCTCACCTTTCCTGGTGAGTTACTGTGCATGCAGGGACATTATAGTAATATAAATCTGGTACATTTTATTTTATCATGTCAATGTTCACTTAAAACTATTTAAAAAAATCAACAGAAGGCCAGAATTTCTATTATTATCAAACATTATTGCAATTAGAATGGAAAGGAGTGTATACGTTAAGTGGTATTTGTTTACATTAGCAGGCAAGTGTTCGAAAATCAGGTTTTTACTATTACTATAACAGTCATAGTCTACAATAAATCTACAATTTTAATCTCACAAGTACTTGTGATTCTCCTTTTACAATCTTGTTAAAGCCTCTTACCAAACTTTGCAAGTCCAACACAATACAAATTCTTTGGGATCCTGGCTCATAACATGTCAGAACAGCTGTTGTGGGACACTGACTGGACTTCAGTAAGTGGTGAGTAACAGTGACTCAACTGTCTGACTAGTCCACACTGGGCTATGGAGAATGACTGAGCTGCCAGACCCGCCTCCAGGCAGCAAACCCAGGCAGCGCTCTTTTGAAGCTATGCCGTGACATAATTGAACTGTATTTACATACACAGCCGTGCTCCTCAATGTGAAATAAATAATATAACTCAGCTTCTCACATGGCAGGGATGCACTGTTTTACAAGTACAATATTTGATACTTTTGGCTACGTCTACACAACAGAGGGTTTTTTTGAAAAACGGCTGTTTTTCTGAAAAAACTTCACTTACGTCCACACTGCAATCGCGTTCTTTCGGAAAAAAATCGAAAGAACAGAGGGGTTTTTCCGACATTAGTAATCCTCTTTCTATGAGGAAGAAGCCTTATTCCGAAAGAGCTCTTTTGGGAAAAGGCGTGTGTGGATGGGGAAGAAGGAGTTCTTTCAAAAGAAGAGGAAAAAGCACAGGTGCCCTGGTGGCCACTCCGTCCATAGTAATCACAGCTTAAATGCAAGATAGCGTCCATTCAGTGTGGACACTATCTTTCAAAAAAGTAGATAGCTTTTTCGATGTGCTTTGGCAGTCTGGACACTTTCTTTTGGAAGAAGTTTTTTTGGAAGATCTCTTCCAGAAAAGCTTCTTCCGAAAGAAGCCTGCAGTCTAGACGTAGCCTTTGTTTATAAGAGATAATATATTAATATATTTTTAATAAAGAAAAAAATTCACCACTGTCTAATTTGGCATCCCTTAAAGGCTGGCATGCTAGGTAACTACCGTGTTTATCTATATGGTCAGGCTGGTCCCTGCATTAGTAGTATGGGCATAATTAACACTCTTGCTTACTAACATTTTTAAGTCATTGCATATGGGGGGCAACAGAGCACTGGTTGGTAATTTCAGAGTTTTATCTAATATTCAGCATGTGTATTCTCCATATCCTTGTACCTGTGCACAGTGAGTGCAACATGGCTATAAAAGCACTAGAATTTTGGCTTGATAGTCATGTCACACATGGCTACACAAAGCATAGAGCAGTAGAGAGTAGGACCTTGATGTGCATTTTAAAACTTCACTGCACATTTAGATGATGCTGATTCTCTCTGTTTTCCCCTATGACACTAAGTCAATATTTTTAAAAATAGCACAGCTCTAGGCACCAAAATAATGGGCCTCATGAACTTTAATGGGAGCAGTGTTCAGCACTTTTGAAAATCAGGCCTTAGGAGGGGGTGAGCTTCACAGCCCAGCTCCAGTCCAACTGCAAATTCAAAGTTATTTTTAGAGCCCTAGTGCTCGCCCCGTAAGTAAAAGTCTATTGACCTGGCCTGGGAGGCTTGCTGCTGTGAGCTATGTAGAAATATCCTTATTTATCTGCCTAACTTTAGGCATTCATTTTTTAATAACTCAGCCCTGGATTACTTCTCTTTGTAAGGAGCCCTCCATAAAAGAAGTACAGTAGTTATTGCTGGCACCTGGTAGAGATAATGAAAATGGAGCTCACCGCCACAGTAGGTAAATGAAAGGACATGCCAAATAACTCACAGCACATCAATTTGTCACTACGCTTGCTAAGTTTTAGAAACACAAAATGAAAAATACTTATAAAATAGCTCTAGCACCAAGTCTTTACTATGAAAATTAAAGGCCAAGAGGAATATTTGGACTCAGGGCCAAATTCAGACCTAATGAAAGCAGGCATAAGGCAAATAAAATCAGTGGAATTGCAGCTTCTTACATCAGGGCTGAATTTGGCCTAGGATCTTCAGCCAAAAAATTAAGCTGCTTTTCCCAAACCAAGAGATTGAAATACTGCCATGACTGGCAAGGAGAGGAGACACATTAAACTATCCATTATAGTCTATAGTAAGGTTCCTTTTATCAAAGCTCCAGCAGTTTCACTCAGGAGAGAAAGTAGCGTGTGATGAGATGTTTATCTCCTTCCGTCTCTTTGTCTTGGTTGGGTTCAGTTCAGTAGCTAGACTTGCAATTGCCTGTATGCAGACAAGCAGTTGTACAATTCTGTAGCTAAAGTAGGACTTGATCCTGCCGTATTTGCTCTGGAAAACATGTCACTTTTAATATCTTCTATAATTCTGACATATTCAGTATTATAGAAGATTGGGTGTAATATGTACATATTCTACATTTCCCCCACATTTTCTACATACAAGGACACAAAGTATTTTTCATATACATTACTGAAAATGTGTTTCCCCCCCATGAAATATATTACCATGGAAATAACTTGAATCTAAAATTATTTTACTAATCACTGTTTTTCTTGCAGTTTGGGTACATATTTGTCTGGTTTCTGTAGGAAAAACAACAAATGGTCTGGTAGCACTTTATAGACTAACGAAACATGTAGATGGTATCATGAGCTTTCGTGGGCACAGCCCACTTCTTCAGATGACCGGAGTGGGCTGTGCCCACGAAAGCTCATGATACCATCTACATGTTTTGTTAGTCTATAAAGTGCTACCAGACCATTTGTTGTTTTTTCTGTAACAGACTAACTCGGCTACCCCCTGAAGCTCCTGGTTTCTGTAGGGTTATTCACATAAATATGATGGTCAAGGTATAGGAAAAAAAGACTGCAGTATGGTTAGGTAAGAATCTGGATCTGTAGAACTCTGGAGGAAAGTGCTCTGTTATTTGAGCCTTCTTGGCAGAAACCAGTGACTTAAGAATTGTCCATGATTCTTTACAGTCTTTTCTGCCTGTTCCAATGCATGAGCTAACAAAAGTATGCAGGCTGAAAACTTGCCAAAATGTTACACTGCTTTCTGTTGTTTTGTGAATAATGAGTTGCTGCCTGATGGCAGAAGCTGATTTAGTTAGTGAACCATTAAAAGCATTATTAGTAAGAGAATGTTTTGATTCTTGGTACAGATCACTATTTTACATGTGCTAGTAAGACAGCTTTGCACTTTCTAAAAGTTGGACTTCCTGCAATGACTTTTGAGGATCAGCAAATGAATGCTTGTGTTTTCAGAAGCAACACTGGGTCCTGAAGGGGTGTTTTCTGGTACTAATGTTATTTCTGTCCATTAACTCCATCTCAAATCCTTTGCAGTTGGACTTCATTCCCTGGAAATTCTTCCCAACACATTTCTAACTTCCTTTTCCTGGAGAAATCTAGAATTTCTTCTCAGTCTCAATCTTCACCTTCCTGAAACTCTTTCTGCTGCCTTTAATACTGTCAATCACACCCTCTGATTGAAACCTCTTCTGCTGGCTTTTTCCTGGTCCTCTCTACCACTCTTCAAGGGGTGTCAGAGGGCTCAAACCTGGGCCCCCTCCTCTTTTGCATTCTCACTGTGGCTATGTCTAGACTGAAGGCTTCTTTCGGAAGAAGCTTTTCCAGAAGAGATCTTCCCAAAAAGCTTCTTCTAAAAGCGAACATCCACACTGCCAAGGCACATCGAAAAAGCAATCTGCTTTTTCGAAAGATAGCGTCCACACTGAATGGACACTATCTTGCATTTAAGCTGTGATTACTATGGACGGAGTGGCCACCAGGGCACCTGTGCTTTTTCCTCTTTCCTCTTCTTTCAAAAGAACTCCCTCTTCCCCGTCCACACGTGCCTTTTTTCGAAAGAGCTCTTCTGGAAAAAGTCTTCTTCCTCGTAGAAAGAGGTTTACCAGTGTTGGAAAAACCCCTCCATTCTTTTGATTTTCTTTTGAAAGAACGTGATTGCAGTGTGGACATAAGTGAAGTTTTTTCGGAAAAACGGCTGTTTTTCCAAACAAACTATGTAGTTTAGACATAGCCTGTGGGTATTCTCTTCTGTTTACACTACCATCCTTATGCTGATGGCTCACAGATCTTCCTTTCTGTTCATGACTAGCTTCCCTCTGCCTAATTCTGCATTTCATTCTTTCTCTTTAATAACTTCCTGGATATATCGCTCATCCTAAACTTAAAATGGCCAAAACCAAACTCCTTTGTTTCCCCTCTCAATGCTTCCCCATATTTCCACTTTCTCTGACACTGCCACCATGCTTCTAGTCATTCCAGCTCATAATCTGGGTGACATATTTGACTCTGTCCTTTCTCTTGCCCTAACCATCCAGTCTACACCCAAATCTTGCCACTAATTCTTCCCCCAAACAGTTAAAATCTGATGTTTCTGTCCAGTGAAAACGTTTGTTCAAGTCTATATCTCCTAGCCTAATTACTGTAACTTCCTTCTCTATGGTCTCCACAGAATCTCTAGTCCATTCAAAAAGCAGCTTCTAAGTTCATTTTCCTTGCCAGCAGCTCTGATCACATCACTCCCATCTCTGAATCCCCACTGGTTATCTCTCTCTTTAACCATATTTCTTGTCTTCACCACAAAAGCCTTTTTCCAACTCTGTCTCCTCCTGCTTGGCCACTCTTTTCTCTTGCCATGTTGCTTCTCAACTTCTTCCATTGAGCCAGTAATAACTCTCTTGTCTGCCCACTTGTTAGCTTCTCACACAAATGTTTTAGTACCTCAGTCTGCAATCCTGGCTCTCCCTCCCAAGGCTACTCTCCTTTTCTTGAGAGTCCTGCTCAGTGCCCACTTCTTCTGTGATGCCTAGAAGAAACTGGATAATGGATGCTCACTAGATGGGAGGTAGCTGAGGTAATGCAGGGCCCTTAAAAGTAGAAGCTTCTGAACAATCATTTGTATTACTTGTGCTTAGAGCTAGCAATGCACACTTCCCTAGCCCAACAGGCACTCCCTCTCAGAATAACTCCATCCCTTTCATAGTTAGCAGAGACACTTATAATACATTTCCCAGACTGTCTTTATTTTGCTTCTGAGTTTAGAGCGTAGGCACTGTAAGACCAGGATGCTTCTAGGACTGGTTTGTCTATAAGGGTCCCTAAGCAGACCTTTCACCTTTCCCACTAGACACATTGCTTCTGAAGTCTGCAAGCCTGAGCTGGAGGTTCTGCAGTGGGCTAGTTTGGGGAGTGACATCACAGAGTAGTGGCACTTAGACTCAGTCACTTCCCCACCTCTGCTGTCGATTTGGTTTTACATAATCAGCAGGAATTTTTTTCCTTTCTGATAGGGGAATTCCAAGCATTAGATGCAGCTCTGTTCATTCTGTCACTGAAGAGGTGAGAGGAACGAGCTCCAGAAGCCTCCCTCTTGCTGTCCTTCTAAAGTTGTGGGTGGGAGGGATGGTGGCGCTGGGCTGGTATTCTCATTGCTGCTTCTTTAATTCAACTCTTCACTTGCAGGGGGCAGTGTCCGAATAGGCTAAAAGTGGATGGCAATGCTCCTGCAGTGGCAAAAAGTTAATAATAAGAAATACAAAAGGCTGAATGCAGTCAATTACTCAACAAGAAGGTGGAATAGCAATCAGTCCCCACACTGAAAGCAAGGCTTGTGTCCAATACGGGTTTACAGGTAAGCAAATGTCCTTCCTGCTTATGTGAAAAAGTTAGAACTCACATAATGGATAAAAGAACATTGAAATTGGACTCCCCACTGTCAGCAGGGCCAACAGACACTTAACAGGGGTCAAGTGCTGACAGCACATTGCAATGCGTTGTGCTTCGTCTGATGAAATCACAAAGTTAGGATGAGAGCCTGTTTTGCTTTACACACTTGAGTAGCCTGTTTGAAATCAATGAAATTATTTATGTGACTAAAGGGATCAGGGCTTGGTTTTGTATGCATAGGGGGACTGCAGTAGATGTATTTGGATTTTAATACAGTATTGGATGGAGTGTCTCAAAAAATAAGAACTCCAAGCAAACTAAAATTGGCTTATATAAAAGCACTTCCATGAAGATAAACGGCCTGTAAACAGAGGGAAAATGATTGTATACTCCGTGGTATGCGCTAGAAGGCTGATGAGGTACTGCGGGAATTAGCGTTTGGACCAGTTTTATTTATATCTTCATTAGGGACCTGGAAGAGGCAGTATACAGCACCCTGCTGAAATACCAACACACACTGGATAGCATTAAACTCAGAGAGCAGTGAGGATAGAGAACCAAGGCCAAGCTGCCGAGAAAGCTTAGCAGAAACTTGAGCAATAAAATAAAAAGAAATCAAAATCTTGTTTGGGAAAATGCAAGCTAATTAATCTGGGGAACAATAATCCAAAACACACTTGGGGAAAGGATGCCTGGGGAACAGTCCTACTGAAAGAAGCCTACAGGTGGTACTGTTGTGTGCAGCAAACTAGACATGCATTTTCGATGTAATATGGCAGCAACAAAAGACCAATGAGATTTTGTGCTGCAAATGCAAAGGTTTTATGTTGAAAAGCAGGTAATAATTCCACTCTAAGGCTATTGTCTACCCTGCAATCTAGGGCTCTGATGGTAAGTAGCAGCAGCAGAGGCCTGGCTTAACCATGCTGAGTATGTACCCACTGGTCACAAGCAGGTTTGTGCTCAGTACACCTAAGCCGTGCCTCAGTTGCTGCTACCCCGGCTACTGAAGGCTACATCACTATGTATATTCACACCATTTCCCTGAGAGCTTGCATATGTGTATATGTCAGGGTAATCAAGCCCCTAGCTCACAGTGTAGCTATAGGCTGAAGGTCAGATCTTGCGGTCTGGCAGTGGTGGGGGTGCAGGCATTATCTTAGGGTGAGCTGCGGATTGGACATGTCTCCAGTATAGCCTAGAGCATCATTAGGGTTGCTCTAATTTATACCTGACTGTTCACTGCAGCAGAGTGTGGTTCCAGCAGCAGCTGGGGATTTTTGAGGCACAGGATTGTGCTGGGAATGCACCATAATGTGCCATCTTGGGATTCCCCTAGACAGTGGAATGCTCAGGGAACTAGATCTGTTGGCTTTATTTCTGCATGGTGCTGTCAAACCACTGCAAAGATGCCGGAATGGGGCAGGAGATCTGGTCCTGTTACCCTGGTGCACTTGGGATGCTGGTTCAGATCTTCAACTGTGGGCCAACTGCAATGATCACAAGTCAGGGGGTATTGTGCAAATCTGGCTAAGGAGGTAACCTGTGAGAGGTATTGCAACTGTATGCAATGTCTTTGGGGACGATACTGTAATATGTTTATGAATCCCTGAGGGCCAGGACTTGCATGCAACTCCAGGTACCAAAACCAACAGGGGGTGATTAAGGTGTATGACTCAGGTTGTAAACACCTCCAGAGAGGCTTCCATGTACTGGTTCAAGCTGTGTTTTCCGGAGGCCAACAAAGAATGGACTTTTGCTATAAAAAGGCTCATTTCAGATTAATACAAAACTTTATTTTAATTCAGCAAATTGACAGGACCCTCTGACCAAAGGGGGCAGGGAACTGAACCCTAGTGGAAGGGTTGGACTTCAGCTTACTAGAACCCCTAGGACTCATGGGTGACCTCTGGGAGGCTTTTAGCATGCAGGCAGGTACTTTATTATTTTATATGCTTTCTCTGTGATGCATTTACCCTAAGAATAAATATATTTTGCTTTGTGAAGGCTGGTTGGTAAATACTATTCAGTGTTGTATCCCCTGCAAAAAGGTCCAAGCTACAGAGGAAATCACAGTGAGGTACAGATGGACTGCAAGCCTTGTCTGGAGGGAATGAGATGAAGGTTTTCTGCCCCAGGGAGGTGATGGCAAGGAGTCTGACAGCTTAAGGTGTCTCAGAGCAGAAATTAACTCAGAAACTGTGACATACCCATCATGGTTCCATTTCTGTATCAAAATCCTCCTACATCTGGTGCCACAGGTAGCTGCCAATTTAGGCAATGCCCCATTCTGCTGCTGCTAAGTGCAAAACTAGCAGAGGAAAGAAGATGTTTTGCCTTATGCACTTCATCTCATCCCCCCTCCTGCACTCTCCATAGCTGGAGTTTAGGATTGCCCTTGATGTTATGAGGAAAATCCACTAGTGGCAAGTGATATGAATGCAGTGTCTCATGTAAGGTACATCTAGACTGCGTTGCTATTTCGGGATACTGGAAGTATCCTGAAATGGCAACACTGCGTCCAAGGAACATGTCCGCTATTTCAGAACAAAATTCTGAAATAATGGACGTGCTCTTTCGCCATCCCTGTAAACCTCGTTCTACGTAGAATAAGGGATGGCTTGAAAGAGCACATTATTTTGAAATTTGGCACCATGTAGACGCATCAAATTTTGAAATAGCCTCTTTTAAAATTAAACCAAAAAAAGATATTTCGATATTGCATATCTTTTTTTCGATTTTAGAGTGCAGTCTAGACATAGCCTAAGAGAAAGAGAAATCCTTCACTTCCCTCATACGTGCATGGAGTGTGTCTCCTTTAGCAAGTGTCCATTGCTCAGCTAACCAGGGACTGTGAGCCAAAGACACATTGGAAGAAAGGGTGCCTAGCAGCTAATGTTGCCACCTCGCAAGACCGTATCAGGAACACTCCTTTGATTACTCCACTCAGAAATTTGTATGGTTGATATGAATCTTACCCCTAAACAGCATAAAACACAATCACAATACCATTGATTGGGATTGCCATCAAATTCAGGATATCAGGCAAAAGTCCCTGAATTCATGCATGCATTTGAGTTGTATTCATAGTAGATATGAACAAAAATGGGTGTAAAAAATGCTTTGACATGTCACAACTACTTCTTCAGAGGGCTGTTAACCTGGCTACATTTAAAAGCAAAGCTAAGAACAGGAATGTAAAGGGAACCTACCTTAACAAGCAGTGATGTAGCTGTGCCAGAAGTGTATTCTAGTATCTTTTTACAGGCCAGATTGTTTTAATCAAAGGCAGCCTTCCACAGGAAAGCAGTTTTGAGACAGGAGAGAAATAAGATTCTAGTAGGCTTCCAGAGGTATCTCAGAGGAGACTGTACAAGCTTCTATATAACTTGATACTTTATATTCCTATCGCCACTTAGAAGAGAAGGGTTTTTCCATCCAACCCCTATTTTTTTACATTAGAAGGCAAGCTTTGTTGTTGGAAAGTTTTATATGCAGCAAAACAAGAAAGGGTTAATAATCAACAAAAGAAATTCTTTCCCCAGTATTCTCTCCTTATAGTCAGTGGACTAATTATTTTATGTGTTCAAGGGGAATAGAGTTCCATAGGCACAAGCAGTAGGAGGGGCATGTGTCCCTACATCTTTAATTAACTTCTTGACTTCCCCTCTGTTGTGGCTGCAGGACTCATTCATTTCCACTCTTGGTTCCTGAACACTTTCTTATGTGTGCACCTTTGCAGTGCTCTCCTCCACTTCAAGCTCCGTCATTTGGTTCTGTTTGTGTGGGAGCATTATATACACCATGATGGATGGAAGAGCTTGTTCATTCAGCTGGAGTTGATTTCAAGCACATGCCATTTTGAGTTTGGTTGACCTCTGTTGTTTCGCCAGGGTTTCTGACAAAGACTGGATATTGTGAAAACCAAACGATTGTTTAATGTGAAGAGATTGCCAGGTGTCTGACAATATATACGATAAGGTTTTAAAACATTGTTAAACTTTAAGACAACAAATGGAGAAACCAGAGTATTTATTGTTATGCCATCGTAGTCAGAGCTAAATAAATACATAATAAATAGTGTCAGGAACATAGTGGCAAGGGAGCAGAAAGTATATCTCTGGTTCTTTTTCTATACACGTGTAGTATCCAAGCATGGCTATAACAAGTTGGAAGTTAATGTATCTTCTGTCAAGAACATCAAGACTGAAAAACATTTCTCCTCAAAAATTTCCATAACCATGGCTAGCTGATTTTCTGTTTGTACCAAACATGAATGAATTTTGGTAGTAGCCAACTGTAGGCCCAGTCAACTCTTAGATCTAGGGGTCTTTCCAATGACTTCCATCAGGATTGATTTGGGTAAAGTTCTGGCCATTCAACTAAGTATGTGTTTGGGCCAGGTTAAGTAAAAATAATATTCTGGTGGATTTTTGTCACAAAACTTCCTTATTTAAGGACAACATTTTCAAAAGCAGCTACTGCGGTGGTGTGCTCCAATATTTGGATGCCCAACCTGAGACACTTCAGGCTTGATTTTTCAAGTATGCTGAGTCCCTTCATCTCCCATTGACTCCCAGTGATTTTTATGATGAGCACCAAAAGTCCACTTTTGAAAATGTGGCTGTGAGTTGTTAATGCCAAATAAATCCACTTCTTGGTCTGCTAACAATTCAGGTTTAAATGTTTTATTTAATTTTCTATAGAGCAGGTACTTTTCTTGTGCTCAAAAACAGGTACATTTTTTGGGCTCAAACTTTAGAGCATCTTCTAGGTTTGCCTCCTGTGCAAAGATGGCTTCAGCTCCAAGTGTCGAGTTAGTGAAAGTTTGAGTGTCTGAAAATAGGGACTGAGAGTGGAAACACTTAGTTAGACAACCTTGATTTAATGAGTCACTAGTGCTCCAGTTATAATATATGCATTAATCTGACAGGATATGCCATGTACATGTCATAGGGCAAGTCTGATTTGTAACACATTCTGCAGGGTTAGGATGTCCTGCAAGTACTCCCTACAGCAGTTTCCCTTCTCAGGCTACGTCTACACTGCACGCTTCTTGCGCAAGAGAGCGTCCACACTCATTGGATGCTCTCTCACATATAAAACCACTGGGAACCAGTTCTAGCCAAGCTTTAGGGCACCAGTTGCTCTTGAGTGCTGTTGCCAGAGCCCTGCAGAGACATGCTTAAAGGGACCCCCGTGGACAACTGTTTCTCTGTTTCTGCTGCCTGCTTGCGGACCTCCATTGAGGTCCTTTTAGGGCTGCCTTCATGCGAGCCCCACCCTCCACGACTGCCTCCTTACAGCCCTGAGCCTCAGGCCGGGTAGCCTGGGTTTGCTAGGCCGAAGCCTCTCTCATTGCAGGCAGGCAGGCAGGTCTCTCTCCTCCTCCCAGGAGCTGCTCTATATGGCCTCCAGCTGGGCCCTCATTAGCTGCCTCAGCTGGGCTTCCTCCTGACTCCAGGTCTCAGCCCCTTAAAGGGCCAATACAGGGCAATGCCCTGCCACAATAAGGAAATGGGGAAACTTTTGGGACAGGGGGAGCCTATACAGGAAGGATGGGCTCCACCTAAACCAAAGTGTATCCAGACTGCTGGCACTTAACATTAAAAAGGTCGCAGAGCAGTTTTAAAACTAAGAAATGGGGGAAAGACGATTGGTGCAGAGGAGCACGTGGATCAGACAGAGACATCTCTTAGAGGAGTTTCTCTAGGTTTTAGTCAGGAGGAGAGGATGGAAGAGGATAAAGTATGGTCCAGAACAGACGAAAAACATTCACATAAAAAAGAATCTGACACATCAGAAAAGGGCAGACAGATAAACAGTGACAAGTTTTTAAAGTGCTTGTACACAAATGCTAGAAGTCTAAAAAATAAGATGGGTGAACTAGAGTGCCTCATGTTAAAGGAGGATACTGATATAATAGGCATCACAGAAACCTGGTGGAGTGAGGACAATCAATGGGACACAATCATTCCGGGGTACAAAATATATCGGAAGGACAGAACGGGTCATGTGGGTGGGAGAGTGGCATTATATGTGAAAGAAAATTTAGAATCAAATGAAGTAAAAATCTTAAGTGAATCAACATGTTCCATAGAATCGCTATGGATAGTAATTCCCTGCTCTAATAAGAATATAACAGTAGGGGTCTATTATCCTGACCAGGACAGTAATAGTGACTATGAAATGCTAAGGGAGATTAGAAACGCTGTCAAAATAAAGAACTCAATAATAGTGGGGGATTTCAACTTTCCCCATATTGACTGGGTACATGTCACCTCAGGATGAGATGCAGAGACAAAATTTCTTGATACCTTAAATGACTGCTTCTTGGAGCAGCTGGTACAGGAACCCACAAGGGGAGAGGCAATTCTCGATTTAGTCCTGAGTGGCGTGCAGGATCTGGTCCAAGAGGTAACTAAAACAGGACCGCTTGGAAATAGTGACCATAATATAATAACATTTAACATTCCTGTGGTGGGAAGAACACCGCAGCCCAACACTCTGGCATTTAATTTCAAAAAGGGGAACTATGCAAAAATGAGGAGGTTAGTTAAACAGAAATTAAAAGGTACAGTGACTAAAGTAAAATCCCTGCAAGCTGCATGGACACTTTTTAAAGACACCATAATAGAGGCCCAACTTAAATGTATACCCCAAATTAAAAGACACAGTAGAAGAACTAAAAAAGAGCCACCATGGCTTAACAACCATGTAAAAGAAGCAGTGAGAGAGAAAAAGACATCTTTTAAAAAGTGGAAGTCAAATCCTAGTGAGGTAAATAGAAAGGAGCATAAACACTGCCAAAGTAAGTGTAAAAATGTAATAAGAAAAGCCAAAAAGGAGTTTGAAGAACAGCTAGCCAAAACCTCAAAATGTATTTTAAGTACATCAGAAGCAGGAAGACTGCTAAACAACCAGTGGGGCCCCTGGACGATCGAGATACAAAAGGAGCACTTAAAGACGATAAAGTAATTGCGGAGAAACTAAATGAATTCTTTGCTTCGGTCTTCATGGCTGAGGATGTTAGGGAGATTCCCAAACCTGACCCGTCCTTTGTAGGTGACAAATCTGAGGACTTGTCACAGATTGAAGTGTCATTAGAGGAGGTTTTGGAATTAATTGATAAACTTAACAGTAACAAGTCACCGGGACCAGACGGCATTCACCCAAGAGTTCTGAAAGAACTCAAATGAGAAATTGCGGAACTATTAACTATGGTTTGTAACCTATCCTTTAAATCAGCTTCTGTACCCAATGACTGGAAGATAGCTAATGTAACGCCAATATTTAAAAAGGGCTCTAGAGGCGATCCCGGCAATTACAGACTGGTAAATCTAACGTCAGTACCGGGCAAATTAGTTGAAACTATAGTAAAGAATAAAATTGTCAGTCACATAGAAGAACATAATTTTTTGGGCAAAAGTCAACATGATTTCTGTAAAGGGAAATCATGTCTTATTAATCTATGAGAGTTCTTTGAAGGGGTCAACAAACATGTGGATAAGGGGGATCCAGTAGATATAGTGTACTTAGATTTCCAGAAAGCCTTTGACAAGGTCCCTCACCAAAGGCTCTTATGTAAATTATGTTGTCATGGGATAAGAAGGAAGATCCTTTCATGGACTGAAAACTGGTTAAAGGACAGGAAACAAAGGGTAGGAATAAATGGTAAATTTTCAGAATGGAGAGGGGTAACTAGAGATGTTCCCCAAGGGTCAGTCCTAGGACCAATCCTATTCAACTTATTCATAAATGATCTGGAGAAAGGGGTAAACAGTGAGGTGGCAAAGTTTGTGGACGATACTAAACTGCTCAAGGTAGTTAAGACCAAAGCAAACTGTGAAGAACTTCAAAAAGATCTCACAAAACTAAGTGATTGGGCAACAAAATGGCAAATGAAATTTAATGTGGATAAATGTAAAGTCATGCACATTGGAAAAAATAACCCCATATAATATGATGGGGGCTAATTTAGGTACAACGAATCAGGAAAGAGATCTTGGAGTCATCGTGGATAGTTCTCTGAAGACGCCCAGGCAGTGTTCAGCGGCAGTCAAAAAAGCAAACAGGATGTTAGGAATCATTAAAAAAGGGATAGAGAATAAGACAGAGAATATCTTATTACCCTTATATAAATCCATGGTATGCCCACATCTTGAATACTGCGTACAGATGTGGTCTCCTCATCTCAAAAAAGATATACTGGCATTAGAAAAGGTTCAGAGAAGGGTAACTAAAATGATTAGGGGTTTGGAATGGGTCCCATATGAGGAGAGATTAAAGAGACTGGGACTTTTCAGCTTGGAAAGAGGAGACTAAGGGGGATATGATAGAGGTATATAAAATCATGAGTGGTGTGGAGAAAGTGAATAAGGAGAAGTTATTTACTTGTTCCCATAATATAAGAACTAGGGGCCACCAAATGAAACTAATGGGCAGCAGGTTTAAAACAAATAAAAGGAAGTTCTTCTTCACACAGCGCATAGCCAATCTGTAGAACTCCTTGCCTGAGGAAGTTGTGAAGGCTAGGACTATAACAGGGTTTAAAAGAGAACTAGATAAATTCATGGAGGTTAAGTCCATTAATGGCTATTAGCCAGTGCGGGAAAGAAATGGTGTCCCTAACCTCTGTTTGTCAGAGGGTGGAGATGGATGGCAGGAGAGAGATCGCTTGATCATTACCTGTTCGATTCACTCCCTCTGGGACACCTGGCATTGACCACTGTCGGCAGACAGGGTACTGGGCTGGATGGACCTTTGGTCTGACCCAGTATGGCCATTCTTATGTTCTTATGTTCTTATGGCTGTTGTACCCCACCATACACAGAAGGCTCTGGAGGCTTGAGTCCAGTTTGGACTGGTGGGACCAGCTGGTCATGGAGCAGTGGGACGACCAGCAGTAGCTGCAGAACTTTCGCATGCGCAAGGCCACCTTCCTCAAGCTCTATGCTTGGTTCGCACCCACTGACCAAAGACGAGATACCCACCTGCGGCCCGCCACCCCCCGGCAGAAGCGGTTTGCAATTGCCCTCTGGAAGCTGGCCACCGCAGACAGCTACTGGTCAGTGTCCAACCAGTTTGGGGTGGGGAAGTCCACCGTCGGGGCCCTGCTTATGCAGGTAAGGAGCTTGCGGGCTGCAGTCCCTGCACGGGGGGAGGGAAGGTGTTGTATAAGGGGGACCCTTGGGAGAGGGTGGACTGGGGGTGGCTGCTGAAGCCATACACCGGCCACCCGGATTCCAGCATTAGGAAGGCAGGATAAGGGACCCTCTGAAGGTGGGGAGGTGGGGTGGGTTCTGGAGTGGCCTTGGTGATAGACCCACCCACCCTGGGAGTGGCCAGACAGCTGCCCCAGGAAGGGAACAGAAGAGTTAAGGCAGGCTTACTCCTGCCCTGGCCCTGCACCACTCCTGAAAGCAGCTAGCATATACAGCAGTGGCTCCATATACTGCCCCTCATCTACAGGCACCAACCACACCATTTTTGCGGTATAGGTATTCCTCTTTCCATAGGATAGCGTTACCCTCTTCTCATTTCCTAACTTTTACCATGCACCATGACCTTCCTCTGATTCATCTAGTTATTTCTGTCTGGAGAGTAAAGTCAGAGTCTGGTCCTATCTCTGCTATGTATTGGATTCCAATCACTGCGTGTGGGAGAATGGTATAAGAAAGTGGAAATTCTCTTTAGGTTGTGAAATAGTGGTGATATGCAGAAGCAGTCCCTTTCCAAAAAAGCATCTTCCTTGGGGATGTTCTGATTTCTACGATCTCTTCTCAGTGCAGGCTGGTGTTCTTATAGGAACTGTTTTCTCCCATATGATATTCTGGGGCTGATCCTTTGGGTTGGACTGAGCCAACTAGCTGCAGGCCTACAGTATCCAGTTTCCAACTGGCTTCTACTTGCTGCATCTTAAGCCCTTTCTTATTGTTGAGGAGATAACATAGTCTCTCAAGATCCTTTTGCTTAAAGTGCACTTGCCTTTTAAGAAGTTCTCTTGAACATGGAGCATACTACACCTGAGTTCCAGGGTGAAGGAAAGAAAGAGGATGGAAAAATTCAGCCATATGTATTGCCTCCTAGCTCTATGATCTGCAGTGCCTGCCTATTGGTTTCTGGATTGATATTAAAGAAGTTTGGATTGACCTGTAAAGCTCTAAATGTCTTGGGACTTTTCTATCTAAGGGTATGTCTACACTACAAAGTTAATTCGAAATAACAGCAGTTATTTCGAATTAACTTTAATAGTGTCTACACAGGCAAACTGCTATTTTGAAATAAATTCGAAATAGTGGAGCCCTTATTTTGAATTTGGTAAACCTCATTCTACGAGGAGTAATGCCAAATTCGAAATAGCTATTTTGAATTAAGTGCTGTGTAGACACTTAATTCGAAATAAGGGGCCTCCAGCCCTTCCCAGGGAGCCCTGGTGGCCACTCTGGGCACAACCAGGAAAGCTTACTCTCCTCTCCCCCAGCCCAGAGACATTAAAGGGGTAGACCCTGGCCACAGTGCCTGTGCCAGCTCCAAGCCTGCCAGCCCAGAGCCAGCAGTGGCCACCGGGGGCCCCTGACCCAGTGGCCCCAAAACATGAGCCAGCAAGCCACTGGCAGCCAGCCCTCCACTGCTCCCCAGGAGCAGTCTGCCAGCTCCCAGGAGCCTGACGGGCTGGAGAAGGTGGGCACCTTCCTGGTCCAGGGTGGAGATCATGGACCTTATTCAGGTTTGGGAGGGATGCCCCCAATGTCCATGATCTCCGCTTTAGACAGAGGAATGTGGCCGTCTATGGCAGGATAGCTGCCAGCCTGGCCACCAAAGGCCACATGCGAACCCAGGAGCAGGTTAGCATGAAAGTCAGGTTGGTCGAGACACCCAACCCTGAGCCCTGAGCTTCCCTCCCCTTCTTCCCTTGCTTCCCCTTCCAGCTCCCTCCTCCCAGGTTTCCCCTCCCCTCTTCCACCCTCTCTCTTCCCTCTCCCACCTCCTTTTCCCAGTCACCCCAGAGGTTCATCCCCCCCCAGTTTTGTTCAATAAACCCAGTTTCTATTTTTGAACATACGTGTCTTTTATTTGACATCAGGAAGGAGGGCTAGGGAGGGGCAAGTGGAAGGACGTGAGGGAGGAATGGGGCACGTGCCCCCGGTGGGGAGGACCGGGGAGGCTCTGAGGGCTTCTTGGGGTGGACGCTCTCCCTCAGGGCCTCCTGGATCCTGACAGCCCCCCGATGGATGGCAGCCTGCAGCAACAACCCCATGAGACGCATCGGTGTGCCCAGAGGCAGCTCTGGCTCCATGTGGCCAAGTGCTGTGGTGTCCCGAGTGCGGGCACTCCAAGACAGGACTGCTTTGCTGTCCCGCATCGAGGTAGACAAGCAAGCAGGGAACCCTGAGAACTGTCTGTCCGGGGTGGGGGTAGGGTCCCTTTAAGCACGGAGCTCAGTTAGCCTCAGGCAGCATCCCCACACACTAAGTCCTAACCTGATGCCCTGCCGGCACTGGTTCCGGCCAGTCTTAACTTCGGTTCAGGGTCCACGCAGTGTGGACGTGCTATTTCGAAATAGCAAAATGTTATTTCAAAATAGTTTTTGTGTGTAGATGCGTTATTTTGAATTAGCTTAATTCGAATTAACTATTTCGAATTAAGTTAATTTGAAATAGCATTGTAGTGTAGACATACCCTAACAGATCACTATCTACCTAAGAGACTACTTTTTTGCTTGTAACATATTGCCCTGGTTTCAGTCAGCAGCTATGCCTGAACTCAAGCTGTCTTGATATGTGAGATAGAAAAGGTTGTTGGTAAGATGTTCTCTGACAGGGTCCTAACATTAAGCATATAAAGATTCCATGGCATCAAGTCTGAGATCCATGGTCAGCTGACTCGGGTTCATGGGGCCAGGCTGGGGAACTAAAAATACTGGTGCAGGCATTTGGGCTTGGACTGCATCCTGGACTCTGAGACCCTCCCATCTGACAGGATTTCAGAGCCCAGTCTACAGGTTGAGCCCAAACATCTACATTACAATTGTAAAGCCCCACAGCCTGAACTCTGGAAGCCTTGAGTCAGCTGACCCAGACCAGCCATGGCTGTACTGCAAATCTTTTATTGCCACATAGACACATCCTGAGACTTTGGAACTTGATTCCCCCCCCCCCGTTGGTCTTCCAGAGTTGGAGTTTTTTGACCTGCAGGTTATGCCATTTTTTCTCCCTCACCAACACAGAGATGGGTGGTGGACAAGACTGAGTAGTGGTGTATGCGACTCAGTTATATGATTATATTTATATTGTTCCTCAGGTTTCTTGATCTTGGTGTAATTGATGGGTCTGTTGGTTAGTATATTTGCAAGAGATTGGATGATTAGGACCCTACTAAATTCATGGCGGTGAAAAATGCTTCATGGACCATGAAATCTGATCTCCCCTGTGAAATCTGGCTATTGAAGAGGAGACCAGATTTTGGAGTTGGGCCACTGAAGAGCAGGGGCTGCTGGCCAGGAGAAACTGCCTTCAGAGCTGGGCACCCAGCCAGCAGCTGCCTTCTGGCTGTCTAGCTCTTAAAGCAGCAGCACAGAAGGGTGACAATACCACAACCCCCTAGAATAGCCTGGTGACACCTGTGACTCCTTTTGGGATTAGGACTCCTACAACACCATAAATATTCAGAAACCATGATATTTATTATTTTTAAAATCCTATGACCATGAAATTGACCAAAATGGACCATGAATTTGTGAATTGTTTCTGGTTTGTTTTAGTTTTAACTAAACCGTGGTGATCTTAAAACACACTGGCTGTGTCTACATTGGCACCCTTTTCCGGAAAAGGGATGCTAATGAGACACTTCGGAATTGCAAATCTGCGGGGGATTTAAATATCCCCGCGGCATTTACATGAACATTTGCCGCGGCTCGGGGTTTTGCCGGAGAAGCGCCAGTCTAGACGCGATCTTGCAGAAAATAAACCCTTTTCCGAAGATCTCTTATTCCTACTTGAAAGGCCTTTCCCTTGAAAGTAGGAATAAGGGATCTTCCGGAAAAGGGTTTATTTTCCGCAAGATCGCGTCTAGACTGGCGCTTTTCTCCGGCAAAACCCCGAGCCGGAAAAAAGCGGCAGCCATGTTCATGCAAATGCCGCGGGGGATACTTAAATCCCCCGCGGATTTGCAATTCTGAAGTGTCTCATTAGCATCCCTTTTCCCGAAAGGGGTGCCAATGTAGACACAGCCACTGTGTGGTGATCTTTCTTGCATGGTGATTATGGTAGTATCCAAGGGTGTGTCTAGACTACAGGGCTTTGTCAACAAAAGTGGACTTTTGTCAACAAAACTATACCTGCATCTACGCTGCCGCTGAGTTCTGTCGACATAACATCGACAGAACTCAGCAGTTTTGTCGACGCTGGTAAACCTCATTCTACGAGGAATAACGCCTTTGTCAACAGAGTTCTGTCGACAGAAGGTAAGTGTGGACACAGGGGAGAATTTATGTCGACAGTAAAGGCCTCCAGGAAGAAGCCCTGGTGGACACTCCTGCCACTGCTTTCAACTCTATTGGTCCTGCCTGTAGCCATCTTTAAAAGGCACAGGCACCCAGGATCAGCATTCTGGCAGCAAGCCAGCTCCAGACAGGGCTCTGACTGCGCAGCTCTTTCCAGTAAGGCAAGTCAGAGCCATGTCGCAGGGACAAGCACTCCAAGACCCCCCTAGCCCTCCCAGGGACACATCCCCCCAGGAAGCCTGGGGCACAAAGCGCCGGGCACCCTCCTGGTCAGGGCCCAAGATCAAAGCCCTACTGGAGCTGTGGGCTGAGGAGGAGGCTCTTCAGCTACGACAGTCCAGGCACAGGAATGCGGACATATATGCCAGAATGGCTGATGGCCTGGCCAGGAAAGGCCACCACCCCTGCACGGCACCGCAGGTCAGGGCCAAGGTGAAGGAGCTGAGGCAGGGGTATGTCAGGGCCAGTGAGTGCAGCTCCCACTCCAGGGAAAGGGCACACTCCTGTGCCTACTACGAGGATTGTGACAGGATCCTGGGGGCAGGGGAACCCATGCCTCCCGAGCGGGTTGTGGAGTCAGGCTTGGAGACCCCTGTGCAGCAGCGGCCGCAACTCCAGCCAGACGACCCGGAGCTCCAAGAGGAGGAGGAGGAGGAGGAAGAGGAGAACAGCACCCGGAGCACCCAGGAGCCAGATGCCCAGACACAGGAGGCCTCCCAGGCAACTTCGGACACCGGGGAGGGAACATCAGGTGAGTGCTGTGAGGGTCCAATGCACACAGGGCAGGGCAGGTAGGAGCAAAGTGGATGGTGCAGTGCTGTGACATGTCATGCTGATCACAGCCTGGAAGGAAGGGGGGGCACACCCATGGCCACCCTCAGGGAGGGCCGTCCTACCCCTGCACCTGCACAGCTGCTAGGCACCACCTGCTCCTGGCGGGCAGTGATGCCAGGTGCAGGCATGGGTTGGGGACACTGGGATTGCCTCACAGCTGCAGGCCTCTCAGCACTCTGCGGGAACCTCAACCATGGCCTGACACTTGTCTGTGCTGCTTGGCCATGGGGTGTATGTGAGGGGGGGCAGGATGGTGGCTTGCACACCTTCTGGGCTCCAGGGAGGCTGTGGCTGCTGGCCAGGCCACACCATGCCTTACTGAGACCCACATGAGCACCCTCTGACCCTAGGACAGGCACTCACTGCTGAGAAGAAGGAGGGCATGCCCTCTCAGGGAAAGTGTGAGCATGAATGACTAATGACTTTTCCCTCTTGTCCTCCACAGCCGGACCAGCTGACCAGGAGGGGGGCGCCACACCTGCCCCACCACTCAGACGGCCGCAGGGAACCCGTCGGCACTGACACACCTATTTAGACCTGGTGCGCCAGCACATCTCGGTCCTGCAATGGATGCAGGACTCAATGGACAGGAGGATGGAGGGAGAGGCCGAGTGGTGCAGGCGCTTGCTGCAGGAATTTTCCCAGCAGTGCACTGATATTTGCGCTGTGATCCGGGAGGCCATGGCCTTCCCTGGTCCTTTGCCTGGTCCTGCTCCTCCTATTCAGCCTGCCCCCCCCCCCTTAGCCCCGCCCCCTCCCAGCCCCTGCCATCCCAGACCCAGGTACAGCCCCACCTCCTGCCCAGCCCCCTACTGTCCCAGCCCGCACGCGCAGATGGGTGTGAGAAGGCCTCCGCAGCCAAACTGCCAGGGACTCTTCCTCCAGGCAGCCCCCTCAGCCCTGAGGCTCCCTCCCCCCTCCCAGGTTGACATTCCCCCTTCCCACCTGTGAGAGTCACTGGGAGAAGCACTTTATTTTGTTTACAAAGAGTTTATTTTCTCTGAACAAAAGAGTTTTTTATTTTCTCTGAACATAAGAGTTTTATATTTTAGTTTTTCAAAAAAAGCAACAGTGCAATAAACTGTACAAATGTTTTCACTAACACCTGTCTCTGTTCTCAGTGTGTGATGAATGAGTCCAATGTGTGAATGTGGGGCTGGGAGGGGTTTTGGGGAGGAAGGCACTGGGGACATGGGGCAATCCCACATTTGGAAGGCCCAGGGAAAATCATTGGCCTCCATGGGAGAATTGCTCCCTCAGGGCTTCTTGAATGCGCAAGCCCAGCTGGTGGGCTTGCTGGATGGCAGCTGTCCGGGGCTGCTCAAAGTGTCCCTCCTCCACATCAGCCCGTATCCCCCATGCAGGGAGGAAGGCCTCCCCTTTCTCTCCACCAGGTTGTGCAGCACACAGCATGCTGCAACCACATCGGGGATGTTGTGTTCCCCCATGTCCAGCCGAGTGAGCATCTAAACCTGTCCTTCAGACGGCCAATGGTGCACTCCATCTGGAAGCGAGTCTGATTCAGGCAGGAGTTAAAGAGTTCCCTGCTCGCATCCAGGTGGCCAGTGTAGGCCTTCATGAGCCAGGGCATAAGGGGGTAGGCCACGTCGGCCACGATGCATGTAAGCATCTGCACATCTCTGACTGCATAGTTCCTCTCTGGGAAGAATGCCCCAGCCTGCGGTACAGGTAGGAGTTCCGGAAGATGCGGGCATCGTGTGCCCAGCCTGACCACCCAACACAAATGTCTGTGAATTGTCCCTGGTGGTTGACCAGGGCCTGCAGCACCATGGAAAAATATCCCTTTCTATTAATATACTGCGCTGCTCGATGGGGTGGTGCACGGATCAGGATGTGCGTCCCGTCGAGTGCTCCACCCTAGTTCGGAAAACCCAGCCCTGCAAATCCGGCCATGATGGTAGGCAGGTCTCCGAGGCCGACAGTCTTGTGAAGCAGCTCCGAGTTGATGGCCGTCACCACCTGCAGAAAGGGACAAATAGAAACACACATAACAGGGCATTAGAGGAGTTGCGTGAGCTGCTGAGAGGTACTCCCCCACCCCTCTCCTCCCAGACCCCGAGAGACCCCCCTCAGACAACCTCCCTGTGCCCCCCGCACCCCCACAGGGTGAGGCCAGGCAAGCTTCTCCCACTCCCACTCCCACCCCACCCCACCCCACCCCATCCCCATTCCCTGTGCCCGGTCCTGACCGTCCCCCTTATGCACCCGCCCCCACTCCCATGGACTGTCCCCTGAGAATGACTTAGCTCCATCAAGATGGCCCCGACAGTGGACTTCCCCACGCCAAACTGATGTCCGACAGAATGGTAGCTGTCGGGGGTGGCCAGCTTCCAGAGAGCAATAGCGACGCGCTTCTCCAGGGGGATGGCGGCCCTCAAGTGGGTGTCCTGGCATTGCAGGGCAGGGGCGAGCCAGGTACAGAGCTCCTGGAAGATGGACTTCCGCTTGTGGAAGTTTCGGAGCCACTGGTCGTCATCCCACTGCTGCGTAATGAGCCGGAGAGAGGTCAATCCCTATGTCCTTTTCAGGCATTTTCTATCTATCATTATGAACTATGAAACTAACTAGGAAGTATCTGGTAAGTGAATAAATCCAATTTTTTGGACATTAGATGAAAAGCAATCTTTACAAATTCTCCTTATACTCATACAATTTGCAGTTGACCGAGCAACTTGAAAGAAAGACAGTTAAATAGACAGAGTTAAGAAAAAAATACCTAAATGATCCTACCCAAAATTTCCTTTTGAACACTGCAAAAAAACAACACCCCTAATCTTGGTCAAAAATTAGAATGTCCATCCTGTGGGCAATTCTGATATTTCTAAATTTATTTTTGCCTGAATGGAGTTAAAAATCTGATACACAAAAGTTTTTCACAGAACAGAAAGTTTCGAAAAACAATTCTATTTTCCTGAATCAAAACACTTCATGCTGGTTTTGCTTAACTGAATCAAAACTTTTCATTGGGACTTGGTTTGTCATTAATATCTGTTTACCCGAGCTGCTGCAGTGCTTCCAGGCGTGTTTACTTTAGAAAAGAGGGGACATAATAGTGGTTTTCAAGTATCTAAAGGGTATTACAAGGAGGAGGGAGAAAAATTGTTCTTCTTGGCCTCTGAGGATAGGACAAGAAGCAATGGGCTTAAATTGCAGCGAGGGAGGTTTGGGGTGGACATTAGGAAAAACTTCCTCTCTGTCAGGGTGGTTAAACACTAGAATAAATTGCCTAGGGGGGGGTGTGGAATCTCCATCACTGGAGATATTTAAGAGTAGGTTAGACAGACACCTGTCAGGGATGATCTAGACAGTACTTGGTCCTGCTGTGAGGGCAGGGGACTGGCCTCGATGACCTCTCGAGGTCCCTTGCAGTTCTGTAATTCTATGATTCCAGGGAGTTGTGGTCTAAGTACCTAATACCCCCATTCTTTTCTATTGAGTGAGCTTCCTGGCCAGACTATATCTTCCCTGGTACACCATATGACTTTCATGATATGCCACATTAGTCCATGCAGGGGTGGAAATTGCTATGCTTCATGGGTGATATATTGTACTAGCACAGTCCATAGAAAAATCAAGAGTGAGGTACTCACACTACAACACCCATAAGATACCAGGTAAGTTTGGTAAAGACAGATTAGTGTCTGACTGATCTAACCCCCCCAACATTTTTATTTGGTTTAACAAACTGAAATACTTCAGTTTCGGTTGACCAAACCAGAAACAAAATATTTAGTTTCCCAGTGGAAAATTTAAAAAAATTGAGCAACATTGAAATTTTGTCATGGAAACGGAATTTTTTTGCTGCAGAAGAATTCCAACAGAAAATTCCCACCAGCTTTAAATATAACAATCTGTCAATAGGAATGAGGGAGAAATCAACTTCATAAAGATGTCCTTAATGTGTAATTTTTTTTGTCACAGAGATACTGCCCCAGTAACTCCCTCATGGTCAGAAGTGGTATTGTGTCTGCTCTCCTTGGGTGCGTCTAGACTGGCAAGATTTTGCATAAAAGCGGCTGCTTTTGCGCAAAAACTTGTCAGCTGTCTACACTGGCCGCTTGAATTTGCGCAAGAGCACTGACTTTGTAATGTACAAAATCAGTGCTTCTTGCAAATACTTTCACGCTCCCGCTGGGAAAAAGCCCTCTTGCGCAAGAATACTTGCACAAGAGGGCCAGTGTAGACAGGAAGAACTGTTTTGTGCAAAAAAGCCCGATGGCTAAAATGGCAATCGGGCTTTCTAAGAAAATCGCGTCTAGACTGGTCACGGATGCTTTTGTGCAAAAGCACTTTTTGCGCAAAAGCATCTGTGCCAATCTAGACGCGCTTTTGCGGAAATACTTTTAACGGAAAAACTTTTCTGTTAAAAGTATTTCCGCAAAATCATGCCAGTCTAGACGCAGCCCTTCAGTTTCCACAGTGTCTTTTCTGAACACAAGAGTGACTTTGCCCAAACATGCAACAGAGTCCTGTCTTTTTCAGGGTCTCACAATCTTTCACTTGAAGTCCAACAGAAAATAGAAAAAAACCCACTGTATCTTGAGCCAAGCATGGCTGAGTTGTTAGCCGCCTCCTTTGCTGGCTTGCTCCAGCTGCAGTAAACTGTCCTAACACCAACCTCAGTTCTTGGGCTTCAACCTCACCTACCAAGTACTGGTATACTCTCCTCTTATCCAGAGTTTTCAGACAGACTATAATCCTAATCAGATCCTATTTCTGTATAGGCTCCTTTTCCACTACAGGTCAGCCTGTCTGTTCTATTTCACTCACCACTCTGCCACGGCTGTGCATCCTTCCTGTTAAGGTTAGTCCTGCACAGATGCAGGGGGGTAGGCTAACTGCCCAGGGTTTCTGTTACACCTTATTAATTTATATTTGTTAGTTTCAAAAAATATATTTATTTTATGTTTATTCTGGAGCAACATTTTTTTTTGTTACTTTGTCAATTTCAAAGGGAATCCATCTCCCTGTCAAACCAAGACACCTCAAACAAAGTACAGAGAGATTTTTTTAACTCTGGTAGGGATATTAAATGTAACATACACAAAATTGACATTCATTGTGTTTGATTAACATTAGAACTAGTTAAATGGTACTATCAATTATTCATGAATACACATGGTGAGTTCACTTTGCTAGTAATCGTGGGAGGTCGAATTATTAGTTTTCCATGAGCAGTGGGATGACTGAGCGTTTATTCATGAAAATGTCTGCAAATCCTGGAAATGTCACCAGTTTTGGAACAGATCATTTGTTTTAAGAAGAAAATCACAGCAGATGTGAATACTTGATACTCTTTATTCCCCTGTTTCAAGAGTATCAGTCATCCAACCAAGGAGCCGAAACTATATCATGTGATTTAGGAGACCTGTCATGCACCGTTACTAGCAAATAGCCAAAGGAAACAGTTTTGAAACAATCCATAGACTGAATTTTTTTGCATAAATTATTTGGTGAATATTTGTGAACAAAAAATAAATGTGTGGAAATCAGGCCCAACTTGCTCACATAAACTCATGTAATCAATATTACTTGCAATAAATAATTTGACCAACTCTCCATAGTATGAACATATTCATGTAACACATGGAGTATTTTTCTTGTCTTCATCTCAGATTCAAGACCACGCATTTTTCAAATATGTTGATAAAAAAATTGTCGTCTTTTCTCTCTGACTCCTTCGTACTGTAAGGCTCTGCTTGAGCAATTGATAGCATGTGGCCAGATTTTGGTTCCTGCCTTGGACCCCAGTTGTGTTTAGAGGACCTCCGTGTAGTTAGAAGTCTGCCTACATTTCATGAATTTCACAACCAGGGCCTAACGTTGTAAAGCTTGGAATGGATCACTGAGCCCAGTTCTGCTTCCATGGTAGTCAATTAATTTCAATGGGAGTAGGATTAGGATCATTGTCTGCTAGCATAAATGTGACTGAACTGTCTAGAGTAATTTACTGTAACAAGGAAATAGTGATGTGCTGTAGGGAAGAAGTCATGGAAATTATTCTCTTGGGAGCTGCATGCTTAATTTCACAGATGAGAAAGCACATGCATAAGTGTTTGTAGTATTGTATAGTAAACTATAGTCCTTGGCTCTAGAAATTCAATAACTTTCTGGATAGGGAATATCTTTTTCCCTTCCCTAGAAAGGCTCTAATGATAATTAATTAAATGAAGGGGGAAAAATAGGAGAGTAGGAAAAAAGGGCTGTCCTTTCACACAACTATTTAAAGAAACTGGTAGTTTGAAAAGATATCTGGCAAATAAGAACAGCAAAAAAGCTTTATGAATCTGATTTAGTTTTATCATTTCAAGTTTGCAAAGAAGAAACAAGGAGTTTATTATCAAACAAATTTTTTATAAAGCTGGCTAATGTACTAATGAGGCCAGTTATTTTAAAATGGCATCAACATGTTAAATATTACATTGAAAAAATGATGCTGAATAGTTGACCAAAAAAATTCACTTGGGCCTCTTTCTTTTTCCATGGGTAAATGTAAAGTCTGTGATCTTTGTTCAAAAGAATGATCAAGAAGTGAGGCTTGGGCCCAAGTTAAGTTACCATGAACAGCAAAATCCAATAGGAAGAGAAGTCATTTATTCACTAAACTCTGATAATCCCTTTGGAATTTTTGTTAGACTGATAGAACTTTCATCTTCAAAATCTCTCTGACACAAACATCACTAGTGTGTAGATTACAATGAAACAAAAAGCCAAGGTGTTTAAGATACTAATTTACAAAAACTAGCCACTTCAAAATTAAAGTGAATGCTCCATATTTGGGTTCTAATCCTGCAAAGATTTATGTGCATGCTTCATTTTATGCATTGACTTTCCACTGTGGCTGATATTCTGAAGCCAATTGCAAAACTCCCATTGACTTCAGTAGAGTTAAATTTTGCCCTTTGAGTAGTACCATTAAAGGCAATAAGACTATTCACAGTGTGTAAAGATAAGCATGTGCATAAGTGTTTGAAGGATCAGGGCTTTACTTTGTGCCATTGAGAGAATGAAATAAAACAAAATATAGAAAACATAGCAGCAGGAATTAAAGGAGAGGGAATTTGAGTTTCAAACACTTTAATGCTGAATTTCCTAGATTCGTCAGGTTGTTTGACATCATCAGGATGTTTAGTGTTTGTTAAGCACTGACACTGTGATTAGCACTATAGAAGACAGCAAATGTAGTTTTTGAGCAAGGCATCCCATGGAGATGGGATATACTAGGAAGCAGAGGATAAATATATAGTAGCATATATTTATATTTAAAAACTTAAGTAGCTTATGTTTTATTATTAACTAACTCTGGGCCACAAAGTAGTACGGAGTCATCAGGAAAGCTGTGTATAGAGAGAAGGCGATAGCTTTGTTGAAAGGCCCTCCTAAGTCCAATCCATGCATTGAGAGAAGCCTGTAAGAATGCATGATGCATGTTGGCTGAGAAATAAAAGGGCATCATGCCTGATACTGGGAGAATGCAGGTAATGGTGGAATGATTCAGTAAGAGGTAATGTTTAAGATGAAGACTGAAGGAGATTTATGTTCCTTCATCAAATAAGGATTTGCATGGGAGCTTTTTGGTATTTAGGTACTTGGTATAGAAAGGCAGATTTCATATAAGATTACGAAAGATTTAGGGCTAAATTTTGCTCCAGGTATGTGCAGTGGGGTTCCATTCCCCTTGCTTGGATCTTGAAAATTCTCTGCTCTCTTCATTTTTAATTCCTCAATGCTTTCATTTATACAATTCATGTTTAAAAATAAATCATGTGAGGAGTACCTACTTGTCCCTAGCTTATTATTCTCCTTCTGACTAAACCACATGGTTAAATATCTCTGCTTATTCTTTAATAAAAACTGAGTAAGAGTGCACATTATGGTCACATGATTTGAAAAGTTTTGAATTAAAACCAAAAACTAAAGATTCGTACAACTAGAGATCTGTTCCATTGATTTCACTGGATGTTGGATCATACATTTAAAATTCCAAAAGGGATCATTTTGGTCATCTAGTCTGCCTCGTGCATAGTGCAGGCCATAGTACTTCACCCAGTAATCTCTGCATGAGGCCTATATATTCCATTTGTGCTATACAGGGCATCCCCGCTATAAGTCACCCCTGTATACATCCATTCCACACTAAAGTCATTGATGCTTGTAGAAACTGATGCGTTATAAGTCCTCAAATTCCCCGCTCTTAAGTCGCTCAAAAAAACCCCAAACCCCGCAATTTGCACAAATGAAAGTCAGCTGTGGGGAAAAAAAATCTCCGTTTCAAGTTGTTTTGCTATAAGTCCAAGTTTTTGGAATGTATCTTGGACTTATAGTGAGGATAGCCTGTAGCATCTCTTTAGAAAGACATCTAGTCTTGATTAAAAAATGGAAGTGACTGAGAATCCACCATGTCCCTCAGTAAATTATTGCAATGTTTAAATACCCTCATGTGTAAAAATGTGCACCTTATTTCTAGTTTGACTTTGTCTAGTGTCTATTTGTAGCCATTGGAACTTATTGTACCTTTTGCTGCTAAACTAAAGAGCTATCCACTATCAGAAATCTCATCTCTATATAGGCACTTAGGCTACATCTACACTGCAGGCTTCTTGTGCAAGAACAGCAATGCTGCATATTGCTGCACGGCATGCAGCTCGAACTGCCTGAGTGACGCTCCCTCCTCGTCCCCCCTGGGCACCCGCCTTCCCCCCGCCCTTGTGAGTGAGAAGCACAACACTCACCGGAGGATCCGTCGCCGGCCTCAGATGAAGCCCGGGAGATGTTCTGGCTCCTAAGCACTGGCTTCAGGTGCAGGGTAACCATGCTCCTGTGGTCGTCACCCTTATCCTCAGACCCGGACCCGGTGGGCAGGTCACCCTCCTCCTCCGCATCAGGTGGCCTGGTCACTGGGGGGTGCAGGCCGGTGTCCACTGGCACTGAGGGTCATGGGACTGCTGTGTTGCCGAGGATGGCGTGGAGGCGGTCGTAGTGGGGGCAGGTGTCGGCTCCTGCCCCTTGGCCTTCGATGGCCCAGACATAGCCCAGGCCAGCTCCTTAACCTTGGTCCAGACCTGTTCAAGGGTCCGGGCCAGATGTCCCTGGTCCAAGAGTGCCTGGGCCATGTGGCTGAAAATGTCTGCATTGCGGCGACGGGCACGGGGGTTGTGGAGGGCTTCCTCTTCTGCCCACAGGTCCAACAGGGCCTCCACCTCAGCCCGGGACCAGCAAGGGTCACGCCGCCTGGTGCCCCTCTGGGCCTGCTGGGAGCCCTGGGGTGGCTGCTGGGAGGAGGGTGCAGGCTCTCGGGGTGCCTGTGGAGCAGACATCTGGGCTCCTGGGTACAGCAGGGCAGAGCCGCGTGGTGGAGCTGCTGACTGAGCTGCTGCTGCTGCGCGGTGTCTGCAGGCTGCGTGTGGCTTTAAGGCGGGGTTCGGCAACCAGGAAGTAAGGAGCTGTGAGTGCGGGTACGGAGCGTCCAAGCAGCCACTTGGGTTTTTTTCCTGGGAAGCCAGTTCTTGCGCAAAAACTCTTGGCTGCCTGTCCTCACTGCCGTCTTGCGCAAGAAGGCTTCTTCCTAATACGGAGCATCAGAGCTCTCGCTCAAGAAGCCCTGTTTTCCGATGCTGTACTGTAAATTTACTTGCACAAGAATGCGCGTGCAGTGTAGATGCTCGGCAAGTTTTTGCGCAAGAACGGCCATTCTTGTGCAAGAAGCCTGCAATGTAGACACAGCCTTATAGATTATGATCATGTCACTTCTTTAACCTTCTCTCAAATAAACAGACTGAGCTGTTCAAGAAGAGAGTGAAAATGCCTGAGTTTTAAATAGAGAGTTATGTTTTCCTTTATGTTTTGTAATATCTATTAAAGTGTATTTGCTTCTTGGCCAATAACAGCAGAAGGTCAACTATAACCAAGTTCTAAGCTTCATCAAAATGGTTCTGAGACATGTGCTAGGCTACATGATCCGGGCACTTACAATTTCCAGTCTAACTTCTTAAAAGAGAAATAAGCATTAACTGATGTTAATATACCCAATGTAATTATGACAAAATAATTTTGCTAGGACCTTGTTCCAATATTGTATCAAAGGATTCTGATTTATTCCTATACAAGCAATCTTGCAATTTCTTAATTTTGCTTCCATGTTGTCAGAAACATTGAAATTATGAACAACTACAAAATACTACATGTCACCTGGTATTTCTTATCCATTCATGGACTATTACAAATGTTGGAAATAAAGTACAATTTTGAATATATGAAATCTTGATTTTCAAAATGTATTTTAATGGTTACACTGAAACTGATGGAAGCAATGAAGTTCACAGTTATTCAGAAACACCCCCTTTAAAGGATGTTAACTGCATTAGATAGGCACATGATTTCCAAGATGAGGGCCTTGGTGGTCAGTCACTTGAAGGATTATGGCCTTGACTCTCAGAGCCCAGATTTTGTTTGCAGGTTTGTCAATTGGAAGGAATTATTTCCTTCTTGTACAGTGAGTACATTTAATACTGAAATCATGAACACAATTTGGAACTTTACTAGGTCAGTATTAATGAATCTCCTTTCAGAACAAAACAGCACTTTAAGGTATGTAGGAGAAAACCAGAGCGTCTTTCTGCTTTCACTCCATCCCAGACGCCATATATGCCTCAATGGGAAGAGTTAAAAGATTTAAGAAATTAAATCTGATTTTCCTTTTAATGGGTTTGAGAACATTAGAAGAGGTGTTTTATATACAGGTTAAGTTGTATGGACAATATGTGAAGGACTTCATGGAAACTGAATGCTTGCCTAACTGGCCAGATTTCAGAATTTTCCCCTGCTAGAGCTTACTATGTGCATATTGGTTAAACACACCTCTTTCCATTTGAATGTTTGGCCCAACATGTTTTCCTGACTGCCAAAACTTTGACAGGAATATGTGTGACCTAAAAGAATGCACTTTATTAGGATTTTTTTCCTTTTGTACCCTGAGATTAAACTACAGAAGGTGACTAGAGAGGAAGACATGTCTAGAAAGGCAGAAATAAGTTAATTAAGATAGTTCCCACTGCCCCCCTCATGGCCGTTATTATGCTTTGAAACATTTGAGATGATTTCACTGTGAATCTGTGAGGTTGGGATACAGCTGGGATGCTGAGACTGTGGTTTGGGTGGTATGTATAGAATGTGTTTGATCAGTTTCCCCACTTGTATTAGATAGAGATGGCATAAAACAAATATGGCAGAAATAGACAAAAGGGATGACCAGATTTCTGTGGGATAAGTCTGAACTAATTTAAATTTTGGAGAATAATTTTTCTGCTCAAATATTATTTGCTTCAAAGACTTCACTGAGCAGACTTTTCTAACTTATGTAAATGACACAGGAATAATTTCAGTGCTAACAAAACGTGGCTCATACTTTACAATTTATTGCATGAGATCAGATGGTAGTGTTTCTGTGAGAACACTTTGGGTATTAAAATGCAGGTGAGCACACCAAGCCTTCCATTGTTGTGCCAATAATATTTTGTACTAACGTTAATAATCATTATTCTGCTTCTGTCATATTTTTGATGTCCAGCCCAGAAAACACATTATCTAGCTATCTGTAATATACATGACAATGGAGAACTTTAGCATTACGCACATGCTAAATAAATATGATCACAGCACTTTGATCAAATAGCACCGTGGGTGAGACAGAACTCAGTATGTCCAGCAATAAGTAACTGGAGATATGTAGTCACAACAAATAGGTAAGTATCCCCGTCAGCCCAATTCATAGACAATAGCTCCTTCATAAATACTGTATGGCTTATGAGACTGAATCCTTTACATTGTCCTGAAGTACATTCAAATCATTCTTTGTTCTCTTTCCCTAGAAGTTTCATTCTGATAATTTGACTCCAGATCCGTTGTGGAGGGATTTATTTTTGTAAAGGACCATGGACAAACTTGGCACTACATTCAAATGTAAAACCACATTAAAAATAACAGATGTAAGATGTTTTCCAGTATTTGAAAGCTTTCCTGCCAGTTGCTTTTTATGCCATTTACATGACACTTCGATTTATTTTCATTCAATAAATATGTGATCAAAACTGTTTAAAGAGAGCAAAGAAGTTCTGTTTTGTTTGGTAGATTCCGTGACTTGATCAGACATAATCCATTGAAAATTTGTACTTGATTAAATGGGGGAACATTCTAATTTTCTCATGTGAACTGCTCGTCTGTGTTCTGTATCTTATCCTGGAAATAATATTTTTTGAAAAATGTGAGCTCCGTGGAGGTTTCTATGGAGATAACAATACTCATTAACCCTAAGGAAAAATAAAGTATCCAAGCTAGAAGGCCCCAACATCTTTTGTTTGCTGGAAAACAGACAATACAGCCTTTATATACAATCTTTTTTTTCAATATCACTTTACTCTGTCTCTGATTCAGCAAGTTTCTTAAGCATCTGCTTTGCCTCATTCAGGGAACAGATTAAGTTCCTTGCTGATTTAGGGGTCTGTAGATGGTAGATGAGATCACCATGAGTCAATAATTGTTGGTATTAGAGTTGTGTGAGATTTTTGTAACAAAACCCCCTGGAACTCTATGGTCTTCATCAGTGTGTGGTGTACTAGAGTATCTCAGATAACTAAATAAAGCAAAGGTTCATTCCTCCTGATATTTGTGGCTCACTTGTGGTTGGATGAGCAATTGCTGGTGGTACATGGGGAACTGAATTTTCTGGGCCCATGCAGAAAGAGGGAACAGGTAACAAAACAGCAATGGATTCAGTGGGGGGAAATGGACTAACTGTGTCCTCTGTCCCTGGGGTACACAAAGCGTGCTGGCTAATCCTTTTAATTATTGCGATGGTAAGGAAGGCAGCCGCCAGTCCCCTGAAGACTGCAGAGTACAAGAGCATGTAGCAGGCCACCAGTTCCCTCTTACTGTTCCAGAAGACAGCATCAGTTGTAGGGGAAAGCAGGGTAGGATTTAGGCAACTTTCCTCTAAAACCAAGTGAGACTCATCTGTTTTGCAGGTTTCATTTGAGTTAACATATTCACAGCAACCTGAATTGCAAGGTGCTAAAACCATTCAGACTGAATCCACTGAAACCCACTGAACCAAAACCATCAGGTTTCTGACAGCTCCATGTGGTCTGCGTAACACTTCGAACAAAAAGGAAAAGTAGAAAATATTGGGAGGTGCGCATATACAACTAAAAGAGGGCATAAAAAATAACTGAGTGAGGACAGAGAAGAGTGACAGTAATAGGAACACTGGAGATTTTTAACTGCTAGAGGGCTGCGCCCTCTGCTCACTATGCTCGCCAACCCTCCTCTCTCTGCGGGCAGGTGTCTGTCTGGGGGGGAAGGGCCAGGAGCAGGCTAAAAGCAGGGTGTCTGGTCAGGGAGGAGGGTGCAAGAACAGGGGAGGATGCAGGAGTAGGCTGGGGATAGGTGTCTGACCAAGGGGGAAGGGGCAGGAGTGGGCTGGTGGTGCAGGGTCTCGGAAGGAGTCAGGGGCTGGGTATATGTGTGTCGGGCTCAGATGGCAGAGGGGATCTGGTGCAGCCCAGAGAAGGGGTGCGGTTTCGGGCTGGGATGGTGGAGGGGACCCAGCCCCAGCAGCTCCTCCCCAGCAGTGCAGCCCCCCCCGGGGCATGAAGCAGCTCACGTCTAGTGGGGACAGTATCAAGGATGGTCCCAGCAAGTGACTGAGGACAGAGGCAGAGGTGGGTGGTGGCGTCAGCAACGGCAGCAGCGGCATGTGGATGCTGATGACATGATGATGTCATTCTGTTGTCCCACAGGAAAAATTTTTTATAGAGAGAGATTTGCTATGGGGTTCTGGGGAATAGTTAACATAAGTAATGTGTTTTAATATCCTTGGGTAAAAGGTACTTTGTAGTGGCAAGGGATTATAACTTCATTTGCTAGCTGTTATCTTCTTAGTTGTGGCTGAGTCACAGCCAATGGATGAGAGCTGGGCAAAAAAAGACAATCTCAGATCCAACATGAAGAAGTGCAATAATGACATAAATTCTTGGGGAAACCCAGGCCCTCGACTGACCAAAATGGAACAGGAAACAGCGAAATGGGAACAGATAAAGAAGGCGCCACAGCCCGAGTCAAAAATCCAGATCCACAATCACAAAGAGCCGTGGTCTCCTCACCTCAAAAAAGATATTTAATCCCAATAAAATTGAGATTTTATTTAGGCTTTGGCAGCCTGATAAGTATTTGTTTTAGTTTCATTTGTACACAGTGAAATTACATCAAATCTCTTGTTAAATTAACCTATAGCTTTCTCAGGGGATGGCCCAAGATTCTACTCCCCAAAAGGCAATGTTCTGAAATATTGCAGGGACTGAGTAGCCTTGGTGCATCTGATTTAAACTTTTGTCAGATATTAGAGTCCAGTGCAGTCATGTATAATTTAGGATTATTGTATTTATTAATCCTCCAATGGATTCCTAGAATCCCAAATCCCAGAACATAACAGCCTTTGTTATGGAGATGCAGAGCATTGTTGCTGCATACAAAGCTGCTGCCTATCCACAACTGGAGCTATCCTGTGCAAAGTTAGGGAGTTTGTGATGCTAGTTGTGGTGAACCTTGTTCTGCTACGCAGGAGACTGAAGAGCTGGTACAAAAGGAAAGCAGCACGCAGTACTTGACACAGAAAGATGATGTTCTGATGGGAAGGGAAGAAGCAGAGTGTGGAGTTATGTACTTATACCAGGCATGTTATTATCTATGTAAACACAATTTCTCTGGCCAGGTACAACAATAATAATACAGCCAATAATAATTACATATTTTTAGCAGCATGCGATGCACCCACACATTTTATGTATCAGGTGTATTTTTATTGCTGTATCTGTTTCATAGATAGGTAGGTTTTAGTCTCCAAAAAGATAAATCTGTCATCTTCCAGTTCACTTGAAGAAAATAATTCCTACATGTTCATCTCACCATAAAAAACCCTCAATATCAAATTTCTGCATGCAAGGAAAGGACAGACACATGGAGCTCATTTAATGGAATGCCATACAACAGTTTTTCCTGTTGACAACGATGGAAGCCCTGAAATTATTTAGTAAAACAAATAATTACAACAATAATTTGGAGTAGTGCCCAACGATTCTGCTCAGAGATCAGGGCCCCATTTTACGAGGCATGGTCCAGCCAAATAGCTCAAAGGACAGTCCTTCCCCAAAGACCTCACATTCAAGGATTTAGACTCTAAGCACAACACGAACCACCCACCAAACGGTGAACAAGGTAACAGTCAAATCAAACCCAAGGTGAATATGTAATTTTCGTAGATTTTAAAATCAGAAGGGAGCATTAGGATAATGTAATCTGGGCTCCTACATAATATAGGTGATGGATATGAGATTAGGAAGGGTAACAAGTGAAATTCTGGCCAGCCTATTATAATATTACTTTCTTTATAGCTCACTATTTAAATGACAAAGTGGCAGACTGTACATCTGTTACAATTTATCCAATTTCCAGTTGATGATGTGTGGCTATAGATCAGAATTATGCTCTGAGTCACATATTGGGATATCCGCTCTTACTAGCTGCTTTTTCCTGCATGTACGGATATGTCTCAGGTGTCAGTGGGAGTCCCACATACGTAGATAGGGAACAATACGAGAGCTGAGATCTATCACATGGATCTGAGAAGAGAATTTTCTTTTCCCACTGTGTCAGTTACCAGAAAGACCTCACTGCTTTTAATTTGTAGCTACTCTTATGTCACTTTTTTTTAGGAATCAGTCTTACTTTTAGCAATTTTAGACATGCAATTATGTTATAAACTGAAGGACAAATGATGGCACTTACTTATTTTAATTATTTTTGCATCTGTTGTTGTTTTTTTCAAAAGCCAGACCAAAATAACCAAAAATCTACTCTTGCTGTTTCCGTTCTTGGGTGATGTATGTGAAACTTGACATACAGGGCTGGCACTGGTGAGTGTGACAGCAGATGCAGATTTTGCCTCCTGGATGTAGCAGACTAGAATGTAGGAGACAGGAACTGACTAAAACAGCCTCTTGTATCACCAAAATGTGTAGAAATCATGAGCAATTATCAAAATTATTTCAAAGAGCCTGCAGGCAGCTTGAACATGTGTGACAAGTGTATATTCAGCAGATGACCCTAGGTTGTGGTGATCTTATCAACAGCTAAGGTTGAGAGTAAGGGATACCATGAAGAGATTGTTAAGAATTGCTTATTTGTTTTACTGCAACATAGTTTGTGGGGGAAAAAACATGAAAGTTAACATTTTCTTGGACAATTTCCCAGTATTCTAAGTTGATAATTGATATTTTTCCAGCATAAGGGACTATGCACTGATTTCTATGATTTAAAGAGCAGATACTTGGTCCAGTCCTGAATGACTTCTACAGGCAACACTCCCATTAAAATGCCTCACATTTTTTTACTAGCTAGGACAAGGGTGGCCAACCCAATACAGACACAGAGCCAAAATAGCAGTGGATACAGCACAAAGAGCCAAGGGAAAACAGTTGTTGAGCAAAAAAAAAAAAAAAAAAGAAAGAAAGAAAAAAAAAGGGGGGGGAGGATGCCACCCTTTTAAGAGCAGATCAGGCATTGCCCTTTTAAGGTGGCCATTTTGAAGTCTGCATGGGATGCCGGGACTCCGGCTCTGTCTCTTTCAGACAGAAACACGCTGCCCCTTTCAGAGCCATGGGTGCAGGAGCCGCACTTTTTTAATCTGAAGAGCCGCATGTGGCTCGTAAGCCACAGGTTGGCCACTCCTGAGCTAGGAGTACAGGATTGGGCCTATTGCAAGGAAAATATCCACATACAAGTCTTGTTGTGCTCCTCTTATAGTATCTCCTGGCAACGGTTAGAAGTAGGAGCATCACCTACTTATTTAAAAAAAAGAAAAACTGTCCCTCCATGATATTCTCCCTTGTAACGTCCATATGAAACACACCAGCTATGAAAGCTATTGTTTGGTATGTCAAATCCTGGTCCCTTTATCTCCAGCTGGTGGGATAAAAGGAGAGAGTGAGGGATAAGACTAGAGAATAGGAGAAGGAAGGCATGTGTGTGTGTTGCGGGGGGGGAGGGGGGGAGGAAGTTTAGGGGAAAGTTAGGAATCTAAATAAAAATTGATAGAAATAGTGTTGAGCCAAAAAAAGGAGTAAAGGACAAAAGACAGGAGTGAGAATACCATCACTGCACTTAGCCTCTAGTCATGCTAGATGTTCCCCCTAAGAACATAAGAATGACCATACTGCATCAGACCAAAGGTCCATCTAGCCCAGTATCCGGTCTTTCACCAGTGGCCAATGCCAGGGGCTGTTCAGGAAATGAACAGAACAGGTAAGCATCTAGTAATCCATCCCCTGTTGTCCACTCCCAGCTGCTGGCAGTCATAGACTGGAGAAGGGGGTGGCCAACCCGTTAGAGACAAAGAGCCAAAATAGCAGTGGATAGAGTGCGAAGAGCCACATCCGGGGCGGGGTGGGGGGGAAGTTGTTGAGAAAAAAAAACCCGCGCCGGGGGAAAATAGGTGCCATGCTGGGGCATACCATCACAAAAAAAGTACTGGGAAGGGCTGAGAGGTGCAAGCTCTGGGAGGGAATTTGGGTGTAGGAGGAAGCAGAGAAGAGGATGCTGGCTCAGGGAGGGGGCTCCAGGCTGGAGAGGGTTGGGGTCAGGGGGGAGAGTTGGGGTGCTGAGCAAGCCACAGACTTGTGGCTGTGAGGGTGCATAAGGGGCTCAGGGCAGGGAGGTTGGGAGTATGATGGGCTCAGGACACAGATTTGCAGTGTGTGGATGGTGCAGGAGTGTTGTGGCAGAAGACCGGGGATGTGGGGGTGCAGGAGTTTGGGGATGTGAGAAGCTCAGGACAAGGGGCTCAAGTGTATGATAGGCTCAGGTTTGGAGTCTGGGGGGTGCAGCAGTGTTATGATGCTGTGGCCAGATGGGGGCTTGGCCCCAATTGGCCAGGCTTCATTTTTAAATAAAATATTATGTCAAACACAAAATGTTTCAGTGTTGTCTTTATTTATGAGAGGGGCCGGGAACCAGTTTTGAGTCGGGGTCACTGACCCACAGAAAAGTCAGTCGGAGCCACAGTGAGATGCAAAAAACCAACCCCTCCAAAACCTCCCAAGCCTCACTAATGTGGCCCCAACTGTGCTGGTGGGGGCAGGGGACAGGGTGCTTGTGGGTGCTGGGGCAGGGGCCTGGGGCAGAGAACAGGGTGCCAGTGGGTGCCGGGACAGGGTGCCAATGGGTGCCGGGGCAGGGTATTTGTGGGGGCCTGGGTGGAGGGGAGGGGACAGGGACCGGTACCTGGGGATCCTGCAGCTGTGCACCAAGGCCCAGGAAGTGCACAGGCTGCTCCTTCGTCCCCCAAACAGCGGTGTGGTACCTGAAATGGTGGTCTATCGTGCGCCTGATGCCTTCCTGCACGGGGGGGAGGAGGAGTCCCGGACCGTGCCAGCAACAAATGCTCAGGCAGCACGCGCCTTGCCCCTCCGCTCCCCATGGCAGCGCGCGCCACCGGAGCAGCCGGACCCCTCTCCCCTCCCCCCAGGTGCAGGAAGGCAGTAGGGGAACAAAGTCCGCAGCATGCAATGGACCGGAGTTTTAGGTACCGCTCTAGCTGTTGGGGGGGTGGTGGTGCGGGAGAGCAGCCTGTGTACTTCCGAGACCTGGCGCGTAGCTGCAGAACTCCCCCCAACACCGCAGGAAGCCCTCACTACCTCTGTTGTCCCTGGAAGTAGCATCAGAGCAGCGTTCATCTTGGAGGCAGCGCCGGTGAGCACAGGGGAGCCAGGGGCCGTTGGGGGGGGGTAAAGGGGTGGCTTCGTGAGTCGCACTTTTGGGGGGGAAGAGCCACATGAGGCTTGCAAGCTGCGGGTTAGCCACCCCTGGACTAGAGGAACCCAGAGCATGGGGTTGCATCCCTGACTATCTTGACTAATAGTCATTGATGGACATATCCTCCATGACCTTATCTACTTTTTTGAACCCAGTTGTTCTTTTACCTTCACAACATTCCCCAGCAATGAAGTTCATAGGTTGTGCATTGTGTGAAGAAGTACTTCCTTTTCTTTGTTTTAAATCTGCTGCCTATTCATTTCACTAGGTGACACTGGTTCTTTTGTTATGTGAAGGACTAAATTCATGTTTATTCATGTTGTCTACATCATTTGTGATTTTATAGACCTCTACCATATTCCCACTTAGCTGTCTCTTTTCCAAGCTGAAAAGTCCCTCTCTTTTTAATTTCTCCTCATATGCAAAGAGTTCCATACCCATAATCATTTGTGTTGCCCTTCTCTGCATGTTTTTCAATTCTAATATCCTTTTTGAGGTGAAGTGACCAGAACTGCATGCAGTATTCAAGGTATGGGCACATATGTGGCATGATACTATTTTCTGTCATCTATCCCTTTCCTAATGATTCCTAACATTCTGGAAGAGGTCCTGGCATAGGGCCCCATGGAAGACAAGGGGGCTCCAGGTTAAGCACAAGAATCTGATCAGGAAGAACAACTTGCAGGATTGGTGCTTTAGAGGAGAGTAATTAAAATAAGAACACTAGTAAGAACTGAGTAAGTGAAGCAGGAGAAATACAAATCAAACAATAAAAGAGAGATGGAGAATAAAGACATGCAAGTGTTATAAATTGAGAATGGGGGAGGAGAAGAACAGTTAAGTAAAGTGCTCTATAAGGGTATGTCTACACTGCATTCCTCTTCCGAGAGAGGAATGCAAATGCAGATAAGCAAAATTGCAAATGAAGTGTGGATTTGAATTTCCCGCACTTCATTTGCATAATCGCGTCCAGCTGCTATTTTGAAATACCCTATTTCGAGATAAAAAACGCCGTGTAGACGTGGTTATTTTTATAGAAACCCCTTCTTTCAAAATAACTCTTACTCCTTATAAAATGAGGTTTAAATGAAGGGGAGTCCTATATCTCAGGGGAGCCTGTACCCCAAACCCCTCATCCCCAGTCCTATTCCAGAGTCCACATCACCAGCCACAGTCTTTACCTCTGCACACCAAACCTCTGTCCCAGCCCTGTGCCTCTCTGGTACCCCAAACCCTTCATCTAGAGCCCCACCCCAGAGTCTGCACCCCAAGCCAGAGCCCTCATCACTCCAAACCCCATCACTACCACAGATCACCCAAGTGCAGAATTAATTTTGTTAAGTGCACCCATATGGAGGTGATGTGTCCCACATCATCTCCATATTGGTGCACATCACAAAATTCATTCCGCACACATGGACTAGGAATTTTAGGAAGTGAGTAATCAGCTAATTGTGTAGTCGATAGAAATTCTATCAACTACATGATTAGTTGATAAGCGTGGACGCCTCCGGGAGCTACCCCCTCGGCGGCTCTGCAGTTTAAACGTAGTAAGAGTCGGGTGGGTAGGCAGCCCGGCACCTATTACATTTAAGCTAGAAAGCTGCAGTGGGGGGGTAGATCCTGGACCTGGAACAAGCCAGGACTGAGCCGGGCTTGCTCTGTCCCAGCTTGCACCAGGTCCAGCAGCCCCTGTTTACAGTCTGGGACTCCTGTGAATAGGGGCTGCTGCCAGAGCAGCCTCTCTTTGTGGCAAGCCCTAGCTGCCATGAACAGAGGCTGCTCTGGCAGCAGCCCCTGTCTGCGACGGCTGGGGCTGTCTGTGAACAGAGGCTGCTTCGGAAGCATCCCCTGTCCGCAAGGGGTCCCAGCAGAGAGCTGGGACCCCCTGTGGCCAGGGGCTACTCCGCGGGGGTGCGGAACAGCCTCTGCTCAGAGTGAGCCCGAGCCCACTGTGGACAGAGGGGCTGTGTCTACATTGGCGCGATCTTGCGCAAAAGCAGCCGCTTTTGCGCAAAAACTTGCTGCCTGTCTACACTGGCGGGGAGTTCTTGCGCAAGAACACTGACGTTCTAATGTATGAAATCAGTGCTTCTTGCGCAAGAACTATGATGCTCCCGCTCAGGAATAAGCCCTCTTGCGCAACTGTTCTTGCGCAAGAGGCCAGTGTAGACAGGCAACATAAATTTCTTGCTCAAGAAAGCCCTATGGTTAAAATGGCCATCAGAGCTTTCTTGCGCAAGAGAGCGTCTACACTGGCATGGATGCTCTTGTGCAAAAGCACATCTCTTGTGCAAAGGCACATGCCAGTGTAGACGCTCTCTTGCACAAATACCTTAACGCAAGAACTCTTGCGTTAAAGAGTATTTGCACAAGATCATGCCAATGTAGACATAGCCAGGCTGTTTCGTGGCAGCCTTCCCTTTTAAGCCGGCTTCCCCAGCACCAACTCCTGCTCCCTGCCTCTTGCTGCCTCTGACAGAGAGGCAGCTGGGGGGCCGGGGATGCAAGTAGTTGAGTAGTTGACTCAACTACCCAATGAGCCTAGGCACACTGATCTAGAGTGAGGTTGAAGTATTTGACATCTGTGAATAAAATATTTGGATTCCTGTTCATTAATAAATATTAAGACAGAGAAGGGGAACTCTACAGAAGTGGAGTCATCCTTGGGGAAAAACAAGTCAAAGACAGGTTTATAATAGAAACCAGCATATCCGATTGAGATGGGGAGAAAAGGGAAAAGGACAGAGAACAGTAAGAAATGTATAATAAATTGAAGCTTAAATGATAAACAAAAAACCCAAAGCTTTTACCTATTATTATTGCTGATATATCTATTGTAATGTTAATATTTTCCCTGCTACAGTGAAAAGGTTCTAATCACTGAAAAGTTAATCAGATCCTTTCATTGAGTTCTTAGACATCTTGAACTATTTATCCACCCAGATTTCCCATCTCCAAAGTGTGTGTCATAAGGTCTGTATGTTCTCTATCTGTGATGGAAATGCTTCAGAAAGCAGTGTCATGGTATTACATGAAACAACCAGGTCCAGAATCATTATAGCAAATATAATTACAGCCTGACAGTCTTGTGCTGTATGAGCGATGCATGTGAGTATCTATGAATGCGCTACAGAGAGCTGTTTGGCAAATTTGTGATCCTTCATTTGTGTGAAATTATAAATTTGTGAAAGGGTTTGCAGTGGCAACAGCTGAAAATTGTCATAATCTCTTTCATCTTTGACATCACTGGAAAACACATGGCTTGTTTCTGTTGCAAAATCCTAATGGTGGCTGTCAGTTGTTTGAAACTTCTCTGCGGCTGGCTATTGATAAATCTTTCTTACCCTCCTTGCAGTATCTAATTTCATCACCATCTCGTACATAGTTACATTTGGCAATGTGCTGACTGTGCTGCTTTTGTGTACAGAAGTGACTGGACCTCAAACACCACCAAATCATTGGAGAGTTTAATCATAAGAACATAAGAACTGCCGTACTGGGTCAGACCAAAGGTCCATCTAGCCCAGTAGCCTGTCTGCCGACAGTGGCCAGCACCAGGTGCCCCAGAGACGGTGGACCGAAGACAATGATCAAGTAATTTGTCTCCTGCCATCCTTCTCCAGCCTCTGACAAACAGAGGCCAGGGACACCATTTCTATCCCCTGGCTAGTAGCCTTTTATGGACCTAACCCCCATGAAATTATCTAGCTTCTCTTTAAACTCTGTTATAGTCCTAGCCTTCACAGCCTCCTCTGGCAAGGAGTTCCACAGGTTGACTACACGCTGTGTGAAGAAGAGCTTTCTTTTATTAGTTTTAAACCTGCTACCCATTAATTTCATTTGGTGTCCTCTAGTTCTTCTATTATGGGAACTAATAAATAACTTTTCTTTATCTGCCCTCTCCACACCACTCATGATTTTATATACCTCTATCATATCCCCCCTCAGTCTCCTCTTTTCTAAACTGAAAAGTCCCAGTCGCTTAACTTCTCTTCATATGGGACCCGTTCCAAACCCCTAATCATTTTAGTTGTCCTTTTCTGAACCCTTTCCAAGGTCAAAATATCTTTTTTGAGTTGAGGAGACTATATCTGTACACAGTATTCAAGATGTGGGCCTACCATAGTTTAATACAGGGGCAGTAAGATATTCTGTGTCTTATTTTCTATCCCTTTCTTAATAATTCCTAGCATCCTATTTGCCTTTTTGACCGCCGCTGCACACTGTGTGGAAGTTTTCAGAGAACTATCCATGATAACTCCAAGATCTCTTTCCTGATTTGTCATAGCCAAATTAGCCCCCATCATACTGTACGTATAGTTGGGGTTATTTTTCCCGATGTGCATTACTTTACACTTATCCACATTAAATTTCATTTGCTATTTTGTTGCCCAATCACTCAGTTTGGTGAGATCTTTATGGAGTCCCGCACAGTCTGCTTCTGTCTTGACTATCCTAAACAGTTTGGTATCATCCGCAAACTTTACCACGTCACTGCTTACCCCTTTCTCCAGATCATTTATGAATAAGTTGAACAGGATTGGTCCCAGGACTGACCCTTGGGGGACACCACTAGTTACCCCTCTCCATTCTGAAAATGTACATTTATTCCTACCCTTTGTTTCCTGTCTTTTAACCAGTTCTCAATCCAAGAAAGGACCTTCCCTCTTATCCCATGGCCATGTAATTTACACAAGAGCCTTTGGTGAGGGACCTTGTCAAAGGCTTTCTGAAAATCTAAGTATACTATATCTACTGGATCCCCCTTGTCTGCATGTTTGTTAACCTTCAAAGAACTCTAATAGATTAGTAAGACATGATTTCCCTTTACAGAAACCATGTTGACTTTTGTCCAACAAATTATGTTCTTCTACATGCCTCACAATTTTATTCTTTACTATAGTTTCAACTAATTTGCCCGGTACTGAAGTTAGACTTACTGGTCTGTAATTGCCAGGATCGCCTGTAGAGCCCTTTTTAAATATTGGTGTCACGTTGGCTACCTTCCAGTCATTAGATACGGAAGCTGATTTAAAGGATAGGTTACAAACCACAGATAATAGTTCAGCAATTTCCCATTTGAGTTCTTTTAGAACCCTTGGATGAATGCCATCCGGTCCCGGAGATTTGTTAACATTAAGTTTTTCTATTTGTTCCAAAACCTCCTCTAATGACACTTCAATCCAGGACAGTTCCTCAGATTCATCACCCACAAAGGACGGTGCAGATTTGGGAATCTCCCTAACGTCCTCAGCTGTAAAGACTGAAGCAAAGAAATCATTTAGTTTATCCGCAATGGCTTTATCATCCTTGATTGCTCCTTTTATATCTCGATCGTCTAGGGGACCTACAGGTTTTTAGCAGGCTTCCTGCTTCTAATGTACTTAAAAACATTTTGTTATTTCTTTGAGAGTTTTTGGCTAGCTGTTCCTCAAAATCTTTTTTTGCTTTTCTTATTACATTTTTACACTTGATTTGACAGTGTTTATCTTCCTTTCTATTTATCTCACTAGGATTGGACTTCCACTTCTTAAAAGATGCCTTTTGTCCCTCACTGCTTCTTTTACATGGTGGTTAAGCCACGGTGACTCTTTTAGGTCTCTTGCTATGTTTTTAATTTGGGGTATACATTTAAGTTGGGCTTCTATTATGGTGTCTTTAAAAAGTTTCCATGCAGCTTGCAGGGATTTGGCTCTAGTCATTGTGCCTTTTAATTTCTGTTTAACTAACCTCCTCATTTTGCGTAATTCCCCTTTTTGAGATTAAATGCCAGAGTGCTGGACTGCTGAGGTGTTCTTCCCACCACAGGAATGTTAAATGTTATTATATTATGGTCACTATTCACAAGCGGTCCTGCAACCGTTATCTCCTGGACCTGATCCTGTGCTCCACTCAGGACTAAATTGAGAATTGCCTCTCCCCTTGTGGGTTCCTGTACCAGCTGTTCCAAGAAGCAGTCAGTTAAGCCATTGAGAAATTTTATCTCTGCTTCTCTTCCTGAGGTGACATGTATCCAGTCAATATGGGGATAATTAAAATCCCCCATTATTATAGAGTTCTTTATTTTGGTAGCCTCTCTAATCTCCTCAGCATTTCAATGTCAGTATCGCTGTCCTGGTCAGGTGGTCTAATATATCCCTACTGCTAATTTCTTATTATTGGAGCATGGAATTACTATCCATAGCGATTCTATTGAACATGATGATTCATTTAATATTTTTATTTCATTTGATTCTACATTATCTTTCACATACAGTGCTACTCCGCCACCCAGCCGGCCTGCTCTATCCTTTCGATATATTTTATATCTCGGTATGATTGTGTCCCACAGATTTTCCTCATTCCACCAGGTTTCAGTGATGCCTATTATGTCAATCTCCTCCTTTAATATGAGGTACGTTAGCTCACCCTTCTTATTAGTCAGACTCCTAGCATTTGTGTAGAAGCACTTTAAAAATTTGCCACTGCTTATTTGTCTGCCCTTCCCTGATGCATTGGATTCCTTTATATGCGGTTGTTTGCCTGCTCTGGCCCATGGTTTGTCCTCTCCCCTCCTCTCTTTCTGACTACAGCTTAGAGAATCTCTATCAATGGATTCTCCTCTAAGAGAAGTCTCCATCCGATTTACGTGCATCTCCGCACCAATCGGCTTTCCCCCCCGTCTCTTAGTTTAAAAATTGCTCTACGGCCTTTTTAATGTTTAGTGCCAGCAGTCCGGGTCCACCCTGGTTTAGGTGGAGCCCATCCTTCCTGTGTAGGCTCTCCCTCTCCCAAAAGTGTCCCCAGTTCCTAATAAATCCAAACCCCCTCTTCCCTACACCATCGTCTCATCCACGCATTGAGACTCTGAAGCTCTGCCTGCCTACCTGGCCCTGCGCGTGGAACTGGAAGCATTTCCGAGAATGCCACCATAGAGGTCCTGGATTTCAGTCTCTTTCCTAGCAACCTAAATTTGGCCTCCAGGACATCTCTCCTACCCTTCCCTACATCATTGGTACCTACATGTACCACGACCACCGGCTCCTCCCCAGCACTACACATAAGTCTATCTAGATGCCTCGAGAGATCTGCAACCTTCGCACCAGGCAGGCAAGTGACCATACGGTTCTCCTGGTCATCACAAACCCAACTATCTATGTTTCTAACGATCGAATCACCCACTACTAACACCTGCCTCTTCCTAACAACTGGCATTCCCTCCCCCTCAGAGGTATCCTCAGTGCGAGAGGATACCGCAACATCCTCGGGAAGGAGGGTCCCAACTACGGGATGGTTTCCCTCTGTTCCCATTGAATGCTCTGTTCCCTTGAGACTTTCATCCTCTTTAAGAGCACTGGGGCTCTCAGACTGGAGGTGGGACAGTACTACAGTGTCCCAGAAAGTCTCTCCAACATATCTCTCTACCTCCCTTAGCTCCTCCAGTTCAGCCACCCTGGCCTCCAAAGCCCGAACTCGGACTCTGAGGGCCAGGAGCTCCTTGCAACGGGTGCACACATACGCCACCCGCCCACAGGGCAGGTAATCATACATGTTACACTCGACGTAATAAACAGGATAGCCCCCACTCTGCTGCTGGGCTTCTGTCTCCATTTTTTTATGAATAAGTTTAAGTATAAACTGGGCTTATTAAATGTCTGGAATATAGATTATTATAAAAGTTAGGTTTAAAGAAGGTCAGGAGTCACTAGCACCCTCTAACCTCCCCCTCTAAACTCCCTCTAAACACAATGCCATGTATTTATGTTAGAGAAAGCAAGCTGAAGAAGTTCACCTTGCACCTGGAGTAGTCGGTAGTTTGTGATGGTCTGTAATATCTGTTGGAGTTTGTTCCAGTCTCAGACTTCTCCCCAAGAATATTCTGTCTTCCACACAGATGAGCTTATGGTAGAAAATGCCACTGTGCCCAAGAGGGAAAGTCATGGAGCATGGTCTTCATAATGGTACTTTAGGCAATCTTTGAGGTATGCTGGGTGTAGGCCATTGAGCACTTTTAAGGGTTTGTTTACACAGGACTGGTCAAGAAAATTAATCTGAATGATCAAAAGGGGGTGAATATAAAGTGGATCCATTAAACCTATGGGTAAAAATTTCATTCAGATTTCAAGTGGCCTTAACTCAATTTAACTTCCAAAGTGAAACAAAATAAGGACACTTTAATTCTATATGAGTGTCTATTCAGGGGTTCAATGCCATTTAATTAATCTACTTTAATACCTGTTAATTTGATTAACTTTCCTGAGTCTTCCCATGTAGACAAGGTCCAAATTAAGACTGAAACCTTGAATATGACAGCCAGCGTTGGAAGCACAAAACAAATCTGATATGCTTCCTGAAACCCATGTTATTGAGACATGCTGCAGCACCCTGCACTAGCTGAAGTTTTCTAAGGGCTGGTGGCTTCCTGACAAAGTATATTGCACTGCTGTAGTACAGACAGAGACATGCATAATTCAGGCCATGTCATCATCTGCCAGGATGGAACAGAGACATCAAGCTAAGCAGAGGGGACAAAAGTATTTTTCCAAGAAAAAGATGAACTGCAAAACATCCGTGTGATTAAATATACAACATGAATTTTATCTTACAACATTTAAAGGGCCCTAATTTCTAGCAGGAAAAATCCCCATAGTTGGCAGTTGGCCCCTATTTTACATACCAAAATATTCCATGTTTAGTACTGTGGGAATGCACTGGAAGAGCTGAATAGCAAATTACTCTAACTGAAAAGAAGAGAAGGACAATCCACAAAAATGAGACAAAAATGCAACTTGTCTTGCAGCAGGACAATAATTTGGGACCCAGCAAAGCATACATTTGTCAAAGGTGATATTACAGTAGTAGGAGAATTTTTAAAATTTGCAATATTATTTTGAAGAAAGCAGCAGAACTTTTGTAATGTCAAATGGACACAATTTCATAAAGGTATGGGCAAATGTAGGTGGTTTTGTTTGGCAAAACCAAGGCCAAACTCAGATGGTTCAGATTCTTGACCCATTTATCTGAACACTCAGTCACAAAAGTTTGAGGATTTAACTCTCCTGCTTGCCCTGCCTCTGACTTTTTGTCTTTTTGCTTCATAATTCCTTTTTTATTCATTGACAGTTGAAAATATTGGTTTGGGCCAGAATGAATCTGAACAATTTTGGTGAAGTGAAAATGTCAGTTTTTGAGCATTATTAAAAATGTTCTATATTCTTGAAACAGCCAGAGCAGGTAGTGCTGCCCCCATCACCATTAGCCCAATGGTGAGGGCACTCTGCTGGGATGTGGAAGAATGGGACAGCTTTCCTCTCCCAGGTGAATGCCTTAACCACCAGGACATTGAGTATTCTGGCCTGGTTCTCTCTGTCTCTCCTGTTGAAGCTGTTCCACATTGTAAAATATGTGTTAAATAGAACAGGGGGACTGGCACTGGACTATAACCATTCTCTCTCTGTGACCTCATGGACAACTTTAATGGGAGAGACTGAGAAATGCACCCATGACACTCTACCCTGGTATGAGGCACTCTATGGGCAGCAGGGAGACCTGGGTTCCATACCCTGTCCCACAGTGGAGATTCAAACCTGAGTCTGTGCGCCCTACCAATGAGCCAAAAGCTATGATGGGCACACTGCTATCTCTATCTCCTCTTCTGGCTATGTTGTAAATGGCGCCTAAGTCTCATGAGGAATCTAGCTTGGGGCTCAAACTCTTCTTTGAATTGGTGTAAAATGTACAAATAGATTTGGGTCAACTGAAAGTGCCTTTTCCAGTGAATAAACTATTTATTCATCCAGAAAATCACATACAGTGTTAGCCTCATGCAAGGAAGGTTAGCTCAGCAAAGTAATTTGTTCCCTTAAAGCACATGATACACATCAGAGAGATAAGTTCATGGCTAAATGCAAGATTTATGCTATATAATCTGTTCCACCTTGCTATTAGCTGTGATGCTGGGAGTACCTTTCCCAGACCCGAGGAAGAGCTCTGTGTAAGCTCGAAGTCTCTTGCCAACAGAAATTGGCTCAATCAGGCTGGCAGATGGGAGAGACAGAGGAGGGTTAAAGGGGCAACTGCCCAAGGTCCCAGTGATTCAAAAGGGCTTGGGGCTCCCAAACGTTGCCCCAGCAGTAGCAGCAGCGTCTTCCCAGACCCATGGGCCCTTTAAATCACCACTGGAGTGCTTCATGGCACATTCCGGGTGGCTCTTAGGGCAAGTGTGGGCACCACATGGCATGTTCCAGGTAGTGCTGAGGACTGGGTGGGTGGCACTGCAGTCTGGGTGGTGCTCAGGGCCGGCTGCCTCAGCCCGGCCCTTTCCACATGAGACCCTGCCCCTTCTGGGAACACGGAGCCAGGGAGGAGCTCCCTTGGATCCAATACAATATATTAGCTTACCCACCCAACTACTGTCTTGGGACTGACATTGCTCCAACAATACTATATATAATAAAACATCATCTTCCACTGCAGTGGTCTTCTGCTTAAGGCCCAAGGTTGGGAATCAGGGCATACTGATTGAATTCAAGGCTCTGCCACAGACTTCCTGTGTAACTTCTGGCAGGTGATTGAATTTCTATGTCCTGATTGCCCCATCTGTACAAAGGGGACATAGAGGTGGTATAAACGTTCATCACACATTTGTTTTTCTCTTGGACAAAATGTGTCTTTTTTCCAAGTTCAGGAGATTTCCATATAATCTGAGCAGATTACCAAATATTGTGGCAGAGTTTCATACTAAATCTTACTCATTATGCAATGAAAACTTGAAATGCCACTTTATTCCCCCAAGGTTGTCATCATTTCTATTACTTTTAAAAATCAATTAATTGAGTTACATCATGTCAGCTGTGTAGAGAGGGATTGAGTGAGCCTTTATTTTTTCTGTACCCCAAAATCCCAATGCAGAAAAGTAGAATTTAGCCCCAGGATTGTTACCATATTAATAAAAGCATAATTATTTTTTGCTATTATTCATAATCACTGCCGGAACAACAAAATTGCCTGGAAATATTGCTAATGGCAATAATTAAGGATCTAATTCCAAAGGTGGTACTGACTATTTTTATCTCCCATTAATTTTAACTCAGCACCTGCCCCCAGATTACAGCATTATAGTTAAAAATACATATTGCTGTGATGCTAGTCATGGTAGACAGCATTCAATGGCAAAAAATACATGAATGCAGGTGTAAGATTGCTTTGTAGTACATTGTCACCTTGCAGAACAATGAGTTGAGCAAAACTAAAACCTCTGAAAACCAGGAAATGCACTATTAAGGATGCTCACGCTCCACTGTGCCCTGTTAACACACATACTTTTGCTTTGACAATGGTACAGTTGTACAAGCTCTTCTGCTTACTGATGTACCGAAGCTCCCTTGCTTTTAAAATCCACTCATTGTCACCCATCTAATACAATTAAAGGATAAAAAAAATGCTGCCTAGGACACCTTCTACCCTCTTTAAGCAATGGCCCAATACGCATACAGTACATACTTACACTGGCCTTTAGCCCTGGAAGATTCAGAAGCTTCCAGATCCTGGCATACCCTCACACACTTAGCCAGCTCCCCAGAATGAACACCACACATGTATAATTTAAGAACCACTTCGCAGCCTTTTCAATTCCCTTACAACACATACTCACAAGTTACCATCACAATCTGCACTTTCACTTACCTATCATAAAAACATTAGCATCCTCTCATATTTCTGCAAGGGGACAACCTACCATCAACCAACCCTACCTCTCTGTTAACTTGGCTTTTTGCCATTGAATTTTCTAGTTTTTTGAACAGGAAAAGACATGCTGTTGACAGTCTTGTTGGCAGTTGTACATACCATGTTTTGCAAACTTACATTATGTGCCAGCTGGCTTCATCCATGGTCAGTTGGGCCCACCAGCCCTGATTTAGAACATCTTCTCAGCCATACCCCTGATCCATTTACTGCATCCCTCCCCCCACCCACCCACAGCTTGGCCTCCTGCTTGCTACTGTACGCAGGCTCCCTCACCACTAACAGGGAGCACATCTCTCTGTAGTCTTCACTCCCTGATATACAAACGTTGCTACTGCTGTTAATTCCCCTACCCCTATAACATCAGACTCCCATGCAATGCTTGGAGTGAAGGACAACTAAGTCTACACTTCTAGCCTGTGTTGAACTGCAGGTTTTTGCCCTGCCCATCTATCAAAAGCTCTGAATGACTTCAGACATGTGTACAGGGATGCGATGAAACTTGCCTGGGTATGATCCCTTTACCTACTATGCAGTCACCTCCTCTCGAGTCTACATAGCCTTCACTGTCTTTCCAACAGTTCCTTCCCCTGTATCTTCCGACTTTTCGTTCTCCTCGCTTTCCTCCACTTGTTCTTTATGGATCGGAATATAGGCGCTGTTTATAGATTCTAGTTCAGTGTTTAACCCTTCCTTATGCACATGGATTGCTCTTTGTGCTCAACTTGCTGCTCAACTTGCAGCTCAGCCTGTCCATTATTTGAAAATGTCAAGCACTGACTATATGGCCAGCTGGCGGGAGAACCACACCAAGCCTAGGGTTGGTTAATATCTCGTGTGAACATACCCAGGAGCACAGCTTTAGCGGGACCTCTCAGAACATGCACTTTTATAAGAAACTCACAGAGTCTGACAGAGCAGGGCATCCAACGGAGTTGGAACAGTACAGGGAATGGATCAAACATCCCAAGACCATGTATTGTAAAGCCAACGACCCAAACAACAGGTCCAATAATGCCCCTGCTAGTAGGAGCTTGCAACAGTGTTTGCCTCAGAGCCCTTCCTCTCATATGACATCCTCCAGCAATTCAAAGATCCCATTGTGAAGCTTGAGGAAGAAAAAGAGGGTGTGGCAGTGAATGGCACCACAGGATCTTGCCAGCCTGGAAGAATGCTCTGGAGTTTCAAGCCCCAGATCAGCCCACCCCACAGGATGGGATAGTGGATGCTCTGGGCCCATTTTCCAAGTACCTGTTTGGGAATGGACAAATGGACCCAGGGACCAACTGATTGGGGGGACAGGAAGAACAGGGTGATGGTGTGCTAGTTGCACTGTCTGCAGCAGTGCAGACACATGCAGATGCTACAGTGGAATGCTGGTTCTGGTTGTGTTTCAAAACGCTTAGAGGGTGACATTTGTGGAGAGAGAAATCCCAAACAGGGTGTCTGTTCCCAAGCATGGGGAGCTTTTATGTTTGAGAGAAAGCTCTTCTGACCCCTGTCCAACATCTCCAAGAAACACAGCAGTGTCAGAGCTTTTAATGTTTCTGTGTCAGTGTCACAGGGCCAGCTCTTTTCCCACCAGGGGGTTCTCACAAGCCATCTAAGCTGCCTCTTGAGTGCCAACACTGCCGTGAGATTTTTATTTATGTACTTCTGCCAAACCACCATCACAATCCCTGGTGCTGCACACTTCTACCTGGTGTGTCCTTCAATCATCACTCCTTTCTTCAAGGAGACAGAGCAATGTCACCAGCCAGAGACCTAGTATCTTTAGGCTCCTTTAGCCCTCTCTCTTCCTTTAGCACTTCCTTCCTGTACTTTCTAACAACCTTCTTAGCTGATGGGATAATTGACCACTTCATCCACAGTCTGATTAATTAATCTTCTGTCCTTCAATCAGAGAATTAGTGTCTATGCAACCAGAGTGTTGAGTAAGCTGCTGACTCTCAGCACTCTGTCACATTCATACAATGCACATTTTCTGGTCAGCCACAAACCCTCCATTTCCTGATTAATATTCTTTCAGCACATAATAGCTTTCATATGGCCTCTGAAGCAGTTATTCTACTGCTCATCCGAATCAGAGAAAATTGCCACAGATGTGGTCCAAATGTGCTCTCACGCACAGTCTGAGATGCACACCAAGAGCGAGCCCCACATCATTGATGCCTGAGTGAATCTCTGCAGTGGCTAGTAGATCTCAACCTCTTAAGGAGGTCTACACTATGCAGCTTTTAGCAACAAGGCTAGTGTGAATGCTGTTTGTCAGCACTTTTGCTGAGAAAACACTCCTCCCCCCCAACGAAGGGGTTTCGCTTTGTCGGCAGGAGAGTGCTCCTGCCAACAGTGTGGCATTCACGCTTTCACTCGCTGTGGCAAAACGCTGTCGTTCTTGGGATTTTTGTTCAAGCACCTGTGAGAGGCAAAAGTTTTGTCGATCAAGTGTGAGTGTAGACATTGCCTTAGTCAACAGCAAGATGCTGCTTCCATCTGGGCAAAACATGAAGTCATCACAGACAACCTCTCCTATTAGTCAGCAACTACCATGTCATGACCATCCCCCTGAACTCCTTGCTCTCCCACAATCTCCTGCAACCTCATGATCCAGGAAACAGCCAAAGTCTACCTGCTGGCACCATTTCTTTCCCCTCACTAGATAAGGTTTTTTTCCTGTCAGTTCCAAACATCTGCATTGCATGTTTCTGGAAAAAACACATTAATCTGCCCGAAGATCAGGAAGTGGCCACTTGCCCTTCTCTACCCCAGGGGGTAGTAAAATAGACAAACAACCAATTCAAGGTTTGCCTGCCACCTATCATAGAATCATAGAACCATAGAGCTGGAAGAGACCTCAGAAGGTCATCAAGTCCAACCCCCTGCTCTAGGCAGGACCAATCCCAACTAAATCAACCCAGCCAGGGCTTGGTCAAGCCAAGACTTAAACACCTCCAGGGATGGAGATTCCACTACTTCCCTAGGTAACCCATTCCAGTGCTTCACTACCCTCCTAGTGAAATAGTTCTTCCTAATATCCAACCTGGACCTCTCCCACCACAACTTGAGACCACTGCTCCTTGTTCTGCCATCTGTCACTACTGAGAACAGCCTCTCTCCAACCTCTTTGGAACCTCCCTTCAGGAAGTTGAAGGCTGCTATCAAATCCCCCCTCACTCTTCGCTTCTGCAGACTAAACAGACCCAACTCCCTCAGCCTTTCCTCATAAGTCATATGCTCCAGCCCCCTAATCATTTTGGTTGCCCTCCGCTGGACCCTCTCCAATGCGTCCACATCCTTTTTGTAGTGGGAGGCCCAGAACTGGACACAATACTCCGGATGTGGCCTCACCAGAGCCGAATAAAGGGGAATAATGACATCTCTGGATCTTCTCTGTAACGGCAAGTCCTCCCTCTACCCCCCCATCCCTTCCTCTGCCAAAGTCCTCTGTCTCCAGCTCCTCCCCATGTGACATAACACTTTTTGTTAACCCTGCTTCTGGATATTGGGCTCACAGTTGCCCCAGCTTTATTCTCTCTTTCTCTCACTCTTGAATGCCCCTTCCCTGGTATTCCACCTATGGACTCCTAACCTCTATGCCTCCCTCACCTGGGGCTAATAGAGTGGGCTCTAAGTACCCGGTGCTTGGCTTTTTATGTTATTAGGCTATGGAATGTAGCGGCCTATACAAATCGGGTCCAGTAATGGACACAAATCAGATATTCAAAATAGTAACACACAGAAACCTGTTGGGGAACATTTTAACTTTCCCTGGGCACTCATTAATGGATCTAAAAGTGACTATACTATTACAGAAGCAATTTCAGAAACCAGCTTGAGAGAAAAGCTGCAGAATCTGGTTTCATTTACAAGTTTGACACCTGGAATCGAGGTCTGAACAAAGACCTAACCTGGATGAGCCGCTCCATGCCACACCCTAATGACATCAAATGCTAAGCACCAGGTATTTACAGCCCATTCTATTACCCTAATTTAGCATGGACATGCTAATTGACAATATTTCCCCCCAATTTTTCCTTCTCTTCCCCTCCACATCCTCTCTCTTTCTCTGCTATTTATTTATACCCTGGACCCCTTAACTCCATTCATCTGAGGAATAGGGCTATGCCCACGAAAGCTCATGATACCATCTACATTTTTGTTAGTCTTGAACTGCAGAACTATTTGTTGTTGTTTAAGTTTTTTTTTATTTATAGACTAACACGGTTACCCCTCTGAAACACCTTATACAAGGTTTACAGTTTGGTTCAATGGCTCTCAGCACTCCCTCTAGACAAATTGTTCCAGGGACCCTAATCCAGCCACCACTGCTGCTACTGTTGCAGCAGTGGAGGCCAGAGCCTCACACTCCTCTGAATCGCTAGGCCCTGGAGCAACTGCTCCCTGTGTCCCCTCCCCATCAGTGGAACTGTTCACATGTTTAAATCCCCGCCCCACACAGAGACTTTGATTTACATTTCCACCAAAATGAAATTGCCACCCATGACTCACAAATTGTAGCAACTTCCTACTACTCAACCCAAAACTCCCTTTATCATCAGTGGGTATTTGTAATTAATTTATCTTTAGTCATGGTAATGTTGTGAATTTACCAGCCATCAGTCTCACTGAGCGCTGTGGTTTATCTAGTCATGAGAAAGGCTAAGATTTAGTCATGGATATTTTTAGTAAAAGTCATGGATCAGTCATTGGTAATAAACAAAAATTCATGGCCTGTGACCAGTCCATGACTTTCACTATAAATACTTCTCACTAAATCTTAACTGCTGTGGGGAGGGAGGGTGTCCGGGACACTGCTGCTCTGGCAGCCTGTAGGGTGGTCCCTGGCACTGCAGCTGCTCAACACTGAGGGATGGAGACAGATCTACAACTAGACACTTAGAGGACTATTGCTAGTTGCTATTCAGAAAATGAATGGTGTTTGGGATGGTATGACCAAGTAATTATCAGCTTTGGGACACTCTCAAGGTTGGCTGGATAGGGAGCTAGAAAGACAACTGACAACATTGTTGGAAGGAGGGATGGGTGTTTTCTCCTTTTTTTGCATATATATTTGATTACTGACTTTTCCTGAGTTTATGACTGTGCTCCCTTACCCAGTAAAGATTTCCCATGTTTGTACACAGTCATGAAGTGCTTGTGAGTGGGAGATTTTCTCTAAAGATCAGCGGGGCCTGACCCTGGGCCTATGCATCCCTCTCATATCCACACCACTACGAAGAGCTCTATTAGTGGCTGTAGAATTCTTACTCCTAAGGCCTTATGCTCCACGAAAGATACCACCCCTGGACCTGGTTGGTGGAACTCCAAAGCCTCTGACTTGGCTAGATACACCATTTAAGCCAGAAAGAGGCACAGGAAGTTGTCTTTGAAACAAGGTGGATCCAGGTTTCTGGCTGCTACAATACTAGCTATCTGCAATCTGACTTCTTGCCTCATCTCTGGTGCCTGACTTTGTCCCTGCCCTGTTCCTGGCTCCTGCCCTCAGCCTCATTCTGGTCCCTGAGCTCCAACCCTAAGCTATGACTCTTTGGTTTCCAGCTGTGAGCTTTGGCTCCTGTTTCCTGTCTGACCCTGGCTCCAACCTTCAACTCTGATAGCTGGCTCCTGACCTGCCCATTAGCCTCTGATGCCAAATCATCATCCTGACTCTCCAGCCAGAATGCCCACAGACCTGTCTTCTACATCCTCTGATAGGTTCTGCCTCTTACGGGCACCCATGTATGTGGTGTTTATTCTAAAATTGTGGGTGGAGCTTGAACCAGTTTAGTTGTTTCTTTAAAAAGATACTAGATACATTTATTTCTGATTAGGATCAATTTTCCTCTCAGAATAGCTAAAAAATTACTCCTGCTTTCATTAGAAATAGTCATAGAATACTAGAACTGGAAGGGGCCTTGAGAGGTTATCAAGTCCAATCCCCTGCCATCATAGCAGGACTGAGCACCATCTAGATCATCCCTGATAGATGTCTATCTAACCTGCTCTTGAATATCTCCAGTGATGGAGATTCCACAATTTCCCTAGGCAGTTTATTCCAGTGTTTAACCACCCTAACAGTTAGGATGTTTTTCCTAATGTCCAATGTAAACCTCCCTTGCTGCAAGTTAAGCCCATTGCTTCTTGTCCTATCATAAGAGGTCAAGGAGGACATTTTTTTTCTCCTTTTAGATACTTTAGATATTCCCACCTTAGTGAATTAGTAAAAAATCCATTCCTAAAATATGTTCCCAAAGCAAAATAACTAAAAGCAACCCCCCTTGCATTTTAAGTAGCTTCATATCTTACTGTGATTATTTTTGACATCATAGTCTGCTGCCTGTCTAGCAAATATAAAACTTAATTTTCTATTCTCCTGCCCCACCCCTTTGTTCAGTCTTTTATTCATTGTAACAATATATTCTTTGAAGTTTGGGTGTCACACATTTAAAATAAATGCTGGAAGTACTGCCATAGGTCAGCATGTGCCGACTGTGGCTTTCATTGTAATTGGTGTCCCAGTTTCTCTTGGGAACATTTGACCTGACAATTCACCTAATTTATGAGAGAGAAGTCCCTTCATGAAGGCTGATGATGAGAATTTATGGCACCCAGATTGCTTTTTGTTCAAAGAATTCAACTCACAGATAATCTAAACAGTGATACAAAAGTCATTCAACATCTCTGAAGCAGGGCACTTCTACTGTACCATAGTGTTCTGCATAGCAACCTGAATTAGTGCACTGCAGCATAAGGCGATGCCCTGATGAGATCCCTGAAACTGGGGTGCCTTAATTCTCCAGCCTGGGCTGTCTCTCACAATGCTTTGCTAAGTTTGTAAGCCCCTTCAGGCACTGTTATCACCTAGCAAAACAGCATGTGAAGCCCCACACTCAGCTAGATTGCATGAATGCTCTTGAGCCACTCATGAATCTCACAGAAAAACACAAGCAAATCTCTCAAACCCCCAGCCTTGCATTTCCAAAATATACCACAGTGCCATGAACAGAAGTCTGACCTGTGTATGTTTATTCCCAGTCCATCCCTCCTTAGGGTGTCCAACAGAATTGCTGGGACTCTGGAGCTCTGGGCCCCAGAAGGGGTGGGTCCTTGGGCATAAAGGGGTGGGGCTAGGGACTAGCATTCCCCCGCCAGCCCTTCAGCGCTACCCAGGCTGTGACCCTTGGGGTTTCGGTGGCAATTTTAAGGGGTCAATATTCTGTCCATTGCCCCTTTTGCTCCCCACCATCAGCAGCCCTTCCCTTCCCTTGATAGGTGGAGAAGACATACTCTAGCTTTTGTAAACTGCTGAGATTTCCCAAGCACTTCAACCAAAACACGCTGTTTTACGTAAAATTTAAAAGATGTATCAACTACAGAAAGAGTATAAGTGATTATAAGTGGTAGGCACAAAAGGTCAGTAATAGTTGCCAAAGAAAATAAAAGGAAAATGTGAAGTCTAAATCTTAACCCTTATTTCACTAGGCAGTATTTAGATCAAGTGATTTCTCATCCCACTGGATGTTGCAAGTGGGTATCAATTTTTAACACACAAGCTTCCCTCTAAGTCTGGGACCAATCTCTTTCATTCATGTCTTCCCAGCCTTTTTGTTGCTTCCACAGTAGGTGGGGAGGAGAAAGGTAAAAGCATGATGCCACTGTCCCCTATTTTATATCCTGATTCCACATGCCTGGAAAACTCTAGCCCAGACCTATGCTGGTGGGCTTTGCTGAGACGGAAGTGAGCGATCCCCCATTGTGTGATGTTTGCACAGCCTTATTACAACCTTGTAAATCCCTTGTTTACAACTCCCTTGCTGATTAATGGTTGTTTAGCACCCTCCTGGTAGTGGATCTCCCTCCTTTGTTGTCACTGCAGAATCGACAGTGGACAACTCTCAAATTGACAACATGTTTCAGTAACAACCATACAGCAAAATCTCAGCTTCATGCACATGAGCCATATACATATTTGGGTAGAACAATAGGGTTCAAAAGATCATGACATTCTTTGTATGAAATATATAATATGGGGCTCCAGGGTGCTGCTTTGAGGTTCAGGGTGCCACAGCCACACATAGTAATTCTGTGCAAGAAGTCAAAATAGAATTCCTCCAACTGAAAATGTAATATACTAGAAAGTAAACACAAAATGAATGTAAAGCTAAGTTAGGCTCCAAATGTAATTTAAAAAAAAACCCTACCACACCTAATGAAATAAATGCATGAATTTAGTTTAACAATATCTATAACATTGTAAAAATGTAAACACTTCATAGAATCATAGAGCTGGAAGAGACCTCAGGAGGTCATCAAGTCCAGCCCTCTGCCCAAAGCAGGATCAATCCCAACTAAATCAACCCAGCCAGGGCTTTGTCAAGCTGAGATTTAAAAACCTCTAGGGATGGAGATTCCACCATCTCCGTAGGTAACCCATTCCAGTACTTCACCACCCTCCTAAGGAAATAGTTTTTCCTAATATCCAACTTAGACCTCCCCCATTGTAACTTGAGCCCATTGCTCCTTGTTCTGTCACTACTGTGAACAGCCTTTCTCCATCCTCTTTGGAACCTCCCTTCAGGAAGTTGAAGGCTGCTATCAAATTCCATCTCACTCTTCTCTTCTGCAGACTAAACAAACCCAAATCTCTCAGCCTCTCCTCATAGGTCATGTGCTCCAGCCCCCTAATCAATTTAGCTGCCCTCCTCGGGACCCTCTCCAATGTGTCCACATCCTTTCTATTGTGGAGGGCCCAGAAATGGACACAATACTCCAGATGTGGCCTCACCAGAGCCAAATAAAAGGGAATAATCACTTCTCTAGATCTGCTGGCAATGATCCTCCTAATGCAACCTAATATGCCATTCGCCTTCTTGGCTACAAGGGCACACTGTTGACTCATATCCATTTTTCATCCACTGTAATCCCCAGGTCCTTTTCTGCAGAACTGCTACTTAGCCAGTTAGTCTCCAGCCTGTAACAATGCTTGGGATTTTTCCGTCCCAAGTGCAGGGCTCTACACTTGTCCTTGTTGAACCTCATCAGATTTCTTTTGGCCCAATCCGCTAATCTGTCTAGGTCACTCTGGATCCTATCCCTGCTCTCCAGCATATCTACCTCTCCCCCTAGCTTAGTGTCATACACAAACTTGCTGAGGGTACAATCCATCCCCTCATCCAAGTCATTAATAAAAATGTTGAACAAAACCAGCCCTAGAACCGATCCTTGGGGCTACTTCCCTGTAGCTCATCATAATTGCCTCCACTGTGGCAGCACTAAGGCTCAGATTCAGCAAGGTAGGCAGTGCCATTGATTTCAATAGCCTTCTCCCTCCCCATTCGCGCCATTTCTCTCCGCCCCGCCCCCCGTTTGATTTCAATAGGATAATTTACATGCTCAAAGTAAGTTACATACTTAAGTGCCTTGCTGAATTGAAACCTGAGAAGGGAAGAAACACCATGGACTCTCTCTAAGGGTGTGTCTAGACTACAGGGTTTTGTCGACAAAACTATACCTGCGTCTACACTACCGCCGAGTTCTGTCGACATAACGTCGACAGAACTCAGCAGTTTTGTCGACGGCTGTAAACCTCATTTTACGAGGAATAACGCCTTCTGTCAACAGAGTTCTGTTGACAGAAGGCGTTATTGCATCTAAACTGTCCTTTGCGTCTACACTGCCATGTCGACAAAGCGGCTTGCTTTGTTGACAGAACTGGATGTAGTCTAGACGCTCTTTGTCAACAGTATCTGTTGACAAAACTTCTGTCGACAAAAGCCTGTAGTCTAGACGTACCCTTAGTATAGCTATTCTGGATCATCCATAATTTGGTTCACTTACAAATAAACCATGCAGCGCAGTTGAGGGATAGATGGAAGACAGACTAAAACCTTTGTGCTGGTTTGCCGGATTGGTGGATCCCTCACATTGGGCTAGTTACCCATTTTCAGCAAACGCAGCTCTTCTGTAAGTCCTATGAATGACAAGTTTTAAGAGTGGCCACAGTAATTTGACACAAATATTCATAATACTGCCTAGTTAAACTAGCAGGTGTTCTGTGCCCTGTTTTGTAAAAGAAATTAAGCCTTAATAAGGAACCTCTCCTCAGTGCTCGGCTCTGAATTCTTTGCTGAGAAGCCAGGCATACAGACATCAACCCACAATGACGTGTGAAGGCTAATAACCTGTTAGAATAGAAATTACAGGTACCATAATCAGCAGAATGTGAATTACACTACTGCAGACTGGTAAATTGAATGAATGGTGAAAAGTAAATTGGGGACCAGACACTTAGCTGATGTAAATTGACCTAGTTCCAGCCATCGTCATAGGACTGTGTGAACTTATACCAGCTGAGGATTTAACTCTATATTTACAAGATATTTTCTGTTGTAAATAATTCCAGGTGGTATTAGTGACACACACTGGTAAGGATCTTTATAAAGATATTTGTATATGATTTTTAGCTTGGTAGTATCCTTTTAAAGTGAATTCCCTATTTGGTTACTAAATATTTTCTAAGTTATTCATAACACTACACATCTGGTCTCCAGCAGGCATGTACCATAGCTTCAGGGCGTTTACTAGTAACTAGGGCCAGATTAACCCATCAGTGGGTCGTAGGCAAACTCCACCACCCTTCTTCCAGCTAGATCCCCTAGGCTGGCACACTTTGCAGTGCCCTCTCTTGCAAAGCCCCTCCAATATGGTAGGGAGACTATGGGGCCAAACCTGAGTTGGCAGCGAGGTAGCCAGCGTTGCTCCAGGGAGTACCTGAGCAAGACCATTGGAGCTCACCCAGGCTACCTTACAAATTGGGGATTTCCCCTGAAGCTGAGTTGTTCAAGCCTTAATCTGACCTGGTTAGTAACTAACTTGTGAAACAGACAGAAAGACATACTGAAGTGACACTTCTGTTTTAAACTGATCTGCGAGAGGAATAAAAGAGGGAGACATCCCAGCCATTCCTCCTAATTTCCTTTCTTGTTGTGGACATCTTTGCTCTTCCCGATGAACTGGGTGCTTTCACAAGTTGCTAGGGAAGCTGATCCTTGTGAGATGGACAGGGCCAATCAGAAAGAGGTGGGTAGGAGGGCCATTTGGCCTGGGCCTCAAGCTCAAAGGGGGCCTAAAATTTAGACACTTGTTCATTTTTTTGACATTTGATAACTTTCACAATTTGTTTTTATGCACATCCATATCGGACCAATATGTGACACACTCTCAGCTCAGAGCTGCAAATTTGAGCATATAAGAGTTGAGAAAGGCTAGAAAAGCACTGTTAAATAAAAAATAAATAAAATCATGTCTCACTCTTTTTTGGTGCCTTATTTTGTTTTCATGTGTCATCATTTTAATTTTTATTATGGCTAGGAGCCTCAAAAGCTTAAAGTGGCCAGGACTTCTCTGGACCTCTAACAGGGCCTGGAGATGAATGGAACCAGTGAAGAGGAGGGACCATAAAAATACAAGTAACATTTGAATGCTGATGTAGCTAAAGACACAACAAATACAGGGTACTGGTAAAAGGGTAAAAAGACAAGGGATCCAGAAGGGAATGCTGAAAAGAAAAGCCTAGCCCATGTACCAAGAAAAAGTTCAAGGAGTCAGTGGTGCTGTCTAGAGCAACTCTGCCCAAATGCAGAAGATGAGCAGGGAATGGAAATAGTCTGACGGTCAACAGATCAGGTCTTCCAGAGGTAACACAAGGTTACCCCAAAATGCTGGCCAATATGCTGGAACTCTAGGAGAGCCTCTATAATGTTCATTTTCCCTTCCCATTTCATCCTTGGCCTCTCCGTTGAGGATGACAACCTAAATCAGACCCTTGATCAGTGGTGAACTACTAGGAGCCCAGAATTAGCTATACCAGATCAGCTCAGTAACCAATCTAGTTGTACCAGAGCGCCAGTCTTGGCCAGCACAAGAAGTTGCAGAGGAAGGTGCCAGAACTTCCACAGTATGCAGTTATGGAATAACCTGTGAGCCTGGAAAATTTCTTCCTAATATCCATGGTAAGTTTGGCTTTTGCCCTGACACTTGAGGGTTCACATTCCTCTTGAATGCGGTTTCAATTTGTAAAACCAACAAGTAGTCCTGTGGCACGTTAGAGAGAAAAAATATATTTAATATAAAATCATGAGCTTTTGTGAGCAAAACCCACTTTTCAGATGAGCTAGTGTGGGGGAAAAAAAGGGAACCCAGAATTTATAACAGAAAAAGAAGGGAAATCGAGAGAGAGAGGAAAAAAAGTACCTGTCAGTTGTAGTGCCGGTACTAACGAGCAGGGCTCGACAAATACGCTTATCTACTTGCCCGTGGTTAGTAGATTTTAGCCAGTCACCCCGTTCACTAGCGGTCCGTGCATGCGCAGTCCGGGTCTCGTGCATGTACAGTGCGGGGGCTGGCAAGTGGCTTTCACCGCGATCGTCGAGCCCTGCTAATGAGGCTAATTGAGTGGGCTGGAAGTGTCCCATACTCAGCTTTTGATGTAAATGAAGTGTTAACTCTGGATGTTTTTATTCTGCATGTAAGCATCCAATCCTTTTTGGAATCTTCCTAAACTTATGGCCTCAAAACTATCTAGTGGCAATGAATGCCACAAATTGTTTAAATGTTGCATAAAGCTTGTCTTTTTGTCAGTTTCAAACTAGCTGCCTTTCACATTCACTGAATTGCCTCTTTCTTTTATTGAGAATAGAAGTGCCCACTAACCTTCTCTCAAATTGCCTTCTCTTTATTATTTATTTTCTATATCTTTGCCATATCCCTTTACCATTCTCATCTGCCTCTATTTCTGCTTTACCATTTTTAAAGACATGATGATAACTGAAGAGTATTTTAGGTGAAGGTGCGCCATTGATTTATACAATGGCATTGCAATGTGTTCAGGGATGTTCTCCATCCAATCCCGCAAGCATGCTTACATTCATAGCTGCCTCTGTTGAGCAGTGATCTTCTCAGGGCATCTTTATGGGAATTGGTACCCTTTACAACAGTGTTTCTTAAACTTTTTAAGACCGAGGAACACCAAACAATTTTTTTTATGAGGAACACCAAGGATTTTTTTGTTGGGGAGGGGAGTTATTGAGAAGAAAAAAGTCACCTGCCCCTTTAAGGGTGGCCATTTTGAACTATCATTTTCCACAGCACATCTCTGACTGCCTCGCGGCACACTGGAACACAGTTTAAGAACACTGCTTTACAAGGTTCTAAATTAACAGCATGAGTAGCCATCCCACCCAGCATGCATACTGGTAAAGGAGCAAGCTACCTCCTTACACCAAAGTGATGTATATAGGAAAACCTGTATCAGCAAATGCAGAACAATGGTGCCACATGCGTGAGTTTAATAATCCACTTTACCACTCTACTACAAACTAGTTTCTTCATTCTCGTTAAATGTTCAAGCAAAAATTACCTGAAGGTGGAGTTAAGATTGAAAGTACATATCAGTAATTTAAGGCAATTGAGGACTAACAATTTTGAGATTTTTTTTTCCTTTTGTAATGAAAATATTTTAATTTATTGTATTATGTCAATAAACATGGAGTTAGTTATCCAAGGTAATATAATGGAGTTATCCATTATATTAGTTATCCAAGGTATTATACTGCATTCTGTTCATGAATATTAGAAACAAAATGCATGGTATACAATTCTGAATGGTTAGTGCACATGCACAAATTAAAAATTCTCAGAGGTGTAGCTGTGTTAGTCTGTAACTTTAAAAACAATGAGTAGTTCTGTGGCACCTCAGAGATTAACAAAAATATATATAGTATCATGAGCTTTCATGGGCAAAACCCACTTCTTCAGATGAGTTGGAAACATTATGTTTTATGGACATATTAGATGCTTTAAAACTGTCAGATTTTTTTGAATGAAATCAGTTCACTGCATGTACAAGTTATCTGCAAAGCTTTATTTTAAAAACATTTCCTTTTATAGCAACACGCACAAACCTGAAATCAACAAATACTTTAGTTTTACAAGGGTCTTAACTGATTTTTTTTTTTTTTTTAAAGTTTCCTTACTGAGATTGTAGGGCCAGCCCAGGTCACCCACCCCCAGCCCTCAGGATATCCTGGAAGCTGCAGCCCAGTCTCAGCAACACCTGGCAGCTGTGTGGCCCCAGTCTCCCCAGCTGGCTAAAGCACTGGTCAGCCAGACAGCCATGTCTCAACCCCAAACTTCCAGACCACCAGGCAGCTGCATTGTCCCAGCCTTCCACCCAGCAGGAGGGTAGGACCACCACTGTTTCTGTTAAGGCAATGCCTTCCCTCACCTACATAATCTACCACTCTTGCCCATCATCTTCCAAAATGGCCACCCAGCTCTTTTGAATCTAGAGTGTCATTCCATTCTCCCCAACAGACACTCCTACAACTTCTCCAATGGGAGAATCTTTGTTAGGAGAGAATTTCTCACTCCCTTGGTCCGCTCATCATTCCTCAGAGTCCAGCTCTTCAACACAGAGACATCAGTGGGGGAAGCTCTCCTCTCTCCTTCAACCATTTCTGGACCTTTTTGGTTTAGAATCAACAGACACTTCTACCTTCAGCCATGGCTCTGACTTGCCAGCCTATAAAAACCCTTTTTCAGCTCCTCTACTTTGGTTTTCTCCCTCTAATCCTCTCTGTCTGGTAGCTCTCATCACAGTCCTTTACCTGTCTGACCTTTTATAGCCTCCCAGGTGTTGCTTTCCTTCCCCTTCCCCCTTCCCCATCTTTATTGGCCTGACTGGGAACACCTGGACTGAAATAGGAGTGCTGAATCCACTTTTGTGTAATGAGCCAGCTCCCTTGTTTAAATAATTTAAAATGCTGTATTTTGGAAAGATTATATGGTTATTGTTCTTTTAGGCTCCAATCAGCAAAGCACTTAAGCACACACTTAATGATGTCTCACTGAAGTCTGCATAGCTGAAATTCAGGGATTTAGCATGTGCTTTAAATTAAGCACTCCCAGAAATGCTTTCCAGAGCAGGGGCTAAAGTTTGGAAAAGAACAAAAGGTGAAACAGGGGTTTTGGCTACTCTTGACACTTATTTAATGGGAAGCTTGTTTGAAAATAGCCAATATTATCTTGCTATTTATTTTCTCTGCTGAAGCTTATTTCACAGTGGCCCTAATCCTGCACTGAGGACCAAATGAGTACCATGATTCATCTATGCAGAGCCCCCAGATCAAGGCCTTAAACAATGACAAGTGACAGATGTGTGGTGCTATTGCTTAATCGATGCACTACTGGAAGGTGCTCACAAAAGACAGCGCTGAGCATGGTATTAGAAGACATATAGAATAAAACCATAATAGAATAGTAATGAGGAAGCTCAATATTAGGCAGAGTATCAACAATCGGTGCAGGTATCAACAATCGCAAAGTAGGGAAGGGATGTGTGTGAAAAATTCTATACTAGGAAACTCAGAAGACATTCAGAAGCTCTCGTAATGAAAGTCTAATTGTGCAAATTACATTGTGAAGGTCCAATCCTGCAATTCTGGAGTAGTCCCTTTGCAAGTAGTCCTGGTGGCATGAATGGGTCTAAGAAGTTTTTCAGGTCTTTATAACTTGAGGTCCCAGGAAAATAGCATCTAACTAAGGGCTATACCTTGCAGGCCAGATCCTACAGATTTCCCACTGGGTTCAAGTATGTTAAGTGCCATCTACATGCCTATGCTCTCTCTTTATTAGGAATAAGTAATCATACTCTATTATTCTGCATTATTTCATTGAGGGAAAACCAGTGCTACTAAAACAAATCCAAATTAATGTTTCAGAGAGGTAGCCGAGTTATTCATTTTCCAAATGAATGTGTTTTGCCTAGCTTTTACATCAAATGTCAAAGGAAAGGTTGTGTCTTGTGCTTATAGGTTTGATTTTGAGAGGCTGAGCTTACAAACATTCCTGTCTCTCTCTAGGATCTTTTACAGTGCCCATCACTATGGTATTGGAGTGCCTTGGATATTGATTAATATGAACACAAGAAGATCTCTATATGTCTCTCCCTTTCCTTTCTCATTACCAGAAGGGTGTTGGCATGTTTGTTGTCGAATGGCTGACCTAGGTGGGGTTGTTGAGGGAAAGCCAAGTCAATGGTCTCCCTTACATATTTTGTTCTGAAGATGCTGAGTTTTTCAGTCATTCTGATAAGCGGGTTCCACAGTTTGGGGCCAGTTGCTGAGAAAATTGTGTCCACGTAGCACAGGATTCTCACTCTTGGGGCTGACGGTTCCATTGTTACAGAGAAATGGAGTTGTCTTGGAGAGATATTGATCTTACAGAGTGGGGCGGAGTCCCTGGGTGCAGCGTGTATAGTAGGTTGAGGGAGGCTGAGCCTCCCCAAACAGCCCAATGAGACCCAGCCCATGCTCCATCTGGAAGGTCTCCTCTTGCTTTAGCCCCAGCTCAGGCAGGCTGGCTGCTCCTTTTCAGGGAAGCGTGCTAGGGCTGGGGCTATGGCTAGTGTGGCCATGGCCTGCCTAATGGCTTGGGGTAGCTGGGGCTGCACAGTGCTGGGTGCCACCTGGTTCTCAGGAGATAGGGAGCCTCCTGGTTCTAGGGCTGCCTGCCCTATGCTGGGTCTGGGAAGGGCAGCATGCTGCCTGGCTGGTGCTCAGGGGCAGGGAGCGCCATGTGCTGCTGGAAAGGGGAGACTGGTGGCCATGGGGAGAAGCTCTGGGCTCCAATGAGGAAAGAGGGGCATGAGGGGTAGGCTTGCCAGGGGCTATCTGCCCTGCACTGCTGGGCCATCCACTGTCCATGTCAGGCACATAACTTGGGCACATAACTTGGGACAATCTTATGGAGGGCTTTGCCAATGAGCATCAAAACCATGGCTCTCTGTCAGAATGTACCATAGAGCATCAGAAATATACCATAAAAAGAGTAAATAATGCTATAAAATATTTTAGCTATTTCTGTGCATTGCACAATTACCACAAAACAGTTTACTCCACTGATTTCAGCTCAACAAAACATTAATAGAGCAGCCACAACTGTGAGAGTGTTAGTATGAAATATACTTTGAATTAATCTCCCTAAGACTAGGAGGTCACAAAATATACTGTAGGTGGAAATGACCCAGTTTATAGGATAGCACACCACTATCACTGGTGCATAGGGTTGCCAGTCCTCCAGGATTGCCCTGGCGTCTCCAAGAATTAAAGATTAATCTTTACTGAAAGAATATATGAATCCTCAAGGAATAGGTCCAGCCAAAATTGCCATCCCTAGTGAATAGTTCTAGCTAACAAAGTCTATGCTAGTGTCAGGAAGATAGGAGACCCTCTTCATCTTTGGATTCTTCAATTGCATTTATTTTCCCAGAGTTGGCCATTGGGTTTGACAAAGCCTATACCCACTAAGATTGTCTAATTTGGAGGACATAGTAAGACAACTTTAGTTTTTAAAAGCAAAATTCTAGCCCTTTTCTCAGGGAGCCATGTACCCATCTAAGGCTCATATATTTCCCCTATTGCCATAGTAATGAGAACCTCACACTCTGCAGGGTATTTATCCTCACAACACCCTGGTGCGGTAGGGCAGCGCTGCCATCCCATTTTAGAAATGAGGGATTGAGGCACAGAGGGATTAAATGACTTGCCGAAGGTCACGCAGGAAGTCCGGCAAAGCGCATCTCACAAGTCCTGGGCTTGTCTCTCCCTGGACCATCTTCTTCAGAGTAAAGTGATATGGTTTGATGGCTTGAAGAACAGCCTTCCTTTCTGTACCAGGAGGCTAAGGAGAAGGAATCTAAAATCCCTCTCACAAAACACACCTTTTAAATCAAAGTTGTTTGAGCTTGTCTACAGTTCAAACACAACAGCAGCATAGCTGCACCATTGTAGTGTTTTACTGTGGACACTAACATCTGTGGAGGTAATTCCCTTCCCTGAGAGTCTGTAGCTAAGTTGAGGAAGATTCCTTCTGTCAACCTAGCACTGACTCTATGGGGATTTAGATTGGCTTATCTAAACTGCTCAAGGGTATGGATTTTTCACTCCCCTGATTGATGTAGTTGAATTGACCTGCTTTTCTAGTGTAGGCCTTAGTTACATTTGGGGTGTATGCAAAGAATCATCTCACTCCTTCTGACTGGTTTCTGTAAGTGGTGAGAAGAGAGGCCCTGAGTCTGCAAAGCACTTAAGCACATTCATGAATTGGGATGGCTTCAGGACCAGATTTTTGAAGATGTGTAGGTGTCTAGATAGGCACCTAGTGGGATTTTTCATAGCACTAGGCACCTAGATGCTATTGAGAGCAATGTGCTTTGCTGCATCAGGGCCATAGTAGACTGGAATCAGTTTCGGATGGGGTCTGCAGGAGGCAAAATAATGGTTTGCAGGCCTGTCCAAATATGTAAAAGCTGGCCTTGTGTTCATCTTGGATTATTCCCAAAATGAGGTTTTGTGCACCCTGCACACTGACTTGTGGTCCATGACTTGTATACTTGAAGACTGCATCTGTATGGTTTTAAATGACTGACAATATACTGATGCTTCCGTGATGCTGAGGAGTCATTTACTGGTGCCCTCCCCTATTCCTTGTCACTCAACACTAAGCTTTTGGAAGCTTGCCATGCCTCTGACAGCTGATTCTTTGCATGAGAGCAGAATGCACGGCACAATAAGATCCAGGAGAAGAGGCGGGATTTTCATATTTTGCTCTGATGTCAACAGCAGTAATCTTCAAAAGAGAGACCCCTCCCCCCCCCTTGGGGAGCTGGATTCTTCCAGGAGGGACCACCCTTGCCATTTAATCAAGCCTGATCAGGGGAGCACAGAGCTTTTTCTGCAGGCCAGGACTGTGTGCACCGACCAGGCGCCAGGGCCTCCCGCCCACAATCCTCATTAAAGAAAAATCACAGCGGCACAAAGACTGTTTACTTATTTGTAGTATCTCAGCAACAGCTCATCTGGTTTTGCTTTGGTGATTTTTATTAAAAGAAATGCCACATGCTGTCACAAGAGTAGCAAAATCACTCTTGCTGTGGGTCAGAGGGTATGCCTGTATGCTGAGACTGGTTCTGCACCGCTAGTCTTTCAGACTTCACCTGAAAACTTGGGGTGCTAGACAAGTGATGAGGATGGCACTAGTGTACTATTCAAGCTATATTAGATGGCAAGATCTTTGGGACAGAGACCCTGTTGTTGTTTTATGCCTATCTAGGGCAGATGATGCATACAAGGTATGGAATCTTCCAGTGACTATTCCTTTCTTCATTTTGACATGACTTTTGTAGCTTGTTTTGATAATGAAATCTTAGTGGATTGCAAAACACCATGCAGAACTAGCGTGAATAGCAATCATCAGCACATCTGCCCCTCCCTCCCCCCCTCTATATATACGTTAGTTTCTAAGGTGCCACAGGACCACTCATTGCTAAGCTATGAGATATTATTCTGAGTTTGACTGGAAGAGAAAATTGAAAGCTTCAGAAAAAAGGATAGGAGACCAATGAGTCTCTTATAGTAAGTAATGTTATCTGGAGAGGACAATAGTTCAGAGTGTAGTAGAGTCTGAGGTGGACTTTACAGACTCCATTCTTTCTTACCATTATATTTTCAGTCTTTGATCAAAGGACTGCGTTGATCTGAGCTGTTGGATCAGCTCTGGGTGTCGCTTATCAAATGTGCAGGCTTAACTGGGGGTACCCTGGAGCATGCCAGGAACTGTTTCTGAGTAATGGAAAAATGGTGCTCATAAATGATTTCAGAATCATTACTCGCCCAAATGAAAACATCTCTGAAGCTCAATGGATGGTCAGACAAAACTTTGAAAAGGGATCACTTTGGTTTTATAGCTTTTGCCCCCACCTGCAACCCTACTTCTCCACAGCAATCAGTTGTGAAATGAGGACAAGGAATACTTTGGAGTAGGAAGCATCAGCCCATAAATCTTTAAGAAACAAAGATCCCATTGGCACTGGAAATATCTTCAGATCAAAGGAGAACTTCAGGTAATACAATATGGATGGAATTGTTGTTCACGTACAAGGCATAGCCATATACACATGTGCAAAAAAGATTTTGCATGTGTACATGGCTAGATGGGGACTTATGGATGCACAGGCTCACTAGCCATGTGCAAATCCCTGATGAACATCTGTGGTTGCTGAAAATCAGGCCTTCTGTGTACCCCATAAGGCACCCGCATGCTTGAAATGCCCCTTGGCACTCCCTGCTTTACTGTAGTATCCAGCCAAGCTAGGAGAAAAAATAATAATAAAAAATGTTTGGTGCCTAGTAGCTCCAGGTGCTGAACTATCTTCTTGAAATACTCCATCTGCAGCACTTCACAAGCCTACCCTTTATTTTTACTGGCTGCAGTTCTTGGGCTAGTGTTGACAGTTTAGTTTACAATAACAGTAAGAGTTACCATTACTACTCTTGGCCAGAAAGAGGGTCAAGTTCTGTGAGTGATGTGTTGCAATCTTATAAAGTCAATCACATAGAAAACGTTATTTTGGTGAATTAATATTTTCCAGGGGATTTGGGATGAGCAAGAATGGTTGTAATTATTTCTAACCATGTCTGTTAGGGAGGACATATGGAAAGATTAGTCTCAAGAATCTTATTATTGGACATAGTCTTCCCTTGGGGATTATACCACAACCTCCTCCCTCCTTGTTCCCCTCCCCCCACTTTTCATTACATCAAAGTTCAGTGTAAGAAATTCCCCTGGTAACATGTGTACAGATAGTGCTTAGCAGATTCAAAATATGTGATGGTTAGAGAGATAGGATATGCTGAGCGGGCTTAAAAGAGAAGTGTGTGTGAGGGGCTAATTCTAAAAGCTAGAAGGCAGGGGGAAGTTTTAGGCCAAGAAAGAGGGTTTGCCATTGGTTAGTAGGGATATGCTGCTGCTAGTGAAGTCTTTAGGCAGATGGCCAGGCTGGCATGAAGCATGGCAGCAGCATTAAGGAAGCTGTCTGGAAAGCATACGCTGGAAGATAGAAATTCAGTGCATATCAGCGGAGGAGGCGTGGGCAGTACAGAAGCAAGTTAATGCAGCCAGCACACAAATCTACTGTGGTACTTGCACCGAAAGAAGTTCAGAGTGAAGGTTTCATTTTCATAGCTGCCTCTTAGCTGGGTGGGAAAGTGCTTTTAGGGGACATTTGTTAAAATATAGAAAAGCACTTTTATAGAACCACAGCAAGTGCTACAAACTACAACACAAACCAAACTTTGATTAGTGGTATTTCAATTTACTAGAAATATAACAAATATCGACCCCAAACTCTTGGCTGCTTGCAGACCTATCACCACCAACTATGATCTTGGCATTCCCTATGTAAACTAATCATGGTTTGGCATAGTCAGTACTAGGATGAGGGATCACCAAGAAAAGCCCAGAGACTGCGCAAAGCAACGCTGAGAAGGTGATTGAATGAAATACTGGTGCTAGGATGTACTGTGCCATAAGAGCTGTTGTCTTCAATGTGCCATTTGCTATTTGTGGCTCTAAAGATCCTTCAGAGCATTTTGTAAATGTAGGGCAGTGAACATCAACACTGTGGCCATGTTCTGCTTTGGATAAATTACTTTCTGACTCCTTAATTTCCCCCCAACAGTTCCGACAGAATACAATATTCAGATTCTGACCTGTTGGGCAATGTTTTCCTTCACTGCTCAGGAGGCAGCACTTTAGTAGGGGGGCACATAGTGATTCCTATATCTGGTTTGTAAATCTCTTGCTCAAAGGTTTGAAAGTTCCTTCTGCTGTGCAAATGTGACGTCACTGTATTTCAAACTGCGGAGACCATTGTGGTCTCCTCAGTTGGCTCTCTTAAAAAGTTTATGGGATCTCTCCATCACTCAGGCTCAACTGTCATTTGAGAACTCAGAAACAGAGGTTGATCAATCAATCAGGAGAACTTCAGCAGATGAGTGCATAGGACCAAAAGAGCAGTTGGGATGCAGAAGGACTGGAAAAGGAGGTAAAGCATTAAGGAAGTAAATGAGGGGGTCAGAAGAAAGATCTCATCTTTCTTCATATTCTGCATGCACACGTGTGTACACATATATGCACACACATGAGCATCATTTCACAACACCTTTGAGATGCTCACAAATAATTTACATAGATTTTATCCTATAGAGAAAGGATGATCCAGGGGGTTAGCATGCTAGCGGAGACTTGAGAAAGCCAGGTTCAATTACCTCCTGACTTCCTGTGTCATAGTCTTGCTGTGCCTCAGTTCCTCATCTGTAAAGTTCCTTCCCTCACAGGGGAGTTGTCAGAATACACATGAGAGATTGTGTGGTGCTCACATACCGCAATAATGGGGGTGTAAACAGAGTTAGCCATCTCTCATTCACACCCTTGTGGTCTAAACTCATGCTCAGGCAACTTGCCTCAGTTTCCCCTTTAGGACTGTTCAATAAACTCAGACAATTTTGTCCATTCCCATCCCTTCTCAGGTTGTGCTTTATTAAAGGAATATTCAGAATAAAGTCTCACAAATAAAGATTTCTTTTCCTCTTTTTTTCCCCTTTGGCCTACCACTTCTAGGCCCTACCTGGCTGGGGTCTCTCTCCTAGAACCTTCTCATTCTTAGCAATCTCTAGTCTTTGAACATTCCTCCCTTCATTGCTGTCCCCTGCTGTGCTTTATGGGGAATTCACCTAATCTCTCCTCTGGATCATTCTGTAATCAGGTTTGTCTAATGCCATTGGCACGCCTGGACTTCAGCCCTTATTTAAGGCAGGAATGGAGAACCACCAGGTCTAGTACCCAGCTTCCTTTGATCTGGCCCTCAAGACTCAGGGATTCCCTCCTGAGGGAGGCGGGGGGAGAGAAAGCAGCAGGGAGCCAGCGCTAAGGCCCTGCGTGGCTCGCTCTGCCTAGTGAAAGGGAAGAAGTGACTCTGCGCATTGCCATTTCCTCTCCCCCCCAATTGAAGGAACGGTGGCACAGGGAAGCATTCACCTGCGGGTCTATGGGAGAGGTGGGGGATGGTTCCTGCCAGCACAGGGCCACATGGAGTCACCTGTGTCTCCCTGGGAGCTGCGCCAGGTAACCACCCCAATCTTCTGTTTCCTCCCACAGCCTCCCTTCCTCCCAGACCCTGAACCCCCACCCCAGTCCGCTTCTGCACCCTACCTCCCACCCAAAGCCCACACCTCCATTCCTGGCCTGTTCCCCGGCAGCCCCCTTATGCACACCATACCTTTCCACCCCAGAGCCCAGAGTCCCACACCCAAAATCTACTAGCCCTGGGCCCCCAGCAGAGTTAATCTGATCCTGGAAACCCTGAGCTTCACCCCCACTTTCTGTGGGGCTGAAGTGCGAGGGAAACCCAGGTGCCCGAGTTGCCTGCTTCTCATTTGGAGCCACATCAGTGAGCATTATTTTTTTCTCCTTCTCACTTGGGGGGCCAGGTCACTGAGGGGTTCTTATTGTTTTTTTGGGGAGGGTTGCCTCTCACTTGTGCGTGGCCCCAGCTGATTTTTCTGTGAGTCAGTGGCCCCTAGTCCAAAAAAAGTTCCCCACCCCTTCAAGAACTGAGTCATGCATGGACAGGTGACTTGCCCATGTGGCTCCAAACTGTTACCCACCAGCTCTGTGATTCTTGGGGAACCAGAACATGGTTACCCATCAGCCTTGTGCTCTTGGGGAGCCAGGGAGTGACATTCATGGAAAACCATCCCCCTCCCTCAGGCCTCTGCTAGAATCAAAGACAAAGCAATGAAAAGGCCAGGGGAAGACACACCTAAACTGCTTCAGACAAGGGTGATACAATTAAGGAAACACCCCAGCCTCATTTGCATTAAAGATGGAACAGAGGGACATCTCATTAGCATACAGAATGGAGAGCAGCTCTTCCAAGGCAGGAACCACAGTGAACTATGGGATACCAAAAGCAGAGAAGCACTGCCTGATGGGAAATCCCTGCTCCAGATGCTAATGAACCCAGGCCTGCTCACACCCAAATTAGTCATTATCAGACCAATTCTAGTAACGATCCTATTGACATCTAAAATACTGAAACTGCCTAGTTGCATTGTGAGCTCGTTCAAGGAACATCACCCATAACCAGGGATGATCAGTCTCTATTGTCTCTCCTCTTTCTCTTTGAACTATCCCTATAAAAACGCCTATCCTTGCCCCAAGAAAAACTGTTCTGATACCTGGATTTAAACTGCATCAGTTCCATTGAGACTTCTTCATCTCCTGTCTGATCGTGCTGGGGGCTCTGTTCTGCTTGTCTCCTGCCCTCTGGACCCCCGGCTACCATCATCATCTGGGAACCCCGATCAGTGCCAGCTCCATGGAGTGGTGAGGTCGGTCTCTCTCTCTCTCTCCCTCCCATCAACTATCTCTCTAAGCATAGCCTCCTGACCCTGCCCTATGTTAACTGTTATATGGTTACCTAACATTTGTAATCAGTTTCAATTTATATTTAAAATTGTAACTGTTAGATTTAATATTGTAACTTTTTGATATCTATTCACTACTTCAGAAATAAATAACTTTCATTGTTAAGCTGGTTGCTTCTCTCTCTCTTTCTCTTTTGCTCACTCTTCCTTAAGGGGTGTTGTTTTGGCTTCCCCATTCGCTCTGCAACAACACTTCTTGTACCCAAGCTAAAGATCCCTGTAGTGCCCAAAATCCTGTGGGGTTTGCTCATTGTGTGGTATACCAGTGAATGACTGTGGTGTGAAAGTGGGGATAGGGGGTGCTGAACCTGGGGGCTTATGAGGATGGCAGCTTAAAGTGCTGTTTAATCCAGCCCATTGAGTCCAAAGGCACATGAGGGTGCAGTGTGGCATTGCTGTTAAACCCAGCCAGTTGAGTCCAGGGACATATGAGGGGGTCAGCTTGTGAGTGCTGATTACCCAGTCCTCTCAGATGTGCTCTGGTAGTGGGTGTGAGTGTCTGTGTGTGTTGCTAAGGTGGGAAGAACCCCATCCTGAGGAATCTAGTTCCTGCAGGAGAGCTCCAGTGGGAGGGGGAATTGGCAGCAGGGAGAATTCAGCTCCCTATGAGAGCACAAGCAGCACACTGATAGAATGGTTAACCTTTCCCCAGTCCCATAAGCGTAACCCTGATAAATGAGCATACCCCAGAGTATTGGGCAAATCTAGTAACAAAACACCATTTTACTGCTGTACTTTCCACAGCAAGAGCAATGGGATTCTCTCCTTATGACAAGATACGAAAGGCTCTGAAAACCAAGGGCGCCATTTTGAGCATGTTTGTGTCGGGAGAGGGGGAAGGAGGGGGGAGCAGCCGTGTGCTCCAGGATGCAGCTTACTTTTCATCCCGTTTCCCGGACACTAAGGGAGTGAGGGGAAAGTGCTTACATTCCATGCATTCCTCTCACACCTGGCTGGTGAAAGGAGCTCACCAGCCAGGTGTGAGAGGACTGCACCAGCCAGGTGTGAGAGGACTGCACAGTCCACAGTGAGGACTTTCCCCTCACTCCCTTAGCGTCCTGGGGAACAGGATGAAAAGCTTGCCGTGTCCTGGAGTGCACAGCTGCTGCCCCCCCACATGCTCGAAATTGCACCCTTGCTGGAAACCCCATCATTTTGTCTTCAATCCTATTTCATTCCTATGGAGGATCTTAGCCATGAACTGAAGCTCTAAACAAAGGGCTGAATGATCCATCCAAGCTTTTGATGTACTCCAGTGACTTGACTTAAGCCAGGAGTTTATTCCATCACTACTATAAGCCTGAACCATGAAATCTGCGTGTTGTATGTATTTGGTTCATTTAACAATTTTAACTCTCAATCTTTCTTTTTATAAATAGACCTTTAAATTTTAGATGCTAAAGAATTGGCAACAGCATGATTATTGGGTAAGATTCTAAGTTATAAATTGACCAGGGCACATGGCTGGTCCTCTGGAATTGGAAGAATCTTTTGTTTGGTGATATTGGTTTTCATAGCCTCTTTTCATAATCTCTAATCTGTACAAGGAGTGCTACTGATGGTGATAAGGGAGAACTATAGTGTCTGAAAGACTTACTTGTATCACTACTTGTTAGCCAGTGTGAAACAGAAGTTCTCTTTTTGTGACTGGTCTGGTGTGCTTTATAGTAGAGGAACCCCAGTCTTGGGTTCTGTCAGCCCTTGTCTGTAAGCAGTTTGCCTTGAATTGATACACTCAATAGTGTCCCCCGAGAGCACCCTTTGTTACAGGTGGGACCGCTGAAAGGCACCTGATACTAAGGAAGCACTGACCACCCACCCCTTTGAAAATCACGCTCCTTTAAAGGAGTTTTAAAGCATGCAATTGGAGGCTTCAAAAAAGACATCACTTGTGAAAATCTTGGATCCTCTAATGACATGGAAATAATGTTTATTTCCATAGAATTTGTTAGGGCAGAAAAGTAGGATTTTTGTGTCAGATATACAGTGCATGTACACATCCATCCATATGTCCCTTTCTGCTTTTGTAATGCAAAGCAGACTGGCTAGTAGATAATACCTTGTAGGTAGAAAAGCCGCAGCATAGCATAGCTAGACAAATTCTGGAGGTCTGCTAGAGATCCTTGTGCTCTTTTGCTGCCCTGTGTTGTCACTGGAGGTCTGATAGAGAGTGCTCCTGTGCTGGCTACCAGTAGACTGATTCATTCCCACAGCCTCCTTCCCTTGGATGTAACTCAGTCACCGTGTGATGGTGACAGACAAAGACACTTACAGGAACACTGATCAGAAAAAAATCTCTTTCCTTTGCCACCACAGTCTCTCCTCTCACCATTTATGCAAGGGCTTTCTCTTGCAACACAACCAGAGGAATGCTAGAAAACTGGAGTTCAGCACATATTAGTACTTGGCAGTGAGCTACTACCTCCTGCCATTAGTGGCATGTTTACTGCAGGCCTAAAGCAACAATAGAACTGCCTTATGGAATGTACAGTGATTACAGTGTTGAGTAGAACCGCATTTTCAGCTGTCGATGCTTTGGCAGTGGGTGCCTTTACAATAGGTAAGAGTGGGGTGCATTGTGGTACAAGCAGGACCAAAAAGCACAGAGTGATCCATGCAATTGCAATAGTGGTAAGTGTTTTAACAGTGAGAATCTGGAAGTGGCCCATGTATTCAGTATTACTTTGTGTGTGTGTGTGTGGGAAGAACCATAATATGTTAACTCCTCAAGTGCCTGTCAGCATAAATGAGTAATTCCGCTTTTAGAAATATAAAAATGTATGACTCTACTATGTCAAATGGAACAAGATTTTATTTATATAATTTTTTAACTAAAACCATAGGCCAGATCCTCCAACCTGGTACAGTCCTTTTTGTGCTGCTCCTGCATGTAAAAATAGATTTACACGCTGCCCTAAGGAAGCACCTACAGATTCCCCCAACAAAAGGAACCTCCTAGTACTGGACAGTGTACAATGCTTATATGCTTATTTATTTAGATAGCCTCATTACCCTTATGAGTTAGAGAAGTATTATTATTAACCCCATCTGACAGGGGGAGAAACTGATACATGCAGAGATTATATACTTATCCAAAGTCTCCCAAGAAGAGATGGGAAGTGAGCCTGTTTCTCCTAATCTTTCAGAATCATCCTCCACGTAATTCACCATCCAAAAGAGAACAGAGGGAGACTGCTCAGTACTGGTTCTGACATGGTTAAATCACCTCCCTAATGTGGTGGTGGTGGAATGATTCAAGCAGGTAGCTTTGGGAATTAGTTATCCTCAGCAGGTTTTCAAGGTGCACATCTCCACTTGCTTCTAAGCACTGGACATTTTTCAGATTCTTTTCTCTCTTGGGTCTGCATCTCTTGAGGCTGACCACAGCATCACAAAGTAATCACAAAGATGAATGTCAGCAGTGGTTCCCATTGAAGAAAGTGAAGAGTAGTGGTAGCTGAGTTCCAAACAAGCGGATAACTGGGCTCCTCTCTGCAGCTGAATCTGTTGCCTCAAACTCTGGTTTTCTTTCAGCTGCTGAAACTAGTTGAGATGCACTCATTCTGAACATATTCTCACACTCAGAATTCATTCTCCCTCAATCAGCAAATTCAAGAAGACGAGCGAAAACATTTTCTTTTTCTGAAGAGAATATTTCAGCCAGAAATATGATGTTCTTTGGTTCTAGTCTCAGTAATTCCTTGGCCTTATTTCCAGTAGAAGAGAATATACCGCAGCCTCCTGTGCCCTAGCTTCATGGCTACCAGAGCCCTTCTGTGCTTCGCAACATAGCTGTGGAAGCAGAAGACCATATGTTTGCCAGTTTAGTTACTCTCACATTTTCACATAAAGTTTGAATTTGTGTTCACTTATGTAATGGGAGACCTTTCACTGGTTATTCAGCTATGGGATTATTAATTATGTGTGTTTTCCCCTTTCTAACAAATCATTCTGTTTGTTCCAGAGTGTGCTGGTAATTTTGGTGGGGGAGTTCAGGAGATGGAGCGCAACGTGATTCAAGACAAAAGAGTCTCCATTCTGATTATGGCTCCTGCTATTCATTGTGTGACCGAACAAAACATTTCAATGTGGTTGAGACTGAGTCAAGAAAATACAAGTCGTGGGTAAAAAAATGTTTTGTATTCATTGAAAATTGAGAGAAAGGTGGGAGAGACTAGTGATTGTGTCAAAGTTTGAGATGTCATCAAAGCCCAGAGTTGTTTGTATAGTTTTAGTCACACAGTTTTCTTATGTTGTGGTGTATATATTTGAAGAGTATAAAAATCACACATTTTAACTAGAAAAAACCCCTCTACTTGTTTGTTAAAGGCACACAACAAATGACTCTTCTCTTAGCGTGTTTTTTTGGTCAGATTTTGTTTATAAGAGAACAAAGGAAAAACAGAAAATAAGGATTTAACTTTTCAGGTTTTTGAATTTAAAATACTCTTTGATTTCCAAGCTGGTAATGATTAACAGTATTAACTGTTTCATTCTCTTAGATGGAAAGGGACATTGCAGCACAGATGTTTTTCACCGTGGTTCACAAACTTGGTCTTTGGACTAATGCATGTCAGGTAAAATTTTCAAGCCCAATCCATGAGGGATTATTAGGATAGTAGTAATGAGTTAATTGAACAATACAGCTGTTTTGAGTATATCTACCTACTATAGTTCTCTGGGATGCTGTAAATATATTGTACGTAACCTTGGGGTATTCTCATATTTTAAAGAAACCCAAACTTGTTACGACACGTTACTCAAGAAATAAACCTCCTTGCTGACATCCAAACTATGAAATATTTTGCTGATTGGTAGGAGGTTTCCTTTGTATATCTTTAGAAAAACACCCTCTTTCTATAAAGGGAAAATGGCAATTTAAACAAATAAAATAACTCACTCCCTTTGTGTGGCATTCACTCAGGATGACAAACAGGTTAGCCTTTTTGTATGTAAATATTCTCTGTTTATCCATGCCTCAAACAATGTTTCTGTTTTACTGAAACCCACTTAGTGAATCAATCAGTTCTAGGGGCACTCATATCTGGCCCTAAGTAACATGTCAGCCTGCTGGTAGAGGATATAGAAGGGAATCACTTTCCATAAGATCTGTGCCAAATGTTAAATTGATAATTCACTGACAAACTGAGAGGTGTTAATCAATTGCATGGAACTTTCTGGATGCTCAAGTGTTGTAAGCAAGGTAGACTTTGAAGAATTCATAGACATAATAGCTAGAGTAACTTTTAGCTCTGTTTTTGTATGATGATAAAGGGCCAGATGGGGAAAGCTTTCCATGCATGGAATGCCAGTGGCTTCTATGGGAGTTCTGTGTATAAACCCCAAGTTACTGTGAGTAGATCTTGTGGTTGGGGCGAAAATAGATGTAATGCTCTTTCATATCAGGATGAAAGAGTCCAACCCTGAGCTCCTGTATGCAGGATATTTACTATGCAGTTCATAAAGAAAATAATGTCTCTGCTAAGGTGAAATAATGACTGGTGCTCATGATCCTTTCTGTGCCAAATAGGAGATGACAATGGAAAAGCCAAACTTGTATATGAAATTGATTCTATAACTACTAAAGGCTGTACTAAAATCAAATAGGAAGAGTTATTTTCTATTCTGTTGCCAGATCAGATCAGACTCATGGTCCATCTAGTCCAGTATCTTAGATTCAAAGTATGTTCAGCACCAGATGCATCAGAAAAAGGTACAAGAAGCTTGTGTTAGGCAAGCGTGGTATAATCTCCTCCCATGTTGATCTCTTCTGAATCCCTAGTATTTAGAGACTGGCATAAACTCTCAATCATGAGTCTAACAACCCTTCCAAAATGTTTAGCATTAACCTTTATAACTCTGAATATTCTTGTTATATGTTATAATACTTTTATATGTCCACTCTCTGTTTGAATCTTAACAGTCGTCTTCTCTTTTTTTCCTAACACTACTGTACATTGGTCAGAAATTTTCACTGTGCTTTTCTGACCGATGCCTAGGTCTTTTCCCTGATTTAGAATCCTGCAACATGTGTGAGCAGTTCAAATAATTTTCCTTCTAATGTGCATTACTTTGTATTTGTCAACAAAGACGTCTGCCATGGTGTAGTCCATTCCCTAGCTGTAAGCTGCTTTGAAGCTTCTCACAGTCATCTCTGGTCTTGAGTAATAATCTTGTGCCATCTGCAAATACTTGATGCCTCACTGTTCACCCCCTTAATTATATAAAACCTCAATGGGTTTAGTAGAGAGAACCGTGGATCACCCCACCGCTAATCTTTTGTCATATTGAAAATTAAATCTTCATTGTTATTCTTTTTTTTCTTTCAGCCAGTTTTTAATCCATAACAGAATGTTTTGTAGCAGTGGGAGAGCATATTTATGCAACATTGTCCTATTTCATTGACTTAATCTTTCAGCTGACATTCTTGTACTACTGCAGTATTATTTGAAGGTTGATTTAGAGCAATGGAGCTCCATGTGGTCTTCTGATATGCAAGGCTCATTGCCCAGAGCCTTGGCAAGTCAGCTACTTCAATTGATTTATATGTTGGATGTTTCCTCTTACGTCATTCTTCATATCTCCTCCCACAAACGATTGAAAGATTCTATTTTTTTTTAAGAATGGCTGATTGCAAATGTATCACTATAGTTACAAAAGAGTCCTTCAACTATAATTTGATAATTTGATAATTTACACAGTAAAAAAGAGACATGCCTTAATATACCTTCCCAGGGTTATTTGGAGGACAGAGAGGCCTTAGCAGACCTCTGGTATATAATCAAGAAGATCACTGTGTCCTCAAATTTCCAGAGAAGATCAGCCAAACCTCTTATATGTCTGCTTGTTTTGCTAGCATGATGTTACTTTGGGCTCTGTGAATAGATTGGTCCACCTGTGTGTTTGCTTGCATCTTGTTTGCAAGTTGATTATTTTGAAAACATACCAGTGCTACCAGATTTGCCTGTTACTCTGGGGTGTGTGCATTTATTAGGGTTACTCTTATGGGTGAGGAGGGATTGATTGTTCTACTAATGTACTGCTTGTGCTATTTGTGCTCTTATATGGAGCTTTACTTCTTTCTGCGATTCCCTCCCAATGAAGCTCTCCTGCAGGAACTGTGTTCCCCAGGACTGGGTACACACACACACACACACACACACACACACACGCTCTCTCTCTCATTAACAGAGCATGTCTGAGAGGACCAGTTAATCCGCACTCACAAGTGGACCCCTTATATGTCCCAGTAGGCTGATTCCACAGCAATGCCAAATGTGGCCCTCATATACCCTTGGACTCAGTGGGTTGGGTTAAACAGCACTTTAATCTGCCACCATCATATGCCCCCAGGTTCAGCACCTCTCTATCCCCACTTTCACACCACAAATGGTTCTGCTAGTACAAGTTGAACCTCTCTAGTCCGGCACTCTCTGGTTCGGCAACATGCATGGTCTGATTTTAGTTAATCAGATGCCCACTTATCATGGGTGTAGCCAAGTTTCCCGTGGTCCCATAAAGTTTGTTTACAGCCACCAGTCCTGGCTCTCAGTGTTCTGTGCTGTTATTTAGCTCTAATTTACCCCTAAACATCTTCTAAGAGACCAGTTAGCAGTGGAAGTGTTAGTAATGCTTCTAGACAATATTGATCTCCCATGGTTTGGCAAATTCTCTGGTTCAGCACTGGTCAGGTCCCGAGGCTTCTGGATTAGAGAGCTTCAACCCTGTAAGCTACCTGATGAGAATTTTTGGGTGATTCAGGGATCTTTAGCTTAGGTACAAAGGGTGTTGTTGCAGAGTGAATGGGGAAGCCAAAATAACACCGGGAAAGAGGGGTAGAGAAAGAGGAAAAGAGAGAAAAATAACCAGCTTAACAATGAACCATACAAGGGGAGCCAAACAAACAAAAACACTACAATATTACATCTAACTTAAATCTGATTACAAACATTAGCAATAGCAAACAATAACTGATCACATAAGGCAGTGTGACGGGGCGCCCCCGGCCCGCACCATGGCTGGGGCCGGGCAGGCGCTGTTCGGCCAGGGAAGTCGGGAGGCCCGGCCGTGTGTGGCGTGCTCCCAAGCCGCTCGGCCGTCGCTCCGCCCTGACGTCATGCTAGGCGATGTCAGAGGCGGACCAGAGGTGGCGTGGTGTCCCGGGTGGTGGGCACCACGTCAACCGCGGGGGCGGAGCGAGCAAGCGCGGGCCGAACGGCCCCCCCCCCGCCCATGATAGGTGGAGCGGAGAGGGCACAGCATTTAAAACGCCGTTGCCTGGTGGAGCCAAGGGTGGGGGGAAAAAGGGAGGAGCGGAAGGGGACGGGGTCCGGAAGCGGGCAGAGAAGCGGTGGTGGAGCCACGGAAGGGGGGGAGACACCAGGTACAAACCCCCGGTGGGAGAGGAACGCCGGGGAAGCCAACGGCCGCGGCAAATAAGCGCCCGCCCACCACCCTGTCCACCAAGGTGAAGGTGAGCCCTGGAGCAGGGGTGGCCCCGGAGGGGAAAGGAAGCAGCTCAGGGCGGAACCCGGAGTGGTTGGCGGGCTGGCGAGTTGTGGCGGGAATGCCCCGCCAGCCGGACTGGATCTCCTAAGATCCGAGTCCTTAGGGCCCTGGGCTGGGGCCCGTGAGTGAGGGTGGGCCCGGGCCCCTCTTTCCCTTCCCCCGTTGCAGCGGAGAGTGACACGCCGACCCGGCAAACCGGCATAATTAACGGGCGACGCAGCGAGTGGTGACGGAGGACGGCGGTAACGCTAGCGATCTTGCCCTCCCCCGACTGAGGACACGGACGTAGTGGCCCTCAGACACGGTCACAGGCCCCCGGGCACGGTCACAGGCAGGTTCAGGAGGCTATACCTAAAAGGAAGGGTTGAGATCTCACCACTCCATGAAGCTTGAACTGATCAGGGTTCCCAGATGGTGATCCAGATGGGGGTCCAGAGTGTTGGAGACTGGCAGAGCAGAGCCCTCTGCATGATCAGTCAGTAGAAAATGAAGTCCCAATGTAACTAATGCAGACTTTAGATCCATGAATCAAAACATTTTAAGGAAGGGTAGGAGTTTTTGTAGGGAGACAACAATGGTTCAAGGGGGACACTGGATTTGTTTATGCAAAACAGATGGTTCAAGGGAGTATTTTAAAATTGTTTTGTTTAGGCTAGACAATAGAAACTGATCATTCCTGGCTATGGGTGGTGTTCCTTTGAGGGAGCTCATAATACAACTAGGCAGTTTCAGTATTTTGGATACCAATAGAGGATCTATTACTACCATTAGTCTGATAATTACTGATGTGGGTGTGAGCAGGTGTGGGTTCATTAGCATCTGGAGCAGAGATTTTCACCAAGTAGTGCTTTCCTGCCTCCTGTATCCCACAGTTCAGTGTGATTCTTGTTTTGGAGATGCTGTTTTCCATTCTGTATGCTAATGGAGATGTCTTTCTGTCTTATCTTTGATGTAGATGAGGCTAAGGATTTCCTTAATCCTATCACCCTAGTCTGGAAGGGTTTAGGTGCGTCTTCCTCTGACTTTTCATTACTTTGGGTTTGGTTCAAGCAGAGGCCTGGGGATATGTGTTTTTTATGAGTAAGAACACAGAGTTGATAAGTAACACCAGCCTGATATCTTAGTACAGGTTGAAACTCTCTTAACTGGGACTCTCTGGTCCAGCAACATTGACCACGGATGTTCCGGGACCAGAGAGTCCTGGTGGAGGGCTAATGACAGGGCAGCAGAGGCCCCAAGTGTGGCTGCGGGAGCCCCATGGGCAGAAGTGGGGCTTCCCGGCTCGAAGAGCGGCAGCAGGAGCCTGGTGCAGTGGCCGTGGGGCTGCCCAGAGCGGCAGCAGGAGCCAGATTTTGCAGCGGGAACCTGGCGTGCAGAGTCCGTGAGGCTGCCCGGTACAGCAGGAGCCCAGTGGTCAGAGGTGGCAAGGCTGTCCGGTACAGCAGCTGGAGGTTGACAGGGCAGAGGGACCAGTGAGAAGTGGGGGGAGGGGGAGCCAGTTGGGAGGGTAGCGGTCAGGCCAGGGCTGGTGCCGGGGGGCCAGAAATGACGGCCCCTGGTCTGGCAAAATCCATCATCTGGGATGGGTCAGGTCCTGAGGGTGCCAGACCAAGGAGGTCCAACCTGTACCAATGTAACAAGGAACTCTTAATATCCCTGTGTTCCCTCCCAAAATTGGCTACTGGGTTATTTAATGCATAGTCTGCCTTCCTGTAAAATATAGCACTGTGTTTTATCTGCTGTTTCAGGACTCTTCAGTTTGTCCAATAGTCTGTAATGTAGAACTAGCTACATCCATTTGAGAATTGGTGTACTGTTCTCTCTAGCAGCCTACTTGGCTTACACAAATACACTTGACCTGTGAAAATTGGCTTGCAATTAGGAGACAGCAGCAGGGTCAAGATTAGTTCAAAATAAATTAATAGTTAGAATTGTAACTCGCTGTGCTACATGTGGTGCATCTTTCAAGGCACATGTATCAATTGTTGTAATTGCTTTCTTCAACCAGTTCCAAACAATTCCTAGGCATGCTAATTAGTACTGTTTTTGCTACAGGAGGGCATTTGGCCTGAAAGTTAAATTTCCTATTATGCTTTGATCATAGGACTCCCATTAGAGGATGCCCCTGAGAAAATGACTTTGTTTTGCATGGTGATTTATATGGTAATGCTCCTGCTTATTTAGAACAGTTTTAGCATGAATTTAACTAGTGTCAGTTTAGTGGTGAGAACCAGATGTTAAATAAGTCTGTAATTCTAAACGGTAAATTAAGTTATGGATAAGTGAATGTTGGTGATCTTGGTTAAAGAGTGAAGCAGCAATCCAAACCAGGCGAGTCAAGTAGTTCCTGATCCTAGATCTACTACCCTCTGGCCCCTCACACTTTGCAAGTGAAGCTATAGGAACAACAAGGGCTATTACAACATTAGGGTCTTTAACTGGTTTCACTGTTGCTCAGTAGCTACTTCATGGGCTTAAGCAACTTGATCAGTCTCAGTAGAACCTGCCCACATGACATCTAGCATCAGCTCACTAGTTTGGCTCAGATGAAGGATGTAAGCCAAAGATGCTGATCTTGTAAGCATGGACACACAGTGAAGGCAGGGGGTAACATCCTGCTCCAGTTAAAGTCCATGGGTAAAAATCTCACTGACTCATTGGGTCAGGATATAACCCAGTGGGACTCCTTTTTTATAATAGCTAAACACATATGTATGCGTTTGCAGAAGCAGGGCCTATGCGTGTAAATTCTTCCTCTCTCTCCTCCAGGCCTTTTCTTTTTAACACAGCTGGCACAGAGGGAGGGTTCATCTCCTTGGAAAATTGAAAAACAAATAAAAACTTGATGGTGCTTTGGATCCTTGTTCAAAACAAATCCTTTCTGTTACATTTTTTTTCATATTGCTTTTTTCATAGTGTCTACTACCAAGCAATAAACAGCATCAACTTGACTGAGTTATTAAATTTAGACTAGGTCAATGAGCTACAGCTTGGTATGTCCATTCTCATCTAAACTTATGTGGCAGGTTTTTGAATAAAACATGGGCAGTTACTTTATGGGAGGATGACACATCTTAGTTCCCCCACACCCTCCGTCCTTGAAGCAAAAAGCTATGGAAAAGAGGGACCATATTTCAATTCAAGATATACAATATATTTTTCAATGAAGTGGTAATATATCATTTTTAGCGGAATAACTTTCTTCCCTCTTCCTCCTACCCCATACTTATGAGAAAAATATGGCATCTTAAACTAAAGCACACTTCAGTCAGTCTCCTTGTGTCCGCTCTGTGCCAGCAGCCACAACACTGCTTTCATCTTGGCTTCAAAGCGTGGTGCTGGTGTATGGGGGAGGGGATGTCGACTGCAAGAAGGGAAACAAATAAACAAAAATAGAGGGAGGACTAGCAGAATAATCTACCTTTCCAGTGTGAGCCTGGCCTGCAGGAAGGCTACAGTGCATGTTGTAGTCACACGGTTTTGCACTGATGCAGATATATTTTTTTGGTTATTGCCACTTCCCATGCTGGGAAGATTCTTGTCATCCCTCACATATTTTATCCACAGAAAAGGCTGCCCTGCCCAGTGCTTGGTGATTGAGGCTGTGCCCCTGGTGTGCCACACTATCAGTGGTTCCCAAGGCTGCCTAGCCTGGGAAAAGCTGCATGGACACATTCCAAAATCAGCATTACATGCATTATTGTTCTTACTCTCCCTGATTAGAGTGCACACAATGAAAACAACAGCAACAGCCTCATTTTCTAACCCTCCTCCCAACACAAGGCTGCACCGAGTCTGGTTTTTCTCCCCGAGTCTTCATAAAAATTAACTGTTTCACTGCTGGGAGGGAGGGGTCCAAAATACCATTGTTACTGAACTACTGTGTTCTTGATTATTCCACAAGAATTTCCAGAGATTGTGGGGACATTTTAAAAAAATGCCTAACTGACTTAGCTGCATCAGGTCTTGTCTATACTGAGAGATAAGATTGAATTTATTAAGGTTGATTTTTGAGCACCGGATTTTCTAAAGTCAAAGGTGCATATCCCCACTGTGCACAAGAGGTCTACAGTGATGCACTGTGGGTAGCTATCCACATTTCTTGCCTCCCCTTTGCATTCTAGATTGTGCTCCCAGTGCCTGATGGGACCAAAACTGTGCAGCAGGTGGCTCTGGGGACATGCCATCAGTGTCCCATAATGAACTTATTTCCCGCCTCTCTCCTCACCTGCTTGAAAGGAATGGCAAACAATCTTTTTGCACCCCTTTCCCCCCTGTTTACCTCTGCAAACAGCAGGGTAAGCATGGAACCCAGCATGGAAGATGTTCAGCAGCAAAGTACTATTATTGCAATCCTATTAACCATCTTGCACCTTATGCTGCAGTATGTTCAGAGCATACCACCAGAACAAGGAAGAATCTCGGTAGGCCATGAACATACCATTCTGTGAAGCAACTTGGGATAAGCGATTGGCAGATGATGGCAGCATTCAATCCTATTGACACAGTTGCTGTGAGACAAGCACTGACTGGTAGGACTGCTAATGGGATGATAAGCAGCGCAGCTATGGGACTTTTGCATGCATGAGTCCACTTTCATGGAGGTTTGTGAATTGCTTTCCCACAGAAGTGGAGCAATACCCAGAATGAGACCTGCTTTGACTGTTGAGAGGTGAGTGGCAATAGCCCTGTGGAAGCTTGCAACATCAGACAGCTACCAGTCAGCTGGGAATCAATTCAGAGTGGGGAACTCTATACTGGGGGCTGTTGTGATCCAAGTAGCCAAGAGAATCCTTCTGCTACAAAGGACAGTGACTCTAGGAAATGTGCAGGACATAGTGGAGGATTTTTCCATGATGGGGTTCCCTAACTGTGGTGGGACAATAGACATAATGCGCATCCTTATCTTGCCACCTAATCACCTTGCCAAAGAGTGAATAAACCACAACAGATACTCCTCGATGGTGTTGCAGGCGTTGGTGGATCACAAGGACTTTTTCACAGACATCAGTTGAGATGGTCAGGAAAGTGCATGACACATGCATCTTTAGGAACTACAGTCTATTCAGAAAACTGCAAGATAGAACTTTCTTCCAGATAGGAAAATTAACACTGGAGGTGTTGAAATGCCAGTAGTGATCTTTGGAGAATCAGCCTACCCCTTGCTTCCATGGCTTATGAAGCCATATACAGGTTGCCTGGCCCGCAGTCAGGAGCAATTCAACTGTAAGTTGAGCAAGTGCAGAATGATGTTAAAATGTATTTCTGGATGTTTAAAGGGAAGGTTTCACAGTTTATTGACTAGGTTAGATCTCAGTGAAAGCAACATTCCCATTGTTATGGCACCTTGCCGTGTGCTCCAAAATATCTGTGAACGTAAGGAGGAAAGTTTTATGTGGAGGGGAGGTCAAGGCAGAGCATTTAGCCACTAATTATGAGCATCCAGACACCAGGGCAATAAGGAGAGTACATTGAGAGACACTGCAAATCAGAGAGGTTTTGAAAAACAGCTTTGTGAATGGCCATACAGTGATATGACAGTCAGGCACAATGCTGTTAATGAAGTGCCCCCACCATTAAGTGTCCTTGCCTATAAACCACCCCCACTTGTGACACAAACAATAAACATACTGTTGTTGAGGAATCATGCACTTTCATTTAGGGAGCACAAGGAAACAGGGACAGAAAATAAGTTCAGGATGGGTGCTTCAGGTGTGGGGGTGGGGATAGAAGGGAAAGTGGCACATTACAGTCCTCCTGTTCAGCAATCACAGGTGTGAAGACAGCCTTTTGCTCTGGGATGAATCCCTGGGGGTTGAGTGTGAGACTGCCTTTGACTCCCCGCTCCCTCCGCATTCTAGGATTCCTGGAAGAGGAGGCTATGGAACTTGGTGAGGAGGGAATGTGGGTCCCTATGTGCTGCAGGGGGTGCCTGTGCCTCTGGCTGCCCTGGAAGTCCACCATGTATGTCATCACCTTCACCATGACCATCAAGACTTCCTCTTGTGTCTTTGTTTAGTGTTCCCTGCATGCTCTCCTGTCCTCACGATCCACTCACATCTTCTGCAGCAGTGTTTTCCTCCAATCACTTAATCACTCCCTGTCCAAGTGGGTGGACTGCATTTCCTCCTTGAACATGTCACACCTAATACATTTTTGTCTTCAGAACTGTGCTAACCAGACAGCTGGAAGAGCCGGGGGAGTGTGCAGCATGCTCGCTGATGAACCTGCTGTAATGAAAAAGTGAAGGGTGGACTTCACAGAAGATAAATTGTGGCACGTAAAACCGAATCTCTTAGCACAAAGGAAGGTCTGTCTAAAGACAATGGGGATGTGTTATGTGGCCACAGTTATGCATTTAAGCATCCACTATGCAGCAGGTATACCACAGAGATCTTAGGGGAGCAGCTGGACTTGGTTTGGCAGCAGGCATAGTAAGGGACAGGCCTTCACAGGGGAGGGAGTCTGAGCATGGCAGCAGGGCAGAGGTTCATGAAGTGACCATGTGTTCACCATCCTCCATTTGCCCAGATAGTGCAACTTCCCCTTCCCATAGGAGCCTGAAGGTGGGAGCGGGGAAGGGGTCCAGGTGCGGTGGCAGAGCACTCATGCTGATACCATGTGTTCAGCACCCCCCATTTGCTGGGATAGTGCAACTTTCCCTTCCCACAGGAGCATGGTGGAAGGGCAGGGGAGGGAGGGGGACTGGGTGTGGTATGGCAGGGGCTCAAGCTGTGTTTCCTTGGGGATGAGCAAATGGAGGTTTACTGCTGTGGGAAGTTACATAGCTTCCTCTGTGCCATACAGGTCGCCATGTGCAATATCAGTCATCTCGGAATCACACAGAACAATAGGGAGTGGATACGGACTGAATGTGACCAGAAACCTGGTCCTTATGCTGCACTGCTTTGTGCTGCAGTGATGCCAGACCACTTACTGCTGGCTTGGTGTGGAAAGTTGTCCTAAGGCAGCCCTCGTCAGAAACATTATGAGAAGGATGAAAAAGTGCCTTTATGAGAGCTTTATGGAGAGGTGCAGGGAGGATTTTTTCTCTGTCTCCAGACACATTAACAAGCTGTTCTGGGGAGCCCCTGCTGTGTAGGGCCACCACCGATCACCCTCAATTGCCTTAGCCCACTAGTAGCATTCAAAATATGAACTTAAGAGAAGTGCCCTCTCTGCCATTAGGGCTTGGAAGCAAGACATCCTTGGAGGAGGGGATTGTCTCCAGAGTTAAGAAAAGGTTCTGGCTGTTGGTGAAATCAGATGCTCTACTTATCTGCTGACCATTCTCCTCCTCTTCGTCATCCACACTGTCCTTCACACTGCTGCTCGAGGTTGCCTGAGGAGTGTCTTGGGAGGAATTCATGGACTGGCTTGGGAAACTGGTCAGGTCCCCCCCCAGGACACCATGCAGTCATTCATAGGAGCAGTATGTTTGCAGCGATGACCCAGATCATCCATTTGCCTCCTTTATTTTCTAGTACACCTGCCCAAGCTTCTTTATTTTCACATGGCATTGCTGAGTGTTCCTGGCATATCCTTTCTCCACCATGCCCTTTGCAATCTTGGCATAGGAATCAGCATTTCTTTTGCTGCTTTGTAGTTCTGCCTGAACTGATTCCTCTCCCCATACAGCAGTGAGTTTTGTGATTTCCTGCACACTCCATGCTTGTGCTCATTTGCGACCCTGGGCATTCATGGTCAGGTATGCTGCTGAGGTGTGCTGCCTGCTCTGACATCTGCTTGCTGGTCTCACAGGAAATTAAATTCAATTTTTCCTGGGGCTTTTCTTGTGCACCTGGAGAGCAGCAGAGTTGAAAGTCCTGTTCAGAGTTATCACAGCAATGCATTGTGGGAAACCTCCCAGAGGCCAAGGACATTGACTTTCACAGTCCTGCATCTGCACTACCCTAACATTGACCATGCAAGGTCGAATTTACCATTATTCTTTGTGAAAAGCAGGAGTACAGAAACTGACTTTAATGGCCTTTAAAGTCAGTGGAGGATGATTGGAAAGCTGGGAGTACTTCCCATGTTCACTATCCTGTTACTTGTCCTAAATCTCCTGTACAGACAAAGGTACCTAAGAGATATTATCACTGTAATTCCACTGATCACTTAGGGTATGTCTACACTGGCCTCCTAGTTCGAACGAGGGTGGCTAATGTAGGCATTCGAACTTGCAAATGAAGCCCGGGATTTAAATATCCCGGGCTTCATTTGCATGTTCCCAGGAGGGCGCCATTTTTAAATCCCTTAGTTTGAACTGACTGCCCGCAGTACATGCGGCAGTCAGAAGTCAATCGAACTAAGCCCTTAGTTCGGATTAACCGTTACTCCTCCTGCAATGAGGTGTAACAGTTAATCCGAACCAAGGTCTTAGTTCGGATTGACTTCTGACTGCCGTGTGAAGCCGCGGCAGTCAGTTCAACCAAAGGGATTTAAAAATGGCGCCCACTCAGAACATGTAAATGAAGCCCGGGATATTTAAATCCCGGCTTCATTTGCAAGTTCGAATGCCTACATTAGCCACCCTCGTTCGAACTAGGGGGCTAGTGTAGACATACCCTTTGATTACGTCTACACCACAGCATTATTTTGGAATAACTGACATTATTCCAAAATAACAAAATGCGTTTCTACACTACAAGCCATTATTTCAAAATAATGGTGAACTGGAGGACTTCTTACTCTGACTCATGCTAATGCTCATTTCATGAGGAGTAAGGGAAGGTGGAGGAAGAGTGTTCTTCCTTTGACTTCCTGCTGTGCAGACAGCACCAAAAACTGAATTAAGCTATTTTGACATAAGCAACACAATTGACTTAGCTGAAGTTGCGTATCTTAATTTGACTTTAGACCTTTTAGAAGTACCCTTAAGGAATAAGTGCCCATTATTGAGGGTAAATAAGCAGCAAGTAACTAATGAAGGTGCTGCTTCCCAGACAGTGGCTAATTTTCATACAGGGTGTGTAAAGCTGGCTAATTCAAAGCCAGGCTATAAACACATGAAATCTGTCAGGGTGAATGGCCCAAGACATCACTTCCTAGAGAGGTACAGGGGCAGAAATTTCTGTAGTCGAAGAGGACTTGCTTAAGGAACAAGATAGCCTCTATGGGGACATGACTGATTTAGAATTGGTTGGTGGCCATAAATCCTTGCATCTTTGGCCAGGGTACAGATATAGACAGAGCAAAACCAAGCTGAGTTCACGGTTGCTGTTGTATCAGAGAATTTTAGCACAATTCTCTAGATAATTTTATCTTGGTTCTTGTATGAATCTCCTTATTTTTCCAGATATTTGGCAATCTCAGGAAAGCTCCACTTTCCTTCCTAGTTCTTGATTTCACTTCCTTACAGAATTGACCATCACCACCGATTATGATTCCGCGGTATACAAACTTGTTTACCACACATTATTCTTCAATATCAATCACATACACACCATCATTGTGAACTCCTCTTTCAATGAACATGAGTTCATTTTGTTTTGGCTGCTTTTTAATCCTACTTTAGTAGCCTCATCTTTGACACTGATAGTGTTTGTTTCCATGCCACTGTCATTGATGTCCAACACTATATCATTCACAGAGCCATGATCTTGAAGTCTTCAAAGTCTAGCCTGAGTCACCAGTTGAGAGATGTGCCTGCTAGCATAGAATGCGCTACACTTAAGTCACTTGTGAAAATGGGATTTGGACTCCTAAGTCACTCAGGCACTTTTGGAAAGTTTTATCCTGTATGCCTCTGTGGCGGGGTTCCCCAGCCCCACCCTCTTTTCCCCAAGGTCAAAGCAGGCCCTGAGGCCTAGCTCAGTACAATCGCAGGCCTTGAGGCCGAGTCTGTGGTTAAAGCAGGCCCTGAGGCCTCGTCCAGTACAATCGCAGGCCCTGAGGCAGAGTCTGTAGTTAAAGCAGGCCCTGAGGCCTAGTCCCGCACAACTCGCAGGCCCTGAGGCCTAATCTGGGTCCTGAGGGGATGGGGTAAGGGGGTCCGGGCCCTCCCTCTCCACCGGACCCCAACCCAGGGCCCTATTAGTGGTGGGTGGTTCCCACCACTGGCTCGGCGGGGAGTCTTCCCCGAAACGCGCCGAGCCCACTGAGGGGTTCCCTGCCCCTTGCCCTGGGTTGCTTCCTACCCCCGCCCTGTGGCAGACGGAGACCCCACCTGGAGAAGCTGGGCCGGCGGCGGCGGCGGCAATGTCAGCAGGTCCCGTGTCTGGGGCAGCAGCGATGGGGTTGGCCCCTGCGGCGGGCGGGTGACCCCCCAGGAGTCGACATTGTGGGCGTGCTCGGCCCAGGGATGGTAGCAGCAACGGCGGCGATCCCGACGGCTCTGGTTCCAGCTGTAGGTCCGGCAGTGGCTCTGGGGTTTGGGCCGGAGCTCCTTCCTCCCCGGTGGTCAGCCGCAACTGAGCAGCCCGGCAGCCTTTTATACTGAGGCTGCACTGCGAGCATGCCCAGCAGGGCTGTGGGGGAGGGGCATATTCTACCCAATAGACGGGCTCTCCTCCCCTCTGTTCAGTGCGGGGCAGGCCAGCCCCGTCACAGCTTCCAGGAAGCTGCTAGTACAGGTTGGACCCCTCTAGTCCAACACCCTCAGGATCTGATTGGTGCCAAACCATAGAATTTGCCAAACCATGGGAGCTCAGTATTGTCTAGTAGCATTACCAACACTTCCACTGCTTACTGGATGCTTAGGGTACACGTCTACACAGTAACATTATTTTGAAATAACTAGTGTTATTTAGAAAGAACTTAGGGTATGGCTAGACTGCGGGGGGGTTTTGGGAGGCAAACCCCTGAAAAAACTCTGCCGCATCCAAGGAACGCATTTGCTCTTCTGCTTTTTTTTTTTTTTGCAGAAGAGCGCAAATGCTCTTTCAGAAGCCCCTGTGTTCCTCATTCTATGAGGAAGAAGGGGGCTTTCCAAAGCATTTGCGTAGCTTTTTCCGACAAACAGATGTAGTCTAGACATACCCTTAGTCTGCATCTACATAGCAGGCAGTTATTTAGAAATAATTTGAAATACTGACAAGTTGGAGGACTTCTTACTCTGACTCCTGTAACCCTCATTGTATGAGGAGTAAGGGAAGTTGGAGGAAGAGTGCTCTGTTTCAAAATAAGTGCTATGTAGATGCTCCCAATTTCAAAATGAGCTATTTTGAAATAAGCTACGCAATTGATGTAGCTCTATTTGTGTAGCTTATTTCGAGTTAAGCCCTGCTGTGTAGACTCACCCTTAGAAGGTGTTTAGGGGTAAACTAGAGCTAAATAACAGCACAGAACACTGACAGCAAGGACTGGTGGCTGCAAATAAATGTTATGGGTCTGTGGGAAACTTGGCCACACCCATGATAAGTGGACATCCGGATATTGCTGGACCAGAGAGTGCTGGACTAGGGAGGTTCAACCTGTAGGACAGACTTGGAAGGCTGATGAAGAGAAGTGAAGGTGCTACCCATAGATAAAATATGAGACAGTGTACAATATGCAGTATTGTATATATTTTACGCGCACCTATGACTGTAATAAAATGTGTGTGTAAAAGTATACTATGTACTGTATAGAGTTTTTTCATATTTTATACATACGCTACATACCATTATGAATACATCGATAAAGAGACAAAATTGGATGTAATGTAGGTGTTTTATTTCACGACATATCTTATGATGTTTTTATACCATGCTGATAATACAGAAAGGCATTATCCAATCAACTTGATCAGAGAAATGCTGCTCTCCCAGTGATTACAGTTGTAGCTTGGAAGGAATAGTCTCTCCAACAGGATGCAAATAGCATGGCTTCTTTACATATTAGGACTCTGCTGAGGTCAAGTGGCAACTTGTTTTCAATTACTGAGAATTTAGGAGGATATGCTTATGTTCTGTAGTGGACTTTTTTCTTCTTTTCATCTCTAGGGTTGCAACTGTTTACCTTAAAGCCACTTGAAACGAGAGTAAAACTCATTTTCCTTGCCTTTAGTGTTTTTACAACATGAAACAAAAGAAGTATGGACATAGCTTTCTAATCTGTATTAACTTTATGTGTTTCTGTTGCAGTTGTTGAAGTGTGTTGTTATGATGTAAAATATGATTCCATAAAAATAAAATGTTAAGCTTCCTCTTTATTTTCCATCATTGATGTCAAAGTTGCATTTGCTAAGTTTACAAATCCAAATAAAATTGTTTAAATGTCCACCCTAGCCAGTTCACCTGGGAATTTTAAAATCAAGCTGGTTGTATTTTTTTCTCCCACAGCTATCATCATTTCCAACAAAGGTATTAGAGCTTGGCTTTAGGTGACAACATTGTTTGGATAGTATGGCATAAGGGAGAATATAGTTTGGTTTTTAACAGTTGTACTGACTCATCACACTAAGAGAAATAAGATAGTTTTCTTAGTAACAGAGCAGTAGCTGTGTTAGTTTGTAACTTTAAAAACAAATTAAAAAAAACAAGTAGTCCTGTGACACCTTAGGGCACGTCTAGACTATGTTTTACTTTTGAAAGAAGATGTGCAAATTCCCGCCAAATTTGCATATCTTCTTCCGATTGCTTTTTTGAAAGAGTTTTTTTTGAAAAAGCAAGCAGTCTAGACGTGGTTCTTTTTTAAAAAAAACCCTTTTTTCGAAAGAAACTTCTTCCTCAAAAATTGAGGTTTACAGGTTCTTTCGAAAAAAAGGGTTTTTCCCCCCGAAAGAACCGCATCTAGACTGCTTGCTTTTTAAAAAAAAACCTCTCCTGAAAAAACAGCAGAAGAAGATATGCAAACTCGGCAGGAATTTGCATATCTTCTTTCGAAAGTAAAACGTAGTCTAGACGTGCTTAGAGACTAACAAAAATATATGTATAGTATCATAAACTTTTGTGGGCAAAATCCACTTCCGCAGATGAGATGATCCAGAGTGGAAGAAAGGGGGACCCTCAGAATAGGACGGGAGAGAGGGGGAAAAAATCGCCTGTCAATTGTAGTCCTGATGCCAATGAGGCTAATTGAGTGGGCTGGAAGTGTCTGATACTTAACTTTTGATGACACTTCCACATCCTATGACTCAAAAGCCACACAGGCTCTAATTCTGCTCTCAGCTTCACTAACTTCAGTGGCAGTTACATTCACACAGCTTATTGCAAAATCAGGACGTTAGAGCCTTCGTGGCCATAATTTCTTTCATTAGCTTCAGGGGGAGTTGCAGCCGAGAAACTTGAGGCAGAAAAGGGATTGAAATAACTTGTGTCCAAAAGACTTATGTGGTGACGTATGTTACAAGAGATTTTGGTATTTCTAATTCATGGTTACTCACCAGCCAATTGGTCAGATTTGCATTATCTTACTGTGCAGCAATTTCTACACAGCAAGCATTTAGAGGGAAGTGGTGCCTATGCCTCTTTGTGGATTTGGGTTTTAGGAACCTAAGGCATTGTCTACCTGGGAAGTTATGCTGGTATTCTTATGCTAGTATAGTGAAACCTCTATAGTCAAAGCTATATAGATCCCTGTGTTCCTAGACGTGGGAGCAGGGTGCGAGGAGCGCAGCACCCCTGGGCTTTTGGCTTAGCTCCTGGGATCCCTGCTGTTGCCACGCGCACCAGATTCTTGGCTGCCTCCATGTGTGCCAGCAGGCTGTGCTGCTGCAATGCTTGCTGGGGTCCTGGTTAGAGCCCCACATGCCAGGGGGCAGCAGAGCCCCCGGCACACAGGACGACAGCCAAGAACCCAGCGCCCAAGGTCCCAGCAACTGGCCCCACATGCTGGGGCTTTGCTTTTAGCCTCAGCTAGGGATGCGGGTGGATGGGGCAAGGGGGCTCAGCACCTCCCTTTTTAAAATGTTCCCCTGCCACTGAACGTGTTGGAGCTTTTATTGCAGGATGAGAGTGGCTTTTTCTGGTTCAGCTCAAATAATTTTCAAAGCAACATAACCTGACCCTCCCCCCAGTCCCTCCTACACAGGAATAACAATATCTATTTGAGAGTTGTACTAGTATAATGAATAGGGGGGGGTTAAATTCACACCTTGCCATGTGTACCTGTATCCCTTTCCATTTAGGCAAAAGCCTTTAGTCTCATTGAAAGATAATGGGACTTAGGCTCTTCAGTCAGCTAGGTGTTTTTGATTCTATTACACTAAATCTAGTCAAAAGACCAAATTAACTGGGCATGGATTTGTACACATTTCTGTGTACGGAGATGCCCTCAGGATGAAATGTCTGTTTAAAACAATAAAACTGCATCATGGCCTAAGTGAAGATTCACTAGTAAAACTGGGATCAGGAACTGATGCAGCATGGTGAGACTTGACTTGCCAGGGTGACCAGGCACACGTAGGCCAAGCTCTAATACAAACAGTTTAGTTGCCAATTGGTGTGAAGTGTCCACTTCATAGGGGACAGTTTGCTATGGGTTCCTTTGGAATATAGGCATGTTACCCGAACGTACTAGGATTAAGTTTCTGTTGCCATAGCAGTCAGATATTTTCCACTAATTATTCTATTCACATGACAACCAGGCCCACTGTGGGACAAATTCTGTCAGATTTCAGATTACAAGGCAGGTTCCTTTCTCTCTCTCTCTCTCTCTCTCTCTCTCTCTTTAAATGGGGAAGACATTAATATGTAGCTGGCCTACAAATAAGAGAAAAGGTCTCACTGCTCAGCTCTAGGTTTGTAAGTAGTTAGAAATTACAATATGTTTCTCATCTGCAGTGTCTATCTGGTGGGTAAACATGTTAACTTGGAAAAAGAAGATATGCCTGCCAGCTCACAGCTGTTAATCTTTGTTTCATTTAATTTCCAAGCAAACCCTTTCTGATCTCAAACATATTATACTTAGAAAGGGGGAATAGCTGTACTGAATCTGGAGTGACATTCTATGGAAAATCTGATGTGTCTAAATGTTGTTGGTTTTAACCAATAAAACCCTACATGGCATTTTGCAGCCTACCTTTCTTCCTATATGATACACAACAGTTGAGCTCAATGGAGGAACATAAGGATCAAGATGGTGCACTAATAAACTGAAATACATACATAAATATAAATGCAGAGGCAGAAATGACAGGTATGGCACAAGGGGTCAGCGGGGAAAATCAGAACAACTACCAAAGTGGATCAGGAAGGGAGAGATTACTAGCTGGTCTCATGGAGACATAATAGAGAAACAGGAAAAGTTAGTACATCCTGCAAGAATTGCATTTACGCGCGTGCTCTCAGTAATTTGGTGGAGTTGGTCAAGTGATAGGGAGATTGAATGTGAGATCTGAGTGCCAATAAGAAGTAGCAAGAAGGCAGAGGGAAAACACAAATGTAAGATACTACTGCAAAAAGTTCAAAACCAGGATGATTGGTGAGTAGCAATCCTCAGAATCTCTTGAACCAAGTTTCACCTCATGGAAATACTTAAGGTTCTTCAAAATGTTTTCAGGAGATAAAGTCTCTCTCAGACCTTTGAGATGATTCCCTGAATGTGGTACTGCAGTAGCCAAAATTCAATGAATGCCGTTTGTTGTTATTGTTATTAATATTAATTTTGGTTATTTTGGAAGTGCTTAAAAGTCAACCAAGAACAGGGCTTCATTGTGTCAGGCCCTGTAATAAAACACAGCAGTTATAGACAGTCCTTATCCCTGAAGACTTATAATCTAAATAGTCTGGCTACTGTATTCAGACTATATGGATTTGCAATTTATAGTGATTTAGATGTTAAGTAACCTGAGCATTATGAACAAGAGAAATGAGCCATCCTGAAAACAAACAATGTTAGTATGTGAGGAATTCCAGAGGTATACATTTTTCTCCTATCTACAGACCCTGGGAGGCAAACACATTTGAAGGACAGCTAATAAAAGCAAATAAGGGAAGGGCAAAAAGTTGTCAGTATTTTGTGAATGAATCTGTTCCTGAAGATTCTTTTGAAGATATGAAAACTGGGTACAAATTGTCTAAACACAAACCCCAAATAACTTGCCCACAAATGCTGATAACATCTGCACACGGTATTTCATACAATGAACCCAGGATGACCGATTCAGTAAGCATAAGGTTTAAAGACACATGAGGCCTGTAACAACTACAGATAGTCTATTTATTCTTATTGCTATTGAACCCATCACTAAAGCTCTGTACTGATGTTTCACTGTAATGAGTCAAAATCTCAGGCTTTGTCTCTACTGGTAATTGATTCACAAAAATTTTGTTGTTCATGATGCTTAGCTCCTCCTCCCAACAGCGAAAGTTTTGCGGTGGCAAGTGCAAGTGTGAACACTGCTTTGTTGAAAGCTGCTTGTAGGTGCTAGAAATATTTTGTCAGCAAAAGTGCTGGCAAACAACATTCACATGCACTGACTTTTAGCAACAGGATAGTGTCGACACAGCCTTGTTGCTAAAAGCTGTGCAGTGTAGACAGACTTAGTAAATATTAAAGGTGGAGATGGATTCACCTCCACAATGTCAGGTTTTTTTCACCCAGGGAAGCTTCCCAAAGTTTGGATGCCTATTCAAACTCTGTTAACTTCTTGGTACAGAATTTAGGCTGTCAAGTTTGGGGTCACAGGTTTCCTCTCAAGAAGTCCAGTGCCCCCTTACCTTGTTGGGATTGGAAAAAGTAAGACTATTTTTTCTAGTTGTATCAGTATTTTTTATTTTGGAGTGTGGGGAGAAGAAAAAGAAGAAAACAGTTTATAAATTAACAATCTAAATGAACTTATTCTAATCTTAGAATAACTTCAGGTTCAGTTTTGTGTGAAGGATCAGATATGTCATTATTTTATTTGAAGCAGTTCACCTATCCTTATTAAATACAGCACATGCTGGTTTTTTGTCACTGCATAAAACAGCTGTTATGAACACAATAATGTAGATATGAAATTTAAGATGCTGTATCTTCTAAAGATATGATGCAACCTCAATATATTTGCAGGCATAAGTCTATTTGTCTACTCAACTATCTAATGTTTTTTATTAATGGAGGACTTTTGGGGGGAAAATGAAATGCATTGAATTGAGATAGAGTTCTGGATGGACACACTGGAAAAATAGGTACTTTCTACCAAAAGGAAATTATCTTTTCTTACAATGGGTATATAAGTGGTTTAGCTGAAAAGATTCTGGCCTGAATAGATAATCAACATCCTTTATGGTTGTTAATTGAGGAACTCATCCTTTGAGTTGGAGAGAAGCCATTTGTGCAATAGTTGAGACAGTGTCAGTGTAGCCACTGTGTTGCTTACATTGGCTGTTATTGGCTTCTGGGAATCATCCCACAATGCCCCACACTGACAATGCAATCCATACAAGCATATGGTGAGGATGTGCACTGCTGACACAAGGAGCAGTGTTGACATGCACAAGCAATACAATTATTGTGATGGCTGTATGCCAACATAAGCTATGTCAGATTACTTTTGTAGTGGAGACATAGACTCAATAAATGTTCCCACAGGCACCAAAGTGACAAGATAATTAAGTACCAGGTGATGAATCAATCAGCAAGGGGATTCAACTCCTCAGCTGAGGATGGTTAAATGAGAGTCATGAAGAGGCTGAGGATGGAAAGGGCAAAGGAGTCCAGAATCTCTGAGAGATGAGATCTCTCTTCTGCCCTGTGCCTTGCTAGTAGGTAAAAGCTTGGAGGAAAACCAACACTTGTAAAGTATGTTGAAAACCAGAAATTCTCAAGCGCGGGGACATAGAATGTGTTCAGGGTGTGGGGTGTGCATGTGAGAAACTTTAGGAAAAAACTTTATTTCACACATTCAGAGCTGGGCAGGCAGACAGCAACAGTTGCTGGCTAGCTGCCCGTCTGTAAAGGCTGCACTGCGGTCAGCAGCAGCGGAGAAGTAAAGGCCACTCTAACTTCTGCGTTGCTGCTGGTGGTGATGTTGCCATTGGGGTTTTATGTGCGGCCCATGAGACATTTTGTTTACTGTTGCCCATGTGCAGGATTGCCAGATTCTGCTGGTTTTTGTCCACATGGTTTTTTTTTTCCCTACCAGTATTACAAAAGTGACATGTGCGTAAAGCAAGGGCATGTGAAGTAAGATGCATGCTGATTGCACATCACATTGACTATGAAAGCCATGCGTTCCTTCTTCATCCAATCAAAGTGCTTCTATAGTTCAATTGGCATACCCCACAAATTCTAGGTATACAAGCACAGTTAGGAAAACTATCTGATCCTGGGAGATCATCTTGGTTACAACAATCTTGTGACCCACTGAGATGAAGGAGGGCCACTCTTGTGGCCCACTCATTAGCCTAGGTTGTCCATTGCTGCCTTAGACACAATAGGTCCGGTCCTCAGCTGTTTTCAGAGGAGTTACACTCTTAGATCTGAACAAACTGAAGAAATGGTCTGAGATAAATTCAATGGTCTGAGGTAAATTCAATAAGGACAAATGCAAAGTTCTCCACATAGGAAGGAACAATCAGTTTCACACATACAAAATGGGACGTGACTATCTAGAAATGAGTACTGCAGAAAGGGATCTAGGAATTATAATGGACCACAAGCTAAATATGAGTCAACAGTGTGGCACTGATACAAAAAAAGCAAACAACTTTCTAGGATGCATTAACAGGAATGTTGTAAGCAAGAAGTAATTCTTCTACTCTACTTCTGCACTGATAAGGCCTCAACTTCCTAACTGGCAGGGCAGTTAAGCACTGTAATAAATTGCCTAGAGAGATTGTGGAATCTGCACCACTGGAGATATCTAAGAGTAGGTTAGATAGACATCTATGAGGGTACATCTACACAACAGGGCTAAAGTCAAATTAAGCTACGCAACTTCAGCTATGTCAATAATTGAAGTCGAAATAGCTTAACTTGGCTTTTGGTGCTGTCTACACAGCAGGAAGCTGAAGGAAGAACATTCTCCTTTCACTTCCCTTACTCCACATGAAATGAGGACTAAGAAGTCTTCCAGCTCAACATTATTTCAAAATAAAGGCTTGTAGTGTAGATGTGCACTATGTTATTTCAGAATAACATCATTAGTTATTCTGAAATAATGCTGTTGTGTAGATGTACGCTCAGGGATGATCTAGATGGTGCTTGGTCCTGCTGTGAGGGCAGGGGACTGGGCTTTATGACTTCAAGGTCCCTTCCAGTTCTAGCATTCTATGATTCTATGATCAGCTGAGGAGTTGGCCCAATTTCAGTGACTGTACCCTGACTTGGCAGATATGCTGCCTTCTACCTGTGTATTGAGAAAGCAGAATTCCATCCCCTGACTACTTACCAGTTCCTTAAGGCAAAGCCTTTCTACTTTGAGTTTGCTGTCAGGGACAGGATCCCTTAAAGTTTAGAACTCAAATTAACCTACATTAGTTATTCATGAAAAATATGGACTCTGGCTTTTAGAGCTATTCTCACATTCACAAAAAGGGCCTGATTGAAAGTCCACCTAAATCAGTGTCTTTCCATTGGCATCTATCAGGTCCTGTATTTGCACACACACAAAACCCGCAAAGCATCAGATCTCTTTGAGTGGTCCTGCCTCATTCTTACTGTACACACCATAGTACACACCAGTTCTAGGAGCTGTATTCAGTTCAAAGATGCACTTAAAAGCTCTTTGTTCCTCAGTCACCTGTGACTGCAGATAAAATGGAGACTTCTACTTTTGTTGCATGCCTTGTGCAAGTTCTCTTCCCATTATATACTTTTAGGACAGAGAAAAAATTAAAAAGCATTTGGGTCAAAAGCATTTAAAATATGATCAGGTATCAGCAGATCATGCCTCTACTAGGTTTTATAAGTGGTGTGCCAGTTTGATCCACTATTCTAACCATGTAACTTATTTTATTTCTAGGCATAGATAAAGTAAACTCAAAAAATAAAACAAAAGAAAGCAAAGTGCAATGTGAAGCCCTTGGTCCATAGTCACATTGATATTCACTTCCAAGGGAATAAAGATCACATACGGTCTTGTAGTTTGGAAAGTAAGCCAATGATTGTGTACTAGAAACTAATCCTTGGAATGCTTGTGTGAAAATACACACTGCTAAGAATTTCACATTGGTGTAGCATGCTTGGGGAAAAGAGAACAAAGCTATGACTGCTGCTGATCTGCTTTTAGCTGTTAGCATATTTAGATTTTACCTCATACCATTCTGGACTATACTTCGCTGCTGGTAAAAAAGCAGCTTGAAGTGTATTTTTAAATGTCCTCCCCATATAATCCTGATAAACAGAACTCCACATGAAGGATTCTGGACAAATAGTAGACAATTGAACCCACCCATTCAACTTCCAAATCAATCACTCGCATTGTGATTGGCTTTCAAAGCCTGTCTAGGTCATATTATGTCTCCTTTATTAGTGCTTAAGGTCACCAGGAGACATGCAAGTGCATCCTATATCAGGAAGTGTGGCACGTCTCAAGAGTGAAATACTTGGCTTTTAGTACAAGCTGTGGCTGTGACTCGGAAATCCCGGGAAGTGAGCTAAATGCAGACAAGCTCCAGGCGCCACTGCCTCCACACTGCCTCACAGTAGATATAATGGACTAGAATAATAGAGGCTTTCCTGCCATTCTCAATAGTATGTTGTATTTCTGTCAGACTTTCCCATTGAGTTCCTCGAGGCCATTTTCTATTCTGCCCAGCTGACCACAGGCAGTAATTCAAAAGAAAAGGCTTCCCTAAAGGCAGGTACCCAGCACGAGAACGTGAAGCAGTCTGATTTCATACTGGTGCCAGGAGGTTGGTCCTGGAGGAAGGCAGATTAGAAGCATGCAGTGTACACATTCTCTTAGGTGAGTGCAAATCTGTGCAGCAGATTTATTGGTTTAATTATTGGCACTGATCTGTAATTAAATTTGGCAAGCCTGTGCGCACACCCATGTGTACCCATGTGCACACAATCGCGCAATGTAAACCACACTCCCCTGCCCAGAAATGACTAACCACAAACAAAGACTACTTATTACGAATGGAAAGGGAAAAGAAGGCAGGAACTGTGACACTCAAACCCGTCTCTCCATCTCTTGAAATCTTCAGATCAAGACTGGATGCCTTTCTGGAAGATATGCTTTCACCAGACACAAGCGAGTGGGCACAACACAGGAGTAATTGGATGAAATTCTGTTGCCTGTGGTATAGAGAAAGTCAGACTTGATCTAATGGTTCCTTTTGTCCTTAAAATAATTGAAATGATGAAATCCCACATTGTGTCTGTGTGTGTACATGCATGTGCTTAAAGCATGATGAAAAGCAGTGTGTGTGTGTGTGTGTGTGATATTCTCTATATGCACAAGGGAATAAGTTAACATTGTGTATGCAGTCTTGACTTCCTGCTTCTGCGTGGTATGTCATGCAACTTTAAGCTTCTATTAATGCACTTATGTATGCAATATAGTGTACTAGAAGATTTACCTGGAATTGCTGAGGTTCTTAACTCAATTAATTTTTGTTTTTCTTCATCTAAATCATTGTTCTGGGTGGGGCTGGGGATGAAGGGTTCAATATGCAGGCTGCCTGGGGAGAGAAGACAACCCCAGCCCTCTCTCACAGCAGCAGCTTGGGGCCAGGTGAGAAGTGCCTCTCCATGGCTGTTGCAGCTCCAGCAGGCACAGCCTGGGAAGGAGTGAATGTCCCCCAGTGGGGGCAGGTCCAGGTTCATCTGCCCCCTGCACTCCCCAGCCAAAGTGAGGAATGCAGCAAACTATGCACTTTCCCCTCAATCGCTATGAAGGGGAACAGTCAGCTTCAGCCCCCATGACCTCCCTAAAGGGCACCTGGTGGTAGGAGCTTGGGACTGGGGCTATCCCAGCCGGAGGATGGTGCACCCCCAGCCAGTCCCTTTCATCTGCCTGGTGATTCTGTCTCTTTTCTGTATGGTTTTATGAGAAGCAATCCCATTCCAGGCACATCCCTTTTTCCTGACACAACCAAACCATTACCTTGCTGTAAGTTATAAGCATAAGCTGTATTCTGAATTTGGCAGTCCTAACTCTTACCAGTTAGGACTTCTTGAACAGACAGACACAGACAGACAAACTCTTTCACTATATACTAGATATAAATACATGGAGAATTGTGGATTTTACCAAAAATGTCAGTTTTGCCCTGAGGCATTTTATCCAGTGGAAAAAGTCAGGAAACACACATCTATCTGTCTTGCTTATCTATAAAAGACATGACCTCACCCACATTATCTCTCTCAGAGCCTAGGACCAACATGGCTACAACACCATCCATTCACTGGCTAATAGCTGAGCATATCTGCTCATCTACTTTATACTCCTTAGCTGACAATGAAATGTACAAGACTCCTACCCACCAAACACTTATGAGACTGGGATTCATTACAGTACCCTCTTCATCAGTGGAAAAGAAGACTGGTGTGATTTGTTCATGGAAGACAAAGCAAGTTAATAGTCTAACTATAGGCCTACCAGCTTTCAGTGTTCCTAAATGTATAAGATTATATTTAATTACTACTGTTACCACAATAAGGGAAGCTCTGTAGGACTTAGAACTGTATGTTTAAAAGAAGGTCCAGGTTAAACAGTACTGTTAACACATGTAAGCTGAGAACTTTTGAGAACATTTTGGGAAGGTTTTCAAAAACGTATTCCTGATTTCTTGTTTCTCTCTGAGAGGATGACTTTCTGGCACTCTCCCTCTAGTGAGGGTAGCAAAAATATGGTGAGGAGAGTGTGTTGCTATAATGGGTATGCAGGGGGCTTCCTTATTCCCTCTCCACAAAGAATAAAACATTTTGCCAGTGTACAACTTGCAATCTCTCATAAACCTGAGCTGACTGGGAAGGGTTGTGTGTAATCTGTCTATCTCATGAAGGTCTGAAATCAGTAATATGACAAACCTGACTGTGTCAGACATTCATGGAAGGCTCACATGCTTACTAAGCATTTCCTTTAGCAACCACTGTATGTCACGTCTGGGGTCTATGAATCTGTTCAAAGATATTTACTGCCTGTTTCAAAATGCAAGTGCAAGGCAGATGAAATTAATTAGATATTTCATTTTGCTGCTTTGCTAGCTAAAATATCAAATGGCGGCTGACAGAGGATACATTTTTCTCTTTATAAAATTTATAGGTTATATTATGAGTAGCCTAAACATTAGCACACGGTGCAGTGTCAATTTACATCATAAAACAGGGATTGCAATATTCCTGCGTAAACTCAGTTTCATATGTGGAGAAGTATTATGCAGCAGGGTCCAACATGAAAAGAATCACGTCTCTTATTCCACCACTCTGGCCAAGTATCACATTGTCTTTACGGGAAGAGTGGTGCTCATCGTGTGTTGTGTGGGAGAGGTTTGGATATGATATTCTTAGGAGATGACACAATAAATAAAAATTCTGTTTTGCTTTGCCTTTGTGTCGCTGGTATTATAGTGTGAGCAGAGGGAGGATACTATAGTTCCAGCTTCCATTTAATGTCTCTTTTTTCAGCTGCTCATATCTACCTCAACTAAATAGGCTAGACAAGTAGACTCTAAACTAGGAGACTTCTCCTCCTCAGGGTTCCAAATTTTTCTCTGCCCCTCCCCCCTCTAGAGAGATACTCATCAATAGGCAATCAAGCCAAAAGCTCTAGATCAAGGAATGTACAATTTCCATAAGTATATAACTTTGGATAAAAAAATTTACAGGCTGTGGCAGCTACAAGGCTCCTTCCCCCACTTCCTTTCTTTTATTAACCAAATAATCAAGGACATTCCAGGCAAAAACTTAAGTAGATCAGAATGGAATTTATAGCATGCAGATAGAGCAAAGAAGACTGGCAGCTCCTCTTCATTTGAAACATAAATATTTGTCTATGCCTGGCTCTGTGCATGTGTGTTTGCTTGTGTGTGCATGCATGCAGGTTAGTGACCTTTTGAGTTCTACATACAAGAACCATATACATTGTAAAAATGCTGCTAGTCTGAAGTTGTCACATCTCCTGCCAGGATTCTTGCCTTTCCTCTGTCCGCTGTGTTTCAGTGGTTACATTAGAGATCAGATGCACTTTTTTTTTCAAAGAGATGTTTATGGTTTTTACCATAATGATGGCTTGTATTTCTGACGTATGTTAAGTCACTGTGCTACATATGAAAAATTTCTTTCAGGAACTGGGCTGGCAGGTCTATAGTCTCAGTCAATGGTGGCTGGCATTAGCCAGCCATTTCTGATCTGTGCTGCATCCGCCTTGGAGCCCTTGCAAACGTTGAAGACCATATCAATATTAGACTGAGGTGGTTACTGACGTGCACTCTAGTACACAGGAACTGGGCAGAGTCTGTTTAATTGAAAGATGCTAGTGAGAGCTTTTATCAAAGGAAACAAATGGCACAATAGCAATGTTTTTGTTAATTTCTGACAAGTACTTTATGGCTCCACAGAAAAGTGGAATGTCGACAAAAATCTTGAAAACAGTCAGGATGTGATAATAAATTGCAATGGTGAAAGTGTGGTTTCTTTTTCCTTCAATGCTGTCCCTTTTCTTTTGGAACATTGTCTTCCTGGTTCAGCAGGACAGAAAGGCTGATGGTGTGTGAAAACATATCACTTTGGAGAGCATGCTTGGCAGCAGAAGAATGACCCCCTCCCAAGCCCTGCCATACCTGCTCCTTCCTCCAAGACCCTGTCCTTGCCTCTTCCCTCCCCTGCTCTGCCCCACGCTCATTCCATCCCTTTCTCCAAGGTCCTGCCCCACTTTTTCCCCACCTCCTCCTTCAACTGTGCCCTGAGTGTGTCCCTCCTCCTCCCTTCAGACGTGCCTTGAATGCCATGAGCTTTTCACGCTGGGTGCAAGGTGCTGGGAGGGAGGGAAAGAGTTGGTCAGCAGGGCTGCCAGTGGATGAGAGGGTTGGTTTCTGGTGGGTGCTGAACACCAGCTAATTTTCCCTGTGGGTACTCCAGTCCTGGAGAACTCCCGAGTCCAAACCTTTCCACATTGCTCCCTTACTTTTCTCTTTCATCTGCTCCCCATGCTTGCCTCTCCCATAAGCAGGCAGTTCTAGAAAAGAATAAATTAATTAGGACTGTTGATTAATTGCAGTTAACTAACATGATTTACTCAAAACATTTATCACAATTGATTGCAGTTTTAATTGCACTGTTAAACAATAGAATACCAATTGAAAAATACTTAAAATTTTTGGATGCTTTTCAACATTTTCATATATATTGATTTCATTACAATACAGAATACAAAGTATACTCTGCTCACTTTATGTTATTATTTTTTATTACAAATACTGTGAAAATGCTAAACAAAGTAAATAGTATTTTTCAATTTGCCTCGTGTAAGTACTGTAGTGTAATCTCTTTATCATGAAAGTGCAATTTACAAATGTAATTTTTTTTTCCAGTTTTTGGAAGGCACTTCAGATTCTTAAACCTTGAGTCAGATGCAGTTGCTATCTTCAGAAATCTTACATTGGTACCTTCTTTGCATTTTGCCAAATCTGCAGCAAAAGCATTCTTAAAATGAACAACATGTTGAGTCATATCCGAGACTACTATCAAATAAAATGTATGGCAGAATGAAGGTGAAACAGAGCAGGAGATACACAATTCTTCCCAAAGAAGTCCAGTCATCAATTTAATTAATGCAAATTTTTAATGAGTGTCATCACCATGGAAGCATGTCCTCTGAAATGGTGACCAAAGCATGAAGGAGCTTTCTAATGTTTAGCATGTAAATACCTTGCAATGCCAGCTAAAAAAGTGCCATGTGTTTATCTGTTCTCACTTATAATGGTCAGGGCCGGACGGAGGCATGGGTGAGCCGGGCAGCTGCCCAGGGTGCCAACCGATGGGGGGCACCTGATGGCAGCTGTAAGGGGTGCGCGGCGCCCTTACAGCTGCCATCAGGCGCCGCGCGCCCGGCTCCGGCAGCACCGGCCCCGCGGCACCGGCCAGCAGCACCCTTCTCCCCACAGCCAAGGGGCCCTGCATGGCCCGGTGCACACGCTAGCAGCGCTGGCCGGGCCGGGCTGGGCAGTGCATGCACCATGCGCTCTGGGGGCGGGCCTTGGCTGCGTGCCAGCGGCCGTGGCTGGCCTGCGCATGCGCTGTGCGCCCCGGGGGCAGGCCTGTGCCCCCTGGGGTGGGGTGGGCCTGCATACCCTGGGGGGGGCGGGCCTGCGCCCCATGGGTGGGCCCGCGCATGCACCGTGTGCCCGGGGGCGGCATCGCGTGCCCGGGCCCAGGGCGCCAAAAGGGCTCGGGCCGGCCCTGATAATGGTGACATTATAAATTAGAAGTTTGCAGCATTATCTTCCATAAATATAAACAAACTTGTTTGTCTGAGTGATTGGCTGAAAAAGAAATAAGACTGAGTAGACTTTTAGGCTCTAAAGTTTTATATTGTTTCTGAGTACATTTTTTTACATAATTCTACATTTGTAAGTTCAACTTTTACAATAAAAAAAAGATTGCACTATAGTACTTGTATTAGATTAATTGAAAAAATATTTATTTTGTTTTTTATAGTGCAAATATTTGTAACCAAAAATAAATATAAAGTGAATAGTGTACTCTTTGTATTCTGTATTGTAATTGAAATCAATGTTTGGAAATGTAGAAAATATCCAAAATATTCAAATAAATGGTATATTCTTCAACAGTATGATCAATTGCACGATTAATTATGGTTGATTTTTTAAACTCTTGAAAGCCCCCCAAAAAAAATCCAACCAGAAAAACTGACAACTTAAAAAATGTTAGAAATGAGAAGGGAATTTACCTTTACACTGTAGAGTTCTTTTATGTTCTGAGGTTACACTGAAATGGAAACACTTCAGAACTTGGTAAATATGGAAGCATTAATAGTGAAGTTTAGGAGCGGCAGGGGTTGGAGAGAAAATTAGAAAAATCCAAGTCTGCCCAAACTGCAGGGAGAGAGACAAAATTGAACGAGCAACTGCTGAGGAAGGACTCAGAGGGGGCATCATCTATGTGACTGCCCCCCTCACATAACTCCTCCCTGGACAACCTCCCCCCCCACAACTGGAGCTGTACTCTCTCCTGTGTCCCCATCCCCTGACCCAGCCCTGTGCCCACTTCCTCACTCCAAACTAGGGATGTGAAAGACTAGCAAATGCTTATTGGATAGTCGACAGGCTAGTCAACTAGTCACTTCCTTCTCCCCTTCCCCGCTGCCTCTATCAGAAAGAGGCAGCAAGGTGGGGGAGAGGAGAGAGTACTTCAAAGCAGTAGTGCCGTGTGGAACCTGGGGCCAGACCCTGGGCTCCGTGCAGCGCTGCCACTTTGAAACACTGAGTGCAGCTCGGTGGACAGCTGGGATGTCCCCAGACTGCATGTGACGTTTCAAAGCAGCAGCACCACGTGGAGCCTGGGATCAGCTTGGGACTCCCCCACTGACCTCAGGCTCCATGGAGCCTGACGCTGGGCTCCCTGCGGCTTTTCAAAGTGGCAGTGCCGCACGGAGCCCAGGGTCAGTGGGTAAGTCTCCAGCTGACTCCCGGGTTCCACACAGCGCTACTGCTTTGAAACACCATGTGCTGCCTGACGCTGGGCTCCCTGTGGCATTTCAAAGCGGCAGTGCCACATGGAGCCTGGAATTAGCAGGTGGATTAGTCAATTACTTGATATTTAACATCCCTACTCCAAATCTCCAGGGCCCCCCTAAAATCTTTCATTTTCTTCTCACAGTATTTCTCTGGGGACTGAACTGTTAAGATTCTTAATTTGTTTTCTTTATTCATGTATAACAGAAGATAATCTATGTAGATTATGAAATACCCATGCTATATTGTAAAATTAAATTGTTTCTTTATCGTAAGATTTTTATAAAATTGTTATTTAATTAAATTAATTTCTTTAGTTCCTTTTGGAATCTGAATATGGGGAAGCTGAGCCATAGGCACAGGAAGCTGCAGTATCCCCCAGATTTTGCATCCTATGCCGGGACACAGCCTCCAGCTTGCATCCACTGGCCCTGCAACTATCTGAGGTTCCAGCTGCTGGCTCTGCTGCCTCTGCGGGTTCCGGCTACCGCTCTGCTGTCGGACCCAGAGTCCTGGCCACTGGGGACTCTGCTGCTGTCTGGGGTCCCCAGCAGCTCTGCTGCAAGCCCTGGTGCCCTAACTGTGTCCCCAGCCTGAGACAGTGAGAAGTGCAGACAGGATAAAGGGGGGAACGCAGCTCAGCACCCCGACCCTAAAAATTGTTCTGGTGCCACTGGGCAGTCCCAGTGCAATCCTTGAATCCTTGAAGAGTTAGTTTTGGGTCTCTAGATACTTTTCCATGGGAACTGGGGTTTTTTAAGGCACTGGAGAAGAGCAATGAAGCAAACTGCAGCCAACCCACAGTTACAAGTACCCATATGCTTTCTTCCTGCAGGCCTTATTTACATGATAGATTGCTGGGCGGTAAGCTAGAGTGAGAATCTACAGAGCACCGGCTCACCACGCTGTAATGTTCTGTGTGGGCACTGCTTCAGCACAGTGAAAGTCCTGGAGGGTAGTGTGGGTTACACCACTTTCAAGCAGCAATATGCCAAGCTGCCCCCCAAAACTTTCACTGTGCTGTAGCAGTTTAACATGGAACATTACTGACCCTCAAACTGGTGTGTGATAGGTTCACTTCTTGGCTTGCCACATCTTAACTTGCCATGTAAACAAGCCCTAAAAACACTGTTTATTTTTTATTCGATGGAAAGCTATGTTTTTTTCCATAAGGTGGGTTAAAAATGTTATCCTGGACTTGAAAGTGCTTGTTCATATGTCTGCAGGCTGGCAAAACGCTAAGACATAAATATTTTTGCAGGGAAATGCTATCTTTATCTCCTAATGACTTTCATACCTCAGGAGTTGGGTCCTCTATGTGAGCATTCCTCCTAAGTGCTGATGAGATCCAGTGTCTGGTGTCATTGAAGAAAATATGACTTTCATTTAAAAAAAAAAAAAGTACATTTTTTAGCCACTATCCTGGGATACTCTTCTTTAGGATGAAGCTGGGGGTTTAGCCACCTGAATGGAACTTGTGGAGAAAAGAGCACAGATTGCAGGAGGGAAGAGTTTGGAGGAAACACCTGGAAATCAGTCTGGGCATGTCTATTTTGAAATAACAGAGTGCACGTCTACACAGGAAGCCTGTTATTTTGAAATAATTTCGAAATAACAGGCTTCTTACTCCAAACTTCTGTAACCCTCATTTCATGAGGCGTAAGGGAAGCTGAAGGAAAAGGGTGTCCTGCAGTGTGGGCAGTGCCAAAAGCCGAGTTAAGGTACTTCAACTTTAGCTATGCAATTAACTTAGCTGAAGTTGTACATCTTAATTCGACTTTAGCTCACAGTGTAGGCGTACCCTCTGTGTGTACATGGCTAGAATACGAACTGGAGTTGCAGCACCTCTGTAAATTATTCTCTTAATAAAGAGCCAGTTTAGTTTTAGAAACAGTTTCCTTTCATGTTTTCACCTGCTATGTGGTATGTGAAACAGAGGGAGCAAAAGATGAATATGCACTTTCTCACTTTTTCATGAGAAGGAATCAGTTAAGTTTGAGGTGCAAATCAAAGAATCATTATTCTAGCTGCTGCTTGCTAAGATAGCTGCCGTGATGCATGTGTACTTGCCATTGCTGTGGGAGCCACTGAAAGGGGAACTCCTCTTCTGCATCCACCAGTGCTACATAGAAGTTCATTGGGTATACACAAGTCTGTTCCTGCAATCCCAGCGTCTGACTACTCCAGCAGAGCGTGAGGAGCAGAATGAGAGAGGATACAGTGAAACTGCTGCTGCACTGAGTGGGAGGCCCACAGTGTCTGCATTCAAGCTGTCTTGCAACTGCTGTCTGTCTGCCCAACCTGTACCAATGGTCCCCGAACTTCTGAGAGTCATGTCCCCCTTACCTCTGTCCGTGCCCTATGGGGCTGGGAGTGGGACCCAGCTCAGGGGCGTGGAGAAGGTGGAGAGGAGTAAGGGTGACAAAGCTGCAGCCACAGCAAGGGTTGGATCTTGGCTGGGAAGTGAGAGCAGGCCTGGGGACTGAGCCGGGGGCTGAGGCTGGGTGTGGGAATGGAGTCACAACTGGGTTGTGGTGGAAGCCACAGCTGGGCCAGTGTGCCGGTAAAACTCTGCTCCAGGATCCACCAGCATTCCCGTCCTCAGCCCTGAGCCAGAAACAGAACTGCAGCTAGGGGCTGAGGCTAGGGGTGGGGCTGGAAACTGCGCTGAGGCGAGAGATGGGCCCTGGAGCCAGGCAACAACTGGTGGGTGGGCAAGAGTAGAACTGGAAGCAGGGTGAAACTGGGTGGTGCCTGTCTCCAATCTGTAGCTGTCTGAACCCACTGTGCCCCCAAAACCATTCCTCTGTGCTTGGGGGGGGGCACACCTCCCATTTTGGGGACCTCTGGCCTGTACTGTGAAGGAGCATGAGGCCTTGTTTTCATTCCCCAACCTCTCCCATCATTGAGAAATGACCCACTCCTCACCCACACATTTTCCACTCCTTCCAAAGAAGACCCAGTCTTCCACATGATCCCTCACACTAGATAGGGCAGGTCACCAGAAGCAATGAAAATTCATCCACCTCAAGAACCCAAGGAAGCCCATTCCCATGCTGCTCCCACTAGAGCAGTATCACACTCATACAGAGTGTGGCATATATAAGGATGCTGACAGGCTCTCCGGAACTAAGTTGTATAGTGTATCATTGACATTAGGTATGCAAATGTGAACAACAATTGAACTGTAAAACCAAAGACACAGAAAAGTCTGAGGTGCAGGTCCTATATAGTACTGACTTGTTACTTACCCATTTGATATTTTCTGTTCTAACATGATATTTTGGAAAGTGTTTGCTTCTGTGAAATAACTGAATTATCCTATTGATAGTGAGATGTCTCTGAAGGCTCAGTAAAATGGCACTTTAAAGAACATGGAGGTCTGTCCAGTGGCTAAGACTAAACTGTGGCTTATTAATCCTCCAAAATTGCACAAGGATACACTAGAGTACTTGAAATTGTGTGGCTAACCATGTGTGCCTCTCTTCCAATCAGGGTAAGAGGAGGGCACTTAGTTAGCTGCACAAATGTCCTCTGACTGTAGTTTTATTGAATGTGTCACTGACATAGTGCCCATGATGCAAGATGCTGAAGGAAAAGCTGCAGAAGGAATTGGAACAGCAACAGAACATTGAGTTGAAGTTCTGGGTCCAGCAGTGTGGATTGTCTCAGAGGAACTGATGCCAGAATTGCTACAGCATATGCGAGGCATATGATATGTCTGTGGATTTGAATGTGCTGGTTACCAAATGAAACACCGAACAGATGAGTCTGTGATGTAATTATTGGGGCATGTGACCATGGATTTGATCTTGACAATGGCCCATGCTGGTGTGATGCTTATCTTCTCTTGTTTCTATAGATCAAAGGCACTATAGAGACATGCAGAAATTTATACATATTGGGTTAGAGTGTTATCGTCAAGGAGGAGAGGGTGGGAAGAAAGGAGGCTCTGTGAAAACTTTCTGCTTGGGGCTGCTCAGAGCTGTTTTCCCCCTGGTGTAACAGAGTCTCCTAAGAGTTGTTCTGAGTAATATTGTCTGGAGTAATCCCATAAGAACTGTTCTGTTGCTGAAGATTGGCCAGAACTCTCTGCTTTGTGCCTGGCATGTCATTTCCTACCTATCCAAGCATCCAGCACTTGCCCTACTGCCAATAGGCATAAAGTCACCTTTGCTAGTTTTATGTCAACTGAGGCTTGAATTATTTGATCCAGAGGAATCCTCAGCTGACTGTCTGAAGTGCCCACTGTAGCTCTCTTACATATAACCCTGCCTCTTGGTCAGTGTCTCTACTTTGACTTACCAGGGACCTGACCCTGCAACACGGTACTCAAGGGGAATATGGCCTTTAATGGCAGCAGGATTGCATCCAAAGTAACTGGTAGTTTTTTATTATCAGCTGAACATTGGTCTGAGGAGCAGCATTTAAAGTTAAGTATTTGCTTAGGTATATGAAAATACTGGCAGTGACTAAAGCATACATGGTTTTTGATCCTCTGCTGAAATACATTCACATTTTGAAGAGGTGGAAAAACAACTCAGTGAGATATTGTTGGCTGACAAGTATACCGTCATGTTTGCTGACCCTAAGACAATTCACTTCTGGGAAAGAGAAACCAGTTTCTAAAATGGCAAGCACTTGTGTTACCACTGTGTTACCAATAAGCCCTGGCTTTAGTCTTCTAACCGGACAGACCTCCATATTTTTTAAAGTGGCTAGAACACTCTGGCCGGCCACTCACAGCTGTGGGAGGAGGACAGAGTTTAAGATTATTGCTAAGACATCATAGGAGTCTTACCTGATGCAATATTGTATGTTAGTTCAGGAAGATTCTTCAGCTGTGTAAGGGCCTGGATCATGCATTGATATTGAGTGATTTGTGTACTGGAGAGTTAGCAGCTTCCTTTTTTCTTATATAAGCCCTGTGGTCTGGAGACCTAATAAGTAAGGAGCTCATGTTTGACATCTGTTGGTGAACAAGGAGAAGAGTGGCCCAGAGCTGCTTGAGAACTCCAAAGGCACAGATGCTCCATGGAGGAAGGAGCTTTCGGATGGCATTTATTGGTAATCAAGGGAGAATGAGTGGGCCAGGCCCCATTTGTATTTCAGTTATGTGACCATTTGAGACCTTTTGGTTTAAACATAGTTTAATTTGAGGGAGATAAAATGCTGCTGTGCCAGTCAAGGAAGGAAAGGAGAAAAACACTGCACAATGTGTGTCTGGTTTGACGTGTCACCCCAACCAAACTGTGGTCAGGCCCAGTTGAGTAGCCATGCCTGGGCAAAGCAAAAATGAGCCAAAAGGAGGAGGGGGTGGGGGCAGAGGAAAAAAGGATTTTTGCCTTGTAATGGGAATACCTTCCTGGTATTAATTATTACATTGCGGGTCACCAATGCCTGTGATTCCTCTCTGAAGACTCCGCACAGTTGACTGGTGACAGTTGAGGTTTCTCAGGTGCAAATGTTGCAGACAGCAGCAGTGAAGCTGAGGGACTCTGGTGCCATCACCCTACCTAACAATCAAAGCTTAAACCACTTCAGCTAGGTCAGGTAGTAGAGCCCCAAATTGCACAGGTAAGATATGAACCTGCCTGGATTTTTGGACTCCTCCAACCATAGACAACAAACTGTGAGTAGAGAAGAGGGAAGTGGTTAGAATACACTGGTCACTCACAGCTATGAGAGGAGGACAGACTAAGATTATTGCTAAGACATCATAGGAGGCATGAGACCTTGCAGCTTCATTAATGGCTGGCTTTCCCAAATGTCTTTTGTTATTTTCCTTCCCTCTCTCCTCCCTTCCTTCTCTGGCCAGTAAAGTTTTCCTTGTTTAAATCCCTCTGAACTCTGCTTGTGTGCAGGGAAATATTGCCTCTCAAGGATGCCTTGGGTGGTGTATGCAGTTTTTCAGCCTGGTTTCCTAGGTGGGGGCTTGAGCTGCTGATATCTGAGTTTTCAGAAGGTACCTCTAGAAAACAGAATCCAGTCTTTTTAGCTGCTGACAGTCCCTGGCAGACATAAATCAGACCAAGGAGCCATTCCCTACAAAGGAGGTGTGTCTGTACAAACCATAAAAACATTGTCATCTATGTGTGCAACAAGTACCTTGCTTATGTGGGAGGTCCTGTTTGAAAGCCTGTGATTGCATCATTGCATTGAAATTTTTAGTGGTTGTAGAGTTATTGGATGCTTTTTCACTGTACTAAGACCAATTTGTATAAGTGGGTACAAGAGAAACATTTCAGATAAGGTAAATGATGTCTGGACTGAGTATTGAAACTTTGATTAAATAAAAGGTGAGGTGACCCAAAATAATAGCGGGGTAGCAGGTTTTCTGATCAGCACCAGAAATTATTAGTGTTAAGTTAATTCACACCAACTCCTTCCAGGGTAAGAGATACAGATTTAAATAATGCCTCTTAATTATGGTAATACACATGATACAGACTTCAATATAGAAAAAAAGATTTACATGGACTAAAATTCCTATTATTCTGATTACTAAATTTAACATTTTTTTTGTTTGAGGTTTTAAATAGTTAGGAGGAAAACATTAGTAGAAAGCAGTATAAAATATTAGAGTAGCTTCTTTTAGAATGGAAGATTTAATACAATGAATATTACCAGGAAGGAACTTAGTAATTGTCTGTTACATAGTTTGTCCAGAGGGGGGAAAAAAAGGCAAATAGATCCTGGAATGGCTGATTCAGGCTATTTTATTTCTGGATTGTCAGTGAAAAGTGATAAGTAGATATATAAGAGCTCCCATAGTTTGAATAAAAATAACAATAAGGACAAATGGACCAAGACTTCTGATTTCAAAATGAAAGAGGCATAATAAGATAGTAGTGTACATGGAAAAACAGACCTTCACCTGTAGCCAGATAAATGTTCAATATGTTACAGAGATTCTATACCCTATACAAGACTATGGGCCTATGTTGTAGTGTCCACACAACAAAAGTCAGAGCAGGTTGTTAGGACAATTAATCTAAAAGGCTGTGCTTGGGAAGAGCCAGGGATTGAAGGGCTGATTGATGATGAAATCCAGCTGGGCAGAGGCAGGCTAAGCTTGTACAAAGCCTGCATGTTGAGAACTGAACAGGGTTGCTGAGGAAATAGTCTGTAGTCACTTTTTGAGGCTACAGAGTCTGGCAAGAAACCAGAGAAAAGAGCAGTTTACAATTATTTCCTGGGAGGAGAGCACGTGGGCTGGTAAATCCAGAGGATGGGGCCAGAAGACAGAGAAGGGCACTAGGAAGGCATCCAGGGAAACAGTAATAAGATCTGAAAGGGAGTAGCCTGTAGCAGCTAGATGTAGGCTCATGGGCTGGAAAGCAGAATGATTGGTGGACCCAGAGTCCCCTACCAGATACTGGTAAAGCTACATGGGCCCTGACCTTCAACTGGAAGACTTTCTAGAGTGGTATGAGGCATTTGTCCAGTAGGCCTTTGATTCCATGTCAGGGGAGGACTATACCCTGATCTGGATGGAGAATTGAGTCACACAGAGAGAACACTAAGAGTCCTGTGGCATGAGGAGGGACATGGTGTGAGCAATCACAAGGAGCTACAGAAGTGGTGAGTGAACCCCGTTGGAGGGGTATAAAATTCTCACAAGTAATGTTGGAGAAAGTGCAGTGAGACAGGAAACTTTACAATTTGCAGTAATGCCGATGTACAGAATATTAGCAAGAAGTTGTAGACCTCACCAAAAATCACTGGAATGCGAAATATTAAGTTTTCCCCTTCCAAGGTTGTTTTTAGCTAGTGTATGAGACAGAGACAGTGAATGCAAGCGCACACACATTAGTTTCAAAAAATTTATCAGGAAACAAACTACAGTAAAAGCTTGGAAGCCTGAGTCTCCTATGAATTAAAAGTCTCAGGGGGTAGCCATGTTAATTTGGAACCAAAACACACACACATCCCCTCAAAAAAACCAATGGTCCTGTAGCACCTTAGAGACTAACCAAAAATATATAAGTATTTTTGGTTAGTCTCTAAGATGCTACAGGCCATTGTGTGGTTTTTTTTTTTTTTTTTCTCCCCTCTGAATTGTAATGGCTGGTTATAGAGAGTGTACTATATGATAAAAATGGATTTTTGGGCATAGTTTTGAGTGATTTAGGAGTATACTTCTCAATTTCTTAAGTAACCTAGGCATGTAGGTGCCTGTCATTTATTTTCATTGTGTCCTTTGCCCCAAAGCCTCTTCACTGGCTCAGCCCTCCAGATAAATCTCACAATCAAAACTGGATTCCTTCTAGAGTAGCATAGAGTTCAACAAACTGTTTGCCCTTATCCGGTTTTCCAGCCCCATCTTTGGGTCCTGTAAATTCAGCCCTTCATTCAGGCCTCTAAACAAACTCTGTTGCCTGCTCAGGGCTGCGTCCGGTGGCTGGACAACCCACCTTCACTAGCCTTTTCCTGGGCTGTAGTGTGGTAGGACTATGAGGGTCTGGTACACTCTGTCACTTGGACAAACTACAGCGTTTTGCCATTTGTTACACTGATGGAAGATGATCAGTGGTGGAAATGCTATGACACTGGATGCTCTAAAAGACATATATTACCTGCAATTTAATAACATTTTTGATAATTCTAGTCATCTGAAAATACAAAATTGGTATCTCAAATGCCACCCTCACAATATTTTTGTTTTTGTTCCTGGCTCAGGATAGCAAGGAACGTTAGACTTTTTTTTTGAGAACTCCCATCATTTTATATAATATCTATCTATCTCTTTGCCTACAGTAAATATAGAATTGGAAGCTGTCAAATGAGACTATACTACTGACTAGGTAAAAGTAGGAAGCTGCTTAGCATGTATGATGGGCTCTCACTGTAGATTTTTCTTTCCCCATGTTGCCCTATTAAGATTTTTGTGGGGTTTTTTCCACTTGCATTTTCAGTGGTATTACATTCAGATTACATTGTACAATTTGGTAGAAAAAGAACATTCTGCAAATGGTTCTATATGGAGATTGGTAACCACCTTTATTCATTTGTCATCTAGATAAATTACAGATTAATATCTCTGAAGTAATGAGTGACTGAAAATGCAAGATTATAATGGAAACTTGTGTGTTTTTTAGCTAGAGTAGCCACAAGGGTCCCTACAGGATTGCTTTTTGTGTTAGTTGATTGCTGTTGATTTTACCTCTCCTATTCATTGAATCAGTGCCTCTGGGTTGAACACCTGCAGGTCTTTAGCATAGGAGGAGAGGTCATGTGAGATCTAGAAGGCAACTTTGAAGGAAGCTGGCTATAGACAGAAACATGGCAGCTGTTTGTTTGTAATTGGCCAAACCAAAATTCTCCTGAGCTCTCACAAATTTGGGGCTATTTGTATCCGTATCTGAATATCCTGGGTCAGTCCCATCCCTAGAGTAGACCGGAAGAACAAAAAGTTGAGACTGACGTTTGGTGCTAGAGACCAAAAGGATGGAAAGCAGAAAAGACTGCCATAATCCATGTAGAGATCTTCCCATGTATGTCCAGAATTATGAATGCTAAAATCTTCCTTTGTAAATGCTACATTTGCTGGTGAAATATAGAAGTTTGGTTTTTTGAAGGAATGCTATTTGGCAATATCTTGAAACGATTCTTCAAAAGAAAAGATTGTGGCAGTTTTAGCACCAAAATAATCTTATGTATTTGATTCAAGCCAGTAGGAAAATTTTATGAACAGTAAATTGCCTTCGTTGAAACTGTGCTCCAATATGTGCCCTGCAAGAATTGCCACACCTCTTGGATAGCAATTTTCTAACCATATTTTGCAAGGAAAGGGAAGTGGGGAATGAGAAGGATATTTTCATGCTTGTTTGTCTTGTGGGGCTTTAGCAGTCAGATGAAAGGGTCCATGTTGTCTAAACAACCTCCTGCAGGGTAAATGCTTCCCATTTCTCCCTAGGTAATGACATTTACACCTTTGCTTTTACATGAGCTGCTATAGCAATCAGCAACACTTTAAACAAATTATTACCATGAAATTACTCTCTGCTTGAGAAGTATCTGGGGTCTGTTAAAGCTGTGTAGGCTGATATTGGCTTCCATCCTACAGCAATGATGCTGGAACAATTTGTGTGGTGGTAGTGCTGAAAGCCATTGAACAAAACTGTAAACCCTGCATACAATGGATTCCACTTTAAGCTAGGGAGGAACTTTCCTATTTATCAGTTGCAAGGATGTGGGGATATAGGCATTAAGCAAGTGATTACATTTACTTTGTCCCAGGCCGTGGCTGGATATTAGTGTGGTTATGTGCTCTTGAACACAATAAGGGACATGGCTTTTCAAATCAAAGTATTTGAGTGGTGTCCTCCATAAAGGCTATATGGACATAGTTCCTCAGTAGCTATTTGTGACTAATGGTATGCATGTGGTTTTTTTGTGTTTTTATTTGTTTGGGGGGTGTTTTTTTTTTTTTTTTTTTTTTTGTTAGTAGGATCATCTGGATGTGAGAAGGGGAGGAGCATGTGACATAGGTGACTTCAGAAAAGGGGTGTGAAGAGCTGAAGTACATTGGAGTTTATCTCAAGCCACTAGGCCCTTTCTCTTTTAGGCACAGGCCAGCTCCCTGGGAACTCTGGGGGGGGTACTAGGTGGGAGATGTATTTTGTTGGCATTCTGCCCTTAAAGTGAATGCATCATCTCTCTGAATCATCTGGAAGTGCTTTCCCTAAACATCTCTGTGTGTGTTCTCTCTCTCTAGTCTCACTAAATCAGCAATAGCCTTGAATTAAGGCTCATGCAAGTCTTCACAAGAAGCTCTGAAAAACTTGTTTGGGAATAGTTCTGGCTGCATGTCACTCCTAGGGTGGTTTTCCTTTTAAACCTTTTTTTTTTTTTTTTTGGTACTTGTGATGTTGGAGGGGCAGGACACAATGACATTATCTTTCAAAGTTCATCACTTGTGTTGCTTTGTTACAACTCTGGCTTACATCAGTCCTCTACCAATCAACTCTGATGTCACAAGTAGGAGTATAGCTCCAAGTGATGAATGAGCCACAGGAGCAGATGAGTTCTTAAGGAATGTCTCCTTTTGTAGCTTTTTTTTTTTAATGAAGGTTATACAATATATAAATGAAATCATAACAATCACTAACTAGAATACTTTTGATGTTAATGAGCTGTGTGAATATCAGCAGGCTACTTCTAAATCGGACTGGATTTCTGTTCTGACTGTACAGCACTACAGAGTCCTGATCCATGATGGGCTCCTAGATGCTATCAATACAAATTAATAATAGTTGAATGATAAATGCAGCCAACTACTTTGTCATTAGATGGCACTGTGATTTTTAAATCAGATTTATCAGACTGCAGTCTTGGATACATGCTTGAGTTTTGTGTGGGAATTTCTGGGTGAACTAGGTTTTATTCTGCCTATGCCTGTCAAGAACTTGCAGTGTTGTCACTTAATGACCCAGTCATATGCTTTGCTTTCAAGGACTGAATCTGTGTCCTTTACACACACACAAGTTTGAACATCTACTGTAGTGCTAAAAAAGGACACAGCCAACAAACATCGTAAGACTCAAACTGCCATACATGTTCCATTGCTAGATAGAGCCACAGCGTGATAACGTGAGTTATGCATATGTTAAAAACAAACGTGCAGTTAGGATTTTTAATGATCAGTGAGTGCTTTAAAAATACCTTGAGCATATGTTGCTGTGTTTCTCTAGGCCCTCAGTGCTCTGTACCATCACTGCTACTTTTTTGGTTTTGGCACTCTATCTGGATTTAAAGCAAGTGCACATCCATCTACCCAAGCTGGAAATTGGCCATCTCCCAATTCAAATGCAGATGTACCCTTCAAGTCAGGCCAAAACCTGACTTACCAAAGATTAAAAAATTGAGCATGAGTTGTCTTGAGAAGATTGGGAGGGGACCTGATTTTTGGTGTTGTGTGTTCCAGATCCTGCTGGTGGTGCGGCTGCTTTTTTTTTGTTTGTTTTTTGTTTGTTTGTTTGTTCTGCCTAAAGGAATGTTATGGAGCATGTTGTCAAGCAAAGAACAGGAGGCAAGTCTTGGCTCTGTGCTCTGGGAGAAACATCCTGGCTAGAGCCAGGCTTGAAAAGAGGTCAGCTGGGGGTCAGGGAGGCAGAAATGGGATTTGGAGCAAAGAGTTAGTTTGCATAAGATACAGTCAGAGGCAGATTCCTGTTTTATGGGGCCCTGGGCCAGAGCAAGTAAGAGACCCCTAGTGCTTCTGGGATGTGGGATTGGGGCTGGCAGGGTTACCCATGAGTGCCGGATGGAGTGGGGGAAGTCCCCATATCCTGCTCCCCAGCAGGAGTGCTGGGAAGAGCAGGGTGCAGGGCACTCATTTTTCTGGGGGCCCTCCAATTGCCCAGGGCCTCTGGGCATGGGCCTCATTAGCCCAGTGGCTTATCCACCCTCAGATACAGCAAATATTCTCTTCCATTTTTTCTTTAGGGAGAGATACTGTCTCACCTAAAGATGTGCTGGAGCACACTGGCTCAGTTTCATCTTTTTCAGACACTGTCAGGAGCTGACAACCATTTTGCTCTGTATGTAGCAGTTGCAAACCATGGCCTAGCACCCATCCTCCTTCTCTCTCGAGTCAGACCTGCAGTTAGAGATCAGTCTGTCGTGGACAGGGAGACTGTAACGTGCATCCATGAAGTAAAGTGTGAGTGAGCTGCAGAATATCTTCCATAGCAAGATAAGGACCCACCAAGACCAAACTGTATATCAAGGACCTGGAACAGACAGTGAAGGGAGAGGAAGAAAGGGGAAATGCTGCCAGGCAAGCATTCTCTCCCCTGCATGGTGTGTGTGTGGTGTGTTTTTTGTTCCTGGTCAAATGGTTCAAGAGAATCAGTGTTGTACCATCAAAGCCACTGATTGTTTATAGCAGTGGCCCTCAACCTTCTGAGACTGTGTGCCTTTCAAGAGTCTGACTTGTCATGTATACCCCCAAGTTTCACCTCACTTAAAAATTACTAAGTACCACATCACACTGGCTTTGAAAAATGGCTTGCTTTCTCATTCGGATCAGATAATTATAAAACAAATCTATTGGAATATAAATGTTGTACTCTACGTTCAGGGATTAGTATATTGAACAAGTCACTGTATACAATTTGTTTGTACTGACTTCGCTAGAGCTTTTCTATAGCCTGAAAGTATCTGGATGAGTTCATGTACCCCACTAGAAGACCTCTGCCTATCCTCAGGGGTACACAGACCCCTGGTGGAGCATCACTGGCTTGTAATGTACCAAACAAGTTATATGAGATGTTCAATGTACTGCACAAAGATCTGAATTTATTTGGCTGCTCTTCTGACAATGTTTTGTTCTATAGTTTTGTGTCCTTTGCTTGCTAGTACTGTCTTTCCAGCTGCCTTCATCTTCCTTGGCTATGCTCAGAAAGTGCTAAATGGTATGCCTATTTTTTAGCATTCAGACAGCAGGTTCAAGACTTCCATTTTCCTTGCCCTCAGACCCTGAAATGGGGTCTCCTCCTTTTAATGCTTAATAGGGAGGAAGTGGAGCACTGCACTGGGACTGAGAAGCACTGGGTTCAGTTCCAGGCTCAGACACAGATGTCATGTGTGACTGATGAAGTCACTAACCTAGCTTGTGCCTCCCATCCACTTCTATAAAAGTATGAGTACCTCCATCATTAACGGGGGAGATGAGGATTATAGAAATGCATGTCACAATCTATGTGAATGTTGAGAGTCTGCATTTGCATGTGAGGAAGAAATAGAGCAGGAATCTATTTCTGGCACAAAAAAGTGAAACACGCAGACAAAAATATGGATGGATGGAGAAGAGCAAAACTTAGTTCACTGCCAGTCCCTTAGGACTGTCCTCACATGTCCTAGCTATGCACTGTCCATATGAAAGTATAATCCTCTCCTTCTCCTGAGACCAATTGTGACATAAAGATCCCCAAATATATTCGAAAACTACTTTTCTGGGAATCGGTATAATTTACTTGGCTGAGACAAATATCACAACGATGGCAGTATTTGATTCAGCATGTTGAAATCCATATGAAAACTTTAAAACCATTTGTATTGCAGTGGCATGTAGGGGCTGCAGGCCTGGACCAGGACCATTCTGTATGAAGCAGTAGATGGCGGGGGGGGAACAGAATAAAAAGCTTATTGTCAATATGGTTAGTGGTGTACTGAAAGCCTAGAGGTATGAAGTCCTCTGCTTATCCACAAAACAGACATAATGTGGAAAGCAGAAGTACCAGACTCCTTTTACTTCCATGCCAATGTGCTTCAGTTCTGATGTGCAGGACTCACCTCTAGGAGCATTCACTTTCATTCACCTTGGCTGCTTTTGAGACTGCCAGCGACCACACTAACTAGCTCTCAGGGTGGGAGGGTTCTGATGAAGTCCATTGTCTGCTTGATCTAGCATTAGGAATATGAAGTGTTTGGATGTTTTGGGGGGAGTGTCTGTGGTGGAGGAAAATGAGTCTACAGTGAGGTTTGTTTGAGTGGTAGCTATTGGATACACTTTAAGATGCTGCAGACCCTGGGAATGCAAACACAGGTGTAAATTAAATTGCTTGCTTGCTTGCTTTTTCTTCCTCTGGCCCATTGTGGCCCTCTTCCTTGACATGGGTATAACTGGTCAGTCAGGATCCCATGGTGGAGGAATAGGAAACTTCAAGCCGAAGAGTCTCTATCACATCCACGCTCCAGGCCCAAATTCCTGCTGATCTCAGTCACCTCAGCTCCACACAACATTCTTCTCAGCTGTTTGTGCAGCCAAAAGTAGCAGCAGCCTTAACCACCTGGCTGCAGTGCTGACATTTGAAGAAGGCATTTCTTGTACGCCCCAAGCTGTGATTTACATTGTAGTAAAACCTCTGACTTGCTAAGCCTTCTCTTGGGCCATAAAGTTAATCTGAAAAGTGAGGGAATGAGGAAAGCCCATGCTTTGATCCTCCCCCGAGCGTGGATCTAATTCCATTCATCATGACCTCTAGTCTGGGTGATCGTAATTTAGGGAATCGCAGGTTTTTACAAAGCCTGACACACACAGGTAAAATGACCATTCTCTGTGCAGTGTCTCCTATCTCTACAGGGCAAAATGAGTCCCCGTGTCTTGCTCCCAGGCTGGCAGTGGGCAGCAGTGTAGCCACACTTCTACTTCTGACTGCTTTCTTCAGAGGTGAGCAAGGTGCTGCATTCAGCTGACTAAACAGGCATTAGACTTTCATGCGGGATACATTTTTCTAAATAACAATACCAATGTGGTTCTCCCCACGATAGTCTGAACATCTCACAATCATCAAAGGTTTTTAGCCTTGCACACCTGTGTGAGAAGAAAATTTAGTAGCAGTTCACACCTTAGCAATGAAAGTGCAGGGTAAATTAGGTGACTTTCCTTCCTGTGTTACCTTGGGCTGTAGCTGAGCAAGGCCTTGAACTCAGTTATGAGACCCAGTCTGGTGCTCTACCCACCAGAGTATCTTTTATAGACTACTTTTCACCCTCTAAAAGCATAAACTAGTTGGCGCTTGCAATGGCACAAGGGCTACTGTTAAAATTTAGCTTTTGTGGCGGCTGGTTTGCAGCATGTTTATTGTGATTTTTTTTTTTTCTGCTTTCTCTCTGTCTTGTGCGAGGTAGCTAAGATGTCAACCGCACATAGATGGCTTTAGGATTTGGCCTGTTATTTAGCAGCTTTCACTGGAAGACAACTAAGTGGGAACTTCTGAACTTGACACCCCTGTAAACCAGAGAACTTGCAGGATGACTAATAAGCATTAACAACCCTCCTCTCCAGACTGGAAGGCACACGAACCTTGTAACATCTAGAGAATAAACAATTGGTAGAGGGTACTGCCATTGCCACTTGTGGGACCAGCTGGCAGAGGGCACTATGAGCTGATCCTGCTCAAATCATGGCATAGCTTGCACTGAATTTCAGTGGTAGCCAAACCTATTGGGTTGTGTGGCCTTAGCTAGTGGAGTAGGTTGTAATTTTCTTCAGAAGTAACTATGAAAGGTACAGTGTAAACTAAGGGGCTTTACAATGATTATTTATGATGAACTGCACACTAGCTAGACATGTATGCCTGAACGAGGCAATTAATGGCACTCTGGAATAGTAGAAGGTCTTACTAAACAGCACATATCCTGAGCTATCAGTTTTAGGAAGGGAGGGTGTAATTGTGATAATGCACTTGAATGAACTGTTAAGTATTTACCACTGAATTCCTTCAGAATTCTAAAATTGCTCCATCTTTTCAACTATGTTGGACTCCCTAGGGCCAAATTCCATCCTTAGAATGATAAGCAGACAAAGGAATAATACTAAGGATAGAAATCTGACTCGCCTCCCCCCCCTCCCCCCCCCCCCAAAAAAAAGACCAGTCATTGGGAATGTCGGCTTAAAGGAGTAGTTGTGCAGTTTTTCAGTCATATGTGAAATGCACGTACACAACTTGACAACTGTACTTACAATTTAGAGGAGGCTTCAATTTTCAGCCTTATGTTTTTATCAGTCCTCGTGTTTGTGCTTTATTTACTGACCAGTGCAAAGGAAAAAAAGAAAGTGAGAGAGCCTGAGACTATAGGTCATGTCTTTTAATGTGTGTTCTTGAGGCCCATTCCTTCCTCATGATTATGCCAAGGCTTCTGTGAGCGCAAATAGGAAGAAATACATATGAAAGGAAGAAAGCCACTCCATCATCCAATGTATACTCTTCAATGATCTATTTGATACTAAACTGATATTACTAAATGGCTAAAATCAGGTGTAGTAAAATGACACTTTTTTAAACCTTTACTCTTCAGTACAACTTTCCTGCTTGTGACTCTCCTTCACTTAGTGTTGCTCCTTTCCACCCCCAGATGGTATGGTAAGTCATGGCAAAGGCATCTGATCATTGTTAGAATGTGTCAACATTTGATTCAGATTTCCTTATCAGCATCACCTTTCCTCCTCTCTGTCTTTTCCTTAAAGAAGACCAGGCAATGGACTTCAGATCAGTGACACGTCGACCGCTTCTTCAAACACTTCATGTGGGAAACCATTCAGAGGCACAATTGCCGAGCTGCAGACCTGGAAAATAACTGTCATCAAGATCTTTATATATGTTAAAGGAATTTCAGCCCACTGGCACTGCTTTGCCCCCACTTATTTAAAAACTGTAACATGCTGTCAGGTTCTTCACAATACAAAACTGAAGAGCGGCAGTTCACTTTAAGGGGGCTCTGGTTATTATAGTTGATGATTAAGCTAATGATTTATAAATGACTTACCATTTCTTAGTTCTAAAACTGTTAGTTCTATTGTGTTTCTTTATTCAGGAAGGAATTTGGGTTTTTTCCTACTGACACATCATATAGGGGAAAAATACTTTCCATGTAGAATGTGTTCTACTTGAAATATTTTTTTTAGTTTAAAGTACAAACTATGCAGGATATAAGAGTATCAGTGCCAGGAGCAAGGAGCAGAGAATTTGTTCAGCTGCTCCTGGAAGGCGGACTGAGTCAGTGAGACTCCTTCTGTCTTTTGGGCTCCACCTTGCTCTTTGTGGGAAGTACTATATGCCAGTTCTGTCAAGTATGCCATGTTTTTAGCCCCCAGCTGCTGGCATAGTTGCACTAGCTAGGTCTCTGCTTAATCCCCACTAGGTAGCATGGGTCAATAATATCTGCAAAGTCTGCATCTCCTCTCCTGCACTACCAATGGTCCAAATAGCTGGCTTAGAGCATGTCTACACTATGAAATTATTTCTAAATAACTTATTTTGAAATAAGTTCCAAAATAACTATTTCAAAATAGCGTGCCTACACTATGGGGAAGCCTCGAAATTAGTCCAAGGCAGGCTCCCTTAATGTGGATGTATTACCTTGACCTAGAGCCCCAGGAAGCACTGGCAAGTAATTCGTTTGAATTACTCTGGGGAGTAGTTATTTCAAAATAGTGACCCTGGAGCAACCACACTACCAATATTTTGAAATAACTATTTTGAAATAGTGTTATTCCTCGTGGAAAGCAGGAGTTATTTGAAATAGCAGGCTTGGTAGCATGGATGTGCCACGTGTTGCTCTTTCAAAATAACTCCCTAATGTAAACCAGGGCTTAATGAAGTAAGGGAAAGTCACTGTACTCTCTTGCATGGCGGCACAGATAGAATCACAGCTTGGCCCGCAGACCTTCCTCAAGCATGATCTCAATGAATCAATGGGTGTTAAAAAGTCTCTGGGGTAGCTGTATTAGTCTCTAATTTTAGAAACAAGTAGTCCTCTGGTACTTAGAGACAAACATACAGGATCATGAACTTTTGTGGGTAAAATCCACTTAATCAGATTAATTGGAATGGAAATAGCAGAAACCAAAAGAGAGAACAGCAGAAGTGCCTGTCAACTGTAGGGCCCATGTTAATGAAGCTAAGGGGTTGGCTGTGCCCCATTCATGGCTTTTGATGTGAAAGGCAGGAGAAATTTACTTTGTAATGCGCCAACCAGTTAATGTCTTTGTTTAAGCACAAGATAAGTGCCAAAGTTGTAGATGAATTCCAGTTCTGCAGTCTTTCTAATTGGCTGGTGAAATTCCTTCCTAGAGGAATTAGCTACTTTTAAATCCATGATTAAGTGACCAGACAGGTTAAAATCTACAGACTTATGTGTTACCATTTCTGATGTCTGACTTGTGTGCATTTATCCTTTGTTGTAGAGACTGTCCAGTTGGAGGTGACTGTAATAGGTAACCATGCGCTAGATGTGGGGGGCATAGCCCCAGTTGGCACTGTGGGGAGTGGATGGAGTATGGACTACAGTTTGTCACTGAGGCAGGTAACTAGGCCCTGAACTGAAGCCTGACATTGGGTATAAAAGTAGGTTGAGGTGGAAGAGGAGGGGAGAGTGGGGTTGTCACAGGCCCTGAACACTCCTAAGGAGTGCCTTCCCCAGGGGTAGGTGTGGTGTGGGGAGGAGTCCTATTCAGGGGTGGACATGTGGCCAGCATCCCCTCGTGTTCTGAGTGATGAAAGAGCTGTTATACAAAACATTTAAGACAATTTTTTTTTTTTTTAAGTACAGAATCATTAAAATCCAAAAAGAGCTGTTTATGGTATTTAGCCCATGAACATTGTATCTGAATACCTCACACATCTGCACCTCACAAGGATGTTATGATTAGCCCGGTCTTAGAGATGGGGAACTGAGGTGTAGCAGACAGGGCAAGATACTTAAGGTGTTTCATTCTCATTGATTTCAGTGGGAATTAGGGCTATAAGTACTCTTTGAATCTGGTTTTAAGTGACTGCTTAAGGTCATTCACTGAAGTCCTATAACAGAGCAAGGAACCAAGCCTAGGTTAGTACAGGTTGAACCTCTTTAGTCTGGCCCCCTCAGGACCTGACTGGTGCCAAACCATAGATTTTGCTGGACCAAAAGGGGTTAATATTGTCTAGCAGCATTAGCAACACTTCCATTGCTTACTGGGCTCTTGGAAGATAGTTAGGGCTAACTTTAGAGATCAATAACAGAAGACACCACTGACAGCCAGGACTAGTGGCTGTAAAACTTTTAGACCACAGGAAACTTGGCCACACCTGTGATAAGTGGTCATCTGGCAACTAAAATCATACCGGACCACAGCTGTTGCTGGACCAGAGAGTGCCAGAGCAGAGAGGTTCAGCCTGTACTCTGATTACTGAACCATCCTTTTCATCTCTCTGGGATAATTAGATCATCTGAATCTCCCTGCCAGTCTCAGGTTGTTTCCTACTGATCACTTACTAATATATTTTTTTAATCTAGACTTCAGTGCCCCCAAGCAATGGGTTGTCACTTGGCTGTTTCCTTTGGAAAATTATTATCCTGTCATCAGCGCTATCTGGTCTTAATGTCATTGTTTGTAATAATAATGGTTTTATATGTAGGAGTAATTCGTCTCACTTCTAGTGTTTGCTCCTTATAAGTTTTATTGTATCCTAGGACTTGAAGGGACCTCAAGAGGTCATCTGCTCTAGCCTTGTATTTTGAGATAGGATTTAACATCCTTTAGGCATCATGTAGGAAAACTGCATGTAATTAACTTTCCAAATCTGTCTTTCTAGACCTCTACTTATGTTTCCTTTTGGATTTGTCAATATCTGCCTTGTCATGAGGCTCTTGGCACTAAAAAATCTGCGTAGAGTAGTCGTGTAGTGATACATTTACCTATTATCCTCCAAGGCTTTGTCTACACTATGAGTTTTTGCCGGAAGTGGCAATTCAAATGAAGTGCTGATTACTATTTTGTCACGCTTCATTTGCATAATCTATTCCAAGCCGTTTTTGCGTGTAAACAAGCAGAGAGGCCATGTTCATTTTGCTAAAAAAAAACCTTTTTGCGCACGATCCTTATGCCTCTCTGGGATAGCCCAAATGTATTAAGGTTGTGTATGTGTGGTGGTTTTTTTGTTTGTTTGTTTGTTTGTTTTGTTTTTTTTGGTGTGGTGTGGGGTTTTTTTCCCCATCTAAATTTCTGTTTCTGCTTGCTTCCATCTTTGTCTTGTCTCATGTTTCCTGGTGTTTACAACTCCTCCCAATGTAATGCCAGCAACAAATGTAATTAACATGCTTTTTACCCCTTTTAACTGTGATCCTGTTTTGTATCCTATCTACACCCCTTTCTAAGTGTGGAGTCACTTCTGCATTAGAGCAGATGTGCTTATTGCACACTGGGACACTAAACAAGCTATAACCATATAGGGCATCTTTATAATGGTAAAAATCTTAGTGGGGATTCGGTTATCAGTATAATTTTTTTTTTTTAAATGGATATGCTGGCATATGATATCTTACATTATATTAATTTGGACAATATTAATTATACACTTTAAGGAGGGAAATAACAAATGTAATAGTCCTTTAAATCTGCTGAACTGAGGGGAATAGAAATGGATGTTAAGAAAATGCTAGCTATTGCGTCTTTCCACATTACTCTACTCATGGAACATTCTCCTGGAGGGACTAATTTTTTGAGGTTGTTTAGAACTTATCTACAGTAGCTTTTGTACAGTGATGTGAGTAGTGCATTATGGTTTGAGTAACTTTTATTTTTTTGTTAATCTATTTCATCAGATGATAAAATAATCACCAAAGCTGAAAATGCGGTAACTTGACTGTCTATCCATTAGGATCAGAGTGAAAATGACTAATCTGTTTCATATATGTTGCCACATGTCCATCAGATGGTGGTAATCCATTTATTAGTTTCCTGGGACTGACTTCCTTAGAAGTGGGAATGAGAAACTGACTTTTGTAATGGACTGAATTTGAACCCAGAGATGAAGAGGATTGTGTGTCATCACCAGTTCTGGGATATTCCAGCCTTCATCAAATGAGTCTTTGAAGAGGACATGGGGGAAAGTCTTTAACTGCACTTTCAATTCACTCTTAGTCCTGGAAGTCATCGTAAAAACATTTTTGCTTCAATTTCAAAGCACATTTATGTAAAGGCAATATCCGAATTGGAGTGAGGAAAGAGCAGCTTGGGATACATGTTCCAGCATGGCCTGTACTCGCTGTCCTTACTCAAACACTTTAAAATGGCTACCAGGACTTGCTTGTCTGAATCCAAAAAGAAGGAAGTTTTTATGATTTCTGTGGACTGTTTCCAAGGTTCTATGCATCATCAGACTTAAGGTGACTATACTTCATATTCTGTGGTGGGTTTAGGGTCTCCAGGAGTCCCTCTTTGGTTCTGCTATCGTAAGCAGAGGTGCTGGAACAATTTGTAACATGGGAGTGCTGAGACCCATTGAACCAAAATGGAAACTGCTTCAAGCCTGGGGATGTAACAGCACCACCTGGTTCCAGTATCTGTGGTCTTAAAGGTCTGCTCACTAACATCCCCCTCCCCCAATGTTTCACAGTTTTGCCACATCTTTCAAAGGGTATGAAACGGAACAGATCTGTGACTTCCGTGCATAAGGACAGAAACTATGATCCTAAAGCATGTGGTACCCACAAGCAGACACATGGCTTTAATCCCTTTATTTTATTCAAAGCCCTATAATTTAGAAAGCCATGTGTCAATTACCAGCCTAACCAAATGCTTAATGATAGAGATCTGAGACACAGCCTTCTGCCTCTGCCCTCCCCTCTCCTTTACAATGATTAAGACTTACAGGATTTAAAGAATTGTTTGATCAGGCAAGAGTATTAAATGCTAGAAAGGTCCCCCACCAATATTAACTAATGTATTCAAGATGCCATTAGTTTGCCTAAAAGGCAAGCCTGACAGGACTGTTGGAAGAGTGAACTACCCCAGCTGAACTGGGGGGAGGGGGTGGCATCCGAGTTCCAGATTTTTTTGGAAGCAGGTAAATTATGGATTGAAAAAAGATTGCTCCATGGGGTACACACTAACCAAACCTGTGTGGAGAATAATGCTGTAGTAGGGAAAGTCAAACCTTTGAATTAGACTATGGAAAACAGCACTCAGTTTGAACAGGAACTGTGGTGAAATCCTCACCACAACTAACCACCACTTTCTTCTGATTTCCCAAACTTACTCTTTCCTAATGTGGGAAAAGGAAAGTCTCATGAAGAAAGGTGACTGTTGTGGATCTCTGAGAGCCAACATGCTGATGACATAGAACTGTTATCATTCAGGAAAGGCTACAGTTTCTTAAACAGCTCACTTTCTATACTTTACATGATGTGTGAATGCAGGGGAAATGGATTTTAGACCATAATACTCCACAGCTAGAGTGTACTTTCATAAAGGGCTGAAAAGTGCCATGTTCACTAGTGGTGCATTGCAAGTAAAAATAGTGACACAAGCTGCAATTGAAATTTGGGATTTTTTTTGAGTCTCAGCTTAGGTTTCTGGGATGGGGTGAGAGGAGTAGCAGCTGAAGAGAAGTGGGTACTATGCTTATAGAATGGAGGGGGAGAGGGCACATGAGTGTTCAAGCCAATTAAAATGTCTGTCTGTCTCATTCCTTAGGCTCCTCAATACTTGTTTTTCTTTATACTCTTTCTCCCCTGGGAAAGGCTTCTACACAGTCTCCTTGGGCACCTGTTTGGATTTTAACTGTTTCTTCCTCTTCTGCGTTTGCTCAAGTTTAGATCAGGTCTGGCACCTTGTCTGTTGGTGTCTTCTATAGGTCAGTATATGATCAATAATCCAATCCAGACAGGTAGGCCTTTCTGAGGCTGCCACCTTCTTCACCAGTATATAGCATATTTATAGAGCACTAATCAATAAAGGAGTGATACTCTTGAGCTGGTTACACTCCATCTCCTCTTGGATGTATTCTAAGCATCTCTGTAACTAAACCTTTATTTCTATTCAGTGTAAATCCCTCTCTGAGGATTCTATAATAGAGGGACCTTCAGAAACACCAAGCATTTATTAAAGAAAACAGCAACAAACTAAAAGACTTTCCTCACCAGTCTTTGCTTCATCCTCCTCAGATTGTTACCAGAGGCCACTTGTTTTCTGCAATCACAGCACAAGGGTGTAGCCTGTGGACCCAGCTCCACAAAGGGACTTAGTCTCTTTTTTCCAGATGCCTAAACGTTAAGTGTAGCAATGATCAGCATTACAGGACAGTCCCCTCTGGGGATTAGGTCCACAGACTATCCAGTCTAACATATCTCTTGAGTTTTGGGCTGCCATTTGAACCAAGATGCATGCTGGGACCTGCAGAGAATTTTGACCTGCCAGCTCTAGCTCAGCACTACAAATCTGAGGTGTATACTGTCAACTGACAGCAAATATTGAGTACACTGTTTTCATGAAGGCCCATGTGGGGATTAGGACTGATTGTTTAATAGAATCACTTTTCAACTTTTCAATGGCCCGAGGATGGCTTTTTTTTTTTTTTTAAACACTGACAACAGTCGGCTTCCATTAAGCTGCGAAGAGTCAGAAAGTCTGCTATGCCTCATCCAGTTAGTTCTGCTTGACCTCTCACTTGACTCTGTTACACCTTGCTTGTGATGGAGACCATGAACGGCTCTCAGATTTCCACTTGAGTGTTGAAGTGTTAGTCCCATAGTCCAGTGTGCAAGTGGCCAATAAAATGGGTGCATGAGGTACAGGGCAAATTCCTGCTGTAACAGATAAGTCTCCAGCAGTGCCGGGTATGCTGATCAAAAGGTGCAGAAGAAGGTCAAGATTCTAGATAAGTAGAATGAGTGTTCCGGGCGAGTCCTATTATGTCCTCAAAAGCTAACTTGTAATCCTCTTTATTTCACTTCACAGCAACAGAGGTGCCTTGAGTTTCCTGCTCTAACATCAGTTTAAATGAGAATTGATATAAATTACTGAATTGAATCTTAGTTTCTGGAAATGCAGACACTACATCTATAAAACAATTGGAATCTTAATATTTCCTTGTGATCTTAAGCCCCTGTAATTTCAAAGGGAAATTTCTTAAAATACATAATTGAAGGAGTTTACTTTATGATTCTATTTTACGGGAGTTAAATTCTGAGTGACCATTGTGTGGCGTTTTCGGGCACTTGTTTGGCCATGTTTGTAAGCCTTGGTATGCTTTGATAACTTACAATTATATGGTAAAGAAATAATTTGTGCCTTTTTTCCAACTCAGTCATTTAAAATATTTGGGAATTGTCTAATATATAATTGTCTAATATGAAATATTATGACATATCTATTTGAATCCCTGCCAGTTTTTAGTCTGGTGTGGTATGAACAATAGCCTGATCTCATGCACATGCTGTGACATTTTTGCCATATCATGGACCCTGAGGTATTGCTTTCCTGCCTAGAATACCTGAGTCACTTCATGCAGGCACCATGTGTTCCTTTATCACTATCTCTGATGTCTCTAAATGTCACTCTTCTTAGTCTTCCTTGAGGTAACTGTGAAGTTCCTCTAGTCAAATGATTACACCCGTTGCTCTCCGATGTAGACCTAGTGACAATGATTTATGCATTTGTCACCAAGAATAAACCAGGATGAATAACATGGACCCATCACCTGATCTCTGCCCCCAGTGATAGTTACCAAACAAATTCCAGGTCTGTTTCAAGGTTCTTGTCCCCCACTTTAGAGGCTAAGATGGATTAGAGTCTCTGTATTTCAGTGACTGGCTCCTCAATATGTGTGCCCCATAATGTTTGCTGTACTCAACAACGGTACTTCACTTGAAATCTGAGCTTTCACAGTCAATAGCAGTGCACGGAGCCCAGGAATTCATTCGTTCAGGAGCTCAGGTTGAATCTGATTTCAGTCTTTAGCGTATCCTGCAAAGGCACACTTCTTTAAACTACTGTTTTCCTCAAACAACCATGCTGTAATATACTGGGCCACATATGGGATCTTCCAAGTCTGAAGTTTTACAGAAATCTGCTGGCTGAGTCTATAAAAATGCATATAAATGAATAACTGAAAGCCATGCTATTGTGACACACAATATGGTTGATGCAGCAATTCTTCCAAAGGATGTTATGCTGCATGAACAGAGAGAGAAAGCAATTTGTCATTATTTCTATTCTGCTAGTAACCACAATATGCTAGCTGCTTGTTGCTTTTCATGGTAAATCCTTCGCTACCCTTGTGAAGTAGATACTTAAAATTGAGATTATTACCAATCAGGATCGTGATGAGGCAGAGGGAAAGTCAGATGTAGAATGACTTGGACGAGGCTATTTAGGAAAGTTTGTGCCCAAACTCTGTTTTAAACATAGAGATTTTTTTTTCCAGTCTTCACATAGTGGAGATGTAAGCATTGTAGGACATATGAATTACCATGGTTACCCTCTTAAATTTCAGACCTGATAGCAGTTACATCCATTGTTCTCCAATCCACTTCACTACTTTCACAGTGCTATCTAATATTTTAAACTGGGCACAAACAGTTTTGCTTTGTTCTACCTCAACCACGTGTTATAGGCTTGATACAGGTGAAATTCTATGGCCTTTGCAATGCAGACAGACAAATTAGATGATCATGGTTCTCCTGGACTTAAAATCTTTTGGTTTACAAGAAAAGCAATAATTCATAGGACACAACATTGACTTCTTGCTGTAACTAAAGTCTCCTTTATTTTGACACTGGAAATGACTTTATTTCTAGTACATAGTTTCAGAATGCGATAGTGACGACATACTGACTTTCTTACGCAACACACAGACATGCCTTCCTCTTCTTTCTTACCTAGCTACTGCTTGCATGCACCAATTATGATTAGAAAGGACAACTGCTTCTGTAGGTGTTGTGATGTAAAAGGATAATTTAGGAAACCTCTGGAATTGTGGTATTGAGACAGAGGGTAGTGGGTTTTTGTTGTTGTTTTTGCTCAGTGGGCCAGAAGCTGATCTTTGTTCTGTTGGGGCACATGTGCAGTAACTTTACAGATTTTAATGGTGTTACTTTAGATTTACATCAGTGATGTGGAAATCAGAATCTGGCCCGATGACTTGTGGCTTTCAAGTTGGGAAAGACAAGAGCTCCTTTCTTTAAATGTGTAAACACCAGCTCTATTTTGTTAGCCCTTTGCCATTCTTCCCAACACGCTTCTAATAAAGGAGAACAATTTCTAGAGCCTTATCAGAACAGCAGCCAAGGAGTGTCTAGCCCACTATCTGCACCTTAGGAAAGAAACAATGAGCAATTGAAAGCAGGCGGCAAGGCAAGTGCTGGTACACCCTCCCTAGAGAATGGTAGCGGCGGCCAGGAAGGAGGGGATGGAGGGGGGGATAATCATCACCCTGTTGGGAACATAATAGCCCCAGGCTAGGCCACTGCAAACAGGAAGGGTGTGGACAGGATCTGAGTACAGCTGCTGCTCTGCTAACAGCATCTGTTCCCACAGTCTTTGATCTGTGGGCATATGGCATTCTGTGCCATGAGATAAATATGCTGTTAGTGGGGGGAGTTGTTTGTGTTACACATAGCTCCTTGCTGGGCATACTGTTAGTTAAATCCAGGAGCAACACAACCAAACCATTTTTCAAAGGTTGTAGCAAGTCCTTGCAGCCTTTTCCCAAGGCCAAGAGGATTAAGTCATCTAACTATTTCTAGCCAATCCCTGACTTCTCCTATCCTTGCATAATCTCAGGTCTCCCTATTGCTCACGTAAAACTTCCTACACTCATTTTCTCTTGCTTGTCTCTTTAGCTGAATCTTTTAAAGCAGAGCACCTAAATTTAATTTATAATTACCTCACCCCCAATGATTCTGGTTGGCACACTGGTATAGCGGAGGCACTTTGCACTCCCTTGCCTGAGGCGCTTAGGTTTAGAAATGAATTGGGAATTCCAAGCTGCAGGAGACCAGAAACACAGCCTGAATAGGAATCCACTGACATTTCAGCCCAGGGGACCTTTCCTGTCAATGCAAATCTTTCTAATAAATCCAATCAAAGTTTGATCCGCTTCATGGCAGTAAAGTAGTGGTAGACACTCATGAGGAATTTCCCTAGTTTGTTAATGAGAAGGTTATGTGAGACTGTATCCAAAGCCTTACTAAAGTATAGGTATACCACATCTACTGGCTTCCCCCATTCACAAGGCTTGTTACCCTGTCAGGTTGGCTTGATGTGACTTGTTCTTGATTAAATCCATGCTGACTGTTACTTATCACCTTTATTATCTTTCCTGGTACAGAAGTTAAACTGACTGGACTGTAATTCCCTGGGTTGCCCTTATTTCCCTTTTTGTGGATGCATACAATACATGCCCTCTTCCAGTCTTCTGGAATCATTCCTGTCTCATGACTTTTCAAAAATAATAGCTCAGATGTTTCCTCAGTCAGCTTCTTGAATATTCTAGGGCATGTTTTATCGGCCCCGGTGACGTGAAACCTCTAACTTGTAATGTAATTAATTTTAACATCTTTATAAGAAAAGTGCCAAAAACTCACTGTATCACTCTTTAAGTTCAATGAGGGGAACTACACAATGAGGTGTGAGAGACATTAAAATGAATAATCACAAGGGTGAAATGACTATAAACTTTATGAAGACTATTTAACACCACAATATAGGCTCAAACTAAATGTATACCCCACGTTATAATAAAAGCAAGAAGACTTTATGATCCCACCGGCCAGGTTGCAATGCCACTCCAACTGCACTCCATTCAATTCAGTAAGCTGTGCCAAATTTGACTGAGTGGTATAGTGACCTGGTGCATGGGTTGGAGTGCCACTCAGGTTTGGCCTGTACAATAAATGGTTGTGTTATGGCCCAGGGGGTTGTTCCCAGGTGTGCTGCCTGCTCTGCTTCTGATTTTTAATGTTTTCAGAGTTTCCTTAATGTTAGAGATTGGGCCTAAACCAAAGCCATAGATCAAAAACCATCCGTTGATTTGGCTTTATGCAAAATCAGAAGCAGATCCAAGTTTTGCAAAGTGAGCCCAGCTTAGTTAGTTATGGGACAAATCCTGAGCTCCCTGCACAGGGCTGAACAATTTCACCCACATCTGCTGCCTCACACTTGCCTGGTGGAAGGAACTCTCAATGTCTCTTGCTGGATTGAAGGTGAATTAAATGGCATCTGTGATACCTTCCTTTTGACCCTGCAGATGCCTTTCTCTTCATTCAAGGTCCACTATCTTATTGTCAGGCATTACATATAATGCTTGCACACGTTTTACTCAATTCACCCAGATACTCAAGCCTTTGAAAACATGCACTACTTTACTATTTCCAAAGGCATGCCCCACATTTAACATCTCTTGACTTTCAGTGTTTGTGGAAATCTCATTTTATACAGGAAATAGATATAATTGCCAATAAATGTAATTTTAATAACTAAAATACTAGGAGCCATTTCTGGTTGACACAAAACTGCACCACACAGTAAATCCTCACGAAAACAGATCTCCCATCTTATCTAGATTTAAGTCATGATAAATCCAACTGATTAAGAAAATCTTCATAAACGCTGCTGTATATCCTTTTAAAATTAAAGTTCATTCACTCCAGACATTACAAATGTAAATACTGAAAAGCTAAAAATCCATAATGGTTTTTTTTTACTTGATAATGGCCACATTATATGACAAGGAGACAAAGCAAACAAAGATAATCTGGAGGAGTAGGATAGTAAATAACAATTATCTAAAATTTGTATTCGCACATTGGAGAAATTGAGGGTGGTGTGGCTTGTGTAGCATTTTTAGTCTTCCAGTTTCATACAAAAACATTAGGACTTAATCTGGATCCCTCTGTAGTCACTGGAAAAGCTCCCTGTGTTTTCAGTGGGAGCTAGGGTAATAGAAATGTTATAGAAAGGAATCTCACCTTTTGCAAATGAGCAGCTTTAATGAAATTATTTTTCATCCCTCACCATTGCTTTCAAAAGGATGTGACCAATGTGCTCCCTTTCCAGACAGACATTGGGTTTTTTGGGGGTTTTTTGTTTTGTTTTTTTTAAAAAAAAAAAGCACTGACCATGAGAATTATAAAGGGGAAAAATGACATGTACATAAACAGGGATAAACATCTTTCGCTAAGCAAAGCTGTCCTATCCATTTAAGCAGAAACCTGCTTGCTCTTTCCCTCTGGAAACTGCCATGGCATTGCCCATCTGTTCTCACATGCCCATCACTGAGAGCTTTAGATAAGGAAAGAGTCATGCTCAAGACTTACAATCCCCATCTCCTAGACAAAATAGGAAGGCAGTGGTTTTGTTTGAAAAATAAAATCCTCACAGTTGCATAAATACAGATATTAAGGGTCAGACAATATAAAGCTGTGTACAACTGATATTTGCCCTGGGTTTTTAAGTGGCTGCAGTAGCAAGTGTTTAGCTAGTTTGACAGCTTTCTAAGAGTCTAAAAAAGGCAATTACTTTTTTTAAAAGTATTGCCTGTGTCTAAATTAGATTGTAAGCTCCTGGAGACACAGATCATGCCTTATGAGTATATACTGTAGAGCACATTCATTGTGTTCAGTACATGATAATATCACTTGATGTTCAAGATACTCAACTCAAAGCTATGAAAAAATATTAGTGTAAAGCTCTACAATGTAATAAGAAAACTATCCCTGGTTTCTAAGAGTACTGCTTAGTGTACCCCAGATGGAGATCTGAATTTTATTTAGCTTCTTAAAGTAGTGGAATGGACAGTGAATGACCCACTAGGAGTCTCCTTCTAATCTTCAAACTAGTCTATCTAAGGAGATGACAACTAGAGTGAATTTATTGCATCTTTCAGAGTTTAAATAATTCCCATGGTTAATCATCTCATAACATATGGAGGAATTTGTTTTGATTATATACAATTATTTATTAGTTGTATTGTGGTAATGCCTAACTGTGGCCTCCCAGAAAGCATAGGCATACTGTGGCTTTTTTTTTAAATGTACAAAAGTTTGTGTTATGAAAAATTGGATTTTTTCCATAGTAACTTATAGATGTGAATCATGGGAAGTTAATGCTTTTGATGAGAAGAAAAATGAAGCTTTTGAAATAAGATTCTTGTGTATCTCCTAGATAGGCATTCATCATTTTTTCTATGTTAGAAATATTATTGGAGAGAAGCAGGCCCTGCATCAACAGATGCAAACTTATGTACTTTGGTCACATTGGGCACAGAGATGGAAAGGTCTTTGAGCAAGTTATTATAGAAGGAATGGTGGAGGGTCACTATAGTAGCAGACAACCCAGTGAGGAGAAAGATTCATGGTGGACAGCAGATCATTGGCAGGTCAGCTACTGAGCATTCAGTTAGCAATGGACCAGGAAGACTTCCTGAAATTCTGCTTTTAAGGTCACCAATATTCAGGCATCAATAAATAGATTTATTTAATTCATACAGTTCATCGTGCATTTGAGCTCCATTATGTTAGGCAGAATAAACACACCTAATGAAAAACAGTTCATGCCCCAAATTATTCTATTTTCTGTTTTTAGAGTGTGTGTTTTTGACATGGTGGTGGTTGATTGAGAAGTGCAGTGAAATTTATACCTGTGTACAGCATTGTGGGCTAGGCCTTCAATTGATGTAACCTGGCTAAGCTCCATTGACTTCAACAGAGCTGAAGACTGGTCCTATGTCTGTAGCTACCTATAGTAGCAGGAAATAGTACACTGATGTATAAGGGGATTTTAATTTAAGAGCTTTTAAATATACTCCAGAACTCTGAAGGAGAGACAGACAAGATACTTTCAGTCTCCTGGGAGAAGATCCTGTGCTATCTTTGCCCTCTTCACCATCCTGTTCCTGGTGAGGTCAGTGGAAAGTTTCCTTATAATAAATGCCCCTATTTTAGTCTTTCTGGATCTGATAGAACTTTAATAACAGATTATATTTTATTCAGTATAGATTCTTATAATACCCTTATCCTGATGGCAGAGTGCCTTCCAGCTGTACCTAAAGCAATGTGACTAACATCTATTGTGTGTGGCTTGTTGTTCTGTCTCATCTTCTTTAGAAGGAGAATTGTCTGGTTTTGGTTTGACAGATTTTGGGGTTTAAATGTACACACTGCTAAGTGTTTATGTTGGAGAAGGCAAGATGCATGCCTTTTGTGTGGCATGGAAGCTGGTGAAGTGTGTGAAGGTCTTTAATTCCAGTGAGAACTTGTTCCATGGTCTCAGGCTGGTGCCTCAAGAAAACTCTGTCACTTACATGGATGAACTTTATCCTTCTGGTAAAAAGTGTCATTGTGCCTGTGGAAGACAACTGTTGACCAGAGTCTTCATCCTCACACTTTAGATCTATTAGATATGATGGCACATTACTGTGGTGTGGTTTTTTCCTTTTTCTTTTTTTTTAATGTGACAATTAACAATGAAACCAAACAATCACATTAAACAAGGTCAGATTTCCCCTAATTCAGTGAAACTGATTGTGGAGTTCTCTACAGGCCAGATTCCACTTGGGCTTCTCTTGAAGAGAACAGGAGCTGCCTATTGTTAATGGTCCAGCTCCTTAGCTAGTGTGAAATCATCACAGCTTTGCTGAAGTCAATGGAGCTGCACCAGTTCGCTATGTTATAAACAAATTAGGAATTAAAATTATAAAAAGGTAAAAGATGGAAGCCAGTTTAAGAAATGTAGCCATCTAATAGATGCATACACAGCTTCTATCTATCACAGAGACCTATGCATTTCTCTGAATTATTTTGTCACTCTCAAATTGCTTTTTACAGAGTTCCTGAGGTGCTTTTTCATTCTCTTTTCACCTTCACTCTGCAAATGTACAGTGTTCGTATTGTGACTTTAATCTTTTGAGGCAGGCACTACTTGACTATTCCAATCTCTTATAGCTTTGTATTGTGCTGTTCAATAAGATGCTTTTTTAAAAACAGGAAAATAAAATGCATTCTTACTTAGCTCTTTAACCCAAGTTTTTGCATAGTGGAACAAAGGTTGGTAATAGCCAGTGGATCTAACACTAGTTTTTAATGCTTTTCTTTCATTACATTGCTCTGCATTACTGACTGGATTTCCTTGACATTTCTTATTGTTTTATCTGCCTTTTACAAAGGCAGCGTAACTACTCACAAACAGACAAATATAAAAAATGTTGCTTAGTTTCACTGAAGCTCTTTTTAAGGGCCTCTGTGTATTCTGCCACTCACGTACAGTAGCTTTTTACAGCAGTACATCTCCCTGAATCTCAATAGATCTTGACGCCATTCCCAATAGCTGTCAATAAGACTGAAGTCTACTTTTATTTTGGTTGTGGAAGCACAGCATTGGCACACAGTGGTAAATTGGGGAATTATCTATCAAGCTGTGGAGAGTAGTCTTGATTCTTGAACCATCAGTAATGGTCTAGAGATGAAGGATGCTCTTGTGGTTAAGCTATTGGCCTAACATGCTGGAGATCTGAATTAAATGTTAGTTTTGCCAGAGGATTTGGGCAAATTTCTGAGTCTTGTTGTACCTCCTTGGTAAAATTGGGATAATCATACTTCCTTTCTTTCTTTCTTTTTTTTTTTTATACTACATGTCTTTATAGCACACAGGGGGTGATTTTGGTTAGGGTCTGTAGGTGGTACTTAATACAAATGATAAATATTGCAATATGTGCATTTGCCTAAATCGAATAATCATGTGATCTTATTGCTGTGACCCTCATCATTCCTTTTCCCCACCTTCTGCCTCCTATTTGTTACTCCCACTTATCAAGTCCATCTAAAATTAGATTACATGTGCTTAGGAATGGGGATAACGAATGAAATATCAGCCTATTGCCTGTGCTTTAAATTGTGTATAATTATATAGATTACTTACGAATTTCCATTTACCACTTTGAGGGTTGACAGGTACTTGTCCCAGAATCAGGCCCAGTTTTAAATTTATTCTATGGTTGGGAACCCTGATATGCACAGTCGCAACACTCACACTGTAGGAACTTCTGTATGTTTACAAATATTGTTTATTAATACATTTACCACAGTCACAAACACCCCAACTTAACAATATAGAAATAAATGTACATCTGTATTTCCATATGCTCATAATTCCTTCTAGAACAACCTGAAGTGTTATCCATCATCTTCTCATCATCACCATCACCTTCATCTTTACCAGTGGCCATCATTCTGGCACCTCCCAAGGACTACATCTCCTTCTGTTAGGGTACATCTGCACAGCACCCTTAGCTCAAAATAAGCTCTGCAATTTGTGCTACGCAAATTGCATAGCTTATTTCAAGTGTTTCAAAATAGCTTCTTTTGTAATTTGGTGCTGTCTACACAGCGCCAAATTTCAAAACTCATGGTTCTGAAATGCCCCTTAACCCTTGTGGAATGAGGGTTACCTGGATGTCAGAATAAGCTGCCCGTTATTTCAAAATCTACTTTGAAATAATGGGCAGCTTCAATAGATGCAGAATAGCTATTTTGGGATACTGGAAGTATCCCAAAATAGCTCCACACTGTAGACATACCCTTACTATCCTTGGGCTAGGATGCCATTTTTGTAATATGTTTCACAGATATTTGATGCATATTCAGTAGGGAATGTTTCCTTTTCTCCTAATTTGTATTTCCTCCCTTTACTCATGAAGTGTCTTTTTTTTCTATAGGTCAGTATATCCTAGATCTCAGCCTATCATCATATACGTCAATTCATTATCATGGCCCCTTTTGTGGTTCTATATCACACTTGTTATTTCTGTCCTATTCTGGTCTGGTCTTAATACATTATTTTGGATTTTTCCAAGTTCTGGTGTACCTATTGTGTTTAAGGGTATTCTTGAAAGTCCCTTTTCAAGACTTCCCTATTCCATTACAGGATGATTTATCTTACCACTATCAATCTAGGTGAAAGGTCCCAAATATGTGAGCCAACTTGCCTTAGTTCAACATACAGCATGTAGCCGGTAGGTCCCTTGCATTACATCCAAACTACTTATAATAAATTACAATAGCTTTATATTAAACACATAGTCAAGCCATAAGAAATAAGAAATCTCTAAGAAAATGTATTTATATGCAAGCAATGGTGTTTGTAGCCTATAAGGCTAACCCACATGAAGTCCATAGGAGTTTTGCCATCAACTTTGGCTGAGCCAGGAGCTCACCCCATGCCTTTTTATTGGTACTGCAAAGTGTCGTCTATACTTTTGGGAATGGTAAAATGATAATAAATGACACTTCCTCCACTGATACCACAGACTTAAAAATGCATGAGGGTTGAGAACATCCTATTGATAATGGTGGTAGGAGTGCATACCTACTGTTCCAATGGGTGTATTTGCATTAAAAACATGAGTGCAAACATCTTTTCCATTTTAATACACATCCACACCACACTCCTCTCTCAGAACCCAAGATCCTTTGACTAATCGTATCACAACTTTTGTTGCTTGACTATGCAGAGATTTTATTACAGAATGATCGCTGAGCAGTTCATCAATTTAAGAAGCTCAATCAAAGTCCCTCCTGCAACTATGACTACTGAGTCATGAACATATTAAGCCATAAATCCTGATTTCATTGAAATCACTGGGCTTGACTCACTCCCCCAGTGCAGCAGGTTGCAAAGTGCATCTTATTCGCTAGTGTAGGCAACTTCACTGCTGAAAGATGGCAAAAACATGATTAGACTGCTGTCCTGCCTATGGTTTTCAGTACACAAGGGCAGCTTAGAAATCAAGTTCAGTGCTCTGTAGGAGTTCTGAAGAATGGAGGCTGCCATGAAGTGTGCTGAATCAGCTCATCCTCCATCTGCCTTGGCAATGCTTTTACCTTAAGCAGCACCAACCCACATTTAGAGACAATCAGCACAGCTGGGTGGCATCTTAAAAACATAACAGCCATACTGGGTCAGACCAAAGGTCCATCTAGCCCAGTATCTTGTCTTCTGACACTGGCCAATGCCAGGTGTGTCAGAGGGAATGAACAGAACTTATCATTATCGTTATTTACATTCCTGCCCATCCTGGCTAATGATGGACCTATCCTCCATGAACTTATCTAATTCTTTTTTTGAGCCCTGTTAAAGTCCTGGTTTTTTACAATGTCCTCTGGCAAGGAGTTCTACAGGTTGATTATGCATTGTGCGAAGAAATACTTCCTTTTTGTTTGTTTTTTAAACCTGCTTCCTATTTCATTTGGTGACCCCTAGTTCTTGTGTTATGGGGGAGGGGGGGTTGGAATAGCACTTCCTTATTTGCTTTCTTGGAAGTCACAGTAACCCATCCCTGGGCACACTTTTCCCTTCTGGGGCTCATTAAGTCCTGAAATAATATGAATGGCTTCTTCCTTTATAAGTTAGAATCAAGGCCACCAATCTGAATGGCATTGCATCAATTTCCAAACACGTATGTTGTCCATTAAGAGTGAAAAAGCTGTTTGGAATGTGTGTATGTATAATGATTGTTCAAAGAAGAAAACCATACAGAGTGGGTTTTTTCCTATTGTCAAGGTGGGAAAATTCACTAAACAAGTCTCCTGTTTCTGGATGATGTTTTGACAATTCCCCAAGCAAAAACATGAGGACTCTTGCCCTGCCATGTTTACATACCCGAGAAACAACTGCAATGCACTTTTTGAAGTTAATTACAGTATCAATCATGTTTTTAAAAAATTCCAGATGATAGTGTGAGACCAACTAGACTGATGATGGAAGTAATCTCTAGTGTTTCCCTCTGTCGACTCTCTCTGACAGGTCTTTCAGTCCTTGTCCTAATGGGACTGATAGCAGCAGTAGTGCTAGTGGAGAAAATAGCAAACTCTTGTCAGGATGGCTACTTGGATCAAATGAATATAGTCGACACTGATCCTTTACAGCAAATGGCTTTCAACTTGTGGTAGTTTAATTAGGAAATATTGCACTCTAAGCTATGAGACTGTCCTACTAAGTATCACCAGAGAAAAACCTGTCAATATATTGCACAGGGGGGAATCACTAATTAGAGTTTTTAAGGTATATGCTGAAAACAACAAGCAAGGGCTGCTTGCTGCCTCCATGGAGTTTGCTTCTCCTGTGGATTTGTGCACAATAGTGACTCTGGGTGCCAAGTTCAACAGGAAGCCTAGTGAGTTTCATCTATAGATGATAGGATTAAATTACCTGCATTCATACAAAATGAGCGTGGGTACACTTTACTTTCAGCTGTCTTATTTAGCCAAACAATCTAATTTGGAGGCTACTCTTACTCCTTCCCACAGAGGTCTGGTGTCATCCCTGCATTTTAAAACTGCTGGTTACTAACATTACATGCATAGATACAACTTAAATTACAAAGCAGTAAACTAGAGTTTGCTGTTCTGCTAGTAATTTAGTGCTCTTCCTGTTGGTCTTCAAGAGCAAATGTCAAAGTGCAGTGTCCCTCGCTTTAAAAGTGTATTCTCTCCTTGATGTGTTTGAGTTTGTTTGTTCCTGATACAAGGGTGAAGACTCCAAGATAATATGATTTATATATTTAACTAAAACATGAAATTAGCCTTTAACTAAGGGATTCTGAAAAGATTAGGCATTTACCATTAGACCTATTGAAGAAATCTATTTTTCTTTTTAGTGGACTGTATATGACATTTTTGGCTTTCAATCTGATTGTGGATGTTCTCTCTCCCTTTAAAAAATGAATTCAGTTTCTGTTTGAGATGGCTTTGCATACTTTTAAATTGGAATATAAGAGGGGACTACATCTGTGAATAAAAGTTGTAACATTGGAGTCTTAGACCCAATCTAACAAACATTTAGGCACATGAGCAGTTCCACTGACTTGCCCATGGTAAGCTATGTGAATAAAATTGAGCATATGGATAAGCACTTGGAGCAAGGCTGTGATTGTAGGTTCCATGTCCACCTAGATTGCCGTATAAGTGAGTAATAAAAATGTAGACACCGCCTTAGTGTTTCCAAACAATTATAATCAAACTCTAAAATTCTTCAGTGTTAAACATTGTGTTAGATGGGACAAGGATATTTGCATAAGTAATTCCACAGCTGACCAATAGTTGCAAATGATGATTTTTGGATTGAGCAGAGAAAGGAAGGACATTTGCTACACAATTCATGGCAGGTAGAGATCAATTGATGTAAACAGGCAGACTTTTACTGACTTCAGTGAAACTATATTGATTACAACAGTATGAATCTGGCTCCCTGACTTCAGGACTCTCCTATTGTTGTTTTAATGTGAGGATCGTTGAGTTCTCGTTGGACAGCAGAAAATACTGCTTCTTACATCTGCTATTTTCAAGTGACCATTTTTAATTGAGATACTTATCAAAATGTTTATCAAAATTGACTTTTTAAAAAAAAGTCAGATTAATCATAAACATTTCATATGAGAGGAAAAATTAGAAAATGTCACTTTTTCCATTTTTGGTTTTTGTCTAGAAAAGATTTTTTTCATAAATACTTTTTGTTCCAAAAAAAAAGTCCATCCAGCTCTAAGGGAATGACAGCTTGTAATTTCAATATTTGTTAAAAATTTTAATGTTTTTATTTGAAGCTGCTTGAAGTCAAAAGTATTGTGATTGCACATCTAGCAATCCCAGGCTTGTGGTCTTCTGAGACCCAATCCAGGTTAAGTTTGTGATAGAATAATTATTCTGGCACTGTGGGAATGTTTCTTTTTCTCTAGATTGTGCCTGGTATGGTACTTAAACTCTTGAGTTTCGTAGTGTATTCAGGCTTCCAAACTAAAAGATGATAAGCTTTCCTTTATCTGTTCAGTAATTGTAGCTCTTTTGTGCACTAAACACAGTGCTGCTTGCTGTTCATCTTCACTTTTAGGTACGTCTCATTCCTGTATCTTATCAGTTTGTATTGTAGATGTAAAAATACAAGACCAATGTACTTTTCATGTAGGAAAAAATGTGAGGGAGACTAAGATGACAGTGTTGTACAATAGTCAAATATTCATTGTGTGTGGTGGTGTAGCCATGTTGGTCCCAGGATATTAGAGAGACAAGGCAGATGAGGTAATATCTTTTACTGGACCAATTTCTGTTGGTGTGAGACAATTTTTGAGCTTACACAGAGCTTTTCTTTAGAAAGCTAGTCTCTCACCAACAGAAGTTGGGCCAGTAAAAGCGATTACTGCACCTGCTCTAAGTATTTCATTATCTTTGCATAATTGTGTTTGTTTTGATCATAGGGATTCTCAAAGTTATTTTCTTGTTCTTTTGGACCAATGGTGAAATAGTTAACAATATTTATTTTGATTAACATCATTCGGTATCAGAGCTATCCCCTCCAGCGATTATATAGAAGCAATTCAAACTCTTCTTTCAAGCAGACATTACTGTACTAGCTTATTTTTTTTTAAGGGTATCTTTGCAATCATTAAGGCTAGAGCTCCCGCTCCCCCCCTGCCTTAACGAAATTTGCATTCCAGAACCTCAACAGGGTGCTTTCTCCTAGAGGCTCTAACTCATTGAACCAGTTGACAAGTTGACCCAGTTCAGTTACTGCTATAGAAAAAGATGCTTTGTTTGTTTCATTCAATTTGATGAGATACCAGTTAACTACAGATTCATGCAAGTGGTTTAAGTAATGTAGCAAGTGGAGTTTTCTGTTAATAGCCTCATGCCATTTGCCTCTGATAGAAGACCTGTGTCTTGTTGCTGTTAGTGTTCCCCCCACAGATGATCACATGGATCAGATGTCAACCATAAAAGCAAAGACTGAAGAAATGTAAATGCTTAGCTTGGAAAAAGAGGCTATTAAGGGGCGACATAATAGCAATCTTCAAATAATTGAAAGACTGTCACGAGGTTCACCCAGTGCTAGTGATGCCTCTCCTGGCTGCTCTGGAAACTTAGCTCTAGCCAGATGCTGTCTTACTCCAGTGGAGTGTCTCGCACCCTCCTCTCATCCTGTGGACCACTCTTGCTCCAGGAATTTCAGCGTCTGTTGCAGATTCAGCCTTCTGGCCAAGTCACTACCTAGTTTCCTCACCTGGGGAGCTATGTAACCAATCCTTTCCAGAACACACCAGGCAGTCCATTGTCCCTTGCTTGTTCAGTGGCTGGTAGGGGAATGTAGGCCCGCCCACTATACCTGGTACTGGCTCAGAGGCCTGCCAGTCAGCAACCAAGGCCTGCACTGTCCTATGTTGCTGCTTTGCCTGTGAGCCTTTCCTGCCTTCCTGGTTTCCTCCTTGTCTGGGTCTGCCAGCCTCCCACCTCTGGGAGTGACTGCAGCCTACCTTCCTGTATCCCCCTTCAGCTTGCTGCTCCTGGGTTTTATACAGGCCCCTCCCTTTCTTGATCTGAGTCTGGTTTAATCAACCCCTGTTCCCTGGTTTCTCCTCCAGGTCTAGCCTAGGCAGTTAAATAGGCTTAATTTACCCTGTCAGGGCCAGTGTGGAGAATAAGCCCCATCATAGGCTGCCATAACAAAAAGGGAGAATATTTGTTCTCTTCTGACACAGAGGGCAGGACAAGAGGCAGTGGGTTCAAACTACAGCACAGCTGGTTTTAGACTTCATCTCAGGAAAAACTTTCTAACTGTAAGAACAGCAGGACAATAGAACAGACTGTTTGGGGAGGTTGTGGATGCTCCTTCACTGGAGGCTTTCAGAAGGAGGCTAGATTGTCATGTGTCTTGGATGATAAAACAGATTATGCACCTTTGCAGGGAGTTAGGCTAGATGACCCTGCAGTCCCTTCTAACAACACTTTTTTTTTTTTTTGGTAGCCATCTTTGTTAAGAACAAACTTCAGAAAGAGGGAGAACTCGGATCTATTTTTAAAGCTACAAGTATTCTATTGGAGGCTTTATTCTTTAGAGCTCTTTGAGTATAAAGGAATTAAACACCTATATAAATTAAAACCAGACAACATCTGAGCCATATCATGCCTAACATGCCTGTAAAAGGAAACGGGCCCAACTAAAACTACAAAATCACACAACCTAGTATGGCTGCCTTTTTAATAAGGGAAAAGCTTAAAATGCCAAGTTGGGTAACTGGACCTACCATTTTTATTTGGAGCACAATAAGGGAAGGGATGGGCCATGGTAACTCAGTTGAAGAGAGATCATCAGAAATCCATGCAAGCTTTGGTACTGCAATATCCATACAACTCTGATCTGTATACTAAATTTGACAGCCTGTGAGATAATTTATACATAACTCTTCCCATTTGTAAGGTTGCTGATGCAGCCTTTGATATTTCCTGTTTTATCTGTGCTTAAATGTTACAACCTTGACATTCCCTTCATGTAGTTTTTTGTTCAGCGGACTCAGTCCAACACTGGTGCTCCATTAAACATGGGCATAAAAATATTTGAACATTCGTCTTCAAACTTGCTCCATAGTTGCTACAATATATTGCAATTACAAATCTTAGAGCATGTCTTGTGTCCTGTTTCATACCAATTTAATCAACAGGCATCATTCTGCTAACAGAGAAATTGTGAAAGACTGAATTTTTTTTTTCTGAGCTGGACGATGGTTTCTGGACTCCCTGTCACCTTGGAAGACTGTTTTCATCAGTTGACGCATTACTCTTTTAATCACTTAATTAAATTATTAAATCTTTTGCTGCTGCTTATTGCTTGGATGTTTTCCCATTCATCTTCATTTGTCTGAACTCCTCTTCACCTACTCCTTCAATTTCCTAATCTGCATGGTCGTCATTGCTGGCACTTGAGGTAAAAAAAGCTGACACCAAATTCTGTTAAACATACAAATTCGTAGAGAACTGTTTCTCTGATCTGGGCACAGGCACATTTGACAAACACCGAGCAAGTTGTATCCATTCCTCTAAAATTGCAAAATATAGCTTCCCCAGTGCTTCCATTTCTTAGTAAGAGGAGAGTTCAGTGCATTACATAGTACACATCCTTTTTTTTTTTTTTTTTTTAGGTGCACTGCAAATAAAATGGGTATGGACATACGAAATGGAGGTGTGGGAGTTGCTGAATCCCATGCCCAGTCCTCCAGCTGCTCATCAACTTTCCATTGAAATTAAATTTCTACACAAAGCTGAAGAAAACTGAGGCAGCATCATGTGCCTATCTCCTGCTTATGCCCCAGATTGATCCTCAAACCTGGAGATAGACAAGCATTCCTCCACTTGTCTCACCTAGGCATACTCAGAAGCTGCCTACCAGACCAGATCCCTTTCAAGAACTGTCAGGAGGAGGAGGAGAAGTAGGAGCTACTATCAATGTTCTATCTATTAACCCAATGGCTAGATCACTCACAGGGGATATGAGACCCCCACTTTATTCTCCCACCAATCCCTGCAACTGAGGAAGAAAGTATTTGAACAGGGGTCTCCCATACTTCTCAGGGGAGTTCTGTAACCAGTAGTGGATTAATGCATGGGCCCATGACCAATTTGGGAACACCAGGAGTGCCAGAACTCTGGTCCCGCCTCCTCCTTGTCCTCTCCTACCCCTAGGACCTCACTGCCCTGGTCCTCCTTTCCCCCCCGAGTCTCTGCCCACATCAGAAATGGAAGCCTCGCTGTGGTAGGGTGACCATATTTCTTCCCCCTCCCTCCCCCATGTGGTGGAGCTGGCCTATGTCCCTCTTCATCCCTCTTTCTCACCTCCACCCATCTGGATTTGGCCTAAGTGCCACTCCTCCCCATAGAACTAGCCCAAGCCGTTCACCTGAGCCCCCCTCTTCTCCTGGCCCAAGCCTTGCTGCTCACTCCCCCCCAAGCTTGTTTTGGCAAAACTTGGTATTTGTCCTGTTTGCTTCAGAGGGGGATGGGGAACGAGTGTGGGGAACCCAAATGTTCTTTGTGCCCAGCACTGCATAAATCTAATCCACCTCTGTCTGTAACCACAGAACTATGGGATATTCTGATGTGGGAGTGGAGCTCCCTCCATCATTCCTGTTGAAGCTGTTCCATTTTGAAGAAACAGTCATTGGAGCAGGGGACTTGACTGTGGGTCTCCTGTTTCCCAGATGGGTGCACTAGCCCCATGACTCTAAGGCTACATCTACACTGCAGGCTTCTTGCGCAAGAACTGTTTTGCGCGCAAGAGTTCTTGCGCAAAAGGTTTTGCACAAGAGTGTCCATGGCAGTGTGGATGATCTCTTGCGCAAGAAAGCTCCGATAGCCATAGGGGTTTCTTGCGCAAGGAACCCCCCTGTTGCTTATCCACACTGCCTTCCTCGTGAGGAGAGGAATAACTCTTGTGCAAGAAGCCCTCTGTTCTGACGCTTTACTGTATACTTTCTTGCGCAAGAACTGTCTTGTAGTGTGGACAATCTGCAAGTTTTTGTGCAAGAATGGCTGTTCTTGCGCAAGAAGCCTACAGTGTAGATGTAGCCTAAGTATTTGATCCAAAGAAGAATAGCAGCAAGAGTTTGAGGGGGGGAACCATATCAGAAAATCCCATAGCTCGGGTTACAACACCATATTTGCATCTCTTTCATATGCATTTATGTATGTCTGTGTATACAGAATATAAAATTATGATCCGTAAACATGCTTGGAAAAGATCAGGTACTGACTAGTGTGTGTACATGGTCAGACTTTAGAATAGATTTACACAGCATGCTCATTCTGTTCTTACAGAGCTCCTCCAGGGAAAGTGATATCCCATTTACTACAAATAAAAATATTAAATGAAATAGTGGAAGTTTTCACTGTCCCTGCTAGTCACAGCTATAATTAAAATATTCACAATAAAGTTACCTCACTTACTGAAACAATATTACATTGTCCTCTCTAAGCTTTTTATGTCCCTGGGCAATATTTTACTCCCATGACATTTAAAGCAGTCAGTGTAGATACAGCAGTTGAGAATGGAACCCCGTAATGTTTCCCTGCCAAATTTCCTCCAGTGCAATGGCTATACTGTGCATTTGAAATACATTGCATAGCAGAGGTAGAGAGACCCCACCCAACCCTGTGTCTAGAATCCGACCAAATGTTTACATTATTCTGGGTTGTGCCTGTTCAGTTTGAACATTGGTAGCAAAGTGACTTTTGAAGTTCTCTATTCTCTAAAGGACCAGAAACTATAACTATAAATGATAAAGTCAACAGAGCCTGACATGCTATGAATCAATAACTAAATTCAGAGGAACTCTGACTGAAATGACACACCTATCGTTGGTGAGGACACTGAAAAGAAGACGGAGTATTAAAAATGACAGCACAAAAAGAATGGATAATCAAAGTGTCTCTTGTCCTTATCTTGATAGTGCTGCATCCTGCCCAGAGTGTACTAAATGCCTGGCACAAATAGAATATTGCACTGAAAAATTCTGAATGCTTAGTGGCTATATGCGAAATCATTCCATTTGTACAACTCAAATATCTCTCTCAACTTATTTTATTTTAAGGGACAATAAATTACTTAGTGGTGACAATTCAGGGCCTGAGAGATTATCCGCTATTAAATGGTGCTTAATGTTAGATATAGCAAACTTTGTGATATAGTAGGTTGTGGGAAGAACTGCATGTTCAGGTCTCCCATGCATCAGCTGATTCTGTTGCTTTTCTATTCCGCATACAGCTTTCTTTAACACTCTGCCAATCTTCTGGGAAAGTCAGTCAAACAAAAGTTTGGAACGTGATTTGCACAGATTGCTGACTGTCTTTCACAGGCTGGATATTTTATGAAGTATTTCACGGATGATAGTGTGTTGTGTGTTTTAATGTATTCCATAGTGGAAGAATACTGAACAGAGCCACTGTGATCACAATTGACTTGCAAACAATTCACAGAAAAGAATTCATTATGTAACTATAGAGAATTCAGGCCATTTAAGGATAGTGCCATTATGAATGGAGCTTATTGAAACCAAAATGCTTGAATTTATTTATAGATCTCTTGTACAGTTGAAGGGAGTAGAAGGGCTTGAAAATGGCCAGTGTATTAGCAGCAATGGCTGTGCCAGTGGAAGTTGGCTACAGCATGTCATGGAGACAAGTAACTAAGGGCTCAGACTTACAACATATGGACTTGCTCCTGCACCCATTGACTTCAAAGAAAGCAGTCAAACCCACATAGAGCTACAGGGAGCTACTCACTTGAGGGTCTCATTATAGAATGAGATCTATTCCATTTTGTAATTTTGGCTCATCTGTGCACAGGCTTGCTGTGGCGCTAGCCCATATAGTTTGACGGCAACTGAACAGGAAAATTTCCTACTGAATCACCAGAAATTTTCATGCTGTCCTCCCTATATGCAGACTGGAACCACTATGATTACAGAAACCCTAAGGTATTATGCATAAGAAAATCACTGTGTCACTCTAACAGCATAGTCAGTTACTGTGGAGTAGCTGCTGTGATGGATTGCAGGAGACCCATCACTTGAGTCATTTAAATTTGGACAGGACAAAACGCTTAAGGATGCACTGTCAAAACCATCTTGGCACTGATTGGGCTTGCAGGGCTGCTCTAGATGATGTAAGTTCATTTTCAGTTCTAAATTCTGTGTGTGTTTTCTCTTTGGCACTTATGAATAGAGGCATGCACACCAGAAAGACTGATAGACAAGGGAATATAATAACTATTTTTCTTTCATATTTTTTCTTTATTTGTGTAGTCTTCACTTGCTAGAGACTAAATATGTCTTTTAAGCTGGAGTCTTAATTTCCACCTCCAGTAGATATGTAGTAGCTTTGATAGGGTTGCCAAATGGTTTAACCCAAAATACCAAACATTTTCCCCCTACCCCCCCCAAAAAAAACACCAGGGAAAAAAAAATTGTTGAGGGGAGGAAAAAAGGGGGAGACCAACGTTGTTGACCAAAAAAGGACCCCAACAGCAGTTAAGCAAAAATTTTTTTAAAAAAATCTGCATGGCCCCTTTAAGAGGCTTTTTTGCTGGTGGCCATCTTGTTTTTCTGCTCCAGCCACAAGACTGTGTGTTGTAGGGTTGCCAGGTGTCCGGTATTTTCGCCTCCTGGCAGGAGGGAAAAAATCAGAAAATACTGGACATTTTAGGTGTCTGGTATTTTCTGAATTTTTTTACCAGTCAGGAGGCAAAAATACCGGACTGTCTGGGTCAATACTGGACACCTGGCAACCCTAAGCTTTGATTATGCTGGTGTGCTAAAGCTATAAGCATAGTTAGTTGTAGCATCACTGCTGTTGGGATAGGCTAGTTCAAGGGTAGGCAGGAGAGATTCTGCAGGCTGCATCCGGCCTGCCAAGCTGATTGATGTAGCCCGCAGCTGCCCTGCTGCTCACCTGTGCTCAGGCCAATTGAAACCTGGGAACAGGGTTGTGTGCAAAATCTTCTCCCGGTGACAGGGGCGCATGGTGCCTCTAGGGAACTGCCAGCTGTTCAGAACAGCTGGCAATTCTCTGAGTGCCAAAGGGTGGAAAGCAAAGACTTCATGCTCTCCCCCGCCCCCAGGTTGATCTGGGTGTTTGGGCAGGGGAGCATGGCAAGTGTCCTGGCCCTGCCTCTTCCACTTAAGGCCCACCCGGGCCAGGGGAGTCGGGGAACGCCGTCCGCTGTGGCACGCAGGCAGCGGAAGGCGGGGAGGTAACCCGGCCGGCAGTAGGACCCAGGGGAGCGGGGATTGACGCTGGCCGGGAGGAAGCCGGAAGCCCCGCTATGCGGGGAGTTAAAAAAGCGGCCGAGAGAGGCTAAGGGGAGGGGGAGAGACAGGAGGCCAGAGCTCGGGCCGTGGCTGCCGGCAGTTCCCTCCCCTTAATAGGAGGCAGCGGTGAGGAGACCCCGGGAGAGCCCCAGCGGAGGCTGAGGCCGGGGCCGGAGCAAGCTGGGGGCGTGGACGCCGGAGCCGGACCTGGGGCGGAGGCCAGAGCCAGGAACCGCCGGGACGGAGGAGGCCATTGAACTGGGGGTGAGGCAACGCCCAGCCCGAGACGGACACCGCAGGACGCGGGAGGACTAGAGCCGGGGCTCGGACTTGGGGTAGGAAAGGGGTTACAGGTGGGGGGTGCTACCCCCCCCCCGGGCCCCTGCGGAACCCACCGAGCAAGGAACCCGGTAACAGCATGCTACTCATTCGATCTGGAATACCTTCCTTGAATTAATGTGTAAAGTGACTGACTACTTTCTCTTTCTTCAGATCACTTCTGGAGATCCATATCTACTATGTCAGCAAGAAATTGCTAACTAATAATAGCTACGGTAGTAGGATTTGGGAATAGTCCTATGGAATTTTTTAACTGATAGAAATTATACTTTTGATTTTAATATAACACTGAAAAGAAACATTTTGTGCTGAGACTTCATTACAGTGAACTACAGAAAATATCTGAAACTAATCAGATATTGTTTAGTGGTACATGCAATTTGTATAAGTGGTTTGAATTTATTTTTGCACTAGTTCTTGCTAATCTTTTTTTTTTTTTTTTTTTAAGCTAGTTTTTCATTAAACAAAAGGCACTGGGACAGATTCTGTTCTCGTTTATATCATTGTAAATTGTGACTGAAGTCAATAGAATTACTCCTGCTTTACACTAGTATAGCTGAGGTGAACATCTAGCCCATTGCCTTGGGACTCAGTACGTCCCCTGGTTCCACTTTGAGACCTTTTGGAGGAAATGCTGAAAAATGGAAAGGGGTGTTTTGAAGCCTAATTCCCTCTTTGTTTTTCTACTCCCATGCCAGGCTTGTGTCATTTTCCTTGACATCCAAAGAAAGGAATCAGGATGATAGTGAGATCATTTAGAAATATTTCTTACATCCAGCAACTCTGTGGTAAAAATCGGAAATCCCCACTTCAGAGTTTGCATGATGGTCTGCCTATTAATTCAGCCATCTGCTCATTCACTTGCTCACCTGCGTGTCTATTCTTATGCTAAATTTTTTTTAATGTAAAAATAATTTGACTAGTGTTAAGATTTATAGAAGAATGAAACCTGAGACTCCTATAACAGCACCAGACTGATATAACAGGACCCAAATTCAGCTTTACTTACATCTCATGACCTTGAATTAGTTTACTTTTGTATCCCAGTTCTGGGGAACAAAGTCTTTACTTGTAATCCTCTTCTGATCATCTCTGGGTCTGAATTAATGTACCGCTGCTCCTGAATACTGTAATGCTATGTCAATTATTTAAATTTCCTCAGTATTTTTATGAAATGCCCCAAACCTGGAACCTCAAAGATGTTGTTATAAGGGGGATTGGTAATAGATAAGAGGCTAGATCTATGCAATTCACGGGGTTGTCAGTAAGAAAGATGTACTTTGAAAGTGCCTTAAGTTATACTACATAGCTTCTCTAGACAGTTTCACAGATCCTCTCATGTGGAACCCTGAGTACCAGCCCTGATTAAGTCACAAATAATATCATCCAAATTGCCAGTAAATACTTGTCAAGATCAGTACCATAAAGCCACTGCACATTTGACACATTTGGCAATCTCTGTGCAGCAGCTGCCTAGTATAAAAGTAATTAGAGTTGGAAAAGACCTATAGTATTCTCTCTATCCCATGTGGTATGCTAACTTAATTTGCAATTTTTACAAAGTGCAAGGTGATATAAGCTCCTTTATTTGGAGGAAAGAGCAGGACTGAAGCCTCTGGCATGATCTTTCAATAGTATTTGCAGATTGGCCTTTTATGAAGTTCAGATATTTACTTGACAGCTTGCTCTGAAGAGATCAGATTGCCTTATTCCTGAAATTTATAGCAGAAAGCCTTAATTCTTGTGCGCCTCACAAACTGTGTAGCTGCTTTCTCTATCCCCTTTACATTTTGCAAAGCTCTTGGAGACTAAGTCAAGGAGCCCAACTCCTCCAAAACTCCTGGATCATCTCTTGTATTCCTTATAAAGGGTGTAGCACATAAGGATGCAAAATGCTAGATCTGCTTCATGTTTTGTGTACACCTATGCTCAAAGGAAGAGGGGTGTTCATACATGAAACAGAATTCAGCTTATTTATGCAGACACACTGGAGAAGTAGCATAGAAAAACATGCAGGTCTCATCTCTTCTACTTTGTTTATCTCTATTTTTAATCAAAGCTGATTTTCTCAGAGACTTGGGACAAAACCTTGGTATCTGTAGATGCCCGAAAGAGTGTGGGAAGGAGATTTTGCCTGTTGGCCATTGATAGCCATTAATAGTTTATTGGAGCCGCCTTCTCAACGTCTAATGGTATGAAACACCTCACTCGCATCTATTATATATTTTGAAGGGTGAGTTTGTGCAAAATAAGGGAATACTTTGTGTAAATTTGGTATCTGTAGGTAATCATTAACAGTCCTGCCACTTAAATTTGCTGAATGAACTACTTTTTACACCAGAATATGGTGGGTGAAAGGCTTAAATAATTATTTTTGTTTTTCATCGGAAAAAGTCATAACTATGATTAGAGTTCATAAAAATATTTGCTAACAAAATTAAAATCAAGTACCCTATTCAACTGACATTTTAGTGCAAAGAATTTGTACCGTTAAATCACTAAATTCAAATTTAGTTACAGAAAGAGTAATGGAAGCTTTGAGTTTCTGATTTAAATTTACTGTGTGTGGCAATTATTCAATAAAATGAGTAATGTTTGAAGTTGAAATCCTACATATTTTGAACTGTTTTTACTTCCCTTTTGCAAGCACATGAATACAAATTCTATTATATATATGTAATTTCTTGACCTTTCCTAGAAGTGTAATCTACGCAAAATGACTTTGCCCGGTCAACGATGGGCCTCACCTGCCTATAGTAAATATTCTAAGTGGCTAATTCTAAGAGCTTTGAGGGTAGTGACATAATGGCATGTGCAGACAAAAAAAAAGTATCTGCTTGTGATTTCACAGTCTTGGCTTCTAAAAATTTCACTAAGGTGGTAGTGAAATCAAAGCCCTGTACATCTGTTTACCATTGCTGCTGTAACCACAGGCACCCAGTCTGAGTGGCAGAATATCCAGCTCTTCACAAACTCCTCTTCCAGTAGACTGACCATTGCACAAGTCCGTGCATGCAAGGAGATTAATAAATTTCTCAATGAATAAGTAAATGAACTCAATGAGTTTTTATAGAATAGTGATAAACCAATAGTGATCTTACAGAGCATCTGTAACTATACAGTATTACAAATTACAACAATATTATTATTAAGCTTGCAAAGTCAAGCACTCTAATTAGGAAATGTCAGAATTAGCTGTCAGGTTAGCTATGAACCTTAATTTAGCCCCGTGTGTGTGTGTGTGTGTGTGTGTGCACGTGCATTATGATACAGCCTAAACATTAAGGTAAAATTTCCTCTAAATTTGGGTGCCCAATTTTGAGATACTTGGGAGGGACCCGATTTTTGCAGCTATGAGTGCCTAGAACTTTGTCAGATGACCCAAAACATAATAAACACGCAATTAGTGACAACCAGTGAAAAGTTTGCTTTTCCGGGACTTGACTAGCATCATTAGGAACTCTGTGGCAGACACAGGAATAGAATTCTGTTTACCAGGGCCAAATTTAGCTGCCTAAACCATGGCACTATCCCTTCTCTTCCAACAATCCCCTGTCCCATTCATTACACCTCTCCCAATTTCTGTGACAAATGGAACAGAAATTCTACAGATGACCGCCTCCTTCACACAACTCTGATGCATTCTAGAGCAAGTCTGTCCTATTCACTAATGACGCAGTGGCCCTATGGAAAAATAGTATGTTTTAGTGTAATTAGACTTTTATCATGCATATACACAAGAGGGCTGAATTAAGGATCCACAGGTAGGCTTAATTCTGCTAATTCTTACCTTTTGAATGCTTGGCTATGCAAGCTTAATAACACTGCTCTACAGCCAAAATGCTTCTGAAATAAATGTAGTCAACCTTTACTAATTTTGGGTCACTGAGAACGAAAATGATGCTTAAAATTGTTGATTGGCTCTAGTTTTCAAGATATGCTATTAGGTCAGTATATACGACCCTTGACTTGGGAATGGCGGAGGATAAGTGAGTTATAAAGGGAAGGGATCTCAATTTAAACCAGAAATGACTAAAATACATCTTTGACTGGATCTATGAATAAATCTGACTGGGTTTGGACAGTACTTGCTTTTTAGGCAAAACAATGAATGATGCGATCTGAAGCTGGTATTGCATCATACATGATATGAATTGCATCATGTTATTCCTAGAAGTCATGGATGATGCAATCATAACGAAGTTTACATCACTCTGCTGAACAAATTGCCCTATATCAGCTCTAGAAATCATACACTGTCGTGCTCTCTTATTTGTCAGTGTTTGATTTTGCAAAGGGACACATTTCTGTTTAGCCAAAGTGAGCAGAGATGCCTCGTGCTTGTGTGAACAGTGCAGATAACTTCTGCTATGTTTGTGGTGAAGTGACTTTTGCATCACAAAAGTGCAGTATAACCACTATGGTTAAGAAAGCCTATCACCTTTATTTTGGCTGCAAAATTGGAGATCAGGACAAGAGGTGGGCCCCACACATATGCTGCAACACTTGTGCAACAAATCTTCGCCAGTGGTTGAACAGGAAAAGGAAATCTATGCCTTTGCAGTGCCAATGATTTGGAGAGAGCCAACAGATCAAACCAGCAATTGTTACTTCTGCATGGTGCCTCCAGTTGGGAAAGGTGTGTCAAAGAAGAAAAAGTGGACTGTGCATTATCCAAACATTCCATCAGCTATACGCCCAGTACCCCACGGAGAAGGACTGCCGGTTCCTGATGCACCAGAATCATTCTCACTTGAGTCAGACGAGGAAGAGGATGAAACTTCTGGTCCTGAACCATCTATGTCACAGGACCCACATTTTCTCCCATCCTCCTCCTCTGAACCACACCTCATAACACAAGGTGAACTGAATGACCTTGTCAGGGATTTGGAACTACCCAAGAGTAAGGCAGAGCTGTCAGGCTCCAGACTACAGCAGTGAAATCTCCTGGCAGGCGATGTTAGGGTTTCCGTGTTCCGTGACCGTCAAAAGGATCTTGTCCCATTCTTCTTCATGGAAGGTGATCTTGTAGCCTGCAACAACATCGATGGTGCGATGGCAGCCCTCAACATCGTTCACGATCCAGATGAGTGGAGACTGTTCATTGATTCATCAAAGACGAGTCTTAAAGCTGTTTTGCTGCATAATGGCAATGTTTTGCCATCCATTCCAGTTGGTCATGCAGTCCATATGAAGGAAACCTATGACAACATGAAACAACTTTTGAGGTGCATAAACTATGACCAACATCAGTGGCAGCTTTGTGGCGATTTGAAGGTTGTTGCTCTCTTGCTTGGTCTGCAGACTGGATACACAAAGTACTGCTGTTTTCTCTGCGAATGGGGTAGTCGTGCAAGAGATTCCCACTACATCAAGATAGATTGGCCTGACAGTCATTGGAGCCTGGGAGGAAAAGTGTTCAGCATCCACCACTTGTTGAATCAAGGAAGATTTTGTTACCACCCTTACACATCAAGCTGGGTCTGATGAAGAACTTTGTCAAGGCCATGGACAAAACACAAGCAGCTTTCAAGTACCTCCGTGGAAAATTTCCAAGGTTAAGTGAAGCTAATATAAAGGAAGGTGTCTTTGTTGGTCCTCAGATTCGTGAACTTCTTCGAGATGATGCATTTGACCATGCGCTGCGTGGCAAGGAAAAGACGGCACGGAAAGCCTTCCAGTTAGTGGCAATAAATTTTCTCGGGAAACAACAAGGCAGACAACTACAGGTTGTTGGTGGAAAACCTCCTCAAGGCATACAAAAGCCTTGGTTGCAACATGTCACTAAAGATTCATTTTTTGCACTCGTATCTAGATTTTTTTTTTTTTCCCACCGAACTGCAGAGCAGTGAGCCACGAGCATGGCGAGCGATTTCACCACGACACTGCAACAATGGAGAAACGCTATCAGGGCAAATGGAGCCCATCAATGCTTGCAGACTATTGCTGGACAGTGACAGAGATGCTCCATTTAATGAATACAAGAGACAAGCCAAGAAGCGCCGAGCAGACACTGAATAGGACTAAACTATGTACATAATAGTTTTTTGCCTTTTGTTTCATAATAAATTTTATTTATATAACCCTTTTTGCTGATTTTTAAAGTGTTACATAAACAGGACGGGTGAAATATTATCATGTAAAGCAACCATAAACACATGAAAAGACCTAGGTTTACAATTTATGATTAAAACTCTATCTACACAATATACATAGACGTAAAATGTAAAAACTTAAATATCTTGGAAACAGCAGCCAATCAGTTGTTTTAATTGTCATATTTGAATTCAGCACATCAAAATACATAATAAATAGCACATTTTATCTCTGAAGCAGACGACTTCTAAAAAATTGTACACCAGTGTAATCTTTTAATGTAGCTTTTTTTCCTGACACCACCTCTTCCCCTGCATTTCCTCATGTGGCAAACTGACACCCACGTGGATATAAAGCAAGGTTGGAACCATTATATCCTCACACAATAGCTTTTTGCAATTTGAGCTAAAGAAGTAACTGTTCGCAGTAATAATTTGTCATTCTTTATGTGGACCAACGCTGGAAGTGGAGGAGCCACCTTTGGGTAGCTCCCAAAATGTCATTGAAGGAATTTCACGTGGAAAAAGTATTCCTCCTCCCCCTGCCCCTCCCCCCAAAAGCTCTTTTGGTGGTAGTTCCCCATTCATTGGCAGCAGAGAACATCTTTCCCTCGGAAGCTGATGTCCACCTGGAGAGACGGGTAAATAGCTTGTGTAGACGAAGTAGCTCTGTGCGGCTATGTCTACACAGCAGCGTTATTTTGGAATAGCTAACGTTTATTCTGAAATAATATAACCCACATCTACACAGCAAGCAGTTATTTCGACATCTCAAAATGTCGAGCTGGAGGACTTCCTACTATGACTCCTGTAACCCTCATTTTATGAGTAAGGGAAGTCAGAGGGAGAGTGCTCTACCTCAGACTTCTTGCTGTGTAGACAGTGCCAAAATAAGCTACGCAATTGACGTAGCTCAAGTTGCATTGCTTATTTCAGCTTTAGCCCTGCTGTATAGACGTGCCCTGACAGTTTTTCCTCCTGTTCACCAACAAAAGGAAAAAGAGCGCCTTATTCAAGACTTACCTCTATCTCTCTCTCTCACACACACACATATATATTAAGGTTGCCCAACACCTCTGCTTTCAGTTGTTCAAAATTCCACCAAACTTTAACCATTTGGACTGAAATTTTCCAGGCTGGATGTCTGCCTCAGACTGAACTTTTAGAAATATCACTCAAAACAGGTTGCCCTTTCTGAGAATGAGACTTGGGGAAAAGATACTGTTCTGCACTTAAAAAAAAATTCAGATGCCCTTTTCTTTGGGAAGCTGTAACGTGGCCATGATTTGCAGCAGGGACTTGAAATTTGGCTGGAGGGTATCAGGTATGTGCTGTTTCTGTGAAAATCTACCCAAGTTATACAACTTTGAAAAGTTCCACTTTGTACATGCTCAGTTGAGGCTCTTGAGAAGTCCCAGTGCTTATGCAGTACAGAAGAGAGAGCCATCTGACCTGCAACCAGAAAAAAGCTGGACTGTGAGCAGGCTAAAGAGTCAATTGTAACAGTTTTGGCAGTATTTGTCCAGCTTTCATAAATATTTATATTCTGTCATGTAATCCTTTCTCATTTATCTGAGGACCAATTTTAATTTTATCTTTCCTTATAAATTCTGTTTTCTTGGTCAACTAAACATCTCATTGAAAAGGCAGCAGGGTAACTGATGAAGGCTATGCAGCAACTGCTGTAGTTACTGAACTGTGTTTCTAACTAGGGAGGTTTAACCAAAGAGTAATCTGCTAAGAAGTGATTGAGCTAAAGTTTGATTGCTGGTATTCATTTTAGCAGCGTCGTGTGAACTAATCTTTCCCAGCCTTTTGTATGCATTGTGTTCTCTGGGTATTCTTCCAGTCTGAAAAGTGTTGCTCCAACTACCTTTTTTCACATAAATAAACCTTTACTGCCTTAAATAATCACACTCCCCTCCAAGGGAAAAAAAGATCCTTAACACATTCCTCCAAATGTTGCTGGTTCTGCAGTACAGTATTAATTGTAGGCTGATACTTTGGAAATGCCACATATTTAAGTCTCCCAGGAAGCTGCTACACGTTATGAATAACCAGGGGAGTGGGATTTCAATGTAATTCAGGAACGGAAACTCCCTTTGCTCAGCAAAGAGCAGAATATTCAGCCTTTTCATGGAAGGATTGAATATTCTTTTCAAAGCCATTTATCAAAAACCCACATACAGTGGAAATATTTTCCCTTTCTAGAACATAAAAGGAGAGAGAACTTGAATGTTACACATTTTGAAATGATCCCTTTTCATTACAGCTTCAGACTTTTCTCTCCAGGGATCACAGACTCGCAAACCATGAAGAGAAGGAGAATCAACAGCATGCCGTTTCCATTAAAAGCAGCCATGCATAGACTATATTTTTTCCTTTAGTCTTTTTTTTTTTCTATTTCACAATAATATTTGGGTTCCCAAAAAGTGATTCTCCTTTTTTGATGCACTGAGGTTAAGACAATGGGTTTAAAGCTGAGGAAATTATCTATACTGTTTGTGCCTTCTTTGTTTTGAGCAGGCAGTGGAGAAACTAGCAACATTTACCAGGGAAGCTAAGTTTAAATAAAATCCATTAGAATACAGAACATTCCATCTTTCTTCATTTGGGCAGGTTTTCTTGGTTTAGCTTAGGTATTTCACTTGTGACTTCATTAAGACACAAAGAATACAGAGCTCGTACTTGTGCATAACTCATAACAAGCAGTGGTAGTTGTACTCTTTCCTGCTAACCTCAGTGCTATGATTTCCCAGTGTATAGTTTATCACATGAACCAATGAACAAAAAAAAAAAAACAATCAAATGCCGAGAGCAGAATAAGTAACTGAGACAATGCAGAGAGTAGGAGGGAAAATGGTGACAGTGTCTCTCAAAATGTTAATGTGATTATAAAAATAAAAGCCAATATGTTCTGGGTTGTATAGAAAGAAAAAAGATAATGTGGTCCCAGTACATGATCATCCTTCACTTTTTGCGTCTAGTGAGTCTTCAGCTACAATATCAAACTTACTTCTGGGCACCTCAGCATCAGACATTTAATTTAGAGGGAATTTACATAAAGAGAAGTGAAAGGACAAAAGAGATTGTTAAAGATTGATCAATAATTTACATTTATATTGTATTTTGAATTCAAAGCACAGTATAGACATTAACTAATGAATCATACAAACATAAGAACATCCATGCTGGGTCAGACCAATGGTCCATCTAGCCCCATACTCTGATTTCAGGCACTGTCCAATGCCACATGATTCACAAGGAATTATAGAACTGGGCAATTTATTAAGTGATCCATCCGCTGTCATCCAGTCCCATGCTCTGGCCATCAGAGATTTAGGAACACCCAAAGCTTGGAATTGCATCCCTAAGGGTATGTCTACGCTAGCCACCCTAGTTCGAATCATTCGAACTTACAAATGAAGCCGGGATTAAAATATCCGGGCTTTATTTACATGTTCAGCGCCGCCATTTTTAAATGCCGGTAGTTAGAACTCCTGCCAGCGGCTACGCGCACGGGCTAGGTAGTTCGAACTAAAGCCCTAATTCGGACTACCGTTACTCCTCATTGCAATGTTCCGTTGCAATGAGGAGTAACGGTAGTCCGAATGAGGGCTTTAGTTCGAACTACCTAGCCGTGCCGCGTGTAGCCGCGGCAGGAGTTCTAACTACCGGGCATTTAAAAATGGCGGCGCCAACATGTAAATAAAGCCCGGGATATTTTAATCCCGGGCTTCATTTGCAAGTTCGAATGATTACATTAGCCACCCTAGTTCGAACTAGGGTGGCTAGCGTAGACATACCCTTACTGTGTTAGCTAATAGCCATTGATCTATATTCCATGATTTTATCTAATTATATTTTGTGAATTCACAACATCCCCCGACAATAGGTTCCAAAGATTAACTCAGCATTTGTGGAAAAAGTATTTTCTTATGTTTGTTTTAAACCTACTGACTGTTAATTTCACTGGGTGATCTGTGGTTCTTGTGTTTATGTGACGAGGTAGCAATTCCCTATTACTTTTCTCCACATCATTCATGATATTATAGACCAGCCTTCCATCATATACCCCCCCCCTTAATCATCTTTTTTCTAAGAGGAACAGTAGCATTTTTTTAACCTTACCTTGTATGGAAGCTGTTCCATTCCTCTAATCCTTTTTGTTGCCGTTTTTCTGAAGTTTTCAGAATTCTAAAATTTGAGACATAATCAGAACTGCACACAATATTCAAGATGTGGAGTGTGCCATGACTTTATATAGTGGCATTATGATTTTTCTTTTTATCTATTCCTTTCCTAATGGTTCCTAACACTGTTAGCTTTTTTGATTGTCACTGAACATTCAGCAGATGTTTTCAGGGAACTGAAGGTCTTTCTAGATTGGTAACAGCTAGTTTGGTTGCCTCATTTTATATGGATAGTTGGAATTATGTCTTCCAATGTGCATTACTTTGAATTTTATCTGCCATTTTTGTTGCCTACTCATCTCCTTTTTTGAGATTCTTTTGTAACTTTTCACTGTCATCTTTGGACTTAATCATCTTGAGTAATTTTATATCACATTCAAACTTTGCCACCTGTTTACCCCCTTTTCCAGATCATATATGAATGTTTGAACAGTACAGATCCTTGGGTGACCCTGCCATTTACCTCTCTTCACTCTGTCAACTGACCATTTATTCCTAGCTTCTGTTTCCTACCTTTTAGCCAGTTTCTGATCCATCTTATCCAAGGGCTGCTTACTTTGCTGAAGAGCCTTTAGTGTGAGACTTTGTAAAAGGCTTTCTAAACATTCAAATACACCATATCCACTGAATTCTCCTTATCTACTTGTTGAGCCCATGAAAGAATTCCAATAGATTGAGAAATGATTTCTGTTAACAGAAGCTGTTGACTCTTGCCCAACATATCTTGTCCATCTATTTTGTTCTTTGCCTGGGACTAATGTGAAGAATGTAATTGTCAAATAGCCTTTGAAGCCTTTTTTAAAAGAGAAGAATTACATTAGCTGTCCTTCAGTCATCTGGTGTAGGGGCTGATTTAAGCAGTAGTTATATATCACAGTTTGTAGTGCTGCAGCCTCATATTTGAGTTTCTTCAGAATGCTTGGATGAATGCCATCTGGTTCTGGTAATTTGATTGTTTAGTTGAATTTATTAATTGGTTCTAAAACTTCCTCTATTGACACCTGAGTTTGGGACAGTTCCTCAGCTTTTCCTAAAAACAGAAGCTCAGGTGTAGCAATTTCACCCGTGCCTTCTGCATTGAGGACCAATGCAAAGAATTAATTTAGCTTCTCCAAAATGGCCTTGTCTTCCTTGAGTGTCAGTAAGTACCTTGATCATCCATTGGCTCCACAGATTGTTTGGCAGGACTCCTACTTCTGATGTTCTTGCAAAAATGAACAGCATATTTTTTTTTTTTTGGTCTTACCATACTTATTCTTTAATTTATTTTTTGGCTTGGCTAATCATACTTTTACACTTTGCTTGCCAGACTTTAGATTCCTTTCTATTTTCCTCTGTAGGATTTGACTTCCAATTTTTAAAAGATGTCTTTTGTCTGTAACTGCCTCTTGAGCCATGGCGGCATTTATTTGGTCCTCTTTCTGTATTTTTTTAAATTTTTATTTGAGCTCTCCATGCAGTTTGAACCTCCATTATGGTGTTTAAAATAGTGTTATATATAATAGGTTATATACCTCAAATTAGAGCCCCAGGAGGCACTGGGGAGTAGTTAGTTTGAATGGCCCTAGGGAGGAGCTATTTCGGAATAGCGGCAGTTGAGCATCCACGCCACTGCTATTCCGAAATAGCTATTTCAGAATAAACATTATTCTTCATGGAATGGGGTTTGCAGATTTTGAAATAAACCATACATTATTTTGAAATGATTTCAAAATAACAGAATTGCTGTGTAGACACGCTTGCATTCCTAGTTCAGAATAACATCAGTTATTTCAAAATAACTCTGCTGTGTAGATGCACCCTAAGAGTATCAAGAACAAGACACTATGTGAACCATGTTAATCTGTAAATATTACTTTCTTATACTTGGCTAAAATAACCACATAGCAGAACAGCACTAAATTCATATCACCTTCCTATGAACATAGGAACTAAAAACACTTCAGTTTCCTCATGGTGTCTACAGAGCTAGTCCAATTATTTATCAAGAACAAATAATCTCATTAATTTAGCCCTTTTGTCTGATGGTGAATCGTTCTTAGTTTTGTCTTGATTTCTGTAGATGTGTTGCTAAGTATTCACTGACTAGCCTAAGGTAACTATTTGAACATAGAATCCATCTGGATATTCTTTCTTCAGTTTATGAAAGTTGTGCTGTATTTTATTCCCATCCTCTGAAGTGTTTACAATCTTCCCAGTTGCACATGTGTACATCCAATTAATGTGTCGTCTTCCAAGCCATTCATGAATTTACTGGACATAGAATAGCCCTATAAGGCACCTCCTCCCAGTTTAACACTGATCAGTAATAATTACTGTCTTAATTTTTTTTTTAAATCATGTACCCATTCTCATAGCTACAGATTGTGACATCAGACTCTTACCATAATCTCAGCTGTTTGAACAAGCAGAAAGGACAAATGTTCTTAGAGGGAGAAATCTCCCCCACAAAGATATATTCAGTAAACTGGAGAGTAGAAAACCTCAGCAAAACCCTGACTTCTTTTAAATGCTATTTCCCCTTCATTCCTTTAATAAAAAATATAATACACTTGGTCCTAATGAAAACTGGAAATAGGTAGCACGAGACCCATCAGACATAGTGCAAGTCAGGCGAAGTGTATCTATTGCTCCATACAGGATTTCTGCCAACACACCTCAGTATTGCCATCTCTTGTCATTTAATCACAAATAACAGAGCTTTTAGCCTCTGCTGAAGGCAGCCTCAGGAGTCACCTGAAAAGCTGTGGATCTCACATGATTTTCAGACTGCCAGGGGAAAGCCTCCCTCATTAGGCAGCCTCCTTACTTTCCTGACTCTTAGAGAAGAGCAGTCAATCACATCAGGATGCAGTTAGCCCTTCTCTCTTTCCCTGAAGCATGAACAGAGGTTGGTGGTTTTGTTGTTTTTTTTTTTTAAACTTGAGAAAGGGGGATTCTAGTCAGCAATGCTCCTGCTCATTTCAAACGCCCTTTCCTAGCGAAAACTGAAGGAGGATGTCTTGCAGGGAGGAGAAAAGTGCAGTTATTCCCTTACTAAAAATTTCACTGAATTCTTGGCCAGCTGGAGATTAGGCTTGCCATTTTGCCTGCCACTGGCCCAGGTAAGCCCTTGCCCCAAGCCTCTAACCCCTGGTCCTCAGCCCCAGTGCTGGACCGAGGGCAGAGGAGGAAATCACACTGGCTCCATGGTTGTGGGCCCCCCCAGGAGCACCGCTGATGGTCAGTGGCTCCTTAGCTGGCCACTCCCCTGATGGTGCAGCTGCTCCCAGTGGTCACTCAGAAGTATGGCTGTTCCCTGTGCTCCCTGCCCCCAGTGGTGACTGTGAGTATAGTGTCCCTCTGCTCAGTCACCATCCCCTTCCATGTCATGGAAAACAATTGAATTCCAGGCACATCCCATTTGCCTGGCACAACCAAAGTTTGATCTTGGTTTAAGAAAGGATAAGAGGAAGCTGCATACCAAATTTGGTAGTCCTCGCTCTTACTGTTTAGGAGCTCTTGAACAAATGGATCTATGTATCCTAAAATATTTATGAATATAGATGATACTGAGCTTTAATACTGCTAGAAATGAATCTAAAACAAACAGAAGTCGTTTTGCTGGTTTGAGCATCCTTTGCTTCCCACGACAATAACCAACGAAATGCATGTCACACTCACTCTCTCTGTCAAAATTAGCATTGACCCTGAGATGAGAAATGGGATGGAAAATGCACTTAGTGATGGAACAAGCCAGAATAATGAAGTCTGAAATGTTCTTTCACCTTGTTTAGACACTTGGGGAAATTCTCATCACCTACATAAAACCCAGGAGAATATGAACTTTTTAACATGAATTCCATACCCATCTTAACCCAACTGATACTCAAAACAGAGTAATAATTAGAATTTGTACTTTGAATTTAAACTCTTTAAAAATACTCAGATAAAAATGTTCCTCTCAAATTAAAATACCAGTGAATTGCATGCTTAAGCATTTAATTCATTTTTAGTTGCATTCAAAGGAAACAATTGATTTGATCAAGTATTTCTTAATACTTGCAGAGGCAAGCTATCATAAGACACAGAAATACTTTAATTCTGTTGTCTGATCCTATATTGTCTGGAGTCTGAAAATATTATTTTAACCTTTCTTTTGAAAGCGATTCATTCATACTGAAACCAAAAAGCAAGGAAATAAGTTGATTGGGCAATGGGGTTTTTTTTCCTTTTGAACAAACAAACACAAGCTACTATTGGCTTATTGGGTCAGATGATTTCTCATATGAATTAAACAATACATTTTCCTGAGAAACTAAGAATTCCCCTCCTCCTCTGATATTTAATTTAAAAGCAACCACATGTTCTGGGAATAATGTGCTTAGGACTGTTCAAGTGCTGAAAACAAATAAGAATTTAACACCATGATCTCATGCATGTTAGGAAATAAGAGTCTATTGTTAGAATTATGGATCAATCCATACCTCTTATCTCCTGTATGGCCATTTAATATAAAAAGAATAGTATTTAATTTTATATAGCGTCCTTTACAGCTCACTATGGGTATGTCTACACATCAGGACTAAAGTCAATTTAAGCTACGCAACTTCAGCTACGTCAATTGCATAGCTGAAGTCGAAATAGTTTAACTTGGCTTTAGGCGCTGTCTAAACAGCAGGAAATTGAAGGAAGAGCACTCTTCCTTTGACTTCTCTTACTCATGAAATGGGGGTTACCAGGAGTTGGAGTAAGAAGACCTCCAGCTCGACATTATTTTGAAATGAAGGCTTGTAGTGTAGACATGCTCTTTGTTGTTCTGAAATAACGCTGCTGTGTAGACATACCCTATGACAGTGGGGACAGCAATCCTTATACAAACGGAATAAAGTCAATGTACAGAGATGGAGCTATAAAGAACACCTATTAATATTATAATAACTTAGATTAAATGTGAAGCAAGTCAATGGAGAGTTTAGAAAACTAATAGATCATTTGAACTCACTGGGAGATGGATAGGAAGCAAGTCAATCTGACTGAAGATAGAGGGGACGTGATCCTTTTTTTTCCGGGAGCAAGGTAGTAGTCTGACTTCAGCGTTCTTGTCATTCAGAAGTCTAGCCAGTATGGTTTTAAGACCACAGAAGAGGGAATTACAGCGATCAAGACAGGAGATAATTCAGGTATGATTAAGACTTTCAATGGAGGAAAGGCCAGTACAAAACCCCTTCTTGTAACATTCCAGAGGGAGCAATAGCATTTCAGATGAGATACAGGGAGAAAGTTAGTTTGGGTTTACGGATGATCCACAGATTTTGGGGTTTGGGAACAATGTGAAGATCTAAGCTAAGAGAGCAATAATATCAGAGATGGGGAATTACCTAGGAAGAGGAACTTAGACTTTGAATAATTGAATAAGAGGAAAAAATGTGGTATAGACAGAGGCCAATGATTTGGCATAGAAGAGTAGACAATAAAGGGATCAGAGGGGCCCAACCCTACATAAACTATTCATTAACAGAATATCTTGAGCATGCAGCCAGCATATACCTTTCCTGGTTTGACTGATGCTTCTCTGGAACCTTTTTCATTCTAGGGAAGGCTTTACGTACCATGGACTCAATTTACATCAGGTAAAGTAATATTTATAGGCTTTGTCAGGGAGTAGCTGCTCTGTGTCTCTTGCATGCTTTTTGTTATGCTCATATTAATAGTTTGAAAAGAACATGCAGTGAGCATAGTTTAAGAAAGGCTTTAACCCTCATTTACTAGTAGCTCAAATATACTGGATAGGACTGGCTGAAAGTTTTTTTTTTTTTTTTTTTTTTTTTTTTTTATGGGAAGTGCTTGCCATCCTCAAAACATTTAAAATAAAGTGCAAATTTCTCCAACATGACTTTTTTCCCCCCAATTTTTGGCCAAACATATTTCAGTTTTCAGGTTCCTGATGCAGGGGGGATTTCACGTCACCCAATTCTTGGATTGATGGTTTTCTTTCTTTGTCAAAAAGTTTAAAAAAAATCTGAAATTTGTCATGACAATTTTTTTGTTTTCATCATAACTTTCGTGAGATTCCTCCCTCCCTTGATCAGCTCTAAGAATGGGGAAAACCTCTTGAAACAATAAGAAGTGTAGGGGAGTATCTTTTCAAACTATTAACTGTCAACTGCTCTACTAACCACCAAAGAATACTGTTAAGGTCCTCTGCAGGGAACTATATGCAGCTTTCCTCCATTCTCCATGGAGCTCACAGTATGCTAGAAAGAAGCTAGATGCTTAAGGATGCCACTGGATGCTCCACTAGGCCACTATCAAGTTCATTAGTTACATATTGAACAAGGTAAGACTGGGCTATGCATGGTCCCTCATAAGTTTTTAAAAAGTTTTCAGGTCAGTGACCTAGATCCCATCCCTTGTGCGAGTTTTCTGTGGCTTCACGTATCAAATTTCACCATTTTATTTTTATGTAGTTTTACCACAGATCTTCATGTCAGCTGAAATGTTGTGAGATGAAAATTTAACATGTCCAGTGTTGCCCTTCCCTAGGTGGCTTTTTAGCTCTTGAAAATCTACTGCGGGGTGAGAATGAGGGGAGAGGGGGAAAACATCCACTTTGGGATTAGCAATGGTTTTATGAAATGCATGTTTAGCAGAAACAGCATGAAAGGGAAAGCTTAGGGGTGAATCCGCTGGTGATGCAGGTTATGGTGACAATACATTTATCAATTTACAACTGCAGCATGCACCTGGTCTTCCTTACAACAGGTAGCATGGACTCCTGATTTGCACAGAACAGTTGACAAAGAGAGAGTGAGCGAGCACCCTCATTCCTAATGCAGTGAAAGCTAAAAGTGCATCTCAACAGCCAGGCATAATCGGGTAACAAGGAATGCTGGCTTCAAATCCTCCCCCTCCTCTATCACTTGCATATAGCAAATATACTTTTAAAACATGTTTAATTCTTTTTAGCTGTTCTACTGAGAATCCATGGAGCCCAGATAAACCATGTGGCACCTGGGTAATGAAAAGGAAAAACATGATTTTTAACTAACAGAGAAGTCTCTCCCAGCTTCCCATTCAGGCCAATTTTCAGTGTCAAATCAGTCTTCTTCTAAGAATAATAATCATACAGTCAATCCAAAATTTTCAGATGCCACATGTTGGTCATGTGTTAGCAAAATCATTTAAATATTTGTCAGGAAAATAACTTTAAACCACCCAAGACGCCTCTACTTGAAATTCCCCTGCTGGTAGCAGATCGTTCTAGTCATTCTTTGCAATTTGGTATCCTATCATAATGAACCATCCCATAGAAGCCTTTACTTGGGCTAGCAGCCTCCAAAAGAGCTGCAGGTTTGGTTCCTATTAATGAAATATAACAAAAGGTGATTTTTAAAGCAATAGTGGATATAAATGTCGCTCAAAATATTTCCAGTTGCAAGGGATACAACAATAGTATAAAGAGTCATTCTGCGGCAGCAGGAATGTTGAAGCACAGATGCATACGGGAGGGAATATGAAACAAATCGCTGCTGCTTCCCAGAGACACAAATGACTGCTGCCCACTCTTTGACCTTTGCTGATTATTTTTCATGTTATACACTTTTCAGCACGCCCGTTTGTTTATTTGGACAGCCATGCGTTTTCTGAGAGAGCAGGTTTTCGTGGGAACCAAACATGAGAACACAATGCCACTGTTGTCAGAAAAAATGCAGCTAATTTCTCTCTATTAAGGTAAATCTGGCCTGGGTGAAAATGTTCTATGTTTTCCTTCATTTGTCAGGAAGGGGGGAAGGGAGAACTGAAAAGAGCAAGTCAATGGGGTGGCTGTTACAAAACATCAGTTTCTCATCGTGTCTGTCTGTGTGAATCTAGTTTCCTGTCCTTGATCCTAGATTATTTTATCCAGTCAGCAGACAGCTGGTTTGGCAGAGCCATGTGCTGCTCAGCAGACAGCTCTGGGGGGTATAGGGCGTGGGGTGGGAGGATGAAACCCTTGAAGGCAGCACAGCGCTAGCTGCAATTGAAGCTGCCTCTGGGTTAGCAGTGGCAGCTAGAGGTCCTGTGAAAAAAGGCTGGGCGGCCTCTGTTGGCGACCCTCCAACAAGAACTGTTCACAGGCCTTTTCTCATACTTGCCTGTTCCAAGGGGTCTAACTTGGAAGAAAAAATGAATTGCTTTTTTATTGACCTCAAAGAGGCCCTTTTATGGGCAGGCCTACGCTTGTCATTTTTATTTGATCCCACTTGAGAAGCTGACCTCTGCAGCTTGCGGTGCTTGCCCTCAGCTAGGCAACAGGTGACATTCCCAGCAAGTGTAAGCCTTTTACATCTGCTCCCCTTCCTCGTGCTTCAAGTGAACCTCAGACAACCTAAAGACAAATGGGCTTTCAGTCTTCACCACCAACCGAAATGCTACCAGAATTGCCTTCTCGCTGTACTGGTTACAGTAGTGTGTTATAAGGTAATGCTTGCCTCTTAAGCAAAGCAGTATGTAAAACACCACCTCCTTGCAGAAGTAGTCCTACTGTAGCCATTTAGGAATATGGTGAATAGGAGTTGATCGGTTATTTTGTATTTACCCACCTCTTTTTCACTGGCTGTCAGTTTATTTAGAGTTACAATTAGGAGTGTCTACAGCCCTTTTGAGAGTGCTTGTCTGTGAGACAAGTTCAGCCATTTGCACTATTTCACTTGGCTCTGTAGAGCAGATAGATCTTGCTCCTGTCAATTATACTAGAGGATAAATCATAGAACCATAGAGCTGGAAGAGACCTCAGAAGGTCATCAAGTCCAGCCCCCTGCTCTAGGCAGGACCAATCCCAACTAAATCAACCCAGCCAGGGCTTTGTCAAGCTGAGACTTAAACACCTCCAGGGATAGAGACTCCACTACCTCCCTAGGCAACCCATTCCAGTGCTTCACTACCCTCCTAGTGAAATAGTTTTTCCTAATATCCAACCTGGACCTCTTCCCCCCACAACTTGAGACCATTGCTCCTTGTTCTGCCATCTGTCACCACTGAGAACAGCCTCTCTCCATCCTCTTTGGAACTCCCCCTGCAGGAAGTTGAAGGCTGCTATCAAATCCCCCCTCACTCTTCGCTTCTGCAGACTAAACAGACCCAACTCCCTCAGCCTCTCCTCGTAGGTCATATGCTCCAGCCCCCTAAAGTAGTGGATCTTTTGCATGTTGACTTTCTGGCATGGAAGGAAGAGGTCACAATCAAGACAGCAGCAGACAACGAAGTGGTTGACTAGGCAAGGGGGATTGTTTTAAATAGCATGGTGTCTGCATTTTGTGGTTGGGTTCTGGAGACTATATATCTTCACTTTTGTGCACTTCAAGAAAGCAGCAGGAATTAACTCAAGAAAAATAAATGTGGATTTTTAACATCATGTTTATTTATGGACCGGCTTTCATGCATGCATCCTAAGGCACTTCACATAAAACATAATTAAAACAAGCATCACACTGAATATGATTCAGAAAATAAAAATGTCTTTAAATACAATTTAACTGCCAACAATTCAACATACCTCATTCCTCTTGGGAAGGCGTAACGGAGACATGAAGTTACATAACTATAAAAGCCCACAAGGTTTGGATATTTTTAGGAGATGTACAACACGGGGAAATAATTGACCTGTAACAAGAGTTGAATACAAGTAATGCCCTTCACACATCCACGCCCTTGGGTCGCATAGTTCAGGTTCCACATGTGGAAGTTTCCTCTAGTGGCTAAAGCAGGGAGCCAGGGCTTATAGGTTCTATTCCTGGCTTGCCTCTGGGTAAGCTACTTAAACTTTCTAAGGCTCTGTTACACTATCCATTTTACAGATGTCAACTGTTCCTATGTGGGGCTGTTCTGAGGTTTAGTTAACGTATGCCAAATACTATGAGATTTGAAAGGTTCTAATGATGCTCTTTCCAAAATATTGCATTGGGACTGAAATGATAGAAGTTTTCCAGAGAAAGGTGATGGGCTGGCTGAGCACCTAAAAGATCTGGCATCTTTGGAGAGAGGACTCCAGTGTAAAGTGAGCAAATTCATTGGTCCTGATTCTCTGCTACCCTGGACCAAGCGTTTGTCATTTGCCGTTACCACTGTACTACCAGGGAATCAGAATGGCCAACTGAGGTTTACACCCACATGGCATAGGTGTAGTTGTCTAAAGATATAAAATCACCACCACAGCTAGTGTCAATCTTCACTCTCGTTGAGAGTATCAAAAGTTAGTCAAGGACTGGTAGGCCTGGAAACTGAACTACCCCATTCTACACTTTTGTGTATTTCCCTTCCAGATCTCCATATTTGCCAAGGGGGGCAGGGGGAAGAGACCTTTTTTCTGATGAGTCTATGCATGTTTACTATCGTACTGTGTGCAGGTGTAAAAGTAAAGGGGGAATGCGGTGCTGCCTGATGTATGTCTACCTGTAGGCACTTAACCAGCACCAAATAGCTGTGACCTCTGGAAGGCTTTTTGCTGGCATTGTTTCCACTAGACATACCATCTATGTCTAGACTGCAGGCTTCTTTTGGAAGAAGCTTTTCTGGAAGAGCTTCCGGAAAAACTTCTTCCGAAAGAATGTCCACACTGCCAAAGCACATCGAAACAGCAATCTGCTTTTTTGAAAGATAGCGTCCACACTGAATGGACACTATCTCGCATGTAAGCTGTGATTGCTATGGATGGAGTGGCCATCAGGGCACCTGTGCTTTTTTCCTCTTTCCTCTTCTTGCAAAAGAACTCCCTCTTCCCCGTCTACACACACCTTTTTCCGAAAGAGCTTTCAGAAAAAGGCTTTTTCCTTGTAGAAAGAGGTTTACCAATGTTGGAAAAACCCCTCTGTTCTTTCTATTTTTCTTGTGAAAGAACGCGATTGCGGTGTGGATGTAAGTGAAGTTTTTCAGAAAAAAATGCCGTTTTTCTGAAAAAGCTCTGTAGACATACTGACCAAGACAAAGCCATTTCTTGTGTAATTTCAACTGTGATTCTTTTTAAAATGCACCTTATACTAAACATTCAATCTGATGCTGTCTATGGTTTTCCCCAAATTCTTTCCAGTAATAATGTGGAGAAGTTTCCCTTTGTCAACTTTGGATGGTTTTTCAGTAGCTGAGGTCACTTTAAGAAAAAAAAAAGAGAGAGAGAGAGAGACTGATGGTAGGTTGACTAGAGACTAGCTAAACTATAGGAGCAAGATGAATATTCAGGTGAGTCTACTGTCTTGTGGAAAACTGAAAAACATTCTGTACCAGAACAAATTTATTGATGAGTCTGTGGTTTTGTGGATTTTCTCTCGTATGCTATAAAAATATATGCAAAACAATGGGAACTTTTTAAACTTACAAATTGGTCTTGCTCTTTATTGTCCTACCTATTCTCCATTTCTGATGTCCTAATAGTCCCTGCAGCAAACATTAGCAGTGTTCCAATTGCAATAAGAAAATAAGCAAGCAGTGGAGTTAAGGAGCCAGTATGAAAGAATACCATTTTGAAATTGCTCTTATTCCCCTTGGAGTCAATAGCAAAATTATAATAGGAGTTTCCATAAGGTCAGAATCAGGCTCTTAATTTTAATCTACTGCTAATTGCAGAATGTGAACATCTATCAAGCAACTGATACCAATGAGAAAATCAGGCTGTAGGCAGGAATAAAATTAAAAAAATCTAAGGTGCTGCCTCAAGTATAGTTGGAGATTCTTGAGTATTTGATGACAATGTTAGTTTTACCTGTATTTCTTAAGCTATAGTGTCTGCTACAATAAACTTCTTTCCTAAAAAGCAAACAACTGGTGCACATAGAAGAGTGATCTTCTTTCAATATGCTGTACTTCACCTCAAGTGTATTGAAAAGATGCAAGTTAAATTCTTCTGATCTCATTCATATTTTTGTTCTCTTACCTATTTAATTGTATTTATTTTTTTAAAGTTGTGGCAGTATTGTCCAGGTTCTTGGATAGGTGCCCCTTTATTATTGCATAATTCTAAACAAATAAACAAGTGTATTTGAATCCAGAATAACCCCTTTGATTTCATGGTAGGACTCTGGATTTCAACCAATATAACTAAGATCAGACTATGACCTCATATAAAGCATATGTACCCATATATATTACATATGGAGATACAGCAAGCGTATTTGTGTGAAGACATCTTTTCTCCATCTTAGATTTCCTGAAAATCAAGGATAAATTTAGTGGTAGATCCTACTCTATTAAAGGCAGTGGGATTTAAAAAACAGCACAGAATTGAACTCTGTTTTTATCTAACATGTCTAAGATTGCCATTGAATAGCTCAATCAAAACAAGTTAATATCTTTTGAATCTCCACTAGGAGAAATGTAATAGTAAAGTCAAGGTTAGCTAATACATGTTTGCTAATCTAGACCAAGCCAAGGGCGAGAGCCTTGCAAATCTGCAGATATCCTCAGGCCATGTTTGCATTGTGTGGACGCAGATGGCTTCTTTTTATCCATGCAATGCTTTACGAGTGGGTGGAGATGAATGATTATTGAGGATGGCTGGGAATGGGTGTATGGGTTCCAAGATGCCAAGGCCCTAGGATATCTTATCTCGTTGTTGTTTGTTTGTTTGTTTGTTTGTGGGCATGATTGGGTGGTGAGCCAGCGAGGAAACATTGTAACCCTCTTGTGTAGGACCTGACACTTCATCACAGTTTAAGATGCCAAACTACACTGTATGCTCATCTCAAAAAGGGAAATCCTTGTGACTTGGTATGACAGTCACAGAGCCCCTATTTCAAAATTAAATGTGTAAATGGACACTTGGGTGTCTAAATACCCACAGTGTGATACCAAAAAAAATCAGATTTAGGTATTTATATTTTTGTGTCTCAAGTCTGAAAATAGTTCTTTACTGATTCATCAGACACCCCAGCTCCACCCCAGAACATGGCCATGTTTCTCCCCTACTATGGGATGTGTGTACGTGAGGGAGGGGGATACCATGCAGAACCACAGAAGGAAATGGAAGGTTTAGTTACTGTCTGGACACAATGGAGTGCTTTCACAGAACATATTAGTCAATGAAAAGGTGGTGATAGCCTTTTGCTTTGGAATGCACATGATTTCTGAAAATGTACACGTTTGGTGGGGAGCTGAGGTAGTCACTGCAGTGTTTGGTATAATCATTGTACGTCCAGACTTCCCCTGCCCTATGCTTTATCTCAAAGGAAGGTAAGGACAATATCTATGTTAAATATAGTAATTATCCTTATCTTCTTTCTCTCGCACAACACAAAATATACTGGAGTATCTGTGTTTATACACACTTACCTATAAACCCACACAATATGTATCCAGTTGCATACCTAACCCCTCACCAGAGCCCAGTCTAGCCCAGGGAAACATTTTGTACATCATTGAGGGCATGCATTGTGTGGGTACTGGTAAGTGCTCATTAGTAACACAGGCAGAGAAGCAGCAGCTGAATCCAAGGGGCTGTGGTATCAGTTGGGGTAGTCAGCAAGCAAACAGAAGACAGAAAGCTCTGGTGGCAGCATCTGGTTGCTAATGAGCTTTCTGGTGGCAGCGCTGTTCTCATCAGCACTATTTGTTTTTACAGGCCGCCCTTTGTTGACTTTAGGCTTGTTTTCCTTACCCTGCAGTAAAAATATTCTCAGGCGTTAAGCTTTCCTTGCCCAGGCTGCCTCTTTTTCATTTGGGACTGTGTCGGAGCTAAATTTGGACTTGATTGATAGCATTTCACCCGCAGAGGGTCAGGATGCTATTTTCCTGTTAAATGTTCTTCTGTCTGCTTCTTTTGTTTACAATAGTTTCTTTAAGACATTGCAGTCAGTTTCCCTTCACAACGAAAGCTTCCCCGCTTTCCTTGCTAGAGCGGGCAGGGTTTTTATTTTTTTAAACAAAAACCCAGGTGTTGCCCATGTCTGATCATAGATGGAAAAGAGCAACACCTCTGTATCTTTAAACCAGATGATACCATAATATTCTCCTTACCATAGATGTCCAGTAGCTTAGGCAGGGGAAGGCTTTGCCTTCCCAAACCGCCTGGCATGGCCCCACCCACACTCTGCCCCCAGACTGCCTGCAGTAGCCATTCTGGGGGTGGAGTGTTGTTGCCCCCAGTGCCTGTCCTCCTTGTGCTCCCAGCTGGGGAGGCTGGAGCCCCATGGACTCTTCCCTCTCCGGTGATGGGTGCACCTGCCCCCTTCCCCAGCGCTCCGGGCCGGGGAAGCTAGGGAGTGCATGCATGCTTACCTCCTCCTGGCTCTTGCTCTCCACATGTGGGTGGGAGTGAATGTTGGATGTGCTGCCCTGCTTCCTTCCCTCCCTGGGGAGGGGGCCGGGCCTCAGCAGAGGGGGTGGGGCTGGGCTATAGGTGGGACTAGAGGCCTGCCTGCCCTGGATGTATCAACTGCCCATTTTCCTTACTTTATTAAGGATAACAGGCTCTTAAACCTACTCTGTTGAATCACTTAGACATTGCTATCAGGAAGGAGGCTCTGTTGTATTTTCCCCTGCTGTGGATGTCCCTGAGAAACAGCTCACTTGGGTAAGCACGTGTTCCACATAAACCATGTGAGTTCTGAAGAAAGCATCATCGCTTTCCCATTGAATTTTGCCTGTATGGTACTAAGTAGAGGGGAAGCGGTAAAGACAACACCATTCAAAAAAAAAAAAAAATTATTTCGTGTAGGGTGGAGGACACAGGTCCAACACAGATGAAAAATCCAAGTGCATTAACAGATGCAAGTGAAAATCCTTTCCTTCATGATGCCTGTACAGTCTGACATATAATCTGAAGCTACTCCACGGGTAAGATTCCTATTGACTTCCGCTAACAACTTGTAAGCTTTCATTGGTGGCATTAGTTAGCACAGTGGCCTTTCATTGCCACAATCATCATGAAATATTTGTGGTGATGCAGACCATAAGGGAATTCCAGGATGTTATCAGACTATGGACATGTGGTGGGAAAGTGGCTGGATGCTTTCTCAATGATGTACAAGGGAGGAATTCAAGATCTGTGCCACAGATGGAAACTGGACAACTAGGCAGTTTGAATAGAATTAACAGTGTCCCTGTGACAGAACTGAGAACTGCTACCTTCCTATCCACCCCTGTTTCAGAATGAATAACTGTGCCTCCCCCACAAGATCACGCTGAGCCAATCCTTTAGAATTCATGGAGGTTAGGTCCATAAAAGGCTAGTAGCCAGGGGATAGAAATGGTGTCCCTGGCCTCTGTTTGTCAGAGGCTGGAGAAGGATGGCAGGAGACCAATCGCTTGATCATTGTTTTCGGTCCACCCTCTCTGGGGCACCTGGTGCTGGCCACTGTCGTCAGACAGGCCACTGGGCTTTGTTGGACCTTTGGTCTGACCCAGTACGGCCATTCTTATGTAATCTAAAGATTTATTACTAAAAGAAAGAAAAGCATGAGAGTAAGGTTGTTAAAGGATAATACATTACATGCATCGAATCTCCCAGTTCTCGATGCAGGCTCTCAGCAGAGATGTTATAACTGCTATCTTAAAAGTGTCTGGTTTACATCCTATATCAGGATGGGTCCACAGTTCTTTCTGGCTCGTGGTTCCCTGCAATGCTGCCTCTGGTATCAAGAGCTGAGCTGACGACCAAAATGGAGGCTGCCACATGTCATTTTATACCCATCCCTGGTCTCTTCCAAGCTGAAGAGTCACATGGTCAGTGGCCAGGCATTCCTTCAGATTAGAGATCTATTATCCTTGGAGCCTCGCTTATTAGCGTATCCATTGGCTGAGCATTCCTTGCCCATTGCTCAACCATAGACAGAAAAATTTCCAGCATCCATACAGAGTACATGTTTATAACTCCACATACAGACATTGTCATTCAGCTCAGAGATTGCTTGCCAGGTCTGGAGTCTGCTCCCATCAAAGTCATCTTCAAAGTGACATCCTTCCAGAAAAAGTAGAGGCTGAATTGGGGTATATGGGGGAGGGGGAGAGAGGTAATTTTCAGGGAAGAAGAGGTGAAAGTACACACAGGGGAATTAGGGGGAAAAAAAGAACACACAACTGGAGAAGCAGAAAACTGGAGGTGGCACAGGCGTGTGTGTGTGCGGGCGCGTGCTTTTTTGTAAATGTGGGCTGCAAGAGTGTGAACACACTCCCCGATGGTCCCAAATTAAGTGTGGTCCAGCCGGCCAGCGGCAGGCTGGGGCTGATCTTGCACCACTCTCCCAGGAGCAAGGCCCAGCCCTGCCCCTGGACTCTCTCCTGAGGGAGAGGGGTGGGAAATCAGCCCCAGCCTTCCCCGGGCTGGCCCAGGGCTTTGTTGGGGTGGGGAAGGCTCAGGAGTGCAATGCCCTAGCCTTCCCCCAGCTGGTTGGAGCACAGAGGAGGGAGGCTAGGGCAATGCACTGCTCTTGCCGTCCCCCAGCCAGCCAGAATCAGTCCCATGGTGGGGAACTTTTGCACCCTTGGTATGCCCCTGCATATGGGCTTGCGGCAACACACAGAGAACTGGTAGCAAGATAGAGGGTGGGGAAAGAAGAGGCAGAGGTTTTGGCTTAGATTTTCCCCCTTTTCTTATTTTGCAGTGCCACTAGAGTGCTTTCTTGTATACAGAAGCTATATTTTAAGTATATATTTTTAAATGCCTAGAGGTATTTTCCCAGCCACTCTCTGGAATCTGTGATTAAAAAGCAATAATGAATTAAAAATAGAAATTCCTCTGATTTTATATATTTAATTTTAAAAGCTTTGCATTTGGGGAAAGTGGTAAACCTAATAAGGCTCCTATTGGGTGAAGCTGTTTATGAACCTCCATGAGCTTCTACACTTAGTGAGTGTGCGCATGCATGGGAGACAAGGGCGGCAAGGGAGTCATCAAATCTACTTAGACCCATCCTATTGACCCCCTTCTCCATGGGCCCGTTTTCTTCTGGCACCTTCTACGCTCTCCTTCTCCACAGGTCTCCTTAGCCTATAACCCCATGTCATTCCCACGCATCTCCTGCCGACATCCGAAGTGTGCACTATAAGGAGTCCACAGGACGGGGATACAGAAGCTATTGTAAGCAGGGGAATGGTCCCGCTATTGTGGGGAACTTTCCTGGCTTCTATACTACCCCAGTGAAATGGACCAGCGAAAGGATCTGAATCCCTGCTCCCACTTCTTTTACCCAAAGGCCTCCCTGTCCCTGAGGGTTCCCCTTCCACTCTCCTGAGTAGCAGAGTCCTTGAAATCCCAACAAGGCTGGGCCCAGGTTTTCTGGGGCTTAATCCTCGACCTTGTAGTCACTTGGGGCAGGGGCTAGAGTGTCCCCGCTCCGGGGTGCTCTCTTCACACTAGATGCTTTCTTGACCCAGTGATCATTACATACAGGTCAAAGCAAATACAATTTATTAAACAGCAACTGATTAAAAAGAAAAGAATAAGGAAAAAAATGAAAAAGGTTAAAAGAGAACACATAGCCCTGCTCTGTAGCACGGGGACATCACAAGCAGCAGTCTGCAGAGTGTAAGGACAATTCACAGTCTGTTTCTTATAGGTCCCAGGGCTCTTTCTCAGGCCCTGGCTGTGCTGCAGGGGGACTGCAGGTTGGACACGCTTGCTCTGGCAGTGACCACATGGCCTCAGGCTCTAGGTGGCAGGACCCCTCTCCCAGTTGGAGTTACAATCCCTCTCCAAGTCTGGTTTTTAAATCTTGATACAGTAAAAGCTTTGTTATCCAGCATGTTGGGGGAATGGAGGGGTGCCAGTTAATCAAATATTTCAATTAACTAAGAGTTCTATATCTCAATGGAATACCAATTTTCTAAGAATATGATAAAATGAATAAAATATCAAATGGTATTCCAGTATAAAATAGTATAAGTATAAAATATCAAGTATAAAATAGTATCCAATCCAGTAGTAGTACTGTGCTGCAGAGTGGTTGGTTTCTTGAAGTACTTAAGTGTACAATAAGTCTGAGGGATAGCCATGTTAGTCTGTAACTGAAAAAAACTTAAGTTTCTGAAGAAGTGGATTGTGCCCATGAAAGCTCATGATACTATCTACATATTTGTTATTCTCTAATGTGCTGAAGGACCATTCATCATTTAAGTTTTTTTAGGTATACATCGGTAAAGTTTTCTAGACAGCAGGCTCTCTTATGACATTACATATCACTATGGGCAGCACATGGAATACACCCGTATCACTAAAAATACCGTAAAATCTCGACTATAATGCGCACCTATGCATAATGTGCACCTACCTTTTAAACATGAGAATTCTAGCATAAACTGAGCTCCTATCTATAATGTGCACCCTGACTTTGCCATATTTTGTCTTGCTGTATTTTGTTTTGTCTTGTCTTGTCTTTTTGCATTGCCGGGTAATCACGCGTGAGCACATGAGTAAACAGTGTGCAGCGTTTCCATGCTCTCTTTGGGATGCCATGAGTTGTCGGCGATCTTACACACGACTGCTGAAAAACTTAAAGTTGTTAGCTATACTGAGGCTCATGGCAACAGAGCTGACAGCCGTGAATTTGATGGCATAGCAGAGTCTAACATTCGGCTTTGGAGACGGCAGAAAGAGCGCCTGCAAGCGCTGCCTCGGATGAAGATGGCTGAGTGAGGTAAAAGCGCTGCATATCCTGAGTTGGAGGCCAAGCTGGTTGAATGGATTGCTGAGCGGAGACAGCAAGGCGGTGGTGTTAGCATTGGGGAGGTTAGAATGAAGGCTTTGACCATTGCCAAAATGTGCGCTAACACAGCCGGGTTTAAAGCTTCACATGGCTGGGGCAATCGGTTCATGAATCGCCATAGCCTATCGGTCCGATGCCGAACAACTATCGCACAGAAGCTACCCATGGACTCAGACACCAAGGTACTACAGTTCCAAAAGTTTATCATAAAACTACGCAAGCAGCACTGCTACGACCTTTCATTAATTGGTAACGCAGATCAGACACCATTAAATTTCGATAATCCCTACAACAGAACGCTTGAAGTGAAAGGTGCCAAGACCGTCTCCATTGCTACCACAGGCCATGAAAAGTCTAGGTTTACTGTAATGCTTGCTTGCATGGCTGACAGAATGAAGCTGCCTCCTTATATTGTGTTCAAGCGCAAGACAATGCCAAAGAATGTTATATTCCCGAACACCGTTCATGTGCGTGTTCACCCTAAAGGCTGGATTGACAAAGCTTTAATGCTTGATTGGCTACAGACGGTTTGGGCGTGGCGGGTGGACTTATGAGAAAGCGGTCTCTAATAGTTTTGGATGCGTTTGGTGTCATCGTATGCCATCCGTCAAGAAAAGGCTTCAGCAGGACAAAACAGACTTGGCAATTATTCCTGGTGGAATGACCAAAATGTTGCAGCCGCTTGACGTGACAGTTAACAAGCCAATGAAAGATGCACTACGCAGGAAATGGAACACCTGGTTGTTGGAAGGTGAACATACATTTACTGCAGGTGGGACGATGTCACGAACACCGACACTGCAAGATGTTACCCAGTGGATAGCGGATGTCTGGGTTGAACTTGATCCCGCTATCATAAGGAGGGGGTTTCTGAAATGCAGCATCTCTAATGCTATGGGTGGCAGCAAGGATGATGCCCTGTGGATGGATCCGAGCGACGATGAATCATCTGAGGGTGAATTACCGGTATGCGAAGATGACAATGATTTGTATTACCTGGATGAAGATGTCGAGGGCTATACCCCAGAAGATATTGCTCATCTGTTTGAGGAAGATTCTAACAAACACGAATTTGAGGGCTTTGAAGATGAGTAGAAGATCAATTAACATACGGTATTTGCTTGTTTGCGCTGCAGTGTTGATTTCATTTGTTTAACTTACCTTTTTGAAACTGTGTATATAGTTCCTTGTCAATGCTAATAAAAATCAACTTAACCTCTGGTGTCCAGCAATTAATTAAGTGCCGCGGAATCGCCAAATGAAAACTTTGAAAAAAAACTCCTATGGATAATGCGCACCCCGACTTTGACGTTAAAAAAAACAGGGAAAAAAGTGCACACTATACTCTCAACTTTACGGTACACTTAACGCTAAAACTATACTACAACTTTTATTGTATGTTTGATAGGTCTGTGTCTAAGGCACACTCTTCCTAACCTGTCATTTTTAAGGACAATATTCCTTTGCAGATTTTTAAAGAGCTGGGGAAGATCTAAGTTTATAATGGAAACGCAGCTGAAATTTTGATTTTGATATACAAAAAAATATACCCGAATAACCAAAAGAAAGAATAGTTTCTTATATTCTAGTAATAAGCATTTGAGTCATGATTGTTGCTTGCTTGTGTGCTATCCTGGTTTTTGTTTGGTTTTTTTTGTTTTTGGTTTTTTTTTGCAAAACTTCATTTTCTTTGGCATTTAGTAAAATAAGGAAATTGAATATGAAAAAATGGCAGTTATGTAGGGTTAATGCCGAGCTGCCAGCAGACAAATGCAGCAAATGTAACAGCACGTGAATCTTGTTTTCTCAGAGCAACGTATGTTAAGCACAGATCTATACATCCTCATTTTGTATTTCCTGATTTTTAGTCTCCCACGTCTTTTTAAATAGAGACTTTTGTGTGTGTGCTTCTTGGGCTGTGAGTGCCCATGCTGCAGGAATGTTCTTCCACTAAAACGCAAATGTGCTGTGGCTAAAATGGAACTCCATTATGCCAGCTTTATGCAGTGTCCTTCCCTCCTGTCTAAAGGATTTAATTTAACATGTTTTTTTCCCTAGTACAATATTATTTAGTCAGTCACGACTGATGGATAGGACATATCCTGGAAGTAAAGGCCTGATCTTGTTATCAGTGGAGTCAATGGCAAAACTTCCACCCACTTCAGTGCTGCAGGGTCAGGCAATAAATGACCTCCGTTCCTTAACACAGCTGGTCATGAATTGCAAACAGTTCCTTGCCCTTTGTTAGTTATTTATTGTGAAAGAGGGTTGATCCTCATGGAGTGTGAGGCTTTGTAATTATTCTTCACATAAATTAGATCTCATAGTAAGGTGCTTAGGGCCTGAGACAGAAGCTATTGAAGCCAAAGGAAAGCACTGTTATGATTTCAATGGGCTATGGATCAGGTACTTTGTAGCCTGTTATGCTCTCCCTTGACTATTGTAGGAAGCTGTGCTTGGAATATTTCTCTCTCTCACTTATTTTGCATTTTTAATATTCTGGCCATGGCAGGAAAACATCATGAAGATGAAGGTTTTGCAGTGTGCCCTGCCATTGGTGAGCACTGGATTAACCTTATTCTTTTGGAGTTTCCTACGACAGCCAAATGCCATCAACTGAGAGTGGTCTCTAGTTCTCATGTGCCTCAACCTGTGGTTTTATGAGCCGCATAATCCCAGGGGAGCATAGATGTGTTGGTTTATTGTGAATGGAGAAGGGATCATTAATGTCCCTGTGTACTGATCTCATGAGGTTTTCGGAGAAAGGCCTTGTACTTGCAACAGAAACAGACTGCAGCATTGTGAGGATGTGCTCATGGAGGCCTATCCAACTCAAGAGGTATGTTTCTAGATTCTACATAATCTGGAGCCTCTGCACTGCTGCCACCTTCAGTTCCAGAAATAGTGTTACAATATTCCAGTCTGATATGAAAAACACATAGATCACTGTATTAGGAGCAGCAAACAAGATGAGTGGGTGCCCCATATAAAATGTATGTATTATATGTACATGACATAGACACATACACAGGCCCTTTTCATTGGAATTTTCCTTTTTCCCTTTCATCTCAATCCTTCCATAGCACAATGGAAACTCAATACAGTTCACATTGACATTTAGAACTCACAAAGTTTTAGGCTGAAATTAGTTAAAATAATTCTGCCCATTGGATTTAGGACATCGCATAGTAAAAATATAAAGGGAGACTGAAGTAACTAACTTTTTATGTGCTGAAATATTAATATATATATGTTGCCAGAGATAAGAGTGTAATGTTTGAATGTACCATGTTGATCTCTGCATAGCAGTTAATAAAACCGGGAGATAATAGGAGAGTAGGACTTTGATTCTGAATACTATATTCTGTTAATAATGTTAATTATTATGCCCAAACCCAAATTGCTTACATAGACAAAAACTTAATTAACTGCTTTCACTGAAGGTTGTGTCAGAGTAAGAAGTCCAGAACAGGACCAATTGTTGTTACAGGATAATTCTACAAACAGACACCTAGAGCTTTGAATGAAGTCAAGCAACTCTCAGAAATCTGGAACAGTAGCATATAAAGTTTTGCCTTCTGGGAATATTAAGCATGAATGCCAGGTATGGTTTCCTAGGTCACTGTGGATATTTTCATACCTCTACAGTATGTTGAGTGAGAGGCAGCAGATTTTACTATCATTATCCTTTATTAGCAGATTTACCAATGTTGTTTGGCTCCTTAACGCAATTAATTTTTTTAAATAAAAGGAAAATGTCCATGCTTTATTTAAATGACAATATTTTTCAAAAATACGGTGCTATGTTTATGAAGTTCATTTTGTATTTCTTAGAAAGGAATTATTAAAATTTTTCCATTTAATTTTATTGGAATTCCCATTTTAAAAGAATTTACTATCAAGTGTGGTTTTTTTTCCCTTCAACCCTATAAACTCTTATCATTGGCTATTGTAACACACGCTTCTAGTGGGTTTGGTTCACTGACCCATGTAGTGGCACTTAGACCACTTACAGCAAGAGATAAGAATGGGTGAGCTCTACAGCCTAAGCTGAGTGCCAGCTGGCTTTATAGTGCAAGCTGTAGAGCCTCCTAGACTAAGCTCCAGAGCTCCCAGGTTTGAAGCCGCCTGGTGACAGTTACACTAGGTTTCAACAAAAAAGGGCTACAGTCCATTTGGTTTCCAATAACATTTTATTCTAATTTTCAAACTTTAAGCATTGATTTAGCTGTGCCAAAACAGAGCACTCCATTTTATTTTCTCCATTTTATTTCTTTTCTGTAAGGTTTATTGAAAAGTAATCCTATTCCAGGTTCTATCCTATTTTTCTGGATCATCTTGGTTCAGTTGCTATCAATGTTCACTCAGTTCTGTCAATTTTGAGGACTGTACTTAATTTGGTGATTCTATCCCTTTTCTGCTTGGTTTTATGAGAAGCAATCCCATTCCATGTACATCCCATTTCCCTGGTACAACTTAATCTTTATGTTGCTTTAAGTTCTGAGAAGACGAAGCTGTCTACTGAATTTGGTGGTCCTAACTCTTACTGTTAAGGAAGAATTAATGAACAATCAGAGAAACTCTCTAAAATACATAGTAGATTAAATAGCTTGCTTATCTATCCTCAGTAATAGATTGAATCTGGAGTTTTACGCTTCACTAGTTTCTCTCTTCTTAAAATTCACTGTAGTATGAAGCTTTTCATATCTTTTAACATATGGGTACCTGGGGCTTAGAAACCCATTTTGAACAGAAGCCTGCACTGGGAGCATGTAGTACATTATCTGTCTCTCCCAATAGACAAGATGACAGCCGGGGTCTGTGTGCCAAACTGGTGTCTGACATTGGAATGCTTAGTGGCAGAGTGCCATGCCACAGACTACAGTAAAAGGCTTTGAGAAATACAATGAAAGAAGACATGTTAATATGTACTAGAGTCTTAAAAGTTAAGGAAGGAAAAGTTCGCCTGTCTTACACAAAGTTCTTATGGAAACGGTTTAGACAAAGGGATTTTCAAAGTTTTCTTAGTAGCTTCAAAGGGAGGATTTCCAAAGGGTAACTTCAGAAATAGACACACTTTTTTTTTCCCCCCCAGAGTTACCCATTGAGGAGCTTGATTACTCAGGAAATCGGCAGTAGGCTTTTCTTCTAGAGGCACCATTCAAATCCACTCCATGTCAATTTGCGACTAAATGTCTATTGTGTTACTCTTATTCAGCAAACATGGTTCAATGTTCGGTTCAATAATACTTCACCATACAAAGATTTTCATGTATGTTTTCTATATATTAACTTCTTATAACCCTTTACAGACCGCAGAGATATTTGTTCTCGCATCTTTGTATGTGTTTATGTAGCTGGCATTCTGGAAAAGCCAGAGCTTTAAGTTCAGAAATCAATTCACTTTCTTTTTGGGACTCATTCAACTTAATGAGTCCCAATGAAGATGTGAATCTTTCATTGACTTCAGTAGGCTCAAACTTGATCAGGCTCTTGGAGAAGATGCAAAACTTTATAATGATCCTGCATCCTGGTTTTTTATATATACTATATAAATGGTCTTAAGGATTTTGTACCAAATTTAAATCTTGTTTTGCAACCTAATTTTAAGGCACCCGACAAGACATTCTGTATCAACCACTGTATGAAGAATATTGTAGTAAAGAGTCATTTGTCTGTCGATCTAATCTCTAAGCTTTTATTAAATAACAAACCAAAAATAGTATTTCTCATTTAAATTTCTGACAGTCCATAATAATGATACCAAGGACATTTTCACCACTTGGTGAGTTTTCTCTTTTGAAACATTTTTCCAGCAGTAGGCAGAGTTCAGTTTCCTTATAGGATCCCAACATATGCAACTCCTTTCCTCATTGTGGTCAGATGTTTATTTTTCAGTAATAATAAACTGTACATAACATGAGTTTAACCTACGTTTTGTTTGTGTTTAGGAATGGAATATAGAGGTCATATTTTCAATGTGATTTTTCTCTTGTGAGAATGGCAAATAGTCACAAAGTGATACAGAAATAAACCTCAGTTAGGCTTCTATTAGCATCTACACCTACTAATGCAGAGAACATGGAAACAACGTGGACTGTAGTATAGAACTAAACACAAGAGTGTTGGTTTTAGTTTAGTGGGGATGTGAATTAGTAATACAAATAGTTTTGTGAATAAGACACAGAACTTGAAGTCAGCCTATCTGAATTCTATACCCAAGTTTGTCACAAGTTTCTTTTGTGACCTTGGATAAGTTATTTCACTTCTCTGTTACCTTGTCTGCACTACTTACTAAAAACTTTCTCACTGTTAATCTTGGTGACACTGCAGTTATAGCAATGTTTGGAGTCCTCATCCACACAAGACTCCCACAGTCATTTTTTCTAATGTAAGTATGTCAAATTTATACTGAAGCTCCCCTTGTTCCTCATTCTTGCTATCTAATTATGTAAGTCAAATTCTGATGTTGCTAGCATGCAACTCTCATTGACTCAAGTGGGAGGTGCGTGTATCTAACCTAGGAGAATTGACTCATTAATGAATGAGTCAATGGGTTTGCCTTTTTTAATGTGTATAAAGAAGGGCTGGATTTTTTTTTTAATTTTAAGGTATTTTTGCTTCAAATGTTTCATATTACCAAGTCTGGATTGGCCTACCATGGTTTTCTTGAAAGAATATATATGTAACTAGAGAACAAATAGAATTATGTATCACAAAATGAACCCTGTTTAATCAAGAAGGAAGGTAATTTTCATTGAGTGCTTAAAATTAAATTTAAAGTAGAGGTGGGGGGGGATAAGAGGAGGGTGTTGTTGATGTTAATATCTATTTAACTCAAATGCTGTATAAATATTTGGGAGACAATACCCATTTGTTAGATCCATTTGTTTCTTATTTCAATGAAAAAGCACCCAATCCACATGAGTCCTTCAAGAAGACTTTTATCCAAAGCAAGGGGGACCCTGCTGATATACTATTTTTTAAGATAAGAAATGATCTAAAAAGTGTGTGAGACATTATTTCTTTAAACAAGCCAATGAGCAAAACATATTTTTCCTGTGCATGTCACCTGTAAAGTGTTTGCATTTTTTTCCTCTTTGAACTAATAAAAATTTTGTGACTGCTATTGGTTCTGTTAACTCCAGCAGCAGTCCTGCAATTCTTCATAATGAGCTTAAATCTTAATAAAAAACATGTTGTCTTTTATTTTGCTATCTGGTCCCTTTTACAGCTATTTCCCTTTCATTCTTGCTTCTCAAGTAATTGTTATAGATTTCATATTTGTCTATACAACACTATCATTTGCATTTTTGTGTCTATTTCCAAAAATTCCAGTAATTCCAGTATCTCTTGTTTTCTTAAATTACTTTTAATCTCTGCTTTTGGTCCTTGAATAATGAAAGCAAGAGTACTTCAGTGGGCCATTTGTATTTTACAGTTGCCCAGGATAATTTTACAACAACATGTCTATTACTTGGTATTTATTTCTGAGCATCAACTTCAATATTTATTACTGATGTGAAAACATGGATTGTTTCATTGTTTTGCCTCTCTTTTCTTATCACTGTCTAACCAGTTAGACCATGAAAATAGGATTTTTCTTGCAAATTGGTTCTTAACTTTTAATAAAAGGCTGTTCTCAGCTATATATTTCATCTGCATCCTGTTCTGGGTTAATTCATATTTATACAGTGCTTTTTTTAAAAAAAAAATCTATTATATAAAGGCTAACTAATTAGTAATTACTATGCGGATGAAGTTTTACTTGAATATAGTCTTCCTGGTATCACATTTTACTGTATACTTTCAATGCAAACAATAACACCCTAAAATATAGAAATGAAACGTAATAAATATGTAGATTTCAGAATTAGTTTTTAGCTTGCAAAGGGCAAAAATATTCACTTGAGTCCTATTAGAGAGTCAAACTGAGGGATTATATTTTAGCAACAGATTCCAGGACACATATTTTGGAATACAGTATATAGAAACAGGTTCAAACCCACATTTTGTAGAAGTCTGAAACTAGGTCAACAACAAAATTCAGGTTTCTATTTTTATCATGGACTGAACCAAAACTCTAGCTCCAAAGAGCTTCAAGCTTTGGCATGTATGTGCCTGAGATGACTTTCTTCACTTTACCCTAATGGTAAAAATAGGGTTTATGAGACCTTGTATCAGATCTGAACTATCTGCTTCTCAGCATTTGGGATTGCAGCTCAGAATAACTAAATGCTATATTTATCTGTTTTAAACAAGAACCACCACCACTATCACCACCATTCCACCCTGTGGATAATTTCATAGTTAAAAGAAAATAGGGATGAGGAATAAAGAGCATCTGTCAAATCTGTTCAGGTTTCCAGAAATAACTGGGAAATTTTGTGTAAAACAAAGAATGACTGACTAAATATGTAACTAACAAATAAATACACATTCTTGGACAAAAGGTGCTACAGTTATTCAAAATATATTTAAAACTGCTAGTGCATATTCTAAAAAAACATGACAACATTTGTCACAGATAAATATGGCTTGGTTTACGTGACATGGCACCACATCCAGGACAAGTTTAGCCCAGGGTGTTTTGAAAATAGGTATCTAAACCTTTCCTCGTGCCTGTCCTTGAGAGACTGGGATAGGATATACCTGGCCCTCACTGAACAGGAAGAGGTTAACCTCCTATTGTGAGCTGCACAAGCCGTTTCTTTGTCCCTGCTGGGCATGCTCCAACTGGAACCACAGTATAAAGGGAGCAGCTCAGCTCAGCCTGTGCTGATGCTGAGGGGAGAGGATGTGTTACAGACTCCCTCCCAGGAGCTGCTGGTACCTGGATCATGGAGGCCAGGTGTGCTGAAACCCAGGCTGATACCCAGCTGCCCACAAGGGCAATAAGTCATAGGGAGCTTCACCAGCCAATGACCCAGAGAACCTTGGACTTTGGCACCGGAAGCTGAGGTAGGGAGTAGCCCAGAGGAACAAGATATTGTTCCAGTTTCAGAATTTTGTGGAGTTGGCAAAGTTTGTGCTGCAGCATTGTTCCATCAGCTTTAGAAACCTCAGCTGGGATGCTGTCTGTGCCTGGTGCCTTGTGATTTTGTTTTTATTTGGGTGATGGCACACCGCGCTTCTGCAGAAGATGGGGGATCAGCAAGGTGTTCCATTGCTGAGTGCTGTGGAATCAATTTGATTTCTTCAGAGACACTGGATTAATGGTATAGTAGGCTCTCAGTGTTCCTTCCAGCATTGTTTAATGGCTGCGTTGTCCTTGAGGAAGATGGAGTTTCTCAGACAGGTGTTGCTAGAACATCTTGCAGCTGGCTTGGTCTTGAATTGCCTTGACATTGTGCCACTTTTGCTTAGTCTTTGGATGTTTGTGGTGTGGTGAAGTAAGTTGCAGGTTCATGATTGACCTTACTAATTGATGATCTGCCCATAGGGATCTGTACCTCTGATGGCTCATGTTATACAGACACTGGTGTAATTGTGGGTTCTGATTTATAACATAGTCAAGGAGGCGCCAGTGTTTGAACCAAATATGCTTGTAATTAAGAATGACTCCAAAGAAAGAACCTTCATCTCTGAACTGCTTGGGACTCTTTGGGTGTGTCTACACAGCACCCTTTCCTTGAAATAAGTACACAATTTGCGCTATTCAGAAACATCCCTTATCCCTCATGCAATGAGGTTAACAGGGATGTCAGAATAGCAAGCCCGTTATATTTTGATATAATGGGCTTGCTCTTAAGACATGGAATAGCTATTTCGGGATACCTCTGGTATCAGCAGTGTAGATGTAGCTTCTCAGGGAAGTGTAGTAGATGAAAAGCTAAGATCCCCAGAGTCAAGCTGGGTACCCTGAAAAGCTTTTATAACTGGAGTTACAAACTGTGATTCACCTGTACATATATTTTACATCCTTTAACCTCTCAATAAGTCTCATACTTTTGTCTAGCTGTCTTTAGATAGTTTACTATAGAATTAGTTGCCAGCATTGCCTTTGGTGTAAGGTCTAGAATACCAACTGACCTAGGGCAGAGTAGTAATTTCCACTCCAATACATCTGGCCGAGTGGGTTTTTAACCATGAAAGCTTATGCCCAAATAAATCTGTTAATATTTAAGGTGCCATTGGGCTGACTCCTCATTGTTTTTGCCCACAAATGTAACTACTGAGATCATTCAATCAAAAAAGTACTTGCATTTAAATTCTTGGTTATATTGTATCAAACTAAAAAGTGTGTAGTAAGAATGAAGCAAAACTGAAATTCACTGAAAGCTTAAGAATCAAATCCTGCAGTCCTTTATATAGTCCTTAATCTTGCAAATTCTGATGGAAATCAATAGAAACTTTGACCAAGTTAACATTAAGAAATAACTAAGGTTAGACTGAGACTTTCTATCCCAATCCTGAGACTTACTAGACCCCACTTAATCCATCTCAACTTTATTTAAATATATATTTGCATGTCTTGTCTGTCCTTACATTTTAGTAAACTTTGAAGCTGATCAGAGATCGGTTTATACCTGTTGTGCATTTAGGCCATTTTCTTTCATTTCAGCCTTTGTGGGCTCACACTCCTGAGTTTCATTTTGAGGTTAGATTAGATTTAAACAAACTCTCAACTTCAATGTAAAACTCAGTCAAACCATAGGAAACAGTGAATCTTGTCTGCTGCACAGATCTGTAAATCCAGACCAGGATCTTTTGCTGTTTGGGGTCACTCAACAGCTTGCAACAAACATTTTGCATAGGTCTGCTCTGAGGATGCACTGATTCTGTGTAGCCTGCTGCAGCCTTTGGTGGGGAGGTTTCTATGGAACCCTTGGCAGAAACTAAATTGTTTTGTCCCAGTGGAATATGAAAGGCGAGTAGTGCTGGAAACATTGCCTGACTGCTTCAGAGTAAATATCCTCCACGGTACAGAGAGAAAACAGCAGCTGCCTTTTCTAGCAGTAATTCATCTATCCCAGTGACCATATAGCACATGACTATAGAGTTTGTAATATGTAATAATATTGCCTCGCTGTACTGTGGCCTTGTGTGTTGACTTGCCAAGGAGGAGAAATCTGTGTCAGAAAGTTTGGGTATATGCTAAGTGTTACTTGTTTCCTTTACGCAGGAAGAGAGATGGTGAAAGAGTAAGCAAGGAAATCCTTTCTTCCAGAAACTATAGCCCCAAGCTATTCAAGACTAATTCCAATGAGAAACCAAGACAGAACCTTCCTGTCATTTGCACAATTGCTTCTTTCCAGAGCCTTGCATAACAAAAATAATACTACTATGCAGCATGTCTTTCCAAGACTGAGCCTTTGCTTGCACACTAAGGGTATGTCTAGACTGCATCCCTCTGTCAGCAGAGGGATGCAGATTAGGTAGGTTGACATTGCAAATGAGGCAGGGATTTAAATATCCCGCACCTAATTTGCATAAAAATGGCCATCACGTTTTGCCGACTCAGCACTTTGTCAGCAAAAAGCAGCAGTCTAGAGGAGGCTCTGTCGAGAAAGAAAGCCTTTTTCGACAGATCCCTTATGCCTCCTGCAAGGAGGTTTACAGGATCTGTTGAAAAAGGCTTTCTTTCTCGACAGATCCCCCTCTAGACTGCCACTTTTTGCCGACAATGTGCTGAATCGGCAAAAACAGCGGCCAATTTTTATGCAAATTAAGCATGGGATATTTAAATCTCCGCTTCATTTGCAGTGTCGACCTGCCTAATCAGCATCCCTCTGCCAACAGAGGGATGCAGTCTAGACATACCCTAAGAAATATACCTTAGAAGAGTATATGTAATGGAGCCATCCTGTTATACTTGCCATAACAATACTTATTCATATAAATACTGCAAAAGGGATCCAGCTAATCCTGCACTGCTACAAAATAATTGTTAAATATAAGTTAGTTACAACATAATTTCAGCTAATCAGTTTTGGAAAATTGGTCACCCTGCCACATTGGTTGGTTATAATCCATGGTGGGTGCCCAGGATAGAGGGCATATATAAATAATCAGTGATGAGAAAAATGCTAAGTTTCCATCAGTAACTGTTTCCCAAACCTTATAGGTTATTGACTGCTATCTTCAGGTTTTTCACCAACCCTCTTGCTCTGAAGCCACAGTGTCACTGATATCCCAGAACACCCACATATAATTAAAATGTACTAAGAGTTGTTAGTGGCTGTTGAAGACAATCTTGAGTATACATGTGGTGATTTTGGAAATGTTTAAGTACTTAGTTTCCAAATTTCTGGGGTCCATTTTAGGGGGTCCATTTCACCTTCTGGAAGGCTGAAGTCATGTCATCCCTTTAAAGCAGTTACTCAAACAGGGTTTTTTAAAGCTTACTACTTATAAATTTCACGTCACTGTACTGTAGCTGACCCCAGATGCCCCTGGGGAGTAAGCTGCTTTCACATAAGAAATGCATGATGATTGGCATATGGAATGTAAGAACGCTGAGAGAACAAGGGAGTTGTTCACAAGTGGCAGAAGAAATGCAAGTGTACAAACTCTCCGTCCTAGGCATTTGTGAGGTCAGATGGAATACCTTTGGGGAGACTAGGCTGAAGTCAGGAAAGACCTTATTATATTCAGGAAAAGAGAAGTAAGATGACATCCATGAAGCAGGAGTAGCTCTTCTGTTGTCCAAAGAAGCCGCTAGAAGTCTGATAGAGTGGGAGCCAGTATCAGAGCATCTGATCAGAGCCAGATTTGAATCCCAATTTCAGAAGGTTACCATCATAATGTACTATGCCCCAACTAATGCAGTGGAAGAAGAGAAATAAGAGTTTTATATACAACTGCAATTGGTGCTTGACAAGATACCTAGACGCAATATGCTGATTCTGATGGGAGACATGAATGCTAAGGTAAGCAGTGACAAGACTGGTAGGGAAAAAGAAATGGGAACACACAGTTTAGGCCAGATGAATGAAAATGGTGAAACCCTTGCAGACATGTGTGCCTTTAATGACCTTGGAGGCACACTTTCCACACACAAATTGCCATAAAGTATCCTGGGTATCACCTGACAATCGTACACAAAACCAAATCGACCACTTTGCAGTCCGAAGGAGATGATGAAGATCTCTGGAAGATGTGCGTGCCAGGCGCGGAGCAGACATCAGATCAGACCACCATTTAGTAGTTACTAAACTTAAAATGAAACTTGCAGCAAGAAAATGACAGCCCAGCACAAGAACCAGATTCAATGTGGGGAAGCTGAGGATACAAGAAACGAAAGAAGCCTTCCAGATGACCTTGAGCAACCACTTTGAGGCACTCCGAAGCAAGGAAGGAGCAGAACAAACTGCGGAGGGAGTCTGGAGCTTAATGAAGGAAGCAGTAGTGGAAACATGTGATGTGGTATTAGGGCGACCTTCCATTAACCGGAAGGAATGGATCACAAATCAGACATGGAGAATGATTGAAGAATGGAAGGCACTCAAACAACAAGTCAACCAAGCAAAAACAAGAGGCCAGGAACAAGCTGCATCATCCAGATACCACAAAATCACTAGGGAAGTAAAGAAAAGTCTCCGCAGGGATAAGAGAAATTTCATAAATGAGATTGCAGAAAAAGCAGAGGCAGCATCTAAACAAGGGGACTTGAAAACCCTGTACAATGCAACCTGAGTCTTGAGTGGAAGGAAGAGAAACCCAAACAGACCAGTCAAAAACAAAGATGGTCAGCTATTTACCTCAGTGGATGAGCAGCTAGCCAGATGGAAGCAGCATTTTGAAGAAGTGTTAAACAGAACACCCACCAACAAATCCACCACAGCTAGAAGCAGGAGAACCCCTAGACATCAACACTGGGGCAATTACAAAAGAGGAAGTCTGCAAGGCAATAAGGAACCTAAAGAATGGCAAGGCAGCAGGACCTGATAATATTCCACCTGAAGTACTAAAAGGAGGAGGAGCTGCTATAGTGAACCAGCTACACAGTTTGCTAAATCTGATATGGACAACAGAAGAGATTCCAAAGAATTGGAGAAAAGGGCTGCTAGTGAAACTCCCTAAATCCGGTGATCTGTCACTGTGAAAAGCGGAGGGGGATTACTCTCCTGTACATCCCAAGCAAAGTATTAACCAGAGTCATCCTGGAACGAATGAAAGATGCCATAGACCACAAACTACAAGAACAGGCAGGTTTTAGGAGAGGATGATCTTGCACAGACCAGATAGTAACACTTCGGATCATCGTAGAACAATGCATTGAATGGCAACCACCACTCTATATCAACTTCATAGACTTTATGAAAGCCTTCGATAGTGTGGACAGGCAGTCCATCTGGACCATCATGCAACATTATGGAGTGCCAGGCAAACTGATTACCATTATCAAGAAACTGTATGAAGAATACTCTTGCCAGGTCATCCATGATGGAAAATCGTCAGAAAAATTCCAGGTCACAATAGGTGTACACCAAGGCTGCCTTCTTTCTCGATTACTCTTCCTGATTGTCCTAGATTAGGTCACAAAAACAGCATATGCTCACTCAGGAAGGGGACTCCAATGGACTCAAACTAGGAAACTTGAAGATCTAGAGTTTGCAGATGACTTAGAGCATATGCAAGAGAAGACAGATGCCCTACAGGGTGGGCAAGTGGGCCTCAAGATTAGTCAAGAGAAGATCAAGTTGATCTGCTTTAACATACAGGAAGGTGGAATTACAATTGAAGGAAAAGCAGTGCAAGAGGTAGATCAGTTTGTATACTTGGGGAGTGTTATTAGCAAGAATGGGGGAACTGAAGAGGACATTAGTGCAAGAATACGAAAGGCGCAACAAGCCTTTGTCATACTACGACTAGTCTGGGGTACAAGAGCCATTTCAACAAGAACCAAACTACATATTTTCACTTCCAATGTGAAATCAGTGCTGCTGTATGGCTTGGAGGCGTGGCACATTGTCCAGAGCAACACCTAAGAGAATTCAGACGTTTGTCAATAAATGCCTTAGACACATTCTCCAGCTAACGTGGTACAATCGAGTGCCAAATGAAACCTTGTGGACCAAAACAAATCAGAAACCAATGGAGGTCCAGATGAAGAAAAGAAAATGGTGATGGGCAGGCCACATTCTGCGTAAGGACTATGAGGAATGTATCATGAGTCAATGGAATGGAATCCGAAGGGAAAGAGGAAATGGGGACTTCCCAAACAAACATGGCGACGAAGCTGCCTGGACGAAGTAAAAGCAGCTGGCTTAACATGCGATCAAATCAAGCCTATCGCTAAGGATCGCAAGAGATGGGGAATGACTGTGGAGTCCCTATGCTCCATTAGGAGCCCTGTTAACGGACATGTTTATTCGCCCGTTTTCCCTCTTGTTCACAAGGAGGTTTATTTACTCAAGTTCATTTCTCCCCTCTTTTTCTCCCTGATCCGAGTCTCGGAGTTCACCTTACACATAGTTTTTAAGGTCCCACCGGCTCCTGCAGCAGCCTGTATAAGCCTTCACTAACGTACTGTTCGTTCAGCATTTTCGCTCCTGACAGATGGGAGAGGGGGGCCCGGGCCCCAGCCCAGAGCCCTAAAGACAGAGACTATTCCCGTTCCTGTCCAACTGGTGGGGCTTCTCGCCGAAATGCGCCAGCCCACGGGCGTTAACAATACACCCTGCCCTGGGCTACTTCCTCCCCACTTTCCTCCGACTGCCGCCTTGCCCATCCGCCATCTTTTCCCTGGTAGTGCACGGGCCATCACTACACCTCCCTTCTCCCCAACCATCCAGTACCTCCTGGGTCTCCTCCGTCCCCCGTGCTGTTTCCCTCCTCTCCTCCCCTGCACTGTTGTTCTGCCCCCATTTTAAACTCTGTGCCCTCCACCTTCCGTTCGGCTTCCTCCTGATGTCACCTCCCTGCGTCCTCTTGACCCCCGCACCCTTGCCTTTGCGTCACATCCGGCATGTGCGTGGTGTGGCCGTCGCTCCCAGCTTCCGAGGCTGTGGGGTGACGCAGCTGAGCCGCGACCTGCAAACAGCCAGCACACACGGCATGCCGGACTCCATGAGCCGCATACAAGGCGGGTGCAGAGCGGCTTGGGCTGCAGGGCGGCGATGCCCCGTCACAAGCCCAAAGGACTAATAGATAATAGTACTGTAGCAGTCATATGACATTTAGTAAATTTTCTGTCTTGTTTTAGATTGTACGGAATGGCAGAGAGAACAAACTGCTACTATTCAGAGACACAATATATTGAAGATGTGATGCAAATAACTGAGCCAGGAGACTCAAAGTTATGACTGTAATGTTGTGCCCAGCTCATCATTTCTCCCTGGTCCCTTTGCACCACTGTAATACTCTTAGTTGCAAGGGCTCTCTGCCCACAACCAGTCCCAGCAAAGGGGGCACATTGGGTAGGCCGGAGTTGGAAAGGGGAATATCTAAGGGATTCTTATGCCCCAGTGATTCTGCATAAGGTAAGTGCAGAAACAGTGCAAGATAGGTGACCATCAAGGTATATGGCTGGTCCACAGAATCTCTTGAATAATTCCTCTGTTGACACTGGCACAAAGATAAAATTCCCTGTGTGTAACTTTAGCTAACATGGAGAAGAAAGCACAAAGGGTAAGAGTGACAGCTGAGTCACCTCTGTTAACTTGCAAAAGTCTGTGTGTGTGCCTCAAAAGAAGAGCACGTTAAAATGGATTTGCCATTCATACAAATAAGAACAACATGTGCATTTATTTCAGCTGGGATACAGTCATAAAGGTGATCCTTTTTCATACTTCATATGTGAAACCAAACTCACAAGGGACACCTTGCCCCAAATATTTAGATACACGTATTGTAAGTGTGCACATTATTTTATTGAGCCTTCAGACACATCATGGCTTACCAAACCAAAGCTTTCAGTGTTTGAACAGGCCACCAGAATCCACATCTGGGAGGAAGGAGTAATGATTTTAGACTCCCAATTTATTTTCTAAACTCACTGTTTCCAAGTTGGGTTTCTTTTCCAAATGGTTTTAAATGCCTTTCACATAGTAACACAAAAACATTACTTACCCAGTAAATATGTGGAGAAAATGTTGGCTTCAGACTAATAAATTTATTACTCTAAATAAATTTAACAGTATAGAACTGTTGCAGTTTAGCATTTGAATGATGTATTTTTTAATACAAGGACTTACCGTATAATACACATGTGTCTACACACTTTCAATAGCTGCTCTTTACATTTGCAGATTGTTGGCCAAATAGAGACATTATTGACTAGTGTATTAGTCTTACTGCTGTAGATAACCAGCATTTATTTTATTTATTTATTTGTATAAAAATGTGTTTCCAACTGTAATTGCAGTAGGGAATTGAAGTGGGCAGAATCTGAGTACCTAACATGAAACTTGACCAGGACTAAATAAGCACTGTCATGGGAACAGTAATAGTCATGTATATGGTCAGAATCTCAGCTAGGGAGATGGTCAATTGGGATTACTGATGTTTATTTCATTTCTCTGTTTATAGATCTTTTAAAAATGTACTGAGAAGTATATGCTGTATACAGAGGGCTTGTCTACAGTGTGTGTGTTCACACTAGGTGTATAAATGCCAGTCTGCACTAGTAGGTTGCACTAACTGGTCTGTGTGGACCCTGGTGGCACACACTCAAAATTCTATAGTGTACATTAATGTAGTACTGTTTCAAAGAGCACTACATTAATGTGTACTAGAGAACTTTTGGTATGTGCCAGCAGAGTCCACAAAGGCCAGTTAGTGTATGTACCAGCATGTCACATTATACTTTAGTGCAGGGAAGTCCATAGTGAGTTTGTCGTCATTACCCTCCTCTTGCTTTCCCCATTCTCTGACTCATTGATAAACCCAAGCATTGTCTGGTGTTAAATTAGGCCCTGATCCAGCAAGTTGTTCTCTTTGCATCAATTAAGCTACAAGCAGGTGCAATAGTTTGCACACACAGAACGACTTGCAGGGCTAGAGCATTCATCTATAAACCCTTCAGGCCACAGATGTCCATAGTCTATGTGTGTTTACAGTATCTAGCAGAAAAGTGGTTTGGATCCTGACTGGAGCTTCCAAGGTATCACCCTCACCTAGATAAAAAATATTAATAATCTGCACCTCATGCAAGATATATCACTTCCACCAGCATGGTATCCTCACAGTTTATGCTGGGGCATTATTTTACTAATCCTAGAAGGAGACAGTACCACATCTTGCACTACTCTGGTGTTCACGGAAATCTCCCAGCCAAGTATTGTCTCAGCCCCCAACTTTACAAAATATGCGGAATCTGACATGATCACAGCACCTGGTGGCAGCCTATGGGTAAAGTAGGTGACTAATCCTGCTCCCATAGAAGTCAGTTGGAGTTTTGCAATTGACTTCAATAAGGAAAGGATTCAGCCCTTGGTATCATTGCTGATAATCCTTCTGAAATTGTTTCATTATGCAAAACATCTATTTCTAAATAAATTTAATTTGGTCATTTTGGGGTGTGCAAGGTATGTCCTTTTTGAATTACAGGAAAAAAGAGCGTTGTGTTATTGGAGCTTAAAAATGTCACACTGATTACTATATTGGCCCCTTTTTTGTGTTGCTTTTAATTTGAAAGCAGATGGATTTTTCTTAATAGAGAATAAATTATTATTCCAGTTGAGATCTAAAATGACAAGCTTTTAGCATGGAGTAAATTGTCCAATAGAGAACCAAGGTTTGTGCTGGGAACATTGACTCAAATAGAACTAGAACTCTGTGCTTAGAAATTACAAGAGTACTAGAGATTATGTGAATTTAATGCTATGTTAGCTGTAAAGAAGACACAACAATCAAACCTCTGCTGCCCATCACACCCTCCTAGCCCAGTTGCCTTATGTTTCTCCTGTGTGTGTGTGTGTGTACACATGCTTTACTTTTGATTGTGCTTTGATTCTGCCAGCTTTCCTCTTTGGTGGCTGCCCTACTGGGCCTTCCAAGAACATCAATACACACTCAGTGAATTATGCAAAGCCACCTTATGTGCCAAACGTGGAGGCGGCAATTGATGAACATCTTTCTCTGCCTGACAGGATATATAGAAACAGCCCAGCTGGACAAACTCTTTGAATAGCATAGGAGACTATTTTTTACTTATTGGGTTGAGTTCAGAACTTTAAAGTGGGGTGTATTCTTGCCCAACTGACTAAAGTTCCAACAGGGAAGAAATCCTAAAAATGTGAGAAAAGGCTGTAGAGAGTTTATTGTGCTGTCCTCTATTTTTCTGTCTGAATTACAACAAGCAGAATGTAGCCCATTTTAGACTGTGAAACAAAAGTAAAATCCATCTTTAATTTACTGGGTGGCAACAGCATGTAAAATGGGTTGTTTTATAGAGGAAAACCTTTGTTTCTCCAAGTGTTTGCAGCAAGCAACAATAGAAGATGCACTCATGTAACAGAACACAATTCTGATGATTCTGAGAAGCAATGCCAGAAACTTCTGCTGTCTCTGGTTGCTATTAGAGTTGTGCAAATAGCTGATTTTTTTTTTTTAAGTTCAATGACTGAACCAAAAAAAAAATAAAAAAACCATTTTGGGTCTAACATTTTGTTTGAGGTTTTTGTTTCCTTTCTAAAAATAAAATCAAGTAAATGTCAAAATGAAAAGTCCTTTTGAATAAAAAATGTTTTATTTAGAAAATGTAAAAATGAAATGTTTTGATTTTTATCAATAAATTTTGTTCGATGACAATTGTTTGGCAAATTTGCAGAATGTTTTGGCCAAATCGAATCTTCAATTTTTGGCAAAACAAGCTTTTGTGAGAAATGGTACCCTTCTCTAGTTACTGCAAGGAGCCTGACTTTTTCAAGACCGTCTCTAATTTTGCAAGTTCAATTTTGCAACAGCAATTAATTTGCACTTATATTTCTGTACATAGGGTTGAGATTTTCACTGCTATCTCAACTAGTCCATTGGAGAGAGAAAAATCTCATCAGTGAAATTGTGCAGGAATCTCCACAAGTTATCATCTCTGAAGCTAGTTAGATCAGGAAGGAGTGGTTTTACATTCTAGTCTGGATCCTAGTGGATATCTGAGACCAAAACACTTGTAGATTGGGAAAGAGAAGATCTGGAAGTGCTAATGAAGGGAACTCTTAGTAGATGCAAGTCTGCTTCTGTTTCTTTCTTAGGTTGTGTTAGCTAGTGCTAAACCCAGTGCTGCACTTAAGTATGTGCTTAATTTTAATGTGCTTATTCATATGCTTAAAGTTAGGCATGAGCTTAAGTACCTTTCTGAATCAGGGTCTTAGTAAAAAGTGTGTAGTTCTGTGAATTTCAACAGCATATTTTATTTATTAGAAACCCCAAATATACATGGCCAGGGCTGTCTAGGTTAAGCTGCCCTCTCAGGATGGGGATAGTGAAAAGTGGTTGTAAAGCCATCATGGTCTCTTCTCTGCCTGGACTCTGATGAGGTGCAGCACAGTCTCTCTCCTTAAGTGTTATCCGTAGATATTATGTTCTGCCTCAGTCCCTTTTCTGCATCCTTCCTTCCAAGAAAGACATTAATCTGTGCTGTGATACACCATCATCTCTTCAGCATAACAACTGTTCATTATACATGAATCAGTACCACTCTAATGTGCCCTGTAGTGAAAAGGAACAAAATACTTGCTTCCTATGTAGTGAGGATTTTGTGTTTATTATTACATAGATTTGTTAAAGTGGGAAATTGGAAAGCAGTCTCAAGAGTGAGAGACAGTGATAACAATGTGGGAAAACTTGGTGTTGGAATGCAGTGCTAGAAAACAAAATTGTTCTGTATGGTAATGAGTCTGTGTAAAGAATAAAAGCTAATATTCCCCTCTGACAAACAGTATTGTGCTTGAAAGTTTAAATTTTCCTTTTATCTTTCTAGCCAACTGGGCCATTCTATAAACTTGAAGATACAGAGAGGAGAGGTTTGGGGTACACATAGCTGCGGATCAGGGATCTCTTATGCTGGGGCTGTAGAGGAGGGTGACATGAATCTCTTACTTCAACTGCATTTATTACATTTGTAGTATAAGGATTCTAGTTCTGTCATCATTCTGCCACTCACCACTGGGTGCTTGATCACTCATCGCTGTTGCAATCTCTCCCCCCACCCCCACACACACTTTCATTTTGGCCACTGCTTTCTCTGGAAATTCCATCCTTCTGCGGGCACACACTCCTGAAGAGCTCACATCCAGCCACCCAGTCTGAATGCCAACTTGCATAGATAATCCTAACTATAGATGGAAGCTTACTTTAGATTAAGGGAAAAATATTCATTTGGTATGGTGTAGTTCTTTACCATTGTACTTTATGAATGAAATATTATCAGATCTTGAGACCGAACTCCACTGGATTTTCCTGATAATACTTCTGGGCTTTGTAATCAGGGTTTGTAACAAACCTACTGACAACAGCATCCTGAATTGGACTTGATGAAGATAAGAACATATGAATGGCCACACTGGATCAGGCCAAAGGTCCATTTAGCCTAGTATCTTGTATTCTGACAATTGCCAATGCCAGGTGCTTCAGAGGGAATGAACAGAAGACTCCATCATTGAGTGATCTATTTCCTGTTGCCCATTCCCAGCTTCTGGCAAACAGAATTTAGGGACAGCATCCTTGCCCATTAATAGCCATCATTGGATCTTTCCTTCATAAACTTACCTAGTTCTTTTTTGAACCCTGTTATAGTTTTGGCCTTCACAACATCCTCTGGCAAAAAGTTTCACAAGTTAACTATGTGGTGGTGTATGAAGAAATACTTTCCTTTGTTTTAAACTTGCTGCCTATTAATTTCATTTGGTGACCCTTATGAAAAGGAGTAAATAGAATTTCCTTATTTACTTTCTCTATGCCAGTAATGATTTTATAGAGCTGAATCCTATCCCTTTTAGTCATCTCTTTTCCAACCTGAAAAGTCCCAGTCTTATTAATCTATCCTCACACGGAAGCTATTCCATACGCCTCATCATTTTTGTTGTCCTTTTTGGAACCTTTTCCAATTCCAGTATATCTTCCGTGAGATGAAGTGACCACATCTGCACACAATATTCAAGATGTGGTTGCAATATGGATTTATATAGAGGCAATATGGTATTTTCGGTCTAATCTGTCCCTTTCTTAATGATCACCTATAGTCTGTTTGCTTTTTTGACTGCTGCTGCACATTGAGTGGAAGTTTTCAGAGAACTATCTACACAGAGTCCAAAATCTTTCTTCAGTGGTAACAGGTAATATATACTCCAGCACGTTGTAGATATATTTATGATTGTTTTCCAATGTGCATTGCTTTGCATTTGTCAACACTAATTTCACTTGCCATTTTGTTGCCCAGTCATCCAGTTTTGTGAGATCCCTTTGCAGCTCTTCACACTCTGCTTTGGACTTGACTATCTTGAGTAATTTTGTATCATCTGCAAATTTTCTGATTTCACTGTTTACCCCTTTTTCCAGATTATGTATAGAATATGTTTAAAGGCACTGGTCCCAGTCAATGTTCCCTCTAATCTTTACCATACATGTGTGGAATAAAATTTATGTGCACCACGGCATGTGTGAATGTTTACCACCAGTAGGAAAAAAATACCCTATCTGTGGGCTAATCAGCTGGGTGGCATTTGAATTTCTCCTGCGTGGCCGCACAAGCACACAGCTTACAAGGATCACTGGTCCCAGTACAGACCCATAAGTGACATCACTATTTATCTCTCTGCATTTGGAAAACTGACCATTTATTCCTATCTGTTGTTTCCTACAATTTCAGATCTTTTAAAGATCTGGTATTTGTTAAATGCCTCTGCATGTGAGAATTCTTCCCCCATCATGGATATAAAGGTACTATACAAGCATGAGCTGGATTCTGCGATTACTTATAGGCATAATACTTATGATGATGATGATAAAGGTTTGCAAGCCTGGGCCTTATGGCCCTGATCCTGCACAAACTTGTATGTTCAATTTATGCAGAAGTGGTTTCACTGAAATCAAGTGAAGTCAAAGTTAAGCAAGCATAAGTGTTCTCAGGGCTGGGAGTTTATTTGCAGCTAAAAGACAGATTGGCTCATCTGTGTAACACTTTTTAAGCAAAATCAGGCTGTGAATGGAAGTCTGACATCAATGGGACCAAGATCTCACCTCAACTTTTTTTTTGCATATTGATAATTTCATGTTGTTAATGTCTGTAATAAATCTTTTCAGCTGCTTTTATCGTGCTTTATTTTAAAATAATTTAAAAAACTTTAAGTTGAGGGAAAACCCAGATGGTGTCTTGAAAAATCATTTTATTAATGCAGTTGTTTACAGTGCATCTCAACCCTGGATACTTTCCCAGACTTTACAGTATCAACATTTCCCAAATAGATTGTACATCCTCTGGGGGTATTATGTGTATTTTCACTGTGCCTTGGAGAAAGCTGAGCAAACTGGTGGTTGTTAATAAATACCGATATAAGGAGACGAATCTTCTACAACCTATTGAAGCAGCATCATTTTAGGAGACTGACAGGAACACCCTGCCACTAGGCCAGAGGCTAAGGGACTTTTAGGCACTCTTGGGTTGTGACAGCATCACCGCAGTTATAGGGATTCTGTGGTGGTGTAGAGATGTAGTGGCTTTAAGCCAGGGTCAGAGCCCTATAACTTTGCAGTGTAAGTGCAGCCCTAGAAGTCACCTGGAATTATTCCACAAGTGTCCCACAATGGGACAACTTCCTTAGTCCTCTCTATCCCAAAACTTTGCAGTTCATTCTATGGACATGGAACCCCCCCCCCCCCCACCTGCCCTCTGATTGGTTTTAACCCAATTTCTTCTGGTCACCGATCTGCAAACACACTGTCAGACAGCCTTCTGGGTTTCCCAGGGAGTGTGACCGGAACACACTTTTTGAAGAGCAAGCTGCTTCCTGGTAACGTACAGGGTGGGCAATAAAATGATCTTGCAGAGTGCCATGGCCCTGCGGCCAGAGCAGCCACATTTTGGAGGGGAGCGGTGCTAGGAACTCTGAGATGTTGTTGCTTTGACTTGGATCTGTGCACTGCAGCATGGATGCGAGAGTCCTGTGTTAGAGCATGAGTTAGACAAATCTTAAGATAGAGTTAAAATGCAATGTAAATGCTCAGGCCCAGGGTTCCCTAATGCTAGTCAGCTCATGCAAGTCCCAATAACGCTGGACTTGCATTGAAATGGGGACATAACCAATGATTCACTCACCCCTGCCACCAATGCAGGGAGTTTAAGCGTGGATAAAGTTTTCCCTTCTTTCTTTGGTCCCTTTATCCTTTTGGCAGTCAGTGTAACTAACAGCCATCTGATGGGGGTAAATGGCAAAGGAAATGTACTGAAACTTTGGTTTACCAACAGCAGAGCATGCCAGAGTAACCTGATTTCCTTCTTTGAGAAAATAACTGATTTTTAGTTAAAGGAAGTGCACTAGATTTAATTAACGTAGATTTCAATAAAGCATTTGACATAGTACCACATGGGAAATTATTACTTAAATTAGGGAAGATGGGGATTGGTTCAAAAACTCAAAAGTCCCAAGTGCTGTAAAGGAGGGTGGAGATCTATTTAAGATAAAAGATAGTGTTGGCATAAGACCAAATGCATGAAGAAATTCCGGCTGGAACTTAGAATATTGTGTCTAACCATCAAAGGGGTAAGGTTCTGAAACTTAATTAGTTTTAAGAGACAACTGGACAATTCTCATGTGAATTGTGTGATGGGGCTGCTTGTAATGGTGTGGGAAGGATGTAGCAACTCTGCAATTCCCTTTGGTTTATGTCTGAAGTTCCTTAAAGTTCATGCATCAGCTATTTCAACTGACCACCTGAAGAGGCCAGGAAGGGATTTCCCTTCCTCCGGTGTATTCTGGGGTGGGTTTGTTTGTTTAATCTCCTTCCTCTGAAGCATCAAAGATGACCGTGTCTGGAGAAGGGACACTAGACAGGGAGGGCCAGGGCTCTGAGGTGGCACCAAGAATTCTCTCTCATGGGCGCGACTGATTCACACACACACATTCAGGGCCTATTGTCATACATGTGGTTGAGAAGGAACTTCCCCCAACTCAGATTGGCAGTAACCTTGGAGATTTTTCCACCTACCTTTTGCAATGGGTGCGTGAGGATCACTTGCCACGAATGACCTCCAGATACCAAGTAGCAGAGGGCACAGATGTACATTGGGACACAAAAATTCCCTGGGTTCACCAAAAGAATGCTATGTAAGTTTTCTACTGAAGACCTGTCATATTGGTGGTCATAACCATCGCAACATATAGGTACAGAAAATGTGACTTCGGTATGCATGCTGAAAATTATGTTTCTCTCGGTAAAGGCAGGTCACTCAAAGGAAATATGTCTCTTCTCCGGATGGGAGGTGAGAGATATTTATCTCCCTAGCTAACCACTGTGAGATTGTGGAATTTAAAATGAGTCTATTTAGCATACTGAGATACATATTAATAAAGAATTTGTGAAGATTTCAGAAGAAAATTAACAAGAAGAGATAGATAGCAGCTGCGTGGGACCCTATTTTTTCAGGTGAACATCAAAAGTTCACAGATCTTTGCCTCTCAGACTTACTAGATTGAAGATAAGTTGCTAATGGTTTTTATCTTACAAAAGGGGGGATCTCAGCCATGGTGGCTGAATATTCTGGAACTTGTAAAAACTATCCAGTAGGAAACAGCGGAGTGTCTTGTGAGTCAAACTGGGGCAAAACTGGCTGTTTGTTTATAGATGTGCTAACAAATAAAAGGTATATTGAAAGGGATGCTGCAAAAGTGTTATTGATAAGTCAATTCTGGTTAAGCTTCAAAGTTCCATTTCCATCTCACTTCAAGAATTATGCATAATGACTGAGGAAATTCAGAGGCTGTAGAAGTTGATGAGAAAAGCCTTTCCTTTCATCTATTTTAGTAAAACTTGCAACTGCTAAAAATGTTTCCTCTTTCCTGAGATGATAATTTTGTCCTTCTTCCTGTATGACACAATTCTAGTTCTGTGAGAAGGAAGCTATTTATTTCAGTTCTCCTGTTTAGAAGTGGCCTTAGCCCTTGAATTCCCCCTCCTAATCCTGCCTTTGCCTCATCTTTCACCTGCCCTGGTGCTAACCTTCCTCCATTCACACAGCAAACCGGAACAGGGAACTCCGAAGTCTGAATGGCAACTCACACACAATGGGCTGACATGGGAGCAAGAGTCAGGCTTATTTGTTTGACACCATTTCCACAACCTCAGTGCTGACAGACAACCTCCCACCAGCCCCCCCCCTCATGCAACCAGCAAGCTCTGACACTGAGTGCAAGCAGCTGGGAGGCTGCCAATGCTCTGGATCTATTACCTGTTGCCTTAGAAACAAACAAAGGGATGTATGCTTTATTTATTCATAGACTGTGTTCCAAATCTTTTCTGAAGCTTGGGGGGAAGTATTTTTTTTAAATCTCCACAAGTTAGGTAATCAAATTCCAGGAAACAAATCCACTCTGCAAGCAAATACGAAAGCAAATATTATTAGGTCATGATTGCTGCAGTCAGAACAGTTTTCTCTGTGACACCTGGGTTACGCTGAAAATACACAGGGAATCCAAATGCTGGTACTGGGCAATGTTTGTTTTTCTTTTGCTTGAGCAAGAACAAAAAGAAGGTTAAGGGGTGGACTGATTACAGACAGGGGACAGAGGAACAAATGTTCAACAATGGAGCAGAGAAAGGCATAACGTGATCCAATGGATGGAAGTTGAAACTAGACAAATTCAGGCTCGAAAGTGTGTAAGTTTTTAGTTGTGAGTAATTAATTAACCATTGGAACAACTTAATGGGTGGGTTCTCCATCATCTGACAGATTAGATGTTTTTCTAAAATCTGCTATAGGGATTTGGGGGAGAGAGAAAAGGGGGGAAGAGTTCTATGGCCTGTATTAGCCAAGAGCTCAGACTACATGATCACAATGGCCCCTGATGACCTTCAGTCTGTTTTGCTCCCTCTCTCGTGGGGAAGATGAGTTGGGATGACACAAGAGCACCTGGATGCACTGAGATGTGTAAGGATGAGCTTTCCCCCCACAAAGTGTATGCTTAAGAGCCCCCTCCCAAAGGAAAATGGGGGTGGCATAATTCATCCCCTCATTATTTTGTCCACTAATTAGGTCTAATATGTGCCACATCAATTTTAGTCTATTAATTTTCAGAGCCATATCTTGTTTGTGAAGTCCAATTTTGACATCATCCTGGAATCATGTCAGTAGGCCATTGTTTAGACTAATTCAGTCTGTCTTATTTTTGTATCTTTCCCCTTCAACATTTGTTGTTCTACCTTATTGTGACATCTCATGAATGTTCACATAGTTTTATGGTTGAGCTCACAATTAGAGTAAAACTGTAGGCCCACTCATCACAACAGGGGAGACTGAGTCACAAAAGATCAGTATCAAATGGCTTTAGAATGTTGGATGACATTGAGATTTCTTTGGCTACTAGTGCTGGCACACCCATTTGTAGAGTGCCCAGTGAATGCATAGAGAAACATGGTGGGTGAGGTGATATATTTTACTGGGTCAGCTTCTGCTGGTGAAAGAGACAAGTCTTTGAATTTTCAAAGAGCTCTAACTTTGTCCCTCACCAGCAAAAGAGTTGGTCCAATAAAAGATATTACCTCACTAATATCCTGGGACCAACATGGCTACACTGCATACAGTAAAGTCGGTTTCTTTTGTTTTGATGTGTAAGTTCTGTAATAGAAGCGAGATAATATAGTCAGGGTTCATTATTTGCCTTCTGAGGTGTATGAAGTCAGGCTTGGTGGCATCTAAGGATATAGCTACACAGCCTGCATAAGTGAGCCTCCCACCCCAGCTCAACATACTTGGGTTAGTGAGGGCTTGTACTAGCACTCTAAAATTAAGAACATAAACATAAGAATGGCCATATATGGGTCAGACCAAAGATCCATCTAGCCCAGTATCCTGTCTTCCAACAGTGATCAATGCCAGATGCCTCAGAAGGAGTGAACAGAAATAGGAAATCAAGTGATCCCGCTCCTGTCACCCACTTCCAGCCCCTGACAAACAGAGGCTAGGGACACCATACCTACCCATTCTGGCTAATAAGTATTGATGGACCTAACCTCCATGAATGTATCTAGTTCTTTTTTGAACCCTGTTAAAGTCCTGGTCTTCACAACCTCCTCTGGCAAGGAGTTCCGTAGGTTGACTGTGCGCTATGTGAAGAAAAACTTTCTTTTGTTTGTTTTAAACCTGCTACCTATTAATTTAATTTGGTGACTGCCCTATTTCTTGTTATGGAAACAAGTAAATAACTTTTCCTTATTCACTTTCTCTATACTTGTCATGATTTTATAGACCTCTATCATATCCCCCTTAGTCTCTTCTCTTCTAAGAAAATCTGAAAATCCCAGTGTTATAAATCTTTCTTCATCTGGAACCCATTCTAAACCCTTAATCATTTTTGTTGCCCTTATCTGAACCTTTTCCAATGCCAATATATCTTTCTTGAGGTGAGGCAACCACATCTGTACATAGTACTCAAGATGTGGATGTACCATGGTTTTATATAGAGACAATAAAATATTCTGTCTTATTCTCTATCCCTTTTAAAATGATTCTGAACATTGGTTGCTGTTTTTTTAACTACCACTGCACACTTAGTGGATGTTTTCAGAGAACTATCCACAATGACTCCAAGATTTCTCTCTTGAGTAGTTATAGCTAAATCAGTCCCCATCACTTTGTATATGTAGTTGGGATTATTTTTTCCAGTGTGCATTACTTTGCATTTATCAACATTAAAATTCATTTGCCATTTTGTTGCCCAATCACCTTGTTTGGTGAGATCCTTTTGAAGCTCATCAGTCCGCTTTGGTCTTAACTATCTTGAGTAGTTTAGTATCATCTGCAAATTTCGCCATCTCACTGTTTACCCCTTTCTCCAGATGATTTATCAATAGGTTGAATAGGATTGATCTCAGCATGGACCTTTGGGAGACACTGCTAGTTACCTCTTTCCATTCTGAAAACTGACCATTTACCCCTATACTTTGTTTCCTGTGTGTTAACCAGTTATCAATCATGAAAGGTCCTTCCCTCTTATCCCATGACAACTTACTTTACTTAAAAGACTTTGGTGAGGAACCTTGTTAAAGGCTTTCTGGAAATCTAAGTATACTATATCTACTGGATCCCCCTTGTCCACATGCTTGTGACCCCTCAAAGAACTCTAATAGATTAGTAAGGCATGGTTTTCCTTTACAGAATCCATGTTGACTTTCCCCAACAAATTATGTTCATCTATGTGTCTGACAATTCAATTCTTACCTATAGTTTCAACTAATTTGCCCAGTACTGACATTAGACTTACCAGTCTGTAATTGCCAGGATCACCTCTAGAGCCCTTTTAAAATATTGATGTCACATTAGCTATCTTCCAATCATGATTGAAAGATACAGAAGATGGATTTAAAGGCTAGGTTACAAACCACAGTTAATAGTTCTGCAATTTCCCATTTGAGTTCTTTCAGAACTCTTGGGTGAATGCCGTCTGGTCCCGGTGATTTGTTACTATTAAATTTATCAATTTGTTCCAAAACCTCCTCTGACACCTCAATCTGGGACAGTGCCTCAGATCTGTCATCTAAAAAGAATAGCTAGGGTTAAGGAAACTCCCTAACATTCTCAGCCATGAATACCGAAGCAAAGAATTCATTTAGTTTCTCTGCAATGACCTTTTTGTCTTTGCTCCTTTAGCATCTCGATCATCCAGTGGTTCCTCTGGATGTGTAGCAGGCTTCCTGCTTCTGATGTACTTAAAAAACATTTTGCTATTACTCTTTGAGTTTTTGACTAGCTATTCTTCAAATTCCTTTTTGGCTTTTCTTATTATATTTTTACACTTACTGTATATACTTGTTCATAAGCTTTTTTGGAAAAAAAATCCCACTGTAAAGAGTGAGGATGGCTTACGAACAGGTTCTTCCCGAGCTTTGGGAAGCAACAAGGCTGAAGGATGTGCTGGCTGCCAGCATGGAGCTTCTCTGTGCTAGCAGCTACCATGTCGTTCAGCCTGCATTGCTTTCCGCAGCTCGGGAAGCAGCGCAGGCGGAGGTCCGCTCAGCTGAGCTTAGCTGAGAGGCTCCATACTGGAAGCCTGCACGTCTTTTAGCCCACATTGCTCCCCACTGCAAATATTTTCCACTGTTAAACTTTTGTGAGTGGAAACTTGTTTGACTTTACGACAACACACATTTGGAAAGGAAACCATTTGACATTTGCTGTTTTACAAACGCCAGCCTTTGCCTACTACAGATAGTGAGAAGCAGCTTGGGCTGAGGGATGCACAGGCTGCAGACACGGAGCCTCTCAGCTCCCATTGGGTGGGAACAGTGAACAGCAGCCAATGGGAGCTGAGGCTCCGTGCCTGCAGCCTGCATGTCCCGTAGCCTGCGCTAATGCTAACGAGCTGGGACTGGAAGTCTGTACTCTCGAGATGGCTAATAGACGGGTCAGTGACTTTTTACCATTTTTTCTCTAAGTTTGTGGGGGTTGGCTTATAAACAAACAGGCTTATGTTCGAGTTATGTAATTTGACAGAGTTTTATGCTCCTTTATATTTTCCTCACTAGGACTTAACTTCCACTTTTTAAATGATGCCTTTTTATCTCTCACTGCTCCTTTTACTTAGTTGTTAAGCCACGGTGGCACCCTTTTGTTCTCTTACTATGTTTTTTAATTTGAAGCATACATTTAAGTTAGACCTCTATTATGGTGTCTTTGAAAAGTCTCCATGCAGCTTGCAGGAATTTTATTTTTTGACACTGTACCTTTTAATTTCTGTTTAACTAACCTCCTCATTTTTGTGAGGTTCCCCTTTCTGAAATTAAATGCCATGGTGTTGGGCTGCTGAGATGTTTTTCCCACCACAAGGATGCTACATTTTGATTATGTTATGGTCACTATTTCCAAGCGGTCCTGTAATATTTTACCTCTTGGTCCAGATCCTGTGCTCCACTCAGGACTAAATCAGGAATAGCCTCTCCCCTTGTGTATTCCAGAACCAGCTGCTCCAAGCAGCAGTCATTTAAGGTGTCAAGAAACTTTATCTGTGCAACCCATCCTGAAGTGACGGGTACCCAGTCAATATGGGGATAGTTGAAATCCCCCACTATTATTGAGTTTTTTATTTTAACAGCCTCTCTAATCTCCCTTAGCATTTCATAGTCACTATCGCTATCCTGGTCCGGTGGTCGGTAATATATCCCTACTATTATATTCTTAGTAGAACATGGAATTACTACCCATAGAGATTCTATGGAACATTTAGGTTCATTTAAGATTTTTACTTCATTTGATTCTGTTTTCTTTCACTTATAGTGCCACTCTCCCACCAGCACCTGTTCTGTTCTTCCAGTATATTTTGTACCCTGGTATAACTGTCCCATTGATTGTCCTCCTCCCACCATTGTGGCTTTGAGATAGAGCTTGGGCTCTAAAGACTAGGAAGGGGAGTGTAAAACTGTATAGCCTTGTAGGCATGACTGTGACAAAAGCACTTGTATGCTGCTAGCACCAGACATCTTAACTAAAACAGGCCTTTGACTTCACTTTAGTGCATTTTGGATCAGCCTCCAAATTGCTTTTTCAGTACTGTAGTTACTCTTGTACTAATGAGGTGAAGCCTGAGAAGCAATAGCAGTTACCGCTTTTTTTTTACGTCTGTCCCATATGCTGAAAGGAAAGCATATGCCTCTGCTGTGGTATAATCAACATTCCACGGTGCACTTAAGCCAATGAGTTATTTAATTTGATTTTAAATGCATCTTCAGTATTAAAAGAGAAAGCATCCAAAAGTAACACAAGAAGAGAAGTTATGCCCACACACAGGACAATCTGATACACTGAAATTTTTACCGTATAGGGATATGATTGACTTAGACATATACTTGACCTTTGGAAAGCTCTCTTAGGCAAAATACCATGAGAAAATGGGTTTTCATGATGCTGCAACTGAAACCAATGTAAAAGGCTCCTGCCTTTTCTCACAGCATTTTCAGGGGGAAAAAAAAAGGCTTAGGGAATGCTCTTGGTCAGCAAGTTTCCAGCAGAGTTTCTCAAAACACCATTTTTTGTGTATGTGTTCAATAGAAAACAAAATTCATAAGGAAGTCTTCACTCCATAGCAGCACTACCTTCAAAGGCCAACACTCTGTGGAGTGAATATGACCAGTGAACATAGGAAAGGGAGAAAACTGACAAAAATCAAATCATCTGACTCCAAATAATCTGTTACCTCAAAGGCTATTGGGAATGGGAGGAGTTTTGAAAGGGAAGAAAGAGAAGGATGAAGTAACACTCCAGAAAACTGGAGGCTGAAATAGTACCTAAGGAGGAAAGGAGCTAGACAGGGGCAGGAGAAGAGACAAACACTTGCTGGCAAAAAGGGTATTGAATTTGAGGAGAATTGGGTACAGACTGGGGCCTCCCTACCCAGGAAATGGTAGGCTTATTATGCCTGTGCTGTCTGTACAAGGGCTATGGGGGAAATGGGACTAAAGACTTTTTGGTGTACTGTAGATGATGATGATAAATTAAATGCTGATACACCTTTCAATAACAATATCTATCTTCTGGCTTCTTTTTTGTTTCCCCCTCAGAAGTCAGGTCATTCTGGCTAATCAGGTAGAGAGGTACAAGAAGAGTCAGTCCATATCAAGGGCCAGTCGTGTTGGGGATTTGGTGACAGCTAGGTCTGGGTGAAGCTTTTGGCAGAACCTTTTTTTCAGCTTCTCTTCCCAATAAAATAAAACGAATGTAGATTTGATTCAGCCAAACCATGTTGTGAGTTTGTTTGATTTCACGAAGTTATTTTGGTCAAAGACAACAACAACAAACTGAAAAAAATAAACATGTTGACATTTTAAATGAAATGTTCTGATTTATTCAAAATCTGGTTCTATTTTATTAAAGTTTAATTTCAAAAATGAAACACTTTGTTTCGAATGAAATGTTTTGTTTGACATGGAACATTTTTTTCCTTTTTTGGTTTGCCAAAAACTTTTAGAAGTTTAGCTTTGGTAGACATAAAACTTTTTTGTCCTGAATTAGACTTTGAACCAAAAAAATAAATTATTCACATTGCTGTAATTACAAGACGGGTTGTTCCCTGTTATAGTTAAAATAAGAATTCTCTCTTGGGGTGTGCAGCAGATAGAACTCAAGTGTTTTAACTATGTGTACAGTTTGTGCTACAGCCTTGGGCCAAACCAGGCTGTAGTGCAGTACAAGGGTATGGTTGAAACAAACCTAAGTTTTTTTCCATGCTACACGATGGCGCTATGTTTTAACTCTTTCAAGAGGGGTAATTGTGTTGTATGTAGGTCTCATCCATCTTACTGTGGTGCATGGGAGGTTACAAGATGCGCCTAAAGTAAAACAGTAAGTCAGTGAGCGAATGAAGAACAAAACCCAGTTCTGCCTTCTAATCCCCTGCAGTAGGACAAAGTAATATGGTCTCCTGAGGAGGAGCAAGCAGTGGCTTATATCTGAAATATAGCTTGTGCAGTAGGATGGATGACAGCTGTCCATGAACATCTTTCCCGTAACCAGCCTGCCAGGTAAGTTCATAACATCTGGCCAGGTGGAAAAGTTGCAGCTTTTCATGGGTCTGCAGTTGACATCCAGAAGCACTACCATGATGACAGCCTGCCTTAAACCCAAACCTGTGCATGAAAAGGTTTGCTGCTTCCCAAGATGAAAGATGTCAAAACAGGCCCAAAGGATTGCATTGTCAAGGGCAAAAAATACACACGACCCAACCATTGTGAACTACTGCCGGGCACCCTTGATACCCATGAGAAACTCTGCAATGTTAACTTCTCTGCGTCACAGCAGTGTGCAAACCGGAGGCCAGGACAGTTTAAAAATACTGCAACTGTCACAGATTTCCCAGGCCATATATAGTTCACACATCTCACAGTAGCAGGAAGGAGTTACAAAGGCACACAGAGAAACAGAGGGGAGAAAGCAAGGGATGCGACTGTCAGGGGGCAATAAAATGGACTAAAAATAATCTGTCACCAAAACAGTTCCATAGAAAGCTGCAGCAAGGAGCCTTTGTTACCCATCTGCTGTGTCAGAAAAACCAAGACAGAGCCCGATCTTCTATTATAGGCAGAGGACAGGAAGGAAGAGCTTGTTTCCTGTAAACAGAGAGAGAGAATTATAGGTATTATTGTTTTGACAACGGAAGGGCTCCCTGAGGTTTGCCCAGCAATTCATTCCTGATAGACACTAAGTCTGAGCTGCTGGCTCGCTAGAGAAATATCTCCTATGGTGATAGGATGGGAAGGGACACTGAGAAGAGCTGAAAGCCTTGATGACTTTGCATTAGGTGTCTCGCACTATAAAATGTAACCCTGAGCAATCTGATGCCATGTTACCAAAATGGAATGCAGCCTGTGCTTTGATGAATGCTTTGAAACAAGTCTCATCTGCCTGAAGTGGGCATGTTGCATCTTGACCTGAAAATAAACCAGATCTCTCCAGTCTGTCTTCGGTGAAACAAGAATGTTTATTCTGTTCACCTCTTCAACGCCCAGCAGCCCAGTGTGACTTCCAGCTGTGTTTTGACAGTGATCTTCCTTATAGCCACTGCCCAGGGAAAATAGCAAAATTCCATGTTATGGCTTGGCATTTGTTTCCTCCACCACCTTACACTAGGTTTGGTTCTTAATGGTGACAAAAAACTTGTCAGTGTTTGCCATGACAGTGGGTTGTTTAACCTTGGCCTCTGGTAGCCGAGTTAGTCTGTAACAGGAAAAACTTAAACAACAAATAGTCTAGTAGCACCTTAAAGACTAACAAAACACATAGATGGTAACATGAGCTTTCGTGGGCAAACCCACTTCAGATGTCCGGTCATCTGAAGAAGTGGGTTGTGCCCATGAAAGCTCATGATACCATCTACATGTTTTGTTAGCCTTTAAGGTGCTACTAGATTATTTGGGTTTTTTTGCTCATATAGATTTTCAAAAGCCAAGTGAGCACCATTTGATTTGTGGCTCGAGTACAAATGAAAAAGTGATGCTATTCCCCACCTCAACATCCTCCCCCTCCCCCCCTCCCCCCCCCCCAAGCCAGCTAAAACAATTAAGTATCAAGATTTTTCTTTTACTGTTTGTCGTTTACATCCCGAGGGCCTGGCATTCCGGGCTGTGAACAGCCTGTCACCTTCTGGGCTCTGATGTGAGGGATAGAGGGGGGCTCAAGCCAAAAGCTCAGATGCCAAACATCCCTGAACTTTGGAGAAGTTCAGATCTGAACACACGTCTCTAGTGAGAAGAGGAAGGCTGTAATAGGATCCCAGTACTGTGCTATAGTGATAACACTCAGTAGTAGTTTGAAGGTGACTTCCAAAATACTCAAAAGGGAGCAGACTGCTAGAAAAGAGGAAATGCATTACAGACATTTATTAAACTTTAAACTACAGTGGGAATGAATTAGATAGGTGTTCTCTATTGGAGGATAAGGACAGTTTCTCACAGCTGAGGGGATAGTTGTCATTATTTAGAATGTGGGACTAGAGTCCAGGTTTGCAGAGCCTGAGACAGCTGACATTTTCACATTACCACCAGGAGGTCATGCAGAGCTATATCTAAGATTACTGTGGAGATTAGACACTGCAGGAGGCACTGCTCCAAGGGACTAGAGTGACAGCTTCCTGCAGCTTTCTAATTGGCCCATATTTACTATTTAACCTTGGAGTGTGACCCAGGAAGTTATCTGGACAATCATGCAGGTTTCTGGCCTGCTGCCCAGTCCTTGCCCAGCTTTCTGATCTCTAGTCTCTGACCCCAGTCTGACTCTGACCTTGCCTCTTGCCTTCTGATTCTCTGGGAACTATCTCTGACCCCAGCCTGATTCATGCCTATTGATCCCAGCCCTAGTGCCTACTCTGATCCCTGCTGACTGACTGACACCTTATGGCTGTGCTTGACTGGTGGACCCAAACCTACCTGTGACCACTAGGCCACACTGCCTAAGCCTGTGGGATAAGGGATGTGAACTTTGAATGGTGATAAGGAGGGATTCTAGTATCCAGATAGATGTGTAAGAAAGGTGATTAGGAGAGAGCTGAAGGATCAGCCCAAATGGGACAGGCTGAGAAATCCTGAAAATGACTTATCTGAATATGTGTAATATTAGGGTTCTGAAACTGAACATGGCTCATAGACTGCAGTGAAAACTTAATATAGAACCAAACCCATTTTACTACATTCAGTTACAGCTCTGTTTTCAGGATTGGAGCATCTCTAACATGAAGGCTCCGATACTATTATTCATTGCCACTGTGGTACAAGGAGAGAACAGCAAAACTCTGTATGCATGCTGAGGACTATGTACTCCTGAAGGGTTTAGTACAGCTGGTGAGTCACTCTAGGCACCACACACCCCTGGTGGGGAGAGGAGACATCGTGCGCTCCCCTGTTCCCAGGTCTTGATTGGCCTGACGGCGGGGGAGCAGCAGGGCAGTCGTGAGCCGGATCTGGCCCACAGAGGCTCTTTTGCCCACTCCAGGTTTAGTACATAATAGAAGTCAATGCCTTTTCCTCTTGGGACAGCCTGTTGCAGGACATGGATCTAATTCTCTTGTACCTTTTATCTTGTCCAGTTATTTATACTTGTGAAAAGGGTGTGTGCTGGGGAGGAACACTAACACTTTCAATGGGCAGATTATACTAAACATGCGCCAGTATAAATTACAGGGTGCAAGGCAGTGGCTAATCAAGCTGTGTGTGTGAGTGAGGGTATAAGTATGTGTAGGTGCATATACGTGTGTGCACGCATGTACTATAAGCATGTGCCAGAATAACAAATTATTTGAGATATTCAACTTCCTTTTTGCCTGCTGCCAGTAGTTGGGTGGTTTATGCCAGCCCATGACACTGTTCACAAACAGTAAAGGATGTATTCCTGGCTCATACAGCCTCTTTTAATGAATACCACTACTAATTAACTGATAGTAATATGTAGCTGTTTTTGGCCGTATGTAGATCTTTCTGAGGTCATAATGGGTATGGGTAATATAATTTATTACTCTGTAATACACTTTAGGATACACTGCAAGAAGACCAATTGGAAAGTGCCAAAGCAATAATACAAGTCAGGATTTTCCCTAGTAAGATAATATGTTCCATACTTGCTGGGCCTCAGAGAAATAAAGCGTCAAAGTTACATTGGTTCCAGTGGAATGCAATAAAGATTTCCAAATACATCTGTTGAAACAGAGAACTACTGTGTTAAGGAGGTGGGGTCTTTCTTTTGATAGAAAAGTACAATGCTTTTATTTTTTAAGGACCTTTGCTAGGGACAGAATTGCATCTTGAGAAAAAGAATTCAGGAATTGAATAAAGGAGCCTAGCTTAGGAAAGCAGACCGTTTTCTGCATTCAGCAGTTGGGGTCACACAGTCAAGCCCAGGTTAGGACTTGAGTTGTACTCTAGGTGAACTCTACTAAATTAGCTGTGTGTGATGCTGCATTCCCTTGTTTCTAGGAAGATCAAAGTTGCTGGATCGAGTCCTGACTTTCTGTAGATAACCAGGTCACAGGATAAGTTTGCACCTATTTGCTACTTGTAATACATCATGTTACAGATTCCATTATATTTCCTAGTTTGGATCCATATACGGAACACTTGTACTCACATTTTTTTTTCTTCACTCGTTTAGTGACCTGAGATCATTTCTGTGGACTCCACCCTTACTACAGGTACTCTAATACTGTAACATATTTGATCTTTTATATAATGCTTTGGCTCCCACCAAAGCCCTTTTTATTATTACTTATATTTGTAAAAGTACAGTATTATCTCACAAGTATAGTGTACAAAAGCATTACAGTCATCAGTCTGACTTTGATTAAGCTACTTCTGATGGCAAATGAAAATCAAGGGTATTAGGTTTGGCTAACCAATGAGGCATTTATAATTCCCAAATTTCCTGATAAGCAGGGAGGAATAATAAATGGGAATCAATTCCACTTGTATAAAAATGTTGTTTGTTTATCTGGACACATTGCAGGCTTTACAAAGGCACTCACAAGTTATGGGTAATACTATAGAATTATTTGTGGCAATTAATTACTATTAGCAACTAGGACCCCACTCTGTCACTAAAAGTTGTCAAAGAGCCCCAAAGAGAGAATTTCTGGATAATGTAAAAATGAATGTTAAAACATTGTTATTTCAATAAAATCTACCCATCTATTACAAAAATGAAATGCACAATTCTATCTTAAAAAATTCAAATTGACAAACTCTTGTAGATAGGACAAACAAATGACACATTTCTAATATGCAAACATAAGCAATGATGTGCTCCGACAATTTTCATCCCCTTCAGCATGTCAGAGACCCCTGATCGCAGGACTGTATGCTTTTGCAGAAGATGAAGTAGAATCTGGAGAATCTATTCGTTTATTTTTCCCATTTGAACATTTTCATATATTCATAAGAAAAATAGTAGGCGGTGCCATTGGGAAAACAAACATATTCCATAGCATTTTACTGGAAATGTTTATTTCTTAAAAGTACATGGAGTACATTAATAGTACTGAGTTCAACTTGTGAAATTCTAGTGGGTTTGCAGACGTCTGGCATAAAATCTTCCTTTGTTACATTTTTTAAAATGTGATATTGGGTGCAATGTGATTTATTCTAAAGGCTGAAAAAAATGCTCCTCTGAAGCATTTGAGTCAAAAGGATAAATAACTTCTGGTGAGACTGAGTAAGAGAGCAGTGAAAATTATTTGCAACAAATAATTTATTTGTTGCTTTTTTCTGGTGTTTGTGGATTGTCCACAAGTAGTTTGCAATTTTCTCAAATATATTCATTAGTTGAAATAATTCAGACTCATTTCTACAAATAACTTTTCTTTGTAGATTGTTCAAAGGCAATTGTGAGAATAAGATATTGTAAATGTGAACTGATGATTTGACACACATCACAGAGTACTTTTCTGTTCCCTGACTGGACAAGCATACCACTTACAATACTAGCAATGATTAATTCAGATTTCCCTTTCCACCTTTATTTTTCATTAATGACTGTTTTTGTGAATGTCTCAAACAGTCTAATGGTCTGGTAGAATAATTTGCCAAAGCAAACAAAAAAAGTGATGTGAGCAGAGTAAAATTCCAACTGTCTGCAAATACTTGCTAGTGTTCACTTGATTTTATTTAGCAGTTGGCAAGAGAGGTCAGTTCATCTCAGGCAGAAAAGTCATCCAAACCTTCTTTTCAATAGCAAAAGAATAGCAAATGGTAACATGGCTAAAAGGTAGCAAATGGTAACGTGGCTAAAAGCTCCCGCGTCACAGCATCAAGGCTTAAGGCGGCTAGGTTAACAATTTGCCGTATCAGAATGAATGATTTACAACAATGAATATGACACCATGTAAAAGTTGTGTTTAGAAAGACTGCACTGCTCATATGTGACATGCTATAAATATGACGCTAAAAGTAGGATTAACTGGATCTGCAATTCTGTAGCTTTTCATAAGATTCCTTCCATGTTTCCATCTCAATCAACAAGTCACCTTAATTCATAACATAAATATTTGGGGCTAAATTCAGAAGGGATATAAAATGGTGATAAAAGGGCAACTAATGGGAGGATGTAAAATAGTGGTTTTGTGGATGGGAGCAGTGGTGTTTGAAATTTCCTACACCTCCTGTTAGTTTCTTTCCCTGCTACAGACCCGTTCTTATGCCCTATTCACATATAAATTAGACTGTTTTACCAAAGTGTAATTAGCATGATCATTTAAGTCATCTCTGAGGTAGTACTTGTTCCGTAAGCTACTCAAAAGAATAGAAAACTGTAAAACAAACAAGCAGCATCATGGCTTTGTGTGCTTGCTTTGGAAAACCAGTTTTTGATTTACAGCTCTCCAATAAAAATCTTCTTTAAGAAAATTAGTAAAATGAAATGCTTACCAGAAGTAGATCCAGAATTCAGTCCAGGGAGGGCCCAAAATTCTAAACCATGAATTCTGTCTCCCTGATGCAGTTTAAAAAAAATAAAATCCATCCCTCAGTTAGCAAGTCTGAGCTGGTGTCAGCTACCAGAAGATGCTTTTTGTCTGTTAATTAATTTAGACTACCAGAACTATCCAGCCCCCTGACCATCTGCTATTGTTTAAGTTGTTATATTTGGTTTGGTAGAAATTTTCACTTGTACAAAGTTAGAGCATATTATGTTTTAAGGCAGCAGGAATCTTACTGAAATGATTTGTAAAAGTCTATCCTATTGGAAAAGTGTAACATAACAAAGCTAGTTTACGGAAAGTCAGATGTGGTGGGTTTTATCACATCTTGGATTAACTAGTTGACAAAAGGTCAGCCAATTCTATTATCTTAAGCAATTATGAATGTCACTGAAAAGGCTTTATAATTTGACCCTTGTGTAACACTATTTGGAATTGCTTGCAAGTAACCACCAAGCAATGAATATTTTTCATGTTGGATCATTCTTCAAGCATTATTATCATCTTCCTAATGTCACCACAGTGACCTGTCAGTACATTGTAATGAAACATGTTTGCATGGCAGTTTATCAAGGAGTGCCTTCCAATGGAATACCAGCAGTCTTGAAATGCTTTCTTGTGTCTTTGTATATTTGCAATGCAATTTAGCACAGCCAAAGGTGCCAACACTGTAATCCTGGTTCTTACGGATGAGGTGCAGCATTCTTATTCCTTTGCAAAACACGCTGACATCCAAACCACAAACCATTTTGAAATAAAATGTAACTGGAACACACCAACGTGCATGTGCACTACTCTAATACTTGTGATCAAGAAAGCACACCCCCTCATTGTACATATGCCCACATAATCTGTACAGTGATTTAAAACTTTACATTTAACTATACAATTCCAAACAAATGCTGGGAAATGGAAGGTAATCAATATAATAAAGAGCTCAAATTATTTTTAAATACAGTCTCTTTTGGTCTCTGCATATTTGTCCCAGGTAAAGGACCTTTGTTTTAAAGATAGGTGTACATTTTTAATGGCGTGAGCCGTTAATCATTGGAAAATTTTGCCAAGGTTTATTGGTGTATTCTCCTGAAAGATCTGCTCTAGAAATTATTTTGGGGACATTTTATAGCTTGTGTTATACTGGGAGGTCAGATTAGATGATCACAGTGGTCCCTTCTTGCCACAATCTATGGAAATCAATAGCTTTCTGTTCAGCAGGCATTTTTGTTTGATATTACTGTAGTTAATTTCCTACATGAAATAATTACCCCTTAAAATTGCTACAAAAGACTATCAATATTCTGAAATGTCCCTGGGAATTTCTGTTTTACATAGCTGCATGTTTTAGGTTTTAAAAACAAACTAGAATGTATGATCCACTTGCAAAGAAACAATAAAGAAGATGGGTGTAAGGAAACACTTTCTAAAATACCTACAACATGGAATCAGAAAAACAAAAAATCAAAATATTTGAAATCTTTTTGTATCTCATTTTATCCTGAATATTTTTTTTTCTGACTGAGTGGAGATGTACTGGAGCCTCTGCTTTTGTAAGGAATACAGTAGGAATTACTGCTGCTGTGTCACACTCCTATCTCTGTATCCTCCCCCCCCCCTTTTTCTCTCTTCTTCATCTGAGGAAGTGAGTTGTACCTGACAAAAGCTTATGCCCTAATACCCTGATAAATGTGTTAGTCTTTGAAGTGCCACCGGCCTCCTTGTTGTTCTTTCTGCCATTTTTATACATGTGTTTTAATTAAGCATGAGCATAGTCTCATTGACTACATGTGCGTTTGCAGGAGTAGGGCCTAGAAGGATGTGGGGAGGAGGGGTAAGTGGTTATAGGTTTTGGGGTTTTTTTTTCCTTTTCCAGACAATTTGTGAAACAAATCTTGTTCATTTTACCCATCACAACCATTAGACTGGAGTTAAAAATGTATTAACATAAATGCCTGATAAAACACTAGACTTCTAAATAAACATTAGTGTGCAAACAGTCTGGGTATGTTCTCCACCCTTCCTACTCATATCTCTGTACTCAACTGAAATTGAGTTATAAGTGATGATAATCCTGTGCAGCTGGCCTCTAAGGGGGGTCATGCACCCAGCCTGCATGTCACAAGCTCCAATAAGAATGAGCCAAACCAGTTCCACTGTGATAGTTAATTGCCTGTAGCTGAATGGCAGTTATGGGTAAGGAATCTGGGCCTAACAAAGGCTTAAGAAGAGAAAGACCCTTCAGAGCAACTGGTTTAGGGTTGTGAACCCTCCCAGTTTCACCAAGAGTATCCCAGAATTGATCTCCTAGGTAGGAGAGGCGGGGGGAGGAGTGGAGGTCTATATGTGCTGCCCTCACCCTGAGCAATGAGTCCACAGCTCCCATTGGCTAAGAACCACAGCCAATGGGAGCTACAGAGTTGAAGCCTGCAAGCGGGGAAAGTGTGGAGCCACCTGCCCTGCTGGAGCCTGTGCCCCACCCCTGTCCCCTAACCTTCTGCTTCAGCCCTGAGCTCCCTTCCAGAATCCACACCGTGAACTTCTCCTGCACCCCAACCCTGAGCCCCCTTCTACCTCCAAACTTCCTCCCAGAGCCTGCACCCTAACCCCCTGCCCCAGGCTCAGTCCAGAGCCCCCTCCTCACACTCCAAACCCTTCAGCCCCAGCCCAGAGCCCACACTCCCTACCACATTCAACCTCCAACCCCATCACAGTGAAAGTGAATGAGGGTGGGGGAGAGCAAGTGACAGAAGGAGAGGGGGTGGAGTAAGCAGGGGCAGGGCTTTGGAGAAAAGGCAAAGTAGGGGTCAGGCAAGGGTGTTTGGGTTTGAGTGATTAGACAGTTGGCAGCTATTCCCCATGGTGTCTGTCTGGACAGCAGAGCCTCCTAGAGAGAGCACTTAAAGAACTTTCTAATTTTAGTCTGAACTTATACAAAATTCTCCCCTGGCTGTCTGATTTTTTTTGTAAGCTTATTTGCTATGAAAGCTTTCTTGGATTTTTCTGACTCTTCTAAATACATATATTTATTTCATGGCTGTTGTGTGGCTATGAAAATTACAGTCCTCTGATGACATCCTGGCTATGAGATGTATATGTAACAAAAAGTCTGACTGGCAGATAGTAACAAAAGACCCACAGGAAGGAGACCCTTGATGAATTTTACAGGGATTTCAACAATTTCCCCCCTTGCTCTCAACCTCAGCCTGGAGCAGTTCACACAAGAGATCCACTTCCTAGACATTAGTGTACAAATAAATGATGATCCAATAAACACCATCGTATACCAGAAACCTATTGACTGCTATTCTTACTGACATGCCACTTGCTTCCATCCAGGACACATCACACGACCCATGGTCTATAGCCAAGACCTAAAATACAACTAGATCTGCACCTGTCCCTCAGATAGAGACAAACACCTACAAGCTCTTTATCAAGCATTCTTAAAACTTAAAAACCCGCCTCGAGGAAGTGTGGAAACAGACTGACAGAGCTAGACAAGTACCCAGAAGTTACTTCAAGACATGCCCAACAAGGAAAATAATAGAACACCACTAATCATTGCCTACACCCTCCAGTTTAAACCCCTTCAGCACATCATTGACAAGCTACAATCTATTCCTGGAAAATGATCCCTTGCTCTTGCAGACCTTGGAAGACAGGCCCGTCTTCGCCTATAAACAGTTACCCAACCTGAAGTAAATACTTGCTAGCAGCCATATACCACACCATAGATACACTTACCTAGGAACTTATCCCTGCAACAAACCCTGTTGCCAACTCTCTCCACATAACTATACAAGTGACACCATCACAGGACCTAACCACATAAGCCACAACGTCAAGGGCTCATGCCTACATACCCACACACATGATATATGCCATCAAGTGCCAGAAATGCTCCTCTGTCAAGTATATTGGCCAAACTGGACAGTCTTTACAACAAAGGATAAATGGACACAAATCAGGAATGGTAACACACATAAACCTGTAGGGGAACATTTTAATATACCTGGACATTGAGTAATGGATTTAAAAGTAGCCATTCTCCTACAAAATAATTTTATCACTCAGTTACAGAAGGAGACAGCTGAACTGGAGTTCATTTACAAGTTCAACACTATCAACTTAGGCTTGACTAAAGATCTTAACAGATTAGCGCACTACAAAGTCAATTTCCCCGCTTTTGATATTCACATCTCCACATCAAATGCTGTGAATGAGACACATCTACCCTGATTTAATTAGCTTAATTAATGCTTGTCAATAATGTTACAACTGACAGGCAACTTATTTTGCTGTTACTATATCCGGGATTCTGTAATTTCCACTCCAACTCATCTGATGAAGTGGGTTTTACCCACAAAATCTCATGACCTAATAAATGTGTTGGTCTTGAAGGTGCCATAGGACTCCTCTTTATTTTTACACTTACACAGCTGAGACAAAAGACGGTAACATTATCTGAGGGATATAATTCATGACCTGATATGGCAATCAGATATCACTCTTAAGAGTATATGAAATCAGAACTGCAGTTGCCAAGCATTTCAATCAATAGCAAATGACTTAAAGTTAACTAGACATGATTGAGTAAGTTACTTCTGTCCACATACATAGGGATCTAATATAACTGTCCTGAAATCACTTTTTTAAAGTCTGTCTTCCTTTCCAGTGTCTCTGTCTGTCTGTGTATTTAACAAGTAGAATTGTACAAAACAAACATGCAGATTTTCATGCAAAGCTTTTGCACAGACTCGCTGGCAGGCTGTATTTTGCCCGGGCCCTGTTCTAATTCAACCCTACCCTTGTGCTGTGGTACTATGCTGAGAGAGAAGCTATAGACATGGAAGGGAGGGAGGATTGCCCCCCCCCCCAGCTGAATGTACTTGATGTGGGTAGAGGTTTTGTTCTGTTCGTTGTCTGTTTTCTTTAAGTTGCTGGACAAAACATGTATGCCACTCCAGAATATTCAGGCTAAATTTTCTTCTCCTTTCCATCTCTTTTGTACCACTCCTGGGGGAGGGTGAATTCTCAGCTGGCACAAAAGCTGGTCTACTTTGCCCTATCTCTTGTCCTTACTTACACTGAGGATTGGTTGTATACCATAGGTGAGGCAGTCTAGATTACAATGCATTCCAGTTATCCCCATTTGGGTTACTATGCTTTAGGGACCATTGCCAATTGTGCAATTTAGAGCAGCCAGCCAGCCAGGCAAAGCACAGATGTTCCATGAAAATCCAGGCTCCAGAACTCTGACATGGTTCTTGACTGTTCAGAATTTTGGTTTCCCTAGGGGTCTACAACCCAATAATACTGTTTAATAAGTAACCTACTATTTGTGTTTTGGGTTCATATTTTATAGGATAGAGTGTTTGTTTAGGTCAAAATGCTTACTATTTTGCTTAAATAGCCAAAAACTGAATTAGGTCTATATACTGGAAAATGTAAGGCCAGGTCTACACTAAAGGGGAAGGTCCAATCAAGATATGCAACTCCAGATATGTTAATTATGTAGATGGAGTCAATATACCTTGATTTGAGTTTCTCTGCCATCCCTACAACAAGAGGCCGGCAGGAGCAAATGCTCCCATCAGCTTCCTTTACTCCTTGCAGGAGCAGGAGTACCGACTATTGACAGGGGCACCCTCTGTGTTCAATTTATCAGGTCTTAACTAGACCCATGTGACAGACCGGGCCAGGTCTGGGCACTGCTGAGGGCATCAGCTCAGGGCGAATTGCTCAAAACCAGGGCTACTTACAGCCCTCAACTGGAGACCTTTCCCAAATAGGCCACAAACCAGTCACACAGAGCACTTCAGCTGCCAATCTGGCCAGCAGGAAGCCTCACGAGCAAAACCCCTCAGACACCCCAGCTCTCCCAGTGCCGCAATCAGCCCCGGGCCTTACACAAAGGTGAGAGGTTATAAAACCCAATCTCACCAACTCCAAACAGATTCTCCCAGTCCCAAAGAACCAGCCACAGTCCCTGGTCAATTTACACTTTAGATTTTACCCACAAGAGCACGCTGAGCCAATCCTTTAGAATCTAAAATCTGAAGGTTTATTAATGAAAGAAAAGGTTAAGAGTCAGATTGTTAAGGAGAATACATTACATACATCAATCACCAAGTTCTTGATGCAGGCTCTTATCAGAAATGTTACAAACTGCTAGCTTAGAAGTCTCTGGTGTACATCCTGTATTAGGACAGGTCAGCAATCCTTCCCGGCTCTCTGTCCCCAGCAAGGATGCATCTGGAATCAGTTGCAAGATTGAAGACCAGATGGAGACAGCCTCATGGGATTTTTATATTCCTGGTGTCTCCCAAGCTGGAGTTGGTCACATGATCAAGTGACCTATCTCTGTTTCACATGCAAGTAGCCATTATGCACAGGCTAGTCTGCAGCTTCCAGATGCATTCTTCAGGTATATATTGGCCACTCTGAGAGCCATTGTCCATGGAGCAGTGCTAGTTAGCACAGCCATTCACTGAACAATCCTTCCTCACAATAGGCAGTCCAGGTCCATTGCTCTGTCCCAGACAGAGAACATTTAAAATACAAGAACAGAGCCCATATTCATAATTTCACATACAAAAATCATACAAGTACATGAGTAGCATACCTAGAATCAGTAGAGTATAAGCTTCCATTTGACATCCACATAGCTGACTTTGTACAGAATTTGGGGAAAACACCACCCGTGGGTGCAACAGTGATCTGCCTGCTCACTTTAAAATCCAATAACGTGACAACCCGCTAAATCGAATTCCAGAAGATTGATCATGGCAGCATCGATCTTCCCTGGAGTGAAGACATGGCTTAAGATGAAGTATAAAAATTGTTAGGGTTGTATTTATGTGGTTCATCTACTGCATCAGAAGGTCTTTTTGTGTAGAGCAGGGGTTCTCAAACTTTTTTTCATGGACCACAATAAAATTGCTGAGGATCTCAATGGACCACTTAATGATCTTTCCAAATGCTGTTTGTTCCATTAGCTAACAGCCTCGTTTGGGGCTGGTATGTGTTACCGCAAAAATATTCTCACTGGAGACCACCCAGGGTTACACTAGTATGGGTTTATTTCCACTAGGTAAAAGTAAAGAGGAGAAAGCAGCCACCAAAGGTTTAAACTAAAGAAGATAGATATCTCTCTCTCTCACACACCCCTCCATTCATTCACTCACTCATTCACACCCATTCATGCCTGCCCTCAGGCAATCACACACTTACACAGACATATAGGTTGCAGAAGGAGCCAAGGCATGTGGATCCTGGAGGGTCTGTGTGCTCATCATGGCTGGGGAAGCTGGTCAGGAGGAAAGGCACTGGAGAGGAGCTTCTCAGGATCAGGGGAAGGAAAAAAGAGAGAGTCTCACATGTGCTCCTTCTCCTTATATTGTGTCTGAATGGCCCCTGTGACTCATTCACCTTGTCATCAGGGAGCATGCCCAGACTTCCCTTTATCCAGCAAGAAGCATGCCCAGACTGTGATGACTCATTGAAATGTGGTCCATTGTTCCAAGTCTTCTTCAAACACACTCACACTCTCCATTCACTCAGGGGAGAATGCATCTTAGAGAAAGTTACAAGCAAGGTGGCTGCATGTTACAAAGATTACAAAGTTGCAGTTTACCGTAAATTTGAGAATTACACAGATTACAAAGATTGACAAGGATCACAATAAGTTGCAGTTTAAAACCTTAGACCTTACAGTTTGGTGTACCTTCAGAAAATCCATGTATATAAATCTAGTGAGCTCAGGTAGAGGCTTTTTTATGCAACAGTATGATGCAGCTAGGTGCGCAGCTTGGGCCAGCACTATAGAGGGTGCAGACCCAGCCATAGTTGGAGGCAGCGGGGCCAGCCCCTGTCCGGGGCTGGCACAGTGGGGGACGCAGCCCCAGCCTGGGCTGGCAGGATGCGGGGGCTGGAGGCAGCGGCAGGTGGCAGGGAGTGTAGCCCCAGCTGGGAGCAGAGCCTTGACCCCCTCTTGTCTGGCAAACTCTGTGGTTCGGGACCACTCAGGTCCCGAGGGTGCCGGACAAGAGAGGTTCAACCTGTACTACAAATCAGTTGCAAAGTCAAATGCTAAATGAAGGAAAGCCAGAAAGAACCATTAGATCATCTAGTCTGATGACCTATATACTACAAGCCATTAAATTTCACCCAGTTACCTGGGCATTGAGCCCAATAACATGTGTGTGTTTGGTTAAAACATAACATGCAGAAAGGCATCAAGCCTTTATCAGAAAGATTCTTACTGCTCTATGAAGTGCATTAATATAAGACTATGCAATAGTTAACGTGGATAGTAACTGTTCAGTTAAATAATTCTGAATACTCTAATAGCAGCCTGAAGATATGAGTAAAATTGTTTCTCAACTGGAAAAAAAAAAAGGCTCACATATCCATTTATCACTGAAAGGAAAATGAGCCCAGTAGGAAATCTCCATGTTGACATATTCACATTCGTGCCACTATTTTGATCTAATCAGGAAAGGAAATGACCTTACAAGTAGATTTACAAGTAGGGTCAGCAGCCTCAGTGATGCAGCAGTCAGGACTGTTTCCATGCTTGGTAAGGATAGTCACATCTTCATAGGGCTTTCAACCAGTCAGTCAATCATTCATATTTTCATATAGCACCTTCAAAATCTCCCAGTTCCCAGTACAAAAAGCAACACCAAAGATCAAATTAAGAAATATATATTTGAGTGAAAGTTAACTAAAAGCTTATTTCCCCTCTCCCCACCACCTTCTTTGGTCTAGTTTCAGGTGAGTAATATTGAATTAGATTAATAAGAAGTTTTCTAACTACCTTCAAGCAAAGTAAGTTATGCAAAAATTCATTAGAAATGGATGAAACAAACAAATTGAATAAGGCTTGATGCCCTTAAATAGGGAAAGAGTGAGATGAAAGCCCAGTGTTTTATTAATAAAAAACATAAATTGTAAGTATATCTTTATGTATTTATGTATCTAGGGATTGTATACAACAAGAGATGCTGGTATGGAAGAATTAGAAACCTCTAAGGCCTGGTCTACACTAGGACCTTAGTCCAAAGTTAGCCCCCCAAAGTCGAATTTGTAAGCGATGCATCCACACTATCAAGCCCATTATTCTGGAATAAGGGGCCATGGAATTCAAATTCTGTATTTCTGCTTTTCATGAGGGATAACGCTGTTCCCGAACTTGTAAGTCCGAAATAGCGTTAGTGTGGATGCACTAGTGCTGCTAATTCAAACTTACTGGCCTCTGGGAGGCCTCCCGCAGCTCCCCAGAGGGCTTCTGAATCTGAGGTAGTGTGTCCACATTAACGGAGCCTCCCTCGGACTACATTCGATTCTTCCCTGTAGTGGGGACATGGAACTTCAAATTTGTAAAATCGGGTGCCTAGAAGTCGAATTTAGTAAATTTGAAATAATCTCCTAGTGTAGACATGGCCTAAGTGATAAAAATGTTGTGAGGGCAAAAGATATGTACAGAACTATACCTGGAATACGGATGCAACCTGCATCCAAATATCCCCAAATACTCATGCAAATGGTCAAGATGTAAGTAGGTGATGTGCTGCCAAAATTTGAAGACACCTTTCAAAAATTGGCACTGGCCTACTCAGCAATACATGTAATGTTTCTTGAATAAAATACTCTTCTGCCTGCCCCAGCCAATCCTACCCTAGCCTACCCTCAATAAAAATTCTCAGAGGGGTAGCTGTGTTAGTCTGTAACTTTAAAAATGAGTAGTCCTGTGGCACCTTGCAGATTAACAAATACATAGTATTATGAGCTTTCATGGGCAGGACCCACTTCTTCAGTTCATCAGTGCTATAGTTCTCCTTCTACAAATGCAAATCCATCACTTCTGTGTTCCTTTCCACTCCTCAGTGTCAATGAACTCCATACTCTGGTCTCCCTGTGTGAGTGAGAGAGAAATGAGGACATATATTGCTAAAGGTAGAGATATATGGTCTAATTCTTGTACTTGTGTAACTCCATTGACTTCAGTGGAATGACTTCAGATATGAGAGTAGAGTCTGACCAATAGATGTGTGGTAAAATAACTGAGACTGAAACATGACTGTGCAAATGGCTCCTGATTTAAGTGGGTGCAACTCAATTGAAATTAGTGCAATTAGCAGTTTCACTGGGACAAATAAGTATGACAAGTTGTCAGTTTTGCTTTATTCTCTCTCAGGTTCAAAGAGCATTGCATTGTTTCTTTAATACAGACCCTTTACAGCTCTAATACAGCACTAATACTTTTAATCAAATGCCAGCTTTGGAAATGCTGTCATCTGCTGATTATTGACATTAATTACCACCAGGTTGGTCACCATAATTGAGCAGAAGAGAATTTTTTTCAAGTTGAAAGTGGCAAGGTATACCTAGCAAGGTATCTAAAACTACTACTGTGACAGATTTTGGAGAGGGCTACATTACTGTTTAAGTCAATCTAGATTATGTCGCTCAGGGGTGTGAAAAATACACCCCCCCCCCCAACCAGTGCAAGTTACAGTGACCTAAGTGCTGCCTATACCTATGCTATGTTGGCAGCAGATGTTCCTCAACTGACATAGCTTCAGCCTCTTGTAGATGTAAAGTAATCATGCTGAGGAGAGGGCACTCTCCTGTCAGTATTGAGCATCTTCACCAGATGCACTAGAGTGGTGCAGCTGTATCAGTGTAGTGCTTCTAGTGTAGACCTGTCCTAAGTCCCCAAAAACCACCCTACTGAAAAACCATGGAGTTCTCCTTTAAAGTTACTTACTGAAGTTCCTGGGTTTTCCTTAGCGTTTTCCTCTCTGAGCACTGAATTTTGAAAATATAGAGGAGTTAAACAGTTATTTTACACTCTGAAATATTAAAAGAAAACCAAAAGTCATCACCTCCAATAGACAAAAGAGATGGGATTAGTATGATTAATTCAATGTTTCACGCTATGGCCCTTACAGTGGCACAAAGGTATTCTGGAATGGGGGGACCAAAAAGCTATGGCCCTCCCACCTTTGAAAAAGGACAGGCCTGTCCTGCCCCTTGCCCCACCTCTTTCCACAAACCTCACCCCCCTAGCCAGGCTGAAAGCTTGAGCCTGTCCCAGGTAAGAGTGGTCCAGGGAGCCCAGACTCTCCACCTGCCCTGAAGTGGGCTGGGGGCTGTTCTTGGGCTATTTAAGAACATTCCTGTGAATGGATTTCTGTTCATAGAAATGTTTGGAGAATAGCTGTTCATGTGAATATTGATGTTTACACACAAACACACATTTTTTGCATGGGAACAAGGGTGTTTGCTCTTTTTCTATATAAAAGTCAGTTATCCAGTAGATGTGGACTAGAAACATTATTATCTGATTTAGGTATATATTACAAATACGGAACAGTGAATAGTCAAAAGGAACAGGTTTTCAAATAACCTAGGAACTTACCTGGACAAACTTCATTGAGCAATTGCAAATAATTGAATATGCCCGTTTATAAAGATTTTTAAACAGAAAAAAATGCTACTATGCTCAGTATTCAGAATTTCACTATGAATAGCTTAGCTGTCTGTTAAACTAGAATAGCTGTGTCCAAAGCATACTACTGATACTTAGCTTTCTTCATATATTTAGTATCCCTTTCCCTCTAGTCATATCATCTCAAGTCATTAGCCTTTTTAGATTGTAAACACCTTGGGAGCAGGGACCTGGTCTTCATATGTTTGTATAACACCAACCATGAAGGGATCCTGATCCTGACTAAAGCCTCTCCACACTATAGTAATGTTTGTATTAAAAATCAAATAATAATAAATGTAGCATTCCCGTTTTCATAAATGGGAGTTGTGCTCAAAGACCAAGAGTAGATCAGAACCCATATTTTGCTTGGTTTATCCGTGTGAGAGAGACTACGAAAATAATATGGTATATTGATGTTAATTCACCTAAAATGCTAACTTGCAGTACTCTGTGAACACATCAGGGCAGAGTGGGGGAACAAACAATCTTTTAGACTGGATACTCAAAAGGCATTATTAGTATTGTTTCTGTTTATTTACAAGGACTAGAAGTTGCTTCTATCTGAAGGCTACCTGATGATCTACGTGAAATTGATTGTATGAGCTAGAATAAATAATACAGGGGTAAGTGCATTTAAAAAAAATAGACAGTATCACCCCCCACATACACACATTACCACCACAATTGGCACTTTTAATGGCAGCCTTAGCAGAGAGATTAAGGATTGAACAAAGCAATGGAAGTGAACTAACTTTTAAGTCATAGAGGCTGCCCCTAAATCTAGCACGTTGTGAGTGTGGGTGAGAGGCGGATTGTATATTTCAGCATTGAGCTTTTTTCTGTTGATAAAGGACTTCAGTTTGTAGTGCTGCTAACCTGGCACATTTCACCAGGACTAAAGGGGAGATTTTGAAAGGTACAAAGGGCAGTTAGGCACTCAATTCTCATTGACTTTCACTGTCAGTTGGGCATTAAATTCCCATTTGTGCCTTTCAAAATGTAACTAGTGAAAGGACTATAGATTTAACAAGGAGATCTGGCAAAGGATTTGTTGTTGTTTATAGGTAAGGGACAGTTTACATTTCCTTTAAAGATTTCTTACTGATTTTTTTTTCATCTTCTGCCTTGGCTTTGCTTGGAGACCTACAGAATGTTTACTGTCCAAACTTAACTGAAGGGATGATGGAGTTGAAGCTGTAACAAGAGCTTCCTTTAAATGTTATTAGTTAACATTTTAAATAAACAGGTACTTTTTAAAAACAAACAACCTCCCCCTCCAAAAAAAACTACCCAGATTGACACAAACTTCTTTCCCTTCTCAATTGCTCTCTTAACAAAGGATCAGTTGACTAGATCTCCAGATTTTATATTGTTGGGGGCTAAACAGGACTAGATCTTCATGTGTGTTTAATAAAACAAGTGTAAGCAGAGTCTGAATCAATGCTTTCATTATAGCCAGCTGGAATGGGAAAGAAATCCTGGGTGTGTTTATGCAAATACAGTTTGCCCCTGCTTTGCTTAGATGTGTTAGATATTTGGCTGTTGCGATGGTGTTGGGTCACAAACTGTGACCCAACTAAAGGTAGGCATTGCACGACACGATCACCAATGCTTGCAGTTATTGTGGGAATGTAGAAAAGTTAGACTGTGTTTAACTCAGCTTGAAGGAGAAAGACTATCAGTGTAAAGAACCTCGGGTGGACAAGGGTTCCCTGCCAAAGCTCTATGAAGTGAACTGGGAGAAGGCACGATTGTGAATCAGCAGGATACATGCCCTTCAGGCATGAGCTGTAAGACTGGTTCCACCTTTTCTCCCCCCTCCCGCCACTCTAATGATGGATCTAGAGCAGACTCCATAAGGAGTCTTTATTATCTTAAATGTACTCCAATGGATGCTGGAATTTTTTGTGGCTGGACTGTGCTTTGGTCCATGAGCTGAAATCACTAGGTTTGGCCCAGAGCCAAATCCACCACAAACCAGCGGAAGATGTGATGAGAGACCAGCAGAGCAATGGCAGCACGATGAGCAGCCAGCAGTGTGGCGATGGAGAGGTATAATGAGTGGCCAGCTGGACAGTGACAGAGAGGTGTAATGAGCAACAGCTATGAGGAGAGACGAATGGCCAGCAAGGTGGCAGCAGAGAGCAGGTGGATGGCGAGTGACCAGCGGAGTAAGATGCCTCCTTACCTCCCCCCCATTCAGAATGGGAGGTGAACTCTGTGGATACAACTCTGAATTCAGGGTCTGCCTTGACCAAGGGCCGCAACTGTGAGTGGGGTGCAGAGAAGGGTTAGGGACATTTACATTGCTGGACTTAAGAACCTGAGAGGAAAAGGACATTGCCCATCCTACTGGGGTGCGACTGTTACTCATGGTTTTGGTTATGAACTTTGTTTGTAGTGTTTTCCCAAACTAATGCCATGCTACTTTCCTCCCCTTTTATTAAAGCAGTGTTTCTCAAAGTGGTCCACGAAACCACTTTGAGAAACCTGCTAAGTGGCCGCTCCGGTGTGTGTATTTACTGGTGCTGCAGCCACAGAGCCTCGCGGCTCCCATTGGCTCCAGTTTGCCATTTGCAGCCAAGGGGAGCCACAAGAAGCAGCATGGGCTGGGGAGCAGAGGGAAGCAGCGTGGGCTGGGCCGCCCCTTCCCGTGGCTCCCCTTGGCTACAAACAGTGAATCGGAGCCAATGGGAGCCATGAGGTTCCGTGGCCGCGACGCTGGTAAATAAACACACCAGAGTGTCCAGTTAGCAGGTTTCTCACAGTGATTTCATGGACCATTTTGAGCGAGACTGTATTAAAGGTTTCTTCTCTACACTCAGACTCTGTGCTTGCGAGTGGGGAAGCATTGACTCTGAGGCACCCAGGGGTGTGTGAATTTCCTAGGTTACTTGGTGGGGGCTCAAGCCAGTTCTGTGTTGGATGGAGATAATGAACCCAGCCCTGGCTGTTACTGGTGCTACCTGGCAGAAGGGTTACACAAGCAATAAAATGAGATCCAAAAATCTGGCCACCTCTGTATCATAGAAAAGGAAACACATAAAAAATCATATTCAAGTAAACATTTTGCTTCCTTTTCAAGTCACCTTCAAAATAAAATACAACAGAGAGCTTATGAAATCTTCATAGACTATGAACCTCTCAGAGATTGAAGTTCAAGATGTTTCAATTCAGGTTTGTAACCTCTATTTAGCATATCAAAATGCAGATGCTGATAATTACTGAAGCCAGGAAAGTTGTTTCCAGTTTAGCAGTTTTCTTCTGTGCCAGACTTGTAGTTTCATTTACAGTGTTACAGTGCTTCCATCCTCTGAGATTCTTCGTGGCTTAGAAAGGCATGGGACTTTCAATAGAAGATCAAATGATGTTGATCAGGCACTGTGACCTGATCCTTTAATTCAACTGTCTTTTTACATTAGTAACTTTCTGCACATGTAGGACTGATTTGCTCTTAAATGGAGATTTTGATTCTCTGGAGTTCTTGTGGTAACCTCATCTTTTATGCGCTTCACTGCTATTCCTCTTTATAAATAGGAAATGACAACTTTTTTTTTTCTTTTATAGGTCATGGCAACCAATTACTTAACTGTCTTGACAAATTCAGAAGGATAGAAACTCCAACTTACTCTCCCCTTTCTCACCAGGTTCCCATATGGCAGTGATCAGAAGGACACTTTGCTCCATGCAAATTATCCAGCATGAAAGGTAATGAAGTTCACTAAGTGATTATTGGATACAGTAACACTGGATGCGGGAAGTTTGATGTACAGACAAGTACCTCAGGAAGGTGTTAAACAGCAGTGAGGCATTTTTTTTTTTAATCAGCAGATCCAAACAACTTGCATCCAAAAGTTTGGAAAGCTGGCTGAAGAGCTTGTTGTATCATTAATGTTGATTTTCAGGAAGTTTAGGTAAGTTCCAGAAGACTGGAAGAAAGCTAATGTTGTTGTGTCAAAATTTTAAAAGAGTAAATGGGATGACCCAGGTAATTATAGGCATGTTAGTCTGACATCAATCCTGAGCAAGATAATGAAGAAGCTGATATGGGACTTGATATAGAATTAAAGAAGGCCAATATAATTAATGCCAATCAACATGGATTTATGGAAGATACATCTTGTCAAACACACACTATATTTTTTGATGAGATTATACATTTCACTGATATATTAGCACAGATATAACATACTATGGCTTTTGAAGCATTTAACTCATTTTGATTAAAAACTAGAAAAGATATAAAAGCACGTGAAATGGTTTTAAAACTGGCTGATGGGTCCTCAAAACGTAATTGTAAATGGGGAATCACCCCTGAAATGAGTGCACTCCAAGTGCAGTCTTGCCAGGATCAGTTCTTGGGCCGATGATATTTATCATTTTTATTAATGACCTGGGGGAAAATATAAAATCAGGGCTGATACATTTTGTAGATGACACAAAAATTGAGGGTGTGGTAAATAATGAGACGGTGGGACACTGATAAAGAGCAATCTGCATCAATGTTCCCTGTAATTTTTTCCATTCAGGGGCAGATTTTATCTATACATGTGCAGAATAATTTTATGTGCACTGAAGCATGTGTGAATATGCACCACCAGTAGAAACTAAAAACATAGCTGTGGGAGTTCTGCTAATCAGCTGGGTGGTGTTTGAATGTCTCCTGATCTGCATTACTTGATATGACGGGCACAGGCAAACAATATGCCTTTTAATATAGCAAAATGCGACATATGCATGTACATACATAGGCAATATATATATATGATTGGAGACTGTAACCTGGGAAGCAGTGGGAGATTTGGGAATTGTGGTGATAATAAGCTGAATGTGAGCTCCCAGTGTGATACTCTGCCAAAATAGCTAAAGTGATCCTTGGATGCATTAACAAGGGAGTCTTGAATAGGAGTGGAGAGGTTATTTTTCCTCTGTAATTTGCAATGGTGCAATAACTGCTGGAATACTGTGTTCAGTTCTAGTGTCCACATTTCAAGGATATTGTTAACATTTGAGAGGGTTCAGAGAAGAGCCATGAAAGTGATTAAAAGGTTAGAAAACATGCCTTATGGTGATAGACTCAAGAAACTCAATTTACTTCTATTAGCCTGTCTTTGATAAGATGTATCCTTATTATGGTATATAAGGACTACCTGGAAGACAAATATTTATTAGTGGATTCTTCAGTCTAGCAAAGAAAGGCATAACACAACCAAAGCTGAAGCTAGACAAAGTCAGACCAGAAATAAAGCGTACATTTTAAAATAAAGTGAGAGTAATAAAGCATTGGAAAACTCATCAACAGTGGCAGTGGATCACTGACCATTTTTCTAAAAACATATGCTCTGGTCTAGGAATTGTTTTGGGGAAGTTCTAGGGCCTGTATATATAGGAGGTCAGCCGAGAACAGAATTGTCAGACACATAGTTGAACGTAATTTGTTGGGGAAGAGTCAGGATTTCTTTTTACAAAAATCATGTTATCTGACCAATCTACTAGAATTCTTTGCGGATGTCAACAAACATGTGGACTATGGGGATCCAAAGTATAGAGTATACTTATATTTCCAAAAAACTCCCTCACCAAAGACTCTTAAGCAAAGTAAGCTATCATGGGATAAGATGGAAGCTCCTCTCATAGATAGGTAACTAGTTTAAAGATAGGAAATAAAGAGCTGTCTGGATGGCATGGAAACATGAGTTAAGATTGTCAACTCCAGCTTACGTTATTAAAGTATCTTATTTCGACCTTCCGCTGTAGTGTAGACCAGGTTTCTGCAGGGACTGACAGGAGCAGCACTGTTTTTGTGGATGTTTAGCTATTCATTGCTAAAATTTACATGGCTAAATCCTTGCATGATGCTCAGGAAATGTACTTATAAATCTGAAAACTGTTAAGTACTTCGTTCATAGGGGACTAAATAAGCCCTAATATATTGATTTTTCTCCACAAATACTACACATCTAACATATTACACAGGCCTAAATGGTGCATATAGCCTTTATGCTACATGAGTATACTGCAGCACTACAGAAGATCTTTGACTAACTTCAGACCTAGTTTTAATTGGCATAATTCCACGGAAGTCAATGAAGTTGCACCCTTATATCAAAACTAAACTTGGCCTGGTATCTGCAGAAGGTGTTACATTATTTCTCTACAGCTGATCTATGTGGCAGGTTGTTTACTACACAGTAAATACTGATCTAAGTAACATTAAATTTGCCTGTCTCCTCTAAAAACCCTCTTGTTCCTCCATTAGGGGAGACAATACACGAAGCACCACAGATGCAAAGCCAGCCATACTACAAGCAGTACAGCATGAATAGGGGATGACCAGAGCCATATCACTTATATATGTAAGGCCTGATATCCATATTATTTGGCCTGTCTGTACATAGGGATTATGAACAAATAGATTTTGTGTTATGTTCTGCTGCTGAGTTTGCCTCATGAAAGGGATGACATAGCACTACTGTGAGAAATAAAAGATGGCAGTGAACATCTTCAATGCTTTTTTAATTCAGGATGAGAGGTTATTGCCCCTGGTTATTAACACCTATAAAATGTCATCATAGCATGATGTATAATGAACTAGATAATCTCCCCTTGTGTCAGATGGCAACAAATGATTCTGAATGTCTTTTTTTTGTGAATCTCATCAGGGAACAGGTAGATGCTGTGTATTTGCAGTATACAGAGTTTTTACCCTCTGATTTTTGCTGCTGGGGCTTTCATAGTATTGGGTGAAAAGGGTAAGGCGCACACCAAACCTATTTTGTTATCAGGATTAAAAAGTGCTTTGTCTGGTGACAGCTAGTAGGTGTCGGAGGTAAAGATCTGTTGGCAAAGAGCGCCATCTGCAGCTGGCAAAGCGATTTAAAAAATGGAATATTGCATTTTGTCATTTCTTTGTGTGATGTTCTCTTTACTCAAGAAAAAGCAAAAGAGATAAATAATCTGGGCCTAAAGAAACAAGCACAGGTCCTACCTTTCAGTTACTTTTGCCTGTAGGGAAGGCTTTAAAGCCACGGCCAAGGTTTCTGCATTAGGTAGCACAAGAAACCAGAAATACCACTGGTGTTGCTATTGCTAGGTTACCCAGCTCAAAAACTGGGATTCACATAAATAGGGAAGCATGCAGAGGGGGAGCATGCTGTGCTCAGCAGATAATGCAGCATGGACACTCTTCCTATGTACTCTGGGGTTCAGAAAGGGGTTGTGTCTCCCCAGCCTTCTTTACATTAGATATCTTTCTTAATATTTCCCACAATTGCCAGTACCAATCCTCAGAGGGCTAGTTTAGTCAAGATGCTAATAACCACTGAAATTTTAACTATGATGTCATACTGACTGAGCAGGTTCAAATGACACAGTAATTGAAGTGTTGGTGGACAGTTTACTCTAATGCTGTCGTCATCACTGCCATTGGTGTAGTGATAGCAAGGGAGAAGTCTTTAAAGAAAAATGTCTAGGGTAGACCTATTCCCTAAAACACAAGCCCTCCTGAAATGTAGCCCTGGCATTAGCCTAGGTCGGTATTTTTCATGGCAAATGCAGGGCCAGAAGAACTAAAGAAGGGTCATTTAAAAAGGAAAGAAGCTGGGGATTTTCAAAAGGATAGTATTACTGGCAATGACTCGGCATTGCCGTTCTTTGACTACAAGTACAGGCCCTGATGCCGCAAAGACTTAAGTATCTGTGGTTAACTTCAAGCATGTGAGAAGTTCCACTGAGTAGGGATGTAAGGGGTTGACTGGTTAACCCGGTAAACAGGCAGCTTATCGGCTTGCTTACAAGGTAACTGGTTAACTGGCCTGGAGCCTGCCTGCGGCCACAGCGCCCCTCAATTGGACAAACCCTCCCGAGGCTCGCGGCTGGGACTGGAGCAGGGCCAGGGCTGGAGTAGCCCCTCCCGCCCGCAGCCATGGCGGGGCTGGGGGCTGAGCCGCAGCAGCTTCCTGCCAGTGGCCCGTCGCGCTGCTGCTGGGGGGTTACGCCAGGGCCCACCGGTTAAATGGAGCGTCAAATGTTAATTAACATCCCTACGGCGGAGTTAAGTCCGTGGCTTACTCGCATGCGCACAGCTCTGCGCTTGCTAAGCACATCCGTGCCGCCTGCCCACGGGCCGAGCGAAACAAAGACTGCAACTTCGCTGACGTAGCAAGCTGCAGAGACTATGGAGCACGAGCATGTTCCCTGCGGTCCCAGGGCAGGGCATCCCCCAGAAGCTGCACGTGTGTGTTCGCTGATCCGAACTCAGCAAACGGGTCCTGCACGCTCGGGAGCGCGAAGCGAGCACAGCGGCGCTTCAGCCGGGTCCGACTCGGGCGGGCGGCCCGTCAAGCTGCAGGGCCCTTTGCCGGCGTGCGGCGAGGCGCAGCCTTTGCCGGGCTCCCCGCCTCCGTCTCCCAGGCAGCGGCGGCTCGGGGGGCGGCTGGGCCAAGCGCCCTTCCGCGGCGGGAGCTCGCCAGAGAGGGCGGAACGGGGCGGGGCTCGGTTTCCGCCACCCCTCCGGGCAGCGTGGGAGGCGGGCTCTGCGGCTTCTTTCTCGGCCCGCGCCGCCGGCAGCCCCATGGCCGCGGCCCCGCTGGGCGCTGGCGCTAGGAGCCTGCTGCAGTTCCTGAGGCTCGTGGGGCAGCTCAAGGTGCGGGGCCGGGCGTGCGGGACGGGGGGCGGCCTGGCTGGCTCTGGCCACATGGCGGGGCGTCCGGGGGCTGGCTGGGAGCAGGTTAATTCAGCCACCCGCGCTCAGGTTGCGAACCAAATCCGGCCCGGCTGCAGTGACTCGCTGCCTGCGAGTGGGTCTTCGCCGGGCCTCCCCACGTACCTGTGGAGCGAGTGTGCTGGAGGAGATGAGCTGATTCGGCCCAAGGCCTAGTTTGTCCTAGGATTGTGCTGGAATCTCCAGGACTCACGAATCAATCTTTAATGACAGATTATGCCCTGTGCTGAAACCTCCAGGAATACATCCAGCCTAAATTGGCAGCCTGCTAAGGCCACAAATGGGAGTCAGATGCAGAGCTACGGCTAGAAAGTAAGGCGCTGTCCGTGTACATGATTAAACGGTTAACCTTCATGATTACACACAACAGTGAAAGCTGAGGGCCCCAGCTTCTGTTTTCTAGTGGGAGTTTTGTACTTGAGGCTGGCTGAAGTATATGTTGCTTGTGTGTTCCTTGCCTCACTTGTGTGCCTTATGTACTACCCTACTGACGTTGTCACCTGTTGGGGATTTTGGACTGGATCCAAATCCTTATAGATAGCTACACACACAAGCAATGTGTTTCTCTGGACGTGGCTTTAACTGCGGTGGATGTATTAAAATATGAGCTCTATTTAAAAATTCTTTAGTCCCGGCATTCTTGTTTTTATCCCCAAACCCAAAAAATATTTCCTCCCAGTGCAGAACAGAGTGGCCTTCGTAAAAACAATTCCAAGCAGAAACACTACTAGTGGTGCAGGTGGGCATGCAGATGGGTGGGAGGCTGCAACTGGCAAAACAAATAAAAAAAACCCATTCAAATAGTGAAGGCCTATGCTCAGTACAGGCTGAATCTCTCTAGTCCAGCACTCTGTGGTCCAGCAATATCCGTGGTCCAGCATGATTTTAGTTCGTTGGTTGTCCATTTTTCATGGATGTGGCCAAGTTTCCCATGGTCCCATAAAGTTTGTTTATAGTCATGGGTCCTGGCTTTCAGTGTTCTGTGCTGTTATTTAGCTCTAATTTACCCTTAAATGTCTTCAAAGGGCCCAGTAAGCAGAGGAAGTGTTGGTAATGCTGCTAGACAATATTAACCTCCTGTGGTTCAGCAAATTCTCTAGTTTGACACTGGTCAGGGCCTGAGGGTCCTGGACTAGAGAGGTTCAATTTGTACAACCTATAGAAGTCATGTGAGAGACAAACCACCACCAAACAAAATGAAGGCAGATGATTTCACAAATCAGAGTAGTGTCACTGACTGAGCATAGGGCTTATATTAGAAACTCTTCAGTTTAATTATAGTTCCTATGAGCAAGTAATTTAACTCTACCTAGTCTCAATTTTCACCTCAGTAAAATGAAGATAATACAAACTACACTAATATTGCAGAGATGGAGTGAAGATTAATTACAGTACTGCTTGTGTGACCAATGTTTTGAAGAGGTATAGTACTATTGAAATACTGAATATTCTTTAGTCACACGGAATGTTGTATGGGATATTAAGCTGAAATGGTCTCTGAAAACTGAAAAAAGACAGATTTTCTGGTGGTATGTGCTATTGCTGTGTTTTATAGTTTATTGCAATAGAGCTTATCACAGGATTAAACTAACTCTGTAACAGTTATTTTTCACTAATGTTATTGAGGTCTCATTCATGCATGAGAAGGAAATGTTACCTTTAAAGGGACACATTTTTCATTTGGTATCTCTTAAGCTAAATTCTTCAGAATGTTATTTATTATTGTTAAAATTGTCTCCAAACAGCGAGTACCACGAACAGGCTGGGTGTACAGGAATGTAGGGAAACCAGAGAGTGTATCCGATCACATGTACAGGATGGCAGTCATGGCTCTGGTAACTGAAGATAAACAGCTTAATAAAGACAGGTAAGAATACTAATGGTGGTGATTAGACCTGTCTCAAGATTTGGGAACTGAGAATTGTTCACCACAACATCGCACTCTTCTGAGGCGTTTTAGAATGCAGAGGAGGAATCGAAATTCCTGTTTTTTTCACTCTTGAACAAGTTGCTATGTGTCTTCTGGAGTTGAGGACTGAGGAATTATTTTATTAACTAAAAGTGGAGGCTTGGACAGGCTGCCAGGGATGTTAAATGGTTCACCATTAAGTATGAGGTGTACCAGTATGCTTATTAGTTCAGCCTTTCTGGTGAACTCCCATGCTGGCCAGCCACGCTGGATTGGTACATCCCCAGTCATGGAGGAGCTGGGAGGCAGGACAGCCTTGGCCATGGTAAAACTGGGTGGTGGGCTAAGCGGCAGGCCCTAAGTTAAAATAGTTAATCGGTTAAGCGATAGTGTTTAACCGGTTAACTCTTTTAACAACTCTATAGACTGCTAACACAGAATAGCTTACAGCAGTGTTTCTCAACTTTTTTTTTTAATAAAGTATCCCTTTAAAAAAAAAAAAAAAAAGTACCCCCAGTACCTACAGTTTTCAGACACATACAATTTTTTTCTACTGTTGCAACACATTTGTTTAAACAACTTAATCGTAGCCGGGCGGGCGATGAAATTTTTGGGTGTAAAAAGTACAAAAATAATAAAGCGCTGTAAAACTTAAAACAAAAATTCAATTTTCTCCAAATTTCAGTTGTGTTGACATAACCCCCAGACTTCTCTCGAGTACCCTTATGGGTACTCGTACCACTGGTTGAGAAACACTGGCTTAGAGCATGTTTTCTCTCAGAGATGTACATAAGAAGGCTGAAGAATCCCATTCAAAGAGGAGTTTGAAGTACATGGTGAAGCAAAATCTGTATCTTGTGACCGAGACTTCTATTAACACTTGAGAGAAATAAAGAACCATGAAATTAATTTAGTGTATGAAGGAAAACATAATTACAATTGGAACACTTGTTAAGAATGGTACAGTATCATATTTACTTTGTCAGCTTTCTGAAGTGATGATGATAGACTTCTTTAACTTGGAACTCAGTTTTTCTTATTAACCTTAAGGAAGTATAAACCACGTAAAATCATGTTTCTGATGCTGACTTCTCCTGCACTGTCCACGAGAATGCTCTTAATGGCCTAGCAGAGGACATACATGGCTCCTTTTTCAATTGATAACTCAGAAACACAGAGTCTGATTGTCTGTGCCTTTATACCCTGTTTAGTTATTGACATTAGTGAGAAGTGAGTCTACAAAGATTGTAAAACAATAGCATCAGAATGATAGCATTTTAAACTCGCTCTGTATGGGTGTCTGACTTCTAGGTGCAAGCCACTATAGAATCAGGCCTAGAGAGCTGAATTACATGAGAGAAGTTCCATAACCAGTTTGTGGCAGAGATGGAATAGATTGTTGATGCCCTTCTATGGGCAGGAGGAAGGCACATGGTTTGAACAGAGGCATCCCTTAAGGGCAGCGGGGTGAGGGGACGAGAGGATAGAAGCTGGAAAAAAAGACTGATAGGAAATGAAGAGAAATAAAGGAAAAAGGTCATGTACAATTACATCACGTGGAGGCAGACAATTAAATATTGACACATTTTATAATATTTAGACAAATTCTAGAAGTCTAAATACTAAGATGTGTGAACCTGAATGCCTGATATTAGATGAGGATTGGTCCAGCAACATCTGTGGTCCAGTATGATTTTAGTTAGTGGGATGTCCACTTATCATGGGTGTGACCAAGTTTTCTGTTGTGCCATAAAGTTTTACAGCCACCAATCCTGGCTCTCAGTGTTCTGTGCTATCATGTATTTCTAATTTACCCCAAATATCTTCTAAGAGCTGAGGAAGCAGTGGAAGTGTTGGTAATGCTGCTAGATAATATTTTTAAAAAATTATCCTTTTGGACAATTACTTCTGCTAGAACAGGCTAGGCATTTTAGAACTCACTAAGCAAAGAATTAAATGTAAGTGTAATAATAAAATTATGAAATGCAGAGGGCAGTCAGAACACTAAAATAACACACTTTGAAAGAATACAGTTACAAAGAATATATATTCCTTGCAGCAAGTACCAAGTAGTAACAATGTATTACAAGTATATGTTGGTAGGTGAGTGTGAGAGAATGTATATGAGTGTGTCACAGAGACTGTCTATGTGGCTGAGTGTGATGCAGTGTGTGGGTGTGACATGGAGATTGTGGGTAAGTTTCTGAGAAATGCCATTAAGACACTGAAAGCTCTCCTGCTCTGTTTCTGAGCTCTGTTGTCTCTGCTCTACTATAGGAGGGAGGGAGTGTGAGTGTGATAGAGACACAAACAGCTGACTGCTGGGGAAATCTCAAACAATGCACTGCCTTGAAAGCCATTCCCCTCAAAGTAGACCTCAGACCACAGCAGCCCTGAGTCCTCCTCAGCCAGACTGTCCCCTCTCCCCTGCTCTGCAAAGATGGAGTGAAGGGGCAGAGGACACCCTGACATCAGCACGCCCTTACCCCTTGCTCTGTACAGCTAGCAGGAGGGTCCCAGGAGCAGCTTTGGGGCGGAGCAACATGTAGGAAGGGACACCTGGCCACATGCTGCCAGCTGTGAGGGCTCTGCTTGGCTGCCCAAGTGCACAGGTTACAGGGGAAAACACTCCAATATAAAATTGCAGAACCCCTAGCAGTGTTATGCAACCTATCATTTAAGTAGCTTCTTTAACAAATGATTGGAGAATACCTAATATAACTGCTAATTTTCTATAAAAGGTTCCAAAGGTGATCCTGGCATTTAAAAGCTGGCAAGCCTAATTTCAGTGACAGGAAAAACTGAAAAGTAAGGAGAAAAGTGATAGAGGTCTATAAAATCATGACTGGTGTGGAGAAAATGAATAAGGAAGGTTTATTTACTCTTTCACATAACACAAGAACCAGGGGTCACCCAATGAAATTAATAGGCAGGAGGTTTAAAACAGTGCCTTCTGGTAGTGCATTAACCAACATCTGTCACTTTTTTCATTCTCTCCCCAGAAGGGAGAGGGCAGTGCAGTGCTTACAGCAGTGTTTTGAGTTTTTAAAAAATAAAATACACATTTTCCCCCTTCCTCTCACTACAGGTGTATGCTAGAGAAGGCAATGTGTGTGGGAGGGAAAAGGAGGGAGCGGGGAGACGTGCCTTGCTTGTAGATAGGGTGGTGGAGATTGTGATGGTTTTTAGGTCCTGGAGCAGCCCTCTACCACAGTAGGCCACAGGCGGGGGGCTGCTCCCAGATACCAATTAACAGATACCCAGTAAGCATCACTCAATAACCCATTCATATCCCTAATTGCTTTTAGTGCTTTTTACTGGGTCGTGGCTAACTTAGCTACATAATACATGTGTGTTTTATCAGATGGCATTTTGAATGTGGCAGGGCTCTATGCTTCTTTATACTTAGTAAATGCAAACGTTGTTATCGTGTGTAATGTCCTTAGCATTTATATGATGGGGTTGGTAAATGATATGCTAGTTAACTACACTGCTGTGACTTACTATTTTTTGCTTTTTTTGAGAAAACATAGCTTTTTTGTTTCTATCCAAATATCTTTTCATACATAACAGTAACTAGAAATTGGGATCCAAATATAATATGGGATGGAAAATTTTCACTAATACAGATCTGTTAAAATATAAAGGAGGAAGAGTTAATATTGCTTAGTAAGGTGACTATAATCATGCAGTGTTTCTTTCCTTATCAGATGTGTACGACTAGCCCTGGTTCACGATATGGCGGAATGCATTGTTGGAGACATAGCACCTGCAGATAACATCTCCAAAGAGGAGAAACATCAGCGAGAGGAGGTTAGTATGTTTGCAGATTCAGCCTGTTGCTCTGTAGAACTTTGTAAAGGCATTGCACTTTATTTGTAGAAGTGAACAATTAGTTATTTACATAACACCAAAGTGCAGAATAATAAAAGAAAAAATATTTTGAAAGAACCCAAACATCAACTACCTGCCAAAGAGTTGACTTTCAGTAGTGTGAGACATTAGTGAATCTGCTTGTGTTTGTCCATGCTTATTTTCTGGGCCACAGGTCAGGAGAGGGACAGATAGTTAATACTAGACCTGTGGCTTTCAAACTTTTTGTATTTGCTTACATAGCAAACCTCTTAATGCGACTCCTTTATGTTAAAAACAAAGGATGTTAATTTAAGGTAATGGGGGCTTGAGGCTGTAAGCCTCATGTAGCTGACAGCTTATGACCCACATTTAACCACCTTGTGACCCCTTGAGAGGTCATGATCCCCAGTTTGAGTGCACTAGAGTGTCGAGTGTCCTGCACTAGACGCTTCCAAAGTACATGCAAACTTTGTCTGATTATCTGATTATTCTTACAGTAACCCCTGTGTGGCAGGTAATCAGTAAGCTGACAAACCAGTGTAACTGAGTACAATATCAGGGGTGGGGAACCTCTTTTGCGTCGAGGGCCACTGACCCACAGAAAAATCAGTCGGAGGCTGCATACAAATGGGAAGCATAAAAACCAAAAAACCCACCAAAAACAAACAAACAAGCAAAAAACCCCAACACACCTCACTGACATGACCCCCGACTTGGAAGCAGAAAGCTATTCTCCACATTCCTCTCACGCACCAGAGCCTAGGGGATCCCAGCCTAGTAGATTGTGTGTGCATAACCCCTATGGCCCAGCAGCGGGGGGAGGAGGGGGTCCTGAGTCTCAGGGGCTGGATTCAAGCAAACCGGGGGGCCGCATCTGGGCCTGAGTTTCCCCACCCCTTAAGTACATAGTCTTTGGCTTTAATAATGGCTACAAATACATCCATTAATCTCCATTAATGTCGTTCTGGCTCTCTGTATTATTTGAAGGAAAAAGGCAAAGTTTTCCTACAATCACCGCTGGAGGGCACCAACTTTCTTGATAACCTTTTTCCAAGGGATACAGCGATTTCTCTCATTCTTATGCTTACTTTTTTGTTGCGATTTAAAAGTATTAATTCTAGCAATATGTTACTGGTGGAAAGTAGGTCATAGAGGACTATTCCGTATTTTTTTAAATGCTATCTTTATTCACTGTAACATTGACTGTTCTGTTCTACTGTTCACCTGTTTGGAGTGTGCTGTTTTAAAAGAAAATTGTTTCCCTAATGCAGGGGTGGGCAATAATTTTAGACAAAGGGCCACTTCACTAATTTTTGAAGTGGCCCCAAACTGCCCCGGCTGGGGCCGGGGCAGGATACTTCTGTTTTCCCCATCCCACAGACCCTGATTGGCCTGGGGGAGCACATGAAGTCTTTGCCTCTGCCCTTCCCCTGCCTAGAGAGAACTGCCAACTGTTCTAAACAGCTGGCGGTTCCCTCTAGGCATCTGCCACCATGGAAGGCACGAGGAGAGTCGGCGTGTGCCCCGTTCCCCCAGGCCAATCAGGGCCTGGGGGCCGGAGGAGTGCATGAAGTCTCTTGCTCCCTGCCCCCACTCTGCAAGAGGTGTGCAGTGCTTGCAGGGCAGGGGGAAGGAGCAAAAGACTTTGTGCCATCCTCCTGCCCCTAGGCCCTTGATTGGCTTGGGGCGGGGGAGTGGCAGAGCACCTGTGGGCTGGACCCACCTGGTTGGCAGGCCGAATCTGGCCTGCAGAGGCCCCTTTGGCCACCCCTGCCCTAATACCTGCTAGGAATGTTTTTCCACTAAGGGCCAGACTTCTTAATGACATTTAGGTGCTTAAAGATTTAGGTAGATTCCTGATATTAGTTTCAAAGGAGCTAGGAAGCTGTCTGCATCTTTAGGACACTAATTACCTCTACAGATCCGACTCTAGGGGTCTGTTGCTTCTCCTGGTCCCATTAAAGCAAATAGGAAGATTGTCATTGCTTTATAGGGGAGCAAGATTGAGCCCCAAATATTAATACTTCTGAAGTGCTATGTTTGTTTAATATAACACCTTGAGTGGCAAGTTTAGATACAACTGTATATTAGCATAAAACTTGTCTTGCTTTTATTGTTGTTTGTTTCCAAACTCGGTCCTAAGTATTGCTTGGGAAATAGAGTACAATGGGAATGAAATTGATTAGTTAGATCAACTAATCTAGGGGATTAGCAAAGGGGATTCCACTGTTTATACCAACAGTTTGTTATTCCATCAAAACAGTGTTAAACAGTATCTTAGGTTGGGAGCTTTGTCTGATTACAGCACCCTATTTAAAAAGTCCATTTATCCCAGAATGGATTATCTAAAAGCGCATCATCTAAAGGGTACATTGTCGCCTGACTGCAGGAGCTCATTACTTTTCTTCTCTTTTTCCTGAGAGTGAGTAGAGCTATGTTGCACTGTTATTCAAACAAGTAACAACTTTGTCAGGGGCGGGTGCTGTATTTGGTGTTATTTCTGTGGAATGTGCTGGTAGCACCAGAAGCACAGCCATTATCTTACTGGACATAGTTGTTAAGTCAGGAGGGCAGAGCTGGTAACTGGGGGTCAGTGCTCTGGCACCTTAGTTTGTTCATTTTGTTCTGAGCTCATGTCTAGATTGCAAGAGTCAGTTGTTGGATGGTGCAGAGGACTAGCACCAAGCAAAAGAAAATAATCTGAAGCAATTTATTGGACAGTTTCTGGTCTGCAGAAGCTATTTTGTACCCATTACTTTTAGTTTTCCATCAGCAGAGTTAGTACTGTATGTATGCAGCTGTGGAGAAAAATAATTCAATGTTGTTTATGCAAAGGTCAGATTTTATTTTCCAGAAAAACAAAGGAACAGGTATTGTACGTACTTAGATGGCCAACTGAAAGCAGGCATCTGTCTTTCAGGCAGCTATGAAACATTTGACCCAGCTACTGTCAGAGGACCTGAGAAAAGAAATCTATGAACTGTGGGAGGTAAGCATAAATCACTTGATGCATATATTATTGCTGATAATAGGACCAATCTATTGTCTTATTTTCATGGTGCTTACTGAAGTTCATCATCTTTGTTCTAAAAACTTTACAGGGAGATGGGTTTGGAATTTTGGGAGGGGGTAATGTTTGTTTATATGGCAGCAACTTTGTGAACTCTTTCATAAAGGAAACAAAATAATTAGGTATAATGACCTACATTGTGCTCTTGTTATACCTATATAGCCCCACTGCATTTGAAGGATTGATTTACTCAACTGAGGGAGGGATTTTGCTCGTATATTTACTTGGTCAGATAGTGCTATTCTATACATCGCATAACCTTGAAAAGGACTGTGGCTTTAACTTTGACAGTTTCTACTAAATGAAAATGTGAATATGGAAATAATACAGTGAAATAATAGATGGTAGTATAAATTAAAATGAAAAATAACGACATGGACCTGAAAATAGCTTCTCTTTAGACTGGGGGATCTGATAGGTTATTGTGATCTTGCAAAGAGACCTCTTGCTTTTTGGATAAGATCTTGTATTAACTGCAAATTAAAAAAAAACAAAACAAAAAAACCCCCACTGTGCTTTCCCCCAAAGTTTGTGGTGCTGTAAAAAAACAAATTATTTTCCCCAACATGTCTTTCCATTGTATAGTAACTGCCCCTCACCTATTATTTGCAAACTGTTGTATATTTTATTGTAAGCAGGTGCCTGTGCAGTCCCTCACCTTTGTAATTGAGGCTGCATTTAATACTGACACTCTTATCTGTTCCACTGGCATTGTATTTAAATAGGTTGCTGGATAGTTGTAGACAAATTTTGCCCTCAGTTATATCTTCCTTGGCTTTAATTGGGTTGTTGGGTTGGTTTAACTGACAGACGACCTGGATTTTTTAAAGTTACATTCCAAGTTTAAAACAGCAAATCCGAGAAAACTATAATGTTGTCTATTCACTCTCTAGCAGAGAGACAGGAGGTTATTACAGATAAGAGTTGAACTATATCACAGGAGTCCTTGTGTATTTTATTTTTCCTTAGACTGCTGTTCCAGCTTTTACAGGAGCTGATTTCCCATCCCCTACAGCCCTATTACAGTACACATTAGCTTTTCACCTTTCTCATTAAGTACCATTATCATAGAAACAACACTAGGAACCAAAAAGAGTGTACATCAGAAAAAAAAAAAATCTTTGGTGTTTCATGCAGAGAGGAGTAGCAGTGCATCACTAAAAATATACACAAACCCAGCTTTCACTGCTGCTAAGCAGCTAGTTCTATTAAAATTGCTGAAATATTCACTCAGAATTCTGCTCTGTTACATAAAAGTAATACCATTGATTTTAGCATTCCCTATAGAAAGTGAGAATGAATTAGCACAGGTTTGAGCTGGGGCCAGGAAGGACAGAGTCTGTAGATGATTCTCACACTGACAATACAGCTGGCTCCTGACTTTGACATCCTTGAGCTTGGTCTTTGAGCTGACTGTCACTTGTACCTTTCAAAACCATCCATCCACTTGAAACAAGAGGTAAATGGGGACATTAGCACATTTCCCTCTCTCCCCATTAGCTTTAATTTTTTGTGTACACAACTACAGTAATCTTAAGTCAATAGCTCCTATTTGTGTTGTCTGAGAAACCAGTTACTGGCTCTTAGCAGGATGGGGAAATTGTGCAGAATTTCAGATAAATGTGAAGACAGTGTACCAGACTGTAATTACATTTACAGTCTGGTACAATGTTTCATTAAAATAAACCAATGTGGAATATGAGCAGTCCCTGTTGTACTACGTGCATGAGCAGGCAAGTGTAAAATTCTCAATAGATCAATCTGCTACCCATGCTTAAAGTATTGCACTGAGGCAGACGTTTCTGAGCAAGACAATGCCATGATAAAGTTTTCATTTATAATGCTGCCAAATAAAATGTGAACTTTACTGACAAACAGAATGGTTAAAATGCAGAACATGAAAACACTAGAATTAAATATTCATGAAAATAAGAGGCAGTGTTGAACAGCATTTTAAATTAAAATGCAAATTGAAGAAAAGCCCTAAACTTGGACAGAGGGAGGGATATAAAAATGGTGACATGAAATCTTCAAATTAACTAATAATTAAAGCTTAATTGAAATTTCAAAATACAATTTGAATTCAAATTTCATTGCTATCAAAATCCAGATCCCCGAATTTCAAACCTAGAGCAAAATCCATAATAAATTAATAGATTTTTAGTAATAGGTCACATATCCAGGTAAGCATGACAAGTTCATTATCTGAACACAACTGTGCTGGAACTACAAATTAGGATTTTGCCATTAGGCATGACAGATCCACTATTATCTTATAAAAAGGCAGGAGGTCGTGTATATTAATCAATGTTAATGCTTCCCACATCATGGGAACTAAAAGTCCTGTTCTAGGAGTTGAGTTTCAACAGTAGCCTAGTTTCCTCTGTTTCAAGGCTCTGCCAAATAGGCAAATTTCTTTGCTCAGTAGGCAAAATTCTGCCTTCACTTGTGCACAGCTCTTATCAAAATCAGTGGGAGTTGTTGCATAGCAACAGACAGGCAGAAGTGAAGGGGTGGGGGGGAGAGACAAATCAAATCAGTATGTTAGATGCCTGTATACAAATGCAAGGAGTATGGGAAATAAGCAGGAAGATCTTGATGCGCTAACAAACACACACAACTGTTACATAGTTGGTTTCACAGAGACCTGCTAGGATAATGCACATGATTGGAATATTGGTATAGAAGGGTACAGCTTGCTCAGGAAAAACGGGCAGGGGGAAAGGGAGAAGGTGTTGCCTTATATTAAAAATGAATACATTGGACTGAAGTTGAGATGGACATAGGAGACAGACTTGTTGAGAGTTTGCTGGGTTAAGTTAAAAGGGAAAAAAAAGCAAGGGTGATGTCATGTTAGCGGTCTAGTACAGGCCACCTACCCAGGCAGAAGAGGTGGATGAGGCTTTTTTTTTTTTGAACAACTAACAGACATCCAAAGCACAGGATTTGGTGGTGATGGGGGACTTCAACTATCCAGACACATGCTGGGAAACTACCCCTGCAGGGCACAGATCATCAGATAAGTTCTTTCACTGCATTGGAGACCATTTTTTATTTCAGAAGGTTGAGAAAGCTACGGGGGGGGGGGAGCTGTTCTAGATTTGCTTTTAACAAATAAGGAGGAACTGATTGAAAATTTGAAAGCGGAAGGCCACTTGGGTGACAGTGATCATGAAATCAGAGTTCATGATTCTAAGGAATGGTAGAAAGGAGAACAGCAAAACAGAGACAATGGATTTCAGGAAGGCAGACTTTAGTAAATTCAGAGAGCTGGCAGGTAAGGTCCCAGGGGAAGCAAGACTAAGAGGAAAAATAACTGAAGAGAGTTGACAGCTTTTCAAAGGGACATTATTAAGAGCCCAAAAGCAAACTATTCAATTGCATAGGAAAGATAGAAAGTATGGCAAGAGACCACTTTTCATCAACCAGGAAATCTTACATGATCTAAAAACAGAGAGTCTTATAAAAAGTAGAAACTAGGTCAAATTACAAAGGATGAATATAGGCAAATAACACAAGTATACAGAGGCAAGATTAGAAAGGCAAAAGGCACAAAACAAGCTCAATCTAGCTAGAGACTTAGAGTAACAAAATGACACTCTACAAATATTAGAAGTAAGAGGAAGACCAAGGACAGGGTAGGCCCATTGCTCAGTGAAGAGGGAGAAATAATAACAGGAAATCTGGAAATGGCAGAGGTGCTTAATGATTTCTTAGGTTGAGTTTTTGTCAAGATGTTTGATGGTGATGGGATGCCTAACATAGTGAGAAGAAGTGAAAATGGGGTAGGTTTAGAAGTTAAAATAAAAGAACAAATCAAAAATTACTTAGAAAAGTTAGATGTCTGCAAGTCACCAGCGCTGATGATATAAATCTTAGAATATGCAAGGAGCTGATAACTAAAGGCTCAGATACCTCCTTTATGTTTGAAAAGTCATGGAACTTTGGAGAGATTCCAGAAGAGTGGAAAAGGGCAGATACTGGTGGCCCCCGACTTGTGACACGATCCGTTCCTGGGGAAGCGTTGCAAATCGGGGGCATCGTAACTTGAACCCTCATTTACGATAGGTGTTGTGCGCCATTGTAAATGCCGGCCAAGGACGTAAGTCGGGGTTTTTTGGCCTCTTTCGCACTTACAAAAATGGTTGTAAGTGTGTGTGGGGGGTTGGGGTCGCAACTCTTGGGCGGTCACATCTCGGGGGTTTCCTGTACTTCCCTTTTTATAGATGGACACTATAAGAACAACCCAGGAAACTACAGAGCAGTCAATTTAACTTCTGTGCCAGGGAAGATAATGGAGCAAGTAATTAAGGAATTAATTTGCAAACATCTGGAAGATAATAAGGTGATTGATTTGACATGATTTGTTCTTTACAAATCCATGCTTGCTGTTATCTGTCTGATGTTTATCTTATCAAAGAACGCTAAGTCTTGTGGATAAGGGAGAATTGGTAGACCTGGTATACCTAGAATTCAGTAAAGCATTTTATATGGTCTTGCATGACATTCTTATCAATAAACTAGGGAAATATAACCTAGATGGGGCTACTGTAAGGTGGGGGCATAACTGGCTGGATAACCATTCTCAGAGTAGTTATTAACAGCTCAGAGTCATGCTGGAGGAGCATAACAAGTGGGATTCCTTAGGGATCTGTTTTGGGACTGGTTCTGTTCAATATCTTCAACAATTTAGATATTGACAGAGAATGCTTATTAAGTTTGCAGGTGATACCAAGCTAGGAGGGGTTGCAAGTGCTTTGGAGGATAGGGTTATAATTCAAAATGATCTCGACAAATGGAAGAAATGGTCTGAAGTAAATAGGACAAAGTTTAATAAGGACAAATGCAAAGTATTCCATTTAGGAAGGGAACAATCAGTTTAGCACATACAGAATGGGAAGCGACTGTCTAGGAAGGAGTACTGCAGAAACGGATCTAGGGGTCATAGTGGACCCCAGACTGAATATGAGTCAACAGTGTGACACTGTTGCAAAAAAGCAAACCTGATTCTGGGATGCATTAACAGGAGTGTTGTATGCAAGACACAAGAAGTCATTCTTCTGCTCTGCACTGATTAGGCCTCAGAGTATTGTGTCCTGTTCTGGGCACCACATTTCAAGAAAGATATGGAGAAATTGGGGAAGGTCCAAAGAAAAGCAACAAGAATGATTAAAGGTGTAGAAAATATGACCTATGAGGGAAGACTGAAAGAATTTGACTTGTTTAGTTTCGACTGAGAGGAGACATGATAGCTGTTTTCAAATATCTAGAAGGGTGTTACAAGGAGGAGGGGAGAAAAATTGTTCTCCTTGGCCTCTGATAGCACAAGAAGCAATGGGCTTAAATTGCAGCAAGGGAGGTTTAGGTTGGACATTAGGAAAAACTTCCTAACTGTCAGGGTGGTTAAATACTGGAGTAAGTTGCCTAGGGAGGTTGTGGGATCTCCATCGCTGGAGATATTCAAGAGCAGGTTAGATAGGCATCTGTCACGAATGATCTAGAAGGTGCTTAGTTCTGCTGTGAGGGCAGAGGACTGGCCTTGATGACCTCTCAAGGTCCCTTCCAGTTATAGTATTCTATGATTCTATACAACAGAGAGGGAGGAAATAGCAAGGAAATTGAAGGAGTTACAAGGAAAAAAATAGGAAGAGATATAAAGACATTAACAGTTCAGATAGATTAAGCTAAAATGATCATGAAAGTTACAGTTTTAAAAAAAGAACTGTATGAGAACAGTGATAAATTCAAAGACCTGGGTAACAAAATGGAGGAACTACAATTACTGGTTCAGGAAGTGGATCCAGATGATATAGGAATAACAGCAACCTGGTGAAACAGTAGTCATGACTGGAGTACAGTTATTGAAGAGCATGTGCTGTTCAGGAAAGACAAGTAAACGTGGTGGAGTGTTAGATTGTAAAGCCATGGTGTCCAACACACTAGCCACATGTGGCTATTTGGCCGGTTGAATGTAGCTAGTTTGATATAGCAGTGGCCCCAATTTAGTGGCTGCTGCTTCAGAACTGGTTGGACACCACTAGATGTGATGGAAAGGAATAAAGGGTCTTTTTGGATCAATCACTGGAGGAAGAAGGCTACCCAAGGCTTGCCGGGGATAGTAAATAAGGTATTTCAGAGACTCCCAAGATCTGATTTGGGCATGGATAGTAGTTTTAATACTACTGGAAGTTTTATAAATTATGGGAAACTATTTCCCAGCAATAAATTTGAGGACAAATGCTACTAAAAATAGTACTCCTGGATGTGATAGCTGACCGATTTCTTCACTAAATATCGCCTCCTGTTGGTTCAGTGGATGCCATTTAATTTTAACTTCATGGAAGAACTGGTTATAGGGGACAATCTTAGTCCAAGTGATCCTGAACTAATTAAATTTAAGCTATATGGAAGGATAAACAAACCCTGGAAGTGGCGCACAGCTGCTGGACTTCCGTCCACCCTGCAGGAAGCCAGCACTACCTCCCTCATTGCTGGAGGTAGGTAGCGGGACTTCTTTGGGGTGGGAGGAAGTGTGTGTGTGTGTGTGGGGGGGGTCCCGAACGCCTCACGATTGACTGGTCGATCGCGATCGATGGGTTGGTGACCATGGCTGTAGAGAAAAAGTGAGAGTTGCCAAAAGCCAAGCAGAGTTGAATTTTATAATGGACATTAAAACCAATTGTAAAAGGTTCTATAGCCTTATCAAAAAACCTCAGGAAAGAAATGAGATGGCTGAGCATGGAGATTAAAGATCTAGAAATGGTCAACATTTAAATAAATACTATCTCAGTTTTTAATGAGGGAGGTAGTGGCAGGGTAGCTATTGGAAATGAGAATATGGAAGTCAAACAATGCGTCTACACAGCATCCTAAACTCAAAATGATACACATTTTGCACATCTTATTTTGAATCTATTTCAAAATAGCTTATTTTGAAATTTGGCATGTCTACTCAGCACCAGATTTCTAAATAATTCGCTATTTTGCGACATCCCTTAACCCTTGTGGAATGATTACTATGATGCTGAAATAGCAGGTGGCTTGTGTAGGCGGGCGGTAGGTATACCCCAAAATAGCGGCCCAGTGCAGACGTACTCAAATAGATTAATGGGATCACATTTGTGGTCCCAGATAATTTTCATCCAAAAATATTGAAGGAATTGGCACATGAAATTGCAAGGATTTTACTGTATCTGTAAACCCTGGGTTTCTTTGAGAGAGCTCAGATTCAGCATGTGCATAATAATTATCCCTGCTTAGTAAAGCACATATACGTGTTTTGGTTTCAATGGAACTTAATGTGCTGAAATGTTTTGCTGAATCTCAGACAAAGGTACAGGGTCTACTGTACTCTCTTGAATAGCTCCTTTACAGATGAAGAAAGGTTATGTGTAAGAAAAGGCTTTTACTTTGGGCACTGTATTTTAGCATATGCGTGTTAGCATACCAAATCAAATCTCTCTCTAACTGCACATCTGTTCAGGAATATGAACACCAGTCTACAGCAGAAGCCAGATTTGTAAAAGAGCTGGATCAGTGTGAGATGATACTTCAAGCATCTGAGTATGAAGAGTTGGAAAAAACGCCTGGACGACTGCAAGACTTTTATGATTCAACTGCAGGTATGACATTTGATTTTTGTAAACAAGCCCTTGTGGTTAGATACTATTCACTTCTGAATCACAAGATAGTTTATAGATGAGACTTCTAAAGCCAGATCTCATCAATTAAAGAGAATTGTTGAAAACAGTTAATATTTATACAACTGGGGTCTAGAATGCTTATTCATATGCTTAAATTTAAGCCCGAGAGTTAGCCTCAGTGATTTCAATGGGTATACTCTCAGATTTAAAATTAAGCACATGCCTTACTGTTCATAGGAACAAGGCTATAACATTTTCATCCTCAACTGTAGTTAATAGGTACAAAACCACATCAATTAGAGTATCCCATAAACTAATTACTTTTCTATCTGTTTTATGCTGATTCCTATGTGAATAGTAGATGCAGACACAGAAACCCAGGATACTTTTATTGGAAAAAAAAATTGGTGCAAAGTGATTTTGTCTGCAGCGTTAAGCAGCAACAGAGAAGATTCTGTGAATTCCAGTGGGGCCTGATTCTTGGATTTACTTAGGCACCCAACTGCCACTTTCATTTTTGTGAATCTAGCCTTGAGTCCCCTTTATGAAACTGTGTAAAGGGGATGTGAAAGTAGGAATAAGTACTTGGGCAACAAAATGACAAATGAAATTTAATGTTGATAAACGTAAAGTAATGCATCTTAGAAAAAATAGTCCCAAATATACATACAATATGATGGAGACTAATTTGGCTACAGCTACTCGGGAGAGTTCAGGAGTCATGATGGATAGTTCTCTGAAAACGTGCAAACAATGTTAGGAATAATTTAAAAAGGGATAGAGAATATCTTATTGCCTCTATATAAAACCATGGTACTCCCACATCTTGAATACTACATACAAATGTGGTCGCCTCATCTCAAAAGAGATATATTGGCATTGGAAAAAGTTAAGAACAGAGCAACAAAAATGATTAGGGGTTTGGAATGGGTCCCATATGAAGAGAGATTAAAAAGACTGCAACTTTTTAGCTTAGAAAAGAGGCGACTAAGGGGGGATATGATAGAGGTGTGTAAAATCATGACTGATGTGGAAAAAGTGAATAAGGAAAAGTTATTTACTTATTCCCATAACGTATGAAAGAGGGGTCACCAAATGAAATCAATAGGCAGCAGGTTTAAAACAAAAGGAAGTTTTTCTTCACACAGTGCAGTGTCAACCTCTGGAACGCCTTGCCAGAGGAGGTTAGGTCTGGCAATGGTTATTATCCAGGATGGGTGATGAGAGGGATTGCTTTAAGATTCCCTATTCTGTTCACTCCCTCTGTGGTATTAGCCGCTGTCAGAAGAGAGGATACTGGGCTAGATGGACCTTTGATCTGACCCGGTATGGCTGTTCTAAAGTTTCTTTCCTTTGTAAGAGCACTGTGAAAGTCTTAATGTGAATGAGAATAAAGCCCATTGAACAAGTTGCTTCAGATGTGGTTGTATTGTGTTAAATTCACTTCTCTATTTTCCCCTAATACGCTAAAATTAACAATATTAAATACAGTTTAACATAACTGAAGGGCTATGTTCAGAGAGAAAATAGTGCCAGTTCTTGTTTTCCAAGACAGGTTCCATCTTCTACACACAGGCTACATCTACACTGCAGGCTTTTTGCGCAAGAGTTCTTGTGCAAAAGGTCTTCCACAAGAGCACATCCACACTGCCATGTACTTTTGCGCAAGAGCGTCCATGGCAGTGTGGACGCTCTCTTGCGCAAGAAAGCTCTGGTGGCTATTTTAGCCATAGGGCTTTCTTGCACAAGAAATTCATGTTGCTTGTCTACACTGCCTTCTTGTGGACGAGCTCTTGCGCAAGAGGGCTTATTCCTCATGGGGAGAGGAATAACTTTTCCAGAAGAAGCCCTATTTTCTGACGCTTTACTGTAAATTTACTTGCGCAAGAACACGTGTGCAGTGTAGATGTAGCCATAGTGTCAGTGGAAAGCACCCCCCTTGACTTCAGGGGCCATTGAATCACTCTATAGAGGTGAACATCAGAAATAAATAGTTGAAAGTTTAAGTGATAACTGTATCCCTAGCTATCATCTTGCTCATGTTCCTGCTTCCAAATTCAGTGTTGTGTGAAACTAGAGATGCTAACCCTCACCAGTGGAAGCAGCAGCTTGATCTGGTGTTTCTCTTTTCAGAAATAAGATTCTTATAGTCACAGATTTTGCACAAGCTTTAATTTAATCCTTTGTTGCCAAGCTTTTACCCAGTGATTTAGTTTTTTTTTCTCCTGTGAGGAAAGCTTCAGAAAACTTCCTGTATACAATGCGTTTTCTTGGCAACATATCATGATACATGCTTGTTAACTTTTGCACCCCATTATGTCTCCAGTTCAGGAAAAAATATCCAGGTGCTTATGCCCATCTCAATTTATGGATTTCAGGGCAAGAAGGGTAATAGCCCTAGTAATTGTTACAATGGTTGATTACCCTGTGTATCTTACTGCTAGTATGAGTTTGTCTGCCTTAAACTTCTAATCTGGATTGTGGTGTATTTATACCATTTGCTGCTAGACCGAGGAGGCCCTTAAGGGAAGACCTGGTCATCTGTAAGAACAAATATTTAACAGTCTCTTAAGCTAAAGTGTGATTAATGGCTTGGAAAACATGCCTCCTCCTAGTGACACTCAGTGAGCTTAATCTGTGGAGTTTATCAGCTGTTCTTGTACAGTGAGCACCAGTGCCAGCTCTAGAGGTTGAGATGGAATTCATGCCCATTGAGTACATCTCCCTGCAAACACGAGCTTCAAGTTTAAGTAACATCCTGAATCAAGGTTCATAGCCTGAATTTCGTATTCAGGACCTTCCTCCAAATAGTATATTGAACAGGGTGTACTCTATTCAACAATGCACCCAAGCATTTATTCAATTACTTTTTTCAAAAGTTATGCCTGAAATCTCATTTAGTGTTCACCATTAAAGGGAGAACATATCACAAAAAACTATTAATACATAATAGTTTGGGGCTGATATGACTGTATCTTACTAAGTTGTTACACAAATTGAAATAAAAGCATGGTAATGATTTTTTTTTTCCATTTTACAGGAAAATTTAATCACCCAGAAGTAGTCCAGCTTGTGTCTTCCATTAACACAGAGAGAAATACAAAAATAGCTGCCACAACAAGTGAACCACACACTTAAGGCATTTCATTATAACTAAAATAAAATCACTAACATTTCCCCTCCCACCTTTCCATTAAAAAAATCAGAAGTCCCTTATCTGTGGGATGCTAGAGATCAAACAGCATACAGAGGGCTATGTCTACATGTATACTGTTGAACTAAAATTGCTCAGGCAATTGACTATGAAAGTTAATGATGAAATACAGTAGAACTTCAATGATATGAACAGTAGAGTTATGGATTGACCAGACACCATGTGAACATGAAAGTAGCCAATTAGGTAGGCACATCTGGGCTGCCCACCCCCACAGGCGGGACACCCACTTCAAGCTAGAAGTTGAAGATGCTGAGATTTGCAGGTGCAAAGATATGAGCCACCACTGCCATCCCAAAGCAGCTGGACCAGGAACAGAATTGGGGTTCAGGTTGCTTTCCTGGAAGCTCTTTTTGTATTAATAAACTTATTTGACATTGCCCGGGTCCTTCGGGGAGGGGGAAGAGAGAGGCAGGGCAGGAGGCTGGGGGAAGGTGGGTGCATGAGTGAGGGTTGGTTGGGGAAGGAGAAGATCCCAGCCAGCCAGGATCTCTCTCCCCCCAGCTGCCCCCTCCCAGCCATGAGGGGCCTCTCCCTTCCCCAGTGCTGCAGCCAAGGGCTGGGTAGGTGGGTGCAGGAGGGGGTACTTACCCAGTGCTGTCAGGCAAGATGGCAGCTTCCCCCAGTGGACACACTGCAAGATAGCTGTCCTCTACAAGCACTCTGCCTTCAGTGGCCACTTGCAGTATCCTGTCCTTCCAAACAGCAGTCTCTTTCCCAGGGCTTCCAGTTGTGCTGGCACAATCAAACCCTGACCTTAGGAGAAGAGACAGCTACATACCAAATTTGGTGGTCCTAGCTCTTACTGCTCAGGAGGAATTCTTGAACAGACACACACACCCTCATATATAGAGAGCCAGTGGCATCAGTTCTGCTGGGAAGAATATAACTTTTTACAAGTAACAGCCACCAAATACCTTCCAAGGTTGGCTGATGCTTTTGCCCTAACTGCTGCAGTGTCTGTGTTGACGCTATTGAAAAGTGCAGGGGATAGCATAAAACTAATAGCAGCATTCATGGACCAACCTAGTTGGTGTGACCTTAATGAGCTTAGCAAAACGAAATGTTCAGAAGCATAATTTTCAAATACTCATGTATTAGTAAACTATTTACTATGGAATACAGCCATGTAACATTTCTGCATCAGCCATTTTCAGCTTGCCTTTCAACAACACCAGGGTATTTTTGATTGGTGGGATGTTAGGGTTTTGTTTTTAAATAGCTGGAAAAAAATATTTGTTCTCTCTTCCATATTTGCCTCCAGTGTTCAGGGATCCTGCACAGACAATTTCAGGCAAAGTATATTCAGCATGCTACATATTTTTGATTATGTAGGTTTGAGAGAAGCCTCTTATAGTTTGTGAGTGCCAAGGGAACTCCACCAGTTTTAGATTAGATAAGGTGGATGCACACTTTGTAGCCAGTCAGCAGCAACAATCCTCCCCTTCTCCCCCCCCCCAAAAAAAAAACCAATTTAGCCTCTATCCAGGGTGAATCAGAAGGAATTCTGTAATTACAGCCAAAGTACTAAAGCCAATTCTGAAGCAGCTCATTGCATTAGATTCCAGAAAAATAGGCGTCTCTCATTGAAACTGTTTCTCTCCCACCAGACAAGCCTCTCAATGACTTGGAAAGAAGGAAAAATATCCAATTAAGAGGCTGCAGTAAAACAGGAAGCACAGGTATACAAAATACCCTTAGCTTCCTAAAGGCACATCGCTATGATAAATGCATTGCACTAAAGGAATAATGCAACTTCACTCCAGGGAGAAGGACCATATTAGTATGACCATGTCTGTGTGTACTTACTGTTGCACTGCAAATCTTGTGACTTCCTTTTTAAAAATCTGGTGGATTATTTATTTGTTGTTAATATCTGGAATGCTTGGTGTTGGCAGTATTCATATGGATGTCACCACCCCTCTAAGAGTTAGGAAGAAAGGCTAGAAAGATGTGGATTTTCAACAGTATGTTTATACACAAGCTTTGGATAAAAAAGTGCAATTCTAGAAGAACTTTTGCACATTGTGCAGGCAGCAGGAAGAGTCTGATTTTAAATGGCTATAAGGTTTAGAACTATCAGTATGGGAATACTACTATAAACCCAAGTTCAGAAAGATAAGAAAAAGTATATGCTGGCCCAAACCAGTCTATATAACTTTGGTATTGTAACATCTTACAAGATTGTATTACAAGTGGCTCCTTGCAATTAAGGACACAAGGCAGAGTAAAAAAGATACTCATTTTAAAAACTCTTTTTAATAAGAATTTTACTAATTTCATTTGAACACACTGTTTGTTTTTAAAATAAAATGAATGTTTATGCACAACAGTGCTGAGAAACTTGCCATTTGTCACAAGAAAACTATTTGAAAAACTAATCTGCTTTCTTGGTAACATTTAAAAAAAAAAATCACATTAAGGAGGCATTTTAGATGTGTCCAGTCACAGGAGAATTAAAGGAACTCCCCCCCCCCCCACACACACAGACCACACCCAAAAAACAGAACAGCCCTCGCCCAACCCTCCTACGAAACCACTTTGACACAGGATTTTCCTGACAAGCTTTTAGCAAAGCCTATGATACAGAATGGCTAAAGTTGATTTGTAACGTTGCAATATGATAACATGAAAGAGGCCTATTGTAAAAGCAGGCTAAGTTTCACCCCCACCCCTCATTCTTGTTCATACTTGATAGGTTTGTGCTCATCTTGATCTAATCTGCAACTGGGTTTCCCAGACTAAGTTTTCTTTTGCTGCCACTGCTAGCTGACCAACATTACTATAAAAACCTTACTGATTCCTTTTCCTTAAAAATGATATAAAATAATGGAACAATCATGCTGTATCTAAGCCAAGAGATGATTCTGCCTTCTTGGAGATAAAGCAGTTAAACATTCAACTGGCTGAATCATGCCCTGAAGTGCACTAAAGCAGGACAGTAAGGTCCAGTCTGAAGCCCATACTCTTCCAGTGTACCACAAATTGTAAGGTTCATATTGAGTACCAGCTCTGGAGTGTAGACTAAAGGCCTGGGCTCTCTAGCCTATGGACATCTTTATTAAGTTGTACAGAGCCTCTCTCAAGGCTCTAACTTTGATGAGGCTCACATTATTCAAACATTTATCTTACAGTCTTTCTAAGCAGATGGTATAGAGGCAAACAGTTAATTTTTACTGTAATACTATAATTGGTTCCCAGCATCAAGTCTTATCAAACAGCAAGTAGTGACATTTTTCCACAGTAGTATTTTCTTCTGTGGGACAGTAACTGATCAACTTAGTATGCATCTGAATAATTGGGTTCCTCTTTAGGAGAGGAAATTCAAAGAGACTGGAAGTGAAAAAGGAATAGAAACTTCAGTGTAACAACAGATGATTCTGTTCGACTCCTTAAGCAGCTCAGACCATCTCTATGCTTTGAGTAAAGGGCACTAGTATAATTTGCTTGGACAGCTGGCGTATGGGCTATTGCTGGCAACAGAAATCCTTGCAGAGTCCTGGACCCATCTGTCTGCTGTGGCACTCAGGGTTACATAACCAACAGAAACAAGCATACTAAAAACAAATGCATGCTCAGTCCTTTAAATAAACAAATGAAGAACTAACAACCGGACCAGAGCTTTGGAGAGAGGAGGAGGGAAAATACCATAAAGCAAGAACTCTTTGGTTACTCACATTTATAGAAATTGGAATATTAAGAACTGATGATGAGGCATGTGCAATTTCTATGGCGTACAAAAATGTGTACTGGTAAAATGGCCTAGTAAAAATACAAATACACTGGGAAGAATAAGATAACATGCATGAGGCCATTTTCTAGAGGTTATAAAGACTTGTGTGTCAAGCTGGATGTGGAAGGGAAGCATAGAAAAGACTGGAATAAGTCTCACCAGGTAGGATACAGATGAACAGTAGGTGCCACGGTCTAACACTGAAGCTCCTCCTTGTTCTCAGGAAGTTGGGGGCTTGCGATAGAGCTCTGAGCACTGGCGTGGGCAGCAGAACTAAGAACGTCTTCAAAACTCCCCCCGCTGTGGTTTGTCCCGCCAACCTTCGTCTGAAATGGCAAATAAGTAAAGAAAACAGTGATGTTTCTCATTACATTTTGCAATGGTTCCACTTTGCTTAATTCCTGTTCCACCAGATACTCAATGTTTTGTTTTAAAAAGAAATTGACTTCTCATTGGAGAGAGAGAGAGGGAGGAAGTGTATGTGCTCATACCCTGAGAAGTAAGCAGCAATGCCAAGCACACAGAGGGCCTATGTTCTGAGCTAAAAACAAAAACCCCACAACATTCTTAATATCAAGGCTGAGATTGTCAAAATAGCGTAGGCTATTTGGAAATTAAGTAACCATTATATTAAATGTGAACTGAATATTCAAGTCATTTAGGTGGCTTTGAAAACGGCAGCCTTAGTATAGGTGCATGTGTTTTTTTAATGAGCGTGTTTATTATTCTATTTCTCTATAGTACTAGATTCTCCCTTGTGTATATTGAATTGCACCTCACTAAATATTTATAGCTATGGCTCAGTCTGCAGAATAAGGTACCATGCAATGTAGATAACAGTGGCAGAACTGGGCAGCAGTGAGTAAATGATGTTACCCATTGAAGTCAACAGAATCAATATGATAACTGGAGAAAATAAAGCGGAGTTAAGGTTTTTTTTTGTTTGTTTGTTTGTTTTTTAAAGGCCCTTATCGAAATTAGTTTGAATCTGCTTTGTGTAAAATACTAACATAAATCCCATTCATGAGGCACCTGAGAGTAGTGTTCAGCATCAACCAGTTTCCGGAGACATGGATTATGAAGAAATAGAGGATGGAGGAACTAAAAAATAAATATGTAAAAATACTGCATCAAAGCAGTTTTATCCTGACAAGATTTTAGCAGAGGCTAGGATGTTTAATTTGTAAATAAAGCTTTGGCAAACCTTAGCACATATGTCCCTTCATCTCACCCAAGCATTTGCCTTTTTAATCACTCCTCCATGGGACAAACAGCAGATTTACACTTAATTAAACAAGGGCTTTAATAAGAGCTGCTTTGAATTAACAAGAGAGTATCCAGTAGTTCTCTGATGAGGCCTGGGCATCACTTCTGCAAGTTGATTCAGGTCTATGGATAGAAAAGGATATTTTTACCTCATCCTGCAGCTGAAACAGCACTTCCAAAATGCAGGTCTTTTCTAGACTCTCAGCTGAGTGAATGCTTAGGAAAATTATTATAATTGAATGTACTCTGTGTCCTTTGCCTCCAAAGGGTTAATCCCACTAATCCTTGGTTTCATTTGCTAGTATACAATGGAGAGCAGGAGCAGCTTGCAAGTAATAGGATCGTAAATACCTTGCCCTGAACGCAGGCCACGGATGGAAAAATCTGTATGAATTTAGGAATAGGACAGTTTGCTGATGTTTACAAAATATTCCCTCTTTATTGATATTTGCAAATGGCAATACATATTCTTCAAATGATTGCTCTCATGCATTCCAATACGTGTGTACACACACTGCATGCACTATCATTGGAAGATTTTCCCTAGTGGTAACAATTGGGTCAGCAATGGCGCACCCTGTGGTGATGCCTTTATGGTGGTGTATGTATACTTCTGCCAACCTGAGGAGAAAACGAGATGGCTTGGAAGATGACCTTTCGACTCCTCCTCCATGTGGTGCAAAGGCTAGCTCCTTTCAAATGTGTCATGCTCTGCTTTGTTAATACGGTAGCACCAAAAGGTGCACCACTCTAGCCTGGCACTGAACCAGAAAATTTGCTGGACCACGGGAGGTCAATATTGTCTAGCAGCATTACCAGCTACAGTAGACTTCCGATAATCCGGCACCTTTGGGACCTAGGTGCTGCCGGATTATCGGATATGCTGGAGTACCAGGAGGTACTATAAGGTTGACTCCCAACCCAATCCCCCTCCCTTCCACCTTATGCTTGGGTCCTGGAGCCGCTGATACAGCCACACATCTCCCTCCAGGCGCTGTGGCATGTGTGCTAAGCGGCCAGCTTTTCAATGAGCTGGCCGGGACACCGTTTTCAACCCAATCCCCCTCCTCTCCCCTCCCCTCCCTGCTGTCACCCAATCCCCCTTCTCCCCCAACCTTATGTCCGGGTCCCAAAGCAGCTGCCTGTGCTCAGTGGCCGGCTGCTAGTACGTGCAGGCTGGACGCTGTGTGCGCTGGGGACTGTGAGCAGAGGGCCATGAGCGCGCATGTGGCTCACAGCGGCCCGGCCGTGAGAACGGCTGACCTGAGCAGTTCTGGGTTCCAGTTGATGCCAGACTATCAGGAGTGCTGAACAACTGGATGCCGGACTATTGGAGTTTTACTGTACTTACTGGGCTCTTAGAAAACATTTAGGCGTAAATTAGAGCTAAACAACAGCATAGTGCCAGGATTGGTGGCTGTAAACAAACTGTACGGGCCACAAGAAACTTGACCACGCCTATGATAAGTGGACATCCAGCTAACTAAAATCATGCTGGACCACGGATGTTGCCAGACCAGGGAGTGCTAGACTAAAGAGGTTCAACCTGTAACTGCTCTGTGTCTGCTATCAGCTCTTAACCTTGAGCTACCCTTTTACACAGTTTTGAGGCAATCCAGAGGAAAGATTGACATTAGCTGGGAAGTTAGCACATGACATTTTAAGCAATTAAAAACTCTGGGCTAGCAGCTCCACTGGTGTAAACTGTCAGATCCAGCCATCGGGTCATACCAGCTAAGCACCTGACCTGTACTGCTTCAATGGAGCATCGGTTAAGATTGGTTATTTTAAGCTCTCAGACAACAGTTTGCTACTTGGCATTCAGGAAGCAAAAAAAGAATATTTCTCTGCATATTGCCTTCATTTTCTTTCATGGCACTATGGGAATCCTTCATGGAAGGATGAAACCCAATCTGCCTTTGGTACAAATGACAGTGGTGTCTAAGCTGTCACACTTTAACAAGCACAGCCATATAACACAGCTTCTAATCATTACCTTCAGGCTTGTGACAGTGGTCTCAACCTTCTCCTCAAATGATTTGAAAGTTGGAGAATTCCTAGGCAGAAAAACACAATTAAAAAAAAAAAAAAAGAGTCAGTTCTGCATTTAATTGCGTAGAGTAACAGCACGGTTTATTTGTCCAATTTCTTCTAGACAATGATCTCAGTAACAAATGAAGAGTGGTTGTCAGCGTGCAACTACATATCAGTAGTGTACAACAGCAGACCCTTGTGCTGCTGTCATTCAAATCCAATTACACCAAGCTGATGAGGGTTTTTATAGTTACAAACAGGCAAGAGCAGAATCTGTAATAATCTGAACTATATATTTACTATTGTGTGACAGCTACGCTATGCTGTGATGCATTTATAGTATCTATGTAAGAGTTAAGTGACTGCTAGCCTTAATTCTGCATTTTCTTAATTCTATCCATTTGCTTGGCCCCCCACTCAAATTAACACTTTTTGTCTGTGAATAATAGTAAATTTTTTTAAATCATGGTAACGTAGTGCCATCAATTCCCATTGCTTTCAGATGGAAACTGGAGATGCTCAGCCTTTACCAGGATCAGGCTGTTGGGGCGAGACACACAAAGAAGCTGAGTCCTGGAAGCACAGAGCATTGCCACACCTAACTTTTAGCCATCTAGAAAATCATTGGGATTCACGTGGCCTGGGTTAGGCTCCTTGGCTTCCTGTACAAAGAAAGGGGACAAACAGGCACCTCAGAATAGGGATCTTAGCAAGTGGTTGACTGGAGTATCAACTACTCGTTCCCCCCTGCCCTCCAGTGGCCGTCTCTGCAGTGCCACCTGCCCCCTGCCTCTATCAGAGGCAGCAGGTGGAGGGATAGGGGAGGCTGCTCTTGCAGCAGCCCATCTGCGGGGGTCCCAGCAGGGAGCTGGACTCCCCCACAGACAGGCTGCTGCCGCCAAGCAGCCCCTGTTTGCTGTGGCCTGGGCTGGCTGCATGCATGGGCTGCTCCGGCAGCCAGGACCGAGCTGGTCTGGGATGCTGCGCCTCTGCATTTTAAATGTAGTAAGAGCCTGGTGGAGCCCCTGCTGCAGCTCTGCCAAGCAGTCCTTATCGACTAATCGTGTTGTCAATACAACTTGTATTGACGACATGATTAGTCAGATAACCACAATTTAACATCCCTACCTCGGAATGGGGTTCATAAAAGCCAACATGCTAGGCAGTTCCTTGCCAAAGCTAACAAGTGAGAGATGCCAAACTGAGGTGTGTAGCAAACCCCACCCCACTAGGAAAGAGGCATCTACGTTGCCATTGAAGAAAGGCACCTCCTTCTGCTTGTGATTTGCAGCAGCAACCACCTGTTGGTAAGAAGCTGGATGGAAAAGAGGAGAGCCTCCTTCAAAATGTGTGTAAATTCATTCAGGGGGGCCTGATCCAGTAGATGAGCATGGAGCCCCCTCACCAAATCAGGCCCCACAGGCACGTTAGCAGAGGAATGCCTCTCCCAGTGCCTACTCTGGGTACAGTGTCCAGACACCTGGTGTAGAGCTGCAGCACACATGTGCTCAGACAAACATAGGCATGCATGGATCTTAAACAGGTAGGAGCTGACAGCATGATGGGTTTGGAGGGAACTGATAAGGGAGATTCTGGGGCCTGATTCTGGGACTGAAGCACCTAAAGTGTCAGTAAACCCTTTTTATGCATCTATCTGCACCCCGTTTGGCTCACAACTGACATTCTGCCTCTGATTCCAAAAAGAGTAGAAATGAGCCCTTCGTTTGTGTCAATGTCATGGGTGTGAAAATACCTCAGAAAAAAATAAAATATATATCGGGCTTGATTTTTTGTTCCACGCAAGTGACAATCATCTTGCCAGCCTGCCAGCTGCAATCTATTTTATTCAAAAAATAAATACAGCTTCTTCATCATTTTAAATACTTTTGATTTTTAATATTGCCAGCTGACAAGCAATCACACATTGATCACACTGATGTTGGGAGTGTAAAATGTGATATGCACACGCTCTGTGTTAAGGTGAGATCATGAATCACATTCTCTCCCCCCCCCCCCCCGCTCTGCTCCTCCCCGGTGGGGGAATTAAGGAGCTTCCCTGAACTTGTAATTGGGCTACTCCCAATGTGGCTACAGCCACATCCCTGGAGCTACTACCCAATCCCATGCAGATAGGTGAGGATTAGGCAAGCATGACTTGGGGGAGAGAAGAGGGGGAGAAGAGTGGAGGAGGGGGAGTGGAAACACACATTGGCCAGCTCATTTGAACCAGGACAAGCCAAAGTAATAGGATGGCACGGTCTAGTGCCCTCATTGTCAGTTTCTAACTCCACAACTTGCCCATTAAATTTACAGTGTTCCGATTTACTCGTCGTAACCCACTGTCTAACAGACTCCTCTGGCATCACTACTTTCCTCTGGGTACATATTGTCCTTCATTTACTGTAACAGGTGAAGAAGAGACATGGTCTATTGATCAAATGTTCCCTGTAAGTCCAAACAATACTGAAGCAGATATGCAATCTTTACATCTTAAGTTGTTTTTTCCCCCAGTTTCTGTTTATTGAAGTTTGTCTAAAAGATACTTAGAAATCAAAGGGCCAGACACTGCTCCCATTGACATGATAGCACAGTTCTGAGATGCAGTGAAAATATTTAAATTTCACATTTGATAATATGGAACTATAAATGTCCACTCCCTCCAATTCTTCTCAGCTCCCTCTCATGTAATGGCATGTATAGTATTTTAAAAGTGAATAAATTATAAGCCAAACACATGGCTCAGTCTTGCAACTCTTACTCAGATGAGTAATCACATTGATTTTAAACCAACCTACTTAATTCAAGTAAAAGCTGAAAGGTGAGGACCAAGAAAAGCAAATCCCCAAATAAAGGATGTATGGTTTGACTTCAGCACAGAGTATACAAACAGGTGTTGGCATGTTACCTCATAGCAGGCATACTTATGGAATGGCGAATAGAGTAACTGCCATGTGAAAGCAAGAGGGAAGGAAAGAAAAGATAGCACTATAAGCAATAGTTTGCAACATGTCTACATGGCAATTTATTTATTTTTGATTCAGAAGCACTGATACTTCTGCTCTTACTGCAAAGGACTCTCCTCTTCACTTTGATCACAGAACATCTGTGTACTGCCACCTCTGCAGCTGATTAAGAGGCTGAATAGGGCTCAGAAGAACTGCACAAAATATCTCCTGCTAAGACTACAATAATGGAATCAAATATTTTCAGACCACAAAAGCATGGCATGCGCATGCTAATGTCATGCAGAGGGGTTTGGAAGTGCCTTTGTATTCCCTCAGAGAAGGGTAAACCCTGTAAAGAGCTCTGTAGTAGGTGAATAAATGAAATTCTAGGGTTTCATATGAACATAAAGCTTTCCTTTCTTTGGAATTTAAGAATGGCTCTCAACTACCTTTCAGTATGCAGGCTAGGAGTACTTCCTATACTGGAGTGCCAAAAATCCATTCACTGCTATTTAATTATTGACTGACAGACAGATCCTGGTCTTACTGAAGACAATGGGTACTTTGCCTTAAGTGCCACCAGGATTTCATCCCTATCAAACTGATTATAACAATGTCATCATTCACATAAATTATACATTACAATGTCTCTTATATACTGGACATGCACTCAACATAGTCTTTGAAATTGCTGTTAATGGAAGGAAAATCATTTTCACACATGGACATAACAAAAATACACATTGAAACATCTATTTGGTCATATAACTTCATCTTCCTGCCAAGGCAGCTATATTCTCTATTGTATATTTTCTAGTAATCAGGTAAGACCAAATAATTTAAAAACCCTAATATACCATTGTACACCCATAATCATTCAGTTATGAATGCAAAACAAAGTTTTTATCGTTCAACTATTTCACACTGCTGTTAAATCCTACAGCCCAAGCATTCCACAAATGCAGTGGATCACATGCTCTCTCTCTCTCTCTCTCTCTCTCTCAACTCCCTACTAACGCTTGCAATAGTTGACAAGCCACATTAAATGAAACAAATATATGTTCCACTTTGTTCTTGAGCTGCATAGGAAAGAAGCAGAAAACTGGAGCTATCTGAATAATTCAGAGCAGGCTGCTCATCTACTGTCATAGACACGTGCCAAAATATAAGCTCAAGCAAAAAGATTATTTAGTCCAAAATTGCAATAAAATAGGATTCAGTAGGAGGGGCGATGTGATGGATACAATGAGTAGAGAGAAAGTTTGCTGAGTTCCTCATACCCCTGAAATGTTATTTTCTTTAAAAGAAATAAGAAGAGTATTCTTGCCACTCAACTGTTAAACTTATAGACAGAGAAACTCTGGCCTAGAAGACAGACAACTGGGGGGTGTCTATAAATATTAGACACCTAAAAACTCTAGGAAGTTTATGAAGAAGAGGCCTGCAAGGCTGTGGGAGCTTCAGCCTGGTCAGGTGCTGAGCAGAGATTGGTAGAGAACAGTAATTCTGTTTCATGTGGAGAATTTCAATATTTGGTTCCAGTCTGATTCAGAAGACACCCCCACCCTCTCTATTTGCTGTGAAAGGGAACCTGACTTTATTGGGAGCCCTTTGAAAATTTTGAACTTAAACACAATTTTATGTGCTTTGCAGGCTCAGCATCTGGCTGCTTTATTAGTTAGGGCCACTCTATAACCTGGGTTGTGTCTGCTGAAGGCAAAGTTGCTCAGTATACTTCAGGGCAGGGCTTGGGCATTCTTATTTCATTTAAAAGGTGGTAGTTAATCAGTGATGTGAAGTTACAAAACTGCTGTCCAACCACACTTCGGACTGTGCTTTTGCCATTTATACTCCAACTCTAAAAATCAAAAGGGGCAGTATGTACGTGGATTTGGCCAAGACACACATCTATTGAACACATTCATTATGTCAGTGGTGAGCGACATGCAGCCCGTTGGGGTTCCACCTGTGGCCTGCGCACCCCCTTTTGCCCCTCCCGCCATGTGCCTTGCACACCGGAGCCCCTCACTTACCTACTCCCTCCCACCTAGCCCTTTCGGAGTGCCATGAATTGGCTAATTCACAGCATTCAAGCCCTGGGCAGGAGGGGAAGGAACACAAATCAGCTGATTTGTGGCACTCCGTAATGGCTGGGAGGGAAAAGTAGGAGAAGTAAGTGAGGGCTCCAATACCCCAGTGTGTGAGAAGCTTGAGGAAAAGGGAAGGTGGGGGGTGGATGGGCTGCAGGGCGAAGCCCAATTGGCCACAGGCTTCAGGTTGCCCACCACTTTCAGTCTTGCAGCCCACTGAGATGAAGTGAGCCACTCATGTAACCCGCCAACTAGTCTTGGTTGCTCATTGCTGTATTATGTGAATTTGAAGCTAATCCAGGGATGGGAAATAATAATAATAATAATAATAAAAAAAAGGTGGCCCACAGGATTAATCCCTGGCAGGCCATTGCCGCTATATTTACCTGCGACTCTGCAGGTGTCAGGCAGGAAGCGGTGCGGACCGGGACACTGCTTCCCGCAGCTCCCATTGGCTGCGAATAGCGATCCGCGCCCAATGAGAGCTGTGTTCGCTAGATACCTGCAGAGGCACAGGTAAAAAGAGGAGAAGGTCTGCCAAGGACTAATCCCGTGGACCGGATCTAGCCCGCGGGCCGAAATTTGCCCACCCTTAGGCTAAAGTTAAACCGTTCAAGAATGTGGTAAACAATATTCTGAATCCAATCTCAGGGTCTTTCCACATATCTAAGCCATAACCGTACTAGATTCATCACACTAAAAAAAAAAAAAAAAAAAAATCAAGATATTGTGGCTGATCTGGAATGTGTTTTTTATTTGGGATAATAATGTTGAACATGAAGAAGGCATTGTGTTCTGTTCCATAAAATAAAATACACCAAAGACAGTGGCAGTATTTATGAAGAGTAATATGCAGCTTACCCAATCGAATGTGATCTGGGAGGGCAGCATAAGGAAAGACCAACAAAAGTTAAGAGTTGGCATTTTATGACGCAAAACATGGGTTAAAAAAATTAAATCCAAATTAAATCCCATTAAAATGTCAAACAGTCCTTGGGAGAAATAGAAAGAATTCGATACATCAAAATCTTGATACCTGGAGAATGTGGATCAGTTGAAACTCCTTCAAATATACCTTCTTTAAAACAAACATCACCTACTGCTGTGTTACATAATCAAAACACACTTGGCACACACCAGTGACTTGAGTATTAGTCCACTTAACCTTGTGCTGGCTCACATTGGTTCAGCTTCATTAAGTCCCAGTTCAAACAGACATTCTTGGGTTCAATGAGACAGCACAGTATCACACACTTACAGTCAACAAGACTGGGCAATTGGAAAATACTAAAGTAATTATAATGAGTGTAAATTTTAACACGCTTCAATTTTCAGAACTGCCAGCCACAACAGTGCTCAGTACACTTCTGGGTATAGTCTAAGAGCCATCATGCCTCAGACACCCTTCTCCAGACTTCACACTTACTTTGGAGGAGGGTGGGGTATGAATACGTTGCTCATCTGTATTCCTAGCAGATTATTGTCAGATGATAGGCTGAGCACACTGTTCCCTCAGAAGTCAGCTGATCAGTACTTCTGAAAAAAATCAGGACCCTCATTTAAGAGCCTAAATATAGATGTAGGTGCCTCACTTTGAGGATCCATGTCTGAAGGTTTCAATTGTAGCTAGAGCTGATGAAAGGAGCAGATTTTTAAATTTTTTATTTATTTATTTATTTATTTTTAAAGAAGAAAGGATGAAAAACACCTTTTACAAAAATTTCCCTGTAGGAAATTTTGAAAATATGGAAAACTGTTTTAGTTCCCACTTTCCTGGACTTCCTTATTATTTCCCAACCTTTTTCATTTGGGAAACAGTAAGAAAACATGAGAACATGGGGAAAATAACCATTATACATGTATTTTGTTACAGTTTATCAACTGGAAATAACTCAGAAGCAGTGAAACAATAGGGAAATTAGGGGGAATAACAGGTTTTGCTTTTAAAAGTAAACTTTCTAAAGTAACATTGTCAGCACTTTGTTACTCCTTTCCAACTGGCAAAACTTAGGATAAATGTTTAAAAATAGGTTTAACACAAACAAAAGGAAGTATTTCATGTAACACACAATCAACCTGTGGAACTCCCTGCCAGAGGATGTTGTGAAGACCAGGACTATCAGGGTTCAAAAAAGAACTATATAAATTCATGGAGGATAGGTCCATGAATGCTTATTAGCCTGGATAGGAAGGAATGGTGTCCCTACCCTCTGCTCGGAAGAGTCTGGGAATGGGTGACACAAGAGGGATCACTTGATAGCTACCTGTTCTGTTCATTTCCTCTGGGCCACCTGGCATTGACCACTGTCGGAAGACAGGATACTGGGCTAGATGGACCTTTGGTTTGACCCAATATGGCCATTCTTATGTTCTTACTAACAAAACAATGGATTTCCACCAGTTTCTGACTGGTTTCTTACTGGCACAAGTTGGAAAACAGGAATAAGAATGGGAAAACCCTGTTATTTTGAAACAAAAATATTCAAAATATTGAAGAAAAAAATATATCTTTTCCTCCCAATGCATTTCATTTATAAAAGATTTTGGAAAATTAAAAAATTTCATTTTCAATGACACCCTATTTTTGTACAAAAATCCTATTAAACAGAAATGATTTGATCTGCTGTTCTTGTAGCTTTTAGTATATACAGTTCATAAATCTAAATGCAAGGTAATATACACATCTTCTTTCATCTCTTTACATTCCCCTCTTCCCTCATTTTTTTCTTTGTATTGCTATATCTAATTCTGTAACAATTTGAGTGAGTGCTTTTTCTGCATTGTAAAGAACTATGCTCATTAGGCATCTAACCTCCCATATACACAGTAATAAGTATATTTAAAAGGCAATAGCGAACAGAACTAGATGCATCTGAATGAAGATGAACATTCACCATTCTTTAACTATTTAAAAAGTGGCACTTCTTTCCTTAGTTCAAAAATGCCAGTTTACCTTGGACATTTATGCAACACCTAATACAAAACAAATCTTAGCTTAACATTAAAAAAATATTATTACTTAGGGTTAAGAAAATTAATTCAGAAAATACCAACAGAAACAGAAAAACACTGCCCATAAACTGCTATATATTCTGCATCAGCATGGAAGAATTAAGTTCACATCACTCAGCTGGGATATTACATTGTATAATTAATACATTTTCAATTGGAAAAAGGAAATGTGCCAGTTTGTCAGTTGTCTTAAATCAAAGTACTACCTTAAATAATGTTGTACAATTAAAATAAAACCAGTGGTAAAACAGTCTACTCTTTACTCACAACATCGATGATTTCTCAAATGATCTCTGTTGGGTTTATGATTAGTGACTTGGCTCAGTGCATGTTATTGGGCAACATGTCATTTCACTTTATGCAAGATTTTAAAAGGAAGAACTCTACTATCCCATCAGTCCATATCCATTAGTTGCACAAATCAAGGGCTAATTTGCAATTTGGACTACATATCCCTGGCAAGGCACAAAGGGGAAATAAAAGCATGCCTATGCTCCTGCGAGGGCTAACAAAACTGGGTTTGCATGTGGTAGGAGAAGCAGCACCTGAAGGTCTAGGGAGGGGGCACAGCTTTACCTGGCATGATCCTGGCATTTTGGAATAATATGCTATCCCTTGCCATGGGCTTTTTCCTTATGGCACAGGACCCCAGAGCTGCCACAACCCGGGCAGCAGTGCTCAGCTGGTGGCTGGGAGGCAGCACAGGGCTAGGTGAGGGGGTGGGACAGGCACTGGGGACTCCCAGGACAGGGCTAGTGCTGGGGGGGCGGGGGGGAGGCTCTAAGTGGCAGGGGGCTGACACTCAGGGGCACTGAGGCATCCAGGGTGTGGAGCTGGCATTGGGGGGCTCTGGAGATGGGGCTACTAGTGGGGGGGAGGGACTATGTCAGGGCAGGCACTGGGGACAGGGCTAATATGGGGGCTAGCACAGGGGGCTTTGGGGAGTTTGAGTACAATGGGCTCTGGAGTTTGAGTACAACAGGCTGGCACTGGGGGAAAAAGGAATGTAAATGAGGCAAACCAAAAGTGCAAATGAAGCGCGGATTTAAATATTCCACGCTTCATTTGCATATTTGCATCCGATCGCTGTTTCAAAAAAGGTATTTTGAAAGTGTAACTGCTGTCTAGACTTTACTCCAAGGAGTACGAGTTCTTTCGAAAAAGGGTTTTTTTTCCCCCCCAAAAGAACCGCATCTAGACTGCGGTTTCACTTTCAAAATACCCTTTTTCGAAACAGGATCGGACGCAAATATGCAAATGAAGCACAGGATATTTAAATCTGCACTTCATTTGCACTTTTGATTTGCCTCATTTACATTCCTCTTTCGAAAGAGGAATGTAGTCTAGACATAGCTAAGGGGGGGGAGGGCTGGCGGAGCTGTAGCCATCTGTTCACGGCAACTCTGGGGGCCAGGGATTTTGGCAGTCCGGTACCATTTTATTTGCATAGTCATTGTTTGCATTACTAACCGACTCTTTGGTCTGATTTACTTTTCCATGGAGGGATGGGGGAATCAAACTAAAGATTCCCACCTTATTGAAATGTATATAAATGTGGGGGAAGAAAACAGTGATGGTCTTCAGCTTGCTTCACCTCCGCCTCTCCACCCCAAAGAGTTACTGGAAAACACCTGGAAATGAAAAGAAAAAACCTGGGGGGGGAAGGGGGCGAACAGAGATGGGGACTGATGTACCCAGGCTAGAAAAGACACCTCTGACCTGTGGAGGACTCCACAATACCTAGGGTGAGGAATTCTTATTTTTAACCAGTTTCTTCAGTCAGTCTAGCTTAGTTTGTATGCTTTATATTATTTTCTTAGTAATCTGCTTTGTTCTGTTTGCTACCTCTTTCACCACATAAAATACTTTTTATAGTTAATAAACCTATTTCTGGTTTATAAAATAACCCAGTTTTTGTAATTACGAACTGGTCTGTGAATCCCTTCCTCCACACTAAGGGAGAAGTTGAATTTCATATAAAACTTCAGGTTTGTATCCTAAAAGGGGGGGGTGTACACCTGAGTGTTGGGTAAGTCCCTTAAGCTGAATCTTTCCAGAGCTGATCTCAGTGTCTGTATTGCTCTGCAGCTGAATATGGCCCTGCCTATGTGCATGCTGGAGGAGGCTTTAGTAACTGGCTCATCAAGGTAGGGTTAAAGTGGGGTCCAGGCTGACAAAAAGGCAGGCTCAGTGGTATCTTCAGGACTCAACAGAAATACAAAATAATACACAAAAAGCTAGGATATAAAATCACCACAACCAGCAGTGTTAGCAATAATTCTTTAAACCTTAATTTAGAAAGAAAGAGAAAAGAAAAGAACACATGGCAAGTTATCTCCCTTCCCCCAAAACAAAATCAGAAGTGAATTGCTGCACCTCATATCTCCAAATCTCTTGCTGATGGCTGTTCCTACATTGCTGATAGCCGCTGTTGCCTTCTGTCCTGCATGGCTCAGAGTTTCATGTGTTTTCTTATAACTAGAAATAGAAACAAAATAGTGGTAAGTGGTTCATATAAAGAGGGACAACAGATGCTCATCTGTTCTGCAATTTGTTTTCTTTCTCCACATTTCTAAATTTGAAACCCATTCTTACTAAGGGTTAAGAATTGGGATGGCTTGTCAGGTGAGGATGTGCAATGCATGCTTCTTATGCAGCTTTCCAAATGCAGCTAGCCCTACTATGACCATATTACTCATAGAATCATAGGGCTGGCAGAGACCTCAGGAGGTCATCAAGTCCAGCCCCCTGCCCAAAGCAGGACCAACCCCACTCCAGGGCCACAATAGAGTGAACACCTCCCTGTGTCACTAAATCCATCATTGTAAAGAGAAAGGGGGAACTGTCCCTCAGCAGCAGCTGATATTGTAGTAATATACATTTCAGCAAAAGTTCCAGTCTGAAGATAGTGTCGGACAGATAGCTATGGGAAAGCAAGGAGTCTCAAAAGTGGTTGTAAACGTTACATTACTACAGTGCGACTCTTAACTTGGGAATTCCCCACATTTGTGAACACATCAGCATCAGAGCTGATCAAGCAACAAAAACAACTGATTTGAAACTTTAGCAATTTTTTTTTTTTTTGTATTTCTGGTCTAAATACAAAGTTTCCATGAAAAATCAAAATTTGAAAAATGTCAGCTAATGTTAAATATTAATATTACAATGGAAGCCAAACGTGCATTGGCACTAGACTTACAGGAACGTATAGCCCCTATCCACGAAGGCCTTGCAATTTAGAGAGACAAAGTGAGAGAGAAAGGGATACCATGAACCAAGAAAAGCCACTATCAACACTTGCTCCTATACACAATCATTGTCTGTGCAATTATTTTTGTTTCTGCCACTATATGTATTGTAACCTGGTAGTTGTTTATTATTTTAAGTGTTGCTTACTTACAACTTTATTCTGCTCCACTGAACTAAATGGCAATATCCCATAGGAATATTGCATAAGAAAATTAGCTTAATTCTGAGTCCTACTCTACATTATTGGACTGTCAAAATAACAGCTTCATATTTGACTTATACACACACACATATACACAGTTAAAACACTTCCTAAAATAATTTACTTACTTATCTTTGCAATTAGCCTAAGTAATTCCAATCTTTTGTTACACTTCCTTAAAATACTGAAGGAAATAAAAACGCTGATAAGATGAAAAAAGACTCCAGAAGAAATATGAACAGCAGGTGCATATTCAAAAGGGTCTGAATCCTTTCTTAAATCACTCAAGTAATGTATAGCATGTGTGTTCAGACACAATCTTCTTAATTTACACACTGGTGATTTATAGGACATGGTTTGACTTGTCATGCTTTCATTCCTCCTCAATGCTGTTAAACTGTTTCACAATTCATAGGTTAATCATTCCACTTTTCTGCACTGACAGTTCTTTTGCTGAACAGACAAGTTCTGATGACATTAAAGCCACTCTCTCTAAGGTATAACATGATGTTTTCAGTGAAGCAAATGATCCCAGAATTAGGAACGATGACCTAACAACAAAATGAGAGTACTTGCAATAAATTACCTTATACCCTGATGTCTAGATTGGTAGAAAAGAAACAATGAAATGAACGTGAAAGCATTATAAATCTTATTTATCCTTTCAGCACGTGCAATAGAAAAAACACATAATAAAACACATGCCAGAGGCCAACTGGGAAACTTTATCGATTTGCCACTTCTTTATGTAGAACATTGTTTTCTTACTTATCGGAGATATGTAAATAATATAGCACTGGGAAGCAGAGGAATTGGGAACAAAAAAAAGAGGATATGTTATTAACATTTGCCATATAGTAAGGGATATATATTACCCACATTACCTCCATGCCACATCTTTTATAACATATAATGATAAAAAACAGAATTAAGGCTGCCAGACAAACCTTGCTTCTTATGCTGGTAAGATTACAAAAATTGTGTACTGCATTGTTTCCCAATGAACACACTTTGGTTATACATACCCTCCCTTCCCCTAAAAACCAATGTGTCCAGCTGATTCAGCAGTTGACCGTTCTAGAACTCCAGTGCTCCACTCCTGCTCTCACCAAGTGGCATTGCTATGACGACTGCAATGTTGGATAAAAGAGCATAAGGGAGAATTGCAAAGGAAAGAACGGTGATTTTGCTTGGTGGTAGTTTTCTGTTTTCGAGTTGTTGTTTTTAAACATATAAAGAAGGCCCAAAAGTTAGTTGGGATGTGGGCTCAGAGGGAGTTAGGATGCAGGAGGGGGCTCTAACCTGGGATAGTGGGTTGAGGTGGGGATTTAGACTCAGCTGAGAGGTGCTTACCTTCGTGGCTCCTGGTCTGTGGCCAAGAGGGACTAAGGCAGGCTCCCTGCTTGCTGTAGCTCTGCGCAGCTCCTGGAAGAAGCCAGCATGTCCCTGTGCCTGTATGCACAGGGTGGCCAGGTGGTCCGCAGACTGTCTGCAGACACCAACCCCTGCAGATCCCATTGGCCACAGTTCCTGGCAAATGGGAGCTGAGGAGCAGGCACTCAGAGCAGGGGCAGCACACAGAACTTCCCTGATTTCCCCTGTGCCTAGGGGCCACAGGGACATTCTGGCCGCTTCCGGGAGCTGTCTGAGCCCTGCTGCATTGCTGACAGAACTTTCAATGGCCCAGTCAGCACTGCTGACAGGGTCACTTTCTGACCAGGCGTTCCAGTTGAGAACCATACACCTGGCAACACTACATGTGTATTGTGAGCGCTGTCAGCTCTTGTGTTGAAAGGAGGGGGGTGGGAATGTTGAATCTCTAAGAAAGCAATCTTTTTTTCCCCCAGATGCAGATTTAGATATTTCAGGGAAGTGGGTGTTACCAAAGACAAATAGTGAGAGAGCTTTAAACATTTTTAACAAGGACTATTTCCCCTCACATTTTATCACATTTAACTCTACAGCATCTCTAATACCATAATCTTCCCAGCCCGTCTCCACAGACCAGCTCCAAAGCCCACAGAAGTCAAAGGAAGCCTTCCAAGAAACTTGAATGGGTTTTAGATAGGGCCTCAGATATTTAGAAAGTCTTTCAGAAAAAACAGGTAAAGAAGGTTTTAAACATGGGGTGAAGGTGGAACATGAAGAAGCTAAAAAGAGGATAGAAAGCCATTTGTTTTTCCTCATTTTCAGGTCACTTTTAAAAAGGCACATTTAGGAACTAGGTTTGCTAAGAGGACCTGGATACCTGACCTTTTAAATTCCAGATCAATTCAAATCTATTGCAAGCCAGTGACAAAAGGTTTATTTTACAGTTGATAGATAACAGCCACCAAATAAATTGAAGGTTTTATTAAATTCACAGCAGACAGAGATGCTCATCTCACAAAACACCATCAAAACTGACTCCACAAGAGGATGGCTCAGCAATGAGAGCAGGGCTGAACAACCATGACGACTGAATCCTCATCTTATTTTATCCAAGTGATACTGAAGCCAGGGGTTCTGCCTCACTAGTAAGGAAACCATATGAGCTTGTAAGCTCCCTGGGAGCAGCGGCATCTCTTTGTCCTGGTGTGCATAGTGCTTAGCCTAATGGGGGTGCTGACTCATGACCATAGCTTCTAAGTACTACTAAACAAAATGGAGAGATGTTATTTTATTAAAATAACTTTTCTAATTTCCTTCTTTAAAGTTGGTTCTCCCATCACAAATGCTGGCTTTATACCATGTATTTCAAATGACAGAGGATATTTCCTAGTGCAAGAGAGAAGAACAGGGCCTTAACATAAGCTTTTTATAGCTATGAGCATACAGCCTTTTGGCTATGCTGATGATCTTAAATCAAATATAAACATTCTAGCATAATGTGATTTGTTCTTTCACAATGGAAACAAACTAAACCCAGAAAGAATGTATTTTTGCACATTGTGGTTGAAATCTTGGCTCCGTTTAATTCAACAGGCATTTACATTTCCTCTCCAAAGTACTGATATTGTGCATTTTTTTCTGCTATATAAATACCAAATGCAACGGATCCCATGTATCAAACTCTCCCTGCCTTCTTCCAAAAAAAACCAACACACCTGCTTGCCACATGGAATTCATTCTAACCTCTACTTCTCATTTATGACATACACCTCAGAAAAGCCCGTCAAACGCTGCAGTCATAACATTTTATAAATATGCTGCTGATCAGAGAAATTCAGAGGCTACAACACAAATTTGTGAAAGTCATGCACATGAACTGATATGCGTTGGTCAGGATCAGAAGTTATTCCAAACCAACCAGCCAAAAGCAATGTGCAATTTGATGTCTCTCTTCAGTAGAGATAAAATAAAATTCCATTCTCTCTGCCACCAACTTATCTTGTATCTTGATCTCAAATGATCTTCCAATGCTAAGCTCCTTTCCTCATCCCTGCATTTCTATTTGCTCCAATTCAGGAAAGCAATTAAGCACAGATTCAACTTTAACTACGTGCATGGTGTTGTCCTAAATAGGGCTGCTTGAATGAATCAGGTCATATAGGCCCAATAGCTGTGTGTAAGGAACATATTACAAGGATTTAATGTAGCTGGAAGCCAAGACAAGAAAACTCCAGGTCCTAGGAAATAACAAGTGTGTTCTTTAACAGAGGGTGGAGTACTTAAAAAAAAAAAAAAAAATCACTCTATTATAGTTTAGAGCTGAATATTTGAATAAAATAACTGGTACACGCCTTTCACTCCCCTTCCCCCCCAATATGAGTATAAACAGCTCTCTGCCACAAATCATCTAAATGCCTTATCTTTGTATGTACAGCAAATTCTACATATGGCAATGAAACTTAAAGGATAATCCCCAAATGCCTGTGTCCACCAGACGAGTACTTTTTGATTAATAAACAAATACATAGATGACGACAAACTGTCCATATCCTTGTGTATTTAAGAGTACTACTTTGTGTAGAGCACACATTCATTGTAGGGACCAAATAGAATAAGACAGATTTCTTAGTCTGACTAATATTACTTTTTTGTAAATCTCAAATACTCTGTCCTTCTTAATAAGAAGCAGGCAGCATTTGTGTTCCTAATACTATAGATGTTACATAACACTAAGTCCAATTAAAACTGTCATGCAAATAGTCTTTGAGCTAATGACACCACCAACATCTCTGGAAAGCTAAGCTTGGATATAGAAAAAATGGCAGTGCTGAAGTTGGAAAACTTTATGAAACAAACACGGATGGGAACAATAATGAAGCACAATAAATCAACAGAACTACAGGCAACTCTGGCCATTATGGAGATAAGAACTTTAACTTGCATTCTGCTAAAAAGTTACATAAGGGTCAATCTAAGCCAGGAATGAAATGAAAACTTTTCCCTCTCCTCTCACATTTTTATCCTCCTTTCAGATTACTAGGATAGATGTACACTTTTTCACAAATGACAAGTCCACAGAGTTTAGTGGTTTTGCCTCATTATACGTGGTTACTGAATTATGTGTTAAACATGTATTTGTTAAACACTATTTATTAAGATGCTTTTGGTGCCTGATTTATATGTATAAATCTTGCTGTTTTATACCATGTCAAAAATATTGGTAAGTAGTGACCTTCCAGTCTTTAACAGGGTTTCTGACTTCCACGGTCATTATGATATTTCTCAGTGTTAATAGCATTAGCTAATGCTTTTCAAATTCTCATGTAACAGCCACTCACTAACTATTAGTATTTTAATGTACATCACATTTTAAATAATTTTAGAAGCCAATAAGAGTAGCAATGAAATGCAGTATTCAGGTTAAGAACTATAAATGTTAATTCAGATCTGCCCTGAGAAAACAGGATAGAATAGACAGTGTTTAGTAATTACCCCCTTGGACTGCTTAATGCTCAGAACTACTGAGATATGTGGTCTAACACAACTTTTCACTATTGGCCTTCAAATAATCTTTATTTATAATTACTTGGTAAGTACTGACAGTGTGGGATCAGTGGATGTAAATGATAATGACAAGTTCTTAAGATGATCAATAGCTAGTCAAAAGCAGTCTAAAATACAGACAAATGACCCTGAGCCTTCAGACAGAGAAGCCTCTGCAGAAATTAACTTAAGATTCAATAAATTTAGAGCAAAGATATTCAAGAAACAATGGATCACCAACTCACTTGTTAGTTCTGCATGGTAAATTCATTAGGCTGGATTCTCTTCATGCTCATAGTGCTGTAAACCCACTGAGTCTAATAGTTACTCCACATTTACACTAGCCCACATAAGAAAAGAATCTGACACTATTTCAATAGTTATTCCTGAATTATATTAAAACTAGAAGACTTACCCAGCATTGCTTGAGTCCTTCAGGGTACGGGGCTGGGTAGTGCGTGGGGGGTGCACAGGCCAGTGGGGGATGTACACCCCTCCACCAGCATCTCCCATGGTGCGGAGGGGGATGTAGAGGCCTCCCCCTAGCTTCTCCCTGGGACCAGTGGTCACACAGGCCACTTGCCAGCGCTCCCCAGGCCTGGCCTGGAGAGAGCAGTGGCCCCGTAGGTCACTTGCTGGCGCTCCCTGAGGCTGACCCAGGACAGAAGGGGCTTGTCATTGGTGTGCTTGCTGCCTGGGTGTTCATTCATGAGTTTCACTGTCCCTGATCTCACACCCCTCTGTTTCCATTTGATATGAAAAGATTGCATTCCTTGCATATCCCATTATCTTGGCACAACCAAACCCTCACCTTGCTTTAAGTTAGGATAAGTGGAAGCTGCATACCACATTTGGATGTCCTAGTTCTTACTTTTTAGGAGGAGTTCTTCAACAAACAAACTCACAGATGGACAGACACATTTCTAAAATATATAGTAAGATTATAAAAATCAGGCTTCCTATATATGGGGAATCAACATTTATTTCTTGGTATCAGGGGAGAGGAAAGATGATGCAGGTCAGGGAGGGTAAGGTTTTTTTATTATTATTATTTTGTCCATGTTTTACTCCGCTTTATCCAAAAAAGGATTAAATAAAAATTTTTCACACCTCAGCAAATAGTACATGAATCACTACCAGGATTAATCTGTAATTAAACTGACCTGCCTCAATCTGAACTTTTCTAGTATTTATCTTCTGTTACTTGGTTGCCTTCTGAAATTCCCAGTTCATTTTTCTCTGCAGGTTATACTACCCAGTGATTCCTATAACCTTTGGGAAGAACAAAAGGTCTCAGAGTAGTCTGTAGCTGAAAAAAACTTAACACAATGAATGTCCAGAAGCACCTGAGACACTAACAAAAAACATACATTGTATCATGAGTTTTCGTAGGCATAACCCACTTCTTCAGATGTATGAAGCAAGGGCATTATTGGAGGCAATCTTAGAGTAGATATGCACCTACAGTTAGATATTTTTCACAACTATTTACAGTAAAAAACCTTTTTTATTAATTATTGTGACACTGTGGGGTTGGACAACTGACCTCCCAGGGAGCTAAGTTATCCTCCATTAGATAAAGTAGACTTGCAGCATATTTTGATCATATCACCTACCAAGCCTGACTTATATAACTCTTCACTCCTATTTGCGTTGCCCTCAAATGAGAACAAGGCACTACTGCTGATTTTTATGGCAGATTTAATGCAAACAAATAAAAGGAAATATTGATTCACACAATATGTAATTAGTACAATATACTGCTTCACACACTATATAGTCAGACTGCACATATTTATTAGATCGAGTTAAATACTGTAACTGGATACGTAAATGATCAATATTTACAGTTACACAGAATAAAATCGGATATTCAAATCTCACACTTCAAGGTACTAGCTGATCTCAGGCCAGGAAGCTGAAGTTTGATCGTCCTTCAAGGACTCAAATAAGCCAGTAAAAAGCAGTTATAAATATATTATTCCCATCTCATAGCAAATCATGTATTTGATATGGCATTTTGATTTAAAAAGTTATATTATATGGAATTCAAAGAGCACATGTTAGTTGGATTAGGATTTGTCTTACTGACATCTCAAATGTAGTTGACCTCAGTGAGTGTGGGGATTTCTAATGGGTCCCCCAGGATTGGTTCTTTATCCAATGCCATTCAATTTTTTTTCCCCAAAAAACCAAAAAAACCCCAGTGATCTAGATGAAATTTTTGTTGCTAACGTTTGCACATGAGAAAGACTGGTGAGACTGTAAACAACAAGAACAGCTGACTGTTACAGAATCCTTCCCACTGCAGATGCCCTAGGCATTGGTGATAACTTAGTCTCTCCTATTCTCTTCGTGTGACATACAACTATTGGCCTCAGGACTGTAATGATTAGTCTAACCCAATTTACTGTGCTCACTGAGTGAAATTAATGGCTGGGCATATAAAGGCTTAATGAGCTAATGGTCCCTTCTGGCATAAACTCTATGAAACTATGAATAATTGGGTATAAATATTTTAAAGTCAGCATCAGTGAAACATATGACAACATATATTGTTAATTAATGTACCTTCATTTTGCTAATGGCATTCAATAGTGTTCTCTTTTGGTCTTTTCTGGCAAAGATTAATCCATTAGGAGCTTTCCTTAGTGATAAAGCTTTCACAAGATTTAAGAAGACTCAAACAAGAACAAAACCATACAGGAGCAGAGCCTGGTGGCACAAGCCATTTCTTACAGAGCTTGATTCTTTTTCAGGATTAAAGCATTAGTCAGCTTAAGAATGAAATGCTCTAGAATGAATGTAAAGCAGCTAAGAAACTCTTGGCTTTACAGATATTTTGCTAGGGATTCCATGGAAAAGCGGAGGGCTAACTAGAGTATTAACAACACATTTGATTTGAGCTTTGAAATGCATTTAAATGACATATGTTTCAAGAACAGTCTATTCTAATAATCCACAATTAAGAACATGTTCTTAAGAATGTCAGAGTGACTGAGCTTGTATCTTGCCATTTCACCCGTACAGATAAGCACAAAGGTTTATCAGTGACCTGAACTTAAATTTTAATTTGGCAACTAGCGACAGAGGCTGCAGCTTTTTCTCCTCTGCCTACCTGGAACCTATAATAGCATTTATAGTGAAAGTGAAGCAAAAATGTAATTTTGCCTAATGTAGCACTGTAATGGTCACCTCACTAAACTGATACTTGTAAATGTCTCACCAGGAATTGATTTTCAAAAAAAGTCATCTGTATCTACAGAAAAGGGAAACCCTTTTCTTGGCATTCACTCGCTTTCACTAGCACTGCTCTAGTTAAAGTTAGATCTGTGCTTTTAGGATAAACCTTCAATTTCAGGGGGCATGTCATTTGGATCAACACTCAAGAGTCAAACTCAGAGCATCAATGGAATTAATCCATTTATGACAGGTAAGAATATAGTCCTTAGACTGACATTTTGAAAAAGAAAAAAATATATACCACCCAAAAAACCCTCACAACTTATGCTTGGCAGAATTTTTATTTTTAACAATGTTTCCTGTCCCCAAATAAAGACAGACAGACAAAAAGGAAATTACATGGGTACTTTGCTTAGACAGAACACCCCTCAACTCATTCAAAGGACTTATGCTCCCATTTGCCCTTAGCGATGGAGAAATCAAAAGAGAAGCCAGAGGGTCTGGAAACTTTATGCATGGCACGTGTATACAGCAACCACAGAGTCTGAGTGATGCTCCGGCACATGTCTCCAAGCTAACTTTGTCTTGTTGGCATAGGTTGCAGAGCAGTGAGAAGTTGCAGCTTGAAGCAGTGCTTGCTTCAGTATTGGCTGTACAAGCCCACTTAGAACCCTGGGTAACTGTTCAGCTGGCTTTCCACAACTGAAGTGTGTACCGCCACAGCCTCGCCGTTCTGAGCAAGCTAGAGTAAAGCTAGCAGGACAGACATACCCCGCAATGTTCTTTTGATGCAGCCCCTCTTTGCCTCTGAAAAATTAGCAGAGGGATCTGCCCACAAAAATCTACACATCCTGGGAGATCTGCCCAAGGCTGGAATAATGCCAACAGGCAGAACCAAACCTGGGACCTCTGGAGCTTAGTGCATGAGCCTCTATAGCTTGAGCTAAAAGCCAGCTGGCTCTTAGCTAAGGCTGTAGAGCAAACTCATTATCTCTCCCTGTAAGTGGTCTAAGTTCTACCACATGGGGGAAGAGAGCCACATGCAATAGGCATGGGGTCACAGTAGTACTATGCAGACAGCACTCTGCCTTGCTTATTGGGGTCCCTCCATGACAATTGAGTAAAATCACTGAATGAAAATTTGGCCTCACTGAAGTCAAAACAGTTTTACCATAGATTTCAATGGCCAAGATTTCACCTATTGTCTGTCTGGACCTTCAGTCAGAGCAAGAAGGTGGGTGGGGGAGAGCATCCAGAGGCTCAAGAAGGGGTCCTTAAGGCATTAATACTGACAGTTATATGTAGTATTGCCCACTAGCCTGTAGTACTTAAAACTATGTTTTGGGGAAACAATTGGCTCTAAGGCACAAACTTCTTCTATCCGGTCAGACTAGCAGAGACATACACCAGAAAGAGAATATGGGTAATGCACAGAATTCTTGAAAGTTTTTTTGGTTAAAGAAATCACAAAAAGGACATGACCTGATGTCAGACCTGTGCAGTCTTGCAGACTTCAACAGACCTGGACAGGAGTAATAGAACAGAATCTGATCCATGATCTGTAGTTCACACTGTGAACATAATTTTAAAAGGGGGTCAGAGTGAACTTCTACATACAATTTATTTTCACCTGAAATAAGTTCAAATGCGTTTGGTGATCTCAGTCATCACTGTTTGTGCTTCATCACACTATTTGGCACAACTGTCAGATACTGTTCAAGACTAACAAGAATAAAAAGGGGGAGGCAAATCATGACAGAGGTGAAGCTATATAGGAATAGAAATATAGGGCCAGATGTTGCCCCCTCCCACTCATGCTGAACAGTCGTCCCTGCTGATTTCCACATGACTACTTCTTAAGTAAGGCACTGTTGTGCTGTGAATAACAATGGGCAAAAAGTAGCTTACAGAAATATATGATTAGCATGTGTCTGCACTGTGGGATCCAAGCCCAATCCAGAGCCCACCAAAGTCGGTAGGATGGACTCCTATGACTCTACTGGGCTTTGGAGCTGGGTCTATGCTTGATGGAACCAACACCATTATTCTTAAAAGCACATTTACTTGCAAATTTAAAGAACAACATTTCTAAAAACAGTGACACATAGCTAGCAAAAACACCCATATTTCCATGCTAATCATTACTACTGCTTGTTATTAATCCTGTGGGGGAATGCAGGATACTGCATTCTCGAAATTCCACAGCAGGATTACAATTGCCCATACATTATGGCCGACTGAGAAATTTCTGATCCTCTAGGACACATTGCTATATATTTAATGTCATACTAATAAAGCCTCCGTATATTACGCTGTTAAATTGTACAATGCAAGCAGAGCACCGTGCTCTCCTGTTTTCATACTGACTGATGGAAATCTGCACAACAAAGGAACAAGGTCTGGCTCTGCCACAATATACCGGATAATGGAGGATTATCCTCAAGTTACTGTGAGCAAAGATGACCCTGTACACATGAATCCTCACTAGGGTTCTGGGGAGGTATCTGTGTTCCATCTCTGGATGTGGGGATAGGAGCAAGAGGTCCCTATTGGACTCCTTGGCTGCTTGCTAGGAGCCCAGCTCTGAAGGCAGAGCCACCACCCACAGCACCACAGAAGGTTGGCACGTTTTGGTATTAACACCCTTACTTCTGTACTGCTGTCTGCAGAGCTGGGCCCTCAGTCAGCAACTACCATTCCGTAGCCTCTCCCAACTTTGAAGACTGTGCAAAATTAAGAGTGACAATACCCCAATCTCCCTTCAACTCACTTTAGAACTGCACACCCAATTTGAGTAATGCTCGTTTCCCTCTTGTGAAATCTGTATAATATTGGGTAAAAGCACACACACAAAAAACAGATTTCACCATTCAAGATACATTTTTCACGGCTATGAATTTGGAAGAGCCCTAATCATAAGACACAGAGAAACTAAGGTATGTCTTGGGAGCCATCAGACCACACTGTGACATAAAAGAAGCTGTTGCCAGATAATCAATAGGAAAAGTTTGGTTATAATAATTACCCCTTTGTAAATTTACTGGTCCACTCCTGATGCTGCCCAAGACAATGCTGGAGTGACTTGCTGCTGTTACCAAAAAGACCCAGAAGGACACCGATGGGCAAAACGGCAGACAAAGCTGCATCTCATGGGAGGACTATGGTGAGGATGCCTTAGTCTTTTTTATACATATTTCCAGTGCTTCATGTGAGAGATCGATGATCATAGACATCGCAGGATACATTAACCTGACATCAGCTACAGATGATTATTTAAAATTTAATGGATGAAACAGGGCCAGAAAAGCACTGAACTCTTTAGGACTATTTTGCCACATGACTTGCGTCACAACATGGAAAGGATTAGAGCAGGGCTACTCAACTTTGGAAGCCCCCGGGGGCACAATGATACTCACAGCACATGCTAAGGGCCACAACTTAAGTGTGGTTGCATGCATATATATATATATATATATATATATATGCAAATAGCTTCTTTCACACTGACGGGCATGAATACAAAGATTAAGGCAGGACTACACAACACGCAGGCCCCATTTAAGTTAGTTCTGCTGATATTAATAAAATGCAATATTTACCCGATTTTCAAGCATATGATAGCACTTTCTATCAGCAATGACAGTCCAGGAATTTAACTACTGTTGATATGCGTTTAGAAGACTATTATATTGACTACTTTTTTGTTTTGGCTCCCACCCGCGACTGCATGTTGAGCACTGCGTAAATCCAAACCGCACCATGGACCGCAAACAAATGGGCTGCAGGCCGTGTGTCGAGTAGCCCTGAATTAGAGTGTGCATTTCTTCTTCTTATACTGGGAACTGCAAAACTTATTTTAAACATGAAAGAAAGAGATGCAGCCAATCATAAGCAAAGACCTATAATCAAGCAAAAATTCATGTTATATAAGCCACTTATCTTGGTAGGAAAATGTTAATTAGGAAAATAAATTTTAAAAAGCAGTGCAACTGCCTTTGTATGTTGTAAATAAAATAAAATTATACTTTAACCCAAAATTACTACATTTTCTTAAAACCCACCAACATTATCCTGTTTCCAGCATCTCATTAAAAAGTGCAATTATTTATACTTGAAAATAAATTGCACATAGCACTGTAAGCTACCGAAATGTCTGGCAGTCTCTATTCACTGCAAACCTGAGCTCAGGAAAAATGATTCTATCTGAACGCCTCCTCAGCTACCACAAACATGGAATGATTGAAGTTGATTACTCATTCTTTAGGAAGCTATTGGTATGTTTTATACAGGCAAAAAGGCCTGTGAAAATAAAGCCCCCCTCTTCAGACATGTAGGTTATGTTAAAATCAGCCCATTGTAGAGCACCAGAGGAAAAAGAATGGACAATAAGAAGTTTAAAAACACCCCACCAGGTTTGAAATAGTTCTGGCCATGATAGAAATCTTGGAAATGTAGGACCGGAAGGGAACTTTAAGTCCATCTGGTTCAGTCCCCTGCACTAAGTATTATCCAGATCATCCCTGACAGGCCATTCTAGTCTAACTGGTTCTTAAAAACTTTCAATGACAGATTTCATAAACCCCCTAGGTAATTTATTCCAGCATTTAACCAGTATTTACAGTTAGGAAGCTTTTCCTCTAACCTAGATCTTGCTGCAATTTAAGTCCATTACTTCTTGTCCTGTCAACAGCAGTTAAGGAGAACAATTTATCACCCTCCTCTTTATAACAATCTTTTATGTACTTGAAGACTTATACCTACCCCAAGTCTTCTCCAGACTAAATAAACCCCCATTTTCTCAATCTTTCCTCACAGTTCATGTTTTAGGCCTTTAATTCATTTTGTTGCTGCTCTCTGGACTTTCTCTAATTTGTCCACCTATCCTGAGCGGTGGTGCCCAGAAATGGACACAAGTAAAGGAGTTAGATCAAACAGAAGGTATTTTACATTCAGGGCTGAAAGATTTAACAGCCTTGCAACTTTTCTATTAGAAAAGCTACTTTAGCTCTGACATTTTGCAGCATTGTTGCAAATATTGAATTGCACTGGAATAAATAGGAGTTGGCCTGGAACTACAGCCAACAGGAGATGTGATGGCACAGCTTGTAGACAGAGACAGCATACAGATCCCCCTGACCCTTCCACCAAGGAGCTACTTAAGGTAAGCACCACACTGCCAGAGCCTGCATCCCAAACTCTTTTCGCACTCCAGACCCCTCACCCCTGTTCTGATTCTAGAGCCCACATTCCCAGCCAGAGACCTTATTCTCACCCTAACCTCCTGACCCAGACCAGAGCTCTCTGCTCCACCCAAACTCCCTCCTGTAGCCCACATCCCACACTCCAAAACCCCTCTCAAACACCTTGTTTCTGAAACTCCCACTCCAAAGTCCACATCCCCAGCCAGAGCCCTCCTCCCCTCCTGGATCCCAACCCCTACCCCAGCCTGGTCAAAGCGAGTGAGTCCTACTCCAATACAGACAAAATTATTCAGTCCAAAGCTTAAAGTGTGTTGTATCTGTCCTGGGTCTTCATTTTGTGGTAGACTCAGACAGGTTTCACCACTATTTCCTTACATGCATCATTAACTCTTTTCCCCATGCTAGACAGAGACCCATGTTAATTTTACTCAGTAGCACAAATAAAAAGCCATCTCCCCACCCTACAAACAAGCAACCCATTTTTCAAAAACACCCTCTTGGCAGACAGCAACTGAGCTAGACCATTAGGGATCCACAGTATCATTGGTTTGATTTTTAAAAGATTTACAGGTAGAGACTTTTCCTGAGTCGATTTAACAACACTTCAATGTCAATAACCATCATTTATACATTGCAAGTGGTATACCAATGCTTTGCACTTCTACAGTATCTTTAATTTATGGATCTCACCTAGCTGAGCCTCTCCACATTCTTGGAAACTAGGTAAGTATTCTTAATATCCGTATTACATACAGGTAAACTAAGGCAGAGCCACAGAGTGAGACTCAACTAAATTCAAACTGCAATCATATGAACAAACTCGGGAATCATGAAGTTAAGTATCCCTGTCCTAACCACTAGACACAGCACTACTTCTCCTGTGACAATTTCCCAGTGTTGTCTTCAAGTCATCATTGTCAAGTCCAAGTCGAGTCTCAAGTCACTACAGTTCAAGTATCAAGTCGAGTCCCTAAAGTCACTTTCGAGTCAAGTCCCAAGTCGAGTCTCAAGGCTTAATTTAAAAAATGTCAAGTCACTTTTGTACAAGCCATCAATATCAATAAATGAAAACAGTGATTATTATTTAACATAAATCCGAATCATACTTGCAGTACTTGCTAACTACTAGTAGTCTTGTTTAGTTTTTGACTACTCAGCTAAAAGGTAACAAACTACACACTTTATGTATTTATACAAACATATTCATAGTAGCCTTGAGCTACAGCTATGTAAAACTAGGTGCACAAAATGAAATTAGAAATAAAAAAAGTCTTCATTCATTGACAAAGTTAGTATTCGGTATTACATTTGAGAAATATTATCTTTTCCACCACATTATCACCCAGTCTGGCACAATGTGGGCGCATTACAATCCCTCCTTGGCTAAACACCCTTTCAACTGGTGCACTACTGGCAGGAACCATAAACACACTCATAGCAGCCTTGTGCAACAATGGAAGGCCTTCTCCATTACTTTTCCAGAAAGATCTCTCATCCATGCCATCATCTGTTGGGGGTATCTTAGCAGCTAGCTCTTGATAACACCTCAGCCAGGAAATTTTGATGATGAGCTGTGACGTGGCGATGTTAGCTGGCCTTCGATAAACGTACAGTGAGGATGCAGGTTTTGATTTTTTAACTAGTGGGCCATCAGCATCAGAGTTTGAGACATTGTCACAGCCAGTACAGCTAAAGGCAGACAAACTGAGGATTTGAACAAAACTGCTGAAGTTATAAAACAATTTCTGCTTTCACAGCATTAGTTTTAACATCATCAGAACTAATTTTTTCCAGCCACCAGAAGCAAAAATGAGGGTCTAACACGGCCGCCAGAAAGTACATGAAATGACTGAAAGCCAATAGTGATTTTTCTGTGTCATCCAAAGGATTTGGTAATGGATCAAACCAGCATTAATGCAAATGACAATGAAACGTTTTTCACTACTGCTTCTTAAAGCTGTAACCATGTTCCCCAAGTATGTTGGAATAAACTCCAAAAGGTGGTGGTATAGTTCAATTATTGATGGCACCACTGCTGAAATCGTAACATGCTGTTCACCTTGCACTTTATCTGTGGCATCCAGAAATGGCTGGAGTAGCAACGCTAGTTCTCTTAGTTGGGAATAATCCCTCTGACTGGGTTTTAAATTATACTGGTTTTGTTTTTCAAGCATGTGTTTCAGCTTTTCTTCATCCAGGGACAAAAAAAAGCATTTATTTGTCTGAGAGTACTGTTCCACCTGGTGGCATTGGTTTGGGGAATACTAGCTTGAAGACCAAACCTTCTTTCAAAGGCTTCCTTGAATAGGGTACTTGTGTGAAGACTGCAGATTTTTGACACTTTTGCCTGGGCACCATAGAACTTCGCCTCCTTGAGACCATCCCCGACAGTGAGTTGCAGAGTACGAGCAAAGCAACTTAATCTCTTAATTGGAGGTCTGCTTGAGTTTACATGATGGATGACTTATGTAACGACTTCTGGGTTTAAGTCTTCCCATTTTTTCAAAAGTGTCATTTTGAAAAGTGTCATCTTGCATATCAATTTGCTGCTCTGATTCATGGTTGTTAAATGCTAAGGTGAATGCTTTATGAATGTTCACAGAATTGTCTGTTATAACAGATCTAATTTTATCCTTGATTTTATAAGAATCACATATGTTCTCAAACACTTCTGCAATGTTCTCACCAGTATGCTGGCCAAGGAACCTTTCACACAACAACAATTTTGTCATGAGTGCGTACCTTATTATCATGTGGGCTGTTACTCCTAAAAAGCCTCTCATTCTTCTATCTGACCAGATGTCGAGCATCAATGCAATCGTGTCTGCTTCAGAAAGAAGTGCCAACACATCAGCTTTCACATTATGGTACAAATTGTCCAGTTCTGTCATAACCGAAGACAGACTTATTTCTTGTGACTGGGGATCCAACACATGACCAAATCACCTGAACTGCAGTTTTTCTGCTATTGAAAGTGGTAGTGAGCAACCGATTATCAGGTCCCTAATCAAAGAACTGATTATTCTTCTTTGTTTGGGATGATTTATTCCATAAACACCTTGATCATCATGCTTTATAATGAAATCCAATATTTTACACTCCGAGGTGGGATCGATCGTGGTTTGTCGCAGATAGTTTTCGTACTCACTGTGCTTTCCCGTATGGGTTTTTATATGGCGCAAAAAATTGGAAGTTGTTGCAATGCCATCAGTGATTACAACCCCACAGAATTTGCACTTCGCTGATCGTGTTCTCTGTTTTTTTGGTCAAATCAATAAATCCAAATTTTATGACATTGAGTTTTCTTGCTCATTCTTCACAGATGGATATTAACTTTTTGATTATTTTAATATTTTTATTTTTTCTTTTTGTTCACTTTGAAATGTCAAAAATGGCGTATTAATGTAAAATTTCATAAATAGACATACACATACAATCAATAAGATTTTCACATTGTTGTCGTCGTATCTCTATGTAAAACCAGAAATTGCACCTAGATGTGTTCAAAACAACAACAAAAAACAATGGAACACATTCACCATGTATTGCATCGTTTCGAAAGAAAATAACCCACAACAATGTAGCATATTGTTGACAAGTAAACACGATATTTTTATCAATTTATTTTTTACAAATCTGAAATCTCGCATCTTCATGCATATAATAATTGCTTACTTGACTGAAGTACTTCGGGTTGCCAGGTGTCCGGTATTCTACCGGACAGTACAGTGTTTTCTGATTTTTCCGGTTGCGCACCGGACGGAAGCCTGGCATGGGCAGGGGGAGTGGCTGGAAGGCGGGGCCATGATCAGCGCTAGGACCCTGTGATTGCGCAGAAGCCTGGCGGGAGCAGGGGGAGTGGCTGGGACTCCCAGCCACTCTCTCTGCCCCCACCAGGCTTCTGACATGCCCAGAGCGGTGATCGCGGCTCCACCTCCTAGCCTGCGAGTCCCAGCTGGGAGGCGGGGCTGCGATCACCGCTCTGGGCGCATCAGAACAGCGGCATTTTTTGGACAATTTTTTCACCAAGTCGATTTAACAAAATTAGCGAGTCTCAAGTCGAGTCACCTAGGCGACTTAAGTCAGACTCGAGTTCAAGTCATGAGACTTGAGTCGACAACTCTGCAATTTGCTGCTTTCAATTATTGAAGTAGATTATGAAAAATGGTAGAAAATTCCCATATGGAGTCATAGATATGTTTCTTGTTGCTGCTGCTGTTTTGGTACAAAGAAACCCCCCAAGAAGTAGGAAAACAAATATAATGTCATCGGATCAGAGATTTTCTATCCCCAATCTGGGGTTAGTGTAATATGGGTAACATTTGAGAGGTACAGTAGGATTGTAGGTTGTTGCTGCTTCTGCAGGAATTTATTTAAACCACTTTAGTATTTTGAGGAACCTACTATGCTAGTTCCTGCACCTTGTTCAAGTTTGGCCACATATTTCAGCAGATAAGGCCTAAAAGATGAAGTACACAATATGCTACGCCATGGAAAAGAATGAATTTGTACAGGTTTCGTACTCACGCAGAAGTAGTCTGCATGTCGTGCCAGCTCTTGCTAAAGTTCTGTTTCAGCTCATTCATCAGGCTGACACCAAGCTTTTGTTTTAGTTCTGCCAGGTGCTTCTCTTTGGCTGCTAACACTTGCCGTAAAGTTGAAATTTCATCTTCTAGCTGAATAGAAAAAAAAAATGTTAGCTCATCATGGAAGGATAAATCAATACCACATGCTCAGAGTTAGAAGCTGTAGGAAGGTTCATGTGCATCTGTATTTGACAGTGAGGCACATGGTGTGTGTGTGTGGGGAGAGAGATTCCTTGGGAAGCTGCTCAGACCACCACATCCATTAGTATAATTCTTTTCAAAATTCACATCTCTTTAAATATATGAACCCTCCCCCCACACACACACCTAGCAAGGAGGGGAATTCTCTCACCATCAGGAAAAAACACACAGCAACTACTGTTTGGGGCATCAGGAATCTTTCAATGAAGTCACTTGATTTACACAGAAAATGAGAGTGGTAAGAGCAGAGGAAGACCATGCAACACAGACACCTTCTTTTGAATGCATGAGCTTTGCATTTCCTACTTACAGAGCTTCAGCTTAACAAGGGTTACTGCCCACCTGCCTTGGATCATATAAAAACACTCATAGGAGGCCTGCTCCAGCCCCCACTAGGGATGTTGGATATAGTGTAACTGAATAGTCATGTAACCACATGAAATCTTAGAGGTTACACAACCATTCAGTGTGCTCCTGGCCCCATCCCTGGGAAGCCCCCTGCTACGCCACACTTCTGCTTCTGCATCAGAGGCAGCAGCTCAGGATGGCAGGCAGAGAGTCTGCAAGGGGAGCCAGTTTAAAAACCAGCTCGCCATGCAGACTGCTACCTGCTGCCCTGTGCTACTGCCTCTGATACTGAGGGAGCAGCAGGGGTAGCAGCAGCGCCTGTCCATGTGGGGTCCAATTCCATCGACTACTCGATTAATCAATAAGGGGGCACTTGCTATCCCACTGCGCCTCTCCCTTTGAAATATACAAGAGCCGCCCACGGGGTTCCCTCTGTCTCTCTCCCTTTGAAATACATAAGAGCCACCTGTGGCTCTTGTACATTTCAAAGGAAGAGGCACAGAGGGGAACCCTTGCCAGTGAGGACTGCTTTGTTCCAGCTGCCTCTCCCCCTTTGAAATTGACAAGAGCCACAGGTGGAGACAGTGCTGGGGAAGAGAACCAGCTTTTAAGCCTGCTCCCCCAGCACCAACTCATGCTCCCCCTCCTTGCGGCCTCTATCAGAGAGAGGCAGCAAGGCGGGGGGGGGAAGGCGACTAGTCAAGCTCCTATTTGACTATCCGCTTACATCTCTAGGTTATCGTAAGGTTATCTGATGACAACCCTACCCTGCCCCTCCCCACAGTAGGTTTCAAATAAAGAGCACTGTTAAAAAAAAAAAAAAAAACTGCTGTGCTTTTCTAATGTGACTTTTAATCTCTGTTGCTGTTTCACATGGAGTGAAATAATTAAAACAGATTTTTACAAAGCACTAGAAGCTACCAAGGGTTGCCAAGTACAGAGACCACACTGTTATAGTGTAGATACAAGGACTGTTATTGGACCTGGCCCCTGTCTGGACTAGGGACATTAATATGCATTTAAGTAACCACGTAAATGCTGGTAGCAGCTCGGGGCGGCAGGCACCTCTCTCTGGGGGCTGGTGCACCTGGGGAGATGGCTTTTAACCTACTGTTTGTACTCTGACAAACATCTTTTCAATTTTTCAGTCTTCGTTTTATACAAAAATAATGCTGTTCACTAGTATATTAATAGGACATTTGATTAAGGAGAGGACAACTAGAAACAGTTTACCATTTACTCAGTCTTCTCATGCTGAGAGTCAGCATCAGGCTTAAAATCTCTACCAGGCAAGCCTCACAATCTAAGCAGAAGTAGCCCCCTGTAATAATGAATCTGCAGTAGTCATGGGAGAGGGAGGGAAAGACTAATGTAATTATCATTCTTGACATCACAATTAGAATTTCCATTAAAGTGGTTTTGTTTTTTTCCTGCATATCCAATAAATAGATGTCCAAGTGGAAAGCTGGCCACCCTACAATGTCTGAAAACTGAACCCTCGCCTGCCTCTTCCCACAAAGCTGAACTCATGCTCTGCCTCTTCTCTCAAGCCCCATACTCCATTCACCCTTCTCCCGCCTACCCTACCATTCTCTCACCTCAACTCCAGAATGAGCAGCCCCAAGGGATTTGCCAACCCCCCAGCTCCAGCAAGCTGCCTGGGAGTGCAGATCAGAAGAGTGCTATGGGAGCAGCCAGGCAGCCCCCTGGAAAGATAGGGTGTGGCCCTCCTGCATTACAGCCTCACAGCTCCCTCTGCACTGTGTGCCCAGCAGTCCCCTTTCCTGCCTGACTGAGCCCTCTCCACCCCAGAGCTGCCTGAGAGTGCAGCCAGGGGAAGCGCCAGCTGGCAGGGCAGCACACATTCCTTCCCCTTTGGGGAACGGTCCATACCTGCTTGTACAGGGAGATCTTGGTGAACTAGTTAAATGCCTGGACCGCTGCTGAAAATTGGAATATCAATCATCATACTTATGGCCAAAACCAGCTAAACCAATAGATCTTAGTAAGCCACTACAATGGCCTTAGTATAACTAAGCAAGCAGCTTGACTGATATTTTATGGCGATGGTGACTAGGGTTCCAGGGGAACCAAATAAGGTCACTTAATTGGGGCCAAACTGCAAAGAATAGGGCAGACAATCCCCAAAGCTGGTGGATATTCCAATACTTACCAAGCCAGCACAAAACAGCTTCTGTAATAGCTTCTGGGTAACTATTAAGGTAACACCTCAGTTCTCTTAAAGCAACCCAGCCTTAGACCTCCACTCAGATACTCAACTTAAATAGAATGAGGATCACAAAAGAAAGTTCTTGCAATCCTGAAGGATCCAGACACATTACCTCCTAGGTCATGGATATTTCAGTTCTTTAAAAACAAACAAACAAACAAAAAAACCACACATGCTTATAAACAATTCTTATTAACTACATTAAAATGTATTTTAAAAGAAAAAAAAGGAGTATTGGTTAAAAGATACATACAGACACAAGTACACTTGTGAGATCAGATTCACAGTATAAGTTGTGAGCTTTGTGGTTGCAAAGAATTCTTACAAAATTAGTACGTAGGTTATAGTCCAATGCTCATATTTCAGAATGAACCCAAGCAGGCTTGGCGATCTCAAATCTTGTGACTCAAAACTCTGAAAAAGGGACTGAATGACCCACCCAAGCTGTAGATGTATTTCAGATGGCTCTTCAAGCCAGCAAACTCACTAGTATTGCTAGGAACATGATGGACTTTGAAGTCTTCTGTATGTGTGTGACTGCTTTATCATTTAACATTTTTCTTCTTGTTCTTTTTTCTTTATAGTAAACCTTTAGTTTTATAGACACTAAAGGATTGGCTAGAAGTGTGGTATTTGGTGTAAGAACCAAACCTATAATTACCTGGTAATGTGGCTGACCCTTTGGAATCAGAAGAATATTTTGTATATGTAAGCAGAGTTTTTTAAATAATTTCACTATACTTGGACCTACATGCAGATTGGGAGCCAGAGAACTGGAATGCAGTAAGGGGGCCCTGTAATTTCTCTTTTGCTTCTTTTTTCACCATTGGAGGGGAAGGGGGAGAAATCAGAAGCAGTTTGTGACTAGTTGGGAAGTTTAGCTTCAGTGTTGCCCACCAGTTTGGGGACTATCTGCTCTCCTCTTTGCAGCCTGCCCTCACTTTGGCAATTTCAGTGAGGGCTGCCCCCACACACTCTGTTACAGTTTCACCAACTCAAATAAATAATGGAAGAAAATATGGGGTAGTTAGACTCTTCAGGAACACATCATAGAGTCCCCATCAGCAGCTGAAAGTTGGGCCAATTGGACAGCTGTCATCGTGCCATTCAAGACTACTCCAGACTTCAGTAATTACTAATTTTGGGGACATTTTACTAACCTGATGCAGATGTACGTAAGTGCTTGAGACTAAATAAAGTAGAGCTTCAACTAAAAGCACTCTTGTGGCATACTGTTTGTGCCAGCCACCTATCAAACAGACAGAGCTCCATTGATTTAATTCCTGCAACTGTCTCACCAAGAGCTTTGGGGTTTTAGAACCACAGTAGCACACTGGAAGCTCCCTACCTAAGGTGCTTTAAAAAACATCTATTCCAGAATACTTAATTATAGACTTAATCTTCTCATTCTCAGATTTTCCCGACTTTTTCTAAATGCAAGTGTTTTCCCTTTGAACATAATTACATGCCACTAGAATGCCATGAGCAATTTAAAACAGTCTTATGAGCCCAGCTGGCCTGTAATTGTAGTGAGTACAGAACTTTCAATTTGTCTTTGTATATTTGAATTAATGGTCTCATCCAATGTGGTGAGTGCTGAGTGCCCTAAATTTCCACTGACCTCAATGAGAGTGAAGGGTTCTCAGAATCTCACAGGATGAGACCCTTACGGAATTCACCGCTCTGTCCCGCTCCTACTTTCAGTCTGCCAGAAAAGCAATGAATTCAAGAGCTATCATGTGACTGGCACACATTTTCTTTAAACATGAAATAACTCCTACCTCATCTGCATGGCCTGAGCCAGATATATACATATAATTAGTAGCCATACTTAAGCGTCCCTCCTATTATTTACAGGTGTACAAACTCACTCAAGAAGCAACATGTCACACACATTTCAGAGACATTAGGTCTTTTCATATCCATAAAAACCCAATGGGACAGAAACAATCAACTGGCTTTTTACTCTTCCTGAAATTCACGTACCAGCATACAGAAGGAATCAAACAGAAGTCTGAGCAGGTGGGTTCAAAAACCAGATAAGGTCATGGAAGAGATGGCAATCAATGGCTATTAGCCAAAATGGTAAGAATGGAACCCTATGCTCTGGGTGTTTTTAAACTGCTGACTGCCAGAAGTGGGGCCAGGAGGATGGCAAGGAATTGTATTGTTTGTTCCCTCTGAAGCATGTGGCACAGGCTACTCTCAAAAGACAGGATATTGGGTTAAAGGAATCACTGGGCTGACCCTGTATGGCTATTCTTATAACTGCAATACTTTTAACTGCATAGTGGAGAAAAAAAAAAGAACTAGTCTAAGAATTGATCTAATTCAGAGGATAACTAGTCTTGCATCATTCTCCAAAAGCAGCCAGTACCAGATGTTCCAGAGGATGGTACAATTACAGAAGAACCTTCCTGACTGACAATTGTTAGTGTCCTCTCATGCCCTACTGCTTTGAAGGATTTTGTCCCTCCCAAAACATTTGGCTTATTAAAAACTTTAGAACTGTTACTTTTATTAGTTTTGAATTTCCCATCTTGTAGTTTCACTGAATCCCTTTCTTACTGTTTTCTGATTTTAATGAAAACGTGAACAGAAGTTCCCAATCTACTTTCTCTTTGCCCTTCATTGTTGTGAATACTTCTCTCAATCCCTCTTCTTATTTGTCTCTTCTCTAAAGTAAACAATCCCAATTATTTCAGTCTTGCTCCATATGAAGGTTTTCCACATTTCTAATTGGTTTGGCCCTGAATCTCATCTATTTCTTCCGTATCATACAGCAGATATTGTGAAAGGCTGCACTCAGACTGGACTTAAGCTTGATGTTGATTCTTTTCCTAACTTCACCAAAACTAAATCAATAGTGCCATGTAATTTCATCTAGTTCAGTCTCTCCCAACTTCCTTCAATCATTTGGAGATTTTTTTTTTTTTTTGGGCTGGAGGGAGGAGAATTCTCTTCACTGTACTGTAAGAAGTTTTGTTATCAGGACATTGCAATCTAAGAATCCTGTAAGCAGTTCTTTTCAGTAAGCATGCCATGGGGTGGATGGTTCTTCCAAAGACAGAGATCTCACCTCATTGGTGACACTGCTGATTTGCCTTCCCGGTGGAAAGAATCAATCAAGTCACAAGACAGATAGTTTTTACAGGCAGTCATTGACTAACCCAGGCCTCTGAGGGGGTAGAAAAACAGAAGCCCGTGAACAGCCAGAGTGGGGCACTGCAGAGTAGAGTGGCAGGAAGAGCAACTCTCTGGCAGTAGTCCCTCAGGGAGGGAGTAGTAGCTAGGTATAAAGACCTAGCTGATAGTGTTGCCTTCCATTTGGGGAGTGAAAAAGGAGACAGGCCAGGCCTTAGGTCTTTCTGTGTGACTAAAGAGCCAAAACCTCAGGAAGGAGGATTTGGGCCCAGATTAAAGGGGTAGGTAGATGGAAGACCTTCAATGTTTGTTTTGGAATTTTGTTTTAACGCATCATAACCCAAGAAGAGTGATTGTTACTGGACTTGTGAAAGCCTTTTGTGCAGGAGGAATTGTGTACTGAGGGCCAGGAAGAGGGAAAACTGAGGTTGGGAGCCACAAGAGCCAATCCCAAGCCACAAGGAGGCTCTCAGGAAGTAATTGACCCTGTTACAAAAGGTTATGGCACAAATGTGTACTCTTCAAAGAACATGAAGCTATAATTTTTTTGGGGGGAGGAGTGCTTTCATTCATCATATGTGCTGCAAATTTAAAACTAATGACACAAGACTCTTGTTTGTTAAAACAGCACAACCACTAATTCTACCTCTGCCATCAACAGGTAATAAATGATTAATCTTCCAAAAATAATCTGACAGACTGAATCACCTTGTATTATTCTAGTCTAGAATAATTAAATAAAGGAAATATAATGTACTTGTGATATCTGCACTTCATCCTGCTACTAATAACTTCCAAATAGAGAAGGAGAAATATTAATATGAAGGGGATCAAAAACCATTACCCTGGCTAACTCAATCTTTAACTCTTCTTTCTCTTCTTCAGAAATAATGCTGGTGAAATCAACATCAATGACGGTTTCTTCATCTGTCTCGTGCAACGGCTGTGTTTCCAACAGACCTTTGAAAATAAGCAAGTAATAGTCAATACTCTTACAATATATTTCACTGAGTGGGAATAAGGGGGCGGGGGAGAGAAGAGGCAGCCATCTGTATGAAACCTAAATAATGGTCTAGTATTTGCTACATGCATTAGAGCAGTGGTTTTCAAAGTTGGATTGCAGGTCCGCCCAGGCCATGCCCACTTCCCACGGCTTCCCTTTGCTGGATATGGCAAACCACAGCCTACGGGAGCTGCAAGGCTCCGTGGCTATGGACACTTCGATAAACAAAGGGTCGCAGGCCTGCCAGAGGCTTACCCGAGTGGGCCCATGACCCAACTTTGAAAACCACTGCATTAGAGTTATCCAGTTCTTTTTAATATAGCCCATTTGGATTCCTCTTCTTTTTACTTTTGCAAACCCATTGCAAAGGGTAGATAGTCATAGAAATGCAGGGCTGGAAAGGACATCAAACGATCATCCAGTCCATCTCCCTGCGGAGGACACAATTAGAATTCTAGACAATCTTCATTAAATTGGTCTGAAATTAACAGTTCAATAGAAAACGTCTACACTTAGGAAATGAAAATATAAATATAAATATAAAATATAAAATACACATCTCCGAAAAGGGGAATAACTGGCTAGAAGGTAGTAATACTGAAAAGGATCTGGTGATTATTGTGGATCACAAATTGAATATGAGTCAATGATGTGATGCCATTGCAAAAAAGGCTAATATCATCCAGAGGTGTATGAAGAGGAGAGTTATACAGACTATACTAAATGCAATTGTCCCTTCTAGCCATATATTTCTAGATCCTTATCTGAGATTTACCTGGTGGTGAAATTGAAATGCCTTGTGTTTGCTGTGTCATTACTTAAGAGAGCTCACATGAGTTCTGAGGTAAACATTACTACTTTAAAAAAAAAAAAAAAAGGTGATGCTATATGGAGGTTTCAGAACGTTGGTAAGTCCAAAATACAAGCAACAGGTAAGGGAGTGGAACAGTCCAGAAGTGTGGAGTATACTTGTGACTTTTCTTGATAGTTTAGTTCACTATGCTGTCACACTTAGGTCCTGATCTTACAAATGCTGATGCACATGCTTAATCCCATTGAAACTAATGACAGTACTTGTATTTAAGCGCATGCTTCACTGTTTTCAGGATCAGGGCCATGATTTGTCTTCTATGCTTGGATGCTCTGGAGATTATCAGTATCATGTTTTATTTGAAAAGCACCGACAGAAAGGAAACAGGAAATAGCATCTAGTGACTGTCACAAGGAATCTGGTGGGTCAAATAAATGATGGATGCTTCCTATTCTTGGTTGCAAGGAGAGAGCAGAACTTTGCCATATTTCTCCCCCTCCATCTCCCTGGCCCCTTTTCTTCCCCTGTGGATTGACTAGGGAGCCTGACTCATGGTGTTGTGCTGTATAGAAAAGTTTAACAAATCTGATTCTTACAATTTCACACTGCAGACCACAGGGTTCTGAATACCAAGAGTGAACTGGACCATAATATTACTGACTTCACTCTGGTGCTGCTTGGGAAAGCAATGGGTTGCAACAGAGGCACTGAACTGTCTAGTGGCACTCTCTGGAACAAAGCACTGTTGATTTATGTTTGGAAGCATACTTGGCAGCCACATGGGTCAGAATTGTGCAAAGCTTGAATTGTGCAGAAATTGATAGTTTAGCTACCACATCATACCAAGCTCTCTCAGAAAAGCTAGATAAGTGGGTGTTTTAAACTGACCAAAAAAAAAAAAAAAAATTATTTAACAAACTGTACAAGTAAATCATTTTCAAATGTTTATTAGCCAGAAGACCCAACTGTTGTTTCCAATCTATTCTGAGTTTTTAAGGTCTTGTTAACCACTTCTTTCTAGCTCCAGTTCCTGCTACAAAAATGAAATAAACTACAGACTCCAGCTTAAAAAAAATTAATTAAGGATTGTGCTTTGTCCTTCCAATGTCCATCATCCACCTGTATGTCAACACCACCACCGTAAATTTCTACATTAGACTCTGAAGCCTCAATAAATGATTTCCTTGTAATCTACAATCACCTGCATCCAATGTAACTTCTGTCCAGAAAAAAACCCAAAAACCCTCAGGGTCAGTTATAGCCTAAATAAATGCTTTACAATGTGCATCACTCAGCTGCTACACAGACAAACGTAATGGCTAAGCAGAACTCAGCACAGTTTAAGGAGGATAAAATGAACTCGAGCACCTGGTAACTGATTGAGATACAGCATCAGGAGGGAAATGATAAAAGAAGGTAAAAGAAGGATGGAGAGATCTGACCTAGTGTTTGAAATACCATTTAACGTTGGGCGAGATTTTCACGGCTCATGCTCTAGAGACAGAATGTCACAGAATATAGTAATGCAGTTGTGGTGTTTTAGATGCTACTTGTAATTAATAGAACTGGGACCATTAGCTGTTGGGAGTCTGGAAGCACAGGAGACAGGAAACAGGAAGGAAGGGGGAGAAGATTAGCTAGGGCTGAATGAGAGCTAGAGGGGAGCAGCAGCAGCTTTGTAAAGAGGTTTCACTTTTGGTAAATAAAGTCCTGTTGAAGTTTGTAAGTACCTTGTTTGCATGATAAAACATTCTGATGACGAGGATAGATCTTCTGCCTCTGAACCCACCTGCACCCTTTCTGCAAAGCCCATGTGAGCCTCCAATTGCTTTTACTGTCTGGATTCATATGTTTGAGACTTATCTGCTTGCAATCAGTGCTACAGAGATTTCTGAAGTAAGAAAACCTGCTCCGAGGCAGTAGATTAGCAGAGTAAAAGGGCAGCATATATTTTACACTTTCCCCCTTGCAGATGATAAATATGAGACTGCACTCACTGCATTAAAGAATTTTTTGTGCCAAAAGTGAATGTAGTAGCTAATTGCTGCAGATTTAGCCAGTGTGAGCAGAAACCAGGGGAGACTATATTGCTTCTCTGAGGAGTCTGATTGTAATTTGTGATTTTGGGAATATGGCAGATGAGATTATTAGAGACCAGCTCATTAAGAAAACAACCATGCTTCGTGTAAGAGAACACTTGCTTCTAGAACCACAATTTACACTGGAAAAAGCAATAATCATTGCTACCCAGATTGAGTCAGCTATAGCAGAAGCCAAAATAAGGAGCATGGATACAGGAGGCCCAATCCAGGCTGTGACTCCTTTGCAGAAAAGTCCACTATCACTGCAGACAAACAATTATAAGGAGAAAGCTAATGAAAAGCCACAGAATCAGCAAATTCAAAGCACAGCAAAAGCATGCTTTCGTTGTGGATCCCCACAACACCTCACAAGCTACACAAAATGTCTTGCAAAAGTAGCTCAGTGCAATCACTGCGAAAAGATTAGGCATTTTGCTACAGTATGCCAAACAGTCCAATCAACAGGTGCATGCAGTTACAATACCAGATGTTACTGTGCTGAGTGGACAAAATCACTACTGCACATATTCCAGAACAGATAAGGTGCATTGTAAATGTTTCTGCCACATCTTCAGGCAAATCACATCCTATTCAGCTAATGTTGGACACTGGCTCAGCAGTATCTATTCTACCTGATTCCATCTATTTGCATTACTTTAAGGATATGCCTCTTACTGAACCCAAACTTCACTTGGTGTGCTATTTGAAAAAACCAGATTCCAGTACGTGGCTCCCTGCCAGCAATGGTGACTTTTGGTGATTGCTGTGTAACTGCTGAGTTCTACGTTGTCCACAAAGGCACTCCTATCCTTGGCAGAGATTTATTGGCTGCTTTAAACCTTAAGGTAGTTAATGGATGGATTGAGCTTCCTCAGCAAAGCATTTGTGCAGTACACACACCAGTTTCAGCTGGGACCCAAGACCAGGTGGAGGAGAAACTTGGCTGTGCTTATGGGTTTGTGCACAAAGTTAAAATGAGACATAATGTGATACCTGTATGACAGAAGTTACGGTGCTTACCATTTTCAGTCAGGGAAGCTGTTTCAGAGGAATTTAAACTTGTACAAAAGAACATTATTGAAGAGATTGACTCATTGGAATGGGTGGATGGAGGCATTCGCCTTTGTGTGGACTTAAGGAAGCCAAATAAAGCTATTGTGATTGACAGCCACCCACTGCCTCACACAAAAGAAGTATTTGCAGAACTCAGTGGAGCAAAGACGTTTTCCACTCTTGATTAGCAGAGCGCATACCACCAGGTTATGTTGCATGGAGACAGCAGAGACCTCACAGCATTTATTATATATGAGGGACTATTTTGTTTTAAACATGTTCCATATGGTCTTGCATCTGCTCCAAGTGCCTTTCAAAAAATGATGTAATTGATTCTGAAGAATCAACATGGAGTTCAGTGCTATCTGGATGATATTATTGTGTTAGGAAATACTTCCGAGGAGCATGAGAATAACCTGCAGTCTGTACTAAATTGCGTCAGCACAGCAGGCCTCAAACTCAACTGGTCTAAATGCAAATTTAGACAAACAGAACTCTCCTTTCTGGAGCATACAATTTCACCGGCTAGACTAAAACCTGATCCAGACCATATCCTAGCAATTTCAAATGCTCCTCCTCTAACAGATTTGCAAACCTTACATTCCTTCTTGGGTCTTACCTCCTGGTATACAAAATTTATTCCCAATTATGCTTCTGTCATTAAACCATTACGAGAATTACTGCAGAGAAGTTCAACCTTGGTGTGGACAACAGATCCACAAGCTAGTTTGGAAACAGTGAAAGACTTGATTGTACATAGTCCAGTACTTGCACTATTCAGTCCTGCATTGCCCACAATTGTGACTGCTGATGCTTCTGATTATGGACTTGGGGCTGTCCTCACACAACTTCATGAGGACAACACAGAGAGGACTGTTGCATTTGCTTCAAGGACACCGAGTGATGCTGAGAGAAAAATATTCTACAGTTGAAAAAGAAGTACTTGCTTGTGTCTGTGCTACTTAAATAAATAAATAAATAAATAAATATGGAGAACTTACCTGTGGGCCACACGTTCAAGTTGCGCACAGACCACAGCCCTTTGACAACACTGCTAACCACGAAAGGACTAGAAAGAGCAGGAAATCGTATTGATAGATGGTCTGCAAGACTACTCTCTTTCAATTATGAACTGGAATGTAAGCCTGGAAACCAAAATGTGATAGCTGATTGCCTTTCGCTCCTGCCTTTGTCTTCACCAGATGGTTCACTGGAGGATGAGGATGAAGTAGTTGCGCTTATTACAAGCGCTCTTACTGCAGTTACAAGAGAGCAATTCCAAGCTGCTCGTTTAGCATGTCCAATTCAACAAAAGCTATGGGAGTTTCTGACAAAGAGATGGCCCAGTAACCCTAAAAACCTTGACCCAGTTTTGCTGCCTTATTTTAGAGTTCAGGATGAACTCTTTGCTTGATGGCTGTGTGCTACGTGGTACACACCAGCTACTTGTGCCAGAAGAATTACAGTCAAAACTCATACACCTGGCACATGATACTCATCAAGGAAATGTCAGAACCAAACAACAACTAGGGGATCTGTACTGGTGGCCAGGGATGGACTCCCAAACTGAAGCAATCATAAAATCCTGTGTCTTATGCATTTGGCTAGTGACAAGACAGCAGTGACATGTACCCCACCACTACAGCCTGTTCCTCTTCCTGATGCTGCATGGGAAAAAGTTGTGATTGACGTCACAGGACCCTTTGATACTGCTCCAATTGACTGTCGTTATGCCATCACTTTAATAGACTATTTCAGTAAATGGCCTGAAGTGGCATTTACATTACAAATCTCTTCTGCTACAGTAATTAAGTTCCTCTCTACAGTTTTTAGCAGAGAAGGTAAACCCAAAGAACTGGTTTTCGATAATGGTAGTCAATTTACTTCCCTGGAATTTGAAACTTTTCTAGCAGAGAGGAACATTTTACATAGAAGAACATCCCTGTATTACCCTCAAGCCAATGGGGAAATCAAAAGGTTTAACAGAAGCTTGAAAGAGTTTGCAAACAGCTAAACTGGAAGGGCAATCGTGGATAACCTTCACTACTGATTTCTTGCAAGCATACAAGGCTACACAACGTGCCACAACGCAAAGATCACCTGCAGAGTTACTGCATGGAAAACAGAGGACTACTAAACTGAAAATTGCTGGATTTTAAAGTCAAGACCTGATGCACCAAAAGAGGATGATGTGAGAAAAACAGTTGAACAGAACCAAGAAAAGTATAAGGCTTTCACAGAGAAATGGTGGGGTGCTAAGGAACCAAAGTTTGAGTGTGGTTCCTTCATTAGACTAAGAAAACCTGGAATTCTACACAACAGGGACCATAAATTCACATCTCCTCTTAAAATCATTGAGAAGAGGGGACCTTGCACCTACTGACTTTCTGATGGGCGTGTATGGAATGCTTCTTATCTTGCACCTGCTTATGCACCAAGAGGAGATGATGCCAACACCCAGCCTGTGTTGGATGACTTCACTGTAGTACCAACACAACAAGACATTGCACTAGAAACGGGGTTTGAGAGACGGTCTGTCAGACCCAGACGACCACCTGTCTGGACTCGAGACTATGTTATGTAGCATTTACAGTGTTTTCAGTGTAATATTTCTGCCAACAGTATAGTGGCTTGTTCCATATTTGTTGCTGTGGTTAGAACAACGTTTATTTTATAATTGAGAGCCCTTCTTAAGAGAGGAGGGAATGTGGTATTTTAGATGCTGCTTGTAATTATTAGAACTGGGAGCATTGGTTGTTGGGAGTCTGGAAGCACAGGAAACAGGAAGTGGGGGGGGGGGGAGAAGATTAGCAGGGGCTGAGTGAGAGCTACAGAGGGGTGCAGCAGCTTTGTAAAGAGGTTTCACTTTTGGTAAATAAAGTCCTCCTGAAGTTTATTAGTACCTTGCTTGCATGATAGAACAGTAGCATAAGTTTAGTGCCCCCAATATCAAAGAAAGTTGAATGAAAAGCTGAAGGTTCTACTATGCCCAAATCAGTGGATCTAGAGAGCTGAGAGCCAGAACTTTAATGCACAAAATATGGTTGTGTGCGTTTGCACTTTAAAGTGTGCATTACTGAAACCATGTAGCCTAATTGCAAAATTAAATATGTACACAGACATTTACCCACATCCAAGCACAAGACTGAGCTTGTGCATGCATCTGCTTGTAATGGAGCAGGCAAATGAAGGTGTCCAAATGTACAGTTTTTCCCTGTAGAATTTAAGCCTCATGATAGAATACTAGAACTGGAAGGGAACTTCAGAGGTCATCAAGGCCAGTCCCCTCCTCTCTCAGCAGGACCAAGCACCATCTACATCAGGGGTGAGGAACATCAGGCTCAGGGGCCTGCCTGGATCTGGCCCTTGTCGTCCTGCAGGGCTAGGGCACACAATCTACTCAGATGGCTCCCCCTAAGCTCTGGTGTGCAAGGGAAATGTGGGGAGTCTCTTTCTCCTCAGTTGCGGGCCATGTCAATAGGGTTTGTTTGGTGGTTTTTGTTTTTTTCTTCTCACCTGTGTGTGACCCCCAACTGATTTTTCTGAGAGTCAGCGGTTTCCCACCCCGATCTAGATTGGTAGTTCCCAACTGCCAGGCCTCAGATCTCTGCCTGCCAGGCAGCAGCAACTCTGGGGGTCGGGGCTGGGATACACTGCCCAGTGCCTCGCCTCCCCTCCCACTGCAGCTGTTGGGAGAGATGTACCCTGCCCCGCCTCTCAGCCAGCCAGAAGCAGGGTCTCTTCCCAGATGTGTAATAGGATTTCATTGTGCAGCAGGTGGTCTGTGCAGAGCCCGGTACAGCAACCTTAGAACAGCCACAACCCAGGCAGCAACGCTCAGCTGATGGCTGGCAGGCAGCGCAGGGCTAAGTGAGGGAGGCGGGACAGGCATTGGGGGCTACAGGGGTGAGATTAGTGCTAGGGAACTCTAGGGGTGGGGGACCTCTAAGACAATGGGGTGTACATGGTGGGGAACTGGCACTTGGAGGCTCTGGGGACAGGGCTAATATTGGGGAATGGCACTGGGGAGAACAGAGGGTTGGGGCAATAGGGCTCTGGAAACAGGAGGCTGGCACGGGGGGTCTGGTGGTGCAGTGTTTTAAGGGGTGGGGGCTGGCACTGAAGCATTTGGGATGGGGACTGGCACTGGGGGTCTTGGGTGCAGGGGATTTTGGGGGCTGGAGCTTTTGGCTGTCTGGAAACATGTCATTTGCATATTTGTTATTTGCATAAATATGCAAATAAGTTACCAGTCCACCAAAATGGATTTGCCAGTCTCCGATATAAAAAAGGTTGGAACCATTGATGTAGATCATCCCTGATAGATCTCTCACACCAGTGATGAAGATTCCACAACCTCCCTAGGCAATTTATTCAGTGTTTAAACCACCCTGACAGGAAGTTTTTTTCCTAATGTCCAACCTCAACCTCCCTTGTTGCAAATCAAGCCCATTGCTTCTTGTCCTGTCCACAGAGGTTAAGGAGAACACTTTTTCTCCCTCCTCCTTGTAACACCCTTTTATATATTTGAAAACAGCTGTCAAATCCCCCCCCCCAGTCTGCTGTTTTTTAAACTAAACTAAACAAGCCCAATTATTTCAGTCTTCCCTCATAGGTCATGTTCTCTAGACCTTTAATCATTCTTGTTGCTCTTCTCTGGACCTTCGCCAATTTCTGCACATCTTTCTTGAAATGTAGTGCCCAGAACTGGACACAATACAACACAACTGAGGCCTAATCAGCACAGAGTAGAGTGAAAGAATGACTTCTCATGTCTTGCTCACAACACCTGTTAATGCATTCGAAAATCAAGTTTGCTTTTTTGCAAGTGTCACACTGTTGACTAATATTTAGCTTGTGGTCCACTCTGACCCCTAGATCCCTTTCTGCAGTATTCCTTCCTAGACAGTCATTTCCCATTCTGTATCTGTGAAACTGATTGTTCCTTTTTAAGTAGAGTACTTCATTTGTCCTTATTAAACTTCATCCTATTTCCCTGACACCATTTCTCCAGTTTGTCCAGATCATTTTGAATTATGACCCTACCCTACAACGCACTTGCAACCCCTCCCAGCTTGGTATCATCTGCAAACTTAATAAGCGGACTCTCTATGCCAATATCTAAATTGTTGAAGAAGATAGTGAACAGAACCAGTCCCAAAATAGATCCCTGCGTAACCCCACTTGTTATGCCCTTCCAGCATGACTCTGAGCCATTAATAACTACTCTCTGAGTAGGTCTACACTGCATTCTTCTTTCGAGAGAGGAATGCAAATGCAGCCAAGTGAAATTGCAAATGAAGCGCGGATTTGAATTTCCCCGCGCTTCAATTTGCATAATTGCGTCCGGCTGCTATCCTGAAATACCCTATTTCGAGATAAAAACGCCATGTAGACGCGGTTATTTTGAAAGAAACCCCTTCTTTCGAAATAATCCTTACTCCTTAAAAAATGAGGTTTAATGGTTATTTCAAAAGAAGGGGTTTCTTTCAAAATAACGTCTACACGGCATTTTATATCTCGAAATAGGGTATTTCGAAATAGCGGCTGGACGCGATTATGCAAATGAAGCACGGGAAATTCAAATCCGCACTTCATTTGCAATTTTGCTCAGCTGCATTTGCATTCCTCTCTCGAAAGAAGAATGCAGTGTAGACATACCCTCAGAGAACGGTTATTCAGCCAGTTATGCACCCACCTTACAGTAGCCCCATCTAGGTTGTATTTCCCTATTTTAGTGATAAGACTTATGCGAGATCATATCAAATGCTTTACTGGAGTCTAGGTATACCACATCCACCACTTCTCCTTTATCCACAAGACTTGTTATCTGATCAAAGAAAGTTAACAGATTGGTTTGACAGAATATATTTTTACAAATCCATGCTGGCTGTTACCTATTGCCTTATTATCTTCCAGATGTTTGCAAATGAACTCCTCAGTTACTTGCTCCATTATCTTCCCTGGCACAGAAGTTAAACTGACTGCTCTGTAGTTTCCTGGGTTGTTCTTATTTCCCTTTTTATAGATAGGCACTATATTTGTGTTTTTCCAGTCTTCTGGAATCTCTCTCTACTTTCATGACTTTTCAAACATGACAGCTAAAGGCTCAGATCCCAACTTCATCAGCTTCTTGAGTATTTTAGGATGCATTCATCAAGCCCTGGTGATTTGAAGATATCTAACTTTTCTAAGAAATTTTTAACTTTTTTTTTTCCCATTTTAACTTTTAAACCTACACCATTTCCACTAGCATTCACTATGTTAGGCATCCAGTCATCATCAATCTTCTTGGTGAAAACCAAAAAAGAAATCATTAAGCACCTCCGCCACTTCCAAGTTTCCTGTCATTGTTTCTCCATCTTCACTGAGCAATGGGCCTACCCTGTTCTTGGTCTTCTTCTTGCTTCTAATATTTGTAGAATGTTGTCTTGTTACGCTTTATGTCTCTAGCTAGCCTGAGCTCGTTTTGTGCCTTTTGCCTTTTTAATCTTGCCTCCATATACTTGTGTTATTTGCCTATATTCATCCTTTGTAATTTGACCTAGTTTCCACTTTTTATACAACTCCTTTTTGGTTTTTAAATCATGTAAGATCTCCTGGTTGAACCAAGGTGGTCTCTTGCCATACTTTCTATCTTTCCTATGCAGTGGAATAGTTTGCTTTTGGGCTCTTAATAATGTCCCTTTGAAATGCTGTCAATTTTCTTCAGTTATTTTTCCTCTTAGTCTTGCTTCCCCTGGGACCTTACTTACCAGCTCTCCGAGTTTACTAAAATCTGCCTTCCTGAAATCCATTGCCTCGGTTTTGCTGTTCTCCTTTCTACCAATCCTCCACTCTAGGATTTCATGATCACTTTCACCCAAGCTGCCTTCCACTTCCAAATTTTCAACCAGTTCCTCCCTATTTATTAAAATTGAATCTAGAACTGCTTCCTCCCAGTAGCTCTCAACCTTCTGAAATAAAAAACTGCCTCCAATGCAGTCCAAGAACTTGGATAACTTGGGTCTTGCTGTGTTAGTTTCCCAACATCCTTAAAAACAAATACAGCCCTTTTATTTGAAACCCTGAGAAACTACTTCTCGTGTTACACCTCATCAGAATACGTACAAAATAGGATGGTACTGCTTTTGTTTCCTGAGACTAAGCTTTTCAAGTAGATGGTCTTTGTTATTACCAGGTCTTATTTTCTAGGGCAAAACACATATTTTTGCTTAGTTATTGATTGACTCAATTTTTTGTTTACTTTAAAACTTACTTGGCTATTAAAATATCCTTTGAGGGCAACCCATATTGTTTTACACAATGGGCTGTCTATACAATTTATATAATTGTTATAAAAAAGTAGACTCAAGACAAACCATTAGGACCTCAACCCAGCCCCCTGTAAGTTTTGCTGCTATTTTAGTTTTTCGGCCCCGGTCAGTTCCCTCCCCCCCCCCCAAGAAGTTTTGCTGCTGCTATGTGGGGTGTGTGTGTGAGGGTTTCTCAAAAAATCAAAAAGGGGGCGTGATGCCGAAAAGTTTGGGAACCACTGGTCTAGAATGACCCACTTCTCATAGGTGTAGCCAAGTTTCCTGCAGTCCCATACAGTTTGTTTACGGCCACCAGTCCTGGCTCGCAGTGTTCTGTACTGTTACCCCTAATTTACCCCTAGATGTCCTCTAACAACTCAGTAAGCAGTGAAAGTGTTGGTAATGCCACTAGACTATATGGACCTCCCGTGGTCCGGAAAATTCTCTGGTTTGGAACTGGTCAGAGCCTGAGGATGCCGGACTAGAGAGATTCAACCTGTACCTCCCTTGATTTCAGTTGAGGTACATGCAGAGTATGTAACTACTGTGTGAAAATGTGTTAGAATTTGTCCTAAATAAATTAAGACCAGATGACATTTTAGAATGAATCAAGAAGCTGCATTTCCCCTAGATCTTAATGAAAGAATCAGAGACTGTAAATTGAAATTATGCCTTTTAAATAATAGATTGTGAAAATATTTATGATTTCATTAAGTTTGCCAATACTTCCCAGACAAAGTTTACAAATTAGACATTTCAGAATTACTGAATTAGTTTTACAGATTAAATGAACATTCATGTTTTACCTCATTGCCAAATTACTGATTGTTTTTGCATGTAGAAAAATGGAACTAATTTTTAGCCATGTGCTCAAAATTAAAGCCATTAAACAATCGACCATATTAATGTTCTGGCATCTAAACATTTGAGTGACTTCAATTTCTGAAAATCAGTCCAACTCTACAACAATGGATAACTATCCATTTCTGAAAGAGGCCTGGAAAAGCAGACTGCTAAATCATGAAGTGAGCGTTCGGTGTTCTATACAGTTGGTAATACTGCTATGGGAGGCATCGCCACACACGCCTTCCAAGTATTTTTGCCTTTAAGTGAGTAAGTTTTGACTCTTAGAAACATGTGATTTTGTTGGTGTTGGGTTATTGCAAAGTTTAGTGTAAAGGTAGCATAGCAGTAAGAGTGGCTAGCAAGTCTTTTCTCTGCTCTGCCTTATTCTCTGATTAGCATTAATACTTGAGGGTTAATTGCTCTCTGGAAACCAGGCATTGGTACTGGGCTGAGCATCTAGAAAGAAGGTATTGCCCTGCACGCTGTTTGATCACCTCTGTTCGGATTAGTACATGTGTAAATAAACTAGGTTACATTTAGACTATTCCAAGACACTGTCCCCAAACATCTACCACCACCCAGCCATGGTATGTAGGAATAATAGGATGACACTGGTGTCAGAAAAAGCAGGAACAATATCATACACGAATACAAACCTGCACAGAGACTTGCCTACTGTACTGATTCAGTATTAGTTCAAAACACTTTTTTAAATCAAATATAGAGTTAAAGTGACAAGTTTCCTATATTCCTAATGGTTCAAAACTATTTTCTCTGTACATTAGAAGCAAAAGAGAAATAAGCCTTTTTTATACCACAGACTGGCAAACTCATTCAAAATTTTTTGGCGGACCAGCACTGAAACATCTGCATATTCATTATGGTAATTAGTTTGCATATACATTGTGGTGAATATTTTTAAGCAGTTATGTTTATTTTACATGGCAGCTGTATGCACACAATACATGTCAATGTGTGGATGGGAAGATCAAAAGCATACATTGTGAAACAGATGGCATGCTTTGCAGAATAGTTCTGGTTTTCACTAATTTTTAGAGGCAAAGGAGTACAGTAGGCAGGGCAGGAGAAGGGGCACCGTGGCCAAGAACAAGAAGGGAGGGAAAGATAAGAAAAGGGGAATCAAGCCAGGGAGAGGCTCGGCTGAAAGCAGTGGGGTGCTGACTGACTTGGAGGGCTTTTCCCCTCACCACACCCCAGCTGTCTGGGTAGCTGGCGGCCCCTGCTCAGCCCGAGCTACTCCACCAGGGGGTTCCCGAGCCAGCCCCCAGGGCTCAGTGTGGCCAGGCAGCCCTGCTCCGCTATGCAGCCCACCTGCCCCAGAGCAGCCCCGCTCCACCATGAAGGTTGGCCGCCCCTGGAGCAGCCCCACCCCCCAGAGCAGCCACCTGCCACGCGGGCCTGCCAGCTCGGCCGTGAGGCTACTGTGGAGCAGGAACTGGGGCTGTGGTGAGGCTGCTCAGCAGAGAGAGCCTCATAGACTTGTAAGGCTGGAAGAAACCTCAGGAGGTCATCAAGTCCAACTCCCTGCCCAAAGCAGGACCAACCCCAACTAAATCAACCCAGACAGGGCTTTGTCAAGCTGGGACTTAAAAACCTCTTGGGATGGAGATTCTACCACCTTCCTAGATAACCCATTCCAGTACTTCACCACCCTCCTAGTGAAATAGTTTTTCCTGATATCCAAACTAGACCTCCCCCACTGCAACTTGAGACCAATGCTTCTCATTCTGTCATCTGTCACCACTGAGAACAGCTTCTCTCCTTCCTCTTTGGAACCTCCATTCAGGTAGTTAAAGGCTTCTATCAAATCTCCCCTCACTTTTCTCTTCTGCAGACTAAACAAGCCCAAATCCCTCAGCCTCTCCTTATGGGTCATGTGTTTGAGCCCCCTAAACATTTTCGTTCACCAGTGCTTCAGTTATTTGTTTTCAAGTCTCAGGAAATGTTTTGTGTTTGCTTTGCAAATATTATTTAGTCTTAAAATGATTAAATGTCAGTGAAATGATATCAAATTGAACTTTCCACATTCAATATTATCTCTATGCTTCATGCCCTCAAGAGTTTCTTATTGCTGAACACTGTTAATCAACTGGTTTCCCTTATCTTAAACAAAATGGTGGTAACAGGTGAAAGGATACATACAATAAAGTGTTCTGGGATCATTGGCAATAGAATTATATGAATCTCGTATATTATTAATTCTGACTTTGAGGTGTAGTGGATTTCTCTTACAAAAGCGACAAGGAGTCCTATGGCACCTTATAGACTAACAGATGTATTGGAGCATAAGCTTTCGTGGGCAAAGACCCACTTCATCAGATGCATGTAGTGGAAATTTCCAGAGGCAGGTATAAATATGCAGGCTAGAGATAACGAGGTTAATTCAGTCAGGGAGAGTGAGGCCCACTTCTAGCAGCTGATGTGGAGATGTCAACACAAAGAGAGGAGAAACTGCGTTTGTACTTGGCTAGCCATTCACAGTCTTTGTTTAATCCTGAACTGATGGTGTCAAATTTGCAGATGAACTATAGCTCAGCAGTTTCTCTTTGAAGTCTGGTCTTGAAGGTTTTTTGCTGCAAGATGGCTACCTTTAAATCTGCTACTGTGTGTCCAGGGAGATTGAAGTGTTCTCCTACAGGTTTTTGTATATTGACATTCCTAATATCTGATTTGTGTCCGTTTATTCTCTTACGCAGGGACAATCCAGTTTGGCCGATGTATATAGCAGAAGGGCATTGCTGGCACATGATCGCGTATATTACATTGGTAGATGTGCGGGTGAATGAACCAGTGATGGTGTGGCTGATCTGGTTAGGTCCCGTGATGGTGTCGCTGGTGTAGATACGAGGGCAGAGTTGGCACCGAGGGCAGAGTGGCTTGTAGAATTTGGTATTTGAGAGTTGTCTGGCAGCCTCCTTTTGGTAGTCAGACCTGTTCATGACGACAACAGCACCTTCTTTTTCAGCCTCTTTGATTATAATGTCAGAGTTGTTTCTGAGGCTGTGGATGGCATTGCGTTCTGCACGACTGAGGTTATGAGGCAAGCGATGCTGTTTTTCCACAATTTCTGCCTGTGTACGTCAGCAGAAGCATTCTATGTATAGGTCCAGACTGTCATTCCAACCCTCAGGAGGAGTCCATGTGGAGTTCTTCTTCTTGTGCTGTTGGTGGGAGGGTATCTGTGTGCAAGTTCAGTTGTGTTGAAAGTATTCTTTGAGTTGGAGACGGCCTGCATATTTATACCTGCCTCTGCAAATTTCCACTATGCATCTGATGAAGTGGGTCTTTGCCCACGAAAGCTTATGTTCCAATACATCTGTTAGCCTATAAGGTGCCACAGGACTCCTTGTTGCTTTTGCAGATCCAGACTAACATGGCTACCCCTCTGATACTCTTCTCTTACAAAGTCTTTCACAGTGAGTACACTGAGTTAGGGCCATTCTGAGATGGCCTCAAAATGATCACATTTGCTGTGTTATAGCCCTGTTGGTCCAGGATATTAGAGACAGCATGGGTGAGAATATATATTATTGGACCAACTGCAGTTGGTGAGAGGCATGTTCTTCTTCAGGTCTTGTTTCTCTTTCCAGTAGAAAACTAGCATAATAAGAGATTCTCTCCTTACCCTCCTGCCCTCTCTCTGGAACTGATCATAGGGAGACACACTAGCATAAAGATTAATTAACGTTTTTAAATTCCACCCTCCTCTCAGGACAGGCCGGGCAACAGCCCAGTCCCTGACACATGCATGGGATCGGAGGTGTCTGTGGCACAAGTGACAGGCGCACGTTTCTGGTGGCTCAAGAGTTCCTCCTCAGGCCATTAACAGTTGGGGCCTAGAGGCATAGGGTCACTCAGCTCAATGTCTCTCAGGGTCCTGGCACCCACCTGACAGCTGGGCGGTACTAGCACCCCCCCGAAACCTGCTGGTTTCAATCAGGGAGCCTGGCACCCCCGAATAACTCCGACCGGTGCTGCTGGCTGTGGTGCCCCCGGGACATTGGGAAGCGGCCAGACATGCAGTGCAGGCCAGAACCGGCAGAGGAGACCCCGCAGGGGAAGCCAGGCCCCGCCAGAGAAGAGGTAGAAATCATGGACACCCAGCACGGCTTCCTGGGGCTTCTAACCTGATCCTCCTCGGTAATACTGATAAAGTCTGGGATGCTCATGGCAATAAAGACTCCGTTCCCTGGTCCCGAAACGCCGCCAGCAGTGGAAGAGACACGGGTAGTCACCTGCCACGCAGCCCCACCGGCCGGATCACGTGATTGCCACCAAAGCTGGAACTAGGGCTGTGGTGAGGCTTCCCCAGCAGGGCAGCTTCACTGCGGCCCAGCTCCATCTGTGGCACATGGGGCAGCCCGCAGCGCCACTCACTGTGGGAAGGCATAAGGAGAATTTTTAGTGCATGTGCAGGCATGCATCTTATAGGGAACAGAATTCCCCAGCGGGTGGGGCTCATTAACAGCTAGGGGCATGGCCCAGCAGGAAGAGGTTCGCAGCCCGCCACCAGGATTAGTGGTTGGGACCTGCTGCATTATACAATAGTTACTGATGTACAAGTTGTGGTGGGTGGATTTACTTCTTTCTTATTAACGTGCTGGGACTTCAACAGCAAAAAACAAAATCTCTACACTTAATCCTGACAGAGTATTTCCTCTTAAAAGCAAATATTTATACAAATTTCAGCCCCAAATCTGCAAAGATCTGTGCATGTGCTTGATTTTTTTTTTTAAAAAACACAGTGGGCTTGAACCAAATCCCAAAGAAGTCAATTGAAAGATTATTTTACTACTACAGCATTCAGAGTAGTTATGATCACTTCAGTGCGACTATTACATACACAACTCAGTTCAAGTGAGCTGCAGACTAAGAATTCATCTTCATATTTGACACTGTAACCCTGGGCTTGAATAAAGACATTAACTGGTTGGCGCATTACAAAGCCAGTTTCTCTTGCCTCTAACTTGCACATTTTTACATTAAAAAGCTATGAATGGGACACATCCAGCCCTTAATTAACCTCATTAACATGGTACTGACAGGTACTTCTTTGCTATTTATATATCTTGTTTTCTATTATTTCCACTCCAATTCATCTGAAGAAGTGATTTTTACCCATGAAAGCTCATGATTCTATGTATTTTTGTTAGTCTCTAAGGTGCAACAAGACTACTCACTGTTTTTAAGAATGTGTGAGAATTTAAAGCATATTGGGTGATGGTAAGTAAGAATGTTTCTATTCATAGTGTATGTGATTTTGACATGGATGGAAAGATAAGTGTCAGTCTATGTACTCATGGCTTGCAATAGAGAAATAGATGCCGATCCCTTTTTTAGCTGCCCTAACTCCACAAACACATGCTTACCCTAGAAGCTTGTCAGGACTCTGCAGGCTCCAGCCTGCTATAGGAAGTTCCATTGGAGTCACTGCCTCTGTTTTGCAAAGCTCTGCATTCATTCTAGCCTTGTTTTATACCCTTCCCTCCCCCCAACTTCCTGCTTTAGAGGACACACTGGAAGCAGACCACCAGCAAGAGGAAGTAGGTGCTTTGCATTCTGGCTCTTCTCAGCCACTGAAACTGTCTGTGGGAAATCATCTAAATCAGGGGTGGGCATTAAGATGGGGATGATTCTCCATAGAGTTAGCCCCTGGCAGGCCGCTGCTGCTGTATTTACCTACACCTCCACTAGCATGTTGCTTCTGGCTTCTGCTGGCTGCACATCACTATTCCTGGCCAACAGGAGCTGCAGGAAGCGTCGCAAACAGGACACCACTTCTGCAGCTCCCATTGGCTAATGCTGATGAACCACATCTAGCCCTTGGCCTGGAACAGTGGACAGATAACTCTGCTACCTTTTCTTCTCTGATCTTGCACTAACATTCTCAGCTGAACACGAGGACTTGGCCACTGGTGTGAAAAGCGCTTAATCTGGACTTTAAATTAGTGGAGCTTCTATGTAGGATTTTTATAATGGAGCAGGAAATGGAGTAAGAATGCAATCCTGTATGCAATTTATACTTGTGACTTGTGTGTGTTTGTTATCTTTTGGCTTCCATGGCAGCCAACCCTCCACCGAACAGGGTCACGGGACCAGCCTTTGGGAATTGTGTAGCACAGAGTGTGAGATATGATGCAATCCACTACAAACAGATATTTTAAAATCCCTTAGTTTCTACTTTCAGTTTGAAACATAGGCCTGGTCTATAAATAAGTGTTGCTGACAGAGCTATGGCTAAGCATTTACAAAAAAAAAAAAAAAAAAAAATCACCCCCTCCCAGACATAGCTGTGCCAGCAAAAGTCCAAGTGTGGATGTAGTTATACCAGCAAGAGAGTCCTTTTGCCAGTATAGCCAAATTCACTCTGGGAGCTAGCTCTCCTGGCAGAAAAGTCCAAATAAGAACTCTTCTACTATCAGCTGCATCTCCATTAGGCAATGGAAGTGCCAGTATGTGGGGGAACTGTATGCTAAATAAAATTAGAAGTTCCACACAGTATTTTAAAAATCTCCATATTTGTCAAAATAATGCAATATAATGCCAGTTTCAATGATACTACAGTAATTTAAACTACAGTACAATGGCTAGGAAATGGCAGTGGGGAGCACTGGAGGAAATCCCCAAACTCTTTGGCTAACAGTAACGTAGCTAGGTTTGACCTTTTATTTCTAGTTATTTGTCAACAAATATATGCAGCCATATGCTTGGTCTTATAATCAACTGAAGAGTAAGTGAAGACTGGGGAATGAAACTCACAATTTATACTGGATACTGACCATCCCCAGAAAGGTCAGCAGTCAACAGTTCATGGAACACATTTTGATAAGAACATTTGCCCATCCAAAAAAATTTAGACCAGTTCTAACCATTAAAAAAACAAAAAGCATTTATAAGGCTATACTGTCATTTGCAATATATCGCCTTCACATCATTCTGGCAATGTAAAAGGTTTAAAGCTCCTTTACACCTATTTAACACTCTTGTGCGAATTCACTCAGAACTAGAGGAACTATTTACAAAGCATGCTGCTACATTCTACTCTGCCGGAGGAAACAGAGCCTACCCCATGCCTGCCTATCTCAGAAACATCCTGAAGTCCTGACCATCCACACCAGGCATGTCGCAATAGCAAGTGATAGGGACAAAGTCTCATTCGCTCACATGCCAAGCCTCTGCCCACCCTGCCAGCAGTGACTGATGTCTTCCCCATGACAGGGGTGTATCACTGCTGTGGAGGCTTCACTTTGTTCCCTCATCAGAAATGATTTTTATGAGAAGCAGCAAAGATATCTGCAGTGACATGAATACTGTGCATGCACAGTGGTGCAGAATTCCAACTGAGTAGTATGGTTATCCCAGTTAACTCTTTCTAATGTAGACAAGGCTTTTTCATTACACTCTTACTCTTGGAATTCAATTTTGTTACCTAGCAGGCGTCCCAGTTTTTATGAAAAATTTCAACTTCTGCTGCCTCTAAAATATTGATAGATCATTCCTGCAGTCATGGGATAAAGCTGAGTGAGTACTTACTGACTCTTTCCCCTGTAGATGGCCTTTGAAACCCATCTGTTCCTCTTAATGGGAACTGTCAGGTTAAATGTTCTAACAGTAAGTATATTTGCTGGAATTATCAGCCAAAATACATATTTCAAGTCTAGTTTTTCCTTCAAATTATTAAGCCTCGGTCACATTTTGAAGATAAGAGACAACAACATTAAATATTGATTAGTTAGATCTTCTGCTTCCCTGAACATTGTAGGCTGTGGGGTATAATGTACATCTTTCATTAGTGCCTAAAGGACAAACATTTATATTTTGTTTGTTAGGAAACTAAGCAGGGAAAAAAGCATAATTACAGTTTAAATATGTAAGTGTTCAGATTTTAGAAGCCAAATTAAAACAATGGACCTGTCCAGACTGTAATACGGCATTAGTGTCATTGATCTTTTCTTCATCAACACACAATGCCAGAAAAGAGACACTTGAAATACTTGCAGTAAAAATTAAAGTGACCAGAAAATCCAGTTCAAATTGCACAAATTACAACTGTTCTTATTTTCTCCTTCCTTAAATTACACTAAGAGCAAGCAGGAAAAGTGTAATTTTTCCATTTTAGTCAATGCGAACCACAATTTATTTGAGGGAGAGATTTCCCCTTCTTTGCTTGTTCCTAACGATATGGACGTAGGACGCTTGCATCTGGCAAACATCCTAAAGCTTTTACTTTCTCCTGGGGATGGTAGTGCTTTATTTCTCGCACCTCCTCCCAGGATGAAGCCAAGGCTTCTTTGTGGCTTGGCCAGACCTACCTATAGAACAGAAGTGAGAAAGAAAGCTGAGATGGAGGCCAGTGTGGGGGATGAAAAGTATAGACAAGGCCTATGTCATTTATTAAGTATTGCTAGCAAAGCTATTGCTAGACCAAAAAAATCAGCCCCTTCCCAGACATAGCTGGGCCAGCAAAAGTCCCAGTGTGGATATAGTTATACCAGCAAAAAAGTCCTTTTGTCAGTATAGCCTAATTCACCCCTGGAACAGGCTCTACCAGCAAAAAAAGTCTGAATAAGAACTCTTCCACTCTCGGCTGCGTCTCCATTTATAGGCACTTCCATTGCCTATAATACTCCTGGGGGAACTGTAAACGTTTGTTCTGCAAACATTTTAAATTCCTGCACATAGGTGCACACTGGAGAAAGTAGACAAGAAGCCTTGGTCCTTCACGGAGTGAAGGAAAAAAGAACTGTGGCCTCAGCCTTCTGAGGTAAGTAGGGACTGGTCTGCCCCTTTTCACTGGGGATGCTTCCTACCTTAAAGAAGGTGGAGGCTGTTGTGGGACCAATGCTTTAAATTCTTCCCTAGTATTGGGAGTATAGCCTCTGTGTGCGTAATACTATGTTCTCAAGGCAGAGCATACCTCCTAGTGCTCCTTCCAGCTCCTTATCTGGATCTAATTTGGAAATCACTTTAGAAAGATCACAGCTTTGCGGTTCTCAAATTATGGTTTGGGAAACACTTGTTGCAGTTGCTGGCCAACTTGCTGATCACAGTGTGCAGGTGCTGGCCTTTGTTTTCAGCTACTACATCACATTAAAAGCAGCTAAAAATACAATACTTTTCTAATATTGAGAAGTCCTGTGTCACCTTATAGACTAACAAATTTATTGGAGCATAAGTTTTCGTGGGCAAAGACCCACTTTGTCAGATACATGTAGTGGAAATTCCAGGAGGCAGGTATAAATATACAGGCATATGAAAAGAGTATCAATCAAGAGAAAGGCTAGAGATAACAAGGTCAATCCAGTCAGGGAGGATGAGGCCCACTTCTAGCAGCTGATGTGGAGGGGTGAACACCAAGACTGAGGAGAATCTGCTTTTGTATTTGTCTAGCCACTCACAGTCTTTGTTTAATCCTAAAAAGAGTGTCAAATTTGCAAATGAATTGTAGCTCTCCAGTTTCTCTTTGAAGTCTGATCTTGAAGTTTTTGTTGTTGTTGCAGGATGGCTTTTAAATATGCTAGCGTGTGTCCAGGGAGATTGAAGTGTTCTCCTACAGGCTTTAGTATGTTACCATTCCTGATATCTGATTTATGTCCATTTATTCTCTTACATAGGGACTGTCCAGTTTGGCCGATGTATATGGCAGAGGGGCATTGCTGGCACATGATGGCATATATTACATTGGTAGATGTGCAGGTGAATGAGCCCATGATGGGGTGGATGATGTGGTAAGGTCTTGCGATGGTGTTGCTGGTGTAAATATGTGGGCAGAGTCGGCACCGAGGTTTGTTGCAGGGATTGGTTCCTGAGTTAGTTACTGTGGTGCAGTGTATAGTTGCTGGTGAGAATTTGCTTCAGGTTGGCGGGTTGTCTGTGGACGAGGAGTGGCCTGCCTACCAAGGTCTGTGAGAGTGAGGGATCATTGTCTAGGGTGGGTTGTAGATCACTGATGATGCGTTGGAGAGGTTTTAGCTGGGGATTGTAAGTGATGGCCAGTGGTGTTCTGTTATTTTCTTTGTTGGGCCAGTCTTGTAGCAGGAGGCTTCTAGGTATACATCTGGCTCTGTCAATCTGTTTCTTCACTTCCTTGGGCAGGTATTGTAGTTTTAAGAATGCTTGGTGAAGATCTTGTAGGTGTTTGTCTCTGTCTGAGGGATTGGAGCAAATGCGGTTGTACCTTAGTGCTTAGCTATAGACAATAGATCGTGTGGGGTGTCCGGGACGGAAGCTGGAGGCATGTAGGTAAGCATAGCGGTCTGCAGGTTTTCGGTATAGGGTGGTGTTTATGTGACCATCACTTATTCGCACTATAATGTCCAGGAAGTGGATCTTTTGTGTAGACTGGTCCAGGCTGAGGTTGATGGTGGGGTGGAAACTGTTGAAATCACGGTGGAATTCTTCCAGAGCCTCCTTCCCATGGGTCCAGATGATGAAGAGGTCATCAATGTAGCATAAATACAGGAGAGGCGCTAGAGGACGAGAGCTGAGGAAGCATTGTTCCACGTCAGCCATAAAAATGTTGGCATATTGTAGGGCCATGCAGGTGCCCATAGCAGTGCCACTGGTTTGAAGGTATAGACGGTCCCCAAATCTGAAATAGTTGTGTGTGAAGATAAAAATCACAGAGCTCGGCCACCAGTTGTGCTGTGGCATCATCAGGGATACTGTTCCTGACAGCTTGTATTCCATCTACGTGTGGGATGTTGGTGTAGAGCGCCTCTACATCCATGGTGGCTAGGATGGTGTTTTCTGGAAGATCACCAATGCATTGTAGTTTTCTCAGGAAGTCAGTGGTGTCTTGGAGATAGCTGGGAGTGCTGGTGGCGTAGGGTCTGAGTAGAGAGTCCACATATCCAGGAAGTCCTGCAATGAGAGTGCCAATGCCCGAGATGATGGGGTGTCCAGGATTTCCAGGTTTATGAGTAGTAGATAGAATAACACTGGTTGGGGCTCTAGGGGTGTGTCTGTGTAGATTTGTTCCTGTGCTCGTGTAGAGAGTATCTTCACCAAATGGTGCAGTTTCTTTGTGTACTCCTCAGTGGGATCTGAGGGAAGTGGCCTGTAGAATGTGGTATTGGAGAGTTGTCTGGCAGCCTCCTTTTGGTAGTATGACCTATTTGTGATGACAACAGCACCTACTTTATCAGCCTCTTTGATTATAATGTCAGAGTTGTTTCTGAGGCTGTGGATGGCATTATGTTCTGCACGGCTGAGGTTATGGGGCAAGCAATGCTGCTTTTCCACAATTTCTGCCTGTGCACGTCAGCAGAAACATTCTATGTATAGGTCCAGTCTGTCGTTTCGACCGTCAGGAGGAATCCATTCAGAATTCTTCTTCTTGTACTGTTGGTGGGAGGGTATCTGTATGTCAGTGCGCTGTTCAATGTTGTGTTGAAAGTATTCCTTGAGTCGGAGATGGTAAAAGTAGGCTTCCAGATCACCGCAGAAGTGTATCATGTTTGTGGGGGTGGTGGGGCAAAAAAAGGATCCCCAAGATACAACAGACTCTTCCGCCGGGCTGAGTGTGTAGTTGGATAGATTGACAATATTGCTGGATGAGTTAAGGGTACCACTATTGTAGCCCCATGTGGCAAGTAGGAGTTTAGACAGCTTACAGTCCTTTTTCCTCTGTAGAGAAGTGAAGTGTGCAGTGTAAATCTCCTGTCTTGTTTTAGTAAAGTCCAGCCACATGGAAGTTTGTGTGGAAGGTTGGTTTTTTTATGAGAGTCTCCAGATTTGAGAGCTCTTTTTGATATTTTCTTGTTTGCTGTACAGGATGCTGATCAGGTGCGTTACCCCAAAAATATTCTCACTGGAGACCACCCAGGGTTACACTAGTATGGGTTTATTTCCACTAGGTAAAACTAAAGAGGAGCAAGCAGCCACCAAAGGTTTAAGCTAAAGAAGATAGAACTCTCTCACACACACACACACACACACACACACACACACACACAAGCACACACCCCTTCATTCATTCACACCCATTCATTCCTGCCCTCAGGCAATCACACACTTACACAGACATATGGGTTGCAGAAGGAGCCAAGGCATGTGGATCCTGGAGGGTCTGTCTGCTCATCGTGGCTGGGGAAGCTGGTCAGGAGGAAAGACACTGGAGGGGAGCTTCTCAGGAGCAGGGGAAGGAAAAAGAGAGAGTCTCACATGTGCTCCTTCTCTTTATATAGTGTCTGAATGACTCCTGTGACTCATTCACCTTGTCATCAGGGAGCATGCCCAGACTTCCCTTTATCCAGCAGAGAGCATGCCCAGACTTTGATGACTCATTGCCATGTGGTCCATTGTTCCAAGCCTTCTTCAAACACACTCACACTCTCTCTCCATTCACTCAGGGGGGAGAATGCATCTTAGGGAAAGTTACAAGCAAGGTGGCTGCATGTTACAAAGATTACAAAGTTGCAGTTTACAGTAAATTTGAGAGTTACACAGATTACAAAGATTGACAAGGATCACAATAAGTTGCGGTTTAAAACCTTAGACCTTACAGTTTGGTGTAGCTTTAGAAAATCCATGTATATAAATCTAGTGAGCTCAGGCGGAGGCTTTTTTTATGCAACAAGGTGGTTCCTCAGTTTCTTATGGCACAATCTCTCATCATAGTCTGTGCAGTATGTTGATTGCAATGGATTTTTTTACCTTCAGTCCATTTGGTATGATGTCCATCCATTTGCATTTGGAGAGGAAGATAATATCTGTCTGTACTTGTGCAAGTTTTTTTCACGAGGTTGATGGATTTCCACTCCATACGGCTAACTACAGTGCCTTGCATGGTGACAAGTATCAGAGGGGTAGCCATGGTTATGCAGATTATTCAGACTAACAAGGCTACCCCTCTGATACTTTTCTAATATTTTGTTTTCCTATAGCTGGAATCACTGCAGTTACCAGAGGGCTGTTATTCCATTCTTAATGGGAGGTGCAATAACAAACAGAGAATATGCTCTGTGACCTCTGTGCTAAGATCTGATATAGGCCATCCTCACCATAAGTCCAAGATACATTCCAAAAAACTTGGACTTATAGCAAAACAACTTAAAGCAGGAAAGTTTTTTTCCTATGGCTGATTTCCATTTGCGCAAATTGTTTTTTGTTTTATGCAACTTAAGAGTGTGGAATGGGAGGACTTATAACACATCCGTTCCTACAAGCATCAACGACTTTAGTGTGGAGTATACTGGGGTGACTTATAGTGGGAATGCCCGGTATGCATTCTGAAAGAGTTTGCCCATCTTGCCACAGATAAATCAACTGGGAGTTCAGTGGATAAAAGCAACCCAATACCAGCTGTAGTAAAGAGCATATAATACCTATGAAAAACAATTACCAGACTGCAACTCAAGATCTAACCCTCCAACCAAAACCATTTTCTTAAATATCCAGTGTATGTATTAATCATGGATGGACTTCAACATCTCATGCAATCATGTCTAACGCTCTCTGCATGGTATAGTACTCTTGTCTGCCTGAAGGAATAAGGATGACTTTGCTTTTTAAATTGTAGACATGATATTACAAAGCAATTGTTATAAAATGCTGAAATAAAGCAAAGATGGCATAGGCTTCTTTCCATAATATCAATAGTGAACGTAATAACAGTATTTTATCATTCACTGCTATTTATTGATTATTTTTCATAATTTCTTTTGGGATCAAGGAAAAAGAAAAATCATATCACACATAGAAGGGTATTGTCTTTTTCTTTTCTATAACCAGGAACAGAGAAAAGATGGCGTCGTAGCTTAATGATAGGAGATTAAAAAAAAGTAAGTGCCATTGTTCTACAAGACATTTCAAATCTAAAAAAAAAGTTTTTTTAAAAAGCAACAGATCAGCATGATTTGTATAAAACACATGAAGAAAAGAATCAAATTAGACTAGAATTATATTAATGTAGAGGAAGCTAAAATAGGGAAACACTGAAAGTCGGGGGAGGGAGGAACTCCTATCTCAAAATTGACAGTTACTTTAGGCCACACTCTCAGCTGATTCAAATTGATGCATGTGAAAAATAAGCATGTGAGCTAAGGATGTTAAATGTCAGTTAACTGAATGGCCTAACTTCATGAATTCTTATCAGTTACTGGACTATTCTATAGTCTCTGGGGGTGGGGACAGCAGCCAGTGCACTCTGCCCCCACCCCCCAAGGAGTCCCCTGCCACTCCATGCTGCAGCCTCTGTAACAAAGGCAGCAGTGCAGGGTGCCAGGTGAGAGCTGGTCTGTGAGGGGAGCCAGTTTAAAAACCAGCTCCCCTCGTGGACTGGCTGCCTGTTGCCCTGCATTGCTGCTGTTGATTCAGAGGCAGCAGCATGGGGTGGCAGCAACCCCTGTCTGGGGGGGAAGGGTCTGAGTTCCTGGACCTGTCATGAGTCAGAACTGAGCCAGGCTGCCTGCCCACCTGGCTCCTAATGTACTTTAAATGCAGAGCCTCATCAGGGGTAGGCCTTAGACCCAGCACAAGCTGGGACTGAGCCAGGCTGCTGGCCAGCCTGCTAAAACATTTACTGGTGGGACGGAGCAGGAGGGAGGGAAATGTGTGTAGTCTATAGCATTAACTGATAAGCTTTTGCTTATCGGTTAATCCACTATACTATTACATCCCTAATGTGAACCAAGACCACAGAAAGTTAATGATCCTTATTCCTTAAAATTCTCAGAGTTTGTTGTACTTTTCCGGGCACTCATTACAGTGATTAGATTAATCAGCAAAAACAACAAGGAGTCCTGTAGCATCTTAAAGATTAACAGATTTATTTGGGCATAATATTATTAGTTAGTCTTTTAAGGTGCCATGGGACTCCTGTTTGTTTTTACAGATACAGACTAAAATGGCTACCTGTCAGACTAGATTAATGGAGAGTAAACTGTAGAAGGCATTCAATAAATGGCAACCTTAAAGTAATCTGGGATAGTAACATATAAGAATTGATAATGTGTTTGTTAATGTCTTGATTGAATTCATCCAATAATTTAATCTACTGTCAATTTCATGCCCTATTGCCATTTTATTGGTTAACTCAATCCCAATTTTAATTTGTTTAGTAAGATTTACAATAATTAGTTTCGGGTGAATTCTGATTAATATTAAATTTGTCTTAGGAATTTTTAATAAAATTCCTAAGGCTGGCTTTTCTTCCAAAATTGAAACAAAGTGACCGCCACACCCGGAGTTAAAGCTTAATTGGTAAATTATCTACGAGCTACTTATCTCGGTCCCTAATAAAGTAATCCCTCACAAATGGCTTACAGCAGCGATGGACAGACAAGACTAATGAATGGGCTGCACGAGTGGCCTTCCTTCATCTCAGTGGGCCAAATGATTGAGACAAGGCCCACAGATAGTGCGGGAGCTAAAAGTTTTGAGGACAAAGGTGAGTTTATGATTAGAAGTCCCACATTTAAAAATCAAAGCACAAGCTAACCTAACCCAAACTACATTAACGATAGCTCTTGAAGGAGATATGTAGCAATCAAGCTGCAGCAGTATCCAGCAACCTACAGTAGATGGAGGGAATCACCACCATAGTCACTTTGAACTTCTGAAGCTTCATGCACTAAGTCATTGCAGGCTGTCTTGTACGGGGCATGTTTTATAGCAGATGTCACCAGCTGGCTCTGTTGGTTTTACAAATTATTTTTCTTATTGTGCAAGAATGATCCAGCCTTTGAAGACCTGATGCATTGCTGTTAGTTTTGTGTTGCTATCCCAGAGGGAAACTGCAAACAGCAGGATATTTTGCTTTCAGGCTTTATCTAGAGTCAATTATTGGAGGACAGTTGCTTCTCAAGAGCCAGGTACAGTAAACTTCCGATAACCTGGTACCCTTAGGACCCAGGGGGTGCCGGATTATCAGATATGCCGGACTATTGGAAGGGGGGGGGGGGACTATGAGGGGTCTGGGGTGGGGAGGGGTATGCCACCCCAGACCCTTCATAGCCTCCCCTTCCGATAGTCCGGCTCTGCCCCAGGTGTCCCCGATTCAGCCACTGCTGGTCAGTTTCAGCAGCGGCTGAATTGGGGACGCCTGTGGCAGAGCAGCTGTGGTGCTGCCGGGTTGGTCCCGTAGCACCGCCCCTCGGCACTGTGGGACCAACCCGGCAGCACCCCAGCTGCTCTGTCCCAGGCGTCCCCAAGAGCAGCTGGGGTGCTGCCGGGTTGGTCCCGCAGCCCCGAGGGGCAGCGCTATGAGACCAACCCGGCAGCACCCCAGCTGCTCTGCCGCAGGCGTCCCCAAGAGCAGCTGGGGTGCTGCCGGGTTGGTCCCGCAGCCCCGAGGGGCAGCGCTATGGGACCAACCCGGCAGCACCCAGCTGCTCTGCCCCGGCTTCCCCGATTCAGCTGCTGGTCAATTTCAGCAGCGGCTGAATCGGGGAAGCCCGGCGCAGAGCAGCTCCAATGGTCCGGCTGCCCAGAGCACTTCCGGGTTCCCGATGGTGCCGGACCATCAGGAGTGCCGGAGCATTGGATGCTGGACCAATGGAGTTTTACTGTACTGAGGTTCTTGATAAGATTGCTCAAAGAGTGGTTTACTTACAAGCCAAATCTGTTCAAGGACTGGTGTGTAGGTAGACTTGGGAGGACTATGATGTTTATCAACATTTAGCAACAACAGTAATTTCACGTAATCAAACCAACAAAACTATGTTTCCAGCAATAACAGAAAATTACAAGGTGGCAAAGTTAGAAAAATGCTGCTCGCAAATGTTAAATCCAAGTTTGATTTTAAAATAACTGTATGTTTTGACAATGTGTCTTTTTACCGTTAAAAAGCTTTAACTGTGAGCCTTGAGTCTACTGTCATTAAATAATTACTGTCTGACCTCTTCCCTGCAACTGTAGAAATTTAAATTGATAAAAACAGAAGAAATGCTTAAAACCTATAATTTTGTGCTACCAGGAAAATGTAAGTGTACAGATTAACATGTGCGCAAATTCAATAAATTACACTGAGAAAATGCATGGCCAGCCTCGGGTACTGATTTCTCTGACAGGAAGACATGTTGTAAGGCCCTGAAAACTGCTACTCTTCAATAGTGGGTTGAAACTATGTCCTGCCTTGTGGAGAAAACACCTACTCCAGGACAGAGGAAATCAAACTCTCATAGCATGGACCATATCTTCATAAACAGTTTTGTGGACCTCTTCCATTCACATGGACCACTCTCCTTTCATTTCACAATTATATAACTTCTCTGTGATAGCTACAGAACAATCCCTATGGGCCAGTCTGGGAATTTAAAAAAAGAAGGCGTCGTCCAGTGGTACCTTAAAGACTAACAAAATTATTAGGAAATAAGCTTTCATGAGATACAACTTCCTCAGATATCTGAAGCAAAAGAAAGGCAGGAATACAAAAATGGGAGTGCAACATCAGTGCTAACTAAATCAGGGTGGATGTGGCTCACCTCCAACAGTAATGAGAAGGTGAGAATACCTGGAGGAAATTATTTATTGTAATGAGTGCGCCAAGTATACTCCAAATTAAAAAGCATAGGGGACAGACAAAAAAAAAAAAAAAAAAAAAAAAAAGGGCCACCATGGTCTAAACAAAGTAAATGAAGTGATTAATGGCAAAAAGACATCATGTAAAAAGCAAGAGTTAAATCCTGCTGATGAAAACAGAAAGGTGCCTAAACTCTGGTAAGTCAAATGTAAAGGAATAATTAGGCAGATAAAAAAAAAAATAATTTGAAGAGTAACTTGCCAAAGACTCAAAAGCTAAACAGCTATTTTTGTAAGTACAACAGAAACAGGAAACCTGTCCAACAATCAGTGGGCCACGGGGCAATAGAGGTGCTAAAGGAGCACTCAAGAAACATAAGGCCAAATGTGGAAAAACTAAATGAAATCTTTACATTGGCCTTCATTGCAGAGGATATGAGGGAGATTCGCACATCTGAGTCATTCTTTTTAGACTAGCCAATTAGCCCATCATAAGACGGGATTTTCAGGTCTTCTCTCCTGAGCGCTCTTGCTCCGTCTCTCTCTCTCCTACTGCCTCCCCACCTCTCTCTCAGCTCTCCTCCGCCTCCTGCCTCTTTCTCTTCTCCCCCCTGTCTCTCCCTGCCCCCCTTTCTCTTCCCCTTCCCCCCCGCCGTGGCGCTCAGCTGAGCGCTGCCTGCTCAGCCCGGCTGCCGCGAGGGAGGGGGGCGGGGCAGTGACGTACACGGCCAGGGGGTGTGGCCATGTACGTCACCGCCCCCTCCTTTCCCCTCCCACTGTGGCGTTGAGTGCTGCGCCAGCGGCCTCGGCGGGAGCAGCGGTAGCGGCCGTTAGGTCCGTGCTCCCATCCATGGGGAGCACGGACCCAAACGGCCGCTGTCGCCACTTGCTCACCGCCGGGCCCGCTGAGCGCGCAGAGCACCACGGCGGAAGGGGAAGGGGGGCCGGGCGCTGACATACACGGCCAGGGGGCGTGGCCGTGTACATCAGCATTACAGATGCACAGACACTGGGCTAGTATATATACGATGACAAATCTGAGGCACTGTCCCATACTGAGGTACCAATAGAGAAGGTTTTGGAACAAACTGATAAATTTAACAGAAATAAGTCACGAGGACAAGTCGGTTTTCAGCCAAGCGTTATGAAGGAAGGAACTCAAATATAAAATTGCAAAACTATTAACTGTGGTATGTGACCCCTCACTTAAACCAGCTTCTGTACTAGATAAATGAATAGCTACTGTCATGCCAGTTAAAAAAACAAAAACAAAACAAAGACTCCAGAGGCAATTCTGGCAATTATAAATTGGAAAGCATAACTGGAGAACTAGGGAAGTTGGTTGAAATTATAATAGGGAATAGAATTATTAGACACACAGATGAAGATAATTTGTTGGGAGAGTGTCAACATGGCCTTTGTAAAGTGAAATCATGCCTCACCAATTAGAATCTTCTGAGAGGGTCAACAAATGTGGACAATGGGGATCCAGTGGATATAGTGTACTTAGACTTTCAGGAAGACTTTGATAAGGTCCCTCACCAAAGGCTCTTAAGCAAGTAAGCAGTAATGGGATATGAGGGAGGATCCTCTCATGAACTGATAACTGATTAAAAGATAGGAAACCAAGGCATGTCTAAACTACATCCCTCTTTCAAAAGAGGGATGTAAATTAGACAGATCGAAATTTCAAATGAAGCTGGGATTTGAATTTCCCGCGCTTCAGTTGCATAATGGCGGCCGCACGTTGTTTCAAAAATGGGTATTTCGAAAATGAAACCACCATCTAGACACGGTTCTTAAAAACACCACACACCCTTTTTCGAAAGAGCCTGAACTCCTCAAAAAATGAGGTTTACAGAATCTTTCCAACAAAAAAACAAACAAAAAAACCCCCCAAAATTATTATTATTATTATTTTTTTTTAAAGAACCGTGTCTAGACAGTGGTTTCACTTTCGAAATACCAATTTTCGAAAGAACGCGCTGCTGCCATTATGCAACTGAAGCACGGTGAAGGATAAAATTAATTTGTTGTCAATATGACCTCTGTGTGACCTGGATGTAAAGCCTGGTCTTTGCAAAGAGGTACATGCTTGGTCGCAGGTTGCAACAAGAAGGGGATAGGTGAAACTGGTATAAACCTGTTTTACTGGTATGAACCTGTTGTAAGGCCTGAGGAGGGAAGGTGAGGGGGTACGTAATGATTGGAGGAGGTTTGGTGCAGAGGGCATGACCTGTGTATGCGTGCAACTATAAGTGGTCAGTGGGAAAGGGGTGATTACCATGTAAGATAGTACAAAAGACATTGCCTTTTGTTTGGGAAGTTGCGAAACTTTCCTGAGAGTATCCTGGAGATTTTGCCCTGGAATGCATTCCTGAATAAAGCTGGTTGCTTAAGAAGGGTGTCTGGAATTGATTGGGACAGGGGCTTGGACCCCCATCCGAATCCTCGGATTAAAATTCTCTGTCAGCAGGAAATTCAAATCCCAGCTTCATTTGCAATTTTGATCTGTCTAATTTACATCCCTCTTTCGCAAGAGGGATGTAGTCTAGACATAGCCCAAAAGACAGGATACAGGTGGGGAAAAAATGGCATTGATTTGTGTGTTTCGGGGGACTGGGATAGAGGAGTCTTCTGCCCAGTGGATGTCACATATCACCAGCTGAGTGACAAATATTAAAGGAAGTCTTTACAATTCGGGCAGCACTTTACTGTAATTAGCAAGGAAAATGGCACTCTTATCCATTGTTTGTTATGAAGGGGCTTCCTTGTTTACCATCTAGTACCTTCATGCACCTCAAAAATCTTTTGCTTCAGTTGCTAAGATGCCTCAAAGGCCCATGAAAAGGATTCTGCGCATATGCAATGCCAGATGGCACCGAAGTGCACACAGCTGTACAATAAACAAAGTCCAATCAGAGAAGAAATCAAGAGAGGACTGCAGAGAATAAAAGGTTAAACACCTGCTGTGTTAGAAGGTACAAGAGAAGGAAAAGTAAACTGCTCAGTTTAGGGAGAGGGACAGAAGGGATTCATGGGACACTGTAATTTCAGGAGATTTAGGATGGGAAAGTGAACTAGATAGAAACAATAAGATTGTTATTGCATGAAGGGAATTGTAGGTGGATAAGCGGGCCTGACTCTCCAGACACAAGTCCTTAGTCTACTCAGACTCTTCAATCCCTGAAAATATCCCAATTTCTGAATCCAGACTATTTGGAAAATAGGTATTAAGAACTCCAGCTATTTTCAGCACTTAACATTGCCATTACTTAATGGGATGTTCCCAGCATCAATCCTGTGCTTATATAGAGCGAAAGTCATGAAAAATAAAAGCAGAGAGGGGTTTAAAGATTGGGTGAAGAAAGAGATTTGTATTTCATGATGATATTTATTATTTAGTACATCTGCATTACTTTCTAGCTTTATGTGGGCTTTTATTAATAAATACTTGCTTAAACTAAAAAGAAGGCTCCTAATAATTTCTCACAGTCTCTCTCCTATGGTCTTGTCTTGGCCCCAAACCTGCAAATGCTTTTCTGTGCACTTAACCTTAAGCACATGCTTAATCTCACTTAAGTCAGTGGTACTACACTAATGCTTAATGTTAAGCATGTGATTAGGAATTCAGTTTGTAAGGTCTTTGGGGAACAAGTAGTCTCTTATTGATTTATGTGTTCGTACAGTGCCTAAAAATGGAGTGCTGAGCTTAGCCAAGACCACCAGAAACTTTGATAACACAATATAATAATAATAATAATTTTATTATTAGAGCTTTTGCAGTTTCATGAAGATTCACAGAGCCCATTAAAAGCTTGAATTCAGATAGTCTGCATATAGTACATGCAGATTTGCAGACAGACAGAAGATGGTGGCTAACTCCCTTGCCCTATTAAATTTTATGGTCATATACCTGGGGAAGGTGTATGTATTTGACTTATTGCACATTTTACTGAATTATGTCACCCCTACACTGTGGCAACATAACATGGAACAAAGAACTAGACTGTGTAGAAAGAAATACTTGAAGAGTCATTTAATTTCCTGAAAGCTGTTAAATAATGGGGGCATTTGTGAATATTTTTTAGTCAGAATGCAGTCTCCCAGCAGTGCATGTTGAAACCAACTAGTCAGAATTCACTTCTTTGGTCATCTAAAGGTCCTTTCATACAATTCATAAACTCATTAAAACATGTCCATATTTTTTCCTGCTGCTTAATCAGATACTTTAGGATTTTTCACAGTATACAGCTTTAGCAGGTAACTAACAAAATAGTAGCAACATTCTGAAAAATTGCTCTGTGAATCTTCATGACTCAAAATATTCAGTTTTCTGGCCTGTATTTAAGTGTCTCTAATTGAATCTCACTGTGCTAAAAGCATGGAAGTTCAGTTCTCTGCTGATGATTAGGCTGAAGTCTGTAACTGCAATAATGAGGGTTAAGTTAGGTCTGAAAAGAGAAGGGAGATATCAGAATAAAAGGATTTCCAGGAATACAAGTGCTATGAAGCTTTAGCATGGGCTCTATTTGCATATTAAATATTATATACATTTTCCAGTGGTTTTTTTTTTTTTTTACCCTGGACACCATCCTGGGGGAGAATGAGACACAAAAATATGACACACAACAGTGGGGAAAAAAAGCATAACCTTAAAAAAAAAAAAAAGTTACTGACAACTTGGGGCATCTCACACCTGTATGTTTTCTTATTAACAAATTGCAATATTTTTTCATAACCATGTACATTTCATAAAATGCATCTGTGCACTAAGACCCAGCCACACTCAGGGCTAAAAATAAATCACAAACAGAACAAAACTAAGCAACATGAAATGGCTTAATTTAATCTCTCTACCCAACGTGCATTCAACACTAACAGGCATAGTAAAAGACCAGCATGACAAGGACAATCTCTTTCATTGCAGCAAGGGGACTATTATGAAATAAGGATGTTAAATATGGGTTAAGCGAATAGTCGATTAACCTCATGAATTCTTATCAGTTACTCGAGTATTCTATAGTCCCCAAGGCCGGGGCCAACAGCCAGTGCACTCTGGTCCCACAGTCGAGGAGCCCCCTGCCACTCCACGCTGCTGCCTTTGCATCAGAGGCATGGGGTGCCAGGCAAGAGCTGGTCTGCAAGGGGAGCCAGTTTAAAAACCAGCTCTCCTCACAGACTGGTTGCCTGTTGCCCTGCACTGTTGCCTCTGATACAGAAACAGCAGCGCAAAGTGGCAGCAGCTCTCCAAAGGGGGGTGTGAACTCCTAGACCTGGTGTGAGCTGGAACCGAGTCGGGCTGCCTGCCTGGCACATAATACACTTTAAATGCAGAGCTGCAGCAGGGGTAGGTCTTAGGTGCGGCACAAGCCAGGACTGAGCCAGGCTGCTAGCTAGCCTTCTAAAAAATTTACTGGCAGGGTGGTAAAAAAAAAAAAAAAAAAAAAAAAGAGGGAAATGTATGTAGTCTATAGCATTAACCATTTGCTTATTGGTTAATCGAGTACACTATTACATCCTTATTATGAAAAGCTGTTGGCTGAAACATTTTAGTAATATACATTATTGCACTTTTTTAACTGTCCCATGAACATAACCATAGTAGAAAATAAATATTTCACAGCATAAAGTGGCAAATTGAAACCGGGCCATTTACACAAACCCTACAAAGCAGGAAAAGAAAAAACTGTGCTGTCATATCAAGCTCTTCAACAAATGGGATTACAAATACCATGTTTGGTTAAGATATATTCAGGAAATAAAGATACAAAATAAACTATATTACATTGCAACCTCAATGTAGAGCATTAGAAAAGTCCAGGAGCTGTGCTATTTCACTCCAATAACTTAGTTGATCAGCTTCTGTAATAATAGCAAACAGAACATGCTTTTGCTTGAGAATTCCCGCTCTTCAGGAGACACCAAACACTAACTACAATGACATGTAACCCTTTTCCTTAAAAGCTAAACAAAGGCCAAATTCCCCTTTGTTTTACTCCAAGGACATAGATACAATCCTGTTCACAATCAATATTTGCTTTCCTTCAGGACACCTGTTTAATATAATTATGCTAAATTTCAAAGCAGCCTATATTTACTGCATTAAATTTCACCCTCCTGTTGCTCTGTCTTTTCCCATTAAATCATGTTTTCTAAACATGCCAGTCTCAGTGAAATGATTGTACTTGCCCTTGTGGTTAAAGAGTCCCCATGCTGAGATTCCTCAACTCTCAAAAAAGCCAATGGGAGTTAGAAAGAAAGTGAAATTCATCTTTGTGCAGGAGGCCTTATCTTGGCCCCAGGCACCTTTTAAATCCTGCATAAACCTTCAAAATAAACTGGCTTTTCCTCACAGTGGTGAATTTTATCCAGTGTAAGTTATACTTTATATAACTGGACCCTGTGATAATTAAATACAGTATTACCAGTAGTGTTATTTCTTAAGTTTCTCTGTATACAGTTTTAGTTAAAAATATCTTGGGACAGATTAGGCTATCAGTTTTTAAACAGAACTCCCCACTGACTTCAGCTGAGCTCTCTGTTTAAAAACTGATGGCATGATCTGGCCTATTGTGTGCAACTCACACAGGCACTGGGAGTGTCACAAGACCAGGATTATAATTTCTCTATGTAGAGAAAGCTCAGAAAGAAGTGACCTGTGAATGAGAAGGCTCTGGTTTAAACAGAGGATTATTTGTATAGCTAATGCTTTAAATAAACATAGTGCTTTGCTTTTTAAAAAGTCACTTAATATGTTGCTGTACTACATTTACTGTGTCTAGAAATAATGAAAAGAAAAGCAGAATTCAGAGTTGCAAGACAGTACAATGGTGATCCCAGAATAAATAGATCTGGAACCAGGACACATGAAGATATGGAGAGGTTTTTTTCAAAGGAGCTCTCAGGACACTACATTCTGGGTCCAGTTATACAGCAATCCCTCCAAAGCCTTGGAGAGATAATGCAATCACTCCCCCCTCCCGCTTTTAAACAAGACAGACAAGCATGTCATTAGTGACATAAAACCCCACAATGTACTTTGAGCACTATTTAATCTCTAAGAGGTAAATAAAGTCTTCCGTTATTCAGCAGAATGGGCTTCCTTCACCATCCTCCAAACACAGAATATGTGCTTTGTGGTGTGGCCAACAGGCTTGGATTTACCATTAAAGTTCCAGTGAACAGGTTAATAAAAGATGGACTAAAGCACAAATGATTTATCTGTGAAAGGGATTGGGCGTAAGGAATAAAGAAAGCCCCACAATGGTTTGGAAGCCACAGGGCCAGGCAAGTAGCATGTTCAGTTGCTGGTCATCTGAAGAAGTGGGTTTTGCCCACAAAAGCTCATGATACCAGCTACATGTTTTGTTAGTCTTTAAAGTGTTACCAGACTGTTGTTTTTTTAAGTTTATCCTGATATAGAGTATAGGATAATGCAGAAGACCATAGCAAATGATAGGGAAAAAGAAAGAAAAACGAAAAGCATTTGCCAGTGCTTAAGAACAGTCTCGTTCCTACTCACATATAAAGCAACCCAGATCTCCTCAACTTTGTTGTAAACCAGCCCAAACCTAATGCTACATCAACCTGTAGCTGTTTTGCGAAGGGGTAGGAAGGTGCCCTCCCTCTCCCGTAAGGGAGAGGCATAAACCCAGCAGCGGTAGCCTCCCTTAGCCCCCAGGTGCCCGCTGTTTGACTTGCGAGAAGGGGGCTGTTTGTTTGCAGGGGTGGGTCTGTGCGGTCTCAGGAGCATCCCTTGCTCAGGCAGAACCCCCAAGGCTGAAGAAAGCAAAAGCTGCACGTCCCTGGCTCCAGGGGGGTGAGATTCCTCCCTCGGGAGCCCGGCCACGCCGCACCACACGGGAAACGTGAAGAGAGCCAACAACAAAGTGACTCCCAAGTACCACCCCAAAGCTCCAGCCTCCTGCGGTCTCTGCTGCCCTCCCAGGGACTGACCTTGTGCCTGCTGCGCCTCCATTCTCCAGGGGACTGGAAGGACGAGCCGAGGGTGAGACGGAGCCGCTGCCTGGCGCCCAGCGCACCGCGCGGTGTGCAGGGAAAAGGCTCAGAGCTGCTGCAGGAGCCGCCGCCAGTGGCCTGGCCTCTAGTTACCTCTTTTCCCGCTGCCCCCGCCTCCTCCCCTGGAGTCCAGGAGGCGCAACCCCGCGCCCCCTGGCGGCCAGACCCGCACGCGGAACGCAGCGAGCTGCACTATTGCTGCTCACCTGGGCCAGGCAGGGCAGCCCTTTCCCCCTCTCCCGAGGGCTTGCACTCCGGCCTTGAATAGAAACAGCTGCGAAGCCATAAGATCCCCAGGCGTGGATTTTTTTTTAATGAAAAGACTGTTACTGGACAGAAATAGAGCAAACCTGCAGAGAAGGGACCTGTGCTGGGTGTGAGAGCTGGCATTGTACCTGCTCTTTCAATCTGTTTCAAGCCAGGTAAAGGGTCTATCTTTGTTTAGTGACATGCTGAACATGAATTCTACAATTTTTAATGACTGTGTTAAAGAGATACTATCCATTTACAAATCATACTCCTGTAGGATTTTAATGTATTATTGTTACAAGTAACACCAAAAATAGCAGAGAAGTACATTGCTATTTCTCCCCCTGCCTCCCATCCCCATCTCCCAGTCATACACTAAGCAACAGTGAATTTTTTTTCCTTTTAGGATACCACACATGGTTTATTTTTATTTGCCATGACGTTACTCTTCTGAAAAATGTTAAGCAACTGTTTCAACTAAGTTACCAAAAGAGAGAACAATGATAATATAGAATATTATTTAGGTTAAACTAAAAGATAAGTGAATCAAAATGATTAGTGAGAATGATTAAATATGAAGAAAATAACACATGGAAAAAGAAAAATTATTAATTTGCAAAGCCACGGTGCAATAGAGCATGTAGCTCTATACCTACTGAAACCTTTCCTGGTGAATTATTGTGCATGTGATGACATTGTAATAACATAAATCTGGTAATTTATCATTTTGGTGTTCACGTAAAACTATTTAAAAATTAAACAGAAGGCAAGAATGTTTATTATTATTGAAAATTATTGCAATTAGAATGGAAATGAGTGTATAGTTTAAGTGATATGTGTTTACATTAGCAGTCAGGTGTTTGAAAATCAGGTCTTTACTATTTTAACAGTCATAGTCTACAATAAATATGCAATCTTAATCAAGTCCAACACAATACAAATTCTTTGTGGGCACAGCAATTTCAGGATCACAGCTTGTAACATGGCAGAACAGCTGTTGTGGGTTGCTGACTGGCTTTCATTAAGCAGCAAGCAACAGTGGCTCAGTTGTATCACTGGCCATAACTGGGCTATGGAGAAAGACTGAACTGCCAGACCCCACCCCCACATATCGCACAGGCAGCAGACACAGACATGCTCCAAAATGTGAAATAAATAATATAACTCATCTTCTGACATGGCTGTGATGTACTCTTTTACAAGTACAATACTTGATACTTTTGTTTACAAGAGACTAGAAGATTTAACCGGTGTTGCTCAGGTCCTTAACTCAATTAATTTTTGTTTTCTTCATTTAAATCATTGCTCTGGGATGAGGGGTTCAGTATGCAGGCTGCCCTGAGGAGAGAGGACAACCCCAGCCCTCTCTCACAGCAGTACCTTGGGGCAAGGTGAGAAGTACCTCTCCATGGCTTTACTGTTCCTGTGGGCACAGCTGGGGGAGGGGTGCATGTCCCCCAGGTGGGGCAGGTCCAGGGACATCTGCCCCATGCTCCCCAGCCAGAGTGAGGCATGAAGCAGACTGTGCACTTTCCCTGCCCTGAGGGAAATGTTCCTGTATGAATCGGGGAAGGGGAGCTGTAGCCCCCCCACCCTCTTTAAAGGGCACCTGAGAGGTAGGAGGCCGGGACTAGGGCAATCCTGGATGGAGGAAAGGGGTGCCCCAAGCCAGCTCCTTTCACCTGCCTAATGATTCTCTCTTTTCTGTATGCTTTTATGTGTCCCCATATTAATGGGGGGGAGGGGAAGCTTCAGCAACTCCCCACCAGCACCCCCTCCCCCCCACACTCACACACCCCCTGTAGATAATATATTTTTTAAATAGAGAAAACATTAGTTAAAGCCTGACACTCTAGATAACTGCCTAGTTCACTTACATGGTTGGGCCGGTCCGGGATTTACCAAGAGTGCTTAAAGAGTTCTCTCTCAGCTCTGGTGCCCTGTGACTGTGGCTGTGCTTTAAACTTTTAGCAGTGTAGACAAAGTCTTAGGTGGTGGATGGCAACATTTTCAAAATCTCAATGTGATATAGTTCCTTAAAAAGTAATTTTATGTATGATATTTTACTGAGGGTTGCTGCCATCTTGGGTGGTTTTACGGTCACAATTTAAAAAAATGTTTTCTTCCTTGTTGCTGTGTGAAAGACTCACACATACCACATTAGGAAATGAGTGTGATAAAAATAATGGAAGTGGTTATATGCAGTGCTGTTAAGTGCACATATTAAACAAAACGAAAAAAGAACATTTATTTCTAATTTCTTTTAGCTATAGTCATTTTACATACTACAAGTAACAATAGTAAGAAAAAAAGTTGGTTTGTTTTCACATGGCTGGTGTCTGCATAAGACCAAATTAATTCAAATTAAACATGTAAAATGATATACCCATAGTCAGCCAGGCTGGAACACAGAAGTTAGTCATCAATGACAGATTTAGGCCCTACTCCTGAAAATATTTATGCACATAAGGTGTCCCATATAACCTATACATAAAAGTAAGTTTTAAGTTTTTGCAGGAGTGGGACTTTGGAAAGCTCCTCATTTTTAGTACTGTTCACCAACATGGAAGAATACATGTACAGTATGAATTTTTAAAATAGATATACAATAAAGTTAAGCAAAAGAAAAATTAGAATGAATACCAGGAAAACATTTCATAAAAGTGAAACAAAGTAGGTGTTTTTGCACAACAGAAGGCGTTCTGCTAAAAAAATTTTAATAAAATGGGGTTACACATAATTCACACTATATTGATCTTGAACACTCTTAGGCGGCTTGTATGTACAGGATCAAATTGTGTTCAAAACAATTTTCAGAGAAAACAAACTGTACGATTAGGAGTCATGTGTTAGTCACAAGGATGAGAACTCTGTTAGGCTCCATCTAGATCAGCTCCCTCCACCCACTCACCCACCCCACTTGATTCTGCATATGCTAGATGTTTGTGAGCTATTTTAAACATCGTTTTGTAATGTAATTTATTCCTCATAGAAAATTATGTAAGTCTCATCACTCTTGCATTTCAATAGTAAGACAGAACAATGCATTCAAAGATAGTGTTGGTAAAATCCTCTAGTGGCAAGAGATGGCCTAGATTATCTAGGTCTTCATTTTCTATTTGATATTTAGTAAACTATGTTTGGAAACACTATTCTCCTCATCCTACCTTTCGATGATTATACATTATGCATATCAAAAGACAGGAAGTTACTCTCCTTGTATAGTCACAATGGTTCTTTGAGATGCGTTCCCTCTATGGGGGTATGTCTACACTGCCACCCTTGTTCGAACTAGGGTGGCTAATGTAGACATTCGAACTTGCAAATGAAGCCTGGGATTTAAATATCCCGGGCTTCATTTGCATGTTCCTGGGTGCTGCCATTTTTAAATGCCCCGTAGTTCGAACTACCTGCCCGCGGCTACACGCGGCACGGACTAGGTAGCTCGAATTAAAGCTCCTAATTCGAACTACCGTTAAACCTCAAGGTAGTTCGAATTAGAGCTTTAATTAAAGCTCCTAATTCGAACTACCTAGTCCGCGCGCGTAGCCGCGGCAGGTAGTTCAACTACGGGCATTTAAAAATGGCGGCGCTGAACATGTAAATGAAGCCCGGATATTTAAATCCCGGGCTTCATTTGCAAGTTTGAATGCCTACATTAGCCACCCTAGTTCGAACTAGGGTGGCAGTGTAGACATACCCTGGGTGCCTCACTGTAGGTATATGTGCACTTTTGAGCCTCTAATCGGAAATTTTTGGTAGCAGTGTCTGTTGAGCCCACGCATATGCTCTCCCTCTCTAGTGGTCTGCCTCAAACTATCTAGCACTGCATGGGCAAAACCACCTCATTTCCTTCTAGACTGCAGAGCCCTTATAGAGAAGTCTGAAGTAGAGGGGAGGAGGGAGAGTTGTGGAGCATCCAAGGGGACACAGATCTCGAAAAAACATTGTTACTGTACAAGATAACTTCCTCTTCTTCTTCAAGTAGTTTTCAAACCCCGTTGCCAGCTTTGTCCACATATTCACTCTGCTGATACCATTACTGGACCTAACCAAGTGAGTTATAAGATCAAGAACACATATTCCTGCTCATCCAGAAATATAATTTATGCTATCATGTGCCAAAAGTGTCCGTCTGCTATGTACATTGGACAAACGTCTCAGACACTTCGCCAAAGAATCAATGCCCACAAAACAGATATCAGACAGGATCACAAAGAAAAACAGTTTCTTGCCATTTCAACCAGAAAGGACACTGTCTCAACGACTTGATTACCTGCATCCTGCTTCAAAGACCTTTTAAGACCACACTTGAAAGAGAATCCTCTGAACTGTCATTCATGCTTAAATTCGACACTTTACGCCTAAGTTTAAACAAAGACATTATCTTACCCATTACAAAGATAGCTTCCCCAATTATCACCTCTAATATCATTAGCTCACAGACATTTACCTTCCCCCCCCCCCATCCCCCTTCTGTTCTGAAATTTGATTTGTTCTTTTCATATGTGTTCATTTTTTTTTAATTGTATCCTTTGGTATATATGGTTGTGACAATTTTCTTCCACTATTTGATCTGAGGAAGTGGGTCTGGCCCACGAAAGCTCATCACCTAATAAACCATCTTGTTAGTCTTTAAAGTGCTACATAGTCCTGTTTTTTGTTTCAGCTACACCAGACTAACACGGCTACATTTCTATCACTGTTCCTATGGGTTCACTGTAGGTGAATCCAAGAAGTACCTCCCACTGGAGGTTGGAATTTCAGAGTGGAGTCTATTACTACATAGAGTACTATAGAGCCGAAGATGGCATCAGTGGCTAAATCTACAGTGATCATATAATATTCTGTGAGAGTGTGGGAAGAGGCCCAAATCACCGCTCTATAGATTTAGTGAGATAGGAACATCTTTAAAGAAATGTGATCAAGGTAGAAACTGACCTCATGGATTGTATATGGACTCTGAACAGAAGCAGGATGTGCCTTTAATAACAGTGATTAATGCTACCAGAGACCCATTTGAATAGCCTTTAAGACAATATCATAAGACTTTTGGATCTTTCTGTAGATGAAAGGAAGAGTTTAGGGGTTTTCCTAAAGTCCTTAGTCCTCTCTAAATAGAATGCCAGTGTTCTTCTAACATCTAGCATATGCAGAATCATCTCCCTGTTGTCATAAAGTAGTTTTGGGGGGAAAAAATAGGGAGATACACGTGTTCCATATGTGTTTCATATGGAAAATGCAGAGAAAGTAAGGAGAAACTTGAGATATGGCCTTAGAGTTACCGTAATTTAGCGAATACAGCCCACAGGTTGTCCATGTTTTTACCTACCACTCACCCCCTCCCTGCGGGGTATGTATGTCCACGTCTTATGCAATTTGATTTTTACTCTTATTTTACTCATATTACAAGAAGATAAAATCAGCATCTTCGATTTAATAATAATTTAATAAGAGCGGCAATGTTGTTGTGTTTACTAAAATAAAATAACAAGACCCAGTATTATCGGGCTGCATGATGTCGTAATCTTCAATCTTTATAGCTGGCAAGTGGCAACCACATCAAAGACCACCAGATTCTTTTATGAAGGCGGCAGAAGTCTCTGTAGGTTATGTACGTCCGTGGGTTTTCGAATATATTTTTTACACACGATAGAAAAACTGCAGGTAATACATGAGTGCATGTTATACCTGGACGCGTGTTATATTTGCTAATTTATGGTACTTTATCCTTAAAAAAGACCATGAATGGCGGGTATGTCATCAGGGCTTGCTATTCCTCCTGTGCCTAGCTGAAGTGATGGCAATAAGAAATGCTGTCTTCATGGACATGTGTAAGAGAGAGCAAGTTGCCATGGACTCAAAGGGAGGTCTAGTCAAAGCCCTGAGAACTAGGTTAAGATTCCAGGATGGAGAGGGTGGTGTCACATGCATAAAGAGATCCACAATGTCTTTAAGGAATCTACATGTGAGCAAGTGAGGAAACACCAAGGATCTGTCTACCTGGTGGTAGAAAGATGTTTTCACTGCGAGATGTATCTTTCAGGAGCTGAATGAGTGTTTGAGTTCTTGAGGTCTAAAATGCAGTGCTAGTAAGTATGTTGGATGGTCAACTTTGGCTGTGTGGCAGCATGTCTTTTAGCTCCTGAGAGTATTCTGCTTCTAAGTCTTGGAACTAAGATATTACCTCACCTACCTCATCTCTCTAATTTATGTGAACAGATATTTTGGAATAAAAATTCCAAAACACACTAATGTCAGGATACAGGCAAAAATTCATGAAACAACAGAGTAATCTCTCTCTCTCTGTTTTATAAACTGTTTTATAAACTGTTTTACTCAACAGAACACAATTAGTACATCTGCCTTTTTAAAAATACAGGATGAGATTTTCAAAACTGTTTAAAAAATCTGAATTAAATTTAATGGGAACTATGCATCTAAATCCATTACGCATCTTGGAAAATCTTCACCATTCTTTTTGTAAAGAAGCATAATTAAAAATCCTAGCTAGATATGTATTACAGATCCAAGTTTGCTGCCATTCAATCTGCTGAAAAATAAGTTATTTTAGTCACAATTTTATGAAGTCCTATTGTGGATGAAATCCTTTTCACTCACTTAGCACTCATTTTTTCATGCATGGAATCTTATTCATTACCATGTAAAGAGAAACTGCGTGACATTTACTCACCAAAATGACAATATTTGGCAATTACATTTATTGGATTTCAGGTACTTTCAGGGGACCAAATCTATATTGTTAACTGGCTTCATGAAGACATTCTCATGTCTGTGTGGTAGAGTGAAAAAGAAACTGCTCCATTAGCAGTATTTTTATAGCATTTAAATCTCTTAAATCAATTTTGTTAAAAACAAAAGTGATCATAAAGACAAATGGCTCACTGAAATTAAAGTCAAGTTGTATTTAAAGGATTAATTTTCTATCTACAGCATAGTACCTCTTATTGTGCCACCCAACCTAATGTTTGCCCATGTGATCTGCTACATCTGTCATTGATTTGGTAAGCTTCCTCATTGAGCTTTCCATTTTGGAGATTTCCTGCCATTTTTCTGACTGAAGAGACTGATGTAAAACATGCTTTGTTTTCAGCGCTGAAATATCCTGATCAAGCTGCAGCACCTTAGTAGATGTTTGCGAGAGTTCATTGTCCCTGCCAACAAGCTGGAATGGGAAAAATGTAGTCAGTTAAAAAGGAGGTCAGGCGTAACAAAACCAAAAGCAAAGTGATTTAAGATTTTTAAAATCTTATGAATTATCGGACAGATATGTACACATATGATATTGCACTGGTTTTAAAACCCAGAGTAATCAAAGACAAAGATTCAGTTTTGGAGACCTTTAAGTAATTTACCTGATTTTGTGAACTAGATACAAGATCTACCAACAAAGCTTTATCTCTTTGTAGTTCAATATTTTCCTGTTCCTCTTTGTCCAGCATACCCTTCATTTCAGCTATTTGACTGTATACTGTTGCAACATTTAAGTCAAGAGATATGCTTCCTTGTTCCAAAATATGAATCTGAGAGGAGTAAAACAAACCAGGGTCAAGATCTATATGCTAACTATGTACATGCACAAGCACACACAAGCTGGAGTATTTTTCAATTTCAAATACAATTGACTACTTACACAGTAAATTTCCTGTTATGTAATCTTTAGAAAACACCTGGGATTATACCACTCCCATATTTTATCTAAAATAAAATCAATTTCCGATGTAAGTAAAAAGCAATACTGATTGATTTCTGAGCTTGGGACCGCTCTCTAGGATCAGGCATCTACTCCCATATTTTATCTAAAATAAAATCAATTTCCGATGTAAGTAAAAAGCAATACTGATTGATTTCTGAGCTTGGGACCGCTCTCTAGGATCAGGCATCTGCAATCAGTTTTGTTTTCTTAATTCTGAGACCTAAAGATATGTTTTCATTATGACCTACCACATGCAACCAGGATCAGCAAATGTTACTTTCTGTCTGTGACCTCCATCTAGGAGCACAGTGAATGGTAAACTACAAATTAAATAGAATGTTTAACTACAGCTCACAACCTCCTTACCAAACAAAGCCATTATCTTTGTGACAAGTCTGCATTCTGCTGACCTGGGGCATGAGAATGGAGGGGTGGGCTGGCAGGAGAAAGGGAGAGGGTTGGGGGAGCTGACCAGGGGGGCGGTTCACCCACCACCCATGCCAAGTTCTGAAGGAAGGGAGGAGTGGTGCTATTAATTCAAAACTCCCAACTGGCTGAACAAAAGCCATTGACAGCATCTTTGGAGATGTCTGCATATTCTGTCTCTCTGACAAGCGGGAAGGTGTTGTGATTGTAGCTGCCTACAGTAGGAGTCACAGGAAAACTGGGATAAAACACAGTGACTCCAGAATAGCAAAGTTAGTCATGAAGAGATTATTCTAACTGCAGATCATGAGAGACTCTGGTGTGATGAGGTCTGGAGGCCTGTGACCTCTGAATAATAAATAAAATGGCTCCAAACAGAAAGAACCAGTATGCTTTTGATCCATGGGCCTGAATAAGCAATATAATAAAATGGAAAAATAAATTTTACCAATAAGCATTTATTCAATAAGCAGGGCAGAACACTATGGATATGCATGAAAAAAGCTCCTGTTGAAAAAAATGAAAAAAGCTCCTGTTGACTTCAGTGGGAGCTGGATCAGGCCCTATAAGCACAAAGTGGAGTCTACTTTTCTTAACAAATGAATCTAATAGAAAGGAAAATGATTCCTTCTCTTTAGGTGAACAAAGAAGGTGCATTTAGGAAGTCAGTGTAGTCACAGACAACCTTTTCCATAAAGTCTTGCAAGTTTTTCTTTTCCTGCTGCAAGAGCTCTTGGTGCATCTTGATCTCATGTTTCAGTTGCTCTTTGTGGTCTTTCACTGTGAGAAGCTGCGTAAAGCTGGAGGACTCAGTTGTACAACTCTCTTCCCTGAGAGCTCTCTCCTGAAATACATTATAAAAGCACAGCTGGATCAAAATTTATTAAAATGAAGTAAGATTATTGTGAGCCCCCCAGGTTGTGAGGGAATTTGCTATCACCTGTTTTTAGCATGAGGAAGTTTGCGTGTACCTGCCATGTGACAGTCCCCTGACTCTACTAGACATGGGTAACACATGAGCACTCCCTTGTTCTCCAGTGCAGGCAGGCTCCACTGTAACCTCTGCATGTTAGTGGCAGGCACACTCCAAAGCCTGAGCTCACTGAGCATCTCCCTGGATTGTCCAGCCTCTCATCCAGGGGACACTCGGAGAATTCACAGATTTGTTATTCTAAAAAGGAACAGTACTGCCAGCTTACAAGTTATACCTTAGATCACAACATCTCTTAACACACAGCACTTCAATATAAGTACAGGTTGGACCTCCCTGGTCTAGCACTCTTGGGACCTGACCTGTCCTGAACCAGGGAGTTTGCTGGACCAGGGAGGTGCCCTTAATAATAATGTCTGAAAAACTGCCAACGGTTTTCAATTATTTTTTCCTCTTAGATTTGCTTTCCTACCAACTCTGAGTTTTCTAACACCTGCCTTTTTGAAATCCATTGTCTTTATTTTTCTGTTCTTCCTCTTACCATTCCTTAGAATCATGAACTCTACCATTTCGTGATTATGAAGCTGCCTTCCACTTTCAACATTCTCAACCAGTCCCTCCCTATTTATCAAAATCAAATCTAAAACAGACTAGTGGCCTTTGAGAGAACCAGGGTTTCTTCTTCAGAGAATAATCAGTAGATTGTTGTTAAAGTGTAAACAGGTACTCTGTCTGGTCTGAGATTGACTAGGTTGACCAGATTGGTTAAGATATGGTTCACTGGGCTATTCCCATTCATAAAATGGTTAAGGTGAAAGCTCTGAAATGAGTAGTTTTGATCTGAAGGGATGAACAAGCTTCTGATTTTGTTGAGTGAGGAGGTGAAGATGTGTAGGACCCCTTGGCTATGTCTTCACTCGTGGCTTCTTGCGTGAGAAATATGCTAATGAGGCTAAGCGTGGAATATCGGTGAGCCTCATTTGCATACCTAATGAGCCGCCATTTTTGCAGAAGAGGCTCTTGCACCAGAAGGAGCTGTCTACACTGCCCCTTCTTGTGCAAAAAAAACCGTCTTGTGCAATGCCGTTATTCCTGAAAATAATCAGCATAGCAGCATTGCTCAAGAGGGTTTTTCTGTGGATGATAACCAGTAATTTAAGGAGCTTTTTCTTGATCACCAGAGTCTCAATCCTCAACAATAGTAATTCGAGACAGCAGCTCTTAAAAACCTTGAAATCATCTGGAGCTGGTACCAGAGCCAAAGATACTGTCTCCTTGGGAAATGATGATGATGAGGATGAGGATGAATTTTTGGGAGAAGCTGAAGGGCAGTGGTCCACTAGTTTGGAATCTGATTTTCTCTCACTATTCAGTTCTTCATTTCCATCCCTACAAGCTTTTCAAGGAGAATGAGACCTTCTCTGTTTGGGAGATACTAGAAAAGAGACTCACTTCTGGAGGCTCTGGGGTATCATCAGCCCCAGTTAGTCCAGTATGGCCATGGTGGAAAGCTGTTATGGATAAGATTGAGTAGGTTGACCAGGTTGGTTAAGATATGGTTCGCTGGGCCATCCCCATTCATACAATGGGTAGGGTGAAGGCTCTGAAATGAGTAGTTTTGAACTGAAGGGATGAATAAGCTTCTGATTTTGTTGAGTAAGGAGGTGAAGATTTCCACCTGGATGGGATAGGGTGTAGTAAGAAAATGTAGTCATGAGAAAGGAAGAAAGAATAGATTTTCTCTAACGGCAGTGCTGAGGTGCTGCTATTCATAGGTTCTGAACTCTAATGAATGGGGCACAGGTGCACCTACAGCAGGATCAAATATACTTAGCCAATACTGGCAGGGCCACAAAAGCCCAGGAGCTGCTAGGTATGGGGTACTTACCTATGGAGCAAAGGCAGAAGAAATGAAAAGTAGGCTCAAAGAAGCATCCATGAACTGTTGATGAATCCTGCTCAAATGTCTCATGAGTTAAAAAAAAGAATGCAATGCAGCATTTGACAAATTGGCTTAATCTTTCTGTCATGTTCTACAATCTCTATTCAGTGACTTGAAAATCATTCTATATTTGAGGGCAGGTGAACTCAGCACTTCTTAACTATCTTTTTTTCACACCTTTTCCACACATGGAGGACTGCTGTAGCATTTTTTGCTTAGGGTTCAGAAGTCACTACTATCAAATGGAATTTAAAGGCAGCGAGAAGTCCTTAAGCAATATCTCAGGTGAAAATTAGGCCAAAGCACTATCGAAAGAAATAGCAAATGCAAGCTTAAGGAAACTGCTGATTTAATAAGAACATGCATGTTTAAATTAGTATTTTTATTTCTCAGTTTGAATTACATGCTGATGTGTTCATAGTTAAGAACCATGAATAGCTTACCACTCTAAAAAGGGAGGCAGAGAATTTAATTGGCCTACTTTTATCATGTTTTTTCAAAAATTTAAAAATGTTCTCTAATTTGGATCAGGTTTTCTTTGTAGTCTCAACTGTATCTATCTATATATTTTAGAGAGTTTGTGCATCTGTCTGTGAGTCCATTCATCCGTCTGCAAGTCTGTTTATTCAAAAACTCCTCCTAAATGGTAAAAGCTAGGGCCACCAAATTTGGCATGCAGCTCCTTCTTATCCGAACTTAAAGCAAGGTCAGGATTTGGTTGTGCCAAGAAAATGGGAAGTGCCTGGAATGGGATTGTTTTCCACCACATGGAAAGAGAGGGAGCTGATCAGAGGGATAGCTATACTCCAGAGTGACCACATGGGGCAGCCACACTAACAGTAGAGTGGCCAGTTGGGGATGGGGCTCTTCATGTTGCCAGCCACAGGACTGGGAGGAGCTGCCTCCAGAGCAGCCATCATGGGTGGCCTCAGTAAGCTCTCTCCCCCCCACTCCCCGGCCTCCCAGGCCCCTGCCCTGAGTCCACCACCCCCACCCTGACTCTTCCAAGTCCCACCACCTGCCAACCCCTGCCCTGACTCCTTCACCTGCACCCCCTGCCCTCAGCATTCCCACACTTTCCAACCCCATACCCTGACTTCTGCAGCCTCCACTCCCTGCCCTGATCCCCCCAGCCTGACTCCTGCACCCTGACTCCTTGCTCTGAGTCCCCCCACACTCAAACTCCTACTCTGCCTGTTGCACCCTCCCTCACTCCCTGCTCTGAGCCCCATCATTTAAATAAAGCACGTACATTTTCCTTTTAATTTCCAAAAAACAACCAAACAAAACACCCCTCCCCCCACACTATTACTATAGTTCAGGAACCGAGCCATGCTAGGTACAGCTGCTAGAATTTTACTAAGAAAAGGGAAATGAGTATAGTCTGAACATTACTAAATTGAACATTACTAAGTCTGAACATTACTAAAGTGTAAAAATATAAAATCATAGATGTTTTAATGTAAGGCAGTGGAAAAAGAACATCATTTTAATCTATGCTATCTTCATTGCATTAACTTTTTTTTTTATACGTAAGACCAATTGGTCATCTTTATCCCATTCTTACTATGTTCAGTTGCTTGTTAAGTTCCAAGAGCTGGGAACGCAGCACAGCATTCTCTGTGGTCAGAGATGCATAATCATCCATCATTTTACTTCTTAAGAAACGATCTTGCTCTGCCAGTAGATCTTTCTCTCTCAATTGCTGATGAAGAAAACTCATCTTACTTCTGATCAGAAAAAAACACAGAGAAAATGATATTTATTGTTAAAAAATGTTCCACCTGAAAATGACAAACAAGCTATATTTTTAAAGATACGCATGACATTGAGAGAGCTGTATAAAATGTCCTACCATTAAGATCCAGTTATAAGGATTGCGTAATAGGTTCTTAGTGTTAGGACATTTTATACAGCTTTCTGAATACTCTAAATTATCTCATTAAAACAAGCTCTTTCCATGAACTTTATATCCTAAATCTGCCAAAAAGCAACCTAACATTGTTAGTTATATTATACAATCTATCTAGGTCTGTTTATTAAAAATTATTTCCAAAAATAAGGATGAATCACTAGTAAAGCACATCTTACTTGTAGGAGGACATAGTGTTGTAACAATCAAGACTCACATACTGTCTTTTTCTCTCAAAACAAGGACATTAGCAATATTCTAGTAAAATATATTACACAGTTTAAAAGCCCTCAAGACAGTCAAGTGAAAATGAAAAAAATCAGTTAAAATTATTAAAAATTTCATAATTGAACACTCACAAGACATTCCCTTCCCACACAAATACTACTGTTTGACATTTCTGAAGCTCTGAAGGTATGTACTATGACAAATCATTTTTATTTTGAGGCCAGATTTGATCTGGCTGATTTGGAGCATCTCAAACAACCCATAGCAGCAAAAGCAGACTGGTCAGTTCAGCTGGGTTTCCAGCTGTTTTGCATTGCCTAACAACACAAAATAGCTGGAGGACACACTATCATTGTTCCCTTCCACATATGCTCCTCTTTCCCCTGCCCAAATACACATATCCTCGTTTCCCCCTCACATGCACTCAGAGGTGCAGTCTCCCTTCTGTACCTGTTTTACCACTCACACATAAGTTTTCCTCTCTCTCATGATTCTCACCTTCCACATCTCTCACATGACCCAGTTCTCTATCCAGTTCCTTATATTCTACACCTCACATACACACCCTTAGTTTACTGTGTTTCTACTGAGCCAATCAGGTGCAATGATTATTTTTAGAAGATTATTTAGGATTAATGTTCATTTTTTTCATTATTTTTCATAGCTGAGAATCAAAAATACTGTCTTTTAGAGAAATTCAGGAACTGCCATAGCCTCATCTCTGCTCCTGTTTCTGGAGCTCTTCATCCCACTCTCCTAAGCCAGAGGTAGAGGGCTGATGCAATGTTCTCTTCTTCTTCCCCTTCCAGACTGGGTGAACAGGCAGACACCTCTGCCCTCCCCAGCCTGGTGTTAGAAGGAAGGCGTGCAGAGAAGAGCTTTCTATTTGTTCACAGAAGTGGAGGGGAGATGGATTGAAGATGCCCTGGGCTGCTGGGCTCTTTTTGTTCCCTCCTCCCTTCCTGTGAAAATCATGTTCACTCCTGAGGGGAGAGGAAGAAAGCTCCACTAACTTCCTACAGTAGTTCCAAATGGCTGCTCTTTCCCAAAAGGAACCCTGTAATTTTTAAATTAAGCAAATTCCTGAAAGGTGCTAAATTGTTGACTACATGGACTAAATCTAACCATTTATTCCTTACAACACTACAAGTGGAGCTACTTTGCAAGCTCTCTTACCCATTTGTTTGTGTGTTCATTTTTCACTCTATTAAAATAGAGTGTATCATTTTTTTAGTAAATGGGGATGAACTGAAAGCAGTACATCATGATTCCCTGTAATATGTCAGAAAATGGGTGCAAGCTAAAAGCGACCCCATCCACAATAAAGACAAAAGCTAGTAACCTAACACTGAATGGGTTAGTAAATCCCAAGTCATCAATACCAGGACCATCCTTCAAAACCTGCCCCAATACCTGATGTCATGTGTGATCTTGTCTTGCATCATTGCTGTTTTTTTAAATATTTTGTCTTCCATTTCATGCACAGCAAACTGCACTTTCATAAGTTCCTTCTCTTTTCAGAAAGCTGCATCTCTACTGCCTTCTGCTGCTCTGACCGCTGTTTCAGCTTGGTGTCCATATATATGAAAGGAGATAAAGTTACAGTTTAATGAAAACTGAGATTCAGGCTTACTGAATATTTATTTCTAAAATAACTATAAAACATACATCATTCATTGAGTAGTTCCCATAAATAGTCTAGTTAAAACTGGTTTGACTACTACAAAATTGTCCAGTAGTCTAATTCCTTTATTGTCTTACCATATTTAGATGATGACTCTTGACCAGGTACATAAGCTCAAATGGTAGGGGTTTGTGCTTTTGGAAGTGAAAGGACTAAATTCAGTCCCAGTTCCCGAATGTGGTATCTGCATATATATGTTAGGGTTTATTATATGGACACTTGAGAAAATATATGTATAATGAGAGCATGTAATATGTATTTTTATATATCTATTATTTTAACATTTCCTGATCAACAAGCATTTTCAATTCAAATAAGTGTCTCCATTAAATTGCACCACAGGTACAAATATTTGAGCAATGAATTTGTGTTTATTTAATGTAACCATTTACCAGAATACTGAAAAAACAGAAAAGAGAAATGAAGATGAGGTAGAGTTACTGGGATCCTGCAAATGCTTATACATGCCAGCAATTTTATGCACAAGTAATCCTATTGATCTAGCTGGAGAAATAAAATTCAGACAAAGCATTAGTACATTTTAAACTCTGCTAATACTACTTTGCATTTTTGGTGCTTTGTTCTTGTTCATTTGACATCACAAAAGTCTTCTAAAATATTGAAATTGTTTGTATAGCCTTAAATGCACAGATTGAATTAATGAAATATATTCCTGGCCAAATATTGTCATTTATAATGTTTAGAATGTGGCAGCACCCAGAAGCTACACCAAGACTAGTCCCACTTTGTGCTAAGAAATGTACAAACAAGTCAGAGATCCTACTTCAAGCAATTTAGGGCTTGTCTACATTAGCAAGCTTCTTGCTCAGGAGTGTGAAAAAAACCACCCCTCAAGCACAGCAAGTTACAGTGCTGTAAAGCCCCAGTTAAATAGGCTCCTAGCACTGGGAGCTATGCCCGTCATGGAGGTGGTTTACATAGAATGCTGGGAGAGCTTTTTCCCAGCACAGGTGCTGTGACTACCTTGTCCCGTTAAAGCTCTGCTGAGGCAGCACTTTAAACTCAGAAGCATAGTCAAAACCTTACACGTTACAGGCTCAGTCCTGTGCCAGCTAAAGTCAATGCACAACTATTTTCAGTAGTGCAGGATTAGGCCTTTGAGGCCTTGGGTGGATGCACTGCAGGATCAAGAACTAAAACTCAATCCACTCATTTGAACCATACACAAGTAACCATTACTTCTGCGGGTAATTCATGCTACTGAGATAGTCACAGTATCCCTGTACTTAGTATTCAAAGGGAATACTGTACTATGAACATTGTGGTATAAATCTACTTGTAAAAGCCTCTAAACACGCATTGTACTGGAAATGTTGATGGGGAAAAGTGTGGGATGCTGGATTCTCTACTGATTGTGGAATGACTGCTAATGAAATGAAAAGTACGTCCTGGGTGTGACTTTGTCTCTATAAAGAGCGAGGGAGGGCTGAATTTAGAGGTGATGTGCAAGGTGGTAGAAATCTGTTCCCCTGGGGTTCAGCTAGATTCCCTTGTTCATTGACTCTGTATCATTTTCAAAAAAAGTCAGTTTGAGTGGAGTCTGAAGACACTATGCAGGATCAGATCACTAATCTTGATTAATAATGATTCCACACAAAGCTCACTGCATGATTTTTCAGTGTATTATAAAAGGATTTTATTATTATAGCTGTATATTTAAAAATGAGACTATAAATTGCAAAATGATAATTTTTTTCATGACCAACTGAAGTCCATCTAATATATTAACTGCAATAAATATATAACAGGTTCCTATTAAAATCTCTCCCCTGTCACAACACACAAGAAATCAAATCCCATAAATGCAGGCTGTATACCTTTGATTGTATCATAAGGATTTTCTGTTCACAACTACTCAGATTGGTTTGTTGCTGTTCTAATTCCTGCTTGGCATGCAATAGCTCCATTTCTTTTTTAGATGCCTGTCTGTCAGTCTGTTCCTTCCTGCGCTTCAAATATATGATCTCTTCTGCTAAGGCCTGCTTCTCTCTAGAATGAAGTTCTAAAAGAAGGAAAGAGAAATTTTAATGGTTTTGAGTTTTTTCAGCATAAACCGGTTGACATTTTTATTGGTAAGCAAACATTGTACAGGTTGGACCTCCCTGATCCAACACTCTAGGGATTTGACCAGTCCCGGACAAAGGAGTTTGCCGGACCATGGGAGATCTGGGAGTGACGGGCACCATCCTCCCCCGGGCTCCTCTCCCCAGCCACCTGACACCACTGCCCCTGGCCCTTTGAGGCAGCCCTGTGGGATTGGCAGCCCTACAAACTCTGGCGGGCTCTGCAAGAATGTAAAATCTGTAGGTTTTCCAAGAAAGCGAAAATGTCAAAATTGGATACGATTTTTTGTTAAAATGGCTGCCAAAAGGTCTTAAGGCTCAAACTTCCCTCTTTGCTGTGCCAACAGTCATGAACAAAAGGCAAATTTTATTATTCTTACCGCCATTAAATTTTGTTGTGAACAACAACAAAGAATTGTTACAAGCTACAAGGAGACTAAATGAGATCTGACTTTAGGATTACCATAGAAAACTTGGGGAGGAAAGGAGAGATACCAGAGAAAAAATGTGTAATGTTTCCCTTTCTCCCACAGTATATTTATTTTATCTGTTTAGTGCATAAGCTCTTTGAGACAGGAAAAATGTATCTTCATAAGTCTGTCTATAGTGCTACTGCATTCAGGGCACTATAGCCATTCAAACACATCTACTATCTAGTTTAGAGAGTTTGTCTTTTGATTAAGAAATCCTCCTAAACTGTAAAAGCTAGGACTACCAAATTTGGTATACAGCTTCCTCTTATCATAACTTAAAGCAACGTAAGGTTTAGTTGTGCCAGGAAAATATAATGTGCCTGGAATGGAATTGCTTCTCATAAAATCAAACAGAAAAGAGAAAGAATCACCAAATCAAGTTCAATCCCCAAAATTGACATAACTGCTGAAGACTGACTCAAGATGAGCCAGAAAAATAAGATGTACCTGGAATAGTGTCTTTGTGGGGGCTTAGTCTGGGGGGCCTGAGTTTTTGAGATCCACACTGAAATTTTATAGCCCCGTGACCTTAAGTCAGCTGACATGGGCACTAAGACTAGGTGCTGTGGTGTTTTATTTAAAATTGTAGTATAGACATACCCTTAATGTCAGAAGATTTTCTGAAAATTACCCTTAAAACAAATAGGCTACGTCTAGACTGGCATGATTTTCCGCAAATGCTTTTAATGGAAAAGTTTTTCCGTTAAAAGCATTTGTGGAAAAGAGCGTCTAGATTAGCACGGACGCTTTGCGCAAAAGCACTTTTTGCGGAAAAGCGTCCGTGCTAATCTAGACAGTTTTGTGCAAGAAAGCCCGATCGCCGTTTCGCCATCGGGCTTTTTGCACAAAAACACTTTTACTGTCTACACTGGCCTCTTGCGCAAATATATTTGCCTAAGAGGGCTTTTTCGAACGGGAGCAGCATAGTATTTGCGCCAAGAACACTGACAATCTTACATTAGATCGTCAGTGTTCTTGCGCAAATTCAAGCGGACAGTGTAGACAGCTGGCAAGTTTTTCCGCAAAAGCAAGTGCTTTTGCAGAAAAACTTGGCAGTCTAGACGCAGCCATACATTTTACATCAGGCATTTCTTCTGTTTGATTTAATAAGAAAGCCCAGAAAATACAGATGAATAAAACAAAACAAAAAGCCTTCCATGTATGTATACTTATATTGCATGTTACTATGAGTAGGGCCCTACAAAATTCATGGTCCATTTTCGTCAATTTCATAGTCATAGGATTTTTTAAAAAATAATAAATTTCATAATTTCAGCTATTTAAATCCAAAATGCAATGGTGTCAAACTTGTAGCGATCCTGACTCAAATAGGAGTTCTGGGGTGGTCAAGGTCATTGTGGGGGGTTGGGTACTGCCACCCTTACTTCTGTGCTGCTGCTGGGGACAGCCTTGCCTTGAGAACTGGGCAGCTGGAGAGAAGTGGCTGCTGGTCAGGAGCCCAGCTCTGAAGGCAAATCAGTTGCCAGCAGCAGTGCAGATATAGGGAGAGTATGGCATGGTATGTTATGACCACCCTTATTTGTGCATTGCTGCATGCAGAGCTAAGTACCTGGCCAACAGTTGCCACTCTCCAGCCACCCAGCTCTGAAGGCAATGTAGAAGTAAGGGTGGCAATACTGTGACCTCTCTGCAACTTCCTTTTGGGTGAGGACCCCCCAGTTTGAGAAATGCAAAAAGACCATATTTCATAGGGGGAGACCAGATTTCACGATCCATGATGTGTTTTCCACGGTGGTGAATTTGGTAGGGCCTTGACTATGAGATTTGATCTGACTATTCCCTCCTTACCACAATGAACTGTTGATCTGCAACAGCAATACACAATTTTACCACTTAATGGTGCCTAATATATTTTAAAAGACTCTTTTTTTTTTTTAAATCACATTTTGCCATGCTGCTTAACCTCCAGTGTGAACCTCTATGGTTATAGTTTACTGTAATAGACTTGCTTGAAATTCACCAACCCCCCTTTTTCTTTACATTTCTGTGATCATTTTTTCCTTATTCAAGTGACTAGAGTTGGATAGAACTCTGAATGTGTCAAAACTACAGTATTCCAAGCTGTTATGCAAAACATCCATATTCACTAAAAGAAAAACTAAAAGAAGGCAAATCTTTTCAACATCATCTTAGCAAGCAAAAAATTACATACTGTATCTGTGTATATTTTATTTGATTGCCCTCTCAATTATTAAATTTTAAAATGTTAAATAACAATATTCTTGGAACACCTGAGATTAGGGATGTAAAATCCCAATTACTCAGTTAATCGGTTAAACATTAGGCTAAACTGGTTAACTGACTAAGTGGAATCCAGGCTTGGGACCACTCCAGCCCAGCTGAAGCGGCCCCCAGCCCATAGAGCTCCTGCTCCTAGCCCCACGTGGGGGGTGGCTGCCAGCTCCCATCCTCATGCTGTGGCTGCGGCTGTGGCTGCTGCCAGCTCCTAGCTCCCAGTCCCTGTGCTGGGGCTGGCTCTGCCATTTCCTGCTGCTGGCTCCCGGCTCCTAGCCCCCGCCAGAACAGCTTCTGTCTGTGGTGGGCCCAGGTTCCCCGTGGACAGAGGCTGCTGCAGATGTTGTAGCAGTCCCTGCCGGCAGGACGCCCGGGTCCGGCATGGACAGGGGCTACTCCAGATGGAGAGCAGCCCCTGTCCACAGCAGGACCCCTGTGGGCCTGAAGCAGCTCCCTGCCTGTGGCAGGTGGGGAGCTGCTCTAACCCTATGGGCAGGGCTGGCCTTACCATGAGGCGAACTGAGGTGGCCACCTCAGGTGCCAGACTATGGGGGGGAGAGGGACCACTAGGACCCAGAGTGTAGAAAATTCTGTCTGCTGCTGGTGCATATGTATTCTCTCTGCTCTTGCTGCACAGAGATGGTGGAGTGCTGTGCTGGAGAAAGGAGGGCACGAGACATAACAGGCAGGCAGGAGAAAAGGTGGCATGGGGGCATCATTTGAGCTCCCCGCCTCAGGTGCCAAAATGTTGTGGGCCGGCCCTGCCTATGGGTTACTGGTTAACCTTTCACATCCCTACTTGAGATACAGAACCAATTTCATATAGCATAGAAAATTAAAATTATATTCCAGTGATCACGAACAGAAAAGTGACAATAACCTGTACAGCTTTTGCAATTCTTACAAATGTTCATGTGCAAACCTAGAAACCTGCACAATTATATACTACCTTTTCATGTCTAAAATTCTTCACTTGTCATTAAAAACACTACTGGACAAGGGTCTCTGCTCATCTCTTTACATTTGAAATCATCATTCCTTTAAGTGTTGAAAACATAAACCAAAAAACAAACAACCACCCTGCTTCATCCTTACTCCCTGTATTTGGGTCTGTTGCAAGTGGCAATAACAATATTCCCTAAGTTGCAGGTGGCTCAGAGACTTAACTAAAAGACAGAGAATATTCTGGAGAAGTTCCCCTATCAGCAAGGTACCTAATCAACTCTAGTCTTTCAAATCATTGGGCTGAAAATTAAGAAAAAATTCCTTTTCCAGGTAGAGTTGCCAGATGGTTTAACCAAAAATACTGATCTCCCCCCCCCCCCCCCCCAAAAAAAAAAAAAAAAAAACAAAACACAGGGGAAAAAATTCTGTTGAGGGGGGGGAAAAAAGTGGGGAGACCAAAGCTGTTGAGCAAAAAAAAAAAAAGAATCCCAAGAGTTATTAAGCAATAAATAAATAAATATATACATAAAAAATAAAATAGCATGTCCCCTTTAAGTGTGTGCAGAGTCAAAATAGGGAGAGGTTGAGCACTAAGACCCAGGGAAAGCATTGCTTTCCCTTGCTTAGGGTCTTTAGGTTTTTTGCCGGTGGCCATCTTGTTTTCTTGGTCAAGCCAGAAAGCAGCTTCCCTGCGGAACCAGGTAAGCAGGGGGTCTGGGGTCTGGGCCCAGTTGCTGAGTGTGTCATAGGGTTGCCAGGTGTCCGGTATTTTTGCCTCCTGGCAGGGAAAAAAACAGAAAATACTGGACATTTTAGGTGCCCGGTATTTTCTGAATTTTTTTACCAGATAGGAGGTGAAAATACCGGACTGTCCGGGTCAATACCGGACACCTGGCAACCCTATTTCCAAGCTCCACTATTTAATCTTCTGTTTGGGAGAAAGCTACTTTCTACACTGGAAACATTAGATTTTATAGCTTTCCTGGCAAGTTGACAGTTCATCTGTCTAGTCTTCTAGCATCTTAATGGGACACAACTGTCAGCTCCTCTGTCCTGGCCTGCACCTCCAATAGTTTCTATGGTTCAGGTTTTCCTGCTCAGCTCAATGGATTTGACCACTTCCTGGGTCAGCCAGGGATGGCCCTTTTTGTTGATATATTTGGAGTATGTATGCCCATCATAATTACATACAAAGTAGAATACAGTAACTGTCAGCATTGCTCAAAACTCGACTTATTCTTAAGAATAAGTGTAATTCAATGTCAACCTAGTGTAATCAGATATACACAGCTCAAAATAGTTCAAGAATTAACAGGATTCAGTAAGAAAATAAATATTCCATGGAGTAAGTTAAGCAATCATGCCTCTAATTATTTAGTATATAGCAGGTATCGTGCATTTTCCCCAATGGAATATAAAACATTTAACCAAGATAGATGTAGATGTATATTCATTCTTATAGGAAAAATACACATCTACATCATACAAGAAATACTCTCTTATGTAATTATTCTGATACCATCCCTTTCAAACCAGAACATTTGCTTTAGCCTGAGGGACTTCCTACATAGGTATCTACATTGGCTTGCCAATTATTAGGTAAAAATGCTTGTTCTGTGGTTTAGGTCCCCAATGTGCATGATGGGGATGACTAGCATAGGTTGAACCTCTACAATATGGCACTCTTTGGTCTGGCATTGCTAGACTAGAGAGCCCTGAGTGGCCAGGTTCAGGAGGCGCAGTAGGGCCAGCGTGGCGGGGAGTACAGTGCAGTGGCCAGGAACGCAGCCCCAACTGGGGCCGGAGACATCAGGGCTGGGAGCACAGCGCTGTCCAGGGCCAGAGGCAGCAGGGCCGGCATGGCAAAGGGCACAGCTTGGACCAGGTCAAGAAGCACAGCCCTGGCAGCAGTGGAGGCAGTGGGGAGCGCAGCCCTAGACAGGGCTAGAAACAGAGACCAGTGGCCAGGACTGACAGCTGGGAGGGGAGCCCTGAGCTCCCCTGGTCCAGCAAACTATGTGGCTTGGGACCACTGAGGTCCCAAGGGTGTCAGACCAAGGAGGTCCCACCTGGAGTACCAAAACCGATAGGGGCTCTCCTTCCAGTGCATGGGGGAGAGGGACGGGGTTAGCAGTCTGGCTGTAGGCAGGGGAAACCCAGGGATCTTTACAGACAAAAGAAGAAAAAAATTAGCTGGGGCGCAGGGTAAGGGGGTGGGAGACCGTGAGGGAGTTTACCGGGGCCACCTCTGGCGGCAACAGTGGTGCTGCTCTGGGGGGCAGGGCCATGGTCCTCGGCCAGCGGCTCTTCCCTGAGTCTCCTGCCAATATCTGGATTTAGTGAAGGCACTTTGAAGTGTAACATGGTCAGCCAGGCCTGGTGGCAACTCCTCCTGGGGGTCCAGGGATGCAAACCTCCAGCTTGTCCGGGGGAGGGAAGGAAGGGACTGTAACGTCCAGCCAGCTGCCTCTCCAGCCTGCAGGTTGTCTGGGGGAGGAGATCCAGAGGCTGGCCCTGGACTCCAGATGCCCTCCCTGCCTGCAGCTTCTCCGTGGCAGAGAGGGGATCTGGGGGCCAGTCCTGGCCTCCAGCTGCCCCCCTCCCCCACCCTGCAGCTGGTCTGGTTCCTGGCCCTGGTATCTCCTGGGTGGGGGCTGGGCTGCTCAGCCCCGGTGGTCCTTGGTCACTCTCCTGCTGGTGTGGCTGCTCCCCAGTGGTCACTCTGCAGTATAGCTGTCCCCTGAGCTCACTGCCCTCAGTGGTCACTTGGTAGTATTGCTGTCCTCTGATCAGCCCCCTCCCTTTCCATGTTATGGGAAACAATCAGATTCCAGGCCACTCCTGTTTTCCTGGCACAACCAAACCCTGACGTTGCATTAAGTTAGAATAAGAAGCTGCATACCGAATTTGGTGATCCCAACTCTTACTGTTCAGCAGTTCTTGAACAAATGGAATTGTAGGCAGACAGACGGATGGAATCACAGACACCCTCTAAAATATAAATGGAGATTGTAATGGGGTATATACACCCCATATATCTTTACAAAAAAGTCTAACCCTAGATGAACTAGGATAAGGTCAAAGATGTGTGTCTGAAAGGTTTTGTCAATGTACGTGTTGCCCTGTGAACTGAGTTTCTGCTTCTTCCTCAGGGGCAGGAGGGAGGAGTAGCTTGTATTAAAGATCAGAGCGAACCACCTACCATTTCTGCCTGTTCACTGCCCTGATTCTCCTGCCCATATCTGAATTGAGCTTTGAAGTGCAACACTGTCACCCAGTCCCTGGTCCAGATATTCACTGGTGGCTGTCTGGACAGGGAACCCACTGAGCCACTGCTTGGCAGGACACTGCAGGCATATCAGGCCTATGACAGAGAAACAGACAGGCCTGCCCAAGTCAGAGAGGTTATTTGCATTTTGTTCTGTCTGTGCTGTCTGCTATGATTCCTTAAGACTGTGATCTAAAGATCATTTCTCATTATGAAGCATTTGCTAGATTATTCAGTGAGAATGTTGTTGTAGCTGTGTTGATTCTAGGAGATGAGAAACAAGGCAGGTGAGGTAATGGGCCAGTTCTTTTGGTTTTAGAGACAAGCTTTCAAGCTATATAGAGCTCTTCCCTAGATCCATTGACTGGGCTGAGTGGAGATGCCAGGCCTGGACTGAGGAGTGGATAGCAGTGGCCCAGTAAGCTCCAAGGAGAAGTTGTCAGCAGTATCTTCTGGTCAGGAAAGCCATAAAGCCTGAAGTTTCCAGTGCTGGAGAGAGTAGTTTTCTCCCAAAGAACTGAATAACGGAGCCTGGGAAAATCATGGTCTTAATAAAGAGACTGGATTTATGGCTTATTACAAAAATCTGTAACCTATTAACTCCTCCCCCCGTTGTGTTAACAGGCCACTTCAGCTTCCCCCTTAGAATATTTGCTACTTACTATCTGTTCAATCTTATATTTAGCTGTGACACTGAATACCTTTTCCAGGAGTGAAGAAGGAGTCTGTGTAGCTCAAAGGCTAATCTCTCTCACCAACAGAAGTTGGTCCAATAAAAGATATTACCTCATCCATCTTTTCTCTCTAATTATTCATTAAGAGGCAGAAAGGAACTGGACAACCAGGACACAGAGTACTTCTAAAGGGCAAGAGATTCGCCCCAACTCGTCTGCTCTCAAGTGGTCCAGTTCTGCCTGACACCAAAGACCCAGCCATTGTTCAAACTGGAGCCACAGTACTCCCCCTGCTTTCCTAGATCCTTACCCATCTTTTCTCTGAAACTCAGTAGTTTGTGCCACTCAAAGTAGCAGAGGGCAGGGGAGAAGGGAGAGCAAGGACTACACACGTTCAGATGCCGACATTTGATTCCTGAAAAACAATTACCATCTGCAGCATTGATCTGGTTATTAATTCTTTCTCTGTCTGTTTTCATCATTTTTAAACTTGCTTCCTTTCGCTTGAGTTCCAAATGGAGACCATCAGCTTGGGACTGTAATTCCTGTAAAAAATAAATATTTTTGTGGTGAAAGTATATTTAATTATTACTAAATATTTCCACAAGTGCCAAATACTCATCTGTTCTGGCCTACTGCATCTCAGTTCAAACCAATAAACTTTCAAAAAGAAACTAAACACACAGAAATGTATTCAGACACAAATTGCATAGTCACAGCATCAACATTCCACACCTTCTACTTCAAATGTCTATTAGTCATACTGAATGCAGTTAAGTTTAGACATGTTAAAATTTTGAATTATGAATGTAAAATGGTGATCTCATTTGCAATAGTACTTGTAATAATGTTGTTTCAATTTAAGGAGTTTTAACTTTTTAAATTAATAAGCTTTGACATTAAACATACATGTCCATTCACCAGTTTTATCAGGTTATAAAAAATCCACCATTTTTAATTTTAGTATTGGAGAAACAACCGATTGCTTACAGTGTAAACAATCAAACACTATGTGTTTTCCTTCTATTTTAAAAAAAGTGACTCACCATGGCTTAAAATGAAAATGTCTTTTAAAAGAAAAATTTTGATGCACCGTATCAAGCAGGAGCAAACCAATGAAGGGTTCTGTGACGGGGCACCCCGTGGGCCCCACACTCACCCAGCGCCATCCCCAGCATGCTGGACAGGACAGCCGCCGGTGGCGGCGCAGCGGCGCCATTACGAGGCGTGCTTGGTGGCCGCAGCAAAGCCATGGCAGGGCGCGCGGCCAGACGTCGGGGGCAGAGTCAGCCCAGGAGGGCATGTTGACCCCGGCGGCTATGGCGCAGGTGCGGTGGGGCATTTAAAGGCCGACACCACACCCGGAAGGGAGGGCGAGGAGCTGGGAGTGGAGGCAGGCCAGAGCCGGAGGATGGACCCCTCCCCTCCCAGGGACGTCAAGCAGCGGGAAGGAGCCAACCGGCGAGGACACGAGGCGGTAGGAAGCGACCCAGGGCGCAGCTAGCGAGTAGCCCGTGGGTTGGTGTGTTGTGGGAAGCGTCCCCACTGACCGGACAGGGTCTGTGACCCCGGTCCTTGGGGCCTAGGTCAGGGGCTCAGAGAGAGGGAAGGCCCGAGCCCCCCTACCTGCCTCGAATCGCAAGCGGTCAAGGTAGGACTCTCGTCTGCGTGGGACGAGGGCTCAGACCACAGGTGTAGCGCTGACCAATCAATGAAAGGCAAGCATGAACTTGGCTGGAGGCTCTGCCATTTACACTTGGTGGAGAATGTGGGCATAGCGGGCCCACGCGTGGGGCGGGGAGGGGTAAGGAGGAGAGAGGGGGAAGGGTAGTGAGGCGAGCGAGGGGCCAGGCAAATATAGTTCTTGTGTTTAAGGGACCCCCGCCGCGCGGGAGAAGGGGACCAGGATGGAGACTTCCTGGAATGGATGGCCGAGAGCCATAGACAGCAGCAGCAGCAGCAGCAGCAGCAAGCCCAGCTGCTGCAACAATTGATGGCCCAAAACCAGGAGCAGCAAAGGCAGCTAATGCGTGAATTAATAGAGCACCAGCAAGCCCAGCAGGAACGCTGGGTGCAGCAACTGACGAGTCAGAGCCGCCCAACGACCACCCTACCTAGAGGACCCGAGATGGGCACTGAGGGAGGAGCGCAGCTGCCGATAAGACTGACCAAGATGGGGGTGAATGATGATCCCGAGGCATACCTGGTGACATTCGAACGAGTGGTGCTGGTGGCGAAGTGGCCAGAGGACCATTGGGCAACGCTGCTGGCTCCCTACCTCTCAGGCCCTGCCCAGATAGCGTACCGCAGCCTCTCTGCATGGGACGCGCTGCATTACTTTAAAGTTAGAGGCAATTTTGGACCAACTGGGAGTTATGCCAGAGACATACAGACAGCGGTTCCGGTGGGAGAAAGTATCCACCGGGGGCCTGCCCGAGGGCCATGGCCCAGAAGCTTTGAGAGGCGGGTTGGCAGTGGCTAGAGCCCGACCAGAAGACAGGGGCCCAGGTCACAGAGGTAATTATCCTTGAGCAATTTGTGAAGGTTCTGCCAGGTGAGGGGCAAAGATGGGTCTGCCACCACCAGCCCGCCACCTTAAATGAGGCCATAGCCCTCATGGAGGACTATACGGCTGCTGAAGGGGGGGAGGATCGAAGATCTATGGAGAGGGAGGCATTGTCTGCCGCCAGAGGGACGAGCCTGCCCCAGAGCCAGGGGAAGGGGCCCGGGAAGCCAACACGGAGCCCCATGATGAGAGGTAACGGGCGGCAGCTAGCCCCCGTCTGGCCGGGACTCCTCAAAAGGGAGAACCCGACACCCCCACTGGTGACCTGACAGAGCCCCCAACGGCGGTGGGAAAGGGGACACCCAAAAATGTTTTTTTGAGTGTGGGCAAGAAGGGCACTTCAAGAGGGACTGCCCCTTCATGGACTGTTCCTTCGGGCAGGTGCTCACGCTGACCCCCGAAGAACAGGATAGCGGGCTATTAAAGATTATGGCCAGGGTGGTGCTGGAAGGCGTACCCATAGACGCATTAGTAGACACAGGGAGCAGCCAGACCCTGGTTTGGGCAGACCTGGTAAAAGGCTTTCCAGAGGCAGGACCCCCTGTGCGCATGCAGTGCGTGCACGGCGAGATTCGCACTTATCCGATGGTCTGGGGCATCTAGCTGAAGGGGGCGAGGAGACCTGGTGTTGAGTGGCTGTCGCCTCAGTTGGCCTACCCCATGATCCTCTGGCGTGACTGGCGTGGATTTCAAGGGATCTGCCAGAACTGGCAAGGGCAAGGGGCCAGGGGCCATACCCTCGTCCACCAGGACCAGCCCACAGAGAGCCAGGGGAGATGCCAGAAACGGTGAATATGGGCGCAAGGATGGCCCCCTCACTCCTCAACCAAGGGTGTGGTCCTGACCCGGATACTACCAGCATGAACTGGGGGTAAGGCGAAAATTTCGTGGAAAAACAAAGTGCAGACCCATCACTCCACCGAGCGTGGGACTATGTGACAGACGGAGAGCCAGACCAGGCCAGATTTCAAACGAGAGGACCACGATTTGAGGTATGTGCAGACCGACTTTATCGCGTTATAGAGAAACCCGAGGGAGGGGAGTTACAGCAGCTGTTAGTACCCGCTTGGTACCACCGGCCCCTACTCAAACTCACCCATAACAACCCCTGGGTTGGCCATTTGGGTCACGAGAAAACGCTACAACGAGTATGACAGAGGTTCTACTGGCCAGGGGTGCACCAGGACATTAAGAACTTCTGTAAATCCTGCCCTGCCTGCCAGCGTACCGGGTCGGGGACAGTACCTAAAGCCCCCTTGGTCCCCCTTTGAGCGATTAGCCCTGGGGCACCCCCTTTGAGCGAATAGCCCTGGACTTGATAGGGCCTTTGGAGTGGTCAAAGGGGGGGGAACCAGTATGTACTCATCGTCATGGACTATGTGACTGGTACCCGGAGGCTGTGCCCCCTCGGAACACGACTGCCCCGACCCTTGCGACAGAATTGATAAAAATATTTTCGTGGATCTCTTCCAAAAGAGATCTTAACCAACCAGGGCATGAATGTGACATCTTGATTGATGGCCGAGCTGTGCCGGCTATTACAGATTAAAACTCTGAAAACATCCGTGTACCACCCCCAGACAGATGGCTTAGTGGAGCGATTCAATAGGACACTGAAATCAATGCTCCGTTGCCTGGTAGAGGATGACCCCCGGGAGTGAGACAGGCTACTTCCCGCGCTGTTGTTTGCCATAAGAGAGGTACCCCAGTCGTCTACGGGGTTCTCCCCGTTTGAATTGTTGTATGGGCATCAACCCCGGGGAGTATTAGAACTGGTGAAAGAGACATGGGAAGAGCAGTGGCCTTGCGAGGTTGGATCGCTACAATATATACTCCAACAGAGAGAGAGGCTCAGGGCGGTGGACAAATACGCCAAGGAGAATCTTATGAGGGCACGAGAAAGACAGGCTTGGTACTATAATCGGGACGCCGAGCTCCGCCCTTCTAAGTCAGGCAACAGTGTCTTACTCTTGCTTCCATCTAAAGAGTCTAAACTGCTTGTCAAGTGGCAAGGGCCGTACAAGGTACTACGACGGGTCGGGAAGGTAGATTATGAGGTCCAACTGACAGGGAAACAGAAAGCAACACAAATTTACCATGTGAATCTATTAAAAGGTGGAACACCTGGGAACAACTATTAATAGTGACAAGCCCCCCGGAGCCAGAACTGGGGCCCTGGGCAGGAAACCTGGAACAAGCAACAATGGCCCAAGTGGGAACCGAGCTAAGCGCCGACCGACGCTCAGGCCACGCAGCCCCTCCCTAGGAAGATGTGGGACATGGTAAGGGTGAAGGTGCAGGCCATGTTACAACTAGGGATGATTGAGGAGTCCCATAGTGAGTGGCGCAGCCCGATTGTGCTTGTACCCAAGCGCGATGGGACGGTGAGATTTTGCATAGACTTTTGGAGAGTAAATGCAATCTCTCGTTTCGATGCCTACCCAATGCCCAAAATTGACAAACTCCTCGATCGCTTAGAGCGAGCCCAATTCATGTCTACCCTGGACTTAATGAAGGGGTACTGGCAAATCCCCTTGACACCACCCTCAAAAAAGAAAAAGGCCTTTTCCACACCATGGGGGTTGTACCAGTTTGTTACCATGCTCTTTGGGCTCCACGGGGCGGCGGCCACATTCCAAAGGCTCATGGATAAGATCCTAAAAGATCATCATGACTACACGGCCGCATATATAGACAATATAATAATATATAGTCAGTCATGGGAGGATCACCTCAAACACCTGGAGGCCATCCTGCGAGGCCTTGCTAGGGGCCGGGCTAGTCGCCAATCCCAGGAAATGTAAGTTTGGGCAAAAGGAAGTCTCGTACTTAGGCTATACCGTGGGAGGAGGGACCCTGAGACCCATGGTAGACAAGGTAAAGGCCCTCAGGGACTACCCCCGGCCCGTAACAAAGAAACAGGTTAGACAATGCCTCAGCCTGGCCGTTTATTACCAAAGATTTGTAGCCGGGTTCGCGGAAATTGCCTCTCCCCTAATGGATTTGACCAGAAATAGCGAATCGAACAAGGTTCAGTGGAACCCGCAGTGTGAGGCAGCGTTCCAGAAATTGAAAGAGCACTTAACCCAACAGCCAGATTTCTCTCACCCATTTATCTTACAAACAGATGCGTCGGAAGTAGGATTGGGCGCGGTCCTGTCCCAAGAGGTAGAGGGAGGGGAGCACCCCATCCTTTATTTAAGTAGGAAATTGTGCCCTTGGGAACAGAACTATGCGACAATTGAGAAGGAAGAGCTTGCGGCCAAGTGGGCCATTGACTCGCTAAGATATTATCTCCTAGGCAACCCTATCCAACTCATAACCGACCATGCCCCACTGAAGTGGATAAACTCAATGAAGAATGTCAATCCGAGGGTGATGAGATGGTACCTCTCATTACAGCCGTACCAGTTTGAGGTGTTCCATCGGCCTGGCATGGTACATGGTAATGTCGATTTTTTTTCACAGATTGGCGAGGAAGACTGAAGGGAAGAGAAAGGATCTTTAGGAGGGGGCGTGTGTGACGGGGCGCCCAGCGGGCCCCGCACTCACCCAGTGCCATCCCCGGCATGCTGGGCAGGACAGCCACCAACAGCAGCGCCATTGCGAGGCATGCTCAGCGGCCACAGCAGAGCTGCAGCAGGGCATGCAGCTGGACATTGGGGGCAGGGTCAGCCCCGGAGGGCACGTTGACCCTGGCGGCTACGGCACAGACGCAGCGGGGCATTTAAAGGCCGCCGCCACACCCAGAAAGGGGGGTGAGGAGCTGGGAGCGGAGGCAGCCCGGAGCCAGGGGACAGATCCCCCCCCGGGACACCGAGCAGAGGGAAGGAGCCAACCGGCAAGGACATGAGGCGGTAGGAAGCCACCTAGGGCACGGCTAGCGAGTAGCCCGTGGGTTGGTGTGTTATGGGAAGCGTCCCCACCAACCGGATGGGGTCCGTGACCCCAGTCTTTAGGGCCCTGGATCGGGGCTCAGAGAGAGGGAAGGACCGAGCCCCCGTACCTGCCTCGAATCACGAGCGGCTGATGTAGGACTCTCGTCTAAGCACGGGACGAGGGCTCAGAGCGCAGGTGTAGCGCTGACAAATCAATAAAAGACGAGCACGAACTTGGCTGGAGGCTCCACCTTTTACAGCTTCTCAAAGTGAAAATGTTGGACTATAACTCTCCTGCTAAGGAACAGATTCAAATGGGAAGCCATAAGGGACATGATCTATATCAGAGCCAGAGTTTGGGATGGCCTGAGTTTGGAAGAAGTCCAGTGCCTCTGTGATGAGGCATTAGCACATCAAGGACTGTGGATGGCAGTGTCACATTGGCTCAATGTCATGGAGAGCCTTTGACGTGCTAACATCTAGTGACAGAAACATGGGATTCAGCCACTCTAGGCCCCCAGCAGTGCACATGATCACAACACCCCACTTACTGGCAAAAACCCCTTCTCACTGAAGGCCCATTCACTGTGTCTTCCTTCCCACCATGTCTGCCTCCAAGACACTGGAAATGGTTCCCTACTCACCAGGAGCATGCATAGATGGCTAGTGGAATCAGAAAATGGAAGTAACTCATAGCTCTGATCAGTCTCTTTGGCTCATCTTGGCATAGTCCAAAATTTTAATTTTGAATTACTGGAATAGCAATTTGTTTTAAAAATGGCCTGTGTCTAGGGTTTTATCAAAATATATGTGGGTGTGAAGTTTGGAGCACATGGCAATTATTGAACTAGTTGAACAATTAGGAACCCTAAAAAATGCAAGAATAACAAAGCAAACTTTAAAAGAGGAAATATTTTAAAAATTTCCTCTGCCAATATTATCAAATATTTAATTAAAATTATGATGTGGAAAATGTGACAGATCATATCACATGTTTGCCTGGTTTTGACTTGCTTTGAGAGGTCTCAATGCATCTTTAACTGTGAAGTATTACTGATGCCTCCGTTATTATGTCTTTATAACTCCACCACAAACCTGCATCCCGAATATACAAGAAGGCACTTTTCCTCAGCAGTTCCAGAACATTTTAGCATTATGATGAAAAAAAAAAAAAGTAAGAAACATTTTCAAATAGTCTACAGCAGAGAAAAATGTCAAGCACACCCAAACTCCTTTTCCGATTTTTCTCCCAAATTTACCAGAAAATGTCAACTCTGAGATGAAATATGACAGGAGAATTTAGGGAGATTTTCTTTTTTGCTTATGGCTGTGACATGGAGCTTCAAGTTACGTTAGGCTCTAAAGCACAAGTGGAAAGACCCTCAAAGTGATGGAAAACATATGTAAAAGACTTCTGAGTCAGTATGATCTATTTTAAAGAAACTTATACATGCTGCAAGATATATCATTGTGTTTTTATTTATTACCAATGTGCTTGGTGCTCCACAACATACAAAAACAGAGACATTCCCAGCCCCCAAAATCTCACAGCTGATGTACAGCAAAGCATAGTATAGCTAACTTCAAAGATACTATTGCCGAATCTTTATGGTTCACAGTTGTGGAAAAATCTTAATAAGGTTGTAAATTTGTGGTCATCAGAAGATTTTACCTTTTTTAAAATATGGTTTTAAAAATCAGGCTCCTAAATAGGTGGTCAAGTTTTCATAAATGCTTAGTACTCATACCAGCTCCCACTGCAGATCCATGGAGGCAATATTCCATTTCAATGTATTTCCAAACTGAACTCTGCAGCTTATGTCTACTAGTGATTTTATTTTCCAAATCATAAACAAAGAGCATAATATCCCTGTGCAGTGAAGTGGCTGCATTTTCCCCTTTATTGTACACAGAATTTGTTTCATAAAAATTCCTCCGTTTGATTTATAACAACCTATCTCTGATATGCTGTTCCTTTACTAGTTATTAACTTTAGTTAACTCCTCCACAAATTCACTAAGAACATGGTAGCAAACCAGCATGCCATACAAAATTACTTAAACATTATGTAAACCAACAACACCTAATAAATCAAATGTCAACTCCTTTAATCCACTTGATCATTTCCTTTTTCTGTCATGGTGGGCTATCCATAAAAAATGTATGTATGAACATAAAAGATTTAGCAGAGATGTGAAGCCCTAGAAGACACAATGCCTCTTTTTCCTGACATAACCAAAGTGAAAACTACTTTCTCCATATTTATTTACATAGAAGCTTTTGAAAAATGTTCCATTTTCCTCACTATATTCCCTCACCTAGATTAGTTATTGGGTTTAGGAGGGCTGCACAACTCCTTTCTGTACCAAAACCTTCTTTATTCTGCTATGCCTATGCCTGTGCAGCTCCCTATGTGGACACTTTATTCTGAAAAACAAATCTATTGTGGAGTACCTATTCTAGAAGTCAGTCACATTTTCTCCTAAACAGTGTACTCACAAAGAAATTATATTTGCATAACTATAACAGAATAATTACTCCATTACAGCTATGCCAGTCAATTTGCCCATAGAGATAAGCTCTTGGTTACTAACTTCTGCTTTATTCTCTTTGTACCATCAGGACTATATAAAGCAGATATGACCAGTTTAGGCAACACACTTTTAAAAGGAACATTGTCAACTTAAAAAAACACAATGAAAATTCTTCAATTATTGTTGCAAATAACACTTACATTTATTATAATTAAAAGATTTAAGAAAGTATTGTATTTTGTGTGTGTATATATATTGACAGCATTTCTGTAGTCAGGCCTCAATCCTGCAAACCTTTATACACATGCTTAATTTTAAGCTTATTAGTAGTCTAACTGAGTAAAGTATGTGCACATGTCTTTGTAGAAGGAGGGCACATCTTCACTCTCCGCTCTGGAGATCAATCATCTGGCGTTCAATTTTGTGGGTCTAGATAAGACCCGTAAATCAAATGCTGAGGGCAACTTCAGCCAGCGCCTGTATTTCTCACAGCTGCAAGGAGTAAGGGAATCTGATGAGAGTGTTTGCTCCCATTGGCCTTCCTCTGTAAAGACGGCACCAAGCTCAGCTTAAGGTAAGCCAACTCCCACTATGTATTTTACATAGCTGGAGTTGCGTACGTTAAGCCGACCTTCCAGGTCTAACGTAGACCTGGCCTGAGAGTCTGAATCATTCAATTAGCCATTCTGTTGAGTTTTTCATTTGATAACAGGAGTAAGGATTTTTTAAGTGAGGGTAAAATCATAAGACTGGGCAGGAGAACTTAGAACAGGTGCAGTAGATGAAACTATTTTAATTCATTCCTTGAAACTATGTTTCAAGTTGACAATATTTCACTTTATTTTCAAAATACATTAATAAACCCCAAATGCAAAAAACCTAAATATTCAATAGAAACATAATAGACTGTAGAGTTATTCATATGAAAATAAAGTAGTACAACTAGAAAAAATTACCTTTAGCTTTTGAAGCAAGTGTTCAGTTTCAGAAGTAATGCGGGGCTGGATATAAGTGGCTTTTTTAGTCTGCCCACGCGTGATGATGGAAAGTTAAGGTCAAATAATGATTTTAAATGAATTACATAAAGCGCAGAAAACTTTTTCTTCAATGAAAATCATAATACTAAACAGTTAAAATGGTTTTACTTAACTTGTGTGATCTTAACGTTTTTCCAAGATAAGTTTTTCTTGGGTATATTTATCTCTTTTTTTTTTTTTTTGCAAGGTATATTAAAGGATATAGAAAATTGGCTTCTAGTTCAAGGAAGTAGATTTGTTGCTGCAGGTTCTTGATGTATTCAGATTCTATACTTGAAGGTGTATTCTCCATTGCTAGAAAAGATTAATTCAAAACTATATGTACATTTTAATTTACTGATAATAGTGCACAGCACACTGTAATGCACACTTTAAAAAGGAGGTTCAGTTACTATTTCTGTGTAGTAATAACAGTTCTAAGAATAAGATACTTCCAATTCAAATACCAGGAAAAACCTTATATAAGGAAAACATCCAAGGACCAACCCCTGCTTTTTTTCTGAAGAATTTATGCCTATTATGTAGAACTTATAAGCAATGCAAACTAGGGATATAAAATCCTGTTTAATTGGTTAACTGGTTAACCAATTAAAGAGGGGCAGGTGGAGCAGACGCTCCAGCCTGGCTTGGCCATAGCAGGGCTGCAGTGCGCCCCCCCAAACAGGGGCTGTTCTGACTGGGTGGAGCAGGCTGCCTGCAGCAAGCCCAGGCCAGGCTCACCGTGGATAGGGTGTGCTCTGGCTGACTAGAGTGCCCCTGCCTGCAGCGCACTCAGGCTGGGCCTGCCGGAGCTGGAGCAGCACTCTACCCACAGCAGGTGGGGAGCTGCTCCTGCCTCCACTAGTTAATCGGAACCAGTAAGCCTCTCCTCTTAAGGGTGAGGCTTACCAGTTAACTGGTTATCCATTCACATCTCTAATGCACACAGAATTACAAGATTCTGCTTCTCAACAATTAGCAAAGCTAGGGTTTAAAGATGAACACATCCCCTAACCTGGTCAATATTTAACATACACACAAGTGCATGCCCTCTACAAGGGGTACCAATGACAAAGGGCTCTTCTTTCCATCCTTCTCAAATCTTCTATTAGTTAAAGTATTTTCCCAATGAACTGACATTTTCAGCTCTCTTTTGTCATGGGATCATAGAAATTAAAATAAAGCCCACAAAAGGTCTTTTAGTGAAGTCCCCTACACTCAAGGCAGGACTTATTATCTACACAATCCTGAGAGATGTTTGTCTAACCTGCTGTTAAAATCCCCCAGTGACAGTAACTCCAAAATCTCCCTTGACAATTTATTCCAGTTTAACTACCCTGACAATTTGAATTTTTTCCTAACGTCCAACCTAAACTTCTGTTGCTGTAAGTTAAGACTATGATTGTTTCTTGTTCTGTCCTCAGAGGTTAACATTTTTTTCTCCTTCCTCCTTTTAACTTCTTATGTACTTGAAACCGGATAGCTTTCCTCCTCCCCACTCCCAATCTTCTCTTCTCCAGATAAAATAACCCCATTTTTTTTCCCAATCTTTCCTCATAGGTCATATTTTCTAGACTTTTAATCATTTTTGTTGCTCTCCTCTGGACTTTTTCCAATTTGCCCACATCTTTCCTGAAATGTGACATGCAGAACTGGACAGCTCCATGGTCCATCTCTTAACAGCACAGAATAGAGCAGATTAATTACTTCTTGTGTCTTGTTTACAATACTCCTGGTAATACATCCCAGAATGATGTTTGTTTTTTTAAAACAAGTGGTTACACTGTTGACTCTTATTTAGTTTATGATCCACTATGATCCACAGATTGCTTTCTGCACTAATCATTCCTAGGCAGTCAGTATCATGTGTGTGCAATTGATTGTTCCTTCCTAAATTGAGTCCTTCTCATTTGTTCTAATTTAATTTCATGCTATTTCCTTCAGACCATTTCTCCAGCTCCTCCAGATCATTTTGAATTTTAATGCTGTTCTCCAAAGCACTTGCAACCCATTTCAGTCCTCTCATTATTTCTTGTTTCATCCTGGAAAAAACCCCGAACCAACAACCCACCACATACACCCCCTCAAAATTCCTTGTCCTTACTTAAAGGCACTATATACATTTCAAACCATACCTATCGTTTTGCCCTTATTTATCCTACCCCAAATCATTGTTTGTTCCTTCCAATCCTTCCTCCCTCTTCTTTCATACATATTCAGGGCTGTCAGCAGAATTGCCAGGTTTCTGGGCAAGGTGAAGGGCAGGACCCAGCCCCACACCTCTAGGAGAGGTAGGGCCTTGGGCAGAATGGTCAGGGGTGGAGTTAGCCTTCCCCTAAATGATTAGGGGGCTGGAGCATATGACCTATGAGGAAAGGCTGAGGGAGTTGGGTCTGTTTAGTCTGGAGAAGCGAAGAGTGAGGGGGGATTTGATAGCGGCCTTCAACTTCCTGAAGGGAGGTTCCAAAGAGGATGGAGAGAGGCTGTTCTCAGTAGTGACAGATGGCAGAACAAGGAGCAATGGTCTCAAGTTGTGGTGGGAGAGGTCCAGGTTGGATATTAGGAAAAACTATTTCACTAGGAGGGTAGTGAAGCACTGGAATGGGTTACCTAGGGAAGTAGTGGAGTCTCCATCCCTAGAGGTGTTTGTCTTGGCTTGACAAGGCCCTGGCCAGGTTTAGTTGGGATTGGTCCTGCCTAGAGCAGGGAGCTGGACTTGATGACCTTCTAAGGTCTCTTCCAGCTCATGTTCTATGATTCTATGACTGCCCAGGGCTCCAACAGAGATTTCAAGGGCTCAGGGCTCCAGCCCCTGCTGCCGTAGTAGCAGCGGGGAGGAGGGGAGGCCAGGCACTCTAAATCTCCAGGCCTGGGGGCAGCTGTCCCATGCTTTTCTCTCCCTCTCAAATTCCATAACTCACTCACTCTGCCATATTCCTTCATAAAACCCAAAGAAATGCTTTCTTACTTCCTCCTTATAGCCTCCCTTACCTGAAAATCATGCCACATTTGTCTGTCCATCTTGCCTACCTAAAGACAAAGAACCTTGGGTCTTGGACCATACCTTAATCTGTTTGTAAAAGCACCACACCGTATTATATACATTCATTTATGAATAATAAATGCTCACACAGTATCTATTTCCAAAACAAGAAGAAAATAGAGGTGCGGTATTACACATGTTCTTGAAAGTACATTCCTTCAGACAAAATAGGCACATGTTTAGTCAAATTTAATACAATATTCAACTTCTAGCATTTACATCAAATAATCAGTGTGTACAACTGAATATGCAGTTATACTAAAAAAAACTCACAGATGCCTTTTGTTGGATGCATATTTAGCCACTTGTGGTCAGTTTATTTTTCCCATTTTTAACCCTTCCTATAGTGCAATGATGATCATCAGTATAAACAGATTCAGGAACCATGCAACAAAACCTTACCTTCAATGGCATTAAAAAATAGAAAATTCAATACTTATAAGATAAATACTTTCCCCAACTATGTGTAATTAGACTGTCATACTATCGCACAGAGACTAATAACTTAGCAAGAATCAAAAAGTTATTGAACATTTATGCTGATAATAAGATTAACCAGTTACAATATTAAATGCTAATAAACATTTTAGAAGGGATATTAAAAATTCCAATTTTAAATGAATCTGTATAAGGAATCAGAGTGGTATCTTTGGGGGGAGGGCAGAGTACCCCATATCTGCCTACACAGGGTTTGTTGCACATTCCTCCAAAGCATCAGGTACTGGCCACTCTATGGGCTTGCCCCCACTGCCACTTTACTGTTACATTTTTGTGCAACAAGCTGTGAAAAGCACAGCAAGTTACAGCACTGTAAAGCATCAGTGTAAACAGGCAGGGCTCCCAGTGCTGTTAGCTTCTCCGCTCATGGAGGCAGTTCACGCAGGCTACGTTTACATTGGCATGATCTTGCGCAAATACTCTTTAACGCAAGAGTTCTTGCGTTAAAGTATTTGCGCAAGAGAGCATCTACACTGGCATATGCCTTTGCGCAAGAGATGTGCTTTTGCGCAAGAGCATCCATGCCACTGTAGACGCTCTCTTGCGCAAGAAAGCTCCGATGGCCATTTAGCCATCAGGCTTTCTTGCGCAAGAAATTCATGTTGCCTGTCTACACTGGCCTCTTGCGCAAGAACAGTTGCGCAAGAGGGCTTATTCCTAAGCGGGAGCATCATAGTTCTTGCGCAAGAAGCACTGATTTCACACATTAGAACGTCAGTGTTCTTGCGCAAGAACTCCCCACCAGTGTAGACAGGCAGCATGTTTTTGCGCAAAAGCGGCCGCTTTGGCGCAAGATCACGCCAATGTAGACACAGCCTCAGAGCTCTCCCCCAATGCTGGTGCCATGATCATATTGCCGCATTAAAGCACTGCTGCTTTACAAGAGTTGACAAAGCCTTAGAGCAGGGGGTTCTTAACCTTTTTACCTTCACACCTCCCCTGAAAGTGAACTTCATGTTCACACCCCCCTGGGAGCCATTTTGTGCACAGCCTAGCCCCGCCCCCTCACCTGACAGGAAGCTAAGGGGCATGGCTAGGACTATAAGAACTCTGCCAGGGAGCTCAGTTGGGGCCCAGCCTCTGAGGGAGACAGAGGCCTGTCCAGAGTTCTTGGCTGATGAGGCTGAGACCTGGCCCAGGCATCCCACAGCTGCCTTCTCTCAGGCTAGTGAAGGCTTCCCTGCTTGGGCTGCCAAGGCCAGGCCAGGCCAGGCCAGGCCAAGCCGGCCAGCAGGGCTACCCTCTGACCTAGAGGAACCCAAGGCTCTACTGGTGCCTGGCAATTCGGAGGACTGGCATGAGCTGAAGGCCTGGCTCGAACCCCGAGGCCTGCCTGAACCCTGGGACCTGGTGAACCAGCTGGATGCAGCCGTCTGAGCTAATTCCCAAGTCTGGTGGTGCTGTGGAGTGAGTGAACCCTGTTACAATGCCTAAATGAATAATATGAGCTTTTTACTTTGAACCTTTTCCTAACAAATTTATGTAATATTTGAAGATGAAAGTTGGCAATGCTCGTGTACTGTTATGTGATGACACACTACAGGCCTGATTGAGTTGCACTGCTATTGTACTGTACTGATCTCTAGAAGTTAATAAGAAATTAATGTTTATAATTTTAATTCATAATATTAATTATGAAGAAATCTAAACTTTAGAATTTTATCCAATGAGAAGGCAATTGCGATAAATTTTCTGGGAGGCACCTCACACCTCCCCTGTATTCCCTTCACACCTCCCCTTGGGAGGCGCACCTCACTGGTTAAGAACCCCTGCCTTAGAGACACCATACCAAGAGATGGAGCTGATCTGGCAATTCTTATGTTCCTACTGTTTTTAATTATTCCACAGATTGTAATGCACATCTGCCATGACTCCCAGTGATGTTACAGACTAGTTGACTATCCGCTAAGCAAATGCTTATCGGATAGTCGAGTCAAGATACAGGCTCCATGTGGCGCTGCCCCTTTGAAACACTGCCTGGAGTGAGAGGGACTTCCCGCTGGCCCAGGGCTGCACATGGAGTTCCAACTTTGAAATGCACAAGAGCCTCTGCTGAGGCTCTTGTACATTTCAAAGGAGGAATAAGGAAGTGCCTATCATCTAGTTGAGTATTCGAGGGAAATTCCATCAACTACTCAACTAGTAAATTAATAGATATTTAACATCCTTAGGATGAAACATTGCCTGGTTGGACATTAAAATTTTCAATTAAAGAAAAAGCCACCATAGTGTTGTATCATGATATAAGAAAACCTTTGCCAAATTATTTCAATATAGTTGTTTCATAGCATCCTAATGTGAAATTGCTTTATCTACAAGAAAACAGTGACATTATTTTTAGTAAAGAAACTCCTGGAGTAACATTTTGCCAATCCTACTCATATTGGCTATGCATAGAATTGCAACTTTAGCACTCTGGTTTCAAGAGATCAATGGGTGATAGTATGAAGAAGTGTTTCTAAAATTCAATTTAAGGATACATTTGGTGACCGTGACTATTTTGTGACAAAAGGAAATCATTTTTTCTTTAGCACTTTATACCTTTTACCCTTCTTTTACACATAAAGATGGCACCAAACAAATTATACAAGTGTTAAGCTAATTCATACATTCTGGAATTATAAAACTCCCTCATGAAACTACTGAATTTTATGAGTCAATTCAGAATAAGCAAGAGTTAAAAAAGGCACAGCTTACCTAAACTTCCATGACTGAGGTGTGATTTTTTAGAAGCAAAATAACCAATGCTATGGTGTTTTGTACTTATAAAGGTTAGTAAGGAATTTGAGGGAAAGGCAACAGCAGATTTATTTGAAAATACAAAACAGTTGAAGGCCTTATTGGAAAGCTTGTTTACTTTGGCCAAGAGTTGCCACCTGAGCAATTTATTGCTAGCTCAGGCTGGTGCCTCACCTCATAAAAACCAGATGAAATGATGAAGCCAGCTTTTAAAAAATTATGTTTCATGCACAGAAACGAAGCCGTTCTACAGCTAACAGTGTAAGATTCCCTTCCCTTGCTTTCTGCTGGCAAAACAAACAGGAGCCTCCCACAGCGAAGCAAGAGGCTGCTGTAACGAGGCTCCTGTGCATGCTGCGGGCGCGGAGGGAGGGGGACGTGGCAGCTCCCTAAGACCAGCGCTGCCCCGGGAGCCCGCGGTGGTGCGCGGCACTGAAGGGTCGCGCCTCGGATTCCGCTCGCGCTCGAGGGCCCCGCGGGGCCAATCGCCACCCAGACCCAGCGCCCCGCTACGGCCCCGACCCCCGCACGTGCAGCAGCAGCCCCGGCCGGGCCTCGATCACGCGCGGTGCTAGGAATCCCTTCTCTCTCTCTCCCCCCCCCATTGACGTCATAGCGGAAGCACCCACCTAACGCCGCCGCGCAACGCCCGGAGCCGGGTCACGCGCTCGCGGAGTTGGTGGGGGAGGGCAAGCCGGAGGCGCCTCCGCTGCGGCGTCGGTTGCCAGGGCAACCAGCCCGGCCTACGGAGCCGCCCTCTGTGGGCGGGGAGAGCGCGCGCTGCCGCCTGCCTGTGAGGCCACGCCCCGAACCCGCCGCCGTGTGGTGCCCCGCGCGCTCCTGGGAGCGGCGCCTGCTCGGGGGCAGCGGGCGGAGAAGGGCGGCGCGGGGGACGAAGCCAACCCAGACGAACGGGGCTACAGGCAGGGCCTGCAACTAGCGGGTGCGGGTGGCCGCGGCGCCCCCGGGCTGTGCTCTGGCCCGGCTGAGCTGTCCCTGCAAGGCGCTAGGGAGTTGCCACAGGAGATTAGATTTCGTGAAGGATTTTACATACTTGCCCCGGGACCCCAATTGCCACAGGACTCCTTTTTTTTTTTAACTGTTAGGAATCACTTACCAGTAAATGGCTGCAAAAACTTCCAAGCTGCACCCACACGTGCCTGAGCTGCTGCATGCAGCGCCTCTCTTGACAGCTGCCGTGTACGGGGTCACGCCTCTAAATTAGGCTCCCCTTTTAAAGGTGAATGGCCCTAGCAGCTGACACGTTAATAACGAGCGAAAATATGGACAGTAGCTTCAGCACACCAGTTTTCCTAGTAACAGTCCCTGTGTTGTGATTTTTGTCATCTACCAATTTTTATTCCTAGTATTGATCCTGTCCTTTTTTTAAACAAAACTCTATTCTTAGGCTCATATGATTTCACAGCTGACATTTCTTGGATTGGTGCCCAAACCTCTTTGGTTTCTTTTGATCTACCAGTAGCCCTTGGCAACTGCTATTTTGTATCTGTACCCAGCATTCCACTGCATTCCACCCCTTGCATAGAACTTGTTTCCCCAACATTCACTACAGGCCAGATTTTTAAAGGTTGAAAACATCCAGCTGCTTCCAAATTCTTACTAGTGACCTAAATAGCACTTTTTTATGTCATTGAAATTTGCCTTTGAGAAGGATTTCATCATGTAATGTTTACTCAGATATACAAGACTGACAACCACAAGAATTAAGAAAATATAGAGTTATGCACGCAACATTCAGAGAAGCACAGAGCCAGAGAGAGAGCTGGACAAAACAGCTGATCTAGCCCAGTAAAGGTCTTCTTGTGATCCACTAGGCCCATAGGGTTGCCCTCTGCAGAATACTGCTAGTGAGATTCTTCTTTTAGCCGCTACTTGCTCATTAGTACATGTAATTCAAACCTTATCTTTTACTATATGCTCCTAGGAAATTTTAACTTAATACAACTCTTTGTAAGGAATGGGTTGAGATGACAGGGAGTTTAATAAAGTCCATGATTGCTGTTATCAACAATGGTGTTGTTGAAGAAAAGTCAAGACGGAGGCCGGAGACCTGATGAACCGAACTTTATTACACAGCACTGTGGAGAAATCACAAGGGGATTTCTACTGGACGCAGCCAGGTGAACTCTTTATACAGTGCAGTAAACAACCACTACTTGTCATGCCCAAACTTGTTGCTGGGCAAGATACAGCAGCTACCATGCTTGGCTGAGAGCCAAACATGTCACCGTTTTTTTTTCTTTTCCCACCTAAACATGCTTATCCTGCCACTACTCAGTATTCCCCTTTGACCTGCCTCCACTTACGTTAAGGGCCTGCTTCCACAGTCCCCCCCTTTGATGGCAACCCAACCAGGGTTTGCCATCACACTTCCATAGACATAAGTTGCACAATCTCCTTCCTCTCCCATTCTCTATGTTCTAGTTCCTTCATTCTCATCTCACCCTTTGTTATAACCTGCGCAGATTTCTTACATAACAAGGACATGCAGTTCATTATACAACAAAAGCATAAGCTTATAACTACAATAACTATGGTACAATAAATGAGACCCTTTATCAATTCCCTTGCCCAACCTGACCAGTTTGGTAGCCAGGACCAGAAGGAGTCCCACCACCCTGTTGCCGACTTCCATTTTTCTTCCTCAAACTCATTAAGGGCCTGTTGCATAGAGTCTATGTGTTCCCCTATTTCCTGATGGTTTTCGGGAATATAGACACAGCACTCTTTCCCAACCAAGGCACAAACTCCCCCCTTAGAGGCCAGCATAAAATCTAGAGCCATACAGTTCTGTAGGGTGACTTGGCAGACTGCCCATAGCTCTTGGTTAATTCCCCTTAGGGCACCTATGGTTTCATTAGCAACCCTCTCAAAGGCTGTAGAAAGCGCGTTCACCCCGCGCATGGCTTTTGCTGCTCCATACCAGGGGAAGCCTGATCCGAATATGCCCTGAATGTCAGTAATGAAAGGGAGGTCTGCAGGTATTGAGACAGCACCCCGTCTGTTCCTAACCCGATTACCGAGTCGGTGTCTTATTTGGATCCCTGGCATAACTATTCCAACATAGCAGGTGCCTTTCCAGTTAACGGGGGAGCCATCTATAGGCTCTTTTCCCACAAATGTAGTAAGGGGTGGGGCTATCTGGGGATCCTGCCTGCATTCCACCATTCATGTTACAGTTGGCTGATAAGTGGAAATTCAGGCCATCTTTTGAACCATTGTTATAACATGATATAGTAAGATTACATCTACTAGAACCCATATTTTTCCCTGTGCCATTGTTCTGATAACACAGGTAACCCCCCCCGTAGCATGGGTCAAGGTGAGGGCTGGAGGATAGTGGGTATTATCCCAGGGATAATCAGAAGCATTCCAAGATCCTCTCATAAATGATGTTTTGTTCCAATTGGTGTTAGAGCAATTGGTCACATTTTGGTATTGGAAATACCAACAAAATTCAGGCTTACCCCAACTGATTCCAACCAGGGGAATGCCAGCACCAACCATAAGGGGGGGCTACAGAGCAAAACCAACACTTACTCAAGTTATAAGAGGCTCGGAAGTACTCAACTAAGGAGATGAAGGTGGTGTTAGGTGGAAAGTCCCATTCCTCTGCTGACCCTGTAGCGCTCGAGTAGCTCAAGGAGATGATGGTTAAGAAGGGGAGAAAGAGAGTGAGCCACATTTTACGAAGGTAGAAGTCTTTGCTGGTCTAGAATGAATCCCTAGCTTGGAGGTCCAAAGCCTAGTCCAGAAGCTGCTTGAGCTTTTAGGTCCCTTTAGATGAGCTTAAGTCCAGTGTCTCAGCTCCTGAGAGTGATCTTTAAGAGTTGTTGTTGTTGTGTGGGGTTTTTTTTTTTTTTTTTTTAAATCTGTTGTATCTTTACTTTGGTATCTCCAGTCCGCTGGCACTTCCAAGAGTCAGTGGGTTGGAACTCTGGAGCCTGAGGATTCAGGATTGATTCTCTCGTTGGCAGATGCGCCTTTTTGCAATGCGAGGCGTGGATCCACGAAGGTATTTCTGCAACTCTGACGGCAGTGTCTGTCACGAGGAGAATTTGGTACGGTCCCTTCCAGCGGGGTTCAAGGCAGGTCTTCCGCATATGTCTCTTTGCATAGATCCAATCTCCAGGCTGGAAATCATGTGCTGGTCCTGTCAGGGCCCCAGGCTGGGCGTCTTTGACTCTGGAGTGGATGGAACTGAAAGCATTAGTCAAACCCTTACAGTATGCCACCAAAGAGGAATGCACCTCCGAGATGTCAGTGGTTGCTGGCATTACTGTAGGTGATACGGCCTCCCCATCAGGATCTCAAAAGGAGAGAGTGCTTCCTGACTGGAGTGGTCCGAATCTCTAGGGCAACCAGAGGAAGTGCTTGCGGCCAGGTGAGGCCAGTTTCCTGGCATACCTTAGCCAGCCTATTCTTAATCTGACCATTCATACGCTCCACCTTACCACTGCTTTGTGGGTGATAGGGTGTGTGGAATCTTTGGGGAATGCAGAGGGTTTTGCAGACATCCTGCATAACCCTTCCTGTGAAGTGTGTGCCTTGGTCAGATTCAATACTAAGAGGCACCCCGAACCTTGGAATGACCTCATTAAGAAGTTTCTTTGCCACAGATGTGGCATCTGCCTGCCTGCAAGGGAAAATTTCCGGCCATCCAGAGAACATGCAAATCATGATCAGAGCATGTTTGAATCCCCCTGATGGTGGCATATCAATAAAATCAATTTGCAAGTGTGAAAAAGGCCCAATTCCCACTGTCCCATCCGCGGGCTGACTTTCCCAGATTTCCCTGGGTTGTGGGACTGGCAGGTCGGGCACTGTGCAACTACCCGCTGGGCCTCTGTGGAAATCCCAGGGGCAAACCAAAAATGCAGAATGTTCTTCATGATCCCCCCTTTGGCAGAGTGTGCGAACTCATGAGCCACACCTGCCAAAAGAGGTAGGAGAGACTTGGGAGCTACAGGGTGGCCATCCAGGTGCTGCCAACAGCGGGATGTATCAGAGGAACATCCTGCTGAAAACCACAGGCTACGTTCCGCATCCGAAGCCGCAGCCTGGAGGGCAGGAAGGGGGAAGGAGCGGTGAGGCTCCAGGGAGAGGACAGCTTGGGGAGCCCAAGAAGCTCAGGGTCCATGTTGGGCTGCATGACGGGCTGCTGCATCCACAGCAGCATTGCCAAGGGAAACAGAATCAGAGGAAGAGGTGTGAGCCTTACACCAAATAATAGCAACCGAAGAGGGCAAGAGGATAGCATCAAGTAAAGCTGAAATTAAAGGACCATGAGCAACAGGCATGCCAGAAGAGGTAAGAAATCCGCACTGAGCCCAAATCATGCCAAAGTTATGGCAGACACCGAAGGCATATCTGCTATCAGTATAGATGTCAGCATCTACTCCAGAGGCAAGATGGCAAGCGCGGGTTAGGGCATAAAGTTCAGCAGGCTGGGCTCCAGAGAATTTCAGACTGCCTCTTTCAATCATAGAATGGGTGCTACAAACAGCATACCCTGTGACCCCGGACCCATCCAAAAGACAAAACGAAGAGCCATCAACAAATAAGACAAGGTCGGGATTGGGAAGGAGAGTCAAAAGGTCGGGGCGAGGGGTAAGGACAGTATCCACAGCAGTTTGACAATCATGGGGGAGGGAATGGGGTTCCCCATCAGAGGAGAGAGGCAAAAGGGAAGCAGGGTTAAGGGGAGTACAACGGACCAGAGTAATATTATCAGCTGCAATAAGGATTTTCTCATACCTTGTGAGGCGAGCGGAAGTCATATGCTGAGTCTTACCACGTTGAAGGAGGGCTAAGACACTGTGGGGTACTTCAACAGTAAGGGGGTGGCCCAAAATGATGTCTGCAGATTTTTCAACTAGGAGTGCTGTTGCTGCCACAGCTCGGAGGCATGAAGGATATCCTGCTGCCACCGGGTCCAACACAGCATTGTAATAGGCAACAGGCCAGTGGCCTCCACCCTGGGGTTGGGTGAGAACACCAGCAGCACAACCATTTGATTCATGACAAAAGAGCTGGAATGGTTTCTGGTAGTCGGGAAGCCCAAGAGCGGGGGCTTGGGACAGTGCCTGTTTGAGCGAGTCAAAGGCTTGGGAGGTGGCATTGTCCCAGGATAGAGGTTTGGGGGTAGAATTAGTGACCATAGTGGACAAGGGTTTAGAGAGTTCTGCAAAATTGGGAATCCATTGGCGACAATAGCCTGCAGAACCTAGGAAACCTCGCATTTGTCGCTTGGTGACAGGCTTAGGGATATCCAAGACCGTTTGGACACTGTCTGTGGTCAGGGCCCGTTCCCCTTGTGAGATATAATGTCCCAAGTACATTACCCGAGTCTGGCAGAACTGCAGTTTGTTACGGGAGACACGGTGACCCTTTTGGGCAAGCTCCTTCAGGAGGTGGAGGGTATCCTGTATACAGACTCAGAAGGGGAGGAGACAAGCAAATCATCAATATACTGGACTAACACAGACTTCCCAGGTAACTCAATGGTATCTAGGTCAGCTTTCAACAATTGACTGAAGAGAGTAGGAGAGACAGCCAGTCCTTGTGGGAGTCTAGTCCAGGTCCATTGTTGCCCTTGGAACGTAAAGGCTAGTAAATATTGTGAGTCCTCATGGACAGGAATACTAAAAAAATGCATTAGACAAATCAATAACAGAGAAATGAGTGGCTTCCGGAGGGATAGAGGACAAGATAGTAGCGGGGTTAGGCACAACAGGGAATACATGTTCAATCACAGCATTCACAGCTCGGAGATCTTGTACAAACCGATATACTTGTCGCCCCTCATTATCAAACTTCCCAGCCTTTTTCACGGGGGAGGATCGGGGTGTTACATGGGCTGGTACAGAGTACAAGGACTCCCTGTTTCTGGAAGTCCCTGATGATCTGTCCAATGCCCTCCTCCGCCTCCCTGGGAAGAGGATACTGGGTCACCCTGGGCAGGAGTTTGCCTGGCAGAACCTTGAGGTGAACAGGGCTGGCGCCGGCCAGCAGGCCTACATCAGCATTGGCCTGTGTCCACAATTCTTGGGGGACCTGGTCAAGGAGTTCCTGTTGCAACAAGGAAGACCCCGGGTCAGGCTCCACCAAGAGCGCCGCCATCAAGGCTGGATTATTGCCAGCTGGCAAGTGTAGGTAAACCCCATCAGGGGGAGCAGGAGATGGTGGCTTTCAATTTACAGAGCAAGACTCTGCCCAGGAGATTCATGGAGCTGCAAGGGCTAACCAAAAAAGAGTGACGAGTTGTTAGAGGTTCTACTTGCAGTGAGATTTTGAGAAACAGGGTGCACAACAGGTTGTGAGCCAATTCCAACTGCAGTAACAACCTCAGAGGAAAGAGGTACATCAGAGCGGTTTGAAGAAAGCATAGAGTGAGTGGCTCCGGTGTCCACCAGAAAAGGGGCGGTGGCACCGTGAACAGAAAGCGGGAGAGAGCGGTCCCCATCAAGTGGCAATAGAGGGGCGAGAGAGACAAAAGAGGTAGAGATAGGGGCGTCCCCCTGTAGTGGACCTGGGCTGTCCTATTGTGAATTCGGGGCTGCTCTCTGGGGTCTTTTCAGACACTCATTTTTCCAGTGACCTAATTGTTTGCAATATCTGCATTCGTCCTTGGATTTGTCCCTGGGACGCTGGCTACCGGTGGGGGCCCCTGAAGTTGTTTTCGACTGGGGCTCTAGTTGTTTGGTTTGCAAAGCCATCAATTTAGTTTTCTTCGCCGCTTTCTCAGAGCGCTCTTTGCCATAGTAATGTATGGCAGCCTGCAATAGCTCAGGTAGGGACTTTTCCTGCCACCCTACCATATTCTGTACCAAATTAGAAATCGAAGGTTGGAGTCCTAATGCAAAGGATTGTATGAGAGAAACCTTATAGTTCTCTTCAGGATTGTCACACGCTGCATGCTTTCTATACGCTCCCAAAAGACGTGCTTGATAGTCAGCTGGGTGTTCTTCTGGTTTCTGGGTGCATGAGGTTACTTTGCCCCAGTCTGGCTTAAAAGGGCAAATGGTGTTGATCACCCCTAGGAGGTTGGTAATGGCAGCCTGCAGGGTTGCATCATCTGAAGGCTCCTGGCGGGGCCACGTGGCAGCAGAGGTTAACTGTTGGCGTTGGTCTGGGCTTAAGATTGTATCAAGGAGCTGATTGATATTTCCTCAAGTAGGTTTATAAATGGAGCAGACAGTCTGTAACTTGCGTTTGAAGCCCAGAGGATCCTCTCGCATTTTTGGGAATGTATCCTGCCAATTTAAGAGATCCCCAGGGGTCCAAGGGACATGGACCTGCAAGGGCTGGCCCCCAGTAGGATTTGGATATTCCCGAAGGGGCAGCTGTCGAATGGGAACTGGCCCCTGTCGGCGGTGCCGGGTGATGTGTGCTGGGCTCAGGCTAACTGCACGGACAGCCTCTGGGTTTGTCCGAGGACTGTAAACCATTACCAAATCGTCCCCCATGATGCCAGGCTCCACGTGGTCAATTTGGTAAGTATCATTATGTTCTGGGGTGAGGTAGATGACAATCTCCCCATTTGGATCGGTAGGATCGGGGAGGATTACAGGGATTTTTGGGGTTATAGGCAATGGAGGGGTCAGTGGGGTAGCAGGAGTCACGGCTGCTGCCTCCTGGTTGGGACCAGGGGAAGGGGGTGGCGGTGGCAAGGAAGGAACCCAAGAGTCCAGTAGGTCGGACGGGGGCTCCGGCCACCTGGGGATTTGAGGGTAAAGGGGGCTAAAAGATGGTGGGGCACTGGCGGACGGGGTAGGGACAGAGGCTTTCATCTGAGACAGCTGCTTTATCAGCTTCTCAGTGTTAGCCTTGTGGGAGGCAACCTGAGAACGGAGTTTTCTCTTCTCCGCTTCATCATCCCACAGGTACCAGGCATCCATTTGCCGTGGATGCTTATCTTCCAGGAGGAACTGAACATTTCTCAGGATATCCATATCAAATGTTCCCAAAGTGGGGAACTGCCGATTGGAATACAAATTCCATTTCCCTAGGTACTTACAACAACCAGGGCCATATGTATAAAACAAAGGCCACAGGACTCCTGCTAGGGAAGTCACATCTCGAGGTCGACCCCCCCATGATAGGGAAAGAGTACGCAAAGGGTACTCACCAGAAGTCTGATCCAACAAGGCATCCAACGTCCGTCGTGAGTCCGAGGATCCCAGCAGCGAGACCGAAAGAACCGGGACGGGCAGAGGTCAGGGCTGGTTACCCGGAACCCCCAGGGTCGGTGAACTCACGTGTGGGATCCCACTTCAGACACCAAATTGTTGAAGAAAAGTCAAGACGGAGGCCGGAGACCTGATGAACCGAACTTTATTACACAGCGCTGTGGAGAAATCACAAGGGGATTTCTACTGGACGCAGCCAGGTGAACTCTTTTATACAGTGCAGTAAACAACCACTACTTGTCATGCCCAAACTTGTTGCTGGGCAAGATACAGCAGCTACCATGCTTGGCTGAGAGTCAAACATGTCACTTTTTTTTTTTTTTTTCTTTTCCCGCCTAAACATGCTTATCCTGCCACCACTCAGTATTCCCCTTTGACCTGCCTCCACTTATGTTAAGGGCCTGCTTCCACAGTGTGAAGACAGTCTGATAGGCCATGACAGAAGCTTAAAATTAGCTGAAAACATCGTGATGGTGTGCCTCAACTGATGTGCAGAATGCAGGATTCATTACCTGGCCAGAAATAAGGAGACAGCTACTAGATATAGTCTCTGCTACGTCTACACTGCAGGCTTTTTGCGCAAGAACTGTCTTGAGCAAGAGGTCTTATGCAAGAGCACATCCATACTGCCATGAGCTTTTGTGCAAGAGATGTGCTTTTGGGCAGGAGCGTCCATGGCAGTGTGGATGCTGTCTTGCGCAAGAAATCTCTGATGGCAATTTTAGCCATAGGGGTTTCCTGTGCAAGAAACCCCTGTTGCCCATCCACACTACCTTCTTGCGCAAGATGGCTTATTCCTCGTAGGGAGAGGAATAACTCTTGCACAAAAAGCGCTCTGTTCTGATGCTGTACTGTAAATTTACTTGCACAAGAACATGTGTGCAGTGTAGACACTCCAAGTTTTTGCACAAGAACAGCTGTTCTTGCGCAAAAAGCATGCAGTGTAGACATAGCCTCAATTTATTTCTGAAGCAGTAATTTTCATTATAGGCAAGCCACCTGGCTGATCACTCCCTGATCACTTACCTGCTGGTTGAGCCAATCAAGCCTCATTGGGAGAAATGTCTCTTTAGTGGCTCATTAATGCAAGAGCATGTTGGTCTGCTATGAGTGATGGCTTTGCTGACAGCACTGGGAAGTGTTTTTAAAAGGCTAGCACTCATATTAGCCAGTTACATACACTACCTATTATGGCAACATAATAGACACTCATAACTGGATTAACAAAAGGTACTTAGGCAGCTAATCAGGGGCTTAGGCTTCACACTAATGCAGAGAACTCTCCCTAAACCCTGTAGGTGCCTAAACACACTTGGTGCCTAAATTTTCAGGAATAAAAGCTCCCCAGACACTGATGTTTCTCCCTCTGATCACAAGCACTCTTGGCCCGTGGATGCCTACTTCCTGCCTGAGGCCAGGTCTACATTAGACCTGGAATAAGTTGGGTTAAGGCAGTGGTCTCCAACCTTTTTACACCCAAGATCACTTTTTAAATGACAGCAAGCCAAGATCTACTGCCCTGCCCCTTCCTTGAAGCCCCTTCCTCTCTATTCTCCTCCTCTCCCTCACTTGCTATCCCCAACCCTTATAGTGCTGCTTTTTTTCAATTCTTCTGTAGGAAGAGGTTTTTCCAACATTTGGCCTGTCTAGACTGGACCAAATGTCAGAAAAACCCCTTCTGTTGGAAGCCCCCTTATTCCTCGTGGAAAGAGAATATAGGGGTGACCGAAAGAGCACGCTTGCTCTTCCACTAAAAAGCAGACAAACGCATCCCTGGATGCAGAAGAGTTTTTCTGGGATATCTCCGAATCCTGAAAAACTCCTGCAGTCTAGCCGTACCCTTGCTGGGTTGAGACAGGATGAGGGATTTGGGTGGAAAGGGGTGAGAGGTGCAAGCTCTGGGAGGAAATCTGGATGCAGGAGGAGGTAGCGAAGGGGACGCTGGCTAGGGGAGGGGACAGTGTTGGTCAGATGTAGGGTTGGGGTCCTAAGCAAGCCACAGGCTTATGGATGTGAGGGTTCAGGAATTTGGGTTGGGGTATGTGAGGGGCTCAGAGCAGGGGGTTCCAGTGTATGATAGGCTCAGATTTAGTGTCTGGGGGAAGGGAGAGTGCAGGAGTGTTCTGATGCTGGGGCCAGATAGGGACTTGGCCCCAATTGGGGGTTTGTTGGCCAGGCTTCATTTTTAAATAAAATACTGTGTCAAACACAAAGTTTCTGCATTGCCTTTATTTATGAGAAGGTCAGGGAACCTGTTTTGAGTCAGGGGTCACTGACCCACAGAAAAGTCAGTTGGGGCCACACAAGTGAGATGCAACCCCCCCAGCCTCACTAATGTGGCCCCAACTGTGCTGGTGAAAGCAGGGGACATGGTACTGGGGAAGGGTGCTAGTGGGTGCTGGGGCAGGGAACAGGGTGCCAGTGAGGGCAGGGTTCTGCATCTGGGGGCAGGGGAGAGGGAACAGGGTGCCAGGAGGGCAGGGGACAGGTTTCTGCAGCAGGGGACAGGGTGCCACTGGGGACAGAGAGTCCCCTGCACCAGCCTCCTCCCAGGATTCCTCCCCTCCCCCGCCCAAGAGGAGGGAAGCCCTGTTGCAGGCCTCTTACAGGCCCAACTCCCCCCTCCCACAGAGAAAGGAAGCCCTGTCACGCGCCTCCCCCTGGGACACCTCCTCTGGGGACTCCTAACTCCTCTCCCCCACCTCCCACAGAGGAGGGAAGCCCCAGCACGCATTTTCCCCTGGGACTCCTCCCCCTGCACAGCAAGGCCCTGGTGCGCCACAGACCTGGAGGAGAGGAGCAGGCAGCGCACGTCCAGAAACCCCGGAAGTGGTGCGCAGCTGCCGGACTTCCGTCCACCCTGCAGGATGCCGGCACTACCTCCATTGTCACTGGAGGTAGGTAGTGGGGCTTCTTGGGGGTGGGAGGAATTGGGGGGGCCCCCAAACACCTCGTGATCGACTGGTTGAACCCTCCCGATTGACCAGTCGATCGCGATCGATGGGTTGGTGACCACGGGGTTAAGGTAACCAACTCCAGCCACATAAAATACAGACCTGGAGTCTGCTTACCTTAAACCAAGTTTGGCAACATCTTTGCAGAAGGCAGCCAATGGGTTTAAATGCTCCCCTCGGCTTCCCTTACTCCTTGCAGCTGCAAGGAATACCAGAATTGCCCTCACTGTTCGATTTAGTGGGCCTTAACTAGGGTTTAGAAACCATGTCTCTCCTTATTCTATCGGCTGGCTTAGGCAGCTCCCTATCCAGCAAGCCAGGTCTTGCATATTGTTACCAGATTTGCCCAATACTCTGGGGTATGCTCATTTATCAGGGTTACTCTTATGGGTCTGGGGGAAGGTTAACAATTCTATCAGTGTGCTGTTTGTGCTTACTTGTGCTCTCATATGGAACTGAATTCTCCCTGCTGCCAATTCTCCCTCCCACTGGAGCTCTCCTGCAGGAACTAGGTTCCTCAGGATGGGGTTACCACCTTAGCAACACACACAGACACTCACACCCACTAACAGAGCATGTCTGAGAGGACTGGGTAATCAGCACTCACAAGCTGACACCCTCTCATGTCCCTGGACTCAGCTGGCTGGGTTTCACAGCAATGCCACACTGCACCCTCATGTGCCTTTGGACTCTGTGGGCTGGATTAAACAGCACTTTAAGCTACCATTCTCATAAGCCCCCAGGTTCAGCACCCCTATCCCCACTTTCATACCAGTCATTCACTGGTAAACCACACGATGAGCAAACCCCACAGGATTTTGGGCACTACAGGGATCTTTAGCTTGGGTACAAGAAGCGTTGTTGCAGAGCGAATGGGGAAGCCAAAACAACACCCCTTAAGGAAGAGTGAGCGAAAGAGAAAGAAAGAGAGAAGCAACCAGCTTAACAATGAGAGTTATTTATTTCTGAGTAATGAATAGATATAAAAAAAAAGTTACAATATTAAATCTAACAGTTACAATTTTAAATCTAAATTGAAACTGATTACAAATGTTAGGTAACCATATAACAGTTTACATAGGGCAGGGTCAGGAGGCTATGCTTAGAGAGGTAATTGATGGGAGGGAGGGGGAGAGAGAGAGAGAGAGAGACCAAGACCCACCTCACCACTCCATGGAGCTGGCACTGATCGGGGTTCCCAGATGATGATGGTAGCTGGGGGTCCACAGGGCAGGAGACAAGCAGAGCAGAGCCCCCCAGCACGATCAGACAGGAGACGAAGAAATCTCAATGGAACTGATGCAGTTTAAATCCAGGTATCAGAACAGTTTTTCTTGGGGCAAGGATAGGCGTTTTTATAGGGATAGTTCAAAGAGAAAGAGGAGAGACAATAGAGACTGATCATCCCTGGTTATGGGTGATGTTCCTTGAACGAGCTCACAATGCAACTAGGCAGTTTCAGTATTTTAGATGTCAATAGGATCGTTACTAGAATTGGTCTGATAATGACTAATTTGGGTGTGAGCAGGCCTGGGTTCATTAGCATCTGGAGCAGGGATTTCCCATCAGGCAGTGCTTCTCTGCTTCGGTGTCCTATAGTTCACTGCGGTTCCTGCCTTGGAAGAGCTGCTCTCCATTCTGTATGCTAATGAGATGTCCCTCTGTTCCATCTTTAATGCAAATGAGGCTGGGGTGTTTCCTTAATTGTATCACCCTTGTCTGAAGCAGTTTAGGTGTGTCTTCCCTGGCCTTTTCATTGCTTTGTCTTTGATTCTAGCAGAGGCCTGAGGGAGGGGGATGGTTTTCCATGAATGTCACTCCCTGGCTCCCCAAGAGCACAAGGCTCACAGGTGACCATGTTCTGGTTCCCCAAGAATCACAGAGCTGGTGGGTAACAATATGACACTTGTTAATTCACCCCAGAATGTTTGTGACTGCATCAGTCTTGACTCATTCAATTTGTGATTCACTATAACCCTCAAATCCTTTTCAGCAATACTACCACCTAGCCAGTTATTCCCCATTGTGTATTTTTAATTATTTTAGATTTTCTTCCCACATGAAGTACTTTGCCCTTATCTTTATTAACTTTTGTTTCAGATCAATTCTCTGTGTCATTAATGTTATTTTGAATTATAATCCTGTCCTCCAAATCATCTGTAACTCCTCCATGTTTCATGTCATCTGCAAATTTTATAAACATACTCTTTATTCCATTATCCAGGTCATCCATGAAAATACTAATTAGTACCAGGCCCTGGAATGATCTCAAAGGACCCCTTTACATATGCCCTCAGTTTGACAGTGAATCATTGATAACTTCTATTTTAGTACAGTCTCAACCAGCTGTAACCCACCTTATAGTAATTTAATCTAGACCACATTTCCTTAGTTTGCTTCAGAGTGTCATTTAGGACAGCATAAAAAGCTACACTAAAAAGTGCTTTTGCCCTCTTCGCTAGGCCAATGATTGTCAAAGAAGGAAGTGAGGTTGATTCAGCATGATTAGTTCTTGACAAATCCATGCTGGCCAGTCCATGTAACCTCATTATCTGCCATCTGCTTACAAATTAGTAATTTGTTCCAGTATCTTTCCAGGTATCAAAGTTAAGTTGATTTGTTGAATTCCTCATCAATTATTATGCCTGTTACAATTAACTTAGAAATGGACTTAAACAACCATTGTCATCCAGATATTTAGGCATGTACACAGAATTATCATAATTATAGCCATCTAAATGTTCAGGCTGTACAGGCAGGGTTAGCAAGAGATGCATCTTACCCAGATCAAATCCTGGAGCTGGATGACAGGCAAGTTTTCCTCCTGCTTCTTTTCATAGGGTCTGTCAAATGGAGGCTGCATGCAAATTTTATTTTCTGTCACTAGCTTTTTGATCAAGAAACTAAGTGAGAGCATTTTGACCGTTAATGGAATTAGTGACCCTCCAGGAGTTCATTGTTTCTCAGCTTAGGATCGAGTTCTTAGATCTTCAGCTCACCCTTTGTGAGGTCCTCTGGCAAACTTAAAACAAAGCTACCTAATGTTGTAGGAAGGTGGAATCTCAACATAGCTATGTTTATCTGTGAAGAATAACTACCATTTTCTTTCCCAAGTATTTCTTCCTGTAAACACTTAAAGAACGGTTACTAACCTCGTAACTGTGATTCTTCGAGATGTGTTGCTCATGTCTATTCCAATTAGGTGTGTGCACGCAGCATGCATGCGTCATTGGAAGTTTTCCCCTCAGGAGTACCCATAGGGCCAGCGGGAAGCCCCCTGGAGTGGTGCCAGTATATCGGCCCATATATACCCCTGCTGGCCCCCCTTACCCACTCAGTTCCTTCTAACCAGAATACTTTGGAGACAGGGTGGCGGGCGGGAATTTGGAATGGACATGAGCAACACATCTCGAAGAATCAGTTACGGGGTAGGTAACCGTTCTTTCTTCTTCGAGTGATTGCTCATGTGCATTCCAGTTAGATGACTCCAAAGCAGAACCTATGGAGGTGGGCCGGATATTGAAGCTACAGAGGAGTGGAGGATTGCCCTGCCCCAGGCAGCGTCTTCCCTGGCTTGATGCATTAGCGCATAGTGATTGGCAAAGGTATGGACAGAGGACCATGTCGCGGCTCTGCAGGTGTCCAGGATGGGAACCTGTGCCATGAAAGCGGTGGAGGCTGCCACAGCTCTCGTGGAGTGTGCTCTAAGGGGGGGAACCCTGCTAGGGCATAGCACTCCTTGATACAAGTGGTTATCCAGGAGGAGATCCGCTGGGAGGACACAGGTTGACCCCTCGCCCGTGCGGCGATGGTCACAAAGAGTTGCAGTGACTTCCTGAAAGCTTTTTACTGAGACAGGACAAAACCAAATGCCCTGTGCACATCTAGAGTGTGTAAAGCCTGTTCTTTCCCAGACATGTGCGGCTTGGGGTAAAAGACCGGCAGGAAAATATCCTGGGAGGTGTGGAAAGAAGACCCCACCCAGAAAAGTAGAAAAGCTGGGAGGGGGCCGGGCCTAACTTTGTCTTTGAAAAACACTGTGTTGGGGGATCCAAGGTGCGTGCCCTGAATCATATACCTGCCTGGCAGATGTGAGTGCCACCAGGAGAGAGACCTTATAAGACAGGTTGTGGCAAGGGCCCCTCTTCCCCAAGCCACTACTGGGGAGGCCTCCTCCCCTTAGCCCCCCCCAGTTAGGGGTTTTGCAGCGGTCTCAATGGTAGGAGCCCGGCCACGTGCCCACAGGCTCCCTCCTTAGCTGCCTTTACCTAATGCCGGTCAAAATTGTTCTCTCTGGTTTCTTCTCTCTCTGCCTCCACCACCTTCCTTTGTCCTCTCCTCTCCTCTCCAGCCTCCAACTGTGGAGTGAGTTAAAGACCCCACCGAAAAGTAGAAAGCTGGGAGGGGCGGGCCCAACTTTGTCTTTGAAAACATCTGCTGTTGGGATCCAACAGGTGAGTGCCTCTTGAATCACATAATACCTGCCAGGTGATGGGTGAGTGCTAACCAGGAGAGAGACCTTATAAGACAGGTATAGAAGGGAACACGTTGCTAAAGGTTCGAATGGGGGTCCCATAAGTTTGGAAAGGACCAGGTTTAGATCCCACTGTGGGATGGGCTGGCGCATGTGTGCATAGAGCCTGTCCAACGCTTTCAGAAATCTGTTGACCATTGGGTTAGCCAACAGAGTTTTCCCCCCTTCCTCCGGGTGGAAGGCCTAAATGGCCACCAAGTGAACCTTGATGGAGGAGGAAGAGAGGTCCTGGAGCCTGAGGTCTAACAGATAATCCAGGATCAAGGGGATCGCAGCTTGCCTTGGGTGTACCCCATTCTGGGCAGCCCAGATGCCTGGCTAAGTGGAAGGCTTCCTGTATGTGGTCCCAGTGGAGGGCTTCCTGCTACCCAGTAGGACTTCCTGGACCCGTTCCGAGCACTGAAGTTCTTCAGCCATTAGCCATGGAGCTTCCACGCTGTCAAATGCAGCGAGTGCAGGTCCGGGTGGCGGAGCCTGCCCGAGTCCTGAGTAATCAGGTCTGGGAGCAGCGGGAGGGTCAGGGGTCTCTTACATGACAGGTTTGAGGAGGATTGAGAACCAGTGCTGCCTGGGCCAGGCTGGGGCAATTAGAATCAGGGATGCTCTGAACTCCTGCACCCTGAGTAAGACCTTGTGGATTAGCGGGAAATGGTGGGAAGGCGTATAGTAGGCCCTGTGGCCAGGGGAGAAGGAGAGCATCTCCCCGTAAGCCCATGAGGGAGCAGAATCGGAGGCACTTCCTGTTCTGCCCTGTGGTGAAGAGGTCCAGATGGGGAGACCCCCATGCACAGGAAGATGGATTAGGCTACATCCCACCTCAAAGACCATACGTGTCCTACAAAGGATCTGCTCAGTTTGTCCGCCAGGACATTTTGGGAGGTATGAGGCCGTTGGGTGGATATCCGCCCCGATGCAAAGTTCCCACAGGTGAATCACCTCCAAGCACAGGCGAGGGGAACAGGCCCTGCCTTGCTTGTTTATATACGCCACCACTGTCACGTTGTGTGATACGATGAGGACATGCCCCTGAGGTAGGGAAGGAAAACCACACAAGCCAGTAGGACTGCCTGGAGCTCCCTGATGTTCCGAGCAGGGAGATCTCATCCGCAGACCACATACCTTGCGTGTGAAGGTCTCCCAGGTGAGCTTCCCTAGCCGGTGTCTGACACGTCCGTGATAAGGCGGATGGACAGTACTGGCCTAGAAAATGGTATCCCCGCGGAGATCTCTGCCTGGTTGGTCCACCAGTTTAGCGCAAGAAGGACGGGGGTGGGGACCATCACCACTCTGTCCCATGAATGGATGACTGGGTTGTAGACTCGCGATAGCCACATCTGTAGCGGGTGCTTGCTCAGCCTGGCGTGTTGCACTACATAAGTGCAGGTGGCCATGAGACCCAGGAAGAGCATGGAAGTCCGGGCAGTGGTCACTGGAAAGTTCTGGAGGTCCCTGACTGCCGCCTCTATCATGAGAAACCAGCAATTGGGTAGGGAGGCTCTCGCCGAGGTACAGTCCAGGGTGGCTCCCACGAACTCTATTATCGGAGTGGGCGTTAGGGTTGACTTGTCCAAGTTTAGCAAAAGACCTAGATCAGTGGTCTCCAACCTTTTTATACCCAAGATCACTTTTTAAATGACAGAACAAGTCAAGATCTACTGCCCCGCCCCTTCCTCTCTATTCTCCTCCTCTCCATCACTTGCTATCCCCACCCCTTATACTGCTGCTTTTCCCCCCAATTCTTCTGTAGGAAGAGGTTTTTCCAACACTTGGCCTCTCTAGACTGGACCAAATGTCAGAAAAACCCCTTCTGTTGGAAGCCCCCTTATTCCTCGTGGAAAGAGGAATATAGGGGTGACCAAAAGAGCACGTTTGCTCTTCCACTAAAAAAAGCAGACCACCACACACATCCCTGGATGCAGAAGAGTTTTTCTGGGATATCTCCAGAATCCTGAAAAACTCCTGCAGTCTAGCCGTACTCTCGCTGGGTTGCGGCAGGATGTGTAGGCTCTGGGGTGGGAATGAGGGATTTGGGGGTGGGAAGGGGTGAGAGGTGCAAGCTCTGGGAAAAAATCTGGATGCAGGAGGCGGTGGAGAAGGGGACGCTGGTTCAGGGAGAGGGGCTCCAGGCCAGGCAGTGTTGGGGTACTAAGCAAGGCACAGGCTTGTGGGTATGAGGGTGCAGAAATTTGGGTTGGGGTATGTGAGGGGCTCAGGGCAGGGGTTTCAGTGTATGATAGGTTCAGATCTAGGGTCTAGGGGAAGGGAGAGTGCAGGAATGTTACGATGCTGTAGGCAGATGGGGGCTTGGCCCCAGTTGGGGGTTTGTTGGCCAGGCTTCATTTTTAAATAAAATACTGTGTCAAACACAAAAAGTTTCTGCATTGTCTTTATTTATGAGAAGGTCAGGGAACCTGTTTTGAGTCAGGGATCACTGACCCACAGAAGTGGCAGTTGGGGCCCCACAAGTGAGATGCAAAATAAAAACTCCTCCAAAACCCCCGCAAGCCTCACTAATGTGGCCCCAACTGTGCTGGTGGGAGCAGGGGGCATGGTATTGGGGAAGGGTAGGTGCCAGGGCAGGAGACTGGGTGCTGGGGCAGGGTGCCAATGGGTGCTGGGGCAAGGGCCTGGGGCAGAGGACAGGGTGCCGGTGGGTGGTGGGGCAGGGTACTTTTGGGGGTTTGGGAAGGGGAAGGGGACAGGGACCAGTACCTAGGGATCCTGCAGCTGCAGGCCAAGGCCCAGGAAGTGAGTAGGCTGCTCCCCCCTGCCCTAAACAGTAGCATGGTACCTGAAACACTGGTTCATTGTGTAGCCTGATGCCTTCCTGTACTGGCTGGGAACGGGGTGGGGGGGGGGGAGAAATGTGGAGTCCTGGACCGCACTGGCTCCAGCTGGCATGCTGGAGACTTTATTCCCCTCTGCCTTGGAGTGCGGGGAGGGGAGGGGAGTTCCAGACCACACCAGCCCCAACCTAAAATGCCGGTCCATGGCATGCTGGGGACTTTGTTCCCCTGCTGCCTTTCTGCGCGGGGAAGGGGTTGGGTGTCCGGGACTGCGCTGGCTCTGGCTGCTCAGGCAGCGCGTGCTGCCGCGGGGAGGGGAGAAGTAAGGTGCAAGCTTCTCGAGCAGTTGTGGTTGGTGTGAGCTGGGATTCCCCCCTCCCCATCCCTGCAGCCAGACAGCAGGGGAATAAAGGCCCCAGCATGCCAGCTCCAGCAGCTGCTCGGGCAGTGGGAACGGGGAGTCCCAGACCACGCCAGCCCCAACCGCTTGGGCAGTGCATGCTGCCCGAGCAGCTGGAGCTGGTGTGCTGGGGACTTTTCCCTGCTGCCTACCTGCGGGGGAGAGGGGAGTCCCAGCTCACGCCAACCGCAACCGCTCGGGAAGCTTGCGCCTTACTCCTCCCCTTCCCGTGGCAGCACGCGCTGCCTGAGCAGCCAGAGCCGACGCAGTCCCAGACACACAACCCCTTCCCCGCACGCAGGAAGGCAGCAGGGGAACAAAGTCCCCAGCACGCGTGATGAATCGGCATTTTAGGTACCACGCCAGCTGTTCAGGAGGGAGGAAGAGCAGCCCGCGTACTTCTGGTACCAGGCGCGCGGCTGCAGAACTCTCCCCACCCCGCTTGAAGCCCACGCTACCTCCGTTGTTCCTGGAGGTAGCATCACCGCGGCATTCATCTTGGGGGGTGGGGGCAGTGAGGGGGCCCCCCAAAAGCCTCACGATCGACTGGTCGGGCCCCCAAGATCAACCAGTAGATTGCGATCGACGCGTTGGTGACCACAGACCTAGATCGTCGAAAAGTGTGTGCACTATGGTGATGTGGGCTCACACATGGGACTCCGAGTCCCCCCCTTAGGAGCCAATCGTCTAGGTAGGTTAACACCTGGATACCCCTTTTCCTGAGTACAGCGGCTACCACCGCCATACATTTGGAGAAAACCCGAGGGGCCGTGGAAATACCAAATGGGAGAGCCGTGAATTGGTAGTTGTCCAGGCCCACAGTAAATCTGAGGAATTTGAGGTGGTGAGGGGCAATGTGGAAGTAAGCGTTTTAAGTCCAGAGCAGCATACCAGTCTCTGGGGGCTAGTGAGGGAATTATAGATGCCATTTTGAATTTTGCTTTGGTGATTAAGGAGTTGAGGGCTCTTAGGTCCAGGATGGGACGCAGGCTCCCTTTGGCCTTCGGGACCAGAAAGTAATGGGAATAGAACCTCCTTCCCCGAAACTCGCTCTACCGCCCTTAGCGTAAGGAGATGGTGGACTTCCTCTTGAAGCAGAGGCTCGTGAGAGGGGTACCTGAAAAGGGACGGGGTAGGGAGTTGGGAAGGAGGAAGGGAGTGGAAAGGGATTACATAACCCCTTTTCACTATCTCGAGCACCCAGCAGTCCGACGTAACAGAGCGCCAGGCCGGGGTAAAGTGGGATAAATGGTCCGGGAAGAGAAGTGGGGAGACTGGAAGGTTGCCTTCGTAGGTCCTGTCAAAACACCTGATGTGGACCGGAGGGTTTGTTGGGGGGCCCCTGGTTGTGATCAGGAGTTGGGTGAGGGCGGCGCCTATTGTTCCTGCCGTTACCACTTCTGCTCTAACGGCGGGAGAAGTCGGTATGTGGCCCCTGGGGAAGTGCTCTAGGAACATTCCTAAGGGTGAAGGAGCACCTCTGGCTAGCCAGGGTGCGCATGCCCAGTGATTTTAGGGTAGCATGGGTGTCTTTCAGGTCATGGAGCCTCTGATCAGTTTGCTCAGAAAAGAGCAAGGGGCCTTCAAAAGGGAGGTCTTGTATGGTGTTCTGGAGCTCTGGGGGAACCCCAGAACCCTGGAACCAGGAACTGCGGCATGAAACCACCCCAGAGGCCATTACTCGGGCAGCGGCGTCCACCATGTCTAGAGCCGCCTAGAGATCTGCCCTGGAAAACGCTCTCCCCTCTTCGTGGAGAGCTTTGAATTCTGCACGGGAATCTCAGGGAAGTAGGTCTGTGAATTTGTCCATCGAGGCCCAGGTGTTAAACGCATACCGTGACAAGAGGACCTGTTGGTTTGCAGTGCGGTACTGGAATACCACCGGACGCATACACTTTCCAGCCTAGCAGGTCAGTTTTCTTGGCCTCCCTGTTCTTAGGGACAACGGTGGGCTGACCTTGCCTCTCTCTTTGGTTCACAGCTTGCACCACGAGAGAGCCCGGTGAAGGGTGGGGAAAAAAGATGCTCATTACCCTCCTGGGGGACAAAGTATCTCCTTTCGGCCCACTTATCTGTAGGGGGGATGGACGCGGGAGTCTACCACAAGGCTTTGGAGATTTTGGCCACCGTTTTGTTAATCTGGGAGGGCCGCTCTAGAGGGGGCATCCACATGGAGGATGTCCACCGTGGGATCGGAGTCATCCGACACCTTATCCGTCTAGACTCCCAAACTTTGGGCCAGACGTCGGAGGTGATCCTGGTGGGCCCTGGTGTCCATAGAGGCCATGGATGGTCCGGGGTCTCTCAGAGCCTCATCGGGGGAGGACGATGATGATCCCTTTCGGACTTCTCCAACAGATATCCCCGAAAGTGTGGGATCCTGTGGTGTGCCAGCAGATGACGGTTGGGGAGGTTGGCTTACCGGAGCCGCACTCCCCGAAGAACCTGGTGACTGCTGGCCGGGGGGCAAAGACTGGCCAGAGGCTGGCGATCTGACCAGTGGAGAGGTGTTTCCCTGGGCTTGGTGATATGCCCAAGGAGTCCAGAATGGCCACTGGGCCAGAGGTTGAGGAGGCCATGATTGCTGGAGCACCAGTACCGGGACTGGTTGTGTCCATTGCTGCTGGTATGGACGAGGCGGACTATGGTGCCGGGAGCGGTGCCGCGACTGGGACCGGGAGCCCCGAGAAGACCAGGTGGATTCCGCCTCGGAGTCAGACGTGTACTCTGAGGTGGACCAGGGAGGAGCCAACGCAGACACCTGCGGAGCAGCTGTGTGCCTGGCCATAGATTCCAGCTTCCCACGGTGCCGAGGCGGAGGTGGTGGCATGGTGGTACGGACGTCCAGTGCACAGGTATGTGCCGGAATGGTGTGAGCTGGTGTCAGGGCATGGTACCGCAGTGTATCTGGTGCAGCATCCTGATGAGGCACCGTGGGTAGGGATGCGCCGCTGGTTGGTGCCGCAAATGGTGCCGGTGGAGCTGGGAGGGAGGGGCAGTGGGCCCGGGCCTCCGGTGCCATGGTCTCAGATTGTTTCAACTGCCGGTGCCGGGACGTCCCATGTTGCCTGGAGGGTGCTGGAGTGGGGGGCGGCGAGGGGGAAGAGTCTATAAGCACCCTTGTCGCTTCTAAGGCCTCCGGTGTGGAGGATTCAGGGAAGTCCTCCAATGGGCTTGGCTCCCTATGCTGGGAGGAAGGTCTGCCCAACCTGGAAGGTCCGGGCTCCGGCCTTGCCAGCGCCACGTGCCCCACTGGAGGGCACGTGTCTAGCAGGGGACTGTCCCCTGTTAGGCCTCCTTTTTCTTCTGCAGTGCCGGAGACCGAGACTGGTGTCGAGGTCTCCTGTGCCGGGGGCTGGGGGGGGGGGGGCGGAAGTCCTGCACCGATGCCGGTGCACTTTGAGGACCCGGTGCTGACTCTGATGCCAGTACCGGCCGGAGAGCCGCTTCCATAAGGATGATCTTAAGACACGACACTTTCTCTCACGTTTCATGCACGACTTAAATGCCTTGCAGATTTTGCAGGCTTCCGTGAGGGGCATCTCCCCCAAACACTTCAAACACGAGGAATGAAGGTCGCCACGGGGCATAGGCTTGTGGCACTTTTTGCAGGACTGAAAGCCATGCAGGCCGGGCATGCCCTGCCGCGGGTGCACGGCACGTTGTGGCGGGGAACAGTAACAAACACAACAAAACAACAACAGAGTCTTTAACTTAACTGCAGGTACTTAAGCTAACTGAAGAAACAAAGAACAATACTGAAGGCAACTATCGCTAGACCAGCTGAGGATTGTTCCAATGACCGTCACGGCAGTAAGAAGGAACTGAGTGGGTGAGGGGACCAGCAGGGGTATATATGGGCCAATATACTGGCACCACTCCAGGGGGCTCCCCGCTGGCCCTAAGGGTACTGCTGAGGGAAAAACTTTCGATGACGCGTGCACGCTGTGTGCACACACCTAATTGGAATGCACATGAGCAATCACTCGAAGAAGAGCCATGCTTACCCTCATGCATTTAGATACATTAAGGTAAATTGTCAGAGATATAGTTTGCATTTAGATTGAGTTTTTGATCCATATAAGCCAAAGCACATTAGAAAGGAGAGGAGGCATTCCATTTTACAGATAGAAGAAACTGAAGCACAAACAGATTAAGCAATTTGCCCAAAGTCACACAAAACTTGGGCGTGACTGCAAGTCTCCTGACTCCCTGCTGATAATCTGTGCATTGGATTAGACTTTGATTAGAGACCCCCAAAAATATGAATTAAAAATTACTTCACCCTACTGAATAGTAATAGAGAGGTAGCCGTGTTAGTCTGATCTGGCTAAAACAAAAGGAAAAACTAGGTAGCACTTTAAAGACTAACAAGATGGTTTAATGGGTCTGGCCCACAAAAGCTCATCACCTACTTCCTCAGATCATATTGGGACCAAATTCACACAAACACCTTCTGAACCCTGACCAGGATTGTTCTATTTGCTTCTCAAAATCCATAAACCTGGACACCCCAGACGTCCCATCATTTCAGGTATTGGCACACTCACTTCCGGATTATCTATATAGACTCTCTCCTCAAACCTTATGTAACCAATACTCCCAGCTATCTCCGAGATACCACTGACTTCCTGAGAAAACTACAAAACATCGATAACCTCCCTGATAACAGCATCCTTGCCACCATGGATGTAGAAGCTCTCTACACCAATATTCCACATGAAGTTGGATTACAAGCGATTAGAAACACTATCCCAGAGGATACCACAGCCAATCTGGTAGCAGACCTATGTAACTTTGTTCTCACCCACAATTATTTCCAATTTGGGGAAAACTTATACCTCCAGATCAGCGGATACCCGCAGGGCCCCACAGTACGCTAACATCTTTATGGCTGACTTAGAACAACGTTTCCTCAGATCCCGTCCCCCTTTACCACTCCTTTACTTACTCTACATCGATGACATCTTTATGATCTGGACCCATGGCCAAGAAACACCGGACACATTCCACAGAGATTTTAACAACCTACACACCACTATCAATCTCAGCCTGGACCATTCAACACGAGAGATCCATTTCCTGGACACCACAGTACAAATCACTAATGGAAAATTAAATACCACTCTCTACAGAAAACCCACTGACTGCTACACTTACTCACATGCCTCCAGCTTCCATCCAGGACACACCATATGATCCATCGTCTATAGTCAAGCCCTTAGGTACAACTGCATCTGCTCTAATCCCACTGACAGAGACCAGAAACTTCAAGATCTCTACCAAGCATTTGTAAATCTCAATTACCCACTGGGGGAAAATTAAAAAAAACAAATTGAAAGAGCCAGATGAATACCCAGAAACCATCTACTTCAAGATAGGCCCAAGAAAACCAACAATAGAACACCACTTGTCATCACCTATAGCCCCCAACTTAAACCCCTCCAACGCATTATCAGTAACCTACAACCTATACTGGAACAGGATACTACACTCCAAGAGACTCTGGGGGACAGACCCATAGTCTCCTATAGACAACCACCTAACCTCAGGAACATTCTTACCAACAACCACAGGACATACCACATTAATACCAACCCTGGAACTTTCCCTTGCAACAAACCCCGTTGCCAACTTTGTCCACATATTTACTCTGGTGACATCATCACTGGACCTAACCATGTCAGTTATATGATCAAGAACACATATTCCTGTTCATCCAGAAATATAATTTATGCCATCATGTGCCAACAGTGTCCTTCTGCTATGTATATTGGACAGACTTCTCAGACACTTCGCCAAAGAATTAATGCCCACAAATCAGACATCATCACAAGGAAAAACCAGTTGCTTTTCATTTCAACCTACCTAGACATAGTCTTAAGGACCTTACTACATGCATCTTACTTCAAAGAGACTTTATCACCAGATTAGGGGGAAACTTCAGAACTTTCTTTCATGCTTAAATTTGACACTTTACTATGTATGGGCCTTAAAGATGCTAATTACCTTAATGATTACAAAGATAGCTTCCCCACTTATCATTCCTGATTAGCCATTCATTGACTCAAATAGCTATTCCTTCCCTTCCTCACCCCACCTTCTGTACTAAATCTGATTTGTCAGTTTAATAATGTGTTCACTTTTTTCATTGTATTCCTTTGGTATATATGGTCATGTCAATTCTCTTCCAGAATATGATCTGAGGAAGTGGGTCTAGCCCAAGAAAGCTCATCACCTATTAAACCATCTGGTTAGTCTTTAAAGTGCTACATAGTTTTTCCTTTTGTTTCACCCTATTGGTGCATTTTATCTTCAAAATATAGCCAAGGCAGAGTTCCCTTTTTAACTAAAAAGTTTCAATCCCTAAGAAAAAATGGTGATGGTTAAAGGCACAGTACTGACTAAGCCTAGTAACACAGACCGGTCTTTTCAGATTACTGAATTTTTTTAGTTACCAATGATTAGAGGAATTGTTCTGGAGAATACTTTTTTCCTGTTTCAAAAAGTTATCTAAAATACCTGGAGACTGTTTATAGATAAAAGCACCAGTCTGTCAGTATCAATTCAGCATTGTGAAAATCAGTTCCCCTCTCTCAGAAAAGAGCACTTTAAGGGCCCACATATTTCCATTTGTAGTCATTTCTGATATTTAAAGTGCAACCCGTAAGGCAGACTTCTGTGATCACTGCAAAGGAACATATCTTTGGAAAGTTGTTCTACAAAGGAAATTAACATTTCAGTGCATCCAAGATTAAATAATCTAAATTTTTTACCATTCAACAGTAGGATAAAGTTTAGTCTTATATGGACTGTACTAATATTTTTTAAATTAAAAAGTTTTGGGATACTAATGGGGGGAGTTCAACTCAAAGTGACAGAGAAATGTAGAGAAGTGGAAATTCAATTTAGCATACCAGGGATTTTAAAAGTAAAAATAGATTGAAATAACATGAAGGTGGGGCCAAAAATGTGAGGTTCAGTGTGCAGAATAGGACTGCCAGTGAGCAGGCTGGAGGTACAGGGTCTGGACTGCAAAGAGGGTGCAGGAGTAAGGTAAGAGGCGAGGTCTGAGCAGAAGAGAGGGTGCAAGAGCAGACTGGGAGGTAGGGTGCAGAAGTAGGGTGGGAATGTGTGTTTGGGGTGCAGGTAGCTCCGCGTGGCTCTGCATGCTGCAGGGAAGCACTCCATGCAGGCACCATCCCACCATTCCCATTGGCTGCTTGCCTGCAGAGGGCAGAAATGCTTCCTTCCCCCTGCCAGACGGAGCCTGTGGACTAAACCCCTCCCTGGCTTGCCTTGATTGGGCCTATGAAGCTCAGGGCTCTCTCCCCAACGCGGGGAGCCAGTGCTGGTGCCCCAGCCACAGAACCTGCCGCGTGCGTGCGTGCGAGAGAGAGAGGCAACCACTGGAATTTTCATGGATTACATGTTTACAGATGGGAAGGGAGAATTGACAGATCCGCGGGAGACGGTGTTTGACTCCCTGCGCATACTTGCTGTTGCATGCCCCCCATGCTGCTGCCTCTGATACAGAGGCAACAGCATGGGGGGAGGGGCAGGCTGCATGTAATCATGCACATTAATCCTTAAGCCCAGCCTTACTGGTTAACCTTGTACATGTTCACATCCTTAGAGAGCCCCGAGCCTCATGGGCCAGATCAAGGCAAGCTGCTGGTACCCAGCCCATGGACTATAGGTTCACCATCCCTGTTGTGTAATGATCAAATCGAACAGGACTACTGTTAGAGCTGATTGCATAATTTGCAGAGATATAGAATTTTGGTCCTTTGCTTGCAAAAAAGGATTCAGAAACGTCAATAGCCTTTTCTTCTCCAAAATTTTATTAGATAGACATTACTAGATGACACCATATAACCCTCAGCATGCAAGTAAAGAAATTGCACTGTGTATACCATCACCAGATGTTAACACTCAGAACACTCTCTGCCAAGATTAGGTCTGGAATAGGTGGAGTACATTCACATTTTTTTACAACATTCTCCAGTTTCATCATGAGATAGTTTCCTTTTAATTCCTCATAAATAAAGGACATTAGAATATTGATGAACGTCAAAGGGATGCATTAAAAAAAAAAAATCAATGAAGCACAATAAGCTTCTGACTTATGAATTTCACCCACAGGATCTACACCAGATTCACTGGATACTTTACTCAAAATGCCTACACAGTAAGTGTGACTGAATTTAGCAAAGTGGAACAGTACAGTGACATACCTATAAATGAATATTAGTGAGGTACCGTTTGAAAATAAACTGTTAAAAATTTCACTTAATTTCAAAAGATCCTGTCCAGCAGGACAACATTTTTCCTTATTCTCATGTTTTTGTACATGTGCATATACAACCTGTGTCTAAATATTTTTGAACAATTCATTTCAGTATTAGTTGTACATTCATTAGGACAAGTTTAGACAGACACTACTCAGACATTGTACAGAAGATGATAGAGGACAAACACTGTCTATAGGCCACCTAAAACAAAAGGCACTCAAAAGGAGAGGAAAAATATTCGTTACAAAACATTGACACAAATTGAAGCAATTGTGGTAGGAGCATATTCAGTAACAGCTACTGGTATAATTCTAAAGTATCAGTCTGAAAGGTAGATTAGTATAAAAATCAAAAACCAAAAAACCCTACTACCTAAAATCATCTATTGAGGATTTTTTTGGTCAAATTACTATAACAAGTTTAGACTAACATTCACAAATTTGGTATAAGACAATCACTCTTGTTACAACGTTATTTAAAATAATTTTGCTGTGTAATGTAATTTTCAAATACAAACAAGAATTGTCAGTTATCTCTCAGTATTTTAGTTGTCTGAATGTTGCATGAAACAGAGGAATGTGCTTTTAAGGGAACAATGTTACACACATTTATTATATATTTTGAAAGGTTTTTGGATTTGTTTGTACAAAATAAAATCATACTTCACGATTACCTACATATACCAAATTTTGCATAAACAATCCTGCCACTTAAATTAGCTGAATGCACTACTTTTCACACCAGAATAGGCTGGGTGAAAGGTTTGAATAATTATTTTTGTTTTTCATAGTACTCTGTTTCTCCTAGGATAACTGAAGTGCGATGATACATGGTCTCATTCATTAGATTTTGGAGTACTTACATTTTGGTAAATTTAATGCAGGAATAAAGTTATTGGTCTAACAGGAGATCAACAAGGAAATGGCAATTCAGTAAATTTCACTGAAGTGAGACTCTCAGTCATATTCCCTGTTCTTATTAACTTCAGAATTGTAAAATGTTAGAATTAAGACATATTTGACTGGATCCTAGTTAAGTACTTGTAAGTTTCTTTATAAGAAGTCAAACTGAAGGTGGGAATAATTTCTTCAAAGATTTTCCTTACTGTTATGAGAAACTTAATGGCACTGGATGAAACATCTTCAAGAATTCTGTAATTCAGAAATTTCAGTAGCAGGCAAATTTCTGCAAAACAAAAACCCCACCATCTTATTTTTGGTCAGACTAGACAGAGTGTAGAAAACAGTTTATAAAAGGAAGCCTATTAATGACCATGGTTTCATAAATAAATAATTTTCCAAAACAAGCCTGAGTTTTCATCTAAAAATCAGATTGTCTACAGTATTTTTTTTAAAACTGATGATTTTCAACAGTTCAGAAGAATCTACAAAAATTCAGAAACAGAAATTATTCCTTATTTAGCCACCACATTCAAAAACAAAACAAAACAAAAGATCAGTAACTTCTTTGTGGTACATGACAAATTAGCACTTCACCCACACTAAAATATAATTCATACACTCTAAATCCTGGCCATCAATGAGGTCAGTGGGATGCCAGAATGTCACCAAACATTTTCACAGAAAGGAGAAAAGACATTGCAATCACATCCTCTTCCTTGAAACTGACAGGGACAACTAATACTGACCATACTGAGTGAGCAGCATCAGTTTCAGATTCACTAGAGTCTTGTCACATGAGTCTCTAATTCAGGATAATTTTTAATATATCATCAGTAACAATTAATACGGGGTTAGGGGGCAACTGCTCTTCTTACTCTCCTCCCCCAAAATGGCCTTTAAGCCATGTGTGTGAAGCCTTTTCAAGCATATTATATAACTGACCAAAAAAAAGAGGCGTATGACATAATTTTTAGAGGGAAGTTTCATGCCGTCATCATGGAGGGTCAAATATTAGCCAGGATGTCTCTTCAAGCATCCTTGGATGCTACAGACACTGCAAGCCTGCCCCACCCTCACCCAGCAACAGCAGCTCCTGTCCCATGTAGATAGACCTGGCTGCCCATTCCAGGAGTTGCAACATGACATACACAGAGTCAAGTGGTGTAACAACCCCATGAACCACTTTTCACAATGCCACTCATTTCAGATTTGGCATGGCTGCTCCCCTGCCATGAAAAGGTAACCAATCTTGAAGGTGCTGTGACCCCATGGTGTTAGGTTGCAATGCCCACAGTAAGGAGCTAGGCTCAGCCCTATAAGTCAGAAGCCACAACTGCCATGTGTGGGGGTGGCAGGTTTGCTTTCCAGGCCCCTTCCCCCCACATCTTTATGGCCTCCTTCCTGCACCTCACAAGGATCAGGGTTGTAGTGCCAGGATGGAATGTGCTGCTGCAGGAGGTAGGTGTCTCCTCAGTTGGACAAGGAGGCAATGGCAGATTAGGAGTATATCCTCTGAACAGGGATTTTCCATAAATGACCCAATGCTTCCTTGTCCCCAGGTTTCAAAACCTGGATCCACCACTGACTTTCATCTAAAATTTGGCCTGAAAGGTTGTATGAAAACCCACAGGTACTTTTAATAAAAGACAAAATGAATACTGACAATACATATTTAGATGCATTTGTGGAAAAGGAATGGGAGTGAATAGTAGATTAAAAATCAGAAAGACAGGATTAAGGTCAAACAAAATTGAACAGGATAAACTTAAAAACAACAAATGGTCTGGTAGCACTTTATAGACTAACAAAACATGTAGATGGCATCATGAGCTTTCGTGGGCACAGCCTACTTCAGATGACCCACGAAAGCTCATGATGCCATCTACATGTTTTGTTAGTCTATAAAGTGCTACCAGACCATTTGTTGTTTTTAAATTTATCCTGTACAGACTAACTCGGCTACCCCCTGAAGCTTCTGAGAACTGAACAGGTTAGATTACCTTTCCCGTTCCTAAATATCCCAGTTTCAGAGCAACAGACTTTTGGCCTAAAGATGTCTATATGTAAGCAATAAACCTGTCGGATTTCCCATATGGCTCTTTTATAAAGGAAAACTCAACTGACTGAAGCAATAAGGCACTAACATAGGTTAATACAAACAGTGTCAACACACTAAATCAAAGCTGAAAAACAAGTGTTATTATATCCACTTTTCTAATTTTAATGGCCTTTGTTTTCTCTTTGTTGAATGGCTAAGAGACATATAACAGCATCTTATTTGTGTGTGCAACATTTCATTTAAAAATAAATTTGGAGAAATTGCTTATTTAATGAATCCAAATTCTCTCTTGCCACAGCATTCCTACTACTGCATATAAAGAGGAGAAAGTTTGTCACTTTTTTCCACTGAAAATAGAATCGGCACCTATCCTGTGAATCAAACAGGAGCAATAGTTTCATTTTCTCATTGTACATGATACTTATCTACATCACATACAACCCCCCTATTTTATTTCAATATTTTTATAAAGAAATATTCTTAGATCGCCAAAGGAGACATTGATAATTTGTTTTTAAATTTTTCCATATAAATATATCCTCCTTTTATAGATCTGAAGTCTACTGAGTTATATCCATGTAAACTAGCCTAAGATCATTCTCTCTTTAGGAGGCATTGCTATTAAACCGAGCAATATTATCTAATGATACAGATCTTATCTACAGATTGGACCTCCCTGGTCCAGGCACCCTCCAGGCTGGGACTACACAGACCCCACTCTTCCAGGGCTCTTTGGTTCAGCAACATCTGTGGCCTGGTTGCCAGACCATAAGAGTCCCAGAGTTGGGAGGTTCAACCTGTATGTACTATAATCCCACGTGATACTATTTCTATATATAAAACTGCATTAACTAATAAAATGATGCATCAATATTGTCTCTAATGGTCAATTTTATATGCAATTATTTCCCTCTTTAGTCACTTTAACAATCAGTTTGTGAATTGAGAATATGATTACATAAAATGTATAACTAGCAATAAGGCAAACATTATGAGATGGCACACAGACTAAAACAAATTTACCTCTTTGTCCTTGCGATTTCTGCATCTGAAGCAGAACATAGATTGACATGAAAGAAATTCTTAGCAATGCATTTTCTGTGTAAAAAAAGGGGGCTCTAGATTGAACCTGCTTGACTTCCCCTGGAGCTTGGATCAGATATGAATGCATTTCTTGATTATATCAGCAATTTACAAGCAGCAGTGTTCATATTTTAACAGTTTGTTTTGACTGTTTTTTCATTTCACCTTTTTTTCCTTTGTAAAATGAGGCAAGTGAGGAATCACATTAGTAACATTATGCTGAGATAGTGATAATAAATAATAAAAATAATGCTAACAAAGTATAATTTGTCATCTCACTATTTTCCAAGAATTTCCTTTTTGCCCATGCCAGGTCTTCCACAACATTAATGCCAGGAATGCAAAGAGCTGGCATGCACTGATGTTTAAAAGGCTCTTGCACATACTTTTTGTTCAATTTTTTTTTAGTGTAAAAATGGGTATTTCTCTAATAATTTACAAATAAATTTCTGCCATTTTGACTTTGATCCACATAATTTCTAATATTGTGTTGTTTCTCACACAAGCCAAAGAGAAAATGAAAGGGTTTCTACTGCACTGTATTCAATATTTTTTTCCTAATTACCATTGAGTACTGAGTTTATATAATGAGACTTACAATAAATTTTATGGGGAAAGATGAGATATTTAGACATCCAATTTTAATTTTCAAGGAAATAAGTAATTGTACTTTACTTATTCAGTCCCATACTTCAAATACATCATGTATTCATGATTCTATGCTTTCTATTCCCTACTGTAGGTAGTAGCAAGGATTTTACTGCCATATCAAGAAGAGCATTAATGATTAATGCCTTTTTACTGCTAATGTTTCCACTTTTTATAGGAAGAGAATATACATAGCTCTAAAGCCTTTACTATTACTTGGATTGACATGGAAGAAGTCCTGCAAACAGATAGTAATTTTGTTGTAGGTGCTGTTTTTAAGGAGTCACAATGTATTGTGAATATGAAAAGTGGTATGAAAACTTACAAATATATTCACACTTTCAGCTCACATTTATTCTTATTTATTTTAATGTTTGTTTCTTAAGTCAATTACTCCTATGCAAGTAATGAATCACTGCAAAATAAGAGGATTGATGAAACTGGGTTCCGAAATTTTTTTTATATAAATAATATTTCTAACAACAATAGGTAAAATACCAAAAAATATTAGCAACTCAAACTACTAGCTAGTAGTCTTTAAGTTTGTCCCAAAGTGTGATATTCCCTTTTTAAAAAAAACACTAGAAAGATGCTGGCTGCAGTTCCTAGAACTTACTGATATGGGTCCACTGAATAAAGCAGGTTTCAAAAAATGCCTAAATTAGCATCATGTGTGAAGTGGTTAACCAATATCCCAAAGAGGAAAAATGGCGATGTACTATTACAAGTCAACATTCCCTTAGTTTGCAACCTTACATAGAAAGCAATGTGACCAGAACAACCATTCTTAGCCTCACCTCCCTGCAAAACCCCAAAACACACAAAATCAGTGCTAAACCACTAAGAGGTTTTGATAGTCAGAAAAGAGATGGATGCTTTGGAAGAGTGGAGAGGACAGCAGCCAATCTGAAAAATTCTGCTCTTACAGAAGTTGTAAAAAAGTTGTTGTGTTACAATCCTTAAACATAACTTCATGTAACTGGGTGAAAACATTGTGGATCAAGTTAATTATCGGCATAAAATGGAAGCAACTTCAGTGACTCCAATGGAATTGTACCTACAGCAAACACTAGCAGCAAATTTGGCCTATTGCAGCTAAAAGGCTACATGAAGAAATCATGAAATTCTCTTCCAATAAAGTGCTCCTGTAGGATGCTTCCGATCAACAAAATTCAAAGTGATCTAAAATATAGATTTAAGTTCTAATGGCCATGGTTCACATTTACAACTTAGAATTATACAGCCATAACCATGGCCAAGAATTATAAATGGTATAAGATCCACTCCAGAAAGAAATGCCACAAGATTTAAAAGTTCAAAGCTTATAAAAATGATCCATTTTGACACTGCATTTGAACCAATTTCCCCAGGTACATTTGGCAAGAGAAACCATTAAAGTCTAAGAATCATTTAATTCTCTGCTTGTATCTGTAGGGATTATCAGTCCTCTGTAACAGAGGGATACTGTCCTGAACTTTTTTTTTTTTTTTTTTAAATATCATACTAACTGCTGTGATTCACTGGAAAAACAGACAGACCACTGGTTAAACAAAATTCATAGTGGCAAATGATTTTGAATATTGGCAATATTCACTTAACATTATAGAAAAATTAAAAATGTCACATTGTCCAACCTTCCATAAGCAAGGTGAACAGATGCAATAAAAACAAACAAACAAACAAACAAAAACCCACACACACCATGTCATCAAGAGCTGTGCAACAATCAACTATTTATATATTATATAAAAAAATGAACTATGGACAAGATCTGCAACCCCTGCTGTCCAGAGGTGATTTGAAAGTGCATTTGTAATGACTTTAAAGCTGTGACTGTACTGTGCTATATATTAAAAAGTGATAAAATTGCAATATAAATATAATTTGTGACACTGAAAAGGAAATGTTATAGTCAACTGTAGGACAGGATTGCTGTACAGTTATTGACTCAATTATACTCCCACCTTCCAGTTGCATAGCCATTCTTAATGGCCAAGAGAAGATAATTTGCACAATAACTGCAGTTATTTTCCAGATTATACAATATGCAATTCCCTGCACAATCACTGCAGAGTTACACAAATACCTCCATTTTGAAAGGCTACCACATCTAGAACTCCATAACATGACTGTCACAAATATGGGTATCTCAGATTCTGGTCCATGTCTCATCTTGTAACCTTACCGTCTTGTAATAAATACAATTTAAATTATACTTTGAGAAGGAAGGGAGGGGACTAAGCCTTCCTCAAGGGGCAAACAGCAGCATGGGAGAGAATTACTGGGAAAACTAGAATTAGATTCATTGGCACATGGCAATGTTTGAACTCCCCTTCCATATGTTCACAACCAAATCACTAGCCATTCAGAGCAGCCAGTCAGAGAGCAAGATTAAGAGGGTTCTTTTCCATACAGCATAAATTCAGGGGTTTCTAATAACTCTGTAACAACTATATATAAGGCTAACAACTCCTGAGTTTTCCCCTCAAATAGCAGGGGAGCTATCAGCTTGAAGATAAGTAAAAAGGGCCAGATTTCCTCCTCTGACAGGACAATCTGTCAAGGGACAAAAAACGAGGAAGTTTTTAGGATGTCTTGTGAGTGGTAGGTTGCTCCTCTTCATGGAAGAACAAAAAAAGATGGCATCCAAAATCCACAGATTCAAGAAGATCAATAGGAGGCCAGAGCATTCCACAGTGAAGTCCTGGACCTCTGCCTAGCTTGGTTTTATCAGGTACTGCAGGTGGCACCACTACAAAAGAGCTTATACTAGTGGCAGCAGATGCTGGGGCCTACTTTTAAGGAGATCTTCTAATTGCAGGCTAAGGCTATATTATTTTTTCACAGGAATCTCTACAGTGGGCAGTGATCACGTACTAAACTGGCTTGCCTCTCCCCAATTACCCCGTGGAATCTCCATTTGAATATGGCTTTTGGTATGAAAGAGCACCTCAAATGAAAAACAGCCTGTCTATTGTAGCTATTTCCCAGTGCTGATTAGATCTGTGAATCCAGCATACTGTAACATGAAACCTGTTTTTAGAATTATTCAAATGGCAAACAACTTAGTGTTTTTAATGGAAGTGGTTTACTGATAAAGGTGGAGCGGAACTGTTGCCTAGTAAAGAATGGTGTCATGTAGGTTTTATTCTGTATAAATTACAGGTAAAAATATTTTGTTAAGAGGATGAATGAAAAGCATTTATCAGTTTCCTACTATAGTAGCTAAATAAATTCTATTCCTTAAACTGATACAATTTATGTGCATTAGAAATTGAAAAAATACAGATTTTTAATTAAAAATCAAATACTTAAATGTATTTCCCAGGAAATTAAAAGACTGTTTAGAACTCACGAATTTATCAACACACAATAGTTAAACTTGTTAAGTAGTCACATTTGAACAGTTGTCAATTTGTGTGATAACGTATATTTAAGCAACTGGAAAATAAAGTCATCTTTCTGATACAGTATTTAAATTTGTAAGGTATCTTTTATTTAAGAAAAAGTAAAGCATGGAACTATAAAGTGGGCAGGCCATCCAGGACTGAATCTCTCACCTCTCATACAAGAAAGCACAATCAATTGTTCCTATCATTCTTTTGGAGAGGGAGCATACAAAAGATCTCATCTTTATAAATTCATTAGTACAATTGTGTGTAATTTTGTTATATGTACAAACAAAATGGAAACTGATTTGATTTTGTTTAACTTGATTAAATCAACCGCCTAGATGACATAGTATTTGTATGGATTGAGAGATGTTATTTTGTATTTTTTTACCTTAATGGCATGTTTTGTGTTCAGAAATATTTTTTCTGATTGTAAAACAAAAAGTGACTGGATCTATTATCCTACCCACTAACGTGGAAATGCATGCGCCTCGTCCCATTCTCTCATCTTAAGATCTTACTTGCATTCCGATAAGAAAATCTGAAGTTATTACCTCAAACCTCCAACACTGAAACAAACAAAAAAACCCTACAAAAATAGGTTACACAATGCAAGAATATTTCAAACATTTTTAAAGAGCCATGAAGAATAACTGAATCATTCCACTGTGTAACCAATTACAGAAAATATTACTCAATATAAGTAAGATATTCTTAAATGAAATAGTTGATTTGACCCTGTTTTATAGTCTGCATTGCAAACTCTCTATATATTGTAAGGTCTGAAACTTTTCTAAATAATACAAAAATATCTCCAGAGACTGATTTGACTTTTAAAAGAAAGGAATAAAAATCCCTGAGTAATCCAAAGACAACTGATATGTAATACCTCAGAAAACAGACTCACTTAAACTAGTTTCAAGGCAGCTGACAACTTTCAGATGCTACCAAAGTAAGGGACAGATGTGTCAGAGCAGATATGATTTTAAAAGCTACATAATATATATATTTTAATTGGAAATCCTCTACTTGGAAATTAGGTAATTGCCTCAGCAAAGCTCTCTGAAAAGGTCCTGTTTCCACAATCACTGCGGAATCTGCATACCTTTAAACTGAAAAGTAAGATGAACAGAGAGGTGCTGTTGGATCCATTTTGGCTACCATTATATACTTGTGCACAGTGTTTTGGTAAAAAAACAAGCTGGCTAAAGCCTGTAAGTAAGTCAACACTAGCTAACTACAGTAAGCTGACTTGTGTGTTGCCAGGTAAACAAAATCCACTACAGTTTCTTCCACTGAGGCTTTGAAGTATACACTCTACTGCAGGGGTAAACATGGATCACTAAACTGCTGTTATATTCAGGTTTCAGCTTTTCTTTTTAAGGATATTGGTGCAAAATATATACTCTCAAAATCCTATGCTGCATTTGGGTGCAATTTACAGTACCTACAAGCTTTCATGGAGACTAAAAAACAACATATACAGATACCTGGTTAGATGTGGCCAGTTAATACGGCCACTTTAAGTAATCTTACTCCTTTTATTTCTTAAAAGGCTGACTGATGCTTTACGGAAAAAAGAATGGTATTTTTCTTTCCACCTCCTTTCATGTTTAGACATTTTAGTTAAATACATCTTCATTTCTTCTTCCTAACATTTTAATAAAAAGATTCAATTATATTTGCACAATAGCAAGATAGTGAGATTGTGTGTGTGTTTTTTTAGTTCTAGTAACTTATTCCTAACTTTTAATTACATTGTTCTGATTGCAATGGACTGTGAAAAAGAAGCCAGTTAGAATAATATGATTTTAAGTTAGAAATAAACCTCTTCAAACAAAGTTACTATTGTCACAGTACCTTAGACAAGGTAAACACCAAGGAAGAAAAACACAAAGTATGGCATACCAGTAGTACTGTTTCTACCTCCCTGTCTCCACGTGCTGCTTGCTCCTATCAATGAGACATTGAATCTTTTAGGAATTGAGCTGTCTACTTAAACATATGCTGTTTGTATAAATATTGTCAGATTGAATCTTCATACTGTAGTAGCTTGCAGTGCATGTGCCAAAATACAACTGAAAATACACATTAGTTTTAGCTCCGCCACGAAATCAGATTCTCCTACCCATTTCCCCATCTCACTTCAGTGAGTGCCTAAAAGCAGAAAGGGCAACTAATACAGTATTTGTTTCTTTAGCTAAGACAGACATTTCTTTTTTGCTGAGAGGGGCTGAAATGCTGTTCTTTCCTACAGAATTAGGCTTCCCAAAATCATTTCTTATATTGCTAACATATAATTTAAACTATGCCAAATATCATTGACTTGGTTCCCATAATTTTACTCCTTACTTCCCTTTGAGGCACTGATATTTTGGCAGTGGCAACTCCTGCCACATTGGTGATTAAACTCCCTTATCTGCTGGTAAAATTGGCAGATAATGTAACCAATCGTCATCTTCTAGCATCTGATTTTACATATTGGTATGTTAGACAGAACACTTTGTGATGAAAAATATTTACAGAATTAGACTAACACCAGACTAGGCTCTTCACTGTACACTAAAAGTCCAAACACTTCTAGGCATTTCCCCTGAAAGGTCTTTACAGAAGCTAAATGGAAAATATGTTAACAATGCTTTCTTCACATGACAATCAGTAGAGTTGTGGCTACAATACAGACTTTGATTGTCCAGGAAACAAACTTAGATCTAAATCTTTAAAAATAAAATAAAAACACATTTAAAAAGCAGCAGCTGGGGAGTCCATCTTGTTTGGAGTGCACCACTGTAAGAGGCATTCTGGTCAGCAGTAGTGTACTGTGTGGAGGGAATATGGCAGAAAGTTCTCATTCTTTTTCCAGAACTGAGGCTTCAGAGCTGTTAACCAGCACAATATTGCTGTGTCACATACAATTTGTATGCCCTTACACAACCAGCTCAGTTCAGGTGAGCAAGGTCCATTCTTACCAGGGCATACCTGTCCGTGACCTTTTCCTCTGCTTTTTACAAAGGCAATAGATAGGAAACACAAATAAACCTGCCAAAAAAAGAACATACAAAATTAAAATAGCATATTATGAAATACTAAACCATAATTTCTCAATGTTTGTGCATCTGCTGAAAAACACAAACACCACCCAGTATTCAAATACTCTTCTATAAATTCCAGAAAAATTTTAAATGGTAATGACATTTAGACTAGCATGGGAAATATTGATCTGCAATAGCCTCTATTGGTAACTACATTAACATTTCTTTATCTTTCATTAGTGTGGAGTTTTAAACTTATTATTAGACTTGTGAAAATGTATAGTATAAAATACCACAAATAGTATAAAATACCTTTCAGCAGAATGAGGTTAACAGTCCTTTCTGTCTTGAAAGGGATGTGGCTTAGTTCATTAATATTTATAAAGTACTTTGAATTGGTCAGAGAGAAGGTGCAACAAAATACAACGGAGCATTTTTCATTCATGCCTTGTCTAGACCAGGATTTAAAGGTGTGATGTTTGTCCGTGTTATCCAACATGTTCTAACACATTGATATTTTGCTTTAAAACATGCTCAATTTGGTCATGTTGAAGTCCAGGTTCCTCTCTCTAGACTTGAATTCAATCACTTTATTATGGGCAAAAGCATATAATAAAGCATGTTTTATCTTCACATCAGCAAATATGTACTAACATCACACCCTTGAGTTGATCTTTGAAGCTTTTCTGTAAAAAGCAAGCTATTCAATAAACCTGACTGTGTTTAAGTGAAAAAGAATAGTTTGTTAGAAGAAGCACTTTTCAATCGAAATTGAAATAGTAGCGTCATACATTTTGTCCATACAAGCTGGTTAGGAAAGATGTGCTTTTCAGAGACTACTGCTCTATCATATCATAAAGAATGTCTCCTGAAATCATTACTCCTAGCTCAATATATACCCTAACGAACTGTCAAAATACAGATGTTGAAATTACTGGTGTAGAACGGTTTACATTACAAATATTAAGATTACTTTTACACTATGCTGTTACCAGATGTTGCCATAATTACTTCCATTTCAGAGATTTACTATATATAATCAACATGTCTTTTTAAAACTGCACATACATTACTTTTCAGGATTATTTTAGTTGTCTGATCATAGCTAGGCCAAATTTACACTTAGAAATTTGCTATTATACCTATGCCAGTATATAGCTATACAAACATCTCAATACAAGAGAATGCTTTCTTCAGTACAATATAGCTTGATAAGCAAAATAAGCTTTACAAGAAAAACACATTTAGAAGGCATTTGATATGGTCTCACATGATATTCTTATCAATAAACTAGGCAAATACAACTTAGATGGGGCTACTATAAGGTGGGTGCATAACTGGCTAGATAACCGTTCTCAGAGAGTAGTTTAATGGTTCACAAACCTGCTAGAAAGGTATAACAAGTGGGGTTCCTCAGGGGTCTGTTTTGGGACCGGCTCTGTTCAATATCTTCCTCAACAATTTAGATATTGTTATAGAGAGTACGCTTATTAAGTTTGCAGATACCACCAAGCTGGGAGGAGCTGCAACTGCTTTGGAGGATAGGGTCATAATTCTAAATGATCTGGACAAATTGAAGAAATGGTGTGAAGTAAATAGGACAAAGTTTAATAAGGACAAATGCAAAATACTCCACTTAGGAAGGAACAATCAGTTTCACACATACAGAATGGGAAGCGACTGTCTAGGAAGGAGTACGGCAGAAAGGGATATAGGGGTTATAATGGATCACAAGCTAAATATGAGTCAGTGTGACGCTGTTGCAAAAACACCAAACGTGATTCTAGGATGCATTAACAGGTGTGTTGTGATGAAGACACAAGAAGTCATTCTTCCGCTCTACTCTGCGCTGCTTAGGCCTCAGTTGCAGTAGTGTGTCCAGTTCTGGGAACCACATTTCAAGAAAGATGTGGAGAAATTGGAGAAGGTCCAGAGAACAGCAACAAGAATGATTAAAGGTCTAGAGAACATGACCTATGAAGGAAGACTGAAAGAACTGGGCTTGTTTAGTTTGGAAAAGAGAAGATTGAGAGTGGACATGATAGCAGTTTTCAAGGTATCTAAAAGGGTGTCACAAGAAGGAGGGAGAAAAATTGTTCTCCTTGGCCTCTGAGGATGGAACAAGAAGCAATGGGCTCAAACTGCAGCAAGGGAGGTTAAGGTTTGACATTAGGAAAAACTTCCTAACTGTCAGTGTGGTTAAACACTGGAATAGGTTGCCTAGGGAGGTTGTGGAATCTCCATCTCTGGAGATATTTAAGAGCAGGTTAGATAAATGTCTATCAGAGATGGTCTAGACAGTACTGGGTCCTGCCATGAGGACAGGGGACTGGACTCGATTACCTCTCAAAGTCCCTTCCAGTCCTAGCATTCTATGATTCTATTATTTTTATGTTAATATAAATGCATTTTCATTAGGCACTTTTTCCAACATAGAAATGTCACAAAAAAGTCAGAACAAAAACACGAACCAAAGCACTCTTCCTGTAGGCATGGCCAAAAATATACCAGAATAAATGTGCCTTATACCAGTATATAGCTTACTTTACTTTCTGAAGAAGGATTACGATTTTATTAGGTGATGAGCTTTCGTGGGGCAGACCCACTTCTTCAGATCACCAAAGCTCATTACCTAATAAACTATCTTGTTAGTCTTTAAAGTACAACATGACTGCTTTTTTTGTTTTACCAGGATCGGACTATCACGGCTACCTCTCTGTTACTGGTATAAACTCTTTCATACTGTGATAAACTACATCCACGCTAACAGAGGTTTTATTCCTGTAACTATACTGATATAGTTTAAGTGGAAAATGTTCTAGTGTAGACAAGCCCTAAGTATAACTCACTGATAAGAATTTGTTCTTTTTAAATAACTGGTAGGCATCAATTCTGTATAGGAAACATAATTATAACGCATTGAGATTCTCATATAGAAACCATTAACAACATGCAAACTGCTTTAACAAACAAGAATCACAGAAACATGCCTGTGAGGTATGTATGTAATTTGTGCCTCCATGTATGTATTTCTAAAAATGGCAATACTGCAGGCTGAATGAATTGCTCAAAGTCACATCAGGTCAGTGGCAAAATCAGGTTAGAACCCAGAAGAGCAACTTCTGATTCTCAGTTTCCAAGTAATCTTTTGACACGATCACTAAGCTTCAACTGCATGATACTGACTTAGACTTACCAATTCCATTTTTAGCAGAATACAGAATAGTCATTATTATATTACATGAGTTCTTACCTATTACAACAGCTATAGCTCCCAGCGCCAGTCCCAATACCAGTATTAAGGGTGCAATGAGCAATTTTCCAGCTGAAAAAAAAAAAAATCATTAAAAAATTTAAATGAGTTACTTTACTTTATTATCTTCCTGGCTACTCAAACATTTAAAAAATCTAACCTCATAGATAAGAACATAAGACCGGCCATATTGGGTCAAACCAAAGATCCATCTAGCCCAGTATCCTGTCTTCTGACAGTAGCCAATGCCAGATGCCCCAGAAGGAGTGAGCAGAAACAGGGAATAATCAAGAGATCCCTCTCCTGTCATCCATTTCCGGCCCCTGACAAACAGGACGCTAGGGACACCATTCCGACCCATCCTGGCTAATAAGTACTGATGGACCTAACCTCCATGAATGTATCTAGCTCTTTTTTGAACCCTGTTAAAAGTCCTGGTCTTTGTGACATCCTCTGGCAAGGAGTTCCACAGGTTGAGTGTGCGCTCTGTAAAGAAAAACTTCCATTTGTTTGTTGGTTTTAAACCTGCTACCTATTAATTTCATTTGGTGACCCCCTAGTTCTTATATTATGGGTACAAGTAAATAACTTATCCTTATTCACTTTCTCCATACCTGACATGATTTTATAGATCTTTATCATATTCCCCCACTTAGTCTCCTCTTTTCTAAGATGAAAAGTTCCATCTTTTCTAAGATGAAAAGTCCCAATCTTTTTAATCTCGTATTATATGGCACCCATTCCAAAACCCTAATCAGATATTTCTGATATAAAACTGATTTTTGGACATCTTGGACGTTCCCCTTTGGAATACCTTCAACTCCAATGAGAGGCCATTAGTAAGAAACCAGTCTTCTTTTGCTCTTGTGCAGGCAAACCTCTCTCTCATACACCACATACCTCTGTGCGTGTATCAGCTTTCACAGTGAGCCTGCATCTATTACCAGTTCTAATTTTAAGACATTTCAGAATTAAAAGCAGAATGATGGGCATGGACCACTCAGTACTTTTGGCATCCTCTGGGAAGGCTCCAGAAGCCCTACTACATTCACCCCACTACCATCCTTAGGAAAATGCCCATCAAAGCAGATATTCTGGGGCTTGAGGGAGTTAGACCCTGATCCAAAATTGGGAACTCAGTACACAGTCAGTAGCAGCAGCTCAAAACAGACCTTATCAACTGATAGCTAGCTAATTTAGGGTTTGATCCATTGCACTTTGAAAACAATGGTAACACTCCCATAGGTTTTCATGATGCACGGCCAATCCCTAAGAGCACCTAAGCCTCTTTTCAATCAATACAACAACAACAACGAAAGGTATAGCTCACAGGCCTAGGTGAGAAGAGCTGTGATGAGCAGACCCCACAGATGTTACCCCATATGGGTTGTTATTTTCAGACTGGTATTTTTTAAGTTTACAGCTTGTAGAACTGCATGGAGGGACTGAGCAGCCAAGATGATTTCCAAACAGTAACAATTTGGATCAAACCAGAACCTGTGCAATACAATTATTTTGTCTTGCTGATGCAAACTGAACTCTTGAAACAGGGATAGTTTCTCTGTGTGTTTGCATAGGATGTTGCAACAAAGGGGCTCTGGTCCAGCTGCTTGAAAATGTGAGGTGGGAAGTAAATGCCAAGTGTTTTGTTGTTCTTAATGCTCGTGTAGTTCAAATGGAGATGTAAATTTCAATAAATCAGTAAACTAGGTCATGCCATTAAGAGATTACCTCTGGAAGCAATGATCCCTCTAATTTTTCCCCATGCACGTGCAGAATATCTTTTGTTATGTGCACCAATATGGAGGTGATGGTGCATATAACAAAATTCATTTGGTGGGGGTGGGACCGAGAGGTCCAGAGTGTGTGAGGGTTCAGGGCTGGGGCAAAAAGTTGGGATATGGGAATGGTGAGGGCTCCAACAGGGTGTGTGGCCAGGGATGAGGGGTATTGGATGCTGGCTGCCCCGAGGCTATGGAGGGGAGAGAACTCCCTTCCCCAGCTCTCTTCCCTGGCTGTGGAAGCTCTGGGAGCCAGAGCTCAGGGGGGAAAAGAGTGTCTCCTCTTGCTTCTCTCCACCCACAGAAGCTCTAGGGCTGGAGCTGGGGGATAGATGCCTGTCCCTGCTACAGCCCTAAATACCCGTGTAACCCTCAATAGACTGCTGTGTAGCTGCAGCTATTTCCACACTGGGAAGGTTTGACAACGAAAGAGCTATCAACATGCAAAAGTCACCAGAATGAAAATTGGTCAAACAGGTTTTTCTGCCTCCCACTGTGGACATTTTATGGCACATTGCTAGGACCCTGTGGACTGATAGAGTGAAGCAATGCACAGCACAGTGCACTGTTGTGGGAGGGCAGAGCTGATCCCTGCGCTTCTTGGGATTTTGACATAGCTCTGTGAGCTTTCTGTGCTAAAGAATGTAGAGAAGCAGCAGAGAAGTCTCTCTAGCCCTGCCCCTGCAGCAGCAGTCTGCCTGCCACTGTATTACTAGCGAGGCAGAACAGGAGCAAAGTATTTGAAACTAGTATTTGCACGGACTAGTTAGATCTGCCTGTATTTGTGTTCTACATATATTACGAATACAGGTATTGGAGTGAGTCCATAGTTAAAAGATATATTGAGATCTGTGCACACATGGATGAAACACTCTGTTTCACATAGAATTCAATGTCCAAATCTGTCTGAATCACTCAATAGAACAATGCTTTTAAGTTTAACTGTAATTTTAACAACATATGCAGAGTAACAGATTTTTTGGAGGGAGGGAACAGAGGGTCTGCAATGTTTTGAAGTTGATTTGTAGTACCAGTTCTTGCCCTGAAGAAAAGTATCATGAACTATACCAAAATATGAAAAGTTACAGTATAACTTCAGTTATGAATACCAGAGTTAAAAACTGCCAGTCTCTCATACCACATTTTGAGCTAGATGTACACAATCAGACAGGAGACCAAAAAAACCAAAACAAACCCACAAACCAATACTTAACAGCAGTGTGTCATGGGAAATGTAAGTTACCTTGTCAAATCCTTTAATACTTTTTTTAAAGTAAGGAAATTGTTTATGCTTGTTTCATTTAAATTCAGATAGTTAAAAGCAACATTTTTATTCTTCTGAAAGAACAACCATAATGTTTAGTTCAGATTTATGAACAATCTCCATTCCTGAAGAGTTCCTACTTCTGAGGTACTACAGGAGCTGGACTTGCTTGGAATTACTCTCTTGTTGTCAGACAATCTTGTGCAGTTAGCTTCATTTAATGAAGGTGTAGAGTTTTAAAAACTTTTCTTTTTAAGTTTGGTTCTTTACTTAGTCTCCAGGAGGTCTGGGCATTTAATGTTTCCCATAATAGTGATTGACAGTGTCAGGATACTTTTGCATTAGTTGGACTAGAGTCTCAGCTGGTGTAAATTGGTAGAGACTACACTTGAAGACAGTGGATATATGCCAATTCACACCAGCTGTTTCTTACCTAACTTTTGTTCTGTGTAGAGGCCATACTATAAAGCAGAGGTAGAGACCCTTTCTGGGGGCCAGGAGCCACTGACCCACAGAAAAATCAGTCGGGGGCCACACACAAGTGAGACGCAAAGGGGAGAGAAGTCCTCACTGACATGGCCCCCAACTGAGAAGAAGAAAGATGCAGAGCTTAGGGGGGCCCAGGCTAGTAGATTGTGTATTCTAGCCCCACAGAGGGCCACAGGGTGGCTGGAGCACAGACTCCCCAATGCTGTAGGGTAGAGTCCCAAGCTCAGGGGCCAGATTCCGCAAGCCAGTAGTCACATCCAGCCCACAGGCCTTTAGTCTCCCCACCCCTGCTATAAAGTGTCATTGGTGCATTCTGTTTATAGTGAGAACAGTTTTTATTGGTGGCTATGGCAGACTCCTTTTAATCAGTGGAATTCATTACAATTTATGCTTTTGTTTAATATGATTCATCAGAAATATTCTTTTGCAGACTCATGTCATATCTGCTTCTCTTTTACTTAAACTGGATGTTGGATATACCATATAGTAGTGCCACAATAGACAGTCCTGCACTGGCAGGACTAGGAACTAATTGTCCTAATAAATCTTATGACTAACTTCGGTGACTCAACTGAATTTGAAGTCACAGATGGGCTGGCTATGAGCAGTATTTTAGGTATTTCTCTCCTGGGATGAGATTCTCCTCCTGCCCTCCCCTCATCACTTAAGTTTCTTGCCTAATTAGAATCATAGAGCTGGAAGAGACATCAGAAGGTCATCAAGTCCAGCCCCCTGCTCAAGGCAGGACCAATCCCAACTAAATCAACCCAGCCAGGCTTTGTCAAGCCGAGACTTTAAAAACCTCTAGGGATGGAGATTCCACCACCTCCCTGGGTAACCCATTCCAGTACTTCACCACCCTCCTAATGAAATCGTTTTTCCTAATATCCAACCTAGACCTCCCCCAGTGTAACTTGAGACCACTGCTCCTTGTTCTGCCATCTACTGTGAACAGCCTTTTTCCATCCTCTTTGGAACCTCCCTTCATTAGTTTTATTCATTCCTCACTATTTTTTAAAAAGTGCTCTAATTTAGATATTTTGTACATTTTATACAAATAGTTTTTTCATCTAAACCCCATGAAAAGTGATGTGTTAGTAGTAACTGCTATTTTTTAATGCTGCTTAGCATGCTGACCAATATAAATCTCAAGTGGATTAATTTAAAACACTGATTTTAATTGCAATTTAAATTGGCAAATGGGAGAACTTGATTAACATTTATTTAAATCAAGATTTTCTGTTTGTTGATTTTAAGTAACTGATTTTAATCTTGTTTTGCATTTGTACCTTTGAGCAAGAGACTTCTTGCTTTCCGCCCCTTTATTGTTGACAAAAAGCCAGCATGGACTCTGCTGTTTGTTTTTGAGAGAACTGGCTTTGGCCAGTACCCCACAGTGCTCTAGCCCTGATAGCTGTGCTCAGCTTTGTGATATCTGCTGCGTGCGGACAGGCACCCCTCCCTTTTTTCAAAGCTCTGGGAAGTATCTGACAGCTAAGTGACCTGCTTTGTTTGGCCCATCTGCCAGCCCTCCACTGGGACTCTCTGGTCCTGGAACACCTGTGGTCCTGCCGGATGACAAATGTTGCCGAACTAGGGAGTCCCCGATTACAGAGGTTCAACCTGTAGAAAGAACAGGCATAAAAGTATACTAAGTCTTAGAACTAGAGCAAGTTTAAGCAGTTATTTCTGATGTAAATGCTTCAGTTGTTAAAAAAACCCTGATTTATGATTTATTGTTTTGCCCTGCTATGTAACATGTAATCAGTAAGGCAGCACACGATTTACCATTTAATTCACTTAACTGGAGTCAGATGATGCTTTAATAAATTTAAACAAGATGTGTATTTTCCTCCCTTTTCAGTGATCAACAGTATTCACAATCCCTGCCATAAACCCAAGTTAGGCTAAATCTAAGCAATTAGAATTACAGCTGCAGAGCTGTGTCTGTAGCACAGCCATGTAGACAGTTGCCACAGCAATGGAAGGGATCTTTCCATTGCTGTAGTAAATCCATCACACTGAGATGAAAGATAAGTTAATGGACTGTGGCTTAGTGTCCGCTTAACTACACCCCTACATGACATAGCTAGGTGTACAGTAGGTGTAGTCTTTTTTTCAAGGTCCAAATTTCTTGGTCAAGTATAGGGAAGGTCCAGCCTCCAAAGGAAATTTTTAAAAGATGATAATTAGTAAATAAAAACGTGAGGTCTGTTAAAAAGTATCTGGTGGTTCAGTATTTTTCCACTAATCAAATGACAGGATTTTTGACAGAATATTGTACTTTTTTGCCTTAACAGAAATATTATTTCTTGAGGACCTATAATGTTGTAATACAATAAAATGATTTTATTGTAAAATTATGCATGCAAGACTTGCTTTTAGGTCTTACCAACGTGTCTTAATACATATATATGTAACCTTTCTTTTTGTCAGATTTCTGTATGGGTTGTGTATTTAGATCACAGATACAAGAATAATATTTTAATTTTAGGTAGCTACATTGGGATGAGTCTAATGAACTATGCATGTCTTTATACCAAGAAGAACTAATTATTGCATTACTTTAGTAATGGAACATGACGTTAATGCCGTTGCATAAAAGCAGCATGGAATCTCCACTTCAGTTTTGCAGAGCCAAAACTAGAGTTGGTTCAGATGCAAACCAAAACCCAGATCCAGGGGTTCATTGGGGAAAAAAAAAAATATTCTTGTTTTGGCCCATTTCTGCCTTGTAGGTTTAGAGAAGTCATGGTGTGTGGACAGGGAAATTCTCTTTTTGCAAGTGAAATAATGCACATGAATTTCTTCTTATAATTTTTTTTTTTTTTTTTTAAGAGAACAATGGTAATTGGAAAACATGCATAATCATTAATTCCTTTGCTAGGTCCCAAAAATAGCTGTTAAGACAGAGTTTAAACCTTTTGGGAAATGCACAAGTCTCCTCCAGAAGGACTCTATAGCTACTTCTAGACTGCAGTGCTATTTCGGGACACCTCTGGTATCCCAAAATAGCTATTCCACATCTTTTGAGTGCGCCCATTATTTTGAAATACAACAAGCTTGCTATTCCGACGTCCCTGTAAACCTCATTCTACGAGGAGTAAGGGACGCTTCAGAATAACGATTTATTTCTAAATAAATGCTGTGTAGACAGCACCAAATCTCAAAATAAGCTACTGTAAAATTGACTCAAAATAAGCTATGCAATTGTAGACACTCCGTAGGAATGCTAAATATTCTTATCAATAGTATTCAGTACAAGTGTAATTTGGCAACAAAAGCTAGATTCATAAAAACATATTAAGCTATCAAGACAGACACCATATTTTGCAGATTTTATTCAGATTAATAAGAAAGCTAACAGTGGAGCTTTCATGATGGATTGCTTATAGTGGGGGTGGCCAAATTTACCAACCCTCTGAGCCACATTTGATAATCTTCAGGAGTACAAGAGATGCAAGACATGCACAATCTGCCCTGTGTGGTAGCACCTTCTGGGACGTGGGGCTAAAGTCGCAAGACACCCCCACTCCCCAGCAGGGCAGAAATCTCAAGTGCAAACCCCCTCCTCCGGTGTTTGGTAGGGAGAAAACAGAGGTGAGGCATGGGGGGACAGACTTCGTAAGCCACACTAACTAAGAAAAAGCCACATGTAGCTCCCAATACATAGTCTGGCCACACTTGGCCTCTAGTATCTTCTAGTGGTGTCTGAATTTGTTTACAAAGCTTCTGAATATTCCTTTAGATGCAAAGCCCTAAAGAGAGTTGGGTGAGAGAGACTAAGAAATGCCAAAGTCCCCAAAAATGATTGTTCTATGATAGTGTGTCTCAAAATGGTCCACAAACCACTTTGAGAAACCTATTAACTGGCTGCACTAGTTTGTTTATTTACTGGTACCCTGACCACCAGGCTCCTATTGGCTCCGCTTCGCCGTCTGAAGCCAAAGGCAGCTGGGGGAAGCAGTGTGGCCTGGGCCTCTACTTCCCACGACACCCGTTGGCTGCAAACAGTGAAACGGAGCCAGGAACTGCAAGGCTCCATAGCTGCGCCACCAGTAAATAAGCAAACCAGTTAATAGGTTTTGTGGACAACTTTGAGAAACACTGTTCTATGGAGATGTACAGAAGCACGTGCTACCAAGAACATGGTTATGAATGAGGGAAGTGGCAGGAAGGACAGTGTGGTTGTATCATTTGCTATAACTTTCCTCTGAAACTGGCTTCATTGCCCAAGGATGTCTTTTGGCACTGATGTCATTGGTCAGCCCTAAGGTTGCCTGAGGTCTGCATTTAACATAGATAATCCAGTAACTTTCTGGAAGGAATCCAAATCTTGTACAGCATTTTTTCAGAACAGTGAGCTGTCATTTGGAGGAAATAATTCTGAAGCAACAACTGAGCCACTGTTTTTACTCATCTATGGGTAAAGGTTGACACAGAGAAAGCATAATTAATATAGTTTGCAGAACATCACAAAAGGATGGGAAGAGCTGAAGGGGAAGAAAGAGGAGACCATAAACAGAAACACTTCTCTCCAGCTTCCAGAGAAGTACAGTAGTTCTAAAGTAGGCAATGAGGGAGCAAGCAAAGGAAAGAAAAGAAAAAAAGTAACCAAATGCATATGTTAAAGTAAAAAAAAAAAAAAAGGTGTGATTTTATTTTTGTTTCATTGTTTTTAAGAGAACATTTTGTAATTTGCTACGTAAGTGTTTTGTTTACTGACATACAACTAGCTATAATTGTTTGCACCCTATTACTTGAATTTTGCCGTACAATAGAAATCAATGAATAATATTCTGGATTTATTTTCTGGTCTTGAATCCTCAACATGTAAGGTTTTCTCCAGTGAAAAACCAAGAGTGCTGTAACATTTAATTTAAAACAAATGTGTCCGTCACACAGAAACCATCACTTGGAAAATGTGCTTTTTAGAGGTCTAGATTGCAATAATATCAGTATTGCAACAGAGTAACACTGTGTGACTCTAGTATGGACAGAGTAACTTGCTGGCTCTCCCATATTTACCACAGTGATATGATTATGATATATTTTGTACAAAGTATGCCTGCTGAAGTATCATTCTAAAAGTCTTGATCTGTTGAATATCAATATCCTGTTGGATTATATATGCTGTCATTGTATGCTAAATTATGAAGTTTTGCTATGTATTACTGAAATTTGTTGGAATTTCACAACCAGTCTTTCAGGTGCAACAGTGGAGAAGCCAGAAAGGGGAATACACACTTACGAAGACTTCCCCAGGAACTCAGAGAGAGTATGTGGACAATGAGAACTGCTTGACTCACATCATAGCAACAGATCTTTCCAGAACGTGGAGCAGGGGTGGGCTAAAGGGCCTCCGTGGGCCAGATCTGGCCATGCGGAGGCCCTGCTGCTCCCTTGCCCCCAGACCAATTAGGGCCTGAGGGCAGGGGGAGCACCTGAAGCCTTCTCTGCTCTGCCCCCACTCTGCGAGCAGTGCACAGCGCTTCAAAGTGCTGCACACTGCTTGCAGGGCAGGGACAGAGTGGAGAAGGCTGCGCACGCTACTCACAAGGGTGGGGGCAGAGCAGAGAAGGCTTTGGGCCCTCCCCCTGTCCTCAGGCCCTAATTGGCCTGAGGGCGGAGAGCACGCAAAGCTTCCTCCCGCCCTGCTAGGAGCATGTGGCGCCTTGAAGCGCCATGCACTGCTTGCAGGGCAGGGGGAGCATGGAGGAGGCTTCGTGTGCTCCCCGCCCCAGGCCAATCAGGGTCTGGGGGCGGGGGAGCTGCATGAAGCTTCCTTCACCATGCCCCGGCCCTGCGAGGTGCCCCATGGCACTTCAAAGTGCCAGGTGCTCCTCACAGGGCATGAGGAAGCTTTCTGATTCCAGCTGATTGGCCTGGGGTGGGGGAGCGTGCCAAGCCTCTTCCAGTGCATGGGTGCCTAGTGGGAAGGGGGGGCACAGAGCTTCCCCCACCCCCAGACTAATCATGGTCTGGGAGCAGGGTAGCCCAGCCCCTTCCTGTTTAGGCTCTGCCCCTTCCAGGGTGGCCTGGGGCCACTTCAAAATTTTTTGAAGTGGCCCCCCAGGCATAAATTATTGCTCACCCCTGATGTGGAGGAACTTATAAAGAAGGGGAAGTAACAATCATTTAACCTCACTACCCCCATCTCAACACCTGGAAGCATGCCTAGATACAAGATGATGGGGTCAAAGTTAGCTATTACCACTTACTGTTACCTGCACTAAGAGAAATATCCACAATAGTTGAATAGGCTACAGATTTTACAAGAGCCTCTTCAAAATAATGATTTATGCCACCCAACAAATCTACAAGGCAAAGTATTATTATCCCTTTGTTACAGAATTGGCAAATGAGACACTAAAATAACTTGCCCAAGGTCACACAGGAAGCAGTCAGAAGTCCTCAGATGGAAAGTTAGATATACCTCCCACCCAATCTCATAACTGCTTTCTAGTCCATGTTGACCCTGAATAGTATTTTGCTGGTTTTGAATATTAATATTCAATGAGGTAGCTGGCCATGACGGTCAAAAAAATTTGATATTCTGTTAAGTTAACATTTCCTTTCTTCCTGATTTGGATGACAAGTTGTATCATCACAAAGTTACCCCAAATGGGAAGCTTACAAAAATGTAAATCCAGAAGTGTTGAAGCATTTCATTTTTCCATTTTCAACTGAAACTATATTGATAGTCCTAATCAAAATGTTTCATTGCAGCTTGTTTGACTATGAACTGTGTTCATTCAGCTGCCATGACACTTCATGTTCCTTCCTCAAGCCCCCATCCTCCTTTCTGGGCCAGGCATCTTTCACGATGCACTGTTCAACATCAAACTGACTGGAAACGAAATGTTTTAATTCATGATGACCCATCTCAAAATATTTCATTTAGATAGCAGACCAAAAATAAGAGTGAAAATAAAAACACAGACAAAAATCAACATTTTTCTGCAGAAACTCTTTTTTCAATGGAAAAAACCATTGAAAGAAAATTCTCAACCAGCTCTAGATGAGCACTGTTTTGCATTAGTAACTGGATCATCAAAGTCTGGTAGCATGACAAACAGAAGGGTAACACCACTGAGGCAATGCCCTTGGTTCCTACAATACCCTTTGTTCATATGTGGGGCCACAGATATAGTTTTCTCTGCATTACCAAGAAAGTGCTTGCTGATTCTCTCAAGTGTGTGTGTGTCTGTGTGTAGAGTACAAAAAATAATATGGGACAGAATGCAAAGAGAAATGCAGAATCCCAGAATTTAAATCTCTTTGGAAATCTAAGTTGCTCATAAAGGATGTTCACCAAGGCATCCTTATTTCTTAAGTTTGTCTTCTCAGATGCACATGCTTCAATTCCCCATTAATATGGTTTTATGTTGCATATAAAGTTTTTTCCATTTTGCTTGCTAACATAACACTCCTATTACAAAAAAGTTCCAATACAAGTGAAGTCCATCAGAAAAGGTAAAGAAAAAAAGTATTCATTTATAGCCCATTAATAAAAAAATCCATTTTTAATATTTTTAATGAAGCATCTTAAAACAATCTTTTATAAGAGGTCTATCCTGAAATTTGAACCAATTGTTAATTGTTTAATAAAGAGGCAGTGAACTTATGACCCACGAGCCAGATCCAGGCTTACTCTGATCAGGCCCACGGCAGTCTCCACTCTGCGAGAGAAGCTGAAAGCCTTGGTGCTCCCCACCCCAAACGAGTTGAGTGAGAGAGTGGTTTTTGTTGTTGTTTTGGGTTTGGGTTTTTGCTTCTCGCTTTGTGTGGCTCCTCATTGATTTTTCTGTGAGTCAGTGGCCTCTGATCAAAAACACCTTTCCCACCCGTCATCACTTCATAATGCAGTTCTCTGCAAAGCACATCATCCACTCACCACAGACAGAGCCTCGCACTAGTCTCCTTAAATGCGGTCTCTCAGGGAGGTAGCGATATTTGCATCCAAATATACTGAGGTTTGACGTGTGATCACCAAAGAAACGGAGCTGGCGGTATCTCTCCCCACATCGGTAACAGAAATTAGTGTTACATTGCGAACAGGTCATGTGGTCACATCCTTCTGTTCTCTGGATGTGGATCTTTATGAGCACAAGAGAAAGAAAAAGAAAATGTTAATTTAAACAAAAACAGTAAAGCAGGTACTATCTAATAATTATCTGGAACAAAGGTCAGATGAAGAGTCACTATGAGTGATTCCCAGAGAAACAGTCACCCTGCATATCACAGCCATTCTACCAGTAACATGATTATCTTCAATAACTGGTCAATGAAATTAACACATTGTCTGTGGAGCAGCAAACCCATATTAATGTTGGATTACCTCCCCATTTATATTCCCCCTTCTATTTTTTTTTTTTTTTTTTTTTTTTTTTTTTTAAAGAGAACATTCTTTTCGTACCCCAGATAAGAGCTCACTGGAGTTCCCCAAATAATCCAAATGTTATTGCAGTTTTAAAATGAAAGCTTTGGTGATTATTCAGATACTTTATTCAATAAGTACAACTATGGTTCAATTTAAAAAGTACTGAAAAAACCTAATTTAGAAAGGCACCTTTCCCTGTCTGCTGACCTGTCATGACACTATTCCATATTGAAAATGCAAGTGAGCATCAATCCTGCCTGGTCCCAAGCATACTGGTCCCTACTGCAACTGCTGAACTCCCCTCTTCTCCATCTTCATTGACATCTCAATGTACAAGTTATGGAAGTTTGCCCAAAGATCCTGCACACTGTGATTCATACACAGGGCATCACAAAATGTAAAAGATCAGATTTAGTACATTCTTTATTTTAAAGAGTCAACTGACTGAGAGAAACACAAGAGCCACTGAAAAGTGCTTTACATGTCCCCATCTCCTTCCACAAATATATATGCCTCTGATTCTTGCCCCTTATACTTAGGGTCACCTCTGCAAATGGTCCAGCATCCAACTTTATATCACTCAAATCACAACTAGAAACCCAACTCCACCTGTTTTTACCTTCCCCACGCTGCACCACTGAAGTACAGCAAAAACCCACAGATACAACCAAATGTGTTATCTTTGCTTGAATTTTAAGTTATACTTCAGATCTCCTGCCTCCACCCACTGCTCTCTGGATTATCAGCCATTTAAGGGAGGGACTGTCTTCCTATGTCTAAACAGAATCTAACATGCCTTAGAAATGACTATAACATCAACACTGACACCTCTCCCACCTTTTTTTAAAATGAAAAGTAAAATCTCTCTTCTACCTCCCCTTTGCTGCCATGAGTTCTCAGATATCATTTGTGAGCATTTTATGTCTCTCTTAGAAGATTCACCAGGCATTGCTCAGGTCCTTAATTTTTTTTTTTTTAATAAAATGAAAAATATAAATGCTTCACTTGAATCATTATTTTTCAGCCCCACCACCCTCCCTAAGGTGTATCTGCAAGGTGAGAGGCTCGGGACTGGGGCAATCCCAGATGCAGATGGAAGGGGGATGTACCCCCAGACAGCTTCTTTCATCTGTATTGTGACTGTCTCTCTCCTGTATGGCTTTATGAAAAGCAATCCCATTTCAGGTACATCCCATTTTCCTGGCACAACTAAACCCTGACCTTGCTTTAAGTTAGGATTAGAGGAAACTGCATATGAATTTGGCGGTCCTAGCTCTTACCATTTAGGAGGCGTTCTTGAACAGACAGACAAGCATGGTATCAGCTCAGAGATCCTCAGTGATACTATCACCACAGAGAGCAGTAGGTGGTGCAAATCATCATTAGCGTCATATTCCCCATATCACCACTTTTAACCACTTACAACTAATTCGTGTTCAAGCTCTGGGAGGCAGGGAAGGAAAGGGAGAGGGAGAGGGAGAGGGAGAAGAGGGGGACAGACACAAGAAAGAAGATTTGTGGTGCTCCAAAAAAGCTGGGAGGGGAGGGAGAGGAGTAGGAAGTGTGTAGCTCAAGTGTGCAATAGGCACTTGGGGAGGGCAGACAGGAGGTCCATGAGCCACAGGTGGAACCCCAGTGGGCTGCAGGTGGAACCACCACTGATCAAGAGCATCAGGGAAGTGGAGCCATACGTGGGGGCCACCAAAGGTGAGAACCTGCCCGATCATCTGGCATCCCAAGCCTCTCCTGCATCACAACCCCCTGCCAGCCCCAAGCCCCCTCCCAGAATCTGTGCTCCAAAGCCACTCCCATAATCCTCCTCCCCATATCCTTCCTTCCTTTTAGTTAACCAGCATTTTCAATTTACTGGCACCCTTGGTTCCCCCAGCATGCTAGAGGATGCTAAAGGATTTTTGCTGGATCACTTTTAAAGTGCATCATTTACGGAGTCAAGGGTCAAACATGTTTTACTGAACAGAATAAAGGATGCTTCCATCACACTACCACCCAATTTTTATGTTGTTCAGTTGACTAACAAATTTTAATTTGTATTAAAAAAAAACCCTCACAAAACAAAAGACAAAAAACATTTTGAGTTCTGGATCCCAGTCCCTATGGACTGTATCAGATCAAGCTAGGGACATGAACATGTACCTGTGTACATGGTTAACAGATGAGCCTGGGCTCACCAATTAACCTTCACAGTTACATGCAGTACTCTTCTCCCTTCCCTACCCCATTCCCCCACGCTGCTGCCTCTGTATCAGGGGAAGAGTGGGAAAGCAGGAGCCATTATGCACAGAGCTTTTAAGCTGGCTGCCCACACACGTTGCCTGCCCCAGCCCAGCATGTAAATGTGTAACCACTGGGATTTTCAACAGTTACATGTTTATTTAGGTAAACATAATTTAGCATCCTTAGAATAGGCCTCAAACCTGAAAACCACTAAATAATATCCTCAAAGAAATCTCTGCCTGCAAGGCTAAGGAAACTATTCCTGAAGATTCATTCTCACATCTTTAAATATCCTTCTATAAACACACTCTTAACTAAACCAATAAAACATGAACCATGCACATATTTGAACTGAGTCACTGCATGATCTTATTGCAGTTACCTGAGTCTTCCTCCATCTTGCTGTCTTAAAAGCTGAAACCACACAAGCACCCCACAAGAGCTGAAACCACACAAGACTCCCACAGAGCTGCCTCCCCCCCACCCCACTGTGCTGTTGCCTCTGAGCTGAGCTTGGGGCAGGCTGTTGGGGTACAGGAGGGGGTTCTAGGTGCAGGCTCTGGGAGGGTGGGTGGCAAGGAGGTAGTACCACGAAACTAACATCCATGGAGAGCCAGCTTAAAAGCCGGATCTCGTCACATATTGGCTTCCTCTGAGCACCCATGTAGCTCTTGTTCAGATGGGTATTTTTCCCTCTCCATCTTGATAATCCTCCAATGGAGATGGATTATGCAGCTAAAGGTTGGGGGAAAAAGTGACGGATCAGATGTCATTTACATGTTTCTACCCTAAACAGCGAGATTATGACATGCAATAGACACCATGAGGATTGTGCAAAGTACATTTCAATTGCTCGATACATTTAATTTCTTTGTTAGAGAGGAGGATTACACAGAGATGGAAAATGAGAGCAGCCAAACACAAGACAACTTGAATCTGAAGAATCTATTATTGGCCTGCCCCTACATGGCAACAAGCACCTCCAACTCCCACTGCAGTCAAAGAACATTCTTCATATTACAGGATTAGGTTTACATAGCAGGTTTATCCAAGAATCCAATGGTGCTTTACAAAAGGTGGGTAATTATACCCTTTTCAGAGATGGGCAAATTGCAACAGAGCTAAATGACTTGGGCAGGATGTCACATTGAATCAGTGGCAGAGACTGGAATAGATCCCTAAGCTCCTGCTCTAAACAACCACATGCTTATTTTATAACTATGTAATAAACAAACATCTACATTAGGGCTGTCAAGCAACTAAACATTAATCATGATTAATTATGCTCTTAATAGAATACCACTTACATACATTCTTTGGATGTTTTTCACATTTTCAATTACTGTATATTGATTGTATTCTGTACTGTAACTGAAAAGTCTATGATGCTCACTTTATATTTATTATAAATATTAGCACTGTAGAAGTAAAATAGTACAGTAAACGTCTGATAATCCGGCACCTTTAGGACCCAGGGGGTGCCGGATTATCAGATATGCCGGACTATTGGAAGGGGGCTATGAGGGGTTTAGGGTTGTGTGGGGGGGGATGCCACCCCAGACCTCTCATAACCCCCCCTTCCGATTGTCCGGCTCTGCCCCGCGTCCCGATTCAGCCGCTGCTGGTCAGTTTCAGCAGCAGCTGAATCGGGATGCCTGCGACAGAGCAGCTGGGGTGCTGCCGGGTTGGTCCGTGGCGCCGCCCCTGGCGCTGCGAGACCAACCCGGCAGCACCCCAGTTGCTCTTGGGGACACCTGGGGCAGAGCAGCTGGGGTGCTGCCGGGTTGGTCCCGCAGCGCCAAGGGACGGCGGACCAACCCGGCAGCACCCCAGCTGCTCTGCCTCAGGCGTCCCAAGTCAGCCGCGCTGAAATTGACCAGGGCTGACTCCGGGAAGCCCGGGGCAGAGCAGCTCTGCCTCAGGCTTCCTGGAGTCAGCCGCTGGTCAGTTTCAGCGGCGGCTGACTTGGGGACAGCTGGGGTGCTGCCGGGTTGGTCCTGCAGCGCCGAGGGGCAGCACTGTGGGACCTACCGGCAGCACTCCAGCTGCTCTGCCCCCAGCTTCCCCAATTCAGCCGCTGGTCAGTTTCAGCAGCGGCTGAATGGGGAAGCCAGGGGCAGAGCAGCTCCAATAGTCCGGCTGCCCGGAGCACTTCCGGGTTCCTGATAGTGCTGGACCATCAGATGCCGGACGAATGGAGTTTTACTGTATTTCTCAGTTCACTTAAGTCCTGTAGTGCAATCTCTATCATGAAAGTTGAACAAAGGTAGAACTGGGGGGAGAGCATTTCTCCTGAAATCCCCAGCAAATTCACATATTCTACATATGGCACTTCCTCAAGTGTAGCTGCTGTACAGTAAAACAAGAAAGCAGGGGAATTTTGTTTAACCACACTATTTTGAGAGTTTTTGAAAACTTCTGTTAAGAGGAAACTAGTTGACTGCTCTAGACATCTCTGCCTGAAATAAACCTAGGACTTTACACCAAGAAGCATATTGGTGTAACTATTCAGAAAGTCACAATGCACTAGATACTCCAGAAACAGAACAAACAGGATCAGTTAATAAAAAAAGTTAAATTATTTAGTCATAAATCATTTAATATAGAATCCAAAGAAACTTCAAGCCTGCCATTTTAATTATCTTTTACAAGTATTTAAGGCAAAACATAACATACCATGGGTTTTGATCACACGTCTGTGGTTGCTTATGTAAGTATATCTTATAGGCAGTGGCTGCACCTAAACAAATGTTTCTGTCAGATGCATTGAAGGTAGTATTCACTGCAAAAAAGTTACAGTGGGATTAAAGTTGTGGCCACATGATGGTGCCTTGTGCTCAGTGTACCTTTCTAGAATATGAAATTCTAAGATACCTACCTTAAAATGTTGGAAAACAAGAAATACTCCCCATATATCCCCCAAATGAGCATTGTCATAACACTAAAACCCTCACAAACTTCAGAAAAATCAAAACATTGTTTAAGGAACACTTTATTGGCAATATGTTGGCAACAAAGGGCCTATCTCTACTACACAGTGGATTGATACCACAGCAATCAATCCACTGACAGTCAATTTATCGCATCTGCTTAGATTTATCGTGTCTTACTAAAGTTTAACTAACAAGCTACTTTCTCTTGTCTAAAGAAGCTTATCTTACCCAAAGTTTTCTGTTGGTTTGCAACCATGCTTGCCTGGGTCCCCTTTCTCCAGAAGAAAAATTGCTGTCCTTTTACTTTCAGTGAAGTTCAGTAAAAAGTGCTCAGATATCTTCTCTGCCCCACAAATATGGTCAAACTTTAAAGTGCACCCCAAGGAAAAGTTCTCTCCCCCTGATATTTGTCTCTTTGTTGCTACAGGTTGTACCTCCAAAAACCGGCACTCTCTAGTCCAGCAATATCCATGGTCCAGCATGACCACGGATGCTCCTGGACCAGAGAGCCTGGGAGCCTAAATGCAGGAGGGCCAGCTGAGCTGGGGCATCAGGGTCAGCAGCCCAGCTGGGGAGAGCACGGGGCCAGGGCCCAAGTACCCCAGCAAGCCCCATGAGCAAAGGGCCAGTACACTGCGGCAGCCCTTGAGAGCACGGGGCTGGAGTCAGAGTCCCACAACAGCCTCCTGGAGTGTGGGGCTGGAGCCTGTGCTGACCAGGAGCTGGCAGCAGTTGAGCAAGCAAGCCAAGCCAGGTTGGGGGGAAGGGGAGGCAGGGTGCTTGCTAGTATACCTGCCAGCAGCAGGCGATGGGCTTGGGGACCGGTGGCAGGAGACCTCCCCGGTCCAGTAAATTCTCTCATTCAGATCTGAGGATGCCAGACCACAGAGGTCCAACCCGTAGTTTCTTTCTGAAATTCTGACCATCTTCATTTGCATTCAGTTCAGAATGGGGATTGGAAGGCCACCGTGAACTAGACAACACTTAATTTACATGTATACAAACAGATGGATAAACTGACAGAAATCCTGTTTCTTTATCTTTGCTGGTGATCATTATCTTGATACAGAGTAAAAACACATTTGTTAAGAACATGTACCTAGCTCCTTACACAGTATCTGCACATATACTTCACAATGGTATTAATTAGCAGGGGGTTTCCTGGGGTTTCAGGTTCATAATACCCTTTGCTCAGAGCAAGAACCTTTATGTGATGTTCAGAGTAACTCATTTATTTACCTGCTTGCAGTCTCTTCAAAGGGTCAATCTGGGTAATCAGCCAGAGATCAAGGCACAGCTTCAAAAAGATGGATTCAGATCCCAAGAGTTTCCTAGGAAATTGACTTCCCACATATTGTCCCTGAAAGTCCTTTGAAACTCAGATAAAATCCCACTATCATATTTGTATGTTTAATATTAATTCCTTAAAAATCTAACCCCAATTCAACAGGGTTTAACTTAATCCCACTAGTTTTGTTCTAGATATTGTAGGATATTGTCATATCTGTACTGAAGCAACTTGTACGCAATACAAGTCAGTCAGCACAATACTACCTCCTTTTCCCGTATGCTCCTCTAACATTCTCCCAGGTAACAGAAATTATTTTATCCTAATGGGACATTCAGTCAGCATTAAAATGTTCATTGCCCTGCCATATAAACCAAAATCCATGATCTAATAAGTGAATTACAAAAAAAGATCACACTTTTTGGGAGGGCAGGAGGAACATTTGGATTTTTTGCTGGGAAAGGGAGTTGGTGGAAAACACAAAGCAGCAAAAACACAGCCATTCAAAAGAAGATCCAAAAGGAAATACAGAAACGCATAGCTGTACTGAAAAATAAAATCATAATATGTTCTCGATTCAATGTATACTACTTTGATCATGTTTGCTTAAAAAAACAGTAATACTCTGCTCCTTTTAATACTTAAGCTTTACTACTTTTTTCGGTATCCTGATTTAATGGCTAATGTTGATTTTACTACATTATAAATATTACTGCTTACTAGAATATGCAAGAAAACTGATTTAATTAAGTATAGGTTGAACCTCTCTCAACCGGAGGAGGGCCAGAGGCAGGAGCTCTCTGGGGGTGGGAACCAAGCTATTCTGGCTGCAGGGGGACCAGTGGCCGTAAGCCCTTGCTGCAGAAGTCCAGCTGAGCAGTGGCAGGGCAGTTGAAATACCAATGGGCTCTGGCAGAGCAGCGATCTGCTGTGGTGGGGCCAAGGGCCCCCATGGCGGGACTGAGCTTCTGCAGCAGGGCAGGCAGGGCCAGAAGCCCCAGCAGCGGGACCAGGGACTGTCATGGCAGAGCATCAGGGCTGGTGGGGAGCCGGCCGGGAAGCCAGGCCAGGAGCAGAATCGATGGCAAGGGGGTCAGAAATGACCTCCCCTTGTCTGGCAAAATCGTTCGGGACCACTCAGGTCCCAAGGGTGCCAGACCAGGAGGTCCAACCTGTATGTCAAGAGAGAAGGTACTGGACCTAGAACAAGTTAAGTAAGATGCATCAAACAGCATATTCGCTGCAGATTCTCCTCTTCCCTTTGTTTCTCCTCTCCTTTTCTAATATGAAGATGGGATATCCATCTGCTTCAAGATTTCCCACTACTTCAGATGTAACTTTTATGAAAATAAAAATTGTAACTGCAATTTTGCGGTGCATCTCCACTTTCCTGAGGTCTTTTTCTGTACTATGAGATCTACAGATGAAAAATAATACATCCGACTAGATGATAGTGTTATTGAAACTTTGTACTACAACCATTGAGAAGAGCACATTTTAATTCTTTAAGTAGTTATTGTTATTACTTCATTGACTAGATTTTGTTTAAATATTTTGATACAAACTGTTCAGACTCTATAAGCTAAGAGAACTCTGTTCTCCTCCAAAGATGCATGCTGAACAACCAGAATTCCCACTCCGATATTAACGTAGCTTTGATTTAATATTATGTTGTTACAGGAAAAAAATCACTACCAAAAGGAATTAACAAGAACGACCTACAGGAAAGACAGTACAGCATCAACATTTCACTTCAAAATCATAACACAAAACATTCAACTCTGAAGATCTGCCGTATCCATCCTCTGACACAATGAAAAAAAATTGTTTAAGCAACAATCACACTTCCTCACACACTGATTACAGCTCAACAGAGATACACAATTCTTAAATATCACTGAACTGCAGACAGGGTTTTATTAAAGTTTCTTTTCCACACATTTGCTTGTCTATGAAATGCTACAGCTATACTTCATAATCCACTTCCCTGAGAAGTGGTAGATAGGTCAATAAAATAACTCGTTTGTTGACAGAGCACTGTCTAGAACGGGGGTTAGGTCAGCTTAACTATACTTCTCAGGCGATGTCTACACTGGCAGAGAATCGATGCAAGATACGCAATTCCACCTACATGAATTATTAGACCTGCTAAATCGAACCCCGTCGGATCAATCCTCTGGCAAGTGGAGATGTGGTCTCAGGGTAGAAGTGATGTAATTGGGTTGACCTAACCTTTTAGCATGGACCAGATTTGTTTCAGAGCTCATCCCACCAAATTCAGTGGAAGGAGCAATGCATGAAGGTTTTTCCCTCAGCATGGATCCTGAACTCTGGCAAAGTTTTTCCTAAAACAGGAGCTCTATTTTTAAGCTCCTAGAATCATAGAACCCTAGGACTGGAAGAGACCTCAGGAGGTCATTGAGTCCAGCCCCCTGCCCAAAGCAGGACCAACCCCAACTAAATCATCCCAGCCAGGGCTTTGTCAAGCTGGGACTTAAAATCATCTAGGGACAGAGATTCCACCACCTCCCTAGGTAACCCATTCCACTACTTCACCACCCTCCTAGTGAAATAGTTTTTCCTAATATCCAACATAGACCTCCCCCACTGAAATTTGAGACCATTGCTCCTTGTTCTGCCATCCATCACTACTGAGAACAGCCTCTTTCCTTCCTATCCTAGATAAGTGGCCCGATTTTCAGAAGTGCTGAGCATCCAACACTTTCTATGAAAGTCAATGAAGGGATGCTAGGTGCCGAGCACACTTGAAAATCAGGTTATTTAGATGACCAATACTGATTTAGGCAACTAACTTTAGGGTTCTAAAAATCTTGGGCTTTATGCCCAGATATTATGGTGATGTCAGCCATGTAATTACCTAGATATACTGACATACCACTAAGCAAAGACTTATAACTGGTCAAAAATAAGTACAAGTTCTTGCAAACAATATTTTGAAATATTTTACTGTTTTTGGAAATTTATCAAAGTTTTGACTAGCTCTGATAGAGACCATCACATACTTGTCACAGAGAATTTAACAAGTTTGCACGCTTTAACTTGTTAATGGCTCCTCTTACTACATACCAAAAAAAAAAAAAAAAAAAAAATCAAACAGAAAGCAGCAAAAATTCTGAGAAGTGGATTTGACTGATGAACCCACTACAAATGAACCCAACCACTGAAAAATATAACATTATGGGCATTTCCTTCCCTACAATGATTAAAGCAGAGTATAAACTAATAAACATACAAAGAACACAAGAACGGCCATACTGGGTCAGACCATCTAGCCCAGTATCCTGTCTGCCGACAGTGGCAAATACCAGATGCCCCAGAGGGAAGGAAACAGAACAGGTAATCGTCACATGATCCCTCTCCTCATCCATTTCCAGACAAACATCCTCCTCTTATTTAAATATTGTGCAGCTTTCCAGCACAAAGAAGCCAAAAAAAATGTGCTTTGTTGAACTGGAAGATTTACTTTAAAGCTGACAATTATTGCATAATATGAGTGGACGGTGATGTCAATATCAGAGATATTCTGGAAAACTACCAAAAATCAATGTGAGAGGATGTTTTAAAAACCTCAAGGAGGCCAAACTGGCACTACTAGCAAAAATCTGGGATCACATACCAATTTAGGAAGGCTAGTAAATAAAACTCAGTTTTCACAGTTACTTTAAACACATTTCTGATTATTATTAAATCCACAAGAAAAACATCAAGGTGGAGTTATAGTTGAAATGACTACTGTCATTTTAAGCAACACAGATTAGAAATGCAGCAATTATCACAAAACTAAGTATTATAAACCCAGGGAATTGAGAGTTAAGATTAACTTTGAAATAAATCCAAACTTGTTAAAGAATGGGCGTATACAGCTGGTGGACCCAAACCACCATTACACTCTTATAGTGACATTGTGTGAGAAAAATGTGTCTTTAAATATAAATGTAATCTGATCTGGGGCCCTGAATACTAAAATGCCTTCATTTTAATCATAATGTTATTGCTTGGTATCACTACAGGGCACAGTTAAGATGTTGGGATGCCCTAACTGTATTAAATCTGAACATGTTACAGTCAGGGTAATTCTGAATTTCAAGCTTTATAAATCCAGTGTTTAGGGACAATTATAATAGCTCTGATGTATTTTATTTTAAAGGAAGTGTACTCTGGGAACTGCCCTTTGTTAATTATCACATTTCATACATGAACATTAGACAAGAAACCCAATGAAAATGTTACCATAACATTTTCCTAATATTTTGAAAATACAAAGTGTTTTTATTTCACAATTCTGTGGCCAGACTCCATAGTATGCGGTATCTATACTTTACTTCACCCTAGAACACCGTGAATAGGCCAAACAATATCAGCTAGATGAACTGGGTTTACAGTTGCTTTGCACTGTGGCTGGAGTGTGAGATATAATTTTTCCCAATCCTTTACCCTGTCAAATCTCTAAGCACAATTGTTGCCCCTTGCCTTCTTAGCATCTTCCTCCGTCCTATCCCCAACATACCAGTGCATTCCCACACAAGATTTCCCCTCTACTTCCTACACCCTTCCCTATGGAAAAGTTTTCCCTATCCTAGATCCCTGGTGTTTAGGTCAGGTGTTATGAGTGTGCTTTTTTAACACAGAAATATTTAGGATAAGTGGTCTTTTGCTGTTATTTTTCTTAACTGAAAAATGATGATGACAGAGACTAGTGCATAGAGTCTTTGAAGGAATTTTAAGAACTGCCTACTTTCCCAATGCCAGCCACTGCCTATAGCACAAATAATCAAGAGCTGCCCTTAGTTAGGTATGTCTTCTTTCAAAATCACTACAACTTCCCATTGTTTGTAAATAGGAATGAAAACACAATGCCTTAAGGAAAAGTTATGTCCTCTTATGCTGGAAGTAGCAGAAGAGCAATATGAAAATCAGGTGAATGAAAATAGTCACCTTTGCTAAGAGCCTCTGGCCTCGGTCTCATCTGAACTGTGGAAGAAGGTGGCCACTTTCACAGAAGAAATTTAATGAAATGCTCTTAACTGAAAGTTTATTCTATAGCAAAGACCCCCAAAATTATGAAAAAGTGACCATTAGAACAGATCTTAAAAACATCTTAGCCTGCAAGAGAGTGTTTTAACTAGAAGGGAAGTATTTAGAACAGGCCTGGGCAAAACACAGTTCGTGGGCCGGACCACCAAGCCACCAGATCCGGCCCGTGGATGCTGCAGGGAGCCCCAGGCAGGCTCCCCATTTGCTTCACCGCATGCGCACGCCATTCAGAAATGCAGCTGCGGGGTGGGTTTTTTTTTAAAACTGTGAGCCCGCAGGGGAGGGGAGAAAACTTTAGGAGCACAATACCATTGGCAGGTTTCTGGCCAGAAACTGCACAATGGGAGCTGCCTGTTTTCAGTAACAGGCATCCAGGAAGCACAAGGGGCTTTAGAGCACAAGGCTGCAGCCTGTGTGGGGGCAGGGCAGGCAGGGAGGCTGATTCAGAAACAGGCTACTGGCCAGTAAGTCTCCTGGCCAGATCCTGTCTCTGGCACCCCAGCCCCTCCCTTCCCCAACCCTCTACCTCCACTCCACATACCCAAATCCTCTGTCCCCCTCCTGTACTCGTATCCCCTCCCAGATCCGACACCCAATCCTCTGCCCCAGATCACAACCCAACCCCCTGCACCGTAGTCCAGTGCCCCAGGACACAACTGCCTCCTTCACCCAACCTCCCTCCCTTACCCAAGCTCCCTTCTGCACCCAACCTCCATCCCAGACCCTGCACCTCCTCCATTAATATAATGGAAAAATGCAACCCTCAACCACTTCCCAAATTCTTGGAGGCCCCCCCCCCCATCAAAAATTTTTGCCCATCCCTGATTTAGAGGGATGCAACATTTCTTAAAGGATCTATTTTTAGAATAATCTTGTCTTCATGTTTATTTGTAAATTCCCAGAAATTTCATTCTGAACTCAGAGAATAAAGCACAAGCACCTCTTGTTAAATTCAAAACTCAATCTTATTTATGCAGCTAGAGCCCTGCACCTCCTTAATATGCATCCATTATAAATTTGCTGAGGTGACAAACAAATAGAAGGCTCAGTTTGGTTAATTATTTAGATCATTCAAATGAAATTTTGAAAGCTTATGTTGTGTCATAATAGAGGATAGCTTACCTTGCACTTTGGACATTTCTGGGCATTTCTTTGCCCATGTTCAATCTCACTGGCCCAGTGACGCAACAACTTGTCTCCCTTTTTGTATTCTTTACAGTTAACACCTTCATGCCAGGGAGAGTGGCACTTAAAACACCAGACAAATTGGCAAGTTGGACACTGGATCTGCATAAACACAAGTGAAAACACAAATTTGCAAGCTGGGCATTGAATGTGCATGGAAAAAACCACCACCACCACCAGTACAAACACCTTTATAATTAATCTGAATTAAGATCTCAATTTTGTATGACCGTTAAGGTCAAACAAACCTAAGAGTTTGATGAACAGTTTAAAAAAAGCATATCAAAAAGTGCCAATTTAAACTGTATTAAGAAAATGTTAAAGCTACATAATTAATTACTCAAGATCAGGAGACAGCAAAGTCCCCTGTCAGGTGGTTAACAGTCCCATTGAATTCAATGGAATTACTCAAATGTTAATTGTTTTGTTGGACTTGGCCAAACAGTGCTGGATGAACAGTTCTCTCTGACCTTTTGTGACTAAGCAGTTCAATACAAATCTTAGTTATCTGATAGATAACGTGTTTCATAATAGCACAGCTTTTTCTTTGAACTTTAATATAATTTAAATGCTTTTCATGAGGAGTAACATTCAGTATTTTTTCTTTCACATTCTGATTTGCACACGGATGTGGTCACAGCTTTATAGATTTACATGACCTCATTTTCACTACCTGGTACCTTGTGTAGTAATCTCAGTTTAGGTACACTCTTAGTTCAAAAACTATTTGCGCTGTGCAGATATAAAATAGTTTTTGAACTGAGATAGTACCTAGAGGCCCCAAACCCATTGTACTAGGCACTTGACAAACACAAGAGTCTGGTCCACCCTAAGTTGCACCCATTTTAATGTGAGCTGTGATTCTAAACCAATTTAGCTAAACAATTGCAACTCTATGTCCTCACACAAAGGCTTCTCTTGCCCCCAATAGCTTTATAGAGGCAAGTTCAACTAATTCAATCCATTTTAAATGTACAGAACTGCATATGGCTTAACTCAACCACTTCAACTGTGTGTGTAGACCAGCCCCTAAAAAAGACCCCAAAGAACTTATGCTGTCTTCCTATTGCGGTCATTTGATGGTGTTTTAAGCCACTTTTCACAGGTGCAAGTATCTACCACCAGGGCTTGACAAATCACTGTTTCTACTCGCCCATGGTGAAGTGGTTTCAGCCAGTCGCTCCGTTCACCAGCGGCACGCGCATGCGCAATGCAGGTCTTGCGCATGCGCAGTGCGGGGCTGGCGAGTAGATTTCGCCGCCATTTGTCAAGCCCTGTCTACCATAAACCAAAAAGGCAAAGAATCAGTACCAGAATTCCGATGGAGGTTATCCTCTTTATATGTATTTTAACATTTTAGGAGCTGCCACATACAGGCCATCCGCAAAAGATACGTTCCAAAAAACTTGGACTTAAAGCAAAACAACTTAAAGTGGAGAATTTCTCTCACAGCTGACTTCCATTTGCGCAAACTGGGGTTTTTTTTTTTTTTTTTGCATGACTTAAGAGCAGGAAATGGAAGGACTTTTAATGCATCAGTTCCTACAAGCATCAATTATATTAGTGCGGAACAGATGTGTACCTGGGGTGACTTATAGCGGGGATGCCCTGTATTACATTTTCTAACAAGTACAGTCTTCCTTATGCATAATTCAAAATATGAGACCATTAACTTTGCTGTTAAGTTAGATAGCCTATATGAAATTTAAAATTTGCTGTGTAGTAGATTATGTAAATTCATTTACTTAGTACTTTCAGTGTATATTATATTCTAGTCTTTGAACATAGTAGTGCTACATAGTCCTACAAGAGGCTTCACATTACACAACATTGAAAAAACCCCCACAATATATTGCATTTGGCAAGTAGTAAGTATAAATGAAGAACTATTGTAGTCCTCAAGGAAGGCAGCACAAAGATTGTGAGAAAAGAGTTAATATTAATAGGAATGTTTCCATCATATTTAAAAAATGAAAGCTTTTTTGCCTGTAAGTACTTCTCTGCAGCAGTTGTAATCCAAGTATTTCAGACAGTGACAGTGCATGAGAACATGAAAGTCAAACTCACTGACTGATTTTCAATGTCCAAGATAAGATTTAAAAACAACAAAAAAACCCAAAAAACAAAACCACACACAAAGTAAACAAAAGCAGATTTTTTTTTTTTTTTTTTTTTTTAAGAAAAATTAGGGGGCTATGCCCCTGCTTGGTACGCTCACCAACCCCCCTCTGTCCGCCACAATCAGATTGTAGCCTCCCCTCCTACCCTTGCTGCAGCAGGAGGGCCACCATCAGCCCTTTCTGCAGCCAGATGGGGGCTGGATCACAGGGCCTGCCCCAGGATTGAGGCCAGGAACAGGATACTGCAGCCAGATGGGGGCTGGGCTCCTAGTGAGGCTTTGTTGGTCAGGCTTCATTGTAAATAAAGTAAAATATTATGTCCAACAAAAAATGTTTCAATGTTGTCTTTATTTATGGCGGGGAGAGAGAGAACCTTTTTTGGTCAGGGCCACTGACTCAGAGGGAAGAAAGAAAGAAGAAGAAGAAAAAAAAAAATCAATCGGGGACCACACACACAAAAATCAGTAGGGGACCAAGTGCAAAGGAAAAAAAAGGCCCTCCAAAAACCCCTAATCCTCACTGATGTGGCCCCCAACTGAAACTCCTCACTCCTCTGGTGCTCCAGCCCCATGGTGGAGGGAGGGAAGACTGAGGTTCAAGGCCTCAGGCCAGATTAATGCTTCTAGGGTGCCAAGGTTAGTGGATTTTGTGGGGCCCCCTAGGCTCTGGGGTGCAGCCAAAAATGAGGCATTCAGTGTGCAGGACAGGGCTGCCATTGAGTGGGATAGGAATGGGGGTGCAAGTTCTGGGCAGGAGATGGAATGGAGGAGGGGATGAGCGTGCAAGCTCTGGGCCGGAGATAGGGTGCTAGAGCAAGATTGGATTAAGGCGTGTGGCCAGGAGGGAAAGTGCAGGAGCAAGAGGGGGTGCAGGAGCTCGCCAAACCGCCCTTTCACTGGCTGCTACACCTGCCAATCCCCCACCTCTGGCTGATACCCTGGCCAACCCCCTCCCCAGCCACTACACCCCTCCTCCCAGCCAGACCTCACAGGCTCCTTCTGCATCCCACCTCCTGGCCAGACCTCGCACCCCCATCCCTATCCCACTTATTGGCAAAGACAGGAGGGGGCAGGCCACATGGCTCCTAACCCCTCCCCGCCGCCCCGCCCCGCCAGAGCAGCAGGGAGGGGGTGAAAAGGCTGCATGGCTGAGGTCAGAGGCAGGCGGCAGGATGTAGAGCAACATGATGTCACTGTTGTCCTGCAGGAAATTTTTTTATATTTATATTTAGAGAGACAGAGACGCACAGAGATTATGCTAGTAACTTGAATACTACTTTGTGTCTTTAACCTCTGAGACCCTTGGTAAAATCTTCTGAAGGCCAGCTCTAACTAGACCCACAAGTTCAACTTAAGGTATACAGATCCAGCTAGGTAAACAACATAGCTGGAGTTGGCATATCTTAAACCAAGTTTAGCGTTGTCTTCACAGTGGGAGGTTGACAGGAACATTCATGCCCTTCGGCTTCCTTACTGCTCATGACTGAGAGGAGTACTGGCACTGGCCGGAGGTGCCCTCAGTGTTCAGTGTAGCAGTTCATAACTAGACTCACTAAATCGAAAGTCAGAACTAGGGATGTAAGCTACAAGTTGACTACCCGACAAGCATATGCTTATCGGGTAGTCAAGTAGTGACTCAACTAGTCGCTTCCCCCCCAGCTTGCTGCCTCTATCAGAGAGAGGCAGTAAGGAGAGCAGGAATGGTGCTGGGAGGAGCCGGATTAAAAGCCAGTTCCAATCAGCACTGTCTTCCCAGTGAGGCTGGGGAGGCAGAGATGTAGCAGAGTGACTGGGTGCAAGCCAAGCATGTGATGGAGTTTCACCTGACTTCTAAAATGTTGTAATATTTGTAAGAGCCTGGCAGCTCTTAATATATTTAAAAGGCATAGCCACAGTGGGGTTAGCTCCCGGGGCCAGGAGCTAACGCCGCTGTGGCTCTGCAGATTCCCCCTTATTGACTGAGTAGTCGATGGAAATTCTATCAACTACTCAATTAGCTGATTAAAGGCAATTTAACATCCCTAGCCAGAATCTCTCTCTCTGGCACGTAAATATAGACTTGGCCTACGTGACAGAGGAGATTAACTCCCTGTTTTAAAAGTGACTTTGGCACTTAGAAGCTTAGAAGTATGGCTACACTTAAAATGCTGAAGTGGCACAGCTGCACTGTTCTGATGCTGCAATGTAGACACTTTTTATACAAATGAAAGGGGTTCCCATCATTATTGTTAATTGATTGCAATGGATGTCTACTGTGGTCGTTAAGTTGAGCTACTTCTCACAAGGGTCTGGACTTTTCTCATCCCTTGGAGATATAACTATGTCAATGTAAATTTTCATTGTAGAACAGACCTCTATTTCACTAAGGCTCAGTGGTTTTTCTATCACTTGAGATTTTTTTCTTCCTGTCAAATTTATAAAGGACAACAATGATACGTATCATATAAAGGAGGTAGTAATGCCACAGTGATACAACTAGACTTGAACGTATAATTTTTTTGTTTTGGTTCAGTGAATGATGGGCTTTCTAACCTGGAAATTGGGGGAGGGAGGTTAAATAAATTCAGCCAAGTTTCTAAACAAAAAAAATACCAAACATTTTGTTTAGGAAAAACGGTTGCTAGCTTTCCATAATTGCTGTTCTTTGACATGTTGCTATGTCCATTCTGTGCTAGGTATACACGTGTGCATAGGCCAGATTCCACTGAGGGGAAAAAAAATCTCCAGCAATTGTCAATGTGATGTACACACACACCTAGCATAGAATCAACATGAGCAAGCACTCAAAGAAGAACAGCATGTTAAAAACATTAAATATTCCTATTAGACAAATAATACCATATAAGACCATTTCTGCAAGCACAGAAGCAACTCCAAATGGTCACTTCCAACCCTGTCATTTTGTGATTCATCTTTGACAGACATAAAATAACTCACTTAAGCAGCACTTCCTCCCTTAAGGCATTACAAAGTTTTAGAAGTCAGGAGAAACTCCATCACATTCATTTGAAAGCTTATGAAATACATTCTCCAAGAGTTACAACTTCATTGAATAGCAAGATCATGAATAGAGCCCTGCAAATCTGCAGATATCTGCTTTATATCGGTGCATGTGGATATGGATGCAGATACAAATTTTGAATTTAGAATCCTGCAACTCTGCGGGTATCAGCTTTATATCACTGGGTATTCACATCCATGGATATTAGGGATGTGAAAGTGTAACTGTGTACATGGTTACACACAAGCTCCTAGTCCCCAGGTGCATCAGCTCTCATGGAGCTGCATGCCCTCCCACCCCATGTGTAACCCCAGAATTTTTCAGCGATTACACAATTACTCAATTAAATGCATTTTAACATCCCCAGTGGAGATCAACGTGGATATCCACAGCTCCTTTTTGCAGATACAGATGTGTCTATAAATTTTGTATCCGTGCAGAGCCCTAGCCATGAACATGGACAAGCAGAGGTACAAATACGTCCTATTTTAAAAAGGAACAAAACCAGCATTGGCAGGCCCCTGTATCTCCCCTATGTTGAAAGCTACATTTAAAAATTGCATTATTCCTTCCCCTTCCAGCTGTGCTCAACCCTTCCTACTAAAAATGTCCCTTGGATACAATTTTGCAGAATTAAAAATATTGAAGCATCTGCTGGGTTTCTTGTTAAAAATCAGTCTCATGGTGCCTGGTTTTTGAACAAGCATGCACACTGGCCTATTGTTCGGGCTCGCCAGTAGCACTCCTGTCACCACACTACTTTCTAAAGACATGTAAGTTTTCAGCTGCTCAGAGAGCTTGCAGAGTACATGCCTATTATTTTCAGTATCCTACCTTCACAAAAGACTGACATAGGTTTGCATAAATCCCTAGAAATCACACAAAACTCTTAGCTTTAATTGTTGGTTTACCAGTCTAGACAGTGTCCTCCAAATTTGTTTTAAAATCCTTTGAAGCTGTCACTTCTCACTTCTAGTATAAAGTAGACGTTATAGTAACCTATGCTGTGCTGGTGTTCTATGGTAGATGACAGGGCAGCAAACAGAGTTTTGAGAGGGAGTTCTCCAGGTAAAGGAGGAGCAAATACGAGACCTTTGAGGTAAGTGGCTGCCTGTAGTGTGTGTTTGGGGGTTACTTGCTGTGTGCTGAGCTTGTGTTTGTCTGTTTTGTTTGTTTGAAGGAGCATGTGCTGTGGCCAGCAGTTGGAAGCTGAGAGTTTCTAAACGTTTGAAATCTAGAAGCCTCTGTTAATTGGCTGAGCCTTAGTCAGGGGGCAGGGCTATCAGGAAGGCCAGGGCTTTATAAAGCAGGGAGCTTTGCGAACAGGGGCAGCAAACAGAGTTTTAAGAGGCAGTTTGGAAGGGGAGTGGGAAGGGGCCAATGTACACTCGCCATTCTTTATAGTTTAGTTTAAAGGTTTTGTTCAAAACTTCCTGATTTAACTAAAAACCCTATCAATAACCTAGGTAGCTGTAGGAGAGAATGCAGGCAGAAGCCCAGCAGCAGAGTGGGGGCTATCCTGTTCATTGCACTCAGTGTAGCATGTATGATTACCTGCCCTATGGGCGGGTGGTGTATGTGTGCATTCGGTGCAAGGAGCTCCTGGCCCTCAGAGACCGCGTATGGGCTTTGAAGGCCACGGTGGCTGAACTGGAGGAGCTGAGGGAGGCCAAGAGGTACATAGATGTGGCTTCTGGGACACTGTAGAATTGTCCCACCTCCGGTCAGACAGCCCCTGCGCTGTTAAGGAGGATGAAAGGCTCAGGAAGGAGAGCAGTCAACGGGAGCAGAGGGAAACCTTCCCAGAGTTGGGACCCTCCTTCCAGATGTTGGGGTATCCTCTCGCACTGAGGTTACCTCTCCAGGGGAGGGAACTCCAGTCAGTAGAAAAAGGCAGGTGGTAGTAATGGAAGATTCGATCATTAGAAATGTAGATAGCTGGGTTTGCGATGACCGGAAGAACCGTATGGTGACTTGCCAGCCTGGTGCGAAGGTTGCAGATCTCGAGGCATCTAGATAGACTTATGTGTAGTGCTGGGGAGGAGCCGGTGGTCATGGTACATGTAGGTACCAATGACGTAGGGAAAGGTAGCAGAGACGTCCTGGAGGCCAAATTTAGGCTGCTAGGAGAAAGACTGAAATCCAGGACCTCTATGGTGGCATTCTCAGAAATGCTTCCAGTTCCACGTGCAGGGCCAGGTAGGCAGGCAGAGCTTCAGAGTCTCAATGAGTGGATGAGACGATGGTGTAGGGAGGAAGGATTTAGCTTTATAAGGAACTGGGGAAACTTTTGGGATAGGGGGAGCCTATACAGGAAGGATGGGCTCCATCTAAACCAAAGTGGATCCAGACTGCTGGCACTTAGTTTAAAAACTGCTCTGCGACCTTTTTAATGTTAAGAGATGGGGGAAAGTCAATTGGTGCAGAGGAGCATGTGGATCGGACAGAGACGTCTCTTAGAGAAGATTCTCTAGATTTTAGTCAGGAGAAGAGGATGGAAGAGGATAAAGTATGGTCCAGATCAGACAAAAAACAGTCACATAAAAAAGAATCTGACACATCAGGAAAGGGCAGACAAACAGTGACAAGTTTTTAAAGTGCTTGTACACAAATGCTAGAAGTCTAAAAAATAAGATGAGTGAACTAGAGTGCCTCGTGTTAAAGGAGGATACTGATACAATACGCATCACAGAAACCTGGTGGAGCGAGGACAATCAATGGGACACAATCATTCCGGGGTACAAAATATATCGGAAGAACAGAACGGGTTGTGCGGGTGGGAGAGTGGCACTATATGTGAAAGAAAATTTAGAATCAAATGAAGTAAAAATCTTAAATGAATCAACATGTTCCATAGAATAGCTATGGATAGTAATTCCCTGCTCTAATAAGAATATAACAGTAGGGATCTATTATCGACCACCTGACCAGGACAGTAATAGTGACTATGAAATGCTAAGGGAGATTAGAGAGGCTGTCAAAATAAAGAACTCAATAATAGTGGGGGATTTCAACTATCCCCATATTGATTGGGTACATGTCACCTCAGGATGAGATGCAGAGACAAAATTTCTTGATACCTTAAATGACTGCTTCTTGGAGCAGCTGGTACAGGAACCCACAAGGGGAGAGGCAATTCTCGATTTAGTCCTGAGTGGCGCGCAGGATCTGGTTCAAGAGGTAACTATAACAGGACCGCTTAGAAATAACAACATTTAACATTCCTGTGGTGGGAAGAACACCGCAGCCCAACAGTGTGGCATTTAATTTCAAAAAGAGGAACTATGCAAAAAATGAGGAGGTTAGTTAAACAGAAATTAAAACGTACAGTGACTAAAGTAAAATCCCTGCAAGCTGCATGGACACTTTTCAAAGACACCATAATAGAGGCCCAACTTAAATGTATACCCCAAATTAAAAACATAGTAGAAGAACTAAAAAGAGCCACCGTGGCTTAACAACCATGTAAAAGAAGCAGTGAGGAGAAAAGACATCTTTTAAAAAGTGGAAGTCAAATCCTAGTGAGGTAAATAGAAAGGAGCATAAACACTGCCAAATTAAGTGTAAAAATGTAATAAGAAAAGCCAAAAAGGAGTTTGAAGAACAGCTAGCCAAAAACTCAAAAGGTAATAACAAAATGTATTTTAAGTACATCAGAAGCAGGAAGCCTGCTAAACAACCAGTGGGGCCCCTGGATGATCGAGATACAAAAGGAGCACTTAAAAACGATAAAGACATTGCAGAGTAACTAAATGAATTCTTTGCTTCAGTCTTCACAGCTGAGGATGTTATGATGGGTCAGGTTTGGGAATCTCCCTTTGTAGGTGACATCTGAGGATGTGTCACAGATTGAAGTGTCATTAGAGGAGGTTTTGGAATTAATTGATAAACTTAACAGTAACAAGTTACCGGGACCAGATGGCATTCACCCAAGAGTTCTGAAAGATCTCAAATGAGAAATTGCAGAACTATTAACTATGGTTTGTAACCTATCCTTTAAATCAGCTTCTGTACCCAATGACTGGATGATAGCTAATGTAATGCCAATATTTAAAAAGGGCTCTAGAGGCGATCCCGGCAATTTTAGACCGGTAAGTCTAACGTCAGGACCACGCAAATTAGTTGAAACAATAGTAAAGAATAATATTGTCAGACACATAGAAGAACATAACTTTTGGGGCAAAAGTCAACATGGTTTCTGTAAAGGGAAATCATGTCTTACTAATCTATAAGAGTTCTTTGAAGGGGTCAACAAACATGTGGATAAGGGGGATCCAGTAGATATAGTGTACTTAGATTTCCAGAAAGCCTTTGATAAGGTCCCTCACCAAAGGCTCTTACGTAAATTAAGTTGTCATGGGATAAGAGGGAAGATCCTTTCATGGACTAAGAACTGGTTAAAAGACAGGAAACAAAGGGTAGGAATAAATGGTAAATTTTCAGAATGGAGAGGAGTAACTAGTGGTGTTCCCCAAGGGTCAGTCCTAGGACCAATCCTATTCAACTTATTCATAAATGATCTGGAGAAAGGGGTAAACAGTGAGGTGGCAAAGTTTGCGGATGATACTAAACTGTTCAAGGTAGTTAAGACCAAAGCAGACTGTGAAGAACTTCAAAAAGATCTCACAAAACTAAGTGATTGGGCAACAAAATGGCAAATGAAATTTCATGTGGATAAATGTAAAGTAATGCACATTGGAAAAAATAACCCCAACTACACACATAATATGATGGGGGGCTAATTTAGCTACAACTAATCAGGAAAGAAATCTTGGAGTCATCGTGGATAGTTCTCTGAAGACATCCACGCAGTGTACAGCGGCAGTCAAAAAAGCAAATAGGATGTTAGGAATCATTAAAAAAGGGATAGAGAATAAGATGGAGACTATCTTATTAGCCTTATATAAATCCATGGTATACCCACATCTTGAATACTGTGTACATATGTGGTGGTCTCATGTCAAAAAAAGATATACAATAAAACTCCATTAGTCCGGCATCCTATGCTCCAGGACTCCTGATGGTCCGGCACCATCAGGAACCCGGAAGTGCTGGGGCAGCCGGACAGGCTTCCCACATTCAGCCGCTGCTGAAACTGACCAGCAGCTGAATCGGGGAAGCCGGGAGCAGAGCAGCTGGGGTGCTGCCGGGTTGGTCTCCTAGCGCTGCCCCTCGGGGCTGCGGGACCAACCCGGCAGCACCCCAGCTGCTCTTGGGGACGCCTGCTCTGCCCCGGGCTTCCTGGAATCAGCCGCTGATCTGTTTCAGCAGTGGCTGAATCGGGGACCCCTGGGGCAGAGCAGCTGGAGTGCTGCCGGGTTGGTCCCGCAGCGCCAAGGGACGGTGCTGCGGGACCAACCCAGCAGCACCCCAGCTGCTCTGCCCCAGGCATCCCCAAGTCAGCCACTGGTGAAACTGATGCTGCTGGTCAGCTTCAGCAGCGGCTGAATCTGGACGCCTGGGGCAAAGCAGCTGGGGTGCTGCCGGGTTGGTCCCGTAGCGCCGCCCCTGGGCGCTGCGGGACCAACCCGGCAGCTCCCCAGCTGCTCTGCCCCAGGCTTCCCCAAGTCAGCTGCTGCTGAAACAGATCAGCCGCTGATCTGTTTCAGCAGCGGCTGAATCGGGGACCCCTGGGGGCAGAGCAGCTGGGGTCCTGCCGGTTTGGTTCCGCAGCGCCGTCCCTCAGTGCTGCGGGACCAACCCGGCAGCACTCCAGCTGCTCTGCCCCAGGGGTCCCCAAGAGCAGCTGGGGTGCTGCCGGGTTGGTCCCGCAGCCCCGAGGGGCAGCGCTATGGGACCAACCGGGCAGTACCCCAGCTGCTCTGTCCCAGGCATCCCCAAGAGCAGCTGGGGTGCTGCTGGGTTGGTGCCGTAGCGCCGCCCCTCGCTGCGGGACCAACCCGGCAGCACCCAGCTGCTCTGTTGCAGGCATCCCGATTCAGCTGCTGCTGAAACTGACCAGCAGCGGCTGAATCAGGGATGCCTGGGGCAGAGCCAGACTATCGGAAGGGGGGGCTATGAGGGGTCTGGGGTGGCATCCTCTCCCACCCCACTCCAGACCCCTCAGAGCCCCCCCTTCCGATAGTCCGGCATATCTGATAATCCGGCACCCCCTGGGTCCTAAAGGTGCCGGATTATTGGAAGTTTACTGTACTGGCATTAGGAAAGGTTCAGAGAAGGGCAACAAAAATGATTGGGGGTTTGGAGTGGGTCCCGTATGAGGAGAGATTAAAGAGACTGGGGCTTTTCAGCTTGGAAAAGAGGAGACTAAGGGGGGATATGATAGAGGTATATAAAATCATGAGTGGTGTGGAGAAAATGAATAAGGAAAAGCTATTTACTTGTTCCCATAATATAAGAACTAGGGCCCACCAAATGAAACTAATGGGCAGTAGGTTTAAAACAAATAGAGGGAAGTTCTTTTTCACACAGCACACAGTCAACCTGTGGAACTCCTTGCCTGAGGAGGTTGTGAAGGCTAGGACTATAACAGGGTTTAAAAGAGAACTAGATAAATTCATGGAGGTTAAGTCCATTAATGGCTATTAGCCAGTATGGGTAAGGAATGATATCCCTAGCCTCTGTTTGCCAGAGGGTGGAGATGGATGGCAGGAGAGAGATCACTTGATCACCACCTGTTCGATTCACTCCCTCTGGGACACCTGGCATTGCCCACAGTTGGCAGACAGGGTACTGGGCTAGACGGACCTTTGGTCTGACCCAGTATGGCCATTCTTATGTTTTTATGACACATTATGCTACATTTGTGATTTCTTAGTTTGTGATCTCCACTCCAACATTAATATGTAGCCATAGAGCCCTCTTCCAAAAATTGAAGACCTCCAGCAGGTGGCCAAGCTTGCAAGAGCTCAGACTGAGAAACACTTGGCAACATATTTGTAAGGCAGTAACTTGTCAAGGCCCTAACCAATCAATTCCAAAATTTCAAGGAAACGTTCTAGGAACCAGTGGCCAGAACTCTATTTATGTTAAATAGAAAAATCAGTTAACACATGATGCCCCCATCAGCTCTTCTTCTAACAACCTCATGATACCTCTGCAATTGTGTACCAAACACGTTGATAGCATTTATGATTTACTCCAGCAAAATACACTGTAATCCTGCAAAGCAGTTTGTTCCTAAATCTGTAACCAGACATCATTATTCCAACATATTTGATGAACTGAACTTTTCTTCACACATATGTGCAACTTGTTTTAGGTTTCCCTATCTATAGGGAATCAGAATAGACAATATAAAATACAGTAAAACCTGTGTTATCCAGCACACTCAGGGATTAGGGCATTCCAGTTATCTAAAAATTCCAGTTATCTGAGGGTCCCATCAACCTAGGAAAAAAATCAATGGACAATAATAGTAAAACTCAAGTTTTTAATATTGGTAGTTTTGTAGTGTGAGGCAGTTGGTCTCACATTTCTATTTTGAGTTAAAGATGATTAGTACTTCTTAAATAAAAAATTGTTAAGCCAATCATGGTAAACCAAGCCAGGCCTGTGTGCCTGAAGATGTGACAGTATTGTGGCTAAGGGCAATGCCAGTTAAAGTTTTCTGGTTAACAGAGTGCCGGATAACAGAGGTTTCACTGTACTTTGTTACGTAGAGTTCAGAAGTCACCCTTGCTATACTGAAGGTTGCAAAACTTCTTCTAAACTAACCTCTAGTTTCCTGACATTTTAAAACATTGACCTTGAGGCTGAAATTTTTCATGCATAGATATATTTCCTACTGTTAAATGCTCAAAACACCATTTTCCCTCTCCACAAGATAGTTTCAAAGCTGATCAGTAAATAGAAAAGGGTATATGCCTTAACGAATAATAAGTCTGAAAAAATTGATTTTACAATGAGAGGCTAGAAACAAAAATCCCAAACTAAAAGCCAAAAGACAAATGATCGTCCACTCTCCAATGATAACCCAGAACATATAGAGGGAGAGCAGGGAGAGGGAGACTATGAAATTTCTTCAGCATGGAAATTTTCATTTGAGAACATTGTCTAGCTCTTATGGTTATAAAGGAATCTTTAACAATTAACCAAAATGAAAACCAATGCAGTGGCTTAACTTTCCAAGCAGTGGCAAAGTGAAATTAAAATTTTACTGGCAGTTTCGCAGGGGTGCACTGAATAGCAGTGGTGGAATCGATAAGTTTCACATTACTACTTGGTAACTATTAGCAGAAAGGCAGATACTAGAGTCACACAAAGGGAGATGGGAACCCAAACAACAGGGTTGAAAGCTAGACAGAATATGGGAAATCACCCCAATCCATACCAACGTGATGAACTGGGAAAGCAGAAAAATGAAGATCCAGCAGCAGACAAAGAGCTCTCAAAAAAAGTGGAGTGTGACTGAAAAAGTATTCTATATTTAAGCTACATCTTCAATCTACCGCTCCTTTTCTCTCCTCAATTTCCACTCCATTAGGGATGTGAACGACTAGTCGACTATCCGATAAGCACTAGTCAACTGGTTGCTCCCCCACCCTTGCTGCCTCTATCAGAAAGAAGCAGAAAGAGGGCGGGAGGAGAGGAGGAGATGCTTAAAGCATCAGCACTACATGGAGCCCAGGGTTTGCCACTTTGAAATGCCGCATGCAGCCCGGGGCCAGCTGGGAGTCCCCAGCCGGCCCTGGGCTGCACATGGCATTTCAAAGTAGCAGCGCTGCGTGGAGCCTGGGGTGAGCTGGCAACTCCCCACCTGACCCCGGGCTCCATGCAGCACTGCTGCTTTGAAATGCCGGGGGTAGCATGGGGCTAGCGGGGTACTGCTTGAGTTCCCTGCTGGCCCGGGCTCCCCGCAGTGCTTTCACCTTTGAAGTGCAGCAACTGCAAATTGCATCGACTATTTGATTAACCAATTAATCGAAATTTTACATCTCTACACTCCACCTCATTTCTTTTGCCGTTTAGCCCTTATTGAAGACCATGCCTACACTACGAGATTAGGCTGAATTTATTAAGGTCAGTTTTTAGCACCCAATTTTGTAGTCAAAGGTGCATGTCCCCACTGTGTGCAAGAGCTCAATGTAGTGCATCCCCAGTAGGGTGGTTAATGTTGACCGACAGCGTTGCACTGTGGGTAGCTATTCCACACTTCTTGCTACCTCTTTACATTCTGGGTTAGGATAAACCCAGTGCAGCAGGTGGTTCTGGGTACATAATGTCAACTTCATATGGTGTACTTAGCTCCTCACCCCCTCCTCCCTATGCTACACACACATTTGAAACCAATGGTAAACAATCTTTTCATACCCCTTTTTCCCTGGTTATCTGTGAAGACACCATAACAGGGCAAGCATGGACCTTGTTCAGCTGCAAAGTGCTATGGCAAGTATTGCAAACACCTCACACATTATGCTGCAGTATGTCCAGAGCCTAGCTAGGAGCAAGGAAGAATGCAAGGAGGGCATGAACACAGACATGTATGAAACCATGGAATGGAGCAAATGGCAGATGCTGGCAGCAGTCGATCCTGTTAACACAGCAGAATGCTGGTTCTGGTGCCATGAGAAGCACAGACTGGTGGGACTGCATAATTATGCTGCTACAGGATGATCAGCAGTGGCTGCAAAACTTTTGCATGCATAAAGCCACTTACAGGAAAGCTTGCGAATTGCTTTTCCCCATCCAAAAGTTCAGTAATACCAGAATGAGACCCGGTCTGACAGTGGAGAAGCAAGTGGCAATAGCTTTGTGGAAGCTTGAAATGCCAGACAACTCCCAGGCAGTTGGGAATCAATGAATGTGGAATGGGGGAATCTATAGTGGGAGCTGCTGAGATTCAATTAGCCAAGGCAATCAATACTCTTCTGCTACAAAGGATAGTTATTCTGGGAAATGTGCAGCACATACAGAACACCATTACCACAAAGCCATCCACTAACTGTGGTGGGGTGATAGATGGAACATGTATCCCTCTCTTGGCATCTGAACGCATTGCCAAAGAGTACATAAGTCACAAGGGATACTTTGATGGTGTTGCAGGCACTGGTGGATCATGCAGGATGGTTGAGAAAGGTGCATGACACGCGCATCTTTAGAACTCTGGTCTCTTCAGAAAGCTGCAAGCTGGAACTTTCTTCCCGAACCAGAAAGAAACCATCGGAGGCATTGAAATGCCAATAGCGATCCTTGGAGACACCACTATACCCCTTGCTCCCATGGCTCATGAAGCCGTACACAGGCAGCCTGGACAGCAATAAGGAGCAGTTCAACTACACGCTGAGCAAGTGGAGAATGGTAAGGGAATGTGCTTTTGGATGTTTAAAGGTAAGGTTCTGCAGTTTAACTAGGTTAGAGCTCAGTGAAAGCAATTTCCCATTGTTGTGGAAGCCTGCTGTGTGCTCCATAATATCTGTGGAGGGAGAGGGAGGGACATTTTATGCTGGGGCAAAGGGGTTGAGGCTGATCACCTAGCTGCTAACTATGAGCAGCCAGATACCAGGGCAATAAGGGAAGCCTATCAAAAGACACTGGAAATCAGAAAGGCTTTGAAAAACAGTTTTGTGACTGGCCTGACAGCGATATGATAGTAATATATGTTGCTCTTATCAAGATGTCCCCTGCATTAAGTGTGCAAGTCTGTAACCTCTCACCTCCTCTTGTGAAACAAACAAAGATAGGATTGAGAAATCATGCATTTTTATTTAGGAACACAAGGAAGCAGAGACAGAAAAGGAGTTCAGGGCAGGAGTTCTGGGGTGTTGGAGGGAGCATGGGCAAGTGGCATATTACAGTACACCTGTTCAGCAATCACAGGTGTGGGAATGACAGCCTTCTGTTCTGGGAGTCAGCCCTGGAAGGTGAGTGGAAAGCTGCCCTTGTCTCCTCCTCCCCTCCCCCCAATTCTAGAGTGCCTGGATTCTAGGGCACCTGGGAAAGGAGATTATGGAACCTGTTGACAAGGGCAGGTAGTTCAGCATTGGGTGGAGGGGGGCTCTGGGCACATCAGCAGCTCTGTTTGCTGCCCCACGAGCCATAAGATCTCCTCCTGGGCGTCGCATTTCCTGCACACTTGCCTCTTCCCATGCTCCCTTCACACCTCCTGCAGCATCAGTCTCCTCCGCACATTTAATTTGTGCCTTGTCAATGCAGGCAGATTGCATTTGCTCAGTGAGCATATCATCCCGATCACATTTTTTTTGCTTCAGATCTGTGCAAGCCAAACAGCTGGAGGAGCCGGGCAGCGGGTAACAGACTCACTCTCTCACCTGCTGTAATGAAAGAAGTGAAATACAAACTTTACAGGAGATACATTGTAGAACACAAAAGCTAATCTTTTACCAAGAAAGAGCATCTGCCCAACACAATAGGCATATGTTTTGTACAACACCGAGGGACCCACAGTCAGCAGCAGCTATCCCGGGAAGAGGAAACGGTTGTGACAGCAGGGGCTCACATGGTCACTTTCTGTTTGGCACACCGTGTGCTGGGACAGTGCAACTTTCCCTTCTCACAAGAGTCTGTCCGGGTTAGGCATGGCTCACATGGTCAGCATTTATCCCCAACAAAGCATGTCTTGGAAGTGTACTGCTGTGGTATCAGTTACATAGCTTCCCCTACTTCATCCTCATTGCCATGTGCGATATCAGTCTTCTGAGAATCACACAGGAGCAGATGCTGACTGAATGCGGCCAGAAACCTGGACCTTATGCTGCAATGCTTTGTGCTGCAGTGATGCCAAGCCACTTACTGCTGGCTTGGCATGGAAAGATGTCCTACCATATAGGACAATAAGGCAGGCCTCCCCAGAAACCTTGAGAGAGGATGAGAGTATACGTCTATGACAGCTTTATGGAGATATGTAAGGAGGATTCTCGCTCAGTTTCCAGACACGTTAAACTGTTCTGGGGAGCATTTGCTGTGTAGGCACAGTGGCCATGACAGATTACACTCAACTGCCTTAACCCATTTGTAGCACGATTAAAAGTGTGAACTCACCAGAAGTGAGAACTCACCAGAATCCATCAGGACAGATTGTCGCTAGAGCTATGAAGGTCCAGGCTGTCGGGAGAGCTCACCTGCTGACCATTCTCCTCCTCCTCAATGTCCTCCTCTATGTTGCCAGAGGCTGCCTGAAGAGTCTTTTGGGAGGTATTCACAGACTCCTGTGGGATATTGGTCAGGCCCACCCTAGAATCCCATGTGCTGCTCATAGAAATAGCATGTTTGCAGCACTGATCCAGACCCTCTGTTTGCCTCCTTTGTCTTCTGGCACGCCTGCCTGAGCTCCTTTATTTTCACAGCGCACTGCTGGATGTCCCTGGCATATCCTTTTTCTAGTATGTCCTGTGCAATTTTGGCATAGACATCAGCCTTTCTTCTGCTGCTTTGTAGTTCTGCCTACACAGATTCCTCTTCCCACACAGCAATCAGATTCAGGAGCTCCTGCATGCTCCGTGCTGGTGCTCATTTGTGACCCTGGGAATTCATGGTCAGTTGCACTTCTGAGGTATGCTGCCTGCTCTGAGGTCTGTTTGCCTCACTAGCCAAACCGGAAGTGAAAATCAAATTTTCCTGGGGCTTTTCATGTGCACCTGGAGAGCAGCAGAGTTGAAAGCGCTGGCCAGAGTGGTCACGTTGGAGCACTGTAGGACACCTCCTCGAGTCCAAGAACGTTGACTTTCACAGTGCTGCATTAGCACTCCTTTTGACAGGCAGAAGTAAAGAAGTAGACATTAACAGCCCTTAAGGTTAGCAGATTGGGATTGGTGGTGTGGACTCACTGTATAGAAATTTGACCTAATGCAGCTAAGTTCAACCTAAACTCAGTGTAGACCAGGCCTTAAGAGTTCACACATTTCTTTCATTCTCCTATCCAAGTCTGTTCTGTTTTTAAGAATCATCTCCGGATCCTGCCACCAAGCAGGCAACAGTGAATTAAACTTTGGGGGAGGAAGGAGGTGAGAGGTAGACAATGACCATTCTGCCTCCATTTTCCTTTGTGTGAAGGCAGCAGCAATTTTTAGGAGGAAAATAGCCCCAATCTAGCCTCACACCCATAAAAAGGATGAAAAGTAGGAAAGTTCTTAATGCTATATTACATTTTGTTAATGCAGCCACTTCTCTTTCCTCCATCACAGATTTTAAAAATTAACTGCAAGTATTTCAAAATATATTGAACTCTTCAAAGTGTAAGATTTATAGATATAAACTCAAAGTTGATGAACTGCATTTTTTAAACACCCAACCTATTAGATACTTCTCCCTTCTCCAACTCTCCCTTTCGGCCTCTCTTCACCTCCCTTATTTCTTTTACTTACCTTCCCTCAATACTTTTCCCTTTCTGTTTTTCCTTTCCAGTAATCTGTTCCTGACCTCTATTCCTACACCTGCCTTCCCCCATACTACATTACATTAGTGCCCTGTATACACACATGCCTGAAAAAGGAGGAAAGGGACAAAGAAATCACCATAGAAGGAGATGTAGGGAGATGACAAAGGGGAAGTATGGGTAAAAAAGGAGAGGTTGAAAGAGCAAAGAATTCCCATAGAAGAGTTGGAGCCGGAGATAGGGCAAAGGCATAGAAGGGAATAGAGAGAGCAAGTGAATAATTATGTGATCAAAGGAGTATATGGTAGACACAGGACAACAGATTTCATAAATGCTATAAGAAATCAATGAGGCCAGGATTTCACCCTTTACCTGTAAACTTTACTAACGTAGTTTACTTCTGAAGTTGGACAAGACTACAAAATTTACTACTTGCTAATTACCTTTATACTCCCAACCCACTGACTGATTGGATAATTAGGCCTGCATCACAAAATGAGTTTAACACTCCTGAAATAAGTTCTAAACTTCACAGCAGGGTCTGTCCTTTAATTCTATGTTCATAAAGTGCTTACTACCATGGGGTCCTGATCTTGACTGATGCCTCTAGTAATCATTGCTAGAATACAATGAACAACTGAACTTTAGGTTTTAGTTTGTAGAAGACTCAGCCACAGCAAGCAAAATAAATACTATTAAGTCTGAATTTAGCTTTTAAGAAGTATGTGACTGATTTATAATTGTTTTCAAACTGCATTCATTACTTAGTTTGTGAATATGCTATTTTTTATATCTGGTAAAAAAGTATTCCTAGCAAATTGTGTAGCTTATTTCGAGTTAATTTCAAAATAGCTTATTTCATAATTTGGTGCAGTCTACAGTGCCAAATTTTGAAATAAAACGCTAGTCCAAAACATCCTTTAATCCTCGTGGAACAAGGTTTACAGGGATGTTGGAATAGCACGCTAATTATTTTGAAGGATATTTCAATATAATGGGCGTGCTGTCAAGACGAGGAATAACTATTTTGGGATACCGGAAGTATCCCGAAATAGGGTACGTCTATACAGTGGTGCTAAGAGATAAAAATCTGATCTACTATAAAAATGCACTTCTGATACAGAATTTCTAAACTTCTGTCCCTCTGCTGATTTTCTGTAAGCCTCACATATGTAAGCTAGTTCTTCTGAAAGCAGTATATTTCCTGTTTCTGATTCAATAATGAATAGGAAGAACTCTCTCAAGTGTAAACTACAGGAGTGAGAAGCAGGGAAAAGAGGCATTTGCACAGTAACAGCATCAGGGAGGGTAATCTTTATGGGCAGGGCAGCAATGACTGGAGAGCTCCACACATCACACAGTTTATTGGTGATAGAGACAAATAATTTCATATTACTGTATGCAAAGCAGCTACTCTGATATGCACTGAGATGGAAAAGAAGCAGCTGGATGAAGATTTGGCTAAGTGCAACTAGTAGAAACAAACAGGTGACCTGAATAGCTCATGTGAGCAAAGGTTGACATTTTCAAGTATTTCCATTCAGAGGACTCCAGCACAGAAAGATTATTGCTTTTTGCGAAGTTACACAAATGAGCTCAGGTCCACCAGGGCAAGCGGAAAGGCTTTATTGTCAGTCACTCTGAGGGAACACAAACTGGGAAGTCTAAATTTACCAAACTAATCTTAGACCAAGTCTACAAAAAAGGGGAAGAATGCTTATAATAAAGCTACAGTAAAACCTCATGGTTATGGACACTTTGGGAATGGATGTTGTCCATAACTCCAAACAAGACATTACAGACTTCAGACATTGTTAAAGGTATGGAGGGGGAGGGGGTTTCAGGAGTACCAGGACTGTAGATGTTGGGGGAGCACTGGGTCTCAGGGCTTCAACCCCGAGGCTCCGCTCCCAGTCTCAGCTTCATGAGGGCGGTCTAAGGCTTGGGGCTTCCGCCCTGTAGCTCTATTCCCAGCTTCTGTCTGGGGGCTTCCCAGGGCTCTGCTCCCAGTTTCGTGTGTGTGTGTGTGTGTGTGTGTGTGTGTGTGTGTGTGTGTGTGTGTGTGTGTGTGTGTGTGTGTGTGTGTGTGTGTGTCCGTCCACTGTCAGTGCTGATGCTAGTAATTCCCCCTGCATCTAATGCCCTTAGCCCAGTGCTCCCAAGGATCAGAAGCCCTTTCTAGCTTTCAGGTTGCACAGTAATGTGCAAGCTAGTAATTTTCTTCCAAATGTTTCCTAAATTAATCAATAAAATACATAGAAGGCAAAGAATTACATCCTGAATGTCATGCCCAGAATCATGCCGCCCTTTGAAATAACTGCCATAGAATCATAGGACACTAGAACTGGAAGGGACCAAGAGGTCATCGAGTCCAGTCCCCTGCCCTCACGACAGGACCCAGTACTGTCTAGACCACCCCTGATAGACATCTTTCTAACCTGCTCTTAAGTATCTCCAGAGATGGAGATTCCACAACCTCCCTAGGCAATTTATTCCAGTGTTTAACCACCCTGACAGTTAGGAAGTTTTCCCTAATGTCCAACCTAAACCTCCAGTGCTGCAGTTTAAGCCCATTGCTTCTTGTCCTATCATCAGAGGCCAAAGAACAATTTGTCTCCCTCCTCCTTGTGACACCCTTTTAGATACCTGAAAACTGCTATCATGTCCACTCTCAGTCTTCGCCTTTCCAAATTAAACAACCCCAATTCTTTTATTCTTCCTCCATAGGTCATGTTCTCTAGACCTTTAATCATTCTTGTTGCTTTTCTCTGGACCTTCTCCAATGTCTCCACATCTTTCTTGAAACGTGGTGCCCAGAACTGGACACAATACTCCAATTGAGGCCTAAACAGTGCAGAGTAGAGCGGAAGAATGACTTCTTGTGTCCTGCTCAGAACACTCCTGTTAATGCATCCCAGAATCATGTTTGCTTTTTTTTTTTTTGGCAACAGCATCACACTGTTGGCTCATATTTAGCTAGTGGTCCACTATGACCCCTAGATCTCTTTCCTAGACAGTTGCTTCCCACATGTGAAACTGATTGCTCCTTCCTAAGAGGAGTACTTTGCAGTTGTCCTTATTAAACTACACCCTATTTACTTCAGATCATTTCTCCAGATAATTTTGAATTATGACCCTATACTCCAAAGCAGTTGCAACCATTCCTAGCTTGGTATCATCTGCAAACTTAATGATCATATTCTCTATGCCAATATCTAAATCGTTGATGAAGATATTGTACAGAATCAGTCCCAAAACAGACCCCTGTGGAATCCCACTTGTTATGCCCTTCCAGCAGGACTGTGAACCATTAATAACTACTCTGAGAAACGTTATCCAGTCAGTTATGCGCCCACCGTATAGTAGCCCCATCTAAATTGTATTTGCCTAGTTTATTGATAAGATGAGGAGGAGAGACCATATCAAATGCCTTACTAAAGTCTAGATATACCACGACCACTGCTTCTCTCTCATCCACAAGTCTCATTATCCTATCAAAGAAAGCTATCCGATCGGTTTGAGACTATTTGTTCATTACAAATCCATGCTGTCTGTTACCTTATTATCTTCCAGGTGTTTGCAGATGAATTCCTTAATTACTTGTTCCATCATCTTTCCTGGCACAGAAGTTAAACTGACCGGCCTGTAGTTTCCTGGGTTATTCTTATCTCCCTTTTTATAGATGGGCACTATATTTGCCCTTTTCCAGTCTTCTGGAATCTTTCCCGACTTCCATGATTTTTCAAAAATGATATCTAACGGCTCAGATACCTCTATCAGCTCCTTGAGTATTCTAGCATGCATTTCATCAGGCCCTGGTGATTTGCAGTCATCCAACTTTTCTAAGTGATTTTTAACTTTTTTTTTTTTTAATCTTCTAAACCTACTCCTTTCCCACTAGCATTTACTATGTTAGGCATTCCTTCATCATTAGACTTCTTGGTGAAGACCGAAACAAAGAAGTCATTAAGCACCTCTGCCATTTCCAAGTTTCCTGTTACTGTTTCTCCCTCCTCACTCAGCAATGAAATAACTAACTGCCATTTCCCACTGTAGGGAATTTCTAGCACAGATGGTGGTGACTCAAGGAGCAGAATATGCTACACATCTTTGCAGTTCATTTAGAGGTTACAAACAATATGTAAATGGAAGTAAGTAGTCACTAATAAAATAAACTGATAAAAATGTGGCTCTAATATATAAACAAGTTCTGTCATCTTTAGTATTTTATATTTAAAAAGTCATGGAAAGAGAGAGTAAAGAAAGAGGAAATGGGTAAAATAGTTAAGTAAAATGTGTAATATATCTGCCACCCTACATGTTCCTTCCCCAAAACAACAAAGAAAGTATTTGAAGCAATGAGATTTAAAATAAAGTAAAAAAGGGAGGAGGAAGATGAGGATAGTGTTAAAGACTACATATGGATTTTTTTCTCCTAAAAATATATAGTTCCCACTGTTGTAAACTTAATCACTTATCATACAAGCACTATGTGCTCTAAGAACATTAAATAACTGAGAAAATCTAAAATCTAGTACAAGTGACTAAATGTGACTGGTTGTTTTTGCATCATGCAAGTTTTCAGTCAGACTACAGGCATAGTAGATAATACTTTGCATTTTTGGCTATGAATGTATATACCAACATCATAACACCCAGTATGGCCCCTCTCAGAGTATTATCTTCTGACCTGACAGGACCACAGACAAATATGATACTTTTTTTTACCTTTAGCTTTCTTGCCCTCTGGTATCATCTCTCCCTCAACAGGGTAATGGATAATTCTAAGCAACTGATAATCAGATTGTTTTATAATTCCCAAAAAGTAGTTATTTGTTAAAAAATTAAAAGTTGCACCTATAAGCAACTGATCACAGAACAGCATAGCAGCCATCAGAAATGCTTCCCTAACACACAGATTTAAATGTGTATCTTAGCATTTTTGTTAATAATCTGAGAAAAGTTGACTAGAATCATGTGGCTAAAAATTCTAGTTAGTTATGGAAGTCAGTCTTAGTGCCCCTCAAATTTTTCTGTCCTGTCATTCAGTTAATGCACAGAGACAAGTGAAGGGCTTAATCACCTTACAAAGAACCATGAAAATGTAATGGTCAAAACTATTCTACCGCCACAAGAAATAAATGATAAAAACAAAGTTCATATAGACTAGTGAACTGTTACATGATTTGATCAGTTATTCAGATGCATCTTACTATAGATTTATATTCTAAATCACAGCTTACATTAGGCTCCAGTAATGAAGGAAAGCCTATTTAATGCCCACCATATGCTGTCCTACTTTTGCTGCTCACAGCTGTGCCATCTAATCCATAGGTTTGGTGAGCATGCTCACTTTGTATTTGTTCTCCAGTTTTGTAGGGGTTGGAATGTGACCTCGCCTCCTGAAAGTGGTAAAATGTTTGCATTGAGGGCATGGCTTGGTGCTGGAGTCAATACGGCTGAGTTCCAGGAAGTATTTATACTTGATGATGTCATCATGCGGCAGGTTGTAGAGGACAGTTGTTTCATCCAGGTGTTCACTGCACTCTGTGATTGGACATTTTATATCTGCCTGTCCCAGCTGCACCTGCATGTAAACAGAAGGATAAAATATTACTGCTCTATGATCTTTTGCCTGGTACAGCTAATATTCCACGTCAACTATGTAAAAAGCAAAGCACTTCCAACACATCTAATGAATTGCACAAGAAAATGAATTTGTTCTGAATTAACAAGACATGCCATTTTAAAATCATTTTGAACACATTGTGCAAAATGTGTTCAAAATTTGATAATTGCCCTTTTTTATTCACTCCCTCTGAAGCATCTAGCACTGACCACTATCAGAAGAGAAGATGCTGAGCTAGATGTACCATTGGTCTGACCCACTATGGCCATTCTTATGTTCTTAAACACAGATACTTGTTTTAGACAGAGTGCTTAATATAAATACATTTCACAGATAAAAACTACACACACACTTACAGCATGCACTTCATAGGCAGTAAATCCATGGGGTCCTGTGCAGACAAACTCCACACTGGGAGAATTTCATCCATACAGAAAGAATAAGAATACTATAATTACAAAAAGTAAAGCTTTAAACAAGGGAAAGGCTGTACTTTTAAATCTAAAAAAGGTTAAAGTTTTGAAGCCACTTCTTCTGTCGGAGGTTTACCATATAATGGTGCTGCATCTCTATATGCAACCTACTCTACTCTCATGAACTATGTATATAAATGCAAATTTTATCTACAGGAATTTCTATGGTATTCAATCATTGCAATACTGTAGAATCACAATTAAACCTCACAATGCCCCATTTTAGAGGAAAAAGGTGAAAAGTTCAAAGCCATAATTTGCAAAGAAGGGGACCTTACATTAAGCACCAAAATGGCCTCATTTTCCACTCAGATCAGTTTCAAAGTCACAGCCTGAATTATGTGCTTAAGATGACCATATGTGATTTTGCATAAATGGTACTTTCTTAGAAGTTGGCTGTGTGTTCTGAGACTCATCTGCTAGCTTCACTACTGCTTTTTGCTACTATTAGAATTGCAGACAGACATGGAAAAGTAAACAGGATTACATCTAAAGTCTTCCATTAGGGGAATAATTTAATTCCTATCACAGGGACAAATTGTGTCTTCTGATACAGACGCACGTGCAACACCAACAGGTGAAATTAAACATGAGACCTCTGGAGCTTAGTGCATGAGCCTCTACCAGTTGAGCTAAAAGCCAGCTGACTTGCAGCTAAGGCTGCAGAGCACACTCCTCCTTTCTCTCTCTGTAAGTGGTCTAAGTGCCACTGCACTGGACATGAACTACACCCAGCAGGTATGTAGCCCACACACAAGCCATGGAGGGTGTTAGTGAGAAAAAAGCGTGGTGGGATTCCACATATGCAAGTGAAAGGAGAATTCTGGCCTGCACATCTTGTATTACTGCTAAGTTACCTTCAAATTCTTTATTTTTTCCTAGGGTCCAGACATGGCACACAGCCATATAAGTATGTAAACGTGCTCTACTATCCTCAGCCATTTTTTTGTTGATAAAAAGTAAAAAGGCGTAAATTACACAAAAATCCTGTTGAGGCACTTGAGCAGGATTCTTGAACATTTTAATATACAGTCTGCTTACAAGGACAGAACACAGAGCAAGGAGGAAGAGACAAGTAAGGAAGAAAGTGCCACATATTACACCTGCAATACAAACACATTTAATACAAAAGTTTGATGTTTAAGACATGCTGTTAGGTCCAAAAGATTATATAACGCACAGAGCTTGACAAACCCTGGCGAGAACTACTCGCCAGCCCCGCACCGCGCATGCGCCAGACCGGTGCTGCGCATGCGCGAAGCGCCGGTGAATGGTGTGCATGGAGCGACCGGCTGAAATCTACTCGCCACGGGCAAGTAGATTCAGCGGTTTGTCAAGTCCTGATAATGCACATGTAAGCAACTAGTCAAATATCCGATAAGCGTATGCTTATTGGACAGTTGACTAGTGACTCAACTAGTCACTCTCCCCTCCTCCCTCCCACTTGCTGCCTCTATCAGAGAGGCAGCAAGGAGGGGGGAGCAAGCTTAAAAGAACCATCTCCATGGTAGGGGCAGGGGAGGCAGAGGTGTAGCAGGGGACCAGGCGTGCTGGGACAGCTGATTCCTGGCTCGCGCCTGGGGCTGGGAGCCAATCCCACTGCGGATCTGCGGTTCCCCCCCCTTATCAACTAACCAATTAGTCGATTAGCTGATTAAACACCATTTAACATCCCTTAAGTGCACTCAGTTTAAATTCCAAAAGCTTGTCTAGTTTTGATACCTTAAGTTACAGATTGAAATTTGAACCCAATATGACTAACCTACCATTGACCATAGCTCCCAAAGGAAAAAGTTGCAAGTATCAAGTTCGTAGGACCAGGGAAAGCCTGGTTAGTATACAGGATACTGCAACCTGGAACCAGGTCTAAGAGTGGGAGAACAGCTGGTAAAAGGAGATGTACAGATTTGATGACCCATTACAACAATTTGCAATGTATCCTGCTGCCTACTAACCCTGCACTGTCCTATGACTCCAGCAGTGTTAAATGTGCACTTATTTTTAAGTGGTATCACACAATGTGTGCGACTCCTTTATGCATGATCCATCCCACCCTGTATTCAATTTGGACACTCACCTAAAGCTCAGTGAAGCTCAAAAGCTAGTACATTCCCATCAATAGAAGCTGGCCCGATTAAAGATACTACTTCACTCATCTGGTCTCCTTCATACTCTGGGACAAAACTAATACTGGCTTATTTTCCTGACAATCTTCTCTTCACCCTTCCTACTACATTTTTCATTGGGTTTGAGCCAGAAAACCACAATAAAGATGAAAAAGGGAATGGGTGCACTGCTATTTTCATAAATTACTTTAAAAAAATATGTTTTGAAAAATACTTGTGTATGTATATGGGCCAAAACTGCTGATGTTTAGGTTGTGGTTCATATGTTACATGCACAATATCCAAACAGTTCAGTTATGATTTTCCACAGAATCCCTAAAATGGGCCTCTGAAAAACATATTACAGGTTGAACCTCTGTAGCCTGGCACCCTCAGGGCCAGAGTGTGCCAAACCAGAAAATCTGCCAAACCACAGGAGGTCAATATTGTCTGGCAGTATTACAAACACTGCCACTGCTTTCTGGGCTCTTAGACATTTAAGGGTAAATTAGAGCTAAACGACAGCACAGAACACTAAAAGCAAGGACTGGTAGCTATAAACAAACTTTATGGGACCATGAGAAACTTGACCACAACCATGACAAGTAGACATTTGGCTAACTAAACTCATTCTGGACTATGGATGTTCCTGGTCCAGAGAGTGCCAGACTGGAGAGGTTCAACCTGTACAGAACTTTGCACTATTGCATCACAAGATTCAAAGTGGTTTAAATACTTGAGAATTTAGCTCCGTGTGCTTCAGAACACTTGGAACTGAAATTGACATGGTCCAGAGAAAGGTAGTAGAGTAACAATTTAGGAGGTGCTTTGAGAAGGTCTCTCATAACAGGATACCTAGTGTACTTCAGAACAGAAGTCCCTCCTACACGCTTCAAGTTCTTTTTGTCAATCCCTCTATGCTCTAACACACATGAGTTTCTGGGGAAGGCACATCAAATCTCCAAGTGACTCAGACTATCAAATCCAAAACCATTGCCAAAGCGGATATATTCTTCACACTCAATTTAGAAATCTTTGGTTACTGGATCAATTCAGTTTTCTTGGAGGTTAGCCAGAATCAGGTCCGTTTAAATCTGAGGATAATCTCATCATTTACAGGTCACTTATACCCCAGTTCATTTTTTATGCTACTTAATTTTCAAAGGCAGCATTCATAAATTGTTGGCATACCTTTGCTGCCAAGTACAATGGGATCTGGGTGAAAAGTTCTCTCCATTATCAATCCTAAATCATACTTCCTCTCTCAGCCCCTTGTTACTTGACAGTAGCATTTTAGCCTCATAATGAATATATGAACATTATTCTTTTAGTTAGTATAGTGCGATGTTCTTTATCACAATGATTAAATATTAAGCCAGAGGGCCATCGTTACTGTGTATTGCAACCTACAGGTAATGCTGGCTCATCAGCTTTTTTAAAGCAGGGTTCACTGAAGGGGTTCGCCCTGATTATTATAAATGTAATACACCACACACTTCACTAAATTTAACTGTATAAATAATGTTCACAGTGCTTTTCAATCTCTTCACTATACAAGCCCTTTAATGAATGACTTATTGTTCATGGTGGTAGTTAAGTGATTGTGTAAGCAAATATATCCTAGATTACAGGCTCAGTAATAGCTTACATACATACTGTGCTCTCCAGATCCATGTTACTTAGAGAGAATGTTGAGTGAATAGTTCAGGAAGCCGATAACAGAATACTGGGCCTTTTACTCCTAGGTTACTTATTTGGACCTTATCGGTTTCAGTGATGAGTAAAAGCTGCTATTCCCTACAGGCTCTTAGGCTTACATACAATGATCTGATGGGCTCCTTTCCCAGTGTAGTGGTCCCAACACAGAAGTCGCCACTAGCATGAACTGGCATCTTTGTTGGCAGTGTCGGAATGAATGGGCATGAAGAGTGAACTGAAATGATCTCTCCCGGGTGTGATTTCAGGACCCTGGTGGGGGAATCTTCTGTTTATGCTTTACTTGTTCTGGGGGTGAATGTAACTCAGGGCTCCAGGGCTGCTGTTTTGGCACCACAGCACTACAATCATCCTTTATGGTCTCTCAAGGAAGGAGAAAGATGTGGAAGATTCTGGGTAGGACACTGACTCTCTCCTGCTTGGGGACTGTTGGGTTTTTTCAAATGTGACTTCTAACTAACTGGAAAGCCACTGTTTAATGTGTGGGTTTACACACAAGTGATGCAGCCACATCCTTCTAAAAAAAAAGCTCTAAATTAAACATTTTACTCTTCCGTGTTTAGAAATTCCTCATTAAAACTTCAGATTTGGTCTTTGACTATGCATAGTACTTCTATGTTGATCTTTTGAAGAACACTTATTTACAGTGTTATTGTTTTCTTTTATCAGATCATCACACTGAACAACACTGTTTTGGTGATAAAAGTATTTTCTTCTTTGAAATTAAAGCAGCCCAACTATAGATATACCTTAAGGGCACTGCTTTTATTATGACTAACCAGACTTCCTCTTGAAGAATGTCTGAAACTAAATGCAAACACTTCATTGAATCAATTCAAGCTTAATGCAGAGAAAGAAATAACACCTCAAAAAACAAGTAGGTAGAGAGACGGTCAATAATTCCCATTTACAGATGGGGGCAGATGTGCAAGAATGATTCAGTACAAGGATGTAATTACACTATTGTAAGGATATTTTATGAACACTGCCTTTTTGTCATACTTTTCAAATAAACAAACTAGATTGGCTTATCCTAGCTACAGAACACGAAAAGGCTTTCTGAAATGTCTGCAGAAGACAGGCAAAGCAAGTTTTTTTGCCTCCAACTATGAGCAGAATTTTTCCCTCCATAACTTTTCCATAGCAAACATCAATTCACCCACAACCAACATTTCTCTCAATCTTGTCAACTCAAAGATCAGTGGCTGAGTGGTGTATTTTAAGTGGTGAGATGGGTAACACACTTAGACCCAATGTAACCCACATACCTAGTGGGCGTGGTTCAGAGTCTCATGTAGTGGTGCTAGGTGTGTGGGTTACACCAACACGAAGTTCAAGACGCCCATACCAAACCTTTTGGTAGGTCTCAGATTGCACCAGTTCAGCTGCACCAGTTTCTAATCACAGCAAAGGTCATTTTTGAGAAGGCAGTGTTGCTCTTCTAAGACTGTCAGAAGGCATTTCAAATCAGCACAAACACAAACAGGGAAAAAAGCCAACTACATCTACTTCCAGTTCCAAAGTCAAAGACAGAAGCAGTTTAACTGTTCATAGTTTTATTAACTAAATCCAAAGGAATTCAGATGACAAGATGTAGTAATGATGTGGGAAACTGGAAAGTAGAGGTGAAAAACTGTTAGCAAGAATGCTGTGAAAGTGAAAAACAAAGATTGCCTCAGGGATCTCCAGATCAGATTATATGAAGGGACCTGAATGAATACTCTCTGGCACACAAATTAAAACCTGTAGCAAAATGCTAATTGCTGCAATATAGTGCTAAATTCTGAGTCAATGAAATTTCTTCAGTAGATTCAGATAAATTCAAAACTTTACCTAATGACTATTTTTAGTTTCGTATTAAACACCAAAATCTTGGATTTTGTCCGTATGCACTACCTCCAGATTTTCATTGTTCAATATGCTGCAAAACTTTGAATTAACACATAAAACCGATTGTGAAAGTTGTTATTGAGGAAAGCTGCAGATTTCTGTGAAGCTGGGACTTTCGGCAACTTGGAAGGAGCAATAGATGGCTTGGGTCTTAATACCACAAGGATAGTTAAGATTTCTGGTTCTTGGGATAGGAGTTTCCTTCTGTTCCCCCCTTATGAGCAAAGACTACAATCATCTGATCTTTTTTCCAGGGGAGGTGAAGGAAAACCATGGGAAGCAGGCAAGGTTTTTCACTGCTTTCCGTACCCCCAAACCCTAGTCAACAGCCAAATGTCTGGTTGTACCCCCCGGCCTTTTATTTCTCCATCACTGCTGATAAGAAGAACATGTGATGGATAAAAACATTAGCTAGACAGTATGCCAACACTGTCAGCAGTGAAATACATCTCACAGGACATTTAAAATTGCACAAGTGAATTTCTGACTAATATCTTATATGGGCAATGGTTCTCAAAGTGTGATCTGCAGACCACAAACTTGCAGGTGGGCCACAGGCTCAGGCTGCAGCGTGGAGCCCGCACTGGCACTCCAGTCCTGCACACACACACCCAAATCAGTTAGTTTGGCTGAGGCAGCAGCAGAGAGGGGAGGAAAGTTCCAAGCCTCATGGGCCAGATCCAGCTCATGGGAGAAGGGGAGAAGGGGGAGAGGAGAAAGTGGCTCCACAGATGCTGCCACTCCCCTTCTCCCAGGCTGGAGAAATGGCACTGCAGGAAACTGCACACCTGGAAGCTTTCCCCACTGCTCCCACTGGCAAGAATCCTGGCCAGACCTAAGCCTGCTCCTGCACCCAACCTCCTGCCCAGTCCCTGCATTCCCACCCCATCCTGCACCTATTTTTTCATCATGGTTGGCTGGCTGGTGGTCTGCCAAAAGATTTGTGTTGAACAGTGTGGGCTGCAGGCCAAAAAGTTTGAGAACCACTATATTAGGGTAGACAGGAGCAAATCATACTACTCTTAGAGCTTTTTTGTTCACGCTGTCCGCACAGTAAAGCATACTACATAGATTCACATTTGGGCAGTTATCTTCACAACCAGAAAGAGCTAAAAATCAATGTTAAAAAATAAATAAAAAGTTTAGTTGTTGCAGCCAAATCTTATTGCTAGGGTGTCAGTCCGTAGAAAATTCCATAATAGAGCGGAAAACATGGGACCCGGAAAATAAATAAATTACACACAGTCTACTTCTGGGTCACTCAATTACTAAATTACAAATATTACAAAGTCACAAAATTACTTTTTAAATGCAAAAGCCCATCCCTGCCAAACAACAGTAATAAGCACCAAGGGAAAATTTAAGAGCGTTTTATGGAATCATTAAGATGTAATGGAACATATTTTATTGAAACCAAAGTGATCCTTTGTTCTACTCTGGGGCATGGTGTACCCTAATTATAAATCTGTTTTATTAATAAAAATCTCTGGAGTCTACTTCCACCTCTACTGAAATCCATTTTATAGGAGTGTACTAAACATTCAAGCATGCTAAATATTAGCACAGACAGTAGAATCAATCAGTCAGCTGATTCCCGCTCACACCCAGTCCCTGCTACCTCCTTGCCTCCCCTTCCCCCCATGGACACGGTGCTGGGGGGAGCTGACTTTTAAGCCAGTTCTCCCCAGCACTGGCACCTGCTCCCCCCCTTGCTGCCTCTGACAGAGGCGGTGGGGTAGGGTGGGGTGGGGTGGGGTGGGGTGGGGGTGACTAGTTGAGGATCTGATAAGGTTTTGCTTATCTGATAGTCGACTAGTTGCTTACTTCCCTACTTGCGATGCTAGTCAAATCACATAAACCAAACTTTCCACAGGTGGTCACTAACAGAATGTTTCTCATTTTATGAGTGCTCAACTTGAACACACACAGCAGCAACTGAAATAACTGGGAGATGTGCTTTGCACAAAAAAGGGGTAAAAGCGCCGTTTCCCATAATCTTATTCTCAGAAATGGATGATCCGTTTTTTGCTAAAATTTAGTCCCAAAAATTCAATCTGAAAAGCAGACACCTGCATGGAAAATTTCAGCTTGATGGTTCAAGCTTGCCAAAGTTATAAGCAATTGAAAAAAGGGTCTTATAATAGCAAGAGTGGAGCAACCTTAAGTATAGGCTGTGCTACCTATACTGAAGGATTTTTTGCTTACAATTTTCCCTTGTGACAACAGGTGATGGCTCATTGAAAGAAGATGGCTGATTTTTGTCCACTGTAACTTGAATGGCTAACAGCAGCTGTATGGTGAAGAATTAACACCACAGAACAGCGACAGATAAGACACCTAACATCAATCTGAGTCTGAAGCTAACTACCCTTATGAGCAACAAATGAAAGTACAGTACAGTGAATTCAATTTAACACACTGCTCTAGAAGCTGTTTTCAAGGGATCTAAATGTAAATGAGAATATAAGAAATAAACTGAATATGAAAGAAAGAGTCAACATAAAACAAAACTACACAGATACGAAGATTCACAGTCTTTATGTACTATACTTCCACAGTAAAGGGAATCATAAGTCATTTTCCATTAATCTATTGTTGCCCTAGATACACCCCCCCAAAAAAGGGGGACTGTGAAACAGCAGTTTTAACAGAATATATAAAAACAATTACGAGCAGAAGGAATGAGATATGGCCAAAATGCATACATTTTCCTCTTGAGGGAAAGTTCTGCAATACTATAACTCAATTTTATTATTATGAAGTGCAGCTCACGGCTCCACAAATTTTAGATTTGCACTTGTATTCAGCCACTTGATACTTAAAGAATACAACATATCCTGCCCAAAATCACAGTATTTGCTTTCTGATCTCAACATTAATTTTCTAAGATTTTACAAGTTTACAATTACCTAGAGTTAAAATTGGACCCTTCATGGTACATCAAAGTTCTTCAGTCTAGTTTAAATATAACCAGTAGGTTTTTCCTCCACTTTAGTAAGACTACTCTACACCTACCATTTCCAACTCAGGAAGTTTTCCTTTACTTTCATTATATTAGCCTTCACTCACTAAATTTCTCCTCCTTCCTAATGTTCACATCTTTTAAAATATTTTAGACTCTTCTACATTTTTTTAATGTTTCTTCTCCAGTCAGTCCCACATAAAAGCTAATTTCTCACCATGAACTTCCTCTAACTTTTCCATGTCCTTCTGATAACAATGGCCAGAAATGAACACAATATCATATAGAAAAGGATTTTCACCTCCCAATTTCTGACTTATACTCAGAAGGTAGGTACTCAATCTAAAAAATTGCAGAACAACCCTGCCAGAAATCTTGAAACTTAAAAAAAGGAATTATGCTAGGTGAAAGCATGAACTGAACCCCAAGTAGTTACCTACAGATTTCAGAACAATGCCTCTTTTAACAAGCTGTAGGAACTTAAGTTCTAGGGGAGCACTTAATTTGAAGAGGTGGCACTAACTGTAAGAAAAAGTTGGTGAGGAAGAACGATCGATAACTAGAGAAGATCTAGGCATAAATGGACTTTCTGAAACCTAATCTGATGAGGGGACTTGCTAAGTTTCAAGGGTGAAACCTGTGTACCATAGAACTACAATATATCCAGTGTGGGTAAGAGAAACTGCTTAATCTAGATGCTGTCCAGTTTAACTGTGTGTTTGTATTTTATTTTGGTAACCACTCTAACTTTTTGCCTATCACTTAATAATATGGCTATTAATGGGTAATGGGTTAACTGATAAACATCACCATTACCAGTTGATGCTTATGGTAAGTGGTTAACCAGCACCCAGGAGCAGCCCGCCATGGGTGAAGAGCTGCTCCAGCCCCACCAGGCCTCCCACAGGGCAGGCCAGCAGAGGTGGCAGCCCTGCAGGGTGGGGGCTGCTCTAGCCATGCAGAAGCAGGACCCTGCCCATGAGATTCCTTCCACTTAATCAGTTAAACTTAACATTCAACCGGTTAATTGATTAAACGGGACTTTACATCCCTAACTTATGGCCACTTAAAATCTCTCTTTTGTACTCCATAAACTTGTTTTACTGTTGATCTTTACCAGTGAATTTCCCTGAAGTACTTGGAAATCTGTTCAAGTTTACAAAGGCTGGTATATACCAACTTTCCATTGATGAAGTGGTAAACCAATGAATAAAGTTGCAGTGCTCGTTTTGAGCAGTGCGGGATGCTGTATTCCTGAGGTACAAGGCTGAGGCAATCTGGCTGGTGCCTTGCTGTATGATTCATAAGTAGCTCTGGGAGCATTCATTCAACTTAACTGGGTGGGATTCTTCACATGTGGTTGTGCTGAGTGATAAAAGCACCTGTAAAGGTTAGCAAAGCACTGAGACAGACAGCCCAAGCTGGAGTGTTAAAGGGGCACAGCAGTCCCACATTCCCATGCTACACCCGAGGTATCTCATCACACGAGTTCCGTGGTGTCCAACACGCTAGCCACACGTGGCTATTTGGCCAGAAATGGTTGGACATCATGGGTCTAGGCATTTAAACAGCACAATGCTGTGAGTGAAAAGTAGAGATGAATGATTGCCTGGGGCCTCCTGGCCAGCTGAAAGAACAGTTGCTCTGAGTGAAGAAACAGCAGACTGGAGTGAAGGTGAGTTATCAACTGCTCTGCCTCTTCCCCTTAAACTCTTACATTTCTTGCCACTTAGCCAAAGAAAATTTGACAGTTTAGCTTTTAATCCACTTGACTTTCAAGTTATTGGGCATGGTTGAGGATTAAGCTCAAGAAGCACTGACAACATCTACTGTGAGGATAGCAACAGATCTCTTTGTGGGTCCCCAATCTTGGGATCTAGTCTAAACCATCCCAAATCGCAACATTGTTTAGAGCAGTGTCAAGTGTTAAAATGGTTCATAACAGCTCCTAGGACTATTGTGCCATGCAGCAACCATTGAAGCACAGAACACACTGGACACATACTCTCCAGCTCTAAATATCAAAGGGGGCTGGGGTGGGGATTAGAGCTGGATATGTCAGTTATACACCCCCATGATGGATTTTCCCACACAGCATAATTCTCAGCTGTTCATACAGTTGCAGCCACTTTATACCACCAGAGAAGTATAAAGAGGACTTAGCACAAATCCAGCTGGAGCCAGATCCAGCTCATACAAGTGCACCACTGCAGTTTTATGGTTCACAGAAATATTCATTTGATTTTAAAAAATAAGTTTTAAATTTTAAAAAATATATGGAATCATATCTATTGGTACTTGGTTCTATAACATGTTTACAAAACAATGTCTATTTAAATCCAGTCAGTCTATTTAGAGGCAGCTTTAAATCCAGTCAGTTTTAAAGATAATATTAGGCAATACACCTGCTTCCACGCCCCCTCTGCACTCCCTACTTGCATGGTTTTACAGTCATGCTTTCTTAGTTTTTTCTTACAGATGTGCGAAAGACTTCAGGCAGACTGACTTCAGGAGAAAATGAAAGTATACAAAGTACTATCAAAACAAAAAAACAAAACAAAACAGAATATGTTTCCTCCAGATATAGCAACTTTTAAGGTGTCGTCATACTACATTAAAAAATTCATAATACAGTATGCTGTTGACTATGTTCCTTCAAGCAAAAGCTTCAAATAAAACACATCACTAACAAATGGGGGAACCAAACCACAGTTGATCCACAAGTAAACAAGGCAATAAAAACTGCAAGGGTCTTGAACAGGAGTAGGAACGTAAAAAGGTATTTAAAAATGTAACCGCTAAAAATCCTAGCGGTGACACACGCTGTGGGCTCTGTAGTATAAAGCTTAAATAAGCTTAATGCTGCAGAGTCTGCAGCAAAGCCTCCCCGGAAACAGCCTTGTAACAAATGTCTTGACTAAGTTTATTTGAGAATTCCTCTTAGAAACAAAACCCAAACACCAAATATTCATTCTGACTCAGATTTACAAGCCACCAGCAGAGCTTAGGAAATGAATGATTCATTGAGCAGGCTTGCATGTACACACAGCTTCTAAAATAAGGAAAGCTGAGTGCCATGTAAGATGTGGCATGAATACAATATTAAGGTTGAGAAATCAAGTACAGTAATCTCTCCCTTTTCTTTTTAGTTTATACCCTATGCAGAACAGAACTGACAGCCCAAGGGAAGGGTTGCTAACCCAGGTTTCAGCCTCCTTTCTGCCACCCTGTCCTGAGCTACCCTAGGGGTAATTTAGTCAGCACTAAGGAGGCTACCCAACCATGGTGCTTCCCAGAAACAGCATTGTAGTTCCATCGTATCTGACCGTCCAGCCCCACCCAAACATGCTACCTATGCTGAGGATTGAGAATGGCTGTCTTCTTCAGCTCCCATGCCAGAGGAATTCTGTGGTCAGATTCATCCCTTCTAGAACCATCTACACCTAGCATACAGAGGCTGGAATCTCACTCCAATCATCACCTACCCACAGCCCCAGTGGCTCTGTTCAAAGGCAGTAAACAACAATACAGCAAACAGAAGCATTCTCTCAAGCAAACAGTTCCCCCTAGTCGGGCCTAAGGGACTTCCAGAGATGTCTGCTAAAAATCACACCCAAGTTTTGGATTGATGAAATGAGGCAGAAAGAAAATACATGACTTACCAAAAGAGTCACACAGAAAGTCAGTATCAGGCCCATTATAAGAACTCTGGTCTCCTCTGCTAAGCTTCTAACCACTAAATCAGTCCCCACTCCACCACCAGTAAATTAATCTCAGCTTTTGGATTTTACATCTACAAAACAAAGAATATTTTGCAGTTAGAGAGTACTTTTTCCATCTGCAGGAAGTGCTCCACCACACTGCCTAAGCATCAGGAGGCTCAGACAGGGAAGATAGATTTAGGTGGAATTTGATGGATATGTGGGAGAGGGTTGCATTAGTGGGTCTGATTTTTAAGTCTTACCCTATGCTATCAAAATTAAACAAAGGAGAAAATAGACATTGGCAATGAACCAGTGACTATTCTCCTGCACCATTTCTCTTGCAATTGCAGTTGAAGAAAAACCCTGTTCAGCACCATTTCAGAAACCATAGCGAACCAAAATTTGTTGAAAATCTGTTCGTACAGACCCCAGACTTGTTTAATGGCAAGATGATTCAAAGATCAGAATTTTTCCAGCAGTTGTCCAGTCAGGAATTAAATCAAAAGCAATCAGTATCTAAAGAGAAGAGCAGATTTTACTACCCAAGACCATCACTGCCAGCGTTCAGCTCCTACAACACTTGGATCCAAACACTACATTTCACAATTCTGTTGTATTCTACTCTGTGTGGGTTCTTGTAACTACCATGGTGAATGCACTTTAAGTAGGGATGTTAATGTATACCAGTGTACACAGTTAAACAACAAGCCTGGGCTGATCAGTTAACCTCCATGGGTGTACACACACACAGAGCTACAGCTGAGCTGCCTCCTCCCTCACCCCCACCTGACACATACACTCTCTCTCTCTCTCTCTCACACACAGGTTGCTGCCTCTGATATGGAGGCAGCAGCATGGGAGGGGGGGGGGATAGGTGGGAGCTGGTACACATGGGGAGCCAGCTTTCAAGCTGGATCCTCATGCCTACCGGGCTCCTGCAAAGCCACCTGCTTCCCACATTGCTGCCTCTGTATCAGAAGCAGCATGTGGGGAAGCGGGGTTGTGGGGGAAGAATGCTGATACTCCTGCTGAGCCAGCTTAAAAGTAGGCTCCCCACAAGCACCAGCTGCCACCCGGATGTAAACATGTGACTGCTAAAAATTTCAACGGTTACTCTTTTACAAAAATAAACGTATTTTAACTTTCCTAGTTAAAAGTGCCTGATGTCTGTTGAGAAGCTCAAACCAAACTTGTTTCTAGACATTTTCCCCTTTTGCCACCTACCTTTTCTTTTTCCTTGCTACGTGAGAATTTAGTTCAGATAGTGTAACCTCCTAAATTTCTAAGATCTATTTCCACTCCATCCTACCTTCTCTTTTCCCAGGAATTCTTCTCACAAAACTTTTTCCTATTCTAGATAGACTAGAGTCATAGGGGAGGTCTTTCAACAGTACATGGAAAAGGAATAATACTTGTGATTTCCTGAGTCCCAAAAGAGGGAGCTGCCTCACGCTGTATTTGAGACTTCTGAAGAAATTTATCAAGCAAATGAAATTGTGGAGGGTGATATTAGCAACTGTGATAACATCCTTATATCCAGGGCTCACTGAACCGCGGCGGTTAGCCCCACTCGCCAGCCTCGCTGTCCAGATCGTTCTGCACATGCACAGATCGCCCGAACCCGGCTCTTGTATTATTTGTCGAGCCCTGCTTATATCTACAAGACTAGTCTGAGAATATAGACTTGAAGACAGCAAATACTCCAAGTTTTGTGTAGGAGAGCAACACAATTTTGGGGTTGGGAGTGGAGGAGGAAGGGGAAAAGAGAGGGGAGTCCTGCCATCTGGACTCTGTATAGCCAGCCCCAAGATCTATCAGAGTGCATAGCGGGGGTGGGGAACCTAAGGCTCGGGGGGCTGGATGCAGCCCCTGGGTTGCCTAGATCTGGCCCAAGGCTTTTAGGGCCCCCCCCAGCACTGGGGAGCCTGCACTGGCACTCCAGCCCCCCTGCATCTCCCAGCCCCCAATTGGTGTACAGCATTAACAGCAGCCTTAAGGAGGCTAGTGATGTGAATGGTTAACTGGTTAGCAACACCCTTACTGGGTGATACTTAATGGTTACAGTTAACCGGCAGCCCAGCTTGGCATGCCACGCCACACTCTCCCTTTACGCTCCCCACCCAGTTTAAGTGGTTAACCAATTAAACATAATGTTTAACCTGTTAACTGATTAAACAGGATTTTACAGCCCTAAAGGAGGCTTGTGTATATCAATTTCCTATAACTAGTCAATACTAGATCTCACTCCTCAAAGGGCTGTACACTAGGGTCCTAAGATAATCAGCTGTTCTATTTCTTAGGTCTAAGAACCATCCCCAAAAAGCCCATGCTCATGCAGATAGAGTTATTAAGAGATAGCTTTAGACTCCAGATAATGTACCCCCTCTAGACTAGTTACAGGCTTATGTTCAAAGTTGCATTAGCTCAGGACAAATCCTCAGACAACAGAGATTCAGCACAAGATTCCTCAGTGTAATGGCTTCTTGCTTATATAATCAAACCTCCAGTTAAGATCAGCTTAAACCAATTCAACCACCAAGGATTATCTTAAATGAATTCAATCACCTCAGTTTTTAGACACAGAAAGAACTGTGCACCCTGCAACTGTAATCTCCATGGTTGGGAAGAATCACTACATGCTTGGTGAAAAGCTCTCTTCAATCCAGCCCATCATGTACAGTATTTGTAATAGACACATAAGGTTTAGATTGCAGAACTCAGCTGGACCATCTCATAATACAGGATCTCTGTGTTTACAAAAAGTCCAACTATCACTTCCCTGATGACCTGTCATGCCTTCTAGCCTGCAAGGCATTTTTTTCCTGCCTTGAAGTGTTCCTTTTCACAAGTGAGCAATACTATTGCTGTATGCCAAGTCAACTGGCAGGGTGGAGCTCAACACAACTACCATACCAGGAAGCTATGAAGAACTGGAAATGGCACCCAGTATCACATCAAATCTGCAATTACCCTCTAAAGGCAAAGATAACATTCTGATAGATGACCTCAGTTGTAAGTATAGCATCAAGTACAAGTGCCTCCTGAAGAGTGCACTGGCAAACCCACGCTCCCAGAGAGAAATCTGTTCTCTTCTCAGGACAGGACATATCAAGGATCCTTACTGGATATATTCCTCTTGGACCAGAAACAAACATACCTGTATTAGGTATGTAAAATCCCCTGGAATTAGTTAACTAATTAAGTATAACCGGTTAACTGATTAAACAGGAGTGACCTCTTTGCCTGCTGCGGCTGGGCTGGAACAGTCACCCTCCCCCCTGGAGCCTGCCTCAGGCAGGGGAGTGCTCCTGCCTCTGCCAGTTCACCATAACTGGTAAGCAGTGAGGCTTACGGATTAACCATTAACATCCCTAACCTGTATGTGCCCCCCTCCAAATTCCTCTAATCCTAGCAGCAGCAGCAGCAGGGATTTGTTACTATCTTAACAACTTAAGAACTAAACCATTCAATAAGACATTTAAAGTGCGTCTTGATCTAGGGTTTTGGTTTTTTAAATGTCATCTAACACATTCCAATACTAACACAAACAAAGCAAACTGTACTTTGGCTCACACACTAGCTGGTCGAGTTAAAACCTAAACTCAACCAGCTTGAAATGAAAAATGTGTTAGTTGCCTTTTTTACGTTAGTGTGAGAACATGCTCATTAATCAGTTCTAAAAAGCAAAACCAAGAAAGTTACCTAGCCAAGACAAACTTGCCAAAAGGATGACACGGTATGGTACTGCCATTGTTACTTCTGCACTGCTGCTGGCAGGGCACTGCCTTTGGAACTGGGCACCCAGCCAACAGTTCTGAAGACAGTACAGAAGTCAGAGTGGCAATGTTGTGATCCTGCCTAAAATAACATTGCAACCCTCCTGAAATGCCCTTTTGGGTCAGGGCCCCCAGTTTGAGAAATGCTGGTCTCCCCTTAAAAATCTGCATAGTATAGGGTAAAAGCACACAAAAGCCTAGATTTCATGGTCCATGATGTGTTTTTTCCATGGCTGTGAATTTTACATGGACCTACATATTCACGAGCAAAGATTCCAGTACCATCAACTGTTAAAGGCTCTCTATTTCATCTCAGATGTTCCATTAATATCAGTACATAAATCCAGTAGGTGGAGTTTTATCCATACCTTTACATGGTTTATTTCATGGATTTAGTGAGTGTCTGCACTGAGGTAGTTTACACTAGTGTCTACACTAAAGCTTGCCCTGGTGCAGCTACACCAGAGGCTAAAAACTGCATTGTACACAAAGCCTTAACCTATAAATCAGATGCTCTCTCCTTGGAATAGCAGTCCTTCTGTCACTATTGAACTGACACCCCACATCATCTCCTGAGATTATTTATAATCACACAGTGGATATCCTATGTACTTGCTATTCACCCAGGGCAGGAATTTTATGTTTTAAACAAGGGGAACATTTACTTACTACAGTAAATATGGTTCTTCACAATGACTGACGGTATGCACCTACACTCCCCACTTTCTTTATCAACATTATTTTAGTCTTACAATTGATTTTTATTTACTAGAAGGAACTGAGCTGTAGTTGGTGTTTTTACCTCCTCTGTATCTACCAGCAGGAAAGCACAGACAAAACTAATGCACCCACCCTACTTTAAAAAAAAAAACAACAACAAAAAACCACACACATGCTGCTACCCAAAAAGGCCTTTGATCCTGAAAATACAGATGCACACAGAAGTGGGCTGTGCCCACGAAAGCTCATACCATCTACATGTTTTGTTAGTCTATAAAGTGCTACCAGACCATTTGTTGTTGTTTTCTGTAACTAACTCGGCTACCCCCTGGAGCTCACAAACAGTGCTGTTGACTTTGCAAGTAAGATTCTGCAGGATAAGGACCAAAGTTCTGAACTCAAGTATCATGCAACCTCAAAGCAAAAAATCCCTATAGTTACTAAGTCCCTTAAAACAAAGAGAGAATTGATAAGTAAAAGTGTTGGGAGAGATTAAGTCAATCATTGCACAGTAATCAATTTAAATGATAAAAAAATACTCTTTTCAATCAAGACCAGGAGGCAACAATGTAAAAATGGAGAGAAAGATAAGTAGGCTCACTAAAATATCATGCACAACCACGTTTTGTTGTGCTTTGCACTGTCTAGCATTTAGGTAACAAACACTTACTAAAGCCAATAGGTCTCAGATATTAATAAAAATCATAGGAGTTTGGAAGCAATTTGGTAAATATTTTTATTTGCAAAAGGTAGCACAAAGTGTTGCCATACTGGACCGTAAGGCTGGCCCTTACTTTTAGGTAATTCACTGAAAATCAGCCATAGTATGCAATTCAAAAGTTGTTTGCAATATGCTATATGAAATTAACCTGATAAATCTATTTATATCACTGATATGTACAGACTACAGGTTGAACCTCTCTACTCCAGGAACATTCATGGTCTGACATGATTTTAGTGAGGTGGATGTCCATTTATCATGGGTGTGGCCAAGTTTCCCACAGGCCCCATAAAGTTGTTTACAGTCACCAGTCCTACTCTGTGTTCTGTGCTGTTATTTAGCTCAAATTTGACCTTAAATGTCTTCTAAGAGCCAGTAAGACAATATTGACCTCCTGTGGTTCAGCAAATTATCTGGTTTGGCACTGGCCAAGTTCTGTGGGTTCCTGACTAGAGAGGTTCAACCTGTAGTTTAAAGTCCAGCTATAGACTTTCTTACTGACATTAAACGAGGGTGGGGGAAACAGTTTTCAATTATATTTTTATCTAAGAGGCATTGGAGGAAGGAGATGGTGCCTCCCCCATATAAAACCCAGTCCAGTTCCAGTAATCACTGAAAAGAGTCACAAGGTCCATACAAAATGACTAATGTACTAGTCAATGCTTAGTGGAAAGTTTTAGTGGGTCTCTGGCAAACAGCAGCAGGAGTCAATCAGTCTCCTCCATGTTTTTTTGACCTGCTGATTCTATCACCCTGGGATAATTCAAGAGAAACTTAATGAAAATGAGTTTAAACTTTAGAGCCTCTCCAGTTTACAGGCACACAAATCCTTCAGCCACAGTGGGAACGTGTGTGCACATCTTGTTCATAGTGTCCACTTCCAGTGGAGCAGCATGTCCATCTGCTCCAAACAAGAGAGGGAGCAGCCCTGTAACTAGTCACTTCAGAGAAAAATATTAACTTTGTTTCAGATCTAAGAAACGGGATAGGAAAGGGAGTGTGAAGCCCATCCCAATGGTAAGGCTCCTCCAGCTATGGATGACAGCTGGCATGCTCTGCTCAGGAGGGCCAAGGGTGAGGAGGGAGAGGTTTCCCTGGGCGCTGGGGTGGGATGGGGCAGGGTGAGGAGGGCCGGTGTTTACCTGGGCACTCAGGTAGCGCTTCAGGCACTCCTCACACACCGCCTTCTTGCAGCAGGGCAGGGGCTTGACCGGCTTCTCCTCCAGGCACACCCGGCAGCTCAGCACCAGCAAGGGCCCGAAGTCCCCCGCGATCAGCCCGGAGAAGGGCTCGGGCAGCAGGTAAAAGTCCACCTCGATGCTGCCCCCCGAGGACAAGGGGTCTCCGGCGTGGGCGCGGCGGGGGGGCAGGGCCCCGGGGGCTCCGGCGGGCGGGGGTCCCGGCCCAGCGTGGTCGTTCTCCACGCAGTACACGGTGCAGTACACGTGCCTCCGCGGCGGGGGGAGGCGGCGGCGGCGGCTGCCCCCCTCGGGCCCCTCCTCGGGCTCCCCGCCGGCCCCCGGCTCCCCCGCGGGAGACTCAGGGGGCGGCGGCTCCTCGCTGCGCTCCGGGCTCCCCGGGGCCCCGGCAGGAAGCGGCTCCAGCTCCCGCTCCGCCGCCTGCTGCCGGGCTCCGGCTCCCGCGGCCCCGCCGCCTCCTGCCCCGGCTCCCCGGTCCCGCCTGCGGGCGGCGGCGTCTCGGCGGGGGGCGGCCGCAGGGCGCTGAGCGAGCTCTGCTGCTCCCCCATCCCCGCCGCGTCGCATCCAGCCGCCTCCGGCCCCGCTTCCGGGTCCGGGCCCCGCCGGTCAACGCTGCCCGCGGGCCCCGCCGGGCCCGGCCCCCATCCCGCCGCGCCTGCGGCCGCCGCACAGTCCCCGAGCCGGGGCGGACTGATGGGCTCCGACCACCCGGCCCCGCCCCAGAGCCGCGCCGGCCTCCCGGCCCCCTCACATGTATCCTTCCCGGCCTGGGCTCAGTCACGCCCCTTCCTGCCCACACGCCGGAGCCGCCCACCCCCACTCAGCTCTACACGTACACCTCGCCTCGCCCCCGTCTCACACTGCCCCGCCTGTGCCCGCCACCCACACACCCCTGCCCTCCCACGCCTTAGCGCTGCTGCTCTCTCACCCACCTTTCCTGCAGTTAACTAGAGTGTCCAGATTGCATGTGTGGAAAAGTGCAACTTTTTTGGGGGGGAGGAGTGAAAGACGGTTCCAATAATTTTGGATGTCAGGTCACCCTAGTTTATACACACCCCTTAATCCTTCCCCATTCGCACCAGTCCCTATCTACTCTCCCACCTTTCACTTCCACCCCTCACATAGACACCCCCTTCTCTCACACACATACCCATTTACCCCTTTATCCTGTTACACTTTAACATACACAAACTTCTGCCTACATTTTAAACCAGACCCTTTCTCACACCTTTACTCACCCTTTAACATTGCCTCTCTCACATTCCTACTCTCCTCTTAACTCTGCTCCCCACCTCCACATACAGGTATCTGTTAACACTGCCTCTCTCATTCACTCACACAGGCAATCAGGCCAGCTTCCCTGGCTGCCCACACTTAGAATGTAATATATTTTGAATAAAAATCCAATGTCTAATTAAAAATTACTTTCAAAGAAAAACTGTAAAAAGTAGAAGCATTGTCTTTATCCTCTTAGTGTCATAGACATTTAAGTTTATAACTGGCACACCAAATGTGAGCACTACTATAACATCTGCAAAAGTGATTTAAATAATTAAAATCAGACAGATTGATAAATGTACATCCAAGGTGTCTGGTCACTTGCTCGTAAGAGGATTAAAGAAACAATTCCTGTGCATGCTGTTCAGAAAGCCTGCCCAAAAGCAAGCTGTTAGGAAAAATACCCTTCAGAACTCAACATCACTGATAGGTACAGGAGATAACAAGTAATGCCCATCCTAGGATAGCTGAAGCATTGGTAGTGGCAAGTATATTGGTCATTTAATAAAAGATGCTTATTCTTCCTTATTCTACCTAATCAAGACTAGCAGTTTTGGTCCATTACCCGAGATACTCCTAACTGCCTTATTAAAATCAATGGAAGTTAGGAGCCTAAATACTTGTGAGGATCTGAGACACTGTCATTTCAATTACCGTAAATTAGCGTATATAACCCGCACTCGTGTATAATCCACACCCTTGCATAACCCACGGTTTTTCCTGAATGTGTAAAAAAAGTTTTAGATAACCCGAGGACGTGTATAACCCGCTGGTTATATACACTACTTCAAGATAATTGCACATAACAGGATAAACTGCATCTTCTGTTAGGTAGCCAACCTGGTAGAGCGCAGCGCAGGCGAGGTAATTGATTTGGCAAGCAATTCAAATGAACTGAGAACTAACTAATGCAGTATGACCGATAATCCTGTGGTGCGCTGTCTACATAAAAATGGGTAGAAGGGTGCAATAGTTCTTCCTAAAAGGAGGAGCATGAGTCCCTGCCTCTTCTGGGCCCAATTCTCATCCTTCTTCCCCCACCCACCACCAGGTGTGAACTAAGGTTGGGGGACTAGTTGGCTATCCAATAAGCAAATACTTATCAGATAGTCGAGTCGACTAGTCACTCCTCCCCCCCCCCTTGCTGCCTCTATCAGATAGAGGCAGCAAAGGAGGGAGAAGGAGGGTACTTCAAAGCAGCAGCTCACTCGACTAGTCTATAGGGCTGCATCTAGACTGGCATGATTTTGCGAAAATACTTTTAACGGAAAAGTTTTTCCGTTAAAAGTATTTGCACAAGAGAGCATCTATACTGGCATGTGCCTTTGTGCAAAAGATTTGCTTTTGCGCAAAAGCATCTGTGCCAGTGTAGACGCTCTCTTGCACAAGAAAGCTCCGATGGCCATTTTAGCCATCGGGCTTTCTTGCGCAAGAAATTAACGTGGCTGTCTACACTGGCCCTCTTGCGCAAGAATACTTGCGCAAGAGGGCTTATCCCTGAGCGGGAGCGTCGGAGTATTTGCGCAAGAACCACTGATTTTGTACATTACAAAGTCAGTGTTCTTGTGCAAATACTCACGGCCAGTGTAGAGAGGCGGCAAGATTTTGCACAAAAGCAGCCGCTTTTGCGCAAAATCATGTAAGTCTAGACGCAGCCTAGGCATTACCGCATTCCTCCTTCGAAATGTACAAGAGCTTCAGCAGGGGTTCTTGTGCATTTCAAAGTGGAAGTGCCCACGTGGAGCCCAAAGTCAGCGGGGGCTCTTGTACATTTCAAAGGAGGAATGCGAAAGTGCTTATTGACTATTCTTAGGCTATTTGACATCCTTAATGTGGACCCAGCCTTGGCTGCCTTACCCCTATCCACGTCCAGCCCTCCCAGAGCCATGGCCTTGCTCCTGGACCCCACTTTAGGGAGCATGGACAAGGGTAAGGGGATGCAGCTCATCACCACCATTTGAAAAAATGTTCCACATCCACTGATGTGGCGGGTCCACAGCTCCCCACAGCTGCCTGCAAGGCTTGTAACCTGACTCAGCTCCAGCTTCTGGCCTGATCTGAGGGTGAGGCCTTGGAGGCTAAAGATAGGGTTGCCAGGTGTTCAGCTTTTGACTGAAACACCCAGTCAAAAAGGAACCCAGTTGGCAGCAATCATATACTGCCACCTAGGAGATGAAGAGACATGCCAAATGCTTCTGGGAACTACCCTGAGGTATTTGCCAATTGGAGCCCAAAGCCCCTCCTGCACCCTAACTCTGAGCCCCCTCCTTTACCCTGAACACCTAATTAGAACAGCCCCAGGCCCAGAGCCCATACCCCCTCACACATGCCAACCCCTTGCACAGAAATTTGGTCAAAGAGCTGCAGCCAGGCCATGGTAAGAGTCACCTGGGCAAACTGAGACTGCTTTTATCCCCCCTGCCCCCATGTAAGTGGATGGTCTGAGGCCCCCCACAGCCATCCAGGATCCTCAAGCTGCTCTTATGGGAGCCAGAATCCAGCTTTCAGCCCGGTCGGGGTGGGGTGGAATTCTGAGAGAGAAGAGGAGAGGCACAGAGGTGCCCCCTTTATACTCCAGCCTGGGTTGTCTCACACAATGCTATGCTAGTGACAAGTAGCAAACCCCTCCAGGCACTGTAGTCAATCAGTCATCAGCATGTAGACCCCCATACCCAGCTAAATTGCATGAATTCTCCCTGAGCCACACATGAATAACTCCAGCCCCCAGCCTTGCATCCCAGAAATATACCATCTTACCTTGCTCAAGATTCCCTTGGACAGAGCAAGTTCATTAATTAGATCACCATTTCTTCACAGGAACGTGGACATGCTTCAGTCTTTGTAATCTGAACTTGAATTCCCTAAACACTTCAACCAACAACACTGTTTTTGATAAAATATAAATCAGGTTGTTTTAACTACAGAAAGATTTTAAGTGATTATAATAAGTAGCAGGTATTGAATACAAATTTGGTTACTTAAGAAATAAAAATAGAAAGTCTAAATTCTAACTTTAATAGATTAAGTAGGATTTGAATCAAGCAGTCTCTCTCTATAGTAGATGTTACTGACTGTTCATAGCTCTCAATACACCAATGGAATCTCTTCCAGCTTGGACCAATCTCCTTCGCTCAAAGTCTGTCTTCCAGATGATTTTCCAGGTGTTGAAATGGGAAAGGGGGAGGATGGGAAGCCAAGTGACAATGTCACTGCGTCTCTTTTATACTTTCTTCCAGGTGCTGGAAAGATCCTTGAATTGATTCAGGAGTCAGGTAGCCTCCAGGAGTCAGGCAGTCCTCACTGTGTACATGCCCTCTCTGAAAAGTCTGTGACTGGGTAGTGGATTCTTCCTGATGTGCCATTAATGTCTGTCTGGCCAGTGGTAGTTGCTCCTTTGACCCTATTGAAAGTCCAGATGTTGTCGTCTCCCCCACTGCATGACATATTTAGATAGCACATACAGCAATACTTCATAACATCACATACAATGATAGTGCACAGAATCCTACAGGATATCAAGGTTCAACAGATCAAGTCTTTTTAAATGTTACCTCACAAAGTACACATATCTTAATCATATGACAGTGCTGAATATAGGGGTTCTGGACTACTATGTTGAGGTACAGGGGTGTGTGTGTGTGTGTGTATAGGAGTCAGGGTCATTTTTTGATTTTTTTTAAAATTTATAGATAAAATTAATGTGTTCTGTACAAACATTTTATTGATATGAAATAGATGCACTTAAATATGATTGCCAGATGGGGCTAGGCATAAAACCTGCCAAGAGCTCCACTTTTCTATCAGATTTTACCCTACACAGAATTCACGAGCAGCTGCTTGAACATGAGAGTTGGTGCACTGCTGCTAGTTTCCCCATTACCAGTTGCATCTTTAACTCTACAGCTCCACTCCTCCCCATTCAATCTTTACCAGTCTTTTTGTGAAGCAGTTAGGCTTGCGACATGCAACATACCTCACAACACAAGGAAGCAAGGAAAGTAAAAGTAAAGGTAACTAACAGTACATGTATGACATTTTACATGTATGAGAAAGCTGCTGACAGGGCATTCTCTGTGAAGGATCCTCAGTTTCAGAATTCGCTTTCCAACATGGTCCATCAGAACTCAGATTTGTTAACTTTCCATACATGTTGCAAAGTCTATCTTTTTTCTTCTTTTTAAGTCTCTTGCAGAGAGCATGAGTCAAAATATTTAGGGGCAGTACTTTTGTGACGTAATTTTTAATTTATGTAATTGATTTTCATATCACACAATGGGAATCTACAAGGTCCTGTCCTGGTTACCCTGGTCTGGAGTCCTGTGCAAGTTTCGGCTGGCTCTTTTCCAGTCTGAACAATAGGCTCTGCTGGGCTGGAACTGTCTGACCCATGCACTAGCTCCCACAGCAGATCAAAAACTCCCTTTATCAGGAGTGGAGTTAAATCAAAGACTCCTTTAACTATTCTTCTTTCAGCTCCAAAAATCCCAATGCTTACAACAGAAACTACATGAATCACTTTGGCTCTGAGTCAAGCTGTCCCCTCCCATTGTGGGGCTGAGCAGCCTTAGCTCATCACTGCCCAGCAACTGTTTGTCCAAAGTGTCCACATACCGTATGCAGAAGCCTCCTAACTGGCCTCAGCAAGAGTTTCTAGTCTCTTCTATCCCTACCCCTGGCTCCAGGTGTGCTGGAAAATTGTACCTAGGGTGCTGGTAGCCAGTAGTGTTGTAGTTCATAAGGTAGAGCGCCTAGTGACTCAGTCCAGAATTTCAGGACCTAGCAAACTCTAAAGCAGTGTGAGGTTTACCCCAGGAAAAGAAATAACACTTTATGCCCCCACGTGGGGCTGACCTCATCTACTTTACCTCATGCTAAGGTTCATCTGTGGACCAGTTCATTTTTCCATGTACAGCATTGTATAGTTGTCATTGCAGTGTTACTCATGGGTTGTAGACCTCACTTCAGCTAAGGTCAGCTCACTTCAGCTCTCCACTTTATATTGAAAATACATGGGTAATAGTAAATACAAAATAATGAATTTGTGAAATAGTTCACAGAATGTTAATTATTTTGTGTAGCAGGCTTCATAGAATCAGTAAAACTGGTTTTGATTTGTCACCATAGAGGAAGAACTTTTTTTCATATGATTTATCGTATAAGCACCACACAAAAATTCAAAATATCTCTTATTCACGCTTGAGTAATATTCATTTCACTATCAGTAGTCTGGATCATAGCAAATACATTCCATAGCGAAGACACTTTCAACATACTCAGTAATCTGTGTCAAATTCTCTATGTGTACATCTACACTTGCTCCCTATCTCGAGATAGGCATGCAAATGTAGCCTACCGAAATTGCTAATGAAGTGGGGATTTAAATATCCCACGCTTCATTAGCATAATCTTGCCCGCACACTATTCCGATCACCAGCTGATTCGAACCAGGAAGTGTACTCCGGGCCGCGTTAATTCGAATCAAACCCCTTGGTTCGAACTAACGTTACTCCTCAAAAAATGAGGAATAACTAGATGTTCTTTTGATGACTAGGTCTTGCTACCTTCTGCATTACGGTAGTTTCTTGCAGGCTCAAGTCTTTGAATTTCTGTTGTTTCCTTTCCTGAGATAAAGGAACAATATTAACACTACAGGATATGTGGAATAAGAAAAACAAGTGTAAATTGGAATAATTTTATGATAATCTCTTAATACAATACTTTCTTAATTAACCAAAAAGGATGAATGGATGTCTAGTTTAATTGTTACAGAAATTATTTTTACCCTACCCTCTGATAATATTTTTATCTATTAGATCAGTCTTCAAAAAGTGCATTATTTGAGCCCAAACCCTAAAAAGACCTTAAACCATACTTTCCAGCTTCTAGCAGCCTCCATGCAGGTGCTATCACTGATATTTCCTTGAAATTGCACTAATATCACTAGACTTGTAATGACTTGTAATGTCATTGAGAACCCAGCATGGCCCAAATTAGGGAAAATGTTGGATCCTACATCTTTCCCAGCCGGTAGGGAGTTGCTGCTGTCGCTGAGGGAGAAGTGCCCCTTCCCCATCCAGGCAGTTCCTGAGCCCCTGGCTGGACGCGGATCATTAAGCAGCTGTGGGGCTGTGATGCAGCGCATCTTAGAGGGAACACTGTCCCAGACCACTGCTAAATAATAATGGTGCAGGTTGTCACAAATTAAACCATATTTTGGTTATCTAGGCTAGAAACATGAAAAATCAACCTACCCTAACCCCCCAAACTGTCCTTGTACAGAAGGAGGAACCTCAACATTTTCACTTCTCTATGTAACACCTCCACTTGTCTCAGACTTCTGTGCAATATAGTATTTCTCAGCTTGCTATGGGTAGAATTTGTCCCAATAAAAGACCTTACTTAATAATTACACGGATATATCACAAGCTAGAATAGAATCCAGCTCATTCTCCCATAACTGTGTTGGCGTTCCAGGGCTAAGAGTAAAATGTCCTAATCAAACCCACTCTTTATTTCAGTCCCTTCAGGTAAAAAGTTGTGATTGTCTATACACAGGACATTCTGCTGAATAAAAGATGGGCGAGGACATCTTTTATTGGACCAGCTTCTGTGGGTGAACGAGACAAGATTTAGAACTACACAGAGACCTTCTTTAGGGAGCAACATGGCTATAATAATACTGTAAACAATGAGTAAGAAGATAGGGTGATCAGATAACAAGTATGAAAAATTGTGACAGAGTGTAAGGGGGTAATAGGTGCATGTGTTCCCTGTAAACTGTGTGTATGTGCAGCTGCTCAGGAGAAATTTAAATGCTGCCCAGCTGATTAGCAGAGCTCCCTCAAGTAGGTTTTGTGTTTCTATTGGAGGTGCACATTCACACATGCCTCGGTGCACATTAAAAATCATTCTTCATATGGATGGAAAAACTACATATATAGATAGAAAAGATCAGAGGTAACATTGATAGTTGCCAATATAAGAAAAAAAGCCCTGAATATTGGGACTCTCCCTATAAAATCAGGGCATCTGGTCACCCTATAAGAGAGTGACCGTTCTACACGGTACCTCTTCAGAGGAGACCTGCCCGGTAAGCTTTGGCAGTGCGATGTGTTGAATGATTCAGACTTTTGTACCATTCTGCAGTGTTTCTCAAGCAGAGAGAATGGCTTCACTACAGAGTCACTATGCTTTTCCAAGAGAGTCTCAGAAAACCAATGGTAAATGAAGAAAAAAGCAAACAAGCAAGCAACAAACAAACAAACAAAACAAACAAAAACAAACAAACCAACCCCTCCAAAATCCCCAACCCTCCTTCCAAGGAATTTCTTTCTGTCTTAATATTTCGTGACCCAGAAAAAGCAGAACAACTGTTTATTGATTATTCTATAGATAGTTCTGCGTTTGCTGCATTCTAACAAAAATCAAGATCAATTAGTAAGCAGGATTCGGAAGCAAATGGTCTTGACCCCATGTTTTAACGTTTGTCCACTGCATTATGGTAGTCAGCATATGATGCAAAACACAAAATGACAGATGGTACATCTCTTCTAAGTGCTGCTAAGACTTTTAAGAATGTCAAACACTGTGGATACGTCTAAACTACATGGCTCCGTTGACGGAGCCATGTAGATTAGTTTACGCGAAAAAGGGAAATGAAGCGGCGATTTAAATAATCGCCGCTTCATTTAAATCAAAATGGCCACTGCGCTGTGCTGATCAGCTGATTGTCGGCACGGCACAGCAGTCTAGACGGGGATCTGCCGACCCCAGAACCCTTCGTTGGCAGATCCTGTAAGCCTCATTTCACGAGGCATAAAGGATCTGCTGACAAAGGGTTCTGGGGTTGGCAAATCCCTGTCTAGACTGCCGCGCTGTGCCGACAATCAGCTGATCGGCACAGCACGGAGGCCATTTTGATTTAAATGAAGCGGCGATTATTTAAATCGCAGCTTCATTTCCCTTTGCCGTCCTGCCTAATCTACATGACTCCGTCGACGGAGCCATGTAGTCTAGACACACCCTGTCATTGCACATAACAACAATCAACAGGGAACAAAGTTAAAATAGATTATTAAAAAGCAATAACTAAAAAGCAAGATGATACAGTATTTTGTCAGCAGTTGAAAGTCTGGTTCTCCTCACATGATGCAGTGCTAATGTCCAAACAAGCATCTGTGTGTAAATTACACCAAGTTTGTGTATGTTGCTATTGTAATTGCACATACAAATAAGACATTTGTGTTTACAAAAATGGGGAGTGCAATAAATAAATAAAAATCAGTCCAATAAAGTATTTTTCTAATAGCTATTGAATAAAAATATCCTGTGTTAATAGTACTAACAAGTGACTCAGCCAGCCTGCAAAATGTGGAATTCAAGCACAGGACTCAAATTTTGGCTTTTGATCATAGAGATAGGATTAGTGAGCAAAGTCTCATTTTGACAGTGACATTAATGTATAACTCTTCCAAAGAGATAGTTGCTCAGTTTTTCATAATGTCAGGGCGTTGATGAAATTTAAAGGGAGAGAGAAAAAAAGAACAAGTGATATTGAAGATACATTTGCACCTCTGAAAATGCTCAGTAGATAGATCCCTTTCCCTATGGAAAAATAGGGAGCAGTAGAACAAACAAAAAAAAAAAAAACCAGAATGAGAGTGCAAATGAGAAACACACAATCGTGTTTGTAATCGGATTTATCTTTTGTTCTAAATTCGTATTGTCTATGCACTTTTCACACTTAGAAAGATTGAATGGGAATGTGCTGGCTAAGTATTTCAGATGTGACACAAATGTACGCTGGTATGTGCTGACGCTGCTAACCTGCCATTAATTCACTGTGTAGCACTGGAAACTTTTTTTTAAGTATAAGAACAGATTTATCTAGGGTTTTCTCAAAATACAAACTAGATGTTCTTTTGATGACTAGGTCTTGCTACCTTCTGCATTAGTTGTTGTCTCAATTACGGATACAAAAACATCTTTGCATTGAGGCAGAGTTCAGGATCTATCAAACCTGTATACTATCTACATTGCTATTTGTATCAGAAACCTGGACCTTCTCACAGGCAAACTTGGAAAAATCAGAGGCATTCCATATGTGCTGTCAGCAAATAAACTGGCTTGACTTTGTGAATCTTGCTGAGATGTGGGCTCCCTTAAATCATTCTTTATATTCACTGGCATGTTGCATGCTCTTTGGCTATGTTCACAGAATGGCCCAGAACACCCCAGCATACAGTGCTTTCAACCCCTCCATCAATGCACAAAGGGGGACATGCCTTGACTCTGGCACTGCCCTAGGATTTGTAGGATTGAACCAGATTTGGGAATTTCACTGTAAAATACTTGGCCCGATGCCATCAACTGTAGTCACTTTGGCTAGCACAACAGTCCTATGTGTGTTTGATGATCATGATGCCTCAAAACAGAAATATAGGATTATAGTTATATTTAAGGTAGGGCTTATCTATACGTAGAGTGTTAACTAAAGGTATGATTCTAATTCAGTTTAGTTAAATTAGTGCAACTTTGTGTTACTGCTGGTTAAATCAATATAAACCAGGTTTAAATCATTGTAAGTGCATCCACAAGTTTCATTAGTTCAGCATCACATATATCTACTCACTACCATTCCTTCAGAGCAATCTCTTCACACTTATATTAAATCACATTGCTCCCAGCTCCTACGAATTAACTTAGGATCAAAAGACAAAAACATGTACACCTGCATAGATATAATACCCTGTCATAAGTCATAGAACTTCATGACATTGTGATTTAAAAATTAACACTATATAATAGCAATAAAACATATGACATGGATTATGAACTAGCTAATTGATAGCTTTCAAAATCAGGAATCAAAATGGGGGCATTTCTAGTGGGGTTGCCCAGTTGTTCAACACTTTGACATTTCCTTTGTGATCTAAAAGTAAACATAAAATCACTAATTATAAAATTTGCAGACGACACAAAGATAGGCAGAATGGTAAATAGCAGTCAAAGAATCACCTGGATCACTTGGTAGGCTGAGCACATACAAACAAAATGTGCAGGGCCATCCTTACCCAGACACAAAATATGCAGTTGAGAAGGGCACCCAAAATTTTGGGGCCCCACTGTCCACCCACCTGCCTCTTCCTTTCCCTGTTCTGTGGCTCTGGAAAGGATCTAGTTAACTTAAAAGACAAAAAGCCTGCCAGAGCTTTTAGTAGAACACTGGACCCATGAAAGAGCCATTCCAGTGGTAATGATGCCACTTAACAGGCATTTGCCAACCCAGGTATGTCCTGTCAGTTTCTGAATTTACTGTGTTAGTCTATAGGAGCTTAGTTTAAAATTTGCTTTCAAATATTTTATTAGTTTATTGCTTTGCTGAAGATTATAAACCCACATCTCTAAAAAATCATGCTCTCCCCTCCCCAGGCTGTTGTTAGGCATAGGAGCACTAGTATAATAGTACTGTGTGTAGGGCTCCATAAATCCTAATGATGGCACGGAAAATGTTTTAATAGAGTCAAATGCAAAGTTAAACATCTAGGAACAAGGAATGCAGGTCATACCTACACAAAGAAGGACTGTATCCTGGAAGCAGTGAATCACAGGTACTTCTGCAAGTAGCCCACTAACAGCTAGCCAGAGATAAATGATCAGATCTTGGTCTACATGCAAATTTTGGGTCAGCATAACCATTTTGGTTAAGAAAGTTTTAACCAAACTGTTTATACCAGTACAATGCCTAGGATGGGATGTAATTATATCCGTAGAAAAGTAGTATAGTGCCTATTCACCTCTTATACAACAATAAGCCACAGTCTTATATACACATATAGTTAAAGTAGTACAACTTGTGCATATAGGCAAGGCTCAAGTCTCCATAGACAGCTGAAAACGAAGAATAAACTCAGCAGTGGTCTAAAAAGATGAGAGAGTCTCTGACAATAGTGAAGTTCAGAAAAATACAGTTGGCCAAAGCCATGTCTATACACAAAAATTGTGCTCCCTTAGCTATACCACTACAATTAAAGTGGTATAACCCCTTTACATGGAAGCACTTATAGCAGCCTTATATTAGTATAACTATTCTCCTAGAGGAAAGGAATAAGCTTCACTGTAATAAAATACCTTTATATTGATATAACACTGTCCACACTGAAGGGTTGAACCAATTTAGTTATTTTGGCAGGAAAACAATCACATGCCTAACTGAAGAAGTTAATTAATACAAGCACTATGTGTAGACTAGGTCTGAAAGTTTAAAAAGTAATAAAAAGCACATTGGATTTCCAAAACTTTTTTTAAATGAACTTGCCTCATGATGGTAGTAACTCCATGATAGCAATGTGCGACTACATCAAAGGAGCCAATGGCAACTGGACATAGAAACCAGCTATTCTGCCAAGGTAAAAAACAGCTGGAGGGCAAGTAAGAAGAAAACATCTGCATGAATTCATATAGGATATGTATACTGTATGTGTACAGGCCTATATTTCACGTGGATATCTAATCTAAGCAGCTCTGTCCACTTCCCACTAGGCCACCATTCCCACATTACTCAGTGTGTGGGGGTGGGCCACGTGAGAGAAAAAGATCTTTCACATCATTTTCCTGCCCTCTCAGATAGTGGGTCTGAAGGGAGTATTTTTGGATGTGATGGTGGAAGAGTATTGTTTGGAGACTGATGCAGAAGTTTCTGTGCAGCACTATCAGCTGATGGTCTGAGCCTGGTTCCTGAGATACTACTGAGCAAAGCTGTCCTGTACATAAGACCGTTCTGGGAAACCGCTCTGGGCCTTGCATGTTGGAGGCCCTGAGGGGCCCAGGGCAGTCTGCGGGATTACTGGGGGCACTAGTGCCAGCCTCAGGAGTTGGACCTATCTCTTGCACTCACCAGCAGTGATGGAAACTGCAGGAAGCAGAGTGACCCAGCTGTAGCCTTTTTTGCTCCCTCGAGTGACATGGCTGGGAGCCAAATTCAGGGGAATGGAGCATGCTGGGGCCAGGTCACTCCACTTTCTGCCACTGTCATGAGTGCAGGGGGCCCAGCCCCTGCTGCCAATGCCTGGTGCATGGCCCCCCGGTAATCCCTGGGCTGCATCACTTAGAGGAGGGGGCTTGAGGGAAGGGGTACAATGAGGGCAGGAGATGGAGAATGAGGGGTGGGAAGAGGTGGGTAGGGGCAGAGCAGAGGTGGAGCTTGGAGAAAGGGATGGAATAGGGGAGGGGCAGCATGGGGGTGGAAATAGGCAGGGTGGGGACAGGGCCTAGGGCAGAGGGAAGGTTGTCCTGGACCCCACACCTCCTTAGAGATGGCCCTGCTGCTGGGGATTGTACCCTGTAACAAATCAGGCTCCGCTCCTGCCCTGAGATCCAGCCCAAATAGCCTTGGATGGTTTCGGTTTGTTTGCATCTCCCTGTGTTTTATTTACAGTACCTCCACCAAAACCCCATGCAACCATTCTATTTATAAGTTTTCTCTAGTCCTCAGCTCTTTCCTGAGGAAGAAAGCTTACCACACTGAGATCTTATTTCCTGTAGACTTCCTTCCAGTGCTATTTAACTATCCTCACAGCTAACGAGCTAAGTAACTTCTTAGCTCATCAACCCCCTTCCTATTCCAAGTTTCATTATTTAATTAAGTTCTCCACACTTCCATCAGACTTTTTTCCCCTGGAGAACTAGTTAATTCTTAAGTGACCAGAGTGCTGGATCAGCCTAAGGGAGGAGGCTTCAAATGTGGATGGGCTTGCATATCCATCTCCCAGAACTCAGTGGCTACATCTACACTGGCGCATTCTCATGCAAAAACTCTTTTGCGGAAGAGTTCTTCTGCAAAAACTCTTCCAGAAGAGAGCATCTACACTGGCATGTGCTTTTGCGCAAGAGATGTGCTTTTGCGCAAGAGCATCCATGCCAGTGTAGATGCTCTCTTGTGCAAGAAAGCTCTGATGGCCATTTTAACCATAGGGCTTTCTTGCACAAGAAATTCATGTTGCCTGTCTACACTGGCCTCTTCTGGAAGAGCTCTTGCACAAGAGGGCTTATTCCTGAGCAGGAGCGTCAGAGTTCTCGCGCAAGAAGCCCTGATTTTATACATTAGAACGTCAGTTTCCTTGCGCAAGAACACGCGGCCAGTGTAGACAGGCAGCAAGTTTTTGCACAAGAGCAGCTGCTTTTGCTCAAGATCACGCCAGTGTAGACACAGTCAGTAGGTACAGGCTCTCAGCACTCTGTCACATGCCTCCTGACTGAAGGTACCTGTTGGGAAGCTGATTTGGGAACTGAGTGGGTGGATCTTGGGAGCAGGCCTGCTGCTGAGGGAGGGGGAAAGCAAAGTGGGCAATTGCCCTGGGGTCCAACAATTCAAAGGGGGCCCTGGACTCCCAAATGCCTCCACGGCACCCGGAGCAGCAGTAGAAGCTGGAACCTTGGGCCCTTTAAATCTCCACTGGAGCATCCTTGTTCCAAAAGGCTCTGAGGGCTGGCTGCCCTACTCCTGCCCCTTCTGGAGGCATGGAGTCACCCCCACACACATACCTTACCTGGGGGCCCGTGGAGGTTGACAGCTCCCCTGTCAGGGAAGAAGGCACAGATAATAGGAGTGCATGTTTAAAAGGAAAAAAGAGTTTGCTTTGTGACTCCCTGCTTTTGGGAGGCAGCTGACAAAAGACCAGGGTATGGAGAGGGTGGAAATCACAGACTTTAAAAGTCAGAGGATACCGTCATGGTCATTTAGTTTGACCTCCTGCACACTAAAGGCTATAGTACTGTGGTGTCCAACATGCTAGCCACTAGTCACATGTGGCTAGTTGGCTTGAACAATGTAGATATTTGGCCAGTTGAGTGTGTCTAGTTCACTATAGCCACTATAATGGCTACTGCTCCAGAACTGGCTGGACATCATGGCCACAGAACCTTCCCCGCTCACTCCTGTGAAAGACCCATAACCTCTGGCTGAGTTCCTGAAGTCTTCAAATCATAATTTAAAGGCTGCAAGTTATAGAGAGTTAATCATTTACAGTAGTTTAAACCTGCATGTGACCTATGACCCCGCTGTAGAGGAAGGCAAGACCCCTCTAAGGTCTTTGCCAATCTGACCTGGGGAAAAATCCCTTCCTGACTCCATATATGGCAATGAGTTGTAGGCAAAACTCACCAGCCAGATGCCAGGGAAAGAATTATCTGCAGAAACTCAGAGCCTCCCCATCCAGTGCCCCATCACCAGCTTTGGAGATATTTGCTGCTAGCAGTCACAGAATTAAGTCCATTTATTCTGCAAAATGGATTATGGAACATATCCTCCATTTCAGATCCTGCCTGTGGTCTCAAGGAACACAGTGGAGTTTTGCCTCAGTCAGGCTGCATCAGAAATGTAAAGTTAAAGGGCTGTTTAGCTGCCACACTGGCAGCTCCCCTTTTGCCTATGAGTGGAAATGAGAACAACATTGGGCTATCCTTAGGCACCAGAGTGCACATCACCTATTGGTAGTCCCCTTATTAGCACCTCCACTATCTTCTAGCGCCTCTCACCTACTGGTAGCCCCACTGGTCAGTGTTTCCTCCTGTTCACCAACACCTCCTGCCCACTGCAATCAGCTGTTCTGTGGCATGCAGTAGGCACCGGGAGGAGGGGGCAGAATGGGAGGGGGAAGAGGTGGGGCTGGGGTAGAATGGGGGCAGGGCCTGGGGTGGAGCTGGGGGGAGCTACTCCCTTGTGTATGCTTAGTAACTTCATTTGCTCCCCACAGAGGATTATTAAGGGTATGAGTTGACAAGAGGGGAAAAGTAGCCCTTAAGAATCTGAAATGGGGTCTTTTGTTTTTCTTGACCTTGAGACTCCCAGCAACACAAAGAAAAAGCCTCACTGCTGATAAGGGAACACATGAGGGAAACTGAAGAACAGTGAAAATAAAGGCACATGAATGCCTGCAGAGCTGCCTAGAGAGATATCCCATGCAGCAGCCTCAGCTGCCTAGGATCAGGCTTCTGGGCAAGGCTCATCATAATGGAACATGGATAAATGTCCCACAATGGACTTTATTTTTCTGTTGGTGGGGCTCTTGTTAAAATATTTTTGATTCTTTTCTGCACAATCAAGACCTGTGATACATCTATTAGGCAGCAGAGAATTCGGTGCCAACATTTCCTCTTACTGATGAGGTAGAATTTTTCTGGGGGCAGTTTGGAATTAGGAAAAGGACATGAAACAGTGGCTGTTTCTTTATTCCAGCCTGCCTTTAACCCAGTGACTATTTTCTTCCACAATGAAAATATACCTGAAGTGGATGTTCTGCATTATGTTCCATGTTATGCTAAAGAGTTGCAGCCTCCAATTTAAGTTTGATTGATTTAGAGTTTGGAATGGTGAATTTAAAGGCACCATTGAACTTTTCCTACAATATGTTCCCATATATTTTATGTAGGTTTTGAGCAGGGTTATTGTAAGTATCCTGGGTAGCCATGAGCTTGTTTGCTCTGTGACTCTACAGGGAATTTTAGTCTAGGGTGTGGTGTGAGGAAATATGTAGGTCTGACACATAGCGGTAATTATAAAGGATTTATTTTATAGCTTTGTTTTATATAATTATATAGATTTTGTTTTATAAGCTGTGTTTTATAGCAGCTGCTAGGTATTAAAATGTACTTTGTTTTAGGTCTTATATGTAAGTAAGAGATTGTAGAATACATTGTTTTTCAACTTTTTAAGTCTGTAAGAAATCCTTCCTGTTCCTTCGTAAGATAAATTGCTTTATCTGAAATGAACTGTCCTTTGTGTAAGTGTGGAATGTGTGAAGACAAGAGACAGAAGAAGCCAGTACCAGATGGTCAGAATGGTTAACAAGGAGGTGTGAATTCAGGCATCAGTCAAATTCAGGATGGTCAAAGAGAGGCCAAGATAAATCAGCTGCAGTCACTCCCAGGACATTCATCAAAATACTGATGGAGCATGACAATGGAAGTAGCCTTGAGGTAAATACAAATTAACAATTAGATGATGACTCCTGCATGGCACTGTAAAACCCATAGACTATGTTGGAACTTACAACTATAAAAGTGGAGTGTGTAGCCATGAAGCTTTGGGTTTGTCCTGTGAAGACAGCTTTAGAGCAGTGGATCACAACCAACAGAACCTGGCTCCTTCCTCAGGCCCAGCCTAACTGGCCACTAGGCTGGCATGAGCACCAATGAGACAGGTAACTATAACACCAGCTGCAGGACACGTGTGTGAACATGAATGCATACATATACTGATATCTATGTTGTATGTGCATTTAACACAGCATATTGCCTTTTTCCCCAGAAAAAATCCTGTTCTTCTTATAAGCATAATGAATATATGTGCTTTGTTTCTCATACACACAAATCTGAAGATGGTAGGGACTCCATTAGATGCAACATGTGTGGGGAAATGGTCATGTTTGTAGGCAGAGCCCAGTAGCACAATAGAGAAAGACCTAATTCCCAAACTCTCAAGGACCCTTCCTCTTTCCCTGAGCCAGAGGGCTGGAGGATTACAAGCAGTCCTGCAGAGATTAATGAAGGCCTATTTTGAGTAACAAGGTTTCTCTACTTTTGGGAGAGGGGGTTGGAACCATTGAGAGCCAGGTTGACACAAGCACTAGTAATGTGGGGGAAGACTATCAGGGATGGGAAGCAGGGGAAGAAGCAGGATAAGGAACATCAGCCAGTGCTTTTATTTATGCAGGAGTCCTCGTCCCCAGGGAGAGGTTGCCCAGCAGTGGGTAAGGCAGACTATACAGTTGGGGAGGAGGTTTTGATGTGCTCAGCTCCAGGAGCAGAAGAATTTCCTGAAGTCAGACAGGTAGAGAGAGGCTCCAAGGACACTGCTGGGGGGATGGCAACTGAGGGTGGCCTACAACTATCTGAATCACACAACGTTTTCACAGTTGAAATGGATAACAGGTTTTCCGTGTTAAGCATTTTTGGAAAGAAGGGAGTGAAGAGAGGGGAGCCTGTGGATGCAATGCAAGCACATCAACCTGGGGAAAGGAACTCAGGGTTAGCGGGCTTGAGCAACTTCAGAAAGAACTTCAGAGTTGGGATTAGAAGATGGGGATTTAGGAAGTCCACCAGTTGAGGAAAATGAACTAGCCAACAAGGGGGAAATGGAGACAGAAAAGGGAAGAATGAGAAGAGAGGGTAAGTCAGAGAGGTTTAGTAGGAGAGAGTCAACAGTCAACTAGGTGTGGAGTGCACATACCTGTCACAACTTGGACCTGAGCCTTTATATAGATGAAGATTCCAACTTGGAATGTGCACTTCATCCTGAGCATTGCCAAAAGTAAATGATCTTCAGTTTTTGAAGGGGCAGGATTTGGATCTAGCAGGGACCCAGGAAATAAAACTATGTTCTAGGCACGATGTTTTGAAGGTTTAAAGGTCCTATCTTTTTGGTCCATAGAACCTGACGCTTATTGTTCTAAACCGGTGATGTTTTTGATGTTGAGGATAATAGAAATGGAGCTGGGAAGGGTTTGTTAGTTGATTTCTGTTAGTTGGGTGTGAGCTATCATTGGTGATTCAGTAGCTGAGTCATCTGAGGGAGATGTTTATTAAAACATTCCTGTTACTCCTTTGCATTTATAAGGCATAAGTGTATTCTTTTCCTGGAAAACTGGGCATCAGAGTGATGGGATTATATTTTCAGATGCTCTGGGGCAATAAATGCTTTTAAGAGAAGCAGGATCTATATGACAGTTTAAAAAGGGGATGGTATGTGCTGAAATTTTCTACCTAGTGGCTGTGTATGGCCATTCATTTCCCAGTGCTATTGGGAAATGTTACAGGGGAAGAGATGGAGTAAGTAGTGGGACAAAGCCCCTAAAAAGGACTGCTTTCCTCCTGCAACAGGCAGGCTCCTTCTTACGTACATATTGATGTAAAACAGCATTCTAGCACAGTGACTACAGGTTATGCAAGTGCTATATCAATACCAGAGGGTGTTTAAGGTATTTTTTTCCCCAGAACATGTAGCCATATTGAATTGCTCTGAAGACTGCCTTAGGAAGGCTTTCTTGTACCTTTGAAATAGAATTCCCTATAAATACAGTGCTATATGGTGGTGGTTAGTTCAGGGTAAATTGCATGTTATCCACCTTTGAGGGATGTACTCTGAAGATAAAGGCTGTGCCTGAGAAGCCTAGTCTGCATGAAGGGAGACAATGGAATACTTTTTATTCTGCCCTCTTAGCCTTGGTCTACACTAGGGGAGTTATTTTGAAATAACCCCCCCCCCCCTTATTTCAAAATAACAACCGGAGTGTCCAAACTACCAAGACCATTATTTCAAAATAACAGGCTGGTTATTTCCGAAATCTGTACTCCTGTTTTCCTTGGGGAATAAGCTTATTTCAAAATAGTTATTTTAAATTTAGTTATTTCGAAATAATATCCTAGCATAGACATGCTTTTAATGTCTGCATCTGGGACTTATTGGCTTCAAAACCCGAGAGTGCCACTGTTCCATTGCCAGACTGATATGAGACAACTGGCTTTTGGACTCGTTCAGATACACACAAGAGGACTCAGCATCTTGCTTGATAAGGAAAGACAGACATTTGCTGCATATTTTCTTTGATAATGGTAGCAGGTGTTAACATACTAGGTTTTATATTGCTTGTGGCAGAATTGCTTTAGGCTTGTCTTTTAGCACAGAATAACGTATCTGAAACTCAGTTCACACGATTTGTGAATTCATAACTGGCCGTGGGGAAGAATGAGTTCAGTGGAATGAGGAAGGAAGGGGGACTAAGATACCAAATAGATCTTTTAGATTTCAGAACAAAGAGTCTGGCATGGGGAGGGTTGGGATGTTTTCTTTTTGTACCTGTGTTTCATCTAGATTTAGATAGTAAATTCTTGTTTTTGAAATAATCTTCAAAACAACAACAAGAACAGAGAGGGAAATGTAGGGATGTGTCAAGGTACCAGTCCCTTTTTAAAAAGACCTTTTTCTTTTCCAATGTTTTTGCTTTGTTTTGAAAGTAGGAATAATTGGGCCCATAATCTTTTATATCCCTTGAGTGAGCAGACTCAGAAAGGGAACTTTTTTATATCACTCTACAGGTAGATACTGAATTTATGCTTACTTGCTTAATATATGTATATAAGGGGATATTAATTTCTCCATTATGCATCAATTAGAAAAAGATAAAGTAAAGCAAAATAAAGATTTTTTTTACATTTACAAATCTCTATGATTCAGGGCGGGGGAAGTGTGTGTGTGATAGAATAGGATTACTGAGCAGTAGCAACATTTTCTCTGTAATCGTTATCCTTTTCCTGGGTAAGTGCTATCTGCTGATACAAATCCCCAAGATCCTGACTTCCCCTTTCCTTCCCTGTAAGCATTAGAGAGAGGAAATGATTCCTGCCACTGAGCCAAAGGGGCCATATTTACATGGCCCCACATTATGTGAAAAGGAAATCCTGTTTCAGAGAATGCAGAGGGAAAACAAGTACATTGTCTATTCTTTTATTTTTTTTAGTCTCCCTGCCCCTACCCCTCAACATACCTACTTCCTGAATCACCATTTTTGTGGTGGTCGGTCTCATTACAGATGTCTTTGTGTCTGAATTTTCTACCTCTGTTCTTGAAAGTAGTGATTGCAGGGACATTACTCTCATCATTCCAGACTCTGCACAATATATTATTTAATTGTGTTGTGGACTATTCCACTGCACATTCCTACTGCTTTGTAAGTTTCACTTGTGGTGGCCACACACTTCCTGCTCTCCAGGTGATTGTCTTTAAGCTCTGCATCAAAATAAAGATGTGACATAAGCTTTTTGAATCCTGTTGAGGAGAGAGGAAGCAGGACACGTCACTGCTCTCAGAGAGAGGGAGGGTATTGCCATTTCAAATCCTAAAGCAACTGTCTGGAGCAGCTTCAGAGGCTGCCTTAGGAAAACAAAGCAAAGGGGAGCATGGGGCTTGGCTTCCTTTCAGGCTACATCTATGCTACCCTACATGCTGCTGCCTGTTTTGTGTATGTACACACTTCAGTGTGTAGCTAATGCGTCAGTGAGAGACTCTGGCAGGGTGAAAGCAGTGGGGGGAAAGGCTCCCCGTGCTTGGGAAAGACTCAGGCAGCAGGAAGCAGCCTCTGTACTGCCAGGGCCTTTCTCTGCATCAGGAAAAGGCTTTGTGGGGAGACACTTCACTGCTAAAAATAGCCACATAGACAGGAGAGGCACTGCTTGGGTGTGTAGAGAGCCATCTAGGATACATACTACCAGGTTCAGGACTGTCTTTAGCGGGGGGTGGGCAATAATTTTAGAAGGGGGGCCACTTCACAAATTTTTGAAGTGGCCCCGGGCTGCTCCAGAAGGGGCAGGGCCTCAGGCGGACGGGGGTGGGGCCGAGATCTCACCTGAAAAGTGTGGCAGTGAACATTTTAATGAATTAGGGGCCAAAGACTTACAGACACATATAATTTTTCTTCCCAGTGACAAGCTTGATTTAGAGCCTAAATTTTCTATAACCTTTCTATATGGTGGGCAGGGAACTGGATCTCTCGAGGTCCCTTCAGTTCTAGTGTTCTATGATTCTATAGATACAGATCTGGATTCAAACCTGTGGCTCAGGTCCCTCTCCAGTTTATGTGTAATGGACAAGAAGTAGGCACATTTAAATAAACTCCCCTTATCAGGAAGAGGAAAATCTCTCTCACACAGATACCTCTATTTTAGTAAGGCATTTGATACAGTACCACATGGGGAATTATTGGTTAAATTGAAAAATATGGGGATCAATATGAAAATTGAGAGGTGGATAAGCAACTGGTTAAAGAGGAGACTACAGCGGGTCATACTGAAAGGTGAACTGTCAGGTTGGAGGGAGGTTACTAGCGGAGTTCCTCAGGGATCAATTTTGGGACCAAGATCTTATTTAATCTTTTTATTACTGACCTCGGTACCAAAAGTGGGAGCGTGCTAATAAAGTTTGCGGATGACACAAAGTTGGGAGGTACTGCCAATTCAGAAAAGGATCGGGATATCATACAGGAAGATCTGGATGATCTTGTAAATTGAAGTGATAGCAATAGGATGAAATTTAATAGTGAGAAGTGTAAGGTTATGCATTTAGGGATTAATAACAAGAATTTTAGTTGTAAGCTGGGGACACATCAGTTGGAAGTAACGGAAGAGGAAAAGGACCTCGGAGTCCTGGTTGATCACAGGATGACTATGAGCCTCCATTGTGACATGGCCATGAAAAAGGCTAATACGGTCTTGGGATGCATTAGGCGAGGTATTTCCAGTAGAAATAAGGAAGTGTTAGTGCCGTTATACAAGGCATTGGTGAGATCTCATTTGGAATACTGTGTGCAGTTCTGGTCTCCCATGTTTAAGAAGGATGAATTCAAACTGGAACAGGTACAAAGAAGGGCCACTAGGATGATCCGAGGAATGGAAAACCTGTCTTATGAAAGGAGACTCAAGGAGCTTGGCTTGTTTACCTTAACCAAAAGAAGGCTGAGGGGAGACATGATTGCTCTCTTTAAATATATTAGAGGGATAAATACCAGGGAGGGAGAGGAATTATTTAAGCTTAATACCAATGTGGACACAAGAACAAATGGATATAAGCTGGCTATTAGGAAGTTTAGACTTGAAATTAGACGAAGGTTTCTAACCATTAGAGGAGTGAAGTTCTGGAACAGCCTTCCAAGGGAAGTAGTGGGGGCAAAAGACCTATCTGTTTTCAAGATTAAACTAGATGGGTTTATGAAGGGGATGGTTTGATGAGATAACATGATCTTGGTAACTAATTGACCTTTCACTATCAGTGGTAAATAGGCCAATGGAGGGATGATAGGAGTTACTATAGAGAACTTTTTCCTGTGTGAATGGCTGGTGAGTCTTGCCCACATGCTCAGGGTACAGCTGATTGCCATATTTGGGGTCGGGAAGGAATTTTCCTCCAGGGTAGATTGGCAGAGGCCCTGGAGGTTTTTCGCCTTCCTCAGTAGCATGGGGCACGGATCACTTGCTGGAGGATTCTCTGCATCTTGGGGTCTTTAAACCATTTGAGGACTTCAATATCTGAGATATAGGTGAGAAGATTATTCCAGGAGTGGGTGGGTGAGATTCTGTGGCCTGCATTGTGCAGGGGGTCAGACTAGATGATCATAATGGTCCCTTCTGACCTTAAAGTCTATGAGTCTATGAGTCACCCTTCTAGCACAATAGCCCCTCAACACCCATGTAGTTTTATCGCCTGAGTAGATTCACGTGTGCCTGTGTTTTGGTTTGAGGTCCCTATTGTTTCTTGCATTTATCCCAAATGAACATCAACTGATACACTCACCAGTTTCAATGATGCTACATCCAACCTACAATATTGTGTTAGCACCTAGACATCAATCAAGTCAGGGCCCATTGCACAAACATTGTATAAACATCTTTGCCTTAAGAATCTTATGGCCTAAAAAAGAAAACATAGAAGTAGACGAGGCAAACAAGTGGTTCATGGCAAGGGGGTACGGAGAAGCAAGGTAACAAAACTATAAGTTATTGAGAGCAATTCTTAGGAAAAGTAATCACAACTTGCCATCATAGGTTGTGTTGGCTGTGCCCTCAGGGTATGTCTACACTAGCCCCCCTAGTTCGAACTAGGGAGGCTAATGTAGGCATTTGAAGTTGCAAACGAAGCCCGGGATTTAAATATCCTGGGCTTTATTTGCATCTTCCTGTCCGGGCGCCATTTTTAAATCCCCCTAGTCCGAACTAACTGCCCGCGGCTACACGCAGCAGTCAAACGTTAACTCGAACTAAGTCCTTAGTTCGAGTTAACTGTTACACCTCATTCCACGAACTAGGGGGCTAGTGTAGACATACCCTCAGAGCCAACAGTGTGGGAGCGAACAAGATGAAAAAAGAAAGAGCAACAATCAATGCATATTAGTGATTCCCAATGAAGCCAGTGAGAATTGTTCATGTACACTGGCTGCATGTTCAGTCCCCAAATGCATACATTTTGTGAGCAAAATATTCATAAGGATATAATGTAGCTATTGATATTTGTTGTCTCTATGTTAAACCTTTATCTAAAGAAAAGATACCCTCCCTACTGTGAGGTCAGTTGCTATATTGCATTGAGTAGCTACAGCCAGTAGAAAGGGAATACACACTTATGTGTTTGCACATGGAGAATTCACATTTGATTTTTCCTTCCTTTGTTACAATAAAGTAAATATGAAAGATAGTGGTTACTTTCCACTCAAACTTTGTCACCACAACTCACTCCCTTCCTCCAGCAAAGATCTAGGTATGCCATTTGTTTTGTGTTCTCTACAGAACTGGTAAAAAATAATAGAATATTTAAAGAAAAAAAAAACAATTTTCACTGAAAAAACATGAACAGTTTCCTATGGAAACCAAACCAATTTTTTTGCTTCTAATTTCTCTCACACTTCTCTTTTTAATTTCTGCCTACTCCGTATTAGAATAAAAAAAGAAAAACAAGGAACAAAGAGGGCAAAGGAGGAAAAAATATCAGAAACCAACCAACCAAAATAATAACTGAACATGAACTTTCTAAAGAGGTAGGCCCACAATGCCTTTTCTATGGTGTTACAAGCGGTGGTAGATCTCTGAGATCATTTCACCATCAACGTGAGCTGGTTTGGGAAATGCATGATACATGCATCTTTAGCAACACCAGTCTATACAGAAATCTGCAGGCTGGAACTTTCTTTCCAGATGATTACACTGGGGATGTGGAAATTCCAATAATAATACTGGGAGACCCAGCCTACCCTTTACTTCCAAGGCTCATTGTCATGGGGCAGACTCACCACCACGGCACCTCCAGCTGGTTGCTCTGGAAATTAGCTTGATGACTCGCTGGACACCTCCCTCTAGATCAGTGGTCACCAACCAGTCGATCGGGATCTACTGGTAGATCTTGGAGCCTCTGACAGGTGATCCTGACTGGCTTGTCCAGGAAGTTATCAAGTGCTGGCACTTCAGTTGCCCCTCCACCCACTGTCATGCTGCTTCTGTCCTCTGCCTTGAAGCTCCCCCCCTTCCTCCAGGGAGCCTGCTGCTTGCAGTGCAGGTTGTGGGAGGGAAAAGAGGGGGGGCACTGATGTCAGGGTGTCCCTTCTTCCCCACTCCTATACCCCATCTGCACACACAGAGAGAAGGGGATGGAGGGTGCCTGGCAATGCAAATCTCTGTCACTCTCACACACTGTGGTTTTGACTACACAGCTTTTTGTGGAAGAGATCTTCTGCAAAAACTTCTTGTGCAAAAGCACATTGCAAAAGTGATGTGCTTTTACACAAGGGTGCGCCCCACGCTGCATGGACGCTCTTGTGCAAGAAAGTTCTGATAGGCTCTTTTTGCACAAGAAATCCCTGTTGAGCGTCCACACATCTTTTTGCGCAAGAGTTCTTGCACAAAAAGGAGTTATGCCTCGTAGAAGGAGGTATAACTACACCGCCAAAAGCCCTCTGTTCTGTTGATTGACTGTAGATTTTCTTGAGCAAAAACACGCTTGAGTTGTGGATGCTCTGCAAAAACCCTGTAGTGTAGACATAATCTGTCATTCTCACAAACATACAGGCCAGGTCTACACTCGCGGCTTCTTGCGTCAGAAGTATGCAAATAAGGCTAGGCATGGAATATCGCCAAGCCTCATTTGCATACCTAATGAGCCACCATTTTTGCAGAAGAGGTTCTTGCACCAGAAGGAGCTGTCTACACTGCCCCCCTTCTTGTGCAAGAAAACCCCTCTTGCGCAATGCTGTTATTCCTGAAAATAATTGGTGTAACAGCATTGCGCAAGAGGGGTTTTCTTGCACAAGGGGCAGTGTAGACAGCTCCTTCTGGCGCAAGAACCTCTTCTGCAAAAATGGTGGCTCATTAAGTATGCAAATGAGGCTCGGTGATATTCCACGTTTTAACCTCACTTGCATACTTCTGACGCAAGAAGCCACGAGTGTAGAAATAGCCACACTGTCCTTCACTCTCCATTCCTGACCCAACACATACATGGGGGATTGTTGTTAACACACTTTGCAAGCAGTAAAAGTAGTATTTTGGGTTTTTGACTGGTCTGTGCATTTCATAATTTTCATTTCTCTCTTACATTTAATTCTTTGAACAGTGAGTTCTAACAAGACCACAGCCTGTACCCCAACCCAGCCTGGTGAAAGTGAGTGAGGAAGGGGAGAAAGAGGGGTGGAGGGTGAGGCCTTGGAGAATGGGTGGAGCAGGGGCAGGGCATCAAAGAAGGGGCAGGATGGAAGTGGGGCAAGGGTATTTGGGTTCAAGGTAGAGCTTACATTACACTTAAATTGAAAAAAGTGATCTTGTGGTTAAAAAGCTTGGAGACCACTTCTCTAGATGGTGTCTCCCTCTGTTCCTCTTTGACCACGGCATCCTCTTCAGACACTGCCCTCTGGCAGTGCCCACTCCAGTCTCTTTGAGCCTCCTTCTGGGGGTGTTTAATCCTGCTTGCACACCAGGGTCCTCCCCTTCTAAGGGGCACCCAGCTTTTCTCCCAGGGAACACCCAGTTCCCCTGTACCCACCTTGCCTCAGTGACCTGCTGCTAGTCTTCATCTAGCCCCTGCCTCAGGGGCAAACTGCAGTCTGAAAAGGCCACTCAGCGCTGGCAAAGGGGTGTGGACCTGCTGCCTTCACCTAACCTGGCTGCTTCAGGACCGGCAACCTGGGAGTTTGCTTGGCCAGAGCTTCCCTTCCCTTCCCTTCCCGCCCCACCCCAGCACTGCTTTACCACCTGGAAGCCTCCTACTTCTCTGGCAGTCAGTTTCCCACCTACTCTCTAGCCAGAACAACACTGAGTTCTCCTTCTCCTTCCAGGAGTCCTTCTTTATATAGCCCCGAGCTGGGCCCTCATTAGCAAGAACTGCCTCAGCTGGGGCTTTGCTCTCAGCCCTCCCTCAGGGCTGGGGTTTTGCCCTTAAAGGGCTAGTGCAGGGCAAATGCCCTGTCACACTCATAAAGCTGTACACTGTCTTCTTGACAGCAACAAGAACCACTTTAACAACAGGCGGAGAAGGTGCAGAATGACAGTTTAATGTGTCTTTGGACATTTGAAGGGCCACGGTTGCTGTCTTAGGAGTTTAGACTTCAGCCAGGACAATGCCCTCATAGCCATAGCTGCATGTTGTGGATTTCATAATATCTGTGAAACAAAGGGGGGTGAAGTGTGGAAGTGGATCAGCTGTCCACTGATTTTCAGCAGCCAGAAACTAGGGCTATAAAAGGGTCTGAACAGGTAGCCAGTTGGCTCACAGAGACTTTCAAGGAACATTTTATCAATGAGTCGCAGTAATGTGTTGGTCCTGGCATTGTCTTTTTGACTCTGTGCTTTGTAATGATCATTGTATGTGCATTACTATAACAATGCAAATGCACCTGTCACTTTTGTTGGTGAATAATAATGTCAGTCAGCATATATTGGAAAATAATAGTGATATTCCATAAGTAGATTTTTTTATTCCATAGCCATGCAGATGTACCTATGACACGTGGCGGTAAACTTCATTTATACATGGTAAAGTATTTTTAAAGAGGAAGTAATAGGGACTTTACAAACACTTACAACAATAAGCTGGGTGTATATGGTGATGGCAATATGTTTAATCTCCCATGGGGTGAGTGTTTTGGTTACTACTTCACCCCTGGTAGATAAATGGAATGGGAGAGATAGGGATAGTGAGGTCCTGGAATGTAGTTATCTGTGGGATGCAGGGGGAGCTGAGCATGGATGTGTTCAGCTTGAAATTGAATCAGAGACTATAGCATGTTTGGTTGCATCCCGAGCAGTGTGATTTCCCGATGTCCATTTTATTGTCCACACGATCCCTCTGCATTTTGTCATTGATTGCCACCCTCCAAGCAATCAGAAGCACCAGCAGCTTGCAGCATCTCCTGGCACATGTCTTCATTCCTCCTCTTCTTTCTTCTTATCTGGATGAGCTGCTCTCCCAGTGTGCCTGAGGAAACCCACAAGGTCATAGCTGTAGCTGGTAAAGAAACAATGGACAGAGGTACCATTGTCAGAGCACTTTCACTCCTTGAGCCAAACAAATTACAAGCACAACTTTCTCGCTTTCCGTTAGGAATCATGGAACAGGTGGCAGCCCCTGTCATGATGAGTACAGCTGGCAGTGGGAGGGGTGAGATGGGGCAATAAGTGTGAATTAGCACTTGTGTATCAGTACAAGAGGATAGGACTATTGTACTGAATACGGGCATGGTTTTCCACAGGTGGCAGTGATTGTAGCTGATATCTCACTCCTGAGAGCATCCCAGGGAGCAGCTCTTGCCTGTGTCTGGATGCAGACCAGGTCTATATGCTGCTCACCTGTGTGCTGTAGGGTGTCTGCTGAACTAATTTCTGGGTGGCATGGCAAAGTTTCCTACTGCCAGGGAAGAAACAAGGTAGCCCTCCCAAGAAACCTTTAGCAGAGGATTAAAGATTATCCTAGGAAAGTTTTCTAGAGATCTCTATGCTATGTGCATAAAAATCCCTGTTCTTCCTATGCTTAGCTCTACAAGAGACTAAAAAGCATACAGCAACTGCACTAGTATCGGTTTTCCACTACCTCTTCTAGCCTGATTTTAAAAGTAATACACAAGTAGTACTGAAGCAAAATAAGTACTTACCAGAATTTCCCTTTCCTGCATCTGGCTCACCAGTGCTCGAATGCTAGAAGTGGCTAGGCTGCTCAGGAGTCAAAAAGAGGTTCTGGCTCACCATGCCACTTGATCTCCCTGAAGCCTGTACCCCATTTTTCTCTACTTCCTCATCCATCACCTCATCCTCAGGGTTCACTTCAGAGCCCTGTGACTCCATCTCACCTGAAATATCCACAGGGCGCATGATGGTGAAGATGGGATCACTGCCAGAGATCATATATGCAGCTCCTTGTAGAAGCAGCATGTCTGGAGCTCTGCACCAGAGTGACTATTTGCTTCCCTGCTTTCTCCTATGCCTGCTTTGATTTTTACACAGCACTCCTGTATGTCTCTATTGTAGCCCTAATGTGATCTGACCATAGAAGTCAAAGGTCTTATAGCTGAATAGGAGCTGTAAATGCATAGCCTCCTTTCTCCACAGACTCAGGAGATCCACCATCTCCAATGTGCTCTAGACAGGAGAGTGGTTTTGTCAAGGAATTGGCCTGGTCACCTAGAGAGTATCCATATTTGCTCTCCATTCTAAGCAAACAGGAGAACAATTTCAAAACTTCTGGGGCATTAAAAGGGAAGGGATGAATAACTCTGTACCTAGCTGCAGGGCAGTGGAATTCAAAATGGTGATTATTAGAGAGGTGTCACAATGGGCATTGTGGGACACCTCCTGGAAGCCACTTAGTTGATGTAAACAACAGAGTGTCTGTATTGGCACTACATTAACCTAAGTGCCACATCTCTCACCAACGTGGTTTTATTAGGTTGGTGTAGCACACAAGTTACAGGGGCAGACGGAGCATTGTAGTGTGTACTCCTCCATAGGTAAAAGTAAGGTGCCTTATGCCAGCTGAACTTTGTACTGTAGACAAGGTCTTAGGCAGAGGGAGACACAAAGGCTATGTCTATACTGCACCTGTTTTGCGCAAGAAATATACAAATGTGGCTAAGCATGGAATATCACCGAGCCTCATTTGCATAATTAATGAGCTCCCACTTTTTGCGCAAGAGGCTTTTGTGCAAAAAGGAGACGTGTGTCCAAAACCCTTCTTTTGCGCAAGAGCCATTCTTCCGCATTTTTTTCCAGAAAAACGGCTCTTGTGCACGAGGGGTTTTTTGCGCAAAAAGGAGCCATATAGATGGCTCCTTTTTGTGCAAAAGCCTCTTGCACCAAAAGCGGGTGCTCATTAATTATGTAAATGAGGCTCGGCGATATTCCATGCTTAGCCTCATTTGCATATTTCTTGTGCAAAATGGGTTCAGTATAGACATAGTGCAGGTGACTTCTAGGCCTGTGGCTTTGCACTGGTCTGGTGGGTTTAGGTATTTTTTTTACAGCTAGAACATTTGTAATATAATTAGTTTTACCGATGTGTGCTTTTAAAAGAAGAATTCAGCAAGCTGGAGCTGTTGATAGTCTTATAGTGTGATGGGTTTAAATTATTCTTCCTCACTATACCCTCACCCCTGTTCATTTTCTTGCACTGCTGATTTTCCATTTATACATTCAGTTCGGTATCCTCAAATGTAAGGTCTTAATAACTCTTGTTACAGTGGTTTTTAAAGATTGTTCTTTTTTGAAAGCAGCAGCTGTCTCTAGGGATAAAGTAAACAATCCATTTAACTTAACTGGTTGAGTAACATTCCAAGAGTATTAATGTCATTAGGTGTCCCCAGTGACTTTAAAACTTCAAAAAAGATTGGCTCCCTTTAAAGTTTATTCAATGACATAGAATGTAGAGATTGAGGAGGAAATAGTTGGTTTGGCCAAAATCATTGACAGAGACTCTGATGAATGCAGTTTGAATTGTCTGCCATAAAGCATTTATTTGATTTGATTTCCTGTTCAGTGTGAATGCTGTCTCTGGTACTAAAATAGTATGTACAGTGACATGGATCTGTATCTCATTTAAAAAACAATTCCAAGCAGAGAGTAAGTAAACTAATCCAGTTTGCAATGAAAATACCTGGATGTGTGCCAAGTATATGATATACAGGGGAAAGAGTGCATTGCTATTTACCTTATATTTTTCATTGTTGCCAGGTAAAAAGTGTTCTAGTCTGATATGCATCAAGGAAGGAACATAATGTTCAGAATAGGAACATTTCAGATAAACTTTGTTTACCCCCTAAACATTGTAACAGTAAAATAACTTAGCTTGATAATGGATTCAAAGAGCTTAAATTCATTCCAGATTAAAATTAGATCTTCCAGAGATAAATCTGACCACAGGTATCACAGTTTTGCTTAAATACACAATATTAAATGTTTTTAAATTGTTCTGTAGACCAAAAGTTGTAACAACTATTTGAACATACAGTAAAATCTCGGAGCTGTGAACACCACAGAAATGGCGATTGTCGATAACTCTGAAATGTTCACAACTCTGAACAAAATATTATGGTTGTTCTTTGAAAAGTTTACAACTGATCGTTGACTTAATACAGCTTTGAAAGTTTAATATGCAGAAGAAAAATGCTACTTTTAACCATCTTAATTTAAATGAAACAAGCACCGGAAAGTTTCCTTACCTTTTCAAATATTTGTTGTTAAAATTTCTCTTCATTTTTAGGTGTTTACATTTAACACAGTACTGTGCTGTATTCCCTCCCCCCTTTTTTTTCTTAAAAAAAAATCTCTGCTGCTGTTCTAGTCCCAAATGAGATGTGTGGTTGACTTATAGTTCATAACTCTGGTGTTTGTAACTCTGATATTTTACTGTAATACATCTCAAATGACTTTATAAAGGTGGGTAAGTATCATTTCTCTCTTCCCACTTCAGTTCTTTTTTATTGACTGCTGAAATCATGAGAATGCCATATGCATTTTTTTTTTTTTAAAGATCAAAGTCCATATAATCCTAAGAAAGAAGAAAAATTCATAATGATAGTTTGCCAAGATTAACCAGTTGTTTTCAGGGTTGTTGGACCCAGGATATGAGAGATACGAGGTTTCTGGGGTAAATGAAGTGCTTAACTTGTAATGAAAGACGTGCCCGGGCTCAAGCACAGAGATGCCAGTGCTCGATCAGTGATTTACTTTCATAACTAATGTGGCAAACTCAGAGTGGCTGGGACTCGGCCCTGGAAAAAATTAAGCCCCAGGTAAATAGCAAAATCTTTTATTGAATCAACTTCTGTTCGTGGCACAGACAAACTTTCAAGCTTTCACAGAGCTCTTCTTTGGGTGTGAGAAAAGTGACCAGCGTGTCACAGCTAAATACAAGGGGGAACAGATTGTTAAGCATAAGGAGGTCCCACATAGGGTAGAATAGTGGCTTTTAACCTTTCCAAACTATTGGTCCCCTTTCTGGAGTTCTGATTTATCTTGCATACCCCAAACTACACCTCACTTAAAAACTACACACACACACACACACACACACATACAAACAAAATCAAATATAAAATACAAAAATGTCATAGCACATTATCATTGAAAAATGGTCTACTTTTTCATTATTACCATAAAATAAATCAATTGGAATATATAGATATTATATTTAACATTTTGGTATATTGCATATAGAGCAGTGTAAACAGGTCATTGTCTGTATGAAATTTTCGTTTGTACTGACTTTTCTAGTTCTTTTTCTGTAGCCTGTTGTAAAATTAAGCAACTACCAAGACAAGTAGATGTTCCCCCGAAACACTTTTGCATACTCCAAGGTTACACATACCCCTGTTCAGGGGCGGACTGGCAATCAAAATAGGCCCGGGAAATGGGTTGAGAACGGCCCACTTTTTCACATCAAAGAATTTTTTTTAAAGTTACTCTTTGACCCCATTAGCCACACCCCTGACCCCTGTTAACCACACCCCTGACCCCCATTAGCCACACCCCCTGACTCCCATTAGCCAGGCCTCTGGAGGTAACACTCTCGGGGCAAGATGGACACATGACCAGAAGTAAAAGGTGTCATGTGACCTCTCTCTAAGGACTTTTCCCACCATCCTCCTACCAATAGGGATTAGTTTGGCCCTCACCAAACCCCTCTCATGCAACTATCCTGCAATTGCATTAACCCAATATGTGTGACATTAACTCGGGGGCAGAGGGGGCAGAAGGCTGGGGGAAGTGTTCCCTTTAAGAGTTTCCTCCCATGAGCAGAATGAATTTTGTGTTGTGCACCAGTACTGAGTTCATGTGGCTTGTTTGGATATGCCACTGTGGCACCCAAGTTATTAATAAATATCTTACAAACTTCTACCTTTTCCCTCTGCTGCCATGTCTCCTCCCCTTACGCCATCAGCTCCCCTGGTGCCTGCTGCCCCCCAACTCCTCACCCTCCTCTGGTGTCCTGACTCCTGCCCTTCTCACTGCCCTCAGCCTTCCTGTGACCTGCCCCCCTCCACCAGCCCTTCTCTCCCCCCTGTGCCCACTCCTCCAGTAGCCCCACTCTGATCATGTGAGCTACCCTCCTCATCCCCTCTCCTAACACCTCCTCTACACACCTGCCCTGCCTCTCTCCTCTAGTGCTGGTCCCTCCCCTGCAGGTGTCTGCCCTTCTGCTTCACCCCCAGAATCCCTTGGCACCTGCACCTTCCCTTACCTCTGCACCCTCCTGGTGCCCCCCTTCCCTCACTGCCCTGCCCCCTTTGCCCTCTTTTTCCCTGATGCCTGTTCCCCTCATGCCCCTGTGCCCTCACACATGACTTGCTCCATCCCGCCTTTCTTATACCCACCCCTTCTTTCAAGCCTTCTCCCAGCACCTCCCCCTTCCCCCTCTAGCTCCCAATGCCCTTACCCTCTCCTCTCCCAGCATAACCCTGTCCCCCTCCTCCTGCCCTTTTCTTCATTGTCTCCACTTGGCCCCCTGGGATTTGTCTCTCCTCCATGCTGTCCCTTGGTGCCTTCCCCTTTCTTCTCCTGACCTGCCCCCCTCCCCTCAGTACAAGCCCCTTCCTCTCCCACCCCTTCCCCTTATTTTTCCCCCTTCCCCCCACCGTCTGTCTTCCAGTTTGTGGTGCTGGAGTCTGTGATCAGGCCCCAGAAGTCCCCGCAGCCCTGGCCCCAGCTGTTTCTGGGGCTCCAGACCACTTGCCAGGCCTGGAGCTGGGTCGCGCGGTGCAACTCTGGGCCGGGCGGTTTTAAAGTCCTGGGCTGTGACGTCACACCACGCCCGGGCATCTCCCCTCTCAGCTGTTGTGCAGCGTTTGAGCACGCCATGCATGCGCTCCCTTGGCCCCACCGTGTCCCGTACATGGCCGGCGCCAGGGAATTTAAAGTGTGGGGCTGCGGCGCCCCGTCACAATCCCCCTCCTCCTCCAGCAGCCGCCAGTCGGCCCTTCAGCCGGCCCTTCGGAGGACAGCCCACCAGGAAATTCCCGGTATCCCGCCGGACCAGTCTGCCCCTGCCCCTGTTTGAGAACCACTGTAGGAGACCACTTAAAATGAAGTGGATAATTAAAATTTTTGCAGTGATAGGACATAGGCAGCAGGGTGTGTTACAAATAGTTGTAACAGTATCTATTAAGTCTATAGTTTTCAGTGTCTAGCAGAGTTATGAATTTAACCTGCATTTTTAATCAATGAAGCCCATTCTCCAAGAAACACATTATTGTATGTCAAGCATTTTCCATTCTGGAGAAAAAAATACATAAGCAATGATTAAAGATGTTTCCACAAGGTTCTAATTTCAGTTACACCAATTTAACTGAAATGATACAGACACACACTATTAACATGTAACAAGAGAACAGGAAATGATAGCTAAAATGTAGTCATACATAGGGAACACTGTTTTACCCATTACAAGAGTGCTGTGTGGTACGCTCTCTATCTGCATATATGCAATACTTTCATTGGCACTGAATCCATAGACATTTTCCTTAATAAAATAGGTAGATTTTAAACATCAATAGAAGAGATTTCTGTCACTCAGTATAAAGACTACATCATTAATAGATGAGAATAGCAGTAACTTGCTGAACATGAAGCCTATCAGTTGATTTTGTTATAGTATGTCCATTGTAATTTGTTATTTATGAACGGAGTTTGACAGAGACTGATAATTTGTTGTTCACATGATCCTAGAGATGTGTGTGGCATTTTATATACATGAGATATAGAGTTGCATTAAAGCTGTGCTTTCAAAGTACAAGATCACTTTTTGAATTTAAGTCAATCCAGGATCTACCTCAAACCCAAATACCCTTGTCCCGCTTCCTTCCTTGCTCCTCCTCTGAAGCCCCACACTGCTCACTTTGTGGAGATGGGATACAGGGATCAGAGGAAGGGGACACCCTAACATATCAGCATCCCCATCCTCAGTTTCCCCCACCATGCATAGCAGACAGAAAGCTCCCAGCAGGCAGCTCCAAGGCAGAGGGTAGGAGCAGCATGACAGGGGAAGGTGGGGACAGCTGAAGTGCTGGCACTTGATAACCTCCCAATAAAACCAGCCAGGATCACCTCTCAGAGGCTCCAGGATCTACCAGTAGATCTACATTTTTTTTCCTGATTTAATGTTAGTGGGATGTCAAAGATATTCTATATACTAAAAATGAACATAGTTAGTTTTCAAAAAATAGCAAAAGAAATACTGATATCTATGCCAAGATTGCAAGGGGGATGGTGGAAAAAGGATACACCAGGGACGCCCAGCAATGCCATGTAAAAATAAAAGCAGGCAGGTGTATCACAAGACAAATGAGACAAATGGATATTCTGGGCCATCACCACAAACATTCTGAGGGAGACCCAACTAGTTTCCCAAACCAATCCATGAATTTCTCCCAAGACACTCCTCAGGCAGCAGCACAGAGGACAGTGTGGATGAGGAAGAAAAGGAGAATGGTCAGCAGGCAAGCAGAGCATCCAAGCTCATCAACAGCCAGGAACTTTTTATAGCTCTGGAGACAATCCCCTCCTCCCAGGATGTATCGCTTCTGGGCCCTGATGGCAGGGAGGGCACTTCTGGTGTGTTCACATTTTTAATCATGCAACAAGTGTGTTATGGCAATTGCATGTGATCTGTGGTGGCCATTGTCCCTACACAGTGTGGGGCTCCCGAAACAGCTTATTAATGTGTCTGGACATGTAGCAGGAATCCTCCCATCACATCTCCATAAAGCTCTCATAGAGGAACTCTTTTATCCTTCTCACAAGGTAAGGCTGGAGACACTGCTGCAGGAATTTGGGGTGAACAGTTAGACCTTCAGGAACAGTTGGAGCAGCTGGTCACAGAACAGTGGGCCCTGGTAAAACTGCTGTAGAGGGCATACAGGAGCAGCCACCAAGGGCAGAGGGGGAATCCCAGGGCCAGGAGGCTGGTGACTGAGATGAGGACTTGTTACACTGGTGGTGGCTATGGACACCTATGGAGGGCTTGTCACCATGGGGGGAGAAAGCTACGCCCAAATTTAGAAAAGGGGCAGCGTCCTAAGATAACTCCCATTCCCCCATGTATGGAGATCCAGGGACAGGGCAGACATACTGGGCCAGTGGACAGCAGGGGCACCCATGGAGAGGTTGCCCTGACCCACAAGGTAAGGCCCAAGGTGACCCAGAAAGGGCAGAACCCAAGAAGGAGCAAGGAGAGGTGAGGGGCCTGCTTCTTGTGCCATGAGTGGGGATGTATGAAAAGGCACTGTTCCCAGAAGGGACACAGGGCAGTGGTGCCTATGGACCAAGGGAGGTTACAAACTGATAGGGTAGATGCCATGGTGATGGCAGCAGATCTCCCTAAGAGCTATTCATAAGAGGTGGCTGAGAGGGGGATTATGACAGAGCTGTCCCAGTAGGATTGCGGTTCAAACACTGCAGTTGTGGAGCAAGCTATCGTGTGGACCCAGACTCTGAAGGTAGAGGGTCCAGAGGAGCCTGGATTGTATATGCGGCTAAAGGCAGTGGAAAAGAGCCACTGCCAGGCATAGGTAGATGGGGTAGATATGTCCAGAGAGTACAAGGTGAAAGAAGAGGAGAAGTGAGTGGCCTGCAGGGGCACCTGCAACTGGTGCAGGCTAGGAAACTTACCCTCAGGGTTGGTGAGCTTAAGAAGGGGAGTGTGTGATGGGATGGCAGCCCTGCACTGGCTTAATGAGGGTTAAACCCAGTCCTGGGAAAGGGCTGAGATTGTGGAGCCCACATCTATGACAGGTAGCAGACAATCAGGACCCAGCAGGGGCTGTATAAATTAGGGCTCCTGGAGTGGAGGAGAGAACACGCTTGCTCTAGCTGAGGAGCAGGAGGGACCTGGCTGCCAGGAAAACTATGGAAGATTCCTGAGACAGAGCAGTTCTGGGGAAGGGCAGGCAGAGCTTGGGAGCTCTGGCCAGGCAAACTCCAAGGCTAAAGCCTTGCTCTCAAGGCCCGAGGGCACTAGGGCTGCAGGGAGGCAGCCAGAATCTAAGAAGGCAGCAGGTCCACACCCCTTGCCAATGATGAGTGGCCATTTCAGACTAAAGTGTGCTTCTGAGGCAGGGGCTAGATGATGACTGGCGGTGGGTCACTGAGGAAAGGTGGATATAGGAGACTGGGGTTTCCTGGGAGGGTAGGACCCCACAGTGCAGGAGACAGGCAACACAGTGAGAGAAACACTGGCCAACAGAGGGTGCTCTGAGGCTGAAGAGCTAATTCATAAGGAATGACCAGAAGGAGGTGCCGTCATGGTCAGTCACAACCCGTTACAGGGCCTGATCCTGTTTCTACAGTAGTCAATGGCAAAATGCCCTATGATTTACATGGGAGTTGATCCTCACTTTTGTAAAGTTATAAGCTCTGAAACCATCTGGCTTCTCTCTAATATTTAGATGCCTCTGCAACTGAGGGGTTGAATATTTCTTCATGATAATGAGCTAAATTGGTGAATTTGATATGTAGCTAAAGATGGGGCAGGTCAATACCAAAAAGTTAGGCTGAACCAACTATGCTGGAAAAATCCACCCCCCCTTAATGTGGTAGTTAAGCCAACCTAACCCCAGGTATAGAGAATGAAAAAGAACTCTTCCATCAACCTAGAAGAATTAAAATGCTACTGTGGCATTTTAAGTGTAGACATAGCCTTAGACAGTCATTTAAACCGTTTCCTGAGAACATCTCAGTTTACTGCCCAAGGCTCCAAACAAGCAATGTAGCAGGTGAAAGAAATACAATTTACTCTAGTGGTTCTCAAACTATTTACCATTGTGACCACATATACAACTCTCTATTTATTACGTGGGCTGCATTCACACAATATATATATACTACCTGTCTGGCCCTGAGGATATTGCATGGGCTGCAGCTTTTGGCTGATTGAGCCATAGGTGGCCTATGGATCATGGGTGGAGAACAACAGTTTTATTCACTCACGTGTCTCTAGCACAAAAACACAACAATACGTTTCAGAGGGGTAGCTGAGTTAGACTGTAACTAGAAAAACTACGAATAGCCTAATAACACCTTAAAGACTAACAAAACATGTCTCGGCTTGACCAAGCCCTGACTGGGTTGATTTAGTTGGGATTGGTCCTGCCTAGAGCAGGGGGCTGGACTTGATGACCTTCCGAGGGCTCTTCCAGCTCTATGGTTCTATGATTCTATGATTCTATGTAGATGGTATCATGAGCTTTCATGGGCACAACCCACAGAGTCATCTGAAGAAGTGGGTTGTGCCCATGAAAGCTCATGATACCATCTACACGTTTTGTTAGTCTTTAAGGTGCTACTAGACTATTCGTTGTTTTTTAACAATAATAAGTGTCTCTCTTGTACCATCAAACATTACTTAATCCTGCAGGTTTATGGTATGGGGCTTCAGGTTTATGGAATAGAGACATACTAGAATAAATCTCTATTGCTACACAATAAACAAACTGGTCAATTCTTGCTTCAGATTGGTCTTTCAGGGTACGTTTACACTACAGAGGAAGATTGAAGCTGCCACTGTCGATCTTCCAGGGTTCAAATTAGCTGGTCTAGTTAAGACAGCTAATTCGAACTGAAAGGGGCACTCCAGTTGATGCCAGTAGTCTTGCTTCCATGAGGACTAAGGGAAGTCGAAGGGAGAGTGTTCTCCCTTTGATTTCCTGCAGTGTAGACACCACCAAAAGCCGAGTTAAGGTACTTTGACTTCAGCTATGCAATTAACATAGCTGAAGTTGCATATCTTAATTCAACTTTGTGTCATGGTATAGACATACCCTCAAGTAGTCCCAGGTCACGGGAGTGAACATCAATTTTTGGCTTGTGGCACAGGCATAAGTAGGGCTAAGAATCTAGATATTAAGACAAAGAATAAAATGTTTCAGCTGCATTTGGATTCTTTTCTTAGTTCTTTCATGCCTCAGGCCAGATCTATACTACTGGAGAAGGTTGGCTTACGGTATGCAATTCCAGCTACATTAATAATGTAGCTGGAGTTGATGTACCTTAAGCCAAACTTTGGCACCATTGCCACAATGGGAGGTCAATGGGAGAAATGCTCCCATTGACTTCCCTTGATCCTTGCAACAGTGAGGAGTACCAGCGCTGACATGGTTGCCTTCAGCGTTCAATTCAGTGTGTCTTTACTAGACTCGCTAAATCAAATGTCAGAAGATTGACCGCCACAGTGTTGATATTCTCAAAAGTCTAGACGTGGCCTAAAGCAGCAGCCTTTGAATTCCCTAGCTAACCCAAACCTTCCTCCTTCAAGTCCACAGAAGTAGTATGTATTCTTTTTTAGAAAAAATATCCTAACATAAATTAGACTAACTTTTATTTCCTTTTGATGGCCAGCTACAGCTAGAAGGTTTTCCCTCCAACATTTGGGTAGACTTGTAGTTTTAAGCAGATTTTTCACGCCCTGTCCTAGCACAGTCTTTTAACCTGTTTGGCAAGGGATGTATATGTCAGAGGAATGGTTAGTTACAGCCAATTTTAATGAAGACAGAATAAATTCATAAACATGTTATATAGAATTGATAAATATTTACAAGTGACCCAGATTAGCTAGGACTCAATCAAGTAATCCAACCACAGTAACCAGTTCAGTGATACCTATCCAGAAGTCATGGGGAGGAAGTAACTTCTGCTGCTACATGGTTTACAAATTAAATTAAAAATTGAGAAGCAACTTGTACAGGTCCATATATAAGTCAAAGTTATGGAACCAAAAGAACTAAACAAGGGAAATTCTCTTACCTGTATACTGATTTGAGTTTAAATATTCAATGAATTTAAAGTTCTATGGAATGTTCTCCAATTATTATAATTATTTTTTTAATCCGATCTGATCTGTCCCCTCTATTCCTGGACCCTTATTCTCCATTGTCTTTCCCCTTTGATAATCATTGACACCTCTGCAAAGAAAGTGTAAAACAAAGTCATTCTGATCTGGCAACATTTTCATCCATCTTGTACAGCTATCGAGGTCACTACAAGGCAGTAGAGAGTCTTAATTCACCACTAAAAAATTAAAAAGAAGTATTTCTGAAATGATGACATATTGGTAGATCAGAGAGTGCATTGACCAGTATTGCCCTATTTTCTTCTGTGTGATGTGTTTTTCACTTATAGCACACTGATGTTATGTGAAAAGTACATAACCCTAAAAGAATATTAGCTGGCATGAGATTTTTTTGGATTCTGTTTATCTTTGTTTATTCAGGTATTTCATTTTTCAGATTTGGTCAATCAATAGTTTATTAGTTGAATAATCATGCTGGTCCTAGAGCTCCCTCTTCTGTTTATTTATCATAAACATGAGATATTCAGCCACCAGCTCGCTGCTATTAGATAATTGCAGTTACTTAAATGGCTCCTATCACTGTTAGATGTGAGCATTGCATAGGCATAAATAAGTTTATCTGTATTTTGCTCTATAGGTACAGAGATGAGACACAGGGGACCAATTTTTCAAAAGAATTTAGGCTCGTAAAGATGCAGATCAGTGCATAATGGAATTTCCAAAAGGGCCTAAGCAGGCTAGGTGCCAACTCCCAATGTTAGTTAGGTGTCTAGTGTGAGTTTTTAAAAGCACCTATCTGCATCATTCACTGCTTTTGAAAATGTGGCCCTGAGAGGTGACAGGGTTGAGTCAGGCTGTACTGAAATCAAGGTGAATCTTGCTATTGACTTCAGTAGGGCTAGAATTTCACTCTAAGCATCTTGCCTAAGGTCACAAAGGAAGTACATGACAGAGCCAGGAATTGACAGTTCTCTTGAGTCCCGGTCCAGTGCCTTAACTAATCCTTTCTTGGGTAGAATTTGAAGATAACCCAATGGCTATGTTTATGGTGATTAAAACTCTATGAAACACTCAGCTACTTATTGAAGGAAGAAAGACTGTGAGCACATATCTGTATACACCAGGGTGGGCAAAAAGGGCCTCCGCGAGCTGGATCCGGCCTGCCAAACGGGTGGATCTAGCCCGCAAAGACCCTGGTGCTCCCCCACCCCAAGCCAATTAGGGCCTGGGGTGGAGGAGTGCGCGAGGCCTCCTTCCGCCCTGCCAGGAGCATGTGGTGCTTTGAAGCACTGTGCGCTGCTGACAGGGTGGCGGGGAGAGTGGAGGAGGCTTCGCGCGCTCCCCCGGCCCCAGGCCAATCAGGGCCTGGGGGCGGGGGAGCTGCGTGAAGCTTCCTTCGCCCTGCCCTGGCCTATGAGGAGCCCGCGGCACTTCAAAATGCCACATGCTCCTAGCAGGGCGGGAGGAGGCTTCCCGCGTTTCCCTGCCCCCAGGGCCTGATTGGCCTGAGGGTGGGGGAGCATGCCAAGCCTCTTCCAGGGCATGGGTGCCTAGTGGGAAGGGGGGGGCAAAGGGGCTCCCCCACCCCCAGACCAATCATGGTCTGGGGGGTTGGATAGTCCCGCCCCTTCCCATTTAGGCCCCACCCCTTCCTGTTTAGGCCCCGCCCTTTCCAGGGTGGCCTGGGGCTACTTCAAAAATTTTTGAAGTGGCCCCCCAGGGAAAAATTATTGCCCACCCTTGGTATACACAGAGAATCTGAGGCATAAGAACATATTAGGCTGCAGTAACATTGAGGAAAAATGTGTGTTAGAAAATACACTATCCTCTGCTGGGTTTTCTAGCCAGCACAGAGTTTATCTCCTTTGATAGTTATCAGATACTGAGTTTTTTCACAACCTAGGCTAATAACATTTGAATCAGAGGTCAAATCAAAGCCTCAGAGAATGTTTAGGTAACTGCAGAGGGTCCAATTTCCAGAGATACCAATGGACATTAGTTAAACTGTCTCAGTCTGTGAATGAGCTGCTATTTAATATTCCTTTTTTTCCTCCTCAGTCTGTGTGTGGTGCCAGACCCAGGATTCAAATCCTGCTTTAAATACAGAATTATCAGTGTCCTCATTGGTTTTCTATGGTGCTTGTCCTGCTTTGCTCCTCTTACCCTTTTGTCTCTCCTCACTTGTCCCTCTCCTATATTTCTCAGCCCTCTGCATGTCAGGCTGCTTCAATGCCTAGGTACCAGCAGGAGAAGAGGGGGATATTAAGAGCAGAGTCTCTCTTCTCTTAGTCTGGTACTTAGTGGTGCCATAGTGGCCCCTCCAGCTATTGGGACTAGTAGTTGCAAAGGAAGTCCTGTTCAACCCCTGGATAGAACATAGTCACATGTGAGGTGGTGCATGTACAATCAGTAGGACTCAGTCACATGCTCAGTCACATGTAGGAGCTGCAAAGGGGTCTAGCATGTCCAATACACAAATCTTCAGAAAATGTAGCAGACAAACCCCAAACATGCTTCCACTGAGCATGTGAGAACCAAGCTTTTTCAGAAGCTTAAAATTTGATGAAATTTGAGCAAAAAGCAGCTTTCTGACACCAGGTCAGTTTCAATTCCCTGAGCCAAAGTATGGAAGAGCTGGAATTTCTCAATTAAACGGTTAGAACAATTTTTCTAACACTAGAAAAAAAATTCCTCTAATGTTACTTGAATAATTTTTACTGAAACTTTAAAAAAAATCTATATAAATATGGTTCCAGGAATGTCATCTGCCCGCGTGTTACTCTGAAGCTTAGAATATCTGAGTCAGTGTGAAGTTATGGAAATAACTACAAGTATGGTTGCAATCTCTGTTTCTTCAGAAGATCATCACATTGATTCATGACTGGGTTTTTGCAATCTGTTAATGTCCAGTTTCGAAATACTTAGCCATTTTGATTTTTCAAGTTATACCCCTATGATTTACAGTCAGGCATGTATGTATGCTACACCAAGATTTGTAGATCACTGTGATATCAGAGATAACTCAACCAATTACCGACCATATTCTACACTAATTTGAATGTAAAAATGTCATTAGTTGTATGTAGGAGATTGCACTGATGATGGATTACTTGACCAAATGCCTTAGAAACAGCATGGGCTTTCATGGAAAATGTTAACTCATAAAATTAAAGTTTGGCAAAGACATAAACAATTGAAAACAGAATTTTTGTAAGGATGTGTGTTGGGCAATCTTAATATGCCACGCTATCAGCTCCACCTGTAATACTTTACTAGTCAACCAACAAAATGAATCAATTGAGCTGCAAGCTTTTATTTATAGATTGGTGAATAGAATGTATTTTTTCAGCATGATCTGAAGACTCTTGATCAAGCTACATATGAATGCTTACACAAGTACACATTTTTACTGCACATTTTCCCCAGAACAGCATGTATTGTAAAGATACCTTTCATTTCAATTCAAGAATTTCTCCTGTAGTTAGGGTTATACACTTTGTAATTCAAATAACCCAGACTTTTGTGAGCAGCTTTGTGACTGTACAACCCCATTTGTACTAGAATTTAGAACAGGTCAGCCAGCCATTTGTTTATATACAATTATTGCTAGAAATGGCACTTAGAACTGAGAAGCTTCAGCTTTCTGACTCTTGCACTAGCACCAGTGCAGCTGCGACAGTTGGGGACCATTCATATTTTTAACATTGAATCATTTTGACCAGTACTGAGCACAACAACACAGCGGCATGAATACCGATCTCCTCTCTACACAAGCGTTTCCAATAATGCTATGGAAGCCGAGACTGCATCAGTGGAAGAGCGATAATAGATTTTCAGAAAAGTGCCAAGTTAGATAAAGGAAACAGCAACATTCCAGTAGGCCATTGCCAGCAATTGGCTGGCTTCACTGGTGTTGGCTATGATCTAGCAAAAGTGTAGACAAGGACAAATTGTGGTCAGCAATGGCACAGCTAAACGGATGCTAGCAGCCTGAAAGAGTGTCCCACCATCAGAAAGTCTGCCGTGGAGAGATTGCAGCAGTGGAAACTGACCCTAATCTTCACACACCCTAGAGGTTCACATATGAAGAGTGAAACCTAAAATATGGGCAGTGCTAGAAGGAAAGGGTGCATCGACAAAACTGCTTGGAGGGCATAGATGGAGCACAGAACCTCAACAGGTGGCACCAGAAGGCTCTTATGGAGTGCCAGACAAAAAATCAAAAGCTGCTCCTTCTGGTGGAAAAAGCATACAATGATAGCACTTACACTCCAATGTGATATTAATATTCAACAGATCAAGACTTATGATGTTACCTCACAAGGCATACGTTATACTGAACATATGACAGTGGTGAATAGGATGTTGCTTTGAGGCACAGAGTGCCACACTCATAATACAACCCAGCTCTCCTATCTCAAGTCATTACTGGGATCATGAGGCCATACTTCACCTTCGTTTAGAGGCAGGATTCTGGTTTTCTGGGGCACAAGTGTGACTCCTAGATCTGTGGCTGTGTGTGTGAAGAGACTATAAACCCCATGTAGGGTGTACAACTCTTCTGCCAAGTGGTGATGGCAGCGACAAGGGCTGCAAATGTTCATGAAAAATGTTGACTAAATGACAGATCACTGGTTCACTATTTAGGCGTTCCTATTAATCACAGGAAACAGAACCGGCTCAAGCTCCCAACCAATAATGTGTGTTTTGCTTTGGGTGTACTCTGGGAAAATTAACCACCATCCTGGGAACCTCTAAGAGGAAATACTTCCTCTCTTACAATGAGTGAATCTCTGTATAGCAAAGAAAACTTATAATAAACAGGGAAAAGGAAGCCAACCTCACAATATATTCCAGTAAGATACCCATAGAGAAACTTACATTTTTCAGTTTTGAAAGTGACAAGGTATGGGTTCAGTTTTGATTTTTTAAATTTATTTATATTTCTTTCTCTTTTGTTTGTTTTCCTTCTCTTTTCCTTCCCCTCCCCTCGGTTTTTGCAAGTGGGGAAGGGAAAGCAAAAAGATTAAATAAAAGGCCACTTCTTTCCATTTGCATTGAAAACCCTGAATATTTTGAAAACAACTATTTTATGTACATATAAATATCCTAGTTAATATTAATGCAGAGGAAAGACATGCATAGCAATGAAATGAGGCTTTAATAAGAATGTGTATCCCCCCCCCCATGTATGTAATGTTGTTGTAGCTGAGGTCAATTACATTATTTAAATTTATGGAATAATGAAATTTACATTTTTTAATATCCTTTGACCATGAAATTGACCAAAATTGACATGAATTTGGTAGGGCCCTAATTATAGAGAAAAGGTAGGTAAGGTAATAACTTTATTGGATCAACTTCTATTGGTGAGAGAGACCTTCTCCTTCCACTAGGTTAATTGCTAGGCTAGATATGTGTCTGAAAAACCCAGGGCTCTGGGTTCTTGAGACCTTGAGTTTCATGGCTCAGACTGTCAACAACAGCTCTTCAGAGAATTCACAGCATCTCCACTGTCACCAGATTTCATTGTTGCAGGTTAAATCAAAGGACAGGGACTTTGTTAAACCCTGTGTACTGTTGTGTCTATGTGGCTGAGCTGCTTCCATTTCCTCAGACATCCTGTCCCATTATAGTCCCTCAAGGGAACATGGCCTCACTCACTCCCATTTCACTCATCATAATACACCCCTCATTAAGCTAGAGCAATGAATTCCTATGGAAATTCTAATACTTAATACGACTATCCAGATCACTTACAGAATTCATCACATTATTACACAATCACTCTGTGTCTTCCACATGAAGAGAGCAGGGAATCCGGAAGCTGGAGACACTGAGGAGGTGCCCTGCCTTAGCTAGGGATAGGGCTTGTGGGACACATTATTCCCCTACATACTAACATGGGCGATGTCTACACAGCAGCATTATTTCGTAATAACTGATATTATTCCAAAATAGCAAAAAGCATGTCTACACTGCAAGCCATTATTTCGAAATGATGGTGAGCTGGAGGACTTCTTACTCTGACTCCTGTAACCCTCATTGTACAAGGAGTAAGGGAAGTCAAAGGAAGAGTGTTCTTCCTTCGACTTCCTGCTGTGTAGAAGGGTCTAAAGACAAATTAAGCTATTTCGACGTAAGCTACACAGTTGACATAGCTCACATTACATAGCTTAATTTGATTTTAGCGCTGCTGTGCAGACGTATGTTAAATGAAGATTCCTCATGAAAGGAAATATGGCTGAAGGACTGTATTACCTTTCATTGGAGCCTAATGCTTCCAATACATCAGGAGCATTAGCAGGGAGTACCCTGATAATAGAACTTCAAGGGAAAAACACACCTAGAAAGCAGATGGGAAGGGAACTTTTATGAAGGCATGGAGCCTCTATGAGCATAGGGCCTCTGTGGGGAAGAACCCTGGGCTCTTACATCCATGGGAGCTCTGAAGGGTTTGAGAATTGGAGCTGTGGTGAAACCCAACCCCAGTGGAATGACCCCATGGAAACTCTGCAAGGGATTCGCCTCTCAGGCCTCTCCTGAAGGTTTTATGAAGAGGGAACAATACCACCTAAGCCTTTTGGAAATATACATATTAGCAACAAGCACCTTCAATTTTGCACTTTCACCAGGAGGTGGCACTAGCAATTTAACAAGATCCTTTGTCCCTATTGCTTTTTTATTACTGTGTGGCAGTAGTAGCATTTTTCAGTGTTCCTTACCCTATAGTCTGCATAGTCTCTGACGATATGTAATGTATTCTGCCACAAATTTCTAGTTCCCTTGTTGTAAAGAGCAACTTAGAGCAGCAACAAGAAGCTCATGATGCTCGTAAAATCCTAGTTAGTCGGTTAAGCACATGCGTACGTGAATTATGTTTGACTCAAGCTGCAAACACATTCAAAATCAGACTTTGAGTGAGTTGAAGTTAAATTCATGACCCAAACCTGGTTGGGAATTGTATTCATATCCAGAATTGTGTACAAGTTCTTTTGCTCTAAGTAAGTGGCTAGGAACCTTTCCAGGCTCTTGTTCACTGCTGCATTATGTATTTAAATGGGAAGTGTCCCTTGTGTTACTGCTTGGCTGAGCCTATTTCATGCCATCCAGAGGGTCTGTAGGCACTGTTTTGCTTGATTCCTGAGACAAGAATGCTGTTAAATTTTTACCACCAACTCTAAAGCCGTTTACAGCAGGCTGAAGCAGTTAATCCTTCAAGGGGAGAAGAGATAAGATAGTTGTTGCTCTTGTACAAGCCATTTATAAACCATGATTAAGATTTCTAGATGAGCTCTAGATAAAATATGTCAAAAGCCCAATAGAATGTACAGTGGTAGCCATAGGGGCAGGTGTTTAGATGGGAGAGTTTTGAGGCGAAGTATAAACTGTAGGATTTGGCTTGAGCTGAACTGTTCATACATTAATATCCAAGCTGTTATCACGATGAGATGTACACAGTGCAGCCTGCATAGGTGCTGGAATCGGTTATGCTGGGAGTGCTGCTGCACCTCCCGGGCTTGGAGTGCTCTCCATCCTATACCTGGTTTGCAGTTTGGTTCAATGGCTCTCAGCACCCCTACAACACAAATTGTTCTAACAACTCTACCTGCAATACACAATTAATTATTCAGAGAGGTACAAGTGTATTTATTTATTCACTGCAGGGCAAGCTGGTGTGATTCTGAATGTTTATAATAGGTTAACTCTTAGGTACTCAAAGTGATTTCTGGTGTTGTTTCCTTATTCAATCAACGTGATTGCTGTATTGATTGACCAGTTCCAAACAGAGCACCTCTGCTTGACTTTGGGTCAAATAAGAGAGTATAATTTGCATGCCTGTGCATTTAAGGGATCCTCTAAGTTGGTGTAACACAAAAAGACGAGGGAGGCAGTGGAAGGTGAAAGTTACATCATGTACAGTTTATAGTGTGTTATTTTAATAAAAATAAAAGATGGGTTAAGGTGAAACTATAGCTAATTCCTTTCACTTTTGTGCAGGTTACTTTGTCTCCATTGAAATGTTGGGGAGATACACCAGTTCACTGTATCTTTTATCAAATTATTGAACAATTAAGAAAGCAATTCTCAGACAAATATGAGTATAAACAAAAATGCCATTAGTTATTTTATCCTATAATTTTTCTAACCTATTTACAATACTACAGTGTAACAGTCAAATCAAGAGTATAACTGAAATGTAGTCAACAGCTCAATTTATCCTGCTTGCAAGTTACTACAATAAGTAATTAAATCAAATTATAATGAACAGGCCAAGGAAAAAAATTCTCTCACACTTTTGCAGGAAGGTTAAAGGGAGAAGCTGTTCCCTTTGATTTAAGTCATGTTGCTAAGAGTTTGTTAAAGGCAGGTTCTATTCCTTGCCTTGGTTTTAAGAAAGTGTAGACTGAACCTGTGACCTTACGAGCTAAAGCCATGTCCCTCTACCACAGGGGTTTTCAAACTCTGGGTTGCAGCTTTTAAATGCAAGCTGCTAGTTGGCCATGAGGTGCTTTGTTTATTTGCATCTCTGCAGGTAGGGGTGATTGCAGATCGTGTTGGCCATGGATTGCTGTTCTCGGCCAATGGGAGCTGCGGGAAGCAGTATCCTGGTCCGTATCACTTCTTACAGCTCCCATTTGCCGGGAATGAAGAGACATACAGGCTGCCCCCCGACTTGCAATGCGATCAGCTCTGCGGATAGCGTTGCAAGTTGGGGGCGTCGTAACTCGATCTGCATTTATGACAGGCATTGTACGCCGTCGTAAATGTGGGGCTGAAGACATAAGTTGGGGGATTTCGTCCCCGTCTTCACTTACGGAAAAGGTCGTAAGTGCAGGGGGTTGTAAATCGGGCCATCGTAAAGTGGGAGCCTCCTGTACACACCTACACACACTCACCAATGGGTGTAAGCGTGAGTTGGTCATTCTTAAATTGCTTTATAGAAGAATTTGCACACCTTCTTCTCAAAGTCTTTGTCTTTCATGCTTTGTTTTCATTTAGAACTAAGTTGGTATTTACTGATACTTATTGATAGGATGAACTTGAAGCTTATTGCATGCAGGGATGAATCTGTTTTTTTCTTTCTGTGGTAGATATCAGGCTTGGCTTAGCTGATGGTCAGAGTCTTTTTGCCTTGTCTTTTCTGGGTGACTGGGTCAGGGAAGAGGATGGAAATCAACTTCAGGTGGTGATATTGCAAGAAATCCTCCACCTCCTTCCATCACAGATGAGGATGTGGACTCACAGACATCTCCTTGTACAGGTGTAGCCATCAGCTCAAGCTATACTGTGAATCTCTCCCTCTCCTCAAACAACCCCACTCTCTCTTGTTTTGATCACTGAGGACAATACCACCATTCTGCCTGTCATGCAGGCCTGTATCCTGGTGTCATCTTTGACTCCGAGCTCTCTCTCTAGGTCCTCACAATATGGCTACTTCTAAATTTAGCCAGTTCTTTCTGTATAACACCAAGACTTGGTCTTTCTTATAAATCCACACAGCGGAAACAATCATCCTGTGTCTTAGTTCTTGGAACCTCCTTTTCTGTGGCCTTGGCAAATGCAGTCTTGCCCTGCTCATATCTATTAAGATTTCTGCTGTAAAGGTTTTCGTAACCCTCTCTTTGATCATGTTACCCCTCTCTTTGCATCTTGTCACTGTGCTCCTTCTTTGTCACTTCAGCATAAGCTGCTTGTATTCACTTTAAAGGTTCTTCATGGTTAATCTCCTCTCTATCGATCATCTTTCATTAGCTTCCCTACAATTAGCCCAGGGCGCCAGCTTCCATCACCCACTTGTAAAAGTGTCAAACAAGCATCTTCCTGCTTCTCCACAGGCTTAGGATGCATTCCCTATAAAGACACATGAATCTATCTCATCCATCTTCAAATCTCTCTTCAAATCTTCTCTGCTGTGATGTCTACAAAAAACTTGACAATGGTTAGACTGCAGGTGTGCTGAGACCACAGCATATCGTGATGACCAATATTGTCTCATTTTTTTCCTTGTACTTCCCCATCTGCTATCTCTTGTCTTACACGTAGGCGATGTCTACATTGCACATTTATTTTGGAATAAGCTATTCCAGAAGATATCTTCCAAAATAGCTTATTTCAAAATAGAGCGTCTACACACAAAAATGCATATAGAAATAGCGCTTAGCTATTTTGAAATTGAGCATTCACATTGATTGGATGCTAACTCGCATATAAGGCCACCTGGAAACAGTTCAGGTAGGGCATTAGGTCAGCAGTTACTTTGTGTGGTTCCTGCTTGAGGCTATCTGAGACTTTTGCTTAAAGAGCGTGTTGTGTGGTCCACAATGTGTGTGAGTGGAAGGGGGAAGCATTCCTTCCAGGGTGGGGGGCGCAGGCAGACCGCATCAGCAGGGCCTTTGAACAGCCACACACTGCTGCCATCCAGCAGGCCCATCAGGGGGCCATGTGCATCCGGGAGACCCTGAGGAAGAGTTTCAACCCGGGGGCCCAGGGACAGTCTCCCCTGAGCCATCCCACTAGAGGCTTCTGGTTCACTCCTCACTGCCTTTCCTCCAACAACCCCTCCCTTCCTTCCCTTCCCTCTTTCCCTGCTGACAGAATAAATACAACATTTGTTTTTGAAAAACTAAAAACTCTGTATCCTTTTATTTGGGGTCAAAGAAACTGGGGAGAGACTGGGGAAAGAACCTGGCGGAGGGGAGGAGGGGGGATGAGAACTTTGGAGGAGAGAGGAGGGAGCTGGAAGGGGGAGGAGGGGTGAGGAGAGGCTCAGGGCTGGAGCTGGGAGTGGTGCCTGGCTCTGCTGATCCCACTGCCACGGGTACAGGGGCCTCGGCAGCCACGGTGGGGGGAGGGTGTTGGGAGAGAAGCGGGCGGAGAAGCGGGAGTGGGAGGAGGAGCTACAGCGATGGCAGGAGTGGGAGCAGCAGCAAGAGCAGGAGCAGGCATCATGCTGGCAACGAGGGAGTGCACAGCCGTGCACAGGGAGTGGCCCTGCTCCAGTAGCTCCTGTCAGGTGTCTCACCGCAGCTGGATGTCCTCCTGAAGCCTGCGGTTGATGGTCTGCTCCAGGGATCGGAGTGCCTCCAGGTGCTGTTTCTGAACTCATCCATGGGTCTCTAGCGCCTGAGGGTCCCTTGAGTTTGGAAGGCTGTCCCGTGTGGTGTCGACTGCCCCCCTCTCAAAGCTGACCTAGCTGTAGAGAATAAAGAGAGATGGTCAGTCATCCCAGGGGACACTGTGCCTGAACCCTTGCACTCATCTGTGAGCCGAAAGCAACAGTTCTCGGCTCAGTTGAAGGTGACGTGCTTGGAACAATGCTATGTGCACTTTGGCCAGTGGGCTCATTCCTACAGAGGCCCAGATGTCCCCGGGAGTAGGTTCTGCCCCGAAAGCACGGGCATGCCCATGTGCCATGTGCCGGACTGCTGTGTGTGTGTGTGTGTGTGTGTGTGTGTGTGTGAATGTCCCTAGCCTCCTTCTAGAGGTGGCTTGTGGAGGGAGGGTCTTGAGCATGTCAGGCCTCTCTAGACACCCTGTGGCCAATAGCACCAGGGTCCTCTGTGGCAGCCTCCTGGGGCTGTGTGGCCAGGAGCAGCGTGACATGCTCCCACGTGCACAGGCTGCTGCATGATCCCCAGGCCACCAGGGCCAAGCGTGGAGCACCCAGCTACCCCTCGCCGCCCAACCCCTTCACCCCCTGTGTGAAGGGAATATGATGGCACTCACATGATGTTCCTTCCTCAGCCTTGGACAATGCCTGGGATACGTCCACAGGGAGGGGTACCGGCTTCACGGTCAGGAGAGTGCTGGTGCTAGCTTCGTCTGGCTCCTCCTCCCACAAGGAAGACAACGGGCATCTCGAACCTGGAGTCCACAATGAGGGTGGGTGAAGGGACTGCCCCACCCCTCCAGGATTCGGTCCAGCTCCTTAAAATAAGTGCAGGTGTGGGGTTTTGCTTTTGAGCAGGAGCTGCCCTCCCTGGCCCTGGCATATGCCTGGCAGAGCTCTTTTACTTGCATCTGCACTTGCTCCTGGATGCGGATGTGCCCCTTGTTGGCCAGGCTTTTGGCCATCCGGCCATAGACATTGGCATTCCTGCGTCCTGGGTGGGAGCAGCAGACAGGCACATTTTGGGGAAAAGTGAGGCCGGGGCAGCTGTAGGGTGGCTCAGGGCTGTCAGGGTTTTCTGCATGCCACAAGCCCTTTCTGCTGAGGCTGCAGCTTTAAGGGCTCCAGGGAAAGTGGGCGGGAGGGGGAGGGGAAGAGGAATAGAGTTTGGCTGAGTGTGGACAGAGCAGTCAGCAGGGCACTCTGGGAAGGGCTGGAGGACCCTTATTTCAAAATAACAGCTGCTGCCCTGCCTACACAGCTTCTATTCCGAAATAACTATTTTGGAATAGGCGTTTTTCTTCATAAAATGAGGTTTATAGAAGTTGGAATAAGCCGTTTGTTATTTTGAAATTATTTCAAAATAATGGAATTGCTGTGTAGACGCTCGCATAGTTATTTCAGCATAACGGCCGTTATTTCAAAATAACTTTGCTGTGTAGATGCACTTTTAGATTGCAAGCTCTCTTGGGAAAGGCAGTTTTATTTCTATTTGTAAAACACTTAGCACAATAGTTCCTAGTCCATGATGAGGACTCCTAGGTGCTACTGAGGTACAACTAATAATACATAAAATATTATACTCAAAGTGAATTACACCTACACAAATGAGTAAACTAATCAGAGGCTGATCACTAACTTCTGAAACTAATTTTGTGGCGATGCTATATACAATTTTAAGAGCCTTAAATTTCTCAAACCCTTTGATTAGGCCTCTAAATATCAGGCATTTTGGCACTCAGCAGTGTTTTGGGCCAGCATTTTGTCCCTCCTACCCGTTATTGATTTTAGATGAACCACACATGAACATTGCCTTCTAAGTGGTTAACCTTCATAGCAGCACAGCCCCTGAAGGGACTTATAGTCTGCTGAAGCCCTCAAATTGCCCAAGGCACAAGCCATATTCACTGTGTAGCAGGGCAATTTGAGTTCACCTCCAGTCTGCCCTATCTCAGGGTGTACCTTGTGCAGGGCCTGGGGATAAATTGGTGTAGAGCACTCACCACTTCCTGTTGCAGAGATTCACCGGATCTGGGATTCCTGTCTTGCATCACCATAGCATGTAAAGGAATCATTAGCAACAAGCAGCATGAGTTTATAGAGAATAATTTTTTCTAGACAAGGTTAAATTGCTTTTTAATAGACACATAGCATTAGTGAGTGAAGGGAAAGCACTAGATGCCATATATTTGAATTTCAGTACAGCATCTGTTACAATGTCTTACAACATTTTAATTTTAAAATTAATTCAAATTGGATTGGGTAGGAAAACTGTCATATAGATTGAAAACTGACTGAAATAACAAACGATTGGTAATAATGTAAATGTAAATGTGTCATAGAATCATAGAATACTAGGACTAGAAGGGACCTCGAGAGGTCATCGAGTCCAGTCCCCTACCCCCATGGCAGGACCAAATACTGTCTAGACCATCCCTGATAGACATTTAACTAACCTACTCTTAAATATCTCCAGAGACAGGGATTCCACAACCTCCCCTGGGTAATTTATTCCAGTGTTTGACTACCCTGACAGTTAGGAACTTTTTCCTAATGTCCATCCTAAACCTCCCTTGCTGCAGTTTAAGCCCATTGCTTCTTGTTCTATCCTCAGAGGCCAAGATGAACAAGTTTTCTCCCTCCTCCTTATGACACCCTTTTAGATACCTGAAAATGGCTATCATGTCCCCTCTCAATCTTCTCTTTTCTAAACTAAACAAACCCAATTCTTTCAGCCTTCCTTCATAGGTCATGTTCTCTAGACCTTTAATCATTCTTGTTGCTCTTCTCTGGACCCTCTCCAATTTCTCCACATCTTTCTTGAAATGCAGTGCCCAGAACTGGACATAATACTCCAACTGAGGCCTAAGCAGCGCAGAGTAGAGCGGAAGAATGACTTCTCGTGTCTTGCTCAAAAGACACCTGTTAATGCATCCTAGAATCATGTTTGCTTTTTTTGCAACAGCATCACACTGCTGACTCATATTCAGCTTGTGGTCCACTATAACCCCTAGATCCCTTTCTGCTGTACTCCTTCCTAGACAGTCGCTTCCCATTCTGTATGTGTGAAACTGATTATTCCTTTCTAAGTGGAGCACTTTACATTTGTCTTTATTAAACTTCATCCTGTTTACCTCAGACCATTTCTCCAATTTGTCCAGATCATTTTGAATTATGACCCTATCCTCCAGAGCAGTCGCAACCCCTCCCAGCTTGATATCATCTGCAAACTTAATAAGCGTACTTTCTATGCCAATATCTAAATCGTTGATGAAGATATTGAACAGAGCCGGTCCCAAAACAGACGCCTACAGAACCCCACTTGTTATACCTTTCCAGCAGGATTGTGAACCATTAATAACTACTCTCTGAGTATGATTATCCAGCCAGTTATGCACCCACCTTATAGTAGCCCCATCTAAGTTGTATTTGCGTAGTTTATTGATAAGAATATCATGCGAGACCGTATCAAACGCCTTACTAAAGTCTAGGTATACCACATCCACTGCTTCTCCCTTATCCACAAGACTTGTTACCCTATCAAAGAAAGCTATCAGATTGGTTTGACATGATTTGTTCTTTACAAATCCATGCTGGCTGTTCCCTATCACCTTGCCACCTTCCAAGTGTTTACAGATGATTTCCTTAATTACTTGCTCCATTATCTTCCTCTGGCACAGAAGTTAAACTAACTGGTCTGTAGTTTCCTGGGTTGTTCTTATTTCCCTTTTATAAATGGGCACTATATTTGCCCTTTTTCAGTCTTCTGGAATCTCTCCTGTCTTCCATGATTTTCCAAAGATGATAGCTAGCGGCTCAGATACCTCCTCTATCAGCTCCTTGAGTATTCTAGGATGCATTTCATCAGGCCCTGGTGACTTGCAGGCATCTAACTTTTCTAGGTGATTTTTAACTTGTTCTTTTTATTTTATCTTCTAAACCTACCCCCTTCCCACTAGCATTCACTATGTTACGCATTCCTTCAGACTTCTCGGTGAAGACCGAAACAAAGAAGTCATTAAGCGTCTCTGCCATTTCCAAATTTCCTGTTACTGCTTCTCCCTCCTCACTGACCAGTGGGCCTACCCTGTCCTTGGTCTTCCTCTTGCTTCTAATGTATTTATAAAAAGTCTTCTTGTTTCCCTTTATTCCCGTAGCTAGTTTGAGCTCATTTTGTGCTTTTGCCTTTCTAATCTTGCCCCTGCATTCCTGTGTTGTTTGCCTATATTCATTCTTTGTAATTTGTCCTACTTTCCATTTTTATAGGACTCTTTTTATTTTTAGATCATGCAAGATCTCGTGGTTAAGCCAAGGCGGTCTTTTGCCATATTTTCTATCTTTCCGACGCAGTGGAATAGCTTGCTTTTGGGCCCTTACCAATGTCCCTTTGAAAAACTGCCAACTCTCCTCATGCTGGAAGAGAGTTTCTTGTTGGGTAGCATGAGGACTGACACCATTTAACACCTTTGTTTATAGTTTGAAAGAGAATGCAGATCTGGAGTGGTTGAGTGCTGCCAGCCCCAGGGCAGCAGCAGTCTTGGCAATCCCAGGACTAGCTGCAGATCTGGGAGCCCAGTGGCAGATGGTAGGGGAGGGGAGCCCTGCTTGGTCTACTGACCAACCCCAGGAGAGCCTGAAGTCTGTCAGCAGAGGGGGGTGAAATTGACCTCTCCTGGTCTGGCAAACTCCCTCGTTCAGGACCAGTCAGGTCCTGAGGGGGCTGGACCAAGGAGGTCTAACCTATATTTTTATACACAGCACCACCTAGTGGTTACATAATATAACACAATTTAGCATTCCATTACAGTTCTTCCTTCTGAGATAGTCTCAGTAGTCAAGGCTTTCACACCATTTTCCAAGTCAGCAACCCCTCCTTGCGGGTACTAGGGAGATGTAGGCTGAGCAGGAGTCCTCCCTTTTAAGGTCCTACCCAACTCCAGGCTTGGCAGGTCTCACAAGTGCACCAGTGTGAGGCTGTGTGTGCTCAGAGGATCTCTTGACTAGGTTGGGGATCTGCCTATCACAGCAAGGTCTAACAGGGACAAAGGAGAGGATTATTTAGCATGGTACAAGGGAAGTTTAACTAAGGGAGAGGAGATGAAATTAAGAGGGGGAAATGTATTGAATTGCAAAGGAAAAAAATCTGATGATGAGACATATTAGGTTGTGAAATAGTCTCTAAAAGATGTGGGGGAAGAACAGAAGATGCTGGAGAACAGAAAACTGGACAAAGCACAAGGAAATACACATTTGGAAACCATCAAACAATCCTGACTCTGCACCAGATGACACAAAGAAATCTTTCTTTTTTTAATAGCAATAAATCCAGGAAAGTTCTTCCTCTTTGCACTAAGAGGCAGCATAAGCTGGCTCTGTATTAGTAGTGATGGCTGAGTGTCTCCAACTCTAAGCTGGCCTCCTTCTGTGGAAAGACCCCAGTTAGAAAACTGAGGAAAAAAAAATGATTTGAATGAATGTACATAAAATTGATCAGTAAGCACGGGAACAGCATTCTGTGCTACTGCTGCTAAATACATTTATAGATAAGGATCCAGTGTTTATTTTGTAAATCAAGCTTATGGAGACTAAATAATAAAAACGTGAAGTAAGCTGACTGTACCATGTCTTTTGGGAATTAAAGGGGTTATTTGGCAGTGATGTAGGTTTTAAAGTGGTTATTTACAGGGCTAGTAGTAAGAATGTGTAAGCTTCAAATGGCGAATAGAAACATCACACACTCTGCGATCTAATTTACCTACTAGATTGGTTGGACTGAAGAAGAAAATTTAGCTTTCTGCTGTAAATTCACTTTCAGCATTTTAAAAATGGAATACTTAAACTACAGCAAAGCAATTTGTTTACCCAGCCCTTCTGCCAGGTAGCGCCAGCAGCAGCCAGGGCTGGGTTCAATATCGAGGGGTCCCTTTTCATCCATCTCACACAAAACCAGCTTGAGCCCCCACCCAGTAGCCTGGGAAATTCACACACCCCTGGGCGTGGCAATGGTTCCCTCTGAGAAGCAATGGTTCCCCACTCGCAAGCAGAGAGTCTGAGCGTAGAAAAGAAACTTTTAATGAAAGAGAGAGAGAAGTCACATGGCATTAGCTTGGGAAAATACCATAACCAGAGTTCATAATCAACCCATGAGTAACCATCCTAGCTCAAATGAATTGAGCAATGTCCTTTGCCTCTCAGGCTCACTAGTCCAACAATGTAAGGGTCCCATTCACCTACCCAAACTTCCTCCGTACCCCACTTCAAACACCCCACTTACAGCTCTGTCCAGTCAGTGTGGACCCAGACACATCACCCTGATGACTCCACTCATTGAGCCTGAGGCCATGCCACCTTTGTGCTGCTCCTGTGGTCTGCTTGCTCTATCAGCCGCCCTGCTGGCTGCCTGCCACTGCTCCTACGGACCGCCCGCTGGTCACTCTCATCAGTCGCTCTGCTGGATGCCTGCCGGTTACTCTCACCAGCCACTCTGCTGGCCACAATAGGTCTGGCTTCAGGCCACACCAGTGACTTCAGCTCTTAGTGATTTCAACTCTTTAGCCACCACCTAGACTGGCAAAAAGAGTCCAGCTTTCACTGGAATAACAAAAAGACTCCTGATGGAGTCTGCTTTAGGTCTATCCTTAGAACACAGGGGAGGGGGAAGGAAAAGAGATAGGTTGAACCAGTCTTATAGCTCACACCTGGCAGGCATAAAGCAGGCTAACTCAAGCCCTTCACCCCAATTCTGTACATTCAACTCTGGAAGGGGGAGGCTTGTTTATCTGAGACCCCTTCCAATGATGGTGTCTCTCCTGCAATCACTGGTGTCATATTTTACAGTTCCTACATTTAGGGGATAGCGTGGTTTGTGACCCACAACAGCCAAATTAGTTACAATACATCACATTCTGTTCAAACAACCAATCCTCCATCAGTCCTGGCTGAACTGGATTTACATAACCACACCCCAGTTTCCTTCCCCATCCCAGCATGAGCTGTATTTACAGATCAACAGTTGTTTATCTTGCAGGGCTAAACAATTTCAGCTGGCTGAATTGCAAGCAGTCCTTCAGACCCCTGGCTTACACTTGTATACAAATTGTACAAGTGAAGCAACACCTGCCCTCTCTTTTCTTACATATTTGCCTGAAATTAGAAATTGTATTCTTGGTTTTCTAGTTCTTGTAATGTTTTCATTGTTCTGATATGTATGGCACAGCTTTAAAAAAACCCTTAGGTTGTTCAAAATGCCATTTCAACCACATTGAATGTGGAAGCTGGCCAGGGTTGCCAGGTGTCCAGATTTGAACAGGACAGTCCAGTATTTGAGCTTTCTGTTTGGGAAACAAATTGAGAAAATATAAATGAGAAAATATAAATGTCCGGTATTTTCTAAATAAGATGTAATGTCGATTGTGATGTAATGTCAAGTATGTCCGGTATTTTTGTTGAAACCATCTGGCAACCCTAAGGCTGGCACATATTGATAGAAAGTATAAATAATCAGTTTCTTCTTTATTTACTACCAATAACAGAATTCAGGGATCTGTATTTGCTGGGCAGTAGCTGATGATACATCAACCACCTAATACAGCATTCCTACCATGGTTCATATTGTATGTGTGGCCAGGAAGCCACACATTGCTCCATACATCTCTTGTAGTTTTGCCAGTGTACAGGGATAGTAGCCATTTTGTTTCTGAGTCACTGCAACCTAGACAAAAGAGATACCCACTCTGGGCTTTGATATACAGATTGTACTATATACCTTCATCACTGTTCTTTTTTTTTAAAGTAAAATAAAAGTAATTTGGGCTGACACTGCATGGTTGCTCTTTGTGTATGGGAAGACAAAACCTTGTTGTCATTACTGCTGATGTTATCAGCTGCTGCAGAGAACATTCAGTATCCTGAACTCAGATGCTAGTAGTTAAATGAAGGAGGAACCTATTTTCAAAGAAAGTCTCAGAATAAAAGTGGCATTATTTGTAAATTTTTAAGTGTACTTGTATACGGCCCAGTTATGAGCAGTACCATACAGGCCCAGGCCTCTCACTTGGTGATATCCTCCTGTGTGAAGTCTGAGCAAATCATTTTGGTTGGGTGAGCTATAAAGGGTTGATGGAAGGTACAATTATCTCTCTGTGGGCTTTGTGCCCCAGTGCATCAGCACATTCTTTTGGACAGACAGGACACTGCAGAGAATCTGCTCACATTGGTGGGGAAGTCAGTCCAAGCGTCTTTTCTCAGTCTGTGTAGTCCTGTTCTGGAGCCAAGGAGATTAATTTCTGTACCACTGGGATGCATGGGCACCACCTTATGTCGGGCTGTGGTCCTTATCCTCTAGGGCCCTGAAACCCTTTTGGTATTTCAGTTTCTGTTGTTAGGTAGGAAACACCAGCTCACCTGCTTCATTGGGTTCCAGGTCAGGGCCCTTAACATAGGAAGCCAGTATCAGTCCTCCACAATTCTCCAGATGTACCTCAGCTCCTTCCTACCTCTCTTGGTTCTGTAGATTTCTGCAGTCTGTGGCTCTGGTTGTTTTTTCTTTGGGTTGTGGTCAGTGTTCCCTCTAAACGACATAGCAGCACAGCTTCACAAGTGATTAATCTGCTCCACCCAGTCAGAGGCTCAGGGCTCTGAGCAAGTAGCTGACTGACTGGGAGGGGCTGATTAATCATCTGCAAAGCTCTGCTGCAGTGCAGGTTAGAGGGAACACTGGTTGTGGTCACTCTGAAGCCATTTCTCACCAGCTTGCTGGCAGGACCTTCTTTCTCTGGCCTACTTGCTCCCTTGGCAGCAGCCTCACTTGTCTGTTTCTCATCTCTTCTATTTGGTCTGAGGCGGCCAGCTCTTCTATTTGCTCATCTCAGCAAATCCAGGTGCTCTGAGGCTGCCAAGCAGTACTGGCCCCATAGTTACTGCATTAATTCCTTGGTTGCTGGGTCTGCCTGGCCTCTGTACATCCCATGACACTCCCCCAAACTGTAGAGCACTTTACAGTAACTCCATGGTCCTTACAATAGCTCTTGAGGTCAAGACCCTACTCTGCTCCCCTTGCACTAACTTTCAGTGAAAGGCTACATATAATTTGTGGGAGTCAGTGGTCCTTGACTCCTTCCTCCTCCAGGCTGGCAACAGAAGAGGGGCAAGGAGAAGAGTCTGTAGATTCCCTCAGCTCAGCATCTTGCTGTACAGTGGAACTGCTGTGGGTCTGCTATGTTTTGGGCTTTGTGTCCATATAAACAGGGTATGATTTGCCCTTAAGTCCTTGCCCAGGAAAAATTCCCAATACCTGCTATAAGAGTTTTCCCTGAGTCAACTTCAAAAACAACAAATAGCCCTGCAGCACCTTAAAGACTAGCAAAAGATGTAGATAGTATCATGAGCTTTCATGGGCACAGCCTACTTCTTCAGATGCCCACAAAAGAACATGATACCATCTACGTCTTTTGTTAGTCTCTAAGGTGCTGCAGGACTATTTGCTGTCTTTGAAGTTTTTTCGGTTAAAGTGTGCTTACACTGCACCCGTGGGTCAAAATAAGCTACACAATTTGAGCTAAGCAGGATTCCACCCCATGTGCATATTGGAGCTGGTCTATGCGTTAGTTCTAAATAGTCCACCATGGCAAGAGAGAGGTATGGTAACAACTAGGGAGAGTGATGGTATATGACTGGGTCTGCAATTATATGACTCCAGGGGTCACAGATTCTCAGGTAGAAGCTGTACAGGGTTTGTTTTTCATTTTCCAACCAGGGCTTACAGTAAAGGCTATGGAGCTGCCCTCTGCCCTGAACCCTTTCCACAACTTTGGCAGTATATTCATTCTCCATCACCCTTGTACACTTACAGTTTGGTGGTGGCATGCAAATTTATACAGTTGACGCATAGGGATTGTGCTGGGATATTTCTTATTCTTTATGGGAATATGTTTATGAATATGACCAGGAGAGATGACAGCCAAGCCAGGACCTGGGCAGTGGTGATGGTGGGGGTGGTGGCTCTGTGCTCCTGGAAGGAGCGGGTCTGGGGTATCCAACTCTTATCACCACCATAAATGAGGAGTAACATTAGTTCGAACCAAGGGGTTTGATTCAAACTAATGCGTCCCAGAGTGCATTTCCTGGTTTGAATCGGCTGGTGATCGGAATAGCGCAAGTGTAGAGGTACCCTATGTTACTAATGTTGTCATACTAAAGTAAGGGCCATTAGTAGTACTCAAGGAACTTAATGGCCCAATACTCAGGACTATGATCTGTGAATAGACTTGTTTTTTCTTGTAAACCTGGGAGGTAGGGCTATGGGAGTCCTACCAAGACATGTGGCCATGTCACCTGTTGTTGAAATCCATCTTGGATGCTGTACTTTTCCACAAGAGCAGAGGGAAAGTGTTGCAAAACCTATTTAAGAATGGGGAATGAGATAATCCAGGTCATCAGTTTTCCCCTGAGACCACACCAAGATGACTGCTAGAAACATCTAAAGCCAAAAAGAGGTGTAGATTAGACCCAGACTAGAAAAGTGTCCAGTCTGTGCACAGATGATTGGAACCACATCTAGGGTGAGAACTTATGTGTAACCATTTCCCTTATAGTATTAAGCTTAGTTGGTGTGTTCTGTTTTGCTTTGTAACCTATTTTGTTTTGTCTGCTATCTGTTAGGACCACTTAAATCCTACCTTTTGTACTTAATAAAATCACTTTTGTTTATTAGTAAACCCAGCGTAAATAATTGTTATCTGGGGAGGGGCAAGGAGTCTGTGCATTTTTCTCTTTACATTGAGAAAGAGGGTGAATTTCATGAGCTTACACTGTATAGATCTCTATACAGCATAAAATGGATTTATCTAGGATTCAGCTCCCAGAGGAGCTATGTTCTTGAGTGCTAGAGACAGGTATCTTGCTGTGCTGTTTTTAGTTAAGGTCCACAGGTTTGAAGATATATCCCAGACCCTGTGTTTGTATTGCAGCAGGCTAGCATGTCTGACTCAACAAAACAGGGTACTGGGGGACCAAGTTGAAAGAGAAAATAGGCTCAGTGGGGTCTCAGCACATCAGGTAACAGTTCCAAGGGGGTCCTGACCTGTCACAGGGATCTACAATACTTAGAACAATTTCTTCCCCCCAAAACTCTGCAATGTTCTGTGCAAACTAATATGCAGGGCTCGACAAACTATTGAATCTACTTGCCCGTGGCGAGTAGATTTCAGCCCGGCGCCCCATTTACCGGCGGTGCGCGCATGCGCAATGTGGCTCTTGCGCATGCACAGTGCAGGGCTGGCAAGCGGCTTTCGCCACCGTTCGTCAAGCCCTGCTAATATGTAAATACCATAATTAATTGGCATTCCTGCACTCAACTTCTCCAATCAGCCATTTATGATTAAAATACCTTCACAACATCACAGAAGGATTTAACTACCTTTTGTTTTCATTTTTTAAAATGCAAATAACAGCTGATCTTTGTGTTTGTTTTAGAGAGTGTCTTTGACCCAGAGCTGGGCTTTTAGCATTCCAAGACACACACAATTAAAAATAAATTTAATTAGAGTACTGCAGTTATTTCTAAACTCAGAAGAATTGTACATTTGCACAGAATACCTCATGTGAAATGTGTGATGCTTTGTTCTATTTAACACTCATAGTCTGGAGAAGTTCATACATCCATTTTTTCCCCCAGGGAGAGAATAATGGAAGTAGAAAGACAGTTTACAAATTGGTACAAGGAACCATAAAGGGAATTCATCACTGAATTGTTTTTCTGCTATTGTAGTTCTAAATTTTAAAGTAATAAAGTGTATTGGATTGGCTTCTCTTTCCTTCTTCCTTTTCATTAATTTAATTTATTTTAATGTTTTTCACTTTCTCCTCCCCTCCCCACAAGTCCAATTGTTCCTTCCTTTTTGTAATGCTCTTGTTAAGCACTTTCAATCTGGCTGTAATCTGTTGCTGCAGCATTTGTAGGGCTGAAAAGAAAACATTACTGAGTTGTCAGCATGTTTTCAACTTCATTAAAAATGACAACCTAGCAATCAGCTGTACAGACTGTATTACAGCAGTTAAAGGAGGAATCTGAGTTATTTTCTTGTCATTAAATCTCTCTAACAGCAACCAGTGTATTTCAGAGATGAGTTTGCCAGCTAATTTTTTTTTGTAGTAAAGCAATTTACTAGGGATCAACACAGGACTTGAAATCTGGTTTCATAGGCCTACTCTTTGGTAGAGAATTGAACCACTGTTATTTGAACTGGTAGAAAAACCTGCATAAATACCATGTGTCTATAGGAGCCATTCTGTTTTGGAGTGTGGGTGAGCCGAAGTGTTGAAGAATTCTACATTCAAAATGGATTGGAATAGGAAATTGAAATTTCGCAGGGACAAAGCCCTCTCTGAGAAGAAGTGCCTTTGTGTGTCCTGGTGAAATTTGGTTTTGATTTCACCAACATATGGCCCCTTGGAAGCATTTTCATCCACAAGAATAGTACATTTTTGTCTTCACTAGCCTGGAGAATGAATTTCATCAACACAGAACATGTTTATACCCTGAAAATCCAAGCAAAGTCACAGTCCTTCCCCAGAGACTACACACTCTATATTTAACATGACTCAGTAAGGGAGGGTCCTAAACAGTCAAGTGGAAGGAGGAAGATGAGAGGAAATACAAGGGTGACAATAACATTTATATCTAATTAATTTATCTTAGCATCTATTTATTGTGTGTTGTGCAATGTTGGGATGATATAAGTATAAAACTGATCAATAATCAGATGCAATAGCCATGGATTAGATATTTAAGTAAGTAGGGCTGAAATGCAAAGCCTACAGTCTGAGGCCTGTAAGAATTCAATTAAGCCATACAAGGGCATAGGTTTAAGAAATGATTAACATAACTGACCAAAGAATGACCTGATACCACCTTAATTCCTTAGGTTTTCTTCCTATGGGACCTTACCGACCAGTTCTCTGCATTTTTAAAAGTCTTCTTTTTTGAATTCTTTATTCTGCAGCTCTCCTTCCTTTCCTTAGACACATGAAATGTATCACTTCATGATCATTCTCACCTGACTTGCCTCCTACCTTCAGATAAAAAACTGATTCCTCCCTGTTGGTCAAAATCAAGTCTAAAATGGCCATCTCTCTGGTAACATCCCCCACTTTCTGAAACAAAACATCCCAAATACCTTCCAAGAACTTACTGGACATTTTGTACTTTGCTGTGTTACTTCTCCAACTGATGTTTGAGGCGTTAAAGTCTCCCATTACTATCAGGTCTTGTGTTTTGTCCGTTGCTGCTATTTTTTTCTAGAAGTGCTTCATGTGCTTCCTTTAGGTTATATCGGTTATGTTGCTTTATTTTCCTTTTTCACTTACTTTCCCACATATCCCTGACCCTATGTGCAGGAGTTTAAACTGCAGCCCACCTGTTACAAGGCTAAGAAGATTTGTTATACTTCCAACTTTCATTAGTGAGATTCCACAGTCATGCTTGGTCAGAAAAATCCCTCTCCCAAGTCTCTAGATGAACTCATTATCTATCTTGGAAAACTAGCCACTGCACCAATTGCTAATTTGCATTGGATGGTGAATATTTAAATAGATTTTTGAACTGGGTGGGTGGATTAGTCTTCTTAGCATATGCAAAATGTGCCTTAGGTGGCACGTGAACAAGATTCATCACTGCATTTGATCTGGTGGTTGGCAACATGAATGCTGAGTCAGGCTCTTCAGTGACTAGGTAACTCTCAGTTAAATACTCTGGGCCTGATTCTCATTTATACTTGACTCCTCTCTAGTAATGTAAGTGCCCCTTGACTCCCCTCTAGAAATGTAAAGGAACCTTAAAGTGGACATAAATTAATTAGCAGATACTTGAAAGTCTCTTTAAACTCCCTGAGTGGTACAAAGTGTAAATGAGAATCAAGTTCCACTTATTTGGTATAGAGCAGGCAAATTTCTATGAAACATAACTGGGCTACACTCCCAATCCTCCAGTCTGTTAACAGGCATGACATCCTGGGGAAGACTTGTTCCCTTCTACGTTATAACAGTTATTTCAGTAGAAAGATTCCCGGTCCATATCCCATATCCAAAGCATATGAAACAAGTGGCTGTATGGAGTCCCTGAGGAGTGTAACCGTGACAGTTAAAACACACTCCCTGCTATACTTTACTGGGTAAAGAGGGGTTTGTTCTACACTTAATTCCTCAAGTGAAGCCAACTGAGTGGCTGTTTCTGTGCCTATAGCCCAAACCTTTGGCATGCTCCAAATATGTCAAAAACCTGCCAGCAGTTGCCTTGGTAGTCTGATATGAGTGTGCTTGTTTTGAGGAAGCTGCTAGTCCATGTTGTGTTTGTGGGCTCCTAGGTGTTTCTGAAGTTTCATAGATTCTGATACCAATCCACAGATACTATAAGCCTGCACTAGATTTTAGAAAGCTGGGAAGGGAATGCATAGTCTTCGGCTGTTGGAAGATTTCAGTGAATGTATTTGCCCAACATTTTATAATATCTGTAAGAAATACAAGTGAATTTGGCAAACTGACTGGATTTTAGATATAATTAGTAACAAGAATGATTCAACTCAGGAGTGGGAGATGGAAGAAGGAGAGAAAGGAGTAAGAGGGGAGGTAGTAGGAATCTGAGAGGAGGGGGCAGCCTGTTGCATGCTAGGAAAGCAGGTTCCTGAGAGTCCCTGGCTCATTATAGCCCCTCTGGGATTTGTTCCTTGTCTCAAACCTGGGCCCGATGGCAGATACTCCATCCCTCTCTCCCTTTGATTGCCAACCTCCCATGCTGTAGGGTATGCACAAGGCAGAGCCTCCATGTTACTTCCTTTATAGAGGCACTAGCCCCTTCCTGGCTTTTCTAGTTTTGTCACCTGATTCATTTTCACTTTTGATATATAGGAGCAGGACTGGCCTTTCCATGAGGAGAACTGAGGTGACCGCCTCAGGTGCCAGACTGTGGGGGGGGGGGGCACCACTAGGACCCAGAGTGTAGAAAATTGTGTGTGCTGCTGGTGCATATGTATGCTCTCTGCAGTACCATGAGAGGAGTAGAACAGGAAGAAGGCAGAACTGAGACCTTTCAAAGTTTTGGCCCAAGCGAGGGGCGTATGGGGGCGTCATTTGAGCTCCCCCGCCTCAGGTGCCAAAATGTTGTGGGCCAGCCCTGTACAGGAGAGGTTTATGGGTGGCTACCCAAAGTATTTTTAAGGCAGAGCTGTTAAATGATACTTGAGAGAGCCACTTTAAAAATGCATTTATCTGCCACTTAATAGTCGTTAGGGCAAAAAGCCTCTCGCCCTTGTCAAGGACAGACGACTTTAATACGCTTGGAATGCTAAAGCTTGCTGGGCTTAATTAATTTATTTCTGTTGCCTTGTACAATGTACCTGTCTTGTGGTTAAAATTTCAAAGGCATCTAAGAGCATGTCTACCCTGCAATAAGAGATCCGCAGCACAGCGGTGGTTGGCCTGGGTCAAATGACTCAGGCTTTCAGGGCTCAAGCTGCAGGGCTATAAAATTGCAGTGTAGACATTCAGACTTGGGCTAGAGACTCCTGCAAGGTGGGAAGATCTCTGAGCCCAGCCTCCAGTATGAGCCAGAGTGGCTACACTACTGTTTTTAGCCCAGCTGCCTGAGCCCTGAGTGAGCTGACCCAGGTTCTGAGACTTGGAGTTGCAGGCTTTTTATTGCAGCCTAACAACAAGTAAGCATCTAGCATGCTCCAAGCCTTAGGGTGGTGCAACAAAAGGTCTGGCATCTCAATTTGGGCAGACCACAGGCAAAGGCAAGCCCCTTGGCCTACTGCAGGGGATGGGGTGGCAGGCAACAGGGGAAAGAGGTCCCTCCTGACTCCACTGTGTCCCAGCCCAGGGCCCTAACTGGTGGAGCGGTCTGCCACTGAGTCTGTGGGGAGGGTCCAACCAAAACACACTGACCTGTGCTCTGGCAACAAAACGGACTACAGTCTGATTTCACTGGGCTACTTCCTACCATAGTCTGGGTAGTGTGCTCTGTAGTCCACAGGTCCTCTGCCTCCTCTGGGTACACAGCCGCAGGCAATCCTGGTAACTCCTCTCCATGGTCACCATCCTCTGGTATAGGACACTACACAGCGCAAGTTCAGCTCCAGGAGAGTGGAAGCATCTGTCTTCTTCCCTGGCTCCCTCTCAATTGAGCTGCAGCCAGAGGCCCCCCTTTATACTTTCTGTCCTGCCCTGGTACCTCTGGCATAGTGGGAGTTGGGGTAGAATCATAGAACACTAGAACTGGAAGGGACCTTGAGAGGTCATTGAGTCCAGTCCCCTGCCCTCATGGCAGGACCCAGTACCATCTAGACCATCCCTGATAGATGTCTATCTAACTTGCTCTTAAATATCTCCAGAGATGGAGATTCCACAACCTCCGTAGGCAACTTATTCAGCTTCACCCACCAGGCTGAATGTATTGGTCCCTCACTCTCAAGTCTGGAGGGAGGACACTCCACTTCACTACACAGGCCAAGTCCTATTTTCAGAAATAACTTAATCACTTAGGGCTAGATTTTTACAAGTATTTAGGCAACAAATGACATAGACAGTGGTTCAAATTTTCAAAAGCACGTAAGTGTCTAACTCATATTGAAAGTGACAAGAATTAGGTGTCTAGATGCTTTTAAAAATCCCACTAGGTTTCTCTCTGCATCTTTAACTTTAAAAATTTACTTCTTAGGAGCACAAGGCCCATTGACATGCATTAAGATGTAGGCTCCTATTCCCTGGTCCCCAAGCATATTTAAGAATCTATCTCCCATTGATCTGAATGGAAGTTATGAACTGAAATACCTTTGAGGACCTGTGCACTGTGCTAAGTGCAACAGTGCCTAACTGATTTAGGAGGCTCGACCTCATTTTCAACAGAGATATAGGTGGTTAGGAGCAAAAATCCCACTGATAGTCAATGTGATTTGGGCTCCTAAGTGTCTGTTGTAAATGATATGTAGACTCCTAAATAAGTTAGGGTATGTCTACACTAGCTCGTTAGTTCGAGCTAGGTAGGCAAATGAGGGCAACGAGTTGCAAATGAAGCCGATTTAAATATCCCGGGCTTCATTTATCTTCGGCGCCGCCATTTTTAAATCTTAGTCGAACTCCGTGCTACACGCGTGCACGGAGTAGGTAGTTCGAATTAGGATCTCTAATTGAACTGCGTACACCTCGTTCCATCGAGGAGGACCGCAGTTCGAATTAGAGATCCTAATTCGAACTACCTACTCCGCGCGCGCAGCCGCGGGCACAGAGTTCGACTAAGATTTAAAATGGCGGCGCTGAAGATAAATGAAGCCCGGGATATTTAAATCCCGGGCTTCATTTGCAACTCCGGTTGCCCTCATTTGCCTACCTAGCTCGAACTAACGAGCTAGTGTAGACATACCCTTAGGCTCTGTAACCCCGGGTGCAGCAATGTGTACATACCTTTAAATAACTGAGCCTCAGTGTCCAAGTAATATTTGAAAATGGGATCCATAAAAGTAAACCAAGAAAGAAAGTTTCAGCTCATGGCAAAATATAATTTAAGTTAACAAACTGCAAATAATTTCAGATAATATTTATGGAGAAAGAGATGCATACACAATTGACTACAAAACTATTGGTTCAAGGAGAATTATCGTCTTGTAATATACCAAATATTGCTAACCTTTATTCAGGATGACATTTTTGGTCTGTAGATTCATGTAATGATGCCAGGCACTGTGTAAGATTATGCCATGGACACTGTACATGGACTTTCTAGTGTCTCTGATGAATGGCAAAGTTTATTTTTTAAATAAATTAATCTTGTTTTATAAGCTGCATTGATTGCAGTATAAATAACATATGGGTCAACAGCCATTGCTAAGCCTGTAAGTTTGTCTTGGGGTTCTGATAACTTGAGTCCTACTGAGCTTTCCTCTTGCAGTTTATTATATTATCAGAACTGATCAATTGAATGACAGCCTTGTAATGGCTGTCTGCCCATGCACTATCCTACATTTCAGTTGTCTAATCATATTCCTCCACTCAAATGAGGAGTAATAAAAACACTAAATAATTATGCAGTATAAATACCTATGGTAGGTTAGAATAAATTCATAAGTCCTGATCAAGACTAAATGTCTCCTACCTAAAGATTTTTCTTCTGAAAAAAAAAGAGACCTATCCAATGCTTTCAAAATGTCAGAAGTTTGGAGCATGGTGCATGCTCCTTGAAACTTCCTGCACTTGGTGTGCTGGGGTCCTCAGCTGCTGTATGGAGGGTTTGTTCCATTGAGCTTCACAGCTGGGCTGATCACATGTAGGATTCTAGACTGTTACCCCTGTAATCAAGGACATGGGAACCCTGGGTAGTTCCAAACAGCATGGAACTTGCTTTTAAAGGTTTCAGTTTAATTTATTAAAAAATCCGCCAAGGCTGAGATTGTCACGTAGAGAAGTCTCACGTGGTCTGACATGGAAGATGCATTTAGCAACATGGCCATGTCCTGATTCACTGAGTGAGCTGGCTGGCTTAAAACTCATCTTTGCTGCAGCCTTCACTGCTGGTCCACCACTGAGAGCCATTAGTCATATCACATGAAATACACAAAGGAATGAGATGGCATAAATGTTTCATTGGCATGAGTGTTGCAATGAGCAAGGCCAGTAGGTCAGTCCAAATGATCATTAAAATATTCTTATAAAATATCCCACTCCTTATATTCTGTATATAAAAACAGTTCCCCCTCTGCCATAATATATTTCAGAAATGTTTTTTTTAAATTGGAGCTAATGTTTGTATCCCTGTACTTGTAAAGCCAAGTTTTCAGGTGTGCTGAATCATCATGTCTGAAGAAGTGACCCCTCCCACTGAAATCAGTGGCAAAACTCCAATTGATTTCAGTGAAGTCCCTGAGTCCAACCGTAAAGGACTCAGAAAAGTGCAAAACAACAATATGTTTTAGAAACCTTAACAATATTAACAAAACAGCTTTTCTTTACACAGTAAGGTTGTTCTGACAAAATTCAATTCTCAGACTCATCCAGGATTAGAAGAAAGATTTGTGTGTGCTATTGAAAATTCAGGAATATTCTCTTTCCACGTGGATACAGCGGTTTCCAGCAACATAGGATGTGAAACACCAGTCTATAAACCTGTCAGTGTATGAGATGTTACTGTCTATCTTGTGCTTAAGGCCAGTGTATGGTTAGTGAGAATTTCCAAATTTGAGGGGGGAAAGCAAACATTTCAAGGGAGGCTGATTTTAAAACAAACTCCAAACCAGCCACTGTTGGAATTTACTGAAAGGTTTGCAATGCTAGAAGTAGTCACAAAAGAGAGAGAAATTTGTAGGCAGAAAGTAGGTGAGGTGCTCAGAGATGCATGGTAAAAGCAAAATGTCACATGACTGCAAATTATCATAGAATCATAGAAATAAATGATTGGAAGGGACCCCAAGAGGTTACCTGGTCCAGTGGCAAGATCAATTAAATCTAGACAGTCCTCGACAGGTGTTTGTCTACTCTGTTCTTAAAAAACCTCCAGGGAAGGGCATTCTACAACCGCCCTTGGAAGCCTATTCAAGTGTTCAATTATCCTTATGGTTAGAAAAATAATCCTAATATTAAATTTACACCTCCAACGTTGGTTTGACATGATTTATTCTTTACAAACTCATGTTGGTTATTACTTATCAGCCTATTATCTTCTCAGTGATTGGTTAATAATTTGCTCCAGTATCTTTCTAGGTTTAAAAGTTAGGCTGACCTGTCTATAATACCCTGTGTGGTCACTAGGTTCTCCTTTTTAAAGATATGTAGTATGATTTCCTTTCTCCAGTATCCTAAGAGGGAGGGCTAGCTCAGTGGTTTGAGCATTGAGCTGCTAACCCCAGGGTTGTAAGCTCAATCCTTGAGGGGGTCATTTAGGGATCTGGGGCAAATCTGTCAGGAATGGTACTTGGTCCTGCCATGAGTGGGGACTGGACTCAATAACCTTGCAAAGTCCCTTCCAGTGTTATAGGATAGGATTCACCTGTCCTCCATAACACTATTCCTGTCTTTGACAGGTGGTCCCCTTCACAGAACAACATCTGGTGGATGAGAACTCCAAAGCCCTCCTGTCAACAGCACTTGTGCAGCCCTGCTAGGGTGAGCACATGTTCTGATATTAAGGGCTTTGTCTTATATATAGAATTATAGTCCCACCCCCTGAAAAAAACACATCCCATATTTTCCACAATTGCTATCTGGTCATGCTAAACCAGGTGCTCTTCTCCAGGATGAGTGTATCCCTTCCAGGGCTCCGACCTTCAACCAAGAGGATGGAGAAGAACACAACCTGCATCCCTGTCTCCACCCTAGTTCTCAGAGCCTTATAGTCACTGTAGATCTGCTCAGAGTCATCCTGGCAGTATCTGTAATACCACATGGATGAAGACAGCGGCCAGAGGGCTGGAATATCCTTGGCAATCTTTCTGTAATGTCTTGGATTCAGTCTACAAGCAAGCATCACCCGCAAGCATCACCCCACTGGGACATCAGGTCATGTTGGCCTCCTCTCCTTTGGTGTGGTGACTGTGAGTCTCCCAGCCAGTCTTCTTCTTCTAAGTCATTGGAGTCTGCTTCTTTTATCCTGTGCCAATATAGCATGCTGGTTCTTGACCTTGATGGACAGGGGACCAGATAGTAGGTGGAACGGTCAACTGCCAAAGGTCGTCAACAGCCAGTGTCTTCTTTGCAGAGCAGCTGGTTCTCCTTTCTCTTCCATGCCACTTCACTTTTCTAGATGGCTAGCACCCTCCATTCCCACACATCTCCATGTGTATTCTGTCAAAGAAGTCCTCATGCTCCTGGATGCTACACAGATGGGTCACTTCTTTCTGCACTTTTCTTACTTACTTCCTGAGGGACTACATCAACAGATATGTCGCACACTGAGTTGTTCCCTTTGCCTGGCTTTCATCAATGGCAACATACAGTTCATGACTCTGGCAAGTCAAAACTAGGCCTGGTTGGACTTCAGGGTCAGGATATCTGGCCAGAATTCACACAAGACTTAGCAATGTTGACAGTGCACCAGTTTCCTTTCATTGTGGGTTCTTCCTTGCAGAGTACTTGCAGGCTGAAGAAAAATACCTCCCTTCCTCTGCAGGAAAACTCAGCTGGCTAATGTCCTTGGTGTCCCAGCTGCCTACATAACACAAATGTTACCACCACATATAATGTTTGTGTATATATGTAACTAGAGTGGGTTTTCAAAAACACTCTAGGGTACATCCTCAGCCAGTATACATTTTCATGGCTCCATTGAAGTCGCTGGCCTAACTCTTACCTACTGGATTTACTTTAGTGGAGTAAAGTTAGATCAATGTGTGTACTTTTTATAATCTCATCCATATCTCAGCTACATGTATATAGCAGACACACTTAAAATGTTCATTCTGGTTTTAGAAGCATTACTAGTGCTAATGATATCCCTTATATTTTTATATTTTTAAATCAGAGACACTATTAGAACTAACTATACCTCTAAAACTGGAATGAGCTTTTTAAGTGTGTCTGCTGTATATCTGTGTGTGCATGTGTTTATTTACACATACACATGCACACGCACACATGCCAATTGTTCCTTCTTTGTGTTTTTGATCACATTTTAGAGTATATGCCTTCTCACCTCAGGGATCATTTATTTATATTTAACCCTTGAAATATCACAAACACCTAATAATTGGCATCTTTTTCCAATGCCAAGGTTGGATAGGACCAAGTATGCACTCCTATGGCGGTTTTTAGAATAATAATAATGATGGAGTCTGTATTACACTTAAATATGCATTTAACTTTAAGCACATAAATAATCCCATTGACTTCAATAGGAGTATTCACACGCTTAAAATTAAGCATGCTCTTAAATGCTTTGCTAGATCAGGGCCTAAATCTACTGTACATGAATCAGATAGTAAAAGCATAGATTAAATAAAAAAAAGAAACCCTCAATTTGACACACTTGCTTAGTGCTTCTCACTGTCAGAAAGGCAATAAACAAAACTTGCAGGCTGTACTAGTGGAAGTGTTCAGTGCAAAGCTTTAAATTAGTAAATGGCAGGAGGGGGAGATTTACATGTGCAGCTTCCCACACAACATGATGAGCATATGCTCCAAAAGTTGATGTATGAAACAGGAAGAATAATGAAGAAAAATGACAGAATGCATACTCTCCAGAGAAGAGAATAAACAGGGTCTGGCTTTGGTAAATAACTCCCTGCAGAACTCTTAGAAATGACGGACTGATTAATTGAATCAATCCATCATCCTTTTTGTGACAGCATCAATTTGCAGTCTTTTGTTGTTGTTCTTTCATAGCTGCTGCTTTATATCCGTATCCAGGTAAAAAGTTGTGTAGGATGGTCATATATATAAACATGTATTGTACAGGAATCTGTTAGTTTACTGAGGCTGTGTCTGAACTACAAAGTTCTATCGGAAAAAGATACACAAATTGTGAAGTGCAATTTGCATATCTTTTTCTGCTCTTCTTCCGAAAGAGGCCTTTCTGACAATTGGCCCATCTACACTGGGCCAAATGTCAGAAAAAAAGCCTCTTTCAGCACATCCCTTCTTCCTCGTACAATGAGGTTTACAGGGATGCCAAAAAACCGCGTCTGCTTTTCCGTTCCTTGGATGTGGCAGAACTTTTCCTGGTATCCTGGAAAAACTCTGCAGTCTAGACGTACCCTGAGATGTTATTAGCTGAAACTTTTGTTTTCTGTTCCTTTCAAGACTAGATTAATTAATTGTGTAGCCCCGGTTCACTATGGAAATTTAGGGCTCTCCACCTTTCTTAAATGAGGCAGAGCATGTGAGAGACAATGTATAAATATGAGACTATCTCCAATCACTAATTACTACTATTTGATTGGAGATAGCTTATAAAAACTCATATTAATTTATTCAATCACATACAGTGATTTGATTAAAAACCCCAAATACCCACTTTCTTTTGCTCTGTGCAGCATTTGCTAAGTTGGGGCTAATCACTTGTGTGTATTTATGAAGTGAGATTTAGAACTGAACTCAGCTGTGCTCAGCTGGCTCCCCAGCTATAGGTGAAAAGGGTCCTGATGAAAGTGGAGACCAATTTGCTGGAGACCATGCAAACCAGAAAAGAGAGAGTACATTAGTGTATTGGATGTCTGAGCATCCTGAATCAGAAACAGGTTGTTACCTATTGAAAAACAGGCAGGCTAAGAGAGTAACCTTATGGGCGCTTAAGGGAAAGGGGCATGGGATCACAGCTGGCTCTGGCCACAAGATTGATTGAAATCAGTACAACTAAGAGACTGATTCCAAGCTACTGACTGTGGGCTTGTTCAGCAGATGAACAAGCAGGAAAGCTGGTTCTCTTTCCCCTGGGGAGAAAGGTGGACTTGGGTGCTGTGTTGGCTAGCTACTGGGACACTGAAGAGGAGGCTGTGACTCTGATGGCTCATGATAAAAACACTAGGAAGGAGGCAAAACAAGCCAAAGACAAGCTGAGCCCCATAAAGGGACCAGAGAAGCTGCCCTACTCTTATGTGTCTGATCACCATAGCCATTTGGGAAAGGGCCAAGAGGCAGTCCAGCTCTTGGGCATCAAGCGTGAGCAGGACTGAAACCCAGCATGCCAAGTTGCAATCCCACTCACTTGGAAATTTGGTCTTCCTGCTCTGCATCATGAATGGCTGGATCAAACCAGGCTGTAACCACTGAGAGACAGAAAACCTGACAATGCCTGCTCCCACCAACCTGAAATCCCCTTTCCTCTCCCAGCCACTGATCTCTCCCCCCACCTCATTCCCACTCTTCCTCTTCTAGGCACCCACCCACCAGCCTGACTCCCCTTCTCCCAGGAACTGCCCCCCACCACCCTGACTGAGGCACCATCCCACTAGTCTGAACTCCCTCCCCCTCCCATGCACTGTCTCTACTACCAGCCCATTCCCCCTTCCAGACACTGCCACCATCACCAACCTGACCTTCCTTTTTTCCTCCATGGCAACCCCTCCAGATTGACCCTCCTCTTCCCCTTTTAGGCATTTTTCCCTCAAATCAGCTTGACCCCTACCCTGTCCTGACCCCTACAAACACCCCTTCCCAAGAGCTCAGTTCAGGGAATCTCCTACCCCTTCCTCCCAAGCTCTCAGAAGCCCCTGACTCCCTAATCTTCCTTAGTCCTCCTTGCTGGCAATCCTTGGGTCCAGCCTGCTTTCTGGTGCCGAGTGGCGTAGGAACTGCCACATTGGAAACTGAGGCCATCCCAGAGAATGAGAACCGGGTATTGTGCCAGCAGCACTCCCAGGGGCCAAGGCACTTGAAGGCTGTAGTGGAATCATCTGTTGGCCTCATGCAGCAATGATTGGAATGGCCTAGGATTTCTTTCGACTTGTAACTTACATGTTACATGTGAACCTCCCTTGTTCACATTGCAACCCTCAGTGCAGAAGGAAAACTAGTGAGGCTGGTTAAAAACCAACTAGCTAGTCAGGGACCCTCCTGAGATTAGAGTCCCTGTACACTTTGAGTAATCTGAGCCTGATCAACATCTAGGAAGTGAACTGTTAGAGTGAATTCACAAAGTCAGCATGAACTATATATGCTACTTAACACTAGAAACAGGGCTTTAGTAGCGATATAGACCTTTCCCCTGGGGCAGGATTGAATTTAATCTATAAGGCACAATACTGATCTCCTGTGACAATGATGTTCATATTATTCCAGTTTTAAAAAGTGACCTATAAAACATAGGCACATCTCTAAGGAAAACAGCTCTTTCATTTACCTAGAGCAGACTGGACCCCTTATGACATCACATTTGTCCTTGTTTTCCAGTTGGTAATTATCTACCAATTAGTGAAGATTTTTCAAAAATGGTTTGTTTTCTGTAATACTTTGATCATCTCATTCTTAATGTATTTTGATTTAACTGCCATAGCCAAGGGCCTATGCTGTTGACATAATAGTAAAAACACACCAGTGCATGCTAAACTTTAACCTAATTAAACCAAATCTTGGGGCCTCATAGCACAACATAGCCAATATGAAAATAAATAACTAGAACAAGCAAACATATTTTGCCCATATTAAAATAAAACTGAACTATCAAGGTGTGCACATTTATACAAATAAACAATATACCTTTATAGCTATAATCTACTTTCTTGCACCTCAAATTCTCTTCCTACTTTTGTGTTATATCTTCTTTTTTGCATTACATCTATATCCAATATTAGACTGTAAACTCAGCTATTGCATTTTGCTATTTCTACTGTAAATAGGGCTGGCAACCTTGGCTTAATGAATTCCTGCAGATTTCATTACATGACATAATCTTTAACTCCTGGAGACTTTAGGATAATCCTGAAGGGTTGGTAACCCCACCGGTAAAGTGCCTAGATTACATAGACTCTAAGCACTTTGGAACAGGAACTTTCTTTTTTCTGGTTTGTGCAGTACTTAGTCCAATGTAGTTCTGGTCCATGTCTAGGGTTCCTCATTGCTGTCATAAATATAACTAGGGCTACCTACTAACAATATGGGAATGTTACAGACAGGTAGTAAACACAGAAACTGAATTCCAAATAAAGTCACATGGAATAATTTTTGTTGAGATTGGATCCACAGGTGACTCATGGTTGCACTCGGGAGGCACCCCTGATGTCCCTGCCACAATTTTAATTGCTAAATGTGGTGCCCCCACATGCCTCCTGCCACTCTGTGTGGCCCTCCCTGCACCTTTCCTCCCCACAGGTACCGATCATCCCTGAATAGATGTCCTAACCTTTATAAACAGAATGCATGTCTGAAAAAAATGGCTGGGGCTTTAAAGCTCTCTGGAGGAGGAGCTGTATTTAAAGTGTGTGTGTGTGTGTGTGCATGTGTGAGTGAGTGAGAGAGAGAGAGAGACACACACACACACACACATAGATTTTCCACTATGCCTGACCCCTCCATCCCTTCCCCACACCAGCATCCTGACCTCTGTAGAGCCCCTACACCCACACTCCCTCTAAATCTGAGCAAGTGGCACTGCAACCTGGTGTGTGGTGTTGCAGCACCATCCAGGTTTGTCCTGACCAAAAAGTGCCTGAGTCATGGCTATGACCCACCAGCACTGAGGCCTATTTATCAACTAGGGAATAGTAGAGAGAAGTGGAAGGTGATTCCAAGGTAGTTTTAGAATGCCTTCATTACCAAACACACACAGCTAGAGTACATACAGAGTGAGGTGCCAGCACTTCGAGTGTAAATACATACATACAGTTGCATGAATATCAATGATATATAAATATGCTCAATTGCACACGAATAAAAGTGCTTTCCCACACATGTATACAAACCTTAACCAATCACTTGAAAGAGTGTGTGTGTGTGTGTGTGTGTGTGTGTGTTTGTGAGGGAGAGCACAAAAAGCAGCCTATATATTATCTGATTGAAGCTTGAGTCTGATTCAGTGAACTTGTTCACTAATATATTTTCCCACTTGTTCATTTTGTAATCATTGCTATTTATGAGTTTTTTGTGATCACTGAACGATAACTTTTAGCAAATGTTTGAAAATGATTCCGACAAGGATTTACTTTAGAGGAAAAGAAAGTCCTTGATTGTTATTGTGATTATAGTGTTGCCAACTGTTGCAGTTTTATTGTGAGTCTCATTGATTTCTGTCTTCAATTGCTTTGAAGTTTTTGCCCTTACCCAAAATGGCTGCTATCCACCATTAACGTCAATGTGATGGAATCCACAGACTTCCTCCAGCAAGATGGATGCTACTCCCTATTTTTTACAAAGTGAAGCTTCCGTAAGGGCCCACAGCCCCTTAGTCACCATGTGAGGGGCAGGCCGAGCAAAGGACAGGTCAATGTGGACATGCAGGGAATAGGACTGTGGAGACAGCAGGACTGGGTTGTTTAATGAGCAATCTAGAATGTAGTATGTTTGGTAGGGCCTGATCCAAAGTCAACCAATATCAATGGAATGACTGTCTACAACTTCAGTTAGCTTGAACCAGGCCCATAAAGAGAGACTTTACATTTGATTTAGGAGCCAGATGCCTAGATAAAGCACCTTCTAAAGAAAGAGTGTATATTAAAAAACACTTTGGATTTCTGGAAAGGCAGTTAGTGGCAAGAGATGTGTAAGGAATACTATCAGGAACTAATGTTTTTGTGTAATAGTTGAGGATTTTCCCCCATTGTTTGCAGAAAAATATTTTGATTGTGTATCACTTAGCCACATGGCTAGTTGTTATATAATCTTGCATTAATGTTGTGCCATTGTTCTCCAAGTTACAAAACATGCCGATATGATCCATGCACAACATTATGATGCAGCCAAACAATGGAGAGCACCTGACAGATGAACGGGATCACTCTTTTGCCATGAACCAATGGCCTCAGTCCAGATTGAGGCACATCAGTGCTTCAATCCAGAGTCTAGTGAACAGATGTATAAATCCAGTTGGTGCTGATTGGCATTCTTATTGGAATTCTGAGGACGAGGCTAGCCAGCACTCAGTCAATATGATATCTGTTCTATGTATAAACAGATTATTGCAGTCTAAAGTGCATTTGTCACAAGAACTAGATACATTTAAAAGCACATACACTTTTCTGGAGTGGATTGATGTGTGTAGCCAGCATCCAATCTACATTGTTCTCAAGTTGTAATGGAACAATTGATATAGTGCTGCCGGCAGCATATCTAACCAGCAGCGTTCTTCAGCATTGAGTCAGAGTCCATATACAATATGAGGGGGTTGTAATAACAAGGGAATGACTAGAATACAAACCTGATGAATGCATGAGTTGCTTTCAGCCCGGCTTAAGCTTACTATTAGAAAATGCTTATGTAACTCACACACACCTTCTGGGCATGGTTCACTGTCCCAAGTAGTGGTACTTACATCACTGACAGAGAGAAAGAATGAGTTTGCTCTACAGCCTTAGCCGAGAGCCAACCGGCTTTTAGCTCATGCAGTAGAGGCTTATGCACTAAGCCAGAGATCCCAGGTTAGATTCCACCTATGAGTATGTCTTCACTACAGAGAAGATCGAAGCTGTCACTGTCGATCTTCCAGGGTTTGAATTAGTGGGTCTAGTGAAGAGGGCACTCCGGTCAATGCCGGTAGTCCTGCTTCCACGAGGAGTAAGGGACTGTTCTCCCTTCCTGCAGTATGGACAGCGCCAAAAGTTGAGTTGAGCTATTTCGACTTCAGCTACACAATTAACGTAGCTGAAGTTGCGTATCTTAATTCAACCTTATCCCACAGTATAGACATACCCTATCAGAGTTACACTTACAAAACAAACATCACTATTAACTTATAGATGGAGCCTTCCATCTTCTCAAGAACAAACTTGTGTTCTGATTAATAAAGTTTAAAAAGAAAAATACAGACAACTAACACTTTTTGGAAAATACAAATAATACAGGCCTTTAGGTTTGATTTTACACAGAATTTTGTTTAGCATTCTGAAGGTATATTGAAGTTCGTGTGTATGAGAGCAGGTGCATCACTGTTTTCACAGGGTTGCTGTCAATATTTAAAAGATTAAAAGCATCAGCTTCAGAGTTAATAACTTAAATCCCATCCAGATACAACCAGGGATCACTGTGTATAGCATTTGTAGTTTATAGTCAGTGTTCCCTCTTAACTGTGTGGCAGCACAGCTTCCCAGGTGATTAATCAGCCCCAACCAGTCAGTCAGCTCCGTGCAAGGAGCCCTGAGCCTCTGACTGGGTGGGGCTGATTAATCACCTGTGAAGCTGTGCTGCCATGGAGTTTAGAGGGAACACTGTTTATAGTCTGGCCCAACTCCTTCCAAAACGCTATACAATAACTTAGTACCACAACCAGCCTTCTGGGTCACAGAGCTTGTCTTCGCACGTGTCTGAATTGTAACTTGTACACAGTAGTACCTATGAGGGTATGCACAGAATAATAATGAAAGGATTAAAATACCCATACAAAAGGCTACTCTTCTTAAGCAATCACCTATCTTAAGAAACAATTCTGGGCCACCTTTATTAAGCATGTAATCTAAGTAACCAATTTTTGTGAGGCCCTTAACATGGTTGCTTAAGTCAGGTTTTCATTTTATTGTGTTATTGCACTGTATGGGCAATGAAGCAGCATTTTAATAAATGAACTGCAGTGGAAAAATCCATATTACATAGCTCCCTCTTAGCAAGAATTACTTAATACAGTACTTAGCACTGTTGGCAACTGTAAACCTGTCACAGACTTAACATTCCTGATGAGTAGACAAAATAAAAAGACATTTTCTAAATGACAATGCATCTGTTGCAGTGAGCCTTGTAAAAGAATCCTTTTAGTGTCAGTAGATAATGAAAATACGTGTTACCTATGACTCAGTTAAAATGATGTCATGACCTGGCAATTTCTTTTCAGCACTGACACATTCATGCGGCATCTTGTAAATTTAAAAGGAGTCCTCATGCTGGATTGTTGTTTAGCCAGGAACTGTAATTCTAAATATCTTGCAAATTGTGAATAGCACCAGATGGGCCATGAATAGCTTGGAAGCCTATATATTTTTTTCATTTATTTTTTAATGCAAATTACACTAGTAAGTAAAAAAAATCACTTTTGTTAAAAATACATTCAGAATTAACAAACGCAAAAAGGAAAAAAAAGACACATTTGGATTGTAACTCTTGCCTTCTGAATATTTAGCTTTATAACAAAAACCCAGCCTAGAAAAATAACATTCTTTACTGGATTTTGAGGCGGATACAGCTGTACAAATCAAAAATGTCATTCCAGATATTTTCACACTACTGTGCTCCAAACTGCTTCCAAGACATCATCCTTTAGCGTAGTAGTCAACAGTCCTGAAATACTAGTGCTTTAACTGCAACTTAATCAGGAATATGAATGCCTACTATATATATGTGTATATATCTTTATATATTTGAGTGTATGTATACATATGTGTGTACATATGCAATATATAAATATACACACATTATTTGTAATACTTAGCACTTACATAGTAATTCTAAGCACTGCACAAACATTAATTAATCCTCACAACCACTGTGTGAGGTAGTTATTATTATTCCCATTTTATAGTTGGGGAAACTGAAACAGAGTGATGTTAAGGACAAACTTTTCTAACTTGGGTACCTAAAGTTAGGGCCCTAAATCCATGCTGAGGCACCTAAATAAATTGTTTAACTTTCAAAGGAGCAGAGCAAAAATAGCTCCCATTCAATGTGAATGGAATGTCAATGCAAGGCATGACTGCTCATTATCCTTGAAAATAAGCCACAATTTAGGTGCCTAAATACTGGAGCTGGTAAAAAAAATGTAAATGAAAAATGCAGTTGTGTTTAATTCAAAATGTTTCACTGGAACAGTATTTTTGATGGGAAGAAGTGAAAATGAATTGTTTTTGACTTTTTTATTTTTTTTTAGACATTTTGATTAATTTAATCTGGACTTTTATATTTAATTTATCTGCATCTGTAAACATTTAAAATCCAATATAAAAGTTAATATGAAATAAATCAGCATGATCAAAACAAAATGATTCAACAGGAACAACATGTTTCAATTGGCCCAACTCAAAATTTGTCAGATATTGTGTTTGGCAAGAAATTTCAGCTTTTTTTTTCTGAGTCATAATGAAAAAAAGTTTGAGCTGTAAGAATTTTTCATAGAATGGGCAATTCCAGTTTTTAGCCAGCTCTACTAAATATAGATTAGGAGTCTAAACTTAGTTACCCACATAGGAAAATTTTTGAAGACCCCAATTTAGCAAAAGACATTAAGCATGTTTTAAAGGGGTTCGCTGGTCCAGGGCCTAAGTGACTTGTCTGTAGTCACATGGCTTGTCAGAAACCGGGATTAAAAATCAGGAAATCCTGGCTCTTAGCCCCATGTTCAAGCCAAAATGTTATACAGCTTCCCTCAATATATGTAGGTGTGTATTATATATACATACATACATGCACACATACACACACACACATATAGAGAAAATCTTACAGAATTAATGTAAATATAGTTCCTAAGCCTGTCTTATATCTTATTTTCAGTGGGAAATACTTGCCACACTGTCATTATCCAGATTTATTGTTTGTGACATGTTACATCCATGCATACACAGCGAAGGGTGCCAATTTCTATAATAATGGATAAGTAGAGTTAGTGCTCAGGGCAACAGAACCTATAAACCACAGAGACTGTGAAGGTTTGTCAAACTAAGACAAGAGTAGCTTTGTGATGACTTGCGCCTTTCCAAGCACTGAACCCTCATGCCTCAAGGACAGGTGGCTTTCAGGTGTGTGTGGCAGGCATATGTATTTGTCTGTGCAGATTCTGAGCAAAGAAAGAATGACATTTCAAGTTCCTGAAAAGCCTGAGCAAAATATTTTTTTTCCTAATGAAAGCTGCCTAAGTGCTTGAAAATACAGATCAAATTCAGAATAAAACAAACGTTCCTATGAGTTCAGAATATGTCATAAGCACATTGACCTACTAAGTAAAATCCCCAAAGGCATCTTGTTGCCAACTACATAACAGCACAGGTTTTTTTTTCAGCCACAATAATACAGGAAGATAAAATACACATTCTAACACACAACAGATCCCCAAATATACCACAAAAAGGTCTCCAATATTTCACCAATGCAGCTAGTCTCTCTCTACTCTACACCAACCATCCAAAACAAAAAAAGTTAGATCCCTTCTGGTGCAATTAGAAAAAAGAATGCTTACTTACAGGGTTTTCAACTGAAATTAGATATAAAAGAGTAAACGTAGCTAATACATATTCAGCTGGCCTCTGTTGATAGAAATCTGCAGATGTCTCTTTAGTTAGTAAAAGGTATATTTAGAGTAGTTATAAAAGCACCTACAGTGTAATAAATAAAACCAGTGGGGTTACGAAACACTGTTTCTGGTGTTTATTTCTGGTAGGTTCAGTTATTGGTTTAATGAGGGATTCCCTTTGCCCCTTTCCCAATCCCAGAGCTCTATTTGTTTTTTTTTAAAGCATTATAAATTGTTTGTTTTCTTGACCACTGTGAAGGCTCATTAGTAAAGCACTTCTCTGACAGCTGGCAGTTTTCATACACGGTCGCTCTGGTGCTGCTGAGCAACAGAGCCTTTTCCCCTGACACACACACACACACACACACACACACACACACACACACACAATCTTTCAGAGTTAAGAGCAGCATGTTGAATCTAAAGGAAGTCGCTTCAGTAAGCCTGCACTGAGTTTCTCTGATGTGCAATTTAGTTGGGTTAAGGCAAGTATGTACTGTACAGCCTTTAGGGCAAACAACTTGCTGTCTATTGGCTTCTGTTACAAGGTCATCATGGTATTTTTTTAAATATTGTAATGACTAAGGAGACGTGGTGCTACTTGAAGTGGTCCCAGAAAGAACTCAATTGGATGAAATAATTTCATAACTCAACTAAGAAAGAATGAAGGTAGTAAAGACAGGTAATAGCCAGCAGATGGCACTAATGCTTCTCCTTTTGAACCTTCCAAAGGACTGGCAGTTGTTTTTGTGTATTCAGGAAATCCAGGAAAGGGGTAATGTACATCTCTGCCTGTACTTGTTGGAAAGAGAGGTCGAATGCACCTTTTGTTTCTCTGTCTCTGTGTATGCTCATTTTTTAAAACACAAAGGTTGGTGGGGTTTTTTTTTTTTTTTTGCTGTTTGTAGAACACAGGGGGCCATCCTGAAACAAGTTTTTTGAAAGGTCTTTCAGCCCCACACAGAAGTCATCGTGTTCACTTTGACCTAAAAGAGAGACACAGGAAAAAAAGATATTTGTAATCAACACACAAATGTATTGATGTATCACCTCCCTTCATGTTAGACACCCACTAGACTGCAAAGTTCAGCTGCAACAACCTCCCCCCCTCCAGACAGAGATCACTGCCTCTGCCTGTTTGCATGCTCAGACAGATTGCATACATGTGTGCACAGAAAGAAGGCATGGGCAAGTGATTTACTCATATAATCTCTTTAGCATCTTCTAAAATGTTATCAAGGTATTTGAAGCAGGTTCTCAAAACCATTTTGGGTAGGAGCAGTATTTATAATTCTCTCAGGCTGCTGACCATGTGTAACCTAGAGGAGGACCTGAACAATGGTAATCCAGCAAAATACAGGTGCCTTTAGAAAAATAAATGGGCTGGTACATAGAACAGAATGGCTGCATACTCAAATCACCTATGACTGCCTCAGCAAAGCAAGTGTGCAAGGTTTTAGCTGCACAGCTCCTGCTGACTTTAGTAAGGCCTATGGCTAAACTTGTATTGGTACCATTTACTAGATAGGTGTTCAACAGCCATTTATTTGAGTGAAACTTTGCTCGTATTGGTTAAATTACACAAATAAATTCTAATCAAGGCATTTCAGCTGAAAGAGACAATCACATCATGTCAGATTCATATTCACTGTGAAGGACTGGGCATTATGATGGCTGCTACACATCAGGGGCTCTCTTATGAAGATTAGACCTACACTTGGTTTATATCTGATCTTCAGACAATCTGAATGATAAATGGCACAATGTACATTAATTCTTTGACCTAATGTATGTGAAATTATTATTCAGTCACCTGAACATGTAGCTGCAGCATTATAATAGGAGACTAATACAGGCAGAGTGATCATGCAATTTCAGCAGGCAGAGGAAATGTAGGAACAGGGAAGGAGGCCAAACAAACTAGAGATGGCCCAAAGTGGGTCACTAGATCCAAACCTCTTTATTCTTTGGGATATTTGGATCCTGATCTGAATTTCATAGCTCAGGTCCCTCCAGAAAGTAAATTGCATGTAACGAAAAAGCCTATAAATATTTCTGTGTGGCATTGACATGACAGATGACTCAAAGGTTCACAAATCTCATGGAATGACAAGGAAATCTTTTCTTAAGGATGAACTGTGCCTGAACAATTTCTCCAGCGCATTAGGCTTCAACATTAGACAGTGATGATGTTTTGTTTCATCTCTTTTTTTCTTGAACAAACATGTTTATTGTGAACAACATAGGGGAAAAAAACCTCTCTCTCTTTCTATTTACATCTCCTTCCCTCCAACACTCTCCCAGAGAAATGGTCACACAGTGCAGAATCGTGTTCCAGAACTCAAGGGGTTTGTTTTGTTTTATTTTTGGATTTCACTGGCACTAATTCACTAATTCAGTGACACAGAGCAGCTCCTAGTGTTCAGTTTGCCTTCCATGCCAGCTCTTCCATCTTTTGACTATTTATTGCCTCATCTTATCATGCAAAGCCCATGGGCACACTCCTGCCCTGTTGTCTGAAAGTGGGCATGGGCACTTTCAACACAGATTGCCATGAAGCTGTGTTGTGGGGTATCAGCCATGTGAGCATGGGAAGGATGTACATGAACATCAGTGCTGCTTGGTTCTATTAAGTTGGCAACTTTTGTAGCCTGGTGCTATGGTCAGACAGTTTGTAAACAAGTACGGTGAGGAAGGAAGGAGAGGAAAATGATTTGTACACAACTGTCTGCGTTTTGTGCCTTGTGCAGCATGGAGCACATTGCTGGCACTTCAATAATAAACATAATAGATATTTAGAATACAGATAAAAATTCAGGTTGATGGAATTCTCTCATCATAATCCACAAAATCCATCGCTTCCTGTGAACAATTTACTGGTGAAGGCTAATAAATATACCTTGGAACTACACAGGTGGAACTAATATTTGTGAGGTTTCCTTAAATGATCAAAAATATTAAATAGGTGGGGATGAATCGCTGCACTCATTATTGAAATCCATGCTGTAAGCCACAATTCAGTGAGTCTTATGGGCACCACACAGGAGCAGCCATACTCAAATGAAATCACTGAAAGTTTATATTGTCAGAGCAGAAACCGTGTCCTTGGTTTTTGAACAGTGTCTAAAACAACAGGCCCCCCAACCTGATTGAAGCCAATAGGCACAACTACAACATAAATAACAAATAAATATCCTGCCTTTGATACCTAATACAACAGAGGAAGGTCACCTCTCTTCTCTCTCTGCACAGACACAATAGTGCATATCCTCTGGTCCAGCTGAGCTGCATTAAGTGCAAGAATGGAGGAAGGAGACTGCATAGGTGGCTTTAGTTCACCCTTATGGACCCTTGATGGCTGGTATAAATTAGAGCAGCCACAAAGATGCTTTAATTTAAATGAGGCTGCCCATAGCTTGAAGGGTTTATTTCTGCAACCTGGGAGCACTGGATGTAGGAATGCCCACGCCATACTCCTTCTATACTAGGAATCTTCGCTATCACTGAAGGCCAGGAAAGTGGACGGTGTCAGAGTTTCTAAGGCAGCTCTGCACAACCCAAAGATTTCCTGAAACTGGATCAATCTGGTCCAATGTATTTAGCCAATTCCTGCAAGTGATGAAATTATACATACTTTGAAGAGTGGGATTTGATTAATCATATATGACCAGAAAACATACCGCCTTGTGCTGTGATCCTGGAAGATTTCAGAAACTAAGCAGCACTGGGATGGATAGGGGACCTCCAAGGAAGAGCTCAATGCTGTTGGAAGTGGTGTTGCTGATTCAATAGGTGGTGCTCTTTCCTCTAGTTCAGTGCTGAGCCTAGAACCCAACATGGTGTTAAGGGGAACTGTGATGTTTTCACATAAGTTACAAAGTTTAGGTCTTCATCACTTGTGGTCAATTATGAGCCCATGGTTTGTGCATGATTTCAACATAGGCAAGAAGAATGTAATTGCCCATGTCAGAATTTGATCTGCATAGTAACCCTCACTGGCAAACCACATTCTGAGTTGAGCAATTACTTTCAGCCTATCTAAATTCTCTGCTGCAATTTCACCTGAACTCACTGTTCTTCTTCATATTTCTTCCTGCATTGCTGTGTCGTGTTTCTGTGCACTGTTAAACAGCTGTCACATTCCTACCCAGAGATGGTTATATTTTGCTGGCAGGCTATTTACCAATATGTGCATATTCTTTACCTACTTCACAGCGGTGTTGATTGTTTGTAAAACACAGAATCTTTGGCCACACACAGTAGTGTGAAGTCTACCTATTTTAAAATTACTTTCCCCTTGAATCTTATGGAGCTAATATTGCTGTTCTCCAGTAGACAAGAGCCATGTGGAAATGAAAGATACACATAAAGTTTTAAAGCAACCTACTATAGCCTTCTGTTATCATTGCAGGGATGCAATTTCCACTAAGTATTGTCTTAAAAAATGCTACAAACTAGTGATACTTCAATATGATTAAATGGAATTTTGAATTTATCATTCCACTATCTAAAAATGATCTGCGCACATCAACAGAGCTGAAGGCAAGGCATTGCTCCAGGATACACATGTGTGTGCTCCTGGCCTGCCTCTGCAATGTGCAGTTTAAAGCTGTTGCCACATGCTGTCAAAGATGGTTAAACATTGCAGGAAGGAATTCTATAGAACCCTGATCAAACACTACTCAGTGAGAGGGAAACATTACATGTCTTTGTTTGACTGTCACTGGGACATGACAATATGCCTTCTCTGGGTTTATTGGAAATAATATTAACTTTCATACTGATTTCTGTCTTTTAGTGCCATAAAATCACCCACACCCAAGCAGAAAAGCAGTAGAGCCATAAAACAGAATTCAGTTTTAAAGGTTCGTCATATATTTATTTGTCTCAGCTACATGCTTTCAAATGTATATTGGCTTCTGTTTTCTACAGCTCCAGCATTCCCTCCACTCAGTGTTAGGAGGCTCTGTAAATGCAATCAACTAGTCTTGAAGAAGAAACACAGAGCGCATAAAGAAAATAGGATAATATCTCAGCTAGAGGGCTCTATATGTTGATGGCAATGCATAGTACATGGAGGAAAAAATAGGATTAGAATTGTTCTAAGTACCTATGAACCACCCCGAGTACAAGGAAGGAAATAACATTTTCTAAATGTACAACATGATTCCAAAAGTGCAGGTGAAAAATCTTTATTTGAACATATGCAGAGGGAAAGCTGAGGCTGAACTGAAATGAGAGCTATGCGCTATTTTAATTTAAAACTGCTACAATTCTGCCAGAAACTAGCATGCCTCACAAAAGGCCAAGTCTTGAGCACCCTCCCAATACAAAGTCCACAACTAGCAAAAGTGTAAATACCAGACTCGTGTAAATAATAATGGCTGGTAATTCAGCAGCAGGTTTCCTTTCTAAAAAGTAATTACAAGATTTAGTTTAATGTTTCCATTACAGTGTGAATGGATACTAGGGTTGAATTGATGTTGCCTAGTTATGTTTAGTTCTCTCCTTCAGTACAAGTGATTGGAAGAGAAAAGGCACAAAGGAAAGGATGCTCTCTTGTAAGACATGACATGCCACACTGTCATCTAATGAGTCTATGACATTAAACAAATCCCCAAAAGTTACACCTCTGTACTGAGGCACGATTCACCTGGGCAGTAATGAATCTGGCTTGCTTTTTGCTTGGCACTAGTTCAGGTGATGTTTGTAAATCATTGCCATGTTGCAGTCTAAGGATGAGCAAGGACTTCAGTGTAAATCTGTTCCAGTCTTGTGCTTTTGCTGACATTTTCTTTTTCATTCAACCCCAAAATGTATCAGCTTGTGTTTCTAGACAGTAGAGGGAACTGTCACTCTCACGCTGCAGTCAAAATATATCATCCTACTTAAACTGATTTCAAAAGCAACATGCCATTAAAAAAAAAAGAAGATGATGAGAGGAAAGCAAATAAAGTAGTGGAACACCTGAAAAGAATAGATGTTTAATAAGAAAAAATAAAGTAACTGTGTTTCTTACATAACGGCTGCGTCTAGACTGGCATGATTTTGCGCAAAAGCAGCCACTTTTGTGCAAAATCTTGCCGCCTGTCTACAATGGCCGCTAGTATTTGTGCAAGAACACTGACTTTGTAATGTACAAAATCAGTGGTTATTGCGCAAATACTTTGACGCTCCCGCTCAGGGATAAGCCCTCTTGCGCAAGCATTCTTGCGCAAGAGGGCCAGGTTAGACAGCCACCTTAATTTCTTGCTCAAGAAAGCCCGATGGCTAAAATGGCCATCGGAGCTTTCTTCGCAAGAAGAGCGTCTATACTGGGCACGGATGCTTTTGCGCAAAAGCAAATCTTTGCGCAAAGGCACATGCCAGTATAGACGCTCTCTTGCGCAAATACTTTTAATGGAAAAACATTTCCGTTAAAAGTATTTGTGCAAAATCTTGCCAATCTAGACGCAGCCAACATGTTTCCAAACCTCTGATAAAATCACTGGGCCAAATCCTCAGTCAGATTTTACTGAGGACTAATTTACATACAGCACTGCGTCAGTGCAACTGCCCCACTCTAGCACTGAGTGAAGATATTACCTTTGCCAATGTGAGAGCTTCTCCCATTGGTGTAGTTAATCCACCTCCCCGAGAGGCAGTAGCTATTTGGAGGGGGGAGAAGCCCTCCTGTTGACATAGCACGGTCTATACTAGGAGTCTGATCAGTATAATCGAATTGCTGGCGGGTACCAATTAAGTCTGAAGTGTAGACCAAGTCTCAGTTTGACTATCAGGACACATCAGGCTTATTAAAATAAATGTGATATATTGTATCCCACCACAAGAAATCATTATGTTGCAAGAGAAGGATAATGCTAGTGGTTAAGTGCACAACTTGAATTTGGTCTGTCAAGAAAGACTTCTGCCTCTCCTGAATTTTTAAGTCATGTAATCTTTCAGTTTAATAATCCTTTAATATCTGTATGCCACCCCATTGAGTATCTCAGAAGTGAAGTACTTACATATACATGGGCTGTAGCTGTAAATGAGATGTCTTCTGTGGGCCTTGATAGCCGTAAGAGTCAAATCCACCTATGAAGTCAACTGAAAGAGGGGGAAATTGCTTCCATTAGAAACATCTTTTCAAAAATAATAGGCACTATCACACAGATTGTATTGGACAGACCTCCTAATAATCTATCTACTAAAATTAGAGTGATTAATTGTACATAGGGTAGGTGGCAGGTGAATGGGAGAAGAGAGGTAGTGTCTTCAGAGACAATGAGGGATTTATAAAATCCTTTTACACTATTGAGAATTATGCATCACTCTTTTCTCAAGCAGACCACCTGATTGGAATATAAAATTACATTTCATTTTGATACGACAAATGATGCAAACCATTTATTTGTTAGTGATAGAAATGTAGCCGTGTTAGTCTCGTGTAGCTGAAACAAAAAACAGGACTATGTAGCACTTTAAAGACTAACAAGATGGTTTATTAGGTGATGAGCTTTCGTGGGCCAGACCCACTTCCTCAGATCAAATAGTGGAAGAAAATTGTCACAACCATATATACCAAAGGATACAATTAAAAAAAATGAACACATATGAAAAGGACAAATCAGATTTCAGAACAGAATGGGAATGGGGTGGGGGAGGCTAATGATATTAGAGGTGATAATTGGGGAAGCTATCTTTGTAATGGGTAAGATAATTAGAGTCTTTATTCAAACTTAGGTGTAAAGTGTCGAATTTAAGCATGAATGACAGTTCAGAGGATTCTCTTTCAAGTGTAGTCTTAAAAGGCCTTTGAAGCAGGATGCAGGTAATCAAGGAATATGTGTTCTTGATCTTATAACTCACTTGGTTAGGTCCAATAATGGTATCAGCAGAGTGAATATGTGGACAAAGCTGGCAACGGGGTTTGTTGCAAGGGAAGGTACCAGGGTTGGTATTAGTGTGGTATGTCCTGTGGTTGTTGGTAAGAATCATCTTGAGGTTAGGTGGTTGTCTATAGGAGACTATGGGTCTGTCTCCCAGAGCCTCTTGGAGTGTAGTATCCTGTTCCAGTATAGGTTGTAGGTTACTGATAATGCGTTGGAGGGGTTTAAGTTGGGGGCTATAGGTGATGACAAGTGAGTTATAAGATCAAGAACACATATTCCTGCGCATCCAGAAATATAATTTATGCTATCATGTGCCGAAAGTGTCCGTCTGCTATGTACATTGGACAAATGTCTCAGACACTTCGCCAAAGGATCAATGTCCACAAAACAGATATTAGACAGGATCACAAAGAAAAAACAATTTCTTGCCATTTCAACCAGAAAGGACATTGTCTCAACGACTTGATTACCTGCATCCTGCTTCAAAGGCTCTAATTATCTTACCCATTACAAAGATAGCTTCCCCAATTATCACCTCTAATATCATTAGCTCACAGACATTTACCTCCCCCCTCCCCATTCCCCTTCTGTTCTGAAATTTGATTTGTCCTTTTCATATGTGTTCATTTTTTAAAATTGTATCCTTTGGTATATATGGTTGTGACAATTGTCTTCCACTATTAGATTTGAGGAAGTGGGTCTGGCCCACGAAAGCTCATCACCTAATAAACCATCTTGTTAATCTTTAAAGTGCTACATAGTCCTGTTTTTTGTTTCATTTATTTGTTGGTATGGATGCAATGCTACTGACTGTGATTACTGTGTCAAGCTCACTGACATACTGTGGTTCAATGGTCTAGAGGAGAAAGGATATTGATCCTATTCTGTTTGAGAGACAGAAGTTTCTCTGATTCTCTGCTTTGACATTCGGGTTGAAATGCAGAGACAGAGGCTGAGAACAATTTATCCGAGCATTGGAGAGGGCACTTCACAGTTCTAAAGATACTCCAAATATAATGGAGGTCTGTGAGTGGGGGTTAGTTTTTAACTCAAACACTGGCTACCTATGTTTATTTATTTTATAAAATCATATGCAGCAAAGGTGGGCAAATTCCAGCCCGGGGGGCCAGATCCTGTCTGCAAGGTTAATCCCTGGCAGGCCCCCATCTCTATGTTTACCTGCGCCACTGCAGGTATCAGATGATCAAAACTCTTGATAGCTGCAAATTGCTGTTCATGGCCAATGCGAGCGGCAGGAAGCGGCGCAGACTGGGATGCTGCTTCCCCCCACTCGCATTGGCCACAAACGGTGATCCATGGCCAATGAGAGCTGCAATTGTCCAATACCTGCAGAAATGTAGGTAAACATAATGGTGGTGGCCTGCCAGGGTTAGCCCCTGTTTTTTTATTGCCCACTCCTGATAGACAGTCACATTCAGTTCTGAGACTTCCAGTTTTCCATACTCAAATACTTTCTTTTATATGAAATATGAGGTCTTTGTGTCTCACATAACTGTAACCCACATATACATTTGGATGCTATCTTCATGCAATCTTCTAACCTACACATTGTACACTAGAGAGGCATGAATAATTGGATCTACTTCTATAGGAGAGCCTGGGAGATACCCACCCTCGAGTAGCCTATAGTCCAGTGTTTAGAACCTGCTCAAGAGCAGGAATTTGAACCTGCATTTTCCACATCTTAGGTGAGTCCCTTAACTATTGAGCTGTTAGATAAAAAAGGGACAAGGAGTCCTGTAGCACCTTATAGACTAACAGATGTATTGGAGCATAAGCTTTCGTGGGCAAAGACCCACTTCGTCAGATGCATGCTTATGCTCCAATACATCTGTTAGTCTATAAGGTGCTACAGGACTCCTTGTCGCTTTTGCAGGTCCAGACTAACACGGCTACCCCTCTGATAGGTAAAAAGGGGAGCATCTCCCATCATTGTCATTTTGTTAATGTACCCTAAATCCTATTGTGTATCTCGCCTGAAAATTAAGAGAGATTTGACATTTAGATGAACCATTTTGACGTTTCCATTTTTTCATTTTAATTGAATCAATACCAAAATATGTATGAATACATGAAATGATTTGACCCAAATCTGCATTTTTCAGCAAAATAAGTTTCAGCCAAAAAATTTCACCTAGCTTGAGTGCAGGGACGGGCAATAAAATGGCAGTGGTTTGCCAGGATTAACCCCTCGTGTGCCGCCTCCACTATATTTACCTGCACCTCCACAGGCACTGGTGATTGCAGCTCCCCATGGTGCAGAACGCCATTCCTAGCCACTGGGAGCTGTGGGAAGTGGCATGGATCAGGACACCTCTTCCCACAGCTCTCATTGGCCAGGAACGGTGATCCATCATCAACAGAAACTGCAATCACCCGTACCTGTAGAAGCACAGGTAAGTATAGTGGTGATGGCGCACCAGGGCCTAACCCTGGCAAACCACCGCCATTTTATTGCACAGGCAGATCTGGCCCACAGGCTGGTATTTGCTCACCCCTGCTCTAGTGTATACCACTTTGACTTTACTTAGCAAAAGAGAAGCCAAACCTGCCAAGTTCAGATTTGGAACTCTGTTTACCTTAAATACTGAGATTCCCCTAAGCAAACTATGATTCCAAAGGTATCTGCATGCACCAGAAAGTAACATACTACTCTCTAATTATATGAATGCAAGAATAAAATTAGAGTTCATGTGGTATTCCTTTTATAATTCACAAATCTTTATTTGAGAGCTTTCACAGTGGACAGATTACATATGGTATTTCACAACACATCATTATGAAGAGCTTTTGCTCTAGGATAAACATTAACATATAATCATACTTACACATACACATATCCACTTTCCAAAAACTCTAAACTACTGTGTTCGTAGGGCCATACCCTTCCCTTTATCCACACAAGATCTGGGCATGAGGCCACCAGCTCTTAGAAAACTCCAATTAGTACGGAATACTGCAGTACATCTCCTTAGCAACACAGCCTACTGTGAACACATCAGGTCTGTCCTTTACTCTCTACTCTGGCTTCCCATAGAATATTGAGTCAAGTTCAAGGTCTTGAGACTTATCTTCAAGGTGCCCAATGGTCTGGGCCAGCATATCTAAAAGATCACCAAAAGCTCTAGGCTGAAGGCCTTTGTCAACAACTTTTTTCCTCTGGCACAATGGTGCTTTCATACATAAGGGTAAAGCTCATCTTTACAAGAGACAGAACTTGCTTGGTGCTTGGCCCAAGAACTAAGGATTATTTCAAACCTCGCCATCTTCCACTTTAAGAACAAGGCAAAGTTCTTCACTTTTCCTTCTTTAACATAAACACATAATAGTATGTAATTAAAAAACAAAACCAAGCAATTATACCCCCCCCCAGCCAACACTCAAATCCCTATCAAAACAAAAACACTCTCTACATTCACAATTCTTCTCAGGGATGCTCTGAGGAAGGTGTGTGGGGGCGATAGGCAGGGGTTGGGGAGTGGCTTGGGCCTGAACATTGGTGGATCTGGGCCCTAGTGCTCTGAATATTGGTAGAGCACTGGTACTGCAGGCCCATACAACATGCCGCCTATGTTTGTGACATCATAGTTATTATCATAGGAAGAGACATAAGTAATGAACACAGGATTGAAATTTTAGGAGGAAATGGATGAGCTCTTATTCAACACCGATATGGGTGACTCAGGCCTTTGCTGATACATCTTGTAGTGAATTGCCTTTGGTATAAATGCTCTCTTTTTCAGCCTTGACCTTCTGAACAAAGAATTCAGAAAACAAGCTGTCTGGGCTAGATCATCCACTGGTATAAATCAGCATAGCTCCACAAGCTTCAACAGAACAATGCCAATTTAAGTCAGCTGGGGGACCTGTCCCCTCTGTATAGTGTGTGAGTGCTTTCAGAGGCATGTTGTAACATAAAATTGTACCTTGTAAGTAATGACAAAATTACTCTAATGTCACAGGCAGGGAAGCTTTGTTTTGAAGACACAAGAAGAAATATCCCAAAGGGAGTTTCTAGGTCCTTTTCCAGAAAGCTAAAGCAAAACATTCAGAAACAAATTCCCAGCAATAAAAGGAATTTGTATGGGGTCAGTACAAAAAAGTGTGCTTATTATTTCTGCATGGCAGTGTGTCCCTGTCTTTTGCTCTCTTGCACAAAGGAAACTCGGTGAATAAGCAGGCCAGAATACCAAGTGACATAAACAAGATGGGCCTGTAGAGCTAGCTCTGTTTTAAACAGACATTAGAGACTCCCCACTTGTATATCCAGATGACGGTAGAGGAGAGAATATGAGGTAGGGGAGAGAATATGACTGTGACCTTGTTAAAGCCTACAATAGCTCCTCACGTACCTGCAAGTGAACTGGGAAGTGTGTGCGGGGGTTAATACAATATGAACTCTGCTGCAGAGAATGTCTATAATTTCTTTGCGGCACCTTCATTGTGGCAACATCTCAGTGCTGCCAAGCCCGTGGTGCCTAGACTGTGCTAAAAGCTCCCTATGGATTTTGAGTGAGTTTCTCAATGCTGCCCTTTTTGCTGGGCATTTTATCCTGGCTGTGCCTGAAAGGTCACTAAAAGTGTCATACCACTGATACATTCCTGGCAGCAGTAACATGAGATGAATAAAATAAGCCTCATTAGCTGAATCATTACAGATGTTTCAATTCCTAACCTTATCCATCAAACACATTTTTTGCCTACTATATTTTACTTCCATCTTGTATATCATCATTACAAAACTCAGGTCTTTAATCATACTTTGCCTTCATAAACACATACACACAATCCTGCTTACATACCATCTCAACAGATGAGACATACTGAGAGGCTTGCTTGAACTCTGGTAGTGCTGCTATAATTTATTTCTAAACATTTAACAATGAAAATCTCACTTTCATTTTGTGAGTCTGAATCTATTTCTTGCCTCACTGATACTAACCTCCTTCTTGGTCAGGAAGTCAAGTTTACAAAACCATCACCAACTCTTTCTAGGACATAACCGTTGAAGTCATGTAATTAAAATAGGTTATAGTTCAAAATAATGGACATGTTTTCTATTAATACGCCCACCCAGGACCTGATCTTGCAGCCCTTGCACATAGTCAAAACTCCCACTGAAGTCAATGGAAGCTTTGAACATGTCTCAGCCTGCAGGATGGGATTGTAAGTCTAAAGTTGGTATTCAGCTTCAGTTGCTGGAAATTTGCTGATATGCAAACAGACCTGAACAGAAGAGGCCTCATTCATATCAAAGAGCGAGGCGTCACTACCAAGACCAGCAGTGAGGAACAAAGAAATAGACAGATAAGTAGGCAGGAAAGAATGTGGCATAATGTAGCAAAATGATGCTCATGCAGAAAAAAAGGAAGAATATTAAAAGAAAAAGAAATCATGTGATCGGCCATCCCCCTCCAGAAAATAATACACATGGCTTCAGCAGAGCTATGGCACTTTCTACCAGTTTAGGATCTGAGCCAATGTCTAACAAGCAGTTAGGACACTCACCTATAGAAATAACACTGACATTTTGGCACTCATCAAAATTTAGTAGGGACATAAAAATCAGTGCAAATTAAATATGAAAGGTTATGGACTCTTGAGAGGAAGAGAGGCCTTATCTATAAAGGAAGTTTGGGAAATAGCCATATACATTATCATGTGCATGATCATTACACAAAATATTTCCACTGTACACACAATTCCCCCTGCAGAGAAACTATGAGAAAATGAACTCCACATCACAAACATCAAAGTCATGTTACTCAATGCTCTACTGCAAGGCTCTCTGGTTGGTAAGGTACGCAACTCCAGCTATGTAAATTATGTACCTGGAGTTAACGTATCTTAAATCCCTGTCCACACAGCATGAGGTCGATGGGAGTAAACACTCCCATCAGCTTCCCTTACTTCTTGTGAGGAGTAGGAGTACCGGGGCCGATGGGGACGCCTTTTCAGTTCAATCTAGCGGGTCTATAATACACCCACTAAATCGAAGCCCAGAAGATCGACTGCAGCAGCAGCAATCTTCTGAACAGTGTAGACGTGCCCACAGATACATGGTGATGATGGGGGTATAAGAATCTCTCTAGAATAGAACAGAATACTGGATATAGTTAAGAGCGGTGCAAAAATGCTGATTTTTACAAACCTTGATACAATTTAGAAACACTTAATGCACTGAAATTAGAGACAATTTTATTAAATTAGAAATTAAATCAGAACACCAGATGTCTGGCTGTAAAAAAAATAAAGAAAATCTTTAAACAAGTAGGAAGAGCTTTATGATCTTGTAGGCTATTACCGCTGTCTGGCTTCCTGCCAAGCTGTTTTGTGACGGCATGATACTCCCTCCCTGACAAACCTACCTAGCCCTACCCTTTGTAAACTGTGAGCATGGCTGTTGCACACTGTTCAGCAGACAGGCCGACGTTTGCTCTAATACAAATCCTCAATAAAGTTTAGTATCAGAGGGGTAGCCGTGTTAGTTTGAATCTGCAAAAGCGGCGAGGAGTCCTGTGGCACCTTATAGACTAACCAAAGTATTGGAGCATAAGCTTACATGGGCAAAGACCCACTTCGTCTTGGCAGGAAGCCAGACATGCATCTGACGAAGTGGGTCTTTGCCCACGAAAGCTTATGCTCCAACACTTCGGTTAGTCTATAAGGTGCCACAGGACTCCTCGCTGCTTCAATAAAATTTGTTTATAATGATAAACAAATGCCAGAAGTCTTTGTCCTGTGGATCATAACAATTAAGATCCACAGAAGAGAACAGTAGAAAAGTGGCAGGGACAAAGAGCATATGTGCCAGTTTGTGAAGATGTGCCATTACCACTGAGACATTACAGCCAAAGACTGAAGGATTAGCAAAGGGAAATACTCTATCCAGATTTCTCTGCTTTGGTTTTGATGGGCTCTCATCATTGCAATTCCATTCCCTTTCACACCAGTGGAAACCGTTCTCTTTGGCATTCCTTTCTGGTTGCTCATGAATTTCCAGGCTTCACAGCAGCTCCTTATACCACTTAATGTGTTCTTTAAGACAATTTGGGGCCCTCTGTGAGCCCTGCTTATCCCTGGCCAGCTCTTCCCCCCACTCCATCTGGTATAAGATATTGGGTCTCGGTAATGCATGGGCTAGCAAAATCAGATTGTCAAAATGTTGTGCCAACAAGGTCCTTCCTCCATTCTGTTAAATGCCACCACTTCAGCTAAGATAATTTAAAAATATATTTTATTTTTTCCTTTTAAGTATATCTCAGACAGGCCTGGTCCTTCCAAGAGTTTCTATTTGCTTTCCAATCTTTGTGCATGTGAACATTTCCAAAGTGTCCTTGAGATAAAACATTTCTAAATTAGCTAAAGTCTAGACAGGTTTTGCCCAATGCCAGCTGGAGGTAATGCAGGTTAAATAGGATCACCAAGGTAGTAATAAAAGGAGCTCTTAGGAGGAATTTGCTATAGGCTGGCTAATCCCTAGGGCTAAGATAGTGATAAGAAAAAGCAGACTGGGGCCACACTGCCACAGTCATTATTTGTAACACCTAGGAGCTGCAGTCATTGACCACGGTCCCATTGTGCTAGACACTTTATATACATAGAAAAAAAAACAGTCGCTGTCCAAAGATCTTACAATCTAAATATAAGACAAAAGACAACAGATGGATAGAGACACATGGGGGAGTACACAGAAACAATAGTGGTCAACTTGATGGGCTGTGTTCTCTGCACATCAACAACATAACAGATGTCAAGTTTTTTGTAGGCCTCTCTGCAGAGAAATGTTTTAAGGAGGGTAGAAGGAGGATAATGAGTTTGTTTTGTGGATGTTTATGGGGAGTTCCTCCTAGGTGTGAGAGGCAGCAGGCAGAAAGCACAAACAGGGAAGACAGAGGCTGGCATCATGGGCCAATCTGAGGCAGGAATTGATAACTCAGTAGCAAATGAGAAATGATATAATACAAATAAATAAGCATAATAAGAAATAATAAGTGGAACAAAAAGGAGAATTGGGCACTGAATGTGTGAAGACTAACAAAGCAAGGTTAATGAACAGCCATCCAAACATTTAAAAGGAAAAGGCAATAGTAATAAGAAATAAGAGGACCTTTAAGAGGTGACATACAAGTAGACTAGAGAAATTTAGCACAAATATACGTGTCAGAAAGAGTCTTGGAACTTCCAGGACATTATACAAAGTTCAGTTTGACTCCTACAATGGAGAAAACACTAAATTGGATGGAACAAGAGAATACCAGACAGTGCAAGTGAGCAGACACACCTTGAAAGGTCGGCTCTGTAGCTTTAGGTCCCCAAATAAGGGATTTTGGAGCTTGGTTGTTCATATCAAACCTATTTTAAGGAGTGCCAGATAAATGGTGACAATGCTTTTCAGCTGTACTTGTTTGGAGCAACTGTGACAAACTATACATCGCATTAAGTTAATCATATATGGGCATTCTCAGTACGTAGTCCAGTGAAAGTAGGCACAACTCAATGTCTCTTTAAACACAGCAGTTTGAATTAAGACTAGATATCAGACTATTAACTGTTAGAGAAATACTGTACATCGTCCAGTATGATATATATCTGTCTCTCAAAACCACCCACAACTTCTGTAGTCAGAACTGCAAAACTCCTATGTTACTAACCCATTTCTGTTATGGACTTGATAAAGTTGTGCAGGGCATTGTTATCTTGATCTCCTGTCTTGAGTTTTTCCTCCAAGGATAATTACATCTGTGAGTAGCAGTGTAAGATTTTTGAAAGGGTTTGGGGGGTAAAATTCATTTCTCTTTATAGAAAGGAGATTAACTTTGCATGCTCCCTGCATCTTTTCCAGTGCAATTTGCTTCTAAGATGGCTTTCTATACTAGGGGAATCAATATAATATTTTAAGCATCCTTATTTTAAAACACTTTTCATTTAATAAGATTCAGCGATGGATGATGAATGAAAAAAATACAATAATGTAAGGCAGACACATCCCCTTGGCTACTGTGGTGCATTGATTTTATTAAACAGTGTTCCATCGTGATGAGCCACCAAAATGGAAATGTTACTTCCTTCAAGCACTAATGTTATGTTATTTAGATATTTTTTTTGAAACTCAAGCTTGACAATCCCCACAGGAGGAGGTGAGGGATGTAGAGGAAGGGGAAGGCAAGACAGTGAGGAAGAAGGGAAATTAACATCGCTGAAGTCAGAGACAGCACCATGTTCTCCCCCCCCCCCCCCCCCCCCCGCATGATTTCATTTATTTATATATTTTGTTTCATACCACATCCCAGTCTCTTAGGGATTCCTTTAACATCAACTTCATTAGCTACGAAGGCAGCAATCCATAACCAATTTTCCTTTCATGTCAAGCTTGTTCACGTTTAAACCCAGCCCTTTTGTTGGAAACATTTGCAATTAATCCTGAAAACAAAGAAAATGCAAATCTTACAGACTACCCTAACCAACCCTTCTGACTCAAGGTCCTGACCACCATCTATTATACATTAAATGAATTGAAATTCCCACTTTGAACCTAACCTAATTTTCTAGTAATAATAGGCATGGATTCCCAGAAGCACTCTGTGCATCTTGATAATAACATCCTAATTTCCTTTCCTGGTAAATGTTTTAAATAAGATTTTAGCACCAAAGGAAATTAACCTTTAAATTAATTGTAATTATAAAATGCCATCGCTGATTTTGTCTTTAGCCTAATTACTTGTTATTATTTAAATAAACTGCCCCTCCTCTGAGCTTTCAGTTCATTTCTCTTGCTGCAACACATGCCAGCTGATCATAGCTAACGCAGCGTAATGTCTGTGTAGGTCCTGTAAATACCTGGATAGTGTCGTTCAATTTACATGTCAAACACAACTTTTTTTAAATTTTTCTATCTGCTATTTATATACCTCCCCCCAGCAGTTAATTCTGCTACCTAGTTGTTTCCAGTGTGTACTTTAGAACGAGTGGCCAGACCTTGTGGGATTCAGAGTGTTTACGTCTCACTGCTGGGGGGAATGAGATGGTAAAAGCCAGCCTTTTCTGTTTTTATTAGAGGCCACTTACAAGGTTAGAACACAAGTGAAAGTAATGAAGTGGGAATCGGCTATTGTTACTTTCAAAAGGCTGATGCTGTATAGACTTCCCAGTAAGTTTCCTACATGCTCATTGCTCATAGTGGCGGTTTGTTTCCCAAGCCAGCTTGTTGTAGGATGAAATGTGTCAGACAGTGCCATGGGATTTCTGAATCTTCATTCTATGTGTGTTTGCATCAGCATCCTGACAGCAGAAAACAGCCCATTGCTCTCCACCACCCTCCCTCCCCCCGCTTTGGCTTCACTTGCTTTATGTAGCAGTCAGAGCACTAAACCAAACAAGTACTCAGAAAAGCTTCTAGCCAGGCTGTAAATTTGGGAGTTCACCTGGGCCAAAGGACTCTGGCAAATTTCAAGCATATTTTTAGCCTCTCAGTCTTAGTTTGCTCATACACGGCACACACAATTTGTTAAACAGGTGAGAAAACAGGGGTATGTATGTGTGTGTTTGGTCTCATCTTTGTGTTTATAGCTGTATTTGTAACTGGTTTTTCAGAGCTTTTTTAATGCCTCAAAGAGCCATTTGTGGGGCCAAAATAACGCAAGAGTCGGGTTCTCATGATATTTCATTTTTTAGGTGGTAGATTGCTTTTGCATTACTCTGACCTGATAAATGGCTCCCAAAGGCATAAAATATAGACACAAATATGAATACTGAGATAAACAGTCCTACTGAAGAAAGCACTGTTCTAAAAGGCACAGTTGTATCATAATAGCCTCAAAACTCCCAGTTCACACATATCAAAAAGAGGCAGGGAAGAGGAGGAGGAGAGAGATTTGCAGTTTAACATTTGTTACGTGTTTTTGATTCTTCGTGTTTGTACTTGACTTTTGCAGATTTTTAAGCAGAGATTTAGGCACAGTGCTAATGCTCACTAATGCCTCACTAATCATTCTGTGGGAGGCATTTGCCACACAAATAAAGCAATATGCAATAACTCCTTGTGTTTGTATAGGCCTTTTCATCTGAGGATCTTAAAGGCCTTCCAACACACCTGAGAAGTGTGTTAGCATTTGTATTGTTTTTTTTTAAATCTACCTTGTCTGTAATTTTGTTGACGGGGGCATGTTCTATTTCATAATGATTGGAAAACTATTTTTATGATGTTGCATAGCACCTCAAGCACTTATTTTATTATTACCTGCTAATTTAAATATGGGAAACAAATATGGGCAGGTTAAATAACTTGCCCAAGGTCACAAAGAAGTCTACATCAGTGCCAAAAATAGAAGATGGAAGTCCTAGCTCCCAATCCTGTGCACTATCCAGAAGATCACATCTCTTATAACTAACCAAATTAAAATCTCTTTCCCCCACAATGTGAAATCATCATGGCATATCTGTTCATGGCAGATATTCCAAAGCACTGCATTCTTTAACATGACAAATCACATTGCTTTCTTGGTGTGGCAGATGGATTTGTAGTATCTGAGACATTGCATTTCGGAATATCTTCAGAGAATCAGGAAGTACCAGGAGGTTTTCAGAGAAGGGAGTGAAGAAATTAAAAAGGGTTACTTAGAACTTATTTCTATGTCAAATATCCCCAGAATCCTGGCTCAGTGGATAGTCAGCATGGAAATCTGTCATTTTTGCCTTGTATTTCACCTTGAAATAATGAAAGAGGGACCAAGTACTTAAAAGGCAGCAACATGAGTAGCCACAAGGTGAGAAGCCACAGTTTCCATGTTTTAGATTCACCCCTGCTAGTACAGGGTGTAGAAGTGGGCTGTGCCCACGAAATCTCATGATACCATCTACATGTTTTGTTAGTCTATAAAGTTCTACCAGACCATTTGTTGTTTTTCACTCCGGACAGGTAATAGTTATACTGCTGCTTTCTTTGAGGGTGCGTTACAAAGGGAGAAGTTGGTAGCTCTGGCTGCACAGGCATTCTGGTGAGGGTGCTGTGTGGGGCTGCACTACATTTGCAATTCTCCAGCCATCTCAGCTGCACCGCCTCCCCACTTAGTGCTGCCCACCTCTGGGCTCAGCTGACCCCCTTGCCACTGCCCGTCCCCCAGCAGAGGAGAGGTTGAGTCTATTGAAAGTTGGTGCGGGGGCATTCCATTTAAGCAGCCATGTTCCGTGTTTAATTTCCTGCAGTATAAAAATCCCAGGAGTATGTTGTTTTATTGATGACATTCCTGTTTTTTTTCACTAAGTATCTGAATATTTAATAACATTTTCAAAAATACGTTGACTGTTCTTTACAGAAGGCAGCTAACGGTGGATAGCAGGGAGCCAAACTGCTAGTGAGCAAAAGCACTTTCAGTGAACATTTCAAAGTATTAAAAATAGTTTGCAATCTAAAATGTAGCCCTAATAAGATTCCAGAAAACAAATGAGAAGCTCTGGTAAGTTTACAGCTGTTGAATGCTGCCAAGCAATGATAGCTGTCAACATTTTCATGGTTTTTTAAAAAAATTGCTGCACTAATAATTAAAATGACGTTAGAATGACAATTATTGCACCCTACCAATAGCAACAGGGCACATGAGAGGGGAGGAGCAATGAAAGACTCACCTGGGGATGATCCTGGCCCTCCCCTTTTCCCAGATGTATACCTTCAGGGGACTCCCTCCCCACGCGAGTGCATGGAGCAGGAGGCACAGCAGGCTCCAGAGAGCAACAGGGCCTTACTTAGCCACAGCCAAGTGTAGCATTAGCAAGGCAGGGGGCGAGGCATCTTCAGAGCCCTGAGACATTGGGGTTGACAATGAGTGTTTATAACCATTAGCACTCTGGGTGTTCTCTTCTGTTTGCCGATTGGTTATTTGTTCCCGGTCTCCTTCCACCTTGCTCTTCTCCGGTCTCCCTGTTGCCAGCCTTCCTCCCGCCCTCTTTCCCTTCCTTCCTTTTTTCCCATGCTCTCAGCCCCTCTTAACATTTTGCCTCACCGCACCTGCTGTTCCCATTATACCACAAATAAAAGAGAATATGGGATTAAGAAGAGGTGTGCCCATTATATTGGCCTACATTAGGCAAGTTAAAAGCCAGAGCTTTTCCTTTTTGGCTACAATGCCCATCTCATTCTCCACTTTGCACCTACACCTAATTTCCTCCTCCCCCCAACTGAGAAAAATGGCAATAGGGTTTTTTTTTGTTGCTGTTGCTTTAAATTAGAAAAAATACTCGACCCCATTTTAAGTGAATTCTGACAATTGTTCTAACAGAACTGTTCTTTTTTATATCCTGTCCTTGCAGGGTTCATATTTCTATTATTCCTCCAATTTTATCTGGCACCACTTTCATGTTTGTGACACTCTTAGCAGGAGCCAATCAAAATCCTGAGATTACGGAGATTACTCTGAAGGCCTGGGAAACTTTGAAAAGACCTGAGCTTCAGGCCAAAAGCCCTGAGCTTCAGGCCAAAAGCCCTAGATTAAGTAAATGAGGTGTGCATCATAAACTTGATCACTTGGCTTTTACATTGCTGTGACCCTAAAATGCCTTTTCTGCCACCCAGCAAAGGGTACACCCAACAAATTCTTCTCAAAATATTCACACAAACAGTGTTTTGTAAGGTATCACATAAAAACTGCTGACATTCTGTTCATTGATGTCACTGTGTGATGTGTGTACACCTTGTATATAAAGAGTTATGTATGGGTTTTGGAAATGTGATCTTAAAATATGTTGTAGAGGCAGCTGATAAACAAGCCTGCCCTAGACAAAGGATCATGGATTTACCTGTCTGTTTAGATCAAGTGAACGGGTGAAGAGAAAATCACTTGAGCAGATTGAAAGCAAAATACAATAGACATACATTTGCATCTAAGGTAAACAAAGTGATCAAGCCAATCGAGAAAGAAAATTGACCACAGGATAAAGAAGGGGCTACACCCAAAGAGCAAGCAGAAGGTTTTTGGACCTTTCTGGACTAACTTTTCAAGGAATTCCTCTGGACTGTAAGGAGAAAAAAGGGTTTCCTTTGTTATACATCACCAAAGGGGACAACACTCTGGGAAGCCGTGAAAGGTGGATCCCTCTACCATGTGGGTTGAGGATGCTGAGAACTGAGTGTAGGTGAATAAGTGCCTGAGACCAGGATAGTAATCTGTACAATCTTACCCCCTAGAAAGTATGTTGTATTTTGTTTTAGTCTTAACCATTTTCTGTCTCTGCTCTCTCTGCTTAGTATCACTGAAATCTTTATTAATAAACTTATTCCTGCATTTACATGAAAGGCAAACTGTGGCCACTGGGACCTGCGAGTTAAACGAGTCTTCTGGCATTTAATCCCAATGAACCACATGTGGCCCGTGGGCCGGAGGTACCCCACCCCTGATATAAATAAATAAAGAATAGCCAGCCAACAGGAAGAAGATATAGCTCTATATAAAGATGCAATCCTTCCTCCTACTGATGGGCATGTAGGAACTGGCAGATATAGCAGAACCAAAGTAGTTATTTATCAGGGAATAAGCACAACTGAGGTCAGGTCTATACTCCTTGCGTTCCCTGTGTTTCTCTCTTGCAGCATGGGGGTGGAGGGCAAGGGCAGGCTATGGGAGGAGTAAAAGCATGGCTAGTGCATCTGCAGTGATTCAGATCAACAGACCGAACCACACACATAAACTGGAGGTGCAGCTTTTGCAGGGGCTTGGACTACAGTGTTACTAGGGAGTAACATTAGGGATAAAACTGTCTTCTCCTGAAACCATCCCCTTTTCTGGCTTGATGCACATGAGATGATCTGGCCCAGAGTATTTTGAAGAAGTTACACACAGAATCTATATTTAGAATATGAACACCAGGAGATGTGAAATCACAACAGCAACAGCAGACACTTAACTGGCCTGATGGGTCTGTTAAAGATATATGTGTGGGGAAATGGAGGGGAGCGACTAGAAAACAGAGTCATCCGGTAATTCAGAAATAAAAAAATAAACCTAAGAACAGGTGGATGTGTGAGGTCCCACATCCTTGCCTAATGCTGAGGAGAGCATGGTACAAATCAGGGTGCCATGAAAAGGAAGAGAAAAACTCACTTTTGTATTACCCTAAACCTGGACCATATACATAGGACTGGCCCCATAGTATAAATGGAGAATTTTCTTCAGCTTTGCTTTATGACCTCAGTTAACAGTGGGGTTGGAACAATGTTTAGGGTAGAGGTTCTGAGCTGCAATCCTCCCACCTTATCCCATCTGCATCCCTCATTGCCCCAGGTGGGGGCCACAACCAGGGTGGCTGCAGCGCCCCAGGCACTGGGCCAATGAACAGGGTCCAGGGGTCTGCAGAGGAGTTGCTAGGACTCCAGGCAGCAGCAGAATCCCTGGTGGACAAGACCCTGGGCTGAAAACGGAGCCCACTGGACCAGTTGCCAGACCTCACATGCAGCAGGATTGGTAGCCAGAACACCCTGGAGTTGGCATCCAGGACTCTGGGTAGCAGTTGGGACCCTGGCCAAATCTGGGGGTGCTGTAGCACCTTCTGCACCTCTAATCTCCCACGCCTTTGTCAGTTAATAGCAAGAAAAGACCAATACCACAGATGGGGATCATTGTAGTCTAGGGGCAGCTCAGCCACACTCCCATTTTCTCCAGCTTTGCTTTATAAACTGGTCCCAGGTAGAGGGGTAATGGAGAAGCCTCCATTCCATCTTTACTTACATGGGGCTACCCCTGCACTGTGATGATGCTCCCAGAACTGGAAAATCTGACTCTTTAGCCAGAATCTACTGGCTAAAGCTGATATACCTATCTGGAGAACGGGGCCAATGGCATACAGGACATTAGCAAAGTTATAAAAAACCCAAAACAGGCAAGATACCTTCAAGAAAATCTTCTGAAAAACATGGAACTCTTTTCCTAGAGATAGTTCTCACAACAATGAATGGAAAAATAGCATATTAGCTGTACAAGATTTGACAGAGAAATGCCATTTTACAGAGCACAGGAGAAACCATTTGAGTTTCACATAATGAGCCAAATCCTGATGTCCTTACTCAGTTTTTACTTGGATTTGGCCCAATGACATTACAGAAAACTGAACATGAATATAATCTCTTAGAAGAGAAGGCAGAATGTTTTAAAATGTTATTCCATTTTGGGGTGGGCTAATTCTCCTGTAGCTCTATTGCTACTCAACACACCAAATTAGACAACAGGACCAATTCCATATGCCTAGACATTTCATTAAATGGCAGTACAGCCATGATTTAGGCTTTCACATCGAATATGTTCAGAGCCCTTTTTATTAGTATTCTACTCGTACCTCTTCAAAACAAAAGAAGGCTGTTATGATGAACCTCTTCTCTAGGACTTCGGAAATGAGACTTACTGAAATGCTAAATCTCCATAATGGCTCACAGTGGCACTGCAAAACCAATAGATTAGAGTGTTCTAGCTATTTTCTGCACCGGAAACATACAAAGGAAACCCCACCAGGTTTATCATTGCTCTCAATCAAATAAAAGCCTGTAAGCTTCCTTTTGGAAAACTCAGTCTCTAGGATTCATGTATATTTTATCAAAGTTACATGTGGTTCTGATATTTGTTTCCGAAGCATTTCAATCCCAAAGTGCACTGAAATACTGCCATACCTCTTTTTAAAAAATCAAAGATAAAATAAATAATAAACAAGATTACATGGATCCATAATATCTCTTCATACTGAATTGGGCTCAACAGGTTTTATTGACACAAGTAAGCAAGAGAAACCTAAACATATGTTTTAAAAATTTCCAATACTTTTAATTGTACACTGGAACAGTGGGAACTAACAGAAACACAGTGTCACGTCTCTTAAAGGAAGTTCCTGCAATGATCTAAAGCCAGTTCTTTCCAGAAGTGCTTTTATAATCCCTGGCAGTCAACACAGGAGAGATTGTACCCCCAGTGGTAGCCAATTATTATCACAGTAGTTAATAACAGTTTCAAAAAAAAGTATTGTTTACCCATTCTGGGGGTGTTTTGATTTGTTTTGCTTTAACAACATGTGGCGGAGGGAAAAAAAAGTTGTAAGTCCTGTTTTCAGAATACTAAAGACTTTTTTTAGAAGTTGCATTTCATTGCTTCCTTGATTTACTAGATATTTACTGATATATCAAGTATGTGGGAAAGAAGGCATGCTCCTGACAACCCTCTAACAATGTATTTAGGGTGACGCTTTGTCAGAGAGTGTCAGCAGAGTTAAGGATATTACAAAGAATTAATCTAGTATTAATAAAGTTTTAGTACTTACAGCTGTCTTCTTCTTCGGTAATACATTTCACAACATAACAGGCATAGATGAACCCTCCCAGCTGAAACAAAATGTAACAGTATTAGTTATAATGCAAACACAATAATTGCTTTAAAAAACAAAAACCTTCCTAGACTATGTGCTGCAGCATTGACTACTCTTTATGATAGCTCTTGATGTCCTTTAGTGAGTAGATTTCTCTTATTTTCTGTGACTTTATTAGAACTAGTCAGTACATTATTTTTTTCCTCTGCAAACATTCAAAAAAAAAAGAAAGCAAAAATTGTTTTAGTCAAACATTTCCCATAAAAATGTGTATTTTTTTGTTAAACAACTGAAAAAACCTAAAACTGAATGTTTTTGGTTTTTGGCAACTGTTTTAATAAAAAATTCTGGTGGAAAGATTTTTTTGAATGAAGCCATATTTTTTGTGGGGAGGGATGGCAATGAAACAAAGAAACAAACTTTTTAGTAAAAAAAACTTCAGTTTGGTTTAGGATCTAGTCCAATGAATTTGAGAGTTGATATCTAAATATTCCTTCACCTGCCACATAGAAATGAGTGCTGTAGTTGAAGCTGTGGAATGGATTACCATGTCTGTATTGCGCTCTCAGACCCAAGAAATATCTAGTCTTACATCTAAAGAAAGATTTATGGGTGTATTTATATCAGTCTCTCTTACAGCAGTTGGCAAACACAGATTTTGTTCCTTAGTTTCCCCCTTGTAAGAATGGGAACAGAACATAATAAATGGCAACAATATCATTCAAAGAACATACATATTTGATGCTAGAAGACCAGGGTCACAAGTGGATTACCACAGATAATAATTTCCAAAAATGTTAGCCATTGTGCATACCTTAGGACAAATATAATATAATTCCTTTATTGGTATTTTTGCTAAGTCTAGTTAGCTATCTCTGAGAAATAAGATTTCACATGAAAGCTCTTTGCAGCATGTCACATGCGTTTCAAGGTTTTTTGTCACATATGGTAACTGGGAAGTTTTCCTTTACATAGTTTTAACAGACTGCTATGTCTTTTAGCTCATCATTAAGATATACATAATGATGGTAGTGAAACAACTTAGTCTAAGTTCTTTATTTTGTTTTGTAGTGAAAGGTGATCTTTTGTTCTAACCCTTTTGCATAACATCATTGTCAGTTTTGAGATACTAGAGTCCAGATTTCTGATGCAAAAGGCTTAAAACAAACAAATAAGCAAGCAAACAAGCAACCAAACAATAACAAAAACACCTTTTTTTTGGCCAAATGAAGCTTCTTTTCGGAGATCTCTTGCAGCCAATGCAGATGCTGCATGGGGCAGTTAGATCCCTATTGGGAGCAAAAACATCACTAGAGGCATATTTTTGTTACAACAGAGCTAAATGATCATTTCAGTTATTTATTTCATATAGTTCTGCTGGGAGGCTTTGACACCAGGGAGGCATGTGAAAATTCGCTGTTGGATACAAAGAACTATTGTACGAAGAACAGTGGCACCTTCTGTTACCAAGAGTGTTTCATCTCTACTTTATTGGTTCACTATTTTCCTTTGTATTTTGGCTTAAAGATAAGAGGACTACATTACTCCATTGACAGGGTGCATCTACACAGCTCCGTAACTCGAAATAAGATACGCAATTTGAAAATTGCGTATCTTATTTCGATGCTATTTGAAATAGCTTATTTAGTCATTTAGCACACAGTGCCACATTTCAAAATAAAGCGCTATTCCGGAACGTGCCTTACTCCTCATAGAATGAGGTTTACAGGGAGGTTGGAATAGAGAGCCCGAAATAACAGACTTGCTGTGAAGACGCGGGATAGCTATTTCGGGATACTCAGTGTAGATGCACCCACATAGTGCTGTGCAATATCCATTGCCTTAAATGATGTTATATGGAGTTTCATTGAGCAAAGAATTAGGCCCATAAATGCTATTCATAAATGATTCCAGCTCTTGAACGTAAGGCTCCGCTTAATAGTTTCTCTGTTCTGTTTTTACAGATCATCAGATCCAAGTTAGCTTAATAGTTACAGCTCTTGTAGGCAATCACAGTGGTAAAGACATTTTGACAATAGTTTGGTATTTCACTTGCAAAAATGCCATGAGTTCATGTGTTATTAACTAACCTCCTCTCACAAAGTGAAGCAAACAAACCGTATCACAAATTGTACTTACCACTGATCTTTTAATTGCATTCAGTCGTATGTCTTAGATATCTGGGGAACTCCTTTGATATATAAGTAAATCCTACAGCATTTCATCAGATGAGCTTGCTGATTAAAACAGTGCCTTTAAGCTAGAAATTGTTCTGCTCTGAACACAAATGGAAGTTTGTTTCCCATGAGATAATCAGGGTTCGTAAAACAAACGTCTCCTTCTCTCACGTTCCTCCAGCCCTTTTCTTGAGGCATGGATCAACCTTCATTTTAATTTTAACATCACAGTTGTTTTTCATAATGCATTGGTTCAGATGCAGCAATGGACATTCCACTGCTATTCACAAAGGGAGACATATTCTATGAACAATAAAAAGTAGCCTTTATAGCTGAGCACCAATGGTTCACACAGCACAGATGGACTGCACTGAATAAATATCGTTTAGTAAAGTAGCTTTTCGTTATTTCACACAGTTATTGCGTGATGTCTCTAAACAGGTGAACAGTTACCAGTGCCATATATCTGGGCACAAAGCCACCAGCCCTTAGGAAACTCCAAGTAGGACAGAACATTACAGCATACCTCCTCAGTAGCACAGGCTACCATGAACATCACTGTCAACTCTGTCCTATGTGCTCTACACTGGCTTCTGTAGAATAAAGAGTCAAGTTCAAGGTACTGGTTCATATATGTAAGGTGCTAAATGGTCTGGGCCCAACATATCCAATGATCATCTACACTTCTGACAGTACACAATTGCATGTCTATTGTTGTACCATAACTTCTGTATTATCCACATCTGAAACCTTGAAGCACGTTCCTGAAGGACAGCCTAGTGCACCAAAGCTAGTATGAATGAGAGATGTGGGTATTTACACACCACCAATGCTGCATAGCCCTCTACCCAATCTATAGTACAGTGTGAATGAGGGCAAGGGGCACACACCAGGTCATGAGACTGCTAATCATCCAGAGCTATTCCCACAATGCACTGATCCCTTTTCTGCCTGGCCTTTGCCCAAAAATATAATGGCCTCTGGCCTTGATCCTTTGCCAGCAGTAGTAGCAATCCATACTGAATGCTTCAAAATAGTTTTCTGCTGGCCTCCATTGACCTATACTGGCAATTACGGATCAAAGTCTGAGAGCAGTTCCCTGGTCTCTGTATCATACCCCCGACTTGATCAATGGAAGTCAAAGAAGATCATTCAACATCCTCCATGAACTTGCTCACATCTCCTGTACTGGGAGATTTTGCAGAGGTTTGAGGAGACAGGCATTCATCCCTCTGTCCAAGTGCCTGGAGCACATGAAGCACATTGGGTGCCTGTACCAGAGGGTGAAAGACTCCAACAATCACTCTGGGAGGGGACTTAGCACACACTCATATTATGAGGAGCAAGACTGGGTGCTCACCAGGGTAGAACCCATCCACTCAGCAATATGTAGAGCATCACTATTAGCAGAAACATACATAGCCACTTTTGTTCCAGTACCTTTCGAAACATCTATGTTCCCCAAGTGATGGCCAGCCTTTAAAGAAGAAAAAGGTGATTGGTAATGTTACTCTGAAGGAAACAAATCAGACCCAAATTGGTCCTCTTGATGCACTGGAAACATTACAACAGTTTAATAAAAGTAATGAAGGTATCTTATCAATTTTATCATAGAATCATAGAATCATAGGGTTGGAAGAGACCTCAGGAGGTCATTGAGTCCAGCCCCCTGCCCAAAGCAGGACCAATCCCAATTAATCATCCCAGCCAGGGCTTTGTCAAACTAAGACTTAAAAACCTCTAGGGATGGATATTCCAGTGCCTCCCTAGGTAACCCATTCTAGTGCTTCACCACCCTCCTAGTGAAACAGTTTTTCCTATTATCCAACCTAGAGCTCCCCCACTGTAACTTGAGACCATTGCTCCTTGTTCTTCCATCCATCACCCCTGAGAACAACCTCTCTCCATCCTTTTTGGAACCCCCCTGCTACCAAATCCCCCCTCACTCTTCTCTTCTGCAGACTAAATAAGCCTAAATTCCTCAGCCTCTCTCATAGGTCATGTGCTCCAGCCCCCTAATCATTTTGGTTGCCCTCTGCTGGACCCTCTCCAATGTGTCCATATCCTTTCTGTAGTGGGGGGCCCAGAACTGGACACAATACTCCAGATGTGGCCTCGCCAGTGCTGAATAAAGGGGAATAATCACTTCTCTAGATCTGCTGGCAATGCGCCTCCTAATGCACCCTAATATTCCATCCTCCTTCTTTGGTACAGGGCACATTGTTGATTCATATCTAGCTTCTCATCCACTGTAAACCCCAGGTCCTTTTCTGCAGAACTGCTACTTAGCCAGTTGGTCCCCAGCCTGTAACAATGCTTGGGATTCTTCCATCCCAAGTGCAGGACTCTGCACTTGTCCTTGTTGAACCTCATCAGATTTCTTTTGGCCCAATCCTATAATCTGTCTAGGTCAGTCTGGACCTTATCCCTGCTATCCAATGTATCTACCTCTCCCCCAGCTTAGTGTCATCCGCAACTCCTCAATTCCTCAACTCCTTCCTCATGGGGCTGCAAAAGTAGTTTGAAGGAAGGAGAGTGTACCAGTTGAATTCTGGGGATGCCTAAAAGTATCCATATTGTGGCCTTTAACAGCACAGTTGCCTTATGTGGGGGGAATTTAGGTACATTTTAGGTAAATACTATGCTTGTCTTTGGCCTAGCAGGATATTCTGAGGCTGGCGGGGAAACCATTCCAGTGGTACAGCAGGAGTGGCACTCCAAAGCTAGCAGAGGAAGATGAAGGACCCTGCTTCTCGGCATAGACAGGAGGAGCCATGAGCATTTTGACTTTAAGTAAAGGAAGGCATGGGCTCTTAGACAGGATGAGGCACTTCTGCAAATGGAGAGACAGCATAGGCAATGGGAGCGTGTGCAACAAGAATGGGATCATGTCCTCATGTAGATTGAGTCCAGCTGTAGAAATGCTTTCAGTATCCACCTGCCACTGGAGCAGCTGCTCCAGTCCAGGAACAAGCACCACCTCCTCCTCTACTCTGCCAGGTGCCACCCTGGCTGCTGATGAGGTGTGAAGCCCACCACAACTATTGCCAGGCAGATGCAATCTGGATGCTCAGCACAAAGTCCTTTGTAGGCGCCTGAACCCCCCTTGGAGGGGAACAATGAACCCAATCTAATCCCTATAGTCCAGCCTGTGTTCAGCTCTGTGTCATGCAAGAGATGTCCTGTATAATAGTCCACAGTTGTTTTTCCATTTTCAGGGTGAGGGGGGATAGGAAGGGTGAAGAGACATGTCCAGGGACATTAATGTTTGATCGCTTCTCAAGGAATTTGACCTTTATTTTTTGTTTCATTTGTTCCTGTCACAACCAGTTTCAGCTCTATTGACAACAGATGGATGTAAATAAAAGTTGCTGTTCACTTCACTCTGTTTTCCTAGTACGATCAATGTGGTACTTTCCAGAGGTTTGGGATGAGGCAGAGACCTCCCAGCAATAACTGTGATTTCTTAAAAGTCTGATCCTATGGAAATGTGAAGAATTTCATCCCTCCAACATGCACCGTGGCTATGAATTTGCTAACAATGTCAGGATATGATGTCATGTGCCATCATAAGAATGGGCATGTGGGATCTCCCAGAATAAATGTTGTCACAGAAAAATTGAACACAATCACATGCACCCTAACATGCCATTAGCTTTCTTGGCAACAAGGGTACACTGTTGACTCATATGCAGCTTTTCATCCACTGTAATCCCCAGGTCCTTTTCTGCTGAACTGCTACTTAGCCAGTTGGTCCCCAGCATGTAACAAGCTTGGGATTCTTCCATCCCAAGTGCTGGACTGTGCACTTGTTCTTGTTGAACCTCATCAGATTTATTTTGGCCCAATCCTTCAATTTGTCTAGGTCACTCTGGACCTTATCCCTGCCCTCCAACATAACTACCTCTCCCCCTAGCTTAATATCTTCCGCAAACTTGCTGAGGGTGCAATCCATCCCCTCATCCAGATAATTAATAAAGATGTTGAAGAAAACCAGCCCTAGAACTGATCCTTAGGGCACTCCACTTGAAACCAACCACCAAACATACATTGAGCCATCGATCATTACCTGTTGGGCCCGACAATCTAGCTAGCTTTCTATCCACCTTACAATCCATTTATCCAGTCCATACTTCCTTAACTTGCTAGCAAGAATATTGTGGGAGACTGTAACTAAAGCTTTGCTAAAGTCAAGATATATCATATCCACTGACGTCCCCATATACACAGAGCCAGTTTCCTCTTCATAGAAGCTAATTAGATTGGTCAGGCATGAGTTGCCCATGGTGAATCCATGCTGACTATTCCTGATCACTTTCCCCTCTTCCAAGTGCTTCAAAATGGATTCCTTGAGGATCCCCTTCATGATTTTTCCAGGAACTGAGGTAAGGCTGACTGGTCTGTAGTTCCCTGGATTGTCCTTCTTCCCTTTTTAAAGATGGGCACTACATTTGCCTTTTTCCAGTCATCTGGGACCTCTCCTGATCTCCAGGAGTTTTCAAAGATAATGGCCAAAGACTCTGCAGTGACATTTGCCAACTCCCTCACTAGCCTCGGATTCATTAAATCTGGCCCTATGGATTTGTGTATGTCTAGCTTTTCTAAGTAGTTCCTAACCTGTTCTTTCTGCACCGAGAGCTGCCCACCTTCTTCCCATATTGTGCTGTCTAGTGCAGTAGTCTGGGAGCTGACCTTATCTGTGAAGACAGAGGCAAAAAAAGCATTGAGTACTTCAGCTCTTCCCACATCATCTGTCACTAGGTTACCTCCCTCATCCAGAAAGGGCCCCACACCCTTCCTGATCACCCTCTTATTGCTAACATGCTTGTAGAAACCTTTCTTGTTACCCCTCATATCCCTTGCTAGCTGCAATTCCAATTTGTGCTTTTGACTTCTTGATTATTCCCCTGCATTCTCAAGCAATATATTTATACTCCCACCTAGTCATCTGTCCAAGTTTCTACTTCTTGTAAGCTTCCTTTTTGTGTTTAAACTCACCAAGGATTTCTCCAGTAAGCCAATCTGGTTGCCTAACATATTAGGGATGGTTTCTTCCTGTACCTTCAATAAAGCTTCTTTAAAATACTGTCAGCTCTCCTGGACACCTTACCCTTCATGTTAGCATCCCAGGGGATCCTGCCCATCAGTTCTCTACGGGAGTCAAAGTCTGCTTTTCTGAAGTCTCTGGTGTGTATTTTGCTGCTCTCCTTTCTTTGTTTTGTCAGGACCCTGAAATTGACCATCTCATGACAATTACCACATAGACAGTAGACTTTACAATCCTGAACTGGTTTACAACAGATTGGCAGTTGTTAGGCACTGCCAGCTTTTAAAGGATGATAGTCACCTGCTTCTGCAATGACATTGGTTTTCAAAATGGAATGGTCTGGCACTAGTGCACTGGTGCAAGGTTCCCACACAACTCCATGAAGATCTGCTTCCTATTTGGAAGTCTTGGAGCTACTGGTCATCAACAGTTTGGCACAAGGGAGAGATGACTGGGAGCTGCTATCACCAACTGTGTGAAGGTGCTGTACAGTCCTAGCAACACATCACAAGGCAGTTCTCAGATGCACAGGACTCTGAAATACCACCCCAAAAGAATAGCACTGTCATTGTGTACCAAAAAGGGGTAGTGTGGATATGGGTATAGGCCTGGGCACAGTGTGTACCTGTGCTAGGCTGACCAGACAGCAAATGTGAAAAATTGGGATAGGAGTGAGGGAGTTATAGGACTCTGTGTAAGACAAAGTTTGAAATAATGCCCTATAAAATCAGGACATCTGGATACCTTAATCTGTGTCCAACTCAGCCTATGTGGACACTTGGTGGTGGTGGTGGTGGGGGGTGCAGGTCCATGTACTACCAATACATGGACTAGTACCCAAGGAAGTGTACAAATGAAGGTGTAGCACTAAAAGATCATCTAGAGGTCCAGAATTAAGACCCTGGTTGACAACTTTGCACCTCAGGCACAGTGGCACTTTCTGCATTAAGGATAAAGCTCATTTGTATATCTCAGTGGTCAGCCTAAGCCTGTGGAATGAAATCTGTGAGGGACTAAAGACTATCACAAACCTCACCACCTTTGGTTCCAAGTGCAGAGCACATTTCTTTGACTTTGCTTTCTCTACAGTTAAGATATAATGATGTGTGTATGTATAATAAAATGTATTCTAAAACACTCCAATGCATACATTCCCCCCGGGAGAAAGTATCAAAGAACAAATGTGTGACGGATGTAAATCATGTCACCTAATGCACAACTGGAATGTGTTCAGGTGCTACTCTGATGGAGTGTGGTATCAAAACCTATATAAAGAGAACTTCTCAAATTCAGCATCTGATGGGAAAATTTTGCTATGAGCAGGTAGTGAACGAGCCCTTGGGTATTATGGAGAGAAGAACCTTGACTCGATCTCAGAGAACACTTCACAGCTGGAAAAGTTGCCATGGAAACTCTTGTTACTTTGAGTGCATTCCGGTCACTGCTACTTCTGTTATAGACACTGTAAAGCAGGGATGGGCAATAACCAACCCACAGGCCAATGTGGTTCACCAAGGTTATCCCCGGCAGTCCACCAGATGCTTTGTTTACCTGAATGTTCACAGGCATGGCCACTCACAGTTCCCAGTGGCCACGTTCACCGTTCTAAGGCGATAGGAGCTATGGGAAGTGGCACAGACTGGGCCCCTGCTTCCTGAAGCTCCCATAGGCTGGGAACAGCGAACCATGGCCACTCGCAGCTGCAGGGCTCAGTGCTTGCAGACACTCAGGTAAACATTCCATCTGGCAGCCCACCAGCGGCTAACCCTCATGAACCATGTGCAGCCCAGGAACTGAAGGTTCCTCACCTCTGCCCTAAACCAACAAAGAAAAACCCAACCCAGCAACACAACCCCAAGAGGAACTTACAAGGTTTCAAAGATTACTTCATGACTGCTTTAGTTTTGTTTGATGCATACACCCTTTTCATGTCCACACCAAGTTAAAAAAATCTCTTTAAGAAAATCTGACAGATTATTTACCACTGTAACCCAAGTATACTCTTAAGGTCTTTGTCAGACTATAAGTTAACCCTGAGCTTGATCTGAGCGCACTTCTGGTGTAGCCAAGGTTGCTAAGTGCTGTGATCACACTACATCTAAATCAATATTGTTCAAAAACCTGTCTAGTTATTTTTCCTTTACCCCTTTGATTGAGACAAAATATTTTCATTCACTGCAAATGGCAGCAGGCTATTTTTTGGAAAACACAGCATTCCTGTTCAATTTTTTTGAATATAGCATGTACATTGCTAATTATAAAGAGGCATATTTATTAAGCTAGATAGCTGAATCAAAGAATAATAACAAGGAAAACAAAATTAGAAGAAGGTAAGTTTTGCATGTGGAGCTGAAGAGGAAAACTTATAAATATGAAGATGAATGACTTAAGGATTCTGGAAGTAGCATAAGGTCTTGTCCTCACTGAAATGAATAATTCTTATTTTCTTCTATGACTGCTCTTTGTCAGAAGAAAGGTCAATCCAACACAAATGCATTGTGTCTTTGGGCTGAAAAACAGCAGCATCCGCAGCAGCAGATAAATGCTAATGCTTGTCTTTTAGTTTCTCAGGTCAAGCCAAAGTTTTGTAAAACACAGTGGTTTGAAAAGATCACTCAGAGGCTGAAGATCTCTGAAGAGGAGAAAAGAAAAGGGGGAGGGAGGCTACAGACAGAAAGCTGGACCAATGCTGTAGGATCAGGCCCAGAATGTCAGTGTTGTTTCTGGATTTTGTTGTTTATATGGTAACCGCATAGGTCAAACCCTTGTACCTAAATTATCAGTCACCTGCAATTTTGCTATGTGTCTTCCACTGACATTACCGAGAAGTATGTTGCTAGAGTCCCCAAAACACAATACAGTTAAGAGTCAATGTTTCTTTAAATGGATTTTTGACAGTGTAATATATGAAGATCAGGATTGGTAAATTACCATCAAGAAAATTTGTAGTATATTGATTTTTCAAGGAAATCATATCTATTACTTAACAGAACAAAGGAGACAGACAGCTTTCTATCAATAGCTGTAGAATGAGATTAGTGACATGGGGGTTCTGAAGCTGCCCCATGAAATAACCCTTTCAATTATATTTTGGCTGCCTGAAGCATTATAGCATTGTAGACAGCAGATCACAGCTAGAGTTTATGATGCTACTGAAGTAGTACAGTACAGAAACTATTCTTCAGAGATGCAGCTTTGTTTATGTTTATATGTACAAGTGTTATCCTGATTTTTTGAGAGTTCTTATCTGCTTAAAAGTTTAACTACTCCTTATTGAAACAGTAGGCAGGTGCATTTAAAAATGTTAACATGCTGGGCCCAAATCCATTTGGAGAATGCAATTTGCACAGACACTGAACTCTGGCTGTGGAATTAAAAAATGCTATACTATATAAAGCAGATATTTAATGTGATCAAGTCTCTTGGCCCTGACTGATAGCCAGAATAACTGATCTTTTAGAAGCTGTGTTAAATTATTGGAGAACATAAGAACATAACAATGGTTCATCCAGCCCACTATTCTGTGACCAATGCCAGGTGCTTCAGAGGAAATGAGCAGAAAAGGCAGTTGTTGCCCATTCCCAACTTCTGGCAAACAGAGGCTAGGGACACTTCAGAGCATGATTTTGCATCCCAGCCAATCCTGATTAATAGCAATTGATGGACCTAACCTCCATGAGTTCTTTTTTGAACCCTGCTTGGGTATGTCTAGACTACGTGGCTCCGTCGACGGAGCCATGTAAACTAGTTTACCCGGCATAGGCAAAGAAGTGGGGATTTAAATAATCCCCGCTTCATTAAAATAAACATGGCCGCCATGCTGTGCCGATAATCAGCTGATCCAGCACAGCGTGGTAGTCTAGACCCGGATCTGTCGGCTGGGAAGCCTTTGCCGACCGATCCCTTATGCCTTGTGAAACGAGGTTTACAGGATCGGTCGGCAAAGGCTGCCCCAGCCGACAGATCCGTGCAGATCGCTGCGCTGTGCCGGATCAGCTGATCATCGGCACAGCGCAGCGGCCATGTTTATTTTAATGAAGCGGGGATTATTTAAATCCCCGCTTCTTTGCCTATGCCGGGTAAACTAGTTTACATGGCTCCGTCGACGGAGCCATGTAGTCTAGACATACCTTTATAGTCTTGGCCTTCACAAAATCCTCTGGCAAAGAGTTCCATATATTGACTGAGCGATGTGTGAAGACATACTACTTCTTTTTTTGTTTAAACCTGCTGACTATTAATTTCATTTGCTGACCCCATAGTTCTTGTGTTACGATAAAGAGTAAATAAGAAACACTTCCTTATTTACTTCTCCACTCCAGTCACGAGAGACCTCTATCATATCCCTCCTCAGCTGTCTCTTTTTCAAAGGAAAAGTCTCAGTCGTATTGATTCTCCGCACGTGGAATCTGTTCCACATCCCTAATTATTTTTATGGCCCTTTCTGCACTTTTTTCATTTCCAATGTTTTTTTGAGATGGGCCACCTATGCAGTATACCAGGGTATGTCTACACAGCAAAGTTATTTCGAAATAACAGCCGTTATTTCGAAATAACTTTACTAGTGTCTACACAGCCAAACCGCTATTTCAAAATTAATTCAAAATAGTGGAGTGCTTATTTTGAATTTGGTAAACCTCATTCCACGAGGAATAATGCCAAATTCAAAATAGCTATTTCGAAATAAGTGCTGTGTAGACACTTATATCGAAATAGGGGGCCTCCAGCCTTCCCAGGGTGCCCTGGTGGCCACTCCAGCCTCAACCAAGAACACTCCTCTCCTTCCCTCCTCCCCGGAGCCCTTAAAGGGGTAGACTCTGGCCACAGTGCCTGTGCCAGCTCCAAGCCTGCCAGCCCAGAGCCAGCAGTCACTGCCCCTGACCCAGTGGTCCCAAAACATGAGCCAGCAAGCCACTGGCAGCCAGCCCTCCACCACTCCCCAGGAGCAGTCTGCCAGCTCCGAGGAGCTACTAAAGCTCATGATACCATCTACAAGTTTTGTTAGTCTTTAAGGTGCTACTGGACTATTTGTTGTTTTAAAGTTTTTCCTGTTACAGACTAACTCAGCTACCCTTCTGAAGCTTTTGGTCCCAAAATTCTGTTAGCTTTATTGATTGGTGCTGCACAGATGCTTTCAGAGAACTATCCACAATGACTCCAAGATCTTTCCTGAGTGGTAACAGCTATATAGTATAGTATAATATACTATATACATTTTATAGTATATTAGGGATTATGTTTTCCAATGTGTATCACTTCACATTTATCAATGTTGAATTTCGTCTGCCATTTTGTTGCTCAGTCACTGAAGCCCTCCAGTTTCTATTTGCCAAGCAAATGACACTAAAAACTTGAGTAAAGTTTGTATCTTAATCTAAAAAGCAAGCATCAGTTTGCTTTTTAATTAAATATAAATCCCAAAGGTTGCTTTTTTCCCTTATGGGAACAATATAACTTAAATGATAGCTAAAGAAGCCTGGACACACTGTGGAATACAGAGGATGCTATCAAATTACATCACATTTTTAGATTTTGTTTTGTACAGTGCATCTTATCTTCTTTATAGCAGTAATTTAGAAGATACTTGGGATAGGCCTGTGTTTGCTGTGTTTCAAATTTCTTCTTTGCATAAAAATCTCAAGATCAGCACCAAGAACAAGCTAGAACATTTTTATTTGAAATGCTGCTGGGCTTTTGCACATCTATATTGTTAAGAGCAGTTTTTCCTTTAGCTTCTCCCCTAGCTAGCCTTCTCACCTAATGTATGGAGGAGACACTACAGGGACACAGAAAACTAAATGACAGATTTGTCACTTGAGAATTGTGCAAATCTTTCTTAAAAACAGTGGAAACCAGGTGTCACTTGTTTTGAAGTTTTGTTACAAACCTTTAACTTGACCTAGGTTTGCAGAACGTTTTGCAGACCTGTTGTGCAAAAAACTGTGCTATGCTTTACACAAATTTTCTATCTGAATAGGTATTTTTTGGGTTTATGGTTTTGACTATAAGCATGTGCAGTTCAGTACCTTGTCATGGTTTCAATGTGAAGCACTAGGAAATGCTGACATTTGGACTGTGTTTCGCTTTGTTTTCAAGTTTTTTCAGACCCCCCAAGGTGCAAGTAAAATTTAGAGGGTGCCAGCTTGTATGAACTGAAACTACATATTGTTTATTGTACCCGATTAAGCCTAAACAACATAGTACAGTAAAAACTCTGTTATCCAGCACCCAAATAACCAGCATTTCTGATATCTCTCCATACAAATCTTCAGTTTAGTAACCGTGACTAATATGCTGCCCAAGAAGTTATGCAGTTGAACAGTCTTCACTCTATTTTTATGCAAAAGAGGGAGAAGACTACTTAGCAAACAGAACCCAGGGATTTATTAAAAAAAAAAAACACCCCAGCTTCCAGGATGTGTCATAGGGTCATTACAGATTCAGCCCAATCTCCCACACTTTCAACCTCTACAGTGATAATTGATGTTGATGATGATGGCTCTGAGGCCAGGAGTGCAATTTCAGATTTTGGTAGGGGGTAGCCACATGTGTAAGCCATCTCTGGCCTCAGCTCTGGTCGCTGCCACACGGCCCCAGCTCCGGCTGCTGCCACACGGTCCCCGCTCCAGTCCCAGCTCCAGCCGCCACCATGTGGCCTCACCCTGGCTCAGCTCCAACTGCTGCCACATGGCCCCAGCTCCGGCCCGAGCTCCTGTCATCGACCACCTAGCCCTGGCCCCCCACTCTCCCACCTACCAAGCCCAGTGCACCACCTTACCTTCAACGTCAAGGAAGGTGAGTACTGTTGCGTGGCTCGGCTGAGGAGGTGGGCATGATTAAAATTCTTTGTGTGCCCATGCAGGGGCACACCTTAGAGGGAATTTAGGCAGCCAAGTAGCAGTTTGCATGGGTGGGTCCTTTTGCTCTACTTGATGAGCCTGGGGATACATCTACACAACAGCATTAGAGTGTGTCTACACTGCAAGTCATTATTTTGAAATGATGGCGAGCTTGAGGACTTTTTACTCCAACTCCTGGTAAACCCTCATTTTACCAGGAGTAAGGGAAATCAAAGGAAGAGTGTTATTCTTTCGACTTTCTGCTGTGTAGACTGCGCCAAAAGCTGGGTTAAGCTATTTTGACTTCAGCTGCACAATTGACGTAGCTCAAATTGCATAGCTTAATTCAACTTTTGCCCTGCTGTGTAGATGTGCCCTTGATGAGCTTGCATTTCTTCACTTCGGCGAGCAAAGCGGAGGAGGGGAGAGGGGATAAACAAAGAAAACTACCTGTGTTCCTCTCAGTCCTGGCTAGAGAGGGGAGGCAGGAGATACTATTCTGTTACAGTAGGAAATCAAAGGGGGAGGCAATTGGCACCCATGCCTGAGGCACTGCAAGATCCTTCTGAATCATCAAAAAAGATTAAATTATGTTCATATAGTTTTAGTGTTAAGTGTATTTTTAGTGATCTGAATGCACACAATGCACCCCCATAGTGGTATGTAGTGTCGTAAGATAACCTACTATATGGAAAACACCTAAGTGCTCCAAGAAACCAACCACTATACAGTGCAGTACTACCACTGAGTTGGTGAGTACCCATATGCTATTTTATACTTTATTCATTTGATTGTATTCTACTTCTTTGAACGATTCTATTCTATTCTATTTAGTTAACCAGAATATTCAACCAAGCTCCCCATGCTGCCTGCTGAATAACAGAGGTTTTACTGTATTTTACTACTGTCCAACTCAACCCTGAGTCCCACTGCATTCCTTCTGAACAGTTTCTGCCACACAAAGAGCATGTGGGGATTTTTCTTGGCACAAGGCAGCATGGCCAGAATACACTGTCCTATGGCAATCCCTACTGGATAGATGTCAGTACAGAAGAGCTGTATTTGGTAGATACTGGGAGCATCTTAGGAGCAAGGCCTTACTGTCACTTGAACAATACCTAAGTTAGCAAACCAACCTCTGCTTTTTCTTTTTCTACTTTTGAGAAACTAACTCCACTTGACTTTTTTGTGTGTAAACAACTGCTTGACTATTCAGAGCTCTTAGTATCCCTAAACCTCTGACTGCTAGAAGCTGGGACTGGACAACAGTCCACTTTATAATAGTTCACTCAATAAATTTCTCTGATCTGTTCACTCCCCCTGAAGCATCTGACACTGGCCACTGTCAGAAGAGAGGATACTGGCCTAGATGAAACATAGTCTTGCTCCAGCATGGTCATTCTTATGTTTTACTCTGAAGGTTTTATAGCACTAGGCATGGAGATATCCTCCCCTTGCCCCTTGTCTTCTGGGAATGCTACAGAATAGTTTAATCATCTGGCTTTGGTAGCTGACTGCCTTGGGCAGCTGTAGCTTTTCTTATCATTATGTCTTACTGCGTGTCACCTTTTCCAGACAGCTATAGGATTAGGAAAAGAAAAATTGGCTCTTTATGCTACAGATCTAACAAAACTACAGACTGCTCACAGCCCACCAAATGAAAGCCTAGCATTTAAAATCGACCTGGATGAGATGAAACAGTTGATTATTAATGCTAGGCATTCATTTAAGGGACCATGGGAAAAATGTGCATAACTGAAGATTGTGCAGTTTGTTTTACCAAAGGTTTTTAGTGTTCTCTTGTGCCATCACAGTCGCCCCCCCCCCACTATACAAATACATGCAAGTACCTCTGCTACCATGAAAAATCATCATGTGCAGGTATCTATATGGCCAGTGAAGCTGGGAGATCTGATTGTGAACAATAGGTTCTTAGATCTGTGCCTGCACTCCCAAAGAGGCAGCATTAGGAGAAAAAGAAATGCAGGAGAATGTGAAAAGGTGCTGTGTTGATTTGCCAGCTCAAAAAAGATTTTTCAGGCTTAATTGAAAACAATGTGGAAGGAAAGGGTGTTGTAGAAGCAGAGATAATTCATTGTTCTTTACAGTCCCTTATTGCATTAAATTAGAACAATGCTATCACACCTACACCAAGAGACAGAATGTTTCAGAGGAGGTGAGAGAAGCTTTCCTGTGAAGAATGACTCTTTCCCCGTGATGCTGTTTATTTTTATTCTGATGAATCCCTGTGTGTTTGAAGGTTCTGAGGGCAGTTAGTCTTGGGGATGAGTCTCAATATATTTCACTAGCTTCATGGTGGGTGGATGGTCAGGATGTAACAGCCTGGGCTGTCTTTTCAGTCACAGTACAGATTATTGATCACATTTTCAACCTTGCTTGTCAAATAATGATTTCATTTTTTTCTACAATGAATATCAATTGATTATTAAAAGACAAGAACAAAAGTTTGGGAAGGAAGCAGGAATCAGAGTAATAACCTAGGGATATAGTGACCCACAACTTGTAAGTGCATACACAACAAAATGGCAGGTGGTTTTCTTGCAAAGGGGCTAGTCTCATCTCCATGGCCACAGAGGAACCACTGGCAGCAGAGCTTGTGCACAAGGGCGGGGGAGAGGGGGAATAGATATGGAAGGGTGTGAAGCTTCTGGCTGCAGAAGTGGACTTTGGGATGTGGCCAGGGATTTGGAGTGCAGGAGGAGGCTCTAGGCTGGGTCAGGTGGCTTGGGTGGGGGAGGTAGTGAGGTCTCTGGAAGAGAATTTGGATGTCGGAGGGGCCTGAGGGATGAGGGTTAGGATGTGGGAGGGGATTCAGGACGAGGGCGCTGGTTACGTTAGGTGGCCCCCAGAAGTGACAACAGGCCACTTCGGCTCCTTGGCAAGAGCACAGTCAGGTGACTCCACGTGCTGCCCCTGCCTTGAGTTCTGGCTCTACAGCTCCCATAGGCTGGGAATCCTGACCACTAGGAGCTGTGGAACCAGAACTTGGGGTGAGGGTAGCAAGTGGAGCCCCTATGGCCACTCCTATGACTAGGAGTTAGAGGGGCCTGTCACCGCTTCCTGGGAGTTGTATGGAGCTGGGTAGGGAGCCTGCTGGCTCAACACCAACTGGACTTTTAACTGCTTGATCAGCAGTGCTGACCAGACCTGCCAGGATCCCTTTTCGACTGGGTGTTCTGGTTGCAAAACTGGACACCTGGCAACCATACCCTGTACAGATATTCAAGCTTTTTGATCTGGGGCAGAGACTTGGATGGCTACTTTAGTAAACAGACTGAAGCAGCTCCACAGAATACCTCCTTCCTACTCCCTGTGCATCTGTCCAATGCACACCCCAGACACTTGGCCTGACATGAGGATTTGGCCCTATAAACACAATATAATTACTCCAAGTCCCATGAGGCTTCAAGGACATGGTCACTAAAAGCCCTTTCTCTGGTACCTAACATTTGCAATGACTGAGCATGGCTCGCATTTCACTACTTTTCTTCAAGTGTTAGGCTATTGCAGGGATCAGGCTTTTGCTACTTGTGTGATTTATATTGAAACTGACATGGCAATGCTATTGTTCAAATAGGCTAAGTAGGCTTCAAAAAAAGCCAACACTACAGCACCTTATGAAACATGCCCTGGAATGAAAGCAGCTAGAAATTTTAAAGGAATATCATATTGTGCAGTCTGGCTTTTGTGAAAAGACATAACTCTCTAGGAATTTCAAAGGAAAGGACAATTAAAAAAAAACCACAGCCAGGGCTAACTTTCATCACAGATGCTTTCTGTCATAAGTACATGTGTGGAGGTGGAGAGGAAATCACTTTATTGTTTACTTTGTATGATGCACAGTAAGTAGTAATGATAGGATGAATTTAAAGTTATGTGCCCCCATCACAGCCTGGAGCAAAAGAGTACCCTAGGTATAAGAATGCAGGAGTCTCAGAAATGTGTGTGACCAAAACCAAAACCAAAACCAACCAACCAAACAACCAAACAAAAAACAACAACAAAAACCCCAAACCAAACCACCCCAACAACTTTAGCTGAAGATTCCAGTAACACCCTCTATCTTGAAGCATTTGGGACAATGACAAATGATAGAGTGACACTTCTCGGAAAGGCTGCGTTCTTAGAATCTATGCATCATTCTAGGAGCTAAGTGGACGAGTTATTTCTGACAGTTTATGAATCTTGCTCATATAATGCAATATCTGGGACAGTGCCAGCCAGGATGATCCAGGGAAGTCACAATTAGAACTCAGACTGTCGACAGACATCAGAGACTCATTTAATGCTAAATGTTTCAATTGAGTGAGTCCCTTCTCTGCTGTCCACTAAATCACTGATACTCATTTGGAAGCTCTCAAGCTGCTGCATGTAGTTCTCAACAGCCCTGCATGTAGTTCTCTTCTTAGCTTTGAGTAAGACATTGTTCAACATGCTGCTGTAGCATTTGCCCTGAGGGGAAACATGAGTGACTGATGCCATGTCTACACTAGTACTTACGTCAGCAAAGCTTTTGTTGCTCAGGGATATGAAAGAACACCAGAAGTTTTGCTGGCACAAGTGCTCATGTGCACAGCGCTATGTTGGCAGGAGATGCTCAGATAAAATCATACAGAAAAATGATTAAAGGCAAAAACTCCCTCTCACCTATGAGTGAACACTTTTCACCAAGTAATCACTCTATATCTGACCTCTCAGTCTTCTTCCTCAAAGGAAACCTCCATAATACCTTCAAAAGATAAGCCTGGGACTTTAAGTTCATAACTTTGCTAGACTCTAAAAATCATGGGCTGAATAGAGTCACTGGATTTATGGCTTATTTCAACAATCTATAATCCACTAACTGTCTCTTCTCCTCCCCCAGCCTTTTTTCCTCCTTTCTACCCTATAACTGAAGAGGTTTAACAGGACACCTCACTGTGAATGGGCCCCTGAATATGTGTTAACTACTTATGCTAAGCAATCTGTTTCATCTTGTATTTAGCTGTGACACTCAAGAGTACACTTTCCAGACCTGAAGAATAGCTGAGCGTAAGATTGAATGCTTTTCTCTCTTACAAACAGAAGTTGGTCCAATATGAAAGGTGTATCATTTCTTACAGGTACTGTCCCATCACCACCCATCCCCCTTAAGGGGGCTTTAGGCTGGGGGGGGCTGGCAATACAACAGTATCTATAAGAAATTTAAGTGTGGGGTGGAGTGCGGGGGGCTCCATGCAGAGGGTTGTGGTGTGTGCAGGAGTTAGGGCTGGGGATGGGGATGCAGGAGTCAGGGTTGGCGTGTATGAGGGGCTCAGGGCAGGGGGTATGAGGAAGGGCTCAGGATAGAGGGCTGGGGGCATGAGAGGGAGCTCAGGGAAGGGAAGATGTGGGGGGTGCAGGATTCAGGACAAGGGGCTAGGTGACAGCGGGGGGGGGGGGAAGCGAAGGACACCATTTCAGGGGATGCAAGGGGCTACAGCCAAACATACCATACTCTGTGTATTCATTTTCCTGTTTGCTGTGACTAGGGAGTGAGGGAAAAGGGAAGAGCCTGCTGCATTCCTGGGCAGTTGGGAGAGAGAGGAATGCAGCAGGTAGTGCATTTTCCCTTGCTCCCTAGTCACAGAAAACAGGAAAAGCAACACAAGGAGTTGGTATGGGCAGCTACAGCCCCCTCACCGTCCCAATGGCAATGGGGGGAGGAAGCTCGGGGCTAGGGAAATCCCAGATAGGAGGGAGCCTCCAGTCAGCTCCTTCAATCTGCCTGAACACAGCAGTCTTCAGGAAGCTGGGAGCTGGGCCGGAAGCACCAGCCCTCCCCCTGCAGCTAATTGCCCCAGCCGACTGGCTTCTTACTGAAGCACCACACCAGGACTCATGGACTTACTTTCACCTCTGTGTCTTACCCACATTGTCTAATAACTTCACATATCACATAGGAGTAGCATAAAGTTTCATTCATCAAAGTTTCTGATGTTGAGATTTTGTGTTGCTTTGAGAATAGAAAGTGATATAAGAGAACTAGCTATCCTATATTATCATACAGTTATTAATGAATACATTTTAGTATTGTATGCATAGAAATATTAATGCTTTGTTGTAACCTTCTTTCATGCATTTTTGTATTCCAAATGATGCACACATCATTCTTGTGTTCTTCAGTGACAAACTCAATTCAGTGACAAAGCAGGTCTTTGACAGACCAGTGCCATTGACCTAATCACACAACCTGGAGCTTTGAAGAATGAAAACCAGAGTTATGCCCTAATAATATTGAGAAGCGAGATGGCTCTCACATGTTTTGATGTCCTGGATCAAAATTTCAACACCACAATTGACAAATATTCCACCTGTTGTATTATCTTGGCAGAATAAAGGGAAGAAAGGATAATTTAATTGGCAAGAAAAGGAGGATGCAATACGATACCATACAATGAGGTCCAAGTCATATAACCATCTGTGAAGACACAAGAGCTGTATAGCTGCATGATCACACTAAACATTCAATAAAATTAAGACATAGTGCAATTTAGGAGATTTTCTCCTTGGCATCTTACAGAGTCATGGAATCATACCACTGGAAGGAACCTTGCAAGGTCAATAAGTCCAGTCCCTTGCACTCACAACAGGACCATGCACCATGACAGGACCATGCAGGTTTGTCTAACCTGCTCTTAAAAATCTCAGTGATGGAGATTCCACAACTCACTCCTCACCCCCGGTAGGCAATTTATTCTAGTGTTTACCCACCCTGACAGTTTGGAAGTGTTTCCTAATGTCAAACCTAAACCTCCCTTGCTCCTTGCTATGATTTAAGACCATTGCTTCTTGTCCAATCATCAGAAGTTAAGGAGAATAATTTTTCTCCCTTCTTCTTGTAACAACCTTTTAGGTACTTGAAAGCTGTTATCATGTCTTTTCTCAATATTCTCTTTTCCAGACTAAACAAACCCAATTCTTTCAGTCTTCCCTCATAGGTTATGTTTTTGAGACCTTTAATAATTTTTGTCTCTCTTCTCTGGAACTTCTCCATTTTGTCAACATAATTCCTGAAATTTGGCACCTAGGACACAGTACTCCAGTTAAGGCCTAATCAGTGTAGAGTAGAGCAGAGGAACGACTTCTTGTGTCTTGCTTATAACACTGCTGCTAATACATCCCAAAATGATGTTTGTTTTTTTTGCAACAGTGTCACACTGTTGACTCATATTTAGTGTGATGTCCACTATGATCCCTACATCCCTTTCCGCAATACTCCTTTCTAGACAATCGTTTCCCATTTTGTATGTGTGAAACTGATTGTTTCTTCCTAAGTGAAGTACTATGCATTTGTTCTTGTTGAATTTAATCCTATTCACCTCAGTAACATTTCTCTAGTTTGTCTAGGTAATTTTAAATTATAATCCTATCGTTCAAAGCACTTGCAACCCTTCCCAGCTTGGCATCATCCAAAAACTTTATAAGCATACTCTCTATGCCATTGTGTAAACTGTTGATGAAGATATTGAACAGAACAAATCCCAAAACTGATCCCTTTGGAACCACACTTGTTATACCCTTCCAGGTTGACTGTAAACCATTGATAACTACTTTCTGGGAATGGTTATCCAACCAGTTATGCACCTACCTTATAGTAGCCCCTTCTAGGTAGTATTTCCCTAGTTTATTAATGAGAAGGTAATGTGATATTGTATCAAATGCTTTACTAAAGGCTAGGTATACCGTATCTACCTCTTCCCCTTTATCCACAAGGCTTGTTATCTTATCAAGGAAAGCTATCAGGTTGGTTTGACATTGTTTGTTTTTGACAAATCCATATTGACTGCTATTTATTATCTTATTATCTTCTATGTGCAAAAAGATTCCTTAATAATTTGCTCCATTATCTTTCCTGGTACAAAAGTTAAACTGACTGGTTGTAGTTTCCTTGGTTGTCCTTATTTTCCTTTTTATAGATTGGGCACTATATTTGCCTTTTTCCAGTCTTCTGGAATCTCTCCCATCTTCCATGACTTTTAAAAAATAATTGCTAATAGCTCAGATATCTCCTCAATTAGCTCCCTGAGTATTCTAGGATGCATTTCATCAGGCCTTTGTGACTTGAAGACATCTAACTTGTTTAAGTAACTTTGAACTTGTTCTTTTTCTATTTTAACTTCTGAACCTACTTCATTTTTACTACCATTCACTATAGTAGGTGGACAATTATCACCAACCTTCTTGGTGAAAATTGAAACAAAGAAGTCATTAAGCACCTCTGCTGTTTTTACATTTTCTGTTACTGTTTTCCCCTTTTTGTTGAGTAATTGTCTTATCTTATCCTTGGTCTTCCTCTGGCTTCTAATATATTTGTAGGGTGTTTTCTTATTACCCTTTAGGTCTCTAGCTAATTTGAGCTTGTTTTGTGCCTTGGCCTTTCTAATTTTGCTGCTACATATTTTTTATTTGTTTGTATTCATCATTTGTAACTTGACCTAGTTTCCATTTTTTGTGGGGTGCCTTTTTGATGTTTAGATCATTGAAGATTTCTTGGTTATGCCAGGTGGTCTCTTGCCATATTTCCTTTCCTATGTAGTTCAATAGTTATTTCTTATGCCCTCATTAATGTGTCTTTGAAAAACTGCCAACTATATTCAATTGTTTTTCCTCTTAGACTTTCTTTCTATGGGACCTTACCTAACAACTCCTTGAGTTTGCTAAAGTCTGCCTTCTTGAAATCCACTATATTTTATTGTTCTCCCTCCTACCTTTCCTTATAAATCATGAACTCTACCATTTCATGATCACTTTCACCCAAGCTGCCTTCCACTTTCAAATTCTCAACCAGTTCCTCTCTATTTGTTAAAATCAAATCTAGAACAGCCTCCCACAGTTGCTTTCGCCACTTTCTGAAATGAAAAAAAATTGTTTCCAATACATTCCAAGAACTTGTTGGGTAATCTGTGCCCTGCTGTGCCATTTTCCCAACGAGTGTCTGGATAACTGAAGTCCCCTACCACCACCAAGATATGTTTCTCTATTAATATCTTTAAATGAGCCATGGAAGTGATAAGGACATAAGGGTATGTCTACACTAGCCACCCTAGTTCGAACTAAGGTGGCTAATGTAGTCATTCGAACTTGCAAATGAAGCCCGGGATTAAAATATCCTGGGCTTTATTTGCATGTTCCCGGGCGCCGCCATTTTTAAATACCCGGTAGTTTGGACTCCCTGCCCACAGCTACATGCGGCACGGGCTAGGTAGTTTGAACTAACGCTCCTAATTCGGACTAGCGTTACTCCTCATTGTAACGTTACTCCTGGTGGACCACGTTACTCCTGGTGGACCACGGATGTTGCCAAATCAGAGAGTTCCAGTTTATAGAGGTGCAACTTGTCCAGTAAATCAATGCACCTACAGGCCTCAAGCCTGTAAAACCATACCTTATTGAACTAAGACATAAGTCCAACAGCCTTCATATACACAGTCAACCAGATCATAAGAGGATTCTGTAATAACTCAACTGTTAAGATATAACCACAGGATTCTAGTTTACAATTACATAATCGATAGATCAGACCACAGAGATGATAGACAGACATGTTTTTGGTCTTTCATGGATATTCCAAGCATGAGAGGAAGGATGGTCAGAGGTTAGGAAGCCAGATTAGACTGAGGGAAACCTGGAATCAATACCTGCAAACATTCTGTGTGACACTGGACAAGTCACTTTGTGTCTTTGTGCCTGAGTTCCTCATCTGTAAAATGGGAATAACAGTAATTCCCTACCTGAAGGGAAATTGGATAAATACAATAAAGATTGTGAGATGGTGATAAGGCTATGTAAGGCTCTCTGAAAAATGATATTGTCTAACTTTGGCATTAAAAGAGTATTGAGGTTTAAGAACTAGGAAATGAATATTTATTTAGCATGCTTGTTAAACCTCAATAAACACCTTTAATTATGAGTTGATATATAATCAACATGTAAGAAGAACTAAAACTCTACTTCTCTTTATAGATACACATTCTTCTCAATTATTAGGATACTCAATTTAATCCAACCTAAATGGGACAGAAGGTAGGGTGGTGGCTAGTCAGACTGAGTGATTTCATGAGTATTGCATGCTAACTGTTAGTGAGTCACTAATAATCTCTAGCTATAATTATCTTCATCTCCAATATTATCTTATACTTAAAATATATGTACATTACAACTACCAAGCTGTGCACATGCCTTGAAATGAAGAACTGAATTATCAGATTATTGTCATCTTTGCCTTTCCTCGCCCCCCCTCCTGATTGTCATTCTGACAGTTGTGTCACATTCATAATTTGGATCCCAAGGCCCTTGGGGTAGGGACCAAATCTTTCCATGTGTTCTATGAAGTGCTCATTGTACTATAAGAGGTCTAAAATAATACATAATATTACTCTGGAGCTGAAGATGCCAAATAAAATGTCACTCTTCCAGGGCCAGCCCACAACATTTTGGCACCTGAGGTGGGGAGCTCAAATGACGCCCCCATACCCCCTCGCTTATTATTTCCTCTCACCTTTTCTCCTGCCTGCCTGATATGTCTCTTGTGCCCTCCTTCCTCCAGCACAGCACTCCACCATCTCTGTGCATCTAGAGCAGAGAGAATACATATGCACCAGCAGCAGACACAATTTTCTACCCTCTGGGTCCTAGTGGCACCCCGCCCCCCACGGAGTCTGGCACCTGAGGTGGCCGCCTCAGTTCACCTCATGGTAAGGCCAGACCTGCACTCTTCTCGGACATTTTGGGCAGCACCAGATAACTAGTAGAGATGTACCTTACTGATGCAGAGCTGAGAAGGAAGTCTCTGAGAGCAAAACTGAGACTGTCATGCTAAAACAGTCTTCATGTTTATGCCTCTGGGCTAGCTAGCGTACCTTTCCACTCACTTTGATGCTCTTCCTTTCTCAGTGACAAGGCACTAAAGGCAACTGAGGCAAATATATGCACACTCTGCCTATAGAATTATATTTATAGACTACTAGAAGATTTACCTGGCATTGCTTGGGTCCTTAACTCAGTTATTTTTTGGATTTTGGAAAATAAAATGAAAATGTGCATGCTTCTTTTAAATCAGTGCTCTGGGGTGGGACTAGGGATGAGGATTCAGCATGCAGGCTGCCGCAGGGAGAGAGGACTAGCTCAGTCCTCTGTCAATGCAGCAGCTTGGGGCCAGGTGAGAAGCATCACTCCATGGCTGCTGTAGCTCCAGCGGGCACAGCTCAGGGAGGGGTGCATGTGCCCTGACTAGGGCAGGTCCAGATTTGTCTACCCCCTCCACTCCCCAACAAGAGTGAGGAATGCAGCAAACTGTGCACTTTCCCCTCACTCCATGATGAAGGGAAACAGCCAGCAATGTTCCCATATAAATCCGGGGGAAGGGAAGCTTCAACCCCGCTGCCCTCCCTAAAAGCTGCCTGATGTCTGTAAGGCTCCGGGCGGGGCAGTCTCGGATGAGGGGGGCACTCCCCTAGCCAGCCTCTTTCACCTGCCTAGTGATTTGGTCTTTTTTCTGTATGGTTTTCTGAGAAGCAATCCCATTTCAGACATATATTATTTTCCTGGCACAGCCAAACTGTTATCTTGCTTTAAGTTAGGATGAGAGGAAACCATACAGCTATATACCAAAATTGGTGGTCCTTGCTCTTATCATTTAGGAGGAGCTCTTGAACAGACAGGCAGGCAGGCAGATGGGCAGCCAGCCAGCCAGCCACACAAACTCTCTCAAATATATAACAGATAGATGTATTGCTCAGGAACTCAAAGAGCCATTTGGCCAAATTCTGCTCTCACTTATTCAGGTGTAAAATTGGGGTAGCTCCATGGATTTCAGTGGAATTCCTTCAGCTTTACACTAGAGTGAGAGCAGGTTTAGGCACATTCCATAACATTTCCAAAGTGGTTAAATACTTGGGGAACCTAAGTCTCATTTTCAAATGTGGCTTTAGCACTTAGAATCCTACCTGAACTGACCTTTAATAAGATTTCAGTACCGAAGTAACTGTTTATACTGGGTCTAAGGTGCTTTTGAAAACTACTTTTTATAAACATCATACATAATAGCGGTCTCATTAAATTTAAAGTAAGTGTTTACTTCTGCAGATTCAAAGGCAATGACTTTAAAGTGGTAGCCATATATGTAGCTAGGTTTACAGCACCACAAAACTCTTAACCTCTAATTAGAAAGATTACCTCTTACTAACCCCATCACCATCATATTTTATTGCTTTGTTAAATGCCACCCATATCTCTGAGAAGCATACTGTGGTTCTGAAGATAACCATTAATACAAATCTTTGGTTTAAGGTTTGAGCAGAAACACCATATCTTTCTCAAGGTTGTTCTTTCTCAAGTCACAGATAAACTACACTTTCATAAACTAATGGATCTGGCTGGATTTCTGATCATGTTTAGTGGAGTAAAAAGCTAATACTTTCTTGTGAATGGTTAACAAGGTTCATGTTTCAAATTTACAACAAATAAGCATGAAGAGGACAAAAAATTACTAATCTGAAATGAAGTCTATAGCATAAATGCTAAGGCATAACACGTGAGGCATAATAGAGGATCAGAAGCACTGCTGAATGACCTTAAGGTTGCATAAATGATAAGAAAAACCAATTCAGAGTTTGCAAGGAAGATTTCATTAGAGTCTAAGATAAATAAGAGATGGTTCAAACACTTAACAGAACAAGAGGTCAGTGAAAGAGACAGCAGGACTTTTAGGAGTAAAATATGCTTTGGAAATGAATCTGTTCCTCAAAATGAAATTGAGTCTCTAGTTTCATGTTCACAAGGCACAGAGTGGGGTAGGTTAAAGAAACAGGCTTAAATTTCCCCTGAGAAAAAGAAGAAAATCAGGAATATATCAATAAAGGTCTTGAAGAGATTAGGTTAAAATTAAAATTGAAAATCCTCCAACAGACTATAATCCCATAATTCCACTATTCAGTGGTATAAAAGAAACAGACAGAAAAATCTTCAACTGATAAAACCACTCAGAATGCAAGGACCAGTGAACCCCAACCCCAAATATAATGCAACATCTGTATAATAGGTCAACGAAGGAAAAACAAAACATACATAGGAGTTGGGGAAGATTTAGAAAACTTTAAACCATTAATAGTGACATCAATGATAGAGAAGATGACAAAGACACAGAGAAAGAGGAGAAAAAATGCATTAGAGAGTTAAGAGTCAGGCAGCTTGTTCAAATTGAATCTGAAAGAGGAGATCATGGGTAAAATTTTCAAAAGCACACAAGCCCTGTTTCCAGGACTTAGAAGCCTGTCTGATTGAAAGGCAGCCCAAGCTAGGGCTTGTCTGCACAGGTCCTGGGAGTTTCTTCATGCTAACTTTATCATTAATTATTAGTTCATTATTATTGTTATTATTATTATTTAAATAACCTCCCTTCACACAAGACAGTTCTGAATTAACTTGATAGCATTTGCAAAATCAATAAGCCACTCTTGAGTTGCTTAGAAGCTTTTGAAAATTTTACCCCAGGCCTAACAAATTTGCAAGAATTGTTTAAAGAAAAAAACAAAAGTAAATTTTTAAGGGGTCAGTGAAGAGCATAATTTTCTCACTCCCAATTGCCTTCTCCCACTGAAATACCTGTAGGAGCCAGAAAACTGCAGAAAGTTTATCTTGTGGAGTTTCATCCAACTTCTTCTGTCATAGGACGTAGAGCCTGGCAGGATTTATTTCCCTACAGTGGTTCCCCATGATTTTAGGAGCTCCACATGACAAGAAATGGCCAAAACACTTGGTAATTTACATTAGCAATTTTTGCACTGCATTAGTTATACTCTGTTATGCCTCAGCAACTCCCATGCTTTTTTTTTTTCTTCTGTATTTACACTCAGATTTCTTTGGAATCATGTTATCAGTTTCACTCCCAAGCTAGTAGGACTTCCAGTGTCCAAAACTCCAGGATAACCTTGACATGTGGAATGCCCCAAGCCAGGTACCCCAGGGCTTCCAGATTACCAGGCCAAATGCTTCCCTAGGCGCCCTCATTTTGGGGGCAGCTGTTCTAACCAAGCAGAATAGTCAGGCAGCCAGACACTTTGGGAATCTGCAAACTCTGCTGGTCAGGGGCAGTTTGCGTGGTGGGGATGTCCAGAAACTGCAGACCCTGGAAACTCTGAGATACCCAATGTTTCCAGGTTTCAGGTTCTGCAGCAAGGATCCTGAAAGCTCTGGAGACTCTGGGCCCATTCATATGGCTGGGCTGCTTGGCACCCTGGAATCCTGGGCTCACACAGCACCTCCATGGACAGTTAATTAAACCAAAGGCCTCCATGAAACATTATGGGTTTGACAAAATGGTATTTTGAACAAACCCCCGTTCCATCAGAAAATCCTAATCAGCTCTAGCTAACATGATTTCAGAGGCAGAGATTTAAGGAATGCACTAAATATCATGAAAATTGGCAACATTATATTTAGGGTCTGATTTCTCCACTGTGTTACTGTAGTTTTCCCCTGGTACATTTCCATAGACTTCAGTGAAATTTACTGATTTAAAACTGGACTAACACATAAGGTAAATTGTACCTTTTCTTTTTTTCTTCCAGCCATTCTTTATTTCTTTTTGTGCTTCTCACATTTCCACAAAAATGAGCTAGAGATATCAGCATCGACATGCACACAATATAAAGCGGATATTCACAAATGTGCAGGGTTCTAGATGAGGGTTCCCTTTGTCTTCAACCCCTTATTTTAAAATAATCATGTTTGCACCCAGAGAAAAAGAAAAATACAGACAAGAAAAAGAATATTAGTGTATGTCTTCTATAATAAAGCATGCAAGATACAAGTAATGTAATATGGGATGGAGAAAGAACAAGAGAAGAGCTTCAGGGAAAACCACCGTCCTATCCTTCCTGCACTTTCTTTTCATTTATCTTTGTAAGGGACATAATACGCCTTAGGTGTCTGCAATATTGAGAGTTGGGAGCAGATATGAAGTAGATAGAGGCAAAAACTTTCAAAATTAGTATTTTAAAACTCTGCAGAACAGAGCTTAAAGCAAATGTAGCTGCTCTCCACAGAACATCATATAACCACCCAGTTAGACATTTCTTTTAGAAATTAAGCATGCAAGAAAACTGAAGGCTGAACATCTGCATGTACTGCACCCATAGCTGGAGAACTCTCTTACCATTTAGTAGAACAGAATGCATTGGATGCACATTAAAACAATAGGAAAATGTATGCATTTTGCCTCTGAGGAAGTAAAGTCCCTTTGGGGAAGTGGCAGAGAAACACAGCCTGAACAGCAGTGTTTGGAAACATTATAGGTTAGTAAGGTAAAATACCTTCAAAGGAGCTGTGTAGTGCATGAGCTATAGCAGAGATACTTTCAGGACATCACTTTAGACCTTCCAACTTCCAGGGGGTGGCGGACATAGACATTGTCAGAGAGTCTCATTTTGTAAATCCTTGCTCACTTTGGGTATGTCTACACTACAGTGTTATTTCGAAATAGCTTATTTTGAAATAACGCGTCTACACCCAAAATGCATTTCAAAATAGCTTTTTGCTATTTTGAAATAGCGCGTCCACACTGAGTGGACGCTGAATTGCATTTAAGGCCGGCCGGAACCAGGTCCAGCAGGGCATCAGGTCAGGAGTTACTTTGTGTGGCTGCTGCCTGAGGCTATCTGAGGCCTATGCTTAAAGGGACACCCCCTGGACAGCCTGTTCTCAGGTTTCCCTGCTTGCTTGCCTACCTGGATGAGGGACAGCAAAGCATTTTGTCTCTGCGTGCTCTGATTGCCCTTACTCGGGACACCACAGCTCTCTGCAGCATGGAGCCAGAGCTGCCCCTGGGCACTCTGGTGCTTCTCGTGAACACGTTGCTGCGAGCCTGGCTGCACTTTCTGCAGGCTGTCATCCGGGAAGTCCATCGGGGGGCTGTCAGTATTCAGGAGGCCCTGCAGGAGAGCTTCCACGCTAAGGAGCACTAAAAGCCTCCCTGGTCTGCTCCACTGGGGGCTTGTGCCTCATTCCTCCCTCATGTCCTTCCACTTACCCCTCCTTAACTCCCCTTCCTAATGTCAAATAAAATACATGTATTTTCATAAACACAAACTCTCTTTATTTAACAAAACTGGGGGGTGGGGGGAGTGAAACTCTGGTGAGACTGGGGAAAGGAGGCGGGAGAAGAGAGAGAGAGGGTGGGAGAGGGGAGGGGGAAACCTGGGAGGAGGGAGCTGGAAGGGGAAGCAAGGGGAAGAAGGGGAGGGGAAGCTCAGGGTTCGGGGTCTCGCCGGACCAACTTGATTTTCATGCAAACCTGCTCCTGGGTTCGCATGTGGCCTTTGGTGGCCAGGCTGGCAGCTATCCTGCCATAGATGGCCGCGTTCCTCCATCTAGTGTGGAGATCATGGACGTTGGGGGCATCCCCCCAAACCTGAATAAAGTCCATGATCTCCACCCTGGTCCAGGAAGGCGCCTGCCTTCTCTGGGCTCTGGCAGGCTCCTGGGAGCTGGAAGACTGCTCCTGGGGAGCGGTGGAGGGCTGGATGCCAGTGGCTTGCTGGCTCATGTTTTGGGGCCACTGTGTCAGGGGCAGTGACTGCTGGCTCTGGGCTGGCAGGCTTGGAGCTGGCACAGGCACTGTGGCCAGAGTCTACCCCTTTAAGGGCTCCAGGGAGGGGGAGGGAGAGGAGTGTTCTTGGTTGAGGCTGCAGTGGCCACCAGGGCACCCTGGGAAGGCTGGAGGCCCCCTATTTCGATATAAGTGTCTACACAGCACTTATTTCGAAATAGCTATTTTGAATTTGGCGTTATTCCTCATGAAATGAGGTTTACCAAATTCGAAATAAGCCTTCCGCTATTTTGATTTAATTTCAAAATAACGGAATGGCTGTGTAGATGCTAGGATAGTTATTTCGAAATAAGGGCTGTTATTTTGAAATAACTTTGCTGTGTAGACATACCCTTTCAGGAGTACTTATCTCACATGGGCCTCTCATTGAAATTAACTGGCTCCTGAATCAATGTGAGCAATAGCTGCATAATTCAGTCCATACTCGGCCACTTATCATAACTGAATGCGTGTGTCTGACCAATGATTACACTTCAGCCATGTCCAGGGTCTCTTTGGGACTGTGACAGGGTGCACCAACCCTGCACTGGGCCAATGTGGGGTAGGCCAATCATTGTGGGCCCCTGATCTCTTTTCTCTGCTGTGCATGCTCCAAGTGGAGGAGCCAGACAAAAGGAGGGAGCCCAGCTCAGTCAGGGCTGGCTGAGGAGGAAGAAAGACGTGTCCCAAGGGCTCCACCAGAGGTGCCAGCGATGCTCCAGGTGGTGGGGCCCATGAACTCAAACAGTCAGTGAGCTAGCCACAGCTCACTGACTACAGAGACTGATGGGGATGTTGGATTGCCACCAGCTGAGGAGAGGCCTGAGATACTACTTGTGCTAGGAAGTGACCCAGGGGCTATAGCAGAAACTGCTGCCTCCACTCTTAACTGGGGAATCCCTGGCTCTATCGGGCCCTGGGTTGGAATCCTGTGGAGCGGGAGGGGCTGGTTTCCCTACCACACTCCCTAAGGGCTATTGCCTGCCCCAGCCAGGAACCTGCAGGGCTCAAGACTAGTTGTTTGTTTTGCCTGCTCAGGGCCCATGGGCTATTCTTTTAAGAGAGCCAGCCTGGGGTTGGGGCCCACTTGACTGAAATCACCTGCTTAATGGGGAATCCTGATGACTGGGTGACAGGGTGTACCAACCCTACATTGGGCTGATGGGGGTGAACCAGGCTGACACACAGGACCCCATCAGAAAAGCTTCGTCTCTTCTCTTATGGGTATGTAATTTTCAGAAGTTCTTATTCAACGATATGATGATAACAGGCAGACAATGTATGGCAGCGGGGGAAGTGTACTGGTCAGTAGGACTTTACATATCTTTGCCTTTTTTGGGGGGATCGTTGGCTTTAGTGTATGGACTGATGATTGGTTACACTTGCCTCACATGATGTTACATTATTAGTGTTCTTTATTGCCTATACATTCCTTCAATTCTATGGAGAAGTAGCTTTAACTCAGCACACACCCATTTACATTTGCTCTGACTACCCAGATATGTAATGATTTACACTAGAGCTTCTTAAAATGTCGCTTCTCAAGCACAGAAATCACTAAAGATATTTGAGGCAGGGACTGTCTTTTTGTTCTGTGTTTGCACAGCAGAGCCCTTCATGTCCCCAGTCTCTGCCTGGCTTCTTTCCTGTGGTGGAGCTAGGAGTTTCCACCCAGAGGGGAGGTGGTCTTGGGCTTTTAGCCCTGCAGGAGGGAAGACACTGTGGTAGAAGCCCCATGTACCAGTAGGCAATGCCCTTCTCAGCTGGTTATGTACGTCCTGAGGCTCCTGAACTTCTGAAAATTGTATGTGGCTTGCATAAAGTATGAAAATTGTATGTGGTTTGTGAAAGTATAATTGTGTACTCAGTGAACCAATGAGCCTTAGCTCATTGGTTAACCTTCACAGTTATACACAGGCTCTCAGTACACACAAGCCCCAGAGAGCTGCCTGCCCCTATCTCCCCCGATACCTCTGTGTCAGAGGCAGCAGAGCAGGGGGGTGGGCAGGTGGGAGCTGGTACGTGCAAGAACCGACTTAAAAGCCCTAGGAGCCTCAGAGCCTCAAACACAGGGAATAGCAAGGAACTAGTAAGCAGTTAGCCATTCCCAGAGAGTCTCCTCAACTTGTATAGCCAGTTTTACATAGCATGTGATTTCTGGAAGCCACACATGCATGGTTTGCCATTTTGCTGGATGCTGCTGTAGTATTAACCTTTATTCTTCCTGTCCAGATTTCCTTCCTTAAGACTAGGTACTGGATGTAGTCATGCATGTAGTGTTAGTGGTCTGCATCCAAATGTTTGTAGAAAGGGAACTGTCTTTCCCACAAACGTCCTCAAGCCAACCAAAAGAGAAGGCAGATGTTTGGGCTCAGGATCAGGCTTAGGCTCTGAAACCTGGCATGGGAAAAGGGGTTCAATATCAGGCTCCAGACCAAGCCCAAATGACTACATTGATGTTTTTAGCCCCACAGTGTGAGCCAGAGGCAGGTGATCTGGGCTCTGAGACTCTCTGCCATGGATCTTTTTTTGTTGCCGTGCAGACATGTCTATGTTCATGTACATATTACATCTAGCATTAGTATAGACAGCAGCTTAAATATTAATGGAATTTTCCATTGTGCAAGTCGAGACCCAAATATTCAAAAGCTATTTCTTATCCCACTTTGAGCCATCATGTGTTCATCATGGGCTGGCTTTCACTACATTACATACAAGACTCCAAGTCACATAATACATTCAGATAAAGATAATTTGATATCCTATGATCTCTCCAACCTCTGGAATTCATAAGGAGTCTTTCCAGCAGAAACCAAAGTTCTTTATCTGGACTATCTGACTCACGGATCCTCTGCTTTTGGGAAACCTTTCTTCTTCCCAGATTCTGATAATCTTTCCAGATAAGACTTTTATACCAACACAGATTTCTCTTCTTCCCTTACACACTTATTTTTAAACCCTCTGTATGCTGCTGCCATGCACTAGAATGAAAACATTTAAAGAATGCTTGAGTACTTTTTAAAACACCCACACAGTAGTCTGTGCACGTGAGTTTTGATTTTCACCTTCTGTTGAAGCTTTGTTAGCTTTTCTGTCTGTCTTATATGCTTTGGCTTCTTCCTCATTTTGCACTAAGCTGTTCTTTGATAAGGTTCAGCTGGGAAAAGCTAACCCTCCCAGGACCCAATCAGCTTTTTACATCAATTAAGCTAATTGACAGAAGGCTTAACACATTTCTTAATTATGACTGCAAATGCTTTCTTGGAAGAAACCCCAAAGCAGAGAAAAAAATACTTTCCTAATAATATAATTAAGAAAACGTCTTCAAAGGTAAAACTCTGGAAAAGGAAGTGTAGTGACGGGCAACTATCACTTCAAGGCCTAAATCTACACTGGGCCAGAATGACTGTAATGCAGCAATACTCGATTTGCATCTGATAGTAAAATGGAAAATAATTAAAGGGTGGAGAAGACCATCTGGAGTTAAAAACACAGCTAACGAGAACAAAATTGCCCTTCAGGAACAGACAACTTTTGCTAGTGTAGACACTGAACTGCAAACCAAACATCTGCTGTCTTGAAAGTCCTTCCATTTCTATATATTCCTTTATAGACATATGGCATGGACCATTGTTTTCAAAATTGGTTTAATTCCTTTGGTACGCTGAGACTCAGGTCAAGGTTGAATAACACTGGACAACAAGTCAGAACTAAAAATATGCTGGATTTTTGTCAGGTGCTAGATTCAACAGTCTGACATGATTTATTCTGTATTCATACTGGTGGTATTAATCTAAGCCTGCATTTGCAAAACAGTCCTCATTTTCACAGAGCACCAAGTAACATTAGAGGCAGTTTGTATTTAATACAATGTTGCATAGTAAAATTAAGTCTCTAACTTCCATTTTGGAGTCCATAATCAGAAATTATAATGAAAATGACACTTCAGATTTGTTGATATCTGCCTCTGCTTGCTCTCCTGATTTCCCTGCTTGTCACTTTACCACTATTTTCCTTTGCTTTGTGCTATGGGAAGACAATATAAAATGACATTTCAATATTCTTCAGAATACCTGTAGGCATGAAATATTTTAGGACCAGTTTTTCTTGGTGGGCTTGAACAGCTGGCAACATCATAATCACACTACCAGTGTTGGAATGTTATTTTTAAAGCTTATAAGACACATAAAGAACCAACAACGTTTTAGTGAGTTGAGCCCTTAGGGAGTATGTGTTTAAAGCAGTGCAGAGCAGCTATATACATAAATTCCCTGGACATATTTCCCATGTAGTTCATTTAAAATCAACATTCAATTGGTAAACATAGCCCCATCAGAGGTTCAATAAATGCTGAACTACGTTAGTGCTTTAAAATATATGGCCCACATTTGACATGCTTGTGCATGAGAACACAACGGAAGGAGAAGGTACAGGAAGCTCCTTCCCTCCAACCATGTTTACTGCACACTGGGGATGATGAAGTGCCCCCCTGTAAGCTGAACGTGATGCTGGCTAGTTCAGGCCCGAGTACATCCCTTTCATTGATTTCTGTGTGATAGCTAATTAAGGTCATGCTTCAATATGCAAAATCTAGTGAATCACAACATACTGGTTCAGCAAATCAAGGACTTCCATTGACTTCAACTGGTTTTAAATCAAGCCTTGATACCCTATTTTGTTGTTCTCATCCTGCCTCTCTTCATTTTCTAGAATTGGAATCAGCTCCTTACCAGTCAAATAAATGCTCAGCATTGCATGCAACAGAAAGGTAACATTCTTCTTGACCCTGCTACTTCATATGATATTCTTGACACCATGTTAGAGAGAATACCTGATCTTTTTAGATGACATGTATCCTACAAGTCTTCTTCCTTCTTCCACATGAATGCCTACGTGCAAGACCACTTCTCTGACCAGGTCCACCCATACCCCCAAATTGTTATGCTTCAACTCCTTTCTTATTCTTAGAAAACACTTCTTCCAGAAGGTCTATAAATTGTAGTCTTTCCCTCTGTCTCCTTTCTACACCAATGCTAAATAATTATAAAATATCCAAAACAAAGCCAGTGAAGAAACCAAAGGAATATACCATTCAGTAAGTAGTTTTTGTCACATTCCATCCTCTCCCTGGCAATACCTAATCTTGGATTTTTGAATCTCGGTCTGATTTAAATTTCCAGTATTGGAACACTACCAAATCTGTTTTCTGTTAGGGAATAGTTTGCAGTATGTTGAATTGGATAAATGCATCTTTTTCTTTCTCTTATGGCATTAGGGACCCTGAAGACAATTAAATTCAGAAGATTTAGACTGGAATCATTCAGATATGCTTCATCAGTTGTAAATTGGTTGGGACTCTAATCAATGTTCAGGCCCTTGGCATTTTTCATTCATGTTGAAAACTTGGGAGAGATACTCATGCGTTATCAGAAGGAGGAAAAGGGCTGCTGTAGCCTTGAATTATATTGGACTTAACTGAATTTTAGTATCTTACAGTTGCTTCTCAGGAAAGATTTCAACTTCATGCTTTTTGATGGATCACATCTAGGCAGTTCTGAGATTAAAGACATAGCATTAGACTGGCTGTCAGGTTGAACATTCCTCTGCACTCACAAATTTATTCCCCTGTAACTTTTGTAAACCTAGGAGAAAGCTCAATGATGTTGCAGCTTTATATTAAACTTATTATTGCTCTGAAATTATGTCAGGTAATTCAGTATAAAATAGTTTCATGGCCTTCCATACATGGACAATGTGGTTGCACAGATGCCGACTTTTATTTTTGCTATGTGGTGCTCTACCTCTACTCCATCCTGAGGTCCTGCCCCTATTCCACTCGTTCCCCGAGGCCCCACCATCACTCAACCTCTTCTCACTCCAACTCTGACCCCTCCTTTTAAGGGCCTACCCTTGCTCTGCCCCCTCCCCCCCAAGATTTCACTGTTCCTCTGGCTCTTCTTACTCCTGTTTTGTCCCGGCCCTCAAAGCCACTCCCTTGATTCACTTTTTCCTGCCCATTTTCCACCCCCTCCCTGAGGCCCCTGCCCACCATTTGGTCCCAGCTCTTTGCCCTCTCCCAAACCTCTTTCTGAGCCACTGATCAGCTGTTTAGTGGCACCACCAACTAGCTGATTCAGGCACTGCTGAATAGCTGTGGCTGGTGGGTGCTGAGTCCTATTTTTTCCTATGGGTGCTCAAGTCCCAGAGTACCCATGGAGTCGGCATTTGTGGTAATTTCTTTTAGCAGTGGTGAAATTGCAAGACACATGGAGATTAAAATATTATAGCAAGTAACATCTTAATCTTTCCCCTCTATCTTTTGACTGTTGTTAAATAAAACAAAAAAAATTTGCACCTCTTTATCAATGTATCACTAATAAGATAATCAGTTTCCTGAAGCTTATATTTATATTTATGCTTATATTTATATTTACAGTTAACCTGAAAAGAGAACCAAGTGGAAGCATGGACCAAGCCTGTTCAAAAAGCTGAACTAAGTTCATACAGAAGGACTATATAGCATATTGTATATATAACAGTGGTTTTCAACCTTTTTTTTTCATTTTGTGAACTACTAAAAATTTTTGAATGTATGCATGGACACCTTTGGAAATCTTACATGATAGTCTGTGGATGTCCAGGGATCTATGAACCACAGATTGAAAACCATTATACTATAACACATATTCACATAGGTATAACAATAATCAACAGCTGAATTGCTGAAGATGGCTTATGATATTTCAGTACACTGTCATGCAAGATTTTGTTCTGACAGTCTATGATCTTCTGTCACTGGTGACTGTAATGTCTCATCCTATTTTCCTCCCTTGTAAACCATCTACCATTGGTTTATATGTGTTGATGAGATTATATGATTTGCTTCCTTGCTTGACAGATGTTCACAATCGGTTGTCTAGGATTATCACATTCTCTACATTTCCTCTGGAGACAGAGCAATTATGCTACATTTAGACCTTTTAACTAGAAAATATAAAAATAATTTTACTGATATGTTTTCTATTCATGTATGCCTTAGGTTTTGTAGTTCTAACACATGAGGAGAAGAGGGGAGAAGAGGAAACAAGGATATTTATGATTCCTTTAATGGGGCAAACCAAAGGCTTTAGAAAAAATGATCAATGATAGAAACCAGAACTGAATGCATTTTAAATGAAGTGAACAAAATAGTGGGGACCATCTTATGCAACAGAGATGCACTGGTCTTAAAAGTATAAAAGCTACAAACAATTATGCTGGAAAGACATGTCATTATTCTTCAAGTTGTTGTTAAGTTTTCTTTAGGATTAATGGAAACCAAAATAGGCCCATGAATATGAGATTTGGCAATTCTGGATGATAAAGTAACAACCAAGCCTACTTTCAGGGAATATCACACCAAAAATGTGACTTTCATATTAAAAACCCTGTTCATATTGAAAGAAATTTCCAGTGAGAAAAATTCACATGGACACTAGTCAGGGTTAAACAGCTTGAACAGCACAAAGGGAATCCTTTGCAGAGTTACCTTTGTAAATATTCTAAATTGTAACATGGGCCAACTAAACTGAGAAGTGCAACTGTCAAAGTTCCAGACTATATTTCATGATTTATGTTAGAAACATGAAAAAAGCTTCCTCCAAAAAGGAGATCTTGTTGGAAGTTCAAAAGTAGATCTGGGCAATTTTTTATATGAAATGTCTTCTGTGAAAAGAGGCAGATTTTGTAACACCAAAATATTTCACACATTTGTAAAGATTTTGCCCAATTGTTTTGCTCAAGAAAACCCTAATAAAAATTAAAAATAAAAAAGAAATGTTGCTTGAATATTTTCAGTATTATATATTTTGAGGGGTTTTTTTTTTTTTTTGGCTTGAAGTGACTTTGTGTCTAAAGCTTCCTTTACATTTTTAAAATTAATAAAAATAATTTAAAATGGACAAAATCAAAACAAAACAAATGGATTTTGTCAAAATGAAGAATTATGTTCAATCCTTTTTTTCAACTTGTTTGGCAGAAGTTTCAAAAAAAATTATTTTTGATTGATCACAAATAACTTTTTTATTTTTCAGAGTTGACAGTGGAAAAAAAATCCATTATCTGTCCAGCAATAATCAAAAGGTACTTTCACTTCTCAACCTTAGCCTGGTTACAATGGTGAAGTGATTTCATTTGCTGAAACAGTTGTGTTCCATTTTGCACACACTAAATTAAGAATTATGGAAAAATCATTATTTTGGAGGGGCAAGGATTCTAATAGGAAACCCAAACAATATTTAGCTGGTTTAGTAGCTCAATGACTTGGAAGGTCAGAGCACTTATATGTGACTAATAAACTTCAGATTTCTTTCTCTTTTTTAATTGTTAGGAAATGAAACAATGAATCTATTTATTGCTGATTATCTGTTGGAAGCGATTTATTGCAGTTTTAACATACAACACGAGTTTTCTTTAATGTCACTGAACTCTGGCACATTTACAAATCTAATTAGCCACCATGCACCTCCTTTGGCAGATGCTAGCAACAGAAGAATCTCCCTGATTATTTGTTTCTGCTTTGAATAAGAGTACTGTCACAAAAAGCATGATATTTTGAAATTTGGGGAAGTGCATTTATTGTTCATAAAAGTTACAAATTTCATAAAAGTTACACCCCCAGCCCTCTCTCACCACAGCAAGTTGGGGGCAGGTGAGAAGAGCCTGCCCATGCCCACTGCAGCTGCATAGAGAGGGGTGCATGTCTCCCAGCTGGGAAACAGACAGAAACACAGAAACACAAACAGGTAAACTCTTTGAAATATATAGTAAATAGCTGTCCCTTTCTCCACCTCTGCCCCCTGCAGACCCAATGGGGAGATAGCTAACCCGGTCCCCATCTCAGGTGCCTTGCTGCCCCCCTGTGTTCATTCTGCAGTGTACTCCCTGCTACCAGACCTCTCCTGTTCCATTTTATGAGAAACAATCAAATTCTAGGCACATCCCATTGTCCTGGCACAACCAAACTCTGACCTTACTTTAAGTTATGGTAAGAGAAAGCTGCATATCATATTTGGTGGTCCTAGCTCTTACCATTTAGGAAGAGTTCTTGAACAAATGGACTCACAGATGGATGGACACACAAACACACATTTCTAAAATATATATAGTAAGATAAATACAAAACTAAGAAAACTATGAACAAGGCTATGAATACAAGTAGATATTGTGATGCCATTTTAAAGAAGGTAAAAAAATGCATTTGTGCTTTATTGTAACACTACCAGAATCCCTTGATATATTTGCAGTCTCGTAATTCCCATTATTTACTTATTATTTAAGTCTCTTTGTAATCTATGCTGTCATCAATTGTTGTTTATTATGATACCCCCTGGGCATTTGATCAGTGGTTTGGCTTCTTTAACTCAATTAAGTATACTGGGGTCGGGAAGGAATTTTCCTCCAGGGTAGATTGGCAGAGGCCCTGGAGGTTTTTCGCCTTCCTCTGTAGCATGGGGTACAGATCACAGCTGGAGGATTCTCTGCATCTTGGGGTCTTCAAACTATTTGAAGGCTTCAATATCTGAGATATAGGTGAGAGGATTATTCTAGGAGAGGGTGGGTGAGATTCTGTGGCCTGCATTGTGCAGGGGGTCAGACTAGATGATCATAATGGTCCCTTCTGACCTTAAAGTCTATGAGTCTATACTTGACAAACTGTTCAACACTCTCACTTTCACAGGATTATTTTTAACTGTGGCAAGATGACGACTCATTGTCTCTTGCCTATTATCCTAGATTGGATGATACTGGCTGACAGAAGAGACTATCATTGGTTGATGTGTGTGTGTATAACTGTAACTGAGAATGCATCATGCTATTAAACCCCACCAATTGCTTTACTGCTGTTATAAATGTCAGCTCCAACCTATGATAAAAATGTTTTCACAGTTGTGATCCTATTCACACTTCCTTGGACATTAAAACCTGATTCTCTAGCAACCTGGGGATTTTGAAATTTGTGTGGAATTGAATGTCTAAACTCCCCAGGAATGAATCTGTCTGTTTGACCATGTTACCCCAGTTCAAACAAGCTATATAATGGCTGGGGCTTGGTTTCAGCCCTTCCTTATGACAGTAGTTTCATATACTCACATGAGTAAGGAATGCAGAATCAGGCATTATGCTTGCAATCTTACATTACCTGAATGGAGGCAATTGACAGGACTGAGTTGCATAACTCATTATAAAGACATCTTCCCAAGAAATGGTTTAGTTTTAAGTGTTATGTAATTATTATTAATCTTCAGTGTTCTGGTTCTTCTTTCCAAGTCAGTTTCATTATGTTAAAGGATCCTTTCTTACAGGATCAGTCCTGCACTGTGCTTACAATCCCTATGTATGTAAGCATTTATATATTCAACAAGAAAGCTGGCCTTCAACTTCTCTCACTAGAACGGCTTTAAGAATATTGAAAAAACAACAAATAATCTGGTAGCACTTTATAGACTAAGAAAACATGTAGATGGTATCATGAGCTTTCGTGGGCACATGTTTTGTTAGTCTATAAAGTGCTACCAGACTATTTGTTGTTTTTTCAGTTTACCTGTACAGACTAACTCGGCCACCCCCTAAAGCTTTAAGAATATTGTCATACAAGTGAAAGAGGTAAAATGATGCCTGTCTGTGAACTCATGGTTTGGCTGCATGAGTTCCCCAGTTCTTTAGTAAGAGACAAAAACTTGCAAGTGCCAGCCGTGCTGATGAAATGTTCATCACAGGCTTTATAATTGCTGTACAATATTAAATTGATTTTCTGGCTACCATAACATTGTTTTGACTGCTGAAATCAACAAGAGTCATTAAATCTCAGCTGAGCTGCAAATATTTTTCAAGCAACAAATATTACTAACAATTATGTGGAACTAACTGGTAAAAGGTATCCCAGGGCTAGACAGCCCATTTGTGCTTACACTATTACAAGGCCACATTTATATAGTATTCCATTTTTCCTACACAGTCACCACTTGGCAAGACAGGAAACAAGTACATCTTCATGGTTAACAAGTCACTATTTCCAAGGAAGGATGTCACCAAAACTCAAGGCCTGATTTTCATTTATTTCATTTAATTTTCATTTCAGTTCTGGGCAACACATTTCAAGAAAGATGTGGAGAAACTGGAGAGGGTCCACAGAAGAGCAACAAAAATGATTAAAGGTCTAGAAAACATTAGCTATGAGGGAAGATTGAAATAATTGGGCTTGTTTAGTTTAGAAAAGAGAAGACTGAGAGAGGACATGATAGCAGTTTTCAAGTACCTAAAAGGGTGATATAAGGAGAGGGAGAAAAATTGTTCTCCTTGGCCTCTGATGATAGGACAAGAAGCAATGGGCTTAAACTGCAGCAAAGGAGGTTTAGGTTGGACATTAGGAAAAACTTTCTAACTTTCAGGGTGGTTAAACACTGGAATAAATTGCCTAGGGGGGTTGTAGAATCTCCATCACTGGAGATATTTCAGAGCAGGTTAGACAGACACGTGTCAGGGATGATCGAGACAGTGCTTGGTCCTGCCGTGAGGACAGAGGACTGGACTCAATGTCCTCTTGAGGTCCCTTCCAGTTCTATGATTCTATGTCTCTGGCCAGGTTCACTGAAGCGTCTGCAGTTAGGTTCCATAGGACCTGGTGCACAGTGTATCCTGAGAGCTTAATCCCTTCCTGCTTATGCTATAACCAGGGGACAGGCAACAGAAGAACTATGTTGGTAGCTGTAAACGGGTCCTCCCCCGTCACCCACGAGGGTCGGTCCGTTATGCCCATTCTGCCCTCTTGTCCCGTGATCTCGCCACCCTCAAGACCGCCTCTCGGCGTCCAAGTCAATTATACTGGCAATTCGCCGGGTCTCCTTTAAGACGTTGGGCGATTCGCTTCCCTTGATGGGGAGAGGGGGGTCCGGGCCCGCCCCCTCTCACGGACCCCAGCCCAGGGCCCTAAGGACTCGGACGTGCCTCTTGTCCGGTCCGACTGGCGGGGCCGTAGCCGAAACGCGCCAGTCCGCAGGCTCCCTTTGCCCGCCCTGGGCTGCTTCCTCTCCCCACCAGGGCCAGGCCGCCGGGTCGGGGCTTACCTCCTTGGTTTGGGTCCCATCCGTGCGTCTGCTCCGGGACGCGCTCTCCGCCTCCCCCTCCCTTGCTCCCGGCCGGCGTTTAAATCCCCGCGCGCAGCCGCGGGCGGAGCTCCGCCCGGCGTGGCGTGAGCACGCTTCCGGCCTGGCGCAGTACCGGCCCGGGGACATCACCAGCCTGGTGACGTCACAGGGAATCTCCGCCATCCCCGGCCAGTGTGCCGCTGCCACGGCCGCCGAGCAGCTGGCGCAGCGGTTTGCGGCTTGTGGAGGAGCCACACGGGCGGCCGCTCGCGGCTCGCTCTGTTCGGGGCTTCCCGGCTTTTCCCCGAGGGCCGCCAAACATGCGGTCAGCCGGGGGTCCCCAGTGCGGGGCGCCTCTGCCCCATCACAGTAGCCAACATCAGTCTGGAGATGTTAGCTGACTTTTGATGCTGTGCGGGCAGAAAGAGACAAGCTGCTTTGAACCACATGGCGGGGAAGGGGAACAAAGAGGAGAAGAAGAGATGAGCCCTGCAAAGACATGGGCCAAGTCATTCCTTCCCTCAATTCCTTGCATGTGGTTGGAAATAGCTCCCATCCCTTTCCTTCTGCACAGTGCCAGAAGGCTGCTACTGGCCAGATTCTGTGGTGAACCCTGGCAGAAATCTGAGATATAGGGGCATGTAGCTCTCATGTCCCCACACATGTTGCCTTGGGAAGATGTAACACGAGGTACTAGGAGAGGTGGGTCTGTCCCTGGAGCCCAGCCAGGCATGGAAGGTGGAAAGTACTGGTGAGGAGGGTTGGATCAGGTGCTCACCTCCGCTGTGTGAGAGATGTATGGGAGTGTGTATCTGTGAGATCTGGGGGTAGGGGTGTGTGTGTCACCTCTCCCTGTGTGAAACCTACAGCCTTAACAATAAGAAGATAAATCACAAGAATCCAAATACACAGTATTTCTTTTTAATGGAGGCTCAGTTAATTTGATATTAAATTGAATGTTTGTACTGCATAGTTCTGATTGCTATTGAACTTGCTTGAATACAAGTAATTTTACTAGGTGTCTTGTACCAGTATGAAATGTCACTGGGATAGAGGAGTCATTGTATAATTTTATGTTAAAGTTCCTGTCCCTCTTCTGTATTATGCTCCTGATCACTTTGTTTTTGAAGAAATAAAGCACAAAGTAACTACAATTGGTAGAACTACAGCTACGTAACTTGAGCACCACTAATTATCTTCTGCTCATGCCACTGAAAAAAGGGCTTGGATCAATATGATTAAGCAATACATTAGGGATGTTACATTTGATTAATCAACTAATCAAGTAGCCGATGGAATTTCCATTGATTACTCAATTAGTCAATAAGGCGGGAGGGAGCGCTTGCTATGCCATTGCGCCTCTGCCTTTGAAATGTACAAGAGATATGGAGGGGTTCCCCACGTCTCTTGTATATTTCAAAGGAAAAGGTGCAGCGGGAAACCTGCACAAGCACGGACAAAGCAGTCCCCACTCATGTGGGATCTCAACTGCTGCACCTCTCTCTTTGAAATCTGTGGTTCTTGTACATTTCAAAGGAAGAGGCGTAGCGGGACTGCTTAGGTTCCTGCTCACGCTGGTTCCCCACTGCGCCTCTGCCTTTGAAATGTACGAGAGCCACGAGCAGCTCTTATACATTTCAAAGGGAGAGGTGCAGAAGTTGGGACTCCTCTGCCTCCACTGCCCTGGAGTGCTGGGGGGAACCGGCTTTTAGGCCGGCTCCCCCTAGCAGCAGCTCCTGCTCCCTCCCCTTCCTGCCTCTCTCTGATAGAGGCAGCAAAGGCAGGGGAAGTGACTAGTCAAGTCACTACTCAACTACCCGATAAGCATATATTCATCGAGTAGTCCACTAGTCACTTACATCCCTAGAATGCATTCATGATGAATGGGGAGCAATTGTCATCTAGACAACTCTCAACGGCTGTTGCATGGGAGAAAGAATGTAGTGTAATCTATCACCAACTCCTACAATCCATTGAGCAATGCAACAGACCAAAACAGTGGATCATGTTAATGGACAATGGGCATATATATACAACAGTCTGATTTTTCCATGCTTTTGGGCCAAATCATGAGTATGTTATGACTTATTCGCACAAAGCTACTCTCAAGCAATCTTAGCTAGCCACTGATGGATGCCCTTTTTTTGTAATGGGGTATGGCTTGCTCATTTCTATGCTACAGCAAATTTAAATTACTGTTGTAATTGTACTGATGTAAATTACAGCATCCCTCAGCCTGCTTTAATTTATACCAGGAATGGGCTCAGCACTGAGACAGCCTAGGATTCTGTGTGTGTGTGGGGGGGGGCGGGGGACTGCTCATGCACACATAAAATACCTTTGTGCTTCTCTCTTTTTAACTTGGCTCCATGTGAACACTCCTCAAACAACGGAAGGTCTGGCTCTTTCTTTTCCCTTAGTCTTTGTCATTTCCCCTTTTCTTTGTTTTTCTGATTGGAATCTCAGCTTCTTATCCTGCCTCCAGCAGCTGCCAGCACTCAATACTTTAGAGGTACCCCAATAATGCCTTTCTGCGTATAGAAAGAAAAGCTATTCTTGACCGTAGTAGTGCTCATCTTATGTCCTGAAATGTGAAAGTTGTTTACTCCTACTTTAGCATGCAAAACTATGTATGTTATTATCAGTCAGGAAATTAACAAGAAATTTAAAAATCCAATTATGGTATTTGCCTCTATGACCTCCTGCCATAGTGGAACATATCAGTGAGTGGAATCACATTAAACTAAAACAAATGGAAGGTGCTTTTCAAGTCTAGCTCTCATGGTGAGAGTCCATGGTCCAGTAATTCCTACCAGTGCAATACAAAACTTCATCACAAAGAGGTGTATTCCATTTCAAAGCTACAGATGAAAAGTAATTGAGTTCATATGCTGCAGTGATGCAAATCAAAAGCCATAACATTTGTATTAATTGCTGAAAGCAGACAGCACTTGGGAAGTAGAAAAGAGGGTGGGAGTGCAATAAATCTTCAAGTCCAAATCTGGAAATATTCCAGTTCTCTGGAAGGTAAGCATCTGATCAGACACACTTTTAAAAGTGTAATTCCATTTTAAAAAATTGAATCTGAGATGGATATTTTATATCCTTTTTGAAAAATTCTGGACATTTCCCAAATCTTGTTAATTGAAGCTCCGACATTAAGTACTGATTCAGATGCCCTCATATGCATGGAGAATTAAATTGGTTTTCATATAGCCCGTGTCTTCACTCTCTTGCAGACTGGCATTTAAAGATACAATTATCACCATATTTCTTCGGTTCTCACCATCAATGAACTGGAAAAATATAAATAGATCTATTTAAGTCTGCTTATTCCATAGCGGGCTATGTGAAATCAATAGTAGCAGGAGAACTAATTAATCTAAAAGACTTTGAAATAGCCATTAAATAAACAGAGGAATTAAAATGTAATCTTTTCTTTTTAATTGCTTAATGGAAAAAGACGAATTAAGAATTATAATATGATAGCATCTAGTGAATCAAAAGAGACCACTATATGAATTATAAAATAGATATTCAGTATAAAGATAAAGATAGCGATATAAATACACATAATTACCAGTATATTGATTCACTATTCTATTCCCTTCCTCCAATGAAGTGAAATATACTTACTTAACACAGTTAGTGATACTATATTCATTTTTATTGTTATTTAAAATGCTGGCATTACATGGGGAACAACATGCACCATAAGTGACAGGAGTCCAAGCTTTATCATGATGATCATGATTTAAATGGAACAGTCAAAGAACAGGTCAGCACATATACTTAAGAAGACCAGCTGTTATTTGTATTATGATGCCATCCTACAACCACAATGAGGGTCCCAGGATAGGCGTGTTTGTTTGTACGAGCAGGTGGATTCTATGCAAGAAATGGAGATAGTGAAAAAAGCATAATTTGGGATGAACTTAAAGTGTTTCATGTTTTTAGCTGAACTGGGGATTTTTAATGCTCATGATGGTCAGAGACCGACATCGTTAAGAGCTCAGGCCCAGATCATCTAAGGTATTTAGGTGTCTAAAATTGGGTCTAAGTGAACCATAGGCATATACTATAGAAGTTTCTTTCATACAACTCTCTTGATGGGGATTTGCAGATTGGGACATACAAATATCCAGAAGAAGCTACACTGAGATAAAAAAAAATAGTAGGCCATATTAATTTCTGATGTAACTCCTCAGGAATCCAAGGAATTAAACCAGAGATTAACTGGGACTATTAACTTCAATTATAATCTGAGTCAGATTAAAAGCCATGTGGAGATTTATTAATGAAATGACATGCCAATGGTAGCAACCCCTTTGAAAAGATTCCATAGAAATATTCATAACTGAAAGGCATGAATTTAAAGAGCCTTGTGTTCCATTAGTATTTGCAAGAAAAGCTAACCTTTTCTTGGATTCCATTCAGGGCATGACACATATCTATTAGTTGCTTACCTGGCTTTTGGAATCATATCTGACACAAAGCCTAGAAATCTCAGAGAAGCAACAATTCAAACGTATCAGGAATTTAAACAGCTAACCTTCCAATATATTTAAATCATTCTAACAGAAGATGTATGCAGTCTCAGCCTAATTTACTTTCGTTACCTTGTTGTTGCATAATTTCAGTGTCTTTCTAGCCCCAGCAAGCAAGAAGGAAGGCTGACTGGATGTCAGAACACATCAACTGAGATACTAACTTGTCAAATGTTAGATCAGGTAAGATCTCCCTGATGAGTCCACTACGTCAAGATAAGAGAGAGAGACGCACACACGTTGGTGTTTTTATAGAGCTGCATCTAAGATTTTATTTTCCTGTCTCTTTCTATGAAGGCATTTGACATATGGTTCTCATGCTGCTCAATTACACATTTCTCTTCCACCTCACTTAGCATTTTTCATTTACTCCTCATTCCAGTCTTCTAACTGAAATTACACTTTTTTCATCCTTCCCCATAGCCTTGTGTTATTAATTGTTATCTTGGAAGGAAAAATATTATTCTATTACTTGTAAAAAGAACAAGTTTAATCAGTAAAAAATCTGAATGAGCATGATGTATAAGAATTTTCTGTTCATAATGGGCTGATTGGCCACCCACTTAGCCTGCACCAAGCACTAAAACTTATTTAAGTCTATGTCATTTGATTAACTTGTAAATCCTGAGAGTAACTAGCAAATTCAATTATACATTCAAATTATGTTACCGAATTGCTCTAATTTTTAAAAATGATGAATGAACTGCATAAAACAATTGAGATTAGAGGTCTAAAGAATGATTGGTAAGGACCCTATTCATTAAAACTTGATGCACACATACACATCATCCTTTGAGGTGTGACTCATGCTGCATGGTAGGATGGTAGCAAGCATCCACTAGATTGTGCATCTGGAATCCAAGTTCCAATATCGTTGCCTGGCAGTTTTTAATGTACTCTGTACTCAAAATTAGTTGAAAACACCTGGAGTTTGGTGGCAGAAGGTTTTTGACATCTGAGCATATGTTACTGATATAGAAGTAAATAATAATTGTACTTAGCCCTGGCGTGGTACAAGGCTTTTCACTGGAAGATGTCGAAACTGTTTGCAGACAATTAATTTTCACTATGAGATAGGTAAGTAATATTATATTATCTTTTAGAGACAGGTAAGCTTGGGCATACAGTGGTTAACTGACTTGCCCAAGATCATATAGTGGGTCAGAAGCAAAGTCAGGAATAGAGACCAAGAGTGAGAGCATCATCTCTACATTGGTCCTTTACTCCAGCTTAAAGGGTCAAACAGAGGAGCATAAAATGTCTCTAAAATCTATGAAACCAGCTGGAGGATGTGTTACCTACCAGCCCTGTGCTCTTGGGAGCCAGGGAGTGACATTCATGGAAAACCATCCTCCCCTCCCTTCTCCTAAGCTTTTGCTAGAATCAGACAAAGCAATGAAAAGGCCAGGGAAGACACACCTAAACTAATTAAGGAAACACCCCAGCCTCATCTGCATTGAAGACAGAACTCGTTAGCATTCAGAATGGAGACCAGCTCTTCCAAGGCAGGAACCGCAGTGAACTATGGGATACGGAAAGCAGAGAAGCACTGCCTTATGGGAAATCTCTACTCCAGATGCTAATGAACCCAGGCCTGCTCACACCCAAATTAGTCATTATCAGACCAATTCTAGTAACGATCCTATTGACATCTAAAATACTGAAACTGCCTAGTTACATTGTGAGCTCGTTCAAGGAACATCACCCATAACCAGGGGTGATCAGTCTCTATTGTCTCGCCTCTTTCTCTTTGAACTATTGTCCTATCCCTATAAAAACTCCTATCCTTGCCCCAAGAAAAACTGTTCTGATACCTGGATTTAAACTGCATCAGTTCCATTGAGATTTCTTCATCTCCTGTCTGATCGTGCTGGGGGCTCTGCTCTGCTTGTCTCCTGCCCTCTGGACCCCCGGCTACCATCATCATCTGGGAACCCCGACAGTGCAAGCTCCATGGAGTGGTGAGGTCTCTCTCTCTCTCGCTCCCCCATCAACTATCTCTCTAAGCATAGCCTCCTGACCCTGCCCTATGTAAACTGTTATATGGTTAGCTAGCCCTAACATTTGTAATCCGTTTCAATTTAGATTTAATATTGTAACTGTTAGAGTTAATATTGTAACTTTTTGATATCTATTCACTACTCAGAAATAAATAACGTTCATTATTAAGCTGGTTGCTTCTCTCTCTCTTTCTTTCTCTTTTGCTCACTCTTCCTCAAGGGGTGTTTTGGCTTCCCCATTCGCTCTGCAACAACGCTTCTTGTACCCAAGCTAAAGATCCCTGTAGTGCCCAAAATCCTGTGGGGTTTGCTCATCGTGTGGTTTACTAGTGAATGATTGTGGTGTGAAAGTGGGGATAGGGAAGTGCTGAACGTGGGGGTATATGAGGATGGCAGCTTAAAGTGCTGTTTAATCCAGCCCGTTGAGTCCAAAGGCACATGAGGGTGCAGTGTGGCATTGCTGTTAAACCCAGCCAGCTGAGTCCAGGGACATATGAGGGGGTCAGCTTGTGAGTGCTGATTACCCAGTCCTCTCAGACGTGCTCTTTAGTGGGTTTGAGTGTCTGTGTGTGTTACTAAGGTGGTAGAACCCCATCCTGAGGAACCTAGTTCCTGCAGGAGAGGTCCAGTGGGAGGGGGAATTGGCAGCAGGGAGAATTCAGCTCCATATGAGAGCACAAGTAAGCACAAGCAGCACACTGATAGAATTGTTAACCTTCCCCCAGTCCCATAAGAGTAACCCTAATAAATGAGCATACCCCAGAGTATTGGGCAAATCTGGTAACAGATGGTCCCCTGGTACAGGCATGAGGAAGGTAGCCATAAAGCTGACTCCCTGGCAATGGCATCCTAACCATTCTCATACGTGTAGGGAGAGATTGAACCTGAGGTTGGGTTATCACCTGCCCCGTGGAGTAATGCTGGGAAGCACTGTGGCCCATATGGCAAGCTCTAGAAATTTGGCATAATTTACTTCTATAGCTAAGTTATACTGAGGGATATTCCAGTCCCCAGGGAGCCCAGGGAGGGTACAAAGCCAGTGTAAAGCTTTGTAAATGGGAGCTCTCAATGCACAAGAAACTCACTTTATATACAGTTCTGAAGTCTGGGAATGCACTGCTTTATTGAACAACATAACAAACCGAGAAGGCACACTAACTGAATCAATGTAAGGGAGGGCTGGAGCATGGCCCACAATACTCTAAGGCTACGTCTACACTGCAAGGTTTTTGCGCAAAACCAGCTGTTTCTGCGCAAAAACCCGTGGAGTGTCCACACCTCAAATGCACTTTTGCGCAAATAAATCAACAGTAAAATGGCAGAACAGAGGGCTTTTTCCAGCATAGGTAAACCTCCTTCTACGAGGCATGACTCCTTTTTGTGCTACAGCTATTGCGCAAAAAGGCAAGTGTGGACGCTCCAGAGGGGTTTCTTGTGCAAGAAGTTTTTCCTATGGGAAAAAGCACAGGTGCTCTGATGGCCTTTCTATGAATGTCCATCAGAGCTTTCTTGTGCAAGAGCGTCCATGCAGTGTGGATGCTCTCCTGTGCAAGAAGTTTTTGCGAAAAAACTCTTGCACAAAAGGCTTCATGTGCAAGAAGCATGTAGTGTAGATGTAGCCTTAATAACACAGGGTATGTCTACACTGCCACCCTAGTTCAAACTAGGGTGGCTAATGTAAGCATTCGAACTTGCAAATGAAGCCCGGGATTTAAATAAATTTAAATTCCTCCTGCAAGGAGGTTTAACGGTAGTTCGAATTAGGAGCTTTAATTCGAACTACCTAGTCCGTGCCGTGTGTAGCCACGGGCAGGTAGTTTGAACTATGGGCATTTAAAAATGGCGCCCGCCCCGGGAACATGCAAATGAAGCCTGGGATATTTAAATCCCGGGCTTCATTTGCAAGTTCGAATGCCTACATTAGCCACCCTAGTTCAAACTAGGGTGGCAGTGTAGACATACCCAAGGTTATTTCCTTGAGGACCACTTTGTTACATTTCCCCGCCCTCCTAATTTACAGCCTGGATGTAGTCTTCAGACTAACCAGAGACTGCTCCAGAGGTAGAGACCCATTTTCCCCAGTCTCCTGATCAAGCGAGACATTCCTGGCAAAAATGAATCCTTTCCTAGCCTGGGCTCCTCCAGATGGTCATCATCCAAGGACAGTGGTTCTGCTGCTTGCACATCATGCCATGAGCACATACTATTCTGCTGCCATTGTATGACTCACCTATCACTTAACTAGACTTTAAAAGGCAGGGGTGGAGATGACTCTAGAATTGGACACAAAATACACATTGGCAGGCGAGTACTGAAACTTTTAACATAAACTAAGTCCCTTGGTCCCAATTCTCACATGGAATACCTTTCAACAAATTCTTCTTTGCTCTCTGGAAAATTCCAAGTGCTGATTGTATTCCATATGGCAACTGATGGCATAGTATATGCCTCTGAGAATGTTTCCAGTGGTAAACTTATTACAGCCCTTTTCCAGCCTCATCTACAACGTGTCACACTTTCTAGGTTTTTGACCTACATCTAATGCTTCAGGAAGTCTCCACCTGTGGAATGTGGTACTTGTCTACCCTGGAGATGTGATTCACTATGACTTTAAAATCCCTGCAGATGTTGATGGGATTGGCTGGTTTAAACACAAGCATTACAGATGTCTAACTCAGCCTCATGCTTTTTTCTGGCATAAAAAAACTGGCCTTACTTTAAAATATTTTTGATTGACTGCCACCCTGGCTATAAATCATGACCATTACACTATCCGTGGTCCCCAGCCCATCTTTGAGCAAGGTGAATTTCCTGGAATGCTGGTGCTTCGCTATGGTTGAAAGTGAAAATTTTGTTCCCTAATCAGTTATCATTCTTGCAACCAATGAACAAAGTTTGGGCTTGTCCCCAGATCACTATGACTTGTCACTTTTTCTTGTTTGGCTTTTATATTTTACAGAGACAAGCACAGAACCTATCCTTTCAATGTTCCTCCAGTGTAAGTCACTCCTGTATTCACTAGTAGGCTCGGTCCTGCCTTGCACTTCTGATTCATTGATCGCAGTTGCTGCAGCTCCTCTATCTACTTCCATTTGTACCAACTGATTAATTCTACTGTTACTTCATAAGGTCCCACAATCTTCCCTTTTCAACAGTACATAGCATGCGCCTCAGCCTCTATGTCTTCCTCCCCCCCAAAAGGTAAAACCCCCTTTGCTTTCTTCTTTTTCCTCCTGTCTTTTGGCGTCTATTCTCCTGTGCTTGAAATGCTGTTTGATAGTCAACTTTGCATTTTCTGGCAAAGTATCCAGTCTTGAGGCATTTATGACATGGTTGCTTTAAATTTCCAAACAAATGCAAAATGAGCTCTTCCACAGTGGGAACACCCCCAAAGGAACCTAAGTCCCTTGCTATTGGCTTTACATTTCATTTATTGAATCAGTTTGATTGCCCCTGCATTTGCAGTGCACATCTTGTAAGTTTCTCACTGTTGATTCCACTGTGGTTGCTAATTTCTACTGCTTTGGGCCAGGGTAAGTCATCACTGACAGCAACAGTCTTTGAATTCTCTTATTATTAATGTCACAAACAAATCTGCCCCCTGCATGTCTTCTAGGACACTTCCAAATGAGCACTATTTTGTTAGTCGTTTCAGCTCTGCCATATATACAGCTACAGTTCACCTTGCCTCCTCGTTCTCAAGACAGGATACAATAATCAGAAGCTTCAGGGGGTAGCCAAGTTAGTCTGTACAGAAAAAAACAACAAATGGTCTGGTAGCACTTTATAGACTAACAAAACATGTAGATGGTATCATGAGCTTTTGTGGGCACAGCCCACTTCTTCAGATCATCTGAAGAACTCCAGTCATCTGAAGAAGTGGGCTGTGCCCATGAAAGCTCATGATACCATCTATATGTTTTGTTAGTCTATAAAGTGCTACCAAGGTACAATAATGTTAGGATTTGGTCTGTATTGCTTTATTAATATATTTTGCAGACTTTTAAACTTTTAGAATCTGAGGTTGTTACATACTCTTTAATGACTAGATTTTACTGTCATAGACACTGAGGAAATTCTGTCTGTCCTTATCTACAATCACATTTGCAAAAACATGGTCCAATGTTCCAACATATTGCTGCCAATCATTTTCTGCACTAAACTCTTCATTTTCCCCATCTTTCTTATATTTGTCCCCATTGCCAGTTCTTTTAAAGGATCCACGCAATGCAGAAGAAACACACCTTACAATACTGCAGGCTAGGAACATGCTGCTTTATTCAGCTACATAATAAAGGAAGGAAAGCACACACTAACTAACAGGAAATAAGGGATGGGTAGAATATGGAACCAACCCACAATAAACTGAATAAGCCAATTAATTCTTTCATGACCACTTTATTACAAAAGTCTCCTTAGATCTTCTCTTCCCCTGGACTCAGATTTCTATGCTACAGTCATTTTAGTCACTACTGCCATCTCCTCTCTTGCAGAAATATTTTATGAATCACCTGCCCCAGACAGTTAGTTCAGCTGAACAACAGATGTGGTGAGGATGTTCACATACCACTTCATTCTAGACCCCTTCTCAGTCACCACTGTATATCATTCCTCTGCCACAAAGCAGCAGCACATATGCATGCTTCAAAACACCATAAATCTGGCCCAATCCAAAACTTGCATTTCACATACACAGAACCACACATACATGGAAAAAAATGGTCAGTCTGCTAATATTGACATGCTTAATTCTTCCTTTTATGATGTCTGTTATTAGTCCAAGGAGAAAACACTCCTGGGTGGGGAACCTACAGCCTGTGGGCCAGATCTAGCCCCCCTGCTTAATTTCATCTGGACCACAGCAAGGCTCTGTGCCGTCGGCTGGAATCTCTGAATTTGGCACTCCACCTCCTTCCCATGGGACTGGGGCTGCAAGCTTCAGCTCATGGCAATCAGGGTAGCTCCACATGCTACCCTCGCCTGCAGGTGCCACCACTACAGCCCCCCCTTTGGGAGCTGTGGGGGCAGCATCTGCCAGCAAGGGCAGCTCACAGAGCCTCCTGTCTCCCTCCCAGGGACTACAGGGACACTGAGTCTGGGAGCTGCCAGAGTTAAGCACTCCACACTCCTCCTTCACCTCAACTCCCTCCCTGCCTCAGCCCTGAGCCCCCTCCCTAGTTCCTACCCAGACCCCACACCTCATCCCAACCTCCTGCCCTGAGCTCCCTCCTACACCCCAAAGCCCTGATCTCAGGCCCAACCCCAGAGCCCACACCCCCAGTTTGAGCCCTTACTCTCCTCCCACTCTCCAACTGCCTGTGCTAGCCTGGAGCCTCCTCCTGCACCATGAACCCCTCATCTCAATGATAGGGTTGCCAACTTTCCCAACTGAACAGACCAGATGCCACTGGCAGACATGGCACCGGATCCATCCAGTCGGGAAAGATGGCAAAACTAAAAGCTTAGGAAAGCCCTGAGCCACCACAGCACCCCCTATGGCTGCGTGTGAGTGGTGACAGTGGCCCCTGCTAGAAAAAAGTGTTCCCACCTGTTCGTAAGAGCTTCAGGTTCCAAAATCAGATAAATAAGCCTCAGTGCTCTATTGTGCTCTATTGTAAGAAACAACCTTCACAATAAATTTCCTTGAGGAACTTGCACACTTACCATTAATATTACTTACAAACCATCCTCGCTATAAGTCCAAGATACGTTCAAAAAAACTTGGCTTTATGGTGAAACAACTTGAAGTGGAGACTATTTTCCTGCGGCTGACTTCCATTTGCGCAATTTTTTTTTTTGGCATGACTTAAAGAGTGGGGAATGGAAGGACTTATAACACATCAGTTCCTATAGGTATCAACATCTTTAGTGTGGAATGGATGTATACCAGGGCGACTTATAGCAGGCATGCCCTGTATTTGTCATGCAGTAACACCTAGGAACCTTAGTCCTAGATCAGGAGCCCATTGTATTAGGCTCAGTACAAAAACAGAAGAAGAATATGGTCCCTGACCTTAAGATAAATATAAGATAAGACCACAGATACCTATAGATAGTAGGCCAGTGATTTCTAAACTTTTTCCTATAGAGGAACCCCTAAAATAATTTTTCATATCCCGAGGAACCCCTACCTATGAAAACGTTTGTTTGGCCAGAAAAAGTTGACAGCGGGGAGCGCAATTCAATTACTGCTAAATTTTTTCAAGAAAATATATTTGTAAAGAGCTATTTTATATATATATATATATATGTCAGCTTACATTGTAAGAAAAAAAATTGGAGCATTTTTCCTGTCTTTTTTTGTATTATCTAATCTTTTTTTTAAATATCAAATATTCTCCCCCTCCTGCCTCACACTCCTTTCTCTTCTCCTCCTGCCTCACTCTCTCTTTCTCTTCTCCTCCCCCTCCTGCCTCACTCTCTCTTTCTCTTCTCCTCCCCCTCCTGCCTCTCACTCGCGGAGCCCAAATGTCCGCTTGCTCCCGCACGGTGGCCCGGTTGAGCGGCGCAGAAGTCAGCCGAGCACCAGGGCGGGAGGTGAAGGGCGTGACAGACGCTCCAGGCCCCGCCCAGCATTATTTATTCCATGATTTCTCGCAGAACCCCTGATGCTGGGGTTCTGCGGAACCCCGGTTGGGAAACACTGTAGTAGGCCAAGGGAGCACAAGTAAGCATTGAGACAATTTTGGTCAGAACGAGAAGTAATGTCTTCAGCATACCAGGTGTTTATCTACTTCTCTGTAACACCATTCTTGCCCTGCCATCCAAATTAACTAGTTTCTAGATATTGTTTACATGGATATTGGTTACTAAGGCTCCAACTGGAACTCTACAAAAATGACAAGTGTTCGCACAATTCCCTTGATACTGTAAGAAGGACAAAAAGAGAGAGTGAAATTTCCCTTGCAATTGATACCAATAAACATTTATCAAAATAGAGATACAGTAGAATCTTGTTTATCTGAGCCTCAGTTATCTGGCTCTCTGTATTAACTGAACTGAGTCCAAGTCCCATCCATTCTTCTGATTATTCAAGCTGGCCCCTGTCCCAATTAGATTGGATAAATGGGGCTCCACTATATATGAATGAGATTAACATACAATCCACACAAAAACAAACTGTGGGGCTTCTCTTCCTTTTCACATCAGTATTTCCTTCCTCCCAGCACAAAATATTCTCTATGTTGCTTAAAAGCATTGATTCTCCCTGCAGATGGTATAGAGAAATACTTGCTTCTAAGGATGCCACACCACACAATTCATATCTTGGGGTGGTCTAGAGATATTCAAATTGCATCACGTTCCCACAGAGACGTTGTTTTATGCACACTCAATTAGATTTTCAAGATGTGAGATTAGAATTTCAGAAATAGCCACGAGCTAAGCCCTAACTACTTGTATTTCCAGCATTTTCCAAACTTGATTTCTTTTTTAATAGTCTTCCAGTCACTAATTTTAAAGAACTTGTAGAAAAAAAAAAGGCAGAAAGAAGGGAATAGGTCTGAAGTTTACAGTTCCTTTCAGATTATACATTAATAATAATAATAACCACCACCACGACAACAGTGTGGGCGTTGTGTAATATACCCGAGCTGATCAAAGGGTGTTTCTTTAAACAATAAAGACCCTAGAGCTAAAAAACTATGAAACCAAACAAAACAACACAAATCATTCTTTTCAGAATTAAATTGAGGTAACTGGTGTTGTATAGGGTTAACCATCATCCTACAACACACACAACAGTTGGCAGCATGTGAGTGAATGCTGCCTGCTGTCAACCGAGTCCTTGACTTTCCCAGTTTAAAAGCAGGTGCCTCTCAATAGTCACTCAGGCATCCCTGCTTCCTGTTTCAAAACCTCCATCTTCTGGAAAGAGCCTGTCAGGTCCCATCTGTTTTTTTGTGAAGTCGCCAGCCCCCTGAGAGAGGGTCTTTTATTCCCATCTCCTTTCTGACATTGGAAAACCAAAGGGGAATAACCCCTTCAATCTGCTGGAAATTGGTTTTCTGATATCGAGGACTCTGCCTAAGGGAACTGCAATCTCCTATCCTTCGATGAAAATTAGTTTTGTAAGTATGGTACTTTCTTCTGTTGCCTGCTTGGAAAACCCTCCATGTTTGCCTGTGTTCTTTTCTCCTCAATGTGGATTGAAGGAGCTTAAACTTAACTAACCATTAATGAGCAAAATCCCCAAAATAAATATTTCTTATGATTGCAGTTGGAAGGCAGAGAGTGGAAGCAAAATAAATAAACTGCCTTACAAACTCCTTGCCATTGAAATGAAACTAAAACTTCTGTTTCAGCTGTAAGCAGTAAGCAGGCCATGATTAATATAATTAATTGCTTTTATATTTGTCAGAACCTTGAAAACAGTTAGCATGTGACGTAGATGTTATGACAGAATAATTTATCATTGAAAATATTTCTCCAAATTGATTTATCAGTCAAATAGCTACTTAAAACATTTAAAAAGTGCTGTCAATTTATTCTGTGCTTTATCACATAGATAAAGGCACATTCTCTGCCCCAAAGGGGTTACAGCAGGGATGGGTAATAAAACAGCAGCGGTTCACCAGGGTTAGCCCTTGGTGGGCTGCTGCCGCTATATTTATCTGCGCCTCTGCATGTACAGGTGATCGCAGCTCCCATTGGAGGGAATGGCGATCCATGACCAATGGGAGCTGTAATCCCCCTACTTGCAGAGGCGCAGGTAAATATGGCAATGTGGAGGCCCACCGGGGATAAACCCCGCAGTCCAGATCCGGACCATGGGCCAGGATTTGCCCACCGTTGTGTTACAGCCTAAGACAGACCATACTAACACATATTCTAGAGAAAGCACAGGACAACCATCCAGGAGTGGGAGGATTTATGATAAGAACAAAGGAAGTGGTGAGTTTTAAAGAGGGATCTGGCACACAGAGGAGGTGCTTAGGGGAAGAGGGAAAGGAGACCGTCCCATGGGCAGAGAAAGCATAATAGGAATTATGAAGCCTATCGTAGGAAAAGGAGATGAAAAAGCATAAGCAAAAAGGATTAGGAAAAGCACAGGACGCCAAAGGAAAGATAAGGAGTACAGAGAGTTAGATGCATTCAAGAATATGTAGGGCCTTTAGCATCAGAATAGGAAATTTTAATGTGATGCACCAAGTTATATGAAGCCAATAAAGGGATTCAGAGAATAGGACTCGAGAGGAATCTGACTTCAGCAACTGCATTTTGGACTAGAAGGGTGAAAGGTACCCTGTCTAGACAGAAGAAAGACTATTGTACTAAAGGCAAGAGATAATTTAGTGATAGCCCATTGATTTAGCAGTGACAGTGGTAGGGAACAAGAGAAAGATGCAACAGGACTTACAGACAGAGTGGGCATGGTGAAGAGAGGACAGAAGAAAAGTGATATCTTAAATAAAGATTATGAAACTTGAAGATGGGAAGGAGTTTGAAGGTAAGAATAGAATGTGGTGGAAATAACTGTATAAAAGACAAAGGAAATACTTTAAAATATAATATAAAATGAACCTGCAGGATATAATTTGATACATTTATTTAAAAGAATTATTAATTTGCATGAATAACAGTAGCATCTGTAATTAAATAGTTTCAGCAAAATAACAAGCGCTACATAGAGCTACATTTCAAAGCATAAACTAATCCCAAATGTAATAAGTTAAAAAAAGTATAAAATTGCCAAGTTATGTGCATTATGGGGATTGGGTTACATTATGCCTTAATCTGAAACATTCTCCATTGGCCATTGCCAGAAGATACTGAAGTATATTGACCCTTGATAGTTTGGACGGACAAATTCCTAAATAAAGATGCATTTGTAGGATGTCTGTGATTTAATATACATACTGCAAAAGTTGAATCTGAATTTAATTATACTGAATAGAATGACACAAATAACCTTTTCTTTACATGTAGTATTTACTTTCTACAGCACATCAGCTCAAGATAATTTCTGTTGAGACCTCAGAGGTTACATTTTAATTCATTTTTAAGTAAAACTTATTGTGTGAGTGAGACAGTAAGCCAAATGAACATTTATGGACCATATTATGTATAGCTTAAAAATTACTCGGTTTGGAAAATTACACTCACAATGTTGAAATATTTTGGATTTATTTTCTGTATTGTAATTCTCATTGTTGATAATGAATGAGAATTAAGTTATCTTCAGATTACAGGAGTCCAGCAGGGCCTACAACAACTGTGGACATTGGGGCAAGGTGTGGGGGTGGGCTGGGACTATGTAAACCATAGTCAGAGCATCACTGCTTTCAAGTAGCAATAAGGGTTCTATCAGCTTTCTATGGGAGGAACAGAAGGCGCACTCCCAAGGACACAAGGGTATAGGAGGAACCCACAAACTCCCTGAAGGAAATTACCACTGAGCTGTACGTATTCGTATAACACTGCAACCATTTACTGTTCACAATCATTGACACTCTGGTACCTACAGGTATCCTCAACTCTATGTGTTACTAAGATTCTCTGATGGCTCTTTGGACCTATAACAGTCACGAGGGCAGGGGAAAGGAGATGGTTCCAATGCTATTATTTTTACTGGTAGCCTGGACATGAAGGTCTCCATGTAGTTCTTTACCTGTCCTGGAGCAAAATAAACCCTGCATGACAGTCTCTCTCACCTAAAAATACTCTGGGGTTTTATTAGAAAAATGTATTAGTAATCTATGTATGAGAATGTATGTGCCGGGGGGCGGGATGGTTAAAATCCTAACACATTAGGATGATTAGCAGATGGGAATGGCATTCAAAGGTAACAGGAGGCAGACCTATTTTCCAGAGAAAGCAATTACTCTGAGCAAAATGTGACAGAAAATGTAAATGCACCACACATTGCTTGCCTATGTTTTATATATAACTAGTGTCATTATGTTACTTAATGACACCAATTATTTAAAAATTAGGCACACAGTACTTCATGCTTCACATTTACTGTATTCAGATAGAGTTGCTCTCTGCAGCACTTGAGGGCCAGACCTCCTTTAATAAATTCTACACGTTCCTTCAGTATTTTCTCTAGGGCTGTATTTTTTTTATGCTAACTCTTTTAGTGGGGAATCTCAGCCATAAAAAATTAAAAAGGTCAATTTTATGATGAAACACATGAGCCTGAATATTCTAAATGGCACCCTAGACTAAAAAAGCTAATTGCTTTTTCACAGCACAACTCTCCTAAGTGCTCACAATGCAAACGGGCTCATATAAAAATCAGAATGTGTCTCTCCCCTGTTTCTAGGCCCGCTGGGACATACTGAGATGAGTGACGCTGTAAAAAATAGAAATCACCTGGAGCCTGTTAAAATTATAATCAAGTAAAACTGCAATTATAACAGTCTTAATCCATCTGTCTCTGTACATCCACTCCACTTCCAATCACCTGTCTTGGTCACATGTGTAATTATAATGGAGTCGGAGATGGCAAGATATTACCACAAGAACATTCCAAATTGCAAGATACTGACACAGCTTAGCTCACTCAGCTCTATAGCTTTAGTGTAGTTATTGGTCAGTAAACAAAATAAGTGTGGTACAGCTCTAGCACTATTACATGAGAGGTTGTTCAAGGATATTCAACTTCACTTCTAGCAGGTGTATTTTATAATAGTTTTGCATTGTGTTCCGTGTTTTCAATACAGGTAAGTGAACAACTCACTGCGGTTTGCTAACTAGCTCACATGAAAAGCAGTGCTGTTCAATAAATAATTATGGAAACATTATAGTAAATATAGCCAACAAATTCTCTATTGTATAATGATAATTTTACCAAGACAAGTTTGTATTTACCATTATTATTACTATTAATTTCACCTTTGGATTTCATTTGAAGTTCCAGCTGGCCAAACCAAGGATATAAAATCATAAGACTGGCAATACTGGGTCAGGCTAATGGTCTATGTAGCTCAGTATCCAGTCTTCCACAGTGGCCAATGCCAGATGCTTCAGAGGGAATGGACAGTACAGGGAAATCATCCCCCGTGATCCTGGCAGCAAGAGATTTAGGGACATCCAGAGCATGGGGTTATATCCCTCACCATTTTAGCCACTGGTGGACATATAATAATACAGCATATAATCAAACAGTACAGTAAATAAGAATAATATAGTGTTTTTCTTTAAAAGTCATGATGTAGCACCTGCTGTAAAGGGTGCTGGGGTACATTTAAATAAATTTCTGGCTGAGTTAGTGCTTATGAAAACGAGGGACTTATGCCAAGAACACTAATCAAAATACATTTCCCCACAGGGACTTTCCCCTTGATAATTAATGTGTAGTCCTGGGGATCCGATTGCGGAGATGCCTGCTGAATTATACCATATGTATGGGGTTTCCCCTTCCAACGTTAATTTTCATTCAGTTTTTCTTAGTTATAAACAAATGTAACTGACTCTTACCATACAAATTAGGAGCCAGAGTTCTGCTAATATACACCAATTGAGTTTCTGATCCAACATTTGGGACAAATAGAACACCACACCTATAATGGAATGCTAAATGGCATTATACTTACGCTATGTATAAAATATCTTATTTAAGCTAATAACCCTAACTGGCAGCACATTAAAGGATCTATCTTCTCTCTGAGAAGTAAGCTCCGTAGTAAGCACTAAGTCTGTTACAGAAGCCTGATCTCAAGCCCACTGTTGTGGGGGGAGGGAGGGGAGGGTGGAGGGAGGGGTGGAGGAGGAGGGGGGAAGAGAGGTGCAATTTCCCTGTGGTCCAGCATTCAAAGGGGCTCAGGGCTCCGGCGACTGCCACAGTAGCAGCAGTGGCAGGTGGAACCCTTTAAATAGCCACTGGAGTGCCGTGCTGGAGAGCTGCACCATGCATTCCAGCAGCAGTAAGGGCTGGGGCAGGCATGCTGCCCTCAGCTTCATCCCTTCTACCCTCATCCCCGGCCCCTCCAGGAGCACGGAAAGACCCTCCCCTGACCTTGCTCAGGGGCCTGCAAAGGCTGTTGGTTACACTGCCTGACCTGCAACCATCATATACACGCAGCTGATGACAAAACCCTAGATTTGTTTGGGTGGTGTCTGTCTCTTTCCAGAGAGTGCTGTGTCATTCTGGAGCTTCCAAGCTCTTTGTCAGTCGACTGCAGTAATTCAGTGAACTAACTTCCAGCAGCCCCTGGCACTGGGGTTACTCCTAAGTTTCATTAAGTTTGTTTAAACATGTGAAAGGCTAGCTTCATGGTGGCAGCAGGAATTGTGAAGCCTCCGAAGCAATGGTTCATCCAACTACGTCCCTGATTTCAAAAGCTCCATTGAATCATCATATGAGCCAGGTAATGGTCTAGTTGCCTGCATACCTCCTAGGTAAATGACACCTGAGCTCCAGCCTCAGATACCTGCTCTCCGTATGTGCTTCCAGTGGAGCCACAGATCAAACGAGGACTCTCACTTCTAAATGACCTGGATTTGGAGATGGAGCTTTTGATTAGAGGTGGGACTGAGGCACAAAATTCATATATGATCCCAAATCAAACTTCTTACATTCAAGGATGTTATGATCCAGGGCTTCAGTTTGGACTCATCTCTAGTTTTGATGACTTTGTATGAGAGCTAAGTAGTCTAGAAAAAAACCTGAAAGGTTATGAATAAATTACTGAGTTCACAGAAAATGGATAGCTTTGTTTCATTAGTCTGGAATTGCAATCACCTGGGGAAATACCCAATGTAAAGATGTGGACAATTTAAAAATTCCAGCAGCCACCTGTGGTTTGCTCCTTCTAAGAGTGAGCAGTGTCACATATTTGCAAAATATCACTTTTTGAAAAGGATTAAGACAGTTTTACGTGCAAACCAGCAGAAGTCTTGGCCCAGAAGGATGGAGACTACAATATGCTGTGGTAGGATTGTATGTATTCTTCTTGTTTTAAAAGTGGTAGAATTAAATAAAGGGAGTGGATGTAGGATGAGGGAGAGTACATGCATGAAGGTTGACATTAGGTTCAGAATGATGAATTGAGCCCTCCCTCCCCCCCGGCCCCCTCACAACAGTGGGCTTGAGGTCAGGCATCATGGGCTTCTGTGCTAAAGTGCTCACAGTTTGGCTCAACTTCCCTTTTCAGCAGGTGCAGTCAAGTGGCAATTATACCACAACCCCTGTTTCCTGCTGTCCATGATAGCAACTTGGGCCCTCTTGCTTGGAGCTTCACAAATCATAAAATGCGTGTGTTCACTTGGTGTCCGTATAATAACTGGGTTTATGACCTGCATCTTTAGAAATTAATAACATATGTTTATTTTACTCTATTTGCATCCCTGCAAAATTTTGCTGCGGCATTATATTCTGATCACTGCAGCAGGAAGTAATCATGACAAGAAACAGCAAGCAACCAGGGAACTAATCCTTTTCTTATAGCACACATAGATTTCAGGAATTTCTTTACAGTACACAGAGTCATTGGAACATAAAAGCCGAGTTCTGATAAAGCATAAAGCAATGATTTAGGAGATGAATGCTTCTGAAGAGCAAATTGATTTGTGTCATTTGTAAGCGAAAATGTTTGCAAAAGTACAGTGCCATCTTTGAAATGTATGTGAGAGATCTATTTTAAACAGTCAGCATCTGGCAACATTTCTGCACGCTTCTCTAAAGAGAATCAGGAGCGTGTCATCTGAAAACGGGGCAGCCATTGCCAGCAGATAGAGCAAATACCAAGTGGCTATGAAGCAATTCCAGCTCAGATGAGACTCATACCTGCTTGTGTCTAAATCTTCTAGGGAATAAATCATTTCCTGAAGCAGTGACAGAGACTACAGTTTATTAATTCTTGACAGACTGCAAGGTATTGTCCATACTGACAATCCGTTTTGTATGGACAGGCTGCAGAAGCAGTAAATCCTATTAACCTGGTCAAAGTCAAATGAAGACATTTTAAAAATGGAACAGCTATTACATGCACTGTTCAAAGAACATCTTATCAAAGAGAGGTTAAATGGATGTACTACCTATTACAATATGTACAGTTACACTGCAAAGAATCAGAAACCTTCCCTCTACCTGTTCATGTCCTTCAGAATTTTTTATTATTAATTAGATCTACCAGCACAGTTAGCTGATGCTGCAAACATTATCTCAGTTCTGCCATCATGTTTATATGCTAATTTTCTGGATAAAATATCAGTTTAACACTAGCAGAAGTACTATGCCGATATTAAACTATGCCTTCAGTATTGCATGCTTCCTCAACAAGAAACATATGGCATTCTGTGTGCATGGGCCACTCTGGAGATTTACTGTAATTATATCATGATGTGCTTATTGTTATGAATTCAGCAGCCTTTCTTGCATCTCTACCTGCTTTGTTCAGGAGCAGCTGCTAGCTTCAAGCTGTTGCCTGCTTCCAGCAGCAGAAGCTGAATGAAGGAAAGCTTTCTAGGGAAGACATGTTTTGAAGCAGACACAATGACAATAAAATAGCTCACAGGGGGATTATAAAGTTATCTGGCTAAAAGTCTAGTAATCAGTCTATGATAATTTATTGATGCTGGATCTAGTTTGTTTAAAAGATTCTCACATTTATACAGAGTTTGGGTGCCTTTAGCTGATAAAAGCACACAATGGTCTTTTACAAAGTGACTGATATTTGGATGTTCATTAAACCTAATGATTTCCTCTTATGCATAAGTGATTATTAGCATATATACCAGTGGTGGGAAACCTGCGGCCCACGGGCCATATGTGGACCATTGGGGGTCTATATGTGACCCATGAGATGTTTTCTTTCCCTTGCCCATGCACAGGGTTGCCATATTCTGCTGGTTTCCATCTGCATAGTTTTTTCCTACCGGTATTACTAAAATGACAAGCACATAAATCAAGGGCACATAAAGTGAGGTGCAGGCTGATTGTACACAACATTGTCTGTGAGAGCCGTGTGTTCCCTCTGCATCCAATCGAAGTGCTGCTATGGTTCAATTGGCACATCTTGCAAATTTTAGGTATGCAAGCACAGTTAGCAAAATTACCTTCCTCTCCTGGGAGGCCATCTTGGTTACGACAATCTTGCTGCCCACTGAAAGGAAAGAGGCCCATTCACTAACCTAGGTTGTCCATCACTGATATATACACTAGATGGACAGAGAGGGGGAAGCAGAATTGCTTGAAACAAGAACATGACATCTGCCTCATATCCTCTCTATGAGCCATTATAATACAGAATTCACATATTTACTAGGAGCCTGAAACATCTGGCAAATTGTCGAGTGTGCAAGTTAAGACTGCATAGTATAATATGAATTTCAATATATGGGTTTCCTGCAGCTATTACTCTATAACAGTGTTTCTCAAAGTGGTCTGTGAAACCACTCTGATAAACCTGCTTACTGGCTGCTCCAGTGTGTTTATTTACTGGCTCCGCAGCCAGGGAGTTTCTCAACTCCCATTTACTCCGGTTCACCATTTGTAGCCAAGGGGAGTGATTTTGCGGACCAATTTGAGAAACACCGCTCTATAGTTACAGGATACAATTCAGCAGTCCTTATTTGCACTCAATCTCCCATTGATTTCAATGGTAGTTTTGTCTGAATAAAGACTGGAGGATAAGGTTCATGATTTACTATAAGGGTATGTCTACACTACAGCACTAATTCGAACTAACTTAATTCGAATTAGTTAATTCAAACTAAGCTAATTCGAACTAGTGCATCTAGACCTAAAAACTAATTCGAATTAGCGTTTTGCTAATTCGAACTAGCATGTCCACATTGAGTGGACCCTGAACCGAAGTTAAGGCTGGCCGGAACCAGTGCCAGCAGGGCATCAGGTTAGGACTTAGAGTATGGAGCTGCTGCCTCAGGCTAGCCGAGGGCTGTGCTTAAAGGGACCCGACCCCCAACCCGGACAGACAGTTCTCAGGGTTCCCTGCTTGCTTGTCTACCTTGATGAGGGACAGCAAAGCAGTCCTGTCTTGGAGTGCCCTGAGTGCCCACACTCGGCACATCACAGCACTCGGCCATCAGCCCGGCTGCACTTGCCTCAGGCTGCCAGCCGGGGGGGTCAGTCGGGGGGCTGTCAGGATCTATGAGGCCCTGCAGGAGAGCTTCCACCCCGAGGAACCCGCAGAGCCACCCCAGTCCTCCATTGGGGGCTCGTACCCCATTCCTCCCTCACCTCCTTCCACTTACCCCTCCCTAGCCCCTTCCTGATGTAAAAATAAAGGACACGTGTGTTCAAAAATAGAATCTCTTTATTTAACAAAACTGGGAGGCGGATTAACCTCTGGGGAGACTGGGAAAAGGAGGTGGGAGAGGGGAAGAGAGAGGGTGCGAGAGGGGAGGAGGAGGGAGCTGGAAGGGGAAGCCAGGGAAGAAGGAGGAGGGGAAGTATAAAACTATAGTGCGCCATATCTTCAGTACTGTGTACAGATGTGGTCTCCTCACCTCAAAAAGATATTTTGGCCTTGGAAAGGGTTCAGAAAGGGCAACTACAATGATTAGGGGTTTGGAACAGGTCCCATATGAAGAGAGGCTAAAGAGACTGGGACTTTTCAGCTTAGAAAGAGGAGACTGAGGGGATATGATGAGGTCTATAAAAGCATGAGTGGTGTGGAGAGGGTGAATAAAGAAAAGTTCTTCATTAGTTCCCATAATAGAAGGACTAGAGGACACCAAATGAAATGAATGGACAGCAGGTTTAAAACTAATAAGCGAAAGTTCTTCTTCACCCAGGACATAGTCAACCTGTGGAACTCCTTGCCACAGGAGGCTGTGAAGGCTAGGACTATAACAGAGTTTAAAGAGAAGTTAGATAAATTCCTGGAGGTTGGGTCCATGGAGTGCTATTAGCCAGGAGGTAGGAACGGTGTCCCTGGCCTCTGTTTGTGGTCATTGTGTTCGGTCCATCCCCTCCGGGGTACCTGGTGTTGGCCGCTGTCGGCAGACAGGCTACTGGGCTAGATGGACCTTTGGTCTGACCCAGTACAGCCATTCTTAAGTTCTTATGTTCTAAGCTCAGGGGTCTCACTGGACCAACTTGATTTTCATGCAAACCTGCTCCTGGGTTCGCATGTGGCCTTTGGTGGCCACGCTGGCAGCTATCCTGCCCTAGACGGCCGCATTCCTGTGCCTAGCGCGGAGGTCATGGACGTTGGAGGACTCCCCCCAAACCTCAATGAGGTCCACGATCTCCGCACTAGACCAGGTGGGTGCCCGCCTCTTACGGCCCCGGGCAGGCTCCTGTGAGCTGCCAGCCTGGTCCTGGGAAGAGGGGGAGGGCTGGGTGGCAGCGGGTGGCTGGCTCATGCCGTGCCAGGTGCAGGGTCTGCTGACTGGGTGCTGGCAGGCTTACAACTGGCACGAGCACCGTAGCCAGACCGTGCCCCTTTAAGGGCTCCGGGGCCGGGAGGGGGGCAGAATAGTTTCCCTGGTTTGGCCCAGAGTGGCCACCAGGGCAAGCTGGAAAGGGCTAGCCTCCAACCAGTTCGAATTAAGTGGCTACACAGCCCTTAATTCGAACTACTTAATTCAAACTAGGCGTTAGTCCTTGTAGAATGAGGTTTACTTAGTTCGAATTAAGCGCTCCGCTAGTTCGAATTAAGTTCGAACTAGCGGTTTGTATGTATAGATGCTATGAAAGTTAATTCGAACTAACGGCTGTTAGTTCGAATTAACTTTGTAGTGTAGACATACCCTAACTTATGATATGACCTTATCATCTCAAATACAGAAAACCTTCCTCAAGAAATATATGAGTGGTACTGGGTGACAGACAGGGAAACCAATTTCCCTAGTAATTCATATCTCGTCCCCAGGTTTTACTGTCCCTGATCTTCACAGGTGTGAAAGGAAAAAAGATGGCTGGTTAATTAATTAGGGAACCCTATTGGTGCGGGGAATATTGGAGAGTTCTCCATTGTGCTATTGTCATATTCCTGTTGCTCGAAATGACAGCTATTAATATTTTATTGACTAGAATCTGTGGGGAAGAGTCCAGATGTGACCATTTCATTACTCTCTGTAAATGCATTTAAAGAGAAAGAATTCTAGGCTAATATAGGATTCCCACATATAGCAACCCACACTGTCAATAGCTAAATGCCCCTAAGAAATGGCAAATGCCATTTTCTGGCAGTGATAAATCACACAGGAATGATCTGCTCCAGAACCATATAAAGCCTGCACATTAAAAAAAGAAAGGTCCGTGTACTTCATTATTAATTTGTGTTCATTAAAATGTAACCATTTCCTTTTCCACATTTAGAATTGAGTGGAGGTTAAGTCAGCAATGCCCAAGGTTGCAGTTAAAAAAAAAACATCCTGTCTGCTGGAAAAAGGAATCTGCCTTGTTGGCTTTGGAAATATGAATCCCTTTGCACCAATCAATTCACAGAGGTTGGGAATTGAAGAAGTGTGATATCTAAATGGTTCTGCAGTTTAACTGAATGGTGCTGCTAAAGAGCACATCTTGAAAGCCCAAACAATATATCAGCAGCACACAAATGTGCTGTCTAGCCAAACCATTTCCAGTGGGCTTTTGCAGGTATCATCTGCTGAGGAACAGATTGAGAGTAGGCTGACATCCTCTCAAAGTACGTGCTAAGAACAGATTACCTGTGCTTTTGTGGAAAGGTCATTCTTTTTATTTGGGTGGAACAATGACATTTTCACTATTACCTGTCAATTGAAATCTTGATATCAGGTGAGAGTTCCAAAACACTCATGCCAAAAAAATTCTCAGATTCCTCTCTACTATAGAATAGCAGAATTGAAGCATCATAGAAGCTAGAGAAGGAAAAGTCCTTAAATCATCTATTTCTCCGTAAACTCAGACTGGTTCTTCTTTCAAGGAAGAACTTAGCATGATATGAAGGCCCCTCCCAGGGCAAAAATAACATGACCTTTTTTCCAACTCCACTTCCTTGGCTTGCCTCAAAAATTCATGAATAGTTCCTTTACAGCATTTTAAAAAGCATTTATGTTGAAATGACTATAACAGAAAATGAAAAAGCTAAAGATTCATAATGTGATGTTGACTGATGTTTACACACTCACAGAAGCCAGCATAATCAAGTCATATTTCTCAGTTTTCTATTTTCTTATGTGCACATGTAGTATTTTCTGTGGTCAAACACTTAGTTCCACTAAAATCAATAGGCTTGTGAGTGTGTAAATGTACCTAATATGGTATCTTCAGTAAAGCCAAGTTGCAATGGCTGAGAAATAAATAACTTTTTCTGGCCTTCTATAAGTTCAGCAAACCAGTTTTTAAAAATAGTATGTGCATCATTTTGTGTAGAGAATTACGGATACATAATGGGTAATTCAAAGCAAATACCCAAGTGTATGTCTAAGACAAAGTGTAGTTTTGTGCCTGCAGTTAACATTTTTTTGCAGATGCCATTGTGAGAACTGCACACAGCAATGAAATACAGAGTAGCACATATATGTTTGCACGCAACTTGGAAAACATGGTTTACAACACCAATCATTGTAGTGCATTACTTTCATTTTTTTCAGTTAATGTGTGTGTGTGTTTGTGTGTGAGAGAGAAACAAGGAATGTGTGTTACTCTGGTCACTCAGGGTATGTCTACACAGCAGCGTTATTTTGGAATAACTGATTTTATTCCAAATTAATAAAGAGTGTGTCTACACTGCAAGCCATTATCATATATATAGTAGCCCAGTGTCTGTGAGTCTGTAACGCTGAAATGCTGGCTGTTCCCTCTGGGAGGTGCTGTTGCCTGAAATGCTGGCTGTTCCCTCTAGGCGGTGCTGTTGCCTGAAATGCTGGATGTTCCCACTAGGCGGTGCTGTTGCTGAAATGCTGTCTGTTCCCTCTGGGCAGCCCGTGCTGCATGGGGAGTGCGGGGCCCAAACGGCCGCTTGCGCCGCTTGCTCCCCTGCAGCGGCCCAGCTGAGCGGCGCAGAAGTCAGCCGAGTGCCACGGTGGGAGGGAAAGGGGGGCGGGGCATTGATGTGCGGCGTGACAGCGGCTCCAGGCCCCGCCCCCTGGCTGTGAACGTCACCGCCCGCCCCCCTTCGCCTCCCGCCGTGGTGCTCGGCTGACTTCTGCGCCGCTCAGCCAGGCTGCCGCGTGGGAGCAAGTGGCGCAAGCGACCGTTTGGGCTCCACGCTCCCCATGCAGCACGGGGAGTGCGGAGCCCAAACAGCCGTTTGGGCTCCGCGGTCCCCCGAGTGAGAGGCAGGAGCGGGAGGAGAAGTGAAAGAGAGAGACAGAGAGAGAGGCAGGAGGCGGAGGAGAGCTGAGAGAGAGAGAGGGAGGGAGGCAGTAGGAGGAGGAGAGAGAGAGAGAGAGAGAGAGACGGAATGAGAGACCAGAGGCTCAGGAGAGAGAGACCGACGTGGAGGAGAGACCTGAAAATCCCGTCTTATGATGGGCTAATTGGCTAGTTTCAAAATAATGGCGAACTGGAGGACTTCTTACTCTGACTCCTGTAACCCTCATTTCACAAAGAGTAAGGGAAGTCTAAAGAAGAGTGTTCTTCCTTTGACTTCCTGCTGTGTAGACAGTGCCAAAAGCCAAATCCCCAAACTCCCACCTAGAACCCACACCCCTCCACACTCTAAACCCTTCGTTCCCATCCCAGAGTCCACACCCTGCACCCCCCAAAATCAGCCCCACCCTAGAGCCTACATGCCTAGCCCAGAACCCAACCCCACTTCCATACCTTATCTCCTGTCCAAATTCTAGAATCCCCAGGGGTGGGGTAGGGTCAGGGCAGAGTTTTCCTTGGTTTTCTGCCTTTGGAAAGCTGGCAACCCTAGTAACAGCCAACATGTAAGCCATAACCATAGCATACATGTAAACTACTATCATAGTACACTGAAGTGAATGCACTACACTCTGGGCTGATCTACACTACAAATTTATACAGGCTGAACCTCCCAAATCCAGAACTCTCGGGTCCAGCAACATTCATGGTCCAGCAGAGCCACTGATATTGCTGGACCAAAGGCCCCAGAGGCAGGAGTGACCCAGCCAGAGAACACAGGACAGGGGAGCCCTGGCTGGGCCAGTAATGGCTGGGCCAGGTAGCAGCTGAGGAGCCCCAGCCCGGCTGTGGAACCCCCAGCTTCAGTGGGACCAGGTGGGGGAGAGGAGCCCTGCCCCAGCCGAAGAACCCCCATATTAGTGGGACCAGGTGGTAAATGGGGAGCCCCCACCCTGGCCAGGGAACCCCTGGTGTCAGCCAGGCCAAGCAGTGAATGAGGAGCCCCTGCCCCAACTGGGGAACTCACTGCAGCAGCAGGGCCAGGTGGCCCCAGGCTGGAGAACCCCAGGGAACGCACAGTGGGAGCAGGACGGGCCCTGGCAGTGGGGCCAGTGGCAGCTGGGCAGCCATGGCCAGGGAGCTCCCTGGCGTTATCGGGCCAGGGAACCCCCACTGGCAGCGGGGCTGGGGTGGATGGGTGGCCAGAGAAACCCCAGTGGCAGAGGGCTGGGTGGCCCCAGCTGGGGAACTCCCCGGCAACATCGAGGCCAGGTGAGGCTGGGCAGCCCTAGCCAGAGAATCAATCCCTGGTGACAGTGGGGCTGGGTTGGTTGGGTGGCTATGGCCAGAGAAAACCCGACAGCAGCGGGGCCAGGCGGCAACAGGAAACTCTTGACTGGAGAGCCTGTGGAATCTCCAGTGACAGCGGGGCGGGCAGCAGGGCTGGTGGTGGCTGGGTGGCCCCAGGAACCCCAGGGAACCCTGGTGGCAGCAGATCTGGCAGCAGGGTGGGAGTCTCAGCCTTGGGAGCCGTGGAGTGGGGCAGTCAGCATGGGAATATTGACCTCTCCTGGTCCAGCAAACTCCCTGGTTTGGGACCGCTCAGGTCCCATGGGTGCCAGACCAGGGAGGTTCAACCAATAGTGGTGCAGCTGAGTCACTGTAGCACCTGGTGAAAACGCTCTATGCCAATGAGTGAGAACTCTCTGGTCAGCTAAATAACCCCACCTCTGAGAGAGGCAGTAGCTATGTTGGTGGGAGAAGCTGTCCCCCCGGCTATCTACATGGGTGGTTAAGGTCAGTATAATTATGTCACTCTGGCATCTATAATTTTCAGTCAGGTGCTATTTAATGCTCCATGGAACCATGCTATATAAGGTAGTAAAGTAAGAATACTTGGCATAATAAGATATTTATGTACTTCAGGTATTTCTATATACTTGTCTCAGGATTTTCCTTCTAAACAGCAACTGGGATGTGTTTTCTGTACCATCAAAATAATCTCTGGAAAGGGTGTAGTGAGGTATGGCCTGTAATATGTGTTTCCATAATGGAAGACCTTAGAATATAAGCATGTATGGAATATCCAAAAGGGGAGAATAGTCATAGAAGAGTTTTTCCCTCAGACCTCTTACATGGAGGACCAGAATCCTGGTCCCTACTAAACTGTTAGGAAAACATGTGCATGCCATAAAGCAATGAGTCTCACCAGAAAATCTGACAGTAGCAAGTGTTGGGACCAGTCAGATTCTGAGTGGAAACAAGATCCATGTTCACTTGTATGAGAGAGTTAGTGAATAGTCCCAGCATGCTCCCAAAAACTACCTGCTCAGGATCTGCTCATGCTGAAAGGCAGTTGCATCCTTAAACTACTTCATTGGAAGGTTAATTCTTATGCTTCAGTTTGGGGGACAATTGATCCAGTCTGGTTCAACATATGCTAATATTAGGGAAATAAATTTGGTGCCATAAATCCTGGTCATACTGGACATGCAAATAACCATAAAGATGACTTGGCTGCACAAATTTTCCATGCAACTATCATGGAACTCCCTTCATGTGAATGACATTTGTTTAGACAATAATCCTTTATGTAAATGAACAAGTATCATTTTACATACAAAGCTCCCCGCTTTTAAAAAAGCAATTTTTGCAAGTACAGTATATGCTTTGATATATGCAATTTAGTTTCCTGCAAAGACTGGCAAAAGAAAGCAGGTGCAATTTGATAAAGGCAGACAACAACTAACATAAACAGGCATAGAGCAATCTTTGTTTTATTCCTTCAAAACACTGACATGTGCCCTAACAATACTGTCTAATAGAGAAACAGCAATATACTGTTCTCTGAGGCACTGTCAAAGAAACCTGAACCTGATGTCACTCCTCAGCTAACACAGCATGCCAGTGTTATTAAATTAGCAATGATTTATATACCACTTCTACTGTACTAATTGTACCAGTTCTGCAGTAAAGACTAGTCTCTCTCAAGTACCAGTCTATACCAGTTAGATTTTTTAAACAGATAACTGTATTGATCTGGAAAAGAACTCTACACTAATCAAATAAGGTTATTCTTCACTATCAGGTTCAAAAAGTCAAAAGTTGATTACAAGAAATTCTGGCTCATTTTCCCATAAAAATTACACCCCATGATGACACAATACAAGAGGCATCAGGCACTTTGAGAGTACCTTGTGAGAAACTTCTCCAGATGTTTATTCCGTATAGCTTTAGATGGGCGCTCAGAAGGAAATTGTAACAATCTTTCTACACAAGCACAAAATTACTTGTTGGGGGGTGTAAAAATCAATAGGTTTGGAATGGCCTTTTTGCATTGGTGGTTAAGGATTCAGCCACAGAAGGCATTGCCCTTGGACATATTTTTTCCTTTTGTTTTGTAGTTTGCGATGATAGGGTCTGGTTGAGACCAGTATTATGTTTTGATGTATATAACCTTGCTCTCTCTCTATTCTGTAGCCTAGGAAACCAGGTAAGTATGAGGCTGCTCTACCTTGTTGTGTCTCTTGCTTATCCTCATTGGATCTGCATAATATTTTTAGAGTCAACTTCCTTGTAATCTCTGTGATTTGTTAGTTTGTAGTACAGTATAAAAGTGTTGATTTAATTAGAAATTCTGTGAATAGTAATTAGGGGCGGATATAATTGTATTCATTATTTGCTTATTAATATTCATTTTATGGGAGTTAACATTACTAAATAAGGCTTTAGGAAAAGTAGTGATAAACATGTGAATTGATATACTAAAATAGATAACAGATTCTGACTACTGCTAGGTTGTTGCCACTCGGACATTGTGTTGAATGTCCAAGGTAAACATGTGTAGGCAATAAAGCTGTCCCTTTTACCCCATCCACTCCCGGGTCACCTGTTTCTTCTCTAACATTACTCACAACATGTGCTGTCAGCTCTGTACAGACTCTTCCTTCCTAACATAATCCCTCCTCATTTATTACTCTCCAAAATTTCTTTCCTCCTCCAGTTTCTTCTGAGCTCATCCAAGTTTCCCAATTAGGCTTTGGGTAGGTTCTTGATCTTACAGAAAGTAAGCTCTCTGTTTGCAAAAGAAGTGTTATTTAAAAGGGTTCCATTTATATTTTATTCTAAAAATAGGAATTACATACTCATTCACTGGACTACTAAAAGTGTTCAAAATCTATGTTAAACAGTAGTATTTCCTTAGAGATTGTAATCTTTAATTTGAATTCAAAGCCCCTTTAATATACTATGAAGAAACTAGCATTGAAGATGGTGGCTAGCCCACATCCTGAGTGACTTAGAGAAAAAGTGACCCTAATTTGACCTGCTTATTTTTTACTTAAATTCAAAACCACTGTATACTTTCTTTATTTCTACTCAGTAACATATTGGAGTCACACTAGTACCCTACTTGTTTTCGCAATGGGATCCTCATTCCAAAGATATCTAGTAATTATAATTTATTACCACATTTACCCAGTGTTGCTAGGGTTCTTAAGTCAATTAAGTTTGTGTAATTTCCCCTCACTTCTTGACAGTGATGAAGGGAAACAGCCAACAATGTCTGTACGAATCAGGGGATGAGAGATTCAGCCAGCAACATCCCCATGTGAATCATCCCCACCCTAACCTCCCTACAGGTTACCTGGAGGGTGGGAGGCTTGGGGCAGGGGCAGTCCCAGATAGGGGTGGCACCCCCAGCTAGCTGCTTTCACCTGCCTAGAGAGCGTGTCTTTTTTTTGTATGGGTTTTCTGAGAAGCAATTCTATTCCAGACACATCCCATTTTCTTCACACAAAAGTTCTGATGCGAGGAAGTTGTATACTGATTTGGTGGTCCTAGCTCTTATCATTTAGGAGTTCTTGAACAGACAGAAAGACCAACAGACAGAGACAAGCTCTCTAAAATATATAGTAGATTTAATTCTGGCATTTTCCTTTTTACTTATTCAAACTTCTAATTTTCCTCTTTTCTTTCTTCCATTGATGTAGTTATGGATTCTCTATTTGCCTCGCTGTCTTGAATCCTTGACAATTTTTTTGCCTCTCCCCCCCATATTTTTGTCTTCCCCCAGTGATCAGGCTACGGGCTGGCTCCAGCCATTCCTGGGGCATGCGCGGCTCTGCCCCTGAGCGCACTGCGCATGCGCGGCCTCCCCCCCCCGGCGCACTGCGCTCCTTCCAGCTGCAATTGGGCGCGCAGCACCTGATTGCAGCTCTAAAGCGCGCTGCGCGGCCCCAGCCCCGGGCATGCGGTGCCCCTTCCAGCTGCCATCATGCGCCCCCCATAGGTTGGCGCCCCTTAATCAGCCCTGATCAGGCTGACTTCCACCACCACCAATTTGTTCCCTCCTCCTTCAGTTCTGCCACCTTTCCAGCTAAAGAACGGCCCCTTTCCAATTTATCTGATTGCCATGCCTGTGATCCCTGCCATCACTTTAGCACCTTCGAGTCACTCCTTAAACTCTTCCTCTTCCTGCCATCACATCTCTCTCATCCCTTCCCTTACCCCTTAATGCCTCACTCTCTTCTGGCACTTTCCTCTCACAACACAAGCATGGTGTAGTCTCTCCCAGCCTAAAAAAGCCACCCTTTACCCCAGTTGTCTCTCTAATTAACACTCTAGCGTCCTTCTCCTTTTCATACCTACCCTAACTGAACACTCTGCTGGTGTTTGGAGTGTTTCTTCTTCAGTGAAACCATAGACCCTCTCCAACCCAGCTTCCCTTGGACCACACTGAAAGCACTCTTGCGAATTTCTCTAAACTTCAGAACAAGTACTCTTGATGTGTCAATTGACTTTGACACTGTCAGACAGGCTCCTGTTCTTGAAAGCTTGGTTCTCCTCCTACCCTCAGTGTGGCCATTGAGATAACACAAAGGCCTCATGGTGATACAAATAATAATACGTAATAGCTGTATGCAAGACCAGACTAACACGGCTACATCTCTATTACTATACCACATTTAGGATTCTATTTACAAGCAAAAATGCTCTGAGCTTTACAAGAACACACTCTCTAACACCCTTCTAGAGGCTAGAACGCGAGTAAATTTAAATGTGCTTTTATCTAAATACAAAAGGTCCCACAACAACATCTGAGATTCATAGATTTTAAAATAGTCAGTAATGGCAAGTTGTTTCAATGATCAATTACCTCAGTGTAAACAATTTTTTGCCTTTTTTTCCCAGTAGGAATTTAAATTTCAACTTCTGGCCATTGGCTCATGCTTTACCTTTTTCTGCTAGATTGAAGATATGAGTTTTCATGCTGTTGGGCAGCACAGAACAAGTTATGTTTCTCCACAAATTTTTGTTCTTTTATCGATAGCTCTTATCAAGCTAGTGCTACGTTAGCATAAGCAGCAGTAGCGGAGGCATTGTTGAGCCATGCTGAGCACAAACCCTCCTGAAACCAGAAATCATGTACTTGACGTGGCTCAGCCAGTTTCCTTTGCTACCACTATCCTTACTACTATGGCTACACTGCTATTTATACTCTTAGTAGCTTGATGAGAGACTGCACAAGTATGTGTACATGAGCTCACAGTATAGATGTAGCCAGAGAGGGGCCAAGTTTTGGTCCTATAAGTCAGAATATGGACCACTCAAGCATTTGTAGAAATAATAGGGCAATATTTTAACTTATTGAAATCTATAATGGGCTCAATTGTGTTATGGATTTTACCTTTTCCTCCTATGTAGGTTACTTTGTCTGCACTGAAGTTCTAGGAAATAGACCAGATTAGTGTCTCTTTTATAAATGTATTATAAGTTTAAGCAAAATTTGTCACTAGCTAGGTGATATAGTTCTCCTGTCTTAATTTATAAGAGCATATTAAATTGGGCAAAGTGATATTAAAATTGAAATATAATCAATGTCAATGGTTTGAACTGTCTCACCATTACTGCAATTAGTAATTAAATCCCACTAAACAAATTAATAAAAAAAATCCTTGTTTTACAGAAAGGTTGATGGGAGACTCCCTTTTCCTTTAACTTGATTAATTTAACTTAAAATCTGCTGCAAGCAGCCGCTGTAACTTTGCCTGGATTTTAAGGATGTAAACTCTTAAAATGATTTCCCAACAGCTTTCCTTTTGGATACTTCTCTCCCATTAAGCTTTACTGTTGATAGCAATTATACTGTGTTTGGGTTTGTCTATTGTATTTTCCTCCCCATGCTGCACAATGCCTGTAGTTTTCCAATAGTCTGGCACAAACATAAAAGATTTCTCAAACTCTAGTCTTACAGCAGCCTTAGAATGATATTGGTTTAATCCAGAGATCCTTCACTGTTTTAAGTGGGAAATGATTCCAGCATCTTCAAATTGCTCTGCAGAAGGGCTTTCCATTCAAAGTTTTTAACCCATGTGATTGGCCTTAGCTTGAACTTAAGCTGATATTCACTGGTATCTTCACTGATGATAAGATATGAGCTGTACTTTCACATGCAGTGGGGTTTGATCTTCGCTCTCTTGGTTGCACCTCAGATTTGGTTTAGTCTTGATTGTTTAAATATAATTTAGGGTTTATTCATGGTAATGTATGTGCTCATTTTCATACTTTGTCATGCCAATGAGTTAATTATGACACTGGGAAAATATCCCAAGAAGTGGGATAGCAACTAGGCCAAATATGTAACCTTTTGTCCTAATAACCCTTTGCCTACATACAAAAAACTGCATACAAAAAGCTGCTAGCTTTTGTTCAATATTTTGGCCAGCCGAAGTCACTCAGGTTTAAATCCAGAAATGGTCCTATGTTTCTTACATATTGTATATCTTCAGCTACATCTCTCTACTTATCAAAGTATTCAGTTTGTGAATGGCATACCTAATGAGGTGCCCCATGACTATTTTGCAGCATGGGATTAAAGTTAGTTCTCAGTGCTGCTCATGTTATGACAGCAGAGCCAAGGTAGGTGGAATCACTGAGAATCTCAACTGGATGGTCACCCACTAGGTTGCCAGAGCTTGCAAGGGGTTTAAAATTACCAACCAGAAGAATTTTTATTTTCCTCCAATTAATTTTCAGTCCAACTTTTGCTGCTGAACTTTCTGATATTGAACAGTGTCTGCAGCCACAGAGGAAAAGCTGGTCCAACAATTTCAGACTGAAGATCCCAAATGTTTGTTCCCCTTGTTTATAGACTGTGATCAAGGCACCCTTCAGTGTTCTCTTTACTCATTTGGTTCCCTTAACCATTTTCCACAATATCTAGCTTCTAATTTATATGTATTACTAACAACTTCCCCTTTCTTCCGTTTTTTATATATATGGTTTTCACTTCCTTTAAACCAAATTAATTATTAAACCTTCATGGCCTTTGTGACGGGGCGGCATCGCCCCGCACTGGAACGCCCCCCGTGGACCTTCCGACAGAGAGGCAGGGGGCGGCCCGCGCCGGGGCGGAGAACCACGGGGAGTCCCACTGGGGAAGCGGCGGCGGCCTCGGCGGACAGCCGAGCGAGGGAGGCATCCAGGCGGGACCAGGTGACGCTCGGGGTGACGTCAAGGGAGGCGTCATCCCCGTGAGCCAGGGGGAGGCGCGGGGGGATGACGTCATGGGGGACGTCATCACGGGAGGCCGGGAGGGAAATTTAAAAGACGCTCTGGGGATGAAAGGGGCGGAGAGGAGGGGAGGTGGCGACCAGGGAAGGAGGCCAGCAGTGGGACTCCGGAGTGGCCTGGAGGTGAGTCTTAACTCGGGCCCTCCGGGCTACCGAGAGTAGGACGCAGGGAAGAAGAGACCCAGGGCGGGGTGTGGACCCTGAGAGCGGGGGAGTTTAGGGGTTACGACCCCCTCCGCTGGGTAGGGACACAAGTCCTTACCTCAGGGCCCTGGGTCGGGGTTCAGAGAGAGGGTGGGCCCGAACCCCCTTCCCCACCCAGGGCGACCTCAGCTTAGCCTTGAGTAGGCTACTCCTCTCGCAGAGTGGCCCGAGAGCCATTGAAATACTTGAACTAGGTGCCGGACGTAGAGCACAAAGGGGTGAAATAGGGGTTCGGACGTGAACCCCACGGGACAATACGTAACAGCCTTCCTCCCCTGAAAGTAAATGCCACAATGCACTGAATCAGACTGATAACTCCAAAACATGCATCTATCTGATGACACCAGCAATATGTTCTCATGAAGACTGTCACAATGACTCATTTTTATTATTGAGAGGTGCCTGCTGAAAATTGCCTCTTCATATATATTTTATATAGCAATGCTAGTCTCTCTCAGGTATTTAAGTGCTTATATGGCCCCCATCAACACTGTATCTAAGTGTTTAACAATCTTAAATACATTCATTCTCCCAATATCCTTACGATGTATGGAAGAGCTATTATTCCCATTTTACCTATGGCAGTGGCTCTCAGACTGTGGTCCGCGGACCACTATGCCTTCCAGGTGGTCCATGGCTTGAGCACAGTCCCCCCACTCTTCTCACAGCAGGGAACCCTTGTGCATGCTGCAGCCTCACACCCCCACCTCCCTCACATGACATTGAAATGCCAGATTCTGGCCAATGGGAGCAGTGGGGGGCCGTGCCTGGGACACGATGACTACAAGCAGTGTGGGGAGCAAAGAAGTTCCCCTTCTTTCCCTCATGCCCAGAGCCTGCAGTCCCAACCCTCTCACGCACCCCACGCTGAGACCCCACACTCCCAGACTGCTCCTGCACCCTTCCCCCTGGCCAGACACCCCACACTTCCAGCCTGCTCCTGAACCCTCCCTCCTGTCCAAACACCCTACCCTCTGTCTGCTCCTGCACTCTCCCTTGCTCCTGCACCCTCACCCCTGGCCAGAAAACCTTTCCCCACCCTTCTCCTGCACCATCGCTCCTGGCTAGACATCCTACCTTTTGCCTACTCCTTCCTGCCCCGGCCAGAGACCCTTTCCCGGCTCCTTCCCTGCACCCTCCCTCCTGGCCAAACACCCTATCCCCATCCAGCACCTGCACCCACCCTTGCTCCTGCACCCTCCCTCCTGGCCACACACCCGACTTCCAGCCTGCTCCTGCACCTTACCTCCCACCCAGACCTCACACCATCACCCTCTCCTCTACCCCACCTCCTGCCCAGATCCTGCACCCTCATCCCTATCCCACTCACTGGCAGCCCTGTTCTGTACACTGAACCCCTCATTTTTGTCCCCACTCCAAAGCCTAAATGGATCCACAAAATCCACTAACTCCAGTACTCCAGAAGAGCATATCTGGCCCATGGGAAGCCCTGAATCTCAGTTCTCTCTGCCTCTCCCACCATAGGGCTGAATTGCCAGAGGAGTGAGATGTCTCAGTTGGGGGCCCACATCAATGAGGGTTTTTGGAGGAGTTTTTTTGCTTCTCACTGATGTTTCTTTGGGTCAGTGGCCTCCAACCCAGAAAAAGTTCCCTACCCCTGCCATAAATAAAGAAAACATTGAAACCTTTTGTATTGGACATCAATTAATATTTTACTGTGTTTAAAATGAAGTTTGATAAACTAACATGAAGAAAAAAGTTTCAGAGGGATAGCCGAGTAGTTTGTAACTGGCAAAACTTTAAAAAAAAAGTCTTGCACTTAATCTGTTTAATAATTTTAATTAAACCATTCTCCATAGCTGCAGCACTAGCAAAAGGACTTGGGTGTAATTATGTAATTAATGGCAAGTTTCCATTAGCAACTGGTGCTCTGCAGAAAGGTTTACATTGAGCCAGATGGGCCGCAGGCCAAAAAGTTTGAGAACCACTGACCTATGGGGAATTAAGCTGTGTGATTGAAGTACTTAGTGTGTGTGTGTGTATATATATTTATAAATATATATACACACACACTAAGTGGCTTGCCCAAGGTCACACAGGAAGTCTGTAACAGCAGAGGAACTTGGATCTCCCCCCTGTGTTAAGCTAGCATGCTAACCATCCTTCCTATCTCCTCTTAACACAATTTTGTTTCGTGTTGGTTTAAATCATGTTGGCTTAATATCATAGCTTGGAAGATCATATGAACTAAAAAGGATATGCAGGTTTCTGAGTGGTAGGTATTTACTGTAAACAACCTGGATTAGTAAGTATTGATTACAGTTTTCTAAACCATGAAATAATTTTTAACGATGGTATAAATGGTAGTTCTTGTAATGCATATTTTCTTGTATTAATACAGGAAGGATTAAAACATGCAAACAATATACAACATAAAATTTACTAAGTCCATTAAGATTATTATGGTTTTGGCCAATATTTATATACACTAATTTTCTTATGGTTTTATTTATTTGACAGTTACATTATCAGGAATAATATATATACAGCATATGAAGAAATGCCTACTCACTTGTTTTATTCAAATAATATTACTGAGTCATACTCAGTGGTGCATGTTACCCAGTTTGTCTTTTCCAGGGCCTGTATAAGTAAAAACCAAATTGCCTATGATGGTACCTTTGCATTAATCATATTCCCATAACTCAGGCACTTAGTTCCACTAAAATCAATAGGCTTGTGAGCGTGAAAGTGCAGAAGTAAAATACAAGCATAATAAATAGTCCAAATCCTATGTTGGCAAATACTTATTTAATTCTTCCATACTTATTTGCATGACCGATCTTTTCTTTGCATAATTTCAAGGTTTTGATCTACAAATGGATTTTAATTTGTGTTCTTTTGAAGAAACAGCCTTTTGGGAATGAAGGAAGGTAAAGGCTAATCAGAGAGTAAAATATAGACTGATAAAAGTTGTACATAATGAGTCTGGACTCCACTGCTATGAGAAATGTAATTATTATTACTCTTTGTGTTACTTAAAAGGCCCCCTGTGCCGGATGCTGTATAAACACAGAGATTTGAAGGGCATGTCTATACCGCAGCGTTATTTTGAAACAAAAAAGTGCGCGTCTACACAGCAAGCTGTTATTTTGAAATAATGTCAAGATGGAGGACTTCTTACTCCAGCTTCTGTAACCCTGATTTCACAAGGAGTAAGGGAAGTTGGAGGAAAATGTTCTTCCTTCAACTTCCTACTGTGTAGACAGCACCAAAAGCCGAATTAAGCTATTTCGACTTCAGCTATGCAACTTGATGTAGCTGAAGTTGCATAGCTTAATTTGACTTTTGACATGCAGTGTAGACGTGCCATAAAATATAGTCCCGACTTTGAAAAACTTACAATCTACTTACAAAACAGATTAGACATATACAGAAAATATTTTCCTTCCTTTAAAGGTAGAAAACCAAGGCAAAGTGAGATGAAGTGACTTGTCTAAGGACATGCAAAAAGTCTGCTGTACAAACTTGAGCCAGAATCTCACTCCAATGCCTGAACTACAACAACCATCTGCTATTTAAACAACAAGGGCCAAATTCAGACATGCTCTAAGGCTCAGGTTTAGCAAAACAATTATGCACGTGCTTAACTTTAAGCATGTGATTGAATCCTATTAATGACAGTGGGTCTTAAGCGTGTGCTTACCTGCATTGCTGGATTGGGCCCAAAATGCGTGCAATTCCCAATGAAGTCAAAACTGGGAGTGTCAGCCTTCTCTAGATCTAAATTTCCCCCATTTCAGGGACAAGTTATATTTAATGCAAGAGATGTTATATGTGTATGTAGATAAGAATGTATGTAAGGGATGCCATTTGACTGAGTTCAGAGGCAAGCATCTGTTTGATTAGCTCCACCCATTGCACCTGGGGAAAAGACTTGCAGTTTAACTGGCTGATCCTCATAAAGGAGGAGCAGGAAAAGGACAGAAACAGCTCCAATACATACCAGAGGCTGAAGTGACTGCTGGAAGGAACTGCTTCCAGAAATAAAAAAATGTTCAGAAGGGAGACGGTGGGAAGTCCTATTATCAAAAGACTCTGAAGTAAGAACCTGGAATTTTGGGATGAGGAACTTTAATGGGTGGGTAGGGAGATAAGGAACAGACTTTGGGAAGTTTTGCTCTTTATTCAGGAGACCTGAAATAAAAGAAAAGAAACCACGACAATTGATCAGGCTGGAAACTACCTCTCCTGGACTCAGTGAGAAGGTTCCAGGCAGAATTCCCACAGGGAGGAAGCTAGCTCAGTGAGAGCAAACTGGAGTCCTGTTGGAAGAGGGTGCAATATGACTCTGACAGTAGGTGAAATACCCACACATCTTTTAACTTATATTTCAAATTCTGATTGGATTTTACTGCTCCACATGTATTTCTTCGAGATAATCAGAAACTCATGCCTTGCTGTCACTGACTTAATAGTAAAGAGAAAAGATAGCTCACTGCATGGCTAATGAATTATGCTATACATAGAATAGATTAGACTGTGGTATTAGCTCGATTCAGAGAGGACAGTTGTCCGGTCCTTAAGAGTCACCATCCAGTGGTCACTCTAGTTAGGATTAGTAGAAAGTTTCAGGATTCAAATGGAATAAAGACTGAATTAGTATCATATTGTGATCCCGTCAGGATTCCATCTATGACAAAGTCAGTCCTGGAAACTATGAGAGATTGGTTGAGGGAAGACGTCTCAGCTCTAGAATGGTGAAGGCCTTGTTCACTATGGGTATGTCTAGACTACATGGCTCCATCGATGGAACCATGTAGATGAGTTGACTAGACATAGGAAAATGAAGCTGCGATTTAAATAATTGCCGCTTCATTTACATCAAAATGGCCGCTGCACTGTGCCGATCAGCTGTTTGGCGGCACGGCGCGGTAGTCCTTGGGGTGTCGAATGCCTCGTGAAATGGAGCGTCCAGACTACCACGCTGTGCCGCCAAACAGCTGATCGGCACAGTGCGGTGGCCATTTTGATGTAAATGAAGTGGTGATTATTTAAATCGCCGCTTCATTTTCCTATGTCTAGTCAACTCAACTACATGGCTCCGTCGACGGAGCCATGTAGTCTAGACATACCCTATGAGCTGAAAAAAGGTTACCTCAAGTTAACTGGAGACACCTGAGGCCAGTTAAGGACTGCTAGTGACGTTTGAAAAACCCTTCTTCTGGTGAGACTGAGAAAGGGAGTGATGAGAGGCAAACTGCTGCAGGAGTAGTGGCAGCAGGAAGGAAAAGCTTCCCTGGGTGGTTGGCTATCTCCCCTTACTATAGGGAAAGAAACTAAGTTAATTCCTACTTGGGAAGGATTGGAAGCTAGGAGACAGTGTAGCAAGGTAATGTCCCAGACAGGGAAATGGAAAGGAAAAGTATTTCTGTTTACATTGTCAATTTGGTTTTTGTTTTTATTTTTCCTTAAGAGAACTTCTTGGGCCTACCCTGAGGCCTACCATGAAAGCAGGGAAAAATAAAACTAGAGTGAAGAGAAAAACCCTCCAAAGTGAAACTGATTTACTCGAGGCCCCCTTTGCCCAAGGCAGAAGAGCTGAGGTGAGGAAAGTAACATGCCATAGGTTATGCTGTTGTCCGAAGCTCAAAAGTAAACAAAACCACTGCCCATAATGGAGTTATGCCACTGATTTCAATGGGGCCAAGGTTTCACCCACTATCTCTTCTGTGGATAATATCCACAGCCATGACCTAATCCACAGACCAATAGTAAACCAGACATCTTCACACTGCATTTCCACCAAGGATTTCATCCTTTACCTGAGATGATCATCTCCAGAGATTAATTTGTAATCCCTGATAACTCAGGACATCTGGAAATAAAAAAAAGTGACTTTGATGCACAGGGCCAAAATTAATAGCCATTAAGTGAATGAGGACATTTTAAAGCAAGGAACATAGTAAATATCTGGGGGTATGTCTACACTACAGCGCTATTTCAAATTAACTTAATAGTTAATTCGAATTAACCTAATTCGAATTAACGCATCTACACACAAAAACTATTTCAAAATAGCGTTTTGCTAGTTCGAAATAGCGCGTCCACACTGAGTGGACCCTGAACCGAAGTTAAGGCTGGCCGGAACCAGTGCCGGCAGGGCATCAGGTTAGGACTTAGTGTGTGGGGCTGCTGCCTGAGGCTAACTGAGCTCTGTGCTTAAAGGGACCCTACCCCCACCCTGGACAGACAGTTCTCAGGGTTCCCCGCTTGCCTGTCTACCTCGATGAGGATAGCAAAGCAGTCCTGTCTTGGAGTGCCCTGAATGCCTGCACTCGGGACACCACAGCACTCAGTCACATGGAGCCAGAGCTGCCTCTGGGCATGCCGGTGCGTTTCGTGGGGTCGTTGCCATCAACCTGGTTGCACTTGCTGCAGGCTGCCATCCGGGGGGGTCCATTGGAGGGCTGTTAGGATCCAGGAGGCCCTGTGGGAGATCGTCCACCCTGAGGAGCCCTCAGAGTCACCCTGGTCCTCCCCACTGGGGGCTCGTGCCCCATTCCTCCCTCACGTCCTTCCACTTACCCCTCCCTAGCCCCCCTTCCTGATGTCAAATAAAAGACACGTATGTTCAAAAATAGAAACTGGGTTTATTGAACAAAACTGGGTGGGGGGGGATGAACCTCTGGGGAGACTGGGAAAAGGAGGTGGGAGGGGAAGAAAGAGGGTGGAGAGGAGGGGAAACCTGGGAGGAGGGAGCTGGAAGGGAAGCAAGGGAAGAAGGGGAGAGGGGAAGCTCAGGGCCCAGGGTTGGGGGTCTCGCCGGACCAACTTGATTTTCATGCAAACCTGCTCCTGGGTTCGCATGTGGCCTTTGGTGGCCAGGCTGGCAGCTATCCTGCCATAGACGGCCGCATTCCTCTGTCTAGTGTGGAGATCGTGGATGTTGGGGGCATCTCCCCCAAACCTGAATAAGGTTCATAATCTCCACCCTGGACCAGGAAGGTGCCCATCTTCTCCAGCCCCTGTCAGGCTCCTGGGAGCTGGCAGACTGCTCCTGGGGAGCAGTGGAGGGCTGGCTGCCAGTGGCTTGCTGGCTCATGTTTGGAGCCACTGGGTCAGGGGCCCCGGTGGCCACTGCTGGCTCTGGGCTGGCAGGCTTGGAGCTGGCACAGGCACTGTGGCCAGAGTCTACCCCTTTAAGGGCTCCGGGGCTGGGGGAGAGGAGAGTAAGTTTTCCTGGTTGTGCCCAGAGTGGCCACCAGGGGAACTGGGAAGGGCTGGAGGCCCCCTATTTCGAATTTGGCATTACTCCTCGTAGAATGAGGTTTACCAAATTCAAATTAAGTGCTCTGCTATTTCGAATTAATTTTGAAATAGCAGTTTGCATGTATAGACACTATTAAAGTTAATTCAAAATAACGGCTGTTATTTTGAATTAACTTTGCAGTGTAGACATACCCTAAGCTACTCCATCACCACAACAGCTCAGTTTGGTCATACAGAGCAGCTAGAGAAAGACTGAATCATTTATTATCTCACTACATATTTGATGACCATGAAACCAACACAGACACATAAACAAACAGGAGCCAAACCAAAGAGTTGCAAAAGACCATTTGGTAAGTGGGAGTTAGGTGAAAGGTCTACAAGCAGAGTTCTCCAGTTAGATATTTATCTTTGCAGAAGCAGACAGCTACTGGAATAAGAGACAAACAATGCAAATACATTTCTACCAAAGAATACTTGCATTTCAGAGAAAGCCAATGCAACAATGTAAAAAGGTAAATATTTCACAAGGAAATGGGATTTGGAAAACATCAGGTTGAATGTTTCTGTTTTTACTTAGAGTTCTATTTAGTAATAGGGACAGACTCTCATGTGATATAAATTGGCATAGTTTATTGTGATGGGGTAGATAAACACACTTTCCATTAACATGAAAAGTAATTCTTCTGCTCTACTCTGCACTGATTAGGCTTCAGTTAGAATATTATGTCCAGTTCTGGGCACCACATTTCAGGAAAGATGTGGAGAAATTGGAAAGAGTCCAGAAAAGAGCATAAAAAATAATTGATCTAGAAAACATGATCTATGAGGGAAGACTGAAAGAATTGGGTTTGTTTAGTTTGGAAAAGAGAAGACTGAGAGAGGACATGAAAACAGCTCTCAAGTACCTAAAAGGGTCTTCCAAGGAGGAGGGAGAAAAAAAAATATTCCCTTAACCTCTGATGATAGGAGAAGAGCAATGGGCTTAAATTGCAGCAAGGGATATTTAGGTTGGACATTAGGAAAAACTTCCTAACTGTCAGGGTGATTAAGCAATGGAATAAATTGCCTAGGTAGGTTGTGGGATCTCCATAATTGGAGATATTTAAAAGCAAGTTAGATAAATATCTGCCACGGATGATCTAGACGGTCCTTGGTCCTGCCCTAAGTACAGGTGATTGGATGACTTATTGAGGTCCCCTCCTGTTATAGTATTCGATGATTATCCCTACCCTGTTGAAACCCCTGGATAAGGTCACCAGGGTCAAATACCAGCCATGATGTGTCCCAAAGGGAGAGGTATAGTGGTAGGAAAAAGCCCCAGGGACAGCATTAGCTGGAGCACAGATAACAGATTCCTGCATTACAGTGTTACAGAGGGCCCCTAGCTCACAGCCTGGTGGAGTGGAAGGGCCCAGGGTCACCTGCCCAGAACCACAAAAAGGGAGGCCATTGTGCCCCTTCTCACACTTGTAAATAGAATTTGGCTGAGTAAATGGTAAAAGCTGAGTTACATACCAGAATATCTCATTGATATTAGTATGTGAACACTCTACTCAAATTAAAACACTGTTGCTTTGTGAGACATAATGGAGCTAAGGTTCTGGGTTAGCAATTTCATCTGTAGCATTAACCGGGAATGTGTGGGATGATTATGTAGAAACTTCTGCCCCAGATCTTTTCCCAAAGCTCAGGGATTCATACTAAACAGAACAAATCGCATCTTTAGCAGTTCTCCTCCACTAAGTACAGATGCATGCTGCAAGTAGTGCCTGAAAATTGTTTATTTTGCAGCTCTGCAGACTGCAGGACCAAAGATGACAGATTTCTTTCTTTCTTTCTTCTTCACATGACTGGGGGCGTAGGCATGAGGGAGGAGGAGAGGTGAGATGATGAACAGCATAGAAAGAAAGTGATAAAATTTAGGTCAAGCTTGGCCTGAAAAGAACCAAACTAGAAACACACTCACTGACAACTGAGTCACTCCACTCCTGATTTTATTTGCAATGATGCTTTGAAGAAAAGTTGTCAGGTAAAATAGCTGGGCATTGGGATCTTTGATCCTGCACAGTTTCAGAGAGGCAAGCTAAGCATAGCAAGTTCACATGAGATCTCCACAATATCTAGGTGAACTCGAAAGTGTTCCTTTCAAGAGCAGTATCTGTCAACATAAAATCAATATACTGAGTTTAAACAAATAATAATAATAAAAAATCAACATGGCTATCAAGCAAATGGGCATAAATGGGCATAAAGGGTATGTCTAGACTACATGGCTCCGTCGATGGAGCCATGTAGATGAGTTTACTAGACATAGAAAAATGAAGCGGCGATTTAAATAATCGCCGCTTCATTTACATCAAAATGGCCACCACACTGTGCCGATCAGCTGTTTGGCGGCGGGGCAGTCTGCTCGCGGTCAACAACAACGAAGCCTTTGTCGACAGCTCCGGTAAACCTCATTCCACGAGGCATAACGGAGCGGTCGACAAAGGCTTCCGTTGTTGACCGCGGAGCGTCCAGACTGCCCCGCTGTGCCGCCAAACAGCTGATCGGCACAGCGCAGCAGCCATTTTGATGTAAATGAAGTGGCGATTATTTAAATCACTGCTTCATTTTCTATGTCTAATAAACTCATCTACATGGCTCCATCGACAGAGCCATGTAGTCTAGACATACCCAAAGTGACTATCCTAGGCATTTGTAACACCAGAGTAGATAAGCACCCAATCCAAAAATCAGGGTATTCCTTGTTCTATGAAGGCATATCCTTGCAGATGGTGCCTCTCTGAAAACTGCTCCTATTTTGGAGATTTTTACAAGGCTACCTGCTTTCAGTCACTTAGAAAATTGCAAACAATCAGAATATTTCTGTTGTTCCTTCAATGTTACCAGCTGTATTCTAGGAAACAGGCCTTGATGTGTATTCATACTGAATGAAATTCTATACTCTGTGGAAGCCAGCACAAGATTTGGATATCACTTATGTCCTCAAATGCTATTCTCAAGACCTGTTGTGAAGGTATGTGGGATATAAGTGGTGTCCAGGCCTTGGGCTGGTCCTCTGCACAAGGGTGAATTTCTTGACTTTTGAGAGCATGGGTTAGCATTCTTTAATGTTTTCAAGATATTTTAGATCAAAATAAAAAAATATTAAAGAACAAACATCAGAATGTATAATTAAAGATGACTTGTATAATATTTGTAATAGCAAATATGAATTACATAATCTGCCACTTAGATGCCGCCAGTACACTTTGTCCAACACGGTTTAGAAAGTTCTCAGGAGAGATCTCTTCCCCTGGGAACTTTAAGTGCTGTGGAATTCTGGTAGTACCTCCGGAAGTGCTTCCTTTTGCGAGTGCACAACAGTTCCCCATAAACCCTTCTATTTACAACATGTAAAAGGATAGAACAAGAGCTCTCACTTCTGCTAATGCATAATGTATCTAAGTACTTTTTTCACTAAGTTGTACACACATGTACATCACAACTTTCTTTAGCTGCACATTTTGCAAGCCTAATAAAAAGTCATAGAAAATGCACTGAATATGCTGTCACTTTCAAAGGATCCTAACAGTCAGCTCAATAAGAATTATTTCCTTACTGTTTTTTGAGACTTTTTACCTGCAAGAAAACCCCTTCAAAAGCAACCACTGATGCTCTTGTGCCTGAAAATACTAAAATCAACATTAACTTGATACTAGCCAGGAACATGGGGGAGGGGGAGAATTGAAAGCAAGGAACCAATTTGTAGATTTCAATGTATGGTTTTACAGTTAAAGTGCAAGAGCCATGTAAGTGCCCATAAAAGAGAATTAAAAGAAAAGATTAACTTGTCTGACTTTGTGTTGCATGTCACCCAGTGGTTCTATTACTGTAGCCATATTCCATGTTATTATTTATAAGAAAACATTTAAACTACATGTTATGCAACCCAATATGATGGTTTGGAAAACTTGCCCAAGTTTCCCAAACTTGGAAAACTTCGTGTGAATGGATACCTGTAATAACTGTAGCATGGGCAGTAATAAAAGGTCTAACTATGGCTGGCTAAACTGTGCTCGGATTATAACACAGAATCTGATAGCTTGTCATTCTGTACTAAGCAAGGCCTTATCTAGAACTACAGCTGTGCTCAGATATTGACACCCCTAAAAGATCTGACGTACAATACACCATGCTTTTCTGAACATGAATAGATCCTGCACTGAACTATATTTTCTTTGTTCTTTCACTCATCACTTATTATTCTCTACAAAAATTGAGGTAGAGAAAAAAATCCTAAACATGGACTTTGGAAATGAGCCTTAGCTACAAACTTAGGGCATGAATACTATCCTGTGATTACATATTTATGCAAATACACCTGTCTTTATGATTACTTTGCCCACCCTCCCCCCACACACACTTCAAGCCTATTGGCCTGTTTATCCACAAGCTGCATGTTGTCATAATCCAAGACTGTGATGTTGCTTGAGCAGGTACTGTATTTATTTTACCCATTTGTATGATGTGAAACTCAATGGAGACTCAATAATAGTCATTAAATACTGCTGGAATATAATCATTATTATAGGCAGAGCTAGTAGCAGCAGCTATAGTTAAAGTTGCTGAATACCTTACGTTACAAGCCTATTTTCAGTTGCTTATAACTTTGTCACTTTAAAGGTGAAAACCTGGCAGCACTTGGAATTTTGCTTATTGAGGTCAGTGGAGTGAGAATTTCTCACCTTTTGTGTGATATGGCAGAAATTGCTTGCTCTCTACCTGAAACATATTTTTTCCAAAGTTTCAGCAAGAACAGCCATTTTGGAGAATGAGGCTACAAAAATATAGGCAGATATTTTTTCTGAGTGGTTAGATGGGCCATAAGATGTCGTGGTTTTGGACTGGTGAGGAAAGCAGCCTTCACTGTAATATAAATTCTAGAAAAAGGGCTGGAAGAGAGATTGTGAACACTTACTGCAAGGAAGATCTGAAGGGAGCTGTGAGCCACTTCTATATACTGATATTCAAGCAAACACCCTGAGACAGTGATGTAACGATGATCCTCTGGTGCCCAATCTGGGGCTGGCGTCACAGATGTCACTGTACAGCCTGGGCCATTCTCCATCCACCAAGAACGGTGCATTGAGATATTGAAGGTCAGGATAAGATCCGTTTCCTACAAAAGAAAAAGGGAAGGCTATAATTCTGGAATAGTACTTTGATGGGTATTGGAGTACTCAGGATTGAGAGTCACCTTATTACGTCACTGGTCCCTGCAAGAAGCAGATTTGCTTGCACTCAATTGGGTGTCAGCTGTTAGCCACCCATGCAGTCTCCTACAGGCTATGCCAGTCCTTGCTTAGCCTTGGAGTTGAGTAATAGATACACACTAGTCCCTGAGTCTCTTCAAAGCATTCCCCAGTAGTGTCTAGCCCTTCCTTCATTGAACACTCACAGACATTCCAGCTCTGCTGTCCGAAAGGGGACAATGTCCAAACTAGCTTATTTGTGTCAGCTCAGACTCAGCACTTAATACCACAGCACTGAGATATATTTCTGGTAAAAGCAACAACCATACGTTTATCAAAGATCAACATTTTGGACATAATGGGTAAGGATAAAAGAAACAAAGGAAGTGACATATCAAACTAACGTACAATAAAAGTTTAGTCTCTAGAAAGTGTAACCTGTTAACATTCTATGTAGAACATTATTTCACTCCAAAAGCCTTCTGCAGTGTTTCATCTAGGGGTGGTTATTATCCTGTTTTCATGAATCTTAGGCCACTGCCAGATTAGTTCTTAAGTGCAGGAAAAAGGGATTCTCTCTCTGCTGCCTACATATGTCCCCCAATATTCAGTCTTTGGGCACAGCCAGGCTAACCCCCAGTCTTGTTTTTTTCCTAGGTGCTCCTTTCCAGTTGACTCTCTATTCTTGCATTCTGTTGGCTTATAATGCTTAGCTGATCTTTTGATAAAGGGAGACACATTGTATCTAAGGTCTGGAAGAAACCTGTTTACATCTTTGTTTGGTAACAAACTTTAAAACATATTTTCAGCACATACACACAACTCTTTAAACAGCCTCCATATGTACATTTTGCAAGCATTATGAGAATCTGTGTGTCATAAGCATTTATAGGAGACCTCACATGATTCTCTTTGGTGAAGTAGAATGCACATCCCAGGATCAGGATATTTGTGTCACCTTCCTGCCAATTGGTGCGGAGGTGTTCTTGGGTGTATCAGTGCTAGTATTACCCCTATGACTTTGTCTAGACAATGAACAATAGGCATAAGGGATGCAAGAGCACTAAAATAACCTCATTTACTTGGGGGCCAGTAACGGACAGATTCCCCCAGTCCACTGGGAGTCCCGGGCTGGATTGTGCAATTGCTCCAGCTGGTACTAGCCCATGGGCTGGGAGTTTGAGACCCCTGGTGTAAAGTGTCAATCAGCACATATACTCAGCCATGCAAAGAAAATTTGCTGTCAGAAACATCTTTGCAGAACCAAGCTCTCCTATACATCCAGATTATTTACATTTTTCAATTTGTTGAATACAGTAATATTTAAGACTGTCAAAGATTTCAAAATAACTATTTAACCAAGTTTACCATAGTGAAGTGAGTACAATAACTCCATTCTGCAAACACTGGGCGGTTTTTTCCTCTTCTCTCAAAAGTACTCATTTTCCAATTGCATTTAAGTCATAGTCTCCTTGTTTGTACTAACTCAAACAAGGGTAATTTAATCTGAAGTTTTTTTGCATAATTTCATGACTGATATATCAATCTGTGCTTGCATTTGGCACCATCGTGCAGCTAAACATATTTTAAAATATGCAGACTTTTCTTAGATACGGGGATATCACTGCTGAGTATGTTTAAAATCAATTATTAATCTTTATGGACCCACACAACTACCAGATAGCAGGGCCAGCTGTGAATATTTTTGCAATCAATAAATACCATGCAATCCCATAAGGGCCTTCTAGATATGGATAGTGCTTATTAATGTGAATAGGGCTACTCATAATATTAACTTCTATGCCTTGTGGCAAGTGTTTGGACAATCATACCCCATGTGAACATTTGGGCAAATAGTAAAACCTGCCAGACCTAGATACAGTCAGGTCCAATGAACTGAATCTGAATACTGTGGTTTAATTTGGCATATGTTTCAAAATAAACTTCATAACAGTAAGAGCATTGAGAGCAAAGAAAGATGCCCTTATTTTGCACAAGTTAAGCATGAATAATGAAGATGATGCCTTGGAAATAGAGATGTACAAGATTCTGGTTTTATATATAGTCCGCATATATTGCAGCTCAGAGCACATTTCACAGCACTGATACATAGATGCATTAGAAAACAGCAGGGTAGGTGGGGTAGCATGGGCTTCGGCTCAGGCTCACTGGCAGAGTATGTAACCAGGGACTTTGGGCAGATTTGTACCTAAGAGACTAGCCCAAACTGTGACCTAGGCTACTCCGGATTTACTGATATTTTTAGCATGCTAGTGGGAGCACAGTTAGCATGCATCTGTCTACTCAGATATTCCCAGCTACAGTGTGGACATACATACCCACATTACTCATCTTGAAATAAACAGAGTTGAAAATCTAGTGGAAGTGGAAACATATGAATATAGAAATAACAGAGGCAAAAGTAGTACAATAAAGTTGAGAATTCTAACACTTTATATTAAAATTACCCCAAAAGGAAACCAATTTGTCTCAATACCTCAGCTGTCTCAAGCATTGTAAAATAACATTTGGAATGACAAATCATTTTTATGTGCCCAGAACATCTGTCTGAGCAATAATTTTGATTGCCTATTCCATACAAGAAAATTGGAAGTTCCTGCTACATGGCATGAGGAGGCTGGAATAAGGGTGAAGATCTTACACTACCAGTATTTCTTCTGAATTAATGTTAAATTAAGTTAAATTAATGGATTTACACTGGTACAAGTAAAATCAAAGTTCATTACATTATTGTCAGAAGACCTGTTCCTTTTTATGTCATTGTAGCAATTGTGGGAAATTCTTAACCTCTCTACTTTCTTATCAGAGCAGCAGTCAGAATGAATCGGATTGTTTCATTCTGTTTTATAGCTTGCAGTAAACTCAAAAGTATCATGGTCAATGAAAAATTTGAAGAAATAAAAATGAGAAATGCAAAGTGAACTCTGAAAAAAAAAAACAATACAAAACAACAGTCAGACATGGAGTAATTCTTTATGTGTGTAAAGCTGGAATTGAAAAAAGAGCGAGGGGGTTGGTCATGGAGGGGCAAATTTCAAATCTTATGTAAGTGGGTGCAATTTCATTGATTTCAGTGGAATTGTGTTCACTTACACCTGGCTGCATTGATCCACAGAATTAGAAATGAGAAATGCAAATAAAATTCCAAACAGCATAGACAATATAATTACACATTAACATTTGCATAATTACATATGCATATAAAACATTGCATATTCCAGTCTTCTTCCATTGTTGAACGCATCCCCTAAAGCTTCACTGGAATGATTTTCTATTACACTTAACACTTCCCCCCCCCAAATAACAGTTTTTGGCATTTAATTGGAAAGCTGTGATTAGTATTCAATTACAATTGCTTCAGACAAGGATAGGCTTTTGGGAGCTATCGATAAAAAAATAAAAAGGAAAACTCGAGCAAGTACACAAGACCACAGTGGCTGTGAGCGGATGAACTGGGTTTAACTTCTGGCTCTGCCAAGGACTTGCTGTGGGTACCTGAGCAAATCACTGAACGTCAATGTTGTTTGTTTTTCTCATCTTTAAAATGGGGCGATATCTATCACAGAGAAGTGTTTGAAAGTCTTCAACAATTATAATTTTTTTTTTAAACAAAACAGAATCCCAGCTTTGAGATCTTTGGGTAGAAGGTGCTAAAAAGTGATGAATATTAATAAGATTTTAAAACTGAATCAACAGCTAAGAGAAATGTAGTTTAAAAAGCAAAAAGAGGTGCTAAGTCAAATGGGATACTGATTTCAGTAAATACATCCACATGTCTCAACAGAAATCTGAATATAATAGGCCTGATTTTGATCTCTGTTAGTTACTCCTGCAATTCTATTGAATTCCCGGGTATTACCATATAAAACTGCATAAGCGGGCTCAGAATCAGTCCCAGAGTCCGTTATGTCTCCTACCTACAGTGAAGTAGTGAGTAAACCAGTAAAGCAGGACTAAGGAGCAGGTCTGCAGCTGATGTAAATCATCATAGGCACACGGGCTTCAAATCCAATGAGCCTTTGACAATTTACACCAGCTGGGGATCTGGACTCTAAGTGTGTGTCATTCCATTTACAGGGAGATGAGAGAAGTATTCATGGCTGGTGGGTGGGGAGGGACCCACTGCATCTATGTTAAAGGTTCCAATGACAAAACCGGTGAATGCTGAAAGCTCTTTGAAGAACTGTCTAAGTCAGTTTGAGGAAGGATACATCCATCACAACCATCCATTATGCAAGAGCACTGAGAATTCTTCATGGAGAAACTCCTCTTGCTATTTACACATATTACTATGCACACTATTTGAATACAGTGTTAGTGGACATAGAAAAAGTCTACAGAAGCAGCAGGGATTATTTTTAATCCTCTTGTGTATTTCCTGTATGTATTCTTTTCAGTATCTGTGGTTCAGATGCTGTTCTTGAGAAATGCTGAGAAGTAGCCTGATAAGCCTTGAAGCTTTGGATCTTACGGGAATGTTGATACATTCTGGGCATGCCGATATAGTATTGTTCACAGCCTGTATGTCAAGGAAGATTTTATTACCCTAATTCATCAAACAGTTGCTTCCTCTTATGGACACAAATACATCTGTATGAGCTTTATTGATGATTACTGTGAAGCTTTTGTAAATCCTCATGATATTTACAAAATCTGTTAAGAAAAATTAAACTAGATGTTGTTTATGCACCAAGAAAGAGAAACTGGGAAAGAATATTTGGAAAGGAATCTTTATTGTCTTTCTTTAAATGACAAAAGATATTTGCTGTAGATATGGGAGGGTACTAGTGGATAACATAACAAAGCTACACTCTGGAGATTCCAGTGAGGCATTATATATTTGGATGCCTTCAAAATTACTCTCCCTGTGACACTAATTTCAGCAAAAGAATTGTCAGAAAATGGTTACAATCTCTTTTGCACTAACAGGCATAAGAAGCCAACACATAGAGATGGTTTGGATTGTAGTGTTTCAACTTTTCCCTTACAATGGTTCCCCTATGAAGTTCTTGGATTGGTTATAGCAGCTCTATCTAGAGACAACCCCAAGAGAAGGCACAAGTAGTAGTATTTCAGGGCAGCTCCCTCACAAAGAGCAACAAAGTTTGCTGGTACGGGGAGATATAATTTCTACCTCCCTGTATCAGCTTCAGTTTTTCTGGCTCGTCTTGTCCTGGGAAATCAGATGCTTTCATTGTTCCAATTAGGAATTGCTGAAATCTCTGCAAGCCTGCAATGTTTCAATACCAGTTTTGTCAAATACAGCAGTCAACACCACTTGTTTCATTTTTTAAACACACTATCAAGAGCAGGCTGTGTGGAGACTGAATTATCACATGCAGTTTCACTGATAAAATCAACCTCTAAAAGCTTCTATAGTTCTGGATGTTTTAAATGCACAGAAGCCTCCCCAGGCAGCTTTTTCTCCTGTTATCTCACATTCAAACTTCCACTAGTTCTCATTGGGCAGTATCATTTTCATCATATAAGCAGACCTTTTCCTGTCTCAAGAAACATTTGCATTCACCAGTGGGGCAAAATAATGTAAAGCTGCCTAGCATCTGTTCCCATAGGCAGACCTTTCAGTCATCCTTGAATGATTCAAAATTAGTAATGTGCACAGAAATTGAAAGGGATGTATTTTTTATGGAATGTGACTGATTTATCTTTTTTTAAAAATTGGAACTGTAAATGTTATTAATTGGAAATATATAAGAATGAAGTAATCACACCAATACATTTCACACATGTATACAGTTGTAATATAGCAAAGCTATTGCCAACAGTAATTACTCCTGTGTTTGAGATCATGGATTTCTATTGCACACTTTCTTTTCTCCTGTTGAATTCTCATTGATCTGTCACTTTCAGTTTCCTTTCTCTTGCACATGGATCTTTGTGTCCCTTTCTTTGATTTAATATTTATTATTAGTAGATCTTATATTTGATTTTATTTCTTTGATATTTGAGGGTGAGAACCACAAAATCCTGCATGTGCTGGCCATGAATGTCCACTCTCACAAGCAGTTTTTCATCAGTATAATGGTTATTTTCAATGGTATTATTCCTGATTTTCATTAGTACAAGAGAGAAGAATCTGGTTCATTGTACTGCCATCTAATTGCTGATTTATAAATGGAGACAGCAGAAGCACATTCATCAGCATGTTCAATCAAGGCACTATTGAAAAGTTCCTCCAATTAATCTAAAATGAGTTCTAGGGATGGTATTCTTTCAAGAACCCTACTAAATCACATAAAAAATTAAGAAATATGGGGATGACTGAGCCCCTTTGAATTGCTAAAGAAATTACAACATCCTCCAACATTTCACACCACTGGTTTTGTCACTTACTACAGCAGAATATCAATGTTTTGGCCACTCCCATCAATGCTGTCTGAAGACTTTTAAGCTGTGATTAGTGCAGTCTCAATTAACTTAGTCTAAACATCTTAGTTCTGCCTTCTAAGGGCTTGTCTACACTACAGATAAGATTGAAGCTGCTGTAGTAGATCTTCTGGGGTTCAAATTAGTGAGTCTAGTGAAGACAAGACTAATTCTAATTCAAACCGAGAGGGTGCTCTCATCAGCACTGGTAGTCCTGCTCCTATGAGGAATAAGGAAAGTCAATGGGAGAGTGTGCTCCCATCGACCTCCCATTGTTTGGATGGTGCCAAAATGTAATTTAAGATACTTTGACTCCAATTATGTAATTAACATAGCTGGAGTTGAATATCTTAAGATGACTTTCTTCTTTATTGTAGACCAGTCCTAATGGAACAAGTACATTCAACACATCTAAGATTTCTGGCCTGTTCTAGGAAAACTCATAAAAGATTTAACTCCAGCATTTTCAAAGCCATCAGTCCAGAACCACGGCTCTTATTGTGGTAGAGTTCGGTTTCACTATCACTTTTGCAAATGATCTGCATTGTCCTTCAATAAAAAAAAAATCACAAGGAACTACAGTTATAGCTCACAGTTTGTGCTATGGGAGCCTAGAAGCTTTATTGATGCAGCTGTACAGTGAGCCTAATGCACGCATATCAATTTTATCCTGGTATAACACCACGGATTGAAATGTAATTTCTTAGGATTAATGTCAGCGTACATGACTGCCAGTAAAACCTTTTGGTATCTCCTTATCCATCAGTAGCGAAGTATAGGGCACTACAAATTCTATGGAGAAGTGTTTTCAAACTTGGACACCTTACTTAAAGTACCGAGTTCTATATTTGGATGCTCAGATCAGCTATTAGGCATCCAGAGACCTATTTTATGGAGCTATGTTCCTGTTTCAGTCTGACAATGTGAAACCAAGTGGCCTACTTTAGGTGAAAACAGGACTTCATAGAGAAAGAATCATGACACCATTCCCAGTTTCTAGTCTCTACCACCATTCTTCCCACATCAAAGTTATATTTTAGAAAATACAACTAAAAATGGATTTTAGAACCTTTCCAAATTCAATCTTCTCTTGCATGTCTCCAAAATGAAGGAAATGTGTGAAAGACTTTCAGGGTGTTGGTTGTTTACTAATAATTAAAACTGTCTCATTCCACTGGCCTATAGCAGTATTAATGTTTCTCGTGTGCAACGTGGAAGGGCTTTTAAAAACATTTTAACTGTACTTTAGTTTCAGGACAGTTGCTATGTTTCTTGTCTTGGTTTATCCAGGCAAATACATAGATCAATAGTGCTTAGAATTTGCCGAAAGAAACATAAATAAACTCCTAATTCTAAATAAAACACTCTGAAGACATGGATTTATTGCATCTGGACAGTATCCAAAAGACTGGGTGCTGAGACAAAGCTAGTTGGTTGCTGATGGAAAAGTCTAGGCTGAAGAGAAAGAAATATTGAGACACAAAAGAAAACATTTTAAAATCTTCCCCTTTTAGAGTGATTGATTTGGCTAAAATATTATTTCTTCACAGTGCCAAAAGCACTCTGCTTGATCAGCTCTATCCAATCAAGAGGTCTAGTCTGAGTGCAATATAAAATCTTCTTTCCCTCAGCTATGTCTCCAGGACTGGAGGGTTGCAATGACAGCTATGTGGGCTGCAAGTGACAGAGCTGCTATGACAGCTTTCCATAACCTGGAAATTCTCTCCATGCAGGGGAACAGATGGATATTTGGTAAGGTCTGCCTGCTTTAGAGTCCCTTTGCACTGTTTGGAGTGGTGCAGGGAGAACAGAGAATTCTAAGTGCTTACGGTATGCAAAGGAGACAAGGCAAAGTTTGCGACAGAGTACAGGTCGAACCTCTCTACTTTGGCTACATCTGTAATCTGGCATGATTTTAGTTAGCTGAATGTCTACTTATAAAGGGTGTGGCCAAGTTTCCCACAGTCCCATAGAATTTGTATACACCAGTCCTGGCTCTCAGTATTCTGTGCCGTTATTTAGCTCTAATTTACCCCTAAATGTTTTCTATGAACCCAGTAGGCAGTGAAAATGTTGGTAATGATGCTAGACAATATTGACCTTCCGCAATCTGGCAAATTCTCTGGTTCAGCACTGATCAGGTTCTGAGGGTGCCAGACTGGAGAGGTTCAATCTGTACTAGACTGAGACATGGATAACACATGAGCACAAAAGACTACGTATGAACAAAGACACCCCTTTGTCCCTTATGTAGCTTATCTAGACTTTGGATCTGGATGTATAGAAGTATGGAAAGTTCTGTGTCCCTGCTCACCCCAGCTGTCCCTAGAGTGAGTGAGTAGAGAGGACACTTTAGGGGCAGCTGGGGTGAGCAGGGACACAGAACTGGGGAGCTTTAGGGTCTGTCTAGACACAGGATGTGAATTTAAAGCAGATTAACTGTTTCTGATTAACTACATGTGGATGCTGTTATTCAGTCATTAACTACATGTGTAGATTAAGCTAATTCAGAATAAGTGATTTTTTATTATTGAATAAGAGCATCCACCCATGGAGTTAATCAGGAACAATGGAACAAGAAAAACTTCCTGTGCTGGCAAGCCCATCTGCTCCACTTGCTGACCAAATCAACAGATCCAGCAGAGAGCTTTTGTCACTTGCTGCCTTACTGGACAGTAGCAAATTACTGCCCTCCAAAGCAAAGAGCTCCTGGACTTGTATAGTTTATACACTACCCCTTATTTAGAGGCTGAGCCTACAGGCCCAATCTCACCCTAAGTCTTAAGTTTGTCAGAGAGAGTTCCATGACAAAATTATTGATTTGTTGCTTTTCCCCTGAGACTATTCTTCCTTAACCCAGACGGTTCACTGATGAACATGACTCTCCTCTATCTGTTCAGCAGAGTGGAATACACATTGGTTTTAAACCATCAGTTAAATATTATAAAATGCTGTGAAAAATGTGAGATTGTAAACTAGTGGATTTGTCTTTTCCTGATGTACAATGACTTTATAAGTGGGAATGCCTGTCCTGCAGAACCTCCTATGTGGCACTACCACACCCTGTCTCCATTTCCCCCTCTGAAGGGCTCCTTACATAGGCTCCATACAGGCTTTATTTTGTCCAATTATATCCCTTTTGGCCGATCTGGCTGGGCAATTAGAGTGTGATAGAAGAAAAGCCCTGGGGCTGAGACAAAATTCCAGGACTATGGACTTTGTCTTAGTGCTGCTGGAATGGACTTTCGTTTGGGACTGAAGGCTTTTGTATGGTGGCCACCTGACCCAAACTGGGTGGGACAGTTCCTAGTGGGAGGGCTGAGATGGGCCTTAGGCCCCTTTCACCACAATCCCTGTCCCCTGCTCTTCCTCTGGCCCTGTCCACTGGCCAGCCGGAAGCAGGCCTACCCAGGCCCCTTTGGGGAGCTCTGAATATTCCACCTGCCCTGGGTGGCACACCCTGGGAGACAGGGGTATGGGCTGGGGGCTGTTCTTCGGCACCCCAAATCCCCATTCATGTTAAGTGAAGGCTGTGGGGCTCCCCACAATGGCCCAGGCTCCCTGAGTAGCTCTTATGAGGCCCAGCTCTGGATGCCTGCCTAACCAGGGAGCAGGTCTCAGGGGGAAGAGGAGCAGTGGGATGAGACCAGGGAAGGAGCAGGGCTCCTGCATGTGTTCAGCTTTTGTCTTTTTAGAAAGTGGCCACCTTAGGTTGTTTATAAACTGTTTCTGATATGAAACGATCCCTAGGCAGGGGTACTGCTCACCAGCGAAAGCTTCTTTAAGGTCCTTGAACAGAGGAAAATCTGAGGTGTGGAACCTTCAGTGACAACCCTGGCCAGAAAGGGCTGCTCATTAAGCTCAAACACCCCTCCAACCAAAGAGGAAGTTGCTACAGATTCAGTAACATTAAGAAAAGAGAGAGGCAATTATCTGTCTATTAGTAGAGCAGCAGCAAAAAGATTCAGACCTTTCTCCATCTGGTTTTGCAAGCCAACAAAAGCAGTAGGTGGTCCAGCTGGATAACCTGGCAGCAGTGGCAGGAGTCCTAATGTTACCAGCAAGAGCAGTTTCTGCAACAATGGGACAGATGGGCCCAGAATCTCTGGGAAGATTGGGACAGAGCAGGCCAAACCTAGCACTGGAAAAAAAATGATTTAGAGAAGGATGCTGAGGCCTTTCTCTGCATCTTTGAGCAGGTTGCCTATGCTGCTGGCTGGGAAGACTCCACGGGGATGCTAGGGTGGTGCCATTTCTAACTGAAAAGACTAAAACTGCTCGCAGAAACTTCAGTGATGCATAGGCAAGCTTGTACCCCAAACTGAAAACAGCTACTGTAGATTGGCAGGAGTTCCTGGCTGAAGCATCCTGGCATAAATTCTACACAGAGCCATGTCCACTGGGAGCCTAGCCCTGTATTGCAGCCCAGAGGTTGCGAGACTTAGCTGACCAGTGTCTGAATCCAGAGACAAAGTTATTGGGGGTAGTCAAGGATCTAATTGTTTTAGAACAATTTCAACCACTTGTAGGTCAGGTGGTTTCATCTGCCAATTCTCTCCAATAGAACTTACCCTGGAGTGGAAAAGGTTAAAAAAGGAGGATATGGAACAATGTGGCTCACTCTGTGGGCTCCATAGAAAACAGCAGTCCTATTACAGGAGCTAATATGTTTCCAAATTCAGCCAACCTCATCTCCCTCTGCCAAGTATTCCCATTCCTTCCTTTGCACACACACTTCTGACATTTCCTGCCACCAAACCAATTTTATGAGCTGGGAATGAACTGTGGGGAGCCAGATCACACTGGGAAATCATTGTAAGGTTGGAGGAGTAGCAGGGAGCTCAGCACAGCTCTGAACAAGCTGTTGGCCAAGACAGGTGGGAAATGTAAGGATACCTTATGAGGAGGCAAGTGTTCTTTGTCAATTAACCTGGAAGGGAGGAGGATGGCACAGAACACAGATAAATGTGAGACTGCATTTCTGTGCAAAAACTGAGAAGAAAAGCATAAATATATCATCTTTACCAATTTAGTGCACCAAACTGAGGCTAAATATGCTCCTGTTTAGTGCTCTAAAGCGCCTAAGTACACCCAGTAAATAGCAATTTTATATTAATCTGAATTTTAGACATTTAAAGTATTCACTTCAAGGGGCTCAGGGAATTACAAGGACGGAATCTTTTCACATTCAGTGATTTGACTCTAGCCTAGATGGCTAGTGACTAGAGTCTGAGTGAGGTTTGCCTCTGGTGTTCTGGGTCATATCCACGCTATAGAGATGGTTACCAGCCACAGAGTTTGGGTTCAGATCTGAAAGTTCACAATGTTCCAGGGGTTTGGCTTTGCTGCTCAAAACTGGGCCCCAAGTGAAACTCAGATCTGTGAATTCTCACAAATATACTCCAAAGACGATAGGTGCACAACTCTTGCCCCAGAGATCAATGCTGTGGTAACCCTGATACAGATTTCCACCAGGGATGAATCTGGCCACTCAGGGTCACACAGCTCCTAAGAATACAGCTATCTCTAGCCTATCCATTCTGGAAAGTATAACTATCTTCTTCAGGTTGCTCTGTAAAAGATTCATTTTTTTTAAATCAACAAAGCATACGTTAAATGAGTCTGACAAACTTTACTCCAGAAAAAGTTCACTTCTGCCCTTGGAGGTGTTGCAGTTTAGCATAGTGCCTAAAGCTATATTCAGACTTGATATAGAAAACTAATTTCACTTTACATGCAATAATTAATTTAAAAGCAAGTGACTCTGCTCTTTCTTTGTGTGGCGCTATATTACATCACTTAGTGATGATCATGGCTTTAGTTTTATTGAAAGCAATTTGATTATCTACTACTTGAATCAATACTCTTCTCTGACTACAGATTTAAGATAGAAGTGATAGCTTACACAGCAGTGTGAAATAAGGAAGATGTGTATTGTCTGCTTCCTGCATTTGTGTGCTTTTCTGGTTGAAGTTGGAATAACTTGAGAAATATTTTCACACGAAATACGATTCACAATTCGTCCTACACTGCAGGCACTGTCCACAGAGACTAAAGCATAAGTGTGAAAAACACAAGAGTTCATAGGAGACCATGATGTCAAAGAAGCTGAGTATGTCAAATTATAATAATCTTTTGAGCTGTGGCTAAAACATTACAACCCAAATAAATATTTATGGTGAATTTAATACTCTTTAACCTCATCAGAATATGATCATTCAAGGTCATCTTAAAGCATGTAGCACATGATGTTGCACATAATATCTGTACATTTTCCATTAATTTTCAAAAGTACCTATTAAGGAATGCTATTAACCCCATGAGCCAGAACCTCTGCTGGTTTAAATGAGAACATGGCCATTGAAGCCAATGAAACAATTCCACTTTACACCAGGCAAGGAACTGGTGCATAGAATCAGGTTTTCTTTCATGGCCTTTCAGCCCCCCATTTCCATTTATATTTCCTAAAGAAGATACTTCCTGAATCAAGCATGCTTTAATGATGCAGTTCACATGAACTGACAATTTCACTGGCAGAGCAGTGAAGGTTACATTGTAGTCATAGAACCATAGAATCACAGAATACTAGAACTGGAAGAGACTTCAAGAAGTCATCAAGTCCAGCCCCCTGCACTCACAGCAGGAGCAAACATGGTTTAGATCATCTCTGGCAGGTGTTTGTCTAACCTGCTCTGAGAAATCTCCAATGATGGAGATTCCACAACCTCCCTAGGCAATTTATTCCAGTACTTAACCACCCTGACAATTAGGAAGTTTTTCCTAATGTTAAATCTGAACATCCCTTGCTGCAATTTAAGCCCATTGCTTCTTGTCCTATCATCAGAGACCAAGGAGAACAATTTTTCTCCCTTCTCCTTGTAATACCCCTTTAGGTACTTGAAAGGTGCTATCATGTCCCCTCTTAGTCTTCTCTGTGCCAAATTAAACAAACCCAATTATTTCAGTCTTCTCTCATAGGTTATGTTGTCTAGACCTCCAATCATTTGTGATGGTCTTCTCTGGGCCTTCTCCAATTTCTCCACATCCTTCCTGACATCATGTGGTGCCCAGAATTGGACACAATACTCAGTTTGATACCTAATCAGTGTAGAGGTAGAACGATGTTTGCTTTTTTTTTTTTTTTTTGCAACAGATGAAAGAAGTATATTGCATCAAATAAGTGCATGAAATTCATGTATTGATGCTCAGCTTCATCTGACAATGTTGTGTGAAGAGGGAAATCACCTTTCAATTCTGATGGATGCAGGCTTCCTTCAGAACAGTTATAATGCTCTCACACTTTCTTCACCCAGGAACCCCAAACCAAATCAACCTTACTTGTCATGACTCCAATTTCATAATTGTTTGTACATACAATTGTGCTCCCAAATACACTGGAAAGGAGAGTTTTCCACCACATTGGGAAGTACTTTGTCCTTCCTCACAGGAAGACATCAGGGGAGAATGTCGGAGGACTATATTGTGGTGGATATCCATATGTCATGGTGGTGCTTACAGTCTCCGAGAGGTTTGAAAGGCACTTAGAGTTCCCACATAAAGAGTTTTATATATTTTTTCTTTACTTACAGTGTGCGTTTACATATAATTTGCTTATATTAACACTGGAGTATGCATCAAAAAAAATCCTCTTGGCATCATAGTGCATGTGTGATAAGAATCTGTTATGATTTGTGTATTGGGAGGAACTATTCAGTCTCAGCCTTACTTTCCTTTATCATTCTGTCCAAAATTCTGGTTTAAAATCTAGGTCTCCCCAAGGGACTTCCTTTTTGGTAACTTGCTTCATCCTCATGCCCAGAAAGGAAGACCAGCTTGGAATGGCAAGGACCACTGGGATAACTTTGCAAAGTTGGTATGTCTGGAAGCATCAGATTAGCAGCGAATTCATAGGTTGGAACTGAATTTCACTTTGCTGCCTCTCAGACCTGATGCACCTCTAACATTTCATCTCAAGAGGATGGAAGAGGGGCAGGAGATGTAGGTGCTTGCTTCACATGTTTTAACCAATGGAAAGAGCTTCATGCTACACAGAATATCAACTGTTCAAATGTGGGCTAGATTTCAGCTCCTTTCTGCCACTCAGATGTCAGAAATAGGCCAGAGATGAGACAATCTGGCCCACAGTTTGGGGAATTTGTCTTTATGTGTTTTCTTTCACTTATATTAATTAAACTTTGAGATGTAAAATAACACTTCTCAGCCAATATTTTCTGTTTGCCAAGTTTTTGCCTATTGTAGCTAAAATTTCCCATCAAACACCATTTCAGTTTCCATCTCAATCCAAAGATGTTCCAGTTGCCCATCAATACTAGAATCAAACACACCAACTGCCAAACTTTAATAAGCTTAACTTGCCAGAGAGGCGGCTGGAAAGGAACACTCTCCCTGTGTAGACTGAATTGGTGATTGAAAACTTTATTTAAGAAACTGACAGACAATAGATTTACCATTCTAACTGTAGTATCTGGGTTAGTCTCTTAAATTAAGTTTTCAATAGCTGATTTGGCCTAGGGAAATGCAAAATCTTGTTGAATTGTCTCTGGGGGCTTCTTATACTGCATTTTTTTGTTTGTGTTTAGTGTTTGGTGTCAGAGAGTTAGAAGATCGATGCTTTTATTACTTTGAATTGCAATGCTGGGATACAAAATAGAGTACCAGCTGGGAAAAAAATCAAAGAAATTTGACTTCATAGTATTAAGCATATTGTAATACATTGGGACTTGTGAACTCTAGGATGTAGAGTTAATTTTCTTGTCAAGGAATAAATATTAAATATCTGATTTATTAAATGTAGGCTTTGAAGACAGGTAAAAATTGATTTTATAGAAAAAATACATATGTGCCCAATAAATGTTACATCTAGTAATTCATTACTATAGTGCCTATATAATTATTTTATTATATGTACTAATAATAAAACACTTAAGACCTGTCCCTTCATTGTGTAAGACGCTACTAATAAATTACTTATTAGAATGACATTTTCTTCACAAGGCACACATATTTTACATTGACCCCATCTATTTTTATCTTTTTTTTGTATGAAAAAAATTAAAATAGTTAAAACTTCCTCTAATTCCCAATACTGGACCAGCACCTCTGCTAGTATAAATCTGTATAGCTCTACTGACATCACAGGGAGTTCTAAATGTACAAAGAATGTAGAACTAAGCCCCTTTTGTACTCACAACACAAAGCAGTATAGACTATAGGGCTAACCTGCTTGCTTGCCTGTAGATATCTAAATGTATTATTTCCTTATGGATTATATGTTTATTACAAGAAGTTACAGAAGGTTTATATTGGAAGTTTGGCTGTAACACAAGAGACTTACAGGCCACATCCTATATGTTCAGCTAAGGCAAAGTTAGTTGAGCTAAGGAAAAGTTTGTATTTTTGTCTGGGACTTTTCACCCAGATAGCACAGTTAGCTCACATATGTTTGGAAACTTTCACCTAGCTAGATGGTGGTAAAATAGAGGGACATTCCATGGTATAGGCACTTCCAAGAATACCCTCAGACTTAGCAGGTGCATCATTACTTAGAAAAACCTGAAATAACCAGTTGATACCAGACCAAATATCAGGTAGGGCAGAAATAAACGTGATAGACAACCTCAAAAGGCCCATGGTAACAAAACTTAATGCATATAATAATAAGTGGAGATCAATGAAATGCTGACCTATAGGAAAAAGACACTTCACCATTAGTAAGGTGAGGAAATACAAACAAGGAGAAAAGAAAACACCCCCTATTGAATATGCATCAAACATAACAACATCAGCGTAACATATGATAAAAGTGGCATCCCAGCCTAGGAGTGGTAGGAGCAGGAGATATAGTCCTTGGGTGGTGCTGGAAGGATGGCCCTGGTGATGATGCGGGAGGTACAGGTGATGAGGAAGATGATGGCTAGCACCTCAGGTTGTTCTAGAAGGAATGATGTGAGTAAATGGTATGAAAATATAGATGTATATTTCCTGTTTATCTTATGAAATTGGGGTGTTTGTGGACCGTGGACTATGTTAAATGTATTAATAAACTATGTTTGTAAATATACAAGAGTTTCTATATGTGTGTGTGTGTTGCATCTGTGCACATCAGGGTTCCCAACCACAGAATAATTGAATGCTGGGCCTGATGCTGGGACAAAGGACCTGTCAACCCTAAAGGTGGTAAACTGCAAAATTTATAAGCAATCACAGATCAGGTAACAGATTATACATTAATTCCATCTAAAAAGCTGAACTATATTGTATCATTGATGGTTAAGCATAAATACTCATTAATGTAAATAGAATTTCTGCTTAAAATCGATGGCACAACAAGGCCGCGTGTTAGGAGGAAATTAAAACTACATGGTTCAGCACTCAAAAGTCAGGAAATGCCAAACTTATACTTCCACACACAACCTTGCTTCTCCCTTCCTCTGCCTATACAGTGAAATGCAGTCTGCTTTTTGCAACCCTAGATACACAAGATACACATCTTGTAATACTTTATCATTTATTTACACCCACATTATTTTCACTGTTGCAGCAGTTTAATGTATCTCCTTACACTATCAGCTTGATACTGCAAAGATTTCCAAATGTACTTAACCTTATGAATTGGGAATGGTCCCAACTTAGCACAGTGCATAAAGGTAAGTGTGAGACTAAATCCTTGCAGGACTAAGCTATTAAGCGTCTCATGTAATTTCTCCATTTCTAAAGCCTGACCCTGTGAACACGTATTAATCAACACAAGTAGTTTAACTGGAGTTTGACATATTTAATATAAAGAGTGGAAATACCTCCCAAAATATATTCTACATAAGAATAACTGAATCTAAACAAAACATTCTTTCCAGAGTTTTCTGAGACATCAGATGATTTTCAGAGGTGCTCATTTTAGAAGCAATTATAATGGAATGGCATCCTTTTGAAAAAGTTATTTCCCTTTCAAGTTTCTAACTTTCTGTTGGTAATTTATTTAATCTACCCATGGGACCCTGAACACAAAATGTGAGTGGCGTGTATCCAGGAGAGCTGACAGCCTTGCTGGGCCCCTGGGCAAGTTGGGGCGGGGGGGGAGGGACTCTGCACTCCCAGAAGGGACAGGGCCTCATGTAAAAGGAGTGGGGCCAAGGGCAGTCGGGACTGTGGAGAGTGCTCCCACTGTGCTGTCTGGAGCATGACCTGTCATGCCCCACCCTTCCCAGGCAGCACTAAGAGCTGTCCAGAGTGCGCCACATAGCACTCCAGAGGCAATTTAAAGGACTTGGAGCTCCAGGTGCTGTTGCTGCCTCAGTAGTAATAGCAGCTGCAACCCGGAGCCTGGGTCCTTTTGAAATGCTGGGCCCCAGGGAAACTGACCCCTTTGTTTCCCTTTGGTGGGCCTGAATGCATCTAGGAGATGGGAATGAAAGAGGATGCAAAAAGGAGAAAGCATTATGCATACATACAGAGCAGTAAAAACAACAAGAATACTGGCTTACTACATATTCAGGTAGCAGGAATGGCTTCTGATTAGAACTTGCCATAAACTGGAAAATTGGAATTTGACAATTTGAAATAAATTCTGTTGTAAAACAGAACACAAAATGAAATTTTAAAATTTCCCAAGGCAAGGGAATTTCAAATTTTCATTTTGAAAATGACATTACTGCCCAGAATTCAAGCAGTCTACCCAGCAGAGTCCTGAGCAGCTAGGGCACTCTGGAAGCCCTTCATTTGTTGAGCAGATGGGAAGCCAGGATCCCTGGAAGCTCAGGTTTCCAAAGCCCATGACATTAGGAATATGGGAGATGGGGTCAAGGAGCTGGACTACAAAAGGTCAAGGTGGATGAACTGCCACTAAACCAAGCAAATTTCACATTCCAGGCAAGATTGTGTTGGAAACCTGCCTTGTTTCCACTGGCATTTTGTCAAATGTCATTTCTACAGAATTTTTGATTGTCACAAATTGACATTCTCTGATGGAAAAATGTTCCACCAGAAAATTTCTGACCAGCTTTATTGCTGACATTTACTGTTTTGTTGTTTTCACAATCTTGCTCTAAACAATCACATGATTTGTTTTGGATTCATAGGAGAGGAAAGCAGACAAAACATATTGTTACTAAAAATGACAACTTACTGCAGGGACAAATTTGTCATGACAGACTGGATTTAATTAACCATGGAAAAGTCAGGGAAACCAGTCTGACTTGCAGGTGATCGTTTCTTACATAATTCTGGTAGGGTGAATTTGCTTGTCAACTTCAAGCTACAGCTGGAGAGGAAGTAGACAACATGGACACTGAAAACATGGGAATTTTTCAGACAGTAGCTTAGAGTGTCTATGTCAATTTGCCCCAAGCTAAAAGATCAGAATGAAACAAAGAATTGGTTGAAGAAATATTTTAGAATCTTAAAAATAAAATCTGTTTGCAAACTATAGTGGCTGCATTTGTACCTCTTATTTTTGTTGGAATTGCTATTGTGAACATAGCTGATATTTATGTTGTAGTTTGCAAGAAAGATAATGGTGTGCTCATCCTTTTTCTTTCTCTGGGTGGACCAAAGTTCTCTCACTTCCCTATTTCCCCAGTTTCAACTGATGTTCTTCATTCTTGCTAGGTTCTAATTTCTAATTCAAACTGACCCCCACATCTCAGTTTCTTGGTTCCTGTGCCATCCTATTTGCTCTTACCCTCTTCCAGTCATGTCAAGTCTCTGTTTACAGCCTCTCCTCCAAGCTGTAACTGTAAATAATTGCTCATGTTATGTGCAAACGTGTACATAGATCCTTCATCTCCATTCCTTTCATAGTCAAAGTAATTTATAAATATCAGCAATTAAGTCTCACAACATTTCTTCATCAGGTTATGTATTTTTTTATATTAAGTACTGAACTAAAATACGGCATATCCTCCTAATATCAGGTGACCCATATTTCCCTATTCTGAATATGGGACACCTGGTAAAATTACTCTTATGCAAGCAAGTTCAATGACAATCAATCAGAACTATCCAGGACATTCATATTAACATCAAACTTGAGCCCTTGTTAAAAGGAAATACAGTGGAGCTGCAGTAATTTTATTTGCCTTCTTACCTTTAAGGTTTGCACAGGGAGAGGTGACACATTCCTATACCTCTTACATAGGGATGGGGGTGACTGACAGACCTGATCCAACCCTTCATATCCTGTGCTCTCAATGCTTCATGCCTGGCTAGGCCTCTGGAATGGACCCACCTCCCCTGGTACCTGTCCCCATCTCTTCTCAAGACAACACGTTGGGGCGTGCAGGTCCCCCTCCCCAGATTACTATCAGAGTCCAAACCAGAATGTGGCAAGCAGCAGCTTTTCAGCATTGTGCAGGAGGGAAGGAATGGGAACTGCTTCCAGCTCAAGAGGGATGGGGATGGAGGTAGGGGTGACTTGGCCCATGTTTTTCCAGAGGTCATCTCTTCCCTCTCCCCTCCCTGCTCCCCTATGACTAGAAGCAGCTTGTCCCTTCCTGCCTGCATGGTGTGGAAAGGCAGCTAATATCTCCAAGACATAACCCAGCCACCTCCTGTCTCCTGGCTACAGCATGGGCAAGAAGGGGTTAAACCCTAAGGATGCACTGAACACCAGGGCCCAGGGAACCTGGCTGTAGGGGCTTCAGCAAACCTGGACAGAGAGCAGGGGAGGGTGTCTAGGATCCAGAGCAGCCCCACACTCCCTGGGGACCAGAACTAGGGCAGGGGGCAGCATGTGAAGAGCATGCTAAGCAGCCCTGGCCTGGGGACTTGCAGGGGCGGGGTGCAAACATGCTGCACCCCGAGCTTAGCTGAAGGGTGGAGAAAATTCCCCCAGTCAGTACTGTGAAGGGCTTTGGCACATGCAGGGCTGGCTTCTCCTGGCCAACATCCTGGGCCAGAGGGTCCTGAGCTTTCCCTGGGTGCTGGCCTAGCCTGAAGCAGTGAGGGAAGGAAGGAGTCTGATCATCAGGCTGTTAGTGGGATGAAAGAGCCAACTAGGTTCCTCACTTAGTGCCAGGAGCGGGATGCTCCCTGCCAGGGGGGATATGGAGGAGCAGTGGGGCTGGACTGGACAACAGGCACAGCAGGGAGAGGACAGTGGGGAAGTACATAAAGAGATGACATGTAGCCTGCTCGCACTCACCAGCTACCACTGGAAATGGGCTAGGCTGGGGGAGGAGCCTGCTGGCCAAGAGCTGGCACACAGCAGGGACTACACTGACCAGCAGAGGAACTCACTCCCATCCTCAGCTTCTGGACAGTCCTCCCCACTCCTCCCACTCATCACTGGTGTGTGGGCAGCAGGTGAGCAAGGATCCAGACAGCAGCAGGACTCACCAGTACTGATGAGGGGAGAGACAGAAAATACATCACAATTTGCCTTTAAAAAAAAGTAGACACATCTAGAGGAGGGCTTAAATATGGGACTGTCCCTTTAAAAATGGGATAGGTGGGTCACCCTATCCTGCTATCAAGCAGATCACTGTTCACAACTTTCGTTTTATATGCAGGAGCTATACTGAGGAGATTCTTTTTAACAGTCTAAAACATTCGTTACTTACAGTTTTTGTTGGCTAACTAATAAACATTTCCATTGCCTTTCTGGTTATAAATTCAGTGAAACTGAGATTGTGATATTCCTAATAAATGTTGAACCAAAATGCATATCCATCCCTTACATTTCCTATTAGAATCCTGTGATTACTTTCAGAGAGGGATATTATTTTGCTGATCCAGAAGAGACAGTTTGAATAAATATGGAAATGATCTGTAATAACACAGACCTAAATCTGTGATAAATCCCAAACTAAAGATTGTAAACCCCTCACTCAGATGAGATGGGGGCTTTTATGAATCACTGATATTCAGTGCACATCTTTTATGGAGTTAGGGATGAATATTAATTTGCTAAACTCTAAATTTTTTCACTATTCACAGCAAAAGGGTAGAATGCATGATTGTATGTAAATAAACAGACTTTTTCTGTTGCAATCGGGCAGGGTGTTCTGTAATTTACCATGCTTGACCTATTTACCATTTATACAATATATCTGCAAATTCTGTGCAATGTCGCCCACATAATTAAGAATAAAAATCTCTGAGAAAAAGATAGACGAGTGGAATGCCAAAAGATAGGATGAGCTACCAACGAAGTCAATGGATACTGACTCTGCTCATTTGACAAGGCCATTAACCTCTCTGAATATTGACCCATATCAGATGATCACATCCAGTAAATAGAACTCAGACTCTTACGAGTAATGTCACACCATTATAATATCTGTTTCTAGAAGGGATTCGAATTAGTAGAATTTATATGTTGTATAACTTAGTTCTAGAAGTGGTCTTGAATTAGAAAGGAAATATAACTGAAGTGAAAGGAAGCACATTCCATGAGACAACTGTCAGGAAAAGAGGACTGTGGATGCAGTTAATTCAAGAGAAAATCAAGTCTGCAATAGGTTTACCATTGAGTAGCCAAATACCATTAACACCAATTTAGGTTTTTCAGCAGCAAAAACTGAAACTCAGTTTTCACTCCATAACAGACTGCTAATGTCTAGCCTAATATTCATGAGTGAGACCGGATCCAAAACCTACATCAGCTAAAAGACTCCTATTGATTTCATAGCTCATTAGATACACACACCTTTATAAATTTCAGATTTCATATATAATACTGGATAGCAGTGAACAGCCACTACGATTATGGTGGGCTTAGTTATAAACTAAGGGTAGGTTGGAACTCTCACCATAATTCTCTTTTACTTACTTATCACTTTCTGAAATAAAAAGCTTTATCTAGTCTAGAATTGTATAAATTAGATATTTTTCTTTAAAGCTTAATTCAAGCGCTTCACAAATAAACACCATCCATACATAGCCCTCACATCTCCACATTCTCCTCTTAATCTGCGCACAGTAGGAAAAAACAAGAAACATATTCATTTTCCTTACATTAAAACAAAAAGATTCATCCAAAAGCATGCCTGTAAAATTTTCATTTGCTGTGTCAGCATTTTTACTACAATGGATAAAAAAGGATAAAGAAGGAGGAAATCAAGGAAAAGTTTAATCTTTTTACATTGTTATTTATTATTTTTAAATGTTATACAAAAATCTCTTTCTACAATTGATAATTTCTTACATGAGAAACACATTTCCCATTTCACAGACAAGATAATGAACTCCCTCTGCTTAGTTTAGTATTCCAGAAGAGTACAGCGCTTTTTCAAAATCCTCATTAACAAACTCCCAGATGTTAATATAATGTTCAAGGCATCACAATTAGATCAATAAAAACAGGAATATATTAATACTTGATAATGTCACATTTTAAGGAACTATCTCAAAAGTGAGAACTTTTTTTTCTTGCCTTGGTTAATTTATTAATGTCTGACATTAATACATACCTTGTTTTGGAAAACTAAGTTTCTTATGTTTGTATAAATGACATTCCAACCTGATTAAAAAAAACGTTATTAAAGTTTGGGCATACCCCCACTGATTATCCTAATGTACAAGTATCACTGATAACAGCAGGCATCTCAAAGAATCAGACATCTCAAAGTTAAAATCACTGAGAAAGATGAATTAAACTTCTTCAGATATATCTGATAAAGTCACAATAGAGTCTTTACCCTCCAACCCTTATTTCAACAGCAATATACGCACATACTGTACTAGATTTATTGTGCATAGAGGCCAGTTCAATTTGTGAAATTCTAACCAGAAAACTGCATTTTCTTTTATATTTTCTGCTTTTATTTTGAATTAATCTAGACTCTGAGTATTCTTTAATAATCATTCTGTAGTTGGTCTAATGAACCGTTTAATTTTCTAATCTCTTGCCAAATCACATTGATCTGCTATTCATTATAATAACTAAATTATAACTAGGCATTATGCAGAATGAGGAGTACCAGACGCCGATGGGGGCTGCCCTCCGCGTTCGATTTGTGGGTCTGCATTAGACCCAGTAAATCAAATGCTAGAAGACTGACCTCCAGAGGGTCAATCTTCACATAAGTATAGATGTGCCCTAAGTGAGCACTATCCATCCTGTGCATTGACAGAGTAGGGTCCTGTGGAAAAACAGTGTGTGATCACAGAATTAAAGATTGTACCATAATTTATATGCACAAGTGTGTTGCTTTATGGTTGCACAGGCAACCCTTAATGTTGCCATTCTCTACTTTTTGAGTGCAAGGGTTTTCAAACCTTAATACTGTACTCGTAATGGAGTTCTTTGTGATTAACTCTTTAATTCCTGTATACAGTATAGGCTTCATTGATTGGCTTCCCACAACTGATGCGATAATATTCCAATACACATGTTCTCACAGCAAACATTTTCATATAGACCAAATTTATTTTTCACATCTCTTAAAACACAATGACTCCAAACATGCCTTCTTTGGTGTTCCAAGATCATAAAGTTCATTGTTTCTGTGGCTACAAATCCCAAACATCTTTTGATCTCTCTAGCAGGTTGTTTCTAATTTTCTTTCACAGGATTTTTTGGCTTTCTGAGGCTATGCACATTTCTTTTTATTCAGTAAAACCCCCTCCAAGCTTTTGAGCCAGTTATTTCGTTAGAAACAAATACATTTGACTTGACCATACACAGTACTAAAAGGCTTAGATTGCTGTGACTCAGCCTAGCTTACCATGTCCTCTAAACCCTTAGCTTTATTTGTAATGACTGTCAATGCCACATCAATATTTAGCTCAGAATTTAATACAATAATTATTTCTTGGGGCACAGTTCTATGAAATATCCCATATTAATCAGCAATCATGTAACTCACAGTAGAAAAGGAGGAAAAGCTTTTTCTTGTTATTGAACATTATTCAGAAAATAGGAGGTGGCAAGTAGGCACAAAATCAAATCTTTTATTTCTGTCCATCCTTTCAAATTTCTCAAAGATTATGATTTTTGGACTGAATGATTTAGTGCAAAAGGGCTGATGTGGTATGAGCTAAAGAACCTTCCCTATGCAATTAGTTATTACTTGCAGTGATTCATTCATTGGCATTCGTGTTTGATGTCACTGTGCTTTCAGTTTAATGCACTTTGTCCTAAGGCTGCCTTCCAAGAAAGACATTTAAACCAGAATTTTAGTTTCTGTTAGTCTTAACACTTAATTTTGTACTTGCAGAGTCCTAACCAAAAGAAAGTTTTATTATTATATTATCTTTGTTGTTTACATACAATTTAGGATTTAGCATTTAGACTTACAAAACTGAAAGATCACTTCTGGGAAGAGAACTGGGACAATTTAGTAATGCATCATGTGGAAGATACAGGAAAGATATCTTGGTCTCACATACCTCAGGATGTGCACAATACCCAAAAACATTCTTAAAGAACAATGAGCTCATTAAGGTTTTCTGTTAGGGTACGTCTACACTTGCTCCCTAGTTTGAAGTAGGGGTGCAAATGTAGGTGACCAAAATTGCTAATGAAGCGGGGATTTAAATATCCCGCATTTCATTAGCATGATCTTGCCCGTGCGCTATTCCAATCGCCAGCTGATTCGAACCAGGAAGTGCGCTCCGGGCCGCATAAGTTCGCATGAAAACCCTTTGGTTTGAACTAACATTACTCCTCAGTAGATCATTATGGTAACTGCATTATAGGGGTCATGTGTTCACCCAGAAAAATATACTTAGACAACTTCTTCAATATAGCATGCATATTTTACAGTAGTTATCCAAGTCTGTCTGCTTCATTATTTTTTCTTCAATAAGCAGAGCAATGAACAAATCCCATTCTCTGGTCTTAACAGTAGAAAAGGTGTTACAACTGTAATAGAGTGCTATTGTTTGCAGTATAATTGTAGCTGTTTTGGTTCCAAAATATGAGAGCCCTGGGTGAATGCTGTGTTGGCTCAAAAGCTTGTCTCTTTCACAAACAGAATTGGGTCCAATATAGATATTGTCCCCCCACCATGTCTTCTAATGCAATACTATGGCAACTCAACTTCTGATTGTATGATTCTTTTTGTTTAAAGTATCTTTCTATTAGAGCACTAGCCTTTAAGCATTTCATTTACCTCAGAAATACTCACAGTAGTCATAATCCTGCAAACCCTTATGCACAGGCTTAATTCTAAATATGTGTGTAGCCTCACTGAAATCAATGGGACTCCTGTGTAACCCAGTCCACAGAGGTTGTGAATTTGTTACAGCTCTCAGATACAGAGCTTAGCTCCAGTTGTAGTAGCTTATGCTTTCAGCTCAGGAGACCTCAGTTCAAGCTCTAATGTGTTGACCATAAGCAGTGACTTTTCTGGGATTTGAGTTTCCGTGGGTCTTAGATTCTTGGGACAAGCGTCCTTTGATCAGAGGAAGTATGAAACCCATTGGTGAGTGTGTAACAAATTCTCTTCTGTTCCTGATCTGCAGAAGATTCAAATCACGTACGGTCCTACCTACAGAACTGAAAGATGAAGGTCCAAAAATGGGTCCTGCAATGCTGGCTGCCTGAAAGAGGAGAGACAAAGCTTCACCATCATGGCTGTCCACACCCACATGCTCTACAAGATCCTGGTCCTTCATTCTCCAAATCCTGTAAGATGGCCTGACTATACAGTGCCAAAAAGAGGAAGCCAGGTGACACTGATACCTTCACCAGTTCTGATTAAACCCTGAATACCACATCAGATGTGGGACTTGGTCTCACATCCCTCCTCCTGTGTTCTTTCCCTTCTCAGCCTTATTTCTTCTCTTTCATATCTTTTTTTGTACTTCTTCCTTCTGTCTAATAAGGTCTCACTTAGGCAGACAAGACTATATATTTTGCAACACTGCAGTAAGCCTGTGACCAGAAGACCAGAAAGAGGCAGCTAAAGGCAATGCCCTAACAGTCTGATGCTCATACAGATTTGCCAGGTCTTGAAGTGGCTGATAAGTCTGTGTGCTGGAACTATATTTTTCTATCAGTAGGGTTGCAAGTGAAATTAACACTAGTGACAGAAGCTGAATTTTCTATCTTTGCTATTCTTTTATTTCCCCTTTTGCTCTGTCTTCCAGGAAACAGGATCAGACTTTTTCAACCACAGCAACAAAAACAAGCCTAGCTCATCTTAACTAACTTCTCTTCCCCCAAGGGACAACTATTATCATCTTTAATACCATCTAAAACACTGTCAGACAAGGGCCTTTCTCCCCCTCTAAAGATTTTCTCCAGCAAAAGGGAAAATAGGATATGGTTAAAATGAATGCCTTACTTAAAACTTAACATTTCAAATGCATTAACCATTTTTGTTCCCTTCTTTTCTATATTTTTTATTAAAGCTTAAAATAGTTTTGCTAATGTGTTTGCCATGTTACTAAGCAGGCCGAGGTTTCTGTGTACCAAACTCTTATTTAACATGGTTTAATGTTGGACAGTGACTAGGACCCATATGCGCCTTCTAAATTAATACAACAGGCCCTAATGGATAATGTCCTGTTGTCCACTCACTTTATCTTATAGCAAAGCAGCTTCATCTCACACACCTCTGATTGGCCGTGTGTCAGAATATAAGGCAAAGGAAAATCAAACCCTGAACGCTCAAGGGTGAGTGAAGGAAACACATGGACATTGCAACGGTTGTTATGTGGAGGTCCACATCTTCAACGTTGGCATAACTGACAACGCGGGACTATTAACAATCAAAATATGTAAAAAAATAAAAATTACAAAAAAGCAGTTAAATGTTATGTTTTGATGTAACTAAAGTCTAGAGTAACTGGTAGACTGATGAAGGCTTAGAGTACAAATGAATACTTATACTTTAAACTATCTCTGTTATTTTATGTGTTTAAAATATCAAAGAAGTATTGAAATATTTGTATATTAAGATGTTTGTAAATAGTTAGAAATTGAGATAACATGACATAAATATTTGTATCTTTTATGGGACTCCCTACTGCTGTTCAACTAAAATTCTCATCTAACTTTTTAAAACATCATAGATCATCATCTTTCAGGATATTCCCTTCTTGTCACTGCCTTGAAAGGTTGCCTCTCAGAAGTTCTACTGTGTTACTTTTTTGCTTAAGGGGCTATACAGTTTGGTTTTTGTTTTGCAGCATTTTTAACACAATGCTAATGACAGGTCAACTGACTGAAGAATATTTGATTAGAGACCTGCCATACCTGAAAACATGTGGGGCACCTAGCTAATTGCTCAACTTCCACTCCTCACAGTGACTTATTTACTGACTTCAGGATCTGCTTTTACATGGTAAGTAAGCACTAAATCTAGAGAAACATTTTTTACTGTTATTTGTTTGTTGTTTTTACATTCTAATGATGGCACAAGTGGAAAAGCCTTTTAAAGCATTCATTGCAAATTGGATGATTCCTCTGCAGTGTCTAATGCTTGGTGAAAGTTCAGCAGATTGGTGTCTGCATAAAGCAGGTAATTTGAATTTTCCTCAGACAATGTGAATATGGAGACAATACAGTACTGCCACATCTTTATTAATAATCTAACTTGTCAATACACCACTCTCCCTTATGCATGGTGTTTGGGACAAAGCAAAGTATTATGTTCATATATTACTCAGTGAAGGGTATTTTAGTAAGAAACTTTTACAATGCAGTTAGTTCACATATATGGCCAAATCCTGCAAGTAGTCTATCTTATATGGTCCCCAGTAACATAGCATGTGATAGCTTCATGATAATCCATGAATTAGTGCATTCATCTCAACAATACATAATCTTATCCCCATGTGATGATTAGGGGAATCTGTCAATGTACAATTTATGAATTCCAGTTTGATTTTATGAACTATCTGGATCTTTGTTGTGTTCTAGCTTTGTACTCATTCTGCTAAGATGACAGGGAAAGTATACCTACATACCTGGATTAGATTAATAGACTAATAAAACTCATTGACATTTGAATAGGTCTTCTTGGGCAATACAATTGATATGCTAAAGAAGGTGACCAAACCAAGAGAACTGGTTCTGCCAGGTAGGCTAGTAACTATGGTCAGAAGTCACCGATGTGATGTCCTGACAGGTATCTTGCTCTGTCCAATGTTGATAACTATTTGGCTGCATGGGTGTACTCCCCTCTGTATGCTGCCCCATCTCTGCACAGATGGCCAACACAGTACACTCCGAGAGAAACCCCAAGGACCACACAATCCGATAATGCGCAAAGCCACCAGGCCAAGTTTATTGTGAAGGAAGCACAGTAATAGCACCTGGTAGACTCCACAAGGATACTAAGAATGTGTGCCTGTGACAATGGATATAACTCAGTCAATGGAAGGACTCTACACTGCCCCTTCGGCTTGACAAGGACAGCTCTCTTCAGATACATTCTTATACACAGGTGTAAACAAGTTACCCATCACTCTTGACTTATCAAGGTGCCACCCTCTGATGTACCTAGCTACCACCTATTACTTTGTACATGGTGGTTCAATCAAAACATTGCTATCGATCATGCTGTCATCCTCAACATATCCTGAACCTGGGTTGGTATGTCCCTGTTAGCTGTGGGAAGTGTGTTGATACCAAGATATCTCTTAACAGAATGTATTGTTACCATGCCTCTGGAATGTGTTTACGACCTGTGCATAGTATCTCTTTGGTATGACTGTTTCTGCGATACCAGCCCTGTTCTTGCCAGGTTCTGAGAGCAGGACCTGCCTATTGCTCACAGCTTAACTTTGCTTTATATTAGCAAAGTCTTGACCACTTTTACACAGGCTTCAGTCCTCATACCAGGCTTATGTTTCAGGCCCTCTTCTTACTACAGCAATTAAGAAACAGATCACCTGGTGGGAGTCTTTTATCATCTAACAAGGGGACTATAAGTCTCTCTTTCTCTTTCTGGCGTACTTCCTGACCACAGCTTCTATCTGTTACCCCTTCATAGACATCAAACCTTGTGGTCCAGATGCCTAGATACCAACCAAGTAGTTTAAAGACACCCTTTCATATTTCACCCTGAACTTTTTTTTTTTTTTTTGTATTTCACTGGTCATGAAGGGAAAGGTGGGGACTGGGAAGAAGACAAAGACACAAATATTACATACAGACACAAATATTCTTTCTCCACAATTTGGAGGACACCCTAGGGGACTCTGATTAAATCCCAAAGAACATGCAAGACTGGTGATGAAACTAAGGAAGGGTATGGCATATAGATGTTTTATTATTTTTACCTAGACCTGTGTGTATGTACACACACACACACACACACACACACACACACACACACACACACACACGTATGTTTTGCTATTTAAAGCTAAGATTAAGTGTGTTTGAAACATTAGCAAATCCTGTGTGTTATGTTCTTCAACTATTTTACATCCCTAGAAAGGTAACCGAGTATGCACTCAAGGTTTATTCTCTGGGAGAGAATGTTTAAGCTAATAGGCTGCCTTGAGAAGTAAGGATTGGTCCTGAGCATCTAGGGCACCTGAACCAATGTCTATGAAGGGGTCACAGATAGAATCTATGCTCAGGAAGTGTGCCAGCAAGGCCAAAAAAGAGACTGTTATGGCGCAAACTCTGACTCAGAAAACTCACACAAGTGGTCCAAACATAGCACCTTGATGAGTGCCCAGAAAGGCAAGCTCATTTATGGCTGTGAATTTTACAGATGAGAAATGAGGTGTGGTAAGTCTAACTGACATGTCAAAGGTCACACAATGAATTTTGTATCAGAGTAAGGATCTTCAATCCATGCCTTACCGTAGCTTATAGGCCTTGATTCTGCAAGCACTGACAATATGCATAATTGTACACACTGAGTAATCTCTTTAACTTCAGTGGGACTACTCCTAATGCATAGAGTTAAGCATGCGCATAAGAATTTGGAGAATCAAGCCCATATTGTGCCCTTGAAGGGATCAATTGTAATAATTTTAAAGGAGGAAGACTTAATTGAGGCAGATGTCAAATTTTGTTACAGGATTGCTGGTCACATTTCCCCTGATTTTCTTTTTTGACAAACAACCCTTGAAATATATTTAATGGAAAATTGCCATAGTAAAGCCATAAAATCTTAGCAACATGCATATTTCTCAAATAAGGGTCAAAATTCTGTCCTTTGATACACAGAGATAATTTTTATTTGACTTCAAATGAGATGTGAACACCCACATCTCATGGGGAGAATTTGGCTCTACAAATACAGATTGAAGATTATTTTAAAAAATCTGTCACTATTTTACTGTCTGCTGGGCTTTGAATGGTGGCAGCTGACTCAGTATAGACACTTCTTTTTTAGGGATATTTTGTAGCAGGGGCATCTTTCTGAACTTTTAGAGTAAGATGGAGAGACTGATAATCTCATTTGGTAACACAGGAAAAGAAAAGACTTTTGTAACCCACACATCTACTGGGTGTGGTATATTGTCTCATGTAATGACACGTACACCACTTACAGAGAGAAAGACCCAGCTTTAGCTGAGAGTTAGCTGGTGTTTAGCTTAAGCTGTTGAGACTCATGTACTAAGCTCCAGAAGTCCCAGGTTACTCTTTCACAGTCACAAATTCCATCATTTAATAGGAGTAAGCAGTTAATCTAAAAATGGTTTCGTCACCTTTTCATGAATGGAGAATTACAATGTGACTGGAACTTTGCAGTAGTTTTCACTGTGCCTGTTTTCTTTTGAATTCAAAGGGTCCTGCCTTCTCAAAGTTCTACTTCCATCACTCCCACACTGTAGATAACAGCATCCAGTGTAATTGCTAATTATTCTTGTTACTTCTATTTAGACAGTTTAATTATTTTGTTTAGTGATTTAATAACAAAGACATTCACCTCTTTATTTTTTCAAAGCACATTAGAATTAATAAGTGGTGTGAGGTAAGTGGCGGTGCTAGTAAGAATTATTTATTTCCCCTTATTGCAGATGGGGAAACAGAGAGAAAGTACAGTAGTATGATTTGACATTGGCCACACAGAGGAACTGAGGAGTTTCTCTTTTTCCTCATTGTCCTTAGTCAAGCAGACTAAACTGCCTCTCTGCTTTCTTCTACATAAATAATTTGCAATTATTACAATTTATTTTATATAACTATAGGTTTCCTTAAAAAAACAAAACAAAACAAAGGAAAGAATAATTTCTGCATTCCCTATATGATAAAAAAGAACAAGGAAGGACCTGATCCAAAGCACACTGAAGTCAACAGGAATCTTTGCATGTATTTGAATAGATTTTGGATTAAGCCCATATGCACTTACTTTATCATATAGCATGAATGCAATGCTCTTTAAATTTATAATCTGCAGAAGCAGTAACCTACATTTTGAATGTTTTATATTTTCCAGTTACAGTGAATAATGGGGTTGATAGCACTAAGTGTAATTATAAGGCAATATTTCAAGAAGAATCATGGACATTAATACAGTTCATATATTTTCTGAAACTTTACTACATCAAACCTACACAAAGGGTTTTAAATCCATTGTTCTTAAAAATCTACTGCACATTCATTAAGCTTTTGGGAGTTATTTCTTTCTATTCCAGCTGTTGATATGTTTAACAACCTATTTTATATTGTACCAAGCTACCTTCAGAAAAAATGTTATTCCTTTTAAACATTGTTCTTATAAATGTCTTCATATAATATAGTGATAGAGATGCAGCCGTGTTAAGTCTGGTCTAGCTGAAACAAAAGACAGAACTATGTAGCACTTTAAAGACTAACAAGATGGTTTATTAGGTGATGAGCTTTCTTCCACAAATTGATCTGAGGAAGTGGGTCTGGCCCACGAAAGCTCATTACCTAATAAACCATCTTGTTAGTCTTTAAAGTGCTACATAGTTCTGTCTTTTGTTTCATATAATATGTGTGAGATATCTTTTATCATCTTTTCACTGGAAATTCAAAAAGGAATGTTCACTATATTAGGACTATTTTATTTATATTCCATACCACTAGGAAAATTACAGCGAGCATTTCAGTTTAGTATATTATCAAACTGCTGTTAGTTAGATTGTGAGTGTCAGAAGTAAACACACTGGCTGTGTCTAGACTGGCATGGTTTTGCGGAAATCCTTTTAACGGAAAAGTTTTTCCGTTAAAAGTATTTCCGCAAAAGCGCGTCTAGATTGGCACGGATGCTTTTGCGCAAAAAGTGCTTTTGTGCAAAAGCATCCGTGGCCAGTCTAGATGCGATTTTGCGCAAGAAAGCCCCGATCGCCATTTTTGCCATCGGGGCTTTGTTGCGCAAAACAGTTCTTCCCTGTCTACACTGGCCCTCTTGTGCAAGTATTCTTGCACAAGAGGGCTTTTTCCCGAGTGGGAGCGTGAAAGTATTTGCGCAAGAAGCACTGATTTTGTACATTACAAAGTCAGTGTTCTTGCGCAAATTCAAGCGGCCAGTGTAGACAGCTGGCAAGTTTTTGCGCAAAAGCGGCTGCTTTTGCGCAAAATCTTGCCAGTCTAGATGCACCCACAAGCTTTTAGCCCAAAAGTTCATCTTTTAGCCAAATAAACCACAAAGACCAATAATGCAGAGGAGAAAATTTACAGAAGAGTAAAGTCTCAGAGTTTATGCATGATAAATTATGGTATATGAACAGTTGCTTGGAGCATGTGCTAATTCACATAGCTCAATGAAAATTTACCACTGAAAGTTATGACTCAATTCATCTTGTACGTGTAATGTTGAGCACAAGCGTTAGCATATGGCTGAATCACAGCCTAAATATATGCTTAAGTGATGCAGGCAAAACATACACTAATGACTGAAAAGGCCAATTGCCTCCACAGTTTGCAGTTCCTAGAGTTGCAACTGCAGGTGCAAAATGATTAACTTGTCATGCAAAGGAAACACAAATTGCACACAAAATTATGCATTTTATATTTTATATATACATACAATTTTGAAAGCTTATTAGTCTCTGCGGTAACTCAAGATTGTTCATCATCTCTGAATGGTTGGTTAATCTGTCCTATTTTTATAAGTAGTCCTGTGGCACCTTAGGGCATGTTTACAGGGCAGGTCTAAAGTTGAAGTAAGCTATGCAAGTTGAGCTATGTCAATTGTGTAGCTTAAGTCGAAATAGCTTAATTCAGCTTTTGGCTCTGCCTACACAGCAGGAAGTCAAAGGAAGAACACTCTTCCTTCAATTTCCCTTACTCTTTGTAAAATGAGAGTTACAGGAGTCAGAGTAAGAAGTCCTCCAGCTCATCATTATTTTGAACTAATGGCTTGCTGTGTAGACATGCTCTTTGTTATTTTGGAATAATATTTCGCAGACCACTTTGAGAAACACTGCCTTAAAGACTAACAGATTTATTTGGGCATATGCTTTTGTGGGTAAAAAACACTTCATCGTGTGCGTTGGACACACTAGATACAGACTAACCTGGCTACCCCTCTGAGACTTGTCTCCATATTTCATGTGATTTATAGACGTGAGGGCCAGAAGGGCCATTTATGATAATCTAGTCTAAATTCCTGAATCTAGCCCAATAACTTATGGTTGAAGTAGAGTAACTCCTTGGGAAAGATATCCAGACGACATCCAGGCTTGATTTAAAGACTCCAAGGCTATATCTACACTACAGTGCTATTTTGGGATTCTGGAAATATCCCAAAATAGCTATTCCACGTTTTTTGAGTGTTTCCGTTATTTTGAAATATAATGGGCTTGCTATTCTGGCATCCCTGTAAACCTCATTCCATGAGGAGTAAGGGACGTTTTGGAATGTCAATTTATTTGGAAATAAGTGCTGTGTAGATAGTGCCAAATTTTGAAACAAGCCATTTTGAAATTAACTCAAAATAAGCTACATAATTTGCATAGCTCAAATTGTGTAGCTTATTTCAAGCTCCAGGTGCAGTGTAGGTGACCCCAAGTGACCACATCCCTTGTTAATCTGCTACGAGGCTTTACAACCATCATTGTTAAAAGCTTATGTCTTATTTTCAGTTTCATCTTTGTTCATTCAACTTCCAGCCCTTCTCCAAAGGCCAGATTAAATTATCAGATATCTTCTCCCAATATAGATATTCAAATCCTTCCCTTTAGTTCCTGATGGTGATACATGGCACTGCATCAGTAAACATACCTTGTGGTATCTTTTTGTTGAACACTTGATCAAAATTTTCCACAACTCACCTCATTTATGATCTCTTCACAACAGACTTTCTGGATCCATAGGTGAGAATTGCCTGACCCTTGTTTCAAGGGGCACAATTTTGCAGTTCCTATCAAATGAGATTAACTGGATTTGAGGCTCCCAGTTTTTTGCCTCTGTTACTGAAGGTGAAGCTTGCCAAGGTGAAGCTTGTATAGAATGATCTTTGCCAAAAGAGGTCAGAGTTAGAAAGTGGGGGTCGACAATGCCAATCTTAGGATGCATCTACACTGCAGGGCTTAACTCAAAATAAGCTACGCAAATTGAGCTACGTCATTTGCATCTCTTATTTTGAAATAGAGAGCATCTACACTGCACTTATTTTGATGTAGAGCACTCTTCCTCTGACTTCACTTATTCCTCATACAACGAAGGTTACAGGAGTCAAAGTAAGAAGTCCTCCAGCTTCACAGTATTTTGACACTATTTTGAAATAACTGCCTGCTGTGTAGACATGGACTAAGTTATTTTGGAGTAGCACTTGTTATTTCAAAATAGTTTTGCTGTGTAGACATGCCTTTAGAGTATTTCACACCTTTTCCTCATTTCATTAGAGGGACTACGTGATGGCTGCCTTTGGAATTGGAGACAAAGACAAAGGTGTACTGGGTCTGACTCTTGTGTTTCCATTATTATTATTTTCTCACTTCTGTTTTAAAAACTTTCTTGCATAAGGAGCAGCCAGACAATTTGGGTCTTATTCAGGAATGTGGCGCATAATTATATGACTAAGATTCCCAGCTCAACTGTGGTAACAAGAATTAAGCTTTCAATGAAGACAACCTCGCTATACCAAGCTATTTTTAATTACTGACCTACTGCAACAGCCTACAAGTTATTTAATGGGCATAAAAATAGAGTAAGCTTTACTTATTTAGATAACTGCATAATAAAACCTGCATTTAATAATGAGAAATAGATATTACTGAGGATTTTATCATATATTTTTAATTCACTGTTTATAACAACCCTTGCAAATGTGACCCTAAAATATGCTTCCTCATAATTCTTTCTTTGTATGTATATGTATTATTGTGCATTTGCTCATGAATTTTGAGCTACTAAAATACTGAATTTTCAGGAGTAATATGGATTTTACAAGGAAATAGAAAGTGAAATTTGGCCTCCAATAACTTTGATGTGCCTCTAAGTTTGGTATGTACTATGCAGCAACAAAAATAGCAATATTTAGACTGACTCTGTAAACTCACTGTACTGGAAACTTTTGTCTCAATATTTTGCAGCATCATTTCCATAGCACACAAAATATACTTCTTTTCAAACTTTCCTGACATGTTTTAATTTAGAGTCCCATATAGATAGGTAACCTTTGCTGTTTTAGAGCCTGATCCAACTTAACTAATGGCCTGTGGACTGGACCCTTAAAGGATAATAAATTCACAGAAGGGAGTTACTATGGTACAGTAACTAAACAATTTGAAAAAGAGCAGATTGTTGAAATTAATGTAAATTGAGCATCCAGGTCACATAGCCAATTTGAAAAATCTCAGCCTAAAGGCTTTTCCGAATGGCAGTGACTAAAATCAGAATTCTTGCACCATGACTGTTCAGTACAGTGGGAGCAGGATGAAGGAGCTCCAGAGCACTGATGTGTGGAGCGTAGGATTACCAGATTTTTAAAGTGAAAAATAAGGAGATCTGTGATAGGCTTGTGGACAAGGGGCATAGTCACACCTGAGGTCAGGATAGTTTTGGTGAGAAGAGAAAAGGGTGCCCCCACCCTTCATTAGGAGAAAACAATATTTAACCCCTTTGTAACCTTTCCCATTGTCTCCCAGTGCTGACTTTTTTTGTGTATTAACAAATCCTTGTTGATTAAAAAAAATTCTCTTCTCAAAAATCCTGCCTTATTTCTTACATTTTTATTGTCTCCATCCTCATCCTTGTCTAAGTTTTCTGATTTTAAAATGTTTAATTTTGAATCAGCCAAACAAGCAAGCTGTGTTTCCCTCGGGCATATGGCTGTATAGGAGTTGTAGCTCTGGCCATGCTCCTGAAGCCTATGTTTCCCATAATGTGTGTCATCTGTATGGGGCATCATGGGAATCACATTGCTTTGGCCATATTTTGGGAGATATTGTTCAGCCAGAAAACTGGGCCCACAGGAGAGACGGAGGGTAAGCTATGACTCCAAATAGGTGGTAGGAAATACAGTTTGATGTTGCCGTGATTCCAAAGGAAGCCTTCTGGGTTACTGCAAGAAGCATTTATATTTTGAGAATGCCTACATGTTTCATTTTGATCCAAAATGAAACATTTGCATATTTCTGAGCCGATTTTTTCTTCAGGATTTCTGTTCTGTGGAAAATTTCAAAAATTCAAATTTTCATCCAGTTTTGGGAGGGAAAACAAATGTTGAAATGTCAGAATTTACCCCTTGGGGCAGAAATTCAAAATCTCACTCAACTGTAATCCCCAGTTTTCAATAAAGCCCCTCTCCCTCTTTTTTCTCCCTTACCTGTCCATACACAACCCCCCAAGCACCTCTCTCTCTCTCTCTCTCTATTTCTCTCTCTAGCAAATTCATTCTCTCTTCTCTCATTAATTTTCTCTCCGCCTTTTACGTCTCTATTCCTCAGCTGAAGATATGTTTGTCTCCATGCCTTCCTACAACTAATGCCTACTGTTGGCACAGGGGAAGAAACATTAAACATCACTGCCAGCCAACTTTGGTAAGTAATTTTCATATGGCAGTGTGGCTGAACTGTCTATAGGTTCATCTCCTTCAGACTATCCAGACATAGAAGAAATAGTGACTTAATATACAGAGAAGGGCTAATTTAAAATCTTGAGAACATGGGGGACATTGAGGATGTACAGAAGAATGGCAGTATGTGTCAAGCATATTAAACTAGATATGTAACATCTACTAGAGATAAATATTTTCATATTAGCAGGCCCAGAAATCTTGCACCCAAAGAATCTTAAAAGTCCCCTGAGAAGATCACTGGCCCTCTGCAGTCAGTTTGTAATAATTATTAGAAAACCAAGGAATTTCCAGAAGACTAGAAAAGTAATAGTGTTGTATTAATATCCAAAAAGCACAAATAGGATGACCCAGGCAATTATAGACCCATTAGCTTGGCATCAATCATGGTCAACATAATGGGAAAACTGCTACAGTATTCAATTAACAAGAAATACTTACAATAGAATTTGCAGATGACACACAGACTGGTGGAACAGTAAATAATAAGGAGGACAGGGCAGTCAGATTGAGTATTCTGGATTGTGTGATCAGCAGGGTTCATACCAACAAAATGCATTTTAACAGAGACAAATGCAAGGTCATATAACTACTTTAAAAAAGAATGCAGCCCAGATGTACAGGATGAGGGACTGTATCCTGGAGATCAGTGATGCTGAAAAGGATTTAGGGATCACAGTGAAGGAACAATTGAACATAAGCTCTCAGTGTGATGCTATGCACAAAGGGCTAATGCAATGCTTGATATGTAAACATGGGAGTAGGGAGGTAATCTTATCTCTGTATACAGCATTGGTAATATCAACACTGCAGTCTAGATCTGGTGTTCACATTTTTAAAGAAATAAAACAAGACCATCATTGTTTACAGGGCTCTTTTTTTCTCCCAGTCCCACTGCATAAAAAATGAATAAGTCTCTATTTTTGTCCAAAGTTACAAAGTGTTTTCTATTTTCATGTAATAAATCACTATATTAATTCATATTTCCTGCCTCTTTTCTCTGAGGACTGAATTCTGTCTCTACTCTGATTTTCCTGTCTTTGGAAGATGCAATAAAGCCAAAGTTCAAAAATGCTGCTTTGCTCCTCAGTCACTATTCTGGTCCCTTGGGAGTGCTGACTGTGTGAATGACAGATTTGTCAGTTTGCTGACAGTTCAAAAAAACTCAGTTCACAGCAAACCACATTTGAAAATTCTAACAAATGTTGACAAAGATAGTCAGTTTCAGGTTCTATACAATCGTTTGTTCAACCCAAAACACTTTGTTTAGTCACAAAGTGTCAGTACAGGAATAGGAGGGGCAGTACCTTAGAACTTCAGTCCACTGGCAAAGGTCCTTTGCTGGAATATGGGATATCCAAGTTCAGTTCTTTCCCCTGACTTACAATGGGGAAGAGATTTTCACTCAGGTCTCATGTACTGCAGGAACACCCTAGTCACTGGGATGTAGGATATTCTGTGTGTGTTTTACTCAGTTGCTCCTGTTCAAGCTGGTCCACTGTGTGTAAACAATCAATGGATCAAAGCTATGATGAGAAAGACTCTATCACTTAGAAATAAGGGCAGTTAGGTGGGAGATGAGGGGCCGAAGTTTACATCTCTGCTTCAATGACTTCTTTGGTCATTTTGTGACTGGTAGCTCAGTACCCTCCTCTTCCCCCAAAAATGTTGGGGCTGAAACTATTAAGAAAATTCATCAATAGTTTCCGTGTGCCTAAGCATGCATTTTGGGGAAGTTTACTGTTTCTGAAAAAAATTGTCCCACCTCTAGTTTGAGAGCGGCGATTTAAATGAGACTGATCTTCCAGTCATACTGTGAGAGAAGTCCTTCTGCCTTCAATGGGAATTTTGACTAAGCAGCTTAGAATCAGACCCAGTAGACCCAGACAAAAATCACAGTTAATGTAATAATGCAACAAAGTACATTGGGAGCCAGGATGATATTATATAAATCTGATTTTGCAGCCACAAGAAAATGGTCTCTGATGAGATTCCTCTTGGTATTAACAGTATCCCTGTTGCATTGGTGTACATTTGCAGGATGAAAAACAAGACCTCATTTAACCCATGCATGCAGGTTTGCCCTTACTAGAGGAAAAGCAAGTACCATGTTATCCCCTGACAGCTAAAATAAAAATGCCTGACCTAAATCCTCCTATATGGTTGCCCGTCTTAGTCACTTACATGGCAGAATGTGCACTTTAATTTGAAAGTTGTACAGCAAAAATGTGATGTGCACCAGTAATTTAATGTACAAATGTAAAGAGGTCAAAATAGAGCTTTAGGAGAACATTTTCAAAAAATTGCGCAGTATTTCAGGCATGCAACTCATAGTTTTAATGGGAGTTATATGGGCTAAAACTCTCTCCAAAGTTTGAAAAACATGGGAGTTCATGTTCGGTGATTATTACTCAGGGTTTCCACTGACTTAGCAAGATGTGCATGTTTTGAGTGAGTCACACTCATTTGAAATGGATTCCTTCTGCTCCTACATAACACTAATAACGTCTATGAGGCTAGGATTGGATATTTCAAAGTGTCTCATAGTCACGTATAAAGAGAGACCAAAAATCACGTCAGCAGATCAATGCACTAAAGTGGTCTGCATTAAAATGTAGAATCAGATCATGCACACAGGTACATTCACATTTAATCATCTGAAGGATACATGATTCCCACAGCATTCTGATTGCTGATCAGACTAGTAGCGAGCTCTTTTCTGGGATAAAAGAAGAAAGATTGCAAGCCTTCCCAATTTAAACTATCCTCACTATTTGTTGATTATTTACAAATAATTTTTTCACCATAATGTATTTACAGGCCAAACATCTAGCAGAACATTTCTTCAAAACAGTACAATGGAATTTTGTGGTTCTTATAAAATATGACATTTTGTTGAAAAAGTAACTAATTTATATGGCACATTGAAAAAGGAGAATATTTTTCAGGTGATGAATTTAGTGGATTCTAGCCCAGTGACATCTACATGTGAAAGATAATTTTAAATTAAGCTATTTTCAGACACATACAATACCAAAAAATGTGGCAGTCATTCTTGATTATAGGATAACATAAAAGCATTTGAAACCACAAAATTCAAAATGATATCCTTAATGCTTTTGTACTATTACTACAACATAGGTCAAAATTGTTTAACCCCAGACTTTGAAATTAATTATTGATTATAACCAAATTTAACTTGGTTAATTTTTACCATTTTCATGTTACAGAGGCACAACGACACCAAAAAAATAGTTCTGTGATTCCAGACGATTTTATATGCCCCCATAATTTGAAGAAATTGCTTCATTTTAAAAACATCAATAATAATACTGCATTTCTGTAGAACTTTTCATGAAAAGGTTTCAAAGCAACCTAAAGCTAGTCAGAGAAACTTAGAACCATATTCCATTGGAATATGTAGTTCTCTTAAAATGGAATGCTTTAGAAAATCAGACCAATTTCACTGGAATTCAGTTTCAGAGAAAAAATGGGAGAAAAAAGTTTTGATAATGGAATGTTTTGATAAAGTATTGTTTTGAATTGTTTATTACAGAATATTTAAAGTCAAAATCAAAACAAACCATTTCAGTTGACCAGACACCATTTTTTCACAGTGAATTTTTCACTGGAAAATTTTGAAAGATTGGGGTGGGGGAAGTTGTTTTAATCTGTAATGAAATGAAATTTCAAAATCCTTTGTGAATTGGAGTGTCCACTCTCCATAGGGATATTATTAATACAATACGCATAACATCACCCTCTTGAGGCAGGTAAGTATTATTATCAGCCCTGTTATTCAGATGAGGGAACTCAGGCCCAAAGAGGTAAAACACACTGATACGATGGAGATATAAGAACCAGAAGAGGAGTGACTCACAGGATGACAAGAAAACCTCTAGCAGTGTCAGAAATGTTAATGTGAACTAGTAATTAGAGATAGTTGGTCACATCCGATATTAAACCCACAATCTTATTTTTGGTGAGGTGTTTATTCAACAAAAAATGCAATTTTGGTCTATCTGAAACTACCCATGAATGTGACACATCTTTTTTTGGCCATTCACAAAACAGTTGTAGAAGCAGATGGCAGTTATGCTGCCTTTTTCACACAATGGATTTGGGGCTATGGGAGACCCAAGTTCAAATCCTTGGTCTTTAACAAATTCAAAATGATTTTTTAAAAAAAAAAAATCAAATTCAGTTAGACTTGAACTGAAATTTATTTTTTTATTTTTCAGAACTGCAATACCCCTGAAGAATCAGTTTTTTTTACCCAGTTCTGCCCATAAGCTCTCCTACTTAGACAGTAAACTTCTCAGCACCAGAGATTTCTTTTATTTGTACAGCACCATCCACAAAGGGATTCCTACTTGCTACTACTATACAAATAACAAAATCCTACTTCACTAGTATGTACTCAGGACAATTCTGGGAACAGTACCATAGTGATAGCCACCGGTGAAGCACCTCTATAGAATGGCCTGAACAACTTCCCTCTTCACCAAATTATTATTCCATTTAGACCCAGGTTTAAATCACAGCTCAGCTCTCAATACTCTCCAACGACTAGCACTTTCATGCAGACAAAGTTAAAAAAGATGAACTACATTTAGCAGACAACTTTAAGCAGACAGTGTGCTGACCCCTGAGCAACTCAGTCAGGAAGATGTCATTTTGAACAAAGTTTTAGAAAACTCTGCTTCAGAAAAACTGAATTAAATCCCATATGGAGCATTTTCCAAACATATTTAATTGGCAACTGTCTTTTCATCATGTTGGAGAGATTTTTTTCTTAGAAATCTGGAAAGGACGTGTCAATCTGCAAAGGCAACTCTCTTTCTGTAGCAAAAGATCTTCAAAAAAACTTCAAATTTTTGAGAAAAGCAAAGGAATATCCTGCAAAGGGAATTCAATGAGCTAACCATTATATCCAAATTGCTTTCAGAAGTTCATTATGAACAAAAATTCTGCTACAATGCACTATAATAATAGGAATCATTCTACACTGTCCCCATAGACTTGGTGTGAGTAGTCTGATAGTTCTTTTTTTTTCTTTTTTCTTTTTGCCATCTGTGGCTCCTATTACTATGTGTAGCTGGCTTGTATTTCACTACAAGCCATCAAACTTCATTTTCAAAACCAAGACATGGTGCTTTGTAGTAAGCTCTGTGCACTTCCTCAGTTTTCCATTTGTATCTTGTTGATTTGATCTGGTTACTAGAAGGTTTTATTGTAGAGAGCATCTCCAGTAGGGGCTTATCTACTGTACACAATTGAAATTCACCATCAATACAGCTTTCCAAGTGGCAGTAATGGTAGATGCTGCAATGTGGATAGATAAGAAGCATTTCTACCATAGGGATACTCAATCTTGCTCGGTTCATAGTTTCCAGGATGGCTGCCATGAATAGAGGTGAACCTATGAAGAGTTAATGGGTCTAATTTCTCCCAGAGTAGCATCAACCCAAAAATGCAGGGAGAGGAACTCCTAATTAACAAATCCTGACTTCTCTCACACTTCATAGGTGGAAACAACATGGCTTCATTCTGCAGCGGGAGAGTAGAACTACCGTAAAATCTTGAGTATAATGCACACTTTTTTTCCTGATTTTTTCCTGGGTCAAAGTTGGGGTGCGCATTATACATAGCAGTTATTTTTTAAAGTTTTATTTTGGCTCCCGGACAAGGCGAGGAGCTGGCGGCACCACTAGGCTGCAGTGCCCTGGCTCCTTCAGGCTACGCCCGGGGGCCCCCGCGGCAGGCTGGGAGTGGAGAGCGTGCCGCCCCGCAGGCGCATCAGGGCACAGGAGGAGAAGGCAGTGATGCACTCTGCCGAGGGGCCACCAACTTCCCTGGCCCGGGGTGTCCTGGCCGGGCCGTCCCCCTACTCTCTCGGCTGCAGCTGCCAATGATGGCCGGGTCCAGGCTGCGGGTCTGGTGGAGCCTCTGCTTGGAGAGGCTCTTGGAGGAGGTATCTGTGCCTGGGGACCCCCACGGCAGGCGCGAGCTTAGTGCGGCGCACGGGCAACCCGGGGCCAGCTCCGGGAAGCGGGTGAGGCTGGGCTTGGTGCTGGTGGACCTGTTGGCAGGAGTTTAGATATATAGGTGCGCATTATATATAGGAGTTCAGTTTTTTCCATGATTCTGACATTGAAAAGGTAGGTGCGCATTATACATAGGTGCACATTATACTCACGATTTTATGGTAAGCGAAATTTTTCAGACAAATGATTATTGGCCAAAATAATATACAGATTCAGGTCAACCAAAACTTTTAATAAATTGTATTGAATTTTCTGAATTGCTTTCATTATTCCCTCCCCCCAATACTGAAAAAAATCAAACAATGTTTCAACATTTTTGAAATGAAATGTTTTTATTTTTCATTTAAAAGATATTTCAAATTTTACTTTATTTTTATATGTAACATACACTCAAATGAAATGTTTTGGGTCAACCTGAAATTATCTTCTTTTTTTGTTCAACCACTACTCCACAGTAGAGAGAATGAATGAAGAAGGCTGTTACAGCACACACTAAAGTAGCTTGCAGCATGTGCATGCCACAGAAATATGCTTTGCAGAGGCAGAATCTGTTCTAGTACAGAATCTAGCTCTGGGCATGGCCAATAATTCCATGCACATGTGGCTTCCTTGACCAAACCCCTTCCCTTCTTATGGGAATTGGGCACAATTTCCATGAAATGCTAGGACCCTGAGATTGCAGTAGCATCTGCAAAGCAAGTGCAATGTCACTTCATGGTTTGGTAGCTGGGAGTACTATGTTACTAATCCTGAAGTCCTTTCTCAAGCAAAAATCCCACTTATTGAATTACAGCCATATATCTAAGAGTAGAACAAGACTGAGTATTTTCAGCCTGTGTAGTGTGTCGTCATACATATAGACTAGAGTAGTCTATATTATATACATTCTTATGCTCTGTCACTAGTATTGGATCGCCTTCTAAAAGGGCATTAAATAATGTGGTTATCATCTGTCACATGGGGTTCATTTTCAGTCTCATCCTCATCCAATGGGGAGAACTGTGTGCACTGTAGGGAATTGATTAGTCTGGGTTTTATTTTTCTTTTAAATATACATATTGCTGCATGTTAACCATGTCTTGAGATGTCTCATTGCAACTGAAATGGCTCTGAATTTTGCCTTTTACTGTTTGAATTCTTTTCCAAACTAAGCATTACTGTAAAAGTCAGCAACTCTGATGCCTTTGGAAATCACCAGTCTTTTCCTGTATGCATGTCTATGCTGTGATGTCATATAGAGTAATGCCCAATTAATACCAAACAAATCCTGCTAAAGCATCATTTGAAAAATGAAATGGCCAAACTACAGGGATCTGGACACTTCTGTAGCAGGTGCAGCTGCTTGGCTCTCCTGGAGTGTCTCTCTGATACAGTTTTAAAATAATAAACACATTATTGTTCACAGCACCTGTATCATGTTGTTGTGCTGCCATACCACAGGTAGGTGACTTCACTGAAAACTTTGAAAGCTACATGTCATCTCAAACCAACCAAATTCAAAATGGAGTCTGCAAAATGAAGTAGCAGTTTTCTTAAAATATTAGATTACGGTTTAATGAGCCAGTTTGAAGACTGCCTGCACTGAGATGAAGTATGCCTTTAAAACAAAAGATAAATCTTTTAAGTTCATAAGGGGGATGGCGTGGGCTTGTTTTCACTCATCAATTTTGATTCTGTTCTCAAGAGAATGGCTGGGCAAAGTCAATCCAAACTGGCAGTAATTAGTGATTATTATTATTTTTCAGGACAGCTGGCAGCAGGGTAAAAGGGGCAGCCCGCTCTAAGGCTCAGCAACTCAAAAGGACCCAGGGCTTCCGGCTGCTGCTACTGTGGCAGCAATGGCAGCCAGAGACCTGGGCTTGTTAGCTTGCCACTGGAGCCCCATGTGGTGTGCTCCAGGCAGCACTGAGGACTGCCTGGGGGAGGTATGGTGCACTCCAGGCAGTACTGAAGCTGCCTGTTGGAAGCTAGCCCCAGCTCTGCTCCTTCCACCTGAGGTCCCTCCTCTTCTGGGGGTGCAGAGCCTTCCCCTTGTCCCTGCCTTGCCCAAGGCCCAGTGAGGTTGTCAGCCTCACTATTACTTTTTATCACATGCATTGCCAGAGTGCCCAAAGTCTTGAGTCATAACTGGGCCCCACTGTGACAGATGTAAAACATGCCAAAAACATGGTGTGGTTTGATTTCATATCTTCTGTGATGACAATGTTGAGTTAGTGGGAAAAATAAAAAAGAGTAGAGTAGAAATTAGTAAAAAGTAGAAGAGCTGTGATAAGAACATTCATTTATTTAAACTCACATTCTAAAAATGTGTCATTGTAAATGTCACCAACTTCTACCTCATCCTGCATCAGAGGAATTAATTAAATACTTACTTGACATTGAGCTCACTGAATTTTTCACTGCTGTAACCCTACTCCACTTTGTTTTCCTTTGTTTATTTTCATCTGTTGTCATATCAAGGGCGAGTTATTCAAAACGGCTAATTTCCTGATGTAATGAAGAGTTAGTTAACCTGAAATACATAATATCTTACATGATCTCAATAGCTGTAGGAGCAAAGTTATTTTCTATCCATATATGGGAATAGCAATTAGAAATGAGTACTGCAGATATGGAGGTCTCTCTTTATTTTAGGCAAAATTGGTGAGTTTTTTAAGAACCACCCCAATTTGTCTTAACTATGCAAAAAAATTAGCAGGGGAAGGAGCTACCATTTGATTAATTTTGGCACATTTGCAGTGTGGCATAAATAACAATCACATACAAAAACATTGTGTTAAAAAACATTAAGGTTGCAAAGTAAAGCCATTTAACTGTTAGGAAATCCTTGAATTAAGGTTGCCTGTGCAGCTTGTCTCACTTGGTTGCATGCATCAGGATAATCTTACATACATCATATGAGATACCTGTGGTGAAACCAGGAATAGAATTCTGTTACTGTCACGCACGTACAATGAGTGAGGTACCGCTCATATAGAGCAAATAGCATGCCGTCATGTCATTATAATGCATGTGGTGTTTCAGCCTTGGCTGAGCTTCCCATTGTGGTCAGACACCAGACTGCTGTATTGGCCCCCAAATCTTTGGATCCTACATGCCTTTACGTCTATTGGGTCTGAGCAGTATCCAGACACTACCTCTTAATCTAGCCTCTCAGGTACACTTCCTGGGCATAAACCTCTTTTGGGTACGGGTGTTCTAGGCCTAGAGACACGTGCTGATGCCCCAAGCCTCCTCCAAAGCCTACTTTCCTCAGTACCTTTATTCATTCATTCCAGCTTTGACCTTGGCATGACTCCTGACTCTGACCCTGGCTTTGCTTCCACATTTCTGACTGTAAGCGTTGGCCAGGACCACACATGCTCTGCCCCCAACAACATCCTTCAAAGACCTCCTGGGTTTTGGTTAAACAACTTTCATGGCCTTAGAAGGTCCCAGGACCCTTTTGCACCCTGTTCCTCCTGCTGAATCATCTTGTCAGCTGATGAATGGCTGGTGAGAGAACTCCAGCTCAAGAAAAATCTGATCCTCAAATACAGTTCTGGCCTCCTCTATCAGGTCACCTCCTGAGCATCTTCAAAACCACCACCAGGAGATCAGTTGCTGAATATCTCTTCCCTTTGGTAAAAACTGTGAAAAAGGGAACCTCTGGACTGTAGACAGCCTATTGCCCTACTGTGGACCCATTCAGAATGGAAGTATTCCCATTGCTAGTCACTCTGCAAGGGGTAAGGATTCTGACACCTCCCAGGGGTCCCAGCTAAAGATGGAGGCTACTATACAAAGGGCACAGGACAGTAAAAAGGCATCATGGCATTCCCAAAACAAAGCAGAATTTGAAAATTGATATAGATACTATTCTATCACAATGCACATAAGAGGGTCTAAATTAAGGTTTCCGAATCACATTCATTCTGGCATTTTCTAACTTTTGAGTTCCTGACTTTGCAAATATTTGTTTTGAATAATTTGTGGTTATGTACATGAAACTTGCCATTTTAGGCACCTTTCCTAACTCTGATACAAATGACCTTATGTGCACTCTCAGTTATTTGTAAAATAACATTCATAGCTATTAGTGGATGAGCTAGAAAAGCATGCAAGGAAGTCTTCAAACCCACTATCTTCTAGGTTAAAGGGCGGTGTATGGCTGCTTCTCTTACATCCCACTCACAACTATTTCAGTATTCTATCTTTGTGCCTATCTTGTAGTTAGCTCAATGGTGCTATGCAAGAACTCAATGAAGTTGACAAATAGTGAACTTTGTGGGCTTGGAGCATCATCAATATATAGGGAATGGTCAGAAAATTTAGCAGCAAGCTTCTAACAAGTAGATGCCAATAGTGATTTTTAGTTTGAGCAAATGTCAGTGGGTTTTCCTGGACAAGAATTATTATTTTAGGATTATCTTCCTGCCAAATTTCAAATTCTCATTCCAAAGCATGGACATTAGAACTCTTCAAATAAATGACAAGAAACATCAATTTTCTCCCAGTCTTGTTCTTGAAAATTGTTAAATTGTTTTCTCTGAAACTTTCTTTTTAAATCAGCCTGCAGCAAAGAGGAAGCATACCTAATTTTAAAATAAATAGATAAACTTTGGCAAATTACAAGCAACTGAAACAGTAGCGTATACAGGACAATGTTAGGTAACTTTAGCCTGACTTGTCATTTCCAGATCCACATATAAAAATAATCAATTATCAATTAAACATAAAAGTAACTGTTGCTGGCCCTATATAGTCATCATTTTAAAAATGATAACATGGGGGCAGGTTTGAAAGATCTCTCTCTCTCTCTCTCTGTTTTCAAGTGAGAAATTTCTAAAATAGGATTTTTTTCCCTGTGTATTTTGTTGAAACTTCTATTAGGAAAACATGTTAGAAAGCTTCAAAGTTTGACATTTTGAGAAGGAAAAGAAATGACTACTTGACAGGTTTAAAAAGTCAAACTTGACAGAGTAGTTATAGTTGTTTGATAGAAAGACTTAAATGTGCTGCTTTATTGGATGTCAGGCTGAAGACTGAAAAATTATCAGAATAAAACTTTTTTTAAACACTAGAATTGTTTCATTTAATAGTCCAAGAGCAACTATACATTATAAGAAAACTATCTCAACATGTTTATGCATACTAATTTTCAATGTTCTTATCAACGCATTTGGGTGGCCTGTCTGTGGAAAGCACATAAGAACTGTTTTAGCAGGTGCATGGTATTTTTCTAGGAAACTATACAAACATAAACTGTACTTAAATACAAGCCATCCTTTTGGTTGGGGATCTTATAGTTACTAAAATAACAGTGAAACAACTGGGTACATTAATTCTGTTACCATCTTAAAAACTTTTTACATTAATATGGGTGCTTATTGGTGTTTGGGAACTGGTTTGCTGAAATCTGAAGCCCTTTTTTTGATACACTGTCTATATATACTCAATGAAACCACAAAATACTTCTCTGCACTCTGTTCTCAACAACTCTTTGTACAGTGGCTAGGGGCTTCAGTTCCTATGGTATGTAAATGAAGTTCTCAGTCTGTTTTGATCACACCTGACAATTGTATCAAATTACATGTGATTCTTTTCAAAAGCAGGGCATTGTTCAGAAGGAACCAAAGACATCTAGCTCAAGACAGTTACATATTATTCTCAAAGCAAGTTTCTAGAGTTTTAAGATTTTACTACCGTTCTACACACCAATCAATAAATAGAGTAGGTTTCTTGAATTGTACTTTAATGCTACAAAAGAAAAGCATTTACTGAATGATTGGTTCAGAGTTTACATTTTATTATCATTAGGTCTAGCATATCTCTAGCTCTATATCTTAGTGTCTAATTTTCTCTTTCGACCTTCAGCACAAGATACTGAAGTTTAATTTATTTTTCAGAGATATATCAGGTAAATAGTCATTTTTCTTCTCCACCTTCTCCCATTTTGGCTATGTTAGGATATTTTTGTTGGCTATATTAGCTTAATTTTATTGTTTACTCTTATATATCGCTAAGGAACTATTTTCCACATTAATAAAGGATATGTGTATTTAAAATAGCACAATAACTTTTTAATTTTATCTAAAATGTATCTTTAATGGAAATGTATCTTTAATGGGAAGGTGGGATAACAAACTCCACCAAGATTAAAATTCTCATCCTAACCCTAAACCCTCTGTGGACTGGCATCAAGCCCAGCACTCAGACTCACTCATTTTCTGTTCTGTTCACTCCACTTACCTCATTGTGATTTCACTTACACTTATTGTGGTGAAAGAACCATCTCCTTTGCCACTTCTGCTACTGAAATAGCTTTCCTTTATCTTCCCATCAAGGCCCCTGCTCAGGAAAGCAGTTGCTTAAATCTCATTAACTTCAGAAGTTAATTTTGAACATGTACTTAAGTGCTTTTGAGAAACTGAGCCCAATATAGCTTTCTTTTCAATCTTCAAATCAAAATGCATTTTTAATACAACAAAATCCATTGTCAGCAGCTATTGCTAAATGTATTGAACTACTGGATCATTCTAAAAATATCACTATATTAGGGATAAGCTGATCTATTGAAAAAATGAGAATCAAAGTAACAGAGGAGAGGGAATACCTTAAAGGTCTAAACATTATGTACAGCTGTTTTTATTTCAGGTGTCAGTTTCAAATCAGAGACAAATTCTGACTTGGATTTCCAGCTCTTCAAAGTTCTTTGTTTCCTCTTAGAATGTGCCAGGCAGTTTCAAAAGCCAGCTGAAGATAAAGGGCTGATTGCTTCCCAATGCTTAAATGGATTCTCTCCCAGGGTGGGACTCTTTCATTTGTTATCTCACCTTCCCACCAAAACACACTAGGTTCAAAATGGATTTCCAGTACCACGAGGCATGATCACATGTCTTTCTAGACTAACCACCTTTGGACTTACAGGACAAACAAGGCTGTTTACAAGTCGTTGAGATGATCATTAAGCAATTAGGCTTCCAGGACACCAGTAATACCTGTCATTAGCACATTTAAGACTATGCAGAGATTCAAACTTCATATTTCTTAACTTCACATACAATAATGAAACATGCATCAAAATAGAATATACAGATCCAGCATATTGTAACATTAAAATTGATAGGCTAAATGAGGTACTTTTGTCGAAAGCATGTTTGAGTTATGCATATTTATTTTCAGAAGCTGATTTTCATAAAGTATGGAGGACTGTCACAAGTCTATTTATGGTTTAAGAGGAAAAACCTTTTACGAATCAGCATCGTTTTTCTCATGGTTGCATCCCATTTCTGACTTCTAAATGAAAAGATGCAATAATTATTATTTGCATTGCTGTTATTATTTATTATTTTAAAGTTGAATTCCCTGCAAATTCAACTCCTTATCCATGTGTCTCCTCCTTATCCATGTAAAAAGCATGCAGCACACATTTTGTTACCATGGAAACAGAGATTCATGAAGATAGATTTTCACTTAAAATTTCTGAACATTTTTGCCTGCAGAGCCAAAGGAACTGTCTTTATCAGAGACAATAGGATTAGGTGGAAAAAATGCTAACAATTTTGTTAAAATATTCAAACATTTAAAGGAAACCCTTTCAGTAATGGTACCACCATGCACTTTAATTAAAAAATACACTTCAATATGACGAGACACAGGAATGTTAATATGCAGATAGGAATAAAAACCACTACAACCACTTGAATTAGCAACTATTCTTTGAAGCCCAAAAATTGATATTTGTATATCTAAACATCTACTTTATACAGAGTCCAAAGATCTGCAAGTTACTTAAGACCATACCTAACTAAAGGTTTGTCTGTACTTAAAAGGGGATCGATATTATGATGATTGATGCACTATGGATTGATTTAGTGGGTCTAGTGAAGACCAATGTGACCTTTAATCTTTTCCATCTGTGTGTGGAATAATTTTTATGTGCACCAATACATTTGTGCACCACCAGTAGAAACACACAAAAAAAGAGCTTTGAGCACCCCACTAATAAGCTGGGCAGCATTTGAATCTCTCCTGAGCAGCCCCACAACTGCACAGATTACAGGGAACACTGATGAAGACCCACTAAATTAACTACTGATTCCTTTACATCAACTCCAGTACTCCACCAGAATGAGAAGAGTAAGGGAAGTCGATGGGAGAGTGTCTCCAATTGACGCAGTATGATGTGGACACCGTAGTATATCAACCTAAACTATCTTGTCTCCAGCTATGTTATCCATGTAGCTGGAGTTGCATAACTTTGGTCAACTTACCCCTGGAGTGTAGAAAAGGCCTAAGCATATTCACAGTTCTGCTGAATTCAGTGAAGTTGCTCATGCATAAAGTTAGTCATGTGCTTATGTACTTTGCTGAGTTGGGCCCAGAGATAGTAGAAGTATGAAATATCATAGTATTTTTTATATACCTTCATTGCTACACAGATAGTTACTGTGAGAGAAAACCAGGAAAGAGCTAGTGTGGATAGATTATTGGCAGAATAACTATAGTGAAGTAGAGAAGCAGTTGTCCCATGGATAATATAGTTTTCCTTATTCTTCAATTTGATTTTTTTTGAGGTGATTGTTTAAGACTTCTTCCCTCTTTACATTTATCATAGGACAATTCTCTCCAAGTTTCTCTTCTGTGTAGATTCAAAGAGGGCAAAACTCTGCATAACTACACAAATAGCTATTTCTCTATTTGATTCATTTGTAGAATCAAATAAAATAAAAATATTAAGTGTAGAATCAAATGAAATAAAAATATTAAGTGAATCAACATGTTCAATAGAATCGCTATGGATAGTAATTCCATGCTCCAATAATAAGAAATTAGCAGTAGGGATATATTACCGACCACCTGACCAGGACAGCGATACTGACATTGAAATGCTGAGGGAGATTAGAGAGGCTACTAAAATAAAGAACTCTATAATAATGAGGGATTTTAATTACCCCCATATTGACTGGATACATGTCACCTCAGGAAGAGAAGCGAGATAAAATTTCTCAATGGCTTAAATGACTGCTTCTTGGAGCAGCTAGTGCAGGAACCCACAAGGGAGAGGCAATTCTCGATTTAGTCCTGAGTGGAGCGCAGGATCAGGTCCAGGAAATGTTACAGGACCGCTTGGGAATAGTGACCATAATATAATAACATTCAACATTCCTGTGGTGGGAAGAACACCTCAGCAGTCCAGCACCCTGGCATTTAATTTCAAAAAGGGAATTACACAAAATGAGGAGGTTAGTTAAACAGAAATTAAAAGGCACAGTGACTAGAGCCAAATCCCTGCAAGCTGCATGGAAACTTTTAAAGATACCATAATAGAGGCCCAACTTAAATGTATACCCCAAATTAAAAACATAGCAAGAGACCTAAAAAGAGTCACTGTGGCTTAACCACCATGTAAAAGAAGCAGTGAGGGACAAAAAGGCATCTTTTAAGAAGTGGAAGTCCAATCCTAGTGAGATAAATAGAAAGGAACATAAACACTGTCAAATCAAGTGTAAAAATGTAATAAGAAAAGCAAAAAGATTTTGAGGAACAGCTAGCCAAAAACTCAAAAAGAAATAACAAAAATATTTTTTAAGTACATTAGAAGCAGGAAGCCTGCTAAAAAACCTGTGGGTCCCCTAGACGATCGAACTATAAAAGGCGCAATCAAGGATGATAAAGCCATTGAGGAGAAACTAAATGATTTCTTTGCTTCAGTCTTCACGGCTGAGGACGTTGGGGAGATTCCCAAATCTGCACCATCCTTTGTGGGTAATGAATCTGAGGAACTGTCCCCGATTGAAGTGTCATTAGAGGAGGTTTTGGAACAAATAGAAAAACTTAATGTTAACAAATCTCTGGGACCGGATGGCATTCATCCAAGGGTTCTAAAAGAACTCAAATGGGAAATTGCTGAACTATTATCTGTGGTTTGTAACCTATCCCTTAAATCGGCTTCCGTACCTAATGACTGGAAGGTAGCCAATGTGACACCAATATTTAAAAAGGGCTCTAGAGGCGATCCGGGCAATTACAGACTGGTAAGTCTAACTTCAGTACCGGGCAAATTAGTTGAAACAATAGTAAAGAATAAAATTGTGAAGCATGTAGAAGAACATAATTTGTTGGACAAAAGTCAACATGGTTTCTGTAAAGGGAAATCCTGTCTTACTAATCTATTAGAGTTCTTTGAAGGGGTTAACAAACATGCGGACAAGGGGGATCCAGTAGATATAGTATACTTAGATTTTCAGAAAGCCTTTGACAAGGTCCCTCACCAAAGGCTCTTGTGTAAATTACATGGCCATGGGATAAGAGGGAAGGTCCTTTCTTGGATTGAGAACTGGTTAAAAGACAGGAAACAAAAGGTAGGAATAAATGGTAAATTTTCAGAATGGAGAGGGGTAACTAGTGGTGTACCCCAAGGGTCAGTCCTAGGACCAATCCTGTTCAACTTATTCATAAATGATCTGGAGAAAGGGGTAAGCAGTGAGGTGGTAAACTTTGCAGATGACACCAAACTGTTTAGGATAGTCAAGACAGAAGCAGACTGTGAGGGACTCCAAGAAGATCTCACCAAACTGAGTGATTGGGCAACAAAATGGCAAATGAAATTTAATGTGGATAAGTGTAAAGTAATGCACATCGGGAAAAATAACCCCAACTATACGTACAGTATGATGGGGGCTAATTTAGGCTACAACAAATCAGGAAAGAGATCTTGGAGTTATCGTGACAGTTCTCTGAAAACTTCCACACAGTGCAGCGGTCAAAAAGGCAAATAGGATGCTAGGAATTATTAAGAAAGGGATAGAAAATAAGACCCAGAATATCTTACTGCCCCTGTATAAAACTATGGTATGCCCACATCTTGAATACTGTGTACAGATGTGGTCTCCTCACCTCAAAAAAGATATTTTGGCCTTGGAAAGGGTTCAGAAAAGGGCAATTAAATGATTAGGGGGTTTGGAAGGGGTCCCATATGAGGAGAGGTTAAAGCGACTGGGACTTTTCAGTTTAGAAAAGAGGAGACTGAGGGGGGATATGATAGAGGTGTATAAAATCATGAGTGGTGTGGAGAGGGCCGATAAAGAAAAGTTATTTATTAGTTCCCTAAATAGAAGAACTAGAGGACACTAAATGAAATTAATGGGTAGCAGGTTTAAAACTAATAAAAGAAAGTTCTTCTTCACACAGCGTGTAGTCAGCCTGTGGAACTCCTTGCCAGAGGAGGCTGTGAAGGCTAGGACTATAATAGAGTTTAAAGAGAAGCTAGATAATTTCATGGAGGTTAGGTCCATAAAAGGCTATTAGCCAGGGGATAAAATGGTGTCCTTGGCCTCTGTTTGTCAGAGGCTGGAGAGGGATGGCAGGAGACAAATCGCTTGATCATTGTCTTCCGTCCACCCTCTCTGGGGCACCTGGTGCTGGCCACTGTCGGCAGACAGGCTACTGGGCTAGATGGACCTTTGGTCTGACCCAGTACGGCCGTTCTTATGTTCTTATGTTCTCTCTATACTTAAAAATAAACCAATATTTTGCCACTTCTTCACTTTGACTGCAAAATGTACTGCACAGAAAAAAGAAGATACTACTACCTATAATAATGCATGCCAGGAAAACTTTGGAAGACTGTGGGCTTGCAGTACATGATTTAACATAATAACGAAGTATTTAATAAGGGCCCTCTATATGTTAGAACTAAAGAAAATATTTTTGAGGTTGATAAGACACATTGAGATTGTGAAACCATTGACAAAAGCATTGTTCACTACGAGAATAAACCAGAGAAATAACATTATTTCAGATAAATGGTCAATCCATCCATGGTCCTTGAGGCTCATTTCAGAGGAGATTTCTGCTGGTATACACCAGGAGGTCTGTGATTCACATAATAGAATAAAAAAAGCTCCATTACCATTTCAAATTGGCAGGACCGCTATTTATCTCAGAGCTCCCTTTCTCTAACATCAGTCTAGACCCAAATTTTCATTATACTACAAAAGCCTATCCTACTGGTTTTAGATACTATTGACAACAGATTTCATCTGCTAACCTATCTCATACTACAGGTGGTCTTTCACTTTGGGAAATTGATAGAAACTTGCAAATGATTAAATTACAACAGATATAATGAATCTTAAAATTAAATCAGCACTGACTTTTCCCATTGCAATATTTTCCCCATTATAGAGGTCTAACAGCAGAAGTAAGAGCGGTGCAGAGCACTATAAAATAAAATATCTCATCCTGTAGTAAACCAATTTTTTTTTAAATATCTATAAGGGAAATAAACAAGGTTACTCTAGATACGAGAATGGACACACAAAGATTTTTATTTCTTTAAGCAAAATTAAAATTTAAAGCCCTGGGATCTTTTTGCAAAATATATAAGTGTACAACATAAGACAGAAAATCTTCACTAAAGGGTTGTCCATTGCACCTTAGGTTTCTTTTCTTTTAACTGCAAGTGCTGTCCAATATCCCAACAATAATAAATATATGAGTGAAGCAACAATAATATTGCCCCCCATTAAGCCCTGTAACCCTTGCTGCTGCTGTAAATTCTGAAGCACTGTATAGCATACGCTCTTCATTGTGCGCAATGCAACAAGGGGGCAGCTATATTGTGTGTCAGTGTTCGTTTCTGATTAATATCAACAAGTAGACTCATGTATCTATATTATAGTAATCTATTCTCCATTGACAAGCACATGAGTAACTAGAACAAGGTCTGCATGAGAAAAAAGAAAATGACACAATCTTGCATAACACAAATGGCAAAACATTGCTTCTACCTGAACAAACAGGAGAAGATTCTCATCTGTTTAGATACCAAGATTTTTAAGCATAAGTTGTGAATGGCAGATTCATTACCCCAATGAGAGGCATCAAAATAATCTCCAGCAACTCCTCTGGCTGCTGTCTCCAGTGAGCAGAGGTATCCACTATACCTCTGTTTATTTTTAACAGCTTTTTATAACTAAAGCTGTTAAAAACAAAGAAGCAAGCAAACAAGCAAGCCAGCAAACAAACACACACTCACACACACAAACACTCACTCTCTCCTCTGCAATGGAAAATAGATTTTTTTTCTCTGTGAAAGAAAATTTTGTGGGTAAATTTCTATTTTAAACAAAGATTGTCAATTTTGCTGACAAAACTATTAAAAAACGTGTGTACACACGTGTGGAGGAATGTTGGACAGCATATTCCCCCAGCGTCATTTGGGAGCTAATCAGCTCCATACATTTCTTTAGTCTGGCCATAAAAATAGGTCCTTTGAGACAGGAGCATCTCAACATCAAAATACAGGTGACAATAAATGATCCTTAAAATCAGAATCACAGGACTAAAAAGGACCTCATCCAGTCCACTGCACTTAAGGAACAATTAAGTATTATTTAGACCATCCTTGGCAGACAGGTGTTTGTCTAATTCTTTAAAAAAAATCTCCAGTGATGGAGATTCCACCACCTCCCCAGGCAATTTATTCCAGTGGTTAACCACCCTGGCAGTTAGGAAGTTTTACCTAATGGCCAACCTAAACCTCCCTTGCTGCAATTTAAGTCCATTGTTCCTGCTCTATCCGCAGAGATTAACGAGAACAATTATTCTCCTTCCTTGTAATAGCCTTTTATATTCTTGAAAATGGTTATGTTCCTGTTCAACCTTCTGTTCTCTTACCTAAACACACACAGTTTTTTCCCAATCTTCTTTCATAGGTAAGACCTTTAATAATGTTGTTGTTCTTCCCTTTGTCCACATTTCCTGAAATATGGAACTCAGAACTGGACACAATAGTTCAGTTGAGGTGATCAGCACAGAGTAGATTATAAGAATTACTTCTTGTGTCTTATTTACAAAACTCCTCCTAACACATACCAGAATGATGTTTGAGATCTTTTGTTTTGTTTTTGGGCAGCAGTGTTACACAACTTGATCATTTTTATCTTGTGATTCACCATGACCCCGAGTTCTTTTTCTGCAATACTCCTTGCTAAGCAGTCATTTCCCATTGTATGTTCAGGAGCTTCAGGAGGTAGCCGAGTTAGACTGTTACAGAAAAAAACCCAGCAAGCAAATGGTCTGGTAGCACTTTATAGACTAACAAAACATGTAGATGGTATCATGAGCTTTCGTGGGCACAGCCCACTTCTTCAGATGACCGGAGTTATGATTAGAGGATAAGGAAACTCGAAATAAATGGGAGAAGGGAAAGGGGGGGGGGGAGAAAGATGTTCTGTCGCCCACCCCCCTACCCACCTCCCTACCCACCGCACCTATGCATAGAGGTAGAGGGGTGGGCGACAGAACATCTTCTCCCCCGCCCCCCCTTCCCTTCTCCTATTTATTTCAAGTTTCCTTATCCTCTAATCATAACTCCGGTCATGTGAAGAAGTGGGCTGTGCCCCACGAAAACTCACGATACCATCTACATGTTTTGTTAGTCTATAAAGTGCTACCAGACCATTTGCTTGCTGTTTTATTTCCCATTGTGAATGTGTGCAGCTGATTGTTCCTAATTGCGGAGTACTTTGCATTTGTCCTTATTAAATTTCATCCTGATTAGTTTCAGACAATGTCTCCAGTTTGTCCAGATCACGCCAGTAGTATAATCCCCATTTCTCTATCATTTAATCAGTTCCTAAATATCATGCTCAGCCAAATGGTTTGAGCTAATAAACAGCTCAAAAAGTCCCATGGTTGTCATGGCAGCCATGAAATTCTGATTCAGGTGAATCATCACCATGCACATTGGACACTGAAGTCACTGAGCACTATCAGCCTTAACAGCTCCAGTGCCACTACTGAGAGGAACCTGATTAGTGTACTGAGGACTTCTGCAGTTCAATCCAGTTTTTCTGTATACCAATTACAACTCTAATTTACTCCAGGACCTCAGCACTATGCACAGAAGTTCCTATTCTATTCTTCTGGGCAATGACTTGAAAGTTAAAGTTATTAGTGGATTGAAAACTGAATACAAATTCAACTTCCCCATCAAAAAATGACTGCAGCAGGACCAGCCATCAACCTCTGGAGCAGTCGGAGTTCAAGGGTGCTCTGGAGGGAGTGCTTCATTCCAGATTTGAATGAGATCGTGACCTGAAGATAAAGTGGGAAGTCGACTTAATAGCAGGCACAACACAGATTTGGTGCCAAAGACTGAATTTCCTTAAGACAGAATTTATCATTTATTAGAATTAAAGTGCCATCATTTTAGGCTGCAAACCTTGGAGTAATATCTATAATGATATAAAATGTATTTTTAATGGCTATAATTACGGTAAGACAGCCGCTCTGCAGTATGCAAATAGAACTATCAATATGAGGAAGAGTTTCAGAAAAGCATTCAAACTTTTGGATGCTCCATCTAAACTTTCCATCCATCACCAACCTCAGATAAGGTAGCACATAACAGCTGGAAAGTCAGCATTGGTTGCCCCTTTCATTAAGGGTATGTCCAGTGGCAGAGTTAAACGCAAGAGTGATGGTCTCCACCAGTGGCCTTTAGATAATGTGTGAGGTCTGCAACTGATAGGAGGAGGTGTAAGACAGGCATTTTCACTTAGGACTGGAGAGACATCCCATCCTGCACGCACCCAGGAATTGCAACAGTGCCTGGCTGTGCTTGGCTATCCGCTTCAGGAATTGCAACAGTGCACATGAGGTTTGGAGACACCATGTCACAATGATACTCACTCAAAGTGGGCTGCCTACTCCTCTGTCATGATGATGGGGTGGCCTGGCCAAACCTGAGACCCTGTGAGCCAAATTGGAATGCCCTGTGTGGAGAGCCAGGTCTGGCATCACTGGACAAGAACTGCCCCTGCCAGGTGAGTGTGGGGCAGACGTCCTCTCAAGTTCCTCTTTGCAAAACCAGTTTCTGCCACTGGGTATATCTACAGTGCAATCAGAGGTGTGGCTGAAGCACGTGTAGACACATCAGTGCTGACTTTGATCTGACTCGTTAGAATAACTGTTGCTGTGAAGCTTCAGTAGCATGATCTGCCAAAGCCTGCCTGGGATCCTGGATGTGTATGTGCATGATTGTCTGGCCTGTACTACAGCTTCTCTGGTATTGTAATTCAAGCTAGCTGCATAACAGCTAGCTCAGTCATGTCTATACGTGCTGCAGTTACACCTCTGATGGCAGTGCAGACAGACCTTAATGGTCATATCACATAACGATTAAACTCTGAATGAAAAAAAGTGTTTCAGGGACATGGCCTTCCTGGGTTATGTGAAATGTGTCACTTGCTACAGGGGCTATAAGAAATCCATAGGGGGCACTCTGTCCTTCCATGCCCAGGCTTATTTTCACTCTTCTCCTTTGAAATTGACTCAGTGCAAGGTAACTTTATTGAGGATTTTGATAGATTTCCTAAAAATGCCATTTCTGTTTTGGGAATTACATTTCCTCCTAATCTCCTTCTCCCCCTTAACTATATGAAACTGTTTTCAAATTTACTTCTTTTTGTGTTCATGTGTGCATGAAAGCATGCACATACACTCACACACGCACAAAAGGAATTGTTATCCTGGATCACACCTATAGTTCATCTAGTTCAGTAACCTGACTCCAATATTGGCCAACATCATTTGCTTCAGAGGAAAGGGGGGGGGGGGGGGGGTAGTAGACTGTTATGGAATACCATTTTGGGGATAGGTTTTCCTCTAACTCCAAGTAGTTCATAGAATCTTAGAACACAAGAACTGGAAGGGACCTTGAGAGGTCATCGAGTCCAGTCCCCTGCTGTCATGGCAGGACCAAGTACTGTCTAGATCATCTCTGACACGTCTGTCTAACTTGCTCTTAAATATCTCCAGGGATGGAGATTCCACAACCTCCCTAGGCAATTTATTCCAGTGTTTAATCATCAGTGTTTAATCACCAGTTAGGAAGTTTTTCCTAATGTCCAACCTAAACCTCCCTTGCTGCAGTTTAAGCCCATTTCTTCTTGTCCTATCATCAGAGGCCAAAGAGAACAATTTCTCTCTCTCCTCCTTATAACATCCTTTTAGATACTTGATAACTGCTATCATGTCCCTCTCAGTATTCTCTTTTCTAAACTAAACAAGCCCAACTCTTACAGTCTTCCCTCATAGCTCACATTTTCTAGACCTTTAATAATTTTTATTGCTCTTCTCTGGAACTTCTCCAATTTCTCTACATCTTTCTTGAAATGCGGTGCCCAGAACTGGACACAATACTCCAACTGAGGCCTAATCAGTGCAGAGTAGAGCAGAAGAATGACTTATCGTGTCTTGCTCACAACATTCCTGTTAATGCATCCCAGAATCACGTTTTCTTTTTTTGCAACAGCGTCACACTGCTGACTCATATTTAGCTTATTGTCCACTATGACCCCTAGATCCCTTTCTGCAGTACTCCTTCCTAGACAATCACTTCCCATTCTATATGTGTGAAACTGATTGTTCCTTCCTAAGTGGAGTACTTTGCATTTGTCCTTATTAAACTTCAGTTTGCCTCAGACCATTTCTCTAGTTTGTCCAGATTATTTTGAATTTTGACTCCATTCTCCAAAGCACTTGCAACTCCTCCCAGCTTGGTGTCACCTGCAAACTTAATAAGCATACTCTCTATGCCATCATCTATATAATTGATTAAGATATTGAAGAGTACCGGTCCCAAAACAGACCCCAGTAGTGTAACCTTGTAATTTTGTAGGCAATAAGTCAGGGTATGTCTACACAGCAAAGTTATTTCGAAATAACAGCTGTTATTTCGAAATAACTTTACTAGCGTCTACACAGCCAAACCACTATTTCAAAATTAAGTTGAAATAGTGGAGCGCTTATTTCAAATTTGGTAAACCTCATTCCATGAGGAATAACGCCAATTTCGAAATTGCAATTTTGAAATAAGTGCTGTGTAGACACTTATTTCGAAATAGGGGGCCTCCAGCCTTCGCAGGGTGCCCTGGTGGCCACTGCAGCCTCAACCAAGAATACTCCTCTCCCTCCCCTCTCCCCGGAGCCCTTAAAGGGGTTGACTCTGGCCACAGGGCCTGTGCCAGCTCCAAGGCTGCCAGCCCAGAGCCAGCAGTCTGACCCAGTGGCCCCAAAACATGAGTCAGCAAGCCACTGGCAGCCAGCCCTCCACTGCTCCCAAGGAACAGTCTGCCAGGTCCCAGGAGCCTGCCAGGGCCTGGAGAAGGTGGGCGCCTTCCTGGTCCAAGGTGGAGATTATGGACCTTATTCAGGTTTGGGGGGGATGCCCCCAACGTTCATGATCTCCACACTAGACAGAGGAACACGGCCGTCTATGGCAGGATAGCTGCCAGCCTGGCCACCAAAGGCCACATGCGAACCCAGGAGCAGGTTTGCATGAAAATCAAGCTGGTCCAGCTAGGCCCCCAACCCTGAGCCCTGAGCTTCCCCTCCCACTTCTTCCCCTTGCTTCCCCCTTCAGGCTCCCTCCTCCCAGGTTTCCCCCTCCCCTCTCCCACCCTCTCTCTTTCCCCTTTCCTGCCTCCTTTCCCCAGTCTCACCAGAGTTTCATTCCCTCCCCAGTTTTGTTAAATAGAGTTTGTGTTAATGAAAATACATGTATTTTATTTGACATCAGGAAGGGGAGTTAGGAGGGGTAAATGGAAGGATGTGAGGAAGGAATGAGGCACAAGCCCCCAGTGGGGCAGATCAGGGAGGCTCTTAGTGCTCCTCAGGGTGGAAGCTCTCCTGTAGGGCCTCCTGGATACTGACAGCCCCCCAATGGACCTCCCGGATGGCAGCCTGCAGAAAGTGCAGCCAGGCTCGCAGCAACGCGTCCACGAGAAGCACCAGAGTGCCCAGGGGCAGCTTTGGCTCCATGTTGCCAGAGTGCTGTGGTGTCCCGAGTGAGGGCAACCACAGCACGCAGAGACAAAATGCTTTGCTGTCCCTCATCGAGGTAGGCAAGCAAGCAGGGAAAGCTGAGAACCGGCTGACTGGGGGGGGTTCCTTTAAGCACAGGCCTCAGATAGCCTCAGGGAGCAGCCACACAAAGTAACTCTTGACCTGATGCCCTGCCGGACCTGGTTCCGGCCGGCCTTAAATGCGATTCAGCGTCTATTCAGTGTGGACGCGCTATTTCGAAATAGCAAAACGCTATTTCAAAATGCATGTTGTGTGTAGACGCATTATTTTGAAATATCTTATTAACTATATTGAAATAGTTAATTTTGAATTAACTATTTCGAAATAACGGTGTAGTGAAGACATACCCTGAGTTAGTTATAATGAATGTATGTTATAGCATAAGGTTTGGATTAAACTTAAACACAAGATATAGGCCTCAGACAGGCTAGGCAGCTTTATTAACTTATCTCCAGCTCTGTTAAAGCGAAGGGATGGAATATTGTAATGAGTAGTGATGTTAATATTTGGTAAGGCCTTGGAATAGATAGAAAAAAGTTTAAGATTGAAAGACTTTGTAACTTTGTTCAAGTGACTAAAAGCACCCTTTGTTCTGTGCTACAATTGTGGAAATGTATTGCTGAGGGGTCGTCAGCACAGTGATATCAGATGACTGCGAGAACAACTTACAGATTAACATATGTTGCAGAAAGATTGATTGTGATGCTGAATGACTGATTAGGGCCTGACAAGGCAAAATGCATAGACTCGCATGGAAGAAAAAAACTATAAAGGATGGGGTGTCTTGTATGGTTCTTCGGGTTCTATCCTGCTACGACTGTGGAACATCAGTCTGGACTGACAAGAACCCACTCCTTCCTCACACATGACCTATCTGGTCAATAGGTTGGCCTAAGAAACAGACTGGTAACTATTATGTCAGCAGGACCTGTGTCTGTGTGTGTCTGTGCTACTTTATTATCAATAAATGTGGCATGTTGCCTTATCCCCCTGAAAAAGATCCTGTGTGCTTCTTTTAAGCATAACAGGAGGTCCCCTCTCAATATGCCCTTCCAGCATGACTGTGAATCATTAATAACTACTCTCAGAGAACGGTTATCCAGCCAGTTATGCACCCACCTTATAGTAGCCCCATCTAGGTTGCATTTCCCTAATTTATTAATAAGAAGGTCATGTGAGACTATGTCAAATGTCTTACTAAAGTCTAGGTATACCACATCCATCACTTCTACCTTATCCACAAGGCTTGATATTCTATCAAAGAAAGCTATCACATTGGTTTGACTTGATTTGTTCTTTACAAATCCATGCTGGCTGTTACCTATCACCCTATTATCTTGTAGATGTTTGCAGATGAATTCCTTAATTACTTGCTCCATTATCTTCCCTGGCACAGAAGTTAAACTGACTGCTCTGTAGCTTCCTGGGTTGTTCTTATTTCCCTTTGTATAGATGGGCACTATATTTGCCCTTTTCCAGTCTTCTGGAATCTTTCCCGACTTCCATGATTTTTCAAAGATGATAGCTAAAGGATCAGATACCTCCTCTATCAGCTCCTTGAGTATTCTAGGATGCATTTAATCAGGCCCTGGTGACTTGCAGATGTCTAACTTTTCTTAGTAATTTTTAACTTGCTCTTTTATTTTAAATTCTAAATTCATGGTGTTAGGCATCCTGTCACCATTCATCTTCTTGATGAAAACCGAAACAAAGAAGTCATTAAGTACCTCTGCCATTTCCAAGTTTCTTTTGTTTCTCTCTCTTCACTGAGCAATGGGCCTACCTTGTCATCGGACTTCCTCTTGCTCCTAATATACATGTAGAACATCTTCTTTGTTACCCTTTATGTCTCTAGTAAGATTTAGCTCATTTTGTGCCTTTCCTTTCTAATCTTGCTCCTGCATACTTGAGTTATTTGTTTATATTCATCCTTTGTAATTTGACCTAGTTTCCACTTTTTATATGATTCCTTTTTTACTTTTGAATCATATAAGATCTCCTGGTTGATCCAAGGTGGTCTTCAGCCATACTTTCTATCTTTCCTACATAGTGAAATAGTTTGCTTTTGGGCTCTTAATAATGGCCCATTAAAAAACTGCCAACTCTCTTCAGTTGTTTTTCCTCTTAGACTATGTCTAGACTGCAAGCTTCTTTTGGAGGAAGCATTTCCAGAAGAGATTTTCCAGAAAAACGTTTTTCAAAAGAGAGCGTCCACACAGCAAAAGTACAACAAAAAAGCAATGTGCTTTTTCGAAAGATAGTGTCCACACTGATTGGACGCTATCTCGCATTTCAATTGTGATTACTGTGGATGGAGTGGCTTTTTCCTGAGGACTCTTCTTTTGAAAAAACACTTTCTTCTGTGTCCACACATGCCTTTTCCTGAAAAAGCTCTTTCGGAAAAAGGCTTCTTCCTCATGGAAAGAGGTTTACTGCTGTTGGAAAAAACCCTGCATTCTTTCAACTTTCTGTCAAAAGAAAGCAATAGCAGTGTGGATGTAAGTGTCACTTTCCCAGAAAAATGGCGGTTTTTCAGGAAAAACTCTGCAGGTAGACATATCCTTAGTCTTGCTTCCCATAAAACTTTACCTACCAGCTCTCTGAGTTTACTAATATCTATCTTTCCAAAATCCATTCTCTCTATTTTGCTCTTCTCCCTTTTACCATTCCTTAGAATCACGAACTCTGTGATTTCATGGTCACTTTCATGGTCACTGTGATTTCATGGTCATAACCTGTCCTCCATTTCAAATTTTCAACCTGTTCCTCCCTATTTGTTAAAATCAAATCAAGACAGCTTCCCCCCAGTAGCTTTCTCAAACTTCTGAAATAAAAAAAAAATATTTCCAATGCAGTCCAAGAACTTATTGGATAATCTGTGCCTTGCTATGTTAGTTTTCCAACAGATGTCTGGATAATTGAAGTCCCCCATTTCCACCAAATCCTGCGCTTTGGATGATTTTGTTAGATGTTTACAGATGCACTGAAACCTGGAGGCATTTTGATTTATATTCCTTCCAAAAGTCTTGGATTATTTACTACTAATTGAACCACTCTAATCCGGCACCCTCGGGACCTGACCGGTGCCAAACCAGAGAATTTGCCAGACCACAGGAAGTCAATACTGTCTAGAAGTATCACCAACACTTCCACTGCTTACTGGACTCTTCTTCTCCCACACCATCCTCTGGCAGGACCATGGCTGTTCCTGAATGAGAAAGCCCCAAGGCAGGTGGGAACCCATGCACAGGAGGCTGGTGATAGCAGGACCGAAGCCTCAGCAGCCTTGTGGTGGTAGCAGGGCCATAAGAAGTGGGACAGAGGCAGCCCAGCAAACCATCTGGGGCTATAGCAGCCTGTGTGTAGGTCTGGCAAAAGGGCTGTGCTGGCCCAGCAGTGGGGGCAGAGCCACGGCAGCCTGGCTGGCAATAAGGCTGGGCCGTGACAGCCCAGCAGGAAAAACCCATCAGGGGCTGTGGCAGTGGAGCCAGGGGCTGTGTCAACCCAGCTGAGGCTGCTGCTGGTTGGCAGCCTGATTGGAGCTTCATACTGGCCAGCAGTGGGACTGGTGCTGCAGCGGCAACCCGGCTTGCACCAGGACAGCTCAGTCAGGGTGACATGCCACCCAGCAGCAGGGCTGGTGCCATGGAAGCAGAGAGAGGGCTGTGGGCTGCTGTGCCAGCATGAGGGCTGGGGCAGCAGCCCTGGTAATGGGGCTGAAGGAGCCAGCAGTGAGGAGGGGAGGCAGGCTGAGGGGGCTGGTGGCAGGGGACTTTCTTGGTCCGGCAAATTCCCTCATCTGGGACTGCTCAGGTCCCGAGGGTGCTGGACCATGGAGGTCCAACCTATACATAAAAGATTGTTACAAGGAGGACGGAGAAAAATTAATCTCCTTAATGTCTGATGATAGGCCAAGAAGCAATGGACTTAAACTGCAGCAAGGACATTAGGAAAAACTTCCTGTCAGGTGGTTAAGCACTGGAATAAATTGCCTAGGTTGTGGAATCTCCATCACTGGAGATTTTTATGAGCAGGGTAGATAAACATCTGTCAGGGTTGCTCTAGATGGTTGTAAGTGCTGCCATGTGTGCAGGGGCCTTGATTTGATGACTTCTCGAGGTTCCTTCCAGTCCAATGATTCTGATTTCCTTTAATTCATTTTGAATGTGACATCTTTCAAGTTTATCCTGTCACTTTTTAAATTTTGGCTTTTCAGTGCACAGTTTTAAGCAAGAGAAACATTAGTATCTAAGTCATGAATGGCACAATGATATTTTCCTTATTTTTAAGAAGGATATAATATAAACATTGTACATATGTCATGGTATCTCTCTCTTCCACCTTCAGTATGTCACTTGTTTTTTTTATTAAACAATAAGTTTTAGGGGTGGGCCATGTCTTCCTACATACTTGTATAGCACAACAGGATCCTGGTCCTTACTGCAGCTTCTTAGAATAACTGCAATTAGTACGTTATACAAAGCACATTTTTTGTCAGGTCAGATCAAACAACATTTTAGCTCATGAGATAACAGTGAATTGAATAGCTCTATGCCCAAAACCTGAGATCCCAGCAACTTTTTATTCTCTTCTTTGCAGAAGTAAAACCTGATCATTCAAAAGGTTTCTTGCTATAAGAACCAGGAAATAAAAGCTACTACAGATTTTTTTTCCAGGTGAAGGAGTCCTATCTCAAATTAGGACTTATCTTAGATGCCACTGTCTACCACTGTAAAGCTGCCAGAGCAGGTCAGTCAAACTAGTGGGTTGAGCAGGACTTTGGCTGGTAGTTATGATGGCATTTCAGATAATGGCAAGTATAGATCCAGGAATCAGGCACTGGTCCAAGGCTGAAACCAGAGTTAGGGCTCAGGGAATAAACCAAATGTCAGAACCAGAGTCAGATGTCGGAGCTGAACTGAAGGGTAAGGCAGAGCTGTAATCAGACATATAGTTAGGGGTCAGAGCTGGGAATTAGAAGAGAAAGCCTGAGCTGAAAGGTAAGTCAGAGAGGTAGTCAGAAACATAGCGAAGAGTCAGAGCCAGGAATCAGAAATCAGAACAAGCAGGTATAGGCTGGGGCTGGAGCACAAACAGAAGTTGGACCAAGGCAGGAGCAGGGTTTGGGGCAAGGAATGGAAGCAGCAGCCTGAATCAAGGATTGGAACAGAAAGTAGACGTGAGTGAGAACTGGATAAGTGGGCATGATACATGTTGAGCAGCCATTGTGCTGCTATTACTTTTGTTGTTGTACCAAACTGGTGGCTCCCTTGTCCAATCAGAAAGCTCAACCATTTGGAGTAGGCTCATTGGGTCCCGCTGAACTTGCTGGGTTGCCTAGTGAACAAGCTGGGAGCAACTTGACAAAAAACTAGTGGAAATAGAATTGACCATACCAACCAGTGTTCCCTCTAAGTTGGGGCAGCACAGCTTCACAGGTGATTAATCAGCCCCGCCCAATCAGAGGCTCAGTGCACAGAGCTGACTGACTGGGCGGGGCTGGTTAACCACCTGTGAAGCTATGCTGCCCCAGCTAAGAGAAACACTGGTACCAACATTTCCCTCATATTGAGACTACTGCAGAGATTTTCACTATTCATATGGAACCAGGAAAGGAAGATTGGGAGCAGCATTACCACACTGTGAGGGTCACACTATGATAGTGAAGGGAATCACTATAATTCTCTTGGGTACCAGCTAATTCCCCTACTGATATTATAATATAGGGTAAGTGTGAACATTATCCATCTATACCAGAATAAGGACAGGAGATACTGGATATGGTTTAATTAGGCCATATTTTTCATAGAATCATAGAATACTAGAACTGGAAGGGACCTCGAGAGGTCATTGAGTCCAGTCCCCTGACCTCAAGGCAGGACCAAGCATTGTCTAGATCATCCCTGATAGATGTTTATCCAACCTGCTCTTAAATATCTCCAGTGTTGGAGATTCTACAACCTCCCTAAGCAATTTATTCCAGTGTTTAACCACCCTGACAGTTAGGAAATTTTTCCTAATATTCAACCTCCCTTGCTGCAATTTAAGCCCATTGCTTCTTGTCCTAACATCAGAGGTCAAGGAAAACAATTTTTCTCCTTCCTTCTTGTAACACACTTTTAGGTACTTGAAAAATATCCTGAGATTGATAAGGTATGGTTAGAAGTGAGAGAACCATAATCCAAGAGGGCTGAAATTAAAACCAGGTTTTCAGAGAATGCCAGCAGTTGGAGCCGAACACTAGATGAACAATATCATAAAACTGATGTGGCAGCACACACAGAAGGGAGTGAAAAGCATGTAATAGATGTATATTATATATTTCCAGGCCAATGTATTTTGTGAAAAAACAAAACATTTTTTCTATTTTTTGGCTTGAATTTTTGTGACAATCAAAAGATGAATGTGGGTGCATATCTGAAAATCAAAAAGTACTTGTTTGTCACGGCTCTGTTCTGGAGAAGCAGAGCGAGGACTCAATTTTAGAAACTGTAAGGGGCCTGAAAGTGCACAGGAACCCAATATTAATCCAATTTCAGGAATAGTCTTTCATCTACAACAATGTCATCTCACTGCTCATCAAATGAATAGTCAGCTGACAACAGCAGCAGGAAGAAAACAGATTTGAGAGCTGATAGGCTATGGCTTTCATATTCAACTGCAGGATTCGTACACTTGTGCATTATCAGTGTTTTAAGCCTAAATCATTTCCATGTCTGTGGCTTAGGTTGTACAACTAAAAAAATACTGAAAAATGGTCAAAGGATGAGCATTGCTCATCCGATGGTACACATTGTACTGTACTAAGAAGAAAAATACAAAAACAAATAGACTGCTCTTTTCTTTACAATGGAAGCTAATGTGATGGCATATATTTTTCCTGCTAATTACAAAGAAACTTCACATTTCACTTTTTGATATATGTTTTTTTAAGTACAGTCTCTTTGAAAACTTTACGGAGCACCTGAGCTGACTAAAATTGTCATACCAAAGTCAAACTCTTTTCTACAACTGGAGAAAACAACAATAAAATAGGTTGCTTGGTAATGCAAGAAATAAGAATCACAGTAATCTCTTGGCTAAAAGGACACTATTTAATTTAAACTTCCTCTTATTTTTTTGCAAGGGAAGTTTTAACTAAGTTGTTTAAAAGATAAGGATATCCGTAATTTTTTTTTAAAAAAAATATCTTTACCAAAAACCGGATGGACATAGCCAACTCCAAATTTCTTGCAATTATCTGGAGCTAATTCTACTCGTTCCATATTATATAGGTTTAACTGCAGACTTGGAAAGAAAGGAAGGATTGACTATTATGGCTGAGTAGAATTTTATATCTTATTACTATTTCATAAGAACTATTCCTGCTTCCTTGGAGCCAGTAATTTTTCAATCACCATTGAGTGCCAGGCACAGATCAAACATAAATTTAACTTGAGGACATTTTTTGGTTTTAAGAATATTTTAGTCATCCATGATGGATCCTTACCAATACCTGTATTAATTTTCACAGCCTGTATTATACAAGAAGTCAGACTAGATGATGGCCCCTTCTGGCCTGAAAAATCTATGAAGTGTGATACTGGTTGGTTTTATGTTTTTGACAAGGTATACAAGTAAAACACTTATTCAAATCACTGAACTGTTATCAGGATTATTTGTTCTCAAGGCAGTCAGTATCTTGTCACATTAGCTCAATAACCACCATAATTATCATCATTTCTCTGTTGCCTCTTTAGGGTCCAGTTCTGAGCACAGCCACATTGGTGTTATTCAGGAGTTACTTCCTCCTAGGTCAAGCAAAGCTAATGAGACCAAAATCAAACTTTCCAAATCCAAGGAACAAATTCTGCTCTCAGATGCAGTCTCTTCCTTTAGACAGAATGCCTCTTAGCACTTCTCTTGGCTGTGACCTATCTCTGTTTCTTACTGCAGTCTGTGCCAAATGACATGATCTATCATTATATTCTTAGACCTAGTCTATATACAAAAGTTACACAGTTTTAACTTCACTGGTATAGTTAAAGTGGTACAACCAACTCTCCCTGGTGTGGATGCAATTATACTGGCATAAAATGCTTATTCTTGTAAAACCTACTCCTGAACAGGAATTGGGAAATGATTAAACCAGTATAACTATGTCAGTTAAAAAAAAATCACACCCTAACCAAAATAGTTATATTCATACTAAAACAGTATGTATACCTTAGTGATTCTTGAATGTGAACCTGGTAACTTGGTATCTCACTGGGATGAGCAGAAAGTCAGTGAGAATAGCTAAACAGGCTTTTTAAGAGACTAGTTAAGACATTAAAATGAAATAATAAATCTAGTATAAATTTAATAGCAAATATGTAAAAGGATTGATCTTCTCTTTTTCTACATTATGTTAACTACTCCTTGCATGTGTTATAAATGTTACTTGTAGGCTTCCAGCTGTTCTGGAATGGATTTGTTTCTAAGGCACTCACTGAATAAATGTGTAGACTAATTGTTTTGTAATGTTCAACAGTATGGGGTGTTTTTTTGGAGTTTTCTTTGAATGCATGTAATTGAATAATCAAATCCTGTTCATGCAACAAGTATCCAAACTGTGATAATAAAACACAATTTAGATATTATGAAGGTTTCATACACGTTTAATTGATTTGTCTGTGTTGTATATTTTTATTATGCAGGCAACAACAGTATCCCTCTGATTTACTTGAGCTATTTATTATTATTGGAGGCTCATACAGCTTTTAGGTATTGTATAGAAATTTAATTTCTATTTCCATAAATAACAGTTCAATTTTATCATGTTGTATACTATGCTGTTGTCTACAGTACCATCGCCAACTTCTCCAATTTCCTAATTAGCATAACACCATTGTTATTGGCTATAAACATGTTTTCATACCTCTCCTTGCTTATGCCAGCCGTACATTCCTCTTCTCTTTTTAGTCTATGATTCTTCATGTAAGTCAGGCAATATGAGGGCCTAATTCTTTTGCCATTCTGATTTCACATCACTGAATACATGCACAGCCTTCAAGAGAGTTTCTCCTGATTTACATTAGCATGAGGGAAAAATCAGACCCTTAATAAGAAAGGGATAGAAGTATTTTCTAATTGCAAATATGAAAGAAATCAAGCCTGAAAGAATGAAATTTTCTAGGCTACATATTTCATGAATTTCTTTTTACTTATCACCTTTAGAAAACACTAGTTTCAAACACCACAACTGCCTCTGAGTCCTCCTGCTAAATTCTGTGGATTTTATTAGAAGACCGAGTATGTCACTCAATGCATCTCTATGCCACTATTCGCTATTTTCTAGTGTTTTATCTAGACTGGTTTGAATTGCCCAAAGAAAACATTTCCTTTTAAAGTTTTAACAGCTCACCAGAACTCACTGTCAAGATAGCAAATCACCAACTCCACCCTCTCTTAAACTCTTCCATGTATTTAGACAGTGCATATTTGGAAATTATCCAGAGCAATGTGGCCCCTGTTTTGATTGGAACCTTATTGCAATAATATAATATTAAGAACTGGATTTTCAGCAAAGAGTTGCCTATCAGAAATGCCCTTTTTTTAAAGGGCAAACAAAGCTGTACTAGAAACATGAGATACTCTGAAACATTCACTATAGTGGCCTATTGCCCATATTTCACTGTATATTTCTTAACCTTCTGTTCTAGAAATGTTAACTCCAATGGTAGAGAAAACTGTCTCTCCCTGATATAAGTGATTAGAGTAATAGTTTAGCAGTAGTGGTTAAAAATGAAAATGTAACCAATAAGAGACTTATCTCCTAAGAAAAGCTATGATTTCTGTTTGGGGAACTGTATGTGTGGTAGTCCATGGTAACCCCACCTCACACTTTAGGGTAGGGGTGGGCAATAATTTTTTGAATGGGGGCCACTTCAAAATTTGTAAAGTAGTTAAAGGCCGCTCCAGAAGGGGTGGGGCCTCTGACAGAAGGGACAGAGCCTTGAGAGGAAGGGTAGGAGCCTTTAAATAGCAGGAATTGAAAGAGCTTGTGCCTCCCCTGCAGCTCCCAGGCATCACATTAGTGGGGGACAGGAGCGGCAAGCCCTTTCAGTTCCTGCTATTTAAAAGGGCTTGCTGCTCCCAGCCTCGCTGCCAGGGATGCTAGAGTGTTCCCTCTAAGATTTTCCATCCTTGGACAGGCAGAATTTTTTTTTATGTGCAACACCAATATTGAGTTAGTGTGTGGATGTGCACCCACCAGTACAAACAAAAACTCTAGATATAAATATATCTTTTAAGTAGTTCATAGCTGTGGAAGACAATATATTAAAGCAAGGGATAATTAGCAAGGAGCAATGCTTATGATTATTTAATATGAAAACAAACGAAAAGAAAATTAACACTACCCATGGCTGAAGAAGTGCACTGTGCCCAGGAAAGCTCATGACACTATTTGTATATTTTTGTTAGTCTCTAAGGTGCTACAGGACCAATGTTGTTTAGTGACAGTCTAACAGGGCTACCCCTCTGAGACCTTGGAGTACATGTATCATCATCCTTTCTAACATACAGATGCATGTTTCAAAGAGCTTGCAAATAAGGTTTAATCCTACAAAACAGCATCACTTGCTACTTCTAACTCATAAGAGCCAGAACTCTACTACATAGCAAAGATCTGGCCTTAATGCAACACATTTTACCATGAATTAATTAGTAACACAGAATTTAAACACAAATAATTAAGATCAGAGTTTTAGATATCTGCAACAGTCAAAAAAATTCTGTTAAAAGAATCTTTTCCTCTCTTATCTTAAGCTATTAACGCCTCTTTAAACTTTGCTTGAAATGTAATCGTGCAAATGTGGCACACACACACACACACAGCAGGGAAGTGTAACACAGGGGGTTCCCAGCCCAATCAATTCCCCAATGGAGGACTAGGGGAGAAGCAGGAAGAGGGGAGGCTGCTACATTGTTAGCAGTTCATAGGGCCGGGGAGGATTTGGGAAAGGGGCAGAGAAATGGAGCCAATCTGGCAGGCCTGTAACTTACTCAGCTTTTTACAGGTGTCTGGTTGCAGGCAATGAAGCAAAGTTCCCTCCCCTTCAGCAGCAGCTTCAGCATGATCTGGGGCACATGATCCTTCTGCGAGTACAGACCCTCCAGAGGCATAGGGAAGGGAGGGGGGAGGATGGCAGTAGAGGCGGGAGCCAGTACAGCAGGCAGCAGCTGCTGCTTCTGCTCCTCCACTACGAGGAAGCGAGTGTCTGCCCCCCTTCCCCTCCAGCCTGAGCTCCCTGCCTGCGCCAGGAGCTCTGAACATCTGCGAGAGGCTCAGAAAAGGGCTGGGCAGCCACACCAGCACGCAGCTCACAGGGAACCTTGCGCTAGAGCCCTTTCAACTGCTTCTATTCCCGCTGCTAGCATTGCCTGGGAGCTGGAGACATGAGAGCCCTTTAAATAGAAACAGTTAAAAGGCTCATGGGGCTCAGGCTCCCAGGCAACGCACGAGGGGTGGAGCCTGGAACAGCTACATGGGCTGGATCAAAGTCCTAGGCAGGCTGGGCTTTTGCCCAGGGGCTTTTGCCCACCCCTACTCTAGGGCTTGCCTACGCTACAGAGCCGATAGACGCTAGCGCAGTTGATCTTCTGGGGATTGATTAACGGCTCTAGTGAAGACACGCTAATTCGAACTGAGAAGGCGCTCCTGTTAGTGCAGGTAGTCCTGCTCCTCAGGAAGAGCAAGTTGATGATTGTGTGTGCTCCCATCGATCTCCTGCTACGTGGACAGTGCCAAAACATACTTCAACTCCAGGTATGTAATTAATGTAGCTGGTGTTGTGTCTTAAGTTGACTTTCCCCTTTAGTGTAGACCTGGCCTGAGGGATTACTGCTTAGTTTCAATTTTATTTGCATTTTTATTTTTGATGACAAATGTCCAATTTTAAGAAGCCTCTCATGGCTAACATCTGGCATGGCATAATCTCCTCTTCAGTGAAATGTGATTCGCAGTAGACAACCAGGGTCTTCTCCCTTTCAGATACATAGCTCATCTCTTCCTGTCTGAGCACTGCTTTTGGGTTGGTTGTTTAGAAATTCTGCAAGTTTATTTTGCTGTAACTTTTGTGGAATCAGATATTTGTTCGATATCTCTATAAACAAGACTGGCTTCCTGAGACACAGCCCATAAAAAGTGTGTGTGTGTGACTGCACTATGCCAGGAGCATCCCAGGGAAAGAATTGTGGCTCAGAGAGCCCCCAATTTTTTCCTTCTCCCCCTTTAGCTTTGAAGGGTTGGTAATTGACTGCTGACCTATAGCCCCATCTCTTGCACAAGCTATATTGGTTGACTATTAGGGGCAGAGCCAAGGCGTTACCTATTTCCCACTGTTCTCTACTTCCCTGCTAGAAGGTGTAAGTATGCCTACATGCAAGGTTTGAGTAGGTTGCCCATGGGCACAGAAGGGTGGTCTCTTGGTTCCTGTAAAAGCTACCTACAGGTTCTTATTCTGAGTCAGAAGCTGTTTGTTTGTTTGTTTTATTAGACTTGTTTCTTATCTAAAATTAAGAATGAATGGATTTAAAAATTCTTAGTTGCTCTAAATCGCTGTTTCATTTGTGCAAAGGAATTTGATTTCAAGCATGTTGCCTTCTATTTTTTACTTTGCAGTCATCTTGCCTTAAGCAAGCTATTGGGTCCGCTGACAGATAATAGCATTTCCACCATGTCCATCAAAAATCTGGAAAGTTATCAGTGCATTTTTTCCACACTGTTATGCCGTAATCTTTCTACAGAATGGTTTGCACTGGCAGTTCTGCCAATTTATTGATCTCAGCTGTCCTGTGTAGCTACATAATGCATGTGACAGCAGTACAAAGGCACAGCTCCTGCCAGAGGTACTGGAGAGAAGGTGCTCCCTGTGTCTGAAAAGCATCTTGGAGTGCAATACTCTGGAAGTGGTTATTGATTCTTTGAAAGGAAAGCCAGAACTCCAATATCTGACTAGGGATATATAGTGTAATAACTTCTGTAGACCTTCCTGGATAGGGGAAAAAAAGAGGCAGGATTTTTGTTTTTGATCATTTTATTGCTTTAATCTTGATGTCATCTTTGCAGTCCTATAGTGATATAGGGTCAAATTCTCTGCTAACATAACTGGCTTCTGTGGAATTACATCAGTGAGAAGTTGGTTGTGAACTTATTTCTTTTAGGGTTAGAACTGGACTTCTCCTTCATTAATAAAGCAAATGTGCTCAAGGAATGTTGTGCTCTAACACTGCACTTTAATCATCATGAAAGAAAAAAAATAAAAATAAGTACAAGGAATAAGCAGTAAAAAATGTTCCCAGATCAAGATATTTTACTTTAGAATATACCATCTCTTATGCAGGTATCATCATTTACCCTGACTGACACACATTTGTTTTCTGAGTTTCAGGAAAGCATTAACTCAACTCCGTGATGCCAAATTAGGACAATTACGGGGTGTCTACTCTGCACCGTTATTTCGAGATAACTAGCGTTATTTCGAAATAACAATGCGAGCGTCTACATAGCCATTCCGTTATTTTGAAATAATTTCAAAATAACGGGCAGCTTATTCCAAAATCTGTAAACTTCATTCTACGAGGAATAGCTATTTTGAAATAAAGTATGTGTACATGCTCCACTGCTGCTATTTTGAAATAGCCCCTCACCAGGGCCATTCTAAGTTATTCCTCCCCAGTGCCTCCTGGGGCTCTAAATCAAGATAGTACATCTACATTAAGGAAACCTGCCTCAGAGTAATTTTGAGGCTTCCCTGCAGTGTAGATGTGCTATTTTGAAATAAGCTATTTCGGAATAACTATTTCAGAATATCTTATTTCAAAATAAGTGTGCAGTGTAGATATACCCAGAGATGCACTCAAGATAACAGCATAAAAAAGGCCATTCTGGATTAGACCAAAGGCCCATCTAGCTCAATATCTTCTCTTCTGAGAGTGACCAGTGCTAGGTGCCCTAGAGGGAATGAACAGAACAGGTAATCATCAAGTGATCCTTTCTTTGTTGCCCATTTCTAGTTTCTGGCAATCAGAGTCCAGAAGGGGGGCAAGCGGCACTATGGAACTGATGCTGGGGGGAACTGGCTTTTAAACCAGCTCTCTGAAACATCAGCTCCTGCTTCTCCCTCCCTTGCTGCCTCTGACACAAGGGGGGGGGGAGGGCAAATGTTCGTAGTCTAGGCTTATTTGTTAATTGTGTAGTCGACTTCACATTGACATCCCTAATCCCTGCCCATCCTGGTTAGTATACTGAAGAGAGACACAGGTACAGATCAATCAGAGTACTGGGTCTGTATTTTAAAAAAAAACCTTATGCCTTCAGAATCTGGCGGGATTAAACCTGTGATTTTAATTTTGGGTCAATCACTTGACAAAACCTGTGCTCAGGGGAACTGAGAGCCTCCCGGGCCCATGGACAAGGTGTTTGGGGGATTCCAGAAGGGGAGGAGCCTTGAGCAGAAGAGGTGGGACCAGGTGCAGCCACCCCTAAGTGCTGCCCAGACTATTGTGCACTATCCCCTCAGCCTTCAGAGGTATCCAGATCATGCAGCGCAGCACTTCAGGGGCAATTTAAAGGGTTCATGGCTCCAGGTACTGCCACTGCCACAGTAGTGGCGGCAGTAGCCAGGAACCTTTTGAATCTTCAACCCTTTTGAATCATTAGTCCCCAGGGCTATTGTCCCCTTTGTCTTTCTCTCTGCCCCCCCATTGGCAGGTCTGTCCATGCGATTTCATTTTCAGTTATAGAGTTAGGGATATTTTTTCAAAGTCTCAGTCTGTACATCATTTGGTTCCTGAATTCTGCCATTCATTTCAGTCTCAATCCCTGGATGTTTCTTATCTTCTGTATCCCAGTAAAGGGATACTCAGGAGGTAATTCTAACTGTTGAACAGATTGCTTTCCTGTCCTGTTTGTGCTGTGATCTTTCAACATCAGTTTGGACATAACTATACTTCAGTTTACTACACCTAGAGTTTGCAAACACTTATGCAGCAAGAGAAATAGAAAGTCAAACTATGAAGCTATTTCAATTTATGTCATTTGCTACATTTTCACCAACACATAGCAACAGTAGTCTAAAGTGGCCATTTAATAATACTGACACACCATTATTTTTGTGCAATGTGAGGTTTTATTCAATGTGAATACAGGTATTGCCACCTGACCACTGAGAGAGTCCACATTTAATATTCAAAGGCCAGCATTTACAAAGTTATTCTATTTACTGAGATTATTTTCTTGTGTGTGTATGTGTGTGTAGGGAGGGTGAATTCAACATCACCCTCATTACTGAATAATTAAGCAGGAGAAAATCAGGATTCTTATGTTCTGTAAATAATGTCTAATATTAGAGCTTTAAAATATACATAAAATGATTTATTACTTATTTTGAGGGTGTTTGTTGGAATCTCTTTTTGTGATATAGTTATTGGTGTGTCTGAACGTTGCACTACATACAGCAAAATAAATGTAATTACTAAAGACTAATCTGCCGATCTTCTATAGTATGACTATATTTTGTAAAAAGGATCCCTCTGGTAGGGCTCTACATTCCAGTCTCCAAAAAAATAACGGAAGTAAAATCAATGAATCATTCGGTTATAGAAAAGACACTTATGTGGACAGATTACTAACGTAACTTCATATTTTCTGCTGGGCACCCAGGAGGAACCAAGTTGTAAAAAACAGGGAAATATCTTTTTTAATGAATATTATGTATGTCTGATTAAGAGATGTTAGTTGTGATGGATTAGATCAAAAGGGGCTGTTAGAGGCCCCAAGCAGCACAGGCAAATCAATGCCACATATAAGAATACCGGTGGAAACAATGAGGAAGCTGTTAATTGGGTAATACCCACTGCCTGACTCCATCCCAATTAGAGTGGTTGACTTGTCCCAATAATAAGGCTAGGATCAAAGGAGGATACAAAACACTGCAGGACCCCTGGCCTAGAAAAGGGAGTGGGCATGAGTTAACGAGGGCTGCTCACAGAGCATCAGTGAGAACTGATAAGGAGACATTGCCACAAGCAGTGTGAAGTTTGCTCTGCAAGAGAACAGCAGGCACTAAGTCTAGATCATGTCTACCTCAAGTCTCTAGGGGAATGACACACTTTGGTCTGATAATATGCATATTGGTCTCTTTGCTGTTTTAAATCTATGTCTCAGAGTGCTGTGCACCTTTTGGAAAAGAAATCATTCTTTATTTCGAAGAAGCTGTTTCTTAGTTATTGTGTACTGTTAATTCCCATAGACTCCCAAGGGGAAATTCCTGCAGGTACCAAGACCACTGGGCCTGGAAGACACTATAGTTGGCAAGTGGGATAGAGGGTATATGTAACCAGGAGATCCAGTGAGAGAGTGGTTGTATTGTGGGGGTCACACCTCAAAGAAGTAAAGGAATGGGCTTCTCTCTGGAAAGTGATGCATTTAGGGGATGGGAACAGGGTAAAAATAGCCTAGACAAGGGCCTATGACACAGGTATCTCTGAACAAATCAGAACATCAATTGCTGAATTTATGATCCATAAATACACAAATTTCTGACCTGCTAAAAATCAAACTAACCCTAAGAATCTAAGCAGAGGCAGGCTCAAAAGAGGAGAAACCAAAGAGATCCAAGAGGCTATTCTGTTAACAAAGGTATTTTCATTGTGGTTTTGTGTTGCTGGATTAGATTATGGGATTGAAATTTACTGTACTGAGGAGCTACTGCATTTTCCTTTAAAATGCAGTATGCTATGTGGTGTTGTTGGCAGCAACTCAAAGTCAGGTTTCAAGCCTGAATTTATGTGACTTTACTTCTACTACTCTGTTTTATAATCATATGCTTTGCAACTTTGAGCCAGCATTTTTAATGATATTACTGTCATTTTATAATTTCCACATAAGCAACATCATTAGAACTGTTGACGCATAATGCATGTATGAACTCATTCCTAGAATGCCTTAGATAGGGAATCCTCTTTTATGACAAGTGTGGCACAGAGACAAACTGCATTCTTTGAGCCAAATTCATCATTGACTTCGGTGGAATCACACCAAGGATGAATGTAGTCCTCTTTCTATTAAATACTAAAAGCCACTGGACTAACCCTGAAGTTTTTCCTTAGTCCTTAAACACTTACTGCAGTACAGTTGAGATTTAAGAACACAAAATCCAGAAAGTTTAAAATCAAGGTTCTTAGGAGAATTTTATCTTCAAATGCATTGAGCATACACATAAAAAGTCCAGTCCTGGATCCAAGCAATGCAGCAATAAGGAAAACAATATCCCTATACTGAAACCTAAATCTGCTCTGCACCAAGCTGAGGTTCCAGGACAGTGAACTGCATAGGAGAACTATTCTTGCAACATGCTTAGGAGGCATGGAATTGTTCAGGGCGGCAGTGGCAACAGGAAGTTCATCTAAATGTACCACCTCCTGCTTTAGAAGCTTTCCATAGATACTAATCCTTTTGCATCAGCTGGGGCCCTGCATTTCATTGCAAGGCCAAAGTAACCCTGCAGAACTCCTACAGGAGAAAGATCATACATCAGGGGCCTCATGCTCCTGGGGAAGCAACAGCCTGAAGCACTTCCCCAATCAGGCCTGTGAAATATTTCGAAAAAGTTATTTAATCAAGCCCCTGGGATCTGGGGGTGCAGGGCTGGGTGATGCGTGAGGAGTCACCCACATGCACAGCTCCCAGCAGCACCCAACCCCTCAGCACCTACATAGGCTCTGGCTGCAGAGGGCACCGCTTGGTCCAGGAAGCTGTGATGGCTACCTCTGCTGCAATGTGAACTGCGCAGTGCCACCCGAGCTGACACTTCCCACAACTGGTGGGATGGGGCTGGTGAGTTTCCCTTTTGATTACCTTTGGCGGGGGATCCCAGTGCAAGCATGTGGCTGGGGCTTTTCAGGAAAAAAAAAAGCCCCAATTATCAGGAGGCTTGTTATCAAACAGGAGAGTTGGTATCACTGATATATAGTCAGTTTAAAAAAAAAAGAGTTAATAGTTTCACAGCTTACACCAATGGATGGGACAGCTCTCCCAGGCCACAGGGATGAGCCTGCAGTTTGGAGACAGAAGCCAGAAGCCACTCTAGCCCTGTTTTAAACCACCTGGGAGCAGCAGGTGGGGGCCAGTGGATGCACACAGGAGACTGCACAGAGGACTCCCCAGAGCTGCTCCCAGAGGTGATGGGTGCCTGCTAGCCCACTAGGAGGATCTGAGGACTGACACTGACCCTAAAGTAAATTGAGTTTGAGACTCCACCCTGTCACAGATGATCTCTGTCTGTCTTTCTGTAGGGGGCTGATGTGAGGATAGCTCTGATTCTTTCCTGATTGCAAATTGAGAATCTTTCACCAGTCGGACAATAAGAGATTCTCTCTCTCATGTCTTATGGCCCGTTCTGTTCTCCCAAACAGCACTCGGTTAGGAAGAACTATGCTTGTCTATGCTGGGACACTGGGCAAGCAATACCTCCTTGGCAGAAGATTTCGTAGACCAGGTCTGCACTAGACTTGGCAGCTCAGCTTAACTCCAGCCACAGAAAATATGTGGCTGGAGTTGGCTTACCTCAAGCTGAGCTTGGCAACGTTCCCACAGTGAGAGTATCAGATGCTGGCGGGTACGCCCTCTGAGCTCGATTTAGTAAGTCTCAACTAGACTCATTAAATCAAACTCCGGAAGATCGATCATGGCAGCGGCGATCTTCCACAGAGTGAAGATCTGGTTCTGTACCTAAAACTTTAGGTACAGATGGACATGTATACGTTGCTTCCTGATCTAAAACCCTTTTTCTCTGAAGCCTTGTTCCACTGGCTAATAAACATATTTGTATTAAGAACCAGATTAAGAGTCACAGGTTCTGCTCCTGGAAAGGGGTTGTTTTCGAACAGTTGTGATGGTGCAGAGTAGGAACCACTGCAAACATGTAGGCACAGGATCTGCATTAGCATTGGCTGATGTGGAGATCACAGAAAGGGGCTTTCATTAAAAAATACACACAAATATACAAAGCACTATTCATCAAATAAATATTGTACGTGTTAACTATGCAGAGGTTGCGATGAATATACAGTGCTTGTAATGATTTATTAATATTATCTGTTAGCTTAGTTATTGGGATAATGTTTCTACAGCTTGTTTAATTAGTTGCAAATAGGAATCTGTCAGGCAGAAAGGGGAAGGTGGCTCAAGATGCACACCTAGCAGTTGACTCTTAAAAATCCTTAAAGGATAACGCCGGAACTATTAACTCAGTATTGGCTTGGTCCCGGCTGAGCCTGTGTGACTGGTTTGACAAGAAGGGCCCAAGTCTTCCAACAATACTAAGAAAGACTCCTGGCAGGTTTAGAATGACACTGTCTCAAGGATGCAAGGAGGAAACCACCTTGAAACCAGATGCAGACACAAGAATCCACCAAGGATAGGGGAGGAGGTATCTGGAGAAACTAGGCTTGCTTAGGTTACCATCATAGGATGGTAAAACTTTAGGTACAGATGGACATGTATAGGTTGCTTCCTGATCTAAAACCCTTTTTCTCTGAAGCCTTGTTCCACTGGCTAATAAACATATTTGTATTAAGAAAGCTGCTTGCTACGCTATTTCTAGTCACAGGCACCTGAGAGGAAGAGATGCATATAGCCAGTCTTAGAGTGGAATAATCACTCAGAGGTAAGGATGAGAGAACCACTGCCTGAGGGGTGAACCCAGAGAGAAAAGAAAGGGGCCAAATGTAATGCTAACTCAGGCATAGTCACAGGATTAAATACATAGATCACAGTATGGATGATGTGGTGGGAAGAATGATGCTAGTCATGAGGTGAAGGTGTAGAAATGCAGTACAGATCTTCCAAAAAATGCAATCATAAGTTTAAATTGCACAGTGCTAATATTCATATGACATGCGAAGTCAATTTTAAATGATAAAGATTTTATGATGAGTTTTCAGTAGTAGTAAATTATTTTCCTCTCTGTATGGAGAAAAGGATTAACTGTAATAAAGTCTAAAGACTGCTGAAATTTCATAAGGATATGTTAAATGGTAATATTTACCAGGATAACAAATACAGCCACTTTAATTTCCTCTTGTGAGACCAATTGACAATGTTTTATATAACATTCTCTTTATTAAATAACAATAAAGTGTAGCTTAGAATATAATTTTAAATATTTATTGATATAATTAAGTTTTATTAATGTTTTTTATTATTTGCATTAAACATTCACTAGGATTCACATCCCTTTTCATCTCTATTAGATGTGTCATAATTTGTTATGTATTTTCATGAAGTGATGAATATGAAATGCTTAAAAGCATTCTTTCCTTTTAGTTATAATGGTTTTGTGGGGCACTATTAATATTTAATTAAGCAGCTATGGTTGCTGGTTGAAATCTTTTCTACTGTGTTGCCTAGCATACAACATAAAGGCCATTCTTTATATATAGGAAATAATGTAATCTTCAGGCTCTTTAGGATAATCTGCTAAATAATATTTTTCCTAGCAGTTTGTATTATAACTGTCCAGTATCATAGGAACCTCTCACATAAATTCATCTGTATGTTCTGATAATATGATATTGTAGTCACTGTATATCATATCTCTGCTTCCCTTAGATTCATCTGTATGTGTCAAACACTACTTCTTATTATGGATGAACTCTGACTCCAAAAGTTAAAGTTTAGTTGAGTTTTACACGTAAGGGCTTCAACTCTTTGTTATGTATGAAAAAAAATAGAATCACTCTTCCCCAAATTACAGCATTTGTTCTTTGATGATAGAATGAATTCACTGAGAAATTATAACTAAATCTAAATTAAAACTGAATTAGTAACACTCCAGGATTGTCCTGGAGATGCCTGGAATTAAAGATTAATCTTTAATCAAAGATTTTGTCATATGATGAAACCGCCAGGAATACTAAAATTGGCCATCCTACGTAAACCTCAAAAAGATGGCAGAAGAGAGGAAGAAAGCAGGAACTGTGCATACAAGGGGATATGAAAGAGAGGCATGGAAGGGGAATTTGGGGTGCAAGGCAGGCTTCCGAAATATATTATTTAAAATAAACAAATTATAGACTTTTTACTATTAAATCAGATTTTTTATTTTTATGTTCTGGGAGTTCATTTCTGATTTTATGGCCGTCTATTGCTAATTGTGTTCATTATATATTTCCATATAAAGCTGCAATAATCATAAATTTACAAAATTGTGAAATGTGACTTGGATTACACCTTGCTAAGTATTTAACATATTTGTGGCCTCTAAATCAGGATAAATGTAAAAATGTGTCTGAAATAATAGCAAACCCAATAATCTCCAAACCCAAAACACTGGCATTTGTCTCTGCTCCAAACAAAAGCAAATGCAAAGCTACCAAGAAATTTCAATGATCTGGGAGAAGGGCTTATGGAGAGTTTGTGTGTGCACGCGCACACTGCTGAGATCCAACACCCTGCACCCTGAACACTTTCCTGCATCCCAAGCCCCTGTCTTAGCCTGGAGTCCATACAGCACTCAAACTCCCTTCTGGAGCCTGCAGTCTGCCCCTGACACAACCCTCTGCCTCAGCCCGGAGTACCTTCCTTTACCCCAAAACCTTCATTCCTGGCCCTAACCCAGAGCCCACACCATCAAATGGAGCTCTCACCCCTCCCCACACCCTAACCTTCTGCCACAGCAGCCCAAACCCCTCATCCTCGGAGCCCTCACTTCCACCCCTGCCTTGAGCCCTCTCTGGCACACTGAACTCCCAATTTCTGGCTCCACCAAGAGCCTGCACCCTAACCACCTACCCCAGCCTCGTAAATGTGAATGAGATTCAGGAAGAGTGAGCGGGGTGTGGGGCCTTGGAGAAGGGGCAGCGCATTGGTGGGGTCTTGGGGAAAAGGTGGTGTAGGGAATGGGGCCTGGGTTTTTTTTGTGTGTGATTAGTAACTTCTGGGTATGGTGCTGGCTAGAAACTTGGGGCTCTAACCCAGGGTTTCCCAACGTATGGGTTGCCATTACATTTCAAAAGTGTCTCCCCAGGTAGCTCTGCCCCCTCTCCTCCCCCCGTTTTTGAATTGCCGTGGGTCACCAAGTCTTCCTGAATTGTCAAAATGGGTCCCCATCTGGAAAAGGTTGGAAACTGCTGCTCTAACCAAAGAAACTAGTGCTAGTGGCTTGTTTCCTTCTATATGCATGAAATAAACAAGATTGCATCAAAGAAAATAACCTATTATCAGTTTCTCCTCCAAACTGACACAGTCTTCAAGACCCGTTCTTTGACTAGCTGCTGGAGTCAAAAGGGACAACAATACATACATAATTTAGGATAAACTGCGTAACAGGGATATTATAATTATCTCAAACCAAATATTAGAAACAGGAAATTCACAGATAAATGTAATTTTAAAAGAAATGCAAATACGTTAAGGTATGAATGAACAGTTAGAACACTCATACAACCTTAACTCTGCCCTATAGCCATACCTCCAAAAGAGGAAAGTCTAGTATGACTTTAAAAATCAATGTAATGTGGATCACAAACACTAAAAAGCTTTAATCATAATAATATGGTTATTGTTTAATGGAGATAAGGTGATTTAGCCCCCTAAGCAATCCACAAGTAACAGAGAGTAAACACCTCAACCTCAAATGATGTGCCAACAGTTTTATGTATGTAATATTGTTGGCATGGTCTACACTTAAAAAATATACTGGCATAGTTATGTCAGTATGGATGTGAGAAAACTACCATCCTGTAGCCAGACAGGAACCCCCCTGTAACATCCATCTTTGCTTGCCTGGATATGGCAGGCTGCTGTAACCCTGAATGGCTGTAAACAGAGATACGCCAATTGCTGACCAAGAGGCTGCAGAGGAGTGTCCTTGACTGAACCCATATTGATACGAACACACAGCCGTCCGCGGGGGGAGGAATCTCTCGCCCAGTAAAAAAAAATGTTTAGTACTCACAATTTAGTTATCTCTCTTGCAAGTGTAAATTAACTTGAAACTTGCTTGTAAGAACTGGCGTCACAAAGACGAACCAACACAATTTGGCATCTTAGATAAGAAAAAGGATACGGGCCCCTATGGGTATAAAAATGGGTCCAGCAGCATATTTACTCTGAGTGTCAATCTACCATCTATCTGCTGGTCGGGTTAGGTGTTTGACCTCCCGAGGTTCCACACGCCCACCTCGTATTCGTCTTTCCTAGGAATTGAGGACCGGCCCTTGCTTGACCGCTGGAGTCGAGAGGCACAGAAGGGGTAAAAATTGTACCTGGATGTGGTCCTTTGTCTTAAGTGTACACATAAATTTAGAGCTCTTTAAAGATTAAGCTGTCACTTGGTACCATTATTTCTATTTTCTATCTTTATTTTCTTTGTAACCATTTTTAAGATCTATATTTGCTAGCAGTTAAGAAATAGAGCAATAGCCATTGTAACCATATGATTTATAAGCTTGTTTAATAAACCTGTAACTGTTTAAGTTTTAACCTGACTCCTTCAGTTGCTGTAACAGAACCAAGCACAATTTAAAGAACTTCAGCCGGTCATAAGGGACAGATACAGGCAGAGCTGAGCGTTTGGATCTGTGTCACTCCCAGGTGACAGGTCCGTTGGGGCACCTCTCAGTCTGTCCTAGGCTGCCGCTGCGAAGGGATTTTTGCATCCTAGCAGCTAAAATCTGAGGTGTAATAAGCTCTTCCTATAAACAGGGGCGTCTGTTGGCCTGCTGGCTACCCTCTGCGACGGGACCCCGGTCCTAGCAGTAAAGACACGGACGTTAAACCTTTTCTCAGAAACACACACACACACACACACTGCCCTGACCGTCGGCTGACACATCCCTACTGACACAGTTATGCTGACAAAACCTCAGTGTAGGCGCTGGTATGCCAACAGAAAAGTATTTGTTTGGAGTGGTGGTATTCCCAAACCTGCAGAGGAACTCCTTCTGCTAGTGCATGCACATCTATGCTGGTGGCAATCCTGGTGTAGCTATAGTAACAGAGGTAGAGCAGCAGAGTATGAAGACAAAGCCTTTGTGTCCTAAAACAGAGAAGATAAAACTTAAAAAAAAAAAAAAAGTGAGCTGTTTTGATGCAGAAGATTTGGCTTCTATGATAGCATGAACTTGCCCTGAATAGACCAGCCCTCTGCAAAGCCACTATTCATGCATTTCCTGAATATATTCAGAGCTTGGATGACCAAGTACAATTTTTGCTGTTATAGGCCAAGCTTGCCCTCCTTTTCCAATCAAAGCAAATGTCTTTGTCTGTTTATAAATTACAAAATTAGTTCAAACATAAGCCTCCAGTTAAAAGAGGGATACATAAATATATCTCAGCAACAACACAACATGAAGGGTGTTATATTTTGGGATTCAGAGAGTTAACTATATGCCAATTCTGCTTCCATTGGGCACAATAAGAATTTTGCCATTGGTTTCAATGGAAGTAGAAATAGGCCACAAGTACAATAAAGTAAAATGAAGAGTTTAGCCAGAGCCGGTCCTAATTAATTTGTCAAGCAGAAAAAAAAAAAAAGGTTGCGGCCCCTGTGTTTGTCTGGCTCTGTCAGCGGCCCCTTGAAAATGGCAGTCCCGGACGACCGCTCGGCTCGCCCACCCCTCAAACCGGCTCTGAGTTTAGCTGATAAAATTCTGATAATATTCCTGGTATATAAAATCTACTTGGCTGTAACTCCAGTTATATTATGATGAGTTCTAAATACTCCTTTAGCCGCACTACAGTATAAACTGTTTAATTTAGGCAAACATGTTCTGGAAAATTATTTCAGGAAAAATAATTTTCAGCATTTCCTGTGCCAAATAAAAAAGATTCCATTGCCTTTCTGTTCCATCTCAGTTGCATATGATCACTAATGTACTCAGAGAAAGCTCCCTTAGTCTTTCAAGTCAGGAAAAAAACCAACCCCAAATAGGAACTGATTCCACTCTTTGGTCCAGAAACTAATCCACAATATAGTAGATTTTGCTAAATATAATGTTCACATAGGAATAAATGCAAGATACTATTACTGTCCCTCTTGATTTTTTTGTTAAAATAATATAAAAATTTTACAGATATCAGAAGACACTATTACAAACAAACAAAAAAATCTTAAGTAAAGCATCAAAATCAAAAGTACATCAAAAGTAAATAGCATCTAGTTTGTCATGGCAGCCCATCACGAGCCTAACTGCATGATGTATACTTTCAGAGGAAATTCAAGAGATGTCTGATGGAGGTCTGATGGAGACAGGTTTTACTGCTGGAAAAATAGCCTTTATGGTTAGAATTTGGAGTCACCAAATTTTCTGCCAAAGAAAAGATGGCAGAAAATATTGCTGGGTATTGCATAATAAAATCCAATTTGTTCAATACTGAAGGTAGTAGTTTAACAATATATTTCTAGTACAAATATTATGACAGGATAAATTCCCTGAAATAATTTATGAGAAAGCACCATAAAAATTACAGCAAGTCACTTCATTTTTAGACGGAACTATCAAGCAGTTGTTCCCTATTTTTATAAAGGCAACAAAGCAACTATATGAAGTCTGTAACATACTTTGGTATGCTCTACAGGACAGGTACAAATGCACTATTATTACTAATAAATACTGTAGTTTGTTATTTAATAAAACATTAGTATATAGTTTTAGTAATCATAGATCCTTTGCTGTGGTTTTTAGTATATATGTAATGAGCTGAAGCATTTCATAAGCTTATTAGTTGACTATCATGGCTATTTCATGACCTCAGCTTCATCATTCATAGCTATCCCCACAAGTAAGTCTCTAGCATTGTCAGAAAGATGGTCAAGCAGTGTTCAGGAATATGCTCCTTTTAGTGGTAGAAGTACAATTCACACTTATGTTTAAAGAAATGCTCCCAGCTTTTCTTTAGGGCTGTGTCTACATTGGCACCCTTTTTCGGAAAAAGGATGCTAATGAGACCAGTCGCAATTGCAAATCCGCGGGGGATTTAAATATCCCCCGCGGTATTTGCATTTACATAACTGCCGCTTTTTCCGGCTCGGGCTTTGCCGGAAAAAGCGCAAGTAGAATAAGAGATCTTGCGGAAAAGGGTTTATTTTCCGCAAGATCCCCGTTTAGACTGGCGCTTTTTCCGGCAAAGCCCCGAGCCGGAAAAAGCGGCAGTTATGTAATGCAAATACCGCTGGGGATATTTAAATCCCAGATTTGTAATGCGACTGGTCTCATTAGCATCCTTTTTTCCAAAAAGGGTGCCAATGTAGACACAGCCTAGGACAATGTTCTGGGATCAGAAGGATTATGGCTTAGAACGCCATTTATGATAAAATTCCAGGGTATGGAAGCATATGCTGTTTCTCTTCCCTAAACAGATATTAAGGGAAAATATGCCATCAGTTTCATGACTTAAAATTATGCATTTCTAAGGTGCATATTCTGGCACTTTCTATGGTTTTTAAAGACCTAAATAAAAGTGGCTCTGATAATGTTTATTTTGGGGATGATCAGAGACAGCAAGGCCATACAGGGAGATCCCAAATACTCTGCATATCACTGAGAACTCCCTGGGTTGGTTTATTTCTGTAGAAAAGGTGGTTAGGGATAAGCCTTCATTCTACATGAATTCATTAACCAAAATCACTATGTGTAAGCAGGGAAACAAAGTAGGCTAGTACTAAACCCTGGAGGCTCTTCTGCTGCCATATCCTTGCTTTAGGTGTGGAAGAAAGGCAGTTATCTCCTGCATAGGCCTCCCACACAAATCCCATTTACTCATGAGTAAACCACTGTTATGGAGGATAAAAATGTGGCCCTTCATTTGCAATCAGGAAGAAAATAAAAAATCCCATTCACTTAAATCTGAGAGAAAAAGGTTTTTTCCTGATCTTTCAAGAAGTAGCTCTGCTTGCCAGAGAGAATTTATCTGCAATCCAATTCACAAAACTTTTAAGCACCGGCATAAATTGTTTAAATTGGTTTCCGCAGAGCCCACTATATCCTGCTACAGTATGCTTTCTGACAGCAGGCTTAATTTGCTTGGAAATCAAAAGTACAATCTACATCCTTTCTGCAATGCAAAACATTGTGCATATTTAATGAGCTAAAATTTTAAACCCTTACTGTGTAAACAGCACCCTTAAGGTTGATTGGGATATGATTTAAATGTAAATCTCCCCTCCCTCCCACTGTTCATATCTTTCAAAATACCATTAAATACATTTTACGGCAATTCCGTTTAATACATTCACTAGAAGAGGCAAGATAATTAAATATATTTTCTTGTAAAATTGCATAAGACCATTTAATTTTATGAACACAGGTTGCAGTGTATATTTATGTGCACTGGAAATTATCCATTTTGTCAAAATGTGACATGAAAACATTGATATGATATCTGATAATAAAGGGCTTGATCAGCATCATCTTCCAGATGTCCTGTTTCTAATTTTGGAGTGGAAAACAAATGGAAAACAAAACAAACAAAAGTCAAGGTTTCAGAACGTGTTTGTTCAGTGAGAGGTACATGTTAGCTTAATCTAGTCTCAGAGCCCTCTTCATGGGAGGTATCAGACCAAGTTTATTTTTCTTTGTTGAAGTTTATATCTCATCTTTACACTTGCCTAAGGTTTTACTCACTAAAAAATGGTCATTTAAAAATACACCATTTAGATATAGAGAATGAAATGTATCCCTGTGCTCTACTGTATTTGAGAGCCTAAGTGGGACTTAAATGATGTATGTGGCTTGTGTTAGCCTCTGCACCATGGGATGAATTTTAACCAATGCTTTTCTCTGACTTCTAGATTTCCCTCTGTGAGGGATGAGCCATCAGACATGGTTGCTTAGAGCCCAATACTGGGATGAAAAGCCTAAAAATATCTATTTTTTTAATCTAGTTCTTGATCTGGTGGATGCTGCTTTGGTAGGTACAGAGCATTCTCCCTAACAGGAAATCAAACAGATATTGTATATATGTAAGAGCTGTAGGACTGTGGGGACTATGCTTTTAAGGTTGAGCTTCCCAGACAGAGTTTGAGCAGGGTGTTTGAAGCTCTTGTGGTCATGCACAGCTAGTTGGAACCGGGCACAGATAAAGGATATCGCCTTAAGCACTTAGTGATCCCTGTAAACCATCAGGTACCAGGAATAAAAAAGAACCGAGAGAAGATCTCACATGGAAGAATGGAGCAGTTAAAAGCCACAGTAGAGCTGGCACTCAGAAAATGTGGAAAACAAATGGATAAAGTTTAAACAACTGACACAAGAAAAGACACCTAAGGCAGAAAGGTATTTAGAGCACAAAGCTGGATTACCCTAAAAATAGGTCATGGAACCAAACACATTGTGGCAATCAGCACAAGACAAGACAATGCTCAGCATATGGTAACAGATGCAAGAAACGTAATGGATGATATCTCCTTGCTAGGGTTTGCAAACGCCATTCACCTGTGCACAGTATGGACAAAGAGGATGATGACTACACCAGTAGCACAGAGGAATTATTCAAAGGATCCATGGACAGCACTGTTGCAGATGACAACTGGACTGTCACCTTGGGGGCATTTACTAAACTTCAAGTTGGACACTGAGCACAAGCTAGAGGGTGCCAGAAAAGTGTTCTAAAAGAAAAGATATATGCATTTGTGGGTAAACGGGTGAAACTCAAAACTTACACTGGTAAGCTTAACAGTCCAATGGCATATGTGAACTAAATGTTGGGTAAATATATAGCACCAGGGCAAAGAACATCCATTATTGGGTTTAAAAGTATGTCAAGCCCTTGGTTTTATCAGGAGGGTGCACTTTTTGGAGGGGCAGAGACAAACAAGAGTTTGAGGATTTCTTTCAGAGGAAGAATAAGGATGTTAAGAGGCAGGTACAATTTGTACTGACTACACCATTAGCCAATAAAGGAAGGCGCTCAGTCCTGGCTCATGCTGGGTCCGGGAGCTACCCCCGCTGCGGCTCTGCAGTTTAAATGCAGTAGAAGCTGGGCGCACAGGTAGGTTCTGGACCCAGCGTGAGCTGCGACTGAGCAAGCCTGGCTCAGTCCCAGCTCGCTCCGAGTCTGGGACTACTGCAGCTCTGCATTTTAAATGTAGTAAGAGCTACTTGGCTATTACTACATTTAAAATGCAGAGCGGCAGCGAGGGTAGCTCCTGGACCTGGTATGAGCTGGAACTAAGCTGAGCTTGCTCAGTCCCGGCTTACGCCAGGACCAGCAGCCCCTGCCTGTGGTGGGTCCCAGTGGGCTGCTGGGACCCACCATAGACGGGAGTGCTTCCCAGCAGCAGCCTTTATCCATGGTAGCCCGGGCTGGCTGCAAACACAGGCTGCTCTGGCAGCAGGCCCTGTCTGCGGGGGGGGGAGGGGTCCCAGCTCCCACCATGGGCAGAGGCTGCTTCGCAGCAGCCTCCCTTGCCTCTAGGCAGCAGCATGGGGGCAACTCCCCGCAGCACAGCTCCTGGTCCCCCCCACCTTGCTGCCACAGAGGCAGCAAGGTATATGTGGGGGGAAATGCAAGTAGTTGAGTAGTCGACTCCACTAATTGCTTATATCCCTAGTACAGAATAGAGCTTAAAGAGCCAAACCACCTCATAATTCATACCCCTAGGAAAGGCTCCTTCGCCTGAAGGCAGAAGATACAAGAAGAGCTGGATAAGCTCATTGTTTGGGGAATTAGTGCGTAGGAAAATCAAGCATGGGTACATTCAATTGTTGGAGGAAAACAAAGATGGACTCCCTCACTTATGCACTGACACAAAAAAATGGACTAAAATTATAAAAGGAGAATAACTTCCACTAACTACAAGGGATGAATTTGGATGATGCCAAATATTTTTCTACACTTGCTGTGTCAGCAGGTTTCTGGGAGAGTTCTGGGGCAGGGGGAAGACATGTATTTATGCATGTTTTACACCCCTTTTGGGAAACAGTTTCCACAGATTACCATCTGAGCTGTGTGAAAAAATTAATAATTTTTTATTGCTCAGAGGATACTAACATTTACACAGATGACTTTTTGATCTTAGAAAAAACAGTAGAAGGATAAGAGGCTTCAAATAGCTTTGAAAGGACTAGAACTGCTAGGATAAAATTAAACAAACAAAATGTACATCTCATGTAATGGGAATAAACCTACCTGAGAGATACATTAACACAGCAAGGTGTTCACACAGATCACAGCAAGGGGAAGGACAACACCAACATGCCTTGCATAAGAGACAAGAAAGGGTACAAATGTTCTTTGGAATGGTTATGTTGGAAATGTGTATCTTAACTGAGGTTCTAAAAGCAGTAATCAGAGCACTATTATGAAGAAAGTCCAGTGGACACATGGGATGCAAATATTCAGGAGTCTGAGAAACTGAAGGAGTTAATTCAAGAGGATGCAATCCTGAAGTGCTATGACAGTAACCACAAAACTAAGTTGTCAACAGACAACTCTAAGGAAGAAGTCCACTAAACTATCTGTGCAAATAGGTTTTAAAGCTTGTTTACTAGTTCCAAAGTAGATTTTGTAGATTTAATGAATGCCCCTAGAGATTTTTCACCTTAGATCCTGTGTACATAAGACTGGCCTTGAAAATCTCCTTAAGGGAAGAGAGATTTATGGTGGGATAAATACATAATACAAAATAATGTACTATATAGTTTACTATTATAAAGTTCTTAAATAAAATGCAAAAGTTAAATGGTGCCTTAACTTCCAGCAGGAGAAATAGAACTCTTAACAAGAATTTTTTGTTTTTCTCTGATTCTATCAGCTTTAATGAATCCTCATCACTTTTGGGCCCATAGACTTCTGAAATGAGTTTGGTGAGATGATGCCATGAAGCTTAAGAATATGAATAGAACAGAAATTAAAGCAGATGTTAGCTGTGCAAGACCAGCTTTGATGCAGAAGTCAAAATTCACTCAAATGTGTTGTGAATTTATGTGAAAAATTATAACAAATATAAATTACCTTTGAAAGCAATTGATTGTGTAAAGATTTAATTTTCTCTTATTTAGATTCACCTTTCATTTGCATGTGCTCCCATCAGCCTCCCACAATAATGGAGGCCACCAAGGCTTGGCTTCAGGTAAGCTGACTCCAGCTATGCATTTTACATAGATGGAGTCAGCTTCTGTAAGCTGACTCTAGCAATGCATTTTATGTCGCTTAAATTGCATACCTTAAGCTGATGTGTCTGGTCTAGAGTAGACCATGCCTTAAGTGCCACCAGACTCCTTGGGCTGCGTCTACACTGGCACCCTTTTGCAGAAAAGGGATGCTAATGAGACAGCGCAATTGCAAATCCTACTTGAAAGTAGGAATAAGAGATCTTGCGGAAAAGGGTTTATTTTCCGCAAGATCGCGTCTAGACTGGCGCTTTTCTCCGCAAAACCCGAGCCGGAAAAAGCGGCAGTTATGTTCATAAATGCCGCGGGGATATTTAAATCCCCCGCGGATTTGCAATTCGACTGGTCTCATTAGCATCCCTTTTCCGCAAAGGGTGCCAATGTAGACACAGCCCTTGTTGTTTTTGCTGAAGTAGACTAACACGGCTCCCTCTCCAAAACCTTTATTTATTGCATCACTTTCATTTAAACTGTAACTGTAATATTTATTGTTTTATTTTATTTCACATTGTGAGGGAGTTGGGGTGCGATCACCCCCTCCCCGGCTAGGAGGGTGGTTCAGCGGACCCCTTTCCCTCTTTTCGCCCGTATCCTTCCCGGCCCCTGTTCGGCGGTCCGGGCAATCAGGTGTGATCACCCCCTCCCTGGAAGGAAGGGGGGGTCTGCGGACCCAGTTAATGTCACCCGTCCCTGCGGGATGGGGTCGGAGCCCCTCGATCCAGTCTCCACCTACCCGGGACGGGCCCTGGTTCTAGGGCGCGCCCCCTCCGGCGCTGCCTAAGGTTGGATGCTCCTTCGGCAGGGAGGGAGGGGGACCCGGTCCCGCCTCTCCGGGTCCCAGCCCGGGCCCTGGCCGGGCTTGCTCGCGCCCAACGGTAGACCGGGTCACTCCGCCCGTAACCTGTCTACCCACGGTCGCCAAAAGCGCCCGCCCGGCTCCTTCCTCCTTCCCGGGTTTCCTCGGTCGTTGCCCCCACCTCCGAGACCTACCCCGGTTCAGACGCCCGCCCGCGGTTGTCCCGGCGATACTGGCGCCCGTTCCCGCCGCCGGGTCCGTTCCTCGACCTGGCTGCCCTCTCCAGGGCTGTCGGAGGGGGTCCACCCGCCCGAGCCGGGCTGGCTGACCGCCAGCTGCGGTGACCTTCCCGGAGGCCTGGGGCCGCGGCCGGGCTGGCTGCCGATCGCGGCCCTCGGGTCCGCCCTGGGACCGGGTTTCTCCTCCTCCCTGCGAGGAGGCTGCCCCTTCCCGCTGGCGGTGGGCCCTTTTGAACTGGCCCGCCACGTCGGACGCCACCCAGGGCCCCTCCCCTTCCGGCGGCGCGCCGGCGTGGCCAGCTGTGACCCGGCTGTTCAGCCTCGCCCCTCCCTCGCGCGGCCGCCGGGGAGGGGATAGCATTTCCCTGCCGGCGGAGGCGTGGAGGCGGCGCGCGGCCCCGCCGGCTTCCCTTGCCTGCGCCGCGGCCGCGGGGAGGGGCTTGGGTCTGCCCTCCGCTTCCCGCAGCGCGGCATCCCCAGCCGTCTCCCGTGCGGGTCGGGAGCGACCCGTCACACACATCTCTCTCCTTTTATTGCAACCTCACTTCCAAATAAATATTATTTTTGTTTTTGAAGGATTTACTGTTTGCTACCTATTCTTGAATGGAGGACTGTATCTGTTTCCTTCAGGAGAAAGCCATCTAGCCTTAAGCTAGTGGCTTTTCCCTGGAAAATCCATAGGGCTGATCACAATCTTAATACTAGAGCAGATGAATTCAAAATAAGGTTTCAAACTAAAAAGTAGTGGTTTTAGGTAGGCTCATGGGCTAAATATAATTGGTTTAAATTCTTCAGGTAACAGACTGGCCTCCTCAGATTTTCCTTAGCTTTCTGCAGTCATGCCCACAACCTTCTTCCTCACTTCTCCTATCATCAGGCAAGGGCCTCTTGTTATTAGTTGTGTCTGCCCAACCACTCTCTCCACCTCTCAGTTGTGAAGCAGATAGATGAGAAATATTAACTAAAAGTGAACCTAACATACAGTGAAGTAGGACAAAATTGCGCCAGTCATAAAATAGCTGATAGACATTCTACATTTTTTTCAGATATAATGCAAGACACTTGATTAAAACAAGATAGCAGGAACATAATTCAAGAATACATTAAAATAAGAACTGTAAATCTCAAACTGTACATACATAGCACTGCATAAGAGTCTAGAAAACTGGAAGATATAGTGGTTATTTATTAACTTTTATATTGTGGTAGAGCCTAAATATCACAAACAAGGTGGGACACACTGTGCTTGATGCTATGCAAAGATAAACTACATGACAGTCATGTAGTTTTTACAGAATTTACAATCTATAAGACAAGATGTGAGGTGGAATAGACAGACATATGGATCAGTGAGAAAATCACAAGAAAATCACAATGGGCCTAATTCTCTTTGCACTGCAGTCAATAAGGCTAGGTCAACACTAGACCTGAAAGGTTGGCTTAAGGTACGCAACTCAAGCAATGCAGAACACGTAGCTGGAGTCAGCTTACCTTAAGCCAAGTTTGGCAGTGTCCACCCAGTGGGAGGCAACTGCAAAGAGTACAGGCACTGCCTGGAGCTGGCCTCAATGTTCAATTCATAAGGCTATCCTAGATTCACTAAATGAAAGGCCCGAATGTCAATTTCCAGTGTGGTGAGTGTGGACGTGCCCTAAGAGTTTTGCCACTGACTACAGTGGAAGAAGGGTCATACACAAAGATATTAAAAGGGCCTCTTACCCCTTCTGATTCACAGTCATAGTCAGATGTAAAAAAGACATTTATTTTGAGCTGCAAGGTCCTCTCTGAAATGCTGAGTTTGGATCCACAACGTGCAAATGCCAAGACATTTTGTGTGTGTGTTAGGACATTATTTGGATAAAACAATGATTGTCACCTTCTTTTACCCCCTTCCTGAGTAAACATCCTTCTTCCCAAGGCTCTATCATATGCATATTGATTCATTTTAAAGGAAAACTATAGAAGAAGCTTACTCAAATACAAGTGTCTTACTCGGGGGAGCGTAATGAATTTGATCATAGATATACTATTTTATCATAACATATGCATAGTCAGTGATGATAGAATTAATTCACGGTTCCCTGAGAAATGCACCCAAGAGTGCTCAAGCTAATTCTGCTTCACAAATTTATTCTTGCCTGACAAGAATGAATTAACTGATCTTATATTATTTGGAAACTAAAATATCAATTATATTTAGGGTGCCTCCCTTACTGACAGAAAGGACCACATGCAATCTTAGGAATCTAATATATTTGATTTGTACATTTGATATTTTAAGAGTACACTTTTCCTATTGACAAAGCAGGGATTTATACAGATAGTTAATCATTAATTGAGTTATATGCATAAATCCCCTTCATAGCACAGAACTCCACAATTTATACAGGTTTGATATCATCTTATTTAATATATAAAGGATTTAAAAAAAACCCCTTTTCTCCGGCAAATATGGGGCAATAGGTTTGCTTTAAATAAACCTACAAGAATTTGTTTGAAAGGAAGTTTTCTATCCTGTCCACATTATTACATAAGATGGTCTGGGTGGAACCATATTTTAGAAGAAAGGTTGAATAATAGTTTGTTGCTGAGTGATTTCAAACTCCATAGGCTCCATTCTATTTGGAAAGTCAGTGCTTCAGACTTGTATTGTGCAGTGGTCCACTGCATACCAGGTCTCCTGGGGCCTGATCTTTGACACAGCAGGCAGCCATAAATAGGATTTAGCCATGCCAACTTAACAGGTTGCTAGCTAGGCAGTGTTTCTTTTCATATCACACACACAAAAAATGATTCATTTCTTCCTTCAAGCTGGAGCTGTTGATTCATGCCTTGGGCAAAGAAAGAGAAGGTAGGAAGAGAGAAGGGAATTCACAGATCTGTCATTTTGCACCTGCTCCTGTTCCTTCCTCTACTCCAAACAAAGAAAAAAGTTTGTGGTTGCTGTCAATGAAACAATATGAGCAATAAAATGAACTTTCATCCAAAGTGTACTTAAATGGCAATTATTTCAGGTCACTGGTGTTATCATTGTACCGTTCACTGTAAACAGACAAATGCGAGTGACAGGTCTGTTGAAACTCTCTATTGTTTTGTATGCATTCAGGGTGGAAATCTTATATTTCTTTGGACACTTTGTTAATTCATGTAGTACAAACATGCCTTCTTAATTAAAAAAAATTCATTGTTTATTACACCAAACCCTGCTGAGTTCCACCATCCGATTAAAAAGAAAATTTATTGTTGCCTTTTGTAGATTAAATCCTAGCTTTGTCAAACAACAGAAAATCCATGTTGTGTAGCACATTCACTTTCTTTACTTGCACATTTTCTATTTTCTATGCTCTGGTCTCATTTTTTCCAACAATCAAGTTTCTTCATACAAGACCTAATACAGCCCTATTCAAAGCAATGTCAGTCTTTCCATGCTTTATGGATCAGGCCTTAAATGATGTGTACAGTAATTAACACAGTGACAATCTACATGTTGAGTATCTCTACTGTTTTCCTAAGCAGGACATTGATTATCTCTCTAGCTAGACACCAAATACCAGACTCTCTCCCTTGAAATACAACATGCAATTTATTGTCAGGACACAATGTTTTTTTTTTTTTTTTGATCCTTGAAAGATAGAGAACTGAGCAAAATCTCAAAGGAAAACTATTAAGCTTAAATAATGTTCTATTATCATTTCATCCCTTGCTATACAAAAGATTTTTGGAGATGAAAGCTAACATCACTTCCTCATCCACTACCCTATCAATGACCAAGGCTATCAAAACTATTGTGGCAGTAACTTATGAAAAGCACTGACCAACATGCATAACTAAATGTCAAATAACAAGAAGCCATTCACTTCAGTCAATACTGAAGTGGAAGTGGCTTTGTAGCCTACAGATGAAGTGTCTATTCCCTATGGGTATGTCTACACTACAGCGTTATTTCCAAATATCTTATTTTGAAATAGCTTATTTCAAAATAACGCGTCTACACACAAAATGCATTTTGAAATAGCGTTTTGCTACTTCGAAATAGCGCGTCCACACTGATAGGACGCTGAATTGAATTTAAGGCTGGCCGGAACTGATACTGGCAGGGCATCAGGTCAGGAGTTACCTTGTGTGGCTGCTGCCTGAGGCTATCTGAGACCTGAGCTTAAAGGGAACCCCCCAGACAGCCGGTTCTAAGGTTTCCCTGCTTGCTTGCCTACCTCGATGAGGGACAGCAAAGCATTCTTTTCTCTGCGTGCTCTGATTGCCCTCACTCAGGACACCACAGCACTCTGCAGCATGCAGCCGGAGCCACCCCTGAGCACTCTGGTGCTTCTCCTGGATGTGTTACTGTGAGCCTGGCAGCACGTTCTGCAGGAAGTAACAGTCTCCCTGGTGTGCCCCACTGGGGGCTTGTGCCTCATTCCTCCCTCACATCCTTCCACTTACCCCTCCCTAACCCCACTTCCTGCTGTACAATAAAAGACACATGTGTTCATTACAACAAAGCCTCTTTATTGAACAAAACGGGGGGCGGGCGGGGAATGAAACTGAGGTGAGACTGGGGAAAGAAGGTGGGAGAGGGGAGGAGGGAGGGTGGGAAAGGGGAAGGGGAAACCTGGGAGGAGGGAGCTGGCAGGGGGAGGGAAGGGGAGGAAGGGGGAGGAGAAGCTCCGGGCTCAGAGTTAGGGGTCTCGCCGGCCCAACTGTCTCCCAGCACCATGGGTGCGGGGGCCCTCGGCATCTCTGGGGGCGTGGGGAGAATGGGGAGGAAGAAACAGGAGGGGAAGAAGGAATGGGAGGAGGAGCGGTAGCTGGGGAGGCAGCAGGGGCTGGAGCAGCAGGAGGCAGCAAGCTCTGCCCCAGGGTCGATGACCACCGGGGGGGCATGGACCGTCCTGCCCCCCAGGATGCAGTCCATGGCATCAAAATAGGGGCAGAGGTCTGGGTCTGCCCCTGGTTGGGAACTTCCCCCTGTGGCCCTGGTATATGCCTGCTGCAGCTCCTTTATTTTCATGCGAACCTGCTCCTGGGTTCGCATTTGGGCTTTGGTAGCCAGGCTGGCAGCCATCCACCTGTAGACGGTTGCTTTCCTCCATTTAGTGCGGAGATCGTGGATGTTGGAGGCATCCCCCCCCAAACCTGAATTAGGTCCATGATCTCCACACAGGTCCAGGCAGGCGTCCGCCTTTTCCAGCCCCTGTCAGGCTCCTGGGAGCTGGCAGACTGGTCCTGGGGAGCGGTGGAGGGCTGGCTGGCACTGGCTGCCTGGTTCATGCTGGGGCTACTGGGTCAGGTGCAGCAACTGCTGGCTCTGGGCTAGCAGGATTGGAGCTGGCACAGGCACTGTGGCTAGAGTCTACCCCTTTAAGGGCTCCAGGGAGAGGGGGAGGGAGAGGAGTTTTCTTGGTTGTGCCCAGAGTGGCCACCAGGGCATCCTGGGAAGGGCTGGAGGCCCCCTATTTCAAAATAAGCATCTACACAACACTTATTTCAAAATAGCAATTTCTAAATTGGCGCTATTCCTCGTGGAATGAGGTTCACCAATTTCGAAATAAGCCCTCCACTATTTCGATTTAATTTCAAAATAGTGGTTTGGCTATGTAGATGCTGGTAAAGTTATTTTGAAATAATAGCTGTTATTTCGAAATAACTTTGCTGTGTAGATATACCCTATTATAATGGTGTTTTGTCAAATCCTCTGGTGGATTGTGTAAATGAACATCACTCTTAGTTTTGCTTCAAACTAAAGAATTGGAAAAAAACAGAGCAGGGAACAATCATGTAATAGCAGGTGAGTGGACAAGGTAACTTATTGAGTCTCTTCTATCTCTAAGACTGTATTTGGAACAATTGCTGTATAACAAGGTGTTCATGAAACACCTTTGTGTTATTGCAATTGGAGTTTTCAAAAATATTTTATTTTCTCTTACTCACAATCATGGTTCTCTATTTTAAGGCATAACTAAATATCTCCTCTGAGAGAGAGGAATGAATATATTGGTGTATTATATATTCTAGGCCAGGCTGTAGTCCTGCTACAGCAGCTGCACAAGGTAGTAAGGGATCATAAGGCACTTCTTTATTACATTTTGACAACTATCACCACTCAGCATGGGATGAGAAGCAGGCCCCAGAGAGCCCTTATTTTATCTTCATACACATGCGGTGGGCAGAATATATGGGAAGGATCAGAGAAGAGGCAGAGTTTTGGCTCTGTCCTGTTCACTCACTATGCCAGGCAAACATAACTGCACCAGAGTGTCAGCAGACATATGCTGTGCTGCATATAGACACAGAACAGTTTATTTTCTTCCAGGAGCAGCTGAGAGAATAGGAGGGATATAACCACTAAGTTACAATTTTGCTCCCAGGCTGCTTCAGGGGCACAGCCGCAATGCACTGCTCATGGTGAATCATAAACTCATGATCTAGTCCTTTATTAGCATTTCCTGTTTGATGTGCTGAGAAAAGGGGAACTGAAATTTATTCCTTCAGTGGCCTCTGGAAAAAAATATCCAAGCCATTACAGTATCCTACGTGTTTTAGGCAGTTGTCATGCACTAGCTTGGATTGTACAAGAGTTTGCTTTCTTATCTATCTGCAAAGAATGCAAGATGGAAACTATTTCTAACATAAGCAACTCTCAGAAATGCCAGGTTTTATGTTACAGCGCTGCCATGAAATGTGGTAGGAAGCATACAATCAATAGGAAAATGGTACTCGCACAAAGTCTACATTATAAGAAGATGCACAAACAGAAGAACAGAGGAAAGGGACATAACATGTACATCATGAGCTCAGAGTAATGACTGGTGTTCATTTTGTCAGTTCCACAATTGTCTTTCTTCATTTTAATGAAACAGGGACCAGGGCTGAAGTAATTAGGTGCTGAGGCTCAAGCAATTTCTTTACATTCATAACTGATGCAGCAAGCCCAAAGATGGTGGGGCTATGATCTGCCAACCCCAGAGGTGTATCATTTGCCAAGCCCAGAGGTGTTAGGTCTCAGCCCTGGCAAGCGCTGGAACAAATTAAGCACTGATATACAGTATTCTCAATTGTTCCTCTGCCTCTCAACCCAGGCATTTTTACAGCAGTTGGTGAATTCCTTGCAGATGTTGTGTAGGAGTGGACATTTAGGAAAAAATTGAATGAGGAGAGGTTGGTGGCACTGCCACTGATGTCTTCAGGGATCATTATATCTTTTGATAATATATTTATCGAAAATTATAGCATTTTTATAAAAGGGTATTTTTTTATATCAACAAAATTAACTTTTCCCTGGTTTGATGTGTATCAATGTGTATCCTTCAAATTAGGGGCAAAGTTATTTCCCTTTGATGTAGCTTTGCTGAACTAAGCCCTGGTCTACACTAGGGAGTTATTTCAAAATAATAACCCCCCTTATTTTGAAATAATAAGTGGAGTGTCCACACTACCAAGCCTGTTTGAAATAAGGGGCTGTTTATTTCAACATGTGTAGTCCTGCTTTCCTCAGGGAATAACTTTTATTTCAAAATAGTTATTTCAAAATAGCATTAGTGTGCGTTCTCTGCTGCTGCTTTTTTGAAATAACTACTCCCCAGAGTAATTTGAAGTAATTCCTCCCCACTGCTTCCTGGGGCTCTAAGTTGAAGTAGCATGTCCACATTAACAGAGCCTGCCTTGGACTAATTTCGAGGCGCCCCCGTAGTGGGGACACACTATTTTGATTTTGTTATTTTGGGACAGTCATAGCCTACATGTGAAGAGGTTGAAAATGGGACGAGGGTGGGGAGATGGTCTTCTGGTTGAATCAAAACATTTGGTAATGATTTTTGGGGGAAGGGATGGAACCCAATGTTGTGAAAAGACATTGTGAGAAGTGAAATGCAAGACTTTGGATTAAAGAGTAAGATGATTTTGAAGCTATGTTTCCTTGGGAACAGTGCAAGCTAGAGCCTCTGGTAAATTTGTTCTGTAGATGTTATCTTAGGCAGTTAAGGGAGGGGGACTTCTTTTAGTACCATAAGACTGATAAGAGTCCCCTTGGAAAGGACTTGAAGCAGGCTTCATGGGGGGTGGGGATGTGCCAGGACACTTGCATGATTATATTTCAAACAAAGTTTTGGTCTTAATGGCTTAAGGTAAGAAAGAAAAAGATTCTTTTAACAGAATTTTTTTGAGTGTTGCTGATATCTAAAACTCTGATCTTAATGATTTCTTAAAAAATCCTGTGTTACTAATTAATACATGGTAAACTGTTGCATTAAGGCCAGATCTTTGCTATCTGGTAGAGTTCTGGCTCTTATGAGTCAGAAGTAGCAAGTACTATGAGTGATGCTAGCTGTTTTGTAGGATAAAACCTTATTTGAAAGCTCTTTGGAACACGCATCTGTCTGTTAGAAAGGATGATGATACATATACTCCAAGGTCTCAGAGGGGTAGTCTGTAATTTAAAAAAACCCTTAAATTAATGGTCATGTAGCACCTTAGAGACCAATGAAAATATTTAAATAGTATCATGAGCTTTCATGGGCATAACCTACTTCTTCAGCAAAGGATAGTGTTAATTTTCTTTTTATTTGATTTCACATTAAATAATCATAAGTATTGTTCTTTGTTAATTATCCCTTGTTTTAATATTATATTTTCTTCCACACCTATGGATTATTTAAAATATATAAATATATCTATAGTTTTTGTTTCCACTAGTGAGTGCACATCCACTCACTACCTCAATATTGGTGTTGCACATAAGAAATTTCAATCCGCCCAAGGATGGAAAATCTTAGAGGCAACACTGGTGCAGTCCCCCTATTCCTCTCCTCTCTTCCATTTATAATCCTTCCACTTCTATATATACATTTAACACTCAAGTCTAGGCCTGATGCCAACACCAGATTCCTGAGTCATGGCAAATAGTGGAAGGAATGAACCACATGGCCTTACGGCTGGGATTTGCTCCTTCCATACTGCAAGAGTCATGTAGCAGTAAATGTAACATCAATGTATCCATCTAAATTGTAACCACTCATACAGTGTAATTGTAACTATGTTGTACTATCCTGTAAAGTGTTGGAAACAGAACTGTATAAATCTTGTAAAAGTCCTGAACATTTATTGTAATGTGTATATTTAAGAAGAGTCAATCATCTATGCTAATATCTCTGTTAATTGGGTGAGATTCTCAAAAAGGTGTCCAAGACTCCATTTTGATTGAGTCCAGAACCTTTGGCTTCCATTACCAAGATAGCTCATGTCACGTACTACATGTAGCACAGATGTGTCTGTTAAGGTTTGAACATAATAAGATGCATACCTGTTGCATTTCAAACATAATGATATGCATGTGTTGTTTTCCATCTACCAATCAATTTAAACATATGCATAACAAGCATCATCACCAACCAATCAATTCAAAGCACGGAATCTATGAATATGTATGAGCCCTAAGGTATATAAGCCTGCACCACCGTTCATTCTGTTCAGTCGGGTTGCGTCGGGTTAGGTATAGAGAGAGAGTGAGGTCCAAATCTTAGCCCCGGGTATTGAAATGCGAATGAGTGAGGTCTTGTAAAGTCTTTATAGAGAGAAACTGGGCGTAAGGCTCATGCTTCTCCTCTATTTAGTTTAGATAGGTTTAGGTTATTTAGTTAGTTTAGTTATTAGCATAGTTTAGTTTAACGTCGTCGTGTCTGTTCGGCAGGCTCCGTTGGTGGATGCATATCGGCCGTCGTCGAGTGTGTCCGTCGGGCGCATCGCATTTAGAATAAGGTTTTATTTCAGAGAGTTAGTTTAGGGGTTAGAACAGAGTCATCTATTGTCTGGTCGAGCCGTGCCGAAGTACGGGAAGAGGATCCAAAGACGTGACCGCTTCACGGAAGGTGAACCAGCTGTCTACAAGTCCTGCCTGTCTTCGAGGGATCGCCTTAGCCGTTCCTCGCCCTAGGCATTCAATTTGCCAAAGGCTTGAGGTCACTAAGCATCGATCTACCACCGAGGGGACGCCTGACTGGTCCTCGCCTAAGGCTCTAAATCAGCCAAGGGCTTGAGGTCGTCAGCAACTCTGCCATCGCCTTCGCGCCGCCAGACTTTGTAAGTTAGAATAAGGAACACTGGGGGACTTCCCTCCGTGTTCATACGAGTATGTTTTGTTAAATTTTAATCAATGTAAACAATATAGTCCAGTGGTTCAATTTTACCAAAGTGTCTGTTTTAATTCACGCGTCCACTTGATTTCTCTGACTCAGACTCCCCTGGGTGATTAGATACCAGCTGCAGCGGTCCCAATCTGAAAGACCATCCCTAAGCGGATGAGTACAGTTACCAGGTAACTGTTCCGGAGAGTCATTTCTAATGGCTACTCTGAATCTGATTAACCAATCTTGGTAACAGTCAGGACACCTCATCTTTGTCCCCTATATAGTGATACAATTTAACTTAACATTGCATTAGCAAGAAATTTTGCATTCAATTTTCTAATATTTGTATGAGTTTTACTATTAAATAATCTAAGAAGTAGTTGGCCTGCATATTTTACTAACTCTTTTGGCATGGTATGATTCCAAAACTGAGACAATCACTTTGTATAGCAGTTAGTATCAGGATTCAATTCTGTTTTTTGTTATGCAACTAGAACTTTAGGTAGGTCTAAACAGCATTGATTTGTATTGACCTGTCTTCCTAACTTTTGCATTTTAAGTTACTGAATTTAAAGTCATTTTCCATTAAAAATAATCTCATGATTAAAGCAGAGTATGGACTGGGTTATTTTGTTTGTAAAATATAACATATAGACTCATATTTGCTAACACACACAGCCATCTGACCTATTATGGTTCTTTTGTTGTGCTATTTCATTTGTAGTGTTTCCTTCAAAAACATTTAATTGATAGACAAGAAGAGATAGAGGCAGAAGAACAGTGTAAATGACACTAATTACCAAGCACATTCTGTTGAGCTTTCTTTCTGACCATGTAATCCCTTCAATATACTGTATATTCTCTGGAGGAAAACAGGTAGTCATCTGACTAAAGGGAGTTTATCTAATAATTCTGCCATGATGAATACACATGAATTTAGCTGGAAATTAATCCTTTTGAGATAGCAATATCATATAATAAAATGACAGATTCCAGAATTCTATAAATAGATTGACACAATGCCTATGTTTAGGTTTTTATATCATGTCCATCAGCATTGTGCATGAATATCTCCAAAAATATCAACACAATGAAAATAAGTTGTGATTCAGGGCTATGGCACATTGTAATAATTGCTAAAGAATGGTTGAAATATTTACTTCCTTTTCAAGTCCAACTTCCTCCTTTTCTTTTCAGTTTTTTTGTGGGTAAGCAGTTGTTTTATCAGCCACTATCAATTCTTGACTAGCCCTCAACAAAGCAAAATGCCCTTGAAAAGGACTTATTTATTTATATTAAATCTACTTCTATATTAAATTTACTTCTGCATTTTCTACTATTCTGGGCCTCAAGGCATGAGTCTACCTGCATACAATACTAGGTGAGGATGACACTTTGTGCCAATTATTTTCTCTCTCTCGGAATTTATACACCTTTTCCTTCCTCCGTATAAAACTTCTTAACGAATAAGATAGTCCAGAGCAACAGTTTACAGAATAATAAATCCAGTAAAAACCCAGCTTTCAACATGGAGATAAAATGTCACTTCTTTAGTTCAAAATGCACATGATGTGCAGATGCAAATATCAGAATTGCCTGTAGCATAAGCCACAATAAGAAGCAATATATGTTCTCTATACCTGAACACAGAGATAAGCTGGAAAAAGACACAAAAAGGGAATTTCCTTTTTAAATCAGAGAGGCCATTGAGTCAGTAATAATTAAAAAGAAGAAGGAAAAGAATGGACTTGCTAATACATACACAATTTTTTATGATAAATTGTGGTGCAGTACAACAGATTCTTATTTTAAAAGAGAAAACTCAGACCAGCAATGCTTCTATAGCAACCATTTAATCAAGGTCTGTGATCAATAAATGAAATTTATAACATTAGAAAAAGACTATCCTTTTCTGAAAATGAACAATATGCTATGACATGGGAACAGTTTGTCAATCGGCCATGTGAAATAATGGTTATTTGCCAGCAGGATAATTCCTAATTTATTTCTCTAATAACCCAGTCACTGAGTAGCTATAATACTTATTGATTGTGATTCTTCCAGATCAATAGCACATTGTCAAAACAACCTATCAGTTGTTCCATCAGAAAAAGAAATCTGATAAAACAGTACAGCTTGTGTGGCATAAGCAGCAAGCCCTTCCTAATAAGTGGTCATTATGTAACATTACCAACAAAGTGAATACTCCCTGTGCTATTAATCTTTACTTTCTAAAGTTCTTTCTTGACTGCGGATGGGAAATCTTATTTATGGAGTTGAAAAGACTTTCACTAACAAGAACCTGTCGCAGGATGATCACACACATTTTATTGCAAAAACACCAGGAGGAGCTGTGACTATCTCCTTTAGGCTTATCTACTCTTTATATTCTCCAAGGCAAGGAACCATAAGTGTGGCTCAGGGAGAAAAATGATTGTGCAAAAGTGGTATAGTTTGTACATCTTAATTCTCAGGCTGCTGCCAGGGTCAGTCTCCTGGCTAAATCAGAGCAGCCCTGTATTGCCAGTGTCAAGTATGCAAAAATCGGGTCAGATGTCCAAAAATCATGAGATTACTTTTAAAATCATAAGATTAAAATAATAATAATAATAAAATTACATTATGTTTCATTAGCTTTTGGTTTCCAAGCATTTACTGCACAATCATTGTATGTTTTCAAGCTTTTCTAGGCAACTAGAAATTTGGTTTCTTAACAAAAATAAAAACTGAGATTTTCATATATTCATGACTTCAGGAGATTCTCCTACTTTGTCTTCATTCCAGCAGCTAACATTTTAAAGACCTCAAATATCATGAGGCCTGTGATAAAATTGAGAAAGTTAGCAACACTGACATAGCTAACAGCTTCAAGAGGCTGAAACTATGCCTCAGGAAAGGCACAGAATAGGTCTTTAAATGGGAACTGGTCACCAAAGCATCTCAGGTTTCTAGGAAAATCCCAGCCCCTAAAGATTGAATTAAAACAAGTCTCTCCATTCCACTTCAGTCGGTTTTAGATCAGCCCTTAAATTCTAATAATTCTTTTAACAGTTTTCAGAATGAAAATCAATAAAACAAGACAAAAATATTTAGGGTAAGTCTAAATGGCAACGTGTAGAGTACAGACACCGTGCTAGCATTGGTATAAACAACAGTATGTAGGCAAATAGACTAGACTGTCCCACATGCCTGAATTCTTACCCTTTATATACCCAAACAATGTCTCTCATATTTTTACACTGCTACTTTTCTCAGAGTAGTGTCCTGCTTCTGGAACAGTGAAATTCTCCAGCAGTGGTGAATTGCGCTGGCAGAAGGGAGGCAGTGCAGAAAGGGTCTAGCAGTTCCTCTCTGGAGAAGCCTTTCCCCATTGCTTCCCTCCACTGGAGTTCTTCACTGCAGCAGGTAGCTGCACTGCAGCAGGTAGCTGCCAACACTGGGGTAGACCAAGTAGAGTGATATATAAATCAATCCACTCAGATTAGTATTTTGAAATTTTCAATTTTTTTTCCATAGGTTACACAGTCAACATGGAGAAAAAGACTACACACTCTTTGTCAATGAATTAATGGCAGGAGTATTCTATAATCAGGAATAATGATTCTGAGTTACAGAACAATGTCTATGACTCTAAGGAATTCTAAATGGACAGAAAAACGCTCCTAGTAAATGGGTCAATAATAAACAGATTGTTTTCATATAAAATTCATATTTTTGTTTGTTAGTTTGTGTTAAGGCCTTGGATTATTGCATGCTTTCTACACTCTTTGCTTTCTGCTTGTGAAAGACAGCTCATAAAGCAAAGCCACAGGTTTTCTGTCACCTTGGTAAGTGTCATTGCAAAGTAATAAAAGAACTGCAGTCCCCATGACAAAACAAACACAAAGCTTTACTCTGTTTAGTGAGTCATTTTACAGCCTTTTCACATTTTGCACTGTATGTAAGTCTCTCTGGGTTGAAGGTAGCTCGCTTTACAGATATTTACAGCCTTATTGACAGCTAGGGTGAACATTGCTGCCAGCAACATTTGTATTTACACAAATACAATTTTTTTGCCATCTAAGGGTAACCTTTAAGACAGACAGAAGAAGTCACACAAATTATATGATTCATAATTATAACGTTCTACATTGTTAAGCATATGCTTGCATATGCACATGCATACAAACACATACATCTTAGCTGCAACAGAGAATTAAGAGTTTTAAAAATTAAATTCTGCATTTTTCAAGGCTGAAGCACCTGTGCTTAAACTATTGTATGCTGCTAATTCCAGTGAGCAACACTTGTGATACTCTAAAAACAAATTTAGGGGAAGGAGTGTTTTTTCAATCTCTTCTTGTGGAAAGAACAGTACATTTTATACTAATATAGAAATCCACAAGAATATTTTCAAAAGACAACACAGTTTGATATTGAAAAAAATGTGTATTACATAGTCAAATTACATTATACATCCACTTTATTCTTTTTAGAAATGGCTGGTGTTATGGAAGTTTTATCATGATACCTTAAATTAGTTCCCAATAAGCTGTGGGGTTTTGTTTGTTTTGTTTTCTGTCTTTATCCAATTGAAAAGGTACATCTGAAAAGATAGATATATATTTGAACCACCCTCCTGTCCCTTTGCAATTTAAAATGTGAAAATTGATAAAGTGACATTAATTACCATTGTTTTCTGTGCAAAAAATAGCTGGTTTTTTTCATTAGTCTCACTGATTTTTTTTCTTCAAGATAGAAAATAAAATAGCCTGATCCACCACTGTAAGAATTTCACATTTACATGGATACAATAATCAATGGCATTCCATCAGTTTTGCAGTTGGGATGGTATAACTTTTTTGAAAACTCAGTTCTGAGTACAAATTGTTTAGGTACCTCAGCCAGTTTTGATGTCTGAACACAGCGTGTATGCAGAAATATGTTTGGATGCATAATTGAAAGACTGGGAGCAATGATCACTGCTACTGCCAAGGCACAGAACAGGCAACACACTGGAGAAGGACAGGAAAGCAACTATATGAGAAGTCAATCAAACCAGAGTGCAGGGGAGACAGCATGTGGCATAGACTAGAGAAGTGTGGGGATGGGGCAGCATCCCAGAGACGATGAAGAGGCAAAACAGCATTGATAGTATAAGGAGGGATGTGTGTCCAGCATAGGGCTTGGAGCTGGCCCTCAGAACTACATGTTATATCAAACAGCTAACTTGAATGATGAAGCTATCATTCTCATTTGGGGTTATGGTGACTACACAGATCAATCTGGCTTTGCTCTTATGGTTTATGATATGATCAGAACCTCTCAATAGAAATATTGTCCTGTAAGTCAGTTACCTGCTGTGTGTATTCTATACTGTATTTATGTAGCCAACAAACATTTGTTCACATCACACGCAACTCGTATCAAGTCGCATTTGAATGTAAGGGCCTCTAAAGGGGAAAAGCTTAAACAATAATCCATAATACTGCCAAGCCTACCAAAGTATTTTATTTATTTATTTTAAAGGTCTGGGTTATGCATGTGGGAAGCAATGCAAATACATTTTCAAAGGACTTGCAGCCACACAACTCCCATTAAAATCAGTGGGAGGTGTTTGGCTAAATTCCATGCAACACTTTGAAATTTGAGGGGGGAAGTCTCTAGCCATTAACTGTGATGTAATTTAGTTTGAAAGCTTAATGAGAAAGGGAAAATAACATTCAGGGGCAAGGCATTTACATAGCCCACTTCTACTGCAGGTGTCTAATTGGTAGTGATACAGGTTTCATTAGAATACACAGCAGGTTGTGGAGCTATCTAAAATGCCACGGAAGATAAATGCATTTCGTTATCACCAAATGTAACTGCTTGAACTAGGAACCTACCGTTGTAATGTACTCTATAGTACCCACCTCCTAGCCTTAATTTCATACTGTTCTGTAGAAAAACTGAATATAAAAACAATTATTAACGCCATGTTCTTTGGAAGGAGACTTAGTTTAAAAGGGAGAAATATGGAAATCTAAAAGGGTGGATGAAAGCAGTCCATCTCCTTTACTTAATAGTGCTCTAAGTAACACTGATATAGTGAGGGAGGTGGCATGAAAAAAACATGCACTTTGAAGTTTATGGGGCCTCCTTACTTTTCAGTAGAGTTTGAGAGGCTAAAGGTTATACCAAAACCTTCATTTGAGAAGTGAATTCCCAACTAATCTGCCCTTTTACCCATATGAAAGCATGCAGTATTTTTTTGCAATGCAGACACCTAGGATTCCTGTCGGAGACAAAATCATCCATAGTTGGCATCAGTTAAGACTTAATGGCTTGAGTTCATGAGATAGTGTTACAGTTGTAAATACATACTCACGCAGTTACAGTTATAAATACATACTCATAACAAAGTGAAATAAAACAGTAGACTATTATAATTTAAAAAATAATAAATGTCTGAAAGCCAAGAAATTCAGAGTAAAGGCTAAAATTTAAGACACAAATTGAAACAGAAAGATGCAGAGTTGAATGTCCCCAACAACAATAACACTGCCCTCAGATTTCCACCAGCTTGTGCATCCTCAAAGAAAGTAGGTATCCATCTATGGCAAGAATTACAATCTCTCATCTTGTTTCATGTTATATCCTAGATAATTTGACTGTTTGATTAGGGATCCAAGTGAGTCAGGACAGCTTAAAAACCACATGCTTTGCTATTTTTTCCCAATGAAGAATAGATCCTTAATTATATACTTAGTATAGTCACACAGCAAAGTATACGTAGTTCAACTGAAAGGATGTGCATATATGGCTTACGATACCTACACCCACAGGGAACCCAGGCAGTGTGACCAGGAAGGGCTAAAATGGCATTATAATTGCTTGTGTTTTCATCTCATGGCAGTCATTGAAAATATGGATGAAAGTGCTGCCTCCCAATTGCCCTCTGCTTCAGGAGAGGGGGAAAGAGAAAGAAGAAGAGAAATGAATAGAAGAGCAACAGAGAGAAAGAACTAGGAAAACTAGATTGAGGCCCCACTTACAAGGGCTGCCATGTGGTAGATCAGCTGTCTTTTGTCTCCATTTAGGTCAAATGCCTGTGAGACCTACCTTTATAGCCTGCAAAGGTCTTTCCCTTGATGCTGTGTCCTCATGCAAGTTAGATCCATCAATGGCTATTAGCCAGGATGGGTAGGAATGGTGTCCCTAATCTCTGTTTGCCAGAAGCTGGGAATGAGTGACAGGGGAGAGGTCACTTGATGATCACCTGTTCTATTCATCCCCTCTGGGGCACCTGGCATTGGCCACTATCAGAAGACAGGATACTGTAGGAGAAGGCTCCACCTGTGCATTTTTTTAAAATTTCTGTCTGGGCAGCTACCAGAGTTGGACAAAAGAAACCAAATTTGAATCTAGCCATGCACTATCATATGTACAGGTTGAACGTCTCTAATCCAGAATTCTCTTATCCAGAAACATCTGTCATCCAGAATGATTTTAGTTAGTTGGATGACTATTCATGGGTGTCACCAAGTTTCCTGCAGTCTCATAAAGTTTGTTTACAGCCACCAGTCCTGGCTCCTAGTGTTCTGAGCTTTTATTTAGCTCTAATTTACCCCTAACTGTCTAACCATACAGTAAGCAGTGGAAGTATTGGTAATGCTGCTAGACAATATTAACCTCCTGTAGTCCAGAAAATTCTCTCATTTGTAACTGGTCAGGTCCCGAGGGTTCTGGACTAGTATAAGCAGTTGGTATGAGCTCAAGTTCTGCTGCAGTACCTCAAACTGTTTTGAACTCACTTGTCTCAAGATACTGCTACTACTGAACCACCAAATTGACTATTTTATGTAGATAGAGCTAAGACTTGAGCTGAGTGAAATTTTTCAGCCTGAATCTTGTTTGATGAAACATTCAGATTTGGCAAAAGGAAAACGTTCTGCAAATTCATGTTGGTTTCTTGTTGAACTGCTATTGTCAATAAATAAATAACAAATGAGATGTTTGTAATTTGACATTCAGAAACAAAACATTTGATGTTGGCTTGAAAGAACTTTGTTGTAGTTGAAAAAATGAGTAGTCATGTAGCACCTTAGGGTATGTCTAGACTACATGGCTCCGTCGAGCCATGTTACAAAATGCTTTGAGCCAAAATATTTTTATACAGGTTTGACCTCTATGGTCCAGCACCCTTGAGACCTAGTAGGTCCCAAACAAGGGAATTTGCTGGACCAGGGGAGGTCCCCTGTCACTAACCTCCCAGTTACCTGCCAACTCTGCTTCTGGCCCCTGCCGACCCTCACTGCCTTTTCCTAGCTGTGCTGCCAGCCCTGGCTGGACTCCTCAGCTGTTGGACTCCCAGCTGAGCCCCTGCCGCAGGGCTCCCCATCCCTGGCACTGTGGGACTCCCCATACCACCTGAGCCCCCTGCTATGCTCCTGGCTGAACCACCGGTGGCTCATGCAGAGCTACTCCCTATAGTGATGTGCTACCAGTAGAACCATAAGTTCTCCCTAAGTAGCACATCACTACAGGGAGCAGATCTGTACAAGCCACCAGAGCTCCCCACGCCACCTGAGCCTCCTGTGTTGCGGTACTCCCTGCACCACCTGAGCCCCTCTCTTGGCTGCGTCACCAGAGCTCCCCGCACTGGCAGAACCCCACGCAGGGTTCCTTCTTCTGCCAGAACCCCCTGTTGCAGGGCTCCCGGCTTCATTGTGGGATTCCCTGTGCCACCTGAGCCCTCTGGTGCTGTGCTCCCCACATTGTCTGAGCCCCCTGTCCACCACTGGCTTCCCTGTCCTTGGGCTCTCTGGTCCAGAAACATTGCCGGACCAGAGAGTCCTTGTTTAGGGAGGTACAACCTATATTTTAATTTTCCAAAATAAACATTTTTCCTCCAAAGTGAAGCATGCTTCCTCCTTCTCTTCCTCCAATAATTGCCAGGAAAATAAACAATCATTATTTGTACACATATAGTCAAGATCAATTCTATCCTCACTGTTCAAATGCTCTTTTTAATGAACTGCCCAGTCCTACTGACTTTCTGACTATTGCTTCATGATCATATGAAAATATTTAAAGTGTCCAAGAAGTACTGCCCCTAATTTAAAAAAAAATCTAATAATTGATCATGTCTTTACAAACTATGGGACAGTTTATTAAATAAATTAAAACTTCTTGCAAATTTTTCATGAACAGGCTGTGATTTTCATGAATTTATATGCTATCTGAAATCATTTGTGTAAGCAATTTTTAGCTTATGGAGTTTATTCATAAACTGGTCAATATCAGTACTTGCTATTTATTATTTATACCATATGAGTAATCACCTAAATCACTGGCATTGTTTCTGTTCTCAGACTGGATGACATAAGCTTTGTAAAAAGAAAGAGTGCCTTTTCAGTTCATGAATTATCCCATACATTTTCACAATTCTTTGATTCATCTATTGTGAGAATAATGAAAAAACTATTTAAAATAACCATGAGCGTCCTTCCACTGCAAGCACTCTAGTAAACACTTATTCTTCCTAACATTCACGATAGCTTTGCTTTGCATGAACATTCTTATGACTAAAATTTTGCTCACTCTAACGTTTATGAATAAAAGCAGCCATGAGTGCCACTGAAGTGTATCAGCAGCTATAGTCACAGGAATATCCGCAAGTACTTTTTTCCTGTACTCACTCAGCTTTAAATTAAAGAGTGTGTGTATAGTAAATATCACACAAAACCACACGCTCACAGAGACATGCCTGCCCTTACCCACCACACACCTATGAACAGACATACCCAATTTGTGGGGTGACTTTTCCCAATGTACTTGATATTAAGTTACAACTGATGTAAATTGTTTCAAGATATTAGGTAGGATTGCTTGAAAAAAAGGTTGTTTACATTTCATTTAAATTCTATGTTCTACGAGTCACAACGAGCAGTCATGCTAAGAAAGAGAGAGAGAGAAAATACAACAGAAATATTTTAACCATCATGCATACAGCTGAAGAGACAGAAGACCAACTATCCATACTCTTTCAAATGTCAAGTTGAACACCTTGCTGTGAACCAGATTGCTTACTGTACGGACCTTTCAACTCTAAAAAAATACCAAATGCAAAAAGAACAGCATGACTAATTATTATAAGTTTATAAAGATAACATGAAAACTGTAGCATTTCATTATAATTAAATCATTTACTAACATTTATGATGAAATGCACTTTTGAAGTTTTACACTTGAGTCTCTTATCAATTAAATGCAAGTCAAAATGTCATATACCAAACACTCATACCATGCTAAAGGTCTCAGTTAAAGATACAAAAACAGATTTCTTTATGCTCAAATTAAAAAAAATGAAATCAAACAAGTCCTGTTAATTTGTTCTCTATTTTAACTTGTTTTTTCCTTTTTCTCCTACTTCTAAATTCCTGGAAGAATCTGATGAGAGTACCTTTTGATTCAAATACTGGTCTCAGCAGCAGATTTGTGAGTTTTCCATTAAAATCAAGTGCTGTTCATTCAACTGAGAACAGAAGTTAGCCCATTATGGGTTAAATCTGACTTGCCTTACCAAGTTGTCCCATTGTCTTTATTGTTTCAATTCTCAAATGCTATTTAAAGGCACAAATCTGCCTCTGTTACTCATGTTCAGTTATGTCTAACTCCACAAGTAGTGCCATTGAAAACAGTGGGAACAATCTGGGTCAGTCTCCAGAATCAGAGATCCAAAACAGCCTTGAACTTTGTGTGTCCAATTTCTAATTTTAGAGCTGCTTTGGAGGTTATGGAAGCCCACATTAGTATGTCCTCTCATTTGTTCTAAGGATAGTTAGATAAAAGTAATCAGTTTAATACAATGACCTTGCTTCTGTGTCTTAGGTTACTGAATATGATTTGGTTTGCATATGTAAATGTAATTATTTCCTGTCTGAGTGGCAGATGGTCACAAACCAGACCTGAGAGTGCACATTGAACTCTGATTTGGGGATTTAGGTGGGACTGAGGGAACATTCACATTTCCATAAATAACGTACACAGCCACAAAAAACACCTCCATCAGGCAGAGAAGGAGATATACCCAAACATAGAGGGAGCTAATGGAAACACAGGAGCTTCTTGTGGAGACTTTATTTTTTGACTGAAAAGCTGAAACCAAAAAGAAAGTGAGGCTCTTTCTTTAAGTGAGCAAAGCCCAGATATTTAAAGAGATAGGACATCACCAAAAGGAATAGCCAGTATGGATCTGTCAAGAACAATTCCTGCCAAACTAATCTACCTTTTTTTATTTTGACAAGATTACTGGCCTAATGGGAGTGGGGAAGCAGTAGGAGTGAGATATCTTGATTTTAGTAAGGCTTTCAACAGCCCCATTCTCATAAGCAAACTAGACAAATGTGGTCTTGATGAAATTACTATAAAGTGGACACCAACTGATCCCACAGTAATTATAAGTGGTTCTGGGAGGGTGTATATAATGTATATAGCATATAGTGTATATAGTGGGATCCCACAGGAGTCAGTCCTGCATCAAATACTATAAAATATTTTCATTAATGACTTGGATAATGGAGTGGAGAATATGTCTAACAATGCAGATGATACAAAGCTGGGAGGGGTTGCAATCATTTAGGAGGGCAAGATTAAAATTCAAAATTACTTTGACAAATTGGAGAACTGGTCCGAATTCAATCAAGTCAAGTGAAATGTACTTCACTTAGGAAGAAAAATCAAATGGCTAACTAAAATATGGAAAATAGCTAAAATATGGCTAGGTGGTACTACTGCTAAAAAGAATCTGGTAGTATAATGGATCATAAATTGAAAATGAGTCAACAATGTGGTGAAGTTGTGATAAAGGGTAATATAATTCTGGGCTATATTAACAGGAATTCCATATGTAAGACATGGGAAGCAATTGTTCCCCCTATACCTGGCACTTATGAGGCCTCAGCTGGAGTGCTGGATCTAGTTCTGAGCATCACACTTTAGGAAAGATATAAACAAACTGAAGAGAGTCCAGAGGAGAGCAACAACAACAAGGAAAGGTTTGCAAAACATGAAATATTAGGAAAAGTTAAAAAACTGAGCATGTTTAGTTTTAAGAGCAGATGGTTAAAGAGGAATCTGATAACAGTCTTTCAAATATGTTGAGGTTTGTTATGCAGAGGAAAGGGATCAATTGTTCTCCATGTCCACCAAGGGTAGGATAAGAAGCAGTAGGCTTAAGCTGCAGCAAAGAAGATTTATGTTAGATACTAGGAAAAGCTTTCTAACTGCAAGAATAGTTGAGCTTTGGAATAGTTTTCTAGGGTGGTTATAGAAACCCCATCATGGAAATTATTAAGAGGAGATTAAACAAACACCTGTCAGGCAATGCTCTAGGTTTACATGGTCTTGCCTCAACATAGGAAGTTAGACTTGATACCCTTTCAAAGTCCCTTCCAGTCCTACTTTTCTATGATTCTATTATTTATAATGGTAAATAATAACTGTAGCATGTCATTTAGTTATTTATTAAGATTAGAGAAGGGGAGAAGCAGTCATGTTTGACTTGGGAGCCAGATCCAGATGCCAAAGTCAAAATTTCCCCCAACTGGTCTATGTTGGAATATGCACCTGCCACCCAAACCCAAATGGTGGCAAACTCTCAGAAATAAGTTGCCACCACTCTTCTACTCCTATTACAATATGGGTCTTGTGAGACCATGTGAGGAGGAATGTTCTGTCCAACCAGAGACCATGTTCAACAACATTGTCTAGTCCCCAATGGTAGCACTACTCACTGGAAGTACAAATATGTACAAGACATTGCGAAGTTATTAAGGAACTATAAAGGTACTTTAGGGATTTGTAGTCTTAGCAGGTAGCACTAGGAATATGGGTCCTGTGTGGGAGGGAGTTGTTACGGACAATTACTACATTTCTCTACATCACCCCCAGTCCCAAGAAGATTGCTGCTGCATTTGAATGGAATGGTGGCCCGACCTAGACCTCTATGGGAAGAACAACTTTATTGCCAAGACAACACATTTAAGACCAGACCCCCCCAAATCCTGAGATTAAAACTTTTGGGGTCTGCTTTACCTTCTATTATTTGAACGTTTAAAATTTATGATTAGCATTTTCCAGCACCTCTCTGAAATTGAGCAAAATCTGCTTTTGCAGATTCAGACTAACACGGCTACCCCTCTGATATCTGAAATTGAGAGGGTTGGAACATTTCTTTATTTTAAATAAAATTGGGATTAACAGATAATTACATGGGACTTGAAGAAAAAAAATCAAATAATTGAGAGATCCGTGATAAACTGGTAAGAGTTGCCAACACTGAAATGTATTTCATTGGCATATATAATACACTCCCAATTATCTGAATCGTGGACACGGATATTATTTGGCTTATCGGGAGTTGAGATAATTGAGAGGACAGGAGCCATTCAGCAGTGGGGTGGCCCTCAACAGCTTGGAGCTCTCCTCCTCTCAGTTCTGGTGAGGTAGCCCCTGTCCTCAAGTCTGCTCTGTAACCTCAACCTTGCATCAGGGGATCAGGAGAGATTTGGATAATGTGAAGGTTTGGATAATAGGGTTTTGGATAAATGGGAGTACACCGTTTATTACACCATATCATCCTATATATTGGGTTTGTAATATAGCAAAGGGTCACTTTTATATCAATTCATAGGTGAGTCTATATATGAGCTCATCAAACTTCAGTGTGTAAACCAGACTTTATATATAAACAGCTCACATGTGGGTTACTTATACACATTTTTCATCTGGATAGAAGGAAGGAATATAGGAAGGAAAGCAATAAGCCAGCATCTCCCCAAAGAACCTAGCTGGGATATTCACCCTTGTGAATATTACTATGGTGAAAAATATTCAGAAGTTTAAACATACTGGCTGTGTCTAGACTGGCAAGTTTTTGCTCAAAAGCGGCCGCTTTTGCGCAAAAACTTGCCAGCTGTCTACACTGGCCACTTGAATTTGCGCAAGAACACCGACGATCTAATATATGATCGTCAGTGTTCTTGCGCAAATACAATGACTCTCCCGCTCGGGAAAAAGCCCTCTTGCGCAAATGCTTTTGCACAAGAGGGCCAGTGTAGACAACTGAGAACCGTTTTGCGCAAAAAAGCCCCGATGGCTAAAATGGCGATCGGGCTTTTTTTAAAAACTGCGTCTAGATTGGCCACAGATGCTTTTGCGCAAAAGCGCTTTTGCGCAAAAGCATCCGTGCCAATCTAGATGCTCTTTTCCGCAAATGCTTTTAACGGAAAAGCATTTGCGGAAAATCATGCCAGTCTAGACGCAGCCACTTAGTTTTCCTGAATCAGTTCTGTGATAGATACATTTTCACGCCAATACAGTGTGTGTGTCTGTGGGTTTTTTAAAGAGATGAGCTACAAACATTTCCATTTTGAAGGAAGCCAATGCTGGTAGAACACAAAGGAAACAGAAGAAAAAATGGGATGCCATAATTTGTAAGAGTACAGCACCATCTAGATTTAGATTACCAAAGACTTTTGTTGTTCAAATAATAGACACAGCTCTATATGTAGATATTAAAACCGATTATCAATTTTTAATGTAGCACTGTATGCATTGGTTCAGTCCCTTATATCATTTATTCTGCTTTGTAAATTAAAGGATTTTAAGCAATGTACTGAAGTTGTTCCTTTCTGTGCAAAAATAATCAACATGACTGGAGGAAGTGCTGTATATTAATCTATGTTTGTCCATTGCTTAGACTGCTTCATCCAAGCTACATAAAGCCAGTCATGTTTCCCCTGAAGTCAATAGCCTTGTATACAGAAGTTTGCAAACAGACAGGCCATTTGGGTCTGACAGTGGACAATGAGCAGATTGTTAGGCTGCTGCTTTCTGAAATGATCTCTCATTCTAGAGTTAAGACAAAAATAAAATGCTTCCAGCTGTTTAGGATTAAATGAGTTAAGTAGAAATACTTGTATCTGCATTCTGGACTGTACTTAGGATGCTGTGGCATTAATGAGGTTGTGAATTACATGGGCCACTGAAGTGCCATAAATATATTCTGTGGAGGGTTTAGTTCTATAGTTACATGCCTTTTATTTTACCCTATACAGCACCTGACAGAAGCTTGTTAACTTAAAGGAAGGAGAGGCTGCATCTCATTGAATACAGCTGTATAAATATTGTATCAACATCATGGATGTTTTGCCTCAATGGTACTACACATAGTGGTTTTAACTTCTAAGCACATAAGTATAATTCTTATTTCAGCTAAGGGAGAGAGTGGGGGAAGGCGAGGGAGTGAGGTTCAGTCAAACAAGTTAAGTAAATGATAATTATTTAACAAGCAACCAGCTCAGTACTTCAGCTAATTTCAAATTCTCTTGTTTAATTCCCTCAAGGGTGTGCTTTGGGATTCAGTCTTAAACAGCATTAGCAGAGGCTATTATTATTACTGTCTGCAAGCATGCATGGTCCAGAGTCATTTATGTAATCAATGTCAATTTATATTGTGCAAGCCTAAGAATCAGTTACAGAACCTGCTTTCAAGGTAAGAAATTATTAGGAGATGCTCTTCATTTCAAACAGGTGTTTAATCCATCCTTTGTGTACAAAACAGACACTGTTTTTGTAATGGAGGTAGAGAAGGTGTAGTTGCATATGCATCCTTGTGGGGACTCTTAAAAGTGTTGGCTGCTCTAAGGCAGGCAGATTACTGGGAAAGCAGAAGTGAAAGATAGCACAGGAAAATGCTCTTTCTGACCCTCAGTTCATTTATAGAATTTAAAAGGATGCTTCTGAGAGAACTAGGCTTCAGAATAGAACCAATTTAACAGTAGCCCCAAAATACATTCTTCAGCAGACCATCCGTGCACAGTATTTTATTTCAAAACCAATAGTTCAGGTTACTGAAGGCAAGCGTATGAACACTGCGGGCCAATTACTCCATTTATTTGGTCAATAGAGTGTTCCCACAGATTTGAGTGGAACTTCACATACATCCAAGTGGAATATTTGGCTACATTTGTTACAGGTACAAATTAATATTGTACAAAAGTAGAAGGTCCCTGCTGCACTTCACTAATTTGCATCAAGCAAAAAGAAGCCTTTCCTCAATTTTCAGTGGATTTATGACCATTTTGTGGTACTGAAGTTTCATACAATTAGGACTTTACTTCTATAGTATAGACTATAGAACATTCACTAGCATACAATGAACTCTTCTTGTACATAATTAAACTAAAAGAACACTTTAAGTAAGGGACCTGATTCAACAAGTTGTGGAACACTTCAATTCTCCTATTTTAATCAAAGGAAGTTGAGGGCTTCCAGGACTTCAAAGGCGTGGGCGCTTAAAAGAACAAAATATGTTTTGTGATGCCTTATTTCTAACATTTTTTAGATTGTATGTGTTTTCAGTAATTCACAATGCGACTCCCTATCATTTATATGAATTAGATTCTACAAAGTGTGTATGCTAATAGGTATGAGTAACTCACAGAAGAGTGTGTTATCCCCCTCCCTTTGTGCTAGTGCACCGAGGATGCAAGTTATTATAGTGCCTCATTACAGAGCCCTGACTTTTTAGCTCAGGCTGTAGCAGTTCATGCTTTAATCTCTGGAGGTTACCATTTCGGGAGTGTTGGCTAACGTGGTGGCCTTCATGTATATAAAAACAAAAGAGTCAAACATTGTTAAGATGAGAATTCTGAAACAATTATAATAATTGTTATGCAAAACGTATATATGAAGCATTATCTGTGAAAGACTGAGGCAGTACCCACTCCATTGACTCTTTAACCAGACTAGGAGACTGAGGAAACCTAGACCTAGAGGCTAGCAGCATCCTCTAGCAAAGGTGCCTAGGCCACCAGCACAGAATTTCCCTCAGACTAATGTTAAGAAGTAACCCTCTGGGAAACATGCCTGTACTGTAGTGTTTCATCTGTCAGAGGGAGCATAGCAGGAACGCTGCTTCTGCAGGGCTTTGAACTCCACTGATCAGGTACTTTCTTCCTTCACTCAAAGAGCTTAATTTAAACTCTAGCCTTTCACTAGGTCTCAATAGGTCACAATTTTAGAAGAAACACACTCATTTTTTCAACATGGATGTCATGTAGAAAAAAGACTTTAGTGTGTTTACAATGTGTGTATTGTGAATTGAGTTGAATGGGCACCCAAGCCTATGAGGCTTGTGAACTGAGTTGAATGGGGAATTCAGCCACTTGGTATCTCTCCTCAGTGAATATGGGACATTTCTGTCTGCTGTAACTCCTGTTAACTCAATGCAGACATTGCAGCCCTCACATTCTACAAAAAAAGGGGAAAGAGGAAAACTTGCTTTTATTGAAAAACTCAAGTTTTAGCTCCCAATAAGTAACATGTCCTCCTTATATTTATATTCCAAAATATGTTTGTTGAAACAAGAAATTATACTGCATTATTTTGAAGACAAAGGCTTACCGCTGTGATTACTATTAAAGCAGGTCAGATCTAAAGAATAATAGTGACATTTTAGCGCTGTTGAAATCAATGGCTAAACTCCCTGTGATTTCTGACCCTGAACCCCTCCTACCCCTCCCCCCCAGGCCAGAAACCTCTTCTGTACCCATACCCCACTCCTAGACTCCTCACCCCAATCCCTCCCAGGTCACAACCCAAACCCTTTGCACCTTCCTCCCCCCCGAACCAAGTCATAACCCCCTCCTTCACCTAAACTCCTTTTCAAACCCCACACTCTCTCCTGCACCCCAGATCCCTACCCCTAGCTCCCTTCTGCATGCAAATGCCATCTCAGACCCCATACCCTCTTGTCCACTTACCAAAATCTTGGAGTGGGGCCCCATCAAAAAATTATTGCCCACCTCTGCCCTAGGTCCTGTAATAAGCAAAACTTATCTTGTTAGAGGTCTGGACCACTGCACTTGTTTGGTATGCCAGGGACAGAGCTGGACTTTCGTTTCTTAACATCAGATTTCAAGGAAAGGGTGTGAGTATATGAGCATGTATACGAGGAATGGTACAAGAGATAATACTTTTGCTATATCTTTAAGCAGTTTGGTCTTTACTAAGGGTGCATCTACACAGCAGGGCTTACTCGCAAATTGAGCTACATAAACTGCGTAGATCATTTTGAAATGGGGAGCGTCTACACAGCACTTATTTCAAAATAGAGCATTCTTCTTCCAACTTCCCTTACTCCTCGTAAAATGAGGGTTAGAGGAGTTGGAGTAAGCAGTCCTCCAGCTTGACAGTATTTCGACATTATTTCGAAATAACTGCCTGCTGTGTACAGGTGGACTAAGTTATTTTGACATAACGCTTGTTATTTTGAAATAATGTTGCTGTGTAGACGTACCTTAACTCTGCTAAGAAAATCGCTTAGTTTTACTTTGCCCTCAATGTGAGTTGTGCACACTAGGGGTATGTCTAGACTGCATCCCTCTGTCAGCAGAGGTATGCAGATTAGGCAGGTCGACATTGCAAATGAGGCAGAGATTTAAATATCCCGTGCCTAATTTGCATTAAAAATGGCCACTGCGTTTTGCCTACTCAGCACTTTGTCAGCAAAAAACGGCAGTATAGAGGGGGGTCTGTCGAGAAAGAAATCCTTTTTCGACAGATCCCTTATGCCTCCTGCAAGGAGGTTTACAAGATCTGTCGAAAAAGGTTTTCTTGCTCAACAGATCCCCCTCTAGACTGCTGCTTTTTGCTAACAATGCGCTGAGTCGGCAAAACACGGCGGCCATTTTTATGCAAACTAGGCACGGGATATTTAAATCCCTGCCTCATTTGCAATGTCAACCTGCTTAATCTGCATCCCTCTGCCGACAGAGGGATGCATTCTAGACATACCCTAGGGTTTCCAACCAGATATTAAACTTGATAACTTTTATTCTGTTGTGCCTGATTCTGGGACTAGAACCCTACATTATTTCAGTTATGTAATCAATAATTCACTGGAAATCAATAACCACTAAAGAATTGGGCAACAGTCCTAATAGACAACCCTTTCCTGGAAGCCCCACTCTTTTACAGCAGTGGGATTCAAATTCAGGTGTCTCCACTAAGTACAGTTGTGGCAGACTCTCATAGGCTGTGTCTGTACTACCAGGTTATTTCAAAATAAGTTATTTCAAAATAATAACTCCCAAAATAACTATTTCAAAATAAGCTTATTTTTTAATAAGCTTCCTTCCTGAAATAACAACTCCTCCTTCACAAGCAGGAGTTGTTATTTCAAAATAACAAACCCCTTATTTCAAAATAACAGGCTTGGTAGTGTGGATGCTCACCTGGTTATTTCAAATTAAGTATAGACATGCCCATAGTGACGTCAGTCTTGTGAGCCTACATCCTGCAAACACTTAGGCAAGTTTATCATCTTTATGCAGGTGAGCAGTTCCAGCAAAGTTATTGGCACTATTCACAGACACACAAAGTTAAGCACGTGCATACAGATTTGCAGAGTTAGGCCCTTAGATCACAAAGTATTTAGGGTTTTATACCAATATCTTAAAATCCACCAAACAAGTAGAAATCAAAAGGCTGCTACTGCAGATTACATATCACACATTAAATGCAGTCACAAGAAATGTTGGTTCACCACTGAATTCTGCTCCATTGCAGCATGCACATGGATTTCAAATATAGCCTCATGTAACTACCATTCTTACCGAAATAAAAAATCATCAAAGAAGTGACAATTCAACCTAACTCAGTTTATCTTATACTCAGTACAACTGCTTCCTTCACTACATCCACCTCACATATAAAGATTAACCATCATTTGCACCTTTTCAGGTAAGCAAGAATATAAGACAGTGAGGAGGACATCCATTCTATTTAACTGAGAAAGCCATGTAAAAATCTATTTGACAGCTAAGAGTTTTAAATCTACTGCAAGAAGGCTTTAAGGCAGTTCCACTGTCATTTTCAATGACCATCTTATATATTTAGTATAGCATAGCATGTTTAACTCTCCAGCTCCTTTCTTTCTCCCTCTTAGTTATTGAATTCTATAGAAAAGAGTGCTAGACATTAATAATTTCTCAGCTAGAAAAACCAAGACTGCATAATATTGAGTTTTCTTATTAAAAGTGGCATTTTCATTAAAATCCCTTTCTTCCTCATGAAAAATCATGATGGTCTGTTATCTATTCTGATAAAAACGTGTAGCAGCAAGTAGGAGGTAATAAGACAGTTTAAGAAAAACATTAAAAATGATGGCTGGCCAAATGCAAATTTACACAGTTGTTTTCTTGTAGGCACGTTATTCTTAGCAACAAGTCCTGAACATGAAGCATCAGTGTAATGCCTTCACTGCAACACAAAGGAAAGAAAGGAAAGTTCTGTGTAATCCCATGAAGGAAGACATGTTAGAGAGTCTGTGAAGAGCTACTGTAGTTAAGTGACAGTGCATTATCACTAGACTCCTGGCTCAGTGCATTATCCTGCCAGCATAAGAACACTTCAAATATAATTAACGTGGAATAAGCAGAATAAACGTCATGACAAACTGTAAATTTTGGTTAGCATCATCTTAGTGCAGAATTAAAGGAGACAATCTACTTAAAAATCATATTTCTGTCTGAAAATGTTGTATCTTCTGAACTGGGTATTAAGAGGAGATTAAAGGGAGACGTGATAGTAGTCTTTAAATACAGGTTGGACCTCCCTGGTCTGGCACCCTCGAGACCTGACCGGTCCCGTATGAGGGATTTTGCCGGACCAGGGGAGATCATATCTGGCTCCTCTGTTACCAGTTCCCCACCCCTTCTCTGCTATGTTGGGTAGCCCAGCTTCCTGCGTGCTAGACTCCTGGCCACACGGGGCAACCAAGCTGTGGTGTGCTGAATTCCTGGCCCTGTGGGGCAGCCCCGCTGCGGTGCTCTGGGATCCTGGCTACGCAGAGCAGTCCCACTGGGTTGCACCAGGCAACCCAGCTGTGGGGAGCCTAGCCACCAGCCCTCCACCGGGACACTCTGGTCCTGGAACACCTGTGGTTCATCCAGATGATGGATGTTGCTGGACCAGGGAGTCCCAGATTACAGAAGTTCAATCTGTACTGGAAAGGCTGCCCTAAAAAAGAAGAAAAGTTGTCATGGAGGTCAGGACAAGAGGCAATGGGTTTAAACCACAGCACTGCAGATTTAAATTAAATCTCAGGAAGAAACTTCCTATGTTAGAACAGTAGGACAATAGGACAGACTGCCCAGGGAGATTGTAGAAGCTCCTTCACTAGATGTTTTCAAAAGGAGGCAGTGGGATAGCTATCTGTCTTGGATGGTTTAGACACACCAAAGCCTGCATCTTGGCAGAGGGTTAGACTAGATGGCCCTTGCAGTCCCTTCTAACTCTATGGTTCTATGATTCTATACAAGTTATGCCTAAAATTGTTACAACTGAAAGGAGTTATATTCCCCCCTCCCTCCCGAGTCACTTTCATTGTTTTTTGTCATAACTTAGGGTATGTCTGCTGTAGTGTAGAGAACATGAAATGGCTTCAAAATGATATTATTAAATTATATATTTTAATATTAGGTCTGTGCCTTTTGGGAGACTTACAAATATATATACTATTACTTTCATGCATAAGGTACTTGGAGAGAAGAACCTCACATGCATGTGTTTTTGTTTATGTAATCATGTGAAATATGAAAGCTAACCAAAGGAATCCCAGGAGGCTTCTACATTATCCCCCAGGTTAAGCAAATGTCAGGAAGATAAACATTGTTTTGTGGCTAAGATGATGCTTATTACCTCCAAGTGTGTTACATAGACTCTAAAATGCTGCTTTATATGCTCTATTTCTCTTTAATGTTTTATACTGTATTCTTTAGTACTATGTTTTGAGAGATGTATATAAGTGTTAGTTACTGTAAGTGGCACTTTGTATAAAATATTTCATAAGAATTTGTAATTACAAAATGTAAATACATTGCAAATGGTAGGTTGTAACCCTAGAAATTATTTGTTCAAAAAGCACAAAATCAGAGTTTCTTATCAAAGAATGTGACACATCCCTCTTGTATAAGACATTAGTTTTAAAAATATAGATGTATCCTTACTGAAACTGATTTTGTTTTAAACACACTAATGTCTTTATGACTAGTAGAATATTTATGGTGGAAATGTTTTATAGAAGATATTATTTCTTTCTTCCAATTAAAAGTGAAAAACTTCTCAAATGCATAATATGTCATAAGCTTTTCTGAGATGTATATTTGCAAATATTTTGTATACCTGCAAACCATGTAATAACTGTCTAATATCACTATTATATTAATAGTCATATGTTTAAATGCAAATAGCAACTGATTTGATGCTATAACTGATTATTAATATAAGAAGCTCTTATATTGATATTTATATTATATTTATAGAAATATTTATATTAACTGGGAAATGAATTATCTGGCAAAGCTTATGCAACCCTTCACTAAACTCATGAAGACAAGAATTGTCTTTCCAAAAACTGTTGTAAGAATCAAAACTTTTAATTATTTAAGCTAAAGGGTTTGTAAGAATTATTTAATTTAAAGTCTAATAAAGCTAAAGAAATATCACAGAAAACGACTAAATAAAAGAAAGAGTTCAAACTAACTTTAAAAATGTTCTAAGAATTTCCTACCACACAGATAAAGAAAATGCAACTGCTGAGAAAGAATTACAACATTAATGCATATGTGCATTAACTAATAACACATTAGACTCATAGGCCAGGTCCACACAAAAGGGGAAAGTTGACTTAAGATACTAAACTCCAGCTACGTTAATTAAATAGTTAGAACCAAAGGACCTTAAATTGTGTTTTGGTGCCATCAACTCAGCAGGAGGTCGACGGGAGCACATGCTTCCGTTTACTTCCCTTACTCCTCATGAGGAGCAGGACTACCAGCACCAACAAGGAGTGCCCTCTCAGTTCAAATTAGCATGTCTTCACTAGACCCGCTAATTCAAACTCAGGAAGATCGACTATGGCAGCTTCAATCTTCTCTGTAGTGTAGACAAACCCACAGAGACTTAGAATGTAAGGTCAGAAGGGACCATCATGATCAACTAGTCTGATCTCCTGTTCATAGCTGGCCACAAAATCTTACTCACCCAGTCCTTTAATAGGCCCATAACCTTCAAATGAGTTACTGAGGTCCTAAAATCATAATGAAAAAACTTCAACTTATGGACTCTAATCACTAGTTTAAATCTGCAAGTGACCTGTGCCTGATCCTCAGAGGAAGGAACCCCCCGCACATTAGTTTTTGCTAATCTGACCTAGAGAAAAATTCCTTCCAGACCCCAAATATGGCAATCAGTTAGATCCTGAGAATGTGGACAAGACCCAACAGCTGGACACCTGAGAAAGATTTTTCCGTAATAAGTCAAAGTCCTTTCCATCTAGTGGTCTACCGTAGCCATTGGTAATACCTGTTACTAGCACTTGCAGATTGGCTACTTGTCATTTTAGTCAGTTTCATCACTCACTCCATCCCTTTCATAAATTTATCAAGCTCATTCTTGAAGCCAGTTAAGTCCCCCTCCCCCGCATTCACATTGGAAGGCTTTTCCAAAACTTCACTCCTCTGATGGTTAAACACCTTCATTTAATTTCAAGTCTAAACTTGTTGAAGACTAGTTTATATCCATTTGTTCTTGTGTCAACACTGGTGTTTAATTTGAACAGCTTTTCTCCTTCCCTGGTGTTTATTCCTCTCATCTATTTATAGAGAGCAGTCATCTCTCCTTACCCTTCATTTGGTTAGTGTATACAAGCCAAGCTCTTTGAGTCTCCTCTCATTAATTTTCCATTCCTCTGATCATCCTAGTAGCTCTTCTCTGCAATAGTTCTAGTTTGAATTCATATTTCTTATATATGGAAAACACTTCCCTATCTCTACTGAAGGAGCCACCTAAGCCAATTCCAAAGGCATGAAACCAGTGAAAGAGTGATCCCAACCAATTTCAAATCTAAATAAGCCTGAAAAATATAATTGCATAGAAATGGGAAGGAGTAGGCATTTAAAAAACTCTAAAGTGAGCACCCTCCCCCACACACCCTAGACAGCATGAATTCCACAACTTATCTAGTCCATCTCAACATGTAAGCTGACATCGACAGATGACAAAAACACTGAAGTCCAAAGAAGAAACAAACCGGAGGAAAACTTCGGAGGAAAACTTCCCCAAAAATTCAGCATGGATTGTTGAGAGAAAGTTAATTAAGTTACTGCCAAGGAACTAGCATAACAACTCATACGATGATTTTTATTGGGATAGTGAAATGCTGTTGTAACTTAAAATATTAACAGTTAATCACCACATTGGTAAACAGAGAAACAAACAAAAAAAAGCAAGCTAATTTAAAAGAAATCAGGTATACCATGTTGCTTTTAGTATTGTGAGTTAAAAGAACACCTTAAAATACAGCGAGAAGCTTGAAAATTAAAAAAATTGAAACTTCAACAGAATATTCTAGTGTCCTTAATAAAATCTTACATAATTTGCTACTGAAGGGAGAATTCTTATTGGCCATTCCATTTTACCCCTAAATCAATTATGCAAAAAATATTTTTAAATGACTGTGGCTCTGATTCTACAAATTGTGTATGTGTGTGTGTGTGTGAACATGACTATTGAAGTCAATTCAGTTGCCCTTGTTTCTAAAGTTAGATATGTGAGTTTCTGCAGTATCAGGATCTAAGAGGGTATGTTAACATGGAAGCTGTGGACAAGACTTCCAGCGTACATACACAGTTTCACACTAGCAGGGCTTGAGTTAGAAGGCAAAAAATACAGGGTGAATATTATGGTGCTGGTACCAACTTGGGCTCTCTTTCAAGCTTATCCAGACTCCTAGGTCTGAGCTCAGGTGACAGCCACCAGTTTTACCTCCCTAAACTGGGATTCCCTGGTCCAGCAACATCCGTGGTCCAGCATGGACCATGGATGTTCCTGGACCACAGAGCCCTGGAGGCAGGGTAGGAGCTCCCTAGGGGGCACCTGCCACTCAGCTGGGAGTGCAGGGGAGTGGGGGGGAGGAAGGGATGGGTGGCAAGGCAGGGAGTTCTGGCCCCAGCAACGCTCCCTGGCCCCAGCAGCTGGGGAGTTCCAACCCCAGCGGCAGCCAGGGGACCCAAGCTCCAGCCGCGTAGCTCCAGAATCATTCTGGCACCAGTGGCCAGGGAGTTCCAGCTTCTGCTCCAGCCCCAGTGGCAGCCAGGGAGCTCTGGCCTGGACTGTGGAGCTCCAGCCTCATCCCTTCACCCTGGTCCCGGCCACGGAGCCCGGCGGCTGCAGAGCTCTGCCCCATTTGCACAGTTCTACCTGTGGCACTCTGGCTCTGGCAGTAGCGGGGCCAGCAAGCATCTAGAGCAGTGGTTCCCAAACTTTTCAGCATCATGCCCCCTTTTTGATTTCTGAGAAATCCTCACGCCCCCACCCCATAGCAGCAAAACTTGCTGGGCAGCAGCGGGGGCAGGCTGGAGTCCTAGCCTGGTGGCAGCATGGGACATGAGGGGAGGGACCTTCCCTGGTTGGCAAATCCCCTCGTTCAGGACCAGTCAGGTCCTCAGGGTGCTGGACCAGCGAGGTCCAACCTGTACTGGAACCATAATATTCATACTGCTATTTTTAGCACACTAGCTCAAGCTCTCCTGGCACAAGTCTTCCCAGGGGAAGCTTGTGTTCATGGCAGTTTAAATCCATCCCTCTTCAATAAATCTCTTTAATAGAATTTAAGTACATGCTAAATGCTTTGCTGAGAGGGATAGTTTGTAGCATTGGAGCCATAGGGCACAAAATGTCTTAGTTGCCATGTCTGAATGACATTTCTTCCATTTCAATTATAATTGAAGTATTTTTCAACAAAGAATTGTGGTTTCTTTCACATAACATCTGCTAAGTGCAAAATTGGTTTTGTAATGCCTCAAAATAATCTGATGCTGGAAAGAAACCTTTTTAGTTAAATTATTCTAGCTCTTATTTAGTATTACTAATACTAAGAATATAAGAAATAATGCATGTGTTTTATATATAGATTTCAACACTAATATTTTTCCACTGTGCATCAGAAGATAGTGCTAAACAAGACTAAAAAATGAAAAAGATTTACACATATCTGTTTGGTAATAATCTAAAAGTTGATAATTTGGATTTATGAACATAATTGTTTCTCAAATACAAAGAAGTACACTACCTAAATTAAAAATTGTCCATTCTGCAAGAAAAACAAAAAAACACAATAATTGAGTCCAAGTATAAAAAGCTAGGTTGGAGCAGCCACTCTTATTTGTATCTATCCTTAGACAGACATTTACCAAATTATTTACCTTTTCAGCATCTACTGCATTATGACCAAACTGATCTAAATATGTATATTGAATTGATGAATGGAAAGGTCTTCAGGTCTTTTCAATATTGACAAAATTCTATATTCAACTGTCCTGCCCTCTGTGTTTTTAAATGTCCAGTTTTCCATCATGTTGTCAAATTGTAACAGTCACATGGTTGCTGGCCCCATTAAGGGAGCGCCAGACCTAGATTATGCATGAAGACTTAATTTAAAGGAACAAGTCTACCTATGCAATTAATTGAATAATGAACATGTGGACCAGGAAAAAAAAAGCCATTAGGGCTCAGTTGTAGGGAGATGCTTCTAGACAGAGGAGCTGCTTGAGATCCAAGCAAGAGAACGATTGTGGCCTGTGAACTTTTCCAAGCTGGCAGGTGAAAGTAGTGAGTAAAAAAGAGCTAGCTGGGGAAGAACTGACTGAGAACTACCACTGGCCTGAAGTAAGACCTTGTTCCAGGAGGAGATCTGGAGGACTCCTGGCTTAAGAAGAGTGAGACACTTCAAATGATAACCCAACTTGGGGAGGAGGGCTGGGCTACTCTTGACCTTGGGATGGAAAGCTTGTCTGCATTAACCCACAGCCAAAGGGAGGGCTAACTTGAGAGGCTAATGAAGAGAGGTTCTCTTTGGAAGAGAAGCTAATAAACAAGATCCACAAAAGGAGACTTCTTGCTCTCAGGTCCTTGATCTAAGAATGTTATTGCAAAAAAAAAAAAAAAAAAAAAAACCAACAACCCCAAAAAAACAACAACAACAAGAGGGAGAGAAAAATGTGATCTAAGAATTATTTTGGAGACGTTCTGTGGCATTTGTTATAAAGCAGGTCAGATTGGATCAACATTCCACAAACTGTAAAGCATGCCCCCTAGTGGGGCACAGAGGAATGTTGGGGGGGGGGAAGGAGGGGACCTGTGGCAGAGTCCATTCCAGTCCCCACAGGGTGTAAAGAGGAGGCTCTACACAACTCAGCTATGCCTCCAGTCCAAGTCAAGCTCCACTCTACTACCCCTCTTTGCTCCCAACCCAGCTCTGCCCTCATTCTCTCTCTCTACCCACAGGCCAGCTCCACCTCTAGCCCCTATTTCCTAATTCAGCCCCTAGCTCCATTTCAGACTAAGTGTCACTATTGTGCTATAATGGAACAATTGTGCTATAATGGAAGGGGAGAGTAGAGACAGATTCCATGACTTGTAAGGGGGGTGCAACAGGTAAATTTCGGGTGCTACTGGACTAGATGATCACAATGGTTCCTTCTGGCCCTGGAATTTATGCACCTAATAAACTAGACAACTGTAGGATTGAAAACATATGAACAGCCATATTGCGTTGTCCATGTAGCCCAGTATCTTATCTTTCCAGCGGTGACCAGTGCCAGGTGCCCCAGAGGGAACCAAGAGAACAGGAAATCATCAAATGATCCCTCCTGTCACCCATTCCCAGCTTCTGACAAACAGAGGCTAAGCACGCCCTTCCTGCCCTTCCTGGACCTTTCCTACATGAACTTACCTAGTTCTTTTTGAGCCCGGTTATACTCTTGAACTTCGCAACATTTTCTGGCAAGGAGTTCCACAGGTTGACTTTGAGTTGTGTAAAGGAATACTTTCTTCCATTTGTTTTAAACCTGCTCCCTATAAATTTCATTTGGTGACCCCTAGTTATTGTGTTATGGGTAGAAGTAAATAACTCTTCTTTAGCTTCAGAGGGTTAGCTGTGTTAGTCCATAACTAAAAAAAAAATTAAACAATGAATAGTCCTGCAGCACCTTAGGGACTAACAAAAAATGTAGATGAAGAAGTGGGTTGTGCCCACGAAAGCGCATGATACCACCTACATTTTTTGTTAGTCTCTAGAGTGCTGCAGAACTATTCATTGTTTTTTAATTCTTCTTTATTCACTTTTTCCATGCCAGTCATTATTTTATTGACCTTTATCATATCCCCAAACCTTAGTCAACTCTTTTCCAATCTGCAAAGTCCCAGTCTTATTAATCTCACCTCATATGGCAGCCATTCCAAAACCATTTTTGTTGCTCTTTCCTGAACTTTTTCCAATTCCAACATATCTTTGCTGAGATGAGCCAGCCACATATTCACACAGTATTCAAGATGTGGGCATACCATGGAGTTATACAGAAGAAGTAAGATATTCTCTGTCTTATTCTCTATCCCTTTCTTAATGATTCCTAAAATTGTTTTGCTTTTTTGACTGCTGCTGCACACTAAGTGGATGTTTTCAGAGAGCTATCCTCAATGACTCCAAGATCTCTCTTGAGTGGTCACAGCTAATTCAGTTTCCAGAACCAAACACCTTTATTTTACCCCTTTCCCGGTCCCATTCCCACTCCACACCAACTCCTAGGCTCTGCCCTTGCAGTCCATCTCCTCTCCCCCTCCCTCACTTTCACAAATCTGGGGCAGGGGGTTGGCGTATGGGAGCAGGCAAGGCTCTGGCAGGGAGTATGGGCTCTATGGTGTGGCCAAGCTGACAGGTTTGGGGTGTAGGACGAGCTCAGGACTGAGGCAGAAGTTTGGGGGGGAGGGGAGCATGAGGGCTCTGGTTAGAGGTGCCGACTCAGGAGTGGAGCCAGAGATGAGGGGCTTGGGATTCAGAAGGTCTCTAGGCTGGGGGTGAAGAGTTTGGATTGCAGCAGGGACTCCAGGCTGGGGCCGTGAGGTTTGGGGTATAGGAAGAGGCTCAGGGTTGGGACAGAGAGCTTGAACAGTAGGTTAGCATGTGGGAGGAATTCAGGAGTCCAGCTGGCACTTACGTAAGTCAGCTCCCGGGAAACAGCCAGTGAGTGCCTGCATCTGCTAGGTGGGAGGCCAGGGACACTCCACACACTTCCCATGTCCACAGACACTGCCCATTGCAACTCCCATTGGTTGCAGTTCCTGGCCAATACAAATTGCAAAGCCAGTGCTCAGGGGTTGTGGTCCTGAGAAGCCTCCCTGGCCCCCTATGCATCTAGGAACTGCAGAGATTTGCCGGCTGCTTCCTGGAGCTGTGGGAAGCCAGGACAGGTAGGAAGCCTTCCTTAGCCCCACTGTGCCACAAACACACTTTTAATGGTCCAGTTGGCAGTGCTCACCTGAGTTTCCAGGATCCCTTTTCAACCGGGCATTATGGTTGAAAACCAGACACCTGGCCACCCTAGACAGCTGGCAGCAAAGCCACATCATGCCACAAGGAGGTGTGCTCAATGCGTTGCTCTGGAATAGCTTCTTTAACAGATTTTGTTTAGAAATTGTACCTTAAGCAACTCAGATACAGTATTCTACAGCCTCCCTCCAACAACTGGAACAAATTATGAAGGAACTTGTTTTATCCCTAGACACATGAGGGCAGTCATTTTTGGATCATTAGTCATGCTTGAGAACTTTGGGGAGTTCTATGTCTGTGTTATGCAGGTGGTCAGACTAGATGACCACAGTGATCCCTTATTACCTGGAAATCTATTAATATAATGTTGATACTTTTACTCCTCATTTAATTTTCCCCATATTTCTCTACTTGCAGCATTTGGTAACAGACCTATGAATTTAAATCAGACTGGACTAATAAGTACAACCATGAAGAAGAGCTTATAGGTCAGTGGTGGGGAACCTAAGGCCTGGAGGCCAGATGGTGCCCCCAGCTTACCTGGATCTGGCCCCGAGGCTCAGGGCTCCCCCTCAGGATTGGGGAGCCCACGCTGGTGAGGGGTAGATTTTTTTTTGTTCCTCACTTAGGTATAACCTTGACTGATTTTTCTGTGGGTTAGTGGCACCTGACCCAAATAACGTTCCCACCCCCGTTATAGGTGACATAAGTATAACTTGATCAATAAGTTATCACTTTCTTTTTAAGATTTTGCCTTTTAGTTGGTTTTATGGCATAAACACAGGTTGGTCTTCGTAATTTGTGGGGTGCTGAAAATGAACAAAGGCTGCACCTAAAAGTAGCAGATGTTGAAATGCTGCTGACAGGTCTGGAATAGGAACATAAATTATCATTACAACTATGTTTCAGAAATGATGATGACATTAAAATGTCTCATTTGCAGGATCATCAGACTCATCAATTCGTCTGTGCTTTCAATAGACACATTTCAATCAACGGAATATCTGAACTTGAAGGAGCCAAAGGAATTAATTTTCTGTATTTTGAAAAAGCATAAAAATCCTTTCTATTTCCCTACTTAATGATTCTTGACAATATTTTACATTTAAATTTAAATGAATGATCAATTTTCATTTCAGACCCCACAATCACTTGTCTCCTTCCACTTCCTCAACTTTAGGCACACTGAATTGGATACTTTCATGGTGTTGTTCAGTTAAAAAGATAAGCAAATTCCTGTTTTGATTCTGAAGACTCTATATGACTTGACATTCATTATAGACTCATTGCATCAAATGCCCTGCAGTTATTAGATTTTAGCAAATTGGGTCTCCCCTAATAGTTTACAACTCCACCCAAAAGCAATTTCTTTTGTGACTAACGATTGTTGAATCTATCCAACAGCCAAAACCATGTCTCAGACCATTGATGGCTGCATCTATTTTCCTAGGCATCTTGTTAACTCTGTACTTCACTTATTGTTTCCTAACAGAGATATTACAAAGAAGAAGTTACTCACTTTGCACAGTAACAATGGTTCTTTGGTATGTCTATTGCTAAAAGCACTCAACGATAGGAGCATTACTGTCTTTGCACTTCTGATTGGAGATCTTTGGTAGCAATGTCTCTTTGGACTATTCATAGATACTCACCACCTCGTGCTCTGCCTCAAGGCTAACTAGCACAGGTGAATCAGTTCTATACCACAGAGTCCCAGCTGAAAAAGAGGGGAGGAGCATGGCTGTGAAGCACCCATAGGGACAAACATTTCAAAGCACTCTTGATACTGCACAAGGTGAGTAGCTTCCTCTTCTTCTTTGTTAGTGCCCCAATAGGTACTCCACTGTAGGTGATTCCTGAGCAGTATCCCAGTGGAAAATTGGGGCTTCAGAATTGAGTCTATTATTGATGACAATACTGCTGAGCTAAAGATGGTGTTGGAAGCAGAGTCTCTGGTAATCATATAGTGTTCTGTGAAGGTATGCTCAGAAACCCAAACGCCCACCCTACAGATTTCCAAGATAGAAACATTCTTGAAGAAGGTGACAAGAGGTAAAAACTGATAGTGCGTGCAGTTTCCAGATGGAGGCAAAACATTGAAAACACAATAGCGGTGGCTGATTCAGTTCCAGACTCATTTGGTGAGTCTCTGGTGAAATTGCTGTACCTTTTTGGACCTTTACTCACTGTAGAGAAAAAATTTAGGAGTACAGATACCAGAGTACAAAATATATTGGAAGGACAGAACATGTCGTGCTGATGGGGGAGTGGCACTATATGTGAAAGAAAATGTAGAATCAAATAAAGTAAAAATCTTAAATGAGCCAAAATGTTCCATAGAATCTCTATGGATAGTAATTCCGTGCTCCAATAATAAGAATGTAGCAGTAGGGATATATTATTGACCACCTGATCAGGATAGTGATAGTGACTATGAAATGTTAAGGGAGATTAGAGAGGCTATCAAATTAAAAAACTCGATAATAGTGGGGGATTTCAACTATCCCCATATTGAGTTGGTACACGTCACCTCAGGAAAGGATGCACAGATAAAATTTCTTGATACCTTAAATGACTGCTTCTTTGAGCAGCTGGTTCTGGAAACCACAAGGGGAGAGGCAATTCTTGATTTAGTCCTAAGTGAAGTGCAGGATCTGGTTCAAGAGGTAAATTATAACTGGACCAGTTGGAAATAGTGACCATAATATAATAAAATGTAACATCCCTGTGGTGGGAAAAACATCTCAACAGCCCAACACTGTGGCATTTAATTTCAGAAAGGGGAACTACACAAAAATGAGGAAGTTAGTTAAACAGAAATTAAAAGGTAAAGTGACAAAAGTAAAATCTCTGCAAGCTGAATGGAAACTTTTCAAAGACACCATAATAGAGGCCCAACTTAAATGTATACCCCAAATTAAAAAAACACAGTAAGAGAACAAAAAAAGTGCCACCGTGGCTTAACAACCAGGTAAAAGAAGCAGAAACAGATTAAAACATTTCTTTTAAAAAGTGGAAGTCAAATCCTAGTGAGGAATATAGAAAGGAGCCTAAACTTTGTCAAGTTAAATTGTAAAATATAATAAGAAAAGCCAAAAAGGAGTTTGAAGAACAGCTAGCCAAAAACTCAAAAAGTAATAGTAAAATGTTTTTTAAGTACATCAGAAGCAGGGAGCTGGCTAAATAACCAGTGGGGCCCTTGGATGATCAAGATGCTAAAAGAGCACTCAAAGATGATAAAGTCATAGCGGAGAAGCTAAATGAATTCTTTGCTTCAGTCTTCATGGCTGAGGATATCGGGGAGATTCCCAAACCTGAGCCATTTTTTTAGGTGACAAATCTGAGGAATTGTCCCAAATTGAGGTGTCATTAGAGGAGGTTTTGGAACAAACTGATAAACTTAACAGTAACAAGTCACCGGGACCACCATGGGAAACTGTGGAACTATTAACTGGTTTGTAACCTATCCTTTAAATTGGCTTCCATATCTAATGATTGGAAGATAGCTAACATGACACCAATATTTAAAAAGGGGTCTAGAGGTGATCCTGTCAATTACACACTGATAAGTCTAACATCAGTACCAGGCAAATAAGTTGAAACTATAGTAAAGAATAAAATTGTCAGACACATGGATGAATATAATTTGCTGGAGGACAGTCAACATGGTTTCTGTAAAGGGAAATCATGCCTTACTAATCTGCTAGAGTTCTTTGAGGGGGGTCAACAAACGTGGACAAAGGGGATCCAGTGGATATAGTATACTTAGTTTTCCAGAAAGCCTTTAACAAGGTCCCTCACCAAAGGCTCTTAAGTAAAGTAAGTTGTTGTGGGATAAGAGGGTCCTTTCGTGGACTGATAACTGGTTAAAGGACAGGAAACAAAGGGTAGGAATAAATGGTAAGTTTTCTGAGTGGAGAGAGGTAACTAGTGGGGTCCTGCAAGGGTCTGTCCTGGGACCCATCTTATTCAACTTATTTATAAATGATCTAGAAAAAGGGGTAAACAGGCATGTGGCAAAATTTGCAGATGATACCAAACTGCTCAAGATATTTAAGACTGAAGCAGACTGTGAAGAGCTTCAAAAAGATCTCACCAAACTAAGTGACTAGGCAACAAAATGGCAAATGAAATTTAATGTTGATAAATGTAAAATAATGTACATTGGAAAAAATAATCCCAACTATTTATAGAATATGATGGGGACTAATTTGGCTACAACTACTCAAGAGAAAATCTTGCAGTCATTGTGGATAGTTCTCCACTCAGTCAAATATCCACTCAGTGTGCAGGGGCAGTCAAAAAAAGCAAATAGAATGCTAGGAGTCATTAAAAAAGGGGCAGAGAATAAAACAGAAAATATTTTATTGCCTCTATATAAAACCACGGTACACCCACATCTTGAATGCTGTGTACAGATGTGGTCGCCACATCTCAAAAAAGATATATTGGCACTGGAAAAGGTTCAGAAAAGGACAACAAAAATGGTTAAGGGTTTGGAGTGGGTCCCATATGAAGAGAGATTAAAAAGACGTGGACTTTTCAGCTTAGAAAAGAGGAGACTAAGTGGGGATATGATACAGATCTATAAAATCATGACTGGTATGGAAAAAGGGGATAAAGAAAAGTTATTTACTTATTCCCACAATAAAAGAACTAGGGGTCACCAAATGAAATTAATAGGCAGAAGGTTTAAAACAAACAAAAAGAAGTTTTTCTGCACTCAGCGCACAGTCAACCTATGGAACTCCTTGCCAGAGGATGCGGTGAAGGCTAGAACTATAACAGGGTTCAAAAAGAGCTAGAGGTTAGGTCCATCAATGGAGGTTAAGTCCATCAATGACTATTAGCCAGGATGGGTAGGAATGGTATCCCTAGCCTCTGTTTCTCTGCAGGTGGGTGACAGGGGAGGGATCACATGAGGATTACCTTTTGTGATCCCTCCCTCTGGGGCATCTGGTATTGGCCATTGTCAGCAGACAGGATACTGGGCTAAATGGACCTTTGGTATGACCCGGTATGGCTGTTCTTATGTTCTTACGTTCTTATATTATTATGGTAATGTTTAGGGTAAAAGGTCAGGAGGTGAATTAGTTTGGTTTATGTGAAAAGACAAAGTCATTTTGGGGATGTACTTCAGGTGTGATCTAGGAGTAACACTGTACTTAAAGAATAGTGCGGAGGGTGTGTGTGTGCGGTTAGTGCTGCTATTGCTTCCATTTTCCTCACCAAAACAATGGCTATCAAGAATGTAGTCTTCATTGACAACTATGTGAACAAACAAGAGACATTAGGTTTAAAGGATGGCATAGTCAGGCTTTTAAAAACTAGATTTAGATTTCACATTGAGTGGGTTGTCTGGGTTGGGACAGTGGTTCACTATGCCCTTGTGGGGCATAAATTAAGCCCTATGTGGGGAAAAATTAAGCATCCTTCTATTTGCTGATGGAAAGCAACAGCCACAAGGTGTACTTTGAGTCAACTGAAGGATAGACCTTATCTCTTGAGATGGAGCAGATAGTTCAACACCATGAAGAGAGTGGAAGATGCTGCGGGGTTTGGGTTCAGCCCATCATAAAGATATGGACCATTTGAAAAATCTGGAACCAGATTGTGAACCTTCCCACCAATATTAAGGGGCGTTCACATTTTGAACTTTACTTAGGGTCCATCTCTATCCTCTACCATGTCAGAATGCAGTCATATATATACAGAGATTATCCCGGTCTAATTAATGCAACAAAGAAATACTCTTGCTCAGAAAGTAACTTCTGAGGAAATAAAAATTTTGGCGCACACATCATTCAGAAGCACAAGAAATGCCTGCATTAACTTTTGTTAAACTCAAGTAAGTTCCATAGCAACCCAAGCATTATCTTTGTGGTGCATAAAATAGACATAATAAAGAAGCTGAGAGTCTTTGACAGCAATCATGGGTTTTGACCACTTAATTAATTATCTACGATGCTGACTTCAGTCCAAGTATTCTCCTTCAAAGATATAAGCATCAGTAGAGTATTTTGCCTACTAGTAATGCACTTCATTTTCTGCTCCATGATAAAAATCAATCTCTGATGTACAACACAAAATGCAGAGGATCCCAAACTGAAATCTTCACATTAAACTTTGATATGTCCAATGACAAGAACATCACCACATTGTCAAGGTTCCTTTTTTAGATTCATGAGTGGGTATAATTAATGGCTTAACTAAAAATACTGTCAGAAAACCACCTTGTTTAAAACAAATGCAAGTCTCCCTCCCCCTCTGTGCTGCACCACAAGATAATGACTGTTAACATAAACTGGCTGAGGCAAAACTGAATCTAGGGGTAAGAGTGGTAAAGGAGGCAGTCTGCAATTGAAATTCTAGGACAATTAATTTATATTGCCTTCTGAGTATAGTGGAGTCATTTACTGACAAATCAGATGTTAAAAAACCCACACAGATATATGATGATTATAAAAGCTACATATGATTTTTGAAAAAATCAACTATCACTGATGAAAAATATTGTATGATGGAATATCCACCTCTCTTATTGCTGAGGCCGAGACCTATTGGATATGTCTTCTCATGCTGTCCTATCATCTTTCAATTCGTGGAATGTGCAAAGGAATAACCCCCATTACCCAGCCTGATTCAAGAAAGCCATTTACTTTATAGTGGATTCTATGTGGTTCACTGAAACATGACTGCTTTACAGACTTGTGTTTTTTCACATTAAATCTCTGGATTAAGAATACCAGTGTCCTCTGTTTCTGAACATAAGGCTGGGTATACATCAGCATATGCCTTGTTCTAAAGTGGCATAATTCATTCTGAACACACACCACTACCATCTAATAAAGAAAAATATATATATTCCCTCAATATATATATTGGCTCTCCCTTGCTTTCACTTTGCAAACTGTTGTTCATTTTTTAATTTTTGTTTTTCAACAAATTATTATTCAAATACAAAGAGGTAATACAAACGCTGCTAGTTTAAGGTGTCCTTCAGTAGGTACAATAGCCAGAGTCACAGAAAGAGAAAAACAAATCGAGTCATGTGTTTATAACCTGCTTTTTATTTGTGTGAGCAAAACCAATCTCCCATTCTCCATAGCCGCTCACACACTCAGGCTGGTGCCCTTTGACCATGTGCCACAATAACCATTTAAGTAGTGGGATGCTCATCACATCTACTCTCCAAATAAAACATACGATGCATCTCTGTTGTCTTTTGCCATTATAAAAAAGTGAATCTCCTTAGCATTTGTAAATGGATACCTGGAGTTCAATTGGCCATGTACACAGAATCTTCACCATTATTCACCAAGTTATTTTGTTTTAAAATTGCCTATATCACACATGGACAGGTGTATGTTTGAGTTGTCGGACTTGTTTTCTTTCACCACTATCATTTCTGTATTATGCAGACAATATGATTATGGAAACAAATGTGCAAATACCTCATATTTCCTTGTTAAGGTTATGGTCTACATTTAATTATGGAAATTGATAGCCCCATTGTACATGGTTGTTAAAAAAAGAAAAGTGAAGTAAAACAAGCACACATTGCGTTGGCCTGTAGGTTGACACAAAGAGGCTGTATACTTTTTAACTAAACTACCTCATTAAATTTTAGGAGTCTATTATTTCTTGTCTTATTATTTTAAATACAATAATATGGGTTATGTGACTCATGCATAGTAACTCAGGACAGATTTCATTCTGATGTGCACTGCATTAGTCATGCTTTTCTCTAACATTAATGATATAGTATGCAGCCTCTGCACTTGCTATTGTATCTTAGAAAAATACTACTATATTATCTAGTGCTGCAATTAACAATGGAATATAAACAAACATCACTCAAAAGCGGCTTCTGGAATTCAGGAGGAGATGGGGGGGAACCATTCTCTTCTTTTACATTCTTTTATTGATACTACTGCAGAGAGTTCATTGCTGCATAATAATTCTGCTATTTCATGTCAGAAATATGAGCTGAAAGAGAAAAGTATAAAGGCCATAGAAGATGAAGCTAAGAAGCACAAAGGGAAGGTTTATGATAAATCTTTTGTCCTAAGAAACAAAGGACTGCCAGAACCATTTGAAAAGTAGTGTAATTCAAAACCAACAAAAATATGGTTCCTGGTCCATTAATATGGGAGCCAGCTCCTGCTCACCCCTAATTCAGTGGTTCTCTACCTTTCTAGACTATTGTACCTCTTTCAGGAGTCTGACTGGTCTTTTGTTTCCCTACCCCAAGTTTCACCTCACTTAAAAACTACTTGCTTACAAAATTAGACATAAAAATATAAAAATATCACAGCACATTACTACTGAAAAAAATACTTCCTTTCTCATTTTGGCTGTATGAAATTTAAGTTTGTACTGATTTTGCTAGTGATTTTTAGGAGACCTGTTGTAAATCAGTCAAATATCTAAATGAGTTGATGTACCCACAGGGGCCGTGTCTAGACTACGAGGTATCCCGGAAAAACTCTGCCGCTCCAGGCAATGTGTATGCTCTTCCACTTATTTTGGGAGCAGATGCGCTCTTTTGGAAGCCCTGTCTTCCTCCTCCCATGAGGAAGAAGGGCTCTTCCAAAAGAAGGTTTTTTTCTGAAATTTGGCTCAGTGTAGACCGGCCAAATTTTGGAAAAGCCTCTTCCAAAAAAACTATTGGAAAAAGATACGCAAATTGTGGAGCACGATTTGCATACCTTTTTTCCGATAAAGCCCCGTAGTGTAGACATAGCCTGGGAGACATCTACGTAACCCAAAGGATTCATGTATGTCTGGCAGAGAACCAATTCCTTTATTAATCTGTGGCAGAACCCTGTTAGCCTATGTTAAACGACTTATAGACTCTTCTTCTTTGGCAAAGTTGAACAAATTTAGGCAAGTCTCATCTTTTAGTTGTTCATCTCTAATTTTCTGAAGTCAGCTGGCAGAAGCTGAAATTGCTGCCAGACCAAGGTTAATATAGGCTTTGGAATATTTCTCTACAGCCTTTTCATCCATTGGTGGCTACTTAACTGTGGCTCTAGATAGACTTTCTGCTGCTATTACTTCCCCTGGCACATATTCAATAGACTATTTATCACAAAAGACAACTAGACCTCTGGTGAATAGAATAAAGAGGCAAATGAAATGGTGGCTGCCTAGAAAAGGGGTGATAGTGATGGAGCATGTCTCTCTCCCTCTCAAGTTTGGAACCCCTTCATCCTGATCCCACTAGGGGTTCAATCACCTCTTTGCTGGGCCACTTATTGTATTCATTCCTCTCCTCCTGAGTGCAGATTGTGCAGCTCAACCTGGACCAGGTTGGTGAGACTGAGCAGGCTAATGGCAAGTTAGGCTAGCAACTGAATGGAAGAAGTGGGGGAAAATACACTATAACTAAGCCATATCCATGTAAAGGAGATCACTTTGGGGTTATGTCTACACTGCAGAGTTTTTTCGGAATAAAGGTTGTTTTCCTGAAAAAACTTCACTTATGTCCACACTGCAATTGCGTTGTTTCAACAACAAAAAATCAGAAGAACAGAGGGGTTTTTCCGACATTGGTAAACTTCTTTCTACGAGTAAGAATCCTTTTTCCGAAAGGGCTCTTTCATTAAAAGGTGTGTGTGGACGGGGAAGAGGGAGTTCTTTTGAAAGAAGAGGAAAGAGGAAAAAGCACAGGTGCCCTGGTGGCCACTCAGTCCATAGTAATCACAGCTTAAATGAGAGATAGCGCCCATTCAGTGTGGATGCTATCTTTTGAAAAAGCAGATCACTTTTTCAATGCACTTTTGCTGTGTGGATGCTCTCTTTCAGAAGAAGTTTTTTTGGAAGATCTCTTCTGAAAAGCTTCTTCTGAAAGAAGCCTACAGTCTAGACACAGCCCTTGGAGAATGACTTCAATGTGATACGAAAATAGCTTCCTTCTCCCTTCTCTGAATTTACCCTTCTCAGACAATTGGGAACTGGCCTTCTAATGCTGGTTTTATTAATATTTCAGATTCCAGGTTGTCAAGCTTAATGGATGATATGGGCTTGAGAGTGAATGACAAGGTGAGTTCAGTTGACCAGTTGTTTGTCAACTAAATGTCCATATCCAAATAATATTGACCTGTTCAAAAAGTGTTGCATGGATTAGTTATATATTGCATGTAAAGTGCTTTGAGATCCTCACACAAAACCTTCTATTAGAAATATTATTAAAATAAGGATGGTTCTAAACCATTCTGCTCTCTTGTTGGCATTTATGGTCTTAAAAGACTTATGTTTAGCATATACTCAATTGGTCATAATTTAGAGAAACATTGTTTATTTAACTCTTTTACTTTTTTCCTCGTAAATCAGCCTTTTAAGGTCCCTTCATCATTTTTATTGCACTTTACTGCTGATAGTATTCATAACTAAAGTATCCACAATTTCAATAAGCAAGAGAAGAAGAAAAACAAAAGATCAAAATTGGAGTTAAATAAAACGCACCACAACTTGGATACTCTGCTGTGATCCTAAAGATCTGCCCACAAACGTGCTTGTATATCTTATCCCAGTTTGTAGAAAAATGTTTTGTGAAATCATGTAGAATATTTAAGATCTGTCATGTTTCAAAAGTAGTTATCACTTTTATTCAAGAGCAGTACGTGGCTTGGCTGGCAAATACATTTTTGATTATCAAATATTTACAATATCCCCATCCTAGTGGTTTCAGGTTAGAACAAGGATACTTGTTTCTCCCTATAAGGATGATGAATACTAGAAGCACAACACTGAAGGCTTTATGGTTGAGGTACATGTTTCAATGAAACTATATAATTGGATCAATATTCCTGATGGGAGCAAGGACCTACTCTACTGGCTCTCTCATACAGTCAGCTTTATAAACTAGATTATTTTCAAAGTTTTACTTTATGAGTGGAAGAAAATCCCATAGGAGTTAAGGATAAACATCTTGTCTTGTAGTTTGTTAAGCAGAGCTCATATATACAGAGCAATCATTTAGACTTTGGAAACAGGTTCTGTATTTTGTATATATGTTGGGTGTTTGTATATAAGAAAACATGCATCCACTCCCCTGTATACACACACAAAAAAATGGAGGCAGAAACGATGATCAACTTAATTTTAGATATATTGAAGTCATGTTGTTGTGCATTGGTTTTACTTTTAGAAATGAAGAGAATTAGAAAATTGTTACTTTTCTCCAAAGGAATACACCCATTAAAATGTGATAAAATAATCAGTTTTAATTTATCAAAAGTTATAGTGGCACAGCTTGCATTAGCTCTGCTCCTTTATTAAGGGTCTGTCAGGGTTTCATTGCAAATCTATTATTTGAGGGGTTTAAAACTCAGCCACTTTAAATTTGCTTATGTATGAAACCGGGCCAAAAGGGGTATCACTGTAGATTGTTTTTATGTAATTTAACTGTTATATTTAATGTATTAATTACCTTGGTTATTTTGAGATTGCAGGTGCGTAGGAAAATGCAGAATTCAGATGTGTAAAAAAAGAGAAAAGCATAAAATGTAAGGAATTTTTTTTACTTGAAAAACTGGTCTCTGTGAGCTCCTTTATATCGCAGCAGGTAAGTTGGACTTATTCATTTGTCAGCAGGGGGATATATTACAAATGAATACTATATGCATTTTTCCTGCATAACCTCATATAATTTTTAAAAAGTATCAAACTTGTGACCAAAGTTAGTTAAGCAGAGAGATATAGCCACTCTGAAAGATATATAGAGAGATATAGCTCTACAATTGTGACCTCATTGAACATGCCACTACCCTACAGAGAAGTTTACCTTTTTTGGAAAGTATTCGTGTAATATACATACACTTTCCTCTCTATGTTACTTCAAAGATTTGAACAAAGGTGTAATTCTAAGCTTATCTTGGATGTGAATAGCAGAATCTTCATTCCAACCTCGTCCTCGTGAAAAGTGCCTTGAAAGAACAAGATCTGGAATTTGTTCCTGACTGAGGTAGTGGAGTTCACAACTGTGAGCATAGCAATATATATCAGGCATTGTGGGACAGCTGCTGGAAGAATTTTAGGGTCAACAGAGGTAATGCAGTATCTACATTCACAGTGTGTTGACCTCTGGTGCAACTCAGAGAAGTGGCCTCTTACTTATCAGTGTAATTAAGAGCTTTCATCAGTAGAAGACAAATTTAAGTGTAGATACATACAAAGTTAGGTTGATGAAAGGCAACTTACGTTGACCTAGACTTGAAGTGTAGACCAGGTCTAAGGCTAATATGTGAGTTTTGGGGGAACTCACAGACCTTTGTTTAGTGTCACCTGAAGACACTCCAAAACATGTCTAATGAGGCATTTATGACTATTAATGTTGTAAGTCACAATAAATGGAAGAAATGAGCCCAATTACTATGATACATAGAAATTATTGAAGTTTTGAGACTTTGCCTGGAAAAGTCACTCCTGGCTTTTTATCAGTCATTTCATTAGTCATCGCTTTTCAGTCTGTCAGTCATTATCTCACTAAAGTCATGAAGAATGAAACAGTATCTGAGGATTAGGGTGAAATATGGGAACATGATGAACATGGGACACACAGCATAATAGAAGAGACAGTTTTCTGAGGAGAACTTCTGAGAACCAGCTGTGCTTCAAATAAGGGAGTGACTAGGATAAGAGACTCACCTTGTGCAGTAACTCAAGTTCTTCAAGATGTGCATCCCGGTGGGCTCACCACTTCAGGGGTGTGTATGTGTGTCCTGTGCCTTTGATTGGAGATTTTTAGTAGCAAGCCTGTACAGCCCATGCATATGCCCTCTATAAGGCTGAATGTGCAAACCAACCTCAGAGGAAACTACTAAGCAGAGGGGAGGAACTGAGTAGTGAAGTACTCATAGGGACACAAATCTTGAAGAACTTCAGTTACTGTGTAAGGTCAGTGTCATCCCCTTCTTCTTTAAGTAGTGTCCCTGTTAGTGCTGCGCTTCAGGTGATTCCTTAGCAGTAATGCCTTAAGGAGGTGGGAGTTTCAGAACAGAATACTTCAGAGATGAAAGATTTGCGTGGCTACCTGCAGCTTCTGATGTTGCAGCCTGAACCAAATAATAATGAGTATAAAAAGCATGCACCAAAGCCCATGTTGGAGCTTTGCAGATTTCAGCAACTGGAGAGTTCTAGAGTAGGCCTGTGGCTGGAGATTGTGATCTAGTAGAATGTGAAAACTTAGCAGAACCACAACAGGCAATAACACATCCAGAGATCCATTTAGAAAGTCTCTGAGTGGAGACAGACCTATCTGCAATAGAAACAAGACATCTAAGGGGTCTTCATGAATGGCCTGTTTCTGTCAAGTAAAGGCTAATCTTCTCTTAACATCTAGTCTATGGAAGGCAGATTCCTGTGTGGACTAATGCAGCTTAGGAAAGAAAACTGGAAGGTGAATAGTTTGGTTAATGTGCAACTCAAAAGAAATCTTATGTAAAAATGTTGGACAGGGTTGAAATGATACCTTCTTCTTGGAAGAAAACACAACTGATGGTGGGACTGTCATTCCCAGCCTCATCTCTCCAACCCATTGGCTTGCATGGGGTCAAGATCATAATTCAGATGCTTCAGAGGAAGGTATAACATCCCCATAATGGAAAATTAGTAATATTTCCAAGGGGAAGGTTTCTTAGGAATGCATGCAAACCATGCTTTGAACATGAGGATTTATAGCTACTGTCTATCTTACACAGAGTTACTATTTTTTTAAAATATGGTTAGCTCTCTAATGAGAGGTGCGGAATCTATGAGAGTTGAAGGTGTTTTGCAACTTTGAAATGTGAGCTATTTCTATTTAGGGACATAAATATGGATTTATGAGCCTAACCATAGGCAGCCAGGTTTGAAAAAAATTAGCTGAAAACGACAGAAATTAGCAATTAGAAGGATGAGAACAAAAATGGCCAAAAGCCATAAAATGTTAAAAGATTTTTGTTGTCTAATTTGTGAAAACATTTCAGCACTCTTGATATCATCGTATTCTTTTCCCAATTTGCAATTTTGCTTGTATTTAGTTTTATAAAACACAATATTTTAAACCTATCCTTAATGTATATTATGTCTATAGCCCACTTTCTAATCATAATTAAAACTGTAAATCTAGAATAAAGCCTTTGGCATCTATGGAGTTACTTCAGATTTACAGTGGTTAAAATGAGAGGAGGATTTAGCTGGCTATTATGTCTATACAATGTACTATACTGGGCAGTGAGAGGTTGTTAGCAAAAAAATTGGATATTTTTTCCTCTTAAGAGGCACACGCGGTAATTTGTACTTGGCAGATAGCCATCTGGTCACTTAATATTTTAAATTTCTGAAATGAAATGCTTCTTAATAAACTACATATCAATAGCATGAAAATACCTCACTTATACTTGATTGACGTATAACAAGGTATGAACAATGTCTCTGTGTTGTAATGAAGTGAAGCAAGTCACCTCAGAAGCTAGACGATGCTGCCAAACATTTGAATTGTATCCAAAGTAAGTGTCTGTTTCTCTCTACAATCTACTTAATGCAGAATGTATTAGTATCTCAGTACTGCACAGCTGTGTTTCTCTATCGAAGGAGGATAATGCCTGCTTTCAGATTGGGGGGAAGGGAGTCCCTCCTAACTGGATTTGGTATCTTTATCTGCTTTCCAGTTGCTACTTATTTATTTTCAAATTATTTCATTCTGGCAACATTTTACATGCGCCAGTGGAACAAATGCTGTAAGAGGAGGTCAAGTGCCATGTCAACCTCCAGCTGTGTTTCAAGAAAAAACATTCAAGAAACGAAATGACTATGTGAGAAAACATAGCACTTTTGGACTTTTTCTGCATTTAGTTGCGGCATCAAACAAAATTACTTAATGATCTTAAAATCTGGGGTCCCATTCCTAATTGAAGTGACTGCAGACCTGTCTGCAATGGCTGAAATTGCTTTTATAACCTGATATTTTCCTCCCCCAAATCCTCATGCTGGAACCTCTGTCACAAGTTGCAGCATTATCCCATTCACCCTGGCCCATGCCTCTACTCCAGTGGTGGGCAATCTACAGCCCATGATCCACATGTGCCTACTACAGTAATCTGATTGTGGGCCATGAGATGTTTTGCTGACATGGCACTGCCCCCTTCCCTGCAGCTCCCAGTGGCTGTGGTTTGCTATTCCTGGCCAACAGGAGCTAAGGATGTTCTGGCTTCCACTTCCCACAGCTCTGATTGGCTAGGAATGGCAAGCTGTGGGGAACATTACCTGCAGACAGTCAGTGTCAGAAAAAAAGTCTCACAGCTCACAGTCAGATTACTCTGATGGGCCACATATGACGCACAGGCCGCAAGTTGTCCACCAGTGCTGTACTCTGAACACACAGGTTGCTACGCACTATCTAAGCAATTTTCCCTTTGCACAGAGTCCACTGGAAATCTGTCCCCCTACTGTGCAGGAGAACTGCACTAGTTTTGCTGGCTGGTGAGCATCTCCATCCAATGAGATGAAACTTTTGGGAACCTCAATCTCCACCTACAGGCATTGCTTGGGTACACAGTAGCTTGAATTTATAAATCCCAATTTTCTTTTAATTTTTAACACTATAAATCAGAATTACTCCACTAAAATATCAAGGATGCTGAGAGAGTTGGCTGATGTGATTATAGAGCCACTGGGCATTATCTTTGAAAACTCATGGTTATCGGGATGATTGGAAAAAGGCAAATGAAGTATCCATTTTTAAAAAGGGAATAAAGAGGATCTGTGGAACTACAGACTAGTCAGCCTCACCTCAGTCCCTGGAAAAAAATCATGGAGCAGGTCTTCAAGGAATTTTGAAACACTTGGACAAGAGGAAGTTGATTAGGAACAATCAACATGAATTCACCAAGAGAAAGTCATGTCCTGGCCAACTTAATTGCCTTCTGTGATGACGTAACTAGCTCTGTGCATATGGGAAAAGTGGTGGATATGATACACTTTGACTTTAGCAAAGCTTTATATATGGTCCCTCATAGTAGCAAATTAAAGAAGTATGGCTTGGATGAATGGAATATAAGGTGGACCAAAAGCTGGCTAGATTGTCAGGCTCAACTGGTAGTGATCAACAACTCGATATCCAGCTGGCAGCTGGTATCAAGTGGAGTGCCCCCAGGAGTTAGTCCTGGCACTGGTTTTGTTCAACATCTTCATTAATAATCTGGATGATGGGAGAGGTAGATACGCTAGAGGGTAAGAATGGGATCCAGGGAGATCTAGACAAATTGGAAAATTGGGCCAAAAGAAATCTGATGAGATTCAACAAGGACAAGTGCAAAGTACTTTGAATGGAAGAATCCCATGCACCGCAATAGGCTGGAGACTGACTGGCTAAACAGCAGTTCTGCAGAAAATGATCTGAAGATTACAGTAGATGAGAAGCTGGATATGAGTCAACAGTGCCCTTGTTGCCAAGAAGGCTAGCAACATATTGGGCTGCATTAGTAGAAGCATTGCCAACAGATCGAGGTAAATGATCATTCCCCTCTATGCAGTACTGGTGAGACCACATCTCAAGTGTAACATCCAGTTTTGGGCTCCCAACTACAGAAAAGATGTGGACAAATTGGAGAGATTCCAAAGTAGGGCAACAAAAATGATTAGGGGGCTGGGGCACATGACTTATGAGGAGGGACTGAGGCAACTGGGTTCATTCTGCAGAAGAGAAGAATGAAGGAGGATTTGATAGCAGCCTTCAGCTACCTGTAGGGGGATTCCAAAGAGAATGGACATAGGCTATTCTCTGTAGTGGGAGATGATAGAACAAGACGCAATGGTCTGAAGTTGCAGTGGGGGAAATCTAGGATCGATATTAGGAAAAACTACTTCACTAAGAGGGTGGTGAAGCACTGGAATGGTTTGCCTAAGGAGGTGCTGGCATTTCCAACCTTAGAGGATTTTTAAGGCCAAGCTTGACAAAGCCTTGGCTGGGATGATTTAGTTGGGGTTGGTCCTGCTTTGAGTGGGGATGACCTTCTGAGGTCCCTTCCAACCCTACTCTTCTATGATTCTATGAAATCAGTAGAGTTATAAGGTACAATTCAGAAAAGCACTTAGGCACAGGCTGAGATCCATCCCTATTCAGGAATTCAGTGGGACTGAAACATGTGCTTAAAGATAAGATGCTTATGTACTTTTCTGAAAAAAGAATGTTCTCCTGATTTGAGGCCTATGTGAGAAGAGAATTCGGTTTACAGTTCTAAACTCTCCTTGGGACAGATCCTCATTTAGAGTAAATTGTGGTAACTCCAGTAGTTTCAATGGAGCTCTGTTGATGTATACAGGCTGAAGATTTGGCCCATGTACAACCACAATGTGATCATATCCAGTTTGTCCTTGCTTCTCTCTCTTTCTCTTTAATATATCTGCTTACTTTTCAAAGTGCTGTACATGAGCACTCTTTACATTCTCTAACAAATGATTTATTTACAACGCTAACACCTGCAAGTTCCATTCTCTTTGATTCAGGATTGTATGCCTCACCTTTCATCTTGGTTTTTGAGTGCTTTCCAGCAATACACAAGGTTACGTAAATAGCATCTGTCACGCATGGTTCCTTTTCCATTCTTCTGCCAAGAATGAATATTATATATGGTTTTTTCAACTGCCTTTTATCAGTTTAGGATTTGAGGACTTTGATTATGTCTTTGTACTTTGTCTACACCAGAAAGCTGCACTAGTTTAAGTAATTTCTTAACCTTGTTTGGCTAAACCAGTGCAACTCCTTGTGCAACACTGATGTCTATTTAAAAGTGGTTTATTTCATTCTGGCTTAAACAGAAGGTTGAATGACTTAAAGTGAACTGAAAAAGGCCTTGTTTAAACTCTTGTTTGCTGTATTGGTTTACTGTCACTTCTTTAGTTGAACTATTGCAACAATGTCAGGTAGACAAGGATTGTTATTTCATGCATCAAGTTATAATACTGCATAGGAGTTAATAATATGGCAATTAGTTCTGAAGATGTGCCGTACTTCAACAATGTGCTTTTTTTTTTTTAAACAGAAAACCAGTTTGTGAGCAAACTTTTTTCAGAAACATTTCAGTCTTCTTGGTTAAGTTCAGTTTATTAAGGGCAAACATTTTTTCAGCCACTCTGGGCCTAATCTAAAGACCTGACCATTCTTCTTCAATAAGGGAGTCAAGGAACCTAGTTGCAACACTGTTACAAGTCACAGCATAAACAGAAACTCTGTCCCCATAGCCAAATAAAAGATTTTATATAAGTTTAAGCTCTTAATCACATTTAAAGCAGTCTAGTTAATTAGGGTGTAGTTTAACTGTAAATGGCACACAAGTCCTGTATTTACTAATATAAACTTCTCTTCAGGACTTACACCATAGATTGTTTTGTAGTCCTCCAAATCTTTTATGTTATATTCATAAATGAAAAAAATATTGAAAATGTATCTGCTGGCAACAAAAAATATAATCAATAGAAGAAATACTTTACATGTCCACGCACACAGGAAAAAAAGTCTGGGGGGAAAAAAAGACTAAATCCATCCTAGCAGTAGTGTAGTGATTAAGGAAGCACAGTAACACTAAGAATAGAAATCATGTGACTTTTATCCCTGCAACTATTATTTAATAAATAATGGTGTACTCAGTCAACCACAATCTCACAATTATAAGGCCAGAGTGAAGTAGTTGCTGTGCAACTCTAATGCTGGTCACTTAGGAGAAAGTAGTATTTCAAACATAAACATTACTTACATTATACAGTGCTGTTTCACAGTCTTCTGACTTCATGGTGTGTGTGTTTTTGTGTGTGTGTGTGTGTGTGTGTGTGTGTGCAAGCAAATGTTCAGAAACAGGTTGGATTGTTCTTAATTTTAGTTTTGGTTATGGGAGATTCTGTGTAGAGGCAGTTGTCCTTGAGGATGGAGGTGTGCGGGGAGAAAGAGAATCTCTTTTCTGCCTTGATCTCTGATTAGAGTCTATTTTGGAGGTTCAATCACTCCCTGGGAACTGGGCATGATGTTGAGCTGAGATTCCCAAAAGAGGGAATTGCATTTATGCTCTTTGACCACCTCTGTTCGAAGGCTTGTTATGTGTATTTATATAACAAGTTACACTTAACACTCCGACTCATCATCACCAATTTCTGATTCACTGAGAATCCAACCAGCAATGTCCCAGACATCTACTACTGTTCAGAGGAGGAGCTATACTGGTCTCAGAAGAGGACCCCAGTGTCAGAAAAGGGAACAAAATAGATATAATGCCTCCATTCCTGCAGCCGCACAGTGGGTAAACTGAACCAAATACAGAACAAACACGTTAGTTAATAGCAGTCTAATTAAACCTGAACATTTAAAACCATGGCTAATACTTTTGTCATCCACTGATGTTATGTGGTGGTATTTGGTGGGCATCATGAACTAATGACTAGCCATGTAAGCCTTCTATACTTTTCCTTTCAAACATCCAACATCAGTGAAAATATCCCTTGCTATGAAATACTTTAAAAACTCCACCTTGGTAACTTTTTAAAATTAGAAAAATAATTAATTGTGTCTCAAATCACCTCACTGATCCTATCAACTGCAGCTAACAACTGCCTCTGTCTCCACAGCTAGGGCCTGATCCATCTCCCTTTTTTCTTCCCTGCTCCTCTTTAGGGACTCCATCCCACTATCTCCTACCATCTAAGTAAACTTGTGTCTCCTTCACTCATGCCTAGTTTGGATTCCTATAACCTACTGGTGCAAATAGAAACAATTTCTTGCCGGTACTGCACTCTTGAGAGAGACACAAGGGTGGGCATGTGACCTCCACATATGACCATCCATGTGACTTCTCCCCACCCCTAACCCGGGACTCCCATCCTTTCTGACACCCCCTTACCCATCTAAAATTTCACAACTGCATTTGTTACACAGATGCAGTTGTAAATGATACTTTGGGCCCCAGTGCCTCCTTTACTTCCAGGTGTCATTGAGGATCCAGAAGCACCTCAAATTGAAAATTTCTTAAATGAAAGAAGGCTAGGAAGGATAATCACCCACTTTTCCTTCACACAGCATCCATGCCTTCCTTATATCTAAAGTAAGCTTCTCTCAGCTTGCCATTATCTAAGTATTGTTCTTCACCAGGTGCTAGAAAGCAAAGATGTTGCACTGTTTGATAGAAAAGAGACATAGAACCGTGTGTGCCATGTGCATCTGGGTAGAACTACAGCGCAAATTGGTTTATTATTTTCCTCAACATGATGTGCAGGATGGTCGATCAGAATCAGTCTGGCAGAACAGATAACCAATTGATCAAAATCACATTCTATGAGCACTTGTTGGTGCCCAAATCCAGTTCCCACTGAAATCAAAAGGAGTTTTGCTACTGAGTTCAATGGGAAACAGGCTTTGATATTTAGAGAGGAAAAAAACAAACCTCTCAAACTAGGGCTATTTTGCTTATAGCACAGGTATCTGAGGGTACCTCTACACTACAGAGGAAGATTAAAGATGCCACTGTCAATTTTCCAGGATTTGAATTAGCAATCTAGTTAAGATAATTTGAAGTGAGAGGGGCACTATGGTTGATGCTGGTAACCCTGCTTTCACAAGCAGTAAGGGAAGTCAAAGGAAGAGTGTTCTCCTTTCAACTTCCTGCAGCGTAGACAGTGCCAAAAGTCAAGTTAAGAAGACATCTGACCTTTCTCCAGCAAGGGAGAAATCAGCAGTCAATGAGGCTAGAACGGTCTCTGTACCATATCCAATTCATAAGCCCATCTACAAAGGATCAAGGAAATATGAAGGCTCCAGATAATCTTAAGTCCTCAGTCCCTTGGTTAGAATGCCCTCATTAGTACATGTTCATAATACAAAGGCTGGAGTAGGAAAGAGGCAAAATGGAGATGTTTCCAGGGCAGGGCCTTTTAGCTTCTGCCAACTGCCAGGTAAAAGGAAATCTGTTTTCACCGTGAACGATGGTATTTGGAGTCACATTGGAAAGTTACATATCCATCATCTCACCCATATTCTAGTTAGAACATTCACAGGAAAAGTTCATTAGGTATAGACAGGCGTTTTCCAGGGTCCATTGTGACATAAGTGTTCCTGAACAGGTCATCCAGGGTATGTCTAGACTGCAGAGTTTTTCCAGTATACCAGAAGTTTAAAAAAAATCAGAAAAGCAGACACGTTTTTTCCAGCATCCCTGTAAACCTCATTCTATGAGGAAGAAGGGATGTTCCGGAAGAGGCTTTTTTTCTGACATTTGGCCCAGTGTAGACGGGCCAATTGTCAGAAAAGCCTCTTTCGGAAGGAAAGCGGGAAAAGATACACACATTTGCATATCTTTTTCCGATAGAGACAGCCCCAGTGAAGTATCAGCTATTTCACATACATGACTATTCCCAAAATAGATTCTGGAAAAATTATACCACATACCTGAGATTCTATGTGCCTGCCTCCACTGGAGTTCTGCTATTTGTTATGTAATAACACAGAGACAGCCAGTGATACGACTCTATTAAGCCTAGAAGGGCAAGGTAAATTTTTAGCTATTCAGGCATGACTGTGCCTTTAGTCAGTGAGGGCATACTGGCTGGCACACATTCAGGTTAATGGGCTTCTGTCTTCCTTTGCAGTTAACGTTTTAATGCTCATAAATCTGGTATGTGCTGAGGTAGTTTAAAGCATAACACAGGCTTTTAGGTTTGCAAATCTGTGAACCTCTGCCTCCTTGAGATTTATTTATTATTATTATTATGCTGGTCATAATGTGGGAGGATATCCTGTCCTCCCCCTGCTCATAAGATTACAACACACTCTTCTGAACACCAGTTGGGAGGAATTTGTTTTTCATTAAGCGGGACTGATTCTTTTCTCTTAGAACGTATATCATTTCTTTTCAGGTACACATGGATTAACACAGAAAACAATTGGGGCTGTTAAACTTTCTTCAAATTCCATAGAATATTAATTTCAACTGTATTTTCCAGTACAGTGATGAAATTGGTGTTTGTATATACAAACATCCACATGCTTAACTACCTACTTTCCCTCCAAATGTGTAGTATTTCAGTCTGTTTATATGGGAATTGGGTGAGGAGCCATTTCAGTATGTGTATGACTTATTAAAAGAAATTTTAAGCAGAACGGTATCCTAAACTGCATTGTGGTATTATATGCAAACACTGCATTTCAGTGGAAGAGTCAACATCCTTTCTAGGAACCGAACAGACTCCTGAAACTCTTACTACAAAAGTGGTCTGTAGTCATGCAAATGGTCCCCTTGCTTTCAGTGGGATTGATTTAATGATTAGGAGTTTACAGGACTAGGTTCCAAATTTGTAAATAGTTCTGGATGAAACTGGCAATGCCTGAGCTATCAGATCAGAAGGAGCTTCATTAAAATAAAGGTGGGCCGATGTGTGATAAGTCTTAGCTCTGCTGCTAAGATGAGGAACCTATTTTCAGCAGATTCCTGAGGCAGCTAGTTTAAGGCCATCAGAATCTGGCATTATAATCTTAATGTATGGTTCTCTTGCCCCAAAGTTGAAAAATGAGGCATTTTATTTCTTTGATTTGCTGCTCCAGTCCTAGTTAACAAAATGCATGTTAAACTATAGGGGCAACACACGGGGGGTAAAAGGGGAGGCACAAGGAAGCACATGTCCCCAACGGGCAGGAGTGGCAGGTGGCCACAGCCTCTGGATGACCTGGGGGATTAGCAGGGGGCCTGGAACTCACAGCAGAGGGTGGTCCCCTGCACTCACTGGCAGTGGTGGAGGGAAGCAGAGGGACATGGCCCTCATCTGCTCAGTTTCCCCTACTTCCAGCTGTGTTGCTCTGCTTCCTGCTGAGGAATGCAAGGAGGTGGTCCCGCTCCTCCCGTGAGCAACAGGCTGGGAGTTGGGGGAGCAGAGCAGAGCTGAGCAGGACAGGGCCTGTGCTTCCCCTGCCACTGCCTGTGACTGTGGGGGTTAGGGACTGACCCCTGCTGCTAGCACTAGACCTCTGCTAGCACACTGGGCCATTTCCCTTGGGGGAGGATGCTTGAGGGGAGAGGCAGGGAGTGGCAAAGCAGGAGCAGGGATGTGGCAGAGCAGGTGCAGGTCATGACTGGGGAGGAGCAGGGCCTGGGGTGGAGGAGGGGTTGTCCTGACCCTCCTCCCAGAGTAGGGGTGGCACGGGGAGGAGTCATGTGGGAGGGCCAGTCACATGGCTGGTGCCCCTCACTCCATGTCCCTCCTCAGCAGTCGGCCGTGTTAGACTAGTTTGACTGCAAAGAAAAATTCTGTGCACTTTGGATGTAACACCTGATTCCTGTCAAACTGAGACCTGGGCTGACATCAGTATCCAAACATCCTCTGGTCAGTACAAGCAGAGATTGTAAATGATTTGATCCTTGGAACTGGCGTGATATGGTATGAACATGGATAATTCAGACCTTCTGTCTCTCCCCTCCTCATCTTGAGGACTTCTCCTGCCCTGACCAATACAACAGCACAATGCATATGCTAACAAATGTAAGCAAGAGCTTCTTTTAAGTTTGTTAGCATATGTATTGTGGTGTTAAAACCATACAAAGAACGAATGCCCACCCTAGTATTAGCATCTGCATTCTGCTCCTTTAAAAAGCAGAATGGAGCTGGGTTAGCCCCAACTTCTTTCTGATACCTTCTATCCACTAAAAAAAATCTCTTGCAGGTACTGCGTACTGGAGTATACCCACCTACTTGCACTCCTACTGCAGCCCATCCTTCTCTTCAACTCTCTGCACACTATTTTCCTCTCTAATCTACTCATCATAACTTCTCATGCCATTCAGTCATTCTGGGACTACACACCTTTTTCCTCCTATGGAATTCCACCGTTTTTTCTCACAATCCCAGCTGTACCCAGCCTCCCATCTGGTGTTGAGATTGATGAACCCACTTTCCCCAGATTCCAGCTGATGTCTCAGATACCACCACTTGGTCACTCTGTCTGGTACTGTACCACCTCTTTCTCTCACTTCATATTTCACTCTTTCCTGGCAACAGGCTGCTACTACAATCTCTCCACCATTCTCCTTAACATTAACCAGTCAGAAGCAGAAAGGAATTTAATATATGTTCTACACTGAGGTTAAATAATTCAGGGACAGAAAGATTAAAGTGGGACTTTTAGAAGTTGCAGAGGAATTAACAACTATTTGTAAGCAGGAATAAAGTTTGGGGCTAAGAACAAGGAATATGTGAAGCAACCAGCAGAGCCAACAGCCTCCGTGGGCCCCTGGGCAAGGTGGTAGTGGTGGGGTGCTCCTGGAAGGGATGGGGCTTCAGACAGAAGGAGTGGGGCCATGGGCAGTGAGCCCTCATTGCTGCCCCCCAGCCTTCCATTCCACACTCCCACAGCAATTTAAAGGACCTTGAGGTCCGGCCACTACTGCTGTCATAGTGGTAGTGGCAGTGGCCAGGAAGCCTGGGCCCTTTGCCCTTCTCTCTTCACCCTTTCCCCCATTGTCAGGGCTGAGAGCAATCCATTTTTTCATGGAAAAAACAGGGAATAAAATGAGTTAAGTAAATTAATTTATTTGCTTCACTTTTCCCAACTGTAAAATAGAAATACTATTTCAAACAGAGGGATAATTTGGAGATTACAAAAATTAACTAATTAAAATACTTTGAAGAGCAAAAGCATTATATTTGTGGGAAGTTTTATTATAAACATTTATAATAGTGTTTTTTTTTAAATGGTATTATTTACTCAGTATTCCATAGTGGCTTATTCTAAACTGCTAGAGAGAACTGTTAAATATAGAATTAAAGTCTCACTAATTAAAACAATATTTATTAAACTGTCTACAATTGGTGCTCAGGGAGAAATTACAATTTATAATATAAATCCATAGTTAGAAATAAAGCAAGAAAAAGTCAAAGTTTATTGGAAAAAGTCATTATATATGATTGTTATTTAAATTTTAAAATTTAGCATCTTCTTAATTCTTTTATTCAAAACAACTAACAGGATCAGACTATTTTTTGAACCACTCTGTCAAATTCCATAGTTATTAAACAAAATCTACATTTCTGAGTCATGGTATATAAGTACTAAATTATGTCAAAAATCATTAACTTCTATATTTTTACATACTCATGATTTAATAAATACAATCTCACACAGTTTTAAGGGAGCAAAATGAGCTTCCAAGGTAAGATTGTGTGTCATATTTTAAGTTGGAGAAAATTCTTATGGTAGCGTTGAGAACAATAGCATGTTATAAAGTTAGTATGGAGATGGCGAGTGTAATGTGGGGGGAAAAAAATTCCTTTACAAAGAGTTGGGATACTATAGGCTCCAGGACTTGATTCTCTCCTTGATGAGAAACAAATAAATTCACATATACACAGAACACACTCTAGTCATATGATAATGCAGTTGCAGTTGTGTACACTTTTAAACAAGGATATTAGTTGACAAAAACAAAATGCAGTGTTAATACTTGGACACAGAAAATGAACAATAGCACAGAACACTATATTGAAATCAAATGCCCAACCAGACATATACTCTGTTACTATTCCCAGCACTGCTCCTTTGAGATGCTCATATCATTCAAAATCATCTCTCTCAGCCAGCTAATCCAGATTTCAATCAATATTATACTATGGCTGGAATCTCCACACCCATTGCTCTGATTTACATTTCTAATTTCCTGCATTTCAAAACTCTCTGCCTTTGGAATGATCCATGTCTTTTAAGCTCCCAACACTGAAATAAGGTGACACCAATTGCCAAAATTCCTAATTTGGTTTTCCATTAAAAACTATTCAAATTGAGCTGTATGGAGCTCATAAATAATTTATAATGATTAATGATGGCATAGAGAGTACACTTAAAGGTTTTGGATGTTACCAAGTTGGGGAAGAATGCAAGTGCTTGGGAGGACAGGATTAGAATTCAAACTAGTCTTGAGAAACTGGAGAAATGATCTAAAATAAGGCTGAAATTCAATAAGGACCAATGCACAGTACTAAATTTATGAAGGAATAATCAATTACACAAATACAAAATTGGAAATGACTACTTAAGGAGTATTACAGACAAGAATCTAGGGGTTATCATGGAGCACACACTAAACATGAGTCAACAAAATACTTTTGTTGCAAAAAAATCAGTCTGGGATGTATTAGCAGGAACACACACACATACACACAAAAGGTGTCCGTATCACCTTAGACTAACAGATTTATTAGGACATAAGCTTTTGAGGGCAAAACCCACTTCATCAGATGAATTGGAGTAGGAGATACAGAAGCAGGGGTATATATAAGGACGAAGTTGCTTGTGTTAATGAAGCTAATCAAGTCATGGTGAAAATGGTCATTCATAGCAGTTGGTGTGAAGATGTGAATATCCAGAGAGGAGAATTTGCCAGAAAGGTGACTCGTTTTTGCAGTTATAGACTAAGACATTTGACACAAGGCATAAGAAGTAATTCTACTTTTCTAGCAAACACTGATAAGGCCTCAACTATAATACTGTGTACAATTCTGGGTACCGTACTTCAGAAAAGATGTGAACAAATTGGAGAAGTCTAGAGGAGAGCAATACAAATAATTAAAAGTTTAGAAAACACCACCAGTGAGGACATATTGGGAAAAAATGGGTTTGTTTAGACTGGAGATGAGAAGACTGATAATAGTCTTCAAATATGTAAAACTTGATATTAATAGAAGGGTGATAAATTGTTGTCCTTAACAACTAAAGACAGAACAAGAAATAATGGGCAAGGGAGATTTAGATTAGATATTAGGGAAAAAATTCCTAATGGTAAAGGCAGGTAAGCACTGAAATAAGTTATCTAGGGAGACTGCGGACATCATTTGGAGGTTTTTAAGGATGGGTTAGACAAACCTATCTGGGATGGTCTCTAGATAATTCTTCTGATCTCAGTGCCAGATGCCCTATCAAAGTCCTTTCCTGTTCTACATTTTTATGTTTATATGAGGTGGCTGCTAACCATTTTTCAGGGAGACCTTTTTCTGTCTAAATTATAATTTTAGCATAAATAAGGTTTAATAATTTTCCCATTTTTGTTACAATACAGCTACTGTGTGATCAAGCACGCACACACACAGAACACTGAAGATTAAACAAAGAAAATGAACTGGGAAACTCAAACTCTGCTTAAGAGTAAGCTTTGAAGAAAGTCTTACATATCTCAGCACTAGACAATGGGGTAAAGAGATTACAACTGAAATCTGTATGTTCTTTGCTTCTTAAAATAAACACTACCTTGCAGTTAGCCATCACAGTTCATTTGCAAGGTCTAAAAGTAGCACAGCATTCTTTTTGTTCCTCGTTTAGTTTGTACTCATTTTTGGGGGAAGAAGGAGAAATCTGCAAATTGGAAATTCCATTTACAAACATTTTATATCAAAATATGTATCTTCACATGAAAGTCAAAGATACCTTTTTGAAATCTATGCTTTTTAAGTTTTTCAAAGAATTATTTTCAAAAAGGCAAGCACCTCATCAGCTCTCATACGCATAATCTTCAAATACTTTTTTTTGAAGAATTGCATTTAAAAGTGTGTTCAGTCACATACTAAGCAAGAGAAGCTGCAAAAAGTCTTTGAATCTGAACTATAGCTCATCATAATCTGGTTAAAATTATCTTCAGAACCACCTGTCATTATTAATGCAGGGAGTGAGATGGAAAAATATCTTCAGCCCTGTTATGTTATTGCAAATATGGTCCATCAGTTTCTCGCTGTTCTATCATATAATAATAGCAGTTAGATTTTTGATGGATTTAGGCTTTTGTCTGCAGTAGCTGTATAACTGTTTTTATTGAAAATGTTTTTATTTGGGGGTGTCCTATCACCTTTGCAGCATTAAATGATTACATTTCATTACAAACGTAAAATTATTCAACCTTGATCGTAAACCAATATTAGATTAAAAACAAAGCCCTCAACTTTACCAGCTCTTTTGGTCTTTTGTATTAATGCGTATACATTTTCAAAAAAAAAAAAGCTCTAAGTAAAATACATCAACCAATCTGTATATCAACAAAATGCTTAAAAATGTCAGGAAATGTTAACTATTTTTATACATAAAGGGCTTTAACCCACAAGATACTCAGGCTCTCAAATGCTGCTGAATTTATTGAGAATTGAAGGCCCTCAGTATCTCACATGATTGACCTCACAGTTGTTACAGCAAGATATAGAAAATAATTTTCTACTAAGCCTTTTCTGCACTAACTGTACCATTACTGTGAACACTCATCCTGGTGCTATCTCCATGCTATGCCTCTGCACTGCCTCCTTGTTCACTAGCCTCCATGGTAGCACAGCTAATTATTTTTATTTATCTATGACCAGGCCTGCTAATGGGGGAGAAGGGCAAAGAGAATAATTGCCCTGAGATCTGGGTATTCAAAAGAGCCCAGAGCTCCTGGCTGCTACCACTTCTACTGCAGCAGTGGCAGTGGCCAGAGTCCTTGGCCTTTTAAATCACTGCTGGAGAGCGGCACAATGTGATCCTGGCAGCACTGAGAGCTCATTGCAGGGGGGCAGGAAGAGGTGTGCCGCGATTTGAGTAGTTCTGAGAGTGGGCTGCCTCAGCCTTGCCCCTTCCACCTGAGGCCTCCACCACAGAGCAGGGCTTCCTACTACCTTGTGCAGGGGCCTGGCAAAGCTGTCAGCCCCACTTATAATTATGCATTTATATGACTTATCACCATGGCTTCTTGGAGCACATTATAGGATTTACATCTGGAGCAAAGTGACATTTGCCCTAAAACTGGGATCATACATTGTTCTGTGTATGTCCTGCAGCAAGTGAAGCAACTCCTTGGAAGGGCCTAAGGGACTAGAAATAAAGCACTAGTTTAATGCTAGGGATGCCACAGCCTGACCAAAATTGTGGCATATATCAAGCTCTAAAAGTAGACAAACCTCACACATTCCTACTGAGGTAAATTCCAGAAGTGCAAGCCTACCACTACAAATACCCTGTGCTTCTGTTGCTTTCTACACGATAGTAATTAAGCACAGGTGTCTGGACACAAAATGAAAAGCTGTCTCTATATAATGAGGACATAGACCATTTAGGACTCTCTATATCAGCATCTTAAATTTCTCTTAGAAGTTAACCGGCAGCCATTGTGTACAGAGCACAAATGTATTAAGCACGATACTCTAACCTGCTCATTGGACAGGCATCTATACCATGTGTTAGATGAAGCTTCTGAGTGGTCTTTCTTCAAAGATGAGCCTCATGAAGCCTATATTTCCATAATTGAACCTTGAGTTGATGAAGCATGATTCCCCTTGTATTTGCATCATATAAGCTAGTCAACTGCATGATCGAAATCTCCACTTTTGGTAGACATGTCCCATGTATGAGATTCTGCAATATTATGGGTCTAGATTAACTACTTTGAAGGGACAGTACTGACTATTTTGTTTGTTTTTAAAGCTAATCACTTGAATTTCATTCAAGTCAGGTGCACCGGGTATAAATAGCAAATGTGCAACAATAATGATTCTGCTTTGCCAATTTGCTCCATGTCAGAAGTTTAAAGTAAAGATTGGTAATATGATCATTTCTAAATAATAAAGGAAAACAATTTCAAATGGTTACTAACCAAAGATCAGAGGCTAGACAGGGCTCTCAGTCATGCCAACATACATCCTTTAATTCAATGTAGTTAAACTGCATTTACACCGGAGGAATAGAATATCTGCCTGAAGTACTTTCAACTTATCCTCGGAATGAAGAAAGACCTCAAACCCCTATCAAAAGTATTTAATTTTACTTCTGATGGTTGACATCATTGGAAGTAAACATGCCTCCATTTGCAACAAAGGATAATGAGTTGCTTTTGCCATTCTTTCCACTAACTCAAAATTGCAGATTCAAAAGGGTAGGCTTTGGGGCTTTATAAAATGTCTTCTGTGACTTGAAGGTCATCACAGCAAGGGTGTGAAATATTCACTGAGGGCTAGAGTGCTTAACACAATCTGCTTTTCTTAATTTTAAAGGTTCACTTAGTATACTCACGTAACTATTCTCAAATGATTTTCTGTGACGGCCTTCTTCTCTGCACCTACAAGAACATAACACTCTTTGCAATGAAGGCCTATGAAGCGGTAGTCAATTTCTGTTTTCACCTGTACTATTAGTTGATATGATACAAATTCAAGATATATTGATGTCTGTTACAAATACTTTTCAGAATGGAAAGAGGTAACTAGTGGTGTCCCACAGGGGTCTGTACTAAGACCAATCCTATTTAATATATTCATAAGTGATCAGGAGAAAGGTGAGGTGACAAAATTTGCAGATGATACTAAACTGCTCAAGATAGTTAAGTCCAAAGCAGATTGTCAAGAGCTTCAAAAGTACCTCACAAAACTAAGTGACTGGGCAACAAAATGGCAGATGAATTTTAATGTTGATAAATGAAAAGTAATGCACATTGTAAAACATAATCCTAACGATACACACAAAATGATGGGGACTAAATTAGCTATTACTACTCGAGAGAGATCTTGGAGTCACTGTGGATAGGTCTCTGAAAACATCTATTCAATGTGTGGCAGCAGTCAAATAAGCAAACAGAATGTTAGAAATCATTAAAAAGGGATAGAGAACAAGACAGAGAATATCTTATATGCCTCTATGTAAATCCATGTTACACCCACATCTTGAATATTGTGTAAGGATGTGGTCACCTCAGTTCATAAAAGGGCAACAAAATGATTAGGATTCAGAACAACTGCCATAGGAGGAGAGATTAATAAGAATGGGACTGTTTTGCTTGGAAAAGAAATGACTAAGGGGAGATATGATAAAGGTCTATACAATTATGACTGGAGTGGGAAAAGCAAAGAAGAGTTATTTGCTCCTTCTCGTTCCTCAAGAACTAGGAGTTACCAAATGAAATTAATAGTAGCAGGTTTAAACCAAACAAAAGGAAGTATTTCTTCACACAACATACAGTTAACCTGTAGAACTCCTTGTCAGGGATGTTGTGAAGAGCAGGATATTAACAGGGTTCAAAAAAGAGCTAGATAAATTCATGGAGGTTAGGTCCATCAATGCTTCTTAGCCAGAATGGGTAGGAATGGTATCCCTAGCCTCTGTTTGTCAGAGGCTGGGTATGGGTGACGGGAGGGATCACTTGATGATTACTTGTTCTGTTCATTCCTTGTGGGGCACCTGGCATTCATCACTGTTGGAAGTCTGGATATTGGGCTAGATGTCCCTTTGGTCTGATCCAGTATGGCCATTCTTATAAATATACTGTTATAAACCAAATTCTATGGTATCCCCCTTATTGTTTAATTATGCTTGTGTGTGTGTGTGTGTGTGTGTGTGTGTGTATTTCATGATGATGAATTTTGAGGGATGATGAACAGTAACAAGAGGCCTCAGTTTCCAGATGGGCACAAAAAATATGCTGAATTAAATTCATCCAATTAATTTAAAACAAAGACTGCTGTAGGAAGAGAACACTATTTACTTGTAACTTCATTTGGTGGGGCACACTCTATTTTTCTACTTCTATACATGACAAGTGCCAGAATAGAGGTTTTCTTTGGTATTGTTCCAGTTGTATAGCCAATAGTGAGGCGCTACTTTGTAGCAATCTGCAGAGTGAAAGAATGCTCCTCAAAATTTCTTCTCTCCCTGATAAGATCTTAATTATCAACTAATTATGGATAATTGTTCTCAGTAAAGCTATCAGAAAAATGATACATACAGAATATTCTTTGTCTAATTTCTCTTTATTGAATGGACTTACTCATGCTTTTTAGTAATTACTTATTATAGACTACAGCTGATTCTGTCATACAAAAATAGGAATGGACATAATGGATCAAACATATCTAGTCCAGTGTTTTTCCTTTGAGAACAGATGGTACCAGATGTATCAAAGGAGACGGCAAAAATAAAATAAAATAAAATTAAATTCTGTTAGAGAAAAGAAACTGCCCCCCCAGTAAAAAGTTTGGCCAGGCCGCTCTTGCTATAGTGGGCTGCAGTACTCCTTGGGAGAAACTGGCCGCACCCTTCCTGCATACCATTGCCTTTAGAAAAAGGGAAGGTGAAAAGGGAAAATAGCCTCAGACTCTCCACCCGTCACCTTGGCGTGAGAACTGCGGGGCTTACCTGGTCGCATGAAACCTGCACAGTTTCGCCCAACCCCTGGGACACAGACCCCCACTAGGTGACCATTGGGCCATATATGGTAATATGCAAGCTGGAAAGCGATGTGCAGATTTGGGGATAAATACCCATCGCACAGTTCGCTCGAGGAGGTCTTCGCAACACACGTACCACCGTGCGTGTGCCTTCCCGTATACTTCAAAGCGCTGCCGGCCTGATCAACTGACCAGCCACCTCCCCCGACTTTCAGGCGTAACCAAGGCCTTCGCAACCGAACTGATATCTTTGAAATGTTCCGTGTGCTGTGTAAGTTGGTATGTATGATTTGATTTTCTTTGTTGTCTAAGCTTAGTGTTGTAGTTGTTTTGGGTAGTACATAGAGTTTGTAGTTATCACTGTTATTTAATTAGTGTAGCTGGATATTTTTAGAATAGAGACTATCCCCCTTGCCATTCCCATCCTTATATCTCTGACACGTTTAACTAGAAATCGTAGAATAAATATAATAAATACTGTAAATTCATTATTAACACGGTCTATTAAAAATCTTAGAATAAATACTATAAATTCATCACTGTCATAAATAAATATCATTTATTTGCTAAAACTGTCCACCTGGTTCTGTCCTTCCCCCCTTGGGTATGCATCATTGGACCTGTGGTTCTCGCGACAAATTCCAGTGGTGGAAAATTATGGAATAACTTAGTGGAAGGTTCTTTCGAACCTCAGACAACTTATGACAGCCTTATACTCAGAAGAATGATACTTTATTTTATTCCTTCTATAGTTTTTAACCCATTGAATGTAACTGGATGTACCATTATCCTGATAAATGTCTATTCTTATGCTGAATTCCATCTAACCTAATGCCAAAGTCCTAAGTCATTTTGACAGTGGTTCCTCTTAAAACATCTTTTCAGGTCATTTGTACATTTCACCCCTTGCATATACAAGTTGCATTTTGTCATTTGCAATGTACTCAATAATGACATTAAAAGAATTCCTTCATGAGTAAGGTACCAACATTGTTAATACTTCAATAAAGACTACAAATTGTCTCTCAAAATTTTATTTTCTGATACTTTCAAGCACTCATCTGATCCTTTTGTTTAGAATGGACTCCACAATTGAGGAGATAGTGTAAGTCAAATTTCCAGGTAAAAAGCTATATTACTTCTTAAACAGAAAAGAAGACTGCAACATAAATGTTAACTGCATGCAATAATAGTTAAAGCAGGGAATATAAAACTGTTGTATCAAATTACCTGTAAGCATGAATTGTTCAAAATTCAAAGTAACTGGAATGTAAATAATTTTCCATCACTGAAGAATTCACCTTTGACAGAACAGCAGATAGTAAGATTCTGAAATCTACCACAGCGGGTATTTGGTATGTGACTAACTCCAAACGCAACTTAAGGGTGCATCTACACTGCACCGTTATTTCAAGACAACTAGCGTTATTTTGAAATAACTCTGCGAGCGTCTACACAGCCATTCCGTTATTTTGAAATAATTTCAAAATAACGGGTGGCTTATTCTGAAATCTGTAAACCTCATTCTATGACGAATAATGCCTATTCCAAAATAGCTATTTCAAAGTAAGGCATGCGTTAGATGCTCCACTACTGCTATTTTGAAATAGCCCCTCACCAGAGTCATTCTAAATTATTCCTCCCCAGTGCCTCCTGGGGCTCTAAATCAAGATAGCATTTCTACATTAGGGATGCTTGCCTCTGACAAATTTTGAGGCTTCCCTTCAGTGTAGACATGCTATTTCAGAATAACTATTCTGGAATAGCTTATTTTGAAATGGCCGTACAGGGTAGATGTACCCTTAAGTGAAATAGGGTAGGAAGACATCCTCATACTTAATAAACAAGTGTAACTTGCACAGAATCACACAACTTTGATCAAGCATGACTATTGCATATTAGGAACTATAGTATATACAGGAGGCTGCAAATTCATGGTAACTATGAGGACACGTACAATACATGCCATTATTTGAAAAATAGGTGCACTCATCAAGTTGACACAATGTGGTGCTTTGTTGGGCAAAGTTTAGCTATGCATAGCATGAGACATTAGAGGTAAGGCATGAGAGAAGTGATGCCAGACACACAGTCTCAAGCAGCCATGTATTTGCAATAATTAACAACAAAACACAAACACCGTGATGAAGGAAGGAAGAGGAGGAGAAGATAGAGGAATAATGCCCTCACATAAAGCAAGCAATGAGGAGAAATGTAAAATTATGACATTATGGTCATGCACAAATGCTGTCTAATTGTTTTCTGGTGCTTACCTACCACACTGATAATTGTCTTAGAAACACCAGAGGTAGAGTAGATCATATTAGAGAGACACAACTACCTTTCATTTTAACATCTCAAAGCATTTTGAGGTGAAATTCTCTCCCCATCAAAGTTGGTGACAAAACTCCCCTTGATGTCAGTGAGGCCAGGCATTCTCCTTCCAGGCTAATAGTTTCTTAACTGGTTGTTAACGTCTGCTAAATATCAAAGTACATAACAAAGGAAAACACACACAGCTATAGTCAATTTTTTCATTACATTACTAGGTTGAATCATAACAGAAGAAATTAGCTCCTCCATAGTTGCTAATGGCCACCCATTTTGTATTGTACTACTTCTTCTTCTTTATCATTGTTTCTCTGAAAGTTTTCATCCCATAGAATTGTCATAGTCTAATCAGTGCAGTGAAGATAGCAGATTCAATTTTGCTATCTGTGGATCTATATCATTGCTCGGCTGGCTGTTTTTCTTTTTTGACAGGCCTCAGTCACTTCATTTTCTTACATTTCTGGCTCAATACGTTCAGCATGAAGCTATGCATAACGATGCTGAAGAATGGTTCAAGGTTTTTTCCATATTTTTTCACTGATGCTGAGCACACTTCATCTTTAAAAGTAGCAATATTTTCTGCTTTACTGAAACCATACTATACACAAACTTATATGCCAGATTTCCCTTTAGATGCTTCAAGGTGACAATAGTTAAAAATAACTTCCCGCAGCCAAATCTAAAATATCAGTTTTACATAAGGAAAAAATTGTATGTTTCAGGTGTTTACAATTGAAGCTAGTAGGAAGTTCCCATTCAGAAAACTGATAATTCTTCGCTGCAGTTCAAATCCCCATAGCACAGCATTAAAAAGACTGTGTTTCAATGTTACATCAAAGTCACAAAGGTAATTTTTTATTTACCATCATAGGAGTAAAAATTGGCATTTTGGCCATTCTGCCTTTCTTTGAGGTTACCCTAAGTAGCTGAACTGAATGGCCAAATCATCCTGTTCTATGCATAAATCAAAGTTATGTTTGGCCTTGATGTAGCAACGAAGCATGGCATTTTTAAACAGTGTGCTTTGAGGATTCAAAACTACTAGCAGCTTTTGTTGTCTTGTCATGTTTTATTACAGATTTACTAATTACACTTCAATTCAGCAAAACAAACTACAAGGTGAAGCATTGACAAGTGGCATATCGCTCATGCAGAAGCTAGCATGTGGGTATAAAAAACACAAATTCTACTCAATGTAAGTATCCACAATCCCACTGGCTAAATGCATATGTCTAACCCTAATTATACTCTAAACAGATTTTACAATTTGCATCTCTATTTCTTTGTAGGGGAATTACATATATTATTTGTCTCATTATAAACCCCTCCTTACAAAGTGGTGCTATAGTAATCTAATAAATTCAGCAAGGAGTGCAGTGGCTAAAGTGATACTGAGACTGAAGTGATACAACTCACTTCTTCAGATGCTTGAAGAGAAAAGAAAAAAAGAAGGGTTGCAGAGATGGGAGTGTGACATCAGTACTAATTAAATCACAGTTGATGTGGCTCACCTCCAACAGTGATGAGAAGGTGAGAGAACCTGTAGAGGAAATTACCTATAGTAATGTGAGAGCCATTCCATGCTTCTTTTTAAACCTCTTTTGACAGTGTCAAATTTGTATATGAATTCCAACTCAGCAGCTTCTCTTTGTATTCTGTTTTTGAAGTTTTTTTTTAACTTGAGAATGGCAACTTGCAAGTCAGTAACTGTGTGCAGGGAGGTTTTAGTGCTCCCTGACTGGTTTTTGTATATTGCTATTCTTGATGTCTGCTTTGTGTCCATTTATTCTTTTGTGTAGAGACAGTCTAGTTTGTCCAAAGTACATGGCAGAGGGGCATTTCTGGTACATGATGGCATATATTACATTAGTAGATGTACATATGAACAAGCCTTTGATGGTATAGCTGACGTGGTTATGTCCTGTGATGGTGTCGCTAGGGTAGATGTGGACCGAGCTGGCAATGGGTCTGTTGCAGGGATTGGATTCTGGGTTAGTGTTTCTGTTGTGTGGCGTGATGTTGGCAGTATCTGTCTCAGGTTGGGGGCTGTCTAAGTGAGAACTGGCCTGCCTCCCATGGTCTGTGAAAAGAGGGATTGTCATATACGATAGATTGTAGATCCTTGATGATGTGTTGGAGAGGTTTTAGCTGGGGGCTGCAAGTAATGGCTAGTGACATTCTGTTGTTTTCTTTGCTGGATCTGTCCTGTAGTAGGTGACCTCTGGGTGCCTGTCTGGCTTTGCCAACTTGTTTGTTCACTTCTCCAAGTGGGTATTGTAGTTTTAAGAATGCTTGATATATATCCTGTAGGTGTTTCTCTGAGGGATTGGAGCAAACGGGGTTGGCTGTAGACAATGAATAGTGTGATGTGTTCTGCATGAATGCTGGAGGCATGTAGGTAAGTATGTTTTGATACAGAGTGGTATTTATGTGACCATCACTTATTTGCACTGTAGTGTCCAGGAAGTAGATCTAATAAATTCTGTGTTTCTTAGTGTTTACTTACAGATTTTTATAGGATCCATCGCCAGTGTGACTAAATACAAGTTCCATATGCAGCTTTGAACACTTCACTTGCACTCTACTTACTGATCCGTTTCCTCCAGGAGTAATCGTAACATAATGATGTCATGTTTCTGAGCAGTGTCAAATGGTTGCCATTTTTAAGAACTATTATACAAGGAAGTGTTTCTTTCTTTCTTCTCTGAAAAGCTAAGAGCTCAAAGGCCAGTAAGGACAACACTGAGTCCTAGAGCAATAAGAGCTTTTGTGACCCCTCTGCCAGGTGTCCTCAGCAGCACAGAGGACAGGGTTGATTTCCTTGAAGTCTTAACTAACAAAGTCTCGAGCTCCTCTGCCTCCCAAAAATATAATCACCATCTTGGGCAATTCTTCCCTGCATACAAGCACTGAGTCCAGGGCTTGCAACAATCATTGGGGGAGGGGAGGAATGAGGAAGATAACAGAATGAATTTGGGAAAACTGGAAAATGAACACATTCTATGATGTAAGACTCTGACCCCAAGGATATTTCAACAGTGATTCCAACCTCACTCCTTTTTTTTCCTGGACTGTTAGGACTGCTCTTGAGGATTTTGAGTTTTAATTGCTGGATAGGGAAGCTTGCACCTTGGGTGGGCTATTACTGTCTTTGGTTTCAGCCCAAGTTGCCTAACTCTACCAGAATTCTGCACCGTCCATCATCTCAAAGGTGGCACTGCTGCTCTGAACATGTCCTTTACCTGGGAGAAGCTGCTGCTGGCTCCCAGCACCATCAGTCACCTCTGAGCTGCTTTGTGCCATCTCTAGTCCCCAAGATGCCACTGTTACCACTGCACTACACAATGTTGACTGTTCAGTAGTCTCAGCTCAGCTCTTAGGGAGTGGGTATCTAGGGCTCTTTACAGAGCATTCACCAGCAGAAACATACTCAGCAGCAGGCTCCCTTATCACCCAGGGCACCTGAGAGCAGTCACAGTCATGGTGATCCCAGTCAACAGGAATATTTTGTCCTTGTGTTTCTCAAACAGCTCAATTGCATTTTATTGCTCCCAAACTGAATTTTAAACAAAACGCCCCCAAGTGTCAAAATACTGAAATGCAAATGAGGCCTGCTCCATTCAGTTAACTACTCTTGCTTTGCAACAGAAACTAGCAGACAGCCCCCTTGCCAGTAGAGCCGCTGCCCACCATAAGGAGTGCTGGGAGTTAGCTGAATTTTACTATGGGTTTCAGTGGAGCCAGGTTTATGCTGGTCCCAATGTGTATACAATTTCAGAAATCACAATATTATTCTATGAAGGAAAATAAGCTATTTTTAAAAAAATTAGGTTTCTAAAACTTTACACATTTTGAGTCAATTTGAAGCTTGAGAAATTGGATTTATGATAATTAAGATTTCAGAGGTGATGAGATAAAAAATAGTCAAATATCTGTCAATATATTCAACATTTTAAACATGTGTTCTAAAATACATGTATCTGAATGATCTCAGACACACAAATGATGCAAATATAGAATGACAACTGAAGGCTCAGCTAGGCGATAGTTAGATCTGTTTTCTACTCACATATTAGTTGACAAAATGCCTATTTGGATTCTGTTTTAATTTAACAAACCTTCATAATTACTTATATATTCATGGACAGTAATAAAATTTTAAAAATAATTATACAGTAAGTTCTTGTCATTTTCTTTCTTAAGGTGTAGTTTATGTTTTCTTAAAATTAATCTTTTCAGATTCTGGTGCTGGTGATCATGGCATCTCTTAAAAACTATGAATTTAACAAGAAAAAAATTGTACATTTATTTTGAATACTACAAAAAAAACACTATTTCTTTCTAAAGACAACCTGTATGGCTTAAAGTCCTTTTCTTAATTATTTTGGCCCACACTTATTTGTTGTCATAGAAAACAGACATTCTATGTTACTTTAGTGTAGTTTAATGTATGATAATTAGTCAGAGTCCCCTGTGCCATTTCACTGACATGTTTAAACAACGTGTACAAAAAATTTTCTGCTTTTGACTAATAGCTTTGAAAAATTGACTACATTATAAGTGAGAGAATTTCACCTGGCTTTTCAAACAGTCTTGGAAAAAGAACAAGTTAAAGTTGACCTAGTTAATGGGAATTTCAGCTTTTCACTTACACTTGGAAATCAGTCCATTTAGTTAACTTAATCCATCTGGCATTATTCAGCTCAGCTGCTATAAAACAATGTTTTTATCATCTATGCCACAAATTAAATTGAGGTTGTTCCATAACCATGGTTTTAAGGATCACACAAGCAGCACACAGAATTGCACTTGAGATTTAAATTACTTGTGGGTTACTGTGGTGTTTTACATGCTCCTTGTAATTATTAGAACTGGGAGCATTGGCTGTTGGGAGTCTGGAAGCACAGGAAACAGGAAACAGGAAGGAGGGGGGAGAAGATTAGCTAGGGCTGAGTGAGAGCTACAGAGGGGTGCAGCAGCTTTGTAAAGAGGTTTCACTTTTGGTAAATAATGTCCTGTTGAAGTTTGTTAGTACCTTGCTTGCATGATACCACATTTTGGTGATGAGGATGGATCTTCTGCCTCTGAACCCACCTGAACCCTTTCTGCAAAGCCCAAATGAGCCTCCAATTGCTTTTACTGCCTGGATTCATATGTTTGGGTATGTCTACACTAGCTCCCTAAACCTCATTGCAGGAGGAATACCAGCTAATTCGATTTAGGGCTTTAATTCGGAATCCCGTTTCACTGCCACGTGTAGACGCGGGCAGTTACTTCGGGCTAGTCAATTTCTAAAATGGCGACCGGCCGGGAACATGCTAATGAAGTGTGGTATATTTAAATCCTGTGCTTCATTTGCACTTTCGGTCGCCCTCATTAGCCTCCCTAGATCGAACTAGGGGGCTAGTGTAGACATACCCTTTGAGACTTATCTGCTTGCAATCAGTGCTACAGAGATTTCTGAAGTAAGAAAACGTGCTCTGCTAATCCACTGCTTTGGAGTAGAAGGGCAGCATATATTTTACACTTTTCCCCTTGCAGATGATAAATATGAGACTGCACTCACTTTATTAAAGAATTTTTTGTGCCAAAAGTGAATGTAGTAGCTAATTGCTACAGATTTCGCCAGCGTGAGAAGAAACCAGGGGGAGACTATAATGCAGTATATTGCTTCTCTGAGGAGTCTGATTGTAATTTGTGACTTTGGGAATATGGCAGATGAGATTATTAGAGACCAGCTCATTGAGAAAACAACCATGCTTTGTGTAAGAGAACGCTTGCTTCTAGAATCACAACTTACACTGGAAAAAGCAATAACCATTGCTACCCAGATTGAGTCAGCTATAGCAGAAGCCAAAATAATGAGCATGGATACAGGAGGCCCAGTCCAGGCTGTGACTCCTATGCAGAAAAGTCCATTATCACTGCAGACAAACAATGACAAAGAGAAAACTAATAAAAAACCACAGAATCAGCAAATTCAAAGCACAGCAAAAGTATGCTTTGCTGTGGATCCCCACAACACCTTGCAAGCTACACAAGATGTCCTGCAAAAGTAGCTCTGTGCAATCACTGCAAAAAGATTGGGCATTTTGCTAAGGTATGCAGCAGTAGCCAGTCCAGTCAACAGGTGCATGCAGTTACAATACCAGATGTTACTGTGCTGAGTGTGGACAAAATCGCTGCTGCACATATTCCAGAACAGATAAGGTGCACTGTAAATGTTTCTGCCACATTTTCAGGCAAATCACATCCTATTCAGCTAACGTTGGACACTGGCTCAGCAGTATCTATACTACCTGATTCCATCTATTTGCATTACTTTAAAGATATGCCTCTTACTGAACCCAAACTTCACTTGGTGTGATATTTGAAAAACCAAATTGCAGTACGTGGCTCCCTGCCAGCAACGGTGACTTTTGGTGATTGCTGTGTAACTGCAGAGTTCTACATTGTCCACAAAGGCACTCCTATCCTTGGCAGAGATTTATTGGCTGCTTTAAACCTCAGGGTAGTTAATGGACGAATTGATCTTCCTCAGAAAAGCACTCTTGCAGTACCCACACCAGTTTCAGCTGGGTCCCAAGACCAGGTTGAGGAGAAACTTGGCTGTGCTTATGGGTTTATGCACAAAGTTTAAATGCGACATAATGTGATGCCTGTACAACAGAAGTTACAGCGCTTACCATTTTCAGTCAGGGAAACTGTTTCAGAGGAACTTAAACGTGTACAAAAGGACATTATTGAAGAGATTGACTCATCGGAATGGGTTTCACCTATAGTAGTGACACAGAAGAAGGATGGAGGCATTCGCCTTTGTGTGAACTTACGGGAGCCAAATAAAGCTATTGTGATTGACAGCCACCCTCTGCCTCAATAGAAGAAGTATTTGCAGAACTCCATGGAGCAAAGATGTTTTCTACTCTTGATTTGCAGAGCGCATACCACCAGGTTATGTTGCATGAAGATAGCAGAGACCTCACAGCATTTATTACATGAGGGACTATTTTGTTTTAAACTTGTTCCATACAGTTTTGCATCTGCCCCAAGTGCCTTCCAAAAAATGATGTCATTGATTCTGAAGAATCAACATGGAGTGCTATCTGGGTGATATTATTGTGTTTGGAAATACTTCAGAGGAGCATGATAATAACCTGCAGTCTGTACTAAACTGCATCAGCACAGCAGGCCTCAAGCTCAATTTGCCTAAATGCAAATTTAGACAAACAGAACTCTCCTTTCTGGGGCATACAATTTCACCGGCTGGACTAAAACCTGATCCAAACAGATTTGCAAACCTTACGTTCCTTCTTGGGTCTTAGCTCCTGGTATGCAAAATTCATTCCCAATTATGCTTCTGTCATTGAAACATTACAAGAATTACTACGGAGAAGTTCAGTCTTGGTGTGGACAACGGATGCACAAGCTAGTTTGGAAACTGTGAAATTGTCCACAATTGTGACTACTGATGCTTCTGATTATGGACTTGGGGTTGTCCTCACACAACTTCATGAGGACAACACAGAGAGGACTGTTGCATTTGCTTCAAGGACACCGAGTGATGCTGAGAGAAAATATTCTACAGTTGAAAAAGAAGCACTTGCATGTGTCTGGGCTACTGAAAAATGGAGAACTTACCTGTGGGGCTGCACATTCAAGTTGGGCACAGACCACAGCCCTTTGACAACATTGCTAACCACAAAAGAACTGGGAAAAGCAGGAAATCGTATTGCTAGATGGTCTGCAAGACTACTCTCTTTCAATTATGAACTGGAATATAAGCCTGGAAACCAAAATGTGATAGATGAGTGCCTTTCTTGCCTGCTTTTGTTTTCACCAGATGGTCCACTGGAGGATGAGGATGAAGTAGTTGCGCTTATTACAAGCACTCTTACTGCAGTTACAAGAGAGCAATTCCAAGCTGCTTGTTTAGAATGTCCAATTCAACAAAAGCTATGGGAATTTCTGACAAAGAGATGGCCCCAATAACTCTAAAAACCTTGACCCAGTTTTGCTGCCTTACGTTAGAGTTCAGGATGAACTTTCTTTGTTTAATGGCTGTGTGCTACGAGGTATACACTGGCTATTTGTACCAGAAGAATTACAGTCAAAACTCATACACCTGGCACACAATACTCATCAAGGAATTGTCAGAACCAAACAACAACTACGAGATCTGTATTGGTGGCCAGGGATGGACTCCCAAACTGAAGCAATCATAAAATCCTGTGTCACTTGCCAAATGCATAAGACAAGACAGCAGTGACATGTACCCCACCACTACAGCCTGTTTCTCTTCCTGATTCTGCTTGGGAAAAAGTTGCGATTGACGTCATAGGACCCTTTGATACTGCTCCAATTGACTGTCATTATGCCATCACTTTAATAGACTATTTCTGTAAATGGCCTGAAGTAGCGTTTACATCACAAATCTCTTCTGCTACAGTAATTAAGTTCCTCTCTACAGTTTTTAGCAGGGAAGGTAACCCCAAAGAACTGGTTTCAGATAATGGTAGTCAATTTACTTCCCTGGAATTTGAAACTTTTCTAGCCGAGAGGAACATTTTACATAGAAGATCATCCTTGTATTACCCACAAGCCAATGGGGAAATCAAAAGTTTTAACAGAAGCTTGAAAGAGAGTTTGCAAACGGTTAAACTGGAAGGGCGATCATGGATAACTTTCACTACTGATTTCTTGCAAACATACAAGGCTACATGACATGCCACAACGCAAAGATCACCCGCAGAGTTACTGCATGGAAAACAGATGAATACTAAACGGAACATTGCTGGATTGTTAAAAGCAAGACCTGATGCACCAAAAGAGGATGATGTGAGAAAAACAGTTGAACAGAACCAAGAAAAGTATAAGGCTTTCACAGACAAACGGCGGGATGCTAAGGAACCAAAGTTTGAGTGTAGTTCCTTCATTAGAGTAAGAAAACCTGGAATTTTACACAAAGGGGACCATAAATTCACATGTCCTCTTAAAATCATTGAGAAGAAGGGACCTTACACCTATCAACTTTCTGATGGGCGGGTATGGAATGCTTCTTATCTTGCACCTGCCTATGCACCAAGTGGAGATGATGCCAACACCCAGTCCACGTTGGATGACTTCACTATAGTACCAACACAACAAGACATTGCACTAGAAACGGGGTTTGAGAGACAGTCTGTCAGACCCAGACGACCACCTGTCTGGATTCGAGACTATGTTATCTAGTATTTACAGTGTTTTCAGTGTAATATTTCTGCCAACAATAGTGGCTTATTCCATATTTGTTGCTGTGGTTAGAATAACATTTATTTTATAATTGAGAAAACTTCTTAAGAGAGGAAGAATGTGGTGTTTTAGATGCTGCTTATAATTATTAGAACAGGGAGCACTGGCTGTTGGGAGTCTGGAAGCACAGGAAACAGGAAGGAGGGAGAAGAAGATTAGCCAGGGCTGAGTGAGAGCTACAGAGGGGTGCAACAGCTTTGTAAAGAGGATTTACTTTTGGTAAATGAAGTCCTGTTGAAGTTCGTTAGTACCTTGCTTGCATGATACAACAGTTACTTCCTGTGGAAAATAGAATATTCTCTGTCTAAACTTTGTTGTAGAAATCTTAACTAATCTATATTACTACAATACCTGACCTGTCAATATATGGCCACCAGAAGTCTATTGGAAAAGTTAATCCACAGTAGATCAAGACTCTAATAACTTGGTTTAAAAAGGATAGAAAACAGGTTCTTTGGAAACCTTTTTTAAAAAGCTGTATTAAAGGAATACTACTATCTGGTGGGTTAAAATATGTATTCCTCCACAATGTAAAACAACAACAACAACAACAAAAACCCCATATGAAATAGCACTGTAACTTTCCTGAAAAAGCAATTTAGTAAAGTCAACAAAATCCAATACATTCTAAGGCTAGTTGAGGGAAAATGTTTAATCCAGGTATTGATCCCCAAAATCCAAAATATTAGGCATTTAAAAATGAAAGTATTTGTTCTTGATACAACTGGTGTGGATATGAATAATGCTGGAGCCTGATTGTTTAAAACTCATCTGAAGTAGCATAGACAGACTGTGTCAGGTTTTCACATTCATTTCATGCACAAGTTAGGTCTACGATTTGAATCAAGCATATAGAAGCACAGAACTGCAAGAAACCTCAAGAGGTCATCAAGTCCAGTCCCCTGCACTCGTGGTAGGACTTTGCACCATCTAGAAGCTTCTTGATGGGTGTTTGCCCAACCTGCTATAAAAAATCTCCAACAAAGGAGATTCCACCACCTCCCCAGGCAATTTATTCCAGTGCTTAAACACCCTTACAGTTAGAAAGGTTTTCTTCTGTCCAACCTAAACCTCCTTTGCTTCAGTTTAAGTCCATTGCTTCTTGTCCTCTCATCAGACATTAAGGAGAATAATTTTTCTCCCTTCTCCTTGTAACAACCTTTTAGGTACTTAAAAACTGTTATGCGCCCTCTCAGTTTTCTCTTTTCCAAATTAAATAAACCTGGTTCTTTCAGTCTTCCTTCATAGATCATGTTTTATAGACCTTTCATCATTTTTGTAGCTTTTCTCTGGACTTTTTCCAATTCACATCCTTCCTGAAATGTGGTGTCCAGAACTGGGCACAACACTCCAGCTTTGGAGAACAGCAGAACAATTACTTCTTGTGTCCTGTTTACAACACTCCTGCTAATACATCCCAGAATGATGTTTGCTTTTTTTGCATAGTGTTACACTATTGACTCATATGTAGCCTGTGGTCCACTGTGACCCCCAGATCTCTTTCCCCAGTACTCCTTCTTATTCAGTGATTTCCCATTTTGTACATGTGCAACTGAATATTCCTTCATAAGTGGAGTACTTTTGTCCTTATTGATTTTTATCCTAGTTACCTCAGACCATTTCTCCAATTTGTCCAGATCATTTTGAGTTATAATCCTCCCCTCTAAAGCACTTGCAGCCCCTCCCAGCTTGGTACCATCCACAAAGTTTATAAGCATTCTCTCTATGCTATTATCTAAATCACTGATGAAGGTATTGAACAGAACTGGACCCAGAGCTGATCCCTTAAGAACCTCACATTTATGCCCATCCCGCACAGCTTGGAACTATTTCTAACTACAAGTTGAACCTTGCTGGTCCGGCACCCTTGGGACCTGACTAGTCCCAAATGAGGGAATTTGCTGGACCAGGAAAAGTCCCTCCCCTCATGGCTATGATGCCACTGGAGTAGGACTGCAGCCTGCCCCCGGCTCTGGTACTGCTGGGGCCGGAGGGCCACAGCCAGTGATATGCAGCTGGGGCAGAGCTCTGCAGCCACCTGGGGCTAGAGATTTGTGGCTGGGACAGAGGGACGGAGCTGAAGCTTCACAGCCTGGGCCAGAGCTCCTTGTTTGCTGCTGGGCTGAGACTGGAGTTTCCTGGCCTGTGGAGCCAGAACGCAGCTGGAGCTCCACACCCGGGGATGGGGCCAGAGCTCCCTAGTCAGGGCTGGAGGTCCACAGCCATGGCCAGGCTAGACCTCCCCAGCTGCTGGGGCCAGGGAGCTCCTCTGGGCCAGAACTCTCCGCCATGCCATCTATCCTCCCCACACATACACACACACTCCGGGCTCCCAGCTGAGTCGCCGGTGCCCTTTACGGCACTCCGGCCCCACCGCCGGACCTCCCTCTTCCTGGGCTCTGTGATCCGGGAACATCCATGTTCAATGCCAGACCACAGATGTTGCTAGGGAGTCCTTTCTGGAAATGGTTATTTAATAACTTATGCACCTTCCTAATAGTAGCTCCATCTAAGTTATCTTTTCCTACTTTGTTCATGAGAAGGTCATACAAATCTTACAACCAATGACTTGCTAAAGTCTAAATATGGCACATTTACCCTTTTGCCCTTATCCACAAGGCTTGTTACCCTTTCAGAGAAAGCTATCAGATTGGTTTGACATGATTTGTTCTTAAAAAATTTATGATGATTGTTACTTATTTTATTATCTTCTAGATGTTTGCAAATGGATTCCTCAATTATTTGCTCCACTATCTTTGCTGATTGGTCTGTAGTTTCCTGGGTTGTCCTTATTTCCATTTTACAGATGGGCACTATATTTGCCCTTTTCCAGTCTTCTGGAATCTCTCCTATATTCTATGACTTCTTAAAGATAATAGCTATCTATACCTAACACTTAGTTTATTTTTGTAATAGGAAGCTTTCTTTGTATTTCATTTTGGCCATCACTACTCTAGAAATTAGTCATAACTAGTTTGTTTGATATGCTGAAAGATTGCAGATCAACTTTTGGGAAAGATGATGTATACATGTATGTTGTTACTACACTGAGGAGTCTTCTTTTTTAAATTCTGCATTGCTCATAAGTCACAATGAACACATTCAAAGGCCTGGATCTTATATCTCAAGTGAGTGGGTAAAGTATTGATTCTTCAAAAATAAATTTCCTGCAATATTTTATTACTTTATATTCATGTGCTCTATTTAGATTAACGATTTGTGAAGAAACTGGTACATGAACAGCAACATTTAACATTTTGGACACTTTAAACAGAAATGACTTAGTACAGGGGTCTTCGTAGTTTAGATACATCAGAGCTATGAACACAGTTACAAACTGGTAGGTCAACCACACTCCTCTTTTGGAACCAGAAGTATGCAATCAGGCAGCAGCAGACACCAAAGGGAAAAAATGTGCAAATGTAGTTCAGAACTTTCTTAAATGTAAACTACTAAAAATATAAAGGGAAAGTTTAAAAACATTTAACAAGGTAAGGAAACTGTTTCTCTGCTTATTTCATTTAAATTAAAATGGTTAAAAGCAGCATTTTTCTACTGCATAGTAAAGTTTCAAAGCTGCATTATGACAACGTTCAACTGTACATTTTTGAAAGAAAAAATGTTTATTTCAGAGTTATGAACATTTCAGAGCTACAAACAACCTCCATTCCTGAGGTGTTCATAACTGAGGTTCTACTGTACTCATTTTTATGGATAAAGAATAGCAAGATATTACAGTCTCTGAGTTTAGATACAACTAAGATAACAAGGATGAGGAGGGAAGGAATTTATACAACAATGAAATCACCTCAGGTTATATTTACGATATCATCATGAAGTAGTCAATAGTTCTCTTTTGTCAGTTCTACAGTCTCGCTATACATTGGTTATGAAATAATTGTCCTTTTAGGTGACCACCATTTTAACTGTGACCCAACAAAAGTATTTGTAGGCTAATCCGTGTGTTCACCACATTTCCCAGTCTACTGCAGGATTCCTTCTGGCTTCAGAATAGATACATGTATCAGCTTATGAAATGTAGAAGACAGGATTTTACTGAGGAGAGGGATCAAATTTAAGTTTGCTCCTGTGCCTATCTTTTCTTCCTTCCCTAATGGAGCAACCTCATTTTTGACAAAGGTATTTCACATTGTTTAGGATACCTGAAACACGATAGACTAATGCAGTGTCACACTTCATAGTATCATAGCGCAATGACACATGCTTGTCTTCACATTAGGACTCTGAATGCTCACGAAGCTATATTATATTGGTTGACAAAACTGAGTTTTGGCTACAATAGATGAAAACTAAACACTGTTTTTATGAAAGGATGCCCTCTGTTCCATACAGCTATTTTGAAGTCAATGGTGTTGCATTTGAACACTTTCAGCAATGTAGCAGTACAGGATTTCAAGCTTTCCAAAACAAACAAACATAACATAACCAACCAAGCTGGAATAGTGTTTCAGCCTTTCCAAAATATATTCTGAAATGAGGAAATACTTTCTTGTAATATTCAAGATATGGTCTCACTTTTTTTTTAATCTTTTCTCATTGTGCAAAGGTTTGCCATCCTGACATTCAACAACATACTTCAATATCAGTCTACTTATGTATGTGAATAATGTACAGCATATTACACTTCCTGATGCTCATCACATAGTTCCTTACTCTGAGATACACTGACAGGAGTTACCTGACTGCTGTCTGAAATTGCTTGCAATATATATTTTGAGGAGGAATGTGATGAGGTACATGAAAGGTATTGCCACAGAATTCGATATGAACATACTTTATTCATAGCCTTAGTATTTTTAAGTGAGATTCTCTCAGCATCTAACAAGCTCGGTGGTGACTTAAAGGAAATCATGTTCTAAGATGTTGAGTCAGGTCCCTGCTGTAGTCTCACTTTTGAATACTACTGAAAAGAAGCTGAGAATGACCAATTAAGACTAACTATGATCAATTATATGCTTTTATTCATTCTAATGGGAGGGTGGGGGACTGTTGCTTAACAGGTAATAACACTACATTTATTGTAGTGAAAACCTCGGGTTACATTTAAAGTGACCCTAGATAGGAGAGAATAATTCTTCATCTACTTTGCCATTATTACAGCCTTCATTTATGTATACAATCAATTTTGTGACAATATATTTAGCTCTGAGCCTTAATGTGCTTTAAAAGGCCTGTCTTTCCACTGCATTAGTAGTTTTCATTGTAGAACAACTATATTATTGAAGAGACCCTGTCAAGGGTTCAGTTAGCCTGAAAATGAAAACTACCTGCTTTCTTTTCTCATTGTGTGCACACACGTGCATGTTATACAATCCCTTCCTGTCCTCCTCTCTGTTCTGTTCTTGTAAGCAGGCAGCATGTTGCAATTTGCAAGAACTTGGAAAACATACAAAAATCATTAATATTGGTTCTACATGCATACATGTTCTCCATGAATGCACATACTCACTACAGCAAACCACAGAAGGGACTTCATTATACGAATATGCAAACATACAAATAAAATGTTACTAGCCCGCCAAAAGTCCCGCCCCCCAGAGCCACGGTAAAAAGCCGGCTTCAGCTCCAGCAGTCACTGTGAGGCGGGCGGCTGCCAAAGCTGAAGCCAACTGTTCATGGCAGCTCTGGGGGACAGGACACACCCCAGCCCTGTGAGTCCTCCAGTGCCAGCCCTAACCTCTAGAATCCCCCAACCCTCCACTATCTGCTATCCACTATCCATGAGGCGCTGGGTGGTGAAGCCCACCCCCAGCTCCCAGAGCCACCATGGTCAGGCAGCGAGCAGGTTGTGGCCCGGCACCTGTCTACGGACCAGCAGTTGGGAATTGCTGAAGTAGAAGATCTGCACTTTCCTTCCTTTTTCTCTTGCTCCTAATTTATTTGAAGAACCTCTTGTTACTATCTTAAGATGTCTCCAGATAGGCATAACTCATTTTGTGCCTTAGACTTTCTGATTTTGTCTCCACATGCTTATGCTAATCTTTTCTATTCCTCCTTCACAATTTGTTTATGGTTGTAAGATTTCTTTTTGAATTTCCTGTAAAGCACTCCTGATGAAGCTATATTTTGACTGTTTCCTGTTCTTCCTATCTTTCCTTTGTATCTAGATTGCTGTTGTGCCTTTCATATTGTGTTCTTGAGACATGTACAGTTCTCCTGAACTCCCTTATTTTATTTCCATGGGACCTTACCTACCAATTCTGAGTTTGTTAAAGGCTGCTTTTCTGTAGCTTGGCAAAGGTCAGAGATCAAATCAGTTGAAGAACTGGAAATAAATTTTAGTTTCCTAAGACCGTTGAGTTATCACAAAGTGCTTCTGTTCTAATATTTTTTTAAAAAACCTAAAATGAGAAAAAATTGAACCATTATAAGTACTACTTATGTGCAGATGGATCACCTTGCAATGAATATAGATAAGTGATTTCATGTAGAGGGACCTTGCACAATCATGTTAAATTGCTACACAGACTAGTTGAGGTTGCATTGAGAGATACCATTGATTTTTCCACTTCTACTGTTGCTGATGCATATTTTAGCCATCTCCCTTACTGCTTCACAGCTGGTTTAAGTCTATTTTTTATGCATCATTACTGACTCTTACATTGTCTTCCCAGGTGGCAGATTTACAAGCCTTAAGTAATCTGAAGTATATATGTCTAAAGTTCCCATACTCCCTTGGGCAGCAAAGCAAAGCAATTCAAGCAGAAAGGGTCACTGGGGAAAGTACAGTGCTTTTGATTAAAATTAAAGATGAAGTGATTTAAAATATATGTTCTTATCATATACCTTTAAATCATTATAAAATATTAAATACAAAATTTAGGAACTGATTTTACCCCCAAAATTCTCCCACTACAACAACTGTATTAGAACTGTTTAAAAATCTTTTCTAAAAAAACTTACAAAACCTTAAGCAATTATTTCTTTTTTCAATTTTCTAAAAATATTCTTCCTTGTTAATAAATATGTATTTACAACACAAAAAATATGTGCTGTATCTCAGTAATAATATTTATCTCATCCTTTACTGTCACATACCTGAATAATAGTTTTTTTATTACCTTAAATATACATCTGAGTATTCAACACTTCAACTGTTGGAATCCTTGATGCAAGAGAAATAGATATATCTTTGCATTCTCTGAAATAAAGTTTCCCCACAGTGAAGGTATGCAACTCCTAGTAAGGGCTTGTGGGTGCACTGAATGGAAAATATTAGCATAGGTTCACAGAACATTTTGTCACAGGTTCATGTATTTGTCATGAAGATTATTTTTTTGTTCACCATGAGTTGGAAAGTTTTTTCAGCCAACACAGAATGACCTCAGAGATTCAGCTCTTAAAAAAGTAGACCCCACACATTAAGTTTTAGGTTTCTTCCCTCCACTGTCTTTTTGCATTAGATAGTTTGATTTAATGATTCATGTACTTTCTGTTGTAGCCTTCTTTAAAAGGAAATTTCAATCTTTCTAACAAGGGCCCACATGATTATTTGCAGGGCCTAGTTTGAATATGTGGAGCAGGAGTGGGGCATACACACACACACTCTGGGTGGTGCAAAAATGAAGTGGTTTTTTTTAAAGCAATGGCAAAACATCAACAACACATTCAAAATTATCAAAACAGCCCCTAGCAGGGTCAGTAATCAAGTGTGGTGCCATGAGTGTACATGCTTCATGCCAGCCCTGCTTCAAACACAGTTTTCTGGATGCAGCTTCAGGCATATTTTGGAGTTAAAATTTGAAATGAAATGTAGTGTACGTGAACTAACAGGTGATTTAGACTCAGAAAAGTGCAGGAAGACACTTTGCAAGTTCCCCTATACTGCTTTGCTAGCATATATTATTCCGAACTCATGACAACTGCTATTCCAGTAAATAGTTATTACTTGCTCATGTTTTAGAGAGGAGGACCCAGCTTTTTGTCTTCTATATTTGATCTATAAGGTGTCTCTCTCTTTTTAAACTCAGAATATTGATGCCTTAATAAGTAATCCTCATATTCCTGCCTGGATCTTACACTCCTGGGTCTGCTAGAGAAGTATGTCTCATTAGAAGCTCCAAATCTGTCTAAGCATTACTGGAGGTGCTAAGATCATGTTACCTGTTAGCAGAAAGGAGAATTGAGGTCCCTCAACAAGAAGTCAAGATGGAAGATAGGAAAAAGAGAAATAAAAAGCCAGATTCTGAACTCACTTGCACTTAAGTAAATCTTGGAACTTGGAATCCACCAACTTGTCTTGATTTACAAGACTGCAACAGAAGAAAATCTGGTCTCAAATCTTTTCCTGGAGGAAGGAGACATTATCATGATGTCTTCAGGAGTGTGGACTAATAGAATAGATGAGGACACAAGCATTATTTGGTCTTTGTTTGACTGTATGGTGGACGCCATAATTCAAGTCCTGGATCTCTCTTGTGATGAAACTTGCCAATTGTATCAGATTATATGGCTGTTGTGTCATAAGGTCAGATAGGTACTAGAACAGTGGTCACCAACCAGTAGATCGGAATCTACTGGTAGATCTTGGAGCCTTTGACAGGTGATCCTACAAGTTTGGCCGGGAGGCTATCAAGTGCTGGCTCTTTATCTGCCCCTCTCAGCACTGCCATGCTACTCCTGACCTCTGTCTTGGAGCTGCTCCTCACCCCTGGGAGCCTCATACTTGTTGTGCAGAGCACAGGAAGAAGAGGAGGGGGTGCTGATGTCAGGGTCCTCTCTCCCCACTCCCTACATGCATCTGACAAAGTGGGTCTTTGCCCATGAAAGCTTATGCTCCAATACATCTGAGCTCGTTAGTTCGAGCTAGGTAGTAATGAGGCAGCGAGTGGCAAATGAAGCCGGGATTTAAATATCCCGGCTTCATTTGCATGGGCGCCGCCATTTTTAAATCCTCTGGTCGCTCGAATTAGGATCTTTAATTCGAACTACCTACTCCGTGCCACGTGTAGCCGCGGGCACGGACTTCGACTAAGGGGATTTAAAAATGGCGGCGCTGAACATCTAAATGAAGCCCGGATATTTAAATCCCGGCTTCATTTGCAACCCGCTTGCCCTCATTACCCTACCTAGCTCGAACTAACGAGCTAGTGTAGACGTACCCTAAGGTGCTACAGGACTCCTTGTCGCTTTTGCAGATCCAGACTAACATGGCTACCCCTCTGATACTCTCCCCACTCTGTACCTCATTGCCACAGAGTGATGTGGTGGGGCGGGGGGGGGGTGAGGACAGGGATGGAGAGAGATTTGCTGGCTGCTTTTGGGAGTGATGCAGGGCCAGAGTATGGGTGAGCCTACCTTAGCCCCCTGCACTACCACCCGGAAGCCACCTGTGGTAAGCGATGCCCTGCTGGAGCCCACATTCTGAACCCTGGCCCCAGTCCTGAACCCTTCCTGCACCCCAAACTCCTGCCCTGGCCCTGAGTCACCCTGCACCCAAACTCCCTCTCAGAGCTTGCACCCTGCATCCCCTCCTGTACCTCAACTCCCTGCCCCATGCTCAGCTCAGAACCCCTCCCCTACTCCAAATCCTTTAAGCTCAACATCAGAGCCTGCATCCCCCTCCACCTCGAGCCTGATAAAGGTGAGTGACGGTTGGGGAGGGAGGATGGAGTAAGCAGGGGTGGGGCCTTGGAGAAGAGGTGGGAAGGAGGCATGGCAAGGGTGTTTGGGTTTGAGGTAGATCCTGAATTGCACTTAAATTAAAAAAAAGTGATCTCATGCTTAAAAAGGTTGGAGACCACTATACTAGAATAAAATCACAAGTCTCATTTTTACTTGTGTCCAGGGTAAGAACTGAACACAGGTCTGAAAAGTAAAAGGTTAGTTCACTAAACCATTGAACTGCACAGCCCACTAGTTTAAACTATATGTTTACCCCTTTTGATCAAGCAGCTAGCCAAAAATTCCAGATCTTGTGGATTGTTCCACTTAGGAAGAGAAATTGAATATGTTTGTAAGTAAACAAGATTGTATGATCCAATGTACAAAATCCCAAATTCCTGATTTCAAGAGGAACCAAAATGGTAGGAGATTGGTCCCAGCTCACAGGCCCAAGCTTCTCTCAGCCAGAATCCCTGATCTAAACTCTCCTTAGGCTTCTCCCATGGTAGCACCATGCTTTCAAGCTGCTGCTTGGCTTGCTTTCTCTGATTCTGTCACTCTCTCTCAGGATCCCTCTATGTGCTGTCTCAGGTTCTGATTACACTTCAGCTCATCTTACACACCTACACCCCGCACCCAACACAAACATACACCCTCTTCTGACAATACCCAGTGTAACCCTCCATCCACATGGTGCTAGTTACCAGCAGACTCGGTTGTACCTTGTGTTAGATGGGTCTGCTTAAATGTCTCTCATAGTTATCTAAACGAAAGATACATTCACACCCAGCAGTTTCAACTGGGCTTTAACCCAACCCATAATAATATTTAATGAAAAAAATTGAAGTTGTTTAGAACACCAGTTCTGGGACCAATTTATCATTGTGTTACTCCAATTTCCCACCAGAGTGAATCCATTGAAATCAGGTAAAGTAATGCAGTAGTGAATCAGGCCCTCTGATTGCCATTGGAAACTAAAGAAAATGTAACCAAATGAATTATATTCCAATTCTAACTATTAGAAATCAAACATTTCAGTCATATTGTAGCTTTCTTGTTTTTTTGCACTAATAGCACATTAACAGATAGCAATGGAGGTTTATCCCTTATTGTGGAAAGTGCCAGGAATAAAAGTATATATATAAAATAAAAAAGTAAAAGTATTGGGTAAGAATTAATTACCTATCAAAGAAAATATCAAAGACCATAAGGGAAAGGAAACGAATAAATAAGCTGTGATAAGAAAGGAATGTAACATTCAGAAAGACAGAAACAAATCTGAAGGACAAAGAAAAAAAATTAACAGAAGATCATAGACAGAGCAAAGCCAACATGAACATCTTTATAAAAAACAAAGACATCACAAAGAAACTACACAAGTTCAGTGCTAGGACCCTGATCATGAGCTACAAAGATAAATAAATCCAGCTGGAATACACCAACAGAAAGTGTGCATAATTAGACAGTGGGTAGAAAGTAACAGTGTCAGAAATCCATTACAAATGTCTGTATTCTCTTCCCTCTCTGTAGCCTCTTTAAAGTCTTAGCTGGCAAGGAGCTAACAGAATATGAAGACCTCAGGAGAATTCTGTGAAGTTCCATAAAACTTCATGGTATTGTCAGATATGCACAAAGGTGAGATGAAGAGCTGGTCAGAAGTTTTCTGTTGGAACATTTTTTCCATCAGCAAAATGTCAATTTGTCGACATTGAAATGTTCCATGGAATTTTAATGAAATTTTGTTTTGTGATAATTTTAAATATTTTTTTTAATCTGAATAATACAAAATAATACAAATAATACAAAAATTCAAAATCAAAATGACATTTTGTTTTATTGAAAGGACATGTCAATTGACTTTTTTATTTAACAGGAATTTTCAAGTAAGAAAAAGGCAAAATCATTCAGGATACAATATGAAAGTCATTTTGCAGAGAGTTGTCCTAAATCTCTTTTTTTTATTATAAATGTTTATGCAGATGAAGAAAGTACTGTAGAATGCAGATTTTTCCAAATCACTTAAATTGGATTATTGCAAATTCTGTGTGACAATCAACAATTATCAGACTTTGTTGCCAATTAAACTGACAGGTATTCTGACAGGTATCCACTTAGACAGGGTATTTGACAGGGATGTGGTTTCTCATCACATTTAAAAAAAAAATCTTGCCATGATACAGAACTGGTCGAAAATTTTCCTATAGAAACATTTTCTATTGGAAAACACAGATTTGACAGAACATGTAAGCTGTACCTAAACTTTCAACAGAAATCAAGCAGGCTCCCTGCCTAACTGCCTGGTGAGATGCTGGGGAATGAGGGCTCTCCAGGTGGCCGACGCTATTAGCACCTCAGATGGCAGGAACCTTGGATTCCGACCTGGATGTCTCTTATGCTGCTGAGACTCCCTGGCTCCACAGGGTAGCAGTCTCTCTGACTTATGGGATACCTGGCTTCCTCTTAGCCTAGCAGGAAGTAGCAGAGTGCTCTAAATCCATGGGTGCCCCATGATATACAGGAAAATCCCATAGGTTAGCCTGGGCATTCATGCACGTGTTCAGTGCCTGTTCAACACAACTTCTTCTCCTGGCTAACTACATATCACTTGGATTCCTGTGGCTATGAGATCCTCAGTTACACCTCCCTGCCCCACAAAAAGCAGGAAGTGAGCGTTTACTGGGATTCCCCATAAAATAATGCTAGCACAGAAAGCACTCGCTCATACATATCAGTCCCGTGGATGCACGGAGGATTGCTCTACCACCTAGCAGACAGCATTTGGATAGAATATGCAACATTTGGATAGAAGGGTTACTGTACGCACAGAAGGGACGCTGCCGTGTTGACTTCAATCCCTTTGCTTTCAACAGAATTGTGGCCAAAAAGAAGCATGTTTTATGATAGTTTTATCTCCTCCAGAACAGAAAGTGGAGAGAAGGATATGACCTTTGGAGAACAGAAGGCTCATAAAAAATGGAGAGCTGATGCAGAAAGCGTGGGCAAGCAGGCAGCGGAAGCTGTCCAGCCGCAGCATTGAAGTTGTATGCTTATTCTGTCTTGTTATTGCAGTCTTCATCTTTTCCTACTGTTACTCATGCCAAATTACAGAGTGATTCTATGATGTGAACAGATTTCAAATATGAGCCACAGACTGAAATGGCAAATTCATTTTCACACGTAACTTAACCCATATTTGAACCTACAGGCCCAGAGGAAAAGGTCTATTTCATTTAAGCACCATGCTATGGAGCACCTGCTCCTTTCATACTTCTAAAATTGAGATGTGTCAGATATAAAATTTGAGCTTTTTTGAAACTTCTGGACAAATCATATGTTTCTCTGGCTTTTGATTTCTTCAACAGTCAACAGTGGCTGTGAAAGACGGAGAGGCAAGACATAAGGAAAATAATAAGCTAGCATAGAGATCAGCTGATGGTGAACTTATCAGAGCAGACTGGCTTCTCTATAGAGATGGGTGAATCAGTCTGGATAAAATTAGAAATGGACTTAGATCAAATTACAATCCTAAATGCTGGGAAACAGATCTGGATCCAAAATATGTGCTCAAGGTCAGATCTAGAGCAAATGAAAAGCAACTTGAACTCTTATTAAAACTCAAATGGATCCTTTTTTGTGGTTCTAAAAAAAAATGGTTAATTGTGATTGTGACCAGGATAAATAGTAGACGTGTTGCAATGTACCCAGCCCCGTTTTATAGATCCTTCATGTTCAGATACATTGTTCTCTAATCTAATTACAATATCTTAATATGATGGGATGGACTAGGCCCCAATATCCCAGCAACAGGAGCAGAAGAGAGGTCCTGCAAGCAGAATAAAGTGGCAGCCTCGGTTGCAGCAAATCAGGTGCAGCACGCTGCTATAAAAGAAACTGCTGGGCCAGGATTTGTCAGTTCCTTCCTAGAGCTGGACCTAGGCAGACCTTAGGGCTGACTGGGAGAACAGCAGCACTCCAGGCACCTCCGAGTGGGACCTGGACTTCAGACCTGGTCAGAACCAGGTCCTGCAGCTGAAGACTAGCTGGTAAGCCAACGGCAACCCTTGCAGAACCCTGGACAGGGAGGACTTGACCACAAGGCCCTAAAGAAAGGGCTAGACAGAGCAGCTTCCCAGGGAAATGGCCCAGGGAACATGACAGCCAACCTCTTTGAGACTCAGCAGGTAACTGCTACTTATAGGGTCCCTGAGCCAGGACCCAGAGAAATAGATGGGCCTGGGTCTCCTCCAACCTCCAGCAGCCACAACAGGGAGCAAGAAGAATCCTGGTCCTAGGCCACATATAGAGAGCCAGGTAGAGAGACTAGAACACTCCCCTCAGCCACAGAGAGGCGCTCATAGGAAGGGCGGAGAAGCCCTTTACACTTAGATTTATTTCCAAAGTGATTTTCCCCATAGTATTTAAGTTTCATTTTTCTTATAGACAGATTTTCATGTAAGAATTATATGTACATATCTATAATTTAGGACTCCTATTTTTCCTCTCATTTAAGTGTGTTTATTTTATATTTTAATTGGGCCTAGACACAAGAGATCGATAATCACATCACGGCTGTGCAGGAACCAGATTCTCCACTGTACCAGACTTCCCTGATTATCAGATGACCCTAGCACAATTTAACACGGCAAAGAAGCCACTGTAACTTACACCACTAATATAAATTACCTCCAGCAGGCTTGGCTAAACAGTTTGCGGGGCCCAAGGCAGCATGGCTAAGCTGGGTGGCAGGGCCGGGAGCAGGGCAGCACGGGGCCCTGAGTGAGCAGCTAGGTGGGTGGGGCCAGGAGCTGGGCAGCGCGGGGCCTTGAATGCTTGGGGCCCAAGATAACTGCCTTGCTTGCCATCCCCAAGGGCTGGGCCTGACCTCCAGGATCTTATGTTGATGAAGAATCATTTTGCCATGTACCTTCCTTTTTATTAGGCCAGGTCTATACTAGACATGGAAGCTTGGCTTAAGGTACGCAACTCTAGCTATGTAAATAACATAGCTGGAGTCGACATACCTTAAGCCGAGCTTGGCACCATCTTCACAGTGGGAGTCCTGGAGGCACTCAGCATTCTATTTAGTGGGTACTAACCTGCTAAATTGAACGCCAGAAGATCGATCTCTGGTGCAGCAAATGGAGATGTGGCCTTACTCTTCCTTACTTTCCCCGTCCTCTTAGACAAGAGCTGAGTGGAGGGGAGGAGAGGAGGAGAAGGTGGTTTCCAGGATAGAAGGCAGAGCCACCTTCACCCAGTTTACTCCAGCAAACTAGAAGGATCTAGCTCCGACAAAGTAGAGGACAGGGAGAGCTGGGTGTGATGGAGACCTATACTGATTAATTTGCAATCTCTCTATTGCACTCAGTTACCAAATTACATAGCAAACTAATTTATGTAGGAATGTCTAATGCATCCATTACTGTGATATCTTTTGAGATGCAGTCATCACCGCTGCTGAGCATGTCTAAGGGGCTGTCTACACTAAGCACATTGCAGTGCCAACACTGTGTTGACACAGTCCTGTCACTAAAAGTCAGTGTGCACAAATGCTGTTGGTTGGCACTTTTACCAAGAAAACACTTCCACTCCCTACAAGGGGGTTTTGCTTTGTTCTCAGGAGTACTCTCTGCCATCAAAGCAACATTCACACTTGCACCTTCTGTGACCAGACTTTTTTGTTCATGGAGTTTTTTAAAAAGCACCTGTGAACAAGAAACATTTTGTTGATCAAGTACAAATGCAGACATATCCAAAAAAAGAAGGGGCTAAGCACTTGGCATCTAGATAATCTGGAAGTGGATGCATTAGCATTTCCTAAATAGTTTAGATTTGTTTTTGATATGATCTCTGATAACTGAACATGATAGATGACAAATGAAACAATATGGGCACTCTTGAACTCTAGTCACCTCAAGCTCATGATACGTTATGATGTGTTATGCATTACAGGTTGCAAATCTGGGATTCTCTCATCTGGCAACATCTGTGGTCTGGAATAACCATGGATATTCCTAGATGAGAGAGCCCAGGGGCAGGAGGGCCAGCAGCTGGGAGTTTGGTGCGACCCTGCCAGTCTACTAGCAGTAGGGCCACAGCAGCCTGGGAGGAGAGCAATCGGGGCTGTCTGATGCCTGGCAGTGTGGCCTGGACCGCAGCAGCCGAAAAGGGGAAGTCTGGCTGGGCCGTGTCAGCTTGGGCGGCGGCAGTGGTAGCAGCGTGATTGGTGCTGCCTGCCACCTGGCTTTGGGGCCGGGATTATGGCCACGGCTGCCTGGGAGGGGAAGCCAGCCACAGCAGCCCAACAGAATCAGAGCAGCTGGGGCCACGTGCCGTGCAGTAGCGGGGCTGGGGCTGCGGAAGCCCGATTGGATGTGCCATTCAGCAGTGGGGCTGGAGCTGGGACTGGCCTGAAGACAGCCCAGCCACACTGAAGGAGCCAGCAGTGGGGAAAGGCAGCAGGATGACGGGTTGGTTTCAGGAGACCTCCCCTTGTCCGGCAAAATCCCTCATCTGGGACAGGTCAGGTTCCGAAGGTGACAGATAAGAGAGTATATGTGGTGCACAACTCATTCAGCTAAATGAGAAAAAATAGGAGTCACTAGAGTACAGTCATGTATTTATTATATTTAAATGAAAAAATGTCCATGAAATAACAAACCTGATAATCGGATTTGACTTTGAATGTTTTTTTTTCCGTTTTAAAAGTATATTTACTGAGGTTCTCAAAGCTTAAGAGAAGAAAAAGATTAAAGACAGAACTAGCACACAGCTTTCCATCATTAGAGCAAATGAAAGCATTATTTTCTTTAAAATATTGTTGCTTATTAGTAATTAACAGGGAAAGGCTCAACCATATGGGCTAAAGAGAACCTCGGAAAGTATTTCAGTCTCTAGATAAAAACAGTTAGGATTTACTTTAAAAGCATACTAATGAAACATTACTGAAACACATTGGCTGCAATTTTCTTTAGTTGGAGGCATGATTTGTTTCTTCCTTTTTCACACTGATAGCATGTCTAGTACAATTTTTTTATTTTGCTTTGCAGAGCTTTTGACCCTGTTGCATGATGTTTACTAAAGCTCAATAAAACGAAACTCCTAGGCTATGTCTACACTGCAGGCTTCTTGCACAAGAAACCTTTTGCGCAAGAGTTTTTGCACAAAAACTTCTTGGGCAAGAGCACGTCCACACCTCAAAGCGCATTGCAAAAGTGATGTGCTTTTGCACAAGAGAGCATCCACACTGCATGGACGCTCTTGAACAAGAAAGTTCTGATGGCTATGCACAGAATGACCATCAGAGCACCTGTGCTTTTTTTGGAGAGTCCAGCACTTGCCTTTTTGCGCAATAACTGTAGCACAAAAGGGAGTTATGCCTCGCAGAAGGAGGTTTACCTACACCGGCAAAAGCCTTCTGTTCTGCCATTTTACTGCTGATTTACTTGCGCAAAAGCGCATTTGAGGTGTGGACGCTCCACAGGTTTTTGCGCAAAAACAGCCATTTTTGCACAAAACCCGCCATTTTTGCTCAAAAACCTTGCAGCATAGACATAGCCCGAATGATTTAACTGAGTCCCATACAACTGCTTTAGGGACGTTGCAAATATATTTTAATATAAGGCTGCAACCACAAACCCTGGAGTGATTTCAAATCTAGAACAGAACAGCCCATTAATTAGGTAGCCTGGTGTTACAAAGTATTTGAATTATGAGAAATTATCAAAATGTTACTGCATGTTGGTGATTTTCCTTCTTCCCTGAAGCCAGCTCTGATAATTAGACATCAACTTTTTATGATTCTGTGATAAGGTGTGCGCTCCACACTGGCCCATAAGGGGTTAATATATCCCCAGGGAAGCAGCGTAGGGGAGCCAATTAGAGAGGGGCTGGTCTAGCCCACATCAGAAGGGCTGCAGACCAGCTGCAGGTCACACTGTAGAGCTTGAGGAGGGAAGTGGACTGGCTGCCTTACAAGCTGAAGGCAGCAAGCACCCTGGACAGAGCAGTGCTGTAGGCAGAGACTCAGGGAGCTAAAGGCAGCTCCTAGTGGACTGCAGGAATCTGCAGGCTGAGGCCATGAGGCAAGGGGAAAAAGGATGCTGGGCTGCGGGTAAGAGGCCCAGGGACATCTACTGAAGAATCAGAGGAGGCATCACAAGCTGAGGCCATCTACAGGCAGGAGTAGTAGGTCTCCACTCACCACTGAGGATGTGGCTGAACTAAAGGACTGTGACATTTCCCCAAGAAGGGGAGAGCTCAGAGTGCAACACAGCCAGAGAGCTGTGTCACTGAAGAGGATGTCACAGTCATGGGAGTGATGTGAGTCCCAGAGCAGAAGTAACAGTGGCAAAGCACCACCCGAAGAAGGCACACTGGCGAGAAGAGCTAATCCCCTTGATAACCAGCAGGAGGTGCCAGAGTGGAGTTTCATACCATCACAGCTCCCTTGAATTGTATTGGGGATGAGGGTGGGAAAAGTGTGATTGCAGTTTTTCTTTTTCTTTTTAATATTTATTGGAAGAAGCAGGAGGACCAGTGTCAATGGGCACCTTTTGAGTTTGATCTAGCGGGTCTATCCTAGGCCTGCTAAATCAAATCCCAGAAGATCAATCCACATAGTGCAGATTTGCCCTAACAGAGTTATGAATTGAAGTTCCCAGTCTTGTCTCTTTTGAAGGTGTTTTGCAAGTTTCCTTTGAAGTCAAGGAATGATAAGTTAGGTGTGGAGTTATCACTTTGTGAAAAGTGTTTATCCAGGGATAATATAGTTTATTTGTCTTTTCTAATTTTTCTGCGTGAGTTCATTCTTGAGTGTAGAGATTATCTGTTTCCTCCACCTAGTTGTTGGGGCAACTGATGCACTGGATCAGGTACGCTGCATTACATGTTGTGATAGGCATGTGTAGGACCCAGGCATCTTGAAAGGTTTGTTGTGGGGGAGTGGTGATCATCATAACAGTAGAGATATGTAGGCAGGTTTTGCATCCCTTCTGGAGAAGAGCTCTGTGAAGCTGAACAGCCTGTCTTCCACAAAGAGAAGTTGGTCCAATAAAAGGTATTCCCCCCACACCTTGTCTCTCATACCCTGAGACCAACATAGCACAAGAGCAACAACACTGAAAACATCACTAAAAGTCAAGTGATTAGATTGTAAAAGTAATAAAATAATCCTCTCAAAACAACTCAGGATACAAGGATACAGTGTGGTTTAGAAAGATTGGATTTCAATTTCATCTTTGATAATATTCCCTTTGGTCCAGATTGTGAGTCCCGCATGCCTATGCAGAGGTGTAAAGTGTATATGACATCCCTTTTTGGCACAGCATGGGCTATCTGCATCATATGAGCCACCACCCATGCAGGTGGGTGTGTGTGAGTGAGCAGGGCCAAGGGAAAGATGGAGTCTCCTTTTTCAATGTCATCCTGCTTACCAGAGCTGTCAAGAAAGGGATGGGGGAGGGGAAGCCAGAATCAGTTGATAACAATTTGTAGTCAGAAGCTGGTTTCTGTCCTGCATGTGAAATAATATGGCTGTTTGCTGCTCCCTACTTAGCATTTTAATTTACTTTTTAAGGACCATTATTCTGCCCATCTACATACATTTCCATTATCCTCACACCTCAGTCCTCAAGAAAGAAGGGACACTAAGGTAAGGAAAGGTACCAACAGCATTCCCTGAACTTAACAATGTATAGAAATCAAGGACATACAGTACCAAAACGCAACTGACAATCTTCAACTCAAACAAAATCTCAGTGCCAACATACAGCCATAAGAGCTGGAGAGTTAATATGCTTAATAGAAAGCTAGATCCCTTTGAAAGTAAGTAGCTACAAAAGAGTCTGAACAGTGGATGGAGAGACTCATCAAAAGGGAGATAGAGAATTTACCAACCAGCAGATTATCTCTACCAAAATGAGAAAGAAATGTTGGATACATCTGGGTCATGTACTCTGGAGGCCAAAACACATTCCAACATGAAGCTGTCAACCAACTGGTACAAGGAAACAAGGGCGCGACATAGAAACCTTAACAAGAATCCTTACTAAGGAGGCCAGAATACTTGACCTTAAAACTGGAGAGCAGATGGAAGCAGCAGCTAATGACACAGACACATGGGGAGGGTGGGGAAACCTAGTTTCCACGCTATGTGTCAATATTGGTGAGAGAAGGATGAAATCAAAATAATCCTCAAGAGGAATCAACTTTAGGTTTCAAGGAAAAAATACACCCCTTTTTTCATAATGTAGCCAATCCACCTCAGAGAATTTTTGAAGCTGAAATCTCACCATATTTTAAAAAATATATATACCTTAACACAGGACTACTCAACATGCGGTCCATGGGCCACATGCTGCCTGCGACCCGTTTGTTTGTGGCCTGCAGTGTGGTTTGGGTTGACACAGGGTTCAACACGCGGCCTGCAGGTGGAAGCCCAAACGAAAAAAGGAGTCAATATAATGGTCTTCTGTTGATATGCATTTTAGTAATTAAATTCCTGGACTGGCATTGCTCATTAAAAGTGCTGTCATATGTGTGGAAATTGGGTAAATATTGCATTTTATTAATATCAGCAGAACTGACTTAAATGGGGCCTGCATGTTGTGTAGTCTTTCCTTAATCTTTGTATTCAAGCCCATCAGTGTGAAAGAAGCTATTTGCATATATATTTGCATGTATATGCAACCACACTTAAGTTGAGGCTCTCGGCATGTGTTGTGAGTGTCATTGTGTCTCCTGGGGCTTCCAAAGTTGAGTAGTCCTGACTTAACAGATGAGTATCCCAGAGGCAATTTGGATTTCAGTTGCATCATCACATGCTAGCATCCCTGAAAAATGCAGGTACCATATTCAGTCTCTCCTTGAACAGAAGCCAAAGGTAGCCAGAAGAGTTCAGCGTAACTTAAAACTGGGATAATGTAGAAGCCAGTTATGTTGATCTGCTTTAGTGAGAAGATGCAGAGTATACATATGCCAGTCATGACCTACGCCTTTTGCTGTCTGAAAGTGGAACATACACATTTCTTACAATTTGTAAGCATAGCAGATCAAAGTCTATTGATCTGGGCACGCAGGTGGCTCTGTGGCACGCAGGTGGCTCTGTGGCTACATGCATATTGCTATTCTTTTAGATGAATAAAGACAAATGTATTGTATATGAAATCCCAGCAGATTGAGGATTCTTTTGTTTCTTTCTATGCGAGGGCTATAAATAAGTAGTGTGGCAAAAACAGATTGATGAATGAAACATATGCACACAATCAGAGAAACCTTTGTGGCTTACAAATGGCCAGTTTCAAAGGGATCCAAGCAGGCAGAGTGGGAGTATTTCTCAGCAAATAAAAAGAAGGGTTTTACTGCATTCCATAAGCATTTCTGGGAAGAAGCTTCTATCAAATATTCATGGTAGCCTCTTGTCTATACAAGTCTGGTTGATAGAGTAATAGTGTCGATTCACTGAGCACCAAAATGCAGCCATTTTCCTTTTCTCTGTCTAGTAAATCTCTGACTGTCAGTGATGGGAGCTGATGGGAAATGATAGCCTTATTGAGCTGCCTCGTGGACTGTAACTCATTTGTTCTGAAGACCCAGAATGACAACCCCTGCATTTCTCCCTTCCAGCAAAATTGAGTATAAATCACTTTATCATTTTTCCCCATGACAGTTTATCAGAATTCTGGAATTTTATATGAAGTCGTAGGGGCTGGTGATAGGAAATAAGACTTATACTCAATCTTGTTGAAGAGCACTGCCCCTTACAAGGTCTAAGCATTCAAATAAAAATGTAAGCTAGGTTCCACTACACATACATATAGACACACACACACTTGACGACAGAAAGAAAAAACGGACCGACTACCCTTTAGGAGGATTTAGACAGGAATATTCTAGGCCATGACCCTTGTGAACCTACCACCGATGTGTATTCTGCTCTTTGTAAACTCATCTTTAATTTTGTCACTCTGTATGTTAAATTTGCAATAGCGGAAGAATTAAAGTTTCATGACAAAAATGTATTAATATTGGGCATAACCTTATCCTGTAAAGCAACTGCACTAATTGTTGTTGCTGTTCTTGTTATTAAATTGGAAAGTGTTGAGATACTATGCTAATGATGGTCTTATAATGCCCTAGATTTTTAAAAAATATATTGTTGTTTGTGGAAAAGAGGAACTAACACTAAGCTAGACTCATGCATAATAGGCAATTTTACTTCTGTTGCCACAAAAGGCTCCACACCTCACCTTAGCCCCATGTGAATTTTGCTAAGCACGTTTAGGGGCTATGCAAGTTTGCCACCCTTCTCTGACACTATTCCTTCCATTTTACATCTTGGCCCCTCTGAGAAGGCTGACGATACAAAAACTGAGTAGTTCTATGATATAGAAACAACATCCAGTGGAGGCTATGAATTGGACACCAATTTTTTCTCCTGATTCTGAATTCTCTATTAAGTAGAGTAATAAAACAAACACTCAAAAATCCTCAATGGGCCTGAAATTCAAATCTATAAAGAGAAGATTAAGACAATGGAACACATTAGGCGGCGAAGACAGAGGGGAGGCTTGTCAGTTGTTTGTCAGTTGTGTTCAGGTTCAATTTTATTACCCGGATTCAACGAAGCTTACCCTAAATTCCTGACTATCTCCCCAGAACTGGATCACAGAAAGTGTGCTTTTTTAGGCTGATCATATGGGGAACTGATCAGACTATATTTTATCCTCTGCTTCCAAGATGAGTTTCTAGAATTCCCTGCACAAGTGGATGCATAAAACGACAGCTGATCTGTATCTTCCTGTTTTTTATGAAAGGATCACCTTAAGTTCAGGTTACATGCCATGGACTGGTTACATGAGACAAGGATATGTATATAGTGATGCCCCCTCATAATACTATAATGCCATATATACCTGTTCAATTTTGCTACTGCCTGGGTTCCTTTCTGCAAAAGCTATAAATGCAATGGATCACATGAGTAGATGTGAAAACTCAATTCTCATTAGTCCAGACATGTATCTTAAGCTACAGTAGGAACAAATATCAATAATATACTAGCAAAAATGCTAAAAGCCTAACTAGACATTGCAGCAAAGCTACCAAAGGAAGCTCTAAATAGATATAATTGCAGATCAACCTTAACTCCTGTGACCCATCAACTTAGAAATAATTAATCCTACTACAATACAGAAAAATGGACTACATGACCTACCTACAGTCACAATAATTTGGCTTATTACCTGAACCTAGATTCAAACCCAGCTCTCCAAAGAGAGCCAGCCCTTAGGTATGGTGAATCGGAGTGACAGCTCTAGGCCTTGCACTTTAGGGACCCATTGGCCAGTGCAATTGGCTGATGAGGTTGGTCTAGAAAAGACAAATCTGTCTCTTCCACCTTGTTGGCACTTAGCGGAGACAGCACCCGGCCCAGCCACCAACGTTTCAGTGCAGCAACTCCCCTGCCTTTCCAATTGGCTCTGACCAATGTAGTTAGCCACTGGCTACCATCAATAGCAGCAGCAAGAGCAAGAGGCCCAAGCACCAGGACGGATCTGTCCCACCAGCCCAGCCGACAATGCAGAGTGGCTGATTTGTCCCAGGCCCCACAGCTCCCTAGGGATGGCCACCATTCTACCCTCTCCTTAATACATATTATCACAAGAAATAAAAGTCCAAGATATCTAAAAAAATAATACAACCACACTCATTTTATATGCAAGCGCATATACAATTCTCTGGCATTGGAAAGTTTTGATATTTAAAGATATTTAATGAGAGAATATTATATTTCCAACGAGCTTTTCTGCTGTTAGCTCATTCCAAATATACTGAAATTGTATATTATCCATAGATGTTTAAAATAATAATAAAATAATAATAATAAAATAATAATAATAATAAAAGCAAAATAAAAACATCCAGAAAACATTCTGCCTACAACTGTCATACAGTTGCTGCAGATTTCATGTGAATAGTTTTCAAGGCTGTTGCAAAGAAAAGGGATTATAGCCAAGTCACTTAAGTGGCAAGAATTTTCCATCATGGTTCAAGCACATTTTAGAACCTTGTGTGTCTTGTTAATAACCTGAATGTCTTTGATTCTTAATTTGGAATTTTATACAATAGTTCTAATTTATACAATTTCCAAACAGCAAGTTCTGAACTGGATGTGTTTAGAAATGCTAATTGCAGTGGTTTTGCAGGGTAAAATGCTATTGTAATTGCAGGGGGAGTATGATGATGACTATGACACAGCTGCAAGCAAAAAAATGTCTTTCTTGAGAAATGTGTGACCATTTTTATTAGGGGGTTTTGTTCTTTAGGATGACTGATCATCCCTCCCTGTATTATTTATGGATTACCACACACACTGGAGGCAGCAGAAGTCTCCCTCTTTTATATTCTTCCCAGTCCCTCTCCTCAACATGAGTCAGAGGAATAAGATTTCTAGTCATAACTTAACCATGCTGATTTTGTACTGATCCCTTTATCTGTATGCTTGATAGAAATATGAACAGTTAGCACAAGTTTACTGAAAGGGAAAAGGCTTCCCTGAGGGCCAACAAAGATATTGGGGGAGGAGGAGAGACAGGTGAATGGAGTCAATGCAGAGTCACCTTTCAAGTATAGGTGAACTGTAGGTGTCTCGTATCACAGATCGCTGTTAATGAAACTGACAATGAAATAACTGAGCCAATATACTGCAATTCAACTGCAAGCAAAAGGCAGGTTGGCATGGGAGAAAAATTACAAAATGACTTATGCAAAGGGGAAAAGAGATATGTGAAGGAAGGAAAATGTAAGGAGATTTTGGAAAGGCTAAGATGGGGGATGGTGGAATAACTGGTGTCAAAACAACTGTTAGAAAAGAAGGGAGACAGGACAGAGACAATGAAAGTGCACAGAAACAAAAACTGCAGTAGCCTGGTACTTAAAAAAAGATGACAGAGCATGTTCAAGTCCTCAAATGCTCTATAGTCCTAATGTGAGAGAGTATGAGTGAGTATATATGATTATACATGCATACACACAAAAAGTTACCTGTCACCATTCAGTTTTTTCAATAGAAGCCAAATTAATATAGCTAAATTAGGATATATTGACAATACATATGTGCTGTGGATTCATATTCATTTTAAATATTTATCTGCACCAAATACCAATTTCATACAGTTTTCTTGGGAGCAGATATGAAATGAAAATTGTACATTTGTCTGTGAGCCTATATTAATGGGAATGCCTTGCTATCTGTACCTCTTCAGACCGTGATTTTGTCAGATATCAAACACTAAGCAGGCTCTACCCTGAATAACAATTGGATGGGAAATCTCCAAGGAAAATCCCAGGTGCTACAGACAGTAGCATCAGTGATTCAGCAGTTGGCACTCTTCCTTCTAATTCATCAGTAAACCAATGTCCCAGCATGGGATTAGGGAACTATTCTGGTGCTGGGTATACCGGTTTCTAGAGGACACATACAATCCATATCCTCAACCCTTGTTATTGAAGTATCTATGACACTTATTGCAACACTATTCCAATTTTGACTATAACTGTTTACCACCCTAAATTTTGCCTGATCTTTAAAATAAAGGAATGAAATCTTTAAAATCCTATCTTAAAAATGCCTGTGCTGTCTTGAAACAACTTACACATGACACTCCAAAGTCAGTGCTTTCCAGTCATGAATGAATGAGCATTCGCTCTTTTTGTGTGTCACACAAAATCTGTAGTGTTCTTTGGGATAATTGTCAATGAAAAGTACTATGCAATAGCACAGCAAGCTATTAAAGTCTTTTTGGGAAGACAATGCAGTGACATTGGATGTAACATAATTGGGATCATTAGATACTTTTATAATATGTGGCTTAGACAAATGGGAAGTTTCAGAAAAAAATCAAATGCTACCTATGGAGTCAGAGGGCTTGACTCCATTGTGCTATATAAGTATATATAAATGCATCAGTTTTACATAAGTGTAATTTCATAGACTTCAGCAGATTTACTCCAAGGTAAAACTAACGTAAATGCAGAAGAAAATTCAGACCCAGAGATGTTATTTGTTTTGCTATTTGAAGCTAAATCCCCAATGCCTTAAGTATAGCTCTAGTTTTTTTTTAAAAAAAACCTCTATAAATATACATACCTTCCTTTTCGAGAAGCTGACAGGGTATGTCTACACTGGCTCGTTAATTCGAGCTAGGTAGGCAAATCAGGCAACCGGAGTTGCAAATGAAGCCCGGGATTTAAATATCCCGGGCTTTATTTGCATGTTCCCGTCCGGCCGCCATTTTTAAATCCCCCTTAGTTCGAACGAACTGCCTGTGGCTACACGCGGCAGTTTAAAGTTAATCCAAACTAAGTCCTTAGTTTGGATTAACTGTTACACCTCATTCCACGAGGAGTGTATCAGTGTAGACATACCCACAGAGAGGTGGGAAAGGATGGAAATTTGTGGCATATGAATTATCACTGTGAATAGAATGTTCAAACACTCTCTTCAGGTATGTCTACACTGCAAAATTAATTCGAAATAACAGCCGTTATTTCGAGTTATCTTCAGTAGTGTCTATACATGCAAACTGCTATTTCAAATTTAATTCGAAATAGCGGTGCGCTTAATTCGAATTTGGTAAACCTCATTCTACGGGGAGTATCGCCAAATTCGAAATAGCTAATTCAAAATAAGTGCTGTGTAGACACTTAATTCGAATTAGCTGGCCTCCAGCCCTTCCCAGTTTCCCCTGGTGGCCACTCTGGGCCAAACCAGGAAAACTCCTCTCCTCTCCCCCCAGCCCCGGAGCCCTTAAAGGGGCAGACTCTGGCCAGATGGCAAGTGCCAGAGCCAGGCCTACCAGCAGTCTCTGCCCCTGACCCAGTGGCCCCATAATGAGCCAGGCAGCCAGTGCCAGCCAGCCGTCCCCCGCCCAGTCCCCCAGCACCCAGGGGCCAGCCAGGGGCCATAGACGGCGCGTGCCTGCCTGGACTGGTGTGGAGATCATGGACCTCATAGAGGTTTGGGGGGAGGCCCCCAATGTCCATGATCTCCGCACCAGGCGGAGGAACACGGCCGTTTATGGCCGCATAGCGGCCACCATGGCCCAGAAAGGCCACAGGCGCACCCAGGAGGAGGTGCGCCTGAAAATTAAAGAGCTGCGGCAGGGGTTTGCCAGGGCCACCAGGGGTGGCGCTGCAGTAGGGGTTGACACCTGCCCCTACTTCCCCGCCCTCGACCGCATCCTGGGGGGTTGGACGGTCCGCGCCTCCCCAAGGGGCAGCGAGCCGGGACCAGAGGGCCCTGACCCAGGTGTGGCAGAGGGGCCAGCACGGAGGGTGTGACACCAGCGGGACCCCTGAGCTGTCCTGGCACCGGAGTCAGCAGGGTCGTCAGGGGAGGCCACACCAGGTAAGTGCCATCACTGTCCCCTAGGCAGGTGGCTCCAACTGCGTGCCACACAGGGGCTGTGGCCCGATAGCCATATGTGTGTGTGAAGAGACCTGACATGCTCCCGACCCCAGGGCGGGACCTAACAGGATGCCCTCCCTTCACATGCCCCCTCTACACAGAGGCAGGGGACATCTTCCCCCCACCTCGGCCACACTATATATGGCACAGGGGCATGGGTGCGGTCTTGGGGCAGCTCCCACTCCCGGGGAGAGCCAGACATCCCAACCATGGCCTCTGTGCAAGCACGTTGGCTCTGATGGTGCAGGGCACGGTCGTCCTCACCACACAGGAGGCTCTGGGCATCATCCACTGCATCCCCAGGGAGAACTGATCACTCCCCTTCTTTCTCCACAGCCGCACCAGCTGCACTTGCAGGACGCACCATCCTGCCTGGGACGTGCTCCCACACCCGAGGGCTCCTCCGGACCACCGCAACATGGCAGGGGTCCCAAGAGCAGCACCTGGGGGCTCTGCAAGCCCTGCACTGCACCATCCAAGGATGGGTGCAGGAGGACCTGCAGCTCCGCTGGGAGCAGCTTACCCAGGACCTTGTGCTCACACTTGCAGGCTCTGCTGCAGAGCGTGCTGCCCCGTGGCGCCCCAGCACCTGCTGCCCCCCCAGCTACTGTTCCTCTTCCCACTCCTGCCCCCCCTCCCACCTCTCCCTCCTCAACCTCCCCACCCTCCTCCTCAATCTCCACACCCCCCACCTCAACCTCCACACCCTCCTCCCCATCCCCCTGGGGACGCCGAGGCCCCCGCACCCGCCGTGCTGGGAGACATGTGGCCCGACGAGACCCCCACCCCTGAGCGCTGAGCTTCCTCCCCTTTCTCCCCTTGCTTCCCTTCCAGCTCCCTCCTCCCAGTTTTCCTCCTCCTCTCCCAACCTCTCTCCTGCCCTCTCCCGCCTCCTTTCCCCCGTCTCCCCAGAGTTTCATTCTCCCTCCCCAGTTTTGTTAAATAAAGACAGTTCGTGTTTATGAAAAAACGTGTCTTTTATTTGACATCAGGAAGGGGGGCTAGGGAAGGGTAAGTGGAAGGACGTGAGGGAGGAATGGGGCACGAGCCCCTGGTGGGGAGGACCGGGGTGGCTCTGAGGGCTCCTCGGGGTCGACGCTCTCCTGCAGGGCCTCCTGGATCCTGACAGCCCCCCGATAGGCCCCCCCGGATGGCAGCCTGCAGCAAGTGCAGCCGGGCTGATGGCAATGACCCCACAAAATGCACCGGCGTGCCCAGGGGCAGCTCTGGCTCCATGTGGCCGAGTGCTGTAGTATCCCGAGTGCGGGCACTCAGGGCACTCCAAGACAGGACTGCTTTGCTGTCCTCATCGAGGTAGACAAGCAAGCGGGAACCCTGAGAACTGTCTGTCCGGGGTGGGGGTAGGGTCCCTTTAAGCACAGAGCTCAGTTAGCCTCAGGCAGCAGCCCCGCACACTAAGTCCTAACCTGATGCCCTGCCGGCACTGGTTCCGGCCAGCCTTAACTTCAGTTCAGGGTCCACTCAGTGTGGACGCGCTATTTTGAAATAGCAAAACGCTATTTTGAAATAGGTTTTGTGTGTAGATGCATTAATTTGAATTAGCTTAACTATTTTGAATTAAGTTAACTCGAATTAACGCTGTAGTGTAGACATACCCTTCCAGATTTCTTATTCTGAACAGAAGATACCTATGTTCATGTTATGTTTTAAAAAGAACATCTGAAAGCAGAAAACCAAACTCAGCATTTTGAGTTGCAAGTGACTATGAACTTTAGAAATCAACAAGTTTTTATTTTTCCATTTTGCAAAAATATGACAATTTACAACGCACATGCTGCAAATTGCTGTTATTTCATAATAGTATTGAAATATTCAGTTCCCTAGATAAAAAGAGAAGCAAATATTATAAAATAAAACAATTTGTATATGCCCTTAGTCAACAAACATTTGGCATGTTTTTAACAAAATTACTTGTTTGAAACACAAAATTCTTAAATTAGTTCTGGATCTTTAGCAAGTTAAAATCAGTAAATTATTCCCTATCATGATGTAAGCAGGGTCTGAATCGATGCTGCCATTACAGCCAGCTGGAATGGGAAAGGAATCCTAGGTGTGGTTATGTAAGTACACTTCAGGCAGATTGCTCAAGCCTGCCAGATGTTCAAATGTTAGAAGGTGCTTTGCCCCGTTGTAACCAATTTGGCTGTTTGTAGGGATGTTGCGCTGGCTGGCTCAGATGTCTGGACTTCCACAAACTCACTGGCAGACTGCCTTTCTTCCTCCTCTCTGACCTCTTTTATGAGCTGGGAGTAGCTTGGGTGGGGGGAGGGGAGGGGTAAGGCGGGAATCCACACAACACCTCTGGGCACCTTTGACAGGCAATGCTTCCTCAATTGCAAGTGTAACCCACACACTTAGTGTGGTTACCATGCAGTGGCACCTAGACCACAGCAACAATTAAGACCAAGAGATCTCTACTGCATGGGTTGGGAGGAAGCTGGCTTTTAGCTCAGAGGGTAGAGGCTCCTATAATTCTCAGCTCCAGAGATCCCAGGTTCAAATCTGCCCCATGGTGGTTACACAAGCACAGACTCTGAGCGTAGAAGAGAAACTTTTAATAAATTGGGAAAGAAGTAATTTGGCATTAATTTTGGAAAACACCACCAACAGAGTTCAGACAAACCCATGAGTAAATGTCCCATCTCGAGTAGGTGGGGCAATGTCCTTGTCTTCTCAAACTTTCAAGTCCAGCAATGTAAGTGTCCCATTCACATGCCCAACCTTTTTCTGTACCCCACTCAGTCATGATACTTGGTCAGGGCAGACCAGAGTTTAGAGGTGATCTGCAGAGTTCACCTCCCATTCTGGGGGGCAGCTAGGAGTCATCTCACCCACTCCATTGGTCACTTGCCATCCATCAGCTCGCTGATCTCTGGTGCCGCCCTTCTGGCCATTCGTTACCCTCACTGTTGCCACTCTCCTGGCCGTGCCTCACGCCTCTCCATCAGCGCCCTGCTGGTTGCTCATCACATCTTCTGCTGTCTTGTGGTAGATTTGGCTCTGGGCCAAACCTCATGATTTCAGCTCTTGGCCCAAAGCACAGTCCAGCCACAAGAGATTCCAGTATTTGCTGGAGTAAGTTTACATACAAAAAAGGCCTCCTTATGAATCCTTTCTTTAACTCTATCATTGAAACAGTGGGGAGAAACAGATTAAGTCAGTCTTACAGCTCACACCTGGAGGGCATGCAGCCTGCTGACTCACCTCCCTTCCCCGCTCATTCTATAGGTCTCTGAAAGACCAGCTTCTGTCCATCCAAGGCTATGTCTACACTATATCCTTTTTGTGGAAAAGCATATGCAAATGAGGCTAAGCATGGAATATCTCTGTGCCACATTTGCATAATTAATGAGTGCCCATTTTTGTGCAAGAGGCTTCTGCGCAAAAAGGAGCCATCTACACAAGTGTTTCTTAAACTATGTTCTGCGGAACACTGGCGTTCCGTGAACAATTCACAGGTGTGCCGTGACCTCTTCTTTGTTTTTGTTTCTTCTTTGTTTTTGTCTTTTTTTGGGTCTGACGACAACTTGTTTCTAAGAAAATTTTCATAGGTGTGCCTCATAAAAAAGTATTATTGTTTGGTGTTCTGTAGTCTCAAAAAGTTTAAGAAACACTGATCTACATGGCTCCTTTTTGCGCAAAAAGAAAAAAATGCGGAAGAACTGCTCTTGCACAAGAGGGGCTTTTTGTGCAAAAAGGAGCTGTATAGATGGCTCCTTTTTGCGCAAAAGCCTCTTGCACAAAAATGGGCGCTCAATTATGCAAATGAGGTGCGGTGATATTCCACGCTTAGTCTCATTTGCATATGCTTTTCCGCAAAAAGGCTATAGTGTAGACATAGCCCAAGTGTATTTACACCAACAAGGTCTCTTCTTTTTACTGAATTAAACACAGTCTGACTTTTCTGCATTGTGCATTCCCACAATAACTGCAAGCATTGGTGGTCATATCTTACAATTCCTGCATTTAGTTTTAACAGTTTGTGACCCCCCACAACAGCCAAAATGGTTACAACGGGCAAAGTTTCTTGTAACAGTTGAACATCTAGCAGACCTGAGCAACCTGCTTGAAGTGTATTTAAATAACCATACCCAGGATTCCATTCCCATTCCAGCTGGCTGTAATGGCAGCATTGATTCAGACCCTGCTTACGCTTAATATATATTTAATCCAGTCAACTCTGGAGTAATTTTAATTCAGAAGTTGCTTGGCAAGCATTGAGAACTGTCTCATAGACAGCAGCACTTTTAGATTTATTGTTCCTTCCTTTTGCTTCTCTTGCCCACTCCACAAGAGAGCTGAAAGATGAGGCAGATAAATACAAGATAATGAAACGGACATGATTAGCCAAAAGTTGTGATGAATTCTCTATCTTGAAAGAGAGACAGAGTGTCTGAGAGATACATTCCATCTCAGTCATAAGTAGAAGCCTGATGTAGGAAAGTCTATGGCCTATGTCATGTAGGAGGCCAGAACAAATAATCATAATAATCCCTTCTAACCTTAAAAATGTATTAATCTATAAGGACTAGCCAATTAGCCCGTCATAAGACGGGATTTTCAGGTCTCTCCTCCACGTCGGTCTTCTCTCCTGAGCCTCCGGTCTCTCTCTCTCTCTCTGTCTCTCTCTCCTCCTCCTACTGCCTCCCACTCTCTCTTTCTCAGCTCTCCTCCACCTCCTGCCTCTCTCTCTGTCTCTCTCTTTCTCTTCTCCTCCCCCTCCTGCCTCTCAGTCAGGGGACGCGGAGCCCAAACGGCCGCTTGCGCCACTTGCTCCCACGCGGCGGCCCGGCTGAGCAGCGCAGAAGTCAGCTGAGCGCCACGGCAGGAGGTGAAGGGGGGTGGGGCCGTGATGCTCACAGCCAGGGGGCGGGGCCTGGAACCGCTGTCACGCCACACGTCACCGCCACTCAGCCGGGCCACAAGCGGAGCAAGCGGCCGTTTGGGCCCTGCACTCCCCACGCAGCACAGGTTGCCCAGAGGGAACAGCCAGCATTTCAGTGTTACAGACTCAGACATTGGGCTACTATATATATGATGTGTTATATAACCCTCCCCCCTCCATATTAGGAAAGGACAAGTAATTTAAATAGTTACTGAAAACCTGGTCCCCATTCTTAAGGTTCATAAACACATATATGGGAACTGTGAATTGGAGAAAAGCAAACAAATTAGTCCTATTTGTGTCACATTTAATATGGCCATGAATGGTTAACACTTTTCTGTGGTTTAAATTATTACACTCTCATGAGGCTGAATCTATCATTTCTCTAACTTAGATGATTTCATATGTGAAATGTTTGTATCTGAATTATTTTTTCCCTTTAGAAAATTGGTAAGGATTCATCTATAGTTGCACTACTGAAAAATGCAACAGGATTTGAACTTAATAGCTTTGGAGTAAAAGAGAGCTTATTCAGCCCTCTACATATTCACTTTAGATAAATTCTGTGGAAATTTACAGACAACATACAGGTCTTTAGAGGAAGCCCCTATTCTTCCATGATTGCAGTAAAAACATATTGAGAATTACGAGGAAAATTTAATTAAAAATTGGATGGAAATACTATTTATGTTCAAATTTAAGTGTCATGAACTGGGGAATAATTATCTAAAAAAACTAAGTCACACTATAAAAAAAGGAAGTCTATAAAATAAAAATAAGGCAGTATCAATCCCAAGAATTAAAGGGATTTATTCTTATATGATATTGGTTTATCCAGTCTCTAAAAGTCACACATTTGTTCCTTGATACTGTCAGAGTGTAACCCTCACACTTTCTGTGTGTGATGTACTGTCCCATCTAGTGGCACTGAGACTATTATAGAGAAAAGAATGAGTCTGTTCTACATAGAGTCTTAGCTGGGAGCCAGCTGGCTTTTTAGCCCATGCAGTTCATGCACTAAGCTCCAAAGGTCCCAGTTTGATTCTGCCTGCAGATGACTGAGGCCTTCCCATCTCCCTGTTACTTGGAAGAAACCACTTTGACTCAGATAAAGGAGGGAAAAATAAAAATTCCTTTGTCCCAGTTTGAAATCCCTACTTGCATTCTTATTGGCTGACCAGATAGCTGGCTAGGGACAGGAGACATAGTTAACCCTTTAGTCACCAGGTTGCTGGTCAGCCCTCATGGTTATGACAGCATCACAAGAGCACTATCCCAGATTTTTCTTCCAAGTTTAGGCCTATTGAAATAATAGCTGTAATGCTCTTTATTTACCTAGATTCACTTCGAGACTCTCAACAGGAAATTCTAGAAAGATTCTACAGAGAAGAATAAACAGAACCATCCCTAAACAATCTTCTTTCCCTAGTCATATAATAAAATAAAGAATAATACTCCTCAAACAAAGAAGCACACCTTTATCAAAATAATTAACATGCCCCAGCTCCCAGTATCTGAAGAAAAGTGAACTCTCACTGGAAAGCTCAAACTTAACTAAAACTCAGATTCAGGAAAGTATCTTTACTGAGGACGGCATTTAAGGACATGTTTACAGGTAAGCCTGTGCCTAAGTGCTCTTCTGAATATGGATAGATGTACTCAGGTATGTTTTGCTAAATTGGAGCCTGAGAGAGAAACTGAGTGATCCAGAGGCTCAGTATATTCTCTTTCAGATGTTTTACTCAGAGTGCATGCACAGATTGTCTTCACCTTTGACACAGATGACAAAAGTAATAGAAAAAAACCCAACCCACCCTTACAATGGCAATTCCCCTTTCAGGGCACCAGCTAAACTCACACCATTTTTCCAGCATCATTTTCAAGAACACTTCATTTCAAATACTGTTTTCTTCTACTGTATAGAACCCAGATCTACACTTGGGCCCTAACTCTACAAGGAGCTATGCAAAGTCAATGGAGCTGTGCATAGAACTGGAACCCAAAATAGCTTTTTGCTGTCATTGTTAAAAATGCTTTTCAAAAACTCCAGATGAAGTCTCCGTACATGTGATCCTCCATTCAGGCAAAAGAAAGAACTAACGCCCTCCTGTCACATAGGAAAAGAACTATCTTTAACACAATGGTACAAAAGTGATCTGCAAAAGAGAAAATAAAATGGTGGGTCCCCTTTTTGGGCTCATTGAGACAAACAAACCTTGCAGGTTGTTGACTTTTTGTTTTGTGTGCACATCTTTTGTTGGTGGTAGTTTACTGTGTGTGTATGTGTGTACATTTTTATCCCAATTGCTTTGCATTTCAAATATCAGGAATGCCAGATCAGATCTTCCTTCAGATCTGCCTTTTGTGAGCTCTATTTTCTCTCAAATGGAAAGCTCAAAGTGGTCATTCTTTATCTATCAGCTTTTCTTTCTATTGTAGACAGTGTGGTTGAGTTAAACAAGCATTGACAAAATCCAGATGGACCCACACTCCCTCTTTTCATTTAAGTAGATGTCAATGCCTTAGCATGTGTGATAGCAAAATACTGCCTGTTATACATAAGGTACACTTGGGTATAAAACGTCTTAATTTCTAAGAAAAAAATAGGAAAAAAATTAATGCCTAGTTCATATAACAAAAATAAGCAAAAACAAAGCACAAATGCCTTTTTTGCAGTTCCCTTTGACAGTATGTAACCATAATTACATGTAAAACATAATAGTGTACTATTAAACTGGGTGTAGCTGCCATTTCTAAGACATGGTGAGCACAGATCAAATTATTGAAATTCTATTGCTAAGATGCCTTATGCTTCACTCTTTTCCGGAGAATTCTTACTTATGTATTTTGTAAATGGATTTCTTGAGAGGGTTGCCAATCCCGACAGTCTCTTACAATTGCGCTCTATCTTCCAAAGGCTACTTATGCCAAACTGGGAGATTTTAGGCCTCTAAGGCTACATCTATACTGAGACTTGGCTTGTGCACCAATTTGAGGTCACATGCGCTGGTTTGGATGTGTGCCACTGTGGCACCCAATTTATAAACAGACACACATTTCTGGCCACGAGAGTAGAGCTTGCCCTTTCCCCGGTCATGTGGCAGGTCCCATTCCTGGCCCCAGCTGCCAGAACAGGCCCAACACTCCCACCACATGGCCTTCCCGCACTGCCACAGGGCCGCGGCAGGTCCCAGCCCCCACCCCAGAAGCTCCTTTACCATGCCATCTCAGCTGGCCCTGCCCATTGGAGCAGCCCCCTGCCACATGAGGGCTGCTGCATGGCTCTCCAGAGGAGGTGAGTAGGGGAAGAATTTTCTGTGCACTGCCACACAGGTGCACACCTTAGTGGGAACTATGGTCTACATTACAGAGGAGATCGAAGCTGCTGCTGTTGATCTTCCAGGGTTTGAATTAGTGAGTCTAGTCAAGGCACACTAATTTGAACTGAGAGGGGCACTCTGGTCAATGCCAATAGTCCTGCTTCCCAGAGGACTAAGCGAAGTCAAAGGAAAAGTGTGCCAAAAGTCGAGTTAAGGAACTTCAACTTCAGCTATGCAATTAATGTAGCTGAAATTGTGTATCTTAATTCAACTTTATCCCGTAGTGTAGATATACCCCAAAAAGTTTGGTGGTGGAATGGGGCTAAGACAGGCAAGTCAGACTAGCAGTGTAATTATTTGCATCTGAAAAATGGAAATATTTACTCCAAGTACAGGTCTTGAAACATAGTTCTACTATGAAAAGAGACACTAAAATAGCAATAAAGAGTTCAATTTTTATTATGTCTCAGTGATATTTCTAGATTATAAGCCATCCTTGTACAAGTTTTCTTTTTAAAAAAAGAGCGTCCCATGAAAATTCAGCTTAGACTCAGAAAGTCAGCCTAGACTCTCCTTCACTACCATCACCAGTAATAGCAATTTGGGTGGGACAAATCACATCCACCATTGCAATGTCTGACTCTTAAAATCTTCAGATTGTCTCCAGTGATATCTTTGAATTACCTTTAAAAGGTTTGCACCAGTGTAATTTAGTAAATAAGTGTTTTGATCATATGCAGAAAAGACTAGGAGAGCCATGTTCACTCATTCACATTTCCGTTGCCTTTAAAATGCAAAGGAAGCAAAAAGTAATACAAACTTATTATTTGTCAGAAAAGGGAGCAGAAGTCTCTCTCAGTATGGCTACACTAGAGAGAAGATCAACCCTCTATAGGACAATCTTCTAGTGTTCGATTTAGCGGGTCTAATGTAGACCCATTGTCGAATACTGAGGGCAGCCCCAGTCAGTGTCTGGTACTCCTGGTTCTGTGAGGAGTAAGGGAACCAATGGGAGCGTGTGTTCCCATCAGCCTTCCACTGTGTGGATGCCACCACAGCTTGGCTTAAAGTAAGCTGACTCCAGCTATGCATTTTGCATAGCTAGAATTGCATATCTTAAGCCGATCTGCCTGGTCTAGTATAGACCAAGCCTCTGTTTGAACAATGGGAGTAGATCTGTTGGCATTCCTTTTTCAGATAACTGCTATTCAGAATACAATCAACCTGAGCTGTTCTTTTCTCCTTGGATAAGCAAGGTTTTTGGAGCCCCAGTGAGAGAACATTACATTTTTCCCTAGGAAAAGCAAGAGAGCAGCTTCCTGAGCATTCCTGAGATAAAGGAAATACTACAAAACAAAACAAAAAACCAAAAACTACTACTGTAAAAAAAAGTTGAGTAGGCAGGAGTTTTTTAGTTAGGATGTTCTAAGCCTCCAGAACAGTGACCACCCACCTTGCAACAGGGAAGGAAACATTTCTTCTGGATTCAGACTGCTTTTTACAGTCATCTGAAAATACCTTTAAAAAAACCCAACCGACAAAACCCACATTACTTGAATTAGTGAGGAAACCTGTCTTCTGAAACCAGTGAAGAAATGTGTGAGAATTGTCACCTCATAGAAATCTTCTAAAAGAAAAGATTGAATAATATTATACTGGATACTCTGTGTTTTTTTTTAAATTGTTGATGAAGACCTAAAGTTGTCTATAGGATATCCTCCCCAGTAAAACATTTCATAGCACTTTTAGGAGCATTAATCTGAGTGAAAAGTCACATCATATTTCATCTACATGGAAATATATCCAGGAATTGAACTGCAAAGGAGTTTTCAATACTGTGCATTTTTATCACCACATACATTATTTTTGACTAAGGTCCTAAATCCTTACATCCCATGCAAAATAGATTTGTTGATATTAAATATCAAATCAGACTTCTAACAATATATAGATTTTTTTAGTACTGCAGTATTAATCTGCAAACTCTTCTTATTTTTGCATGTGTCAAGAAGATTTTTAGCATTTCAACAAATTATTAACAATTAAAGCTAAGATGTAGGCAGTTCTTCCAAACATGACAGCTTTTAAATGTTATAGCCTAAATCAGCAGAGGATGAGTCATTTTATCTTCTGCCATCATAAATACATTTTGTCCTGCATAGCTGCAACAATACCATGAGGTAATCTATTCTAAGCCAAGTGTCGTAAATGTACTTTTTAATGGCTTTTCATATAAAGGCTAAATAAAGATATGGCAATATTGTACTGTTAAATTCCTTCTCTAATGAGTCATTCTGGCTTCTCTTTTCAAATAGTAAAAATGACATGTGCATCAGTAAAAGTATTGCAATTTGTTAGGATTTTCCTCTTAAAGTTTTATATGTATGTTAAATGTGTTACCTATCATTTTAGCTGTGCATTTGCTGTCAAGGCAAAATATATTCTCAACGTCAGTGTTTTGTAAATTCTGCCTTTGATAGCTATACTTTTCTGCATTATGATGGAGAAGATCATAATCAGAGATTTCTCCCACATTCAGTTATAGGAACTGTTTGGAGCATTATATTCTGAGGGCCACTAGTAACAATTAAAAAATAATTTTAATTTTTTTTCCTGGTGAGAGGAAGGCATCTTTTATTACTTCACTAATCATTCTTCGTGTAGGCTGACTAAATCATCATTCTAAGCTCTTCTCTCTATGCTGCACAAGACACCAACACATTTCATGAAATTGCTTCCTTTCCCCATAATGGCATATCACTCATTCATTCGTTCATTGGCAATCCCTCGATTCAAAGATGATCTCTACCTCAGATTTATATATGGGTCCTGAGATGACTCAGGAATCTGATCCTGGAACTGCAACTGCAGTAATCATAGACATTTTGTGGCAGTCGGGTTGCCTGCTGGGAGAAAGTGTGTTTCATTCATGTTCTCTCTCTCTCTCTCAAACCCATTTTCAAGGAGCTTCAGGAGGCATTATTGGTGATTCCTCTCCAGACTCTTGATGTGCTGTCAACAGATCATCGAGGTTTTACTTCGATAACAGAGCATAGGAAGAACAATTGTCTTGTAGACCTGTATCTTGGTGTCCTGCTTTAGGTCATAGGCCATGAAAACATGTTGATACAATTTCCCAAAAGAAGCACTTGTGCACTGGATCTTGTGCTGGACTTCATTGTCAATTGTTGCATTTTGAGATAGTTGGCTACTGAGATAGCAAAAGTGCTCAACTGTCACAAAAGTCTGACCCTCAATGGTGATTTGTGGTGGGTCATACGTAAGGCCTGATGTAGGGTGATAAACCAAGTTAGTCTTCTCAATATTGAATGAGAAGCTTGCATGAGGAAATACAGCACGGAATGAAGTCATTTTCAGGATGCATGAGGATGACACAATCAACAGCAAACTGAAGATCAGTAATAAGGCTGAAGACTTTAAACTTTGAGTGGGGATGTCAAAGATTAAAGAGCCGCCCACCATTCAAAAATGGATGTCAGCTCCATTGGAAAGTTGATCTTTAGTGAGCATCAAAATAACTGCTAAGTATATGGAACACAGTACCAAAAGAACAACAGCAACTAAAAATGGGACATAATGGATAATCAAACAACACTCCACACAAAATAAACCTATGTAGTACTGTGCCTTAGTATTGAAATTTAATTAAACCAGGCTGGGACTAGTGATCAAAAATGACTATACAGCCATATTATCTGCTAGTATTAGGAAGCACAACTCTATTCAATAACATCAATTCATTGGCCATTCTTTTCCATCAACATTTCAAATTATGTACAATAGTGTTCAATAAGTCTATCAACCACTTTAAAAATAGTCTGTCTCTGTCACAGCAATAGATAAATGACAGTATTTCTATACTGGGTAGCTATCTTGGTGACAAGGGAAAATGAAATCCCAACATAAGCCTCCTAAATTTAGCCTCCGATTTATGAAGCTGTCCAACACTCAGGGATATTTAGTCATGGATATGGGTTTTTATTTGTATTTATTTCAATATGGCTTCCTGCTGGGCATTAACAAATTTCATTTATAAATGAAAAAGTGGGAAAAATAAATAAAATATAAATTGCCCATAAGTTAAACTAACCAGGAAGCTACTGGAGAAAATTAAGTGCTACATGTGAAAAACCAGACAAGAACTGCACTTTCCTCTTTCCAGATTGTTCTTTAAATCATGTATTGATCAGATACAGTATTACAGTAAGACATTTGCCTTTTTATTCCTATGTGGGCGGCAGAATAGCTAGTCAACTACATTACTTAGGTCATGAATTGGCAAGAGGGAGGGGAGAGAATAATTTAGGTAAATAAACCAGACTAATAATCAATTTTGATTTATAATTTGAACCATAAAATTTTAATCACATTGCATTCAGCAAGGTAAACATGCCTAAAGTATGGAGGTGGGGTGAGGGCAGAATTACCGCTATAAACTTGGAAGGTCAGCTCAAGACAAGATATTCCCTTAATTTTCTTTCTTACTCACAGATTTAGCAAGTAAGTTTTCATGAACTGGACTCATAGCATTTAAATTAAGATTAAATAATAAATCCTTTCTATTTACTTGAATTCATATATATTACTGCATTACAGTGATTATGATGGCAATTACAACGAATGCTTCATCTAGAGAAGAGGAGCAAATAGTCCAATGAAACTATCTGAAACTTCATCTCCCCCAAACATACCACATGATAAATGTCTGTATAGTAAACACAGTTTGGTTTGATCTTCACACATAATTTTAGACAAAGCAATGTAAGCCAGAGTAAACCATAGTAACTATGCACACACATAAAGGTTTGCACTAAAATAATAAAATTGGTTTAGAATCAAATATTGATTAAACTGATACAACTATTGTTCACTGAGCTCTTACAGTGACTCTACATGGAGAATGTAGTACATCAAATGAAATCCTGAATTCCTTTCCATACACATAAAGAACTGTCACTCATTCAGTCCAAAAGGATTATCATACTTGTTGTTTTCTCTGCTATAATGGAGGAGGAGAGGGGTTATGTGTAGTCAGAGTGATTCACAGTTAGAAAAGCAAATAAAATCCCCAAAATAATTTTGCAAGCCAGCTGTATTTGTCCTTCAGGTTTCTTTATTCTTCAGAGTGTTCAGAAACACAACATTTTCATGGACTGGACTTCAAAGAGACTTTATTAAGGGCACAAGAGCAAACTATCCCACTGAGTAGGAAATGTAGGAGGTATGGCAAGATACATGTTGTCTTAACTAGGAGATCTTTAATTATCTGAAACTAAAAAAAAAAAAAAAAAAAAAAAGAAAAGACCTACAAAGAGTGGAAATAAGGTCAAATTACAAATGATATACACAAATTACAAATGATTACACACAAATAGCACAAATATGTAGAGATAAAACTAAAAAACTCAAGGCTCAAAATGAGATCAAACTAGCTAGAGAAACCAAGAGTAACAAGAACATGTTCTACAAATACTTTAGAAGAAAGAGAGAAATCAAGGACAGAGTAGGTCCATTACTTAATGGGGGAGGACAGAGGGAACAATAACAGAATATATGGAAATGGCAGAAATTGCATCAGTTCTCATGAAAAAAAAGTTAGTAATGATTGAATCTCTAACAGTGAATACTAGTGAAAAGGAGCTTCAGGGGGTAGCCGAGTTAGTCTGTACAGGATAAACTTAAAAAACAATAAATAGTCTGGTAGCACTTTATAGACTAACAAAACATGTTAGTGCACAGCCCACTTCTTGTATTAAAGGCTAAAATATGTAAAGAACAAGTTAAAAATTAGACAAGTTAGAATCTTCAAGTCACCAGGGCCTGATGAAATAGAGTCTAAAATACTCAAGGACCTGACTGAGATATCATCTGAGTCATTAATGTTTAATTTTGAAAAGTCATAGAAGATGGAGAGATGCTGGAGGACTGGGAAGGGGCAAATATAGTGTTCGTTTACAAAAAAAAAAAAAAGGGAAATAAAGGCTACCTGGGGAATTACAGACTAGTCAGCTTAATTTCAGTGCCTGGGAAGATAATGGACAAAACACCTAGATGATAAGGTGATAAACAGTAGTAAGTATGGATTTGCCAAGAACTAATTGTGTCAAACCAACCTCATAGCTTCCTTTGACAAGGTAACAAGTCTTGTGAACGGGGGGGAAGTGGTAGATGCACCATATGTACATTTTAATAAGGTTTTTTATGCTGTGTTGCATGACCTTCCCATAAACAAATGAGGGAAATACAACCTGACCAAAGCTCTTATAAGATGGGTGCATAATTAGGTTGAAAACTGCTTCTAGAGAGTACTTATCAGTGTTCCATAGCCAAGCTTGAAGGGTGTATTGAGACGATCCCACAGGGATCAGTTCTGGGTCCAATTGTGTTCAGTATCTCATGAGTGATTTAGATAATGGCACAGAGAGTACACTTAAGTTTGTGGATGATTCCAAGCTGGAAGGGGTTGCAAATACTTTGGAGGATGGGGTTGCAAATACTTTGGAGGATAGGATTAAAATTCAAAATGATCTGGACAAACTGGAGAAATGGTCTGAAGTAACTAGGATGAAATTCAGAAAGGAAGAATGTAGTCTGCTCAGGAAGGAACAATCTGTTTGAACACATACAAAATGAGAAATGACTATATAGAAAGGAGTACTACAGAAAGGGTGGTGATGTCCTCGAGGACCACAAGCTAATTATGAATCAACACTGTAACATGGCTGCAAAAAAGCAAACATGATTCTGGGATTTATTAACAGGAGTGTAGTAAGCAAGACATGGGAAAAAATTCTCTACTCTGCACTGATTAGATGTTAGCTGGAGTATTGTGTCTGGTTGCCACACCGAAGGAAAGATGTGGACAAACTGAAGAAAGTCCAGAGAAGAGAAACAAACTGACTAAGGGTACGTCTAGACTACATGCCTCCGTCGACGGAGGCATGTAGATTAGACAGATCGCATAGAAATGAAGCGCGATTTAAATAATCGCTGCTTCATTTAAATGGTTGCCCGCTCTGCCGATCAGCTGTTTGTCGGCAGATCGGGCACGCGCGCGTCGACAGGAAGCCTTTGTCGATCGGGCGCAGGTAAACCTGATTTCACGAGGCATACCTGCGCGCCGTCGACAAAGGCTTCCTTGTCGATCGCAGCGCGCCCAGACTGCCCCGATCTGCCGACAAACAGCTGATCGCAGAGCGGGCAGCCATTTAATGAAATGAAGCCGCGATTATTTAAATCGCGCTTCATTTCCCTATGCCGATCTGTCTAATCTACATGCCTCCGTCAACGGAGGCATGTAGTCTAGACGTACCCTAAGGGTCTAGAAATGTGACCTATGAGAAAACATTGAAAAGACTGGGGTCGTTTAGTTTGGAAAAGAGAAGGTAGAGAGGGGACATGATGATAGTTTTTAAGTACCTAAAAGGTTGTTACAAAAGGAAGGATAAAAATTATTCTTTGTAACCTCTGAGGACAGGACAAGCAGCAATGGGGTTATATTGCAACAAGTAAAGCATAGGAAGTTATTCAGAATGTCCAACCTACCCATCAGGGTGGTTAACCACTGTCATATATTGCTTAGGGAAACTAGGGAAATACAGAGATACTCTGTGGATAGACAGATGGATGGAAAGAGTTTTCCTTACCCTAAGGCACCAGGTAGCCTTTCTTCTAGACAGCCAGAGTTCCCTGGTTTTTCCTGTTGGGAAATCTGATTGACCTGCACTCTCCAATTGTTCTTCATTATCCTCCCCTGGGCACCCATAGAAGGGGAAAGGGAAGCCAATAGGGTGTTAACCCCTGTTTGATGATTATCAGATAGAGCATTTGCAGATCACAAGAGGGAGAAATAAAAGACATTGCCATGATCTCATGGAGGAAAGTGGTGAAATCCCTATCTCCCTATCTTACTGGATCCGAACCAAATAGGGAGTAGACAGGAGTGGTGTGGGTCTTGCTATACAGCTGTTTCCCATAAAGAAAAATATTTGGTCTTTTACAGCTGTGGGGTTTTGCCAATATGCCCAAGATAAAAGCAAAGTGTTATTTTGACAGGTAGCTTTCCTTCTGCTATAGTGAAGCACTACTTATAATTAAGCAGTTTCCGTTAAAAGGCACTTTGCCATGAAAAAGTTTCACAGAGTTTCTTAGATTCTGTCTTTCAGAAGAGACATAAATCTAAAGTTTAGTGCTTGCGGTTGTTAAAAGGTCCTGTTACACCTCTCACCCTTTATTAGATGAGAGGTGTAAACCCGGTATACTGACTGAATTCCAAAATGAATTAATTACATTTTGCCTACTTAAATTCCTCCTACTGCATAATGTATTCTTCACATCCTGGACTGAATTTTTATACAAGTTTGTGGTGCATTCTTAACCAATTAAGAAATTTCAGTGATGGGTGAAGGGATTCCTGTACCTATAGCTTGTACTGTGCTTTGTGATCCTTCCAAATTAAAAGTGATATCTAAATATAAATCATACATTTCCTCTCAAGAATCTTAAAAATACCAGGCTATGCCTCATTTTATGGTGTAGAAATTAATTTTCAAGTTTCCTGACTCATAAATTTAGTCACAATGAAACTCCCAGAAGCTTTTGTCTGGGACACTTAACTTTCATAAGGTGAAATCTGACTCTTTAATGTGTGTCACACAAAAGCTTTCAGTACATAAATAATCTTTTAAGCCCACTGTAGTGAAGTTTGTAGTTAACCTCCATCATTTATGCCAGCACTTTTGGTTTCAGGAATCCCTGGGATAATTATACAGGTTTGAACTCAGTGATAGACAGTTCATCCAGGCCCTCAAGTAAATATATATTAAGAGAGTGATGAATAACATTTAAAGAGTAGCCACAGAAATCCTAAATGGCATTTTCCCAAAACAAGCAGTGGCTCAGATTTTCCATAATTTCATCACGGGACATGAAGAATAAAACAGATACAGGGATGCATTTAAAGCCACAGGCTACAACTTGATTAACTTTGATCTTTAATTGCGTGAGGAGGGTATGAAACCAACCTTCCCCAAAACCCACAGACATATATTTAGATCCACTGTGGTGTTAAAGGACATGCCACCTAACCAATATTCAGACTTGTTCCCTGTAGTCCAACCCTTTGTATTTGGCTCACATCTGAATAAAGGAAGAATTAGGGTTTTTATGAGGATTATCAGTGTCTACAAAGACTTAAGGTCAGTCTTTCTCCATACAAGTTAGCAGGGTTCACCGACTATATTCCAAGTCTTTTGGTTCAGATTTCCTTTGAAGCTTGTTTCTTTCAGCCTCTTACATATACTTGTAAACTGCCATAAACTGCAATTAAATTACATACTCTGTTTAAACAACCTTTAAATTACTCCCCCTACCTTTTATAACCACTAAATCCAACCCTTGAGGAAAATGACACCAAGATGTGGGTCTTTATAGAAAATACTAACTATCGCAGAGTTGCCATAACACAAAAATTGGCAATATTACCATTGCTCCCTCTTGTTCACTGTGTCAGTGACCATGGTAAATGAATGACAAGAGAAATATATAATCTCCTAATATGTTACACATGCACAGTGACAGGAAATCAAATCTGCCCCTACCCTACAATATTATGATAGCTTAATTTGTAGGCAAGTCCTAATTCAAGAGAACAAAGACAAAGAGTAAAATCAGATGTCCTTATTTTGTCATCTGGGTTCTGCAAATTGCTCCCATGTCACTCACAATGTCCTTGAAAGAACAAAATGCTTTTTCCTTTGGCCACCTCTCTCTTGTATTGCAGTTACACTCATCCAGAATGGAAATAATACCATGGGATGAAAGCGACCAATGTTCACACAGTGTATAAAAATTAAGAATTCCAGATGAAGACTATTTGTGTACAATCCATTGGCTACAATTTGTCCTTATGAAACACTCACATTATTTTGAATATCCAATTATGATCACAACAATCATTTTACAAAGAATTTATGGTAAGAAAAAATTAAAAGGTTTAATTTCCTGAACACATTTCTTGCTACAGGTTGAACCTCTCTAAATTCGGCACCTTTGGGACCTAACCAGTGCCGAACCAAAGAATTTGCCGGACCAATCAGGGGAGGTCAATATTACCTAGCACCATTATTAACATTTCCACTGCTTACTGGGGACATTGAGGCTAAATAGCAGCACAGAACACTGACTGGTGGCTGTAAAGAAACTTCATAGGATCTTGGGGAAACTTGGCCACACCCATAATAAGTGAACATCCAACTAACTAAAATCATGCAGAACCATGGACATTGACGGACCACAGTGTGCCGGACTAGAAAGGTTCAACCTGTACAAATGGATTCTGTAAGTTCTTTTTGTTCTGTGATTGTACAGCACCCCATCCAATGAGGTCCTTGGTCCATGACTGTGCTCCTTATGTGCAACTGTAATACAAATAGTAACAGCACAATGCTGAGTGAGATCTCTGATTAAGATCCTTATTTTTCTATTAGATGAGCAATATTAATGGATACAGCCCCACAACATCCTTTTGATTAAGAAAACCAGTTATCCTCATTTTGCATATTTGGAAACAGACAGAGAACAAATGGCTTGCCCAAGGACTAGGGATGTTAAATTGTGCGTAATCACCTAATCAAGCAGTTGATGGGATTTCCATCGACTACGTGATTAGTCAACAAGGGGTAACTACAGATCTGCAGCGGGGTTAGCGCCAGCCTGGGGGCTAACCCCGCTGTGGCTCTACCTTTTACATGTATTAAGAGCTGCCAGGATGTGAGCCGGGAATCAGTTGATTCCCAGCTCGCATCTGGTCCCCCTTGCTCCACCTCTGCTTTTTAAATGTATTAAGAGCTTGTTGGCTCTTAAAAATTTTTAAAAACAAGGCACAATGCCATTTCCCCCCGCTATGCCTCTGCTTCTTTTGCCTCTCCCCCCCTCGGAGACGGTGCTGGGGGGGAGAGCACCTGCTCCTTCTCTCCCCGCCCCACCTTGCTGCCTCTCTCTGACTAGTTGACTAGTAGCTTACATCCTTTCCCAGAACACAGACAAATTCTGTGACAGGAGTGGAAACTGAACCCAAATCTTTCGAGTCCTAGTCCAGCAATACAATCATCTCTCTTTTCTGCAGATAAATGGAATTGCTAATTCTCTTGTGAAGCCAGTTTTTAAAGTATTAAAAAAGTCTCAGTGAGGATTTTGGCACACTAGGTATATTCAAAGCCTGCTATATTATGAAAGCCAGAAATAAGCAATTTATCAAAAACTGAATTCATGCTACATTATCACTCATACATTTATCCATGTTTTGCAATGATAAATACCAAGTAGGTATTTTTCTAAATCAAATTTAACAACATATTGGCTAGAAAGGAAATTAGGTGTGCATGCCTTATGGGGATGCTGGTTTAGTCACTGACTGTTTGCATAAGATATGCTTCATAACATGATTTCCATATCAATGAAACTTAAGTATTTTCTTCTATTATCAAGCTGATTTTGAAATGCAGTGTTCTGAGGCAACAGTCATGTTTTGAGGGGAAAGAGATGACACGTTAGGAGCCTTTAAAAGACTACAGTTCAAATTCTGGTCCCTTTGAAGTCAATGGCATAACTCATTCAATTCATGTATTTTCTGTAAGCAATGATTTGACCCTAGGTTTCCATTTACCTTTACCACAAAAGGCAGCATGAATGTAAGGAAAACAAAACAAAACAAAAAAATCAGAGTCAAAATAGACTGCAAAAGTTTAGCATCATTATAATACAGATGCAAAATCTGCAAGGCAATTTAAGCTTTTAGTTACAGCTCTAATTATATGACAATGATATATGAATATGTAATTTGCTCATAAGCAAATTTTTAGCTCTAAATAATAACTCAAATTATCCTCCAAAAGTTTGTAAAATAAAAATATGCCACATGGCTTTACACCTATAAGCCTAGAAAACACACATTTCTACAACATAATATATACTTTCAAAAATGTTAAATAAAATATTTGCTGAAATACTTGAAATATTTAACAGTTTGCTTTTTCTTTTTCCTTAACATTGTCTTATAACTGTTATCAGAAAATGTAACAGAAACGTGATAGCCATAAAGTTATATCATTTTGTATATTGTGTAAATGCACTGTTCAATATGTGGAATCTCCAAACCACAATTTTTTCTTGTTTTGAGTGTTTTATATAGTCCTTTCCATATTTCTCATGAAAACCTCACAAACATTTACACTCATTGTATTCAACACTGCTCTTTGTCTCCAAGTGTGTACTTTATGCAACTTCTAGAAATCTCCTTACTTCTTGAAATTCAATCACTCCATGATCGGAAAAAGCAAAAATATTAGTGCTTGCTATTCATTTATATTTTAGTATGACTTTCTGAATAAGGTTTTTCAAAACAGGTTCCTGCTTTTTCATGGCTATTGTAGCAAGATTTTCAATGAATTTGAAGTTCAGCACAGCTGAGCTACTCTGAAATAAAAGACTATAAAAGTAAAGGAGGGGAGCTAGTACTTTATTTAAATATGCAGCACTTTTTTCTGCAGCTTTATAAAAAGCTGCCTTGGCCACATTTTCTTTACTTCATAGTTGAATCTATTATAAACAAAGATTTCCCTTTTTCACAATCAAAAAACATTAGTTCAAAGGCCATTTCTCACCTTATATAGGAGGCAAATGTATTTTGCAAGAAATTATATGAAATTATACTAGCTGTGTTTGAAAGATTTTACATTATGCACTCCTCCTGTGTGCAGTGAAAAAACTAAAAATCAGTATTTGATATTTACCAGCATAAAAACTGATGCTTTTACTATGTCAGTGGACAAAAGGAAATTGTCTTATTGACATCATTGTGTGCTGTATAACGTTAAAATACCAATGCACTGGAAAAAAGCAGTCAATAATAAGACTTTTTTAATTATTTCTTTTTACTGGATGAATTTTAGTGCTGGTATAAAGGACTGTCAGCAGTGCCTGAAGCATAGGGGTTCCGTAAATCAAGCAAATTCCCCTACATAAACTCGGCTAGTGCACTTCAGTCCTGAGTGACTATTTCAATAGGGAGATAATCTCACCTGAGCAAAGTCTACCATTTGTGCCACATTCTGTATGACACAGACTAATGTCCCCTATGGATAAGTTGGAGACCAGCACATTCATTTCCACTGTGAGATCTACATCAAGCTATGAACTACAGTCTCTTGAAAGTGCCTTGCAGATGTGTAATATTGCAATTAAATCTCAATAAGCTGATATAAGCCCCTCGTTCTACAATACGCAAAGGACATGTTTCTTGAAACAAATTCCAGTTGCTTTAGTTTCATCCTTTATACGTTTTGTGTATGAAAACCCAAGGGTCATGCAATTGTCATTATGTTCCCAATCCTATAGCAGGTTACACAATGAACAAAAATTATGTTGTATCATAATCAAGTGAACACTCTGCTTACCTTTGTTGTAAAAAACTTTCTCTCAGAAATTTTTGTTATTAAAAATTAAAAATCAAGGAGGCAGATAGCAAAGCTAAAATTTTAATTTTACATACCAGCTAGTGCTTCAATTCCCTTTTATTGTCTTAGCCATAAAAAAGTACAGTGTCACAATTCTCCTTCTCAAAAAAGCTGCTAATGGCATAAATGTATTTTCTTGGGTTGGGTTGAAATCAGTATTTTGACATTAACATTTCTTAGACTCACATTCCAATAAATGGACTGGTAAACTATTGGTAAATAAAAAATAGCAGTGAGGGATTGTTTAGTTTAGAGACAACAGAAATAAGGAGCGATATGATCTATATGCACAGAACAAGGAATTATAGTATAAGGAAAGTAATGTATAAAATCCCAGTGCTAAGTAGATTGTTCTCTTTTATAACTCAAACAGCAGGGACAACAGCCTTGCTGGAACTGTGAGCAAGATGGGATTGGCTCGGCTCCATGCTCCTAAAAGGGGGGGGGAGGGCTTGGCAGGAAGGGATGGAGCTTCACCGCCCCCTGGCAGCCCTGAGCACCACCCAGAGTTCAGTGCATCCACCCCCTCCCCGCCCCCGCCAGGCCTCACACCTCACTCTGGGGGTGATTTGAAGGGCCCGGGGGATCTGGCCAGAGACTCTGAACTGTCTATTTTCTGTTTTTATCAGATTCATTGGATTTCCTGCTGGTAAAAACGGGGGTAAATGGCAGCTCTTATTAAAATACACCATTCATAGTTCTGAAGGTATTTTCAGTGCCATCTTCCTGGTCTGTTTCACCTCCCACCCTTCATTTCCTGTTTGTTCACGCCTCTTGTTCTGTCTTCATATGCTGACACTTAACTGTTTGGGTCAAGGAGCATTTTTGTTAATATATGTACATACAGCACCTAGCCCAGTGGAGCCTTGATACTGATTGGGACTGCTATGTGGTGCTGCAATATAACAAACAAATAATAACGTGACAAATCTAAACATTGTTCTTTTGCTGCAATCTCTAGAGTGGAGAATTTGAAAAACCTGCAGAAATCTCCATTATAATGCATTGCATGAATATAAATATTATCAAATGTACATGCATACATATTATACTATGTGCTGGTGTGAGGTATAGGTTGAATAGCTAGGAAGTATTTATGTTCCCAGCATACACACAGAGAAGTAAGGGAAAAGACATATACCGCTCTTGCTGGAAGATTGTAACAGAATCCAGAAACCTAACAAACAAGAACCTAAACAGAGAGACATAGTAGGTTGCTCCCTTAGGCAGAGGTGCACAACTCAAACCATCACCTTGCTCCACTTTACAAAGGATCCACAGAGGACCCGTATCACATGACTTCCCACAGAACTCCCTCATCCGCAAGCAGGACAGGAAACCACTTAGTGACCGCCTGTAACTGTAACACACTTGTACCAGTTTCCAACGCACCATAAACTGGATCATCTTTAAACATGACCTTAGATAAATATACGTATTAGATATAATTAGCATTTTATCACTATGATTAATTATGGCAAGTTTGTCTTAAGAGGCTATTTATGTGTTTTCCTGCACTTAGAACCATAATTATTATACTAATGTGGAGACTATGCATGTATCTCACACACACACACACGTTACGTGAAATCTTAGCATAAAATATAAGCTATGGTTGCAATAATGGGCTACATTCTATGCCAGTCAGAAAAATACAATCACATTTGGTATTTTTTCCACTGTTGAATCATTTCCTATGGCCATGTGCATTACCAATCCTAGGAAAAAGAAAAAAATGCAAATTTTTATAAATGCTTTCAACCATATGCTGAATCTACAGAAAAACAGATTTATTTTGTAATCAGTTCCATTCTCGCTGGCTGAGATCTTGAGGTTAAAAAAATGCTGCAAACTAATTTAACTGGAACCATAAGCATGCTTTATAGTATCTACCCATGAAACTACCCTCAAAATAACCTAACACTGCTGGTTGCCAGCATATTTTCAATTTTCATCTGTTAGATATATGATCAAGCATGTCAAATCTGCCCTAAGTAGTAGAAGTGAAAAAATAAAGTCATTTACTTAAAACATTGTGATAGCTATTTATCCAAAAACCCTGGTCAGATTTAGTGCTCAAAGGCATTTACCTACAAAGTTAACCAGATGCTTTGAATGGAAAACTAATTTAATTTCTCTGTTATCTTAACGGGACATCTGTTAAAACAACATCCAAGGAAGGTAATATGTTGAAAATTAAACATCCTGCAGGTTGTATCATTAGAGTATGTGCAGCATTGACATTCAACTGAAAACCACCACTCCCTTATGAAAAGAATTAGTAAATGTGAAGCCAGAACAATATTATTATTACGCTCACAGATATGAAAAAATATAGGGTCAGTTTGTGCCTAGTGCAAATGCTGCCCTCCTGCAAATTACACTAAGGAAGAATTTAATTTTTTTTATTTCTTTTTTTTTCTCTTCTTCCCTCCTCCACATCTTTCTTCTGGGTTTTTTTTCAACTGAATTGAGTTTATTTTATTTTAAGTGTCATTATCCAATTCCAGGATATTAAGTGCTTCAGAAGTGCTTAGCTGTTGAGTTTTTTTTTGAGCTCCATATCTAACAGTCTATATAAATGATATATTGAGCTAACTGGCTTACTTGCCAACAATTTCTATATGCCCATGTCTTCAGTTTGTGGCTTGACACACCCTCTACCCAAGCAGGGTCAAGGACAGGATATGGAGCTGTAGAAGTTTGGTAGCTTCAGCCAGAAAAGGTAGAAGAAAACGTGGGGATTGTTATGTTATACACATGGGTGAGTACCAGGATGTCTGAGGTGTGCATTTGAATGGGTGTTTGGGGGGGGAGGTAGGTGGGCAAATCCTGGAAGATATCCAGGGTACTGCATAGTTGAGAGGATGATGGAAGGAATCTGGAATTTCTGACAGGTGTGTATAGGATTCTGGATTAGATGAGTGCTAGGGTGCAGAATGCAGAGGACTGGGTGGGGAAGTTAGGAGAATCATTGGGCATGTGTAGCTGGAGGGTTGTTTGGGGTGAGATGCCAGGGCTGGGTATCTAGTGTATAAACTGGGGACAGAGAGCTTTTGGCAAAACTAGAGGAATAAACTAGAGGGCTGGAGAAGGCTAGTAGGAAAACCTGATGTTTGGGAGGGGTAGATGTAAAGTGAGCAGGGAACCAGTACTCAAACATGTATTTCTGTCCCCTTGACTGCTGCCCGCCTACCCTTCCTCTCTGCTAATCCTTCCAGAGGGATCCAGTAGGAGGAGCAAAAAGAGGAAATTAGATGCTACTGTGCTCTAGTAGCCAGAAGCAGCAATTCTTACAGTTTAACTGAAGAGAGATGTCTCAGCCGGGCAATGCTGCCAGATGTGTGAGTGCCACAGGAGATGCATGGCACATGGCAGCTCTATGTACCCACAATTGTGGCAGGAACTGAAGAGCTGAGTTCCTACTTAGGAATATAAATGAAAAGAGTTTGATTTTCACAACTGATCAGCACCCAGCCACTCTTGCTGCTCTCATCTGATATATGTGCAGTCTATATTCAGAACATTATCAATACATGAGGTTTGAAAGTTTCCCTTTCACAGGTTGAATATCTCTGTCCACTTTCCATTCAACATTGATCTTGATTGCATTTGCTATTGCACCAGTTGACCAGAGAGGATGTGTAGCAGCCACAGAAGCTAAAGAACTAAATAGTATAAGCTTGTTTTCTCCAAAAAAACATAGAATACAAAAAATGGAAGCTGCTGGCAAAATTAGACCCTCTCTGGCCATCTTTTAGATTAATTGATTTAAAAAATGACAAAATTACCTGATCCAGGGTACAAGAAATGGAGAAAGAACGAAACTCTCAGTTCCATGGGCCTAGAAACATTCTGTGTTATAATTTACAGTCCCAAGACCAAGACATCTCAAAACCCACATGTCCCTTGTGAATAGCCCAGACAAACAGAGTTTGATTCTCCTTAACACGCTGCTTAGTTTTTCACAAGTTGTTGATCCCTCATTAAATAGCTGTGAATCCTAACACAAATGATAGGCAATATCTGCTTTTGGCAAAAGGCAATAACATCATGCTTTTGGTTGTTTATTATTTTGCCACAATTTTGTTTTCAGATTTGACATGCCAGAAGTCTATTACAGGCTGATCTTTCGGGGTGCATTTTGGGCAAATTTCAGCCATTTCGGAGAATGAGACAGGGTGGGGGGCATTGTTTGCTCATGTTAAATTCTTACAACCAGTTAATTGATAAGCTCTGGTGCACCCATGCTTTGAAGTCGGAGCTGGAAATGTGGTTGAATGTCACTATTGGTAGCGGGGATGCCCCATTAAAAGATACCAAAATTGAGCCAATTTGAAAAATCTTGGTCATACATGCTCAGACTTGTTAGAGTTCAGTAACAATTTTCTGAACATCTGCTGTGAATTGGACATGCTCCTTTGCTCCTCACTGCTGTGATACAGTACAGCAGAATTAGAAAGAGAGATGATCTCTCCTATTCTCTTACGTTCCTCCTGAATACACTCTGACTACATGGAGGAGGAAGCATCCTGACCTGAAAGTAGAGGGTCAAGAAACTGGCATAGGAAGAGGACAGAAAAAAGAGTCAGTAGACTGGAATGAGGAGCTGAGGGGGAGGAAGAAGTCTGAGAACTTGTGTGGGAGAGGAGGAAGTTTCAGAAAGATATGGAGAGCTCCAAGGGGACTTACTGGGCCTGCAGATTGACACTGGGATGAAGAGTCAGGATGGAGGAGGTTGGGGGGGAAGCCTGGAACAGCAACAACCAGTAGGGGATAGGAACAGATGGTCTATGACATCTACAGGACATTCTAGTCCTGGACCTGCCTCCTGGTTAAGGCAACTGAATGCTGACCCTAAAGAACTGGATCTCACCTCTGCCACAGAATTCTGTGTGAACCTGGGCAAGTCACTTAAAGCAAACTTCACAAGTGGGCACTAATTATTTGTTCCTCATTTACTGAGTCCCTGGGCTTTGATTTGTAGAAATGTTGAGCATTCAGAGCTACAACTGAAGTCAATGGGAGCAGTGCTGTGAAGGAATGAAATGCTACACAGTGTTAAATACGCTGAAAATCAGCCCCTAAGCATCTCAGATTGGAATTCCAAAGTTAGCAATCACTTTTGATCACTTCAGTTCCCTATCGTACAATGGGATTTATAATACTACCTCACATCCCGGAAGTGTTCTCAAAATAAATTCATTAAAGCTTGTGAATCACTCAGATATTATGGGGAAGAGCATCATAGCCATGACTAGAGTGCCTAGTAATAAAAAAAATCATTCAGTATTCTTAGCAGAGTACAAATAGTCTGAAGTAAATAGAAGTTGGGACCACACAGTGAACAATGAGGTGAAAGTAAGTTATTGAATAGCACCACCCATTCATTATTTTCTGCTTCATTCATTATACACCTTCCAACTTCTGCAACTAATCAGGCAGAAGTCTTACAGACAACAACCTGTTTGACTGTACATATCTCCAATTCATCCTGTGCACTGAATGAAGTAAAGGTCTTCTATAAGGCAGTAGTACAGGTTGAACCTCTCTAGTCTGGAACTCTCTGGTGTGGCAACATCCGTGGTCAGGCATGATTTTAGTCAGCTAGATGTCCATTTATCATGAGGGTGTCCAAGTTTCCTATGGACCCATTAAGTTTGTTTATAGGCACCAGGCCTGGCTCTCAGTGTTCTGTGCTGTTATTTAAACTCTAATTTATCCCTAAATATCTTCTAAGAGCCCAGTAAGCAGTGGAAGTGTTGGTAATACTGCTAGGCAATATTGACCTCCTATGGTTTCTCAAATTCTCTGGTTTGGCACTGGTAAGGTCTAGAAAGTGTTGGACTAGAGAGGTTCAACCTGTATATGATCATGCAACTAAGACTATATCATAATTCATATGCACAAAAGGGCTGAATTCAATTTGCACAGGCAACCTAAATTCTGGCATTTCCTAAACTTTTTAGTTCTTGGCTTTGAAAATATAACATTATTTTAATGTATTTCTGTGTGTAATTTTAGAAAAAGAGAGGGAAAACAAACTTACAGTTCATTAATGCAATGTTCCAGTTTCTCGATTAAAATAATGAAGATGTCAGGCAATGCGACATAAATGCAAATAAAGTTAACCTACACAATTAACAACCAACAAAGACGAAAAAGTAGATCAGCAGAACTCAGCCAGCTTTATACAATTGTGGAGAAACTCCACTAAAGTTAGTGCCATCATACTTTAGAATTACATTGAGGTGACTCTGAATAGAATTTTGTCTTATTTTAACGTTATTTGAAGAAGAGAAACTAGAGAAAGTGGACAATGTGACCTATTTTGGAAATGCCATCAGCGAAGAGGTACCAGTTCCAAGGAAATAAAAAGGATCAGGAAGGCAAACACTGCATTCTGAAGACTCCGAAACATCTGGCAGCTTCCTTTAAGACAAAGTTGAATGTATACAAAGCAATTGTTATCATCTCAACATATAGCAGTGAGACATGGCAACTTACCAAGAAAGAGACACAAAAGTGGGATGCATTTCATCACAAATGTCTGAGAAGGATATTGGAATAACATATAGAAATAGAAAGACAAATTAAGAAGTTAGAAAAATTACTGGACAGGGCACCCTTTCACAAATAATCTACAAAAGACAACATCAGTGGCTGCGGAATGTGCTGAGAATGAAAAGAGGATGTTTACCAAAATGCTGCCCTTGAATGGAAGCCAGAAAACTCAAGAAGAAAGAAAGACCATGAATAACTTGGAAACAAACAGTTCTGAATGACATCAAGCATCTCAACATGACATGGTAAGATTTGGAGAGAAGGACAGATAACAGGCAAAGATGGCAAATGTGGGTAGTCCAATGTGCAGCAAAGAACGGGGTGGTCTAAGATTATTTGTGCAGAATGTCTCAATTAGCACTGTTGTGATTTTAGTTGTATAAGTTAAATAAAGCATTACTGCATTTTTTCAGTCAATAATTTATTATTAAACTAAAAAAACCCCAACCCCATTTGGAGGCCTTGGCTTGTAAACTTCTTATTACTCTGCTATACAGGTTGTGGAATTTGCAGCATCTATAGATGTCATTGGTGAAAGCCTCCATGTTCCTGAAACCAAATTTGTTACATAAGCATTCACAGCACTTCTTTTCTGAGGGGGTTTTATTTAGTAGCTATTGTTCAGGCAAAACTCCCACAGAAACCACAGGGAGTTTTGCCTGAATAAGTAATACTGAATACAGCCCTGCATTTAATTGATCTCATGCTCCCCGACAAAGTTGCAGAATCACCTCACTCCAGTGACATCTGTAAATATTTCTTGTCTTTTTTTAAAGTGGTAAATGCAAAATTAAAATGTAATGGAAACTCATTCTGCTTTTGTCTTATGAAGAATAAATACATTTTCTTCAATATTTGACAGTATGCTCATTACATGGGCATAACATATGCATATAGTTATCTGGGGGACTTTATGCCTTGTGTATGCCATGGGTTACCTCCACCCCTGAAACATTTTAAATGGTAATTTTATCTGTTTCTCTTACAGATGCCTATGAACTCCCATCTATATTGTGCATGGTGCCTTACTAAGAGGATCTCCATACGGCCCATGAGAAAAAAAGACCACAGCCAGTGAAATATTATTTTAAAAGGTTACTGTGTAACAGAATGTACTATGAAGTGGGCAAAATCCATACACCAATCAAGTACTTTTTAAAAAATCCCAACAAATGCAACCAGCTTCTTTTTGGAAATGAACAAATTATTCTGGATAAGAAGTCACATTGTCAATAAAGGCATTTACCAAAACAAAAACCAAAACAAAAAACAAAAAAACCAACCAATCAGCCAAAAAAGAACAAATATAGGGACAGGAAAATACTCAAAAGTGCAATACCACTCTTCATTGTATGGAAACACATTCCCCATATTGGCATAGAATGTGAACAGCTCCATATGGCTGTTCACTGGTAATCCTTTAGCTCCTTCACTAAATAGGTCATAATGTCATAGTTCTAAAAATATCAGTGTCTTTCCAGGGCTCTTTCATTGTAATAAGGCACAGTTATAAAAATGCCATGACCTTAGCCACTAAAAACTAATTTAGAAAAAAATAAACTAGTAAACCACTAACATGATATATTAACAGCTTGAAATACATTGTCTTCTTTAAATTACTAGGTGATGATAAAATGGATGTCCAAAGAGTAGAAGCAAGCTTCAAATTTCCAAAAAAATGTCTGGATTTATTTTATTTGGTAGAAAGCTATATATCATACATATAAAATAACTATGCCCAGATGGACTATTATTAGGCTGTAATTTTAATCTAGCATTTCCTAAAACTATGCTGTATAAGTTGCCTCTCATTGTTTATGACCTTAGCAGAGTCCCTAGTGGAAGATATAGGTTAATACCGTGCTCCCCTAAAGGTTACTTTTTATTCTCTATTTAGAGCCAGCTCAGTACTTTATCTTTTAAAGATTGAATGTGTCTTTCCTAACAGAAGACAGTACTCCTAAGTATTATTCAAGCTTTGATTTCATACTTATTCTCAGCTGAAAATACACGTATGAAGAGTCAATGCGAGATGTACCAGGATAGCTAGAAGTAGGTGGCCTGAAGACACACACAATGTGTTACAACAAGGATGAGTTTGCTTCAGAATGTCTTAGACTGTTGCATTTCTGCAGATGTGTCAAATTATATGCTTAGTTTTGGTAAATTGCAGTGTTGTAGGTACCAACTTTATTTAGGGTTAAACGGAACCATCCTCTCCAAAGCCTTGCAACATTCCATCATGGGCTAGATCCATGAGCTCTCCTTTTCCTCCCCTCTCCACTTTAGCCATTCATCATGACAGCATTTCTGAATGCCTAGCTGTGAGGTGATTAGGGTTACCAGGTAGCTTCAGAAAAAATACCGGACACACTTGATCGGGGGGGAGGATCCAGCCGGGAGGGGAGTGGGGCTGGCTGGGAGGAGCGGGGGACAGGAAGCAGGGCTGGTGGGGAGAGGTCGGGAGCGGGGCTGGCCGGGAAGATCGGGGAGGAGAACTGGCCGGCAGGAAGCAGGGTTGGCCGGGAGGGAGTCGGGGGGAGCGGGGCTGGCCGGGGGCAGAGCGGGGCGGAGAGAATCGGCCAGCAGGGAGTGGGACTGACCCGGGCACATGCAGATCCCAGGGCACTGCCTGTCCCGCGCATGGTCCCGGCGAAGCACGAGCGAGTCCAGCTACAGCTCCACAACGCGCTTGAACAGCACTCAGGAGCACAGACAGGACTTCTCCTCCTCCCCAAGGCATCACTCCTACGTCAGACGCAACCAGAGGCTCCCAGCGCTGATCGTGCCCCACCTCCCAGCCACTCCCCCTGTCCCCGCCAGGCTTCTGTCAGGCGCCCAGCCGGAAAACCAGAAAATACCGGACATTGCACATGTCCAGTATTTTCTGATTTTTTTAACTGGACAGAGGGCCCAAAAACCAGACTGTCCGGTTGAATACCGGACACCTGGCAACCCTAGAGGTGATACCCCCGGCCAGCCTCAGGAGAATAGACCTATAGCTTGAAAACCTAATTTAGATAATGGGAATATACTGGGTATTCCCCATTCGAAGTATAGAGCATATCAGTGCAACTAAAATTAACTTTTCAAATGCACCCACTATATAGGCCTCAGTTAGACCCCCCCCAACTTCTGAAAAAAAATCTCAGCTCTGGCCCAGATCTATTCAGAACACCTCATTTATGTTGTTTTTAAATAATGTTTACCATGAAAATGCAATGATAAAATATATTCATTCCTTCTCAGTCTGCAATAAGCAACTCACATTTCCATTCACACACAGAGACTAGCCAATGTATGCAACAATTGTACACAAAGCAACGTATACAAAGCACGAGTCTAAATAGGGATGAGTTTAACACAAAATATTAGCTTGTATGATGTCATAAGCATAACTAGTTTGTTATAAAGACTGTTATAGTTCATTCTGCAATATACATAGCATTTGTAATGCAACAAAAAGTAGTGTCTGGAAGGTCATTGCATTTACTGCATCATGGGCCTTTTCTTTAATAGAGTGGGCCTGTTTAAAGTCACAAAAGCAGAAAGAATGGCACATTTTCCCCTCTCAAAAATAGGTTAAGCATCTCAAAGAGTGAACTCTGGTATTGCTGAAGTCAAAGTGAATTTTACCATTGACTCCAATTGAGGGAAAACTTAGAATACTGAAGCACAACGATACAGTAGCCACGCTGTGATTGTGCAGCAGTAACATATTAGCCTAGGATTTCATCCAACTTTTGCAGGAGCAGCACACATCAGAACGCAACATACTTTTGAATAGTATACTCAATTTATATTCTGGGGAGTGCTTTGAGAGGCAGCACTTACACAGTGGAATAAGAGTGAAAAATGAATTATTTTCTGGAAAAACAACAAGGAGTCCTGGAGTAATTTCCACACCATGCATCTGACCAAGTGGTTTTCACCCAAGAAAGTGAATGCCCAAAAATATCTGTTAGTCTTTAAGGGGCCACAGGACTGCTTGGTGCTTTTTACAGATACAGTCTAAGATGGCTATCACTCTGAGTCTGGTTCTTTTCTGGATTCAGTGAAATTTCTCTTAGCTCATCACAGATTCTGAATAACAAACTGAGATTCGTTCCACAATGAATGCCTGTAGATCCTGGCATCTGAGTTTACATTTTAATTTAACCACTGACACCTTGTTTTACCATTTTTACACTGTAGTATAGACCTCTGGAAAGAATTCAGCAAAGCAATATGCAAGTTAAATGATACCAAAGGAACACATTTACCCTTGAGAAGGCAAATAAGAAAATCTTTCTTTGTAGTTATAGAATCTCATTTGTATCGCTCCCAAAGGTGGCATTTGCACCGAATAACTACCAGAAAAAAATTAAGTTAATTTTCCTTTTGAAGTATAGTTGATATAAAAAAATCAAAATACCTCAAGTTGTCTGAGATGTGGAATGGTAAAATATACAGAATATGCAAAGTTTCCATCATGCTAATCTCATTTAAATGATACCAAGAGGATAAGTAGCAGAAGACTTAGCCACTGAATGGGGGCATGTTAATACTGTATTGATGGCCTAGACATATCAGATGATAAATTACCTTTGAAAGGTCCCCAGCCTCCAAGTAGAAGCAAATAACAAACACATTCCATGTGACCCAGAAGACTAGCCATACAGCATACTGTAGAGGAATAAGAGAGAAATAATACATTATTAATTCTGCAATCACATATGTTAAATTTAAATATCTGGAAGATGTTTCTTCTTTATAGCTATTTTACCATGTTGGTGAGGAATCTAGAGGGAATACTAGCGGCCTCACGGTATATGTATTTTATGACATTTCAAAACTACTATACAAAACTATTTGGTACACTGTTCACAATGTTCATTTTAATACAACATTGAAAAAGTTTGTTTTTCTCTGAGTTTGAACTATACTAGTCAGTGGAAGTAGAAAAGCTGGAATGAAACTCATTCGACGGTTTGTGTTCTCTAATATGCATATTTTGTGAAAGTGAAGGGGGTAACACTTTCTTTCTGCCTTTCTCTTCACATTTACACATATGGCTACATTTTTGCATTACTGGAGACATCATAAATTCCAAGTTTGGAAATGTAACCTCTCAACTGCAGATTTCCTATGCTAATTTCTGACACATTGTCTAGTCATGCCTACTATTAGCACCTCAAAAGACCCTTTCATGATTTATTCCAATGTCCAATAAATCTTAACATCTGCAAATGCCTTTCTAATGACTATTATTCCTATTTGCTAGTGATTCCTGATTCACTTCTGTATGTTTGGTAATTTCATGCTATTGGCCCTGGATATTGTATATGTTACAGGTTTATGGAACAACTCTATAATATATATGCTTTCCCCTCCAATTTTAGTTTTTGGGCATTTCTCATTGTTATGCCACGAATGTCCTCTGCCTCAAGAATTCACAAATTTATCACATTCCATTTTGTTTTGTTCCCTTTTCCTCAAGCCATACACATTACATTAATCTGACATTGCTTCATATGTTTAATTTTGTTAAAATGTTTGTATTTTGTTGGACTATCTCCATTTCTTTATTTTGTGCATGAGAAATACATATTGTACATTGTAATCTAAGCAGGGCCATCCCTAGAGGTCACAGGTCTTGGGGCCCCTCCCGCTCCAGTGCCTCGGGTGTGAGGCCCATGGCAACCCTCCTGCTGCATGCCCCTCCATTGCCATGTCCCCCTCCCCACTCAACCCCCTCATTCCACACATGCTCTGTCCCCTCCCACAGTGATGCGAGCTGGGGGGATGGTAGCAGGTGTCATCCCCCCTTCCACACTCACCGAGATGGTGGGATCCGGGGCAGCCTATTTCACTCTGCGCGTCTGCCCTCTCTGAGCCCTCCATGCCCTGCTTCTCTGCCACGGTGGGAAGCGGTGCGCCCTGGGGCCAAGGCACTCTGCTCCCCACTCCTGTGGGGAAGCCTAGCACAGCAGGCTGGGAGAGGGTGATAGGCGTAGCAGAGCATGCTGTCGGACTCCTCCGGATCCCACCACTGCAGTGAGTGCAGGACAGGTGCATCATCCCCTGCTGTCATCCTGTGCCAAGGCCCTCCTCCCAAGTAACCATCTGGGCCTCCCTGGGACCTGGCCACAGCATGGTTGAGGTGGTCACGCGGGGCTCCCTAGAGCGCAGGGTCAGGGTGGCCATCCCAAACCATGCTACGGACAGAACAGCTCTGAATCCATGGCTGTCTTTACCACATTTCTAGGGGGGGAAAGAAAGAAAGAAATACGTCACTTTCTTATAATGTTCAGTTTTTTTATATGGTTCAGTAGAACATTTTCTAATTTTTGACAGCATTCCACTGTGAAACATATAGGTTACTATGAATTAATGTACTGCTCCCAGATCTTTCCCCACTTTACTACTTTTTTCACTAGTATTTTCACCTTTTATAGGTCTATAATCTGTTTTATCTCAAGTAAATCTCATTCTGTTAAATTCTGCCTAGTCCTCTACATTCTCAAGATTCTTTTACAATGTCTCTCTCTCTCTCTCATTCTTGCTACAGTCTGATCTCCTAACTAGGTGTAAGGAATGTACTGTAGTTTATCTGTGGTTTACACTTGCCTGTAAGTAAGTTATATTATTAAATCTAAAATTGATCCCTGTGGTGCTCTTCTTGTAGTTCTTGATATGACACTTCAACATGTACATATGGTCTGTCATCCCACTTTCTACCCAAAACCTAAGCCTCTACACATTGTTCTAACTTTACTTGAAAAATCTTGTCTGTGATCATATGAAAACAACATTTAAATTTAGCTATTACATTTCTTACATTATAATTAAATCATTGTCAGATGACTGGATAAGCAACCTTTATTTAAAATTATTATAAATAAAGCTTTAGTCTAGCAGACTAAACCTTAAATCTAAATATTGATGTTACTCTTTATGAGCAAGCTAATTTTTGACTTACACAAGTCCATTCCCTAAGGATGGGATTTTCAAAAGCACCTTCATGATTTAGCACAAAGTTGTGACGCAAAGCAAGAAGAGGGCAAAAGTAAGGCTTCCTAAGCAACCTTAGTTCTGGCACTTATTAATTTCTTGGTGCTTCATGAAGTTAGCCTTTTTATTTTTTATATTATTTACACATGCACTGTGGTGGGGGCAGTTTGACTGAATTAAAGATTCTGATTTCTGTTTCATGTTGTATGCGTGCAGTAGCTGATTTAAAAGATATCTTGTAAAGCAAGCACACAATGTTGGATCAATACAATGCAGCAAGCCACTTTGTAATAGCAGCGTCTTTTATGTTTAAAAAAGTAGTGGGCTGTGCCCACGAAAGCTCATGATACCATCTACATGTTTTGTTAGTCTATAAAGTGCTACCAGACCATTTATTGTTTTTTTCTTTTTTTCCAACTGCCTAGTCACAATCATTCCAAATGCTAACATCATCTGACTTTTAGATATTTTTTTTAAACAAACAACTGCTATTAAAGGACAACCACGAAAAACCCTTTCCAGTATTTTTAAGAACCCCTACTTGTGAAAATGTGATGTTGAGTGTTTGCTACCAGATGAGCATCGAACATAATTATCTCAAAAAACAAGGATGCCCCCACTTCCCACTGACAGTTATTTCAGCTGCTTAAGATCAGGCGCATCTCTTATTACTGGATCACGTACAATCATAACTGCCTCTTTTGGTCTCAGGAGCTTCAGCTAATCATTTTAGAAATTTGGCACTGAGAGTTGTGTGACAAGGAACAAATCCCTCTGGTGCTCTCTATTATATGTAGCTAATCAGAAACACATTTTATAAGAAATCTTCACGGAACCAGAGTTGCCTGTTTTCTTCCCCTTTCTGGTAGTTTTAAGGAGCTTCATTATCTGAGAGCGGGCATGTCTACACAGCAGTGTTATCTCAAAATAACTAGTGTTATTTTGAAATAACTACATGAGTGTCTACACAGCAAGCCCGTTATTTTGAAATAATTTTGAAAAAACGGGAGGCTTATTTCAAAGTCTGTAACCCTCATTCTATGAGGAATAACGCCTATTCTGAAATAGCTATTTCGGAATAGGGCATGTGTAGACTGTGCAGCTGGAATTCATTTGAAATAATTGCCCTTCAGCCCTTCCCATGGGTGCCCAGCTGGCCCCTCTGTCCACACTCACCAAAACTCTATAGTACCCCTTCCCCTGCAGGCCTTAAAGGTGCAGCCTCAGGAGAAAGGGCTTGTAGCACACGGCAGGCCCTGACAGCCCTGAGCCACAGAGCAGCAGCCTGCACAGCTGTCCCTGCTGACACGAACCACCCCCGTGCTCCGTCTGAGCCCTCCACAGCTGCAGTTGAGCAGGCAGCCAGCTCCCAGGACCCTGCCAGTGGACAAAAGAGGCGTGCACCTTCCTAGTCTGGTGCAAAGATCCTGGACCTCATTGAGGTATGAGGTGATGAGACCAACCTCCAGGATCTCCGCACCAGATGCAGGACTGCCGACATCTATGGCCGAGAGACTGAACACTAAGGGCCACAGCCACACCCAGGAGCAGGTGTGGATGAAGGTTAAGGAGCTCAGGCAGACCTATGCCAAGGCCAGGGAGTGGAGCTCCCACTCCAGGGTGGCACCCCAGACCTGCCCCTACTATATATAACTCCACCTCATCCTAGGGGGGCAGGTCAGTCCCTCCGTCCCACCCCTGGTAGTGTACTCAGGGCTGGAGATGCCTGTCATCGACCTCCTGGGGGGCAGAGACACTGAGGAGGAGGAGCAGCAGCCCTATGAAGCCAGCAGTGTTATGATGCCCACCAGCCAGGAGGACTTGCTCTCCCTGAAGCTGGTACCTCCCACCTTGGATGTCTCCCAGGCATCATCTGATACCGGGGCAAGCCCATCAGATGAGTGCTGTTAGTTTCCATAGACACACATGGGTGGAGGTGGCGGGCAGCAAGGGGAAGCTGCGTGCTCTTTGCTCGGCCTTCTCAGGCTGGGGATTGCGCAGCAGTCTATGCATGTGAGTGCACATGGGGCACCACTCTAAGGCACACAGCCCCAGGACTCTGCAACAGAAGACCCTTGTGCTCTTGCTCACAGGGTGTCTGGAGAGGCCTGCCTTCCTCCTGACTCCAGGGTGGGACACCCTCCCGCCAGAAGCCACCGCTAGAATGAGACTGGGGACATGGACACACATACTCAGCAGTGCCGCACAGGGGCATGCCCACACTCTCAGGGCAGCACTCACTTTGGGGACAGTGTGGCGAGGTGCAGGAGTATCTGCTGCTCTCACACACCTCCCCCAAGTATCCTGCCCCTCCTCTCCTCCAACGGGCAGGGATAAAAATCTTTTCCCTGTGGAATGCCATCACTGCTGGACCCGGCATGTCCGTGGCATGGAGGGAAGCCCAGCCTCCCCATGACCCCTTCTCATCCGCAGGATCTCGGTCTGGCTTGCACCTTCCCATGCCTGCTTGACCCCAGGATGTGGGGGTAGTGAGGCTCCCTCTTGGAAATCTGTGCTCCTGTAGGAACGGGCCCACTAACTAGGCCACAGATGGCACGTCACCTTCGTCTGACCCGAGGCCTTTTGGTGTTGACTCAGAGATGAGGGGGTAGGCTTCAGTCACATTGTCTCCAGGGATGACTGCCCTCTTCTTTGTTCTACACAACTGCACCAGCTGCAAGAGGGGAGCGATCGACACCGCCTGTGGCAGCCTCCCAACCCCGCATGACCTGCCAGCACTAGAGGCCACAGGACCTGCAGAGGGAGCATAATGCTACCCTGCAAGCCCTCCAGCGCTCCATGGACCGACAGGACCAGAGACTGGAGGAGGACCTCTAGCTGCACGGAGAGACCTGGCAGGAGCTGCTGGAGCAGGGCTGGACCATCTGCACAGCTCTCCAAGCAGTCATTGTGAGCATGGTGCCTGCTCCTGCTGCTGCTCCCATGCCAGCTCCTGCCCCTCCTGCTAGCTCCCCCCGTGGCCACTGACGGCCCCGCACACATGAGGTGGCGGGACCACCCAAAGCGGGCACCACTCCCAGCCTCAGACCTGATCCTCTTCTCCCACATCCTCTCAGTAGCAGCAGCAGTCAGGACCTCTGGGCCCACCTCTTTTGCCTGTGCCTGTCAGTGGCCCTGCTGTGTGCCCTTGTTTTGGAACAAGTTGCAACAAGTTCCAGTCAAAACTACTATAAGTTAATCTTAACAAAGGTTATAGAATTGTACATGTGTCTACCATAATGTTTTCATGCTTTCAAGCTCATTTTAGACACAAACAAAAAGGAGTTCAAGTGTGTAAGCTTCTTGTGCTGCATTTTGTCCATATAGTCTTCAAAAACATAGGAGCTTACTTTAGGCAGTTCTATTAGTTAGAGCCTGGGCTAATATTCACTGCAAGAATAAGTTAAAAGCGTTGACTATTACAGATCTATTGGGAAAGAGACTTCAGGGAACGAGAATGTAAGTAATTTAACAAATTATTTTGTAATCTAGCTTTGGAATGTTTTTTTCCCTTCCTTATGTTAGCAACACCAGACCCGATAACTAATTGGCAGAAAGCAGGATCTGTTCTGAGGGATATTTAGTCAAAACTATAAACAAAGACAGCTTCCCAAGATAGTAATTGAGTACATGCATTATTTTCTTTTGTGCCTCTGTAATTTGATTCTAAAAATTTAAATGGTTATATAGCCACCAACTTCTTAAATTTAGGTTGTTAAATCATAGCCCAGTACGATTTTTGCCTTCCTATATTATTAGCTGCTATCATTAAGGCTATTTAGCAAATTCTATTAAAAAAAAGATGGCACAGGTAATCAGTTAAGCAGGTTAATGGTTTGTTTTATACCCATCTTTCTTAAAATAATCATCACTGTATGGAATAGGTGTCTGAATTAAGGATGTTAAATTTAGTTTAATCAACTAGTCAATGGAATTTCCATCAACTAGTCAATTAATCGATAAGCACGGGAGCTGCAGCAGTGTTAGCTCCTGGCCTCGGGAACTAACCTCATTGCAGCTCTGCCTTTTAAATGTATTAAGAGACATCAGGCTCTTAATACATTTAAAAGGCTGGCGTGCAGCAGGGGGCACCTGGCATGAGCCAGGACAGCTGATTCTGCCTGCTTTTAATACATTTAAAAAGCAGAGGTGCAGCATCTGGGACTGGGTGCAGTCCCCGGTATCCCCCTGCCTCGCCTGCCCTCTACCAAGATGGTGCTGGGGGGAACCGACTAAGCTGGCTCCCCTCAGCACTGGCTCCTGCTTCCTCCCCCCTTTGCTGCCTCTTATACAGGCAGGAAGGGGGTGGGTGGGTAAGGAAGCGACTATTAGAGGGAAGCTTATGCTTATCAGATAATCGACTAGTCTCTTCCATCCTTAGTCTGAATCATTGTTTCACCAGATTTTTTAGCATCGCACATGGCAAGTAACATGTATCTTTAGCTATCCTGTCAAACCAATCTTTGATAGGATAACGAGTCTTGTGGAGAAGGGAGATGCAGTGGACATGGTATACCTATACTTTAGTAAGGCATTTGATACGGTCTCACATGATATTCTTATCAATAAACTAGGCAAATACAACTTACAAGGTGGGTGCATAACTGGATGGATAACCATTCTCAGAGAGTAGTTATTAATGGTTCACAATCCTGCTGGAAAGGCATAAGTGGAGTTCTTCGGGGTCTGTTTTGGGACTGGTACTGTTCAATGTCTTCATCAATGATTTAGATATTGGCATAGAGAGTACGCTTATTAAGTTTGCAGATGATACAAAGCTGGCAGGGGTTGCAACTACTTTGGGGGATAGGGTCATAATTCAAAATGATCTGGACAAACTGGAGAAATGGTCTGTGGTAAATAGGATGAAATTTAAGGAGAACAAATGCAAAGTACTCCACTTAGGAAGGAACAATCAGTCTTACACATACAGAATAGGAAGCGACTGTCTAGGGGGGAGTACTGCAGAAAGGGATTTAGGGGTCATAGTGGACCACAAGCTAAATATGAGTCAACAGTGTGAGACTGCTGCAAAAAAAGCAAACATGATTCTGGGATGAATTAACAGGTGTGTTGTGATCAAGACATGAGAAGTCATTCTTCCACTCTATTCTGCGCTGATTAAGCCGCAGTTGGAGTGTTGTGTCCAGTTCTGGGCACCACAGTTGAAGAAAGATGTGGAGAAATTGGAGAAGGTCCAGAGAAGAGCAACAAGAACGATTAAAGGTCTAGAGAACATGACCTATGAAGAAAGACTGAAAGAATTGGGCTTGTTTAGTTTGGAAAGGAGAAGACTGAGAGGGGACATGTTAGCTGTTTTCAGGTATCTAAAAGGTTGTCACAAGGAGGAGGGAGAAAAATTGTTCTCCTTGGTCTCTGAGGATAGGACAAGAAGCAATGGGCTTAAACTGCAGCAAGGGAGGTTTAGGTTGGACATTGGGAAAAACTTCCTAACTGTCAGGGTGGTCAAACACTGGAATAAGTTGCCTAGGGAGGTTGTGGAATCTCCATCTCTGGAGATAGTTAAGAGCAGGTTAGATAGACATCTATCAGGGATGGTCTAGATGGTACTGGGTCCTGCCATGAGGGCAGGGAACTGGACTCGATGACCTCTCGAGGTCCCTTCCAGTTCTAGTGTTCTATGATTCTATGGTGGCTATGTTAATAAATTGTATAAGTCTTCAACCTGTGCTATATGAACTACCGGTTGAAACTCTCTTAACCGGGATTCTCTGGTCCGGCAACATCTATAGTCCAGTAAGGATGTTGTAGGACCAGAGTGTCCCAGTGGAGGGAGCCAGTGGCAAGGATCCCTGTGGGGCTCGCAGGACAGTGGGCTGCCCGCAGTGAGCTGATGGCGGGGCCGCCCAGTGAATGGGGAGCAGGGCTGCCCAGCAGGGTTAGGAGACCTGGTGCGTGACTGATCAGCGGAGCTGGGAGCTGTGGTAGCTTGATGGGGCAGGGAGCCACAGCAGATGACTGTCCAACAGGTCCTAGAGCCCCAGTGTGGCGCATGTGGCTTCCCGGCAGGTCCCAGAGCAGGGCTGCCCAGGAGATCCAGGAGCCGTGGCAGGGATGGATGCCCAGCGGGGTCAGCAGGAGGTGAGGAGCCGGGTGGGAGGCCAGCAGCTAGGCCAGGGGGGCCGGTGACAGGGATCCAGAAATGACCTCCTCTGGTCCAGCAAAATCCCTCATCCGGGACCAGGAAGGTCCAACCTGTAGATATTTCAAGAAGGCTAAGCAGACTTCCTCTGTGTTGGGTGTGCAAGATGTTGTTAAGAATTTCTATTTCTTGAGTGCTTTCTAAAATTTGCAGCACATACAGCAGAATAATCTTCATAGAAACAGACGTAGGGATTTGTTTTCAATGAAATCCCAGTGCTTGAAAATGTATACAGATTAAACAGAACTGAAATAATGACATACTAATTTTTTGCAAGCGTGTTGTTTCCTCCTCCCCCCCCATTCTTAAGAGCTTTTAAATGAATGAAGAAACATAGAAAGTGAATTTCTTTTATTTTGTTTTGCAGACAGATTAAGGAATATTACTGGGTGAAAAATAGACCACATTCTCAGTGCCTGGGGCTTGTTTCAAAGAAATTTAGAAACAAGAATAACGATTATGATTCGGTCATGAAGCTGTTTTATATAAATAGAGCTTTTAGCAGCTGTACAATTTAAACTTTCTAATAAAATATACAAGTAATGAGATCCAAAAATCTTCTAGTATTAATTTTTAACAGAAAGAACAAGATAAAATCAGCAGACCCTGTAGCTAGAAACAGCTCTACTGACATTTATCTAGATTATTCTATTGATGCCTATCATAACAGTGTCTGCATGCCCGTTAGAATTGTTGGACATCTAAGGAACTATTAAGGGAATCAGTCTCCTGCAACATATAATGAATAAATTATTATAGTGGCTAAGATGTTATGTACTGACATTGCTGATTCAATTGTAACATTCTGGGATTTACCCAGGCCAGTAAGGAGTTTGATTGCTGTCTACCTCGTAACCCTGGCTGTCCAGTGACTGAGAAGCTTTGGTCCAGGGCTCTGGCCCCAACAGCCTGTCAGCAATCCACAAGCTTCATTATGACTTTGCCCACACTGGTTACTCCTTGCAGACTGACCTTGGTATGTTTCCAGCCCTGAATTCACCCTATTGCAGGGACCAGTTCCTCTCACTGGACCCTCACAGAGAAAGGGTTAGGATTGCTGCCTTTAGAGAGAAAGTAAAGCACTCTAACCTGCCAGTTTTGTAGAAGCACACACTTTATTGAACTTACACAGCACTCATGATTTACAAAGAAAGCAAAGCATGTCTATTAGCAAAAGAACCATGGATCAAGTGATACCAAGTAAAAGGAAAATAGGTAGATCAATAGCTCAAACCAAAACACTCCACTAAAAGGCTAAAACAATCTAACAAGATACAATTTTTCTTCAAAGCAGTTTCTCACCCAATTTCATTTCCATATTGCAGGTCTGGCCCACAACATTTTGGCACCTGAGGTGGGGAGCTCAAATGTCCCCTATGCCCCCTTGCTTGGGCCAAAACTTTGAAAGGTCTCAATTCTGCCTTCTTCCTGTTTTACTCCTCTCATGGTACTGCTCTGCTACCTACCCCAATAAAGGAGAACTAACAACTTAAAATGCCTTGTTCACTAGCAGCAGACACAATTTTCTATACTCTGGGTCCTAGTGGTACCCCCCCCCCACAGTTTGGCACCTGAGGCGGCCGCCTCAGTTTGCCTCATAGTAAGACCAGCCCTGCCATATTGTGTTAGCTAGCACCCAACACAGAGATAGAATTGCTTGGTTTCTTTGTCTAAAGCAAGGAAAAAGTTGGAGTGAGAGTCTCTCTGTTCTAAAGAGATGATTTTGTCATACAAGTCAGGAAGGTCTCCTGGACATTCAGTCTCCAGTGTTTCTCTGGCTTGCAGGAACCACATTAGTTCTCTCTGGCTTGAGTTCAGGTGGGGGAAAATCCCTGCTAGTTTAGCTCAATGGCTTTGTTTACTGTTTATATGTAAATTGAGGTAGACCCCCATTCCTTTATCTGTTGATCTCCTTTACCTAGAGAGATAAACAGATATGTCCCATTTTTATACATGTTGTAGTAACATCAGACACAATACATTCTTAACTTCATGTCTAACATTAACAATGATATTAATAACCAGCATACTATTAACTTTCTTAAGATACCTCACAAGTCCGATATTTGAATAAATATTATTGCATTAGTGTGCGAATACAAGGGTGCCTATGACCACATCAATATCATTATTCCAGGGGACACGCTAAATTTTTAAATTCTTCCATATCAAAAGTCCACTGAAGTCAATTGTCTGTTCACTGGGGGAGAGAGGGTTAGATTAAGCCCTAAGTGTTCAAATCTTTCCCCTTTTTCTTGGTGCAGTGGCGTTGGAACAATTTTCAAGGCAGAAACCACTTATTTGGTTGATTAGTACTTTCAGCCAGGCAGCAATCCCCAGCACCCGTAGTTCAAGGACCTATGGGTGGGCAAGAGGAAGAGGAAGTGCAGAATCTTTCCTCATTCTAGACCAGGGGTGGTCAAAAGGGCTTCCATGGGCCAGATCCAGCCTGCCAAGTGGGTGGATCCAGCCCACGGAGGCCCTACTGTTCCCCCGCCCCCAGGCCAATTAAGACCTGGGGGCAGGGGAGCACCAGAAGCCTTCTCCGCTTAATTGGCCTGGGGGTGTGGGAGCGTGTGAAGCCTCCTCCTGCCCTGCAAGGAGCACGTGGCACTTTGAAGTGCCGCACACTGCTCGCAGGATGGGGGGGAAAGGGCGGAGGTTTTGTGTGCTCCCCCATCCCCAGGCCAATCAGGGTCTGGGGGCGGGGGAGCTGCATGAAGCTTCCTTCACCCTGCCCTGGCCCTGCGAGAGCCCGTGGCACTTCAAAGTCACTGCAGGGCGGGTGGAGGCTTCCCGCGCTCCCCCGCCCCAGACCCTGATTGGCCTGGGGGTTGGGGACCGTGCCAAGCATCTTCCAGGGCATGGGTGCCTAGTGGGAAGGTGGGGGCAAAGGGGCTCCTGCACCCCTTCCTGTTTAGGCCCCGCCCCTTCCAGGATGGCCCGGAGCTACTTCAAAACATTTTGAAGTGGCTCCCGGGCAAAAATTATTGCCCACCCCTGTTCTAGACAAAGTTCTGTCTAGGTATATGTCATTCTGCTATAGCTTTTTCCTGAAGTTTTCTAGGTCATCCAAAAAGTTTGGAGAATCCCAGTTTGATAACCCAGGGAGACCTAGCTAAGATGCTTTGAAAAGTTTAAATTCCAGAGTTGGGGGTTACAGCATAAAGCACTCCAAAGCCTGCTGGCTGGCAGTCTTGAATTGAGAGGATGTTGGCTGTTTTGAAAGAGACCAGAAAGCTACAAAGGCTGCACTTCATCTTCCAGAGAAGAGTAAACAGAACGATTACTGGTGACTTTGCAAACTGCCTAGCTTTAAAAGTACTTCAGATAGCACAACTGTTTAAAGCCACTGGTCAGCTGAGCCCGCCAGAATTGTCTTCACTGGGGTAAAAGGCTGAGACTGCAGACGTATTGTGCAATTTTGAGGGGGATATAATTGCACTTCAGTAAATGAGGGGTTTAGGTTGACACATCAATGTGGCGCTGCATAACTTAAAAACAATTCTGTAAAAATCTGTACAATGTTGGATGAACTAGTAATGATTGCTCTAACTATACCATAGAATAATTTCTACATGCAGTAGGCCTAATAACATAAAATAGGAAATCAAAATTGATGCAACTAAACTCTTGAAGCAAATGTAATGTAGTGTTTGAAAATATAAATTTTGCACTGAAATTGGAAAATAGGTATCTATGTAGCATTAATAAAAGATATTGCATATATTTAAAGGATGAAATGTACCACTAGTATTTTACTTATTAATCAATATGATTATTGTGTACATACGAAACAGAAGTGCATACAGCTATGCATATTTGGGGTTAATGAAACCTTGATACATTTGTTCAGAAGAGTGCTTGTGTACTAGTTTCCTATAATATAGCCATGGCTCTGCTGTATACAGGATGCAGTAAAAAATCTGGCATTAACATATTCTGGTCCTCAGAGGAGTTAGCAGGTAAAAACTCTGTTATTATGTTGCCTCTATCATCATTTCTTGCCTAATATTCCCTGTTCAAATATCCCCCAAAAGTCCTATAGGACTATTTATTTTTACTTTTTGATAGTTAATCCCAGGCAAGGCTGGCACCCTTTCACTACAGATGTAAGATCTCAGGACATTGAGTTGTTAAGACATCAGTGGCTAGGAAGCCTGCCATCAACATCCACACTTGATGCACGTACATTCTCTTTTGGCTCTTTACACTGAAGCCCATCTGCTCAGATGGCAAGATGCCCACCCATCAGTTAGTTGGATGGTTGCAGTAGGGCAAAGGTGCCAACTAATGGTTGTAGGAGGTCAACCTGCAAAGACCTGAAAGGGGCCATCTCTTTTGCAGGAAGTTGGGGTTTCAGATGTTCTGCAGAAAGCCAATACAGTCCACATGCTATCACACTCCCTGAAACAAACCTATGTGCCAAGCCGATTTTTAAAACTCTTGTAGAGAAAAAGAAAATGTACATTGCTCATGGTCATGGATATGCCGCAATGCAGAAAACCACAAAATGCTAATGAGCCAAGAGGAAAAAACAATAACCTAAATTAAAATTGAATTAAGGTTTAGAGTGTATATATTGTTAATTTAAGGCTAAAAATCCATTCTCAGAGGTGCTGCAGTTATCCCAAATCAAGCATTGCAAAGTCAAGAAAGAGTTACTCTTAAAATAAATCCAAATAGGACAACCTGTGCAAATACATAAATAGGGTATTCAAACAACCTTAACTCTGCCCTGTTGTGACACCGTGCAATATCCATAGAATTTTGACAATTATGTTAGTGTTTATGGTCCAAGATTAGATGAAACTTTTCAAAGAAATTTTTAAAATATTCTCCCTTTGTGGCATGGCTATATTTCATGGGACAGTTTGACCAGTGAGTGAACCAAGTTTCATGTGGCTCTAACTTCAATGAAGTTAGTAATTACACTGGTATAAAAACTAGAGAAAGACATTGATTGATTAAGCCCCACATTTTTAAAGTATTTAAAATTATTAAATTACCAAACAACAAATTTTTGAGATAAAAATATTATAATTATTTTTAAGCGAGTAAACTGAATTACAGTTAAATTAAAAGTGACTTGCTTAAGGTCACAGACTGATATTGTTTTAAGAGTTGGAAAGAAAAATCCCAATCCCCTTTTCTGTTCACACAAACTGTAAATAAACAAACAAACCTTACATTAACATGGATAGATCTACTCAGATTAAATAATCTCAACTTTAAAAAATTGAAAACCTGAGAAGAAATCCCCCCTTCCCCAAAATTATAGTTATTCAGAATCCGAACCACAAAACAGCATTTTATAGAAAACTGTTTTTGTACATATCTCATATGAGATTATGTTGTTACCCATTTTAAGTGATTTATTAGAAAATCAAGTTGGGTAGTAGCTGTGCTGTTTATGGGCTGGGGTGAGAGATGAAGCTGAGTGGGGTTGAGGAATTGCAAGAGATGGAACACAAAGTGAGATGGCTAGAACAGGTACAGTAATACATTTCTAAAAGCTAAGAACATGATTTTCTATGCTAAATGTGACATAACTGATGACACATGAAAAACTTGAGGTATTGAAGATCAGGGTTGGAAACACCACTATAAATAGCATTCAGTTTAGCTGCAAGTTCATTATTAAGAGCAGCAACTTAGAAACTCAAATTTGGGTTTGCAATTTGTAACAAATCCAGTCAGGCTCCCCAGTTGACTGCTGGATCCACTTCCATTTTAAGCTTCAAAAGGTTCAGAATATCCAGTCAGTAGGTTTGCCAACTTTCTACTTAGACAAAAATCAAAAACTCTTGCCCCACCCCTCCTACGAAGCCCTGCCCATGCCTTGCCCCTTCTCTAAGGCCCCATCCCCGCTCACTCCATTCCCCCAACCATCACTTGTGCCCCACACCCTCATTCACTCCTTTTCACCTGGCTAACTCAGGGGCCTGGAGCGTGAGAAGTGGTGAAGGCTCCTGCTGGGGAAGTGAGTTCTGGAGTGGGACTGTGAATGGGGGGCTTTGGATGTAGGAGGGTACTCTAGGCTGGAAATGAGTCTGGAGGGAAAGAGGGGGATCAGGGCTAGGGCAATGATTGGGGCCCAAATGCAAGGCAGAGGTGGCGACTCTGGGTGATGCTCACCTCAAGGTGGTTCTGGAAGGCATGTCCAGGCAGCTTTGTGGACTGCCCCATCCACAGGCACCTATGCAGCTGGAGGGGAGACAAACGGCTGCTTCTGGGAGCCATGTGGCATTGAAGCTAGTAGGGAATCTGCCGGCCTGCTGCACCACCAGCCACACAGGCAATGGCCCAGTCAGCAGTGCTGACCAGAACTACCAGGAACCCTTTTTGACCCAGACACCTGGTGACCCTACCAGTCCCTGCCCCAGTCTTGGCATCTATGGGTATATTTTTGAGGTTCAGGCCCTCTGTCTAGCACTCCATAATGACAGCAACAACAACAAAGTCTCCTGCCCAACCCCTGGAACCAGCATTGATTCCTCAGACACTTGTAGAGCTTAAATTCAGACTGTCCCAGGACTTCATGGCTTACTTCTTCAAGGGGCCAAGTGGTAGGTGTACAATACAAAAGGCAATCTGTACTGAATCTTACACATCACTGTTTAAAACCACATGGGAAACACACAGATCTACACTAAAATGATAAACCCAACATGCATTTGCCTGCCTCAGGTTCCTCAACAATCCAGGAAATTCTTTGGTCTGGGGTCAATGTCGTTTGGATCCACCAAAGACTTTGTGTTCTAGTACATGCCTTATGTTCTGGAACCTTCTTCCTCAAATCAGATTGTTCTGATGTAGGCCAGTCCTAACCAAACTCACTTTGTGTTTTTCCTCAAGCTCCCCATGTGGCTCTCTCTCTGTATATATATCTACCATCACCTGGGCTTCTTCTCGAGTAACTTTCCAATTTCCTACATCCCCCCTCTCTTCAGACAGAAGGAGGAAGTTAACTTTTCTGAGGTTACCTTGCCTATTGACCAGAAAAAAACACCTACACATTAAAATTAAGTGTTTTCCAGTCTGATGTGCAACTCTGATGGTGGGTACACATCAACACAGAGACTTTGGGTTGGAGTCAATATCATAACATCAACTACAATTCATGAGCTGTCAGACAGATCCCTAAATCACTGCAAAAATACAGTCTGGAAACCAATCACTGGTCAAGGTAGACGTTAATACAAGTTAACCCTACTATAAGTACTGCCATCAAAATAGTAGTATCTCATCAAGTTATAGTCCAGAGAGATCATAACACTCCTCAAAAACATAGGACTCAAAAAGAAAGTTCTTGAACTTCATAAGTAGGGCTTCAAACTTAAGGAATTTCTTGTAAGACATATGATACATAAAAATTGAAATTGGTCATGTATGCTAAATAGAACCAGTTTTAGCTTAGTTTCCCATATAGAGAGGATCATTAGAGATCATAACAAATACAGCTGAAATACCTAACTATATGAACTGCAAGATGTAAACCAAGCCTGCAACAAAAGATTATTATGGACTTTGACAAAGGTCTTTCTTAGCAGTGTGACTCTAAAGCATAAATGGAAAATCATACCAATTTAAGTTGATAAACACTCAGAATGATACCCACCCTTTCCCAGCATTTTTTGAGAAAAATAGCAGCTTGTAGAAAGGATGATAGCTCAACAAATTATAAGGAGGTAGGAAAGGTCAACTGAGTGAGAAAATACACAGCTGACACTTTAAATGGAATGGGAATATATCCATATGTCAAGATAATATTTGATATTAATAATGAAAGGAGCAGTAGCTCTCACACATTGACAAGAGAGCTAAGTTCAGTTTTGCCTCAACAAGCCCAGATTGCCACACAAAATTCAGAGTAGAACTAAGTCAGACAGCTTTGTCAGTACACTCAGAGGTGCCACACCAGAAAAGTGGCAATGGCAGTTTTATGACAAGCAATTGTACTGCCTGATACCTTTGGTTACAAAGGGGATGAGGTTTTTTTGAGGTGGCATTCTGAGTTATTCAAAAATTACACGGGATATAAAAGGTGTAATAAAAACATAGCAGGTCTCTCTTTTTATACTCTGTCTTGTAATAATAAAACAAGATGACATTCAATGAAATAAAAGGCAATAAAGTTAGAATCTTTAAAGGGAGTTACTCCTCTTTGCAGTGTCGAGATCAGCACTACAGGAGGTCTATCATGAAAATACTGTTTGATTTTTTAAAATTGCTAATTTTATGACTACTAAAAACATTTGTTGCCATACCAGATGAAATTCATGCTTACATTAATTTGAAACTCATCCTTCAGGGTAAGTTGAGGAGTCAAGGAGGACTCCCTCACACCCGATACATTTATATTAAAGAACACTAAGGAAATGGCAAAAGAGATAAAGGAACTATTGGCATATATGTACAGGCTCTCAGCTACAGGACGGTATTTCTGTAGAAATGGACATATGGAAAACACACTGTATCAGCTGAGAGGCATCCCACAGGTTAGTAGTTGGAAAAGAACATGAGGGATTCTAGGGTTACAGCCTTTCTGTACAAGGCTAAACCAGCAAGAAGTGAATGAGTGTCGCTGACTGGAACTTGGGAAGTCATGCCTAGTGGTTAGAGACCAGAATAAAAGTCAACAGCCAAAACAAGGTTTCATGGATTGAGGCACAACAGAAGCTAGGCAGTGAAAAAGGAGGTGCAGGGTAAATGCTTTGAGCAGCTGCTGAACTGCTTTGAGCTGCTGCTGGGCTTAACAGCTGGTTTGTCAACACTTCCCTCCAATCAGGCAGTTTAGCCAGTTAGGCAGTCTATGACAAACCAGATACACTCATTAGGTTGTCCAGAGACTGGCTCCACTGCAGGTCACAATGCCAGACTATGAGGCTCCTCTAGAGCAAACCTCCAGCTAGATTCTCCCCTTTAAGGGAAGGGACCATGGATGTCTGAGCTGTGCGTGAAGTACCACGATGCATCACTCTTGCAGACCTACGTTGCCACTGTCTTCAGCCCAGGATCCTTCTCCCATAAACTTGCCCTTAGATATCCATATTTTTAGAGTAACGTATGTTGCATGAGGGGGTGGCTCTCCAACTCCTTCCTCCCCACTTCCCGTATGCCCTCTGAAACCGCACCCGTCTCCAAACATATGGAATTAGCATGGACGCTTGGGCTTATCTGGACTCAAAGGAAAGGGAAAAGTATAGCACTATACCCCACAGTCATGAATGCATCGGCCTTTTACACCATTCTTCTGATCTCACTTTCAAAAAAGGATCTTTCGAAAGTGAAAGTAGTCTGGATGCAGTTTTTTGGGGAAAAAAAACCTTTTTCGAAAAAAAACACGTAAACCTCATTTTTTAAGGAAGAGCGTTGTTTTCAGAAAAGGGTTTTTTTTTTTCTGAAAAAAAATGCATCCAGACTACTTTCACTTTCAAAAGATCCATGGGAATTTGCATATCCTGTTTCGAAAATAGAATGTAGTCTAGACATAGCCTTATTGTGCTAAAAGTTTGGGCCACAGGGACATAATTATAGGATGCAACAAGAGTAACAATTGTGATTAATTTCTTTATTTTATAAAGATTCCCACCAAAGTAAAAGACAAAAACCCTACTGGTTATTTAGTCCTCTCTGCTGCAGAAAGATTATTACACAAATAACTGTTTTGTCTAGGCAAATTCCAGTATATCCCAAGACAAGGGTGTGTCTGCCAGTTTTCTTCGGAGATTCAGACATACAGCCTCATTATTAGGACATGCTTCTTGATTATGTAATGACCAGGGAGGTCACTATATTTGTTAACACTACAAAATATGGAAGTCTTTTCAGTAGGAAGAGCTAGCTCAATAATCTTCATATCTGAAACAATGCTGACCAGAACTTTAGAGCTTCTACAACATTTTTAGAGCGCACACTGTTCTCAACCCAACTAATGATCAACCATCTCATGTTCTTGAAATTCACTTTTCAAACGTAGCTTCCCTAATGTGGACGTGCTACCTCAGTTTAGAGCCCCAGGAGGAACTAGGGGATAATTACTTTGAATGGCCTTGGGGAAGAACTACTTTGCAATAGCAGCAGTGAAGTGTCCACACTACTGCTATTCCAAAGAAGTTATTTCAGAATAAGCATTATTCCTCATGGAATGAGGTTTACAGATTTAGAAATAAGCCGTCCATTATTTTGAAATTATTTTGAAATAACAGAATTGCTATGTAGATGCTCACATTATTATTTCAAAATAATGTCAGTTATTTCAAAATAACTGTGCTGTGTAGATGCACACTTACTGACAAAAGGCATCCTTACTGTAGCACAAACGCTAAGAGAAACAACAACATGTAGAAGGACTGAACAAAGAGAACTCTCTGAGGTAATAACCAATACAATTCTCAGAACTTCAATTCAGTGCTTTCTCTAGGGCTTTTAAGCTAAGAGAAGTCCCATAATACAAATAAGAGAGCTAATGAGTCTCAAACAATGCAGTTATTTCATCCCCATGTCCATGCACCTACCCACCTCCTCAAGCCTACAGATATCAGGAGAGTTATAAAATCAGCCAATAAGGCTCCCGTGAAGAAGCATGTTGTTTCACTCAAGAAGTCCTACAAGGCCAATGTTCTAAGCTATGTTCAAAGGAGCCAGGACAATACTAATAAACCAAAAGTGTGCATAGACAATAATGAGAGACTAAAAGGATAAAAAACATGGAAGGTTTGCATACAATTTACATGACTGTGTTAGCTGCATTGTGAAAATTGCAGTTCATTTTTAGTTCTAATGCTAAGTTTTACCTTAGAGTTGAAAAAAGGGGGAACACATATTTTGCTTGCATTTATAGTTATCAATGAAAAGCCTGTTGCATTTATGTGTTTCCTTCTGCTCTAAGCACGTCACAAAAAAGATATCCAAACCACTTCAAATGTCAGATCCTCTCCTTTTTTTATTAGGATATCTTGGCAATAAACAAGTTCTTCACTAAATCAAGAATTGAAAATAGTACAAATAAACAGAGCATGGGCAGTCATCCCTGTGCAACATTGTCTGAAGATCCAGTAAACTGGAATATGAACCTATCACCCAATTCTGTCCAAGTACTGGGGTTTTAAACTGAGATCATGTCTTTGATTCTATTTTTAGATGTACAAAATAGTTTCTAGCCTGTTGGCAGCTTCTGCTGTGCTTCAAGTATACCTTTACATATGTCAGTTGCTTTTGGCATAATAAGATTTTCCCCAGTAATATGAGATTTTACGCCTTGTGTTGCTCTACTGAGACAAATCAGATGCTTTCTCTGGCATTGGAACCTACTACTTTTCCCATAAATTATATCTGCTTATTTTCTTCTTGCAATTTCTTTTTGGAAAAAAACCCCCCAAACATCTAAAGCCTTATCTTTTAACTCCTGTTTCTTTGTGGTGAACCATCTAAGAGGCTTTGATGGCTTTATTGATTCATTTTTGAGCACAGAAATCAGAAAAGGTGGTGTATGATTTTTCTACAGACCAAAAAATTTGAAATACCAAATTAGTATTGCTTTGTCATAGTTCTGGACAGAAAGTTTAAAGCTTTCTCTGCAGAAAGGCTCAAAAGTCCTCTTGGTCTTGGTTGCTTTCTGAAGAACTTTATAGTCTGTTTATTGTGACTTCAGTTCCTGCTGCAACAACTGTTGCATACTTAAAAGAGCAAAGAGTACACAATATATGGTGTACTGTGTAGCCTGAAAGTACAGTATGTAGACTGAAACACAGACCTTGTTGAGTACATTTACTTGTAATACTTGGAAGATCTGTGATTTCACTGATGCAGATAGTCTTGCCACCGATGCCGATCACAACTTTTCCATGATGTTCTGTTTTGCGCAGTTCTCATCCATGTCCTTCTATGAATCCTGCATAAAGGATCCACCCAATGTGCTGGAGGCCTTCCTCTTGTTCTTTTCACGCCTTGTGGATACCAATGGAGTATACATGCTGTCTATCTGTTGACTCTCATTCTCACTACATGGCCAGCCCGTCTCCTTTACATTTTTCCATCTCTCAGTGCATTTATTCTCTCAAAATATCTTAGGAATTATAGACAGACTTGAGGAGTTTATTCCATTTCCCTATGAGAGCTGGACTATTTCCAACCAGAGTCTTCAATATAGTTGGTCATGAATTTTTCACTGAATTTTTTTATGGTGATAAGATGAGGATTTGTCAAAAAGAGGACTTTCTGCAGCAACAGGTCAATTTTGACCATTTTTTTTCATTTCAGAAAAAGTTTGGAGTAAACATTTTAAAAATATTGTAATGTTCCATTTTGACATTTCCAAAACAAAATGTTTTAATTTTGTAGTTTGGAATGACTTATTAATGGGAAATGGATATTAATTTATATTAAAATCAGAAAGAAAATATTTAGATTTTTTTAATCAAAACATTTTGATTGACCTGAAAGAATTACCAAGGTTTTTTTTTTATTTTGGTTCTCCAAAAATTTGGGACTTTGGCTTTTCAGTGCAATTCAGGATAGGACACCTTTTTGAACTGTTTTTGAGGGATGGAGAATCCATTTAAGGACTTGCTCTTGTTTCCCTCCATTGGTTTGTCCCACACACTTAACTTCCTCCAATGCAGTTTGAACTACTGTCTTGAAGAATTCACTTCTTGTAATAGCACCAAATGCTGGTGACTTAGCTGATGTTGGAGCTATCTTACTCTGTATCTATGATATCAACCCCTCTTTTCACTCTAGATGTCTATTGCTTCTAAGCCAGTTAGTCACTTTTCTTTCATTTTTCCTTTATTTTAATAATTCATTCTTACACATTTCAACTCTTTTTTTTTGTTAAAAATCAGAGAAGAGACACTACACTAGAATCTCGGGTGGCTGCTCTATAAAGTTCCCATTTATTAATGGCCTGTTCAAAGAGTTGCTGCTGAACAATGTAATTCCTCACAAATACGATTATACTCTGTGTAGGCACACATTATTTCTGGGTGTGAATATGATGGCATTTAAGAAACTCCAGCTGAAGTTGAATGTGACATCCCAGTTGCTAAATGAGATGGCAATGGAAAAAAATCTACCTTGTGCCGCAGACTTTTAATAGTCTTGCCCCTGGATTCCAGATTAACCTCTAAATCCTCAGCTTGAAACTGATCTTTAAAGCATTCAACAAACTAGCCCTGAGATATTTTAAGAACCATCTCTCTCTGGGCTATGACCACAAATTTACTGCATCAACAGTCATCAGCAATGTCTTACTTAGCTATTGAACACCTGGACCCAATGACAAAATGACCATTGAAATCAATGGAATTTAAGAACACATGCCTAAAGTTAAGCTGCTTTGTGGAACAAAATGAGCCTAGTGAAGAAGAATCCCTTTGCTATGTTTTTCCCACAGAAACAACTATCATCTAAGGAAGAAAAAGTGAAAAGATTTCTCCATTAAATCCACTAGAGACCTAATTGAAATTGCCTAGGAAATCTGAAATATCTGTGCTGTGCTTAAATGTCATAGTGATGGGGATTTCAAAAGCACCCTCTAAAATATGTATACAAAAAGAGGAAGAAGGGGAACAATAAAAAAGATACAATTGCTAATAAAATAAATGTTATTGGAAGAAAAAGAACAAAAAAATGTTACTATTTGCTCATTATACCTTCAGATTTTAATTAAATATTTGTTAAGCATTACAACACCACAGTTGTAAAATACCTACTTTGAGTAGATTAGATGTGGCAGATGGGTCAAAGATTGAAATTCTCGGTCATGGAGAATTTACACACATAAATATTATGCATGGAGAGTTAAACTACTCTCTCACCTGTGGGCCAGGGTTGAGGTACATTGGTAGGAGGATATAGCAGTGCCTGCAGTACTCATGATTAAGGTAAGTTGGTGGCTGATCAGCAGATGACATGACTTTATTGTCTAATGCCATCAAGCTGCCACCTTTCATGATGATTGAATTTACTTAAAACATTAGTTCGACACCTGCAATGTCAGTATTTGAAGAAGCAAGTAATCAGCTATTGGATAAGCAAGTGCTAACTATATTTGACATCCTCTAAACCTATGAAACAGATATTATTCCTATTAGTACTGCTCACTTTCAGGCTTTGATGCATTTGCTATTTTTTTTTAACTTCTTTACAGTAAGAAAACGCATCTTGCTGTAACAGGTTAACTAAAATTCTGTTTGACTGCAGTCTCAGATTCTCAGGTGGTATTTTTCAGCATAGTTCCAGTGAAGACAATAGACTTAATGTAGATTTACATCAGCTGAGAATTACAGACAACTGTTGTATTTAAAATCATATTGCCAGATACTAGGGGTATCCCTATGTGATCAATGTTATATAATTTATTCTTTGAAATTTTTTCTCAATAGCAAGTTACTGTATGACAAGTCAAGGTGTGAATCTACAGTCCACCAGCTTGCTATTACTAATAATAAGCTGAATGGGATTTTATTAGAATCCATAAGGAACATTAATGTCTGGCAAGCTGGTTTTGATAATGAATTACACCCTGTTTTGTTACATGGTAACTTGGGGTACATCTACACTACAGGACAAAGTTGAATTAAGTTACACAACTTCAGCTACGTTAATAGCACAGCTGAAGTCAAAGTAGCTTAACTCTGCTTTTGGCACAGTCCACAGTGCAGTGCAGGAAGTCGAAGGAAGAACACTCTTCCTTTGACTTTCCTTACTCCTCATGAAAGCAGGGTTACCAGCACCGACCGGGGTGGCCCTCTCACTTCAAATTAGCTGTCTTAACTAGACCCACTAATTTGATTGACAGCGGCAGCTTCGATTTTCCTCTGTGGTGTAGCTGTACCCTTAGTGTATAGATAAGCTGCAGGAACTCATGTGGTATCTAATTTTTCATGGTGTTGGAAAGGGAAACAAATTGGTAAAGAAGTGTCTCTAGAAATGATTTTGGATAATGAGTCAACTTCCCTTGCTGAAGATTTCCCAATAACCTTCCAATCTATTCACTGTTATGTGGGAGATGCTTCTGTTTCCAGTATATTGCCAACGAGCCTTAAACACAGCAAAAAATTATGAAAGTCTGCAGTTTTCCAAATTGTGTTTGCAGGTAATTAATAGTACTCAAAAATGTATAAGCAAAACTGCATTTGTGCAGACCCCACATTTTGAAAACAAGATCTTAATACTTTAGAGTGACAGAGGTATTTCTATTTTATATTAAAAGGGGAGTGAAGACTTCATAAATATGGAAAGTTCATAAAATTGAATCTCTCAAAATACACTGCAGTGTATAAGTTGTAGTATGCTGCACTGCATTGATTTTCTTGTCTCTCAAATTACTGCCAAGTGATTTCCAGTGAATTGAAGGCATCAGAATATGAAGGGATGTGCTGCTTGTTCTTCATTGATACTACTTTTGTAATGTGTTTTTTAAATCAAATTAGGGGAAATGGTTCATATAACTGGCTGCTCATAAGATCCATATTGGTAACCAAGGTTTTACTCTAATAACCATCTTCCATGGTTTAAAGACAAATGTTTGGATGTATTATTAAAACAATTAGACTCTAAATACACACACTATTGAACTTTTATGTTTTAATTTGAAACAAGCTTTTAGAATGTATTAGGGAAACGAGAGAAGAGGTGAATGGAATTAAGAGCTATAATGTTTTGGAGTACAGCTGGCCAAGACAGTTATATTAAGTAATTTATGGGACTGTTTTCCTGTCTTTTTTCTTTATAAACTATCAATATATAGCAAATAAACTTGAGAAAATTACTGTTTGAAATTAGGCACAATAGAAAATAATGAGGATTTGTAGGCTGTCTGTGGTATGAAATTAAATATTTCAACTGTGCAGGATAGATCCATAAATAATATTGAATTGTTTGTGTACCTGGTTATATCACTTATGTAACTAACAGACATGGTGAACGGGGTATATTATGACTGCAAATAAAATTTGAATGTACTTCTAGGAAATATTCAAGCATGGCAGATTAGACTTTTCTCCCCCCTCCACACACACATACCTTAGCCCCACCTCTGAGCATTCATACTTGCTCATTTATGCAAATACTCCTTGGAAATAGGGCTAGCCCACAACATTTTGGCACCTGAGGCGGGGAGCTCAAATGACGCCCCCATGCCCCCTCGCTTGGGCCAAAACTTTGAAAGGTCTCAATTCTGCCTTCTTCCTGTTCTACTCCCTTCATGGTACTGCTCTGCTACCTACCCCAATAAAGGAGAACTAACAACTTAAAATGCCTTGTTCAAAAATGTTAAGTAACATTTAACTTTAAAACACCTGAACAGCAAATGTAACTTTTCTTGTCTGCATAGTAAACACTGGAATTTTTATCTGTTTGAATAATCAAAGTGGTGCTTTCCATGCCTTCTTGGTTGCAAAGATTTGAACTGCTTCCTGAAGGTCCACAGTCTGGGCCAGCTTATGCTCTGTTGAGATGGTTGCAAGGCCGACCAGCCTCTCCTGTATCATTGTGGAGCACAGATGTGTGTTTATTAACTTCAGCTTGGAGAAGCTGCATTCTCCACTGGCAACTGTTACAGGAAGTGTTATAAGTATGTGCAGAGCAACAAAAGCATTTGGAAAGAGGGTGGTTATCTTATTTGTGCACATGTATTCCGGAACAGCCTTTGGAGTTGATCCTGCTGAAATGTATCTTGAAAGGGCTTTCTGTTCATCACCTAAATCACTCGCATCAATATCATGCATGTCATCATGTGTCAACACTGTCTCTAGTGCCCTGCATTGCTGGTGTAGGTCTTCTTCAGGTATAGTGAGGAGTTTTGGAATACCATACAACATCCCAAATATACTGCTGTGTTCCTTGAGCTGCATGAAACATTCTTCAACTGACTGTATTGCACAATCTAGCATCTGGTTAAAGAATTCAACTTTGAATTGTTGTTTGGGGTCTCTTATGGGATTATCCCATGCCTCGTAATCAATATGTCTTCTTCGGTGACTCTTGTATTCTTGAATGGGTGGGAAAATAGCTTCAGCGTGAAGTTCCTCTGCCAATTTCTGTGCACTCTTCAGAACATTTTGAAATCCCTCATCTGACCAGTAAGACTGTAGGTATGACTTTGATTTGTCCAGTTGTTCTATTGCTCCAGATATATCAAGGTCAACACCTTGGAGTCTCTTGCTTACAACATTTATTTCAAACAGTATGTCATGCCACAACACTAAGCCACGCAGAAATTTGAAGTTATGTATGTGTCTGGTGATTCCATTTCCCTCTGCCACTGTTCTCCCATGAACAGTTCCTGTCATAGCATTATCCTCCATAATGGCAACTATGGCATCATCTATCTTCCCAATTTGGTGTTTGATAGGCTTTATCACCTCCACTCGACTTTCCCATCATGTGGCACTCAGTGGTTTCAGTGTAAGAGAGGATGTTCCCAGATGTTGCTTCAAAATTTGCCACTGATGAGTTGATGCAGAGAAAAATACATAGATTACATTAAAAAATTCAGCAGCCTCACTAGAAGCTAATGCTGCATCACTGACCACACAATGAATGAGAACTGCATGAGACAAAAAAAGCTCGAGAGTTTAACTCTTGGATCCGTGTCTGTACTACTCCGTTCTTTCCTCTCATGTTGGCACCATTATCGTAGCCCTGACCTCTCATGTCAGCTATCGCAACTTCTATATCTTCCAGCTTTTTAAGAAGCACTTTTGTCATACCAGCTCTTGTAGTATCATCAATGTCAATAAATTCTAGAAAATGCTCTCTGACAGCCACCATTGCAGGAACATTTTCACTAGGTTCTGTTGTTGTTACAAAACACACCATTAAAGTCATTTGTTCCGTATGGCTGATGTCCGGTGTGCAGTCCAGAATAACAGCGTAATATCTTGCTGACTTCAGATCTGCCACAATCTTCTGTTTGACTTTTGTTGCCAGTAACTGTATGATCTCATGTTGAATTGTTTTTCCAAGGTAGTGGTGTGTGTACATTTCTTGGGTGGTGGCTCTTCTTAGATGCTCCTGGAGTACAGCATCAAACTCAGCCATCAGCTCCACAGTTTTAAGGAAGTTTCCATTGTTTGGCACATACAGCTGATCTGAAGTGCCATACAGTGCTAGGTTTTGGGTAGCAAGCATTCTCATAATGTCAATGAGCCTTTTCAGAACATTTTGCCAGTAAAGAGACTCTGATGCAATCTTCTCTTGATGCTGATCATCTATGGTGGCCTTTAACCTTAGTCTCATCTCAGACTCTTTCCACCTATGGAATGCTCTCTGGTGATTTGCTGCCTTCTCATGGCATGCCAGATTTCTAGCCAGATTCTTCCAGTCCTTTGTTCCTGTAGAACCCAATGTGGCTGGAACAGTAGACTGGAAGAGTTTGCAACAAAAACAGTATGCAGCATTCTGGGGTTTTGAGTACATAAGCCATAGCCTCTCCACTTTGTTACCATTGGGGATTTCACGCCAGTAATGTGTTGGATGGAAACTTCTATTTTCATTGTCTTTGGGGAACATGACATTTTTCACTTGCTGTGGCCCATGCAGTACAAGGAAGTCCCTCAGGCTACTGCTCAAGTGGGTCCACAGTCCTGGATCATCTAGACTTAAGGAACTAAACTCAGCAGCAGCTGTTTCTTGTGCCTCCACCACACTCTTCTCTGATCTACACTTTTCTTCAGGAATGTGCATGGTTACATCCATTTGAGATGGAGATATGGATGCTGCAGTAGCTGCCAGGTCACCTGCACTCTAACTGGAAGATCAGGCATCTCCTCACCACTCACATCCTCACTGGGGCCGGAAGGCTCACTGTGAACATTTGTGACTATGTATCTCAGGAGAGCTCCTTCCTGCTTAGATCGAAAAGCTTCCTTTGCTTTCTTTCTTTTTCTGAATGCTGCCCCAGAGGGGCGTTTTCTTCTTTCACTCATGACTGCTGTTCTGTGCCAGCTATAGTGGCTCTCAACACTCAGTTGAAGGGGACAAATAAGCAGGCTGGTAGCAGGGCCTGAGTAAGGGAAGATATCAGCATCTTAAGGGCCTAGCTGGCTCCTACTACTTCAGTTGACCACCTGTTCTCCTCAAGTGGGTTCAGGGAAGCAGCAGGAAACAGGAAGCTCCCTGAGAAGCTGGTGTTAATCAGTCCAGGCTCCTGGGGGTGCTAGAGAGGTACATAAGAGGCTCCTCCTCCTCTCTCTCCCTGCAGCTCCTGCTGCTTTCTGTTATTCCCTCTCACCTTTTCTCCTGCCTGCCTGTTATGTCTCTTGTGCCCTCCTTTCTCCAGCACAGCACTCCACCATCTCTGTGCATCTAGAGCAGAGAGAATACATATGCACCAGGAGCAGATGCAATTTTCTACACTCTGGGTCCTAGTGGTGCCCCCCCACAGTCTGGCATCTGAGGCGGCCGCCTCAGTTCGCCTCATGGTGAGGCCAGTCCAGCTTGGAAGTGAACACACACAAGGAGCAAAGGAATTTCATTAACATTTGGTATGACTATTTGCATATTTTTGTAACTTAGTAATGTTATCCAGTTATATTTATTTGGTGGGTCTTCTTCAAAATGTTTTCCACCAATACTCTATGCCAGTGTTTCCCAAATGGTGTTCCGAGGAACCCCGGGGTTCTGTGAAGTGAAAGTAAGGGTTCTGTGAGAAAATTCCATTATAATAATATTTTATTATGTATAAAATAATAATTAATATTTAAGCATTTATGAATTTTATTGAAAACAATTTTCGTTTGTGTTTGCCACAATAAATGTCCCTGTGTAATGCCAGCTTAGCCAGAGTGGGGACGATGATGTCACTACTCAGCACTGCACACGCAGTCATTCAGTGGTGTGATCGCCTGTTATATACCACCTTCTTCGAATTATGCAGCAAAAAAAACCAAAATACAGAAATCAATTGAATGCCGCGCCAGATATGCGAATCCAACTTTCCAGTATTAAACCAAATATAAAAAAAATTTGCCAAGAAAAAAAGAAAAACCACTCTTCGCATTGAAAACTGCCAATATAATGCATATTAGTTTCTTAGCTTTATTTTTTGTACACATTAAATGTGATTTTTGTTTTTAAATATGTGCAATTAAACTAAATGTTGATCTCATGACCTTGTTTAGCATTTGTTTATTATTATCCTTACTTATTTGTGGTTTACTTTTTCAGCTCCATATATTAGATTGTTATTAGGGGTTCTGCAAAATTCTTTCGAGTTTAAAAGTGTTCCGAGGCCAAATAAAATTGGGAAAAACTGCTCTATGCAAATCTAAATCATGATCCCCATATTTCTTTATATGAACTAAGTTGTTACCACTTTTAAGGGTTTCAGTTGTAGGATAAATCATTTGGTCATGATCAAGATGACCACTGACTTAGTTTCAATTTGGTCTCAATTAATCAAACATGAATGTGTATAACCTGATGGTCACTGAAGTAATGGGACTACTTCTGAGACCACAGATATTCACCAAGTTAAAGCACATATAGAAGTATCTTAAGAATTGGAGGTTCTACTAGTAATAAGTATTTTTCTGCTTCAGAAAACCTCTTATAATTCATCCCCCCTTCCCCCCAGTGACAGCTTCCATTAGCACTAATACTCACCCTGCCTTTTTAAAGTTTTTTTTTTTTTAACAGAAACCATAGCCCAAACTTAAGGGTGGTGATGTCCCATTCTAACACATAATACATTGCTTCTGTAAGCCCTTAAACTTTAGATTCAAAGTTGGACAAAGTGTTCAACTATGCCTTGGTTTATATGTGCAGAGAATGGCTAAATCTTGGTAATTTATTACTAAAATCTAAATAAGAATATACATAATTTAGCTGTGGCAAAACTCTCTTAATTTGTTAAAAACTGATATAAAGCTTTGGACAAATGCCTATGCTGGAAGGAAATATGGTATCAGAGAAATTGGCTGGATAAAATTTACAACTGGGAGAACATTTTAAACTGAATGATAAGCTAAAATATAGCTGTTTACTCAGATGCATTTTTAAACTACAGCTTTTTCCTTAGATTACTGAAAGGAGAAAAGGCATTTCAGTTATAATTATCAGGCTTTATGTATATTAAAAAACTTCACTTTTAACAATGTTACCACAGGATACACATAACTACTGACTGTGAGCCATTTTGGGGAGATGGATTAATAGCCTTGTTTCCTCCATAAATATAAATAATTTGTCTATAACTCATCAAAACATCAAACAGTGAAATTGTTAATGATATCCCTCTTCATTCTCCTACCATTTCCCCCAGAAGTCTTATAGGAAAGGAGATTCAAGTGTAGTGTTTATGGAAAATTCATTCTGTGAGTCATGCCAGGCTTTTTCTTTTAGAGTCTCAAGTATATCAGCCAGGTCATATAAATAGAAACTGTTATATTTGCTTTCAAAAATTCATACGGAAATCCTATCTTAGAATAAACTATTCATTAGTTGGCCTGGCAGAAGGAACTCCAACCAAATGAATAGCCTACTGAGAGCACATTTAGTCCGTTTCACGTTTAAGGTTTTTACTGGTGAGTTCAGTTAGCTAGGGTCAAGAAACAGCATGTTGTGTTCTCTGAGCTGTAGATTAAACAAGTGGTCTGTGGGATGTTAATTAAAACTCTACACAGCATATATATTCTTTCCAGGATACGCAGGTAGAAAACAATAGTAACAAGGATTGACAACAGAACAAAAACAAAACCCCTAAGTATGAGCCTTTTCGCTGTTTAATTTTTAGGTTGTACAAAGCTGCCTACAGAAAAAGTCTGCCGACCTGCAGTTGCAGAAGCCACACTTATGCCATGCTCTAATTGGCACTTGGCAGCAATTGCACCTGTTTCTGTCAGACTGGCAGTGTAGGGCATATCTTCTGAAGAGCATAAAAAAGCCAGAACAAGCCCATCTTAAGTTAAATAACACACAGGAAAAAAAAGTATTACACACAGTATTGCTACCCAAGGTTTTGTGACAAATTGATCACAAATCTTCCGCAGCCATACAGTATGTTTTGCAGTAGTGTGGTCTTAACTTGGAAAATAATGTTCTTGTACTTCCCAGAGCTTCTTGTCCATGAATTATATTCCACTCTGGGACCCAAATAGGAACATTGTCTGAACAGGTTAGAAACTATATTTCTTGTGATAGAGGTAGACAACTTCACCTATACTTGTAAAGTGTTTTAAATCACAAAAAACATTGACTATGATCAATGACCCAGCAAGCACATCAGCAAGAGAGGAAAATCATGTGTGCCTTCGCTACCTTGTGATTTCATGTGAGTTCATAAGAGGGCAGATAGAAGTGGATCATAAAAGGGCAGATAAAAACAAGAATATTTGTCAGCTAAACAGAGAAGACAATTCTCTGAGACCCAACAATGACTTCTCAGAATACTGGACAGACACTATTGAGCAAAGATGTTGGAAACACATGTTCAACAAACAAAACAAGACAACCTGGCCACAGAGACCGTCAGAGAGAGCACGTGTACACCATACTAAGAACTAGGGATGTTAAATTTAAATTAATCAGCTAATCGAATAGTCGATGGAATTTCTGATGGGAGAGCCAGCATGGCATGAACTGGGCAGCGCTGAGGGCTGGCTACTCCAGCCCTGTCCCTTCCACCTGTGGCTCTGCCCCTTCTGGGAGTACAGGGACAGCCCTCCCATCAACCTTGCAAATCAGGTAAGATCAAAATGTGCAAGGATATGTGTTTATCCAATGGGGCTATTAAGTGTAAGTGACACATCAGCCCCATTATAAATAAAATTGCAGATCTGAAAGTAGCTACATTCTTCTGCAAGTTTGGCCTCACAGAAAGACCAACTTGAGCTCTACCTGTACTCTAGCTACATACTAATGTCATACTTGGTTTTATGCACTATAAACAATTCAGTTGGGAAACAAGAAGTCCTGTGGCTCCTTAGAGACTAACAAAACACAGTTTGGGCATTTCTTCAATCACAGGCATATTTCCCAGCACCGTACATGAGGTACTAGCTGGAATCTCTGGAGATCTTAACATGAGTGATGACATATTGGAATTTAGCAACACATCTGAACAACACAATACTCGACAAGCAGCTGTTTTTGAATGACTGTAGGGAATAATTTCTCACATTAAACCAAGACAAATGTATGATAAACTGATAAACCCACATTAGATTTTTTTTTGCATTCACATTCTCCAAAGATGGTAGATCAGTAGATGCTAAGAAAATCAAGGACATTCATTATGCCACCATACCTATGAAAGTCACCAAAGTTCATAGCCAGCTATGTCTTGCAAATTACTGTAGCAGATTCATTCAGAGGCTAACCACTCTCACAGCCTGTGGAACCTCAAAACTATATAGAGTAGGGATGTTAAAATGTAGTTATTTGTGTAAATATGTAACTGATGATTTTTTCAGGGGTTACATGTATACATGGGTTGGGGAGAGGGTTGGCAGGAGCCAGTGCTTACAGGGAGCCAGCTTAAAAGTCTGTATCAGAGGCAGCAGTAAAGGGGGGGGGGGGGCAGATGGCTTCATGGGAGCCAGTGCTTATGGGGAGCCAACTTTTAAGCCAGCTGCCTGTGATCACTGGCTTCCGCCTTCCTGCTCCACCCCACTGCCTCTGTGAGAGGCAGCAGTTTCAAGGGGGGCAGGTGGCTCCACAGAACTGGCTCCCTGCGCATACTGTGCAGAGGAGGGGGAAGGAATCAGTTCAGTGGGAGCGGGAACAAATAGGGAGCTGTCTTGAAAGTAGGCTACCCATGTGCACTGGCTTCTACCTGCTCCCCTTCCCCCCCCACACTGCTGCCTCTGGTAGGCAGCGGGACGGGGCCGGGAGGTGGCTCCCCAGGAGCCAGCTCCCCACACAAACCAACTCACCTCTCCTCCCCACTGTCCCTGATACAGAGGCAGCTGGAGAGGGAGGTTGCCTGTAACCAAGAGGGTTAACTGATGAGCCCAGACTCATCAATTAACCATGTATTCGGATACACGTTCACATCGCTAATATAGAGCATCTATGTGATTTTTTTTTCAGAAGCTCCTACTCCATTAGGACACAATCTTAGGTTCAGATAGGTAATATCTTGTGCATAGTTAAATATGTAAATGGTTATTTTTTCACACATTCTTTTCTTGGAGGCAGTGCAACTAAGTGGCACCTAAACGACAACTCAGAAAAAGCATCTCATTGACATTTCCAAATAAAATATGTTTCAGTCTCTTAGCTGTGCGGCATGACAGCAGCCTGTTAAGCACCATACAAGCATTCAGGGATGTGGCATGGTGAGATGCCTCTCCCACAGCCCTGGACTTGCTGCGGCTGGGGAGAGACGCCTCTCCCCCAGCTCCAACCTACACCTGGCCCCAGATCCACTGCAGTTAGGGAAGAGGCCCTCTTCCCCCAACCTCAACCCAGCTTAGCCCTGGACCTGCTGGCCTCAGTCATGGAGCACTTCACCCCCCACAGTCCAGGTTCTGCTACAGAAAAGAGAGCTGGGGGAAGTCCTCTCTCCTCACTGCAGCCCTGGAACAGCTTGCACCCTAAGCCTCTCATCCATGGCCCTATCCTAGAGCCTGCACCCTGAACCAGAGCCCTCGTCTCCTTGAACCCAGCCATCTGTCCCAGCCCTGAGCAATTTATCCCAGGGCCTGGCACACTAGCCAGAATCCTTACCACCTCCCGAACCTCAGCCCTCTACTCCACACTTTGAATTCCTCAGCCTCCTCCCCACCACATGCATTTTGTTTTATATAGAAATCACCTGCATATTGGTGTTAATGACAAAATTCATTCTGCAGATGTATGGAAAAAAGTAGAAAGAACATTGGTTTTGCTCTTTCCACCTTTTCACCGTATACAGTTTGGGTTTCTAGGGAAGAGCTATCTCTCTGCTTCCACTCTCATTCCTTTCTCCCAGTCTTTTGCATAGTCCCAGACCCAGTCTAATTGGGCAGGCAGCTGTCTCTCCTTCAGTCTGGTTTTCTTCAACCATCTCCAATTTACTGCCCTTAATGGTAAACTGGTGTGAGAGAGGGCTGAGGCAGCAGTTCTTGCCCAGCACCTTTCACTGCATGAAATGCAGGCATCCCTTCAAATAAACCTTTGGGCTATGTCTACATTGGCATGATCTTGTGCAAATACTCTTTAATGCAAGAGTTCTTGCGTTAAAGTATTTGCGCAAGAGAGCGTCTACACTGGCATGTGCCTTTGCGCAAGAGATGTGCTTTTGCGCAAGAGCATCCGCGTGCCAGTGTAGATGCTCTCTTGTGCAAGAAAGCTCTGATGGCCATTTTAACCATCGGGCTTTCTTGCGCAAGAAATTCATGTTGCCTGTCTACACTGGCCTCTTGCGCAAGAACAGTTGCGCAAGAGGGCTTATTCCTGAGCGGGAGCATCATAGTTCTTGCGCAAGAAGCACTGATTTCACACATTAGAATGTCAGTGTTCTTGTGCAAGAACTCCCCGTCAGTGTAGACAGGCAGCATGTTTTTGTGGAAAAGCGGACGCTTTGGCGCAAGATCGTGCCAATGTAGACACGGCCTTGATGTATTCACAGCTATTCAGCGATGAAGTAATCCTGCAAAGTATGAAACTAAAAAAGAAAGAACAAGAAATTACAGATCCAAACACCTTTCACCTTCAGTGATACATCTTCCTATAGTGTTGTGCTGATGTCTCATACTTAGAGGACGTGCGTCAGGAACTGAGGAAGAGGGAGAAGTGAAGATGAGAGAGGACTGCCAGTTTCAACACCACTCTCTTCTCCATCCCCCATGATGGGTTTCCTACCTGCTATCCACAGGAAGCTCCAAGTTTTCCCACCCTTCCATCTCTTAAATTAAAAAAGGAAAACTGGCTCTACCACAGCCAGTTGTAGCACTAGAGCTTCAGGATGCAGAAGGGAAGACCTGGGCAAAAGTATTCTACAAGCAACTGCATACTTCACTGATGCTTACTTTCAGCTCTGCTTCAGCATGAGGCCTCATTACTCTTAAAATGGGCAAAAGGCTGGTATCTCAGCTACTCCCAGTACAAGGTGAGGTATTCTCCCACACTCCAAAATGGCCTTTTTTAAATTTCTTTAGAAACTCCAGGTTTTGATTAAATAACCAGAAATAAACTTTTTTTGGTTTTAAAACCCAAGCAGTACTTTACCTGAAAGTTAAAGGAGGGAAGGTCAAATAAAGGCTGGGGGGATATTGTTGACTACATCTGACTACCTCAAGATACAGACTACAGTGCCTGTCTCCACAAGGATTTTACACCAGGATAGCTAACACACATTAGTTATCTCATTTATAATACAACAACAAAACCCTTTTCAATGAAGACAACCCCTAAAATAGCCTTGATTGAAGTTTGATAGTTGTTGGAAGTATAAATATATGAAACTAGAAGATTTACTTGGCATTGCTTGGGTCCTTAACTCAAATAAGTTTTGGTTTTCTTCATTTAAATGATTGTTTTGGGGTGGAGCTGGAGATGAGGGGTTCAGTATGCAGGCTGCCCTGGGGAGAGAGGACTACCTCAGCCCTCTCTTACTGCAGCTTGGGGCCAAGTGGGCATAGCCGGGGCAGGAGGAATGCATGTCCCCTGGCTGGGGGAGACAGACACACACACACAAACTCTCTGAAATATATAGTAGATAGCTCTCCCTTTCTCTATCTCTGCCCTGATGGGCCAATGGGATAATATCTGTCCTGGTCCCCACCTCTTGCCTCTTGCTGCCCCCCAGTGGTCATTCTAAAGTATAATTGTCCCTTCTAACAGACCTCTTCATCTCCATTTTACAAGAAGCAATCAAATTCCAGGCACATCCCATTGTCCTGTCACAACCAAACCCTGACCTTGTGTTAGGATAAATGGAAGCTACATACCAAATGTGGTGGTCCTAGGAGATCTTAAACAAATGGACACACAAACCAATAAACTGATTGACAGACACACAAACCCTTTACAAAATACAGTAGATGCAATTTTGGGCATATGCATGCGTGGTTGGTAATGTTGGCAAGGGAAGGCATTGCCTTCCCAAAATTGCCTAAACTGCCCAGCTGCCCGGGAAGGGCTGGGGCTGCACTGTGCAGCAGTCTGGCTCCTGGGGAAGGCTGGGGCCATGCCTTGGCCCTCAGCTGGGGTTGGACAGGGTTTGGCTGGGGAGGGGAAAGGTTTCAAAGGGGCATGGTCTCGGGGAAGGGGTCTGGCTGGAGGAAGGGGTGTGGCATTGGGCAGAAGAGGCAGGGCTTTGGCTGCCTTCCCGAACTAAATCTACAACATGGATTTAGTGTTGTGCAGATATAGACACATAATGCAATAGGATGCATTTCAAGTAACAGGAAAATCCAGATGTAGTAATATGCAGCTCATTGAAACATAAGGTCTGATTCAGCAAGGTATTATGCACTCTGAAAGCCCACTTAAATTCATGGGAGTCCTTGAGTGGAGACCTCAGGATCATTTATCATCAAGACTTTAATTTCCAGCATAAAGTCACTAGCTTGCCTGTGAAGTTTTGGGGAAACTGTTTATGAATGACTTACAAATTCTGATTGATTTTATGACTTCAATATATAATTTCCACTATTCACTGACAGGGACGATGCCATGTGTCACATGGTCTGTGCTACAGGCATGCAACAGGGTGCCAGCCAAGGAGTTGAAGATTCAGCCCTCTCTCATGCCTCTCCGTCGTTAGGGGAGCAAATTAGAGTGGGCTGGAGATAACCTGGCCCTAATTGGGGAAACGGAGACAGCTGCTACCTAATTACCCTAAGGCTACATTAAAGCCCCAGGAGAAGGAAACTGACAGGAGCAGGAAGAAAGGGGAAAGGTGGGGCTTAGCAGGGAGGCAGCTCTCCCCTCCTTGCAGATGGTGAAGGGTTACTTATACATGTTGGAACAGTGGTGGAAACAAGCCAGAGAATAAAACACACCTGTGGTTACTCAACCCAGGGTCTCAGTGACTTTGTGGACCTAGCACAGTCAGAAGTCATGGGCCTTGCCATGCTCTGTGACAAGGCCAAATAAAGAAATGATTCAAAGGGAATGGTGGTGTCCTGGTTGAATAGCGAGCAGGCCTGCCAACATGAGGGGCAAAAAGAAAACTCCTCTGAGGTTTGGTGAGTCAAAAGGACCTGCGGCTCCTGGCACCCGGCTCCCAGTTCCGCTATTTTGGCAGCAGCGGCAGCCAGAGACCTGGGCCCTATGAATCCCTGCTGGAGTCTCACGCAGCATGCTCTGGACTGTGCTGAGGGCTGTCTGGGATAGGCACAGTATGCTCCAGGCAGCATGAGGTCTGACTAGGTGAGGCTCACTCTAGTCCTGCCCCATTCGCATGAGACTCTACCACTTCAGGGGTGTGGAGGTAAGCCCGCCCCCTTGCCTTGCCCAAGGTCCGGCAAGTCCGGTGCCCCACTGCTAAAGAGACTGGCCAAACTAAAGGAAATTGGTTATCCAAGGCTGTCTGCAGGGAGACAAGTGGGGTTAGAACAATGGAAAGTCCTTTCCAGAAAAAGAGGAGTGAGAGGGGCAATAGGATGCTGTTGAAGCTTCCTGAGCTAAAGTGAACCTTTGCCCACCAGAACTGAACTGAAATTGTTCCCGGGACAGGTAGAGAGAACCTGAGGGCTGGACAAGAGGAGAGGAGAATCGATCCTGAAAGGACTGACCAAAACCCAAGGGACTCTTGGAGCAGTGAGGACACTTGAAGGAGGCTTTTTACAGGAAGGTTTTATTATTCACATGGATCTGTGCATCTCCATGTTTTCTCTGGGATGAGTGTGTAGGTTTAAGAAGTTACTTTGCCAGGTCTCAGAGGCCAAACTGTAAACTGGAGTTCCCACAAGGCTGGAGCTCTGAGGAAGGTAGCTTAAGATCAGACCCACTAATGGGGAGGCAAGGGGACAACTGCCCCGAGGCCTGGTGATTCAAAAGTGCCCAGGGCACCTAGCTGCTGCTGCTACTATGACAGCGGTGGCAGCCACAGCCTCCGGCCCTTTAAATTACCACCACTGCACCATGCAGTATGCTCTGACTGCCCCAGCCCCGCACCTTCCCCCTGAGGCCACTCCCCTTCCGGGAGCACAGAGATGGCCCCTGAACATTGCCCAGGGGCCTGAAAAGCCTGTTGGCCCCTCTGCTTAAGATGCTGGGAAGACTTAGGGTATGTCTACACTAGCCCCCTAGTTCGAACTAGGGAGGCTAATGTAGGCATTCGAAGTTGCAAATCAAGCCCAGGATTTAAATATCCCGTGCTTGATTTGCATCTTCGTCGTCGCCATTTGAAATGTACAAGTCCGGACTAACTGCCGCATCTACGGGCAGGGACCCATTAGTTCGAAATAAAGCCCTACTTGAACTACCTGTTATTCCTCCTGGAATGAGGTTTAACAGGTAGTTAGATTTAGGGGCTTTAATTCGAACTACCGGGTCCCCTGCCGCGTAGACGTGCAGTTAGTCCGGACTTGTAAATTTCAAAAAATGGCGACCGGTCAGGAAGATGCAAATCAAGCACAGGATATTTAAATCCCGGGCTTGATTTACAACTTCGAATGCCTACATTAGCCTCCCTAGTTCGAACTAGGGGGCTAGTGCAGACATACTCTTAGGGATCCTGTAGTGATCTTGGTGCCTTAGGCAGCTGCCGCCCACTTCCAAGAAGGGATACAGGCCAGGAAGCCTCTTTCCTAGGCATAGGGGTGACCAGATAGCAAGTGAGAAAATCAGGGGAGGTATAGGCATCTATGTAAGAAAAAGCCTAAGACGCTGATGTCTGCTGAGACTCAATGGGCTTACAAGCCCACAGGCTCTGGTGTTTGGATTCAAACTCAGTAGGTCTGTGACAATGGAAAACCTTAATACCGCTAAGAAATAAAAGGACAGTATTGCTAATATTACGCCCACATTATATTGTGCTTAGGTGATGGAAACAATCATTACACCAACACTAAAGGGCTGTTTATGTATTATTCATATAATCACAGATTCCAAAACAAGAAACAACCACTGTGATCATCTAGTTTGACCGACAGGGGAACCTCCCCTTAATTCCTTGCACCTATCTTTAGAGGGGAAAAAATCCAGTTTTGATTTAAAAATTGCCAGCCATGGAGAATCCACCACAATCCTGACTAAATTGTTCCAACATTAGGGACTGTATCTCTTTTGAAAGACTGACACACTGAACTTACGTTACTGAGCTACTCCTTTTTTTTTTTTTTTTTGGCACATTAGCTGCCCTAAGATATGTATTTCACATACCATTTTGGACTCTTCTATTTTGAAAGGTCATTTGAATGTCTCCTCAATGCTGCTGAATTATTCATCCCTCTCACAATTACTTGATGTTTATGGCCCTTTCTGATGTTTGACTTTGTATTTTCTCATTACTTTAAAAAAATGAAAGTCAGTGATCATGATACAGGAGCACATTTTAAAATATGAAATCATAGAATCATAGGGTTGGAAGAGACCTCGGGAGGTCATTGAGTCCAACCCCTTGCTAAAAGCAGGGCCAATCCCTACAAAGTCATCCCAGCCAGGGCTTTGTCAAACCGGAATTTAACCTAATACCAGTCACTGTGTAGTGATGCTAAACTTGAGAAAAATGTAAGAAATGCACCAAACATATTTGTTATTTTTATATATACATCTGTCTGATTTGTGCTCAGATTGCCACTCTCTGTTTTAATGGATCAAATTAAACACTTACATGGATGCCATTTATTGTAGATGACTGATCATTCTATTTCTGCTTAGACATCCAAAGGATGACATTTGAAAAGGCATAATTCTTAAGGAAAGAAACAATTGGCTTCTCCTGATATGTATATCATTGTCAGGCTGATACACTTATCTATGTGAGTTCACTCAATACTTCAGATAACTGACATAACATCCTGCCATTTGAAGTTTGTGTAGGGCATGTTATTGGAGCTATAAATCTAATGGTGGCTGGTTCTCCTTCAGTAACTCTACAGGAAGCTCTCACTGTGTTCAATAAGCCTCTTGCCTGAAAGCTTATGTATCGCACAACAGAATTTTCTTTCTTCTAGTGGAAGTAAAGAGCCAGATTCTGGCTATTCTTGTACAGGCATGCGAAGGACAGACTGGAATGCAAGAAACTGTACCCATGGTTGAGCAGTAGGCAGCACAAGCCAGGTACTTAGCACCTTGAGTGCAAGGGGTGAGTTACGCGGTAGGGAGAGGGGGAAAATTAGAGTCACCACTAATTTTAGCTTAGCTTCACTGAAGCCAAATTGTAAAACTCCCAACTATCAATGAGCTCATGATTTCACTTGCTGAAGGGTGAATGTTTGTGTCGTTCGAGACGAAGGCTGAGTCTCCTTGTTTCCATACTAGCCAGGAGAAGGAGGCACTCCACTCCATTGTGGAGGAGTACATGCTGCTCCTCTTTAAGACTCTGTAGCTGTCCCTGCCCCAACGTCATCCTGCATTCGTCAGACCATGGCAGGTAGAATGCATAAATACCTTCTGTCTTGGGTCTGGTGTCTGCCCAATAATCATCCCTCCATTAAGTAGTTGTGGCATCATTTTTTTAAAGTACAAATGAATCCAAACGATGGGGAATGTGCACTAAGATATCATCTCACCATTTCATGACATCATTAATAGGTTTTGTGACATCAGTACAGGATATTTTCCTTCCACATTCCAAAGAGTATTTTGGTGATGGCACATTTATTAATGAAAGTAATTAGGATATTTTAAATACAATTTCCAGTTAGCTAATTTTAATATTTCCATTATTCGAGGTACTTAGAGCAATTACAAGGGAATATTGCAGATTTGGAAATTTAATCTATCCATTTAAAGTTAGTAATATTGAGAGGGTTTTTTGTACCAGGTTTTAGTAGGAAATTGCCCACTATGGGATCTTGCCTCTTAAGCCTTGTATGCTCTCTGTCAATTCAGCCCTTTTGAAAGATTTTAAAGACATTAAGACAATCAAAGCAATCTTCTGTAGCTTTGCAACTTTAGACAAATTAATTTTTCTTATTTGTAAGTTTCCATAAGTCTACTGTAAACCTAAGACTTTGAGTTTTCATTGAAGATTCCATGGCACTCACACTCCAGCCATTCTTACATGCAAGGATTTGAAATTAGGATGTTTGACTATGTTTGGCTAATCTAAATTCCTGCATAGAAACTAAACAGAAATATACACCTAATTATCATTGAGGCCTATGCAGTATATGTAAGGTTGTGACTGTGTGTGACTTTTTTTGTCTGTGTTCCATCTTAAACACATAGATATGTATGCAGTAATATTGTTTCCATATTTTGATGTTAATCTGTGTATTTTAAGGAGAGCTATCATGAAAAGATTAGAATGACTAACTGAACAGGCAGTCAGAACTGAGGGCATGACCATGAAAAGAACTTCACAAAAAGAAATAGCATTAAAATGTCTATCCTAAAAGACTGCTTACAGATTATGTGTCTGAAAATATTACCCATCTGAGCTGGGCAAATCATTAACCTGACTTATTTTCCCCGTCTGTGAAATGGGGATAGTAATGCAGATTCAACAGTTACAATGCACACTGAGAACAACAGACGAAAACACCATACCATATAAGTCTCCATATTATATGGAGACTATTTGTAAGCCCTTTAGGAGTGGAGTCTGCACACTGGGATACCATTCTTGTTTAGCACACTGGGATATCGTTCTTGACTGGAGCTTTTGGGCACTATCACAATGAAAATATAAAATGGGTTAAAATTTTCAAAATTGGGTGACTACAGTTAGAATACTGAATCTATATTTGGGCATTCAAAAAAAAGTGGCCTGATTTACAGGGATCCTGAACACACACGGAGCCCAATGAAGGGGAAAAAATTAGGACAAAGTCTTGGCCAAAAATACAAAGAAAAAAACCATGTATGTAGAGAAAGGTTTATTATCTTATGTATACTTGCTTAGTTACTGAGTTCCTATGTAGTATGGTGTAGAGTTATTGTTTTAAATAGCATTCAAATATGATATCCATGAATACCACAAAGGGAAGTGAGTTAGAAAGCTCACACTGGCACATTTCTGAAATGCTGTACATATATCTCAGTGAGAATGAAGATCACAATAAAAACAGCTTGCTTTTATAGAACTCTTTAACCTTAGATCTCAAGGATTTTAATGACTTAATGGAGTGTTCAGACAGCTGTTATAGTATCTTTATTATAGAATCTTTCCACCATCTCTTATGACCCAGCACAAACATTAGTGTGCTTCAAATAATAACAACCCCAATTATGATGAAAATACAGTGTAAATTTAGGTTAGCGTATGACTATTAAGCCCATTCAGTTTGTGTTCTCTGGCACAAAGCACCGTGAAGAAACAAGACAACAGTAGACAGGAGGTTCATTAGTGGGTGAACACTCAATAGGATTTAAATGTTTCTCTTAGAAACAGACTGATAATTCCCACTGAATGCAATAAGAATGTTAGGCAAGTACCCCAGTACAGATTTTGGCCCCATGTATTTAAAGTAATGTGGAACTTAGAAGCCCCTCGCATGGTCAGAGGAACACAATAAGCAATACTGAATAATTTCTGCTCTTCTACTTATATTCAGGAAACATTTTAAATCTATGCCCAGCTGTTTCCTGTAATTTAATTTAAAACAGAAGGAAGATTGCTTATTCCCATTGCACCTAAGATAAATCTGGAGAATGAAGAAAAGCAGGATCTAAACAGCATACTCTGGCACACATGCTGAACAGGCATTTACTCTTTAGGAAAATGCGCTATTAATATTATACAACACATCTGAAGTTCCCAGTGACACCACCTGGCATCAGCCCTTCTTTCTTTATAACACATTATATAGTTATTTTTTTAAAGATGTGATCACTGTAAGCCTGTGCAATAAATGCCCAGATTATCTGACAGTAAAAGGTTGAATATTAACGTAAGTGAAGCTACCTTCAACTCATGGTTGTTGGTTTTTTTTTAAAGATTTATTTCTACTGAAACATTTATGGAAAGAAAAATATGGTTGCTTACTAAACAATAATTGTCCTTGCTTATGCATGAGTTAGAGGGTGCTATGCTTTTAATGAAAGCATAATGCCTAAATCAAGGTTGATCAGTATGCTTAGCAGCAGATGACAGGAGCAAGGAATATGTGATATGAATAAGTAACACCTAAAGAATGTAATTACTTAAGACGACCATTTGAGGTGCTTATGCCCCAAATACTACTTTTATTATATTCCATGTTATCTTTAGAGCCATTCCTATTCTTGTAGTTCTTCCAGTGAGAGATGAGTTTTAGTATAATTAACTAAATGAGCTCTGTAGTCATTTCTAACAAGCACTGGATGGGTAGTCACACACTCCTCATCCATCTGAATCTTAATCCATGTTTGATCCTGTGAGGGAGGTAAAGCAAATAAAGTTCTTATTGGTCTCAGCAGAAACATCAGAGAAGCCTTAAGTGGACTTATTGGGTGACTTCAGCAGGAGAAAGCCTAAAGTTGATTACCTCTGCGCTCACAGGAAGGTGACTCTGCAATCAAAGAGACTTGCTGTAGAGAGTTTTGTGGAACAAGAATAGATGATTCTAGCCAAAAATAGCATTGAACGTAGCTAAGAGTCTGCATCCAGAGACCAAACACAGCAGCAGTGTCCTTAGTGTCCCAGGCTGACACACTGGGAACTGTAACATTTACTTGTGAAACAAAAATTATGGTTCTCAAGTTGTTTAGAAAGAAAATTTATGTTGATATCAAGGAATGTGCAAAGTGCTGTTCTGTACTTGTAGATATTTATAATTCACACTCTATCTGCTGAGTTCACAGACCATAAGCTGCTGCTTCACTGTGATTTTTATTATTTTAAACCTAAGATTATTCTTTATTTATGGTTCAGTTTATCCCACATGAATGTGTGTAGCATTATCATCAATGCCTGAGCATAGATAATAACCCATAAAACAATCTCCAAATAAATAGTGCAGTTGACAGTTAAATGATTGAAACAGTGAGCAATAGACATTTTGGAAAATCTTTAGTGCTGCATTTTACTATCACACACATTGTTTATCTTTCTTTTCAGTGTCAGCTGGAAAATGTTCCTTCCTTGGTAATGGTACTCTTGAAGACAGGCAGAGCTTGAAAAAAAACCCAGTGTCCTTTTTTCTGCTGAGATCCAAGAGTTGAAAATCATAATGAAAATATTAAAAATGAAAAAAGATTAGTACAGAGGGGAAGCAAGAAACGTCATTGAAGTTCTGAAGTAGAACTTTGTGAAAAGATGATTTTCAGGAAAAGTGTTCAGAAAGGTTTTGGTTGGAAGGAAGCAGAGAGCCACACTTAGAATATGACTAAAAATCATCTCCAGCATCTCTCAAAAGTAATGTCTGGTAAATTAATGGGATAGTGCCAACATATGTGATTTTCAATGCATCTTTTCTGAAGCATGACCTCAGTGACATTGAAACTCACAAAAGAAAGGAAGCAGCCATGTAACTGAGAAGAAAAGAAATCATATAATAGAATCATAGAACTGGAAGGAATCTTGAGAGGTCATCAAGTCCAGTCCCCTGCATTCATGGCAGGACCAAGCACCATCTAGAAAGTTCCTGAAAAGAGTTTGGAGATTTTTAAGAGATGGCTAGACAATGATGGAGATTCCACAACTTCTCCAGGCAATTAATTCCAGTGCATAACCACTCTGACAGTTATTCCTAATGTCCAACCTAAATCTCCCAAAACTGGGTTTCGGACATTGGAATATCCAGGTCTAAAGCTACACTGAGTACCCCTTTGCCACTATGTTAATCTGTTAACCTGGCATATTAACACAGAAATGAACGCTTCCCAGTGAGTGATAACAGCATAATGCTTCTATGCATGCAACAATATTCACGTTTATTGAACAGTCAGAACAATCACCTTCTTCCTGTCCTCGGTATGACATTATTATACTTAAAAGGTCCATAACAACCTGCTCAGCCTTGGTACATCAATACACTTACTTGACCTCTGGGGTTATGTTACAAACCTATGGGACCCTCCCACACTATAGTTTATGGATCATGATACAAATCTTTTCTTGGATGAAGGAAGGTGAACTGCAGGTGGTGGATAGTTGAGGAGCATCTTGAATTTTTAGCCAAGATGAAGCATTTTAGTGCTGGTATAAGGATATAAGTATAATAATGTCTTATACCATGATTTGATGAGTTTTGTATGCTTTTATTTTGCCCTGCTTCTCATGATTAGACAGTATTTGCTATAAAATCTTGCTTCTTGTTAGCATCGCAATTAAGTTGTGCTTCTCGTCTCATTTGCAAACTAAGTTATATAAAGGTCTTTTAATAACTATGTAATCCTTTGTCTGAAATCTCTGTAAAATTGTTTGGTGTGAGTGAAGAATGTGTGTGAAAGCCACCCCAAGTGTCCAGATGATCAAAAAGACTTAAGAGACTTGGAGATAATCAGAGAACATCCATTGTGCCCAAGTCTGAACAAATTAGCAGAATAGACAAGCAGGCACCCTAAGGATAAAACCACAAACAAGAGATAAGGAAGCCTGACTATAAACAAAGGATAACTGCGGGAAAACCCCAAGATTAATACATCACAGATAGCAGCATGATGCTACAAAACCCATATACTCAAATGGGATCTCACAAGTTTAAAACGGGGTGTTCTTGCCAGGGTTTGGTCCTGAAAGCCAAGTCTCAGAGCCTCAAATCGTGATCGACAGAGTCCAACTCTTCACTCGACTCCTCATTCTTGTTCATTTTAATTGGCCAATAGATTTGACTTGAGCCACGATGCAGACTAGCAATAATAAGATCATCTGCAGGACCTGATTAGTGCGTAAATGCGCGCAAGTGTGTGTGCAGCGCAAAGCGCAGGCAAAAAGAGAGGTTGAGAATGAATAAGCAAATGCTGCTTTTCATGTTGTATTTAAATACAGTGTATTGCCTTTTCTCCTGAAAAAGATCCTGTGAGCTTCTTATAACACAATGATCATTTTCCACTGATGCAATCAATCAATGTCAAATAGGCCAATGACATTATCTTGGTGATTCAGTTTGGTGAACTGCCACAGCTGATGAATGACCTGGTGAGACAAGAAGCAGTATGCATTGGTCCAATTATCAGTTCTGAGAAAGTCCCTGGGCCATTACAACCAAGCAGCCTCCAGCCTCAGTACTACAACAAGCTCAACGATAGCCTGTCCAGAAATGACACCAAACAGGTGGCAACTATCAAATATTTAGGTAGTGTGGCAAGACACTCAAAAGACATGGACATGCCACCATGTTTCAGGCGCTTTATGTGGAAGTTGTGACAGCAAGGTAACCCCAAGATGTGGATCTATGGAATCAGTTATAACAACTCTACTGTATTGAAGGGAAATATGGGTGCAGAGTAGGGGTGTTAGATATCGTGTACTTGAATAGTCATGTAACTGTATAAAATATTATTGGTTACATGACTATTCGATAGTCCCCAGGGACGGGCCCAGCAGCCAGTGCACTTTGGCCCCACTCCCGGGAAGCCTCCTGCCACACTGCGCTGCTGCCTCTATCAGAGGCTGCAGCACAGGGTGGCAGGCAGAAGCTGGTCTTCTAGGGGAGCCAGTTAAAAAACAGAGGCATCAGCGTGGGATGAAGACCAGCCTCTGTCCATGGGGCTTAATTTCAAATCAAGAAAAAAAGTGATCAACAAAATGTGCTTCAGCCAGAAGTGGAAGCAGTGTAGTGCTCACTGTAGATACTTGTCATGTTGGTGAATATGGGGCAGTAACAGAGTAGAAGAAAATGGAGGAGGACAAAGTCAGGGAGGGGAGAATGATAAGGAGAACAAGCAGTATAATCATGTTTGGTAGTCAGATTGCAGGAGTTCAGACATTTCTTTGCGCATTGCTATCATAATGTTTTTCAGTTCAGCCTGGGCCATTACAAGAATTTACCCATCTCTTCCTAGAGAAAGCACGTAGCTTCTGCTGCAGGTCAGCACAAGAGTCAGTTATTATTGGAAGAGAAATTGGAATAAATGGTCTGACAAATTACTAGGTTTTCCTCTATAATACTGCTTTCGGCATACACTTCTGTTTGTAGCCACAGGCCCCAGTCATCTTCCTGATCATTTACCACATCTCAGAGAGTAGTTATCAATGAGCATGCTTGAGAAACTCAACAAGCTCATCCCCTTGTGGAGGATAGATAGAAGCACACAGCCTTAGGGTTTTTAAGAATTTCAATATACTGTCAAGTAGCTGTGATTCAGCGTTTCTCCCGTGTCTACCATATCTTATACATTACCCAAGGCTGAGAGAAAAGACTGAGTCATCACCGGGCCAGTCACTGACTCAGGTTCAGGTCATTTTGTAAAATAATCAGCCATAACCAATATATACTATCCAGTCGTGGGGCTTTGGGGGACTCTTTTCATGGCACATAAATCCATAAGCATAGTATCAAGGTTTGAAGCGCTCTCTGTAGGTAAAAGGAATGTATGCCTAGATGGCCAGAGTAAGGGCCATTATGAGAAAACGTCAATACTTCCTTGCCGAAGTGTAGGATGCAGAACCAAAAGCTACAGATCTTCACCCTGATTTCTTACACTGTCTGTCAGAACCCATATCACTCACCAAGCTATTTGTTGCTCCACGCTTCTGATAGAGTTTAAACTACACTGTGCCAATCTGACATTATTTCAGCACAAAAAGGTTTTCTTGTGAAAAATATTTAGAGTAGAACCCTTTTGTCATTTACGGGAAGAGGTCAGAGGAGATAATCTAAAGAGAAGAAGAATTTGGCCCATTCCTGCTTTTAGGGAGCTCTCCAACTTGAATTAGAATAAAAATTCATATTCTCTGTACATGACTAACAGTCCTAAACTGGAACTGTACTCAATGAAGACTCCATCGAAAACCATCTATCTTTCTTTGTGAAGAGGATGAGGACAGACATTTTAAATGGCTTTTTTATTTACATACTCTTCACTGAATAAGATAAAAGCATTTAGAAAGGATAAATGTATCTGAATTTTGCACTAACTAAAAGTGTTACAAGCATCTCATAATTAAAGCTTTAAATTATCAAAATAACAGAAAGCTTCAAGTACTGGACAGGTTATGCATAAAATTTACTAGAAATCAATGTTACTCTTCATTAGATGATGCATACATACTTTGTAATCTTCCAATACTTTTTAAAATTTATATCCATGTGAAATATTAACTAAGTACTTTTAAAGGGATTTATTGAAGTGAAAAGTTAAAATATGCTCATAAAAGGCATCTGCAATAATTTTTTAATAAAATGAAAATAAGCTCCAAAACCAGAACTATTGTCAAAGAAGAAGTTTGAACATACTTCTTTCTGTTTCAGGATTTTCTAGAGTGACCATCTTCATAGCTTTTAAGTGCATCCCAGTTATATTAAATTTGAGACCCAGTGACTCAGAGCCTGGAGAAAAATCCCATGCACAAACAAGTCAAAAGAATCAATCCACAAGCATTTTCAAAATGTTCACTATTTGAAAAAGATACAGGGAGTCAGAAATTGTCCATAGCTTCTCATTCTTTAGGAACACACAATTGACTACATTTGTCTTTCGAAATTTAGTCTCTGAGAGCAGGGAAGTTTTGAGAGGACTGGTATCTTTTGAAAGATTACTTTATTAATAGGAGCACCGAGATTTCTTAGCAATGCAGAGAATGATTTTTAAATTTCTGACCTCTTTTTTACTGCCTGATTAGGAGGCTTTCTAATTAGGCATTCCTTTTGCAAAATAAGAAAGATTTAAAACAAAAAGCATTTCTGGCTGCTTTAAATTCTAGGTTCTTGTGGGAATTATTAATGCTATGACATCCAAAGTCAAGGTAAGAAGTTACGAAGGTCTTCAGATGAAAAAGAAAAATAAAGCTGTCACAATTTTCCTTAGACTGATTTAATCCCCTGGTGCTTGAGAGCAGAACTGTACTACGTAGTCAAGTTTTAGGTTTTTTAAAAAAAAAATATCAGCATGGCCAGTAAATTATTTCATAAAACAGAATTTTTTTGGCAAACTGAAAAAAAAATCAAAATTTGTTTCAGGGATTGAAAAAAATATTTAATTTGGCCCAAAACAAAATTTTCTTTTTCTTGCTCCAGGGGAAAAACTCTGGTCATCTGAAGAAGTGGGCTGCACTCACAAAAGCTCATACCACCCTCTACATGTTTTGTTAGTCTATAAAGTGCTACCAGACCATTTTTTTTCTTGTCAGTTAATATTTTAAACATAAAATTAAAGTAAAATTAGAAAGAATTTTTGAAACAAGATGTTTCAAATAAAAGAAAGTTGAAACATTTCAATATTTTCAGACTAACAAAACATGTAGATGGTATCATAAGCTTTAGTGGGCAGCTATCATGCTTGCTCTCAGTCTTCTCTTTTCTAAACTAAACAAGCCCAATTCTTTCAGTCTTCCTTCATAGCTCATGTTCTCTAGACCTTTAGTCATTTTTGTTGCTCTTCTCTGGACCTTCTCTAATTCCTCCACATCCTCCTTGAAAGGTGGTGCCAAGAATCGGACACAATATTCCAGTTGAAGCCTAATCAGTGAAGAGTAGAGCGGAAGAATGACTTCTCATGTCTTGCTCATAACACTCCTGTTAATGCATCCCAGAATCATGTAAGCATGTAAACTTTTTCTGCAACAGTGGACACTGTTGACTCATACTTAGCTTGTGGTCCAGTATGACCCCTAGATCTCCTTGTTCAGTACTCCTTCCTAGAGTTAGGAATGGGTTAGTCAATTTCCATTCTGTATGTGCAAAACTGATTGTTCCTTCCTAAGTGGAGTACTTTACATTTGTCCTTCTTAAACTTCATCCTATTTACCTCAGACCATTTCTCTAGTTTGTCCAGATCGTTCTGAATTATAACCCTATCCTCCAAAGCACTTGCAATCCCTCCCAGCAAACTTAATAAGCATACTCTCTATGTCAGTATCTAAATTGTTGATGAAGATATTGAACAGAACCAGTCCCAAAACAGACCCCTGCAGAACCCCACTTTTTATGCCCTTCCAGCCTGAGTGTGAACCACTAATAACTACTCTGAGAATGGTTATCCAGCCAGTTATGCACCCATCGTACAAGTAGCCCCGCGTAGGTTGTATTTCCCTAGTTTATAGATAAGAATGTCATGCGAGACCGTATCAAATGCTTTACTAAAGTTTAGGTATACCACATCTTCTCCCTTATGCACAAGACTTGTTATCTTATCAAAGAAAGTTATCAGATTGGTTTGACATGATTTGTTCTTTACAAATCCATGCTGTCTGTTGAATTCCTTAATTACTTGCTCTATTATCTTCCCTGGAACAGAAGTTAAATTGACTGATCTGTAGTTTCCTGGGTTGTTCTTATTTCCTTTTTAAAAGATGGGTACTGTACTTGCCATTTTCCAGTCTTCTGGAATCTCTCCCAACTTTCATGATTTTTCAAGGATGATAGCTAAAGGCTCAGACACCTCCTCTATCACCTCCTTGAGTATTCTAGGATCCATTTAATCAGGCCCTGGTGACTTGCAGACATCTAACTTTTCTAAGTAATTTTTAACTTTTTAATTTTTAACTTCTAAACCAAACCCATTTTCATGATCACTCACTATGTTAGGCATCCTGTCACCATCAATCTCCTTGACAAAAACCAAAACAAAGAAGTCATTGAGCACCTCTGCCATTTCCAGGTTTCTTGTTATTGTTTCTCCTTCACTGAGCAATGGGCCTACCCTGTCCTTGGTCTTCCTTGTGCTTCTAATATATTTGTAGAATGTCTTTGTTATCCTTTATGTCTCTAGTTAGTTTGTGCTCATTTTGTGCTTTTGTCTTTCTAATCTTGTTCCCACATACTTGTGTTATTTGCCTATATTCATCCTTTGTAATGTGACATAGTTTCCACTTTTTATAGGAATCCTTTTTGATTTTTAGATCATGTAAGATTTCTTTGTTAAGCTAAGGTAGTCTCTTGCCATACTTTCTATCTTTCCTATGCAGTGGAATAATTCGGTTTTGGGCCTTTAATAATGTCCCTTTGAAAAACTGCCAACTCTCTTCAGTTGTTTTTCCTTTTAGTCTTGCTTCCCATGGGATCTTACCTACCAGATCTCTGAGTTTACTAAAATCTGCCTTCCTGAAATCCACTGTCTCTATTTTGCTGTTCTCCCTTCTCCCATTACTTAGAATCATGAACTCTATGATTTCATGATCACTTTCTCCCAAGCTGCCTTCCACTTTCAAATTTTCAACCAGTTCCTTCCTATTTGTTAAAATTAAATAAAAAACAGCTTCCCCCAGTAGCTTTCTCAACTTTCTGAAATAAAAAAGTGTCACCAATGCAGTCCAAGAACTTATTGGATAATCTGTGCCTTTCTGTGTTAGTTTCCCAACATATTTCTGGATAGCCAAAGTCTTCCATCTCCACCAAATCCTGTGGATGATTTTGTTGGTTGTTTAAAAAAAGCCTCATTCACCTCTTCTGCCTCGGTAGGTGGTCTGGAGTAGACCCCTAGCATGACATCACACTTGTTTTTTTAACCCTTTTAACCTAACCCAGAGACTTTCAACAAGTCTCTCTCCTAGGTCTCTCTCAAGCTCAGTCCAAGTGTATTCATTTTTAATATATAAGGGTATGTCTACACTACAGCACTAATTCGAACTAACTTAGTTCGAATTAGTTAATTCGAACTAAGCTAATTCGAACTAACGCATCTAGACCTAAAAACTAATTCGAATTAGCATTTTGCTAATTCGAAATAGCATGTCCACATTGAGTGGACCCTGAACCAAAGTTAAGGCTAGCCGGAACCAGTGCCGGCAGGGCATCAGGTTAGGGCTTAGAGTGTGGAGCTGCTGCCTCAGGCTAGCCGAGAGCTGTGCTTAAAGGGACCTGACCCCCACCCCGGACAGACAGTTCTCAAGGTTCCCCGCTTGCTTATCTAACTCGATGAGGGACAGCAAAGCAGTCCTGTCTTGGAGTGCCCTGAGTGCCCACACTCAGCACATCACAGCACTCGGCCATCAGCCCGGCTGCACATGCCGCAGGCTGCCATCCGGGGGGGTCAATCGGGGGCCTCTCAGGATCCAGGAGGCCCTGCAGGAGAGCTTCCACCCCGAAGAGCCCGCAGAACCACCCCAGTCCTCCCCATCGGGGGCTCGTGCCCCATTCCTCCCTCACCTCCTTCCACTTACCCTCCCTAGCCCCCTTCCTGATGTAAAAATAAAGGACACGTATGTTCAAAAATAGAAACTCTCTTTATTTAACAAAACTGGGGTGGGGATTAACCTCTGGGGAGACTGGGAAAAGGAGGTGGGAGAGGGGAAGAGAGAGGTTGGGAGAGGGAAGGGGGAAACCTGGGAAGAGGGAAGCCAGGGGAAGAAGGGGGAGGGGAAGTATAAAACTATGGTACTTTATCTTCAGTACTGTGTACAAATGTGGTCTCCTCACCTCAAAAAGGATATTTTGGCCTTGGAAAGGGTTCAGAAAAGGGCAATTAAAATGATTAGGGGTTTGGAACAGGTCCCATATGAAGAGAGGCTAAAGAGACTGGGACTTTTCAGCTTAGAAAAGATGAGACTGAGGGGGGATATGATAGAGGTATATAAAATCATGAGTGGTGTGGAGAGGGTGAATAAAGAAAAGTTCTTCATTAGTTCCCATAATATCAGGACTAGAGGACACCAAATGAAATTAATGGGCAGCAGGTTTAACACTAATAAGCGAAAGTTCTTCTTCACAAAGCAAATAGTCAGCCTGTGGAACTCCTTGCCACAGGATGCTGTGAAGGCTAGAACTATAACAGGGTTTAAAGAGAAGTTAGATAAATTCATGGAGGTTGGGTCCATGGAGTGCTATTAGCCAGGGGATAGGAATGGTGTCCCTGGCCTCTGTTTGTGGAAGGCTGGAGATGGATGGCACGAGACAAATGGCTTGGTCATTGTCTTCGGTCCATCCCCTCCAGGGCACCTGGTGTTGGCCGCTGTCAGCAGACAGGCTACTGGGCTAGATGGACCTTTGGTCTGACCCAGTATGGCCGTTCTGATGTTCTAAGCTCAGGGCTCAGGGTCGGGGGTCTCACTGGACCAACTTGATTTTCATGCAAACCTGCTCCTGGGTTCGCATGTGGCTTTTGGTGACCAGGCTGGCAGCTATCCTGTGCCTAGTGCGGAGATCGTGGACGTTGGAGGCCTCCCCCCAAACCTGGATGAGGTCCACGATCTCCGCACTAGACCAGGTGGGCGCCTGCCTCTTGCGGCCCCGGGCAGGCTGGGAGCCGCCAGCCTGGTCCTGGGAAGAGGCGGAGGGCTGGGTGGCAGCGGGTGGCTGGCTCATGCTGTGCCAGGTGCAGGGTCTGCTGGCTTGGTACTGGCAGGCTTGCAACTGGCACAAGCACCGTAGCCAGACCGTGCCCCTTTACGGGCTCCGGGGCTGGGAGCGGGGCAGAAGAGTTTCCCTGGTTTGGCCCAGAGTGGCCACCAGGGCAAGCTGGGAAGGGCTAGCCTCCAACTAGTTCGAATTAAGTGGCTACACAGCCCTTAATTCGAACTACTTAATTCGAACTAGGCGTTACTCCTCGTAGAATGAGGTTTACGTAGTTCAAATTAAGTGCTCTGCTAGTTCGATTTAAATTCGAACTAGCGGTTTGTATGTGTAGCGCCTATGAAAGTTAATTCGAACTAACAGCTGTTAGTTCGAATTAACTTTGTAGTGTAGACATACCCTAAGGCAATACCCTGCTCCCTTTTTTCCCTGCCTATCCTTCCTGAGCAAGCTGTACCCTTCTATGCCAATATTCTAATCTGGTGGTATCTGTGATACCAACTATGTCATAGTTGTGTTTACTTATTAGCATTTCAAATTTCCCCATACTTCTTGCATTTGTATATAGGCATCTAAGATACTGATTTTGCCCCAGTTCTGCCTTATCCCCCCTTTATCTCTGTTATAACCCATGCTCCCTCCCATTTTCAACCTATCTCCCAGGTCCCCATGTTATTCACCTACTGGTGGGCTTTGGTCACCTGCCCCTGTCAAACCTAGTTTAAAGCCCTTCTCACTAGATTAGCAAGTCTGAATACAAATACTTTCTTCCCCTTCCTCAAAAGGTGAACCCCACCCATGCTTAGCAGTCCTCTTTGGAACAGCATCCTGCGGTCAAGGAAGCCAAAGCCCTCCTGGCCACACCATCTTTGCAGGCAGGCATTCACCTCCAGGATGCACCTCTCTCTGCCTGGGCCCCTACCTTTCACAGGAAGGACTGAAGAGAACACCACCTGCACTCCAAACTCAATCACCTGTACTTCCAGAGCCCTGTAGTCACTCTTGATCTGCTCGAGGTCACACCTTGCATTATCATCTGTGCCCACATGGATGAGTAGCATGGGGTAGTTAGAGGGCTGGAAAATCCTCGACAAAGCCTCCATAAAATCTCAGATATGGGCCTCTGGCAGGCAGCATACCTTCCGAGATGTCATGTCACAGTGACAGATGGGTGCCTCTGTCACCCTCAGAAGAGAAAGTGATAACTGCAGACCTCCCAGCGTTGGGGTACAAGGCTTCTCCTCTTCTGCTTTATGGGGTGATTTCTCGTTTCCTGTATCTAGAACAGCATAACTGTTATCCAGATCCACAGTGGGAGGTTTGGGAGCAGGGGTGGAGGCAGGGGTCTGAAGGACTGTTTGCAATGCAGCCAGCTGAAGTTGTTTAGCTCTGCAAGATAATTAACTGTTGATATGTAAATACAGCTCATGCTGGTTTGGGGAAAGAATCCAGGGTGTGGTCATGTAAAACCAATTCAGCCAGGGCTGATGGAGGATCTGTTGTTAGAATGGAATGTGGTGTATTGTAACTAATTTGGGCTGTTGTGGGGGTCACAAATCATGCTACCCTTAAATGTGGGAACTGTAAAATATGACACCAGTGCTTGCAGGAGAGACATCCTCATTGTAAGAGGTCTCAGATGAACAAGCCTCCCCTTTCCAGAATTGAGTGAACTGAGTTGGGGGCGGGGGGGAAGGGCTTGAGCCAGCCTGCTTCATGCCTGCCAGGTGAGCTGTAACACTGGTTCAACCAGCCTCTTTCCCCCTTGTTTTAAGGATAGACCTAAAGCAGACTCCATCAGGAGTCTTTTTGCTGGTCCAGTGGAAGCTGGAATCTTTTGCCAGCCTAGGTGGTGGCTAAAGAGTTGAAATCACTAAGAGCTGAAGTCACTGGTTTGGCCTGGAGCCAGACCCATTGCAACCAGCGGAGCGGCAGCAGGCGGCCAGCGAGGCGGCTGGTGGGAACGACCAGCAGGAAGCAGGGGTAGCACACAGGTGGCATCACATCAGGCTCTATGAGGGAAGTCATCAGGGTGATGTGTCTGGGTCCGCACTGACTGGACAGAGCTGTAAGTGGGGCGTTTGAAGCAGAGTTGGACTAAAGACCTCTAGACTTCACCCTGAAGACCGTGGGGATGGTACCTTGCTCACAGGTTGTTCGTGTTACGGGTTTTTCACTGTATGTGTGGTCTTGTCAGTTGATACTTGCCTACTGTGATTAAACAGACTGTTTCTATCTCTATGTTGAAGGGATCCCCCCTAGACACTGAACCCAGCCCTTCTGGTTGCCGACTGGTACCGGCCGAAGGGTTACACTACCATAGGTGTTACAGGGAGAGAGCAACAGAGCTCAGGCTTCTGGGTGAGGCCTGCATGGTACAAAAAGACTTGGCAGTGGCAATACCATTTCCCAGGCTGCAAATGGTAGCCACCTCCAAATACAGGCTCTAATTCCTCTACCACTGACATTCTTCATGTGGAGGGGGAGGAGTCCTGTGGGCTCAGCAATGTGCTGCCTCTGAGGCTGCAGAAGCACTACCAGTCAGAAGAAAAAATTTTACAAAATGCGTGCTCCCACCCTTTTGTTGCACCTCTACATGTAATCATACTATTGCCCCTTCCGTCAGTCTCCTTTTCCATTTAGGGATATAAATGCTTTCTGGGATTCTATTGTGCTATGATTATGCTTATTCCTCAAGTACTTTAGGGTCAGTTTAACTAGATTCCTCATTATCTTTTTAAAATCCCTACTTCTGAAGTTTAGTGTCAATGATAGCTTTTGGTAAGATCCCACTCAACAGGATGTTGAACTTAATCATACTATAGTCACTGTTAGTTCTGACTCAGTACAGTTACTTTTTGAACCAACTCCTGTGCATTACTTTGAACTAAGTTGAAAGTAGCCTCTACTCTTGTTTGATTTTGAACTATTCCAAGAAGCAATTTCTTAAAATATTGAAAATTTGCTTCTCTAAACCTTGCCCTGTCATGACATTTGATCAGCCTGCCAGTAGTTAAAGTAGTCAATTTTTACAGTTTTGTTGCCTCTGATCTTGCTTTCCATTGCATACTCAATATCTTTCCGGTGAAAACATTTGTGGTATAAATCTACTAATATATTTGTAGTCTGACAAACTGCAATTTGTAGCTATATATATATTCTACTGCATGGGTCTGTCCACTCAGATAATTATGCTCATATTTTATGACATCTGTTTGGCACAATGCTGCTCCCCAATTTCTACACCCAAAATGGTCTTCCTTGTACAATGTACACATCAGTGACCCACTATTCTACTGACTTCTGGCATTCTAACATGTTTCAGAATTTTTTCTACAGTCAAAATTATTTTCTATGTAGGGTTGCTACTTCTGCATTCCTGGAGGTTTCATCACATCACATAATATTTAATTGAATATTAATATTAAACTCCTGGAGATTACAGGGCAAGCTTGGGGGGTTGGCAGCCCTATTTGCCAGGCATCCTAGATACCCTAGTTTTGCTTTTTCAGCTGGGCTATGTCTAGACTTCAGGCTTCTTTCAGAAGAACCTTTTTTTGGAAGAGATCTTCTGAAAAAACCTTTTCCAAAAGAGAGTGTCCACACACAAAAGCGCATCGAAAAAGTGATCTGATTTTTGAAAGATAGCATCCATACTGAATGGACACTATTTCGCATTTAAGCTGTGATTACTATGGGTTCCTCTTCTTTCGAAAGAACTCCCTTTTCCCCATCCACACACACCTTTTTCCGAAAGAGCTCTTTCGGAAAAAGGCTTCTACCTCGTAGAAAGAGGATTGCCATCGCCAGAAAAACCCCTCTGTTCTTTCGATTTACTTTCAGAAGAACGCGATTGCAGTGTGGACGTAACTCAGGTTTTGTTGGAAAAATGGCTGTTTTCTGACAAATTCTGTAGTGTAGACATACCCCTTCTTGTGTTCGTATATGGAAATTTATAGCACTATTGATTGTGCACCTATTTCACTTTTTGTCTGGTATCTGTTATTTCTAGTTAATGTGCATCCATGATCATGTACTTGCTGGTTTCTTTCTTCCAGGAAAGTAAGTACAAATATTAAAACACAAATTGACAGGCTAGTCCAATAATATTTTCAATCAGACTAAAGCCAATCACACAGCAAGAGCTCTGTGAACACTGCAAGATGTTTCCTACAACTACTTATTCAAAATTTTGAATGGGCTCACTTCAGTTGTGTTCATCTCCCTTGTGCTTTGAATTTCAAAACATCTTTTAGCGAATGAAGAGATTGGCAGGATGTTCAAAGAAATAGCCAGTTTGATGCAGATATTGCATAATAGTTGCAGAAAGGAGATTTTGTATTTTAAAAATATTTTATCATCAGAAGCCTATAACTAAGAATTATGGGTTTTGAATGAGGAGGGGAAAGCATAATTTACATTTATAATCAAGACTGACTAACATTAAATATTTCAGATGACATTGCTCCTCTACAAAGAGTCACAGATATTTATGGAAAGTAATTTCAAATAATGAGAAGTTCAAAGAATCATTATCTGCTTTTAGGCAATAGGTTTATAAAATATTCAGGTCCCACACTTCCTTAACTGTGTTCCTCACAGCATCAGGGGCTTCAAAACCCTATTTGTGAACACAAATTAGCATTTGTGTTTTCATGCTGGAAAACTGTGCGAGCAAAAGCTTCTTTATATATACAGTTGTTTACACCTGTACTTGCAATATAGGTGCCAGCTGATTCTCTGGGGCTGTAATGCCCTTAACTCATGTTATGATTTGGTGCTGCAGTATATATAAAGGACCTGTTGGAAGTGTTGCCTTAAAGGATTGTAATCTAGACAAGAACATCTCAAGGAGCCACTACTTAAATTGAGTGTCTCAGCAAGGAAACTAGGTTTCTGAACAATCAGGAATATTATGCTTCTCAGCCTGGTCAGAATATTTAAGGGACTTCATTCGCTTTCAGCCTTCCCTTAGTTACATTGATCACAAAGTAGTGTCCTACCCCAAAGGTATACAGAATGTAAGAGGGGAAATATTTTACTTGGATAATTGCTGTTCAGGGATTGAAGGCACATGTGGCCTTATTTTAAAGGAAACAAATTTCTGGAAAGCAAATTGGATGAGGTCAATATGGCAAGACTTAACCTCACGGAAAATGTTACCTCACAGAAAATTCTGAAAATATGCAGCTTTTGTTATAGTATGAGTAAATAGCTTTTCTTGTGAAAAGCACTGGCAATCCATTGTGTTCTCGTCTGTTGTAAGATATTAGGGAGTAAAAAAAAACAAAAATAAAAAAAATCAGTGAAATTCTTTTGCCAGAACCAATACCGATGACTCTTAAATCACTGAATAACACAACCTAAATACAAACATGCAAAAGGTAGCAGACAATAGGGTGATCTAGGACTCTCGAGATTAACTTTATAAATCCTATTTGTTTTTTAATTTCTGCATAGGAATTTTTGTGGCACAACTAATTTATAACTGAGCTAATTGATAATATGCTAACATCGACATTATAGATGAGCTTCTGCACATTTATATGCAGCACCAGAAACGTTCTAAAAGCACAGCGGGTACTAAGTTGTCATTTGCAGTTCAATATATTACTGAAATATTTCCTGCAATCTTGGCAGATTCAGAGATAAATTCACTATATGGCATTGAGTTGGTCTACCTATGTTGCTTGAGGCAGTTGGCAATTCTTTGCCTTAAAGGAGGTATGGATTAGCTCAGTTATACTCTCTGGGACCTAATGGTCTGGCAGACTGATGAGGCTGCAAGAAGTTCAGACATAATGTAATTGCCTCTCTCTCGCTCTTTTAATATATATCAGCAATTACATGTTCGGTATTGTACCAATGATAATCTGTCCTTTTTCCAAGACATAATGTGGCCAAGTATTATACTATATAAGATTTGTCCTCCTTTAACTGGCTGCAAATTTGCTTCCCTCCCCATCAGCATATTATATTTGTTAATACTTTCAGAGGCCTATAGGAGTCTCCCTTCATGTCCACTATTACTAATTTTTCTTATTGTTATCCCTAAAAGAGGGATTGTTTCTTGTCCTCTTTGTATATCTGTATCACATATAATCTATACCACTATTAATTTTAAAATTCAGTAAAAGCCAATTAAAAAAATCTGCTTAGTTACACTACTACTACAGACTTTAAAAACCTAAATCTCTCTTCTGGTTATGAAGTTCTTCTTGTCTGGTGTCTCACATCAGATCTCCACTTCACTCCCATGTCCACAAATCATATTAAAACTTTTAATTCATTTCCCTGACCTCCCCGTGCAAATCCTCCCTTTCCTTTATCTGTAAAGCTCCAATTACCGTGTCTAAAATTCTCGCTTGTCTTGGTCTTTTCTATCAGGTATACATCCAGGATTTATACATCTTGGAACAACCTCTATTGTAGAAGTACTGGTTCACCAACAGGACTAAAAGCTCCAAAATTGCAGCTGACAGCTGATTGTAGGCAAGGCTGACACCCAGTGGCTTCTCTCTTCAAATTCCTCTCTTCACATTTTCCATCCCCATACTCCCCTTCATCCCTTCACATCACTCCATTTTACATTCCTTTTACCTTCTTCCCACTGCAAAAGAGCAACATGGGGTTCAGTTTTACCATCCCTATAGACTAGGGGCATCCCAAAATGTTTTCATCTTCATTGTCAGGAGATAGGAGTAACACCTTGTGGAAATATTTACATGCCCGTCCCAATTCAGAACTCTTGGAAGGGGAGGAAAAAAGATGAACATCAACGCTGAACTTCTCTACAGAGCAGGAGCCAGAGAACATCAATGTTTTCAGGAGCACTCTCCTGCTCCAGGCATTTCAAACCAGCCGTAGAGCAGGAAATGTGACTGCACACATCAGTGCACTCCGAGGTCTGGTCTGCAGGAAGTCTCTGGAGTGGAAAAGACTGAGCCTCAGTGTGTAGCCTAGGCAGAGATTGATCAGCACCTTCCCAGGCCTCTGGGAGCCTCAGACATCTAAACTGGCTATTTCCACTGATGGCTCTGCTAAAACCACATTCATATCTCAATCCTATCACTTCTGAATGTTATCCATTCTCTAATATCTGATCTCTAAAATTCAGCCATACTATTCCTTCCTGCAATATTACCATCCCCATCTTCTTTATCTGCCTATATCATCTCCTATTTCAATTAAAATACCACTCAAGATCTGACAGTATATTCACCTATTCTCCAATCTGCCAGTATTGGCCTCTCTCTGCTTCTTGTAATTCTCCAGAGTTCAAGGTCATTGATATGCCTGTTGTGTCGCATCTGTGAGGAACTCATTTCCACATCCCTCTGAGACGCTGACTGATTTCTTTAAATCTCACCTCTAAATCCATCTGTTTTCTTTAACATATGACTCACTGTCTCTAAAAAATATGATTCATTTTAATTTTATATCACATGTTTCATAAAGGATATTGGTGTTGTGGAAGCAAGAAATACTTTGGATACTAATATGACTGAGGAGTAAGGATCATGCAGAGTACTTTCCCACAAGATGGCTGCCTACCTCTTTCATATTCATTTGGTAGTCTGAGTTTTACAGACCCCCTACTGAATATTTACAGATATTGCTGGCAATATGTAATCCTTCTGATTCTCCAAGTGGAAACTCCCTCCAGCTCCTACCTTCAATGGAATACATGGTCTGATCCCACTAAAACTATGATAGGCAAGAATCAATCTACAGACACAGTCACTCCAGATAGAGCAGCAGATGAAGTGAAAAATGCATTATACTCCCCAATTCAGCTGACAGACTGATTGGAGGAAATAGATGCCAGGAGTTTGTGGTTTCCTAGCAACTTTGTGATAGTTGGGGCAGCTCCTGATTCCTAGTGAGATTCCTGAGTAACAAGTAAAGATGTACATGGTCTTGAGACAGCTGTTGCAGCAGCAAAGGGAGAGTTTCCCTTAGTTAGATGTTCTTTGTCACGATCAGGCTACTTACAGCCCACTCCATGCCCAACTACAGGGATGCAGCTGCATCAGGCACTTGCTGTACATCTGAGGAACACATACTTCAGCTCTAGACTAAGAGGCCAGATGACAGGGCCCTTTAAGACAAAGAGTAAAGTGAAGGGAGAGTTCAAAGAGAGGATATCAGAGAAGAATAATAGAAAGAATGGTAGGAATGGCAATAATCCAGGAGTTTAAACTGGTTGTAGAAATAGACTAGCATCTACTTTATGACTAGAATTTGAATTCATTCTGATTCTGGGTATAGTCATGGTTGTAGCAGACAACTGTGCCTTGCCCTATTCTAGAGACCCTTTTAAATATTAGCCCCTATTTTCTGGCATTTTTTAGGAAAAAGATTCCTTGTGCTTATATTTCTCAGAGTGGTTTTGAGCCCAAAGGTGATATTTTTTTAAAAAGCAAACATTTGATAACATTCTATTTTCCCTTGTAATGTTTCCAGGTGTGAAAGTGTGTTTTTCCCTTTATAGTTGACTGAAAATGTAAATCATAAGAATTTTTTAAGTAAATGTTGGGTTCTATTTGCCTTATGGTTTCTTAGTCTTTAGGGTGCACTCAGGTCCTGTTTTCAAGCTTTTCCCCTTCCACAACCATAAGGACTAGAAACTGACTCTCTCAGAAAAGGAAAGCTGTGATTCTCACATAATCACGGGACTGCAGAAGGCGAGACTTGATGAAAAACTTCAAATATGAAACGTGTGATAAATTCATGGCAGTTGGCAGCACACTATATTTAGTGCAATATTAATTATGTGTATGCATATATCACACACACAATGTTTGAAGAGTTTTCATAGCCACATAGATCCCAGGGTAGAAACACATAGTGGGGGAGGTACCTTATTTTATTGGACCAACTTCTGTTGATGAAAGAAACTTTCAAGCTTACACACTGCTTTTCTTCAGACACAAAGCTTCCCTCTCTCACCAACAGAGAGTGGTCCAATAAAAAAAATATTACCTCATCTCCCTTATTCCTCTAATATCCTGGACTATAACAATACATATATAGAGAAGCACATTTTCACTCTTACACATATTACTATGTATTCATTAACATCAATACCATAGGACTAATCTGTAGAGCCTTGCAAATCTGTGGATATCCACTTTATATCCATGGGTATCTGCATTTGTAGATGTGGGGTGCAAATATCCATGGCACATTTTTACAGATACAGTTGCAGATACCAATTTTGTATCTAGAGCGCTGGAAATTTGCATATATAGTGCATCTGCTTTATACCTGTGGTTATGGATACAGATATCCACAGATCATTTTTGCAAATGCCGATACCAATTTTGTATCTACACAATTCTCTACCAATCTATGGCTCAGGGAGTACAAGACATAAGGAGACCATCATAACCTCTTAACTCATGGGCCACTCACCCACATGTTGGGTAGCAGGGAAGGAGGGCAACCTCAGTTGACCCCACAGGGACCAATACAAATTGGACAAACAAGCATGTGATTGAAGGCTGAATTACTGATGATGGTGAAACAGGGGCTTCAGAATTTTCTGATTTGTGTTTGTGTCTGAAAAATCTATACCAAACTGTGGAATTAGCATTTTTATTATGGATTTATTTTTAGAAAAAGTCATTTTGAGCACCATTTTTGAGATGTAAACTTTTTATACCTTTCCTTCTCTAAAGAAAATGCTACAAATGTAAATCTAAAACCTAGTTAAAATTGCAATGGGCCAGAAAGTACAACAAAGCCTATTTTGTTTGCAAGTATGCAAATAGGATAAAGGGAGGATGGATGAAGGAAAAAATATTAGATCAACTCCTGAGATTTGCATATTATCTTTTATTACTCTTGTCTTGTCATTACTTCCCTGACCAATACTGTCTTCCCATAAGCACTATATTTTACTTTGAACTCTTTAGTGTAGGAACATGTTTGGTGTAGGAACATGTTTCTTATTTGTAAGAAGAAGGTATATTTTTAACATTCTAAACAATGTTGCTTAATAACAAATAGCCCTTAAAAATTACAGTAATTCGCCAATCAACGCAGTGTGTACAATATTCTCTATCACCTCTTTGAAGATACCAAAGTACTTTATAAATGTGAACTAATTAAGCTTTTTACTATATTCACATCCTCATATATTGTGAGAATATTTGTTTTCAGCTGCTGTTGCCTGATGCTATTTAATTATGGTAGGTGTCACCTAAAAATGTTACAGTTGTAAAATAAATACATGTGCAAGTTAAACAACAGTAAGATGTATATTCCAAAGCAAAAGAGTAAAGTTTGCACATCCATCTCTTTCCCATTTTTTCTGATGCTCAGAAAATAAAAACGTAAGTGGTACTCACTCCTGTTAGGTAGCGAGGTCTATACTGGATGGTTCCAAATAAGCCAAGTATGACTATAATAATGTGCACAAAATTTGCCAGGATTGGTGCCCACTGATACCCAAGGAAGTCAAATATCTGCCTCTCCAGCACACAAACCTAGGATTAAAAAACAACAAAATGAACAGATTAGAACAGGTCAGAAAAAATAGATATGAAGACATATTCCCTCCCCAAAACACAAAAATTGCCCTGAGTTTAAAACTAGTTCAGTCAGCAATATAATGAAATGAATTTGCAAAGTTTTACCTTTTGGTTTTAGTGAAAGCAGCATTTCCTCACTGATAGCCTACTGAGTTATATTCAGTTTGCTAAAATATTCATGTGGGAGATTATGCCAAGATACCAGGCCCTTTTCACCGGGATGTTGTGTATGCAGCAGAAACAGCACAAATCGTTTTGTCATATACACTGGCAAATGCTGTATTTTTATGGTGGTGCTGAAAGTCAGTGGTAGTTTAAGACTTGAGCTCAACAAAATATTTTCAGCTGAAACTTTTTCAATAAAAAAAAACAATGCATATTGGATCAACTGATCCAGTTAACTGATTTCCAAACCCATGTTGATTCTGGCAAAGTGGTTTAGTGAAAACATAAATAGATGATTTTTCCCAGAAATGAATGTTTCACTATCAAAATGAAACATTTATATTTTTCAGGATAAAATCACAAGGGATATAAACCATTCACAAGAATTGAGGAGGTGGTGTTTGCTTACCTACCCTCCCAGGATACTGGTGGCTAGGGCACTCACGCCCAATGTAGGAATCCCGGATCTGAAGCTCTCTTTGGTGTGGGGATGGAAACCCAGATCTCCTCTTTCCCAGGTCAGTGCCCTAACTGCCAAACTACTAGATACTCTAGGGTGGGACTCAATCTCTCCTGTGGAAACTGTTCCCATTTGGTATAAATAATTAAATATCCATTGGTGAAAGGATGAAAACCCGGAAATGCCCCTCCCATGCGAGTACTCTAACCACCAGGTTTAAGAGTCTCTTTCTCTCTTGGAAACACTTGAATAGTCATTGGACCAAAATAGAACAGCTTCAAGAGACAGTCCCACACCAGAATAGTCTATAGTCCAAAGATTAGCCTAGAGAATGGATTTGAACCTGTCTTCCCCACATGACTTCTCTAACTTTGTATGGGATAAAGGGTATAGCATCTCCTCTGTTTTACAAATCTAGCTTTCATTGCCTTCGCTTTTATTAATAGAATTTAAGCATGGCCAATGTCTAAACAATTATTTTATCCCCAAAAAAGTTCTATTTTTTTGTGTTTGCCCTCTTCTCCTTTCCCCTCTTCCCCTGAACTTCTAGGAAAATTGATCAGTTATTTGTATAGCTTATCTCCTGAAGAGCTTTCTTCCCATCTGTAAGCCTCATCCTTCAATCTCTTTCCTCTCTCTCCTCCACTGCAGAACAGATAAAGTCTGTTTTTTCCTAATGTCTCCCTTCTGACACTGTAGTTCTCCCTACTCCCAAATACTTACCTGCCTTCTGTTTGACTGGCTACAGATATATATTTTTTTTCCTCCCTCCTCACATGACTCTACTCTGCACATACATAGGCATGTGCTACCTCTGACTTCTTTTTCATATCTGACCATGTTATAAAGCAAGACTGTATTCTGGCATTCCCTAACTTTTGAGTACTTGATTTTGCAAACTTGACATTCTTGACCTTCTTAACAAAGGACTTTGCTTGTTGTTTGGGGGGTATTTTTACATTACACGCAAATTATAAAAATTTTACCCATATGCAAATCAAATACAAAAATGCATCACTGGCAGGGAATAGCTCACCAAATCTTAATGTCACCACTGCTGAAAGTTTCACAGCAAATATGAATAGCTACACAATCATCAAGACCCTGGGTAGGCAAGATATGGCCCACATGCTGGATACGGCCCACCACCATCACGCGATCCTGCGGGGGCCTCATGCAGGCTCCCTTCCTGCCATTCCCCCCTGCCACTCAATGCGGCCAGCTGTGTGTGGGGGGGAGGTGTCACACACTGCATCCACAACCTCTCGCAGCTCCCATTGGCTGGAAACTGGCCAATAGGAACTGCCAGGACTGTGCTTGCAATGTAGGCAGCATGGGGAGAACCCATGGGGGGAGACACATCTCCCACACTGGCTGCTTTGGGTAGTGGTGCTGGGGCGTGGCAGGCAGGGTGCCTGCCTGGGAGTCGCACTGGGTTGTCTAACGTGAGTGCATCCCAGCCAAGGCCTGTATCTGGCACCTCACACTCCAAACTCCTGCCCCAGGTGAAAAAATCAAACCCTCTGCATCCCTGACCCAGGTCACAATCCAAACCCTCTGCCTTCCCATCCTAAACCCCTTCTCTAGGTCACCACCTCCTCCCATACTCTGCACTCACTCCTGCACCCCTCCTCCAGGTCAGAATCTTCTCCTGCACCCATACCCCTTCCTGGACCTTGCACTCCCTTCCTGCACTGTAATCTCCTGCCCTGAGCTCTCTTCTGCACCCAACCTCCATCATTAGTATCATGGAAGAGTGCATGAGCTTCATTTTTTAGAACTATTTATGTGAGGGGTAGGGAACCTTTTTGGGTCAAGAGCTGCTGACCCACAGAAAAATCAGTCGGAGGCCAGGGGCTGCAGGGAGGTGGTGGGGAGCTGGAGTGCCAGCTCAGGCTCCCCAGTGCTTGGGGAGGCCCTAAGGTCCAGGCAACTCAGGGGTCACATTCAGCTTCCAGGTCTTAGGTCCCTACCCCTGATTTACATCATCGTAAATGCAACCCAAGTTAGGGCAGTTGATGACCCTATCAAACAAAAATATTTGAAGTAATTCGATCAGAATAAGAAAAGCAAAGCAGCTGTTTGACTCAATTAGGGACACCTTTCAGAATTCAGCAGAATGCATTAACTGGTGTAGTGATAGTTCATTAACGTGCAGGTCTGTACACTTATGCATGTTCAGAACTGCATATCAAAAACCATGAATAAAATTAAATGCATCCTCCAGGGGAAAAAAAATCCCTAACCACATTTATTTTACTAGACAATTTTTCCAGTGAGAATTCTGAGCAAACTTTATGAAATCCATTACAATCCAGGATTTTTTTTAAACAGCTGCTCCTATATGAAGTTATAACTCCCCCATAAAATCTGTTGGTGAATATCTACTCAGTATATAAAAGGCAGTGGATCAATTGAATTAGGTGTTTTTGTCATGAACGCTTTTAGCTAATTTAAAAGTTAATATTGGTGTCTGAGATTAAGTGCTAGCTGAATAATTAATTTTAGTTGGCTGCAGTTCTTTAGGTTGTGCAATTCATAGGCAGTATTTTCTTGTCCACAGAGACACCCAAAAACCAATATAAAACAAGGCCTTGCTAAGAAGTTACTAAATATATATACCAACATTAAAAGGACACCATTTGCCAATCACTGCCACACAATGGTAACTGAGATACCATACATTTCCCCCAGCTTATAGCAGGAAAGTGTAACTATATAGTGCCTTTTGACAAATGCTGATCTTTTAGCCTAGAATTTTTAAAGGAACCTAAGGGAGTCTGGCATCCTAATCCCATTGAAATTCACGTTCCTTTTAAAATCCCAGCTTTATTGGTGACCCCTGCAATTCTTCCTCTCTAGATACAGGTTATCACTGTACAGTCAATCAGATGTATAGCCAATTTTTTTGTGCTTCAAATTTTACAAGAGTGTCATGGAATGAGCTGGAAAATAATTGTTTTTAAGGTACCCGAGATTCTGCAGGTCCTGTTCACATTATCATCTTCAGAAACACAATTTCAGCAACACGTCAGAAGGATTCCTAAAGAAGCAAAGTGAATGTGCTAATTGTAATTGCAGTGATGTGACTAAAAGACCAAGCTGTCTTAGAAATTTCACACCATCCCTGACCTCCAAAACCTCTAAATGCAGCATTATAAAGTTGCTTCAACTATTAATTTATATTTTAACACTTGAAATAAATGAGATCCATCTGTGACTATGCAGGTCTGTGTGAAATCCTGTAAAGGTAGCAACAAAATACCTGTTACATCTAGAACACTCTTATTAACCATCTAACAAAGGGGAAATGTTCATTCATAACAGAGAGCTCTTATCTTCATCAACTGAAAAAACAGTAAAACAAGAATTGCAAAGCACTTGTAAGAAGAAAATAAGCTGTACAAACTTCTACTAGAGTAACTACAGAGAATCAGTTACAAAATACAGAGGGGATGAGGCAAATCATTCAAACAGTAGGAAATCACACAGATAAATGCACCAATTATAGAATAAAATAGTACCACAGTTAATTATAAAAAAATAGGGAACTTAATATTCCTACTGCAACTGTAAGGCTAAGAAGAAATTGCAACAATGTATATCACAGGTTTTTTAGAGGGAAGGTTTGACAGATCTAATAGTTCTGTCAAAATACTACTTTCAAGGATATATTGACTATGAGGATATTCTATAGTAAATCTTCACTTAACATATTTTCATTCATTTTCCTTTCCATTATTAACTGGGTTATTTTTTCTAAAGCTACTATATGGCTGTTTTCTTTAAGCTGGAAGCCCATGGATGACATGGTTCAGAGATAGATCGACTTGTGCCATTGTAGTTGTGGGTGTCAGGATGCCATGACATTTTTTTTTTTGCCATGGAATGCAGTTAGGAAGACTGAGTCCTGAAATCATACGTAATAGAAATTGAAATATAACAATTCAAAGAGCAGAGCTCAAAAGTCCTTCAGCCAGCCCAGCAATTACAAGTTTGTTTCAGAATCTAGCAGGGGAGGGCAACAGGCTTGCCAGGGCCCTGAGCAAGGTTGGGGAGGGCAGGTCTGCACTCTCCGAAGAGCCAGTCCTCAGCACTACCTGGAACACACTACACTGCCCACCCCCCCGACCACCAGCCAGCTCTGAGAGCTGTGTGATTTAAAGGACCTGGGGCTCTAACCACCATTGTTCCTGCAATAGCAGCAGCAGCAACTGGGAGCCCTGCATCTTTTTGAATTGCTGAGCCTCGAGGGCAACTACCCCCATCGGTGGGCCCGAAATCTAGTAGTGCTGCATTCTATCTAGGTATTTATATTTGCAGTAATCTGAGAGCCTGTGGTCAGTTTTTCATTAATACCCCAGCCATCTACTGGGATGTATCTGAACACAGTATTTCAGATCCACCAAGCTAAAGACTACAGTAATGGATCTTTTGAGCCACTAAGGGCTGGCACAGATTAGAGGAATCTTTATAGTACTATAAGCAACACCAGGGGACTGGGATGTCATTGGTGACCATGATGGTTTCTTCTGGCCTTGAAGTCCATGAGTGTATTAGATTAGCTGCAAGGACCAGGGAGGTCAAAAAAGCACTCTCGTGACCCCTTCTCTGCTGCATAGTGTGATACTTGCCTTCAACTGATGGTCTCATATAAAAAAAATCGCTGGAAATGGACTTTACATAATTTGCTATAATGGCTCTATTGCCGTGTTTCTCAAAGTGGTCCGCGAAACCACTCTGAGAAACTCTGCTCTATTGCTGAGTATCAAACAGGAGACAGTGTTACTCATCCTTAAAAATTAAGGCAAAAGTGCTCCAATGTGGGTGCCTAAACTTGGAACTCTCAATTAACATTTAGACACCTAAATAAACGTTACCTCTTTTGGAGAGATGCTAAGCACAACATGGATGTGTGCCTATTGTTAGTGCTCACCCCCTCTAAAAATTAGCCATCCTTTATTTAGGTGCCTACACATGGATTTTGTTGTCCAAGTTGTGGCCAATGTGTTAAATACAAGATCTGACTTTTTTCCCCCCTTGGAGAAATAACTAAGATTACCTGATGGGATGAAATTTTACCCACACTTTTCTAAAAACCACAGATGTGTGTGTAGTAAGAAGAGGGCCTAAAACATAAGCCCATGAATCACAGAAAAGAACTTTACACAAAAATAAAAATGCATAGTGTATTACTTTGTTGAGCAGACTCTGATTATAGTAAGCTAAGAGCAAATATTTTCAAAGTTAGGTGCCTAAAGTTAGAGACACCTTCATAAAAAAGAGCTGCAAGACCACTGAGTTCCCAAGCATTACATTTTGAGCATGTTGTTCTAAAATTTCTTCCCTTTATGGCTTGCTCAGAAAAAACATACTTTCCAGACAATTCTGGATTGTAGATTCAGATATAGGGCCTGATTTTCCAGTGTAACTCCGTTGAGTTCGCTGTTGTTATTCCAGTGAAAGAACTGAAATAACAGAGAATCAAGCGCATATATACAGGTATAGCTGGAATAATATTGGAAAAAAGAAGCGCTGTTGAAAGGAAGATACAGGATTAAAAATAATTATAAAAACAACAGAAGTTATGAACACAACTGGGCTTTATTTTCCTAGTCTTGATTTTTAAACGGTCAATTTTTAATTCCTTCAAGCCATGCACATTCACTTTGCATTAGCATTCAAGGGAATAATTTTTAATAGAACAAACATTCATCTGAAACTAATTTAAAGGGACATAGACTAATTTGCAGAACCCAAAATTTCAGGTGGTCTGAGTTTGAGGCAGAAATGATTAAACACTCCCCCAGTTAGAAAAAAGAAACAATACCCATAAAAATTAAATACCACCAAATACTTAAAAAAAAGTTTGGGATCAATCCACAGAATTAAACATGCTTAAATTAGTTCAATAATTTCAAGTAATTTATAAAAATTAGAAAGATGTGAGATATTTGCAGATGTTTGGTGAGCAGAACAAAAGGTTGAATTTGACACAAATTATTCATTGTGAACTATATGCACAGTTCTAAATACAAAGATCCCTGAGGAAATATGTACAGTGTGTTCATAAAATATTCTCGGGCTAGGTCTTAAGTTTGCAGAAGCTAGTTACAAATACAGTAGATTCTAGAAATAATTAGCAAGAAATCATTTATTCTTTGCCCCCAGACTTCTTTGTAGGAAGCACAGCATAGAGATCCCTCAAGGAGATTATTGACAGCTTAGCACAACTATTCCCTCTGACTTCATTGGGAGTAGGAATGAGTCCTTACTATAATTGTGCTAAAAAATGTATAATGTAAATCTCCACTCCTGCCCTAAGCCCTACTGAAGCCAATATGACTTTCCATGGGCACAGCAAGTTACTTGCCTGCAATAACTTGGAGGATATGGGATTAACAATAGAGTTTTTATTCAACATATCTGTTCCTCTTATGTGTTCAGAGGGTTAGCTGCTGACTCTCCTGAAAAAATATAATTAAAAATACCTTTTAAACACTAGTTTTGCCCTGCAAAGGAGATACTGCAAAAGGAGAATGAGCTGGATTCTTTTTAAGTTTACGTATATAATGAATGGTTTTGTTAGCTCAATGGCGATTGTCATTATTGTCACTGGTGACATAAAATTAAGACTAACTGGACTTTCAAATTCCAGGTTGAATTTGAGAGGATGGCAGTTGGTCAAAATATCTTTAAAATGAACAAGGTTCTGTACCTAATGGCCGGAAGATAGCTAATGTGATGCCAATATTTTAAAAAAGCCCTAGAGGTGATCCTGGCAATTACAGAATGGCAAATCTAACATCAATACCGGGCAAATCAATTGAAACTATAGTAAAGAATAAAATTGTCAGACACAGATGAACATAATTTGTTGGGGAAGTGTCCACATGGTTTTCTGTAAAGGGAAATCATGCTTTACTAATCTACTAGAGTTCTTTGTGGGGGGTCAAACATGTGGACAAGAGGGATCCAGTGGATATAGCATACTTAGATTTTCATAAAACCTTTGACAAGATCTCTCACCAAAGGGTCTTAAATAAAGTAAGCTATCATGGAATAAGAGGGAAGCTCTTCTCATGGACCGATAACTAGTTAAAAGACAGAAACAAAGATCAGAATAAATGGTACATTTTCAGAACAGAGAGAGGTAACTAGTGGTGTCCCCCAAGGGTCCATACTGGGACCAATTCTATTCAACCTTTTTATAAATGATCTGGAGAAAGGGGTAAACAGTGAAGTGGCAAAATTTGCAGATGATTCTAAACTGCTCAAGATAGTTAAGACCAAAGCTGACTGTGAAGAGCTTCAAAAAGATCTCACCAAACTAAATGATTGGGCAAGAAAATGGCAAATGAAATTTAACGTTGATACAATGTTATGCACATTGGAAAAAATAATCCCAATTATACATACTATATGATGGGGATTAATTTAGCTACAATTATTCAAGAGAGATCTTGGAGTCAGTGTGGATAGTTCTCTGAAAACATCCACTCAATGCACAGCATCAATCAAAAAAGCAAACAATGTTTGGAATCATTAGAAAAGGGATAGAGAATAAGACAGAGAACATCTTATTGCCCCTATATAAATCCATGCTATGCCCACATCTTGAATACTATGTACTGATGTGGTCCCCTCATCTCAAAAAAGATATATTGGCATTGGAAAAGGTTAAGAAAAGGGCAACAAAAATGATTAGGAGTTTGGAATGGGTGCCATATGAAGAGAGATTAAAAAGATTGGGACTTTTCACCTTAGAAAAGAGGAGACAAAAGGGGATATGACAGAATTCTATAAAATCATGACTGATGTGGTTAAAGTGAATAAGGAAAAATTATTTACTTGTTCCCATAACATAAGAAATAGGGGTCCCCAAATGAAATTGTTTGGTAGCAGGTTTAAAACAAACAAAAGGACATTTTTCTTCACACAGCGCACGGTTGGCCTCTGGAACTCCTTGCCAGAGGACGTTGTGAAGACCAGGACTTTAATAGAGTTCAAGGAAGAACAAAATAAATTCATGGAGATTAGGTCCATGAATGGCTATTAGCCAGGATGGGTAGGAATGGTGTCTCTAGCCTCTGTTTGTCTGGAAATGGATGACATTTTTAACATTACTGTAAGTAGATACTTTTGATATTTTCAAACCTAATGCAAGTATCAGTTTCTCTTCTGCTTATATAGTTGCTACTAACATCTCAGATTTAATTTTTTATACAAAAATTGTGTGTCCGCCTTTACTTAGTGACTTTAAATGAAAGAAATCTCAGCTGATGCACATTATATGTTAACAATGATGTGTGACAAGGGGGAAAATTCCTGAGTATATTCATTTTGCTGTTTTAGAGTCCCAAGTCAGCAAAACACTTAAATGCAAGCTTAAAATTTTCAACTTCATGCACAGGTCCCACTGGGTTAAAATAGGATGGATTTAAAACATGCTTTAGAGGAATTTAGATTAGAAAAAAAAGATCTTGAAAAATATTCTCTATAGAATGGTTTATTTGAAGGGTGAAAGTAGCTATGTTTTTTTTCTAACTGACACGCAGTAACGCAGACTCAGAGAAACATCACACACATCCCCTTTTGAATCGCTGCAAGAAAATTTGAAGAGTCAATTCTATGGAAATCATGTTCTACAAAAATTAACTATTGCAGCAGTATAACTTTTAACCTACAGGGTTATTATACAATATTAACGTAGAAGTTTTATTCAAAAAAGAACTAATTGCTATAAGAGGGATGGGCAAAAAATATCCTGCTGGCTGTGTGCAGTTTCCTAGCATTCATTGTTGGCGGGCCGCCATATGCGTTGTTTACCTGCAGATCTGCATGTATAGCTGTTTACTACTCCCAGTAGCCGCAGTTCATCATTTTTGGAAATGGGAGTTACAGGAAGTGGCATAGGCTGGGCCCTGCTTCCTGCAGCTCCCATTGGCTGGGAATGGTGAAATGCAGCCAATGGAAGCTGTGAAAGGGCCTGCTGATGCTCAGATACAAAGCATCTGACAGCTTGCCAGGGGCTAACCCTGGCACACCATGTCTGGCCTGCAGGACATTTATTGCCCATCCCTGCACTAGATAGTTTTGGTTTCCTGTTCATAAACAGTTGCAATAGCAATCCATGCATGATTTAAATAAGACATGCTTGTATTCCACAAGTTATAGGAGATAATAGATTGAATCAGCAAAAGTACTGTAAGTGGTCCAGATTCCAGACTCAAGCTGATAAGACATCTCAAGTTAGGAAATGCATTTTATTCTTTAAAAATGAAACCATGTTATAAGACAAAATTAATCTGCTTTTTCGTCCAGAGCTGAATTCAATTACTGAAAAATAATGAAGTTGGTATTTTTTTTAATGGGAAGGAACTATTTAAAGGCAGACAAATGGATATTTAAAAAAAAAAAAAAGCATATTAGACTTACTTAGATGCCTGTTGATATTTTCTATTAAAAATTTCAAGACAGAGTATTGACTGTAGAATGAGTATTGTAATCTGTGCTAATAATTTGAATTTAAGGACCATGGGGCCAGATTTATAAAAGCGTTTGGCTACTTAAAGATGTAGGTAGGTACCCACTGGGATTTTAAGTTAGATGTTTAATTCTCATCAACTTCCACGTGACTAGTAGCTGAAAGGAAGGAGTTCTAGAACAGGCATCTAGTGTTTGGTTTTTTTAATCATGGGGGGAGGGGGGGGGAGAAAAGTAGTACACAAAAGTACGAGTGCAGGCAGAACCATGACTTCAGATATGTGCAAGTGCATATAAAGAATTTCAAAACTGTTTCCATGTTATTAAAACTTTTGAGAATACTGAAATTCTGAGATGCACAAAGATTCATGTTACATATAGGGGACCAAATTATGTTCAGTTACACTTTTTGGACCTACAGTACATGTAGGACTTAGAGTTTTACCAGTATATATCTAGATTAATTCCTCTGCAGGTAACTGAATTATTCTTCATTTACACTCGTGCAGTAGAAAACAGACTTTGGAACAATGTCTGCACAAAGTTACCTACCTACAATTAAAAACAAACAAAAATCATCTCATTCACTGGATCTTTTTGGAGAGAAAAGAGTTAAAAACAAATGCTCTATAAGACTCCTCAGCCAATCAATCAGCACTGAGATGCATTAACAGAGACTGCTCACAACTCATCAGAAGTGAAAGATATGAAGGTAAAAATCAATGTGGAATGGGTATCAAGGGAATATATCAGGGAAAAATAGTCAGCCTCTAGATACTAGGGTCATTTTATCTGTGATCCAATAGCCAAACTTACTCAAAGCGATTGCAAAAAAGATAGCTACGCCATGTTGGAACTGATAAGCACAGAGAGCCTACTGCTTTGTAGTCACTCACTCCACATCACATTTGAATATGCAGAAGCCTGACTTCCTCTGACCTTATAACACTCTTTAAGGGTACGACTACACTGCGGTACTATTTTGGGATACTTCCGGTATCCTGAAATAGCTATTCCGTGTCTTTTAAGCAAGCCTGTTATTTTGAAATATAACGGGCTCATTATTCCAATGTCCCTGTAAACCTTGTTCCATGAGGATTAAGGGACTTTTCGGAATAGCAGTGTATTTAAAAATATGCACACTGTATGTTGGCCTACTTATTGGCAGGATATTTACTATATAAATATACTAGACCATCCCATGAGAAACAGTTGAATTCCAGGCAGATCCCATTGCCCTGGCACAACCAAACTCTAACCTGGCTTTGAGTTCTGATAAGAGGAAGCTGCATCGCAAATTTGGTGGCCCAAGATCTTATCTTTTCAGGGGAGTTCTTGAACAAAAGGACTCAGATGGACAGACTGATGCACATTTCATATATATATTTAGATTTGAAGATTTACCTGCTTTTGTCTGCGTCCTTAACCCAGTTAATTTTTGTTTTTCTTTATTTAAACCATCGCCTTGCAGTGGGGCTGGGGATGAGAGGTTCCCTCTCTCGCCTATATTGGCCTAGTTATTGGCAGCAGTTTGGAACCAGAGGAGAAGTTCCTCTCCATGGCTGCTACAGCTCCAGCAGGAACCGCTGAGGGAGGGATACGTTTCCCCTGGCTAGGGCAGGTCCAGGTTCATCTGTCCCCTATACTCCCCAGCCAGAGTGAGGAATGCAGCAAATTGTGCACTTCCCCCTCACTCCTTGACAAAGGGGAACAGACAGCAATATCCCTGTATGAATCAGAGAATGGGAAAACTTCAGCCCCCTCCTGTCCTCCTTTAAGGGCATCCTGGTGGGTGGGAGGTTTAGGGCTGAGGCAGTCCTAGATGAGGGGGAGGTGCCTCCAGTTAGCCCCTTTCACCTACCTGGTGACTGTCTCTTTTCTGTATGGTTTTCTGAGAAGCCATCCCCATTCCAGGCATATCCCATTTTTCTGCCATAACCAAGCCTTTACCTTACTTTAAGTTATAAGAGGACCACCAGATTGGCTTTTACAGTTTAGGAGGAGTTCTTGAACAAGCAGACAAACAAACGGATTCTCTCAACTATATAGTAGAAGTTTTTTCACAGAAGTAGTTCCGACAAATGTATATTTTTATTTTGCAGCACTAATGGCTGATACATTGTTTGCCCATTCTTTTAACTTGACACATGGATTGTCTGGAATGAAAACCAGAAGGAGAATGGCCCATCATAGCCCTCTGTCCAGAAGCACTTATGAATTGTTAAATATTAGCTTTGATGATAGACTGGTCAGAGGTCTCAGACACTAGTGAACTAGTTCTACCAGGAAAAGCCTAGACCTGCCAAAGACAGGAAAAGTAAAGTAGAGTTTATAAATGGCAAGGGAAGAGAAAATCTGAAATCAGACACAAGAACCCAACTAGGAGTATCTGAAGAAGGAAGCCCGGCCTAAGTTGACATCTGGGCTGGAAGGACTTAGGTCTACATGGATGTCTATTTTAAAATTATTTTTCTAAGCTTTGTTCTTACTAGTAAATTAAAAATGTTTTTGGTTGAGAAGGCTGTACACAGATTCATGAAGAGAAGAACAGCCAGTAATCAAACCCAGCCAGACCTGTGGAGTAATGAGGGTTGACAGAACTGTAGCCAAGATACTGATCTAGAGGTGAAAACTGCAAGATTGCACCATGAGATAGCTAAGGACATACCCTGCATCTGAAGGGGAGCACTCACTGAGGTCAGAAAGAGGGAAGAGGTACAGCTAGCCTTGTAACAATGACAATGAAAGAGATGAAACATCCATGACTAGGGCCCTACCAAATTCATTGTCATGAAAAATTAATCATGGACCATGAAATCTGGCCTTCCCCCATTTTTTGTGTGCTTTTCCCCTATACTGTGCCAATTTCATGGCAGGAGACAAACACTTCTCATATTGGGAGTCCTGATCCAAAAGGAAGTTGCTGAAGGGTCACAAAGTTAGTTTAGGGGTTGTGGTATTGTCAACCTTACTTCTGTACTGTTTCTGCTGCTGGTGGCACTGCCTTCAGAGCTAGGCTCACAGCAACCACCACTCTCCAGCTGCCCAGCTCCGAAGGCAGCGTCATTGTCAGTCACAGCACAAAAGTAAGAGTAGTACAGGTTGCACCTCCCTAAACTGGGACTCTTGTCTAGCAACATCCGTGGTCCAACAGGACTATTGATGTTTCCAGGACAGAGAGCCCTAGTGGCCAGGAATCAGGCATCAGAAGGGCCAGCAACTGGGAACCTGGTGGAGCTGGGAGCAGCCCAGTGGCAGAGCGGGAGCCAGGGCAGCCTGGCAGAGGTGGAGGGACCGAGGCCATAGCAGCGCAGTAGCCAGCGGCAAGCAGTCTGGCCAAGGCTGGCGGCAGGGTGACCAGCTAGGGCTGAAAGTGGAGCTGGCGGGAGGCTAGGGGACAAGTGTCAGGGTCCTAGCCTGGTCCGACAAATCTCCCAGTTTGGGACAGTTCTGGTCCCAAGGGAGGTTGGACCAGGGAGGTCCAACCTGTAGTACAGGGGTGGAGAAGCTTTTTGGGTCGGGGGCCACTGACCCACAGAAAAATCAGCTGGGGGCTGCACACAAGTGAGATGCAGAAAAAAAAACCCAACACGAAACAAGTGTCCCCAGACTGAGAAGGAGAAAGACATTCCCCTCCCATACCACAGCATGGAAGGGGGGCGGGCATCCTAGTAGAGCTTGTGTGCTCCAAACCCACAGTGGGGCAGTGGGGGAGGAAGGATGGAGTGCCAGCACCAGTTCCCCAATGCTGCGGGTAGGGGCTGAGCTTTGGGGACCAGATCCAGGCAAGCTGGAAGCCACATCTGGGCCCCGGGTCTGAAGTTCCCCACCCCTGCTGTAGTACAATAACTCCCCCCTACAATAACTCCCATCGGGGTCAAGATCCCTAAAATTACACCACCACAAAAGCTCAAAGAGTCATGTTTACTTAAATATGCTATGGACAAAATAAGAGGGCTGTCTAATATACCTGCTTGGTTTATGCCACACTGTTGACTGGGTAAGTTTGCTGCTTCCCAGAAGACTCAATCATGTACGATGAAGTAGAATTGTGATGTGTGACATTAGTTGCTCCTACTGCATTTGCCTTCTAATTTCCACTTTCCTTGCCCTCCAATTTGGTTTATTTGCTGCAGTGCCCAGCCCATACCAATTCCACTTGGAAGCAGCAAAAGCTATAATCCACTGCCACAAGCTCCTCCTGCACCAGAATCCTCCCCTGCCATGAGCTGCCATCACTCAAGTGGCAGTTGCTGGCATGATAAGACAGAGGGGCAGCAATTTCTTTCCACTTTTTCCATAACTCATATCCCCAGCTGTTCCAAGAGGGTGATCACCTTGCTGGTTTGATGCAGTCTAGAAACACAGCAATAATTATTGTGCGGGGAGTGCTTCAAACAGCCAGCAGCGGCATGGCAGGAGTTGGAATGCAGCCTGACCAACACAGCACACTCTAGTAATTTGTTGCGCTGGATATTTTGTTGTAAGAAATAATCATGACAGACCATGAAAGGCAAATTAAACAGCCGGTGCCTAACTCTTCTAAAGTGCCTCCCACAAAATGAGCTGACAATTTAAGGTTAGCTGCTTAAATCTATCCATTCAGAGTGCTCGAACTTGTTCGTCAGTGACCTCTTAGAGCTATACAAAATGTGGTCGTTTATCCAATCATGATCTGTAAAAAAGAGAGTTGTTTACAATTGCTTGTGACCCATTTAACAAGGATTAGACTAGGAGACAGACTTATAGCGGTGCAGGTGCACTGACACAGCTGCGCCAGTGTATGCTCCCTTGTGTGGCTCTCTAAGCCAATGGGAATTTTTTTTAATGACCATATTACTCAATACTGTAAATGATGCTAGTTTTCTAACTTTTCTGGAGCAATAGCCTTTAACAGACTATTTTATAGTATACTGTGTTTTTCAAAGCTGGCTCCTGTTATTTTATTAACAAGAAATATGCATAGCTGCAGAAGTATAAGCAGTACTTTCTTAAATTCTAGTCAAACAGTATATATGGAGGAGTAGTATGTTTAAATACCTAATATCCAAAAAAGGTAATTTGATATTCTGGGGGAATACTTCTGTTATGGCAAAGCAGGAACTTAGCTTTATTTGCTGTTTGCAGACCAAAAGGCAAAACACCACATCTGCTATGCGTGGCATTATTTTGCTGCAACCAAGGTAATGATTTACTCTCGTTCCCTCACACCGCCCGCCCTCTGATGACAACCGAAGAATTAAACGAGTAGCGGTACAGTCAGGGTAGAAAGGGAAGTTACAGTAATGAAGACTACCTTCTTTCAGCGGGAGGGCAGGGAAGACAATGCAGACTCAGTCTTCTCCCTCCCTGCCTTTCTAGGTGCTACAACATGGAGAAGACAGGATCAGTACCCACTGAACATTCAGTGCTACTGACAGTTCTACACTAGGAATATTGTGACTGGGCAATAGACAGCCTAAGCAGATGGAAAAAAAACAAACACACAAAAGAATAATAAAGAATGAGCAGGGGGGTGTTACAAGTCCTTTATGTCAGCATGCTTAGTAAGCTGCTTGAATCATAAAGTAAACCACAGTGTACAGGCAGCTTTGTACTGGTGACTATTAAACTGCAAACATTGGGACTAAGGGGACCAATTTCAGGGCTTCATGCTGTGAATAGCTGTCATTCTACAACATGCTTCATTTCTGTAACATTAACACTAACTTCACATAGAGCACCTCAGGACGGTAAGAATGCCGGTTGCTGGTGGGCCTCTTACTTGGGCTCACCCTGCCAAGGTGAGAGCCTCAGAGAGAGAGGATCAGGCCCTAGCCCCAAAGCCAGAAATTGCTGAGCAAGAAAATGTAAACCCTCATGTGCTGAGGGATCAACTACTGCATTCCTTCAAGGACTTCTTTAATGTAAAAATATTGTTCACATCTGAGGTGAGTGCCTGCTTGTGGAAATATAGATTTGTTTGTGAGGTGCTCTAGCTTTCCTATCAGCAGTGTATCTCCAGTCTAGGAAGTATATGCTCATTTTACATCCAAGAAGGATGTCATTAGGAACCATATAACTGACATGGTAGAAGGTCTGTGCATTAATTACTGCACTGGGTTATGTTCCAGGCTCCACACCAGACTTTGAATATAGGCAAATCATATCTCTCTGGGTAAAAATCTGAAAAACATACCAGTTCATCTGAAAAGTGGAGAAAATAATTACAGGACCCAATGTTCAATATTATCCTGGGCTTTTCTCTTGCTTCACTGCAAAAAGCAGTTGGGAGGGAAAGAAGTAGGCTACGATCACAGCAATAATCACCTTGGTGGGATACAAAAATTGATCAGATGCCTTTCCTGTCAACTAGTTTCTACTTGTTCTGTAGGGGAGGCAGCATTCATCATCCTTTTTGGTAAGAAAACATTCCATGCAAGGACTAAGTCAATTATGACAGAACTCAAGAGAAAGCTTATTAACCAAAAATAAAGAAGAGTGCCTATAAACAGTACTGAATACTAGAGTGCTAACAATTAGTTACTCTGGCAGGGAGAGAAGGCAGAGTTTTTGTTCATGTTTCTTTGCAATTTCTCTTCTTAATTCCTCCATCATATGTTTTACCTACTAAGTGTTGATCTACAGACTCTAAATTCCTTGGGAGTAGGTTACATGGGAGAAAGCCTCTCTCTAGGCCATATTTTGAGAACAGGTGAGGCACTCGAGCTGGAAACTCTATAGTACAGAGGACTGCCCTGTTCTCCCTGTGGCTTCTGCTTTTTTGTAAATGTTATGTCCAGAGTACAGATTTCATTAGAGTATGTAACAAATGGCACTGTCACTCAAATATTTGTAGGAAGAGGGGATGCTAGGATGGGGAGGAGAGTAACATTTGGGGAGTTTTTCTTAAAGCTGTGTAGGGATTTTTTATATTGAGAATAGTTGTTTATCATACTTTACTATGAAATTAGATTTTGGCAGGACACCCAGAGCTTGAGAAGGGTGCCTATGTCTGTTTTTATAAAACTGAACATATACATGCAGTGGATCTTTTAGATGGTGACTTTTTAGTGCAGAGAATAGTTTTGGTGTTAACAGATTGTTCACATAGATCCCATAGTTCACACAGACAGACCCATAGTCTCCTTTAGACAACCACCTAACCTCAGGATGATTCTTAACAACCACCACAGGACATACCACATTAATACCAACCCTGGAACTTTCCCTTGCAACAAACCCTGTTGGCAGAGTTGTCCACATATTTACTCTGCTGACACCATCATTGGACCTAACCACGTCAGTTACAAGATCAATAACACATATTCCTGTTAATCCAGAAATATAATTTATGCCATCATGTGCCAACAGTGTCCATCTGCTATGCATATTAGACAAACTTCTCAGACACTTTGCCAAAGAATTAATGCCCACAAATCAGACATCAGACAGTTTCACAAAGAAAAAACAGTTTCTTGTCATTTCAGCCAGATTGGGCATTGTCTCAAGGACCTAACTACATGTATCTTACTTCAAAGAGACTTTAACACTAGACTACAAAGGAAAACCTCAGAACTGTCATTCATGCTTAAATTTGACACTTTACGAATGGGCCTTAACAAAGATGCTAACTACCTTACCCATTACAAAGATAGCTTCCCCAATTATCACTCCAAATATCATTATCTCATAGACACTAACCTCCCCCCCTCACCTTCCTCTGTTCTAAAATCTGATTTGTCAGTTTTATATGTGTTCACTTTTTTTTGATTGTATCCCTTTGGTATATATGGTCATGCCAATTTTCTTCCACAATTTGATCTGAGGAAGTGGGTCTGGCCCACGAAAGCTCATCACCTAAAAAACCATCTTGTTAGTCTTTAAAGTGCTGCATAGTCCTGTCTTTTGTTTCAGCAAGACCAGACTAACACGGCTACACCTCTATTACTATAGATCCCATCCACGTTGCTAGAAGTTTTGTCTGCATAAGAGCTAAGTCAATGGAAATTTCCCCTTAGACACACAGGTTTGGTTCTCATATGTACATTCCACATGCCTATTAACAAAAGCTGAAAGCTCCCCCCTTCAATTTAAGGATCAGTGAAATGACTATAATCTCACAATGGATACCACATAAACCAGTAGTTTTCAACCTGTGATCTATAGAGCTCTGGGGTTCCCAGACTAAATGCACCTACATTTGAAAGTTTTTAGGGGTCCACAAAAGTAAAAAGGTTGGAAATCACTGATATAAACAAACTGTGTATATTAACAGCCAATATGTAATTGGTGCAAAATATATGGATACTCGCCTCCAAGTCACCGAACATGATGGAAAAGAAGTGCTGAAGTCTCCCCTATGTGTAACGCAGGAATTTAGTAGGTTGAGGTTTTATTTTAACATAATATAACTTTGAATTAGGGAGGCTGAACTCAATTATACAACACTACACTGATATGATAATTTCAATAATTGTGCTAGTTTAAATGCCTTTAAATAACAATCAGAAAATCTTCTCCTGTTAGTTCTTCCCTTTAGTGATTAAGTCTGCATCTCCTAAGAATTAAGAGAGTTCTCCATGAAAATTAGGATTAATTTATTTACTTATTTTTACACTTCTTGAAGGTCCTTTTACATCTTCTGTTTCAATTGGATCATACTTGCCTATGTAGTATAAGCTTATGTTTAAGGGTATAACTAGTTAAAAGATTAAAATAAGAGATTGCCCAGAGTTATTAATTGTTTAAAAGATCGACTAGATGACATTAAAACATGGATGGACATATAGTCAAGAGGTGGGTAACATGAAATGGAGAATCAACGGTTTAGAAATAAAAATAAACAGTCAAAAATCTGGATCAAATAATCCCAGAACTCTAGAGCTGATTTTAGTTCAAGTCTTTCCTTTGGGTCACTACGCTGGGATGGCTTTCTTTCTGTTGGAGCTAACCAACTCCCCATTCTTGATCACTTTGCTCCTCTAAGGATGTGGTACAATCTAAACCACACATTGCACAATATAAGCAAGAACCTTAATAAAATGTTTAAAATAACAGGAGCTATATCAGTCAAGGCAACACCACCACTTAGATCTTTTATAATGCTTGTCATCCATGGATCTCAAAGTGCCTTACAAAAAGAGTGTTAGTATCATTATCCCCACTTTACAGATGGAGAAACTAAGGAAGTGAAAAGTGAAGAAATGTCACCCAGTAGGCCAACAGCCATGGAACAGAATTCAGATCTACAAAGACACAGCTGAGGGGCATATTCACTGAGCCATGCCGTCTCTTAAACATTCAGTGCTTCCACTGAAGATTGTTTAAATAACTTTCCCCTCACTTGCAATAACCTGAAGCTGGCAGCTATCTATTTATCACTAATTAATATGTCAGTTAACTATATTACCAAGCTTTTATAATGTCTGCCATGAAAAATGTAAGTCTATGAGGTACATTAATAACAATTGAGTGACGGTGTTTCTGATGCCTTAAAAGCATCCTAAACATACTTTAATTTTTAATTAGCCTTTTCAGCAGATGAAGACTAGTTGGCAGAGCACCAGAAGGTGACACATCTGTTACTGCTGCAGGGTATACACCCACTCAGAATCCAGCAATACTATATAAACAAATCACTATGTGTACCTTATAATGAGAAAAAAAATCACTAGGACGTGTCAGGTTAGTGCAGTATCATAGAAGTGGAGGCGCATGAAGGAAATTCTTTTGGTAGTTAGAAGTGTGCTGTGTATGGAGAAAATGTGTGCCATCAAAGCCCTGGCTAGAAAAAGAAAATGGAACAACAGATGGAAAATTCCACTGAGTACTTTATCAGCCACCTGTCATCCACTGAATGGTGGCCAACACAGCTACACCTTATTAAGTTACACAATGGAAAACAAAGTTGCACTGATGAAGTATAGTACTTGAGGGTAATGATGTGTAGCTTAGACAAAGTGTTAGAAACTCAAATTTCATTTTAAAAAAGGGACAACGGGCCAGTATCAATCAGAAACAATGATCAGCTGAGAGTCAGAAGGTTTGTATGCTTTGCTGAACATTTTTAAACTCTCCACTCATCACCACCCTCTGAAGACACGTCTATACTCAGTGCAAGATCGATGCTCCAGAAGTCAATTTTCTAGCATTCGATTTAGTGGGTCCAGTATAGACCCACTAAAATAAACACTGAGGGTAGCCCCCACCGGCATCCAGAATTTCTCCTGTGAGGAGTAAGGGAAGTTCAATGGGAGTGTGTGCTCCCATAGGCCTCCAACTGTGCAGACGCTGCCATGGGTTGGCTTAAGGCAGGACTACTCAACTTCGGAAGCCTGGGGGGCCACAACGATACTCACAGCAAATGCCGAGGGCCGCAACTTAAGTGTGGTTGCATATATATTAAAATATATGCAAATAGCTTATTTCACATTGATGGGCATGAATACAAAGCACTTCCCACAATACCCTAGCACTCCTGGCACCTCCTCCCTGAGGGCTAGAAACAGCAACACCCTGTACCTGTCTGTTCCAGCCAGCCCTTCTGCTTACATCTTTCAATGCTCATCCCACCTGGGAGATGCCTCGCCATTATGGAGCCTGTTCCCAGTGGAGGCCATGTTCAAATGATCCCACCCACGGGCTGCATGTTGAGCCTGGCGTAAACCCAAACTGCACCGCGGGCTGCAAACAAACAGGCTGCAGGTCACATGCTGAGTAGCCCTGGCTTAAGGAAAGCCAACTACATTTTGTGCAGCTGGAGTTGTGCACCTCTAGAATAGACCAGGCCAGAGTGTCTTCCAATATCCTTCTAGCTCCACCAGCTAGCATCTCTTTGATTCCACCAATATTAACCCACAGACCTCCAACAGACCTCTCTCTTCGCTTTCAAGTTATTTACCAGCCCTAGAGGCTCCAGTAACTTCTTTATTGGCTCCAAGCATTATTTAATTTAAATTTTGCACTCTAAGATAATGTGTTGTGGAGAGTTCTTTGCTTTCTGAAAAGCATGCAGGCTCTGAATTTATCAGTAGTCAACAGAGTGAGGTGGCCAGAAATGGGATCATAAATAGATTAGGTTGTGAAGAAAGCTAGAGGAGGTCTATTTGCTGTAAGACATTTAAGGGATAACCAGCTGATCTATGGTATGGTTAACAGTGGCAAAGGATGGCAAAGGACAGGAGTCATATGGGTAATTGAAGAGGCAGAAGTGGGAGGGAACACTTATCAGAATTTTAAAAAATCCATATTGGTGTGGTGGAGGGTCAGGTGTTCATTTTTGGGATAATCATAACAGCAGTATCAAAGGATTTCTTCCAATTTTCTTCTGGCCAGGACTTGAAATCAGTTCTGTTAGATGTAGATAGCAATAATAATCCATTCCTTTTTGCTCTCATCCAGATTAGTCTACTGCGACATGCTCTAGAATCATAGAACACTAGAAGTGGAAGGGACCTTGAGAGATCATCAAGTCCAGTCCCCTGCTCTCATGTCAGGAACAAGCATGGTCTGTATCATCCCTGATAGATGTCTGTCTAACCTGCTCTTAAATATCTCCAGTGATGGAAATTCCACAACCACCCTAGGCAATTTATTCCAGTGTTTAACTACCCTGACAGTTAGAAAGTTTTTCCTAATGTCAAACCTAAACCTCCCTTGCTGCAGTTTAAGCCCATTGCTTCTTATCCTATCATCAGAAGCCAAGGAGAACAATTTCCCCCCTCCTCCCTGTGATATCCATTTACATACCTGAAAACCGCTATCATGTCCCCTCTCAGTCTTCTCTTTTCCAAACGAAACAAGTCCAATTCCTTCAGCCTTGCCTCATAGCTCATGTTTTCTAGACTTTTAATCATTTTTTGTTGCTCTTCTCTGGACCTTCTCCAATTTCTCCACATCTTTCTTGAAATGTGGTGCCCAGAACTGGACACAATACTCCAATTGAGGCCTAATCAGTACAGAGTAGAGCGGAAGAATGATTTCTTGTGTCTTACTTTTTTTGCAACTGTGTCACACTCTTGACTCATACTTAGCTTGTGGTCCTCTGCCACCCCTAGATCTCTTTCTGCAGTACTCCTTCCTAGACAGTCACTTCCCATTCTGTATGTGTGAAACTGATTGTTCCTTCCTAAGTGGAGTACTTTGCATTTGTCCTTATTAAACTTCATCGTATTTGCCTCAGACCATTTCTCCAGTTTGTGCAGATCATTTTTAATTATGAACCTATTCTTCAAAGCACTTGCAACCCCTTGGTATCATCTGCAAATTTAATAATTGTACTCTCTATGCCATCATCTAAATTGTTGATGAAAATATTACATAGGAATACATACTACCACACCTTAAAACAGAAAAATCATCTCTCCAATTGAAATTGCTGAACTATATGGCAGCTGTTTGCTATCTATATATCTAGGTAATAGGCCAGTGGGACTGAATCTGCATTGGCTATACAGTGATTTCCAAGTGGAGTTTGAGGTGCTCGTTTTCAGCTATAGAGCCCTGATTGGCTTGAGAACTAGTCATTTGAGAGAACATTTTTCTTTTCCTGCCATACGTGTAGTCAGCAGAAACACCAGAGTTAAAATCCCTACAACATAAAAGTAACAATGGGGGTGACAGTATCTCTGTTGGCAGGGAATTTTCCATGAAAAAAATGCATCTCAGCTTTGAAAATCTCTCCTGCATTTAGTTTAATATAGACCAAATGTTTCTTGCAAGGCATATACCAATGTCTTTGCATGGAGCATGGGTTCTTCCTTGTGACGATGGTTTCACTGAGATGTTTGTTTGGTATATCTGCCTGGCTATTTTCTTATTTTCCAGTGGCTGTCTTTTTTGTGTCACTATATTTTTAAGCCTGTCAGAGACCCCTAACCCAGGATACATACTCTTTAGCTTTATTTATAACAAAAATAATGGAATGCCTAGAGAAATAAATCTGGCAAAAATGCACATCCATTTGTATCAGAAAAAATACATAGTTCAACTACACATTATAGTAAATGTCACTGCAATGGATTGATTGAATTCCTTTGGGAAGAATGCATGATACTAATAGAAAACAAGAAAACACTTAAGACTGGGTTCTAAAGCAAAGAAATAAAAATAATACAACTCCTGTTGCTATCACCTGGAGTCCCTAGCTGGCTCCTCTATGCAATTCACCCGCCCCCCAGGTTACATAGTAGGCAGAAGGAAATGCACCACCTATGTCCATGGTGGGCAACCTGCAGCCCATCAGGGTAATCCACTGGAAGGCTATGAGACATTTTGCTGATGTTAACTGTCTACAGCAAAATGTCTCGTGGCCTGCCAGTTGATTACCCTGGTGGTGCATGAACCCCGTGGACCATAGGTTGCCTACCACTGATCTAGATTCTTGTTCCTCCAAAAATTGGGGAGAGCCTCCACACATAGTTCTGGGTCCAGCAAAATGTTGAAGGAAGGGGGGCACGCCACTTTATTCCCCCGGTATCATCCAAGATCTTAATGTGCTCCTTAATTCCTCCTACATCCATGGGACATTCCACAATTTAATCTTCCCAGAAGTTTATTAGCTTTCTTGGGACTCCCCCTCCCCTTTTTGATGGTCCTCGGTTTGTGCTTAAAGCACATCTTGCACATTCTTGGGAGATGAAGTACACTCTGGGATACAGTTTGTGAATTCATCTAAATGCAAATTGAACAGCAGTGATTCCCAACATACAATTATCTGAAGTCCTGGCCCATGCTTCTAGTGATGCTGTATGCACCACAAAAAGTAGAACCTGGTAAATCATATAAATTAAGATATTTTATCCATATTTCGAGAGGGTTCTAGGATGCCAATTTCTCTAACTGGACTTTATCCTTTTGAGATTCCATTCATCATTACTCATAACAATATAACACCCCTTCCCCCCCAAAAAAAACTCCTCCTTCAACCACAAGTACAATTCAAACAAGATTGATCACCTGTAACTTCTAAATGACTGGCTTGCTACTGAACTCAGATTTATGAGGCATATTACCCCTAACTAACTACTAAAAAAAAAAAAAAGGTCTCTATCAGATTGAAATGGTGTCATTGTTAGTTATTTTGTGCTAAAACTCTTGGGTCTAATTGTCACAAGTCCTGAGCATTCACTGTGTCAGTTGAAGTCAATGGAATTTGCAGGTGGGTAATCAACAGCATCTCTGAAAAAAACAGACCATTTCCTTTTAAACAACTAAATTGTGTTCACAACATACCAAGGTTTAGCTTTTTCCCTCAGCATGAAAATCCTTCTGAATGTATATTAGTTTACTCGTGACCACTTCATTAAAAATAAAACCCACTGCTTTTTTCAAATCTTCAGCTAGTTTCATAAGCTATCTATAAAAAAAAAGCCACAAATGCAAAAAGGTTATTAAAATGCTTTGCTTTGTTAGCGGCTATGCAGGTCATGGAGTTTGAGTAATGTGCTTTCTCCTGACATACCTGACTTATTTTAGGATACCTTCAATTATTTCAGTGAAGCTCTCCATGTCTTTCTGGCCTTTATAGAAAACAGAAGGCACAAAAGATAACTGATGTTTCCCCATCTGTTTCCTTAAGAAATGCCCTCTGCTACAAAGGACCCATGTGCAGACAGCAAAATAAGATCCACTTATCAAACCATACACTCAGTGCCACCAGAGAACCAAGCTGTGTTTTGATAAGGATTTCCTGGATGATGTGACAAAATTCTGCCTGCATCTCAGAGGTATCTTGGGCATCTGGAATACAGTGCTTCAACCAGATAATGAAAACAAATCACTTTTAATTAGTTAAGTCTTACTTTTCACCTCCCCAAATCCAGTTTTAAAAAAATCTCACACTGACATTTGAAAACATGATGTAGAACTATCTCCTAAAGGCCCCCAATGACAAGATTAAGTAGTGGCTAATACCCCTCCCTCCACACACACACACATACCTGCTGACTAGCATGTAAACATAGCACAATATTCAACATGCAATCAGAAGATCCACACATGATTTCTGTGGCGCAATACTTAGGAATTATAGGTCTTTTTTTGCAATTTTATAAAGCAACTGCAGCCATATGAAATTATGAAAAGAGGTTAACCAAGCTATAGCTAATTGCACATTTGCTCTAGTGAGATTAAGAAAGATGTTTGGTTTCAGATAAAATCTTGTATCACTGTTTTCCAAAGAAAGTTGAAGTTGGACATTTTCTTCTCTTCAGTAAAAACTTGATAGAAGGAATTTAAATGTGATGCGCTGTTGATATTTAGGAAATCATTGGATAACATCCCCTTTTGCACTAGGAGTGCAGTTTTCATGTGTCTTTATATGGAATGTGCAAGATGGGAAGTGGGGACTTCTTGTATGCTTTCTTCCACCTTATACACTCATGCAGAGCTCTGTTATGATCTGTCCCTAAATGAGATATTTGGTCCTCCCCAAAGCATTCCTCATAGCCTGAAGCCAAATCTCTGCCTTCCCTTTTCTCTATTTCCAACTATAGGACTAATTGCTTGGGGATAGTATTGACTCTGAGTTTGATAGTTTAGAAAGATTAAAAGAAAAACAGGACACATGAATAAGTATAACTATTGTCATGATTTCTCCCTTGACTCCGAGCTCTCGTTTGCAGCTGGATGTAATTATGTTAGGGTTACTCTTCTCAGGTTCCTTAAAGTTCATAAGTTCTCTTGGGTCTGATAATATCCCTGCCTTGGGCTAGTTCATTATTCCACACAGTGCAAATAGCCCTTGAAAGTCTATTTATCTCAGACAGAGTGCATATAGTAATAATAGTCCTAAAAACCAGTCCAACAAGTTATCTCATGCCCCAGCTCCAGTATCTGACACATCTGGACTTCTTTCACTCCACACACTTTTGTACCACAGCAGAAATCCCAGACATCTAACTGGCTTCTAAGCCTCTGCCTGGGAAAGGTCAATATACTAGTCCCTCCACTATGCTCCTGCTCTTAACTTTCTGCAGAGAACTGCCTCTAGGGACTTCCTTCCAATGACACCATCTTCCTATCATTTATTAACCCCAGCTGCTGCCCTGCTCTCTTAAAAAGTCAATGTGAGACACATATGAGCTGCCACAAGGGGAGCTACACTCACTTCACTTAAAGGGACCAGCCATCCTTTGATACAATTATAACTACACTAGCTTAAAAAACCCCAGTATGAATCTGGTGTGATGAAGAACCTATCCTTCCCACCTTATGAAATATTAAACAGTTACTGAGATACATTATAGGTGTATTTTGCCTTGTTTGGCCATATTCTAGTATGGTATTTTAGAGGCAGAATACTGGACAAGATGAATCAATAATCACACTTATTAACATAACAAAAGAATGGCCATATTGGGTCAGACCAATGGTCCATCAAGCCCAGTATACTGTCTGTTGACAGTGGCCAATGCCAGATGCCCCAGAGGTGAACCCTCCTCTGTCACCCACCTCCAGAGAAACAGAAGTGGTGTCGGAGAGAGGGCTTTGGTTTCTTTGACCATAGGACTATGTTCCGGGCATGAGGATTGTTAGGAAGAGATGGGATCTACCTAACCAAGAGAGGAAAGAACATCTTTGCGGGCAGGCTTGCAAATCTAGTGTGGAGGGCTTTAAACTAGGTTAGTTGGGGGACGGTGACCAAAGCCCTGAGGTAAGTGAGGAAGTTGGATACTGGGAAGAAACACAAGGAGGAACGAGCAACAAGGGAGGACCCCTGATTCGGATGGAGAAGGTAGGGCGATTAACTGGTTATGTAAGGTGTTTGTACACCAATGCGAGAAGCCTGGGAAATAAACAGGAAGAATTAGAAACCCTGGCCCAGTCAAAGAACTATGATGGGATTGGAATAACGGAGACTTGGTGGGATGACTCGCATGACTGGAGCACTGTCATGGAAGGGTATAAACTGTTCAGGAAGAACAGGCAGGGGAGAAAAAGAGGAGGAGTTGCATTGTATGTAAGAGAGCAGTATGATTGCTTGGAGCTCCAGTATTTAGAGGGAGAAAAAGAAATCTGATGAGGTTCAACAAGGAGAAGTATAGAGTCCTAAACTTGGGACGGAAGAATCCCAAGCATTGTTACAGGCTGGGGACTGTCTGGATAAGTAGCAGTTCTGCAGAAAAGGATCTGGGGATTACAGCGGATGAGAAGCTGGATATGAGTCAACAGTGTGCCCTTGTAGCCAAGAAGGCTAATGGCATATTAGGTTGAATTAGGAGAAGCATTACCAGCAGATCCAGAGAAGTGATTATTCCCCTTTATTCGGCTCTGGTGAGGCCACATCTGGAGTATTGTGTCCAGTTCTGGGCCCCCCACTATAGAAATGATGTGGACACATTGGAGAGGGTCCAGTGGAGGGCAACAAAAATAATAAAGGGACTGGAGCGCATGACCTATGAGGAGAGGCTGAGGGAATTGGGTTTGTTTAGTCTGCAGAAGAGAAGAGTGAGGGGGGATTTGATAGCAGCCTTCAGCTTCCTAAAGGGAGGTTCCAAAGAGGATGGAGAAAGGCTGTTCTCAGTAGTGACGGATGGCAGAACAAGGAGCAATGGTCTCAGGTTACAGTGGGAGAGATCTAGGTTGGATATTAGGAAAAACTATTTCACTAGGAAGGTGGTGAAGCACTGGAACGGGTTACCTAGGGAGGTGGTGGAATCTCCATCCTTAGAGGTTTTTAAGTCTCGGCTTGACAAAGCCCTGGCTGGGTTGATTTAGTTGGGATTGGTCCTGCCTTGGGCAGGGGGCTGAACTTGATGACCTTCTGAGGTCTCTTCCAGCTCTATGATTCTATGAGAGGCTAGGGACACCATTTCTATTCATCCTGGCTAATAGCCATTGATGGACTTAACCTCCATGAATTTGTCTAGCTCTTTTTTGAACCCTGTTAAAAGTCCTAGCCATCACTACATTCTCTGGGAAGGAGTTCCAGAAGTTGACTGTGCTGAGTGAAGAAAAACTTCCTTTTGTTTGTTTTAAACCTGCTGCCTATTAATTTTATTTCATGTTCTCTAGTTCTTATATGGTAGGAATAAGTAAATAACTTTTCCTTATTAACTTTTTCCACTCCAGTCATGATTTTACAGACCTCTATCATATCCCCCCCTTAATCCCCTCTTTTCTAAGATGAAAAATCCAAGTCTTTTTAATCTCTCTTCACATGGCACCCGTTCCAAACCCCTAATCATTTTTGTTGCCCTTTTCTGAACCTTTTCCAATGCTAATATAACTTTTTTGAGATGAAGCGACCACATCTGTACACAGTATTCAAGATGTGGCCGTACCATGGTTTTATATAGCAGCAATAAGATATTTTCTGTCTTATTCTCTATCCCTTTTTTCCCTTTTTAAAATGTAATTAGTAAAAACTGAAGGTCAATGCAGATTAAGTTGAAAAAAATGTTAACTTCCATAAACCCTGTGCATGCAGTCATCTGTTTACGTAACTGCATTGCTTCCTGATGGATTCCTCACATTCCCCATTTCCTGATGACCTGATGCACAGTTCCTCCAGAGATCATGGGCTTTCTGATTCCACTCCTCATAGTATACCTGCGTTCTAAATCAAGACATTTCTGACAAAACATATTTCAAAGAGAGTGCCTACAGCGGGGTTAGTAAAAGAGCCTCTGTGGGCCGGATCTGGCCTGTGGATGCCCTGCCACTCCCTCACCCCCAGGCCAATCAGTTCCTCCTCCCACACCAGGGGTGTGCAGCACTTAAAGGGGAACTGTTAATCTGGCAGTTCCTTCTAAGCACTGTGTGCCCTTTGCAGGGTAGAGGTAGGGAGCGAGAGACTTCATGCACTCCCCCTTCCCCCAGGCCCTGATTGACCTGGCGGGCAGGAGGTGTGAAGTCTCGTTCCGCCCTGCAAGGGACACATGGCACTTAGAGTAAACCGCCAGCTGTTCTGAACAGCTGGTGGTTGTCTTGTGGGGGGGTGGCGGGGGCAATGACTTCACACACTCCCCCCACCTCCAGGCCAATCAGGGTTTGTGGACGGGGGAAGCACAGAAGTGTCCTGTCCCTGCCCCTTCTGGAGCCACTTCAAAAATTTGTGAAGTGGCCCCCCCTTCTAAAATTATTGCCCAACCCTGTCCTAGAGCAACCTCCATCTGTCCTATCGAGGAAGTGGCCTCAGTGATATCAGCTAGGGGGCAATAAATAGCTTAGACAGACATCATTACATAATCCCACATTCAAGAGTAAGGGAGATTAAAACAAAGATTTCAAAAGTATACTGCTCTCCATGACAAAGATCAAGTCTCAGATGAGTTAATCAAGAAGAGTTTTAAAGTGGTAATGTAACAGGAAAGAAAACCAAAGCAGCCGCAGAGGTTATGAAAATCTCAGATGAAAAGAAGTCTATGATATAACCATTAGGTCATTTTTTTTCTTTATAAATGAAGCATTTGGATTTGCAACTTGTCCTTTGAAGTAACATTTTTTTAAATAAGTTTTATGTTGTATAAGGATAAATTACTCAGTGACTAGTAGAAGTATAAGAATGAGAATGCTAGTAATTCTCTCACTTTGGATGCTGCGAATCCCTGAAACCCACAACAAAATTAACCTATCTTCTGAAAAGGGGCCAACAGAGACCCTGCTCTGTTGAAGAGAATAGAAAGCTTTCTTCTTAGTGATATACAAAATACTACACAGTGAAAAGAGAAATTAAAGATTTGCAATTATACCACATGGAATTAATTCTCAGCTCTGAATTCCCACACCAATGTAGAGATATATGATGACCAAACCCCTAGGAAAATAGGACTTGTGTTTTCTACCATAATGGTTTCTTGCTAATGTTTCATCAGGTTACAAATCACATTCCTTTCATTAGGATATATATAACCAGTAGTCCTTTATTGATTTAAGCTTTATCACTCGATAGCGGATCACAGTAAGACGCTATGGAGCCTGTAACTAGACATCAGCCAACATTTCAAAAATGACCACTGATTGGGGAAGTACTTAACTTGATTTACTTTAGGAGCAGCAAAGCTGGGTAGCCTCAGCAAAACTGAGGAATTCAAAATGTGCGTCAGATTTTGAAAATGTTGACCTAAGTCATTGTTCTAGCCTTGGGAGAGGAACAAAAAGCATAATTGGAACCCAATCCAGAACTATGGTCTTAGCAGGGAGGCAGCAGCACACATCTGGAGCCCACTGAAGTCAAGGTAGCTCCATACAAGTCATCTCATCTAAATCAGTGGTGCGCAACCTTTTTTCAGCCACGACCCCCATATTTTATTGTACTCATGTTGTGGCCCCCAAGGTAATTTGAGCAGCGCAGCATTTAGATCCGGCCATTGGCGGCCCCGCAACATGGCACGGTGCTTAGATCTGGGCGGCCGGGGCTTATGCCCATCACTGTGACGACCCCCCAGGAAGACATCCGTGACCCCATTGGGGGTTGCGACCGATGGGTTGCACACCACTGATCTAAATCACAATGCAAAGTTAAACTTTAGACATTATTCCTGAAAAACTCAGAATATGTGAATAATCTGCTAAACTGTTCCTAGTTTTGTGTTTAAACCTTAAGGTGTATTACATTTCTATTAATCTCTGGAGATATTTAAGAGTAGGTTAGATAAATGTCTATCAGGGATGGTCTAGACAGTATTTGGTCCTGCCATGGGGGCAGGGGACTGGACTCGATGACCTCTCGAGGTCCCTTCCAGTCCTAGTATTCTATGATTCTATAAACACTAATAATGCTCCCTACTCCCCCCCCCCCGCCCCCCAAAAAAACCCTGTCAAAATTCTAAAAAACATAATACTGTGCATTTTAAGAAATGGTGTTTGTTTTAAAAGTGGTACATTGCAGGAACATATGAAGTTGCATATCAATGCAGGTCATAGATGACATTCTGGCCACAACAAAACCCATGGCAAAACACTCATTGTCTTCAATGAGACCAGAATTACCCCAAACACTAAACCTACACTAATGTGTCACTTAATATTGTCCTGGTTTACATTGTTTTATTGCTACATGGCTTATCAATTACAGTACATGCTCATTTAAAGCTGTGCAATGCTTCCTTAAAGTCATTTAGCTGCCTAGTATGTCTACTACTTATAGGATTTTCTGAAAAAGCAGCCTGTCCTTGAGGGGTGTTAGGACCAGGGTGAGCTAGCAGACCTCCATCCGCTCCCGTAAGTTCCCTGTAAGGTATGCAGCTTGGTAGCTGTAGATCAGCTGCCCTTGCCTTGCCTCCCCGATACTCCTGCCCTCTGCCTTGGAGCGGCTCCCAGGAGCCTTCTGCTTGCTGTGTGTGGGGAGTAGGGTTGCCAGATACTTGCACAAAAAATACCGAACATGACTGGAAAAAATTGGTTGAGCAAAAAAAAACCAAACACCACAACTGCACCAAAAAAAGAGTCTCTGTGCCCCCACACTCCCTCTGCCCCTGCCAGACGTTGCAGGGGAAGAATGTCCCAAGCAGCCTTCTGTCCAAGAAAAACAGAACATTTTCTGTTTTTTTTAACTGGACAGAGGCCGCAGATACCAGACACCTGGCAACCCTAGTGGGGAGGGAGTCATGGGGAGACGGGTGCTCATCAGGGCCGACTTATCCATTAGGCACAGTAGGCACAGTGCCTAGGGCCCACGATACTTTTAGGGGCCCAAGAAAATGTTTTAATTTCTTTTAAAATCAGAAGGAAAAAAATGAACTTTTAGGGTCGAAGAAAATGTTTTAATTTTTTTCTCACATCAGAAAAAAAACCGAAACTTTTAGGGCCCATGAAAATCTATTAAATTTTGCCTAAAACAGAAAAAATTTTTGAAGTATTTAAAGTTATATCAAAAATAATTTTTAATATTTTTTTTATGGAGGAAGGGGCCCACGAAGGCAAAAGTGCCTAGGGCCCATGAAAGTCATAATGCGGCCCTGGTGCTGATGTCAGGATGTCCCCTCTCTTCCCAACAAATTGAACCCCACCCCCTACTCCATAACTCATCTCCACAAAACATGATATCACTGCTACATTATAACAATCTGGGACTTCCTGAGCTACTTACAAGGGCAGTGTACTTGAAGTAGGGCCAGTGTACTAAAAAGGGCAATGTGTTTCTCTGTCTGCCTTTCTGTCAAATCCAGAGGGACAGTGTGAGTTCTTCAACATATTCTGTTTCTGCAGGAAAGTGTTTGTAGCCACTGCCCTGCATCTATTGTATTTACTCCCTCCTGCCTCAGTCCATGGTCCCTTGTAGCGTGTGAGGCTACATTAACAACATGTTAACCCTTGAGGGCTTAGCTAAGTGCTAGTTGTTCATTTAGTAGCAAGACATTCCCTAGGAAATATTCTACCCTCTGTTTAAAACATTTACAGCATATGCTACCTTTTCTTTTCCGAAGAAAAAAAAAGTTCCCTGGACCCTAATCCCCACTAGTTACACTAAGTCTTATGGGAAATTGGATTCACTTAACATCATTTCACTTAAAGCAGCATTTTTCAAGAACTACAACATTATGTGAAGAGTTTCTGTACTGTGATAGTCTATATCTCATGGCCAACACTGGGTTTTTCATAAGAGATATGTAAACCTGCTCCCTGCAATGCCTTGATTGGTTCAAAACAGTGAGGGAATGTTTTCTATAATCTTTGATATGGAAATCACATGCAAGATATGATAAGAATGTATTAAAGAATAATAGGGAATGAGGCTACCATGCTAGGGCAAGAATCTTTTTTCAACAAGTGTCTTGAGTAGACTGGTATTTTGCCACACTGTACCTTGGTATTATTTTTGTGACCAATCCTCTGTAAAAAAAAATATTACATAAAATGTCCTCTAGCCTCTGAGCCTGAATTTATTTCATATAGGGTTTTTGATGCTGTATAAGACTGGCTTTTAAAAATACTTATTGTCTTTATTACATTTTCAAGGATGCATTACAAAGATTAGTTTGGTACAGAGATACACAGCTGGCAGATCAAGACAAGGTTTGCATCTCAGGCAAATTCAAAATTTCATGTACAATGCTAATTTGTATCCATTAAGTGTTGCTACATCATTTGTATGAGCTAATACTAAACCATTAGGATTATTAAATTGGTTTTGCACTGCTTGGCTTGTTGGTTCACTTTCTTGCCCTCCTTCATAACAATACGGGAGACCTGGCTCTGTGGAAGAACATTACCAGGCTTCATTTACTTACACTTTCATATGACATCAGAATCAATAAGGCGTTCACACCCAAGAATCTCATTGTGAATATTAGACATTTTTTATGCTGTTCTTGTTGGTGGATCTGAACTTGACTATGTAAATTCATCAGTATAAAATGAACATGTTCATAAAGGTTATAATAATAAAAATACATATAATTTTTTAAAATGGGCACTCCATGAACTTCCTACTTGTGCAGATGACTGGACAATCTCGTGTCCTAATTAAATCACACTTAAGTTCAAGGGCCATTTTATCACTCAAAGATCCATAGGACATAGAAAAGATCCATAGGACATCTACGATCTATGTAGAACGTAAATACCAGTGAGCAAGGCGAACCCTTTATTTGCCAATCAAGCTAGATTTCAAGCTACTTGCGAGGACAAAGAAGCTCAGAGCAACCTTAGCTGAGCTTGCCCTAGGTCTATTTACTCCTGGATCATAATATCGTGCAACATAATTCCAACCAATTCTTTCCGTATAGTGCATATGAGACCTCTGCACTGCAGACTTTGCCAGTAAGGTAGGATGGGAAGGAGAAGAAACAGAGAGCTGTCAATGCAATACCTAGCAACTGGGGAAAGCATTGCAGGGAACAGCAGCCCTGGGAGGCAGATAGTTGGTAATGAACTGGACAGAAATAGGAATGAATGTAGTATCGATTTGGCTACAGTGTGAATATATTGTGAAAAATATTTGTTTTGAATATGTACACAGAGGAATCATAAAAAACCCCCACAAAAACAAAACAAACAGAACAGGAAAGTCACAAGACTGCTTTAAATAGCTAGGGTTGACCGTTCTTGGAGCATTGTGTGTAGATCTAGTCCTTAGATTATGGACAATGAAGAGAAACATTAAAAAAAAACCCAAAGAAAAGCAGCAAACAGTTGAAGTGTGGAGAAAACAAATGAGGCAAGAATGAAGGAATTTAAATGTCCAGTATAGGAAAGGGACGAATCATGAGGGCAGTCTAGAAATACAGTCAATATAATATAATAAAAAGAAAACAAAAAGTATAATACTGAGAAAGGAAGGAACAATGGCCTGAAGCTCAGATAAGAAAAAAAAAATAGGCTTGATATGAAGAGAAACATTCTCAACAGTAAGAATAATTGGCCAGATTCCCAAGGGAAAAGGGAAAGAAAATCACAGTCCATATTCAAAAAAAGGTTAGCTAGGAACTTACTGAGAATGATGCAGTGAGTAGTACTATGGGGGAGGGGGTGCAATAGAATAAGCAACCTTTATGCCCCGGTTATGATTCATCATAACCGGGGCATAAAGGTTGCTTTTATGATATGCATGAGATGAAATATTTAAGAAATAAATATGCATCTTGTAACAATTACATTCATGCAGAAAGGCAAGACTCCTAAATATTTTCTCCAAACAGATGACAGAAAAGATTTAGTGAACAATTTTAACACAGTGAACCATTATTTAATTTGGATTTTGTTTTTACATTTCCTAGACCATTATTACTGGGGTGCTGTTTTTCCATCTTGTATAGGGTTTACAGGTTTGTTCAATGACTTTCAGCACCTTCACTCCGAAAGTTGTTCTAATGCCACGATACATTGTGCAAGATTTTAGACTTACTCTTTGCTATCAGCCTACATAACTTCATAATAAAAACCAAACAAATGTGCTACTTGAGGAAGTGAGGATCATTAATCCTGCTACATGTTGCTTACTAAGTAGATACAGTTACCATTATGAAAAAGAAAAAAGCTTTAATCTAGGTTGAAAAAGCTGAAGATGAGATCTTAGATTTTTTTTAAAAATAATGTTTGAGTTCAGAATCTTGTTAAATCTGTAGCTAAAAATGTTTATTAGGTTATACAATAAAGCAGCAATTATATATCTTTTAGTGGCAAAACTGTAGCCAGAATGTTAATGCCATTTGTCTGAGTCTCAGTCATGAATTTGTTTCCAAGATTTTAATAATTGTGCAGGTCTCAACTTGGAAGTGAACTACCACCATGACCATCAGACCTGTATTTAATTCACAAATGACTTTTATCCTATGTTTTCTCCATTTTGCAGAAATGAATTTTGAAAGATAATACAATATTTTAGACAGACTGTATGAGAACAAGTTCAATGTTCTGTACCATTTATCTTTTAAGCTCTAAAACGATAATTACATTTAAATTACTCTTCAGTTCTACTGCATTAACATAATTGTGTGTCAACTAACAAGATGTACTTATTAAACGTACTTATTAAATGGGATATTTTTAGACTTGTGTTAATAATGAATTGCTAAAGTTACAGTAGATCTTGTCATACCTTGCCTAATAAGTTGTTCCTGCAAGAAGTGGTGCCATTTAAGCTTACAACTGTACTATTTTCTGTTGACCATTGTGAATTTGACTTTGCCATATGAAAAACATGGGATAGCAGCTCTTCAGTATTGTAGAGCTTCAATTCTTTTTGTACTGAATTCTGGTTTTTAAAAATGAGAAGAAGTGTACCCAGTGGAAGGGCACAAAACTATCTTAAAACAGTATGTGACTATTTTCAGTACACATAGCATACATAGCACCTTTAAACAGCTACAATGGGATCAGGAACATCCCTATAATACAACACCAATTAAGGACTGATCCTATTTTTTGCAGGGCTAGCAGACTCCCAATAAATGTACAAAAAGAATCTGGAGAAAGGAGCTGGCCTATTATAGTGTTTCAGTTCTTGCACCAGAGAATGAAAGTTTCATCCTCCTGTCACCACAATAATGTCCAAGAGACTTTTCCAACAAAGCTGAGAAGTAAAATCATGTCTCAAAAGCAGGCCTTCAAAAGCGAGACTTTAAATCAATTTCCCTTACCTAATATACCAGCTTCGTCACCTTCTTTCAAATAAATAACATTCTATCATAAAATCCTGCGGCAAAATTGAATCAAGATGTGTCACAAAAATTACAGGCAAAAAACAAATCAATGGGTCTTAGCTAAAGCCTGGTGATGTTTTCATGGTTTTTCATAAACTGTGTTACTTCATTTTATCCACATGGTGGGATCCTGCCCCTGGAGATCCTGGGGAGGACTGTGTTGCACACCGAGCCTGACTAGTAATTAGCGGACTTGTAATTAGCATTAGGATTTGGCACACAAGGATCATGGTGCTGGTAAGCTTTGGCCGAGCCACAATCCCCATCATGACAGAGGAGTGACCAGGCCAAATCCAAGCAAGTGGCAACTCTGCTCACTCAAATTTGGTCTGATCTCTCCCCTATCATGATGACCTGTAGCTTATTTTTCATCTGAATTTGTCTACCTTCAACTTCTAGATGCTGGATTTTCCTGTACCTTTGTATGTCAGATTGAAAAGCCCTCTATCAAAATTTGTTTCCCAGGAAGGTACTCACAATATATGATTAAATCACCTTATAATTGTCTCTTCGTTTAGCTAAATAGATTGTGTTCCTTAAATCTCTTGCTATAAGGCATGTTTTTAACCTTTTAATCATTCTCTTGGTTCTTCCCTGATTCCCCTCCAATAATCATCATCTTTCTTGTTTTGTGGGTGCCAGAAATTGCCATGGTCATACCAGGGCAAATACAGAAGTAAAACATCAAATATTTCCCTTGTTTATTCATACGAGGATTACATTAGTCCCTTTGGCCACACTGACAGCTCAAGTTCAGCTAATTATCACCATAAGATTTAAATTCTTTTCAGAGTCACTGCTTCCCAAAATACAGGATGGAGGACTGAGTATAACCTACATGATTTCTTCCCAGAATATATAACTTTACATGTGGCTACATTAAAACACAATTTGTATTTGTGAATAATTCTTCTAGCACATAATTGAAGCTATTTGTTTTCCACAGTCAAGTTGGTCTGTTGTATTGGGTCTTTGAAAAAATGTAGTTCTAGTCTCTACCTCCATAATTCTTGGGTCTTCTCTATTAGTTTCCAGGATTCGTTATTTTCTTTGAGCCAAATATTCAGTCAAAATGAATATTCAAGAGAATATTCAACCAGAAAATTAAATCCAACCTTAAGAATCCAAGGGCACTTGCAACTTATGGACCATTGACTGTTCTAATTAAAAATAAAAAGTGAATTAGAAAATTACTTACCTCTGAAAATAGCACTGCACATTTGCAGTAGCTGCTTTTCTAATCTACTGGATTAAGAATGTCAACATTGTGGATGGGCTTGCTGACCCAGTACAATACACAAAATATCACAATTATCAGCCAATGGAAAAGACTTCTTAGAGCATCCAAGCAATCTCCCTTACACTGTAGGGAACAATTCTACAGTGATTTAAAACTAGACTAGACAAAATATTTTTTTAAAGTTCTAATAAATGAGGCTCTCTCTACATTCCTTAAAAGGCTATTGCAAAGCCTAGCATCTCTCACAGTCAGGAAGTTTCTTTTTCTGATACTGTCTCTTGGGGCAGACTGGCAATCAAAATAGGCCCGGGAAATGGGTTGAGAATGGCCCACTTTTTCACATCAAAGAATTTTTTAAAAATTTACTCTTTGACCCCATTAGCCACACCCCTGACCCCTGTTAATGACATCTCTGACCCCCATTAGCCACACCTTTGGAGGTAGCACTCTCAGGGCGAGATGGACACATGACCAGAAGTAAAAGGTGTCATGTGACCCCTCTCTAAGGACTTTTCCCACCATCCTCCTACCAATAGGGATTAGTTTGGCCCCCACCAACCCCCCCTCATGCAACTATCCTGCAATTGCATTAACCCAATATGTGTCACATTAACTCGAGGGTGGGGTGGGGGTAGGGTTACCAGGTAGATCCTGCCAAAAAAACAGACACACTTGATCATGGGCGGGGGGGGCAGGGCTGGCTGGGAGGGGGCGAGGCGGGACCCAGAGCTGGCGGGGATCCAGGGGCCACAGGGCTAGCCGGAAGGAAGGGGGACGGGAAGCAGAGCTGGGCGGGGGCGCAGGGCTGGCTGGGAGGAACGGGGGCTGGGAGGAAGGGGGCTGGGAAGCAGAGCTGGCGGGGAGGGTGAAGCCACTGGCTGCAGCCGGAGTCCAAGGGGCCGCGCCCTCGGCAGGCACTACCTCGAGTTGCTCGTAGAAGCCGGAAAGGGGCGGGGGGAGGGGCTGGGAGCCACTCCCCCAGCCCAGCTTCTGCACGCAGCCAGAGGCTCCAGCTGGAAGGCGGGGCCGCGATTGGCGCTGGGAGCCTCTGGTTGTGTGCAGAAGCCGGGCGGGGGAGTGGCTGGGAGTCCCAGCCCCCGCTCCTCCCGGCTTTTGCATGCGACCAGAGGCTCCTAGCGCCAATCGTGGCCCTGCCTCCCAGTCACTCCCCTGCTCCCGCCAGGGTTCCGTCCTGCGCCCAACCAGGAATTCAGAAAATACCGGACATTGCACAAGTCCAGTATTTTCTGAATTTTTCTACCTGACAGACGGTGCAAATACCGGACTCTCCGGTAGAAAACCGGACACTTGGCAACCCTAGGTGGGGGCGGGGAGGGGCAGAGGTTGGGGGGGAAGTGTTCCCTCTAAGAGTTTCCTCCCATGAACAGAATGAATTTTGTTTTGTGCACCAGTACTGAGTTCATGTGGCTTGTTTGGATGTGCCACTGTGGCACCCAAATTATTAATAAATATCTTATAAACCTCTACCTTTTCCCTCTGCTGCCATGTCTCCTCCCCTTGCGCCTGCTGCCCCCCAACCCCTTACCCTCCTCTGCTGTCCTGATTCGGACTCCTGCCCTTCTCACTGCCCTCAGCCCTCCTGAGACCTGCCACCCTCCACAAGCCCTTCTCTCCCCCGTGTCCACTCCTCCAGTAGCCCCACTCTGATCATGTGTCACTACCCCTCCTCATCCCCTCTCCTAACACCTCCCTCTACACACCTGCCCTGCCTCTCTCCTCTGGTGCTGGTCCCTCCCCTGCAGGTGTCTGCCCTTCTGCTTCACCCCCAGAATCCCCTGGCACCTGCACCTTCCCTTAACCCTGCACCCTCCTGGTGCCTCCCCCTTCCCTCACTGCCCCTGCCCCCTTTGCCCTCTTTTTCCCTGATGCCCACCCCCTCCTCACCCTCCCCTCAGCACAAGCCCCTTCCTCTCCCACTCTTTCCCCCTATTTTTCTCCCTTCCCTTCCCCCCACCTTCTGCCTTCCAGTTTGTGGGGCTGGAGTTTGTGATCGGGCCCCAGAAGTCCAGATCCTGCACAAGTCTCTGATTTACCCCACACCCCGCTGCCAACCCTACATCCCCTCTGCGGGAGTCTTGGCGCCGACTGGCTCATGGGATGTGTCCAGAATTGTCCTGGGCTCCTCCATTTTCCTCTCCAGGAGGAGGGAAACAGCCTGGGGGGCCGGGGGACATGGGCACGCGAGGAAGGTCCCTAGGGGTCTGGGTGGGCCAGAGGGCTGGAGAAAGGCAGCGCTATGCTCTGCAGCCAGTGCCCAGCAGGGCTCTGTGGTCGCTGCCTCACAGCGAGGGGAACAAGACCGGGCTGCTTTTCCGAGTGACCCCCCCCGGAGCCAGGAGATTCCGCGTCTCTGTTCTAAGGGGCTAAGTTCGGAGAGGACTCTTTTAAATCTTCTCTTATAAAGTAACTTAAAAAACAGCAAATGGTCTTGTAGCACCTTAGAGACTAACAAAAACTCCCATAAATAGTACCATTAGCTATCCTGGGCACAAGCCACTTCTTCAGATGAATGGAGCAAGGGGCCCAAGGGTACAAATATATAGCAGAAAGAGAAAGGAGAGAGGCGGAGGGAAATAAAAACTTGACAATTAATGTGTCCATGCTAAATGAGGCTAACAGAGTGGGCTGTATGTGTTCAATACTTTTGACATCATTTGGGTGTTGACTATAATGGCCCATCCAAGAAATGTCTTTGTTCAGTTCCTGGGAAAATGTGTCAAATTTGCATATAAAGGCCAGTTCTACAGTTTTTCTCTCTAGTTTGTTCCTGAAATTACTTTGTAAGAGGACAGTCACTTTTAAATCCATTTATAAATGCCTGGGCAAGTTAACACAGCTACCTTTCTGAGTTTTACAAAGTAATTCCTTCAATCTATTGATTACTTCTGTCCTCATGACTGCTAGCATCACCTACAAATTTCTGTTCTCTGTGAATTTCATTAACATACTGTTTACTTCCTCCTCCAGATCACTGATGAACATGACAAATAAAGCAACAGTTCTGCAAATATGCACGTTTAATATTAAGCAGCTGAATAGTTCCTAAGATGGGTGCAAAACTGGCTGGATAACCGTTCTCAGAGTAGTTATGAGAGTGATGGTTCATAGTCATGCTGGAAGGGCATAACAAGTGGGGTTCAGCAGAGGTCTGTTTTGGACCAGTTCTGATCAATATCATCATCAACAATTTAGATGATGGCATAGACAGTACAATTATTAAGTTTGTCGATGATACCAAGGTGGGAGAGGTTGCAAGTACTTTGGAGTATAAGGTCAAAATTCAAAATGATCTGGACAAACTGGAAAAATGGTCTGAGGTAAATAGGATGAAGTTTAATAAGGACAAATGCAAAGTACTCCACTTAGGAAAGAACAATCAGTTTCACACAGAGGCTACGTTTACACTGTATTCCTCTCTCGAAAAAGTAATGCAAATGAAGCAGATCGAAAATTCAAATGAAGCTCGGATTTACAAATCTTGCGCTTCATTTGCATAATCACGTCTGAGCGCTTTTTTGAAAAAGGGTTTTTCGAAAAAAACCCATGCAGTCTAGATGGGGTTTTTTCGGGGAAAAAACCCCCTTTTTCGAAAGAATCCGTACACCTCATTTTTTCAGGAGTATGGGTTCTTTCAAAAAAAAAAAAAAAAAAAAAGGTGGTTTTTTTTAAAGAACGCCATCTAGACTGTGGGTTGTTTTTTTTTTAATCCTTTTTCTAAAAAAGCACTCGGACGCAATTTTGCAAATGAAGTGCGAGATTTGTAAATCCGTGCTTCATTTGAATTTTCTATCTGCTTCATTTGCATTCCTCTTTCGAGAGAGAAATGCAGTCTAGGTGAGCCAATACATAATGAGAAGTGACTGTCTAGGAAGGAGTACTGCAGAAGGAAATCTAGGGGTCATAGTGGACCACAAGCTAAGTATGAGTCAAGAGCGTGACATTGTTGCAGAAAAAGCAAACCTGATTCTGGGATGCATTAACAGGAGTGTTGTGAGCAAGACTTGAGAAGTCATTCTTCTGCTCTTCTCTGCACTGATTAGGCCTCAGTTGGAGTATTGTGTCCAGTTCTGGGCATCAAATTTTTAAAAAGATGTGGAGAAATTGGAGAAGGTCCAGAGAAGAGCAACAAGAATGATTAAAGGTCTAGAAAACATGAACTATGAGGGAAAGGTGAAGGAATGGGGCTTGTTTAGTTTGGAAAAGGGAAGACTAAGAGGGGACATAATAGTGGTTTTCAAGTACCTAAAAGAGTGTACAAGGAGGAGGGAGAAAAATTGTTCTCCTTGGCCTCTGAGAATAGGACAAGAAGCAATGGGTTTAAACTGCAGCAAGGGAGGTTTAGGTTGGACATTAGGAAAAAACCTCCTAACTGTCAGGGTGGTTAAACACTGGAATAAGTTGCCTAAGGAGGTTGTGGAAGATCACTGGAGATATTTAAGAGCAGGTTACACAGACATCTATCAGGGACGATATAAACCATGTTTGGTCCTGCCACGAGGCCAGGGGACTGGACGTGATGATCTCTCGAGGTCCCTTCCAGTTCTAGTATTCTATGGTTCCACTTCCTGACTTTAACCCTGAAGTCACACATGTAAGTTTTTGTACAATTAACGCCTGAAGACCAGACCTGAGAGTAGGCCCCCACTTCCCACATCAGTACATTTACCATGACCCTATGTTTGAAAATTAAATAATTATGATCTATAGCACATTATCTATACTATGAGATTTAGCATGCAAATCTTACAGTGCAACTAGCAAAAACTAGAAATAATTAGAAGAAAACCTCAACTGATCTAAAGACTGAAATCTGTCTGCCTAAAATAGAGATGGTGCTCAGATACTCTGGTGGGAGTTTAAAGAGATTTGTTGAATATTTTTCAATCAGTAATCTTCATAAATATTCATGGACATTTTTAACTAATATGCCAATCAAAAATGGGGCTAAAAATCACTGAATAAATTGTTCACTATGAATGGTTTGCCCAGCTCATACTGAGAAGGATGGTGGTTTCATATATACTGCATGTAATGAATGAATGAATGCATGCAGTCTCAGAAAGATCTTGCACCAGTGAAATTTGTAGATTGAAATATTAACATTTATATAGTGGTCAAGAGCTACTGAATAAGCGTCAATAGGAATGTTAAAAATATTGAGTTTTTCTATGCATTTAATTTTATTATTTTAAGCAAATATGCAAATAAAGGTAACATTCAACATACTGTTTTTAATATGCAAAACTCAAGAAATGTAAATATAAACATTAGTTTCATAATATCCCTAATTCACTCCATATTATGCATGATTTGGATTACTACAGTTTTGGTTATAGTTATATATCTTAATACCAAACACCTCTGTTTGACTCCCACAAAAGTCAATAAAGTTTGTCTAATTCTGCCTGTAGATATACATAAACTCAGTTACATTTAAAACCAAAATTACTAGTCTAACCATTCTTGGGCCAAATTGAATAAAGAAATAGTATTATACTATGAGCTCTAGAATGCCTCTTTTTGTGGAAAACTCAAAAAGATTTCTGCAGATATCCTGAAAGGCTTCTCTAGTGTAAGTTCACCTAGAATCAGTTCAAAAAGGAGGTTTATTACTACCACATAGACAGACTTGCAAGAGGATGTTGTGAAGATCAGGACTTTAACGGGGTTCAAAAAAGAACTAGATAAATTCATGGAGATTAGGTCCATCAACGGCTATTAGACAGGATGGGTAGGAATGGTGTCCCTAGCACAGGGCTGGGCAAAATACAGTGCGGGGGCAAGATCCAGCCTGCCAAGCCACCAGATCCAGCCCATGGACCACCCTGTCGGAACTCTCAGGCACACACCTGCACGGATTAAAGTGCAGTCCATGTTGATCTCTGCTCTGCAGGGTGGTGAAGCTTCATGCGATCTCCCTGTCCCCAGCCCAATTCTCAGCTCCTATTGGCCAGAAACAACCGGACAATAGGAACTGATCCAAGCCAATCTCTCAGCTCCTATTGGCTGGAAACAACAAGCCAACAGGAGCTGAGAGATTGGCCTGGGGGATGGGAGCAGTACAAATCTCTTTCCCCTCCCGGAGTTGAGAGCCATATGGAGGGAGCAGCCTGCAATTTCAAGTGGGGCTGCAGCAGGCAGGGAGCCCAGCCTGCCTCGGGGTGCTGCAGGGCTGCTTGCTCAGAGCCTGCCTCTGGCACCCTAGCCCCTCCCACATCCCAACTCCCTCCCCCAGGCCATCATCCAAACCCTCTGCCCCAGGTCACAAGTCCCTCCCAGACCCTGTACTCCCTACTACATCCCTCTCCCAGGCCAGAATCCTCTCCTGCACCCAAACACTCTCCCAGACCCTGCACCCCATTCCCCAGCCCCAAATTATCACCCAAATGCTCTGCAGTTTGCACCCCCTTTTGCTCTTTTTCTAGGTCACAGCCCCCTTACTGCTCCTCCTCCAGGCCAGAATCCTCTCATGCACCCATAGCCCCTTCCTAAGCCTAGACCCCAATCCCCTGACCCAAGTCACAACCCCGTCCTTTGCCCAAACTCCTCCTCAGACCTCACACCGTCTCCTGCACCCCAATCCCTTACCCCATGCACCATTCTGTGCCTAACCTCCATCCTAGACCCTGCACCCCCTCCACAGAAAAGTGCAGGCCCTTGACCACTTTCCAAAATCTTGAAGTGGCCCCCCGCCAATAATTATTGCCCACCCCTGCCCTAGCCTCTGTTTGTCAGAGGCTGGAAATGGATGACAGGAGAGGGATCACTTGATTCTCTGTTCTGTTCACTCCCTCTGGGTCATCTGGCATTAGACACTGACAGAAGACAGGATACTGGACTAGAGGGACATTTGGTCTGATCCAGTATGGCTGTTCCTATGTTCTGTTCTAATGTTGCTATAGTGTTATAGTGTAATCACACCTTTTCACAGCTGTGGAACTGCACAGAGCAAAAGTAACATTGTGCAGCAAGCTCCTAAATAATTTAGCATATTATATCATTACCTCAATCTGTAGTACTGTAATTTAATACTGGTGGAGGTTGTTTTCTTCTGTTTTGTTTTTACTGCAAAAGTACAAATCTAAATTTCATTTCTATCATGAATGTGTGAGTGAAACCTGTCAGGAGACAAGTCCTAATGGTGGACTAAAACTGGCATTCAGTTTCTCCACATCTTCCTCACCTATTATTCCAATCTCCCAACCCCACAAACAGTCTTTGAAGGATTAGTAATTTTCCAAATAAATGCCTTATCGTCTAGGGAGAAGAGAAGACCCTCACAAATTCTAAATCATTTTCTGAGGTCAAGAACTTAGACCCTTGACCCAGTTCATAATTTTCCCCTTATTTTTTCATAACTGGAATGTGTGGGCACACTTTACCCAGGCTCCCCTCAAAATTTCACCATTGGGTTGAAAGGAAAAATAATTAGAGAAAATGTCAGTCCAGACAATCTTTTCAATAAGTTTTGCACACTCCAACAGAATGGAAATGTGAAGGCAAACAGACTACATCAACATCACTTCCATGCTGACAGCTATTTTTCTCTAAGTCGACATAGATTTTCCTCTACTTTTGTTTTAAGATACTAAATTAAAAAATTAATAAGGGAGAACAAATAAGCTCATCTCATTTAAAGAAGTGGATTGTGGCCACAAGAGGTCATGATACTAGATATTTGTTAGTCTCTAAGGGTACGTCTACACTTGCTCCCTAGTTCGAACTAGGGATACAAATGTAGGCAACCAAAATTGCTAATGAAGCAGGGATTTAAATATCCCGCGCTTCATTAGCATGATCTCACCGGCACGTTACTCCACTCAACAGCTGTTTCGAAAGTGAAAGTGCGCACCGGGACGCATTAGTTCGAACCAAACCCCTTGGTTCGAACTAACGTTACTCCTAATTTTGGTTCGAACTAACGCGTCCCGGCGCACACTTTCACTTTCGAAACAGCTGTTGAGCAGAGTAACGTGCCGGCGAGATCATGCTAATGAAGCACAGGATATTTAAATCCCCGTTTCATTAGCAATTTCGGTCGCCTACATTTGCATCCCTAGTTCGAACTAGGGAGCAAGTGTAGACGTACCCGTAGTGCCACAGGACTACTCATTTTTAAAGTTACAGACTAGCAATAGCTACCGCTCTGAGACAGTTTATCTTTGTGATGTTAAATCACTTTACTGACCTCCATGATAGAATACATAGTTCTGAGCCAAATGCAGTATGTAGAAACAGTTATGGGGACTAAGGATTGAAATGGCAAAACTTGCACTCCCATTTCACTTGGCATTTGTTGGTTTTAGATGTCCCTTCATACTATTTGAACATTAATTTTTTGGTATTTAAACAGACAGTTTTTTCCCCTCCCTCTGTCCACAGTGATTGTGGCCATTTCTAGCCATTCTGTAAATTTGAGGTCCTTGGAGTCTTACAGCTGTGAAAAGTTTTTCTAGAAAGGCTGATGCTGCTTCCTGGATATAGAATTAACAGATTTATTAAGAGGAGGTTGGGGAGAGAGAAGACACATAAGGACATGTGTTGCAGGCGCATGACTGGTGAGTGTGTAGTAGAAAGTTTTGGTGAGAAGACAGGACAGTGGGAGGCATTTGCAGCTGGGAGCAGGGGAAAAGGTCAACTTCCCCACTTCTGCAGCAATGTAAAAAAAGGGCTAGGAACAGCTCAGCAGATGTTTTACAAAAAGATGGTTAGTAAACTAGATAGGAAGAATGGCACCACTCTGAGAAACTGCAGTTTTCAAAGGGTACCCTTGTACTCAGCTGACTGGTGGTTCCTTCGGTCTGCACAGGATGAGAAACCAATAGATATATGGATAGATTTGAAAAATAGGGACATCAGTGGTTGTCAAGGTAATACCGTCACCTACCCTGACTCTGTGACTGGAACTCGAGCCTTCAACAGCTACCCTGAACTTTGTTTCATTACAAAAAAAAAAGCATAATACAAAGTTTTCACTAGAAAAGAAGTCTTAATTTGTCTGAGTGTGGACCTATTGAACTGAAACAAACTCAAGGAATAGCTTTGCATCCTGAATAAATGTATGTAAGTTCTCCTTCCTGGTATCTTGCTGGTACCTTGCTAGCTCTACAACTATGGGCCTGTTTGAGTCAGTCATCAAGTAGTAGTAGTTTTTTTCCCCTACTAGTGAACCAGAGTAAATTAGTGTTTACAGGAGGTACTGGAGAGCTGATACAACTACTAAGCCCCATTCCTGCATGCTGGCCCAGAGCCCTGCCAGCACAAAATCCAACTGTTGCATTTGATTATGTCTTTTTCTGATACATTAAAGAGGCTTTTTAGCAGAACTTTCTTCCTTACCTATAGACCTGTAGACAATCAGATGTCAAGAATAAGCACTTTCGCACAGTATTTCACTTCCATTATTCTGTTTCATTTTTAATCTCATTTTTCTTCATGAGCTAGTGAGGGCTAAAACCATTAGCAATTATGAAGATGAAAAAAATTGAATTAAAGTAAGTCTACTTCTAAATCTTGATGAAAACTGGTTTTTTAAATAGCGCATAAAAATTCCCTCAAACATGCATCTTAAAGTATCACAATAAACCAGGATACAATACTGGAAATTTGAGAGATGGGGAGGAAATGGTTTCCCCTTTCCACAAAAAAAATTCAAGATCTCAAAACATTGCCCAGTGGAATGAAACCAAAACCCTTCACAATTTTTAACTGAGGACAAGTGAGGAAGTCAGGAGGAGAGAGAGAAAGACTTACCCTAGAATATTTTGGTGTTCAGGCATTTAAATAGGATGTGAGAGTCCCAGATACAAATCCTGGCTCTAACTGATTCAGATGAACTTGAGCTCAGGACTCCCACATTGTAGGTGAATATTGTAAACATCTGGCTCTTCTGGGGTGGGTCTCAAACTCTCCTGTTAGAGTCATTTCACTTTTTATAAATAAACATTCACTAGAATAAAGAAATAGACTTTATAGCCCTGTGGTTATGGTCCTCATAAAATGTGAGAGACCTTGAATGAAGTCTTTGGTCTGATTCAGACAGAGCACAAATGCAAACCTGGATCTTGCACATTCAAGTGAGTATTCTAGCTATTAGGCTATTAGCTATCAGAGTGGGCTGGTCTCTTTCTCCAGAAAGTCCATTCTGAACCCTAGATAACTTCTTAAGGGACATTTTGCAAAACCAACTCTTTCTGAATGGATGGTGCTGAGTCTGCATTTCCCAATAAAAACTGGTTTTGTCAAAACATTCCAGACCAGGTCTACTTTTGACATAGTTATGAGACAGCAGAAATGCAATGGAATAATTATTTCCATTCCCCATTGAGCAATCTATGAAAGGCAATATCTCTGAGTCTAGGGAGACAGTGGTACAGGGACCACAAGTGGCAGTGGAAGATTGTGTTATAACACAATGTGAGACAGTGCCAATTATATTTTTAAACAGCTATATATTTTTGCTCTTTAGGAAGGCTGCAAAGAAGTGGACATATTCTTCCTATTTGCTAGTAAAGCTTTTCTAATATACCTTTAACCCCTTAAGACTTAAGTAATGCAGATGAATTAAACCAGATGACTAGTCTGTTTATAAGCATAAACACTAAACTGCCAGGTTAAAGGAGCACAAGCTATAAAAATGGTTCATAAGATAACATGCATAATCATAAAAGAATAAGCCCATCTGCTAGAGTTCTACACAGCTCATTTGCTGAGTTCTACAGTGGGTGATCTTCAGTTGGCTGAGTTCTGGCCATACCAGCAACTGTTACAGCAGGGCATGTAAATTGCTGTTGATGGGTGTTAGGTGCGTAATTCTGCCAGGCTCAGTGCATCAAAAACACTTTAAAAAGTAAATGTGTTCAAGACAATATATTTAATGGCACTTGTTTATTGTCTGGAAAGTATTCCGTTATCAAGTAATTTAAATAAATTGCCCACACAACAGCGAGCAGTAAACAGAAAGTTCATGGGTCAAGCAAGTGTTGCCATTAAGCAACAGATAAGGTTAGAATTGAAACTGCAGATAGTGTGGTATCTTGCATCTCAGCTCATGCAATTGTCATTTGCATGAAATTTCCACTCAATTTGTGGAATAAAAAAACCATAAAAGTGTACCAATGACAATAAAAAGCAAGCTTTGTCGTCTCCTCGCTTGGTGCCAGAGATGAGGGCTTATTTTTCTCAACAGAATTATGAACACAAATATAAAAAAAAAATAAATGTGAAAGGAGAGACGTTACTTCATTAAAACAAATTTGTAAGTTTCTGGGAAACAAAGTTGTTTTGGAGGATTTTCCTGATGAATCTGGAAAGGCTTCTCCAAAATTACAGCCTTACTTGGGAAGAAGAAATGCCTAATGGCTTATTGTTTATGGTTGCCTGACGACCACATGGAATAATGAATGAGGCTTTGAAGCATATATACAAAAATGCCCTGAGATATAACTTGTTCAAACTATTGACCCTGCCTCACATGTTAAATGGTTCTGAGTATGGCCTCTTCTATTAAGGGCTTATTCAAAGCCCACTGAAGTCAACGGAAGCCTTTCCATCGACCTTTTTGGTATCAAGATGCAAGTGTTTATTTCTTAAAGTTACGATATCCTTATTCAGAAAAAAAACAGTCACAACCAGCATAATCAATGCTAATTAACAGCCATGGTAGAGGAGAGACTCAAACATTATTTGACCTTATGTAATCCATAAAATAAATTCTCCAAGAACATCTTTCTGTCACATAAAACAAAATCAAGAGGCATCATTGGTCAGACTGAAATTGCTAATGTCAGGGAAATAGTTTAACCTCATGAGTTAAAACTCTGCTGGCATTCACATTTTGACTTATGCTAGGATGGCAAGTGTTCCAGAGGACTTTGCCCCTTCAGAGAGCCTAGCAGTTAATTTGATCCCACCTCTCATGAGTCCTTGTATGACAATATACATGTAGAGCAAGCTGGACCAGACGGAACCATTAAGCTGAGCAGGAGAGAATTGGTTTTGGAGCACAAAATCTGCCAGGCCTGTAAGACATATGGAGAATAAAAAGGGGGGGGGGAGTGATTATGGGTGAAAGTAAAAATGGAACATAGCATATGTGATGCATCTTGCCAATTATAGCCCTTGTATTGCCTGAAGAATTTATCTAATTGTTTAGCAGAGCACTACACCAAGCACAAGCAAAGAAAAAATGCCTCAGAGATAGATAGTGCCTAGCATTGAGTGGATTCTGAAGTGGGAGGAGTGGGAAGATATAAGGAGTCTTCTACAGCTCAAGAATACTGGATCTTTAGCCTACTCTCTCTATTTCTGCCTGCCCTGTTCAGTGAGGAAAATGTCAACAGCATGAGATGTGCAGGTTAGTGAGAATTGCAAATACCCTATTAGGCTAGGAAAAAATACTCTGAGCTTAAAACCAGAATAATGAGGTTTGGTCCCATCTCTAGAGATTGTATTTCTGCACACGACCACACCACAAGGTTGTTTTTATTGTGTTTCTTTAAACCCACACCTAGTTTAATTGTCACAATGAGAACTTCCTTACGATAATATTTTATAGTTAAACCCCTACAACTTATTCTGCTTAGCCTAACACACAATAAAATAGAGTGTTTCCTATTTGAGATACTTATCATAATCTTCAATTACTTTGTGGCACATAGTACCAAGTTTGAGGAGTATGAGGTATGGTAGGTACAGGCTCAGTCATGTTTGAGGATAGCTCAGAGCAAAAGCAAGGCCACAGTCCCACAGCACTCTATGCAATAGTCAGGTTAAATACCTTCTTTCTGCCTTAAATTTGCAGTATTGGGCACAGATCAATGTGAAGTGGTGTGAACAAAGTCAGAACAAAATCTGTCCATGTAAGGATATGTGATATGATAAATACTGTCCCATTTTAAGACTTAAGAACACTTTTGTCCTAGCATCTGCAAAATGGCTGAATACTTTCCCATAATACTATCAAGTAATGGAATTCATTAGCTCTTACTCCATTCTGGCCTTAACAAAGCTATACTCTGATCATCAAATACTAGGGTTGCCAGATGGTTTAACCAAAAAATACTGAACATTTCCCTCCCCCCCCAAAAAAACCCCACTGTTGAGTAAAAAAAAAAAGGGGGGGAGACCAAAGTTGAGCCAAAAAAAAAAAAATACAAAAAAGACCAGCATGGGTTTGTTTTTTTGCCGGCGGCCATCTTGTTTTCTTACTCTGTGCGGGAAGAGAGCTCCCCTACGGAACCAGGTACGTGGGCAGGAGGGAGGGTTCGGGAGGAATGGGGGGGGGGGGGTCCAGGAAGGGCCCGGGGGCTGGGCCCGGTTGCTGAGTGTGGTAGGGTTGCCAGGTGTCTGGTATTTTTGCCTCCTGTCATGGGAAAAAAATCAGAAGATACCCGACATTTTAGGTGTCCAGTATTTTCTGATTTTTTTTACTGGACAGGAGACAAAAATACCGGACACCTGGCAACTCTATCAAATACCCATTCACTACTTTCCCTCTTATCCTTCCACCCGCTTCAGTCCATTTTACTACTCCAGCTACTTCTTAACAATAAACAACCAAAACGCTGACCATACATACAATGTGCCAAAAACACACAAGTGAAGATTTGAAACAGATAATAAATGAAGCTCACATACTCCCATGATTTGTTTAGATTGCAGAAAAACAAACCACAATGGTCATTTACGTTTTTATACTCTACTTCAATTACTTATCCATCCAAGTATGCAGAAATTGAAAATCATGACTATCAGTACACATGATCAGAGTTCAGAGGTGCTCAACTATCTAGCCCATACAGCTGCTGTAGTGGAAAATGAAAGTGGGAGAGCAACACAGTGTATATATAGCTAATGAAGTACTCACATACTTACAAGTCTGCCAGTGGACCATGCAGTCTAGCAACCTTAACTCAAAGTTACTAACTTTGTGGTAAGATATTAATGACATTAGATGTCTATCATAAATTATGCAGAATATAATGACTCGGTTAGGATTAGGAGTAAAACTTCATATTTACATTTCCAAACTGTCTGTTTAATAAGCAAACCTTTATTTTCATGTTAGTTTTTGTAGTCTTAACAGAGTGGTGAGAACACATAATTAGAAATAAATTTGGTGTTATATTTTCTTTACAAGCATATCTGAAAGCATATCTAAAAGATTAAGTATATTTATTAAGAGCAAAGAAAGTTTTTTGCCACCTCTATGTTTCCTGCTACCAAGTGCACATGAACATTTTTTTCCATTGGACAAGGTTGGGGAAAGTAATATCTTTTATTGTTTCTCTCACCAAAAGAAGTTGGTCCAACTTTCCACGTTTACCCAGAGCCCTTCTTCAGGTCAGGTTTTTTAATCTACAATCCTTAGTCCTGATTAGCTTGAAAATGAGTACCAAAGGTTTAATCCACTAAAGGTAACAGCATCAATGTTCTTATTCCATTCATTCTATTCAGTGCAATTTAGTGAGCAATTCACTTTAAAGCAGGGCATCTTGCAGGAATTGTAAACCATTTTTATACTTCATTTACATAATGGAGAAGATGTGATTTCAGGTCCTATGATAAATTCAGCACAAAAAGCTTCAATAATAAGGAAGTGAGCTGAGATCTGAGGTAAGGAACCTTAATTTCAATACTAAGGATCAAAAAAGCAAGCAAATTAAAGAATAAAGAACACATGACACAGCTTTAGAAGAGGAAGGGTGCTTATTCATACTTAGACACAATTGCTATCTCTATGTATTACTCAATCACAGTGGAAGATAATGATGCACTTAATTTCTGTTGTTTTGTTTTGAATATAGAATACTGTGTCCTCTAGGGAATACTTCCATGAAAACAATAACATTCTTGTGCAAGATCTTATCTGGTAAAAATAAAAGCCATGTTATTGTTACACAGAGAAAAGCTAACAAATAATCTGCACTAATTTTAAAATGATTTTCCCTGAACAAGTCCTACTCATTTTTCTGAGGCTTTTCTGTCAAAATAATACTGTACAGTATCTACTGCCCAAGCAGCTGACACAGTGACCACTCAATCGTATCAAACAACAACTTGTTCTTGGTATATATCATGCATCTTATATTTACCACATGATCAGAGTCATTACTTTCAGTTTCTGAACATATATCAATGAAGATTATCAAATATAATATTTGCACATAACATTTTTCCATTATTTCACACAACTCTTCTTATTCCAATAAATCACACCAGGGCATATATTAGTAGGATACAGATAAACATAGTTCATTGATAATGAAAATGAGATATGCATCAGTATCTCACTTCTGCACAACCTATGGTGGCTTCCACTATGTTAGTAGAGTCCTTTATTCAGACTAAGTGCTATGTACATCAGAAGGGGTATTTTTCAAAAGGCACAAATGGGAGTTGTGTGCTTACCTGTCCTTTACTTACTAAGTAAAATAGCTTTTAAAACAGTTCCTATTTTTGAAGCTTTTTACATATGAAGTTGAAATAAGGCAGACTATTTTTGTTACAGCTGTACAAGGGGATGACAGTTTTGATAGGAACTTTCAACTAGGCCTGAAATTTCAAATGCTCATGATACAGCACACCCTGAAGTATCGGGCCAGTTATATATTAGAGGTAAAATAGATGGTTGCTTGTAGTCACCAATTATTGATCTAGAAAAATACTTCCTGGCATCACATAGCGACTATGACTTGGGCAAAATATAACTATGGGCATATCTACACTTGCACCCTCTTTCGAGAGAGGGATGCAAATACAGCTGAGCGAAATTGCAAATGAAGCGTGGATTTGAATTTCCCATGCTTCATTTGCATAATCGTGGACCGCCGCTATTTCAAAATACCCTATTTCGAAATAACAAACGCTGTGTAGACGCAGTTATTTCGGGAGAAAACCCTTCTTCCAAAATAACCCTTATTCCTCATACAACAAGGTTTACTGGTTATTTCGGAAGAAGGGTTTTCTCCTGAAATAACCGTGTCTACACAGCGTTTGTTATTTCGAAATAGGGTATTTCGAAATAGCGGCGGTCCACGATTATGCAAATGAAGCGTGGGAAATTCAAATCCGCGCTTCATTTGCAATTTTGCTCAGCTGCATTTGCATCCCTCTCTCAAAAGAGGGTGCAAGTGTAGACATACCCTTTCAGAATATACTGAGCCTACACTTCTCATGCCAGTACTATTGAAAATAACTCCTCATAATAGCAATGTTCCTTCTAATTTTGTCCATCCATGTGAGGAACACATTTTGTTAGGTGTGCAGAGGCATGTGCAAATGTGCACCACTAGCAGAAACAAAAAAACCCCAGATATGTTATGTTTTAAAAAGTTACTGTATGGATAATTACTCCAGCCAGGACAACTTATGTATTTTAGAACTCAGTACTCAATTAAATTCAAGTGTAAGATAAATAAAAATTATGAAATGCATTGACCACTCAGAACACTAAAATAATATGTTTTTTAAAGAATAAAATTATAGTGAATATACGTGCACTGAAGGACTCACCATGTAGTAACAACTCCACCATGAAGAGTATGTGTTTTGGAAGTCAGAGTGACATAGAGAAAGGACGTACGTGTGTGTGTGTGTGTGTGTGTGTGTGTGTGTGTGTGTGTGTGTGAGACACACACACACACACACACACACAAACTGTGTGTATACACTCACTGAAAGTCCTCCTGCTCTGCTCTTGAGCCATATTGTCTCCCCTTCCCTGCACTTACTCCATCTCTGAGACACACCTGAACATATGCTAATCAGTTGGGCAGCATGTGAATCTCTCCTGCTGGACTGCCCAAGCACACAGCTTACAGGGAACACAGGCAATGTCAAGTAATTCTTCAGAATATTTCAGCATTATAGGATGTAAGAATCATAGCTAAGTAATATTACTTAGCTATTAAATAAATGCTTGTCACCAGGAAATCTCAAAATGCTTCACCATCTTTAATGCATTTCACAACACTTCCACGAGGAAAGGAATATTATTGTTCCCATATTTTAAGATGGGAGAATTGAGCCAGAGGGATAACTATGTGACTTGCCCAATGTCCAATAGGAAGTCTTAGATCCCAGGTTATTAGTGTCCTATCCAATGGACCATTCTTCCTTTGACAACAAAAATCAGGTCTAGCAATAGACTCTGTATAGTACAGGAAACCATTCAAGTGGAGTCTGTTTCTGGATCACAGCCTTAAATTGCATACTTCCACATCACAGCTAAGATTAATATTTTGAATATTCTGTTTAGAAATAAAACTGTGTCTTTAGGAATTAAAGCTGGTAGTCTTTCATTATTTAAGGAAAGGGTTTTTGTTTTTGTTATTTTCTTAAACAGAGCTTTTATATGCGGCCAATCTTTCCTTCCAAATCCAGGAACTGAGGGGGATTTCTCTGGAGAGAGGTTAAATAATAGCCTTAGACACAGTTTCAAAACAGAAATGGGGAAAATAATTTCATTTTAAATTAGCCAAACCGGAGGTGAAAGTAAGAAAAGAATACAAACAAAGTAAGATGAAAAAGAAAGGTAAAGTATTTTATTACACAAGAGACTAGGAAGTTTTTTTTCATATATATATATATATAAATAAAAAGAACTGTGTTCCAACGGTGGAGGGAATTATTAATGCAAAGTAAGTTAGGCAATGCAAAAGTTAAGAGTACATTTTTAAAATTTTTCATACACTGTTTAATTAAGTATCATATACCATTATAGTTCTAATTCTGTATTTTCTGAGCCAGTCATTAGCTTAGACTTTCTCAAAATTTGAGTTGTCTCCAGACTATAACCTCCATAGAAGAAACTCTTCCTTAAGAAGAATATAACATCAACTAGAGGACTGAAAAATTAGGAAGGAGCAAGACAGTTTACAGAATATAACAGAAAAACGTGTACCTGCAGAAGCTGGCCATTTTAGCGCCAGAGGTGCTTTGCTCTCGCTAATTTAAGAGTGACGAGGATTGTATCACACTTTACAGGTATATGGGCACTCCCTTCACTGGACATAAGCGCCGTAGGAGAGAACCACCCCTTTAGGTTATGCCTACATTGCAATTAGACATCCAGGGTACTTCTACACAGCAGGGCAAGTTGAATTAAGCTACACAACTTGAGCTTCATCAATTGTGTGGTTTAAGTTGAAATAGCTAAATTCAGCTTTAGGCACTGTGTACACAGCAGAAAGTCGAAGGAAGAACACACTTCCCCTGAATTTCCTTACTCCTTGTGAAATGAGGGTTACAGGAGTTGGAGTAAGAAGCCTGTTATTTCAAAATTATTTCAAAAGTAAAGTGTGTAGATGCACACTCTACTTAAAAATAATATGAGTTATTTCAAATAAGTGTGCAGTGTAGACATAGCCCCACAGTGTAGACCTGGTCCCCGTGCCAGCTGATTCAGGCTTGTGGGGCTCAGGCAAATGAGCTGTATAACCACACTATCAATGTTTGCTGCTGCAGCCCAAATTCTGGGGTCTTCCTACCTCACAAGGTCCAAGACCTGTGCTCCAGGCTGAGCCCAAAATGTCTACATAGGAATTGAACAGCCCCTTAACCCCAAGTTGGCTGGCATGGGCCAGCCACGGTACTTAATTGCAGTGTAGACATACTCTTGGGGCATTATAGATATTTAAGAAATAGACAGATTTCCACATGGCACTTATACAGAGATCTTGCTACGAATATTAGAAGTGATACTTAGAGCTGAAGTGAGTAATGAACCTCCCAAAGCTATTGAGTTATTGATGTGGATGTAAGGAACGCTTTTTAAATTAGCACAGAGCCTGTTTCTTATTAAGGATTATTTACCTGTAAAATGTACTATTAGAGTTCTCTGCATGTGGCACACAGTAGTTTCATCTTGTGTGGGCTGTAGTATTTTGGTGTTATTTAGGTTGCTGGGTTTAGTGTACAGATGCTGGGAGTTGTTGGTGGGCAGTGGTAACCTGAGAACAGATTAGATAAACTAGTGGTCCCATGTGACCTTAAATGCTGACTCTAGCATTTATATTTTGTGCAATATGATATTAAAATGTGAATGAGGAGTATGTGATGGACCTCCCCCATGCTTTATGAAATGGACTTATGGACATGAATACACAACTCAAAAGTGCTTTGGACAAATTGGTTCATGTAACCTAACAATCTTCATGTCTTAACCCATTGGATTTGTTTATCTTATTTTGGTGTAGGTATCATTCTTGTGTATAAAATTAGACATATGGAGTAGGGAATACTTTATAGGTTTTAAATGTGTGAAAAAGTCATCCAGAGAAACCTCAGTGTCTGGGCAATTATATGCAAATAGCCTTTTGTCCTTAAGTCTTACCAATGGTTGGTAGGGAGCAGCCAGGTGACTCCCCATGCAGTAAGAGAATCTTTAAAAACAATGGGAAATTAAGGAGTCTTTGGCAGGCAGATCTAGGAGAGTGAACCAGAGACCCTAGGGGAAAGTGGAGATTTCCCTGGTTTGAAGGTGCAGCTAGAACAAAGACAGTTTTAGGGTGAGTTTGTAATAAGTTTGTACAGAGGATTTAGTGGTAGAATTAGGTAAGCATTTTCTGTTTTTAATTTGTAATCTACTTTGATCTGCCTGTTCTCACTTATAACCATTTAAATCCTACTGCTTGTACTTAATAAAATCACTTACTTACAATCAAGCCAAGTGTAAATAATTATTATCTGGGGGAGCAATCAGTGTGTACATTCCCCCTTTCATTGTTAAAGGGGGCTTAAATACACAGTTCATTTGGGGGTTTTTGATCCCATTTGGGGAGTGGTATCCCAGGAGGCTGAGCCCAAAACTGCCCTCTCTTTGGACCTGAAGAGGTTCAGTGTCTGTACTGCTTCTTGGGGTAGGGTGGGGTGGAGGAGCAGTGATCTCAGCTTGGTTGGGGGGATACCAGTGGAGCTGGCCCAGCAGGACTGAGCGGTGAGAAGCTCCAGAGATCATGAAGACGAGTGGCAGTGGCTGTGTCAGCACTCTTGGAGGCACCTCCCTCACCCCATCACAGAGTACTTGGAGCTCCATCTCTCCATTACAATCAATGGGACATTACACAAGAAGGATTTTTTAAAAAGTGGATGGTGGTCTCTCCAACAAGGGAGAACAATAAATGGTATTCCTGCCAATGGGCCATTGCCCAATTATAAATGGCCTTTATTACAGGGAGACTCAGTACAGTCCCAGATTGTGTAGGAAATATGAAACAAAACCAGCCCTCACTTCCCAAACAATATCCTTGCCACCCTCAGAAATGAATTAAATACTCAAAGTCCAGCTCTTGCTTTAGATAATCTATTTTACTTCCTAAGAGCTCTTGTCTCTCAATTTTAGCTAAGCCCTGGACTAGGAAGGTTATTTCAAGGTTTACCAACCTCAAGCATAGTTAGAGGGTTGTGACTCTTCCTTCCTACCTGAGAAGAGTTATCTTAAAACAGATACTTCCTTGAATTTCCTTGGTCCCAAAATACCTCATTTGCAGAAATCATCCTTCCCAATCCACAGCTCAGACTGTGTTTGGGGAGAATGAGTTTAAGTGCTTTTTAATTTTCTCCCTTGTTAGTTCACTTGGGAATGGCATATGCGCACTCCATCATGCCAAGCATGGGAGAGTCCTTCCCAAGGAATATTTATGTAGAAAATAATGAGTGAGTGGATTGTTGGCATGCTGTGGGGGAAAAGAGAACATGTACATTTACAACTAGGATTACAAATTTAACTTAAGATCATCTAGTGCCTCAAATCCACACATTCTGATCCTCTCTTTCTATGAACTGGAAGACCAAGAGTTCTTTGATGTAACTGAGACCAACCTGACAAAATCTTAACCTCATTGAGAAGTGAAAGCAACATGTTTAAATATCACAGATAAATGAAATAATTCCCCCCAAATATATATTTGGTGAATTTTGATGCACCACATAGAAGCACACTGTTGAAGTATGGATACTCCTACTGGAGGTTCCATTATTTTGTGAAGGGGGAAAAAAAAGAGACCAGTATTAGCTTTCTTAATTTACAAGAAATTATAGTTAGTGACCTTTCCAGTTATCCGAGTTACAAACCCCAACAAGCCACCCTTTCTGTATGCAATCACGCCTTAACTCAAGATGAGAAATAGTCCTTTAAAAAGCATCATCTAGATGACAGCAAAGGACCGCATATAGTACATTTCTGTTACACACATTAAGAAAAGCTTTTCTTAATGAATGCTATTTGGGCACCAGCACTGGTATGCATATACACAGAGTGACAGCAGATGGGAAATAAAGTGCTCTTATTTCAAGATAAGCCATAGGTATTCCAAAAATAAAGTCCATTGTATTATAATTTGTCAAAATAAGAAGAACATTTGTTTTGTGTGATGATCCTAGGAATAAGAATCCAAGTCAATAGCTTTCTTTGGTGCTCCCTTTTTAGGGAGTCATGGTGCTCTGACATTTTCTAGTCTATATAGGTCTTATAACACCCTAATCACCTAACATACGAGTGCCTTTAGTAATGCATAAAGAATGGTGACAACTTTTGACATGTGGAGCATTCTCAATAGTGTGCTCATGTTCTAGAAGTCACATACAAGCACTCACAAATCTGTGCTACCAAAAAAAATCATGTAGCATAGTCCCCACACAACAAAACTTAGCTTTCTCAAGTGTACTTTCTATCAACATAATCACATAAATAGTTACATCACCAACAATACCAACAACCAATTTCATGTCTTAACTCTCACCCATCATATTCCTCAAACGTACTCAGATTCCTTGACTACACAGATAATTTCCTTTTAATTCCAGCTACATTGCATACACTTAGGCTGCTTCTAGACTGGCATGATTTTCCGCAAATGCTTTTAACGGAAAAGTTTTTTCATTAAAAGCATTTTATGAAAAGAGCGTCTAGATTGGCACAGATGCTTTTGCGCAAAAGCGCTTTTGCGCAAAAGCATCCGTGGCCAATCTAGACGTGGTTTTGCGCAAAAAAGCCCCGATCGCCATTTTCGCCATCAGGGCTTTTTTGCGCAAAACGGTTCTCAGTTGTGTACACTGGCCCTCTTGCGCAAAAGCATTTGTGCAAGAGGGCTTTTTCCCGAGCAGGAGAGTCATTGTATTTGCGCAAGAACACTGACGATCATACATTAGATCGTCACTGTTCTTGCGCAAATTCAAGCGGCCAGTGTAGACAGCTGGCAAGTTTTTGTGCAAAAGCGGCTGCTTTTGCGCAAAAACTTGCCAGTCTAGACGCAGCCTTAGAGGATGTGATTTCCGTGTTGTATGCAAACCAGCCAGATTCTCTGCTACTGTGAATGGGTAAAAAAGTCAGCCTACTGAATCAAGGAAGCTGTGTATTTACGCACACACCTCCTGATTATTTGACAACATGGGGGATATGAATATTATTTGGCTAATAAGGAGTTTTACTTTAGTTAATTGAGAGGGCAGGAGCTATACATCAGCAGGGTAGCTGCTTGGGGGCTGAAGGCTCATTGTCCTACTCCTTGCAGTCTTGGCCAAGGGTCTTTGTCTGCCCTGCTCACTTCTGTGATAGCAGGGCTGCAGAGGGCTCCCTGTGCTACCAAAGGGTCAGTGACATCCAGTCCCTGCAGAAGCAAGGTACTGAAGAGAAGGCTGTGGTCCTGGTGGAGCACAGCTAAGACTCCTGACCAGCACCCTACTCTGTCCAGCCAGGATTGCAGCCTCCTTCCTCCTGCACCTTGTGCCTGCTGGGATCGGGTGTCATTGGCCCAGTGGCTATGCAGGAAACCCACTGCAGTGCTGCTGTCCCTTCCCCATAACAGCAAAAGGCTTGCTATACTGCTGAAGAAGCCATTCAGCAGCAGCATGGCCTCCCCCAGGGCCAGGAGTTTGTCCTCCTTCCCCTTGTGGTCCTGGCTGATTGTGGGGGCATCTTTGCTCTATTAGCCAGATTTTCACATCAGCTGAATCCCTTCCTTGTCCACCTGCATGCGTTGCAGCTAAGGGCATATATCTCAGGCATGGGCTCAAGGAAGGGATTTAGATGTGGCAGCATGGCAAACAGGGTTTCAGATAAATGGGTGTATACCTTCAAGAAAAGGGGCCTCAAACAACTGAAAGAATTACACAGCCCAAGTTTATAATATTATTAAACCACGTGAATCTGTAAGCAGCAAGAATGCTGGCTGTGTAATTCCTTCAGATAGATATATGAGGCTTCAGTTTGGAAGCCACACAGACTGCTGGTATAAATTGGCATAGTTCCGTTGGAGTCAGAATTGTTGGGATTCAAAGAAGCCACACAGATTTGCCTTTTCAAGAAGAGGACCAAAATTTACTACCACTATAACCAGGTGCAATTAAATTCAAGTCAGTGGAGTCAGGCAGGCTTAGGCAATCATGGAATTTGAACCAATGCCTGGAAGACATTGTTTCATTTTATTTAACTGATGTTACTAGCTAATTCAGTTATCTCAATTTGACTTTCTAATGTGATATGCCAGCCATAAAAAGTGGAATGCAAAACTTGCAGTGAGTTGATATGAATTGGCACTGGGTGACAAACATGAAGTTCTCTGCTAGGTTCACAAGAAATATTGATTTGGTGCATACATAATGTTTTATGCGTACTATTGACTAAGAATCAGTCTCTTCTTCTGACTTAGGACCCCTCCTTAGCTTTGCTGTCCTCTTCAATCCTAACATCTACTTCACTTACTCTCACCGCAAACAACATTGAGCATTCTTCATGTCCCAAAGTTACTGTAGATTGCTGCAGATATTTTCCTAAAATTAGGATTCACTGCTTTGATTAGTAGTCTCTTCTGCCAGCCAAGTCTTTTCCTACTAGTAGATCAAATTCAGCCCCAACTATCAGGCCTCATTGCAAACTTAAAGACAAGTATTTGAAAAGTTAAAAATACAGTAATTCACTCGGTTGCTCTAAGCATAAGTAAACTGTGAAAATTTTGGATCAGTTCTGAAGTCTCTTGTTATTTACAAAGAAACAGCATAGCACCTCCCACCCACCTAGCTGGCTTCAATCCTGTTTCAGGAGGAGAAATTCCTTTGTGGGGAGAGGATGGGTCAGGTGCTGTTCCTATTTAATTCTAAATTCCTCTGCAGAGATGACCAAGCAAAGCAGTAATCAGTGCCCGTTTTAGCCATGGGTTTTGTGATTGTGGACACCAGTTCATTGGGAACTGGATTGAGGCCACTGAATCGATCCACTTAATACTCCTGTGTAGCCTGTGTTTGCTCTGAACTGGTGAAAAGAGAGAAATGGATGGATGTTGGTTTATGTTCCACTCCAGAATGGAAAAGCACAACTGGAGCAGAAAAAATTAAAACCAAAACAATGGACGACTGGACCTAAGGGTAAAATAGAAGTTTTGTCTACAATACAAATGCTTCGTAATTTATATCAGAGCCCTCTATTGTGCATTCAGCATATTCTAATAGGATTTTTCCTCTTAGCATAGTTACACCACCTCTTTCCATGACATTGCTTCCAACAGGATAGCTGTTCTTTTGACACAGTTGTGACTGCTGGTTTTGCCAGTATAGCTCTATCAGCTAAACAGTGCATTTTTCCCCTCATAGCCTCACAAACATAACTATGCCAACAAAACTTTGTAGCATAGACTCTCAAAATATGTTTTCTCCAAAGGTATTCAAACTTTTATTGGCTATTTTCCCTTTGTCTCCAGGAAAGATACACATTTCATGTAAATGGATATACATTAGCGTAACTACGTCAGTTCTGCATATGGACCAACATGTCTTTTAGTTCTGAAAAAATGTTAACAGTGAAGAAATTTTAGTTATATATCATAACAGAATGATGAAATTACAACCTGATTACACTGGGATTCAATTTTTACTATCAATTACCCTTAATTGCTATAAATATTTTTTTTAAATTAGGTACATTAGCTACATGGTAGCTGCACCTGATTAATCTAAATCATTCATTTAACCTTCCAGTTCTATCAATTTGGTAGTAATGAGACATTTCAAACATAACTACAATGTAATTGCAGTGTAATTAAGGTCACTGTATTGTAAAGTGTAATAGAGATTTTAAAATGTTGAACATCTGGGGAACACCTATTAGTTGTACTGTGGTCCTTCATCAAGGAAACAGGAGCCTCTAAATGTGTTTTGTTTTTTCCTTTAATTTCCAGTTCAAGAATAGCATGCAAAGAGGCATAGTTGGATTTTTTTTGGCGGGTTCTTTTCCCCTCCCATACGTTTATCGTTTGCAGAGTCTTCATGAAGGAAACAAAATATTAACCATGTGTTCAGTTGATATCTGATCTACAAAGAAGCTTACTAAACCCAGATACATTAATACAGCTCCTTTCAGTATAAATATTATCAAGAGCTTTACAAAATTTGAATTTATAAACTGTATTAAGAAAAACTACAGGCACCACTAAAAATCTAGTTCCAGTGAAGTGAAACGCAGTATCTGTTTAATAATAAAAGCCAGCTCTAATCCACAAGTTGCCGTCTGCACCAGGAACATGAAGAGATCACCATGTTCAATTGCTTCCGCAAAGGACAAATTGACAGGAAGTATCTCCTCCGTTAGCATTTTGCCAGGATTATGACTAACATTCCAGAAGCCAAAACAGACTCTAGACATCTTTAAATAACAGAAGTGGTCAGGATTTCACTTTTCTCTTTTTGAAACAGCACTTCTAGCACCATAGTGATTGGAAATCAGTAGGTATGACTAACAGGCAAAATAGTTAGATACGTGGCAATAGTAAGATACCTGGCTATCATTTGTTTCTTTGAAAATTTCCCCCATTGGGCATTTAATACATTGAATTTTAGTGACATATGAAAAGGGAAACTGATATTAACAGTTCCTATATAAGGAAAGCAATTTAATCTAGATCCGGATACTGCAAATGACTACATGAAGGCAAACCATTATATCAGCACAGACCACTGAAGTCAACAGGGCTTCACATGAGCACACAGAGCTGTTCTATGGTCAGTTCTGACCCTAACTCTGCACATTTTCACTAAAAGAAGCATCAGCAAGAGAGCTCAGGTGCTTCAATTGTCAGTCCTTGGATCAATCTTGTTCCTGTCTTCAGGGCTGCTGACAGGACTTCCAGCCCCTGGCCAAGGTGGGGGGCCCCAGCTCTGGGTCCCCTAGAGGGGCAGGAGCTGGGGTGGAAAGAATGTGACTGGGGCTAGCCTTCCACAGCCAGCCCTTCAGGGTACATCTAGACTGCACTCTAAAATCGAAATCAGATATGCAATTTGCATATCTGATTTCAATTTTATTTCAAAATAGGCTATTTTGAAGTTTGGCATACCTACACGGTGCCAAATTTCAAAATAAAACACTATTTTGAGACATCCCTTATTCCTCATGGAACGAGGTTTACAGGGATGCCAAAATAGCGCATCCGTTATTTCAAAAATTATTTTGAAATAGCAGATGCGTTCCTTGGACGCGGGGTAGCTATTTTGGGATACTGCCAGTATCGCGAAATAGCCTTGCAGTCTAGATGTATCCTCAGCACTGTCCAGCCTGTGTCACCTGGAATCAGAGACTTGCTAGGATAAGTCTCATGACCAGATTATTGATAAAGAGAGATATATATTTTATTCAGGAAGAACAGGTGGGATAAAAAATAAAGAGGATGTATTGTATTATATATAAAGAATGCAAACACTTTTTCCTGCAGCCTTCAAGGATGCACAGGGCAAAGCAGTTGAGAGTCTCAGGGTAAAGATAAAAGGAGAAAGACAGGGGTAAGGCCATTGTTGGGGTCAAATCAGGAAGATATGATCAAGGCATTTCTAGAATACGTAACAGAAATAGCCAAAACACAAGATTTAGTAATGGAGGACTTTAACTGCCTAGATTCTGTTGGAAAATAATATGAGAAAACAGAACATGTACAGTAATTTCTAAGAATGTGTTGGGGACCACTTTCTGTTCCAAAGCAGAGGAAGTAACCAGAGTATGAACCATTTTAGACATAATTCTGACTAACAGGGAGGTTGTGAATATGAAGCTGGAACACAGTTTTGATTAAAGGGTTCATGAAATACAAGGAAAGAGGAAAGCAGGAGAAGGATAATGAACTTCAACAATGCAGGGTTTAACAAACTCTGAGTGGTAGGTAAGATCCCTTCCCAAACTCTGAATGGGAGTTTGAGAGATCTGGTAATTTCTCAAGGATACAATATAAAAAGCACAGCTGCAAACTGTCTTCATACAAAGGAAAGTTAGGAAAAAAGTAGTAAGAATCCACTATGGCTCCATCAGGAGTTCTCTAATGACCTGAAACTCAAAAAGGAATTTTACAAAAAAATTGAAAGAGAATCTGCTAAAGATTAGTACCAAAGAATAGCACAACCATGTATGAACAAAATCAGAAAGGCTAAGGTACAAAATGAGTTATATGTAGCAAAAGATACATTAGGAACAAGAGAAAGAAGGACAATATGAAGGTGTTTATTGTCAATATTGCTTTACATTAATATATTAATGGTGACCAATACTTTATAATATTAGCAAGAGGGAAGGAATGCACGCAAAATAAGGAAAGAACAGGTTAAAGAATATTTAGTTAAGTTAGATGCACTCAAGTCAGCACGGCCTGATGAAATTCATCATTGGAAAACTAATGGTTTTGAGATTGCTTCAGCTATTACCTTTGAGGATTCAGAGGATGGGTGATATCCCAGATTACTGGAAGGAACAAATATAATACCTATCTTTAAAAAAGGGGAACTAAGAGAATCCAGGAATATGATATCTGGAAAGATTTTCAACTAATTATTAAATATTCCATTTTAAACACCTAGGCTACGTCTAGACTGGCATGATTTTCCGCAAATGCTTTTAATGGAAAAGTTTTTCCGTTAAAAGCGTTTGCGGAAAAGTGCATCTAGATTGGCACGGATGCTTTTGCGCAAAAGCACTTTTTGCGGAAAAGCGTCCGTGCCAATCTAGACGCGGTTTTGCGCAAGAAAGCCCCGATCGCCATTTTCGCCATCGGGGCTTTTTTGCGCAAAACAGTCCTGTCTACACTGGCCCTCTTGCGCAAATATATTTGCACAAGAGGGCTTTTTCCCAAACGGGGAGCAGCATAGTATTTGCGCAAGAACACTGACAATCATACATTAGATCGTCCGTGTTCTTGCGCAAATTCAAGCGGCCAGTGTAGACAGCTGGCAAGTTTTTCCCCAAAAGCAGCTGCTTTTGTGGAAAAACTTGCCAGTCTAGACGCAGCCCTGGAGTCCTAAAGAATAGCAAGCATGAATGGACAACCCATTGCAGACCAGTCTAATTTTTTTATTCCGAGAAGGTTATTGGCCTACTACAGTCTCTCTCAAAGTGTTCTGCAGACTCACTCTGAGAATGCTGCTACCGGGCCACTCCAGTTTGTTTACTTACTAACTCTGCAGCCACAGAGCCTCATGGCTCCCATTGGCTGTAATTCGCCATTTGCAGCCAAGGGGAACTGTGAGAAGCAGCATGACCCACGTGGCTACTTCCCATGACTCCCCTTGGCTGCAAATGGCAAACTACAGCTAATGGGAGCTGCAAGACTCCATGGCTGTGAAGCCAGTAAGTAAAACTGGAACAGCCCGGTAGTAGCATTCTCAGAGTGGGTCCATGAGAAACACTGGCCTATGGATGGGGGTGGGAAAAGCAGTAGTTAGGATACATCTTGTTTTTAGGATGATTTGACATAATCACACATTACATTTTTATAATAAAGTAGGGAAATATGCTGATAAAATTATAATAGATTAAATTACTGCAAGATGGATGCACATTTGTTTAAAAGACTAGTTATCAGTAGTTTTCTGATCAACTGAGGATATATACAGTAGGACTTTGAGTCCAGTACTATTCAATATTTTCATTAATGAGTTGGATAATGGAGTGGAGATTATGCTTATCAGATTTGCAGAGGACACCAAGGTGGGTGGGGGTGCAAGCACTCTGTAGAACAGGATTAGTAAAAAACCCAAAAAAACTGACGAATTGGAGAATTGATCACAATTCAACAAGCTGAAATTCACTGAAAGTAAATGATAGTACTACTATATTTGAAAGAAAAAATATCAAATGCATAGCTACAAAATGGGAAATAAGGTGGGAGTGCTGCTGAAAGAATCTGTGGTAGCAGTGGATCACAAATTGAATGAGAGTCAGCAATGTTATGCAGTTGCAAAAAGACTAATAATTCTGGGGTATATTAACAGAAATCTTGTATGTCAAGAGATTAGAGGTAGCTGTTTCACTCTCATTGGCATTGGTGAGGTCTCAGCTAGAGCTATGTTCAAATCTGAGCACTTCAGGGAAGATGTTGACAGACTGGAATCCAGACGAGAGTATAGTTAGCTCTGGAATAGGTTTCCAAAGGAAACTGTGGAATCCATTCAACAGAGGTTAAAAAAAACAAAAACAAAAACAGGTTGGACAGACACACGTCAAGGAGGTGTAAGTTTACTTGGTCCTGTCACAGCTCTGAGGGTTAGATTGAAGACTGAGGTCCCTGCAAACCCTAGATTTCTTGGCTTTTTAAATTCACATTAACAGGCACTCTATGAAAGCCTAAAAAATGAGAGATATGGGACCAAGCTGTCTCTCTCATACAAGCCAAACAGGTGGCATCCCTAAGTTGTAACACATTAGAGGGCAGAAAAACGTTCACTGGCAATGTGTGAGCGTTTGATGGTTTGCCTAAAGCAACAGAAGACAAAGAGCTGGCCCTCTGTGATACACCCAAAATTACACAGCTATAATTTTTGTACCCAAAGAGGAAAAGTGATCAGCGTCATCAATCCAGAAAAATACTAAAACAAAAATTAAGTCTGGCCATTAATACAATGACTGTTATAACAATATTTTTTTCTTCTCTGTATAATGTGGAAATAAGCAGATGTTTTGGACCAGTTTATGTGTATGAGAAGTACCTGAGTAGAAGGAATTGACAAATATTTAGTAGTAATTATTTATAACCTCATAATTGTGAAAATACTGTATTATTTCCTTTTCAATTATTCAAAGTGCTTTCAGATAACTGGGATAGAAACAGATGGAACTGCTGTACTCCTACCACCAACAAAATAACTACCAACAACAATAGATAGCTAATTTTCCTTAACAGCTATGATAAATAATAAAAGTTTTTATATTGGGTGGTTTAATTTAAGGATGTAAAATCCCACTTAATCAGTTAATCACCTAAGTGGGGCGGGTGGGGGCCCTCAGTTTGATTCTAAACATTTAAGCCTGTTTCATAATACACAGTACCTCCACTCTGCAAAATACCAGACAAGCAGCTTCAATTCTGTGTTAAAAATTGTTGTTTGTACTAAACTTGCTAGGAGAATTTTTAGTTGATTTTTCTATTGTATTTCATTTGAAACTCTAAGATATATTACAACATGGTTATCTCTTAAACCCTTAACTTTCTTCCACCAGTGAATATAAATATATATATTTTTCAAAAGAGGGCAGAAGTAAAAAAAATCTTGGAAGTGTTAGCTGCATTAAACAAGATGTTAGCAGAAAATTGATTATATAGAATCAAACTAATGGACCTTGCCAGTGCTGTCTGTTTATGCTCCTCATCTTTTCATTTTATCATTGTTCATTCAGGTTAGAGCTACTGGTACAACTCTTTAAATCTACTGCTGTCAGAGATCCCAAATTCTTAAGAGGGAATGAAATATCCAGCAGTCTTTTGTGAATATGTTGCTTTCATTTTTCTGCTAGTAGTATCTAATACCAAACTGAGTCTTTTGGTTTAAAACAGCAAACTAATTTGCTCTCCCAGCTTCATGGAGAAGACTATTGACCCATGGCAAGACTGCATTTGATGTTGGGTAATTAGTAAACACAGACTGTTGTCCATCTTACCCTCTGCCACACAATCCAATCACGTATACCCAGCACACATTGCAGACTGGAATATTAAGACAAGTTTTGAAAAGTAATCAAGTACTCACATTTAAATATTTTGTGATGTTCCAAATATCCACACATGAAGTGACCAGGCTTCAGAGGCATAAGAGAAAAGTAATGTGTTTTTGTGTGTGCGTGCGCAATTTAATTATAAATTCTGGAGTATAAAATCTTACTAAATAAAGCAAATCATTCCCACATCCATTAGTCCTCTCTTCTTTTTACAACTTTTGAAATCTGTACTGTGTCTAAATGTAAACTTACCAGCTTCCTCAGTTACCTTTCTAGCAAGACATGATTTTAAAGGTGGCTCATAAATGAAACAGTTAAAAAGATATAGAAGACAACCTCCATTGTGTGCCTGTACAGGTAGACCCATCACTGCACCTAGTTCAGACTCTTTTGTGAGTGTGCCACCTACAGGGAGAAGCCTGCAAAATCAGCCTTCCTGTCCTTTAGTCCTGTAATGAATGACATTTTGCAAAATTTGGAAGAGACACAGAAAAACAGACAGGACTGAATCCAAAAAACCAAAAATACTCCCCACCCCCCCAGTATTTTAGTTAACCAGAGGAAAAACAAATGTGAAGACCGTGGCATATAAATACATTTGGAGACTGAGTTCTGCAAATCTGGGAACGGTTTTCCAACCAGTGAGTAGTGATCATTTATACTGAAGAAGTAGGCTGTGCCCACCAAAGCTCATGATACCATCTACATGTTTTTGTTAGTCTTTTAAGATGCTACTAGTCTATTTGTTGTTTTTTAAGTTTTTCCTGTTACAGACTAACTTGGCTACCCCCTGAAGCTTTATAATGAGTGAGGTTCCACAGGGATCAGTTCTGTTTAATATCTTCAGTGATTTAGCTAATGGCATAGAGAGTATACTTATAAAATTTAAGGATGATACTAAGCTGGGAGGGGTTGCAAGTAGGGATGTTAGAAAGCAGATAATAGAATCGTTGACTGATCACATGAATTCTTAGTAGTTAATTGACTATCTGTATCAGAGGGAGCAGCGCAGGGTGCCAGGCTGCAGCTGATCTGAGGGGAGTCATTTAAAAAAAAAGCTCCCCTCATGGACCGGCTGTCTGGCACCAGCCGGAGTGGCAGCAGCCTGGAGTGGCAGCAGACCCTGTCCACAGCGGGTCTAAGATTCCCACGGACAGAAGCTGCTTTGCCTCACACAGAGAAGCCTCTGTCCACAGTGAGCCTTGGTCCGTCAGGTCAGAGGCTGTCTATGGGGAGTCTGCGCTCATTGTGAACAGAGGCTGCCTAGGCTTATCAGGTAATCGTATAGTTGACTACTCGTTGACATCCCTAGCTGCAAGTGGACAGGATTAAAACTCAAACTTTGGAGGATAGGATTAAAACTCAAAATGATCTGGACAAACTGGAGAAAAGGTCTGAAGTAAATAGTTTAAAATTAAATAAGGACAAAAGCAAGGTGTTCAATTTAGGATCAATGAGCTGTACACATATAAAATGGGAAATGACTGCCTAGAAAGGAGTACTGTGGAAAGCAATCTGGGGGTCATAGTGCATCGCAAGCTAAATACAAGTCAACAGTGTTACACTGTTGCAGAAAAAGTTAACATTCTGGGATGTAGAGTGTCATAAGCAAGACTTGAGAAGTAATTCTTCTGCTCTACTCTGTGCTAACTGGGCCTCAGCTGGAGTACTGTGTCCAGTTCTGAGCATCACATTTCAGGAAAGATATTGACAAATTGGAGAAGGTTTAGAAAAGAGCAACAAAAATTATTAAAAGTCTAGAAAGCATAACTTATGGGTCTGTTTAGTCTGAGAAAGCAAGGCTGAGAGGGGAGGTGACCAGTGTTCCCTCTAAGCTGCTTGCCGGTGTTGCTGTGCACTAAAACTGTGAGGTCCACCCATGTCATTTTAAGAGCCATGCAGCAGCACTCACTGCTCACCTTCCTGCTGGAATGGAAGGTGAGTGGTGGCAGCAGCAGTCGCCAGTGGCTTGGTGAGTTCCTGGTGACGGATGGCTGCCCTTTTGCTCTGCCTAGAGCCAAGGTGTGTAAGGTGAGGCTGTTCTGGTGAAGCTGCCCCACATGGAATGGGCCTCGTACAGCTGCCGCTTTACTCCAGCTAAAGCCAGGGCCACCTGCGGTGCTATTTTTAGTACCATGGTCCCACAGGGACTGGAACCATGGTACTAAAAATAGCACCACAGGCGGCCTCTGCTCCAGTCCCAGCACATGGTCCCGTCGAAGGTAGAAAGTTAGGGAAGGGGCAGGGGGAGAAGTAAGGGGAAGGTAGGTTGAAGAGAGGAATGACCTTGTGCTTAGGGGAGAAGAAGGAGCCAGAGAAGAAAGGGGAAGGCACCAAGGGGCAGGGTGGAGGAGAAACAAATGCCAGGCGGCCAAGAGGAGACAATGAGGAAAAGGGCAGAAGTGGGAGGGGATGGAAGGTGTCAGGGTGACACTGGGAAAGGAGAGGGGAGGGGCAATGGGGGCAAGAGGAAGGAACACAAGAGGGGAGGAGTGGGTGCTGGGAGAAAAGAGGTTGAAAGGAGGGGTGGGCATGAGGAAGGCAGGGAATGGAGCAAGTCATGTGTGAGGGCACAGAGGGGCATGAGGAGAACTGGGGCAGAGAGTTGTGAGGGGTGGGCACCAGGGAGAAAGAGGGCAAGGAGGGCAGGGGCAGTGAGGGAAGGGGGAGGCACCAGGAAGGTGCAAGGGTAAGGGAAGGTGCAGGTGCCAGGGGATTGTGGGGGTGAAGCAGAAGGGCAGACATGTAGAGGGGAGGGATTGGCACCAGAGGAGAGAGGCAGGGCAGGTGAGTAGAGGGCGGTGTTAGGAGAGGAGATGGGGAAGGATAGCTACAGATTATCAGAGTCAGGCTAGAAGAGGGGTGGGCACAGGGGGAAGAGAAGGGCAGGTGCAGGGGTCAAGGAGGATGGGGAGAGGGGCAGATTCCCAAAGAGCTGAAAGGAGTGAGAAGGGCAGGAACCAGAACAGCAGAGGAGAGTGAGGTGTGGGGGGACAGCAGCAAGCACCAGAGAGTAGATGGGGTGAGGGGAGGGTGGGAGACCAGTAGACGGGAAAAGGGAGAGGTTTATAAGATATTTAATAATTTGGGTGCCACAGTAGCACACATCCGAACAAATGCACATGAACTCAATACTGATGCACAAGACAAAACTCACTCCACTCATGAGTGGAAAATCTTAGAGAGAACACTGGATATGTCATTTTCAAGTACCTAAAAGGTTGCTACAAGGAGGGAGAAAAAATATTCTACTTAGCTTCTAAGGATAGGACAAGCAGCAATGGGCTTAAATTACAGCAAGGGAGGTTTAGGCTGGACATTAGGAAAAACTTCCTAACTGTCAGGGTGGTTAAGCAATAGAATAAATTGCCTAGGGAGGTTGTGGAATCTACAGTATTGGAGATTTTTAAGAGCAAATTAAGCAAAATCCTGCGAGGAAAGGTTTTGATAATACTTAGTCCTGCCATGGGAACAGGGGACTGGATTCTCAAGGTACCTTCTAGTGTTATGATTTTTCCATAATGAGACTGGGTACCCATTGCATTAAAAAATTATTTCCATAATGTAATAAAGTACATAGTGTTATATTTCAGGTATCCATATCAAAAAATGAAGTGTATGTATTTCTCATGCTCCATATATCACCATCTATGTTTAAACAACGAGGAAACCTGTGGAACCTTAGAAATTAACAGATTTATGAGGGCATAAGCTTTCGTAGGTAAAACCCACTTTAGATGAATTGGAGTAGAGTTTATATATACCCATGCTTCTGTAAACTCCACTCCAATACATCTAAAGTGGGTTTTACCCATGAAAGCTTATGCTCTAATAAATCTGTTAATCTCTAAGGGGCCACAGGATTCCTTGTTGTTTTTCCAGATTCAGACTAACATGGCTACCCCTTGGAGACTTTTCATCTATGTTTAAGACTCCCTGAAGACACATGAACATATAAATTATTGAAAAACAGTTACATTTAATTATACTTTAATATAGAGTAATCCCAGAGAGATTTACAATATGCTATCACAACTGGTATAGTGGAATCCCTTCAGTCAGTCTGCTGTATAGGCAGTATCTTGAACATACTAACAGGTATTCCTGATTAACAAAATGTGTGGAGTTGAATAACCAGATTGGGTTGTTTTACTGAGAAAGCCCCTAGAGGTGAGAGATGCTATAACTGACCTAACCCAAATCCCACGGATGCCAATGGAAAGACTTGCATGTGAGGAATTGTATGGGATATATAATGCCCCTCTTCAGGCCTGGAGAAGATTCTGAACAAAAGACATGGTAATACAGCCTAGGCATGTGTAGTTCTTATTATAGTCCTGCCTCTTTGTTAGAAATCCCCATTAAGGGATGTGTTATGGGGGCAATTGCCTCTTCAGTGCCTCCTATGGTATGTGGTACTGCAGCCATGTTCCTGCTCCTAGCAAACTCTGTAGGTTGCTGACCTCATTTGGCAGGTCTTCAGCAGGTCAGTTCTCTGGGTGAGTCAATCAAAAATGAACCTTTCCAAGGTAGCAAAGAGGTCAATGGCCCTGGCTCCAGGCATTCAACCATTTGCTCAGGCTTCTGAAAAATCCTAGTCCATCTACATTGCTCCCGGCTGCAGGGGAGACATACCCTAATAGAGGATAAAGAATTTATATGGTGTTTATTCCTGCGTTCAATTATGGACACACTCAAAATGTAATCTGTATACCAGATGATCATTCTTATTAAGCTTGCACTGAAAACACACAGACTAGACCCAAGGTCCACCCTCAAAGTGAGGGAACCTCAACCTTTTGGTCCTTTTCCATAAGGTGCCTTGCAGAAAATCTGGCCCATAGTATGTAATAATTTAGGCTCAAAATTTGACCTACCATCACAAATTTAATTGGTGAGGTAGTAGTTGTGTTTTCTAAATACTCATTGAGTGGAAGAAGAAAAATCTACTTCTGTTGGCAAGGATTACAATAAACTATCACCATCCTCTAAAATGTGCACTCCTTATGTAGATGCTGCACTGAAACAGTATGAAGCTATTCACTGTGGGTCTGCAGCAGTGTTTAAATAAAATAGTTATTCTGGGATATGCTGTTAACATCTTAACAACATAAAAATGGCCATACTGGGTCAGACCAAAGGTCCATTTATCTTCCAACAGTGTCCAATGCCAGATGCCCCGGAGGGAGAGAACAGCACAGGGAATCATCAAGTGATCCCTCTCCTGTCATCCATTTCCAGCTTCTGACAAACAGAGTCTAGGGACACCATTCCTATCCATCCTGCCTAACCTTCATGAATTTATCTATTTCTTTTTTGAACCCTTTTAAAGTCCTGGTCCTCTGGCAAGGAGTACCACAGGTTGACTATGCACTGTATGAAAAAAAACCTTCCTATTTAAAAAAAAACTGTTACCTTTTAATTTCATTTGGTGACCTCTAATTCTTGTGTCATGGGAACAACTTTTCTTTATTCATTTTCTCCATACCTGTCATGATTTTATAGACCTCTATCATATCCCCCTTATAGTGTCCTCTTTTTAAGCTGAAAAGTCCTGTTTTTTTAAAATCTCTCTTCATATGGGACTTGTTAAACCCCTAATCATTTTTGTTGCCCTTTTCTGAACCTTTTCCAATGCCAATATATCTTTTTTTGAAATGAGGCAACCACATCTATATGCAGTATTCAAGATGTGGACGTACCATGGATTTATACAGAGGCAATATAATATTCACTGTGTTATTCTCTATACTGTTTAAAATGATTCCTAACATTCTATTTGCTTTTTTGACTGCCACTGCACATTGAGTGAATGTTTTCTGAGAACTATCTACAATGACTCCAAATCACTCTCTTGAGTGGGTATAGCTAAATTAGTCTCCATCATTTTGGATGAATACTTGGGATTATTTTTTCTAATGTGAAAAATTTTACATTTATCAACATTAAAATTCATTTGCCTTTTCATTGCCCAATCACCTACTTTTGTAAGAGCCTTTTGAAACTCTTCACTACAGTTGATGTACTACAAGGAAATTAGGTGGTGGGGGAAACACACAATCTTCAAGCACCCTAAGTATTAGAGGTGAGTCATGAATTTGACATGGAAAGGAATTGAAATGGTAGAAGAGATGCTTGACTACTTTGCCAGAGGTTGTAACAAGCAATGGGAGGTAAAAAAAATACCGAGAGCTAATTTCTGTACTATTCCTCTCACAAGGCATAGTACACAGGTCTCAATTCAGAAGTTCATGCTTATTTAGCAGGCACCAAAGAACACACAACTTTAAGGACATATTAAAGTTCTTTGTTGATTAGGGGTGGACATAGCATTTGCTTTAAGACTCTACCTACCTGTTGGTAGAAAGTGTGACCCAGGAACAGTGGGGATACATCTGGCTGCTTCATACCTTTGGTATTGTGGGGCTAACTATGCATTACCACAACCTTAGGGAATACCTCAAGTACTGAGACTTCCTTACAGCTGCTAAGGAGTTGCTCCGAAAACCAGAACAGCTATAGCCCAATTGTAATGTGTTGTTTCCTCCACCATATCCTCCTACTCCTGTCTCCAGTGTTCCCTATCTCAGCCCTGTAGAGGAGGAGCAGCAGTTTTCAAGTGCATAAAATAGTATTACAAGGAAGAGGGAAAAGTATTTTCCTTGACCTCTGATGATAGGACAGAAAAAATGGGCTTAAATTGCATCAAGGGAGGTTTAGGTTGGACATTAGGAAAACTTCCTGTCAGGGTGGTAAAGTACTGGAATAAATAGGTTGTGGAATCTCCAACACTGAAGATATTTAGGAGCAAGTTAGACATCTGTCAGAGATGATCTAGATAATGCTTGGTTTTGATGGGAGGGCAGGGGACTGGACTTGATGACCTCTTGAGGTCCCATCCAGTTCTAGTGTTCTATGATTGTTTTTACAAACACAGACTAACACAGCTACCCCTCTGATGGATGGATGGTCAGTCACACCAGCATTTGGCTAAATGCCCCAGATTTCATTTTGAAATCCTTCCTCATTGTTTCTGGAGGAGGTCTGGATTATATGGTGAAGAATACTACATCTGTGTAGGCTAGGGAGAGTAAGTACATCTTCTTAAAGGCCACTGAGGTGCAGAACAAAAACACCTGACAGATTAGGATGAGCCATGTCTCGCTGCATTTGAGGCTTCATCTCCCACCCAGTGAAATATATATGGGAGTCTGAAGTAGCTTTGGGTGAGTTTTGCTTCTGATCCAGAGAGCACAATATAAGGCACAGTTTATAGCCAGGTCTTCACAGGTAAAGGAAGTGTCAACCGGTCAAGCAAGATAAGAAAAACACTCAAAACAATGAATTTCTCTGATCAAGTGAGAAGAAGAGCAAGGAGCTCATGTTTTAGTTAGTTAGGACACTTAAATACCAGAGTGATATGTTCTACTGAGATACAGTAAAGCACGTAGCACATATCAAGGTATTATATGAAGATCTTTGAAATAAAACATCCTCCAAACAATTTGGAATCCCCATTTGAAAGGACATAGCGTGGAAAGGGAAATCTTCTGAGTAGCATGAATGAAGTAATCTGAATTATAATTAAAGATAAGGAAAGATTCCTGCTTAGATTTATTAAAGGGAATACTTTGTCACAAGCAGCACATCCTTTAATATTAAAACCCACAGTCACAAAGAAATTAAATAAAACAGTCATAGAAAATGACTTGGTGATTTGTATTAATTCCTCCCAAAGCACCTTGGCCAGTTAGAGAAATACTTACAGTGAATGCTGAACACACATTGAAGATGTCATATTGAAGGATTTATAAATTTCTGTTTAACTAAACAAAAACTCACTAGGTCATTGATTGTACATAAGTCTGCTTCATTGCTGATGACATCTCAGGGATGTGTGTTCTTATTGAACTGCCCTGCAAGTTCAATAATTCTGCCTTGATCTGCCAAAATATTTAAATACACAACTAGATGCAGCTGTGTTATTTTTATTGCAGAAAAAAAAGTAGGGAAGTAGTAATTTAGTATTGAGTATGCTCAATCTCTGCAAGAGTTGTAGTGGAGGGTTATATAGTCTGCCAAGTAAGAATAATTGTCTGTGTTTGTAACACTCCTGGTATATGGAAAAAAAGTATGGCTGTTGATTACAGTTAACTCATGTAACTAACGCAAATTAATTGAGATTAAAAATCACACTGTTAAATAGTCCTACTTCTTGTTCAGCTACTCTCTAAGACAGACAAGTTTACAATGTGCACTTCTCATTTACAATGTTACCTGAAAGTGAGAACAGGTGTTCCCATGGCACTTTTTGTAATGTTGAAAGGTATTTATGTGCCAGATATGTTAAACATTCATAAATCCCTTCATGCTTCGGCCACCATTCCAGAGATCATACTTCCTTGCAGATGCTTGTTAAAAAAAATGTATTAAATTTGTGACTGAACTCCTTGGGGGAGAATTGAATATGTCCTGCTCTGTTTTATCTACATTCTGCCATATATTTCATGTGATATAAGTCTCAGATGACCCAGCACAAGTTGGTTTTAAGAACATTTTCAACAGCAGATTTGACAACAAAAAACAAACAAACCCACACACCACAAAGGTGGCATCAATGTGAGATTTCTAAAAATAGCTAAAGCATTTAACTTAAGGTTTAAGGACCTGAAGTACCATCCAAAATCTGAGAACGAGGTGGGGAATATACTTTCAGAAGTCTTAAAAAAGCAACACTTTGATGTGAAAACTACAAAACTGAACCACAAAAGAGAAAATCAGCCTTCTCTTGGTAGGATCTGATTCAGATGATGAAAATTGACATGCGTTGATTTGCTCTGCTCTGGATCGTTATTGAGCAGAACCCATCATCAGCATGGATGCATGCCCACTGGAATAGTGGTTGTATCATGACATATGAATTTTTAACGTGTCTGGCACAAATATCTTAAGATGCCAGCAACAGTGCCATGTAAATGCCTGTTCTCATTTTCAGGTGACTTTGTGAATAAGCAGCGCACATTGTAAATGTAAATAAAGAGGGCCTAAAAATTAACCTCTTTGTAAGGTTTATGCTCAGTTTTCATGAAAGAAAGACACATATGATTGCTTGTTGAAATCAATACGAGACTTTCCATTAACTCCTAAAAGGTCCGATTCATATAAATGCATCTATGTGCTGGTCATATAAATCTTGATTCATGGCTTCATTTTTTCCCAGTTTTGCACTACCATCACTGCATTAAAAGAGGGGGAAAAATGCAATGGAGTCACACCAGGATAAAACTAAAGTAATAGCTGTGTACCAAGCTCATAGCCTCTGCAGCTCTGTAATCAAAAAAGACAACATGATAGGGTTTAGAACAGCTGCTAAATTGCTCTTAACTACAGTAGTGGTCCCTTGGAGACCACCTTTTAGCGTACTCCCTTCTCCTGTCTCTACCATGCATACCCATACCACAGATGGAATTGGCACTGCTATGCTAGCTCTGACACAGCTTAGGACCTCAATGCTAAGAATTCTCATCAGGGGAACCACAGCAAAGAGCATTAAGGAAACAAATCTGGCTCAATGTTGATTGGGCAACAAAATGGCAAATGAAATTTAATGTTGACAAATGTAAAGTAATGCACACTGGAAAAAATAATCCCAACTACATATACAATATGATGGGGACTAATTTAGCTACAACTACTCAAGAGACAGATCTTGCAGTCATTGTGGACAGTTCTCATCCACTCAGTGTGCAGCGGCAGTCAAAAAAGCAACTAGAATGTTAGGAATCATTTAAAAAGGGATAGAGAATAAGACAAAAAATATCTTAATGCCTCTATATAAAACCATGGTATGCCCACATCTTGAATGCTGAGTACAGATGTGGTCGCCTCATCTCAAAAAAGATATATTGGCATTGGAAAAGGTTCAGAAAAGGGCAACAAAAATGATTAGGGGTTTGGAATGGGTCTCATATGAAGAGAGATTAAAAAGACTTGGACTTTTCAACTTAGAAAAGAGGAGACTAAGGGGGGATATGATAGAGGTTTATAAAATCAGGACTGGTGGGAAAAAAGTGAATAAGGAAAAGTTATTTACTTATTCCGACAATATAATAACTGGGGTTCACCAAATGAAATTAATAAACAGCAGGTTTAAAACAAAAGGAAGTTTTTCTTCACTCAGCGCACAGTGAACCTGTGGAACTCCTTGCCAGAGGATGTAGTGAAGGCTAGGACTTTAACAGGGTTCAAAGAAGAGCTAGATAGATTCACGGAGGTTAGGTCCACGAATGGCTATAAGCCAGGATGGGTAGGAATGGTGTCCCTAGCCTCTGTTTCTCTGTAGGTGGGTGACAGGGGAGGGGGTCATGTGAGGATTACCTATTGTATTCCCTCGCTCTGGGGCACCTGGTATTGGACACTGACAGCAAGACAGGATAGTGGGCTAGATGGACTATTGGTCTGACCCAGTATGGCCGTTCTTATGTTCTTAGTACTGTCAGGCAATGAGTATTTACCATCAAAATAAATATTGTTTCTTAACAAATGCTGCCTAACAAAATCCTTATCCTTAACAGTCCTTATTTCAAACACTACTAATTTGACTCCCGCACCATTAAATCATCTGAATTGCAGCAGAATTAAAAGGAAGCCTTAATTCTTTTGACAATTACAAACTGCCCTATCATATTCTGTGATATTTATAATTTAAGGCATGAAAAGCTTACCACTTTTTTCCCCCAAAAGAATAGCTTCACACATGTGAAAGGATACACTATAAAATATGCTTATTTGAATAATCAGACAAATCCATTGTTGAGATAATAGCTAGGGAAGGCAGCATAGAAAGAGGCACTAAGCAGAAAAATATTTTATCGTTCATTATATAAAATGTGTCTTTCACAAAGCATGTTAACAAAGTCTTGACTCGGCGTTTGTTTTTGTGCATTGGCAGAGGCTAAATTCTGCATCACTCTCAAAGGTTTTCCCTTCCCTTCATCACATAGTGCTTCTGGGCTTTTCTTTATTTCCACACACCACATTTCTTTCATGTAGAACTAGGTTTTGATAATTTTACAGTCACATTAAGCTATAAAAGTTATAAAGTTATTTTGGAAAGGGACTAAAGTGCAACATATTTAGAACACTGTGAAACAAGGCCATCAATGATTTCAGAATCTAATACAAAACCTATTAAACTGATATTGCAGCTTGACACACCTTTATGGCCTGTCTTCACATCCCAATTATCTCTGGCAGACCAACTATCACTCCGTGCAGTCCCCATTCTCTAAGTACAAAGCTCATGGCTGGTTTAGGTATATAAAGAGTATAACTGAGGTCCATAAAACTACTCATGTGCTTAAAGTTAGGCATATTTTACGAGGAGTGAATAGTTGGTTTTTCACTGAAGTGGCTGACCCCCCGCTATCCAAAAAAAGGTTGATTTTTGAACAGAAACTGAATTTTATGTAAAAACGAGAATCTAAAAATATTTTGATTGAAACATTTCAAACATCATTTCAAACTGAATGCTGTTTGGAGAATGTCATTTTAAACAGAAGTGCCAAAATGGTCTGGTGTTTTTCAAATCATTTTTTCTGGCTACTCACTTAATCCCATCAGATTTTCTGAATCATTTTGGTCCTCCCAAAATGCATTTCTCAACAATTTTCTCAATTGACAAAAATCTTGCTAAGTTCTACTAAGCACATAAATGAACTGAGGCTTGATTTAACATCCATTAAAGCAAAGAGGAAGACTCCCATGGACTTCAGTGGGAGTTACATTGTGCATGGTGAGGTATATGTGAAGCTTCTTCTGGGATTAGGGAAAATATGCCCTGACATTTCATAGAAGTGCTATCCAATCTTAGAAACAACCGCCAGGTTTTTTACATTTTTAACCCTTTAAAGTCAGATTCTCATGCACCCAAAGGAAACATCATTTGTGGAAAATACAAATATATACGGTTAATGGCAAGAGAGTCATGAATAGAAATGTTATTTAAAGTGAAAATGGCACCTTTAAGAAAGTATATGTTAATCCACATTAATGTAAGATGATTTATAGAAATAAAACTTGTAAGTCAGTGATTGTTGCTTCGAGGAAAAGATTGCATTAACATCCAAATAAACCCTGCTTTAATAAACAAAGACTAACTATCAAGTTAGCTTACACACAAAGTTTTCATGAAGCCATACAATGTCCCTCACAAAGCAAAGGTCCCCAAGGAAAGCAATAAATAGTTCATCTTGAGACCTAATGGCACAATATGTCCCACTGAATTAAAAATGAACTGCAACACTTTTCTGTCCATAATTGGAAAAGCAAAACTTTACCTTCATGTTGCATAATATTAAGGATGAAATCTTAGCCCCACTGAAATGGCAACATTCCCATTGACTTTAATGGGACCAGGATTTCACCATTATATTGTATTGTAATAGCAACCAGGAGCAGGGCTCAGTTATGCTAAGAATAGGAGACGTGTCATACAATCTCAATTGCTCCACCAGCCAGTCTAGAATTCAGATCAATATTGTACGTACAAATATTAAATTGCAAAACTAAGGTGTGTGTGTACCTTTTTATCCTGAAAGATAACCAAGTTTCATAATGATATACATGAATCTGAAAATGAGATGCACTACATTGTAGTTCTTGTGAGCCAGACCCCATTCAATTACCTGTCACAATCTGAAAGGATTTCCTCGAAAGAGCTAAAGTATTTCTGGTGAAAAATAAAGGGCACAAATGTAATCCTGGGCCATTGTCAGAGAGGCCAGCCCCACTTACCTTTTATAAGTGCAGATAAAAGAGGTAGATGTTTAGAGAGCAGGCAGGAAAGCAACCTAATAAAGGCAGTTACTATAAATGTCTTCTTTTACAGTACACCTATACAATTTACACTGCTGAGAAAGCCAGTTCCAATATATTAGACTTTGATTGATCAAATAATATAACCCCAATATTCTTAAAATACTTATATTATACAGATGAAAAATCTAGTTTTCCAAAAAATCATCACAAAGTATGCAAGAAACAGAACATGGAAGTTACTTTAACCTGCCCTAGAATGTAAATGACTACTTTTAGTTATGCACTGATTGAGCCACTCCCTAGTTAAGGTCACAGCTGTGTTTATCTTAGGACGAGGTTAGGTCTTTTCTTTATTAAACACAAACAAATCACATGAATATCAAAACTGGTGTTAGATTTGGGGTCAAAGTCGGATTTTTTTCTATCAAGTTTGAACTGAATTAAATACAGGATATCTGAATTATAACATGCTAAGTATAGACCCGTTCTGCTCTTTTGGGGCAAGCAGAAACAGAACAAGAGAAATAAAACTGAACTTAGCTAGAAGAGATCAGCAACTTGATGAAAGACCCATTTCAAAATGTATGAAATTTTAAATCAAGAATGTCAGTCACCATCAGTAAGAATGGAACCTATAGATCCACACTGCAGAATATGTCCTCTAGAGTAACTCCTGAACTAATGGAAGCTCCCTTCCCACACCTGCTCTCAACAGAACTCTCACCCTCTGTATGGCCTTATACTCCGTATGTCTAGACTACAAGCCTCTTTCAAAAAAGCCTCTTTCGAAAGAGATTGTCTAGACAGCCACAAGACTTTCGAAAAAGCGATCCGCTTTTTCGAAAGAGAGTACCTAGACAATCTGGATGCTCTCTTTTGAAAAAGCCCTGTTTGCATTCAAGAACGCTTTTTTTCGAACGAGCTCTTTCTTCTTCGTAAAATGAGGTTTACCGCTGTTGAAAAAACTGCCACGTTCTTTCAATTTAATTTCGACTGTGTCTAGACACAGGTGAAGTTTTTTTCCAAAAAAGGCCCCTTTTTTTGAAAAAACTCTGTAGTCTAGACACAGTCCTTTGCAGAGAACCTCTCTCTTCTCATGTCTCCAGGCTGATTCCCACCAAATGATTGTGGGGAAGGTCCCAAGGAGCAGCTTGGGGTAGAAAAGGAGAAAGCTCTGGTGGAGAAGTACTAGAGCTTCCCTCTTCTTCACCCAAAAAAACCTCCTGTGGCTCACAATATTAAGACTTTCTCTCTAATAAAATCATAGGAGGTATGTCTGATGGACAAAGCATGGAAGTACCAAGTCTTCTCTTCATGGCTTCTGTATATGTACCCTCTGGTCTTGCCAGTCCTACATCCGGTCATTGGTCAAGGGTTGGGAACCATGGAATCACTTGCTGGGAGTCTGTGAAGACACGTGAGCTATCTGGTATCTTTTGAGAGAACTGCCAGGAGCAGACGGGTCCAGTTGTGGGGACACCTAGGAGCAACTCAAGGATGTAGGATGAAGTTCTAATATTCCCTGGATATCTAACGTTGAGACTTTCTTTTTCCTCTGCTCCTGCAGCACTAGCTTCACCCTAGCGATGTTTATGTGGACACACGTATGACATATGTGACTTACATATATCAAACACTATCTACCTTTCCTAGAAGTAAGGGAAAGAGGAAGTTATTGTAATTCATACACTGACATTTCTTTCCAGCTGTTCCTGGGAAAATAGCAGACCAACCATTCTTGGTATATTAAGGTGTTTTTTTCTAATTACTGATCACAAACCATCCTCGTGTACTCTAACATTTTGCTTATCCTAGACCCTAATTATCAATATGTGATTTTAAACACAGATCTTCCTCCTCCACCTGTTGGCTAGATGGACTGAAACCAGCATCTTCAGCTGTTCCATTCTGCTTGAGAAGTAGATCTCATTGTTAAAATCCCTTGAAGTTTCTCAAAGCATTCCTCCCTTAACACTTCCAATGGTGTGGACAATCATAATTTCCTATCTGCATTTCTTAAAAGCAAATAAAGGTCATGAATAAATTACTGAGCACCAGAGTATGGAAAGAAAATGGACTGGTGCTAAAATGAAACTATAAGAATGTATTAAAGGCCTTTTTTTCCACAGAAACATTTCTTTTATAAGTTTTTGATGCCAGTGAGGCAGAGGTTGCAGTGCCATTAGCAAGTGGTGACCTTTATTTGCTTCTACTGACAATAAGTAGTAAAATGCAATAAAGCATTTCCTATATTTACCAATGAATTATCCACCTCATTAGCTAGGGTTTTATTCTTATTCCCTTGATATACTTGTGCCTCTTCACATCTATACAGTATAAATTTACTGAATCTAAATGAAAAGTCTAACAATCCATCACTAGGCAGCAAATAAAAAGACAAAAGTTCAGTTATTTTAAAAACTCCCCCTCCCAGAGAAGGGCCAATAGTATATCAATTCTCAGTAACTAGTAAAAATGGAAGCAGAGTTATTTTCATTAGAACATTTTCACTTCTCTTTTCTGTAGAGAAATGCCTCTCTTCAACCTTGAGGCCTCCTTAATGTCCCACAACTACCAGTTGGTTTCCTCCTGTGGGTTACAAATGGACTGTAGCCCTCAGTGCTAGACTAATCTATCAAGAATAAAATCCAGCTCTGGATTTATAAGGCTTTATTTCAAGGAAGTGACAAGTTACATCTTCTTTACAAGATAAAAGTTATATTCACATATTAACATATGACAGTGCATTTTGGCATGCTTTTTAATTTTTTGTCATCTAATTTAGGCCTGGCAAAAGATGTTGAATAATCTAGAAATGGAAATCTCAAGTCAGATATGCAATGATGAGTAACATTAGAAAAACCTAGTTTGGGGCCATACCCTCAAGGCTTCCTGAAGGCAATGAATTCACCCTCTGTTGGCCTTTCTGGCCCAAACTAGGCAACTAAATAGTTCAGAGACTATTCAATTGTAGGTCACTTTTTCAAGGGGATCCAACAGCCTTGCCAGGCCTCAGGGCAGTTGCCCCTTTTCCCCCCATCCCCATTGGTGGGCCAGCATTTCCCCAGTGGCCTATGGGCAGACCCAGGCCCAACCACTACTACCGGCTACATCGAAGGGACCCTAACAATAGCAGTCATATGCCACCTTGTCCCTTTTAGCAAAACTGTTTTCCTTTCTCTGGTTCATGTCCCCACAACCCTAACAGTCCCCAAATCTTCACCCTTACCTCAGGACTCTGTGCTCACAACCAGCAGCCAGGCAAGTGTTCCTCCTCACTCTCTACAACACTGAGCTGTCCCTGGTGCTGCAAGTCCTTTTCACCAGCCAAGAGCACTATATGTACTCTTCTGGCTCCAGCAAGGAACTAACTGTGGGCGGTACTGCAGCCAACATGGGCCATGAGTTCTTATTTGCAGTGTATACATATGCTTAGGCATGTGAGCAACTTAATATGTACAAGTAGTCTTAAACTCAGGCATTTGCATACAAAAGAAGTGAGTCTTGTATTAGGAGCTCAGCATAGTCTAACTTTTTAAAAATGCTAATTTATACAACTAATTTTTAACATCAAGTGTCATATTGTTTGAAGAAACATGTACTATAGGACATCTTGAAGTCCAACAGTCTTAATTTTTGGTACATGTCATGACAAAATTTAAGATACTCATACACAGATACCCAGAGACCTGAGATTCGGGACAAACAATGAAACCTCAGTGCCACTAAAGGAAATGGCAAAACTCCCATAGCCAAGCACTGGAGATTCCCTGGGCCCAATGAAGTAAAAAGCAAAATTCCCATCAAATTAATTCCCATTGATCTCTGGGGTGATGGGATATCTGAAATTCATCTCAACTCCCCAATTTAATTTTTTTTTTATTTTGTGCTTCCTTTCATAAGCATTGTACTGTTATCAGAAACATTGATGAGAAATGCCTTATAAGTGTAAACCATTGTTCTGTCAGAGGAATTTAAAGTAACAATGAATAAAATAAAATATCCTGGGAGAGGCATTTACTCAGAAGTTCAAATATGCATATTATCCATGTTCAGTCACAATGAGGACACATATAAATGGAGCACAAGATACTTGCTATTTAACTGAAATCACAGTGCATGGGAGGTCAACAGTCTGAATACCATCCCGCGCCCACGCTGCAGTAAACCAGTGTACTGTGACACTGCTAAAAACACTTTCTATTGATTGTTTCTACTGAGAAAAGGGCATGAAAGTAATAAGACAGATTTGGGCAGCAGAAAGCCAAGAAAAGTAACACCACGAAAGGCTGGAACTCTAACAAAAACAAAGCATCATGTGTGTTATAGATCAATGGCCTGGAAATAAGCAAGAAAGCTTTGTGCCACTTTTTAAAAAATGCCCAAGATGCCAAAACAAATTTATGAAAAAGAAACCATAACTCTTTATGAAATAACCTAAGTAATAAAAATGAAGCCATACCCTATACTTAATCAAGAGTGAATTTAGGGCTTAAAAGCTAAAGTAGGACATGAATTTAAAGTGGAACTATTCCTGATTAACTTCATATGTGGACACTTATTCTAGGATACAAGTGCCTTATTCTGAGTAAGCTTAAACAACTTTGCAAATGGACCCAAGGTGGATTATGATAATTTGGAAGAAAGCACTCTTATCCTGGAGTAGGGGTGCATTTACACAGCACCCTAAGCTCAAAATAAGATATGCAATTTGCGTTATGCATATTGCATATCTTAATTTAAATCTATTTCAAAATAGCTTATTTTGAAAGTTGGGGCATCTACACAGTGCCAAATTTTGAAATAATGCACTATTTTGAGCCATTCCTTATCCCTCGTGCAACAAGGTTTACTGGGATGGTGAAATAGCACACCCATTATTTCAAAAAATATTTCAAAATAACAGGTGGCTTGTGTAGATGCCGGGTAGCTATTTTGGGATACTGAAATAGTTGTGCAATGTAGACATACCCTAGGAGAGCCCAGACATGAAATTAGTCAGGAATAGCTATTCTGGAACACCTTCTCATTCAGGCAAGCCCTTAGAATAATATTCAGGTCTAGAATGCATGCAAGTAACTCTGTCAGGGTGCACACACACACACACACCATATATATATTAAGTTAGTATTTAGCTCTTACTACTCATAAAAAGTGCCAGACAAACAGCATTGTGGAGTCAGTTCAATTCCTAGAAGAGGTACAGCCCATTAACATGCCTCCAAATCTGACCTGAATAACACACTTAGATGGGGTCACTTTCACCTCTGTGCCAGTTCAATCCTGAGCCTTTCTGCCAACAAGGATTTGGATTGTTGCTAAGTGTGTTGGCATTAGGGGCTACTAAAGTTAATTTTTTACCAGTGAATGGCACTGGAGAATGAAAACTTCTATAAGTAAATAAATAATTGACTTTTATACAGAGGCTTTCATTTGAAGGTTTGCTGCAGAGCGATTATCAAACTGTACACACACAGCAGCACTAAAATGCAGCCAGCTGGTGTGCAGCCCATTAAATAACGATGCAGGGAGAGAGGGGAGGCATTTAACTAAGTGCACCAGAGAAAACTCTTTATTTATGAAATCTGTCATGGGGTATTCAGTGTCCACACTGAACAGAAAGAATTGTAGTTTTCAAGGTCTTGTTTATAAGAGCCACACAAAGACACCTGCACTATAGTCAATTCATCTATTTCAGGATGAATTAACCCTATGGCTCCAAGAAGTTTGCATGTTCCTAGCCTGAGACTTGGGCTATTAAGCTATTCCCTTCTGCATTTATCTTTCTTCTCTTTCCTTAGAGAACAGGGCAGCCCAAGCCATGGCAGTACCAAATTTCCCATCCAAAACCAGCGTGAGACCACTGACCTCAACTTACCTTCTCCATTGAGCAAAGGAGTTCATCTTCCGTAGTCCACTCAACCCTACATTTCTCTGCTGAGTCTACCAACAAGAGTGCCAGAAACTGGTAGTGATGTTAATGGTAATAATACCAGTTTACCTGAATTCAAGACACCAACCAGCTAATAGATTGTATGTTTTGGTTACTACCAGCCTCGGTTGTAGATGAACCAGTGACCTTGAGATGAAAAGCTTCTGTAGCCTGTTACGAAGTTCCTGACCTATTCAGCCCCCAAATGTCTGCTTTTTCTAATAAGAAATAAGACTCCCTATTTGACTTTTGTAACCTCTCATGCAATTCAGCACTGAGCATGAACAAACAACAATTTTGAACATCACATATTTTTTATTTCTGTACTAAATACATTGACTTGAACTTCATTTAATTAACTGGGCTATTTCTCATCACTTTGATATTAGCAAGATTTTTTTCCCAAATGTGTCCATTTCTCTCATTTTATGTATATTTTTAATATTTGGTTACAGTCACTGCTTTCAAGAAGCTGAGAGAATACATAAAAAAGCATCACACAGATGCAGATCACACAGTGCCTTTGAACACAACTTCAAACCTGCATAAACATATTACCTAAATGGGACATGGGATAGATTATCTAGTGATTTGAGTATGTGACTAGGAGCTAAGATCTAATGAATTCTGGTCCTAGCAGACTTGTATGTGGAATTCCTCTGATGCCACAGACCAATCACTTAAATACTGTTCCCAATCTAGCACAGAAATGATCTTCTTGCCTCTTACTATCACACTAAATCATCACAATGGTCCTTTCTGGCCTTTTAAATCCATAGGCTTAGCTATGGCTAAACAAACAATAGAAGAGGTGCAGTAATTGAAGGGGTGCTATTCATGACATTCAATTCTAATGTTAAAGCTACAACAGGGAAGCTTTAACTTGCATCACTAGGAAGTATATAGTCAACCATCACCCTGCCTACCTTCTCCTTTCCCCTTGTGCCAGACTGAGAGTTAGAAGTTCCAGAACAGGTGGAGGCAGAGCTGGGGGGCAAAGTTGATGTCGCTGGAACTCCCTTTGCTGGATTTGTACTCGCAGAGGTACCCTGTACATAGCAGGGATTCTCTAGAGGCAAACTGTCTGCTTAGCAGTGCATAGTGAACTTGGCAGACCAAAGAATCTGGCTGTATGATCTTTCAGATGCAAAACAAGGTGCTGGTGCTCTCTAGAATGTGCAATAAATGCTTGTTCTCTGATGTTAGCTGGGATTTTTTCATTAACTACCATAGGCTTGGATCAAGTGGAGATATCGGAGAAGGGTATTATTTTCAGGGGCATGGATGGAAACTGTTCGCCTGGAAGCCAATAGGTCAATTTATTTTTATAAGGAGAATTGAAAAGATACATGAAAAAAAATTCTATGAAATCATTACAAAGTACAATCTGAATAGGCTAGGTAATGCATTAGCACTGTCCTGCAATAATAATGCCACAGACAAATTCTGAATATCTATATATCCTTTTAATGTAGGGCTCTTTTCCAGCACAGTGCATGACTAAAATTAACCACTGGATCTTGTATATAATTTTTAAATGATTGTACATGCAACAATGGGAATGGTTTGATGGGCTTTAGAAATCAAAAGCAATCATTTTTACAGCCTTCTGCTAAATACAAGTTACCACTGGTTGTATCTTGGTCTGACACATCTTTAAACTATTATTTGTAGGGGATATATGAAGAGGTTCGGCATGGAGATAGTTTCTAGAAGAAGTCTCCATGTATCAGTGAGTGACTCCGCCATCTCCCACCCACACCATTCTAGGCCACTTGTACTGTGACTCCCTCCTTATTTTGTCCCCTTTCAGGTATCTAGCATCCATGGTGATTGAGTTCCTCAGTCCTTGCTATAGGGACCAACCACATGGATGAAAATTGCACCTTGCCCCTGTATGGGAGTGCAAGTTAGAAAAATAGTTTCCCGCATGCTCCCTTCCACTCTGTGTACCCATGTGGACTAGGAATCAATCTTGCCCCATACCAGTCTCTGTCACCTTAAATGACAATGGATAAGGCTAGTAAGCAAACACTGAGTAAACACTGATGTACAATCTTCATTTAGAAGGTCTTGGGGGGCTCTCAGGAATTTCCATTTAGGGAGAGCTCCCTATTGAAGAATCCAAAATCTTCATGTTTGATATCTTTAACACCTCTATCTGATAGAAAAACTACATTTGAGTACAGAGGGCTGACAGAACTTTCAGACCCCTGGGCTAGTTCTGCACCCCTGAAATGTGCAGGGCTTTGGGTAGAAGGGGTGGAGCTGGGTGCTAGCTTCCCACTACCAGCTCTTCGGAAGTACCCAGAACATGCTGACCCCCCTGTGGTGTCAGCAGCAATTTAAAAGATACAGGGTTCCAGCTGCCACAGTAGCAGCAGCTAGAAACCCTGAGCTATGCAAATTGTATAGCTTATTGAGAGTTAATTTTGAAATAGCACCAAATTTTGAAATAAGCTATCCATACAGAGCCAAATTTTAAAATAGAGTGCTATTCCGCAACGTCCTGTAATCCTCATGGAACAAGATTTACAGGGACATTGGAATAGCAAGCCTGTTATTTCAAAAGATGTTTCAAAATAATGGGCACACTATCAAGACACAGAAAACACTATCTCGGTATTTCAGGATACTGAAATAGCGCCATTGTCTAGATGCACTCTCAGGCTTTGTCTACACTGCGAGTTTTTGCGGCAGAAAATATGCTAATGAGGGACTCATTAGCATAAGTTGTGCTATCATTAGCATATTTTCTGCTGCAAAAACTTGCAGTGTAGACAAAGCCTCAGAGTTTATTAATAGCAATTAGATTAGCCACTGAGGTTTCAGAGACAATACATTGCATTTCTCACATCCATAAATAGGCAATTTATTAAAATAAATACACATAAAGTATTCAATTTAAATTACAAAGTTAAATTTGAGATGTTAAGAATCTATTCAATCATGTTTAATTTCCATGTAAGAGCTATTAAAGTAGCTTTCAGGAGAGCAAAACAGGCAATACCTTTTTCCTGCTACCAAGACAAAAGCTTTCAGTTTTGACATACAATCTTATTTAAGTATTTCAAACTTGAAGCATTTCAAGAACGTCATCACTTGGCAGTTGAGTATTTAATGTTCGTGGAAAATAGGTCCAATTTAAAATTCTTTTAGATACTTGCTTAGTTCAACCCCAGTCATATTTTTCTCAAGAGATGTGTCATCCTAACACACACATACACGGTACATCAGCTATCTGTCATTTGAGAAGCTGCTAATAAATAACGATCTGTGAATGCATCCTACACCATAATACATCTCTCCACCACATACAGTTAAGAAACTGTACAAGTGAAAAATCACAAAGGAATTGAACACTACCTGGAAACTTAGCTCATACAGAATGTTTTCCATTTACTTATGATTTCTCTGAAGGAAATACTCTTGACCAAGATGTTCAGAACAGCTAAGCTCCCACAGTTGGGGACAAATTTGCCAAAGAACTTAGCATGTTGGCTGTTGACCTCTTTTGAAAGTCCAGCAATACGTATCACAACAGAAGCTGCTAAGCACTTTTGAAAATCTGGTCCTTATTCATGTGCCAGGTGAGTTCTTTTTAGCCTTGCACTCTGACTCTCGACCCTGAGCTCCTTTGGAAGTTTGGACCTCTAGCTGTACTTAATAGCTTGCAATACTTTCCGATTCCTTTCTGGGCACCAAGTGAAGCGCTGGTTTTGGCTATGATTAAGTTAACAGTGGGAAACGTTTCCACAAAGGTTTGCTGGAATTTGATACTAAAATTGATTTGCTCATGTTCACAACCCTCGTGCCACAAGCATACAGGTGCTCAGGTATTGCCAGTCAATACTCACAAACAGGGAATTTTTAGTTTGAATTGTTACATATACAGGTTGCGCTGTTGATTAGTACATCACACATGGATCCATGGGACCGGGTCATCTAAACAACTAAAAATTGATAAGCAGGGAATTCAGACTCCAAATCCACAGATACTTACTTTTCTATACAAATATTAACTAGGAATTAAATATAAAAAGGAGCATCTTATCAAATTTCCCCTAAGATAACCTTTAAAAAAAACATTTGTTCAATTCCAGTGATTATAAACTGAACTATACTAAGGACAGCTGCTTGAACAGTATCACACAGTGTTCAACATTCTCCTCATAATTTCATGTGTGATAATTTTGACAACACTTTTACTGGTTAGCTTGTAAGAAATCTATTTGAAGTAATTAGTTCCCTAGCTGCTTTGTCTGTCTCCACAGGAGTTTATGACCAAAACTGGAGGCAATAATAACTCATTGAAAGATGTACACTTGAATATTCTGTACTGTTATTTAAAAATGTAAATATTCAATTTGCACAACAAATATAGACAACAATAAATAATTAGATTTTGCCTCAAACTGTTTACCTTTTATTTCAATGTAATGGCAACTACTTTGGCATCAAGGCAGCAAAAATGCTTTCATTTTTGAGAGGAACCATAAACCACGTAGGTTTTGTATTCTCAGAAGAGAAGGGAATGTCTAGAAGCATGTGCTCAAGGTTACATGCACTTCCATAAATAATGCACTGAAGTGTTTCAAGGGTGTGAGTACAAGAGGCCAGCTAAATAAATAAAAACAAATGAAATTATAACGACACATTAAATGCATAAAAGTGGACTGACTTTGCCAGTGCTGAATGCTATTCCTCAAGAATATCAACTGTAAATATCCGATCAGTTTGCAAGTAACTTCTAAATCTAGAATATATAGCAAAGTGAAAATTGATTTTTTCCATTCATAGTTTATTTCATATACTCTTAATTGCTATCTGAAATGATCCAATCTTTACTTTCATTATTATTTAGCAGAACTGTATGATTTGAAACATATCTAAAGTCCAGTGAAGCCAAAGGAAACACTCTTACTAACCACACTGGGCTTTGGATCAGGCCTATGGCAAGAATCTTCGTAACTATGCAGGTCTGGTCCAGCAACTTTGTTTAGAGTTCTAAGAGATAGATACATTTTTAGGCTCAGAGGTACCATCAGTTCTGTATATCCTCTGACTTGTACCATCCTCTGACCTGTATATCACAAGCCAAAGACTATCTTCTAGCATGGCATCCACTCTTAATAGAGAATATCTGGGTAGTTTGTTCCATTCATTATTTACCCTCACAGTTAATATTTTGTGACTTCTTTCTAGTATGAATTGTATGCCTATTTCCACTGGGGCCTTAGTATTTTCTACCCATAAATGTACTCAATAATAAAGTCATCACTTGATCTTCATTTAGATAAGACCAAAAGAGAGCTCCTTAAAACTCTTATAATAAGTCCCCCTCCCAATCCTCATGTCATGTTTTGGGGCTCTTCTCTGCACCATTTCCAGTTATTCAACATCCTTTAAAAATGTGGGCATTAGACCGATGCACAATATTCCAGAATTAGTCTCCACAGTACTGTGCACAGAGGTATATTCAGCAGGTGTGGTTTGCATTCCTTGCTCCTCAATCTATATATTTGCATTTAGCTATATTAAAACAAAACAAAACAAAACACATTTTGTTTCATTGGGCCCACCTTATAGATCACTCTATATGGCTCCCTGTCCTCATAATTATCACTCTGCTAAACTTTGTCTCTTACAAATTTTATCAACAGATTTTGTATTTGCCTCAGATGACTGATAAAAATATTATCTAGTATTAACTAAAACTGATCTCTATGGAACCTCACTAGAAAATACCCCATTTAAAAAGGGTTCCTCACTGACTACTAATTTTTGGGATCTGTCAGTTAACCAGTGCTTAATCCACTGATTAATGGGAATACTCACATGCATAAGTGTTATCCTGCATTGGTGGACCTTAATACACCCTAACAAATTTCTTTCTTTTTCTCCAACTTTCCTCCTGGAGTCCTATTCACTGAAAATGTTTAACACATACCTCCACAAATTTGCACCAACCTAACAACCATATGACTGATTGAAAGAAAAAAAATCTATTCTTAAGCATATACTTTATTATCGTACTTTCATGTTTCATGAGTAGTAAAGCACAAGGGAGGCTGATTTTTGTAGTACAGTTTTTTTTTGATATAGTGCAGGTGTCATTCTGCAAATGTAGCTAAGAATTTTTTTAATTAGCAAGACTGATACATAGCCTTCATTGTGTCTTATCAAAATACTCTCCATTTTACAGTTTGTAAAAATCCCCAAATTATATGTGTTATAGTGATTTATGTATGAAATCTATTAATTTAAATTAATTTTCTTTGACTTTGCATAAACAGTCTCGGTTTTAGAATGCATGATTTTATGACCTTAATACTCTCTCAACATGATTTTTGTGTTCAGTTTTGTAGGTGTTTTTCTGTTGTTGTAGTTTAAGAAAACTGAAAATATAATCTGGAACGATATGGGTTTACCACTTTAGGGTAAAAACAAGCTCATTCCCATTCAAACATTGTACTATTTTTTGAACCAGCCCTCCACCCCCAAACATCACAAAATTGCACTGTTCTTGATTAATTTGAAACATCTTTCTGAAATTAAAAAGAAATATGAATGAAAAGCTGTTAGTTTTGCTGTAAATATTTCACACAGCCTTCAAAGGAAAATGGAGTGAAGGAAGAAAGGCCAAGTAGGTAGATCACCAGAAAGGAAGTGATTTGATTATTATGGATAAGAGAATGCAGAACACAAAAGAACACAAAGGCACACAGGTGATACACTAAAAATGCCAAATATGCAATCAGATACATCTCCACAGGATTCTGAAGAGTTATGAAACAATCAGAAAGCCTTGTACAGATAGAACAAACCATTTATAGAGCTTGATCATGTTGCCTGATATATGGAGTGAGCATCACTGTGTTTCTAAAAAATCAATGATAGACGGGAGATTTATAATGCCACCTGTTATGCAAGAGATTTCTTGCCATGCAGGGTGAATAATACTGGAAGGCACAGAATTCCTGTCCCATTTGAGGTAAATGGAGCCTCAAAGTTTCAGCATCAGAGTGTTAGGAGCCGATTTTACAAAATCCTCTGCAACTTACCTCTGCAAAAAGGCTGAGAGCAGGTCTATCCCTTAAGTGGACTGTGGGTTTGTAATATTTTAGATGATGTTTTTAATCTTTATACCTTACAGGAGAATGGTTTTGTATCTAGATCAGCAATGATATTTTTGGGAACTGAACAGACGTGATGCAGTTCAAGTGTTCACTCTCTTTGCACAGAGCCTTATTTTGGTTTTGTATTTCAAGGAGAAACAATCAATGGAGCATTAGGCAATGCAGTACTTTCACTAAAAGTTTCTCTTCCAGAAACTACTGTTGAAGAAAATTAATTTATCAATGGCAACAGACTTTTTTGGTTTTTAAACAAATTCCCTTAAACTACAAACAGCACATTATCCTTCAACAGGCTTCTCACACATAGTAATTGTGTCTAATTTTTTTTTTTTTTGCCAATTCTCAACTTTATCACAAAAATATGTGTATTTTTTAATCGAAGTCCCAGGTCTTGGAGACAAGTGATTACACAAGAATGTCATTGATATAAAAGAAAGACAAAAGTATCAAGCGACTAGCTATCTTGGTTGTGGAGAAAAAACTGGTAATCACTACCTGAGCATCCTTTGAAGTACCACAAAACAACCCCCCACCACTTAAAAAAATTAAACTTATGAGAGCTGGATTGTACAGAAATGGAAAACTTTGGAAGGGGGGCAAGACTAGGTTTGTAAATAACCAGTGTCAGTTCAAAACGTATTAATTGTTCAAGTATTGAGTACTGTTTACCTCCTGTAATTGAACCCCATACATCCACCTACACCCACCCCCCAAGTTAAAAGTAAATTGAACTAAAACAAAACAAAACCTGAGCTTAAGTAGGGCTACCAGGTTCTAATTTTCAGTTGGAAACTGGTTGGAAAGGGACTGGTGGCTCCAGTCAGCAGAGCTGCAGGACTAAGGCAGGCTCCCTGCCTGCCTATGGCTTTGCATGGCTCCTGGAAGTGGTCAGTATGTCTCTATGGCCCTCCCTGCTCCAGCTCTGATTCCCTTTGCTGTACTCCAAACCCCTCATTCCCAGCCCTGTCCTGGAGAATGAACCACCAGCTAGTGCCTTCATCCCCTCCTTCCCCCTAACTCTAGCCCCATGAAAGGGATTGAGGGTGGCGGAGAGTGAATATTGGAGGGAGGAGGGTGGAGTATGAGACCAGAGCCTGAGAAGGGATGGGACAGTGGGCGGGGCAAGAGGATTTGGTTTTGTGGGATTCAAAAATTGGCAACCCTGATCTTTAGAGTAACATCTGAAATATATTAGTGAGGAAAGAAACCACATACTCAAACCAAAAATCTTCATGCAAGTAAACAGCCAGTATATATTGTTCTATAACAATTGTTACTTTCTAGGCATCACCAGGTCTTCTTGTTACCCAGTCTTCTATATTCTTAGCATTCAAGCAAGCTTTTAATTGTGAAAGAAATCTTATGATGATATACAATGTTCTGGATAGAAAGAGCTGCATGAGTGGGAAGAGTTTTCTCTGGCTTAAAATTCTTTAAGCAGAGTTACTGCCTGAGAACCCACCATTGGTGTTTTGCTGAGATTCCTGGAAAAAAAAAAAGTTGCATTGCATGCGGTTTGACCACATACGTTTCAGGACTAGGCTGCATGTATAAACAAAACAAAAAGTTACAGGCTGTATCACTGATGTCTCCTTCACGGGAAATGCAATCTGCAAGGCCCCAGACATCTGCTATCACTCAGAAGAGGTTACATTCATGTCAAGAAAAAAGGCAACACTATTTTATTAGACTGTTCCTCTTTTTCCACAACAGCTCTACATTAGTTTTTTTGGTTTTTTACTGTGTCCCATGTTTCATTGATTTTTTTCCCTCCCTGCCTCCTCTCCTGTTTTGACAGCCAATATTTAGTGCAGCAGCACTTTTCCACACGTGGTATTTGAATAGGTTCAAAATTAGGCAAAACATAGCAAAATGAAAGAGTCATACAGATTCATTGCCCAATGTTTTTTTGTTTATGTTAAGCTTACACCACCAGCCTGGTATCTGCCAAATGTCTATGTGTTTTTCACAAGTATTTAATTTCTGCAGACACAAACCATTTTCCAGCTCAAAGTGTTTCTGAGCTGGTACAGGAAGATGCAGTCTCAACAGGAGACATAATGTGTTTACTGGCTGAACTATAGCTCTGTTCTTTGTGGTATTTCTTCTGCTCACTTAATGGTTTGCAATAGGAGAGAGCTCCAGGGAACTGTCTGACCCCATGTGTCTCTGAGAATTCTGGTCGGGATGTGCTTCAGCTATTAGTGCTCAGCATGTGGGAGGAGAAGCAGTTGTATATGCAAGTAAAATTTGGAGTTACTTTTGGGCTTTTCTCCTTCTCTCGCTGAAGCAAATACCAATTTCCCAACATCTCACATTCAATTGCTATTCAGTGAATTCTACCTTTATATTTTTTTTCTTACTGTGTGGGAGTCTGTATCTTTCCCACCTTGCCTCTCCTTTCACAAACAGGGTGATTATTTTTAGCCTTCATTACCTGATTAAAATTAAGCAAGGGTAACATCATCTTCCAGGCTTGCACTTATGACACAAACACCAGTGCAAATGACTCGCTGCTGGCCAGTTGGAAGGTGGGGTTTGTTGGCTTTTGTGCCAGTGGCCAACTCCCTCACCTTTCCTGAAGCCTGCAAGCCCAAGGCCAGGAGCCCTGTTTTTCTGGGAAATAGAAACAGAAGTAGGTACTTAGCACTCTTCCTTGTGGAGCTAGTCTGGAAAGCTGACCTCCACCTCTGATTCAGGAAGGTGATGGGAGTGTGGAAAGTAGTATTGTCAATCCCAAACATTTAAAAAAAAATCATGAGTCAGGTCTCAAGAATCATTAAATTGGCCTAAAAAAGGACAAGATTATAAAATACCATGCTTTTTAAAAGTATATATATATGCCCTCTGGTAGTGGAGTCCTTGGGGGTTATGTTTTCATGCTTTTCTTCACAACCATGAGGGCCAGAAATTGCTTTTTTTATTTAATTGAAGTTGAGATTCTCAGTTAATTAACTGAACACAGCAAGTTGGACTTTAGGGGAACAAAACCCACAAAATATTGCAAAGACATGACCACACGTCTTAAGAATTAGAAATATTCACCCTTGCCCCCACCGCACCATATACAATTAGGCAGTTAAGTTTGGGTATATATATTTCCTACAGAATTATTTTATTAGCACCTCCTCAAAAACCTCAGGCCAGTCCTTTGCACAATAACAGGCAAACATATTAAGATCAGCTTTGGCAATTCCCCTTTTATCAACATTTTTCTGTTTAACGTCTCCCAGTTTCCAAATGATTGATCAGTAGGCTTTCAACAGGACTTTGAAAAACATGTCCTGACACAACATATGTAGTGTGTGAAGTTTATGTTTTCAGGCAGCCATCTTCAGTATTAAAGATGTGCTGCCTACAGCCACTTTTCACTTTCTCCTCCCCCGAGCCAAATTTTCTTACTGAAATCATAATACACGCTCATTTCAAATAGAGCATTTTTCTTATTAAAACTCTTGTTAAGAGAGATTCTAGTGTTTAGTTTGTTTTCTCACTGACACCACTCTCCATGTAGAGTTTAAAGTAAGTCTTCTCTATCTACCTACATTCACCAAGAACCAGTGAATTTAAACAATACTTTTCCCTTCTGCTTCCCATTAAACAGAACTGGAAGGGTGAGGGAAGTGCTGACCAGCATGAATTTCCTCTGCGCTCTCAAAAAACAACCATCTCCCCGCCACCACACACAAAGAATTTGCTTGACGTTCCCTAGATATTATGTTGGGTGATTTGACTTATCTTTGCCCTTATCTTTAAGTCTTTTTTTTATTTTATCTCTAATTTTCTTGCTATGCCCAAAGCTGGATTTTAACTCATAAAAATAATAGAGCAAAAAGAATTTCTCCAATTACAGTATTTCAGAAAGGAGGTGAAATGGTTTAGATCTAAATAGGAGATGAATATTGTACTACACTTACTTTAATTATGGGATTTGCACTACTGTGTTATCAGTGGCATAGAAGTAACACACTAACTAATGTGGACACTATTAGTTCAATATATTGTCATTCAAAAGTGCTTTCTACAGAACTCATTTAAAGGATAGGCTCAAAAGTATGATGTTGCTGCAGAACTAGAAGTACATAATTTTCCTGCTTTGGAAAATGACCCCCTGTTCTGTTGGTCAAGGAGGTATAATACCAATTAAAACTCTAAAAGACGGCAGTGCAACAGTGTCTCTCAGAGAGCTACATTTGGATTTCAAAAGCAAGCTCAGAGAAAACAAAAGAAATTCTGAGTAACACAGGAAGGGTGGTGGGATTTATGCTTTAGTTGTTCGTGCCTAAGCCCCTTTAACACTGAGAATTATACAAAAATACACAAGCATAGGAGACCAGAGGTCATTAACACCTAGAGATGGAAACAACAGAAAAGGCAAGATATAAGGGAAGGAGAAAGGGAGAGAATGCCTATTTTCACAAACACAAAGGATGAGTCACCAATGGACAAATGTTAACAGGCTTATACAATGATGTGACAGCAACACAAGGTTCTTTATACTTGATCTCAGTTACAAGGATAATTTGGCTACGAATTTGAGCAATGAAGATGGAGCTAAATGTGAAAATGGCATATGTTGTCTGTAGATGAGATGGCAGTTCTACAATTATTCAATCAACCATTTCCTCTAGTCACTGGAATGTAAATGGCAATAACCCACCCTAGATAATGCCATTTTCCTACTTATCTCAAAAGACCTAGGTTGCCAAAACAGAGACCTATTGTGGGAGAAGAAGGAAGTTGGAACAAAAAACATTGCAGTGTTGAAGAGAACTCCTCTTACCCTTTATTCTCAACATTTTCAAGGGGAAAACAGACCCTTAAGAAAGAAGCAGAGAGGAGAGAAGATGGCTTTTAAAATCAAAATAGCTCTGTGCCTTTGTGGCTTTAGGAAGGTTCATTGAAGTTATTAGGATACCACATAAGCACTGAAGTTTGCTTGTGTGAGTCTTCTTGCAGGACTGGGCCTTAGGCCTGTTTTACTGAGCTTGTAAGAAGTTAGATGTTTAAAAGCACAGACTTTCTATTTTGTTCCATTTGCTCAAAGCTTCCCTCTCATTTCTTGACTGCCAAAACATAAATGAAAAACATTAAAATACAAAACTTACATAAACATTAAAGATACATCTCTAAACATTCCAGAACCAGAAAATGCAAATATTAAAATACTCAAAAGTAACTGGAACTCACCCATGTTACATATACATGAATGACTGGGCTGTCATTAGAGACAGAAGGGGAAAGTGGATAAACCCTACAATGACATGACATACTTTTTTTCCTGGCATTATGAGATCTATACATAATAAACCAGTTATTTTTCATTTACAGTCTATTACTATTAGCCTCAAGATTTCACCAACTGAAAACCCCAAACAGGCAGTCTGATCTGCTTAGTGCCTGTTTTTTTTCAGTCCAACAAAGCTTCATTAAAGCATCTCAATTTCAAATCTCCTAATTTGACTACCCAGCAGCCGTGAAGGTTTACACAGTTTTATCACTTTATAATCTTTATAGTCTTATCATAAAATCTCTCCCAATCTCTATTATGGACTGATTCAGACTTGTTGGTAAGTAAAAGAAGATAGCTAGCAAGTTGCTAATGGAGGTTGAGTTTATGGCTTTTTCTATTATCCCAGATTTTGTTACTCATAGACTGCCCTGGAACAAAGATGATTGCACCTCAAGGGGTTCCTTCCTTCCTTATTCAATGGTTTATAAACAAATACAAATCCTTTTCTCAATTCAAAGAGGAAGCAATTAATGCTTTCCTGAAGTGGGATCCCAATGTATTACTACCTCATTTTTTTAATCCTATTTTTGGCAAGTGTTTGAATGGATGTCAGAGCATCTGTAAGAGGCCTACTTCCTTTATGTTAATACTACAAAAAAGATCCAACCAGTCTTTAGACTTGGGAGTTCCACAGGAATGCAGTGGGGACATGGAGCCTGCAATAGTGAGGCCTGCAAAGCTCTTCCTCCACAGGTTGATAGTAGCATCATTTCAAAGATTGTTTTATTGGTAGCTTTTTAAAGGACTGTCCCCTAGGTACTTCAGCACAGTAGTTGTCCATCACTGACATGCATATTAGGCTTGGTGCTTCAGGTTTTTGTGATTAGCATTCTATTCTCTCATGCGTGCTTTCTTAATTATGAGTAATGCATGCTGGGCCTTAGTGCAATGTCCCTAATGTCTCTCATTCATTTGTGTACACTTTAACTCAGTGCAGCTTGGGCAGCTTTAATCTAGTTTTATTTTCTCCAAAGGGATATTGTTTATAGCAGCTCAGTTGTTAGCATGTACACACTTTGGGCTATGTTATAACTTTAATTCCTATGGAGGGGGCTTTGCAGAACAGCACTAGACAGACTTTCTTCAGTGTGGGAGGGTGTCATGGCTGCTCCTGACATGATGGCTCCAGGGGTCAGTGTGTACAGGGATGGAGTCCACAGTACCCTTTGTGGCATCCTGCTGCCTAGCAAAGGAAAGGAACACGCAGTCACTCTGCTGCCCAGAGTACTGATACTACTGCAGGTGAACTTCTGCAGGAATGCAAGTTTCTTGCCTTGCCTTCCATATTAGCACAGAGATTATCCCCTCTGAGTACAAGCTGAGTTGTATTCTACAACTCTGAATACATGAGGCAAGCAAGTGACTACAAGGCGGGATACAGTTGCTGCTGTAAGCAAGCATTTAGTCTTGCAATCGCTGAACTGTTGCTTTTACTTAATGCAATCACTGGAGGCCCAAACAGTGCCTGTGCAACAGATAGGATAATCAGAGTGGGCATCTGGAGTAGTGTCCTGACTGGAGTTCCATCCCTATCAGAATGTTTAAAAAATGCTTTTGTACATGTTCATCTGAGAATAGCAAAGGCGAAAGCAATATGATGCAACCTACCCCCAATTCTCACAGCACCTTTCTGAGAAAACTCCCACTAAGAGGGCTTCTTCAGCTGACACGGTTTCTACCTTTTTTTCTCAACCCCTCCCTGTAGTGGCTCCGTATGGAAGAAGAGACTCACCGCTTGCATGCTCCCTTGTAGCTGGTGTGAAATAGCAGGTTTTTCCACTCATCACTCCCACCAACAGTTGCTCGGCCCTGTGATGGCTCCCTTTTTGCTACTTGGCCCTCTGGTCAATCACAGTTTAAGCCACAGTCTTCTGGGGTAAGAAGAGTATATCTAGAATTCCAAAAGTGTCCCAATACAAGAGATCCTTCTACCCCTCCTTTAGAATCAGTAGTCCTTACATCAGACTTGTACAACCAGTTCTTAGGGCTGGGAGGGGAAATCCACTCCCATCCTCTTCTCTGCATTCCATCACAGAGCCCTTGCATTAAGCAGCTAGTTCTACTCCTGGGTACACTTCTGTTTCCATGGGCCACTTCCTTCCTCCAAGCCCCACCATGTGCTGTTTCCCTCCAGTCTATGCTCATTGCAGCCTGTCTTCAGGTTCAAACCTCTGGCTTCTCCACATTTCCTCCCAACTCTTTCCCTGTCTCTCAGTCCTACCCTTTTCCCCAGGCTCATCTCAGAAATTCTTTCCATCTCTGGGGCTTTCTCCTTCTCCAAGCCCATCTCAATGAGCAGGAACTCCCTAATTAACCTCTTCTTCTGGGTTTGTAGTGAGCCACTCTCATAGACCTCCTTTTATAAACAAGACCCAGCTGGGTTTAATAATAAATGAAATCTGACATCACCCACTGTGTTGCACCTGGAGGTTAACTGAGCTCACAGATTTTATTAAACCCTTGTTCAGCTATGTGGGGTAGACACCTGATCACAGGCTTGTTCTACCTTTCTTGTCTCTGTTTTCAGATAAGCCCATCACAATATTCACTTTAAAAAAAGAAACAAATCAGTGAAGATATCTTGTATATAACATGAAATTTGCAAGCAAACTCACCACACTGTTCATGCTTCTTGTATGTTACATGTGCTGCATGCCTTTTGTCTGTCTTGTATATTTGAATTGTAAATTCAGGGGAGGATGGCTCTTATTCTGTGCATATGCATGCTGCCTAACACAATGGTGTTCTGGAGTACTACAATAAAACAAATACTAAGAGCCGTGAACAGGGCATTTTTGATGGAGAGTCCATAGCTGTGGGATCCCTGCTAGGAAAGATCAAGCTAAAATGGGTTAATCACCGTGATAGCAAAAAACAAGACTCACCACAGTGTGAGAATTTATTCAAAAAAGAAGATTGTTGAATGGCTGACTGCATCTATCTATTATGTATTTTGAAGAGTTTGTTTGTCGATTTGTTTTTGCAAAATAAAGTCATATTTCACTATTACCTACAGATGCCAAATTTTGCATAAATAGTCCTGCCATTTAAATTAGATGAATGCATTACTTTTTACACGAGAATATGCTGGGTGAAAGATTTAAATAATTTATTTTGTTTATCATCACAAAAAAAGTCATGACTATTATGATTGGAGTTCATAAAAAGTATTTCCTAACAAAATTAAAATCAAGTCATCTATTCAACTGTCATTTTAGTATCAAGAAATTTTTCACTGTTAAATCACAAAATAATTCAAATTAGTAATGGAAAGAGTAATGGAAGCTTTACCAGTTTCTGATTCAAATTTACTATGTATGGTAATTATTCAATAAAATAAATAATGTTTGAAGTTGAAATTCTACACATTTAAAACTGTTCTTTTTCTTCCCTTTTGCAAGCACATTATTAAAAAATTCTATTACATATATTTAATTTCTTGAACTTTCTTATAAGTGTAATTTACACAAAATAACTTTGTCCGGTCAATGACTGACCTCACCTGTTAGTTTGTAATAACCATCCAAAAACAGACCCTGAAGAAGGATAAGCCTCTCTAGGCACAGCGTAGAGTCAAATTAGACTGCACACTAATGGTTCTACTAATTTTTATATTGTGCTCAGTTACTGTGATGATGGTGCATTAGGAATTCATACACAGACAGCAAGAGAAAAGCAATTGGCTCTCTAATGTACTGAGGAGCAGAGACAAATTTTATCTTTTAAGTATCATGTGCATGGTTGTCAGCAAAAGAATCATATGAAAAATATCTTGCAGTTCCTTTAGTTCGAGTTTGCTTGATCTGCAAGCAACTGTATGAACCATATCTACGTTGAATTTTTGGACCTTATCTGGACCATGTACTTTTTTTCTTCAATTGTGAACATTCTTTACATGTACCCACTCTAGAACCAAAGAGTGATGGACTTAGGTCACCTTAGTTTTAATTTTGAAAATATTTTAAACCAATAAGCTAACATTTGCTTTCAACTTGTATTGTTGAAGATCACCACCTATAAGGCCTACATTATTTGTATGCAGGGCATATTAAGATAAATAAACAAAATTCATGCAACTCTTCTTTACAGTATAATATGACACAGAAGCATAGAAAAGATTACATTGGGCATAGATATGGGAAAAAAGCATTGCTGAAAAATTTCAGAGTTTCTATTATCTTTTTGACCAGGCAATACTACAATTTTTTATTGTGTCATATTTTAGTCAGATCAGCAATTACATACCTGACTATGAAAACCTCTAATACCTTTGTGATCTTCCTTTGCCATTCAGCAAATAAAGTTTGCTACTTTTGTTGCATTCTGCCTAAATACTACCTATTCTTCCACCCGAAAGTGACATACACTTCATACTTCTTTATACAGAAGAGCTGGTCACTGTTCAGTTCAGCTAACCTATTTATTCAATAACACCATATTTCTTACCAGATTTCCAAACATTTCACTCTCACCAGATTTCACTCTCACACACTCTCGCTATATATATATTAGTTCACACAAATTTCTACTATGTGTTACAGTGGGGGGTGCTGAAGGCAGAAATCCTTTCCTATTTCTGTTGTTATTCTGTTTAAGCCCTGGGTGTTGCAGCATCCTTAGCTCCAGCACCTATGGTTCTAGTTAGAGATTTTCGCTTAGGAATTCATGCTTCTGATTATTCTTCCATTAGTTATTTGAGGTATAAGCCACAAAACAATTTAGGCATGTAAACTTCAGACTCAGGCACCCAAGTCCCTGTGTGCTACACCACTCTGAGTTACAAAATCCCCACTCCCCACCCTGCCCCTTCCCCCCGAAGTACCACACCTTTCCAACTTGCCACGGGCCTGGCAATTCTATTGACTCCCCCTGTATATGGGCTATCTGACCTAATGGTCAAAACCCAGAGCACAGTCAGGATCAGGAGTCATGCCAATGAGTCAGCAACCGAAGTAATTCCAAGAGTCAAACTGGAGTCATATGTAGAAGTCACTCCAGGAGTCAAAACCAAAGTCAATAACTAGTATCAGGATGAAGAATTAGGAACAAATGGTAGGAACCAGACAAAGTGGCAGAAACGGGGGGGAACGCCAAGTCAGCAGCAGGCTTAGAAGCTAACTGCTTAGAAAAAAAGGGGTGTGACAAGAACAGGACGATTTATGTTAGAAGGTGACCAGTCAGCAGTTGGCTTCTACTTAGCTGATCCTGACGGGGCAACAGAGGTAGCCTCTGTTTGAGAGGTACCATATGCATTTTTCCTAATTAGCCTTGCAGCACAGTGGTGCAAAAAGTTAGACTACTATTTGGTGACTCCACAGGCATTGGTTTGAGGCCTCACAGTACCTACATTCCATTTGGATCCCACCTTTGGAGCCTATGTTAACCTCTTTAAAGTAAGATAATAAATATTGTATTGACAGTTCATAATAATGCTTTAAAATTGGAGATTTATGTAATTGAGACCAGAACAAAACAATACCTGGGCATAGAAGCACAGCAATACTATACTTGCATATGTTACCACCAAGGCAGAGTTGAACCTGGGACCTCGGGAGCTGACTCTAGGAGCCTCTACCCTCTGAGCTAAAAGCCAGCTGCTATGTATAACAACACATACCCACAAATATAAACTGTTCACTGACAGACACAACCATTAGTTAGTCTTTCCTGGCATGCTACTGAGGGCAAAGTGCAATATCCAAAGACAGAGAGACGCCTTGGTGCATAAGAGAACCATTACAAAGGTTGCTGTTTTTAACCAGAGATAAAATAAATTACATACTGTCTGTACATCATTGAGACATGCATTCCAATACTTAAATGTGCTACTTACTGTATTATTAATAAAGAATCATATAAAATAATTATTCTCAGAAGCACATTGAACAATGCTCAAGCAGAGATATCAGTTACTCCAATAAATAGTACCCTCTCCATCCACATGGACAATTTAATTTCCAGAATTGCCCTTCTAAATCAATGATGTGATTGGTACATACTAGTAGTTTGCTTATTACAAAATCTGTCTTCAATACCTGTCCATTCACCTGAAGAACAGAAATTTAAGAACTACACCTACGAAGGTCTTTTGATATCATACAATTATAATTATTTGCCTACTTCTCTGTTTTTGTAAAATGGTAGCCTAGAAATGTGTTATCACAGCATAAAACCAACTCTATTGTATGATACTACATATTCAGCAGCTTTTGCTTTCCTTAGATTACTATGGGTCAGAGCTACAGAATGATGTTCTTCATGGGGATTTCTTGTGAAAGTCTGATAGCCCAGAGACCTAAAAATAATGCCTTGCATGTGGCTAGTAAGTTTATTTAACAAAGTACAGAAATTTAACTGATAGCAAGTGGAAGTAATGGAAACAAATGATTACATATCAAATAAAATCATAACTCACAATCTAGATTTTAGACTTAGAATCATAATATCACTAAAAGAGTAGGGTTGAAATAGACTTCAGGAGGTCATATAGTCCAATCCCCTGGTCAAAATAGAACCAATTTAGGACAAGAAGCAATGGGATTAAAATACAACAAGGGAGCTTTAGGTTGGACATTAGGAAAAACTTTCTAATTGTCCGGGTGGTTAAACACTGGAATCAGTTGCCCAGAGAAGTTGGGGAATCTCCATTTCTGAAGATATTTAAGAACAGGTTAGATAGACACCTATCGGGGATGGTCTAGACGGTGCTTGGTCCTGCCGTGAGGGCAAGGGACTGGACTCAATGACCTCTCAAGGTTCCTTCCAGTTCTAGTGTTCTATGATTCTATGAAATCATTCCAGCAAGGGCTTTATTAAGCCTTGAAAACCTCTAAGGATGGAGATTCCACCACCTCCTTACGTAACCCATTCCAGTGCTTTGCCACCCTCCTACTGAAATAGTTTTTCCTAATATCCAATCTAGATTGCTCCCACTGCAACTTTAGACCATTGCTTCTTGTTCTGTTGCCTGCCTTGGACTAATTTTGAGGCTTCCCCATGGTGTGGACATGCTAGTTCGAATTTGTTAAATTGAGAATTCTTATGTCGAATTTAGTAATTTTGAAATAGTTTCCTAGTATACTCATGGCCTATGAGTTCACTTTTTCGTAGTCTGCATGTGTGCACATCTTCCTAAATGTGTATAAGAGGCAATGGTTTTCACATGATAGCCTTGCAAATAAGCTGAGATATTAGGTAACTGCAAACGTCACTTATAGTGAGTCTGCTTTAGCACTTGAATAATATTCCTGTTATTGGAAAGGGGAAATTGAAAAAAAAAGGTTGGAAAATTTTCAATCAACAGTTCGTCTTGGATAGTCATTGATACCATCACAGTGGAAATGTGAGTTTCTGACTAGTGCCCTTATTAAAATTCCACACCAAATTGAACAGAATATCTCCAGACACTGTTAAAATCCCTGTCAGAAAGGACTTCTTTCTGAGATTCATAAAAATAATTACCGAGTACAGTTATTTTGTAGCTTTCTTAATGTTCTGATTGCCAAGTCTTTTTTTAAAAAAAATCCCTGTAGACTATAACTGTAGATCAGCCAAGGTATTTTACTACTGTCCTCTATCCCTATTTGAAAATCACACAAACTAATCCCTATATGACTGTTCGCTACATGGACTGTGATACATCACCAATTTACTTTTTTTTTTTTTCAGGAACAAAGTATATTTTCCAATATCTGCTCTAAACAGAAGTTATTTTGCAACTAAATGGTGTTATCACCCACTCATAAATTGAGATTACAAAAGAGCTTCTGTTTACATTTTTTTCTCTCATGGTATATGGTGTACATTATAGGGCTGGGGGAAAATGTGTTAAAGGAGTGATATGTCTATACAATTAGGCCAAATACAACTCTTCAGTAAGCAAGCATTATTCCACTGACTTCACTGGAATTATGCAGCCAGGCTTTCATCGAGCATATGAGTGGGGAAGCTTGAGAAGAGAATACTTGCACTATGCTCAAGTCAATGCTGTTAGTCTTTAATTTCCATCACTAATAAATTTACACATTGAATACTAGCAATGCCTTTAACTTTCTATAATATACTAGCACCAAAACATGCCAAGCAGAGTGGTTCAAACTCTAGGTTGTGATTTAACTACCACTTTCTTTTGTGAAAGTGCAATAAATTTTGTGACCTGTCAAGCAGGTAGAGTTTGGCATCCATCGATTGGTTTGAAGGAGACTAACTTTAAATTAATGTATATGCTTACATTAAATTCCCCTCTGTATATACTCCAGAGAATGAAACTGCTAAATAAAACTATTCACCTCTTCTTTAGTTAATATCACTCATACACTTTCCTTTGTCATGTATAACGCCCCAGTGCAGCAGCTAAATATTATTCCCATTTTACACATGAGAAAGTAACACACAGGAGGCCTGATTCCCTGTGGCCTTGTACCTTTCATTGTCATGTAACCCTCTTTGCAGAGGTCATGGCTACACAAAATGTATAGAAGCGGCCAGGAATCAGGCCAAGACAAGGTAGAAGATTTCTTAAGGCAACACAGTGAATATGATTCTCTCTTCATTTATGCTAAGTTTCAACTTTCATCATTGGCCTCACTGGGGCTAAGATTATACCTATGGATATCAACAGAAATTCTCCTGGTTACGCTGCTGTAAATTAGTTTAGAATTTAATCCAAAGAGTCAAAAGCAAAACTAAGATTGGAAACCATGAGTTCCAGAATCCCTGACCTGTGCATACCACACAGCTTCCCTATATTTTTCTCTTATGTAATCCTTTAAGAAGAAGGTAGGAAAGCTGCTTTAGAGTATAAAACCATTTTAAAGGAGCAGTAACCGAAACACTTAACTTTGTCTATTTTCTTGTAAATGTGCCATCGACTACTTGAATAAAGTAAACTAGGAAATGAAATATCTTTAAGATGAAAAGGAACTCTTGTGTCCCCAAGCTTTATCAAAACTTACTTTTAATATAATGACTTTGTGAAGACCTATATAGCTACAAAGCTCTTTGGGTCACATTTATATGGCATATATATGGTCTTACCACTGTGCTCCTTTATGCCACAATTAGCATACATCCAAAGTGGTGGGAAGGCTGTGATGATTAATACACTGTATATTATTTATTAAATTGAGTTAACATGCATATAAAATATCATCATATTTTGATGCATAATTTTCCAATAAAGTCGATTTATTGAATTTTTGTACCTCTTTTTTATTCATTATAGGCTCGTATTTAGTAGAAGATGTTTAGCTTATATAACTCTTCAAACAATAACAAAACAGCTGCCAATTTTAGGGCTAAATCCTCAGGAAGTATAAATTGATGTAGATGATTGAAGTAATAGAGCTATACTGATTTACACCATCTGAGCATCTGAGGATGTCTTTTAATTTGCATCCATTTCTTACAAAACTTGTAGATTCACTGTTTTACATTCCTGTGTAGTGTCAATATTTATGGCTTATTAGACTGCTAGATACTTGACCAAGATTTGCTGATAGCACAGTTTTAAAAGTATTAAATTTCAGGCTGCAGCTAGAATCTCCAAAAAAAATAGAATGTGCATTTTTAGAAGTGCGCTTCTGAACATGTGCTTGTCTCTAACAAGTGCGCCCCGCTTTTGTTCTCTCATCAGATTATAACCTGGCATGTTAACAATGATGCAGTGATGTCGATGGGAGTTCCGAGTGGGCATATCATATTAGCAGCAGGCACACAGTGAGTAAATACCATTCAATTGCACCCACAGCTATCAGACAAAATGATTACATCTGTATCAATCAGTTTCATGGAAATAAAATCATGGTAATGGACTGTTATCACAGGATCAATGCTGCCTGTTTTGAAATGTCTCCTGCTTCACCCTCTGGCCTCAGCATTTATGTGGTAGCAAAAGACTATTATCTGTTCTGTTCCTGTGACATTTACTCTCTTTCTCCTCATTTATATAGCTATCCATTCTTTGGTGTCTCTACTATATCAAGCCTTTCTTCTCAAGCAGTTATGTGCTGTTCTACTGTTATCCATTCGGAACCTTGGGAGCGGGAGATTTTCCTTTCTCAAAGCATTTTCACAGCTAAAACCTCAGTTGCTGCAATTACCTGAGCATCTCACTTCTAGCTTTCTCTGTCCTTTTAGAATTTCACACCCCACAAGTGAGTGTGGTAAAAGGCCCTTTCAGAGTTCTCTAAGCACAGTACCAAGGTTTTGGGAGACTTATTTTATGTATAGTTCTTTGAGGTTTTCAGATATTACATAATTACAGATACTAACAGGAAGAAAGAATTTTCTTTACATAAAATAATCGCGTTTCATTCCATGTTAAAGTAAACATAAATGCAAAAATGCAAATGTACTTTCCAGGCTGTTTTACCATTTGTGGTATTAGACCAGATGTGACACCATTTTTACAGTGGTCCCCATTAAACCACTATCAGTTGCGTTAACACCTGAAATACCACAGCTTTCCCCTATATCTAGAATGGTAATTTAATTATTAGCAAATACTGTCTTTTTTTAGTAGAGACTACTGTTTTTACAGCAGTATCAGAATAATGCTAGGTAATAACATTAATTTTAACTTAAGTGATTAATTGAAGTGATTGCTTTCTAGTGGATATGTACACTTTTCAGACTCTACAAGTTTTTCCTGAGACTGGCAAGTTAGTTCCAGATTGAGTATTTAAATTAAAGCTAAGCCTCTGTGAAACCTAGGGAGAATCTGTGGGAGGAAAAACAGGTTGCAATTTAATCAGTGGCAATCTAAAATACCAGGTGCAGAAAGCAGACAAACAGATCTTCCAGACTTTCCCTGCGTCTTTCTTGCTAAAATAAGGCTTCAGTCAGCACGAAAAACTGCCCCTTCAGAGAAGATGACAGCATCTACATAGCTTCTGCTCCAGGGAAGGAAATTGAGCAAGTCAGGCTGTCAGTGCCTATTTTACCAGCTCCAGCTGCCAGAAAACACCCCCAAGTTAATCCTTCATGTATACAGAGTGAAAATTTCCCTAAATGATACAATACTTTTGGATTTCACAAATTACATCTGACAGACCATTGCCAGGCAGACATATATAAGACAGACTAAGAAGTACATTATCAAAGAACTGCCAAAACAAAAGGAACAGAACTAAAATAAAATAGGGTATGTCTACACTACAACTTTAATTCGAACTTAGTTCGAATTAGTTAATTCGAACTAAGCTAATTCGAATTAGCGCATCTAGACAAAAACTAATTCGAATTAGCGTTTTGCTAATTCGAACTAGCGCGTCCACACTGATTGGATGCTGGGTCGCATTTAAGGGCAGCTGAAACCAGTTCCGGCAGGGCATCAGGTCAGTAGTTGCTTTGTGTGGCTGCTGTCTGAGGCTATCTGAGGCTCGTGCTTAAAGGGACACCCCTGGACAGCCGGTTCTCAGCTTCTCCGCTTGCTTGCCTACCTCGCCGAGGGACAGCAAAGCGTTTTTCTCTGTGCCTGCCTGTGTCGGTGGTTCCCATTGGGGACGCCGCCTCAGTTGGCAACATGGAGCCAGAGCTCGCCATGGGCATTCTGCTCCAGTTCTTGGACTTGGTGCTGCAAGCCTGCCAGCAATGGCTGGAGGCTGCCTGGCACCACCTGGTGCACGTCAGCCCCCTGCCTTTCCACCTGGCCTCCCTGGGGGCCGTGGAGGAGCCGCAGCAGCGCCCGGACGCCAGCGTGCCCCGCCGCATCTGGCGTCTGGACACCAGCAGCGACTGGTGGGACCGCATTGTCCTGGAGCGCTGGGGAGACAGACAGTGGACCCAGAACTTCAGGATGAAGAAGGACACCTTCCTGGAGCTCTGCGAGTGGCTCGCCCCTGTTCTGCAGTGACGGGGGCACTCACATGAGGTCTGCCATCCCCCTCCAGAAGCGTGTGGCCATCGCCTTCTGGAAGCTTTCCACGCCGGACAGCTACCGATCCATCGGGAACCAGTTCGGCGTGGGGATATCCACCGTCGGAGCAGTGCTCATGCAGGTATGGCACTCACCGGCCATTGGGCCGGGGGGGAAGGGGACTGCAAGGAGGGAATGGGCCGCCCCAGGGAAAACAGGGGCGGGGGAGGAGGCGACAGTGCCCCGCACGGGAGGGTTCGGTCTGTCCCGGCCATACTACACGCCGCCCGCGGTGGCCAGGATCACAGCAGGGGTTGCTTCTGGGAGTGGGGCACGAGGCAGTGCCAGGGAATGAACACTCCCAGCCACCCGGGCGCCCCAGTGATTCGCGGTTTGCTGTGTCTCTCTGCAGGTGGTCAAGGCCATCAACCGGGTGCTGCTCCGCAGGGTGGTCCGCCTCGCTGACCCGGATGCCGTCATCCGGGGGTTCGGTGCCCTTGGCTTCCCCAACTGCAGGGGGGCCATTGACGGGATGCACATCCCCATCTGCGCCCCGGAACACCAGGCCTCCCAGTACATTAACTGCAAGGGGTACTTCTCCATGCTCCTGCAGGCCGTGTGTGACCACCGGGGGCTAGTTCACGGACATTAATGTGGGCTGGTCCGGCAAGGCACACAACGCCAGGGTGTTCCGCAACTCCTCCGTGTGCCAGAGGCTGCATACTGGGACCTTCTTCCCCGACCACCACATCAGGGTCAGGGACATGGACATGCCCGTCTGCCTGGTGGGGGATGTGGCCTACCCCCTACAGCCCTGGTTGATGAAGCCGTACACGGGGCACCTCAACCCCTCCCGCCAGGCCTTCAATGCCAGGCTCACCAGGGCCCACATTGTGGTGGAGGGGGCCTTCGGACGATTGAAAGCACGCTTTAGGTGCCTCCTCACCCGCCTCGACCTCGCCAAGCACAATATCCCTCCCGTGGTGGCAGCATGTTGCGTGCTGCACAATTTGTGCAAGCGGAAGGGGGAGGCTTTCCTGCCAGCTTGGATGGCTGAGGCTAAGCGCATGGCTGGCCACTATGCTCAGTCCCGCACCGCCGCCGTCCGGCAGGCCCAGCGGGGGGCTGTCCAGATCCGGGAAGCCCTGCGGGAGAGCTTCCAGGTGGAGGAGGAGGACTGAACTCTCCCTGCATGCCCCATTGGGGCCTTCTTCCACCCTCCCCTCCTTCTCCTTTCCCCTCCCTAACCCCCCTTCCTAATGTTAAATAAAGACACCTGTTTTGAAAACAACAATCTCTTTTTATTTTACATAACTGGGGTGGGGGGAGGGAGGAATGAGGGTGAGAGGGAAACCTGGGAGGAGGGAGCTAGAAGGGGGAGGAAGGGGAGGAAGGGAAGGGAAAGCTCAGGGTTGGGGGTCCTGCTGGCTCTCCCGTCTCACAGCACTGCGGGTGCGGGGGCGCCGAGGGGGAGTGGGTGTGGAGGGTGGGGCAGGAGGGACAGGGGGTGCGGAGGAAGCGGGAGGGGGAGCAGGAGTGGGAGAAGGAGGGAGAGCTGGGGCGGCCGCAGGGGCCGGAGCAGGAGGAGGCAGGAACCTGTCCACCAGAGTCTGGAGGTGGCCTCTGAGGGCACGGCCCTGCTCCTCCAGCGCCTCCAAACTCCACTGCCGCAGCCGCAGGTCCTCCCGGACCCAGTGGTCCTGGGTGCAGAGCTGGTGCTCCAGTAGCCGCAGGTGCCGCCGGTGGTAGTCCTCCAGGTTCCTGGTGCACCTGCTGGCCTGGGTGCAGGTGGCTGTTGCAGGCGGGGTGGCGCACCCTGCAGTCCCAGGTGCTGCGGCTGTGGTGAAACGAGCAGTGGTCAGTTGTCCCTGGGGACACGGTGGGTGAAACCCAGCCCCGCTCTGCAAGGCGAGGTCGGCGTGTGGGGAACGGGACAGGGCCCCTGCATGACACCCAGCTGCTGCTCCATGGTGGGCAAGGCCCAGGCGCACGGTCCCTGGGCTCCCTCTCCCCCCGCCTCTCCGTACACATAAGGGGAGCATGATGGCACTCACATGTGGAGCCCTCCTCGGCCTCGGACAACACAGCCGATGTGCTCTGTGGGGTGCCTCGGGGGTCCTGGGTCCTGGGCAGGCTCTCTGCAGGCTCCTGGCTCTCGGTGTCCTCCTCCTCCTCCTCGGTGTCAGGGACAGGTCCCTCTGCCCCGGGGTCGATCACCACCCGGGGGGCATGGAGGGCGTGAGCCCCCAGGATGCGGTCCAGGGCCTCAAAGTGGGGGCAGGCCTCCGGGTCGGCCCCTGGCTGGGAGGCCCTGGAGTAGGACTGCCACAGGTCCTTGACCTTGCAGCGGACCTGCTTCCGGGTCCGCATGTGGCCTCTGGTGGCCAGGCTAGCAGCCATGCAGCTGTAGACGGCCGCGTTCCTGTGGCTAGTGTGGAGATTGTGGACATTGGAGGCTTCCCCCCAAACCTCGATGAGGTCCATGATCTCCGCACTAGAACAGGCGGGCGCCCTCCTCTTGTGGCCCCGGGCAGGCTCCTCTGAGCCACCAGCCTGGTCCTGGGAAGAGGGGGAGGGCTGGGTGGCAGCGGGTGGCTGGCTCATCCCGTGCCAGGTGCAGGGTCTGCTGGCTGGGTGCTGGCAGGCTTGCAACTGGCACAGGCAGTGTAGCCAGACCGTGGCCCTTTAAGGGCTCTGGGGCTGGGAGGGAGGCAGAAGAGTTTTCCTGGTTTGGCCCAGAGTGGCCACCAGGGCAAGCTGGGAAGGGCTAGCCTCCAACTAGTTCGAATTAAGTGGCTACACAGCCCTTAATTCGAACTACCTAATTTGAACTAGGCATTACTCCTCATAGAATGAGGTTTACCTAGTTCGAATTAAGCGCTCCGCTACTTCGAATTAAGTTCAAACTAGCAGTTTGTATGTATAGATGCTGTGAAAGTTAATTCGAACTAATGGCTGTTAGTTCGAATTAACTTTGTAGTGTAGACATACCCATACAGACTTAAGCCACCAATGGTAACATATACACTATTATTTATAGGCAGAGGTGGAAGTGTCACCAGTGGTTAAAGTTGTTCAGCACTTGTCTGTTTTCAATTGTTTATAATTTTGCCAAAGTTCCATTGCCTAGGTTTAAATTTTCCATATTGAATGTTTGTATAAAGACATGTTAAGGTTGCAAATACAAGCACTCAAAATTCAGAAATGCAAGAATTTTGGCTTGCTGAATGACCTTGAATTTGGCCCCCTTTTTTGTTTGCACTATGGGTATGTCTACACTAGCTCGTTAGTTCGAGCTAGGTAGCCAAATGAGGGCAACCGGAGTTGCAAATGAAGCTCGGGATTTAAATATCCCGGGCTTCATTTGCAACTTCCAGTTGCCCTCATTTGCCTACCTAGCTCGAACTAACGAGCTAGTGTAGACATACCCTAAGATACTACATTTATTTACATGATCACATGCTATTTTTGCCAGCACTGATTAATTTAGAGGATGTTGGAAGAATTCTACGGCAGGTAGATGTGGGGTAATTTGCTACTCCTCCACATACATTAGGTTTCACTCCTTATGCTAGTTTTTAGGCATTGTCTGAAGCCACGAAGCATGAAGCATGGAGCTTACATCTCATCTGAAATTGTTGCAAAAAACCCAAAACAAAACATCTTACCTTTGTAAACTGTTCTTTGAGATGTGTTGCTCATGTTCATTCCAATTAGGTGTGCACAGCATGCACAATTGCTAGAAGATTTTTCCTCTAGCCATATCCATTGAGTCAGTTCACAAACCCTCTGGAGTCATGCACCTCCACAGTGCTGTACATAGGGTCCTGCCAACCCACTACCACTTCAGTTCCTTCTTCCTGGCACTGGTCTGACAGAGGGGTAGTTGGGTGGGTTTTGGGATTAACATGAATGAGTCACATCTCTTCAAGAACAACTGTTACAAAAGGTAGGTAACTGTCCTTTTGTTCGGGTGCCTGGTCATTGACTCAATTCAGTGACTCCCACGCAGGAACTTGGAAGAGGGGTTGGATTCAATGGGTTCGCTGATTGAAGCACCATGCTACCAAAGGCTGCATCATCCCTAGCCTGCTGGATATTGGCACAGTGAGAGGGAAAAGTAACTGAAGTGGTGCCAAGTCAGCAGGATCCTATACACCCATGGAGGTACAACTCTAGGGGGCTCCTAAACAAACCCAATGGATACTGCTAGGAGATAACTTTCTGGATACTGTGTACATGGTGGAATTGACATAAGCAAGCACTCAAAGAACAACTATTAATTATGAAAACTCTCAATATTCTGGATAGCCAGATAAATGTCCTCAGATTAGTTAATGTCTTCAGGTAATGATAATAATAAATAATAGTTTGCATTTTTATAGTGCTTTTAGCCAAATATCCCAAAACACTTTTTAAAAGGATTATTGCTGATGAGGAAACTAAGATAAGGAGAGGTCATGAGACTTAGCCATGATTACTCAGAAAACAGTAGGAAGGCGGAAAATGGAACATATTGGCTCTCTAAGTGGTAGACTATATTTTCTCAGGGGCAGGATGCAAGCTATGCATGAAGAAGCTATTACCAGCTCAAAGTGAAGGTAGATCCTCTTAATTTCATAAGAGTTAAATATTTCTCTATCTCAAGCATTTTCAACATTCTAAATAGCAACAAACGTACTGGAAGACCTGGTCTACACTAGACTAGGAAGGTCATCTTAAGGTACCCAATTCCAACTCCGCAAAATGTGTAGCTGGAGAGTCGGCTTAGCTTAAGCCGAGCCTTGGGGGTATCCACACTGCAGGAAGCTGATGGGAGTGTTTGCTACAGTCGGCTTCCCTTACTCCTCGCAAAAGGAGAAGTACTAGATGCTGTTAGGAGCTGCTCTCAGCACCAATTTAGGGGTCTATACTAGACCCACTAGAGTAAACGCCAGAAGAGCAACCTCCAGAACTCTGATCTTCTGGTAAGTATAGATGTGCCCAAAGAGAGTTCACACTTTTTTGGTACCATTTTCCGGTACAAGAGATATGTGACACTCATTGCCAAGAATGAGTAAAATAGGTCACATACACACGCACACATAAAGAAAAAAAGAAAACATGTAGGTTTGAGTAACTGACCTACACAAAATTTGCCTAGTAAAAATGGTAAAAGCATACAGCCACTCCCTGAGTGACGAACACATTACAGACCAACACTTGGTCCGTAACTCGAAGTGTTCATAACTCGGATCCCATAGAGTTACATGGCGACCGCGCTATTCGTAAGCGCGGATCGCCGTTTGTAACTCGGATCTGCATTTACGATCGCTTTGGTCGTAAGTGCGGATGGTCGTAAGTGGAGGTGGTAGTAACTCGGGGAGCGACTGTAATTCCAAAAGCAACCCTTAAAAAGATGTCTGGACATCAGTGCACCTAGTCTAATTAGGCGATGCAGAAATATTCGTCCCTATCAAAAGTTCATGGATCATATAAAGTATACCTGCTTCTGGCCTCTTCCCATTGTAGGTGATATGCTGAGAACAGTGGAAGATGGTGGTTTTATGAAAGAAACTTTATTTTGATATTATTTGAAAAAATATACATCAGTCTCTGATGAAACATAACATATGAGGAATGAGAAGTAACAGCATACCTTTTGTCTTATACTAATAGTTTGAGAGTGAAAAGGGATATTGTGTATCTTTAACAATAAATTCAGTCTAACCCAACACTTATGCCTTAATAATCATAATCATATGCAGGGTTATTGCACAGTGAACTACAGGGCACAATTAAGGTTGTTTGGTGCTATAAATATGCATTTGTGTATCTTAAAATATTTGAATTTCTTTTAACTTTAACCTTAACTGTGAATTTTCTGTGTTTGTAAATGCTGGTTTTGGGGATAAGTACAACATCCCTGTAATGTATTTTAATTTAATTACTGATATGTGGTTTTACCTTTATGTCCATTTTAATTAATGGACCTTCCGATCTTTTCCATTCCTGTGTAAATATTTTCCATCCCATTGAGGAATAAATATTTATGTGCACCGAGGCAGGTGCAAATGTGTGCCACCGGTAGAAAAAAAAAGCCTAGCTGTGGGTGCTCTGTTAATCAGCTGGGCAGCATTTGAATCTCTCCTGAGTGGCCGCACAAGTGCACACCTTAAAGGGAACACTGATTTTAATGTAAGTTTCATCTGGGAATCTCACATCATATATAGATAAAATCCCAAAGTATCCTGAAATATTAGAAAAAATGGCTTTGATATCAAACCTGACATCAACCATAATCTGGAGTTCTTGTCTATCTGTACATTCAATATGTCCACTCATTATGCACCACGTTGTACATGTAAAAGCATTTATATTTTTTAAATCCATGCCAATTAAGTCTAGGAATGTATGTTCTTTCATGATGTATATCTTGTAGTATGGTTGCTGCGCTACCAGTGAATATGTACCAATTAAAAATGTCATACATTTTTGATTCAGTGATAGGAATAAAAAATACCATACCAAAAAGAAAGATTTGGCATGTCAAACTTAACACTCTCTTTCTCCCATGACAATGGATCTTGGCTTTATATCTGCATTTTCAGCTCATTTAGCTCCGCTCCCCAATATAATCTCTAAAGATAAATGTTTAACCTTCTGAACATATCTTAAAGTATCCAGACTACCTATCAGTATTTTTCTTAATTGTAAACATAGACCAGTTTCTTCTCCAACTATGAAGAGAAAATTCTGAAAACCACAGCTATTATTGATAGAAAGTGCATTCCGATTCAGGGACACAGTTATAAATGACAAACAAAACATACGGTTAAAAACATAACAGACACAAAATGTCTCAACGCAAAATGAGTAAAGTGCATGACCTCTTTTATGCTAATTAAGAATATCAATATAAAACAAAATTCTATAAAAAGATTGCCTGTAAATTAAGGATTTCATTAAATGTGTTCCTAATCACTGACTTTTTTTGTAATCTAATAAAAACAGAAAGGCGTAGCCTACAGTCATCTATCAATTTTTGTATGCAAATCTGTCCAATTAAATAATGGCAATAGCTCACACAGATTTCCATAAGACCATATTAAAAGGAATGAAGTTATCAAAGTATAGTATGTTACGCCTTCATGATCTGTTACAAGGGGATTACTACAAGACATTGAAGGCAAAAAGAATGCTGCAGCTCTAACGGAACACCTTAGTTTCCTGCTTTCATTCTGATTAAATAGTTAGAATAATCACCTATTCACACAAAAAAAGTTATTTACTTTATTAGATAAATGCTTACATTTTATAGGGGGTTATTTTCTTTTTGCTTTTCTGCACCAAGCCATCCTGATTCTTTACTTAACAAACTTTCCAAGTTCATAAACTCTCCCATGGAAGCATTAAAGAAGTACCAAAGATCTGATATACATTCATGCATACACATATGTGCACACAACATTATATCGGCACTGTAACTTCACCAGCTGATTTTTCAAACACTAAACCAGCCATTATGACAGAATATTTAACAGCACCCAGGAGAACTACTGAACTTGATGCTTAATACAAAGTAGCTTGTTGAAAAATATGATTGCTTCCTATTATTTTCCAAAGGAAGAAAATAAAAATGGAGCCTGTAGAGAGCTATTTACTGTATATTGATGAGTGCTTGCTTATAGGGATGTGGTATGCTTATAAAAATCCCTAAACTGCATTCTCAATAAAATGATCTATATAACCACATAATGTTCCATATAATTATACACATACAAAAATGCACTATATATACAGAGGTAATATACAAGTAGTACACTGACTGAGATATGCAAACAATAAATTAATCATCTGTTTAGGAAAATACTTTGAGATTGCTAAAATATCTATCTCAAGAAGCCTTATATTTTTTCAAAAGTGATATATAACCTTCTAACAAAAAGTTAAGCAAAGAAACAAATTCCTTCACAATACCTATTTAAATCCATATTTTCTGTAACTTTAATTAGCACAATTTGCCCTTGAGCATGTTTTAAAAACAACAAGTACAGGTTTATTTCCTTTCTGCATTCTACAAATTATAGTCCTGAAACTGTAAAATAATAAAAATTAAAAAAGCTTCCTTAGAAATAGTTCATGACCAGGAAATGTATGGATTTTCATTTCAAAGGCAACATTAAAAATAATCCCCATAGTAACGCAACTGTGAATGCTAATTGAATTTTGGTACATTACTTTACATTCATCAAACATAATCAATGAAATACATTGCTAGCTTCTTTTATTATAATGACCCTGTTTGAAACTCCATAGATACACTACTTACAGTAGTGTCAGGCTGTTACAATCTTTCCATTCCTTATATTCAGGGGTTTATAATGCTGTAATAAAATTTTATGCTGAAATTTACCATCCCTGCCCAAAAGTCATTCTTTTTAATTGAAAAATAGCTTGCAATATACAGTAGACTTCCGATAATCCGGAACCTATGGGACTTAGGTGGTGCTGGATTATCAGATATGACGGACTATCGGGAGGTACTATAAGCAGGTTATATATATAGTGTATACATTATATACTGTATATAAAGTGTTCTTAACCCTTTTTATTGTACATACTGTATACAGTATACTGTAATGTTTTAGTTTTTTTAAGCCTTTTTTACCTTTTGCTCAGTTCAGCTGCTGCCGCTGTTACCTTGTGACTCATTTGTTGCCGAAGCTCACTCACTAGGCTCTTGCCATTTTGATGCTGGACTATCAGGAGTGCCAGACTATTGGATGCCAGACTATTGGAGTTTTACTGTATTGAGACTAGGCCAAATTTTCCTGCTCCTGTACCTGAAAAAAACACCTTAAAGCAATAAATTACAGATACTTCAGTTTCAAAGGTTCTGACATCCCAGCTCCCTTGGGAGCCTTGTATTTTGAATAAACTAATATCTGCATTTTATTTATTACATTTTTATTCTTTTTGTTTGTCTTGAGAACTGCAACTGTCACCAATCAATGGAAAACTACGAGGGTCAATATATGCCTATATCTATATCAAACTGTATTTTGTTTTCTGAGTGCCACTTGGGTTGTGACACTATACTATCCCTTTCCTATTTTCTCTTTGCCTGGATGGTAGACCGAAATTTCAACAGATGTTGACAGAGGACTGTGTCAGGTATCTAGACAGAACAATGGAGAGTCATTAACCTATATAGCCTCCCAATCCAATGGGAGCACCTTAGAACAATGGAATAGCCCCATCTTAGGAAAAACTAGTGCATCTAGCCTGTACACAGAGTTAGAGCAGCAGAAAATCACTAGACGAACACAGGAACAGAAAATACATATTATATAAGGTGTTTTTTAAAAGAAGAGGTTCTAGATACTCAAAGGGATATGTTTTCTGAGTTATATGGAACATTTAACCTAGGCAAGCTAAACAGAACATGTTGTAGGTGAAGCCAGGACAATCCTGAAGGTTGAACATGAGAACTAGAGGGTCTGGGGACTGTGAAAGAACTGATGAAAAACTGTTGGAGCTCTAGGAATGGTGAGGGCACAGGCTATTTGTACAGGAGTTAAGTACTTTTACTCTGGATCTGTAGGTCTTTTACACTCTGTGAAGTAAGTGTTTGGAAAAAGCTACCTTGCTAAATCTCAGAATTCCTTGCTGTAACTCCTACGCGTTCCCAAAAGGTTAAACTGTATACAAGAGTACCCACAAGGATGGAGCTCTGGGGAGGGTGCATTTATGTCACTGGGGACATTTATTTTTACATAGTACATATTTTTCTTAAAGGTGGCTTTGTGAGCTACACAAAATTGGTGGAATGGGATCTTGCAACATTTAAGCAACTTCTGAAACTTCAGTTTGCTATATTGACTTTTTTGCATATATAAAGTTTTTTTCAACTGCTTTCTGCATATGATTTTAAGGTTAAGAGCCAATATCAGCTAACTCAGTTATTTAATATACTCAGCAAAGCCAAATCTTGCAAAGCATTTAAGCATGTGCATATCTTTCTTCATATGAGCAGACCCTTCCATTCATAGGACCTTTCAATTCAAGATAGATTGCTTCATGTCAGAGAATAGTGAATCTTCCTGTAGATCTAAATCACTCATTTTCCACCTTTTTTATTTTCAAACCCTTAAAGAATTTCAGAGAGAGATGTAGACCCCTTTGTAAATCTTAGACATAGTTTGTGGATTCCCCAGCAGTCCATAGACTGCAGGCTGAAAACCACTCATCTACATTAATTGCTTTAAAGAAAACTAATTCTTATTGTCAAATGCAATGATCAAGAGGGTAACCCCACTAATATCTGACAGGTATTTTACCTGTTACTTGCAAGTTCCATACAAAGGCTTGTCATCTGAAGGAAATAAAATAATAGTACTGCTCATATTACTGGTGACACCACAATGCCAGCCTTAGTTTAAACTACAAAATAAGGAGCTACACAGAACCAATTCAGATTCAAGACCCAAAGCTTGCAGAAATTCATGCTATGTGTGCTAAGAGTGGGCCACTGCATATATCCTGCATCTCTGCACATGCACAATGGAAATCCTTATTTTAGCGATGAAAGAAAAGTATCCTTGCTTTTCCTCTCATTTACTTGCATTTTTGTAAGTGGTTGACCTTGCAAGTCATCACTTCCATACCTTAGTTCTTTAAAGACTACACAAGCAAACCTGCACGTTCTACCAATAAAATGGTCAGTAGGTCAGCTCAAGCTTGATTCAATAGATGCAGTGTAATAACCTTGAAACTCACCAAGCACTTGACCTATAGAGGCTGAGCTTTCCAGTGTTCCCTCTAAGCATGGCCCCGCAGCTGCTTAATAAGCTTCCCTGCCCCCAAGCCAGGGGCTCAGGGCTCCAAGCACAGAGCTGCCTGACTGGGTGGGGCTGAGGAAGCAGCTGCGGGGCTGTGCTGGTGCACAGCTTAGAGGGAACACTGACCACAGCTAGCAAAATATTTGAGCACATAGATAACTTTAAGCATGTGAGTGGTTCCACTGAATATAAAATTAGTGTTTTGCTGGATTAGAAGCATTGTGCTAAGCACCAAGTAGAATCAAGCCCCACATACAGGATATGGTAAAAAAGATGTCACAGGATCTTCATTCTCCCTATCTCCTCTAAAAACAGTGGCACATTTACCAAGCATTGTGTATCATTTTAGCTGCAAAATTCCCATTGCCTTCAATGGGAGCGTTCAGTTTAAACCCCTACACAATTCACTGTACCAAGTGACTGTTTTTTTAAAAAACAATTCTCTCTCATTTGTATAAATAGAGGAAAACAATTACAGAAACATACAGCTCTAAAAGATGTCATTGTAATGAGCTGTGAAAATTTGCTGTTGTACTGTTGGATTCAATCATAACAACACCAGTAGCTAAAAGTAGCTTTTTGTTAGTTAACCCCACTTCAGGTTCCTTTTCTTGGGAGGTTCAATGTTGTAATGTTTCCAAATGCAGTATCAATTCAGGTGGGATATATGTATAGGCTTTGGGAAGGCAGTTTATTCTTCAAATGTGGACAGTTACAAATTTACAAGCGGGAAATATGCAGCCAAGAAAATCCCTTATTTACAAAACTAAATGTTTTGAGCTAGTGAATTTGCAAAGATGGATGAAACTGCATGTGAACTTAGACTCAAATGGATCAGCGGCAGAGTCTAATGGTGTTGCTATGTGACACAACAAGGAAATTTTCTTTAGGCAGAAACAGAGACAGACAAACAGAATGTGAACCTAGTTACATCAGTCCATAATCTTGCTACTGGCTCCATAGCATAGTCCTGGTTCTCCCCTTTCCATTAGTAAGATTGCATGAATGAAAAGGTTAATTCAAAATAGGGCTGAATTTGAAACAGTCAGTTGTCTTCCTCAAAACTGCTGGCAATAGCCAGTTATGGGAGGAGCTCATCAGTCCTCCCCTGCCTCCACCACCCAGATAAGGACAGTGATGCAGAGAAAGTCATCACAAAGCAAGGACAAATGCTCAGAATGGCAGCCTCAGCTGCCAAGATGATGACACCAGGAACTGGTACTGGTTCTGACAAGGCCCTAAGGGTGTGAGTGAGAAAGTCATAGTGGTTGCTAGACTGATAAGTGCAAATGCCATTATAATGCAGTTGGTGTTCTGCCTGTGTGATCTGACTGCATGGTGTATGCCTGATCCATGTTCTTGTGCTGTCACAGAAATGTGGGGCTGACGAACTATTGCCATCTGTTGTTATGATAACATGCCTCTAGAATATGTTTGCTGTAATTGGGGCTGATGTCTTTACAGGGATTGGCCAGACTGGATTTCAGGCCTCTGCTATGAAGAATTCACATCATAGAAGGTAGAGCTGATAGCATCCCTTGCCCAAGCCCTGTTCTCTCTCCTTAGATAGGTGTCCACTGTAATGTCCCAGCAAACAGTGTCAATGGCCATCAGTAGTGTAGATTTAACATGCCTGGTTCAGCTACATTTACATTTCTCGTATACGCATCTTATGGAGAGACTTTGGACACACCTTCCTGTCATCTTTTACACTATATTTTGCCTGAATGCCCTTCACTACTGTGACTATCACCCTCACTACACACAAGAGGGGAATGAAAGCACTGAGTGCAGCTGTATGTAAGCTAAGAGCTCTAACTTTTTCAATGCACTATAGTTCTTTCAACTATGCTGCTTGGTTCATAACTAGAAAATGACTCTAGACTACCTATTAGATTTGTTGTCTGTAGGCTGATTTGCTTTAAAGGCTTCATCCCTAATTTCCTTTACTCACAGACATCGTACAGAGCATATGGGGACTGGGTGTCCGCATTCTTAGTTGGAAAGCCAAAAACTACATGGGGCTGGACACTGCTTTCCTTTTTTGGTCTTTAATGTGGTCCTGGCAGGAAGGCTGGATGACCCAATGTATAGATAATAGTCTAAGACTTGGAAAACGTTGGTTAAAGTATTTACACTGCCAGACTTCCTGTGTGACCATGAGAAAGTCCCTTAGCTTTTCTGTGCCTCTATTTCCCATCTGTAAAGTTGGGATAATGGCGCAGATGTGTTGTGAGGTTAAATACGTTAAAGGGTGCGAGACATTCAGATACTACAGTGACAAGCACCTTAGGTAGTTAGGGCAGGGTTGATGTATGACATATTTGCACTGCTTCTGACTATAACTATTCAGTGGATGGGTCAAACACTCCATAGTACTCACTATGCTACCTTTTATACACAATACACACATTTAAAATGTGTATAGTCCCTTTACAAAATGCATTGTATAAATAATATTAGCTTCTGACTTTATGTGTCTCCGATGTTACCTGAGTCAGATATGTAGCACAGCCAAAGAATGAGTGCCATCCTGGAGGAATGAATGCAGGCCAAGTGGATGATGATAACAGCAAAGTGAAGTGAATATAACATCAGAACGGATGATTTAGAGGAGAAATAATTCAGGGAAGGGCTTCTAAAGAATAATTCTTCAGAAAGCGAAGAGATAGGGGCAGGGATACGGGAAGAGAACAAATGGCGTCTGTACATTCTGTTTCTGTGTCCTACATTTTGTTCGCCTATGTCACTGGTCTCATTCCTGCCCTAAGGCGCTCATCTCTGAATCCAGACACAGGGGAGGTGAGGGCAGCCCAGAAAGGAGAAGGGGCATTAGCAAAGAAATAGAATAAATTGAGAAAATAATAAAAAATCTGTCATATGGAAAGTGCCTCGTGCAAGGTGACTGATTTATCTGTCATGTCATCTGAAGGGTCTAGATAGTCTCATAACTGAGAAGTTACTTTAGGAAGTTATTTGGGACAAATGTATTTCTCATTGGAGAGAATCACATTTTTCTCATCTGCAAATCATCTCATTTTTCAATTTATGATGAAAATGTATTTCAAATATTTCTGGTATTTAAATGTAAGAAAAAATACACTTTATATTCAGCTGTGACTGCTTTTGTTCTGAAATACGTGCACATAGGGTTTATATAATATGGCTAATCATTTGGGAATATAATTACAATAGCAAAGTCAAGCATACTCTTTATATTTTAACACAATTTTTGATGCGTGTGATTAACCTGTACACTATAATTTTCTATAATCAAATTTTGTGATTAACTTGTGAATGTTTTATATATTTATTATAATTTGGGAAGGCCTTTGGATAAAAACTTAGGACTAAAGCAATTTTTCATGTGCCTGTATATCCCAGATTATAATCAACACCTAATTATCTATTTTCCTGACATAGCTAGCACCCTTGCAGGGCAATTCAAAAATATAATACTGCCATTTTGATGTGGTCACTACAAAATGCAATCTATGAGACCCTTCAGCCTCAGTTCAGAGGAAGTTAATTAAAAAACGGTCCCAAGAGCTGCAAGCGTTCATTCAGTTAGCAGCTGTGATTCATGGGCAGAAAAAAAAAGAATTAAAATAAGATGGTTTTGGTGGAAAAGCAGATAAAGGACCTGATCCTTTGTTGGTCTGCACCGCATACCATCATTGGCACCAGTGGAAATTAAGGGTGCATATACACAGCACCCTAAAGTTGAAATGGGTTCAGTATCTTATTTTGATTCTATTTTGAAATAGTTTGTTTTGAAATTTGGCGTGTCTACACAGCCCCAAATTTCAAAATAATGCCCTATTTCAAGACATCCTTTAACCCTCGTGGAATGAGGGTTATTACAGGAATGCCAAAATAGCACGCCTGTTATTCCGAAAAATATTGCGGTTTGTTAAGATGTGGGGTAGCTATTTCCAGATAGCGCCAGTATCCCGAAATAGTAGTGCAGAGTAGATGTACACTCAGTGTCAAGAAGGTGTAAGAGGCTGTCCAATCAGAATCTTAGTGCTTTATATCACATCTCCACTGGTGCTATGAAAACACAAGTTGCAGGCCTGCTGAGTATAGCAAAAAGGCATCTGATACAAGATACAAAGAGATGTGGGGCTGTGTATTTTTGCACTTCTGATCACTATGGTTGTCAGGGGCCAAGCTATATTCCATGGTAGAGAAGCCTTGTGGTCAAGCCTTCCATGTGGGGTACTGTAAACTTACTTATCAGCTTTGGGCTTTCTGAGGAGTGACAGATGAAGCCCCAGAGCCTCAGTTAGGGCAACTTTAATCCTGGGGTGGTATAAAGGATTGTGTCAGGGGCTATAATCTCAGCAAAAGTATTTATCCAGTGCAGAAAGACAAAAATCAACAAAATTCTCGATTCCTGACAATGCAGGGCAAAAAAAGAACACAGAAAGTGGTGAAAGCAAATTGTAAAAATATACTTTGTGCTTCCCCAAATTAATGACATCAATCTGATGATTAATTCTAATAATTAAAAAAATTCTTGTTTCTTTCTTAGAATTACTAGTTGTAGGGCGTTACCAAACATTAACAGAAAAACGGTGCCACCAGATGGCCATTTGAATAAAACAGGTCCTAAGCAGTACCAATATCTTGTCCATGATTAGTTTTACAAGATTGCCCAATTCCTCATTTGTCAAGTAAAACAAATTTTTTCATTGAATTGGCAGCAGAATTAGACAGGTTTGCCACAAAAGAGTTGCCAGGGGATTTTTTTTCTTCCTCAGCAGGGTTAAGAACAGATGGAAATATTTTAACAATTAGTGAAAAATGTTTAGGCTTGGCAGAATTCCCTTTTATATATATATTTTGATGGATAATATCAGTGTCTATTTTCAAACATTTTTCCATTATTTTAAAATTTCAGAGTTTTGGGAATTTACAAGGGATCAGAAAATAATAATATCAGTATTTATTTTCAAACATTTTTTCCATTATTTTAAATTTCTAAGGCTACATCTAGACTGTTTTCAATCCTATTGTTATTACCAAGCTAAAACAGAAAACACTTTATGAAAATTGTTTGTTACATAAGGGGACCACATTCATCATTGAACATCAATTCTAAACTTATCACTGATATGAATTTGTCCTAAATATTTCCTAATTTGGTTTCAATACAACTTGTAACATCCATGCAGAAACACTCTTCTCCTTTGTTATAATAAAGACTACCATGGTTTATAACTGCACTTCCGCCTAATAGAAAAACTCATTAATCAAAATGGTATTTCAGAGAGTTCTGAGTGAAGGGAGATGCAGTTATTCTGATTATACAATGCATGAAAATATGCACAGAGAGCATCTGGAATGAGACATTGTTCATTTACCCCATCTATAATTATAATAAAAAATCTGGGATGAAAATCTGATATGTGTTAATCGCTTCAAGTACAGTTTTTCATTTCTTCATACCCTATAATATGATATTCACTATGAAAATGATGGCGCTCTTTCACATCTGTGAGGTTCTTGCAAGATGAGTTCTTAGATAGTTCCACCTGCTCAGTACAGAAAAAAAAAACAAACCCTCAATGATACCAGGGTGACTTGCAAACCATAGGCAGTAGTATCTCTTTTCAAATAGCCACAGCTTCTTATGCATCATATATTTTTAACAGAGAAAAACAAAGCTTTGGGGTAAAATTCAGCCCTTCCCTCCTTACCCCTGAAAATACAGAAAGTTAGACAGACAATGGAAGCAGCATGGTTCCTCAGCACAGGGAGTTATTGGATTAATGTATTAGGCTTCCCACACCCTAGGATGCACTATGGTTTTGGGTTGAGCTGGGGTTTTGATCACTGGATCTTAACACTAGTGTTGTGAGGATAAATTCATTACTATGTCGGAGGTGCTTCAATATTAATGTGATGTCCCTTAAATACTTCGATAGATGGATAGCAGCAGCCTGAATCCTGATATGAATAGTGTGAGCACTGACTTCTGTTAATGAAAGCAGCAAGACTGAGATCTCTACGGAGCACATTTGATTTCTGGATTCTCTTAAGAAAACATTTCTTATTAAAGCTAATAATAGAAACTTTGATTGTAACATTTCAACATTTAATTCAGAATCTAGGCCTTGAACTACAGAGAGGAAGTGTATATGGGGATATTTAAGTATAACATGTATTACTCTGGCCCCTACTTACTATAAATTACAACAAATATTGTTTTCACTTGCTTTAAAGCTTTTCTTTACTTTTTTGTCCCCTGAACTGAAGTTCCAGTGAAGCATAGGTAAATATGCTTCCCTTCAATTACAGCTGAGCTGTACCCAGTTATGTAAAAGAAAGTTTTACATCTGAATCTGAAAGTATCTGTTCTATTTGAAGCTGGTGACTTGAAGATTTTTAATTTATCCATTTGTTTTTACATCTTTTTTGTGATACCTCAATCTCTGTTAGTACCTTGGCTTTAGTTGAAAAGGGACTAGACTCCAAGAAGGTCTTTCTATAACATTCATTGTGGTAGAGATTGATGCAAATTGGAAATTTAGTTTTTCTGCAATATCCTTATCTTTTAATAGCTTCTTTTACCCCCAGGTTGTCTGCTGGCTCCTCAGTTTCTCTTGTAGGTTTCTTGCTTGGTATATTTAAAGAATCTCTTGTATTTGTTTTTGTGTGTTTGACTATTTCCTTTTCCAACTCTACTTTAGTACTCCATTGTATCTGCCATGTTTTATATTTTCTTCGAAGAGCTTCTGTTTAGGTCTGATGTCCAATTTCTGAAGGAAACCCATTTGGCTTGGCTATCCTCTTTACTATCCTCTTTACTTTTGCTATTTGTGCTCCTTTTTTGTTTGGTTGGGTTTTTGTTTTGTTTTGTTTTGGGTTTTGTTTTGCTTAGGAGGATGCATGACTTTGTTATGGTACCCTTATTTTGGACTCAGTATTCCATTCTGAGTTAAGGATTTTCATTTCTTCACTTGCAGGCCATTTTCAGCTTGCTCATTTTTTAATTTCCTCATTCTAAATTTATAACATTATAGGAACAGTATTTAATATTATCACAAGAATGTTGGTTTTGTTTATATCATGGTCTCTAACTATGGGCTCAACTTTAGCTACTTTGAGCCAACTCATGCCTGTTACTTTGGGCTAACTGGAAAATAGTCTCTCTCTTGTGTGCCTAACTACCTGTCCCAAAAGTAATTGCTTAATTTGTCAAAAAAATTACAGCTATAAAACTTGTCCTTGGTGACATTTGACAATTTCATATGGGGTTAGTCGTATTAGAACTTTTTTATATGAGAATGGTGGTTTAGTTAAAGAGGAGTGAATTTCAGCCAATTTAGTTAAACCAGAACAAATCCCTTTGTGAACACTCTTATTTCGGTATAAGCAGGGGTCATTTAGGGTCATTTGGTCTACATCAGATGAACTATCTTTATCTGAAATAAGAATGTTCATATAAAAGTTTCTGCCAGTTTAACTAAGGATTTATCCACACTGACAAGTTACTGCACTGTAACTTTGTAGCTCAAGGATGTGAAAAAACACCCCTTCCTGTCTCTTCCGAGTGCTGCAAGTTACAGTGCAGTAAAGCACAAGTCTAAACAGGCTACCCAGCACATGAGAGCTACAAATAGCTATTCCACATCTTTTAAGCATGCCCGTTATTTTGAAATATAACGGGCTCGCTATTCTGGCATCTCTGTAAACCTCATTCCATGAGGAGTAAGGGACATTTCAGAATAGTGATTTATTTTGAAATAAGTGCTGTGCAGATAGCACTGAATTTGAAAATAAGCTATTTCGAAATAGACTCGAAATAATAGTAGCTCAAATTGTGTAGCTTATTTCAAGCTATGGGTGCAGTGGAGATGCACCCATAGTGACTATATTGCCAAGTAAAAGCACTACTATGGCAGCTCTTTAAAATTGGAAGTGTAGACAAAGTCTAAATCAGTTGAAAAAATAAATTAATTTAAATCGGTGAAACTTTCTCATGTAGACAAAGCAATATTACCTCACAGTAATTAGATCATGCATTAGGACAAGCATGCATATCGAATATGATTTTAATGAAGTTTTCTCCTACATGTCTGGTGTTTTCTCATATTTGTTCCAACTCTTCTGCTTGATCTGGTTCCCATTTTCCAAGTACCAATATTTTCTTCTTTTCTATTGCCTCTCACACACTGTGTAACAATTTTCCTCCTACTAAAACTTTTCATTTCATACTTTGGCTCTTTATTGGTCTTTCCCTCTGCTTAGCTCCAACTTTCTGGCTATGCAACATCTCTTTACGGTCCCTACTTTAATGACACATTGCTATTAGCACCCATACGTGTGAGATCATTGTAGAACTTTGTCACTGATTATAATTCCTCTACCATACAACGCAGTCAACCTGTGGAACTCCTTGTCAGAGAATGTTGTGAAGACTAGGACTTTAACAGGGTTCAAAAAAGAGCTAGATAGATTCATGGAGGTTAGGTCCATCAATGGCTATTAGCCAGGATGGGTAGGAATGGTGTCCTTAGCCTCTGGAAATGGGTGACAGGAGAGGGATCACATGAGTATTACCTGTTGTGTTCTCTCGCTCTGGGACATCTGGTATTGGCCACTGTTGGCAGACAGGATCCTGGGCTAGATGGACCTTTGATCTGACCCAGTCTGACTGTTATGTTCTCATGTTCTTATACTAATATTTTGTTTCTAAGAAATAAATTTAAAGACAAGAAAAGACATTGAGTCAAGTAAAAGCTGCAATTCCAAAATCTTAGTGCACCATAATATTATCTGAAGAGGATCTGAATACTCTTGATTAGTGATTTGTTCTTTTCTATTTTTATGCATCATCTTCAGAGGCTGACTGTTGAGACAATTAACAGTCTGTCTTATATTGGACATTACCTGTGATCTTATGGTTTAGAAGATTATTACTATTATTCAGTAGTGGATAGATAGTGCATGAAGATTATTAATGTCTACCTTAAAGTACCCTCTGATCTTCCAATTAAGATGACATAAGGATCAAACTAAAGCAACAAGAAATGATAAGTGAATGAGATGAGGGTACTTTCTTTAAAATTTTCAGATCCATCATTACCACTCAACAAAGCTTTCTGCCATAATGCTCCAAGAAAATGTCTACCTGATCCATGAGACAACAAAGCTATGGAAAAATATGGAGTTTGAGTCAGATGTGCAAGAGCTCAGTTCCCAAAGGCAAAAATGAAAAATACTATATTTTAATACCATATTTAGGTTTCACTCCAGTGAAACAACTTAAGCATACATGTAACTTCAAGTATCCAAGTAATCCCACTGATACAAGTGATCTAACAGCCAAACTCTGGGATGATGGGACTCCTCGGGTGCCTAAAGTTAGGTATTTGCTTCAGTTCTTTACTGGATTAGTTCAAGACTGTATGTCTCTTATGGAGCTTGAAGGATGTATATTCTGCTTGAAGTAGTGTCTTCTAAACATCTGAAATGTGCAGCAGTTTGTGAGCCATACTAGTCCATCAAAGACATATATATTTAAAACTCTATTTTTTAAAATCTGCATTATTTATAATACCCAAGAGACTGAATTGTTCTAGTCTATCATGTAAATCCCATTTGGAATGTGTGTTATGCATTACACAAAGCTTATGTCATAATTCACTAGTAAGGCCCAATTCTACCGTTCTTTCTATACAATACAAGGGGATAGAGCAGGTGTGGGAGGCAAGAGGGTAAGGGGCTCCATTATTGTTTCTAATTATTGCTGTCTGAGTATTGTATTTCTCTCTGGGGTTAACACTTTTTTTTTTAACACATTACTGTTTTTCCTCATTTTTAAAAATACAGCTACAACAAATATCCACCAGCACCAATTGCTAAGCATATAGGTAAACTAAAAGGTACTGTATCTCATTAGCACATAGTACAGCTGGACTAATATAGACAAGTTCTGTCAACCCTATAATGGTACATAAGTAAAGCTTTACACATAGCCAAGAAAACCCTGTATTGAAAACTGGTGTGATTAGCTCAGGCAAAGTCTGTTTCTTTTTTCCCTCTATTTGATTACCTAATGTCAACCATCCAGAGTTTATTCAGCATAGCAAATGACAGAAACAGCCCATTAGCCATTTTGGTTTCAGGGTTTCCTATCTTATTCTAAGCAGTTTGGTTATACAGATATTCTCTTTATTCCATGTTTTCAAATTTCCACAGGTTGAGACCAAGAGTCTTTAACAATTAAAGGACGGATTCATATCTGGTGTAAACTGGGATAGTTTCCACTAAATTCAGTAGAGTGCTCTAAAATTATTCCCAGTTGAGAATTTATTTATGTATTTATTTTAAGTATTTTTACCCCGCCTGTCTATTTAAAATATTTGAGGTGACTTACACAATTTTTTAACACACAATACAAATATATATAAAAAATTAAAATATGAGACCACAAAAGGACCTAAAACCTGCTAAAAATGTCTGAAGAGGAACACACAGAGACAGACTCAAACACCAATGAAAGCATGAATAAAAAGGGTGGCTTTAGCCTGATGCCAAAAAAATGCTGTTTGCACCATGCCAATATCCCAAAGAAGAGAATTCCACAGCCTGGGAGCAAAAGCTGAGAAGGCCCTGTTCCATGTAGATGTTAATCTTATCTCCATAAATGGGGGAACACTGAGCAGAGCCTCCCCAGCTGACCTCAATCCTTAGGAAGGTTCATATGGGAGAAGATAGTCCTTCAGACACCCCAGACCCAACTTGTTTAGGGCTTCATAGATCATAATCAAGACCTTAAATTGTGCCTGGAAACATACGAGAAGCCAGTGCAGCTGCCAGAGCAGCAGCATTATGTGCTCCATATAACAAGTATTAGTTAAAACTCGAGCAGCCACATTCTGGACCAGTTGAAGTTTCCGAAGGCTCTTTAGAGGCAGCCCCACATAAAGCACATTACAGTAATCCAGTCAGGATGTAACAAGAGCATGTATCACTGTGGCCAAATCATGCTTTTTCAGGAAGGGTCACAGAGGTGGCGGATCAGACGAAGCTGCCCAAAAGCACTCCTGGCCACTGAAGAAATCTGGTTCTCAAATGTTAAAAAAGGGTCCAGGAGGACTCCCAAGCTGCATACCTGTTCTTTCAGGGGGAGAGTAACCCCGTCTAGAACAGGTACCATGCCACATTCCCAAACAGGTGCCCTCCTGATCCACAGGACCTCAGTCTTATCTGGATTCAACTTCAGCTTGTTTGACTTCATCCGGTCCATCGCCGCCTCCAGACACCGGTTTAGATCAGTCACCGCCACACCTGGTTCTGATGTCACAGGGAAATAGAGTTGGGTGTTATCTGCATATTGATGGCACCGTCCTCCAAAACTTCCTTATTACCTCTCTCAGTGGCTTCATGTAGATGTTAAACAGCATAGGGGACAAGATGGAACCTTGCGGGATCCCAGAGCACAATCACCACAGGGTCGAATAGCAGTCCCCTAGCTCCACCTTCTGAAAACTTCCCAACAGGAAAGACTGGAACCACTGCAGAACAGTGCCTCCAATACCCACCTCCACCAGGTGTTCCAGAAGGATACCATGGTCGATGGTATCAAAAGCTGCTGAGAGGTCTGAGGGAATGAACAGGGATGAACTCCCCTGTCTATCTCCCGGCATAGGTTGTCTACCAGGGTGACCAAGGCAGTTTCAGCTGCAAAATCTGGCCTAAAGCCACACTGAAATCAATCTAAATAATCTGTTTCTTCCAAGAAAACTTGGAGTTGCAACACCACCGCCCACTTGAGTACCTTGCCCAAGAGGGGAATATTAGCAACTGAACGATAGTTACTCAAATCATGTGGGTCCAGGGAAGGCTTCTTAAGTAGTGGTTTTTCACTGCCTCTTTCAAGGCAGTGGGAACCATACCAGATCTAAAAGACGCATTAAAAATCCCCTGGACCCAACCAGTCATCCCTTCCCGGCTAGATTTAATAAGCCATGAAGGGCAGGGGTCGAGCGAGCACGTGGTCGGTCACATCCTCCAAGCACCTTGTCCACATCCTCAGTCTGCAATAGCTGAAACTGTTCCAAAGAAAAACGACGGGCAGTGCACTCAACGCATTCTGTACCTCACTTACATAGCATCCAGAGTCCAAATCAGACTGAATGCAAACTATCTTATCTGCAAAATGCTTCATGAACAGATCACAGTGGGGAGCCAAGAGCTATTCCATTTCATCATGAGTGCCAGACTGTAACAATCTCCGCACCACTCAAAACAGTTTCTCTGGATAGCATTGTGTGGATGAGCTATGGGTGGAGAAGTAGCTTTTCTTCACTGTCAGCACCGCCACAGAGTAAGCTCGCAATTCAGCTCTAACTTGCAATCGATCAGACTCCTTCAGTGGTGTTCTAACCGTCGCATAGATTGTTTTGCCACCATAAACTCTCCAGAAAACCAGGGAGCAAACTTGGCTTAACTAGCCCAAAGAGGGCACTTAGGAGCAATCGTGTCAACTACCCGGACTACCCTGATGTTCCATATATCGACTAGGGCATCTACAGGACCATTTGCCATAATGGCTGAACAATCCCTCAGGGACCTCAGGAAGACCTCTGGATCCATCAGCCTCCAAGGGTAGACCATCTTAATTGGTCCCCCCGTCTCTGTGGAGGGGAAGATCAGTAGATTGTCTAAACTTGACCAGGTAGTGATCAGTCCATGACAAAGGGAGTGTAACCATATCCCTTAACCCAAGAACTCTATCACCCTTAGTCCAAAAGACCAGATCGAGTGTATGACCTGCAACATGTGTGGTAGCAGTTATTCTTGGGATAGTCCTAGAGTCATCATGGTATCCATAAAATCAAGGGCCAGTCCAGACAGGACAGCCTTAGTATGGATATTAAAGTCCCCCAAGACCAGAAGCCTCGGGGTCCTCAATGACAAGTCCGAGACCACCTTGGCCAGCTCAAGCAGAGCATCTGCAGTACAGCGGGGTGGACAGTATACAAGTAGAACACCCAACCTATCCTGGCCACCCAAAATCAGGTACAAACACTCAAATCTAACACTTTGTTGGACCAAGGCCCTGGCCAGTGAGATGGTATCTCGATAGACAATCGCCACCCCGCCTCCTCGACCATTGAGCCATGGCTGGTGCTGTACCGAGAACCAGCTGGCACAATTGGGAAAGGTCAACACCTCCCTCCACTCCCAGCCAGGTCTCAGTGATACAAGCCAGGTCAGCCCCTTCATCCAAGATTAAGTCATGGATGACAGTTGTCTTATGGGATACTGACCTTGCATTCAGCAGCAGCACCCTCAGGGCTGATAGCCAGGTGTTAAGGTTCCCAGAGTTATTGAGGCTGGGAACAGGACCGAAACAAGGAATAGCACATAACTGTCTAAACCTTGTTCCCCTTGGCTGGCCAGTCAGGATCTTACTGACATATCTTCCCCTACCTATCACAACTGCCACAGTGCTATCTGAACCCTCCCTCTTTGCCACCCCATCTCTGCCAAAGCACATAACAAAAAACAAACAAAAAAGAATAAACTCAACTCTTCCTTCATCTTCAATGTGGGCAGGTAAGGGGAACTTCCTCTCACCAAGAACCCTCCCCTAACCTGCCTGCTCTCACTAGGGACTGAATAGGCCACCATACAACCAACAGGTGTGCTGCTTTCACCAGCACACACAAACACACACTCAAAAATTATACTATATCACACAAAACCACCACCACCACAACACACACTCTCGCCCTATCCCAAGGGCTCTCCCCAAAGGGCAGCCCCCTTTGGCTTGCCCCTTCAGAGCGACCCACGACCAGCAGCAGCCTCCTGGCTTTAAGCGCACCCCTGGTAATGGCAGCAAGCAACACCTGCAGCTGAAAGTTCTTAGTCCTAATGGAGCAGGCCTCTTACCCAGGAGATATCTTGCCCTGCTGTTGCTGCATTCTTTCATTCAAGGGGGGAAGGAGGGACTGGGATAGATGTTAGTCCTTGTCCCCAGCACTCACCCCCCTCCACTTTCTGAGATCTAGAATCTATTCCTAAAATACAGAGATGCACACCTATCACTTATACTACTCCATCTGCACATCTAACGCGGTTTTGGTCCTTCAAGCCTTCAAATGAGGTCATACCAATATCCTTGTGTACTCCATTTTATCAGAAGCCTTTTTTTCCAAACTTGGTCTCTGCCAAATACCCATATGATGTTCCTAAATCATTTGACATCCAAAGTGTAGGATTTGGACATCATGTTAAGATGCCCATATTTGTGAATAGGGTTTCCCTGGTATACCAATATATCAAAATAGACACATCTTTATCTGTGTACACACAAATAGGGTTGCCAGGTGTCCAGTTTTGAACTGGACAGTCCAGTATTTGATCTTTCTGTTTGGGAAACAAATTGAGAAAATATAAACGAGAAAATATAAATGTCCGGTATTTTCTAAATAAGATGTAATGTAGATTGTGATGTAATGTCAAGTGTGTCCGGTATTTTTGTTGAAACCATCTGGCAACCCTACACACAAACCCTTTGGGGTACATGGTTGCCATTAAATCCATTATGAATTTGCCCTTTACCTAATTATCATACTTAACCTGGTGATGTTGTGAATATTAAAATATGAATTACTGTAAATGCTAAGTTAGCTTTTTAATGTAACCACTGTGCATATAATTGCCTAATAATCAGATAACACCTACAGTCCTACCTCCCATTGAGATTAATGCATTATTGTCCTTTAGGACCTAATATGGACTGCACTCAGCCCACAGTTTGCTCAAATTCAGAAGACATGAATTGTATTCTGTAGCCTTTTTATGGTTATACATAATTATTGCTGCTGCTGGAAAGGATTTGAGTAGAGGCATCAGACAGATGTGGTGTGAACAGAAGGAGAGTTAGCTAGCCAGAAATCCATATGACATAACTGGACAATGGCAAAAGACAAGGAAAGCCAAGTCTCTTATTAAAAAATTTTTAAAATCAAGTAAAAGCTTTGAAACTAATACATATGCTATATTAGACCAGATCAGTAGCTGAGCATTTGGTTGAAAAGAGCTACATCAACTTACCACAAAATGAGAATTTGGCTTACTGGATATTGTAAAGACATCAATAACAAAACTAAAGCACCAAAAATAAATCCTCCATTCATATTTAAAGGCTTGTAACTCCCCAGGCTGAAACCTGGGTCTATATTGAACCAATAAAACATTTGAACCTCTAGTGAAGTTTGCTGATGCCTGAACTCCTAGAACATTTCTACCAATTGTAGTATTATTGCAGACAGAAGGATCTTATTTCATGTAGCCAACACTGAACACATCAATTAAAAAAAAAAGATCTGGAAGTAATCCGAGATTATACATCTGCCCCTCTAACTCACATTTATTCAAGATGAGTGGACTTCTCTCTCCAATCCATTGTGGGTGAGCTCCCAAAAACATTTGAATACAGAGTAGCTTCCTAACAAATAGGAGCTAAAATATCTACTGCATATTAGACACTGTATATAGAACAGGAACTGTGCAAATCATCAGTTCATATGCATAAAATCTCATCTATTTACTTAATTTAATGGTGGTTAGGAATAGATCCAATAAAAAGAAAATCCCTAAGAAGTAATTTTCTTTTTGGTTTTGGTTGTCTTATATTTCCTGGACCCTCTCCTACCCATCATATTTCAATGCTATTTTCTTCATACTACAGTCCTGAACCCTTTTAAAATTTTTCCTGTCATCACATGGATTTCTTGTATTCTTGGAGATTTAGTAGCATATGGAAGAAATGCAAATTGAGTAGCATATGGGAGACATGAAGGGACCTGAATACACTCTTATATTTTAGGACTCGGGGTGAGCTAGCCACAGGTGTAACTGGCAAACCAGTTGCTTTGCCATCTAAATGCCAGGATTATGGATGCAAAAAATAAAGGTACAAATTGTGCCCACAAAAATAGAGGTTATCCCATCAAAATAAAGGGTGCAGTTCTGCCTACACCTCTATTCCAGTGTTTCTCAAAGTGGGCTACGAATCCACTCTGAGAAACCTACTAAGTGGCCGCCCCAGTTTGTTTATTTACCGGCTCTGTAGCCATAGAGCCTCGAGGCTCCAATTGGCTCCGGTTTGCTGTTTGCAACCAAGGGGAACTATGGGAATCCTGGCTGCAAATGGCAAACCAAAGCCAATGGGAACCACAAGGCTCTTTGGCTGCGGAGCCAGTAAATAAATAAACCAGAGTGGTCAGTTAGCAGGTTTCTCAGAGTGGATCCATGGACCACTTTGAGAAACACTACTCTACTCGTATGACCATATCAATCATAATCGGACTGTATGGATCTTCAATTAGCATCTGTACTGTTTTTTAAAAGTCACAAATTTGAAGATGCCTTAGGAAAGCATCAAAAACTAAAGTGTGTAAAATAGAGCTGTGATCAAAAGGATAATTATAGATTAGGAATAAAACTTCCCCCAAATTTAAGGGGAGATAAAGCATTAGAACATGAGTTAGTGGCTGAAACCACCTTTAGAAGATACGTATCTACCAGTACAAACACCAGAACAAATGAATGGGACATATTCTGCCACTCTGACTAATGTTGAGGGGTATTTTACTTCATAGGTAGTTTTAGTAAAACAAAAGTATGGCTTATCTCAGGAGTGGCAGAACTAGGCTTTATGTTTGGTGGTATTATTTCAGCAGGTTTCACCAAACACTGTGTGCTGTTAGGTTTCAGGCTCTCCAAAGGGATTGATTTTTACAAGTCCCTCATTTAGCTGGGGGGCATTCAACTCTATTTTGCTAGCAAAAGAGTTAATGGATTTAACCTTTTGAAAAATGTACTTCTTTACATGCATATGATATGATGGATAGTTAACTGCATGCACAGTGGTAAACAGAGGTGAAAAACAAATTAATTGGAAGGTATAGAGTTTATTGTTTGTTCTCTATTTGATAGATGGATCTCATTATTTTCCTTGGGCAGACAAAGCCATAACAGTTTCCAGAGAAAAGAGAAGTGGCAGCTCCAGGAAACTGCTTACAGATGGACAGCCAGCAGGCTAAAAATATTACTTCTGTCCACCTCATCAATAAACTGACTCCATGCAGAATGGCAATTATTCTTTTCCTGCTTGCACTGCCCTTTGTAAAGCATGAGGACTGTTATTGATAACAGGGCATATAGTGCAAAATATATACAGTAACGCAAACTCATTTACTATGGTAAATCTATATTGGGTAGCAGAGCTGCTTTTTTATGCCATTATTTAAAGTGGCAGTACGCACTCGTCAAAGTCCAAGAGGATTATGCTGATCCTGTGCTTTGCTACTACCCCATTAATGATTAATGATACAGATTTATTATTTGCCTATATTTAGATACCCGTTTTTACACTGCAAAAAGGAGCACGTATTGGGTTATCTTTAATAGATTTAAATCTCACAATGAAAAGCTTAGATACTCTTTGATACAGACAGGGCTTGATCTTATAAGAACTAAGCGACTCCTGGAGTGGCTGAGTTCCCTCAGTTAAAGACAGTGGGGCTATGTCTACACTGCAGGCTTCTTATGCAAGAACATCTGTTCTTGCTCAAAAACTTGTGGTGTGTCCACACTACAAGCCTGTTCTTACAGTAGATCATCAGAAGAAAGGGCTTTTGCGCAAGAGTTATTCCTCTCCCCACAAGGAATAAGCCTTTTTGCGCAAGAGCTCTAGCACAAAAAGGCTGGTGTGGACGGGAACGGGGGTTTCTTGCCCAAGAAACCCCTATGGCTACAATGGCCATCAGAGCTTTCTTGAGCAAGAGAGCCTCCACACTGCCATGGATGCTCTTGTGCAAAAGCATATCTCTTGCGCAAAAGTACATGGCAGTGTGGACATGCTCTTGTGCAAGACCTTTTGCACAAGAACTCTTGCACAAAAAGTTCTTGCGCAAGAAGCCTGCTGTGTAGACATAGCCTGGGTCTACTTGTGTGCTCACAGTTGAGCAGGTGCTTAAGGTAGATGTGCTAGGTGAGAGTCACACTGTTTAGCTCTAACTGAGCCGTGAGTTTACTCTGATTGCACAAAGTCTCATTCGAGTATCCACCATGACAACTGATTGCCACATTTGCAATACATTAGGAAAAGAAATACACATTATAAAAAGATGTAAAACTGCAATGTTGAACTGGTTAATCTATAATCAGTGAAATACAGTATGGCTGCGTCTAGACTGGCATGATTTTGGGCAAATACTTTTAATGGAAAAGTTTTTCCGTTAAAAGTATTTGCGCAAGAGAGCGTCTATACTGGCAAGTGCCTTTGCGCAAAAGATTTGCTTTTGCGCAAAAGCATCCGTGCCAGTGTAGACGCTTTCTTCTTGCAAGAAATTAACGTGGCTGTCTACATTGGCCTCTTGCGCAAGAATACTTGCGCAAGAGGGCTTATCCTGAGCGAGGCGTCAGAGTATTTGCAAGAAGCACTGATTTTGTACATTACAAAGTCAGTGTTCTTGCACAAATACTCGCGGCCAGTGTAGACAGGCGGCAAGATTTTGCGCAAAAGCAATCGCTTTTGCGCAAAATCATGCCAGTCTAGACGCAGCCTATAAGATTAAGGATTTTTTTGGTGACGGCATTCAGCATTTGTGATATGTTTATGAGCATTTAGTTGAAAGGCTTGTCTTTTTAGACAGTAAACTCTTGGGGAAAAGGACCTTCATACCTCCTTTTACAATGATTTGCATAAGGTACTGATCTTTACTGGGACTTTTGGGAAATATTGCAGTATAAGTATAAAACAAAGTTGATAACCTTAAATCTGAGTGAGATAGGCAGGACTAAGGGCAGAGGCCCTATGCGGAGGCCTCAGGGCCTGGCATGTCCTTACCAGAGAAAGGACAGTATAGAAATCCTTCAAACTGCCTAGAGTGGTGGCAGGGGAAAAATCTCCCTGGAATGACCAGCCTGGGGTGGCCCAGGGTGGACCAATTTTATAGAGAAAGTCCCAAAATTCAGTTTTTTCTTATTATTCCCAACCTCCTGTCCCAATTTTTCACACTTTCTGTCTGGTCAGCCTAGGCCAGGGGTTTTCCTGCAGCTTCCATTCCATAGGAATGGCAATCTGCAGCCAATGGGAACTGCAATCACCCACACCCACAGAAGCACAGGTAAACAAAGTGTCTTGCAACCCTTATAAGCTACAACCCAGAGTTTTAAAACCCCTGTCATAGACCAGCCTCTGTTCCCAAAGGAACCACAGTTTACTAGCTCGCCTTTGATCACTGTTCTGCTTAACACACTGAACTTAGATTTGTTTGAGGAGAAAGCAAGTAGAAGATTATTTAACAGAATACATATTATTATGGTAGCAAACAGAAATAATGAAAACAAAAGGTTACATATAAAACAAAATCATTACATGCCTTTATAGAACCTAAATAAACTCAGTTAACAATATTGTCTCTTGTCCATAAAGGTACTGCTTACTCCAAAGATCTTCTCACAGCATTTTTCAACTAGGATGGTTGCAACCTTTCTTTCACATGGCAAAGCCCACTAGCAAGTTCCCTCCCCCAATGAAGGATGTGAAGGCATCTCTCTATTCCCCCAGTTAGACAAGACCAGACCGGATCTTTAATCTTCACCTTGAAAATAGGGATTCCTTGCTGATATTTTTCTCTTCCTATTAATTTTCTTTTGATGTCCTCTGAGGCTCTTTGTTAGCATTTGACTCAGTTTGGTAATAGACTTCTCTTGTAGGACACACAATTCACTATGGTTAGCTATAGAGATAAGTGTCCAAGTCCTATTACCGTTGAGTAATCTGCCTTCAACTACCATCCTTAAGGACATTATTCCAGTATATATAAATATCTTTTCATATTATCTTCACATACATCTCACACTGATTATGACGACAGTTGTGACAGACTTTCATGAAAGATCTTTACATGACATTATTTGGTGCACTCTATTTGTAGACATTGGACCCAGATGATCACTTATGTACCCCTGTGCCTTCTGCCATTTGGCACAAAGAGGTCTCTGGGTCACAATCACTTAAGCCCTTTTACCAGCAAATTCATATCCAGGGATGGACCCCTGCACATGTGCAGATTCTACTGTCTTCAGTGGAACTTCTCCGCATATTTAGAGTTAGGCTCGTGCCTGGTAAATCTGGGCCTAAATTAGCAGTTGCTCGGCAGACTTCTACAGACATATTTTATTCTCTCTAATCTTGTAAGATGATTGCTTTATTTAAATATGATCTTTTTGGTATTTGTAATCAATTTCATGGTATAAAATGAAAAATTTCAAAGACTGATACTAGATGTTGATGCTCCTAATATTATCAGCATAATAACTGTACTGCAATTAAAGCGGAGGGAGGACAGCTGTGCTTTATGGCTGGGGGTGGGATTAGGAGAATGAGGTCAGAGACTGCTGCAAAAGATCTGTTTGTGGCACTAATCCCCCAGGAATGTGACTAATCCCCCAGGAATGTGAGGTCTGAAAGTCATAAGGTGCAAGCCCTGGGCAGGGGAAGCCCCTTTGTGGATGGCAAGGTCCAAGCCATGGATGGACTGGAGGACTTAGATGGAAATGAAGGGAAGCTGATGGAAGCCTCGGGTTAGAGATGTTAGCTATCAGGTAATAGAATAGTCAACTATCTACATGACTATTCAATAGAACCTGCAGGTGGGGCCAGCAGCCAGTGCAATCTCCCAGGGAGCCTCCTGCCACCCTGCACTGCTGCCACTGTATCAAAGCAGCAGTGCGGGGTGCAGGGCTGGCCCGAGGTATTCTGGTGCCCCAGGCACGGGTGCGTGGCACCGCCCCCGGGCACACGGCACATGCGTGGGCCCGCCCATGGGGAGCGGCCCCACCCCCCTAGGATGTGCAGGCCCGCCCCCGGGGCGCACAGAGCATGTGCGGCCCGGCTACAGCCGCTGGTGCGCAGCCCGGGACCCACCCCTAGGGCGCACGGTGCAAGCATGGCCCAGTCCAGCCCGGCTGTCGCTGCTAGAGCGCGCAGGGCTGTGTAGGGCCCTGCGGCCGTGGGGGGAAGGGCGTTGCTGGCCGGCGCCGCGGGGATGCGGGCAGGCTGGCGCTGCGGGAGCCGGGTGCGCGGCGCCTGATGGCAGCTGTAAGGGACGCCACGCGCCCCTTACAGCTGCCATCAGGCGCCCCCCATTGGTTGGCGCCCTGGGCAGCTGCCCGGCTCGCCCATGCCTCGGTCCGGCCCTGGCGGGGTGCCAGGCAAGAGTTTTTCTGTGACGGGAGCTAGTTTAAAAACCAGCTCCTCTTACAGACTGGCTGCCTATTGCCCCACACCACTGCCTCTGATACAGAGGTAGCAGTGCAGGGTGGCAGCAGCCCCGGTCAGTGGGGTATTCGAGCTCATGCAGACAGAGTCTGCTGTGGGGAGAGGGTGGGGGAAGCTTGTGCAAAGCAGCCTCTGTCCGCAGAGGCCTGGGCTGGCCACAGACAGACGCTGCTTTGGCAGCAACGCATGTGGGGGCAGGGTAGGCTGCCGTGAAGCAGCCTCTGCCCACAGTGGGCCCACGCTCACTGCAGACAGAGGCTGCTCCGGCAGCACCTCTTGTGTATAGGGAGCTCAGACCCCCATGGACAGGGGCTGCTGCCGCAAAGCAGCCTCTGTTGTGAGCCAGGAGCCACCACAGTCAGTGGCTGCTTCGCAGCAGCCTTCCCTGCCACCCCCGCCCTTCCCTGCATTGCTGCCTCCGATAGCTACTCCCCCCAGCACTAGCTCCTGATCCCGCCTTGCTGCGTCTGATATAGAGGCAGCAAGGGGGGAAGAAATGCGAGTAGTCAAGAAGATTAATCGATAAGTCTCAGCTTATCTGTAAATCGTCTACTCAACTACTCGTTCACATCCCTACCCTGGGTTTACATCATAGAATCATAGAATCCTAGGGCTGGAAGAGACCTCAGGAGGTCATCGAGTCCAGCCTCCTGCCCAAAGCAGGAACAATCCCAACTAAATCAACCCAGCCAGGGCTTTGTCAAGCCAAGAATTAAAAACCCCTAGGGATGGAGATTCTACCACTTCCCTAGGTAACCCATTCCAGTATTTCACCACCCTCCTCATGAAATAGTTTTTCCTGATATCCAACCTAGACCTCCTCTACTGTAACTTGAGACCATTGCTCCTTGTTCTGCCATCCGTCACAACTGAGAACAGCCTCTCTCCATCCTCTTTGGAACCTCCCTTCGGGAAGTAGAAGGCTGCTATCAAATCCCCCCTCACTCTTCTCTTCCGCAGACTAAATAAGCCCAAATCCTTCAGCCTCTCCTCATAGGTCATATGTTCCAGCCCCTAGTAATCATTTTGGTTGCCCTCTGCTGGACCCTCTCCAATGCGTCCACATCCTTTCTATAGTGGGGGCCCCGGAACTGGACATAATAGTCCAGATGTGGCCTCACCAATGCCGAATAAAGGGGAATAATCACTTCTCTAGATCTGCTGGAAATGATTCTCCTAATGTACCCCAATATGCCATTAGCCTTCTTGGCTACAAGGGCACACAGTTGACCCATATCCAGCTTCTCGTCCACTGTAATCTCCAGGTCCTTCTCTGCCGAACTGCTGCTTAGCCCCTCGGTCCCCAGCCTGTAACAATGCTTGGGATTTTTCCGTCCCAAGTGCAGTGTCCTTGTTGAATCTCCCTATCCCGGTTAATGATTTGTATACACTGTACACTTTATCTGCCGGCCAGCCATAGACATCTATGTAATGAAGTTGTGGCCTGATTAAAATCCATATTGAGTGTCTCCTGTACATCTTTCAGTATACCGGACAGCACTTACTAGTGCCATTGCCAATCTCAAAAGATGTAAAAGGTCACTGCCCCAGAAAGACAAGGCAGAGTATGTTTATATATAGGATATACTCTTAATAAATTTTAGATATACTTGTAAGTAGTTGTATATTTAATTACCATTTCTAAAAATATAAACAGAATTGTTGGCACTCCAAGGGAGGGTGTTGGATATATAAGTTGAAACCTTGATCCTGCAAACACATGCACTGAGTTCAGCTAGAAATCAATGGGGCTATGAATGACTGTAGGGGTCTTCCAATATATATCAGCTTACAGGTTAAGGGGCTAGCTGAGAACAGTGGAGATAGGTCAGTGAAGGTTGTGGACTGCTGTATATACTATAAAGTAATAAAACTATATACATTATTTATATTAATCGGTTCATCCCACCTGTTGTAGGTTTCTTCAAACAGATGAACTTTTAGCCTGTAACAAGCAGTACTTCCTTCAATTTCTCTTAATTCTTTTATTCCTGTAACCACATAAAAAGCCAGCTAAAATCTTTCACACAACTAAAAGAAAAATATATCAGAAAACAGCATTTTTTTATCTTCAGGTTGATATTTACAAAAATTATAATCCTGGAACACAGTTTCACTAGAAAAAAAGGTTTTGAAATAAAGTTTCCTGTTTAAAAAAAAATCAAAAGCTAAATAGGTATACTGAATACCCATGTTTCTAAAAATATGTAGGGCAATATGGATAATATGATGTTAAGGTAAGAAAGGAAATAAACCAACAAATCTCTCCAAAGTATCTGGAAAAATGTAAAGCTAACCTTCATACATAGTACCAAGTCTCTTGCATGCTAAAAGTTCAAATGGAAAATTATGATGAAATATTTTGCATATACCAGACTTACAAGAGCAACAGATGCAAAATTCAGAGAAAAGAATGGATAGAATACTGTTGCATAAAGACCCATCATATGATATAGGACTTTCCCAAATTGAAAGCATTCTAGTGTCACAATAGAAAATGTATGCAAGATTTATCTCAACAACATCCTAGCCAAATTCCTCTGATTGTGATATTAGAGAAATGTCCTTATTCAATTCCATTAAACAAAGATTGATACTTGTTTAAAACCCGTTGACTACAGCCAATAAGTTTATGTCAACTGGCTCTTAAAAGAGTGACTAATATGCTAATTAATCTATATCTATTAGACATAGATTTAACACAATGAATGATGCTATTGGAGAATAATTATTGCAAAAATGTTGAGGAATCTCTTTTAACTAAGTACTAAGTACAGTAATTTGGGCCATAAGTCTATTTTCAGAATCGTTTAGAGCCTGATCTAATACCCACTAAAGCAATTTCAGTCTTTCCATTTACTCCAATACGCATTGCATCGGGACCTTAGTTAACCCAGATGTGATGTCAAGAGGCTAAATTTAATTTCAACCTCGTTTCATACAATACTTACCTTTAGAACAAATTTTGTATAGTTCACAAGTTGGTACATTTGAAATTACATTTCAATAGGATGCAAAAACCATATTCTTTAGAGCTTCCTTAGGCCCTAATGGTGTCAAATTCTTTGAACTGCATTCAGATATTACTGGAAAAAAATTCTCAGTGCTTCCGTGACAGGAATAACTTGTTCTATGGCTCTGATTTTTAACAAGGGATAATTTAAATATTTATTAAGCTCATCGGGATAAAAAAGGAAAAATTCCCATACAGTCACAAGAGGCTCCTACAAAGAAGCACTTTTAATTAATCATATTTTAGGGGATGAGGGCAAAGACATATTCAAGCACTGCTATTTAATGATGTCTTTCTAGGAAAAACTAAACTCACAAATATTTGCTTAGCACAGAAAGAACAACAAAAAATGCCTACATATGACAAATGTTTCTGCAAATTAGAGTAACCCAGATCATTGCTTCAGCAAAGATGTAATCTAAGATTTAGATGAATCTCTGTCTTGTGTAGTGGAAAAGTATATACAATGCTTCCTCTATTGGTATATGCATGCGAGCTTTTCCTGAATCTCCATAGGCAACAAGGAATTAACAAACTTTTTGTAAGCAATGTTTGTTTACAAAAGTGTTAATTGGCCACATGTGACATGACATTTCCTACCTTCCAGAATGTTAACAATAAAAAAAAACCCTGAGATAAAAACACAATGGCATAATGACAAGGTACCAATTGCAATAGTCAGTTTTATGGTATATACATACATATAACAGCTACAAAGCAGAGCCATCACCTCATTTCATGAAAAACTAACCAACAGCTATCATATCCTAACCATTTTCCATCAGTATTGACCGTGCACTATTCAAAGAAGTGATTCAGAAGTGAATGCATTGTATCTATTATCCATTGCCATTAATAGCAACCCTAATGCTGCACCCGAAGGATCATTCTGGCTCAAAACATGTATCCATTTTGCTGGGTTTTGAATTGGGACTGTGTTATCAAATTCATGCAGCTCAGAAATGTCATATTAAGAAGTCTGGAATATTCACTTGCATTTAAAACATTAGGAATAACTCAGAAACTGAGATAAAAAGTTAAGCCATTTTTTCCTATTCCAGACAAAAGACCACTGAGATCTAAAATTACATGGAAACATATTAGCATTATCTAACTCTTCAAAGATTAATTTATATAGTAACTCTCTTGTAAGACAACTTTAAATCATAATTTTCTTCCTTCAGTGATTCGTGGTAGCATCTTTCAGCTTTGGGATGACCTTGCCAAAATATTGTTTCATCTAGATCTCACAATCCCACTCTTGCATGAGAAAAGGGCAAATGCGTCCTTAAGAATTTGCAGTCTTCATAAATGAAAGGCCACACTAGTTTAATCTGAATACTTCTCATGTCCCTCCTTGTCCTTATGCGCTGCTAGGTTTTATGAGACTACATGTCTCACAAGTAAAATCAGGTTAGTGGTCTTAGTATTCCTACTGCTCTCTACTTATGGTTTATCTTCTTTTTCTTTACAACCTAAGATAGATGAATTACTTGTGTTCACTATCTTAAATAAGTTACTGAACATCTGTATTTAATTTTATATACTCCCTCGGCAGCTTCAATTATTCTTTTCAGCTTAGAATGAATTATTTAGTCATGACCAGAGACTCCTTTCTGCAATTTTATACATGGGAAAAAGAATTAGTGTTTTGTCCCTGCTGCAAAGTTTTCTTGGAGATCTCTAATCATCCTTAGAATTATACTCTAATGAAAATCTATTAATCTTGTGGCTTTTCCAACACGGAAAACGTAATACTACTAACCTAAGCAAAACAGTTCAGTAATAGAAACCCTTAAAAAGATCGATACTGCAGAAGTGGCCAAAATATGTCTTATAAAAATAGATTAGCTTCAATTTATGAACCAATTATTCTGTTTATCTGTTAGGAACAAACAATTCATAATTTTTTCTTATAGGTCTTTACTCATAAATAAAATAGGTGAAGACTCAGAAGCAAAAATAATGCATTGATATAATTTAACAAATTAACCCTGTTATTTGGACTATTAATTCCTTATTTGGATTTTATAAAATCATTTCATTTTAACAGTAATACAGATGAGAGGAACATTTGTCTTTTAAAAAAAAATCAGATACACAGCAGGCAGTCAGCAAAATGAAAATGTTAGAGTCTTTGAGAGTTGCATGTAGTACTCCTGGTGTAGTAACTTTTCCAAATCCCAGACATGGAAAAACAAAATAAGGTAAGGAATCATAGAATACTAGGACTGGAAGGGAGTAAATTCAGTTGTTGGTTTCATGTTTCTGATCCCTTCCTGTTTCCTTGGAAACTACTAACTAGCCCAGGAGAAACAGGCTGAGGACTAAAAGAAATTAATTTCTGTAAAAATGTACCCTTGTCCTGCTCTTTGACTTTGTTTCCAGGAGGAGGGAATCTCCAGCAGGCAACAGGCAGCCAGTAGATGTGAGGGAATACTGTATGGCAAATCGCCCACAACTAGCTTACAGAACATAAAGTGAGTAGTAGTTCAAGGGGCAGTTCCACTTCCCACTGAAATCAGCTGAGGCTACGTCTAGACTACAAGCCTCTTTCAAAAGAGGCTTTTTTGGAAGGAATCTTTCAAAAAAGCTTCTTTCAAAAGAGATGGTCTAGACAGCAACCAGTATTTTCGAAAGAGAGAGACACTTTTTCTAAAGAGAGCCGTCAGGCAGTCTGGATGCTCTCTTTCAAAAAAGCACTGTTTGCGTTCAATAATGCTTTTTTTGAAAGAGCACTTTCGAAAAAAGGTGCTATTCCTCGTAAAATGAGGTTTTCTGCGGTCAAAAGAACCTGCCGCGTTCTTTCAATTTAATTTCAAAAGAATGCGGCAGCAGTCTAGACGCAGGTAGTCTAGACACACCCCTGAATTTGTTCTGTTGACTTCAGTGGGATTTGGATACTCCTCCAAAAATCTGGGAAATACCTTATTAAGTGGTTATCTGAGGGAAGACCAGTGAGTCTAATCCAGTATGCCATCTGGCTGAACTACATCTATACAAACTGGAACATTCACAGGACAGATTCTACTTGCAGTCAGATGAACAAACTCTATATGCACACTGTATTAGCACAACACTTTTAACATGTTAATTTATATATTGCATGTTTACTAAAAGGATCTGAGAGAAAAGGGCATAGAAGGGTAACCCTGATTTAGGTTAAGTTCTTTTAAAAACTGCATAGCAACTTTGATTTTTTTTAAAAGTGAGTTAAATGTAATTTAGAAAAAATGACATGAAACACTGTAATCACTATCACCATGAAAGAACCACTTAGCCTCATTGTTAAGCCTCTGAAACAGACAAGGGTTACTAGGTTACCATTCCTATTTTCTATCAGTTAAGTATTAAGCTCTTATGTCTGAGGTTTGCAGTGATCATTCAGACAAGGGCAAATATGAATGATAAGAACAGGTGGGAACTGATTCATTTCATGTAAGCATTCTAACAGACTCAGTCCACAATATTACCTTGTTACCACAATATTACCAATGTTACCAATATTATTCTTTTAGACAAGCTTTTGATGAACCATTAAAATTCTATCACAGTATATGTTCTGTGATTTTATATCTCATTGTTCTTAGCCTGTATCTTGGAATTAAGCGCTTTATGGACTAAAACAGTGATTCTCAACCAGGGTTATATGCTGGGGGCATGCAGAGGTCTTCCCTCGGGTATATTAATTTATCTAGATATTTGCTTCATTTTACAACAGGCTACATAAAAAAGCACTAGCAAAGTCTGTGCAAATTAAAGTTTCATCCAGACAGTAAACTGTTTATACTGCTTTATATACTGTAAGTATATATGTAAGTATAATATTTATATTCTATTTCTAGTTATATTGTAAACACGATAAAGTAAGCAATTTTTAAATAATACTGTGCTATGACATTTGTGTATTTTTATATCTGATTTTGTAATCAAGTAGTTTTAAATGAGGTAAAACTTGAGGGCATGAAAGATAAATCAGACTCCTGAAAGGGATACAGTGGTCTAGAAAGGTTGAGAGCCACTGGACTAAATTATACACAAATGCCTGTCTCTCATTTAATTTGTGAATCCAACTAACTTGGCAATAAGATGGTAGGTTCATTTTATTTTTCATGATAAACTTGAGAAGTAAAATGGAGGACAATGTTTTTTAAATTTGTGTGTCATTATTCGGCTAATTACATATATTTAAACATTCTGTAGATTATCCTCTGTTGTGCAAAAAGTAGATACAAAGGAATCCCAACTCTCATACCTTTGTTACTACTAAAAAGTTTGACTTTTACTTTGTGTGTCTATACTCTCCCTTCCAAATCGTAATGTGATGAAATATGTGGAAAAATGGATCCAATCCAAGCCTACTGAAGCAAAGGGAGTCTTGGATGCCTAAATACAAAAAAGGGTTTAGGGGAACTCTAAGGGTACATCTACACTCTACACTTATTTAGGAATAAGCTATTCCGAAAGAAATACTCCAAAATAGCTTATTTCAAAATAGTGCATCTACACTACAGAGAAGCCTCAAAATTAGTCCTAGACAGACTCCCCTAATGTTCATGTGCCACCACCATATACAGCCCCAGAAAGCAGTAGGGAGTAATTACTTTGAATGGCCCTGAGGAGGTGATATTTTGAAATAAGGGTGGAGTGTCCACACTACTGCTATTTCAAAATAGCTGTTTTGGAATAGGCATTATTCCTGGTGGAATGAGGTTTACAGAAGTCGGCATAAGCCATCCGTTATTTCAAATTTATTTCGAAATAATGGAATTGCTGTGTAGACACTCGCATTGTTATTTCAAAATAATGTCAGTTATTTCAAAATAACTGTGATGTGTAGACAGACCCTCATAGAAATGGGAAGAATACCATAGTGGGTATGCTCAGTCACTTCAAAGGAACACTCTACCCTCGGATCAGTTGTCAATCTCAGCAAAGCAAATGGTGACAGAAATCCTACCCTCTTAAGTACTTCATCAGTAACACCTCAGTAGTAATACCAAGGAGCAACATAGATTCCAAACTGGAATGCCTACTAACTATATGAAAATGTAAATAATAAATGTTACATGTTATTAATACATTGCAATATGTAATTTGGAAAGATTATAAAATGAAAAAAATGGAGTAACACCTCCTTCTCAGTCACACAAATGATAAATGTCCACTTTTCCATAATATCACTTCCCTGTATAAAACTGAACTATTACTTTGTTAATTAGCCATGAGAAAAAGATGTTCTGTGGGTCAAATGTGAATATATTACAGCACTATTCAGTTGAAATTAATTGCTGTAGATGATATAACTACAAAATTATTGAGTTAAATTTATAAAAATGTAAATTATAATTAGTGAAATGGTTAAAACTATTTCTCGGGTTTGGAGCTGTGTTGCAAAGGAGAAATAAAAGTTTTAATGGTTTTTATACACACATGGCGCATCTATGTCACCCTTTTCAGCAATCACACTAAGCAATGCACCAGTGATCACTACAAGTCAGTAATCACCTCTATCATATGCCAAATACTTCTGGATTCCAGATTCCACTTCTTTTCCATATTTAAGTGGTTTCTTAGCCTCAGTCTTTTAGAACTTTCCTAAATACATTGGTTCATTTCTTAAAATTTGCCTACTCTAAGAAAAAGTATGAATTCGGGCACTAATGTGTTTAATTGAATGTTCAATCATAAGTGCTGTGGGCAAGGGGGCAGAAAGTTAGTGTCTGCAAGAGAAGGAAAACAGTGGTTCAAGCAAAATCAGGCTGTGTCTACATTGGCAAGATTTTGCGCAAAAGCAATCGCTTTTGCGCAAAATCTTGCCGCCTGTCTACACTGGCCGCGAGTATTTGCGCAAGAACACTGACGTTGTAATGTACAAAATCAGTGCTTCTTGCACAAATACTCTGACGCTCCCGCTCAAGGATAAGCCCTCTTGCGCAAGTATTCTTGCGCAAGAGGCCAGTGTAGACAGCAACGTTAATTTCTTGCGCAAGAAAGCGTCTACACTGGCACGGATGCTCTTGCGCAAAAGCAAATCTTTTGCGCAAAGGCACTTGCCAGTATAGACGCTCTCTTGTGCAAATACTTCTAATGGAAAAACTCTTCCCTTAAAAGTATTTGCGCAAAATCATGCCAGTGTAGATGTAGCCTCAGTGTATTAAACTCAGTTACCTGGAAAAGTTGAGAATCTAGAGCAGTGGTCTCCAACCTTTTTAAACACAATCTCTTCTTGAATTTAAGTACAATCCAGGATCTACCTCAAACACAAATACTTTGCCCCGCCTCCTTTGTGCCCCTTCTCCGAAGCCTTGCCCCTGCTCACTCCATCCTCCCTCCCTCCACTATCCTTCCTCCCTTTCACCAGGCAAGGGCAGAAGGTTTGGGCAGAGTCTCTGATCTTGGGTTAAGGGATTTGGAGTGTGAAGAGCTCTGAGCTGAGCCTGGGCAGGGAGTTGGGTGCAGGAGGGGGCTCAGGGTACAGGCTCTGCAAGGGAGCTTGGGTACAGGGGGCTCAGGGCCAGGGCAGGGGTTTGGGGTGTAGGAGAGTATGCATGACTGGGACAAGGGTTTGGAGCTGGTTCCAGCTGGACACTGCTTACCTCAGGTGGCTCTTGGATGGTGGTGCAGTGGGGCTAAGGCAGGCTCACCCCTGCCCTGGCCCTGCACCACTCCCAAAAGCAGCCAGCAAACTCCATCCCAAATCCTGTTGTGTCCCCCCTCCTCCATTCTGTGAAGACAGAATACGGGGTGGGAAAGGGGGCACCCTGTCATCAGCACCCCTTCCTCTGCCTTCCCTGCTCTGCACAGCAAGCAGGAGGCTCCTGGGGTGGGAAGGGGGGAAGAGGGAAGAAGTTCCAAGGCAAAAGGCAGGAGGTGTGCAGCCGTGGGGGGAGGGGCAGTTGAAGTGCTGACACATAATAGCCTCTTGGCCAAACCAGTCAGGATCACCTGTCAGAGGATCCAAGATCTACCAGTAGATCCTGATCTACTGGTTGGTAACCACTGATCTAGAGGGAATGTCACAGTCAGGGGCCAGCCTGTAGCAGAGCAAGTCTCCAGGCAACCCACTGAGCACAGATGGCCCTGATAGAAGCTGCCCAATTGACCATGCCACCTGGCTGCCGGAGTCTGCAGGCTGGTGCTCAAGCTCAGTAGCAACAGCAGTACAGTGGTTGCTCTATACATTCTTAGCCTGCAGTTGCCTTTGGGTCTGCTCCTTCCTCAACTATCCATAGCCATGCTCCTGTCTGTACCTGCTCCTGCTCTTGCTCCTGCTCCATTCCCTGGCTCAGACCCTCAGCTCTACCTCCTAGAGCATCTGTGCTGCTCATGCTCCGGCACCCACCTTCTTGACCTCTGATGCCCAGCTCAAACTTTCATCTCCACCTTTTAGCTGACTAACTAATCTTTTGGCTTAGGGTTTGATTTCTGACTCCCAACTCTGACCCTCTGCTAGGCTTTATCATTTGCAGCTCCAATTAATTATTTGGCTTATGCTTTGGTCTCTGAGGACTCCTGGTAACAATGCTCAGGTCTGCTGCTCAGTCTGGATTCACCTTTAGCTGGCTAGGATGGACTCTTGCTCCAACCAGTACTGCCTATGACTCGGTTGCTGACAGTCACATCTCCTTTCCAAGCAGAAAATGACACAATCTCTTAATCCATGTTGGCAGAGAAGACCAAGCGCTTTCTCCTAGAACTTTGGGAGGAAGTAAGTACGTGGTAAAAGGGAAGTACAGATCTTTTCTTTAAAAAAATAGCAGGGGAGTTAATACATTTTTAATAGTCACCTATGACAGATACTATGAATCCATGTTGTATCTTTGCAGGCCCCTTTATTACACTAATGAGTGGTTTTATGTATGATTGTGTTCCACTCCATGGGGGAGGGTTACAACAGTTCCTCCAGGAACTAAAAATAGTGTGGGATGGTTAAGGCCAATCACTGAGACTAAACAACTCTTGATAGGTACTGACCCATGGAGAGGTATGCATATACTGGTTCAAAAGAGGTTTTCTACAGTCAGATGAATAAAAGGGGCTTTTGGTAGATAAAGGTTGCTTTTAAATTGATACAGGGTCTTCATTTTGATTCAGCAAATCAACATGACTCTTTGTTCCAGGAGAGGCCCCAATCTTTGCTGATATGTTGGAAAGGACATTAGCTTATCAGATTTTCCACGTGGAAGATGGGTGATTTGGGTTTGTTTAGTGTGGTTTTAAATCTGGGTTTGGGGTGTGTTTTCTCTGTAGCATAGTTACCTTATGAATAAAAGTGCTTTCTTGGAAGAGCTGTGTGGTCTCTGTTTAAAACACTGCCACTGGTCTTTGAGAGAAAGGAAGGCACACACACAGGCCTTCAGGCAGTCTGGCTTGCTGAGGATATCAGAGGCTAGATCTACACTGCAAAGAAAAGTCGGAAAAAAGATACACAAATTGCGAACTGCAATTTACGTATGTTTTTCCACTTTTCTTTCAAAAGAGGTTTTTCCAAAATTTGGCCCTTCTACATGGCGCCAAATTTCGGAAAAACCTCCTCTTTTGGCACATCCCTTCTTTCTCGTAGAACAAGGATTACAGGGATGGTGAAAGAATGCATCTGCTTTTTCGGAAATTGTTCAAAAAAATGTGGGCCCATTCCTTGGACACGGCATAGCTCTGCAGTCTAGACATAGCCACAGTAGCAGAGAGCTGTACAGCCTTTAAACCTCCCTTTAGGAGAGAAAGAGATGTGTGTCTCTGCTCAAGACAAGTGAGGTCTTGAAGCATGAAATGTTACATGGGTGTCCTTTAGGGACCATGGAGGGAAAATACAGGTGCAGTTTCCCTGAAACTGTGATATTACCTATTCTAATAAAGATAATAAAATTAATCCTTTAATTTTTAATACTATTATCCTAAAGCAGTTCTTGGACTTTAAGAATTTCAAATCAATAATTTTATTTAACTCAAATTATTTCAGAGATATCAATTGCAATATTTTACTATTAACATAATTCTTCCAAGTTAATTAAGATGAAAACTCCCTGGTTGTCCCCCAACTAATCATAAATCAATATTCCACTAAAATAATCTGCATAGATTTAACAGTTTTCTAGTATGAAAATATTAATGTGATTCAGGACTATTTTCCAGAAATATTCACTATAGATATTCTTTATTTCAGGGCTACAATTGTTGAAAAAGTCAATTGTCTCAAATTACTCTAATAGTGCTGACTTCCTGGCTAAACAGGTGTCTTGCTTTACAGAGTTTTCTGATGGAGTTGTTTAGATGGCAATCTAGGGTAAACTTGGAAGCATAGTCTAAGATTTGTGTGGTAGGGGCATTAATAAAGATCAGGGCTATATTCTCTCTGTTGATTCTCCCTGTCTTCTGAATTCAAATTCTCTCTCTCATATTCATTGAAACAGTTTTCAAACACTCATTTTACCTTCCAGCATCTCTGATGGCCTCTGGCTCTCCATTTTATTCAGATATCTTGTCTTGTTCTTGAAGCCCTGGGGTCTTTGTCATGTAAGATAGATCTTAAGACTGTATCTCTACTTTATAAATGAAAAGTCCTCTCACAAATCACATCAGAATATTACTACTCCCAGGGGAATTCTATGCCAAAATATTAAAAATTCTTGTCAAAATAACACAATATAACCATGCTCCAGCTGTCAGCTCCAGGTGGCTGGGGGTAAATCATAAATTCTGCAGAAAAAAAATAAATTTCTGCTTGGAAGATTAATTCTATGCAAATTGGCTCAGTACAGAGGTAACTGGGTGAAATTCTATGGCTTGCTTGCCAGTGTTCATTTTCCTTAGTCCAATATCGGCACAGTGACAATTTTAACCTACTTATCTTGAGTATGTGCATTCTGTGTTGTAAATTACCAGTTTGCTCTCAGACAACAGTCACATTGTCAATTTGTTAGCTCAGTACAGGGGTAACTGGGTGAAATTCTATGGCTTGAGGTTCTCTCTGGTCTTAAAGTCTGTGAGGATGTCACCTAATGCTTAGCTCAAGCTTGAGAATAGAACAGCATACCAAAATATGGACAGCAATATGAAACTTGCAAGCTACTGCTGCACTGCTACTCCTTACACAATTCATCATTTCCAATCTAAATTTTCCATGTGACTATCATCAGGGAAATGTACTCACCAATACTGCATGATCCAATAGCATACCGGTAAAAGGGCTCCTATCTGCTTTTGTATACTTTTTAGAAAGTTCATTAGGGAACTCTTTCCATATGTCACTGTGGCGGGCCACTCCCACCTGACCCTCCCACCGGACCCCTTAAATCCAAGGCCCTCTGGCCTGAGTCACAAACGCAGTTCAAGTCTGGCCCTTTAAGGCTAGGCCAAGGCCCTCCGGCCTGAGTCCCAAAGGCAGTTCAGGGTTGTAGCGGGGACACGCCCCAGGTAGGGGGACCCGGGCCCACCCTACTCCACCGGGTCCCAGCCCAGGGCCCTGCGAGTGACCAGATAGCGGGTCACTCCCTCGGCGGGGCAATCCATCCGAAACACGCCGAGGTTCTCGGGGGGGAGAGGGGGAGCGGAGGGGAGAGGCGGTTTCCGCTTCTGCCCTGGGCCACTTCCTACCTGGCTCGCTGGGGTTCCTTCCCATGAACTCGTCCCACTTGCTGAGGCCTCCGGGCCGGCATCTCCTCGGTGGGCAGTCTCCGGGATGCACCAGCTCGCCTCCGCGTCCTCACCGGCCTCTTCTGGAGTCTCCGGTGACCGCTGTGCAGGAGCGCCCTTCCCTGGTCCTTCTCCTCCAGCTGCCCTCCCAATTGTGTCCTTCCCCAGGCTTTATAACAGAGCTACAGCCCGGGCATGCTCGGTAGGGCTGCGGGGGAGGGGCCTCTGCAGCCAGGTAACCCTGGTGGGCCCTGCAGGCTCAGTGAGGGGCTGCCTCGCCCCGTCACAGTTACAACTACATATAAATCTAAGACTGAATTGTCTTACACAGTGTAAGTGATGCTAGCTATTCCCTGACTGGGAATACCTTGCCTTACCTAAAAGATTTCAGGTTCTTGGACAACAGCACCTAAACAACTCTGTCATTTTAAATAATGCTGAAAGATAGTTTAATTGACAGAAGAACCAAATCTTTAATCTAAATCAGTGATACTTAAACCACAACTGTTCTAGCCCTGGAGGTGGCTCTCTTCACAGCTCTTAGTAAGATACAGTATGCTGTCATCATGTCAATACAGAATTTGCCATGAGAAAACAGTACACAAAAACAAGAGATCCAGGCTGACACACTAACAAAGACACAAGTGGGTAGCAGAGATATTGGTAGAACCCAACTTCTCACAAAGGTGTGATACACTAAAATTGTGAGATCTCCTGGTACACTTGGGAGAAATCAGGTGACAGATTTAGGCATCTAAAATGCAGATAAGTGCAGAATAAGATTTTCAAAAATGAATAAGCATGTTAGGCAACTAGCTCCCAGTGATTTCATTTCCCATTAAATGGGATGGAGACTGAATGGTGGGAAAAAAATTTGTAAGGGCATTGGGCTTAGGTGAGTTGGTCAATTGTGCTGAAGGAGTAGAATGGTAGGAAGATTTGCCACTCAGCACCAGAAATGCATTCAATCCAGTATCTTGTTTCCAAAAGTGTCTATTACATGATACCCCAGAAGAAGGTGCAAGAAACCCTGCAGAAAACATTTATGAGGAAACTTGCCCACAATAAAATTTCTTGCTAGCACCCAAGACTGTAAGAGCACTGGAACTGAATTTAGAAACAGATGATGTGGAAGATGGGGGTAGGGGGCTGCTTTGGGGAAGAATACAAATGTAAATGATCACATAGGGTGCATCTACACAGCAGGGCTTAACTCGAAATAAGCTACACAAATAGAGCTGTGTCAATTGCATAGCTTATTTCAAAATAGTTTATTTCAAAATTGGGAGCGTCTACGCAGCACTTATTTTGAAATAGAGCACTCTTCCTCTGACTTCCCTTACTCCTTGTACAATGAGGATTGCAGGAGTCAGAGTAAGAAGTCCACCAGATTAACAGTATTTCAACATTATTTCAAAATAATTGCCTGCTGTGTAGATGTGGAGTGAGCTATTTCAAAATATCGCTAGCTATTTTGAAATAATGTTGCTATGAAGACATACTCATAATGACTATCCTTCTGATCTGTTTGTATGTTGTATCTCTTCTCTACATCACTAGTATGACTTTGTCTTTTCTGAATGTAGGCTTTTGTGAGCAGGGACTGAGGTTATGTCTAGACTGCAGGTTTTTTGCAATTTGCGTATCTTTTTCCTTGTTCTTTTTGGAAGAGGTTTTTCCGAAATTTGGCCCGTCTACATGGGGCTAAATTTCTGAAAACTCTCCTCTTTTGGAACATCCCTTATTCCTCTCACCAAGAGGAATTCAGAGATGCCAAAAGAATGCACCCGCTTTTTCGGAAACTGTTCTGAAGAAGCGGACATGTTCCCTGGACATGGCAGAGTTTTTCCGGGATCATAGAATCATAGAATCATAGAGCTGGAAGAGACCTTAAAAGGTCATCAAGTCCAGCCCCCTTAAGGCAGAACAAATCCCAATTAAATCAACCCAGCCAGGGCTTTGTAAAGCCGAGACTTAAACACCTCTAGGGATGGAGACTCCACAACTTCCCTAGGTAACCCATTCCAGTGCTTCACCACCCTCCTAGTGAAATAGTTTTTCCTAATATCCAACCTGGACCTCTCCCACCGCAACTTGAGACCATTGTTCCTTGTTCTGCCATCCATCACTACCGTGAACAGCCTTTCTCCATTCTCTTTGGAACCTCCCTTCAGGAAGTTGAAGGCTGCTATCAAATCCCCCCTCACTCTTCTCTTCTGCAGACTAAATAGACCCAACTCCCTCAGCCTCTCCTCGTAAGTCATATGCTCCAGCCCCCTAATCATTTTGGTTGCCCTCCGCTGGACCCTCTCCAATGCATCCATATCCTTCCTGCAATTGGGGGCCCAGAACTGGACACAATACTCCAGATGTGGCCGCACCAGAGCCGAGTAAAGAGGAATAATCACATCTCTGGATCGACTGGCAATGCTCCTCTTAATGCAACCTAATATGCCATTAGCCTTCTTGGCTACAAGGGCACACTGTTGACTCATGTCCAGCTTCTCATCCACTGTAATCCCCAGGTCCTTTTCTACAGAACTGCTACTTAGCCATTCCGTCCCCAGCCTGTAGCAATGCTTGGGAATCTTCCGTCCCAAGTGTAGGACTCTACACTTGTCCTTGTTGAATCTCATCAGATTTCTTGTGGCCCAATCCTCCAATTTGTCTAAATCACTCTGTACTCTATCCCTGCCCTCCTGCAGTATCCTGGAAAAAACTCTGCAGTCTAGACATAGCCTGAGTTATCTTGTGTGCCTGAAATGTATCTAGCTCATTTCCTGTTATTATATTGTTTGTAGTTCTCTGCAATTATTTGATAATAAAATGACTCTTGAGTTGTGAAAGGCCCAGTGCCACTAATTGAAATGATTACTATACAGTTGAACAAATGGATGGTTTTTTACTACATGACAAGAAGGAAAACAATCATCTGCAAGAAGAAATTCTGTTGAAATTAATCTACAGTATTTTCATTCATTCATATATTCTCAAACTATCTAAAACATGTAAGCTGACCAGTGTTCTCACTTGAAGACCATGTTATAGGGTAAGAGTTAGGGATGTAAAATCCCATTTAATCAGTTAACCAGTTAAATGTTATGTTTACTAGTTTAACCAGTTAACTGCTTATACGGGGGCAACCAGAGGGGTGCTCCAGCCCACTGGTAAGCCATAATCAGTAAGCATCACCTTACTGGGTGTTGCTTACTGATTAACTCTTCACATCCCTAATAAGAATGAAGAATGGTATTTCAGATGCACTTTGATTAGTCGAATTTATACTGACTAACAAAATGGATAAATTTCTAAACTTTAGCTTGTGGCAAAGGAAATAACAGAAGGAAAATAAATGAAAACCTTTTCCCTCTTCAAAAATGAAACTTCATAATGTTTTCATTAGCAGTTTAGAAATACCTCTTTTAAATAGTCAAGAAATGGATTTGATTATACTGATTGCTATGGGCTGTAGTTTTACTTAGTTTTCATAAAGAGTTTCTTTACTGCTGTGACACTTGAAAAGTTTCACTTGTGAAAGAACCAAACAGCAATCCAAGACAGATTAGTTGAGAAATTGTTTGTTCGGACTGTGTAAAAGGCTAAGTAACTTTCAGAATCAAACAGGGAAAGAGACTAAAAGCATTTTCTTCCCAAAGTCCCTTAAAACAAAGTCCCTTAAAACAAACAGAAAATAACGATATTTGGGGAGTCTTAGCCTTGAAGATGAAGCTGAAACTACAGGTTGGACCTCCCTTGTCCAACACCCTTAGGACATGACCAGTCCTGAACAAGGGGATTTGCCGAAGCAGGGGAGGTCCCTCTCCTCATGGCCCATGTTGCCTTGCTCACACCCGGTTAGGGCTCCAGCCTGGCCCCTCTGCTTCCTCCTTGGGACTCTCTAACTGCCACCAGTCCCACTACTTCCAGGGCCAGAGAGGCATGGCCGGAACTCCATGACCAGGGCTAAAGCTCTTTGGCTGGGGCTGAGGCTGGCGCTCCCCGGCTGCTGGAGCCAGAATGGGGCTGGGGCTGTGGCTGGAGCTCCCTGATTGCTGCTGGAGTCGGAGCTCCCTGGCTGCAGGGCTGGAACTCCACAGCCACTGGGACCAGAACTTCCCACCATGCCGTGCTCCCCTGCCCCCAACACTGGGATCCTGCCTGAGTCGCTGGCCCCTACCGTGCTCCTGCCCCCCACCAGACCTCCCTTTTTCCTGGGCGCTGTGGACTAGGAACAGTCATGGTCGTGCCAGACCATGGATGTTGCCAGACCAGAGAGTCCCAGTTAATGGAGGTAAAACCTGTACTTCCAGGAAAAAAACCTATCACTCCAACACAGCAAGGAAAATTCCTGCGACACAAAACACTCAGTTGCCAGCTGATCCAAGAGATGAGGATGGTTTTCTTTCAAACTCAATTCCAGCAGTGAAAAACATTGTAATCCAAAGTAAGTATGACTACAAAAGAAAATGTTTAGGTCTTTGGATAGCTTCCCTTCACACCTTGAAACAACCTGCGCTCTTACTGCCTCGGTCCCAGCTCAAGTACAGACATCTTTCAAGGGGAAAAAAAAACCACGTCTGCCATCTACAATGAGGTTATTCTAGTAGTTGGAAGTCTATAGAACACCTAGCATATGGACTGACACCCAATTGAAAATAAAATCAATAGACAAGAGCTGGCTGAAATATTCACTGCAAATTGTTAATTATAGTGCATGAGTTTTTAAGTGTGATATGAAAGCAGTTGTAGGATTTTACAGTATCAGTAACTGAAATCAGTACAATTAGTGTTATTTTGAAGATAACTCAGGAAAAGACAAAGGCTGCTCTATATTTGCACCAATTTGCATAGTACTTTTCAACTGTGTTTATGGTGACTTGGGTTAATGTGAATTTCTTCAGACCTTTTAAAATTTCCAATACCACATCTTCAGTGTTCAAACAGCTGGTGTTACACATCGGTTCAGAACTATTTTTCCCAGTCAGTAACACAGTAATCTGAGCTTTCTGTAGGATAGCCATTCTAATAGGTCTTCCCATAAAATTTAGCATATTGAAACTAGGTCTGGGTGGATGACTAGCTTAGTTTTCTCCAACATATTGAATAATAAGGCACAAAATTGCCTTCAAGAAATTCATAATAGTGGTTGCAGAGTACAGATTTTAACACCTGGGAATAGCCTAAACAGCCAGCAATTAGTGATGCTGTAACAATGCTGACCCATGAGTCCAGACAATGGCAAACTGGGACTTGCCCCAATTGAGTTAATTAAAATTCATCTCTTCTCATTATCAATATAAACCCCCATTCATTGATTGCAAACCCCAAATGACCCTCACCTACATGGATCATCACACCAGCGCAGCCATAGACTGGTAGCCACCACTGAGTGAATTGGGGCAATCCCTGAATGTAGAAAAGGCTTTGGAATAAGAGATCCTGAATGTAAAGCCATCCTCCTTTTATCAAATCACCTTCCAAATTAACAACCACATTCCCTTCACAACTGCCCATGTTAACTGAGCTTCACATCTAGGTGATGGTCAGCAAATTTAGGCTGTGATGATCTTGGAGTGGAGACAGTTTGGAGAGTACTACAGCCATGTACCCCTTCTTATGGTCCTATCCATGTGTCACCGGCTGCTTTCCTCTATAGCTTTATTGGTGTGAGTCCTTCCCTCGCAGCCCATGCAATCAATCTAAAATAGTTTTCCTAGCTCTGCATCTCACAGATTCTCAATTCCTTCTCATTTAGCAGATAAATCTCTCTCTCCCTCTTTTCTCTTACCCATGCCTCTTACCTTCCTCTTCCATACTGTAGTTTTAGTCAAGGGGCCAGTGCCTTACTTGTTGAAAATATATCTAGCTGCTCTTAACATATTAATTCTATAGAGTTTGAGGATAAAATTTGTATGAGGGAGGCCATTGAAAATGATGTGTTGTGCTGAAACAGTTTCATTTGGACCAGTTTGAACTCTGTTTCTGCATTACACCAAAGTAGCGTCATCAGCAAAGCACCACTTAATTGCTTGCAGTACCACCAAAATATCTAGAAATCTTGACATTTGGGAGCATTTGATTAGTATAGCAAAAATAAGTTTCAGGCAAACTAAAATAGAAAGCCCACATATTATGCGTGCATATTTAGACAGCTGTCTGTATTAAATCAAAAGCATATTATATTTTTTCCTTTGTAGCTAGTCTGCAAATCCAGCTCAGCTATTAGCAACCAAAAATATGAAAGATGAAACCGCTTTACAACAGATCTAAGCATTCAGTTACATTATTCCTGTTTCCCTGACAACCTACCAGCATTCATGATCCAACAAAATTCCCAGCTGAGTTGCTGATCAGATGTTTAATAATTCAGAGGTCTCTCTATTTCTCTCTTTGTGTGGGATGGCATTTGTCACTAATGACAGAGCCACCAGCAAACAGCTCTTTGTCCATTTCTCTAATGTGCCAAGTGTGACGTAATGTCAGCTTTGTTAAGCTAAGCAAATCTGCTCAAATGCCTTTGCACAGAACAACAGTGAAAACAAAAGGATAAGAACACAACACTGATCAAGAATGATGCACTCAACAGAACAATGGCTATCATTAGTTGTTATCTTTGTTTTGAAACTATTGTTTTCTTTTAAAGGAGGCACTGAAGTATGCATTAAAATACTAGTAGAATTATCAGCTAATTGCTATTATTACTGGGATATTTCTAACTTGAAAACCTCACTTCATTGATGTGAGTCATTTAAACACTACAGTGCCTTCCTTTTTTGTGTAGTCTTTATTGCAGAAAAAGAAAAATAACCAAAGTACACAAAAACAGATTACGTATTTGTTTAGATACAGCCCTGAGCTAGGAGTTTTAAGATACACCAACCTGGGAGTACCCCAGGAAGCAATGTGCCTCAGAGATATGCCTCAGGGGACAATTTGGCCTGGCCTACACTAGATGCATAGCTGGATTCGGCTTACCTCAAGCTAAGCCACCACAGCATCTACACTGTGGAGGTCAATGGGAGCACACGCTTCTGTTGGCTTCCCTTACTCCTCACAGAATGAGTACAGGACACTGGTGGGGGCTGACTTCAGCGTTCGATTTGGGGGTCTCAACTAGAACTGCTAAATCGAATGCTAGGAGATTGACCTCCAAAGTTTCCATCTTCTCTGTAGTATAGACATGTCCTTTGTTTCTTATTTCCCCCTTGTTTTGCAGAGCCAGTGGTTGGCTATTGGACAAGGCTCTGCCCAGACCCCATTCACTTGTTCTGTGTACGGGGGGAGGAAGTTGGTACACAGTGCCCTTTTATTTTACATTTCCTGGACCCAATATTCAGTCACCCACATAAGTACGTGTGGGGCAGGGTGCATAGTGCCAGCCACAATCTAACCCTTAATAATGCTATATGCTCAAAATAATTCATTTAAACCCAACAGGATTTATAGAATCTAGTAATGTGCTTCTCTAGAATGTGGTTAAATGGCAATTTACTGGGCTTTCTTTTTTAATTTTGCAGCTCTTTCAGAATCACGTTGTTCATTAGTTTCCACTTTTCACTTTGTGGGCATTCATTTGCATTTATATCAGCACCCCCACCAATAAAGAAAGAAAATCACATATTAATTTTCCTTGTGTTCCCTACATTATCATAAACTGTTCTGTTCATTTTTGTTTAGGATCAAAATGTATCTGTTTATTTAGTCTCAAGAAATTTATCAAAACCTAATTTTAAAAGAAATGCTTTTTTCATTTCTCTCTCCCCTTCTCTCCAATTTGTATTATTATTTAAACATTAATATTGCCCTGTATTGGTGGGATCCTAAACAGTGCAGGGCAATACTAATATATATGAAAAGCAAAAAAATGAAATTGGCTCAGAGTTTTACTGTCTAAGGCTATGTCTACACTATAGCCTTTTTGAGCAAAAACATATGCAAATGAGGCTAAGTGTGGAATATCACCGTGCCTCATTTGCATAATTAATGAGCGCCCGTTGTCACACAAGAGGATTTTGCGCAGAAAGGAGCCGCCGCTTTTTTTTCCCAGAAGAACGGCTCTTGCACAAGAGGGCGGTTGGGTGCAAAAAGGTGCCGTGTAGACTGCTCCTTTTTTCGCAAAAGCCTCTTGTGCAAAAATGGGTGCTCATTAATTATGCAAATGAGGCATGGCGATATTCCACGCTCAGCCTCATTTGCATATGTTTTTGCACAAAAAGGCTACAGTGTAGACATAGCCTACGTTAATATAACGTAAACAGTAAACCCCAACCCCACATATATGATGTAAAGTGACTCAAATTTTTAGTAATACAACAGGAATCAATTTTTTTTTTCTGGACACTGGGCCCCAGTACTTGTGGTTAGAAATGTTCATTGATCTTGAAAGAGTATGTCCAGATTTTCCAAAATGAAATTAACATTATTTACCATCTTGCTTTAATGTCCTTTCTTCAATGTTGACATGTTAGTGAAGAAATTGCAAGAGCTGTCCAGGTTAGAGGCAGATCCCATGAAAAATTACACAACTGCTTAATGTTATGCACTGTGAGTAGTAGCAGGAGCACAACAATTGGACTACTCACATTGTGTCAAATTAAATATATACATTAATCTTTGCAGGCCTGGGGCCTTAGTAGTTAATGGCATCAACTATTCAATGACCATAGAGCCTCATGGCTTCTATTGGCTCCGTTTTGCCATTTGCAGCCAAGAGGAGCTGTGGGAAGTGGCATGGGCTGGGCTGCTGCTTCCTGCAGCTCTCCTTGGCTGCAAACAGCAAAACAAAGCCAATGGGAGTCACGAATAAGTAAACAAACCAGCGTGGCCAGTTAATAAGTTTCTCAAAGTGGTTTTGCAGATCATTTTGAGAAACACTGCTCTACAGCCTTAGCTGACAGCCAGCTGGCTTTTAGCTTAGGCACTAGAGGCTCATGCACCAAGCTTCAGAGGTCCCAGATTTGGTTCTGCCTGTCAGAATTACAATGATGTTTAGTGTCAAACAAAGTTATGAATTTAATCTCCCAGGCTCATTTTTAAAAGTGGTGGCGTTTTTTTTGAGATGAGGACCAGGAAAAATGTCTGTCCACATATGGCATTGTTCTATTTTATCATTTTCTGTGTGAGTTCATTTGAAAGCATAATGATTAATCTGGTTTCACCTCATAGTTGCTATTGGGGCATTTAGTGCACTGGATGAGGTACAGATGTTGTGCTAAGCATGTGTAGGAACCAGGAATCGTGAAAGATGTATTGTAGAGGATATTGATCATCTCAGCAGTGGACATATGGCTATAGATTTTGCATCTGTTCTTCTGGAAGTATCTGGTGGTGCTTTGAGTTGATGTACCCTGGTCTGTGGGATGCTTGCTTCTGATGATGAGATTGGTGAGGGTAGGGGTTTGTTTGAATGCCAGACAGCTGAGACACTTTGAGTACCTTTTCCCTGACCTAAAGTTGAGTTCTATGTACACTGAAAGCTTGTCACTTTCACCAGAAATTAGTCCAATAAAAGATATTACCTCAGCCACTTTGTCCTCTAAAATTGGATATGTCAGACAATAAGGAAAGCTGTATTTTTCAGCCTACAGAACATTTAGATTCTCAGAGGGATATTTATTTTAATGGATTTTTTAAATTGGAGTCCAAATGAAGAGGTTATTATTTAATATTTGAGAAATGGTTTATTTAGAATCATATAAATGAAGGCCAGAAGGGACCTCAAGAGGTCATAAAATCCTGCCACTCACTCTAAGTACGTCTACACTGCAAGCTTCTTTTGGAATAAGCTTTTCCGGAAGATATCTTCCAGAAAAGCTTATTTCGAAATAGGGTGTCCACACTGCAGGTAACCCTCAAAATTAGTCTGAGGCAGGGTCCTCTAATATGGACGTGCTATCTCAACTTAGAGCCCCAGGAGGCACTGGGGGGGAATAACTCTAGAATGGCCCTGGTGAAGAGCTATTTCAACGTAGCAGCAGCGGAACATCTATACACACCCTCCTATGAAAAAGCTTTTTCAGAAAAGGGCTTATTCCGCCATCAGAAAAAGCCGTCCATTATTTCGACTTTCTGTTGAAATAACGCAATTACAGTGTGGACACTAGTATTTTTTTTTTTCAGAAAAACAGCCATTATTCCGGAAAAATGGTGCAGTGTAGACGTGCCCTCAGACATGACCAAGTACTTCTATACCATCCCTAATGGGTGTTCGTCTCACCTTTTTTGTAAAATTATTTGAGGATGGGGATTCTACAAATTCTATATGTCATCTGTTCCATTGTTTAACTATCCTTATACTGGTTTAACCTCTCTAGTCCAGAACTCTGTGGTCCAGAAACATCCACTGTCCAGCATGATTTAGTCGGATGTCTACTTTTCATAGGTGTGGCCAAGTTTCCCACGGTCCCATAAAGTTTGTTTACAGCCACCAATCCTAGCGCTCAATGTTCTGTGCTGTTATTTAGTTCTAATTTACCCCTACATGTCCTCTGACAACCCAGTAAGCAGTGAAAGTGTTGGTAATGCTGACAGACAATATTGACCTCCTGTGATCTGGAAATTTCTCTGTTTCAAAACCAGTCAGGTCCCAAAGGTGTCAGACTGGAGAGATCAACCTTGCGTTAGAAAGCATTTACTATTATGTAACTTAAATCTCTGTTTTTGCAAATGAAGCCTATTATTTCTTCTCTTATTGTTGGTAGGAAGAGTGAACAATGGATCACCATCCTCTTTAAAACTACCTCTTCGTATACTTGAAGACTATGTCTCCTCTCAGTCTTCTCTACATTAAACATGAGCAATTCTTTCAATTTTTCCTGCTAGTACATTCTAAAAGCTACTAAGAGTGCATCAATTCAGTTCTATTCCAAGCAGTGCAAACTTAATCTGTACTTGGGAACTTGTACTGTGTGCCAGCAGGGTTCACATGGGTTAGTTACTGTCCAGCACACTCTAAAATTCACAGTAGAATTCACACCCCTTGAGCACGAATTAATGTACCTTGTAGACAAGCCCTAAGGAAAAATGTTCCTATGTATCTTGAGCTTTTTTTGGTTTTGGTTTTGTTTTTTTTTTGCAGCGGCAGCTTTATACAGTTGCAATTAAAGTTTATTTTATAGCAGTAAGCCCTCCATTCTGGTGTGATTGTACAAAACTTTAGGCAGCTAGGCCTGATGCTCTGCAAAGCTGTAATGTGTTTTTTCATAGTCACTGCTCAGTTTAAGAAACATGAAAAGGCAGCCAAAATTGGCTTCAGTAATTTAGTATATTAGGAAAGTAGGGGATTCATTCAGGAAATAAGACCACAGTCTTAGTGATGAATGGGAATCAACTTGAATCACTGAACCAAAATATGCAGCCAAGGCAGAAATGAAGTGTGAAAACACTTATTGTAGCTGATGCAGCAGCACTAGAAACAGAGTTAATAAGAAGAACTGTGATATGGAAAAATATTAGAAAAAATTACGTTTAAAAAATGCTAAGAAATGAGTTCTGGCCATGGTCTATGAGTAGCTGACTTTGAAGGAGATATGCTTCATCTTTTAAGCAGGTGTACCCCTTGCTAAATGACCCAAGCAGCTAACTATAAAAGAAAACTCCTAAGCATAGATAAGTTAGTGTAGGAACAGGCATATGATAAAATGGTAGAATAGCCTCAGTAACAATTTATGTAGTTTATGTGAATTGATAATGAACTGCATGATATTGTTTAATGAGTCAGTGTTGTGCCATCCTTAATATCCCATATATTCGCTGATCCTGTATACAATTACCAAGGAGCAGAACACAGCAGATGAACTAAGATATGAAGAATGAGCACATGAACAGCAATTCTTGGTGTTTTCTTTAAGTTAATCATCTGTTTTTCAAAAAGTTTGCATATCTTTATAGAAAACAACCCCAACTAGACAGGTTTAAAGAGAAATATGAATTTTTAAATATGAGAATAAAGAATACAATCTTTAAAAAAGTTTTAAGTTGTTGTCCTTGACAGCTTTAATAAATCAGTCTTTGAATTTATTCTCATAAATTTTCTGATCCAGCACAAACTCTAGACAATGGGAGTTGGATCAGAAATCTGGAGTCTGAGAAATCATGTCATTTGAAACCTTTATGTATTATGTCAGAATCAAAATTTCAACACTCAAGATTTAAGAGACAGGTCGGAGTTGAAAAACATGAGTCTTAATCCAGGTTTTGAATCCTTCTGACAGTGGTGTTCAGAGGTTTAGGTTGGGCTCATCTAGTCAATGGATTATAAATCGGAACCCAGCAAAATCAAGTTAAAAGCATGTTCTCACTGAGATATTCCTAAGATTTGTGGGGAACAAAATAATATGCTTTTATAAAGCCAAAAAATAGTCCATTTCCTAATATTTAAACCCACAAATCTGCTAGATGATTTTGGCTTGAATTTTTCTTGCTAAAATTTTTTAAATTGATTTGTGCCACCTGCTTCTGTTGTTGATATGGTAAAAGAAATTCTGTCATCACCAAAATCAATGGGAATTTTAACACTGATTTCAATAGGATCAAAACTATACCCAGAAAGTATATTTCATATTTCAGTCACCTTTGCTGACAAGAAAGGTTGATTAACTTTGTTTATGCTTTAGTTCAACTTTGGTCCTCGACCTTTTGTTTTTAGATAAGTTATTGCCCCTAACAGGATATTTGCTTCATGAGATTTAAGGCTAGAAGAGACTTTGAGGGTCTTCCAATCCAGTCTGTGACGGACCCAGCACGGTCCGCACTGTGCCAGGCCGGGGGAGTACCCCCACCCCGGCAAGGGAAAGGGGGACGGCCGACCCGGGCAGCCGAGAAAACCCCAGAGCGGCGGCGAGCCGACGCGGGGAGACGCGCTCGGCCCCGCGCCGGGGGGGGCGGGGCCAGACCCGGCTGCAGGCGGCATGCCGCAGAAGCGGCGAACGCGCCGGCTATGCCGGCTCCCGCAGGGAAGGGGGCGGAGCACACAGCCCCGACCCTTGCGTGGGGGGGCGGAGAGGCGCCGGAGGGGCGGGGCAGGCGTCCCTGGCGTCCAGGACCGGGCCCTTTGAAAAAGGGCCGGGAGAGCCAGCAAAAGGGGGAGGACGGCGCCGCAAGATGCACCCCCGGAGGGCGAGCACCCCGCCTCGCTGGAGGGCAAGAGGGCGGGGGCCGGAGGCCCCAAGGCACGAGCCGGGCGAGGCCATCGACTCGAGCGGGGTAAGTAGCCCAGGCGAGCGCCCCAGAAGCGAGACAGGGTGCGGGGGGGTGGAAGGAACCTGGGGCAGGGCACTTCTGGCGCCCGTGGGCAGGTGCGTTACGGGGATAATCCCCACCTGCCGTGGAGGGAGCACAGGCGTTACTCCCCTCCCACTTACGGCCCCGGGCTGGGACCCGGTGGAGAGGGTGGGCCCAGGTCCCCCACTCCTCACCCCTCGCCTGCCACTCCGACCTTCGCCCGATAGTACCCGCGCAGGGGCAAGCCGCAGCTAAGCGGGAGCTGGGCAACCTAGGCCGTGAGTGAACTCGTAACAGTCCTGACCGCCCCCCCGGACACATGGACCCCTGAGGGGGCCGGGCGGTGAGTTCGCTGAACCCCGGCACCCACATCGGGCCGGGTGATCGCACTCCCGTTCCGCGTCCTGGGGCCCCCGGCCCGGGACAGACGTTCACAGGACACAGACGGTGGGTCCGCTGAGCCCCCCTGCCCCACTGGGAGGGGGCGTTCGCACCCCAAAATTCCGTCACAGTGGTGGAGAATGTGGGTAGTCAGTATGGTGTGACTTCCCACCCCCATAGTTTCTAGACGGCCGGGCAGCCGGCGAGGACTCCGGGTATCGGACAATAGCAGCTCGGACGACTCCATGGAGCCTCGGCAGTTGCTGGAATGGTTCGGGGAAACCCAGCGGCAACAGCAACAGGCACAGCAAGAACAGCAGGCTCAACTAGTCCAGCAGTTAGCCACGCAATTTCAAGAGCATCAGAGGCAGCTGGTACGAGAACTGGCGACCCAGCAGGACCAGTGGCGCCAAACCGTTGAAAAGAGACTCCAAACACCGGTCAGTACACCCACGGTGCAGGGGGAGGGACCCGGACTACCCTTACGCCTCACCAAGTTGGGACCACAGGATGACCCCGAAGCCTTCCTTACAACCTTCGAACGGGTGGCTACCGCTGCCCGCTGGGCCCCGGAGCAATGGGCCACGTTGTTGGCCCCATACTTGAGTGGGCCGGCCCAGTTGGCTTACCAGAGCCTATCCATCACCGACGCCCTCAACTATCATAAGGTAAGGGAGGCAATATTGGACCAGCTGGGACACTCCCCCGAGACCTGCCGGCAGAGGTTCCGGCAAGAGGCCTTTAAGGCGGGGGACCGGCCGAGGGCGGTAGCCCAGCGACTCCGGGAGTGGGCGGCCCGATGGCTGGAGCCAGAGCATAAAACGGGCACCCAAGTAATGGAGACAGTAGTGATGGAGCAGTTTATGCACATCCTTCCCGGGAAGGCCAACGGTGGGTCGAAGGAACCGCCCACGACATTGAGTGAGGCGGTGAGCCTGATGGAGGCCCACCTCCTGGCCGAGGCGGAGGATGGGGGCGGCAGGCGGGAAACGCTACCAGGCCCGAAAGCCGTAGGTCCAAGGACCGGAGGTAGACCCGCAGAGAAGAGTCAACCCCTGGGGGCTCGACGAGGGCGGGACCACATCCCCAGGTTGGCGCCGGTGTGGCCCCGGGCGGGGGAAAGCCCGGAGGGGGACGAGACGCCGGACAAGACCCAGCGGGAGGTAAGGCCAAACCCGAGGGGACCCTGCTTTCAGTGTGGCCAGGAAGGGCACTTTAAAAGAGATTGCCCCCTCATGGACTGCACCCTGAGTCAGGAAGAGCGGATCACCCCCAAAGGGACCCCCGGGCCAGGACACCACAGAGCCCTCATGGGAATGGAGATAGAGGGACGACAGACGGAGGCCCTCGTGGACTCGGGCTCCACGATGACATTAGTCCGAGCGGACCTGGTCCCCCCAGGATGACCCGAGGGAGAAACGCTGTGGATGCGGTGCGTTCACGGGACGTGCGCGCATACCCCACAGTGTGGATCCGCATGCAGGGGCGGCAGGACCGAGTGTGGAGAGGAAAAGCGCGAAATTACCTTATCCCGCTTGATCGGACGAGACTGGCCAGGATTCGGGCAGCTGTTACAGGATCAACGGCGACGGATCCAGGGAGAACGGGCCGCCGAAGGCGCAGCGGGAGACACACGAGAGGCGCCTCATGGGGGAGTGACCTGCTTGGGAGCAGAAGCCGATCCCGACTTCATGGTGGAGCAGAGACAAGACCCCTCGCTCCAGCATGCATGGGACCAGGCCATCGTCCCCGAAGGCGAGGAGGGGACCCCGGACCGCCAAACCCAAGGACCCCATTTCCAGGTACTAAACGACCGCCTATACCGGGTGACCAGGGAAAGGGAGGGGGGAGAAGCGTGACAACTAGTGGTCCCCACTTGGTTCCGCCGGGAGGTGTTAGAACGCGGACATGCTAACCCCTGGTCGGGGCACCTGGGGCGGGAAAAGACGCTAGCGCGCATATTGCAGAGATTCTACTGGCCCGGGGTGTTCCGAGCGGTGCAAGACTTCTGTGAATCATGCCCCGAGTGCCAACGAACCGCCCCAGCCCGGGTCCCAAAGGCGCCCCTAGTGCCACTACCAATCGTCACGGTGCCATTTGAGCGGGTGGCCATGGACTTGGTGGGACCCCTGGAACCCTCAGGGAGGGGACACCGATACATAATGGTGGTAGTAGACTATGCGACCCGATACCCGGAGGCTGTCCCCCTTAGAAACGCTAAGGCTCCCACCCTCGCCCGGGAATTGGTGCGGATCTTCTCATGGGTGGGGCTGTCCCAGGAGATTTTAACCGACCAGGGCCCGAATGTTACTTCCCGGGTCATACAGGAACTGTGCCGCTTGCTGAAAATTAAGCGGCTGCAGACCTCCGTGTACCACCCGCAGACTGACGGCCTGGTCGAACAATTTAACCAGACGCTAAAGGGAATGTTAAGAAGGTTCGTCCAGGACGACCCCCGGGGATGGGACCAGATGCTCCCAGGCCTTCTGTTCGCGGTGCCGGAAGTCCCCCAATCTTCGACGGCTTCTCCCTTCGAACTATTGTACGCCGCCATCCCCGTGGGATCTTGGACCTGCTACGCCAAGGATGGGAGACTCAAGCCACGGCGGACGCGGGACCGCCCAGTACGCCACGCAGCTACGGAGAAAGCTGAGCCGCCTGGGGAATATGCGCCTAAACCTGGAAGCCAGCCAACAGCGGCAAGCCCGGTACTACAACGTCAATGCTCGTCAAAGGGAGTTCCAACCAGGTGACCGAGTCATGCTTTGTTACCGACGCAGGAATCGGTTACTAGCCCAGTGGCAAGGCCCTTCGAGGTGGTGAAAAGAATCGGGAGGTGGACTATGAGGTGAGGCTGACAGGACACCGCGCACCCAGACTTTCCATGTAAACTTGCTGAAGCGATGGGTCCCGCGAGACCCTAATGGTCACTCCGCCGTCAGAAGGAGACGACCTCGGACCCAGGGGAGAGGACGAGGAGACGAGGGAAGTGAGGAGCATAGGCACCGAACTGACGGACCGACAACGCGAGCAGTTGCAGAACGTCCTCCAACGGCACCGGCAGACTCTCACGACCCAGCCCGGGCGTACGACCCTGGGGGTCCACCGGATAGTCACGGAAGGTGGCAAGATCGTACGTGAGCCGCTACGGCCCCTGCCCCGGAAAGTATGGGATACAGTAGCAAAGGAGATCCAGCAGATGCGGAACTGGGGAGTGACAGAAGAATCAAACAGTGAGTGGCGGAGTCCGATTGTCTTAGTCCCGAAGCCCAACGGGTCAACTCGGTTTTGTATCGATTTTCGCAAGGTTAACTCAATATCCCGCTTCGACGCGTACCCGATGCCCCGGGTAGACGAGCTCCTGGAGCGGTTGGGACAAGCCACCCACATATCCACCCTAGATCTCTCGAAGGGGTACTGGCAGATCCCCCTGGATCCCGAGGCGAGGGAGAAGACCGCATTCTCGACCCCCTTCGGCCTATACCATTTTATCACCATGCCCTTCGATCTACACGGGGCCGCTGCCACATTCCAGCGAATAATGGACCGCTTACTAGCTCCCCACCACGAATTCGCGGCGGCATACATAGACGATATTGTCATCTACAGCCAGACGTGGGAAGATCATCTGAGACACATAGAGAAGGTACTCACCTCCCTAGGTAAGGCCAACCTCACGGCAAACCCAAAAAAATGCCATTTCGCGCAAAAGGAGGTTTCCTACCTAGGGTACACGGTCGGGCGGGGGAAATTAAGACCGATTTATGACAAAGTGCAGGCGCTACGGGACTATCCGGCTCCGACTACTAAGAGGCAAGTGCGACAGTTTCTGGGCCTCGCAGGCTACTATAGGCGATTCGTGCCGCAGTTTGCCACATTAGCAGCGCCCCTGACAGAACTGGTAAAGAACACCGAACCAACGAGGGTGAAGTGGACCCCAATGGCCGACCAAGCTTTCCGGACATTAAAAGGGAAACTCTCAGCGGCCCCGGTATTGACTCAGCCCGATTTTAATAGACCCTTTCTCTTATACACAGATGCCTCAGAGGTGGGACTAGGTGCGGTGCTGGCTCAGGAACGCCGGGGAGAGGAACACCCCATCCTATACCTCAGTCGGAAGCTCCTGCCCCGCGAACGAACTTATGCCACCATAGAAAACGAAGCATTGGCGGTAAAATGGGCGGTAGACGTGTTGCGATACTACCTATGGGGCAATAAATTTAAATTGATAACCGATCACGCCCCTCTGGTCTGGTTAAACTCGATGAAGGATACGAATGCCCGCATTATGCGATGGTACCTAGCGCTCCAACCCTATTGTTTTGAAATAATACATCGGTCGGGAGCAACCCACCAAAACGCGGACTTTTTTTCGCGGATAGGGGAGCCAGAGCCGACCCCGAAGGGACCTCTCCAAAGGGGGGAGGTGTGTGACAGACCCAGCACGGTCCGCACTGTGCCAGGCCGGGGGAGTACCCCCACCCCGGCAAGGGAAAGGGGGACGGCCGACCCGGGCAGCCGAGAAAACCCCGGAGCGGCGGCGAGCCGACGCGGGGAGACGCGCTCGGCCCCACGCCGGGGGGGCAGGGCCAGACCCAACTGCGGGCGGCACGCCGCAGAAGCGGCGAACGCGCCGGCTACGCCGACTCCCGCAGGGAAGGGGGCGGAGCCCACAGCCCCGACCCTTGCGTGGGGGGGCGGAGAGGCACCGGAGGGGCGGGGCAGGCGTCCCCGGTGTCCAGGACCGGGCCCTTTGAAAAAGGGCCGAGAGCCAGCAAAAGGGGGAGGACGGCGCTGCAAGACGCACCCCCGGAGGGCGAGCACCCCGCCTCGCTGGAGAGCAAGAGGGCGGGGGCCGGAGGCCCCAAGGCATGAGCCGGGCGAGGCCATCGACTCGAGCGGGGTAAGTAGCCCAGGTGAGCGCCCCGGAAGTGAGACAGGGCGCGGGGGGTGGAAGGAGCCCGGGGCAGGGCACTTCTGGCACCCGTGGGCAGGTGCGTTACGGGGATAATCCCCACCTGCCGTGGAGGGAGCACAGGCGTTACTCCCCTCCCACTTAGGGCCCCGGGCTGGGACCCGGTGGAGAGGGTGGGCCCGGTCCCCACTCCTCACCCCGCCTGCCACTCCAACCTTCGCCCGATAGTACCCGCGCAGGGGCAAGCCGCAGCTAAGCGGGAGCTGGGCAACCTAGGCCGTGAGTGAACTCGTAACAGTCCTGACCCCCCCCCCCGACACATGGACCCCTGAGGGGGCCGGGCGGTGAGTTCGCTGAACCCCGGCACCCACATCGGGCCGGGTGATCGCACTCCCGTTCCGCGTCCTGGGGCCCCCGGCCCGGGACAGACGTTCACAGGACACAGACGGTGGGTCCGCTGAGCCCCCCTGCCCCGCCGGGAGGGGGCGTTCGCACCCCAAAAATCCGTCACACAGTCCCTGACATGTGTTTGTCCAACCTGTCCATAAAAAACTTCAGGGATGGGGATCTCACCACCTCTCTTAAAAGCCTATTCCACATCTTACCTTTATAATTAGAATGTTTTACTTAATATGTTAAACTGAATTTTCCTTCCAGTCGATAAAATCAATACTTCCTGTCCTACGTTCAGTGGACACAGAAGACAACTGATCACTTCAAGACTAAACATACCCAGTTTTTTTAACCTTTCCACATAGATCAAGTTTTCTAAATAGTTTATTTGTGTTGCTGTCTTCTGGACTCTCTCCAGTCTGTCCACATTTTCCCTAAAATGTGGTGCCCTGAACTGAACACAGCACTCCAGCTGAGACCTCACCAGGGTCAAGTACAGTCTGACAGTAACCTCCTGTGTTTTAGGCTCTATGGGTATGTCTACACTGCCACCCTAATTTGAACTAGGGTGGCTAATGTAGGCATTCGAACTTGCAAATGAAGCCCGGGATTTAAATATCCCGGGCTTCATTTGCATGTTTCCGGGCGGGCGCCATTTTTAAATGCCCGTAGTTCAAACTACCGGCCCATGGCTACACGCAGCACGGACTAGGTAGTTCGAAATAAAGCTCCTAATTCGAACTACCGTTAAACCTCCTTGCAGGAGGAATAATGGTAGTTCGAATTAGGAGCTTTAATTCGAACTACCTAGTCCATGCCGCATGTAGCCGCGGCAGGTAGTTCAAACTACGGGCATTTAAAAATGGCGCTAATTGAACATGCAAATGAAGCCCGGGATATTTAAATCCCAGGCTTCATTTGCAAGTTCGAATGCCTACATTAGCCACCCTAGTTCGAACTAGGGTGGCAGTGTAGACATACCCTGTCTGTCCAGCCACAGTGTAGCAGCCTACATCTAGCAGTGTAGCCGCAATAGCACTGGTAACAGGAGTGGAGGCACATGCAGATTTGTACTTAGCATGACTCAGACGTGCCTTTGCTGCTGCTAACTGCTACTGTTGCTACACTGCTATTTATACTCATGCTAGCTTGATGAAGGCTAGTGGGATCCTGTCTAGATGAGCAGCAGTGGTTTATAGTGTAGTCACAATCATATATACAATAATCCTTTTAAAACAGCCCAGAATATGTTGATTTCAGCCTTTTTTTGCAACTTGTTTCAAGAATCATTGCTACTTTTATGAAATTACCATTGTTTCCTTTTCTTTCTTGAGAACTAGAAATTAAGTCTGGTTCATTAGTTTCCATATTTTGTGGTCCTATAACCTTCTAAATCAATTGTGGTTGTCTTCTGTCACACATTTTTCATCTCGGCAAACGCAGAGCTGTTGCTAGAATAATCCTACTGCTCCACTCTCCAAAACTCTGCATATTATCACACAATGCCCCTAAAATTATATATTGTATTTGAAAATGTTAACAATGAAAATGGATTTAAGCAACTATTACTATACTTTATATTATATTAGTATAATAATAAGGTGCATAACTGAATTTCCTTTTTGCTAAAGAACCTTGTGAATAATAGTTACAAGATGTTTAAAAATAGGTTCTATATTAAAATCACAAAAGGAAAGGAGTCTTGTCTTTAACAGACTTTGCATAGATCTGTGATTACCATGATGTACTATACTATATTAAACTGTAAATAAGTAAGTGGATGTCATGATAGTGAATACTCCTTCAAATAAAATGACTAAAGTTACTACAGTAACTATAATATAAAGAAAACTAATCTTAATACTCTTTCCTTATGATAGTCCATCTGTTAAAGTATGTCTCTACACCTTTATCTTGTTCCATATCAAATACACCAATTTTTAATGCATTTAGAACTTACTTCATTCATTGCCACTATTTTTTTCTGAATTTACCATGTCAGAAGTTTGCCTGAAAACTAGATGAGTTGTGATGCATGGTATCTGCTATTTCTGTCTAATCTGGCAGCTTTCTAATGGGCTCAACATTTTGTAGAATAGCCATTATTTAGCATACCACTGCAAATGGAAGAAGGTAAAGGGCTGAAATGCCTCTGCCTCAGTGAACTCCTTTACTGAAAAAAATTATCTAGCTATCACAGTATTGCCCAGAAAGCCCAAATAATAATAATACTTCTTATTTAACACTTTGAGTAGATCTGAAAGTGCATTACAAAGAAAAGCAGATGAGGTGACTGAGGCACAAGGATGTTACTTGCCCAAGACCCCCCAAAAAGGTCATAGCAAAGCCAGGAATAAACCCCTCTTCCTTCTGAATCTAAGTTCAGTGCTCCATCTGCTAAATCACATTGCCTCTTCTGCGCTAAAGATTAGGTCCCTGTTACACATGACAATAAACAAATAGAGATCCTGCTCTAAAGAACTCCATTTAAGATCTCGGTATTGCAAACTCTTACATCTCTGCTTAACTATATTTACTTTCAGTTCTTTTGAACTGTTCATGTGAATTGTTGACTAATATATGCTGTATAATTTACACCATGCATATATTAGTATGTATTAAGCACAAATAGAATGAAACAAAATGGTATAGCTGCTATATCACCTACATTGGCCAATACCTTTACTATAAATCTGATCAATTAATTTAAGTATCTCCTAACACCTTATACTAGTTGAAGTAAAGTTTGGTGTAATAAGATCAGAAAGCTATAGAGTATCATTTACTACAGCAACAGAAAGGGGGCTATTTTCATAGGGTTTACCAGCATATCCTAAACCAGGAATAGGCAATAATTTTTGATGGGGTGTCACTTCAAGATTTTGGAGAGTAGTCGAAGGCTGCACTCTTCCATGATACTAATGGAGGAAGTGAGGAGTCTGAGATGGAGTTGGGGTAAAGGAGGTAGTTGTGATCTGGGGCACTAGACTGGGATGCAGGGGTTTGGGATGTGACCTAGGGCAGGAGGGGGGGGTTGTGACCTAGGGTGCAGGAGTTTGGGTTGGGACCTAGGACAGGAGGGAGTTGGGACCTGGGGCAGAGGATTGGGCTGCCAAATCTGGGAGGGGGAATGGATGCAGAAGGGGGCAGAGGGTTTGGGTTATATGGGGTAGGAGGCAGAGGTGGGGGGCAGAGGGTTGGAAGGAGAGGGGAGGCTGGAGGCAGAGGCAGGCTCTGGCCAGGAGACTTACCTGAGTGACTCCTGGACCGTAGCCCAGTTCATTTCTGAAGCAGCCTACCTGCCTGCCCAGCCCCTGCACAGGCTGCAGCAGCCATGTGTGTGTGTGAATATGTACAATCCTGGTGGGAGGTGGGGAGAGGTGCCCCCTCCAAGCCCACAGAATGCCTCACCCTGATGAGGAGGAGGACATTCTCAGCAAAATCTTGCAATCCAGTTCTGTATCAGACAGTGAACGAAGTGCTTAGACACCTAATATGACTGAGAGCATGGTGACAGGGAGGGACAAGAACCAGGCCCAAGAGTCCCCGCAGGATAAGGAGCAGTAAATGCACCAGAACATAATTTGTCTTTTCAGGCAGCAAACCCAAATGCTGCAGACTCTAGCTGACCCACACATCCAAAAGTCCCTTTGCAGGAGTCCATGGTTGGTGTTTCCTACATCTCCCCATTCCCCAGCATACTGTGTGACATCACAGACTGCATACTTCCACCTACCACTGCACACTGGGGAAAGCAAAGAAAACCACATCTTCTCATCTGTGAGAGTCGGGATTAGTGTTTGTGTAGCCACAACACATCTGTTTACAAAATTGGACATAAAAGTTTACATCCTTTTAATTTTAGATCCTCCTGTGCCCCCATTAGATTTGTATAACTTTACATGTCAGTTTGGTACTTTGATTTTCTGCACTGTTTTTTTTCCTCTCAGTAAAATTATATTTTTGGAGAATCAAATGATCATTATTAGTTCACAACAAATATTACAGAATGCATAGCAGTATTTTAAAAAGCCAACAATACTTGTAAATGCACACCAAGCATCAAATAATTCTTAGCTTTGGGAAAACACCCAGACAAATTTATTAACATACTGCCAGCTCAACATAATTCATAGCAGCATCCAAAGCTCCAGACCTAACATAAGAGATACCAGCAGGCAAGGACTCACCATTACATAATGTAGATTACACAATATAGATATAGCAGAAGAGAACACTACTGTGGGTGGTTTTTAAAATGCAAATATGGTTTATAAGTTCTAACTTCATTGGTATAGAAGAGAAAGCCACAGATCACCTTTGACCTTAGGAGGAATCACTGCATTCCATTGGCCAGTAACCACCTACCACAAACCTGAGTAGCCCCTGAACAGTTAGGTGCTGACCCTCTATGATCTGTCCATCTCATGGGGTGCATGGACCTTGAGCAAAAGTTGAAAGGAATGCAGAAATGTTGCACCTAGCAAAAATAAGAAAGCAAGGTCATTTCAGCTTGGAAGCTAGAATGTCAGGACCATGTGTCCAGGATTGACAGACAATGATGGCCTACAATGCATAAGCAGCATATAGAAATCAGCTTCAATAGACTATGAGCTGTACAAACTCTATGTTGACATTACAGAACTTCAGGAAATGAGACTTGCAGATGCTGGTTCTGTCCAAGTGACCAATTACACCTTCTTTTGGCAAGGTACAAGCAACAAAGAAAAACATCTGCATGGTGTCAGCTTTGTAGTGAAAAACAAATGAATGAAGCTCCTAGAAACACACTTTGGGAAGTCAGAGCATACCATCTCACTTAAGCTTCAGACAATCATCAGCTCTGTGAACATTATTAGTACCTATGCACCAATACTCCAATCTAGTCCCAAAGAGAAGGGTATATTTTACAACTCTTTGTATCAAGTCATAAAAGAATACCATCAACTGAGCAATTTTTCCTCCTTTAATGACTTCATTGTAAAAGTTGGCACATACAATTAACTCATGGACAGATTGACTAGGACATTTTGGCATTGCCAACATTTATGAGAACAGCAACAACCAAATGTGCATTATCAATTCATATTTTACAGGAAGAGATCACTACAAAGTTTTATGGCAACATCCAAGTTCAAGCCACTGGCACCTGTTATCATCAGGAGGAAAGACCTACCTTTACTGCAGAACGTTCAAATGCCCCCTCACCTCACCCCACACACAGTGCTGATCATGACATTCACCACTCCTTGATTATTAGCAATGCAAAAATTACAGCCAAGAAACTACATAGGACAAAACCTTAGGAGCAAACTCAAAATCAATGCTATTAATGTAAAAAAACAGAGGAAATGCCAGGAGTTTGTGAAGACTTTTGAACTTAGCATGCATGAAGTCATTACCAAAGAAGGCATAGTAATTTTTGGGAAGATTAAAGAACAACAATCCATGAAACACATTTAGCAACAATTTGGGAAAGAGATCATCAAGAAAGAACTGGTATGAAGAAAATGAAGTGAAACTGTTATCTCTCATCAGCATTAAAAAACAAAGCCTATCTGGAACACAAGAAGAAGCCAACAGAGAGCATCAAAAGGAGACTTCAACATGCAAAAACAAGATACAACAACCACTGTGCAAATCCTTCCTTGAACAAGCTCTGTGAGGAGATCCAGACAGCCTCAGACACAGGAAAACTCACAAGTCGTGCATGACAGTCCAAAGAAAACTCTAGGTCCCACTGTCAACAACACTGTCGTTGGCAATGAAATCATTACAGATAAAAGTAAGCAGTTGTCTCATTAGGTTGAACACTATTCAGAGCTATACGCATAAGAAAGAGACTGGTGAATCGTTGGTCCAAATACCAACTCTATAGGTTGTGCTAGAGATAGACATAGAGCACACTATAGAAGACCTAAGCAAGGCCATTGATTTTCTATTAAGTGGAAAGACTCCTGGAAAAGATGGCATTCCAACAGAAATCCTTAAGCTCAGGAAAGACATCCTATTACCATACCTTCATCAGCTGCTACTTCAATGCTGGCAAGAGGGTGCAAGGCTACAAGAGATGTGACACACACATCATCGCTATGTATAAAAATAAAGACAAAAAGGGCAACTACAACAACTACAAGGGTATCTCACTATTAAGTGTGGCAGGGAAAGCCTTTGCAAAAGTCACCTGAGTCCAACTACAGCATCTGGTGAATCAAGTCTACGCTGAATCACAGTACAGGTTTTCAGGGCTGAGGATCAATTAGAGACATGATATTTTCTCTGTGTCAACTCTAAGAAAAAATGCAGAGAGCTAAACCAATCATTGTACATCACCTCTGTGGACCTAAACAAAGCATTCTACACAGTCAGCAAAGCACATCTATTTGCAATACTAGAGAAGACAAGATGCCTACAAACCTTGTTATGTCTTATATGTTCATTCCATAATAATATGAGAGCTACTATCCAGTTTGACAGGTTCAGTTCAGGCAGACATGAGATTAAAAGCAGAATTAAGCATGGATGTGTTCTTGCCCCCACACACGTTGGAATCTTCTCAGTATTCTTGAACTGTTCATCTAAGGACATGAAAGGTGGAGTGTCTCTCCACCCAAGATCAGATGGGAAATTCTTCAACCTTTCCTGACTTAAGTCAAAGACCAACATCAAAGAGGTGCTAATCAGGGAACTTCTATTCATTGATGATGTTGCCCTCAAGTCCCTCACTGAAGATCTACCATAAGAACTCACACACTGCCTTTCAAGTGCCTGTCAGACATTTGCTCTCACAATCAGTATCAAGCAAAGAGTTGTATTGGAACAGGGGTTCCCAGAAGATCCTCCAATTTCCTTAAATGTAAACCAGCTAGAAGTAGTCCAACAATTCAGCTATTTAGGTTCTACAGTGACCACCAGCCTCTCACTGGATGAGGAACTAAATGTTCACATTGGAAAGGCTGCTACAACCTTTACCCAACTAAAAGAGCATGGAACAACTCAAAGCTTACCCTCAAGACCAAAATGCTAGTGCACTAAGCTTACATCCTCAGCACTCTTCTGTATGGTGGGGAGACATGGACAACTTATGTTCATCAGAGAAAAAGTAAAGGAGCTAAGACAACCTCCCTGTTTGTTTTGTTGTCCACCCAGTCTTACAGTTAGGAAGTTTTTCTCTTGAGAATTAATCTAAATCTTCTATTCTGTAGTTCAAAACCATTGCTTCTTGTCCTGCCCGCTGTGGCAAGATAGGAAAACTTGTCTCTAATTTTTCATAGCAGCCTTTCAAGTATCTAAAGACTTATCACATCCTCCCCTAACTTTTTGAAACTAAACATACCAGATCCTTCAGCCTTTGCTCATATTCTGGCATTCCAGTCTTTGGACATCTTTGTCACTTGCCGCTGGATCTTTTCGAATTTCTCCATATCCTTTTAAGAAACTGGTGACCAAAATTGGGCAGAGTGCTCCAGCTGGGGCCTAACTAGGAGCCAAGCAGAGAACCACTATTGCAGGGAGTATAGCAAAACCCAGATAATGAGAACAAAGTAAAAACAGGAAAGGGACCGCATCTGATACTGCAAGTTGCCTCAGCAAGCTCCATGGAAGCATATAACAGTGCTAGGAAGCAGAATTATACTTGGAGGAATACAATCAGCTCTTTGGGAGATTCACCCAGTGTGACCTTTTCTACACCAGCAACATTTTCTAAACAGTCCCTACTACTGCTAGCAGAGGTTTGGTTTAGGGTGACCATTTTCTCCTTTGCTGAATACGAGACACCTGCTAAAATTACTCGTATTCAAGCAAGTTCAATGGCAAACGAACAGAAATATGCCGTATAAATGTTCAAATTAACATCAAGTTGACTAATCCCCTGTTGGAAAGAAATATTGCATAGCTGGATACATTTTATTAACCCTTTTATCTTTAAGGCTTTAGTGTTCACATGAGAAGGGATGATTCATACAGTAAAACTCCATTCGTCCGGCATCTGATGGTCCAACACTCCTGATGGTCCGGCACCATCAGGAACCCGGAAGTGCTCTGGGCAGCTGGACCATTGGAGCTGCTCTGCCTCCGGCTTCCCCGATTCAGCCGCTGCTGAAACTGACCAGCGGCTGAATCGGGAAGCTGGGGCAGAGCAGCTGAGTGCTGCCGGTAGGTCCCACAGCGCTGCCCCTCAGCGCTGCGGGACCAACCGGCAAGCACCCAGCTGTCCCCAAGTCAGCCGCAGCTGAAACTGACCAGCGGCTGACTCCGGGAAGCGAGGCAGAGCTGCTCTGCCCTGGGCTTCCGAGTCAGCCCTGGTCAGTTTCAGCAGGCTGACTTGGGGACGCCTGGAGCAGAGCAGCTGGGGTGCCGCCGGGTTGGTCCGGTAGCGCCGCTCCTCCGCGCTACCGGACCAACCTGGCAGCACCCCAGCTGCTCTGCCACAGGCGTCCCGATTCAGCTGCTGCTGAAACTGACCAGCAGCGGCTGAATTGGGGACGCCTGGGGCAGAGCCGGGCAATCGGAAGGGGGCTATGAGGGGTCTGGGGTGGCATCCCCCCCACACCACCCTAGACCCTCATAGCCCCCCCTTCCGATAGTCCGGTATATCTGATAATCCGGCACCCCCTGGGTCCTAAAGGTGCCGGATTATCGGAAGTTTACTGTACTCCCATATACCCCTCTCACACTGAGGCAGGAGTAGATTGACCAACCTGACCCTCCCTTCCAGGAGCTCTCACCCCTCTCTGCATGGTTGGGCCCCTGGTATGGGCCCATATCTCCTGGTACCTGGCACCATGTTATCCTGAGGCAATATATAGGTGGGCATGCAGGGTCATATGCCACCCTTCCTAGATTGCAGCCAGGGTTCACACCAGAATGTAGCCAGCACCAGCCTTTCAGCATTGTGTGGGTGGGAGGGGACTGAAGCTGCGTCCACCCACATGGGAGGAGGGGAAGAAGGAGGGATGACCTGGCCCATGTCTTTGCAAAACTCTTCCCTCCCTCACCTCCTTAGCTCCTGAGTTTAGAAGCAACTTGTCCCTTTCTGCCCACACGGTGTTGAAAAACAGCTAACACCTCCAGACTGCAGCCACCTTCTGTCTCCCCAGCTACAACAAGATCAGGAAGAGATAAAAACCTAAAGATGTATTGTGTACCAGGGCCTACAGAACCTGATTGCAGGAGCTTCAGTGAATTTAGCCACAGACTTGGCTCAACAGGGGTGGGTGCCAAGGGGGCATACTCCTTGGGGGCAAGACGTGTGTGTGTGTGTGTGTGTGTGTGTGTGTGTGTGTGTGTGTGTGTGTGTGTGTGTGTGTGTGTGTGTGTGTGTGAAAAGGGTGGTAAGCCCCTGTTTAGTGGCTGCATGGTCAGGGTGCGAACAGACTGGAACAGTGCTTCCACCTCACCAGAGCTTAGCTGAAGGGCAGAGAGGCTTCCCCATACCAGTGCTGCCCAGGGCTTTGACACATGCAGGGCTTGGCTCTGCCTGGTCAGCACACTAGGCTGGAGGGTCTTCTTCTTTCCCAGGGAATTAGCCCAGCCATAGGTAGTGGGGGAAGGAAAGATCCTGCCATCCAGGCTCTTTGCTGAGCTGAGTGCTCCTGCCAGGGGCTGATTCTAGGCACAACACTAGGAGCAGGATGTGCCCTGATAGTGTGTTTGCACCAATGCCAGATGGAAATGGGATGTGGCTGAGCTGATAGGACTGACGGGGAGCATCCGGCACTGCCTGCTGCAGCTTTGCCCTGCCAACAGCCTTGCACATCTACCTTCATTGTTGGTCACTGGACCCTCCTGCTCAGCACTGAAAGGCAATCAGTTGGTGAGCAAGGATCTGGCCAGTAGTAGGACCCACCTATACTGAGGGGACAGGAAATATGGGACAATTCATCCGTTTTTAAGAAAAAGTCAAGATGCCTGCAGGAGGGCTTAATTAAAGAACTGTCCCTTAAAAAATGGGATGTCCAGTCACCAGTGTTTCCTCTAACAGTTTCTATCCTTGGGTAGGGTGAGTTTTCTTTTGGGCGGGTTGAAATTTCTTATGTGCACCACCAACACACACACACATTTTAAGCAGTCCATATGTGTGAAAGGAAATACCTTAAACCAGGACATCTGTGTCTAATTGCTATGAGTTACCCTTAGGGTAAGTCTAGACTACATGGCTCCGTCAACGGAGCCATGTAGTCTAGACGTACCCTTAGGCTACGTCTACATTGGTGCGATCTTGCGCAAAAGCGGCCGCTCTTGCGCAAAAACTTGCGGCCTGTCTACACTGGCCGCGAGTTCTTGCGCAAGTACACTGACGTTCTAATGTATGAAATCAGGGCTTCTTGCGCAAGAACTCTGACACTCCCGCTCAGGAATAAGCCCTTTTGCGCAACTGTTCTTGCGCAAGAGGCCAATGTAGACAGGTAACATGAATTTCTTGCGCAAGAAAGCCCTATGGTTAAAATGGCTATCAGAGCTTTCTTGCGCAAGAGAGTGTCTACACTGGCAAGGATGCTCTTGCGTAAAAGCACATCTCTTGCGCAGAAGCACATGCCAGTGTAGACGCTCTCTTGTGGAAGAGATTTTGCACAAGAACTCTTCCACAAAAGAGTTCTTGCACAACAAGCTGCCAGTGTAGACATAGCCCTCAGTGACTACAGAGGTGCCAAACAAAGGTAAGGAATTAGCCTTCTTCTACTCGAGGAAGAGTAGGTGTCCCAGAACTAATTAACACATGACTCAGGGTTTATAGACAGGTGCATGTTTCAAAGAGCTTGCAAATAAGGTTTCATCCTATAGAACAACTAGCATCACTCCTAGTATTTGCTACTTCTGTCTCATAAGAGTCAGAACTCTACCACATTACAAAGATCTGGCCTTAATGCAATACAATTTACCATGTATTAATTAGTAACACAGGATTTAAAAAAAAATAATTAAATTCAGAGTTTTAGATATCTGCAACACTCCAAAAAATCTGTTAAAAAGAATCTTTCTTATGTTAAGAAGCTATTAACACCAATGTACACTTTGTTTGAAATGTAAACATGCACATGTCCTCCTGGCACACAAAACCCCAATGCAGCCTGCTTCCCCACCTCCCTCCAACCCAGCCAGACAGAGAGGACTGCAGCAAGTGAGTCAGGACACCCCAAACAAACTGTCCTTTGCCTCCACCTTACTGCACAGATGCCAGCACTCACCCACCCCTCTTTCCCCCCGCCTATCCCATGAAGTCAGCCCCTTACCTACCTCCTTCCCAGCCCAGGAGGATTGAAGGGTTGCAAAAACTGCTGGGCTTCTGCCTCTGCCTCTGCCTGGCTATGTCTACATTGGCACGATCTTGCGCCAAAGTGGCCGCTTTTGCACAAAAACATGCTGCCTGTCTACACTGGCGGGGAGTTCTTGCACAAGAACACTGACGTTCTAATGTGTGAAATCAGTGCTTCTTGCGCAAGAACTATGATGCTCCCGCTCAGGAATAAGCCCTCTTGCGCAACTGTTCTTGCGCAAGAGGCCAGTGTAGACAGGCAACATGAATTTCTTGCGCAAGAAAGCCTGATGGTTAAAATGGCCATCGGAGCTTTCTTGCGCAAGTGAGTGTCTACACTGGCACGGATGCTCTTGCGCAAAAGCACATCTCTTGCGCAAAGGCACATGCCAGTGTAGACGCTCTGTGCACAAAATACTTTAAAGCAAAAACTCTTGCGTTAAAGAGTATTTGCGCAATATCATGCCAATGTAGACGTAGCCCCTCTGTTTCTCTCTCTCTCTCTTTCTGTCTCTATCTCTTCTTGGGTAGACAGGACTCTTCAAGCTCCTCTTTGACTTTCCCCAAGCCAATTAATTAATTACTCACTCCTCCCAGCCACTCACCTGCTTATCTCGTCTGCTTATCTTCTCTGGGAGCTCTTGAGTTCAGCATGCAGCAGCTCCGAGTCCTGCCAGTCCACTGAGCTCCCTGCTTGTTCAGGACCTTTGGACCTCTGAGTGGGGCTCAGAAAATAGCTACACGGTCATGCAGCCATGCAGCTTAGAGGGAACTTAGCCACTCACCCTATTTCAGCACCACTGGTTTTAGGAAGTCAGAGGCACTTTTATAGACAGCCTTACAACTATTTGTTGTTGTTGTTGTTTTTAAATCATGTCATGTAATCTTGCTGCAAGTCTTAATAAACATGGTGTTTAAAATGGCTGCAGCAGCTAGCTACCAATCTATCCTAGAACTCTCTGAAGGCTCCTAACACCTGTGCAACTAAACTCATGTTAACAATGTGAAACTTTTAAAATATTTTTAAGTGCAGATATGGCTACATAGAGGGAAGACTAAAATACGTAGGAAAAGTCCTGTGCAGTAAATAAATTGGGAAGGGAAAGCTTTGTTTGAAAACTTAGTTCTGAAAGAACTCAAATGTGAAATTGCAGAACTATTAACTGTGGTTTGTAACCTATCCTTTAAATCACTTTCTGTACCTAATGACTGGAAGGTAGCTAACATGATGCCAATATTTTAAAGGGGCTCTAGAGGTGATCCTGGCAATTACAGAGCGGTAAGTCTAATGTCACCGGGCGAATTAGTTGAAACTATAATAAAGAATAAAATTGTCAGACACGTAGATTAACATAATTTGTTGGGGAAAAAGTCAACATGGTTTCTGAAAAGGGAAATCATGCCTTACTAATGTATTAGAGTTCTCTGAAGGGGTCAAACATGTGGACAAGGAGGATCCAGTAGATAGAGTGTACTTAGATTTCCAGAAAGCCTTTGACGAGGTCCCTCACCAAAGGCTCTTAAGTAAAGTAAGTTGTCATGGGATAAGAGGGAAGGTGCTTTCATGGATTCATAACTGGTTAAAAGACAGGAAACAAAAGGTAGAAATAAATGGTAAGTTTTCAGAATGGAGAGAGGTAACTAGTGGTGTCTCCTCAGGGTCTGTCCTCGGACCAATCCTATTCCGCTTATTTATAAATGATCTGGAAAAAGGGGTAAACAGTGAGGTGGCAAAAATTGCAGATGATACTAAACTACTCAAGGTAGTTAAGACCAAAGCAGACTGTGAAGAGCTTCAAAAAGATCTCTCAAAACTAAGTGATTGGGAAACAAAATGGCAAATGAAATTTAATGTTGATAAATGAAAAGCAATGCGCATTGGAAAACATAATCCCAACTATACGTACAATATGATGGGGAGTAATTTGGCTACAACTACTCAACAGAGAGATGTTGGAGTCATTGTGGATAGTTCTCTGAAAACATCCACTCAGTGTGCAGTGGCAGACAAAAAAAGCAAACAGAATGTTAGGGATCATTAAAAAAGGGATAGAGAATAAGACAGAGCATAACTTATTGCCCCTATATAAAACCATGGTACGCTCACATCTTGAATACTGCGTACAGATGTGGTCACCTCATCTCAAAAAAGATATATTGGCATTGGAAAAGGTTCAGAAAAGGGCAACAAAAATGATTAGGGGTTTGGAATGGGACCCATATGAAGAGAGATTAATAAGACTTGGACTTTTCAGTTTCGAAAAGAGGAGAATAAGTGGGGATATGATAGCGGTCTATAAAATGATGACTGGTGTGGAAAAAATGAATAAGGAAAAATTATTTACTTGTTCCCATAATATAAGAACTAGGGGTCACCAAATGAAATTAATAGGCAGCAGTTTTAAAGCAAACTAAGGAATTTTTTCTAAACTCAGTGCACAGTCAATCTGTGGAACACCTTGCCAGAGGATGTTGTGAAGACTAGGACTTTAACAGGGTTCAAAAAAGAACTAGATAAATTCATGGAGGTTAGGTCTATCAATGGCTATTAGCCAGGATGGGTAGGAATGGTGTCCAAGCATCCATTTGTCTGGAAATGGAAGACAGGAGAGGGATCACATGATGATTACTTGTTGTGCTTATTCCCTCTGGGGCATCTGGTATTGGTCACTGTCAGCAGACAGGATACTGAGCTAGATGAATCTTTGGTCTGACCCAGTATGGCTGTTCTTATGTTCTTATGTAGTCACTAGGGCTAGGTCTAGACTGCAAGCCTCTTTTGAAAGAGGCTTTTTCGAAAGATACTCTTTCGAAAAAAGCCTCGTTCGAAAAAGAGCGTCTAGACTACAAACAGTACTTTTGAAAAAGCAAGCTGCTTTTTTGGAAGAGAGCACCCAGGCAGTCTGGATGCTCTCTTTCGAAAATGCACAGTTTGCATTACATAGCGCCTTTTTTCGAAAGAGCACTTTTGAAAAAAGGCATTCTTCCTCATAAAATGAGGTTTTCCGCGGTCGAAAAAACTGCCGCGTTCTTCCAATTTACTTTCAAAAAAACGTGACAGCAGTCTAGACGCAGGGGAAGTGTTTTAGAAAAAAGGCCACTTTTTTCGAAAAAACCCCGTAGTCTAGACACACCCTAGCTGTATGAAAAAAATGGTTGCACAAGTTGGGTGAAAGAAAAAAATACAGTGGAAGCGCATTTCTCAATAATTCATCCCCAATTCCATCATCCACCCACATGAAAATCAACAATCCTGGGAGACAGCATTAAAAGACAATCTATTCTTTTCTTATTAGTTGATTTATTCTTCTTGTGATCTATAGCCCCTAAACACCCAAATTTCACATATTATGTATACAGAAAAGCAGTTGAAATTCTCTGGACTAACCAATATGTGTATGCAATGAAAGAGATGTAATAATTCATAATCATGTGGTCGCAGTTAATGATTTTGCTGCTTGCCAAAGGCATAGCCAGTTAGGTTAGTGGAACTCAGTAATATAGCTTCTCACCCAATGTTTTCATCTGTAGCCTAATGGTGTGAAAATAGACCTCTTTTAGTGGACTATGAAATCAACCAGTAAAATATTTATCTCATGGGCTAGGCTAGGCTGAATACAGCATGGTGATCTATCATCTATGCAAGAAGTTGCTCACTGCCCTATGGTACTGTGCTCAGGTTGCTATAGGATGTATCAGTCCAAAGAAGATTACTAAACATGCACTATGACAGAAATGAGGATATTGGAGGGGGGATTTAAAGTGTGGTTGTGCTCTGAAAAGTGACCCTGCAAAAAACATTGTTGGGGGGGGGGGGGGGTCCATGTTAATTGTCTCTCAGAGAAGCTATAGGAATTTAGTTTAGTTTCCATGTAAAAGAAGGGTTTGGTTTATTTCTTATTTTATAACTGCCAGCCCTGAAAATCCAAACTTGGAATCTGAAAGTCAAATTGTGTTCTTTCTGGCATCTGCATCAGTATCTCTGAGCCAACTGATATATAAGTGCAGTCAAGGTGTATTTCTAATTACAGTGCATATTAGAGTTTCTGCAGTTGGAATTCAGAGAATAATGCAAGGATGTGCAAGCCATTGAACTGATTTCATCTCCTCACCTGGCTGTATTGGCATTATAATACTAAGAGGAGTAAGTAGTTGTAAAAGCTCAGTTTTCTCAGGAAATATTTTTGGCAGTTTTCTCTCTTCACCCACCCCGCCCGCCCCTGAGATCTGCACTGAGGACTTTGCTATTCAATATATTCATAAATGGTCTAGAAAAGGGGGTAAATAGTGAGGTAGCAAAAATTGCAAATGATAAAAAATTACACAAGAAAGTTAAGTACAAAACTGGCTGCAGAGTTTAAAATTCTGTCACAAAAATGGGTGGTTGGACAACAAAATGGCTGAGGAAATTCAGTGTTGATCATACAAAATAATGCAAATTGAAAAAAACATCCATCTATACATACAAAGATGATGGGTTCTAAATTAGCTGTTACCACTCAAGAAAGAGATTGTGGAGTTCTCATATAAAGTTCTCACAAAACATCCACTCAATGTGCAGCAGCAGTCAAAAAAGCTAACAGCATGTTAGGAACCATTAGGAAAGAGATAGATAATAAGACAGGAAATATCATAATGCCTCTTCATAAATCCATGATACGCCCACATCTTGAATACTGCATGCACTTCTGGTCACCTCCTCTCAAAAAAGATATATTAGAATTGGAAAAGGTGAAGAGAAGGGCAACAAAAATGATTAGGGGTATGGAACAGTTCTGTACAAGAAGAGATTAAAAAGACTGGGACTGTTCTGCTTAGAAAAGAGAGGCGACTAAGGGAGGAATATGACTAAGGTCTATAAAATCACAAATGGTAGGGAGAAAGTAAATAGGGAAGTGTTATCTAGTCCTTCACATAATAAAAAAAACTAGGGGTCACTTAATGAAATTAATACGCAATAGGTTAAAACAAGCATGAGGATGTTCTTCTTCATACAATGCACAATTAACCTGGGGAATTTGTGGGATTTTCTGAAAGCAAAAAACATAAGTGGGTTCTGAAAACAATTTGATAAATGAAATGATGATAGATCCACAAATAGCTATTCGCAAAGATGGTGACAGACATAACCACGTGTTTTGGCTGTCCCTAAACCTTCAGCTGCCTAAAGCCAGGGTTTGACAATAGGGGGAAGATCACTAGAAATTGTCCTGATCTGTTCATTCCTCTGAAACATCTAGTGCTGGCCACAGATACAAGAGGTCAGGCTCAATATGGTCATTTTTATATACAGTAATTCCTCATTTAACACTGTAGATATGTTTCAGAAAATGATCGTGTTAAGTGAAAACATGTTGTGCGGGGTCAATTTTCCCATTGAAAATAATGGAAAAGGTGGGGGTTGCGTTTCAAGCGGTGGTGTCTGTTGGGACCGGGATATAAGGGGAGAAAGGGGACTGGGTTACAGCAGGGAGGGGAGGTGTTTGGCTCTGGGGAAGGGGAAGGGGACGAGAGGGGAAGGGGATTGGGTTGGGAGTATGCCCCTGTGACGGGTCTGCCAGGACCCGCACTGCATCCGGTGAGGACGGGTCGCCGGGGAACGGCGCGGCGAGCGGCAAACCTTCCGCCGCTTTGCAGTGAGGCGGGGGAAGCCCCGCGCAGCTGCCAGCGAGGGGCTGGCTGGGGAAACCCAGCCACCGGCCTGTAAGCGGGGGCGGAGGAGAGGGGGCAAGGCATCCGGCAAGGGGGAGTCAGTGGGGAATGGCGCGGCAAGCAGCGAACCCTCCGCCACTTTGCAGGGAGACGGGGGAAGCCCCGCACAGCCGCTGGCAACAGGCCGGCTAGGGAAATCGTGTTATTCCGGGGACGGTTGTGTAATTCAAAAAACATTCCCTTAAAAAAAATCGTGCTATCACGAAAACGTGTTAAGCCGGCACGTGTTAAATGAGGAATTTCTGTAATGCAGAAGATTTCAGGAATGAGATTACATGGGCCTATTTCATTCATCTCCCCCAACATATATATATGTATTTTGTCTTATATAAGAAACAGCAAATTCATAAATTTACAACCCCTACTATGTAATTATATCATTTCTAAGAAAGGAGTGGATGTGCTTGTTTCTCAGCACTTTAGTGCATGAACAGCATCCTTGAAAGTGTCTTAGCAAGAATAAAAAGATGGCAACAAACTGTTTGGGTGGTAGCTTTTAGTTCTGTGCACTAACCATTACTCTCTAGACATCAGAAACTTTTTGATACTCACTGGAACTACTTATTGTATAAAGTGAAAAAGAATGAAAGCCTCACTGTTGATGTTCAGGACAGCCATCATTTCTGCTCTGTAGAGTAAGATTCTTTGTTTCCCGATTAGAAAAGTTTGCATGTAACACAGAAAGCTGAAGTGAAGTCGCAGCATGAGAACAAAGTGCTCAATGAAGTGAAGTTATACTCTGAAATGTGACTGTAAATGGCATCATGATGATCTGTTTTCATTGTCTCTTAGTGATTTCTAGATCAAATGTGTTGACTTTACATATAAAAAGATAGATTTCCTAATTTCCTGCACTGGAAGCCCAACCAGGGAATCTATTCTATAAAATGTCACCAGATATGACTGAACAGTTGTAGGGAGCAGAGTTACTGAGTAAGAAGATGTTATTTTTACACATTAACTGTACTGAATATTACATATTTTAAATGTTATTTTGAAAATGGATAAAATAGACTCTAGTCTTAAAGACAAGTTAATGTGATCTCATTTATGGAGTAGCAGAGCCATTGCACCTACTATATATTTAGGCTGTCTTGTTGATTAATTTGTGGTGGGAGAACTAAGAACAATAAGATCAGTCATAATGGGTCTCAAGATTGGGAATCTGCCCCACAAAACAGCTAATTGGTTGCCAGTTGTTGTGAACATTTCTGAGTTCAAGATCTCAAGTATCAGTTCTGAGGAGGACACAGCCAGAAATAAACACTATGACAAAAACTGATAAAAAAACTGCAATGGACAGAGAGCGGAGGAAAAACAGGGCTTAATGAAACAGAAATGGAAGGAAAAAGTGAAAGAACTAAGATGATTATTGCTGCCTTGTTTTTGCTGGGCATGAGGTTAGTTATGTTTAATGGTCTTTTGTTTATAGTATGGCAAAATATTGGATCCAGCTAATGGCACATGGAGAACTGAAAGTTTTGTAGTTTGTTTTGGACAAATCAAAAATGTTCTAAACCACAAAGTAGCTTATGAGAATGCCCAAAGCAATCTGGTGTTTGAAAAATATTTTCCAATTGTTTTATAATGATTTTAGTCACCATATCTCCCTTGGAGCTGCCCTTTGAGTTGCCCTCTAATTTTATTTTTCTAAGAAATCTTTTTGAGGGATGCAGAACACCACGTAGGAGCTCTGACCCAATTGTTTCTGCAGCTGTGTATGTGAGGCTAGTCACAGCATTTATTAGTGACTCTGGCATAGCAATTTTGCACCCTCCAAGCATCTTCCTGCCTTATTATGTACCTGCACTGCATAATGACTGTACTTGATTTGGCCAGCACTATGTCACCTTTAACCTGAAATATACTGCCACTGAACCATCATTTATTTACTTTCCACCTCACTTATCACTGGTTGTAAAAGCCTGACTTATTCTCTCCCCTCCCCACCATAATTGGATGTCTCCATCAGATTCAAGGAAAACCTTTACAAGGTTTTTAAAATCAGTCCGCTTTGATGGAGCATATGTACTCTGCATGAAGCCCAGCAGCCAAACCCAGCTCCATACTGTCTTAGCTAGGAAGCAGCTGAGAGTAAGGACTGACCACATATGAAATACTAAAGCTACTATTGATTCAACTGTGTGTGAGAGAAGTCCAGCAATCACAAGAAAGGATATACAAAAGTTAAAGTTTTAGCCAGCTGGCTATAATACACAATCTCTGCATTTTATAGTATAGAATAGGTAACACAGTAATTGACAAAAGTTCATATTAACTGGAAATTAATTTTGGAACTGCTCTGTGCAGCAGATTCCCATCTGTAAAATGGGAATAATGCATGCCCACCTTTGTGATGCTCTTTGAAATTTATGGATGACCGTTTCAATTGTTATTACCCTATATGCAGCATGGGAAAGTTAACATTGTTGCAAAAACTTTAAAAAAAGCGAATAGTCTTACAGGACCTTAAAGACTAACAAAACATGTAGATGGTATCATGAGCTTTCGTGGGCACAACCATCTACATGTTTTATTAGTCTTTGTGGTGCTGCTAGACTATTTGTTGTTTTTTAGGTTTTTTCCAGTTACAGACTAACTCGGCTACCCCTCTGAAGCCATTTTTGCAAAACACATATACAGCCAGAATTTCTCTAGCACTAAATCCCCATCCTGGGAGCTGGATACAAGGCAGCTGCTATCCTAGTCTGTGGATGGGAGTGTGAGATACTGTGATTACTGTATCTGCATGCACAGAGATCCATAACCCATTTTCAGGTCCATCCCCAGACCATTCTCTTGGAAAACAAATACAAATACAAATAAATATCCTTCATTAACTAAAATAAAAGCACCTCTTAAAAAGCAACTGGCAAAATGATAGATAAGTAATTTAATAATATATAAACATGATGTTATACCATAAAATAGCAAATTCCTTGGAAACCCAGGACTGAAGAAAAATAACTGACATTAAAAATCAATATGTTTACCATAAATTTCTCATTAAAATAAAATAAATAAAATAAAATGCAAATGAAAGGTGGTGCTGATACACATATGCCGAATTATGAAATGTAAAGATGAAGAATTATAGACTGGTAAAAAGAGTCGTGTTAGTTATATTTTACTAATTTATATTTATAGATAGTAAATAAGTTTGGCTAAGACTATATGTCAACTTTTGCCTGGCATGAGAGTTGTTTTGCCCCTTTTTTATATAGATTTGTTTATATAATGCTTATTACTGATAAGACAAAAGTGGCATTTTGGTATTGCATTGGTAAATTTAGATAAAAAGAAGGAAGTTAATTAGTTTAATAAATTCACAAATGTCACACTAAGGCTACGTCTAGACTGCAGGCTTCTTGCCCAAGAAGCTTTTATCGGAAGAGATCTTCCGCAAAAACTTCTTGTGCAAGAGCATGTCCACACTGCAAAAGCACATCAAAAAAGCAATGCACTTTTGCGAAAGAGAATGTCCAGACTGCATGGATACTCTCTCAAAAGTAAGCTCTGATTGCTATGCACAGAATGGCCATCAAGGCACCTGTGCTTTTTCCTCTTTCCTCTTTTTGCGCAAAACTCCCCTCTTCCTCGTCCACATACACCTTTTTGCGAAAGGGCTCTTTTGCAAAAAGGCATTCTTCCTTGTAGAATGAGGAATGCCTAAGCTGGAAAAAACCCTCTGTTCTTTCGATTTTTTTGCGCAAAAACGCGCTTGAGGTGTGGACGTTCCGCGAGTTTTTTCAGAAAAACGGCCGTTTTTCAAAAAAAACCTCTGTAGTGTAGACATAAAGTGTCCCTGTGCTAAGAAAAGCAAGAATAAGGTGACATGGAAACATAACATGAAAATAGTATAAAAAGTTGTATAAACTAAAGTTTGCACCTACATATCATACAGGTTATGTAAGACACAATGCTTAACGTTGGTTGGAGGAAACCTAAAGAATATGTAATGTGAACAGATATAAATAACCAAGTGAAGAAGGCTTGTATCAGAAGAATACTGAACCCGCATGTGAAGGAACAAAACTAAGAGATAAGACTAGGAATCAGAGACTAACATGACAATCCTGAAGTGGAGGCAGACTTCTTGGTACTCAGAAACTTGGTAACTTGACCTGTTCTATCTTATATGTTTACTGTCTGGCCTAAATATATGTCCAGAAACTATAAGTAACAAAAATTCTGTCTGAAAATGACAAATAAAGGTAAAAATAACTTAAACCTAATATGAGTTGATTTGTGACTCAGTTTCCCACCCTACACTCCGAACCATTCCCTGCTTTCCCCCAATTTTTCCTTTCATGCTGGCCTCTTTGGAAGTTACACAATTATTTCTAAAAAGTGCAGCACCCATATGTGACTATTCAACCTATGGAACCTCATTATAGTTCCTATGAGACAGTGCAAAGGGCCTTATTGCAGGAACTGTTTATATGGTGGTTCAATTACCATTTGTCAACCCTTTATGAGGGTCTGTCAATGAAAGGTAATTTAGGACCCTTTGCTGATGGGTGCCCTTTGAATTCTGGCGACAAGGTATGTACCTGATGCAAACTAAAGGCTAACTAAAGACTTGTTCATTGCCCTTTGCTTGTTAATTCTGAAAGATTCCATTCTGCCTACAACAAGAAATGCTTTGATTTTGTTTTACAGATGCATTTGTCAGCATGGATTTTCTTTCTGGGGAGTGCATTGGTTTTGTCATATTCAAATAAAAGAAAAGCAAAAATCTGTAGCCTCATGTCAACACATCAACACCTGCGTGGAGCTCTTGCCAGCAATGTGCTTGATCTCTGTATCAGACGAATGTGGTGCCATGCAATCCAATAAAAAAGGAAAAAGGATGAGGAAATATAGGTAGAGAGTACCCTTCCAGCTTTCTATGTTGAGGTGGGTAAGTGTCCTTATAAAGGCTCAGTTCTGTTTGTAAGTAAATCCTGTAACAGGAATATCCAGCAGGAATACTTCCCTGCTGCAGACAGGTAGTACACTGCATCCTTTTGGAAGGTTCATCATATTGCTGCCACTATGTGCTCTGCTGACCACTGCATGAGGTCATGGTAGGTAAGGGCAAGTTCTCGGATATTTGCACTTCAAAGGGTACATGGAAAAAGTTGAAGGAATCCTATTGTACGTGCTACATATAGCAGCACATGGAAGGAAAGACTTTTTTAACCTCACTTGCTCCCCAATACCTAACTCAACCAGTCTGTCAGTGAGTCAGCACTCTCTTCTGCACTATACCAGCTTTGTTTTTCCCCTGCAGTTTCACAACAGATGCACCCTTGCCCCCACATCCCTACAAAGTGTCCCCCTGCTGTATCCATCCCCTGATCTCTTGATAGCCACAGAAATATCAGCTCCTCTGTTCCCAAAGGAACAGTGAAAATTCTGTTTTCACAGGGCATGTTTCCAAATAAGGACTTTAGTTCTGAGAGCCAAAAGTTTTCTATGCCTCTTGCACAGATAGGAGAAGGCACAAAAAGTCAGGCTTCTTTTCTTCTTCCGTGGCTGTCAGAAGCCTCCAAACAGAACCTTTGTCAATTCTTCATAGCCAACTTTAGAACTCTCACTGGAGTTGCATATAAGTAAAGCTTTACTGGAAGCTCAGAGTAAAATGGAGGCAGTTCAAAGCTAACTATGGTCTATTTATAAGCCAGTTTGAATATACCTTCTCTGCTATGAAGGGCTTGTGAATTCATATTCAGCATTATTCTGCAAGGCCTGTCAACTTTTTCTGACAGAGATTCTTAAGACGATTCCTCTCTATTTCCCCACTAATTCTTTTTGCAGTAAAATTGAAGTAGAGATATAGCAAAATTCCAGCTCTAATTGGCCAGCTCAACATATCTGAAGATGCTTTATATTATGGAGGCACTGGTCATAAAACCCCAGCTAAAGTTCAGTGCAACTTCTTTGTTATGCATGACATATATAGGGAGATATTATGTGTGTGGGTTTCTGTGTGTGTGTCAGAGCATGAATAATTATAATTACACAGATTCATATGCACACACTTTCTGGTGTCCTAGAAGTAACAAGGGATAATAGCTTTCCACCTAAAATCTCTTCTACAAAACCTAGCTAGCACATCTTGCTATTTTTAGAAATCTCATGGTTTTTAAATGCATGACTTATTAATATTTCAACCAGTATTTCAAGATGGAAATTTTAACACCCTTTTTTGTTTCCACCTATGCAACTCTGGACTTTGAGTAAACACACACACACACACACACACACACACACATATAATAAATCACTTGACATTTTACATGTGAATCTTTATACTTTCTTAAATAAATTTATGTTTTTTATTTAATAACTGAATTCAAGTGCTCTGCATTATAAATGAGTGTGGGGATCTAAGGTAAACCTGGGAAACTGATTCACTGTTCCTTTGGGAACAGAGGAGCTGATATTTCTGTGGCTATCAAGAGATCAGGGGATGGATACAGCAGGGGGACACTTTGTAGGGATGCGGGGGCAAGGGTGCATCTGTTGTGAAACTGCAGGGGAAAAACAAAGCTGGTATAGTGCAGAAGAGAGTGCTGAGTCACTGACAGGCTGGTTGAGTTAGGGAGCTAACATCCAGCTACTATAGGCCATACTCCCTCACACTGTAGGCAATAGTAACTCACAGCATTGAATGCCATGAGAAGGGTCATAGCCAGTGAAAATATTTTTTGTGTCCTTGTCATGGAATATTCCACCCAGGCTGTCCAACAGGGTGAAGAGAATAATAGTTCTACTACATTTTATTTTTTTAAATAATTGTACAATTGCTGCAAACTCTCCCTTTAGCTTATGGTCAAGAATATTCTCTGCTTCATTAGTTTCCAGAATTGTTCGGCTTTGCAACCCATTTTTCTCAGCCATACCATGAGACAATCCTTTGAGAACCCACAATGGGGCGCAGTCCTTCAAAAGAGTTCGGCTCACATTTGGACACCAAAAACAGTGGCAAGATTTTCATGTTAGCTGCATCACACTCTTTTGAAAATCTAGCCTTAATAACACAAGTGAAAGAATATCTATTAACCTCCATAGAAGACATTGCCCCACTTTGGGATGGTCTTTTTTCATTTATATGAAGATGCACAGATTTCAATAAAAGCTCTTTAGGGCAAAGAACATTCTGAACCTATGATGATGCAGCATTGTGTAAATATACAGTCATAATCGCTGATAATTAGGGGTGAAATGCTAGCCCTAATATACTGATTGGCAAATTGTAACTGACTTCAGTGGAGCCAGGATTACACCATATGACTACAGTAATATACTGAAATAACCCAAGTTTTTCATTTCTGAACCTGAGCAGAGATAGTACAGATAATTTTCTTCACAGACGCAAATTATACTGAAATAACATTATATCAGTGACAGACAGCCAATACAAACATTCACACTATACATTCATAGATCCTTAAAATTCTTTCCCTCTGGGATTTCCAAAGTCAGTTGCACACTCCCAGAAGTCACTATTTTGGATTCCCTCCAAAACTTGCAACTACTTAAAAAAATTTAAGAATTTATTGGCTTGAAAAAAGCCTCTGAATATGTGAAATGATCAGAAACCCTTCCTGAAATAAAAGCAATCTTCAAAAGCTCTTTAAGAGGCTTGGAGTGTTGAGAAAAATGAAAATGGTAACCATGAGGTATACGTCCCAACTTGGTGTTTTCAGTTGATGGCACACTAATATTTGGGCAATGAATTACCCTGTAAAAAGCAGTCATGGCTGTGGTATCATGTGGAATCTTACATTTCATTTCAGTTATGGAATGATTGGCTTTGGGGACTCTCTCACAAGTTTAATGTCATTTACAAATGGTTTATTCAGTTGTATTTCCTTGATTGTTGATTCTGAATGTCTACTTGAATCTTGGAATCATAGAAATGTAGGACTGGAAGGGATCTCAGTCAGTCATCTAGTACAGTCTCCTGCACTGAGTAAGAACTAAATATTATTTAGACCATTCTAACAATGGCAGAGATTCCACAGCCTCCTTAGCTTAATTACCCTTATAGTTAGGAAGTTTTTCCTAATGTCTACTCTAAATCTCCCTACCTGAAATTTAAGCCCATTACTTCTTGTCCTGTCCTAAATGATAAATGAGAACAAATTATCACTCTCCTCTTTATAGTAACCTTTTATGTACTTGAAGACTGTTATGGCTCACCTAAATCATCTCTTCTCCAGACTAAACAAACCTATTCTTTTTTTCAGTCTTCCCTTATGGGCCATGTGTTCTAGATAATTAATCAGTTTTGTTGCTCTTCTCTGGACTTTCTCCAGTTTGTTCATATCTTTCCTGACGTGTAATGCCCAGAATTGGACATGATACTCTACCTGAGGCCCTATCAATACTGAATACAGAGTAAAAACATGATTTCTTGTGTCTTGCTTACAAGACTTGCTAATTCATCCCAGCATGATTCTTACTTTGTTTCTTTTGCAGAAGTATTACAATGTTGACTCATATTTGGTTTGTGATTCACTGTAACCCCAAGAACCTTTTCTGCAGTACTCATTCCAAGGCAGTCATTTCCCATATTGCATTTCTGCAATTGATTATTTCTTCCTAAGTGGACTACTTTGCACTTGTCCTTATTGAATTTCATCTTATATAATTGAGAGCATTCCTCCAGTTTGTCAGGATCATTTTGAATTTCAATCATGTTTTTCAAAGTACTTGCAACGTCTCCCAGCTTGCTACAAATTTTATAAGTGTATTATCTAAGCCATCATCTAAATAATTTATGAAGATATTGATTAGAACCAGACCCAGGACAGATCTATGCAGGACCCCAATTGATATGTCCTTCTAGCTTTATTTTGAGCCACTGATGGCTGATTTTTTAATATGGTTTTGCAGGCAGTTGTGCACCTTTTCTACTGAATTTCATCATATCTGGTCACTGTAACCATAACTGGGTGGACAAGCAGAAACCAGCTGTACTCTTGGTGCTGCTATTTGGGAAGTCAAGATTTAAAAAAATAAAAAATTAAAAAAAAGCACACTATGAATTCTATCCTGCCATTGCTAAAATAACTGTCCAGATAAGTTGGTGGTTAGCTACCAAGTCCTATCTCACTGTAACAGAAACACTGATGTACAGTAGTAATGTTTTGCCAGTGAATTATACTGTTGTTAGTGAAAGTTATTTCTAGCCTATGCCCCCTCACATTCAGTGACAGCTCCAATTTTTTTTCACAGATTTATTCTGTAGGCATTCTACAGTTTGCATGGGTTTTAAACCAGGTCACTACTAATGAATCAGACTAACAGTTTAGCTGTTGCTAGCCACATTCAATTGTCATATAATAATTAAATGTTGATGTCTTACTTTTAAAAAGCACAAAATAAGCAACTTTTAACAGACCACACTAGCCAAGATGATGAAAAAATGATGCACTGTATTCTTAGCTAGTGTAAGACAACATAGCTCCAGTTAAGTCAATTTACATCACCCGAGAATCTTGCCCAATGGGTCTAGAACAGTGTTTCTCAACCTTTTTTTATAAAGTACTCCATTTTAAAAAAAAGTACCCCCATTACCTACAGTTTTTAGACACACAAAATTGTTTCTACCATTGTAACACATTTGTTTAAACAAATTAATCGTAGCTGGGCAAACAATTAAATTTTTGGGTGTAAAAAGTACAAAAATAATAAAGCGCTGTAAAACTTAAAACAAAAATTCAAATTTTTGAATTCAAATTTTTGGTTTCTCCAAATTTCAGTTGTGTTGACGTACCCCCCAGACTTCTCTCGAGTACCCCTAAGGGTATTCGTACCACTGGTTGAGAAACACTGGTCTAGAAAATTCTATGATTGTTTTTTGTCTTATAGAGTGTAGGGGCAAACACTTTTCTGATGTAATTCCACTGACTTTGATGGAGTTACAGGAAAAGATATACTATCAGCAGTAACAAAACAAAAAATAAAAATCTGATCTCATTTGAAAGCCATATGCCAAATTTCATACTAAATGGAGTTTTTATTGCTCAGTCAATGAATCCCTTTAGACAGAGAATTTGAAAGTGCTAACATTATTCGTGTCTTAGAAACTAGATTTCTAAACCTCATTCAGAGCTTTGAAATATCTGATTTACATAGGTTTCACTGCAAATAAACCTATATAAGAAACCACCCTTACTATGTAATTTCCTGTCTTGAGAGATTACACCAAAAATATTAAGAGCAATTCTTCTTATTAAAAAGCTGTACTGTTAGGCAACTGATTTTTGTGTTTTTTGGAGGGCCACTCAAGATAGGTCTCATGGTATACAAATACAGAAGTCTGTATAATTTATGTATTAATCTGGTATCATCATACAGCATGCACCGGGAACTGAACTATTACTAAAAGAACCATATTTGCTAGAAAACTATTACATGTATGTATGCTAAACAGTGTTGCCTCTAAGCTGCCTGACAGCACAGCTTCACAGGTGATTAATCAGCCCCACCCAGTCAGTTAGCTCTGTGCAAGAAGCCCTGAGCCTCTGACTGGGCGGAGCTGATTAATCACCTGTGAAGCTGTGCTGCCTTCAGGTTAGAGGGAACACTGATGCTAATCATATGTTGCATGCAGAGACTATCTTATATAAACTGGCATGTGTCTTCCAAGAGGAGATGGACTCTTTAGGTTTTACTCAAAGGGCCAAGGAGAAATTGCCAGGGCTGGCCTTATATTCTACTTCATCTTTTGGGCTGGTTTAAAGTACTTAAGATAATTGTAACAGAGATGTAGCCGTGTTAGTCTAGTTTAGCTGAAACAAAAAACAGGACTATGTAGCACTTTAAAGACTAACAAGATGGTTTATTAGGTGATGACCTTTCGTGGGCCAGACCCACTTCCTCAGATCAAATTGTGGAAGAAAATAGGCATGACCATATATACCAAAGGGATACAATCAAAAAAAAGTGAACACATATAGAAAGGACAAATCAAATTTCAGAACAGAGGTAGGATAAGGGGGGGGGGGTGGTAAATGTCTGTGAGCTAATGATAATAGAGGTGATAATTGGGGAAGCTATCTTTGTAATGGGTAAGGTAATTAGGGTCTTTGTTAAGACCCCGGTGTAAAGTGTCAAATTTAAGCATGAATGACAGTTCAGAGGTTTCTCTTTCAAGCCTGGTGTGAAAATGTCTTTGAAGCAGTATGCAGGTAATCAAGTCATTGAGACAATGCCCTTTCTGGTTGAAATGGCAAGAAACTGTTTTTTCTTTGTGATACTGTCTGATATCCGCTTTGTGTGCATTGATTCTTTGGCGGTTGCCTGAGACGCTTGTCCAATGTACATAGCAGATGGACACTGTTGGCACATGATGATATAGATTATATTTCTGGATGAGCAGGAATATGTGTTCTTGATCTTATAACTGAATTGGTTAGGTCCAATAATTGTGTCAGCAGAGTAAATATGTGGACAAAGCTGGCAATGGGGTTTGTTGCAAGGAAAAGTCCCAGGGTTGGTATTAGTGTGGTATGTCCTGTGGTTGTTGGTAAGAATCATCCTGAGGTTAGGTGGTTGTCTGTAGGAGACTATGGGTCTGTCTCCCAGAGCCTCTCGGAGTGTAGTATCCTGTTCTAGTATAGGTTGTAGTTTATTGATAATATGTTGGACGGGTTTAAGTTGGGGGCTATAGGTGATGACAAGTGGTGTTCTATTGTTGGTTTTCTTGGGTCTGTCTTGAAGTAGATGGTTTCTGGGTATTCGTCTGGCTCTTTCAATTTGTGTTTTTATTTCTCCAGGTGGGTAATTGAGGTTTATAAATGCTTGGTAGAGATCCTGAAGTTTCTGGTCTCTGTCGGTGGGATTAGAGCAGATGCGGTTGTATCGAAGGGCTTGGCTATAGATGATGGATAGTATGGTGTGTTCTGGATGGGAGCTGGAGGCATGAAGGTAACTGTATGAGTCACCCCATAAAATACGCGCACTATCATTATATGCATGTAAATGCCAGTGGTAATCCACATTTATTAATGCTAGAGCCAATTAAATTGCTTATGCCTTAGAGACTAATGAATCCCATGACTTTTAGTACTCCCCTTATTGGTGCTGAGACATAATTGATTTCGCTCTTCAAATCACGGTTTTGATACGAACTGTAATGGAGCCTTGATTTCCTTCCTGTCTGCCTTAACTAGGTTGTCTGTCCCCTTAGCAAAGAAACTGCTGCAACATATTGGTGATCTGTGTGCATTGAGGTAGACTAGGTGCAGAATAGTGAGAAGATGACCAAGAAGCAACTTGGAGAAGGATTTTGTATACTCACTTTTTACAGAGAGGAATCTGCTTTCTTGCTTACAGAGAGGAATCTGTTTTACATCCTTTATGGATGAGATAGTTTGCAGCCTGTTCTCTCTTGGCCTTTGGATTGCAATAGATTACCTTTGTCTATTTAGATATAACTTATCTTACAAACAGAACATCTGTAGTCTTCTGAATGCCCATTTTCTCATGATTGGACCCCCTCTCCATCCTGTTTGTTTGAAGCAGCTACTATGGCTGTTGTACAATAATTTACAAAATTATTAACTCCTCATTTGCAAGCTGATGATCTTCCTCAGATAGACACAGAACTGCCTACTTATCAAGGAAACATTTCTTGAACCTGTAGCAGTTCCTATTTGAGGCCCAATTTTCAAGCCTTCTAGTTTTTGGAGAAGGGGATTGAGAAGAGGCCCTATTCATTCCCAGGTGCACTTGTATGCCAATGATATTCCAGTTTGATTCCACGATTTAGGTTTTCCTTTGAAGTAAAGATTGTGTTTCACAGGCTATGTCTACACTTGAACTGCTGAAATCATACAGCTATGCCATTTCAGTGCAAACATTCGCCTCAGTGAAAGGAAGGGTTTTGCCATTGCTGGGGTTCATCCTTGTCCTTAGATGATATAAGCTAGGTAAATGGAAGAATTCTTCTATCAACATAATACTGTCTGTACCAGGTGTTAGATTACCTTAACTACATAGTTCAAGGGTGTGGATTGTTCACACCCATGAGTGATCTAGCTGGGTTGTCCTCACATTTTGGTATAGCTCTGGCCTCAGAGTCATGAACGATCTGCTATTTCAGATAGGAGTTGTCCATTACTATAAATGAAAATGTGTCTCAGCATTTTTAATATCATTGATGAAATTTTGCTGGTGGGTCTGGAATTGCTATTAAATAGTTCAAGTCATACAAAGAAGAAAGGATGATGGACATTTGTTCCACTACCGAAACCCCATGTCATTCAGACAAGCACATGGAATCTTTTCAAAATAGTTTTATATGTGATGTTACTGTTACTGACATTTTTCAGCTTGGAAAAGAGACTACTTGAGGGGGAGAGGATATGATAGAGGTCTATAAAATCATGACTGGAGTGGAAAAAGTCAATAAGGAAGTGTTATTTACACCGTCTCACAACACAAGAACTAGGGGTCACCAAATGAAATTAACATACAACAGGTTTAAAACAATCAAAAGGCAGCATTTCTTCACACAATTCACAGACAACCTCCACAAATTGTGTATCTTATTTCAAAACTATTTTGAAATAGCTTATTTTGAAATTTGGCGCACCTACACAATGCCAAATTTCAAAATAACATGCTATTTTGAGCTATCCCTTATCCCTCATGCAACAGGCAGCTTGTGTAGATGCATGGTAGCTATTTCGGGATATCTCTGGTATCCTGAAAAAGCCTTGCAGTGTAGACATACCCCAAGGCTATAACAAAAGGGCCCAAAAAAGAATTAGATAAATTCATAGAGGATAGGAACATCAAAGGCTATTAGTCAGGATGAGCAAGGATGGTGTCCCTAACCTCTGTTTGCAGAACCTGGAAATGGGTGACAGGAGGTGGATCACTTGATGATTACCTGTTCTGTTAATTCCCTCTGGGGCGCCTGGCGTTGGCCTCTGTCAAAAGACAGGATACTGGGCTAGATGGACTTTTGGTTTCACACAGTTCTTGTATTCTAGTTGGAGGGTATCTTGGTATCACTTTTAATCAAACCCATTCTAAAGAAAAATATGTTGGCTATAGCCGAAAGGTATGTTTTTTCCCAATTTTCTATTTATCATGTTTTTATTATTATTACTATTAATTATTTGTATTGCAGTGGCTCCACGGAAGACCCCACTGAAAAAACATTTGAGACACCTGCTATCCTGAAGAGTCTACTGTCTAAGAAGACAAGCAATAGGAATGGTGGGGGAGAAGAATGCAATCAAATTATGCATATTTTTATAAAGTTATATACAGTTTAAAAGTTAAACAAATTCCCTCTAAGTGCACCCAGCTCCCTCTCAGTCTACTCTGTTATAACCATACAGAAATAAGGCATGACCCTGGCATTAAACGGCTTAATTATTGTAGCTCCACTTTTTAGGACTTCCAGCAGTGCTTCTCTATTGCTTATAACTTATTTAGAATGCAGCAGCATGTTTGTTCCCTGGTTTCAGCAACCAGAATATCATACACACCTTGTATTGCTGCGTGTAAATAAGAAGACTGACATCAAGGTAGAACAGTTGATTTTTCAGTCTATTAGCAATGTACACGTTGACTAAATCAGGGAGTTCTCCATGAGCTTCAACTCAAAGGATGATGAGACACAATGTTATTGTGTGCATTAGGGGACTCCTATAATATACATCTCAGTTACTCCCTTCTAATTGGAAAAAACAACTTTTCCAAGGGTGTTTTAGTACAACAATTGATGGCCACATATTTATTACTTTTCACTCCTACCTTCTTCCATCATACAACTGATATAGAACTAACCCTAATCTACAAGTGGCTTCTTTTACTAACTGAATTAAAGTTGTCCTCCAGCTTCTAAGGGTTTAGCACTTATTTTTGTTAAGTAATAAATTGTTATAAATTTAAACAGGACCTGCCTTCCTTTCAATAGTCAGAATCCATCTATCTCCACTGGCTCAAATTACCTTCTCTTTCAGCATGCATAGAGAAAAGTTTTACCTACAAGAGATACATTGCATGCCTCACACTTGCAGTTAGTACAGTCTTACATGGAATCTCTCTATGAGAAAGACACAGCAGACGAAGTTATAACTCAACTAGCACAGTGTGGTTTATGGAATTATTTTTTGAATTAAAAAGATACATAGCTACTGATATAATAGATTTCTCTAGCTCATCTAATTTACAGCATCCAACTAAGGCCTAGAAGGAATTTTCAGGTAAGCAGTAGTCAGGTCACATCCCTGAATTTATATCCCAAAAATAAAATTATTAATCATTCATCCTACCCGATTCTTTGTTTTCCCGATCACCATTTTTAGTAATGCTGAGGTAATATTACAAGACATTTTCTAGATATTAAGGCTGAAATTCTGGAAAGCATTTAAAGTACATATTTAAGTCCCATTAAGGTTAAGCATATATGTAAGACCTTTCCAATGTAATGACTGATTTACTCACATGTTTAAATGATTCCTGAATCAGGACACAACATGCATTAATGCAACACATTTTTCTACATTTGTCTTTTGGTACATTTTTGTATTCCAGCAATGTAGCATGTAAATCATCTCTTACTTATCACTCAGGCACACAGTAATCTTAGAAATTAAAAATATTCACATTTATTGAGATTAATTTGATTAATTACATCGGTAAGGTAATTTGTGGGTACTATTTATTTCAGAAGTAAATATAATTTACTTTGTTGGAAATAAGAGAGTTTGATGAAAATATGCTCACACACACACACACACATACACACAAAGTTTTACCTACAAACTATAGAACTAACCCTAATCTACAAAACCAATGCAGTCCCTTTTTAGTCATTTATTGGAGAGGGCATGTTTAATGGGTGCCAAAGCAACAACATACAATAAATCTCAGGAGAGAATTCTGAGATCGTTTCTGATCCCAATCCTGTGAGATGCTCAAAGGCCTCACAGGAAATAAAGGAAGTTGAGTGCTCAGCACATTGTAAGATCATATCCTCTCCAAACACATAAAAGAATAACTAGTTCAAGAGGTACATTATTGAACAATGCCTATTATTTTATTAAGGGAGACATAAATTCATGCTAACTAAGATTATATGATGTACATTTATATTTGATAAAAGGAGTCAAATGCCACTCGTGAGGAAGATGGCTGCCTAGTCCTGGACCTCCTCACTCTTCTCATAGCAATTCATCTCTAATAATTACTTTATTAGCAAACTGGCAATAAGTTTCTGTCAAAACCATTTAAACTAATTCATTGAATAAACTTCAGACTGTTGCACATGGTTTCAGTGAAACAATCAAAGGCCACAAAAGACCTAAGCCTGAATCACCTCAGCAGCTGATGGAGAAGCCTGTAAAACCACAGCAGAACCTAGCACAGGATATCGTGCCATGGAAAGAGTACACAACCCAACTGGATTCATTTTCAAAAGATATCCATGGCCTCTCCAAAGATATACATGACATAAAATCCCAAATGGCTCACTTGAAAATGAGATAGAGATAAGAACTAGGAGTCACCACATAACATTAATAGGTAGCAGGTTTAAAACAAACAAAAGTTTTTCTTCATGTGATGAACAGTCAACCTGTGGAACTCCTTGCCAGAGGATGATGTGAAGACCAGGACTTTAACAGGTTTAAAAAAAAACCCTAGATACATTTATGGAGGTTAGGTCCATAGATACTTATTGGCCGGTCTCTGTCAGAGTCTGGAAATGGATGACAGGAGAGGGATCACTTGATGATTACCTGTTTTTCTTCACTCCCTCTGGTGCATCTGCCATTGGCCACTGTTGGAGGAGAGGATACTGAGCTAGATGGACCTTTGATCTGACCCAGTATGGCCATTCTTATGTTCTTTGTGATGGGGCGAGGCAGCCCCGAACTGAATCCGCAGGGCCCAGCCAGGGCTACCTGGCTACAGAGGCCCTTCCCCCACAGCCCTACCGAGCATGCCCAGGATGCAGCTCAACTATAAAAGCCTGGGGAAGCGCTCAGTCTGGGCTGGCAGCCGGAGGAGAAAGACCTATAAAGGAAGTTCCTGACCAGCAGCAACCTGAGACCCCAGGAGAAGCCAGCAGAGACGCCGTGGTGAGTTGGGGCATCAAGAGGCTGCCCGCCGAGGGGACGTCACCCCAGAGAGAGCAGCAAACCTGACCAGGATGTGGAAAGTAATTCCAGCAGACCAGGTAGGAAGTGGCCCACGGCAGGAGTGGGAGCCGCCTCTCCCACCCCGGGAACCTCAGCGTGTTTCGGCAGGACTTCCCTGCTGAGGGAATGGCACGCCGGCCTGCCACCCAGGCCCACCCAGTGGAGGAGGGTGGGCCTGGGTCCCCCTACCTGTGGTGTGGCCCCGCTATAACTCTGGTCTGCCAATGCAGGCCTTGCCTTAAAGGGCCGCACTGAGACTGTGTTTGTGGACTCAGGCCAGAGGGCCTTGCCTGAAAGGGCCATACTGAGACTGTGTTTATTGACTTAGGCCAGTGAGCTAGGTTCTAGAAGGTATCTGGGTTCATGGACTCGGGGCCCCTCCCTGTCCGCCAGTGGGGGCAGGAGGGAGAGCCCAACCACATTCTTATACAAAAGACTGCCATTGAAATCAGTGAAATTGAAATTAAAGAAAAAAACTGTCTTCTTACAGTTTAGACTGGACAAACTAGAAGGGGGAAAAATGACTTAGAAAACAGATCTTGAAGAAACAACTTTCGTCACTTGGGCTGCTGTAGTGGTCAATTGCGGAAGAACTTTGTACGTGCTAGTTTAGGAGTGGTGAGGCCTGCATTCTTTTCCCTCCCTTTCTCTTTTCCCTATATCTGATGAGCCAGAAGCAAGTCTTTGGGAACATATGCCATTTAAGATAAGCATTGTTGCCAGTATAGCAAGAACAAGTATAAGATAAGGGTAAAGGGCAAAAACGCATAAACAACTCTGTTTACCCTAACGTACTGATCACGTAAACAGGGCCAAAGAACAAGTAGAACTAGATCAGAACCAGATCAATAACTAACAGCTAAGCCCTACATGAGCACATAATGAGTAACCCCTGGAAATTTCCAAACTGCAAAACAAGGCAGGAAAAACTGTATTTAAGGCTGCCTCAAAGCCTAGCAACTGAACCTCACCGATGGGCTTTGGGTACCGGCGCCTCGGAAGCTGAGACAACCTCCCACTTTGTCTGCAGCCTACCCGGGGGTTCCAGGCTTGCAGGAAGGGACGTAAGATATGCCGCTTCTTTGTTATGATGTTCTTCCAGTTATGGGGCACAGCTGTTAGCTGTCAAGAAATAAACTGTTTGTGTTTGACAGATACCTGTGTAGCGTCCTTTGTACTTTGAGAGCCCTGTGTCGGACCTTAGACTTACTCTGGCCGGCTACAGCTGCTTAGGATCTAGAGTAGGGGATCTTTAGGATCTTTGTTTATCTTCCCACAGCTCTCCTTGGCTGGAAATGGTGAACCACAGCCAATGGGAGCTGCAAGGCTCCATGCCTATGGACACTTAGATAAACAAAGTGTCTCGCAGCCTGCTAGTGGCTTACCCAGGCAGGCCCGTGACCCAACATTGAAAACCCCTGCTTTATACCTATCCAGGAAAGTGTGTGTTCTGGAATACCATATTTAGTGCTCTCTCAAATTATTTCCTTCTCCATGCTTGTATTATATATTAGGGGTGCTGACTGGCATTACCAGTTAGCATTTCAGCAAACTTTTTCAGAGGCTGAGTTATTTTGAGAAAATGGAAATCTGCAATTCCTCCCTCATACACAGACTGACTTAGAGAGCTCACTACTGCTGCATTAATAGGGAAAAAATGACCCTTTCAAATAGAAAGGAAATAATATGAGGATGTCAACTCACACATGAAAATTGCATACTCTGCAGTTCAGTATATATTAGTCCCTTATACTAATAGATTTTGTTCTCATTCATCTAGATAATCACTTCAATAATTGATGGTCTTCGTGACCTCTAGGGATTCAGGGTTTGGTGGTTTTGGGATGGTGGATTGAGGGTTCATTTTGTTTTGTTGACAGGTTTTAAAATAATGAACATTAAATGTTTTTACTGAATATTTCCATTCTGTGCACGTATTTATATATGTATTGTTTTGTAATGTGCTTATAATTTGCTAGAAGATTTACCTGGCATTCCTCAGGTCCTTAACTCAATTCATTTTTTGGTTTTTGGAAAATAAAAGGAAAATGTGCATGCTTCATTTAAATCATTGATCTGCTATGGGGCTGCAGATGAGGGTTCAGTATGCAGGGTGCCCCAGTAGGAGAGGACTACCCCAGCCCTCTCTTACTGTAGCAATTTGAGGCCAGGTAAAAAGTGCTCTTCAGCCAGAGGAGGGGTGCATATCCCCCAGCTGTGGCAGGTCCAGGTTCATCTGCCCCCTCTGCTCCCCAGACAGAGTGAGGAATGCAGCAAACTGTGGACTTTCCCCTCACTCCCTGACAAAGGGGAACAGCCAGCAACATCACAGTATGAATCACCAGGGAGCTTCACATCCTCTCATCCACTCTAAAGGGTTCTTGGAGAATGAGGCTCAGGGTTGGGCAGTCCCAGATGGAAGAAGGCATGCCCCAGCCAGCCCCTTTCACCGGCCTGCTGATTCTGTCTCTTTTGTGTTTGTTTTTATGAGACACAAACCCATTCCAGACACATCCCATTTTCCTTACATTGCTTTAAGTTATGATAAGAGGAAGCTGTATACCAAATTTGGTGGTGCTAGGTCTTATCATTTAGGAGAAGATCTTGAACAAACAGACAAACTTAAAGACAGACAGATGGACAGACAGGCAGGCAGACAGATTATATCTTCTATACATTTGAGAGAGTTTAACACAAATAAACATAAAAAAAATCTTGATGAAAATGTATCCGCAAATTAAGAATGACTCAGTTTCTTGGCTGATCCAATGGGTGTCCTGAGGATGACAGGGATGGAAGCAGCCACTGCTATGATACTAATTGCTTTCACCAGCCTTATCTGAGGCCACATTAAATGTGTTGCTATAGAATGTGACAGAAACTACAGGAACGGTCACAAAAGTCTATCCAGTGTCCTGTTTCATTCCATGGCCTTATACTGTACCAATATAAACTCAAATTCACACACCTTTCTTTTCTGCTGGCCAAAACATGCATCACTCTTCACTGGAAGGCAGTATATCACCTAGCTATTCAGGACCGGAACCTATGGTGAAAATTCTCCCTCATGAAAGAGATGTATGCTCAACCAGTAGGAAGCCAAGAGATGTCAAATAAAGGAGTAAGAATCCCTTTGTAGAAAGACATAGAATAATCTGCCTCCCATATAGACTTCATCCCAATCTCTAATAGAGAGGTTTACATTGAGATTTAAATAGTTTTAAACCCCACAGAATAAGTTTAATACTATTTTAAAAATTTAGTTAGCATTATATATGCTTGCTCTGCCTATTTTTATATCTATATAAGGGTCAAATATCTTTTTGAATCTTCCTAATCCTAAATCTAAACTTCATTAACATCTGGAAAGACTCCTCATTCATAGTTACATGTTTTCCTCCCTTGCTTCTTTTGTTTCCTTAAGATTAGGAAATATTTTCTTCTGAATTTAAGTATATCCTACAAATACAGCCAATTTTTCCAATTTAGCAAATAATCAGTCTAAGGGCTGCTAGCCATGTTCTTTCATCCTTTTGCATTACAGGATAAAGTCAAAAATTATTACGTGTAGGTTGCTAGTGAGTTCAAAAGAGCAAGTGCAATTAATCTGCTAAAGAAGAGATGAACACAAGAAAATATTGATGTTGTGAAAGCCAAGACTATAACAGGATTCAAAAAAGAACTAGACAAATAGATGGAGGATAGGTCCATCTATAGCTATTAGCCAGGATGGCAGGTATGGTGTCCCTATCCTCTCATTGTCAGAAGCTGGGAATGGATGTCAGGGGATGGATCACTCGACTATTGTCTGTACAGTTCATTCCTTCTAGAACACCAAGCACTGGTCAGTGTTGGAAGACAGGATACAGGGCTAGCTAGATCTTTGGCCGGACCCAATGTGGCCATTCTTATGTTCTTATGAACTGAGTCCATCCATCCTTTATGGAGAAAAACTTTTCATACTTATATGCAAGTTTGCTGCAACTTTGAGGATCCTTAATCAGGTTAAGTGACCAGCAATAAAAACCTGCATTTGTTAAGTTTCCTCCTTATTGTTGGGCTCCAGGCATGATGCTCACCAGCAGCCACAATCTCAGATTGCATGTGGTCTTGAAGGCTTTTGTCACACCAGTAAGCCCCTCAGTGCAGCAGAGAAGATTGCCACCTTGTAATTCTATTTGCATTGTCATGATTTGTGAATTTTCTTCTACACACCAAGTCCTTCACTAGTGCTTTCAATCAAACCTATCTGTTAAAGTCAAATTAACAGAATTATTTCTGAGTTCAAAGTTTGTTTTGCAGCTTTAATATTTTGTACAAAAATAACATGTTCTGAGGCAGCTAGTTTCTATGTTATGTAAATATCTGATCATATTTTATCTACCAGCCATTTAATGGCACCAACATAAACTACATTGTTAAAAAATTCCACCAACCTGGAAATCACATCACTCTGAGTATGTTGTCCCTGCTATTGTTACAAGTAATACTTAAGATAGCACAAAAATATGATATTATGTATGAACAGTAGTCCCAATTCATCAAGCACTTAGGCATATATTTCAATTTAAACACACAAGAAGATCCACTTAAGTCAATGGGATATAAACATAGTGGTTAAATTTAAGCATTTAACTAAGTGCTTCTCTAAAGTGGGGCCATAAGGAATTAATCTTATTAGGGAATCTAACTGCTTTTTAAAACAAAATTTCAAAATTAGAAAAAGGAACAGAGTAGTCTTACCACAGGTGATTTTACAAAGGAATGTGAGGTAGGATCTCACAAAATTTCAGTGGTCCTGGAATGAGAATTTTGAAATGGAATAAAAAGGTAAATGGAGGATAACAATAAACAACAACATTTTGAGCTGTGGGGGGAGGTGGCTAGTGTCATATGGCAATGAATAGTGACCCTGATTCTATAATTCACTGTAGCAGGGCTGTGGTTAAGAACAGGAAAGAAGATTGCATATCAATAATTGTAGGACCTCCTCCTGAATTAACAGCTTAACTATTGTTCTAATGTAACCAGCACACTGTGGACAGAATAAGGTGCATATCTCCACATATTATTGTGTTGAGAGGCAGATAGGTTTATATCAAAAGTGCAAAAAAAATGTAATTTAGAATATTAAAGGCTACTGCACATTAAAACAATATTTGTTTCTTTTGTGACTTAGCTGAGGGAATTTACAAAGATGTGGATTCATTAGCATTTAGTTATGCCTTTAAATTAAAAGCAGCAAATGAATTGTAATTAATGTTATTCTACAGAAAGCACTGAAGTAAAAACCTCAATAAAACAAAATCATTTCTCTGAAAATAAAGAGAAGATTTCAAGTAGCTAATAAATCCATATCACTTGCAACTCTCTATCTTGGCACCATGTGTACAGTGCTCTTTAAACAGATTACCACATCTTTTTATTTGGAAGAGAAAAAGCCTCTTTCCCTAGAGAGATCACATTTTGTCGGACATGTGAAAACAGGAAGCCTTTGCATTAGTAGTATATCCTTCACAGGTTGCTTTTCATTTTTAAATCTAACAGAGGACATAAGAGGTGTGGGATATTAACACGTCATTTCTTTTTAAGAACTCTAGGTTGTTTTGTCTAATATGCATCTCCTAACACCAGAAGCACTAGTGGACATTCAAAGCACCGAGAGAGCATTACAGTCATATTCCTTATATTAGAATTCTGGGCTTCTCATTTATATTTAGGCCATTTTATACTTTTCTAGCTGGGTAAATGTATAGCAATTCTAAGATCTCTTTTATCTTTTAGACCAGGGGTTTTCAAACTTTTAATCATGACCCAATTGAAGAAAATGTTTTATGCCTGCAACCCAACATAATTTGACTAGAATGCGAGCTCCAGGATGGGGCTGAGGATGAGCTTTGGGGTGTAGGAGTTGGCTTTGGCTTTGAGATGGGGGCCAGGGCTGGGGCAGGAGGGCTTACCTTGAGCCACTCCCAGTCAGCGGTGCAGAGGGAGTACTAAGGCAGGCTTCCTGCCTCTCCTGGCGCCACATACCTTGCTGCATCCTAGAAACAATCAGCAGCAGTTTCCCAGGCAATGGGAGTGCAGAGAAAATGCTCAAAGCAGGGGGAGTATGCAGAGCCCTGTGCACTCTTCCCAACACACACCTAGGAGCCAGGCCTGTTGCCAGCTGCTTCTGGGGCATAGCACAGGAAAGGAGCCAAATTTTGGAAAATCCTCCTCTTTTGAAAGAGCCCTTCTTTCTCATGGAAGGACTTCCACTTGTTTTTTGAGGAAGAGCAGACACGCTCTTTTGGAAGAGCAGACGCGTTCCCTGGACACTGTAGAGTTTTTCTGGGATATCTGGAAAAACGCCGTAGTCTAGATGTAGCCATAGATCTTGTTATTGTTAAAGTAACTCAGTTTGGTCATTAGGGGGTCAGCCAAGCCAGTTTGGGCTGGTTCTAGTTAGTTCTATTATAGAATTAAATGGCAACTTGAAGCCACTAGAGCTCTCTGTGTTTCAAGTGATTTCTTCCTAAACTCTGTAATTCTAAACAATATAACAAAGTGGAGATGAGGATGAGATGCCTGTGCTGCCTCCAGCAACAGAAGAAGTAGAAATCAATGTAAGCAAACAAACCTTTTTGCTGTTTTGGAAGATGAGGGTGAGAACTGATTGTTACACTGACAGTGCAAACTGAAGCTAAAACCAGGGTCTGCTTTGTTATGACGGAGGGAAGCCCAGAGGCTGGGAGAGCGGGGGGAAAAAGAGAGAAGGAAAGGAAGGGAGGTGCAGCAGCCATCGCTACACTTGCAGGGCCTCCGGGACCTTTTGAGGAGGCATGTATAGAGCAATGGCACGTATATACTTAGCATGTTAAGCTTTCTGTTATTGCAAATGACATTAAGGAAGAGAAGAAGGTGCCAATATTCTTAAGTATTATAGGGGCTAACACCTACTTTCTGCTACGCAGTTTGCTGCACCCTGTTAAGCCACATACCAAATCTTACAGTGACGTTGTGGAAATCCTGGGGTCACATTATGTTCCAAAACCACTGATAACTGCAGAAAGGTATAGGTTCCACAACAGAGACCAAAAAGAAAGTGAAACAGTTGTACAATTTGTAGCAAATTTGAAAAAGCTTGCAGAACACTGTGAATTTAAGGAGATGTTAAATGACGCCATATGTGACAGGTTAGTGTGTAGCCTGCACAGTGAAGCTATCTGGAAGCGCCTATTAACAAAGGCCCAGCTCACCCTATAGAAGGCTGTTAATATTGGAATCTCCATGGAACTGGCCATGCTGGGGGCACAATACCTCAGTGTACCCCCTAGGGTTCATAAAGTGTCCCAAGAAGCTACCCATAAAACAGTGGGGAGTCAGGAATATTACTGCTGTGGTAAGCCGGGTCACCATGCATCAGAATGCTGGTATAAGGACCTGGTGTGTCGACAATGTGGGGAAAAGGGACACATTGAGCATGCCTGCAAACAAAAGAAGAAAAAGGCCTGGGGTTGGTGGACCAAAAAGGGAAATCTGCATACCATCGGGCAGACTCAAGATGATCAAGGTGACACCCCATCTGAAGAAGTGCCATGCTATGTTTTGTCTTTGGCAGCAGGCTCGCATGAATACTTGGTAACCCCGTTTTTGGATGGCAAACCTGTATGTATAGAACTGGACACCAGTTCAGCAGTTTTGTTGGTCTCAGACACGGTGTATAAAGAAAAGCTAACGCATCTTCTGCTTAAGGCAACAAAGATTGTTCTGATGACATATATGGGAGAAAAGGTACCCCTGTTGGGCACTACTGATGTTAAGGTGGAGCCCAATGGACAGACTGCTGAATTGCCACCGTTTGTGATGAAAGACCATTCACCATGGCTTAGGAAGATCCAGATGAACTGGGCAGAAGTGCACCAGATGACTAAAGAAGAAACAGGTCTGACCGATGTATTAAAGAAACAGGCTGCTGTTTTTGGAGAAGTTCTGGGAAGTATGAGAGGAATCACCGTGAAACTGAATATTAAAACTGGCAGCCAACCAAAATATCTGAAGACCAGAACTGTGACATATGCTATCAGGCCAAAAGTTGAAGTGGCCCTGGAGAACCTAGCCAAAAATGGAGTCCTAATATCAGTTACCCATAGTCCATGGGCAACTCCAATTCTTTCAATATTGAAGAAAGACAGTCCCATTGATTTGTGGTAATTTTAAGGACACTGTTAACCTAGTGTTATGGGCAGAGCAATACCCTCTTCCACACATCCATGACCTCTTTGAGGGCCTGGCTGGAGGACAAAAGCTTAGCAAGATTGATCTGAGTCAAGTGTATTTACAAATGCATGTCAACGAGAAGTCCTAAGAGCTATTGACTATTGTGATGCATAAAGGGCTTTATCGTTACTTTCACTTATTCTCTGGAACAACATCTGCCCTACCTTTGTTCCAGAGGGCTAGGGACCAGATCTTGTGTGGCTTGCCAGGAGTCCAGTGCTATCTTTATGACATCCTGGTCACTGGTAGGAATGAGGAGGATTACCTTAAGAACTTAGAGGTTACCCTACAAAGACTGGAAGCGTATTGCCTATGAGTCCACAAACACAAGTGTGCATTCTTTCAGCCCTCTGTTGAATATTTGGGACACATCATTTATGCTACTGGACTTTGTAAGGCCCCTTCAAAAGTTAACACTACTGTGGAGGCTCCACCCCTACAAAATGTTAGTCAACTTCACTTGTTTCTAGGACTATTGAACTATTATGGAAAGTTTATTTCATAGTAAGCCACACTTTTAAAACCACTTCATGAACTCCTTCGCCAGAACAAGGCCTGGAAGTGGACTGAAGTTTGTGATGTTGCATTTAACAAGGCTAAATGTGCACTGCTAAACTTGGAGGTCCTGACCCATTTTGATCCATCCTTACCTTTAGAGTTGCCTTTGATGCCTCCCCGTATGGCATGGGAGCAGTCTCTCTCACATTATGCCTTTGGGAGAAGAGAAACCAATTGCTTTTGCTTCATGTACCTTAAGCAAGGCAGAAACCAACTATGTGCAAATCGAGTGTGAAGCACTGGGAATCCTTTTTGGGCTTCGGAAATTTCATTAGTACCTGTTTGGATTGAAGTTTACACTTCTCACTGACCACCAACCTCTGACTGCAATTTTTGGTCCACACACAGGCATTCTTCCATTGGCTGCTAGTCATCTGCGACGACAGTCATTCTGGCTTTCTGGACACACATATGAGATCAGATATCAGAGATCCACTCTGCATTGCAATCTCAAGGCTGCCTTTTCCAGTCAAACATCAAGATTGTCCAGAAGGAAATCTTCTACTTTGAACAGGTAGAGAACATGTCCATCACAGCTGCACAAGTTAAACAAGCAACTCGCATTGACCCAGTTCAGTCCCAAGTTATGGACTTAGTGATGCATGGAACATCTCTGCAGGACTCTCGGGCCTCACCCAACCTTGTTCCCTACATGTCCAGGAGGACGGCATTATCAATCTATACTGGGTGCTTCTCGTCGGGAATGTGTGTCATTATTCCAACACTACTGAGACAACAGATGTTAGAACAGCTGCATTCAGGTCACTGTGGAATGGTGCACATGAAAGAAATTGCGCAAAGCTATTTTTGGTAGTCTGGCTTGGACGGTGCCATTGAAGAGAAGGGAAGAACTTATATTTCATGCCAGGGTGTGAGGAATGCACCTCAGTTGGCACCTCTACACCCATGGGACTGGCCTGAAAAACCGTGGCAACATATTCACGTTGATTTTGCTGGCCCATTTGAAGGTAGCATGTTCTTGGTGGTGGTAGATACCCATTCCAAATGGCCAGAAGTCTCTGTACTGCTGTCCACAACTGCAGAGAATACTATCTAAAAACTATGTGGAATCTTTAGTCGTTTTGTTCTTCCAGAATTTGTGAGTGACAACGGTCCACAGTTCATCTCTCAGGAGTTTGGAAATTTTATGAAAGCAAATGGGATTCATCACATCACTTCAGCACCGTATCACTCATCCACCAATGGACTGGCTGAAAGGTTTGTGCAGACAATGAAACAAGCTTTGAAGTTGGCTAGAAGGCATTGACTCATGCAAAAGCATCTGGACACCTTCTTACTATCCTACAGAAACACACTTCATGCTACAACAAAATCTCCCCAGCTTTTCTAATAATGGGATGTCAGCTGCACACTTAGATCTGCTGAAACCTTCTGAACCACGACAAATTGTGCAATGTCAACAGCAAGGTCAAGTCATCAGGTGTGCATCCAGAGCAAAAGACTGAACCTTAGTCCTGGACAGCTGGTTTTGATTTAGAACTATGCTTCTGGAGCTAAATGGGTCCCTGTCACAGTCATTGTTCAAACAGGACTTGTTTCCTAAACTGTCCAGACTGCAGAGGATCTCATCTGGTGGTGGCATGTAGACCAGTTGTTGCCAGGTTATGCCTGCCCCCAGGACACATCTCCAGTTGAGTTGCCTGATCTCACACTACCGGTGAGCTACCAAGTCAAGAATCACCTTTTCCTGACTCTCCTCCTCCATCACCACCTGTGGCAAACACAAACCCCCTTCCTGAGCAGGCTCATCCAACAACCTCACCTGTTCATGCTTCAAGTCCCAAGCCCATTATCAGGCCCACCCCCATAATACCTTCGGGTGCAAGAACACCAGATGTCTGCCGTAATCCACCTAGAGAAAGAGACACTCCTCAACAGCTAGACCTTTAGTTAGCTTAACCCATGGTTATGGTGCAAATTAATCCCTGGGGTTAGCTGGGTACTGAGGCAATCTACTCTCATTCACTAGTTAAGTGTTTGTTTCATTTAAGGGACTTTCTTATTAAGGGGGGTGGAATATGCTACGTATAGGGTTGTTGTAGATATAGATGTTGTTATAGTAACTGAGTTAAGTCATTAGGGGTCAGTCAACTGGTGTGGGCTGGTTCTATTTAGCTCCGTGTTATGGACTAAAATGGCAACTTGCAGCCACTATAGCTCTCTGTGTTTCAAGCAATTTCTTCCTAAACTCTGTAATTCCAAATGATATAACACTGCCTCTATCAGAGGCAGCAGATTGGGGAGGGAGGGGCAGGAGAGGCTGCCATGAAGTAGCCCCTGTCCAGGGGGGCGGTCCGAGCTCTCCGCAGAGGCTACTCTGGCATCTCATGTAATAGCTTTTGTCCATGGGGAGCTCAAACCCCCCATGGACAGGAGTTGCTGCCTCTCTGCATTGCTGCCTCTGTATCCGAGGCAAGTGTGGGGCAGCAGGCGGGAGCCGGTCTGCACAGGAAGCTGGTTTTAAACTAGGGATGGTAAGATTCGATTAATTGGCTAATTGAATAGTCAATAGAATTTTATCAACTACATGATTAGTCAATAAGGGAAGGCTGCCTGGATCAGTCCCGGCTTGTGCCAGGTCCAGGACCTACCCCCACTATGGCTCTTAGTACATTTAAACTGCAGAGCCACAGTGAGGATTGGTCCCGGATCCGGCACAAGCCGGGATAGAGATGGGCTGCCTGCCCAGCCAGAGCATCCTCTGTCCACGGCCAGTCAGGACCACCGTGGACAGAGGCTGCTTCACGGCAGCAGCCCCTGACTGCAGGGGTCTCAGCAGACAGAGGCTGCTCCAGTAGTAGCCCCTGCCTGCGGCAAGCCTGGACCCACCACAGGTATAGACTGCTTCACAGCATGCCCTTCTTCCATGCCCCTCCCCCAGTGCTAGGGGGAACCAGCTTTTCAGTTAGTCAACTACTCACTTACATCCCTATTTTAAACCAGATCCCCTCGCGGACTGGCTCCCGCCTGCCACCCTGTGCTGCTGATACAGAAGCAGCAGTGCAGGGTGGCAGGGGGCTTCCCAGGAGTGGGGCCATATCACACTGTATGCTGGCCCTGCCTCCAGGGACTATCGAATAGTCATGTAACTGCTAAATTTTGATGCACGTACAGAACTGTTCAATTATACACTGTCTAACAACCCTGGTATATTATCATGTAATTAAACTGTATCAGAATGCACATATGCATAGGACCTAAATTCAAGTTTCACAGGCAACCACATTCTGGCATTTCCTAACTTTTTCATTCTTGATTTTGTAACCTTAATAATGCTCCTTTAACACAGATTTGTGTGTGTAATATAGTACTGTAATTAGTTGAGTTATTAACATCCACAGTCTCCTGCTTTAAACTGTATTAGGATGATGGACTTTCAGGGGAAAGGAAAGAAACTCTTTCGCCTCTTTGATCCACCTGGATTGCTATGTATCTTATGCGAGCATGTAATATATACTGTATTATAAAAATATGGGGCCAGAGCCCCAGCTAAGGTGAGTTAGCATGGATGCCTTGACTTCTGTGATGCTATGCCAATTTACACTGACTGAGAAGATGTGACAATTTCATTTCCTATTTACTTGGAATCTAGTCAAGTGAAGAATCCTAGTACTATCAGCTTCTTAATCCACTGTGGTGAATAAAAATAGCATTCAATTCTTTTTAAAGGACTTTTTTATTGGGAAGCCTATTGTAATGGTTCGCAGTTGAGCCTCTACAAACACTTCCACATTGCTGTAGTTAAACAACGTGACTGGTGCCTCATCAAAACAATATTTAAAGAGGATATATTTCCATATATTTGCCATTAGTCTCAATTTCTAATCACTCCATTTTTAATAACACTTAAGAGCGTTTATCCTCTTTGTCCCATTGGAGAATTATTTTTGCCACATTTATCATTTCAGAGCACAAACTGTAATATGACAGTACAATGCTATTGAGAGCTTCCAGGACTAAAGAACAGAATGAGGGCTAATATTCAAAAGTTTTCATTTTAAACATGTTGCTTACATTGCAAACAAGCATTTTCTAAGTAATATTAATTTCACAGATCTATCTATCTATCATACCAACTGTTCTATCCGTGAAATTAACATTAGAAAATATGTATATGTTCATATATACACCCCCATATCCTACATACAAACAATACAAGACCATCATTGGAGAGCATCTGTGGCATGTTACAATATTGTGGCATTTTAAGCAAAACATGATTTAAACCTTTAAAGGTGACTATTTCTATTTCTGTTTCTTCAGAATATATATCCAGCTGTGGTTCTCTAGGCAACAACAAAAAAATCACATGATTAAATCTATGCCCAGACACTACTGATTAGCCACTGCTGTGTGTCAGTTCTTGGATATGTGACTGATGACAATGAATCAATACTTTTCCTATCTTTCATAAATTTCTTTCCAGGTTTGTGCTATGCATTCAAAACCTTAACGTCATATTGTATGGTTATACACTAGACCAGGGTCTCTAGCTACCTTTGGGCTCCTTGATGACACATCAGCAGTTTAAAGGGGCTGTATTCTAGTAATAAATGTCCTGTAGAGTTCCCCTGTTGTACAGTAGTTGGAGGCAACCGAGTCAAAGGGCTTTCATTGTTGTTTGTATTTTGAGGGGAAGAGAGTGAGAAGTTGAGGAAAAGGGCAAGGAAGTGAATTGAGAATGGGCACTAAGGGAGTCAGTCGATGGGATGGTGTCACTGGGCAAGTAGAAAGAGGTGGGGGAGGGGGGGTTTGAGGAATAAGTGGTGAAAAGGCAACTGGGATTGTGGTCATGGGATTCAGTTAAGATAGAAAATTAGAGCTACGTAGCTAAGAAGATAGGAGAAATAAAGGAAATAATAGCTTTGTAGTGAAGGAAGTCAGCCTGTCATGGGATGAGGGTAGAGAGGGTCTGAAGTGCTAGAGGAGGTGCAGAGGAAGCACAAAGTGGGCAATAAGTCAGGGCTGTGCAGACCTTGCAGGAAAATAACTGGCAGTGGGGATTCACTCTTTTTGAAACAGATTGTTGGGCTGGCTGCTAAAAACACACTAATTTCAGGAAACCAGAGGCAGGCTTGTGTGTCCCTCAGCATGTCTTCCCTGGTTAGCAAATGCCCAGAGAAACCCTCTTAAAAGGGTATCCCTACTTTCTAATGAGAAGTCCATGTCATGGAAAGTTAATGAAGCCTGGGAGAGATGATACTAATGTGCCAAGGGTGATCTACTGGGGAGAGATGCACAATTCTCCCATAACCTGCACACTCCCCTATCCCCAAATGGATCCCAGCAGAATTTCTCTTACAGGGTTTGGGAAGCAGGAGGCACTGTAACAGAGGCTACTGACTCCCTTTCCATTTTGCAGTAAGATGTTCAGGTACAGTGGGTTCCTCTCTCTGCACAGCTCAAAGAGGCGCAATCAGTCCAACTGTAATTTTGCATGTGCTAAATGCATATAAGAACTAATACATATTAATGTTGTTAACCCTCAAAGGCAATATCTGTACATGCCCTGATACTGTTATTGCATTGGCACTGCCCTATCCCTGATTGTTTCTGCTATACAGCTGCTCATCTCTGGTTTCACTGCCAAGATTGTGAAACTGGATGACAAGGAGTCAAGGATGCCTAGATTCTATTGTACTTCAAGAAAGTTATATAGTGAAGAAACAGTAAAATCAGAAGAAACCTGCCAGTTTTCACTCAAGTGATTTACAGTGTGGGGGGGGGGGAGGGGAGAGGAAGGGAATATCAGCAAGGTTAGAATAAAAATGAAAGAACGTTTGCAATCTTTCCTGAGCAATGAAAAGAATGAATGCAGCAAGCTTGTCATACAAATTGTAAAAAGCAACTGTGTCCCATGTTACTCTTTATCAACATTTCCTGCCATCAGAAAGCGTGATCATAACTTCAATCCAGCTATTATAGCAAGAAGCCATTTTAAAAAATAATGAACCAAATATATTTTCTCTCCCCACCACTCCCAAGGAATTAAAAAAAACCCAACCTTCTCTATTTTTCTCTCTGTTCTAATGCTATGACATGGGACTCTTTCTATACAGACTAAAGCCTACATAGGCCAATATTGCCATTAGAGCAACAGAGCTACCGCCAGTAGTAAGGGAAGTAGCTGTGAAACATAATGTCCTTGTTTATCTTTCTGGATTCACATGCTTCCTTGTAAAACTGAAGAGCCAAAATAGCAAATCTGCATATGGGGAGAATCTAGAAAATTTTGGGTGAGCCTGCAATGAGAGTTCCTTTAAGTGGCCCCAAAATGTGGGGCTGGTTGTTTGTTAGGGACATGGGTTGTTTGATTTCCTCCCCCCCCCTATTTTAGGTGACATAATACCAACTTTCACATTAAGGGAAAACAGATTTGTCAGATGCTCCAAGATAATCACAGCTATATACATTGACATGTACATGAGACAAGCCAGAAAATGATAGAACTGACAAAAAGAAAAGAAATATAGCGAGATTCTGTTTATATCATACACCTCTATCTGCTACTTGGATGCTTCCATTGATAACATGTAAACAAAGTACGGTAAAAATCATACTTCAAAGAGTCTGTAGGGAGAATTCTCAGCTAAGTGGCTAGAGCTCTTTAGAGGCTACACTGTATTCAGTGGCATAACATAGCGGTGTGCAACAAATGAAAAGAGCTTCACTCTAACTTTCACACGTCCCCAATTCCAGGATCAACCACTGAGCTGCTTTATGTTACCCTCAGCTGCCAGAGGATATTGTAGTAACTGGATCACTGAGGGGCACTCTGGGGAAGGGGAATAAAATCCCTGACCAAGAGGAATTGTATCGCTATACTGGTTGGAATTTAGAGAAGGCATATTTCTAAGCATAAACAAGGGATCCCCAAGATGTTTGGCTTGGATTCACTCTAGGGGCTATAGAAAGCTTACATATCACAGCAGTTTCTGTTACCTCTGAAACTCATTTGTATGTGTAGGTTTACCTGCTTTAACCCTGTTACCATCACTCTCATTTATTTTTCTTAGTTAATAAATCTTTATCTAGACATGGGTGGTTTGATTTTTTTCCCCTATTTTTAGGTGACGTAATACCCACTTTCACATTTGGGGAAAAGAGTTTAGTTAAACAATGGCATGTTTGCCTGTGTGGCAAGATAGACTGGAGTACCCAAGGGGACTATGACTCCATGGTTAGGTTGCTATAGTGCTTGAGGAGTTTGCACTTGTTACTCAGTTGATGAAATCTAAGTACAGAACTCACAATCAGTTTGGCGTTTGTACCCTGCTTCTTGGCAGAGTGTACTGAGGCTGATACACTCATGGGAGCTTGACATATACTATGGGACTGTGTCTGACGAAATCAGACAGCCTTGAAGGATGAACAGCTTGCAAACACCACACAGGCTGAAATTTGTTCACACAAATTATTTAGTGAATATGTGTAGATAAAAGTACATTTGTAGAAAACAGGAATGATTTGTGAATGATTCATGAAAAGAGATTACTTTCCTTGTCTTTTAGATTGTTAACTTGTTTGGGGCAGGGATTGTGTCTTCTCTCTTGTGCGTACAGTGTCTAGCACATTTTGGGCACCCCTCTAATACAAATGAAGCATCTCAAGCTGCTCCATATGGGGATGTGCATCTCTGAGTTTGTGTGGAGAGTTTTCTGTCACATGCCTGGTAATTATTAGATACAAAAGACTACACTGTATGAACCTTTTGGAGATGAAAAGGCAGCTCTTCACATTCATTTGTGAGTCAGAATCTATCTGTGCTCCTCTGATCCCTGAGCTATTTTCTGTGTTGTAAATTTAATACTTGCATGATTCTATGGCTTCAGTGACATGCATTGGCTGATTGTATTTAAACAGTATTTAACAGTAATGACAATAAATCAAAACCAGTTTCATCCCCAGACATGTCTTAACTATGAGTAATGTGCATTGAAATCTTAATTCACACTGACTGAGACAAAGTCAATCTAACTTAGAAAACGATAACTCTGTCTGACATGCATGACCTTCTTGATAAAAACAACGTGTCTTTCTTACAAAAGGCAGTTACTACATCTCATTAACAGCTTTGGACTCTATTCTTTAAAATACTGTGCCAGGCAATTCATATTCTTTATTTCTGGTGGCATCTGAATCTGTCTTCAGATCTCTTTGAAATTAATGAGCTACAGTTATTCTATTGTAAATCAGCGCTGTATTTATTCCTTGTTAATGGCATAGACATCCGTCTAATATGCAATATTTTGGGTCATTTTCTAGACCTCAGAAAAAGTTTGTACTTAGTCTCTATTCAGGCAATCAAGAAAGGACCTAAGGATCTGATCCTTCACTTGTAAAAGAGCCAGACTAGAAATGACATGAATTCTTAGGATACTAGCCAATTAGCCCGTCATAAGACGGGATTTTCAGGTCTCTCCTCCACGTCGGTCTTCTCTCCTGAGCCTCCGGTCTCTCGCTGTGTGTGTGTGTGTGTCTGTGTGTGTGTGTGTCTCTCTCTCTCTTTCTCCTCCTCCTACTGCCTCCCCCGGTCTCTCTCTTCTCCTCCCCCTCCTGCCTCTCTCTCTGTCTCTCTTTCTCTTCTCCTCCCCCTCCTGCCTCTCACTCGGGGGACCACGGAGCCCAAACGGCCGCTTGGTCACCGCGCTCCCCGTGCTGCATGGGGAGCGTGGAGCCCAAACGGTCGCTTGCGCCACTTCCTCCCATGCGGCGGCCTGGCTGAGCGGCGCAGAAGTCAGCTGAGCGCCATGGCGGGAGGCGAAGGAGGGCGTGAAGGGGGTCGGGGCGGTGACGTACATGGCCAGGCCCCGCCCCCTGGCCATGTACGTCACCGCCCTGCCCCCCTTCCCCTCCTGCCGTGGCGCTCGGCTGACTTCTGCACCGCTCAGCCAGGCCGCCGCAGGGGAGCAAGAGGCGCAAGCAGCCGTTTGGGCCCCGTGCTCCCCATGCAGCACCCTCGTGACTCAGGCAACAGTGCCGCCCAGAGGGAACAGCCAGGGAGGCAACAGCGCCACCCAGAGGGAACAGCCAGCATTTTAGCGTTACAGAGTCACAGACATTCTACATATATATGATGTAGAAGAACAGTCATGTTAAAAAAAGAACTATTACGATTATGGGCACTAGGAAAACCCTAGGGACACAGAGAATTTTTTAAAAACCACACTATAAGGGCTAACTGAGAAGTCTTTCCCAATTCAATTCTTATGTCCCTAACCAACCAAAGCAATTAGGATGCTAGATTGGGATCTATGAATCTCAGAAAGAGAAATCATACATTGGTGATGGAGGAGGAAATCATGGGCTTATCAAAGCAGGGAGCTGACCTTTTCATTCTGAATCAGAAATTATAGGGGGGAAGGCACAGATAGTCCATGAGAAGCCTTCAAAGTGAAAACATACATCCATTCATTGGCCAATAACTGATTATACTTTAGAAAATAATAAAATGTTCCTTTGTGTGGGCAAAGGAAATGCTTCACCTACAGAGTTCCATAAACATCTGAAAAGAATGTAGACTTTCCCAAAAGATGGGACAACTAATTATGATTTGCACAATTTCAGTGCCCTAAATTTAGAATTAAAAAAAAAATTCCTCCATGGAAGATTGCAGGATGAATCTTACCACATTAAAGTAGAGCCCACTTGAACTTCTTAGTCAAAACTCAATGTAGTCATTATGATAAAAATATAGTTGCTCTGTAATAATTTATAAATACCATTATCTTGATCTGGTTATTGGAATGTGTATCACATCATTGTATTGGGTTAAATATTGGGATGTTTACTGTATGACTATGTTTACTGAGTTAAATCAACAGGCTTGTTTGGAAAAAAGCAGGAAGGCAAAACAATGTTTGTGAGGGGAAGACATCCCATAGCAAACACATACTTATAATTCTTGCAAAGCATTCTGAAGTACTGGGATAAAAATGTCATTCTTTGTTTCTTGTAGTTCCCATAATGTAGAAAGCGCCGTGTAAACATAACAGTAGACAGGGTCCTTGCCCCAACGAGTTTATAATGTAAGTGTCAAGTCATATTATTATCTGACAAATATTATACCAAGTTCCATGTGACAGCAATAATGTTATCTGCTGAAGCACGATTTCAATTTCTTTGTATGAGGGTTGACTCATTCCCACTGCATTAGCACACTTGTACATATTATTGTGAAAAAGTAACAATTTTATAGAACAATAGCAAACTGTATATTTCCACACAAATATCTGAGGGAGAAAAACATGGTTGTAATACTAAGAGACTGGTGGCAGCGTTATTATTATCTGCATCCCAGAATAAAGCAATTTCCAGAAATAAATTGGTACATAGCATGGATAGAAGATTACTGTTGTGTAAGTAAAATGGTATGAAGATTCAAACAGAAAACCAAGCTGGTAAAAGGAGCTTTGCCAATCAGAGCAAGCAAAATGTACATAAATCAGGAAGGTTGGGTCTATAAACATGAGAAATTGCCTTGTCAAGGCACTGGCTTGGGTCTCCAGAGACTTGGGTTCAATTCTTTTACAGGCTCGTTACATACGTTGGGCATGTCACCTAATCTCTGTCTGTCTTCCTTTTGTAGAATCGGGATAAGAGTAATCGGTCTTGAGCTCTCAGTCCCTGCATCTGCAAACAGTGACGCATGCACATACTTGATTTGAAATGTGAGTAGTCCAAAAAATATTTTCAGGACCAGGGCCTTATACTGTAAGCTCCTTGAGGCAGGAACCTTCTCATAATATATGGATAGATATCATTTAGCATGAGAGACTCTGATTCTAGACACAACTGCAATCAAATAATGAATATTAATAGGAATAGAAAGAAAGGTGCACAGTGTAACAATCAAAATACAAGCCCCTTAACTCTTTCCCCTATATGGCCAGTGTTGCATGAGGTTTTAACTGCACAACTCCCATTAAAAGCAGTGGAAATCTGTGGCTAAAAGCCCAGAGAAGGTACTGAAAGTATAATAAACATGATAAGGTTTAACCTTTTTATATCAGTTTGTATCGTCAAAGCACTGTACAAAAATTCACTAAGTAATCCCTCATGTGAGAGGGAAACTGGTCAGTATTATCCCCATGTTACAGGTGGGAAAACAGATGTAAATTATCTGACTGAGGCCAGGCTTACACTAGACTTGAACGGTCGGCTTAAAGTATGCAAGTCCAGCTACGTAGAATACATTGCTGGAATCAGTTTACCTTAAACCTAAATTAGTGGCATCCCCACTGGGGGAGGCCAACAAGAGCAAACACTCCTGTTGGCTTCCTGTACTCCTCCTGACTGCAAGGAGTACAGGCGCCGGCTGGAGCTGCCCTCAGCATTTGATTTACAGGTCTATACTAGACTAGTCAATCTCTGGCACGGTGAGTGAAGACGTGCCCTGAGGTCACAAAGCAAGAGAGCGGTAAAGTCCATATTAGATTAGAAATCAAGGATTGCTCAAATAAAAACTCAGTTCCTGGATAGTGAAAGAGTTCTATTTTAAGAGTGGGATAGGTGAAAGACTCATGAGGCTTGCAATTAACTGAAAAAATATACTGTATTCATCAAGCTGAGTGAGACAACATCTACAGGTTCAAACTGTAGGCTAATGCGAATAAAACAATGCACAGTATACCATTAAATGCAGCACGTCTCTCAGGCTTGAAATTTTTATCAAAGGGAATCCAGGGAGAGCAATTCTTGAAGCTGAAGAGAAATTAAACCTACATAGGGCTAGCAAGAAATGAAATGGCAAAAAATTAAAATACAGAACTCCTATCATTATATCTTTAATGTTTCCCCGCAATGAAGGTTTTCACCAGAGAATCATGGGGGATCTTGTGTAATTTAAGCAGAATCCCGAGGGAAATTATAGGATACATAACACCCAGAGCTGTCAAGAAAAAATGAAAATGTGAGTCTGTTTACTATTTCAAAGCCCTGTAAATTATTACATATGTTGATGTGAATGATCACACACTGCTCAAAATGTGAAAGCTTCTTTACTAGAAATTCTATATTAGATTACCCACCAGCGATGCATATACACATTTTATTAACTATATTTTCTAGTTTGTCATACTTGATCAAAACTCATTATTAAACTTTTGAATAATAATCATTATTATTTATAATATACATAGAGTTCCCCAAGTAAGATCAGGGCCCCAAATATGCTATACATTTTACAAACCTAGTGAGAGACAGTCCTAGCTCCAAAGAACTTATGGCAAATTAATATTATCTCAATTTTATAAGTGGTACAAAGGCAGGGCCAGCCCACAACATTTTGGCACCTGAGGCAGGGAGCTCAAATGATGCCCCCACACCCCCTCGCTTGGGCCAAAACTTTGAAAGGTCTCAATTCAGCCTTCTTCCTGTTCTACTCCTCTCGTGGCACTCCACCATCTCTGTGCATCTAGAGCAGAGAGAATACATATGCACCAGCAGCAGACACAATTTTCTGTACTCTGGGTCCTAGTGGCGCCCCTCCTCACAGTCTAGCACCTGAGGCGGCCGCCTCAGTTCACCTCATGGTAAGGCCAGCCCTGCACAAAGGCCTAAACTCCCGTATTAAGCAATTCCCCAAACTTCTATTAAACCTGTAGGCACTTGAACTTAGTGCCTAAAGTTTTACAGTAACTCTGGGCATGCACACTGCTGCCTCCCTCTAGATGTCCAGATGCCTGTCTCCTGCCTAAGGTCCAGAGTGATTCATAAATTAGGGGAAAAAAGGCATTCAGCCGTCTAGCTCATGTGGGGGCCACAAGTGAATTTGGACAAAGTGAGGCCCACCCTCACATGGGATGTGGCAGACCGCTCTCCACCAGCTGAGGAGATGGGATCCAAAGAGCAACCTGCCACATCCCAGGGATAAGCTTTAGCCACTAGGAAATGGGATATTGTGGTTGGGGCAAGGTCCCTTAGTCTCTCTTGAGCAGGGGGGCAAATCCCTATGTCTCTCACCCCCTAGGTGAACAATCTAAACACCAGGCCACAGAGTCATTCCTGAGATAATGCTTTCCCTCTCTAGCCCAAATGACTTATTATTCACAGTGGAATAGCTTCAGCAGGAGAGACAGAGGGTAATCCACATCACAATATTCTATATTCTTGCCTGAGAAGCAGAAAGTCGTGAGGGAGAAGCAGAAAGTTGAGGGAGGCCTTCTTTCACAGTTTCTTGTAAAAAAAAAAAATGCCTTAGGTGCCTATCTCCAAAGAGGGTTCCCAGCTGAGAACCATTTGCAGAGCTGGGTGTTTCTCTGTAGTTTGGACTAGGTGCCTATCTCCATGAGAAGGATAGGGCTTAGCATACACTCCTGTGGTCACCATCTTCCACTGACTAGCTTTGACAGCTCCCCACATAGCATGCTGGCTTTTGTCAATCACAATCTAATATGCATCTCTTTCCCCAGTCATTTTATAGGGAGCCTAGGCACCTAACTCAGGCTTTGTGAAACACAGTGTTGTTCCTGTGATTTTCTAGGTTCCTAACAGACAGGTGCTGCAGCACTACACCTTTGTGAATTTACTCAAGAGGGATTAATTGACCTATCCAAAGTCACATAGAAAATTTGTATCTGAGCTAGGAATTGTACCCACATCTTCTGAGTTGTAGGCCAGTGCATTGACCAGATGCCAATGCTTTCATTTTTAGCCTACAGCAATCAATACAGTGCCTCATGTTCAGAAACATTCTAAAATGCTTCATTTTTCTGACCCTAGCCACTGTCCACACATCATCCTCATTGACCCTGCAGATCACAGGGAGACTGTGTAACCTCTAGAGCCATGGGGAATAAGAAGTAATTGGGTCTCATCATGATTTTCCACAAGAGAGGTGCATATTGGCCAATACTTTCAGTCTGCAATCAACTTAGTTGTCTATTTGTTATTGTCTTGCCTCCATCTCAGCAATGATCCCCAAGGACATCAAGAATATCCACCAACTGGGCACCAATAATTCTGACATTCCCCAAACCATGCATCATACATTTTATACCTTCTTCTTCTTACCTTGCCCATTATCTGCTTCTGCTCCAGTCTCTTCTTTGTACTTTGTGAGTGGCCGGAAGGGGAAATCTACCTTGCCACTCTTCTTTCCCTACTCATCCTGTTGTTTCTTCGAGAACAACATCAATTGGATGTTTTTCCATGGCTGTGACAGTTAAAAATATGATGTTGTATGTAACTGTAATTGCTTTACTGGTACAGAGCCTTTGCGTTGTAGAGCTTTAAGTAGCAACAAAACTGGTCAGTAAGAAGACTGTTAGAATTGGGACTGAATCTAGGGCAGCAGCTGTAACAAGAAGACTCTTCCTTGTTTTACTCTTCCTTCTTATCCAGTTAATGTTACTTAGTTTTCTAAAAGTGCATGGTGGCTCTTAGGTTATCTCGGGACACCGGGTGAAATCCTGGCCCTGCTGAGTTATGCTTCTGATTTCAGTGAGGCCAGGAACTCATCCACAATATGTATATCCTCTTCTATGTTACTTCACTTGCAAATCGACTGAAAAGTTAGGGAATTCAAGAATTCCTGCTTGAAACATCTAATCATTCATTCTCATATAACTTCAACCACCCAATTGTCTGTAATTGTCACTGTCTATACTGATTTCAAGAAAGGCAATCTTTCAACTATTGGAAAGTCTCTCTCAATTAAAGAGTACATGTGCAAACCGTATAAATAGTCTTTTTTACAGAGGAAATGATTATCTGCTATTTTGCTCCATAGGCCTAATACCTGCCTGACATGTAGCTGCTGTAGATGTAATTTTTCCATGAGTGATTACTCTGATAGGAAAAAATGAAGATCACTTTCTAGACCTCTTTATATTTACCTTATTTTTTCCCACATATCCTGCAGCAGCTTTATCTGTACATGAGTGTTAGCTTTCCACAAAGGCAGTAATTTCTGCCTCCTGGAAGTAGCATTTGATACCATAGCCTTGGATGAGAGAGCTTAATTCTGACTAGAGAAGAATATGAAATGGGGAGATGCTTCTAGGAATATCTACCACAATACTGATTAACTCCTTATCTTTTAATTTATCCTTTCATGGGTTACAATTATGCATAAGACCTACACTGGAAAGAAAGTAATGAAGGGGCCTATACTGCCACTGCTGCTGTTTTAAAGTTTCTGAATTCATCAACAAGTCCTCAGGGGCAAGTATCGGACTCCTTTTTACTATCTGCATTTTCCCTTTGACTTTTTCCTTTTGTCCTCTTTCAGCTGATGCACTAAAGTTTTTTATGACTCTTTTGACCATAGTATCAAAGAAATCCTCTGGGAACAATCTGTCCTGAGTTTCTTCCTCTAAGTGCTCTAGACCAGACTCCAATACCTCTTCTGTAAAGATAGAGCTCTTTAAGGAAGAATGTGAATACCTAAGACTTGGTTGTGTCTTAGTAACCTTTTCCCCTTTTTATTTCTTAAATATATTTTCTGGTTCTAGTTCTGGAGAGGAGGAGGGTGAGGAAAGGACATACTTCTGCATTAATCACTTCAACTATATTTATAAAGACTTAGCTAGTTTCTTCATTGTTGGTTAGGCACATTCTGCCCAGAATTTTGATAATCCATTAGCCATCTCCTTGTCTCAAGAAGAAATCTTGTGTTTTTCCCCAGGTCACAAAGATATACCTTAACATCTTAGTGCAAAGCATTTAAAAACCTCTTGTTAATGGTGAGGCATGTGCTGAGTAAATGAGGACCTAAAGGTTCCTTGGCATTATGTATATCTGTCTCCTGAGTACACTGTCTATATTTGGATTTAAGGAATAGGGAGTTTATAATACATCTCATTCCACGGTGTGTACTGCCACTCACTATAGGTGATATTCCTTCACTTCTAGTCCACTTTCTTCTCCTTACATCAGAGTCCTGAATCCAAACTTCTCTGTCTAAACAGACATCAAGTTGCTCCCTACTAAGCAAAGGTTTGTTCTATATCATGCTGGCCATTCGTGTTTTGTCCATCTGTTCCTTTGCAATTTTACAACAGCCTGGGGAGAAAGAGCGAATCCTTGTTGAAGCAAAAAGATAGGAAATTTTGCTGCACGTGAGAGATTATCTTGCTTTTCATCTGTCAACGAGAGACTTGTTTTAGTGAAAGTCAACAATTAAAAGTTGATGCCAGACTTAAGCAAGAATATGTTCAGAGTTTTTGCTGAAATGTTTTTGCATCATTTTGCTAACTCCATTTGATGCACTCACTCTCAGCATCATCCAAAGCAAAGTGATACAAATAAAGGTTGAACCTCTCTAGTCTGGCATCCTCAGGACCTGACTGGTGCCGAACCAGAGAATTTGCTGAACCACTGGAGGTCAGTATTGTCTAGCAGCATTACCAACACTTCAGCTGCTTACTGGGCTCTTAGAAGGCATTTCAGGGTAAATTAGAGCTAAGTAACAGCACAGAACACTGACAGACAAGACTGATGGCTGTAAACAAACGTTATGGGACTGTGGGAAACTTGACCACACCGATAATAAGTGGACACCTGGCAAACTAAAATCATGCTGGACCATGGATGTTGCTGGACCAGAGAGTTCTGGACTAGAGAGGTTCAACCTGTATTAGATAATGGACAGGTTACATTGTTTAGGAGAATACCAGCATAATATCAGTAAAGGGAACTTCATGATTTAACTTCTAGGTGGGAATCAGGAGAAACTTCTAATGATCCAACCCAGCATTTAAGCACATGCATAAACAGATGTCAATGGCACATCTTACATGCTTAAAGTTACACACATGCTTTGCTGAATCAGGACAAAATACAGAACATATTTGATCTTCTTTAAAATATTGTACATTTTAAATATACAATTGTTTCCTGTCCCTCACTCATTGGTAATACTACTGTTTCATTCATGTCTATGACAGAGCTAGTAGATCCTAGTCAGATGCACTCTTCTGCCTGCATTAATATGTGGGGAACACTAGAGTTTATGAGCTTCAGAGGGGTAGCAAAGTTAGTCTGCAACAGGAAAAATGTAAAAAAACAACCAATAGTCTTGTAGCACTTTAAAGACTAACAAAATATGTAAATGGAAAGCTCATCATACTATCTACATGTTTTGTCTTTAAAGTGCTACTAGACTATTTGTTGTTTTTTAATTTTTTACTGCTGTTTATGTTCACCATAGAGACAGCACTGATTTCATTGATGGAAAAATGGCTTGTAAAATTCTGGGGGAGGAAAACTTAATTTTTTCCCTCCCTCAACTCAAGGTACCCATGACTGCACTCCAAGCTACTAAAAAGAATATTGCTGAAAAGCTTTCTGGCTCTTAACATGTTTCTTAAATAAACGATAGATTCAAATCCATCTTCTTGCCCTTCCCACCTTCCCCATAGTAAACATAATTCAAGACAATTTAAAAATTCAGGGTGGTTGCGATGCTTTAGAATGCTTTGTTTTCCTATGCTCCTTCACTAAATCCAGGTAATAATTTTGCACTTTTATTTTATTATCCATAGTGATTAACTTTAGCAAGCCAAAGGGCATGCACAATTCAAACAGTAGTAATTAATACCGAGCATTGCAGCAAGTGACATTGCTTTCCTGTTTCCTCCACCTGCTGACTGCCTGCTGTCACCTTCCTAATGCTGTGTCCATCTGTTGAAAAATTACTGCTGAAATTTTCCTTTTTTTTTGGAGACTCATAGACCCCCTTCTGCTGCTGAAATATGTGACCACTCAAATTACCACACACAGTCCTGATAATATTTTACATAGTGATCCTAATTCAGAAACATATTCTATTAATGTCAGGGCATAACTATAATATGTTTAGATTAAGGGCAACCCTGAAGTAAGACTGAGCAACAAACTCCTCCTTCCATCATGAGGAAGATATGCTTTTCTGCGCTCTTCTACAATTCTTGCATGAACAGTGGGATGTAAGAAAAGGAACAGGTCTTCTAAATCAGTGCCTAGCCCAATGCAGCGTTGGTCTATGACTAGGGATCCTCAGTACTACAGCAATACAAATAATAAATTACTTAGCTGCTTTTGAAATCTCACTTGATCTTCAGTCATTCAACAACTAAGAATTTTCATTTTTTTCCACCAGAGGGAGCTCGCAAAGTCCCATTATATAACAGAAAAGTATTGAATGGCAAAAATGTTAACTGTCTGAGATAAGGAATAGCGCATTTCAAATAAACTATTTCCTGCACAACAGCTACAACATTTCAAGAAAACTGCAACACTTGATTTACTATTTTCACTCTGAAACAGCATGGTAAAAACCAAAGAGTATGTAGAGCTTCTCTCCATGTACTGCACTCTTCTATAATGGGAAAACCGAAGCATGCTGTTTTGTTAATCACACAGTCAGTTTATCAACATGATCAAGTGAATAAGGGGATAAAATGAGTAATGAAATTGTAATGTTTGGCAATAGACTCCATTTCACAAGTGTGGTCAAATATAAACAGTCTTGCTAATACCCTTCCTGTCAATACCATTTTCAGATACAGTTAACGGGTTATTATTTTTAGTTAATACAATTTAGAGAAGGATTAATAGATTGGACAGCACAGGAAGGTATATGTATATATGAATATATATATATTCTGATTACTCCATAGAGTTGTCGTTCACTAAGGATCTGCTTGAAATCCAGTACTATTCAACAGTTTCATTAATAACTTAGATAATGGCCTGGAAAGTATGCTTTCAGTCCTACACATCTATGATCGTACCTACACACGCACATACATACACATCTTAATTTTCCCAAGCACTCTACTGTTCCTGCCTCATATGCTTATTCTTTAGTTGAAATACTAATTTGGATAGTGTTATCTCTCTCCTGCAAGGAAATTAGCTTGTAAAAGTAAAATTTTATCTCCAATCATGCCTCATTATAACCCCATTCAAATCTTTGCTCTCCAATATTATAAAATAAAGGTTTTTCTTTTATATTGCAAATACAGTTGCCATTTTAAACCACACAATAGTAATTTACTTCTCTGAAATAACCTTTTTTTTTTAAATGCTGTTTGGGTGCAATATATCTTTTAAATTGAACATGTTAGATCCAGAGCCATGCAAAGGGTATAAAGCTGCAGCCATATCATCCTAAACAAATAATGTGGCATTTCAATTACAAAGAAACAGAAAACACAGTCATCTAATCTTACAAGTAAACATATAGGGCCTGAGTCATCACTGCATTACTCCAATTATACCTCACTGCAGCACAGATGAAGTCAATAAAGTCACATTACTGTGAAACTAGAGTAACTGAGTAGAGAATCAGGCTGCATATTGTATGTTTTCTGCAGGTGACTTTTCTTTTCCATTTTTCATAGATATAGATATGTTCAAAACATGAATAATGTTTTCCAGTTAAGCATGAATAATCCGATCCAAAATTCCCCCCTTTGCTGTTTCTTTTATTCTGTAGGTTTATATGTGATTCAAGTGACCAAGTTCTGTGGCAGGACTATATTTACAAACACCTCAACAAGAACCCTGGCCCAAATGTCCTCCCAAGTTGGCTTATTCCAATGGCTTCTGCCTGGGTCATCTGCTGACCCTACTTCTTTCTAATGCTCTGCTACCTCAGGGCATCACACCTACTATTTATCTAGCTGTCATGATTGTAATAAAACCTTCTTGGTCTGGTTAATGGAGAAAATCAGCAAAATAATTCTGCAACTTCCATTAGGTTGCAATTCTTTGTTCTTTGGTTGACATATTCTTTCAAATAAAAAACGCTGCCCATTTATTTAAATGAAAATTTCCATTAAAAAAATCACTTCTTGCCGTTAAAAAATATCCTGTTTTTTAATATGAAGCTGAAACATTTGCTACAAAGGCCTGGAAAAAAAATGGAAATGTTTTTCTTTTGAAATTTCTAGAAGATTTTTCAGTCAGCTCTGCCCTCCACATTGGTTCCTAATGGCAGATGCCCTGTTAGCTCATAATTCCATGATCGGAGCATAATTTAAGTGCTGAGTCCCATATATTCCCCTTTCCATGCATAAAATAGGCAGAAGAGACAGTCTTACTTGCAAAAATTGATGCCCTTTAGTAACCCCACATTCCATCACAGATCCTACCACAGTTGTGTGACCAGAAATCTGTGACAACAAGCTCCTGTGGAACCCCAGGATATTCAGATACTACAGATCCATCTTTCTTTCCTCTCAGACTTCCTGTGCTGCTCATAGGCCCATACAGCACAGGCAACATGGTCATGTTCTCTGCTACTCTGACCCCACCTGGCCTTGTGCCTGTGGTCTGCACATTCCCATTCTGTATATTTTCATTTGCATGTATTGTATATTTGCTGCAGGTAACTTTTGTTTTTAAGTTTTCAAACATTATGTGTGTGTATATTCAAAACATGAATAATGTTTACACTCTATGAAGTGTAAAGTTAATTTGAAGCACAATCTTACAGCTGGAAATTATGCAACATACATCCATTCCTCAATTCCAGCCTGCCCTACTTCTGAGATCATTCATATGTAACCTTAACATTTTGATTGCTCTGGGGCTAAGGACGCTACAAGGTGTGTAGAAGTGGAAGAAAACTCCATGCATTGTACCTGGATTTCTTTCCCCACAGCTCCCTCTCCTGTATTATATGGAGATTTCCATATATTGGCTCCATGACATGACATACAATGGAGGGAAGCAGATGCCTATTCATTTAAGACATGTCCTACATCAGTAAGTCAGAGACAAATAAAGTTTTATATGTGATAAATATAATATGACTGTATACAAGTGCTTGATCTCTGAACACTCAAACAGAACCTAGGCATCCTGAAACCAGAGAGAGATAACTTTCTTTCTTAGGTTTTGTCATTGTGATCCTCTAGAATGTCCACCTGAATAAAATAAGCCCAAGAATTTCACTCAGACATTCCTTAGTATCAGATGCTGTTCTCTTAACTACGGCATATACACCATGTTCAAGATTGAAGCTTTTAAGATGAAAAACATTACACCATCATCTTCAAATAACTGCCATTTGGGCCATGTCTTCCAAAGACTAGAATGTCTTTGCTGGATTTCCTCTCCCTAGCTTGAATTCTCCATTGATCCTACTCAAGACTGATTTCTCCTAAGTGCAATGCCTTTGATCCAGTTATACATTTCTCTCTTCCCCTTGCCACCAAAAACTGTTCCATGGTTCAGTCAGACATGAAGACACTATAAAATTGCCTCCAAGGCATCAGAAATCTTGCCTCCCCCGGCCCCACTGGATCACGTACAGCAAAGAGAGCATGAGAGGGAGTTTTATAAGTGTACATTAAAAAAGCCAAGGAAGATTTATAGTAAACTGTCTGCAAATGCAAATATTTTTAAAAGCACATCAATAAGATGGGGAGGTTAAAACAGCGGGGATGATTATTAAAATATTTTATATTTACACTTTTAAAGGCTTTTTATGATCAGAAATTGCTGAGGCCAGCAAAACACATCTGGTTTATTTTTATGAGAGATCCCTTACACTTTATGACATGACTCATGACAGAAATAATCTTGCCATGAGAGCCATCTGTCATCTGCAAAAATAAATAATGTACTTGTGGTTTGACAACATTATGCCATCCAAACGATATGCCAAACCCTTTGGAAACAAAACTCTTCAGATCATGTTTTCACATCTACACTAAAATCCTATACAAAAATGTCTGTGTGAAGAATGTGAAGGTTGCCCATTTAAGCACTCAAAAATCAGGAAATAATGGGTGAAATCTCATCCTCAAAGTTTTCCCATTGACTACAGTGGGACCAGGATTTCAGCCCACTGTACTACAGGTGTTACAGAGATAGGTTCATGCTATACACAATCATAATACTCTTCCTAGTGTGCCTCCTGACCTATGGCACAGTATTTAATGGCATCCCCACATTCTGTTCACAATAAAAACCTACAACTGTGGATACCCCTGTAACACTGTAGGCCTTTTCATACAACATATCAATCAAACATCTCAATTCAGGTTCACTCCTTACATGATATTTTTCCCTACCTTATCTCCCTCTGCCTGTTACCTCAGGGATTGAGGACTCAAGCCTTGGTCATTCAAACCACTAGTATCACAAAAGTATCACAAACTATTATATATCATGCAATAGTATCCAGTCAAGAATCAGAGCCCCCTCGTTCTAGGCATTATACAGACATACTGTCTCCAGGGTCCCCAAACCCCAGTTCATATAAATATTCTTCCATCTGTAAGTCACCCTAAATTTGCCATCAATGAGATGAAGCTCCCACCGTGCACAATAAAACAGTGATCTTCAGGACAGGCTGCAAAATCTGTTCTAATAACATAACTTCCATCATCCAACCAAGATCTTTCTTATTCTTCCACATCCCAGCCTTGTTAGCCAGTTATAGTACACTTTGCACGGGCTCCCTTATCAAATTACCCCATTATACAAAAATGTAGGGGAAAGGGAGTAGGAAAATATCAACCACAAAAATTCTTAATCCTGTACTCAACCTCCTTAGGGCTCACTCCCCCATCCCTTTCTGACACTTCAAATCCTGCCCCCTCCAAAATAACATAAAAACTATGCCTTAATATCAGCCCTCATATTCATAGAGGAAAATAATCTACGGGTGAAGTTAACCCAGCCACTCTCTTAGGGTATGTCTACACAAGCTCGTTAGTTTGAGCTAGGTAGGTGAATGAGGGCAACCGGAGTTGCAAATGAAGCCCGGGATTTAAATATCCCTGGCTTCGTTTGCATCTTCCCGGGCGCCGCCATTTTTAAATCCCCCTTAGTCCGAACTCCGTGCCCGCGGCTACACGCGGCACAGAGTAGGTAGTTCGAATTAGAGATCCTAATTCGAACTACCGGTGCCCCTTTAAGAATATGATATAGGTGTGGGTACTGGCAATAGCAGGCTGGCTTGTAGCTGGACACTGATGAGGTGTCTATCTGCAAGAAGCTCATAAAGCAGCACTGGGGAACCTCCAGTACTCTGGCTGCACACACGATTCACCAGGGATGCTGCTAGCTCCCAGTGGCCACAGTTCACTCTTTCAGTTTTTCCTAATGTCCAACCTAAATCTCCGTTTTATGTAATTTAGACTTATTGTTTCTTATCCTATCCTCAGAGGTTCCGGAGAATAGTTTTTCACCTTCCTTCTTGTAACAACTTTTTAGATACTTGAAAACTATTATCATGTCCCTTCTCTGTCTTTTCTAGATTAAACATATCCAGTTATTTCAATCTTCCCTCATTGTTCTTGTTTTCTAGACCTTTAATCATTTTTGTTCATCTTCTCTGGACTATCTCTAATTTGTCCACGTCTTTTCTGAAATGTGGCACCCAGAACAGGACACAATGCTACAGTTGAGGCCTAATCAGTGCAGATTAGAGTGAAAGAATTACTTCTCATATCTTGCCTACAACATTTTTGTAAATGCATCCCAGAATGATGTTTGCTTTTTTTGCAAGTGTTACACTGTTGACTTATATTTAGCTTGTGGTCCACTGTGACCCCCACAATCCCTTTACGCAATATTCCTTCCTACGCAGTCATTTCCCATTTTGTATATGTGTAATGGATTGTTTCTTCCATTCTGTAATTGCCCATGAGGATACACCTAGTTTCCTCTATTTCATATTCTATCTGCAATCCTTTAAGCAGTGAGTGCTTATGAACTTGTAAAATATACTGCAGATACACTGCACTACTGTAGAAATCCCTTGATGCTGATTAATAGCAATAATAATGCACAAGCAATTGGGCTTTGATTTTTCACATTTGTTCTATGGCTATTTTCCCACAAGTTTGATTATAGGAGTGAAGGTGTTTAATGGAACAGGAATAACAGCAATATAAGGCAAGAAAAAGCTTTATGTACAGTTTTAAGAAATATTTCACTTTGCTGAAGAAAATGGGACACTGGAGGGAAGTCAGTGCATTTATGGCACTATGTTTGTACTGCATTGTCTTTCCTTTCTAGAATGTCTCTTACAAATTTCCAACTGCCAATGTGAATGTTCAATTGCTGATAGTGTCAGCTGCATCCTGGGCTACAGAACTGTGAAGAGGAGAAACTTGCATACATCTTTCTTTACATTTCTTAAGACATCAGTCCCCATGCATTTAATACAATTGTATTGCTTTGAAAATGTGCTCCAGCAAGGTTACAGCCTTCTACATAACCTCTTTTCTTTTTGAAATATGAACCTCGCTTGAAAGCTGATTCATTTCTGACTCCATTCCAAATGATCTTGACTTTACATCCCTGAGGAAGCAGGTATTTTATCTCAATTGTCTTGGATGGTCAGTTCCTGATCTACAGCTGCTGGATGAGATTCTCTGCTGTACAATCATCTCTCGTGAGGAAAGCCTTGGAACAAGCTGTCCTGTTTTCAGGGACTGCACTTCTGATCAGCTGTATTCCCACTTAGCGTTTTTAAGCTACAAAGAACTTTCTAGTTTGGCCTGATTAGAATGGCGTTAACCACTGAAAAGTGCAGCAGGATGAGATGTGGAAATAAGGCAATGAACCAGTAACTTGACAATGTGTAGATGTATCGCTTTTCATTCATCTCTTTTAAGGTGTCTGGTTTTTTTTCCCAAAAAATAATATCCAATTTGCATAAAATACAAAGTATGTTCCTGTTTTACATAAACCACCAGGCAATACAAATTCCAGCCTGAAGGTGACTAATAGGTGTTATCCTGTTTTTACCTGGTATTTTATATTGGAGCTTAATACAAACATACAATTTTAACAATCTCAGCTAGTTTACTCAACCATAAATTCATGACAAGAATGCCTACCTTCTTGACAATGACTAGTTTAGCTGCCAAACCAGACTTTTAAATTATTGTACATTATGTAAAATAACAGGCTAAAAACGGTCAGCTTTTGAAACACTAATTTCATCAAAATATCCTTAAAAGGATAATTGTCAGGTTTAAAAATTGACCTATCATTTTCATGCTATGGCCCTATGCTTTGGGTGCCTTCTAGCCCCTTTTTGTCACTCTTGCAATGCACATGTTGCAGTGCAGTCAAATCTGGTCAGCTGAGAATCCACCAAGTAAGGGAGGGCGGGGGTAAGCTTGCAGTCAGCACATACCTAGCATATCAAGATTCTCCTGCATTAGCCACCAACTAGCCATATTAGAGGGAGCTCTGAGAGGAATAGCTGGAGCCTGCTACATTCCAGCTATGCCCTGTCAGTGTACAGCCCCATGGTTGTTTTAGCCCATGCTGGGGCAAGGATTAGTGCATATCATCATAGATTCCCTAGTGGCCTCCCCTCTCTGCCATACAAAGCAGAAATGTGGCACAGATGTGGCACAAATGTGAAAATGTGGGACTCTATCTGTTCAGACATATTTTAATTATTTCCATTTCTATGACGCTGTTAATAATAATGAGACATGTAGTTTTAAAAATGAGCACAATCTGGGTCATTTTAACAACAAGAATGAGTTACTGCCAACCAGCTTGTACAGGTGTTTTATAGGGAGCCACATTGCACTGGACTATTATGAAAGAATAGCTGCAGAGATTTTTCAGTAACCACAGGTGGCCTGGATTTGGATTTATCATGTAGCTACCCAGTATTTGATTCACCTGCCCAGCCAGTGTGGTGCATTACACTCAACAATCTAAAATTCTCAGGATGTGCATTTATTAACCAATCAGAACTCCCTTTCCTTTTCAATGTCTTTTCTAGCTGCAGAATGATACACCATAAAATGTTAATTCTTTGCCCAGAGCTTCCAACAGGCATTGAAGATTATACAATTTAACTTCCCTGACTCATGCACTAGAGCACTAGGCAGTACATTCACACTTCACTTAGAATTCATCTTCGTCTGGAGCCTGTTTCTTTGGGGCAAGACAAACAATTAATTTGCATATTGCTGGCTCTGCCTGCTCCTCTGTATGTAAAACAACAAGCAGTTCCCAAGGCTGAGGAAACAATATTTTTACTCACCATACTGTCAAGGAAGGTGTATACACATTCAAAACAATGACAGAAATAATAGAGTCAGAAAACACCAAGGACTGAGATCAGAGTTCTCACAACATAGCAAATCAAAGTTTTAACACAAATTCTGTAATACCCATTTCTCCTCTACCTGAGCTTTTTCTGCTTCATAAACACTGGGCTATTTTTAGAGACTGCACTCTTACACCCATATTCTTTATTCAGTCAGTGTTTGTGAAAGCATAATTCCAGAGTGTACATACTTTTCAATGATACAGTTGAATAACAGACCCTTGTTTTTTATGCTGTCATATATACAACGGTGTATAAATATATTCTGCCTCCATTCTTAATTTTTATAAAACATCCTACTCACTGAGAAAAAATGATAAATGTAAACACTTGACAGCTGAAGCATTAGGCGGATTCTTATTCTGATTCATTTTTGTTCAGCCTACAGGTCAACCCTCTGCTATAGTCACTTGCACTTTTGAGTGCAATGCTAATAAGTGTCAGAAGATCTGAAACATATCTGCTTATTTCTGCTATTTATGCTTCTAACTTTAAAGGGACTATTAGTCTCTCGTTTACTACAAAATGTGGAGAGGGAGAAAATGGCAAAAGGAATGGTTCCCAACTGTTCTAAACTTTGGAAACCAGTTCAAGGTTTGAAAGTGGGTGAAGAACAGAGATCTTTCTTATTTTACCTGAACAATGTCACACTTCCTTTATTATTATGGATGCAGTTGGGCACTACTTTCTCCCACAAAAATTCCATTAGTTTGAGTGGAGGCCTGATTGGGTTAAGAATAAAGGATTGAATTTTTAAAAAATCTAGTACATATTTTCTTACATTTCTATAAATAACAACTGAGTTATTCTTTTCATACTTGGGAATGCATTTGCTTTAATGTTGGACTAAATGATTGTGGTGTGAAATTTGCACAAAGGTTCCAGGATAATGGAAACAACTTAGAACCAAAATATTTGCTGAGCAACCTTCTGGAAGACACTTCTGAAATCCAAAAACTGCCAAAGTAACTAAGAAAAAAAAAAGAAAACTGATAAGAGGGAGTGAATAAAGATGCATAAGCCATAAAGGACTAGGGATGTAAAATCCTGGGTAATTGGTTAACTGAATAAATTTGAAGTTTATTTCATGTTTAAGTGGTTAACCAATTAAGGGGGTCAACTCCAGCCCAGCTGGAGTTGGGTAGTGCTAAGGCTGGGTAGGAGCAACCCACAACCGCCAGGGACAGGGGCTGCTCCAGACGCCCGGAGCAGCCTTGCCTACAATGCACTGGGCCCACCATGGACAAGGGCTGCTCCTGCTTGCCACGTGCTGGGCCTGCCATGGACTCCCAAGGGGCTGCTCTAGCCCCCACTGGTTAACCTGAACCAGTAAGCATCTCCCATAATGGGTGCTGCTTACTGATTAACAGTTAACTAGTTAACCTTTCACATTCCTATAAAGGACAACTAGAAGCTGCAAAGCTTAGTTGTAATAGTGTTTTAATTTGTATTCATATCCAGCTGTCCTTGTGGAATATCTGTTATAATTAGAACTGCTAAAGTCAAATTAAAGGAAACCTGCTATAAACTCTGTTGATACAACTTATACAATGCACATAAAACAGAACAATGTGCAATAAATAGTATGTCTTAGAAGAAAAGAAAAATAGTGACCAGAATAGCAGCTGAAATCTAATAATGATTTAGTGACAGAAACCAACTCATTTATTACATAAATCTGTTATCGCACAGAGCTCAGCTATGGTTATCATATACTCTTGAACAAAACAGAAGTGTGTTGAGGTCCTGATTTAAAACCCAGTGAAGTCAAAGGATAGACACTTATTGATTCTAATGGGATTTGGATCAGGCTCTTTAACAGTAATATCTAATTGCTTTGAAGACATTGAGAACACTATTCCTGTAATTAGCACTGGATAGCACCAGTATTTAACAGATCCGTCTTCCTCATAAATGACAAATCACACCTCAAAATTGCTTTCACAGTGGTGACACCCTAGAGCTATACAAGACCCTGAACTGTCCTTCAGTTTTTACCACCAGAAACATTGCCAATAAATACTGTTCTGTTCCCACCTGCAGCATAGTCTAAATGAAGGTAAATAAGGCATTCATGCAAGAAATTAACAAATGGCACAAAATAATAGTGAGCTTCAGGGTGAAAGCTAGCAGTGTCAGAGTGAAAATCAAAAATCTAACTTAGTGTGTGCAATCCCAAAACCACATCTCATTAATACTGCTAAAAGCCCTAATATATGGATTGTCTGGACAGGCGCAAGCCAAAGCTAATAGTCATTACTCATATCAACGTCTTAAGATTGCATAGCAGATATGTTTCCAATCTTATCCTCGCCAGTTATTTTTTATATTTCTATGTCTTCCAAATGAAACATTTTGGTGTTGTTTACATCCTGTGTAAAACTGCTGTGTCCAAGATACTGAATAGAGACAGCTAAATGTAACTTTCACCATCCTATTGTAAGTGCTATAATGCAGATGCTAGTTTTTGCAAAATGGATTGTTATATATAGGAGACTAAGGGAGTTCCCTGCTACAAAATTTCATAAGTGAAGTATAAGACACTATGTAAAAGGTTAAACTCTGGGTAATATTCCATGCTGCACCTCTTCCTGGCAGAGCAAAAAACTCATAGCTCAAGGGAAAGAGAGGCAAAGGTCACTTTATGTCACCTTTGAAATCTGCAGGCTATCGCAGTGACTAAAACAGTTCACAGCTTAAATATCTTAGGGGGTTGCTCTAAATTACTGCACCCTGTTTTAGAATGGCTATGTGTGGCAGTGCCACACAGTATACCTATACAGCTACACTATATGCCATAGGCCCCCTTCCTCTATCTATCCCCAGCATTTCCCTTACACTGCTGCTGGAACTTGCAAGGGTACCTGTACATGCAACTTTGAGCTGTCTTAAATAGTGACAGTGGAAGTTTTCCACATTCGTTGTGGGACTTCTCCTGTACTTACACATCACTATATGACCACACAGGGACTGTAAAAGAGGTGAGACTAACTGCCTACAGTTCTTGGTCTCCCATCAATGTATGTGTATAGTTAAGGATAACCCTGCAGAAAGTTATCCACAAACTTAGACCATTTAACTTAGCCAGGAAACTAGATAAGAATTAGATAATAGCTCCATGTATACAGTTCACCTTCATTTGCATAGAACAATTAATATTCTAGTATCATAGAATAACAATGAACATGCAACTATAGTAGAAGAAGTAGCTACTCAAGATCCACAAACCTGCAAATCCCAGATGTCCCCATCAACTTAGGCATTGGCACACTTACAGCAGAATTATCCAGTTATATTGACTCTCTCCTCAGACCCTATGCTACCAGCACTCCTAGCTACTTTTGAGATACCACTGACTTCCTGAGGAAACTAAAGAACATCAGTGATCTTTCTGAAAACACCATCCTGGCCACCATGGATGTAGAATCTCTTTACACTAACATTCCAAACAATAAAAAAACAACAAATAGTCTGGTAGCACTTTAAAGACTAACAAAACATATGGATGGTATAATGAGCTTTCATGGGACTATTTGTTGTTTAAGTTTTTCCTGTTATAGACTAAGTTTACTACCGCTCTGAAACTTTTTATTCCAAACAATGATAGATTACTGGCTGTCAGAAACACTATCACTGACACCACTTCACACCTGGTGACTGAGCTTTGTGATTTTGTTCTCCCCCACAACTATTTCCAATTTGGGGATAATTTATATCTTCAAGTCAGCAGCACAGCTATGGGCACCCACGTGACCCCACAATATGCCAACATCTTTATGGCTGACCTTGAACAACATTTCCTCAGCTCTCGCTCCCTGGCACCCTTACTCTACTTATGCTACATTGACAACATCTTCATCATATGGACCCATGGAAAGGAAACCCTTGAAGAATTCCACAGGAATTTCAACAACTTCCACCCTACCATCAGCCTTAGCCTGGATCAGTTCACACAAGAGAACCACTTCCTTGACACTGTAGTACAATTAAATGATGACCACATTTCCACCACCTTATACCGGAAACCTACCGACCTTTATACGTACCTACATGACTCTAGCTTTCATCCTGGACACATTACCCGATCAATTGTTTATAGCCAGGCCCTAAGATACAACTGGATTTGCTCCAGTGCCACAGACAGAGACAAACGCCTATAGGATCTCTATCATGCATTCTTAAATCTTAAATACTCACCAGGGTAATGAAAAAACAGATTGACAGAACCAGAAATGTACGCAGGCATCAGCTTCTCCAAGATAGACACAACAAACACAATAACAGAACACCACTGGTCATCACCTACAGCCCTCAATTTTAACCCCCCCCCCCCCCCCAGCAGCATGTAATTAACAATCTACAAATTATCTTGGAAAATAATCCCTCACTCTCACAGAACTTGGGAGACAGGCCAATCCTCACTTACAGACAAACCCTTAACCTGAAACAAATTCTTTCCAGCAACCACGCAGCACACCTCAATCATACTCACCCAGGAACCCACCCCTGCAACAAACTCCAGTGCCAACTCTGTCCATACATCTACACAAGCAACATCATCACAGAACCTAACCACATAAGCCATGACATCAGAGGCTCATACAACTGAACATCCACTAATGTGCTAATGCCATCAATGCCCCTCTGCCATGTATATTGGCTAAACTGGACAGTCTCTATGGCAAAGGATTAATGGACACAAATCAGATATTCAAAATGGTAACACACAGAAACCTGTTGGGGAACATTTTAACTTGTCTGGGCACTCGTTAATGGATTTAAAGGTGGCTATTCTCTTCCAAAGCAATTTCAGGAATCAACTAGAGGGAGAGTCTGTGGAACTGGCCTTCAGATACAAATTTGACACTATATCTCATGGCTTGAACAAAGACATGAACTGGATGGGCAGTTATAGTCAACACCCAAATGACATCAAAAGCTAAGTATTGGGAACTTACAGCCCACACTATTAGCCACATTTAGCACAGACACTTTAATTGATAGGTCTTTTTCCTCCCGCCCTCCCCCTTCTTTTTCTGCTATATATTTGAACCTCTTACTCCATATTTGTCTTCTGAAGAAGTGGGTTGTACCCACAAAAGCTCATGATATATATTGGTTAGTCTCTAAGGCTACGTCTACACTGCACAGTTATGTTGGAATAAGCTATTCCGGAATAGTTATTCCGAAATAGCTTATTTTGAAATAGCACGTCTATACTGCAGGGAAGCCTCAAAAATAAGTCCAAGGCAGGCTTCCCTAATATAGACATGCTATCTCGATTTAGAGCCCCAGGAGGAATAACTTAGAATGGCCCTGGTGAGGGGCTATTTTGAAATAGCAGAAGTGGAGCATCTTCACCCCTTATTTTGAAATAGCTATTTTGAAATAGGCATTATTCTTCACAGAATGAGGTTTACAGAAGTCAGAATAAGCTGTCCATTATTTCAAAATGATTTTGAAATAATGGAATTGCTGTGTAGCGCATAGTTATTTCAGAATAATGGTCATTATTCCGAAACAACTTTGCTGTATAGACACACCCTACGATGCTACAGGACCATTGTTGGATTTTTTTTTAAGTTTTTATAGTAGAGGAAATAGGTAAAAACATTCTACAAGTGCTGTAGCCCCCATCAATGTTGTAGGATAGATGGCAAATTTTTTGTCTGCTAATACTGGTGTATTAAGGCCATATTTCTGCTGCACATATACCCCAAACCTTACAGAAGATGTATTGAGTAACTCATCCCCTGACCAACAGAGTTCGTCGGAACAATGTGTAAAAGAGCAAAGGAATGGAAAAGTTTGAGGGTATAGCCAGTATATCAGTGCACAGAAGAGATCCATTGTGCCAAAACTTTCCATGGAACAGCTGATCATATCTGCCACCCTCCCCATGCTATGAAGCAGCAAATGCAGCTTCGCTGCACACTGGCTATTAAGGATAGTCTCACTTAATCCTGGCACATTGAATCTTGGCATTGCTCTATAAGCCTCAACTTAGGTTTTAAGAAAAGAATGGAGAATAGAAAATGATGAAATGAAAGAGCCAGAAACCCTGAAACTAGAAGAGACAATGTATAAGATATTTTGAAATAAGCACAAAGCCAGTGTGTGGGGATAGTGACAACTACTCAAGAAGTCTGATTCATCACCTCACTTGCACTTTAGAAAGGGATCATTTGATTTGTTTTAATATATTGTCCTATGTCCTGTGTTGCAAAGTTATATTAGAGCTCTCAGAACCCCCTCAGGCTGAAATGAACACTAAGGAGCCTTACTACACTATCAGAAAATTTGACAGACCATGCTGACTATGACAGGAGTCCAGCTGAAGGTAAAATTTAAAAAGCACAAGAACTACAAGCTATTATTATCTCTCGGTCACAGAGACTAGAGAACACCTATCAGAATATAATAAACAAACAAGTCCTCCAACCTGCAGCCCTGAATTCTTTCAGAACGTCTTTCTTCCTCTTCCAGGAGCAATTGCTTTCATGGTCGATCCATGGAGAACCTATGTGGACCTCAGTTGTAATTAATTCTTCATTTGCCTGAGACAGTGTAAGACCTCTGCATATTCTAGTAAATGGGTTTATTTGCAAGTATTTTCACAGAAATTTTTACAGTGAAAATCAAAAACAAAAATTCTGGGAGGAATATAAAACCTCAGGCTTTAATTAAAGGAGGCTCTAGAAGGAAAATTTTCATTGTGAGCAGGTTATTGCACAAATGCCTATTCCAATGCTTTTGTGCCCCTTTCTCTGAAGCATCTCTTAGAAGGACAGGGGAGACAGAACAGTGGAGTTGCTGGATCACAGGGCCTATCTGGTACAGTTATTCCTGTATTCTTTTACAAAAATTCTAAAAGAATAAATGTGAGATTTCTCTTTGGTAAGTTGATTTAAAGAGTTATGTTCCCCCAATGAAAACTGTTGTTTCCTTTTTGCTATATATCTTTTTCTCTGTGCTTTTTAAATGTAAGTAGAAGAAACCCTTATAAAATTGTTAAGATTTGGGTACTATATCACTAACCACAACAACTGGTTCCTGAAATATAGTACTGTCCACCCCATTAATTGAAAACAAACTAATTACATTTCAGAATATCTCGCCAGTACAGGGGAGGCTGTCAAAGTTTTTTGTAAAGATGCATATTGGATGTCCCACATGAATATTATTTTAAGATTATGGAGTTTTCAAGTCATTTGACCTTGAAACTACTTTTAAAAACTACAGTGTGTATTGAAAGACTTGTTCCTTTGAAAGATCTCACCCAAACATCCGTTCAGTCAAAAACACACCAGTCATGTTGTGTAACATTCTCTCACTGGGTTTTTTCCCTCAGAACAGAAGGGTCGTTCCTTGCAAAGTGCTCCTTCAGGAAAAAGATAGGAAGAGTAAAGATATAGTGAATCTGAAAATGAAGACAACATAAAATCCTGTTTGGTATGTGTTTATTCTACACACCATTAGATAACAGCTAATCCTCATTTAGGAGCATTGCTAATTTCTCCCAGATGCATCACACCTTTATAGAGGTTCTCACATTCAGAGCCTGACTCCAACACAAACACTCCTACCAGGCACAGAGCTTTCTCTCACTCTGCTTTGGTCCCTCACTATGTTTATAAATGACAACATAAGAAAGTATTTTAATAATGTTTTGCAAAATGCTGGGTATATTTTGACTTCATTTACATTAGTGTATTAAAAAATTCCTACTGATGGAGTGACTTGATTCAATTTTTTAAATGCCTTCCCTTCTTTTCGGCTAGTGCAGCTTTTCATCGCCTGCAACAGTAATTTTAGATTCTACATGCAAATATTTTTCCCATCCCCCCTTTCTTGGCTCTATTCCCAAGATGTTTTTTTTCTTCTTTCATCTTGTCCCACATTTCAGTATATAAAAGCGATAATAGGAGTAATTAATGTTTAGCTGTTTAACTTCCATTTTATGCAGAGTAGACATCTGATTATCAAATCCACCCAATGTCTGCAATTGGACCATGTTCTCAGCTACACTTCCTCTCACTTACTATAGTTCATATTTTTTTCTGAATGACTTGCTTTGTGGTGTACATGATATACAATTCTCTATGTACAGCTTCAAAGTAAATGTGGGATATTATTCTATCTTCAAGGCCAAAACAGAGATGGGCTGTACCGTGGTTTTCTGCGGTGGGGGGAGACAATGATTGCAGATTCCCAAGCTGTATTCAGTAAAGCTAGTCAGCATCACTGTCAGCTTTGCTGTCATTGTCGCACTAAACTTCCCAGATGTTCTATCTCCATATGTCACAAAATGTCATGGTATAAGTTGGTACATTTTGTTTTCTGTGGAATGGGCAAACAATAATAAAACTGCCTCAGGAGCATATAGGCTAGCCACCAGCAGCTTGTAAAGGGGAGTAGGGTTAGGGCTTAGGGGTAGGGGTGGTGTGTGTGTGTGTGTGTGTGTGTGTGTGTGTGTGTTTTCTGGGAAAGAAGCAAACATCAGCACTTTATTTTTTTAATTAATAGCAGCGTTCATGCTGGTAGACATTTAACATTTGAATAAGAAGAGAAAGAAAGGGCCTTTTGTCATCTCGTCTGATTATCGAAGCTCCTTTTGTCTATGAACTACCGCTCTAGAGTCAGATTAGTTATTGACGGAACTAGTACAAATTTGTTCCTTGTTAATTTATCTTCTGGAATTTGATGTAGTGCCCTAGAATTAACAGCCAGCCTTCTGTGAAATAAGCTCTTCACTGGTGACATCCACCTGGAACAAGGTTTTACATTTTAAAATAAGTCCTTTCAAAACAGGGATTTTGACTCCTCCATAAAATTATGAAGCTTCTTGTTCTTGAGCTGAAGTACATCTTGTGCTATCTGGCTGGGTGCCTCCTTCTCTCTCACATTATTTTCATTTGGTTTTTAAAAAGCAATGTAGCAGCACAAACAACAATCATAGAGGCATATGCTCAACATGATGCCCATCACTTAGTCACTATACAGAAAGTCCTTTATGCTAAACACTGCCTTCTGTGCATCTATAGGAAGTGTCAGATAATTTGTTTATAAGAAGTTAAATAAGAGTATAGAAAAAAAGGAAATCAATCATCTCTCATTCCATCTTTTTCTGATTACTGTAGGGCTCATTGCTTGAACAGAGGGCACAGTTAAAATCATTATAATTGTGCCTTTACAATAATTAACTTTATTGTGGAATGTTAAAGGTTCAAGAATATTATCTACTTGCAATGCCTCAACTATCTAGTTTTTCTTTTAATTTACCAGTGGACTCAAATATTGGTTCTGTTACTTGTTATTTAGTTGAAACCCAGCTCTGGTTTTGTCTGTGAAATATTTTGTGATGTACCTGATTTTTTCACAATAGTATGTTGTTCAGCTGGTATTGGAGTTATATACAGAACTGAAGACAAGATATTGAGCAAAAATAAATGCTCAAAGTCACAGCTATTTGTTTTCAAAGAAAGAGATATTGACCCTGTGACAATGATTTATTTCAGTGACTATTTCATTCATGTCATATGATTCAAATGCCATAATTTAGTATTGTGGATTTTGCTACTTTTAAATACAGTACCATTTTTGAACAGTTGTATTCTTATTGTTTAGAGGACAAACTGTATCTGTGCTTCAACCAATTGGAAACCAGTTCACTCAGAATTCTTTTCCATTTGCCCTCAGAAAGATACATTTTTCCTCTGTGTAAACTTGCAAAACCATCATCAGAGTCTAGTGGAAGAACAGTTCTTTCATTAACTATATTTTATATTGATTTACCTTTCTCATCATATTCTTAGTCAATTCAAGACAAGCAAAGAAAATCAATGAGGGGACATTATGGAAACTTTGTTCCTACAGAGACTTATCATCACTATGCATAACTATTTTAGGATAGGAAAAACTTAAAAAATAATCAATAATCTTGCAGCACCTTAGAGACTAACAAAAAATGTAGATGGTATAATGAGCTTTCATGTCATGGGTTGTGCCCATGAAAGCTCATGATGCCATCTACATTTCTTGTCAGTCTCTGAGGTGCTACAAGACTATTAGCTGTTTTTAAAGTTTTTCCAGTTACAGACTGTCACGGCTATCCCTCTGAAACTTATATTTGGATAGCTTATTTCCCAAATTTCATATTGCTATAAAAAATTACAAATGCTCAAATGAATGAATGCAAAAAGGAAAAACATTTTGAAAACCAGTATTACAACTTGGTATAATGCTTCTGTTATTTTAAATGTAACATGCTCTTATACAGTATATCTCCCTGGGCCACAAATACAGGCTGATGGGTGTGCTACATGCTTAGAGCCAACAGGATTGGAGTTTTAGTTAAGGCAGTAGAGGCATGCTTTTAGATCCAGAGGACCTTTTGGGGCTCCACAGTGTTGATGACTAACCCAGAAGCATTGCATGACATAAGGATGTAATGGGGCTCATTGTTTGGACCACGTGGCTAAAACACGAGTCAAATTCTGCTGGCAGTTATACCTGTTTGTTCCCACTGAAGTCAATGGATGTTGTGCAGTCATACAGTGAGCATAATCCAAAAGTTCCTTGCCCTTTTAAAGAGCCTACCAGATTGAAAAAAAAAAACCCCACTCTACATACTTAAAATGTGGAACACTAGTAGAACCAGTAATATCTCTGTGTGGCAGAGCCTTTTAAAGTATATGCTTTCTGTCTTTGTTAAAATTTATAAATCTCTTATTCCAGTAAGTAAAGGCTTACAATAAATTTTTTGAATTATATATCAATGCAGTAATGAGTTCCAGAAGATGTCCAATGAATCAATACATGCAAGAAGTATAAAGGTAATAAAATCACTATAGGCAAAAATCATTAATAAGAAGAGAAGTGAGCAAGCTGGTTTATATAAAGTACTGGTATTTTCCATGTACCTAATAAAAAGTTACCCTGCAGGCAGAAATGGTCTCATGTTATCTCATAGAGAATACTTAAAATAAAAGTGGGTCTCATTAGATGACAACTAAGAAAATAATTCTCTCTTAAAATGATATTTGATTATGTTAGAGTAATAATATATTGTGCCTACAGGTATATTTTCAAAGAAACTTCTTGCAGAGGAAAAACGTGCAGCATTATAACAGTACAAGAGGTAATTCACTCCTCTTTCTCATAAAGATAACTTAGGAGTTTAAACTGCCCTTGCTAAGCATCTGTGACTTTTGTTGGGATCAATGGGGATTACATAGCAGTGTGCATTGGAGAATTTAGTTAGTTTACTCTCAATGGAAAAATTAGGCGACTTTAAAGATATCACAGGTCATGAGCACAAGGAATTTTAAAAATAGGATGTGCTAATCAAAGGGAAAATGAATTAGGTTCATTCCACAAACTACTAAACTGAACATTCTGAGCTGAGAGTTTGGAGCCACAGTTACGAGGCTGGTAAGGTGATATTTTCAAAAGATTGTAGGGGTCTTAGGTGCCTAATTCTTTTAATGTTTTCATTGACTGCAGTTCACTTCTTTGCCACTGGGATTTATTTTTTTAGACAATCATTAACAAAAGAAGCTCCATAGAAAGTTAACTTCTGTGTCTATTAAATGAGAAGCTATGCATGATACCAGGACAAGAGGCGCAAGATGACCAAATGAAAAAGAGGAGTGCAACAATGGCCATGGTATCCCTCTGACTTCATTTGAGATCTCAGATTCATCAACCTAAAAGCAGGATTCCTTAGCCATGCCACTGGCTAGAAGTGGGGAATGACAACACAAATTCTCAGTGCAAATTACAATTTAAAAAGAGTTGAGAGAACGTGATCATTGTTGTTATATAGGGAGAGTTTAAGAACAGGTCACCACTAATTAAAGCTAATACACTTGAACCTCTTTAATCCAGCAATGTTGAGAAATAGATGATGCCAGATTATGGAATTTTCTGGACCATTAGTGTTCACCATAATGAAGGGTAAACAAGTCTACCTTTGAGAGAGGGTGGATGCAGGAGCATGCTGTGAGTGGGAGTGCAATATCTGGGAGGGAGGGTGGCAGGAGCACATTGAGGGTGTGGGGACTTGGCGTGAGCGAGATGTGGGTGGGGCATTTACCTAACATCCTGCTCCTTGGGGCACAATTGGCTCCGCACCCCCTTGTTGTTCCCAAGCCTGCTGGACAAGCGCTTTGCTGTGCTGATGTTCCCCCAGATAGAGTCACTTCTTCCTCCCCCTGCCAGGGTCCAAACCATGGGTGTTCCCACATCAGGGACACCTGGATTAAGGAGGTTCAAGTGTACTTAAGATAGGAATATTCACTGAGGAACCAGTTTGATCCCAGAGCTTGTCTACATGGTAGGGTAATGTGCACCATGGGGGTGTGATTTCTAAAGTGCAATATGCTGTACATAAATTTGTCCTTGTAGCCCCTGCTGGTGCTCACTAAATGACTGAACCAGCACGGCATTAAAGCACAGCAGGAAACATTTAGTAAACACCAGCAGTGTTTACAAGGATCAACAATTGTGCAATGTATTAATGCACTTTAGAAGCTGCATGGACCAATGTGCTCCTATAATGCGCACTACCTCAGTATATAGACAAGCCCTCACTCTGAACATCACAAGCTATGAAATTCAGCTAAGGTTTGAACTCTAAACAGCTTGTCCAGTTGCACTTAAGTACTACAGATCATTCAAATACACTGCTGTCAGAGCTGAGTTTAATTTGAATTTCCTTGTTTTTATCAATGTATTTTAATTTTTAAGAAATACCGTGGTTCCTTTTTGCAGCAGCATACAAAATATAAAAAACAAGTAGCATTTTACATTTACATTTAAGTTGTACCAAATGTGTCATTAGAATCAATGTCAACAGAAACATTATTGTTCTTCAGCACATGTATTACTAAGTCTCTGAAAAGCACATTTGTCAGGATTTGTGGACATTAAGAACACAGTATCAGAACTATACTGAATTTGTTTACATTACAATAGTACAAAAGACTAGCCTATTACATCTCTGTCATAGCTTTTTCTCTGGAGGTGTATATGACATGAACTAATGATGTTGACCAGAAAGATTTTTACATGATACATCTATAGAGTCATTATCTTTGAACTACTGGTAACTGAACACCTAAAGCCTTGCTCTTGCTCCCCTGGCCCTGGCCCCACTATTCCTCTTTCCTTGAGGCCCCATCTTTTTCTGCCTTTTCCCCGAGGCCTTGCCCCATTCTGAGCTTCTTTCCCTGTTGCTCACTCCTCTCACCTCCTCCCCACCACATTCACTCACTGGATTATGTCAAGGAGTCTGCCTGCGAGTATGATACATACCTATATAAATTTATAGACCTTTATGTATATATGGTTCCACAATTATGTATTTACCTGTTTGCATCCTTTGCCTCAGCACCTGGGCTCCTTATATTAATTAAAAATAAACATGAATTTCACAAAATATAGGTCTAAAGTGACTTAAAAACTGTGCATTCTAGATTTAAAGGTCTGGATGTTATTCAAAAGCTTGAACATAGAGGTATGTCTTGTGACATGCATTAAAGCTTGCCAAACTTATGGTCTAACACACGGCCAGAGAGAGTAGGTGCCAGATGTGTTGGATCCAACAGTCTGGCTACGTTGCAGTCAGAGGTGTGATTACAGTGTGAGCTAGCAATTCAAGGATGTACCCAGGGGGAGCAGGCTAGTTAGCACATCTCATAACCGAAGCCTATGCAACCACTTCTTCACTATCATTTTAGTTGGTCTAGCTAAATTAAAACTATTACTAAATTTCAAAGAATAGCAGTGTTGACCTTGGTGTCTTGGTCAAATTCAGTTTGGATAATTATATTTCCTACATCCACTCCTCCTGCCTCCCATCCAAAAAACAAAACAACAAAAACAAAAACCCTGTTCCCTAGTGTTGCTGAATACTGTTTACTCAGGTATTGCACTTCGCCCCAATATGGGTATTATATTCAACTCTGCCTTGTATCTACTGCATGATTCTGGACACTGACTTTAACCTTAGCCTTCAGTTTACTATAATATCTGTAAAGTGGCACCTATTCCCAACAGGATGTGGTGAGAACTAATTAATATATCTATAATATTCATGTGATAAAGTGGGCTTTACTCATGACATTTTATACCCTAATAAATCTGGTAGTCTCTAAGGGCATGCCTACACTAGCAATTTTTTTTGAAATAACCAAATTTGAAATAATAACTCCTAAAATAACAAAATTGAAATAGTGTGCCCCCACTATGGGCAGGCTCTATTATTTTGGACATGCACCTCAACTTAGAGTACCACAAAGCACTGGGGAGTAATTACTTCAAATGACTGGGGATTTGTTATTTCAAAATAGCAGCAGCAGAGCATCCAGACTAACTCTTATTTTGAAATAACTATTTCAAAACAAGCATTATTCCCTAAGGAAAGCAGGAGTACAGATTTTGAAATAACCAGCCCATTATTTTGAAATAAGGGGAGTTGTTATAAATAGTGTATATGCTCCGCTTGTTATTTCAAAATAAGGGGAGCTATTTCGAAATAACTCCCCGTTGTAGACAAGGCTTAAAGTGCCACAGGACTCCTTGTTGTTTTTGCTAATATATCTATAACAACCTGTCCATCTGTAGTGATTTGAAATAGAAGCCGCTATATTAATAAATACTATTTTAATTTAAGTGAATAGATTTAAATAGTGTTATACAATAGAATTCTATATTTATAGCAAATTAACACATATGCATCAACTAAAATATGTATAATCCTCAAATTCAGCCATTGCCAGTCTAACTATTAAAGTGCAATAGCTACTTATATAAAGTGTTTTTCATATTTTCTTCTTTAAAGAAAATTATTATTAATATCTTCCCTTTTTTAACTGACCTTTATACTACTGTACATTAAGCAAATGAGGGAATTACAGAACTGAATTACAAGTGAGAATATGTGGTATCCTGGTAATTTTATCTTCAGAGGAGTTTGGTGGGTTTAATCTGAGAAGCAAAAAATGTTACTCTCTTTGGGCCAGTTTCATGAAAATCAACTCAGCTCTACTGAACTCAGTGAAGCTACAGCTCATATGGAAGCTGATCTGCATCTTTTACCATTTTTTGTTCTCCTCTTCTACACTACTTCCAATTCTAATGTATAATTTTAGATGATATTACCAAAATTTTACCCAGTATTCAACATGTGGGCATACCATGCACTCATATAGGGACATCATGATATTTTCTGTTTTATTATATTTTCCTTTCCTATAGTTTGTAACAGTCTGGTAGCTTCTTTGACTGCTGCTGTACACTGAACAGATGTTTCCAAAGAACTGCCCATAGTAACTCCAAAAATCTCTTTATTGAGTGGTAACTAATTTAGACCCCATCATTTTGTATCTATAATTAGGATTATCATGTTTTCCAATGTACATTACTTTGCATTTATCAACATTGTATTTCATCTGCCATTTTCATTCCAGTCATAGAATTTTATGAGATTCCTTTGCAAATGTTTGCAGTCAGCGTTAGTCTTAACTATCTTGTGTAATCTTGTATTCTCTTTGCTAACTCATTATTTATCCTTTTGTCCCAGATGATATATGAAGATGTTGAACAGCACTGGTCTCAGTTAGGGATGTGCAAGTGTAAACGTCACCATAGTTAACCAATGAGAGTGGGCTAGGGCCACCACATTTGGTATGCAGCTTCCTCTTCTCCTAACTTAAACCAGGCTTTGGTTATGCCAGGACAACCAGAAGACTTGGAAAAAAGACTATTTTCCATAACGGACCAAAGGGAGAGGCTGCTGTTCAGAGGAAAGTTATATGAGAGTGGCCACTAGAGGCAGTGAGCCTGCAGTGGAGAGCTATCTTGCAGAATGTCCACTGGATGCAGCCGTACCACCATGGGAGTGGTCAGCTGGTCTGGGGCTCTGCCATGTTGGTGGGTGAAGGTAGAGCTTGGGGAGGCAAACCCCCAGCCTTGTCACCTGCCCCGCCCCTTCTGCCCAGGTTCGCCCCCGACAGGAGCCAAGCCGCCCCCCTGCAGTACCATGGGGAAGTGGAGCAGTGCGCAGCCCCAGACTCCCCGGCCCTGGAGCAGGAGAAGGTGGGTGCTCTGGGCAGCAACACTCCACTCCAGGATGCCAATGGTAGGTGTTCTGGGGGCAGAGTGTGGGTGTGGCCAGGCTGTCAATGCTTTCCCCTGCCTAGCATACCCACCACCCATGGGCTCCACCATCTTGCCTGCTAGCACACCAAGTAAGTAACCCTCTGCCCCAAACCCTTTCCCCACTCCTAGCCCTTGGCCACAACACTGGAGGAGGGGGAGAGAAAAAAGGCCCCCGGTGGCCAAGAGAGGCTGCTGGGAGAGCAAAGGCCCATGTAAGATGGGATCCCCTGCCCTGAGCCCCTCCTCACTTCCCAACCCTCACTCCCCAGCCTCCTGCACTCCCCCCAAATCCCTAAATCCTTGCCCTGACTCCTGCGCCCCCGTCCCACAACCAGTTCCCTGCTCTGAAGGCAATACTGGGTAAGTCTGCTAGTATTCTATAATCAAGGAATGATTCTCAAACTTTTACATAATACACCATTTTTTAAGGTTAACTAGGTCCTCTCATGGACCAATTGTTCTCCCAAAGTCCCAGTCATAAATGCACACTTGCCCTGTGGCAACTAAAGACCTTGATTGTTTTGTTAAAGTGATATTAGAGCTCCACAAAGGAGAGAGAATGGAAATATATATGCTTTAATGTGAAGGGTGAAATGGATTGATTACATTTCTGCTCCTCACTATACATACACCAACACAATTAGAAGCGTGTAGTCTAGACGTAGCCTATGGGTTAAGTTGAAATTTTCCAAGAAAGCAGATACTTTTCACCAAACAAACAAAAAACAAAAATCCAAACCCAACTAGGGATGTAAGTGATTAGTCAACTAGTCGACTAGCTGATAAGCACATGCTTACTGGGTAGTGAAGTAGTGATTCGACTAGTTGCTCCCTCCCCCCCCCGCCCCAAAGGTGGGGGGGGGCAGGAGCCAGTGCTGGAGAGAGCTGGCTTAAAAGCTGATTCCCCCCAGCACCATCTGGGGGGCAAAGGAGACAGAGGTATAGCGGGGGGATGGGTGTGTGCTGGGAATCAGCTGATTCCCGGCTCATTCCTGTGCTATTCCTGTCTTTTAAATGCATTAGGAGCCTGGCAACTCTTAATACATTTAAAAGACAGAGCCGCAGTGGGGTTAGCGCCTGGGGCTGGGGGCTCAACCCACTGCGGCTCTGCAGTTTCCCCCCTTATTGTCTAATCGAGTAGTCAATGGAAATTCCATCTGCTACTCAATTAGCTGATTACGTGCAATGTAACTTCCCTAAACCCAACATGTTGTTGAGTTGAAAAGTTGCCAAGCTAATTCCTGTCAAAAGCCAGTTTAAGTGGAAATGTTTTGATCAAGCCTAATCAGTTCCAAGTCTTCCCTCATTGTCCATAGTCATGCTGCTTTGTTTTCTTTTGTTGCTTTGCACTTTGGTTTTTCCCTCCCACGTGTTTGCCTCGTATGCACTTAATTTTGGTGTCATCAATCCTGATCATGGTTGCATTTACATCAAAGTAATTTGTAACAAAACAAAACAAAAAAGTCCTAGATAGCAAAGTAAGCAGGTAGAGACATATAAAGAGCTCTGCATGAAAACTGATACATGTTGAATTGGAATTTTTTGACAGGATGGGACTGCATCTTGTTTGGTAGCTCATGTTTTACCATTGTAATATGAGTATTGTGATGTGTAACTTATGCCACCATTACATCCCCTCTCAATTTAGTCCCCAAACTTTATTGTTGCTGTGCCCTGGTCTTTCTTAGTATTGTAGCACAGACAGCAGATTGTGCCATTGCTGGAGATGTCTTGAGGCAGGAGAATTGAGGGTGTTTTAAATGTCACTTAAAACTGCCTCATTTTTATGTAATGTTTCTACTATAAAAGAGTTAGAGTATAACAATTGGTTTATTCAGAGGGGAAATATCTGCTTCCTGTGCACTCTTCTGTGGCATTCAGAAAACAGCTGTCAGACAAAATAAAAATACATGATAAAACCAACTCATCTTTTTAATTGATTTTAATCTAGCTGCATCCAGCCATAAAAAGCTCCCCATTGATGGTATGGCAAATAATGTGAATGCAATTAGTTAGCAATTCAGTGTGCCTTCCAGAAAACATTTTCAAAATCTCCTGCAAATAACTTTCTGGTATTCTAACCAGCAAGTTGTTGTTATGGGCTGTATCAAACCAACTGCTCTTTAGCTCTGCTGCTTGTCAATGAAATTCATAATGTAGCCCAGGTCAAGGGAACACCAACTTTTTTTTTTTACACTTAGAATTGTATTGTAATTGACACAACCCTGTAGCAAAATATACATATCTTACATTCATTAGAGCAATAGAAATGGACAGATCCTCAGCTGGAAAGAATATAAGAATAACCATACAGGATTAGACCAAGGTCCACCTAGCCCAGTATCCCGTCTTCTGACAGTGGCCAATGTCAGGAGCATCAGAGGGAGTGACCTGAACATGGAAATGTATTGAGTGATACTTCCCCTGTCATTCAGTCCCAGCTTCTAGTAGTCAGAGGATATGCAGAGCATAGGGTTGTGTCCCTAACGATCTTGGCTCATAGCCATCGAGGTACCTGTCCTTCATGAACGTATCTAGTTCTTTTTTTGAACCCAGTTAAATGTTTGGTCTTCACAACATCCCTGGCAATGAATTCCACAGACTGACTGCATCTTGTGTGATGTGCTTCCTTTTGTTTGTTTTATAAGCTTGCTCCCTATTAATGTCATTGGGTGATCCTGGCTTGTGTGTTATGTGGAGGGGTTATTCAGTTTCTCCACACCATTGATGATTTCACAAACCCTGATCACATCCACAATTAGTCATCTCTTTTCCAAGCTGAACAGTCTTAGCCCTTCCCCCTGCCCGCACACAATCAAACCCTGACCTTGCTTTAATTTATGATAAGAAGAAGCTGCATACTATATATGGTGGTCCTAGTTCTTACCATTTAGGAGAAATTCTTGAACAAATAGATGGACAGATAGACAGACAGACTCACTTGCTCTCAAACCCTCTCAAATATATAGTAGACAGAGATATAGAGTTAAGGGACTGTGTGATGGGGCCCTGCGACCCTGCACTGGACCCCTTGGGGCGAGCGCCCTGCTGGCGCTGCGGGGGAGCACTTACCGGCCGTGCGCCGGATGCTCCAGGGCCGCGGCACGGCTGCGGAGCACGGGCCCCGCCATAGAAAGGGGGAGGGGACGGCCCCACGTCACGTTGGCGTGGGGGCGGGGCTATGCCGGTGATGTCAGGATGACGTCCTGCCCGGCGCTGGGGGCGGTGGGAGATTTAAAAGCCTCCCAGGCCGGAGGAAGGGGGTGGAGGAGCGTAGGGGACGCCGACACCGGGAGGGGGAAAGGCACCCGGTGAAGTCTCCCTTGGGAGCGGCCGGCGAGGTGCCGGGTTGGCTCCCGGCAGGGAGGTGGCGAGCCCTGACCAGGGACGCCAGAAGGGGAGAGGAGAGAGGAAGTAGCCCAGGGCAGGGAGGTGAGTTTAGCCCGTGGGCTGACAAGTTTAGGCAGGCAGCCCTGTCATCCAGATTTGGACCGCAGCATGGTCCAAGTCCTTAGGGCCCTGGGCTGGGGCCCACGAGTGAGGGCGGGCCCGGTCCCCCCTCTCTCCTCTATCCCGTGTAGAGGAGCAACCTGAAAGGATGCCAGCTAAAGACAACTGACCCCGCCAACCGTCAAGGAACTTGCCGGCGGGACATAGGAGGGCGTAACACCCAAAACTGGGGGACGAGGGACCCAGGGCAACGGGCCGGCCCCCACGTGCACAGTCATAGACTGCAAGGGTCGTTTAATCTAATCCCCTGCCATTAGGCAGGATTTGTTATATCTAAACCATCCAAGAGAGAAAGCTGTCCAGCTTTACTTTGAAAACATTCAGTGAAAGCGCTTCCACAGCCTTCCTAGGCAGTCCACTGTACTCCCAATCTTACAGTTAGGATTTTTTTCCTTTGTTTTATTGTAAATCTGCTATATTGTAGTTAGAACCCATTGTCTCTTGTCCTGCCCTCTGTGGCAAGAGAAAACAACTTTTCTCCCAAGTATTTGAAGTTTTATATGTAACCTTGTGTGATGGATAGGAGGAGTGGTGGCCAGCACCCGGTGACTAAAGGGTTAAACTCAGGTAGATAACGGGGATTGGCAGAGAGCCAGAAGAACCAATGAGATACAGTGTTGAAATTTGAATTGTACCTTGACTGTTTTCTTTGTGAGGAATTTAAGCCAGGAGAGGAGAGACACAGAATGATTTAAACCCAGACAGGACTACCATGCCTCCAAAGAATTTGGGGCATGGATGAGGACTGAACCAGGAAGGGATTGTGAGTAAATAAAAGGAAAATCCTGGGTATTTTCTTTCTTTTGGTTGTTTGGTTAAACTTCTCTGTGTGAATCTATGCCTCTCTCCCTCACTCACCATTTAAATTACAGCCCGGAGAAGTATGATTATTTGTGTTTTTTATCTGTTTTTTTCTTAGTTCTCTATAATACCTAGCAACCAAGTTCGCTTTATCAAGTATAGCTTTTTGTTTTGTTAATAAAACCATCTTTTTTTAAGGTGATGATTTGATTCTTGTGTCCTGGAAGGTAACAGAAGTTCGGTGTGTGTCTGCCCAGCCTTGGAGGTCAGCTATCAGAGATAGTTTGTTTTTCTGTGCTTTTTGCTTCTTTTCTCAAGATCTCTTAGGGTAAAAGAACTTGGGATACCCCTTGGGAAGGAATTCAAGTGTTCCTTTCTGTTTTTCAGGGTTAAATCACTTGATGGTGGCACCCACTCCCCAAAGTCAGTAAATCTGTGACTCCAGGGAGTTTTTGTAAGCAGAGCCTAAAGAGGCAGGGTATTGAAGGTCCCTTGTGGGTCCCCATCTTCTGCACTCTGAGTGCCAAAGTGGGGAACAGCCCCAACACCCTAATCTCTTCTTTTCCAAAGGTTAACATACCCAGTCCCTTCAGCCTTTCCTCATATGGCTTCCCTATCCCTTTGATCATCTTTGTTTCTCGTTTCTGGATCCTTTCCATTTCTTTACATCATTTCTTTATATTGGTGACCAAAACTGGACACCGTACCACAGCTGAGGCCTACCCAGCACCAAGTAGAGTGGTGCTATCAACTCCCAGGACTTGCATGCGAGGCCTCTGTTAATACAACCTAAAAATGCATTTGCTTATTTTGTAACAGCATCACCTTATTGACTCATGGTGAGGTGTGATACACCACAACTCCCACATCCTTCTCAGCAGTGCTGCTGCTAGGCCAGTTATCCCCATTCTATATTTGTGCATTTGGTTTTACTGCCCTAAGTGTAGCATCTTACATTTATGTTTATTGAATTTCATTTTGTTGTCTATAGCTCAGCTCTCCAATTTATCAAGATCCCTCTGATTTTAGCTCTACCCTCCAAAGTGTTGGCAACCCTCCCAGCTTTGTGTCCTCTGCAAATTTGATCAGTATGCTCTCCATTCCTATATCCTGGTCATTAATAAAGATACAAGACCAGACCATATCCCTGTGCAACCTCACTTGAGATCTCCCTCCAATCTGACATCATTCCATTAATAGTTACACTTTGTTTGTGGTTGTTTTACCAATTATGTATCCACCTAACGGTAGTTCTGCCAAACCTGCTTTTATCCAGTATTTATCAAACTGCCATGAGGGACTATGTCAAAAGCTTAGTTGATGTCCCAGAATACGATGTCCACTATATTCCCCCTACCCACCAAACCAGTTTCCCTGTCAAAGAAGGAAATCATACTTGTTTGGCATAGTTTGTTCTTAGTAAATCCATGCCGGCTGCTAGTGATTACCTTAATCCTCCAGGAATACAGAAACTGAATATTTTATAAATTGCTCTATTACCTTCACAGGTATCAAAGTCACACTGACTAGTCTATAGTTCTGCAGATCACGCTTTTTCCCCCTTTTAAAAATGGCCACTATGGTAGTCCTTCTCTAGTCTTCAAGGATCTTTCTTGTCAACCATTTGACAAGAAATATTATAGCTAGTGGCTCTGATTTCTTCAGCACCCTGGGGTGAATAGCATCAGGCCCAATGGCTTGAATTAATTCAAACTGGTCAGAACATTTGTGACATTTTTTAAATTTATTCTGAGTTGCATCTGCTCCCCTTTATTGTCTATGGCAGCGGTTCCCAACCAACGGTCCACAGACCAGTGGCGGGCTGCGCACCCCTGCCTGCTGGGCTGTAGCACTCTGCCAGGCCACACCCCCAGCTGCTAATGAGCCCCACCCACTGGGGAACTCTATTTCTTTTAAGATGCGCACCTGCGCATGCACTAAAAATTCTCTTCCACCCTCCCACGCTGAATGGTGCTGTGGACTGCCCTGGTGTGCCACGGCTGGAGCTGGGCCACAGTGATGCTGTCTCTGGTGAGGCTGTCCCTGCTGGGGAAGCTTCATTATGGCACTGGTTCTATCTCCGGTGGCAGCCACGCGGCCCAGCCGGTGGGGCTGTGTGGCAGGTGGCTGCCTCGTGTCCTTCCCATTGTGGGTGGCGTGTTGAAGATGAGGGAGCAGAGCCTTTGAGGCTATGAGTATCCCGACCTTTATCGAGGAGGATCTGGTTAGAGGCCCCGGGGAGCCGCGCTGGGTGTCTGCAAATTCTGCCCCTCCTCCAGCAGGGCCCAGCTTCCCCTGAGGGGTCTCCCCTGCCGGCTCCGGCCTGCACTGCCTAATGCAGTGCATTAGGCTACTCCCTAATGCCCTGGAATACCGCAGCTGGCAGCGCTGGTCAGAGTTATGTGAAGGGGCCGGGCTCCCTCACTCAATCCAGCAGCTGTCGGGGGGCTAGTACCGCGCAACTGACGGGTGGGTGCTGCAAGCCTGAAACATGCACGGGCTAAGTGACCCTACACCTCTAGGCCCTGACTGTTAATTGCCTAAGAAGAAACTCTCGAACCACCAGAAACGTGCACCCACCCCTGTCACTTATGCCACAGACACTGCTGATCCCATGTGTGTGTTTGGGGCTGGGATGTCACCAGGTCTGGCATGGCAGGCAGGGATGGGGTCTCTTCCCGGACACAGAAGAGAACTTTGCTGCATGGCAGGAGGACCGCGTGGAGCCCAGCACAGCAGCCTTAGAGCAGCCACAACCTGGGCAGCAATGCTCAGCTGGCAGCTGGGAGGCAGTGCAGAGCTAGGTGAAGGGGGCAGGGAAGGCACTAGGGATTCAAGGGGTGCAACTAATGCTGAGGGGGCTCTGGGACTGGGGGGCTCTAAGAGTTGGGGGCCTGGCACTGGGGAGCTCTGGGGGAGGGGCTAGTACTGGGGGGCCATGGGAGCAGGGCTGGCACTGGGGGACTCTGGGGACAGGGTTAATATTGAGGACTGGGGTTGGCACTGGAGGGGAGACTCTGGGGGGCTGAGTGCAGGGGACTCTGGGGTCAGTGACTGGCACTGCAGGGTAGTGGAGGGGTGGGAGGGCTCTAGGGGTTAGGGCTGGCACTGGGGGGACTCTGGAGGCCAGAGCTTTTGGTGGATCGGTATTATTTTATTTTCATATTCATTATTTGCATAATGAATATGCAAATATGCAAATGTTGCTGGTCCACCAAAAGTTTGTGAATAGGTTTGTCGGTCCCTGGTAACAAAAAGTTTGGGAACCACTGGTATCATAATTTTCTTCGTCATCTGGTCTATGTTACTTTTTGTAAGAAGACTGAAACAAAGAAGATGCTGAGCAGTTCTGCCCTCATATCATCTTCCAAAACCAGCTAAGGTCAGCTGAGCAGTGGACCCTCAGCATCACTCATTTTCTTTTTTATCTGACATATTTGTTTAATCCCTTCTTGTTGCCTCTAATATTTCTTGCCAGCTGTGACTCATTCTTTGCCTAGGCTTTCCTGATTTTGTCCCTACAAATTGATGCTATTCCCATGTATACTTCCTTGGTGACAACCTTCCTTTCATTTCCTATATATATCCCTTTTGGGTTTTAGATACCTGAAAAGCTCTTTTGCAGTCACATTGGTTTCCTGTGGCTCTTCTTATCTTTCCTCTGAATTGGAAAAGCCTGATGTTGAGCCTGTAGTATTACATCTTTTAGAGACTGCCAGCCCCCTTTCACTCCTTTTCTTCCTTATTGGTCTTTCCATATGACCTTGCCCACTATTTCTCTGAGCTGATTGAAATCTGCTTTTCTGAATTCCAGTGTCCTTGTTTTGCTGTACTAACATCCTCCTTTCCCTAGGATCTTGCATTCCATGAGATCATGATCACTTCCTCCAAAGTTCTTGACCACCTTAACATTCACAATTAATTCATCCCTGTTGGTAAAAAACAAATCCAAAATGGAACCCCTCCTCATTATTTCCTTACTTTTCTAGATCAGGAAGTTTCCCGCTACATATGCTAAGAACTTGCAGGACATATTATGCTTTACTGAAATAGTCTTCCAGAAGATATAAAAAAAAGTTAAAATTCTCCATTAGTATTAACTAGTGTGTTAGCTAATCTTTTTGTCTGCTTGTAGAATGCTTCATTTACCTCCTTTCCCTAATCTGGTAGTCCATAATAGACTTGCATAGCACAAATTGTGTAGCTTATTCCAAAAGAAAAGTGCTGTCTAGATGCACCCCCAGAGACTTCTCAATAGATGTGTTGCTCACTTCCTCTTGAACCTTTGAGCAAGTGTATACACATATAAATACAACCACCTCTTCCTTTTCCCTTGTATCTTTTCAGAACAAGCCCTCTCCATTAATGTTGGTATTCCAATTATGGGTGTTGTCCAGGTCTCAATCATGACAATTAAGTCATAATTTTCTTTCTTGTATCACAACTTCCAGTTCAACTTGCTTCCCATACTTTTTGCATTGATATACTAGCACTGAAAATATCTTGCAGACTTTCCTGTTGCTTTTCTTCTTGCCTCTTTAATGCAGTTGTGGTTTCTAGTTCCTTCTTCAGCATTTAGTCCCTTTCCATTGACTTCATTCCTTGAGTCTAGATGAGTTAAGTTACACTTCCAGCCTTTTATAGTAACTGTAGGCTAAACTGTAACCCTTTAACCCAGCCTAAATAATGTGCAATAAATGCACTAATGATTGTTTCTTAAAACGATATCAGTGTGACCTGAATGAAAACTGAATAAATGTGATATGAAAGTCATTAAAAAAACAGGTATGGAAAGTCATTTTTACAGTCAACTTTCCAACTAAAACCAAATTTCTAATTCTGTTTTTTTTCTATAGAGCACATGCCAAATCTGCTCCATAAGCTTAGTTATCTGACAATATGCAGAGTTATTTTATGACTCTTAATTAGCAGGGTATCTTAAACCTGGGTAGAGAAAATAGAAGTATGCTGGCATTCTCTGGATCTAGTAATTTTAACTGTCAAAATCCATTAGTAAAATATTCAAGGTCTCTGTAGTTCTCCTTTCTTATCTTTCCCAAATATGTACAAGTGTAGTGGAGACACTAAGCTGCTTAATTCCTTCTTAATACAGACTTCCTCTTTATAAGGCAGCTTTAGCACCTGTCTTATCACCAGATAAATTGTGTCCTTCACTCTGTTAATTACAAACATCCTTTTTAGAAATGAAGGCCATCACAGGAGCTGAACTTCTGTTGAGTACAAAACCATTTTGTAAAGGTCCTTATCTCCACAGGTTTTGCCACTTAACACTCTAAACAGAAAGAACAATGAATTCTAAACAAGCTCTCTACTAGAATCTTTTATTGGAGTGTCATTAATAAGTTAGATAAGCCACTCTCCTGTGACTGCACTGACTTATTGTGATTGTGGGGTCTTCCAAATTGTGCAGCCCCTTCCTCTTTCAGATTTAGTACAGGGCCAAAAGCTGGCCCAAATTAGATTCTCAGATCTCCCCTTCCCCCTTCATTCTGGGTCCATCCTTTTATTAATATTTTCTTCCTGAAGCAAAATGGTAAAGCGGCACAGGGGAATTGGGCATACATGAGATCACCACTTCTCAGTATCCTGGAATATAATCACACATTATCTCAAATGAAGGACACACTCAAATTCCTAGAGTGGAAAAGCTTTGATACTAGGTTCATTGATTTTTAAACATATAATAGAGAAGTTTTAACATATTTAGGCTACGTCTGGACTTGGGGGGGGGGTGGTTTCAGAAAAATATACGCAAATTGCGAACCTCAATGTGCGTATCTTTTTCTGCTTTTTTTTCAGAAGAGGCTTTTCCAAAATTTGGCCCCATGTAAATGGGGCCAAATTTTAGAAAAACCTCCTCTTTTGAAACATCCCTTATTCCTCTCACAGAGGAATACAGGGATAACGAAAGAACACGCCCGCTTTTTCAGAAACTGTTCCGAAAAAGAAGATGTGTTCCCTGAGCATGGCAGAGTTTTTCCAGGATACCTCCGGTATCTTGAAAAAACTCTGCCGTCTAGACATAGCCTTAAAAATCCTTGCCAGACAAAGATCAGAAACAACACAATAATCAGTAAATGAGAGACAAAGTGCCTTGTAAAAACTGTTCCATGAGAGAAAGAAAGAAAGAAAGAAAGAAAGAAAATTTGTGAGATAACTAGCAGCTAGAGGGTGCCTATGAAGCAAACAATTATATCCTCAATGTGTAGTCATGAGATACAGTAAATTTGGTTCTAAAATGAGGACCCATCCCTCAAAATGGTCTAGCTCTTTCAAGACTAGATTTGCAATAAATATTTCGATTGTGTAATTGACTTTATATCTTATCCTGTGTAACTCAAGCTTGATTTTTTTATGCACCAGAGACTTATTGAACACAAATCGCTAATGCAGTTTGTTCTATTGGCACTCACAATCATGATGTACATGAACTTCATATAGAACCATCCCTAGTATCCTGTAATTCAGACTGATTACTTTATTGACTTCTCTTGCCAATTAGCTCTCTTCCTTGTTCTTTGCATGAATTTAACCGTAATCCAAAGTCACTACTGTATAATTAAAAATGCATTTGTCATTAGCCAAACAGGCCAATGACAAATAAAGTTATGGCTAATTCGATCTCCAAATCCTGAAAAGGATAATCTTTATTTCTGGCATGATGCTGTAGTCTGCTTAAAATCTAACATTTGGTACAGCTTCTGAGCTACTCCTTTCAGCCAAGATCTAGAAAATGCTGCAGCAGAGGATTTTGAATGTCAGAAAAATGATGGTGAAATGAGCAGAGAACAGAGTTTCAATTCCTGCATTACAAAGAAAAGTCATGAATGTCTATCACAAAAAGTCTCTGTTTCTCCCAGACTAACATTTCCAGGAACAAGAATATTTACATTGGATAAATCCTCATCTGGTATAAACAGGCATAACGCCATTAAGGTCAATAAATCTACACCAGTGTACAACAGCTGAGATTCTGATTTTTGGTCTTCAGTGTCTGTTTGTTTCCTGTAGTTGTGAACATAAGAACATAAGAACATAAAAACCGCCAAACTGGGTCAGACCAATGGTCTATCCAGCCCAGTATCCTGTCTGCCAACAGTGGCCAATACCAGATTACAACAGGTAATCCTCATGTGATCCCTCCCCTATCACCCACCTCCAGAGAAACAGAGGCTAGGGACACCATTCCTACTTATCCTGGCTAATGGCCATTGATGGACCTAACCTCCATGAATCTATCTAGCTCTTTTTTGAACCCTGTTAAAGTTCTAGCCTTCACTGCATCCTCTGGCAAGACATTCCAGAGGTTGATTGTGCACTGAGTGAAGAAAATCTTCCTTTTGTTTGTTTTAAACCTGCTGCCTATTAATTTCATTTGGTGACCTCTAGTTCTTATATTGTGGGAATATGTAAATAACTTTTCCTTATTCACTTTTTCCATACCAGTCATGATTTTATAGACCTCTATCATATCTCCCCATAGTCTCCTCTTTTTTAAGCTGAAAAGTCCAAGTCTTTTTAATCTCTCTACATATGGGACCCATTCCAAACCCCTAATCATTTTTGTTGCCTTTTTCTGAACCTTTTCCAATGCCAATATCTTTTTTGAGATGAGTACTCAGTATTCAAGATGTGGGCGTACCATGGTTTTATATAGAGGCTGACAGTGTGAGCCTCTATATATTTATATGTGAGCCCCTGAGCTTCTTTATAGCCAGTGGTCAGTATCCTGTATTGAAAACAACAATTTATCAATACTGAATGGCTGACAGGCCTATCTATTGTCCTGAGAAAAATTAGAAAGTCAGCAAGTTGGACCAGTTCTTTAGATTGGTATAAAGCTACAGAACTCCAGATGAGGATCTAGCACAATATATGGATCAAGCTAGGCCATTTTATTGACATTTTACAGTATAGTAGGCCTACCTTTTCAGTAATACTTATAATGAAAACTCCCAAGCCAGCAATAACTAATTCTAAAAATACAAAAGAACTGAAAGTAACTTGCCAATAAAAGCCATGGGGTGGCTGGACTTGCCTGTAGAAAGTTTCATACTTGACTTGCTGTTGTTGCAACACAAACAAACAAACAAAAAGAACATGCCTATTAGCCTGCATGACATAAGGTAGCAGACTCAGCCCAGCTCCTAGTGGACAAGTTGCCATATCAGAAAAGAGATAATGCCACCTCCACAACTGGCACCCTTGATGACACTATCAACAGAGATGCCAAGATGGAGGATACCCATTGGCCTTATGATTACAGAGGTCCACTTCATATCCAGTTTGAGCATATTAGTGGAATGATGTGAGGGAAATTAGCTATGTTAATGCCCATGGCACACAGAGAAACAGAGTAGCTCAGTCTCCAGGGCTGTAGGGCTGACACCTTTCACCAGAGCTAAACTCCTGCCAGTGCTAAATTCAGCAAGTGGTAGAATGTACATACAATATATTAGCTACAGAACACTGCTCCAAAATGGTAAATCAAGCTGAAAAATAAATCATGGCATACTCCTCCACTTCATCTGGAAACCTTTTCAGGGAAAGAAATGGTACAACCATATTTTAAAGCTAGTTCTACTGTGTAACAAACCCTGACAGATCAGATGTGATACACTGAGGGGACACAAACAGAGTGAGTGCTGTTTCTTTGAAAAGTGAAGAAAATCTTCAGTAGTTCTCAGCCTCTGAGTTGTAAACCTCGCAGGTATCAGCCACAGCTCCATGATCTGATTCCTATTCCCTAATGCCAGCTCTTTTGTTCAGTTCTTGCACTTGATGCAAGAACAGGGTGGAAACAGTGTCTCTAAACCAACTTTGCTTTGCACTGCTAGTATTCTGGGATAGCCAGGGGAATGTCTGCCCACCCCAGTGCAAGTTAGAGCCACCTCAGGCTGCTGTCCTTCCCCTGGCCCACCACATCCATCTACTTACTAATTTCCCAAACCCAGCCTGCCCTTGGGCACATCCTCTACTCCAGAGGCTGCAAGCAGGGTTGATGTTGAATCCTAAGGCTAGTCTACACTGGCTGGGAAGGCACCTTGTCCAGATGGCATGTGCAGGGCAGCCAACAGATTTCACTGGGCCCTGGGCAAGGTGGAGGGGCTGGCTGCAGGGCCCCAGAAGGAGTGGGGCCTCAGGCAGAATGGGCAGGGTGGAGTTTAGCCTCCCCAGCCAGCCCTTCAGTACTGCCTGGCTTCTGGCCGCAATTTACGGGGGGTGGGTCTCCAATCGCTACTGATGATACTGTAGTAGCAGCAGCAGCCCGGAGCCCCGAACCCTTTTAAATCACAAGGCCCCAGAGCAGCTGTCCCCATTGCCCCCCATGTTGGCAGGCCTGGGTGTTTACAGTGGGATCATTCCAAGCCCTTAAAGGTCCCTTTCTGCTGACAGAGCAGCATAAAGAGGCCTTAGGGTAACTGAATCAGGCCCATTGTCTTTGACCTTCTGCAAAGGTAGATTTACTCAGTCATTTCTCCTCAGATACCAGGAGTAATTTATTAACCATTGTGGAAGTTACCTCGGCGCCTCCTTAGAACCATTATGAAATCAGAGACCCATTATTCTGGGATTCCACTGAGGTCCAGCTGTGAGTAACTCAATGTGAGAACATGGTATTAAAATAGCAGCAAACCTCTATTCTGCATGATTTTGGCAGCTCAGCTAAATGTCTCAAACTTTACTATTACATTTGATGGTTTGAAATGTCACAGGCAATCATAGGAGAGTGTAAGTCTAGCATCCTCTTCTGTAGTCCTGATATGGCTGTTTGTAGTGGCTTTTCCTATTTCCTGTGCAATTGGTTCTATTGAGGGCAGAGGCTAAAGTGTCTGTGAAAGGTAAAACTGATAAAGTTAGAACATTTTAAAAAGGTAAAAATGTGGTATTTTCTCAAAGCCTCGGTAACTGCAGGGATCCGTGACATATAAGATTTGAATTTAGATCTTGGGAAAGTGTAACTTACTTCCACCAGAGATAGCGTCTCTTAATCTCTGAAAAGAGCAACAAAAATAATATCCTTCTTTACAACCAATATAAAGGCACCACACAGTACAGCACTGCATGATCTCTTCCTCCCCCCCTTTTAAACTGTCCACTGATGGTACAGTGAACAGTATGGATGCAATTAGTTAATAATTTATTAAGCCTTCAAAAAGTCTGAAAACCTCCTGCTAATAACCTTCTGATCTCAAGTTTTTGGTAAGAGAGACATCCCACCAGCTACCCTGCTTCTCACCACTGTAACTCAAAGAGATTTAGTACCTGTGCTCACTTGGAGGAAACTCCAGTTTCACAAAGAAATTGGAAGCAAATCAATATAATCTGCATTACAATCCAGGGTCTTACAGAAGTGACAGGATACTTTTTAATGATCTCCCACTGTGTATGGCTTTTATGCTTCATTGCTGAAATGTTATTTCAGGGCCAGTAATTTCTTCCAGAGAAAGTTGCTTTTGTTTTTCCCAGCTCAAGCTCTTCTATCTTAGCACCAGCTGGCTGACTTGACATTTTCACCCAGCTCTGCCTCCTCACATAGGCAAAGGTGTTTGAAGAGACAGGCAGCAGAGCTTGTTTTAAGGGATGTCATTTAAAGTAAACAAGCCTCCCTGAAAAAAAATGGAAAATCTTCACATACTCTTCCAAACTATCTAAACCTCTTCAGTGGTGGAGAATGCAAATACTTCTTCCAGTGAAGGCTAACATGGAAATAAATGCATAACATATTGACCAGAATTAAAAGGAGTGTCCTCTTTCATTTCTTACAAAAATGTATCCATTATTGTCCACTATCACGTTAATAACAGCATACCATGTGTGCAGCTCCTCTGCAGTTTTCTTATCTGAATGGAGGATAAAAAATGGTTGCTTGCCTTTCATAACTGTTGTCCTTCAAGATGTGCTGCTCATGACCATTCCAAGTAGGTGTGCATGCCATGTGTATGATTGTTGGAATGTTTTTCCATAGCAGCATCTGTTGGGTCAGCTGTGAAGTCCCACTGAAGCGGTGCCTTCTTGGCTGTGTATATAGGTCTCTGCTGATCTGCTGCTTCTTCAGTTTCTTCTTGTCAGATACTCCAATAGAGGACATTGGTCATGGAATGGACATGAGAAACACATCTCAAAGAACAACAGTTACAAAAGATAAGTAACCCTATTATCTTGATCAGCTGTTTGGTCATTTCAGTTCCCGCAAGAGCCCCACCTCTGGAAGATACTGCTGACGGTGTCCGGGTGGAGGGACTATTCATGGCCATGAAAGGATATTCTGAGGCAATTGGCTAGTTCCTTTTGTGAGCCCAACAGGTATGACAGCTCTATATGTAGCGAGTAGGTGATGCAAAAGACCCAGTTTGAGGGCTTCAAGACACAAGGGAGAATAGAAAGCATCACCCTGTTTGTTTATATAGAATATTGCTGTGGTGTTGTCCATCAACACTGATAACTAATGTCCCTGAAGAGCGGCCTGAATATTCTGTCAAGCTACATGCATTAATGTGCAGCGATAATTCTGCCTAGGACCATAGACCTTGAATCCTAATGTTGCACAGGGGGCATCTCCACTCCAGTGCCAATGTGTATATGACTAATGACAGTGATGTCTGAGTCTTGAAGTAGGGTACTCTCACAGAAACTACCTCTGGCACTAGCCGCCACTGGAGGGACTCAAGAATCCAACGAGGGAGTGTGACCAACCTGTCCAGAGGGTTTCAGTTTGGCTATACACCTGAGACAGCCATGCTTGGAGAGGGCAGAATTACAGCCTTGCATGCTTCACTACTTAGATACAAGACATCATGGCTGTGTCTACATTGGCACCCCTTTCCGGAAAAGGGATGCTAATGAGACACTTCGGAATTGCAAATCTGTGGGGGATTTAAATATCCCCCGCGGCATTTGCATGAACATGGCCGGAGAAAAGCGCCAGTCTAGACGCGATTTTCCGGAAAATAAGCCCTTTTCCGGAAGATCCCTTATTCCTACTTTCAAGGAATAAGGGCAGTTCAATGCCCTCTTTACACTAATTCCAAGAGAGAGCTATGGACAACCATGGAAATTAAATTAGATAAGAATTAGTAACACTATACATAGAGGACGGAGAAGAGATGGGAGCAACCAACATGATTTTGAACTACCTCATTAAAATATTATGTCATGATCCAGAGATTTTCTTTCTGTACAGATGATGATGAACTTAGAATTCTGTGTCCAGTTCTGGCATATATTCTAAGTAGAAAATATAGAAGGGAAAAGAATAGATAATACAGAAAAACTCACAGGGAAGATTAAAAGAATTAAACATCTAGAATTTCACGGTAATATGAAAACCACACACAAGTATCTAAATACTGTATACACTCTCTGCAGCATTTCAATAGGTGTGCGTCTACACTGCACCATAGGTCGAAATAAGATATGCAATTTGACCTATGTAAATTGAATATCTTATTTTGATGTTATTTAAAAATAGCTTATTTCAAAATTTGGCACTGTCTACAGAGCACTTATTTTGAAATAAATCGCTATTCCAAAATTTTCCTTACTCCTCGTGGAATGAGGTTTATAGGGACGTTGGAATAGCGAGCCCCTTATATTTCAAAAAAAGGGTGTGCTCAAAAGACACGGAATAGCTATTTCGGGATACCAGAGGTATCCCAAAATATCGCTGCAGTATAGATGTAGACTAGGTGTTCTGAGAGCTTGTGTGAAGAAAAATTGGATCCTCTAAAATTTTATATATTACCTGAAAATTTATTGTAGGGAACAATCATACACTGATTGAGAGTTGAAGTAGAAGGATGGAGGTGGTGACTGAATAATATCTTTTCCCATCTCTAATTCCCATGGTTATAAAAGAACTCATTTTGGAATTAAATGGAGAAACCTTTTCATACCCCTGTAGGAATATAGCATGAATAAGGTTTTTTTTTTTCAGTACTGATATTTTAATGGCCATACTTATTTTAGTACTATTTTCCAGCTGGCTGACCACAAAGATACACGGATCAGGAAAGCACTCATCTCTCTGAATTTCTGCTTCCCTCCCTTTCAGAAGCAAGTCATTTACCATCCTTGATTCTAAAAAGGGTACTAATGGAAAGTCATATTTGGTGAAACAAATGATTAAGGCTAATGGATTCCTAATGTGTGTTATGAGCAAAATTATGTCAGAGTCAACCCCTTAATTTCACATGACATGGTTAAAACAGGTGAAAACCAAAATGGAGAGGAAAAATTAACACTGGAGATTGATCACTATGCATATAGTGTAATGTGGCGTTATTGCCTTCACGTATGATCACTAAAAGGAAGAGCAATTCACAATCCACAAAAACAAAGTCAGTCACTCTGCACTGAAAAAAAAAGCTATTTCTGCTATATCTTTTATATATTATTATATAAGGGTTCCCACTTAAAAAAGTGTATTTATCAAGTTACCATGCAACACTATCCAAAACACTACTTACATCCTGGGCTCAGTGTCAGGAAACTGTGATAGGATGTCAGGTTCTAGGAATCTGCATTGAGATTCAGGGCTATTCTTCATATTCAGCTTTGGTAGGCAGAACAGGTGGGTCCCATTAGCACCAATTCAGTAGGATGAAAACTGGAGATTCTCTAGGGTGTAAAATAAAGTATCTCACTGAGAAAGCACCAAAAGACTACCAGCTCAGTAAGATTCTCAGACTAAGGATGAAGGTGATTTCTTTACTGATTAGAATAAATGGAAACCAAAAGCAGGGGGATGAATTTAGAGAATTTACATGGTGTGTATGTTCTGTGTTCAGACTGATGGGTGGACTCTGCCCATTCAGAAATATTACGGTAAAATGTTGACAGTTTAAATGGTGACTAAAAAAGTTTCTGATTAGAGGATGAGAACTCTACTAATGTTCTCCAGAGAGAGTGACTATTAGACTTTTTTAAAAAAATCTACCCTTCTGTCACTAAAAAACTATAGCTATTATAAAATAATATTTCTGAAAGAAACACAAAAATGTTTTATGCTCTCGAGTTTCGTTTCTCGTTTTGCAGCTCCAATTAACCAATAAACCTAATCCAGGTGCTGCATTAAATTCACTAACATTTTGACTGCACAAAAAGCAAACCAAACAAAAAAGTCTTGGTATGTACAGGCATCCTAAGGAAAATGTAAAGCTTAAATGTGCAGTAAGTGTCTTACAAAAAATGTTTAGCAGAAACATTTAGCAGATACAGTGAAGCACTCTTAAGGAGCAATTTTTTAAGGGTACGTCTACTCTTAGGAAAAGCAAGCCATGGCTGACCCATACCATATGATGTGGGCTCCTGGGGAACAGGCTAAGGGACTCTTTAATTGTGGTGTAGACATTTGGGCTCATGCTGCTGCCCAAGCTCTGGTTCTCTCCCATCTTGAAGGGTTCTAAAATCTGGGCTCCAGCCTGAGTCCAAGCCTGAATGTCAACACAATTAAACAGTCTCTTGGTCCAAGAGACAAGTCAACTGGTATGGGCCAGTCATGAATGTTTAATTGCAGTGTACACATACTGTAAGAGGCCTGCTACAGTTGGATGCATAACTCCAAATGAAATTCCATGGGAATCCCAATGAGAATTGGTTATCTAATCCCTTAACTCCCTTTGAAATAACATTTTAATTGCCTGAAAGCCAGAAAAAAAAAAGTTGATGGATGTTTTCCAGTCTATCTAATGGCATACCTTTAAAAATGTATACATTACATCCTGTAAGTAATATGGAATCTAATGAAATTATTCTTGTAAGGAGTTTGGGATTAACATATATGCCTCCCAGCTCTGTGCCTTGCTTAGTCAGTATGATGAGAGCTATTTTTCACTGCAAGTTTTTTAATTTTTATTGTTTTGTGTCACAGATTTCATGTTACTTAGATGTAGGTTTTTTTGTATTTAATATATTGAGCTCTCAAAAAAATCCATTACAGGCAATTACTTCAAGTCCGTGAAGAGGAAAGGAAATGTAGCCTTAATCAATAAAACTGCTTTTTTGTTTCCTTTATATGGATCATGGATTCAACTCTTAGTCCTTTTCACAGCACAAAAATAGCCCTGTGGTTGAAGGAGGAATTGCCTCTTAAAAAAAACCTCATTGGCATATGAAACACCTGGATGTCTATGCAGTATAGCTTAGATTAGACTTTATACAGCATTACTTCAATCCATTTACTTGGATGCGGATGTAATCTGTACGCATAATTAAATTAAGTGTCACCTCTCTGATTATCCTAGCATGGGTAAATTTTGGAGTATTTTTTAAAATATCTTTTTTCTGGCTGTAGAACCTCACAGTAATTATAGTTAGCACTTAAATTTTCAGCACTTTACAACTTCAAAGCACTGCCCAATGTTAACTAATGTTTATCCCCACTTCAACATGGAGGGCCAACCCTTTGTCAGTTGACAGTTAGAGAGCTAACTCTGAATCTTTATCTCTTTTAGAGTGCAACGCAAGATTCACTTCTTAGTTGAAATTTTCCTTTAAATTACATTACAGAGTTTTTGGTCATCATCTGAGTTGGTTCCAGGTAAGTGTATTTTGACAAAGGTAACATAATACAAAATAGGAAATGACTACCTAGGGAGGAGTACTTCAGGAAGGGATTTTGGGGTTGTAGTGGACCTCTGTAAGTGTACTGTGTAACACTTGCAAAAAAAAAGCAAACATAATTCTGGGTGTATTAGCGGGAATGTTATAAGCGAGACACAAGGGCTATGTCTACACTGCAGGCTTCTTGTGCAAGAACGGCTGTTCTTGTACAAAAACTTGTGGAGCATCCACACTACACACCTGTTCTTGCACAAGAAAGTTTCCAATAGATCGTCAGAAGAGAGGGCTTTTTGTGCAAGAGTTATTCCTCTCTCCACGAGGAATAAGCCTTTTTGCACAAGAGCCCTTGCGCAAAGAGCTCTTGCGCAAGAGCTCTTGCGCAAAAAGGCTAGTGTGGATGGGAACAGGGGTTTCTTGTGTAAGAAACCCCTATGGCTAAAATGGCCATCAGAGCTTTCTTGAACAAGAGAGCCTCCACATTGCCATCTCTTGAGCAAAAGAACATGGCAGTATGGACGTACTCTTGCTCAAGAACTTTTGCACAAGAACTCTTGTGCAAAAAGCTCTTGCGCAAGAAGCCCACAGTGTAGACATAACCAAGAAGTAAATCATTCACTCTACTCCATGTCAGTTGGGCCTCGACGAATTTCAGGAAAGATGTGGACAAACTGAATAAAGTCCAGAAAAATAAAAAACATTAAAAGTCTAGAAAACATGACTTAAGAGGGAAGATTGAAAAAATTAGGTTTGTTTAGTCTGGATGGGAGAAAACCAAGAGGGGACATGATAACCATTTACAAGTACATAAAAGCTTGTTACAAGGCGGAAAGAAGCAAATTGTTCTCATTAACCTCTGAGGCTAGGACAAGAAGCAATGGGCTTAAATTGCAGCAACAGCAGTTTCGGTTGGACATTAGAAAAAAATTCCTGTCAGATAGTCAAGCACTGGAATAAATTGCCTAGGAAGGCTGTGGAATTTCCATCACTGGAAATTTTTAAGAACAGGTTAGAAAAATACCTGTCAGGGAAGGTCTAGATAACAATTAGTCTTGCCTCAAGTGCAGGGGACTAAATTAGATGACCTCTTGAGGTCCCATCCAGTCCTACAATTCCTTGGCAGTAGACATCAACTATAACTTTCAAGGATTCTGAGTTGTTCTGGTAGGTTGCTGCCTTAATTCCCATCCCAGCAGAAAGCTCAGAAATCACAAAGCCATTTTATATTGCTCAAGAACTTCACTGGAATCCCATTTGAAGTGATTTAACCAGTGCTGTTGGCTGTGAACACTGCTATTAGTACAGATCAGGCTTAATGGCAAGTGAAGGATTATTTAATATTATTCATTCTGTGTTTTAACTGAATCCATTTGATGTGAGTGCCATAGCTGATAATTTAGCTTTCAACCCAGTCCTAAACATACAGACGTAAAGTTGTGAAAGAGGGCAAAACTCCTCTCTGATTACTGATAGTTTGTTTAGACTGAAAGATTAAAAACTGTGACCTCCTTTTCAACAGAAAATACCTCATGACTTGTGCAATAACCTCACTAAAAGCAGAATATTGTATTTCTGAATACTGAGCATGCTAATGTCTTTGAGATAGGATAGGTCAAGTGACATCTATTAAAGAATGAATTCGGGTCAGTTTAATGGCACCTTCTTGTTCAGTTTTATGGCACAGAAGCAGTTTTAGTGTATTCTCCCCACCTCTAGGTAAATGTTATCATGGCCAAACTCCAAAGGATGTGAAAGTGCCAAAGATCTTACAACTGAAAGGAGCAAAAACTTGTAAACTATAGAGAGCAGTGAAAATTACAATCTATCTTTGGGTATAGGAGCTGTCTTGAGGTTGAATGGTTTATTGTTGTTGTTTTTTTTAACATTGGCTTGGCCTTCAGAGTTTTATGTGTGACTGTAGAATGCCCAGATAAAACAGGGGTGGACTTCCTCACACACTGTATTCTTGTATATTTTAGAGTGAAGAGAGCACAAATACTTAACTCCTGTTCACAAGCCATCTGTTTTTTTTATAGTGACTATACAAGCAAACCCTCAACATGTCTTTTCTGCAGTGATTCTCATGTGCACCAGCTGGATCAGCAGAAATCCAAAAGGCAAGACTCTGAGATCATGTCTTCATTACTGGACAAAGTCAAACTAAGGTATGCAACTCCAGCTACATGAATAGAGTAGCTGGAGTCAACGTATCATAGCTTGATTTATCATGGCTTCCCCACTTCAGGGTGTCGACAGGAGAAACTCTTCTGTTGACTCTCCTTACTCCTCATAACTTGGCAGAGTACCGGAGTCGACAGGAACATGATCAGCAGTCAATTTAATGCATCCTTACTAGACCTGTTAAATTGTCTTCAGTTACTGGGAGATCCGCCTCTACAGCATTTATCTCCCAGTAAGTGGAGACAAGGCCTAAGTGGTATTCCCATGTGATACTAGCTTTATAATCAGACTACCTTATTTAACCCTTTTCTTTCCTATACTTAAGGGGAAATTTGCTCACCTATAGGGCCAGAATAAGGCCTATGCACTACATAAATCCCACTTCAGCCCTCTGAAAAAAGAGAAAATAACTCAAACCACTTCATTGCCACAGAAAGCAGCTAAGCCCAGTGATAAGTGTAGGTAAAGGACCATCTTTTGCAGTCACCATTATATTTTAAATGGCCATCTTTGCAATTGTTTGGCCAAGTAGTAGAAAAAGGCAAAAGCCTCAGCTGCTATAAATTAACGTAGCTTCAAGGGAGCTACTCCCATTTACACCAGCTCTGAATCTGGCTCACAGCGTTTGGTGCTTTAACTCTTTTCTAATACAGCAATTTCTCCATCTCCTTAACCTTTTCTTAAAATTTTCTCTTCTCTGAATTCTTTCTAGTATGTTGATAAATCTCCCTTTCTTAGGTGCTGAGAATAGAACCTGGAATTCTGTATCTGGCCTGAGTATTCTCTATTTATTTATATAAAACTTTAGTGTGCTAGGGGGAAAAAGAGCCCCCACACCAGATTCTAGGAGCCCTTGACAATCTTATAAAAATATATTGTTAAAATAAATAGCCTCCATCAATTCCTTCCCTATCACAACTCCACATAGGAATGAGCTGTCATCTTCCTGGTCCATGACATGACAACACTTCTATGTGCACAACTCAAAAACACATTGGATTTTTCCTATAAAATTGAATTGCAACCCAATAGCTTATTAGCTGTCCACCACCACCCTTGGGTGTCGTTTGCTCTTGCTTCTTTACTTGGAGTGTCCTCCCACTGGATATTTATTTCAGTTTATTATACCTTTTATTACCATTATTGCTTAGCTTTTACAGATTGAGTCTCATTTCTTTTGCATATTGCAAACCTCATTGTCTGTATTATTTTTCCTTTCTCTCTGGTGTTCACAACACCTTCCAGTCTCATATAATCTGAAAATGTAATTAACAAGCTGCTTACCCATTCTAGGTTATTAATAAAGATGCTGGCTCACACAATCTTACTGCCTAAGTTTCGGCTTGTTGCAGCAGAGAGGGAGGGTTGTCAGTTACCCTGTAAGGATATGTCTATGCAGCATTTTGCAGTCCAGATCCACATACTCAGGTTAGTGGGGCTCACGCTAGTACTCTAAAATATACCTGTTGAGACAGTGCCTTGAAGTTGCAGCTCAGCTTAAACTCAAGTTCTGAATCTCACACCATTTCTCCTCCCACAGTGTTTCCAAGTGATAGCCTACCAACTATATTCTAGCCATACCTGCAAAATGCTCACAAATTTGGGGGTGCATTGGGAGTAGCATGAAGATCAGGTACACTGTGGGAATTCATAGCTGGTCCAATTCTGCTGCTTTCCAGTCCCTTTGTGCCACCAGAGCTGAAATGTATCAGAGAATCTGGCCCATTAAATTAAACGGGAATTGACACGAATCCCTGTGGCAACCCACTGGCAACCCACCTCCAGCGAGCTTTATATAATCCGAAGAACATATTTTCCAGTCTTGATGATGCTCACGTAGGTGGCCCATGTTTAAAAATAGCCATATTTGCAAACCTGACACTTCTTATTCCCGCTTCTGTACTCTGACAATTTCGTTTCACAACAGCGATAACACATTTTATAATGCCTTACTCATCATTTTTTTCCAATGCAGCAAAAACTTCACTGTTAGTTCAGCAACTGATCAAGAAACCCATCAATGCAAAAGCTGCTAAGTGGGCAAGATGTGATTGGGAGACCAATATTTTAAAAAATGTGCATAAAATTATTCCAGGCTTTTAATCTCTGAAGATTCATAAATTATCAACCGCACAGAGAAATGGCTAGGGAGGTTGTGGTGTTAATTCCGGTATCCTATGTAAAAGTCCAAATTCTTTGTTTTATGATTAATAGGTACCAAGAGACCAGGAAACAGGCAGATCTCCTCAACTGAGAGTTCCTCATGCATAGGGAAACTATCAGGGTTACAGCCGGCATTTCAAGGCCTTGTGCCATCTACCTCACACCAGTATCTGCATAGGGGATGGTCGGACAACAGAGAATGTATGTGGGGGTGAATGGAGCATACTGTGCTACTGCAATCTTCAGAATTTCCAGGGCAGGGAATATTACAGATGTACCATGAGAATCATAGAGCCGTAACTCACTCTCTGTACCGAGGCGCTCTCAATTCCAGAGAAAAGTCTGACTAAACAGGCTGTGTATAGGCAAGTCTAGGTGTAGCAGCAGTGGGGCAGACATGAAGCCCCATCCCTAGGAAGCCCCAGCCGGGCAGGACAGAAGCAGGGCTTCAGAAGTTGGGGAGCTCTATCCCTGGAGAGCCCTATGTCGCTGGCAGCAGCAGGGCTGCAGCAGAGCCAGCTGGAGGGAGGGACAATGTCCTGGGAGGCAGGTGGCAGGGGACCTCCTCTGATCTGGCAAATTCCCTTATTTGGGACAGGTCAGGTCCTGAGGGTGGCAGACCAGGGAGGTCCAAACTATAGTTTAGAATGGCCCCAGGAGCATGGGGATGCAAGAGAAGTTCTAACTGTGAACTCTGGACCACTCAGCATATTTAATAATCATAGAAATGTAGGGCTAGGAGTTACCTTAGAAGTCACCAGTTACTTCCCATGTCTTGCATATGACATTCTAGTTAAAACACTTAAGAATGATATTCCAACTGTATCATGTGATCGACTTATACTATAAACATCAGATCCTTTTCACCAGGAGTACCACCTATTCCGTTATTCCCCATTTTGTAGTTGTGCATTTTAGGTTTCCTTCCAAAGTGAAGTGCTTTGTATTTGTCTTTATTGAATTTTATCTCATTGAATTCAGACCGATTCTCCAATTTAAGATCATTTTGAATTCTAACTCTGTTCTTTGACACCCCTCCCAGACTGGTGTCCTCAACAAATGTTAAGTATATCCTCTACCCCATTATCCAAGTCTTCAATGAAAATATTGCCTCAGGACTGACCCCTGTGGATGCGACTAGATACATCCTTGTAGTCTGAGAGAGAACTATTGATAACTACTCTTTGAGTATGGTCATTCAACTAGTTATGCATCCACCTTATAGTCATTTCACCTAGACCACTTTTTCCTACTTGACTTATGAGAGGTCACATGGGACTCTATCAAAAGCCTTACTAAAATCAAGATATAGCACATCTACTGTTTCCCTCCATTCAAGAAGCCAATAACCCTGCCAAAGAAGAAAACTATGTTGGTTTGGCATGATTTGTTCTTGACAAGTCTATGATGGCTATTATTTATATTCCTATTATCTTTCAAGGGCTTCCATATTGGTAATTCAATCATTTCTTCCAGTATCATTCCAGGTATTGAAGTTAGGATGATTGGTCTATAATTCCCCAAGTCCTCTTTGCTTTCCTTTGGAATTTGACTTTCTTCTAAGACCTCACCTGTCCTCCTTGACTACTCAAAATAATTGCTAACAGGTCCAAAATTGCTTCAACTAATTTCTTAAGTACTTTATGGTAAATGTATTCAGGTCCCACCAACTTGAATACATTTAACTTGCCTAAATATTCTTAACCTGTTTCTCTGTTTTGGCTGGCATTCCTTCCCCCTTGTTGTTAATATTACTTGTATTGAGTATTTGGTCACCATTAGCCATTTTAGTGAAGAGTAAAGCAAAACAAGCATAAAATGCCACAGCTTTCTTGATGTCGTCAATTATTAGTTCTCATTCCCTACTAAATAGTTATCCTAATATATTTAAAGAATTACAGCTTTTTATGACCCTTGTTAGGTGTAACACATTTTCTTCTTTAGCCTTTCTGACCATACTTAATATCTAGTTCTCATATAGCTTAATAAATAATATATCATAACAAAGATCTCTTTTCAACAACTCTGCCTTTTGTATCACTTACAGTTACTGTAATTCATTGGTGGTTTTCTGTGGTTCACTATTATGATGTGTGAATTTCACTCTCAGTGAGAATTTCATCATCTTGCTACTGTACAAATCAATCTTTCTGCCAGAGGAAGTTGCATGTTGTCTTAAGCTTTTCTTTATATACTGCAGAGCTTTCTCATAGTTTCTGTACTTTTTCAATTCGTCGAATGTTTTATTACAATGTTTGTTTCAATGTTTTTTACCTGTCATGATGTGCAGGCTGATAGTGAGAAACTGCAAATTGTCTGCCTAAAGGAATTATTTCCCTATTTACTAAAATATTCCTTACTAGAATGAAATTAAACTTTATAGATTAAGAATTCATAGACTTTTCATTCATCTCTATTTGTGTATATGTATAATTATTTCCATTAATGGCAACATAGTACAAAAAGAAATATTTTAAACCCAACTGCTTGAGGACTTTTAGTACAATCTTACTGCAAATGATATTATAGAGCCCTAAATAGCAGATTTCAGCACAGATTGACATAAGTGACATCTGAAATGGAACTTTTATCTCTTTTATTGAATCTGTTTCTAAAAAAATGGAATGAGGATTAAAAGACTTGATAGAGAGGAAAGGGTATGATTTTATCCATATAGTTCAGTGAAGACTCAGGAACTGGAAATAAACAACAGATTAGCAAAATGTTAGTTGTTAGGATAAAAGGTTTTACATATATTTTCTACTATCATGTACTTTGAAAAGGTTGTTTGAATCATCGTATTAAATACAACCTTATACCAAACATTCAATGGCTCTCTTCATCTGCCTATAAACCATTACATTATTCATTACTAAAAGAAGAGCTGGACATGAGATTATCAAGATTTCTGAGGCTCATGTTTAATAAATGATGACTTGGAAGAAGTCTCCTTCCATTGACTACAGTAGGTCCAATTTCACAGACCCTATGCTGGTAAAATTCTTATTATCGTCTATGGCACTGTCCATAGGCAATTTCCTAGTTCTGCTCCAAACACAGGGCACATATGTGATAGTGAGTCAAAAATATTAATCTTTTCCAAAGGTTTTGTTCATATAAGGAACTCAAGTTGCAAAAACAAAAAATACAGCCCAATGCCTATTACAAATGATCCCTTTTAGGCCATGTCTACACTAGGATATTATTTCGAGTTTACTAAGTTTGACTTCCGGGCACCCAATTTTACCAATTCGAGGTTCTGTGTACTCACTATGAGGAAGAATAGAATATAGCTGAGGCAGGCTCTGTTAATGTGGACCTTTGACTCAGAGCCACAGGAAGCACTCTGGGGAGCTCCAGGAGGCCTCTCAGAGGCCAATTAATTTGAATTAGTGGCATCGGAGCATCCACACTAATGTTATTTTGTACTTAAAAGTTCAGTAATAGTGTTATTCCTTGTGAAAAGCAGGACTATGGAGTTTGAATTCTGCGGCCCCTTATTCTGGAATAATGGGCTTGGTAGTCATAGATCCTAGAATCCTAAAATTGGAAGGGACCTCAAGAGGTCTTTTAGTCCAGTCCCCTGCCCTCATGGCAGGACCATGCACTGTCTTGATCATTCCTGATAGATGTCTATCCAACCTGCTCTTAAATATCTCCAGTGAAGGAGATTCCACAACCTCTCTAACCAATTTATTCCAGTGTTTGACAAGCCTGACAGTTGGGAAGTTTTTCCTAATGTCCAACCTAAACCTCCCTTGCAGCAATTTAATCCCATTACTTCTTGTCCTATCAGAGGCCAAGGAGAACAATTTTTCTCCATCCTCCTTATAACATCTTTTAGATTCTTAAAAACCGCTATCATGTCCCCTCTCGGTCTTCTCTTTTCTAAACTAAACAAGCCCAATTCTTTCAGTCTTCCTTCATAGGTCATGTTTTCTAGATTTTTAATAATTTTTGTTGCTCTTCTCTGGACTTTCTCCAATTTCTCCACATCTTTCTTGAAAATGTGGTGCCCAGAACTAGACACAATACTCCAATTGCGTCCTAATCAGCTCAGGGTAGAGCGGAGGAATGACTTCTCATGTCTTGCTCACAACAAACCTGTCTGTTAATGCATCCCAGAATCGTATTTGCTTTTATTGCAACAGTGTCACACTGTTGACTCATGTTTAAGTTGTGGTCTACTATGGCCCCGAAATCCCTCCATAGTGTGGACACGTTACTTACAAATTCGGCCTTGGTGCGGGGGGTGGGGTGGGGGGGAAGGGGAGGGGAGGTAGGAGAGAGAGGGGGGCTAATTTTGGACTAAGATCCTTGTGTAGATCAGGCCTTACAGAAACCAACATCCAGCTCCTCTGGGATGGCAGGAAGAAGCTGTGTTGAGTACCTGCCCTTTTATTCCTTCCCTATCTATCCTATGCACATTTTTATGAGCTGAGGGAAACCTTATTATGGGTCGAGTTATCTCACTAAGATCGATGGTTGTGCACTTATTAACATAAATGGAAGCATAAATTAGTCACTAGTCCTCTGTATGTAAACTTGCCCAAGAGTTTGGAGTGAGTGGGCAGAGCGCATTTGATGAATGGTGTTTTTGGGGGTCAGGGATGTTTATGTGAGAAATGCGAACACACAAATCACATAGGAGGGGAGGAGAGAGAGAGAAAAGCAAATGTGAAAATCCAGTGATAGTGAGCTTAGAGTGACCCTGGAAAAAGTTAGAGAAAGCAGTTGAACCAATAAGAAACAAATAATGGAGGTGCTTGCAAAAATCAAGACTGGCTAGTGGGATCTAAAACAAGACCTAAAAGAGGAGCTGGAGATTTGGCAAAAGGAATTAAGACAAAACCCTAAACAACAACTGGAAGTTTCCCAGAAAGGGTTCAGAGATGACATGAGGACTAAGATTAGATCTCTTTTGGAGCAACAACTACAAAGTGCCCGTGCAGACTAGAAAACCCTGTTGTAGTACACCCTCAACTGGAATGACAAATGATGAGGTGACCAATAATCTGACTGTCTGTAAACCAAAAAGGCCCAAAGGGGAAAAAGTCCCAGCTTAAATTATGCAAAAGCCAAGTGGGAGGCATTGTAACCCAAATTAATGGCTGACATGATGAACAGAAAGAGGGTGTTACTGCAGTGAAGTGGGTGGCCCACCTCTGATGGTGGTGCAGAATTTACCCTCATAAAAGAGACCGAGTTATCCACACCTGGTACAAGTCCTTGACTTGGGATTTAGATCTAGCCATCAATTTGAGATGGTCAAGGCACAGCTAAGAGCTAGAAGGAGACAGAATGAAGAAATGCCACCGGAAGCGGCAGAAGACCTGTGGAGACATGTTCATGCCATACCCAGGTATCACCAAGCCTTCCAGGATAAACTGTCAATAGACCAATTTATAGATGTTTAGCTGACTTGACGATCAAGATCAGCAAACAGAGACCAAAGACACTCAGAGGCTGCAATCTGCAACTTCCTTAGCAGCAATGCACCAGAAGTGGACGCAGCCACTAGTAAGAAGTAAATTGATCAGTCTGAGTCCTGCAAGTGAGACTTTGCATTTAATATGTCTAAGGGGAAAAGGGAAATCTAATCTCATTCATAAGCAAACTGGTTTGTAAAAGAAGGGAAAGTGGTAAAAATGCAAAAATTAAAGGAAACAGTTCAGTTACATGATGGTACTGTGACAAACTTGGCCACAGAATGGAGCATTAATTTAATGCTGGGCAAAACAACTTATCAGAAATGTCACACCCAGTTCATGAAACTTGGAAATGTCAAGCTGAGGGACAAAGCTTGCTGGAGATACAAGGATCAGCTCCATAGTTTTATGTTCAGATCTGGGCAATTTAACAACAATAATGGGAGTTTGACTACTGAGTTTGTGATAGGATCTATAAAAACACAGCAGTGATTAACACAGGCTCCAACATAATCATTATTAGATCAGACACACTAAAAAGGGTAGGGAATAGGGGATCCAAAACTGAGCCACCTAACTTGTTTCCAACAAAGACAGTGATTGGGGTAAGTGCACCCACCCAAATATTGGGAAAAATGGGTTTGAGGACTAGACCTCTGAATTCAAGGAGGAAGTTTGGGTGTCTGAAACAGTGGAAAAACTACTAATTGGCTTGGGTTTCATGTTGGCTAATAACAGTGTAATCTTTGCCAGAAAGGTAAATATTTTTACAAATTCAATTTCTGCAAATTTCCTTTAAAGATAAGGCCAAAGTGAGACAACTTGTTTGTAGACAACTGGTTTGCAATGAGCAAGTTGTCAGAAAGCATTATAACTGCTACGCATTAGAGAAGCTTTCCAGAAAGGTGGGAAGTTGTTGAAACCTGTTTTTAGATCCAAGGTCTCAGGAGTGGGAGGAGATGTTAGCTGCTAAAACTCTTGTGAATTTGATACAAGAACTGATCTCTGTTCATTGGTGGAATGTTTGCGACAAATAGCGAATAGAGAAGATAGGAAAACATTTCAATGCTCAGGAGGTGGGTGTGATTTAGCATTTTCACAGCTGAAAAGGGCTCTTGGGACTGTCTAGGTATATCCAGGTTTCAAAACCCTTTTCATATTGGACACCCCTTCCCCATCACATTTGAAAATTTTATCTGTGGAATTTGAAGCTGGAAAATTTGAGGCAAATCCTCCATTTGAACAGAAAGGGCAAAGGTCTGCCTCAGCCAGGAAATTCCATTGAAACACAAGAGATTCATAAGAACATAAGAACGGCCATACTAGGTCAGACCAAAGGTCCATCTAGCCCAGTATCCTGTCTGCCAACAGTGGCCAATATCAGATGCCTTAGAGCAGTGGTTCTCAACTCATTTCAGTCCACGGACCACCAGGCCAATCCTAGGTGACGCTATGGATGACGCGCCGCGTGCTTGTGAACACGGAATAAAACAGCCTAATAGCGGCTCCTGCTCACGCCGTGTGACTTTGGACAATGTTCCTGTGGACCACCGAGACAGTCACCGTGACCACCAGTGGTCCATGGACCACCAGTTGAGAACCACAGCCTTAGAGGGAGGGATCACAACAGGTAATCCTCATGTGATCCCTACCCAGCCACTCACCCAGATTCCTAAGAGGCTGATGAAATGAGCACTCCCTGGTGTTTCAAAGAAAGTCCATCAGGGAGAAAAATCTCACAAGGGGCATGGGTGTCAATAAAAATCAATGTGGGTTGATGATGTGAAAACATTTTAACAGGAACACACTGTACAAAATAGTTAACATTGTATCATTTGTAAATTGTTGAACTATGAACTAGCTGAAACATTGTTATAAATCAGATTAAAACCTAACTGAGACTGATGAATGTGAACTCATCCTTCAATTAACACAACTGTAAGAATAAATTAATCACAAGGCCCTTGTAACAAAAAGATTTTGTGGACCAGCCAGGATTTTTGGACTGAATAGGAAGGAGGCTTTGGCTGAGATGCAGGTGTGTGAAGCTATGTCTAGACTGCAGGCTTCTTTCGGAAGAAGCTTTTCCAGAAGAGATCTTCCGAAAAAACTTCTTCCGAAAGAGAGCGTCCATACTGCCAAAGCACATCAAAAAAATATTTGCTTTTTCCACAGATAGCATCCACACTGAATGAATGCTATCTCACCTGTAAGCTGTGATTACTATGGGCAGAATGGCGACCAGGGCACCTGTGCTTTTTCCTCTTTTCTCTTCTTGTGAAAGAGCTCCCTCTTCCCCGTCCACACATGCCTTTTTCTGAAAGAGCTCTTTCGGAAAAAAGGCTTCTCTCTCGTAGAAAGAGGTTTACCAATGTCAGAAAAACCCCTCAGTTCTTTCAATTTTTTTTAGAAAGACTGTGATTGCAGTGTGGACGTAATTGAAGTTTTTTTCAGAAAAACCGTCATTTTTCTGAAAAAAACTCTGTAGTGTAGACATACCCTTGAGAGAGAAAAAGAATGAAGGTGTAGACAGAACACACAAAAACTGAGAGGAGAGGGACAGAGGCAGAGGCAAAAAGCTAGAAAGCCAAGCAATAGCCAGTGAGCACAGTGTAATCCTGTAGAAAAATAACTCTAGAGAGTGCTTTTGGGTCTGCTGGTTAAAGAGACTGTAAGCTGTTGGCTAAGCAGTTCAATCTTCATGTCCACAGTGGAGAAAACATTATATCTCTACTGAGACTGTTAATTAGTGCCTTTGATAATGGTATTTATCATAACCTACTACTAACTGGTTCAAGACACAATCCATTTCACAATGTTACTTCCTATAAGTGCTTCTGTGAATAAAGACAGGAAATGTTTTATGTTAGGTGTTTCTAATGGTCCCTTTGTACTCAGTATCACACCAACAAATTAATCAGTAAATCACACATCATTATAAAATCAAGTCTGATGACATACTTAAGATCTGACAGTGTTAACTGTTCCTAATGCATGGTGGTGTGTCCAACTGCAACATGTTGACATGACAGTCAACTCCACATTCAGCTAATACCTTTGTTTCAGATATGCTGATTCCTGAAGTCTAAATTACTTTAAACTCTCTATTTGAATGCAAATATTTATTCTGAATCACAGCTATTTTTTAATCCATTCTTGACTAGTTTAAAATTATTTCTTTTATTCCTGTTTGTGAACATAATTAGAGTATTTAGTTACATTACACATGTTGAAGGCCAAGGGATCTGTGTCCTTTCCCCTTCTCCCTGCATAAAATGAATATTTATTGAGGGATGGGGAGGAAGATAATTTGTTTTTGCTTTGTGCAGTTGAATAGACTCTTGCTCGCATGAAAAAAAGAAACAGAAATATATCCTCCTCTCAGTCGTCAGTTAAATATGACATGTCTGCTTTTACCTAGTTACCTTGTCATGCCCACAATCTCTGTCACTTTCACTCTTGATATACAGTCGCTCTGACACACGGGTGCAGCTGACTGCTTTTTTAGAGAGGTTCAATAACATTATGAAAATGCAACCTTTGGTCTTCTAGCCCTATTAATAGTGCCCACGAATACAGCATATGTCTTCACAATGCTGTTGTCTGCCCCATCCCTTTCACTATGGAAATAATTAGTTAAAAAAAACCCTGATATTTACTCCCAACTCCCAGCATGGAGAAGTATAAAGGGAGCTCCTCTGAGAACTGATTAATCTGTTGGACAAAGATGCTGTATCTCATGCTGAAGATTTAACTGAAATGATTATCTGCATAACTTTAATCTTGGCTGTCTTTTGTGTAGAACTACTACAAGATTTTCATTTAGTGTAATGGAACATGAGCTGTAATCATCCCACTAACAAGTGAGTCTGTCTGGAAAGCATTATTCAAGTGGATTTTAATTTTTTTAAAATATATAAAAATAATCAAACTACCATCTAGTAGCTGATTTACTTCTCCCTCAACAGGCTGAAACCTCTCCATAAGTCAAGATTCCTGACATCTTCCTCTTCTGGAAAGTATCCCACTTTGACCTGTCATCGAGAAGATGATTTCCTGCCTCTCCAGCCTATTCTATCTCCACTTCAGCAAGACAGTGCTCTGCTCAAGGGTGCCATTTTGGGAGAGTGGGGGGGGCCGGGGTAACAGCCGTGCGCACCGGGATGCTGCTTGCTTTTCTTCCCGTTCCCCTATCAGGGAGCATGGGGAAACTACACAAATTCATTAATTATTTCTCTGCTCCTCCTCTCACCAGCCAGGAGTGAGGTTGAGGTGCAGGCTCCAGCCATGCACACTTACCTCAGTGACACCCAGCAGCAGAGCAATGGGGCTAAGGCAGGCTCCCTACCTATACTGGCCTTGTGTCACTCTCAGAGGCAGCCAGAATGTCTGGCAGCAACTCCTGGGGCTGGGAGGGACAGGTGGCTCTGTTCATTGCCCTCATCCACAGGCACTACCCACACAGCTCCAATTGGCTGTGGTTCCTCCTTCCAAGACAATGGGAGTTGCTGGGCCAGTCCCTGCGGAAGAGAGAAGTTTTCAGAGATCCTCTAACTCCCCAGGGGTCACAGGAGCATGCCAGCCACTACCAGGATTGGCACAGGGCCAACACAGCTAGGGAGTCTGCCTTAGACTCACTGCACTGCTGGACAGTTAGGCTATGTCTACAAAGCAGCATTATTTCAGAATAACTGATGTTATTCCAAAATAACATATCCTAAATCTACACAGCAAGCAGTTATTTCGACATAATGTTGAAATAATGTTGAGCTGGAGGACTTCTGACTCCAACTCCTGTAACCCTTATTTTACAAGGAGCAAGGGAAGTTGGAGGAAGAATGCTCTAACTCAGACTTTCTGCTGTGTAGACAGTGCCGAAAGCTGAAATAAGCTACAGTGAAACTCCAATTGTCCGGCATCCAGTGGTCTGGCACTCCTGATAGTCCGGCATCAACTGGAACCCGGAAGTGCTCCAGCCAGCCGGACAATTGGACCTCCTGTGAGCCCCATGCGCGCGCTCATGGGCCGGGAAAGGGAAGGAGAGGAGAGGGGAAGGGGATTATACCCTTGTGACGGGTTTGCTGGAACGCACTCGTCCGGCTGCCACTGCTGAAACTGACGAGCGGCGGACTTGGGGAAGCAGCTGAGCAGAGCAGCTGGGGTGCTGCTGGGTTGGTCCCGCAGCGCCGCTCAGGTGAGGGGTGGCGCTGTGGGACCAGCCCGGCAGCACCCCAGCTGCTCTGCTCAGCCGCTTCCCCAAGTCTGCCGCTGCTGCTTGCAGCCCCAGCTGGCCTGTCACTGGCGGCTGCGTGGGGCTTCCCCGCCTCCCTGCAAAATGGCGGAGGGTTCACCCCTCGCCGCACCATTCCCTGCCGACCCCCCTCCCCAACAGACCCGTCACAGCCCCCACGCCGGAGTACCTCCTGACACTCCGGCATATCCGATAATCCAGCACCCCCCTGGGTCCCAAAGGTGCCGGATTATTGGAAGTCTACTGTATTTTGACTTAAATTACACAATTGACGTAGCTCAAGTTGCATAACTTATTTTGGCCTTAGCCCTGCTGTGCAGACGTGCCCTTTGTGACCAATCTCCCCATTTGACTGCAGATGTCTCCCAGAGCTCGAGCCCAATTCTGGGAGATTCACGGCCAAACCAGGAAGGCTGGCAACCCTAGAATGAAATTGTCTGTCAAGGCTTCATGATCTACCAGTTGGTGACCAATGACTTAGAGATTTCCAACTGAGTTTCAAAAAACTTTTAAAAAAGTAAAAATAGTAATCATAATCTGGGTCAAATATTGGCATGCACAATCTCAGCTCTGAAATAAACAAGCGTTACTTTAAAAAAATCATAAAATTGAAATGAAAAAACCCCAAATCTTTACCATTCTCAGATAACTTTTGGTTAACATTTTGACACTTCCCAAAATAAGGAACAACTGCTTCACTATTATGAACAAAATATATTTCTACAATTCACTTGTAAAAAGGCATGTAGACTTTACACACAGCACCCACGTTAAATAGCACATTTTGGCTTCAAGGGAGCTATTATATAGTCTATAGGTTCAATGATCTGCAAAGTAATAAAGAACTCCTTCTGGAGCTCTCACGGCCTATTGAGTAAATAGTAAGTGTTTAGAAAAACTCCATAATTACATGTTTACACATTGTAGCCATTATGGGCGATCTACAAAAAATACGTGTATTTTTTTTAAAATCTATAATTACATTTTTTACAGGATTACAACTCCTTTGGAACCATTATAGACTATTAACTAAAGAATGCATAGGCAGGAAACCCCATAGTTATGAAATGCCTATTTTTGCAGTGAAAACAAAATGAGACTTTCACCCAAAATATGTTAAATTATTAGTAAAGGTCAGACTGAAATCCTCCAGCAGAGAGGAAACCGAGAGGTAAGCCGAATGCCCATATTTGCCACACCAGGTCTCAGGCTCTTACCAAAAACTATTATTTCACTTTAGGCCAGCTAAGCAAAGTATTAGATATATGCTTAAATGCTTTGCTGAATTGAAGCCTTTGTAGGTAGGAGGAGTTGAATTGCTGCATTCTAAGTGGTACAAAGTATACATTGGGGGAAAAAAGAGGTTTAACCTGATGTCTTGGTCATCAGTCTCTCTTAGCAAAACATTCTCCAATGCTTGAAACTGTGGGTGAGCTATCCTCCCCACATAACAGCTACCACCTATGGTTTTATTAAGCTCTTTAGAACATCTCAACTATGGATGGCAATATAATAAGACTAAAAGACTATAATTAATCTTGACATAACTGTGTCTGTTTATAAGTGTAGTAATACAACAGCTACTACAATAAGGAAAATTGTGGGTTTTTTCACTCACAAAAGCCTAATGGGGCAGATCCTCAACTGGTGTATATAAACAAAAGGAAGTTTTTCTTCAGTCAGCGCAGTCAACCTGTGGAACTCCTTGCCAGAGGATGAGGTGAAGGCTAGAACTTTAACAGGGTTCAAAAAGAACCAGATAGATTCATGGAGGTTAGGTCCATCAATGGCTATTAGCCAGGATGGGTAGAAATGGTATCCCTAGCCTCTGTTTCTCTGGAGATGGGTTACAGGTATCGGCAGACAGGATACTGGGCTAGATGGATCTTTGGTCTGACCCAGTATGGCTGTTCTTATGTTATTAATCCCCAGTTTTGTTAAATAAAGAGAGTTTGTGTTCATGAAAATACATGTATTTTATTTGACATCAGGAAGAGGGGTTAGGGAGGGGTAAGTGGAAGGACATGAGGGAGGAATGAGGCACAAGCCCCCAATGGGGCAGACCAGGGAGGCTCTTAGTGCTCCTCAGGGTGGAAGCTCTCCCGCAGGGCCTCCTGAATACTGACAGCCCCCCCGATGGACCTCCCGGATGGCAGCCTGCAGAAAGTGCAGCCAAGCTCGCAGCAACGCATCCACGAGAAGCACCAGAGTGCCCAGGGGCAGCTCTGGCTCCATGTTGCAGAGAGCTGTGGTGTCCCGAGTGAGGGCAACCAAAGAACGCACAGACAAAATGCTTTGCTGTCCCTCATCGAGGTAGGCTAGCAAGCAGGGAAAGCTGAGAACCGGCTGTCCAGGGGGGTCCCTTTAAGCACAGGCCTCAGATAGTCTCAGGCAGCAGCCACACAAAGTAACTCCTGACCTGATTCCCTGGTTCCGGCCGGCCTTAAATGCGATTCAGTGTCCACTCAGTGTGGACGCGCTATTTCAAAATAGCAAAACGCTATTTCGAAATGCATTTTGTGTGTAGAGGCGTTATTTCAAAATAACTTATTTTGAATTAACTATTTCGAAATAAGATATTTCGAAATAACACTGTAGTGTAGACACAACCTTACACACAATCTTACAGAGGAATCATCCTAAGCAAGTGTGAAAATCTGATTTATTTCAGTTACAGTAAAACTCCATTCGTCCGGCATCTGATGGTCTGGCACTCCTGATGGTCCGGCACCATCAGGAACCCGGAAGTGCTCCGGGCAGCTGGACCATTGGAGCTGCTCTGCCCCGGCTTCCCCGATTCAGCCGCTGCTGAAACTGACCAGCTGCTGAATCGGGAAGCTGGGGGCAGAGCAGCTGGAGTGCTGCCGGTAGGTCCCACAGCGCTGCCCCTCGGTGCTGCGGGACCAAGCCAGCAGCACCCCAGCTGTCCCCAAGTCAGCCGCCACTGAAACTGACCAGCTGCTGACTCCGGGAAGCCCGAGGCAGAATTGCTCTGCCCCGGGCTTCCCGGAGTCAGCCCTGGTCAGTTTCAGCGGCGCGACTTGGGGACGCCTGGGGCAGAGCAGCTGGGGTGCTGCCGGGTAGGTCCAGTAGTGCCGCTCCTCGGCGCTACCGGACCAACCCGGCAGCACCCCAGCTGCTCTGCCGCAGGCGTCCCGATTCAGCTGCTGCTTAAACTGACCAGCAGCGGCTGGATTATCGGAAGTTTACTGTATGTTCATCATCATTTATATTCAGTTTAGACCATGTTAGGATTGTGAGTTGTTCATGTTCTTAAAATAACAAGCAACAACTTGCTTCACAAACATACTTAAAGCTTTATTTACTTATTCAATATGTCCAAAATCTAAGGAAGAAATCAGGGGAATATTTTTGAGTGGTACAAGAAAGGCAGACGTGGCTTACTGATCAAAAAGGTTTTCTTGTACAGCACGGGAATAATGTGCAATCCTTACACTTTGCTTCCTGCTGTCATACTCTGAACATGGGAAAAAATACTTCGGGTTTTGGCTCTATACTTATATGACAGAAATTTGACAACTCGTTAAAAAAATCTGTCAAACTAGCTGGGTTAAAGAAACTGAAGACTCATTCAGAATGTCACAGTATGAATGGTTGTATCTTTTCTGATTTGGTGAGTTTAAGTTATAGGTCACTTGGCACCTTTATATTATAGTAAAATCTCAAGATCTATGAGGGAATACAATATATTTACATCTTAACTTCCAGAATAATATTTCTTTTGTATTTAAACATACATTTATACTCCTAAGGGTACAAATAATACATTATTTTTAATGCTTCTCTAAAACATTGCAGTAATTTTAAGTTTTGTCATAACTTTATGCAGATCAATTAATTCCATGGTATTGATATGCACATCTATTTAGGGTAGCTTCACATGAATTTAGATATTGTCCTATAACATTTACATGTTAGATACACAAATAGCCAAGCTGTCAGGCTGTAGCAATGTTTAATGCAGAAACACAAATGCATATGTCTAAATTCAGTAAGATTAGATATGTCATATATAGCATATGCCACTTGGTGACAGAAACACTATAGGAACCATGGATTATAGTCTATAAGCCTTGGTCTATACTAGGGCTTTATTTCAAAATAACTGCCTCTAAGGTCGAATTTATAAGCAGAGCTTCCACACTACCAAGCCCATTATTTTGAAATAAGGGGCCACTTATTTTGAAATCTGTACTCCTGCTTTTTGGGTGGAATCATTCTAATTTTGAAATTGTTATTAAGAAATAGTATTAGTGTGAAGTATCAGAGGGGTAGCCATGTTGGTCTGGATCTGAAAAAGCAACAAGGAGTCCTGTGGCACCTTATAGACTAATAGATGTATTGGAGCATAAGCTTTCGTGGGCAAAGACTCACTTCGTCAGTATTAGTGTGGACGCTTCAGTGCTGCTATTTTGAAATAACTACTCCCCAGTGTAATTTTAACTAATTATTCCACATTGGGGCATGTCTAGACTACATTTTACTTTCAAAAGAAGATATGCAAAAATTTGGTGGGAATTTGCATATCTTCTTCTGATCGCTTTTTCCAAAGAGGTTTTTTCGAAAATGCAAGCAGTCTAGACACGGTTCTTTTGAAAAAAAAAAAAACCCTTTTTTCGAAAGAACCGTTCTTCCTCAAAAAATGAGGTTTACAGGTTCTTTCGAAAAAAGGGTGTTTATTCAAAAGAGCCGCATCTAGACTGCTTTCTTTTTCGAGAAAACCTCTTTCGAAAAAGCAATCAGAAGAAGATATGCAAATTCCTGCCAAATCTGCATATCTTCTTTCGGAAAGTAAAACGTAGTCTAGACGTGCCCTAAGTCGAGGTAGCGCATCCACAGTAATGGAGCCTGCCTCGAACTAATTTCAAGACTTTCTCATAGTGGGGACACATTATTTCAATTTTGTAAAACTGGGAACAATTAAGTCGAATTTAGTTATTTCAAATAGTTTCCTACTGTAGACATGGCCTGACAACAAAGATGGATGGTAAAGTTGAATTCTAACCAATATGTCGATACTTAACAATAGAGTTATCCAATGTTGAATAGTACAGTTAGTCATGCATCATTGCTAAGTAAAAATATAGAGTAGAAGGAAACAAACTACACTGATATCAAAATGCAATTTAACTAGATTAGCTGTTTAAATCAGTGTCTAGCATGGGTTTAACAGGTCTTGTTACCTTGGCAGCATTTTTTTATACAAGACATGTTTTCCAAATGACACTTTCATAATGAATGAGAATATTTCCTTTACTGTGTCTTTATTTACACAGTCTTTCTTACCAATTAAATGCCTGAACATATTGTACCAGTACACAAAAAGAAAGCTGAAGTGCAGTTTTCATTATTTTCCACATTAGCGGAGTTGCTGTCTTCTTGAAAAGAAAATAACCCATGTAAATATTTTACTTTTAATTTCTGGAACACCAAGCTAGAGGAAACATGACTATGGATTTTTTGTATAAGCTCTTGATTATACAATTGAGTAAATGATAGAACAAAATCGAAGAACAAATAACTCCAAAAGACAGCAGTTATTATGCCTTACACCATGTCCTAAATTCCTTATTTTGTAAGATATATTCAAAATTATATATTCTTAAACAAACAAGGCTTCATTAAAATAGCCTGGAGTGAAATTATCCTTATACATGTTTTGAACAGCTAATAACGACCCATCTGAGACTAGGTTTACATAGATGGTTTTAGGTAAACTGATTAGCTTTCTTTACATACTATGCTGGGAGCATATATTAGATTAGGAAATACACTGATTTAAGTAAGAGAGAAAACAATTATCTGCCTTAGTGATGAAGAATGCAAATAATTTATGGAAGGCCAAGATCAATGTTAAATAAAAAAATACTACGTTTAAACTTGTAAAATGTAATATGATTTTCATTGTATTTGTTTCATTTACCTTGCATAGTACAGTGGGATAACTGGTATAGGAAGAACACACTATGTGAACAAGTTCAAAAACACTGTGAGGAGAAGAGTAACCACTGAAATTAACAGTGGTTTTCCCACTGTTATCAACAGTAGTTAGGCTTTTGACACTAGTTAGGTACTAGCCTTTGTATAAGAAAGGATCAAAATTTCAAAATTCAAAGCAAAAATTTTGAAATGTACCAGAATATAAAACATGCACATGAAACAGAAAATTGCAATATTCAAAAGAAACAATGTTCTTGTAACTCCTGAAAAGCTCCCAGAGATTGATCTAACTCCCATATAAAGTTAATGGAAAAATTCTTACTGACTTCAGTAGAGCTCTCGATCAGCCCTAACCAACATAATACAGGTTTGACCTTTCTGGTCCAGCATCCTTAGGACCTGAGTGATCCCAAATAAGGAGTTTGCCAGAGCAGGAGAGGTCAGGCTTCAGGCTGTCCCGGGGCTCGAGTCCTGGACGCTGGCCTGACCAGTGCACTGCCCTCAGCCCACTGGCAGGACTCCACTCTGGACCACCAGCCCTGCTGTGGACTGTGGCTCTCTTTGAGAAACACTGCTCTAATGGCTAGCCCACATACAGAATGAAAACCTGCTACAGCTATCAGTTACTCTATTAGCTCAAGTGGTAAAGGTTTGCACTGTGTAAATAACATTTTTCTACCTACTGGTGATGCCTGCTTTGGTCCTGCTTTGAGCAGGGGATTGGACTAAATGACCTCCTGAGGTCTCTTCCAACCCTAATCTTCTAGGCTTCTATGATCCACATGGGTGTCAATATGGTCCCACATTATAGAATTTTATTTTTTCACTTTTTTAAAAAAGTCTAGAAAATTACACATAAAAACTCAGTTAAAAGAATGTTAAGTCCAGAATTCAAAAGTTAGTAAATGCCATTGAAACCTTAATTTGGCCCTCTTGTGCGTATGTATTATGATACAGTTTGTAATTACATACTATTTCATTCATAAGATCCCTGCCTCATTCAGTGGACAGTATAAACAGTGCCCATTCAAACTTTCTGTATGTTGCAATCTTAATAGGGTGGGATTTGAGATCTGCAGTCCATGTAGTTCATTTGTATACTGGAAGCATAGCTGTACTTGCACTGTTGATTTATAAATTAAGCAGGAAAGAGACTGTATTGAACCTCACACATAAAAAACATATGAATAAAACCAACAAGTTATGAATCAATTCAGCATTTCACAGTGAAATCATTAGCTTGATTGTGCGTTTTAGCTACAACCATTCAATTTGCCTATATAGTTGGTGCAGAGTAGCCCAGAGGACTATCAAAGTTCAGCATTCTGAGGCCAACCATCGTGATAGTTTATTTGCTGAGAAGTGTACTGACTTTCAGATAAAATAGATTCCTTTCTGGGTCATTTGATCCAAAATTGGCTGTGCTGCATATTTCAAGATCTATGATAAGTTAAGAATAGTGTAAAGCTGACAGCCTAATAACACTATGTCTACAGCTACAGCTACTATTTATTTTACTCTTGCAGCATGATCTTACCTTGTTTATGCTGCATTTGAAATGAATACATGTGTATAATAAAGTGAGCGGGCTATTTAAAAACACTTAACTGAAACCATAATTGCTAAAGCTATAATAATACAAAGCAATGAAAGGGATGTCACTAAGAGGAGAAAAATGTGTGCTAGCTAAGGGCCCAACTGCCTCCTCCAAATCCCTCCACCTCTGCTTCTGGATCCTACCCAGTGAAACACAGAGGAGAAAGGTGCTGAAGCTACAGCACTGCCATCTCTTAAACCAGAGGTGGGCAATAATTTTTGATGGGGGCCCATTCCCAGATTTTGGAAAGTGGTCGAGGGCTGCACTCTTCCATGATATTAATGGAGGTGCTGGGTCTGGAATAGAGGTTGAGTGAAGAAGGGAGCTTGGGGTAAGGGATTGGGATGAAGGAGGGCCGGTGAGATCTGTGAGGGAGTTCAGGTGAAGAAGGCGGTTGTGACCTGGGCTAAGGGATTGGGGTGCAGGGGTTTGGGTTATGATCTAGGGCAGGAGGGATTTGTGACCTGGGGCAGGGAACTGTCCAGCCCAAGAATACACATGCTCAGCCAAAGCTCTTGCCCTCATTTTACAGCCCCCCTCCACATACACACCCATCAGGCTCGCTGATGGGAGGAGCAAAGAGTGCAGTTCTCCTGGGGCCTGGTAATTTAAAAGGGCCCGGAGCTCCCAGCCACTGCCATTGCCATTGTGGCAGCAGACAGAGTCCCAGCCCCTTTAAATCAGTGCTGGAGCCCTGTACGGCACACTCTGGGAGGGCTGCCTGGAATAGAAGCAGCACGCTAGAGCTGGCAGTGACACTGCCTGGGGGAGACCAGCCACTGCCCCACCCCTTTTGTCAGTCCCATTGTACATCATTATTTATTTTCTTTCAGGTACAAGGTGCTCATGTGTCCTCTCTTACCCTTTTCTAAATTTCATTATCAGAATCAACAGGGTTCTCCCCCTTCTGGTGTAGATCATTCCTTGACATTTCGGAATTGATTGGAAAATGCTTTTTAAAAAAAACCCCACACCTCTTCTGTTACAGACAGACAAACAGAAATGGTACTGAGTTCCGCATAAGATTCTGCTTCACTCAGTCAGTCAGCAGTTCAGTGGTTCAACACAGTTGTAAATGAAGACACGTTTCAGAACTGAACGTTGGCTCAGTATAAATGTCCTGCAGACAAAGAAGCACCCAATTGTAATGTATGATCTAACAAAACAAATTGTGAAAGTTGTGTTTTCTTCTGTGATGGTCAAGAAATTGTGATTCTGGCCAATACATTAGTAATTCATTTGACAATAAATATATTCTTCTTTGAGTGGTTGCTCATGTCCATTCGAATCAGGTGTGCGCACCGCGTGCACCGCGTCTTCCGGAGCGTTTTCCCTAGCGGTACCCGTAGCGCCGGCAGGGCGCCCCCTGGAGTGGCGCCGCCATGGCGGGGCATAAGTACCCCTGCCGGCGCTCCCCCACCTCAGTTCCTTCTTACCGCCCGTGACGGTCGTTGGAGCGTGTCTCTCTCTTACATTAGTTAATGGTTCCCGTTTCTCTTAGCATTGTAAATAGTTCAGTTAGTTAGGTAGTTAGGGTTTACTTCATTCTTTGTTCTTCCTCCTACGGGGGTGAGGAATGCCAGGGCCGCAAGGCTTCAAGGCGTGCGCTGTCTGTGCGAAGTTCATGCCCAAAGGGGACCCGCACGACAGCTGTCTGAAGTGTCTGGGTGAGAGCCATCTTACGGACGCCTGTAAGATCTGTAAATCTTTCATGCCGCGCACTAAAAGGGAGAGAGTTTCCCGCTTAAAACTCCTCCTCATGGAGACGGCCCTACAGCCGGCACCGGCTGGGCACCCTGCGGTGCGCAGTGCACCGGCATCAACGTACGATGCTCCGCCCCGGGCCCGGGCCCTGGCATCGAAGACCCAGCACTGGTCTCACTCTCCGGCTTCGAAGAGGTCGAAGAAGGCTCGCGGGAGGTCCCCGTCTCGAAAGACCACGCCGGACCTGCACCGCGGTGCCGTCTCACTGGTGCACAAGTCCTCCGCAGGGCGCCGTAAGCGAGAGGAATGTCCCTCTAGCCCAGGGCAATTGGCCCCGCACCGTCCATCCATGCCAGATACCTTTGAGGCGGTGCAGGACCTTATCAGACTCACCACCTCCGCTCCGTCGTTGGTTGAGGCGGAAGGGTCGAGGTCGCCTTCGCCAGAGGCCGTGTCGGCTCTGGCTTCGCCTCCGCACCGGCAAGACTGGCAGGCTCAGGCCGCTCACGTGACGGGACCGTCCCTCATGGGGCCAGTACCGCTTGCCTCGGCATCGACGCCGTTCTCGGTGCCGGCTCCCAAGCCTCACTCGGCACCCGACTGGGTTCCCGCCTACCTCGGTGTTGGGATCCTCCCGCCCCCTTATGGCTGCACCGGTGCCGCACCACCCTAGCCTTGTGGCAACGCTCTGCGGCACCGCCATCTTCGACCGCTCAGAGTACTCTTCCGACTGTCCTTCTCGCGTCAGCACCGGGCTCTTCAGCACCGATGCACGTCATGGCACCATCGCAAGCACCGGCACCGACCATGTGGACCCTGCCGGTGCCCCAGCCTACGGTGATGTCAACCTCTTCGGGGTTCGTCTTGGCACCATCATGCTCCTCACTGAACATGCAACCGGCACCGGGCCCTCCGGCACCTCGCCCTCCGGCACCTCCTTTGGGTTCAGTAACCCTTTCGGCACCAGGACTGGGTACCCCGGTGCCACAACAGCCATTGGTGCTCCCGGTGCCACCACCCTTGGTACCGCAGCAGGGTTTTGCTCTTCCGGTGCCTCAGCAATCATCGGTGCTTCCGGTGCCGCAACCCTCGGTACCGCAGCAGGGTTTCGTTCCTCCGGAGCCACAGCGGGCACCGGCACTGGCACCGACATGTCCCCACCATGCCCATGCGGGCAAGCCTGAGTCCATGGCCAGGTTTGCTCCCCCGTCGGCCGCACGTCATTCTTCGTCGGCCCCCCCGGCCCGACTCTGATTTTTCGTCCGATTCCGATGCGTCGTCGTTCAGGTCCGGGTCCTCGGGAGCCTCATCGGTCCATAGGTCCTGTTCCCGGCACCGATGTGACCACTCGCAGGTACAGCAGACATGGCCGCCCCATCCGCAGTGGCCTTTCTGGACACCGTGGGCTTACCATCAGTGGCAAGGGCCCGTGCCCCCCTCGGTGGTGTCAGGAGCCTCGGGTCGCCGAACGGAACCATCGGCGTCGTTGTCGCGACCTCCTCCTTCCCCCCAGAGGCCGCCGACATCAGACCCTGTGGCACAGGCGCAGGCCTCGGTGCCGGAGCCATGTCCGCAGCCGGTACCGTGTGCCCAACCGGTGCCGCACGCAGCTCCTGCGCTACATCCGGCACCGATACAGGAGTCGTCATCATCATCCTCTCCTGATGAAGCCCTGGCGGATCCTGCACCGGCGCTCCCTACCACGACCCAGAGGTTGTCCAATTGGGTCACGGGATGTATCAGGGAGTGTTATGCCTTGGCCGGTAAGGTCCCGCCCCGGGTTACAGCACATTCCACCAGGGCGCAGGCGTCCTCTGTGGCATTTGGGGTGCAGATTCCAATTACTGAAATCTGCAGGGCAGCCACGTGATCGTCACTCCATACCTTTACGGTGCACTACGCGCTGACACAGCAGGTTAGGGAGGATGCAAGCGTGGGCGCTGCAGTCCTCAGCTCTGTTTTGTAAATATGCCATTTCCTGTACTGTTGCACTTTCTACGTTTTTATGCTGTTCGCTTAGTTTAATAAATTTGTTGGATTGTTCAACTCTTGTGGAGATCTCTCTTTCAGTGCTCCGACCCCTCCTCCTCTGAGTGGGGTTGGCTTGGAAGTCACCTGATTCGAATGGACATGAGCAACCAAAGAAGAAAAGAACGGTTACTTACCTGTAACTGTTGTTCTTTGAGATGTGTTGCTCATGTCCATTCGATTCCCCCCCTACCTCCCCTTCGTCGGAGCGTCCGGCAAGAAGGAACTGAGGTGGGGGAGCACCGGCAGGGGTACTTATGCCCCGCCATGGCGGCGCCACTCCAGGGGGCGCCCTGCCGGCGCTACGGGTACCGCTAGGGAAAACGCTCCGGAAGACGCGGTGCACGCGGTGCGCACACCTGATTCGAATGGACATGAGCAACACATCTCAAAGAACAACAGTTACACGTAAGTAACCGTTCTTTTATAAGATATATTGTGGCCACAGATTCCATGGCTGTTTATTGAATGTGAAATCAGGATCTTTCTTTCCCGAAACACAGGGCCTGATGATTCAGCAAGTAGGCCTCCAGCCCCAGCCAGGGAGCTCCAACCCCAGCAGCGGCTAGGGAGCTCTGGCCCCATCCCCTGCTGTGGCGCTCCGGTCTCATTCTGGTCCAGAGACCAGGGAACTCTAGTCCCAGTCTCAGCCTTTTAAATTACCAGGTCCCAGGAGAACTGCACTCTTTGTTCCTCCCATCAGCAGGCTTGACGGGTGTGTATGGGGTAGGGGACTGTAAAATCAGGGTGACAGCTTTGGCTGAGCATGTATATTCTTGGGCTGGAAAGTTCCTGGAACTCTGGCCCAGGCCACAGAGCTCTGGCCCTTTCCCTCTACCCAGCCACAGAGCTCCGGCCCCAGCCACAGAGCCAGGCAGCTGCAGAGCTCTGCCCCAGCTGCGGAGCCAGGTGGCTACGGAACTCTGACCTGTGCAGCTCTGGCTGTGGTGCTCTGGCCCCAGCAGTAGCAGGGCTGGAGAAAGCCCAGGGGTCTGAGGCAACAGGGGGGACAGACTGGAGCCCCTAGACCGGTGGCAGCATGGGCCATGAGGGGAGGGACCTTCCCTGGTCCAGCAAATCCCCTTGTTCAGGACCAGTGAGGTCCCAAGGGTGCTGGACCAGCAAGGTCCAACCTGTATTGAAGACCACTGTGCCACAGTAGGAGCTATTTCTGTTTTCTGAACCACTACTTCATCAACATGAGAAAAAAACATTTCTTAAACATAACATAGGGCTTGTCTCCCCATTGAGTGACTGCTTCATACAACAGAGGATAACAGCTTACTACTATTCCCAATTACTCACTTAGGACTAATAGTAGAGGTCTGTGCTCTGGATGACAAAGTCTGAATGCTTAAACTAAACCATGCTGGGAGTTAACATGGTTCCACATCAAGGAAATTCTCGGATTATTTTTTTTACATTTTCAATTAAGAAATCACATCCAGAAAACATTAAAGCTGCCAAACTGAGCTATCAAAAGTAGAAAATAAAAGAAATAAGATGTCCACACCACCTTAATTTGTTCCTTTGCATGTATGTATTAAAACAGTCTTTAATATTATGATCAAATTGTATTTTACTATGTATTTCAAAAGGCATAAAGAATACAGAGACATACAAATTGTAGACCCACAACATTAAAAATAGAAACAATTGCCTATTACCAACTTGGGCATTTTTGTAATTTGTTTACAATTGTATAAAGAAAATACAAGTCCATAGCATCTAGCATTGTGCACTTTATTTATGTACTCTGTATCTCAGACCCCATGTATAATCTAGGTTGGAGGGAGGATTCTGGGCCATTGCTTCAGGATGTCATGGGACAAATTATTACTGCATTCTGGAGTGCCAAAGACTCTGGCTACTTTAAATCACAATCTTATTAGAAAAAAATATGCCTTTTCTAGACAAAAGTAATTTAGAGGAACTCATAGGATTTAAGGCAGCAGAACCTTGCATTTTACTGAAACATGTAAAGCAAAATAATACTTTGATCCTGTACTGAGAACTACATCCGATGGATATAAATGTGGGTGTGCCAGTATGCTTGAATGGTTTCATGTTGAAACTCTTTAGTTTGGCACCCTCGAGATCTGACAGGTGTCGAACCAGAGAATTTGCCGAACCACAGGAGGTCAATATTGTCAAGCTAGCACCATTACCAACACTTCCATTGCTTACTGAGCTGTGAAAAGACAGTATAGAATACGGAGAGCCAGGACTGGTGGCTGTAAACAAACTTTATGGGACCACAAAAAACTCGGCCACACCCATGATAAGTGGACATCCGGCTAATTAAAATCACGCCGGACCATGGATGTTGCCAGACCAGAGAATGCCAGACTAGAGAGCTTCAACCTTTACAGGATTGGAGTCTATGTGCTAATAGTAAAACTAAAAGGTAAAGCGACTTTTCTCTGAATTGTGTCTTTGTTCTATCTTTCATTTCTGCTAATATGAAACACAGGTCACAAATGTAGAGAATAATGCCTAAGAATAAGAAATGATTGCTTTCACACACCATATAAATGAGTAAAGTGGTCAGAACATACCAAAAGCAATTTTCAATGTAGTGTTCACAAAATTTTAAGGGAACCTTGCCTTCTAGAAGATAGGTGGGCCCATTTTTTTCAACAGCATGCGGAACAAACATGTATTTTGGATCTGAAACGCAGAACATTTCTGACGATGTGGAACACTTGAGAGGTATGCTTGCAATAGCAATTTTGTAAGCTTCCAAAGCCGGCTCTGACTGCATGGCAAATCTGTGGATTTGGGTTTGTGGTGCTTTTTGCTGTGTGTTCTGCAATTTTTTGAAGCAAGAGATATAATTTATATGTAAATTTTTACTAAATACAACTCTTACACTTCAAAAAGTAAATATTTTAAGAACACTGTATAATCATATGGTAAGAATACCAACACTTGCCTAAGTTGTATTTAAAAAAATAACTGTAATTAAAAAAGAACACAACTTTAGTCAATCACAATCCTTGCACTATGTTATTAAATCTTCTAGGACTAATTGAAGAAAGAATGGACATATTAAGGAAACTTAAAAAACAACGAATGGTCTTGTAGCACCTTAGAAACTAACCAAAAAATATAGATAGTATTATCCGCTTTCATGGGCACAACCCACTTCTTCAAAAATAAACACATACTGAACAAGATGAAGTATCTAGTAAAATTCACTCTACCTGAACTCAATTTTAATTAAAACCAGAAAAACACAATATTCTACATCCTGGCAATTTCATCTTTATATCCTTTTAGACAGCAGGCACTCTTCATAAAGATGGATTGAGTACAGTTCTAAATAATACTGTTATTCCAAAATACTATTCCAGCTCTTGAGTTTGATTCCTATGACTCATAGTCAAATATGTGTGCTGCTGGTATAAATTTCTGTTTGCAAAACCTGAACACATTGGATCAAAGTCATATGCAACTCAGTGATTTCATCAGAGATTCCAATTAAAAAAAAAATGATGGGCCTATAGTTCTTCACTTTGCATGTGTGAACAGTATCAGTTTTTGAAGACTGAATAGGAAATCAAATTAAATGGGAATCAAAAATTAAACTGTTTTCTCAATGGAAACCTGTTGACTGCTGAAATCAATGGACTTGCAAATATGTAACTGAAGGCAGAATTCAGCACATATATTAGTATTTTATCTGTGGCTAAATAGCAATCTCAGTTTTTTGGTTGCATATCAAAGATGATATTCGCTTCTCAAAGTTGCAATGAAATTCAGTCAATGTTTGTAAAGCAGTTTGAAGATGCACCACATAATGATCTGTTAGGACACTAAAAATGGGAAAAATGATATAACACTTCTTTAAATAATATAGAAAGAGCCAGGTGAGCAGTTTAAATCTTTCATTTTCTTAATCAGCCATGGGAGGTCATAGTTAAACACACAATTTAATTATCTACATTTTAGAGAGTCTGTGCATCTATTTGTCTGTGTGTTCATCCATCGGTTTGAGTCTGTTTGTTCAAGAACTCCTCCTAAACAGTAAGAGCTAGGACCACCCAATTTGGTATGCAGCTTTCACTTATCATACCTTAAAGCAAGGTCAGACTTTGGTTGTGCCAGGACAATGGATATGCCTGGAATGTGACTGTTTCTCATCAAATGGAAAGGGATGGATGTGACGGCAGGGACAGTAATACTCACAAGTGACCATAGGGGTAGCAGCAAAACCCCAGACCTGGGGAGTAGCTACTGGCCCATGCCACCCTAGCCTGTTCCAGGGAGCAGTTGCCCTGGGAAGAAGCTGGTGGGCATTCTGCATGGCTCCTCCTCACCCTAGCCATAGGCCGGCCCTGAGGAGAAGCTGTCAGCCAGGACATATGGCCCCTGTCACCCTTGGCCAGACCCTTGGCCAGACCTGGGCAACACCAGATAAGTTTTCTAGTGTGGTAATAATTCAAAAGCATTTCAAGTTAATTCTAAGATTAGTGATAATAAGCTGGGACCCTTCAGCATACTTCTAGAGAAACATATCCAAGTACTAGAACTGGTAGGATGATGGGTTGTGCATTGGAACTTTACTTCAAAGGCCTACAGCTTTAAATTCCAGTCACCTGCTCAATTATAATTTCAATATATTCAATACTAGGATCTGAACTTTCCATGTCTGTAGGCTTTATCACTAGGAATGTAAAAGTTTAACAGTTTAATCAGTAAGCATGCTCTTTACTGGCATGTTACCTGGCTGCTCCACCCTGGCCAACCCAACTGCGCTGTGCTGCGGGTCAGGGTGCTCCAGCCTCTCCAAGTGAACCATGGTATGGGGGGGGCCACTCCATCCTGGCTGGACTGGAACAGAGCAGTACAACAGGCCTGGCTGGGCTGGAGCAGCTCCTGTGACACACCATGGTGGTCCAGGCTTGAGCAGCCCATGACACTGTAGGTGTCAGGGCCGACTTTAGGAAGTGTGGGGCCCCGGCAGCCAGGATTTTTTGTTGACCAAAAAAAAAAAAAAACCACACAAATTTTGGTTGAGCAAACAAAAAACCAAAAATAGCACACAAAAAAAAGTCACAGCCCCTTTAAATCCCTAGTTACAGAGCAGAGTCCCACCTCCCTACCAAACCTTGCGCTCGGCTCACCCCTCCTGCGGTGCACAGAAGCCACCATGCTCCTCCGGGGCCAACACCCCCTCCCACAGCGCGCCCAGCACGCCAGCACACTTACCGATTTAGGGCACGGGGCCCTCTTGCTTTAGGGTGAGGGGCCCTTTTAGGCACGGGGCCCGATTCGGGGAATCAGGCGAATCGGCCTAAAGCTGGCCCTGGTAGGTGTGGCTGGGCTGGAGCAGCCCCCGCCAGTGGCTGCTTCAACACAGCTAAGTCCACTGCACCGCAGGTGGGGGGACTGCAGTTAACCAGTTAAACACTTAATTTAACCGGTTAACCACCTAACCAGGATTTCACATCCCTAATTATCACTGGCAGCACCAATTCTCTTTAGAAAACTCTCTAGGGAATGAAAAAACAGATCCTCGGTATTCATATTTGGGTCCCATCCTGTTTATTTCTCATCTGAGGCTCCAAAATGAGCCAACACTAGTATAGACAAAGTTACAGTTTGTGTGTTCTCCAACCAATTCTTCACAAATGGAAGCCCTTTTGACATTTTTGGACCAGATTCCCAGACGCTCTAAATCAACAGAACTCAAAAGCTATGTCTACACTATCAGTTTTTGCCAGAAGAGGCAATGCAAATGAAACTCTGATTAGCAAATTGTTGTGCTTCATTTGCATAATCTGTTCTGAGCCGTTTTTGTGCAAGGGGTTTTTGCGTAAAAACAAGTAGTATAGACGTGTCCATTTTGTGCAAAAACCCCTTTTTGCACAAGATCCTTATCCCTCTCCAGTAGTAGTGCGAGTACGCCTGGGACCAACTGATGTAGCGGTGCGATAACATGTGCGCCATCATGTCCTACGTGATGGAACACGTGCCTGATGCCGCTGCTCCTGGCTTCCACCCTCCTGTCCCCCACGCTTTCACCCTCCTGCCCATTCGCCCTCTGCCTGACCCTCCTGCCATGCCTCTTCTCCCTCCCCATGCCATGCCTCTGCTCCCTCACTTAGTAATGCCCATGCCCCCTCCCCAAGTGATGCCCATAACTCCTCCCCACCCCCCACCAACCTCACCCTGCTGCAGCCCCCTCCTCTCCACCTCTTTGTGGTCCCCAGACTCGCACAACCCCAACATGGTCCCCACACCCGAGGTGACATATCGAGCTGCCCCTCTCCCCGTTCAAAACCCCCCTCCCAGGTCTGATCCCCCTTCCCCCTGCCCACCTTTTCTGAATCTTTCATTAATACAGACTGCATTTTTTTGAAAATCAAACAGGTGTGTTTATTGGGAGGTCAGGGAAAGGGCAAAGGGAGGGATGGTGGTGGGGAAGGGATAGAGCAGAAAGCCGGCCCTGGGGAGAGTTAGTGGGGTGCTTGAGAGAACCTCTCCCTCAGGGCCTCCCGGATGCGCCCCCCCAACTGATGGGTCTGGCGGATGGCAGGTGTCTGGGGCTGCTTGAAACCTCAGCCCTCGTGGTCGGCATCTGCCCCCCACCCCAGGAGAAGGCCTCCCTGTTCTGCTCCACAATATTGTGGAGGATGCAACATGCTGCCACCACCTTGGGGATGTTGTGCTCCCCTACATCCAGGTAGGTGAGGAGGCACCGTAAACATGTCTTGAGGCAGCCGAAGGTGCTCTCCACCTGGATCCTGACCCAGTTCAGGTGGGCATTAAACAGGTCCCTGCTGGGATCCAGGTGGACGGTGTATGGCTTCATGAGCCATGGCATGAGAGGGTAGGCCGCGTCCCCTACTATGTACAGAAGCTTGTGCACGTCCCCGACCACAAAGTCCCGGCGGGGGAAAAATGTGCCCACCTCCAGCTTATGGTACAGGCTTGAGTTCCTGAACATGCAGGCCTCATGTGCCCTGCCCGACCACCCGACAAAAATGTCAGAAAATTGTCCCAGATGGTCAAACAGGGCCTGCAGGACAACGGAAAAGCCCTTTCGATTTATGTACTGAGCCGCTTGATGGTGCGGTGCATGGATGGGGATGCGGATCCCATTGATTGCTCACCTGCAGTTCGGAAACTCCAGGGCAGCAAATCCGGCCATGGTCGTGTCCAGGTCTCCCACAAGGATCAACCTCCTCAGCAGGAGGGAGTTGATGGCCCTCACCACCTGCAGAAGGAGACAAAGAAACACACAAAACAGAGAATGAGGGAGGGGGTTCCTGAGCCCTGGAGAGGTGGCAACTTTGCTCCTCTCCCTACCCCCCCCCCAACACTCCAGGAGCCACCTCCTATAAGGCCGCTGCCCCCCACCACCAGCAGCAGGGCTGTGTGTGGACAGGACCGCACAAGCCCCCAGGGATGGGGCTTTCCCCCCCACTCCCACTCCACCCCCCACAGTCCCCAGCCTCCCAGTCCCGAGGGTTCCCCTTATCCAACACTCTCCCCCCCTTTGCAGGGACTGTAGCCCTACAGTGCCTTACCTCCATGAGGAGGGCCCCAACGGTGGACTTCCCCTCTCCAAACTGGTTGCCCACCGACGGGTAACTGTCAGGGGTGGCCAGCTTCCAGAGGGCGATTGCAACCTGCTTCTCCATGGTTATGGCGGGTCGCAGGTGGGTGTCGCATCTCCGGAGGGCGGGGGTGAGCCAGGCACAGAGTTATAGAAAAGTGGCCTTCCGCATGCGGAAGTTGTTGAGCCACTGCTGGTCATCCCACTGCTCCATGACCAACTGGTTCCACCAGTCCGAACTGTGTTGAGCCTCCAGAACCTTCTCTCCACAATGGGGTGTGGTAGCCAGAGTGGAGCAGCCGCAGCCACAGAGAGGGATCCCAGAATGAGCTCAGAGTCCAGGTACTGCAGGACCAGGAAGGCAGCTGACACTAAGTGCTGCAGAAACTGCGGCATGGCCATGTACGCCCATCGCATGGGGCCATCCGACTCCATGGCACAAAAGAATAAAGCTGTGGTGTCGAAAAAAGAAGAGGGCAACAGCAGCAGGCACTGTGAGGGTATGTCTACACTTGCCCCCTAGTTCGAACTAGGGAGGCAAATGAAGCATACCGAAGTTGCAAATCAAGCGGGGGATTTAAATATCCCGCGCTTGATTAGCATATTCGTGGGCGGTCGCCATTTTAAAATGCCGGTCGCCCGATGTAACTTGCCGCGTGTAGACGCGGTAGTCCGATTTAATTCCCTTCCCTAGAATTAAATGATACTCCTCATTGCATTTTCAAAACCGCCAAAAGGATTTGGTTGTCCCTTTTCCATTTCAATAGGAACTGGGAGTCTAAGTCCTATTGTCACCTTTACAAATCTCAGCCTTAAAGTAGACAGTTTTCACAAGTTCAGAATCAGGCTATACTAAGAACATGTGTATGAATTTCAGCATGAGGAGTACCAGTTAATTTGAGGGAAGGGATTTAAATCGGACTACTGCGTCTACACGCGGCAAGTTACATCGGGCGACCGGCATTTTAAAATGGTGACGTCACGATTATAGTGAACTGCCGCTGGATATTTAAATCCCGCGCTTGATTTGCAACTTCGGTATGCTTCATTTGCCTCCCTAGTTCGAACTAGGGGGCAAGTGTAGACCCTGAAAGCTTTTCTGTCCTTTGAAGAGGTAGCAAGCACACAGCAGCAGCAGAAAAACAGCTGTCCAGGAGGGTCCCTTTAAGCTCGTGTCTCTGCAAGGGCTCCGGCACCAGCACTCAGAAGCAACTGGAGACCTAAAGCCCAGCCTGAACTGGTTCCGGGTGGCCTTTTATGCGAGAGAGCGTCCAATCAGTCTGGATGCTCTCTTTCGCAAAAGCGCCTCGCTTTTTCAATGTGCTTTTGTGTGTGGACGTTCTCTTGCACAAGAAGTTTTTTCGGAAGACATGGTAACAGCACCGTGAAAATGACAATAGATATCTGTGACAAAAGATCTTTCCTGTTCTGATTATTTTATCATTTGCATCATTTCTTCCCCAAAATACATTGTAACTTCATTTTTGCATTTTTCTTTCCAGCATCAATGACAAGTGCAGGTATGCACCAAGCCATCTCTGGTGTTATCATCAACAGGTTTTCTATTTGTACAGATGATGAGAAAGAAAACATGGATTAAATATAAACAAATGCTCCAGGCTTGACAATTTTTATTCTTAGTTGCCTTCAAATGGAAGTTGTTATAGCAACTATTCCTGTTCATCAGTGGTTCTTAAATGTGGAATAACTGCAGGGGCTAGTAGACATTTATATTATGAGTGCATCTAACAGAGGCATCATAGGAAGTTATTTATTCAGATGTCTGTCTGATTCTATAGAGTATGCTTTACATATAATTATTTCACCAACTTTTACAGAAAAAAAGTCTATGCTTTAAATGCTCTTGTGATGGGGGAACCTGACAAGAAGTACTTTTAATTACCAGAACTAGAAAAGCACTAGCTACTTCCCGGTGTTGTATTCCATATTGAAACATATTTATAAGCCAAGAAAATAAGTTAAAATTTTAGAGCAACATGAAATGGAGAAGAAATTGGCAGTCAAACAGGTGAAATATCATATATATAGTAGCCCAGTGTCTGTGAGTCTGTAACGCCGAAATGCTGGCTGTTCCCCTCTGGGGGGCGTTGTTGCCTGATATGCTGGCTGTTCCCTGTGGGGGGCACTGTTGCCTGAAATGCTGGCTGTTCCCTCTGGGCAGCCCGTGCTGCATGGGGAGTGCGGGGCCCAAACAGCCGCTTGTGCCACTTGCTCCCCCGCGGCAGCCCGGCCGAGCGGCACAGAAGTCAGCTGAGTGCCACGGTGGGAGGGGAAGGGGGTGGGGCAGTGACGTGCGGCATGACAGCAGCTCCAGGCCCCGCCCCCGGCCGTGAACGTCACCGCCCCGCCCCCCTTCGCCTCCCGCCGTGGTGCTTGGCTGACTTCTGCGCCGCTCAGCCAGGCTGCCACGTGGGAGCAAGTGGCGCAAGCGATCGTTTGGGCTCCGCGCTCCCTATGCAGCACGGGGAGTGTGGAGCCCAAACAGCTGTTTGGGCTCCGCGGTCCCCCGAGTGAGAGGCAGGAGGGGGAGGAGAAGTGAAAGAGAGAGACAGAGAGAGAGGCAGGAGGCGGAGGAGAGCTGAGAGAGAGAGAGGGGGGAGGCAGTAGGACGAGGAGAGAGAGAGAGAGAGAGAGACGGAGCGAGAGACCAGAGGCTCAGGAGAGAAGACTGGCGTGGAGGAGAGACCTGAAAATCCCGTCTTATGACAGGCTAATTGGCTAGTAGTACAACAGTAGGCAAGTGATAAGGGTTCTGAGACTCGAGAGGGAGCAGGATATAAAAAGTGATTCAGAAGTGGAAAAAGTTCTCTGCCTTATGCTACTTTTATACTGCCAGTTACAAAGTGTAGAAAGCATACCAAATATTGAGCATTATCTAATTAACTTTGTCTATGTAAAAATAGAATTAATCCTCCTCCCCAAATAAAGTGGCTTTTTACCAGAAGCCTAGTAAGCAAACTGTTTCTGCCAAAGACATCCTCTCTCTTTATTGTTATAAAAGCATAACTTAATAGTTTTGATTTAAAGCACAGTAAAAGTAGCAGACAGGAATAGGTAAGTCTTAAAACACTAAAATTGGAAACAAGAAAAATATAAGGTGGCATAATAATAGAGTGATATCCCAACTTCATGGACTGTTAGGTTATTAGTGAAAAGATTGAAAAACAAAAAAAACAAACAAAAACAAAAAAACTTCTAAAGGATTAAGGCTGAGATTTTCAAAACTGCCAAAAGGATTTGGTTGTCCCTTTTCCATTTCAATAGGAACTGGAAGTCTAAATCCTATTGTCACCTTTACAAATCTCAGCCTTACAAAGTAGACAGTTTTCACAAGTTCAGAATCAGGCTATACTAAGAACATGTGTATGAATTTCAGCAGACTGGTAACATAGATGAGATACCAATAAACTTTGATAAGGTAGAAAATCAGACCATTCTTCTGGAGGTATAAAAACTATACAGTATTTGTGAAGATGACAATAGGTCACATTTTGCCAAGCCTGGTAGATGGCAGTTAGCTTACAGAAATAATAATCAAAATCTTATCAGAACTCACAAAATTCTCTTCTGGATTCATTGTGTAGCACACAGGCAAAAAGGTAGATGGATAAGAATTGGATAAAATCTTGGCTGAAAAAAGAACTGGCATGAAAGATTGTGAGATACCGCAGTACAAAACTCCATACTTGCGTAAGATATGTCTCAGGCATTGATGGTATAAAAAAAAGCATGGTGAAGAGCCAAACTTGGATTTCAGAGTAACTTCAACAAGTCTGATAACTATCTGGACATGCAGCTCAAAGGCCAACTAAGAAATATGTGGGCTGCATAGGAATATTCTGGATTGTCCTCAAAGTCTAAATTGTAGTCTTTTATTTTATTTAGTGGCTCATTATGCTTTTGTGCATTTAGCTCTTACAGCCAGAGTCTTAAATTCAACAGAGTTATCTGTGTTGGTTGTGGATTTAGAATTAATTGGAACACATGAAACCATAGGCAAATAACATACTCTCTCTTTCTCTCTCTCTCTCTATATATATATTAGTAGTTTTATTAAAGTTACCAAAAAGGTATAATATATATACCAATAAAGTTATAAATGTTACAGCATAAACAATTTCTAAAGATAAATATTATGTACTAGTTATACGTAGAAACACACTTACATCCTTTTAGATGGCGTTATGGTTTGTTGGCCATTTCATTGATACAAGAGTGATTCCTGCTGGAATTTTTCATACAAGGATTGATTTTTCCATTGAGGCACCTTTTTTAATATTGTGAGTTTGTTTATACCTGCATTTTGTGCATGTACATGAAAGTATTAACCCTTCCTTTTTTTATTGGTTTGTGTCCCCTGGAAACAAAAGAGTCTCTGAATGTTATAGGATGGGTAGGTTTTTGCCAACATTAATTTTAGATTTTTATAATTCTGCAAAGTAACTTTGATTTATAGTGAATATATTTATAAAGCCAATAGACCCTGACTGTCAGCAGGTGGGATTGAACCTGGGACCAAAGCCAGGAGCCTCAACTACATGATCTTAGCTCTTAGCTGCGGTTGTAGAGTAGACTTCACCCACCTCAGTGGTCTCAATGCTTTGGTTACATATGTAATATAACATATTTATTAAATATAACACTACACAATAAATAAAAAACTATGCAATTAAAATCAATGGCTACAAAAGGCAGCAAATTTAATGAAACCATGATGCTTGTATGCACTTCCCCTGAGTTCCTGATGCTTGGGATTCAGTTTCTGGAGCCACAAAATTAGGATTCAGACTTATCTGATATCTCTATGAGATATTGAAAAAATGATTTTTTTCCAAATCTGGGCTTATTTTACAATTCTCACTGGATGAACAGTGACTAAGTATGAGAAATATATTTAAAGAAATTCCATTTGAATTATTCATTTTATTTATGATTTAAAAGAGAGAATATAGTTTAAGAAACTAGCAAAAGCAACCAGAATTAGACTTGAACTTTAAATCCTAGCACTGCATTTTCCTTTTGTGTTAATTTTATTTAAAAAATGCAACTGCAAATGTCACTTTTAAGTTATTTGATATCACAATATTTGTCCTGGGGTTTTCTGGGTCTAGTTTTCTATTGACTGAGATGATCTAACACCCAATTTACCCTTGATCAAGAAACAAGCTGCTTTAAACAATGAGCCTACAATAAGCTTACTACAGATCAAGTCAACATTAAAATCACCCCAGAAACTAAGGTGCTGATTTCAGTAATTATGTTTTCAGTCCCCATTTCTCCCAGAATTGCATTATGTCCTTAATCAAGTCATTGATATGACTCTGAATTGAGGCCTTTATGTCTCTGTGCCCCAACTGTAAAATGAGAAAAATAGTACTTCCTTTCTCCTCTTTGTCAGTATTGTCTCTTTAGATTGTAATCTCTTTGAGACAGGTATTGTCTCTGACTCTTTGAACATAAAGCATCAAAACACAAAAGGGGGTTTAGTCTCCGTTGGGGTTTTCATGGCTATTGTTGTATAAATAATTATAGAAAATGTATTCAGCATTGCTCAGGTCCTTCAGGTCCAGGCACTGCAGGTATTGGGGGTGCAGGAGTGGCTTAGGGCATGGGGCTGGGAAGTTAAAGCAGGGCTTACTAGGACTACCTGTGGCAGCAGGGGTGGCACTGTTCCAAGGGTACCTCCTTCCAGAGGGCCAGGGCTGCATTGTCCAGACATCTCCTCATGGGGGAGTTGCCCTGCCATCCCTCTGGCTAGTGGTTCCCTGTGGACAAGGCCTGGATCTGGGGAGGGAAAGTGGCTCAGGGGCATAATGACTACTTACAATAATATACCTACTTCATAGAGCTGGAAGGGACCTTGAGAGGTCACCAAGTCCAGCCCCCCACTCTCATGGCAGGACCAAGTACCATCCCTGGCAGATTTGCCCCAGAGCCCTAAATGGCCACCTCCAGGATTGAGCTCATAACCCTGGGTTTAGTAGGCCAATGCGCAAACCACTGAGCTATCCCTCCCCTGGATCAGTTGCTGCCAATATGAAGAGCCTTGACCCTAGCTGGCCACTTTCTTCCTGGGGGGCCCTCCCCCCTCTGGTCACTCTGAAGTATAACTGTTCCCCACACTCGCTGCCCCCTGTGGACATCGTGGAACATAACTATCCCTCCTATCATGTTATGGAAAACAACTGAATTCCAGGCACATCCAATTTTCCTGGCACAACCAAACCCTGACCTTGCTTTAAGTTAAGATAAGAGGAAGATGCATACCAAATTTGGTGGTCCAAGCTCTTACAGTTTAGGAGTTCTTGAACAAATGGGCTCAAAGACAAAGACAAACTCTAAAATATATATAGATTCAACGCTTTGCCCACCGTTGTCTGCTCTCTTTAGCAGTAAACAGATAAAAAATAATATGGATAAAATTTTAGTGGCTACAAATATTTTTTTTAAATGTAAGTGCTCAGGGCTTTACAACTACTGGGCCAAGCTTATCCAAAGTAGGATAATTCATTAATTATGAATAATACCTACAAGAGCAGTTAGGTTTGAAATGAATGCATATTGCTATGTTTGGGTTATGCATGTGTTTGTGGCTGGAACCTAAGAGCAAGGAATATTTTTTATGTCCCCATGACTTAAATGGTTTAGCTGATTTTGCTCAGAAATTCGTAAAACATTCATATGAATCCTTAACCAAAAGAAAACATCAGTTTGAGAAAGCTATAAATGTGTGAAACAGTTAGAATGACTAAACTGGAACTCCTAAATTCAGCAGAAATTGATATATCTTCTAAAAAGGGATCTATAAATATATACATTGCGATACTCTGTACCTCTGGAACCTCTATATACAACGTCATATAATTATGATATGTTTTTTTACAAAGTATGTATTGTGAGGTATCATTTTAAAAGTCTTGATCTGCTGAACATTAATATCCTTTTGTATGTACTGTCACTGTATGTGAAGTTATGAAGTTTTGCTATGTGTATATTATTGAAATATGTTGGGATGTTGGAAACACCCACAACCAGCCTTTCAAATACAACAATGGAGTAGCCAGATAGTGGTTAATGGGTCATCAACCCCCCTCAAGGAAAGAATCCACAGTCCCAGAAACTGTATACAATGGTTACTTCTCAGAGAGAGCAGATAGAAAATGGAGTCTGCTTAACCTATGGGGGCTGCTTGATCCCCAAGTCACAGCAAAAGTCCTTCATCAAGCTGGAACAAACTATAACAGAGGGGAAGTGACATCACCACTAGGTATCTCTGTGCCTACACCCCCACCTCAACACCTGAATATCTGCAGGGCAAAGACTTTGAGCTGGGAAAGGAGGGTCCTGGGGTGAAAGCCTGCACAATGAGGATCTGTAACCTGTTTGGGTGAGACACTGCTTAATTCAAATTTGTAGAGCTCAGACTGTGAATTTATTTCTTAGGTAACTGACTTTGATTGCTATGCTTGCACTTAAAATCACTTAAAATCTTACTGTACTTCATAAATCTGTTGTATATCTTACCTAGAACAGTGTGTTTTGGTTGAAGTGCTTTTGAAATCTCAGCTCATTTTACCAAGGATCTTGAACTGACTCTGTCCAGGCTTCTGTCCAGTGCAAGACGGTATAGTTCTGAAGTTGGAAGGCTGGGGATCTGGGGGGAATTGGCTGGAGCCTCCCTATAGATGGTTCATGAGTAGCTGGGGTATCATTCATTTAATTCAGTTGTGTATGTCCCTGCCTGTGGATGTCTGTGTAGGTGCAATACCTGACAGAGGTCTGTGGCTTGACAACAACATCACAGTGTGAGAGGCAACTTGGGTTGGTGGGTTTGGGAGGGCTAAGTAGTCCTATAGTCAGGTTGCACCTTGGGAACAAGAAATACATACATACGATACAAGGGCTGCAGTTTTTTAGACAAGAGCACTATACATTTTTAAAACTTTGCAAATCCATGGATATCTGCTTTATAGCCACAGGTATTCACATCTGCACATGAGGAAGTAGCTAGCCACAGCTCATATTTGCAGATACTAATTTTTTATCTAGAATCATGCAAATCTGCAGATATCCACTTTATATCTGTCGGTATCTACATCCACATATGTGAACACAAATATCTGCAGATCATTTTTGCAGATGTGGATGCAGATACCAATTTTGCACAGGGCTCTATACATTTGAACTATATAACCAGGTGAAGGAGTCCCCATGACTTGAACAGGGTCTCTATATGCCATACATAGTCCAAATTTACCCCTTTCCTGGGGTTTGCCTTAATCAGTCAAAACGAAGCCCAGAATAACTTTGCTCTCCTAATTTGACAGTTCCCCATTTCCCTAAAGGCCTCCTTCTGGCAGGAGACATTCTAGCTGTCTTACAGAATAGTCTGAGCCAACAAGTTTCATTTATAATCAAGAGTGTGCACTAAATGCTCTCCATTTGAACTCAGTGTTTCCTTTCAGGAAAGAAATCTAACATTCATACTGAGCATCCTGGAACCCTGTTACACACCACTTAAATTAACATTTATGTTTTTAATCAATGTACTGCAAAGTGTACATTGTACTCATAGTAATCATAGTACTGCAACGTGTAAAGTGAAATTATCACTATTATTTTAATTTGATTGAGCAGAAAAAGCCATGAAGCATGTATTACTTATTATGTCCAGAATAGACTGTTAATGATGAGTTCACTAACACTGGTCTACAATTTTTTAGAAGTCGTCTGCTTCAGAGATAAAATGTGCTATTTATTATGTATTTTGATGTGCTGAATTCAAATATGACAATTAAAACAACTGATTGGCTACTGTTTCCAAGATATTTAAGTTTTTACATTTTACGTCTATGTACATTGTGTAGATAGTAGAGTTTTAATCATAAATTGTAAACCTAGGTCTTTTCATGTGTTTATGGTTGCTTTACATGATAATATTTCACCCGTCCTGTTTATGTAACACTTTAAAAATCAGCAAAAGGGTTATATAAAGAAAATTTATTATGAAACAAAAGGCAAAAAACTATTATGTACATAGTTTAGTCCTATTCAGTGTCTACTCGGCGCTTCTTGGCTTGTCTCTTGTATTCATTAAATGGAGCATCTCTTGTCACTGTCCAGCAATAGTCTGCAAGCATTGATGGGCTCCATTTGCCCTGATAGCGTTTCTCCATTGTTGCAATGTCGGTGAAATCGCGTGCTCGCCATTGCCCGCAGTTTGGTGGAAAAAATCTAGATGAGAGTGCAAAAAATGTATCTTTAGTGAGATGTTGCAACCAAGGCTTTTGTATGCCTTGAGGAGGTTTTCCACCAACAACCTGTAGTTGTCTGCCTTGTTGTTTCCGAGAAAATTTATTGCCACTAACTGGAAGGCTTTCCATGCCGTCTTTTCCTTGCCACGCAGTGCATGGTCAAATGCATCATCTCGAAGAAGTTCACGAATCTGAGGACCGACAAAGACACCTTCCTTTATCTTAGCTTCACTTAACCTTGGAAATTTTCCACGGAGGTACTTGAAAGCTGCTTGTGATTTGTCCATGGCCTTGACAAAGTTCTTCATCAGACCCAGCTTGATGTGTAAGGGTGGTAACAAAATCTTCCTTGATTCAACAAGTGGTGGATGCTGAACACTTTTCCTCCCAGGCTCCAATGACTGTCAGAGTGGCCAATCTATCTTGATGTAGTGGGAATCTCTTGCACGACTATCCCATTCGCAGAGAAAACAGCAGTACTTTGTGTATCCAGTCTGCAGACCAAGCAAGAGAGCAACAACCTTCAAATCGCCACATAGCTGCCACTGATGTTGGTCATAGTTTATGCACCTCAAAAGTTGTTTCATGTTGTCATAGGTTTCCTTCATATGGACTGCATGACCAACTGGAATTGATGGCAAAACATTGCCATTATGCAGCAAAACAGCTTTAAGACTCGTCTTTGATGAATCAATGAACAGTCTCCACTCATCTGGATTGTGAACGATGTTGAGGGCTGCCATCACACCATCGATGTTGTTGCAGGCTACAAGATCACCTTCCATGAAGAAGAATGGGACAAGATCCTTTTGACGGTCACGGAACATGGAAACCCTAACATCACCTGCCAGGAGATTCCACTGCTGTAGTCTGGAGCCCGACAGCTCTGCCTTACTCTTGGGTAGTTCCAAATCCCTGACAAGGTCATTCAGTTCACCTTGTGTTATGAGGTGTGGTTCAGAAGAGGAGGATGGGAGAAAATGTGGGTCCTGTGACATTGATGGTTCAGGACCAGAAGTTTCATCTTCTTCCTCTTCCTCGTCTGACTCAAGCGAGAATGATTCTGGTGCATCAGGAACCTGCAGTCCTTCTCCGTGGGGTACTGGGCGTATAGCTGATGGAATGTTTGGATAATGCACAGTCCACTTTTTCTTCTTTGACACACCTTTCCCAACTGGAGGCACCATGCAGAAGTAACAATTGCTGGTTTGATCTGTTGGCTCTCTCCAAATCATTGGCACTGCAAAAGGCATAGATTTCCTTTTCCTGTTCAACCACTGGCGAAGATTTGTTGCACAAGTGTTGCAGCATATGTGCGGGGCCCACCTCTTGTCCCGATCTCCAATTTTGCAGCCAAAATAAAGGTGATAGGCTTTCTTAACCATAGTGGTTATACTGCACTTTTGTGATGCAAAAGTCACTTCACCACAAACATAGCAGAAGTTATCTGCACTGTTCACACAAGTACGAGGCATCTCTGCTCACTTTGGCTAAACAGAAATGTGTCCCTTTGCAAAATCAAACACTGACAAATAAGAGAGCACGACACTGTATGATTTCTAGAGCTGATATAGGGCAATTTGTTCAGCAGAGTGATGTAAGCTTCGTTATGATTGCATCATCCATGACTTCTAGGAATAACATGATGCAATTCATATCATGTATGACGCAATACCAGTTTCAGATTGCATCATTCATTGTTTTGCCTAAAGAGCAAGTACTGTCCAAACCCAGTCATAGATTTATTCATAGATCCAGTCAAAGATGTATTTTAGTCATTTCTGGTTTAAATTGAGATCCTTCCTTTATAACTCACTTATCCTCCGCCATTCCCAAGTCAAGGGTATATACTGACCCAATAGCATATCTTGAAAACTAGAGCCAATCAACAATTTTAAGCATCATTTTCGTTCTCAGTGACCCAGAATTAGTAAAGTTTGACTACATTTATTTCAGAAGCATTTTGGCTGTAGAGCAGTGTAACATATACTTTAAAGTAAACTCAGATCTGTTCCTAAAGGTTACAGCAATATTGTTTAATCAAAAACAGATTTACCGTTCTTTTTCTTAAAGCTTGAAGCACCATCTACACTCTGTGGGAAAACCTGACTCTGTAACTAGAAATACACTAATAAATCCATAACAGATGTGAACTCATTCAAGCACAATCACTGACCTCAGTTTCCACTTTGACTGCTACAGTATTTTGCGGAAAATGCCTATGTAACCTACCAGTCAGTGTATGACATGTCCCCAACTGTGTGTGATTCACAGAAGACATGAGTGTGTTACAGCGTTCAGCTTGAAAAGATGACCTTTCACCTCAAACTGTAGGGATTCACATGCTTTATCTCTGGAGGTCCCCATCCAATCCTTAGTATGTCAGTGAAGATGACAGTTATTGCATATGCTCTTTGACATACCAGTAATGGTACTGACAATCTCATGAAATCATGCACCATGAGTTGTTTTTTTTTAATATTATATTGTATTTGTGACCTGTCTTGATTTTTGAACTTCCCTTTCCCATCCCCAATACTATTAATGTGTGACTATTAATGTTACCAGTGCTCCCAAATGTTTTGGGTAAGGTGATTTTGTCTCCTGCTGAAGAAACTTTCACCTTCACATCTGACTTTCCTCTGCCCAGTAGCTAATCCTGTCCCCTAGTCTCTCACCAGTTGCGTCCCATCCAGTACTCTCCATATGAGTTCAATCATCACGCCCATCACTCCAGTTCCTCCAACCTCACTTCTGCTCCTTCTGGTGTTGTTCAGGGAAAAAGGTGGGGGTGCTGCAGAGGGACCACTGTTTCTCATCCAAACAAGGAGGTGCATCCAGGGGCTCTTCACCCCTCTCTGCCCCTTTCCAGGCCAGGTGCTGCCTGGGGGAAGGACCAGATGTCCTGCCCCTGCTGCTCACAGAGAGGAGGAGGAAGCAGAGAGATGTTGTGGGTTGGGGTCTCTGAGCTTGTGTCTTCCCTCCTGTGAAAACAGCAAGCAGTGGGCAGAGAAATCTGCCAGCTTCTAGCAGGGCTGAACTTTCAGCACCAGGTGAGCTCCAGCTCCCGTGAACCCTTATATCTCACAAAAAAGGTCACAAGAGCAGGCAATACTGCAGGTATGTGCGCTGTGAATTCTCTACCTACAGAAAGCTCCTTTGACTCCATCATTCATTTTGCACTGTTAGTTTAGAGAAGGGCACGCCGGAGGAAAGAAGGTGAGCTATGAAGGGGAAAAAAACCTTTGTGATGCCAAAATTCCATAAATGCAAGAGCAGTTCCATTTTCCTCTGCACTCTCCCTTCCCCCCCCAAAAAAATCCTATTATAATGCTCTATTAACATTTCAGCAATCCGGCTCTTATTTCTACAACAGCATGTCTTCAAATTAATAATCCCTATTGTAATTCTAGCCACTTAACTCAATAGCTAGATTTAATTTCCCCCAAAGTGCACAAAATTACATTGTATTTCTCTGCTACTTTTTGTTCTGATGTGCTGTGGCAGGGGCCAGAGTGTCTTTGCCAATATATGACATTCCCTTGTATTATTAATTCTTGTTTTACAGGAGAAATGAAAACATTAACCACTGCAATATCACCGTAATAAGATGTTATTTGGGTAGAGAGTACAAATGATCTCATGACTAGATGTGTTGCTGACTTAAGAAATCTAAGGGTACGTCTAGACTGCAAGCTTCTTTCGAAAGAGGGCATCCACACCTCAAAACTGGATTGAAAAAGCAATCTGCTTTTTTGAAAGAGAGCATCCAGACTGCATGGACACTTTCTCGAAAGAAAGCCCTGATTGCTATTCACAGAATGGACACCAGGGCACCTGTGCCTTTTTCGACTGCCTCTTCTTTCGAAAAATGTCCCTGTTCTGCATCCACACACACCTTTTTTCGGAAAAGCTCTTTCGAAAAAGGCATTCTTACTCATAATTTGAGGTTTACCAATGTCAAAAAAAAACCTGCCTTCTTACGATTTAATTTCGAAAGAACGTGATTGCAGTGTGGATGCAGGTGAAGCTTTTTAGAAAAAAGGCCAGTTTTTTTAAAAAACCAATGTAGTCTAGACATACCCTTAATGATTTTCAGTAACATTTCATGACAAAGACTTTACCAGAGATATGAGGTGTCTGTGTCCATTGTAACTAAGAAAACATCTACACTGAGGTGCTATTTTTGGATACTTCCAGTATCCTAAAATAGCTATTCCGTGTCTTTTGAACAAGCCTGTTATTTTGAAATATCTTTTGAAATATCTTTTGAAATAACAGGCACACTATTCCGACGTCCATAAGGATTAAGGGACATTTTGGAATAGTGGTTTATTTCCAAATACACTCAGAATAAGCTATGCAATTTGCGTAGCTCAAATTGGGTAGCTTTTTTCGAGCCAATTGCTCAATCTTTTTGTTCCTACTAAGTCTTCTTAAGGAAGCGGTGCATAAGAGACCTAAGTAGTTAAAAGATACGCAAGGTGGCAGAAGTGAGGCTACATACTACATCACTGCCTGTTAGCTCTTGAAAAGCAGGAAGTCTGTCACCATTATGAGGGTAAATAATCCTTGTAAGGATGGATTTTATTAACTATATGTCACAGCTTCTTTAAAAAGTGCATGTATTTTTGGTTTTTGTTGTTTGGTTTGCATGATTTTTGGAGGGTGATATATAAACCACAATACTGGGTCACACCAATCATCCATCTAGCCCAGTAGCCTGTGTTTCAACAGCGGCCAGTGCTAGATGCTTCAGAGAATTAACAGAACAGGGCAATTTATTAAGTGATCCATTCCCTAGCTTCTAACAGTCAGGCATTTGGGGAAACCCAGAGCATGGGATTGAATCCCTGACCATCTTGGCCAATAGTTACCTACAATAAAACCTCAGAGTTATGAACAGTAGAGTAATGAAGTGACCAGTCAACCACACATCTCATTTGGAACTGGAAGTAAGCAATCAGACAGCAGGGAGAAAAAGGGCAAATATTCTACCCTATCATACAATACTGTGTTTAATGTGAACTACCAAAAACAAAAAGGATTTTTTTTAAATGAACAAGGTAAGGAAACAGTGCTTGCTGTGCTTGTTTCATTTACATTAAGATGGTTAATAGCAGCATTTTTTTTCTGCATAGAAAAGTTTCAAAGTTGTATTAAGTCAATGTTCAGTTGTAAACTTTGAAAGAACAAAATTTAATCTCTGAACACAAATTCAGTTGCTTAGAAGATTATCTATGGACAAACTAAGACTTCCAAATGTTCTGGGAACACTAGTTCAAAGTCAAACATTGCAAGAAATGATGTCTTGAAAACTCAATTTGAAAGGAACTACTATCCCAAAATATTTTTGGAGACATAGACAATATTCACAAACAGCTGGGGTTGAGACAATTGTTGATTAATATCTTCTAAACAAATAAATAGCTCTCAAGTTTTAATTCCTTTTCCCTTCACCCTGCCCCTGGACCTGGTGAATTTCAATTGAAATAAATAAATCATCTTTACTTCTTGACCTTTTAAAAATACAATTCATGAACCATGCTTTATCTTGATCAACTTTGACATTCCTAGGGATTCAGGTGGCAGCATGTTAATATACTGACCTTATACTTATCTCCATTTGGGTTTTAGTATAGCTTTGGTGACAGATAGAACAGTTTTAGTAAAAATTGACCTAATATTCATCTCCATCACTGAAGACTAGACTGATCCTTGAAATAAGGGGTGACAACTCCAGAAGGGTACGTTTATACTGCGGGCTAAAGTTTCTCCATGTTTGGAAATACTAAGAACCAGGATATAGGGTTGGTGCCATGTCACCTATTCAGAGGCAGATGCAGCATGTGAAGCCAGTGTTCTACACTCAAGCTCTACCTACATTAGTACAATTATTTAAGACAGGTTGCATAGTCTCTGCCTGATTCTTGCCAACATTAACAATTTTTACTTTTGTAATTTCTTTTAAAAGTGACCTTTTTTGGAGTTTTCCCACTGGCCTATGTTTTCCTCCCAGTTCCCACCTGATCACCCTAGCTGAGGGTACATCTAGACTTACTTTCACTTTCGAAAGAAGATATGCAAATGTGGTGGTAATTTGCATATCTTCTTCCGATCGCTTTTTTTTGAAAGAGTTTTTTTTGAAAAAGCAAACAGTTTAGACGTGGTTCTTTTAAAAAAAACCCTTTTTTCGAAAGAACCTTCTTCCTCAAAAATTGAAGTTTACAGGTTCTTTTGAAAAAAAGGTGTGTTTTTTTCAAAAGAACCGCGTCTAAACTGCTTGCTTTTTCAAAAAAAACTTTTGAAAAAGCGATCGGGAAGAAGATCTGCAAATTACCACCGAATTTGCATGTCTTCTTTCGAAAGTGAAAATAAGTCTAGACGTACCAGAGCAAGCAAGTGTCCCCTTTCTCTAGAGTCATTCATATTAAATCTTTTACTAAAGGTCCTGAGTGATCAATGCTTCTGGGACCTTCCATTCTTCAATCCATTCTTCCTCCAGAGACCAAAAAGGTAATAGGATCTCCTATACTAAACCCAGACTCTTTGTTTCAAATAAAAATATGCTACTGAGGTGTCCATGCCAACAAAACATCACTTTTTAAATGGCAAAGTTCTCAAATAATCAAATGTAAGAGAGTACCCATTCAATAGCTCCATTCAGCACAGAAGTTATAGCTCAGTTTAGATCACTTAATTTCTCAATAACATTGTCTGGAATGGTGGTTAGCCTCTTAAAAATAATTGTTTCTGCTCTCAATAAAGGGTGTTCGGTTCAGTGTTTAAAAATATAACCTCATTCTAAATATGGTATATAATCTTATAAATTATTTGACATTTTTGTTTTAAAAATAGGAAACATTTACAAAAACATGGTACTATGCCTGGCTAAATGCTCTAATCCATCTGAGATTCACTCTGCACAGGATATGGGGGGAAGCACATTTTTAAAGAAAAGTTCTGTCTGCATATATAAACAGTTATTTAATACATACAATGTCAGTGGATGATTCCCAAGAATATGTCCCTGGGCACCCCCTCCTGGCTGGTCTTGGAATTAGCTCCTTCCAGATCCAAAACCCTCAGCAGCCTCAGATCTATGGGTCATAGGAATGCCCAGCCATACCTCTTTATCCCAGGAATGCCCCCCTGTGGTGAATGTGTCAGTGTGCTAGATCCATACAACTCAAATTTCCCTTACACAAGGAGAAGCCTCAGGGAGCCAGTTAAATGACTTCCCAGCTGCTTTTTGCTGATGGAGCACGTAAGACTCTCACCCTTCCTTAACAGTGAAGGCAATTAATATGATGTCAATGTCCACATAGACTCTTATTTTTCAACACATGCCTTCTGTAAGAATTCCCTGTATTAAAGCCAAGCTCAAGGAGTCTTTTCCATCTTATGCCACCACCGGTCTTTTATTTCCTAACATCAGCACTGCAAACACACTTTAACTATATCAATATAAGGGTCTAGTCTTCTCTCAATAATATGCATTGATTTGATACAGAATTGTACAATTCCTGTTTTACATCCATGTTTATTTGAAACTGATAGTTATTCATGCATAAATTATAGTAATAATGTGGTGAGTTACATTCCTAACTTTATTATCTGTGGGAGTTACATGAATGTTTTGTATAGAGAGGAATAGCTGACCACCAACATATATAATGCTGATAAGGGACACACATGATGATCTTTTTATGCTGTGACAGACCCAAACCAGCAGGCTGCCGTGCTCTAATCGAGGGCAGGTATACAGGGCACTGGGTGAATGGCTTTCTATTCCCCAAATAAGCTTCTAGAGACCGCTGCCACAAAATGAAGGCAGGCCTGGGGGCTAGTTAATTAGCTTGCTCCCTCAGGCAAGTCATTAAACACCTGCAGCTAATTAAAATATGTGGTAAATCTTTAAAAAGGTTTACCCAGGTAAGGAGGGGGGGGGGGAGACAAAGAGCAATGGACCAGAAAGAGGAAAAGTGGTACAGAAATGCTGTATGTAGCTAAGATACCAGAGGGAAGGCACTTGGAGGGGGGATCATTTGGGGAAGTGAAGTGGCCCAGGGAAAAAGCTGTCCGATTGGAAGCAAAGCAACCCTGTTTGTTGCTGCTGCCATAGGGTCCCTGCGCTGGAACCCAGAGTAGTTGGTGGGTCTGGGTTCCCTCTCAAGTCTCCCCCAGACCAACACAGAGACTGCCCTGAGAAGGGAGACCAGGTCTATAGAGGGCTTACACCCCGAAACCATGAAAAAGCCTGTGATGAGTATGGTTCAGTAAGCTATGGTCCCTGCCTCTTGTAAAGAGAATGAGGCTGTGTGGAGGACCACAGTGACCCTCTGAGGCTAATACTATCCACCAGTAATGTGAGACCCATGGGGCACAGCTGGAGCTCTGCCACAATGCATACTACAAAATAAGAATGATTGCAAATACCAGCAATCACAAAAAGCATTTTTATTCAAATACATGAGAAATGGCATGCATAGGACCTGCTAAAGTAGCTGCCTTTTGGTACCTTTCATATGCCTATCTAATTTTATACAACAAACAGCACTTGATCAGTGTGCATAAATAACTTTCTTATTCTGAATCTGGAAAGGAACAATTGAGCATTATACAGCACAATGTCTCTTTCAGAAGAAGAGACCGATAACATTTTCCTTACCTATTATTATAGCCCCAGCTCTGGGTTACACATTCATTACAAGAAAATGCATCGCACTAGATGGCAGAGCCCCTAACTATTGTTAGAGAGTGCCAAAAATTGAAACAAAACATTATTAGTTGTGTTCTAGATTCTACATCCAGCTGCAGTTTGTTGTTCTTTTTTTTTTTTTTTTTTGCAAGTATCACTTTTGCTGGTTATCATGAGGGCTTCACTTAGCATGGAAAACACAAGACAATTAATTCTCTTTTCACTATACACTAAATGTGAGCCAGAGTTTTACAATTTGAGCCAGAGTTTTATAATCAACGCTACTACTGTCATCAACTGGTTTACCATGAATGGCTGTCATCATGAGTACTAATATCAAAAGAAACTTAAAATATTATTGGTCTGAAATACATAGGGTGGGCGTGGTGTGTGTGCCTTATTTTTAAAAGTTTACAACAGCATTAACAAGAAATACAGCATCTTTATATAAAGTCATTTTCCAGATCAGTCTTTTACTCTTTAGCATTTCCTAAACTCCCAATATTTTCTTGTCTTTTGCACTACCAACTTGAATAAAAATGCACTGACACACCACTGGCCAGTAAAGCTACTCATAAAAACCCATGTCACTGGTCGGTCCAATGAATATTCAACAGGGACTTCTTAGGCATAATATATTTGTGGTTTTGTTTTTGAAAGCAGCAATGATATGCAACATGCTTTTTCTTTCATTTTTTTCAATGCTTTATGGGTTTCTAGGAAAGTCTGTTCAATCTGTGACCACAAAATAAAGGAAAAAACTCAGAGCCATTGTTGGTCATAGCCAACATCTGTAAGCGTTACATTTTGTTATGAATTATTGGATAACTGCTTTTCATACTCCCATGCATTGCTCTAAAGAAACATCATAATATCATTCTTCCTTTTTATCTTAAAGTTAAAAGGAAAATAATTGTTGAGACCCAATTAGTAGATCCTTCTGTGGAGAATTCTAAAATAATTTTTAATTAGTAAAGTGAACCATAGTATGAGTCACCTGAGAAAGAATTACTTTAGTTCAAAAAGCAGTTAAGATTTCAGATACAAATATTAGCCAACATTTGTCTCTAAGTCAGATTCACTACCTTTTCTCTCAGGCTACGTCTACACTGCAATGGTATTTCGGGATACCAGAGTATCCTGAAATATCTAAATTTCAAAATATAATGGGCTCGCTATTCCAATGTTCCTGTAAACCTCATTCCAGAAGGAGTAAGGGATGTTTCGGAAAAGTGGGTTATTTTGAAATTTGGTGCTGTGTAGACAGTTCCAAATTACGAAATAAAATATTTCAAAATAAGATCAAAATCAAATATGCAATATGCATAGCTCAAATTGCATATTTTATTTTGAGCTACGGAGCAGTATAGACACACCTTCAATGAATAGTATCTTATTCTATAAATTATTTTTGTGTGATTATTTGGGGATGTGTCAGATACTATGCAAAATCTGGCCCTTTTGTTAGGTCTGCAACATTACTTAAATAGAGTACAGGTGAAATTTTATATACCTTTCATGCTTATGTCAACTAAATTCCAATTAACAGTTCTATATTCTGCTCTGTCTCAATTTCCACTGTAGTTCTATAAGAGAAATTACTGTTCACTTCCTGTCCCACTCTGTTGTGTCATGCTGTACTGTTAAGCAGCAGCTGTGACAATACAGAAGTGGCTGAATTTAAGAAGAAACTGATGTGATCCTTATAGAGGCAGAGTCTCCAAAGGATCTTGTAGTAATATCTTCTGAAAGAAGAAGATGAATAGCTATCTCTTTTATAGCATTTTCTTCAGCAGATCTGAAAGTGATTTACCCAAGAACTATGTATCATTATATCCCCATTTTACAGATAGGGAAACTACATCGCAGGGAAGTGAAATGAGTTACCCAAAGCCATTGCAGATCTGGGAACAGAACAGTTATAATTCAGGGCTTTTTAAAAATTAACTACCATACCTCACCTGCTCACTAGAGAAGAAGTGGGCAATAAGCTGGAGATGGTTCACCAGGGTGAGTCACTGATGGGCCGCCAATGCTTTATTTATGTGTACATCTTCAGGTATGGCCCCTTGCAACTCTGTTGGCTACTGATCGCCGTTTCTGGCCAGTGGGAGCTGTGGGAAGCAATGTTCCAGTCCACACTGCTTCCCAGAGCTCCCATTATCCAGGAATGGTGGTCCATGACCAATGGTATCTGGAAGTGGCTGTACCAGCAGATGAGCAGGCAAATAAACCACTGGCAGCCCACCACGGGCTAACCTTGGTGAACTGTGTCTGGCCCATGGATGGATATTGCCCACCCCTGCACTAGAGCATTGTAACTCTATAAAGGGGATACAAAATATAATGGTGGTAGATACTGTTACAGTGGACAAAAAAACTAAGTTTCTCTTAGAAGTAATATCATTAACTTCACATTTATGTCTTCTCCACTTATCTCTTCTATCAAGACCCTTGTGATTTGCAGGAAATAAAACCCTGAGTCTTAACCAACTTAGATTCAAATAGAGGACATGCTGAATCCAATCCTTCTCCTACTGATGTAATTGATAATTTATTCCAGGGATAGGGAAGCTAAGGCCTGGGGGCCAGATGCTCTAGTGAGCAAGGGGAATATGGGAAGTGTCTTTCTCCTTCTCAGTGAGGGGCCACCTTAATGAGGGTTGGTTTATTTATTTATTTATTTATTTATTTATTGTTCTCTCTTTCGTGTGGCCCCCAATTAATTTTTCTGTGGCTTAGCAGCCCCCAAACCAAAAAAGGTTCCCTACCTCTGCATTTTTCAGTTCATTCAATAGCACCAGAATTAAACCATATGTAGGTTAAATGGCCTAAAAAGAGGAGCTCTAGAAAGCTATCAGTGGAGAAATGTAAAACAATGTTAAGAGTGGGGGTTTTTAACATCAGTAACATTTTTCTAACTTTAGTTTCCCAATCTAATATTTCTCACTTAAATAACTTACAATTACATAAATAGGTGAGCAGCAGGTTTGAGCATGAAAGGTAAATGAGTTTACCACTATATCTCACCAGTATCCTTCATTTTATACTATATTACATCTACATTTTAGCAGGAATCAACAGTCAAATGGATAAATATCTCTCATGTTATTTATTAATTCAAATCAAGATTTTAAATTAAAAATGCATACCTATGATGCATGTTGAATAGAACTACAGTATTAGATATGCATGTTTATTCTTAGTGAACACAGAGATCAGTAGTTTTCCCTTCTAGATGTTATTTCCAGAAATATTTTCAAGCACCATCAGGACAACAGTATATTGTATATTTTTTAAATAAACGGGGTAGTGGTTTGGGACCTACTTGTTGGCTCTGGCAAGGAGGTGTCATTCAAGTTACTATATCTTGTTATCACTTTACAACTTACAAGGAGCTAAATCTTCCATGATGTGACTCACCAGATATTGAAAGCGGTATTATTTCCCTCTAGAAGAGCACTGTTAGTCTATCCATATTTAAAACCAACAACAAAACTTCATTAGAACAAGAATAAAACATTCTTGACAGTTAAAAACTTTTGTACTTACACTAAATTTCTCTACAAATTCACTAATACATGAAACCAGTGAATAGAAAATGGCCCAAACAGAGGGCATAACAAAGCAAGTCCTGGGTGATACATATCTATTTTTAGTGGTGAAGCAGGTAGAAGAGAGAGCAATGGATGTTGTCAAATCATAAATGTCAGGCTAATCACTCTATTTTCATCTCAGTAAAACACCACTAAACCAAGAAAATATGTAAGCAACGTCAGGAAAAATTCATCAACACGTATTTTATCAAACAAGATTTCTCTAGAATAGGTGTCTAATTTCATATTGGGGATGTAAAATCCTGTTTAACTGGCTAACCAGTTAAATGTAATGTTTAATTGTTTAACCAATTAAAGGGAGACAACGGGGGGCATCCCTCCCACCTGCCTGCACTGGAGCAGCCTTTTTGCTTCAGACATGGCTGGGCTGGAGCATTCCCCCACCCACAGCGGGCCCTGGGGGACTGGAACAGGGCAGGGAGCTGCTCCAGCACCCACCAGTTAACCTGAGGCTTACTCGTTCTGGTTAATGGATTAACCACTCACATCCCTATTTCACATTGCTCCATCTTGAAAATCCTTATCTGCTCATGGCCACTATGTGACCCAAAAGGTAGTTTTGGGTAATCTATGTCCCACCTATTACCAGTGTGAACATTTCAATTTAGGGCCATAATCCATGTCTGCTGAACTCAATGGAAGACTTTCTATCAACTTCAGTGGTTAGTAGATTCAATTCTAATCAGCCATCTGAAGTTTTCTCATCCCTATAATTAAAAAAAGTAACTTGTACTTTACATCTGAGTATATATAATTCAATTACCTTTCTATAAAAATAACCTTGTATCGTTCATATTGGAAGTCAACTCAATACACTTAAATTACATAACAGCTATGCCACCATGTATATCCCAAAATCTTAAGAAATAAAGATCTTAGTTATCCATTTGGAGTACTTCATCTGAATAACAGCACAGAAATATAGTGCTTATCACCTGTCCCTCCACTTTTTGCTCACCTAAAAATTGTTACAAAACCAGTTGGTTCCTCAAATGCACTCTGCAGCATTACACAGCAGTTTTTAAATATATATATACATTTGTTGAATGTCTACTGCAGGTAAATCTGTTTACTTTCTTTGTATAGTTAGTGACATCAGAAAGTTTTGGAACAGAAAGAGGCTAGGATATCCATCTACATCCATTCCATTTTTTTCTACCAGAACTAAAAAAACAAAAACAGAAAAGAATGTTTAGGAATGTTTTTTTAAACACATATGCAATTTTGAAGGAATCCAGGGACCCAGTTCCAGAAGCAAAAAGAATCTTTGTACTTTTAAAAAGTATATGGATCTGGAAACTGAGGACCATCACAAACCTACCACCTTCCGCTCTAAGTACAAGGCACGTTTTTATGACCTGGCCTTCTCCAACATAAAAATATATTAACATGTGTGTCATTATCAAAAGAATTCCAAAAGAAAATACTTCCCTGTACACACTTCCCAGCTGGAGAGAGGATGAAAGAACAAACACAAACGTGATGTCAGTCACATCCCTTAATGCACTGCTGGAAGGCACTCAGATACTATGGTGAAGAGCATGGCATAAGAACAAATCTAGACTGGAATGTTAATTATTCTGTAAAACTGCCAGGTAAATATTGCTTAGGCACAACCCTGTGAGTTTTCTAATACTGCTCTGTAAGAATGTACCTACACAGCAGCGCTAGCTCAAAATAAGCTATGCAATTTGAGCTATGTAAATTCCATAGCTTATTTCAATCTTATTTGGAGATAGTCTATTTCAAAATTTGGTGCTGTGTATACAGCACCAAATTCCAAAATAGCCCACTATTCTGACAAGTCCCTTAATCCTCATGGAACGAGGTTTACCGAAACGTTGGAATAACAAGCCCCTTATTTCGATTGCATTTCAAAATTACAGGTGTGCTGTTAAGACATGGAAAACAAAATTTCGGGATATCAGACATATCCCAAAATAGTGCTGCCATCTAGATGTAACCTAAGTGACCTCAGCTCCAACCTGGATAGCCATAGCTCTTTGGAAAACTGCAGATAATTCAATCTGCAAGCTATTCAAACAAGGGCTTCTCTTAAATAAGGATACTAATGATACAAAACTGTGCCAAATCAAGTGGGCTTGAACTGTGATATAGACTGCTACGGACCTGAAATCACCATTCTCATTTCAGACATTAAGCTGGTATTTAATCTAGGTTTCTGACATGAAAAGCCAACACTCACAAAACATGACAGAATCTACAAGTTTGCCAGTAACGATGATTTAAAATATTCTGTTCATGACAGATAAAAATGAGCATAAAGATTGCTTCCTATTAAAACCAAAGTTTGTCATGTTATATTTCTTACTTTTTACAAAAATGATCACTAAGGCAAACTTGTTCTCCAAAGAATAAAGCTCTGTTCGATTTGATTAAATGTATCATTGTTTTACAGTTTATGCAATAATTGGAAGAGAAAATGCTGTAAGTATGAAGGCTAGCACTGTGTGTACTGTGGATTAGTTGCACCTCTGACCATGAAAGGCATACTGCAGGTATTACTTTCTGATTCTATGTAATTTATGTCCTCTATTTGAAAGTTTCCATAGCTTTATTTCCAGCAGAACAAACGTGCATACAGGTGCAACAGTGTAACTAAGTATCGGTTCACATACACAAATATCACAGATAAGTATAGAAATTACCCCAATAGCTGTTGTTTCTGAAATAAATTGTTTGAGTTTTCTCTACACTCATGTTAATAATTTGTGCAAGGGCATGAAGCTCAAGTGAGTTTTTGAAGCTAGCTGTCAGATTCCATTAGGCATCTGGATCACGGATCACTACTTTAAACAGCATAAAACTCAGGTTAAGAATTAAAGCCTACAATTTCAAAAGTGACTAGTGATTCTGGCTGTATCGATGTTTTGACTTTCAGAAAGTCCTTAATAAATACCTTTGTAAATCAGACCTCTTTAAAGCAATTGAACTTGTGCATCCAAAAATTGAGGTGCCTAAAATCATTAGTAATATTTCAAAAACATTATGTTTATTTGTCAAGTGTATCTGAAATTTTCTGCAAACAAAATGATGAGACTATGCCTTTTAAAAAAGAGAAAAGAAATTTTGCTCTTGAATTTTATTATAATCAAACAAGTATATGTGAAAGGGTGTCCACTCCATGCAAGGCAGAGCAGGTTAAATTAGATTAATTACCCTTAGATGCTTGAAGAGTCAGGGATTGAAAGTCTAACTGAGGAGGGAGTCCAGAAGGAAAGAAACAGGCAGTGTTGGTATGAAGTCAGCAAGCTGAAAAGGGCTACAGGGGAAAGGGCTCTAGTCACTCCTTGGGAGAAGGAAGGTGTGTTTAGCACTACAGATTTAGGTAGTCTGCAGAGAGTTTGGGTTAATAAATTCAGAGTGGGGGAGGGGCTGAATGTACAGAAAATAAGAGCGGAGAAGTAGGAAGGAGTCCAAGGGAAACAGCAACAGGCTCTGGATGCAAACAGATCACAGTCTCTAAACACAGGGACCCTGGACTGGAACTTGGAGTAGAGAATGGGGCAGGGTTTCTCTACCAACTGCTAGAGTGGCACAGATTGGGCCATGGTGCAGAAAGTGTTGGACAAGGACTTTGCTATCCCAGTAGGGGAAGACTATAGTGACGTGGCTGGATTTGAGTCTTTAAGGAGAGAGATCTGAGACCCAGACTGAAAGAAGCACCATGATGAAAAGGGGCAACTGACTTGGATGGAGCTAAATCTAGACCTTCCAGGAGGAGGTGCCTTAATAGTAAATGAACCCTGTGACTGTATAGAACACAAAGAAAAATGTGAACAGTGACATAGAGAAATAGTATAAAAGATTGCACAGAAGTGGAGTGTTTCACCTAATCGTGTCTGGGAAGTGAGATCCTTTCCCAATTAAGAAAAGTGAACTGATAAGCTATTAAATTCTGCAGAATGTTAAGTTACTCTTAAACTTTCTAGTCTTTGCTTATGACTATGACTTTCAAGTTTGACAAAATGAAGTACTATCTTCCTGAAGTTCCAGATGACCAACTCAGTGTTTCTGTCATTGTTCATAGTCTTCTCTCTCAGCAACACAGGGAAACAAAACTGGTCATTTTCATTACTGATCTTCAGAGCTTTAAGGACAGCCCTGAAGCTGCTAATAAGGTCAATTTCATGTTGCTGCTTGAGAATGTTCTTAAGCAACAGCATAGGAGGCTGCCACTTGAGCTATTAATGAGAAAGGAGACCCCAAAAAGAAAGAGTCAGAGAGGTAGGAGAAGAGATAGAATACTGGAAAATGTCTCTCAAAGCAACATGAAATCTGGGTGAGAACTGAAAGAAACTGAGATTCCATTTCACACACATTCATTCTCGGTGACCTCTTGAGGGGGAGAGAGACTTACAAAGAATCAGTTCAATATCTTTGAAGAATTAAGAGGTATACTGAGATTTGCTTTCATTTACTAAATGAATTAACACTTTGGACCTGACATCAGCCAAATTATCTCTTACCTGATAGAGTTCATATATTCGAAGGCCAGAAAGAACCCTTGTGATCATCTAACCTTCTGTATAACTTAAAAACCAGCAAATAGTCTGGTAGCACTTTAAAGACTAACAAAACATGTAGATGGTATCATGAGCTTTCGTGGGCACAGCCCACTTCTTCAGATGACCAGTCATCTGAAGAAGTGGGCTGTGCCCACAAAAGCTCATGATACCATCTACATGTTTTGTTAGTCTTTAAAGTGCTACCAGACTATTTGCTGGTTTTTAAGTTTATCCTATACAAACTAATTTGGCTACCCCTCTGAAGCTTCTGTATAACATAGGCCATAGAATTTCCCCAAAATAAATTCCTGGAGCAGATCCTTTAGAAAAAAACATCCAATCTTGATTTAAAAACTGTCAGTGATGGAGAATCCACCATAACTTTTTGTACATTGTTCCAGTGATTAATGGTAAAACTTTGCCTTTTTTTTCCAGTTTGAATTTGTCTAGTTTCAGCTTCCAGCCACTGGTTCATCTTATCTTTCTCAGCTAGACTGTAGAAACTTATGTACATACTGATAGCCTGAAGGTAGATACTGATAGACTGTAGATACTGATAGACTGCAAGCAAGTCTCCCCTTAATTTTCTCTGTTAAACTACATGGACTCAAGAAGTTCAATCTATCACTACAAGGCATGTTTTCTTTAATCATTCTCTTGGCTCTTCTCTGAATCTCTCCAATTTACCAAACTCCTTCTTCAATTGTGGGTACCAGACTGGATACAGCATTCCTGCAACAGTCACAACTGCATTAATTTTTCTTATGGGTTAACAAATATAGAAGAAAATGAACTATCAAAAGCTGCTTTGCATAGTGTAAGTGAGAGCACAAATAGGAAGGAAAATGTATGTTAAGCAAGGGAGAACTGATCTGTGTGCAGTTGGAAGCAAACTATTCTTGGATCCTTTTGCTAACGGATGATATGGTACACACTGCACAAGCAATAGGTGTTTAAACTGCATTTATAAAAATAATCCTGTGTTTAAGCAGGAGCTCTCAACTGCATCTATCTGCATTCCTGATGCACTCTTTGCAAATGTAGCCTATATGGTACATTTCAGAGATTAGCCAAACATGATACACATGAGCCTGCAGAAACTTATCTAGCGTCCCACAGTATTGAATTGTATTACATATTTTGGTAATCCTGCCAAGACTAGTTAAATCACAACATCTATACTAAGCAAATTATGCAAAAATTTTAATAGAAACCAAGTTGTAAAACACTTTTCCTTCTTAAAATCTGAAACTTTTCCCTTAAAAGAACATTTTTCTATCTTTTATAATTGTTTTAAAAATTAAACCACTGTTTTTTCAATTAATTTTTTTCTCTATTGAAAATGATGTGGATAAAAAAAATGACTAACAGTCAACTAATGCTCTTTCACTATATCATGCCAGTTGACTTTTCATCATTTGTAAAAAATCATTATCTGCATTAATATGACTGCTAATTATGGCCTGAATCCTAAAAAATGTAGGCCATTCTACTCTACACAGATTACTATGGTATAGCTATGGTGCCAGAGATATGCCAGCACACCTTGCAGCAATGGAAGAAGTTCTTCTATCATTGTAAGAACACCATCTCCCTGAGCAATGGCAGTTAGGGAATTATTTATCTGCAAAATGCTAAAGTGGCACAGCTACTCCCCCACAGCTACACCACTGATGCTCTTTGGTGCAGTCATCTGATTGGTGTAGGTAATCCACGTCCTGAGAAGCACTAGATACATCAACAGAAGCAATCTACCATTGACTTAGCACTGTCTATACAATTTTTAAGTTGGCTGAACTATAGTGATCAGGGATGTGGATTTTTCAAACCCATAGGAAATATAAAAACAATGAATAGTTTAGAAGCACCTTAAAGACTAACAAAACATGTAGTGGTATCATGAGCTTTTGGGGGTACAACCCACTTCTTCAGATGTTTTCTATTAATTGTTTTTTAAGTTTTTCCAGTTATGGACTAACTCGGCTACCCCTCTGAAGCTAGGAAATATAGTTAAGCCAACTTAATTTTCTACTGTAAAGCAGGACTTACACATAAGGAGTCCTTACAAAGTCACACCAATCAAACAGTAGAAGTATTCATATGAGAAAGGGTTTGAAGGCTCATGACCTATGTCAATGTAATGGCACAGAAATGGGAGGAACACGATTATTAAGAAGTGAGAAAAGAGTATTTTTCTATGGCCAACTATATTTTTCATGTAAATGAGCACTCTTCCATAAAAACCTACTGAAATGTCATTACACAGATGCACTATGATTCAGCTGTTTTATTAGTAAGGTGCCCCCTATTGCGCTGTAAAGAAATTAAAGCTTTCAGGTTTCTCAGGACACCTCATACTGTCATGAGCCAGCTGAAAACTTGTTATAGGTTAAGTTAAAACCCTCATGGAGATTGATAGGTCTGTATACACCTTTAATTAGTATAACTGTAAAAATAAGCACCCACTTAAAACAAGGAATATGTGAACCAATCCTGGAGCTTTTGCTGAATATCGTTTTCAATAGGATTGGGGGTGGAGAGAAGGCTGAATAAAAAGAAAAATGTGGCATACACACAGAGAGAGAGCCTGAAGAAACAGCTGATGGAGGCTGACTCTGGAGGACATATTGGGAGATGTTTTTTGGGGTGCTGGTTAAAAGTACTCTTGATGCTGTGAGCAAAAGAATCTGTTTCCTGCTATTTGATTCCCTCTGCATTCATTGACAAAGGACTTTATAAATTTTTTTTAAATAAATAAAATTGAATCAGAGAGGAACCTATTACTGCTTTCTCCTCTGAACTGGAACAACCTAACTAAATGCCCATTTTTTGGCTAACTGCTCAGGTCAAAGGGGGCAATAGTAGTGCCTTGCAATCTATTTAAAATATATTGTTTCCCATCTTTTTTTAAAAACAGGGATGGAATAAAGTACTCAGGTTATGTTTTACTTATTCTATAACATCCTACCAAGTTAAAATATAAAAGTAATATAATATGAAACAAGATCCTCCATTATTTCACCTGATCACAAATTCATACATCCCTGGAGGTTGTTTTTGTTTTTATACATACACACAATGAGTTAGCAAATACAAAGACCCTATAAAGAAGAATGTCTTTTACATCTTTTCACCTTCATAAATTAATTCACTCAAGCTAATATTTGTTCAAAGGAATCTTTTGTCCATATAAAGAACATTAAACTTTTTGTTGCCTTTGTCACAGAAAATGAAAAGCATGGGTCTGAAACTTTAATAGATCTGGAAAACTTCAATGATGTACTTTGTGTTTCCAAAATGCTCGGAAAAGGTTACATTCCTACAATTCCTTGTACTACAGACTTCTATTCACGCTTTTCTTTTTAGATTGCACATGAACAAATCAAGTCTACTAAGATACACCATATGCAAAGGATCAGATAACTTTTGAGGAGAACACCATTTGTACAAATAGAAGGCTTCCCACAATACAGAAGAATGAAGGATTGATCACAACATATATAAAAACCACAGACATTTGTACTTCAGTTCTACTGATAAATCTACTTGTTATGTACTGATTTAGGTCCCTGAAATCTACTGTTTTCTTCCTCTTTTTTAGTCTTCTTAGTACCTGCCTACATTGGAAGAATTATTGGCAATGCTGGTTGCCACTGATACCAGCTCAGGCTTTTCCAGCAACAAGAGATAGAGGGGAATGGGTAGTGTGAATGATCTCCTTCCTGATCAAGGTTGACTGCTTAAAGAAACCCTGTACTATATGTTCCACTCTTGGGCAACTGAAATTCAGAGACAGGACATTTTTTTTGTGGCTGAGTCCTTAGCAATGTGTACTGTACTAGTATCACATTTAATCTGAATTCTACAAACTCCACCATCCTTTGCAGTCAGAGTGCCACAGTATGTTTATCTATTTCGTACTTCTCATAAGTAGATCTATCTTTAAACCTTTTCTAAGTTATTGGACCTCTACTGCATACTCGTTAAACTCACTATGCTTTGTATGTCTGATGGCTGTAAACACAGTATCTGCCATGAATTCCCACATATTTTTTCACTTCTTTAATAACGTAATGCAGTTAAACATTGGCCACTAATACTGCAAGAAGAAACATAGCTGCAGAAAAAAATCGGAGGTAAATTCACTTACACCTGTGTGGCAAGCTGTTCAGGATTATCAATATAACAATAATCTTTAAACTGAGTGCTAACTTAATATGTTTGCTAAATCTGACACCAAGTTTAGTCAATTCCTGTCAAAACTGTCCTGAGGGTTTTATTTCCCCTCTAAATTAACTTTACTGTATGTACAAAACTCTATAGTTGCCTAAGCAACACCTGTAACGATATTTTTTCTAATACATATCCAAAGTACCAGATCTCTCCCATTTGAAGGCGTCTCCCACGTTCTGGGGAGGCGGGAGATACTTCAAGGCAGCTGGGGCAGTAGCTCCCTGTGATGAATGATACCGTGTGTCAGTGATCCATTAAAAAGTCTTTTTTTTTTTTTAACCTTCCACCTCCCCCTTGCAGACCATGTGTCAGCCTCTGCCCTGCACGGCTTTGCCACTCTCGCCGAGGAACCGCACACAGCGCGTGTCACTTACCAGTTGCATGCCACAGACAAAGATCAGCGTGCACCTGCCGCTGCAATAACCCATGGTTTCCAAGACCCCCTCGCCACGTAGAGCCCGACTTGATCCAATCAGATTGCGGGAGAGGCCAGGCAAACCTGCGCGGGGCTCCGGGGGCCTTTGCCTGCTGCTGCCGCCGCCGCCAGCGCGTCCCGGGAAGTGACAGGCATTAGGACCCGCTGCGCCGGGTGAGCAGCCGCAGCCCGCCGCCGCCGCTACCGTCGCTCTGCCCGTGGACCACGGAGCGAGCCTCCAGCGAGCGCGTCGGCGGCAGCGCGGGGGGCAATGCTGCGCCAGGTGCCAGCAGGAGCAGCCGCGCTGTGCTGGGAAGCCCCAAAGGCATCTGGGCTTCAAAGCCTGCCCCGCAGCGCGGCTCGCGAAGCCTCCAGGGCGGCCAAGCTCAGTTCATGCTCGGCGAGGGGTTCCCCGGCTGCCCGAGGCAGCAGCGCTGCCCCCTTCCTCCTCCTCCTCCTCCTCCTCCTTTCCCAGCCGCTCTCGGGCAGCGCCAGCAGCGGTTGTCCCTCCGCCGGGAGGCTCAGCCGGCTCTCCCGAGTCCCCTGGGCGAAGGCTTCAGCTGCTCCATGCGGCGCCGGCCGGGCTCCCAGCGCAGCAGCGGGAGGAGAGCGTGGCACGGCGCGGGCGGCGGCTGCTCAGCGGCATGGCACGGGCTGGCTCGCCACGGGGGGACTGCCGCTGCTCTGCCTGCCTGCTCCAGCCCAGCCCGGCGGAGGCGCGGGGAGGGGAGGGCTTCCCACTCCCCTTAGGGCTCGGGCTCTGCCACCGACTTTGCTGCCTCCTCCACCCCCTCCCATAGGGGGGGTCCCCCCTCAGCGGTGAAATCGCCACTTCTCCGAAATGCCTCCCCCCACCCCGCCCGCGCAGCCGGGCGGCCTTGGCGGTGGGCGGCGGCGGGAGCGGCTGTGGCTGCCTGCCACACGCTCCAGCGGCAGATGCTCGCACGGAGCTTGCTCGGGGGGAGGCTGGGGCGGCGGGCGGGGGAGCTGCTCTTTGGGTCAGAGAAGGGGGCGGGCGGGGGCGGCGGTGGGGACGCGGCTCCTGTCCGGGAGCTGCGGGGGGACTGGCAGCTGCGGGGTCCCCGCGCGGCCAGGCCCCCTTCCTCGCTCCGGGTTTTGGAAGGGGAGGCGGTGGCTCCCGGCTCGGAGAGCCAGACACGGACCGGGCGCGGGAGGAGCTCTCTGCTGCCGCCTGCCGGGCAGCCCTGGAGAAGCAGCGCAAAACGCTGGCAACGCTTGGCCCCCCACTCCGCCTGGCACTGTGCCCCCAGCGCCTCCGCGCCAGCTGCAGGGGCGGCTCCGGGGAGCCCGATCCTAGCCCCTGCCTCTGGCTGTTCAGAAAGAGAAGCCGCTGCTCTGGGCCGCCCACAGTGCGCCCTGCTGTAAAGCCAGAGAAGGGCAAGAGGCAGAGGGGATAGGAATTGAGCGGGCAAGTTTCTCAACCCACAAAACCAAACTCACTTGCTCTCCCCCTTCCCCTTGGCTGCACTCCGGCTCCGCCCCAGCTTACAGCAGGCTGGAGGGTGGGAAGGGGTGATGGCTAATGCCAGAGCTACGGGATTTGGGGTGGAGCCACAAAGGAAAGGTTGAAGATGTGGAAGGTGTGTCTGACTCTGAGCTGGGGCAGGGGTTAGGGTGTGGAAAGGGATACAGGCTCTGGTCTGGGGTCCAGGTTCTGGGAGGGGTTGAAGATAGGGGTTGAGGTATAGAAGTTTGGAGTGTGGGAGGTGGCTCTGGGTTAGGGCAGGGGGTTGGGATGCTGGAGAGAGGCTGTTGGAAGCAGGCTGTGAGCAGTACTTCCCTGGAGGGGCTCTGTGGAAGCAGCAACATGAGGGGTCAGGGAGCTCTGTGAAATGAGCTCTTCCTCTAGCCACAGGCACTGTCCCACAGCTCCTATTGGCTGCAGTTCCCAGATAAGGAGAGCTGTGGAGCCAGCACTTGTGATGCAAGCAATTTGTCCCTGGTTGACCCCCTGCTTAGGAGCCAGAGGAAGATGTCACTGCTTCCAGGAGCCACACAGAGCCAGGCAGGGAGACTGCCATCCTTGCCAGCTGGACTTTTAATGGCCTGGTCAGCACCACTGCTAGAGTCCCTTTTTGACTGGGCTTTCCAGTTGAATATTGGACACCTGGCAACCCAAGATGGAAGGGATGAATGGTGGGAAGCCTAGAGGCATGGAAGCAGGGGCGGCCCGTGTGTATAGGCCGACTCGGCCGTCCCCTAGGGCGCCGCGTTAAATGGGGCGCCCAATGTTGACATCACACCATTGAGGGCTGTGGAGGCAGGGGCGCCGATCGCGCATTCCGCCTGGGGCGCCAGCTGCCAGCAGCCCACCTCGGGCCGCCCCTGCATGGAAGGGCCAGGGTTCTGGAGAGGCAGGTTAACTGGAAGGGCTCAGAGAATTGGTGGGCTGTTGGAAGGAGGAAAGGGGCTTGGAAAATTTTGAGTGGGTTCGGTGTAGTAGTAGATCTGGTGGAGGGAGCTAAAGGATGGGAAATATCCCCACACACACACACACTTTAAACAACCCCTTCTTCCACCTCACCAAACTCATCATCAGAAGCAAGCTCCACACAGAACAGGTACATCAACTGAAAGCAACACTAGATCCCACCAGAATAACTGCAGAATCTGCAGATGTTTCTACTTCTGCAGTGATCAACACTTCCCTACACAACATACCTTTCAAGATCCATGAATGCATACACATGCCTATGACAACATACGATGTAGTCCCAGTAACAACTATGTGGAAGAAACCAGACAATCACTATTTTCTCAGATGAACTCACAGGAAAATGATAAAAGATAAAAACACCCTGTCATCTATAAGTGGACACTTTTCACAAAGAGATCATTCCATATTTGACAGTTCTTATCCTCAAAGGAAACCTGCACAACACTTTCAAAAGATCAGCCTGGGAGTTTAAATTCAGAACTTTGCTAGACACTAAAAGTCATCATCTTTATAAAAACACTGGACTTATAAATTATTACAACAATCTGTAACCAACTAACTCCACTATTTTGTCCAGAAGAATGTTAACAAGCTACTTCACCTTGAATAGTTTCTTACAATATGTGCTTATGATAAAGGGATGGTACTTGGTCCTGCCATGAAGGCAGGGGACTGGACTTGATAACCTCTCAAGGTCCCTTCCAGTTCTATGAGATAGGTATATCTCCATATATTATTATAAAAAATCTGTTGAATCTTGTATTTATCTGTGTACCTTTCCCAGACCTAGAAAAGAACTCTGGATAGCTCAAAGGTTTGTCTTTTTCACCAGCAGAAGTTGGTCTAATAAGAGATATTATCTTATCCACTCTGTCTCCAATATCTTGGGACTAACACAGCTATAAGAACACTAAATACAATTTCTGATGCTGCTCAAAATTGTTGGAAGAGGCAAATTCAGTGTCTTATAAAGCTCTATGGAAAATATTTGCACTAACTGGTGTGTTCCAACTTTTTCTTTATTTCCAAGGTGTCCAAAATATGTGGGTAAAGTTTGGGAAAAACTGACAGCATTAAATCATGTAAACCATTCAATATCTATGAGTGCAAAGCCATTTACCTGCTGTGTCATCAGAAGCACTCAACATAATGTTCCAGGGGAAGTCACTCTTTTGGCTGAGTTACTGATTAGTGCTGTTGTTTTAGCAATTATTACAATTATGAATTGCAGGAATCTCTCTAGATTTACTAATCAAATTTAGACAGAGACTTGCACAATGAATATGCAGTGCCACTGAATGCTCACTGTGAACGAATGCCTTACTCCGGAAAACTGGACACTCAATGCATGAGCACTATTAAAGCCTAAACAAAGCCTGCTGAGATCATACGTGTCTGTAATAGTAACCATGGGTACGTCTAGACTACATGGCTCTGTCGACGGAACCATGTAAAATAGTTTACTCGGCATAGTCAAAGAAGCGGGGATTTAAATAATCCCCGCTTCATTAAAATAAAAATGGCTGCCGCGCAGTGCCGACGATCAGCTGATCCGGCACAGCGCGGCAGTCTAGACACGGCACGGTTGACAAGGGAAGCCTTTGTCTACTGCTCCGGTATGCCTCGTGAAACGGTATGCCTTCATTATTTATTTAATGAAGTGGGGGTAGTCTAGATGTACCCCGTGAGTGATTCCTGAAACCTCATTGTCATAAAACTTAAGGCCAGAGGGGATCCCCTAGGTCATCTAGTCTGACCTTCTGTATTTCACAGGACACCACCTAAGCTGCACACAAACCCCAACAACAGAAATGATGCAGCCCATCAGGTGTGGCTTGTAAGACATTTTGTTAACAGTTGCTCATTTGCAAGATTCCTACTGGTATTACTAAAATGACACACACATAAAACAAAAGCACATGAATTGAGGTGTATACTGACTGCACACAACAGTGACTGTGAGCTCCATCTGCATCCAGTCAAAGTGCTGCTAAGTTTCAATCGACACACCCCACAAATTCTAGATACACAAGTGCAGTTAGCAAAATATCCTATCCTGGGAGACCATCTTGGTTGCAACTGTCTTGTGGCCGCCCACTGAGATGAAGGAGGGCCACTCATACAGCCTACTCACTAGCCCATTGCTAATCTAAACTGTTCTATGCTATAGACAATAGGAAGGAATGAGGTGCGCTAGTGTTCAAGGCCCCCGCAAAGGCAGGAAAATTATTAAAATATATAAAAAAAATCCTGGCAATTAATCCTATCACAGAGTTCACCCCATTCACAGCTATAGCACTTCTTTGTGGTTCATCTGGAGATTAGCTCACCACTGGTTTTACATCTCACCTTGTAGTGTACCACACCAACCCCTTGTCCCAAGCTTTCTGAGGGTACGGCTACACTGTGTGTGGGGAGGAGGAGAGGTTCGAAGAAGGTATGCAAATTGCACTCACATTTGCATATCTTCTTCCATTTTTTTTCCAGAAGAGGATTTTCCAAAATTTGGCCCATCTACATGGGGCCAAATGTTGGGAAAAAAACCTCTTTCAGAACTCCCCTTATTCCTCGTAAAACAAGGTGTACAGGGGGGGGTTCTGACATTTGGCTCCGTGTAGATGGGCCAAATATCAGAAAATTCTCTTCCGAAAAAAACTCCAGAAGAATGTGAGCGCAATTTGCATACCTTCTTTAAAAAAAAACCCCACAGTGTAGCTGTACCCTCAGTGGCCTCTCTTGAGTCTGTGAGCTGCTGCTCTTCCTCTTTGTGGCTTGAGCTTCCAGCCAGATCACTATAGTCTCCCCACTTTCTGAGTATCAAAGTCTTTCCAAACAAATTGCCTCAGGCAGCCTTCAAAGTCCACTGCCCTCTTTATGCCACTCCCAGTAGCTGATATGGCAACCTAGGCCAGCCCTGAACAATGGGATTCAGTCAAGAGACCCTGCAATTGTCAGCTGAGACTCCTGCGGTCTCACCATTGCTGCTGTTCTTCCCAGACTTTTTCCTGCTTCTTTCAAACCCAAGAGTGACTGCTAACTCATTCCACCTGCAGCCTCTTTCTCTTCTTCTTTCCCTGGCTTTTCTGCCCAAATGGGCTTTAGGATCAGTTAGGACCATATATCCAGCCTACTTTTATGCAGCCCATCCTGTCAAGTTACCCACTTATGAACTATTTTAACATCTGCAGGGGTACTGTGATATGAATTCCTCATCTCAGACCTGTACCCACACACTGCAGAGGAAGACAACCCCTCCCCCCCCAGGTAACTGACAATCTGATGCTGGAGGAAATTCTGTCCCAGCCCCATATTTGGCAATCAATTGGACCCTGAGCATATGAGCTGAACCAGCCAGCCAAGCACCCAAGAGAGAGAGCTCTGGCCAGCTCTAATCGGTGTCCCATGTCCAGTCACCTGTCACATATCAGGGTTCATAACCTTTTTAGTCCCAAACCAAGTCAACAGAAGCACAACAGGGCAAGAAACTAAACCAGAAGAAACAAGAAGCTCAAACTATTACTCCCATTGCAAGTGACAGACCCCATCTAATTCCAAGCACAAAATTGCTGTAGCTATACCATCCACAATGTCATCTGACATAACTGCCACTGAGGATCAGCCATACAAGGGGAACAGAAGCCATCTAAGCAAAACCAAAAAATGAGACTGGTTCTTGAAGACACTGTCTTGCTATTGATGGTGCTGACAGAAGTAAACGTGCTTGTCCTGTCACTCATAAAAAACACCAAGAACATCACACACAAGATCCAGGTCATGGATCCACCTCAGCATAGCAAGTCACTGCAGAAGGAGCTATTTGGAGAACAAGAAGAGGCCATGTGATCAGAAAGCCATGGCAAATCAAGAGACACTTGTTACTCACAAATGCCCTGCAAGAAGTAGAATAGTTTTCATCTACCAGGGAACTTTGGTTGTCTACTTTGAGCACCACCCTTAACATCTTCATTGATGTGTTTTATTAACTGATGCCACCAATTCATGCTTGTTATTTTGATTCATATTATGTTTGATTTTAATTTGACTTTATTTTTAATATCAACAATCCCACAGTAGCTCCCAGAATTTCTGGAGACTGACCTCTGTCATATGATGAGGTAGAAACCTCTGTGACCCTAGAACCAAGACAGGGGGGCACTTTCCTGTTAGAACTCCAACACATTTATTACACTGTCAAATCTTTACAGTGAAAATAATAACAGAGCACAATCCTTCATGGATCTCTGTACCTTCCACTTCTTCCCCATCTTTATAGTTCCTCCCTTCTCCTGGTTCTTGTGTTTCCATCTGTCTGTCCTTGTTCTGTTTTCCCACTTCCGCTTTGCTCTTCTCCCTCAACCCTTTGCCTTTATCTTGTTCTATCCCTTCCATGCTAATCCTTTGTGTTTCTTTCCATGCTATTTAACTTCCTTAGATCATTCTCCTTCCTGCCTTCTCCACATTCCCCCAGAGCCTGCTTCTTCCCTGGGAGCTCCGTAGCTCATTGCTCCCTGCACCACAGGGCTACATCCTGTTCTCTACCTCTGCAGCCTTTCTTCTCCATTCCTGCCCTAGCTTCTTTTCACCAGCAGTTGCAGTGAGGAGGAAAGAAAATCAGCTAGCAAAGCAGAAAAAAGGAATATAAACATGCCAGTTCAACTGTATGTCTCAGCTTGTGATGACTTGCTTGAAATCCTTAAATCTGTCTCCTAGTGAATATTCTTGAATCCTTGGGGCACTGTTATGCAATCAGATGAGTAGTTAAGGTCAAGAGAAGATCACATGGCCTATGTTTATTATGGAGTCTTTCTAGATTTCTGCAAACAGCATGGGAGTTCCTGGTCTCATGCAAGCAGGGCGCTGAAGAGCGAGGCACATGTCCCTCCCTGTCAACTAATGCTGGTCAAATAATGACCTTTAAATTATCCTCTGGTGGATGTTTCACTGAGATGGTTGGGAAGAGTTTGCATCTCTCATTTAGCTATGTAATCTGTAACAGTCTCCACACAACATAGGTTTGCTATTGGTTCCCCCTTCAGAAGGTTTTCTTAACAATCAAAATACTATTTCGAAAAATGAAAACCTTATGCTCTTGTAATCCATAGGCACTGAGACCACTGAAAAGGGATAATTAAGTCTGATTTACAGCCTTAGTTAAGAGGCAGTTGGCTTTTAGCTCATCTGGTAAAGGCACAGGTTCAATCCCTCCTGCCAAAGACCAGAGTCCCTTGGCTTTACACCCTGATGAACTTCATGGAGTGTAGGTAGACTATATCCTTATCCCTATATTCACCACTGTGAGGCTCACTTCTGAGCACTTGGAATCAGCCAGGGAAGAGCTAGTTTGAAAGAGCTGCCGGGCAGACACTCTAAACTTTCCCCAGGCCAGTTTAGATCCATTTTGTAGCCCATGTAGTTCAGGGTGCGGAAAAGTCAGTTGTGCACACATGGACAGTGTATTTGTTTTCTTGGTTCATACTTAATTAACTTACACTCTATTGTGTGTATTCAGCAAGCAGTTTTCAAATGCTCAGATCAAAACTGATTTCCTGGGAAACAAGGCAGGAGACTGTTTCTCACTGAAGGAATTACTACGCAAATGTTAACTTTCAAACATCAGTGATTCCATAGGATGGTTTGTAATATTAAAATTATCACAAGGAGAAGGGAAGGGTGTATTCTTTCCCCACTCTACTTGCTCTTAGTAATACTTTACCTAATTATACCTGTATTCCCCCAAATCATCTTTGTTCATGGGCAAAGAACAAGCTGGGGAGATGTCAGCCCAAATGGTGAAGCTTCCAGGTGAATGAATTGAAATAGTATTTTGCAACCTTGCATTGGTTACAATTTCCCTTAGTAATATGCCCACACATGTATCACAAGAAATTTTGCATATGTACACAACAGTCCATCCATCGATATCATGTCTATACAGTCTGACACAAGTCTAGGTAAATCAATATAGATACTTGCCCACTATACCTACCCTAGTTTCAAACTAATGTTGGTAAAAAATAAAATTCAATGGTGATAGAGAGGGAAGGATATGTCACTTCAGTTTAACATACTTGTTAAAATCATAGACCTTTTATGTATTACCAGGAAATTGGGGGTGGAGGCGATCAATGACGAGAAAAAAACATAAATGTTATACCTACGAGAAAATTATTGTAAGCTTAAATACATTTCACCAAGAACTCTATTCAAACCAGAAAAATTGTAGTCGTCTTAAACTATTTTTTTAACCTCATCTCTACCACGAAGATTGAATGTCAAGCACTTCCCTGCCCTCCAGCCCCCGCCCCTTTGCAGGATTTCAAGACTTGATTGCCCAAATGACAGTTTACTTACTTTACTGTCACATACTTTTGTGAAATGCCATAACAAGTTGATTACAGGTTTCACATTTTGCATAGTGACAAAATCACCTGTCATATAACAGTCTGATGCCTGAAATCCATTTCACTAAGAAGCAGTTTCTGTTGAAATTAATGATATTCAGAGCATTGAAATGGATTTGAATATGTAAGTTTCTTAAGCAGGGCTCTGTTTTAGCTAAATGGCAAAAGCTATATTATCCCACTATGCTAGGGATCAAGGCTTGTAAAATTCATCAAACTAACTACCTAGAGGCTGATCCGAAGAATGAGTGGGATCATTCCATCAGTGAAACAAAGGGCCCAATGGTCTGGTGGAATGACCTACTGTTGTAAAGAGGAAGGTGTTTGCTGCCTGTCACCAGCCCTTCTTTGGGGAATCCCATCAGCATATGGCAGATAATTTAAAGTGTCCTCACACCACACTGTGGCTGCTGAGAGGAAAAATGATCTTGTTCTTTTCTCTGACACCTAGAAGACCCTCCCTGTTGGGAAGAGGATTCCACTACTCTGGCCTTCCACCTACCTTTTGGTTAACATAATGGGGCCTTCTATTAAACCACCTCTCACCCACCCTGCAGGTTTTGACAAAATATAAAGCTCTTTATAATAATCAGAATAGTGTGTTTAACGTGTGACATCCTTAATTCATGTTCTTGAACACTGAGGTTTTTTATTCATTTTCTTGATTCTCAGTTATCAGGATTCTGTAACTAATGTGAAAGGTAAAGTACATTGCTTTTACTGTTTTTCCTTAGCAATCTTAACCAGTTTCTGAAATTTGTTATTGTGAGAATTTCCCAAGTTTTTTTTTAAACACACAAACACACACACACATTTTCTTGTGTGCAGTAACCAGTTATGCAGGTTTCAGAATGGTAAGGAAATGGAATGGGATAGAGCACCAAATTATTACATTACACTGAAGGAGTGAGAGCTGAAATTAATGGCTCCTCTGGAGACCTCAATGCATCCATGGCAATGTATCTAGGTAGGTAACTCAACCATGTATGCGTGCACCACACAGTTTACTAACATTCAGAATGCTGGCAGAGTCATAGTAAGTTAATTGCTAGACCCATATCTAGTCTGTTTGGTATTACAGCTAGTGCCTGATCCAAAGTCCATTGGAGTTAATGGGAAAACTCCTGCTGAGATCAGTGGGCTTTAAAGTAGCACTCTTAATGCATATGTTATTAGATTACTGTGCCTCAAAGTGAGTCACTAAACCTGTCTGTGCCTTAGTTAGCACATTTGAAAAATATGGCAAATAATAATGCTTTTTACTAAACTAGGTCTTTTCCATTTGTAGCTCTCAAAGCATTATACAAAGGCGGGTAAGCATTATTGGTCCCTTGTTTCACCTCATCTAAGTGCAGAGATTTGAAGCAATTTGCATGAGATACTTTGGTCTAGTAAGTAAAATATGAGTCATTTATAGGATTCAAGATAAAGTTTGTTACTAGGTCCTCTATTGACCTCCTGTGCAGTGTTTGGCAAGTCATTTAAACATTCTGCTTCTCAGTTACCTCTTCAAAAAGATATCAGATTAGATATCAGATAAAAGCATGTGGCATGAATAGATTGATAACTTTTTCAGTCAGATTACAAACTTGGCTGGTAAAGTTACCAGTGTTGCTAGAATATGCTTATACTTCTGTAAGGTATTTGACTTGGTACCACGGAACTTTTTGATTAAGAAGCTGGAATGATACAAAATTAAGATTGCATGCATTGAAAGAGTTAAAATATGCCCTAACTGATAGATCGGAACATGTAATTATAAACAAGGAACCAATACTGAGCAGGTGTGTATCCAAAGGCATCCCACAGGGGCTGGTTTTTGCCTCTACACTATTTATTTTATTTCTCTTCCATTGAGTTGATTAAATGTTAATTTCATTCACAGCAATCTAGATCGCTTCATCACTTAGACACAAGCAAACAATGAGTTTTAGTACAGCTAGATGTAAAGTCATATACCTAGAATGTAGGCCATAATCTACTTAATAGGAAACTGTAGTCTCAGAAGCAGTGGCTCTGAAAAGGACTTTCAAGGTGTGGCACATAATCAGCTGAACATGAGCTCCCAGTGCAATATTGTGCCCTAAAGAGTTAATGTGAGCCTCAGTTATATAAACAGAGGCATTTGAGAGGGAGTAGGGAGATTATCTTACTCCTGTATTTGATAATATTTCCTCTGTATCTAGTGAGACAACTACTGGCATACTGTATGCTGATACCCACAATTCAAGAGTATTGATAAATCATAGCGGGTTCAGAGAAAATCCACAAGCATAATTAAAGAATTGGAAAAATGCCTTTTGAGAAGAGCTCTCAGTCTGTTTATCTTAACAAAAAGAAGATTAAAGAGTGACTTGACTACAGTCTATATATTCTTTTATGTAGAACAAAACTCACCCTGCCACCCTCTCCCCTTCTCCCTCCAGTAATAAAGGGCTCCAACTTAGCAGGCAAAGATGCAAAGGCTGGAATTTGAAGTTAGACAATTTCAAGCTGGAAATAAGCCACACTTTTTTTTAACAGTTACTTAACCATTGGAACATTTGACCTAGGACTGTGGTAGATGTGCCATCATGGGAATTTTTTAAATCAATATTGGATGTTTTCCTAAAATATATAACAATCATCATGGAAAAAAGGGATGTGACCTCCTTGCAGGTCGAGTGGCACCTGGATCTCAAGGTGGTCTGGTTGGATGTTCAGTATATGCTCATCACGAGCAATATTATGCCACGAAAGCAGGAGTGGTAATTACCAGCCTCTGGGCCAGATATGGTTCCCCAGGGGCTAGCCTTTGATAGGTCGCCGCTGCTATATTTCCCTGCACCTTCGCAGTTATGGGTGATCGCAGCTCCTGTTGGCTGCAGATCGCCACTCCTGGTCACTGGGAACTGTGGGAAGTGGTGTCCCAGTTCGCACCACTTCCCACATCTCCCATTGTCTGGGAACTGTGATCTGTGGCCAATGGGAGCTGCAATCGCCTGTACCTTTGGTGGAGCAGGTATATATATTGGCAGTGGCCTGCCAAGGGCTAACCTTGGCGAACGGCTTCTGTTTCATTGCCCACCCCCGCACTAAAGCATTTGGCATACATGTGATTGCCAGCCATGCACTGATTTAGTTTTAGCAGCCTCTTAGGTAAGGCCATAGTCAGAATGGAAGACCAATGAATTCTAAAATATATATTCTAGTTCAAACAACAATTAGTTCAGGGAAGTCCTATTGCCTATTAGTTCTACAGAAGGTCAGACTAGATGGTCACAATGGTTTCTACTGGATTTATAACCTACAAATTATATTATAATATTTTAATTCTTTATCAAACAAATCTAATACCAGCTGTTCCATTATTTAGTTCAAGATTGATGTCAGGCTGACAGGTCTATAATTATCTGGTTTATCTCATTTAAATGTTGGCACAACCTTCACTTTCTTCCCGTCCCCTAGAACTTCCCCAGAGTTCAAAGACTTACTGAAAACAATCAACATTAATGGTACAGACAGCTCTTTGGACAGTTCATTTAAAACTCTTGGGTAAACATTTTCTGGACATGCTAATCTGAAAATGTCTGACTTTCTTTAATATCCTCCTGAGTTACTATCGAAATGGAAAGAATTTCTTCATTATTAAATGACTGACTATTCCTCTTGGCTTTTTCCCAAATGTCAAACAGAAATATTAATCACTCCCACCTTTTTAACATTATTGTTGTAAGTTCTACTATTTTTGTGTAGCAGTGGACCAGTGACATTGTTCCTTTTGTTCCTATTGTATTTAATAAACTCTACTGTCCTTCATTCTGCTGGTTATAGATTTCTGCTTGTGTCCTTTTGCTTCTTTTATCAATTTTCTATAATTGCTAGCCTGTATTTTACATTAATTGGTATCAACTTCCCTTTCCCCATTTTGTTATGTATCTTTAGAAAGTTTTTATCACTGCTTTCACTTTCCCTCCAAGCCAAACATATTTAAACCAGCGTAGCCTTTCACAATTGTTTTCAGCTTTGCAAAAGTGACCATTTTAAAGACCAAGTATACATAACACTGATTTGGATCTTATTCAATTTTACAATGTGACATATTCTCTTGCATGTAAGCAACCACTAAGTTTTAGTACTGTGATCAATTATTGTCTATCAAGAATAGGTCTATTATAGAACTCCCCAACACTTTTTGAGTTATAATTTTGTCATTATAATTTTTAGGAATTCTGAGAATATTTTAGTACAGACTGCTCAAGACTCCAGTATATGTCACTCAGATTGAAGTCCACCATGATAGCATAGCTTTCCTCCCTGCATAATTAGGTGATTAAGGAGCTGGTCATTCTGCTGTTCGATTTGGTGGTCTGTAGCAGTCACCCATCTGTGTTTTACATGTTAGGACATTGAGCCATAAGCATTCCTATTGCTACCTCTGAGTTGTTAGTGACTTGGAAATAGTTAATGTCATTATCAACCTACTCTGTGACTCCCTCTCCCCTTTTGATTGCTCAAACCTTCTTCCTAAATATGTTGAGCCCCCCTGGTTTTAATTTTTCATTCATGCAAAACTTCCCACCAAGTTTCAGTATCACCAAACAGGTTAAATTTGTGCTCCAAAATGCACAGTTCCAATTCCTCTTTCATTACCTAGGATTCTAGTTTTGGTGTACTGGCAATTAAAGAACTTCATGCTTTGGAGCTTTGATTAATTTTGTTCTCAGCTTCTTGTGCTAACCAAGTGTTCATAAGTTCTCCCTTTTCCCCTTTCCCATTTGTTGTTCGTTTAACATAGAGTTGTCATTGAGACACAGAAAGAGTGAGACACTGTCCCTCCCCCTACTTCCTGACCTCCTTTGTTCCCTCCCAAGTGCCATCCACACCAGCAGACTGACACTCCCTCTGCACTGCTCATGAAGGTAGCAGTGCAGATAGGGGCTGGATGCAAAAAGTGGTTCAAGTCTTCTTTGTGTTTTACCTTCTTTGTGTCCACCCCACCTCCAAGGAGCCCTAGCTCTTGAGGGAGTCCCCCCTACCATCCTGTCTAGACACTCCTGACTCCCCCATCTTGGTCCTGACTATTTACCCCTCCCTGCTGGTGAGCTTTGGTAGTTACAAGATTGCTGTATGGCTGCTGCCATGCTTGCACACAGCTCAAGAGGGGAATGTTGGTGCTGTAGGAAAAGGATAGGCACATTTTCACCAGCAATTTGCAACCAGCAAAGCACTGCAAAACTGGCTAGGACAGTTAAATCCAGTCAACTGGCAAACCTATTTAATCACTCTAACTAGTCTAAGCCAGCTTGTCCCCTATAGAATCCACAAAAAGGATAATCTGTCTTCCTTGGATTTTGATTTTCTTTATAGATATCTGGCATACAGGATTTGAAAGGTAATTTAAATATAGATATAGTAGTAACAAGCCATTTGTGAGCTAGAGAGAGACAAAATGTTAGAGATAGAAACATTTCAGATCAATAATTGTAGTGACCTATAACTGAAAAAACAGTTTGAAGAATTTTCTTCAGTCTTTGCAGAACCATTCTCCTCTTCTTTAAGAGTAAAATACAGAAATGTTCCAGTCAAACAATTTACCAGCTCAAAATTACAAAATTACAAGGGGGAGGCACAAATAAATTCTTATAATAGAAGGTGGTTGTAATAATAGCTTTGTAGAGGCTACTGCCTTCTCATAAGACTTGTGAAGTAAACTTCTCCACTAGAAACACTGATTCCCACATGTGCCTTGAAATCACAGTAAGCTTTGATTCCTCATTATGATTCTTTCATTTTTATAATAATAGAATCCTCTAATGTCAAAATGATGAGATCTGTTGACACCAGCCATCTTTAACTTTAATTTTTTTTAGAGACTCTCGGAATATTTGAGCCACTATATGACTCTTTTCATATCCCCATTCCCCCCTGCACCTTCTACGTCCATGGGATACCCAATTTACCTCTCAATTTTAGTCTCTTTCTCATTCAAATCCCACCTCAAAACTAATTTCTGACATTCTCTTTACCAGATGCAAGTTTTTAATTCCCTCCTCTTGAACCATTAAGCTGTACATAAGCTTACACTGACTAAACACTTCATCCCACTTTTGCCTTTTTTCAGAGCTTCATTAACATTTATTGCAGGTTTCTTGGTTACTTTTAATATTCACATATTCTTTCAAAGTGATTGTATGTGCATTTTTCCTCAGCGGTGACAGGTGTCAGCACTGTCTGATCTGCTGCAATTAATACCCTTTCCCATTTTTCATGTTCTGCCTTAAGGTTAGATTTAAACTAGAAAGGTTTGTCAATTCCTGCAGCTACCAGAACTGAGCCTTTATTAGAGTAGTTTCTATCTAGTTATCAATAATTCCCTGGGATTTTGACACAATTTCTTTACGATTCTTTTAGCACTTCCTTTATGCCTTCTTCCTTTCTCTTGATATGAATTTTACCGAGGTTCCAATGTGTGCATCCCCAATTGCAATCCTCTCTAGAGACAGCCATTCTCCTCAGGTAAGGATGGCTCATTTTCAGTAGCCTCTGATTCACTTTACTGTCTCCATTTTCCATACCTATATCAAGATGCATGAGTGTGTAGCAGAGCAGCCCCTATCAGCAGGGGAGAGACTTTAAAGACTCTAGCCAGACTTTCCCATCCAGGATTCAGTGATAGCTATATTATATTCTTCACACATGTGCTGTATGGATTATTATCATACTAGTGCCTCAGTATGCTAGGTGCTCTGCAAATAAAGGCAGACACAGTGACTGCCTGGAAAACACTTGAGATGAATATAGCTAGGCGGGGATTATATCGCTAATTTTAATTTCACCATTATTTGCCATTATAAGACCCCTGAAATATTTAAATAGCCTCAGAGTTTAAGTGAACTTTAAAGGGCTGTTGAGGTAATGTATGTTAATGGCAAAGTCTGGGAACAGATTATTGATTGGTAAGAATGATATGTGCAATACTATTTTGAATATCTTCTTGTGTTGTATGCCACAGAATTTTCGTTCAGTCTGGATCTGGGCATTCTTTTTTCAAAGCCGGTGTACTTTTTCATGAGTGAAGAAGATTCTATTTCATCAGGTTACTAAACCACTTCCTTTTTATTCTTCTTAAGTGCATAGCCACATGGTCAGCTGGAGTGATTGTTCATTAGTTGGTCCATTCCTATGCAGCTTCAAAGGCTGGATGGGCCAAGAGCTCAATGTCAGAACTTCATGCATCCATGTCATAAGGGATTGACCTCTGGGCAGCCTCCAGCCCTTGGCTGGTGGAACTTTCTCTGCTCTTATTCAATTCAGTTTATTCTTTTGCTTTTTCTCTTTTTTCTTTCTTCAGATTTTTCCCTTTCTGGACACACATATTAACCTGTTTTCTTTAGGGCTATAGCCTGTTGCTGTTGTTGGACTTCCTTCATTTTGCTTCTCCTTGCTAAAATTATTTCTATTCCCCAAATTTTCTGGAACTTCTCAAGCTCATTTCCAGCTAATTCCTGCAGTCCTTAATCTCTTAATTTCAGTTACAGTTATTTTCCTAGCCCACAGACATAACTCAAAAGAGTCTGGCTGCTGTTCAAACACAAGTAGGAAAAAAAGGGTACATCTAGACTACAGGCTTTTGTCGACAGAAGTTTTGTCGACAGATACTGTCGACAAAGCTTCTGTCGACAAAGAGCGTCTAGACTACATTCAGTTCTGTCGACAAAGCAAGCTGCTTTGTCGACATGGCAGTGTAGACGCAAAGGACAGTTTAGATGCAATAACGCCTTCTGTCGACAGAACTCTGTCGACAGAAGGCGTTATTCCTCATAAAATGAGGTTTACAGCCGTCGACAAAACTGCTGAGTTCTGTCGACGTTATGTCGACAGAACTCGGCGGTAGCGTAGACGCAGGTATAGTTTTGTCGACAAAAGTCCACTTTTGTCGACAAAACCCTGTAGTCTAGACACACCCAAAGATTCACTCAAGGTGTAGCTAGCACATATTGGGGGATAAAGCAGAGCGTTGAGTCAGGCACCTGAGTTCTACTCCCATTTTGACTATTTTCCCACTGTCTGACTTTGGGCAACTACTAAGGATCTGAACAAATTACCATTGAAGACTATTGAGTATTTGGCTTCATAAAAACTGACTATTACTAAAATCTTTACCTAAAATTTCATACTATTCAGTCCATAATTGTAACCAACAAGAAATATCTTATGGTATTTTCCTTTCAACTCCCTGCACTGAATGTTGCCCACTTTCCCTGATCTAAGCACATTGAAATTTTTTATGTTTTTCTTTTTCATGATTTTGCTCTCTCTTTAAAATTGTGATGCTCTATCTTGACCCTTCAGGGGAAGTCAGCTGTCTTAAGAGGATGCCAATAGATATATTATAAGCACTCTTCTGAATTTAAAAGGATGGTTATCTATTCTTGCCAATTATCTATAAAACATATGATGCAGGAAAGTACAATAATGAAATGAATATGCTCTTACCTTGCAATTTTTGACTTTGCCAAAATCTCCAAGCCAAAGTGTTTCTTAGATCATGTTGTATATTTTGAAAAAGGAATTTAAAAATCATATGGGAAATTAAATATAAGAAGATTGTAAACATTTATTTTCCATACTCATAGCCAGAAACAATTTTTATAAATATTCCATGAGTAATAGGCATATAATTTATGAACAAACACATTTGTTCTCTATGCCCTACATAACCTGTAACATAAAACCTACTTTTATTACATCAGACAAGAGTCTAGGAATGGGTATATCTGATAAGTATAATGCAAATCATCTATCTATCTATGGTCTATATTTAGAGAGTTTGTGCATTTGTCTGTCTGTGAGTCTGTCCGTCCATCTGTGAGTCTGTTTGTTCAATAATTCCTCCTAATATATAAGAGCTAGGACCACTAAATTTGGTATGCAGCTTTCTCCTATCATAATTTAAAGCCAGGTCAGGATTTGGTTGTGACAGGAAAATGGGAAGTGCCTGAAATGGAATCATTTCCCCCAGCATTCGGAAAGAGAGAGTTATGAGAGCAAGGACAGTTATGCTGTGCAATGACCACTTGGGGAGGGATAGTTACACTGCACAGTGACCACAAGAGGGGGTGGCCGCATGAGGAAGAGAATGGCCAGCTGAGGCCAGGGCTCTTCATGTTGCCAGCCACCAGCCATGGGTAAGTTGCTCTCCTGTGCCAAATCACTTCTCCCCCAGCCCTCAGAAGCAGTGAGGGGGGAAGCAGTGTCGGGGAAGGAGCAGCACCCAGAGGAGCTGCAGGCCAGGGCCAGGCAGCATGCCCCCTATCTTGGGAGAAGCTATCAGCTGGGCAGCATGGCCCCAGGCACCCTTTCCCCTGAGCACTCTAGGGAGCTGCCATAGCTGGAGTAGCGCCACCTGTGCTGCCATAAACGGTCCAGGTGAGCCTTCACAGACCTCCCATCCCCCACCCTGGACTCCTACACCTCTGCATTCTCTACCCAGAGCCCTCACAAGGACCCAAGCAATGCTGGGTATAACCTCTATTACTATATAAAGGAATAAGATAAGACCAAATTGAATGAAATTGACTATATACATTCCTCTTTTTCTCCACCTCCAATTCAGGTCCTTCATAATTGCCTCTCTCTCCTCTCTTTCCACAGCAGAGGCACAATGAAGTTCTTCAAGACAACAAAAAAAGTCCGCTGCCATCTTTCTTTCCTTATGGGAGAAGGGAGCCCATATGAAAATAAAGAGAATCTCAGGCATTCTTGCTGGGTCAGCCCTTTGGACTTTGTTTAAAATGGGGTCCACCTCCAGCCCTTCCTCACTGAGGAATTCTGCTCAGAGGCTGCATTGTACAGAGTATGTGTTGTGCAAACTGCATTGTCCAGTGGGACCATTGAGACTTATTGTTGTCTCCCTGTGCCTCAGCCAGAACTCGCCTTGCAGGTGCCCTTATTGTTGTTGAACTGGTCCAGAGGATCTTATTAGTTTCCTCTTTGCCTGTGTAAAGACCCATCCCAAATAGTTTTATTTTTAAAATTACTAAAAATAGTTCAGAGAAATAAGTTATGGTAGGTTAGCTCTTTCTGATATGTAACAAAGGACTGGTCACTTGGCGACAATATGCTGAGAAAGAAGCTGAAGTGATGTGTTGTGTGCACATAAAAAACTCACACTCCTGAACAAGCCCGTGCTGGGATACCACCTGGTGGAAACTGGAATAACAGAAGACAACAGAGGACATATTAGAAATGTAATGAGAAGATTCCACTATCATGGAAACAGACTATAACGGATCAAGAAAAGTGGCACTAGACGGACTGAGGTGGAAGCACTGTATTGGCTCATGTTTCACATGGCACAGGAGCATGTACTCTCATCTAATCTAATTTGCATTTAAACAGTTTTTGCAGCTATGCCAGTCAAAACAATTTGTCATTTCAACATTTAAGAAATAAACAAAAGTTTAAAAACATTTCCAACTGCACATGTTTTTCCAAGACACTTTTCTGAAGGAAGTTTTTAGAGTAATTAGAACATTCATTTCAACAAGGAAATTTCTAGAATATCTGTGTCGGTTAACTTAACATTTTTTTCTCAGGAGGATGAAAAAACCCCACTTAAGACCTCAGTTTATTACTTTGAAAAAACATCTGTACATTCCTTTTCACCACTTGGTCTTTTTCTAGAACATGAATGTTTTACATGGTTTGTTTTCTTGAGATAAGGATTACATTTACCAAACTGATATTTTATACATAAAAGAGTCCTGATATAGATCAGACAATCTTAGAGGTACTAAACAAATTTTCATGGCTAAGAAGGGTCTTCCTGCTATTTGTTTGTCTTTGGGTGACACCATAACCATCCTGAACCTTTTATATCATAACCAACAACAATATGCATAAATATTGTTATATTTCTAGCATCCTGGATATAACATAGTTTTATCTATATCTTAATATTTAGTAAAGGTGGGAACAATTTTGTAATGACATAATATTAAAATAGTAATAATTTTATTAATATAATTGTGCATTAATATTGAGGTCTGTGCATCACACCTTCTCAGTGAACTTTTTGTAATATATGACAGCCACCTTCTTGCTCTCCCTGCCACTACAGAACTGAAAGCATATATCTGCACAGCTTGGGCTTTGTAGGTGGGGTTGATAACAAACTCACAACCTTTGTGGATCAGACACAGGAGGGTAGGGATATATAACACACACTGACCAATAGGTGATTTATTTGTATAATTTAGGGTTAAATTCTCATTTGGACTGTGGGCCTTCACAAGGGAGTATGAACTCCCCCCACTTTCATGAGATAATCTTGGCTCCAGATGTGTAAGATTAAATCAGTCTACGTACTTACTTATTTTATTTTTGGAACAGGTGGTTGGGGACAGAGTTGGGTACTGACTTCCCCCATTATTTTATCAAGACATAGAGAAAGACTGTGTCATGATTTATTAGCCAGCAGTAAATTTCTAACCTGTTTCTCCTGGAAGAAAAAGGAAGCAGGGGAGGAATTTTGACTCAGAGGGGTGTCTCTAAGGTATAATATCTCCTGGGGCTGCTGCTGGTTTACTGTGATTTTTCTTGGCAAGGTCTATTCCTATAATCATAATTTCACTTCTATATGCTAGTTTTCAGACTAGTTTTGGGTATGGTCTTCCCTTTTATTGTTAACACCAATGTCAAATGTAAATACAAACTGGAATATAGAAGCAAAAAGGATTTTTTTGTATGTAGTTTTTAATAATATCACTTAGTTAATTTAGGTTGCAGCATTTAGTCATAGACTTTCCATGTAACTCAGGCTATGTCTACACTACACTTCTTTTTTGGAAAAAGGTATGCAATTTGCTTACCTTTTTCCAATTCTTTTTTTGGAAGAGGCTTTTCCAAAATTTGGCCCATCTACACGGGGCCAAATTTTGGAAAAACCTCCTCTTTCAGAAGAGCCCTCTTCCTTGCGAAATAAGATTTACAGGGCTTCCGAAAGGGCGTGTCTGCTCTTCCAAAAAAAAAAAAATTCAGAAAGCAGATGCGTTCCCTGGATGCAGCAGAGTTTTCCAGGATACAGTATCCCAGAAAAACTTTATAGTGTAGACATAGCCTCAGTTTTGCATCACCAAACGTCCAAGTGACATTGTTTTAATATGCAGATGGTTAATAATACACAAATATGTTGGTCCTACACTTTCAGACAGGCAGTACATATATCACAAAGAAATGTATCAGTAAAAGTGAATACAACAATTTTCACAATTTATTTTTTGATGTAAGAGTTTGTCATCCATCTGCAAAATGACAGTGTTATATTCACTTGAAGTTTGTTTACATTTGCAATATGTTCTTTCATGTAGAAGAAGAGAGACAGAATGAAAGGAGAATCCTTCTTTTAGTAATGACTATTTCAATGTATGTGTCCAAAGCTTTGTAAATATGCAGTACTATAAAATTTATTTATACAAAATAATCATTATTAAAAAAAAACCAGAATATTTTTTCCATTTCACCTGCCATTTAAATGTCTGTAGCCATTATATTTGTGTTGAAGGCCAGTTTTTTCTATTTGTATTCTAATAACAGTAATGCAACAATTCAGAACATCTCAGAAAATTATACTTTAATGTTTCTTTTCCATCAGTGGTTATTCAGCCTCTCTTCTGTGGAACTGGCTTTTTCACACTTCTAACCTATTCACTCCAAAGTCAGAAAACACATAGGTAGCATAAGGTTGTTTGGTTACTTCTGTATAGATGCTGAAGGAAATGTCAGTAAAATACTATATGTAATAGTCACCTGATTCAAATAACCAACAGCTCTGTTTACAAGATTCCAGATTTGAGGGCAGGGGGTTGTTTGTTTTATTTTTTTAAACTGGGCAAGAGGTATTTAAAATAATCTTTGAGAGAATTTCTGAATTTACAAGTTCTTTCTTGGGGAGGATGAAAGAAAGCATGCAGCTGATTATGAAATAAATGTCCTCGTGGAATGAGGAGTAACAGTTAATTTGAACTAAGGACTTAGTTCAAATTAACGATTTCACTGCCAAGTGTAGCCACGTGGCAGTGAGTTTGGGTTAGTGACATTTCAAAATGGCGACCGGACGGGAACATGCAAATAAAGCCTGGGATATTTAAATCCCGGGCTTCATTTGCAACTCCGGTCACCTCATTTGCCTACCTAGCTCAAATTAACGAGCTAGTGTAGACATACCCTGAGTGATATGATGTAGTTAATGCCCTAGGTATTGCTGGAGTTCATTATCATTTGGTTTATTTGTTGTGTATTTTCCCAGGCAGCTATAGGGCCATAGGATGGTACTAATCCTATGTGTGTGTTCCCTACACTGTGATGCTCATTGTAATGAAGATGCGACCACTGGTTTCCTGGAAGGGTAATTTGAAATTTGCCTTTACATTATGTAGACCTCTTGAGAAAGGTAGTGTAGTAACTTGGTAGCCATCTTTGCCACCATTGTTGGTTGTGCTTAGTTATATTACATAAATACCATTGGATTTCTTGTATTAATGAGGGCAAAAATTTACATGATCAGGTTTCATCATACTAACAGTTTTTTTGGAAGGAAAGGAAGGTACTTGGGGAGTGGAAAGGGGCGTTTGATTGGGCTTTAATTGCTTTGGTGGTATAAAGACACAAAGAAAGTTTCAGAGGTAACATGGGATCAAACAGATTTCTGAATCTCATTGTGATCTCTAGGACAGAGGAATTTAGTCCTTTTAGGCTATGTCTACATTGTGCATTCTTGTGCAAGAATATATGCAAATGAGGCGTGGCGATGAATATTGCTGTGTCTGATTTGCATACTGAATGAGCCGCCATTTTTGCACAAGGGGCTTTTGTGCAAGAGCCGTTTTGCCAGAAAATAAGCGACAGAATGGCTCTTGTGCAAGAAGGGGCTTTTGTGCAAGAAGGAGCAGTGTAGACTGCTCCTTGTGCAAAAGCTTCTTGCACAAAAATGGCAGCTCATTAGGTATGCAAATGAGGCATGGCAATATTCATCACGGTGCCTCATTTGCGTATCTTCTTGCGCAAGAATGTGCAATGTAGACGTAACCTTAGTTTTTTTAATTGGGACCTAGGTGGTGCCGGATTATCAGATATTCTGGACTATCAGGAGGTACTATAGGTGGTTTCATATATATATATATATACACACACATTATATACTGTATATAAAGTGTTTTTAACCCTTTTTATTGTAGCACAAGCACTGTCCAGCATCACACAATGCCAGTGGCAGACTGACTCGGTCCCGTCCGGTTTCGCTCGGTTCAGCTGCTGCCACTGCTACCTTATGACTCATTTTTTGCCAAAGCTCACTTACTAGGCTCTTGCCATTTTGAGGCTGGACTATCAGGAGTGCCGTAAAATTGGTTGCCGGACTATTGGAGTTTTACTGTAGTTTCTCTTTTTAAGTTTTATAATGAAACCTTGTATATAATTATTCTCTGATTCTTCAAAAAGTTTATACTCTCACAGCCTCACTACTGGCTGGAAAACAGTTTGTCTCTTCTCCCAGTCCCAAGAAAGGGGTGACAAGTTGGGACTCAGAGTTGTATGTCACTGAGGCTCCATCTACACTGCAGAGTTTTATCGGAACCACAATTTGTGTATCTTTTTCCACTTTTTTTTTTTTTGAAGAGGTTTTTCCAAAATTTGGCTCGTCTACACAGGGCTAACTTTCAGAAAAAAACCTCCTCTTTCAGAACATCCCTTATTCCTCTCACGGAGAGGAATGCAGGGATGCCAAAAGAACACATTTATAAAGAGCAGATCATTCCAGACAAAGCTGATTGCTTTTGGGATAGAATTATAAAATTAGTGGATGAAGGGAAAACAATAGATATGAGAAAGGAGGAATAGTCAAATAGATAGAATGGTAGCCTGAGACTTTGGAGACCAGGCTTTACAGCATGGAGGCGGTTTACCAAGGTTAGCCCTGGCAGGCCACTACCACTATATTTACTTGTACAGCTCCCATTAGCTGCAGATCACCATTCCTGGCCAATGGGAACAGTGGGAAGCAGCACAGACCAGGTCACCAGTTCCCGCAGCTCCCACTTACTGGGAACTGTAATCTGTGGCTAACGGGAGCTGTGACTGCAGGCACCTATGGCTGTGCAGGTAAATATAACAGTGGGGGCCTACCAGGACCTAACCCTGCTGGACCAGATCCAGCCCAGGAGGTCAGTATTTGCTCACCCCTGCTTTAGACCATCTAAGGATATGGCTTATTTAAAGAAACAATCCTTTAGAGGCAGGAGTATTTTCCATATTTAATTCCTGAAATGATTCCTACAATGATTCTGTGACAGTACTACAGGTTGAATTTAATGAGAAATGAGTGATTATGGGATAGGCTAAGATACCAGTTGTGTAAATTGTCCTAGAGGTTTGACAGCCAAGTCAAGAGGCTGAACCTAAGAGAACCACAGCATTATGTGTTAGGGGTGGGGAAAGAAAATTAGACCTCATCCATTTTCTTTGCTTGAGAGCCAGGCAAAAGGAAAAGTCAAGGGAAACTATCATGAATGAGAGTATTTAAATGCTTGTCAGTCAGCAGAGCAATGGAACCAACACAGAGAATCTTGATGTTTTCCTTTTGAGGTTAATTGGCCGCAGTCTGGCTTCACTGTTTCTGGCTTTTAAATTGCTGGGCCCCTTGGCAGCTGCCTCCTTTGTCCCTTTCTTCTCTCCCCCAGCCCACCACCGGTGGCCTTGTTCTCAGGTCCATCTTGTTTCAGCATTGCATGTAAGAGGATGTTAGGACATGTGACTTTTTCCACTGTACTATTCACAGCTAATGAACAGAGTTACAAATGCCTCCACAGAATTACATTGTGTTAGATAGATGCATTGCCAAACACGAAAGTGTTAGTTCCACTGGAATAGTCCAGAAAACCTCTGGTTCTTGAATCAGGATTAGGCTCTACAGCAGCCAGATTGTAAAAGCCCTGTGGGGCCTCTGTGTCCAAAACTGCAGAAATTGAATTTAAGCTTGAGCAGATAACTACAGAAGTAAATAAGTTATGCCATAATAGTCCATTAGAGGATAACAATATGTTGCCTTTTTGATAACTTTCAGTTTACTAATTTGAAAATTGCACCCATATGAAAGCTTTCAGAATGTCAGCACATACATTTGTTCATATTCTGTTATTTGAATATGCCTAATATTGGTTCTATTAAGCCATTATAAGCTACAGCCACTACATCATGCACATTTTCTTTTGGTACGAATACAAAAGCCTAATGCGCCAAGATCTGCTGAAAACTGAATGATTAAGTACATTTGTTTTCTACTTACAACAGAAGGCTGTGCTCTTGAAAACCTATTTAAAAATATTAAAATTTTCACTCAGGGATGTTTCTCTCTGTCTAATGACCAAAGACAGACAGCTATATAATTCTTGGATAAAAAGAGCAATATGTGTCAGTAATCAAGTGTCTCTAGCGACCCCAATTTTTACAGCCTCGTTAGCAGTGTCTTAATTAGATGTCACCCAGGTTAGCATTGACTTTTTAAGATGATACAATATGTAATGAAGGGCAACTGACATACTCTCAACATGTCATAATGAGTGTCCATCTCATAATATATGATATATTCGTTAGAAAAGGTTGAAATAGGGGTGTCTGCGAGAATGGAGCTTTTTTGTTTTAAGTACTTTCATCTCTTTCAGTAAATCTAATTGTCTTTCTCTTTATAGATGGGAAAAGGGGAGTAACATGGTTTTGAAAAAAGAATGCCCTAATAATATATAATATTATAAATGCAATTTCTTCAATCCTAGATCAGTTTTATCACTATGGATTATACACCCTAACAAAATCTATAGGATTTGAAGGGGGAGGAGAAATGTATAGGTTTGAATGAAAACTGAAAGGCTAATTTGCAGAATTTACTTAATAGTAAAATATCAGATTATTTTGATGCCATAATTTATGTCCATTCAGATTTTTATATTTTGCTGTAATTTGTACTGGTGATAATTAAAATAAATCAAGAAAATGTTTCATGCTCAGGAGTGAAAATATACATACATCATCTAGAGAATTGTCCTTAATACACACACAGCAGAATACATATTCTTTTATTGAAATGCACAATTTAAATATTATTATTATTATTATTATTATTATTATTTGGTTTAGAATATGTGACAAAGTCAAACCAGAGAGCTGTAATAGACTGAGAAAAGGCAGCCCTAAAAGGGTAAAAAGCCAACTCCCCTGTTAATTAGCAATGGGTAACTGCAGGAGCAGTGGACAAGGGTTTGTCTCAGGCAGATTAGGATCAGCTGGGACAGGGTAATTTTGGACCACTTAGGGTCAGCTGGTTCCATTTCAGGCCTGCCTGCGACTTTTAGAGCCTTGCCTTTTGGGAGGAGGGGAAGGAGAGACAGATACATAGACATATCAACAGCTATGGAGCTAAATCAGAGCAGGGGAGTGAGACACTCCAGAAGGAGAGGCTGGGCTCCCTATCCCAGAGAGAATCTGGGGGGCTCACCATCCCAGGGAAAGGCTACAAGTCCAACCCCCTGCTAAAGGGAAGACTGACTGCCCAGACACAGCAGATAGGGGTGTGTTTTACCCAACACCTTGCCAGCCAAGGGGAGAAGAGCAGAGGCTGGCAAGGAAAAGATGGGTCCTTCCTACAGAGACATCTTCTCACAAGGAATGAGAGATGCCAACTCTATAAAAACAACAGTGGCAAGAATGACTGTAGTAACTATCACAGCATTTCCTGACTTCAGACCCTTGCAGACAGAATCTAGCCTGAATCACAGTGTGGCTTCAGAGCTGAAAGGTCTACCATCAATATGATCTTCTCACTGAAACAAGAGATTTTGCCTCATTTGTTTGTATTGCCTTAGAATAGACGAAGGTTTGCAGAAAAACCTCAGGGAGAATTATAATTTGTTTAATTGGACATAAAAAGAGTTGCAATAGTGTCAGGACCCTTTGGCATGTTTAGACTAGTAATTAGTTTTAAGAACAAAGCTTTATTTAAATAAAAATTAATACAAGTTTAAATTTAGAAAATCCAGTAATGGCAAAGATAGAGTGATACAATGGAAGACTCCATTACCAGTAATGGAATGGAAGGTTCATTTTCCTATGAAAGATTCTATTTCCAAGAACATAGTAATCCATAACCTATGATGTAATAATTACCTTTCCTGTGACAGATTTGTAGGGGATTTCAGCTAGGTTGTATACTGCCCCAATACCGTAGTCCAATTTAGCAGAAGAGAAAATAGCTTGCAGAAGCAGAGGTCAAAACATCAACTTTCAATGTGACAGATGCAGCAGATATTGTCTCTCTTGAGTGGGTCTCTTCAACCACATTTGCAGCTGCCATAAAACAAACTGAATAAATTTTTTATGGTTGCATACCTGTGGTCTCTTGAGACTAAAGGATGCCTACTATTACTACTGCATGCCCAAAGGCCTCTAATGCCTTAACATCCAGACTCAGCACCCATTAAAGTCAGTGAGTATCTTTCTGCTGAGTTTAATGAGTGTTTGAATCTGGCCATAAAAGGAAAATTGGTTTGATCCAGAAAATATATCTAGTGTATTGATTTAATACCATCCTGTTAATCTTGTACAACTTGAGTGGGCAAAGCATGCAGTGAAAATACTGTAGAGAAGTCTAGAATTATTCTTCATGGAGACTTTTATTTTTAAAATTCCAGTCCTTGGGTGCAATCTGATCCCTTCGAAAGATAAAATAATTTGCTTTTTGTAAGTATTTTTATGAGCTCTCTGGCACGGATGCCTTATTGGTGTCCAGAGAGGGAATGACTCTGGGCAGAGAGGCAGGAAAATCATCCAAATCTTCTCTTCAAATTGGTGGAGACATTTTAACATGGCTCTCCTGGGAGTGTCCTACAGCGTAGGACTGCCACGCATCTATGCAGTATTTAAAAGAGATAAGTCTGCATCAGGGGACAGGAAGTCTGGATAAGTCCACACCCTTCAGTGACCCCAAGAGCTCTTTCACACTGATTTGAGTTTCATTTTTCGTTTTGCTGTATATTTTTTTGTGCAACCTTGAGCAAGCCACATAATCTCTCTGTGCATCTTTTACTGTAAACTGAAGAAAATAATAAATATCTACCTTGGAAGGATGTTGAGAGGATCAAGGCCATGATCCAGCAAAGCACTCAAACCACATGAATGGTCCCCTTAAAGTCCCTTTCCTTGGGAGTAAAGTCAAGCCTATGGTTAAGGCCCAGAATTTTAAAGGTATTTAGATGTTGCTACCCTCAGCATTGTAATGCACAGCTAATTCAAGATCTTAAATCTCATTTCAAATGGGATTTAAGTAGTGAGGTGCAAAATCACATTGACATGTCACAGCAAAATGAAACTTAGGCACTAGACGATACTTGTGTTTTGGCAGGCAGTTTTAGGCTACTGAATTCCTACTGCAGGGGAAAACTTTTATGTTGCTGTATGTATTTGTCTTTTTGTGTAGTCAAACACACAGTAAGGGTATGTCTACACTACAGCGTTATTTCGAAATATCTAATTTAGAAATAGTTATTTCAAAATATCTTATTTCGAAATAACGCATCTACGTACAAAATGCATTTCGAAATAGCTTTTTTGCTATTTCGAAATAGCATGTCCACACTGATTGGATGCTGAATCTCATTTAAGGCCAGCCGCAACTAGTTCTGGCAGGGCATCAGGTCAGAAGTTACCTTGTAACAACACCTATATACCTTCAAAAATCTGTTTTGATTTAAGATGACTTAATTCTTTAACATCTATAACACTTTAAATAGAAGGAGCATGTTAGATAATTCAAACCTGCTGTGCTATGATTTTCTTACACAGAAAGCAAACAATATACTTTCTGTCTCAAGCCCCAATACTACAAGCAGTTAAAGATGTTTATAATTTGCCCCCTATGACATCAACGGCTCGATGTCAGGATGGCAGTCGATTTCTAGCGGAGTGCCCCAAGGTTAGTTCTAGGACCGGTTTTGTTCAACATCTTTATTAATGACCTGTATGAGGGGATGGATTGCACCCTCAGCAAGTTTGCAGATGACACTAAGCTAGGGAGAGAGGTAGATACGCTTGAGGGCAGAGATAGGGTCCAGAGTGACTTAGACAAATTGGAGGATTGGGCCACAAGAAATCTGATGAGGTTCAACAAGGACAAGTGTAGAGTCCTGCACTTGGGACGGAAGAATCCCAAGCATTGTTACAGGCTGGGGACCAACTGGCTAAGTAGTAGTTCTGCAGAAAAGGACCTGGGGGTTACAGTGGATGAGAAGCTGGATATGAGTCAACAGTGTGCCCTTGTAGCCAAGAAGGCTAATGGCATATTAGGTTGCATTAAGAGGAGCATTGCCAGCAGATCCAGAGATGTCATTATTCCCCTTTATTCGGCTCTGGTGAAACCACATCTGGAGTATTGTGTCCAGTTCTGGGCCCCAATTACAGGAAGGATGTGGATGCATTGGAGAGGGTCCAGCAGAGGCAACCAGAATGATTAGGGGGCTGGAGCATATGACCTACGAGGAGAGGCTGAGGGAGTTGGGTGTATTTAGTCTGCAGAAGCGAAGAGTGAGGGGGGATTTGATAGCAGCCTTCAACTTCCTGAAGGGAGGTTCCAAAGAGGATGGAGAACAAGAAGCAATGGTCTCAAGTTGTGGTGGGAGAGGTCCAGGTTGGATATTAGGAAAAACTATTTCACTAGGAGAGTGGTGAAGCACTGGAATGGGTTACCTAGGGAAGTAGTGGAGTCTCCATCCCTAGCGGTGTTTAATTCTTGGCTTGACAAAGCCCTGGCTGGGTTGATTTAGTTGGGATTGGTCCTGCTTAGAGCAGGGGGCTGGACTTGATGTCCTTCTGAGGTCTTTTCCAGCTCTATGGTTCTATGATTCTATGATAGTCCCATCAAGTCTTTTGGACCATTTGTGTGATTAAAAATGCACAAGTGCTTAAGCATTTGCAGGATGAAGGGCATATATTTTCAGCCTAGATGTCTTATTTTATGAAAGGAAGAAAGAAAAACCAAACCCAGTGAGAGAGTAAACTGTTTCTCCTTTAAGTTCCATCATCCCGACTTCTCTCAAAGTCACAAAGTAAACTAAACTGAAAACTATGGAACTATGGCGTGTGCTATATTAGTATAGATAGTTGGATTAAACAGTAATGCTCATAGTAACAGAACATTGAGGCACAGCGAGAACAGCAAGATATGCTGTAGAACTATAACTCTGTCATGGTTATGTAATTAGGGACATTTTTTGTAATTTTTCTAAGCCAATATACCGTCGAAGGAAATTGACAATGCTATCCCCTGTTAACTTACTATTTATCTATTTTACTATATTGCATCAGGGCTAGGTTCTTTAAGCTTTATTATTTTATTATGTACTTTTTGAGTCAGCAATATATGTGTTTTATTTTTGTTTACAGTCCCACATTAGTGCACAGTCCTCTACTGTCTTACATATTAATCTAAATTTGATGACATAACTGTGTCATCTGAGACACATTCTTTATTTAGAATATAATATATTTTGATGCTTATATTTGTAATAGAGTTAAGCATATCTGTATGGCTTTTATTTTAGCATTTCCTAACTTTTGAATTCTAGACTTTGCAATTTTAGTATTCTTCATTTTTTGTATTATAGTTTGTTTATAATTCTGTAAAACACTTTGAGACTTATATAAATAATTGTTTTATGAAATATGCTGTAAAATTAATTGATTTCTACACACTTACTGGTCATTTTAGCTATCGTACAAATCATGATTTGTGTTTAAATGTGCATTGATGAACACAACTACTTAAGCAATTTTTTTCCAGAAAATATGTAAATGGTATTAATAGGAATGAGTCCATATTAGAAGTGAAGATTTTAATAATGTAAATATATTTTACTCATAAATAAATCATATATATTCTAGAAGTTCATAGCTGATATTCTCAGTTGCTAAATTAATTCTGTCTTCTTGATTGTATCATTAAAATAGGGCCTTTCATTACATGATCATATAACAATGGACGCTGTGACATATAATTCTCCAAATAATGCACTGTAATGGAAAGTAAATGCACCTTTTCTGTAATGTAAGGACACTCATAATGCACTTTGTATTACTGCATATATACTGCCTGGCACGTTAGGGTGCATCTGCACAGCAGGCCTTAACTTGAAATAAGCTACACAAATTGAGCTAAGTCAATTTCTTGACTTTCATGCAATTCACTTATCAATATTACATGAAAGAAGGGTTTTTTTGTAAGAAAGGAGCCAATCACATAAATTATATGAGCTTAATAGAGAAGAGGTAGAATTTTTTTCTTAAGATTCTAAGGAAAAGAATCCAAGAAGTAGATTTATGGTCAGGCTGCTTTCACATCACACTCATCAACTCAGTACACAAAATGAACTAGTACAGACTGTGATAATCTTATTCCTCTAATGCTGTACCTGGCTTGCCAGGAACGCAGCATTTTGGGGGTGGCGGGAGAATGAGACATTGTGGAATGTCACAACTCTCCAGATGCTGAACTTTAAATACAAAACAAAAATCAGTTGTATGAAAAACATAAAGCAACCACTGAGAATATAAAGCTTTTTGTTCTCAGGCCATCTTCATGTGCCATCCCAGGCCATCAATTAAAATATAACCCAGATATACATGGTGATATCCCGAAAGTGAATGTAACAAGACATTAAATTTCATGATGTTATGAGGGTTTTTTTGACCAATATAAAAAACTTTTCAGATAATTTTTAAACCTCAACTAACAACTGATTTACAATTGATAATCTTCTTATCTTTCTGAGTTAAAGTTTGTATTTAAAAAAACATCAACAGCAGCTGTTAATTCTTGAACTATACCATTTATCAATGTATACTGTATAGCACTTTGCTTTTTACCAGTCTCACATGTGGACATCAGTCAACTCAAACCATCAAGGTTTAAATTTATAATTCATGGATGAACAACAGTGACCTCATGTGGCTATTGCTTCTGGGATGCACATTTATCAAGGAACAAATGAATGAAGTGTTTCTTCATCACAGGATTTTAGAAGAGTTCAAAGGAAGCCCATACATAGCAATGTATTATAGTTTTTGTCTTCATATAACATTTCTTACAATATTGATTTTAAATTAATCAGTTCTATAAGGGATGCCTTGGTAGAACTAGCCAACAAGCACTCCTAGACTGTACTTATCTATCATCTAAATTTAATAACAATCCTATAATTTTTGAGAGTCCCCAGACAAATATGATTTGTATAACATGACATTTCATAGACTCATAGATTGCAAATCAGATGGAACTGCTGTGATCATCTAGTCTGATTAGGGTGACCAAACTTCCCATTTTGATCAGGACAGTCTACTTCTTAAATCCTGTCCCAGACATCCCAACTATTTTGGTAAAAATGGGTATTTGTCCCATTTCCTCTTGTCAATTGGCCATCGGTTGACAAGAACAAATGGAACAAATGAGCAGTTCCACCAAAAAAAAAAAAAAAAAAATTGGGGAGGGAAATGGTGATGTGTGGTGCTGGATTCTTCGGCTCAGGCATCAGCTCCAGGCGGTTCAGGTCTTGCACAAGTGGCAACACCAGATGTCTTGGCCCAGACTCACTTGGGACAGGAAGTGGGAGGTCAGGCCAACCCCATGCAGTGGGCATCTTCAGTTCAGTGGGGAAGCCAAGCAGCTCAGGCCAGCCCCATACAGTGTCCCATTTTTACATTGGGAAATATGGTAGCTCTAAGTCTGACCTGTATAACACAGGTCATAAAAGAACTTCCCTAAAATAATTTCAAGAGCAGATCTTCTAGAAAAACATTCAATCTTGACTTAAAAATTGTCAGTGATAGAGAATCGATTGCACTTGTTGGTAAAATGTAATGGTCAAATACGCTCACTGTTAAAAATGTACACCTTATTTACAATCTGAATTTGTCTAGCTTCAACTTTCAGCTTTATACTTTCTTTTGCTAGATTGAAGAGCTCATTGCTAAATATTTGTTCCCCATCTAGATACTTACAGACCATAACAACTGTAAGTCTAAACAACTTAACAACTTGAATGTGCAATCAGATGGTCTCCTTGACTGACCTTAGATTCCTGTCTTTTAACCCTTACTTCAGCTCCTTAATGTTAAGAATCTTTGCAATCTTTATCAAGCACTGTGCCCCTTTAACAAGACTTGGAAGTGCAGTTACAAAGCAGTGGCCTAGACCAGGGGTGGGCAATAATTTTGGGCCGGGGGCCACTTCAAAAATTTTTGAAGTGGTCCTGGGCCTCCCAGAAGGGGCAGGGCCTAAACTGTAAGGGGGCGGGTCCAGGATGCTTCTGGGCTACCCCACCCCAGACCATAATTGGTCTGGGGGTGGGGGAGCCCCTTTGCCCCCCCTTTCCACTAGGCACCCATGCCCCTGGCAGGACGAGAAGAGGCTTCCCATGGTCCCTCACCTCCAGGCCAATCAGGGCCTGGGGGTTGGGGAGCACGGGAAGCCTCCTCCCATCCTGCAAGGAGCATGTGGCACTTTGAAGTGCCGCGCGCTCCTCTCAGGGCCAGGGCAAGGCGAAGGAAGTTTTGCACCCTCCCCCCGCCCCAGGCCAATCAGGGTCTGGGGACAAGGGAGCTGTGTGAAGCTTCCTTTGCCCTGCCCCTGCCCTGCATCAGTGTACGACACTTTGAAGTGCCGTGCGCTCCTCGCGGGGTGAAGGAAACTTCGCACAGCTCCCCGGCCCCAGGCCAATCGGGGCTTGGGGGTGGGGCGTGTGATGTCTCCTCCCACCCTGTGAGGAGCACATATCACTTTGAAGTGCCGCATGCTCCTCGCAGAGCGGAAGGGAATTTTGTGCGCTTCCCCTCCTCCAGGCCCTAATTGGCCTGGGGGCAGGGGAGTGGCAGGGCCTCCGCGGGCCAGATCAACCCACTTGGCGGGCTGGATCCGGCCCGCAGAAGCCCTTTTGCCCACCTGTGGCCTAGACGATACTTGTGTTTTGGCAGGCAGTTTTAGGCTACTGAATTCCTACTGCAGGGAAAACTTTTATGTTGCTGTATGTATTTGTCTTTTTGTGTAGCCAAACTCACGGTAATGGTATGTCTACACTACAGTGTTATTTCAAAATATCTAATTTAGAAATAGTAATTTCGAAATATCTTATTTCAAAATAACGCATCTACACACAAAATGGATTTCGAAATAGCTTTTTGCTATTTTGAAATAGCACATCCATAATGATTGGATGCTGAATTGCATTTAAGGCCAGCTGGAACTAGTTCTGGCAGCGCATCAGGTCAGAAGTTACCTTGTGGCCAGGGCAGCCAGCATGGCACCCTGGGAAGGGCTGGAGGCCCCCTATTTCGAAATATGCGTCTACACAGCGCTTATTTCGAAATATCAGTTTTGAAATTGGAACGATTCCTCATGAAATGAGGTTTACCAATTTCAAAATAAGCCTTCCGCTATTTCGAATTAATTTCAAAATAGCAGGTGGCTTGTGTAGATGCTAGGAAAGCAATTTCAAAATAACAGCTGTTATTTCAAAATAACTTTGCTGTTTAGACATACCAAAAGTTTACCCAATACAACACCTTGTCTTGGTTTGCCACTTTTTGCTTCTGGGGCTAGCACTTTCATACTAGATATTCACAGCAGTCCCTGCTGGCTTATCATTTATACAAGTTGGTATAAGGTGGAATGTGGCATCACAAAAAAGAAGGAAGACTCACACTTTCCTCATTCTTCCACATTTACGCACCTCATTCATTAAATCCTTCAACTGAATAATAGGAGTTTTGGCTAATTAAAGACCAAGTTAGGACTGCAAGATTTGATCTCACTTAGATTGCATTCCAGCTTGGTAAGTATGTGAGTAGTCCCATGTTCCTAAATTCTTTGCTGGTTTGGAACTTTATACGGGCAAACTTTCAGCATGTTTTATTTCAAAATTCAATTATATTCTTATATTTGGCCTAACCTGTATCAACAAGGGGAGTGTTAAAACTCTGACGTCAATATCAATATGTCCCTTTTCTACAATATGTCCTTGTTTTTGTAAGCAGTGAAGTCTTTCTATCTCACAGCTTTCCCTTCCATAATTAGCAGTCTGGTCATCTCATCATAAGGGTTTTTAATCAATGGTTAAGGGAAATAAGAATCTAATGCATGTGTCTTGCAAAACTCCCTTCTCAGACTTACGTTCAGGTACAAGCTTCTACATTATACCTTTAAAAGATCAGAAATAAGTCTCGGCAATACATGTATATAAATAAATATTATTCCTCTGCAAGGATGTTACTGCTATTCCTATAATCATCCATTGTGTACAAATGTCTCTTATCAGACTTTGTGCCATTCTTTTGTTTCAACATACAAACATATAGTATATGTAACAATATTGGCAGACAAAACTCCCAGCCCCCCCAAAAAAAGCTAAGACCTAAGTCTGCTCACATTGAAGTCAATGGCAAAACTCCCATTTACTTTAATGGGAGTAGGCCATAGCTCTTAATTATAAAAGATACATTGCTGGACATCAGTGGAATGTAAATTTAGGTAATGATTTGGAACTTTTCCAGTTGCAGCTTAAGCCTGGGAAACAAATGATTCCCTTTGAAAGTCATGGTAGCTATACATGATAATTCTTGCTATAGTATAGCAAATTGTCATCACACAAGCTTCAATAATGAATTGTGCACCAAAGAATTAAACATCTATATTTACATTCTAAGAACAAGCACAAATAAAAGTAAAAAGCTTGGAGCAACTGAATTATGAGTTAGAAGTTTGTAAGTTTGTTTTTCTTTTATTTTTTCATTTGTATTTGCAGCTAATTTAATGACTCTTAAAATTACCAAAAGAAAAATTGGCTGTGCTAGGAAATTCTTTGTGTGAATATCATGGCTACATAAAGTTCAAACACAGATGTCTCTTTCACTCTCTCTTTTCTTTCCAGTTTAATGGCAAGAAGGAAAAAAATGAAGTGGTGTAGAAATGAATATATTATCCCACCTATCCTCACAAATGAAGGTAAATATCATAACATCTGCATGCATATACCAGAGGTAGGAGTACAATTTAGCATACTGAGTCTGCTCACTTGTCCATCAAATCCAAAGTCCCATGTCTGCTGTGACCAGTACCTGAATATTACAGGAATAGACACAAAAGACTTAGTGTATCGTGCTGTTCATAATGCTGCCTATGCAGATTTCATTTTTCATCATTTTTACTTTTTCATACATGGAGAATGCTACCCAATGTATTATAATAATCGGATGCTCAAGAAGCTAGCTGCTTTTATAACCAGCAGCCATGGCAACCAATCCCTTGCTGGGTTGGCAGCCTATTCCATAATTTACATGCAAGCCTATTCTTATCTGCTATATTTTTCAAAGATGGTTTGGCATTCTGCAAAATCTTTAAGTGTCCTGGAAACACATCAGGTCTGGAAAGTTAAGCCTAATACAATTATACCAGTTTACAGAATAATAGATAATCATCTATCTTCATTATTCCTAAAGTACCTAACCCCTTTGACATTTAGCTATTGAAATACTCATCCTCAACATGAACATAAAAGTTTATCATGAATAATATTTTGTAGGGTATAGGTGGATATGAATGTCAAAATTTGGTTCTAGATCCAAACTTATTCAAAATTTGAGGATGGATTTTGGATCAGCCTTTGTAAAAGGCTACCTGTGAAGTTCATGTCCAGGATGTTCTGGCATATGGTTTTGGTTCAGGCCCATCTCTAGTTCAGAGAAAAAGACTAAGGTCTAGATCCTTAAAGTCAGTGGGACTTAGGTGCATAAATACCTCTGAGGATCTGGGCCTAAGTTAACTGTAGCAATTTTGTTGCAGTTCCCAGGGAAATGGCAAAGTCTACTCATAAATCCATATGACTCCCATTCACTTCAGTGGGAGCAAAATGTGTTCATTCAAAGGGCAAATTTGGCTCATAATTAATGTGCATTGTAAATTCTTGAGGCAATGCAAAAGGCAACAAAAACATTGATCTCTTCAGTAAAATATCATCTAATGGGTTTACAGTTAAAAATCTTACACTAATTATTAGACTTATTACAGTTAATATCAGGTAATACATGAAAACTTGTTGGAGGCAAAGTATCCCTAATACATGAAGAAACATGTTTCTCTAAATTGTTTCTCTAAATGTCTTCATAGAATTAATATGAATATAAACACTGCAAACCATAAAATGCCCAGCTGTATATTGAGACAATGGAAACAATAAAGGGGCCATTTTCCAATACAAAAAGTGCAAATAGGTGCCCAACTTCTCGTCCTTTGTGCCTGCAGAAATCTTCCCCTTGAGAATAACTTGCCAAATGCATTGACACCAGTATATGCACCACTTTAGACCAGGTTAGCATTCCTACATTAGGTGGTTGCATCAGTGTTACTGCATAGTTATGTATATAATCCCCTTTTTCTTCCCCAGGTTACTCGGGAGCAGGTCACACTCACACGTATGTGTGGGCGCCTGATGGTATTGACATAAAAGGAGATCCTGAGTACCCCAGTGGTGATGTTGTTTGGTTGGGGAAAACCTATCCACCCCCTTGCTGCAGTCCCTTGCTCCTAAAGAATGTACAATGGCGGTGCCTCCACCTGACTGGCCCTGTACACACTTACTGGTGTGCCTTGGGAACCTACAGGAATAAACTTATTCCAGCAATAAACTGGATCTAACTCCAGAACAACAATTACAAATCATAAATAATATACAGCTAATAGATTGCATTAGAATGAACAACCTTTACTTAACTTAAAGAAACAGGATTGAACAAATTAACAGTGAATTACATCAATTAAAGTACACAGAAGTAAAAAGGAACTTATCTAGCTGCCATTTTCACTGCCAATATTTATCCCACCCCAGAGTGTGCACACCCCTGGACTCAGAGTCCCAGACTCTTGCTTGCGTGGGTGCGCTTGAAGAACTACAGGTGTAATGGAGATTCTCTGTAGATAGTGTGTATGTGGGTCCAAGCTATGCAGCAGCTCTGGTTCACCGGGTTGGCCTCTCTGCCTCTCTTTGAACTCGGAGTTAGTCTGAATCTCTGAGGTCTATCCCAGGCAGCATTTTCCCAAAGATGCCCAGTTACTCACAGTCTTCTTCTGTGTGCTGGATGCAGAGTAGCTTCTAGCCACAAGTACAGCCAAAGGGCCTCCCCTCTAGGGCAATCAGAAGCAGCCTGCTAGATCCTAGTTCCAAAGGCTCTCTGTCCCAGTCTGTAACTGCAACTTAACAGCTCCTGAACTGGATAAAAACTCCTCCACAGCAGACTGGCTCCCTTTTATTCCAAAAAACAAAGGGAAGAGTCCATAGGCTGCTGAGTCTTCCTCCACACATGTGGAGAGACTCAGCTCTCCAAAACAGAAGTCACTTCCTTCCTGTTTTCCTCCAGGGCTCATGGGAATTGTAGTCTGTGGGACTAGATTGCAGCACACAGGGTCTTCCCAGAAGATAAGCAGAGGCACCTTTAGTGAGGGGACTACATGTAGATGCTAATTTTCTTAGTGCTAGCCAAACTTAAACTCTAGGGTTTGATTCTGTAGTCTTATGCCATTTTACACAGCTGAAATTCCACTGAAGTCAGTGGAGACAATCTATTAGAAAGGTGGTACAATGCAATGGAAAGTTAGGCCCAATACAATCTACAGTAGTTTGAACAGTATATTATACTATTAATCTTATAATATTAATATATATGAATTCTAATATTATAACAGAATCTAAACCAAATCCAGATATTTACTCTATCAAGCCATGATCTCTGGTTGATTAGGAAACAAATTTATTACATCCCTGCTTTATGCAAATTATTAGTTTAATAAGTGTCTGCACTACAGCATACATTAACATAATTGAGATATAACATGAACTGACAAGAACATTGTCACAGAATTATGGTCTCTTGCTTCTACATGAAAGCTAAGACATTTATGGAAAGTAAACACTGAAAGCAGACACAGACATTTATTTTCAAAGAAGACACCTTTCCTGGAATATAGTTTTATGTAAGTACATAGTGCTAGATTCCTTGCTGACTTACACGTAATGTAGTCATTCACATCAGTGCAAAGCGGCTTACTATATGTTCTTTTACACAAATTTTGCACTTCTGTAAGTAACTTTATAAATTGAAAGGGAAACGGGAATGAAATTATTTTCAGCAACTTCACTCCCACTCTTTCAAAAGATTATCCCACCTTCTTTCTCTCACCACTTAGAGACCATTTGCTCCAGCTGACTTACTTCCAGCCTGACCCTGCTTCTCCTGCACTTACACAAACACACCAAATGTAAATAAAAGTTATGTTTGGAAGAGAGTGCTATGTTTTAGCCTTTCTCCCAAAAACACTCTTCCTCCACACCTACTCTTATTTATTATTATTTGTACTCAGAAGCTGTGTGAAAAGATAATGTGACTGTGGATTTTACAAAGAACGGTGTCTATGCTTATGGGGCAGCATAGGAGAAAGTACAAAAGCAGAGGAAAAACTAGATTAACAAGCAATAAAGGTTTACATAAGAAAAATCCGAGTTTATGCATGTGCTTAAAGTTAAACATACATAAGGACTTTGCAGGATCAAGGTCAATATGCAAACCACCGTATTCTGCAACCACTTTAGCTTCCAAGTGTTCTCCAGATGTATCCCTATGTAGTATGCATTACAGTCTTTTCTTAGGGTGGATTTTCACAGGAACAAATAGAACAAATAGAAGTCACGTGCCCAATTCCTTTGAGTTTTAATGAGAGTTACAAGTACAGTAAATTCTTTTAATATCCGGGAGAAACCTTACTGAATTAAATTAAATCATATTGATTTCAGATTGATCATTTAAGTATCTTAGGAGCTCACTGTATTAAGAATGCAAATATTTGTGTTGATGTGGGATTATATGTAAATTGAGTAAAAGTCATGACCAATGTAAACCTTGGGAAGTGTTAGGAGCTTCAACTCCTTTAAACAATTGAACAAGAATGAGTTTCCTAGGAAATGTGTGGGAGGAGGGAATGCAAATGCTTTAGAAACTTCACCCAGGGAAGAGGACCTTTGTCTATGAATTACCTGTTCCCAGAAGCAAAAGGCCAAGATGGTACAAAGGAATAACTTCTAGATTCCCAGGAGTTCTGCAAAAGGAGACAAGAATTTATAACCACAGGAAATCTCCAGAGTAGGATGTGAAGGACTTTTCAATAGCCAGAGCCCTTGTTGGGGTTGGGGTGATCTCTGGTAAGATTGCTGGCATGTGTGTAGGTTCTTAGGTTTTTTTAATGGTTTCAGTAGGTTTCCTTAAGAATAAATGGGCTTGCTTAGGCAAGTGTTAATTTAGATTGCAGGAAGTTGCACTGTTAGCCATTGCTGAGGAGAAAAGCTAAAAAGTCCTATGGATGCAGTCTGATTTTGCTGGGGAATTCATAGTGAAGGCAGAAAGCTCTGCAGCCAGGAGAGAAAGAAACATGGATGGGTAGTTGGAAGCCTAAGAATGGATGTCCTTGTTGGACCATAGAGGGGAGATACAGGTGCAACTGTCCTGAACAGTGATGGGAAAGTGCATACATAACTCTCTTAAATTCTTCTAAAAAGTCCCCCCAAGCTGATGAAGATGTGGTAAAGTGTAGTAAGGTTCACACTTACAAGAATCATTTTTCAAAGCCAACAAATAGTCCTGTGGCACCTTAGCTCTGATCTGCTCTAGGAAGTTATTTCGAAATAATTACCCTTATTTCGAAATAACTAGCAGAGTGTCCCCACTATCAAGCCCGTTATTTTGAAATTAGGGGCTGGTTATTTCAAAATAATAACTTCTGCTGTCCACGTGGAATAAAGCTTATTTTGAAATCGTTATTCTGAAATAGCGGTAGAGTGGATGCTCCACTGCTGGTATTTCGAAATAACTACTCCCCAGAGCCATTTAAAGTAATTACTCCCCAGTGCTTCCCAGAACTCTGATTCAAGGTAGCACATCCACATTAAGGGAGCCTGCCTCGGATTAATTTTGAGGCTTCCCTGTAGTGTGAACATGCTATTTTGAAATAGCTATTTCAGGAGTCATTATTTCGAAATAAGTAATTTTGAAATAATTTCCTAGTACAGCATGCCCTTAGAAACCAACTATATGACTGTATATGTATATATTTTATCATGCGCTTTCATGGGCAAAATCCAATTCTTCAGATGAACTGGAAGTTGCTAAAATCTTCAGAGCCAAGATCTTTATGAACAGAATTTCTGAGACCATTCCCTATTCTACTTGTGATTATTCTTCCATACCTTAAAAGATGTGAGTTAATATTTGATTGAGTAAATTATGTGAAATCCATAGCTTTCATTTTTTTAAAATGTTCTTTGTTTTTATCTGAGAAAAGCATCTTATTCTATGTTGCCATCTTGTTGCCTTAAAATATGGAATCCTCAAAAAGTAGCTTAATGGAGCTACAATAGTTGCTGAATCCAAGCTGCCAGCCAAATGGCAGATCAGTGTGATTTTGAATAGCTAAGATATGAAACCTAAAACTGGAATTTATAATGAAAATCCCAACTCGAGAATAATTTTAGCAGGATTACTGGCATGATACAATAAGAAATATAATAAGCTTCCAAAGCTACATTTTATACAATAAAAAGAGAAGAATAAAATAGTCTGCTGTTCCACTGTTTATAATCCTGGAAGACATAGAGTAATTAAAATACTGCTATTATCTTTTAACTATAGAATATCATCTCCAGACATTGAATAAGTTCTCCACTGAATGGCTTATCAGCCACTGCTGAACTGAATTTCTCTGGTCTGAGTGTTCTCTGTCCAGTCAATAGAGAATTATGCTGTGATATAGTGAGGAGTGGGTGAACCCCTGACCCTATCTGCTCCTTATCCTTCCTTATTTCAGAGAATCATAGAACCATAGAGCTGGAAGAGACCTTAGAAGGCCATCAAGTCCAGCCTCCTGCCCAAGGCAGGACCAATCCCAATTAAATCAACCCAGCCAGGGCTTTGTCAAGCTGAGACTTAAACACCTCTAGGGATGGAGACTCCACTACTTCCCTAGGTAACCCATTCCAGTGCTTCACCACCCTCTTAGTGAAATAGTTTTTCCTAATATCCAACCTGGACCTCTCCCACCGCAACTTGAGACCATTGTTCCTTGTTCTGCCATCCATCACTACTGTGAACAGCCTTTCTCCATCCTCTTTGGAACCTCCCTTCAGGAAGTTGAAGGCTGCTATCAAATCCCCCCTCATTCTTCTCTTCTGCAGACTAAATACACCCAACTCCCTCAGCCTCTCCTCATAGGTCATATGCTCCAGCCCCCCCTAATCATTCTGATTGCCCTCTGCTGGACCCTCTCCAATGCATCCACATCCTTCCTGTAATTGGGGGCCCAGAACTGGACACAATACTCCAGATGTGGCCTCACCAGAGCCAAGTAAAGAGGAATAATGACATCTCTGGATCGACTGGCAATGCTCCTCTTAATGCAACTTAATATGCCATTAGCCTTCTTGGCTACAAAGGCATACTGTTGACTCATGTCCAGCTTCTCATCCACTGTAATCCCCAGGTCCTTTTCTACAGAACTGCTACTTAGCCAGTTGGTCCCCAGCCTGTAACAATGCTTGGGATTCTTCCGTCCCAAGTGCAGGACTCTACACTTGTCCTTGTTGAACCTCATCAGATTTCTTGTGGCCCAATCCTCCAATTTGTCTAAGTCACTCTGGACTCTATCCCTGCCCTCCAGCGTATCTACCTCTCTCCCTAGCTTAGTGTCATCTGCAAACTTGCTGAGGGTGCAATCCATCCCCTCATACAGGTCATTAATAAAGATGTTGAATAAAACCAGTCCCAGAACCGAACCTTGGGGCATTCCGCTAGAAACCGACCGCCATCCTAACATCGAGCCGTTGATCACTACCCGCTGGGCCCGACCTTCCAGCCAGCTTTCTATCCATCTTACCGTCCATTTATCCAATCCACATTTCCTTAACTTGCTGGCAAGAATATTGTGGGAGACTGTATCAAAAGCCTTGCTGAAGTCCAGGTATATCACATCCACTGACTTCCCCATATCCACAGAGCCAGTAACCTCCTCATAGAAGCTAATCAGATTGGTCAGGCACGACTTGGCCTTCATGAATCCATGCTGACTATTCTTGATCACCTTCCCTTCTTCCAAGTGCTTCAAAATGGATTCCTTAAGGATCCCCTCTATGATTTTTCCAGGGACTGAGGTAAGACTGACTGGCCTTTAGTTCCGTGGATCGTCCTTCTTTCCTTTCTTGAAGATGGACACTACATTTGCCTATTTCCTGTCATCCGGGATCTCTCCCAATCTCCACGACTTTTCAAAGATAATGGCCAAAGGCTCCTCAATGACATTTGCCAACTCCCTCAGTACCCTCGGATGTATTAAGTCTGGACCCATGGATTTATGTACGTTTAGCTTTTCTAAATAGTTCCTAACCTGTTCTTTCCCCACCAAGGGCTGTCCACCTTCGTCCCATATTGCGTCACTTAGCGCGTTAGTCTGGGATCTGACCTTGTCTGTGAAAACAAAGGCAAAGAAAGCATTAAGTACTTCAGCTTTCCCCACATCATCTGTCACTAGGTTACTGCCCTCATCCAGTAGGGGCCCCACACCCTCTCTGATCACCTTCTTCTTGCTAACATGCCTGTAGAAACCTTTCTTGTTATCCTTCACATCCCTTGCTAGTCGCAATTCCAATTGCGCTTTCGCCTTCCTGATAACTCCCCTGCATTCTTGAGCTATACATTTATACATTTATTTCCTTTGTAACTTCCCGCTGTCAGAGGCTTCAGAGGCTGGGGGGGTGGGGAATGAGCAGCCACAATGGTGTAAAACAAAAGTAACTCCACTAACCCTAATTGTACTGAATCTATCCTCCTCCTTCTTCCCTATATGTGCTTTCCCTTGAATAAATTATAAAACAAAGATTTGGATTAATGTCAGCTCCTTCAAGCATTTGTGTTATGCAATCAAAATGCATGGAGCAATGAAAAACGCATGGTATAGCCAACAAAAATAGCTAAAAAGGCTAATTGGAAATCTGGCTGTTACAATGACAAATTGCTCCATCTCTTGCTTTTGATTCATACATCATTATATATCAATAAGGACTAATCTGTAAAATGCCTCACAAGCTTTGATTGACACTAACTGACTGGCTAGCTTTTGCTTCACTAACGATAAGACAATCACCACAGTCTCAAGGGTAGAGAAGTCAACATTATGTAACCTTGGATACCATTCCCTTTGGATCTGTGAAGAATAATGATTTTGAGTCATAGAATTTAAATTGAATTAAAAGCCCTGCTGCCCATCTCACATGCCATTAGAATTATTTACTTTTGCAAAATAAAAATCTCACTAGAAGTAAAGGCATTCAATTAGTTATTATCACTAAACACAAGTTCCCTTATTAAGGGTTTTGGTTGCCACTCTAATGATCCCGATTAGTTTCCTATGCAAACACTTTGATGTTGTGAACATTCATTAAATAGATATTGTTACACCAGTACCATATAGAAGTACGAAATGGTTTGGAAGGTTTTTTGTTTGTTTGTTTGTTTGTTTGTTTGTTTTTTTTTAATCTTAGCATCAGGGTTTCTATTTAAATTCTGACATTCGCACACACCTTTGGAGTATCTGAACTCCTAAAAGTTCTTGGCAAGAAGAAAGTGGTACTGAATAACCTCAATAGCATATTGTATATGAATTAACCTCTTAAAATGTGTGTTTAAGGGTTTCCAACTACAGTACCTCTCTGCCTTAATAATCCTACCAATGTGTGATATCTGTTCTGTGTAATATTTTAAATGAAATTTGCTTTTTTAAGTATTTCAGAATTATACCCTCTCTTTCTATAAACATCTGTCCACCAGAGCTGTAAAAGGTTTTAGTATATGTAGATGCAGTGAATCTATTCCACCTGCTATCATTTTAATCTATAAAATTGTAAAAGGCTTATTTCCAGTAAAGTTTCATGATTTGGATGAAGTAGTGCTTAATCTAAATCAGGTAAGCACAATAATTATATTATTAATTATACATTAGATGCATAGTTATCAGATGAACAATCAGATATCTAACAAGAAATGCTTTGTCATTTTAAGTCTTTCTGAAGTTTCATGCATGTGAGTGAATGTCAGAAAATTAGAATCTAAAACGTCTACTGATTGTATTTGTAGACGTAACTTTGGGTTATATTTTCCTACTGTAAAGCCACCAGGGAAAAGCCATGACATTCATTTCTGAAGTAAGGATTTTAATGGAAATAATGTGATTATGTTTAGGGAAACAAAGAAGCTGTGGAATAGTGATAACACACCTCTGTCGAAAGAGGGATGTAAATTAGGCAAATTGAAAGTGCAAATGAAGCGGGGATTTAAATAACCCATGCTTCATTTGCATAATGGTGTTTGAGCGTTTTTTCGAAAAAGGGTTTTTTGAAAGTGAAAGCACCATCTAGAATGAGGAGTACAGGATCTTTTGAAAAAGGGTGTTTTTTAAAAAAACTGCATCTAGACAGTGCTTTTACTTTTGAAAAACCCTTTTTCGAAAAAGCGCTCAGGCGCCATTATGCAAATGAAGCGCGGGATATTTAAATCCCCGCTTCATTTGCACTTTCGATCGGGCTAATTTACATCCTGCTTTCAAAAGAGGGATGTAGTCTAGAGAAGCCTTAGGGTTTACCCATACCAACTCTCATCAAATACAATTAAATATATGACAGCAAAAAACATTTAAGGTCTACCAAATATTTGCATGAAAGAAGTAGAATTGTGCAATTTTGTCATTCTCTTTATTTTTCTTGCACAATTAATATTTAATTCAAATAGTTAAGGGGAACAACAATAGGAGAGAAGAAGAGGCCCATCACAAAATATCCCCTTAACTATTTGAATTATGATAGCAAATGGGCAACTTGAACCAGTGGTTTCCCACATTCTAAATGAAAGCTCTAATGATAGGGCAAAAGGTTATAAGGGAAATTCCCCTCCTTTCCTCATCCTGGCTGATTAATGCAGCTCTAGACATCTTCTGAGCATGCCTACCAATGTTAGATAGGTAGGTGAGCTAGACAGAGGATCTTATGGGCCTTACTGAACCCTGGATCTGAGTGCTTACCTGCATGATAAGGGTAGGATACTTAGACACTCCCTTTTCATCCACAGGTCTCATTGGCTAGCTTTCGAGATTTCCCCCTTTCCAGCATTCTGGCTTTATGTATCACATTGTAATATGCCTATTGCTCCTCATTCACTGCACAGGGTGCCTAAGCAACTGGTTTGGGCTTTGGGGATTGCAGTGACATTCCTATGATTTTTCTAAGTGCCCAAAAGTTAGGTGTTGTGATGCCAAGTGTGTGGATACGGGCCTAATAGTCCCTGTGTGGATACGGGCCTAATAGTGTACTTAAAAACATGTACCATATGCTTAGTCTGATACTCTGAGCAGAGATGTTTTGCAAGTCCTAAAATCTGGAAATTCTGTTAAAGTTGATGCAAAAGATAGCTTATGAAAGGCCTATGTTCCTTTAAAGTTCCTTACTAGCAGATTGGACTGTCAGTAACATACAAGTACATTGTTACAAGATCCAATAGGAAAGAATTGTTTTTTCTGTCTTTATACCAGTATGTAAAATAAAAGCCTGAAGCAAACAACCAGTGAAGTAGCTTAGGGTGCATCTACATAGCACCCTTACCTCAAAATAAACTACACAATTTGCGCTATGCAAATTGCGTAGCTTATTGTGAGGTAATTTCAAAATAAGGCGTTATTCCGAAACGTCCCTTAATCCTCATGCAACGAGGTTTACAGGGACATCAGAATAGTGAGCCTATTATATTTCTATATAAGGGGCTTGCTCTTAAGATGTGGAATAGCTATTCGGGATACTGGAGGTAGTGTAGTTGCAGCCCTAGTGTTTGAACTTGAAATAATATCTGGTGTAAATCTGAAGACTAAAATCCATGCGACAAATAATGAGGCAACAATGAGATTCTCTGAGACAACCACAATACACTCAGCAAGATGTTCGTGAAAAGTATAGAAGGCAGAGGTAGAAAGACAAGTGAATTACAAAACAGAGGAAAGGTTCAGTGCCACCCTGCCGGCTCATGGGAATGGTTACTTATATGTTGTATACAATCTGGTGAAACCAAGTCAACATTCTCATCCACAATGTTCAAGGTATGAAGACCTCTAGGAAGTTGATTTATTTTGCAGTCTTCAGCAATGTGTGCCATGGTTTGTGGCTGCTCACATTGACGTAGTGGACTGTCTCCAAAACCCCACTGAAATCCTGTGGAGCAGCACAAATTCCATGCTAGACACGAAACCCATTCAGAAGGCTCTATTGCCTTTGTGGTAAATCAAACCTGGGCTGATGTTGAGTAGGGTCCAAGACAAGATACGTATTTGTCACTTTCTCACATATCACATAATTTTGTCATGAGCTTTGCTACACTTTCCTGTCTGTGAACACAGGGTGGAACAATATTGCAGAGAACTCTTAGCCATGGTAGATGAGTAGATTTCAGTGAACAAACAACTTGACACAGCACAGGTCTGGGCAGTATTATTATTCAAATGTGCTGAATGGAAACTTTCATGATGCTTGAAGTCATGGACCAATGTGAAATCCTTATTTGTTTCACATTCCAACAGTTGTTTTCTGTTTGGATCTGCAGTCACATAACTCCACTCGCTGTGATGACTATTAAAATTGCCAAATACACTGATGAATGATTAAGCCTTGGGAAATCTTGTGCATTCAGTGTTTCACCTGGTAGCTAATATACAGTGTGATTGGAAACCCACCAACTTCAATCATGTCTCAAAAAGGGTGAAGATTCAGTATGGACAGCAACTGATATATCACTTCAGATGTGACTAAGTTTCAGGGATGTTTTACATGAAGATCATAACTTAATAGAGTGAAACCAATGATTTTAAACTAACGAGCTTCATTTAGTGTAATGTGAATTTCTTGTACACAAATAATGTCAACTAGAATGTCCTTTGCCAGAACTCTAATAAATTCTCACGTGACAGCAGACAACCCTTCAACATGTAGCCGGATGACCTTAAATGCCAGAAATCTGACTAGAAAATCATTGTCTGGAACTTGTTTGACTGGTTGATCAAGATTCATGATATCTAAGGCCTTGTCTACAGTACAGCACTCTGTCGACAAAAGTCAGTTTTTATCAAGAAAATAGTGTGGGTGTACACACTACAGTTCTCCTCTAGAGGATTTAACTCTCTTATTACATTGACAAAATAAAGCTACCTTGGCAAGAGGCATAAAGCTTTTTGTGAAAAAGTTAGATTGATACAGTGTCAGTATAAACACTATACTTCATTATGACACCCAAATTGTCCTCCAGGAGGTGTATCACAGTGCCCATCAAGACTACTCTGGTCAGCAGTTTGAATTTCCTTGCCCTGAAGGTAAATAGGCATGTGCTCCTGCCCTGTTTAAAGCCTGGGAATTTTTGAAATTCCTCTTCCTGTTTGCTCAGCATGCCCAGTCCACACAGCATTGTCCCAGTTGACTATTTTGGATTTCCACGGTAAATGGACTCCTGTGTGGAATACACCAGAACTGTTGAAATTAACATTGTGTTCATAATGCTCATCACCAGACTGGTCAGCAGTTGAGGATCTATGTTTTCAGCAAGAGATGGCAGGTGCACAGTTAACAAGGATTGTTGAAAAGCAGCATGAAACAAAGTCAGAATCCCATGAATAATGGATAGCAAAAACTGTTTCATAGGATGGTGAGCATGCCCTAATGATGCATTGTGATCCATTCCATTAGTTCCCAGCAGCACAGGGTAGCAGAGGGTAGTGAATTGCATGTTGGGATAGCTACCCATAATGCAAAGCTCTCTCTGTTGATGCACGGGCACCAACTGTGGATACACTCGGTAGACACAAGAAGCATCATGTGGATGTGTATAACCTATGTAATTAAAGTGACTTATAATCATCAACACAGCTTACATCAACTTAACATTATAGTGTAGACATGGCCTAAGTTACCACATTGTTTCTCTATAGTTGAACTGTGTGATAACTAAATGGCAAATGTTGGTAGATTTGACTTTTTATGGCTATGACTATTACTGTTAATATTGCTGTGTGCTTCTGTAATCATGGTTTTGGTATTAATAGAGAGGATAAGCATAGTGTGCCATCACATGAACACTGCTTTCTGGTTTTTGTGTTCCTTTCCTGCTTTAATACATGTTAATTTGTCCAACCCAGAATCACCCAGAATTCTGCAGAATTTTTTCATCCTCTGATGGCTAGATTCATTGAAATGAATTTATATTGATGCAGTGCTCCCTACAGTATGAATGTACAAGAGTTGTTGGGTATGAGTTTTTGTCTTAACAAAAGGGAAACAAACTGCATGGTGACATATGTGTGTTCTTTGTGGTTTTGCCTAATACTTAGATTGGGCAATCTACTTTCAAGTAAAAGGGCGCAACTCTCATTACACATGTTGAATTGAGAACAGAGTGTAGCCCATTATGTGATTCATAGGAGCAGCTGAGAGGTAAACCTGATGAACAACCAGGACTGGAAATCAATCAACGTTAGAGCTGGTTGGGAGGTTTTTGATGCAACAGGGTTTTATTAGGAAATGTGCATTCCTCAAACCCAAAGTGTTTTGAAAAATGTAACAGCCTGGGACTCCAGGGTTCACAGTTCCAGAGCAAACCCATTATAGACTGCACCATAGACTAGGATCCGGGGCTCTTAGGGTACTTCTACACTATGGGATAAGGTCAAATTAAGATACACAATTTCATCTACGCTAATTGCGTAGCTGAAGTCGAAATACCTTAACTTGACTTTTGGCATTGTTTACTCTGCAGGGAAGTCGAAGGGAGAACACTCTCCATTCGACTTCCCTTACTTCTCATGGAATCAGGACTACCAGCATCGACCAGAGTCCCCCTCTCAGTTCCAATTAGCTGTCTTCATTAGACCTGCTAATTCAAACCCTGGAAGATCATCAGTAGCTTCTATCTTTTCTGTACTGTAGACATATCCTTAGGGTTTAGAACTGCAGGGCAGGCCATCATGTGAATTTCCAGGGCTGGGGACCCCAGTCCTAGCACCTGGAAATCCTGACACCCCTAGCATAAGCTGGAGTTGTTAGGGCTTCCAGACTCCCTGCTATGGAGCTGACAGCCTGGAAGTCCTTGCTTGAGACAGTCATCTCAGGACTTCTTCCTGGCTCTGCAGCAGGATGTCTGGGAGCTCTGAAGCCTAAGTTTGAGCCTGAGCAAGGAGCTTGGGAATTCTGGGACTTCATATCTAATCAGAGGGCTTTTTTTTCACTAAAAGCAATTCTTAACTGAAACTATAAACTCTAATTTTAAAACGGTGGAGAGAATTACTCCCCACAGTCTTAATGAAAGCTAAAAACTCCTATGTGTCTGACTGAGGTGTTGGGATCCTTCTGTGTTTGTGTCTTTTATGTCATAGGTCATATATACCATGGGCATAGGATGTTAGCGGCACCAGCAAGAGCTTAGCATTTCTCAAAATCTAGCCAATTATTTACAAATGTAGAGGTGAAGTGGACAATAAAAATAAGGCAAAAAGAGGAATCCGGTTAACAAAATCAGCTGATTTTCAGGGAACCTGAGCACACAAAGTTCCCATTAATATCAATGGAATGTACATGTGTTCAGCCCCTCTGAATATAGGGCTACTTGTTTAGATGCCTATATATGGCTTAACAGGTATGATTTCCCTTCTACCTGATTTAGGACCACAAACCCTAGAGAAAGGCAATGTGTCTTAAATGCCTTTAGATACTTTTGAAAATCCCACCCGAAACGTTTTTAGGCATCCAAGTCTGAAAATTTTGTGCTAATTCATTAAAAGAGTTGGATAAATATATAACACAGCATGGGGCACCTGTGTGTGTTTAATATACAGACATAGATATAAACACAGAGTATTAAATATCATTATTTGGCTCAATGTATTAGAGAATCTTGTTCTATACTAACAAAACTGACTTTAAAGTGCCACTAGACTCCTTGTTGGTTTTGGTGAAACAAACTAATAGGGTTACCTCTCTGAAACTTGTTCTGTACTACTTTTATACACATTCATCATAACACACGGGGTTAAATGTATGGTAGATATAGATATATAGATTAATTGATTTTATGTTTAGGTGAGTGCATTGTGTTTCATGTTAATTTATTCTGACCTTCTGCATGACACAGGCCATTGCATTTTGCTCAGTTACTCTGTGGAGGGAATTATTCTTTCCTGCTATACTAGGGGACTTGCTATGCTCACCAATCCTCTCTCTCTCTGGGGATAGGCAGTCCTGACTCTCCCCCCAACTGCCAGGGAGGGCTGGGCCAAGGCCCTGGCAGCCCCAGCCCCAGATCTTCCCCTGGCTGTTAGGGAGGGGGGGGGGGGGCTGGAGCCACAGCATGGAAGTCCAGGCTCTCCACATGGCTGCTGGGGGAGGGCCAGGCTGGTAGTGGGTATAACAATATGATTTTTCTATATCTCTGTTGGAAGACCTGTAGCCATATTGGTAGGCCTAAAACCTTCCTCTGTAGCCAGATTTCAAGATGGATAAAGAAAACTTAGTTAATAGCATTTCATCTGGCAAGAAACTGTACAGTTGAGGTTGTGGAATCCTCATTCTATGATTATGGTCCTCACTTTCCTATTGTTTGTCTGTATGATCTCTGTCTGGTTTTTAATTGTTTCTGTCTGCTGTATAACTAATTTTGCTAAGTGTAAATCAACTAAGGAGGCGGGGTTTGATTGGTTAGGTAAATCTGTTACTGTAGGCTATGACTGATTAGTAAAATTATACTAAAATAATTGATTAAGGTAGAGCTAAGCAGGATTCAGGTTTCATTATATAAACTGGGACTGAATAGGAAATTCTCTGGGAACCAACTCCAGGACACAGCTCCAAGATCAGAGCTGCCAGACCTCAACCCTGTGCCCATGACACTGTGCTGAAATTGGAGTCCCCCAGAAGGACCTGATCCTGAGTGGCCATCAAGACAAGTTCATCTGTCTCATTGAGAGTGGTGAGCACTGTGTGCCTGGAGTGTGCACCTGTTTTTGATGATTGTAAATACCTAGAGATTAAGTAGGATATTATTGTGTAAGGCTCTTTCACTGGTAAAAGAGCCCACAAACCCGCCAAGTATAAGGTTATGCCCGAGCCTGCAGAAAGGTAAGGGTGGGTGCCTGTATTGGAAAGGTTATGCCTGAGCCCTAGGAATGGGTAAGGAGTGGGGCTGGGACTTGCCTTCCCCAGCTGGACTTTCATCACCTATTCCTACCACCCAGCCTGTGGATGCAGATGATGTGATGATGTCATTCTGTCATCCTGCAGGAAAAAAAAAGTAATATATATAGAGAGAAATAACAATCACTACACAGCCCAATTGTTTGTGGTTGAAATAGATCGTATCTCATAAATATATATACTTTTGTAACTCCATGATATTGAATAATGATACTGAACATGATACAGAATGTGGAGGAACTTTGTCCTGTTTTCAGGAGGAGAATATGCTATGTGCATAATGTTTTGTTTCTGAACACAGTTGAGTATGTTACATTTAAAAAAATAGGAAACATCCAGACAATCAAAGTCAAAGTTGCTAGATAATAATCAATACTTCCTCCTCTCATGGTGAGTGTGTGTTTGTGTTTGTTAACATGCCGATGGCCTGATCCAGCAATCCTTACTTTGATAGAAGTCCCATTGATGTGTGAATAAAAACTGCAAGATGAGATCCTGCGTACAATTAGAGGAGTACATTTTTGCAAAGACTATTGTCAGCTCCCTTTCTCCCCACCCTCAATTATGCTGGATGGTCACATCCTGTAAATAATAATATGATTGCTCAAATAAAAAAATTATTCAGTCCTAAACCTAAAATGTTTTCAAAGACTGCAATGTTTCCAATTAGAATCCAATGAATGCAGGTTTCCATGGTGATTTGCTAAAATGTGGAATGAACTTCATTTCATGATAATTGCTACATATTTGCAGCTGAAGTGCATCTTTCAGTTTCAGCCCAAGACTTTGGGACCCTAATCACGGCTCTAGATCTGAATCTAATGATGAAATCTACAATAAAATGCAGGGCTATCTCCATATTTGTTGAGGCAGGAGGAGGAGTTATACAACCAATGTATTTTTTTAGTGCATCTCATTATTTTGGCTTTTGTGCAGTTGTTTGTGTAATCTGTAAGGCAGCAGAATATATTTATCCCACTTCATTAAAAAAGAAGCTTTAATAAAAATCTCCTTTTATGACATTGGTGAAAGCAGCACCAGCTCTGATTACCTGTAAATTACACAGTGCCGCATGCTCCTATTATTTCTGCAAAGCTAGTATGTATGCTACAGTAATTTAATTTTACTATAGTATTTGTATTTCTGTACATCCTACATCACAGTGAACCTGCTAGCAGAACTTAATGGCATGCCCTCTAGGTCACTGAGAATGTTTGTAACAATTAGACTGTAATAATAAGATGTCAAATGCTACTTGAATAGCAATTAAAAACCCTTTTCTTAGCAGACTGACTATCTCATAAATTCCGGGACCAGCCCAGCAGAAATGTTGGCCTGTCACAGAAGCTTCTCTCACCAGAACAAAATAAAAAGGCTACCCCCTCCAGGGAAGGAAGCTGAAGATTTCCTTGGAATAGGTTATCTGGAGTATGGGGTAATCTCAGTTGACATCCTGTCTCATTGTAGCTAGCTGAGCTCTAAAATACAACTTGCAGCCATAAAGAGCTCCTAATACTCTTCCTTGGACAACTGGGTGAGTATCTGTCCATTCCTACATCAGGATGTCAGAAAACTCATGTTTATTCACTCAGGATCATTTTTATGATCCTGGTGGCCATAGATAAAAATGAGTTGGAACACAGGCATGGATTCTGTCCCCAGGACATGAGACACCTGACTCTGGTAATGCCTGTAGAAAAGGTTATTTTCCCCCTTGGAACAGAAAGTGGCCTCAATCATTACTGAGTACCAGAACCAGGCTCAAAATACCCAAAATAAAACAAAACAAAACAACAAGAACACCCTCCCCCCCCCCCCCTTCACAAACATGACAATTCCATGTGGTCATCAAAATAACTTTTTTTAATCCAATGTAAATGGCATTGGTACTTTCTGAAACTAAAAAGTGTCAAAAGAAAATAAATGCAATTTTATAGTATTCGGTCTAAAATACCTTGGTACATCTTGGTATCTGCTGGAAGATATGGTCTTATATGATACGTCTGAGTCCTTCTTATTAGAAGTTCTACATTTTCTCCATCATAATATAAAAAGGGAGGTTAAAGATACATGGTTAATAGACATGTTCTGACCACAATATGTTAAGAAATTGAATTGCTGTCAACAATAACTTCCCATAGATTGTGACTTAACATCGGTGGAGTTAATCTGTTTTCAGCACTGACTACAGAACATATACTACACAGCATATTCTCTCAGCTGGGAGTCTAGCACACATGCTAAATAAGCAGTGGTTCTCAGCCAGGCAAATGCATATCCCAAAAGATATGCAAAGGTCTTCCAGGGGGTGTATCAACTTATCTAAACATTTTCCTAATTTTACAACAGGCAACATAAAAAAATGCTTGCAAAATCAGTACAAATTCAAATGTCATAACAACAGTGATTTGTTTATACAGCTCTATACACTAAACTGAAACATAAGCCCAATATTTATATTCCAATTGATTTATTTTATAATTCTATGGTAAAAAATGTGAAAGCAAGCCATTTTTCTTCAATAGTGTGCTGTGACACTTTTGTATTTTTATGTCTGATTTTGTAAACAAATAGTTTTTAAATGAGATGAAATTTGGGGACACACACGACAAATCAGACTCCTGAAAAGCATACAATAATCTGGAAACATTGAAAGCCACTGCTATAAAGGGCACTGGAAATTGAGTAGTCAATTTCCTTTCAGTCAAATCGGTTTCAATACTACTTATGGAGCAGCCAGGTTGGGCAAGTTATCAACAACGGGACATTTTGCTAATGTCAACAAGCCTTTAAAGATAAAAGGAAAATATCTCTCTGACATCAGTCCATCTCTTCTGACTTTTTTAAAACCTACTTTTGGGAATGGGACAAAGCTAAAAGAAAATGTGTTGTTCTATGGTGAAAATGATGAATGACACTTTATGTGAAAATGGAAGGACCTGCTATTTTATTAAGTATACTGGCATTCTTGCAGGCAGAATTGTAGCAAGTACATTGCTTGAGTTGGAACCATTTTGCTCATTTTTTTAGAAAACCATTGGTTCCTATATTACAAACTACCAATTTATATAGCTACATCTTAGTAAAATTGTCCACTAATGAGATAATGGCTCTCTTAATTATTTAATTCAAACAGCAATGTGACTGCCTGGTGGGCTTTCAACAAATTAATTTTTGGGGTGGTGCAAAACAATGAAAGACTGATTGAAGTTAAGGGGATGTGTTTGCAACAGAAAATTATGTGCAACTGCTAACATCCTTTGATTAGTTGAATTTATTTTTCAGATTATTTTTTAATTGTTTTTCTTTGCAAATTAGAAAAGCAACTGAATATGTGCATTAAAGAAAGTAGATATGGAATACACCTGAATGTGGATTTGAACCTTTGAGGTGCTAAACACCCTCAATTCCCATTAACGTCAGTGACAATTGGGCAAGTAAAAGGGCTTATTACAATAGAGAATAAAACCCTGTATGAATTTGTCCAAAATATTTAATAAATATTGAGAAAACAGTTGAGAGGGGAAGAGAGTGTCCACATACAAAAGCACATCGAAAAAGTGATCTGCTTTTTTGAAAGATACCATCCATACTGAATGGACGATATCTCAGATGTAAGCTGTGATTACTATGGGTGGAATGGCTACCAGGGCACCTGTGCTTTTTCCTCTTTCCTCTTCTTTTGAAAGAACTGCCTCTTCCTCATCCAAACACGCCTTTTTCTGAAAGAGCTCTTTCAGAAAAAGGTATCTTCCTTGTAGAAAGAAGATTACCAACACTGGGAAACCCCCTCTGTTCTTTTGATTTACTTTTGGAAGAACACAATTGCAGTGTGGACATAACTCAGGTTTTGTCGGAAAAATGGCCATTTTCCTGACAAAACTCTATAGTGTAGACATACCCCAAGTGAGTCCTTTGGGATCTGTCATCACCTTTAGAGATGCCATGAATATCTTTTCAGATGGAACCCAATTGGACAGAGAAGTTCTTTCCATGCTGCAATATTTAGAGCTGGATTCTGCTGTGGCTTTTCATTTTCCCCCTTTGCTTCTCTTTTTTTTTCACTGGTCTCCCTATTCAACAGTTTGAAGTTTATTCAGGAGATTAATTCAAAAGGTGATGACAGAAACTTATTTCCATTTTGTTAGGAAAGTAATTATAGAAACAAATTGATATATGTGAAGTGAGGAGATTTGGGACTCAGCAGCCATCTTCCCCACAGGGATCATGTGACTCATACTGCCATTCTTAAGCTCTAAAGATTGCAGGTGGCACGTACAACATAATTTGGTTACACTAAATAAGACAGGAAAATCATCTCTGAGAGAAGATCGGTGGAGAATGCATTTATGTGTGCAAGATCAAGTATCTAAGTATAGAATGTTACACTGAAACTTTATATTAGAACAGTGATCACCAACTAGTGGATCGGGATCTACCGGTAGATCTTGGAGCCTCTGACAGGAGATCCTGACTGATTTGGCCAGGAAGCTATCAATCGCTGGCACTTCAGTTGCCCCTCCACCCACTGTCATGCTGCTCCTGCTCTCTGCCTTGGAGCTGCCCCTCCTCCCCCGGGAGGTTCCTGCCTACTGTTCAGAGTGTGGGAGGGAGAAGAAGGGGGGCACTGCTGTCGGGGTGTCCCCCCCACTTCTGTACCCTATCTCTACACAGGGAGAAGGTGATGGAGGGAGCTTGGCAATGCCAGTTTCTGTCACTCTCGCACACTGTGTGTGTCTCTGTCATTCTCATAAACACACACTGTCCTTCACTCTTATTTCCTGACCCAACACATAAATGGGGCATTGGTGTTACTTCTTTTACTGCTTGCAAAGTAGGTTATTTTGGGTTTTTGACTGGTCTGTGCATTTCATAATTTTCAGTTCTCTCCTACGCTTAAATTTAATTCTTTGAGTAGTGAGTTCTAACATGCCTAACCTGTTGTGGCTGGAGTAATTATCCCTCTGGTAAGTGCTGCTGCTGAAAGTGGTTGGCATGTTCCTGCAGCCCTTGAGAAAGGCAGAGCAGGGGGTCTCTACATGCTGTTCTTGCCTGCAGACACTACTCCTGCAGCTCCCATTGATCAATAACAGGGAACCGTGGTCAGTAGAAGCTGTGGGCTCAGTGCCTGTAGATGAGGGGGCAACACATAGCACCAAGGAGCCATTGCTGTACATGCCAGCTGCTCTCAGGAGTGGTGCAGGGCCAGGGCAGGAGTAAGCCTGCCTTAATTCACTGCCTCACCACCCGGAAGCTGTCTCAGTTAAACTGTACCCAGCCATAGTCTGCTTCCTGAACCTTTCTTCCAGCTCTGAACCTCCTTCTGCACCCAACCTCCTGCCCCAGATGCGAGTCCCCCTGCACCCAAACTTCCCAGACATTGCACCCTGAAACCCCTCCTGGACCCCAATCTCCACCCTGGGCTAAGCCTGGAGCCTCTCCCACACTCCAAATTCCTTGGCTCAAGACCAGAGCCTGCTTTCCAGCCTCCTACCCCACTAACTGGTGAGTGAGTAAGGAGGAATGGAATCAGCCGGGTGAGGCCTCGAAGAAGGGGTGGAGTAGAGGCAGGGCCTCAAAGAAGGGGTGGAAAGGAAATGGGAAAAGGGTATTTGGATTTGAGATAGATCTTACATTGCACTTACATTGAAAAAAAGTGATCTTGTGGTTAGAAAGGTTGGAGACCTCTGTATTAGAATATATGTTACAGTAACAAAGTGGGGGAATCTGTATAAAAACCACCACTAGATTAAAAACAATTTTTTATGGGCACATTATGTGTTTGTTTTATTAACAACTACTAACAACTACTAACATTTATTTATTAGGGTCTTCTGTAGAATAAGCCTGAAGTTTAACTCTGTGTAATGCTTTCTGAAAATTTCTGAAAAGAAGAACTCAGGTCTGTACTTCAGTAAAGTGGTAACTAAGTTAGAGGAAGAAAGGGGAATGCAATAAAGTTTTATATAACATTGCCTCAGAATATCATGCCTCCTTACACTGAACTCTCTGCTTTTGAGGGGTCCCATTTTGTCATCACTTCCTCCCAGCAGGTATATATGATATTCTCTTGACAATTGTCCAAACAGACATTGGCAACAACCTCCTATTACATCTCTCAGGTTATGTCTACACTGCAGAGTTTTTCCGGAAAAACGGCTGTTTTTCTGGAAAAACTACACTTACATCCACACTACAATTGCGTTCTTTCAACAGAAAGTCAAAAGAACGGAGATGTTTTTCCGACAGCAGTAAACCTCTTTCTATGAGGAAGAGCTCTTTTGGAAAAAGGCATGTGTGGACGGGGAAGTAGGGGTTTTTTTCGAAAGAAGAGGGCTCCAGGGAAAAGCACAGGTGTCCTAGTGGCCATTCCGTTCATAGTACTCACAACTTAAATGCGATGTAGAGTACATTCAGTGTGCACGCTATCTTTCAAAAAAGCAGATCACCTTTTCGTAGCCTCAAATGACAAGCATCTCCAACATATTCAGTTGTCAAACTCCTATACCTACCCCCCGCCACACACACACATTGATTAAATCAGTTGAAATCCCGTACATCTTACCTAATGGCCCTATGCATTGTTGCTATAATAATACCATCTCTCATAGCCAACACTTCTTAGCAGTAGGCCCCATGTGTTTTACAAAGCTGATATTATCATTATCACTATTTTGCAGATGTGGAAATTGATGCACAGAGCAGTGAAGTGACTTGCTGGAGGTTATTCAGCATCCCAGTGGTAGAGCCCGGGGGGAGAAGTAAGGCCCATTGAGTTCCAGTCTAGTATGCTTTCCAGTAGGCCCTGATCTGATAAACATAACTAAGAAGAGAGAAGACATTTCTTCCAATTTCCATATAAAGAAATTGATGTGACTCTCTGCAACCCCAATTCTAAAACTTATTTCAAGACTGGTTAAAAAATGGATTTTCTCAGTCATTCTCTGTAAAACCTATTGTTCAGTCCTTGTTTCTGTAATCCTGTTCATTTTGCAGAAGGGCATCATGGACATTATCAGGATTGCATCCCTTAAGAACTGCACAATGATAACACGGCAAATGAATGCAAAAATCAGTCTTTAGCAGTTACTATTATGCTATTTATAGCCTGGATTAAAGACCATTTGGAAAGGCCTACGGGAATTATTATCATGTGATAATTGCACTCCCTGTTGTGTCTTATTGCTTAATTATTTTTCCCTTTCTGATATTTAAAGCAAATGTATTTCTCCAAGGGTTTTTTTGCATTCTCATTTTCTTTTTTTCTCTTTTTTTTTTACAACCATACTTCAGACATTTTCTATAGCCTTCCACATTTCCATATATTTGTGTATTTTTTCTTGATTAAGAATTAATATTAATGGTACCTGACAATGTGTGGATTAATACATTAATGTATATGTGGTATCATTCTATATCAAAGCTAAGATATTTTATTACTATGAAAGCTAGTTATTGGGAATATATTCCAGGACTATGAGCAGTACTACTTTCATACAACAAAACAAAATTCAGCAAAGCAAACCTAAAATCTAAAAATAGATGTTTACACATTTGGGGCAAATTTCACACCTCCAATCTTCTTTTATTCATGGCATATGGGCTGCAGCACTATAAAGGGACTCTAAAAATCTTATCTCCAGCAGAGGAAGAATTTCAGTAACTGATAAAAATAGACATATTTCAAGGACTCCTAGGAAGTCCCAGTATAAATGGGAAGAAGGACATGCCCTATGTGTTGGGCAGGTCAAGGCCAGGATACTACAAGCTTTCTGGATTGATGGGGATGGTTCACTATAATTTAGGCCATCTTCCAAGACTGCCTAATTTAAACCATTAGCTATTTTAGGCCCCATATCAACCCAGAATTTAGAGGGTGTAAAGGTAGCCTCCCCAGAAATGGGTCACAACATCAACAAGCATTTCATTAGCTTTATAATATTAATAGATGACCTAGCTAGATATAGAACATTTACTACTCACACTGTTTTTAATTTGATACAATAAGAATGGCATGCAGTTCAAACTACTCCTCACTAAACATCTTGCAGCAGCTTCATGAGCGTGGATGCCATTACAGGGGTTCTGAGCCATGTGCTAACTCGGTACCCTGTCACTCAAATCCCTGTCAATATAGGTTAATTTGAACCTAAATAGAGAATCAGCTAACAAGCAGGGCCAGAACTGAATGTCTAATTAGTGAAGGGAAGCAATCCCAGCTTCTGGGAGTTGAAAAATAGTGAAAACAAGGAGAGTGAGGGTGGGTGGTGAAGGAGGGAAGAAATAAAGAACCCAAAGGAAAGTAGAGCTGGCTGGCACTAATACCACTCCCTTCCTCCTCCTCCCCCCAAAGTAAGAGGAGGAGGACTTGTGAATAGATAAATAGTACTATAGGTCAAGGTCTGTTGGAATGCTGTAATCAAGAGTGGTAGCAGAGGTGGCTTAGAATGGATGTGGTCTATACTTACAATGAGAAAATATGCTCAGGGAACCACCCTGTGACGGATGCTGGTACTTATTCAAAAGGGGAGAGGGTACTTACCTCTCCAAAGGGATTGTAAAATGTTATTATTATACAGATCTAAATCCCCCAATCATGGGGCTGACCAAATTCTGTTCTAAATTATGCTAACAGGAGTAATACCGTCAGGACCCCTCTGCTGGTTGAAAACCATCAGAGACCAGTATGTCCTAACTACACCCTCAGTTGGGAGTAGGAAAAGCAGATGGCATAGAGCTACCTATGCTGGATTTACACCACCCAGGCATTTCCATACATTAGGGGAATCTGCATATGATCATCCAGGCTTATTTAGTTAGGAGGTATAAAACAGCATCTGGTTCCAGAATTGATTTATCTGTATTGCTGGACTATGTGCAGGAGGGGACAGCTGCTGAGAGCTCCCATACTTATCATCTTGACTAGATGGTAACTATCAGTCATTGTTTCCTCTCTGTGACAGTTCAGCAACACTGGTTGGCATGCTGAGGGGAGTTAGTAAAGGATTTGCCCAGTCCTTGCCTACTTCTGCAGCTGAATTGGCACAGCCCAGGGAAAGCAGTGACTAAGTGTCAACATCATAACTTAGTCCTTCATCTGGTCTTGGGGAAGCACAAAGGTATACAGATCTTTACTCTAGCTCTGAATGAAGCCTTCAGAAGATCTATGCACTAACTTAAAACTAATGTGAAAGAAACATTTAATACTGAAATATTTTTAAAATGTCAAGCTCTGAAATCATCAGCAAGCAAGAGGTCATGTATAGAGAATATTGTTTTATATTCTTTTTTTACCTTTTCTTTTAATCACCTGATTTCGTAGGACTAGAGTTTGTATCTGACCACAGACTAAGGCCTTTAATAATATTTGCATACAGGATTTTAATAGCCTAATGTTTTGTAGCTAGAATTAGCAAAGGAAGACAGTGCTGACAAGATTGTCTGATATGATGGGAAAAGGATAATAGGAATCCTACATTTTGCAATAGCAAAGGGGATTTCAAAAATGAAATCCAGAACATCTGCACTTTGAGTAGCCAGGTATAGTTCTATTGCACCCTTACATATGCTTTATAAAATGCTTTTTATTTTTTGCTAAGAAATATTCTTCTTCACACAAAGCAACAAAATCAAGGGTGTTAAGGATTTGTGTAAATTTCTTAATGCATTTCATTGTATCTTCTCATTTCTTCAACTACATCTGAACAGCTGGTAAGTGCAAGTAAATGAGAAATTAATTTCTCATTTCACAAACTATAAACATTTTTACTGGAAAATCTAAAAATATTACCAAAATGCTTGATGGAAGAACATAATTTGTAATCTAATTCGCGATGTAACAGCGTTCACTTTGGAAGCACCTGGAACCTCACAGCATATGTGATGAGCAGTAAAATCTTCCCCTTACATCCATCCCAACAAGTGTCTAACCCTCCTGCTCCAGTAAATATTTTCAAAATTTTCAGGCATGAGAAAAATAATCTTAACATAGGCTTCCACTAATGGAAGTACAGATGGAGGACAGAGCAACTTTCTTCGAAACTGAACTCTTATTGCTCTCTGCTTGTTGCATTTCCAATTGACACTGCCCACTGTTTTCTAAAAGTGCCCACTCTATGTGTGATGTCAGCACTATACACTGAAATAATCATTTTTGCCACACTTACCCACAGTATTGCTTCTAAACACGTTCTGTCCACTTTTTCAATGCTTGAGAATCATATAACTGTTAATTTAAAATGCTACTAGGAGCTCAGAGGAAGTGTATTTTCCTTTTGATGTGTACTTAATTCCTGCTAGTGATAATCTGAGGGTATGTCTAGACTACATCCCTCTGTCGCCAGAGGGATGTAAATTAGACATACCGAAATTGCTAATGAAGCGGGGATTTAAATACCCCGTGCTTCATTAGAATAAAAATGGCCGCCACTTTTTGCCGACACGGCAATTTGCCAGCAAAAAGCGGCAGTCTAGACGGGGATCGGTTGACAAGGAAAGCCTTTTCCGACCGATCCTTTATACCTCGTGCAACGACCTGAGAGAGGTCTATGAAGTTAGTAGTGAACTGACCTCTTCATAGCAAGGTGCCAGATGGTGTCTTTCTGCTCCTTCATTTGAGGTCTAGTGAGGAAAAACCACAACACTCATGGCTTCAGTAGAATGACAACAGGGCTGGGGAGAACCACAGTCCCCATGATGCATCTTTTCTGGGTAATCTCAGTAAGGACACGTAGGAGAACTATGTGTATTTCTCTAGTCTCTTTTCTACTAACTGTGAGGCCTTCCATTCTCTGCCTCACCCCACTTAGCTTCTGTTCCCTTCCTCTACATGATTCTCTAGCCCCCTGTGGGGTCTTAAGTAATAGTATTGGAATAGTGTTACAGAGATAACTGCATCCCAGTTCTTGCATGGAAGTGAGAACTGTGCCCAGTGGTCTCTGCATGCAAGAGTTTGGGAGGATTCTATGATCTGGCCCTATGAATTGCACCAATGAGAATTAAGGAAACATATGCAATTAGATTCTGAAATATCTCAAGTTATTTTGGTCAAATGATCTTTGTGAGCACTTACAAGTGAAAATAGGATCTGTAAATGTGTGGTTTAGAAAGATGCTATCGAAGAAAATGTGGCTTCCAAAAGCATTCCAAATCAGTGGAAATGGATTCTTGTCAGGTCAAAAATACCTATTCATTCAGCAATGATAGGGAAAAATTACTAAAATATGTAATAAAATACTATAAACATTCAAATAGGTACCTTGTCAAGATCAGAAGATTTTTTTTTCAGTATTTCCATTAATTGTCATTATCTGAGCTCAGAGAAGATTTTATATAAAGAGGGACTAGCTCATAAATAAGATTTGAAGGGACTCTTTCCATCAACAAAATTCCTCATGAAACCTTGTTTTATTCCTTCTCACCAAATGACTGTACCATAAGCATTGCAAAGGTAAACTATTGACATTACTCATTCACATTAAAGGGTAGAATTAAGAGTTATTTTTAGCTCTCTATATCAAGAACAGCAGTAGGTTAATAGGTCCCTTTGGTGAGGTGCAGTTAAATTGGTATGCAAAATGCTGTACATTGTAAAGTACAAAATGGAGTCAGTTAATGAAATGGAGGAATTAGTATAGCTTTGCACAGTTGGTTATCATTATTACCAGGACCTTCCGCTTTAGTAGCATATATTGGCTACTAGCCCGGTCAGTATGGCATAGCTTTCATTTTTAAGTATTTTTTGTTTATTCTGAAAGGTGTTTCTGTTGCTTTATTTTTTTCATTTTAGACTCAAATTTGAAGCCTAAGCATGTACAAGCCTTGCATTTGTGTGTTTACAACAGCAATGAGTGAATAAAATGTGCTTTCTCTAAAGATTTTTTTGACCAGAAGAGATTGAGGTGTGCTGAAGCACACCAAAGCAAAAAGTACAGAAACAGTGAGGCCACTGTGTACTAAATTAGGTAACCTACCAAACTGACTGGAAATGGGTTAATGTGAGAAGATAATAATAAAAAAAACCACTTGCAGTGCTGGAGGAGTTTGCCACCAATGGTATAGTGGTAAAGAAAGAAGTGAGTAAACTAACTAAAACTAAACACTATATTCTCCAAATGAGGAATGGGTAAAAGTTTACCCTTGACTACACTACCGATTGTGATACCAGAAGCTCCTTTTTCAACAGCCTGGAAGGCTGAGGGAATGATATTTAAAGCCTGTGGCTGCAGCCTGGCTCATGTTCTATACCACCCCACTGTAACTTTTGGGGACAGAAAATCTAAGAGCTGTGGTTGAAAAGGAAAAGAAGGAGCTGTATTGCCCATAGACTGAGGGGGATTGGTTCAGGAGGAAGCAGTGAGCAGAAAAGGTAGGTTGGAAGTAGCAATGGAATAGCTGGCTGTAGAGAGCCTAGGGGCTAGCAGTAGCTATGATAGGTGGCTAGCCAAGAGTATCCTGCAGTCACAAAGACTGTGTAGATAGGCCTGATTGAGATTGCAGGTGCTGAGCAAAAAAGACTGGTGTATCTGCAGGGCAGAGCATGATTGCTTCAGAGAGATGGCTAGCCAGGCATGGATATCCTTGGCAGTAGGTCTGAGAGCTTCACATTTATACTCTCCAAGGCTATGTTGACACTGCAGCACTATTTCGTGTCTTTTGAGCACGCCTGTTATTTTGAAATACAATGGGCTTGCTGTTCCGGCATCTCTGTAAGCCTCATTCCATGAGGAGTAAGGGACATTTTGGAATAGTGATTTAGTTCAAAATAAGTGCTGTGTAGACAGTGCAAATTTAGCAATAAGCAATTTCGAAATTGACTTGAAATAAGCTACGCAATTTGTGTAGCTCAAATTATGTAGCTTATTTCGAGCTACGGGTGCAGTGTAGATGCACCCCAAGTGAGCTCTCTGTGGAGACTGGATTGGGACTTATTGTGTTCTTTGCCATCTTTTTGATTAAGCAATCATGTCTAGTGTAATTAAACTGTTTATTTCTGGCAGACCTAGGAAAGCAACGCTTTGTTGTTCATCAGCTTCTTTGAGTGTTCGTGGGAACCGACCAAGGGACAGAGCCTGAGGCCCAGTGCTGAGATCATCTACAGTGTTTGCCTCCAAGAATCTGGTGCATTACTCCAAATTTCAAGGGGTATCACTACAGCATGCATAGTGACTTTAGGGACTGGTAACAGTAACCTCCAAAGAGATACAGGTAAGCAATTTTCCCTTTCCAGCAAACTTAAATATTGAATTGAGTTCTCAGATGTCCTAATTAGACACTCATATTGGGAAACTGGGCTTCCTGACTTTACCTTGAAGAAGCTCCTTAGTTATGCTAATTAAAAAAGATGAATTAGCACTGAGTAATATTTACACTTACTCTAGGCAGCTTGATATTTTTTTTTGTAAAATTTCAATGATAAAAACTGATGCTTATTTTAAAACACCTTTTTTAATGTAATCAATTAAATTTTTCATAGTTATGATAAATTATGGGAGGTTAGGCAGTGAAGGACTCAGACAATAAATATTTAGTACAAGTGAAGATTTAAAAGTTAAAGCTTTATAACTTTTAATATACAAATTGGCAGCACCAGATGTCAAAATATACAGAAAAAATATCCTTAAATCAACTGCTAATTAGCTGTTAAGCAGCATTTTTCTTGCTTTGCCTATCTGTAAATTTTGATGATCATAAATGGAAATATCTTTGTCAGTTTGGGTGTTTGATGCCATTGACATTTACTAGCATTTATTGATAAAAATCTACTCCTTTAAACGCTAATCCTACAGTGTTTTTTCTGGCTCCTGGGTCCAAGATATTTCAATTCTGGCAAGGACCAGATTTCTAAGAAAGAATTTCAGGATTGAGGCAACAAAGTACTGCTCAGAGTCATTTGAACAGAAATTCATGTCAGTGTAAGTATTCAGGAGAAATGTGAAGATCTGGAATAATAAGCAGGACCAAATTTGAGAATGGTGAGTCTTTCTGAGGAATAGTATAGGTTGGGTCATAAGAGCATAAGAATGGTCATACTGGGTCAGACCAAACGTCCATTTAGCCCAGTATCCTGTCTTCCGAGAGTGGAGAATGCCAGGTGCCCCAGAGGGAGTAAACAGAGCAGGAATCTTTAAGCAATCCCTCTCCTATCACCTATTCCCAGCCTCTATCAGAGGCTAGGGACACCATTCCTACCCATCCTGGCTAATAGCCATTGATGGACCTAACCTCTATGAATTTATCTAGTTCTTTCTTGAATGCTGTTAAAGTCCTGGTCTTTACAACCTCCTCTGACAAGGAGTTCCACAGGCAGACCACGCATGCTGTGTAAAGAAAAACTTCCTTTTGTTTGTTTTAAACCAGCCACCTATTAATTTCATTTGGTGACCCCTAGTTCTTATATTATGGGAACAAGTAAATAACTTTTCCTTATTCACTTTTTCCACACCAGTCATGATTTTATAGACTTCAAACATATCCCCCATAGTCTCCTCTTTTCTAAGCTGAAAAATCCCAATGTTTTTAATCTCTTTTCATGTGGGACCCGTTCCAAAGCCCTAATAATTTTTGTTGCCCTTTTCTGAACCTTTTCCAATGCCAATATATATTTTTTGAGATGAGGCAACCACATCTGTACACAGTATTCAAGATGTGGCACATAACATGGTTGTATATAGAGGCAATAAAATGTTCTCTGTCTTATTCACTATCCTTTTTTTACTGGCCTGTAATTTCCAGGATTGCCGATGGAGCCTCCTTTAAAAAAATCAGCATTGCATTCACTATTTTCCTCTCATTGAGTACAGAAGCTGATTTAAGCAATAGGTTACATCCCACAGTTTTGAATGTCATAGATGAGTTCCTTCAGAACTCTTGGTTGAATACCATTTGGGGCTGGTGACTGTTTCATTTATTCATTTGTTCCAAGTATCCTTGAATGACACCTCAGTGTGGGACATTATCTCAGATTTGACACCTAAAAGATGGCTCAGGTGTGGAACTCTCCCTCATATCCTCTGCTGTAAAGACTGATGCAGAGCATTCATGTAGCTTCTCTACAACTGCCTTATCTTCCTTGAGTGCTCCTTTGCATCTTGATAATCCAATGGGCTGGCTGACTATTTGGCCTTCATCCTGCTTCAGAGGCACCTCTTTGTTTTTGTCTTTTGCTAGTTGCTCTTCACATTCTTTTTTTGCTTAATTATTCTTACACTTGATTTGCCAGAATTTATGTTTCTTTCTATTTTTCTCAGTAGGATTAAACTTCCAATTTTTAAAGGATGTCTTTTTGTTTCTAATCTCCTTTATTCTGTTGCTTAACTAAGGTTATGTCTACACTACAGAATTAGTTCAGAAAAACAGCCGTTTTTCCGAAAAAAACCTTCCCTTACATCCACACTGCAATCACATTCTTTCGAACGAAAATCGAAAGAACAGAGGGGTTTTTCCGACATTGGTGAACCTCTTTCTACAAGGAAAAAGCCTTTTTCTGAAAGAGCTCTTTTGGAAAAAGGCGTGTGTGGAGGGAGAAGAGGGAGCTCTTTCAAAAGAAGAGGAAAGAGGAAAAAGCACAGGTGCCCTGGTGACTACTCCGTCCATAGTAATCAAAGCTTAAATGCGAGATAGCATCCATTCAGCGTGGACTCTATCTTTTGAAAAAGCAGATCACTTTTTCGATGCGCTTTGGCAGTGTGGACACTCTCTTTCAAAAGAAGTTTTTCGGAAGATCTCTTCCGGGAAATCTTCTTCCAAAAGAAGCCTGCAGTCTAGACATAGCCTAAGAGAACATTTTTGGTACTTTTATTGATTTTTTTTTTAATTCCAATGTACATTTAGTTTGAGCCACTGTTACATTTTTAAAAAGTTGTTTCCATGTATCTTACAAGCATTTCACTCTTGTTCCTTTTAATGTCTGTTTAACTAGTTTCCTCATTGTTGTGTAGTTCCATCTTTTGAAGTTAAATGGCACTATATTGGGTTTCTTTGATACTTCCTGTCCACAAGGATGTTAAATTTAATTACATTCTAGCCGCTATTACTGAGTGGTTCAGCTATATTCACCTCTTGGACCAGATCCTTCTTTCCACTTAGGACTAAATTAAAAATTGCCTCTGCCCTTGTGGGTTCAAGGATTAGCTGCTCTGAGAAGCAGTCATTAACACTGTCTAGACATTTAATCTATGCATCCCATCCTAAAGTGACATGAAGCCAGTCAATATGCAGATAGTTGAAAGTGCCCATTACTATGAGTTTCCTATTTTTGTAGCCTCTTTAATTTCCCTGAGCATTTCACAGTCACCATCCTGATCAGGTGGTCAGTAATATATCTACTATTATACTCTTATTATCCGAGCATGGGATTCTATCCAAAAAAAGTCAAGGGTAACGTTTGAGTCATTTAAGATTTTTACTATATTTGACTCTGTGATTTCTTTCACATTTAGTGCCATTCCTCAACCAATGCAGTCTACTCCGTCATTGCTGTATATTTTGTACCCTGGTATTATCATGCCCCCTTGATAAGCATTCTGCCAAGTTTTTGTGATTCCTATTATATCAATACCTTCATTTAACTATGTAGCATTCAGTACAATAAACTGGATAGCCCTCAGTCTGCTGATGGACTTTGGACTTTATTATTTTTACTCTTGAATTTTTTAATTTGTTCTTTGGGGATTTTTTGGGAGTGGGTGGATTGGGCTCATTGGTCGAAGTTTGGAGAGTGTTTGTTAGATTTATCTGGTTCTCATACTTCCTCATTAAGCTCCCTTGCAAAACTTCACTGTTCATTAGCTCCTCTGGTCACTTAGTTAGAAGCTGGCTTTTTAAAGCTCTGTCGTTCTGAAGTAATTCCACCTCTGTTACAAGCCTGTATCAAGAACTTTGCATTGGTGCAAGTAATTTGATTCCTTTAACAATTGTACTCTCAACCTCTTCTTTCTTACTTTTATTAATAAACATTTAGATGATAGATTCTAAAGGATTGGCACAGCGTGCTCTTTTGGGTAAGATCTGAGGCATAAATTGACCTGGGAATGTGGCCTTTGGGATCAGAAGAATCTGTTTGGATTTAGTGAGCTTTTTTTCATAACCTCTCATCTGTGTAAGGAGTGATATTGGTTGTGTCCAAAGGGACTGCTTGTGTGACTTGTTGCTAGCCAGTGTGGTGAACAGAAGTGCTCTGTGTGACTGGTTTGGTGCCTTATAGTGCAGGACCACCAGTCTTGAGCTGTAAGTAGCTCTGTCTTTAAGCAATTCACCCTGATTTGGCCATCTCAGCAGAGCCATAGAAACCCGCTATATCACAGCTGAACTTCTCCAAACTGGCTGCCCCACCATGTAAACATAAGCAGGGAGTGCATGCACTGCAATCACCTGATGCAAGAGGGTACAAAAACAGAAGAAATATGGGGAGTAAGGATAAGATGTGCTGCCATTTATAATCAACCTAGCAATACAGAACCTCTGAGTTTGTCTTTGAATTAACATAGCAATAACTTCTGCTGACAGATCACTGAAACTAATAGTAATAGAATTATTGATATTTTGAGAAAAGAAGGTTTTACATTTATCAAGGGAAGCAAAGTCTATGGGGCAGATTTTAAAATGCCCTGCAGCCACTTTGTGCTGGTAAAATCTGGCTATGCATGTGGTTCATCTATCCCTGGAAAGATTACCTCAGCATAGAGGCAACTGAAGCCTTTTTGCTGACATGCTGACATGTCCAGAGGAAACAGGGCATAGCCAGCATTCACCTATGTTGTGCTGATCTGATGCTTCAGCTTTGCCTCTTGGGCCTATTAGCATTTTAAGTAAATCCTTAAGGCTGTTATCACTTATGCTGAGGCTCCAGCTCTGCATGCAGCAACCCTACAGCTGAAGGAATGCAAAGGTAGTCTTTACATTGCTTTATGTATACACACACTTTGCACTTTATGCTTCTTAGCTAGGGCCAAAGTACAAGCTCTCCAACTTATGAAGAGGAAAAGATACTGTTCTTACCCTGGTTCTGTACCATTTTTGAGAGACAAAGACAGAGGACCATTATTGAGAAGAATGAACTAACAGAACTCCCTATACATACTATCATTTTTTGGATTTGAATCTAGTTTTATTTTAAAGCCTTTATACTTTCCAAATAGCTAAATACAATACACAAACAACATGTCCTAAACAGAGTTGATGATAATTGTGTTTCAAGTCCTGTGAAGGTTCTGCCTCTCGTGGTCACATGAGTCTTCATCGGTGGGTTGATGGTTATATTTTTTTCCAGTGGAACACAGCTGTTGTGACAGGAAAGCAACCTCCAACAACATTCCGTATTCCACGGGGAGCCAATGCATAGAGCAGAATGTTGGGTGATTTGATCTTAATTAGTGAGCCGCTGCAATATGAATAAGCTGAATCTTGCTTAGGGCTTTCTTCCTAGCTATAGGAAACTGAAGTTTTCCAGCTTATATGTATACAGATAACTATGGCCGTATTTTTATTCATTAAGATCAGCCAGCCACAAAGGTTTTCTTAGCTACTGTTACTACTTCAGTGTCCAAGTATATTGCACAGAATAGTTATTGCATAATACCTCCCAGTGCATGAACTTATTCCAGAATAATAGTGTCCACACTGAGAACTGTTCTGGAGTAGCTCTTATGCTTTAAAGTCATACCATACCTTAATTAAAATAACTTTCAAGTATAGAAAAGCCCTATGGTTCCCAAAGGCTGGGAACCAATTTGACAATCTGTGGGCAAACGTCTATAGTGAATGGAACTGATAAATAGAGAATTCCTCGAGAGAATGGAATAGAATTGATAAGTAGAGTTCCCCGCTCCATCCCATCCTTAGCAGCACCTAAGTCTTGTCCACCATCAGCTTCGAATCATTTGCTCTTCATTCAAGTGCTGATCTTAAAAAAGTGGTCAGAAAGCATGGAGAAGGTATCATTTTTATGTAAAGGAGATGTAGATTTGTCTGTGTACTGTCGAGACTTCAGCCCATCCTGTCTCATGAGCTCTTTCAAAGGCTTGCTGCAAATGATGAAAAAGAATGGAGAGACAACAAAGAGTCTTGCATATGAGAGGTCTGAAGGCAAGGGAGCAGTTTCACATGATGAACTTTTAGGTTTCCTCTGAAAAGAAAGACCTGAGTCACTGTGGAGCATTTCTGTTAACTGCTGCCTTGGAATTGGTGCAGAAGAGCTAAAAGATTCATCATATCTCTTGAAAAATCCGGCAGGATTAGTATGAATATATTTCCCCTGTCAGTGGATAGAGGGAAGCTATTTATCAGGGTATATGAGTGCCCTGTCTTTGCCTGAAACTTGCTCCAGGATGGTGGCTGCAGAGATGTGGTTTCGAAAATTATATTTAGTTAACTTTGTGATTAGATTGCTTAGAAAGGTGTGTGTGTATATATGTGGGGGGAGGAGGGATTTGCAAAGTTGCTGGAATGAAGTAATGGCTTCTTTGATAAGGGATAGAATCACTTATTGTAGCACTGTAAATTAGATAACTTTCATAAAAGGAATTGTTGATATCTATTGTCATTGGTCCTCAGTGTTCCCTAATCTATTTTCCTGCCAGCAGAAAGGGCAAGGATCAGATCTGCAGGTGACTGAAACACTGATGACATACAGGATTATCACATCTTGCATACGGGGACAGGAAAGGGAGCACAGCATGGTGTCCCTTGTCCTGGGATTTACTTGCTTGTGAAGGTCTGTGTCTTGAATGCAGGTAGAGAAGATAATTCCTCATGAGACGTGCCATGTTCTGGAAATAAATGGAGACCTTTTGAGTTTATAACTGGTTACCATTCGGAAGAGCTGTGAAGAGCATGGCATTTCTACCTCTATGACTGATGAGAAAAAAGCTGTCTATAGCTGTGTGGAAATAAGCTAGTGTAGATGCTAATACAGAGGTGGGCAAAAACTTGGGGCTGGTTCATCTGAGTTACCCCAGTGGACCACTGCTATATTTACCTGCACGGCCACAGGCACTGGCGATTGAAGCTTCTGTTCATGGACTGCTGTTATCAGCCAATAGGAGCGGCGGGAAGTGGTGCGGACCAGGACACTGCTCCCTTCCCGCTCCTGTCAGCCGTAACCAAAGGGAGTTGGATCACCTGTACCTGCAGCCGTAAAAGTAAATATACGGGGAAGGGATGAGGAAGCCACCATAAGCAAACCCCAGAAGATTAGATCCGGCCTGAAGTCTAGTGTTTGTGCATCCCTGCTCTAGTAAAACAGGAGCATACCTTTGGAGGGAGAAATCTTTGTCATGCGTGCTCTCTTGTTTATTTTTTCCATGGGCCCACTCTGAGAAAGCTGCTAACGGGTCATTCTGGTTTGTTTACTTACCAGCTCTGCATCCATAGAGCCTCGTGGCTTCTATTAGCTGCAGTTCACAGCTCCTCTTGGTTGCAGTCCGGTAGCAGCTTTCTCAGAGTGGGTCCGCGCAGGGCCGGATTAAGGCATGGGCTAGCCGGGCAGCTGCCTGGGGCGCCAACCTATGGGGGGGCGCCTGATGGCAGCTGTAAGGGACGCACAGTGCCCCTTATAGCTGCCATCAGGCGCTGTGCGCCCGGCTCCCGGATCGCGGGCTGCAGCAGCTCCCAGCGGCCACCCTGAAGCGGCCTCCCGGGGCGGAGGCCGCGTTAACCCCCGCAGCGCCAGCCAGCAGCGCCCTTCCCCCCGTGGCCGCGGGGCCCTGCATGGCCAGGCTCAGCCCGCCTCGGGCGGCCCCGGGCTGCACGCCAGAGGCAGTAGCCGAGCTGGGCTGGGCCGGGCACGTGCATCCTGCTGCCGCCAGCTCTGCATGCCTTCCCCCACATGCCGGGCGGGGGCGGGGCCACGCATGTGCCCTCCTCCAACCCGAGGCGCAATTAAACTGTCTGCCCGGGGCTCTGGAATGGCTCGGTCCAGACCTGGGTCCATGGACCACTAGAGAAACACTGTCATAGAGCCAAGCAGATCTGTGTGGACATGTGGTAGAAGGGGATGGTTTGGTGCCAAAGTACCTATTGCATGTAATTGTATTGCTTCTTTAATTCTCCTTAGAGGAGAAGAATATTCCATTAGTCAGCTATAAAATTTGGCAGAGTCCAGGAGTATTCAGGGTGAATCATGATGATAAGCTTCCCTTTGTCTAGAAACTGGAGTGTGTTACAAACTTGCCTTTAAGGCAAGCTGGGCTCATCCTTGCTTGTTACCTAGAAGTTGCCTCTCAGCTTTGCCCATGATCCAGTCAGTTAGTGGACACAGATGGCTAAGATTATGTTTGTTGGTCCAAGCTATGAAGGATTATGTAAACCCAGTCAAATGGAGGTCACCCAGCAGGTAGGAACAAAAAGGTATCTCTCACAGGGAAAGGGCTTTTTTTTTTTTTTTGGGAATCAGTTGGAAAGAGACTAGATTAGGGGAGGAGGAGGGTCCTGAGATGGGGTTTATAAATGGCAGGAGATCCCTGCAGTAAACTTCTTTGAGGAAAGGAAGTGGCATAGAGAATCCTGCTGGTGAAGAAGCAACCAGGGAGGAACTCTGCAGGACCTAGGAGCAGAAGATTTCATTGTGGTTTGAGAAGGCAGAAAAAGTTATTTGAGATTTATTTTGGATTTATGGGATCTTTTGTTATCCTGGAAGGGGATTGCACTTTTAAGTTCCCATGGAAGATCCAGACAGGCCACTGTGGGACCAAGAAAGCATACACCAGAGGGTGCCAGGGATGATGACCCCTGGCAATACTTCCTCTGGACCCAGAGGGGTGCCCCCGAGGTGAAAGCCTACCATAAAAGGGTAACAGAGCGGATTACGGACATAAAAGAAAACTGTATCAGGGTAATAAAAATTGCTAGAGGCACTCTTCACATGCTCATTCCACCTGCCATCTCTTTCACCAAACTAGCTTGTGGTGTAAGCTCTTAGTCAATTTACAAGAGGTTTAGCTAAGCTAACAAGTAGGAATTGCTAAATACTAGATTTGCTCCTGAATCATTTAGGTGCTAGGGGTCAGCAGCAGTCCTAACATCCTGTAACTTTACAGTTGCCTGGAGAGTACATTCATCTTAATTGCATTACAATATATAGCTGTCCAACACCTACAGTAGTCTTATCAGAGGCTGCTACTAATAAGAGTCTGTAAATACACTCTTAATCTGTTTATATAATAAATATGGATAGTATAATAGGACAATCTATATATACACCTGTTTAATCTTGTTCTGTGGGGTCACAATGTAAAAATAGTAGCTTGACTTGAAAGGAAAACTTTTTTTTTTTTTTTAAACCCACACTTTTGGGACCACAGTGTTCATACAAATCACTGGGTTAATTATGCATTCTAAAAATTATGCAGATAATCACTGTAGTGGTGAATTAATCAATGTTAATCACTTGAAAAATAGCTTTTAAGTGTTTTTATAAAAATGTGTGAAAGTATTTAAAATGATCATAGTGAGCTTCCTTTTTAATAACCCTGGGTTTTTTTTAACACTGACAGATGGATGCTCCCTATGTTATTTTAGTGTTGAGCAACAGACACAGTGGGTGATCACAGGTGTAACATTCTGAAATCGGGCCCCAGACTCTTCTCAAGCTTAACAAGATGATAGTGTGATTAATTCAGTTCTTGAGGAGTTACCTGAAATCTATGGCTGAAATGTGTCTCTTGTTCCAGTGGGAGACTCCTATTTAAATGCAGTAGTATTTAGAAATGTATATTTAACAACAGAAAGTTCGAAGGTTTTGGACACACATTGCTGTCTAGCTTGAAGTGACAGCGATTGCTGTTGAATACACAAGCAACACAGCTTTGTTTAAAAGATAAATGGCGAGGTACGCCCAAATATTGAACAAATCATGGCCAAGATTTCTAAAAATCTATGTATGCCCATAGTTAGATTCACAAGACCACTTTTAGGTGCCTAAATAAGTGGCCTGATTTTCAGAAGTGCTGAATACCGAGTAGCTCCCATTTGCTTCAGCTGAGGTGATGTGTGTTCAGTCCCTCTGACAATTTAGCCCTAATTGGGTAAGTAAGCCTTAACCAAAAATGCTAAATCCTGCCCTCTGATGTATGGAGCCACTAAGTAGGCAATGAATAATAAGGAGCCTCTTCCATGCATGTGGTGGAAAAGCAAGGGTCATATTTGCTGTAAGATCATTGAGCCTCACCACACTTGTAGCTAGGGGTTGTGACCTGCACCTTAGCGATGTATGTGTGCCAGCTCTCATCAAACTAGTTTACTGACATGTGACTATGGCAATGTGAATGGTGGTATGAGCAAGCTGCCCACAATATGTGCCTAGGATCTCTGGTGGCCAGGTATTCAGAACTGCTACCGTGCCCTGCTTCTCACATTGCCATTGGTGTCTATTTTTAACATGTTAACTCTTGACATTTCAAGTGAAAGTAGCAAGTTGAGTTTTACATCTGGAGGTGAAGAACTCACAACCTGATGGAATCCTTTTCATTCAGGGTTCAGAAATAGTGATTAATTGTAGCTCTGCCCAGCAAAGACACAGATGTTATTTTTGCAGATAGCAGTCTTATGGCACATGAAGCATTAGTCATCTCTCTTCAATAATTCAACAGGCTATTAATATCCCATAACTTCCTTGTACTTATGAGTGACAATTGTATTTAAATTAATCATCCTGAAAAACAGACTATTCAAGTCATGGTTTGATTTCAGGAAAAACAATTTTGAAGTACCTGATCCTTCAAACTACTGAGCATCCTCACTTCTCTTTGACTCAAACTGAAGCTGACGGTTGCTCAGTATCTTGGAAAATTGGGTCCTATGTTGTCAAAGGTAAAAACCTTAATTTTCCCCTATGCTGCAATGCCACAAAACAACCAGAAATCCAGCTCAACTGGCCCAGTTTCAAATGGCTATGTACTTTTAATAAAAGGTGTCTGTGTCAACTTACTCTTTCCCCAACCATGTGCACTACACCACGAGGACAAAGAAGCATCTGTACCTCTGCTCCACATTTTTACCCAGAAAAGGAAACAATATACCTGATACTCATTTTAGTATGCATTTGGTGATGTGTAAAAAGTAAATGTATGGCCAGATGTGCTTCTAGTTTTGGGTTTGGGAGGTCTTAATGCTGCATTGCTGCTGCTGAGACTAATGCAGATGAACCCCAGGACAGTTTGCTAATTGGCATGCTCTGTTTTTTATTTGCACTATAGAGAACTAAGTTTTGTTCTTTGTTTCTATTTTGACATTTCCATTGTTGGGTTTATGACTGTGTATTATGCCTCATTTAAAAACCTCAGTATCCCCCTAATTCCATTTACAAAACCTTCCCATCTATACCACTTGCCCATTTAGAAAATGAATAATCATGGCTTTTAATGAGCTCAGGTCACCAAAAAGTGACTCTGTTGGCCCATGTGGAAAATAAATACCAGAAGTTAAGGGCTTTCACTGACATATGTCAGTGTTAGTGGCCTGCCTCACTGATCCAGATTGGTACCCGGCTTATCTACGCTACAGAGAAGATCGACGCTGCTGCAGTCAATCTTCTGGTATTTGAATTAGCAGGTCTACTGAGGACACGCTAATTCAAACTATGAGGTGCTTCCATTGGTGCCAATAGTCCTGCTCCTATGAGGAGTAAGGGAAGTGGATAGAAGAGTGTGCTCCTGTCAACATTCCGCTGTGTGGATGGTGCCAAAATGAGATTTAAGATACTTTGACTCCAGCTACATAATTAACGTAGCTGGAATTGCATATCTTAATTCCAATTTATCCCCTAGTGTAGTCCTAGCCTAAGAGAGGGGCAGTCTGTAAGGCACCTGGGATCCCAAGAGATTTACAGATCAAAATCTGCATTTTGAATGGGTTGCAGGAATTTAAAACCAGTGCATTTGTGGACCTCAGATGTACTACATGGAGACGACGTCTACATTACGAGTTTTTGCGGCAGAAAATATGCTATCTCATTTGCATATTTTCTGCCAATCTGTTTTTTCGCTAGGGGTTTTTGCGCAAAAACAAGCAGTGTGGATGTTCCCTTTTTGCGCAAAAACCCTAGCGAAAAAAATGGATCAGCAGAAAATATGCAAATGAGATCGTGACTTATGCTAATGAGTCCCTCATTAGCATATTTTCTACCACAAAAGCTTGTAGTGTAGATGTAGCCGGAGAGACTCCCACATGTTAGCTAAAGATAATCCCAAACCAAAACACCCAGATCTGCACATCCACAAACAATGAAAGTTCATATTGAAATGTGGATTCAGTGGCTCTGGCCTGGTGTGAATTTGAATACATTCCTGGCCAGAGTTTCTATAGAGTGTGGTTACCTTGTACCATACCACACAGCTGGCTGGCTCTGGCTGTGTCTGCCATACCTTCCCCAGAAGGATCACCCCCAGGGCACGAGGGATGGTGTTGAGGTGTTTTCAGTATTATCTTTCCTACAGCTGGTGTAGTGGGTATGATTGTGACACCCCAACTTTGTGTTGTCTCCTGTACCATTTCTGGCCTATTATTATTTGCATTGCAGTAGCACCGTATGTCCCAATCAAGATCAGGTCCCCAGTGTGTTCTGTAGTTTACAAACATATAGTAGGAAACACTACCTGCAATTTCAGAGTTTAAAATCAAAACAGAGAAAAGGTGAGAGGGAAAGGGAGACACAGACTTGCCCAAGATGACACAGAGGTCCGTGCAAATAGCAAAAATAGAAATAAGATCTTCTGATCCCCAATCCAGTGCCCTGTTCACTAGCCTTGACACCATTAATAGTCAGCATTAATCAGATTGGCTCTTTTGCAGCTGTGCTGTATACCTGTGTACCAATCACAGAATGTCCTCCGAACCTGGGGAGTGCTAAGATGAACTTCACATCACTTTTGCACTCTCTCCCTATCTCCCTGCATTGCATTCTGTGTCATCTACAAACATAGCTGAGTATTTGGCTCTGCATTCTCCTGGCTGCTCATTTTCCTGGTTTATTTAATCTGTTAACTAAAAGCTGGAAATGCTGAGATTTGCCCTTTAGGATCATTGCATTCCATGTCACTCATATTTAGGGAGGTGAAGAGGAGAGCGAGGAAAGGGCAAGGGATCTGTAATGGCTGCATATACAGCAAAATACCTTTTTGGTCTGCATTAGAAAGTTGACTTTGTTGGGACATGTGTTGGAGCATGGATAGGGATTTAATATGATTGACACAGACAAGTGGTGACAAACTGTTCAGGAAAAACTAATGTATCTGTGCTGAGTGGCAAAACCGTTAATGCACCAACCTTTTTTGCTTTAAAAACATCCTTTAATTTTTATTCTTACTTTTTCAGAGCAGTTGCAGCTGTCATCTCTGGCTTTCAATCTGCTATTTCATAGCTTCCATTCATATTCTATGAAGAAACTCAATTGCCTAATGAAAAAGCTATCCATTTATATTTTTCAGTAAGAAAACAGAAAATAGAGGAGTATTGTTGGCGTTGACAACTACATTTCTAACCTTGATTGGTTCAGGAGCGTTTCTTGCATTCAGACCAGCAAAAGTAATAGCTATAATGGGGAAAATACTATTGTCTTGTTTTTAAATACCTTTTCAGAAATTCTGTTGCAATCAAAGCTGTTTAAAAATGGCTTTCTCCCCTAATTAATTACCACTAAAATTATTTGCATGCTTTATATCTTTTTCATTTTCTGCTTAATTTTTCTCTGTGCATGTTATTGAAGTTTGATGAGATAAGGTTCATTTACTTCAATATTATGGGCTAAAAATTTCCTTATTGAAACAAATGCATGTTCCACAGGTATATAACCAATGACAGAACTTTATCATTTTCATCTTAGAAAAGAGAAGACTAAGAGGGAATATGATAGAGGTCTATAAAATCATGACTTGTGTGGAAAAAGTGAATAAGGAAAAGTTATTTACTTATTCCCACAATATAAGAACTAAGGGTCACCAAATGAAATAATAGGCAGCAGGTTTAAAACAAACAAAAGTACAGTCTCAGCGCACAGTCAACCTGTAGAACTCTTTGCCAGAGGATGTTGTGAAGACTAGGACTTTAGCAGGGTTCAAAAAAGAGCTAGATAGGTTCATGGAGGTTAGGTCCATCAATGGCTATTAGCCAGGATGGGTAGGAATGGTGTCCCTAGCCTCTGTCAGAGGTTGGGAATGGGTGACGGGAGAGGGATTGCTTGAAGATTCTCTACTCTGTTTTCTTCCTCTGTGGTATCTGGTATTGACCACTGTCGGCAGACAAGATACTGGGTTAGGTGGACCTTTGGTGTGACCCAGTATGGCCTTTCTTATGTTCCATAATAGTAGATGGCAGATGCTGTTTATTTTATCTCTGACAATACATATGTTTCTTCAATACTTGTAAATGGTATGAGTATATGAAATGTATGAATCATATGAGAAATGTGTAAATATGAAATATAGCATATACTGTATGGGCCTGGTTGTAATTTTCTCTCAGATAGGTGAGCAATTCCACTTAAATGGGACCACCTATTGGTGCGCGTCTATACAGCAGGGCAAAAGTCGAATTAAGATATGCAACTTCAGCTATGTCAATTGCGTAGCTTAAGTCAAATTGCTTAATTCGGTTTTGGTTCTGTCTACACAGCTGGAAGTCAAAGGAAGAACACTCTTCTTTCAATTTCCCTTACTCCTCATAAAATGATGGTTACAGGAGTTGGAGCAAGAAGTCCTCCAGCTCGCCACTGTTTCAAAATAATGGCTTGCAGTATAGACACACTGACGTTATTCTGAAGTAATGCTGCTGTGTAGCCATAGCCTTAGTGTGAGCAGTTATTCAATATATATAAAGGTGGAAATAACAACCTAGTATAAACTATACATTACATATAAAATATCTCAAGTAAGAGAACGAGTCATAGAGTAGAAAAAGGATAGGCTTCCTTGTGATTATGAAGGTCAGACTCATCAAATAGTTTCCATGGTCTCATAAAGAGGGTTTTCATTAGTCATAGCATTGTGAGTGTTGATTTGATCCTTTTTTTTTCAAAAGCATTTGGCATGAGAATATATTTGTCTGTGTGCTATTTGATACTCTCAGCTTTGCTAAGACAGGTACCAGCAGATTTATTTACTATATAAGGTTGGTGTTGAAATATTCTTTTTTGGTTTTTCGAGAAACATATTCTTTTATGGAGTCTGGGCCAGAGTTTTAAAGGCATTTAGGTACCTAATGAGATTTTTAAAAGCATTAGGTGCCTAACTAATATTGAAATCAATGCAAGTTAGTCATTGATTTCACAATGTGAATTAGGCCATTAGGGATTTTCACAAGTACTATCTGTATCTTTAGACACCTAAATAACTTTTAAACTCTTGTCCTATGCCTCTAGTATCTTACATGAACAGTTTCTATGGCTATTTTTTAAAAAGAGAGAATCCCAGAGTTGAACTCTGAATCCATGTGGGGAAAGTTGGAACTAGATCTGAACTTTGCCACACGGAACCAACTCTTAATTATTTTGCAACTGAACATTAAAGAGAAGTATTTCAAAAGCCTGTGCTTTGAGCATAGAATTTGGTCTTTAAACAGTATTTTTCCTACTCAAGCTAACCCAAAGCACTTAAGAAAGCAATGAGCTTTTTGGCAGTGCTCTTCCCATGTACGCAAATGGAGTAGAAAAAGTCTGTCTGGGAAAACATCTTCTCAAGAATGAGGACCTGCAGCTGCAGCTGCTCATTCCCCTGGCAGCCTAATGAGCAAAGCTGGATCACATCATGCAGTCCACCTGATTGTCTAAGGAAGCTATCAGGCCCATTCTTAAATCCAGCAACAGCAATATCTTGCTGGCTTCTCAGTGTGCATACCTGCAGCGTCTCCATCTCCCTGTGTCTGCTGCTTTCCAGGTCCTGCTACTGTCTTGCTTTTTGCTCCAGCCTAGACATTGCCTTGCAACAACCCTTGTTCCAGTTCTGTCTCAGCCTTGCTCTTGCCTTCCCTGTTGCTAGGCTGTGGCCATTGACCCTGGTTCTGATTCAGTCTTGCCTCTGCCGTTTGGACTCTGCCTGTGGACCCTTGCTTGACCAGTAGGCCAGTCTGCCCTCAGCCTGATTTCCTGACACATCCACATAGTCTTGGATTATAGAATCTGTTCTACTGAGAGAGAGAGAGAGACGAAAGAGAATGAGAGAGAGAGAAAATGATGGCTAGTGTATATTTTCACACTGTTAAACCAGATCTTGACCGATATCTCTGCCAAAGATCAGAAATATGATTCATGTCATTATTTCACTTCAGGCCACTTAAGCCCAGTTCTCTTCCTTGGTCATATGGCATTTCCTGTAACTTTTAGGATTGCAGCCTTGTCTACACTTTGTTTCAGAATCTCCAGACAGGGAGGTTCCAGGCACCTTTCTTCTATCTTCTAGAAGCTGAAGCTTGTTTCATGTCTCCAGGACAGATTGTGTCAAATACTCAAACAGTCTAAAACCACAGGAGCTGAAATAAACCAATCTATTTTAAAGTGAGTAAATCAGATTAAAGAGCAAGAAATAGTGTCCCATATAGATTTAATTTTAAACTCTGCAAAAGTCATCCAAATAGAGGACCAGATTCTCAGCTAGTATTAACTGATGTAGTTTCCACTGACCTCAATGGAGCTATTTTGCTTTATGCCCTCAGATCTGGCTCTTAGAAGGAACTGTTTAGTTACAAGAAAATAAGCAAATATGTACATAGCTAGTGAATGCCTCAAATCTGTTTCTGATTGTTCCTTTCATTATTTTGACCTTTTACACAGGCAGTGAATCAGGAATATGGATTTAGATACCTTATAACATCACCCTTACTTCTTCTCTCTGAAATTCCAGTTCTTGGTAATCTGTGACCCTTTTTTATGTTAAAAATGCAACAGGATTCCTTGTCATATCAGGCATGCAGGTTTAGATTACATCAGCAGTTCTGCAATGTACTCTAATAATCCGTGCTATCTAGGTGGAAGTGGAATAGTCTATTGTCTATCTATGCAGTAGATATTTTCCTCTCTATCTATTAACATCCCAGCATCGAGCTGTGGAGTAATTTCTGCTCTTAAAACCTAGCAGATCAAATGTCCCTTAATTATAATAAAGTCTCAAGGTGATAGGATGCAGGTGTGCTATATATATTGGATAAACTGGATGGTCTCTGTGGGAAAGAATCAATGGACACAAATCGGATATACGTAAAGGGAATATACAGAAGCCTGTTGGTGAGCATTTCAGCTTGCCTAACCACAGTCTGACAGACCTGCAAGTAGCTGTCTTGTCACAAACCAGCTCTACAAGCCAAATACACAGAGAAGCCCTAGAATCCCAGTTCATCCACAAATTCAATTCACATGCTAATGGACTCAATTGTGATATGGGCTGGTGGGGACTCTACCTACTTAATAATCATTGAAGGTGCTAACAGCTCCCTGAATGGTATTCCTCCTGTTTTAGGAATCTATCTATTGACTTTGATTTTTATCTGCTTAGGTTTAAGTACCCATTCTCCAGATACTTAATGATGCTCTGTCTCCTACCACCTTCCCTTTTTCTTTCTCTCCCCCTCTTCTTCCCCTCTCCTATTTATTTTGAGTTTTCATATCTCCAACTCATAACTCCGGTCATCTGAAGAAGTGGGCTGTGCCCACGAAAGCTCATGATGCCATCTACATGTTTTGTTACTCTATAAAGTGCTACCAGACCATTTGTTGTTTTTTTCTGTAACAGACTAACTCAGCTACCCCCTGAAGCTCCTGGCTAGAGAGTTGCTCTGAATCCAACTCAGTCTGCCTCTAGAGAGGCTGTGATATCTCCTGAAAGAAGGCCTATGAGAGAGACTGAGACTGAAATATCAAAACTAAGCATCTGAAAATATTGCAAGGAGTCCTAAGTGATGCCCATCTAGATCAGAGACAGTATTTGGATCTAGTTTTTGGCTTGGGTTCAAAGCAGGTTTAAGGTCTGGATATGAGATTCCAAGAGCTCAGAAACTTTATTCACAGTATTTCAGCCCAGAATGGAGGGTAAACTTTTGAGTACTTTGTGAAGAATCTGTGACACCAAGGACTACAAAAGGATCACACAAAAATTAATTGTGACCAATCATGGATATAAGCAGAGACAGAATTCCAATGCAACAGCTATAAAACCAGGACCTGGAGCTAAAGGAAAATTGATTATTTACAGGAAGGCCTAACCCAGTGTGACATCATAATAAAATATTATGGAAATTGTGATGTGATATATATACAGGATTATAACTTGAGCAAGAGAATGAAGGGAGAAAAAAAAAACCTAGGAAAAATCACCAAATGTCCTAGCAAATTAGCAGACAATCTAAAACCTGTTCTGTATTTCCTTGTTAACAAAAGCTAACTTGATTGGCTCTTCAGATGCTTCCCTTAATTAGTATGAATGTCTGTTCTTCCTTCTCCCACTCTCTACCAATATAATGTCAGTTATTTGCTCCCTCCACCCCCTCCTTGAGCATTATTGTCATGACAACTTGGAAATCAGCTCCTGAAAGATGCGTACCAGTAATTTGACTCTCTGAGCAATACAATTTGTCATCTGAAATAGCAATTAATACTGGAGCTTCTCAAACAGTCAGTTTTGCAAATGAAGTACTCACCTTGGTTTATTATGAGTTCCTGCTCAGAAATCTTGTTTCTCGCCAAATTGTGATCTATGGTATATGGTCATGCAGGGGACTATAGAATGCCTCCTTGTACCTCTATGCAAATTTATCTCTCATTGCCTTCGCTGGACTGCCACTTCTCCTCCCATGCAAGTGGGTGGACAGTGGGCTTCCCTGTATGCAGGAACCTAGTGGCTAGTGAGGGAGCTGAAGGGTAAATCTCTCTCTCCCACCTTCTGAGATGTGTGGAGAATAAACCAGGAAAAAGTTGTGTATGCTAAACAGGCTGTGATAGCTCCTGAAAGAACCACAGCAAGGATTATATGTGTTTTCATTGTTTTAAAAACTACCACAGTACCAGTGAAAGTGTGACCCAACTTAAGAGGTTAGGTACAAAACTTACTCCTGTTCAGAGGATCAGCCTTGCTTTGTGGGTGCAAGTGTTGCATAGACTCTGTGTTGGTTCCCTGCATAGAAATTCATCTTGAGAGCACAACCCTGTGTAGACACCTGGGCTATGTCTACACTCGCGGCTTCTTGCGCGAGTAATATGCAAATGAGGCTAAGCGTGGAATATTGCCGAGCCTCATTTGCATACCTAATGAGCCACCATTTTTTTCAGAAGAGGCTCTTGTGCAAGAAGGAGCGTCTACACTGCCCCTTCTTGCGCAAGAAAAACCCTCTTGCACAATGCCGTTACACCTATTACTTTTCAGGAAGAACGGCATTGTGCAAGAGGGTTTTTCTTGCGCAAGAAGGGGCAGTGTAGACGCTCCTTCTTGCACAAGAGCCTCTTCTGAAAAAAAATGGTGGCTCATTAGGTATGCAAATGAGGCTCGGCGATATTCCACGCTTAGCCTCATTTGCATATTACTCGCACAAGAAGCCACGAGTGTAGACATAGCCCTGGAGGCTAGATCTTATGATCAGAGTCAACAGTTTTAACAGGTCTTGTGGTGTCCTACTCATCTCTAAGGTTCACTAGAGGATCCTCCCTTGCTCAGCCCCAAAGAATATTCCTCTTCATTCAGAGCCAGTAGGTTCTATTTTCATGTGTCTCTAACTTAACTCACCCTTGGTGCACTGATTGAATGTTTCCCCCGAAGCCAAAGACAAGCTGATATCCTGCATAGAAAATGCCCAGCTCTCACCCAGGTCTCCATTTCAGGCAGCGTCTGTGAAATTAGCCGTTGAGCTGCCACATGTCATGATTCTCATGTAATGTTCCTGCATTTGGCAGTCCTGCTGTGCCTCCTTGCAGCCCTTCCAGAATGCTGCAGGGGTACCCACACCATTTCTCTGCCTGCTCACACTGCCGCTGCGATGGAACCATTACCACCAGCTGAGCTGTGTCTCCTCTTCCTTTTCTGGGACTAGTTCAGCATGGAGCAGCTGGGGAAAAGAGAGGGCATAGACGTGGTGCCTCAGTGCTTCTCCAGCAATGGAGATGGGAAAGTACATGGAGGGGACTGAGAGTGGGGGCAGATAGACAGAAACACAAGCACATGGTATATTTGTTTGTGAAATGTTTAGACGTGGTCTTTGCCCTGATCTAATTAAGAACATTCTTGGCCCACTCATTCACTCCCATTCTCTTCTCTCATTTACTTATTCTGAATCATTTGCCTTCCCTTCTGCTTCTCACCCATCCCACCAGATTTCTTTCCTTGCACCTTGCCACATAACTAGGTGCTTACTTCAGGTGCAGGGGAGATGAGAAGTGCAAATGCCAGTCATTGCAGTAGAAATAAGCTGACTGTAAGTTCACCAGCTGCAAGCCTGCTAATCAGTTTTCAGAGTCTACCTGCTGAGGAATAATACTGGTTCAACCACATTTTGTCAATGTCATGTTCTTCCTCCCATCCTGCAGTTTTGTCATTTCAAGCACTACAGCGGATAGCATGTTTGTTTGTTTGTTTAATAAAACAACTAGAACTTTAAAAAAAAATCTATTGATAATGAGTTTTGTATAAGTTTGTTTCTAAACACACTTTGCACAAAATTTGGTTTGCTTGAGATTTTTGAATTTGACCTGGGAAAGAAAATCTGGTCTGCTTAAAAATTGTAGAGATGAATGGATATATCTTGCATCCTTTAATCCAAGCATTTTATTTACATATATTCAGCAACACTTAAAAAAAACACCTTTGGAGGTGTGTGAATTAACTGAACAAAGGGCAAGGGTAAAGTTCTTAATGGGTGATGTCTGTGATCTAAAATGACTTTCCTGGTTGTGTCTCAGTAACTTGGATTGGGAATCAAAGTAGAGAAAATTACCCACATTTACCCTCTCTGTTGTTGACTGGTAGACTTCATAGGACCCTCCCCAATCCTAATAAGGCCAGGAAGAATGTGCCAAGAATTAAGTGTGCTAAGAATAAATTTGAGCTAGGATGGGGATAAGGTTACTTTGAACTCTGTATTTCATATTTTCTGACCTACCTCCTCACCCTCCCTCCCCCCCAGAACTGTAATTATATTAGTGAAGCTGCAGGGGCTTTAAACAGTTCTTTCCAGTTCCTTTGCTTTTGCTGCCTTTCCATGCTCTGCTGTCCCCTTTGGATCTGGGGATTTTTATTTGTATTTATAGGGTGTGTGGCTCTTGTGCTGAAGATCCACTGGGAGGCACGGCTATTTTTGGTACACGCTGATACTTTAGTCTGAAGTGCAGGCATTGCCTTGGGAAAGGCTTAGGTTGTTCTGGGGGGCCAGGACTCTACAGAGAAGACAAGTTCAGCAAGGCACAAAGGAAGAAACAGAATAGGAAAAGAGGAGGCCCTCCCACCTTTTATTTCTAAATCTCCAGATAGAGTCAGTGACCCAGAAGAATTATCTAAACTGCCGGTATAACCTGACCTGTTTAGCAGAGTATCTTGCACCGTCACTGCTATGGCTGAGATTACAACAGAAGGTACTGTAACTATTTTCAAATATAATTAATTGGAAACAATTTGTACTTTGACAGTGTAATTGAGTCAGTGTGTCAGTGTGATTTATTGCTTTTTTGGGGAATAGCAGTTTTCCTGAAGGGTGGGTTATTGTGTGAGAAGTCTGGCAGCTGGAGACTCCACTGCTAGTTAGTGAAGCTAGATCACCACACACCTCTAAAAATAGCATTGGCCATGTAACCTGAGCAACCATAGCTTAGACAGTGACCCTAAAGTGACACGAGGAGGGGAATGCATACTGAACTGGAGCTATTGGGCTTCATACCAATAGGTCCAGTTCTGACATCCTTGCACACACAAATCTCCCATCAGCAAAATTAGCATTGAAATGTGTTAGAGTTTTGCATATGACAGAAAGCAGCTCTGTAGAGCTGATTTTGCTTCTGGTTCAATGGAGGCACCGGGGCACACTTGTGCAGAACCATTTGCAAGACCAGGGCCTATATTTATAAGCTAAGTTTTAATATGAATTGAAAGTAAACAGTATTTATTGACCCTACAGGTCTTATCCAGGTAAAGTTCCTATGGAAGCCCATGAGAACATTACTTGAATAACTACTCTAGGGCTAGGCCCAAAGAATGAGAAATAATAATCATATAAACCACAAAACATTTATCCTAACACATGAATATTTAATGTACTTTAATATATCCTGGCCATTCATATTTAAATAACTTTTTAGATGCATGACAATATTTTATAAACAACAGTGCAAGAAGGAAACTGTTTTAAATTCCACCTTTTTTACTCAAATATCAAATATTTTAGTGGATTCTTCTGCCAGGTTTTTTTTCCATTGTGGATCACTCTACTTATCATCCTCAAGTTTAATAATGGCTTTTACACAAAATAGGCTATTTGACAGTCTTCCAAAAGTTTAGGTTTATTTTGATTGGGATAGTGTTTCAGACTATTAAACCTGTACTTTTCACTCTTCAATTTTAACCATTCAGTTTGAGAGGATGTGTGAATGAATCTGTTTCCCAAAGGCTGTAAAATTTGCAGCATAAGAACCTGTAGTATTCTGGCTTGATGTTAGCAAGAGCAAACATAAGACTGATGTGGGTGAGGTGCATGTGGCTTTTTTTTAAATCATCACCAAGCAGAGGAGTGTATATAATTTGTTCCTGGCAGCAAACAGTACTAAAACAGGTGGTACAGCCAGACAGCTCTATCACAAATGCTGAGGCTAGTTCATGTAGAAATTCTTATCCAAATTTGGTGAAAACACTGCTCTTTTTGTGTTATCTATCTGGAGAGTTATATTTGTTCTCAGATACATACTGGGTATTACCACAGGTGTCAAAGGGACTTGTATGCAGGAATCTGAGAGTGAAATATGCTTAGGTCTGGTTGAGTGTTTTAAATTTAACTTTTTATTTTTATGGGTAGTTCCTTGCTTGGGTAGATATTCCTAACTGGCACTCTCTTAATGCAGACTAGCTCAAAATTACTATGAAACACACAAGGACTTTCAAAAGTGTAAGTGATTTAGCTGCATTACACAGCTATATAATTATTCTGTGTTTCGGAATCTGGCATCTGCTAAGTGAAATGAAAACTGCTTTTTAAAAAGTCATCAATAGTACTGTTCAGAAGACTCTAAATATCCCTGTCATACTTAAAGGCTCTATTCAGCTGTAATGATGTCAAGGGAGCCAACAGACTTGTCGGGCCCCTAAACAAGGTGTGTGTGGGGTACCCCGGCTCCACACTCCTGGAAGGGGCAGGGTCTTGAGCAAAAGGGGTGGGACTGGACAGCCAACCCTCAGTGCTGCCCACAGTGTGCCCCCTCCAGCACCATCCGGGGCTCTACAGAATGCTGCACAGGGGTCTAGCGGTGATTTAAAGACACCACTGCTGCAATAGCAGCAGCAAGCAGGAGCCCCAGGCCCTTCTCAATTGCTGGGCCCCAGGGCAGTTGTTCCCTTTGCTCCCTCCATTGGCAGACCTGAATGATGTGAATCTTTTGGCCTTGTGTAAGGCACTGATGGCTTCACGTGGCAATAGATGTCAGTTCCACTGCAGGCTGACATTCAGCACATAGATTGACAGGGCCATGGAAGCAATCTTCTCCTTTATGTGGAGGAAGATTACGCTGATCATTTGATTCTTTTTAGAGCTGATTCCTTAGGTGGTGTAAAGTTTTAATCCATGGCAGCATATTGTATTTTGAATTTGAGGCTATAGTTTCATGGTGGAGTATCTCTGCTGAACTGTTGTTGCTGCAAATGAGGGAGCTTGCAAGTTCAAATCCCCAGTGCAATACAGTCTTACTCCTTTCCAGTCCATGAGCTGCTAGGGTTCATCTACACAGCAGGGCTAAAGTCGGAATAAGCTACGTAACTGGAGCTACGTCAGTTGTTTAGCTTAAGTTGAACTTGCCCCATAAATTATCATGCATAAATATGAGAAAGCATCTCATGGCAACCAGAGTGCATGGAACCAAATGTTGTATGGCTGAAGAGAAGACCTTAATGCTGCCTTTGACATTTTACCTGCTGAACTAAGGAGAGGTTCGCTAGATTCAGTGGGCTGGGAGGGACCATGTCACCTTGATGCAACTATCTAGACATCCTTTTTGTGATACTCCATCTAACGATAATGGCCTACTAAGCATTAATTATACAGAATGTGCATAACTTTGGTTTTAACCCAGAAATGTAATGCCATTGAAATTAATTAGAATTAAAACTGGAACAACACTGTCCAGACCCAGCCCTATAATAACTTCAAATACAAAGCCCTACATCTATTATCTGAGATGACATTTTAGCTCAACAAAAAGTTGCATAGAAGATCACAGCAACAATCATAATTGGATTAAAAAAATGACAAAATGAGTTAGTCTTCACAGGAAGCCTATATAAACCCTTAGAAAACTGGCATGTAACTGCAGCAGCTGAGGGACTACCTGTCCCTGGGTATGTACTTGTCTGAGATTCTAAACACACAAATGCTCAGTCATAATTCAGTCCCTAGTTTGGTCCTGGTAGCTATGCACCTGCACATTGCCCATTAGTCATGGCAAATTACAATGAGCCAATTTAGCCTTAGGTGAATAACCAGAGGCTCCACAGCTTCTGAGTGACAAAACCAGAATGAGTTCCTGGATTTTTCAACCTGTGCTCAGTTCAGTAGACAAGTAAGAAAAGTTATGTAGTCATAAAGCACTTAAAAAGGCAGGTTTACCATGGTTTGCACACTTTAAAAATAATGTAGGTCATCACAGTGATACATGAGAAATAACACATGGAAGAGCCAGATTATAGAGTCATAAAGATGTGCAACACATGCTTTGGGTGAGCTTATGCCAGAAGCTAAAAGTAACCTTCAACAGCCTAGAAGTTCACATATAGAATAATCAAATGCCTGCTCACTCAGGAGTGTTAAATGCATAAAAGGCTTTCTAAATGCTCTCCGTTCAAATGAACAAGATTAACAATATTTTATAACCTTAAAAAATGGCTCTTTTATTCGTTTGAATAATCAGACATGGAAATATCTGCTTTATTCCTTTATCAGGTAAGTTGATGATGACTCATCCCCAAGAAAATTTGCTTCTACTGTAGATGCAGCTTTATCAGCAAAGTTGTATTTTGTACTTGTGGAGTAAAATTATCCGCTATCATCCCTTAGTAAAACAAGCAATACTGGTAAAAGTACGCTGTATCAATGAAGGATCATACTTTTTCTTTTCACATCCTTGCCCAACAGAGCTTTGCTGGCAGAAGTCTGAAGCTGGGGCTATGGGCACATTACGAAAGGGAGAGAAAGTTGATGGGCTTTCAGTGTTTATGTAACTTAGGAGATTTTGAACATTGTACCCTAATTAGGCTATGACTACACTACAAGCTTTTTCCAGAAGAGAAAATGCAAATGGAACACTCATTTGCATCTGTCGCGCTCTCATTTGCATTTTCTCTTCCAATCCTTTTTGTGGAAGAGGTTTTTGTGCAAAAAAAGCACTGTGTAGATGGCATATGCAAATGAGCACTCCATTTGGATTTCCTCTTCCGGAAAAAGCTTGTAGTATAGCTGTAGCGCTTAGGAGACCAAGAGGTCAGCAGAACATTCTGGCTATGTCTACACTGCAAGTTTTTGTGGGAGAAAATATGTTATTGAGGGACTCATTAGTGAGTCGCGATGTCATTAACATATTTTCTGCCGATGCTTTTTGCGCAAGGGGTTTTTGCGCAAAAAGAAGCAGTGTAGCCACTTCCATTTTGCGCAAAACCCCCCTTTTGCACAAAATCCTTATGCCTCTCTGCAAAAACCCCTTGCGCAAAAAGAATCAGCAGAAAATATGCTAATGAGTCTCTCATTAGCATATTTTCTACTGCAAAGAATTGCCATATAGACAAAGCCTGTGTGTAGGTTCTTTTGAAAACCCCACTAGATGCCCAACGAAATCTTGTGCTTAAGTATCTTTAAACATTAGTTAACTAGGATTTTTTTGAGAATGATTACCCATTGCCCATAACATAAATGGGTTTGAGCCATGCTGTTTTACTGATAACATTGAAAGCTAAAACTGGAACTTCACTCTGGCAAAGTTTAAAAAACAACAGTTCTGTTTTAAAGCTGGTTTTATAATGCAGGGCTGGCTTCAGACCAGGATGCATCAAAATCAGAGAAACCATTGTTGCCCTAGGTGAGGCAGGTCAGCAGCTTACAGAGGGAAAGAAGCTTTCTTTTTCTTTTCTTTAAACTTTTTTTCTATTTTCTGCTCTCTTTAAGTAGATTGAACAAGTATTACAGTGTTCACATTACCAGCTAAATGCTTTTTGGACACCCAAGGTTAAGTCCTGGCCCAAATAAAAGAAATGGCATATTTCTATTGATCTCAGTAAGACCAGGGTTTCACTCTATATTTTGTTACTTATTCATTGCTGTTTTATGATTAAAACTCATGGTCTCAATATAGAAAGTTGATTGCTAGGAAGTAGTCACAGTAAAGATTTTTATTTAGGAGCCCTTCACCCAGCTGACATTCCTGTTGAATTTGTCTTAGGGTTTTGCAGTTTGATAAGTCCACATAGCACAAAATACACTAAATGGTAGCGTCTGAAGGAGGGACAAACATGGTGCATACAGGTAACATCTGTGCTTCAGAGGTGTCTCTGGAAGTTTTTTAAAACTCAGGAAGATGCAGAGAAGGATGAGCTCCAGCAGTGGTTCCATGTTCTAAAGACTTCTGAATGATGAGCACTCTGGTGTTTTAAAATCAGTTTGAGGCCTGGCCAACAAAATCTAATGGAGGAGAACATGCCTGATATTTTTTATCCTTTTGTAGTTGCTGTTGGCTTTACATTGACCCATCAAACTATGAACAGTGGAGTTGTGTGTATATAATAACTTAGCTAGAAACTCTAATTAATCAGTCATATTCTTTGTTTTATCCATGTTCAAGGTCCTTGACCTGCTCTAAATATTTTTATTAGGGATCATGAGTATTTCAAGATTATTAGCGCATTAGACAGGAGGATGCATCAGTAAATGTTTGTACCCAGTAACTTGCCTCAGTGTATCTATTCTCATGTGTGTGGGTTTAACAAACCCCGCCCTCCATTTATGGCTGGAATATTACCCAAAAGAACTTAACAAAATGTACATGCAAGCATTAGTAGGACTTGAACATAATGCTTGATTCTGTCCTAAATTTCTTCTGGATGGTGAGATAAATCCTTAGCCAATCCATATACCTTCGTGGCAGTGAGCGGGGGGTAGAAAAATTTACACCAGTTGAGAATCTGGCCCTAAACTTTTTCTTTTCCTCTGAATTCTTATAGAGGTTTCTCCCATTTTTTGCTCGGTAATCTAGAACCGTCACCCAGGGTTTGACAGGGAGTAGTGCAACTCCCTAAACAGAGGGAGGATCACAGCTGCATATTTGAAGTATCAGAATTATCAGAGAAATATGATTAGGCAAGTAGTAGTCAATTGAATAATTCTTCAAACTCATTAGAAATCCTGCAGAACAGAGGTGAACTAGCACAGGAGTGAGATCTTTCTGGCTATGTCTATAAGCAGCATTATTTCAGAATAACTGACAGTATTCCAAAATAACACAGTGCGCGTTTATACTACAAGCCTTTATTTCAAAGTAATGGCGAGCTGGAGGAGTTCTTACTCCAACTCCTATAACCCTCATTTCATGAGAAGTAAGGGAAGTTGAAGGAAGAGTGTTCTTCCTTTGACTTCCTGCTGTGTACACAGCGCCAAAAGCTGAATTAAGCATATTTCAATTTAAGCTACGCAATTGATGTAGCTGAAGTTGCATAGCTTAATTTAAGTTTTGCCCTGCTGTGTAGAGGTACTCTCTTTGTGGGGTGAGGGAAGGCTGATATACTAATTCATTGAGTGTATCCACACCACAGTTGGGGAGTGTAATTCCCAGTAAGGTAAACATACATACACTATCTCCACTTTTGCTATCACACTAAAAGTAGCAGATTGGCAGTAGCTACTTGGATGGGGTTGTAGGCGGATTAATAGTTTGAGACATCACCATGCCACACTGCTGTTTTTAGCATGCTGGCTTAGGCAGAGCTAGCATATGTACATCTATCCAAGCTGGGAATTACATATCCTTTTACTTACATCAAATTATCCAATTTGGTGAACCACATTTAGGGCCAAATTCAGCTGTGGCACAATTCCATTGAAGTAGAGTTGCTTGTGTTTACAAGTAATGCTGCATTTGACCCTTAGAAGCCAGGTTACAAGAAGGCTCTTGTACTCTTGGTTTAAACTCCCAACTAGGCCAGGCAATGAAAGAATTTAGCCTTAGTTCAGTCCTGTTCTTTGCTTTCTTGAAGTTTGCCTCTAGACTTAAAGTTTGATTTAGTGCCACACAAACCCATTTTCCCCAAAAGAAAGAATAAAAAGCAGTGGAAATTTAGACAAACTTTCTATCTGGAGCAGGCTCTGTTCTGTTTCTTCAAAAACAGTTCAAAGAAATCCTTTGCATATGTGTAATGAAACAAGACTGGCTACGCCCTGTACATCCATGTGTTTTCCCAACATCAAAAGTATCCCCATACCTTTGCCTGAAGTCAAATTGTCAAAAGCATCATGAATGTCTGTGTGTCTTTGTCAAATTCTCTGGTATGTAAATAAAAGACCTTGCCTACTTTCCACTATGTAGATTTCAGCTGTGGTTTTCTAAGCACTCCAGAACAACTGAACCTTATTTCAGTTCATGCTAAGAGTTAGGTTTCTTACAATTAGCATCTCATAATATTTTCTCATTAAAATTCCATTTTTTTTTCTTGATCTAATTTTATGTTGATATATCAAGTTACAGTGCTCAATAGGCCTGTAACTTTGTGCATGGTTTACATATAGAACTCATTTTTGTCTTTAGACTCACCTGTCCATTTCCACTACAACAATTGCTGCGCTGAAGGCAGAATGGGACTTAAAATGGTACATTTAATAGCATAACTAATCATTTAAAAGACCATGACACAATGTGGGTATAGGTTACACACTTTTGGTAGGTCAGCCAGAATGTTTAAAACTGCAACCATAGTACTACATTAGCACACAAATTAATGTATCTGTTTTTTAGAAAAATGTGAAAGTAAAAAACACATGCTCTTAGAGATAGCGTATACTTCACAATAGCAGCTAAAAAGTATGTACTGGTATTTCTACATTGCCAAAGCAAAGCCACACCTACACAGCATCACTCATGAATTTACTGTTTATGTTGTTCTTTTGTATTTTGAATAGTATTGTAATCTTAATCCCAGTGGAAATTTCCTAATGTTATGTATTGACAGACCTTTATGCCAGAGCCCATGCTATCTGGTGAAGGCCAGTGGAGAAGTAACCATTTGTTTGTAGAGATTGTCTTGTAAGGAGTGAGTAATCTTAAAATAGAATTTTTGTAAACCTAGTATAGTTTTTGGTAGCAAAAAGTATTCATGAGCCAAAATCAGGATTTTTTTTTTTTTTTTTGCATAGGTGGAATATATTAACACCATAAAAGCATTTTTATGGACCCATGTCCTGGTTACAGTGACCCTACCACCTGATCCCAAAACAGACACAATCCATGTGAGAAATGTATTTGCTGGTTCAATGTTCATAAGCATATATGCTAATGAACTAGACCTTCACACTAGACCTTTTTCTAAAATACTCCTTTCAGAGTTTTAGCTGCAATATGAAATACATGGACTTTTAAGCAGCCTGAAGTTGGACATCAACCACATTATGCTCCACTTGACCATCTCTTCCCTGCAAGGATTTGTGGGGGTGAGGCAGTAGGATTTTAATCCTAAATGTGAGAGTTACTGGCTAACTGATTTCTATAGGCATAATATGCCACTCATACGCCTCAAAGGTGGCAACATACTGTGCTAGGGACAGAAGATGTAATACATGACAAGCATATTTTGTCAACAAATCATTTTTTACCTCAGTAAACATGTAAAAGGGCATAAAGCAACATATTTTCTTCTATTATTTTCATATTTATTCCATTATTTCATAACCTTTTCTGTGCTTGAAGACAAAAAAGATTCCTTTTTTTTTCTCCATACATTATTTTGTTGTTGAATTACTTAGGAAACCCAGGCAGCTGTTGTGATTATTTTTGTTTTCTTTTAAAGAGCAGAGAAAGTATGCTAAAAAAGATAAGTTTATAAATATTGGACAAGGAAGATTTTGCAAACAACTATTTAAAAAACCAAAAACAATTCAGTCAAATAGGGACCATACTGGCTTTGAAAATCCCTGTAAGAAAAGAACTACAAATAAATCAGACCTTAATTCAGGAAAACATCCATATTTTGAATGGGCACTTAAAATATGCTTAGCTTTAAGCACATGCTGCCAATAGTGACTCAGTTTTAAAATGCTCTCCTGACTCTGGCCCTAAATGAGCTCCAGGTTTTTAACTAAAATCAATTCAATCTAAGAATGTATATGATTTCTTATGATGATATTTCAAAAGATAATTTTAGTTTTAATGAACAAGGAAGTGATGGGGGTTAGTTTTTCTTCATTAAATTGGGAAAAAGTTTCTAACTAAATTACATTTGCCATACTTTATTTATCATCTTGCATAGGTTAATGCATCTCACACTGAGAAATGCTGAAGGCATGTGCATATAAAGATATAAACATTCAAACTGATTCAGTTAATTGCATTTTTCCATACCCGCCCACTCATCAGCATTCTATATTCAATTTAAAAACTTAAGTAGAAATAACATTGCCTGGCAGAAACTGCCCAGAGTACAAAAACTTACTCGATCCACTTCAAAATTATTAGTATATATTCTTTGTATTATGTTGGTGCCTAGAATCCAGAACTCCCTTGCGATGGACATTCTATAGATATATATCAGATAATCTCTGTCCTAAAGAGCTTCAAATGCGTTTTTCTTGTTAATAAATGCCACACTTCCAAGCTCCTAAAATAGGCCAAGGCCATATAGAGCATCATAATTAAAACTATGGTAGTAATGACAAAACCAAACTTCACAATGAGTTTTCATTACATTTTTTGCACATATTTCTTAACATAAGAACATAAGAATGACTGTACTGGGTCAGACCAAAGGTCCATCTAGCCCAGTAGCCTGTCTGCCGACAGTGGCCAGCACCAGGTGCCCTAGAGGGGGTGGACCGAAGACAATGATCAAGCGATTTGTCTAGTGCCATCCATCTCCAGCCTCTGACAAACAGAGGCCAGGGACACCATTTCTATCCCCTGGCTAATAGCCTTTTATGGACCTAACCTCCATGAAATTATCTAGCTTCTCTTTAAACTCTGTTAGGGTATGTCTACAGCCCCTAGTTCGAACTAGGGAGGCTAATGTAGCATTCGAAGTTGCAAATGAAGCCGGGACTTAAATATCCCGGGCTTCATTTGCATCTTCAGTGCGCCATTTTTAAATCCCCTTAGTCCGAACTCTGTGCCTGTGCGCGGCATGGAGTAGGTAGCTGAATTAGGATCTCTAATTGAACTGCGCTCCTCGCGGAACGAGGTGTACCAGTAGTTCGAATTAGAGATCCTAATTGAACTACCTACTCGTGCGCGTGTAGCGCGGGCACGGAGTTCGACTAAGGGGATTTAAAATGGCAGCGCTGAAGATGCAAATGAAGCCCGGGATATTTAAGTCCCGGGCTTCATTTGCAACTTCGAATGCCTACATTAGCCTCCCTAGTTCGAACTAGGGGGCTAGTGTAGACATACCCTTACAGTCTTAGCCCTCATAGCCTCCTCTGGCAAGGAGTTCCACAGGTTGACTATGTGCTGTGTGAAGAAGAATTTCCTTTTATTAGTTTTAAGCCTGCTACCCATTAATTTCATTTGGTGTCCTCTAGTTCTTCTATTATAGGAACTAATAAATAACTTTTCTTTATTCACCTCCTCCACACCACTCATGATTTTATACACCTCTATCATATCCCCTCAGTCTCCTCTTTTCTAAACTGAAAAGTCCCAGTCGCTTTAACCTCTCCTCATATGGGACCTGTTCCAAACCCCTAATCATTTTAGTTGCCCTTTTCTGTACCCTTTCCAAGGCCAAAATATCTTTTTTGAGGTGAGGAGACCACATCTGTACACAGTATTCAAGATGGGGGCATACCATAGTTTTATAAAGGGGCAGTAAGATATTCGGTGTCTTATTTTCTATCCCTTTCTTAATAATTCCTAACATCCTATTTGCCTTTTTGACCGCCGCTGCACACTGTCTGGAATTTTTCAAAGAACTATCCACGATAACTCCAAGATCTCTTTCCTGATTTGTCATAGCCAAATTAGCCCCCATCATACTGTATGTATAGTTGGGGTTATTTTTTCCAATGTGCATTACTTTACAGTTATCCACATTAAATTTCATTTGCCATTTTGTTGCCCAATCACTCAGTTTGGTGAGATCTTTTTGCAGTTCTTCACAGTCTGCTTCTGTCTTGACTATCTTAAACAGTTTAGTATCATCCGCAAACTTTACCACCTCACTTCTTACCCCTTTCTCCAAATCATTTATGAATAAGTTGAACAGGATTGGTCCCAGGACTGACCCTTGGGGGACACCACTAGTTACCCCTCTCCATTCTGAAAATTTAGCATTTATTCCTACCCTTTGTTTCCTGTCTTTTAACCAGTTCTCAATCCATGAAAGGGCCTTCCCTCTTATCCCATGACAATGTAATTTACACAAGAGCCTTTGGTGAGGGACCTTGTCAAAGGTTTTCTGAAAATCTAAGTGTACTATATCTACTGGATCCCCTTGTCTGCATGTTTGTTAACCCCTTCAAAGAACTCTAATAGATTAGTAAGACATGATTTCCCTTTACAGAAACCATGTTGACTTTTGTCCAACAAATTATGTTCTTCTACGTGCCTGACAATTTTATTCTTTACTATCATTTCGATGAATTTGCCTGGTACTGAAGATTAAACTTACCCATCTGTAATTGCCGGGATCACCTCTAGAGCCCTTTTTAAATATTGGTGTCACGTTAGCTATCTTACAGTCATTAGGTACGGAAGCCGATTTAATGGATAGGTTATAAACCACAGATAATAGTTCTGCAATTTCCCATTTGAGTTCTTTTAGAACCCTTGGATGAATGCCATCCGGTCCCGGTGATTTGTTAACGTTAAGTTTTTATATTTGTTCCAAAACCTCCTCTAATGACACTTCAATCCAGGACAGTTCCTCAGATTCATCACCCATGAAGGACGATGCAGATTTGGGAATCTCCCTAACATCCTCAGCCGTGAAGACTGAAGTAAAGAAATCATTTAGTTTCTCCGCAATGGCTTTATCGTCCTTGATTGCTCCTTTTGTATCTCAATCGTCTAGGGGACCCACTGGTTTTTTAGCAGGCTTCCTGCTTCTAATGTACTAAAAAAACATTTTGCTATTGCTTTTTTTGTATTTTTGGCTAGCTGTTCCTCAAAATCTTTTTTTGCTTATTACATTTTTACACTTGATTTGACAGTGTTTATGTTCCTTTCTATTTATCTCACTAGGATAAACTCTTCTTGCCTCTTGTATTTTTTTCCCTTGATATCCTAATGAACAAATTTGGTACATGCATACTCTTGTGAAAGTGAATTTTAAACCTGAATATTCTGAGACAGCAAACACTGAATTGAAAAATGAGCCACTAGTGGAAATTGTACATTTTGAATGTTATCATTGAATCTGATATTTGTGACTTGAGCTGTTGCTAGTTTCATATGATGTGTTATTTTTACTGTTTGCCAATTTAGATGATTTTGCAAATTTCATCCAAAGGAAATATCATGTGACACATAACTCTATAGTAGCACACAAATTTTAAATATTAATAATGAACTGTTTTGGAAGATGAACAGAGCAAAAGAGAAACATATGCCTTTTATTAGTCGTTAAATTTGAGAATTTTGCTATTTTTGTACAGAGACAAAATTTCTCAAATCTTTATTCATGATTTCTTTAGCTGCAATGGAAATGGTGCTATATTGGGGTACAGCAGAGTCCTCAGAGATAGTAAGAGGTAGAGTTAGGCTCACTCATTAATTTTATTGTGACTTTTTGGTTTTGATCATTGTATTTACCACCCAAGTGTTCAAAAATCATGGGATAGGTCTCCTTTCCCCCAACTAATGAAATTAACTTAAATTTGTGATATTTTAACATTAAATTCTGGTTGTTTTCTCTTCTCTGACCTCTTACTATAAAGTGAAGCCTAGAAACTTTATTGTGAAAGCTTATATTATCATATAATCACAGAACACCAGGGCCTGAGTCTTTTAACAAAAATAATAAACATTAGTTCTGATCAAATGACACAACTTGACAAAACTGCTGTTAATAATCATTTAGTTATGAACATCAAAAGATTCAGACATGGGTCCTATCAACTTCCTGGGACTAGCTCCTGTTCTCATTGAAATCAATGGGAGTTTTGTTTTATTTCAGTAGGAGCATGAGCTGGCCCTGAGAGTAAAACCACAAGTCAGACTTCTATCTGTTTTCACTGTTGCCTGATTTCAGCAGACTTGGAATACAATTCAAAGAAGTGGCAGGTGAATTCAAGAAGAGGGAGGTGATTTCATTTCCTGAGGATTTATGATAACTATAAATCAACCCATAATTATTAATCTTGTAATGGTTGCACAACCCAGAAAGCTGCAGGTAACATCTGCCGGATTAGATCCTATTAATAGAAATCTGCCACTAACAATAAAAATAATAATGTAATGTATTTGTTAGTCCTGCCATTTGGCAGAAAATCCTTCTCCTAGCAGAGGGAAAGTATGTATGGTTATCACCAGGTGTTTCAGTTCCAGTACATAATGTCATTTTTACTCCAGTCTTAAATCTCAAAACTCTTCATATCCTAATGCAATCACTTGTTCTTCCTGCTGCACCAAGTTCCTCCTGAAATGCTCTTTTGTGCATCTATAATTAGAATTTAGGAACTTTAGCCCTGCTCCTGCAAATAATTAATCAGTGGAATTACTCATGTGCTTACAGTTAGGGATATGCATACATTTTTGCAGGGTTAATGCCTGAAACTTTTCATACTGTGCCGTGTTGTTCATTGACATCACCGTTTTGTATGACATCTGCAATCTAAGGTGACCTGAGTTCCTCTGTAAAATAGAACCACCATAGGGTGTACAAAAGGTATCATTTCAGCTTTAATTGCAAATTTTCCTGGGTTCATCTGTTTCCTAGATATTCTATATGGCTATGTCTAGACTACATGCCTTTTTCAAAAGAGGCTTTTTAGAAAGATACTTTCAAAAAAGCCTCTTTCGAAAAAGAGCATCTAGACTACAATCAGTACTTTTGAAAAAGCAAGCCGCTTTTTCGAAAGAAAGCGCCCAGGCAGTCTAGATGCTCTCTTTAGAAAAAGCACAATTTGCATTACATAACGCCTTTTTTCCAAAGAGCACTTTCGAAAAAAGGCTTTCTTCCTTGTAAAACGAGGTTTTCCGTGGTTGAAAAAAATGCAGATTTACTTTAAAAAGAACGCAGCAGCAATCTGGACACAGGTAAAGATTTTTTTTGGAAAAAGGCCACTTTTTTCGAAAAATCCCTGTAGTCTACATACACCCTATTTAACCTTATCCATTTAAATCTGCTCTTCCCAGTTTCATCATATTATTTTAATTTGCTTTTCATTATCTAGGCAAATTCACAATAAAAACACAAGCTTCCTTATTAATGAATGCAAAAATATAATACTTTCTTACCCCAAAGGCTATTTCTCTTCCTTAAAAAAGCCTGAGATAGATGTACCAGGCTTGCACCTTGCCCTGAAGATAAACATTCTTGGGTTCCACTGACTAACTCCACTGACTAACAGATTCACATGCATTTCAGTGGAAAGGAAAAATCCTATGCAATTTCAATGACCACTATGGCATGATCCAGGTGAAATTATTTGTATAGCTAAAAAGAAGTAACTTAATAAAGTGCAAACTGTATTGATGCAGCGGTAATCTAGTGTCATTGTGTTTTAATTTCAGTCTGTGCAATTGGTCCTTGTTTGCACATGAGTGAAACTGAGAGTAAACAGGATTGGAGCCTCTGTCTAATAACATAAGAAATGTGGCACCTTTAAATTTTGTGTGATGTTTAAGCATGAACTCTGTCTCCAGATCTACAGATATGCTGCTGCTTACTACTGGCAGTAGTCTTAATGCTGAGAGTTGGAGAACACTCTTTGGAGGTATATTTTCTATGAAGGTCTTTAGGACAATAATAAGTCAGTATTCACATCTCTTGTATTTCAGTAATGCCAATGTTTGTCTTCTCCGGCAAAAATATTTTTGGAAGGTTTAATAAAAAATATTTATTTCTCAGCCATTAGGTGGCTTTTTAGTTAAAAATATTACAATTAATATTTTAGTTTCTTGGTTTCTTGTTTTTAGTTTCTTGGTTTTGACTGCTAAACTCTTGGGCTATGTCTACACTGGCATGATCTTGCGCAAAAATTCTTTAGCACAAGGGTTCTTGCGTTAAAGTAGTTGTGCAAGAGAGCGTCCACACTGGCATGTGCTTTTGCGCAAGAGATGTGCTTTTGCACAAGAGCATCTGTGCCAGTGTAGACGCTCTCTTGCGCAAGAAAGCTCTGATGGCCATTTTAACCATAGGGCTTTCTTGTGCAAGAAATTCATGTTGCTTGTCTACACTGGCCTCTTGCGCAAGAACAGTTGCGCAAAAGGGCTTATTCCTGAGCGGGAGCATCATAGTTCTTGCGCAAGAAGCCCTGATTTCATACAGTAGAACATCAGTTTACTTGCACAAGAACACACGGCCAGTGTAGACAGGCAGCAAGTTTTTGCTCAAGAGCAGCCGCTTTGGCACAAGATCGCGCCAGTGTAGACACAGCCTTGGATTTTGACTGATTGCCAGTTCGTCAATGATAGCTATGACAAGTGTTCCTGTTCCTTTGGCAACCTTTGTGTTACACAGACATAAGATGTGTTTTTGCAAACACATTGATAAGAAGAGACCATCAAATTATGATTTCTTTTTTCATAATATTATATAGTAAGTCAGCTGAACAAATATAAATCTTCTCCCATTTTAGTGAAAATACATTTGAAGATATTGATAGAGAATAGAACAGCTTTTACCTCTTAGGAACTGGTTTGAATGTGGCTCAAATTTCTTGGGTAGTAAATTGTTTCCAACTAGATGTTTGAAAAATCACTTCGTAAAATGTACTGATGCTCATTCATGTTCCCTGTGGACAGGTGTCCACATTTCAAACATGAATTGCCTATTTTGTCTGAAACCTCAGCTGGAAGAACAGGGGCCAAGTGGATGTAGAAACTGAATTTATCCTCTCATTCCTTGAATCACTGCTTCTGTAGTCAGAGATAAGCACATTTAAGGAGCATAGCTCGGACTGTCACAGAGGGCTTCAGTATAATGTGCCTTCAGTTTTGTATTTTTCATTCTGAATTCATTTTAAACAAAACACTAGTATGTTTTTATGAACTCTTAATTTATATCTGAGTTCTAAAAATTGACTATATATCTTAAACGTTTAAATCTTTTCTGGGTGTTTACGACGTGAGCAGCTTAAAACAAAACAGAAATACACAGTAAAGTGATGGGTAAACAGAGATGCAGATTTACAGATAGCTCACATGTCCTCACGGACTTCACAATAATAAAGAACCAGAGAACAAGACTTTGAAGGAGAAAAAACACATGTAACACACTTGGAAATAAGGCTACATCTACACTACAGGGTTTTTGAGCAAAAACCAGTGGCGCATCCACACCACAAGTGCATTTTTGTGCAAGAAAATTTACAGTAGAACGGCAGAACAGAGGGCTTTTTGTGGTATAGGTATACCTCTTTCTACGAGGAATAATTCCTTTTTGCATAAGAGTTCTTGTGCAAAAAGGTGTGTTTGGACACTCAACAGGGGTTTCTTGCGCAACAAGAGCCTATCGGAAAAAGCACAGGTGCTGTGATGGCCATAGTCATCATTTGAGTTTTTATTTTGATTGTAATTGTTCTAGGATTAACTGATAAAATATAACACAGCTTGGAAATAAATACCCACCTTTTTAGTTACTTTACACTGTACCAACTATAGTTCATTAGTCACTCAACACTTTTGCTTTACACTTTTTGTGTATTTCTTTATCCACTGAAGACTCACAGATTTCTTGCATCTGTTAGTTCGCTGTTTGTTGCTGGGTTTTTTTGGAGCTGTGGTGAAGAATTGTATTGATGGGAGAAACTGTCAGTAATGTAACTGTAAAGTTATAGTCAATGTAAGGAAAGCTTCAATAACAACTGTAGTGTTCAGCTTCAAGAAAAATGAAAATACGCATTTTTATTTGTTATTAACACTTATCTAATTACCACTGAAATGACACTCTATTTATCTAACAGAAAAGGAAATTAATAGAGAAAGGTCAGCCATTATCCCTTGACCAGAATATAACCGGCTGTGAAATCTTTTAGAGCTGTACATTGACTAACTTAATAGCTCTCCTAAGCATTCTTGAAAATTCAGAAAGGACTATCAACTTCTAATCTGCAGATGATATCTCTATCTGACTGTCAAAGATTTGAGCCTGAGACAGCTTATATGAATATTAAGGAAAGTTCAGAGAACTCGTTGCAATGTCATTGAAACAATGAAGGATCCATGCCAGTATCTAGGATTTCAAAATATCAGAAATGATAGAAAGTTTAAGGATTTCTTCTATGTATATTAATAAAGAAAACTGGAGGTACAAATGATTTGAAATTATGGGGACTAATACACAGAAAAAGGGAGAGAACTGCACTCAGTGGCAACCTACACTATTGTTAGAGAAGTTCATTGTCCACAGAGAGGAGGGATGTTTTCAGGAGCTCAGGCAATACACGAGGGTCTAGAGAAAGGGTCAGCAACCTAGGGCTCTTGAGCCAAATATGGCTCAGTACAGAACCAAATATGGTTCTTTTGTCATTCCCAAAATACATGCAACTTTTTAAATTAAAATGAAAAAATAATTCAAAAATGTAAAAACACATTACTCATGTCAAGATGGTCTTTTTTTTTGGGGGGGGGGCTATTTCGCCTTTAACCAGAGGTGACGAACCAGCTACATTCTGGCAGCTGGGGCACTCTGCTTGTTTAAAGTGCCATCTGAGGACACACTGTAGGGGACGCATATACACTTCTGGTTGGGATAGCGAGAGGAACTGGCAGTGGCAGATGCCTCCATCTGTCTGTGGATCATGGCTCTAGCCCGCATCTGACTGCCACGGTCTGTCCCCAGCTGCCATGCTCCTGGGGCACACTCCACAGCCCAGCCCTGGTGACCCCGTGACTGCTGCAACAGTTAGGCTGGCTCGGGCTCTGGCTGTGGCAGTCTGGCCAACAAGGCACCAGTCGGGGCCCAGCCCCCATCTGGCCACAGCATCTTGCCCCCAGCCCTGATCCTGGGGCAAGCCCCACAGTCTGGCTCCCATCTGGCAGCAGAAAGGGCTGGTGGAGGCCCTGCTCCAGCTGCAGCATGGGTAGGAGGGAACGCCATGATCTGGCTGTGATGATCCTGGCCTAGCCCCTCATCCAGTCACTGCTGCCCAAGTGCAGCAGTCCAGCCCCAGCCAGGTAAAGTAATCCGGCCCCCGGGTCCCCCACGTACTCTATTTCCCACCCCCAGCACCCTGCCCTGCCTCCTGCACCTGCCACACAACCCCAAATCCCTGCCCTGAGCCCTTCATACACGCCAACCCTCACTCCTGCACCCCCCACTTCTACAAACTGCACCCCAGCTACTGCAGAAGTCCCGTTAAATAAAGTCTGTGAGTACAATCTTTCATTTATGCTACTAATCATCATGTCAAATATCAATAATATTAAGTGGTATATTTTCAGTCAAATGGGCATTCTTACATGGCTCTTTGTTAACCACTTGTTCTGAATTTTGATGTAGTTTGGCTCTTTGGTTTGAAAAGGTAGCCAACCCCTGGTCTAGAGGCTGGAGTTCACTTTCCTGCCCTATGACAGCCTTCCCTTCTGACCTTGGGCAAGTCATTAAGGGCAGTGGAATTACCTCCCCACCTGACTCCATCCCACCTCTAACCTAAGGACCCCCATGCTCTTCCCCTTCCCTCCCCATCCCATGTTACCTGGGAGGAGCCTGGGGGCAGTACAAAACTGGTAGGACCTGCTGGCAGTTCTGCTGCTTTCCCTGCTCAGCCCCTGCCATCAGGGAAAGGAGCAGAAGCCCCAGCCCTTCCACAGAGCTATACAGCAGTGGTTCCCAAACTTTTCGGCATCATGCCCCCTTTGTGATTTTTGAGAAACCCTCAACCCCCTCCTCCCCTGCCCCATAGCAGCAAAACTTGTTGAGCAAAAAAAAAAAGGAACTGACTGGGGCTGAAAAACAAAAATAGCAGCAAAACTTAGGGGGAGAGGATTGACGGTGGGGGTTGGGGCTGGGTTGCCTTGTGCCCCCCCTGGAATTTCTTCACGCCCCCCCAGAGGGGCACGACCCCCAGTTTGGGAACCCATGCTGTACCGCTTCCATGTCCCATCCCCCTTCCCCACACTCCATTCTTCTACAGGGCTGGTGCTGTACAGATGAAGCCAGAGGAGAGGCTGGGCAGGAGGATGGAGGTGGTATGGTGTCTTTCCAATATGTTGTACCATCTGGTTCAGCTTACTGGACCTTGCTGGCCACTTTCTTGCTGGTATGGCATACCGGGCCTTACTGGCTTACTTTTATCTCTGCATGGTTCTCAAAAAGGGGTACATGTACCCAGGGCATATGCACAAGTATCTCTGGGGGTATATCAGCTTATCCAGATAGTTGCTTAATTTTACCACAGGCTACATCAAAAGCATTACTGAACTCAGTAAAAACTAATATTTCATACAGAAAATGATGTTTAGACTGCTCTGTATACTATATACTGAAATGTAAGTGCAATATTTATAATCTGATTGACCAATTTTACAATTATATGGTAAAATGAGAAAGGAAGCAATTTTTCAGGAATAGTATGCTATCGCACGAGTATTTTTATGTCTGATTTTGTATGCAAGTAGTTTTGACTGGTGTACCCCGAGTTTCACCTCACTTAAAATCAGACTCCTGAAAAGGGTGAGAGCCACTGACTTAGAGCTTGTCCACCCTGGGAAACTCTGACAAATTAATTATCGAAAGGCTTGTCTTCACTGCCACGAAGACTGATGCTGCAAAAGTTGATCTTCCAGAATTCATTTTAGAGGGTCTAGTAAAGACCTGCTAAATTGAATACTGATGATGCCCCCATCAACCACCAGTACTCCTCACAGTTCTCCCAATGATCTCCCGCTGTGGGACCACCCCAGAAAATCGATGTAAGGTATGTTGATTCCAGCTATACAATTGTATAGATGGAATTGCATATCTTACATCAATTCTTCTCCACCAGTGTAGACCTGGCCTAAAGGTGTGAATTAAAAGTGAATTAATTAAATTTAATTTCATTTAATTTCGGTGTGGACATTTATTCAGAATTAAAGTGGCCTTCATTCAGTTTAGCTTTAATTTTAAAATAGCTTTAATTCAGTTCATTTTTATGCAGTTTAATCCAGTTTGAGTTCACACTTTTAGTTATTTTGGATTAACTTTCCAAAGTGTCTCTGTGCAGACAAGTTCTTAGCCTTTCTGTGCCTTGGTTTGCCATCTATAATATGGGAGTAATAATAGTTCCTTATCTCACAGAGGTGTTGTGGTGATGTATACTTTAAAAGATTATGGAACACTCCTGCATTTTGTTAATAGGAGCCATATAAGAACCTAAAATGGAAACAGAATTGCACATTTTGAATATGAAGTTGAGATTATAGAGGAGGTCATTAAATAGAACACATTGTGTCTGTATGTGCTTGAGAATCGCCAGAAGACTTGCATAATGTGGCACGCAGAAAGCACTTAGAAGGGCTCGTTGGTTTGGATTTAAGACTAATCAATCTGCCAGGGCACAGATCCACCATTCTAGCGCACATAGCATATTGTATCTTTGAGGTTACATTAGTAGCGGCAGAGTGACTCTGTGGCTAATTTTTGGCCAAGGAAATGGATTTATTTTTCATCCAGCCCTCATGGCATTGTCATTAAGGAAATCATCTGTAAACACCTGGAAGGTGGCAAGGTGATAGGGAACAGCCAGCATGGATTTGTAAAGAACAAATCGTGTCAAACCAATCTGATAGCTTTCTTTGATAGGATAATGAGTCTTGTGGATAAGGGAGAAGCGGTGGATGTGGTATACCTAGACTTTAGAAAGGCGTTTGATATGGTCTCGCATGATATTCTTATCAATAAACTAGGCAAATACAACTTAGATGGGGCTACTATAAGGTGGGTGCATAACTGGCTGGATAACCGTACTCAGAGAGTAGTTATTAATGGTTCACAATCCTGCTGGAAAGGTATAACAAGTGGGTTCCGCAGGGGTCTGTTTTGGGACCTGCTCTCTTCAATATCTTCATCAACGATTTAGATATTGGCATAGAAAATACGCTTATTAAGTTTGCAGATGATACCAAGCTGGGAGGGTTGACTAATCTGAAGGATAGGGTCATAATTCAAAATGATCTGGAAAAATTGGAGAAATGGTCTGAGATAAACAGGATGAAGTTTAATAAAGACAAATGCAAAGTGCTCCACTTAGGAAGGAACAATCAGTTTCACACATACAGAATGGGAAGTGACTGTCTAGGAAGGAGTACGGCAGAAAGGGATCTAGGGGTTATAGTGGACCACAAGCTGAATATGAGTCAGCAGTGTGATGCTGTTGCAAAAAAAAGCAAACATGATTCTGGGATGCATTAACAGGTGTGTTGTGAGCAAGACACAAGAAGTCATTCTTCCGCTCTACTCTGCGCTGGTTAGGCCTCAGTTGGAGTATTGGTCCAGATCTGGGCACCTCATTTCAAGAAGGATGTGGAGAAATTGGAGAGGGTCCAGAGAAGAGCAACAAGAATGATTAAAGGTCTAGAGAACATGACCTATGAAGAAAGGCTGAAAGAATTGGGTTTGTTTAGTTTAGAAAGGAGAAGATTGAGGGGGGACATGATAGCAGTTTTCAGGTATCTCAAAGGGTGTCATAAGGAGGAGGGAAAAAAACTTGTTCATCTTGGCCTCTGAGGATAGAACAAGAAGCAATGGGCTTAAACTGCAGCAAGGGAGGTTTAGGTTGGACATTAGGAAAAAGTTCCTAACTGTCAGGGTAGTCAAACAGTGGAATAAATTGCCCAGGGGAGGTTGTGGAATCCCCATCTCTGGAGATATTTAAGAGTAGGTTAGATAAATGTCTATCAGGGATGGTCTAGACAGTATTTGGTCCTGCCATGAGGGCAGGGGACTGGACTCGATAACCTCTCGAGGTCCCTTCCAGTCCTAGTATTCTATGATTCTATGATTGTCACAGTTTGGAGGCAAAGATTTGTCCTTTATTAATTGATATGAGGAAGATGGAGGAGCGGGCCTTTTAATCAGGCTAAAAACAATCTTCAAACTATGTATTCAAACAAGACTTAAAGTCCTGGCCTGCACTAGGAAATTAGTTTGGTATAACCACATTGCTCAGAGGTGTGAAAAATCCACACCCTGGAGCAACATAATGAAACTGACCTAACCCCCAAATGCAGACAGCAATAGATTGACAAGAAAATTCTCCCATCAATCTAGCTACTGATTTTTAGGGAACTGGACAGAAGAAACATTCCTGTCAGCATAGGTAGCATCTTCACTGAAGTGCTACAACAGCGCAACTGCAGAGGTGCAGATGTGACACACCAGCGGTAGTTGGTAGCTGTCTAAACTGGGCTGCCCTTTATACTGCTTTCCTACTGTAGCCTGCTGTCAGGACTGCTCCCAAAACAGCCTCCAGAATACAAGTCACTCCAAGTCCCAGATTAAAGGGCAGGGGTGGCAGAGCTACTCACAAGTCTAGAATGTACACTGGGTATATCACAGTAGCCAAGCCCTAACATTGTGACTCCTGTTCAGACTGATGGAATCTCTTAAATTTAGAAAGCAGCCAAGCATTCATTTTTTATCTGCATTAGGTTTGCAAGCCACTTTGCTAAAGTTCTCTCAATAGCTATTCAGTCTTTTGGGCTCATTTACAATGTCAGTCTATTTTGTTCAGGGTTTCATTTTTTAATGCAAGTAATGGAATCTAAGGAGGCTATAGATTTCAGAAAAATGCATATAACTGAAGTGTAAGAAAGTGGATGCCTCCATTTGTGAATAGGACAATTACAGCCAGGAGCTATTTTATGCAACATAGTTTCACATGCATGCTAGTGCTGGTTAAACACACACACAATGAGGTAAATTAAATAATAATCATTTGGTAAGCTCTGTTCTATGCATAATTATTTAAGATTTGAATATTTACAAATTTTTAGATAAAACAGTTACTCTTTTATTAGATAATTGAGAATTTCCTTGGATTGGGGTATACATTTAGAAGCTTAATGAACAAACTGTATTAGAAAGTGGTATTTTAGATAGGCTATCATGTATAAAAACATTCAAAATAAATTATCTTCTATTTTAAATATATTTGAGTTCAAGATTTTTTTTATCTTACCTGTCAATTGAATGTGTTTAAACTTTGATATGCTACTAGTAAGTCTTTCAGATGAATCTCTTTCAAGATTAAAATGCAATTCTTCTGAGTCACCCATACAATTAAATGGGATCATAATCTTTCTTTCCCTTCAAAGGACTAAGACCTATAATGAAAACTTCTTCCTAAGGTGGCACACCTTTTAAACAAATAAATATTTAACTCTATTTTGGAGAAAAAAAATACATTGATTCCTTGCTTTAATTCAATTGGTCATGACTTTTTGGGAAAGTAAGGATGTTAGTGGGGAAAAAAACCATATAGGAAAATAACCATAGAGAAATATCTGTCAGGGAATGATCTATAAGATACTTGATCCTACCATGAGTGTGGGGGTCTGAACTTGATGACCTCTCGAAGTCCCTTCGGGCATGTGTACACTGGGGAGTTATTTTGAAATAACAAGCTGTGCGTCCACACTACTAAGCCTGTTATTTCAAAATAAGAGGGTATTATTTCGAAATAATAACTCCTGCTTGTGAAGAGGAATAATCTTATTTCAAAATAGTTATTTTGTAAGTTATTATTTTGAAATTATTTATTTCAAAATAACCTGGTAGTAGACACATAGCCTTCCAGTCCTATGATTCTATATCACATCATTGACCTGACCTAAGCCGATCTTAAAAATCGCCAGGGATGGGGATTCCACAGCCTCCCTAGGCAATTTATTCTAGAGCTTAACCACCCTGACAGTTAGGAACTTTTTCCTAATGTCCAATTTAAACTGCCCTTGCTACAATTTAAGCCCATTGATTCTTGACCTCTCATCAGATGTTCAGGAGAATTTTTTTTCCCTCCTCACCTTGTAACAAACTTTTAGGTACTTGAAAGCTGTTTTCATAACTTTTACAGAGGCAGACATTTTTTTTGAGTGATTCTGATTTTCCTCCTCTATCAGAGATCCCATAGAGTCCTGCTGACAATTACTCTTCTCACTTCAAGGTGGTGGTGTTTAGAATTTTGAAGCATTTATTTATTACCCTTTCTTTTCAATGTGTTGGTGAAGTGTCATAGAAAACTCCTGTGTCTATGTATCTGTGGAAGAAGGCGAGATGTTTTGGGCTCTGTGCAATGTACTACATGATATCCAATGGTCTTTTTTCCCCATCAAATCTGGATTGTCCACTGTTTCTCTTTTTCCAGTCTATGGCCATGGTGAATTCTTGAGTGTAATGGGCTAAGGCGGAGTCTAGGCAAGATTGCATTGATGCTGATTGATTGAGGGATGGCTCTAGAAAGAATAATGGGGATGATGGCTATTCCCCCACTGCTAAGAGGTTTTGACATCCTTGTCTTCTAATATAGTTATGTTATTCTTGATTGTTGCTGCAGTCTCACATAGTTTTGTTGCTCCATAGTTCTGCTACACTTCCCAGGGATACCCAGGGTCGTGAGGCACTTTACTGCGACCTGCCTTTAGCATAAAGTGGCCTTGGTCTGTGCCTGCCATGGGTCAGATCCCCAACTCCCCCAGCCATAGCAAAACAAGCACTTTTTGTTAGGCCTCTCAGGCTCCACTGTCATTCTAAAGTTTAGGGATTGGCACATCCCAATCTTTGAGGCCTCCAAGTGTCTCTCTGGAATGTCTACGTCTTGGTCCAATGAACACACTCAGTACTCATGGAGTCACAGCATCGAAAGAAGCAGTAGACACCAGCTTTACCAGTATCACCTCAGATCACCACTCTACTTAACACAAAACACTTAGACGTTTATAGTGCAATCAAGTATAAGTTTAGTTAACAAAGTATATTCAAGTGGTAACAAGCAGCAGTATTGGAAACAAGTATCTGCATATAAAGTAAAATCATAGCAAGCATTCTAAAGTCTAGACTTAACAAGATACTCATAAGCTCATCCAAAACCCTTGCAGTCTTTACAGCCAGGCTGGTTTTGACTCTCCTTTCATGAAGCAAGCACACTGTGGATACATCTACACTGCGAATTCTTGTGCAAGAAGATATGCAAATGAGGCGTGGCGATGAATATCGCCGTGCCTCATTTGCATACCTAATGAGCCACCATTTTTGCGCAAGGGGAGATGTAGCCTGTCAGTTTCCCTCGTAGGTGAAGAATTTAGTGTCCTAATGCACTATAGGATATACTAGACCAATCCTTTGTCTTTACACATAAGGAAGACAGTCCCTGGTGTTTATTTCATCCTGTAGATTTCTGCTTTTTTCAATTTCATAGCCATTCCATTCCCACTTCGGTCAGTATACAGTAAGGTATGCAATACACAAATGGCCAGAGAGATAGGTGTCAGTTATCTCTTGCCTGAAGGGAATATCTTTGAGGTATGCCACTTCCTGATGACTTGCCTTAACTCCAAGACCTTACAACCATAATTTTCAAAAATTCCTTACATATTATCTGTAAATACTTTTTGCAAGGATTGATGACCAGAGTTTCTAATGACATTGTAAAGACCACCCTATTAACTATAATGCAGATATTTGACCCGAAGGATTTCTGTAAAACAATATGCACCGACGGAATCATGTGTTTGCTGGCACCAATGATATCCTGAGTGTCAACGTACCTCAGTCGGTCAGAGCTAAAAATGCCACATTCAGGATAAAATGCTGAGACATAGGGCAGACTCATTGCAGACTGGTGGTTTGTTTGCTAGATTATACCAAGCCAGTAACAAAATGGGAACTTGTTTTCATCACATTGGTTAACTGGAAGCCAAAACTACAGTCTCCTTAGACACCCCAACCCTGGGCTCACCACCCAAAAACTGGACTTCATGATGAGGCATTACTGATAACCCGTTTAATGAGAAACAGGTCCTTCCAATATCAAAAGATCAACCACTTAATCCAGGTCAATGTATAACTCAGATTTTAACCAATAATCACTTTCATGCCAGTCCTTTAGTAACTAAAAATTAAAGGTTTAATAATAAAAGAAAAGAAGAACAGAAATATTAATGGCTAAACATACAAGTGACTATTTAGTGTTCATAGATCAGGATCACAGCTATGATGGAATAAATCGCTAGCTTGCGAATATCTCTCTAGAATTACCCACAAACATACTGAGGGTTCATCAGCAGGGCTGTTCCTATCAATGATGGTTCCCTACATAGCCCAGCACCAGCACCTCACCCACTGGGGAAAAGGCAACTCAGGGGGGAGTCTGTAGGGGCAGAAGTTGTGAGGGCAGAGGGTTACCTACTTTCCTGGACTGGATGCCATTTGCTGCAATGGTGTCTGGTCCCTCCAGTTTGGGAGATTGGCAGCTCTGGAGCAGGCCAGAGGGAGGCTCATCTGCAGGTGGGAGGAGTAGGAAGCAGAGAGCGGTATGAGCATGAGCTGGAGGAGCAGAGGGCAGCTGAGCTGCCAGCCAGAGAGAAAGGGCACTTTGAAGGGAAAATCACTTCTCTCCAGCTGCTGGCTGTGAGGCCACACCCTTCTCCTCTGGTGTCTTGCAGCCCACTTTGGCTTTCCCTTATACCTATCTATTTGTCCAGGGTGTTGCTAAAATGTGGAGAGGCATATTTTAGATGACTATTTATCCTGACACATTTTCAGTAAATATTTGTCCTCTGATCCGTTACATAGACTTTAGGAGTGAGATACAGTTTAGTTTACAATCACACATTACTAACCTAGGGAATATGTACAGTATCTTGTTCCAAAAGATTTCATGCTCTTTAAAGATGAATGAAATCCACTTTCCTTCAACATTCAGTTTTGACATTTCCAAAGATAAAATGTATCTCCGTTGGTATTATCTCACAAATATGTCTGACTATCCCTTTGGCATCTTTTTCAGAAATGTCAGATATCTAAGATCTGCATTGAGAGAGTATTTCTGTTACTATTTCAGAACACCAAAGAAGGTAGAGTATCAGTATAGAGAACAAAAAGAATGCAGGTGCACAAAAATGAAATAGAACTACAGTGATCAAAGGTCACATACATATTTCCTGTCGCAAAGTGCTTATTCCTTTGCATCCAACAGGTACATAGCACTTCTCATTCTGATAAGTTCAAACATATGCAGGGATCACTGCATCCATCACTGAAATGCAGCTATCTTTGGCCTGGAATGAAAAGCCGTTTACTATGGTGTAGCTATAGTGGGAGTTTAGATAGACAATACAATAATGCACATTCAAATTGTCCAGGACATTGAAGCTATAAACTACATTCTTGAGATTTTAAATGAAAAAATGATCAAGGCAGGCATTTACTGACTTAACACAAAAAAACACCTTCAGCAGCATGGTGCCACGTAACACCATACTTGAGCACTAGTTCAATATTTGCAGTAATTAGCACCCTTCTTAGTCAGTATGATCAACCTCAGTTTTGCAATATCTTGCCTTTTCTTAGGAAGTTTCTCCTTCTGTATTGACCACTTCTTTTGTTTTTGTTTGGAGCAGTGTGAATATGTTTTTTGTTTGGAGCAGTGTGAATAAGTTTGGATTTTTTGTTTGTTTGTTTGCTTGCTGATCCAAAGACATGCAAAAATGTGGTTTAGATCAAACTAAATGGTTTGTTTTTTGAGTTCTAACTTGAAATAAAATTGAAGCAAATTTCAAAAGGAAAATTCATTTTGAATCAGTAATTCATGAAATGAAAATGAAAATGTCAAAATGGAACTCTGAAATGTTTCCCTACCAAAACATTGGTGGTACATTCAACATACATTTGCAAAATATTTTGGTCAACCTCAATCTGCACTTTTTTTTTTTTTGACTGGGGAGAGTTTTGGCTTAAAAATGTCAAGCAGTTCTAGTATTGATATTCTTTAGAGTTCTCATATTCTATATTTGTCATCCAAGAGTTCTGAGGGAGTTTAAAATATGTTGTAGAATTAGTCACTGGTATATGTAACATATTCCTTAAACATGTCTCTGTTCCAAATGGCTGGTGGATAGCTAATGTAAGACCAATTTTTTAAAAAGGTTTGGAGGTATCCTGGCAATTATAGACTAGTAAGCCTAAATTCAGTACCATATAAAATGGTTGAAACTATAGTAAAGAACAGAATTATCAGACACACAGGTGACAATGGCATGTTGGAAGAGTCAACACAGCTTTTGTAAACTGAAATCATGCCTCACTAATCTATTAGAATACTTTGAGGAAGTAAAACAAACATGAGGGTAAGGGTGATCTACTGGATATAGGGTACGTGGACTTTCAGAAAATATTTGACAAGGTCCTTCATCAAAGGCTCTTAAGGAAGTAAGAAGTCATGGGACAAGAGGGAAGGTTCTTTCATGGATCAGTAACTGGTTAAAGGGTAGGAATGTATGGTCAGTTTTTACTGTGGGGAGAAGCAAATAGCAGAGTCCTCCATGGTTCCGTACTAGGAACATATTAATAAATTATCCGAAAAAAAAAGAAAATACAAAAATGTCAGATGAAATTCAGTGTTGATAAATGCAAAGTAATACACATTGGAATACATAATCTTAACTATACATACCAGAAGATGGGGTCTAAATTAGCTTTATCACTCAAGAAAGAGATCTTGGAGTCATCATAGATAGTTCTCTGAAGATATCCATTCAATATGCAGTAACAGTCAAAACAGCTTACATTCTTAGCACCATTAGCAGGTAGATAAGACAGAAAATATAATGTCTTTCTCTAAATCGACAATATGCCTACATCTGGAATATTGCATGAATCTCATCTCAAAACAATATTAACATTGGAAAAAGCATATAGATGGGGTACAAAAATGAACAGGGGTATGGAACAACTTCCATATGGCTATGTCTACACTACGTTTTTTGTCGGAAGAGGCAATGCAAATGAAGCACTGATTAGCATTTTCTTGCACTTCATTTGCATAATCTATTCTGATCCGTTTTTGCGCAAGAGGTTTTTGCGCAAGAACATGCAGTGTGAACGTGTCTGTTTTGCGCAAAAACCCCTCCCGGAGAGGCATAAGGATCTTGCGCAAAAAGAGATTTTCACGCAAAATGGACACATCCACACTGCATGTTTTTCCACAAAAACCTCTTGCACAAAAAAGGATCAGAATAGATTATGCAAATGAAGCATGAGAAAATGCTAATCAGCACTTCATTTGCATTGCCTCTTCTGATAAAACATGTAGTGTAGACATAGACTATGAGGAAAGATTTAAAAGATTAGCACTGTTTAGCTTAGAAAAGAGATGACTAATAGTGTTATTTATTCCTCACATAACACAAGAACTGGGGTTACCCAATTAAATTAATAGGCAATAAGTTTAAAATAAACATACAAATACCATGGGTAGTCCTGTGACACCTCAGAGACTAACAAAAATATATAGGCTCATGAGCTTTCATGGGCAAAATCCACTTCCTCAGATGAGTACAAAATATTATTTCACACAGCATATAGTCAGCCTATGGAACTCGTTACCAGGGAACTCTGTTAAGGCCAAAAGCATAACTGGATTCAACAAATTAGATAAGCTGATGGAGGACTATTAGCCAAGATGGTCAGGGATGGAACCCCATGCTCTGGGTGTCCCTAAACCTCTGACTGCCAGACATTGGGACTGGATGACAAGAGATGGATTACATGATAAATTCTGCTTTTCTGTTCATTCCTGCTGAACCATCTGGTATCGGCTACTATTGGAAGACTGAATATGGGACTAAATGGACCACTGGTGTGACCCAGTATTGCCATTCTTACGTTCTTATTGTTAATATTACTGGTCTTTTGAATTCTCAGAAAAGTACTGCATAAAAGGAAATAGCTATAGATTTAATATGCTGTGTAAAATATCCCATTAAAACCCACTACATTTTTCTGAAAGAATTTGAAATCTGACCTTTACAACTTTCCCCACTTTCCTTCTTTCTGCAGTGACTTAAGGTATAAATTACTGTGTAGGATATTACAATACAGTCTCAATCACACAAGATTTATTTTAACAGGATCAACAATATTGCCTGAAGACTTTTCATCGCTAATCCTTTCCTTAGTTATAATGCTTGAATAAGCTGAATCACATAAAAGCTTTTTTAAAAAATTACACAAAATAGAAACAACCACACAAGGAGAAGGTTAAATGTCTTGAAGGTGTAATGTCTTTACAACCAAATTCAGATTAAATGGAGGCTAGTTGTTTGTTTGTTTGTTTGTTTTTAAACCATCACTTGCAAGACACACAAGGCTACTTTTCCCATAGTTTAAGATGAGAAATGATCTCTCTGTGGTAATGTGTGTGCTCTACTTTCCAACAAGAAAAGATATCGGGGTTTTAAAGATTTATGGATATGTGATGAGTTGGTGATCTAGTGGGAATATGGAATGCTAGTAGGCAAAAGAGAATGGTAATTTAGGCAGAATTTTCAAACACAAGTAAGTGACGTAGAAACCTGTCCAATTTTCAAGTATTGATTTTCAGAGAGATTTAAGCTCCTAAATCACGCACACTTTTGAAACTTTAGCCTGTGTTTGATCAACTGTGAAAGCACGATGGAGATTTAGGGTGGGATTTGCAAAACTACTCAACCTTGACTTAACTATGCTTTCATTTAAATAAATTCTAAAACTCCCAATGGGACTTGACTTAGTCCAGTGCTGAGTACTCTTGAAAATCTCTCGGCAGAGTTTCTTCCTTTCTGAATGGGAAACTGACACCAAGCTGGGTTTCTCAGACTGCCTCAAGACTTTTATTTACATCTGGTTTATTAGCTTCTCAGAGGGCTAGCTGGGTTAGTCTGTATCTGCAAAAACAAAAAGGAGTCCTGTGCATCTTAGAGACTAACAGATTTATTAGGGCATAAGCTTTTGTGGGTAAAACCCACTTCATCAGATGAATTAGAGTGGAAAATATAGGCAGGGAACACTAAAAAAGAAGTTACTTGTCAATTGTAGGACCAATGTATATGAGGTTAATCAAGTCAAGGTGGATGTGACTCATTCATAGTAGTTGATGGGGAAATGTGAATATCAAGAGAGGGGAAACTGCCTTTGTAATGCATTAACCAATTTAGATCTTTATTCAATCCTAATTTGTTTGTATTCAGTTTGAAAATGAAATGCAGTTCAGCTGTCTCTTTTGTAATTGGGTTTTAAAGTTCTCTTGTAGAAGGATGACTACTTTTAAATCCACTACTGAGACAGTGTCTAGACTACAAAGAAAAGTCAGAAAATTTGTGTATCTTTTTCTGCTTTTCTTCTGAAAGAGGCTTTTCCAACATTTGGACCGTTTACACAGGGTCAAATGTCAGAAAAAAAGCCTCTTTCGGAACATCCCTTCTTCCTCGTAGAAAGAGGTTTACAGGGATGCCAAAAAAATGCATCTCCTTTTCTGAAAATTTTTTTTTTGGGAAAAGCAGATGCATTCCTTGAATGCAGCAGAGCTTTTCCAGGATACCTCTGGTATCCCGGAAAAACTCTACAGTCTAGACATACCCTGAATGTGCAGGGAGGTTAAATGTTTCGCTACAAGTTTATGTATGTTACCATTCCTGATGTCTGATTTGTGTCTATTTGAATGCATGGAACAGCCAACCACTGGCAGAGCAGGAAGCAGGAGGTGGACAGTGGGTAAGATATGGGAGGGACCACACTTGGTGGTTTGGGGAGGCTTAGCCATCTACTGCCTAAGATACCTGTCATCCAACAGCAAGAGAACTGGAAATCCAACTGAGTGAGTGTGTCCTTGCTGGAACATGGGAGTGGTGGGGAAGTAGGGGAATACAGATGCAGTAACCCCAAACAATGATTCTCCCCCCCTCAAAAAAATGGAGAAGCATATTGATGGAATATTCAAGTTTGAGTGTATGAATGGAGGTCAATTACAACTGTTCTTGTGTTTAAGTAGTTCAGAAACTTCATATCAATGACAAAATTAACTTACATAAGAACCCGCTGGCTAGAATGTGAGTCTGGTTGAAAAATTGAGAACACAAATTTGGGAGCCTTTTCTCTGATTTTTTTCTTTTATTTTAAATAGCACATGACATTTCATAGAAGTCTTTGAAAAATATTATTTTTAGAAACTTTCTACCCCTATATTCTATTTGTCTTTTCATTATGAAGGACATTTGCATGAAAATAGTATATTTTTTTCTTAAGAGTTCATCATCTATTGCAGCTTCCTTATCATTTGAAGTCATCTTAATCTTCACAATGGATTAATGTGGAAATCATTGTGATATCACAAAAGAAGGATTATGACTCCAGGTGGGGTATTCTTAAGGAAGAAAGACTCCGTTTCCATGCAAATGTGTTTAAAAATAAAGTACAAAGCTGAAGCAATACTGAATATAAAGTAAGGGTGGGCAAAGATTTTTGACTGGAGGTCACTCCAAGAATTTGGTAAGTGGTCAGTGGACATTTTTCTATATATTAATGGAGGATTGTGTGGGATCTGGGCTGGAGGTTGGGTGAATAAAGGAGTTCAGGATAACAGATTGGGGTGTAGAAGGTTTGCAATCTGGGAGCGAGTTTAGGTGAAGGAGAGGATTCTGACCTGGACAAGGGATGTAGGAGGGGAGGCAGGCTCTGGGAGGGAGTTGTGACCAGGTGCAGAGGTGCAGGGGGGTGCAGAGGGTTTGGGTTGTGACCTAGGGCTGGGAATTGGGGTATGGGAGGAGGTGGGGTATCAGGTGCAAGGTGTGGCAGGAGGCACTTACCCTAGGTTGCTCCTGACCTGCAGCCCAGTGGGACAGTCTGTTAGGCTCCTGGGTGGCCATACCCGTGTACACTGCTCAAAGCAGCCAGCTGCTAGATCCAGTGTGCGTGTCTTTGTGCACTATATGCCCCTGGGTTCTCCATACACTACCCCTGCCCACAGCACAATCCCTTGCAGCTCCCATTGGCCAGAAACTGACCAATGGGAGCTGCCTGAGCCATGCTTGTGGATGTACGCAGCTTGCAAAGCCCTCTCCCATGGTATGCACCATGCAGAGACACAAACTGGCTCCAGAAGCCAGTTGCTTTGAGCAGTGCAAGGGGTCAGGATGGGCATGGAGCCTGCCCATCGGTCCTGCTAGCCTATATTACATTCCACAGGATCATTACAGGCCAAATATTTGGCAGGCTGGAAGTGGCCTGTGGACCATATTTTGCCCACCCCGATCTAAAATATTGAAAAAAAAACGTTCAGAATTTTTGCAGGAGATCTAACTGTGATATTGTTACATTGAATAATATCTGAAATCATGAGCTCTTCTGTTGCAGTCACTAGGGCTACTTGTATAATGAGGTACCTAGTATAAGGAAAGGTATTACAATCTGGCCATAAACCATTAGGAAGTGCTTTTCAGGTCAATAAAATGCTCTTTCTTTGCCTATATTTTTCTATGGGTTTTAAATTAATCCCTCTATATATTTTAGAGTATGTCTGTGTGTCTGTCTGCGAGTCTGTCTGTTCAAGAAGTCCTTCTAAATGGTAAGAGCTAGGGCCACCAAATTTGGTATGCAGCTTCCTCTTCTCCTAACTTAAAGCAATGTCAGGGTTTGGTGGTGCAAGGACAAGCAGAAGTCATGGGAAAAGGACTATTTTCCATAACATGCTGTTTGGAGGGGCGTGATATGAGAGTGGCCACTGGGGTCAGTGAGCCCACAGGGCAGAGCTATCCTGCAGAGTGTCCACCTGGGGGCAGCTGTACCACCAAGGGAGTGACTAGCAGGGCTAGTATCAGAAGGGTAGCTGTGTTAGTCTGGATCTGCAAAAGCGACAAGGAGTCCTGTGGCAGCTTCTGTATTGGAGCATAAGCTTTCGTGGGCAAAGACCCACTTTGTCAGATACATGTAGTGGAAATTTCCAGAGGCAGGTATAAATATGCAGGCCAGAATAAAGCTAGAGATAACGAGGTTAATTCAGTCAGGGAGGGTGAGGCCCACTTCTAGCAGCTGATCTGGAGGTGTGAACACCAAGTGAGGAGAAACTGCTTTTGTAGTTGGCTAGCCATTCACAATCTTTGTTTAATCCTAAACTGATGGTGTCAGATTTGCAGATGAACTGTAGCTCAGCAGTTTCTCTTTGAAGTCTGGTCTTGAAGTTTTTTTGCTGTAGGATGGCTACCTTTTTTTTGCTGCAGGTTGCACTAAGGTACAACCGCATTTGCTCCAACCCCTCAGACAGAGACCAACACCTACAAGACCTTAGTGCTTGGCTATAGACGATGGATCGTGTGGTGTGTCCAGGATGGAAGCTGGAGGCATGAAGGTAGGCATAGCAATGCCCCTCTGCTATATACATCGGCCAAACTGGACAGTCCCTACGTAAAAGAATAAACGGACACAAATCAGATATTAGAAATTGCAATGTACAAAAAACCTGTAAGAGAACATTTCAATCTCCCTGGACTCACAGTAGCAGATTTAAAGGTAGCCATCCTGCAGCAAAAAAACTTCAAGACCAGACTTCAAAGAGGAACTGCTGAGCTACAGTTCATCTGCAAATTTGACACCATCATTTTAGGATTAAACAAAGACTGTGAATGGCTAGCCAACTACAAAAGCAGTTTCTCCTCACTTGGTGTTCACACCTCCAGATCAGCTGCTAGAAGTGGGCCTCACCCTCCCCTGACTGAATTAACCTCATTATCTCTAGCCTTATTCTGGCCTGCATATTTATACCTGCCTCTGGAAATTTCCACTACATGCATCTGACGAAGTGGGTCTTTGCCCACGAAAGCTTATGCTCCAATACATCTGTAGTCTCTAAGGTGCCACAGGACTCCTTGTCGCTTTAGCAGGGCTAGAGCTCTGCTATCTTGCCTGACAGCACACCGGGTAAGTAGACCCCTGACCAAAACCATTCCCCCCCCTGGCCCTTGGTCGCTGTGAGGCTGGGAGAAAGAAAATTCCCCTGGCGGCTGGGAGGGGACTAGGAGAGAGAAAATGTCCCTGGTGGCGGTGGGTGGGGGAGGTGCTGGGGGGAGAGAAAAGGCTCGTGCTGGATGGAACCCTGCACCCTGAGCCCTTCCTCACCCCTCAACCCTCACTCTGGCACCCCACCTCCAGCCTCGTGCATTACTCCCTCCACATCCCCATGGCACTGCCCTGAGTCCTGCACACCCTGCAATGCCAGCTTCCTGCCCTTAAGGACCCAGGCAATGCTGGGTAAATCTGCTAGTATTAATAGAAACATCTCTTTTGAAGACAATCTTTTGTTTCTTCCAGGAAAGCAGACACCCATGCCAGGCCTCTGGGCAAGGTTGAGGGGAGCCAGCTCTGTATTCCCTGAAAGGGTGGAGCCTCGGACAGAAATGGTGGGACTTGAGGCAGCCAACCCTCAGCACTGCCCAGAGCACACCACTCTGCCCCCTCAAACCTTAGAGCCAACTGGAGTGCATTGTGCATTGCTCTGGTGGTGATTTAAAGGGCCCATGGATCCAGGCACTGCTACAGTAGCAGTGGTGGCAGCTGGGACCCCATGACCTTTAGAATTGTTGGACCCCAGAACAATTGTCCCCATTACTTCCCTCTGTCAGGGGACCTGGTTTCCTCCCCACCCACCCACACACACACCTGCAGAGTAGCTGATTGTGTAATAACTCTGCATGCATGGTCATTGCGATTTTGTGGGAGGCATCACTATTGTTGAGTTCCTTTAATGCAAATCTCTAAGGTTATGTCTACACTAACTAATAACTAGCGTTGTTTCGAAATATTTAATTTCAAAATAGTTATTTCAAAATATCTTATTTCGAAATAACGCGTCTACACACAAAATGCATTTCGAAATAGCTTTTTGCTATTTCGAAATAGCACGTCCACACTGATTGGATGCTGAATGGCATTTAAGGGCAGCCGGAACTGGTTCTGGCAGGGCATCAGGTCAGAAGTTACCTTGTGGCCAGGGCAGCCAGCAGGGCACCCTGGGAAGGGCTGGAGGCTCCCTATTTCGAAATAAACATCTACACAGTGCTCATTTCAAAATAGCAGTTTCGAAATTGGCGCTATTCCTCATGGAATGAGGTTTACCAATTTCAAAATAAGCCCTTTGCTATTTCGAATTAATTTCAAAATAGCAGTTGGCTTGTGTAGACACTAGGAAAGTTATTTCAAAATAATGGCTGTTATTTTGAAATAACTTTGCTGTGTAGACATACCCTCAAGGATCTGGTACTAATAACTGTACCAGTTAATAATGTACAGTGCATGCAGTTCTACTATGGACATTGTATCTGGTTCCCCATTTCCATTGAACTGGATAATGTCTCAATAGAATGCTTAGGAGAAATGTTGCTTTTATTCCTCAAACTTCTATTGAAATCAATGCGATTTTTAAAACTTGCTTTACATTATCTCTGTGTCTGAATGGATAAGATAAACAATACAATCTTTATACCATTACAGACTTTATATTGATCAAAAAATAAAACGAGTGCAGGAATAATAAGAAAAATAGGAAATTGAATATATAATATAGTATGCCGTTGTCACTGATTTTTTGGTATTCAGTTCATTTAATTTCATACACTGTCTTCTTCCCTGTTCTATAATCTTGATTCTATTCCTTTTGTTATTTAGAAATGGTTTCTGCATCTTCCCCACCCCATTTTATAAAGAATTTTACATGTTTATAGCTGTCAGTTACTGATAAGTCTGTATTGCATTTTCATATAAGCAGTTCCATCACTTCTTTCTAATATTTTAATATTTACGTAGCTGTTTTATGTTGAGAAAACAGGTAATAAACATTTCAAGTGCTGGGGAATTTTTCTCTTAGAGATTTCGTTACATAAACTGCAAATAGAACACTTCAGTATTTCCATTTTTAATAGTTCCATATCAAGCCTGAAATTTCCAATATAATATGAGCCTTTCCATCCTAGATTGCTTCTGTTCCTTCGTTCGCAGCTTATGCGCTATGAACAGCATAGGTAGTGAGATCAGAATATGATATATGCACCTCTGACACCCAAGGGGAAAAAAGTCACAGCATTTTAGCCTCCAAGGGTACGTCTAGACTACAGGCCTCTTTTGAAAGAGGCTTTTTCAGAAGAATCTTTCTAAAAAGCCTCTTTTGAAAGAGAGCATCTAGACTGCAACCACTTCTTTCGAAAAAGAGAGTCTGGATGCTCTCTTTCGAAAAGGCCTTATTTGCATTCAAGAACACCTTTTTTCCAAAGTGCTCTTTCAAAAAAAGGCATTCTTCCTTTTAAAATGAGGTTTACCGCGGTCGAAAAAACCCGCGCGTTCTTTCGATTTAATTTCGAAAGAACGCAGCGGCAGTCTAGATGCAAGGGAAGTTTTTTCAAAAAAAGGCCACTTTAAAAAAAAAAAAACCTATAGTCTAGACACACCCTTAGAAAGAAAGTCCAGTCAGAGCTCTCAATACACTAGTCATTTCTCTTCCCTGGTCCTTTCCTCTACTAGGCATTTCCCCTAAGATTTCCCATTCTTGTGCAGCTTCACTGCTAGTTGTATCAGCAAGAGTACTAATACAGACAAGGCACTGGCAGCTGGCAGTTTTTCTATTCCCATGTAATTTTTAATCACCCTGGGAGCTTACCAACTTTCTAATTTTCTCCAGCTGCCAACAGCCTCAAAAAGCCATTCCATCGAACTGAGAAATCAGCTGGGACTAAGGAAACTCTTGCTAAACCTTTTATGATGGAGGCCAGGATTGAGGGTAGCTTTTTAGCACCTGAGGATTCACCTATACAGGGGGAAAATCTACTAGTGATTAGTTATGCTGGATTGGGGCCCATTACTGACCTATCTGACCAATGTATGGTCTTGTAAATTAACAGGCAGTGTTTGTGGAACTTGGAAGTGTGACCTATCGCCATGGTATTAGATATCTTTTAGTGGAAGTGCCTGGCTTGTCCAGAGAGTCTCGAACTTCTTTAATTGTTCTTTATTGTCTCCTCCAGCTCTCTGCCTTCCATGACATTTTTACCACTTTCAGCCACCTTAGCATATATAGTAGGAAAACAGATTCATTCCCAGCTGCCCTGTTCTTACATTCCTAGGATGGGTTCTAGGTGAACCCCCCACGGGGCAAACATCACACTGGTAGTTTTCTGGCTCAGAAATCCCAAGAGACCCTTCCCAGCCAGCCGTGTATCCAAGAAGTGTCCAGCAACGCCTGCCTGTGTCTGGAATCTTGTGTGAAATCCTAGCTTGTACCTTAGCTTGCAGTGCATGGCTGTGAGGTAAACCTGGATCAATAGTCACACAATACCTTTTAATAGTTCTCTGACTGCAAGATTATATAATATCACTGCTTTCTATGGGGCTTTTTACATTGGGTAACAATCATGACCAATGAGACTTAATGGCTAGCCATTTCCCTCTTTTCTAATAATGGTTATAGCTGTACTACCTCTGCAAGGCAGATAAGTTTTGGGAACATATTTTGTCATTCAAGTAAACAGATAGGACAAATACAAAAGACGTGGATTTATTGAATTTAAAAGGTGCTGTTTGTACATGTTTACTTTACCCAGTAAAACAGCACTTTAAATTGTAATTATATACTATCACCATACAATGTTATGGGATTCACTTTTTCTCAGGTCAGAAGCCTCCCCTTCCCCTGCAATGTCTTAACTCATTGTCCTTTCTCTCACTCTGGGGCTCTTCTCATTCCAGGAGCTGCAGCTTGCTCTCTGTGACTTGGCCCGCCGGCCACGTTACTCTGTGGTTTCTCCAGACAGGATATAGTGTCTCACTGGACCTGTTGTCAGCTACCCACAATTCCAGGGTCCATCCTGGGGATCCTACTTCACATAGTCAAGGTCTGCACAGCCCCCAGCATGACTGCTTTCTCCCTGGGCTACTTCCTACTCCATCCTCTATGGACTTTCTTATCTACCCTTCTCCCTTCAGGATATACCCTTCCATCAGGGCCAGACTCCCAGGGTTCTGTTCTTTCCCTGGATTCTCTCATTCTCTCTCCAATGCACTGAGAATGACTGACTGAAGACTTCCTCACTGCCACACTTTCTGTTGCCAGGTTCCTGGTTTTATACTAGCCCAGCACACACATGCACAATGGAGCTTCATCTTCCATTCAGGGTTTGCTTCTCCAATATAGTCCCCTAATGTGTGGCCTAATTCACTTTCTCATCCTCCTTAATCCCATTACAATGTAGTTTTAACTGCCTTTGCTTTCACTTTGCAAATGTCTTTATTGTGGCATTGGAGATATATGTTATAAGGCCAATCAGACTTGTCCAGATGACATAGTATCTTTCTGTTCTCACCCTTTATTATAAATGCCTACTGACCTCCCCAGAGGGAAGAAAATGCATAATGTATCATTTATGACCTGTTGCATATATAGGTTAGTTTATTTTTGTATGAATGAATTTGAATGTTACTTAAAATAATACTATTTCTTTGGAATTTGATTTTAGAAAGCTGATCTTTATTAATTTTTTGTCACTTGGTTTTTCTCTCCTGCAGTGTGATGTTTGATCCGTTTGTTCGGTGAAATGGAAACAGTAATATTTTTAAAATAGAGAAGTGTATTTACTTGCAGCTTAACAGATAAGACAGTGTTCATTAACTGATTGCCTTATTCTAAAATTAACCCAAATTTCATGTAAGTTACCAAAAAAAACCCAAAACAAAACAAAAACAAAAACCTTGTATCATGCCGATTTTGTGCAGTACTACTATTTAACAGTGTAGGTTTCTAGGGCTTGAAATGAAACGCTTGATCAAAATAGGGATGTTTGGAGCAAGTGCAATTTAAAAAGGGGCAAAAATAAGGAAAATTAAATACAATCACAAACAATGAAAGGTATAGAATAGTCAGGAGTGTAAATTATATTAGTTTCTGTTGCAATGTATGGCGTTTGAGTGTAAATCATATCAGCTGAAGCTGACACTGACCTTGCTCACATTACAAATTATTGCAAGACGTGTAACGATGATTTCATTATCACATCATTCTTGGACTGATTTTCCATTATACAGGGAACAAAAGAGTTTTTATCAGTTTCAAGCTTGAGAGAGTTTGTCCTCCATCTCATTTTTCTAATTTTATAAAAATATGTATTGATGGACAAAACAAAGAATCTCATTCACTATAGCCTATGTATTTATTGTTTTCATAAGTATCTTAAGATAGACTCTAAAATAAGAGTTACACACAAAGCCTACATCTATATACAGTGCTATTTTGGGAAACTGGAGGTATCCTAAAATAGCTATCCCATGTCTTAACAGCACACCTGTTATTTAGAAATATAATGGGCTCGCTATTCCAACGTCCCTGTAAACCTCGTTCCACAAGGAGTAAGGGACATTTTGGAATAGCAGGTTATTTCGAAATTGACTTGAAATAAGCTACACGATTTGCGTAGCTCAAATTGCATAGCTTATTTCGAGCTACGGGTGCAGTGTAGACGCACCCAAAGTGTGCATGCAAATATCTGAGGTTATTAAACTCTCACTTCAAGATTCTTGTAACCTGTCTCTAATGGTAGAGATTCCAGATCAATATTTGACATTTTGGATATGAGAAACAGAATGAGTTTGCTCATCTTTGTTTAAAAAAACGGCTAGTCTAGTAGCACCTTAAAGACTAATAAAACATGTAGATGGTATCATGAGCTTTCATGGGCAAAACCCACTTGTTCAGATGCAGTCATCTGAAGTGGATTTTGCCCATGATACCATCTACATGTTTTGTTAGTCTTTAAGGTGCTACTAGACTAGTTGTTGTTTTTTTAAGTTTTTCCTGTTACAGACTAACTCAGCTATGCCTCTGAAGCTTTTGAACATCTTTGTTTAGTCAGAGCTTCATCACATGCCCCTTTCTCTCTTACCTGAATGTTCAGTGACTCATCCAGAAAGGCAGCAGTTTTATAGTATCTGAAGTGACTATTTGAGCATCAGCATGAAAAGACCCAGACAGAGGCAGCACTATTGCACTTTGCTACAAAATTCACCTTGCTCTTGCTCTTGCTTTGTGTTAAATAACGTGTGAGTACTAGTTCATACTCGTATTTGCCCCATTCTTTAATTCTTTTAACAATGAAAGGGATTCTTTGGAAATTCAGACTCTGTCAGGGCATGATCCAATGCCCCACTGAACTCAATGGGAAACTTTAATAAGAACTGGATAAGGGTTAATTTAACCAAACTATGCAAATGTATAGTATATATTTGGATTGTTGGAGGTGACAGCTATACATATTGCATCGGTTTACCTGTAGAGAAGTTACTTCAAATATGATGTCACAGGTACTGATTGATATCAACGTACACAGATATATCTTAAACAGTTTTGTGCCCCTCATTTTTCCACTGTAGCATCTTGAGCTGGACACCTAGAAGGTGTTAGATGAAATCCTGACCACTAACATAGGAGCTAACAGTGGCAAAGCAATCAATATGCCCCAGCCTTGATGGCCCATCATTCCTATGAGTACATTTGAGAAAATAGAATGCCTATAGTCCAGGAGAACTAGTTTTCTCAGTTGGGAACATAGCTGGGGTGAGAGAGATCAGAAGCTAAGCAACTAATCTGATCGGGGTGGGAGGGTTTCAAGCTGTTTTGGCAGGAGGCACCTGACAAAGAGGAGGCCAGAACTCTATTTAAGTCTCACATCTTCCTGAGCCAGGAGTCTCTCGCTAGCCAGCCATCAGCTGACAACAGGAAGGGTGAAGGGCAGGGGCAGGGGAACCTGCTAGTGTCCATAACAAGTCAGTCTTCCATTTTCTGCTTTCATCGACCACTCTTTTAGGTGTGTAGCTAGTCACAGCAAAGTGGAACATGGCCCATGGTGAGCAGTAAAGCTATTCATTGGTTTTTTTCCCTTAGTTATATGTTTTGATTGTGGCATCAATTCAGGAACTTTTTTTTTAAGCTACAGGCCAGCCAGTGGAGAGGATGGCAAAGAGGGTAGCTGCCCTGGGACCTGGCAATTCAAAAGGGGCTGGGGCTTCTGGATGTTACCGCTACTGCAGCTATGGCAGTGGGCTAGAGCCCTTCATGGACTGTTCTGGGCAATGCTGAGGGCTGTCTAGCCCTCTGGACTTCCCATTCTGCCCAAGGCCTCGCCCCTTTTGGGGCACGGAGCTGCCACTCCCCTTCACCTTGCCAAGGGGCCCAGAAAGTCTATTGCCCTGATCCCCTCAATGCCCCCATTCAGCATAAAGGAAAGAAGAGACATGAGTCCCACTGACCTTAGTGTTAACCACTTGCTTATGTATTGTCCTGAATAGGTATGGATTTAATATGTTCAAGTGAATACTTATGGGCCTAGTTCAGGAATGTGATCTAAGGGCTTGTGTGATCTAAGGGCACACATAGAAGGATAATGCAGGGTAGATTTACATCAGTTAGCGGCAAGCTTGGATGTAAATCTACCCTTCATTATCCTTCTATGGACCAGCTTCCCTGTGCTTACTCCTAATGTGCAATAAGAGATAATGTTCTTTGCTGTTGTTCTGTTTCAAAGAGGATTAGCTCATGACGGTCCACACAGTCTGGCAGGCTAGTACAAGCTGGACTCATATCCCAGATTGTTGCAAGTAAGAACTAAATGACTGCGTAAATAAGCCCTGTTTTAGTATGCAGTATATTTAATGGCTTCCATGTTCAGTTTAGCATGTAAACAAAATAAAATACATGCTTAAGTACTGTTCTGAATAGAGGTGCATTCCTGAATCAGGGCCTATGCAGTTAGAAAACTTAACAAGTGTAACAGATCAGAAGCCACGTGGATGCTCTTTATTTTAGACCAATAGGTACCCTAGCTTAATATATTTATTTATCCTTTTTCTTTTTTTAAATGGTTGACTAGGGCACATGTCCACCACCACCACAATAATAGACAACAAGAATGGATCAGTTCTCACGCCACCAGCGAAAGTAGGAAAGAAGTCAGTTACAGAGGACCTAATGACAACATTCAGCTCACCAGCAGCATGGCTTCTTGTTGTTGCTCTGATTGTTACCTGGTCAGCAGTAGCTGTTATAATGTTTGACCTGGTGGACTACAAAAACTTTGCAGGTAAGGCCCCTAAAATTCTGTTTAAGATCTCATTATTTGCGACCAAAATGTGATATTATATTTTATGTACATTATCTATTATTATACACTATATGTAACCCTTGAATGCACCTCATCTTCACCAAACCAGTCAGGTGAAAAGAGAAAATGTTGTCTTGCAAGAAATATCAGAGGATATCAGTTTATATTCCATTCAGCTTTGCATTTTAAACTGCAAGAGGATTACATTTTTTGTAAATAATTGTAATCTTTAAAAGTCTTGTTCGTCTTTCTGTTACCTGCCTAATTTATGCTCAAGTACTCATCCTATGGGCATTTTTTAGCTTTGTTTTTATGGAGGCTTCGCTAGCAATGCTAGTGTGAAAGCTGCACTGAGATTTGTACTTAAAGCAGGACCTAGGCCCCTCTGGTTCTTCAAGATGAACATGGATATATATGAGCTATGAAACAGCATACAGCCTTAACGCTAAGCATAAATGCAAACACATTCAGATTTCAGTTCTGTGAAATTCTACATAAAACACTACTAAACAGAACGCTTACAGATCATTCACATATATTTTCCTAAATATTACAGAAAAACATTCTATAGCAGTCACGTGCAACCTGACACTTAGAGACACCAATTAAAACACACATATATGAAGTATAATTTTGCAAGCCATATACACTCCAACACTTGAACATATAGAACTATATCCTTGGTTGGCATAAACTGGAGTAGCTACATGTTTCTCTATGGAACAACACTGATTTACACCAGCCCAGAATCTGGCCAGCGACCAGTAAATGTGATCCAAGCCCAAGAGTTCTGACAGCTTGTACAAGATGAGGGCATGAATACATGACTCTGAGGCTGATAGAAGAATGGTAACTGAGGCTGAAAAGAGGAAGTGAAGTCTAGAAGAGGTATCAAATTACTGAGCTCATTACTACCCGCTATTTATGGTTTGTGCTTAGCAGTTTAATATATTAAAGTTATACAGACAACTCTTGTAATATGTTGTTAACAAAGTAAAGGATTGTTTTGTGTTCTAAAGAGTCCCAGTGATAAGTAATTACTACTGAAGAAAGCCTTTTAGGAGGAAATACAATGATGTGGTTAAGAAGCATAACAATAAATAAAGAAAAACCGATAAAGGTGAAACAATTATTTTTCGTAAGTAGTAACTTCAGTTCTAATGTTACAACATCTGTCTTTATGTAGGAGTTAAAATTGAAACTTGAGCCTTTTAATTCAGGGGGAAAAAATGGAGTTATGATTCAAAGTTGACCTCCCAGAGGTTGTTGACTTACTGATAGATATATAGATGTTGCCTTGCTAAGTATCAATATTGATTTACTGACCTAAATGTTTTGTGCCATAGACTGAGCCTGACCCACAAACCTTTCAGTCTTGGATTAATAGATTGCAAATAAATTTGTAGAGAAACTGTATTTTGCTCTGTGAATTCATTGACTATAACCTGGTGTCTTTGGCTTTCAGGGGGAGAAAAGGGCAACCTCAGTCCCATCAAGTATTATTACTTTTTTTGAGTGATTTCTCTAAGATTATGCCTACACATGCTCTTGCTTGTCAAAGCTTTTGTAGTTCTTGGATGCTTAACTTTTCCCTGTCTCCCTGGACAACAAGGCTGCATCTAGACTGGCAAGTTTTTCCGCAAAAGCAGCCGCTCTTGCGGAAAAACTTGCCAGCTGACTACACTGGCCGCTTGAATTTGCGCAAGAACACTGACAATCTAATGTATGATTGTCAGTGTTCTTCTTAACATATCTATCTTCTCCCGTTTGGGAAAAAGCCCTCTTGCGCAAATGTATTTGCGCAAGAGGCCAATACAGCTCAGGACTGTTTTGTGCAAAAAGCCCGATGGCGAAAATGGCGATCGGGGCTTTCTTACTCAAAACTGCGTCTAGATTAGCACGGATGCTTTTCCGCATAAAAGTGCTTTTGCCAAAGCGTCGTGCCAATCTAGACACTCTTTTCCACAAATGCTTTTAACGGAAAAACTTTTCCGTTAAAAGCATTTGCGGAAAATCATGCCAGTCTAGACGTAGCCCAAGGTTTTGCCACAACAAATGCATGTGTGAATGTTGCTTTGTTGGCAGGAGTACTTTCCTGCCAACAAAAGGAAACCTACTCAATAGGGTAGATATATTTTGTTTGCAAATGTGCCAACAAAAAGCAGTGACTTTTAGCAACAGGGCTGTTTTGACACAGCCTTGTTGCTAAAAGCTGTGTGGTGTAGACCTGCCCTAAGAGATGCATAACAATTTCATCATCTCCACATTCAATCTAATCTAAAGCTGCAAACGAGTATTAATTGTAAAGTACCATTTTAAAATGATTTATTTTCTTTTGACTAAGCCATCAATCAAATATACCTAATTGTTAGTACTTAGCAGTCCAGATCCTGCAGTGCTCAAGCATGTCTCCGGCAAAGCGCTCTTGTAAGGTTGAAAGACTGAACTGAAGGATGTAGCTGTCAGCTTGTGCCTACTAGGGAGATTGGATGAAGAAATATTAAGACATGGATAACTGTGTTCATACTGGAGGCTGAAACAGTCAGATGGAAATCTGACACTTCTGCTGCATTGTTTAAGTGAGCTGTTCCCAATGGATTAATGGAAAATGACATTTTCAGGCAGTTGGAATAAAACAATGTAAACTTTTATTTGAAAGGTGACTGTATATTTTGTGCAATTCTGTGAGAAGTGGTACCTTAGTATTTCCAGTTGATGAGTCATTTTCTTTTCCTGGGAAGAGACTTGGTGTTCTGACTCATTAGCGACACACGCTTTTAAACTGGATGTCAGATGGTGCACTATTAGGAAGAATTCTCTCCTTCCTTTGCTTCTTCTCATGAATTTATTAACCAGGTTTCTCTATTTACACAAAGGTAACAATGGGTACATATTTCTCCTCAGCAGGAGACAGGGCTTTCAACTATTATACTGCTGTTTAACTTGGTTTTCTAAGTGAATCATGCTGCTTGATCTGAGTTCTGTGCATAATAGTAAAAAGGGAGCCACATACGCCAACCTGTTTGCCTTAACAGAGCAGTCATGACTTATCCTATTGAGGATCTTGACCCTTGATTTCAGTGGGATTATTGTTCTGTGATGTGGCTCATAATTTGGCACCATTAAAACACTTCTTAAGGAACACACACTACAGTGCTTATGTTCAGAATAAGTGAAAACCATTGCTAATTTCCCTTTAGTTTGAGGCTTTGCCAGAAACATCTAGGCAAGGATATACAAATGGGAATTGTTATTTTCAGTATTGTTGATCTAGCTTTGCAAACATGATATACATTAATTTCCCACCACTTACATATGAAACGTAGAGAAGAAAATGAGAGTTAATTCTACTATTGCCTGTCTTTTTTCCTTAGTGACTTTAGTGTTTCATAGGTTTTTCCCTCCAATTTATTTCCTTGTCCACTTGAAGATTGCCTTCGGGAGTTGTGCACAGCTTACACATTTACAGCATTTATCCCAAAAGATGGCTTAAACCATCTCTTTATAGCAAAAGACCTATTAAAGTGCTGATAATGTCTTTATGAATTTCTTGTCCAGAGGTCTTGGTAGAAGCACAGAAAACATTAAGGGCTGGATTCTCCCACTATTAAACATCATTGATTGAAAAAAAAAAAACAAAAACAAAAAAAACTGTCCCCATTGAAGTCAATGGGAGTTTTATCATTGATTTTAATGAGGCCAGAATTTCACCCACTGTGTAGTACAGTATGAGCAGTTTGGTTCATTTCAGTGGGATGATATATTTGTTTTAATGGGATTAACAGAAGCATAAGAGAATCTACCCTCAAAAGAGTTGCAGGCAGTTTAAACTTGAACTATTATGACTTCTTGCTTGAAAGATTAACTTGAATTTTATTTCCATGATATTTTTAGTACCTTCAAGAAAAAAATAACAGTGAGATTCTGATGATTCTGATAATGTCAGTCTTGCATTCATTTTAATAACATTGTTTTTATTCATTTTTCTAACAACTCTCCAAAGAGAATGTCAGCCTATAGATCTCTGGTCTTGGTTTCTCTGATCTTGAATCTTGGATTTCAGGAAAAAATTAGCAATTTTTTGCCTTTTTTGAATTCATTGCATATGTCTCTCACATGTCACATGGAGAGGATAAGGGCCTGTGTGAGTGTATCTCATAATTGTATGCATCCAGAAAGACTAATTTTATTGTAAAATCTGCAAAGTCAGTAGCTAATGGTTTGGATGGAAACCGTTTTAAGCTCCATCTACATTATGAAGTAAGGGTGAGACTCCCCTGCTCATGTACACATGCTTGTGCTAGCTGAAAGAGAGCTAGTATGAGTATAAATAGTGTAGCCAAAGTAGCTTGGGTAGTTGCATCAGAGAAACAGCTTAGCTGTGCTGAGTATAAATCCAGTGGGGTGTATCTTTCATGGCTAAGCCAAAACTCTGCTGTGGCTACCCATGCTCCTGAGGCTACACTGCAGTTTATGTTTGCACCAGCTGAATGAGAACTTATACAAAAGTATACACACAGTGAGCAATCACACCCTTAATGCATAGTGTAGATATAGCCTTAGTGGGCGGTCAGTGTTGCAAAATATATGAATAAAATTGCATGTGCACCAGTGGGCTTGTGCAGGGACTGGAAAACAAGAGCCAGCTTCTAGTCAGCTGAGTCTGGCTGTGTGATTTGAGAATACTGTCTTGACCCATAAGAATTTAGATCAATGGTAATTTTTTTTCTTCCAAATCCTTCTTTCCAAAGTAAGGAATTCAATTTTTCAGTGTTTCAGATTTATTTCATACACTCATTCCTGTGAAGGGAAAAAATGAAAACTTATATTCCTATTACATTTTATTGTACTGTTATAAACATGAATGAAAATTTTCTAATGTGATATGAAGCTGACGTGCTACAAGAGTCTGAGATAAAATATTGCAAATTTCATGCAGTATGTAGTCTGTGAATATTATATGAATAAGTGAATTGCACACTGTATTAGGACTTGCCTTTCATACTTGTATCTTCAAAAATATAAAAAAGATTATTAATGTTTTAATTTTATCTGTGCCTTACAGCATTGACCTGTTTGATTTTTGCAGTGACAGTGCTTTACAAGTCATTAATGCATATTACATTTTACCAAAAAAAGTCACTGGTTATGGTTTTTATCGATTGAGTTGATTTAAGCTTGTTTTAACCCTCACAAAATGAAATGGCTAAGGACCCTACTTTATACATAGACTATGTTCAACATGTTTGAATATTTTCAACACTCCTAATAATAACATATGCGATCAATCACAGCAAACCAACACAATTCAGATTTTAAGTCCTGAGTGAATTCACAGTGAGTTGGTAGTGATTCAGCCATCCATCAAGAAAACAAATAATGAAATGAAACCCCCCACAAAATAATATGAACACTTCCAAAAAGCAAAAAAAAATGTGAAGTGGTTTCAGTTTTCTTTCAGCTGCTCCATGAGCAGAAAACTAGCCTATATTTGTTGAATAAATTATCCACTGTGAATTATTCTCTGGCACAAATGCATGTAGAGGTTCTTAAGAAAACTACATTGTGGGTTCATTCTCCTGTGACTGGTTTGGGTGCAAAGTGGAGCGTGGGTGGGGCCAGGATAGAGCATCAGAATACTGAGGAACCACGGAAACAGCCAGGCTCTCAGCTGGTCACAGAGGGGACTCTTCTTTGCTTCCTGCAGTACAATAGCAAAACAGCTTGATCCTAGCTATGCTGCTATAGGGTAGCAGCTGTCAGCTGCTCTCTCTAAGTCTTTGAAGTTAACCCCTTCCTAAATTAGTTCACAGTTATCTCTGGTGCTGCTGTTTAGCCAGAGACAGTTTTCAGCAGGCCTGGGTTAACCAAAACAGAGCATCAATTCACATTGTGAAAATTATCTTGGCAATGAGGAAAGGAAAGAAAGAAACCAATTTGGCTTTTTGTAAGCAAGCATATGTTCCTCACAAAACAACAAAAGTGGCAGAAAAACTAAGAATTTTGGACTCTTCCATTTGCATTTGCTCAGAACAAGGCAATGTGTAGGAGCTGCTTTCCATAAAATGTCCTTTAATATCAAAATACATTGAATTCAGCAGTAAAATTTGTATTTTTCTTTTGTATCATTGTCAAACTGCATTTTCATGCATATGAAATGGGCTTACTTTGGAGGCAAACCCTGTGATCCTTACACTGGTCTTGTCTACATGGGAAGGTTTTACTTGTATAAGCTATGGTGTGAATTGTAACATCTGTTATTCTGAAATAACTATGCAAGAGTCTACACAGCTAGCCCGTTAGTTCAAAATAATTTTGAAATAATGGGCAGCTTTTTTTGGCATTTGTAAATCTCATTCCACAAGGAATAATGCCTCTTCCAAAATAGCTATTTCGGAATAGTGCCTATGTAGACAGTGCAACTGAAGATATTTCAAAATAATTGGCTTCCAGCCCTTCCCACAGTGCCCTGCTGGCTGCTCTGTCTACACTCATCAGAACACTGTAGTCCCCGCTTCCCCTGGATCCCTTAAAGCTGCAGACTCAGGAGAAAAGGTTTGAGTCAGACAGCAGGCCCTGAGAGCCCTGAGCCACCTAGCAGCTGCCACTGCTTTGAGGTAGCTCAAATGAGTGACTCTGCTGCTCCCACCCAGCTCTCCACTGTCTCCCAGCTCCCAGGACCTTGCCCGGGGACAGAAAAGATGCACGACTTCCTGGTCTGGTACAGAGATCCTGGACCTTATTGAGGTTTGGGGCAACCTCCAGGATTTCTGCACCAGATGCCGGAACACCAACATCTATGGCCGCATGACCAACAGCCTGGCCACCAAAGGGCACATTTGTACCCAGAGCAGGTGCGGCTGAAAGTAAAGGAGCTCCACCAGGCCCTAAGCTAAGGCCTGGGAGCAAAGCTCCTCCTCCAGGGTAGAACCCCACACCTGCCCCTACTATAAAGACCTGCACCACATATTAGGGGGGAGGACAATCCCTTGCTCCCCTTGCCCCCCCGGTAGTGGACTCAAGGCTTGAGACACCCTTTGTCGCCCACACGGGGGGCAGATATGCAGACGAGGAGGAGGAGGAGGAGAGGAGGAGCCGGAGGAGGCCAGCACAATAACCCTCCTGACCTGGAGCCGGTACCCCATGCTCTGGACAAGTCCCAGGCATTCTCCAATGCTAGGGAAACCACATCAGGTGAGTTCCATCACCTTCCCTACACACGCAGGGTGGAAGTGGTGGGCAGCGAGGGGCAGCTGCATGCTCCTCGCTTGGCTTTTGCAGCCTGGGGATCGCACAGCAGCCTGTGCACCAGTCCGGGGCACACAGCCCCAGGAGACTGCACCAGAAGACCCTTGTGCTATTGGCCACAGGGAGTCTGGAGAGGCCTGCTATACTCCTGACACCGGGGTGGGACACCTTCCCACCACAAATCACCAGAAGGAGGCTGGGGACATGGACACACATACACTCAGCAGTGCCGCACACGGTACATAGACATGCATCCACTCCTGGGGACAGCGTGTCAAGGAGCAGGAGCTTCTGCTGCTCATACACACCTCCTCCCAACACCCTGCCCCCTCTCCAACATCAGGCAGGGGTTTGAGTTCTCTCCCTGTGGGATGCCGCCACTGCCATACCCAGCATGCACGTGGCCCAGAAGGAAGCCCAGTGACCCCATTGCCCCTCTCCTACTCACAGGATCCTGGCCTGGCTGGCACCTTCACATGCCTGCTTATCCCCGAGATGTGGTGATAGTGAGGCTCCCCCCTTAGACATCTGGGCCCCTGCAGGAAAGGGCCCACTGGCTTTGCCACACATGGCCTTGCTCCAAGCACATCACCTTCGTCTCAACTGACACCTTTTCGTGTTGCCTCAGAGGTGAGGGCAAGGCTTCAGGCACAGTGTCTCCAGGGATGACTGACCATCTCTCTGTTCTCCAACAGCCAGGCCAGCTATGAGAGGGGGGCGATTGACACCACCTCCCGACCCCGAGGGACCCACTGGTACAGGAGACCAATGGACGAGTTCCAGTGGGAATACCTTGTGGCACTCCGATCACTGGAGCAGACTCTAGACTGGAGACTACAGGAAGACATTCAGCTGCAGCAAGACACCTGGCAGGAGATGCTGGAGCAGGGCCGCACCCTGTGTGCAGTAGTTTCATCCCTGATCACCAGCATACTGCCTGCCCCTGCCCTTGCCCTTCCACCTGCCCCTTCCCCTGTTCCTCCCACTTCTCTCCCAGTTCCCCCTGTGGCTGCTGAGGCCCCTGCACCCATGGTGGTGGGATTACCAGAGCCAGGTGCCACTCCTAGCCTGAGCCTTAAGCCTCTCTTCCCCCCCACTTTTCCCCATTCCTGGTTCTTTCCGCAGTCCCTCCCCTGTTACTTTGACCCCACATAAAAAAAGCAAAGAGTTTATTTTTTCCAAAACAAAAAGTGTGGTTTATTGTCTCTCCTGGGAGTGGGAAAGGGAGGCAAAGCAAAGAGGGGCAAAGACAAAGAGGGGCAATGCACAGGCCCCTAGTGAAGAGGCCCAGGGGAGAGTCTCGCTGGGTTTCTTGTGTGAAACTCTCCCTCAGGGCCTCCCAGATGCACACGGCCCCTTGATGGGCCTGCCAGATGGCATCTGTGTGCAGCTGCTTGAAGGCCCTGCCAATCCGGTCAGCCTCTGCCCTGCAGCCAGGGAGGAATGCCTTCCCCCTCCTCTCATAAATATTGTGAAGGACACAGCATGAGGCCACCGCTTGTAGGATGTTGCGCTCCCCAATGTCCAGCCTGATGAGAAAGCAACAGAACATCACCTTCAGATGCCCAAAGGCATCACCACCATGTGGGCCCTTCTGAGCCTGGCATTGTAGCATTCCTTGGAGTGTTCAAGGTGCCCAGTGTAGGGCTTCATTAGCCAGGGCAACAGAAGTTAGGCTGCATCCTCCACAATACAGAGTGTCATGTCCACATCCCTGACCCTGATGGCATAGTCAGGAAAAAAAGTGCCAGCGTGCAGCTTCTGCAACACTCTAGAGACGCCCTGTGCCTTCTCCAACCACCGTTGACTGCCCAGAGGCAGCTCTGGCTCCATAGCTGGAGTGCTGAGGTGTCCACAAGGGCAACCACAACAGGCAAAGGAATGGGTCTGCTGTCCCTCAGTGAGGTAGGCTAAAGAGAAGAGCCTGAGAGGCTGATGTACAGGGGGGTTCCTTTAAGCACAAGCCTCAGATAGCCTCAGACAGCAGCCGCAGGAAGTGAGTGCTGTCCTGATGCCCTGTGTGAAGTGCTTCCAGGTGGCTTTAAATGAGTTTCCGCGTCCAATGAGTGTGGACGTTCTATTTCTTTGCTATTTCAATGGACATTTGGTATGGAGATGTACTATTTCAAAATAAGCTATTTCAGAGTATTTCTTCTGGAATAGCTTATTCCAAAATAATCATGCAGTGTAGATGTAGCCTTATTCTGGCAGAAATATTTCTTGGGGTTAGCTTAAACCTCTTCCCAAATAATATAAGAAACTGAAAGTCACATTTATACTACAATAAGAAGATCCACACAGGGTCTGTCCTACTGTTATAATTACACTGGAAAAAAAAAACTAGTAAATTGCCATGTGAAGAAAGCAATTTTCGACAATTTTTCCTAAGTAAGGATGGAGTTAGAACAATAGGGTTTGGTCTTATTTGTTTTTGGAAACTTTACATCTTTGTATTGCAAGCTACTGAAAGACCATTTTTACTACCCAATGTCAGCAGTCCATATCATGAATGAACAGTCTACAAATATCCAAATTCTAAACAGAAATAGCTTTAATTTATATGGAAGGTCCTCAAATGACCCCTAAATCCACAAAATTACCTCCTTCCTCTATAAGTCTAAAATCAGTCATACTGATTAAAACCAAATTCAGCTTTAAAAAAGGGCTGCCCAGCTGACATATTATTTCCCATGTTTTGCCCTGCGGCAAATTTTACAGCTGAGTTATAACACCCTGTAAAATGGAGTTTATATTGGAAACAGTGTCAGGACCATGAAGTACTGCAGTGTTAGCTAGTATTACTATTAGTCCCAGTAGGTCTGGTATTCTGTATGATGCATTATGACAGACCTCATGAAGTTGAAATCCTGACATTTCAGAAACTGACTTGGATTAATAGGAAAGTCTCTATGAAAAGAAAAGAGTTTTGCATGCTTAAGTGTTTGAGAGTAATACAAAAGGCAACCAAATTTCAGGGTCTTGATGATGCTTATGATTGAACTTTCTAATTTTAAACAAATAATGGTAAGTCACACTGGTAATAATTGTGTGATTAGATGATAAGGTATCATCAGTGATATAAATTTGTTGGCCTATTGATGGTGAGGGAGCCAAGAATGATTTAGTAGAATTAATCAAATGTAATTGTTTCTTTCCAGTAAAAGAATGTTTGCATTTGTGTAAACTTTGTGAATAATTTTGAACAGCATTATTTAATTATATGCTTACACTGGTTGGTTCTTGCTGTATTACCTTCCAGTGGCTTTCCCCCTGTTTACTGAAATCAAATTTCTATTTCATAATGCATGAAATAAATCCCTTCTTCACACCGTAACTGCTTTATTTAGTCAAGTGGCAGCCTATAATGTTAATTATTGCTAATAAAGTTTCTTCCCTTTTTTGTGGTCCATTCCTTGGTTCAGCTTGTCATACTCTAAGCCAGCTATTTCCAATATTGTGATGATCCGTATTTACCACCTGGCAAAGACATTCGGCTTGCAGTATTCTAAATAAATGTGTGAGTCTGTGTGAGGTCTGCGTACCTAAGATAGCAAAGCACTGATTGCCAGCAAGCGGTAATTCCACTTGTTTGCTAACACCTAAATCTAGCAGACTATAATGTCTATAGTTAATTACAGTAGCATCCTTTTACTTGTCACATTCTGGTCAAAACACATTTGTCAGTTTAACATATTGTCCCAATCAATAGGTCCTCAGGAGGCTCTGATATACTGGGAGATCTTCAGTTCTACTTCATGAATGGCTTCCAAAAATAAGCATTGTACAAATCATTAGCAGCATTTTCAAGTATTTCAGTATGAAGACCAGTGTCCACAGCAGTCACTGCAGACATGAAAATCATGAAGTTGAACACGAACGCCCGTATAGGAAGATAATAATTTTAAAGCGGGGGTGAGCAATAATTTTTGATGAGGGGGTCCACTCCAAAATAGGTTAAGTGGTCAAGGGCCACACTCTTCCATGAGGTACAGAGTCTAGGGTGGAGGTTGGATACAACAGGGAGCTTGGAGTGGCGGGGGAAGGGCTGTAGAGTCAGGGAAGGAGTTTTGGGTGAAGGAGGGGTTGTGACCTGGGATAGTGAATTGGGGTATACGAAGGGGGTGCAGGGTCTGAATGGGGTATGGTTGCAAGAGAGTATTGAGACCTGCATGTGGTATATAAGAGGGGATACAGGGTTCAGGGGGGGGTTGTGGTCTGGGGCAGTGGATTAGGGTGCACAGTCTGGGAGGAGGTATGAGTGTAGGAGCAGGGATTCAGAGGGTTTGGGTTATGACGTGAAATGTAGACAAAGCCTCAGTCTCTACCAGGGGCAGGGTACTGCACATCTCAGTGTTTGGTCCAGAGTGGGCTAGAGACATCTGCTTCCTCCACTAGCTCCAGCCCAACTGAATTGAAGGGCCTGCCTCTTATACATCCTGTTCCCCTCCACCTCTCACTCCCCCCCCCCGCTGCTTCTATTGCAGGGGGTGGAGTTGGCATGGCTCCACCTACCAAGAAGAGAATAGTGGTCTCTCTGTTTCAGGCTCTGATTCACTACAATGTGGCTAATACATGACATGACATTTAAGCAAACTATACAATTAGAGCCTGATCCAATTCAAGTAAAGTCAATGGAAGTCCAAGTCCCCTGGAGCAATGTAACGATTTTTGTAAAGTTAAGGCTAAGCATACATACATATAGTTGTCCCAGTGTAAGCTACACCCTTGCTATCTGAAGTTACACAGAATTTTGAAGGATTACTTTTAGTCTATTTTCAGTTTCTGGCAAGTATTCCCAGTAAGCAGTAATATTATTTAATAGGGAAATTAACTGTATTTTAATGTTGTTGTTTTTTTGCTTGCAATTTAGTTTGGTTGAAAAAGCCTCTTTCTAGTTCCAGTTGAGGTTTTCTCTATGGGTATGTCTACACATCAAAGTTAATTCAAAATAACAGCCGTTATTTCGAATTAACTTTAATAGCGTCTAAACGGCAAACCGTTATTTCGAAATAAATTCAAAATAGCGGAGCGCTTATTTCAAATTTGGTAAACCTTCTATGAGGAATAATGCCAAATTCGAAATAGCTAATTCAAAATAAGCGCTGTGTAGATGCTTATTTAGAAATAGGGGGTCTCCAGCCCTTCCCAGTTTCCCCTGGTGGCCACTCTGGGCCAAACCAGGAAAACTGCTCTCCTCTCCCCAGCCCCGGAGCTCTTAAAGGGGTAGACTCTGGCCACAGTGCATGTGCCACACCCAGGCCTGCCAGCAGTTGCTGCCCCTGACCCAGTGGCCGCACAATGAGCCGGGCAGCCAGTGCCAGCCAGCTGTCCACTGCCCAGTTCCCAGGAGCCAGCCAGGGGCCGGAGACGGCTGGCGCCATCCTGGACTAGTGCAGAGATCATGGACCTCATTGAGGTTTGGGGGGAGGCCTCCAATGTCCATGATCTCCACACTAGATGGAGGAACACCGCCGTGTACAGCCAGATAGCTGCCACCATGGCCACCAAAGGCCACATGCGCACCCGAGAGCAGGTGCGCATGAAAATTAAAGAGCTGCAGCAGGCGTATGCCAGGGCCACTCGGGGCAGCTCCTCAACAGGGGAAGACACCTGTCCCTATTTTGATGCCCTGGACCGCATAATGGCGGGCGGGACGGTCTGTGCCTCCCCGGGGGGCACCGATTTGGGAGCAGAGGGTCCTGACCAGGGCACGGAGGAGGAGCCACAGGAGCCACCATGGAGGGTGCCACGCCGCCAGGACCCCGAGTTGTCCCAGCAGCTGAGTCACCAGGGTCATCTGGGGAGGCCACAACATGTGAGTGCCATCACTGTCCCCTTGCTGTGGGGGTCGGGGAAGGAGACCAGGGACCGCGCGCGTGGGCCTTGCTTACCATGGATCACGCAGCAACCTGTGCACATGCGAGCACGTGCCGTGCCACCCCTGGGCAGGTGGCTCCAGCTGCGTGCCATACAGGGGCCATGGCCTGATAGCCACACGCATGTGTGAAGAGACCTGACATGCTCCTGACCCCAGGGTGGGACACAGCAGGATGCCCTCCCTTCACAAGCCCTCTCTGCACAGAGGCAGGGGACATCTCCCCCACACCTCGGCCACACTATACACAGCACAGGGGCATAGGTGTGGTCCCGGGGCAGTTCCTACTCCCGGGGATAGCCGGACATTCTGACCATGGCCTCTGTGCAAGCACAGCGGCTCTGACAGTGCAGGGCACAGTCATCCTCACCTCGCAGAGGGGGTATAGGCTTCACCCACTGTGTCCCCAGGGAGAACTGACCACTTCTCTTCTTTCTCCACAGACGCACCAGCTACATGTGCATGGTGCACCACTCCGCCTGGGACATCCTCCCACACCCGAGGGCTCAGCAGGTCCACTGCAACACAGGGGTACCGAGACCAGCACCTGGGGGCCCTGTGAGCCCTGCACCACACCATGGAGCAGTGGGTGCAGGTCGACCGGGAGTTCCGGCGTGAGCTGCTTGCCCGGGGTCGTGCCATCTATGCCCATCTGCAGACCCTGGTGCAGAGCGTGCTGCCTCATGCCGCTCCAGTGCCTGCTGTCTCCCCATCTCCCGCTCCTCCTCCCACTCCTTCTCTCCCTCCCGCCTCTCCCTCCTCAATCTCCACACCCCCCACCTCAACCTCCACACCCTTCTCCCCATCACCCCAGGGACACCGAGGCCCCTGCACCCGCCATGCTGGGAGACAGTTGGCCCAGCAAGACCCCCACCCCTGAGCCCTGAGCTTCCCCTCCCCCTTCTTCCCCTTGCTTCCCCCTTCCAGCTTCCTCCTCCCAGTTTTCCCCCTCCCCTCTCCCACCCTCTCTCCTCCCCTCTCCCGCCTCCTCTCCCCAGTCTCACCAGAATTTCATCCCCCCCACCCCCAGTTTTGTTAAATAAAGAGAGTTTATATTTTTGAAAATACATGTATTTTATTTGACATCAGGAAGGGGGGTTAGGGAGGGGTAAGTGGAAGGACGTGAGGGAGGAATGAGGCACAAGTCTCCGGTGGGAAGACCAGGGAGGCTCTGAGTGCGCCTCAGGGTGGACGCTCTCCCACAGGGCCTCCTGGATACTGACAGCCCCCCCGATGGACCTCCCAGATGGCAGCCTGCAGGAAGTGCAGCCAGGCTGATAGCAAAGTGTCCATGAGAAGCACCAGAGTGCCCAGGGGCAGGTCTGGTTCCATGTTGCAGAGTGCACTCCAAGACACAGATGCTTTGCTGTCCCGCAGTGAGGCAGGCAAGCAAGCAGGGACACCTGAGAACTGGCTGCCTGGGTGGGGGGGGTGTCCCTTTAAGCACAGACCTCAGATAGCCTTAGGCAACAGCCACAGAAAGACACTCCTTACCTGATACCCTAACCCTGACCTGGTTCCAGCCAGCCTTAAATCCGAATCAGTATCCACTCGGTGTGGACGCGGTATTTCGAAATAGCAAAATGCTATTTTGAAATGCATTTTGTGTGTAGACGCGTTATTTCAAAATAAGCTATTTTGAAATAAATAAGCTATTTCGAAATAACGCTGTAGTGTAGACATACCCTATATACTTACACTGAACCTCTTTATAATGTCCTCCTAGAACACCCGCCCCCCATACAGCCTGCTTTCGTCCCCTGCTCTAACCCAGACAGACAGAAAGGAATGCAATCTAGATTGCAACAAAAGAATCAGACACCTCAAAGAAACTGTCCCCAGCTTCCACCTCACTGCACAGATGCCAACACCCACCCACCTCCACTTTTCCCCACCTACCCCTGTACAATCTGTTCCTCCCAGCCAAGGTAGGGGCTGGGATAAAATCCTGCTTCTCAAAATAGCAGGCACCAGCAGTCTATCCTGTCCTAACTCCCAGCTAAAGCACAAACAAATTATGCACACCTCCCCCACCTCACAACACAAACAAACTACCTCCCTGCCTCCACTTCATCCCATTGCCAACACCCCATCCACCCTCTCTTTCCCCCTCCAACCCCATGCAGTCAGGCCCTTACCTCCCCCTTCCCAGGAGACTTGAGTGCTGAGTTTCTGCCTCTTTCTCCCACACACAAGGGATTCTCCAAACTCCACTCCCTTCTGACTCCCCCTCCCAATTAACCACTCCCTCACTCCTCCTCCTCCTGCCTAACCACTTATTCTCTCCTTATCTTGCTTTTTATTGCCTGCTCTGGGAGCTGCTCCATTTTAAGCACGGTGCAGCTCCATTTTACTGCTTGTTCAGCAAGACAATGCCCCAGGAACTTTGAATTTCCGAGTGGAGCTCAAAAAACAGCTGTGTGGGGGAGGAGCGGGGGTGAGGGGGGTTGAGCTCCTACCCTGCGTGCCACTGAAAATCGACTCACATGCCATAAGTGGCACGCATACCGTAGGTTGCTGACCCTTGTAAGTAGCCAGTCAATTAGTACCTTCTGTGTGCTTTACAGCAATAACACCAACCATAAACGCTAACCAAATATATTCACACTACTGCTTCAAATCATATCATGCTCCTCATTTGTATACTGACGAATCACTGTTACAAAACTTAGTTCAGATAAGAAATAAGGTTTTATCTGTTCTCAAAAGCTTGTCTAAAATTTTTGACATACTTGAAATTACATCAACACTTTCAGGTACAGCATTTTCTGACCAAAGGATATATGGAAAAGATATTGAGGTACTTGTAAAAGTCCAGCATTGGGTTGATTTCAGAGAGCAAAAGACTTTTCATCAATTTCAAAGTATGAAGTTTTGTTATATAGTTCAGGCATAAGCTATTCATTACCTTGAAAGAAACTAACACAATTTTCAAATCAATGGCTGCAGAAATAGTGAGCCAAAGAGCATTCAGAATTTCTTGGTTCCTATCGGTAAAAGAGATAATTCTTTTTCTTGCATTTTGGATCAAATTGCAATTCCAGCAACACTGATGTGGGAAGGCTACAAACAAAGAAGTATAGTAATCCAGTTTGGAGGTAATAAGCATGAAAACCAGTTTCCAAATCTATGGGGGGCTCAGCAGGATTTAATCCTTGCAACACTTCTTAGAGGATAAAACAAGCTATTTTAACCACATTTTAAATGTGTTTATCAAAGAAAATCCAGGCAAATTCCCAAATTTCTTGTAGATGTATAAAATGGGTATCAAAGACCCTCCTAGAGAATTCTGTTGGGTTTTCGTTAGATAAGGTTTTACTGGTAAGTAATTTATAAAATCCTTCCATTTGGCTGCCATTTAGCTTCCATCATCTGGAAGTCATCCAACTTTAAACATCTGCAAAACAATTTTGCAAGTGAGAAATGGCCTGATTAGGATCAGATTGAGAGAAGATAGGTGAATCAGGGTATTATTCCTATAGACATATAGGTACCAGTAGCGCTAAGCTTTCAATGAATTTTTAGAGCAGCAAACAATAAATGATCAAATACTCTGGTTTGCTGATATTTGATGTCTCAGTCTTGCAGCCACAAAGGAATGAGAGTAATTTACATGTGAGTAGTCATATTGAGTTCTGATAACTCATATGTATAAATTTACTCAAAGGTAGTAAGAGCTGCAGGATCAGGTCCTAACAGGAGAAGGACTAAAAGAGATTCTACTGTAAAACAAAACAAAAGTCACTAAGTTGTCTGTGTGTTTTTCTTATTGAAACAGGAGCAGATGTCAATAAAATGAAGCCTCTACACAATTAATTGCATGTTCTTTTCAAACAAAATTCAGCTACCATGTGGGGCTTGTTTTGTCCCCAATGCCAGTTGTTCCGGTATTAAATTGTCTTAGACAAAAATGTTAGATGTATTTTTGGCTCAGTCTGTAAAGTGTTCATCAGCTCAACAAAATGCCAGATTTCAAAGCATGCTTCTCCCTGAGCAACCCTCCAGTCCTGTAAAGGCGGTATGCAGATTAAATTCAAGGCACTCACGCTGCCTCTTCTTTTCAGTGCTTCTTCAAATCATGGAAAGTCTAGCAACTGACCTGAATCTAGAGGATGACACCTTCAAATTCACTCTGCCACCCACTCAGCTATAAAATTGGCTTCCTTTAGGGGATAAGAGAGGCTGATGATTCAGTCCATATCTGAGATAACCAAGAGTGTGACCATGTGAAATAGAATGGAGAAATGTTCAAGCTGCCTAATGATATGGTCCAGGATTCTTAAAAAAGTGGATGAAGTTAAGCTTCTAAAGCTCTGGTTAGCCATCTAAATAAGTGGCCTAATTTTTCAGAAGTGCTGAGTCCCTCACAGCTCCCTTTGAGATCACTGGATATTATGTATTATGTAGTGTGGTATGGAGCATAGATTTAAAGTATGAATAAATTCTTTGTGGCCAAAGAGAGAAAAGTTCCCAAGTGGCATGCCACTTATGTGTCTAGAATGTAGAGGGGTTTTTTTTCCAGAAAAACAGCAGTTTTTCCGAAAAAACTTCAACTACGTTCACACTGCAATCGTGTTCGTTCGAAAGAAAATCGAAAGAACACAAGAGTTTTTCCGACATTGGTAAACCTTATTCTATGAGGAAGAACACCTTTTCCGAAAGAGCTTTTTCAGAAAAAGGTGTGTGTGGACGCGGCAGAGGGAGGTCTTTCGAAAAAAGAGGCTTCCAGGAAAAAGCACAGGTGCCCTGGTGGACACTCCATCCAAACTAATCACAGTTCTATAGTTCCTGTCTCCTGCCAGTTCTTAAAGCTGCTGGCACCCTACACAAGCCTTGTGGCAGGAAGCTGGCCCTGGAGCATCACACTGACCATGCGGCTCTCCCTGCCACAGGCCTGCTGACCCATGGCACAGCCACAAGCCACCCGAGAGCCCCCTGGCCCTTCCAGGGAGCAGCATTAGGGGTCCCAGGACCCACCCAGGGACACCAAACCCTGGTTTGGGGCGGAGATCTTGACCCTCCTGGAGCTGTGGGGGGAGGAATGTGGACAGAAATGTGGACATTTATGGGTGCATGGCCGAAGCTCTGGCCCAGAGGGGACACCGCCCCCCCACACCCTTGACAAAGTCCGGAGCAAGATAAAAGAGCTCTGGCAAGAGTATGCCAGGGTCAGAGAGTGCAGCTCTTGCTCCAGGGCAGGACCCCAATCCTGCCCATACTATAGAGAGCTGCACCAGATCCTGAGGGGTGGGGAAGCCCTTTCCCCACCCGTACTCATGGATTCAGGCTTGGAGACACCCGTGGAGCTCCTGGAGGAGGAGGACGATGACAAGGAGCAACAGCAGCCTCAGGAGGAAGAGGAAGAGAAGGACACTGGTAGCATGGTCACCCTCACGATGAAGCCAGTACCCCAGGTTCTGGACATCTCCCACACATCACATGATGCTGGGGAGGGATCATCAGGTGAGTGCTCTCAAACTGTCACACACACATGGTGGGGGAGGCAGTCTCAGAGAGGATGGGGTGTGATCGTTGCTCGGCATGCTCGGCCTGGACAGCGTGCAGCTGTCCATGTACATGCAAGCACGTGCAGCAGCAGTGTGCACCATGTGGTCTCAGGAGCCAGCCCTGGAGCACACACAGGCTGCTGCTCACTGGCTTGGGGGGAGGCCCCACACATGTCCGACCCTTGGGAGGGACGTCCTCACCCTGCCAGCCACTGCCAGAAGCAGGCTGGGCACAATGGTGCATGCACGACCCCACACAGACCAAGGAGTGTTGCACACAGCACATGGCCATGCCTGCGAGAGGCATCACCCACTCCTGCAGACAGCACTGCCAGGTGCAGGTGTTGTGTGTGTGTGGGCCCCAGGGAAGGCTAGGCCACTGCAGGCCCCTCTCCCCCACATGGGATCCCACTGTGGCTGGACACTTCCCTGACCTGCTTGTCCATGGGGAGGGGGAAGTGGGCAGGATAGTCCCCTGGGCACCTCAAGGTCACTATGAGGCAGGGCCTGCTATTCTCTCGGGACATAACCATCCCCTGTTCCTAGGACAGTTGCTCACTGCTCACAGAAGAGGGCACAGCCTCAGGGACGTGTCTGTGTGGATGACTGACAACCTCTCTCTCTTGTCCTCCATAGCTGGACCAGCTGTCGTTGAGGGGTGAGCCACACCATCCCAGGCAGCCAACCGAAGCCGAGACAGCCGCAAGCACTGGAGGGTCCACCAGGACCTCATGAGAGAGCACATTGCAGTCCTGTGTGACATGCAGTAAACCCTGGCTCAAAAGATCTGTGGTGATGCCGAGAGGCACAATCGCATGTGGGACCAGTTCGTGCGGCAGGGTGAAAACATGTGTGCTGTCAACCTGGAAGTGATGGCACACCTGGCTCCTGTCCCCACTCTAGCCCTCCCCCATCCCGATCCCCTCAGTCCTCCTCCCCTCACTCCAGCTCCTCCTGCCATGCCTCCTCCCCGGCACCCTGCCAGATCTGACCCTGCTGCAGCCCCTCCTCCTGCCTGCCCCCCGTTGTCCCAGGCCCCACCCAACCCTGAGTTTGTCAAGGTCCCTGGACCCAAGGCAGCACTTGCAGGCACTCCACACACCACTTGCAGCCCTGATGCACCCTCTTCCCTCCCCCCATCCAGGTTCTCATCCCCCCTCCACCCCAGTTACTTTTATTATAAAAAATTAAATACAAAATTTTTGTTGAAACCAAAACTGGTGTCTTTATTGCACAAGGAAGGGGGAAAGGAGGGGTTGTGGTGGGAAAGGTATAAGGGGGGCAAGGCACAAGTCCCCATTGGGGAGGCCCTGTGGAGAGTTACTGGGCTCCTTCAGAGAACCTCTCCCTCAGGGCCTCCCAGATGTGCACCCTGGCCTGATGGGCCTGGCAGATGGCAGCTGTCTGCGGCCGTTCAAAGATCCTTCTCTCACAACCAGCCTCTGTCCCTCACCCCCGGGAGGAAGGCCTCCCCTTTGCTCTCCACTACGTTGTGGAGCATGCAACATGGAGAGACCATCTCGAGGATGTTGTGCTCCCCCACGTCGAGGAGTGTCAGAAAGCACCTGAACCTGGCCTTGAGGTGCCCGAAGGCATATTCCACCTGCATCCACGCCCAGTTCAGGTACGTGTTGAATTGTTTCCTGGTGTGGTCCAAGTGGCCAGTGTAGAGCTTCATGAGCCATGGCACAAGTGGGTAGGCTGCATCGCCAACGATACAGAGTGGCATCTGTACGTCCCCCATGTGAAAGTCCCGTTGAGGGAAGAATGTTCCAGCCTCCAGCTTGTGGTACAGGCTAGAGTTCCTAAATATGCATCATGTGCCCAAACCGATCATTCGACAAAAATTTCTGAAAACTGTCCACGGTGATCAACCGGGGCCTGCAGCACCATAGAAAAGTAGCCCTTCTTGTTTATGTACTGGGTGGCTCGATGCTGTGGTGCGCGGATTGGGATGTGGGTCCCATCGATTGCTCCGTCGCAGTTTGGAAAGCCAAAGGCAGCAAATCCAGCCACGATGGGGTCCAGGTCTCCAAGGCAGATGACCCTGCAGAGCAGGATGGAGCTGATGGCCTTCACCACCTGCAGAAGGAGACATATAAACACACAAAACAGAGAATGAGAGGGAGTGCCTGTCTCCCTCCCCCCCCAAACACCCAGAAGCTACCCCCAATGAAGCCGGCCCGCTAGCAGCAGGCCTGTGCGAGGGCAGGACAGCACAATCCCCCCGCCCCGGGATGGGCCTGTCCCGCCCCCCCTTTTCACTCTCCACCCCTCCCCCGAGGGTGCCCCTTTTCCAGGACTCCCCCCCTCCATGCAGGGACTGCAGCCCGAGAGTGCCTTACCTCCATGAGGAGGACCCCAATGGTGGACTTCCCCACACAGAACTGGTAGCCCACTGACTAGTAACTGTTGGGGGTGGTGAGCTTCCATATGGCAATTGCGACCCGCTTTTCCAGGGGGATGGCAGCCCACAGGTGGGTGTTGCGTCTCTGGAGAGCAGGGGTGAGCCAGGCACACAGCTCCAAGAAGGTGGCCTTCCGCATGTGGAAGTTGTTGAGCCACTGCTGGTCATCCCACCGTTCCATCACCAGGTGGTCCCACCATTCAGAATTAGGGTCCAGCCTCCAAATTCACCTCTTGACCCTGGGGTCCAGGGGCAAGGTCATTGTTCCCTCATGCAGGCAGAGGGACTCACAGATGAGTGGGGAGTCGAGATGGGGCAGGACCGTCAAGATGGTCTGCTGAAACTGCTGCATAACCTGCAGCATGACAGTGTGGCGCCATCGCATGCCCTGGGGCAGCTCCGGCTCCATAGCCAAAAAGAAAAAAATGTTGTGACATCCAAGAAAGTTGGGCAACCAGAGCACGCACTGCAAAAGCTTTGCTGTCCCTCAGAGAGGTAGGCAAGCCTGCAGCAGAACTTGAGAAACAGCTGTCCAGGGGGTCCTTTAAGCACACATCTCAGATAGCCTTAGTCAACAGCACCTGGAAGTAACTGCTGACCTAATGCCCTGGCTGAAGTGGTTCTGGGTGGCCTTTTATGTGAGAGAACGTCCAATGAGTGTGGATGCTCTCTTTCAAAAAAGCAGATCGCTTTTTCGATGCGCTTTTGAAGTGTGGATGCTCCTTTTGAAAGAAGATTTTTCAGAAGATCTCTTCTGAAAAAGCTTCTTTCGAAAGAAGCTTGCAGTCTAGAGGTACCCTTAGTTATTAGTCATTCCATTTTCAGTGTGTTTGGTTTTAGATGTTTTCTAAGAAACTATCCACCTAATCTTTCTTGATAGACCAAAAAAAGAAATTGTTCTAAATAATACCAAAATAACAAGCTTAAACTGTTTTGAGAACTTGCATTTTGTCAGTCACAAGAATACAAGGAACACACTAATCCACTTGAAACAGACATAATTCTTGCATGCTCTTGAAGCAAGCAACAGCTCCATCTCTGTTTAATTCACCCTGAATTGCGTTTCCTTTCCTTACCTCATTTTATTTCAATAGGAAAACTCCAACCTGATATTGGCAAAGTTCTGGGGAAAGCTGAGAGCAATTTGATCCGTGATTTCTTTAGACTTCATGTATATCTGGCATGGTATTTTAAGCATATTAAGATACATAATTACAGCTAAAACTGTTTTTTTTTAATTACGCAGAGCATGACAAAAAGACATTTAGGAGGCTAGTTGGAACAATTTGTAAAGAACATTATATTGCAGGGAATATTAGCGAAACTTGTAGTTGCTCTCTCCCCTCCTCCAAACACACACACAAACAAAATCTCACTTTTTGAAAATGTCACCAAACGGTGAGCTTTTCAAATGCTATTGGATTTTTATTTTATTTTATTTATTTTTTTTGCACACTTAAGGTAAGGAGGATTTGAAACTTGTGCTTCATAGTGGAGATGAGAATGGAACTTTTTGCCTGTAGTTACATAATATTTTTAGTATATTTTCACAGCATTATACAAAGGTTTTCTGTGAAAGGTGGTTAATTAAAGACCAGTTTATGCCCAGATTCTCAATTATGCTCCAATGATCTCCTTACACCACTCTGGAAGTGAAAATTGTTTACTCACTTGAAATCTCTTATACTATAAGACCGGTACAAAGTAGTTTCAAAGTAAATGACAATAAGTCCCTATTTATTTTATTTGGAGGCAGGTGAGTGTTTGAGTTTTGGTTATTTAGTATAAATATTAAACTAGTGAGAGGACTGATTCATTTGAAAAATTTCTTGACCTTAATGGAGGGGGCAAATGCAAGCAATTTTTGTAAGCAAAGTAAATACTTTATTGTACTCTATATCCCTAAATTTTAATCCTTTTGTATATCTCTCTAAAATTCTCTCTTAATGCTTTTATATTGCCCAGGATAAAAAACAATATAAGAAAAATGTGAAAAAATGTTGCACACTTTAATACAATGATACCATATCAATGTGATGTGTTGAATTTATTTATAGAATAATGTGAGTGATACAATGTAATGGAACATAACCATATCTCCAAGTATATTTAATCTAAATACTTTTCAAACCCCAAACCTTTTTACACATTGTTCACAGACAAACTCAGATACATAGAAAGTTGTTCTGGTCTTCTATGTGGTGAAGAGGGATTTTAGATTAATTCATTATTAATAAGATAACTATAACAAGGAATCTTATGTATGCACCAAATAGTTATTTTCATTATATATTTTATCAATTACACTTATAAAGTATAACTATATATATTGTTGCCTGCTACAAGTTTGCTTAAAGCCTGCACTTTGCCTATGTTTATAACTGAAATTTTCATGTGAGTCTGCTTCTGATTGCTAGTTAGCTTTGTGCTTGCAAAACACAAACACTGCAGTTAGAAATGGTGGTAAACAGATTTGTATTTAATGTAATTTGACTTATCAAAATAGTTATATATAATAACATTATAATTCTGTTAAAAGCATGTGGAGGTAACCAAGGATATGGTGCCAACTCTTTTTACAGTTGGGGTCTTCTGCAATATTTCTGTTGAACTTAATAGGAGTAGGATACTGTTATACAAATCTACTTTAAATGGGCATAAAAATCCTGTTCATGATTTAACTTTGTCTATCTTAGTTAAAGTATATTACATCGTCTCCACTAATGTCAGGTAGATATAGGGAATCTTTCAGCCTTCAGATAATTTGAAGTAATGAGGACAATAGCTTGAGCCATATTTCTGAAATATGGCTACACTTCTAATGAAAAAGTACTTTTTTGCATAGAACATGTCTTTCTTTCTTTTTTCTTAAACAATACTTTGATATAGATATTAGGATAATGCAGATCTACTGGGGAGACTAAGAAGGCAGAATGAGCTATAAGAGGCTGAAAAGATCAAGAGGACAGCTGTGGGTAAAGAAAAAGAAAGTTGGTGAAAGTTTAATTGGATGCAAAAATGTAAAATATTCTTATTATTCATGCGTGATTCCCTTCATACTAGTGCATAAGGCAAGGGGAAGTACTTTACGTCTTCATAAAGGGACATTAAGGTAGAGCTAGCCCTGAATGAGGGTGAATGTGTGTATGTACATGCCAGAGACCCTCCATTTTCTCATGCCAATTATATACATATATATATATATACACACTGCTTTTTTTGTTTAATAAAAAAAGGTGATGGTACCTGGTACCTGGCAAATTATTGAGCCAAAAAAAAAAAAAAAACCAGGAAAAATTGTTGAACAGCAACAACAAAAAGATATATAGATATAGATATATATTCTTTCTCCTTTGAGTCCTCTCTGCACTCCACAAGAATGATGCAACCAACCTGCACTGCCACCAAAGTGCAGCAATTTCCAAGGCCAGGTTTAAAGTAGTGCAGGATCCTTGTGGTGAGATATGCAGAAAAAAGGGCAGAAAACTGGAGCTTTGAGTCAGGCAGAGTAGCAGGTTGAAGCAAAGCACACAACTGATTGCTGTTGAGCAGCCAAATGCTAATTAATGCTGGATTTCCACACTGTAAAGTCAGGTTGTGGTCTTGGAATGGAGGAGACAAACATCTTGTTCAGTGTGAAGGGATGTCTATGTTGGGGTGTGACACTGGAACAGACAGTCTGAGAGGCAAATGTAAATTTAGTCTAATCCACACAAGCACCAAAAGGGGGTATGAAAGTTGAGATATCCTCCTGGTCCTGAGCCACTCTAATAATTGCAAGTGTTGGTCTGAAAGTGTCTAGAACATAATTCTTCAGAGGAAAAACATCTATGTGTTAAGCTCTTGAGCAATACAAAATATCATTCAAAGCTTTGTTTTTGGTAAAGAAATTGGCATAGTTAGTACTGTGTGTGAACAAGTAAAGCAAGATAACTTTAACTCCCAGAAAATATTTTTTCAACCATTTTCTGTTTTGAACTGTACTCAGGAAGTTCTGTTAACAAGCTCAGCAAAGACCCACTGAGAGTCATACATCAGGCCTTGGAAGAATCCACTGATTGGCTTTATGGCTTTATTGCTTTCCTGTCTGACATCGTTTCGACTGATGATGATGACAGCGATGAAGGTATTTCCTACACGTAGACTTGTGTAACTGTGCCAATTCATGTTTTACATGCATTATGTGAATTTACTTAATGTTTAACCTCACAGTCAAAAGAAGGAAAGCGAATAGAAGTGATTACCCTTGCTAGTAATGAATCAGCTGGCTACTAGAATTAGAAACTGATGTCTTTGTTACCTTTCATCTTTCATTTCATAGGCAATTACAGAAAACATGTCAGAATTAAATGTTCCTAGTGGTGTGTCTTAAAGCAGAGTGCTAATTTATGCTGAGATAAAGTATCTGAGAATAAAAACAGATATTCAACAGTGTTTCTCTCTACCCTGTAAGAATGGAAGGATCTAGAAAAATGAAGGAATTAAATATACAGATGTAATCTAGAGGCACTGAGACTATTTACAAAGAAGAGTGAAGTTTGCTCTACAGCTTTATCTGAGAGCTGGGTTTTAGCTCAAGCTGTAGAGGCCATGACTTTAGCCCCCTAAGTTTGCAGGTTCAATCGCCACTGCTGACAACTGCTGTACATTGGCTCTATATATAGGGGCTCATCAGTATACACTGAGACCACTGACAAGGAAGAGTGAAGTCTGCTCTACAAGCTTAGCTAACCACACATTGGTTTTTAGGTCATGCTGTAGAGGCACACAGCTTTAGCCCCAAAGGTGCAAGTTTGAAAACCTGAGGTCCTGAAAACATCATCTCTACATAGGCAAAACATAAGAAATCTAGGACAGCACTTCTATGTGATATTTGAACAGTAGGGGTCAGTATTGCTGGAAAAGTACTAAAGGAACTGAAGAGAAAGTTGGATAACAAACATCAATTTTGGATAGCAAACATCAATAACTAAAATGTATGGTCTTGGAACTGCTACTAATATGCATCACCTGATGGAGCTGTCAGATACTTAAACTAAATAACTTACAGTTAGTTTTTATTTTTAACAGCTTTTGAAAGAATCATCTTTTTGTTAACAGATAATCAGTTCAATAGCATGTGGTGTGGTAATAGATGCACAAGCACTTAATGTTATGTTTATCATCCTGCATGCATATATGCAGTTAGGCATGACTATCATAGCAGTACCATACCATATTCATATTGCTCTGTGTAGAATTCCATCATAACACAAATGGTTAAAACCCAACAGGAACTTAAACAATCTTTCACCCATATCTTCATCAACTACAAGTATCACCTAATTTCTGCAACTGCAAGATGTCTCCATGGGTTTTCATATTAGTATTGTGAACAAACACTAACAGATGTACTCTTATATATGGTGTTATGACCCAGTTCTAAGATGTGATTTCCAACCACCATAAGACCAGCTCTCCATGCTGTTGGGAAATAAAAAGGAAGTAGAAAGTGGTTTCCTTCTCTACATTTTTAAATTGTGCTGATTTTGAAACTCCCTTGTAAGAACTGGCGCCACAAAACGGACCAGTACAATTTGGCATTTTAAGATAAGAAAGAGAATACGGGCCCCCAGGGGTATAAAGACGGGCCCAGCAGCACACTTACTTTGAGTGTCAATCTACCATCTATCTGCTGGTCGGATTAGGTGTTTGACCTCCCGAGGTTCCAGAGGGACGCCCGCCTCGTATCCGTCTTTCCGAGGAATTGAGGGACCGACCCTGGCCTGACCGCTGGAGTCGAGAGGCACAGAAGGGTAAAATTGTACCTGGATGGTCCTTTGTCTTAAGTGTACACATAGATTTAGAGCTCTTTAAAGATTAAGCTGTCACTTGGTACCATTATTTCTATCTTCTATCTTTACCTTCTTTTATTCCTGTAACCATTTTAAGATCTATATATATATATTTGCTAGCATTTAAAAAATAGAGCAATACCCATTGTATTCCCAAATCTGCACCGTCCTTTGTGGGTAATGAATCTGAGGAACTGTCCCGGATTGAAGTGTCATTAGAGGAGGTTTTGGAACAAATAGAAAAACTTAATGTTAACAAATCTCCGGGACCGGATGGCATTCATCAAGGGTTCTAAAAGAACTCAAATGGGAAATTGCTGAACTATTATCTGTGGTTTGTAACCTATCCCTTAAATCGGCTTCCGTACCTAATGACTGGAAGGTAGCCAACGTGACACCAATATTTAAAAAGGGCTCTAGAGGCGATCCGGGCAATTACAGACCGGTAAGTCTAACTTCAGTACCGGGCAAATTAGTGAAACAATAGTAAAGAATAAAATTGTGAAGCATGTAGAAGAACATAATTTGTTGGACAAAAGTCAACATGGGTTCTGTAAAGGGAAATCCTGTCTTACTAATCTATTAGAGTTCTTTGAAGGGGTTAACAAACATGCGGACAAGGGGATCCAGTAGATATAGTATACTTAGATTTCCAGAAAGCCTTTGACAAGGTCCCTCACCAAAGGCTCTTGTGTAAATTACATGGCCATGGGATAAGAGGAAGGTCCTTTCTTGGATTGAGAACTGGTTAAAGACAGGAAACAAAGGGTAGGAATAAATGGTAAATTTTCAGAGTGGAGAGGGGTAACTAGTGGTGTCCCCAAGGGTCAGTCCTAGGACCAATCCTGTTCAACTTATTCATAAATGATCTGGAGAAAGGGGTAAGCAGTGAGGTGGTAAAGTTTGCGGATGATACCAAACTGTTTAGGATAGTCAAGACAGAAGCAGACTGTAAGGGACTCCAAGAAGATCTCACCAAACTGAGTGATTGGGCAACAAAATGGCAAATGAAATTTAATGTGGATAAGTGTAAAGTAATGCACATTGGGAAAAATAACCCCAACTATCGTACAGTATGATGGGGGCTAATTTAGCTCGACAAATCAGGAAAGAGATCTTGGAGTTATCGTGGACAGTTCTCTGAAAACTTCCACACAGTGTGCAGCGGTCAAAAAGGCAAATAGGATGCTAGGTATTATTAAGAAAGGGATAGAAAATAAGACCGGAATATCTTACTGCCCCTGTATAAAACTATAGTACGCCCACATCTTGAATACTGTGTACAGATGTGGTCTCCTCACCTCAAAAAGATATTTTGGCCTTGGAAAGGGTTCAGAAAGAGCAACTAAAATGATTAGGGGTTTGGAACGGGTCCCATATGAGGAGAGGTTAAAGCGACTGGGACTTTTCAGTTTAGAAAAGAGGAGACTGAGGGGATATGATAGAGTGTATAAAATCATGAGTGGTGTGGAGAGGGCCGATAAAGAAAAGTTATTTATTAGTTCCCTAAATAGAAGAACTAGAGGACACCAAATGAAATTAATGGGTAGCAGGTTTAAAACTAATAAAAGAAAGTTCTTCTTCACACAGCGTGTAGTCAGCATGTGGAACTCCTTGCCAGAGGAGGCTGTGAAGGCTAGGACTATAACAGAGTTTAAAGAGAAGCTAGATAATTTCATGGAGGTTAGGTCCATAAAGGCTATTAGCCAGGGGATAAAATGGTGTCCTTGGCCTCTGTTTGACAGAGGCTGGAGAGGATGGCAGGAGACAAAGCACTTGATCATTGTCTTGGTCCACCCTCTGGGGCACCTGGTGCTGGCCACTGTCGGCAGACAGGATACTGGGCTAGATGGACCTTTGGTCTGACCCGGTACGGCCGTTCTTATGTTCTTATGTTCTTATGGTCAAGAACCATGCAACAAGGAACATGTTTATGAGAGTGGATGGGGGCAGAATGGACAAATCTATAAGAGGGTTTGAAAGGATCATAAAATGGAATAGCCTATACCAGTTCCTACATAGAAAATTAAATCCCTGATATTGCAAGGTCTGAATGCCTTCTGGGAAGTCCTCAGCAACTCCAGCTCCATTGACTGTACTCAGAGTGGAACACACTCAGCACCGCTCAAGAATCACAGGAGGGACTCAGCACCTCATAGTATTAGGCCCTAAAAATTTAGGGTATGGATCAGCTCAGATTTGGAAACCCTTATCCGTAGCACTTTTTTGGGCAGAAGTTGAGTCTGCACTAAACCCTTCTTTGCAATGCTAGAAGCCATGTCACAAGTGAAGGCACAGTATCAGATTTTGGCAATCAACTTTTCCTGCTCTCACTGATGGGACTTTTGCCACTGACATCACTGAGAGCATTATTAGGGTTCTTTTCTTCTGAACTTTGCAAGAAGTGTTTGTTCATTTGGAATATTTTCTTGTTGGTCAATGAAAATATAATACTGTGCCCTTTGTTAAAATGTTGGACTCAGGTTTATAACTAAACAAACCCCACCCACATGTCAGTATTTGGTCACATGTTTAACTATCATTTCTGAAACTTTTTGGTGCCTACAGTACATTTAAGACATCTGCTCTTTCTCTTAAAAAGTCCACGTGGAATCAGAAGTGGGAGGTGTAAGTCTGAAATCTCAGAATAGAATTCCTGTTACTCAACATGTTAAGTATAAAGTTTTGAATGCATTTAAAAATAAAAATAAACTAGGATGGAAAAAATATGGGAATTCTACCAGTTATCTGATTGTTATGTTTTTCCCATCTTGGTTTAGGTGAAGTGGAACCTCCGCTGAAGAAAAAAGGTTGGTTTTGATTGTTATAAATAATGCAGGATTTGATGTATTCAATTTAATTATTATTAAATTATTTCTTTTCAGTGATCTACTTTGTTTATACTGCTGGTTTTGCCACTAATTGCTTGTCCTTCTACTAACTGTGTATGCTGCATGTAAATTGAAATTGTTAGGAATGTCCAATTATAATAAAGTTTGAAGTGAGCTTTCGTGGGCACAAACCACTTCTTCAGATGAATGGAATTAAGCCACATCCTGGTATGCAAAACTGCTGCTCCCCCTCCTCTCCCAAAATGGCTCCCTTGTGCAGTAGTTCTGCCTTAGGAGTCTTTTTCCATTTTATATGTGTGTAACTGATTGTTCCTTCTTAAGTGGAATACTTTTGCATTTGTCCTTATTGAATTTCATCTTGTTTAGTTCAGACCACTATGTTTCTCCAGATCATTCTGAATTTTTAATCATTGTGCAAAACTCTTGAAACCCCTCCCAGCTTGGTATTATCCACAAACTTTATAAGTGTACTGTCGATGCCATTATCTAAATCACTTATAAAGATATTAAACAGAACCAGATCCAGAACCAAACCCTGCAGGAACCCACTTGTTATGTCCTTCCAGCTTGAGTATGAACCATTGGTAACTATTCTCTGGGAACAGTTTGCTAGCTAGTTATGCACCCATCTAATAGTAGCTCCATCTAGGCTATATTTCCCTAGTTTGTTAATGAGAAGGTTATGTGATACAGTATCAAATGCCTTCCTAAAGACAAGACATACTATATATATATCTCCCCTCCTCCCCACAAAGCCTGTCAAAGAAAGCTATGAGGTTTGTTTGACATTATTTCTTTTTTAACAAATTCACATTCATTGTTACTTATCACACTATCTTCTAGGTGTTTGCAAATTCATTACTTGATTATTTGCTCCATTATCTTTCTGGATATTGAAATTAAGATGACTTATCTGTAGTTCCCTGGGTTATCCTTATTTCCCTTTTTTAGTAGATGAACACTATGTTTTCCTTCTACCTGTCCTCTGGAATCTCTGCTGTTTTCTGTGAATTTTCAAAGATACTCACTAATGGCTCACATATCTCCTCAGTGGGCTCCTTGATTATTCTTTAATTCTGAAGTCTATCAGCCAGTGTATTTTTGTGCACTAACAGTCTACTCAAAATTCCCACTCTCTTGGAAGTACCATAATTTCAAACACACTAAAAGTTAGTTGATCTCACAATACAGTTATTTATTGAGAAAATGTTCAAGGGAATGGTAAGGACATCACAGTAATGATAAGGGAAGAAGAAGAAGAAAGGAAGACTAATAATGATAATTATGAATCTGAAGAAAGCAAAGATAACCTTGCCGGGGATGCAAATTGCAGACAAAGATAATAGGGATACAAATAATGACAATGAAGGTGGTTCATGTAACAGGACTAATATTGGTGTCAGTAGTCACTAGAAAGGATGAGAATGCTTATCATAGTGTGGGCTTTACCAAAATTAATTTCTTCACCCTCAGCATTATCACTGATATTTATCTTTATTCACTGGGAAAGACTGAGCATTTTATATTGTGTAGAAAAATATAATTGTAAACCTCTGGGGATGTAGTGAAAAAATATTCTATAAAGAGCTTTACAGAGTTTAACAATGTGTACTTATTGCTTGCTAAAATTACTATTCAAAAGTCTAAAAACTATTCAAAAGTCTAATAATTTCTAACAGACTTAATATGTTTTAGCTTTCTTTTTTTTTCCTGAATCAATGGTTATTATATAGTTGATAATGATGATTAATGTTTCATGGTTAGTAAAACATTTAAGGACAAATCATTTTATTTGACAGCTGCATATTTAGTTTTTTATGTGTTTCTTTTATTACATTTTTTGTTATAATAGGAACTTTTTATTTATCACATCTTATATGCTTATGCCTCTGCAGACTAAATCCCATATTACAGTGGGTTTATATGAGAATATTTAGGAGGGAAGCGAAATGAGACTGACAATCTTTTGAATCTTTGGGTTGGGGGAGAAAATGTCCCAAAATCAGAAGTAGCATTAGATGCATCCAAATTTAAGTTGCAGAAGTTTTACACCAGTGTTTATGGCAGTAGTAAATATTGCTAGTAGCAATGCTATTACCCTACAGCATTTTGGAATTGTAGAATAGTATAATATTTTACATAAGACTAATTTTAAGTGAATTATTTAATATATAAATTAGTGATATGTACACATTCATATTTTAAAATATGGAAGTTATTCTCAACCTTTGGAATTCAGGACTTGCTTCAAAGGCCATTGAAATCAGTAGGTCTTAGATCAGGGCTTATTTTATTTTTCACAGTTCAGGCTTGTTCAGACTTCGGTTTTTAACTTAACATTCTTCCTTTATTTTAGCTGAAATTCACCCTGTGCCAAAAAAAAAGGTGAGTGAATTTCAAAGCAATTTTATTTTAATTAAAAAATGAGCTTAATAATAAAGATGTTAGAAATATCTATGCAAGTAAAGTGTTGACATGGCAGTAGATGCTGAACACTGTCTGAATATTATTTAGTAGGCTTTTATTGGTATAACATATGTTGACAGATAAAACATGGGATTTCTGAAACACACAGTAGCACTCAGATATACTGCAGTGATGGAGGCTACATATACATCTAAACGGATCCATAAATGGAAGTGATATCATATAGGGCTTGATCCTATTGTTCTTATGCAGACACAAGTCACATTAACTCTGTCTTTCTAAAAATTAAATCACATTTTACCTAGAAAATTACAGAGTAGAAATACTATATAGTCTATGCAGGGATTTCCACCCTCCCTGTGCCTTAGTCATGTTGCTTGGTCATAGCAGTGAAGAAAAAAAAAAAATCAGAATTTTCTGCTGCAAATTGGGAGAAGCTAGCCTAATTATACTGCTAAAGAAACCTCCTTGACAACCAGCTTAGTCAGAATTCTCCAAATTCAAATGAGTTAATGAAATAATACTTTTTTGGGGAGGATGGGACAGAAGGATGGGACAGAATGATGTGCTGTGTAAGTGCAGTCTGTCGTGTCCCCACCCCCCTGCCCTACACACACACTTTATGAATTGCAAGATCAAGAGCCACAAGTACAATATACAAATATGAGTAGGTGAGTGAAATAATTATGTCATTTGATTGTGATCAGCTACTTTTTGCATCAAGATTTGAAAGTGGACATTTTTGCATATTTTATTTTTTTTCTCAGCATTTCCACATAACATAACTGATAATTATATTCTTTTGTTGTTCCCTCTTCTAAGACCTTATCCACATAACAAAAAAACAGATTTGTTGCTTTAACTATTACTATTTAAAGTGGAAATCCCTTCCTGAATTGTGGAATCATTTATAAGTGATCAAAGTGCTGTATGAGTATAGCTTATTTCAGTTCAGGAAGCATAACAATCTGTAATAGTTTAAGGCACCTTTATGTCAATATAAATTCATCCACATTACAGCTTATACTGCTAAAAATTCACAGCGTGCTGACCAATTTATTTATCGTGGTATAACTTTTCTAGTATAGACTTTTGAGATTAAGACCATAGGTTTTTATGTCATATAGTCACTTTTAAAAAGTTATCCAGTAACTCACCTGGAGGAATATTGAGTTATGGGCAAGTATCCTTTGGATGATCATCATGTTCCATACATAGTTAGACCAGAAAATAAAAAAATATATTTTTAAACTCAGATTTGTTTCTCAAGCTGCAAAGAGACTGGGAAAGCAAATATTTGAATAGCATAAATGCAACCTGAAAAACATGGTCCCTTATTGAATTTTCCTACATGCCTGATTATTGTGATTTGGGAAATTAATTATTTTATTCACTCATCTCTAGAATATATACTTATTTTCATCTTTAGAGTTTTCAAACATCAGCTGACTTATCTTTCATATCTCCATATGGCAATGTTCATTTTTCAGTGTATGAGTTCTTGCTACCCAGCTCTGTAAACTTTTCTGTTTCTCCCTAAGCTTCTTCTCACTTGTACAGTGTTTTGTAAATCTTTGTTCAAGGAGCAATGTGTTTAAGCAAAATCTTCAGAACTGAGTGAATGCCCAAAATACAAAAATCTACTTCCCAAATTTGTTTTTTTGGTTTTTGTTACCATCAATGTCTGTTATTAATGTTCTTTTGACATTTCCATCTTGCTTTTTATTCTGATCAACATAGCAATAACATATCCCATAAAGTTTGTTTACAGCCACCAGTCCTGTCTGTCAGTGTTCTGTGCTGTTATTTAGCTCTAATTTACACCTAAATGTTTTCTAAGAGCCCAGTAAGCAGTGGAAATGTTGGTAATGCTTTTAGACAATATTGACCTCCCGTGGTCCAGCAAACTCTCTGGTTTGGCACCAGTCAGATGCCAAGGGTGCTGGCCTAGAGAGGTTCAACCTGTAGCACTTGGGGTTTCAGAGCCTTTAGCTTCTCTCCAGTGTAGAGTGTCACGGTCCAAATGATGACACTGAGCTCTTTTAATTTGTGCTCTTGCCATGGCAGCAAGAGCAAAAGTCCTCCTACCCACCTAGTCTGCCACAGAATAGCAGAGCTTATTGCTGTTTAAAAAGGAAGAGGATTTTGTGAGTCTGATCTCTTTGCTGCCATAGCTGAAATGAAGCAAGCCTGACAAACAGGAGTTAAGAAGATATGTCTTGTCCTTGCCACAGGAATCACAGGTGCTTCCTTCTGCTCAAAATTCTCACTCAGGAAGTCCTGAGGTCTTGTATTTTTTTGCAGCAGTTCTTCTTCTCCTCCTTCTATTGATTTCAGGCATGGGGGAGGAGAGTGGCAAGCAGTCTCTTTTATTACTTTCCAAATTTGAGTACTCCAGAATGCACAGTATAAATGTTGACTCTATTCTGTGCATCAAGCCCCAAGAATGAGGTACATGCATCCAATAATAGTGGTGTGTTTACACTGACTTTCCAATTGAGAGCATGTCTACACTACAATATTAGGTTAATTTTATTTAATTCAACGTTGAGCATTTGATTTAACAAATCCAATTTTGCATGTCTCCACAAGTTGTCTGTGGTTGACTGAGCACATTCTCACTGCCAGGGGTTGCATCACCTCAAGAAGTGGGTAGCTATCTCACAGTCCCTGAAATAGTTTGGAATTCTAGGTTACGGTCCCAATGCCTCATGGGATGAAAACATTGTTGAACAGTAATGGGTGAATGTCTTCAGCCTCCCATGTCTGTGTCTCAGAAACAGCCTTGTCCTGTCGTATTTTCATAAGGCATCTATCATGCCCTGTGTGATTTTGGCATAGATAGCAGTATTTCTTTCACTGGTTCAGAGCTCTGCTTACACACACTCTTCACACAGCCCCCCCCCCCAGCAATCAAATCCACTGTCTCATAAACACTGTATGCTGGAGGCTTTTTGTGACCCTGGGTATGTGGACTCAGAGCTGGTGCTGGTGAGCTCTCCATGCTTCTCCAATGAAAAATGAACATTCAAAAGTTCCCAGGGCTTTTCCTCCTCACCTGGCTGAAGGGCACTGGAGTTCAAAGTGCTTGCCAGAGCATTGGCAATGGAACACTCAAATTCAGCAACCTAATGCTGAAAATGTAGATCTAAGCTCATAGTGAAGACCAGCCCAGAGTAGCTTCCCCAAAATAAGGATCCTGCCAGATTTCCATACTCTGATTAATTATGTATGGCCATGTCTACACTGGCATATGCAAAGTGCTGGTAGTTACAGCGCTGCTCACAGAGCACTGCAAGGAAACCTCTGTGTGTCCACACCGCGCTTCTTATGATGGTGCAGCATGTCCATATTTGCAGCTTTTGCAGTGCCACAGAGAGCAGTGCATTGTGGCCACAGGGTGCTTTAGGAAGGGTTTGCAATGCACATGGGGCAGTCAGCATCACATGATGCAGGTGTCCCAATCCCATTGCTCCATGGTCATCCTGCTAATTGACAGCTGTTTTTCAACAGAAGTCAAGGGAAGGGGAGAAAGGGTGACAGGGAATGTGTATGGGGAGTGGGGGGGTCACTATGCTTTTGGGGGGTGTCACCATGCCAACTTCTAAGTTCATACTAGCAAGAAACAGTCCCTGCTGAGGCAGGGGAAGGGGGAAATCCCAACATCTCATCCCTCCTCCTCCCTCCCCCCGCCCCGTCTTCCTCCCTGGTGCTCTCTCTCTCTCTCTTTCACACACACTCACACACATACACACACATCTGCCTCTGTGTTCAACAGCACAAGCATTTAATCTGTGTCCTGGAGCAAATCAGCACAGCATGCAGGCTGTCAGAGAGGGAGCTCTGAAAGGGGGAGATGTGCATACCTACAGGGCAGACAGAGGAGGAATTCCAAACAAGGAACAGAGGGGACTTGAGGGATTATGGGCCATTTCTGAAGGCCAGATACAATAGAGAAATCAGTTCAAGTGTGGACACTGTCCCCTCCCCTGCCCAGCACTGTATCTAGAGCATAGCAGGCTTTATGTTCTTGTCAAGGTGATTTATCTAGAGTGCAGCAAGTGCAGAGTTAGTGCGCACTTATTGCCTTGCCAGTGTAGACACCCCGGGAGCTGATTTACTGTACAGTATTCAAAATTTCTTACCAGTACAGGAGGGTAGGGTACACAAGCTAAGGGGAGGCATGTGACTCCACCCAGTGCCCAGGCTGGGCCCCCCCTCTCTTTCCCCACACCCCATCCCATGTTATCTGGGGTGAGGGCAACTGGAGGAGCAGTTCGGCTAATTTCGCCACACCAGCCCTTCCCTTTCTACAGAGCTGCCATGTCTCTGAGTACTGGGCTGGGGTGGGTGGGGAGGTGCAGGGCTGGCATTTCTGCTCCTTTCACCAATGGGAGGGGCAGTGGGGAAAGGAGTAGAATTCTGACAGGTTCTTTGGCTGCCACAGCACTCCCAACCCCGCCTACCAGCCCTCAGCCCTGTATACAGAGTTGTATCAGCTAGTGGAGGGGCTGGGGATGGCAGACAGGGAGTCTTTCTGGCACACCATACCAGTTAATATTACCTGTGACATGGCAGTCCGGACTGACCCATTTGCACCACTGATATCACCCCATAATCAAAACACTTATGGGGCAGGTGATAGGGAGACTGCTGGTCAGTCTGCACTGATATTTTTACTATTAATAGGTTGGGTGGAGCTCCACCAATGCTAAGAGATTACTTACAATTTGTGAGGCCAGGTCCTAATCCATTCTAAATGTGTTTTGCACTGTTTCTGCAGCAGAAAGTAGACTTAATTCTGGTTTCAGTGGCCATCTGAAGATTCACTTAAGGTGTCGATTAGCACAAAGCCTCTCTGTCTGGCCCCACACCAATGGAGGGTAGTGGACTGTATCAAGGAAAGTGTCTTGATCACTACTGCATTCTGGCTATCTCCAGCTGCCATAAAAGCCCCACAGGAGCTATTATTTTGGGCATAAATTAGAGCTAGTGTGAGACAACTTCAGTTTAAGCCTGGCAGCTCCAAGGATCAGGGGAACATAAAAGATAGAGCTCCTTTTAACACCTTCACCATCAACTCCTTGGCCATTCCCAAAGGCTATGCCCAATTGGGAGACATAAATCTCAGAGTTAATTCTGAGAGTCAGAAATATTATTTTTTGTATTGTGACTGCTATAATGATTTAGACTGTAGCCCCATGTAGTGTTAACATGTTGGGAATGAGTCCATTGTACAGCTTCCTTTCCCCCCACCACTGAATAAAAATAACTGTATCCTAACCAGCCTTTTCTGCTTAAAGTAGAGCCAGACAATAGCTATATAGATTAGAATGTCTCTTAAGGAGACTAACAAGGGGAGAATTGACTAAAATTCTCTGAAAAGACAATGTCTAGGAGCAAGTTAAAAATGACCCATCTCTGGAAATCTGACACTCCTAATCCAAATCATTCCAGCTCTTGCTTAGCTATTGGTTTACACCACCAACAATTAGCCAGGATAATCACACACCTGTTGCAAGTAAGTTGAGCTAAACCAGCAGGGATGTAGCCCAGCATCATCGTGGGCAGCAAATGTAGGGCTTCCGGCTGCTGGAGGCAGAGTTATTAACCATAATCTTGCCAGGCATTTTGGGTGGGGTCCATTCCCCTTATCATATGGACATTTTTGAGAAAATGCAGGTTTTAAACTCAAAGTTTGAGAGCCACATAGATGTTTAGGCTCCTAATTTCCACTAATATTGGTGGAAGTTAGGAGTCTAAATACCCTTTGTAGACCTTGTCCAAAATGTTTAGCCTTACTGCCTGCATAAGTCAGTTTTGTTTTGTATAGCCAAAGGGAGGGGAAGGAACAGGGAAGGAGGAAGAGTGAAGAGCTTGAAACCCGGCTCCCTTGCTATAGTTTACTCAGCAAAAGATACATAAAAATATAACCCCTTAAAATCAATCTAGTCATGTGACCACAGATAAGTCATGTAATCATAAAGCTCCACGTTTAGGAATTGGGAATAATATTTCCTTTCTACCATGTTCTTCTTGTGTTTTTTGTTTTGTTTTGTTTACACTGTAAGCTCTTTGGAGAATGGAAAGTCTCTGACTATGTACACATACGGTTCGTAACGCAGTGGGCCCTGACCTCAATTTGTCCCTGTAGATGCGGCATTTGTAATACATGTTATTACAAATGACTACTTATTAACAGTGCGCAGCCCAACAACAGCACAATAAAATAAGCGGACTGGAAATGAACAACTGTATTTGTTGATGGAAATGTAAAACCATCCTCCTGTCTCCTCATGAAGGGGCTATGGGGCTTTATTCATACTAATGTGAGGCTGAACTGTGCTGAGAGGGCACCTCTAGTATAAAGTGCTTCAGGAAGCTATAATTTACTTCTCTTTTCCCAACCCTCCTCTTACTAATGTTTGGTTTTTTGTAGTGCACGGGGAGAGCGGGGCTGTTAGTAGACACTGTAAACTCTTGATAAAGAAAATTAACATGGTAAAGGCTCGGGGGGAGGACAAAACAAGGCGGGAAGGATAAAAAAGGGTTCCAAAACTGCTTGTTAAGCAGGGATTTTCAATCAAACTGCAGAAAGCTGCAGCTTTAGCTCATGTAAGTCTGACTATCATCAGACTATCAGGCTTCTTTTGGGTCAACAACATACAGCTGTGCAGACCTACTAACAATATAGTGAATATATCTCCTGTCACGGTTTGAAAATGGTTGGTGAGCAGGCTGCAAGCTTTTCTTCTTGAAGGCATTTAAAACAATTATACGGCATGTTCTGTATATCCTCGGAACACTAGATAAGTCAAGCAGTGCCCACATTTTAGGAAATAAACTCTTTATTCCTTATAGAAACCAGTAGCATTGGGGAAATGATAATTATTTTAAGCCTGCTTGATAACTAGAAACACCTTAGAATGAAACACATCTTTTAAAATACATACTCCTTTGCAATTATTTAATAAACTGTTCTGCCATCTCATTGAGGATCAGGATGGTTGCCTTGGTGACAAAGATTATCCTTGCTGCTGCTTGAGTCTGTCATTTTTCTAAACATGAATTCATAATATTTAAGATTTATTAACAGTATGTCACATTGATAGAGATAAATTGTGTTCTTTAAAATGGCCATGTAAGTCTTCTATGATATTACAGCCTCTTTTGTCACCTCAAAAATAAGATATGATGTGATTACTAGAAAATTAAAGCTACTTGTCATAAAATATGAGACACAGAATATCAAAATGCAAGGGGAAAATCTCTGAAGAGAAAATTCTAATGCTTCCCTATTTTAAATATGTGGAGTTAGTTTGTTGTTGCATTTTATGGCTTATAAATTAATCAGATTCAATCAAAATAGAAATTTGCTTCTGCTGGTAACATTTAACTTGCAATGTGCAGAAATAATGTATTCTAGACTATATTTTCTGCTGGCTTCAACTTCATACAGAGATTAGGAAAAAACCCTAGTGATGGCAAATTTTCCAAGTTGGGAGTGTAGTTTATATATTGTTCAGTTTCTTTAAGGGCTGTGTATCATAGAATCATAGAATACTAGGACTGGAAGGGACCTTGAGAGGTTATCAAGTCCAGTCCCCTGCCCTCATGGCAGGACCAAATACTGTCTAGACCATCTCTGATAGACGTTTATCTAACCTACTCTTAAATATCTCCAGAGATGGGGATTCCACAACCTCCCTGGGCAATTTATTCCACTGTTTGACTACCCTGACAGTTAGGAACTTTTTCCTAATGTCCAATCTAAACCTCCCTTGCTGCAGTTTAAGCCCATTGCTTCTTGTTCTATCCTCAGAGGCCAAGATGAACAAGTTTTCTCCCTCCTCCTTATGACACCCTTTTAGATACCTGAAAACAGCTATCATGTGCCCCCTCAGTCTTCTTTTTTCTAAACTAAACAAACTCAATTCTTTCAGCCTTCCTTCATAGGTCATGTTCTCTAGACCTTTAATCATTCTTGTTGTTCTTCTCTGACCCTCTCCAATTTCTCCACATCTTTCTTGAAATGTGGCCAGAACTGGACACAATACTCCAACTGAGGCCTAACCAGCGCAGAGTAGAGCGGAAGAATGACTTCTTGTGTCTTGCTCACAACACACCTGTTAATGCATCCCAGAATCATGTTTGCTTTTTTTGCAACAGCATCACACTGCTGACTCATATTCAGCTTGTGGTCCACTATAATCCCTAGATCCCTTTCTGCCGTACTCTTTCCTAGACAGTCGCTTCCTATTCTGTATGTGTGAAACTGATTGTTCCTTCCTAAGTGGAGCACTTTACATTTGTCTTTATTAAACTTCATCCTGTTTACCTCAGACCATTTCTCCAATTTGTCCAGATCATTTTGAATTATGACCCTATCCTCCAGAACAGTCGCAACTCCTCCCAGCTTGGTATCATCTGCAAACTTAAAAAGCGTACTTTCTATGCCAATATCTAAATCGTTGATGAAGATATTGAAGAGAGCAGGTCCCAAAACAGACCCCTGTGGAACCCCACTAGTTATACCTTTCCAGCAGGATTGTGAACCATTAATAACTACTCTCTGAGTACGGTTATCCAGCCAGTTATGCACCCACCTTATAGTAGCCCCATCTAAGTTGTATTTGCCTAGTTTATTGATAAGAATATCATGTGAGACCGTACCAAACGCCTTACTAAAGTCTAGGTATACCACATCCACCGCTTCTCCCTTATCCACAAGACTCGTTATCCTATCAAAGAAAGCTATCAGATTGGTTTGACATGATTTCTTCTTTACAAATCCATGCTGGCTGTTCCCTATCACCTTGCCACGTTCCAAGTGCTTACAGATGATTTCCTTAATTACTTGCTCCATTATCTTCCCTGGCACAGAAGTTAAACTAACTGGTCTGTAGTTTCCTGGGTTGTTCTTATTTCCCTTTTATAAATGGGCACTATATTTGCCCTTTTCCAGTCTTCTGGAATCTCTCCTGTCTCCCATGATTTTCCGAAGATGATAGCTAGAGGCTCAGATACCTCCTCTATCAGCTCCTTGAGTATTCTAGGATGCATTTCATCAGGCCCTGGTGACTTGCAGGCATCTAACTTTTCTAGGTGATTTTTAACTTATTTTTTAATTTTTTATTTTATCTTCTAAACCTCCCCCCTTCCCACTAGCATTCACTATATTAGGCATTCCTTCAGACTTCTCGGTGGAGACCGAAACAAAGAAGTCATTAAGCATCTCTGCCATTTCCAAGTTTCCTGTTACTGTTTCTCCCAGTGGGCCTACCCTGTCCTGGGTCTTCCTCTTGCTTCTAATGTATTTATAAAAAGTATTCTTGTTTCCCTTTATTCCCGTAGCTAGTTTGAGCTCATTTTGTGCCTTTGCCTTTCTAATCTTACCCCTGCATTCCTGTGTTGTTTGCCTATATTCATCCTTTGTAAATTGTCCTACTTTCCATTTTTTATAGGAATCCTTTTTTATTTTTAGATCATGCAAAATCTCGTGGTTAAGCCGAGGCGGTCTTTTGCCATATTTTCTATCTTTCCGACACAGCGGAATAGCTTGCGTATGATGTGTTTTCTTCATAAGTGTTGCTGTAGGTTAGATAATCCATTCAGAAATCCTCAGTGTTTCTGGTGGGGAGAAATCTCAGTTATACAGATCGTTCAGAAATATTCATGTTAAATTGGATCTGCTCCCAAAATGCCATGGGGCTAGTTTAGGTTATCTGCTCTCTATCTGCCTTCCATGGATATACGAATGTTTTTAAAGTAGATTACTATGTGATCCACTAAAATCATTACAAGGGGAAAAACAAACAAAATAGGTCTGTATCTGAAACACAAGGATTTTCTTGGATTTTGACAAGGATGAAGTAGGGAGGCAAGAAATATATTTGAATAATTTGAAGTCAATTTGAAGCTGTGGTAGTTTAGGATCTCCTAACAGGCCCCAAATACTTCAGCCTGTGTGCATGAATTTGCTAATAGCATATAATTTATCAGGCTATGAGCCAGATTAAAAAATGATATGTGAAGCTATGTTGGGTAAACTCTCCTTACATTCCTTTAGACCAGGGGTGGGCAATAATTTTTGATGGGGGGCCACTCCAAGATTTTGGAAAGTAGTCGAGAGCCGCACTCTTCCATGATATTAATGGAGGAGACGCAGGGTCTGGGATGGAGGTCGGGGTGCAGAAGGGAGCTTGGGATAAGGAATTGGGGTGCAGGAAGGTGACTGGCATGTGGGAGGGAGTTTGGGTGAAGGAGGAGATTGTGACCTAAGGCAGGGGACTGGAGTGCAGGAGTTAGGGATGTTACCTAGGGTAGGAGGGTATTGTGATCTGGGGCAGGAGTTTGGGGTGCCAGATCTGGGAGGGGTATGAGTGTAAGAGGAGGACAGAAGGTTTGGGTATGTTGCGTGTGGGGTGGGGCAGATGGTTGGGGGAGGAAAGGGCTGGGGTGCCAGAAGCAGGCTGTGGCCAAGAGACTTACCTGGCAGCTGCCAAACTAGCCTGCCTTACTGCAGAGCTTAAAACGTTTCCCAGCCAGCCAGTCTGCCTGCCTGGCCATGTGCTTCATTGAATAACTGAGCTGAGGAGAGGAGGCATGGTTCTTCTTGGCTGCCTGTTATTCCAACAAGCAGCTCCCATTGGCTGGTTTCTGGAAAGAAACCGGCCAATGGGATTGTGCTAGAGGCAGGATGGTTCTTGAAATTTCCCCCCTCCCCTCCAGTTTTAAAACAGAAACGGAGACCTGCAGCCGCGTTTCTGCTTGGAGCATGCGAGGCTGTGGGGCAAGCAGGGGACCCTGCCTGTCTCTGCGGGCTGTATCCGGTGGCTCAGCAGGCCGGATCCTGCCCACGGGCTGTATTTTGCCCACGCCTGCGCTAGACCTATGGACACATGCTGGCTCATATCCACAGAAAGACTTAGGCCCATTTGGACCAGTTTTAAGTACCACTGTAATCTACAACCTTGCCCTCCACCACCACACCTTAGCCATCTAAACTCACTTGTTTAGCTATACCAAAAGAAGGTCAGGAAACAATTGATGTCATTTAATCAGGTCACAACTTGATTATTAGATGGGACTATCTGGCAGGTAACTCCACATTCATTCGATAACTACACGGGAGGCTTCTGCCAGCTCCCCCTTTTTCCATCTAGGTCCCCCAACCAATTCATTGCTGGGACCCTACCATTCACCCTCCCCCCTCTTAGGAGGGTTAAGTTGGGCTACAAGAAAGGGGATTGGTTTCTTGCTGTACCATTCAGAGGATCCACAACCCCACTGTCCTTCCATTCTATTCCTTTCACATTTCACCTCCTTTTTGAGGCCTTTACTATGCCATTTATCTGGTCACTGTATGTCTTCCCTATGGAGTAGCTGCACTGTGCATCCTTCCACACACTTATATAATGAGTTGCAACATATAACCTAACTTCTTGCCACATGTCAACAAAGCCCTCCCGAACCAATTTGGTGGAATGGAAAAAAATCCTTCCCAGCCCTCCTAGAAAAGGGGCAGCTAGTGCAATATTCTCAGCAGGCCTTGAGCAAACCTGGTATTTCACCATGTAAAGGGAAGGGAGCTCCCTCAGCCTGCTCTGAGTAAAATGGGGATTTTCCTCACAGGGCTGCCCTTTCAAACCCTTCTGCCCATCCAGTTTCCAGGGCATGAGCCAATGTTGACATGCTGACCTCTTGTCCCCTTTTTCATTTTGACCTCTCATCCTTGCCTGGACTTAAAGCATTGTTCCCTTTAATAGGCCAGACATACAAAGTATACACCCTCCACTTACAGGTGCTGGCATCTAAATTTGTGCTGTAAATGTTCCATGGGCACATAACTTCCTGCCTTTGAGCATGTGCACTGGGGCCTCATTCTAGGGATCCAATTTCCTATCTCAGGCCTAAGCGCCAGAGCACTCACAAAGTAAGGGGGAGATAGGCATTCGTTCTCATATCTTCTCTTCAGGGCCTTGTCAGGTAAGCATGTTCAGAGGTTGCTTAACTGCACACAAATTGACCAGTGAGACGAGGGGACTACGCTGAACTTCTAGCCTAGTGGTTAGGGCAGTGGTTCCTAAACTTTTTTGTAAGGCAACCCACCAACTGTGTTTATCTCCTTTTTTGAACCACCGTATGAGTCTTTCACAGCTCTAATCCTATCCTGGTATGGAAGGGAGGCCCTAAGTGGAAGGGCATGAGTGAGGAGTTGGAGAGCAAGCCTTACCAGTGCTCACCCCACAGTGATGCCTCCTGTCCAGCTTGACTGGATCTGGCTCCCTATTCCATGCATTGGGGCTTGGCATATGGGGGCACAGTTCCACTTAGAGTTGGTTTGACCACCTCTTACTCATGACAGCGGCAGCGGCTGGGCTAAACCTGGGTGGTGCTGCAGCCTGTGCACCAGGTTACAATACTTAAGGCACGTCTAGACTACCCACAGCTTCTGAAAGAAGATATGCAAATTTGCTGCAAATTTGCATATCTTCTTCCTATCTCTTTTTTGGAAGAGGTTTTTAAAAAAAAAAAAAAAGCAGTCTAGATGTGGCTTTTCACGCAAAAAACCCCTTTTTCAAAAGAACCCTGTAAATCTCATTTTTTTTAGGAATAAGGGTTCTTTTGAAAAAGGGGGGTTTATGAAAAACCTCCTCCAAAAAAGGGATCAGAAGAAGATATGCAAATTCATGCCGAATTTGCATATCTTCTTTTGGAAGCTGAAGATAGTCTAGACGTGCCCTTCGTGTATGGACCTGGGCCCAACCCTGAAGGTCGGAGCTGCCACTGCAAGGGAAAGGGTTTCCTCACCTTCCCCTGGGGTCTCCCCTCTGCACCAGAGATGTGTGTGTTTGGACAGTAATGGGTTAATGCTATAACTCTTCTAAGACTAAGGTCTGCTCTATGGGAAACCTTGGTTTAGGGTACTCATCTGGGATATGGAGACTTTGGTTCAATTCCTCTTTTTGCTTTTTGGATTGGATATACCACCTCTCCAGTGATTACCTTAACCACTGGGCTACAGAGTATTTTCACACTTTCTGGGGCCCAATTAATATTTAATTACAGTTCAGAAGCTTCAAGAAGAGAGACAAAGATCCACATCAGAGTATCCCATAATCTAGAATGGTATATCTCAACTTTTTCAGTGCTGGTGACGCCCTCTGGACTTAAAAAAAATCATCCCCACATACTAAGACTTAAACAAAAATGACCCTATACCTTAAATATCATTAATAAATTATGAATAGTACTGGCTCACTAGTATTATTTTAAAAATATTGAAAACTTATGCAAATAAGTGAAGGTAAAAAAAACTGTGTGCCAGATCCAAGTTTATTTTTACACAAAAACAAACTATAATTTCACTTTTTACAAATTACAAGACTCTGACTGTGTCTAGACTACAAAGGTAAGTCAGAAAAAGATACACAAATTGCAAACTGCAATTTGCATATCTTTTTCCACTTTTCTGTCAAAAGAGGCTTTTCCGAAATTCGGCACATCTACACGGTGCCAAATTTTGGAAAAAACCTGCTCTTTCAACACATCAAAAATTTTCTGAAATTTTTTTTGGAAAAGCAGATGCGTTTCTTGGACGACATTGCTTTTCTGGGTTACCTCTGGTATCCCAGAAAAGTACTGCAGTCTAGACGTAGCCCTAGAGACCTTCAGTGAAACACTTGTGCTTGTTTTGTACCAGCTAATATTATTATGGTGGGTTGAAGACACACACAGCAGCAGGTCATTCTCCACAGATAATTTATTTAGTTGCTTTGTCTTTATCGCAAGCACTGATGGGAATCCCAGTTCACATAAATACGATGTTGTGAACAGGATTAAAACTTTCAAAGCTTCAGTTACGAGTTTGGGATACTCATGCTTTATCCAAAATGTGCTCACTTCTTTTGAAGGAAATGAACACTGAAGCATTGTTATCAGATGAAAGCTTGATCGCTTTCTCTTGCAGGCTTCCTGTGAGTTCGACAGACTCAACTACTCTTTTGTTGAATAGATTAATTATTCACCTCCTGCCAAGTTCTTCATCATCAGGTGGAAGTAATCCTGGAGTTGCTTATTAAGTTTAAATATATATTCAATCATAATGTATTTTAATTGTTTAATGTCCACACACTTGTCACTGGCAATGAGTTTCACGAACTCGCAACTCAGAAGAAATGACTTGAAGTTTTCACTCTGAGGCTGCTCAGACCAAAGAAGCTTCTTTGCTTGTTTCACAAACACAATTATGTTTTTGTGTACTTCTTGGAAAACTCATAGTCAGCTTATTCATATGACTGACGACATCTGCTAAGTAAACCATCTGAAAAAGCCATGGTGGGCCACTGAGGGTATGTCTACACTGCAGAGTTTTTCCAGAAAAATGGCTGTTTTTCCGGAAAAACTACACTTATGTCCACACTGCAAATGCTTTCTTTCAACAGAAAGTCAAAATAATGCAGGGGTTTTTCCGACAGTGGTAAACGTCTTTCTATGAGGAAGAAGCCTTTTTCCGAAAGAGCTCTTTTGGAAAAAGGCATGTGTGGATGGGGAAGAGGGGGCGCGGTTTCAAAAGAAGAGACCTCCAGGAAAAAGTACATGTGCCCTGGTGGCGATTCTGTCCATAGTAATCACAATTTAAATGTGAGATAGCGTCCAATAAATGTGGAAACTATCTTTTGAAAAAGCAGATTGCTTTTTTGATGCGCTTTTGGTGAGTGGACGCTCTCTTTTGGAAGAAGTTTTTCTGGAAGATCTCTTCCAGAAAAGCTTCTTCCAAAAGAAGGCTGCAGTCTAGACGTCTCCTGAATGATTTAGCAAAAGGAGACCCTTGATGCTGTAGAAACATAATTCAAAAAGTTTGCTTAACACTTTTCCTCGTGAAAGCCATCTCACATGAGTATATAAGAAAAGATTTTTATGATGTGCACCCATTTCATCACAATAAACTTCAAACAGGTGAACTGATAGAAGCCAACTTTATGAAATCCACAATTTTTCCAGACTCTTCAAGCACCTGACACAAAACAGAAGGCATCCCTTTTTCAGTGAGGGCTCATCGATGTAAGAAAAAATAGCTCCAAATTGCATGTGGCATAATGGTTCTTCATCTTGCAACAAGCCCACTGTTCTTGCCAGTCATTGATTGGGCACTGTCACTGCATACAGCAATACGTTTTTCCCAATTGATTTCAAAATAATTAGCAGCTTCAACAAACAGGGTACATAAACATTCACTAGTTGTGTGGCTAGGCGGCGCTTTGCAGAAGAGCATGTTTTCTTCAACAGTAACATCCAGATGATATCAAATGAGAGCTAAGAACTGCGCTAAGTCTGAAATATCTGCTGATTCATCAAACTGAACACCATTTTAACTTTTCTTTCAACTGCTCATGAATGTCGTCATTAATATGCCTCAAAACAGTATCTTTGGTCACGGAATATCATTAGCTTATTTGGCTCTTCATGACTAAGCATGCTTGTAAGCATGTTTAATGCCACAGGAGGTATGAGATTCTGTTATTGTATATGCCTTATGTATTTGGGTAATATGAAGTGACATGAGATATGAAGTTTCAAGAGCATTCTTACTGACATTACTTGTTTTCCAAATCAGTGTTTGCTGTCTATTCAAGCTGTTCAGTTTTCTCTTAAAGACCTCAAGAGGCTTGTTCTTTAATCATGGATGTTTACTTTCCAAATGCTGAATTAATTTAGAAGGTTTTATGCTTTTAGCACTTAGTATTTCACAGCACACAATACAATACATTTTAGTTTCAATTGCTGTAAAATGGTGCCTCAGATAGCTTGAATTGTATTTTCTGTACTTTGTCTTCTTTGTTCATTCTGTGACATACTTGGTTGAGTTCTCTTTAACAATGTATCCATTGCATAAGACCTCACCGAAAACTGCATAGAGTACTGTCTTGCTAGCTGTGAAGTACAATAATGCTGTCTGCAGGGCTGTCCTTAGGATTTATGGGACCCTACACAGTACTATTAAAGTGGTGTCCCTATGCCCAACAGCAGCTGGGGAAGGAGGGAACCGGGGATGACAAATTTTTAGAGATGTGATTTTATAATCTTCAGCAACACATGAAATATTTTAAAAGCAAATTTTAAACAAAGGTCCTGGTGACTAACACAGTAAATTCAGAAAATGACAGTATGTATCTGAGGTGGGCTAATGCTTGTTAAATGGATTAATTATCCCTTGAATGGCTCTTTCACAGGTTGTTCTGCTTATAGTTCTGGCAGGATTTTTTACATTTAAGTTAACTAGATCTTCTCTGAAAGAGGAAGCAGAGCCACAGAACAGGGACAGGAACAGGTGGACATTAAGACCCAGTGGGATCCCCACATTTTCTGGTGCTCTACACAGCTACATATTCTGCGTATCAATAAGGACAGCTCTGGCTGTCTAGACAGGAAGAAGCAGTGAGTTAATGTGGTTCTGTGAAGTCGTGCTTATCTGAAGCAGAGCCAGCCTTCGACTTTCTGGGTTCTCACAGAAGGTGCATGCAAAGATCATTGGAGGCAGAGTCAGCACATGTTGAGAGGCCTGCTGAGGTGAGTCAGAGTGGAGATGGTGCTTCCTCCTCAAATCTCTGATGCTTCATGCCAAAACCCTGCTGCTGGGACTGAAGCCCAAGCCTGAGTCCAACCAACTGCAACTGAATCCTGAGTTCTACCGCAGGGACTTGAGCTGGAGTTCCAGCCTCATCTTGCCTTGTGAGGGCTGATAACTCACTAAATCTGTGTGGAGTTAGGCAGGTACCTAACTTATTCTTGCAAGAAGTGGCTTAGGTGCCTAAACTGCTTGACTACAGGATAGGAGCTCCTGACTGTGAATTATATGCAGAGATAGGTGCCTCTCTGCAGCCTGGACTACTGTGCCACCAAGAGAGATGTGAGATTTAGGTTACATTCCTCTCATCAGCATCTCCCATTGACTGGCTTAGACAGATCCTGGCCTAGTGACTTGCTTTAGTGGATCCCATTCTTAGGCTACATCTACACTACAAGGTAGGGGGGTTGCATAGTCATCCTCATGATAGCTTTCACTGAGCTAATAATATTAGTAGCACAGGCGCAGCAAGCAGCAGCATAGGCTAGACTCCCTGAGTACAATTCTCTTGAACTCTGTGGTTATGTATTGAAGATGGCTAGACTGTGCTACCACTGCTCATGTTACCATGGCTACACTACCATTTTAGCATGCTAGCCCAGATGAGAGCTAGCATAAGTATGTCTCCATGAGCTGGGAACCATTTCTCTAGCTCATAATTTAGATATAACCTGAGGAGCCTATCTCTGCCTGTGCATTTTATAGGAGCCTAGGCACTAAATCAGGTTTGAGACTAAATAAGTCTCAGCTTGACAAAGCCCTGGCTGGGTTGATTTAGTTGGGATTGGTCCTGCCTAGAGCAGGGGGCTGGACTTGATGACCTTCTGAGGTCTCTTCCAGCTCTATGGTTCTATGATTCTATGATTCTAGGTTTGTGGATCCCAGTGTTGTTCCAGCAATTTTCTAAGCACTGCAATGACTAAACTCTCTGTGTGGATCCAGACTGCTCTTTATGAGAATGTCTACGCTAAGGTTAGCTTAAGGAAAAGATAAAGTGTATCCTGGAATAAACTTTTTGGAAGGTATCTGTGCTAGCCTTTGTCTTGTTATCTGACAATCAGTTAACTTGATGAAAACAAGTCCAAAGCAGACAATTCTGTATGCGTAAGGAAGTCTTTGGTGGTCTAACATGCTGAGGAGCAATCAGAAAAATGCAAGATGTAAGTTAAATTCAGGTGGGTGTTACTTTATCTTATAATTTGATTCTTCAGTAAACATGATGGAGTAGTTCATCCTTTGTTTCCTCTCATGATTAGAGATAGTCCCTCTGTGTGAGGACTGAGGGACAGTGATGAGACTGAGTGGAAAAATTTAATTAACTTCTCTCCCTGTTGTCCTTAATTTGCAGATGGATTCAAAGATTTCATGTCTCTAACGATGTCCATTGACATCTTTCACGTACATTAAATTATCAAAAGAACTGTAAAAACCAGAGCAAAAAATGAGCATATGTTAGAATGCAATAGAAACCGTGTGTAAGACTTGTGGACACTAGCAGTGACTGGGAGAAAAATCTTGATACAGTTGCAGTAAGCAAACAAACCAAACTCAGTTGTAATGGGAGCATTTAAACTAGTTGATTCCTTTGTAATCTGAATTTGGGGGCCTAATGAACAACAAGAATGCTATACATATGAAAACTGGAAAATACAAGGTCAGAAATGGCTCAGCGGGATTTTCTGGCCAGTTTATCTTCTTTCTCTAATGACTGATAATGGTACATATCTAGGCCTCTCCTCCTTTTTAATAAATATTTTTACCTCTTTGCTGACAGAATGACACTGATCTGAATGCAGTGGAGACTTCTGATATAGCACAATTATGCTTTTCTTCTAATCCTGTCACAAACTGTATTTGAGATGGCAAATACTGCTTGTAATTTATGGATATTGATTCTCAGCAGTCTGTGGACAAATCTGTGCAGCTGATCAGTCCATTAATGGAATGTAGAAATTTATTCTTTCCCATTTATCCTGTTAAGCAATGCATATGCTTTTATGGCCTTTTATGGCCCCAATGTCTGTTAAAGCCAATGAGAAGACTCCAACTGACTTCAGTGCACATTAGATTGGGCCCTTAGGTAATGTCTACACAACACAGATATTTTGGGATAGTGAGGTATCCTGAAATAGCTACCCCGCATCTTAGAAACGTGCCCGATATTTCAAAATATTTTTTGGTAATGGGCACACTATTTCGCCATCCCTGTAAACCTCATTGCATGAGGGTTAAGGGATGGCCTGAAATAGCCTATTTCAAAATAGACTGGAAATAAGCTACGCAATTTGCATAGCTCTGAGTTTTGGGTGTTGTGTAGACTGTCCAGTAGATGCAGTATGTACAGTGTTTTCCTCTGTCTCTGTTGGATTAATTTTGTGGTGACTGATCTTGTAATAGGGAACAGGAAAGCCAAGTCTAGACTTTAATTAAGGGCACGCACCTCCCACTGACTCTAGTAGGAGCTGCACCTGTTCAAACCAGGAGTTAATTTTGGTCTAGTGTCCGATATCAGTTTTACATTTCAGGAGGTGTGCTCATATTACACTAATGCAGGCAGTCAAACATAGTCTTTAGTGGTTTACCAGATGTCTGCTATGATATCACTTGTTATTTTCCCCAAAAAGTTAACAACCAGAACCGGAACAGAGCAAGGGCTCTGTTTTTAAAGTCTGTATAATCTATATTATCTTTGTTTGCTGTCATTGTCTTTTTGACACATAAGATAAAATCAATATAAGGTCTTTAGCACTAGTATAGTACCAATCTCACAGATGAGATTTTCTATGGAAGAGATGGCACAGTATTGTGTGGGCCAACTGAAAGGTAGACAGTTGCTAAAATGTTTAAGATAAGCAAATGATCCTTGTTCCAGTTCTTAAATGAGTTAACTTCTAAATGATATAAACCATAGGTGTTCTACCCTGGTTCTATCCTAAGGCCCTGCCCCCCACCCCACCCCTTTTTCTGAGGCCCCCACACTCTCTTTGCCTCTTCTTATCCCCACTCTGCCCCGTCCCCCAGGCTCCTTGCCCACCCTTGGCTCACTTCTCTCAGCCCCTTCAGGCAAGGCTTCCCCCCAGCCACTGCTGGCTCCTTTCTACCCTTCCCTGAGCATCTCCCACCACCTGCTGTACAGTCAGCCCTGGGGCTCCACTGAACAGTTATGGCTGAGGGGTGTGTGAAGCAACCTTTAATGTTTCCATAGGTGCTTGAGCCTCTGAGTGCACACTGAGTCAACGCCTATAAAGTAGACCGTGTAACAGGGCTGTGTTTGTTATATGAGTTCAGGTAGAAATATTCCCATTTCAAATACATGTCCTCCAAAAATGTGGATGACGCCCATTTTTGGAAAGGAAATTCCAGTGTGTAAATATTGGGAAGCATATGAAAGGTAATGTTGTGTGTTTATTTTCCTGTGGGCAATACTGGTACTATAACAAGCTGCCCATGATTTTTAAGATTTGATAATGTTTTAATAATTCTAGGAGCTGTACACTTTTATTATTACAGAAAAGTGACTCAGCCACAATTTAACATCACAATTCAGGAATAAAATAAAAGTAAAAAATGTAATATAGCATATCCTGTTTGGGATGTATACAGTAGAATACAATAACCAAACATTCAGCATAGATTTCAGTTTTTAAAAGTGACTTGAACACAAACTAGTTGAAAAGTTTTATACATCTTCACTCAGAATTTTCTATCACTGCATTCACTCTTTCTTCTATCAAGATAATTCCCAGACAATCAGTCAATGAAATCCATTATTAAAAATTACCCATTACTATATAATAAGTATGTCATTGTTATGGGCACTGACCCTCAATTCTAGAAACTTATTTCTATTATATGTTATAAAATCAAAGCATTATTACCTATTATTACAATGGTGATGGTGTGCTGGGTTTATCCAAAATACAGAAATAATATATTCTCTCCTCAAAGGAACTTGTAATTTTAGATATATACCTAAGTGAAGGGAATGTATATTTACCATAGGAACATAAGAACGGACATAATAAGTCAGACTAAAGGTCCATCTAGTCTGGAATCCTGTCTTCCAAAAGTGGCCAATGCCAGGTGTCCGAGAGGGAATGAACAGAACAGGTAATCATCAAATGATCCATCCCCTTTTGCCATTATTACCTTGTGGCAAATAAAGGCTAGGCACACCATTCCTGCCCATCATGGATAATAACCATTGATGGAATATCCCCCATTAATTTATTTAGCTCTTTTTTGAACCCTGTAAAAGTCCTGGCCTTCACAACATTCTCTGGCAAGGAGCTCCACAGGTTGACTGTGTGTTTATGAAAAAATACTTCCTTTAGTTTATTTTAAACCTGCTAGCTATTAATTTTGTTTGGTGATCTCTAGTTCTTGTGGTTTGGGAAGGAGTAAATAACTTTTCCTTATTTACTTTCTCCACACCAGTCATGATTTTATAAACCTCTGTCATAGTCCCCTTATTTAACATGATATGTCTGTGTTAATAAATCCAAAAGGCGCATTGATCAGTAATTATTGGATGTTTATGAAATATAGCAACAAATGCTTATTAAGAATATTTCATTGAAATTCTATAACTCTTAATGTATTTGTACATAGTTGTTACACATAAAATTGATACATAACTGTATTACTACATTTAATACTGAATATTAATTATAGGCATTTAATAATAAGGGTGATCTTCCACAAGGTATTTATGAAGTAGAAGCCATAACAGCTAATGGCAGGTAGAGCTTTATAAAAACAATTATGTGCTTTTTAGGAATTAATAAAAACCTGCAAATTATTGTAACAATAACTCACATTGAGAGCAATCCTTCATATATGTAGAGCCTTATGCTGATACAAAATTTTGTATCCGTATCTGCATCTGTAATCACAAAAATGAGCTACAGATATCCACATCCACACCCGCAGATGTCGATACCCACAGATATAAAGTGGATATCTGCAAATGTTCAGGGTTCTAGATTTGTATCAGCATCCGTATCTGTAAAAATGAGCCATAGATATCCGCATTCACATCTATGGATGTGGATACTCATGGAAATAAAGCAGATATCCGCGGATTTTCAGGGCTCTATGTATATGGTCAGAATTTTGTCGCATATGTTTCCAAATATACAGTTTAGCAATCCATGAACCTTTAATATATCCTTAGAATTTGTTTCTTATTTTTATTATAATTTATTTCCTTTATTGATATTTGAGGTTTTCTCCCACGCTATAAATAAACCATTGATTGTGTTCTTCCCAGAAATTCATAAAGACAAGCCTGACAGACAAGAAAAACTTGAAAAACAAGCACTGAAAGGTAATTATGACTATTTATCGATGCATGTGTAATAGATAATAGATATTTATTAAAATTATACTGCAGGAGCATGTAGAAAGTTCCTAGTCATGATCAGGGCCTTATTGAACTATACATTATATGGACACACATAAAGACATATGGTCTTTCACCACAGTAGATCCCAGTTCAAGTGGATTTCCTTTTCTGTGAGAGCTTCACAAAACTCTAACTTTATGCTTCATCAGATAACTTGTCTTCATGGGGACACTGAGGAACGTTAAGATGAATTAACTAAAGCTGTGAAGTTAAAGCATTAAAATTAAAGCACATCAAACCCTTGTATGCGCATTCTCATTCAGAAGTATAGTAGCCTTAGTTCACTAAATTGTACTCTCCTTTGAAGAAGAATTAAGTTATAATGGATTAAGGCTGCTCTATTTCTGAATAGGAGTGTCCACACAGAGGTTGAATGTGCTTTAACCTCACAGCTTTAGTTAATTTAGCATTTCTTGGATGTCCCTGTATAGATAAGCCTTTTCAGTTAGTTGGGGTAAACAATCTCATCTCTGTCAGTACTACATTCATCATCCTAAATGTTATTAAACTGGGAACTATTTTTATTTCACTAAGGTATGAACAGAATGCTGTCTTAATAGATCTTTTTTCCCCTCTTCCTGGACACAGAAATATTACCCAACACTCTCTCCATCTTTTTATCTGAGCAGACTAAATTTGACTCCTCTGTACTTTTTTTCATTTGTTGCAGATTTAATATACTATCAGATGACTAGCGTTTTGGAAAATATCAAAATATGCCCCTCACATCTTTTTTTATTGTAGGTGAAATAGGTAGCATTTCCTAGAATAGTGTATTGGTAAAGAGCCTTAACACTTTCTATTATAAGCCCCTATGTTCAATTTCTTATAACTTTGCCACACTTTAAGCATTCAGGATGTTACTTTCCATGCTTGCTCTCTGCCTCAGGCTAAATTTCCTTTTAAAGTTTTATCAAAAATGGTTAAGCAGTTTCAAAAAGTGAGGTTAGTGGCAGACGTAATTTTGTTAGTATTATGAAAAACACATTCCAACTGTTCTTCTCAACAGCTCTAACAGTTCCATGGTTTGGGTCTTGAAATTTGGCAGGAAAAAAATACAAAATACCTTTTTTCCATTCACATGGAAATCAGTCAATTTGCCCAAACTATGGGAAATCACAATTTATACAAATGCAGCATAGCTAGTTTTGCTCTTGCTTCTTCATTTTCTGAATGTATTGTGCATTGGATGAGTTTGGGATCTAGCCTCTCCCCCCCCAAAAAAGTATGTGATCCTATAATGTAAGACCATATCATAACGCACATGTACAGAGTCAAATTAATTCTGGCTTTTCCTAACTTTTGAGTACATGAATTTGCAGCTCTAACATTATAGTTGATCAAAAATTATTAAAAAACATGTGATGGAAACCAGACAAGCTAGCTGGCCAGATAGCCTCATTTCCTTACAACTCATCCAGCTGATCTCAACAGCTCCTAAGCAGTCAGTCTGTCAGGGAATTTTAGATACAGGGCTCCATGGATTTCCAGGTTCCACAGCTCTTTAGCAGCCCACCTGGCTCCCCAGCTCTTTAGCAGCACATTCTTTGGCAGATTTGGGGGTCCTAATCTGAGTTTATTATAGACAGGAACTTGAATGGTGAATTTCATTTCTGGATCAGTAATCTTCCTAAAGTTTTGTGGGAGCCTGATAAGTGTTTCTGGTTTGCACTCCTATGTAATGTGCATATGCTATTACATACCGAAACCTACATTAAAAGAAAGTTAAGGTTGTAAAGCCAAGAACTCAGTACACATGATGGAAGATGCTCAGGGAATGAATGATGGATGTGTCATGAAGGAAACCATCTGTAGAACTTTGTTTGTGGTAGGAGTTGGAAGGTGTGTTGTGAGCGAGGCAGGGAACAGCAAAAAGAAAAATTATGGTATTGACTGTCACCAAGCTTAGTGAAGTCTCTTTCTCTCTCCCAATCCCCATTTGAAGCTGCTCCAGTCTGGATAAATACTTAAATAGGCATTGGAGCAGAAAAATTGCACCCTGGGTGGCCCATGGGGGTTCCCAAACCACCAGACTACAGTAAGTCTCTCTTTCTTTGCCCTTAATTTGACGGCTTAATTATTTTAAAATGGAACAGATTCAACAGGAGAGATTGAGAGACTCTTACATGAGACTGCCCCATAGTCCAGTGGTTAGGACATGTGTTGAGAAGTGGCTGACCCTATTTAAATCCTTCTCTGCCCCCTCCCTCCCATCAGACATAAAAGGAATTGAAACTAGATTTTGCACATCTCATCTGAGTGCTATAACCATTGGAGAGGAGCAGTAGCACCATTGCCACCTTGTCCCTCTGGTGTTTCTGGCAGGGTTTAGGAAACACTCCTTTCATTGGCATCTGCTGTTGTCTAGCTTTGGCATGAAGCTGCCTAGTACACAGGTGGATCAAGTTGTTAAGTGTCTAGTATTCCCCATTACCTGGACACCTAACTCAGGCTTTGTGAAGTCTAGTCATTTTCTATTGCTATATATCACAACACGTAAGTTCCTTTTTAGATCCAGGACTATATCATAATGCCTAGCCCTATGAGCCAAATAATGTTCCACAGACAAACTTAAAACTGGCATTTCCCAATTTTATATACAGAAGTGCTGTATATAAATCCAGATGTGTCTCTGAATAGCACAACTGCATTGCTATCCAAAGACTCAATGTTGGCTTTGAGACTTGCCCGGCCCTGGTCAGGCTGAGACTGAGAGCACTATTAAGTGAATGATTTAAACACTCTAACAAGAGAAAGATGATAATATTAGTCCAATGTGACTCCTGCTAGTGGTGAAAAACTGTGGGACCTACCTATCCAGGCCTCTGCGTTTGTAGAAATTGAAGTACGTGCTATGACTTCGAGGCACCCTTCTAAAGTTGAAGGTGAAATTCTGGGAAAAGAAATGTGTTAATTTTAGTTAGTTTAATTTATGAAAATGTGATCTTTCAAAGGTCTCAGAGCTGCCGAACTTCATTGTGACTGAGGAATCAAAAATGTCTGTTTTCCATAGCTGTGAATGTGATCACTTTAATTTTGGCAACACCTGCCCTTTCCATATAAGCTTGTTGCCTGAAGTCATAGTTCTGACTGTCTCTGTATGAGGTAGTGCTAAATGCTACAATCTGAGACTAGCATATTTTGTGAGACCAATATGCAGGATAGGACTCAGGCTAATTAGATCACTGCTTCAGCTTATAACTTGTAAGAAAAAGATGTTTTATGCTTATGCCAGCCTTCCAAATAGCTTATCCACATTCCAGGCTATGTGCCCAGCGTCATCAAACTCCTTTTAATCCCTCACAAAGGAGCCAAATTGTGTGTGCTCCCTGCATTTACCTTATGGCCTATAGAAGCACACATACTTTTCATTCACACTGAGGTCACTTCATACAGCTCCGGTAGTACAAAAGGACCTTAAAGCGGGCATTTGGTCTCTGATGCCAAAATATGAAATAGGGAGATGGGCTGTGGAGAAATGGAATAAAAGGGGTTTTATGAAGGATGATTTGTTTCCTATACACATGTATGACACTGTAAGTAGTCTTAATTGGTCATGTGCAGCCTTTTCATTGATGGCTAAAGAAACACATGATCTCTGTCATCACCCTGTTCTGCATGGTTCAGCTATTCTTTCTAGCATTTACTTGGAGTGTCATCAAATGTAAAAAATTCCTCATGCATTACACTAGGAAAGCTGTCACTCACAGAATTGTTTGGACTTTCAAAACCTGGCAGCACAGCATGAAAGGTTTTATACCCAACTTGAATTTGCAACCATCATGCAGGTGCTGTTACTGCTTCAACAGCCTTACTTCTGCCAAAAATAAATGACCTAAACTTGGCGACAGGGATACACTCCCTTACTTTTCCTCGTTACACAACTGAACATCCTAAAACAGACACTGGATCACCAAAGCCCATGAGAGAACCCCACTTTTGTGGGTTTCAAAGGCACGTAAGGGATTTGGACACCCTGTCTCTGATCCATCAAGGTACTTTAGTGCCTAAACCCTCTAAACTGGGACTCAGCTGTCAGCCTTGGTTCCCACTGCATTCCACAGATCTCTTGCCAAACTCAGTAAACATCTAAACTTATTGGGCACCGGAGTTTTTAGGGTAAAAATTCACAAAACACCTGTTTCTGCCTCCAGGCCTGTGTCCTGATGTCTCCTTTTAGGTGTCTGGAAGAATATCTTCTCACCTAAGCTCAGAGTGATCCCTGCTCAGATAGAGGAAGTCTGCCCATGTCACATACAGAACTCAGTTTGGTAGCTGTGCCCTAATGGATAGGCCCCCATTCAGTATCAGGCAGGAGTGGGTAGAGTACAGGTTGAAAATCTCTCAACCGGGACTTTCTGGTCTGGCAACATCTGTGGTCTGGAAGGACCAGAGAGTCCCAGTAGAGAGCTAACGCCTGGGAGCCCTGCAGTCTGGAAGGAGAGCGGGAGCCTAATGCATGGCAGTAGGGCTTCCCAGCAGGGCAGGGCAGTGGCAGCCCAGCAGGGCAGGGCACATGGTAGTGGGGCTGCTTAGTAGGGCAGCAGGGCTGCCTGGCATGGCAATAGGAATAGGGGCATGGAGGTGGCAGGGCTGCCAGATGCTACACTGAGAGCCCGGTGTGCATGGAGGTGGCGGGACTGCTGGGTGCTGCAGTGGGAGCCCAGTTTGTGTGTAGGCAGCAGGGCTGCCCAGCAGGACAGCAGAGGCTAACAGGGCAGCGGGAGCCAGTGAGAGGGGGGAACTGGCCAGGAGGCTGGCAGTGGAGGGCCTGGTAGGGAGGCCAGAAATGACCTCCTCTGGTCTGGCAAAATCCATCATCCAGGACCAGTCAGGTCCCAAGGGTGCTGGACCAGCGAGGTCCAACCTGTACTTGTTTGGGATGTGACATATCTGGGTTCACTTTCTGCATCTCAGGAGAGTGGTCTAACCAGTGCACTACTGGATAGTCTGATCTAGGGAATCACTCCATATCCCCTGTGGAAGCTTTTCCTCTAATCAGCGGACTACAGAGTCATTCTTTCTCTTGTAATCACTCTCTTTCTCTCTGGCCAACATGACTCAAGGGTTAGCCATCCACCTGGGAGGTGGAAGACCCAGGGTCCAGCCTCCTGCTCCAATCACTTTCATTATTTACCTAAGTCCACAGGGGAACAGCTTCAGCCCAAGAGATTGAGACAGTCTGCTGTAGAGTTCCCTCATAGCTCAGTGCTTAGATAACTCTCCTTAGGATTTAAACAGGGATCTCCCCACTCTGGCAGATGAAGGCATAGAGCCTGGAGCTTCCACAGCCCAAGCAAGTGCTCTAGCCATGGTGCTAAAAGTTATAAGGTGGATGGTAACAGCTGCACCAACATCACCACCAGTCCTTGTTCCTGCAAGAGGCTCCTGCATTGCCTAAGTCCAAGTGGTTCCTACTCACTAAGCAAAGTAGGACTTAGTACTCACCCTCTGCTCCCATTGGTTTGCTTAGGTAGTTCCCCATCTAGTGTGCGGGGCTTATTTTGGATCTTATTCTAAGTCACCTTTCTTTCCCCATTCATTGTGTAGGGAGGCTAGGGGCCTAACTTGGCTTTGTGGGTTGCGGTATTGTTCCTGTGATTTCTCTGGTCACCTAAAAGTTAGGCACTGTGACGCTCCACATCACAACACCTAAATCCCCATGTAGATCCCATCCTCAGCTTCCATTCATTGTAATGTAAATTGGGTATCCAAAAACTCTGGGGGGTTCTATACCTCTTCCAATTACATTTAAGAGGTAGTAATAAAAATCGCTTGCTTGCTGTGATTGAAATTTTATTGTGCTAACATTTTTTTCTCATGAGGACATAATGTGATTAGATAACATTTACACCAAACATTTGGTTCAATGACATACACACATTCATGATTTTAGGAAGAAATATTTAAACAAGAAAATCACATCATTTGTAGTTTTTCATAACTCTTTTGATAAAGTAAAAAAGTGCTAAAATAATTATGAGTTGATCAGGGAAGACATGTTGATGTACATGCATGCAGCTGTGACAGTCATCCACCTGGCATGACTGTGTTTTAGTTTTTGCAAGAAAATTGAGGTGAGGATAAAAAATCTCTCTTTCTTTTTCCATGGAAGGCTACCACCTTGCTCTTTCATGGGTGTCTGTGTTGTGGTGTGAGAGTGTTGAGAGTGTTGTGGTGGTGGGCATCTTTACATTCAGTTCTTTATGAAATGGGATACTGGGATAGCCAAACTCTTAAGCAAGAATGTAGGTGAGCAGCTGGCTACCTATGGATATCAAGTTTCTCTGCTGAAGGCAGCTATTTGAACAGCTATTCTTCTGATGTTATGTTCTTGTTAGAGACATATACCCTTGCTAATCCATCTTTTTGGTTGAAGTAACATCCAAAAATAAAAAACAGCTTGGAAGGCAATGTGTGAGCCATTTTCTGTTAAGAATAGAAAGTGCTGCTGTCAAAGAGTGGAAAATAGTTTCCCACATTAGGATCAGAGAGCAGCCTGCTTATGTAATGGGTCAAAAACAGATCTCACAAATGAGAGTAAAAGTGTCTGAATGCTCAGCTACAGTGCAGATACACGATACAGCAATCTTCACAAGCATAAACAGGCTCAGTTGTTAGAAAAATTATTTATATTTCTGGTGTACATGGAATTAAATGGGGAAATGTAAAGAAGATTGCTGTTACACATCAGAATCTAGCATCTGTGATTCAGAACTGAACTCCATTACTGTTATCTTGCAAATACTTTTTTAAAAGAATAGCTAGGTTTGTGGAGGATGTAACAATGATGACTATGCCACTATTATGTATTTCTAGTAATTCACAAAGACAAACCTGAAAAACAAGAAAAGATTGAACGGAAAGAACAACCAAAAGGTAGGTGTCCATGCTTGAAATGCATTCATCCCACCCCTTTTCTGTCCAGAATAGCCTCATCTGTTGACCTTCAGTTTTCATGGAGGGAGGAAGTATAATGAAAGATGATCATTGGGAGAGGGGAAATTTTAAAGGACTTTGGGGTGTATCCGTTACCTGTATGGTTTTATTTAACTTAAAGGCTAAGTTCTTCTTAGCACATGTGCAACATGGCTCAAGTGGCATGCAATTAGGATTCATCACTGAACCTGTTCCACTCATTGTATCATGAGCTTTACCTTCCCAGGTCTACTAGGGGTGGGGAGTGTGATATGAACACTGGTGGACTGATGGATGCTTTATGTTGTATTTTAAACTTATAGATTACTAGAAGATTTACCGGGCATTGCTCAGGTCCTTAACACAATTATTTTTTTCATTATTTGAATCACTGTTCTGGTTTGGGGCTGGGGATAAGGGCTTCAGTATGCAAGCTGCCCTAGGGAGAGAGGACTACCCCCAGCCCTCTTACTGAAGCAGCTTGGGGTGAGAAGTGCCTCTCCATGGCCACTGCTGCTCCAAAGTCAGTATCAGTGGGGGAGGGATGCTGCCCTCAGACTGCGGCAGGTCCTGGTTCATCTGCCCCCTGCACTCCCCAGCCAGAGTGAGGGATGCAGCAAACTACTGTCCTGGGCCCCATCTCTGGCCATTCGCTGATCCCTGTGGTCATTATACAGTATAACTATCCCGGCTTTCCATTCCATATCCCCTACTGCCCCATGCAGTCATTATATAGCAGAGCCCTCCCTTTCTGTTTTATGAAAAGCAATCCCATCTCAGGCACATCCCATTTTCCTGGCACAACCAAATCCTCACCTTTGCTTTAAGTTATGATAAGAGGAAGCTGTATACCAGATGTGGTGCTCCGAGCTCTTACCGTTTAGAAGGAGACACTCTCAAATGGTAAATATATGGTAAATATATGGTAAATACTAGCATGGATATGCTATCTGTCCAGGATGGTGATAGCAACTGTGAAATGGTAATGGAGATTAGAGAGACTATTAAAATAAAAACTGAGCAATAATGGGGATTTCAATTATCTCAGTATTGATTGGGTTCATGTCACTTTAGGACGGGGATGGAGAGAGAAAATGTCTTGATGTTTTAAAAGACTGTTTCTTGGCGCAACCTATCCTGGAACTCACAAGAGGAAAGATAATTCTTCATTTAGTTCTAAATGGAACACAGAATCTGGTCCAACAGGTCAATACAGCTGGACCCCTTGATAATAGTGACCAAAATAGAATAAAATTTAATATCCCTATGGTGGAGAAAACACTACTGCAACCCACCAAAGCATTTATTTCCAGAAAGGGGTGCTAACCAGAAATAAGGAAGTTAGTTAAACAGAAATTAAAAGATACAGTGCTAAAAGTGAAATCTTTGCAAAATGCATGGACACTTTTTAAAGACACGATGATATTTATGTTACCACTTAATTTAATTTAATGTGTATACCCCCCAATTAAAAATCATAGAGGACCAAAAAAGTGGCACTATGGCTAAACAACAAAGTAAAAGAAGCAGCAAAAGTCAAAAAGGCATCTTTTAAAAAAAAGGAAGTTGTATCCTAGTGCGGAAAAAAAGGAGCCTAAACTCTGGCAAATGAAGTGTAAAAATTTAATTAGGACGACCACAAAAAAGAATTTAAAGAACAGCTAGTCAAAGACTCCAAAAGTAGTAGCAAACATTTTTGATAAGTGCAACAGCAGCAGGAAGCCTCCTAAACAATCAGTAGGACCCCTGGATGATCCACATGCTAAAGGATCACTCACGGACACTAAGGCCATTGCAGAGAAACTAAATAAATTATTTGCATCTGTTTTCATGACTGAGGATGTATGGGAGATTCCCGAATCTGAGCTGTTCCTTTTAAGTGATAAAAAGGAGGAACTATCCTAGACTGAGGTATCAATAGAGAAGGATTTGAAATATTTTGATAAATTAAACAGTAATAAGTTATCAGGACCAGATGATATTCACCCAAAAGTTCTGAAGAAACTCAAATATGAAATTGCAGAACTACTAACTGGTATGCAATGTATCATTTAAATCAGCTTCTGTACTAGATGACTGGAGGATAGTTAAAAAAGCATACGGAGGTGATCATGGTAATTACAGGACAGTAATCCTAACTTCAGTACTAGACAAACTGGTTGAGACTGTGGTAACAGAATTATCAGACACAAAGATGAACATGATTTGCTGGGGAAGAGTCAACATGGTTTTTTTGTGCGCAGGAAAATCATGCCTCACCAATCTATTAGAATTCTTTAAGAGGGTTAACAGGCATATGGGCAAGAGGGATCCTGTAGCTATAGTATACTTAGATTTCTAGAAAGCCTTTGTCAAGGTCCCTCACCAAAGGCTCTTACACAAAGTAAGAAGAACAGTCTTTTAATGGTCAGTAATTGGTTAAAAGATAGGAAATGAAGGTTAGAAATAATTGGTTCGTTTTCAGAATGATCATAGGTAAATAGTGATCCCGTTCTGGGGTCTATACTGGGAATAGTACTATTCAATATTCATAAATAATCTGGAAAAAAGGGATACAAATATGATAGCAAAATTTGCAAATGATACAAAACTACTTGAGGTAGTTAAATCCTATTGAAGGGGTTTAAAGTAGCTGTTACCACTCATAAAAGTGATCTTAGAGTTATTGTGGATAGTCCTCTGGGAACATCCACTCAATGAGCAACAGCAGTCAGAAAAGTGAATAGAATGTCGGGAATAACTAAGAAAGGAAAAAGGTATATTGGAACTGGAAAAGGTTCTGAAAAGGGCAAAAGAGTAGATAGGGATAATGGAACAGCTTCTGTATGAAAAGAGATTAATGACTGACAGGGCAGATATCATAGAGGTCTATATAATCATGGCTAGTGAAGATAAAATAAATAAATAAATAAGGAAGGGTTGTATTTTCCCCTTCTCATAACATAAGGCTCACCAAATGAAATTAATGATCAGCAGGTGAGTGGATGCTGGGCAGCCAAACACAAGGGCTACGTCTAGACTGGCATGATTTTCCACAAATGCTTTTAACGGAAAAGTATTTCCGTTAAAAGCATTTGAGGAAAAGAGTGTCTAGATTGGCATGGATGCTTTTGCGCAAAAGTGCTTTTGCACAAAAGCATCTGTGGCCAATCTAGGCGCGGTTTTGCGCAAAAAAGCCCCGATCGCCATTTTCGCCATCGGGGCTTTTTTACACAAAACGGTTCTCAGTTGTCTACACTGGCCACTGATTTTAAGAGGAATAAGGGATCTTCCGGAAAAGGCTTTATTTTCTGCAAGAGCCGCGTCTAGACTGGCGCTTTTTTCCGTCAAAGCCCCGAGCCGGAAAAAAGCGGCAGCCATGTTCATGCAAATGCGCGGGAAAATTTAAATCCCCGCGGCATTTGCAATTCCGACTTGTCTCATTAGCATCCCTTTTCCGGAAAAGGGTGCCAATGTAGACACAGCCAAGGGATAAGTAGCTCACACAACAGTACAAGGGGGATTCTTACTCCTTACTTTCCTGCACATGTAGTTCAAATTAAAATTTAGACCCAAACAAATAGTCAAGCTAGCTAGCTATAGTGATAACTATGCCACATATTTACTGTGAAGTCATTCTGTTGTTTTCTAATGAAGAACTTCTCTCTCAATGCAGGTTCACTGTTATTAAAATTACTGTTTTCACATTTTCATACATTCAAACAATTCTGAACTGCCAGTATACTTCACTCTAAACAGTGTCACTGTGGCATATCTGAGATCCCTGTGAGTTCCACTGTGTCCAAGATTATACATTTAAATATATTTGTTTTGTAAAGCTTGAACCTGCAGTGAATACACAATATTCTTTTCTAATATCTAATCATCTTTCATTATGAAGATTAAGAAATTGTTTAATGAGGGGATGGGAGAAAGATAGAATAGACGTGGAAAATTATTAGCCACCCACATAAATGTTTTGTCATTTAGTTAGAGCAGGAGTTCACATTCTCCTGCATTCTGTAGCAACCACCCTATTGTTCAAGGAAGTAAGAGGTTCAATACACCCTGGTTTCTCATTTTTCTCTGCTGTTAGATGTGGAGTTAATATTCTCTAACAGACCTTTTATATTTCCTCTTGTCTGACAAAGGAACTATCTCACAATAGGGTGGTAGCTCCCCTAGAGTTAAGTTTGAAATTAGGTTGCTATTTAACATCTGACTTTTTTAAGTGCTCTAAAACCCATATGTTTACTCAAATTGTCTTGAGAAATACTTTGCCACATAGAGGTCCTAAGTAGCATTTGTGGTCCTAGTTTGAGGTCATCTGAGCAAGGGGTTTGTGAGAAATAGCTAGCTTAAAAAGATAATGTATTGCCAAAATATTAAAGTACTTATTTTGTGCACATTCTGTGTGTGTATAATTATTGCTGTGATCTTCATGTATGAGTGCATTATTATTACCCTGGTCTTGCTTAGACTGATATCATTGATCTGAACTAGTGTGTGTCTACACTGCACTCTTACCTTGAAATAAGCTACACAATTTGCGCTACGCAAATTGCGTAGCTTATTTTGAGATAAATTAGAAATAGCGTATTTCAAATTTTGGCGCTGTCTACACAGTACCAAATTTTGAAATAAAGCGTTATTCCAATAAGTCCTTAACCCTCATGGAACAAGGGTTACAGGGACACCGGAGTAGCATGCTGGTTATTTCGAAATATATTTTGAAATAACAGGTAAGTTTAAAGATACAGAATAGCTATTTCAGGATACTTCTAGTATCCCAAAATAGCGCTGCTGTCTAGACATAGCCCTAGTGTTCAGAATCTGCTGCCCCTTTAAGGGAGGAATATTTTAAAAGTTACACCAAGAAAAATGTTGGCTCTACCCTGTGGCTTGAGCTGAGCTGGTACATCATAGAAAGTCACCTGCACTTTTGCAGGCAGCCTTCCATCAGAATAAGTAGTGGGCTAACGTGACATGCTATGGTCATTGAAGCCACATAGCACCCGTCTAATGTGAGTTTGAGTCCTGTGTTTAGCAGTTTTCTGAGAGAGTATTCAGAGAGGTATGGTAAAAATTAGCAGGTCAGAGCCCGTGTTTGGTTTTGTATTTTATTGTTGTATCTTGGCAGAATTATTTTAATTTCTGAATTTGTGAGAGCTGTCATTAAAATATAAATGTTTATTTCTTCACAGTGATGCACAAAGACAAACCTGAAAGACCAGAAAAACCTGAAAAGAAAGAAAAACCCATAGGTAATTATTTTTCTTCAGGAGCTCTCAATACTTTTCAGGGTGCACTGGGCCTGATTATCCACTCCTTTGCACAGGTCCTTTAAACCTGTGAGAAACCTCACCAGGCCCTGGGAGGTGCTCCCCTGTGGGTCCCCCTGGAAGGAGCAGATTCCTTGGGCAGAAGGGGCACGGCGGGGGCTAGCCCCCACTTCCCCCCGCATCAGCCCTTCAATGACTGTCAGAAAAAAGAATTTAACTGAGATGAGTGGGAAGACACTTGTACATCTGGATTATTTAGTTTTACCTTCCAGTATAATTAGATTTCAGTGATTTCACAGATTTTCAGTTTTAAAGGTTGAAGGTCAACCAGCTATGGATGTGCTAATGACAAAGCAGTTATTGGCTGAAATAATTTGAACACATAAACAAAGCTGGGCAAGAGTTATCATGTCTCACCAGCAGTGAATGTGGCATTTATTAGACTCACATCTTTGGGCATGACTTTTGAAAACAAAATACTTTTTTATTTCACCTCCACTTTTTTGGGGGGGGAGGACGGGTTTCACTCTAAAAAGAAGTCAGCCTGAGATAATCTGTGCACAACTTTGCATGAACTTCAGTGTTCGCATTCTTACTATTATTACTATTTGAGCAGATCTAAGATTGTTACAGATTTTAAGACTGGAAGGGACCATTATGACTTTCTGTGTAAAACGGGTTATAGAATTTCACTCAGAATTTCCTGCATCTGGCCCATCACATCTTATTAAGGTGGATCTGCTCATTTATTTTATGCTCCAAATTGTGCTTGATTCTTTAGGGCAGGAGTCTCTACAGTGTGGCTATAATGAGCTTACAGTCTAATGGTTCTGTCCTACAAACATCTGGGGTGTGTCTAGACTACATGGCTCCATCGACGGAGCCATTTAAAGTAGTTTACCCGACATAGTCAATGAAGCAGGGATTTAAATACTCCCCGCTTCATTAAAATAAAAATGGCCGCTGCGCTGTGCAGACAATCAGCTGATCCAGCACAACTCAGCAGTCTAGTCACGGATCGGTCGACAAGGGAAGCCTTTGTCAACCGCTCCGTTATGCCTCGTGAAACGAGGTTTACTGGAGCGGTTGACAAAGGCTTCCTTGTCGACCGATCGCGTCTAGACTGCCGTGCTGTGCCGGATCAGCTGATTGTCGGCACAGCGCTGCCATTTTTATTTTAATGAAGCAGGGATTATTTAAATCCCCGCTTCATTGACTATGTCGGGTAAACTACTTTACATGGCTCCGTCGACAGAGCCATGTAATCTAGACACACCCCTACTGTCCCATGTATCAATGCTATCTATAAATCCTTTTCATTTTTATATTTTGTTAAAAGCCATTAGTGTAATCAGAGCTGTTCAATACTGGTCCTACCCCAAAAACCTTATGTAAATGGATAGTAAAGTGACATTTTCTATAAAATTGCGACAAGGGCATTTTTTGGCTGCAGGTAGAGAGTGGACCCACATTGCAATTTGCACCTATACACCTTCCTATGGGCTACAAAATGTGACTCTGAGTACTGGAAAAGAGAGAGAGAGAGAGAGAGAGAGAGAGAGAAGTTCCATGTACTGCTTGACCTATTCAGTTATGTCTACACTGCAATGCTCTTTCAGGATACCAGAGATATCCTGAAATAGCTATTCTGTCTTTTGAGCATGCCTGTTATTTTGAAATATAATTGGCTCACTATTCCAATGTCCCTGTAAACCTCATTCCACGAGGAGTAAGGGATGTTTCAGAATAGCGATTTATTTCAAAATAAGTGCTGTGTAGACAGCACCAAATTTTGAAAAAAGATATTTTGAAATTGACTAAAAATAAGCTACACTATTTGTGTAGCTCAAATTACATGGCTTACTTCAAGCTCCAGGCACAGTGTAGATGCACTCTTCCTGGGTTAGTTCTTTCTCCATCCCCATATATTAATGATGGATTATTATTGCTTTTATTACTGTTACTTTGCACTACTTCCAAATGAAATGAGCATAGCTCTCAGCTGTGAGATCTTTCTGGCTGTGAAACTCTAGTCTATCTTCAGTGTTCCCTCTTGCAAAGAATCATGGAATGTCAGTGAAACATGACTTTCCTTCCAAGTAGAGCTTTAAATAAGAACTCAGATAAACAACATCCATAAATGTCACAAAACTTGAGATCACTAATTTGGGGACAGTCCTGTGAGTTGAAGTTAATGGTAGCTGAATTGCCCAGTTCTTTCTTCACGGTATCAGGCCCCAGGTGTCAATTTAAATATTTTTATTCTTACTTAGCTCATCTGAACTCTGCCTTTTTAAATAAGTGCAGTATCATGTCTGTTTATTTCTAGTTGCTCAGAAAATCAAACCAGAAAAACAGGAGAAAGCTGAAAAAGCACCTCCAAAAGGTAATTGTTGGTAATTCTTAGATTTAGTATTATGGTGTAGTTTTTTTTTTTCTTTTCAGGTGTGGAGGTCTGTTTAGAGTCTGTAGTCAGCATGACTTATCTGATGATGCACTAATATTTCCTCAGGCCTATTTGGCTAAAGGCCTCGAGCAGTTCCTATCTTAAATTTTGTACAACATATATTTCTTGTACAACACGAGGAGTCCATGAAGCATTCCTATATAGTAATGAGTCTCTGAGTATTGTGTTTGTGTTTCTTGTTGTCCCTTTCTCCAAACTTGGATTTAGGGATTTGACTACAACAAAGTCTTTCTCCCTTGCATCAGGGTTCAATTTAGTGGAGACTTTTCTAAGTTGATGTTTTCCATTTCTTGCTTTGCATCATCTCTTATATCCAAAAATAGCTGTTTGTTTTCTTCCTTTTATTAAAACCTTTTTGCTCGAACACATAGTCTGTACAGTTTTCCACTGATAGAAATTGCACTTTTCCTCTCTAGCAAAGCAGATATGCGCTGGATAAAAACGATATATCTTGCAATTACCACATATATTCTGGGGAAACAGAGCATGAGGAGGTGGGTTTCTGGTACTTTTTCAATGGATAATCCTATCTTGAAATGTACTTTGGATAGGAGACTTTCTGAATCCCTTTAGCCTGCTCCACCACTTCATTTTGTTCTTTTATAATTCTTTGATAATTGACTGTAGGTTCCTACATATTTACTTTTGTCTTTGCTTTTTAGTGAAACAGATTCTGATTTTACCGGGTTGGGCTAGGGTTCACCTTTGCAGCACAGACAAGCTGGGCTATTAACTATTTTTTAGCTGCCACTCTTTCCCATTTCTATCAACACAGAAAAACAGCTGACTAGGGCTTGGAAGTGCATTAATCCAGTGCTACCTGACTTGTCTGGAAATAGATTGAGCTTGGACTCTGATTTAACTCTGGCTGGCACCCATTCATTTTGCTGTGATAGCTCAGGCAAAATCAGTTAAGTGCTAATGGTCCTCCAATGTCTTTCTCAGTGGGCTCACCAAAATTCCCCCCAAAAGACAGAGAGATTCTCCTGCAGTTGGCACCATTGAGTGGAAATGAGTCCTAAAGGGTATCTAAAGAACCACGGGATATATCCCAGACACACATGCGTGAGAGCAGCATGAGTGATGACATGATAACATGGATAGGACTTTGTGGTGCAGACACTCACTCCCATGCTAGGTTAATCCAGGTAAACTCTGCAGTGAAGACAAATCCTCAGTCTCTAATCTTTGTCTTCTTTGTTATTTAGTCAGACACTGATTAGATCTGGAATAATTTATATGTTAGTGGAATGAAAGTAGGCTCTCAGCAATTAATTTTGCTTGATTTTGGAGCTGTTCAAACACAGTGACAGTGGGTTACAATGTCTGAATCAGATTGCTTTGCGTTTGTGTCTTCAAACGAAAGGTGTGAGAAAAGTAAGTGAGAGTACAATGAGAGAGCAAAATGCAAATGAAAAAATGAACATGATATGTAAAAGACAGGCACTATGCCTTACCTTTTTGAGGGATGAAATGTAGTTAGCTTTTCTATCTTCAGTGTGTAGCACAAATTTTTTCTTAAATATCAAAGTAGGTTTTTATTTTGTTTAAAATGCATCATCCTAAAGTAAACCAGGAGAGGTCTTCATAGAAAATAAAAATTTGCAAACTCAATTTAGTCTTGAATTTGCAAGCTCCCTCCCAAATCCCTCTCCCAAACCTCCATTAGGTTCAGACAACCCTAATGTATGATCTGTCTGTCTCTGCATTTTTGTTGTATTAAATGTGCCAGTGAGTGACTGGACAACATGTTTCTGCTTAGCTAACTGTTGGTGATTTGACTGCATTAGTAGCTAGGGAGACATTACGATCCATTTCTCTTAAAAAGCTTGTCTACACTTAAAACGTGCAGCAGTGGCACAGCTGTACCACTACAGCTGGAGCACTTCAGCATAGACACTATTGACATGGATGGGAGGTATTTTCCATCAGCATAGATAACCCACTTCCCTGAGAGGCAGTAAGTAGGTTTATGAAAGAATTTTTCCATCAACCAAGTGCTGTCTACGTGGGGATTTAGATTGTTTTCACTACGCCACTCAATTGCAGATTTTTTGCACTCCTGAATTACTTAATTAAATCAACCTAATTTTCTAGTATAGAACAGCTCTAAATCCCAGGGGAGAATTCTGTGCATGAACAGCTCCTGTATATGAGTTGCTTAGTGCACACCTCTTTAATTTGAGCCGTCCTTCCCTCAAGCATGTTTCCTGCATCAGTATGTGTCAGGCCACTTCTCAGCTTTAGCTGAGGTTTGCTCTATGTCACGTCATCTGCTACCAATGCTAAGGGCTCATTCCAGCAGGTGGGGCTCATCGGAGCATGAGGATACCCAGGCACTTAATGAAATGCCAGCTGCAGGGAGACATTGTAGTACAGAAGTCATTGTGGTGGTTCTAAACCACTTAAAATTCTCCCTACACACAGGAGATCCTCTGAAGGCTGAGTAAGCAGACTTCAAAGTAGCTTTTCTGCCCAGGTAAAGGGCCCAAGAACTTATATTTGCAAGAACATGATCTCAACAAATCAGCTAACAAGCACATACCCAACAGACCGTTACACTGAGTGTCCATTCCAGAGTGGAATGTGTTGAAAGAGAATGCTGCTGTTATTTAGCTGTCTCTTGAATTAAGTGAAGATAACTTTCAGGGACATTTTGTTCCAGCAAAATATGGCTTCATGGTAATCAAGGAGAGAAGTATCAGAGTAGAATATTGATACATTTCTGTATCACAGAATGAAACCTGATAGAAAGGTGATTAAAATCTTGTGCCAACTCAGAGCTCTGTGTTAGAGCTGCTAAAACATCACCAATTTATATGGGTATATCTGTGTTACTGACTCAAACAAGTCAGAGCCCTTTTTAAAAAGAGGGACATATGGAGTAAATTGTAAATGAATGAAACAGACACAGGTTCATGAGATGTGTCATGATCCTGGGGCAACTCTTTTGGCAACTCTTTTTCTTCAGTTTTCACAGTACGTTTTGTAAGGAAAAGTATATTTTTATTCATTTTTAGTCATTCAAAAAGTCAAACCTGAAAGAGAAGAAAAAGTTGAAAAGAAAGCTCCTCCTAAAGGTAATTATTCCTTTTTCATTACATTTTGATTTTACAACAATTTATGCTGAAAAGTTAAATCTTTATTTTGAGCCAGCAGAGAGTGAATGTGTATGAAAGCAAGCTATATATAGGCAGTTTTGATTAAATAAAATATACTTGTTGAATCTGCTTTAGCATAGTACAAAAAATAGATCTTTTAAGATAAAGAAAATAAAATCATGTGCTACTGCATCACAGAAAAAGTCGAGAGCAGGCTTGCCTGTAAATGACATTTCCTAAATGTACTGAACAAGATCAGCCAGAAATTTCAGCAGGGATGCTGGAACAATTTTATGATGGGGGTGCTGAGAGCTATTAAAACAAACTGTGAGCCCTTTTATTTATTGGAAACTACTTCAAGCCAGCAGCATCTCCAGCATCCCTGGATCAAGCACCTATGAATTTTAGTAGTGTTGTGACCTTGTGTAGAGTTAGGAATTGGCTGTCGTCTAAATATTATTCTGGTGTCATCAGTAATTTCAGTGTCCATATAGTTAATTTCAGTTTAATAGGTCCACTAGCTTAGTGGGAATTGCTGTACCACAGCAGTATGGGAGACAGGAGTTTTGCAGCAACTTCCAACATTGCTTCAGGGTCAAATAAACTTGAAGGTTACAGAAGCAGCACATTTGGAAAGAGCTAAGTTCTCCACTCCGACACCTGCACTCGGCTCCCATCAACTTCATTTACAGGCATTCATATACACAGACTTCGGAGTTTGGGTCTCTGAAGAACCAAGTTAGTGCCTTGATTAGACATGTTGCCTATTTTGTGTCCCATCCTGTAAGGTGTTAAGTACCTGCCATTCCATCTGCAGACTGTGTGTCAGATCGACCCTTAGATATGAAAACTATCATTAGCAGCTTCTACGATCTTTAATGTGTAGTTGTCCAGAGGCCAACCTGGTACAGTCTATGGTGGGAATAGCAACTGTTAGTGAGGCTATGATCACATATGATGATGTCACAACATTGCCACATGAAATTATGACATTCACACTTGAGATCATTCTCCAGATTCAAGGTATCATAAGATTGGCAAGGTTACTGTATATACTGGCAGAAGTGTACTATGGGCATTCTTAATTAGAGGGAACCATTTAAAAATAAAAAGGACTCTGAAAATCTATTACCAGATCAGGCTAGATACTGTTAATAATCACAATGATTTTATTAAGAGACGATGTTGTAAAAAACTGCTGCTTATGCACTGTAGATGAGGCCTAGCCTGACCTAGCTAAACAAGACATTGTACCATATTGCAGTTCTTAGAGATGATTTTCCCATTAATGACTGGCTACATATATGGTCGGATTGCAAGGCCAGAATCCAGTGGACCTGATCCACCATGACATTACTCCAGTTTGCCTGGCTGAATCATGGTCCGTGTGTCTAGTGGTTAGTACAATGAACTAAGAGTCAGAACACATTCCTGACTATCACAGACTGAGTCATATGGGCCTGATATAGCTCCACTGAAATTAATGACTTTAATGAGTGATTTATAGGGTATTTTATATTTTTGTGTGTCCTCTTTTACACATAATTCAAAGAAATACAATTATTTTGTAATTCCCAAACATTCACATCTTGTGAAGTTTAATTCATTACTTGATCAGAAAATTTTCCATGGAAATGTAAAACAGAAAATGCTGATACATCAAAAGTGAAACTCACTCTGGAAAAGGGTTGGTGTGGAAAAAAGCTGGAAAAATTGACTTTTTGTGTTGAATTGAAAATCAATTGATAGTAGAAAAGATTAAAAAGTTGAAAAATGTCATGTATTATATTAGAAAGGCAGAGCAAAGTCATTATCTCCAGTATTAAAGATTAGGTAGCAGAAACAGAAAGTGGTTGTGAGTTGCCCGTTGTAACAGAAGAAGCTGTTAGCATCATCAGGAAGGAGTCACTTCACTTCTTCCCCTTCATATAATGAAAGGACCCACATATATCATTAATACAGTTTATAAAAGGTATAGAACTGTTGAGTATTTTATCCACTAGTTTGTTTAGAGTGATTTATATGCCTTCATTCCCTTGGGCTTCCCATTCTGTCTTGTTCTCTGTGTCCATCATGATTAGATTTGTAAGCTGTTTACAGCAGGGACTATCTATTTTTTTTATTCTTTTGTACATTGTTAACACTAAAGGAATAATACATTACACCAATTTGAATTAAAAAGGTGCTTGGTGTTATTTACTCAGGAAAAATTATTTTTACATTTCTTTTTTACATTCAGAAGAAAAGAAAGTGAAGAGCCCCAAAGTTGATGAAAAAGTTAAAAAGGACACGAAAGATGGAAAAGAAGAATCGAAGACAGTTGAAAAAAGCAAGCTGACAGAAACAAAAGTAGAGGAAGCTGGATTAATAAAGGCAAAACCGAAAGTGAAAGAGGAGAAAGCAGTGAAGGCTGAAACAAAATCGGAAAAGAAAGGTAAACAAAACCATGAGGAAACAGCTGAAGATCCTAAAAAAGTAGTGGGAAAGAAGCAGAGACAATGAGATGTAAGCTAGCAGAGACCAAGTCAAATCTTCATATATGGAAAAAGAAAATAATATTATCTTTCAATCCCCATTGGGTCTCAGGTCACTAGATGGAAACAAAACACACACAAAAACAAACAAAGGGTCTTAAGCTAATCCACCAGCATGACAAATGTTACTGGCATAACTAAAGATTCATTTTGCATGTGAATGTTTCATTCAGACAACAAGGGCCAGTTTTCACAGTTACTGAACATTTTGGAGCAGAAGATTTGAGTAAGATTTTCAGATCTTAGATCTTAATGCTAAAATTGGGTGGTTTTTAAATTGCCTTTTATTAGAAATTAGCCCTTTTAGTGATTTTTAGTGATTTTTTTAGGAAAAAGAGAATGTGACATGTTGAATTAATAGTGGCATTAATTTGATTAAGTATGAGTTACCTGGTGACTTGCCAGGAAGTATATTTTGATTCTACAACTGTGTATCTTTTCTGCTTAACTATGACAAAAATTACAGTTGATAGTGTGGAATGTATAATTTTTATTACATCGGGCTAAACCACGCTTTGTACAACACAATGACAAGGTAATGCCTCATGTGACTTGATGTAGTCTGGAAACATGACCAGGTTCCAGATTTCAACTGAATTTGAAAGAATTGTTGTTCCCATAGGAGGAAGCAAATGAATTAGGTCCATAATGAGTGGGTGTTCACTAAAGGCATATCTCTGCAGCAGTCAGGCTGGATTCTACTACTCTCCATTCACACTGAGCTGTGCTTTGAGTACACTGTGGCAATTTGTGTAATAAAGTCCAACTCAGCTTGAATAAGGTTAGCAGACTCTGGCCTGCTATAATTCAGCCACACTACAGGCTGTGGTTTACTATGGTATAACCAGAGGCAGAGGTACATCATGTACCCTAAATCCTGATACCTGTGAGCATACCCATGTGGCTGTGCAGAGCCTCTTTGAAGTCAGTGAGGCAAGAATCTGCGCAAGCAGTTCCATTGATAATGCCTGGGTTGTCATCATTGGCCCATGTGAGGGGTTGTTTTATTTTACCTAAAACATATATTTTAGACCTCTGAAAATAATTAAAGGATTTAGAGGCCTAGGAAAAACATGGCTCCTTTCCTGGCATTGACAAGCTGTTGCATTAGCATTTTTTACATTCCAACTAAATTTAGTTTTCACGGGAAACACCGGAGCCTTTTAGACACAATGGGATAGTAGGAGACTGAACTCCTACTGATGGCTTTGACCGCACTCTGATGGCTTTGACCTGTTCACTGTGTTAGGACCTCAGCTTATTGTAGGATGCACTCATCATTTTTTTTCAGAATCAGGCTCTAAGCAATTGGTTCAGATTCAAGGTGACTGAACATATGTAAGAACACTTGTAAATGTTAGATGTTTCCAAATCAATTCACCTACAGTGTGACGTCATTACAGGATGGAAACTCTGAAGTGAATCCTTGTTTCCATGGGAAACTTTCTGTTAAATTGAATCTTTAGCCCTGAATTTTCAAGAATCAACTGGAAAATTGCATCTTTATTTGAAATCCTGAAGGCATGTTTCTTGCATTGATATCATTGAAAGAAATTTTCCAGTGACATAAATGGGAACATGGTCAACTTACTGTTTCTTATGCAAAGGTACATGGTGTTAGTCATGCTTCTGTAATTCAATATTGTGATTGAGTTTCCATTACAAATAATTGTTTTCAGGATTTAAGTAATGCCAAAAATTTGCTGAAGGCTGAAATTTATCACAAAATATCTCCACCCAGATGTAATTAAAAAAAAAAACTTTTCACTTTTACAATTACAGAAATATAAAGGAGAAATAAAGTAGTCCAGATCTGTGTTTGCATTCCAAAGTTTGAAAATGGTCTCCTTTCATATACTTGAAAAGTGGTAGAGGTTTCTAGTCAATAATGGACTAATGTCTTTTGACCCTAATCTAAAACCCATTGATGTCAATGGGAGTCCTTCCATTGCCTTCAGTGGGCTTTGGATAGACCCTTAATTTTGAGAGAGATTCATTTTTCTTACACTTGTTCTTTTATTGTTTCAGATAATATCTTTATTTTAGTGCACAGACTTCATGCATTTGTTCCAGCCAAATATCTTAAAGTCCCTAAGTATTTGTTGGTCAAGAGACTACCCAATCCAAATGAATTAGTGTTTTCAATCAAACTATATATCTTTATAAATACATATTGAGAATTTTTTTTAAGAAAATAGTTTTTCCAGCTGCTTTTGGAATATCAGAAAAAGGTTTATTTTTTGCAGCCCTTTACAAGTTGATATAATAGACCTTAAAGGCTTCACAAGAACTGTTTATAGTCAAGGATCTTTGTACTCCATGGAAAGCTTGATCTGTATTTTATAGCAAGGTCTCGAGATTCTGCAGCACTCCAGGGCAACAGAGGGAAATCCTGCAGCAGCTTCTGATTAATTAAACATTGAGGTTTGGGGGGAATTAGATATGAGAGGGTATGTCTACACAGCAAAGTTATTTCGAAATAACAGCCCTTATTTCGAAATAACTTTACTAGTGTCTACACAGCCAAACTGCTATTTCGAAATTAATTTGAAATAGCGGAGCGCTTATTTCGGAATTTGGTAAACCTCATTCCACAAGGAATAATGCCAAATTTGAAATAGCTATTTCGAAATAAGTGCTGTGTAGACACTTATATCAAAATAGGGGACCTCCAGCCTTCCCAGGGTGCCCTGGTGGCCACTCCAGCCTCAATCAAGAAAACTCCTCTCCTTCCCCCTTCCCTGGAGCACTTAAAGGGGTTGACTCTGGCCACAGTGCCTGTGCCAGCTCCAAGCCTGCTAGCCCAGAGCCAGCAGTCACTGCCCTGACTCAGTAGCCCCAAAACATGAGCCAGCAAGCCACAGGCAGCCAGCCCTCCACCACTCCCCAGGACTAGTCTGCCAGCTCCCAGGAGCCTGCCAGGGCCCGGAGAAGGCGGGCACCTTCCTGGTCCAGGGTGGAGATTATGGACCTTATTCGGGTTTGGGGGGATGCCCCCAACATCCATGATCTCCGCACTAGATGGAGGAATGCGGCCATCTATGGCAGGATAGCTGCCAGCCCGGCCACCAAAGGCCACATGCGAACCCAGGAGCAGGTTTGCATGAAAATCAAGTTGGTCCGGCGAAACCCCCAACCCTGAGCCCTGAGCTTCCCCTCTCCCTTCTTCCCCTTGCTTCCCCCTTCCAGCTCCCTCCTCCCAGGTTTTTCCCTCCCCTCTCCCACCCTCTCTTCTCCCCTCTCCCGCCTCCTTTCCTCAGTCTCACCAGAGTTTCATTCCCCAGTTTTGTTAAATAAAGAGAGTTTGTGTTCATGAAAATACGTGTATTTTATTTGACATCAGGAAGAGGCATTAGGGAGGGGTAAGTGAAAGGACGTGAGGGAGGGATAAGGCACAAGCCCCCAGTGGGGCAGACCAGGGAGGCTCTTAGTGCTCCTCAGGGTGGAAGCTCTCCCACAGGGCCTCCTGGATACTGACAGCCCCCTGATGGACCTCCCAGATGGCAGCCTGCAGAAAGTGCAGCCAGGCTCGCAGGAACGCGTCCATGAGAAGCACCAGAGTGCCCAGGGGCAACTCTGGCTCTAAGTTGCAGAGTGCTGTGGTGTCCCGAGTCAGGGCAACCAGAGCATGCACAGACAAAATGCTTTGCTGTCCTTTATCGAGGTAGGCAAGCAAGCAGGGAAAGCTGAGAACCGGCTGTCTGGGGGGGAGGGTCCCTTTAAGCACAAGCCTCAGATAGCCTCAGGCAGCAGCCACACAAAGTAACTCCTGACCTGATGCCCTGCCAGACCTGGTTCCGGCCAGCCTTAAATGCGATTCAGCGTCCACTCAATGTGGACGTGCTATTTTAAAATAGCAAAACACTATTTCGAAATGCATTTTGTGTGTAGACACGTTATTTTGAAATAAGCTATTTCAAAATAATGCTGTAGTGTAGACATACCCAAAGTGAACAACAGCATCAGCACCATATAATTTCTGTTATGTAATTTTATAATTGAATTCATGTTTGTTCTAAAATGTTCACTATTCAATATCTGGCATAATTTTATCTTTTAAAAAACACACATAATTACATCAGAGAAGTTGTCAAAGCTGCTCATTTAGGTAGATTTTTTTTCCACCTATGATAGGAAGGGTTGGAAGACAGTCTGGAATTGCTGAAGAAGTACTCCAACTGGATGTAAATCCTAAAATAATGAATGGCTAAACAATGCTGACATTTGAACTGTCATCATTAGCTTTCAAAAATAGTATCCCTTGGAGATGAATGGGGCAGTTTTCCTTTCCATTAGAGCTATAGTTTCTAGCTAACTGCAGACTCAGTGAGCCATTCCTGTAATCAGTTTGCACTCAGTCCCTAAATGACCTGTTTTCTTCATCATTGCAAATGTTAGAAACTTGGACCAACGTTTTTAACACTGGGTGCCTAAAGTTAAAATCAATTGGTGCTCAGCATTTCTTGGTCACTGTTTTGACTTAAAGAACATCAACACCACAAATAAAGGGGTGTTAGCTTTAGCAAGGACAGGTGCCAGGACAGTATTAGGGAAGAAACAAGGGCACAGGCCTGCAAACACAGAGGCTGCGTCTAGACTGGCAAGTTTTTCCGCAAAAGCGGCTGCTTTTGCGGAAAAACTTGCCAGCTGTCTACACTGGCCGCTTGAATTTGCGCAAGAACACTGACGATCTGATGTAAGATTGTCAGCGTTCTTGCGCAAATACTATGCTGCTCCCGTTCTGGAAAAAGCCCTCTTGCGCAAATGTATTTGCACAAGAGGACCAGTGTAGACAGCTCAGGACTGTTTTGCGCAAAAAAGGCCCGATGGCAAAAGTGGCGATCGGGGCTTTCTTATAAAAGATCTAGACTGGCACGGACGCTTTTCCGTAAAAAGTGCTTTTGCGCAAAAGCATCCGTGCCAATCTAGACGCTCTTTTCCGCAAATGCTTTTAACGGAAAAACTTTTCTGTTAAAAGCATTTGCGGAAAATCATACCAGTCTAGACGCGGCCAGAATGTGCCCAGAGCTCCTGGTGGGTTCCTATTGGGGTGGCTAACCCTCATGACAACTCATGATGCCATGTCCTTACTGTCATTACTACCCACCAGCTAGATTAAGGCTAATGTGGGTATGCCAGTCTGAACTGCAATCACACCTTCATTTGTGGTGTAGATATACCTGAAATCCCTGAGGATACCCTGAACTTCTTAGCTTTCATTACTTAAAAAAAAAAAAAAAGCGCTTAGTATCTAAAGCATGATTCTGTGGCAATTTTCATAGCTGCTGAATTGCAGAGTACATATTTCTATTTATATTCCTGTTGAGTATCAAAATCTCTCTCTCTCTTATTGGATTTTGAGAGTATCAAAATCTCTCTCTCTCTTATTGGATTTTCAAAAGTCCCTAAAATCATATTAATAAAATATTCCATTATAAAATGTTATTAAATGTGAATAGTTAAAAAGGAATATTATGGGTCTACAGAAGCCATTCGGTCTATTGGCAAAATCAGTTTACAGGTGGGCTGAACTTTTGTACATGCCTCTGAGGACTTTGGAGTCTTCTGTTTAAAGGTAACCAGTGAATAACAATCTAAATAACTCACTGAGACATGTTCAGAAACTAAAATAGAAAATGATATAACAGTTCTCTCTTAAGGCCGCTAACGTGAGAAAATTCAGAACTAAGTGGGTGGTCCTGCCATTGCTTTTCTACTGTGAATATCATTGACTTCAAGGAACAGCCCTTGTTCATAATCACTACACTTGGGAGTGTTTGCAGGATTGGCTCTAAAGTTTAAACTTGATCCTCAGTTTACCTGATTGTTTGATGCCAAACAGTGGGTGATTTTATGCATTTTGGATGAAGTTCCCTCTTAGTGCACCGGACCTATACAAGTTTCTCTTTACTGCTCATGTCCTGCACAGGGGCAATGTTGGGGGTCAGGAGGCTGAGCAGCAGTGCAAGAGTGCCAGTTCATGTCCTGCACTCTGCAGAATTGCTCTCTGCATATACTCACTGCAAGTCATTTTGTGGGTGGGCTTGTTATGATTTAGTAGTAGGCCAAGGAAAGATTCACAATTACAAGTTAATACAAACCCATTTGGCCTCAGTACCCCTCGCAACCAGAACTGAAAGAGAGAGAAAACTGTTTAAAGGCTGGAAAAAATACTGAGAGAAATCACAAAAATAGCCAAAAACATGTTTTGTCACTGCTGAGCTTTGTCTTCACTGTGCATGGGGGGAAAAAAGGCCTTTACACTTAGTTTCTCATTGCTCTTTTTTCCTTTCTGCTCTGTTAGATCAATATGCATTCTGTCGCTATGTGATTGACATGTTTGCGCACGGGGATTTTTATACAGGTACCTTCATATCTCATTGAACTCTGTTCTACTAGTCTTTGTTTTTCTGAGAGGTTCTGCTTCTTTATGCACTAAAGTTTGTTTTGTATTTTTAAAAGGCTGCAGAATTGCGGTAGTGTGCAAGTAGAATTTTTTAATAAAGCATAAGAACTAATGGCTGTACTATTAGAGCTTTTAATTTTTCTTTCTGCAATTGCATGAATTAAAATTAAGGGTAACTTAAAAGTGAAGTCAATGGAAAACTATAGAAAGTGCTAAAATCTACCATCATCCTTTTGTGCCAAGAAAGGTGCAGAAGACTGGAATAACATCTTAATATGTTATTTCTACAAACAATAAATCCAATATACTTAATTTTATAAGAACTGAAACTGCATTGAAAATCTTCATTGCTTTTAATGTGTGAAATCTTTTACCTCATCTATAACTTTTTTCTTTATCTCCTCTTTGACACACACACATATCTCCTCTGACACACCTTGGGTGTGTCTAGACTACATGGCTCCATCGATGGAGCCATGTAAATTAGTGTATTCAACATAGTCAAAGAAGCGGGGATTTAAATAATCCCCACTTCATTAAAATAAACATGGCCGCCGCACTGTGCTGACGATCAGCTGATCCGACACAGCGCGGCAGTCTAGACGCGGATCTGTCGGCTGGGGAAGCCTTTGCCGACTGATCCCTTATGCCTTGTGAAACGAGGTTTACAGGATCGGTCGGCAAAGGCTTCCCCAGCCGACAGATCCGCGTCTAGACTGCCGCGCTGTGTCGGATCAGCTGATCATCGGCACAGTGTGGCGGCCATGTTTATTTTAATGAAGCGGGGATTATTTAAATCCCCGCTTCTTTGACTATGCCGAAAACACTAATTTACATGGCTCCGTCGATGGAGCCATGTCGTCTAGTCACACCCCTTCATGCCATAGCAGAGCACAGTGAGAACCACTGTTAATGACTGAGAATTTAGTTGGTCCCATGACATTAAGCGTGTGTCTGCACAGCAAAATTATTTTGGAATAATGGCCATTATTCTGAAATAACTATGCGAGCATCTACACAGCAATTCCGTTATTTCAAAATAATTTTGAAATAATGGACAGCTTATTCTGACTTCTGTAAACCTCATTCTACATAGAATAATGCCTATTCCAAAATAGCTATTTTGAAATAAGACATGTGTAGACGCTCCACTTCTGCTATTTCAAAATAGCCCCTTCTCAGGGCCATTCTAAATTATTCCTCTTGGGGCTCTAAATCGAGATAGCACATCTACATTAGGGAAGCCTGCCTTCGATTAATTTTGAGGCTTCTCTGTGGTGTAGATGGGCTATTTTGAAATAAACTATTTCAGAATAACTATAGCTTATTCTGAAATAAACGTGCAGTGTAGACATAGCCTAAGTCAGTTCAACTGTCCTAATCTTATTTAACTGATAGTTTCCCAGGAATTATGGTGCTAAGTGTTTAGCAGAAGTGTCACTATGTCATAGATGACATAATCTTAGGAAGAGATCATATATACTTTAAATGAAACAAAATTTGCTGAAGTTTTTATGGGAACAGCCAAAGTTTCAATACCGAGGGATATGAAATCAGTCAAGCTTTGTGTAAATACTTATTTGTTCAAGAGGTTACACATCAATTTTAGACTTAGATTTATCAATTAGTACTTCATGCATTGTCCCTGCTTTTGCCTTATTTGTCCTGAGGAATCTTCCTAACATAGATGCTTTCCTTCTGAATTACCCCAGAAAAAGGCAACTGGTAGTGAAGGGGGCAGCAGCAGAATGGGAGAAATATGTACAGGTTGCCCTGTGCCAAACTAGGGAGAGAGAAGGAGCAGGTTTCTCATTTCCCTTCAAAGATCATAGGATTTTTGGAGAAACAGGTAGAAAGTCCATTTTGTTTTCTCCATCCTTCCTTTCTCTGTCCCCTTTCCTCTCTCTTCCCCCCTCCCCCCACCACCAATGAAGACTGGGGAGAAGGCTAGTTGGAAAGAGAGGCTGTTCCCATATAAAGACAGGAAAATGTTACACTGGCTCAGGTCCTGTCATGGAAATCAGATGCAAGTGGAGGGCACTGGTCTGGAACTGCGGTCAGATTGACAAAATGGTTAATAAACCTTCATCATGCTTTCAGATTCCCTGATTAGTAATAATATTTAATATAGCTTCATGGGGCTCTTCAGGATCTCACTTGTGCCTCTCCCAGCATTTGCAAGGATGGCTGCAGCTCATTTTGTTTTGCCTGCTCTCCAAGCAGAACATTCTTCACAGAAGCTCTCCCTACATTGCTTGACACACCCCTGAGGCACAGCAGAATTTCCCTATAAAGGAATCAGATTTGTTGAGATAAATTTGTCTTGACCTTCCCAACAGCTACGAAATTGGAAGGCGTAGGGGTAAGGGAAGAGAAGAGAGAGATTGCATCAAGTAGAATTTTAGAAAATACCCATGTTAGCCTCGTGGTATTGTCTCAAAATACAGTCATATTGAAGCAGCATCACGGTGTAAACAAGAGGGTGGTAAAGGTCTGGAAGCCATAACACTTTGAGCCTCTCTGTGACTCTTATTATTCATGAAGTTACTCTAGCTCATAAAGGTTGCCATATTAAAGGGTGTCTAAAAGGGGATCCATGCTGTACTCTATCCCTCACAACTGGTTGTGTGGCTATTACTTTTAATCCTGCTAAATCTATTTACCACTTCAGGTACAACTCAATGAATTGTAGTTACTAAGTACCTTGAATGATACCCGTGAAAGGTAAAATAAAGCATTTCTCATTAAACAAGCCATATTCCATGCGTAGTCAGTGAAGAATAACACTGAAACATCCATACCATACTTCACTTCTTTCTGATGAGGTGATGTGAGGTAAAGGTCAGATATGCTCAGTTCTGCACTCTTCATAAAACATTCAGAATGGCATTACCAGCTGCAGCTCAAAAGTCCCTTCCTAAGCCACAATATTCATTTCACAATGGCCCCTAGTTAGCTGTATTTCACAATGGCCCCTAGTTAGCTGTTAGTGAGCTTGTGTATTCTAACATTGAACAGCAGATGGGTTATCCTAACCAGGAGGTCTCAGAGCAGTTAGATTAAGGAATTTAACTGCACCTCTACCCAGCATAGCAGCGCTGTCAGCCCCAAACTAATTCCTGTCAAATGCAATATTTATGTTTATGGAAGAGAAAAATAATCTCACTTTTTATAGTAAAATCCATTCAATATGTGTGTTCAGTATTTATATGATGGAAGTTCCATGTCTGCTTCTGAATTTGAACTTCTATCTACTTAGGTTTAGTGTGAGCAGAGTACTGTCATTAGATTTTTATGTAGACTACATGGATTCATAAGAGTAAACATCATTATTGTTTAATAATATTTGTTGCTGCTTTAGAGGACTTCATTCATGCCTACAGTGTTCCCAAATGGTCTATTTTTAATATAATGGAATATTTTTATGTACAGGAAAAAATAAATAGTTTATTATACCTGGTTAGGTGGCAAATATGTTAGGCACTTGCACTATAAAATTATTTCAGTTTTCTTACAATTTTATACCATAATGCATAACAAAAAGTATATCCTTCAACATAATTTGATGTGTTTCAAATAATAAAAATTAAATAATATAACTCTTATATTTAACCTCCTGGTGGGTATCTAAAGATATTGGACCAAATTATGTCCTTTTTTTACATCTGTGAAATTTCCCTAAAGTTAGTAAGGATGCATATTTGTAAATGAGGGAGAAATATGATCTGTTTACTCCATGTTTTTTCAATTTCCTGTAGACTTCGCGGTTGGAGACTTTATTGTGCAAACTGACACTTCTGTTCTTGGTGAAACTAAAACATTTTACCAAGGTACATTCCCCTCTCCCCTGCTGCTCCAACTATGCCTTAGCTATCTTCCCCCATGTTTCTTCTGTAGCATGGTTGTACAGTGAGGGTGGTCAATTGTTGCCCCAGTCAGTCACTAAATAAGATCCTAATCCTGATTCTACTCAAATAATTGCACTGTTCTCAGTAACTGAGTCTTTCATGTATACCTACTCTAAGTTTCTAGCCTGTGCAGAGTGAAACAAGATACTATAGATAGGAGCATACTTCTCAGTTGAAATCTATTAACATGAATAGGAGTTGGATCAGATCTATTTAGTAGCAATGTTGGATGAGCCCAGTGATCCATTTTATAAAGTAATTTCTATCCAAAAATGGTCTAGACTAGCTGTGTCTGAGAACAATTGAGATCTACAACTTTCTTCCACTTTGCACCACTGTATCATTGGGGAAATTCCTTCTTGACCTTACTTGATGAGCTTACTCCATGAACAATGAGAGTCCTTGTAATTGTCAATGTCATATGAGTTGTAGGCCTCTGTTTACTAGTGGATTGTACTGAATTTTTTCATCCTGAGTAGCCTTTTCCTTGAAATATGTCCCATTTATCCTGAATGGATTATTGTAGGATAAAGTGCTACTCAGCATAAATACAAGTCCATCATCTGATCTTCAGTAAATTGTAGAGTGGGTAAATATTTACTTACAGTGAATGCCTAAAAGTGAGTAGCAGGTAACAAATTCAGGTGCATCTGAAATTAGGTAGCTTAATATGTGGTTCTGTTTTTAGAGATGCTGACAACATCAGTTTTCATTGGTTCTCTGTGTAGCAGATTCCAATTAGGCCAGTGCCTATTAGGCATAATGTGTAGTTCTTGGGGTGTAGGGGTCCCAAGGACTCTCAAAGTGTGAGTTGCCTACAGGACATCTGATGTACTTGACATTATTTTTATGTGAGTGGAGCTTTGTTCTGAATAAAATCTTTGCCATTACTTACTCAGAGTTTTACATCGCATTGGCTGGAATTCTTGTTCTGGGGTGGTAGCTTCACTGGGGTTTGATTTCTCTTCTATTTTTACATCCTTAGGAAGGGCAAAATCCTCCCTCGTGTGGATGGGCACTTGCATGCACATGTAGTCTAATGGATTACTGTGTTAAAGGATTGCTCCCCTTGTTGAGCTAGCCCTGCTCTGCCTGGTGTCATTCATCCTCACCTCCTCTTTGGCCAGCTTTTTCTCCATAGGCAATGGACTCTGCAAACTGCAGGGAGAATATGCTTTACTATAGTGAAATGCCTTTATGCAGTCACCCAAGCAGAGGGGCTTACTATGTGTCTCTCTGACTCCCATGCCCACTGCAGTACACCTCATAGGTTTAAGGGCTAGAGGACACCGCCGTGATTATCTGCTCTGACCTCCTGCATAACATCAGTCATAGAACTTCCTGAATTAATTCCTGTTTGCAATAGAGCTGTCTACGTTCAGCACTGCTGAAGTGAGAGTGATATTTCTCAATTGGCTGTTCAGCCTCATCCAAGCATTCCCACTTGCCCCAGTCCTAAAACGATATCATTTACTTGTGTATATTTCCTTAGATGTCTTTACAGAATTTCCAAGGGCTGGTCTTCACATACAGATAATTCCCTACTAATAAATACTGTGGCTCTGATTCCAAGCTGCACCTCTGAGGAGAAAGAGCCCAGAAGGGAAAGCAGGGAGAGAGAACAAATGTGCCATTTTGCCTCTTTTTGCAGCTTCAGGCTACGAGGGCTTGTTAGGCCTTTGAAATAAGCTGGGAAAATGATCTCCAAGGACAGTAGATTCTGGCCACACCCTCTTCCTCCACTAACACCCCTCCTCCTGTCTTTTGTATGCCCTGAACCAAACTCACTCTAAAAGCTCATTTTGTAAAGATCCATTTTTCTAGCCATATACTGCCAGGAAAATGCCTTCCAGTGGGAGAAGTGCCAGGCAATTTCCAGCACCAGTACACTGCAAGAATGGCATAAAAGGGCCAGCGTACACTTCAGAATTAGGGATAAGTCACTGTAAAAATCCCTCCATAGAATCATCTTATAAAGCTCCCTTCATCCCTCACTCCAGCCATTCCCCAAATGCTCATGAGGAAAGATGCCTGGAATAGTTAAAGATCCAGGACTGGTCATAACAAGGATGAAAGGAAAATTGCAGAACAGGAGGCTCCATAGAGAGCATAGTGACAGCAGTTCCCTCCCAGGAGAGAGTGCCAAGTCAAGTGCCTACTACAGAGGCGGACAATAAGCAGCCAATGGGCTGGATGTGGTGTGCCAGAGTTAGCCCCTGGTGCTTTCTCTACCTGAGCATCCATAGGTATTGTTGCTCGCAGTGTTCAATGGCTGTGGTTCATCGTTCTTGGGAAATGGGAGCTACAGGAAGAGATAGCCCGGTGCTTTCTTTAGCTCCCATTTGAAGGGAACAGTGAACTGCAGCCACTGGGAGCTGGGAGCCACCATATCTGAGAACATGCAGATAAACAAAGTGTCTGGTGGTCTGCCAGTGGCAAATCCTGGTGAACTGTGTCAGGCCTGCAAGCTGTTTACTGCCCACACCTGACCTATTATCAGGTTCTAAAATGGTGGACAAATAGATTGGTTAGAAAATGGGTCAGTAATGTTCAGGTGCACATGTGTTGGCTTATTAGATATTTAAATAACTTTATAGTAGTTTAAGAATTGTGGGCATAAATGCAGCACCCTAACTTCTACCTGCAGGGACTGCAGAGTTCCAGTTCTTCTCTTGCTGCTTGGCATCCAAATGGCAGCCTCTTCTAACAGCCTCTGAACTTTTTTGATATGTACTGATAGTACTTAATTAAATACCACTGTATATTGTGAGTGCTCAGAGCCAGTAGGCCTGATTCACCATTTCATAAAATTGGGTTTATGCTGGGATAACATCTTTGAAACCAGTGCAGATACTCTGGGGCATATTTGATGCAGTGGAGAATCAGCCCCAATAAAGAATAATCCTGCAATTTCCTTATTATTTTGATTCTTGGTCAGTTGAAATTGAGCATGATGAAACTACCTCCAGCTTTACATGGCTTTTGTGTTTCACTGAGAATGCCAGAGGCAATATTTTTCTTCTATTCAAATGTGCACTATACTGCTTCCTATCTACTTCTCCCACCCATCATATCAGAGAGTGATTAAAGCAGATTGGAAGACTGGCAGATGGCTGACTTAGGAGCGCGGAACAACCGGGGGAAGCTAATACCTCTACAACATATGGCAAACTTCTCCCCACAATTTTATTTTGAACTTATTAAGAACTTCCAAATCTTCTCTATCTGGGAGCCAAAATGTGTCCCTAATTTGCAAAGATCCGACTAGACTCATCTCCTTGAATAGGGAGATAGCTGTGCATCAATTTTCAAAGAATGCTGGATTGATGGAGCACTTGTTGATGTATTTGCTCCTGCTGATGACATAATTGAGGCTGATTTGATGACACAAAGCTGTCTTTTACTCCTTTAGGAACCTGCTGGGATAATTCTGAACACATTCTAAAATAGTCTGAAAAGGAAGAAATAATATAGAGTAATTTAAATACCTACACGAGAAGCACAGAAAATTAAGGATTAATCATTGAATAATTTCTGGCTAATTAGATGTTATTTATTAGTGAACCATTCTGGCAATAATTTCAGCTGTCAGTTAGAACCAAATATTCTTTCTTTAAATTTCTGTTTTAATTATGTAAAAATGTAAAGAAGCCATTTTAACTGGGTTCTTTTCTCTGACTCCCTGCAAAGGCTGTGTCTGCTTGGGAGGGCTCTCATATGACATAGATCTTTTAATGGGAACATTATCAGTGCATGATCTCCACATCATCCCACAGAGACAAAACAGACACCCATTATTCCCTACTTAAGTTATACCGTCTTGAATCCATGCCAGATGCTAGCATGCTAGGCCATATCTATCAGCACTCCCATGGCATTTCTGTGTAATGATGCCAAAATTTCCCAAATTAACATCACTGTTTCAGAAGAACTACCCAGGGAATCTTTGGTATCCTGCTTCCATACAGAAGAACTCATCTCTTGCTTTAATAGTTCACTGTGAGAAATTCAGAACTTTCTGTTTATATGTAGCAATTAGAGAGAGAAATTCTATTTTTTGTGTAAATTGATGCAGCTCTATTGAAGTCAGTGGACCTAAAACAATTGACATCAACATGGGATATAGGCTCAAAAAAGGATAATTTATGAAATATCTCATATCTATGATAATTCACCCAATAAAAGATATTAAAATCCAGCAACACATTTCAGGTAAGATTAATTAACAAAGTGGCATAGAAAATATAGTGAACTGTGAACAAAATATGGAAGGCCTCAAAAATCTTAGTCTTTAAAGTAGATAATTTAGGAACTTAAGAATGGCCATACTGGGTGAGACCAATGGTCCATCTAGCCCAGTATCCTGTCTTTTGACATTGGCAAGTGTCTGATGCTTCAGAGGGAATGAAAAGAACAGGGCAGTTAGCAAGTGATGATATATCCCATGTCATCGAGTCCCAGCTTCTTTAGAAAGAAGCGGGGAGGGGAGGGGAAGGGCAGCATAAAAGAGAACAAGCCTTAATATAAACAAAAACAGAAACAATAGCAAACAAAAGAATCATAGAAATAAACAATTTCTATGTTTACATGAAAGAGGTTAAATAATCCTTAACAATATCCATGTAAAGTCACTGTTCAATTTAAGGTTATTCATTCTTAGTTCTGCTTTCTGGCAAGAAATATTAATCTAATAATAGCATTTCAAACAGATTTAAATAATCAGTCAAATGGAGGCACCAGTGAGCTAAATTGCTTGTCTTCAATACCTAACTCAGTATTAACTGGATAGGTTAATTGACTAGAAAAAATAGCTGTAGTTTCATCAGATATTTTTTAAAGTTATTTTTCTCCATATTCACTCAGGCAAAGTTTTCAAGGAAGCAAAACTGAGACTTTAAGCTAGAAATTTCACTTAAGATCATATATTTCTTTTCACAAACCTGAGTTGTCTCCAGTATATTGGGAAACAGCTGGTCTGAATGCAGACATGGACCGGGAGGAAGGAAGGTCTTCAGGGGACTAGGAATTAAGTGAAATTCAAGGGAGGAGGATAAACTGATGTGAGGGAGACTAAGACTGACTGGACAACCAAGGGGCCAGCTGGGATTGGTTGGATAAGGAAACTGGGATGAAGAACCAGTGAGGGAAATAGGGGACACTGTGAGCCAATTGGCTGAAGGTGGAAAGAGTGGTCAGATGAAGAGCTGGATGGGGGGCACTGGGACTAGGAATCAGTGCAGGGATGGGGTGGGAGAAGGAGAGAGAGATTTGACAAAATATAAAGATATGGAGGGGAAACTGGAACTAGCTGGGAAAGGAGATTTGAACAAGGGGCCAGGGAACAGATGGGGGAAATTGGGACTGGGAGCCAGAGAGGAGGAGTGGGAGAGGCAGATTGGACGAGGAGTTGAAAAGCAGGAATTGGACCTGCCTGGGAAGGAAGAGTTCAGGGATAAGGAGTTCAGTAGGAAGTAGAAGGAATTGGAGCTGACTCAGCAAGGAGATTGGATCCGGATGTAGGTATGGGGAGACTAGGAGTTGGGTAGGAGATTGGGACTTAGCACGGCTAGAGTGTGGAAACTGGTTGGGCAAGAAGATGGAATCTTGGGTATGTAACCTAAGTAATGGAGACTGGGAATGAGTAAACAAGGAGAATGGGACTGGAACAAGAAGCCAGAGGTGGGGAAGAGGCAAATTGGACAAATTGGAGCACATGGAGCAAAGAGATGCAGCTAAGGGGAAAACTGGTAAAACAATCTGTGTCCCCTAGTGCACACTCACTTCCAGAACTTGGAATGGAATCCAAGATTCCTGAGTCTTACCATGGTTCTTCTGTCAATAAAAACCCCTAGGAAATTGCATACAATAACATTTAAGATTATTAAGTTTACAAAGTTGAAAGTTAGCAAATGCCAGCATTATGGTTTCCTGTACCACTTTAATTTGACCCCTTGTGCATATGCATGATTATATTATTTAATTACATGTTCACAGACTATTTTTTTCCATGGCTTCATTCAGTGGACTCACCTGCTCTGAATCAGGGATTTGTGTAGTGAGGGGAGGCTCTTTTGTCTGTAAACCCTTGCTTTATTTGTTGGAAGTTAGGAGATGTGTTCTATTAGTAGTACTAGGACAGACTTACCCATAACTGAAGATTTTGTTGGTGTGTAATGAATGAGGAAGGGAACTGCAGGAAGAGAATGGATTGTTAAGACAGGTGAATTCTACCCTGAAAAACTCAGTTCTATCCATAACTCTGCCACAGAGATTCTATGTAATGCTAAGCAAATCACTTACACCATTCTTTTCACGTATGATCATTAGTTGTGTGCTCCTCATTTTGTGGGTGTCTGACTTGACACTCCCCAGAACAACTAGGTCTTAGGTATCCTTACTTGCCCCCATCTCCACCCCTCAAAATTAGTGGAAACTTTTGATTTATTTTCTGTATCTGTGTGTGTTTCAGCACTCTGTCTGTAAATTGAGGATAATCTCATCCTCTCATCTCACTGGGGAATTGTGAAAATAAATGAATGTATGTTTGTGAAGCATTCAGATACTAAAACGACGAGTGCCATCAAAAAGCCCATGAGGAAATTAATAATTCTGTCTTCATAGCAGGCTTTGAATGGTAAGGCTTGGGGACACACACTGAACTTTGAAGACTAAACAAAATATTGAATAGCTGCTCAGGAAGTGAACACTGTATGTCCCGTGAACTGAATGAGGTAGGAGTTTTGTGGAAAAATAATTTATGAACATGAAAGACTATAGTATAGTATATACCCTCAAAGGGGCTGTAGCAAGTTTGCACAGGCGACCTTAATTCTGACGTACTAACTTTTGAATTATTGATTTGCAAGTGCAATAAAATTCTTTGAACATAATTCTTCGAATGTAATATATTTATAGCAAACTTCCCCCTCAGAAATCCTCAAGAAAACCCAACATCTGTACATTATTTATCGTATCTTATCTTATTTATCTTAATAATTCAACTTTTCTATGAAGGAATACATTGTCTTTAATTGACATAACAATTTACATCTTAGAATAATCTACCTTTGTTTATACACCTTTTAATTTGTCTTGAATATCACTTCATTTTTCAGTTATTTGGGGTCTCTTTCTAATCTATTGGCTTTATGGTGAGTGGTCTTCACAGTGGCTGTGCTCATGTAAGCAATCCTGAGATGGCTGTATGCCAGGCTGGCCACTTTGTGTGAACAAGATCAACCTGAAGATTGCTCTAATTTACACCAACTTCCATTGGATTGCTGAGAAAAGGTATCTTCATGGATCTGAATCTGTTAACTTTAGATCATAGCCATGCTTTCTGAATGGACTTTTCAGATCAGTCACTAAATTAAGAGCAGCTAGCTGAAACTGAGATGATGCTGGTAAGAGGTAGGAAGCGTTTTGGAGAACTCATCCATAACAACCCCACCCATTTGGAAGCATCTATCCTCAGATTGTTAAATCAGTCTTAACCGTTATAAGGTATGGTTGGGGGTGTATATTTGCTAGGGCACCTTAATTTTTATTTCCTTGTTTCATGGTAGGTATGTTCGCATGTAACTACCTACATAGTTTCACAACTAAGTTTTGTGTATGTTTGTGACAGCTGCCATCTTGACTAGTGCACCAAGAATTGAATTGGGGACTTCCATGATCTGTTAAAGTGTCATATCTAGTGGCTGTGACAGCTCATGTCCTCTATGGATCAGTGCAGAAGTGCACCTAAGATACACAAAATACACTCACCAGTGGGTTACATATGTGTGTTTCTATATAGTATTCTCTGAAGAATATTGGGTCACTAGGAATTTGAGAAAAACAGACTAAAAAATTATAAGATTTATACCATACTCTTGGGCTGTGTCTACACTGGCACCCTTTTTCGGAAAAGGGATGCTAATGAGACACAGCGCAATTAAATCAGCGATTTAAATATCCCCAGCGGTATTTCTATGAACATGGTGCCGCTTTTTTCGGCTCGGGGTTTTGCGGAGAAAGCGCAGTCTAAACGCGATCTTGCGGAAAATAAGCCCTTTTCCGCATCTCTTATTCCTACTTGAAAGGGTTTATTTTCCGCAAGATCGCATCTTGACTGGCGCTTTTCTCCGGCAAAACCCGAGCCAGAAAAAGCGGCAGCCTTGTTCATGCAAATACCGCGGGGGATATTTAAATCCCCCGCGGATTTGCAATTGAGCTGTGTCTCATTAGCATCCCTTTTCCGAAAAAGGGTGCCAGTGTAGACACAGCCTTGAAGAATAGTGTAGAGAGAAGAAATGTATCCAGAAGCTGAGAAGAAAATGCAGATAAATCTTGCCTATAAAATGTAGGTGAGTCATGACAAAGGCAATTCATTAATTTGACAACTTCATGCTAAAATTGCCTTAAGAAATTAAGGAACTCAAGGAAGCTTGCTTTCCTGATGACATAAGGTCTCCCTCAAGTTGAGATTGCTAGGATGTACGCAAATTTACATTTAAGGCATGTCTTCTAAAGCCAGAATATTTGGGGACAGAATGAAAAATGTACACTGCACAGCTATATCCTTATAATTTTCCATTGGCCCTTTTCATAGCCTCATCTTACACAGGCACATCTAGTATATTAATTACAGCATTAGCAGCCTGATTCATTACACATTTAAGTCAGTGGCAAGGCATTTTCTTTGGTGGTGTAGAATCAACCCCAGAAGGAGCAGCACACAATATGGTATGTGTGTACCGGGCCATAAAGCTGTCAATTAAAAATGCCGAGGTATAGCACATAGAGTTAACCTAAAGGGTTCCCTGAAGGGGGGAAATCCTGGAAAAAAGAATCTGACATATGCTTTTGCCAAAGCATATATCATTTTTTGTGCTTCTTAAAGCATTTTTTCTTTGTACAGAAATTCCTCCCCTTTTATCCTGTAGTGTCATGACATCCAAAGAAAAATTACCCTACCCAAGTAAAACATTCCTTCACTGCCTTGTCTTCTGTCACCTTCATCTTTGTTGTAAATATCTCTTACTCCTACATTGGCCCTGCAGGTTTTATGATTGTTTAATGTTGCCTACTCCCTTTTCCATTCACTTTTTTAAGTGATGCCCAGCCATGCTCTAGCAGACATACTTACATCAGCCTCTTGAAATGAAAGTCGCTACATCTTGATACATATCCTAAATACAAGTTTAATTTCTTTATCTTCTTCACCAAATGCTTTCCTCCTCCTCCTCAGTGCTTCAGTGTTCTTCCTCTTCCTGTAACACACTCAATATTACTACATATGGTTAGCATTACGCACAGTTCAGAAGTGTCTTACATCCACACGTCCAATTAGACCTAAACAGGGCTTTTGTCTGTTTGACTTATGCTTGACTATAGAACCCTTTCCTTCCAAATGCTATTATTCCTGTAGTTGTTGGGATTTTGTACATACTATGAAACTAGACAGCAAATATATAGTGCAGAAATATTCCAATTCCCTCGGGGTTTACTCCTGTAATACTTTGACACTACATATTGGTTTGGGGATGGGACCAAAGAATGAGGCCATATTTCCAGAACTTGGATTCATTTATTTAGATTTAAGTGTAGTATGGTTCACACACAAGAAGTATGTTTAAAATCATATGCAGCCAAAAGAAAATGTTAAAATGGTGAGAGGAGGCAGTAGATGCATGGTAAGATAAGGAACTTGAATCCCTCTGGAGAACTTTTTAATGTGTTACTCTTGCAACAAGGCTGTGGGTTAGGAAAGTGCTACTATTTAAACAATGGGAAATTGAAGCACAGAGAGGCTAACTGACTCTCTTAAAGTTACACTGTCAGTGTTTGGGTGAGCAGGGAATTGAATTCCAGTCTTCTAAATCCCATGATGTACCCTAAACACTGAACCATCCTCCCTAGTGATGGACCTTTGTAGAAAGCAGAGCTCTGCAGTGGGAAGTATAGGAGCACGTGGAGAAATTACTATAAACTATGTTGCAATAAAATACTATTTATATTCTTAAACAGCTATTTCTGTGCCTTTATAGCTCTCCTTACAATGTTTGCTTTTTCGTGTGTGTGGGCATATATCTTGCAGTTATGCATGCATGGAATTATTCCAGTTTGATAGACTCAGGCTATGTCTACACTACAGAGTTTTTCCAGGATACTGGAGGTATCCCAGAAAAACTCTGTAACGTCCAGGGCTCTTTCAGAAGCCCTGTATTCTTCATTTTATGAGGAATAAGGCCTCTTCCGAAAGAGGAGTTTTTTCCCACATTTGTCTCCGTGTAGACGGGCCAAATGTCGGAAAAGCCTCTTCCGAAAAAAGAATCGGAAAAAGGTACACAAATTGCAGTTTGCAATTTGAGTACCTTTTTCCAAAAATAACCTGCAATGTAGACATAGCCTCAGGGAGAACACATTTTACTTCTGCAACAGCAATAGTTTCTAAAAAGAAGTACATCACAACTAGCACCACAGCATTTCCCCCCATAATTTGCTTCCTACACTGAGTTAAACAGAACTTGTAAGACTGTAGAGCAGATATGTACATGGGTGAGGATTGTTCTTCAGTCCGTTGATGTCTGGGTAGGTCTTCTATAGAAATATATGGTCTGTCAAGGAAGGAATTGGTTTAGTTCCCTTACTGTATCCCTTGCAACTCCAGCTCTTTCAGAAACAAAAGAATGCTCAGAATCAGATCACTGCTATTTAACTCAATATTGACATTATTGAAATACTAATTTCAGAGAATGATTCAGATTATAGATTTAGTCTCTTGGGTAGTTTTAAAATAGTACAGCACAGGTACACAAGTGCCATTGTCTTTTGATTTTTCTCTTGCTTCTGGCTGCTAAACTTGCTAGAAGATGATGTATACACCTCATGAACAGTTTTAAAAGTAGAAATTTTTGACTCATAATCAGAATCATATGGATTCAAATTAATTTTATTGTGATCTGAGCAAATGTTGCTTATTACTACTTAAATATTGCTCCATTGTTTTGTGGTACCAGTCATGATTTGGTGTGCATGGCTTGGCTTTTATAGTGCCAGGCTGTAACTGTCCATCAGGAATTTGTAGATAAACTCTTTCTTTGGAATGAAGTCAGGCTTTAGAGTTCCTGGGGTAATACTGGACTTGGTGAGTCTGACAATTAAGCTGTTTCTGACTTGTGACTGGGCTAATGAATTGAGTTATTAACTGATGATATGTGGAAGACAAATGCAAACAACACAGTGTTAGGGAGGTGCTTTTGTATGACATGAGTTGATGTCTATTATACCTCATCATAGCAAGGCATGGGTCTCTCTATTCTGCTTATTTTTTACTAGTGAGTATTTCAAGTCTGTCTATGACTTCTGCTTTACTCATTTGACTGTAGATAGTGAATGCTAGATGTTATATAATTAAATGGATGGGCACGTGTAAAGTGCTAAATTTCTTGTGTTTTATACTGTGGCTCACTGTATGGTGCCAAACATCTTGAACTGGGCAAAGGTGACTTTTCACTTACCAATCACTGTGGGAGTTTTTGTGTAATGGAGACAGAACTGTGCCCACAGGACACTGGAATGTGTATGTCTCCCAACAGTTTGGTCTTATTTTCTTTTTAAGGTCAAAGGAGAACGTGTGACTTTATACTCAGATACTCAGTTATCTTGACAAAGGACCCTCCTCAGAATTCTGCACTCTTTTGAGCAGAGACACCTCCTACAGCTTTCATAAAATTTGATTTCAGCCAAGGAAGCACTTTGGAAGCTCAGTGGTAAAAACCTCAGGGAGAAAAAAAAAAGTATCTCTAAGAATATACTGACCTAAGAAGATTTAGCTGCACAATGCTGTACTTATTAGATAGTTTTATGGCCATGACTAATGGCAGAAGCTAAAGGCAGGCCTGATGAAAGGTTCATCTGAAGCTCTGCCAATGCATCTTAAACCTGTCTTGCTTAAATGCCCTGAACCTTGCCTTTGCAGAATCTGTCTAATGGTCGGATAATGTCCAGTGGAGAGTAGGATGAAACCACCAAACTAATTCCCAATTGTGGTTTTAATCAGCATTTGTGTCTCGGTGAAAGGGTAGAGCATTGACCATCTAATGTGCCCATAAAGGCCAACCTCTTGAAGTCAAATCTGAGGGGCAGGGTGTGTGGGTGAAAACATCCTTATGGCCATTAAGAACCTGATTGCACCTTGGTCCAAGAAAATATTTCAGTTTAACAGAATTCAGTACGCTTGCACTAAATACATATTTGAAAACAAAAATTGTGCAATATCAAAACTAGAAGTGGGTCTTGTTGCTACTTCCTTCTCCTCTCAGCACTTTACGAAAGGACTATAAAGGACATGAGGTTTTCCCCTCACCAGGGCCAGATTAAGACTCTTAGAGGCCCTAAGCACTGAAAAGATTATGGTGCCCCCCCCATGTGTAATTCAAAATAAAAACAATACTATACCGTAAAATCTCTTTTTTTTTTTGGTGCCCCTGCTTTGCTGGTGCCCTAAGCACATGCTTAGTCTGCCTATTGGGTAATCCAGCCTGCCCCTCACCCTCTCCTAAAAAGCATTCAGCATAGCACACTTCCAAAACTGCACACATCTTTTCCATCCCATCACTGTTAACCCTCTGCCCTTTGTTTTTAGCTTAATAGATTGGTGACCTCCTGATGCTCTTGAAGTGGAACATATTGAACATTTAGATTTGATATTGAATATATACTCACTCTTTTGACACATCTGTTTGGTAGACAGCCAGTGTCATAGGAAATGTAAAGTATTAATTATATTAACTACTGATAATTGCTGAGCTTATTAGTCCTATGACAGTGTTTATCCCCCAGAAACATTGACCTCATACTTTAGTAGAGGGTCACTGACTGTTGGGCAATTACTTATTTAATTAAGAGCCTGATCCTGAGTGGTACTGAAAAATGGTACTCTTAATGTCAGCAAGAGAGGGATATGTGTGCTCAGCATTTCTGAGGAGCCAGCTATAAATTCAAGACTTCATTCTCTAACCCATCACTGCAGTTTTACAACGCTGTCATTCCATGTAATACTGTGCAGGATCGAGCTCATGTGTAGCATGGTCACTCATTCAAAATGTGATGTAAACTACTGCATTTTCTTCTTTAGTGTAATTTTAGTGCAAGTTTTGCCATGGTAACGGAAGTGTGGCTATTTGGTGAACCTCTTATTTTGGTGTCCCCCACTGTCCTCTTCCCCCAAATATATATATAATTTTTGTACTTTCCTAAGGGTTGATCCAGATTGCCCCAGACACTTTTCTCAGTGTACGCAAGTGCTGAATGGAGAAACTGTTCCTCAGAACAGTGACAACTTTAAAGTTCAAGGGGAAAATGCTAGTGTTATGAAGAGAGGCTGATTTTACCTTTCAGAAACTTGCATGTCTAAATGAGAAATCCGGTGAGAACAGGATTCCATCAAGATTTCATTGTTTTCAAAGAACAACTACAATAGTGTGTCTAATTCCAAGTATCAGCAAACATTTGGTGTGAGATTTGCTCTAACAATGCGTGATGGTGCGAGGAGTGTGCTTATGCTAGTTAAACTGAATCACCTGTTTCTATGTGTTAAATGTCCCCAGTGAGCAAAGCACAGATATATTTAGAAACTTTTTACCAGGCTTTTTAAGGGGTTTTTGTGCCAAAGCACTGATTAGGTGACCTGTAGGGCATGCTACAAAGTTCCATCTGGTCACCCAAGCATCTGTCTGAATGTGAGAGAGAGATGGCAGGACAGGAGGAGGAGAGGTGTTTTTCAATGCTCTTTTACTTGTGACAATTATTGCTGCCAGCATCAGCTTCTGGGAGTGATGGATTCTCTAGCAATGCTGACTGCTGTTGAATGTTGTTGGGAGTATGGTTTCTTTTGTTAATTTGAATTAAGTAAGTACTGCCAGCTAACACGCCTGGAATGGAAAGCAACTGGCTTCACACAGGAACAGGATAGGCAAGAAACAAATTTTGCTATTATCATAAGAGTTAAAGTTCAGCATCGTTACTTTGGACATGACACAGCTAAAAAGTCATTCCCTAGATTAAGGAAATTAGTGTAAATAAAGTATACCTGCTGTTCATTCTATAAAATTAGAAATAGTGAGAAATCCAATCATCAGACATTTATTTATCTTTTTTTTACCTTAAAAGTCTTTATAGACTTAGATGGCAGAAGTAGATCCTTGGGCTGCAGAGCTCTGGTCTCAGCTTAATCTGACTGATCTGCCCATTTTAGCATCTGGACATCTCTAACTACCTTTGCAGTAGTCTTTCTTCCTTTCAGTCAGTGGAGAAGGCTGTTCTCGTGTCTTGATGTTATTGCTAAATGACAACGTTTCTGATAGGAGAGTGTCATGTGAGTTTACTGGAATTCTGCTGCATGAAGGAAGTTACAACCCTTCACCCTACTCTGGTTTCCACCAACTTTAACTGATCCTTGAGTAAATTATTTTTTTCCCAAAGGTTAAGTGCAGAAATGCAAGGTCAATAGCTGTGATTTTACGTATAAATCATATATTTCTGCTGTTTGTTCTAGCTGCCCCTTTCTAGCCAGTTGTGGATATGATCATGACCAGCACACTTGCAAATTGGGCATGGAAATGTGCACAGATTTTTGTGACTGTAATTGCATGTCTGAGAGGAAAAGCAGACCCTCAAAAAAATAAATTAACCAGTCCTTGTATTTGGTCCTCTCCGCTAGAAGAAGAAGAATGGCTCCTTTGAAATGAATAGTTAACATTGCAAACAAAATAAAATGTTCTTACACTCATAATCAGACTTTAAAATGCACTGCCATAGGAGTTCAAATTCAGGGCTGTGGCCACATTTGAAAAAGGGGGTTAGATAATTGTTATCACCAATAATGTTTTTAAGCTAAGTTTTTATAAATCCTGGTCCTTCATGAGGCAATCTGATCACTTCCAGCGATCAGTAAAACATAAAACAAAACAAAACAACTCCTACCTTCCCCTAATTTACAGCATGAATTGGCCAGTTCTAGCCACTGCTGAAATCTGGATGCTGGATGGTCTGATCATATATGACCAATTCTGCTTTACTGTTTCTGAGTTCTCTGTATAGTAGCAAAATAATTTCTGATTTATGACTTATCACAGAGAGAGAGAAAAGGAGAAATTTGACTTAGATTTCCCTTTAACATATTTCATCAAAAGAATGGATGAAATATTTATTTGGCTACTGTCCTTTGCCTTCCCATCAAAGTGAATGGATAGACGTTTAATAACACATGGAAACATTAAAGTAGCTTTTTATCAGGATATATGGAAACCTGCTCAGAACAAACATTCTGGCCTAAGGGAGACTTTTTGATCTGTGGAGTTGAAGCATTTGGTGTTTTAAACTCCCTCATACATAGGTCATGTGGTCAATTTTAATGAAATAAATGATTGCATAAAACTTGTATAGAACTAGAAAAAGAAACCTGACAAGTCGTTAGTGGCAAGTGGTATAAAATTGGGATTATACTAACTAAGAGTGGTGCAGTCATTAGAACTTTTGGTGAAACAAGGAACAGTGAAATAATATGATGTTCACCTCTCTGTTTCCTCTAGGTGTTAGAACTCTCTCTCATGTGGTACTTTCCCTTAGAGTGCAGAAAGCCCACAGTACAGCCCAAATTATTAACTGTCTTTCTTAATTACCGACCTACTCAACATTCTGAGTGGCTGCCCTTTATCACCCCACACAAAAAGCAGTTAGTTATAATTGTATAATTTATCTTTCTTTTTTCCATGTAGAGCTGGGCAAACTAGTTTAAATTAAAAAAAAATTGACTTGAACTTTAGCCCAAAGTTCTAAACTTTTCTGATAGAAGAAAAAAAAATTGACCCCCCCCACACACACACACTCACTCTATTCTTTGTTAATTTCCACAGTGCACTACACTTTTAGTATTCACCTTGGACTAGATATTGAAATAATGAAATCCTGTACCAAGAGAAGCTATTCTTATGGTACTTCTGACCTGGCTGGAAACAGAATGTATTAGACATCTTATTAGCTTGCTTCTTGCTGATTTCAAGCCTGATTATTAGACCCAAGAGGTTTGGAAAACTGTTGATGCATTGGAATTCCTAAAATTTGCCCTTCCTTAATTTCACTGTCATAAAGCTAAAGTGATTCTATATTTGAGCTTTAGTATTATCCTTTTGCTTTTTTGCTGAAATTATAGGATTCTTTATGAAACTTAGATTTCAGCCTTTTCTTAATGATTCAGGCATTACTGCCAAATTTTGAGCAGCTGTATGTGTGACATTTTATGATATTTGATCAGCTATTAAAGGTTCCCGAAATTTATTGGTTCATATACGACCTTCTTACAAAATTGATGTAAAGTGAATTGGTGGAACATCAAATTCATGTACAACAGTTTTGGAACCTCTGAGCTTAACTGCATATTTACAGATCATTTGCATATCATTGTAAAACTTCAGCTTTTAAAAGAATGGTGTGGATTTAGTGCTTGTATTGACTTGAAAACTTTGGGATAAAAAGCCCACTGTTTACCTTCTAGTCAGCAGTAGGGCAAGTTTCTCACACACACTACCCTCCCAGTATGTCACAACTTTGATTAGTGGAGGGGACTTCATCTAGAACAGCAGTAGTTCAGGGTTTTATCTAAAGGGTACAACAATGCACACCAGCAAGGGTATTAATTCTGGAATATATACTAGTGACTGTTTGTGTGGACCCTGCTAGCACACACTAAACGTTCCCTGGTGAGCACTGATCTAGGACTCTTTGGAACGGTGCTACATCTACATGCATTAAGTAATGTTTAGTGCACATAATCAGTGTCACCATGGACAGTTAGTGCATAACACTCTGGTGCACACTAGAATTTACACTCCTGGCAAGCACTAATGCATTGTGCAAATAAGCCCAAGGTTTCTATGTCCCATGCAGTTCTTGGCTTTTCTTCTGAGACTATCTATTAGTGCAACAAGTAGCTGTGAGTTTGTCACATGGGAGCTGGAATGGAGACCCACCCACCTCATCCTACCTAAGGGGTCACCAAGTATCCAACAGACAGGAACAACTTTTAATGCCTACTGAGCTAGGCTGGATTCATATTTTATAGCTCATTACCAATGCCCAGAGAGGGCCCAGCTCTGCTGGCAGCAGTGCAGATATAATAGTGGCAATATCATACCATGCCACCATTATTTCTGCACTGATGCTGGAAGTGGTTCTGTTTTCAGAACTGGGCTTTTCATTAAAGTATTAATCTTGATTTTTTTAGTGTATTGAAGAAGAATTGAACTGTAAATACTACAAAATGTAGTATTGTACTCAGCTGTAATGATATCATCCTCAAAGACTTAGAATGTCTCTTTCAATAGATATTAAAATGTACATTTTTCCCAATAATGTCTGTTGGATACGCACAGTTTTTATGCAAAACGCAATATTTTAGATAGGAACAGTTCTGAAGAAGATTTAGTCTGCTAGGGACTCTGAAAATGTCAAGCGTATACCCCAAGTTATGAATAATGCACATTGTAAGGGGAAACACAGTGATTTAAAATCCAGATGCTACATAATACAAGCTAAAGTTTGGATTCATTTTCTACACTGTTTAACTTGTACCCCTTTATGTGCAGGACAAAAGGAAACAGAACCTCCTCATATACTTGTAGAGCAACATCCAAGAAAGAAGCCTGCAGCACCAGCTGTTGAAGGCAAGTTTGATTCTTTTCTTCAGTTCATTCAGTGGTCTTGATTCTACTTTCCCATTGATTTTGCTGGAGCAGGGCCACACCTGTATACCAAAATCACTCAAGGGCATTTGCAGGATCAGGGCCTAAGACTCTGATTGTGTGTGATCAAATCTGCATTGACTGGCCCAGGAACCTATGTAGAGGATCATTGATTCTAGTGGGCCTATTGGAGGGCACCAGGGTCTTCCTGTCTGAGACTGTAGGATTGGGTCTAAATGTCTAAAATGCTTTTGAGTGTTTCAGGAGACAAGGTACTACATAAATATAAACTAGCATCATTATTATTAAATGACTAGGTTGGATTACTATTTCAGTAATTACATTTACAAATATTACTATGTAATCAATGGGTAGGCAATAATTATTGATAGGGGCCACTCCAAGAATTTGGTAAATGGTCAAGGGCCACACTTTTCTATGACATTGATGGAGCAGTGGTGCAGGGCCTGGGATGGAGGTTGGGTGCAGAAAGGAGCTTGGGATAGGGGACTGCAGTGCAAGAGGGGTGCATGGTCTGGGATGGAACATGAGTGAAGGAGGGGGTTGTGACCTGGGGCATGGGATTAGGTTTAGAAGGGCGTGCAGTGTTTGGGAGTGAGTTGTGACCGGGGCAGGGGTACAAGAGGAGCTATAGACGGTTTAGGTTGTGATCTGAGGCAGGAGAAGGTTGTGGTCTAAGGCAGGTATTTGGGTGCAGGAGGGGTGGAGTCCCAGGTGAAGGCTCTTGTTGAGAGGTGCTTACCCTAGGTGGCTTCCAGCCAGCAGCCCTGTGGGACCCTTGGGCTGACTCCCTGCCTACCACATCACCACATGCTGCTCAAAGTGGCCAGCTGCTGGGGTCAGTGTGTGCATCTGTGTGAGCCATGGGGAGGAGGTTCTGTGAGCTGCCTGCGAGGATTGTGCTGATGGGTGGGAACCATGCACAGAGACACCCTTCCTACCCACAATGCTGTGGCATGCGGGGAGCTTGTCCAAGGATCCCCCTGGGCTGTGGGACATTGGTGATGCAGAGGATCATGGTGGACTGGATCCGAATGTTTGGTGGGCTGTATTTTGCCCGCTTCTGATATAATTCAGTGTACCTGTGAATAATATTTCTTGATCTATGTTTATTAAACTTACAAAGGCTTAGAAAATAATCTACCTCCCCAGAATTCTACTCCCACTAAGTACAAGTTACATAGCCCTCACCTAAATAAAGATAATCTTGAATTACTTTGTCATTGCATTATGTAATTTATTCTCCTAATAATAATGTTAGTAAAATTGATATAATACTATTTCTGTTATTAAAATGGGACTATATTCAATCACTTTGAAAATATTACTGTAGCCTGTATTTCTATACCATTTCTCTGTCTCCCCTTCTAATTATTGTCTAAAGCTTCCAAAGCCCGTAAACTCCATGTCATTCTCTTCTGTTGCCTGACGTAGCATGTTAGAACTTACAAGGCAGCACGAGTGTAACAACATTCATAAAATACTGTGCAGTCATTCAGCCATACCATGGCACTCTTTGATAATCTCTCAGAGGGAATTTATTTTTTTACACTCCAGAAATTTCACAGTGTAAGAGAAAAATAGACGGGACTGAAGCTTCCTGACATATAACAGCCACCACATCATATTACGGTTTACCTAAATTTAGTAAATAAAAAACAACAGAAGGGTTTCTATGGAAGTTTCAAGTCTTTGCTGTAGCCATACTTGTTTAGACAGATACTTGTAATCTTATGATTAGCCTCAAGCAAAATAATTGGATGAAAATAGTCAAGTGACTTGTTATCTCATTGCCCCTAATGATGTTGGAGAAATATTTCTCTATAAATATACTGTTCCCTTGTTTGACAAGAGTACAAATCTGTGGTTATTGTGAGACACATTATAGTATATAAATAGATTGCAGTCCTGCGTAGTTGAGGCAAAACATCTGAATCCTACTTATCAGCAAAAAGATCCACCAACTAGTGTGTGTGTGGGGAAACTTAATGGAAAAAGAATGCTTCATTTGTTGTGTGATAAGTGAAATCTTTAAATATAACAGTTGTGCAACAGGAACTAGTGTCAAATTAATATTAAGTTGCTGATTTTCAAAGTTATGAGCAATTACTGATATTGTACATGGAAATGATCATTTATGTGTTTCAATGGTCAATTGTGTATGTCATTAGATCATTTTTGCATGCAATTGCAGTAACTATGAGTGCAAATTAGGCATCCAGTTGGCAAACACAAAATGGGGCCGTATTTTATGCACATAATTGCTCACCTAATTTTTTTTTAAAGCTTAGGGTCTGGTCACCAGGACTGAATGGTATTCATTCAAGAATTTTGAAGGAAGGAAGAGCTACTAACAAAAGTCTGATATAAATAGCTAATATTTTTGCCACCAGAATGGTATCTGTGTTTGAGAAAGGATGAGCTGGTGCTCCTGAGGATTGTAATACATGAAGTCTTATTCCAGAACTGGGGGGAAAGTATTTGAGTAATAAACCACTGACCTAGGTGACAGCAAGAATAACTGGCAAAAATATAGTACTTTGCGAAGTGCTTAAATGAGCACTAACTAGTTAATGAGTGTTATGTGATAAGAACAGACCAGAGAGGCCTTTGCAAGCAAAAATTAGTTATTTGAAATAAAGTGTTAAGCTGTTGGCATAAAAAGAATTAGTGCATTATTTATTTAGTGTAGGACCTCTGATAAAATCTCACACAGGTTGCAGATTAGGAAATTTGTTAGACAGCAGGAATACGTTGCTTCTATTGATTAAAACTAGTTGAAAAAAAACAAAAATAAATAGAAGTAGAGGAATATTTCTCAGGATGGAAAGAGACTTCACTGTAGGGCTGAGCACACTGGTTCAGAAAAACTGAAAATCCATTCATCAAAACTGTTTATGCCTGGAACTTAGACTAGACATTGTTCAAGACTTGAAATGTCAGTATTAGAATAAGGAAATTACTGGAAGAGGGGCATGGGGGCAATGCAGCAGTTCGTTGGAAGGAATATGATTTATCAATTCCCTAAACCAGGATGTCAGTATTTAGCTATGTTTTCCCCCCAATTCTGACATACTTTGTGATCTCAGCTAAGTCTTAGTCTCTTTGTGCTTCCAGATATTGGAAAAAATGTTTATAGCTACCCATCTTTGTGATGCACTTTGATATTTTCAGATGAATAGCTCTGTCTCAGCCAAATCCAGTGTCCGTTGATCATTTACTTCAGTGGACCTTGGGTAATTACTAAGTATTGTTTATTAATTAAATTCCACCCACCCCACCCATCACTGCCATTCCTCCCCGGCCTCTCGAAAAAATCCATCCTGCTGTTGCAAATCCCATTGGCTCTGACCTTAATAGGGTTCTGCTTCTGTGTTCTCTTTTAACTCTGTTGCTTTCCTTTCTTTGTTTGTGTGTCCTTATTTAAAGTTAGACACTTTGCTGTGTGAGTTCAGTTCCCTGGTGTTTTGTGTGTGCTTTTCTTTTATTTCTGCTAACCAGTTTGCTTTGTTTTCTTCATACAAATCACATTTAATTTGAGAAAACTTTCACTTTCTTTTGCTTAAGATGTGTCAGCTTCATGTTGCTTTCTCTGAGATGGTGGTAGCAATCTCAAAGGAATGTGCTGCTGTCACTGGAATTAAAGAATTCAGGAAGGATCACTCAGAAACATAGCTAAAGAGGATATGAACAATGAGGCTTTATATTAATTAAGATAAATAGCATGTCTGCTCTTCAGCTCAGCAAGATCTGAACTCCTTTGTGAGCAGCTGGCATCTAGGACCTTCTCTTGGTGGAATATACCTCAATTCTGGTGACATGTAATTTTAAAGAGACAGTACACTTGATACTATAGTAGTGCTTTGGATTGGCTTGTGGGAAGTTGAAGTGTGATTTTTCTTTCCAGAGTTGCAAACTCTGAAAGCTGTGAAAGCTTGACCTTCATCTCTAGGTGAGAGAGTGTGCTTCACATTACATACCCTAACAATAACTATACTGCCTTATAAATGGGTGCTGATTAGCTCCGAAAAGAGCCCTCCTCCTCCTTCAACTTAAGCGTGGTGGCTGCTACTTGTCATCTTCATGGTATTTATGGCATAGAGAAGGAAAAATATAATCATTTTGAATCTTTACTTTGGAGGATCTTTGAGGACTAATATTAAGATGATTCTCTTCACACCTCTGTTAAGATTCTCTAAAGTACAGCTTTTGAATAACTGGAGAAATTGCATCACTGTGAACTACATTTTGTATCTTTGTCTAAAACTCATGGTGGAGACTAAATTGGCTTTTGTTACAAATGTGCATCTGTATATGTTCATGCTGGATATATATATATATATATATATATAGCTATAGCTATAGGTAGATATAGATATAGATATAGATATAGATATAGATATAGATATGCTATATATGACATATGGCATCTGACAAACTCAAGGAGACATTCCAGTTTACAGTCTGAGTTCATGAATATAACAGTGGAGGAAATAATCCAGGATATCTAAATTACTAAAGCCAATACAAACGTTGATAAATCTTCCTCGATATATGGAAGTGTGGTTCTCCTTTATAAATCACTGTGATAGTATCTGGGCAGTCTCTATGAGTGACCTTTTTTTTTCTTTAGACATATAGTATTTCACAATACATATTTTTTTCCTTTTTGTGCAGTGAAATCATTTAAGTTTAAAACAAGTGAATTCCAACTCTTTAATATACAACAGAAAGCTTTCCAAATAAATATACTGTGTGCAACTGTGTGCAATGTATGCTCTTATCAGCTAGTATGTTCTGTGTTTCATATTTTCCTCTCTATTATGTGGCCCGGAAGACATTAAATGAGTCTAAGCTCTATCTTAAATGGTCCAGGCCAAGAGATAATGTGAATGGAAATAGACCAATGTCTCTGTTGGAAATACCATACTGCAGTGTGTTGTGCTTTTAAACTACCTTTCACAAGGAATCTGTTGGAAATAATCTAGAAATCTTTAACTAGATATCCTGTAGAAATATCTCTTACTAAATGAATGTGGCTTTTTAAAGTATATTTGCAGTTTTTGTAGTTTGTACAAAAGTTATTTTAGTAACATTGGGCACTGTAGTTCACTGAATCCACTGTAAAGATAGCAAAAACTTTGAGATAACATGAACATGGTTTCAAAGCAACATGCACATTGGTTTTGACTGCAAGTTTTAGCTGAAAACACTAATGATTTAGCTATGATGAGGAAAGGTCTAAATCGTCACTGTTTCAGAAAGCCCTTGACATTTTAGCTAATGAAATGAGGCACTTTTGCACTTCTTTTATTTTAGTAATAAGATCAAAAAATTAACTAGTCATTGGAAAGAACCTACTAAATTTGAAAACACAGGATATATATATGGTTCAGTATGCAGGTTTCAATAATTTTACATTAGTTTCGTTCAAATGATCATGGCAGAGAAACGTATTAAAATAAGCACGTACCAAAATTTACCTAACAAAACCAAGCCAAGTATTTCAAATAAGTGGGTTTTTTTAAGTTTTCCCAATTACCACATGTAATTATCCACCCCTTTCATGTAAAAACCCCATGTGTGGGAAAAACGTACTTGGATAAAGATGTGTTGCTCTCTGAAATACAATTATGCCACGTTCTCTTAGGGTATGTCTACACTGCATTCCTCTTTCGAGAGAGGAATGCAAATGCAACCCAGAGAAATTGCAAATGAAGTGTGGATTTGAATTTCCCGTGCCTCATTTGCATAACGGCATCCTGGCGCTTTTTCAAAATACCCTATTTCGAAAGAAAAAATGCAGTCTAGAGGGGGTTATTTCGCAAAAAATCCTTCTTTTGAAATAACCCTTAAACCTCATTTTTAAGGAGTAAGGGTTATTTCGAAAGAAGGGGTTTTTTTTTAAATAACCCCATCTAGACTGCTGGGTTTTTTTCAAAATAGGGTATTTCGAAAAAGCGCCTGGGTGCCATTATGCAAATGAAGCATGGGAAATTCAAATCCGCGCTTCATTTGCAATTTCGCTCGGTTGCATTTGCATTCCTCTCTCAAAAGAGGAATGCAGTGTAGACATACTCGAGAGGTAAGGATGGCATCACTTCAGAAAGAGCAGGAGTCAGAGCCTACAGTTCCTCTGTTGCGTAGGCCTCCCCTTTTCACAAACTCTAGAGATTCCTCGTTAAGTGCACACACCTTTCAAGGAATCCTTCCACACTCTTCCCAGCCTGTCTCCTGTGCTGCCCAATAGCAGACAGTGCAGCCAATGTTGATACTGCTTCACTTACTTGGCTATGTACTCCTACTCCAACACAATAGGAGTTCCAGCCACTTAACAGGGTGAATGCTAGTGCTAGCCTCCACAGTAATTTTCTGTGTACTTTATGGCCCTTTCTCAGGGCCACACACTGTGGTTCCTTTCTGGCTCTTTTCCACAGCAGCCACACACCCTGATTTCCCATTGTCCAAGTGAAGGGGACTGCCCTTGGCTACATAGTTCAGACTAGTATGCCATCTCTCTTTTCCCCCTGTGTGTGCTTTCTGGCTTCATTAAACTGGTATTTGTGTTCTTTTGCTCCCCTCTGTGTTGTTTAGTGAGGGGAGCATATGGCCCCATGTTATTAACAAACAGTTTTTGTGCTTAATTCAACACAGCCATGAAATGGAAAGTCTGTAATCACCCCACAGGGAAATCATGAACTCTTGTGTGGGTCACATCAAAGCACCAGGAATTTCAGATGCGATAGTGCTACTTGCATATTTTCCACAGATCTAACAAATGTCTACATGCATCAATCTTCAAAGCTTCCAAATAATATTTGAGATTGGGGCTTGAACACAGTAAAATAGCTTCAAAGACAAAATCAGGCAATACAGATTCACCAGGAGCTCAACTTTTACTGTGTCATCAGTGACCTCTGTGCCTCATTATTTCTTTCCTTGCTTAGTCTAAGAAAACATTATATTGCACTAGTCCACTGAAATGAAAAGGCACGGTGTAAAAAAAAAAAAGATTTGCAGGGGTTACTGTGTACTTAATTTTGGCCCAGACATGCCCAGGTATGTCAAACAAAAAAGACTTCCATTTGAAAAGTAGTAGTTCTGCAAACTTCAGATCAATTTGGTATGGATTTTCATGACCTTTATGGACCTTTCAGTAACTTGATCAACGCCAGGCACTATTACTTCCCTTAGAGAAAATAATTGGATCAAAAAGGACAAACTCATTTAAGAAATGGCTTTTTAAAGGGACATTTTCAAGTCAAATTTGACCCCAAATTTAGATTTCACTTAAAAATACTGAGTCCATGAAACTTAAGATCAATTGAAATGTTACCATGCAGTTTATTTTATTTCCTCTTCAGTGTTTCAACCCAACTTTGCAGCATTTTACTAATGCATGTGAAATTGACCAGAACCAAAGTTCAACTGACCAGAGTCTAATTTTATTCTCCATGCCAAGAGAAATTTAAAGAAAAAGAAAAAGAAAAAAAAGGGAGGAAACAGCATAAAGAGCAAAAATATAATTAGTCTTTTAACATTTAGATGAAATCTTGGCCCCCACTAAAGTCAATAGCAAAATTCTGATTGATCTTACAAGGGCCAGGACTTCATTCTGGTTTGAAGAAGATAAGTGTTCTTGACAGATCAGGAAATTAGTCTTATTTTTAAAGTATAATTTTTTGTTATCAAATTATGTTAGCATAAAATTAAGTAGACTTTTACCCAAAATTTATGTTGAACCAAAGTAATATGTTCTGTGAGTTAATCTAAATTAACTTTTGTTTTAGTCAGTTTGATTTTCTTTTCTTTTTTCTGTGCATCTCTATGAACTATCTTATTTCTGCCAAGATCAGAAACATTAGGTGAGAGAAGGCTCTTGCAATAATTCATAAAACCAGACAACATCAAGTCTCCCATGAAAGCTCTTTTCCTGGGATTTCTAGAGAGCAGGGATTTTGATAAATGAAGATAAGCTTTGTAAAAGAATTTGAACTTTAGGAACACTGTCTGAACCAGACCATTTCCAAACCTTTTGACATTCATCCCCACAAGTTATTCTTGCTTCTACATATTCCTCTACATAACACACAATATTGATGGCAGTATTCTGGCACTTTCCTTACCTCCACTTCTTAGAGGTGATAAATGAGCAGACAAATTCTTTCAGAGACAGCACTAATATGACTGCATGGAGCGTCCTGGAAGATATGTTTGGATAAGAGTCTCTCACAGTGTCTTCCACCTTCAGCCAGACTGCATCCCTTGTGTAACCCCATGCCTTCTAACTCAAGTGCATTCCTAAATTTAGATCGCCCCAGCATTGGCACAGCAACAGGCTGTTGTTAACACCCAGACCTAGTCTGAAGTGGTACACTTTCTGTATGTTAACAATACTCTTACCTCCCCACTGGGTGCCCTCAGGAAGTACTTGACATCACAGGTAGAGAACAAGAAAAGCTGTAGAAGCAGGTGAAGGCAATTCGGCCAAATATATTTTGTTTGTTTGTTTTGTTTGTATTAAATCCACCTTGCTTTTTCTGAAAATTTTTCAGTCCCCATGTTCTTCAGAAATAAGACTAAAAAGAACTGATTTTTGTTGTCAGTTTTCATCAATCAATTTTCCAGTAGCCTATTCTGTCTGTTATTTATCCTTCCTGTATTTTTACATTTCTTACCATATGTTTTTGCATAACAGCTCTTATTGTCTACACCAGGTGTTGGCAACCTTTCAGAAGTGGCGTGCCAAGATTTAAGTTATTCACTTCTATTTATGGATCTGTGTGCCATTGATACTTTTTAATGTCAATAATAGTCCTACTTACATTTTAGCAGATTCATTAATCTCTCTTGGCAGCCTCAAGTGTGTCCCGCATCCAACTTCACCCATCTCCTGCCCCCACATCCCTGTGCCCCCAACAGGGCAGCAGTGCTGGGACTCGCAGCGCCCCAGGAGCAGTGCTTGGTGAGGAGGGGCCGGGGGGCAGAATCACTTCCCTGCCTGGCCCAGCCCTTTGCCCAGGGCTTGCCCCTCACCTAAAGGCTGCAGCTCTGGGGCTGGGACAGGCAGAGCCGAGGGCTGCCCTAAGCTGTCTCCAGCCTCTGGCTGAGTGCAGCAGGGTGCTGAGAAAGGGTCTCCCTGCACATGGGGAGCAGCCATAGCTTAGCCCGGGCCCCGGCGCCCTATGGAGGTGGCAACAGCATGTGAGCATCTCGACCACCCTGATCTGTGGAGCAGCCCCACCCCCGACCCCTCCTGGAGCAGGAGACAGAGCCTGTAGCAGAGGGGAGAGGGTGTTAACCTCTTAGCTCCTGGGAGCTGCATGCCCAGAATGACACAGCCCCAGGGACATGGAGTCTATTGCAGGGTCACATCAGCTACTCTGCTTCCACAGCCTCTATGCCACGCTGCGTGGTGACCACAAGGCTCAAGCCACAGCATGGACTCTCTACTGTGTGTGGGAGGGGAACTGCGCTCGAGCCGTGGACCACCTGGGAGCAGCTGCATGCCACTCAAAATCATTTTGTGTGCCACGTATGGCATTTGTGCAATAGGTTGCTGACCCCTGGTCTATGCTCAAAACCCTTATACCCACAAAGAATCTAAGCTGGTCTACTGGAGAATGCATTGAATTGTGACCTATTCCTTACCCATCCACTTCACAGTGTGGAGGTAGTAAAGGTGCAGGCGCCTGGGCTCAAGGTTAGAGAGTCCTCCACTGCCATTCTCACAATTCCCTATATCTCTATTTTCTGGTTCATGTACCTTCTGACTTCCAACTCCCCATTCTCTACCGGTTGATGCATATACCCTCACATGGCATTTAGTCCTTCATGTTCCATTTTGGTTATGTTTATGCTTGGAAGAACCTCAACACAGTCCATGCTCCAGATGTGGCAAATTTTCTCTTGGCAATAGACATACTTCTTAACCTGTTATGGTCCGAAGGCAGAACGTGGTGCATAGAAAAGTCTCAGTATGAAGAACACAGAAAATACGTTCATGTAGGATGCTAAAAATTAGGTGGGATTCCTTCTATTAATGTAAAGAACTCTTTCGGTAACCTCAGTTTAATGTTTCCTGATAATCTGCAGCAATAATGATAAGGAACATCAAATGTGTGTGAAACTGAGATAATTTGGGAGCTACAATGAGTGACTGAATGGAGCGCACTGAAGAAGTATGGCAGTGGACAATTTATTATAGTAGAATGATGATGATGGAAAATAATTGTGTTAGTATGGGAATTGTCCCAGTCCTACAGGCTCTCTTGTGAAGCCCAACTTCTCGAAGGCATTTCCCTCCCTTTTTGATGCAGACATTCTGAGGGCCTGTCCTCTGCATACCTGTGCAGAAGGAAGGGAAAGATGAGTTGGAGTTCACTACTTTTTTCATTGTGGAGCAGGTGCCCTGCACTTTGCCACAGGAGTGCATTTGCCTACGGGTGGGATGTGGTAAGAATTCTAGAACTGGGATCTGCAGTTAGGGCAAGGAGATAGTTTCCTGCCTGTGGAGACACAGGCAGCTTGATCAGAGCACCGCAGGAATCTCTGAATGTGGCAGATCTGATTGGTGCTCCGCTTGCACTTCCTGCCCTCAGGCACCCTGAAAAACCAATGGCAAGAGATTTTGTGCTGTCTAATGCATGGATATGATGCATGGTGATCCCAAATTGCAGTCACGATGTGTCATCTCGCAAAGGAAACATTAACACAATGGCTGAACATGATGTTAAAGTCGCTCTCCAGTTCTTCCAAGTTGAGCATCAGTGGTTTAAATAACGGTCCAGATCTTGACAAGCAGACTGATTCCTTTTGTATTGTTCTAGTGACTGAAAGGGAACAGAAAGCATCTGAATTTCCCTAGCGGTGGAGTCTCAATTGCTCTGGTTTTAGACCAGAGGGAATGAGAATTGTAGAAAAACAGGCCCAATTTTAGTGGAAGCTCAGCACAGATGAGAATGTGGCCTTATATAAAAAGTCATGTGCTCACATGTTTGATGTGACTATGCACATTTGTTTTTCTTCTAGTACTGTCCATATTGCTTACTGCACACATTTTTGAAATTTGCATTGTTTGTTCAGTGTCCTAGTTAAACATATGCTTACAGATAAGCAAATCATTACTCCATTTTAATACAATGGTCAGCTTAAATTTAATCATTATTAATTGGGAGCTAAATAGGGTACATGAGGCACAGACAAGCAATTGGGTGAAATGGTTTGTAGAAAAACCACAAAGGACTCATCTTTGGTGTTCTGAAGAAAATAAAAAATGCTGATAATGACCAAATATATCTAAAATTGATTAAATCTTGAGATGGTGCTCAGCATTTAACCATGAATTTATCATGTCTGCTAGAAAGTAAGAACCAATTTGGTTCAGTAAGATTCCTTCATGTTGATAAAGAAGTCCCCAATTGTATTCAATGTACTCTTCTTTGTGAAACCAGTTCACAAAGACCAGGAGATTTATAACTTCTAAGAAAATGTCTATTTTTGTATCTGTCAAACACATATTTTTCGTGACTTTAATTTCTGAAAGCGTGCTGTGCAGTATTTGTAATTAACTTTTTTTTTTTTTTTTTTGCATTCCCTGTTTAAGAATGTTCTTTTTTATATATGTTTTCATGCAGAAGAAAAGCCTCTTGTGATCGCTAAGGAAGTGAAAAGTAAGTAACTTATTTTTTTCTTTCTCTTGATGTTAATTTATGCAAGGGCTAATAGCATATTTGTTGCTTGGATCTGCTAAATTCAGAAAAGCTTCTACTCTGAAACTATTTTCAAGGAAAGAAAGAGCTCTCGCTTTATGGTCTCGTGATGCTATTTGCATGAGCTATTCTGTATAACAATATGGGCTGGCTTCTTGTACATATTTGTAATAGCAAAGCATCACAAAATAAATAAGCTATAGCTCTGCTAACTCAGCTGATACTCGTAACTACACAACTTGAAAGGGAAAACCTGGAAGGTTGTGAGGTAGACAATAGAAAGGGAAAGAGATCTGGACATGGCTGATACTGTTATTTTACTAGCATTTAATGGGGATTCATTCCCTAGCAAAGGGAGGGAAACAAGACAGTAAATGAGTTTTCTGATTTCTCATACCTAATTCTATTCTACCAATTAATAACACTCATGCAATAAGTAATTAAATTGTTGTGGCCTTCATAAAACAAAAGGTTAATTTCCACTGTTGCCCAGGGAATCCATCAAATAAAGACAAATACATTTAAAAGATAGTCGTGTTCTTTAGTAGACAAATGGTTTAACTGCAATTCACCATGAATAGCAGATATCTTGTAATGACAGTTTTAAAGGTCCAATTCATAAAAATGTTATGAAGGTATATTATTTATAAAGGCTTTTCATGGGATTCTGTGCTTATTGCTGAGTATCTCTTGAGAGTTTTTCTATTGTCAGTCAAGTTTCATAAGGGAAACACTAAGTCAGAACAAATGCAGGGTTACTGTATCCCTGAAAAAATCGTAGTTATAGTATTTTCATCGATATAATGGATTGAAAAAGGGCTTGTTTCTTAAATAATTATCTAGTGCACACACTGGCTCCAGTTCTATCCTCTGCTTTATGTGGACTCACTGAAGTATGCGGAATGTTTATATATTTGCGGGGATGACGGTCATGTTTTTAATGAACTACTAATTGGTCTAAAATTGCATGTCTTCTGCATTGCATGGATTGATCTCCAGATGTACATTTTCTGCATTGTGATGGCAAATCCTCAAAGCATACTTGAGTTGGACAAAGCTGGGCAGGTTTAGTAAAAGTAGCACAGAAGGAATGTCCACTTTCTGAAACAGTTTGATCTACCCAACTGCCCGGTTTGGCCCAGTACAATCTGTCACAAGCAGTCATGGTTTAATAGTATGGGTGCCACAGAGATAAAACACATCTGGATAGACAACCCACAGCTGTTCTGTCTTTTCCCCCTTACTCTCTGTTTAAGTATTGGACCTTTTTTTGGATCTCTTTCCTTATCTACAGGTTGGACCTCTCTTGTCCGGCACCCTCAGGACCCAACCGGTCCCAAATGTGGGAATTTGCCGGACAATGGGAGGTCCCCTGACACCAGCCTCTCAGACTGCTGCTCCTCCTCCCTGTCAGCTCCTTCAGCCCTGCTAGGCTGTCTGTGGGCCAACCCCAGCCCCAACTCCACTCATACTGCTGCCACCGCTGCCTGGGCTGCTGCGGCCCCGCTGCCTCCCAGGCTGACGTGGCCCGGCCAGGCTTCCTCTCTTGGAATGCTGTGGTCCCGGCCCCACTGCTGGGTGGCAGACAGCTCTGATCGCGCTCTGCCAAGTCTGCTAGCAGACTCGTGGGGCTGCACCGGGCTCCCAGCTGATGGCCCGCCTGCCTTGAGGCACTCTTATCCAGGAACATCCGTGGTTATGCCTGACCATGGATGTTGCCATATGAGAGAATCCCGGATTTGGGAGATGCAAACTGTACTATATATTTGAGACAGTCTGTGTGTCTGTCTGCCTATCTGTCTGTGAGGCTGTTTGTTCAAGAGCTCCTCCTAAACAGTAAGAACTAGAACCATCACATTTGATATGCACCTTTCTCTTCTCATAACTTACAGCAAGGGAAGGGTTTGGTTGTGCCAAGGCAATGGGATGTGCCTGGAATATGATTGTAACTTATAAAACACAAAGGGAGGAGTCTGCTACTATCAGACACAGTTATAGTGCAGAATCACCACAAGGGGACGGGTGCACCAATAAGAAAGTGGCCAGATGGGGGCAGGGATCTGGATATTGCCAGCAACTGTACAGAGGTGAATTTCCTGTGCTGGTGAGCATCTGGCCAGGCATTATGGCTAACCTTGAGCACCCAGGCACTGAGCTCCTGCCTGCCCTGAGCCCCTCCTTAATGACTCGAGCAACGCCAGGTAACTGTGCTAGTTGTTTTATAAAATGTGAGTCAAAGTTCTTTAGTAAGATATAAAAAGTCAAGTGAACTTCTTTTAAAACTTTGCTTAGGAACAGAGGATGAAAAGAAAGTAACCCAAGAGACGAGAGCTATTCCTGAAACTAAAAAGAAAGGTATGTAAGTGGAACGTTTGTTGAGAGGTTGATCCAACTCTTATTGAAATCAATGGCTAAATTCCTATTAACGTCAATGGTGGCAGACCAAACCCTAAACTTGCAGTACCACAATGCTCTCCTATGGGATGTTCTTCCTATACCTTATTAACATCACCGTCCAATGTTTTAATACTTTTTTGGTTTTGTATTACTTTTTAAAGGCTTTTCCTGGTTGACAAGCCAGAGAACCAATGGCAAATGTCACGGTTTAGCCCCCCTGCTGTGAAGCTGTCCATGGCAATGTTAATGATTATCCCAAGTGTAACAGGACATAACTATATTACCACATGTAAAAATGGTGGGGCACATGTCTTTATATTCTGCATGCTAATGTCAATATCATGTAGCTTTGATAAGATTTGCAGCTACATCTGGTAACTTAAATTAAAGGTACCATATTTCTGCACTGATAAGTCTCACCTGGCTTTTCATGAATTACTAAAGGTCCAAATTATCCATATTTGATCTGATTTCTCTGTGACTGGATATGTACAGTGGTTAAATGGGAATCATCTGATCTGAACTAAAAAATAAGTCACATTTTTTTTCAGCATGTGCTCACCAGGGATTGGCTAACTGCATATTTGAATTGTGTGATTCATAGATATAGCATATCAAATGACTTTCTTTAATTAAATGTTAGAAAAAGAAGAGGAAAAAAAGAAATCCCCTGAGAAGACCATCCCTGAAATAAAGAAAGCAGGTAAGAAACTGAAATGTGTTGGGTTTTTCAATAGACGTTTGATTATTTAATATATGCATTTTCAGTTTTTAAAATTTAAAATAGGTTACTGTATAAATTCTCATTACTTAAGATTCCAGGATTCTCTCCTATACTGTGGATTTGGGATTTGGACAGAAATAAGTTATCCTGTTCCCACTTCTGACAACAAATTAAGCTGTGGCATAAATAACCTCACTCAGGCTATGTCTACATTGCATTTTTTATTTTTTTATTTTTTTTGTGGAAGAGGATATGCAAATGGATGCTCATTTACATATCTTCTTACAATTCTTTTTACAGAAGAGGTTTTGCCGCTAAAAAGCCCCGTGTAGATGGGGCCATTTGTCGGAAAAAAACCTCTTTTTCACCAGATCCTGTAAACCTTGATTTTTGAGGAATAAGGGATCTTTTTTAAAAAAGGGTTTTTTTCCAACAAATGGCCCCGTCTACATGGGGCTTTTTAGCGGCAAAACCTCTTCTGCAAAAAGAATCGGAAGAAGATATGCAAAATAAGCACGCCATTTGCATATCCTCTTCTGCAAAAAAGCCGCACTGGAGATATACTGTATTCACTAGTAGAGCTAAGAGATGCTTTATTTTTTTTAAAGTAGCATATGTAAAGGGATTCAGCTATGTCCACACATTTTCAGGATCGGATTTTTCACATTCAAATAATATTAGGTGCAAATGGTAACAACTAGCAGGGAAAATAGGTAGTTATTGACTAATGCTTATCTATGCTGGGACACAAGAGTTGTGTTAGAAATAATACTAACAAATATGATTTAACATGTTAAACACTACTTAGTGTAGACAAAAACATATTTTTGACACTTAACTGGGAATGAATGTTTTTGTCCTGTCTACACTAGAATTTGCAATCATTGTAGTAATGATTTACCATTACTTGACACATGTTCAATCACATTTAAAATTCAAATGTTGCTGCTTCCCATGTCATTTTAATATCTTTCATTTCTGTTGTGCATTTCCAAATTTTCCTTGGTCTGTCTCCTCCCCTCTTGAATTGGAGATTCCTGTCCAGTGTTTGTCTTATGATGTTCAATTCTTTCCTTTATGTGTGTTTTAGCCATCTTTATTTTATTACATAATTTCCTGTTTTATCAATTGCTCTTTCTTCCTGATCCAAAGCTCTTCATTTGTCTTTTTTTTTTTTCCTGGCCATCTAATGTAGAGGATTTGTCTAAGACACCTGTTTATATAAACTTGAAGATTAGATAATAAGGTCTGGATAAGTCTCCAGATTTCAGCATCATACAGTAAGATAGAATTTTTACAATGATGTTTAATAACAAAAGCTTAGTTAGGAAGGCAAAGATTCTGCTTGGCGCTAGGCTTAAAAAAGCATGTCTGGTTTTCACTATTTGATTGGTTCCATCTTTTGCTCAAGGTGCTGTCAAGGATTGCGAAGAGTCAAACCTCTTCTATGACAATCTCAAAGTGTTATTGGGATTTCTTATTATGTATTCTCATAGTTTTTATATTTTACTTTGTTGATTTTCAGCCCTAGTATTTGTACATAAATCCTGAGGTAATTTGTGTTAGCTTGCTTTTCTCTGTGGATAGGGGGCAGCAGGCTGATAATCTGTTACTGCCTCATTCCCATTCCTGAATGGAATGGCCTTTTCTCCTAATTTCTCATGTATCTTGTGCCCTTTTGCAAGTTGCCCAGACTGGCATTAAACAGCACAGAGTAGAGGATAATATGCCTGCATCATATCATGCAAAAAAAAGCAGCAGAGAGGCCCTTTCCCCTCATCCCTGAGAACATTATCCCAAAATAGTGCCACTGTGTAGACGTACCCTACCTGCCCACTCTCCAGGGAGCCTATGAACGCAGAGGAACCACAAAGGGCTGTCTGATTAACTACTATGCCTCATTGGCTGAGAAAGTCAGCAAACCTGTTCTTACTCCCAGCAGCAACAACTGATCGGTGGCTGTTCAATACACAAACCAACAACTGGAATCCCTCTTTCCCTCGCCTGCTCCTAGCCTTTCTCCAGACCTGATCCTGGCTGGATTCCAGCTTTGCCACTGTCCTTCCAGTCTTTGCTGTAGCTTTACTTGGTCCCTGACTCCTGATTACTGACTCTGTCTCTGTTCCCGGCTTATAACGCCATCTGTGACCATTTCTGTGCTAGGCATGAACACTTCTTCTCTGACTACTAGGCCTGACTACCCACATCCTGGTTCATAACATTGGCATTCAGTAGCCCAGATTATAGGAGAATATGTCCAGATGATGGTTATTTGTTTTAACCTTACATATCTTACTTCATCTAGTATATTTAGTTTATATCTGTCCATTTTCTTGTTACTTGGGCTATTTTACCAGGCTTTGTGTCTGAATGTTTCACATGCAGATTTTAATTATGGATTTAGAATGGAGCATATTAGTCAGAGGAGTAGCTTCCTTTCAGGTTTGGCCACTATACATTGTCATCTCTCTTCAAGATCTAACTGAGTTGAGTTGAATTAGGCCCAGTTTGTTGAGCTGAGCAGTAGCACAGGCTTCCAGCTTTGATTTGTTAGGAAAGCGGATTGTTAGCCCACTTCCAGCCAGGCCTTACCAGGAGGGTTGGTGAACTGGCTTGGTCTGGTTTCTAGTCTGGCATGCATGGCCTTAGTAGTTATAGTTCCATTGGATAGCTCTCAGGATCATGGCATGTTATCTCCTTTTGAACCCTTAAAAATTGGAAATAGTAATGGAGGAAATAAACTTGCATGATTTTTATCACACACCATGCATTATTGGTTTTTTTTCTTAAAGCTGCATCTGCTGGAGTCATGTGATTATGGTAGAATCTCATCTTTCGATTAACAAAATCTAATAATTTAATAAGAATCTAATCTATTTTTCTATTCTCATGAAGGTTTAAACCTTAAAGGTGCAAACACCAGAAGACAAATAAAAAGAACACACAATTTATTGTTTTAACATTATTGGAATTTTTAAGCTAATCTCATTACTTTTTGGAGCCTGATTTATGATTCTTGAACATTTGGGGCAAGTAACTCCAGCAGTATTTTTCTAGTGCACACATAAAACTCTTCAGTAATTTGCATTTTGTGGCTGTAAACTCATGTGATGCAACAGATAGGAGATTACTAAGAAGGCTTCTGAAGTTCAAAATGCAAAGGATTAAAATAACTAAGATGGACTTTTGTACCAATGCTTGAAAATAAATGCATTCAAAAGACAATACAACTTATAATGACATCTCTATTAGTCATATATACAAATAGGGCTGAGTGTACATGCAAAATCTTATGAGAAGTGGCTCAGAAAAAAGCATTTAAGAATGTCCATCTAGTGATACCCAGGGTTGGGTTGTTGTTGTTCTTTTGTTTTTGTTTTTGTTGGGGGGGTTTTGAGAGAGAGAACAAGAGAGAGGCTATGTCTAGACTGCAAATTTCTTTCGGAAGAAGCTTTTCCAGAAGAGATCTTCCAGAAAAACTTTTTTCGAAAGAGAGCGTCTACACCGCAAACATGCACTGAAAAAGGGACGTGCTTTTTCAAAAGATAGTGTCCACATTGATTGGATGCTATCTTGCATTTCAGTTGTGATTACTGTGGACGGTGCGGCCACCGGGGCACCTGTGCTTTTTCCTGGAGGCCTCTTCTTTTGAAAAAACACTCTCTTCTGCATCCACAAATGCCTTTTTCTGAAAAAGCTTTTTCTGAAAAAGGCTTCTTCTTCATCGAAAGAGGTTTACCACTGTCAGAAAAACCCCTTTGTTCTTTTGACTTTCTGCCAGCCATTTTTCGGGAAAAAATCTGCAGTGTAGACATACCCAGAGAGAGAGAGAAAGAGAGAGAGAGAGATGCTGAGTACCCACAACTGTAATAACAGTTAATGGGCACTTAATGCCATGGTGATTATCACAGAGACTGGAACAGAGCCTAACATCACACTGAAAGCATTAAACCCAGGATCAGAGGGAGCATTATCAGAGCCAGGCCTACAGCTCAGGTATTCCTGGCATTATCTGTGCTGTCTAATTATTCAGATTTTGTGTTAAATTACATCATAAACTAGGAGGTAGATATTCCATAGAGTTTACTGAAGTATAAAGTTAAATTGCATCCTTAAATGTATAAATATAGATTTAAAAATAAAATATCATAACTTAAGATAACAATTCAGAATGACCCTCATAACTTTATTCTGTCTCTAAACATACTTTCCATGTGAGAACATAGCATTTTAAAAGATTACAATTCATGGTCAAACTGTAGCATAAAGTTATTAACATATTCAACTGCAGAAGTCATTAGTACACCTGGTGAGTCATTGTAACAAGGCTGGAGGGAGACAAATTAAACAGTGCAAGACACACCCACATTTCTATCTTTTTTCTTAGCTCCCTCGCTTGTTGCATTTTTGAAGTTCATGAGCCTTTGTGTTAAATGATAATATATTCTGGTTAAACATGTCGCTGTGATTTGTCATTGGATTTGCTCTTTGAATTCATGTTCTCTTTTTTAGCATTGACTGGCAGCATTTATTGTTATCCCTAAAAGGTTTTAGGCCTGCAATAATTGCCACATTTGATCAACAGGATAGTACTGTATAGCTGAAAATTTAAAAATGAGCAGTCTCAGCATGTGGTTATATTTACATGCTTTGGGCAGATATAGCAGAGATTGCTGACTAGTGAGCTTTAGAAGGCTTGAACTTGCATTCTGAATAAGTGGCCAAAAAGCAGGATTATGGGGATGGTTTTCTATTTAATTATTTTTTTCCTTTTCCATGTAAAAGGACAGGCAGTGACAATTGCATTAAATATAAGCTCCTTGCCCATGACTTCAAAGCCCTCTTTACTGCTGCTTTTCCTCTTTACTGCCTACCTCTCTGATTTTGTCTCTCTGCTTCCATAAACTCTTTCAATTCCCTTAAACCAACAAGAAAGGACTGACTTGTGCCTTCCATGCTAGTTTCTGCTCTGTCCACTGCATGTCCCCTTTGTGCCTAGAACCAACTTCCTGAAACCTTAGCCTTCAAATTGTGCTCCACCCTTTCATTCAAATCACTCCATAGGACTCACAGATTCCACAAGGCCTGTCAACACAGTCTATTCCTACAATAAAATGATGGTTATGTATGAGTGGTTGATTAAGACACACAGGCTATGTATACACTGGCGGGTTCTTGCGCAAGAACAGCTGTTCTTCTGCAGAGCGTCCACACTGGCCGCCCGCTCTTGCGCAAGAAGATTTACAGTAAAGCGTGGGAAGAGAGGGCTTCTTGTACAGCTCTTTTCTAACAAGTGTAATCCCTCTTGCCCAAGAGCTCTTGAGCAAGAGGGCAGTGTGGACGCGCTGCAGGGGTTTATTGCACAAGAAGCCCTATGGCTAAAATGGCCATCAGAGCTTTCTTGCGCAAAAGAGCGTCCACACTGCCATGGATGCTCTTGCACAAAGGCACATGGCAGTGTGGACGTGTTCTTGCACAAGAGTTCTTGCAGAAGAACCCGCCAGTGTAGACATAGCCTCAGAGTCCTTATAAACAATAAGAGCCTCAAAATAATGCTTTGAGGACAACTCTTCCTGCTGCCACCCATCTTTTCTCAATCTAAAGGGCAACATTTTACACCTCCCGGCATATCCTTTATATTTTCTGATTAATGTTTGAGATTTGTGCCAGTTAGTAAATGAAAGGTGGTTTTGGTCCTTGGTGTAATTTTATCACTTGCATTACATGAATGTAGTTTTGCTCAGCTCTGTCCTAACTGCCAGTGGCATTGGAACAATTTTTGTACTGCTGCACCCTGAGTACCAGCTATTTGCCCCTCAATAGTGTATTTGTTTGTTTGCAGACAAATTATCTCCCTTTCTTAATCCCCTCTTGTCACCTCTCTCTCTCTCTCTCTTTGTCTGCTGCAGAGTAGACTAATACTGAATGTGTTCAGTACAGAATAAACTGGAGGATTTTTAATTAGCTTTTAAAAGTGTATTGTAGATAAAACACATTAATCTTTTGACCTCCAGTTACTACAAAAACATTGTGCTAATTGTTCTGAGAAAGAGATAATTCTGTTGTTATAAACTCAGAGGTCTCACTTAAACAAACATAATTGGCAGAAATAAGAGCCTGGCACAATCCTATTTAAAAACCCCTGCTCCACTAGGCTGGACAAATAAGGAGCCGCATCAGTGCACATTTCTGAAGGAGTCTTGCTGAGAAACAGTCTGGTTGGGGGTAACAAGCGCAATGGCCAAGATGTTCAAAAGTAAGCTTTGATTTTTGAGTGTCTCAACTTCAGGGTATCCAACTTAAAATGTGGCTGGAAAAGGGGCCTGTTCTTTTAAAATCCTTTTTAAGGTATCTGTTCAGTACTTTGTGAAAGTGATTGGGCAACAAAATGGCAAATGAAATTTAACGTTGATAAATGTAAAGTAATGCACATTGGAAAAAAATAATCTCAACTACACATATAACATAATGGGGATTATTTTAGCTACAACTACTCAAGAGAGAGATCTTGGTGTCATTGTGGATAGTTCTCTGAAAACATCCACTAAGTGTGCAGCGGCAGTCAAAAAAGCAAACAGAATGTTAGGAATCATTAAAAAACTGATAGAGAAGAAGACAGAATATCTTATTGCCTCTATATAAAACCATGGAACACCCACATCTTGAATACTGTGTACAGACATGGTCACCTCATCTCAAAAAAGATATATTGGCATTGCAAAAGGTTCAGAGAAGGGCAACAAAAATTATTAGGGATTTGGAACAGGTCCCATATGAAGAGAGATTAAAAAGACTTGGACTTTTCACCTTAGAAAAGAGGAGACTAAGAGGGGATATGATAGAAGTCTATAAAATCATGATTGGTGTGGAAAAAGTGAATAAGGAAAAATTATGTACTTGTTCCCATAATATAAGAATTAGGGGTCACTAAATGAAATTAATAGATAGCAGGTTTAAAACAAACAAAAGGAAGTTTTTCTTCACTTAGTGCATAGTCAACCTGTAGAACTCCTTGCCAGAGGATGTTGTGAAGACCAGGACTTTAATAGGATTCAAAAAGAGCTAGATAGATTCATGGAGGTTAGGTCCATTAATGGCTATTAGCCAGGATGGGTAAGAATGGTGTCCTTAGCCTCTGTTTGTCTGGAAATGGATGACAGGAGAGGATTACTTGTTGTGTTTTCCCTTTCCCTGGGGCATCTGATATTGGCCACTGTTCCAAGACAGGATACTGGGCTAGATGGACCTTTGGTCTGACACAATATGATCATTTTTATGTTCTTATGTTCTTATGAAAATCAGTCCTCTTAGAAGAAAGCCTCTTATGTACAACATCCAAATTAAGTTTAGCAAAAACAGTTGCTGCTTGCAAATATAGAAAGTGCTTGGGCCCTCTCAGAATCCAGTCTGTGTAGACAAATTATTTGTGAGGGTCATGCACAGGTGCCCACCAATGCTCTCCATAGCCAGGATGGAACAAAGGAGGTCATCAGTGCAACACAGTGCTTATCAAAAGTCAGCGTGTGTGGTGTGCCTATTTGTACTCAGGCACCTTTGACAAGGTACTGGCTCCTCTTCACTGCCTGCATGGGATTACTCCTGTGCTGGACAGGGATAATCTGGTGGGCCTGCTCTGAGAATACCAACGTCTTTTAATTCCTTTGTGTCATTCAAGTGAACCTGCATTGGGGACCTTTAAACAATGAGGCTACATTTGTCCTCAAATGCAAAGTTGCTTTGATATTGTCATATATCTGGATTATTTATTCAGCTATGTGGATTCAGTGAGCCATTCTACTGGAGCCTGGAGATGATGTGCCTGACAGTCACTGGGAGGAAAGTCTGTGTTCTCTATATTTGGAAGAGGGATGTTATACTAGTGTTGCAGAGAGCAGAACTGAAGTGCTCAAGGATGAGGGGACAGGGCCTCTGTGCTGCCTTTTTTGCATGGTCTGATGCAGGCATATTGTCTTCTACTCTGTGCTATTTAATGCCAGTCTGGGCAACTTTCAAAAGGGCACAGATACATGAGAAATGAGGATAAAAGGCCATTCCATTCTCCCACAGCTTGGCCTTTGCTACTCTGCTTCATAGAGGCAAACAAAGAAATCCCTATAACCATTTTTTTTTAAATTCCTAGTCTGCACAAAAACCTTCCTATAGTTCTCATTTGTGTGGCTTTCCTGCCCACAATTTACCTGGTGCACTTCTCACCTTACTTATATAGTTGTTTTCTACTGATAAGAGAAAGAGTGGCGACATCTGGTGGCCAATTATCTATTCTTTTCTTTTCTCTGCCTAATTTTTCTGCTACTAAGCATTACCATATATAAGTGTTCCTTCTTGAAGGAATGAATTAGAGATAAGCAGCTATTATTTATGGCTGTTCTCCTCCCTCTACCATGGTGTAATGGTCACTTCTGGAATGCAGTACATCCGGGAACAATGCTAAAATGCCTGCCAAACATGATACCTTTTCAGAAATATTCCCTTCCTGGGCAATGCTTCCAGCAGAGCCAGCAAACACACAGTGAACTAACCATGGTTTCGATGGCACAATATAGTACCTGAAAGAAACACTCTTGGCATACCCACCAATGTAGACAAGACACAGCACACTACTACAAGAAGCTTGAATTGATTCAGATGGGGATTTTGCTCCCCAATCAACTGAAAAGAAAAAAACCCTTGTGGACAGTTCAAAGGAGAGATGCCACTAAATGCCAACTTCATTCACACTTCTTTATACCATGCACTTGTCCAAAGATGTTTAACAGGCCTCCACATTGATAGTACTGAGGGCAGAGTTAGGGTGGTTTTATTATAGTGCAACTGTGAAGAATATGGTGGTGTAGATGTGTTACAGTACATTTTGGAGGTGCAGGGGACCCATACTGATGAAATATGATTTGTGGGGGGTGAAGGTGCTTAATTGGCCATTTCCTCAAATTGATCCTGAAATTTTTTTATGAGTGAGTTTTCCTTTGGGGGATTGGTTGTAGCTATGTATGCAGAAAACTAATAATGCTGGAGGAGGAGGGCTGATTGGGGATAGCTAAGGAGAGAGAGAAGTGCAGAAAACAAATATATCAGCAACATTACCAAAAGATGAGTTGCCTAGGGATGCGCTATCCAGGGATGTGTATGTGTAGAGCAAAATTTAAGGGAGCATTGAGGATTATGAATTATAAGAGAGTTTTTAATGTTATAATTTTAAATAAAAAAAAGTGCGAGTCAGAAACATGGAGTTGGACACATTGTAAAAGTAGGCACATGCAGTTGTTTATTGCTTTTACCCAGTTACTCCCCCAACAGCTTTCCCCTGCTTGATTGTTTGTTAAACTCACTTGTGTCTTGTCTCTAGACCTTATGTTTATTGGAGCAGGGCCAGGACATCCTGTGTGTTTATACAGCCCTCAGCAAAAAAGGCCTCAGCTTCTGTTTGTGGTCTTATATCATCATCATCCTTATTATTTTATTACCCATGGTGCAAAATCCACAATTATCATTTGGAACATCTGGGTTCCCTGTCTGGTTTACTAGAGCTCTAGGCTTCTTCTCCTGTGTTTCAGACTGATTCATTCCTGGCTAATAACTTGCTCCTGGCATTATTAGCATCTTAGACCATCCTTACTTTTTTTTCTACCCTCCCTTGGGTCCTGTTTATGACTCACCTGCTGTTTCCTGGCATTCTCCACTAATAGCTGCTTTTCTCTTCAGACACAAGCTATGCAGGCTACCTTGAGGACTAGGCTATGTTTATTAACCCGTAGAAAGTCTGAATTATATATTGTTTCCAGCTGCTGATGTTATGCACTAGTTTTCCTGTCTCTCAACTTTGCCAACAATTTCCTGTTTGTGGGTCTTGGTATAATAAAATCAGAGAAAGTGGAAATGGAGATGACCTGTTAGATCATCTGATTCATCCTTCACACAATGCAAGATGGTTCTGTACAGTTCATCTGCAAGTTCTTTATCTAGCTTTGTTTTAAATATATGAAGTCACTGGGCCACTTTAAAAGAATATTCTGTCTTAATAGATTTCAAACTTCAGAAAAAAATTTATAAAATGCCACTTAAATTTTCCTTTGCTTAATTTTCCCCATTATTCATAGTTATACCCCAAGTGACACCCTCATTTACTCCCTAATGTTTTGGGGCCCAGTTTCCCAGTTGCTGTGCTCCTTGTATTGCCATTTACACTTGCTTGTGCAAAGTAGATATAAAACTGGTGTAAGTGAATGGAGAATTAGCATTTCACACTCATTTTGCACAAATGTCTACATGACAGCATGCAGCAAAAGGCAATGGAGTTTCATATCTTTGGAGTTAGGTGTCTTGGACTATAATAAGTAGTGGATTTATGGGAAATAAGAATATTTCCTTTTAGTTTTACATAGTACATACCTTGAAAACTAAATACCATAGGCCCCTACCTAGATACTTGCTCCCTGTGCTCTAAGTAAATAAAGTATGATCCTACTTACCTTATTGACGCTTCCCAACTCATCAAGAGACAAACATAGTCAAATGTGGTCTTATAGTAAAAATCAGGTTACACGTATCTGAGCCGATACAAATAGCTGTTTGGCACTGGAACTATAGCACCTGGAATACTGTGTCCAATTCTGGTGCCCACAATGTCAAAAATATGTTGATAAATTGGAGAGGCTCAGAGACAAGAACGAATAAAGAGGCAGAAAACATGATAGACTGCAAGAGCTTAATGACAAGAAGGTTGAATGACTTCATTACAATCAGTAAATACTTATGTGGGAAAAATATTTGATAATTGGCCCTTCAATCTAGCAGAGAAAGTTAGAACATGATCCAGGTGATGGAAGTTAAAGCTGCACAAATTCAGATCAGAAATGAAATTCAGATAAGAAATTTTAACATGAATAGTTTTCCAAAGGCGATTAAAGATTTCTCCAGCACTGGTAAAGATTCAATGCTTTTCCTACAAGATCTTCTCTAGCAATTATTTTGGGGAAGTCAGACTAGATGATCACAATGGTCCCTTCTGGTGTTGGAATCTATAAATCTATGAAAAGCAGGGTCATTGCTTATATACAATGGGGGGCAGTGCAAACAAACTGCCAAATAGAGACACAAAGCAAATCCCTGCAGTCTTGAACCAGCTGGATGTTAAGGGTGTCTCCTCCTGAGAACTATGTGAAGTTACCATGGTAGATACGATTTATGACCTACTGTAACATTTTTCAAGCACCTATCTTGCTTAGGAACCTGAGAGCCATTTTGAAAAGTATCTTCGATCCAAATATCAAAGGCATTTAGGCATCTAAAGCTGCAGGTTGGGAATTACAAAAGCATCTAAGAAAGTTAGGCGCGTAACTCCCATTGATTTTCCTGCATAACTTTTGACATGAGTGCATAGGCTCCCAAGTCACTGTGGCAACCGGTCCATCATATGGGTGCTTCTCCATTGCAGAAAGCGCCTCTAAGGAAGGAAGGTGGTTGCTCACTCTGCCAGTGACTGATTGGCTGGTTTTAGTCAACTCAGAAGAGAAAGAACTTTTAACCTGCCCTCCTAATGGAGCAGTGGCCTAGCTGCTGTTGAATCTTACAAGAGCAACTGAATACTGTATCAAGATGACAGTATTGTTCTGTCACTCTTTAAGCATCGCTTAGTTCAGCTACATGCAGATAATTTATATAATCCTTTCTTATGAATTAATCCCTGAACATGCAGAGCAGGGAAGGGTGGGGTGGAGAGTGGGAAGGAGGGATAAGGACAAGCAGGACAATGCACACATATTACTTTCATTCCTGCAGCTGAATCTCTGTGGGATGATTTGGCTCCTTGTGAAGTCAAGTTCAAAACAAAACAAAAGCGGTTGGGCTCAATGTTCTTCATTTCAGGCAAGAACCAGGAATGCCATGCCTTTAAGAATAAATGGAAGATTGAGATTGGCTGGGTTTGAAATACCCAGGCACTATTTAACGTAATAACTGTCAATCTGCCTCAAACAAAGCACGGTACAGTTGTTTAGTCTAGACACAGTGTTTAACAGTTTATCATTCTTTTAAAAAACCCATTGGGGGGATGGCATAAAAAAGTCAGGACTCAGTACAAATCGAATGTATGAACTATTCAGGTAACTATATACTCACTTTGCCTCTTGCCCTTCAAAAGTGTTGAGTGAGTTACCTGCACTTTCTTAACAGCTGGTTGGCCTATTTTTAATTAATTACTCTAATTTGATTGCATCTACACTATTTGTATTGGTCTGTGAATTAATGCAATGTTTGTTGGTCTTCTCAGATTCAAAAATAACAGGGTTAGTTGTATGTGCCAGTTACTTAAGCAATGTGAAGAGAATCTCTCTATGAAGGGAAATCATACCATTCCCTCAAAAGAAGGTTCCTGTCTGAATCATCAGACCTGCTATTTAAAATAATTACTCTATGCTAAACATCAATGCATATCAACCAAGTTAAAATGGCATGTAGACAGCGTTATATATTTTCTGCTGTCTCTGTAGGGACTCCTGTCCCAATGCCAATTTAAAGACAATGGAAGTATTTCTCTTGACTTCAAGGAGCTTTGGGTCAGTTTTCCTATGAAATCTTTTACATTGTTAATGAAAAAAGTACCTTTCTCATTCCTATAATTTATCCTTGAATATGTCATTTTCCTTGGAAGCTCCTATATAGGGTGAGTCTACACTGCACTGTTATTTCGGAATAACTAGCATTCCGAAATAACAATGCAAGCGTCCACACAGCAATTCCGTTATTTCAAAATAATATTGAAATAACGGGCGGCTTATTCCGAGTACTATAAACCTCCACACTCCAAATAGCTTCTTACCAGGGCCATTATAAGTAATTTCTCCCCAGTGCTTCCTGGGGTTCTAAATCAAGATAGCACATCCACATTAGGGGAGCCTGCCTCGGACTAATTTTGAGGCTTCTCTGTAGTGTGGATGCTCTATTTTGAAATAAGCTATTTCATAATAACTATTCCGGAATAGCTTATTTCAAAATAAGTGTGAAGTGTAGACATACCCTATGACAATACAAAGAGGGTGTGTCTAGACTATACCTCTGTGTCAACAGAGAGATGTAGATTAGGCTCATCGAAATTGCTAATGAAGCAGGGATTTAAATATCCCACATCTCATTAGCATAAACATGGTCACCGCTTTTTTTCTAAACTGAGCTTTTTCGCAAAAAAACGGCATTCTAGACATGGATCTATTGAAAATAAACCCCTTTTTGACAGATCCTGTAAACCTCATTTTTTGAGGAATACAGGATCTGTCGAAAAAGGGTTTATTTTCGACAGATCCGCCTCTAGACTGCCGGGTTTTTTTTCAAAGAAGCTCCATTTCGAAAAAAAAGCAGCAGCCATGTTTATGCTAACGAAGCATGAGATATTTAAATCCCTGCTTCATTAGCAATTTCGATGTGATTGATTTGCATCCCTCTGTCGACAGAGGGATGCAGTCTAGACGTAGCCAGAAGGTCATTCAACAGCTCTTGGCTATTTCAGAATACGATACCATATGTGGCATACTGAATGACTTCTGGGTCCTAGGTATGTTTTACTGAATTTGCGATTCGATACATTGTGCTACAAATGGCATCAACGATATTCCATTACACAATACAACAGTGAACCATATGTTTGTGTGTGTATTCCTATATATGTAGATTGTATGCATAGGTGTGCATCTATGTATAAAAACACTCTTAAGGCAGACTAAAAATGTCCATAGAATTTAGGACTTGCTACAATTCCCAGTCTCAAGTACATTGAAATCAATATTTTAAAAAGTAACTTAAAAGATATATAAAAGAAGTGGTCATTATTAAAATTTGTACAGTGTCAGAAGAAGTTACATTGTGTTTTTATTAAAGATTTAACATTTTAAAGTGCAATTACTAGCATGAGCACAAACAATGCAATCATTTCATTGTTTTTTGATCTACATTTCAATACATGTGATCATTTTTCAAGCCACTGATAGCTATACAATATATGAAACATCCATACTCAATATAGCTCCTTTTACCTTCTTTCAGGCAAGAAGGTTAGGTGAGTTTAGTATTGGTAAAGCCCATAGGCCTGCATTGATACAGATAACAAGATAAGAACTTGGGTTTAAAAGAAACATGCAATGCACAGTCAACCTGTGGAACTCCTTGCTGGAGGATGTTGTAAGGCTTGGACTTTAACAGGATTCTAAAAAGAGCTAGATAAATTCATGGAAGATAGGTTCATCAGAGAAACTGAGAATCAGCAACAGGGCTGTGGGATCACTTGATGATTACCTGTTCTGTTCATTCTCTCTGGGAGCACCAAGCATTGACCACTGTTGGAAAACAGGATACTGGGTTAGATGGAACTTTGGTCTGATCCAGTCTGGCTGTTCTAATGTTCTTTTTATGTTCTTATTGATACCTTTTACTTCTTGAGACCTTGCATAAAATGCTGATAATAGTCCAGTTACATGAATAGGGTAGGCTCATTTTCTAGGACCTTGACCTTAGAAAACTGCCTTAAATCTTGTATTAGTCCAAAATGAACACCTCCTCAGTTTTGTCCTGTTTATCATGCATCCAGCTACACTGCAGAATTTCCTGTCTGCCTTTCTTCTAGAGAGGTTCATAGAGGTCATGGTTTCTTTTGGAAAGAAATGGGATATAAGCTACACTTTTTATTTATGAGTGTTTATTTTTTAAAATAAAATATACCTAATGGCCATTCTTTCTTTGTTTTTTAACAAGCAGAATCAGCTCTGTTGTTTTGTTATACATAACTCAGAGAGAAACATGGTTAAATGATTAGAATAATAGAATGGGCAGATGGTCCTGAGGGGAAGAGCCATACATAGTCATGGTTACAAGTGAATTGATTTTTATCTTGATTGCAGTAAGTTCTATATGAAGTTGCTTCCTCATAGATTTTTGCTGCATTTTTAGGGTATAATTAGAATACTGCATGTCACCTATAAAGATGAGTGGATGTTCATTGCATTATTCAGATTTCCCTTTTCACACAGAATGAGAATGCTGACTGTTTACATGTTCAGAAATACAATTAAAATGTACCATCCTAGCAAAGGAGAGAGAGAGAAAGATGAACCTATAACAAAGGGAAGTAAAGGAAATGTAGCAAGGAGTATTTGAAGCATAGAGTTAACAAAACCTCGTCTGATTTTTCATGCTCAAAAAATGTCAGTTTCTTGAGGCAGTTTGGAAAATAATTGTAATTCACAGTTCTCCATGATGACCTCAGCCATTTTTAAGTTTGCACCAAATTTTATTAATTCCCCATGTGTTTTTACAGAAAAAGTTCCACCACAAAGCTGCAGATCTTCTTGCAAATACATAATTTGGAATGTATTTGTCCTTTACCCGCTCAAAAAAAATGTCGATTCACCCTGTCCTTACAGAACTCACCAATCCACCATTGTTTGAAGATATAAAGCCTGTAAATATCTCTATTGTAAATATCTCTATTGAATGGAACCATGACAATTTACAGCAGAAATGATTTGGTGCCCTACTATAAGCAGTAATGTTGTTATCTATGCCAGCAGCTCCCTAACTACATTGGTTCATATTTTGCCACTTTAAAAAATTGTTGCAAAATGAATGGATAGATCATATAGCTCACCACCAGAAGAACGTCAGCACAGTTTGGGAATGCCTGATCATCTTCCAAAATACCTTTTCTTCCTTCATTCCCCCAGTAGACTATACCTTGTGTAAATACATACAGTTCTGATGCCTGCATGATTACAATCTCATAATGAAACTTGGTCTATTGTTAACATCCATAATGACCACCAATGGCAGTGGAACATGTTGTTAGTGGGAGAAGTTGATTTCCTTTTAATAATTCCTAAGTGAAAAAGAATTAACAATTAAAGAAAAGGAAAATGAGTCTCTGGTATATTTTTAACTGAACATTCCCAAATTTCTCCTATTTATGTAGGTGAATCACTTGCCTATTCAATTCTCGCTCTCTTCCTTGTTTTACGCTTCACTCAGATAGTAGAACTTTTTGAATTCTCATGAGGGAATCTGCTTTCTTTGAAGTGCCATTTACTGTAGATGGGATGAATTCATAAACATTTCGGTCTGCTTCCCTTTGAAGTGTTCTACAGGCTTAAGGCTATTACCCTTCTCCAGCATGGAGCTGATCAGGACAGACAGGCTTCATGCTTCTTCACTAAAAAGCATAGCTCACTTACAAGTGGTAACTGAAAAGAAGTTGCAAGATGAGTTAAGCATTTCTGCCACTCAAATCCTCTGATTGATTGAAGTCTTTATTTATTACATGTGCAACTCCTGTTGAATGCTATTCAGATGATTAATTATGTGTATCATAAAGCTAAAGACAGAAAAAACTATACAGTTATCTAGTCCATCCCCACTAGGCAACCTAGTCCATTCCCCATTGTTCTCAGTGGATTTATCCCGTGGTTGGCAATGATATAGACCTGAAATTCAGATGTGTTGCCATTCTTAAGCAACAAGAAAAGCAAGGAAGATTAGAGAGCTACTTACAAAAAATTCTGAGTCAGGAAATTATTACTGTTTGTGATGTACAGTATAAAGACATCTCAGACAACACACAGATACGCTCTACACCCCCAACAACTTGCAGTCTAAAGGTGGGTCTAGACTACACCACTCTGTGGACACAGAGATGTAGATTAGGCACATTGAAATTGCTAATGAAGTAGGGATTTAAATATCCCGTGCTTCATTAGCATAAACATGGCCGCCGCTTTTTTTTTTAAATGGAGTTTTTTCGGAAAAACGGCAGTCTAGACATGGATCTGTCAAAAATAAACCCTTTTTCGACAGATCCTGTAAACCTCATTTTTGAGGAATACAGGATCTGTCGAAAAGGGTTTATTTTCGACAGATCCACGTCTAGACTGCCGTTTTTTTAAAAAAACCTCCGTTTTGAAAAAAAGTGGTGGCCATGTTTATGTTAATGAGGTGCAGGATATTTAAATCCCTGCTTCATTAGCAATTATGATGTGCTTGAGTTGCATCCCTCTGTCAACAGAGGGGATGCAGTCTAGATGTAGCCTAAATGTTTAGATCAGGGTTGTGGTGTCAAAATGTCATCAAGGCTCCATCAAAAAATTTGACTTGGTTAATACCCCTAAAACTCTATGCCACCCTAAACCACAACTCCTCCCCTATATTATTTCTGTTCTCTTGTTTTCTCAGGATTCCTATCAGCTCCTTACATCCCCACACTAGCAAGTCTTTCCTCTGCCAATCAGTTTAATACTTCCTGACTGTAATGGTGTCACATCATCAAAGCCCCTCTATAGCCCTTGTCTACCCAGGTTCATCACAGTAGTAGCAATGGTCCAAGGAAGTTATGCAGGAATTATAAGCTGTGGAGTGGTTGGTCACTTAGATCCCCTTTGGTTTATGTGGTGATCAGCTCTCCCTGAGAGCTGGAGGTTCCCCAGGTTAATTGGATGGAAGGAGGGAACACCGATGGTAACCTTTGAGGCAGAATGAATTTTTCTAGACTAGTAGATGACAGAGAAGAAGTCCAGTCTTCCTCCAAATTGAAGCTTTTTAAACTCTGGGGCTACGTCTATACTGCAGCCTTCTTCTGCAAAAGCGTATGCAAATGAAGCGTGGAGTAGCCACGTTTATATTTTTTCATTATAAACGTAGCCCTAGTGAGGGCTGTATAGACAGCTATTCACAGGGTGAGAGGCAGGTTCCAGTGTTTTTGGAACTTAATTCAGTGAAGCAGCAGTTTGGTCCTTTCCTTCTTATATGTATTGTTAGAGTGGCTAATGGGATGGTAGGGGATCAGCAGGGCTATGTGGTACATTCCTTAGGCACACATAGAGGCACTTGTAAGGAGGCAGTTTCTCCTACTACTAGACTTTGAGGATGTGGCAGTAGTGGACTTTATGAGAAAGAACTAAACAGGCATCTCTGGCCTTAGCAAAACAATATTTTGCTCTTGCCTCCTCAAATCTCTGCCCATGATTGGCACATCATTATGTAAAGGGTTTTGGAGAGGCTACAAGATGAAACATATTTGTGAAACTTATTTGTTTTACTTAAAAATTGTGTTAAAAGAAGACTAGGGAGAGGAATTAGAACAATGCTAGAGAAATGCCAAATCACTGCATGTATGTATGAGGTGGAAAAATATTTGTTTAATCACAATTTCATATTGCTTAACCGTCTAAGGTGTCTTACTCTTCAACCATAGTAATTCACATTAGCAAATCTCCCTATTCAGCAAATTGTGTTTAAAGTCAGATACATCTGCTAGCAGTACAGCAGTCTATACTGAGATTGGCCTCTCAGTGACTTTAATTATGTATTTTGTTCTTATGATGGAAAAGCCACCTGCTACTTCCTCTGTTTCCACTCTTTTGAATCCTTGCTAAGAGCAGCAAATCAAACCTCAATTGCTATTGAAGATGCATTGGTTTAAAGGGCCTATTGTGTTCAATGTGCAGGACCTAAGTCGAACAGCAAAATGCTGTTCTCAGTTACATTTTGGTCAATAATACCATGGTCCATAGCTCCTCTTCTGCTCATCTTTCTGTTAATCTTTTCTCACTTTCTTGCTCTTTTAAAAAGCTAAATGGAAGCTAAGGTAAGAAGCAATTGAAAGAAATGCTAACAGTAACTTCCATCTGAAGCAAGGTTTGCAATTCTCCTGGATTGAACAGAAGGACGGGTTCTTTTTTGGCTAACCTATTAGGCTACGTCTACACTGCAGGCTTCTTGGGCAAGAACTGTTTTGTGCAAGAGTTCTTGTGCAAAAAAGGTCTTCCACAAGAGCGCGTCCACGTTGCCATGTGCTTTTGCGCAAGAGCATCCATGGCAGTGTGGATGCTCTCTTGCGCAAGAAAGCTCTGATGGCCATTTTAGCCATAGGGCTTTCTTGCGCAAGAAACCCCTGCCGCATGTCCACACTGCCCTCTTGCGCAAGAGCTCTTGCACAAGAGAGCTTACACCTGTTAGAAAAGAGTGTAGCTCTTGTGCAAGAAGCCCTCTCTTACCACGCCATACTGTAAATCTTCTTGCGCAAGAGCGGGCGGGCAGTGTGGATGCTCTGCGCGGATTCTTGTGCAAGCACGGCCGTTGTTGCACAAGAACCCACCAGTGTAGACATAGCCTTAGAGCTTCTACTCATGTAGTACAAGACCTTTAGCTCTGCTCTGTTTCTATACAAGACCCATACACAGCATAGTAAACTCATGGTAACTGGTTAAGCCACACTAGCACCTGTCCATCAGCTAAGTGGGAGATAAAGTGTGTGATTGGTGTTAATCTGGGTTAACAATGGGCAATATCTACTTTGGGATCTTTTTAACATCTGTTTTTGCTCTGTGAATCAAGAGTCCATTGAGGCATCTAAAGCTTATAATGGGTCCTGCTGGTGTAAGTCTAGCCTAGTTAGCAGATCACACTATGGGCACATCTACACTGCAGGGCAAAAGTCGAATTAAGCTACGCATCTTCAGCTACGTCAATTGTGTAGCAGAAGTCGAAATAGCTTAATTCGGCTCTTGGCGCTGTCTACACAGCACTAAGTCAAAGGAAGAACACTCTTTCTTTGACTTCCCTTACTGCTCGTGAAATGAGGGTTACAGAAGTCAGAGTAAGAAGTCCGCCATCTCGAAATTATTTTGAAATAGTGGATTGCTGTGTAGATGCACTCTTTGTTATTTCAAAATAACGTCAGTTATTCTGAAATAACGCTGCTGTGTAGACATACGCTATATGTCCTATACTCTGGCATCCTTAAATTCTGTCATTGGATTGACATATATCAATATCATATAGCAATAGAATTCTGACAATATGGTTACCCACTGATGCTGAGATTATAGTCTATGTTTGTAACCTCCAGGTTAGATTATAGTTATGTTGTGGTTTATGGCCTTCCCATGAAAAGTTGCATTAGTTCCAGTTTACAGAATAATGCTTCCAGAAATAAAATTGTCTTCTGGTGGACCTGACATGTCAATACAGCATTAGCAGAGCTGCAGTATATTACCTTTCCATTGAGTTGAACTGAAAGCTGCTTGGATTTAGGGACATTTTTACTCCTTGCTATTCATGCCTAGCTCCCACTGAAATTAGCAGGACACTCACATATGCAAACTGCATAGAGCATCCTCCTAAGAGAAGGTAATAAACAATTTGAAACCTAAGCATTTACCTGAATTGTTGCCTGTGTACAAATTTATAGATTGTTCAGAATCTCTGAAGTTGACCTGTAAGCTATTCTAAAATATACATTATGCAAAAAAATCTGTGGAGAAGCTGTGTTAAGTTGTCATGAACTTGTAGATTCATTCCAGACCAAGGTTTGAAATATTTAGTCAATTAACTTAAATGCAAACATACCATATTCTGTGAGAGAATACTGAGGCATTCTTGCGTAATGGTTTATTACAAACCTCCTAGGGATATAGTTGCATGAAAGGCACTACATAAGCTTAAGGCTTTTTATCACCCTGTGTGTAGTTTAGCTGTCATTTACAGCTACTGTGTACTTCTAGTTTACTTCAAAAGAATGTTGATCGAGGCCTGAGGAAAAGAGCAGGCTAGAAAGGGGTAAAAGAATAAAGCACTGCTTAGCTGTTTCACTGCAATACACATATGCTAGCTCCAGATGTTTATTTCTAGGCTGCATAAAATTGATCTATTTAGCATGTACAGATAAGAATAAAACCAGATCATGTATGTTAAAATATTTGGGGGGGGGGATTAAAAATTTAAAAATGTGTTTAATTGTACTTTAATTATTTTCAAGAGCCAGTAAAAGAAAAGCCTTCACTTCCACTTTTAAAGAAAGAAGGTAAGTTGTTTCCTTATTCTACAATATGCTGATATATTGATAGCCCATAATGTAATATGTCTGCCTTTAAAATAATCATGATTAACTATTGTAACATTACAGTGGAAGTGTTTCACATGTCTCTAAAGCTGACAAGTGATTCCAATAGTACAGGTTAGTGGTTTGTAAAATTTTATGGCTCTTCATAAGAAAGGTCAAGGTTATGTTAAGATTGTTAGAAGTAACTGGGGATTTTGGGTGCCACAGTATTTGGGTGGCTCAACAGAAGGGACCTGATTACCAAAGATGCCATCAGCACTTTCTGATAAAAGACCCTTTTAAGGTACCTGAAGTTGGGCACTCAAAAAATTAATAAGTACCAATTGCTTTTGGAAATCTTGCTCTATATTTTTACCTGCTGCACAATAGTATACCAAATTTTCTACCTTATTGCTTAAGGCAAAGTATGTATGAACCATCTTTTGTGAAAATAATCATTGTTAAAAGTAACAAAAACTATTTTCATTATTCCTGGAGAACAGTAAGTCTCTACAGATAACGTCAAAGACACATTGCTTATTATTGAGTCTCACTGCCATTCAAAGAAAGCCCAATATGAATTTAGAACTGTATTCCCTTTCTGTGCCTGCCTTATGACCATGATTCCTGATGATATTGTTAAGCTTTCAGGAAGCATATTCAACCATCTTATGTTATCTGTGTACCTTCTGGTGTAAGGAAAACATATTCATAAGGAATGATTTAAAGGGACCAAATGTGAACGTAGTGAGTCTTTGTGGGTCAATAAGCAAAGAGATCTAGTAAGCGAGAGGAATATAGAATAACACTTAGGGTGCATTACACAAATTGCATATCTTATTTCAAATCTATTTTGAAATAGCTTATTTTGAAATTTGGTATGTCTACACAGTGTCAAATTTCGAAATAACGTGCTATTTTGAGACATCCCTTAACCCTCATGGAACGAGGGTTACCGGGATGCCAAAATAGCAAGCCTGTTATTTTGAAAAATATTTTAAAATAACGGGTGGCTTGTGTAGATGCAGTGTAGCTATTTCGAGATAGCTGTGCAGCGTAGATGTCTCCTTATACACCACCAAGTACTGATGGGGAGAAAGATAAGCTATTTTTTTTCTATGTACACCTGAAAGGGAGAATCATTCAACCAGAGAGGATCAGTAAAAAAAGCCTATTAGGAAAATGGCAATTATATTGTGAGGACAAGAAATAATAAAAGGCTAACATCCCCCTGGAAGAAAATACTGTCATGATCAGGGTTGATAATATCTCCATCAGTAGGTTGTGCTGAATCTTTATTAGGGCTATATTGTTGCCTTGTTTTGATATTATAGGCTGGCTAGATAGAAAGATAGAAGGGTTAGGAAGAAGTAAAGTCCTACCCCGGATGCTGGAGTTGTTACTTGCAGTGTCCCAGTACAGGATCTGATTTCTGTAAGTGGCTGTTATAATCCTCTAATCCTGGACACATTAAAGGGAGTGACAAAACTCTCATTTACTTCAACTGTACCATGATTTGGCCTGATTTATTGATTATTTGTTTGTTTTCCATTCTCCTTAAGAATTTCATAGTCCATTCATCCTGCCATTTGAGGTCATACAGGAGAATTATACTTGCTAAAGCAACAACTGGGATAAGCTTTTCAAAACAGGAATTCCTAAGGGTGGGGCCATAAAATCCATATTTAGGCACCTGAATAAGTGACGTGATTTTCAAAAGTGCTAAGCACTTTCAGTAACTTCTGTGGGAACTGAAAGCTGTTTGGCACTGTGCAAAATTAGGACACAGAGGGTACATCTACATTGGAACACTATTTTGAAATAATGAACACTATTCCCAAATAACAGTCCACATCTCGGGTGTGTCTAGACTACTGGGTTTTGTCGACAAAAGTGGACTTTTGTCGACAAAACTATACCTATGTCTACACTACCGCTGAGTTCTGTCAACAGTAAATCGACAGAACGCGGCAGTTTTGTTGACGGCGGTAAACCTCATTCTACGAGGAATAATGCCTTTTGTCGACAGAGTTCTGTTGACAAAAGGCGCTATTGCATCCACACTGTGCTTTTTCAAAAGAGAGCATCTAGACTCTCTGTCGAAAAAGCGGCTTGCTTTGTCGACAGAACTGGCTGTAGTCTAGATGCTTTTTTGTTGACAGAGGCTTTGTCAACAGTATCTGTCGACAAAGCCTCTGTTGACAAAAGCCTGTAGTCTAGACGTACCCCTACACAGCAGGCAGTTATTTTGAAAAAATGTCAAAATACCATCAAGCTGGAGGGCTTCTTACTCCAACTTCTGTAACCCTCATTGTATGAGGAATAAGGGAAGTTGAAGGAAGAGAGGTCTATTTTGAAATAAGTGCTGTGTAGATGCTCCATATTTCAAAATAAGCTATTTAGCAATAAGATATGCAATTGAAGTAGCTCAGTTTGCGTAGCTTATTTCGAGTGAAGCCCTGCAGTGTAGATTCATAGTTATGTGTGTCTATACTGCACCCTTACCTCAAAATAAGCTACATAATTTGCACTATGCAAATAGCATAACTTATTTCAAAGTTATTTCAAAATAGCTTATTTCAAAATTTGGCACTGTCTACACAGCACCAAATTTCAAAATAAGGTGATATTCCAAAAAGTCCCTTATCCCTCGTGCAATGAGGTTTACGGAGTTGTTGGAATAGTGACCCCGTTATATTTCGATATAACAAGCTTGCTCTTAAGATGTGGAATAGTCATTTAGGGATACCAGAGGTATCCTGAAATAGCTCTGCGGTGTAGATGTATCCTTAGTTAGGACTGGGATTGTCAGTGCAGCCTACAGGGGTCTCAAACTGAGGCTCATGACCATTCTGGGAGTTGTAAGATAATTATATGGAGCTTGATCAGCCTCCACACCCAAACTCAGTTTAACCTCCAGCATTTATAATAGTGTTAAATATAAAACATGTTTTTAATTTATAACAGGGGGTACACTTGAAGGCTTTCTGTGTGAGGCGTCACCAATACAAAACTTTGAGAACTACTGATTAGGCACTTATGATAAAATTTTCAAAAGCAGCTATGTGAGTTAGGAGTGTGGATAAGTCACTTTTGACAATATTGTCTCCAAATTCCTATTAACTTTCAAATCCCATCCCGGGTGCATGAATATGCATTTAGAAGTGTAACTTCAGGCTCCCTGATTTGAAAATCTTGGGTTTAGTGTAAAAATAAATATTTATGTTGTCATATATTACTGAAATCAGCCATCATTAATTTTCTGCTCCTAAAAATAAGAACAAATTGTGACAATTTCTGAATGAAAGGACAAATTAGATATTTGCTTAAATTTTACTATTTGTTATGTATTTAGGATGAGGAAAAAAACACACTGATGCCTTTAACCGTAACTTGATGCTCTAAAATATATTAAGGAATGTTGACCTAGTAAATTATGACTTATATGGAAAAAATAAAAGAGAGAGCTTGGGGGCTTTATTTAGATCACGTCTGTTGTTGTAAATGGTGCTGCCAGTTTGTTTATTTTTTTATATCCTACAGCAATGGCAGATTATTATGATAAATGATTCAGATCCCTGCAATAGACACCTTTTAAAATTTCCATATCTGGCAACTACTAGGCACTTCTTAAAGGCTTTAGTAGACCCCTTAGCTAGAGAACAGGGCTGTAAGCTGCTTCATGATTAATTTCATCTAAATGTGGTAATTATCAAGCTTTGAAGTAGTGCCTGCAAAACATGCTTTCACAGAAAGTTAGTAGAAGCAGAGGATTAACTCAGAAATGTTTTGGTTCAGAGCAGCATATCACCCAAATATAAATGTGTTTCCCCTGGAATTTTTCAGGCTTTTTATTGGAATGCTTGGCAGTCATTTATGTTAGCTTATCTCAGATCACCCTGCTGGTGACAATTTAGACCTCAATTCAAATTCAGGCAACTTGGTGTTGTTGCCAGTAATGGTCTAGTACTGTTTTGCATTTGAAGTCTATTCTATTTTGATGGCTTTCATGCTGGAATAATATTTCTAGTGTTGGTATTTCTAGTGTCTAGGAAGTAATGAATATATAATTTATTTATGGTGAGAATCTAAATACTGTATTAGCTCTATTGACCCACTGTCACTCTAGCAGTTTCTTCATGTTTCATGTGTCACAGGTTGCTGCCCATGCCAATTCAAGTAGCAGAGACGGTATTTAAGTGTTACTAATATTGAGGTCATTGTGTCATAATTACCACAGCCGTGTGCCCAGATAAAAATCCTTAAAGCAGGGGGTTAAGTTCATTATAACCAACAAGCTTCCATTCACCAAATACCTCTCTGCCCAGCTCTCTCCCACACCATAAAGATCAACCCACAACACATCCCCTTTATTCTCAACATGAATAAAGTCTTGCCTGTGTGCAGAGTTGCACCAGTTTAACAAAAGGCATGACAAGCTTAAGGTTATTTAAACTAGTGGATAAAGCTGCATGGTCCAGCTTATTTTTTATTTTGTTTAAGTCAATCAGTAACAGGTTTTACCTACTCTTAAAGAGATTACTGCTCTTGACTTAAATCAGAAATAATAACTGTGTTCACATTGCCTTTTGCACTGGGTTAGTCTAAATTTACATTTTATATTAAACTGGCACAACTTTCTAAGTAACTGATCCCAATGCACATTCAAACAACTTTGTGGGTATCTCATCTCCGCAGCAGTCACTTCTATTGTACTTATCTGTCTGTCTGGTTTTGTGTGCATATACTATAGTTTAAAAAAAAATCCTTTACAGGTAAGAAAGAACCCGTCATGTCCAAAGAACCTAAATGCAAGCTGTTTTAAACATGTTTCAGTGTTCCCAAATAATCATTATTAAAATTGTTGAAGATGGGAAGAAGAAAGTGGCTTCACAATTTATAATTGAAAAATGACATGTTTAAACTTCAGCTGCCTCTTCTTTTCAATACCTACACTATTTCTAATTCCTCCTTTTCCTTGACAGTGGCAGTTTTGCCTCCCCCATATTTTTATCACCTGTCTACAATAGCAGAGGTTCTCACGGTAGATAAAATATTTCGAATGATCTTGGTGGCTGTGAGTTTGGTAGAAAAGCTGAGAAGGCTTATGTACTTGTAGGTTTCTGGAGAAATGCCCAAGTACTCTCAAACTGCCATTCCTTGCCTTCTTTGTGCACCCTAAACCAGGGGTGGGGAACCTCAGGCCCGGGGGGCCAAATGCGGCTTGCCTGACTCCGGCCCCCAAGGTTCAGGGCTCCCCCCTAGCACTGGGGAGCCCATGCTGTCACTCTAGCCCCACCTCTGCCCCTCCACAGGACTGTGGCACACAAAATCTACTAACCTTGGCCCCCATAGGCTATGATGTGCAAAAGGAATGTGGGGAGTATCTTTCTGCTTCTCAGCGAGGGGCCACATCAGTGAGCGTTTGGAGGGGGGGGTTGTTTTTGTTTTCTTCTACTTGTGTGCAGCCCCTGACTGATTTTAATGTGGGTCAGTGGCCCCCGACCCAAAAAAGTTTCCCCACCCCTGACCTTAAAGGTCCCCCAGAAGGAGTTCTGTGTATGTTGTGATTTCAGGTTTGGGCTCTTAATCATAAATCTCAAAACAATGTTTCAAGAAAATATCATAGTAGCCCTGGAATCTTTATTTCTACAGGCTTTATTTCTACAGTAGTGCTTCCCCATAACTAATACGCTCTTCATGCATTATTTTTGAGGTCAGACTTCAATTGATCAGACTGTTTGCACTGAATGTGGGGGACATTTTTAAAGCTTATGGAATGTGTTAATCTTTGAAGGACCATCCTTGACTCAAATACTACATATAAGTAATAAGTAAAATTATTGGTGCCCAGAAATTTGGGGATGCCAACCAGACTCTCAGATCTATTCCTGATCTTTCCTCATCTGCGTAGAAGGTGTTTCAACCATCTCTGCAGCACTGTCTCCCCTCTTCTCAGCACCTTATGAAAGTATCTCCCCTGGGAGTCAAGATCCATGTTTTGAGAAGGGCCTCAGCACAAAAACATCCCTCCTAAGTCTGGCATGAAAACTGATACAAACCAAAAGTCCGGTCCTATGAAAAACAAGGCCTGTGGGTAATGTTATTCATTCGAGTTATCCTATTGAATCAATGTGATGACTCTATGAGTAAAACTACTCACACAGCTTTTGCTTTATTACCTTTTGCACTGTAACCAAGTCAGGATGAACCGCTATAAGAGAGTGGTGCAAGGCAGGTATATTAGCTCTAGAATGATAAAGGCCCTTTTCCCTATAACCTGAAAAGAATTTACTTCAGGTCAGTTAGGGACACCTGCGTCCAATTAAGGGCTTCCTGACACTTTTTAAAACCCCTCCATCAGTGAGAAAGGAGGAGGAGAGACAAGTTGCTGCTAGGCTACTGGCGGCAGAGAGAAAGGCATCTTCAGGGTGAAGGCTGCTCTCCTCCTGACAGTGGATGCTATGTTACTGATTGCCTATGCAGGGGAAGGACAGCTCCAGAGTTAAATAGAGAATAAAGATGTCATCAGAGCCCATGGGGAGAATATGTAATTCCAGTGAATCCCTGAGATCTGTAGGGTTTGTTGATTGTATAGTGGGGGTGCTGAGAGCCATTGAATAAAACTACAAAGCCTGAATGTGATAGAAACCACTGCAAGTTACGGGGGGTGTTGCCACTCTTGAGCACCCCTGGTCTCAGCACCCCTGCACGTGCCCCCACGAAGGGATAGGGTAAAGTTTCTCCCTTTGTTTTGTGTTGTGAATTTGAGGAGTGCTCTTCAGCTGGCCTGACAACTTCCTGAAAAATATTGGGAAATACACCCCAAAGGAGAAAATAAACACCATATGGATTGGAGCCCCTGCACTGTCAGAGGGGGAAGCACTGAGCCTGGCAAGATGTAGGAGGTGCCTTGCTTAATCCCACTGACTTGGGAATCCCTTTAAAGAGTAATTCTAGAGAGAGCTGCCTTTATGGGACATCTTGGCAACCTGACTCCAAAGCAGCTGCATTGCCTGAGAGTTAAAGGGAGGGTAAAGATATGATCAGAGCCCATGGGGAGAAATATGTAATTCCAGTGAATCCCTGAGCTCTATAAGGTTTGTTGATTGAATCTCCTGCTTTTTTGCAGGACTGGGGACCTGGATAGAAATGCTAAGGAAACTCTTTAACAATGTCTCCTCTTACAGATCTTATTAAAAGAAGGATGAGCCCTCCAGAGTAATTATAGTGCTGTAGTACTAATTTACTGCATCATTTTAAATGGATACAAACAAACCAATCCCACACTTGTTAAACTTTATATTTTGTTTTCATTATGTTTTACAAGACAGGCTGATGCATTTTTCATGAACTTCTCAATATACTAGAGGGGAAGAACTGGAAATTGCATTTCTGATTTAGCCATCGTCTTTTTTTCCTTTTTAATAACATTGTGACAGATGTGAAGGATTAACTAACATTTTGTTGGCATTCTGTAATTCAGATTGTGATTAAAGTGATTATTTCCTTTTGCAGTATGAAAATGTGAATTGTAAGTCAGAGAATACATGTATTGTTTTAGTTGGCACACCAAATTCCATTAGGAAAACCAGTATACTCAGATTTATGAAAAATTGTTAAATTATCTTGGTTGAAGCACAGTCTGTTCTAGCAGTTACTCAGGATGCAAAGTATTAACTAAACTCTAGTACACAGTGGATGTACCCAGTGGATTCAGTCTAGTTCTTTTGTGCAGTGTTTGGACAAGATTATTGGAGGTCTTCTACAAGTACCCTTTCTTTTCACAGCTTTGAACTGTGACCTGGGGAGGTTCCTTTGCCCCAGCCCAGAGTGAGTTTGCAGGTATACTATGACTGGAGCAAGACCAGTTGACCTACAATGACATGATTTGTCTGGCCTTGCGTCTCCGTGTAGAGAGATTTAAGCATCTGCAGGATCTAATGCAATAGTAACTAAGCAGTGGCTCCAGGATCAGTGTTCACCATGGGGAGAAGGAAGTCTCTGGCTCATGACAGTAATTGACAGGAAAAACTTAAAAAACAACGAATAGACCAGTAGCACCTTAAAGACAAACAAAACATATAGATAGTATCCTGAGCTTTCGTGGGCGCAACCCACTTCTTCAGATAATGACAGGTTACTCTAAAGAGGAAAAAATTTTTTGCTAAGTGTATTCATGCCTTTCGATCAGTTGAGTGTATGGGTACTTCTATTGTTCTAATAATCTCTTCATTCTTCATGAAGGGCTGTATTTTTCATGTGCAGACTTCTTTTAGACTTCTGTATTTTTATGCTATAACACTTGACAGTAATTTATTTAATTTGTTCTCTTTAAGGGCCAGCAAAAGCTCCTGCAGCCAAACCAGCCCCTCTAAAAGTACCAGCACCAGGTAAGAATAACTTTCTCTACATTTTCAGTGTATGTCTCATGTTTGTAAAGCTTGTTTATTGCATCATAGCACCATCTACTGGATTATACAAAAGGCCGCTGCTGTAATCCATTTTATCTAAAAGATGTATTTTGTTGTGAATTCTCTAAAGAGAATAGTGGTATCTTGCATAGGTTAGATCCATAACATTCTTAGATCAAATGGCCTCTGATACCTACTTCAGCAGTGCTCTCAAACTTTCAGGAATGTTTTGAATTTCTCACAGCAGCTACAACATTAGAGGGGTGTTTTTTTAGCAATATTAGAGGTATGGTGCTTAGAAAGTAGCTCTGGATCAAAATATAGGATATGAAAAGCCAAAGACTAGAGATATTTGAATGCAGGTTGTGGAGCACTTCTTCATAAAATAAACGCTATTTTTTGTTAATGTGAACTGTCTTTCTTTGTTTCTCCTGTATTCTCCCTTATCGTCTCCCCACAAAGAAAATCTACTCTCTGAATTTTAATTCTCATGATTAAAAGTTGGTTATTTTATGGCTTGAATCCTGTAATTTTAAATAGAAAAAGCAAAGAATGTTCTGAGGGAATTGTGATGCCTGATAGAGCTCCTCAACAGGAAATTGAAGGTATCTATACCATGACCAAGTTCAGTAAATGTACAGTACTTGATTGTCAAAACTGATATTCCAAATTTTTCTTGGTTTTCCTTGCTAACAGGGCCTGTTTGTGACCAGATTTCCAGTTCAGTTCCATAGACTCAGAAAATTCAGATAATTCTAATAAATCTCCAAAGTTATGAGCATTTATCAGAACTAAATGTTTATTCTCTTTAAATATGGAATATGCTACCTTTTTGTGCATTTCACATTTCCCAAGCTAGAGTGGAAATAAGAAACTTACTTCTAAACCTCATGTAAGTCTTCTGATAGCACTACATGTCAACAGAATCCACACAGCACTAAGGTAACATCTACACTGCAGTTATTTAGGAATAAGCTATTCCGGAATAGTTATTCTGAAATAGCTAATTTCGAAATAGCACATCTAACTGCAGGGAAGCCTCAAAATTAGTCCAAGGTATGCTTCCCTAATGTAGACATGATATCTCGATTTAGAGCCCCAGGAGGAATAACTTAAAATGGCCCTGGTGAGGGACTATTTCAAAATAGCAGAAGTGGAGTGACTACACATGCCTTATTTCAAAATAGCTATTTTGAAATAGGCATTATTCTTCATAGAATGAGGTTTACAGAAGTTGTAATAAGCCATCCGTTATTTCCCTCACCCCTCCCCACACAAATTCTGATGTAACAACAACTGAAAAAAAAAATCCATATGGAACGTTATCTTCCCTTAGGAAATACAAAATCAACACTTGCAACATGTTCAAGAAAATTTAATTAGTTTTTGCAAGAATTGTTGAGATATACAATAGCCGAACATGTCTACATTGAAAAAGTATTGTCTAAATTGCCAAAACTCGATAGTTGACTATTATATCAAACATAATTATTTTATTTTTAGTTTCCAAGACACCAGCAGCAGCTAAAATAGCAGAAGGTAAGGAAAAAACCCACATCTTTGCAGGTCATTTTCATCTGTAAAATTTTGCTGACTAAGGGAAGCAATGTAGCAAATTAACATCATTTATGGGACTGTAAAACATGCGTTAGAGGGAAAATGTTCTTTTAAATAGCTGGGCTTTAGCAAATATCTTCTTCTGGAAAGCTTCTGTGGGAAACTATTAAGAGGTACGGGAAATACTTAAAAGCACAGATAACACACATGACTGCCATTAAATGATAAGATCTATTCTTTTTTAATTAATAGTAATAATTTAAGTGTATGTATGAGAAGTGCAAGTATTTCAAGTTATTTTTCATGTTAACCATCAGCAGGTGGCTCTGTAGATCCATGTGTTAAGACAGTATTCTAATCTTATTTTGATCTTACTATTTCTTCTTCCATAACACTTCCAAGATCTGTCTTTTTTTTCTCAGTCTATATTGCTACATCTCTTGTCCAGAACCTTATCTCCTTTCATAGAATCACAGAATCATAGAATACTAGGACTGGAAGGGACTTTGAGAGGTCATCGAGTCCAGTCCCCCTCGCCACGGCAGGACCAAGTACTGTCTAGATCATCCCTAAAAGATGTCTGTTTAGCCTGCTCTTAAATATCTCCAGTGATGGAGATTGCACAACCTCCCTGGGCAATTTATTCCAGTGTTTAACCACCCTGACAGTTAGGAAGTTTTTCCCAATGTCCAACCTAAACCTCCCTTGCTGCAATTTAAGCCTATTGCTTTCATAACATCAACTTCCTTGACGCAGTACTTGGAAAAATCTGTATTGACTGAAATATTGGGAGGTAGAGTCAAGGCTCTGCCATGTCTAACTATTGTGGAGAGTAAGAATAGGCTTGGAAGAAGGTATGCAGAGGTTTAGGTTTCACTCCCCTTATGCCTCTGTGCGAATGTGTAGAGTGGGAAATGACCTAACTCTGAATGGGAAAGGAAATATTAGTGTGTGATCTATATCATAATGTATACCCACAAGGAGGCAGAGTTAAGATTGCAAAGGCTTTTTCTTCCCCCACATCTCCCAACTTTAGAATGTTTCACTTTGGAATCTTAAAATCTTTAAACACAGGATTTTTTTAATGGCATGTAAAGTAGTTCATTCTCAGAGCAAGTTAGTTTTCTAATCTGACATCTGATTCTTATTCTTCAATAGAGTTCTTTAAAAATAGAATCCAAGACATTTCACAACTTTTGCTAAGACTCTGAAACATTCACCCAGTTAGCATGTTATGGCTTAATGTGAAGTGAGCTTCCACCATATTCACCAATACTGTAAAATATATATTCAGACAAATTTGTTTTTAATGAATTTTCAATAATTCCTTCCGCACTATTGCTGATTATGAAAATTTAAAATAGACTCTTTCTCCCTTGTAAGTATCACTGATCTTGCATGCCTGCAACAGTGTAATGTTTGATTTACTATTTAATATATTGGAAGTAGTGTTGTGTTACTTACACTGGAGTATGACAGTCCTTCAAGAACAAGGCAGGGGGCGCAAGCTATCTGTTAAATAGAGAAGTTGCTATTAAGGCTTTTTGTCTTTCTTATAGTGATAAGAGGAGAACGATATCTAAGCCATGTAAATGATTTTTTTTTAAATATCTGCTGTTTGTGTGAACGTCTTCTAAGAGGTTTGCTTGGTAGCTGACTGATTATAAAAGCACTGAAATATTCACAATTAGGCTGTGCATCTGCTGTAAATGCTATCTTGCTGATCTTGTATTACATTGAATACGCAGTTTTCAGGGAATAAATGGGCTCAATTTTTAGTTTTAAAGTTGAGCCCAATAACCTGTATACCAAACATATTCTTTGAATACACTGTGCAAAATCTATCATTTTCTCTTTCAAAGTGCCCAAAAATAGTGCACAGCATTTTCCTCTTACATAACAATTCCTGCATAATCTTTGAATGCCCAAGTTTGGAGCTTTAAATATTCAGAAATAGCTGATGCTGACATGCCTTATTTTGTTGCATACACTAAAATGCTTCTAGCATTTTGTTGACTGTCAGAGCTGCACACTTCTCCTGATGCTTTTTGTTGGTTTGATAATGTCCTTCAAGATATCGCCCTTGCTGAGAAGTCTGTGGGTGTTCTATGCTCTGCTATGCGGCTGCAGAACCCTTCCCGAGTATCTAACCATTAGGTGATCATGTACATTAATCTAGTGTTCTAGGGCCAAAGAACTGGACAGAATTAGAAATTACAAAATTTGAACTGATCAGGTATTTTCCAACAAACTATTTTTTTCATCAGAAAATGCAGATTCCTTGAAGCCAAACCTGTTTATGATAGAGAATGAGTTTTGATGACAGTTAAACCCTGGAACGGGTTATCTAAGGAGCCTGTAGAACAGCAGTGGGTAAGCCCTGGTCCAAGGACCACATGTGGCGCATCAAGGTTCTATGTTTCATGCACAAGACATTTTGTTTACCCGTGCCCATGCGCAGGGTTGTCAGGTTTCTCTAGCTGCTGTCCAAGTCAGTTTTATTCTACAGTTATTACTAAAGTGACACACATTTAAAGCAAGTGCACATGAAGTGAGATGCATGCTAATTGCATACATCATTGACTGTGAGAGCCATGTGCTCCCTCTGCATCCAATCAAAGCTCTGTTATGGTTCTACCAACGCACTCCGCAAATCCACAAATTCTAGGTGTGCAAGCTCAGTTAGCAAAATTACCCTATCCCAGGAAACTGTCTTGGTTATGACAATCTTGCAGTCCACTGAGATGGAGGCCCACTTGTGTGGCCCACTTACTACCCTAGGTTACCCATTGCTGCAGTAAAATCACCACCATAGTTTTTAAGAACAGATTAGAGAAACAGGTATTGGGAATAGCCCTGCCTCCATGCAGAGGGATGGATTATTTGACCTCTTTAGGTCTCTTCCAGCCTGACTTTTCTGTGATTCAATAACTCTCCCAATTCTGTTTTTTAATTACATGTTGTCACTGAAACCTAATGTTTGGAAATACACCACAGATCCGTCTGCTACTCCCCCTAAAAAGAAGATAAAGGGGGAATACAAATGCCAGGAAAGATCTAGTGCCAGTCAGTGATCCTCTGACTCTACAAAGAAATTATAGTTGACTTTTTTTTTACTGGTTGTGCCTCAGAATCAGTTGATTTAAGCTGTACGTTTTTTAGAGTGATGGGATTTATTTATGTCTGAGATGGCTGATTCTGCTTTGTTGTGCATTAAAAATGGACATCTTCATCCACACTAAGTTTATGATTCTGAATGGCTTGAGGGAAGGCTCTGTCAATGGTTAATTCCTTACCTCTGATGTCATGTTAACCCCATTTCAGACTCGGAGGATTAACAGTTTTCTCTAGAGCCAAATTTCCTTGTTTTTCAAACCTCTACATAGGCTTCAGACCTTTGGAAATTGGTGGGAAATTAGGAAGCAAAAGTTTCCTTCCGGGATTTAATCTAGTGTTACTGTTTCTAATCTGGAGGCTTTTAGGGATATGCCTATGCAGCTTCAGTAAAGGAGTATCATTCTTCTAAGAGTAAAGGGGCAAACACCCTTTGGTGTCTACCCATCTGTGCCCTGATGGGCATCCTGACCTGAGTGTTTTCATCTATCTGTGATTCATTTCCCAAATTGCAGTTCTAAGCAATGATATTTCTGAGACTGCCTCAGAGGAAGGGTTGAAGGAACAGGCAGAACAGACGAGCATCTATATTCTTTTTGTCATTTCCCTCTGATTCTGTCCTGACTTACCCTGCTTCTCCAGAATACAACAGAGCATATCAGAATCTGGTGGGGTGACTGGCTGAGTCTGTGGATATTCCTTTGGCTTCCATAGAGTCTAAGTTGCTTGAATTATCAGGCATATTGGAGTGACACGAAAAGGAGAAGGTTTCTCTTCCTCTGAAAAAAATACATCCTGAAGATGTAAGAAAGACATGGTGCCATCCAACATGTCTGGGAAGCCGGATTCCACTGCCCAGGTTCCCATGGTTGGAGTTGAACTATAGTTCTATCATGCTACCCCAAGATCTTTGTTTCTGTCGGTGACTTTCAATTCTTTTCACTCAGGAAACATTTTTTTCTATTTGATCCTTCTGATGGACTCATAAAAGCTAACCTGGCTTGGGTGGGAAAGTTGTTAGCTATGTTTAATTAAGAGTGGTCAGGTATCAGATGGTTGTATTTGTGTTTCTCTGAAGAAATGGTGCCACTATTATTTCCGGCATGGCAGGAGATCTCTTCAGATTAATGATTTCTGGAGATTGCATGTTTTTCCTGGGTGAGGATATACCAAACCCTATTCTTCCTTCTCCATCATTCTGAAGAGAAACTATGTCATGTCATTTATAAAAGGGGAGCCATAAAGCTGGTGTGAAAACCATAATAAGGGAGGAGGTCATTCCCCTCCTGATATTCTTACATCAGAAGACAAGGGAATCACCTTCCTGTATTAGTGCTCTTCAGAAATTGAAGAAAAATGGGTAACAAATGCTTGTAGAAGTCAATAGGAAAATTGCAAGCAAACAAACAAAAAGATACAACACTGTTAGCTTCCCAATCTAAAGATTTGCGGTGTTTGCCATACTGCAGAGGATTTGGCAGTTCTGTGTTTTTGTGAATATAAAATAGGATTTATTAAAATCTTTGTGTCAGAAATTGAGTATTCTAGTGCAGAAGTTGGTTTCCCTGAAATATAATCAACATAGCCTAATGACATTCATTATAGTATAGTTTATATTTTAGGACAAAGAACGCAGGCAATTTAATAGATATTCAACTTTGTCACTGGTTTCACATGAATTTCACTTATTCATATGACTGCTTTAAGATTAAAATAATTTATCTGAATTAATTGAAAGGCATATATATAATGAGAGAGTCAGAGTAAAAATGGGAACATAGTGACTGTTTCTCTGCCAATGGGTAAGAGAAGATCACAGTTTGAGAATTATCCTGCTGCTGGTGAAGATATGTGGTACACTGCAGGAATACACCAACCTGAACACACCACTTGCAGATTAAGGAATGGAGTGGCATAAATAATAGCCTCAGAGATACTCTTCTGTCTCTCATCTCTCTAAAGATATATAAAAGATGCATCACTAGCAGCAAAACAAAATTGCATTTAGGTAGTTTCATGGACAATTAACAAACATTTTATTGCCTTTAACAAAGGCAAACAATGGTTAGATAAAAACTTCAAAATTTGTAGAATCTGGTAAAACTTCAGACTAGTGTCAATCTTGAAAAAAAAATCAATTACACATATGGTAAAATATGTATTTGTTCTCAGCCACAAGCTGTGATCTGGATAAAGATATTTTTGTATTGGCTAATAAATGAATACATTTTTATAAATTCATGACCAAATCTTACTGTTACAAATGCTATGGCAAATGTCAAATTTGTATATTGTACAACAGAAAACAATCTTCTGCTGTGTCACACTGACCATTAATTAATAGAAGAAAATACTTCTAAATTAGTAAAAATGGCTTGAGCCCCAAAGGCAAGATCCAGATTTAAATTTTCTCAAAGCTTGTGGCTTTTGGGACAGGTTTTAGTGTAGTCCATTATAGTAGCAGTGTGGAAGTAAGTCAGCCATAAATTCAGATTCTGATCCAACCTTCATAAGTAATTCTGTTAATTATTGCCTATATACTTCCCCGTTGAAAGATGTAGGTATTTGTACAAAGGGATTCCATATGTTTCTGGAAGAACCTTGTTGAATTTGCTAAATAAAAATGAAATTTCAGGTTTCACAACAATGTTTAAAGTGAAAGTCATACATATTCTGTCATACATGTTCTGTCCTGATTTTCCTGACCTGAGTTTAGAGAGACTGTGGGAAAATAGGGAGAAGTCAGTGGCCCTGAAGTCAAAGAAACTATCATTACATATCCTTCAATTTCAGAGAGGTAAACATAAGTGGGGGAAGAATATTTATAAAAATGTGTTTATATACTATACATATAAATGAATTCTGAAGAAGTGTGCAGCAATGTTGAAGATGTTACTGAGATCACTGGTTAAATCAACCAAAGTATCTTCCAGTCTCCATTCTTTCTTTTTTCCTCCCTTACATCCAAACATGCAAAAATAGTTTAGTTGCTTATGCCTTGTGAAATATTTACTTAATTTCCAAGCAGCATTAATTCATCCCTTTTCTTATTTAATATGAATTTTAGTCCATGATAATAGGAAATTTAACATTTCAAATAAACATTTCCAGCCCTTCCCCTCTCTCCCTGGTTGGCCATGCCCCACAGCCTTGAATTTTTGTTGTGGGGGACCAGTGGTATAGGTGGCATGACTGGTGTTCTGTGGAAATCTCATTGTGGAAGAGGTTGGGAAACAGACCTTATATAATGTCAAATGTGTTTTCTCTTTAATTGCTTTTAAAGTCAACTATGAAATTAACTTTTAACAATCTGGTATTGGCATTTCATCTGACTTCATTAGCTCAGCAGTGTCTGATCACTGCACAGAAAGTATTTTTAAGGGAGTAAATGTAACAGCATCACCAAAGTAGTGCTAAAACATTTTCCTTTTTTAAATTTTCAGAATCATCCAAGAAGGAAAAGCTGGTGGAAACTGGTAAATAGCTCAATTTTTAGTCTTATTTTTCATCAGTGCTACTGAATGTTTTACTGGCAACTCCCACACAGTAATAACCAACCTTTTCTTATTTATTCCAGCCAAACCATCGAAGAAGGAAATACCTGTAGTAGCTCTAAAAGGACCTGGTAAAACATGCACAAATCTATTTGAGTCTCATTTTCTTAATTTAATCTTAAACCTAAATTAACCCAAGTCACCATTAGGGGAAGAGCTGAGAAATGAACTGTTCTAGAAAAGAACAGATTAGCCAATTTATTCAAATTTATTAGAATTGTGATGGAGCATGATAACCTAGCCATTCTGTTGTACTTGAGAGCCAATGACACGCAGCTAAGCAGGACACCATTATTCTTTTGAATGGTTAGATTTTTATTTCAGTTTCCTTACTTTTTATTTGTGCAAGGGAGGAAGGGCGTCTGGCTCAAGGATGAAGAAGAAACTGTGTCAGGGTTTTTTCCCATCCTCTTTTTTCAAACAACCAAACTGCATTCTTTTTTGCAACCATATTTCATTTCAGTAGAAAGAGAAAAAGGCTTCTTGCATCCAGACTCTCCTTTGATTTCAGGCTGGATCCATTTCTCACACCCCTCCAAACACAGTCTTAACTCTTCTTTTAGACTTCTTTGATGGCCCATTTTATAGATGAATCCAGTGTCTGCAGATGGGTTTCATGGCAATTTTTTCCAATTAGCACAGACATTTAGGGAAATATTATTTTCTTCCTACCATTGGGTGAGGGATGTAAATCCATCCCAGGCATCAATAAATATGAAGAATCTAATAACAAGGCAATGAGGAGTATGACATTTTGATCAGTTATGCTTTAGAAAGAACATCCAATAATTAAATATCAAACACTGGTAGGTAAATTAGACTGAAATATGTGATATGGTCTTTTGTATCTACATGTCATTGTCTGCATGATTATTAGAATGCTATTTTTCATCTGCTGCACATAAATATTTCAGCTGACTTGAGACAAATACTACTAACCGCCAGACTTATTGAGATGTTTGTGAAATATCTGGATTGTTTCTTTTCCTGTGTGTCTGCTATATGCATACTATGAGGCCATTCTTCCATGTACGCAGTATAGGCTTGCTGAAAAAAGTGGAACTTTTCAAGCTCCATATATACTTCAATGGCTAGCCTTGCTTTCTGTAGATTTTAACCAGCTCCAAAGAGAGTATCTTAGCAAAGGACAAATGTTTTTGTATGCATTATAAAGTTTATTTCTTAGAATATATTCATTTATTTTACAGTATCTGTGGGAAGTCATAAGGGAAAAGGTAAGTAACTGAAGGTGTTTTAAAAATAAAAATGGAAGAATGTGTATGTATATTATCATTAATACAAAAAGGCCACATCACGGTCAGTAGAGGTATGTAAAGATTTGATTACAGTCATATGGATTTTTATTGGAAAAGATAGCAATGCCTCGACCTTCTCCACCGAGCAAGCTGCTCCTACAGCCAGTTGTCTTTGCCCTGAAGTCTCCATAGCATGCCAGGTGACAGATTCCCCCAGTCTTTGTGATTCAGAAGCTATTGCCTACCCAGTCTAAATCCATAAAGGGCTAGATCCACAAAAGGACATAAGTGCCTAAACCCCAATGCCTTTGTGGATTTAAGGAGGGCAAGATGTGGCTTCACCCAACTCTTTACATAGACGTGGAATATTGTGAAAGGGAATCACTTCTCTAATTTCCCTGCACGCTTTTTGCATGAGCTATTGACTATGTGGCTTTCTTTACAGAGTGGGGCAAAGTTTTGTACAGACTGAAAAAGGGGGCATCTTCTTTATCAGCTTTGTTTTAAAAATATTATTGTTATTAATTCTGCATAAATACTGTAGGAAGATGGGTAAAAAAGCTTAGATCTAGTGGCACTTTCTCTATGGCTTTGCTGTTTGTAGCAAAACACAGCTGATGGGGAAGCAGGAGGAGTCACAGAAACTTTAAGCACCATGCAAGGATGCTACATTATTTCTACAAACCTGAAAAAAAATCATGTCTTTACATGTTAAAAATAAATCACAGATTTGGAGGTGTACTTTGAATGACCTGAATCCAAAATTAAATGGTGTTCTCTCTAGACTCTATTTAAACAAATGGCACTTTGCATGTATTTATCACCTTTATGCACTTTGCAACTGGCAATTAAAGAGCACAACACTGCTGTGAACTAAGTAGGCATTAATAATCCTGTTTTAAAGAAAAGAAGACTAATGCCCTCTGCATCAGATTCTGCTGCACTTATCCATTTTGAATAGTGCCATGCATTACAGATATAGTTCCATTGAAATTAAAGGGACTACTTGTGGGAATAACTACTAATCTATAAAAGTACAGGGTGGGGAGGGTCACTGCCAGGTGTTGTGAGCGAAAGTGACTTTCTGAGGGACTAGCACCCAGAACATCTGATTCCTTATCCCTTGCTCTATCGACTACAGACCACTCCCTCAGATACCACCCAAACTGAAATCCTTTGTACAGTAAGTGGTAAATACTTGCACAGCTAGTCTCACTGAACTACATGGACATAATCATCTGAGTGCTCTCCAGTGTGAAGATATGTTGCAGAATCAGACTCCCTATGACAGGAGTGGGGAACTTTTTTGGGGTCGGGGGCTGCTGATCCACAGAAAAATCAGTCCGGAGCCAAGGGTTTTGGAAAGTAAGCAGAAGGGGGAGGGAGGCTGGAGTGCCAGCGTGGACTCCCCAATGCTGGGCAAGACCCTAAGCCTTGGAGGCCAGATCCAGGCAGATCCTTAGGTTTCCCACCCCTGCTCTACAAGTAACATAAACAAAATCAAAACGGAAAGAATTTTCTCTATCTGGTGTATTTAGGGTTTCTGATTCAAAGGGTAAATTCATAATGCTACTATCATTTTGCAGCTAAACAAAATAAAAACTAGATTAATTTAGACATTTTTCTCTTTATGCCTCCAACAGCCAAAATAGAGAAACTAATGAAAACAAGTATGTTGCAAATTCTAGAAAAGCTGAAGTGAGAAATAAATATCATTTTGTAGCTAAGGGCTTATGCGAAAAGCTATTTTTCTCCTTTCTTGGAGCTGTTGAGCAAATCCTTTTTGGAACACAATTATGGCTCCCATGCTGTACTGTATGTCATCTTTGTGAGGCCTTATTTACGTTATATATGCCAACATCATTGGGTTCAGACCTGCCAGCTTCTGAACATCTTCAGGGCCAATCAGCATCAATGGCAGTTTGAAAGAGTGCAGCATCTGAACCTTGAAGGATTGGGCATGAGGTTTTTTTCTGGCTACTTTCCGAACATGTTCTGTTGGACTCTATTAAGTGTTGTAATCATAGTTCATAGACCAGAGGTGGCCAAAATCTAGCCTATGGGCTGGATCCGATCCACAGGGTTAGTCTCTGCCAGGCCCATGACTCCATGTTTACCTGCACCTCTGCAGGTATCAGAGGATCACAGCTCTGGTTGGCCATGAATTGTTGTTTGCAACCAATGTGAGTGGCGGGAAACGGCATCCCAGTCGCAACGCTTCCTGTTGCTCACATTAGCTGCAAAAGGTGATTCATAGCCAACCAGAGCTGCGATCGCCTGACACCTGCAGAGGCATAGGTAAACATAGTAGTGGCGGCCCACCAGGGACTAACCCTGCAGGCTGCTGGTGTTTTATTTCCCACCCTCATCATAGACTCATATAATCTAGAATCTAAGAATCCTAGGACTGGAATAGACTTTGAAAGGTCATTGAGTGCAGTCCCCTGCAATTATGTCCTTCCTTTTCTAACTGGTCTCTTAACTTGTATTACAGTATATGGAAAACTGATAAGTTGGCATCCAGAAAGAGCACAGCTTTTGAAATAGCAGAGCTCTCAGTGCAGTACTTTCCTCTTCTAAAGAGTGTTCCAAGTTTGGGTACAAAATCCCCCAGTGAACTCTGTGCTGAAAAATTAGATAAAAATTGGTCTGTTCACAAAAACTGTTTTTAACATTAGATTTGAAGAAGAGCTCTTATATATATGTTTCACTGAAATTAGATAATCATAATCTATGCATCTATGAGTTGTAGTGGAAGACACTTTCTGCAGCAGATTCATGGTTCAGTGTAAAAAATGATTGCACTTTAGAGTAGGTCTGAAAAATTAACATCTAGCTTGAGGTTTGCATCCATATGGTTGGGTGAAAAAGCACAGTGCGTACGAAAAACAAAGCTTAATTTAAAGCTTTAATAAGAACATGTTAAGGCAATGTACTACTACCTTGATCAAGCATAAATCTGAATTAAATCAGATTTGAGGCTAGCATAATCATCAGTTACTGAGTCCTGGATGTGGATAAGCCATTTTTGTCATCTGCAGATCCAGGCTGGTCCAATCCTATCTTGCTCCACTACCTTTACTAAACACATTCTTTATACTTTGTTTCATAACATTACACAGGTGTATATTACTAAAACGACCTTATGCATAAACCTTCCATTCTAAGCATCTTTTAATATATACTAATCCAAAATCCTTTTAACTGATACATTTTTACACATCCTGCTAAAACTCCAATTCATACCTCAGGTTTTTTTAGCCATAACTAGCCTCCTTCTTATTCAATCCAGCTGTATTTTCATTGCTTTCGTGTATTCCATTATGTCTTACAACAGTTGTCTCATTTTTACTTATTTGCTTTTTATAGCAATGGAATTGCCGGCTGACTGATTCTGTTAGTAAATTCCCATCCTCCTATTTGGTTTTCCTAGGGAGGGCTTCATTGAGTAGTAAATCACACATTAGTCTGCTTTGTTTTGCCCTGTTATCTATACAGAACAAGAATCTGCATTTGATAAAACACAAACCTTCTGATTTCTTACAAGAGCCCATAAGGGAGATAGAAAAGTTCCCTTTTACATTTTCTTTGTGTTGTAGTCAGTCAGCAATCTATATTTGGTTAAAGTAACCAAAATCCACCCTAGGATAACTCTATAAAATTCAATAAAGTTTCACATATTAACACAAAGTATTAATTTAATCCTACATTTTAAATGCCAACATCCTTTGTTTGATAATGAAAAGTCTGTAATAATTAAAATATCGTTACTGTTTCCTTCACTACTCAGAAAGACTTAAAGTTGGAATTCTTTTGTACTGTATGGACCAAATCATTGTACTGTAGGCTCAATTTCTGTAGGCTGAAGTAGTTACAGCTTAAACAAGGCTAATATATGTCCCTTGTCTTGTATATCTATTTATTTGCCAATTGTTGCTATTTATCTTCTTAGCATCTTCCCAGTTCAGGCTTAGCATCTGTCAGAATGTATCTTGGCTACCAAACTCAATGACTGCTGCTATAACATGTACAGTGAGGGACATGAGGAAAGTTTTGTTTTAACTCTCTTCTTCAGACATTGAAAAGAGTTCCCCTGAACTCTTTCCAGTTCAGGAGGTTAAAAACAGACATACTGTGTCAAACCAATAGTAAGTCTAGCCCAGTGATTTTTCTGGCATGTGGCTGGAGCCAAATGCTTCAAAGTCGAATGAATAGAACAGGGAAATCGTCAATTTACCTTGTTGTCCAGTCCCAGATTTTGGAAATCACATTCTTCATGACGTCTTGAATTGGGATTGTGTCCCTGGCTATTTTGGCTAGTACCCATTGATGGACCCTTCCTCACTGAACTTATGTGATTCTTTGTTGAACCAGTTACATTTTGGCCTTCACAACATCACCCCAGCAACGAGATCCACAAGCTGACTGTGCATTATGTAAAGAACTACTTCTTTATGATTGTCATAAACCTGCTGCCTATTGACTTCATTGGATAACTCATTGTTCTTATGTTATGTGAAGGGATAAATAACACTTATTTTTTCATGACTTTCATGATTTTGTAGACTTCAACCATAATTCCCCTTAGTTGTCTCTTTTCTAACAATGGAGCAACAGAAATGTTAAAAGGATTAGAAAACTTGACCTATGAAGAAAGGTTAAAAAACCTGGGCATGTCTAGTCTTTACTTTTTTAGTATCTCTCTGATGAGTTATCAGAGGGAGACCAGTCTTCCTAACTTTTATACCAGGAAGGATACTGGAACAAATTATTAAATAATTGGTTTGTAAGCACTTGGAGGATAAAAGGATATGAGGAATAGCCAGCATGGATTTTGTCATGAACAAATCATGCCAAACCAACCTGATTTCCTTCTTTGACAGGATTACTGTCTTAGAGGATAACACGGAGGCAGTAGAGATGATATATCTTGATTTTAGTAAAGTTTTTTACACAGGCCTGCATGATAGTCTCATAAACAAAATAGGGAAATGAGGTATAGATGAAATTACTGTGAGTTAGGTGAACAACTCAGAGAGTAGTTATTGATGGTTTGGTCTCAGACTGAGAAAGTGTTTCTACAGGGGACCACACTTAGGGGAGGCCTGGGACCAATACTATAGTCAATATTTTCATTAATGACTTTGATGGTCAGCAAATGTGCAGATAATATCAACTTGTGAGAAGAGGACAGATTTAGGATTCAAAATCCCTTGCCAGAGAAATGATCTGAAATCAACAGTCACCAATGGAAAGCAAAAAAGACAAGTGGAAAGTACTGCACTTAGGAGGAAGAAAAATCAAATGTGCAACTATAAAATAGGGAATAGTTATAAAGAGGATTGTTATAAAAAAAGATCGTAATCAGTTGTTTTCCATGTACAGTGTAGGTAGCAAAAAAATGAGCTTAATCTTCAGAAAGGGTGATGTAGGTTAGATGTTAAGAAAAGTTTTCTATGTATTAAGGTAGTTCAGCTTTGCTTCCAAGAGAAGTGAGATACCTATCATTGGAGGTTTTCAAGAACAGGTTGGACAAACATCTGTCAGGGATGGTCTACATTTACTTGGTCCTGCCTCAGACCAGGGGCCCTTCCAGCCCTATATTTCTATTATTTTAGACACATCCGTTCTCTCAATGAATGTACATATTTTTATAAAAATTATGTTATAACCAAACCAAAATGAATGCAGCAAAGCCAGGAAATTCCATGCAACACTATTATCTGAGCATCAGTAATATCTGTGACTGTCAATTCATTTATCAATTTTAGAGGTTTATTCAGCTGCCCATCACTGTAGTATTTGGATATCTTCCAAATAAAATCTATAGGAATGGCAACATCTCTAGGAGATTGCAAGGAGTCTCTGTCACCCTTCCTTTTTGTGGTCAAAATTCTGCTTGGGCTAGAGGAGTGTTTTGACTTTTTATATTTTTCATTTACTTTAAAAAAATCTTATTTTTATGGAGGAGGGGTGATATGGAGGGTGGTTTAGGAAGCAGGACATGACTAAGAATACTTTGTTCCCAGATGTCACATGCTTTGACTTGGGCTTTGTGATCTGCACTGCCCTTGAGCAGTGCAGCCATCTTGATCAAAGTATCTCCATTTCACTAGTGGAATGTTTACATGGTTTCTTATCTTGATCGACATATAATGAGGCATTTTTAATTTCATCATGAATTTTGTCTATATTCTGGATTTTAAAAATGAGCTTTATATACTCATTTAATATAAAAATGACAATGCAGTAGTTTTCAAAATTCATTAGCTCTGAGTGGCACTTGGTAATCTTGAAGAGATTTCCCTGTGGGCAATGAATCTTAAAGTAATAATTATGAAAAACTAGGGAAGTTTATTGCTGTTTTTGCTGTTAAGCTTTGTTATTCAGTGATGGAGAAAAGTTAGTCTCCTAATGCAAGAAAGCTCCAAACTTAACCCCTTAAATCCAGAATCCTCCAAACCTTTTTTGCAGGGTGAGGGCAGAATGTGGGGAAATAAGGTTTGGCATCTAGCTCAAATTTCCTGATTGGCTTCTATTGTTTTAATGGACTTATCCAAAATTTTGAATCCAAATGCCCTCAAATGGGGAGAGCTTAGACATCTGGATCAGATTTTTGCAGGACAGGCTTATCTCTTTCTTAAAACTTGGAACTGTTCTGGCATTTGATATCCAACTCCTTTAGGTTTTATCTGACAAGGTATCAAAAGGGGGAAAGTTTTTTCTTCACAGATTTATAATGTTTTGAGGAAAATTAATCCTGGGACTAGCCTGTTATATGCCTGCTCACGGAATAGATTTATTTTACCATCAACTTCAGGGTTCTCAGGCCTTCAATGCGAAGATTATATAGATTAAAATGACCTAACCTGCTTTTTTTCACTTTTATGCTTTCTCATCATTTTTTCTCTTTGTCCTGTGTTTCCCCTGATTCAATAAATGTAAGATCATTAGTAAGATTGTTTTATTAACAAACAAGCACCTTTATAATACAGTATGTGTTATGGCTCACTTTGTTGTCCTTTGCTATTTTGATGCCACTCATTGCAAATGCTATTTTGGGTTGCTATCTGGTATCCTTGAGGGACTTCTGAAGTCTGTTTTTCATTCCATCAATGTCCAGAATTTTCTGAAACTCACAAGCCAAAGAGGAAGTTGTTGCAGTTTCAGCTAAGAAAGGTAAGTGTCATTCAGAGAAAACAAGCATGCTTAAAAAATCATTTGGTTATTATCATAGCAGTTTTGTAGTTATATGTACATTTCAAAATGCACGTAGTTCAGTGTCCACTGCCCTTGTTCACAGTGAGTGGTAATTTACAATGGGCTCAATCCTGCTAAATCAAGTTAAGCACATAAATGTGCTGTTGCTAATTGCTTAAGTACTATAGTAGTCAATGAGATTATTCACATTCTGAGGCATTACCTACACTTAAAGTTTAAATCAACATAGCTATGATGCTCATGGGATGAAAATTCTACAACCTGCACTATAGCCTGATATAACCTGATATAACCTCCAGTGTTGATGCAGCTAGGTTGATGCCCTAACTACCATTAATCAAGGAAAGTGGTTTTCCTACAACAAAGGCTGAATCTACACTACACCTGTGCTAGCATAGGTACAGTGCTGTTGTTATGACCTTATAGACTCTGTAGTATAGACAAGCCCTTGAAGTTGAGCATATTTGCTGGCATGTTTTTGGTGAAGGGGGCCAGAGTCCTCAGCATGTTGCCGGCTCAAGACCCTTGTGAATAGCCTCATTGATTTCAACAGGAACTAATCAATTTAAGTAAACATGGCAGACTGACTGTAACCATTAGTATTACTTTTAAAAGCAAAATCATTGATTTTTTCCCCTGTAGCATAACATTTTATACTTAATGTTTTCTTGTGGCCAGAATGAAAAAAAATGAGGGTGCTAACTGAAAACTCTTATAATACAAGTAAAGAAATATACTTCCCTTTGTTACCAAAAATGCCTTAGATTGTTGAAAGTAAAATAATTTTCTGAACACAGTTTACCTCTTGCAATTTATCCTTGGATTACTTTTTGCGTTTCTCTCAACTTGTTTGATGAAAATCAGTTATGACATTTTCCCTTTCAATTCCTTAGTGCCACAGATTTTTTTGTTTGTTTCATATACTACAGGGGATTTCATTTGGCCTAAGGATTTGTAAGAGCTTCATTTTACAGATGTTAAATGTTGGACGAGAGTTAAGATGGTACTACACTTTATCACTACAAGCAGATGTTTGCAATTTTTTTTTTTTTTTTTGGTCCCTGAATAACAAAAACATTTATAGTCTATTAAATGCACTTACTGATCTCTTGAAGATCTTGCATATTCCCTAATGTGTCAAGTTAAATGTCAGAAAATATGAAGGCCTCTATTTAAGCACCTGCCAGGAGGGATTGTAGCCTTTTTGTGTGGATGTCACTTTTAGCTGATTTATGTCCTAGAATGGAGCAGAGAGCAGGTAATCTCTATCATCCCCTTCTTTCAAAGGAATTAAATAAGTATTTCAGTGATAGAGTCTTACTGATGTCAGTGGGACTATTCACATACTTAAAGGGAAGCATGTGCTTAGGCCCTGATTCAACAAGCTACTTACCATAGGGTTTTGTACTGGCACTAATCATTAGTATGGAGTATAGGGACTGCTATTATGGGAGGCTTTTGCATGACTGTGCAAAGCAGAGAGTGTCTTGTGTGTTTCTCTGTGCAGTCATGCCAGGCTCATCACAACGTGGGCCTTACGTTTCTTTCAAGATAAAGGAAATTATTGTGTTATTCATTTTTTAAATGAAATGAAGTATCCCTTTTCACTTTAGTCCTTTTTCTTTATAAGATGGGTCAAAAATGTGTTACCAATTTATTGTGAGGATGAGAGGTTATCTCGTGGACACAAGACTTTGAAATTATTTCCTTCAGAGATATCTGTAGACATTTAATTATTTGAGAGAGGATTTGTCTATGGGGCAGCATTTACTAGAAGTCTTACTTAAACCTTATCTTTGTTTTGCAGCAGTACCTGGAAAGAAGGAAGAAAAAACAGTGAAGGCAGTGGAGCAAGGTAAAAAGAACTTGAAATATTTTGACAGTATCTGCTTCATAAAGACAATGGCAGGGGGTGGGGGACAACAGACAGCTCCATGGCAATAACCTTTAAATTCATTGCTGTAGCAGTTGCTGCCATTGATCTACTCAGTTTGTCAGAGAAGAAATAGGATTCTGGTTTGGTGTCTCACTTACATAATGCAAAACACACACAGTGTCTTCAAGTGAACGAGCCATTCTGTATTCTTAACATTTCATCTGTCCCACAGGGGATTTCCTGACTACAGGGTGACTTTTCCTTAGCAATGTGGAGTCCCCATTTTAAAAAGAGAGTTAATCAACTGGGAAGGCAAGTGAGTCTTCAAGCATCTGTGGAACAGATTCTCAATTGGGAGAAATGAACGTAGCTCCATTGATATCAAAGAGCTTTGCCCATTTACGCTCCTGGGGATCTAGCTCTGTCTCTACAAAGATCTGGAGACTGCCTTGCATCCTAAGAAAAACTGGAAGGCTGATGAAGAGAAGAGGCATGTCTTCAGATATATCTACAGGTGGAGCTGGGGGTACGATTCCCAGCTCATATAGACATACTCACACTAGCTCTCATTGAGCTAGATCACTAAATTAGTAGTATAGCCCTGGTAGCATGTGTAAACAGTAGCACAGCCTAGCCACCCAGAGTTCTGGGCAGTTTGTAATTGATGTGTTAGTTTGATGAGAGCTAGTGCAAGTACATTTGCACAAGCTGGGACTCGTACCTTCCACTCCAGCTGTAGCCTGACACGCATGTAAAAACTCATTGAGTAAAAATCTAGTCTTTGAAAAACTTCAGTAAAAGGGCTTTGCATTGGGTTCTAGGCAATATCCTTTTACCTCTTAACCTAGAGATGGACCAATACCACTTGAGTAGTATGGCCATGGTCTGCTGTAGGCATTATATGCAGGTTTGTGGTGCAGTAGATCTAGCAGCTCACTCACTACACTGTCGCACACATACGCCTGCCTCTAAAACTGACCATTTCTGATATTTGTTGTCAGATTCCAGAGTTCAGTAAGGAAAGGAAAGGAAGACTGTCCGTCCGGCTGTAATGCCAGTTCTGTGCTACCAATTCCAAACATTCAGGAATTGGAGCTGAAAAATCATTACATGGGTTAAAACCAAGAGATGTTTCTAAAAATCATCATTTGGGGTTTTAGGTATTTGCCTTCTGGTTTTTTGAGACTTAGAGTTTTATTAGATCAGAGATTCAAGCTTTTTCTCACAAACAGGAAGGCTGAACTTACTATTTTAATTTTGAATGAAAGCTAAAATTCTCACCTACTTGTCTGATTTTAGGAGCTAGGGCTTTAAGAGCCACACAAATATTGTGAGTCATAATAAAATCACGAGTTAGCAGCGTTGTTAATTTAACAACCCAAGCAAGAATTCTAATGTTTCAAAATAAAATGTCCAGGCATTAAAACTCTTTTGCCTTCGATGCTAAATCACTATTATATAAAACTGGGAAAAATATTATTGATAATATTTACCTGTTTTCATGGTAGTGGAAATGTGGAGATTGGTGCAACCTTTGCAAAATGTTTACAGGAAAGCATGAAGATCAGGGGTTGGAGAGCTTCAGGGGACAGACAGAGTTTTCTCTCTGTCACCTTATTCAGTGGCCAAAAGTAGATGAACAAATGTGGAGCAGGGAAGAGGGGCAGGATATTATGTTATTGGTAGAGACTAGGAGTGAGTTACTTCTTTACTCTTTAGCTGGATGGGTAATTTGAAGTTTGAGTACATATGTGCATTCTAGGTTGGATTGAGCTATCATGCTAAAAATAGAACTGTAGCAAGCATGGCAGAACAGGCTAGTCATCCCAACTACAACCCTGCTTGGGACCCTAGATATGTACATGGGCAGTCAGCCTGTCTGGTTTCTCTCACTGCCAGCTAAGGCTATGTTTCTATTTTTAGCATGCTAGCTGGATTAGAGCTACAGGTTGAACATCTCTAGTCTGGCACTCTCTGGTCTGGCAACGTCTGTGGTCCGGCATGATTTTAGTTAGCCATATGTCCATTTAGCATGAGTGGGGCCAAGTTTCCTTCAGTCCTGTAAAATTTGTTTAAAGTTACCATTCATCCTGGCTCCCAGCGTTCTGTGCTGTTATTTAGCTCTAATTTAGCACTAAATGTCTTCTAAGAGCCCAGTAAGCATGGAAGTGTTGGTAATGCTGATAGACAATATTGACCTCCCGTGATTCAGCAAATTTTCTCGTTTGGCACCAGTTAGGTCCCAACGGTGCCGGACAAGACAGGTTCATCCTGTAATGAGTTTTACCAGGCTGTAAATTACCTTACAGCTAGAGATGTAAATGTACTCAAGTCAGAATATTCCCCGGTTTACTGCACACTGCTACAAAAGTTTCTAATTAGTAGCAAAGTGTACCGGTTGTTTTTGGGGAGGGGTCTGTGTGTGTGTATGTGTATGGGTGTGGTGTGGTGTGATTGTATGTCCACTAAAAATTGGACTGCATCTATGAATTCTTTTCACATCTGCTGTCAAGCAGCCATAAAATGGCAATGACTTTCAATCTAATTCTTAACTGTTAAGGTTAGTTTCTCTTGTTTGTTGACTAAAGACATTTCCATGGGTTTCTTCTGTTACAAACCATTTTTTGTTACCAATACATTTTCAATCTCACAAGAAACAATGGTAATCCTAAAGAGTTTTTGGTTTTTTTCTTCAGATAAACCAAAGCTGAAAGAAACAAGTAAGCTTTACGATACATTTTCCCTATGACTGACTTAGCATCATGTTAAGCTCTACAGATCAAAAGCAGCATATGAGAGCCACGTATTATTATTATTATTAGTGGGTGGATGGAGAAATGGCTGATGAGATAGAACAGTATCAAGTAAACAGAAGTATTAATATGGAAATGCTAAGTAATTCTGTTCTATTTTAAAGCAGAGAATTTAGGTCTCTTTACTGTTTACTCTGTATGTCTCTTGCCATGAAGGGATTTCTCTCCTTTTTGTAACATAGCTGTGAAAAACCTAGACTATAAAAATATTATTTTATGGACCAAATTATTATCTTTAATTATCACTGAGACTCAGCTGCATATTGTGATGCATATTGTGATGTCAGTGGAAGTTTAATACTAAGAACAAGTGCGGAATAAATAACAGAGGACTTTGGTGTGAATTAGTGGCACTAGCCTGCATATTAGAATATAATTTTGCCATGATTATAATATAGTATTTCAGTTTTAACTATATGATATATCTCAGACTGCTTAGCTAGTCACAATGTATCCTACATCTATTTATAATTTAAACTAATATTTCCTAGCTTTCTTTTAATTCTTGAGTGACATCTATATCAGACACAGCACCATTACAAAAGCTAAGCTTTTCCTGGAGATGGCATTAATCTTGGCAGCATTTTCAGAATGGTTTTCTGGTTTGTCAGATCATTTGGAGCATAAGACCTAGTCAGTAATAATTCAGGATTTTGAGTTCACAAGTGTTTGATCTCTTGAAATTAAATCATTGGTGTGACATCTTTTGGAATAATGCAATAATGGTGCTCTTAGTTATGGAGATGCACATTGACTAGGCGCTCTTATAAGCAGGCTTCTGAACTTAATGGGTTTAGCTGTGCATGATGCTGGCTGGCTTATTTTGCTAATATAATTAAATTTATTGTCATTGCTGGAATTGACCACAAAAGCTGTGTTCAAATCACATAAGGGCTCTTGACATAAGTGTTCAACATTAAGGACACTGATTGTGGAGACAGAAACTCCATCTTTTGCCCACCCATTTGTTGCCTTGGTGTTCCAGGATGTGGCATGGTATATAGCACTGCTGTTGGGTATCTCCTACAACGTAGAGATACCAAGGCTGGCAACAGACTTCACTGGGCCCTGGGCAATGTTTGGGGGTGGGAGGGTGTTCGGCTCCAGAAGGGGCAGGGCATAAGAACATAAGGACAGCCATACCGGGTCAGAACAATGGTCCATCCAGCCCAATATCCTGTCTGAAGACAATAGCCAATACCAGATGCCCCAGAGGAAACAGAGACTAGGGACACCATTCCTACCCATCCTGGCTAATAGCCATTGGTGGGCCTAACCTCCATGAATCTATCTAGCTCTTTTTTGAATGCTGTTAAAATCCTAGCCTTCACCACATCCTCTGGCAAGGAGTTCCATAGATTGACTGTGCGCCGAGTGAAGAAAAACTTCCTTCGGTTTGTTTTAAACCTACTGCCTATTAATTTCATTGGTGACCCCTAGTTCTTATATTGTGGGAATATGTAAATAACTTTTCCTTATTCACTTTTTCCACACCAGTCATGATTTTCTAGACCTCTATCATATCCCCCCTTAGTGTCCTCTTTTCTAAGCTGAAAAGTTCAAGTCTTTTTAATCTTTCTTCATATGGGACCCGTTCCAAACCCCTAATCATTTTGTTTCCCTTTTCTGAACCTTTTCCAATGCCAATATATCTTTTTTGAGATGAGACAACCACATCTGTACACAGTATTCAAGATATGGGCGTACCATGATTTTATATAGAGGCATTAAGATATTTTCTGTTTTATTCTCTATACCTTTTTAAATTATTCCTAACATTCTATTTGCTTTTTTGACTGCCACTGCACACTGAGTGGATGTTTTCAGAGAACTATCCACAATGACTCCAAGATCTCTCTCTTGAGTAGTTGTAGCTAAATTAGTCCCCATTATATTGTACGTATAGTTGGGATTATTTTTTCCAATGTGTATTACTTTACATTTATCAACATTAAATTTCATTTGCCATTTTGTTTCCCAATCACTTAGTTTTGTGAGATCATTTTGAAGCTCTTCACAGTCTGCTTTGGTCTTAACTATCTTGAGCACTTTGGTATCATCTGCAAATTTTGCCACCTCACTGTTTGTCCCTTTCTCTAGATCATTTATAAATAAGTTGAATAGAATTGCTCCCAGGACAGACCCTTGGGGGACCCCACTAGTTACCTCTCTCCATTCACCTTATTATTTACTATTTAGCAGCAAGATGTATTATTATAGCAACATGGAGCCACAGCCGGGGACTTGGATCCTATTAATCTAACTCTAGGTACTTGTGAGGGGTTCGGGGTGTGATCACCCCCTCCCGGGACGAGAGGGGGGTTCGGCGGACCCCTTTCCCTCTTTCGGCCCATATCCTTCCCGGCCCCTACTCGGCAGTCCGGGCAATCGGGTGCGATCACCCCCCTCCCTGGATGGAAGGGGGGGGTCAGCAGACCCAGTAATTATCACCCGTCCCTGCGGGATGGGGTCTAAGCCCCTCAATCCAATCTCTACCTACTCGGTGCGGGCCCTGGTCCTAGGGCGTGCCCCCTCCGGTGTTGCCTAAAGCTGGATGCTCCTCCGGCGGGGAGGGAGGGGGACCCGGTCCCGCCCTCTCTCCGGGTCCCAGCCCGGGGCCCTAAGCGTCGGGGCTTGCTCGCGCCCCGACGCGGTAGACAGGGGTCACTCCATCCGTAACCCGTCTACACACGTCCACCAAAAGCGCCCCGCCCCGGGCTCCTTCCTCCCTTCCCGGGTTCCCTCGGGTCATCGCCCCCACCTCCGAGACCTACCCTAGTTCAGACGTTCCGGCCTGCAGTCATCCTGGCAATACCTCGGGCGTCCGCTCCCGCCGCCGGGTCCGTTCCCGACCCGGCCGTCCTCTCCAGGGCTGCCGGAGCGGGGTCCACCCTCCGTCCGAGCTGGGGCTGGCTGAACGCCAGCTGTGGTGACCATCCCGGGAGGCCCGGGGCCGTGGCCGGGCTGGCTGCCAATCGCGGCGTCCCTCAGGGTCCATCCTGGGACCGGGGTTTCTCCTCCCTCCTTGTGCGGAGGCTGCCCCCTCCCCCGCTGGCGGCGGGCCCTTTTGAACTGGCCCGCCGCGTCGGACGCCACCCGGGGCCCCTCCCCTTCTGGCGGCGCGCCAGCATTGCTGGCCGTGACCCGGCTGCCTAGCCCCGCCCCATCCCCATTTGGCGTGGCCGCCGGGGGGGGGGCTAGCATTTTCCCACCGGCGGAGGCGTGGAGGCAGCACGCAGCCCCGCCGGCTTCCTTTGCCTGCGCCGCGGCCACGGGGAGGAGCCTGGGTCTGCCCTCCACTTCCCGCGGCGCAGCGGCCCCAGCCGTCTCCCGTGCGGGTCGGGGGCGACCCGTCACAGTACTGTACAAAAAATGGAACAAAAAAAATCAATGAATCATAGAAGTGTATGGTTTGCAGGGACCTCAGGAAATCACCAATTCCAGCTCCCAGCCCCAAGGTAGTGCCAAATAAATATGCCAGATGTTTCATAGAATCATAGAATACTAGAACTAGAAGAGAGTTTGAAAGGTCACCAAGTCCAATCCCATGCATTCATGGCAGAACCAAGCATCACCTTGATCATCCCTGTCAGATGTTTATCTAACCTGCTCCTAAATATCTCCAGTGTTGGATTCCACAGCCTCCCTAGGCAATTTATTCTAGTGTTTAACCACCCTGGCAGTTAGGACGTTTTTCTTACTGTCCAACCTAAACATCTCTTTTTGCAAATTAAGCCCGTTGCTCTTGTCCTATCATCAGAGGTTAAGGAGAATAATTTTTCTTCCTCCTCCTTGTAATGCCATTGCAAGTACTTGAAAGCTATTATTATGTTCCCTCTTAGTCTTTTTTCCAAACTAAACAAACGCAATTATTTTCAGTCTTCTCTCATAGATCAAGTTTTCTAGAGATTTAATCATTTTTGTTGCTCTTCTCTGGCTCCTCTCCAAATCTTTCTTCAAATGTGGTGCTCAGAAGTGGACACCATACTCCAGCTGAGGCCTAATCAATGCAGAGTAAGGCAGAACAACTATCTTCAGCTGTTTTTCCTCTTAGTCTTGCTTCCCAAGGGACTTTACTTATGAGCTCCCTGAGTTGGTTTACATCAGCCTTCCTGAAATCCATTGTCTTTATTTTTCTGTTCTGCCTCTACCATTCTTAGAATCATGAACTCTATCATTTCATGATCACTTTCACCCAAGCTGCCTTCCACTTTCAAATTTTCAACTAGTTCCTTCCTCTTTGTTAAAATCAAATCAAGAACAGCTTCTCCCCCACTAGCTTTCTCAACCTTCTGCACCAGGCTGGCTGAATGGTTAAGGTGTTGGATTTAGGATCCAATGGATGCATGTCCACGCGGGTTTGAATGTCGCTCCTGGTAGCACTTGTTCATGGTGTATAGCTTAGTGAGAGTGTCTTTGGACTCAATGACCTCCTGAAATCTCTTCCTACCATTCTTTGAGTACCAACTTTCAACAAATTGCGCACCCAACTTACTGTAATTGCATCTAGAACATCTACCTTAACTCATGAGAGTATCATGAGGGCCTGTGTCAAAATCCTAACTGAAATCAGGATATATTTCCTTCTTCTCTACCCACTAAGCTAATAAATCGGACACAAAAGGAAATTAGGTTGGCTTTGCATGATTTGTTCTTGACAAATCCATGCTGGCCATTACTTATGACCCTATTATCCTCCAGATGCTTACAAATTGATTAATAATTTGTTCCAGTATCTTTCCAGTATCTTTCCAGATATCAAACTTAAGGTGACTGGTCTTTAATTCCTTGAGTCCCTTTTGTTCCCCCTTTTAAAGACAGGTATTATGTTTGCCCTTCTTCAGTCTTCTAGAACTTCATGCAGACTCCAGATGTTCTTAAAGATAATTTCTAATGGTTCTGAGTTTGCTTCAGCTACCTGAGGTACATCCTTAAGTACCTGAGGATGAATTTCATCATCCCCTGCCACTTGAATACAACTAACTTTATCTAAATATTCCCTAACCTGTGCTTTCCCTATTTTGGCTGGCATTCCTTCCCCACTATTGTTAGTATTACTGTGTTGACTATCTGGACACCATTTACCTATTCAGTGAAGACTAAAGAAAAATGGGCATTAAACATCTCTACTTTCTTGTTGTCATTAGTTATTAACTCTCCATCCCCACTAAACAGAGGGCCTCCATTTCCTTTGCCTTTCTCTAGCTTACAATGTTTTTAAAGAACTTGTTTTTATTGACTTTTACGCTCATTACTAGAGTAACACATTTTGTCCATTAATCTTTAAAAAAATTCTACATTCTTGTACTACTCTTTTGTTCCCCTCCTTAGCAGTTCATCCTGTTTCCACTTCCTGTAGAATTCTCTTTTGATTTTTAGTCTTTCTCTTGTTATGTTGGCAATGTAAGCACTTTCAATAAGGTGTTAAGGCACCTCAAAGCAATGAGTGAATACTAAGGGCATAGGCATTTTTCTTAGCCTGTTAAAAAAAATGGAGGAGGGTGAACAGACTATCTGCCCCTGAGAAGATACTGGGAGGATTCAAAGTGTTCAGATTATTTTGCAAATCCCTGAAAAAGTGAAGATCATAAAGTGGGTCACCCAAACATCATCTGAAGAGATGAGAGTTGGAAATGGGTCAGTTTACTCCCTTCAGATGGCAGCTAGGATTAGAAGAATATCCTCCCCCTGTAGTGGGCTGCTTGTTTAAACTTTAGGAAATCTTACAAGTTTCAGCGTGAAATCAACAAAACACACTCTCTGAACTGAAAAAGGCAAGTTTCAGACAACTCCTCTAATCAGTTCATCACTTGCCATTGGTACCATTGTATAGCTAGAGTCTCTCATACTGTCTCACTGGTTCATTATCTGACAAGATTCAGACTCTGTATTTCACAAACCAGGCTTTTGTGTCTGACTGACACTGTATCTGTGCTAAATATTTCTTGACAGAACCTGTAAAAGAAAAAGAAGTGAAACCTCCAGTTACAACAAAGGATAAAGGTAATATAGAAGAATAAAATACTATAAATGACAGAGGGTTAGATTGTTTTAAAATCCCCATTAAATATGTATGTTTTTATTTGTAAGATACCACATAGTTTTGGATTGGGGAGGAATTTTTTTTTTTTTTTTTTGTAATTTAAGACATATTCAGGCTAATTAATACTGCCTGAATTGTAGGTGAAGAACAAGGTTTAGTCACTGTTTGCAGTGCAACTCAGAATTACAGCCTCTGAAATTTGAAGCATTGGCTAAGGTTTGCAAAGGATTTCAGAAAATATCAGAAACGTTTTGAGTGATCTTTGTTCTCACATTGTAATTACATAAAATGTGTGGCTTTATTATGAAAAAATCAGAGTTTTTGACTGAATTTTGAAATGGTTTGGGGGACCCTTTGAAACAATCAGTTGTCTAATCAACCATTGTCATTGAGTCATTTTAGTCTTTAACTCTTTAGTCTGATAATTTTTAAACTACTACATATTTTTACAGAGTATGTCAAAGAAAAGGAAGTGAAGCATCCTGCAACTTTAAAAGATAAAGGTAATGAAACATAATACAATAAAATGTTGGTTTATAATTATCATAATTAGTTTACTATAATTATAACTCAATCCAGGAGGGGCTTTCCTCTATCTTTAAAAATAATCTGAAGATTACAATTGACCCAGGGAGCTGACAGACACACTGGGCCCCTAAGCAAGATGATGGGGCAGAGCCTCAGAAGGAAGAGTCAGCGCCACCCAGACTGCAGCATCCCACCCAGCACTGCCTTCTCCAAGCAGCCCTAATAGCTGCTCAGAGTACTCCAGAGACAATTTAAAGGGCTAAGGTCCTTGAAGAAGTTACAGATTAACCTGGCTACCCCCTGAGACTATATAGATAAAGAATTATTATTGTCGTATAGAGGCAGTTGGCAGGTTTTGAACTGAATTGCTTCTATGAACTTGTGGATGTAACGTGAATAATATATAACAGCAGCATATGAAATGGTATGAAAGTGTGACAGATAGTGACATGCCTGCAGGGCTTTGTGAAGGCTGAGGTTAAAAGCTCACTGCTTCAACCATTCAGCCACCTGAGTCTTTAAAAGTATAAGTCTGACTATTTTCTTCTCTCCTGTCTTTCTCATGTACATTTGAAATTTCTTAATGGCATTTTTTTGCAAGTATAGCTGGTTAACTCAGCTGAAATTTTCATTGAGTCACTGTTTTACAGCATGCTGTGCCCCCTTCATCCACCTTATTGCTATCCTCCACTCCAGATTTACTTGCATTTCAAGGGTGAAGCAATAATGTCTCTGAACATAGTTTAAAATTGCTTTAAGTTCTTCAGAATAAGAAGTACCACCATTTATGCAAATATAATAATACTTTGATTTTAGTAATTATTTTATATTATTTCAAACAGGAGTATTAGAAGAATTTAATTTTCTCTGTGTAAAGTGACAGATATATGCTCAAGCCCTGACAATCATGTTGATTTACCACTTCTCCGTGTGCATTTCTTTACCCCACAAATAGTTTCCACAGTGTCTATGGCGGCCACTTGCTCCCTGCATCCCTCATGTCTTCCTAGTCAAGGGCATAAAGGTCACAGTAGGTCCAGTTATCTTTTAGTTGTTTCTCTTTATCCCTGTCATTGAGACAGAAATCTGCTTCTCTGCACACTGCATTTTTCTCTTAGGGCATGTCTACACAGCAGGGCTAAAGCTGAAATAAGCTACACAACTTCAGCTTTGTCAATTGCATAGATTAGTCAAAATAGCTTATTTTGGCTTTTGGCGCTGTCTACACAGCAGGAAGTCCAAGATAGAGCACTCTTCTTCTGACTTCCCTTACTCCTTGTAAAATGAGGATTACAGGAGTCAGAGTAAGAAGTCCTCCAGCTCACCATTATTTCGATATTATGTCAAAATAACTGCTTGTAGTGTACATGCAGACTATGTTATTTCAGAAGAACATCAGTTCTTCCGAAATGACACTGCTGTGTAGATATGCCCTTAAAAACTAACAGGCTGTGTCTACACTGGCACCCTTTTTCGGAAAAGGGATGCTAATGAGACACAGCGCAATTGCAAATCCGCGGGGATTTAAATATCCCCAGCGGTATTTCATTACATAACTGCCGCTTTTTCCGGCTCGAGGTTTTGCGGAGAAAAGCGCCAGTCTAAACGCGATCTTGCGGAAAATAAACCCTTTTCCGCAAGATCTCTTATTCCTACTTTCAAGATCTTGCGGAAAAGGGTTTATTTTCCGCAAGATCACGTCTAGACTGGCGCTTTTCTCCGGCAAACCCGAGCCGAAAAAGCGCAGCTAATGCAAATACCGCGGGGATATTTAAATCCCAGCAATTGCACTGTGTCTCATTAGCATCCCTTTTCCGAAAAAGGGTGCCAGTGTAGACACAGCCACAGTGTATAATTAGTGTAGGGCTGTTTCTTTCCATGGCCATTGATATTAGAGGTAGGGACAGGTGTGTATGTGTGTGCATGTGTACATGAATGTGTCAGGTACTGGGATTTAGCTGCTGTGCCTGAAACAAGCTGCACAGCCTTTAAAACTTACTCCTCTTGTGATGCAGCAACTTTGTCTAATGATGGGAACTTGAGGTGCTTTGTGTGCCTTGGAGATAGTTATGTATCTGACAGAGCATCTATCTGTAGCTCTTTCCCAGAAAGACAATGTTACACCCCCAGAGTAAGCATAGTTTTATAACTGGTATGTTATTAAAGTTAATATCCAAAAACACAAATTCATGGGGGTGCATGTGTCCCATATTACTCAGTCTCACTGGAGCACAACAACCATTCAGGGACAACATTTTGCTTCCCCATTGTATTCTCTTTTGCCTCTTCAGCGCTGTCAGTGGTTAGTTGCATGTGGGTTGCACCAGTTCTGAATCAGAGCTCTTTGTTGAAAGAAAGAAGCCACTTCAGCAATTGCAAGTTGGTTTAAATTTGATTTGACATCATCATGTGGGGTTAATCTGAGGCCAAAGAAGCTTGGGAGGCACAGTTTCCTGTGCATATCTTTCATTATTACTCAGTTATGTGCTCTGTTTATTTTTATGTTTCTACACAAATAAAAAAGTCAGTAGTTTGTATCCCTTTCACTGGACTTATGCTACCTGTTATTTAAAGAAACAAGTGTGTATTGTTTTCTGCTCTTTGGTCCTTTATCACATTTGCTATGCATTATATGTAGTTCACTTGAAGATTAATGAAAAAAAATCCTGGGTCTAGTGTTCAGTGGAGTATTTTCTCTTGTATTTTACTTTAAAAATGGAAACTTACTGCGCTATGTGTAAATTTAAATATCCTCTGATGCCTAACAAAAAGAATCAGAAAGTGATTACTTTTTCAGACTGTTCTATTTCTATTCTTCTCCTGCTTTATTGCTAGAGTGTGAATATTTGTGTAACAACAAGATCCTTTGTACTGAATAATTGATCTACACTAGCTGCTTCTTCTGATCCTGAAATTATAGGATCACAGCTTCTCATCAGGAATAAATAAAGGACCAGTGTGGGGCAGAGAGGGGGAAAGTGGATTTAAACTATTTGTATATTCCTCTACTCCTGGGGCCAGCGTGGACCAGGTCAGTCCCTGACACAAATTAGAGCAGACTGAAGGTTGACCTCATTTAGACCATTTGATGTGCTCCCTGGGGTCAGTGGAAAAGGAGGAAGTCTTGGGTCCATACGTCTCTAAAGTCCTGGCTCACAGAGGGTAGGGAAAGGTTCCCCTGTGTGCTGCTGCTAGTTGTTGCTTCTGCTGCTTAGTCCCTCATTGCTAGAGGCTGCTGGGACCTTCTTCAATGGCTACTCCAACTACAAAATTTCATGGAGGGCCCCTGCTGCAGGGAGGAATGGACAGTTGGACTGTGTGTCCCCATGCCATATTGGGAGAAGCTGGATTATCTAGTACCCTTCCTTTGAACTCTGGTGCTCTTGATAGTGGCTGCTATCCCCACTGGAAATGAACTTGTATTAACAAAGCCCCTAGGCTGAGTTTGTGTGCTGGATTAAGACAGACCTTTGGGATCCAGTCTTGATAGTCTAGAGGGCCTGGGGCTCTTCAGAGTTGGAAACGAGTTTTAAATCTAGTTTAGAGGAAATCTTCTGTTATCTTAACACTGTGATTATAGTGGATTTTGCTGAGGTTGGTTTATCGAAAATCTACAGTAATCCTTTCAAGGACATTTAGTCCTGCTAGGCATTTAATTGCCATATCAGGTCAGTGGGATTGATTGACTCTAATTAGCATTCCTACAAACAGTAACATTCTTTCACTCCAACCAAGTGACCAATTCAAAAAGGTCCAAAATTATTTCCTGTCTTTGAAGACATCATTTGCTATCTAATCCCTGCAAATGTTCACTGATCTGTACACTTCAGAGGCCAACAGATTAGCACCAGTAGGAAATGGCGAGTAATATGATGTATGCTATATAATATTTATACAAAGTAATAAGTGTGCTCAGTACTCTTACTGAGATGAAATACATATTCCTCACCTACGGTATTGAATTGAAGGGCCTGACTCTTCACTAAAGTTAATGGAAAGATTCCTGTTAACCTCCAACAGGCTTTAGCTGAAGGCCTAAGAATCTGATTCTACATTCAGATCCACTTACATGGGGCTCTGCATGCAAGCAAAGTCCCATTTACTTCAGTGGGGCCCTGCCTAGACAGAGAGGTCTGTGCTAATGAAGCGTATTAAAGAATCAGGGACTTAATTTAACACAATGTGAAAGGTGATTGCTGACAAAATGCTAGAAAGTGTAAAGAGAACAAGGTTATATTGGTTTTGTGTTTACCAAACAGTATTGTTAGTTTTCAATGTTTTAAAATGCATCATGTGTACATATATTATTTTTAGTTACTACAACTGAAATCTACTCTACTTTCCTATAGAACATGTAAAAGAAAAAACTGTGAAGACTCCAGAAGTCCCAAAGGACAAAGGTAATGGTACAAGTTAAATATAAATTCATAGATTTAATAACTAAATAGCTGAATGGTTATGCAATATTCAAATGGAGGTATTTGGGCGGTATTTGTAATCCTTCATGTCATCTAAATTCACTATTTGCTAACATTCAGGTTATTTATATAGCTACTATATATTTGTGAGAGGTTATCTGTCTGTCTGTCTGTCCATCTATCCATTTGTTCAAGAACTTCCCCTAAATAGTAGAGCTAGGACTTCCAAATGCAGCTTCTTCTTATCAGAACGTAAAGCAAGGTAAGGGTTTGGTTGTGCCAGGAAAATGGGATGTGCCTGGAATGGCATTGCTTCTTATACAACCATACTGGAAAGAGACTCTCACCCCTAGGTGTGCTCCCCCCATTTGTATGGGAATATTGCTGGCTGTTTCCCTTTTTCAGGGAGCAAAGGGAAAGTGCACAGTTTGCTGCATTCCTCACTCTGGCTGGGGAGCCCAGGGGGCAGACAAATCTGAACCTGCCCCAGCTGGGGGACATACATCCCTCCCCAACCTGTGCCCACTCGAGCTGCAGTGGAGAGGTACTTCTCACCTGGCCCTAAGCTGCTGTGGTGCGAGAGGGTTGGGATAGTCATCTCTTCTCAGAGTAGCCTGCAAACTGAACCCCTGATCCCCAGCCCCACCCCAGAGCAATGATTTAAATGAAGCATGTACATTTTTGTTTTATTTTCCAAAAAAATCCAAAAAATTAATTGAGTTAAGGACCCAAGCAATGCTGGTTAAATCTTCTAGTGTGCATATGTATATATATAAAGGTTATGTCAGTTTAGCTTTTAACTTAGATTACTTGCTAATTCTTAATTTTTTAAAATACATCATGTGTCCATTTATTATTTTCATCACTAAAACTGAAATCCACTATACTTTCCTATAGAGCATGTAAAGGAAAAAAATGTGAAGTCCCCAGAAGTCCCAAAAGACAAAGGTAATGGCACAAGTTAAATATAAATTCATAGATTTAATAACTAAATATCTGAATAGTTATCCAATATTGGAAGTGTCAGATGGTATCATTTGTAATTGCTTGTCAGCTACATGCTACTACTTGCTAACACTGAAGTTATCTCTCTCTACATGTTTTGTTAGTCTATAAAGTGCTACCAGACCATTTGTTGTTTTTTTTACATAACAAGGATTAAGTTTTTCTCTGGAATCCATTTCACTTTCCTATAGAGCATGGACAAGGAAAAGCTGTGAAGACTCCAGAAATCCCAAAGAACAAAGGTAATAGCACATATTGAATATAAATTAATTGATTTAATAATTAAATATCTGAATAATTATGCACTATTAGGAAAGAGTGTCAAATGGAGATATGTGGGTATTATTCGTAATTGTTCATGTCATCTAAATTCACTACTTGCTAACACTCAGGTTATAAGGGTTATATGAGTTTAGCTCTTTTAATGTAGGTTACTTGCCAATTTTTAATTTTCTAAATACATCATGTGTCCATCTATTATTTTTCATCACTAAACGTGAAACTCACTGTACTTTCCTATAGAGCATGGACAAGAAAAAGCTGTGAAGACTCCAGAAATCCCAAAGGACAAAGGTAATGGCAAATATTGAATATAAATTCATTGATTTAATAATTAAATATCTGAATTATTATGCACTATTAGGAAAGCGTATCAAATGGAGATAGGTGGGTATTATTCGAAATTGTTCATGTCATCTAAATTCACTACTTGCTAACACTCAGGTTATAAGGGTTATATCAGTTTAGCTCTTTTAACGTAGGTTACTTGCCAATTTTTAATTTTCTAAATGCATCATGTGTCCATCTATTATTTTTCATCACTAAACGTGAAACTCACTGTACTTTCCTATAGACCATGCAAAGGAAAAAAATGTGAAGTCTCCAGAAGTCCCAAAGGACAAAGGTAATGGCATGAGTTAAATATAAATTCATAGATTTAATAATTAAATTCATGAATAGCTATGCAATACTGGGGTAAGAGTCTCAAATAGAGATAAGTGGATATTATTTGTAATCTCTTCTGAAATCTAAACGTCATGTTTGATAACACTCAGGGCACATATACAAAATATACTGAAGGTTCAGTGTTCAAATAACAAAGTTAAAAACTCAAACTACTTGCTCTTGCCATCAATGTTGAAATTAGAAGGCAGAGCTAGTCAAAAATTGGAATGTTCATGCTGTGTGAAATTCTGAGATTTCAAAATTTGTTTGGTCACAAATTGTGATGGAAAGGTTGAATTATCAAAATTTCTCACAGCATGTAAAGTTCAAAAAAATGTGATCCATAAAGGGTGAAATATTTCATTTTGACATTTTGAATCAAAATGTTTTGACATTTTTCCTCATTTCACTTTTGAATTGCACCTGAGCTGCTGACTCAGGGTAGTAGTAAGTAATTCATCCCACTTTTTTTCCCCTCCTCTGGACCAGTCTCCTTGGCCAAACCATCATTCCCATCACAATGCTCTCTGGCTGAACTTAAAAAACTACAAACTGCCGTTGTGAATGATAATGAATAGCCAGTGGGCCAGAGAAAGAGAAAAATATTTGCCCAGTTCTAGTTCCATGTCTATTGTCACTCTCAGGAAAAAGTACATCTCCTAAGCCTTTTTTGGCATCATCTGGCCTTTAATTCTAACCCTCTAAGACTATGTCTACCCTGCTGGCTTTTTTGAAAAACTACAATTTGCATACCTTTTTCCAATACTTTTTTTGGAAGAAGCTTTTCTGACATTTGGCCTGTCTACATGGGGCCAAATGTTGGAAAAACCTCCTCTTTGGAAGAGCCCTTATTCCTCAGGGCTTCCAAAAGAGCGCATCTTCTCTTTAGAATAAATTTTTGGAAAAGCAGACACGTTCCCTGGACGCAGCAGAGTTTTAGTGGATAGGCCATTCACCTAGTGGGGAGCGCGGGGTGCTCGGTTTGAGTCCCGTACCCTTCCCCACCACCCCGCCCACCCAGGCAGCCACTGGGGGGCCAACACCAGCATCCCCAGGGATGAAGTAGGCTCTGCCATTAGGAAGGTACAATAAGGGATGCCCTGAAGGTAGGGAGGGGGCGTGGGTTCTGGAGTGTCCCAGAAAAACTCCATAGTATAGACATAGCCTTACTGTGTCAATGTTTGTGCATTTTGTAGTTTGGTTCAGTCATGGAAAAATCCATTGTTCATGCCAACTGATGTATAAAATTACTTTACTCTTCATAAATCATTATTATTCATTTTCTGTGTGTGAGGCAACCCAGCAATTTTTCTTAATACAAAAGAATTAATGGCACATTACAGGTTTGTTATTTTGCATATCAAACTAAGTCTAAAAGGCTCAGTTAATTATGTCTTTGTATTGTCCTGCTTACTTCCCTGCTATTAAAGCCATTTGCTTATCACATCTCTCTTCTTTTCTCTCTCCATATCAAAATATCTGACTCACTTCCTTCTCATGTGTCATCTTTTTCTCTAACCTGACTTTTGATAAATGTTAAATGTTTCCTTACAGAGCCGGTTAAAAGGAAAGAAGTGAAGCCTTCAGCAGCTTTAAAGGAAAAGGGTAATGGACATGTAAAAATGACCTATTCCTTTATTAAATATCCAGTTGTCCACAATAATGGGTGCCTTGGTGTCTCAGTGCACACAATTCTCGTTAACCTCAACTTGCAGATCTTCTGTGAAAAGTTACAAAAACTGGCACCTTCTTAGTCATTAGATCTGAGCCCTTTGTGTTTCTGAAGTCATATCTAATTAAGAAATAAAAATGAAGTTTTGCCATTTTGTCTCTTTTCTGATCGGCACAGCCAGTGCACCTGTTGGAGAGAGAGCTAGAATAGAATTACGGTAACTACATTGCAGTCACCTGCTAAATTCACTGACACCTGTGCAAACCCATGGAAGACAATGGGGGACCTCAGGTGTACTAAGGGCATAATTTTACCTATATAACCTTTCCAGGGTAAAAATGGTCTGGTACAACAGGACATAGTTTGCCTTTCAGATCCCAGACTGAACCCTTTGCTAAACTAACCTGAGTTTTGGATTTTTAACAAAACTCCCTGCTAATCAACCCTAGTCTAGTTTGACTGATTTTTTGTGTGTGTGTGAAACTGTTGCATGGCTCAAAATACTGTATAAATGCACGATGATATAATTACCTCCCTGCTTCAATTTTTGCTAATAACTTTTGCAGAGCCGACAAAAGAAAAAGAAGTGAAGCCTCCAGTTCCTGTCAAAGAAACAGGTAAAAATAGAATCAGAGGTAGCAGAAAAAAGAGAAGTTCTAAATTGCTAAGAGCCCATATTTAAAAATAAGATTTTCAAAAGCACCTTGAGAGTCTGATGCCCAGTTCCTTCAAGAGCTTTTCAAAATTTCACCCTACACCATTAATTAATTAATTGCATGCTTCCAGAAATGGTACTTTGTTGGTCATAAAGTGACTATCATATAACCTGCGATCTACTTTAAAGAGCAGAAATAATGATCATGGTGTTCTGAAATGGTAGAGATGGCAAAGATCCACTAAGACATATTAGATCAAGTTTTGATCACTTTAAATGTCTCATGTAATGGGGCCTCCACTTAGATCCCATAGTAATACATTTGTTTCCTTTAAAAATCTCACTCTTGTTATCACATATGCAGCTCTGTTCATGTTAGAAACAGTAGAAATGATGTTAGTGTTTACTGGCCACTGGCACTTTAATCTTGTTTTTTAACCATGTACAGAACTGGACTAGACAAACATGGTAATTAAACTGCAAAAGTACCAATGTCCTATCTACACTTATGAGTTCCCACCATTTCTGTCACCGGTAAGGCTGCACCAGTGGCATGAGTGTGGCAAATTTCTGGGGGGAAAAATGGTAAACAATACCTAATAGACATCTCTTCGGTTTTTTTCCTCTCCCCTCCTATTCCTGTTACATCATGGGATGTCTGTTAGATGTTCCTTTTATTTCCTTTTCCTACTTTTTTCTGTGCCTTCTTACCTGTGATTGGAGATCCTATCTCCACCCATACAGCTTCTCCTACAGATCTCTCTTAAAAATCCTCCTTCCACAAACCCTATAAACCCCAGTGTTTCTCTTTAAGGAACAGTGTCACACAGAATAAAAGATTTTTGGGGAAAAAACCCCACAAAAGCCTATCAACTTTTGATACATAAAACATCAGCTAAAGCTATTGCCTACAATTACTGCTGTACCTGGTTCTCCTTTCCTTTGCCTCCCATGAATGTATATAAAAATTAAACTTTTTCAGGGGTCACAAGAAAACAAGCAGTGAAGCCTCCAGCAGTCATCAGAGAAAGAGGTAACAATTATTTGTGAAGTTATGCCATAACTTAGGTCCTGAAATCAGATTCATGTGTGCTCATACTTACTCATATATAAAGCCCCATTTGAGGCTCTGTACAGACACAAAAGCCCAAACCTTCCAAGATATTTAGGAAAAACTTAAAAAACAATAAATAGACTAGTAGCACCTTAAAGACTAACAAAACATGTAGATGGTATCATGAGCTTTCGTGGGCAAAACTCACTTCTTCAGATGACAGGAGTATTAGAAGTCCAGATCCAAGGGGGAAAGGGAAAAAAGGAGGGGGAAAGGAGAAAAAAATAAAGAGAGAGACAGTGAGTAGATGGGCTCTGTGGTACAAGAATGTTGTTTCTCATTTATCTGTTAAAGGACATGCACTTTCATGGGCTACCTAATGATGATAAATAGATCTCACAGACAGAAAACTATTTTTGCTCATTGTTTTCCCTTTCTTAATTTTTCCCATGTCTCTGAGTTGTACTTGTCATTTCATATTACACATCACTTACCCAATATAAGCACCGTTCCATTGTAATATACTGTGTCTTACCTTTAATAATTGGGATTTCCCTTCAAAAAGAATACTGATGGTATACATGCCCTCTATATAAAAAAGGGATTTTGTAGGCTAATTGAATGCTTTCAAATGTACTTATTCATATATATTCATAGGTTAGACTTGAATTAGATTTACACTTAAGATACTAGGTGCAAGTTGATTACACACACATCACTTATTAAAAAAGTAGTCTCAGATAAAATGGATAAATACTTTCAGAACTGGTAATAAGTAATAAATTAGCAATGCAATAACAGTCAATTGAAATAAAGATACAGAGCTCATTCTTTGAAACTGCTAGTTGCCTTAACGCTGCTTCAGATAACTAAATATCATTGCTAACCACTGGATATTTGCTACGGGTACTGCAACTTATGAGGTAATGTTTTCTCTGGCAAAGTTTATGAAACAGAAGATATGCAAATTTTTAAGGACATCCATTCGACATAATATATGTAAGTAATATTTAGAATAATAGGAGAGCACGCTATTACTCCATGCACTAATTCTAATGATGATGTCTTTCAACAATAACATGAAAGTAAAATGATGTGCAATAACAAAAGGCATCAGGGCTCAAACAGTCTCAAACTAATTTTACACAGAGTTAAAACCTGGCAAAGAGAGATAGTCTTGAATGGTTGTCCCCAAGATACAGGACAAGAAAAAAACAAAGAAGTTCTTCATTGCACCCTTCCATTGGCCTGCTCTTGGCAGAAATGGGTTAGAATTAAAAAATGTTTTTAAAAAAACATCAAGTCTGATATGACATAGTGCCTAAGATGTTTGAACTGTTACTTTCTGCTCAGCTCTCGTAAGGCTACAAATGCTACACATCCACTATGTGGATCTAACAGTGTTTGACATGCCTAGAATGTTTGCCTTCAAATAATCAGTTCTCCTTAAATACTTTGGGTCTGATCTTTTTGGTTTTTTTTGTTTTTAATTCAAGTAATAGTAAAAGAAATGCCTATGCAAGAGCTATAGTTGTCCTGACAATTAATCTAACATTGTAATATGCCCATCCAACAGCATTAAAAACATACCAAATGTTCAAGTAGGAATAGACTAATGCAATTTTATCATCTGCAGTTAATCACTTACAGAACAAAGCTCTTTCAGTCCCCTCCTATGATCTAATTTGGGCTATTTTAGACTAAGGGGCATTTGAATACTCTATGTCCCACTGACTTTCCTTGTGTTTTTATGTTCATCACCTTTGAAAATCTACCCTGCAATATGCTACACAATTCACAATAGCCAGAGATATTTGTTTACGGATTACACACATAGAACTTGGCCCCTTTGAAGTTAATGGAAGTTTTGCTAGAATTTCATCCATAACATATATCATTGCAAAGTATCAGTTATGTCTTCAATGAACCCTCACAGTCTGTAGATTTAAATATTACCTGGGTCAGTCTTATATAGAAGGTCAGACTAGATGATCACAGTCATCCATTTTGGCCTTGTAATCTATGATATTCCCCCCACCTCCGCACCAAAAACAAATATACTCCAGTCAAAAAAGGAAATATTGTTGTTAAATCATAGCCAATTTTTTCAATCAGTCAAGAGTCATGAATGTGAAACTTACAGTATGATGAATACAAAGTCTTAAAATGAGGGAAAGCTTATTCAAAACACCTGTTCAATGTGCAATGGCAGTCACCATTGAAAACAAACAGTACCGGAATAGGACAGAAAATATTGCTGTATTATATATATTATTAAAATATCACAATATAAGGATTCTCTCATTTAATATATTCAGTTCTGACCACCATATGTCATAGAAAAAAAAGCAGATATAAGAAGGCCACAGAGATAGTTAATTGATAATCAGAGAGGGTATGTCTACACTTGCAGCCTAATTCGAAATAGGGCTGCAAATGTAGGCATTCGAACTTGCAAATCAAGCCCGGGATCTAAATATCCCACGCTTGATTTGCATGTTCCCAGCCGGGCACCATTTTTGTTTTGTTTTGTTTTTGGTTTTTTTTTTTGAAATTGACAAGCCCGGAATAACTGCCCGCGTCTACACGCGGCAGTGAAACAGGTGTTTGAAATAAAGCCTTAGTTCAAAATACCTGTTAAACCTCATTGCAAATCAAGCGCGGGATATTTAGATCCCGGGCTTGATTTGCAATTTCGAATGCCTACATTTACAGCCCTATTTCGAATTAGGCTGCAAGTGTAGACATACCCAGACATAAAACTTCCATGTGAAAATGTAAGGTTGTTTAAAGAGAAGACAAGTAATGGGAGAAATGGGAAACAAAATCAGTGGTAAAGTGGAAATAAATTGAGTGCTGTTTCTAACCCCTTTCTATAAACTGAATGCAATATTCTAGTTCTTGCCTCACTGGTACCAATAGAAGGAAATAACCACTTCCTTTGATCTGCTGGCAATGCTCCTAGTAATGCAGGACACTAAGGGTACGTCTACACAGCATGCTTATTTCGAAATAAGCATTTTGGAATTTTTTCCCCACAATAGCTTATTTCAAAATAGCATGTCTACACTGCAGGGAAGCCTCAAAATTAATCCAAGGCAGGCTTCCCTAATGTGGATGTACTACCTCAAATTAGAGCCCCAGGAAACACTGGAAGTAATTACTTTGAATGACCCTAGGGAGGAGATATTTTAAAATAGCAGCAGTGGAGCATCCACACTACTGCTATTCCTAAATAGATATTTCAGAATAAGAGTTATTCCTCATGGAATGAGGTTTACAGATTTCAAAATAAGCCATCCGTTATTTCTAAACAACTGTGCTGTGTAGATACACCCTAAGGCTACGTCTACACCGCAGACTTCTTGCGCGAGAACTTTTTGCGCAAGAGCGTGCCCACACTGCCATCTGCTTTTGTACAAGAGATGTGCTTTTGCTCAAGAGAGCGACCACACTGCCATGGACGCTCTTGGGCAAGAAAGCTCTGATTGCCGTCAGAGCAGCTGTGCAAGAAAGCCCTGTTGTCTGTCCACACATGCCTTTTTCCGCAAGAGCTCTTGCACAAAAAGGCTGAAAAGAGGAATAACTCTTGCACAAAAAGCCCTGTCTTCTGACAACCTACTGTACTTTTTCTTCTGCAAAAACGCACTTGTAGTGTGGATGCTCCGCGAGTTTTTTCACAAAAATGGCTGTTTTTGCACAAAAAATCTGCAGTGTAGACGTAGCCTGCCTGTCTACGACTACCATCCCTTTTTTTTTCTAATGGAAAAGCAGTAATTAAGCAATGGCATGGAGTGACGTATTGTTACTTTCTTATTTCACAAAGAGTAATACTTTCAGTCTTGTTTTTGTCCCGTTTAGTATAGGGCAATGATTTGCTAGGAGTTACTTATTATTGTTTTAACAGAAATAATAATTTCTGTTTACTTAACTTGAAATGTTACTTAACTTACCCCAACTTAAGTCCTATTAGTGAATGTGTCAGATCTGATACACTAACACAGTGTGCCAAAAAAGAATAGCCACATTTCAAGTCTGCCACACTTGCAATCCAAACATCATCATCTTTATCAAAAACAAATAAAATACAATCATATTCTATACAATTGGGCCATAAAGATTCCCACTTACCATTGCAGAAGTTTGGGTGTTTTGGAACATTTCTATAGCTCATTATATTAAAAAAAAAATAAAAGCAACTTTAAAAAAATTAAGATCAAGTTGCATATGTATAAACCCTCTCTTTGAGGCTAGTCCTTCTGCTGTTGAAGGCAATTGCAAACTTCCCATTTGACCTCATTGGGAACAGACTCAGGTTGTATATATGTATGCAATGAAGTTACCCAAACAGATGAGATGAAAATCAATTCCAAGCACCCAAGTTCATGACAAGGCAAATCTTATTTTTGCTGCCTTTACAGATTGGGATTCAGCTCCAGTGTTTCAGCTTCCTAAAGTTGCTTCTGTTTTTGCTGTTCTATGTGATAGATCTTCATAAATCATTTTATCCTTTGGAATTTATATAAGCAGTGCTTTCAAAAGCAAATGGAACTAACCTAGTGATGCTGAAAGTGTATGGCAGCACATTGACATTTTGTCAGAAAAGTGTAACCTCAGTGTGTAAAGTGGCTTTAAGCATCCGTGTGCTGTGCTGTGCATCATTAGATCTTTCTTTCTTAACAATGAAAAGTGACATGCCACATAGAACATACAAACAGAGTATGAGAAAAGATTTGTAAGAGAAAATCATTCCACTGAGTTTATAGGCCCAGTGCCTTGTGGGAAACTAGGAAGAGGAGTTTACATTTACTCCTATTGATGGTGGAGGGGAAGGTTCAGTCAAAGTGACAGTATGCAACAATTAGGGAGCTCCTTTAATAGATAATGTGATTACAACCAAAGGTTTGTGTAGCATTATGTCACTTTACATAGAAGAGATAGATAGTTCAGTGTTAATCACATTAGATGTAAGCAACTCCAATATGCATATCTTTGCAAAATTAACCTAACATTTACAATAGGGCAGTTGAAATCATATGTCATATTATACTGCATTATGTAATCCATAATAAAAAAAACATTATCAGATATTTCAGTAAGACATATGAGTTTGGTGCATAGAAATTGCCATATCAGATCAGGCCATTTGTCTATCAAATCCAGCAGGCTGCCTGACACTGCCCATACCAGATGCTTTATGGATACAAAAAGCTGTTGTGATCAGATCCTACTAAAGTTAGGGAGTCCATAAAAGTACCTACATAGAACTCATATATTAGAAGGTGTAAAATTCCCATGATCTAAGTCAACATCCAACTGTGAGAAAATTTGAATATACCTTTAAACAGGGCAGGCAAGACAGCCTCCATGGGCTGGATCTGGCCTGCCAAGCTGGTTGATCTGGCCTGCAGCCATCCTGCCACTCTCCTGCCTTCTGGCCAATTGAGACCCAGGGATGGGAGAGCATTTTAAGCCTCCTCCCCTGCCAAAGTCATGTGACACTAGAGGGAATCGCCAGCTGTTTTGAACAGGTGTCAGTTCCCTCTAGGCACCACATGCCCCAGGCAGGGAAGGGACAGAGGGTGAGAGACTTCATGCGCTCCCATGCCCCAAGACCTTGATTGGCCTTCCTCAACACTGCCAGGGGAGCTCAGCACCTAGAGAGAACCTCCAATTGTTTTGAACAGCTAGTGATTCTCTATAGGTGCCACATGCCCCTTGCAGGGTGGGTGCGGGGAGCAAAGACTTCACACACTCTCCCACCCGCAGACCCTGTTTGGCATGGGGGCAGAGGGAGCATGCAAAGTCTCCCACTGACAAGGTTGTGCAGCATCTAGAGGGAATTGCCAGCTGTTCAAAACATCTGGCAGTTCTCTCTAGGCACCAGGGGGTTGCGGAACAAAGACTTCATACACTCCCCACCACAGGCCAATCAGGGTCTGTGGGCAGGGGAGCACAGGAAGTCTCCTGGCCCTGCCCCTTCTACCGGAGGCCCTGCCCCTTCTGGGGCATCCCGGGGCCACTTCTGAAATTTGTGAAGTGGCTCCCCTTCAAAAATTATTGCCCACCTTTAAAGAAGGAAAGAAAAAGATCAAGAATTGAAACTTACATCACTTTATAAATCTGGAGAGCATAATAGCCTGGACAAAAACAGGAAGCGTATTGCTTTGTTTAAGTTCCAAACAAGTTTTGGCTCACACAAGTGAAAAAGAGCAGCTGAAGAATGTGTGAACTACAAATTGCATTTTAGTACTTGTCATCTGATATTTTCTTACTCTCTTCTGCAGAAACAAGGGTTCCAAACAAACAAAAATGTATCTGTTTGTGTGCATATAGTATATGTATATACACACTCGATAACTTTTGCTACGTAATACGTGTTTCCACATTATCTCTAGCATGACATAGAACTCAGGGTATGTCTACACTAGCCCCCTAGTTCGAAGTAGGGAGGCTAATGTAGGCATTCGAAGTTGCAAATCAAGCCCGGGATTTAAATATCCCACGCAGTTGCATCTTCCAACTGGTCGCCATTTTTGAAATTTACAAGTCCAGACTAACTGCCTGCGTCTACACACGGCAGGGACCCGGTAGTTCGAATTAAAGCCCTAGTTCGAACTACCTGTTATTCCTCCTGGAATGAGGTTTAACAGGTAGTTCAAACTAGGGCTTTATTTCGAACTACGGTCCCTGCCGTGTGTAGACGCGAGCAGTTAGTCTGGACTTGAAAATTTCAAAAATGGTGACCGGCCAGGAAGATGTAAATCAAGTGCGGGATATTTAAATCCCAGGCTTGATTTGCAACTTCGAATGCCTACATTAGCCTCCCTAGTTTGAACTGGGGGGCTAGTGTAGACATACCCTTAGAGTGGTAATAAGTGGCACAATGTAGTAATACTAGAATGGGGGAAAGCACTCAGAATGTTGAGATTTTGATAGAGTCACATTTTTGGAAAACTGAAGTTTTGGCTTCTCAGATAAGGAACTTGAGAGAGAGCATTACAATTCTCTGGGGAACAGCTAAATACTGTAAAAACATTGTCTAAACATTCTTTTGAGGTGCACAGCTGGAATTTTCATACCTGCACAGAGTAGATGCAAGCATTGTGCTTCCAGGAGGTCTGGGGCAAAGACACTCTGCAGTAGCCCTTGCTTAGACTTTTGAAAAATTGTGGCATGTGATCCTCTAGCACAACATTCCAGGTGGTGGTGTCCAGTGTGGAGATTTGGGGTTGACATCTTGGCCAGGCCTCCACCTAACAGATAACTCTACTTCTGGGGTACTGAATGCAGCAAGCAGTGTTAGTGCTACTTGCCAGTGCTCAAGGAGTGCTGACCACTATGGCTGGCTGTTTTGCAGATGCAATGTTTTCCAAGGCTTTGTCTAGAGCTCACTGAAGTCAGTGAGTTGACTTTAATTAATGGTTCATTCTTCTAATGCAACCATCAATTTGGGAGAAAAATGTGTTTCCTAAACTGAAAAATTATTGGCACACTTCCATTTATTATTACCTACACGTTTGCAGCCCCAGTGTCACATACTTAGCTTTGCTTTCTCATTTGGACATGCAGTGCATTTGTATCATGTGATACTGATTATAAATCTAATGCCCATGAAAGGGTTTCACAGGTGCACAGGTTAATTTCTTTTCATAGGCTACTCTTGTGAATAAAATTTAGCTCTGTGTATCTGGCAGCTGGATCTTATAAATGATAAAAATAGGACAGTCAGGTTATGTAATGTACCACAATGTCTTCCTTAGTCGTTAGTTATAAAATGCATGGTCCTGGATCGAAAACTGGTTCAGAGCCAGCAAAGAGTAGGAGTAAATGGTCAGTTTTCATCATTGCAAAAGGCTCACAGTGGGGTGCTCCTGGGTTCTATACTAAAGCACGTATTGATTAATATTAATGATCCGAAATGGGCATGAGTAATGATATAGCCTAATGAAAGTTACTTAAGTTAGTCAGCACTGGAAAGTACATTAGGGAATTTCAGAGAGATGTAAACAAGCTACATGAATGGGCAACATGATGGTAAATGAAATTCATCCTAATTCACATTGGAGGGAGAACAATAGCAATGCCTGGCTCTTGCACAGAACTCTTCAGCAGTAAATAAGGAAACAGGCATACAGAGGCTATGTCCACACAGCAGCATTATTTCCCGGATTGAAGTGTCATTAGAGGAGGTTTTGGAACAAATAGAAAAACTTAATGTTAACAAATCTCCGGGACCGGATGGCATTCATCCAAGGGTTCTAAAAGAACTCAAATGGGAAATTGCTGAACTATTATCTGTGGTTTGTAACCTATCCCTTAAATCGGCTTCCGTACCTAATGACTGGAAGGTAGCCAACGTGACACCAATATTTAAAAGGGCTGTAGAGGCGATCCGGGCAATTACAGACCGGTAAGTCTAACTTCAGTACCGGGCAAATTAGTCGAAACAATAGTAAAGAATAAAATTGTGAAGCATGTAGAAGAACATAATTTGTTGGACAAAAGTCAACATGGGTTCTGTAAAGGAAATCCTGTCTTACTAATCTATTAGAGTTCTTTGAAGGGTTAACAAACATGCGGACAAGGGGATCCAGTAGATATAGTATACTTAGATTTCCAGAAAGCCTTTGACAAGGTCCCTCACCAAAGGCTCTTGTGTAAATTACATGGCCATGGGATAAGAGGGAAGGTCCTTTCTTGGATTGAGAACTGGGGGCTAATTTGGCTACAACAAATCAGGAAAGAGATCTTGGAGTTATAGTGGACAGTTCTCTGAAAACTTCCACACAGTGTGCAGCGGCGGTCAAAAAGGCAAATAGGATGCTAGGAATTATTAAGAAAGGGATAGAAAATAAGACACAGAATATCTTACTGCCCCTGTATAAAACTATGGTACGCCCACATCTTGAATACTATATACAGATGTGGTCTTCTCACCTCAAAAAAGATATTTTGGCCTTGGAAAGGGTTCAGAAAAGGGCAACTAAAATGATTAGGGGTTTGGAACGGGTCCCATATGAGGAGAGGTTAAAGCGACTGGGACTTTTCAGTTTAGAAAAGAGGAGACTGAGGGGATATGATAGAGGTGTATAAAATCATGAGTGGTGTGGAGAGGGCCGATAAAGAAAAGTTATTTATTAGTTCCCTAAATAGAAGAACTAGAGGACACCAAATGAAATTAATGGGTAGCAGGTTTAAAACTAATAAAAGAAAGTTCTTCTTCACACACCGTGTAGTCAGCCTGTGGAACTTCTTGCCAGAGGAGGCTGTGAAGGCTAGAACTATAATAGAGTTTAAAGAGAAGCTAGATAATTTCATGGAGGTTAGGTCCATAAAAGGCTATTAGCCAGGGGATAAAATGGTGTCCTTGGCCTCTGTTTGTCAGAGGCTGGAGAGGGATGGCAGGAGACAAATCTTGATCATTGTCTTGGTCCACCCTCTCTGGGGCACCTGGTGCTGGCCACTGTCGGCAGACAGGATACTGGGCTAGATGGACCTTTGGTCTGACCCAGTACGGCCGTTCTTATGTTCTTATGTAGAATAACTGACATTATTCCAAAATAACAAAGAGTGTGTCCACACTGTAAGCCATTATTTCAAAATAATGGAGAGCTGGAGGACTTCTTACTGCAACACCTGTAGCCCTCATTTTATAAGGAGTAAGGAAAGTTGAAGGAAGAGTGTTCTTCCTTCAACTTCCTGCTGTGAAGACAGTGTCAAAAGCCAAATTAAGCTAGTTCGACTTCAGCTATGCAATTGACATAGCTGAAGTTGCATAGTTTAATTTGACTTTAGCCCTGCTGGGTAGATGTACCTAGAGAAAAGTAACTTGTCCAAGATCGCTTGGCAGACCTGTGGCAGTACTGAGATTAGAGTTCACCATAGTAAACTATTCATAAAGTATACAGGGTTCTAAATTAACTATATCAGTTGAAGAAAGGGACCTGTGTGTCTTTGTAAACAGCTTAGTGAAGATTTATACTCAGTGTGTAACTGCACTTAAAAAGGCTAACAAGATGTTAGGATGCATAAGGGATGAAATGACAAATACTATAAAATGGATAACAATGTCTTTGTATAAATCGAACAGTGGTGCCTCATCTAGAATACTATAAGCAGTAATCATCACTGCATCTCATAACAGATAGTGCTGACCTAACTAGGGTTCAGAGAAGAATGTGAGGAAGGATGGAAAAACTTTCCTGTGAAGGCAAAATTAAATAGCTGAAATTGTTTACCTTAGAAAGAAAATTAATAAGAGGGGGCATGAGAAAAGTATATAAAATAGTGAATGATACAGAGAACTGAGATCAGGAACATCTGTCCTTCATGTCTCATAACATGGGAACAAGGGGATATACAGTGAAAGTAAATGCTGGGAAAGTCAAAATTGATACTTTTATATGAAACATGTAAGCAAACCTTGGAACTCATCACTAAACACCAAGAATTTAAAAATATTCACAAAGGGATGGGATACTTATGTAGATATATCCAGAATGTTCATAATTAATTAACACAAAATGTTGGAAGATTATTAAGCCTTCAGGGGTTACGCCAGTCTCTAAATATTAGAGATCAAGGTAGGACTTCTATTAGGGGTGGAGATAAATTATCCCACATCTACCTACTGTGGAATTCTTGTACTTTTCTCTGAAGTCTCTGATGCTGACAGGATACAGGACTACGTAGATCTTGAGTATGAAAATTCCCATTTTTCCCAAGAACTACAGGAGAGATTCCTGTGGTTTTTGCTCCTGTGTTGTACCTTCTAAGCATTCAAGCTTATATTAGGGATCCTTGAAAATGGAACGTGTGCTCTTATATCAAGTTTATCTTCTTTTGTATCCAGTCTAAATTTATAGGCAATGTTCATATTTTTATCAAAGGAGGAATGGTAAGCAAGTTGTATGGTTTTGGAAGAAGGCTAAATGATTGGTGATCAGCTGGAGATGCTAGGATTAAAAGATTCCTTACGTCGCCTCTACTTACTCATTGGGATTAGATATATATGGGGCATGTTAGATATAGTTAAACTCAGAATTTTCTTCCTCAAAATAGTCTTATCAAGGAAGAATAACAGGCAACAGCATTTCTGATAAATTGGGGAATACAAATCCTTTATCATTCTTCTTTTTTTTAATGCGCTCCACTGCCCTGATTTCATGTTCAGTAGAGATGTATTACCCCACATTTACTCTCAGAAATTAAGCTGCTTTTATCCATTGTAGAAGAAATGCCTTAGATAATCCATCCATTTATCTTAAAAGATTCAAATGCATTGCTCAGCTTCTGGAATTATGGTCTTTGTGCACTCTGTCATTATTCCTTGTCATTATAAGTTCAAGTAAGAGCATTTGATCAGAGCAATGCTATTGGCAGTGGTAGTCATCATGAGGTCTCTTCTGCCTCATAAGATTTGTAGAGCATTTACAGTACATGTCATCAGAAAAAAAAAGTTGATTTTATACTGATCACTGTTAAATACAGCATTTGCAAATAGATACCACACAGTGATATTACAACGGTTGTTGATAATATATTTAATTATATATAATTGTGGTAACAAACAAGATTTTTACTATATGATACCCATCTCTGAGGGGAAAATAAAGTTAACTATAATGATTATGTTTTTGAAAGGCAAGAGCCTGATTTTCTAATGCTTTGAAATTTGTGCAGTTTCATTCAAGCAAAATGAGTAGAAATTAGAATCCTGCCATCCTCCATAAGGCCACTTTATGCTACTCCAGCAGCAATAAGAAGCCCTATAACCAGCTTTCCCTGCTAGACAAAGATTCTTATGGTATAGAAAGTACTCAGGTAGCTCATATGTAAGTTTGGCTGTCATAAATGGGCACTTGGGGCAGACATTACCTGATATTGCTTATTTAAAAGATCTTAAGGCTGCACAAAGTTGAGTCAAAGTCTAGTTGAACTTTGAATCATCTCCCAGCCACAGATATTGGGGATGGAGTGCAAAAGTGGCTTACAGCCAAGTCCGCCTCTCCTCCTCCCACTCTACCACTGTCCCAAGGGCTGCTCAGTCAGATTTATACATTATACACCAATTTTGCATTAGTTTTTCAGTGGTGTGAGTGCATGCAATGCAATAAATGCATAGACAGTCAGACCCAACTCAGAAGATTCAGAGCTTCCCCCAAACTTCAGATGTTTATCTAAAACAAATTTGAATGTATGCAAACATTTGGAGATCATTTCTCTTCTGCCTTAAGAATTCCATCCTTCTTTTGCTTCCATTCTTTCCTCTTCCACTTCAATTGAACCATGTTCTCCATTAATTCATTAGCATTTGTTTGTATGACAATAATGACCAGAGGCCAAATTAGAATCAGGCCCTGAGTCTGCCAGGATCTGTACAAACACATTGGATAGTCTTACCCCTAAAGAAATTATCTTAACATGTCATAGATGAGCATAATACACAAAGGGAGTGGAAATAAGATCACATTCACAAAAGGTCATCTGTGCCCATAGCTTAAACCATAGCTCTGAATCATCTGACTCCCCACAGCCTTGAATCTGGCAGATACATTTATTGCGACCTCAGCTTCCACAAACCTTGCCGCCATTCCACTTCCATAACAGTGTTCACTAGCTAGTAACTCCTATACACTATTAATAATTAGGCTGTTTCTCAGTTCTTTCCCAGCTTCCTACCCCATGGGAATATTAACAGACTTTGAGATATCAGCACAAATTATTGGATTTTGGTTAGAGGATATTTCTCTTCACCATTGTGGAGTTTACAATAGTGTGTTATTTCATTCACTTAGTTTCTGGATGGGGTATTTGATTTTTCTATTCCTCCCTTCTTTCTCTGACCTGGTTCACCCATCTGCATGATAGGACAGATTCTCATCTGCTGTAAATTACCATTGCTCACTGCCTTCTGTGTAGCTGTATTGATTTATAACTGCTGAGGATCTGAATTAATATGTTTATACCTAAAGAGAGTAAACAGTTTCTGGTTAAAAACATTGGGTAAAGTGAATTATAGGTAATGCCAAATATAATGTTCTAAATATATGAACTAATGTGTGTGGGAGAATAAATTCTCCTGAAAATGAAGTTAGTTGGTTTGATGAGAGACCCTACGGTTCCTTAAGAGAATTTTAATTTAGAGCTGGGTAGAAAATGGTTTTACATCCTGAAAATAGTTTTGAGATTTCAGAATGTAATATAAAAAATCACAAAAATATTTGCAAACAAAAAAATGGTGTGAATAGGACTGATGGAACTATTTTTTATAATGGAAACCACTTCAAGCCAGGAGGTACTATAGCATCCCTCCCTCACTCCTGCTTCCAGCACCTATGGGATAGAGAGGGAAGTGTGTTATTCTGTAGGAAGGTCTCTCCTTTGATTTTTTTTTTTTTTTGACAAGTTTCAACTTTATCCCAGTGCAGAACTGGAAAACTTTCAAAATAGATATGGTAAAAAGCTGAGTAACAAAATTGGGACACAAACTGAAATTTTCGTTTTTGTAATTTTAACTTCTAAAATCTTTTTAAAAATATTTTTCTCAGAACCTGAAGTCAAAAAAGAAGAAAAGACATCAAAACCAGGTAATAGTTTATAAACTTCAATGGGGGATAGATACAGAATATCGGTTCTCACCACATCATTAGTTAGGGGCCAAAGCCAAATTTTTCAGCCCCATGTGCCTAAAGTCAGACTCCTAATTTCGTATTTAAGCACCTGTGGTAAGTGTTCAAAACAGTGTTATTGATTAAGAAGCCCTGGACCCACTTTCAATAGGGTTTATATTCTTAAGTTACTGCGGAGCTTTTGAACATTTTATCTACGATTATTTTCAGTAGGATTTAGTCCAAATCCTACTGGTTACATATTTGTAACCATGCTCAAATGAAAATTGGGGGTATACCTTTAAATTAAGTATATATTTATTTAATAACACTATTTTAAAGTATTTATTTTACTTATACATTGTTTTAGTTATTGTTATTATCATAACAATATGTTAACTTTTTGCCTGTATTAAAATGCAAAATATATACCACAGAATTTCCTAAACCAAGGAGCACAGGCTGTGCTTCAAAGAGCTTCCCATCTTTTTTCCCTCCATTTTACCTTCCTTCTGAAGTGATTATTCTGAAGACTTCATTCTGTGTATGTAACTCAGCATATAAATAAGAGTGAGGAAAGATTGCCTTGTGGTTAAACCTCTACTGTAAGAGTTTATACTCCTGAGCTTTTTCCATCCATGTCATTAATTTACAATATGCCTTTGGACAAGTCATTTAATCTCTCTGAACCTGAGCTTCTGCATGTATAAATATTAATATTTATATATTAGACTTTCCTCCCCAAGGGTAAACAGATTAATGTTTGTAAAGTGCTTTGAGATCCCTCCATGGCAGGCATTCTGTATAACTTGGGTGCAAAATGTTGTTGGTATTATTTATCATTAACTTTAGACATGAAGAATAGCTTTTTTCCCTTATTTCAGCTCCAGTGAAAAGTGAAGGCGAGAAGAAAGGTAAATCAATTAGTTTCTCTTCACTGAAGTTCATTCCAGCTTTCAACTGTTGTAAGAAATGTTTCTTTCATTCAGTGACACATTTGAGATGATTCCCCTCAGCTCATGTGCTGCCATCAAATGGCTTAATCTAGTCCTACTGTGATAACACAATTGTCATTTCATGTTCTGTTGCTTCCTTTTTACTACATGCCCACAGCTCAATATCAGACGCTGCAATTGTTCTGGCTAAGCAGAAGATGAAAGGCTCTTGTTATCATTTTATAATGCAAGAGAGGGGGAAAAACTTTCTATAAACTGTGTACACTGGTTTGATTGTTTACTCTTCACAGAACATGCTCTCCTGAGTTTGTTTCATTTTTCCCTTTAGGACCTCTCTGTAACATGAATATGTGCCAATGTGGGCATTATATTTGATATTTTAGCATTAAGGTCCCAATCCAAAGCATTCTGAAATCATTGGAAAGGCTCCCATTGGGAGATCTTAGATTAGAACATCATGTAACTCTGAGTGTTCTCTAAAATGTTATCTCTTAAATGAACCTGTAACAGCATAAAGTGTATTAGACTGCACCCAGACTACATTATTTTGCAAACAGAGCCTTTGAAAGATAAAGTAGTTTGGACATTTCAGTTAGTACTTTGTTAATAATATTTGGCTATATAAAATGTCTCTATTTGGCTATATACAGCTTTCCTGTTGGGGAAAAATACATTAAAAAAATAACTTTTTGGGACCTAATTTTGGTTTGTTAACCCAGAATAAACCTGGAATAATTCTGTTGAATTCAATTGAATTATTTGGGATTTAAATATGTGTATGTGAGATATTTCTGAAAATCTATGGTGAATTTTTAAAGTATGCTTTTAATAGAATGGGCTTGGCACACCTATTAGTTATATTGCTAAAAATGGAGTTGGTTTCTACTATTCAGCAAGTGATTTTCAATCTTGCTCTTTATCGCTTATGTTATATTTATGTATGGTTATAAATTTAAAGAAAAATGTAGTTTTCATCAGATGAAAGTTGAAATGTTGACTCCATTGAAGTTGATGGCCAAGCTCCCATTGACGTCAAGGGGTCAAGATTTCACTCCATGTGTTTAAATGAACACTGCTGTTCCTTCTGGTTTCCCAAAATAACAGCACTAAATACGTCTCCGGTGGAGTGCACTAATTTGCAACAATCAAGGCACAGAAGATAGCTCAAGGGAGGGGAGTCAGGGAAGAGGCAGAAGCACTAACAACACTTGGTTTTCAGTCATCAGAACACTAGTCGTGGGCACATTCTTGAACTTTTAACAGTCATTGCTAGATTCTGAGCTGAAAGACGGGAATAAGGTAATTGCCTTGTGAAGTAGGAGGCTTGTCTCTGGTTATGAATTTATCATTTAGAAAGAAATGTTAGGGGGATTTGATATTTAGAATCCCTTTTCAACTAGTTTAATATTTCCCCTCTTCGCTTATTTTCCACAGTTTAGTATTCTTTTTCTCTCCCCCACCAGGATATCTCCCCACAGAAATAAGAAAATATGCATTTTTACAGACTATCCTTACCTTTCACATTTCAATTCCTTTTCTAATTTTATATACTAATTCTGTTTATTATTTTCTCTTCTACTCTGTCCTCATATCTTTTACTTCACACATAATTTTGACAGCAAGGGCAGATGGAGAATCTCTCACATAGCAATCTGAGCAAGAGCCTACCTTTTACCAGTGTTGAAGATCAGGTTGAAGAAAAGGCCGAACTTTATCTTTTAAATATGTGTTTTACTTTAGATATTTTTGGAGCCCAGCAAAAGTTTTAGAATGTCAAACAGCTGAGGCAGCTGGGGGAAAAAACAGCAGCAGGGAGAATACAAGCTGTTGTTGCAATTGCCTGCATCACACAAAATTTGTAACCTAAGGAGGTCGGAGGTGTTATTTCCAGCAGGTATTTACTCATCTGTGTGGCTTAAAAGAAACAACCTGGCTCCTGCCATACTTTATGTTCATCTGCTCTGTGATGCATACATGGAGAGTGCTCTGTTTTAGAGGCAACCTCCTACCTATTACCACTACTTTTTGCTTATTTTTATCATTCTCTGAAAATTGCCTTAGGTCAAAAAAAGTAAACCCACATTTTTGACACATTTTAGCCATAGAATTTTGGTCAACATTTGCTAGTTTTACTTAAGGATAATTTTTCCCATAACTTTAAAAATCATAGATGTTCCGAGCATTTAGATTAAAATTGACTGGCTCATTACCTAAAATGTATTATACTACCTACACACTTGAGTTCAATTAGGACTATATCATCTTGCAGGTATGTCACGTTGCAAATATAAACCATACTGTACATGCAGCTTTCTCTAATTATTCCTTTCTCATTTAAATACACACCCTCCATCTCGGAAAGCAAGAATAATGAGACAAGCAGTCATAAAAAATGAAGTGGTGAAGATTGAGTGACACTTTCTAATGAGCATACATGGTGTGTGTAGCATATATCAAATATGAAAGAATGTGAAAGACAGACAAGTGAAGAATTAGGCAGGTGAAAGCTAAAATAAGTCATCTGCACTGCCAAGTATGAGGAATATTTACATGGATTCTTAGGAACACTTTTTGCACATGGATATTGTTTTAGCCACTTCAGTTCAAAAGTAAGGGCTATCTTAGACCTGTGTGACCTGAGCTCTGGAAAATAGACTTAGCTTTGGCTGTGGAGTTCACAGCTGTACTTTGTGACTTATTTTAATGAAAGAGAGTAACTGGATCAGTGAGATGAGGATTTAAATATCAGTTTCTAAAGGGAATGAATCAACACATAATTCAAACCCTTCATATGAAGGAATGTCTTAATTTTCTACTTTGTCCACACTACAGCAGTGTCAATGTAATTTACTTTCCTCTGAGGTTTGAAACTCCTTCCCCACCTCCCTAGCACATAATCAACATCAGCTTAAAATGCCATCTACATCATACTATGTCTGAGGGAGATGCTCTCCCATTGTCATAGCTTCTGCCACTCTTTAATGGGAGAGGCACATTGATGGGAGAGTGCTCTCTGGTCAGCATAGTGTGTTTTGACCAGACATGCTAAATCAACACTGCTACACTGAATCAGTGGTACCAATTTATTGCAATAGCGAAGACAAACCTAACATTCAAATTTCAACAAATAGTCTGGTAGCAATTTAAAGACTAACAAATATGTAGATGATATCATGAGCTGTCAAAGTTTCTCTGATCAAATCTAACAGAGATTGGTAATCTTTGTGAGGTGAATTGCTAGAGAGTTGGTGTATATGAGCTGGATTTGGAGGGGTGTCCAAAAGGTGAAGAGCTCTATATCCATTACCAATCACCTCAACTGTCCCAGTTCCCCTGCAATAGTGGCCAGGATGGTATTTTCAGGTAGATTACTGATGTTTTGAAGTTTCCTCAGGAAGTCAGTGGTGTGGTGGAGGTAGCTTGGAGTGCTGGTAGCATAGGGTCTGAGGAGGGAGTCTATCTGCTACCCAAGATACACAAACCTGGAAATCCCAGATGACCCATCATCTCAAGCATTGGCACACTTACCACAGGATTATCTGGCTTTATCGACTCCCTCCTCAGACCCTATGCTACCAGCACTCCCAGCCACCTCCGCGACACCACTGACTTTCTGAGGAAATTTCAAAACATCAGTAATCTACCTGAAAATACCATCCTGGCCACTATGGACATAGAAGCCCTTTACACCAACATTCCACATGAAGATGTATTACAGGCCAGCAGGAACATCATCCCCGATGACTGCAATGCACACCTGATAATAGAGCTCTGCGACTTTGTACTCACCCACAACTACTTCCGATTCAGAGACAATTTGTATCTTCAAGTCAGCGGCACAGCCATGGGCACCCGCATGACACCACAATATGCCAACATCTTTATGGCTGACCTTGAACAACGTTTCCTCAGCTCCAGCCCCCTAACACCCTTACTCTACTTATGCTACATTGATGACATCTTCATCATATGGACCCATGGAAAAAAGACTCTTGAAGAATTTCACAAGGATTTCAACAACTTCCACTCCACCATCAACCTCAGCCTGGACTCGTCCACACGGCAAATCCACTTCCTTGATACTACAGTACAATTAAATAATGGACAGATTTCCAGCACCCTATACTGGAAACTTAGCGACTGCTACACTTACCTTCATGCCTCCAGCTTCCATCCCAGACATATTTCTCAATCTATTGTATACAGCCAAGCCCTAAGATATAACCGGGTTTGCTCTGATCCCACAGACAGAGACAAACACCTACAAGATCTATATAGAGCATTCCTAAAACTGAAATACCCACCTGGAGAAGTGCAAAAACAGATTGACAGAGCCAAAAATGTACCCAGATATAAACTACTTCAAGACAGACCCAAAAGAGAAAATAACAGAATTCCACTTGTCATTACCTACAGTCCACTACTTAAACCCCTCCAACGTATTATCCACAATCTACAACCTATCTTGGAAAATGATCCCTCACTCTCAGAGGCCTTGGGGGAAAGACCTATTTTCACTTACAGACAACCCCCCAACCTGAAACAAATTATTTCCAGTAACCATGCTACACAGCAACATCATAAGCATCCAGGAACCCACCCCTGCAATCAGCCCCGGTGCCAACTCTGCCCACATATCTATATAAATGAATTCATCACTGGAGCCAATCACATCAACCACCAAATCAGAGGCTCATTTAACTGCACGTCCAGTAATGTGATCTATGCCATCTAATGCCAGCAATGCCTGCAATATGCATTGGACAAACTGGACAGTCCCTACAGAAAAGAATTAATGGACACAAATCAGATATCCGTAAAGGGAACATACAGAAACCTGTTGGTGAACACTTTAACCTACTCGGACATACATTAAGGGACCTCCAAGTTGCTGTTTTGTTACAGACCAACTCCACAAGCCAAATACACAGAGAAGGATTGGAACTACAATTCATTCACAAGTTTAATTCTCATGCTATTGGTTTAAATTGAGATACTGGATGCCTGGGACATTATCAGCCAACTAACCAATGAAGGTGCTAATGGTTCTTTATGTCTGTGTAAAATCTGGTTTTAGTTCTCTTCCTCTCTAATTGCTAACTAATAGTTCTTATCTGCCTCTTTAAACTATCTAGTTTTTAGGTGTTAATAGACTATCTGTTGTTTTCCAATTTTTCTAGTTACATACATACTCAGCTTTCTCTTTGATACTTATCTACCCTCTGCCTCTTTCTGTCCCCTCCCCCCCATTTTTTTCCTTCTTCCCTCCCCACCCTCCTCCTTCCCTCATTTATTTTGTTTCTGGACATCCAACACTGCAGTCATCTGAAGAAGTGAGCTACGCCCACGAAAGCTCATGATACAATCTACATATTTTGTTAGTCTTTAAAGTGCTACTAGACTATTTGTTGTTTTTTTAAGTTTTTCCTGTTACAGACTAACTCGGCTACCCCTCTGAAGCATTCAAATTTCAGTGCATTGGAAGTTGCAGAGTAACTAGGACAGTTGAAGTGATTGGTAATGGATATAGAGGGGTTCCAAATCCAGCTCATATATGCCAACTCTCTAGCAACTCACTTCACAAAGATTACCAATCTCTGTTAGATTTGATCAGAGAAACTTTGACAGAGCTATATTTTGCTGGAATATACAGTTCCATCAGAATTCAAATGCTTCATGGAATTGGATTGGTTTGGCCAACATTGGGCTTGGAAGAAAAACAAAGAGAACATATTCTAGCAAGGTCAAAATGTTCAAAATGAAATGTTTTAATTTTTCATTTTGACATAACTTCTATCAGAGTTTTAAACTTTGTATTAAATTATATATATTATACAAAAATGTGCAAAAGGAAAAAAATCAAATGTTTCATTTTGAACATATTGAATTATTGCTATTACATAATGTAACATACAATTTTTTAAAGAAAATTGAAATCCAAACAAGTTGTTTGAAATGATTTGATATTCAGACAATTTCAAACAAAATTTTTCTTTCATGGAGTATTTCCATTTTTTCATACTCATTCCAAACTAAGCCAAATTTTCTATCCTTCAGACAACAGGATTTCCATCCTTCACACAGTTCTAATTGCAGTCCATTTTATAGTACCCCCATCACTACTTCATTTGTTGACAGTATTCAGGGCTGAATTGGAATGCAGCTGAATCACCTTGCCACATTCACAGTGTTATTTTTCCAGGACTTTGGTGTGCACAATATCAGAATGTTTTATGAAGTCTTGCACTGACAGTTTGCCCTGAACTGTGGCTAGATTGTGTAACCCATATTTACATTGTTGGTGAGCACTTATTCACAGGCGTAGTCCCATTAAAGTCAACAGGAGTACTTGTAGGTGAAATGTATACCTGTGTACTCAAGGCTTGCACAAGCCCTGCGCTCCCCACCATCAGCCCAGTCCCTGAACCTGGCCAGCCGGGGCTCTATGGTCCAGCAATATATGTGGTCCTGATAGACCATGGATGTTGCCAGACCAGAGAGTCATGGATTTTAGAGGTTCAACCTGTAGTGGCTTTTATCCTTTTACAGTACAATTACTTAAGATTAGTGGTGCACACTGATCAATGTATATCATTTAGACATTGGCAAGTGCACTACATTATCCCCTCTTATTATGTGAAAAAAATCAAGATATCCCACAAACTGACAAAGACCCAGCTAAAAATGGATTTTTGACTACTTAGCTCCCATGGGGTACATCTAGACTACAGGCTTTTGTTGACAGAGGCTTTATCAACAGATACTGTCGACAAAGCCTCTGTCGACAAAGAGCGTCTAGAATACAACCAGTTCTGTCGACAAAGCAAGCCGCTTTTTCGACAGAGAGTCTAGATGCTCTCTTTTGAAAAAGCACAGTGTGGATGCAATAGCGTCTTTTGTCGACAGAACTCTGTCAACAAAAGGCGTTATTCCTCGTAGAATGAGGTTTACCACTGTCGACAAAACTGCCGTGTTCTTTCAACTTACTGTCGACAGAACTCGGTGGTAGTGTAGACGCAGGTATAGTTTTGTCGACAAAAGTCCACTTTTGTCAACATAACCCTGTAGTCTAGACACACTCTATGCTGGCTAGATAAATTGAAAGGAAGTCTTCCTGTGATTGAAACAATTGGCCACGACAATATGGGATACGGTACAGTTGAACATGCCAATTTAGTAGTATGACTTAAGCCTCCACTGTATATAGTTTACCACATGTATATTTACTTAACATGCAACACTACTATAAAAAGTAATAGACAGAAAGTTGTAGCCTGATCTGTAGAGTATGTATATACTGATAACGTAAGAATCCTCAGTTATCACTTTGTGGGTTGACAAGTTCTTATCCCAAGATCAGGCCCAGTATCACTTAAATTATTATATATCTGAGGATCGCATATGCACAGTTGCAACACCCACACTATAGGAACCCCTCTATATTTACAAATAGTTTATTAATAAACTTAAGCAAGCAAAGGCAACTCAGATTTAAGCAAATTCTGAGGTAATTCATCTCATTCTGCTATGTGTAATTCTCCCAGGAGAGTGGTTATTTTGTGGGAAGGTCTCTCTCTTGATTTTTTGTTGACAGGTTTCAATTTCATTCCAATGCCAAACTGGATAACTTCCATAATACGAAATAAACTGCAGGACAGAAAAAACATTTCTTCCCTAATGCTAGGTAGTTATGTAGAATTTGCAATGTATATGGGAAATTTACTGAAAAAGCTATAGCCTTCAGTAGAAAGTTCTAATTAACCTCTGTATACTTCACTCTATCTATCTGTAATGTGGGTATAGATAAATAATATCCATTTTATAGAACTGTGAGATACTTGATGAATTAATAACTGAAAATCACTGTTGAGCTACTCAGCATTTTATGAAAAGCACATAAATTATTACAATATAGTATATTATACACTATTATTTATCTTCCCTGAATCAGTGCAGGACTATCACAGTTTTTGGTTGAGAAATGGTATAAAAACAGAGTAACCAAATTAGGACACAAATTGAAATGGCTGAATTTTTGTTTTTATAATTTTAACTTCCAAAATGTTTTTTTTTTTCCTCAGAACCTGAAGTCAAAAAAGAAGACAAGCCAGCAAAGCCAGGTAACGATTAATAGACTCCGATGTGGGATAGATACAGAATATCTATTCTCACCAGATCCTAAATTAGGGGCCAAAGTCAAAATTTTCAATCCCATATGCATAAAGTTAGGCTTCTAATTCTGTATTTAAACACCTAGAATTGAAGTGGTTTAGTGACTGAGCAGCACTGGACCCACTTTCAGTGGGGTTGATGTTCTTAAATTACTTAGGAGCTTTTGAAAATTTTACCCAAAATGACTTTCAGTGGAGCTTAGCCCAAACCTCTGCTAACCATTGGTTACATTTGTGTGACCTAATTAAATTGAAAATTGAGGTTATTCTTCTAAATTAATTAACAAAATGTTATTTGGTAACACCAGTTTGAAATATTTACTCTATTTTATATGTGCTTCATTTTAGTTACTATTATCACAACACGTTAAGCACTTTTTGCTTGTATTAAAATAAAACAGTAATTCATTCAGTCCAAATAACAGACACAGTTTAACTTATGTGATTGCTAAAATAAGAGGCCACCAACTATATAGGACTATGTTTTTATTGATTGTTAGGTATAATATAGGTTCACTGGCATATTTTCAGCATTTTCAACATTATTCTGCTTAACTGTCAATCAGCACGACATATTGAAAGACTCTTAGGCTGTGTCTAGACTACACAGTTCTTCTGGGAAAAGATGTGGTAGCTTTTTCCGCTTCTTTTTTTGGAAGAGGCTTTTCCTACAGTGGGCCAAATGTTGGGGAAAATCCCTTTTTTGGAACATCCCTTCTTCCTCATAAAATGAGGTTTACAGGAATGCCGAAAAAACACGTCTGCTCTTCCAAAAAAAATTCCTTGGACTCTGCAGTCTAGACGTACCCTTACATACTTACCACACATGGTTAATTATCCAAACACATTCCCCCACACGGGAAACTATTACCATATTCCAACATGCAGAAAATACTGCAAGTAAGTGCTTTGAGGAAGACTGAATAGTTAAATACAATTCCAAAATTAATGAGTCTTGGTTTTGACACTTTAAAAAATCCCCTACTTTAACTGTGTGATCTTAATTTTCTAAAATGTGCTTTTGGAAGCTTGCAACTGAAAAAACAGTGGCATTAAAGACCAGTCATTATCCCACTAGGTTACCTCACAATTAATTTGACAAGCAAGATGGGGGGAGGAGGTAATCTCATAAACATGCCACAAAGTAATTAAATGTCAGTATTTCAAATGATATCATATGCATATGTTTTCCCCTGAAGTCCCTCAGCATGTTCTTACTTTCTATAAATGTATGCATTCTCCACATTTTAATAATCTCTATCCCACCTTAATTACATAACATATTGAAGCAACTGCACAAAGGCATGGGCTTTTTTTTTTTTTTACACTTAAGTGAGATTAGTCAATAATAGAGAAGGGTCTGAGCAGTTAAGTTCAGAACCAGATCCAATTTTTTTCCATGGGGCGTGGGTGTCAGATTTTAATTTGATGCATTATAGAGATAACTGTTAGCTATGAAATACAGCTTGAAATATTTATTTCATTTGGGGGGGCTGGTCCGAGCTCAACTCTGAACAATAACAGCACTTGCACACACACATGAGCACCCTGTAAAAGAATGATGCCTTTGACCCCAATGATTTCTGATTTCCTTGGAAGCTGTTTTTTAATATACTTTAGATATGATCTGTGTGGGTTGTATATTGCCTGTTATCTAACAGCAGGAAAATTTCTGGTACATCTAAAGGTCAGGGTTTAATAATTGTATTGAAAGAGTATTCTCTAGGCATCTCAACACACATGCCAAAGTAATGAATACAATGCACATACTTAATCTGCCTTTAGCTGTAATTTCATTCTCTCTAGTTCCATCTATGGAAGATTTGTCCTCCTGGGAGTTTGAGACTTACAGTACTTTAAAGCCATTAACTTTTAATGCCTTCATATGAGATTACTCTGTTTCAGCAAGATCTGCATTTCCCAGTGTTTCTGTTCATCTGACAGACTGAATGTAAGAACTGAAGGAAGATCTGGACCATTATTGCAGTTCCCCACAGGCGTGTAGCTCAGATTTAAGTTAGAGTGGGTCCTCTCAGAAAATATCCCCATGTAGTCTATACCTCTTCTCTACCCTGTTGTTTACATGCATACCAAAGAAGTATCAGAAAGTTTCTATTTTCCTTCATATTTGTGTGGAACAAAGTGCTCCTGAGCTGTATTGTGGGAATACAGCTTAACCCTCACCCAAAAACTAAGGTCAATTCATTCTTTAGTCTGAAATGCCTAGGCTATTTGGAGTGTATATATAAGGCAATCCAAATGGAGATATATTACAATTAGAAATTATATGAAGTCAGATATACTAGAACTGGCTTTGTTGCTCCTCTACTGTAGTTATAGGATGGAAAAAACAATACCTTTATTTGAGCACTCTGTTTTCTATTTTTGATTTACTGTAGCTTAATGCCCTGGAAAACCTAACAGCATTTATTAGTTATAATGTTAAACTAGATCTTCTTTAAGGAGATGTGCCTTTATCAGTGCACCAAGTCATCATAGTTATTCAGAAGAGTGATGGTGAAACTCTGCTCCATGGATCTTTCTAGCAGCACACAGGCCTACCAGAATAAGCAGAAAGTAAGAAGAGGGATGGTCTAGTGGTCACAAGGCTAGCCTTGACTTGGAAGACCTATGTTCAATTTACTACTTCACCACAGACTTTCAGAGTGACTTTGGACACGTGCTGGCATTCCCAATTTTAATACAAAATTAAAACTTCCTTCGCTCACAGGGGAAGCTATGAAAATAATTACCTTGAAAACTGTGTTGAGATACTATATTAAGGGGAACCATTTGAGTACCTAAGACAGAATTTGTGAGGAAGGTTGAAAGGCCAGTCTATGTTCAGGAGAGCTATTTTATTAGGTAATTTTGGTGGGGAGGGGGGGGGATAATTCAGTCCACAGGGTTTTTTGTTTGTCTACTCTGTTAACCACCATGCTGTTTCCCTCTTGTCTGTGTTCCTTCCATTGAGTTCCTATTGTCCATTGGGATGTGAAAGGTTAACTGGTAAGCATCACCCTTAATAGGTCATGATTACCAGTTCTAGTTAACTGGTGGGGGCTGGAGCAGCTCCCCACCGCCACATGCAGGGGGTTGCTCCATCACCTGTCTGTGGCAAGTCTGGGTGCATCACAGGCAGAGGCTCAGGCCAGGCTGGAGCAGCCCCTGTCTGTAGTGAGAGTTGGCGGGTGGAAGGCCAGCCACCCTCCCTTTTAATTGGTTAGCCGATTAAACATCACATTTAACCAGTTAACCAATTTAACAGGTTTATATATCTCTAATTGCCCAGGGGCTATTAGAGCAATCTTCACTGATATAGTGAAGTGCAAGACAAGAAAGGCATGACCTCCTCTTTTTTCAATCAACTTGCTGCTTTTAATTTACTTTGGGGGGGTTATAATTTTACTACATGCATAGCAGAATCAGTCTCCCCGCTGCTTAACAGGCATCTACTTTCTTAAGGCCTGCCAGGGCTCAGAAGAGAGCAATTTATTATGATGGATCAAGTCCACAAATCTTGAAAACTGGGAAAATGGCACATTGCTTTCAATCAGGAGGCAATAACTTTATGAGAGTGGGTAAATTGGTCAAGGACAGGGTGAAAATTCCTGATGAATTCCATTCTAAAGCTTTTTTTTGTTTTCAAATCTGTTTAGTCTGAGATGTACTGAAACAGGCCAAATAACACTAATCTCGTTTTTCTGCTGGTTTGTTGATAACACATGTATTTCACAATCTGAAACACCCTGTACCAACAAGGACAAAGCTGTTTCATCCAACTTTAAATTAAAACTGTATTGAAGATTAAGCAAAATCATGTGACACATTTTAACTCGTGCTGCTCCCTGAAGTAGTTCCTTGGAAATTTAAAAGGAGCAAAGCACAAAGCAGAGAGACACTTAGACCCTATTCAATAAAGCAGTTTAGTACGTGCTTAAATTCCTGTGAAGGCATTACAACTTCAGCACATGCTTAACATTAGGCATGTGCTTTTGTGGAGAGGGATGGATTTAATTGAATGCTTAAATGATTTCCTACTTAGTACATCAGAGAAAAAAAGGTATACAAATTCCACATTTTTTTAAAAAAATTTCCGCTTTGTTTTGGACTTTACATATTCTGAAACAAAATATTTGATTTGGATGAGGTGGGGTTTTTTGTTTGTTTGTTTGTTTGTTTGTTTGTTTTGGTGGTAAATCTTCATTTAATATTCTTTTACAGTGGTTTTAGAAGCCCAAAAGGTGAAAGACACTAAAGTAGTCCTTCATCCTGCTGCTGAAGGTATGCCTTCACTTTTTATTTTAACATTTCTATCACATTTTGAAGAGAGAATCTGTTTAAACACTTGACGATAGGTTCTAACACTCTAACTCATGCTGAATAGTTCCTTACTCTCTAAGTAGGCCTTCTGAAGTCAACAGGAGTTCTTGTGGAGTAGAACTTCTTCTATGTAACATACATAAAGGGGACAAAAGTTAGCCTTTTTATGCCTCAAAGTATCATGTGCAAATTCTAGGGAACAAGTTCTGCCTTTGGATGTCACAAAGAGATTCTGGTTGATTTCAGTTTCCCTTTGGGCCTTTTCTTGTAATGTATTTATGGACAAATGTCATGGTAGAGTGAGTTTCAGGTGCAATCCAAATCGCAGTAAAGCCAATTGGAGTCCTTGCTGTGTAACTTGTTTATTATATATATTTAACTGTGCAATCAAGGACAATGTTTCTCAAGCTATAAAACATTTTTGTATTATTTTTGTTACCACTTAGTACAATAAATGGTTCTAGAATTACATCTGTTTAATTAATAATAAATTATTTTCTTGTAATGCATGTTCACACTCACTTGCTCACACCCAAAAATGTTCACTGTCTGAATAGTAAACAACATGTCAAGTTTTCCATCTAGATGACAGTAATCAGTAAGCCTGTTTTGCTTTTAGCCTTACCAATTTATGGTTCAATAAACTGAAGGAATCCTCTTCTCAATCTTATCTGAAGCTAATTTACAGGAATATGCTGTGTATAATTAATACCCTTCTTGGCATTCAGAAGAGCAAGCAAGATTCAAACATAATTTGAATTAAATATAAAAATAGTAACGGGTGAAACTACCAAGTCTGGTTACCAAGAATAATTTTGGACACCACACAAGAAATTTGAGAACCATCTTATTTGGGGATAAAATCTAGATAGTTTACTGATTAAATTAGTTGAGCTCCAGTTACTTGAATGAAGTGCCACCTGTTTACACCACATCCAAGTTTGGGCCTCTATTTCGTTCTCTGCATTATTTAGACTTGAAATATGGTAGGTATATGATTTATGTAAGGTCAGGTGCTGCCACCTTTACTCACATAGAGCAGTACTTTGTTCCACAGATAGTCTTATTAATTTCAATATGACTGCTTCCAGAGTAGACTACTACTTAGTATACTACTCAGTAGAAAGAAAGAAAGCGTAATGTGGCTCCTAGTCTTTTAACCATGGGCTTAATTAATTTCAATGGTATATTTCTGAATATCTTGTCATGACACTGATATTTAATGGTGATCTTCCTTCTGTCCCATTTTTATAAAAGCTGGGGAAATTATCCAGGAGACATTCTGATATTTAATTTGTTTTTATCCCTGTGATGGGACAGATACCCAGCCCAGTCAGGAGCCCTCTTATAACAGTCAGCCTCAACCTGGCACAGCTGTGAGGTTTGTCAAGTCAGGAGATGGGTCCTGCTCAGGGCAAGGTGGCTCTGTAAAAGATCAGGACTGCAATTCAGAACGCCTCTGCCACTAGACAAAGGAGAAGCTGACCAGGCATGTTCCTTGGCCACATAGGTCCTCGCAGAAAAGGAGAAGGGCTGGTATTTTTTTTTCTTCCCTATGGCCTAGCACTCTGAATTTTTGTGAGTTGCAGACGTATACTGATTTAATTTCATCCTGCAAAAGGTAGATGGCCTGAACAACACAGTTGGAGGTCTGTGGTCTAGATTCTGAGACAGGAGCAGTGCCCAGCCTTTCCCTAAGGAGAGATATAATCTTCCATACTCCAAAATCAGGAGGAAATGTCAGAATATAAATGTTTGTATGGAAAAGAAAGTTCTGAAAATTTTTCAATTGAGAGACATCAAAATGCCTTATTTCACTTTGATTTAACATTAATTTGTGATAACCTGAGCTGCTTTAAGTGCTGAAATGCATTGTGAGTTGTAGTCAATTTGCCTCATTGCCTCAGGCTTCTCTGTAGGCCAGGTTGCATAATTGGACTTCATCGCCCAGGATGCACCATGGCCATGAGACTCCTATGATGCACTATGGTAGTTCAGCCAGAGGGAAAACTACAGTGAATCATGGAAGGTAGAGTCCGGCCAAGGAGCATGGGTTATAGAGGAGAATGATGGTGTGAAGCACCTGAATTACAACTTCCCGAGACACCATAACAGCATAATAGACTAATGTCCAATTGACCCATGTAATTTTTCATTAGGTTTGATTCTGGTAAACTTGACCCCAATGTAAATATTTTGTTTTGATTTTTCCCAGACCAAAATTGAAACACTTCAGCATAATCAGAATTTTCTCGTGTAAAATTTCAGTTTTGCAAAAACTGCATTTTCTGTCAAATAACATTGAGATGGAAAATTCCTGTCCAATCTAATTAATATTTAGTGTTTGATGAGAGAGAGGCATGACCCTAAGGTTAAAGTCTTGGATTCGGGAATTTAAAAATTCAAATTCCATTCTGGCCGTGGTTCCCTCTGGCTTTGGGTAAGTGGCGTTGCCATTTTCTATTCATAACATGTGGACAAGGATAAAGTTACCTACCTCACTCTGGAGAGACAGATTCTGATCTTGACATGGAAGTCCGATGTGAATTGAAGCAAATTATTTAACCTCTCTGTCTCCATTCTTCCATGTGTAAAATGGAAATTATATTTTCTTCACAGAAGTGTAAAGACTTAATTCTTAATGTCTGAAAATAACTTGAGAACTTTAAATAGACTATACCGTAATAAATAATTATTAGTGAGATTATAGACTTGGTCAAATAATGTCCATCATTATTGATGAATTTCAAGAGTTCAAGAGTTCTTAAACCAGTATTTGTATTTCATTTGCTTATCTGTAACAATTATTTATTTATTTATTTATTTATTACAGTGTTTAAATGCTATCTTGTTAGACTTGTGCAGGCCATTATTTCAGCTCTAGAAATAAATATTTTAAACTGGCACTTGCTATAAATTTAATTTGCTCAATTAAAATTCATAGCTGGGAAGGAATTTCTTGTTGGTTGGCTGTTTGGTTGGTTGGTTTGCTTTGTTTTTTTTGTTTTTTTTTGGGTTGTTTTTTTAACACCACACAGTATGAGTTCCCCCTTAAGAGGTCTAATGTGTTATCTATAATCTTGAAATATGGTAGGATTTATCTAAAGCTTATTGTGTACTGAAAACTGATTCTTTTTCTCTTTGCAGGCAAAAAAGTCGAGGCCAAACTACCAAGTATGTTGCTAATGTAACAGAATAAGAGATACACAGCAAGCATCTTCAGTTTGTAGTAAAAAGACTACAGTTTAATACTGCAGGGGCCAAATGTTTTAATAAGTGAATTCCACGGCCATGACAAATGGGGCCATAGGAGTACTGCTATCTTCCCTCACCAACATATTACTACTATTCCTTCACATTGTTGATTCCACCCTTGCCACCACTTAGGCCAGGGTCTACACTAGACCTGGAAGGTCAGCTTAAGGTATGCAACTCCAGCTATGTATTGTTGGCTTACCTTAAGCTGAACTTGGTGGCATTTCACAGTGGGAGGCCAACAGGAGGAAACCCTCCTAGCAGCTTCCCTTACTCCTCATGACTGAGGGGAATACAAATGCCAACTGGAGCTGCCTTCAGCATTCACTTTACAGGTCTATACTAGACCTTCTAAAATAATCAAATGCCAGAACTTCCGTCTCCGGTGCATGAGTGACACGTCCCCAGTGTTCTTATCCTACATTCCCTCTTAGCACAACACGATCCATTGTTTCTGTTGTTATCTGTGTATTGGCCCCTGTTGCTGTCTCTTTTAATCCAGGGTAACAACAGCAGGCATAAGTGGAGAATGGGTGATTGCAAAATAGCTGCTCTGTGAAGGAAAGAAGTCCACACATTTTTTATTTCTTTTGGTATTTCTCTCTGAGGGTGAAAAACAACTGCAGAGGTGGTTTTTTTCCACACTGAAAACATGCATTTTTCCCCACCCCCTGAGTCCTGCATGTTGTCCTGCCAATCATAATAAGGGGGCAAGTTCTTACTTGGTGTAAGCTGAAGTAGCTCCATTTAAACTTGCTGAGGATCTGGCTACATGTTTCATTAGACTCCTTGTTGGGACTTGCTCTGCAGCTTGCTTTGCTGATCTACTTAACAGAAGCATTGTTTTCCCCTACCTAATTGTTGCTGTGGACTGCAGCATATAACCTAACAAGCGGGGAGGCCAAAACTTACATAATATTTTATATTTTCCTACGAGGATGTGATGCATGGACCAATGTATCAGCAATCTTTCCTTGTGCTCTCTTGAATGGTATGCAGGCATCTGATGACCCTATGGCTTTGTTCTTTGGGAAACATTTTTGCAATTTAGTGAGGATAATTCAAAGCATCAGTGATTCAGAGTGAAATCAAGGAGGCAGAATGAATCACCTGCAGCCATTGCTATACCCCTTTGTAGAATGAAATTTAATGACTCCCCTCCCCAAACCCTACAGCTAGCTAGCAGTGTAATTGGCATAGAGCTGGGTAAATAAAGGATTTTTGGGTTCATTGGAAATTCTGAAATAAAATTGAAAGTTGAATCAAAAACAAATAATTTTGGAATTTTTGGCAGATCAAACAGTTGACAGTTTTTGTTTAGATTTTGACCATTTAAAATGTTTTTAAATAAAAATAAAGGGCATTTCAAAATAAAAAGTTATTTCAAAGTTTTAAAAGCCCATTTTGAAAATTCTGAGTCAAAATATTTTGAATTTTCAGACTATTTTTTTTGTTTTATTCAACTGAAAAAACAGGCGAAATGGACATGAATTCATGAAATGTTTTGGTGTTGCCATATCTGCATTTCTTCCCCGCACCAAAAAAGAAAAATTTGCACAAAAATTTTTGCTCATGTCTAAACTGCCACCAATTTAGAATTGTTCATGAGCTGCTAGAGTGGGTGTCATCAGTTCTAAGGGAATTTTACAGGAGCCTAATTTTGACTGCCTTGCATAGCTCTTCATAATTGGCCTAAAAAGAGTTGTAAGGAGCTATACAGTCATGACAGTGCTCTACTTTTCAGTTTTTGCAAATATTATAGTATTTGTAAACAGTATGCTGACTGTTTTATAGACTATCAATGCTTTGTGTTATTGATTCAAATAGAACAAACTCATTAAAACATACATTATAGTGACATACATATTAAAATATATTTCTCTTTTTTCTAGCTACAGTTGTAAAACCTCATGAACACAGTAAGTATAATATGGATGGAGAAAGTTATATTTGCAAGAGGATGGCATCCTCACATGTTGCTTGTCAGAGCAGAGATATAAGTGTAGAAAATGAGTGAGATGGAAGTCCAAGGTGATCTTTTAGATTTATACTGGTATAACAGAAGTCAGAAACTTGCACAGCAATTATGGCACCAACTGTTATACATTTTCCTCTGATTTTGGACTGCAATGTCTCTTCATATTTCAGCTATAAATGGAAATACTGTAATATAGGCTAATATGTAATCTCGGACTTATGGTTCTTCTTATTTGCAGAGCATCAATCTACTAAACAAGAAAAAGCTGTTCCCCCTGCAAAATCAGGTAATTTTTTGTGTTCAGTTTCAATGTTCCTATATGGGTCCTTTCTAATAGGAGTTTTATGTATTATACAGGACTGGGAGGAGGGGTCTTCTGTTAGTTCAGGGAAGGGTTTTGTTTTGTTTTGGGGGTGAGGTTTGTTTGCAACATTCAACTAGGAAAATTGACTTCCCACAGGTCCAGATTTCAATGCCTTGTTCCTAATGGTGACTTGTAGTTCCCACAGGTAGTCCTGGCAGTGGAACAATTTATGGGAATCTCCTCTCCAGTGGGAGTAAGGTGCTTATAACCTGACCCTTAATAACCCAAAGATAAATATTTGAAATTTCCCCCATCTGAGCTTTTCCCCAACACAATCAGTTGTTACCGACAATGGCCCAAGTCCAAAAGAGGACAGGATATAGTACTATGTGAAGAGCACCAACATACAGTCTATGAATCATTTACAGACAAGGAGTTCAGTTATGGATCAATTGTGTGTTGATGATGTGCACTGGGGTGATTCATGAATTTCATCCATTGTGAGTACCACAGTGAGCCAGATTGTAAATCCCTTTCCTCTCACTGGGCTGCAGCTTCTGAAACCCCCCTGAAACAACAAGGTTATTCACAGTCCTGCCATGGAAACCTGTTAAGATGATTATTTGATAGAAAATTCAGCTGTTTGGTGCTAGGTTAAGCTGCTTCTGAATAGTCTTATTGTATGCAATAGGCACTGAAACATCAGATATTTGGGTCTCATTGATCTTGTTTGACAGTACTCCTGTTATCATGGGGACTAGCTTTACATAAAAACAAATGCTTCTTGAATCAGATCACTAATATATTTTTTACAAACATGCATTCCTTCAGCTTCAGACAAATAGGTCTTTCTCACCTACTTGTCTAAACACACATTTTTGTTGTGGTTTTGAGAGTTTCACTGGAAATCTTCATTCTTTGAATATTAGTTTCCCCATCTCCCTTGTATAACAGTGGAGCAAGCTAGTAGATTTAGAATGTCATAAATATGCATAGGATTCCCCTGCAAGAGTCCACTGCATCGAGCAACTGGTGATATTTAGAAATCTTCTATTGCTGCCTTCTTAGAGGGAAAGGGCAGTCAATGAGTCTCATCCTAGTCTTTGAACATTCAAAATCTGCTTTTCACCTCATAGTCCCTTATTTGTTTACTGATACTGGGGACTCTGTGCCATATTTTGTGAAGCCAGTGCAAGGAGGTATAAAATGTTTTCCTTCACCATTCTGGTCCTGAATCTTGTGATTGTCCTAAGACAATGTTGCCACTATCCTCTCATGAATGGACAGCTTTAAGAATCTACCTTTGACTTAACCTGCCACCCACTTGGTAAATTGGTAATGAGGTCATTACAGCCTCTTTCCAATGTTGCAACCTTCCCCTTTGACAGAATATTCACCTGTCAAGACTTCTATCAGAGTCGGTATGGCAGGTCTATGCACCAGCATAGATCCTGAGCTGAGTCTGGCCTAAGAAAATAGCAGCAAGCTCCTAGGGTAGCTGAATTAGCACATCACTGTAAGTGGACTCTGCCGAGGCAGTCTCTTGCCCTTAGCAATGAAAACCATCCAGTTCCAGTTCACCACACACTGATAGAAGGTTAGAGGCTTTCTCTTGGCTGCTCTGTTGCATGTAACACATTCAGTCAGCATGAATACTTGCCCTCTGAGCACAGTGAAATCTGCACTGACTTAATGATCAGCCATAGTTCCCCCAGATGTCAGTATATAGTTCTACTTCTGAACATGGTGGTTCTTGAATATCACACAGCCAATATCACCATCTTGTTGTGAGGCTGTTATGTTGGGATGGTCAAAAGCTAGCAGAATTATTAACTAAACTAAAGCCCCTGGAATTTAAATACTTAATGATAGCAGTGGGTTGTTGAATTTGGTTTGTATAAGAGATCTTTTCTCAGGCGATTCAGGTCTACTTTGGAAGAGGGTGGCTGTTTGTTTGGTGACTAAAATGACTTACTTATTTGAAAGCATCAGTTGTTCTTCATCTCACTGTGTGTCAGTGAGTGCTCTAGAAGACTGAATGATTTTAAAAAATCTAATTTTGTCCAAGGGAGCTGCCTCTTTTTTCACTTTGATTCACAGAAGTTTTATTATGTAACTCCTATCATTCATGCCACCAAACTTAGAAGTACTGCAAGACTGAGGAATCATCAGATCTAGAGAAAAGATATTAACCTACAAAGGGAAAAAAATTAAATTCCGCTAAATCAATCAAATTCATCCATGGTATAATTATGTTGAAATCAAAATCAATTTGACCTTCATATTTTTTACATTTAAAACTGCATCGGAACAAGGAAGAATATTAATAATGGGAGGCCATCAAAACAAGCATTGTGTGGAGGAAGAAAATTCTGCTTCATGAAAAATTCTAAGGCTGTGTCTACATTGGCACCCTTTTCCGGAAAAGGGATGCTAATGAGACAAGTCGGAATTGCAAATGCAGCAGGGATTTAAATTTTCCCCGCGGCATTTGCATGAACATGGCTGCCGCTTTTTTCTGTCTCGGGGCTTTGACAGAAAAAAGCGCCAGTCTAGACGCGGCTCTTGCAGAAAATAAAGCCTTTTCCGGAAGATCTCTTATTCCTGATTTTAAGAGGAATAAGGGATCTTCCGGAAAAGGCTTTATTTTCCGCAAGAGCTGCGTCTAGACTAGCGCTTTTTTCCGTCAAAGCCCCGAGCCGAAAAAGCGGCAGCCATGTTATGCAAATGCCACGGGGAAAATTTAAATCCCCGCTGCATTTGCAATTCCGACTTGTCTCATTAGCATCCCTTTTCCGGAAAAGGGTGCCAATGTAGACACAGCCTAGGAGTCTGAAATTTGACTTCACTCCTAAACAGAATGAAATGTGAATATCTGAAAGTCATTCTATGAAAGAAGCGTTCTTTATTTATGAACCAAAAGATTTTACTTTGACAACATATTTTTAATGTATGTTATAAACATATCAATACAATGCAAAATGTTTAAAAATGGGTACAAACGTAATTTCAAAATGAAAAATCAAAATATTTCATTCAAAAAAAGTTAAATGGGACACTTTGAAATGCAGAACTATTACCCCAACATGGATTTTTTACTAACTCAGCATGACTTCATTCATTGTTTTGATTTCAATGGTACTACATACCCAGATAGAAAATAGTTCCATCTAAGTTTTTCCACATCTCTATTCAAATATTTGGGGAATGTGTTAGGTTTAGGTATGCACCCAGATATTCAAAGACTTACCTATCCCAGTTCCTCTATCTTCCTACCTGGTTTCACTCAATGCTTAGAGATGCAAGTAAAAGGGTTATTCAGCCACCTCTTAAAAATCTGACTGGACATGAGAAGAAGGACTGCATCCCTAATGGAAATCTGCCACCAGATGAGCAGATCCATAAGATCAGGAGAACTAGGTTAAGGACATCTGGTAGGTGGGTGAATATCGGAGAGGGGTCCTCACTCTTAACAAATCATATCAAACCTACATGATGATTTGCCTGTTATCTCATTGTTTGCTTGTTTATCTATATATCTATGGCCTCTTATGGTGTGCCTCTACTTCAAGTGTAAACTGTTTAGGGCAAGAACTGTAGTTTGGTTCTGTTTCTACAGTGCATAGTGCAATGGGGTTCTGGTCCATGATTGGGCCTTCCAAGCACTATAATAATACAAATAACAAACAATAATGGTTTGATTTGTGGGCACTCTGTTGTTGTTGTTACCAGAACAGTTTACACTAAAGTTTTATTTCACATGCCTATCTAATGAAAACTTAATTCAGTGAGACTATTTGCCAAGTGGGGATTCAAACATGGTGTTCTGTTCTCCCATATTAGGAGAGAAACCTGGAAATTTGTATAGTTCTGTCCTTTGGCTTATGCTGACTTCTCTGCACATGTTGCAAAAGCACCTGAATACATAGCACTGTCACAACCATAGTCTTAGTATAATCGAAGCTGAGCTAACCTCAGGAAATTCCAACATACAAGCATATTTTAAAAGCTGTCCTCCCTTTGGGAAGAGTCAGGATATAGTGAAACATTCATGGACAAAAATTTTTGTGAGACTTCCTTCATAACAATGGAAAGCAAAAACCATTCAATTTAAGGCTCACGTAAGCACTGAGACTTTGGAGCATTTGGATAAGCTCCAAACCTTTTGAGGTTCACTCAGCACTAACCCATTTGATGCTACAGTGCCCACTTTAAAGTCATCTAGACCTTTCTTTGCTTTATAGGTATATGAAACTGTTAATATACAAACCCTAGATAAATGGAAATACAATGGCATTAAAATAGGAACATTTTAGAATTTAGCTGACGTGAAAAAGAGATGCTTTATCTAAAATAGCTGCTTCTTCAAATTCCTGGCTGTGCCCAAATAGTCCTGTCAGTTTCAGAAGTAGCTGTGAGATGGCATTGAGTCACTTTTGGTGCACAGCTCTCATATTAATCTGACAATCACATTGTAAGGAAAAATATAGCTCAGAAATAAAAAAAACCTAAATCGAATGTAAATGAATAAAATGACTAACTACTTTGTGTCTGCTGAAAAGTTTCACCGTTCCGTTCTGGATCTTCTTTGTTTTACGTCACTAGTTAATAAGAATGCATATCCTACAGTGCTACAATAAAAGTGATGCTAAAGGAATGGGTTTATTTTCTTATTTTGTGGCTTGTGTAAAATATGATGTATTTAGAAATATATTGTTTATTATACACCTATGCTAACATCACATGAATGTATATTTTTATACCTTTCCTTAATATAGAGGAAAAAATGAAACAAGAAAAGACAGCTCCCACTGAAAAATTAGGTAAGAGAAGGGTCATCCTTTGTAGATTTGTGTGTTTTTCTAATACTGTACACAATTCACATTTATGTACTAAATTTAGATGATAGTTATTAATCTGAATCATTTTGAAATATGTAAACTGATGGCTTGTAAAACCAGAAAGTCCCCATGGCAGTACCTCTTTAGGAAGCTGCTTTGTAATTCATAGTTAATCAGGTATAACTGACATGGATTGTAAGCTTTTTAGGATCCATGATTGAGTCTCCTAGGTGCAATAACAAAACAAATAATAGGCATAATAGTAAATTCTCTGGCATAAAATGTTTTGTGCATATTTTTATTGCACAATTCCTGTGCATTATTTGAATATGCCTCTTAGGGTATGTCTACACTACAGAGTTTTTTTCAGAAAAATGGTAGTTTTCAAAAAAAAAACCTTCAGTTACATCCACACTGCAATCTCATTTTTTCGGGAAAAAATCAAAAGAACTGAGGGGTTTTTCCGACATTGGTAAACCTCTTTCTATGAGGAAGAAGCCTTTTTCCGAAAGAGCTCTTTCAGAAAAAGACGTGTGTGGATGGGGAAGAGGGGATTCTTTTGCAAGAAGAGGGAAGAGGAAAAAGCACAGGTTCCCTGGTGGCCATTCTTCCCATAGTAATCACAGCTTACAAGAAAGATAGCGTCCATTCAGTGTGGACACTATCTGTCGAAAAAGCAGATCACTTTTTCAATGTGATTTCACAGTGTGGACACTGTCTTTTGGAAGAAGTTTTTTCAGAAGATCTCCTCCGGAAAAGCTTCTTCCGAAAGAAGCCTGAGTCTAGACATAGCCTAATTTAGTGTATGATCTTCCTTGCAAATTAGATACCCATTGAAATAGTGTATATTTGAAAAGAGTTGCTTTCTTTAAATAGTACTTGTTAGTTATATTGTTTGTCTTTATCTTTTGCCAGGAATTTGCATGACAATGGTACTATAAAACAAAGTGATGAAACATAACATCAGGCTTGCATATCTTGTAAAAATATTGTTTTATACAAATATACTATCGCAAAGTAAAGTTCAAAACAGTTTAACTTGTATCAGTCTGATAATAGCTTTGGCAGAATTGCCAAACACAAAATCTCAGTATTTTCAAATGGAATATTTGACACTCAAATCATATCTACAAGTAATATTAAATAAGTTAGCTACCCGGGATGCTTAAAAATGAGCTAGCTTAAAAATAATAGCATTCTTGTATTTTTAGCCATTTCTACAATTAAATTCAAGCTATTTTTAATATTCATACAAGGCTCATTTCTGACTTCTGACCAAACTACCACAAAACAATTCTTTTTGCATTATATCTGGGTATGGTTGGAAACAGGAGTGTCAGAAAGGTCATGGCAGGGCTGCTTTTTATGAAATTTCCAATCCAGTTTCAGACTTAAACATTTCAGATAGTCTGGATAATCTTCACTGATCAAAACCAAATCTGACCTCCATCATTTTAGTTTGGCCAGTTACTACTAGCTATAGAGATAGTGTGTGTTATTCCACAAGATATGCATAAGAGACCTGACTCTCTTTATATTACATATGTACAACCACCTGTTGACAGCTGTGGAATTACTCCTGATTTACATTGTCAGAAGAGGAAAATTAGGCCTATTATACTCAGTTGAATATACTCAGTGTGATAGCATGATGATGATATACATTTATTTAATAATGATTTTCAGTAGGAACCCAGTGTCATTTACAAATATAGGTAAGGCACCTGTCTGTATCCTTAGGTGCCTAAATTCCTTCTTAATCTGCCCCATAGTAAGGTTACTTATACCTTTTTATATGTGAAAGGAATGTGATGTTTCAGCTAAGAATGAGTGAGGAAGGAATATACAAAATGGAAGGAACAATGTTAGTAAGCAAAAATGTTTATAGTGTATTTCTTCATTCTTTATCCCTAAAATATTATATTTTTACCTTCTTTTATCCTTTGTAGTCAAATCAAAGCCAGCAAGTACGTGGTATAAACCTTGAGAAGGCTAAATCCTGTAATATAGTTGGATGTGTGATGGTTTTTAACAAAAATTTTGTATTGGTAATCCTTTTAGTTTTTGCTTAAAACTACTTTCTCTCTTTCCCAGCAATCCTAATCTCTCTGCTATTACTTTTATTTAACATACTTGTTTGTGTTTCCTAACTGGCAGTCCATTCAGTTCCATAACAAACTGCTTTAGCACAGAATTCATTTCGTTCCCTCCCATATCACAAATTTCAGTGCAGAAATAAATAAAGGAGTAGGACACTTTTAAAATGTCGTTGTTAACAATCACCTGGGACTGAATGAACACTGTTGGTCAAGTAAACAAAAAGGGGAAAAAACATATTAAAACATTCTGCGAAATTTAGCTCTCCCTCAAATGGGGTTGGGGGGGTACAAGTAAACATGAAATGTGTCCCAGTAACTATAAGAGGGATATTTTTAAAAGTCAGAATATTTAGCTAGTGTCTGAGCAAATGGAGGTTACTGCATGGTAAGTTTGCTGACTTTCTATGCCCTTCTTTTCTTCAACACATACAGGTGGACTGCAAAGCTGAAGTAAAAATTTGAGTACATCATAAAAGTATTCCCACCCCAAATTTGCATTGTGTGTGTATGAAAGGAGGGTTCACACAGCACAAAACTGAGTTTAAATTCATTGTTTATATTCAAGGTTTCCTGTGTGAAATCCCTGCCACTTCCTGGTTTTCTAGGCATTTCCCAGAATGCATCATTCTGTGGAATCACCATTAAACATGGAACTCCTGGGAATCTTAATGGGGATGGGACAGAGGCATTTAGCACTGATTTCTGGGATTAGCTATTTTTTTTTATTTTAACTTTTCAGTTCACCTTTAAGCATTGCTACTTGCTGAGGTATTTTGTTTTTTGTTGTTGTTATTTTGTTTTTTGTTTGTTTATTTTTGTTGTTGTTTTTTTTACAATGTTGTGGACATTAGAGAGGGAAACAGTGGCCAACATAGCACTCACCTGATCTTTCTTCTCTAAAAATTGCTATGGCCCCTAGTTGTTTGCAGTTGGCCTAGATACCTGTACTACCATAATATAAGAGCTTAGGGCTGCTTCAGCTTTTCCTTTCCTTTCTTCTCCATCACAACATATAGAATTCATATGCCCTGGGATGTATTCTGAACTTTTGGAGTTCATCTTAAGTATCTAACTTGCAAACAAATGCTTGGTAAAAGAGGTAAACTTGCAAGTGCCCATTGATCCCCAGAGATATGTGTCAGTCCCCAAAATACTTCAGTCATCCACTTATTTGTGATCTGTGCTACTGATTTAAGGGTAGACTATATTCACAGGACTGAATTTATACTATAAAAAATTACCTCCTTGTTCATTTTGGGGCATATGCTTTGAATCTACATCTTGCAGCGTTTTTTTATCCCTTGAAATATGTGCATAACTTTTGGTAGCATTAATAGCACTTATATGTGTGCATCATGGGGAGACTTGACACCTTTGTGCAATATTACTTGTCACTACTATGCTGCAGACTTCCTAGTGAATAGGCTGTTAGAGGATAGTAATTTGGCTTTTTTCCACAATAACAGCATGTACAGTATAAGAAAAATGTTTACTCTTGAAGAAAACATACACACAATGCTTACTACTATTAAAAATGCATCACTGACTTAGCTGTTTCATGCTGCTGTTTTTATATAGAGCATGAAACTGTCAGACATGAAAAAGAAGTTCCACAAACAAAATCAGGTAAGCTTTACTGTTATGTTCAGTTATCCCTACATGTAAAATGGCTGTATACATAAAACTCATAATAAAACTGCGTATGACAAATGCCAAAATGTAGGAGTTTATAGTATTGTTAAACTTTTTGCAGAATACTGTGACCTTGAAGCCATTACAAATCTCTAGAATTCCCATGTCAATTTTTTCAGTTGTATAAAGACAATTTCCTGCTTCCTTGACTCCATTCTTGTCAAGAAAGTTGTCAGCAGAGTTTGACCCATAATCTGAAAGAGTTTCTTTTGAATACTTTCACCCATAAATTATTTTTTCTATCATTCTGCTATTCATTTGGATTTCATTGAGCTCCTGCATGGTTCAAATTCTCAGGACCAGGGACAGTTCCATTTTCCTCCAGCGTAGTTATCTCCCTAGACTAGCATTTTATATGTTAGCTTGTTCAGTCCACCACATTGGACTATCTATTTTTCATTTTGCTAAATACTCTTGGGGTATGTCTACACTAGCCACCCTAGTTCGAACTAGGGTGGCTAATGTAGTCATTCGAACTTGCAAATGAAGCCCGGGATTAAAATATCCTGGGCTTTATTTGCATGTTTCCGAGCGCCACCATTTTTAAATGCCCGGTAGTTCGAACTCCGTGCCCGCGGCTAACCGCGACACGGGCTAGGTAGTTCGAACTAAAGCCTCTAATTCGGACTACCGTTATTCCTCATTGCAGGAGAAGTAATGGTAGTCTGAATTAGGGGCTTTAGTTTGAACTACCTGCCGTGCGTGTAACCACAGGCACGGAGTTCGAACTACCGGGCATTTAAAAATGGCGGCGCTGGGAACTATGCAAATAAAGCCCGGGATATTTTAATCCCAGGCTTCATTTGCAAGTTCGAATGACTACATTAGCCACCCTAGTTCGAACTAGGGTTGCTAGTGTAGACATACCCTTGGATATTACCATTACAGTAATAATCTACCATTACAGTAGTATGAACTTTCTCGTGTGCAATGCATTTACTGCAGCAGTGTAAAGGAGAACAGTTCAATTTCACGGCAAAGTGATGACCACTGCAATAAAAGAGGTCATCTGCTCTGGCCTACAATGTAAAAGAAACAAAAAACAGGACTATGTAGCACTTTAAAGACTAACAAGATGGTTTATTAGGTGATGAGCTTTCGTGGGCCAGACCCACTTCCTCAGATCAAATTGTGGAAGAAAATAGGCACGACCATATATACCAAAGGGATACAATCAAAAAAAAGTGAACACATATAGAAAGGACAATTCAAATTTCAGAACAGAGAGGATAAGGGGAGGTAAATGTCTGTGAGCTAATGATATTAGAGGTGATAATTGGGAAGCTATCTTTGTAATGGGTAAGGTAATTAGGGTCTTTGTTAAGACCCGGCGTAAAGTGTCAAATTTAAGCATGAATGACAGTTCAGGTTTCTCTCTCAAGCCTGGTGTGAAAATGTCTTTGAAGCAGTATGCAGGTAATCAAGTCATTGAGACAATGCCCTTTCTGGTTGAAATGGCAAGAAACTGTTTTTCTTTGTGATACTGTCTGATATCCGTTTTGTGTGCACTGATTCTTTGGCGAAGCGTCTGAGGCGTTTGTCAATGTACATAGCAGATGGACACTGTCGGCACATGATGATATAGATTATATTTCTGGATGAGCAGGAATATGTGTTCTTGATCTTATAACTGAATTGGTTAGGTCAATAATGGTGTCAGCGAGTAAATATGTGGACAAAGCTGGCAGCAGGGTTTGTTGCAGGAAGGTCCCAGGGTTGGCACTAGTGCCAGCCTGGGACCTTCCTTGCAACAAACCCGTGCCAGCTTGTCACATATTTACTCTGCTGACACCATTGGAACCTAACCAATTCGTTATAAGATCAGAACATATTCCTGCTCATCAGAAATATAATCTATATCATCATGTGCGACAGTGTCCACCTGCTATGTACATTGACAAGCGTCTCAGACGCTCGCCAAAATCAGTGCACACAAACATTTCAACCAGAAAGGGCATTGTCTCAATGACTTGATTACCTGCATACTGCTTCAAAGACATTTTCACACCAGGCTTGAGAGAGAAACCTCTGAACTGTCATTCATGCTTAAATTTGACACTTTACGCCGGGTCTTAACAAAGACCCTAATTACCTTACCCATTACAAAGATAGCTTCCCCAATTATCTCCTCTAATATCATTAGCTCACAGACATTTACCTCCCCCCCCCTCTTATCCCCTCTCTGTTCTGAAATTTGAATTGTCCTTTCTATATGTGTTCACTTTTTTTTGATTGTATCTCTTTGGTATATATGGTCGTGACAATTTTCTTCCACAATTTGATCTGAGGAAGTGGGTCTGGCCCACGAAAGCTCATCACCTAATAAACCATCTTGTTAGTCTTTAAAGTGCTACATAGTCCTGTTTTTTGTTTCAGCTAAACTAGACTAACACGGCTACATCTCTATTAATGTAAAGTAAGTTATGTTGATATAAGGGGGCTGTTGTTAATAATTATGTTTAATTCTTACATAGCACATTTTATCTTTCTCAAAGTGATTATTGTCATTGTTACTATTGTAACTAACAATGTTGTAACTAAAAATGCTTAATTATATATGAGAATGAATAAAGCAAGCTTTGGCCTGAAAAATATTGTGTCAGCCTTCTCCATACATTTCCATTCTGAACTTTATTCTTCCCTCTTTTACTTCTCAGCTAGACCAAAAGTAACTGCAAGTATGTGCCACAGACATTTTCTACTGAATATAAACCTGCCCTTAATGCATGATGCCTTGGATTGGGTTTTCATTTTTGCTATTTTGTCATGCTAGTGAATGTTATTTTCATTTCTAAAAGTGTCTGTATTGTAGATTTTGTTCATTCTGCCTAAAAAGCAAATGAGCCAAAGCTACTGGTGGTGTAATATTGTGAAATTGCAACAATAAGATAAGCTAATTTGTCATTACTTTTTATATAAGTAAAGTAAATTATATTAGTAGCATAATGAGGTGAGTATGCTTACAGATCAATTTTGTGAAATTATAGATTAATTAGAATAATTAAATAGTGTTTAGCATAATAGAAATAGAAGAACATATTATATAGTTTATTTTGTTCTGTTTGGAAATAGTTTATGTAGTGTATTAAGCAGGCAAGTCTTCTAGCCTTTTTAACAGCCTATAATTTTTATATCTAAGGTCTGGTCTACACTAAAAGGAAAAGTTGTCTTAAGATATGTAAATCCAACTACATTAATTGTGTAGCTGGAATCAAAGTATCTTAAATTGTTTTTTTGGCACCGTCCACTCGTTGGGAAATCGATGGGGGCATATGCTCCCATTGAACCCTTACTCCTTGTGAGGAGCAGGACTCCTGGTGCTGAGGGGAGTGCCTGATCAGTTCGAATTAGCATGTCTTCAGTAGACCCACTAATTCGAACCCAGAAAAACGAATGCGGCAGCTTCGAGCTTCTCTGTAGTGTAGACAAGCCCTAACAGAATAAAATACCCAATTAAAATGAAGAAAATAATATAAGATCATGATGTTTAAGTGAGTTTCAAGAGAAATTAGACAACACATACAGAATGAATCTTCCTTGCACTCCAGAAATTCTCCTTGTTGAGGACCATGGTTGCTTTTGTTGCATAGAGAAGGATTGGATTTGTGTTGATTATAATGTGAAATCAGATGTTACATACTGCACATTGGGTTAAAACATCAATAATACTTTTAATAAAGATCAGTGTTTATGAAATATGACAATTAATTTATCAATACCTTGTCAGATAAATGATCAGAAAGGTCTTTGGAACAGGATCTGTCTTTGTTACGTGTTTGTACAGTGGCTAGCACAATCGGGCCTTGGCCTCTTGTTTCTACTGTAACACAAATACGTATATTAATGAAAATAATATAAAATTATAAAAGGTAAATCCTGAGAGTTATTGACCTCCATCAACTCACACTGAAGTCAGCAGGTGGCAGCAGCCCCTCAGCACTAGGGCTGGGAGAAAAATTACCTTTGAAACTATTTTGTGACAAAAACCATTGTCAACAAAACAGATGCTTAAGGAAAAGGATCTGTTTTCTGTAGGAAAATTACACATTTTAATTAAAAATAAATCACCCAAAGCCTAGGAGTTTTAGCATTTTGGCAAAAAAAAATTAATCAGAATGATACAACACTTTAATTTTGGTGTGTGAAACAATCAAAATGTTTCATTTTTGCTTAATTTGACATTAGACCAGATTCTTCTGAGCTACTCCAGTGTCTCATGGGACTTGTAGTTTGAGAAACTGATGACCTTATTCTTTTTTGTGAGTGGACTCCCCATCCAGAATACATCTCCCATGATGCAATGAGGCTAGGGAACATTCTTTGTGCACCTGGCAGCTAGGAAAGAGGGAAGACTGAGCTGCATTATGATAAATGTTACCAAAGCATATGCTGCTTTGACACATGTCATTGCCAAACAGTAGCCAAGATGTATCAATATTACTTTTGTGGGAATATATGTGCAAACATCCTTGAATCTGCAAGTTGTTACCTGAAATGATCATATAGATCTAGATAAATACTTTCTAACTTAAAAAAATCACCAAACAGATGCTCAGCAGCGTACGTCTATATCTTTATCTACAATTTATACCCTGATTCAGTAATCAAAGTATCCAGTACCCTGTGTAGCTCTAGTTAAAAGACTTTCTGGATCGGTATTATAGTTCATCCTCGTTTATATGAATATATTTTGTCTTTAACTGATCTTTTCATCAAGGAAGAACATTTATTCTGAATAGGGGCTGACAAATCTTACTATTAACAATAGCTTTACTAATTAATTTATATGTGCATTGTAGTAACAAAGAGATAAAACTTATGTAAATCAGTTTGCACCGTCCACTGGATATTGAGTTATCAATAGCTTTCTGAGATTGTGTGTAGCACAACTATATGCTAAAAACATATGCATATTTTGATTTAAATTTCTTTTCAATTTGTACTGAATATTATCTGAAAGGCAGGCCAGAAACAGAAATAAAAACTAAGTCTGAAGTACTCCCAAATTGTCTATGTACATTTTAATAGTAATCAACCAAAATTAATTATCATCTGGCTATTAAAATAAATAGTAAAGCATCCAATTTTCATTATCTCCAGTTTAGTGTGAAACAGTGTCTGTGTTGACAGTTGGTCATTTGTCAAATCAGAAGCTTTAATCAAATCTAAAATACAGTTCCTGCATACTGATTACTTTAAAGCCTGTCAAATTAAATCGGTTACCTTGAACAGAAAACAAAGCTGATGTTATTTTTCTTAAATAAGAACAAAATATTTAATTATATGACATGCTAACATACAGTGGGAGAAACATTTAGTGTGGAATTTTTAAAAGATCTCAGTATTGGCCCTTCACTGCCCCTACTGCGAATAAAATAAATAATAGTATTATTCAGTAATAAAAAGTATAAAGTTAGGTACAATTTCTTTCAATGTTTTCCACTGGTTTTAATCCCTAAGCATTTCTGCCTTGGTGAAGATAAGGGAGAAGCAGACAAGAGACTCTAAAACTTCTTAACGTTTTCCTCCCCAAATCTGGGCCAACCAGAGAGTGAGATAGTCTCCAGTTCAACAGCCAAAGGAGAGATGTAGTCTGGCTGCAGAAAATGGACAACAGGAGATAATTGGGGCACGAGGTGCCCAAAGTACAGCATTTATAGGGTACCATGTAGCATTTTCTATGTTGTCATAATTATTATTAATGAGATTAAAACAAAGTCCACATTTTCCTAGAAAATGGACAACTTTTATAAAAAAAGTTTGTGCAGTTGAAAATGCAACTTCCTATCAAAAACAGTTTTGATGAAAAATGTTTGGCCCGCTCTGTTTATAATACAGAGGGTCACCAGATGAAGCATAGCATTTTCAGCTGAAGCCAAAAAGTGATAGTTCACCCAAAGTGGAATCTGAAGAAAAGTTTATCTCTATCCCTGCAAACTGAACCAATCCAGTTCCGTACTGTTCTAGTCAAAAGGGATTATGTTTCTGTCTGGCCCCTGGGATAAAATGAATATTCATGAAAAAGAGGGGAAAAGAAATGTTTTCATTTTCCAGGCACCAAGTCTTAAACAGTGTAAATTCAGTCCCAGGTTTACAATGGCATCGTGGCATTAGGTCCACAATTAAAAGGGTCTGCAGCACTTGGATTGTAGCCCCTTCCTCATGTTACTACTCACTCCTCTTAACCCCCTTCCTCCTGCTCATTCCTCTCTGCTCCTCCCCTTCAGCAAGCAATGGGAGGGGCCCCGAGGGGAAGAGGAGGGGAGGCGGAGCCTGGGGGTGAAGCGTGGGTAAGCTCTCAGAGGAAAGAGGCTGAGCAGAGGCAGGACCTCAGACATAGTGTGGGCAGTGCAGGGGGGCAGGGCCACAGATCAGGCACCAAAGCCCACAGCAGATTAATTTGTCTTTATATAAATTGGAGCTATGTTGAAATTACACCAACTGAGGAGCTGGCCTACTGTATCTGTTGTGTATTTGTTTGCAGCAGTGCCTACAGACCACAAGTGATTGTTCAAGATGCTCCAAATCGCTTACAGTCTAAAACGACGAGGTTTGGGGGCACAAAAGAGGGAGAGGTGAAGTCCTAGCACAGACAGCAGGTCAATGTCAGAGCTCTTAATTAGGATACATAGCTGGTAGGACAGCAGGGGTAAAAGCTTAAATTTGCATTACAGAAAAAAAAAATATGTTAGGCAGGTAGAACCTTGAGCGCTTATCTGACAAGAACCCTATTTAAATACTCACTTGTATGAAAAGCTTTCATTGGCATGGTAGCTGCATGTTGGATTATAGCACTTCAAAGGGTAGAACTGTTAGATTTCTGTGTATATGTTCAGGGCATGGACTCATTTATTTCCAAATTAATGTCCCATGGGAACAGTTGCAGTTGAAAGTAAAGTTCTTTCAAAACTATCAACTTCTAAAAATAAAATAACCTGAATTTCTTCCTTGTTTTTTTCTTTCTTGTTGTTTTCCTAAAGAACCAGCATCTGAAATGACAGTAGCAGGTAAATATTATACTTCTCAAATATCTAGGAGAAAGGACTAGTTGTATGCAGTGTTGTAGCCATATTGGTCTCAGGATATTAGAGACAAGGCAGGTGAGATAATATCAGAGAGGCTACCCTTCAAGCTACTCAGAGCTTTTCAGGTCTGGGAAAGGTTCTAAAAATTTGTCTACACTATGCAGCTTTCAGCAACATGGCTGTGTCACTATAGCCAGGCAGCGTAGATGCAATTTGTCAGCTCTTTTGCTGACAAAATACTTCTACCAGATGAGGTAATGTCTTTTATTGGACCAATTTCTGTGAGATCACTCTTGCTGACAATGGAACTTGTTGTCAGCAAAACTTTTGTCTTTTTTTTAACAGCCCTGATTGACAAAAGTTTCATCATTCCATTGCTAGTGAAGACATAGCCTAAGAGTGTCACAACTAAATGGGCGATTGCACTGATAGTTGAGCATAAATAGTTAGCATGGATTTAAGGGACAGTTTAAGGTGAAGTGCCCCATTTACACTTCTGTACTCACAGAGAAATAAGGAGGTCAGTCTGGTACAGATTGTTATAATAAGCCACAAATCCAGTGTTTTCATTAAGACCATGTTTTTTTAGTATGTAGCAAAGAAAACCAATGGAACATATACTCACTAAACATGTGTAACCAAATCCTTGGCTGGTGCAATCTGGCATAGCTCCACTGAAATTATTAGTGCTATGCCGATTTTCAGCTGTTAAAAATCTGGCCTGATGAACTGATTATTTTGTGTTCAGTGTATTTATTTATTTTTAAGTGTGTGTTTGGGTGAGCTAGACAGAGGTGATTAGCATTAAGCCAGCTTGTGTTAATCAGATGGCACGCACACCAAGAGATACTGAATCCTTATTACAGTTGGTTGGATCATATGGAGTGAAAATGAACAGTTCTGAGGCATACTGCCAGATCTCTGCTGTACTCAACAGGGGATATTAGAATGGTTCAGATGCCTGCAGTTATCCACCTTAGTTAATTTCAGTGTGTCTTAGATAACTCGCTGTATTCTGGGGGATTGGAAAAGGAATGCTGAAAAAGGGCATAAACATATATCAATCTAAGACAAGTATGTGTGTTTGGTGTAAGGCTTAATAAAAAAAGAATATAATGTTGTAGATCTATAGTCTGTTGAAATGTGCAAAATTTATCCCAGCTGCAAATTTAGGAACATTTATAGTTACACACCAGAGATCAGTTTGCTTTAGGTGTCCAGAATAGAATCCCCAAGTGATAATGGCCTTAATTAATATTTCCTTGCAAATCTTTCTAGCAAAGAAAAAAATAGAAAAGGCTGCAAAAGAAAGAGAAGGTAAGAGCTGACTATTTGAGAAGTGTGTGTGTGTAATGTAAGATCACTACAGTAGTAATCTCATTGTCCTGCTTCTGAACATTACAGTTCTTATTATTGTTATTTGAAACAATTTCTGAAAGGTTTGTCCCAGTTCCAGCTAAAGAGTGACCTTGATAAACTGATTGTTGCAAAGTTAAATTGCCCCTCCCTAAACTCTTATATTTCTTTCCGCTTTGTAGAAAAAACAGAGAAGAAACATCTCAAAGAGAGAAAAGCCAAAGGTAATAAAGGCAAGAGAAATTCTGCAAGTAGTAATTAAAATGAGAACATCACATTTTACGGTGATTGGAATGGAGAGCTGTATTAGCCTTCTAATATGCGTGGGAATTTAGAGTTGCACATGAAGACAAAGTAACTCAGCATATAGGCCCTGTGTATATGAGACAGAGGGATGAAATCAGCTCCTCCTGTAGCCTGGATGTAGGCTGCAATGTGGCCCTCCACAGCTGGTATGTTAGCCTGTCTGCAGGATTCCTAGACACTCTATCTACATAGGAGTGTAGTGGTTTCTTCCTGGTCTGCCATAATGCTGTGTGCTGGGACAGCATATCTGGAGCTAGTGCAGATTCCATCTCCTCAGTGTGTGGGATATTTTGAATTGCTGACCTGTATATTTTGTGATGACTGCATTCACAGTTTGAGATAATTATCATTTGTGTGAAACATTTCCTGGTCACATTCATGCTGACTAAGCTGTTTGAGCTCCACAGTTTCAACCCAATGCTGGCTTATTTTCCGCAGAGTCATTTGAAGTTGCTATGATGGTTTATGTGATGCCCACTAAAATAATTAGTAGCACTGGAAAAGCAGAATAAGGTACTGAAAGGTATAAAACCACATATATGGAGAGCAATCTCTGGATCTTCATGCTGGTTAAACAGAAATCATTTTTATAGAAGTGCAGATCTGTGAGGTCCATCATATCTGTTCACACTGATCCCCAAAATCAGAGGGAGACATGTCTACGCAAAATGATTGAGTGTACATTTTGAGGATTAAAATAGTCCGTTTGAAGATAGCTATTAGTAATATTTTGAAGCGAGTTTGTTCAACTAACAACCAGAGACACATTTTTCCTTTAAAAGGGTTTGTTTGCAAAATGCACTTTTATCTGTGTTAACCAGCTCTATCAATTGTGTGTTTTTATTTAAATGATAAAACTGCATTGCTTATCTAATATGTTTCTTTAACAGTCCCGACAGTAAAAGAAATTCTAAAACAGCACAACCTGACAACAGGTAATCAATATTTCGTCTTACATTTTTAAAGAGACCCCAAACCTGCAAGCTCTTAATGTGCATAACTCTCATTAAAATCAATGAGAATTTCACAAGGGATGAACCAACAAAAGCAGGCCCATATTTGTGCATTTGTGGATTGCTGTATTTGGACTGCTGGATTGCTATATCTTTGTCCTTAACCCAAACATATTTTCATCTTGTATCTCAGGATGGGGATCTATGCCTCTAAAACAAACAATGAAAGAAGAGTGGGATGCAATTACAATGCCTTGTTGTGTAAGCTCTTTGGGACAGAAACCAACATTTTATTCTTAGTTTGTATACCACCACCTCATACCATGGGATCCAAGACCATGGTGTGGGATCACAAGTGCTGTGATAGTATAAATCATCAATTGATTCAACTCGTGGGCAGATGCTTAACTGCTGTAACTCAGTGCATAAGAGTTTACTGAAGTTACACTGATTCATGTCAGCTGCCGATAGCACCTTTAATCTCACTACGGAATAATATCTGTGTAAAGGAAAGAATGTGAAGGCAAATGCACTTTGAATTGTACTTTGTGGACTTCAATGAAGTTGCCCCACAATAACCACAAACAGTATTTGTCTTAACTTGTTTCAAACAGTCGAGCTTAAATATTTTTAATTATAACAAAATGTGCGAGACAAGTGAACACAAAACAAAAACAAGGAAATGCAAAACAAACTAAACAAAAAATAGAAAATAAACTAATAGCAAGCATACAGATTGTTGGCATATTTCCTCTTGACTACTTGCAGGCTTAAAATGAAACACTAGCATAAATGATTTGCTGCCTCAGGATTGATCTGCTTTCATATAAGAATATATCTGCTCTTCTTTTATTGGGAATGGTGAGTCCTGGGCTCAACAAATAGAGGGCAAGTCCTGCTAATTCTGTAGTCCAATAAGAGATACAGAAATTCAGAGACTTAATCTGTGTTGCAAAACAGGCCTCATTATTTTATGCTCAATTTTGGAGCTCAATGAGTTAATATAGGTAGTGTTCATGATCATAGAATCATAGAACTGGAAGTGATCTCGAGAGGTCATCAAGTTCAGTCCTTTGCCCTCATGGCAGGACCAAGCACCATCTGCATCATCCCTGATAGATATTTATCTAACCTGCTCTTAAATATCCCCAATGATGGAGCTTCCACAACCTTCTTAGGCAATTTATTCCAGTGTTTAACCACCCTGACAGAAAGTTTTTCCTAACGTCCAACCTAAACCTCCCCTGCTGCAATTTAAGACCATTGCTTCTTGTCCTAATAATGCTGCCAGTTATGAAGGTTGTCTGACACTTTCCTTTATAAGACTCTGTTTTCAGTTGCTAATAACTTCACCAAACTATAACTGGTTGGGTTGAAATTTTTCATGCCCCATATCTGCTTCAGCTTATATTTTTATGAAAAATTTCAGCCAAAGCGGTTCAACCATTTCTGAGAATGTGGATAGGGAAATACACTGTTTTGCCCATGTTGAATTCTTTGAAAAGCTTTTGTATCTCCGTGCCTTTGAGGCAGGACTTGAAATTTGACACGGAGCATGAGTCTTGTGTCAGGGATGTTTCTGCCATCTAAGTGAAAATCCACCCAAATTTGGCCCAGTTGTAAGTGTTTGGAGGAAAAATAGAGTTCACACATGTTCAGCAGAAACTCCTTGGATGTTAGAAACTAAATTCCCAGAAGTTTCTGTCCACACTGAACATTCTTTAGCTCGGAGCTGAGCAGGACTTCCTTGCAATTACAGTTCTTAGCTCTGCTGTGGGCTGTGCTGGATCCAACAATGGAGACTAGGAGCTGAAATGGGGGAGACTGGGACTCTCTTGGCAAAGAAACTAGGAGTGGGAACTGGGCAAGAAGGCCTGGGAGCCAGTCAGTGGGAGAGAGGAAATACTAAGGTTTGATAAAGAACTGGGATTAACTAGGCAAAGACTAGAAAAGGAGACAAGGAGGAAATGGTGAGTAACAATGATGGCTTGTCTACAGAATTCTGCAGTTCAGACTGCAAGGGTAGGAATGGTGAGCACACGAACGTGCTTCATTCTAACTGCCCATACGGACATAGCTGGTGTAAACTAAAAGGCACCTAGTACACATTAACGTTGTTCTGTTTGAAAGAGGACTACATTAACTTGACCTAGGTACCTTTTAACTGGCACCAGCAGCATCTACATCGGGCATTTAGAACCTAAAGTTTCAGGTCATTCTGCAATTCACCCGCTCCCCCCCCCCCGCATAGTCTGCTCTGTGACACAGTGTAGACGGAGTTTAAGACTGAATGAGGAACCCAGGCAAGGAGAGGGGACTTGGAGTCAGTGAAGATGATGAAAGGGCTGGGGGCAGTGGGAAGCTGAAACAGATGGGATTAGATGCTGAGTGAGAGAAACTGACACTGGCCAAGCTGAGAAACTGGGACTGGTAGCAAACTGGGATGGCGAGTCTAGAGGAGTGCAACTAGGACTTTCTGTGCAGGGAGACAGGGACTGGGATGAGAAATCTGAGGAGTGGAGACTGGGTCAGGACAGGTGAAAGAATGGCATGAGGAGCCATTGTTGGGAAAGAGCTAGGTTCGAGATCAGAACCGGTTGGATGGAATGAGCTAGAAGGGTTCATTCCATACCACAGCCTGGAATGGAGCCAAGATCCCTGAGTCTCCTCATTTTTCTCCTGCCAGCAAATATCTGTGAAAGCCACTGAGTCTCATCCCCATCTAGTGCAGGACCACACACCATGGTTTCTGGTTACTGTTATCAATTACTCCATTAACTCCAACGGCAAAAGCCTTGTGTGGTGGCTATAAGGCTCAACACCTCTTATGGGCGTCAAGATGATGCCGCATGGTAGAATTTTCTTCAGTTTGCTTTCTTAAAAACCTAGGGAATTACATCTCTTCAAAAAATCTGTTACAAGAACATTATTAAGACAGCAAAATGAAGCATTCTAAAGTTAGGAAATGCTAGAATTAAAGTTGGGTTTGCAATGCTTATTCAGCTCACTCATAGATATGCATTATGATACAGTCTTTAATTATATGATCACATACTAATGTTTGGACAGGACTCCTGCCTCCCAAACTATGGTCCGGGAGTGAATCAGGGTTGCATAGTGAAGGAGAATGTTTCATGTAGGACCCTCATTTGTTGCAGATATTGGAAGGGAGTTGGTGAATAAGGAAGGAGCTTGCAAGAATAGAAGGAACAGTCTCGTGATTGGGACAGTTGAATGCTGCCCCGGAGAACTGGTTTCTGTCACTGCCTCAGCCACCGAGTTCCTGTGTGATGCTGCACAAGTCACTTAAATTAAATTTTTCTCAGGTTGTTAGTAATTGTGTGTTCCTCATTCTCTGGGTGCCTGAGATGTAGAGGTTTGATTTGCAAAAAGGCTGAGTGCTCACAGATGTAATTGTAATGAATGGTAGCTGCGCTTTGAACAGATGAGGTGCTATATAATGCTAAGTACTCTGAAAACTTGGATTGGGCATGGAAAAACTAGTGGAAATTTGACTTTAATCTCTCCATGCCTCAGATCCCCATCATTTCCACAGAGGTATGTGAAAAAGTTGATTAATTGTGGAAGACTTAAATACTATAGTGATGAGCTCTATAGAAAAACACACAATGAATTAATATGGTCTGAAAGCATGCAGTCACACAGCAAACACGTAAGGGAGAAATAAAATATTGATTAGTTGAGCAGCATCCTTTCTCTGCACTAAATGAGGCATGTGTCCTGACAAAGGCATGGGTCCTGTAGGAAAAAAAGTATGTAAGTAATTAAAGACTGCATCATAATGCAGGCACACAAGAGGGACAAATTAAGGTTGGCCAAGCAACCTTAATTCTGACACTTTCTAACTTTGGCTTTGCATAAGTCTTATTCTTTTAACACACACACACACACGTGGTATATGTATATGTGTGTGTATAGATATATATATATAATATCAATGATTTTTTTTTATTTCTAATATCTTATAAAACCAAACCACAAGATTCAGCAGGAAGAAAATCATTTCCTTAAAAGGGAAAATACTGCAAATTCAAGATAAAAGACCTGTTAACCCTAAAAAATCCCTAGACTTGGAACCATGGTCACAGACCTCACTTAGGAAAAAATCATATTGACTATGGATTATGCACAGGTTATTTATCACAATTGCTTCTTCTAGTAATCACTTTGGTTTATGTGATAGATCTGTTTAGTTACATGATATTGATGATCCCTGATTGGATAAACCTAGCCCTTAAAGAGTTCTCAGGATGGCTGTGCAAGTATATTTCCATGAATAGTCATGCAAACAGATACTCAAGTATTAGACAGTCTCTTTCCACTGTTTTTGTGAACAAAAATGTTGGCATATTTTCAAATAACAAATAAAAGGTTTCATAAATAATGTTAAAGTGAATTATAGTCAAACATTTATCAACTCTATATTTCAGCATTAGCTACACTCTAAAGATTTAAAATCTGAGACTAAATTTATGATACTGTAATGAATGTGTGCTTCAATTCTTCTTCCTGTGTATTTCCAGTTGAACCTGATGCATTATGCACAGTCTATTAAATACTAATACTTTATACTGGAATAATCAAAGCTGAAAAGTATTTAAGCATTCTGAGATAATCTCAAAAATTAAATAAGAAATCTTCTCTTGGCTTCTAAAGCTCGAACAGAATAGTTTCACATTCTTAGATTTGGATTTGAATCTTTCATCTGGCTTTAGATATTATAAGGCAATCAGATAAAGAGCAATAAGCAATTTTAAAATCTGTATGTATCTTGAATTTTAAAACATTTTTATATACAAGGATTAAAGTGCAATCCTTCCAAGGAAAATGCAATATTGATACTTGCAGTAGACAATAATTTATATTCCTTAGTAAACCTGTACATCAGTTATTTTAACAATTACATATCACTGGATATGGGCCTGCCTAAATTGCAAATATGATCTTCCATAAAGTTCAGAAATATTTGGCTCTGTAGTTTTTGCTCACACTAAAATAGAAACGGGCACATGAGGGTGAGTTCAGACACACATCTAGGGCCAAACACTACTGAAAACCAAGGATCGGCCAATTCCCAGTTTGTCGCTGGGACTATATAATTTATTTTGTCTGCTCTGTAAGTATTTGCATTTACAATTGCATTTAGAAAGTTAAACAACTGTATAGGTGATATAGGGAACTACAATTATAACTACATATAGCATATATATGTGTATATATAGCATATATAGTTATTAAAGTGGTGCAATATTCAGACTAAGACAATTTAAATGATCACTAAGCATGACAGAAAAATCCTTTACACAAACAAACTAGACTACCATCTCTATTAAAGGAAGCATTTTTCAAATAGATTTATCCTTTTCTCCTGCCATGGTAGATAGCAGTAATTTATCAGATATTTTCTTACATAAAAAGGATTAATTCAATCACATTATCAGCAGAAGATATTCAAGGGTACATAGTAATCACTTGAAGAACTCAGCAATTTCAACAGATGAATTCATTATGAGTCTGTACAAACATGTCGAGATTGACAGTTACTATTAAGTTATTTTATTGTCTTGCATTCAGTGTCTACATGTCATATTTTTTTCTCTTACAGAGAAGATTTCTAAAGCTGCAAAAACAGCAAGTAAGTTCTATTTAGTGTTCTAGCCATTTGTAAGACCATCTTTGATGTTCGGATGACATATACAACTTGTCAGTGCTGGAGTGTATACAATTTTTCAAAAGTTGTTGTTAATTCTGACACACTGACAAGGAATGGGTCTTTTTTCCTCCCTCCCCTGACACCATTAAAGGTTTACAGGGGAATGTTACATACTGTATTAAATTTAATATTGAACTTTTCTACCACAGACAAGAGTAATGTGCCACAAAAGAAAATTTAAACTAACTTAGAGAGGGACAACACCAAGATAAATAGCTCTCAACTGTGAAAACTCACCTATTGAAACTCCAGGGTTATATCTTTCACTCTCATTCTCACCTGTTGTATGACAGACTATTTGTATGTTGCAACTTTGTGATTGATTTAGTGTCCTGGCAGTAGCTTCTTCTCATAGCCCCATCCCTTTTATATATAAAAAATCCGTTTCTGGGATCCATCTTCTGACTTTGATAACTTAACTGCAACCTGATGAGTATTGAAGCTTAACAAAAATATTGAGGAAAAAAAACATGACTTCTCAAAAAAACTAAATAATATTTCTCTTAGTGATATGTGTCAGTGACAGTTGAGATCCACAGAGCAAGAACATATTCAAAATCACTTATATTAAGGATTCCCTAGTTTCTTTTCTCACCAAAATTCATCATTAAGTCACTAATATTATTCTTCACTTTTTGGACCTAAAGAGTTCACACCTTTTCCTAGAAAGTAATGAAATGAGCTCAGACTTTGAGGTGTGTTAAGGTTTGATACTTAAGACCTGTACCACTCATATAACATATCTAAGAATCTTTGACTGTTACAATATTTTGTACTTCATATGAGCTGTGAATAGCAAAAAGATATCAGTGCTCTTTAGTTACTTTGTGTTAGTAATTCCATTTTTCTCAGGTTATTCTCTGTGAAACCATTTTGGGAACTAAGGCCATGTCTATACTTATACTCCCAGAGATCGATATATGAAAGTACAACAAAAGAACAAGAAGTTAATTATCAACCCTGACTTGAGTAGGCTCATTAACACTTCGTAAAGTAATTTTTTTCACTTTCATATATATACCTCTGGCTCTGTGATTTCCACTCGAATTCATCTGATGAAGTGGGTTTTACCCACAAAAGCTTATGCCCTAATAAATCTGTTAGCTTCTACGGTGCCATAGAACTCCTCACTGGTTTTGCTTAAACCCTGTGTTAAACTTCAGGATGGTCACTGCTTAGATGCGCGCAGTCAGATTGGTACCATTAGCTCCAACTGCAATGAGGCCCAAGTTTGAATCCCCACTTTGGATGTAGGGTCTTGACTCCAAATTTCCCCATTTCCAGGTGAGTGCCATAAACACTGACCTATTGGCTATTCTAAGGCAGAGCTTGCTCAAACTCTTATGCTATAACTGTTACACCATGCATAAATCTTTAGTCACTGAAGCTGAGACTGAAACACACTTGTGCCTTTTCCAGGGGAGTGGGGTACAGTAACTATTAATCATTCCCACTCTTTCTTTCTAGCCCAATGACTATTCCAAGTATTTTGCTTCCATAGGAGAGATTCAGTGTGACTCACTGTAGAATAGCCAATTCTCTTGTGTTTAGGGCACTCATCAAAGATAGTCCTACATCCCAGGTGAGTGCCCTTACCTTAAGGCTTTTGGGCAGTAAGTCCACCCTTTCCTCTCTCTTGTGAATAGCTCCTAGATCCTTTTGTGATTCTAGCCAGAAAAATTGAAATATTTCATTTTGATAATGTGCATATTATTCAGTCTGATAATTCTGAAGGTTTTTCCTTTTTTCTTTTTTTTTTTAAGTTCAAACAATTCTCAGAAACATTTTGTGAATTTGTTAATTTCAATCAACATTATCAGAATTTTTCAGCCAAAAAAACAGCCCCCAAACAAAATTAATCTTCACTCACATGTAAAAGCAGTAACATAGCATCAACCACACCCTCAACTTGATTGTTTCTAGGATTCCGTTATGGACATTCTCTGTCCTAGCTCGATAGTTCATACTGTCCCAACAAGGTACCCCCAGCCTGCTTTATAGCATAGCCAGAGTGAATTGAACCAGTTTGCCAGCACAACTCAGTACTGGTGACTTGGAATTTTAACATAGGCTATATCTATACTACAGCATAGATTGACACTCTGAGATCAATCCCCCAGTGGTCAATTTAATGGGTCTAGTGAAGACCTGCCAAATTGACCACCGATTAGTCTCCAGCTGAGTATGTCCTGGATAAGAAGAATGAGGGAAGTCAATGGGAGAGTTTCTCCCATCAACTGCCCATGGTGCAGATCCTGCTGTAACTTGATTTAAGGGATGACTCCAGATGCGTTATTCACGTAGCTTGTAGCTTAAGTTGACTTTCTGCTGTAGTGTAGATGTAACCACAGGGTTTAGCATAGGGTAAGTCAGCAGAAGACTTACTGTACTTCTGTACAGGATATCAAAGTCTGCTGATCTTACGCCTTACTTGTGAGATCCTCTAGTGTTGAAAGTACCTGTTAGTTAATTCCTTTAATTATTAAGGGCTTTTTTCATATTATTTTGCAATACTTACACAGTACCTCTGCTATGAATGTGTTTTACAAAGCACAAGGTTAGAACCTGCTCCACTGTGTTTAATTAAAGATAAATCATAGGGATAGGAGCAGGCAGTTGATATTTTTTAGCATTGGAACCCTGTGTTAAGGGCATATGGCCTTATAATCTATAAACCGGAATCCTGTGTAGTCATTTGAACCATTGCAAAGTGAATGTGAAATGGATATAAAACATTAGTAAATCCAAGAGAATGCAATGGAAAAATCAGTCCCATTGTGAGAGAGCTGAAAGAGGAGAAAAAGAGGTTGTTTGGTTTTTCCAAGCATATGGCACAGCATGAGAAAAAGTAAATTTGAGAACTGGACAAAGGTTGTTTTAATGAGTTATTCATATTAATGGTGGTACAGAGCATTACTTATAATGTTAAAAATAAAAATGAATATCTCATAAAATTAGTGGAAATATAGCTACATTTACTATTTCTCTAGGGATAAACTGATCAGTTTTATAACCAAACATTATATGCAAGTCACAGATTTAATGCTGCACAGAGATCCTGAATAGACTTATTTAACATGCAGTTTTAGATCCAGTAATGAGATTCTGATTTGCCTAACTTTGCAGAAAGAATTTGAATAGTTGTGTTATTTCTGCCTATTGGACAGTGAATTAATTTTCCCCTTCTATAACTAGGTCAAAATATTTCTCATTTTGGCTGCATGTATTTAATAAATGCGGAATTTATGGCAGAACAGAAGATAAAAATCAAAATAACTATTTTAAAATATCTCTAGAGTTCAACGATTCTGCTAGAAAAGCAAGCAACAATATGAAATGTCTTCATATTTTTTATTACACAGTTGGTTCTTACCTCTTTGTTTAGCTGATTACTCTTCTTAATCATATTGCTAAATAGAAGGGAAGAAAAGTATGTATATATTTCTATGACACACCTTCTGGAAGATAAGCTACGTATAAAACATCCTCCTCCAACAATTTTCTAGTCACAGAAATGAATGCCAGAGAGTACTTATCTTTCTTTTAGATGAATGCCCATAAAGCATTCCTTCTGCCCCCCCAAAATGTAATTCTTCCAGGGGACTGGAGGGGTGTTTCCATCTCTTCTAATAACATAACTTGTTTGGGGGGCATAATGACAGAATTTCTCACCATAGAACTTGTGGCTGTAAAAATGCGTAAGAAATGACATACACACTGTGAAGCACAGCTGATCTTATTTTTCCAAAGTTCTGATTTGGTAGAAGTTGAACCCATTGGACCCATTTCAGTTACACCATGGGTACCAAGCAGCGTTCTCTGTAAGCTGTGCATTGGATGGCCACCCAGGAGAGATTCAAATGTTGCCTCGTGCCCGTAACTGGTAGCATGTATTTCTACTGGTGTTGCACTCTGCACATGCCTTGGTGCACATTACAAAATTTATTCCACACATAGATGGGAAAAAATTAGAAGGAACATTAGACCCAAGTCAAAGGGACCAGCTCTGTTTCTAGTAATGACCATTGGCTGCACTGGATGTAGTGCAGAATACTTTTAAATGGTTTAAATTAAACTTTAGAGTATTTATCTCACTATTATTATTGTTGGAATTCTATTGTGAAACCCCGGGAGGGTGGCATTTTAATGTAGACAGACCTTTCCTTATAAGGACTGATGGTCCTATTTGAAGCTATTGAGTCTTATCCCTAGCATACTTCCAGCACTGTTTCTTAAACCTACCTACACCATCAGCGAGAAATGGCGTTATTCTGGGAGGAGTAATTCATTTGCATTAGAAAGTTAAACGTGTAGAGTTTTGTTTTTGAACTTCAATTTAGTTTATATCTATTGCGCTGGTGGGATATTTACTGTTTGATTTTCATGTTGCAAAAATTGTTAATTGTTCAGTATCTAACAGGTTTTCAGAAACTATGACCTGTATATATATTTTAGAGCATGTCTGTGAGTCCATCTGTCTGTGCACCTGTTTGTCGGTTTGTTCAAGAACTTCTCCTAAACCGTAAGAGCTAGGACTACCAAATTTGATACACAGCTTCCTCTTATCCTAACTGAAACCAAGGTCAGGGTTTCGTTGTGCCTGGAAAATGGGAAGTGTCAGGAATGAGGTTATTTCATGGAAAGGGAGGGGCAGAGAGAGAAGGAACGCAAATAGGAGGGGCACAGGGAGGGGAGGGATGTGATACTGAGAGTGGTCATGGGGGGCAGCTGCAGCACCAAGAGAGTGTCAAGTAGGACTGGGGCTCCACCATTTTGCCTGCCAGCACACCAGTAAGGAGCCTCCCCTGCCCCAAATCTGGAGCCTACCCCCCGAGTAGAGAGCCTGCAGGCCACGGGGCGGGGAGACACTCGAGGAGGGGGAAGCTGGAGGAGGGGAAGCCCCTTGAGCTTGGCCTCCCCCCACACTGCCTGCAGGCTGTGCGTGGGGAGGTGCTGAAAGAGGGGGCAGCCCCTGGGGCCCCGACCTCCAGAAAGCCTGCAGGCCGGGGGGTGGGTTGTTTCAGGAGGGGCAGCCCCCAGAGTTTCCCCCCAATAACTTGCAGGCCTTGGAGGAGAGCAACTGGAGGGGGTGGTCACTGGTAGGAGAGCCCTACCCTGGACCCCTGGGAGGAGTTGTCGCTGCAGCAGCACCACCCTTGCCACCATGGTGGCCCCAGTAAGCCCCTCCTCCCCCCGCCTCTGAGCCCCCTGCCCTGAGTTTTGCACCTTCCATCTGCTTTGACTTGAACCCCCCTTTTTCTCCCCCTGTCCTGAGCCCCCCCTCACCTCCCAATCCTCTGCCCTAAGCCTCCTACTCTCTGCCCCGCCTCACCCCGAGCCTCTCACTCCAGCCTTCATTTTCTTTCATTTTTGAAAAATACAGTCATTGAAATAACGCATGTATATTTTTGATTTTTTTTATATCCTTCAGTTACAGATCCGAGCAATGCTGTGTACATCTGCTAGTGTTAATTGAAAACATTAGCTGATCATGATGGCCCTAGTAATCAGAGTGCAGAGATCAGTCACATCAACATGTCCAAATTACAAGATCAGTGCACAGATTGTTCTATCACATCACTAGAACTCTTCTTGTGGGGAACGAATGCTAATATAATCAACATCACTGACCATTTAGGGCCTGACCCAAAGACTGCTACAGTTGATGCAAAAACTCCCACTGACTCCCAGAGGCTTTGGCTTAGGACCTAAATTTACTTCTGTTCTGTGGGGAAATAATTTTGTGAATGATGTGACTAGTTTATTCTTCTATTTCACAAATGAAACATGTCTAATGGCATTGCGTTGCCATTCTTGAAGGAGCTTTGTGCAAGCTTTTTGATGTTGGCAATCATACTGTAGTTCTCAGTTTCAGACTGTGTACTCTGATAATTGGTATGCTGTGTTGAAAGGAATCTATTTTCATCAGTTAGGTGTTGCAATATTATGTCTTGTGTGGTTTATTATCTAACAGGGAGAAGTGTTTAATTAGTTTGAGGGGAGTTTTGCACTTTGGGTTCATACACACACATTGGTAGCTGTGAGATTCATTAAAAGAGATGGTTGGATGAAATACAGTTCATTTTTCTACACATGCAAATTGTACATCCTATGAGTTAAACCTTCATATTGAAAAGCTTCCGGAGCCAATTAGCAAGATGCAGAATGTTTTAGTTTCCAGCATGACATTTTAGATACCACATGTCATATTCAGCATTATGACTTCTAATCAATTAGGGATTCCTCTCTGTACCCCTAGTCTACACTAGGAAGTTATTTCGAAATAACTCTCCTTATTTCGAAATAACAAGCAGAGCGTCCACACTACCAAGCCTGTTATTTCAAAATAAGGGGCTGCTTATTTCTAAATAGTAACTCCTGCTTTCCTCAGGGAATAACACTTATTTCAAAATAGTTATTTGAAATAGCGGTAGTGTGGATGCTCGACTGCTGCTATTTTGAAATAAATATTCCACAGAGGCATTCAGAGTAATTACTCCCCAATGCTTCCTGGGGCTTTATGTCAAGGTAACGCATCCACATTAAGGGAGCCTGCCTTGGACTAATTTTGAGGCTTCCCTATAGTGTGGATATGCTATTTAGGGAGTTATTATTTTGAAATAAGTTATTTTGAAATAATTTTCTAGTGTAGACATGCCCTCTGTGATGACATAAGATCTGCAGACATAAAATATATTTGTCAGTTTACATTGTTTTCTATGGTTCATAATAATACAATATTCATTATAAATAAGTATTCAACTTTTTTTTAAATATAGTAATTATAAATACATTATGAAAGCAGCTTCAAACCAAGCCTTCAGTTTTGCTCTCTCGATCAACTAGAGGCACCTGTGGTAGAATTGAGATTTTAATTACCAAATTTGTGGGTGCAATTGGCAGTTAGACATCTTGGCCCAGATCCTAGCCCTCTTTTTATCTGGACATGGTAAGCTCTGTGTGAACCAGGGGGGGTACAGGAGCTGTGAGCTTCTATTAAGACTCTCTGATCCTCATGCCACTAGGAACCAGGCTGGCTCTGAGAACCAATTTAGAGAAGCATGAGAGCTGCTTTAAATTATAACAGCAACTAAAGGTCCTATGGGGCCAAAATTGCATCTGTGGCTTGATGTAGCATAGGAGTATCCTGTTCATGTCCCTCTCCTGTGGCCACACTACCTATGCCAACAGCAGCTGGGGGTTGCTGGAGCTTTTCCTACTGGGACACTACCAGGGTAATCACACCATGATTGGCTAAAGCAGCTTTATAATCAGAATCTTCCAGTAGTTCATCAAAGAACTTCTACACCTTATTGGTATGTCTGGCTCTTAATCTTAATCGAGCTTGCGAACAGGAATTGCTAACAGGGAGTTTGGAGAGGGAGTTCTCCAGGTGAAAGAGGAGTAAAAACAGGACCCTTGTGGTAAGTGGCTGTCTGGAGTGTGTGTTTGTGTGTGGGGGAGTTATTTGCTGTGTGCTGAGCTTGTGTTTATCTGTTTGGTTGGTTGGTTTGATTGTTTGTTTGCTTGAAGGAGCTTCTAAAGGTTTGAAATCTAGAAGCCTCTGTTAATTGGCTAAGCCTCAGTCAGGGGAGGGGCTACCAGAGCTATATAAGCCTGTGACTCAGCGACCAGGAGCTTGCGGAATTGCTAACAGGGAGTTTGGAGAGGGAGGTTAGAGGGCACTAGTGACTTCTGGCCTTCTTTAAAACATAACTCTTATCATAATCTATATTCCAGAGGTTTAAAAGAATCCCAGTTTATACTTAAACTTGTTCATTAGAAAAATGGAGACAGAAGCCCAGCAGCAGAGTGGGGCTATCCTGTTTATTGCGTCAGTGTAACATGTATGATTACCTGCCCTGTGGGCGGGTGGCGTATGTGTGCACCCGTTGCAAGGAGCTCCTGACCCTCAGAGACCGAGTTCGGGCTTTGGAGGCCAGGGTGGCTGAACTGGAGGAGCTAAGGGAGGTAGAGATTTGTGGATGAGACTTTCTGGGACACTGTAGTACTGTCCCACCTCCAGTCTGAGAGCCCCAGTGCTCTTAAGGAGGATGAAAGTCTCAAGGGAACAGAGCATTCAATGGGAGCAGAGGAAACCATCCGTGGTTGGGACCCTCCTCCCAGAGGATGTTGCGGTATCCTCTCGCACTGAGGATACCTCTGAGGAGGAATGCCAGTTCGGAAGAGGCAGGTGTTAGTAGTGGGTGATTCGATCGTTAGAAACATAGATAGTTGGGTTTGTGATGACCGGGAGAACCGTATGGTCACTTGCCTGCCTGGTGCGAAGGTTGCGGATCTCTCGAGGCATCTAGATAGACTTATGTGTAGTGCTGGGGAGGAGCCGGTGGTCGTGGTACATGTAGGTACCAATGACGTAGGGAAGGGTAGGAGAGATGTCCTGGAGGCCAAATTTAGGCTGCTAGGAAGAGACTGAAATCCAGGACCTCTATGGTGGCGTTCTCGGAAATGCTTCCAGTTCCACGCGCCCAGGGGCCAGGTAGGCAGGCAGAGATTCAGAATCTCAATGCGTGGATGAGGCGATGGTGTAGGGAAGAGGGTTTGGATTTATTAGGAACTGGGGACACTTTTGGAGAGGAGCCTATGCAGGAAGGATGGGCTCCACCTAAACCAGAGTGGAACAGACTGCTGGCACTAAACATTAAAAGGCCGTAGAGCAGTTTTAAACTGAGAGATGGGGAAAGCCGATTGGTGTGGAGATGCACGTAAATCGGGAGACTTCTCTTAGAGGAGAATCCATTGATAGAGATTCTCTAAGCTGTAGTCAGAAAGAGAGGAGGGAGAGGGCAAACCATGGGCCAGAGCAGACAAACAACCGCGTACAAAGGAATCCAATGCATCAGGGAAGGGCAGACAAATAAGCAGTGGCAAATTTTTAAAGTGCTTCTACACAAATGCTAGGAGTCTGACTAATAAGATGGGTGAACTAGAGTACCTAGTATTAAATGAGGAGATTGACATAATAGGCATCACTGAAACCTGGTGGAATGAGGAAAATCTGTAGGACACAATCATGCCGGGATATAAAATATATCGAAAGGATAGAGCAGGCCGGGTGGGTGGCGGAGTGGCACTGTATGTGAAAGATAATGTAGAATCAAATGAAATAAAAATATTAAATGAATCAACATGTTCAATAGAATCGCTATGGATAGTAATTCCATGCTCCAAAAATAAGAAATTAGCAGTAGGGATATATTACCGACCACCTGACCAGGACAGGGATACTGACATTGAAATGCTGAGGGAGATTAGAGAGGCTACCAAAACAAAGAACTCTATAATAATGGGGATTTTAATTACCCCCATATTGACTGGATACATGTCACCTCAGGAAGAGAAGCGGAGATAAAATTTCTCAATGGCTTAAATGACTGCTTCTTGGAGCAGCTGGTGCAGGAACCCACAAGGGGAGGCAATTCTCGATTTAGTCCTGAGTGGAGCGCAGGATCAGGTCAGAAATAACCGTTACAGGACCGCTTGGGAATAGTGACCATAATATAATAACATTCAACATTCCTGTGGTGGGAAGAACACCTCAGCAGACCAGCACCCTGGCATTTAATTTCAAAAGGGAATTACACAAAAATGAGGAGGTTAGTTAAACAGAAATTAAAAGGCACAGTGACTAGAGCCAAATCCCTGCAAGCTGCATGGAAACTTTTTAAAGACACCATAATAGAGGCCCAACTTAAATGTATACCCCAAATTAAAAAACATAGCAAGAGACCTAAAAAAGAGTCACCGTGGCTTAACCACCATGTAAAAGAAGCAGTGAGGACAAAAAGGCATCTTTTAAGAAGTGGAAGTCCAATCCTAGTGAGATAAATAGAAAGGAACATAAACACTGTCAAATCAAGTGTAAAAATGTAATAAGAAAAGCAAAAAAAGATTTTGAGGAACAGCTAGCCAAAAACTCAAAAAGAAATAACAAAATGTTTTTTAAGTACATTAGAAGCAGGAAGCCTGCTAAAAACCTGTGGGTCCCTAGGCGATCGAACTATAAAAGGTGCAATCAAGGGCGATAAAGCCATTGCGGAGAAACTAAATGATTTCTTTGCTTCAGTCTTCACGGCTGAGGATGTTGGGAGATTCCCAAATCTGCACCGTCCTTTGTGGGTAATGAATCTGAGGAACTGTCCCGGATTGAAGTGTCATTAGAGGAGGTTTTGGAACAAATAGAAAAACTTAATGTTAACAAATCTCCGGGACCGGATGGCATTCATCAAGGGTTCTAAAAGAACTCAAATGGGAAATTGCTGAACTATTATCTGTGGTTTGTAACCTATCCCTTAAATCGGCTTCCGTACCTAATGACTGGAAGGTAGCCAACGTGACACCAATATTTAAAAAGGGCTCTAGAGGCGATCCGGGCAATTACAGACCGGTAAGTCTAACTTCAGTACCGGGCAAATTAGTGAAACAATAGTAAAGAATAAAATTGTGAAGCATGTAGAAGAACATAATTTGTTGGACAAAAGTCAACATGGGTTCTGTAAAGGAAATCCTGTCTTACTAATCTATTAGAGTTCTTTGAAGGGGTTAACAAACATGCGGACAAGGGGATCCAGTAGATATAGTATACTTAGATTTCCAGAAAGCCTTTGACAAGGTCCCTCACCAAAGGCTCTTGTGTAAATTACATGGCCATGGGATAAGAGGAAGGTCCTTTCTTGGATTGAGAACTGGTTAAAAGACAGGAAACAAAGGGTAGGAATAAATGGTAAATTTTCAGAGTGGAGAGGGTAACTAGTGGTGTCCCCAAGGGTCAGTCCTAGGACCAATCCTGTTCAACTTATTCATAAATGATCTGGAAAGGGGTAAGCAGTGAGGTGGTAAAGTTTGCGGATGATACCAAACTGTTTAGGATAGTCAAGACAGAAGCAGACTGTAAGGGACTCCAAGAAGATCTCACCAAACTGAGTGATTGGGCAACAAAATGGCAAATGAAATTTAATGTGGATAAGTGTAAAGTAATGCACATTGGGAAAAATAACCCCAACTATCGTACAGTATGATGGGGGCTAATTTAACTACGACAAATCAGGAAAGAGATCTTGGAGTTATCGTGGACAGTTCTCTGAAAACTTCCACACAGTGTGCAGCGGTCAAAAGGCAAATAGGATGCTAGGTATTATTAAGAAAGGGATAGAAAATAAGACCGGAATATCTTACTGCCCCTGTATAAAACTATGATACGCCCACATCTTGAATACTGTGTACAGATGTGGTCTCCTCACCTCAAAAAGATATTTTGGCCTTGGAAAGGGTTCAGAAAGGGCAACTAAAATGATTAGGGGTTTGGAACGGGTCCCATATGAGGAGAGGTTAAAGCGACTGGGACTTTTCAGTTTAGAAAAGAGGAGACTGAGGGGATATGATAGAGGTGTATAAAATCATGAGTGGTGTGGAGAGGGCCGATAAAGAAAAGTTATTTATTAGTTCCTAAATAGAAGAACTAGAGGACACCAAATGAAATTAATGGGTAGCAGGTTTAAAACTAATAAAAGAAAGTTCTTCTTCACACAGCGTGTAGTCAGCATGTGGAACTCCTTGCCAGAGGAGGCTGTGAAGGCTAGGACTATAACAGAGTTTAAAGAGAAGCTAGATAATTTCATGGAGGTTAGGTCCATAAAGGCTATTAGCCAGGGGATAAAATGGTGTCCTTGGCCTCTGTTTGACAGAGGCTGGAGAGGATGGCGGAGACAAAGCGCTTGATCATTGTCTTGGTCCACCCTCTGGGGCACCTGGTGCTGGCCACTGTCGGCAGACAGGATACTGGGCTAGATGGACCTTTGGTCTGACCCGGTACGGCCGTTCTTATGTTATTGGTTGAGCTGGATTCAAATATCACTTTCTTTCATGTCTACTTAGCACCTGCTGCAGTGCAGCTTTAGTAAAGAGGAATTAGTTGGGTTTTTTGTGGGTTCCAGCCATCAGTTTTGTTAAAATTAGTATCCATTTAACATCTCCCTCACTCTTTAAACAAAGCCTTTGTCCTATTTAAACTGACAGCACCTTCTGAAGCACTTCTTGTAATTTTAATTTACAGTATAACCAGTTACCGGGCTAAGGGTACAGCTACACTACACCGTTATTTCAAGATAACTAGCATTATTTCGAAATAACAATGTGAGCGTCTACACAGCCATTCCATTATTTTGAAATAATTTCAAAATAATGGACTGTTTATTCCGAAATCTGTAAACCTCATTCTATGAGGAGTAACGCCTATTCCAAAATAGCTAATTCGAAATAAGGCATGTGTGGACGCTCTACGGCTGCTATTTCGAAATAGCCCCTCACCAGGGCCATTCTAAGTTATTACTCCCCAGTTCCTCCTGGGGCTCTAAATCGAGATAGTACGTCTACAATAGGGAAGCCTGCCGCGGACTAATTTTGAGACTTCCCTGCACTGTAGACGTGCTATTTCAAAATAAGCTATTTCAGAATAACTATTCCGAATAGTTTTTTTCTAAATAGCCGTGCAGTGTAGCCATAACCTAAGAATGTGTGCTAGCAAAACTGCCCCCAAGCTTTCCTGACCAATTTGTTTTACACCAAGTTTTGTAGATTAAAAAAAGTGACTGTCCCCCTTTAAATTCCTGGCCAAGATATTATTTATTGCTAATTATATTGCTAGTGTTTTGTTGTTCATCCCATCCTTACTCAAACTCCAAAGCTTATTTCTTCAGCTCAGACTAGAAACTGCTAAGTGAGCTAGGACTACAAACCTTTTCAGTACTTAAGAATGCTGAAACTTGTGTCTTTTCCTATCAGAACATGATATTTGAGAGGACTTTATTGAAATGGTTATTTTTTTCAAAATGGTTGTATTATTTCTTTCATTTAGTGGTAACTTTGGATAGTGTTGCCAGCCTTGAGATTTATATAGTTGTAAAACTCAACATTTGGATGGCAACCATTCAGAGTTTTTTACATATGCTAATTAAACCTTATTGCATAAACCTCACATGTGCAAAGATTATAATTTTGACCTGCTTTCCTTCCTTTTCTACTATAGCTTGCAGGACACTGCTGTACATTTGCCATTTATTTCACTGAAAACTTTTCTAACCTACATTTTTATTTATTTTCATTGTTGATGTAGCCACCTGAATCCCAGGATATTAGAGGGACAAGGTGGGTGAAGTAATATCTTTTATTGGACTAATTTCTGTTGATGAAAGACTAATTTCTTCTGGTATCTGTGTAAGCTAAAATTCTATCTCCCACCAAAGTTGATTCAGTAAAAGATATTACCTCACCTACTTTGTCTCCCTCTTTTATTTATCATTTGTATTTTGGGTGTGGAGTTTCTCTGTATGGTGCCCTCAAAAGCGGTCTTCATAGCTGTAAATTGCTAAGATGAAAAAAAGAGCATAGTTTGTAAAGGCTCACGTGCAATTTGTATGCTGCTGTGTTACTTGTGCTCCAACAGAATCATGCAACAGAGACCTAGCTGAGAATTGTTGGACTTAGTCATTCATTCTTGGAGTCGTAGGCATAAAAACACTGCACCTGATAGTGAAGTTCTTTGAAGATTTGAGAGAGCTTCAGTGAATTTTTATGGGTCCCCCACCCATTCATCCTTCTCCTATTATACTGATAAATAAAGCTTGTAGCTGTCCTCTTGGTTCCTTTCTGATTTTCCCCCATTGCTACCTTCAGATGCTCATGTCACAGGCACCTTCCCTTGAGCAAAGGGTGTCATGAGTCTAGTTTCCTTCAGCAACCGTTATTGTTGCCTTGCAATTGACCAGAGTGGGCTCCAAACACTGACACAACTTGTTTTTCTCCCTCAGAAGTGAACGCACTGCTTCTGTGGTGCTTCAGCCCATAAGGGTACGTCTAGACTACAGGCTTTTGTTGACAGAAGTTTTGTTGACAGATACTGTCGACAAAGCTTCTGTCGACAAAGAGCGTCTAGACTACATCCAGTTCTGCTTTGTCGACATGACAGTGTAGGTGCAATAATGGGACAGTGTAGATGCAATAATGCCTTCTGTCAACAGAATTCTGTCGACAAAAGGCGTTATTCCTCATAGAATGAGGTTTACAGCCATCGACAAAACTGCTAAGTTCTGTCAACGTTATGTCGACAGAACTCAGAGGCAGTGTAGACGCAGGTATAGTTTTGTCGACAAAAGTCCACAAAACTCTGTAGTCTAGACACACCCTAATAGTTGAAGGAGAGAGAGTTACTGAACGTGAACATATCGACTGAGCTCTCATACTTCATGAGACAGCGTTATCTCTATTAGATCACTAGACCAGCCCAAATACCAATTGTAATAGCAATTTTAATGAAATAATTTACATTATCTTTGTAGTACAGGTGGTACCACCCTTAAACGGGACTCCCTGGTCCGGCAACATCCATGATCCAGCATGGACCACGGATGTTCCTGGACCACAGAGCCCAGGAAGAGGGAGGTCTGATGGTGGGGCAGGAGTGCCGTAATGGGCATCAGTGCCTCAGCTGGGAGCCCAGAGTGTGTATGGGTGGGGGAAGGGGAGGATAGGTGGCATGATGGGGCGTTCTGGCCCCAGTGGAGCTCCCTGGCCCCAGCAGCCAGGGAGCTCTAGCCTGGCCGCAGCCGTGGAACTCCAAGCTGGTCAGGGAGCTCCAAGCCTAGTGGCAGCCAGGGAACTCTGGCCCCATCCCCAGCCATGGAGCTCCAGCCATATTCTGGCTCCAGCGGTCAGGGAACTCCAGCCCCAACCCCAGCAGCAGCCAGGGAGTTCTGGCCTGTGCCACAGAGCTCCGACCTCATTGCTCCGCCCCAGCCACAGAGCTCCGGCCCCAGCCATGGAGCCAAGTGGCTGCAGAGCTCTGTCCCAGCTGCACAGCTCTGGCTGTGGCGCTATGGCTCCGGCAGCAGTGGGCCAGGGAGAACCCCAGGGGGCTGAGGTAGCAGCAGGGACAAGCTGGAGCCCTAGCCCAGTGGCAGCACGGCCACAAGGGGATGGGACCTTCTGGTCCAGCAAATCCCCTCGTGTGGGATCAGTCAGGGTCCTGAGTCCAACCTGTACATCTATTAACTAGGATATATGAACCTATAATATGTGTTCGGCAAGATGATAGAGGTAGAGCAGTTAGGGAGAGTTCCAGTGTTTTATGAGGCATCAGTTTATTTTCAGGGTGTAGATTCCGGTACTGTCTGCATTTCTTTTATTGTCTACCCAAGACAGAAACTGAGATGTGGAAGAGATATTCTCTTGAGGGATACTTTTCTCTGTTGCTGTCTCTGCTACAACATTATAATGCTGAAAAATGTCATTTTTGAGTGGACGGGTGAACTGATTTGGAAAACTTCTGACCTTTCCTGCTGATGTGTGTGATGTTTCCTCCTGCCCCCACACCCATTAAAGCATGTTGATTGTTTCCTGGAGGCCAGACTGATACTGTTTTTATGGTCTCATTGAGCAAAAAGGACTAAGGGGGAGAATGCTGAAAGAACACATTTGTTTTTGAGAAAATGGTGACCTCTTATGTCAAATGGGTTTTTTTAAAATACATTTTGTTTTTAAATTGGGAAGCCAATGTCTAAATACTCACCATATGCTGAATTGAAAAGAACAACATTTTCGTTATTGTACGACCCTTTAACATTTAGCTTTTGGTATTCAAGATCAAATTTAATTGACAGTTATAAAGCCATTTCTTATGTTTAGTGTGCATGCACTTTGACAGATAAATGAGAAAGTAGATGGTGAGGTTCATTCTGTTCAAAGAGAATTTCTGACCACCACCTACAGTGCTTTCTGTGATCAGCCTGTCGTTGTGTATTTTATGATGAGGTGTTAGAGAAAGCCTAAAGTATTTGATAGGTAAAGTAGCAGACAGAGGCAAGTCTCCCCCAGCCTCCCCACACTGGGTTCCTTAGAATAACCATTAACTGTAACATGTAATTATTATCACTACATGTTTCAGTTTTGATTGTTTAATCAAAATACAGTATTTGCATTCATAATAAATGGAAAGTGATCAGTAAGAAACCCAGTGAAATTGTCACTGCTTGCCTTATATTCCTAACTGCTTACTCATTAGTCACTTCTAATGCTTATGATTTCTATAATGTAATGAATTTTTGTACTTTGTTCAATTGCTTAATGTTCTTAGGGAAACCACTTAATGAAGTAATTTGGTTCAAACTTCAAGGCTCTGGTAACAAAAATTACTAATGATTGTTTCTTCACATAGTCTCTGATTTTTTTTTTCTGAGCAGCCTGCCACCATTTCCTCTAAACAAAGATACTTCTCTTTAATAGAATATGTTTCCTAAGTGGCTCCTCTTCTCCCTCTCATAAAGTTCTCTTATTTGCAAAAACTGGGGTGGGAATAACAGGAAAGTTGGGCTGGAAGGGACCTTTAGGGGTCTAATCTTTGTATCAAACAGAATCATTTTTTTCAGGTTAGTATGAGGGAGGTTTTGTCTTTTCTTCAATAGAACATTGAATAAACAATGAATAAAAAAACAAACTGTTTTATTCCACTGTAATTAGATAGCACTTGTCCTGTAGTCCTTACACAAGCAAAACTCTCATTCCTTACCTGAGTAAGGACTTCAGTTGCAGAAACTTTTTGAAGTTGGACCCAAGGCTTTCTTGATCTTGTCCTACATATTTCTGACGTTGGTTGCATTGGCTGCTACTTGGATGCTTTCACATAAATGCACCCAATAGTCATTGGTGTAGCATTGAACATTCTGCTGCACCTTGGTTCTTGTCACTCTCAGGCTATGTCTACACTACAAGTTTCCTCAGCAAAAAATATGCAAATGCAATCACGACTCATGCAAATGAGTCTCTCATTTGCATATTTTTTGCCAAGAAAACTCATAGTGTAAACGTAGCCTTGGTGTTTTCATTCAGGTCTCTCTTGTAGTTGGCTTGGGCTGAGCATTTGGCCTCTGACTGGTGTCAACCAATGGGAATATGATTCAAACTAGTCATTGGGTCCAACGGGTAGTGATCAATGGCTCGATGTCAGGATGGCAGTCGGTTTCTAGCGGAGTGCCCCAAGGTTCGGTTCTAGGACCAGTTTTGTTCAATATCTTTATTAATGACCTGGATGAGGGGATGGATTGCACCCCTAGCAAGTTTGCAGATGACACTAAGCTAGGGGGAGAGGTAGATACACTCGAGGGCAGAGATAGGGTCCAGAGTGACTTAGACAAATTGGAGGATTGGGCCAAAAGAAATCTGATGAGGTTCAACAAGGACAAGTGCAGAGTCCTGCACTTGGGACGGAAGAATCCCAAGCATTGTTACAGGCTGGGGACCAACCAGCTAAGTAGCAGTTCTGCAGAAAAGGACCTGGGGATTACAGTGGATGAGAAGCTGGACATGAGTCAACAGTGTGCTCTTGTAGCCAAGAAGGCTAATGGCATATTAGGTTGCATTAGGAGGAGCATTGCCAGCAGATCCAGAGATGTGATTATTCCCCTTTATTTGGCTCTTGTGAGGCCACATCTGGAGTATTGTGTCTAGTTCTGGGCCCCCCACCACAAAAAGGATGTGGACGCATTGGAGAAGGTCCAGCGGAGGGCAACCAGAATGATTAGGGGGGTGGAGCATATGACATACGAGGAGAGGCTGAGGGATTTGGGTCTGTTTAGTCTGCAGAAGCAAAGAGTGAGGGGGGATTTGATAGCAGCCTTCAACTTCCTGAAGGGAGGTTCCAAAGAGGCTGGAGAAAGGCTGTTCTCAGTAGTGACGGATGGCAGAACAAGGAACAATGGTCTCAAGTTGCGGTGGGAGAGGTCCAGGTTTGATATTAGGAAAAACTATTTCACTAGGAAAGTGGTGAAGCACTGGAATGGGTTACCTAGGGAAGTAGTGTAGTCTCCATCCCTAGAGATTTTTAAGTCTCAGCTTGACAAAGCCCTGGCTGGGTTGATTTAGTTGGGATTGGTCCTGCCTAGGGCAGGGGGCTGGACTTGATGACCTTCTGAGGTCTCTTCCAGCTCTATGGTTCTATGATTCTATAATTGGTCTTTTTTTCCCTCTTCCCAAAGACTGGCAGAGCTGCACTATAGATTGTGTTCTTCAGCTGCTGGGTGCTTGTGGCACAATCACTGGTGTTGAGGGCTTGTTGTAGTATGTTATTGTACTGCTCTGACTTTTATTGGTCCTCTATGGCACTGATGTTTTATTCCACTGTAATTACATGGTGCTTGTCCTGTCATCCTTACTCATGCAAAATGCTCATTTCTTACCTGAATAAGGACTTCAGTTGCAAAGTGTAAAATTAAAGTGGTCCTCATCTTTTCTTCTGCAGACTTTACATATCCCAGAAAGATTAAAGAGGAGAGTTAAATCAGTGAGTTTTTAAACAAAAATTACAATGATCCAGATCCTTAAAGATATTTAGGCCCCTAACTCCCTTGGTTTATTGGGATTTAGGTGCCTGGATAATTTTGAAGATTCAGTCAACACTAGAAGTGATACATTGGCACAGCTATTTCAGTGCCATTGTAGCGCATTTGGTAAAGATGCTCTGTGCTAACAGGACAGAACTCTTCCATTGGCTAATTACTCCACCACTGCAAAAAATTGAACTATGTCAGCAGAAGAGTGCCTCCTGCCAACATAGCCCCAGTGTGGACAGTGCTAAATTTGCTGTAACTTATGTCATTCAGGTGATGTCAATTATGTCAACCTAAGCAGTAATGTAGGCCTGCCCTCAATCAATAATATAAGAGTGTTGTAGATCTTCTTGTAAACTGGGTGCAGTCAAATACTGAGTTTTAACACAGCTTAATGTAAAAATACTCATGTAGGAACAAAGAAGGTAGGCCGTATTTACTGGATAGGGACTCTAGCCTAGAAAATAGTGACTCTGAAAAAGATTTGAGGGTTGTGTGGATATTCAATTGAACAGAAGCTTCCAGTGTGATGCAGTGGGTGGATAAATAGGCAAATTTTGAGTAGGAGTAGAAGGCTATTTTACCTCTGAATTTGGCACTGATGTAACTATTGTGAGAATACTGTGTCCTGTTCTGATTACCACAGTTCAGGAAAGATGTTGAACTCTCTCCAGTTTTTTTAAAGAGCCACAAGAATGATTAGATGATTGGAAAACATGCCTCAAGGAGCTCCATCTATTCAGCTGAACAAAAAGAAGGTTAAAGGATGACGTGATTACAGTCTCTATGATTTATATAGGAGACAATTTTTGAGCAATGGGATCTTCAATTGAGTAGAGAAAGGTATAACATTATCCAAAAGCTAGAAGTTGAAGCTAGACTTATTCAGACTGGAAATATGGTGCAATCTTTAGTGGTGAGTGCAATTAGGCCTGGAAACAATTTGCCAAGGGTTGTGATGGCAATTACAATTTTTAAATCAAGATAAGATGTTGTTTTTTCTAAAATCTGCTTGGGGAATTGTTTTGAAAGTTCTATGGCCTGTGTGTACCGGAGGTCAGACTAGATAATCACAGTGGTTCCTTCTGGTCTTAGAATCTGCGAGGTTTATACTGCAAAAGCTTAGGTGTCAAGCAAATGTAGGAACCTACATGATTTTGTGGCAACTGAGCAGGAGTTGTATGAATCCCAGAGGCACCTAAGCTTAGGTGCCTGAGGTGGCAGTTAGACATCTAAGTCTCCTTGTGCACCTAGCCCCGAGTATTCATTTAATTTATTTGTGAAGGAATTTATTCCTTTTGTTTTCTTAATGGTAGGGCTAGTGTTAGTTACTTCTGAAAACTTCCAATAAAAAAATCAAAAGCTAAAATGGAAGGTGCGGAGCAGAATATCACATTTGAATGCAGCATCTGGGCTCATGTACTGGAGTACTAATACTAACACATAATTAGGAAACCGATGTGCAGAGCACACCAGAATATGAAGACTTAGTACCAATATCATGGATACAACAGCACTTTGTACAAATCTAGAACATTGTCATGATCTCATCTCTAGCATAATAGATAATACATGTTCTGCAGCACAGAGTGTTATGTAAAAAAAAATGAAAAAGGGAAACAGTAAAACAGTTCCCAACAAAAAGAATCATTCTGAAAACCATTTCCCTCTTGTATTCAGGAGGTGGAATTCTTACGCTAAGGCCCAGATCCATAAAGCTATTCAGGGGCCCAATTCCAATTGAATTCAGCGGGGATCAAGCACCTAAAGACCAGTGGGGAAAAAAACTTAAAAACCAGAAAATGGTCCTGTAGCACCTTAGAGACTAATCCAAAAACAGATAATAATATCATGAGCTTCCATGGGCACAGCCCACTTCTTCAGATGACAAATATGAAGCGAGAAGTCCAGGGGTACAAATATAGAGCAGAAAAAGAGGGGAAGGGGAAGGAGGAAAAACTGTCAATTAACGTATCCATGCTAAATGAGGCTAATAGAGTGGGCTCTAAGTGCCTGATACTTAGCTTTTGATGTCATTTGGGTGTTGAATATAACAGCCCATCCAAGACTTGTCTTTGATCAGTCCTTGGGTGAATGTGTCAGATTTGCATATGAAGGCCAGTTCCACAGTCTCTCTCTCAAGCTGGTTCCTGAAATTACTTTGTATGAGGATAGCCACTTTTAGATCCATTAGGAAATGTCTGGGCAAGTTAAAATGATCCCCAACAGGTTTCTGTGTGTTACCACTTCGAATATCTGATTTGTGTCCATTAATCCTTTGTTTTAGGGTACAGCTAGACTGCGGGAGATTTTCAGGATACCTCCGGCATCCCGAAAACACTCTTCTGCATCCAGGGAATGCATTTGCTCTTCCACTTTCTTTTGTGGAAAAGCAAGCATGCTCTTTCGGAAGCCCCCATCTTCCTCGTATCCACATTTTGCGTACCTTTTTCTGACAAAAACTTGTAGTCTAGCCATACCCTAAGAGACTGTCCAGCTTGGCAGAGGGGCATTGCTGGCACTTGGTGACATAGATCACATTAGTGGAGGTGCAGTTGTATGAACTTCTGATGTGGTGGCTTATGGGGTTAGGTCCTGTAATGATGTCGCTCGTGTAGATGTGTGGACAGAGTTGGCACTGGAGTTTATTGCAAGGGTGGGTTCCTGGGTGAGTATGATGGAGATGTATTGTATGGTAGCTGGAAAGAATGTGATTCAGGTTAGGGGGTTGTATGTAGGCAAGGGTTGGCCTGTCCCCTAAGCAGTGTTCCCTCTAAGCTGTGCAGCAGCACAGCTTCACAGGTGATTAATGAGCCCCGGCCAGACAGTCAGCTCCATGCATGGAGCCCTGAGCCTCTGATTGGGCAGGGATGATTAAACACCTGTGAAGCTATGCTGCCACATAGCTTAGAGGAAAGACTGTCCCCAAGACCTGTGAGAATGAGAGATCCTTTTCCAGCGTAGACTGTATGTGTGCTTGTTTTGCTTACCTAACCCATGTAGGAAATGGTGCCATGTTTCAGTGTGCCACATTCTCACCAATGGAAAAAGGAAAACCAAACAGAAGTCACAGCAGATACTTACCAGGAAGCGGGGAGAGGAAAAGTGATAGTAGTTGTTTGCAAAATGACCACTTTAGGGCTACAGCTTTATGTTGGGGGGGGGGAAAGGGGAGAGAGTTCTTGTACACAGGCAACCCAGTATTGAGGAGCATTAATAAGGACCAACCAATTACTAAGGAAGATGTACTGGGGAAGCGACTGTGGGTGTGTTGTGTATATTGTCAATGGATAGATCCTCATATTGAAGTATATAAATTCAGTTGCATAGCTCCCTGGTTTAACAAACCTTGTAAACCAATAACAAATCTGCTAAATCTCCTGCAAGGTGGAAACAGCTTGCTGTATTTGCACCAGAATGCAGGTATTTCCTTCCAGGGGCCAAATCTCATGCTGACTATCCTCTCTGAGAAAGAGGCAGCATGTGAGTAGGGAGCAGGGTCATCTGCAGTAGCACTTCACAGGGTACAACATGCCCATCTTAGCTTCTGTGCCTGGCCTGTGGGGAAAGAAAGGGAGCCCTGGTTCTAACCATGTTCTTGTGGAGGGAGTGGCAGGCACAGAAACCTCTGCTCTCGCTTCCACATGCAGAGGCACAAACGGGGCATGTTTTTTACAGTTTCTTCATCTGCCTAATCTTCTGCTCTGCTGGGATACAGAGCGGTCTGGCAAAACCTGACTTAAAAGAACAAGAACTACTCCTTTATATGCAAGGAGTTTCTTAATTAGCCTCACATTTGTCAACATTTTTTATAAACGATAAATAACAGATTGCCTGACCTCTGGTTAATGTATACAACATTTTGAAGGTGAGTGCAGCATAAACATCCAACTAAACAGAAAGGAAATCAGGAATAACAGAATCGAAACCATTGTCATGCTGTATGATAGTATTTGATTCAGAATGACCCTAAATATGTGATTATTTTTCCAAGCAACATGCAATTTCTAACACACTTTTCTTCAGCCCCTACTTTTTCATGTTTAGCACAAAGGTACAACCTATCTAATCTCTTCTTAAAGGCCAGATTATCTAAATTCCTCTCGGGTACCTCTCGCCCTCGAGAATTTAGTGGCTACTAACAGTAGTTTTTTAATCAGACTTTTAAGTGAAATGACCATATCAATAGAAAAGTGATGACTGTAGAATGATCAGATTTTAGTATAACTTCACCGGAAAATTTAGTTATATTATTTTTTCTGTTCCTGCAAGAGCCTTGTTTAAGTTGACTCTTATGATATACCAGGGATGGTCAAACTTGCTGACCCTCTGACTCACATATGACAACATTCAGAAGTTCAAGAGCCAGGGCATGTCGGTCAGGGCTCAAGGCTTCAGTCCTGCTCCTGCTCAACCTTGAACCCCTGGAATAAAGCCCTGAGACCCCCTAGCCTCTACTCCACCAACCTGCTGCAAGGTAGAAGTCCTGAACTACTCCACAAGTATGATAGAACTCAGCGAAAGAGCGACAAGTGATTAGTGAGCTACCATTTGACAACCCTTGTTGGGGACCATGGGTTCCCAAACTGGGGGGCATGCCCCCCTGGTGGGGGCATGAAGAAATTCCGTGTGTGTGTGTGAGGCAATCCAGCCCTCTTCCCCCCCTGTCAATTTTTCGGCCCTGGTCAGTTCCTTTGTTTTTTATTTATTTATTTTTTGCTCAACAAGTTTTGCTGCTATGGGGGCATGACGGTTTCTTAAAAATCAAAAAGGGGGTGTGATGCCGAAAAGTTTGGGAACCACTGTGATAGACTATACTTGCTTCTGGAAACATACAAAAAGCAAGAGAATTAAAATTCCATTTTATTTATAAATTTTTCCTAAATATATTTATAGCTTGTTTGGTACTTTGTCACTTTAATGTTTATTTGGAACTAACAAGTTCATGACCCATTGTTGCCTGCTTGGTAAAACAAAAAGAACCAGCTGTTGACTTACTTTCTTATTTTTATATCCATTAGAAGAATATGCAGAAATAATTTCCATTAAGAAAGAGAAAGGTGAGTTTGTAATTGGTTGACTTCCTTGCTGCAAATTATTGTTCTTTATAACAATGAGCATCATCTGGAGATTTTGTTGGATAGTCATCTAGTCATTTTCAGAATTGTCAAGTGTATCTAGCACAGTTATCAAGTGTAATATTGAGCAAGACAAAGAACTAACTTTCCTGTGCATCAGGCAAAAAGACCAGAGAAGACAAATCACTAGATTGAATTCACTGGCATTTGTGACAAACCATTCTGTGCTCTTCCATTTGATAGGATTTGGCAGTCAATAAACAGATCTTGTATCTGAGTTTCTGTTATAGGGAAGCCCTGCAGTTTGTTTCATGTTAGACTGTCATACTGACAAGCTAAACTTTCTTATATTGAATGGACAGGAAGGAAATAAGATACAGACATCAGAACATCAGTTCCATGAGAATTAATTTCTATCTATTGCCAGCCTTTCTCTTTTCATTTCCCCAAACATATAATTGTCATTCCGCACCAACTTTAATTCCAGAGTGTAATTAACATTCAAATGCAGTTATAAAATTCAACATTCCTGACAGATTAGACATTTTACCTTTTTTCTTTGAGCTGAAGGAGCATATTCTTTAGAGCCTTTAAAATAGCTGATACGGTAATGGCAAAAAAGCATGACTATAAAAGTGAGTCTCAAGTGGCACAAAGCTAGCAAAACTTTCCTACATGTGAAAGCCTGGGAAAGAGATATTTCCATATATGATTCCAGTGTTCTGCAGGAATGATGGTGCTGGTCATTTGGAACAATTATTTACCTATCTCCAACCATGGACATTTGATGGAACTCTTGAGAGAATTCAGAGTGGGTCATTGAAATGCAGAGTCATGAGTGCTTGGATTCAAGGGTCTTTTAGCCACATACAGTGAAGCCATTCCAGGAAACAGATGACAGCTAAAATAGGGTGACCAGACAACAAGTGTGAAAAATCGGGACAGACAGTGGAGGGTAATAGACATCTGTATAAGAAAAAGTCCCAAATATCAGGAATGTCCCTCTCAAATCAGGACATCTGGTCACAATAAGCTAAAGGGAACATAGCTAAGAAAAATAATAGATTTTTTGTAAGAATGTTGAATGTAATATGGACCACTTTCAGTTATACTATAAAAATCTCAGAGTGTTCTGAACATCGTGAATTGATCTAAAAAGCCCATTCAGCTTTTCTTCTTCATGACTCGGTTTAATTTCCTGTCATGTTTCTCCAATTTTATGCCATCATGATACAGTTGAAATTAATAGAGTTATACGAGCATTAAACTGGAGCCACACAGTAGTGAATCAGGCTCACGATTTGGAAACAGTGAATATTGACAAATTGTTTGTCTTCTGTGTTTTCCTAGCTCCAGTCCGCTTCTTTCAATGTGTCTTTCTAGATGGAAACAATGGATATGGATTACAATTCCCCATTACTCCAACTCCCAGCCATGAGAAGAGTCCTAGTCATCCAAAGACTTCAGGGCGGAAGTCAAAGAAACCAGGACAGTAAAGAGACATGAGACCTGTGGGGTGTTTTTTGAGATTTTGCACTTTATCCCATCTACTGAGGTCCGCAGTATCTACAATGGTACTTGTTACTGTAGAAATGTGATCTAGTAGATCTGACGCACCTGGGAAAGTGTCTTACTGCGGAGGGAAAAGAGGTGGTGGATGAACATTGTTCATCCAAATACTATTAACATTGTTCTTGAGGAAAAGCTGTGGTGTTGAAATAGTGTTTGTCAAATTGTGCAGTTTGTTTGTGCATGTGCATTTTCCTGCCTCTTCTGCTCTTCTTTTTTCCTCTACCAGTTCTGAATTCAAGTGCATCTATTTTCCATGTAATAATTTTAAAGAGCAAAAATATTAATGCAAGGCTTCTTTCAGCAACATTTTTTGCAAGATTACCTGGAATCCTAAATCATATCCTGTCAATATTCAATCAGATTACTGACAGGAAAAAGCGTCAGTAAATCTGAAAATGTGCTACATGACTACTGCTATTTTTATGTATAATTGACCAGTTTAGAAGGAAGCACACATACCTTTAAGCTGCTCAATGTACTACAGTGAGGTTTACTATTCAAATTCTGTTAAAGATGAGTATTTGCATTTACTTTGAAGGCAAGAAATAAAAACATGCTATATATGCCTGCTAAGTGTATGTAAAATCATACCACCTCACCTTTCCTCTCATTTTGAGATCTGGGGAAGTGAGCCAAGATGGGGCTGGGCAAAGGAGAGGTGAAGATCATGGAAGTATACTGTGAAGATCTCATGAGTGGGAAGGATTTTTTTTTAACTTCCTCTGTCTCTGTATGGACAATGTCATTATCAAGTCAGCACTAGACTGCAGATTGACCATGCTGGCTATCATGTGTTTTTAGAAAAAGTCAGACAGGAAGCTATATTATCAGACACGACTTGTGACACAAAATGAAATTTTCAAATAAAAATGTCAACACGATACAATCTTGATGCAATCAGCAAAAATAGGATATATGTAAGAAATCTTGATGTTTAAATTTGCTAGATGAGACTGATGGCCTTATAAGTTATCTAGGTTTCCATCAAAGTGCATTGTATTATCAATTACTTTTAGAATGGGCATTGCAAGTAAACAAACCAGGCCTCAGCCACCTTGTTTATTTCTTCGGACAGAATAAATTATCCATGTTAAATAAAAGAGATGTGCTGGCACTTGACCTATGTGAAGGTGTCTGATTGTAAATCACTGTTGTGATTGTCTGTGCATGTCTAGCAATGTAAATAATAATGTATTTTTGCAAGCTGCTATTTTTCTTCCATACTATATTTATGAATTTATTTGGTGAAACATGTAGCTGTGACCCCAGTCTTAGTTACCATCTGAAATACCATGAATTATAACCTGGTAACTGGTTAAATAAACCTGCTCACATCTGTAAACCATTTTTGTGGGGAGGGGGTTAGTATAATTCAAGATAGCATCATAACGTTGATGTTTATCTCAACAGGAATTGAATTACATGGGCTTCAGATAACTGTGTCCCAGAAGGACTCAGGTAATGGGATGTGGAGTTTTTCCTTTAGGTTACTGGGTCAGATTGATAATGAATGGAAATTGTTACTTTCTGATTGATGTTTAGTGGACTATATGAAATGAGTACTTAGTCTTAGCATACGCTGTGTTATGCAGGTACAAGTCTTTCACAATTACCATCCCATTACATGGATTTGACAGCCATTTAGAAACTCAACTACCATCTTGTGTCTAGCAGTTGTTCGTCCCAGTGAGGAAGGAGGAACACTGGGCCTCATTCCCTCAAGCTATCTTTTGTGCTCACCACAAATTGTGTAGTCCTGTGGCACCTTAAAGCAGCCATTCTTCTACAAAGGAATTTCACCACCCAATTACTGAGAGATACTGCAGAGCTGGAATTTATCTACAGATTTGACACTGTTACCCTGGGCTTGAATAAAGATATTAACTGGTTAACACATTGCAAACTATACATATTGGTTTCTGTTATTTCCACTCAAACACATCTGATGAAGTGGGTCTTACCCTTGAAACCTCATGATCCTATATATTTCTGTTAGTCTCTAAGATGCCACAGGACTATTCGTTGCCTTAAAGTTACAGACTAACATGATTCCCCCTCTGACACAAGTTGTGTGTAGTTCAGAGTATCGTTACACAGGTGGCTGTCCTATATTTTTCCTACTAAGATTGTTTTAATGAAAGGACTATAACTTTCATAAAGTCAGCTGTTTATGCAATTCAACTGATCAGTGCAATTATACAAAAGTTGTTGTTTTTTCTGACACTTAATTTGCCTTTTTGCTCATAATGTCTATTTCTTCCCTTCCCATTTGATTTGGGGAAGGACAAGCATTTTTTTAAGAGCCTGTTCCCCTAACATTTCAATTAAGTATCAGATTGGCTCTGAAGAAGTAAAGCATTTGGTCTTTGCTTCATTGGACAAGCAGGGGCACTGACAACCTCCACAGCCCCGTGGGCAAGGTGGGGTCACCCAGCTCCATGCTCCTGGAAGGGGTGCGTTCTCAGGTGGAAGGCATGGGACTGGAGGCAGCCAACTTTCTGCACCACTCAGAGCATGCCACATTACCCCCAGTCCTTAGTGCTGCCCAGAACGTGCCATGCAGCGATCCAGCAGTGATTTAAAGAACCTGGGGCTATGGCTACCATCACTGCTGCAGTTGCAGGGATGGTGGCCCAGAGCCCTGGGTGCCTTTGAATCACCAGGCCCTGGGGCAGCTGTCTGTTTTGCCCGCCCCCCCCTTTTCACCCCCACCCCTCTGTTTTCTGACAGTGGGCCTGAGGATAAGTGATGTAAATCCGACCATTTCTTAATCTTGGCCACTGACATGAGAACTACTTAGTCAAAATGGCTGTCCTTATCCTTGGGCCTTCATAAACTGCATTTATCTGAAATCTTAGCAACAAATTACTTGAATTGCATGGCTTTCCTTAAATCAGACTGAAATGTTATAAAAGGTATGCTTATTATAATCAGTTTTGGAAAATAAAATGTGATTTATCTGCCTCTGGCTATGGGATTTATTTATGAATTCAAGAAAGGGGGAATGGGATTTGTAAAAGTAACTTGGTTCAACCACTTTGTAGATACACACCAACATTCTGATGATCAAGGGGTAAGGCATTTATAACTGCCAGTTAATTCCTGAGAGAGAATATTTCTGCGTGGAAGATGTGCTTGATATGCAGTTTCCTTTCAGCCTTACAAAGCAAGATGAATCTTTTCTATCATACAACTCTTATGGATTCTACTTTGTTGTGTAGAAGGCTTAATGACAGATCTACATAAGAATCATGCAAATAATGAAAAGTATAATTTAAATGTCAATATGAAACATATTAAAACACAAATGTTCTTGCCAGTAACTAGTCTGTAGTCCGCACAATGGGTTGTGTGGCCTCTTACCAGCAGACAGAGCGCGACAAGGGTAACAAAACTTTGTGATATCTACTAGCTAGGTGGAAGCTTCCACTGCGGAGATTTTAAGTCTATTATTGTCCATCTTGTTGATACTGTCATTGACAGGATATAATTATTTTGTCTGCAAAATTAGACCTTTATTTTGAGAGGTGATCTAGCTGAGATTAGTGGGAGCTGCTGGTGTTCAGCATTGCTGGACTCAGAACACGTGGATTCAGTGGTAGTGTTCCAGCCAGAGCGGCCTACTGATATGAGGCTCCTGCTCTTCAGAAGTAGTTATCATCCTCAATAGCCAAACTGTCTGCAAAAGTGAGTCCACTTTCAAGCTCCTTCCAGCACAGAGGCTGAAACCTTGTCTCAGAACATTGTAAAAGAGGCTCCTCTGCAGAAGAACCTGTTAGATAAGGGCAGGGCCGGATTAACGGGGGGGCTAGCCGGGCAGCTACCTGGGGCGCCAACCTATGGGGGGCGCCTGATTGAAGTGGTAAGGGGCGCTGAGCGCCCGGGGGCCGGGCCGCACATGCGCCGTGCACCTGGGGAGGGGGCACACATACGCCGCGTGCCCACTGCCTGGGGCGCAAGTATGGCTCGGTCCGGCACTGGATACGGGTTCTGTTTATAGTTACACGCTGGTCCTCTCTGGGGTCTATGAATCTTTGTCTCCCTACGGACAGCTCAAAACTAGATAATCACCAGTACTTAAAGCTTGCTGTCTGCTCTTCAAGAGCTGGTGTATCTACAGGTCCAATTTAGTACTGAGCAGGCAAAGGTGTCTTCTTGTCAGAGCCATAGATCCTGAGGTTTGAAAGCTCAGATTGTGCCACTGGCCATAATTAGAGGCTAGCTATGGCTGTAAGGGTGTGTCTATACTGCACTGTTATTTCGAGATAACTAACATTATTTTGAAATAACAATGCGAGCGTCTACACAGCGTCTAATAAATTCTGTTATTTCAAAATACTTTCAAAGTAACAGACGGTTTATTCCAAAATCTGTAAACCTCATTCTATGAGGAATAATGTCTATTCTGAAATACCTATTTCAAAATAAGGTGTGTGTAGATGCTCCACTTCTGCTATTTCAAAATAGCCCCCACAAGGGCCATTCTAAGTTATTCCTCGCCAGTGACGCCAGGGGCTCTAAACTGAGATAGAACGTCTACATTAGGGAAGCCTGCCTCGGATTAATTTTGAGGTTTCCCTGCAGTGTAGATGTGCTATTTCAAGATAAGCTATTTCGGAATAACTATTCTGGAATAGCTTATTTCGAAATAGGCGTGCAGTGTAGATGTACCCTTAGTAGTGGATTCTGTGTAGCCTGAACATCGGTGATACCGTACATTCATCTGCACAGTCACCCTTATCCAGACCAAGGATGCACTCAGACTGCCAGTCTCCTCTGTCATCCTTGAAACTAGATGTTGCAAGAAAATGGGATTATCTTTAGGACCCCCTTCTCTGGCAAGAGCATGGCTGCTGATAGGGAGTATAAAGGGGGTAGTTGCCCTGAGGCATGTGGATGTAAAGGGCCCAGAGTTCTGGACTGCCATCACTGCTACACAGCAGCAGCAGTGACCGGAGCCCTGGGCCCTTTAAATCACAGCTGTAGCCCTGCACCGCACTGTCCAGCCAAAGCTGAGGGCCTTCCACAGGGAGCTTCTAACTTCAACGCAGCTCAGGAGGTGGTCAATCTCTTTATCCATTTGCCAGAAACAAGAGCAAGCAAAGGTTTCTAAATATGAGACAAATGTTACCCATATAGCTGACAAGGATACAAGCCATTAGGAGCTCAGAACACCTGTTCATCCTGCATGGAGGGCTCCAAAAAAAAAAGCTTGTAAACTTTTGTACAGCCAAATAGGAGAAGCAGCAAATTATTCAGCTCTGGGTGAAAAGCTTTCCTTAGCCATCTGAGTTTGCTTAACAGACCAGAAGATGCATCATGCCTTGAATTAGCAAAGGCAACTATATGTCTAACCCTATATACTTCCTGCCTCCACAACAGGCTAGATGTGTGGATTCCTGTGCATGTCTTTTCCTCCATGCAGCAGTGTGTCAATATGTCTACTTATGTCTCGTTGCCTGCCATATGCTGGTTATTGTTCTCTCTATTTCTATAGAATTTATTCAAACTAGGGACAGACAAATTATTGGACAAGATTAGCAACTAAAAGAGTGACCTTTCCTGATGTGTGATATCGCTCATTGCTGCAACCCTAAAACTATCTCACAGCTTATTCCTAATTGGCAGTACATTTGTTCTAGCTACTGTAATCAATGTGGCATGTGACAGGAAAAGGGGAAAAAAATCCTTTTGAAATCAAACTTCAAAACTGAATAATTGCAGCTGGTGTGGAGGAAACACTGAAACAATCCCATCTGCTTCTTGCTATTTTAATGGTGAGGCATCACATAATGATGGCCCTGTAGAATTAATCAGATTATTTAAAAGGAGAACACAATAGAGATGTTGACACACCTCTATTTTAAAATATTTGCACTGGGCGATGGGACTATGGGGATGGAACTGCCCATTAATTATAGCAACCATCTTCCACGCTTTTCCTTTCAGAAGATGAACAAGGCATGGTAGAAGCCCAGTACTTCACGCTGTTAAATTAGAGCCAGGCGTAGCTTTCAAACAAACAAAAAAACCAACCAAGAAGATGAGTTGATGAAAGTTTTCTCTCTTTCTCTGTAGCTAACTTACCTTGTGAGAGTTGGCAAAGCCACCCTTTCTTAAAACAACTGACTATTTTGGGGGGGCAGAGAAGGGAAGTGATGTATGTATCTTTGACCACTCTGAAGAGTCTTTGTTTGCAATGAGAAGGACAGAATGAGTCATTGCTACATGGGCCATTGTAAAGCATGTGGCTGTTAACAGTATGTTCTGATACCATACATGCATATATAACCAAAGGCCTGCCAATGAGAATGATGGTGCCCACCATGGCATCATGACATATGCAGGAAGTTTGTAAAGCAGAGCAAGGAAACTATGAAATTGTCAGTCAAATGACTTTAGTGGGGGGTCATGCTTTTCAACAAAGCAGCAAAATATAGAAATGATTTTAGGCAGCAGAATTTAAAAAAATCTCAAAAGAAAATGTCTGGGTTTGTTTGCAATTTTTAAACACTGCAGTGTATCTTCTTGTTTAGCACTAAAAAATCATCTTCCTTGTAGTTGTCAAGCCTGTTTTTCAGAACACACTGCCAAAAAGGATAGCCTCACTTGGGCCCAATCCAGGGTCCATTGGTGTCATTGAACTTGTATTGACTTCAAAGGGCACTAAGCCAGGGTGCTGAAACAATTTGTATAATGTATGCTGGGAGCTACTGAACCAATCTGCAACTGTATATAATGAAAACATTTCAAACTAGGGGGTGTGCAGCACCCCTAGATCCAGCACTTGTGCATTTGACTCAAGTCCTTGATGCATTTTTCTTTATTCTATTATTGACTATTTCACTAATATTTTGAGAAGCTGCTATAAAAACAGGGGAGAAAATCTGATCACCAGAGAAAAATTGTGGGGAGGTGTTGGTTTTTTTAATAACTTTGTTCTTAAAGTTATTAAAAAAGCACTCAGCAAATTAGTGAGCATTAACAATGAAGTTGCAAAATGCTAAATGTCACAGAAAATTAAACTCTAGTATGCGTCAGACCTCAGCAAACAATGCCTCTTGGGTACATTTAATTTTGCTTGGAAATGCTGCAGAACAGTGATTTAAGAAAAGCTAATCAAAGCAGGTTTACAATAGGCTGTTGATGTCCTGTTGCCTCAATTGGAGAGACATGACAATAATGGTAGGCCATTTTAATTCAAAATTCAAAAAGAATAGGCCCTGTAAGACTGGAGAAAGGCTACCCTAGTGCCCATCTTTAAAAGGAGGGGGACGGTGGAGCCCAGGGCCTAGACACCAGTCAACCAGGCTTTATTACTGGGAAGCTATTAGAGCAATATATAAAACATTCATTTTCTGAATACATGGAGATTGGAGGGTAGTCACTGTCAGCCGTTATGGATTTCTCAAGAACAAATCATGCCAAGCCAGCTTGATTTCCTTCTTTGAGAGAGTAACTGGTTTAGTGGACAGGGCAAATATGGTGGACATATTATACAGTGAAAGCTTTGTTATCCAGCATTTAAATATCCAGAAAACTAGGTTAACCGGCATTGCCCCCAGACACTATACCCCTGTGTCTTCAGGCATGTGCACCTGTCTCCTGCCTGTCCAGCTGGCCAGCTTGATGCCTCCAGCCATTGTGGGGCTTCTGACAGCCGGCATTGCCAGCTTCCATCAACATCAGGTGCCTCCTTCCCCCTCAACCTTCCTCAAGCCGTCAGGAGCTGGAGGTTGGCCTACCCATCTACCTGCTGCTTAGGATGGTTCTGTGGCCCAAGGGGAAGGAGCAGGTTGCCAGGCATTTCTAAGTATCAGGGTTGGTCACAGCGTTCCCTTTAAGATTTTCCATCCATGAGTGGAGTGAGTTTTGTCTTGTGCACCAATATTCAGGTCATGTGCGCTTGTTCGGATATGTTCCACCATGGCACCCACCAGTTACTCACAAATATCATATTCAAACATATTCATCATTCAGACATATGAATATATTTGTTAGTAACTGGTGAGTGCAATGGTGGCACACAGCCGAACAAGCACCCATGACCTCAGTATTGGTGCCCAAGATAAAACTCACTCCACTCATAGGGTGTGTCTAGACTACACCTCTCTATCAAGTGAGAGATGTAGATTAGGCACATCGAAATTGCTAATGAAGCAGGGATTTAAATATCCTGTGCCTCGTTAGCATAAACATGGCCAGCGCTTTTTTTGGAAATGGAGTTTTTTCGACAAAAAACGGCAGTCTAGATGCGTATCTATCGAAAATAAACCCTTTTTCGACAGATCCTGTAAACCTCGTTTTTTGAAGAATACAGGATCTGTCAAAAAAGGCTTTATTTTCGACAGATCCGCCTCTAGATTGCTGGGGTTTTTTCGAAAAAACTCTATTTTAAAAAAAAGTGGTGGCCATGTTTATGCTAATGAGGCACGGGATATTTAAATCCCTGCTTCATTAGCAATTTCAACATGCTTGATTTGCATCCCTCTGTCAACAGAGGGATGCAGTCTAGACATAGCCATAGGTGCAACATCTTCGGGAAAACACTGCAGCTGACAGCTCAATCCTCCTCCTGTTAATGGTAATGGTAATACTCCCATTGATTCTCAAGGGGATGATGCGAAGGACAGCAGCTTTGTCCCAGCTTCTCCACCTCCTTGCAAAGCCATGCACCCATCAACCTAGCTGGTCCTGGCAACTACCCAACAGATCACCTCAAATAATTTCCAGGCACAATTATCCAACTGGGAGGTGTAACATCAGTAATTTGTTGCACAACTTCCATAGCTATTTATACACTGAACTGGTTTTAAAAATGGGACATGGATTGTTGCAAATCCTGCAGCTTGTGCAGGTCAAACCTTGCTGAAGATTTGGTCCATGGTTCTTAGGAACCTAGGAGTTTTTGTTTTGACACCTCCCTTTTAGCTAGTCACTAGTTTGTTTCAATTTCTGAAGAAAGCATGCAATACTATCTAGGCCTCTCTGGCTGTCAATCAGTTTATTGTCTCACTGGATAAACTACGCCTAATTTTTCCGTTGACTAGCACCCTGTGTAGTCATTGAAATAATGCAGTGGGAACTTTATGAAAAGCCATTGGCAAAAGCAGGCTGAGCTAGAGGCTAAGGTGCTGGAATGGGGGTTGGGAGACCTGGATTCTACTCCTGGTTCTGTTGACAAAAACAGGCTGCCACAGGCTCACCTGGTCAGAGGTGCTGCTTTTTATTTCATTCCAGAACAGACCACTAACTCACCTCCACCTGCTGCACTGGCTAATGTTCTAGCCATGCCTGGAGGATCTCTTCCTCCTCTGGAGCCCAAGTGAAGTGGCTCTGGGGGAGGAATCTCAGTGAGATTCTGTGAGGGGGGGCCTTGCAACTCCCACCTATAGAAGAGGCCACAGGGTCTACCCCCAAACCTGGCAGATCTCAGTAATTCCACAAGAGACCAGCTCACATTACTAGAGGTTCTCCCAACTGCAGCTCCTCCTGTGGCCTAGGAGGCTCTTTAGGAGCCTGAAGAGGATGTCCATCTGCTACTCCACTCCAACCCGCTCAGTCTTCTCTCCTTCCCCAGCACACACCCTGGGTCCTTCCTGGACCTAGCAGGGGAGAGGGAAACAGTGCCACAAAAAGAGCTGTGCCACTTTCTGACAGGGAGGGGGAGAGCCACATGGGGAGGTTGCATTCGGTGGGGTTCCAGTGGAGGAACTTGGGGCCATGTTCGGCCCACAGAGCTTTAGTGATGATGCATGAGAAAGAAAGAAAGAAAGAAAGAAAGAAAGGCTGTGTGTGCTAGGCTGGCATTTGGGGAAAACATATTTTACTCACAGTCTGATCACAACATTGCTGAGAAATGAAAGGCATGGGGGCCTCATTTTACATCCTTTTTCAGAGAAAATCACCACACTAAGATTGTCTGCCCTAGCTGTCTGTATGTCAGTCAAGGCAACAGTCACAGCCACTGGAGTCTCAGCAGATATTGCTTGTGCTTAGTACTATGTTAAGCTCACCTGTGTACCTCCTACAGCCTCCTCTTCCTCCAGGCATGTGGCTCAACCAGCAGGGATATAGCTGGGGCTGGAGCCGTGTGTTAGGCAATGGCTGCTGCTGCAGCCAGGGCCAGGGTTACGTGGCGGGTGGTGGCTGCTGCTGCAGCTGCTGAAGCAGCCACCACCCACCACAAAGATCCAGCTCTGGACCCGACAGCACCTGCTGCCCGCCACACAGCTCCGGCCCCAGCAGGGGCAGCAGCCACTGCCCACCACATGACTCTGGCCCTGGATGGGGCCACCAGAGCAGCTGCTGCCCACCACACGGTCCCCACAGGCACAGCTCCAGCCTTGGGGAAGGGCTGAAGCTAGGGCCAGGGCTGTGTAGTGGCTGCTCTTCTGCTCCTGGGGTAGAGCAGCTGCCCACCATACAGCCCCAGCCCGGAGCAGCTGAGCAGCCACTGTGCACCCTGCTGAGGAGAGGGGTGGGCCTCAAATTCTTGGTGTGCGCCCGCGCAGGCATGCACCTTAGAAGGCACACTGTTTGGTCACCATGGTTTCCTCTGGTAGGAGGTTGGGGCAGAGCAATAATCTTGAGTATCCAGTATATTCAATTAACCAGCAACCCCCATTCCTCATGAGTGCCAGATAACAAAGCTTTCACTGTACCTGGAGTTCAGCAAGGCTTTTGATACAGTCCCACATGACATTCTAATAGGTAAGCTGAAGAAATGTTGGCTTAGTAGAATAACCATTAGGTGAATACATAATTGGTTGAACAAGTGCAAACAAAGAGTAACTAGTCTGATATTGGATTGGAGGGACGTCTCAAGTGGGGTTCCACAGAAATCTGTTTAAGTCCAGTGTTGTTCAGCATCTTTATTAATGACCTACCATTGGTATAGAGAGCATACTATGATCAAAGTTGTAGATGACACAAAGCTGGGTGGAGATGCAAACACTGTGGAGGATAGAGCTAAGATTCTGAGGGGGTCTTGATAAATTGGAGTATTAGGCTATAGACAACTGTAAGGTCCTACACCGGGGTGGGCAAAAGGGTCTCTGCGGGCCAGATCCAGCTCACCAAATGAGTTGATCGGGCCCACGGAGGCCTGTTTCTTCCCCAACCCCCAAGCTAATTAGGGCCTGGGGATGGGGGGAAGTGCACAAAGTTGCCTCTGTTCTTCCAGGAGTATGTGGTGCTTTGAAGCGCCACGACGCCTGTCAGGAAGGGAGGAGACTTCACGTGCTCCCCTGCCCCCAAGCCCTGAAGTGCACGAAGTTTCTCCATCCAACCCCCGCCCTGTGAGGAGTGTGCAGCACTTAGAAGCTCTGCATGCTCCTGGCAGGGCCGGAGGAGGCTTCGCGTTCTCCCCCACCTCTAGGCCCTGATTTGCCTGGGGGTGGGGGAGCATGGGAAGTCTCCTCTCACCGCCAGGGCATGGGTGCCTGGGGAGAACCAGGAGGGGCTAAGGCACTCCCTCACCCCCAGCCCAATCATGGTCTGTGCGTGGGGAAGCCTGGAAGCAGCATGGCCCCGCCCCTTCCATGTGAGGCTCCACCCCTTCTGGTGCAGCCCCGAGCCACTTCAAAAATTTGTGACGTGCCCCTGGCAAAAAATTACTGCCCACGCCTGTGCTACACTTCGGAAAGAAAAACTAAATGCTCAAATACTGAGTAGGGTATAACTGGCTTGGCAGCAACACTGCTGAGAGGAGTCTGATAATTTGATGGATTACAACCTCCACGTGAGTCAACAATGTGATACTGTTACAAAAAAGAACAAATGCAACGTTTATATTGCATTAACAGAGGCATAGCATGTAAATCTTAGGAGATGATAGTACCACTCTACTAGGAACTGGTTAGGCCTCAGCTGGAGTACTGTGTTCAATTTTGGTTGCTAATACAGTACATAGAAAGGATAGAGAGAAACTGGAAAGGAGCTATAGGTAAATTACAAAGATGATCAAAGGGATGGAATGTAAGAATGCAACAAAGGCTGAAGGAAGTAGGTATGGTTAGTTTGGAAAAGAGAAGATGAAGGGGTGCACATGATACCAGTCTTCAGATAGAAGAAAGGTTGACATAAAAAAAGAGTGACAAGGAGTCTGTAGCACCTTATAGACTAACAGATGTATTGAAGCATAAGCTTTCGTGGGCGAAGTGACATGCATCTGACAAAGTGGGTCTTTGCCCACGAAAGCTTATGTTCCAATACATCTGTTAGTCTATAAGGTGCTACAGGACTCCTTGTAGCTTTTGCAGATCCAGACTAACACGACTACCCCTCTGATAAAAAAAGAGGAACGTTTTCTTTTGAGACAGAGGGCAGGAAAAGAGGTAATGGGTTCAAACTACAGCACAGCAGATATAGATTGACTCTCAGGAAAAACTTCCTAATTGTGAGAACAGTAGGACAACAGGATAGACTGCCTAGGGAGGTTGTGGAAATTCCTTCACTGGAGGTTTTCAGGAGGCTGGCTAGTCATCTGTATTAGAGGGTTACAACAAATCCTGCATTTTGGCAGGGACCCTTGTGCGCCCATGATTGTATGAAAACGTCTGCATCTTTCTCATTTGATGCTTTTCTTCTATAAGAGGAAAGTAGGCCAAAGACCTGAAGTATTCTGGAAAAAGTGGACATGTTAATTTTTCAGAAAAGCAAGGCTGCCCATACAAATAGTGTTTAAAACAGACAAAAACAACCTGCTTCCCCAGACATTTTGGGTCTGATTTGTCCTGACTAGCTACATTGTATGCAGTCCCATGGGCATTTGGATGGAGAATGGATAAGGCCACAAGGGATAATTAGATCATCTGGTGTGATCTCTTGTCTATCACTAGCCATTACGTTTAATCCATTTACCCTTATTCTGAGCCCAACAACCTATGTGTGGCTAAAGCATAACCTGCAGAGGTGTCTGCAGGGCCAGCCTGTGAGATGTTTTTAGGGTTGTCTGTTTTCCTCCTGCCTTGCTGTCCATATTTTCTGGCTAAATAAAGGATGTCAATCCCCAGGACTCATTACACCTGCTGTTGGACCAGATCTTCAGCTAGTGTAAATAGCATAGCTCTATTGATGTTAGTGAAGTTATGCCAGCCTACAACAGTCCAAGAATCCCAGCTATGTGTATTCATTGCCATATCTGGATTTCACCTGATGTCATGGCTAAAGAACAGAAGGTGGCTCATTCAGGTGAGTTCTTTTTGGGAAAAGGGAATGGGATGATTGCAAAAGTGTTTAATGTTAGCATAATGAGATGTAGGTTCCATTACCAGTGCTCAGCTTTGTCTTGTGCATGCTGGTCAAGGAACTGTACAAGCCCTTAAAAATGAGTGCTCTATCATGCTTCTTAGGGAAACCCAGCAGTGTTCCCTCTAAGCTGCACAGCAGCACAGCTTCACAGTGCCACCCAGTCAGAGGCTCAGGGCTCCATGCATAGAGCTGTCTGACTGGGCGGGGCTGATTAATCACTTGTGAAGCTTTGCTGCCCAGCAGCTTAGAGGGAACACATACCCAGGTCTGTGGGGCTTCTTGCTGCCACTTTCCCTTAGCAAGAGGAACCATTGTCTGGGCCTGCTATGGTTCAGCTCCCAAATACACCAGTCACAGGTTACACCAACACTCCCACCAACAGGCTCCACTGTCCCTTTTCAAGTTAGCAATAGGCACATTCCAGCTTCCAACCCACCAGGAGCCTTCCTGTTGAGCTGCTGTTCCACTGGATGTTCACAGATGTGGTGCTCCCCAGGACACACTAGCATAGCCTCAGCTCACTGTTCCACTTAACACACAGCATGTAGATGTGATGGCAGGAAAACAAGCAAAAAATTATTTCACAAACGGAAAAGATTCATGTGCTAAGAAGGAGGGATATTGGAAACAAATGGTTATACATAAGATAAAATCAGGGCACACATTCTATAACCTAGACTTGTTTAACTAGATACTTTCATGTCACATACAGCAAAGCTCACCTCAGAATCCTTCCAGCATTTTTCAGCCAGGCCTGATGTGATCCTTTTTTCATGAGAGAAAGCAATCGACTAGCTTGTTCCCTGGGTAAAGGATCCTGGGTGTCTCTTTGCAATGCCAGACATATTAAAACATTCCTTTGTTCTTTATTCATATACCAGACACACTCCTGCTGTGTGTTCCTCTCTGTAGATTTCACATTCACATCAGTTTCAAAATCCTGATTCTCTGATGGCTCAGTACTCTAATAGACTTACATTGTAAGCTACATGGTACATGATAACCAGAGAGAGAGAGAGAGAGAGAGGGGGCGGTATCTATTACCCCTCTGCCTGAAAGGAACCTGTTCAAGGCAACTCACCTCCTTGTAATGTGCAATTAACTTCCAGGTTATAAGAACACAAATTCCAGGATAGCTACATACTTTTTAAATATTATCCATCCATACATTTCACCTTGATTATGGTGACCAATGGACTACTGGCTCTAGGTAGAGAACTTCATGCACCACCCTTTGGTGAATTATATGATCCAGGGGACCCCTGTAAAACTCTATGCATCCTCTGTATCCTCTGCCAGTTGGCTTCAAGAAGTCCCTGGGTCACATCTTCCAACACTCTTCATCCTGCTTCTCCTCAGAAAGTTCAGCCCAGTGACTACTGCTGGACTCACAGTGCTGCTGACCAAGGCTGCTATTTGAGGATCCAACTCTGCTACTCTTGCAAGCAACTAGCAGACTGGAATTTGCGTTGGGATTTCTTTTATTGTTGTTGTTTTGTTTTCCGTAAAATAGCTTTAATGGACATCAATCCCAGACTAAATCCACCAACATACCCATAATAAATCTCCTGGTATGGTACTAGAGGATGCTGCTCATCTTAAAAATTAACATTCTCTTTTTCTTTCCCTCTCTGGCTACGTCTAGACCGCAGGCTTCTTTCAGAAGAAGTCTTTCCGGAAGAGATCTTTCAAAAACACTGGTTCTGAAAGACCACATCTACACTGCCAAAGTGCATCGAAAAAGCGATTTGCTTTTTTGAAAGATAGTGTCCAGACTGATTGGATGCTATCTTGCATAAAAGGCCACCCGGAACCACTTCAGGCAGGGCTTTAGGTCACCAGTTGCTTCCGAGTGCTGGTGCCAACATGCGGAAGGCCACCTTTTTGGAGCTGTGTGCCTGGCTCACCCCAGCGCTCTGACGACGTGACACCCCCCTGCGGCCCGCCATCCCCCTGTAGAAGCACATTGCAATTGCCGACTGGAAGCTCGCCACCCCCGACTGTTACTGGTCGGTGGGCAACCAGTTCGGCGTGGGGAAGTCCACTGTTGGGGCCCTCCTCATGGAGTAAGGCACTCTCGGGCTGCAGTCCCTGCGGGAGGGGCGGGGGCGGGAAGTCCTGGAAGAGGGGGACTCTCGGGAAAGGAAAGCTGGGGGATATGCGGGGGTGGACTGGGGATGGGGGGGAGCCCCATCCCCGTGGGGTTGTGCCATCCTGCGCTCATACAGCCCTGCTGTTGAGGGGGTGGCCTCATAGGAGGTGGCTCCTGGGATGCTTGAGGAGGGATGGGATGGGAGGGGGGGGCGGGCACCTCCCAAGAGCTCAAGAACCCCCTCTCTCAGTCTCTCTTTTGAGTGTTTGTCTCCTTCTGCAGGTTGTGAGGGCCATCAACTCCATCCTGCTGCAGAGGGTCATCCGCATCAGAGACCTGGACCCCATCGTGGCCGGATTTGATGTCCTGGGGTTGCCAAGTGCGGGGGAGTGATTGATGGGACCCACAGCCTACTCCGTGCACCTCAACATCAAGGGGTACATCAACCACAAGGGCTACTTTTCTATGATGTAACAAGCCCTGGTCGACCACCGTGGACAGTTCACAGACATTTTTGTTCGGTGGTCAGGGAGAACACACGATGCCCAGATTTTTCAAAACTCCAGCCTCTATGGAAAGTTGGAGGTGGACACATTCTTTCCCCACTGGGACTTGTGGTTGGGGACGTGCAGATGCCACTGTGCATCGTGGGGGACGCAGCCTACCCCCTGATGCCATGGCTAATGAAGCCACTTAAACCCCAGCAGGGACTAATTTAATGCCCACCTGAACTGGGAAAGGATCCAGATGGAGTGCGCCTTCAGCTGCCTCAAGGCATGGTTCAGGTGCCTCCTGACTTGCCTGAACATGGGAGAACACAACATCCCCGAGGTGTGTCCTCCACAACATTGTGAAGAGGAAGGGAGAGGCCTTCCTCTCTGGGTGGGGGGCAGATGCCAGCTGAGAGGGGAAACCCTTCGAGCAATTGTGGACAGCTAGCATCTGCCAGGCCCATCAGGCTGGAGGTGCGCATCCAGGAGGCCCTGAGGGAGAGTTTCTCTCAAGGACCCCAGTAACTCTCCCCAGGGCCTCCCCCCAATGGCCTCTGGCTTGCTGCACTATCCCTTTCCCACCACAACCCCTCCCTTCACCTCTTCCCTGACCTCTCAATAAAGACACCGGTTTGGTTTTGAACAAAACAAACTTTGTATTTGTGTTAAAAAAGGGGGAGTGGGGCTTCTAACCTGGAGGGGGAGGGGAGCTCGGAGTGGCATCGGGGCCAGCTGGATGTGCCACCTCGGGTGCTGGGACCTCATCAGATTTGGAGTTGGGTGGGTCCTGAGACTATAGGAGGGTGGCAGAAAGGGGGGCTGGAGAGGAGTCAGGGATGGCAGGGAGCAGGGGGCATAGGCATCACTTGGGGTGGGAGAATGGGCATTGCTTGAGGAGGGAGCAGATGCATTGCTTGGGGGGAACGGGAAGAGGAAGTGGGCATAACAGGGAGGGCAGGAGGGTGGTAGGCAGGGGGCAGCAACAGCAGTGGGGTGTGCTATCACTTCCCTCATGATGGCACACATGCTATTGCACTACTGCATGAGCTGGTCCCACACACGGTTCCGCCACTTTGTGTCCTCCCAGATCTTCTGCACCAGGGTCTGCTGCATGTTGTGCAGGATGCTGACATGCTGCCAGAGCAGGTCTTCATGGACTCTGGCATGCTTTCGGGTTCCCCAGGCTCTGGCGGCTGGCTCAGTTGGTGTGGCTCGCCCCTCAGTCCTGACTGGTCCAGCTGTGGAGAACACAAAGAGGGAGAGGTGGTCAGTCCATGCCCACCTCTGTGAGCAGCAACCAACAGTCCCGGGTTTCTTCCTCATGGAAAAAGGATTACCAATGTCAGAAAAACCCCTCTGTTCTTTCAATTTTCTTTTGGAAGAACGCGATTGCAGTGTGGATGTAATTGAAGTTTTTCAGAAAAACGGCCATTTTTCCGAAAAAAACTCTGTAGTGTAGACATACTCTCCGTAACTCTCTCCATCCAGCCTGTCAACTTTGCCACAAAGTACTGCATCAATTGGCTGGATCTGACCAGCCATTAAATAAGATTTTTTAAAAGGACATTTCATTAACACAGTTGTAATCCAAAAACCCTTCCAAGCATCCATTGTCTCAGATGCCCATATAACTAGGGAAAAAGAGTTTCTTTTAATTTGCTCTAATCACCATAGAACACAGAGGCAACTATTATGTGGATGATAAGGCAGATGACAAGTTTCCAAGAATTAAATTAGCAAGCACATTCAATTACACTCCAGCCATTGCGAACTTGGTAGGCAAAATTTTTACCAACTCAGAAAACAGTCATCCATGCTTCCAACCATCTTAAAGAAAACAATTTTATGTGTTCAGTGTGAGGATTGGCTAAACTTGGCTACTTATTACAATAAGCCTCTTTAAAGTAGAAGCTATTAAAAAAAAGATGTCCTACTGAGATATTTGTTAATTAATTCAGTTGGCAACTCAAGCCTGCTGAGTTCCATTTACATGCTTTTCCTAGCAGTTTCATTTTATCTAGAAAGATGAGGGCTCTCTCTCTCTCTCTCACTCACTTGCTATCTCTGTCTCTCTGTCTCTCCTGGCTGTACCCAAAGCATTTAAGGAAAGCAAAGAAGAAGAAACCCAATAAATGTTGAGGTAGAAGCTACTAGATAAAAGTATGTGATTTGATGAGGGGCTGAGGGACCATTCCTTCCATTGGGAATTGAAGTTGTGTCCTTCCCTCATACCAGTTGGTCAGCATCTCACAGAATCAAGTTTTTACATTGCCATGAACATAAGGACCACCATGTGCCTCTCCCTTTCAGATTGTTAGCAATTCAGGGCATGGACAATTGTTTACTCGATATGCTTGCTACATATTTGTGGCACAATGCATCCCTGATTATTGATTGGTAGGTGCTCCCTCAGTATAAATGAATTTACCTGAGCAGAGGTATCAAGATCTGGAATGGAAACTTCTTTAGCAGGTGTGTGTCAAAACTGGAGTTTTGTATATTTGGGCATGGGCAGAGGTACCAACAATGGGCTTCTGCAGCTTAAGAAATGAAAAAATGATGTGATCCTACAAAGCATAGTGGTTTAATGTACAAATCTGTGACTGAGCTAACTTGATATCCTGTGTGCCTGTAAGTTTTTATACTGGTACCAATTTTATGGCAGTGAAAAACCATGGAGGCTTATAATGAAAATACAGAACACAATGTCAATGTAGTAGTTAATTTAATGCATTTGTGTTTTAATGTGTGCTTTGAATGCACCTTTTCCAAATAATTAAAACTCTTTAATGACATCTGAGAAAGGATTTCCATTACTAAGTGATTTTTCAAGAGTTTGAACTTGGTGATAAACCCAATTAAATGATTATTAAACAAAAAGCCATAATCAAAATCTTGCTGACAAGAATACTCTAATAAATAAAATGACATTTTGTATTGGCAATTTAGCAAAGGCAAGGATTTATGTGACGAAAATAAGGATTGTGAGGTGAAATTATCTGTCATTCAATACATTCACTGATAAAGAGAAAATTGTCAAGCAAACGGAAATATTCTTTGGGTCACTACGTTTACTATGTAGCAAGTAAAAAAGGTCTGTTTGCTTGTAGACTGTCTATGATCATCCATTTTACATATGAAGAAAGGAGGGGGGAGTTCTAAAGAACACACACATGAGGAGGTGTTATGTGATTTGTGGTGCAACAAAGTCAATTTAAGCATTGCTAAGAATATTGATGCGACACATGCAAGCTTCTGGCCCTCAGGCAAGGTTGTTCAGGACTAGAATTTTTCATCATTCTGTCTCTCCAGTTTTATTTATTTTGTTCATTTTGTGTGCATTTTTATATCAAATTAGTCAGGGAGTCTCCAAGACCACATCCAAATTCATTATTATAGGAAGGGGAATAGAGAGAGGAATAGGAAATGTAAGGAAATTAAATGATGGATGTCTTTTCTGAGGCTTGGAAAACAACAACAATAGAAACCTGCCTATTAGACACATTGCCACATGCTGCATTTCAGTAGAAATTAGGCACCCGTTTGTCCCTTTAGAAAATTACATTTGCACTGCTTCTTCTAAACTTTCACATTTAGGCTCAGTTCAACAAAGCCCTCAAGCTTGTGCTTCTGTCCTCCCATATTCAGCAAAACAGACACTTAAAATTAAACTTATTGATTGAATGAGGGTCTTGGTGTCACCTTTGACTCTTCTATTTGGGCATATAGTTTTGTGGGCTGGAGCCCACTTTGTCATATGAATGAAATAGAAACTTCAGTTTGGCTGGGATATATACACACATGCTAAGATGTGAGTGTTACATTACTGGCTATGTCTACACTATGGCTGTGTCTACACTATGGTGCGATCTCGCGCAAAAGTGGCCGCTCTTGTGCAAAAACTTGCTGCCAGTCTACACTGGCCGCATGTTCTTGCGCAAGTAAACTGACATTCTAATGTATAAAATCAGGGCTTCTTGCGACAGAACTCTGACACTCCCACTGAGGAATAAGCTCTTTTGCGCAACTGTTCTTGCGCAAGAGGCCAGTGTAGACAGGCAACATGAATTTCTTGCACAAGAAAGCCCTATGGTTAAAATGGCCATCAGAGCTTCCTTGCGCAAGAGAGAGTCTACACTGGAATGGATGCTCTTGCGCAAAAGCACATCTCTTGCACAAAAGCACATGCCAGTGTAGACGCTCTCTTCTGGAAGAGTTTTTGCAAAAGAGTTTTTGCGTGAGAACGCGCCAATGTAGACATAGCCAATATTATGTGTTTTGCCAGAAGAGGCAATGCTAATGAAGCGCTGATTAGCATTTTCTCATGCTTCATTTTCATAATCTATTCCAATCTGTTTTTGCACAAGAGGTTTTTGCGCAAAAACATGCAGGGTGGACATATCCGTTTTGTGCAAAAAACCCCCTTTTTGCGCAAGATCCTTATGCCTCTCATCCATATTGCATGTTTTTGGGCAAAAACCTCTTGCGCAAAACCAGATCGGAATAGATTATACAAATGAAGCACGAGAAAATGCTAATCAGTGCTTTATTTGCATTGCCTCTTCTGGCAAAACATGTAGTGTAGACATAGACTATGCGGAAGACCAGTGCTAATGGGGCCAATTGAATCAGGATGGATGTGGCCCACTCCCCACAGTTATTTAGAAGGTGAGAATATCAAAAGGGGGAAAATTACTTTTTGTAGTGAGCTAGCCACTCCCAGTCTGTATTCAGACCAGTCTGATTGTCTGCATATGAATTCCAGGTCTGCAATTTCATACTGCAGTCTGTTTCTGAAGTTTCTGTTTTAGCATCTCAAGAGCTATCAAACTGGAACCACTGAAAAGAAAACCATACTGTTCTAATACCACTTGGCTCCATTTCTGTAGCTGCTCCAGAGATGGAAGTGCTGTTGATTTGTATAGGAATTCTGGGCATAGAATGACTACAGGAAAGAGTCCTTGATGTGCATGTGTACTGCTTTAATGATCTCCAGAACTTAAAAAGATTGTTGTGACTCATTGTAAAGGCTAAAATGACATTCATATTCTCTTCCTATGTATTTTCCTCCTTTTTTTAATCTTAAAATTGTTTATAGAGAGCTGAGAGAGCAAAGAGCAGTCATATTTGGTTTTTATTTATCATGCCACCAGAGAGTTATTTCTTGAAATCAGAAAAAGGTCTCTGGTAGGAGATGCAATGCAGTGGCTAGTGCTCTAGCAGGTTTTCTTAGCTTTCTAGTGACACTAGTCTTAGCTTGGTTCCCGCCATGCCTTCCAGTCAGATATGTGCAGAGTCCTAAACCCCTAGGCTATGTCTACACTGGCAGCTTCTTGTGGAAGAACAGCCATTCTTGCGCAAAAACTTGCCTGCTGTCTACACTGCACGAGTGTTCTTGCGCAAGTAAATTTACAGTATAGTGTTGCAAAACAGGGCTTCTTCCGGAAGAGTTATTCCTCTCTCCACGAGGAATAAGCCCTCTTGCGCGAGAGCTCTTCCACAAGAGGGCAAGGGCAGTGTAGACAGACAACATGAATTTCTTGCGCAAGAAGACCCTATAGTTAAAATGGTCATTAGAGCTTTCTTGCGCAAGAGAGCATCCACACTGCCATGGATGCTCTTGCGCAAAAGCACATCTCTTGCACAAAAGCACATGGCAGTGTGGACGCACTCTTGTGGAAGATTTTTTGCACAAGAACTCTTCCGCAAAGGAGTTCTTGAGCAAGAAGCCGCCAGTGTAGACGTAGCCAGGTTTTTGCTTGAAGTGCTCCTACTTATCTATTTGGTACTTGTGTTCAATTAGTGCTTCAGTGTCTAGTTTGTGTTGGTTCTTCAGCACCTCCTCTCAAACAGATCTGATTGATACTTGGCTCCATTTTACTTCACTCTGTCAGAATTTTTCAGCTTCAAGTATGAGCTCCATGTTTTCTAGGTGGTTGGTTTTTATCCTTCCCATCCTCTCCTCCCCCTCAACCTTTTGATGGAAGGAAAAGAGAAACTTTTATGAACAAATTACAAATGACATTTTTTCACAAAATAGGTTTGTTTTTTTTTACCAGAGCTGGCAAGAGTACAGAAACAGTTCATTTTGTTTCGTTTGCCAATGCAGCCCTCCTCAATTACTGCACTTCTACACCTTTCTGTATATGGGAAACATATCACAATATAAGCTCAAATGTGATTTAAACTGAGATAATTATATTGCTAGCTAGCCCCCTCCAATTAGACACTCTAATTCAGGTATAAAAGGAACTTTTTCAGTTTAGCATATGTTGTTTGGTAAGAGGTTTAAGCTGAGCTAAAAAAATATTTTTATATCAGAATGAGAATGTCTGCATGGGAGGTTATAATGGTATAATTATGCTGATACTGCTGGTATAAATTTACTTTAGCATTTCTTAGGCAATCTCAGATGTTTACTCCATTGGTTCAAAAACTACGCTAATGCAGAGTTAAGTTGTTTGGTGGTATGTTGTCCCCTTGCAGAACATCAAGTCAAGAAAAACTTCTGGAAAGCAGGAAATGCCCAGATAACTTTGACCATGCAACCTTAACTCTGCTCTTGTTCAGCAATTCCCCTATGTGACCCATTAATACACATCTGACATGCATCTGACAAAGTCAGCTTCATCCCACAAAAGCTTATACCCAAATGAATTTGTTAGTCTTTAAGGGCCAAGGATACCTCATTAACGCGCACACACTCTGCCAATCCCATAGTTGCTTAAATGTACAAGTTCTTCACCTCCTTTACAACTGACAGAAAACTATACAGTATTCTTTTCTCCACTGATCCAGTAACCCTCCAATTTTCCAATTAATTACTTCCAATACTTACTAGTTTCCATACTGTCACTGTAGTGATTTGTCAGATGCTCAATCACATCAGCAAAAAATATCACAGCCTGGACACAGATCTCTGATATGTTCTAAATCTGCAGTCACACATTGTATGAGGCATACATCAAGAACAAAGCCCAGATCATTTCTCCCCAAATCAACCATTATAATGTTCAGTAGATCACAATCTCTTAAGTCACCAGTTGAACATTGAAGAGAGGGCAAAAATGAATCCCCCGTCATGGTATATGCTATACTCCCGCTCCCCACAAACTTCTGCAACCATGTGATCCAGGAATTGCCCAGAAACCACACGTTTCTTTTTCCTCAGTGGTCAAGGTACCTGCACTGTCACTTCCAAACCCTCCAGCTCAGTGTCTTTGGAAACACCACAGTAATCTGCCCCATGATCAGGAACTGGACTCTCTGCCACCTATCCCACTCCCGGGTCTAGTAAAATACAGATTTTCTTGAACAACCAGTCCAAGGCTTTCCTACCACCCTGATCTCATTTTCACTGCTTCCTCGGGCACTGTCGTATCCCTCTTTTCCCATCCCACCCTCACACACAATAACTCCTCTTTCTCACCCCCGCCCAGTGTAACAAAAATGTTGGTTAAACCAGCTGCTGACTATTCAGCTCAGAGTTGCATCGCCATAAAATAACAGCATGATAGCAGAGACAATTTGTAGAAAGCATTATGATCAATTTTTTTTACATAGGTATAGGAAGACTCAGACTAGACATGTCTGTGGCAGAGGGCCACCAGGACAATAGCAGTGGCACATTTCCTTCAATTACCCCGGCAAGTATAAATTAGCTGTGCTGAATCCCTCTCATGTTTTTCTTTTTATTAATACATGCACGCTGGCATCCTTCCAGACTGCACATATACGTCTGTGAAGAAGTGAACATGTTCTGAAATACTGTTCACAGTTTGGTTCCCCAAAAATGTAGTAGGGGTCATGTGACATTTTGGGTAAAAACTGATTAATGCCAATCATTTTGTCCTGCATCATAGCAACAACGTGATGTTTGGCTATGCAGGGGAGAGGGGACCTTGTGGCATATGTCTCTGGAACCTCTGGCTGAAATGACCTCATTAACCCTATTCTGCATTTCCATGAGGATAGCAAATGTGTGTGTAGATTCCAGCAATTTGGCAGCTTAAGTGAAGTGCGGGTGTGGGGGGATCATGAGGGTGTGTGGGGTGACGGCAGGGATAGGGGCTCTGTCTTTCTCCTGCTACACCTGACTGTGGAGGCAGCTGCTGGGGAGAGGGGCCGAATGAGCCGTAAATGTGCTTGGATGGAGAGGGAAACATGGCAGGAGCCAGCAGGATTGACTGTCTTGGTCCAGGGAGGCAAGGCTGGAAGTTCTTCCCAGAGTTTTCACATCTCTCCCCTCCTCCCCCACTGCTCTTTATATTGTGGCCCCCAGTATCAGGAAGCACCAGTCATCTGTGCTTGGGAGCATCATCCTTTGAACAGAAAAGATAGAGAGATGGAGGAAGGAAAGGGCTCCTCTATCCATCCATCTATAGCATCAGAGACTCTGAAAGGTGTGAACTGGCCCACTTATCTCAATGGGACATTCTCAGGTGAATGAGAACACCCCATGAGGGTGAATATAGCCTGCTCTGAGGTGTGTGACCTCCTCCATTCATCTCAGTGGGTGTTCCCAACTCCCTTCTGAGAGCTTCAGAGCCTGTGACAAGCCCATTCTCAGCTCCACCACCACCAACCGGGAAGGTCTTCCTCAGATCATGGCTCATATGAAAGGCTGGGACAGGAGCCTCCAATTCTCCCAAAAGGGAAAATCTCCCCTGGACACCAGCTTATGTGAGAGGGGGACCAACTCCTGTAGATGGGCACAGGTCCCCAGATCCTGGGATGCACACACGGGGTCAGCAAGAGGCTAGCAGATACACCCAGAGAAGTAGGGGCACCCCAGATCTGGGCACATACATGAGAAGGGAGAATGTGAGGCTGGCCCTATTCTCCCTCAGTTCCGCAGCCTCTTAACCCCATATCCTCCTTCCCTGTTTTCCACCTCTCCACTCCCCTAGCCCCCATCCCTCTGTCATCAGAGCCCACAGCCTCTCTCCCATCCCCTCTTGGTATTCCCTTCCTGTCACTGCAGCCCCTGACCCCTCTTTCACTGCTCCTCTCTTCCAATACTGCTCCCCTCTCTGAGTACAGCTAGACTGCGGGGAGGCTGGGAAATCGGAGGTATCCCGAAAAAACTCTGCCACATCCAGGGAACGTGTTTGCTCTTCCACTTTTTTTTGCGGAAGCGCAAACATGCTCTTTCAGAAGCCCCTCTATTCCTCGTTCTACAGGGAAGAAGGGGACTTCTGAAAGAGGGTTTTTATTCTGACATTTGGCCCAGTCTAGATGAGCCAAATGTCAGAGAAGCCTCTTCTGACAAAAGAATTGGAAAAAGGGTATGCAAAATAAGGAGCGCATTTTTTGTGTACCTTTTTCCAACAAAAACTTGTAGTCTAGCCATACCCTCAGAAAGCATTTGTCTGTCCATTCCCCTTCCCCATAATACTTTGCTTATATCTCCCCACCAAAGTAAAATTTACACCCCTGAATGAAGCCTTGTATAAATCACAATTTCATGAATTGAATAGAAATTGTTAAATTAGCTCTATACTGTGATTTTTACAATAGCAAGAAGGCAGAAATAGGAACCACATTTCAAAGCAATCTGAGTAAGCATTCAGTTTATAGAGAACTTACAAGAGTCAAGATTTAAAGCATATCAGCTGCAGGAAGTGGAAACCCTCTGCCTTTTTCCCTATTGGCCATTTCCTTAAATACCAATCTCAATGTGGATCCCCCAAAGATGTAGCGCCCCCAATGATTTAGTACTCTGCAGAGGTGCTGACTCCATGGATGCTCTGAGGCTGGAGTATCTTTCATAGGTCCATAGCGATCAGCTCCTCCCCTACCTCTCCAGTTCCTCCCACCTGCTGGTGGGCCCTGCCAATCAACTCTTCCCCCTTCCTCCTAGTGCCTCCTGCCTGGCATGGATCAGGTGTTTAATGGCTGGCAGGAGACACTGGGAGGGAAGGGGGCAGATCAAGGGTGCAGAGCACTTGAGGAAGGGTATGGAATGAGGCGGGAAGAGGCAGAGCAGAGCAGGGGTGGGAAGAGGCAGAGTGGGATGCCACCTTGAGGGAACGGGTGGTATGGGGTTGGGGCCTAAGGTGAAGCAGGTGTCAAGCACCCTTGACAAAATGAGAAAGTTTGCACTTGTGCTACTTCTGAATTAAACTTGACACATTGAGAGCATTTTGACCTGCAATAATTTGGCAAAAAGAAACCCACTTTTAAACAGTTTGATAAATGGTTATTTTTTTCAGGGCTTATATCTCTGCAACTTCTAGTTCAAAGGGATTCCAAAATTGGTTCTCTATCCCTAAACTGTATCCTCCTAAGGCACTAAAAATTTCAAAAGAAGCTAACTAAACATGTTGATTTTAGAGGATTTAGAAAGGTCAATCTTTAAACAGAAGTTGTGATTCCAAGGACTGGAAAAGAGCAAATATAGTGCTAATCTGTAAAAAGAAAAATAAGGACAACCCCCTCTTACAGACCATAATTTCAACTTCAGTACCCAAAAAGATAATGGAGCAAATAATTAAGTAATCAATTTGCAGAGATCCAAAAGATAATAAGGCAATAACTAAGGGTGTGTCTAAACTACACCCCTCTCCTGACAGAGGGATGTAGATTAGGCACATCGCTATTGCAAATGAAGCGGGGATTTAAATATCCCGTGCTTCATTTGAATAGAAATGGCTGTCGCTTTTTGCCGATGCAGCACTTTTCCGGCAAAAAGTGGCAGTCTAGACGGGGGTCGGTCAACAAGGAAAGCCTTTTCCGACCGATCCTGTAAGCCTCGTTGCACGAGGCATAAGGGATCGGTCGGAAAAGGCTTTCCTGGTCGACCTATCCCCATCTAGACTGCCGCTTTTTGCTGGCAAAGTGTCACGGCGGCAAAAAGCGGCGGCCATTTCTATTCAAATGAAGCGTGGGATATTTAAATCCCCGCTTCATTTGCAATAGCGATGTGCCTAATCTACATCCCTCAGTCGACAGAGGGGTGTAGTTTAGATACACCCTAATAGTCAACATGGATTTATTAAGAACAAAACTTGTCAAAATGAACTAATAGCTTTCTTTAAAAGAGCAGCATACCTTGTGAATGGGGGAAAGTGGTAGATGTGGCATATTTTGACCTTAATAAAGTGTTTTATGCAGTATCAGATGACTGTCTCATAAAGCAACTAGGAAAACAGAACCCTTATGGAGCTGTTATAAGGTGGGTGCATAATTGGTTGGAAAACTTTTCTGGACAGTCATTATCAGTGGTTCACAGTCAAGCTGGAAGGGCATATCAAATGGGCCCCAAAGGGACCAGTTCTGGGTCCAGTTCTGTCCAATATCATCATCAATATATTACATAATGTCACAGAGAGCTCACACATAAAGTTTGCAGATGATGCCAAGCTGGGAGGAGTTGCAAGTGCTTTGGAGGACAGTGTTCTAAGAAAGACATGAGAAGTAATTCTTCACCTCTATGTCATTCTGATTAGACCTCCACAGGAATATTGTGTCCAGTTCTGCACCACATTTCAGGATAGATATGGAAAAATTGGTGAATCTCCAGAGGAGAGCAACAAAAATGCTTAAATGTTTAGAAAACATGACCTATGAGGCAAGATGGGGAAAAAATGGGTTTGTTTAGTCTGGAGAAGACTGATAACAGTGTTCAAGTGTATAAAAGATTATTACATGGAGGAGAAAAATTGTTCTCTTTAAACTCTGAAGATAGTACAAGAAACAAAGGACTTAAATTACAGCAAAGGCAATTTAGGATGGACATTAAGAAAAGCTTTCTAACTGTCAAGGTGGTTAAGCACTGGAATAAATTGCTTAGGAAGATTGTGGAATCTCCATCATTGGAGATTTTTAAGAACAGGTTAGACACACACCTGTCAGGAATGGCCTAGATAATACTTTATCTTGCCTTTAGAACTGAGGACTGGATTAGAAGACCTCTCAAGGTCCTTTTTAGACCTATGATTCTCTCATTTTAACATTAGCTATAGTGGCATTGCCACACCACTGTGATGGTAGTGGTTAGTTTGATGCACTACTACTCTTTGCACTCATGAAACAGAAAGTCACACCTGCAGATTAGAAACAGGCAAAAGACAAAAATACATATACCTATCTGGATTTAGATTAAATTGTTTGAATATAGCTGGTGGATTTATCTTACTCTAAAGCTATGAGTCTCTGGCAAATTTTTACTCTGGATACAGATTCATATTTCTCTAGAGTTCAGGGATGTTTAGATGCAGGGGGTTAGTTCAGGGCCATTTCTGATCTACTGGCAGGTAACTGTCACAGGAACAGGTAACTCATCTCTCTGGGAACACTTATTAGCAACAGTCCTGTACAGATAGAGAAGATATTTGAATAGTCAGTGGTATTTTTCCTAGTATCCATTCCGTGTACTGATAATGACACATATTTGTTTTATTTGTTACATTATTTTGTTACATATAATGAAATATACTACAGCAAATTCTGACTATTCTTGGACACTAATTATTTGGCTTCATGAGAGAGTATTAAGAGAAGTGACACAGCCAGTTACTGTACAAATATGAAAGCCACACTAGCATGGATATACATTTGCAAAGGCACTTAAACATGATATAAGAAACCAGCATATCATGTGAAACAGACAATGACGTCATACTGCTAGGAAAAGATTGTTCATTTGTATGAAGGCTGTACCTTCTGGAGCAGCCGCCAAGGTCAAAGGAGTCTGGCTTCTGATTCATCTTGATGTTTCAACACTGAGTGGAAGGTCTTCATGTTTAGCCCCTGATGAAGCAGTTGGGATGTCTTTAAATGAAGCACTAAAACATTTTGCATTTGACCTTGCTGTTGGGAGATCTTGAGTTGCATCACCCTAGGGCATAGCAGACTGCAAACGCTCACTTTTATTTACACATGCCAAATCCTATTTCTGGTTCACTGTTAGAATGTAGTAGAAGTGGAAAGTATGTGTCAAGGGAAGATACCTAATGGTGAGATTTATTAGACAATGCAACAGTCTCCACCAAAGTAATAGAAGCCGCATTGTTTGACACATGGAAGGATAGTTGGAATAATTGGATGTGACACTCCTGTATTGTCCCTCAAGGGATGGATGAGATGACCTAATGATTTTTCACCTCCCACCTTGCTAGTATCAGCCTTAATACCACACATCCAAAGCCCTGTCTGAGGTAGGATTGCCAGGTGTCCGGTATTGACCTGGACAGTCTGGTATTTTCGCTTCCTGTCCGGTAAAAAAATTCAGAAAATACTGGACACCTAAAATGTCTGGTATTTTCTGATTTTTTTCCCAGCCAGGAGGCGAAAATACCAGACACCCGGCAACCCTACATACTTGGCAACTGGGCCCAGCCCCCAGTGCCCACTCCCGCCCTCGCCCCCCTGCTTACCTGGTTCTGCAGGGAAGCTGTGTTCTCACTCCATGAAGAAAACAAAATGGCCACTGGCAAAAAGCCTAAAGAACTGAAGCCTTCTCTGGGTCTTAGTGCTCAACCTCTCCTGTCTTGCTATCCCTATTGTGTCCCTATTCTGACTCTGCAGGCACTTAAAGTTGTTTTAATGTTTTGGGGGGTTTTTTTGCTTAATAACTTTTTTTTTTGCTCAACAACTTTGGTCTCCCCCTTTTTTTCCCCTCCACAGAATTTTTCCCCAGTGTTTTTTTTTTGGGGGTGGGGGCATGTTCAGTATTTTGGGGTAAACCATCTGGCAACCCTAGTCTGAGGACTAGTATGTAGGAAGCTGCACTGCCCCACAGTGTCTTTGGGAGTTATCATCCCGTCCCTAGCTTCCCAGTTCTGAGTGAGGAAGCTCCTACTGCTTTTTCACGGGGACAACATGCTCACTTCCCTCCACACTGAACCATCTCCACTCTTAAGTGTATTGGTAGGTGGAGCCAAAGAACTCCTTTTCTCACCTGTTTTCCACCCACCTACAAGGAGACAGGGGGAAAACTCAGCCCTTTAGAAAATGGATCTCACCCCACTCACGCAGAGGGGCAATCTGGCAGGCTTTGCATGGAGGTGGGAGGGGCACATGTACCTCTTTTCTCTTCTGTAGAGTTTCATTAGAGTAGTTACAACCTAGTTCTCAGTGGCTAATTTTAAAAGGTGGTGCAGGTGGAGGACAAGGGGAATCAAGTACCCCTGTCACAATTTTTGTAAAAACTGTAATGATGCATTCACCGAGATGATTAACAGAATAGTGTTAATCCAGCCTGGTTTCCTTTGAGTTTTATACTTACATCCGATGCCTGATATCCCTACATACACACCTGAAAAAGTTCCAGCTGCTGGTCCCACACTGTGGGGTTCCAGGTTCCAACTGCTCAGTTCCGTATGGGGTGAGTCTGGGTCCATTTGCCTAGCCCTGCACCCAGGACCCCCCCTCCTGGCCCCACTGTCTGGAGGGGTATCTGTGCATGGGGAAGGAGATGCTGAGCATAGGTGATTGTAGGGGGTTTAGGGAGGCTGCTGTGGTTCTTAACTTGTGACCCACAATGATGAACAAGCTGAGAACTGATGCTCTAACTTTACTATTAAAGGGGGTTCAATATATTTTTCATCAATTAAATAATTCAGAAGAAAATTCAGGCTATGCTAGGTTTCTTGTAACCGAGAAATGTTTCTGACACAATGGCTTTTGACTGCTGCCTTTCAAAACAGATTCCTCCTCATCCTCCCAGCTCCCCTTTTTACTTGCATATTATTCAGCTGATCTGGCAAGATCAAAGTGCTAGACTGACAGTGCCTGGAGACATACTGCTATTAGCCTTCCTTGCAGAGCTGTTGACCTGAATTGACAAAGCAGCCTGAGTCAAAAAGTCTAAAGTCAGGCCACCTTTACTCTCAAAAGCTTTATAAATCATTCTAACAGAGCTGACTAATGAGCATTCTTTCTGGCTGGGCCATGAGGTGGACTTTTCTTTGACACCCTATGTGTGTTCCCAAATACCCAACGTCATTTTGTTGGGATTTGTTTAATTTACAACTGAACTGCCAGGCCTTGCAGTTCTACCAGCCTCAAAACAAGAAAAACAAAACTATTTATGAACTACTATGCAATGTGTCTATTGAAACACTGATAGCAAAATGGCCCAAAAGTGGACTTCATGTGATTCATAACTAAGGGCTTATCTACACTTAGAACACTGCACCACTGCAGCTGTACCACTGTAGTACTTCAGTAAAAACACTACCTATATCACCCTGGGGGCTCCCATAAGCACAAGTATGCCTCCTTCCTGAGGCTATGTCTACACAGCAGCCTTATTTCAGAATAACTGATGTTATTCTGAAATAACAAAGAGCGTGTCAACACTGCAAGCCATTATTTCTAAATAATGTTGAGCTGGAGGACTTCTTTCTCCGACTCCTGTAACCCTCATTTTATAAGGAGTAAGGGAAGTTGAAGGAAGAGGGCTCTTCCTTCGACTTCCTGCTATGTAGACAGCGACAAAAGCTGAATTAAGCTATTTCAGCTTAAGCTATGCAATTGTCATAGCTCAAGTTGCGTACCTTAATTCGACTTTAGCCCTGCTGTGGAGATGTACCCCTAAGATGCAGTAGTTTGGAAGAATTGTAGCACTGTCTACACTGAGGCTTTGTCTACACTATGAGTTTTTGTGGCAGAAAATATGCTAATGAGGGACTCATTAGCATAACTCATGACATCATTAGCATATTTTCTGCCATTTCTTTTTGCACAAAAAGAGGCAGTGTAGCTGCTTCCGTTTTGTGCAATAACCGAATTTTGCACAGGATCCTTATGCTTCTCCAGGAGGCATAATTTCCTACTGTAAATCAGTCCTAAGTGGTGAGTTTTCTTCTTCATTAAAAATACTGATGGCAGGGCTTAACCAAGTGCAGAATAAGAATTAGTTCCCATGTTCTTCCCTTTCCTTATCTTGTTGTCTTGCGTTCTATCTGGGAGTTGATGCTTACATTATATACAGAAGGTTCCTTAGTTACCCAGGGTTATCTGCATCCAAAGCTATGGTAACTAGTCTCTGTTTTCCAGGTAGTGTCAGAAAATGAATCAGTGGGAAATACAGCACCTCCGTCTAATAAATGGCTGGTAAATGCAAATGTTTAGACCCAAAAATCCTTGTTTTGTTGAGTTCAAAGCACACATCTAAAAAGCAATAGTCTCTAGAGAATCACAGAATATAGTTACTGAAAGTCTGAGGTGGTGATGACTAGCAGCAGATGATTTCTGGTAGTCAGCCTTTCTATAAGATGCTGGGGAGATTATTGTCAGTGTCTTCTTGCACGTAGAAAATCTAAATTTCTCCAAAATACTCACTCTACTCTTTTAATACGTAACTCAGAAAAAAGAATAACTCAAAGTAACTTCTAATATGTCACTGGTTTCCAAGCAACTGCAATGAACTCATAATTTCTACTTTCAGTAAAGCAGCTCCAACAAGAAACGTAATTGCAGACACCCAGACCAGTGTTCCCTGTAAACTGAGCACTTGTGCGGCCATCAGGAGAGCAATTCAGATGCCATCCAGCTGATTACCAGGGCACTCACAGCTAAGTTTTTTGTTTCTACTGGTGGTGCACATTTGTGCATGCCTTGGTGCACATAAAAATATTCCGTGCAGGGATATAAAAAAATCCGCACATGGATGAAAAAATTAGAGGGAACATTGATCTAGACTCAAGGTCTGCTCTCCTTGTTACTAACATGACAGCTGGGAGCTGTTTTTGTCTGTCTAAGCAAAGCCAAATTCTTCCGCACAAGGTAGTATCCTTACTTTCAGCTTATACTGGCTAAGTGCACAAGATAGCTATGGGTTATATCAAATCCAGTTCTCTTGAAACACTTTCTTTCAGTTGATGAAGCCTCTCTGACAGAACCCCTTGCCCCTCCCTCCCAAGATTTTCAATTTTAAAGCGACTCCGATATTAAAATTAAAACCCAACACAAAATAACCTTTCTGGATTCAACACATCACAAATGAGGATGTCAACAAGCTAAAAAAGAAGAAGAAACTCAACTGAAATATATTGTATATTTCTGCCAAGCAGTCTGTGACGGGATCTAAATTAACTGTTACAACTCAAAAAAAGAGATATTGGTCATCATGGATTGTTCTCTGAAAACATTTGCTCAATGTGTAGTGGCAGGCATAAAAGCATACAGAATTTTAGGAACTAATATTAGAATAGGAAAAGGAAATGAAAAAGATTGGGTGTCTGGAATAGCTTCCAGAGAAAGAGAGATTAAAAAGACTGAGATTGTTTATTTTAGAAAAGAGACAACTAAGTGAAGAGGGTATGAAAGAGATCTATAAAATTAGGAATGGTGTGGAGAAGGTGAATAAGAAATTGTTACTTACACCCTTGCATAATACATGTTGTAGGGGGTCACCCGATTAAATTAATAGGTAGCAAGTTTAAAACAAACAAAAAGAAGTACTTCTTCCCACAACATGCAGTGAACCTGTGAAACTGATTGCCAGGGAAAGTTGTGGAAGCAAACAGTACAGCACAGTTCAAAAAGAGTTAGTCAAGTTAATGGAGGTTGGGACCATCAGTGGCTATGAGCCAAGATGGTCAGGATGAAACTGCATGTTCCAGGTGTCCCAAAATTTGCAGAAGCTGAGACTGGGCAAAGGGGATAGATCAGTTCATCCTTGTTCTGCTCATTTCCCCTGAAGCATCTGGCATCAGTCGCTGTCAGAAATAGGATAGTGTGCTAGATGGACCTTTGGTCTGAACCAGTATGGTTGTTCTGATGTAAAAGTTCCCTAGAAAATTACTCCAGATTAAAAAGCTGTTTTCAAAGGGAATAGGCAAGCATACGCTCAGGGACATGTAAAGGACATGGGATTACTGTGATCTCAATTGTCAAATTACCTTAACATCAAAACATAGAATCCTCAATACTGTTTGGTTGTTAAATAACACAAATCATCACCCATTCAATAATCTGTAGATATCAGATTTAATTCTCAATATCAGAATAATTAGCTGTCATGCTTATAGAAGCCACATTTGGGGCCCGATTCTCAACTCCAGTTTGGTAATGGTGTGACCCTATTAAAATTAATGATGAATTGTTTCCCCACTGACTGACTGCAGGAGGAAGGGGTGAATAGCCTTCACTGTACCACAATTCCATATTGGTGAAATTCCTTTGCATTTAATCAAATTATTCCTTACTTATAATACTGTGATCAAGAGAAGAATTACGATCCAACTCTACGGCTGCGTCTAGACTGGCAAGTTTTTCCGCAAAAACGGCCGCTTTTGCGGAATAACTTGCCAGCTGTCTACACTGGCCACTTGAATTTGCGCAAGAACACTGACGATCTAATGTAAGATTGTCAGTGTTCTTGCGCAAATACTATGATGCTCCCGCTCAGGGATAAGCCCTCTTGTGCAAATGTATTTCCGCAAGAGGGACAGTGTAGACAGGGGAGGACTGTTTTGCACAAAAAAACCCTGATGGCGAAAATGGTGATCGGGGCTTTCTTGCAAAACGCGTCTAGATTGGATGCTTTTCATAAAAAAGTGCTTTTGCGCAAAAGCATCCGTGCCAATCTAGATGCTCTTTTCCGCAAATGCTTTTAACGGAAAAACTTTTCCGTTAAAAGCATTTGCAGAAAATCATGCCAGTCTAGATGTAGCCTACAAGATGTGTGGCAAATTAAGCAACAAAAGCCCCCAATTTTCTGGTACAAGCAGACTGCATGAACTTCATATTCAGAGTGAAAAATCCCCCAAAATGATGACATCTGCCCAAAATAGAGATTGTAGCCGTTCTCTCCACCCCAGAAACACCTCAAAAGAACAAAATAATAAAATACCTTTGAAAGAGGGAGTGAACTAAAACAAGAGCAGTTAATAATGCATATTCTAACTTTGCAAATGCTAAATCATAGTCTGGGGAGTGCACAGCACTTACCATTTAGTAAGACATGTTCCCTGCCTGGCAAGAGTTCATATTCAAAGACACAGATCTATAGGCCAAGCCAGGGAAATCATAGAGAACATTTGGTGATGAAAAGCAAAGTGGGAAAAATTGTCTGAAATTATCAGTTTTAAGAAGGGAGCTGAGGGAGAATAAAAGAAGATGGTTGCCAAACACAAAGAGGGAAGTATGATAAAATGTGTGAAGCCAGCAGAAAAAGACAGCAGTCAAACAGAATAAAAACCTAGGGATGGGAAAAGAGGAAACGGAAACTGAGATGAAGGTGTAGGGTTTATTTGGGTCTTGATGATGAAAACAAGGAACTTAGATTTATTGCAATGAGAAATGGGAAAGCAGTGAACACATTCAATTTGAGTAGGTAGTAAAAGTTACAAAACAGTGAAAGGGGAAGATGTTAGCAATCTATAGATTTTCAATCTATATTTGTTCATATGATCATTAACTAATTGGATTGTTGGATCTCAACTTTTTCTATACCATGGCCTGATGTTGCGAATAGTTTCAGGATCTCCCTCCCATTTAATGATAAAGAAAGAGGTGGCAGTCATGCCCCTAGCTATATTTATGATGTTCTCTGGATGATAGCCTGTATCAAGAGCATTGGACAGGAACATTTTTTGTAAGTCAGTGTTAATGACTTAATTTAATACTGGGAAGGAGAAAAAGAGAAGAGTTAAAATTAGGTAAGATAAGAATTCAAGTCTGAGAGAAAGGAAAGAAAACAAGTTTGTTCATAAAAGCAGATAACAGAAGTGGTGGAGAGGGATTGTACTCAACAGAATTTTACAATGGTTCATGAAATATAGCTGAATTGTAGTGTAAGAATGAATGTTAAACAACTATAACTTTGTCCATTGTTCTTCTCTGGTTAGCACCAGGCAAACTGCTTGTGTCTGTATCTAATGTCAAGACAAAAAGAGATCAGGATTCTTGTGATTCAGCATGATCACACTGTTGATCTTAAAAGTAACTAGAATACAGATTGTTTTACAAAGAAAATATGATGAACGATTCTTTGTATTGAAATAGATTGATACCTTTTGTATGGACAACTGTAACTCCTTTCCAATGAGTGAAATGACTGTGTAGTTCCTGGGAAGGAGGAGTGAATGAGTTTGGAATGTGTTTGGAGAAGAGGCATCAAACTACCATAAATTGAGGACCAAAACAAAGCAGACCAATGAAGGGCACTATGGATGGCTTTGGAATGTTAAAAGCAAGCACCCTTTTACAAACAAGACAGCCTTGAAATAACACTGGGAAGGAGGTACAACATACTGATGTCAGTTGGCAAAGAAGATGAGTTCCAGATAAACAGATGCTAAAATGGTGATTAAGAACAGACACAGCAAAATGTATAGACTTGAATGCAAGAAAAGTCCTACAAAATATAGGGTGTCCTTCATTGAATCTCCCGCCGCTCTCGTCTTGTCAAGATTGGAGTGTCAGACCAAGAGAAGTCCATGCTCCTCCCCCTCGCATTTAACTTGCCTGGCCTATGAGTTAATGTGAGCGACAGACTGGTAACTTTAAGCAACAACAAGACTATATTTGTGTGTCTTTGTGGGTGGGTGGGTGGGTGGTGTGAATATACATATAATAGAGTAATGTAAGTTACATTGTCAATAAATGTGGTGTTTTGCCTTATCCCCCTAAAAAGATCCTGTGAAATTCTTTCAAGTATAACAGGATCAGGATTGAAAGTTATCAAGTTTTATTTTTAATAGGGATAGCATTTGAAATGGTACATAGGCATCCAAGAAGGGATGTGTAAAAGTAGATGTTATTGGACAGAAGGGGAGGGTTATTAAATTAAATAAGCAGTCACTGGTCACAGTTACTCTGAGGTAGATTTTTAACTTGAAAAAAAATAGGAATTGCCCATTGGAAGCCTTCATTTTCCTGCCCATTACTGCTATCTGTGTTGAACTTTGCTTCAGTGAAGACAGGACCATCTCATAGGCCACATCTCCACTTACCCGAGGATTGACACTCTGGCAATCTATCTTCCAGATTTCAATTCAGCAGGTCTAATAAAGACCCGCTAAATCAAATGCTGAGGGGGGTACCCTTGTCAGTGCTGGTACTCCTCGTTGTTGTGAGGAGCAAGGGAAGTCGATGGGAGCATTTCTCCAGGCAAACTCCCACTGTGGAGATGGTGCCAAGCTTGCCTTAAGGTTCGTCAACTCCAGCTACGTTATTTATGTAGCTGGAGTGGTGTTCCTTAAGCTGACCTTCCAGGTGTAGTGTAGACCTGGCCATAGAGTCATAGACATTCCAGCCAGAAGGGACCAACTTAATCACTTAGTTTAACCTCCTGCACATCACGGGCCACAGAACCTCACCTATCAATTCCACTAATGAGCCCATTACATCTAGCTGAGTTATTGAAGTCATCAAATCTTGATTTAAAGACTTCAATTTACAGAGACTCTACCAGTTCTAGTTCTAATCAGCAAGTGATCTGTGCCCCGGCTGCAGAGGAACACAGAAAACCAAGGGTCTTTCCCGATTTGACTTGAGCAAAAATTCTTTCCTGACACCAAATATGGTGATCAGATAGACGCTGAATATGTGGACGAGACCCATCTGTTAGACATCTGAAGAAGAATTCTCCATAGTAATTCAGAGCCCTGCCAATCTAGTGTTCCTTCTCTAACAATTGTAGATACTGACTACTAGCAGTCACTGATTTGCCCTGTGCTATAGTAGACAATCTCACTGCACCATCCCCTCCATAAATGTATCAAGCTCAATCTTAAAATAAATGAGTTTTTAACCCCTACACTCCTGTTGAAAGGTGTTCCAGGATTTTACTGGCCTGATAGTCAAAGCTCATTAGTGCTGTTCTGTGTATTGGACAGATGAAGTGATTTTCACTTTGGAATCCAAGTTCATCTGCCTCCCTCTCCAGTACTTACATCTCCCACCAGACAAGAAAGCAAAATGTAAAACAAACATTAAAATAATTTCCCTAATGCCACCCTGCTCATCCCATGAAAAAGAAAGGTTCAGCTACTAGATTCGTATTATAATATTGTGGTTCCTTGCCCAAAACCATGGGGGGGGGGGAGTTCTGAAATATTTAGCAATCTACCTGGAAAACTATCTTGATTTGAGTCTAAAATGATAATAGCAGCTAAAATTTCTCCCAGATTCTGTACCTTAAAAACAAGTTCTTCATCAGTCCTCATCCATTGCTTTCTAGAAAATTACTTGAAATGTGTGTCTGTGATTATGGTTTCAGCTCCAGGGGACAAGGCAATTCGATCACTGAGATAAATTGCTGGCAAAGACTTTATTTCACCTATGTCACATCATTCAAGTCAATTTCCCAGGAGTGGATATGTAGGACACCTTTCCTAACATCTGCTTCTCAGTGATTAACCATAATGGGATCCAACGCTGTTACAAGTTCTCTGAAATATGAACCTGCTTTCCAGAAACAGGGGAACATTTTCAAGAAGAAAGAATACATATCTTACTGAATATACACAGAGGCTGTGTCTACACTGGCGCGATCTTGCGCCAAAGCGGCCGCTCTTGCGCAAAAACTTGCTGCCTGTCTACACTGGCCGCATGTTCTTGTGCAAGTAAACTGACGTTCTAATGTATGAAATCAGGGCTTCTTGCGCCACAACTCTGACACTCCTGCTCAGGAATAAGCCCTTTTGTGCAACTGTTCTTGCGCAAAAGGCCAGTGTAGATGGGCAACATGACTTTCTTGCGCAAGAAAGCCCTATGGTTAAAATGGCCATCAGAGCTTTCTTGAGCAAGACAGCATCTACACTGGCATGGATGCTCTTGTGCAAAAGCACATCTCTTGCGCAAAAGCACATGCCAGTGTAGACGCTCTCTTCTGGAAGAGTTTTTGCAGAAGAACTCTTCCGCAAAAGAGTTTTTGCATGAGAACACAGCAGTGTAGATGTAGCTAGAGAGAATGAAAAAGATTGAGATATCTGATAAGTATAATCGATTTCATTTAAGTAACACTATAAAAATTGCTAAAACTATTCAGAAAGCAAGTTGATTTATATATTATATTATATTATATTATATTATATTATATTATATTATATTATATTATATTACAATCTCCCACTTCACAGATTTCTATAGAAGTTCTTAGTGCAAAGCCTAGCTCAGATGAGAATTGGGGATACTATTTCTGCAAGCCCTTTGTTCCAACCTTACCTGTGAAAAGAAAGAAAGCCCAGCCACTTCATAATGAGGATAATTAAAACTACAGAGGGACAAGGAGAGAAGTACTGAGAAACAGTATTTTATTATGTTTCCAACTGAGAATGGAAAAATTAAATTTGTCCAGTGATACACCACTAGAATTTTAACAAAGGATCTCAAAACTATTTTTTCTCCCAGAACCATGTTACATATGCCATTCCCAGCAAAATATACACTTCCCCCTCTCATCATGTTCTCCTGCCTCCATCAACCAAAAATCAATCCAACCCATGTGCTTTCCTGACCACAATATAGTACATCAATTCTTCCAGTGAATCTCATAGTCATCAAGACTTCAACCTTTCCCTCTCCAGTGACTTATGGAGTTCCCAAGCTGCATCTGTTTTACATTAGGAAATAATGTTTCTTTGGTAACTGAATGTTTTCAGAAAATTGGGAGAGGGCAGAGGTATTAATAAATATTTTTAGGCATTCTGTGCCAAATTCTGCATCTCATGGAAATTCCAACACATGGTAATTCAGTTAGGATATGTCTACACTTGCACCCTTTTTCGAGAGAGGGATGCAAATTAAGACATTCAAAATTGCAAATGAAGCTGGAATTTAAATATCCCACGCTTCATTTGCATATTCGCATTATGGCGCTATTTCAAAATAACAGACGCTGTTAAGACGCGGTTATTCCCGAGAGAAAAACCCTTCTCTTGCAATAACTGGTAAACCTCATTGTATGAGGAATAAGGGTTATTTTGAGAGAAGGGTTTTCTTTTGAAATAACCACGTCTTAACAGCATCTGTTATTTCAAAATAGCGCTATTTCAAAATAGCATCATAACGCAAATATGCAAATGAAGCGTGGGATATTTAAATCCCAGCTTCATTTGCAATTTCGAATGTCTTCATTTGCATCCCTCTCTCGAAAGAGGGTGTAAGTGTGGACATACCCTTATTGATAATTGTTTAAGCTAAATGTCATATCAAGTGAAGGTGATGCAATTATTCTTTCTTCAGAGAAAAGCATGTTGTTGTAAAGGTACAAAAGACCAATCAGCTGAAAGTTCTTTTTCATTGTGTTGATGCCCCGATTTCTATAGCACAAAATTCTAAAGGTGCCATTAAGGGATCTCTACCCTAGCCAACAATTTCACCTCCCACACACAGCTATCAATGGTACAGCCTTTATGCTGACACCAGTGGTATGAACTCTAGTGTTTATAGGGCTCCTGGAAGCCACCATTGTCTAATAGATGATGATTGATGATAAAATTATTTAATGCTGCTCAAAGAGGCTCCCCACAACATGGTGCATAAAATGTTGGTATCCTCTAGTCTCTTCCTCCATTGATACACTGACTGGAGCTGAACTAGTGGTAGCAATGGTGGGAAATGTTACAGGGTTTATGGAATGTTAGGGGGTGTATGGAATGTTAGCTTTCTAAGTTTTGTGCCTGCCTTATTAAAGCCAGGTTTACACTAATGGAGAAAGTCAACTTAAGATATGCAACTCCAAGTCAAAGTATCTTAGATTGTGTTTTGATGCCATACACAAACCAGGAGGTCAACAGGAGCACACGCTCCCATTGACTTCCCTTGCTCCTCATGAAGGGCAGAAGTACCAGCGCCAACGGGAGGACCCTCTCGGTTCAAATTAGCATGTCTTCACTAGACCTGCTAATTTGAACCCCAGAGATTGACAGCAGCAGCTTCAATTTTTTTCAGTAGTGTAGACAAGCCCTAAAAGTCTTTAGTTAATTTTTAGTAAGATATTTTCTGCATAATTCACTTCTATTTGCATTACCCTCTATTGGGTTTTATTGTAAAATAAATGACACAGATCAGTTTCTTCCATGAATTGCATATGAATTACATATGTGAATAGAATAGTACTCATCTGTAGTACAGCAGAATTTGAGCTTCTAACTATAATCTTTCACTGTATAATGTTTTGTAGAATTTCAGTCAGTGGTGCTCTGGAAAACATCTCACCAAGACCATTATCTATAGAACAGTTTGCTTTTCATTTACTGTGACAAACAGGACACTTTGAAACACGGTCCTGCTGCCTAAGTACTTCCATTATGTACCTTTTGTAAAAGCTTGTGAGATAACTATGGATACCCTTTCAAAGTTGAAGATGTTCTATAAGGGCCTGAACTGAATAGATATGTCCATCCGCCTATGAGTCTGTTCGAGAGCGTCTCCTAAGCGGTAAGAGCTAGGGTCACCAAATTTGGCATGCAGCTTTCTCGTCTCCTAACTTAAAGCAAGGTCAGGGTTTGGTTGTGCCAGGAAAATGGAATGTGCCTGGAATGGGATTGTTTTCCATAACACGGAAAGAGAGGTTGATGATAGGAGGGACAATTATACTACAGAGTAACCCCTGGGGGCAGTGAGCATGGGGGATAGCAATACTGCAGAGTGACCACATGGGGGTGGCTGCACCAGGAAGAGAGTGACCAGCTGAGACCAGAGCAGGTTGTTGCTGGTTGAGGTAAATGGCTCCCTGCTTCTAACCTCTTTCCCTCAACCCTCGGCCACAGTGCTGGAAGGTGGGTAGCCCCACCATCCAGCAGCTCTGCCATCAGTAGGCCCACTTCCCTAAAGGAACACTGCCAGGAGCCGGGACTTGGCCATGCAGCCCTCCCCCTCTTCCCCCCCGGCCCTCCGCCCTCCAAGAGCACTGTTGGGGGTGGAGGAGCTGGGGCCAGACCCTCCAGACCTGGCTTCCGCAGCCCCTCCCCCCAGAGGAGCTGATGCAGGAGCTGGGCACCATTGTTCCCATTAGACTTCCTGGCAGAACAGCTTCACAAGTGCTTAATCAGCCCCACCCATTCAGAGGCTCAGGACTCTGTTAATGGAGCTGACTGACTGGGCGGGGATGATTAATCACCTGTGAAGCTTTGCTGCCATTAAACAATAAAGTGTTCTTATTTCAATATTAGACTAAACTCTGGGCTAGATATTGCTCCCAGTATATTCAATGGCACGGTACCAGGTTAGTCCCATGGGTGCAGGTCCTCAAATATATCTTTGCTTAACTCTATATAGCACAGTAGCACTTTATAGACTAACAAATATATATATAGTATCATGAGCTTTTGTGGGCGCAACCCACTTCTTCAGATGAGCTTTCTGAAGAAGTGAGTTTGCCCATGAAAGCTCATGATATTATTTCTCTCTCTATATATAAAAAGTTTCCTATGGGACGACAGAGTAATGTCATGATGTCACTCTCTATCCTGTCACCCTCCTCTGCCCTCAGCCATGTGGCCTCCTCCTTCACCCTTCCCCGGTGCTCCAGGGAGCTAGAAGGCAGGAGCCACCAAGCCTCTCCCTCCTCCCTCCTCAGTGCTCAGACACTTGGGGTGCAGGCGCTTGGCTCACAGTCCAGATGCTCCACAGGGCTGGGCAGACAGGAGAAGGGGCTGCCTGCACACAAGAGCAGTTTTAGCAACACTGGCTGCAGAACCCAAAGGGAAACACAGGTAAGTCATTTTTTGCTGTTTAGGTTGCCCGTTCTTGGGAAGGGGCAGGGTGTGTGTTGGGCGGGAGGAAGGGGGCTAGAGTATATGTGGGGATGGCTGGTGTGGTAAGGGGGAGGATAGGGGGAGGGGGCATATAGGAATGGAGGCAGGGGGATGGGCAATGTGAGGGTGCAGAAAGGGAAGGGTTAAGGAAGAATGGTGTGTAGGAATGGAGGAAGGAGGTAGTGGTAGGTAGAGGCAGTATGATGTGGGGGATGGGTTGTTTAGGGAAAACGGGTGAGTGTAGGAATGAAGGATGCAGGTGGGGGTAGAAATAGAAGGGGGGGTGGGCTGTGGCCATGGAGCTCTGGGATAAGGACTAGCGGCCCAGATTACCCCACTGGGTTCTCTTCCCGTGTGACCCAAATCTGGTTTTCAGTAGGGCATGGGCACATAAAGCTGGGGCTCCCCCATGGTTCCATGTCTCCATTGTGCCCTGTGCACACAAAGCATGTCCCAGACCCATGGCAGGAGCTCGCTTGCCAGCTGGAAGGGTACATCTGGAGCACTCCTGCCCTGCAAATACGGGCAGTAACCGGGCATGGAGAGCAGGGAATTCTCTCCTTACCCGGCCGCTCACACATAACCCAGCCCCTTCCACTTGCTAGTGAGCCAGGTAACCAGAAGCACCTGGAATGAAGGGGATTCGTTTGGAGTCGGGCCCAATTTTACTGATTGTGTTTGGTTTTCGTTTACATGTGAGGCCCACAAGCCTGCAGAGTATAGCCCTTCCTGACAGGTCACTTCTCCGTAGCCCATGCTAGGTGCCAGGAGAGGCTTTGAACTCTGTACACAAACAAACTATTTTATTGGTAAGTGAGTCAGAAGCAGGAAGCATGTGTGGGGGAGAGGGGATAGTTGGCAATTGAAGGGTGCAAGTGGGTGGGATGGGCATTCGGATAAAAGAGCATTTGGATAAAAGGGCATGTCCAGGAGTGTGGTGGGAGAGGAGAAGTATGCAAGTGACTTGGGGACATGGGCTCAGTGCAAAATTAACAGGCTCTCTGGCCATGAAAGCAGCCAGCAAGAGAGGGGTTGGAGAGCATAGCAAGCAGGGGACACAGCCTGGTCTGGAGATCCTAGATCTCATTGAGGTCTGGGGCAAGGAGACAAACCTCCAGGATCTCAGCACCAGAAGGCAAAATGCAAATATGTACAGCCAGATGGCTGCCAGCCTGGCCCAGAAACGGCACAGCCATACCCTGGACCAAGTACGAATGAAAATAAAAGAACTGCAGCAGGCCTACACAAAGGCCAGGGAACAAAGTTCATGCTGCTTTTACAGGACTCAGTGCCACAGGACTAATTGTTTTTAAAGGTACAGATTAACATGGCTACCCCCCTGAAATGCTATATAGCACATCATCCCAAAATTATGACAGAAAAAGAAATCATAAGAACTCAGGAATTATAGTCAGAATTCAAATGAAAGTGAAATACACCTACCTTTTGATGATGGAAAAAAAGGCTATGACAGTTATTGGTAACTAAAATAGGCTGTTAAGTAATAGAAAGCTTCCCTGCACTGAAGGGAGCTGGTGAAGTAAAGATCTGCTCCTTTTCCTGTGGAAATCAATAATAAAACTCCTATTAGTTTATTTGTGGGATGACTGAGCCACAAAAGAATAAATAGATCTTTTCCATATCATGGTGTCAAAATCCATGCTCAATGGGCGCTGTGTGTGTGTGTAGAAAAGGATATAAACCACCTCAAGGACTTAGTATGGGTTTTGGCTTCATTAAGGGGAAAAGGGCAGGAAAAGGAGAGTGGGCAACTGACTGTTAAGAGAGATTTAGAGGGAGAAAATACTTCCTCCATACTTCAAGGCCTTTGAACTGTTCTGTACATGGAACAGGTAATTTGGTCTGAAATTAGTGGAGTCCCCTCAGCAGTGCAGGACTCCAGAGCTACGGCTACACTGTAGCCTTCTTCCTGAAAAGCTTACGCAAATGAAGCACTTCGTTTGCATAATTAATTAGCAGCCACTTTTGCACAAGAGGCCTTTGCGCAAAAAGGAGCTGTGTAGACAGCTCCTTTTTGCACAAAACCCCCCTCTTGCGCAAGAGCCGTTCTTCCTCAGGAGAACAGTTCATTACATTGGTGGGGAAGACAAAAGTCATAACCTGATAAAGATTACGGAGGATCTTCAAGGGGTCCAGTTGATTCCAGTTTCATTGGGTGAAGGAGCAATCTAGCTCCATGATTTTATGAAGTAAACCTTATTGTGTATTTGTCTTTATTTTTAAACCGTCAAATAGAACATCCACTTTGAAAAAAATATCATAAGCAGCTGTGCTGCACTCAAGCTTATAAAAGTGAACGCAGCTAACAGAATTCTATGCTTAAACACTTTGCACACCCTTAGATCCAAAAGAACATTATTTCACAAGTTATGGGGTGCTAACAGTGAATGTCCCGATCTTATCATCTACAATTTGCTAGATGCACTTCCCTCCATACAAATCAAATTATCACTTTGTTCATCTTACTGGTTGTGCATCAAACTCCTCGTGGATGGATATTAGCAGGAGTTAGCACATTAGATGTCACTGTAGTAAGAACAGTGAATACACATGCATGGAGCTCATTAAAATTTGTCCTCATTAGAGTAATACTCGGCATGTTTATTTGACGCCCACTGCTATTTTTGCTGCAAACTGCAGTGACACCTATTTTACTGTGCAATATTACAGTATTGATCAGAACACAATTACCAGCATAAACTTAATTTAGTAAGCAGTTCCAGCCACTAAAATCATTCTGTTTCTTCTAAATGAAAATTATTCTTTGTAAATAATGGACTTCAATGCTTCTTTGAGCATGGGAAGATCAGACATTCATCTGCATGGCCAGATAACCATAGTGGTAAAGAAATGTTTTTAAAGAATAAGATGATTTTTTTTTTCATTTGGGGTGGAAGGAACTCAGAAGAAATATGTTAGGGGAGAAAAACAAAATATATGAAGCACAGCTGCCTGAAGCATGCTGTGGAAGGAGACATCCATTAAATAATTGAATTAACCTCTATTCAGCCTTTTTCAGCTGACTGAGATTTACTTTGATAGCTTGCTGTTTGTTTTCTTCCAGGTTCACTCACAATAGAGGAGCTTTTTGCAATGGCTGTAAAAGAAGTTGAAGTATGCATCTCAGTAGTGGTCAAAGTCCCTTGATTGGGCAATAATAAAAGAAAAAGAAAAAAAATGTAGCCTCTTAAATTACTAGGAATTGTGAGCAGCAGTCCCCAAATATTTCATATTTTTGGATTATTTCTTCTAGAGAGATTGTCTCATGGAGACCTCCCCTCCTATTTGTAACAGCACAGTCCATCTAATAATCATACAACATCCAATACCAATCATAGTACTTGCTCAGCTTAGGTTCCTAATGGGATTTGAACTCAGCACCTCTATCTGTAATGCGCTTAGCTCCTAGTATACCAAAGTCTGGTGTCACCTTGCAAGCATAGGGGATATTAGTGAGTCTATGCAAGTGACACCATCACAGGCTCTAACCACTTAAGCCACAACATCAGGGCTCATACAACTGCACATCCACTAATGTGGCCTATGCCATCAAGTGCCAGCAATGCCCCTTTGCCATGTATATTGGCCAAACTGGGCAGTCTCTACAAAAAAGGATTAATGGACACAAATCAGATATTCGAAATGTTAACACAGAGAAACCTGTTGGAGAACATTTTAATTTGCCCAGGCACTCATTAAAGGATCTAAAAGTGACTAACTATTACAAAGCAATTTCAAGAAACAGCTGGAGAGAGAAACTGCGAAACTGCCCTTCGTATGTAAATTTGACACATTTAATCAAGGTCTGAACAAAGACATGAACTGGATGCACCATTATATTCAACACCCAAGTGACATCAAAAGCTAAGTATGGGGCACTTACAGCCTATTAGCTAGTTGATTAGCCTCATTTAGCACAGACACTCTAGTTGACAAGATTTTTTCCCCTTTCTCTCCCCATTGCCCCTCTTTTTCTGCTATTTATTCATACCTCTGGGCCAGTGTTCCCTCTAAGATTTTCCATCCATGAGCTGAGTAAGTTTTGTCTTGTGCACCAATATTGATGTCATGTGCGCTTGTTCGGATGTGTGCCACCATGGCACCCATCAGTTACTAACAATATCTATATTGTTAGTGCTAGCTGTGTAACAGGGCAGAAGATGGGGCAGGAGCTAATGCATCTCCACAGTAAGTGGGGCTTTCTTCCATAACAAGGCCTCAACTCCCCACGGCAGTAGCTGCTCGCCAGCCCTAAGGCCCCAAAACCCCATGGCAGCAGCCACCCACCAGCCCCATGGCCCCAGTCCCAGGCAGCAGTAGCCACCCACCACATAGCCTTGGCCGTGGTGGCAGTCGCCTCCCAACATGGCTTTGGCCTGGCGGCAGTCAGAGCAGCCGCCTCCTGCCATGGTCACAGCCACTGCCCCATCCCTGCACCTGCCCCACACACACACAGCCCCAGCCATGGGAGCAGCCATATCACTCACCTTTTAGGTCCAGGAAGGTTAGCGCTGCTGCGCGGCTCTGCAAACGGGGAGGGTGGGCTCAGAATTTTTTGTGTGCAGCTGCGCAGCTTAGAGGGAACACTGCTTTGGGCCCCTTGCTCCATTCATCTGAAGAAGTGGGTTGTGCCCCCAAAAGCTCATGATACTATCTACATTTTTTGTTAGTCTCTAAGGTGCTGAAGGACCATTCGTTGTTTCCTAAGTCACACAGGAAGTCTGTGGAAGAGAAGGGAATCCATTCTGAGAACCCAGCTAGTAACCTAGAGCCAATGCACTATCCTCCCTCCTTGCATCAATAGTAAGGCTATTGTGGCTCTTTCTCCCACAGAAAGAGTTTTACTGAAATAATGCCCATTAGGCTGCTATAAACCCAAAAATGTTTGAATGTAGTCAGTTATAATTAAAATTAAAAAGTTACATATTTTGTTCAAACTTTACAGAATAACCTCTCATGTTCTTGTGTTATGCCCAAGCAATTTTCTTTCTTTAACTTGACTATATGTTTCTGTTCTTCACTAAAGGTCAGCTGTGTAACACTAATGGAAGCAAATCCCCTTAAGCATATCCCTGTTCTTTTGTGATGTACAGCAAACCAAAATAATTTTAGTTGCACACAAAAGGAGTCTGATCAAGAAACCAAAGAAACACAGACAAAAATGACAAGCTGTTTTCAAAATCAAGGAGTAAGCTAGCAATAATTAGATTGTTTCTACTTTAGCTGCTTCTGGTATATAGATGCAGAGTGATTTCTGATCTCCATTGGCAGAGCCCATTTGAAAGGATCCTTATTACAGATTTGCATTGATTCTTACATTTTTCTGCTTACATTGAGTCAAATACTGTAGACATATTTTAAGAAAGTGTGGGGTAATTTTGCAGCCATTATAATGCTGTAGTCATGATGGGTGCAAAGAAAAGGATAATTAAATCTCATTGTTTAGTTCCTAAGTGGATGGCCAACAGGGTCAGAAAGGAATGCCTGTACTACCACCTTCTCACATGTAGAGTACTACAAAACAGTCCAGAGGCACTATGGGTATTTTCCTACTTCCTCTGAAGTGTCACATATAAGTGTCATCAGGGGCAGGATAGCAGACTTGATGGACCAGTGGTTTGGTTCAGTATGATAAATTCTGTGTTCCTATCATGAAAAATAAACAAAAAATCTCACACATAGATGTGAGTGTGTGTGTCTGTCTGTTTGTTCAATAACTCCTCCTAAACAGTAAGACCTAGGGCCACCAAATTCAGTTATTCAGCTTTCTCTTATCTTAACTTAAAGCAAGATAAGGTTTGGTTATACCACACCCTGCAATTGGATTGCGTCTCATATAACCATGCATAAAAGAGACAGAATCACCAGGCAGGCAAAAGGGGCTGGCTGGGGACACCCCCTCTCCCCCATCTGGGAATGTCCCAGCCCCGAGCCTCCCAATTCCCAGACACCCTTTGGAAGGGTAGGGAGCCTGAAGCTCGCCCTGAAGCTTGCTGGTTGTTCCCCTTCATCAGGGAACAAGAGAAAATGCAGTCTGCTGAATTCCTCACTCTGGCTGGGAGTGCAGGGAACAGACAAACCTGGACCTGCCCCAGTTGGAGGACATGCACCCCTTCCCCAGCAGTGCCCACTGAAGTTCCAGCAGCCATGGAGAGCCGCGTCTCACTTGGCCCCAAGCTGCTGTGGTAAGAGAGGGGGTGGAGATAGTCCTTTCTCCCCAGGGCAGTCTGCATACTGGATCCCTCATCCCCAGTCTCAGCTCAGATCAATGATTTAAGTCAAAAATAATTAATTAAGGACTGAGCAACACCGAGTAAATCTTCTAGCTTTGTATAAAGTATGTCTTGCAAGGCATCATTTGAAAACTCAGCATTTGCTGATCATTATTGTCCGGGTAAAATATGTGTGGAAACATTGTATATAAAGTTATAAGATTCCTCTGTATGGTATAATTAAGACATGTTCAAAGTTAGGGAATGGTCACAAGGCAAAAGGCAAGCTCAGGCCACATACACACTTGCAGGAAGAGCAGCACTCCAGCAGGTCTGGTAAGGGGTTGCTTCTCATTGCTTCTCTGACTACCCCAAAAAATTGATGCAAGGTTGTCAGAAAAATCGACTAGACCATTACTTGGTTAAGTGGCCACTCTTTGGCAGGAGAGAAGGTATGAATGAAGAATCTACATCTTGACAGTTAAACAGTTAGAAATTAACCATACTGGAATGACAACAGTGCATGCTATGCCTCAGGTCTTATCTATGCTGGAAAACTTTGTCAGGACTCTCACCTGGGCTCTCCATTCAGTAAGGCTATGTCTACATTTCATTCCTCTTCCAAGAGAGAAGAATGCAAATGCAGACACCCGAAATTGCAAATGAAGCGCGGATTTGAACTTCCCACGCTTCATTTGCATAATCACGGACTGATGCTTTTCCCGAATAGCGCTATTTTGAGAAAAAAAATGGGGTTATTTTGAGATAAAATCCTTCCTTTGAAATAACCCTTACTCCTCAAGTAGGAGGAAGGGTTTTATCTCAAAATAACCTCGTTCTTTTCTCGAGATAGCACTATTCCTGAAAAGCGGCAGTCCGCGATTATGCAAATGAAGCGCGGGAAGTTCAAATCCGCGCTTCATTTGCAATTTCGGGTATCTGCATTTGCATTCCTCTCTCGGAAGAGGAATGAAATGTAGATGGGGGATAAGTCCCCTTTAAGGGAGTTTCCATGATTCACTGCCTATAGGGGAAGCTTTGTGAGGTTGGCTCTGCATGAGTGAAATCCTTATAAAATAACAAATTGCTTGATTGCTAGATTCATTTTTTTTTTTTGAATGGCTCATCAATGTAGGATCCCCTGTCTGGATTAAAGAGATACTATTAGGTTACACATATTGGGTCTGTGTCCTTTTTACAGGGTTGTTCCATGTTAAGGACTGCAATCTTGACTAAGAGAGTCTTCATCTGACCATTCCACTGCAGTGGTGAAGATTGCTCCTTTACAAAACTGAGAGGAATCGGTAGCCTTTGATATCTGATAGATATTGTGCAGTTCTACACTGTTTTCTGGCTTCACAATGCTTTCTTAGTAACACAGCTCCTTCCTAAGAACTCCTACCCTGCAGGTTTGCAATCAGTAGTGGGGAAAATTATTTAATATTGACAGTGTCATCACTAATGTATGCTTGGAATCGCAGAAGGGTTGACAGGGAACTGATAGAACACAAGGAGCAGTTGCCCCCTCCTTATCCATCGGGTCCAAAATTCTTAGTGCATCTGCAGAGCCTCTCATGCATCAGCACAATGCCACAGTGCTTCGGGTTCAGGGAATGTTTACATCCCAAGAATTAAAGGCAAAAACTAAATTAGTGAAAATATTTCCCATGATGTTATGTTTTATAATACACACATTTATCAAAGCTAAACTCTTGGGCTCAATTAGCACACAGTGTCTCTAACAATAACAAATTGCTTATTTGTTCAGATCTCAAAGACTGGGACAATGTCTAATATATCCTTCCTTGGGGAGAGGAGTGGAGGAGAAAGAGAAAGAGAAAGAGAAAGAGAAAGAAAGAGAAAGCATGTGGATGTATGTTGGAGGGATAGTTTCTTTTTGCCCACTGGTTTACGTGCTTAGGTTTAAAATGTCATTTTCAGAGAGAACAGGGCCAACCCACAACATTTTGGCACCTGAGGCGGGGAGCTCAAATGACACCCCCATGCCACCTTTTCTCCTGCCTGCTTGTTATGTCTCTTGTGCCCTCCTTCCTCCAGCACAGCACTCTACCATCTCTGTGCATCAAGAGCAGAGAGAATACATATGCACCAGCAGCAGACACAATTTTCTACACTCTGGGTCCTAGTGGCGCCCTCCCCACAGTCTGGCACCTGAGGCAGCCACCTCAGTTCGCCTCATGGTAAGGCCAGCCCTGAGTGAGAAACACTGCTTGTTTACTCTTGTGAAGAAAAATAATTTGTAAAGAAAGAAACAGTTAATGAACAGTTAATGAATAAATTTTAATGTAATCCTATAGTTAGCTCATCTGCATAACATTAGATGCTGAGTGAATTAGACTAAGTGGAGAAAGGGAGGGAAAGCGAAAATCGCAGTCTCCAAACATTATGATTTTTCAGCCAGATAGTTTGTCTCCATTCACATAAAATAATAGAGAAATAGATATCTAGATACAAAACAAAAAATAATAATCCACAGGGAATTGTTTTCTGGTGTAATTGACTATGGAGACTGAATGTACTGAACTGTATGGGATATCAGAGTCACATGGTAATGAAGTGAAATGATACAAACACAAGGTGAATTTGTGATTTCAGTGGATCCTCATGGCCAGTGACATTGGAGTAAGCAACATGTAGTCCTTTACTTCTGCATATACTAATTCTACACAAGCCAGAATGACCTTGAGGACTGCTAGTCTGCTGCAGAAGGGGTCTAAGAGAGGGTTCATCACTTCTAACTCATAGAGCTAATTGCAGCTCAGGGGAGTCTGACCTCTTATAGGACACAGGGCATAGAACTTCTTCAACATAATTTCTAAAAGATCTGATCTAGGAATTATAATGTGGGGGGAGAAGGGCTGCTACGGCCTGTTCTATTCAAGAGGGCAGACTAGATGAGCATAATGGTCCCTTCTGGCCTTAGCATCTATGAGTTTATGAAAATATTTTTAGAATTTGATTTTGACGCCACAAGGTTTCCTATGAAATACACAGTCTTTGTAGGAATGGCTGTAGACATGTGATTTCTATAACAGATGTACTGACCGGTGGTACTATGGAATTTCATATTGATTAGTAATGCAGAGTGACATTTTTGTTACATGCATTTGAGATAAACATTTACAAGATATTCACTGTGAAATGCAACTCTAATCCAATTTTTGCTACCAATTGGAAAATGGGCTCATTTGTTTGAAGAAAAAAAAAACTATGCTCTATAAAGATGCAAGAATTTGTTTGTAGAGAAAATGGGCTTGTTTTCAAGCTAAAATGACCTTGCACTGAGAACATAGAGGGCAGGAGAATTGTAAAGGGAAATTTGATATAAAGTAAAATCTGAGACACAGCCATACTTCAAATAGTTACATGAAATTTCTTGAAATATTAGTTTTGACTCTCATCTGAGAGAGTCATCTGAGGACAATATTGAGTTTTAGTATTGTTTCAATTCAAGATAAGAAAACTGAGAATGTGGTGGTATTCTTTCACATTAACTTACACCTGATCTGTATATGGTGCTCCAAATAAGTGGCTTTACAAGGAATATCAGAGTTGGGAACAGGCACTCCTGGGAAGAAAATAATACTATAAAGTAAGGACCAATTTACTTAAGTCATTGTTACTTTGTGCTTTTCTGAATAATGAAAAAGCACTAGCTAAATCTATGTATCATAAGATATCATTCTCATTGAGACCACTCCAGAAACTTATCTAAAAACTGACTTTTCAAGAGCCTGCTCCATACTGTAATGAGTTTCTGTCTCCTACTTTATTCCTATAACCATAGGGGAGATCAAATGAGCACTACATGTATAACACCCACCCAATCAGAAATTCTTTGGACTATGCATTACCCTTAAACTTGACTTTCTTGGTTGTGCTAAGCTATTTAGGTCATTAGCTCTTTTGTCATGGCACTCACTCTACATCATTGCCATGCAGCCTGTTGGACTACTTAAATTTTATAACTACTGCCATATCAAATCATGTGGGGCTTCCAAAGACACTTGTGTAACTCAGCTGGAATTGACAGGGAATGACATTTTCCTGAATAATACCTTGAAGAAATTATCTTCAAGTATTTTCTTAAATATTGTATTATCCTGTTTCAGCTTTGAAGTCATCATTTTACAACTACTTGTAAATTGGTTCAGAATTTTTTCTTTATTAATGTTTCATTATATGCTTCAGGATAAAAGATTTTTGTTTGACTAGTTATCAAGAATAAGATTATGCACACAAAATATTTAACAAGTTATTTCACTTAAAGACTAATGTAACCTTATTTAGACCCCAAATTTGATCTGCCTTAAAATTGTTATAACCTGGTGGGAAATATCCAAATTCACTCTTAAAGAAAATCCATCACTTTCTCTGACATATTAAAGAAAACTATCAATAGCCATTGTTTACATACGACCTACAACAGTTTGTGCTCTGGGAGGCATAAGGATCTTGCGCAAAAAAAGGGTTTTTTTGCGCAAAACGGAAACGTTCATGCTGCATGTTTTTGCACAAAAAGCTCTTGTGCAAAAATGGATCAGAAGAGATTATGCAAATGAAGCATGAGAAAATTCTAATCAGCACTTCATTTGCATTGCTTCTCCCGGGAAAACATGTAATGTAGACATAGCCTAAGATCTTGGCTTGTTTAGCCTATCCAAAAGAAGGCCAAGGGGAGATACAATAGTGCTCTTTAAATACATCTGAGGGATAAATACCGGTGAGGGAGAGGAGTTATTTAAGTTGACTGCTAGTATAACCAGTGAGATTAATGATATGATACTAGGATATCAGAGTTCTTCACTGGAAAACATATCCTCCTCAAAATTGCCAACCCAAAGAGTTAAAAAATCATGAGCCTAGCCCCAAAAATCATGAAATTGGCTTAAAAATCAAGATTTTTTAAAATAAAACATACATTTTGGCACAGGTGCTGGAACAATTTTATAGTGGGGGGCTGAGAGCCATTGAACAAAACTGTAAAACCTGTGCATGATGGAAACCACTTCAACACAAGGTATGTGACTGCACCCCTTGCACCCTGAGTTCCAGCAACTATTCACTTTGGAGTCTTATTGTTCACTTTCTTGTTGTTGATCCCATAAGCTACACTAGAGCTACATTCTCATGCATTTCTTTGCAGCCATGAGTGTTATAAATTCACTATTATTTTTAAATGAAAGAGCCAGCTAACAACTCCAAGAACTGGGGCTTTCAAAAAATACCAAATATAGAAAAACCAATAATAAAATTATGAAATTTGTCACCACTTCCAGTACCACTAATAGACACCATTCTTGCTAGTGCATTCATAAAAAAAAGTAAGCAGCAAAATTGTACTATTTTCAAGTTATAGAAGAAATACAGGAAAACCATATTTCCTAAATGGAGGACAAAAACAGTAGAAGAGCAACCTGTGTCTTATTGTCCTTAAACTTTGTGACACCAGTAATTGATGATATACACAAAGTAACCTTATATTGGCTCTTTAGAAAGCAGTGGGTCTTTGCTGAAAAAAATGTGGTGTTACCATGTATAGAGGCAAAAGAATGGGCAGGAATTGTAACTATTTAAATAAAATGATAGGCACTAAATGAGCTATTAAGAGAGAGATCTTGGAGTCATTGTGGACAGTTCTCCGAAAACATCCACTTAGTGTGCAGCAGCAGTCAAAAAAGCAAATAGAATGTTAGGAGTAATTTAAAAAGGGATAGAAAATAAGACAGAGAATATCTTATTGGCTCTGTATAAATCCATGGTATGCCCACATCTTGAATACTATGTGCAGATGTGATTACCTCATCTCAAAAAAGATATCTTGGCATTGAAAAAAGTTCAGAAAAGGGCAACTAAAATGGTTAGGGGTTTGGAACAGCTGCCATATGAGGAGAGATTAAAAAGACTCAGCTTAGAAAAGAGGAGACCAAGGGGGAATATGATAGAGGAGGTCTATAAAATCATGACTGGTGTGAACCAAGTAAATAAGGCAAAGTTATTTATTTGTTCCCATAACAGAAGAACTAGACATGAACTAAATGAAATTAATAGGTAGCATATTTAAAACAAACAAAAGACAGTATTTCTTCATGCAATACATAGTCAACATGTGGAAGGAACTCTTTGCCAGAGAATGTTGTGAAGATCAGGACTTAACAGGGTTCAAAACAGAGCTAGATGAGTTCATGGAGGCTAGGTCCCTCAATGGCTATTAGCCAGGATAGGTAGGAATGATGTCCCCAGCCTGTTTGTCAGAAGCTGAGAACGGATGACAGGAGAGGGATCACTTGATGATTCTCTCTTCTGCTCACTCCCTCTGGGGCATCTGACATTGGCCATTGCCAGAGGACAGGATATTGGACTTGATGGACTTTTGGTCTGACTCAGTCTGGCTGTTCTTAGGTTATGATCTTACGAATTAAAACATGGCTAAAATTGGGTAAAACAGACAATCTGACAATGGCCCTTTTAAGTGAAACCATTCTTTAACCAGATGTTTAGTTTTACTTAACTTGATTCTTGAAAACAACTGACATTTAAAAAGCTCTTTTTTAACCCATAGTATATGATAAATATTTATATGGTATTACACATGCAGATTCTGAACTGTGTAGGAAACTCTCATAGACCTCTCACAGGTAAGCAACAAAAATGCAATTAAGCCACATTTATGGTCCCCATGATCTTGGAATCATCCAGCCACAGGTCCTAGTCCTAGCCTGAAGTAAAGCAACCTTAGAGCTCTCTTACTTTGTTCAGAAAGAATATTCTGACAATTGAGGATTGCTGGGGTTACAGAAATGCCTTAACCACAATCTCTTTTTCCAGACATCTATCTTACGTTGAGAACTGGAAGGACAGTAGCATGTGGACTGTTATGGCCCCCAAATCACCTGGAGATTTATACACACAGAAGAAATCCTTGAGAGATTGGTTTTGTGCTGCTGGAGCAGGGATTAGGATTTTGCTTTGAGTATACAGCTGCATAATATAAAAGAAAGTGAGGACATTAAGTTTATGGCAGCGACATCTGACTGAGTCCTGGCTACATCCCCACTAAAGAGTCAGAAAGGAAGTAGCCCTTTAAATCTGTCTCAGTAAGAAGCAGCTCAGTTCTGTGCTTTAAACTCTCACTGCCTCCTTTAGATAATCATGTGGAACTTGTCCTAGCTTGAAAATGGAACAGAAATGTTTGCACAGTGATGCTGCTACACTGCAAGAAATCTGATGTGTCAGTTTTTGTCTTTGTCTTCAGCATCACTGTGAAGGCTAAACCATTATTACAATTTAATTGCTTACATCCAAAGCAGATATGCTCTCATAAGGCAAAATCCCGGTTACTATAATAGGATCTAAAGCAACATTGAGCCACAGAATAAAAAGATGCCTGCTCATGGAATTATGCTCCTGAGTTTCCAGCATCAGGGTGTTTTGTTTGGTATTTTGAACAGCATTCTTGGATAAAATACATTTATGGTGAAAATATGTTATTAATGATGCAGCTTTTCAGAGGCCTGAAGAGATCTGAAGAGCAGTTTATACAATATATCTAAGGCTTTGAGTCTGAGTATGTAAAGTTGAGCATCCTTAGCTATTTATGCTCCAATGACAACCATGTTTTCTTTAAAGGGCCTCCACTGAAGCAGAGCACTACAAGGCCTGCAGACAGTAATTCCAGGGCCCATGGCATAACAGTCAATGGGCCCCAATGCATACATAAGCCGTGCCTGCATGGATGTGGTTCACCTGACATTTGGGCAGCGCTGCACCTGCACTGGTAGTGCCGAGAGCTGCTGGCTGTACTCCTGGGCATGCTTTTCCAGCACAGACAGGGCTTTCACATGCCTGCCTGGTAGGGTTGCCAACTGTCTAACCGCACAACCCCAAGGACCCTTGCCCTGCCCTCTGACCCATCCTTTCCCTGAGGCCATGCTCCTGTCCTGCCCCTTCTCTGAAGCCCTGCCCCCATTCACTCCATTCCCCCTCCCTCCATTGCTTGCTTTCCCCCACCCTTACTCACTTTTATCAGGCTGGAAGAGAGGGTGGGGGTTCAGGAGGGATTTAGGATGCAGACTCTGGGAGGTACGTTTGTGTGCTGGAGGGGGTGCAAGGTCAGGCTCTGGGAGAGAGTCTGGGTGTGAGGTGCAGGCTCTGGGTTGGGGCAGGGAGATGGGGTACAGGAGGGGGTAGAGAGTCTGGCTCTGAGTTGGAGCAGCAGGTTACAGTGCAGGAAGGGATGCCAGCTGTGGGAGGCAGTTTGGGTGCAAGCTCTGTGCTGGGGCAGGAGGTTGGGGGGCAGGAGAGGGTCTGGGGGCACCACTTACCTTGGATGCTACCGAAAGCAACTGGCACATTCCTCTGGCATCAGCTCCTAGGCAAGAGGAGTTAGGGGATCTCTGTGTTCCATTGCCTGCAGGGACCACCCTGCAGCTCCCATTGGCCCAGCCAATAGTAACTGTGGAGTTGGTGCTTAGGGTGGGGGCAATGCATGGAGACACACATACCCCTTGAGGAGCCACAGGAACATGCCGGGAGTGGCACTGAGTGAGGGCAGGCAGGAAGCCTGCCTTAGCCCTGCTGTACTGCCGGTGGCAGCTGGGGGACCTTGAGCCCTTTTACATTGCCCCCCTTTGCTTCTCGCTGTTGGCAGGCCCGAGCACAATTTCCTTTCTGCTCCCAGACTCGACTCCTGATCTGGGTCACCTCCAGCCTGCTGATGATGGAATCAAACTGGCAGCAGGAGAACAGGCTGAGGGAATAGGCATCTGAAGTTGATTGTGGCTTCTTTTAAGTAACCTGTCCTAGGTCCATTTTCCAAAGGCACTCAGATACTAAGGTGATGAGGGAGCTAAACAAACCTTTACTGACTAGACTAGAATGGCCAAAAACACTTTCTCGTGAATCACATTGATTTCTTCAAGAGGCTGTCCCAACAACTCTGGGAATTGTCCAGTCCCTCTGATGTTGACCTTCTGGATTAGCTAGTGTTCTAACAATGAAAGCTGTGGAGTTTGATTTTCCACTCACACAAGTGCAATCCAAGGAATAACCTTGGTAAAGTACATAAGAACATAAGAACAGCCATACTGGGTCAGACCAAAGGTCCATCTAGCCCAGTATCCCATCTACCAACAGTGGCCAATGCTAGGTGCCCCACAGGGAAGGAATACAACAAGTAATCATCACATGATCCCTCTCCTGTCATCTCAAAGAGAGGCTAGGGACACCATTCCTACCCATCCTAGCTAAGTAAATAGTATAATGATGTGAAAGGGTGTAAATGAGAAGAGAATGAGACCTGTTTATTCAAAACTACATGATTTCTGTAGGGGTTCCTTGGTCCATTACAAATCTCCTGAACCACATATTCTGCCCCTTCCCACACACCCCCATCAAAGAGAAAATTGTACCGTGCCACCATGCTTGTCAAAATAATCCCTGAAGTAGAGAGTCAAGAAAAAATAGGGGATTTAAATTGACTGTGTCACTATGATTTTTTATGCTATACATAAAAACAATAATGTGAGTTTTAGTAGATTAAGGGTATGGCTACACTAGCCCCCTAGTTCGATCTAGGGAGGCTAATGAGGGTGACTGAAATTGCAAATGAAGCGCGGGATTTAAATATCCCGTGATTCATTAGCATGTTCCTGGCCGGTCGCCATTTTAGAAATTGACTTGCCGAAGTAACTGCGCGTCTACACGCAGTGAATGGATTCGAATTAAAGCCTAAATCAAATTAGCTGGTAAACCTCATTGCAGGAGGAATAACAGCTAATTCGATTTAGGCTTTAATTCGAATCTGCTTCACTGCCACGCGTAGACGCCGGGCAGTTACTTCAGGCTAGTCAATTTCTAAAATGGCGACCAGCCGGGAACATGCTAATGAAGCGCGGGATATTTAAATCCCGCACTTCATTTGCCATTTCGGTCACCCTCATTAGCCTCCCTAGATCGAACTAGGGGGCTAGTGTAGACATACCCTAAGAGAATGATAAATAATTACTGAAAATATGTAAACTTAGTCAGAATCACATGCAAAACATCAAAAGAGTCAAAGTGTTATTCTGGTTCTCAAGGGAGCGAAAAAAAAACCCGACCTTATTTGCGTGCATTGTTACCAGTTATGCATTCAAATATGCCATACTACATCAAACTAGGTGAAACATGCTGGTTTCCAGCAATGAATTTGTCAATGCCCAGCTGAGACCTAAAGCCGTGGAAGAATTGGCATGTAGTCTGCCAGTTTCATGTGCCCTATGTCATTTTTCAGTTTATAGACACTATTCTGTAACAATCAAATTCATATATTAGACTTCTGCCAATAGCAGCATGAATTTACAGCTGAGATTTCTTTCAGTCCCAAGCCAATGCATTTCCATTTGTGTGTCTAAACAACATGAAGCTATGGTTTTAAGTACAGTTTAATTTAATTCACTGAGGGCCAGATTTTCAATGTCAGGCAGATACAGATATCTGACCTATGTGCATAAATACCAGATGTGTGATCACAAATCAGGTATTTGTACCTGCCTTTATCCAGTAATGTCTGACAGGCCATGCATGCATGCAAATAGCTGGTATGAGCACACGTAACTGTACTGTTTAGTTAGAGATAGAAAAATATTTGGGGTATACTCTGCACTCTAATAAAATCAATAGGAAAACTCCCATTGGCATCAATGGCACCAGAATGTGATACTTAGTACACAGAAATATTGCCCTACTTACTGCATCAGACCCCTGGTCCATCTAGTCCGGTTTACTGTCTCTGACAGTAGCCTGCAGCAAATTAATATGCATCCCATATTAGCTTCCTCCTAATAGTTAAAGATTATCTGGAAACATGAGATTTAACATCTCTTTCAAAATTTGTAAACATCAGTTGTAACAACCTTGGATATTCTTGTTATCCCTACAAATATATAATCTTGCTATGTTTTTGGTCTCAATAATATCCTGGGGCAATGAGTTCCACAGTTTCAATATACAGTGTGTGAAAAGGTATGTTTCTAATTGGCCATCTTTTAGTTTCATTGAAAGCTCTCTTGATCTTGAGGCTACGTCTACACTACAAGATTTTTGCACAAAAACAGCTGTTTTTGCACAAAAACCCGCAGAGTGTCCACATCTCAAGCACATTTTTGCACAAGTAAATCGACAGTAAAATGGCAGAACAAAGAGCTTTTTGCAGTGTAGGTAAACCTCCGTCTACGAGACATAGCTCCTTTTTGCACTACAGCTGTTGCGCAAAAAGACATGTGTGGATGCTCCACGGGGGTTTCTTGTGCAAATAGAGCCTATCCGAAAAAGCACAGGTGCTCTGATGGCCATTCTGTGAATGGCCATCAGAGCTTTCTTGCGCAAGAGCATCCATGCAGTGTGGACACTGTCTTGCGCAAAAGCACATCACAAAAGCGATGCGCTTTAAGGTGGGGACGTGATTTTGCGCAAGAAGTTTTTGCGCAAGAACTCTTCCACAAAAGACTTCTTGCACAAAAACTCTGCAGTGTAGAAGTAGCCAGAGAGAACAGAAGCTACCAATCTATCATCTCTATGCAACTCGTAGATGATTTTGTGATGTCCTTTCTTAGTCAGCTCCTTTTTAAAGAAAACAATCCCAATACTTTCAGTCTCTTTTCATAAGCAAGTTCTTCCATGCCCTTTATCATTCTTTTGCCCTTCTCTTTCCACAACAGACTCTTTGAAATGTGGTGACCGGTACTACACACTGTATTCCAAATTAGGATGCGTCACTGATTTTTTATTAATTTTTATTTTCTCTATTCCATTCCCTATCCATCTTAATATCACATTGCTTTTCTGATTGCCCATTCAGCAGCGGGTTTCACTGATCTGCCTACAATGACACACACTGTTTACTGACCTGTTATAGTTAATTTTTTAAAAAGGTGCCTGCAAGCTAACTATGAAAATCTGACCATGACGTAGCAGGGGGGTTGCAAGAACCTTACACAGAATTATTTGATATGGCAAAAACCTTAGTCTCATATGCCTTAATGCATTCAGATTTCGGTACTTAGCCATATGGGCCAGATTCCTCATTAAGACTGGGCTTCTCTGTGCAATGCAGAAGGAACAAACACTCCAAGAAACTGTCTGCAAATCACCAGTAGAGAATTTTCAAGCCAAAGGAGGACTCTATGATGGCATAAGTGTGCTGGCCTTGAGCCCCTACATCTGCTCCAGAATGTACAGCTTGGTCTAGAAGGCCATGTTGGGACTGGGCAGAGGGAAGGAAGTGGGAAGTAAAAAGTGGGGGTTGGCAGATCTCTGCTCTGCTCTACTCCAGTCATCCTGTAATGTAGGGGCTTATTAGGAACCCTAAACCAGATTCCCAATCAGTTTGACAGCTGCACTAAGTGACTTTGGGAGCAGGGTTGGCCCTCAGAAGCAGGGAACTGAAACCAGCTCCCTAGCTTCCTCCCTCTCCTTGCTAAACAGAGCTCCAGCATAGAAAATAATTTGCCTCCCAGCTTTTGGTGCTGGTGTAAACAATCTAATTAGGTCAGATCCTTGGTAAGTACAAAGTTTTACTATCTTGTTTTCTGTTAACTAAGTATATTTGCCTCCCAGCTTTTGGTGCTGGTGTAAACAATCTAATTAGGTCAGATCCTTGGTAAGTACAAAGTTTTACTATCTTGTTTTCTGTTAACTAATACTGAATTGTATAAGGGCCAAATTAATCTTCGGTGTAACTACTATTATATCTAAATTCTTTTCCTTTTCCTCGCCATTCAAGCAACAATGATTACCTGAAGAAATAACTGATGACAACCACTCTAAATAGTTCGATACCCACAGAGTTAAATTACAACAAAGTTCATAAGACTGCCAGATATGTGATAGAATGCAATTATGACATTTTAAAATTATGATTTAGATGTCTGGATAGATCTGAAACAAAATACAGGACTACGTAACACTTTAAAGACTAACAAGATGGTTTATTAGATGATGAGCTTTCGTGGGCCAGACCCACTTCCTCAGATCAAATAGTGGAAGAAAATTGTCACAACCATATATACCAAAGGATACAATTAAAAAAATGAACACATATGAAAAGGACAAATCACATTTCAGAACAGAAGGAGGATGCGGGGGGGGAAGGAGGAAGGTAAATGTCTGTGAGCTAATGGTATTAGAGGTGATAATTGGGGAAGCTATCTTTGTAATGGGTAAGATAGTTAGCGTCTTTGTTGAGACCGACGCGTAGAGTGTCGAATTTTAGCATGAATGACAGTTCAGAGGATTCCCTTTCAAGTGCAGATTTAAAAGGCTTCTGAAGCAGGATGTAGGTGATTAAGTCGTTGAGCCAGTGTCCTTTCTGGTTGAAATGGCAAGAAACTGTTTTTTCTTTGTGATCCTGTCTAGTATCTGTTTTGTGGGCATTGATCCTTTGGCGAAGTGTCTGAGACGTTTGTCCAATGTACAAAGCAGACAGACACTTTCGGCACATGATAGCATAAATTATATTTCTGGATGCTCAGGAATATGTATTCTTGATCTTATAACTCACTTGGTTAGGTCCAATAATGGTATCAGCAGAGTGGATATGTGGACAAAGCTGGCAACAGGGTTTGTTGCAAGGGAAGGTACCAGGGTTGGTATTAGTGTGGTATGTCCTGTGGTTGTTGGTAAGAATCATCTTGAGGTTAGGTGGTTGTCTATAGGAGACTATGGGTCTGTCTCCCAGAGCCTCTTGGAGTTTAGTATCCTGTTCCAGTATAGGCTGTAGTTTATGTGATTTGTCCTTTTCATATGTGTTCATTTTTTTAATTGTATCCTTTGGTATATATGGTTGTGACTATTTTCTTCCACTATTTGATCTGAGGAAGTGGGTCTGGCCCACGAAAGCTCATCATCTAATAAACCATATTGTTAGTCTTTAAAGTGCTACATAGTCCTGTATTTTGTTTCAGCTACACCAGACTAACACGGCTACATTTCTATCACTATTCTGGATAGATCTGGTAATGCATATTATTATAGGCCCAAAAAGTCTGCATTATTTTCCTTGTGTGATGTTATTTTGTATAATATAGCAATTAACACCCCAATAGTTAATTCTGAGCTATTAATATTTATGAGCATGATAAAATCACTGCTTTCAGTTAACAGGCACCTATTGAGGTAGGACAAATGAAAAAAAAGAATAGTAGATCAAATGTTTAATTGGAATATCATTCCAAAGACCCTCATGCTAAACTTTCAGCATAAATATGAGCACATAAAGGCAATTTCACATTTTTATTACTTAATTAATACTACCTGATTATTTCCTTTATCTAAGAGATATTATATCAGGACCCAAAGATTTTTTGATCCAAATATTTGAAATCAGCTGATGGGCTGACTGTTTTTCCATATTTCATGCTCTCCCACACAATGTAACATGCCCAGTTCCCCAAAAAATCCCTCGTAGCTCTTCATTGGAATAACTTAAACACAATATTTTAATTCCTATGATAACAAGATATAGATAATTTGAAAAAATGTTGCTTAAGAAAACAGGAAATATGGTACATAGATATATTCAGATCATTACAATTGACATTCACTTTTCATTTCATTTACTATGGTGTTGATGGATTTTAAAAGTGACATTCTTAAGAATGGCTATGTATAAATGGTATTATAGGGTTTCATGTACATTGTCAGTGACTGAGATGAGCAATTAACAGTTAAAATATGTTCTTCGGTATATGGATCTCTGTGCATTCAATCCACGATCTGAAGTTCAAGATGAGTTCTTTCATTTTTGCACAGTCTTACCAATAAAAGTGTCTGCAGGCCAAATTGTGTTCCCTGTGAAACCTATTCAACTCCATTACCTGCAGATTATTTTGAGAGCACCATCTCTGTAATTCCATAGTCCTCAGTGGAGGCTACTCAGAGGTAAATGATTAGCTCTGTAGTTGGACTTTACAAAAGAGTTGTACTAATGATGCTCCAATGGGAATAGATGTCAGATGTGTTGGGTCTAGGGTGAAGAAGAGTAAAATATAGTAAAAACATATTTTTGCCAATGTTACGGCTTTGAATGCAAACAGGAAACATATTGAATAGCACAAAGTTGCTATTTTGCATGTTTAGTTTTCAGGGTAGGTACATTTACCTTTTACAGTGGTGACCCTTCATTTTTTTCTGATTGCTTTAGCTAACTAAGGACCTGGTGCTACCTGCATTACATCGAATTAGTGGGATTATTTTGTTACAAAGTGTTCAATGATTGAATGCTTATACAAATGTATCATCTGTAATACTGAGCCTAATGTATGTAACTCGGTTTAAAATGTCATCATTGTATCCATCATATATTGCTGTATCATGTCATGTCTTGTAATGTGTATCATCCTTGTAACCTAAACTGTCAATCATCTTAAGAAACCATTAGTGTTTAGTCACCTGGCACGTAGTAATACCTGACTGTTTGAATTTGAAAACTTATGAATATGTAAAACAATCAAGCGTTGATATGAATATTCATGTGTTATTATTAAGGAACCAATCCCTTTAAATCTATGGTAATGAGCATTATCTCTTGACCAATCATTTTAAACCTGAGCCTGCATGAATACGAATAAGCCTAGTCTTTATAAGACCGAGCAACGCCCATTTCTGGTGTTGCGTCAGGCGTCGGGCTTAGGCATAGATCTAGCTTAGAGAGTGAGGTCTAAAGTCTGGGTTCCGGGTTTAGCTAAGGAATGAGAGAGATCTAAAAATCTTTTGATGTGGAGGTGAACGGAAGGTTTACCCTCCCTTCATATAGGCTAGGTTAGTTATTTAGTTTAGATTTTAGTTAGGTTAGATCTCGTTGTCGTGTATGTTCGTCAGGTTCACGTCGGTCCACGCATGTCAGCCGTCGTCGAGACTGTTCATCGGGCGCGTCGGGATTAGTTAAGGTTTTATTTTAGGATAGGTTAAGTGTAGGATAGAGAGTCTAGCGTCAATCGCCGGTTCCAGCTACATCCGAAGAGCAGGAAGAGAAGACGTGGACGGAGGCTTCACGGAAGGTGAACTGAATTCCATCGCTCTCAACCAGCCTTGAGGGATCTCCTTGGCTGTTCCTCTCCTGCGGCTTCAAATTAGCCAAAGGATAGCAGGTCGCCAAGCGTCGGCGCTGTCATCCGTCGAGGGGACTCCTGGCTGTTCCTCTCCCGAGGCCTGAAAGGACCAACGGATCGAGGTCACCAGCACCACATCAATCGCCCCAGCGCCGCTAGACTCTGGTAGTATAATTGTTTATTTTAAAGGGGACTTCCCCCTATCTGTTATATTTGAGATTTATATTTTAATATAGTCTTGTTGTTATAAAATCTATCTAAATTGTTAAGTTTTTATTTACGCGCCACATCTTTGGGTAGAGGCAATTTAACCGGTGATCAGATACGGTATTCGGGAGTCGCACCTTTAAGATCTTAATATTCCAATTAGGCTAATTAGGCATAGTTAGTTATAAGTGTTGTGGCCCCATAAGGGTTACAATTTGTAGGATAAATAATTTGAATAGGAATGTCAGAATCTGACTCTAAGTAAGTATCTGAAGTCAGATATTCTAAGTATTTGAAGTATTTAAGGTATTTCCTATGGTAAGTAAGCTACAGGGAATCACAAAAAGTAGTGTTGGTGAAGTCTGTAACTTTAAAAACAATGAGTAGTCCTGTGACACCTTTGAGATCGACAAATCATGGTGCTTTTGTGGGTAAAACCCACTTCATCAGATGAGTTGGAGTGGAAATAACAGAATCCAAAGAGATACATAACAGCAATTGTAGGACTCATGTTAATGAAGCTAATTAAGTTGGCTGGATATGCTATTTAGTTTAGGTAAAAGTGAAACATTTAAAGAGCTGCACCTATACATTTTCTTTGTACATGGGCAATACTTATTTACAGTCTTTTTCTAAGGAGTGCCTTTATATTTTTGTCTTGCCCTAATGTTTTAACTAGCAAATGAACTGTCTGTTCCTGGAATATCCTGTAAATAAAGGGGATATTCCTGGAATATTTGCTGGAGTGCTTGGGCTGCATTAACCAAAAATCTTAAGGATGGCCCTGCCCCAGCCTCTCCTGGAACTCTGTCTCTATGTACAGTGCTGATGGAGGGGGACAGCAGTTCTGTTCTTTTCCTTGCTGTCCCTCCTACCGGTGCAAGGAGCAGAACTCTACCTGTCCCCCTCCCCAGCCCTGTACACAGATGCAGAAGCTCCATATAGGGACTGGGGGGATTGCTCCTTTACCCTCTGTCTACAGTACCATCCCTCTCCCCCCACCCGCACTTCCCTGAAGTAATGTGGGATAGGGAGGAGAGGGGTCAGAGAGGGTAAGAGTGTGGGGGTCCTGGGTTGTAGGGGGCGGGGGGGATTAAGGGGTCATGTGAGGAGGTTGCTGGCCCTCCCCCACCCATACTGGCAAAAACTTCTGTTTATGTGCAGGACTGCAAATATAGCACCCTTCGCATTGAGACAGTACCTTACACTTTAACGGTAGGGGGTGCTATATCAATGGCATAGATATGAACTGTACACTGTCCCTTATTTATTCCATGTTTAGAGACCCATTCCCATAGGCTGCTGAAACTCTATGAAGTTTTGGCTCTGGGCAATTTTGAAATGGACACAGATATGGAAGATTTAAGCAAGACTGTCTGAGCAGCCAGAAGAGACTTCTCCTAGGGTACATCTACACTAGCCCCCTAGATTGAACTAGGGAGGCTAATGAGGGTGACCGAAATTGTAAATCAAGCCCGGGATTTAAATATCCCGCGCTTGATTTGCATGTTCAACCGTCGCCATTTTAGAAATTGACTAGCCGAAATAACTGCCGCGTCTGCATGCGGCGGTGAAGCGGATTCGATTTAAATCCTAACTCGAATTAGCTGGTATTCCTCCTGCAATGAGGTTTACCAGCTAATTCGATTTAGGGCTTTAAATCGAATCGCTTTCACTGCCGCGTAGACGCGGGCAGTTACTTCGGGCTAGTCAATTTCTAAAATGGCGATCGCCAGGAACATGCAAATCATGTGCGGGATATTTAAATCCCGGGCTTGATCTGCAATTTCGGTCACCCTCATTAGCCTCCCTAGATCGATCTAGGGGGCTAGTGTAGACGTACCCCTAGTGAAGACTGTTAATTCTGAGAGTAGGAAAGCATCAGAGCTAATTTTGGGCTGAAGAGCCAAACACAAAACACTGCCTCATTAATTGCAGAAGAAAAGTCTTAGTTGGAGACAGTAATTTGCTGTTCCCTGCCTTTATCATTTGTATGTCTTTTACTCTACTATAGAGCAGGACAGCATTGGCCTATCTATGTAGGCCAATATCAGTCAGGGCAGCAGCTCTTCCAACTTCTGACGTGGAGGAGATATTCTATGCCTAAGATATTAAAGAAGCAGGCCACTAAGGGTTATGGCTCACAGATAAACCACCATTTCATTTTCCATGAGTGGGAGAAAACCATTAAATGGGATGCAGATGTCTTAGTTGAAAGTATTTGATTCTAGGTCTGGCTACACTGTATTTTATTTTTTGGAAAAGGTATGCAAATAGCACCGACATTTCCATACCTTCTTCCATTTTTTTTCCCGGAAGAAGGTTTTCCACCATTTGGCACTGTCTACACTGGGCCAAATGTCAGAAAAAAGTCCCTCTTTCGAAAGCCCCTGCATACCTCTTCCGAAAAATAAAACACAGTATAGCCGTACTCCTAGGAGGGACAAGTAAAGAAATCCGAGAGAAATGTTAGGTTGACCTATTTATGAGGAATGCACACACTCCTTCATGACTATGGGTGCTCTAATCTCTTACACTGGGGTGTGTTTTCAAGGGAACAGTGATAAACTAGTTGTAAAAATAATGTCTTTACTCCCTGAAATAGTAAAATCACCTCTGGAAGGGGCCATGCCCCTTGTTTTATGAATCATCAAATGTCACGTCAATCTCAGCACACAGGCGGCAGGAACAAGAAGCTGCATGCTACTGCATGTTTATCAGCAACCAAACTCCTGGAATGGGGCTGTGCTAGGGGGTCAAAGGGCAGTTCAGAAGGTCTTTCTACCTGTCACCTCCAATAGGTTTACACATTTGGAGATGAACCATTGTATTCCTGCTCTCTCCCTTTCATCTGAGGCCATGTTGTTCTAATCTATTGTATGTGAGCAGGACTTCCTCCTCCCCCGTCACACCGTATTTATAACTAATTTTCTCTCCACTCTTGTGGAATAAAAGGCTGGCTGGCTGCCAGACATCCCAAATCTGATTACTGTATTCCCAGAGGAAAACTATGATTAGCATATAGTGACTTGATGCCTGACTTTAATCTCTGTAACAGCTCAGCTTCTTCAGTTTAGTATGTTATACAGATGCTAGTTATCCTAAATCATTAGTAAATAAGAAACCAGGAGGTTTATGCACTGGACTGAAGTCAGTGAACTATAATGGATTGTTATGATTAGCACTTTCAAAAGGAAGGAATTTACTGATTTCCAATAAAAGCTTTGGGTTGGGAGCAGGGAGCTGTCATCTGCTACTGTTGAAAGGAATGTCTGCATTTTCTGAGCTAGTCTGTGCATTATGTTTCCTTTCCCTGCTGTGTCTTCCTGTTCCTTAAATTGCCTGTTTAACCACTACTGGCACCATTTATTTCTTGTTCATTAACCTTAGATGGCCCTATCACAGAAATCTCATAACAAGCCAAGAAAATATTGTTCCACCCAGTACTGTAATTGCTGTCACCAGCCACTCTTCCACATGAATGCAGCAGGCACTAATGCTACAATATGTACCCACAAGAATAGAAAGTTGCACACATGGAGCCAAAAGGAGAATTTGGCCCACTGAAAATAATGAGTAGGTGGCTCCAGGAGTCAGGGAGCTGCTTAATATGTTGTAAGAACAAGGGGAGCCCTGAAGCTATAGGAAGGGGGTTTTAAATGGTTAAGTAGGGCACTAAGAGAGTAGATACTGATTCCAGCTGGTCCCACTCCTCATGAAACAGACATGGTCAGATCACATCTGGTGTTTAGACTCCACAGTTTCCATGTGCTACCCACATCCAGGAGTGGCTTGAGGCCGGCTGCGGCAGCTGGCGCCCCAGGTGGAACGCGTGATCAGCGCCCCCGCCTGCACGGCCATCAATGGCGTGACGTAATCATCGGGCGCCCCGGGCACCCCGTTGAAGGCGGCGTCCTAGGCGTCCGCCGAGTCAGCCTATACTCACAGGCCGCCCCTGCCCACATCCATTCTGAAAATGACTTGGACTCTAGCCATGCCATCTCATTCCTGTGTCTCGCCGCCCCCCTTGAAAGTTCCATATGTTCATAGATTAATGGTATCATCCACATAGGCTAAAGGATGAATTAAGTACCTAAATAAATTTGAGGGTTAGAGTCACAAAGGGATTTAGGTGCCTAACTGCCATTTTAGGTACCAAAGTCCCAGATTTAGGCAACCATTGGTCTTCACATAACCTCCTCTCAGCTGCTGCTGATCCCTGTAGGTGCCTACACTCACTCAGAGCATTACTTCTTGACGTCAGAGTTCCCTGGGCACCTGTATTTCTTCAATTATCTGGGGGGAAACAGGTGTCCTCTGCTCAACTCTCCTGAGAGGTCTGATCTGATAGATTTGCTCAGAGCATATCTAACAATAACCTCCTAGAACCTTTAGCACAGTAATTAGGGTACTCATGCAGGATGTGAGTTTAAGATGAGCCATTCACGTCCCCTTACTCCACAACTGATAAGGAGAAGGGAGTAGAACAGGGATCTGCCAACTCTCAGGTGAATGTTCTAACCACTGGACTAAGGGATATACTGATGTGGGACTCTCTCAGACTCTCCAGTTGAAGCTCTTCCACTTCAGATTAATATAGAAAGAGTCATTAGAGAAGAGGGACTGGATCCTGGGTTGTCTTCATCATGGACAAGTGCTATGGCCAACAGGTTACAGTCATAGATTCCAAAGCCAGAAGGGACTACTATGATCGTCTAGTCAGCCCTCCTGTAGACTCCAGGTCATAGAACTTCCCCCAAATAATTTCTTAAGCAAGCTAAGCATCACAATGCCTTAGTCCTTTTGTAATCTAGCCTGACGGTACAACCAAGTTCAGCTGGCTTTCCAGTCTTGGATGTGGCCAACTCTAAGAACTTCGAGGCTTTGGTCATTCCTCTTGCATCCTTTGAACACTGCACTGGAACCTATGTGTATAACAGCTTCCAATTTTGAAACCTACATAGCTTTGGAAATCCTGCCCATACTACTATATACAAAATGATCAAGTAGCAAACCATACTGTGCATACTAAGGAAGCTTCTATAAGGATGACGTTAAGACTTCATCCTTATTTGAACAGAGACAGAGTTTTCATGGGAGATGCCCCAAGTCGTCTGTTAAAAATATAATACCCCAAAAATGACTCTGATGAGGTCTAGCCAATGGTCCTTAGATTCTTAACAGAAGGCTGTAATCAGAGGATTCTATTTTTTTTAAACAAAATAAAATTTACATGACAGTGTACAATAGCCCAAGATGTTAATTGAGTATTAAATGTGCACACGGTATAACTCAAAAAGCAGTCATGCTTGATTATGTCATTATATATGGTAGGCCTGTGTTTTAGTGATCCATAAACATACAGATCAGTTGCTTTATGAGACAGGACCTGCAGCACGCCTGATTTAGAGCAACGGCGGATGTATTATATTATGGGACAAATAAAATTACGCTCTGAAGAGTCTTTATGCTGTTAGACTATAAATACTTCCTTTCATCCCTATCCTGCCAGGAGTCACTGCTGTATGTTTACTCCCCCATTGTCACTGAGACTATGTTAAGAAGAAACTGAAGGATTGGGAGTTATTTAATTACATTTAATTTAAAAAATACATTTAAAACATTCTATTTTTTATATCTATCTTTTCACAACAAATTGTTCATAGTGGAAAGATGGGAAGAAATATTTTGTCTCACTTTTTGAAAATAACATGTAAACATTTAAAATTAAATTTCAGAACCATTAGCTGATAAGTTCCACATGCTATTAGCTGCTAGGGTTGACAAATGCTCCTCCCTAACTCTCTCTCTGGGTTCATAAAACACTCAGGCTGCGTCTAGACTGGCAAATGTTTGCGCAAAAGCGGTTGCTTTTGCAAAAACTACCAGCTGTCTACTATTTTGCAAGAGCACTGACTTTGTAATGTACAAAATCAGTGCTTCTTGCGCAAATATTTTCACACTCCCGCTGGAAAAAGCCCTCTTGCGCAAGAATACTTGTGCAAGAGGGCCAGTGTAGACAGCGAAGAACTGTTTTATGCGAAAAAGCCCCGATGGCTAAAAGAGAGAGGAGAGAGAGAGAGAGAGAGAGAGAGAGAGAGAGAGAGAGAGAGAGAGAGAGAGAGAGAGAGAGAGAGAGAGAGAGCTTTTAACGGAAAAACTTTTCCGTTAAAAGCATTTGCGGAAAATCATGCCAGTCTAGACGCAGCCTCACAGTGAACCAAACATTATCCTATTGGAGGTTTTTCTAGTAAATACAGGTAGAATAGCACTACCCATGTCCAAAGTGGCTGAAAGATTGAAATTCATATCTCCCAGTAAGATCCTTATGCGTCAAAAAAGGAGGTATAAGGATCTTGCGCAAAAGGGGTTTTTTTGCGCAAAACGGACCTGTCTACACTGCTTGTTTTTGCGCAAAAACCTCTTGCGCAAAAAGCATTGGCAGAGAATATGCAAATGACAGCGTGACAAATGCTAATGAGCACTTCATTAGCATACTCTCTGCCGGCAAAAGCCTGCAGTGTAAACATAGCCTAAGGTGGGTGCATACCTGGTTGGAAAACTGTTCCTAAAGAGTACTTATCGGGGTAAGTCAAGCTGGAAGGACATATTGAGTGTCTCCCCCCACCCTCCCCAGTATCAGGTCTGGGTGTGGGTCTGTCCAATATCTTCATCAGTGATTTAGATACTGATGTAGAGTATCCTTATAAACTTTGGGGATATACCAAGCTGGGAGGGGTTGCAAGTGCTTTGGAGAATAGGATTAAAATTCAAAATGACTTGGGCAAATTGAAGGAATAGTCTGAAGTACATAGGATGAAATTCAATAAGGAGAAATGCAAAGTATTCTTCTTAGGAAGGATCAGTTGCATGCATACACAATGGGTAATGACTGCCTAGGAAGGAGTACTGCAGAAAGTAATGGGGGCAGGGCAGGGTCATAGTGGATCTCAAATTAAATAAGTCAACAGTGTAAAGCTGCTGCAAAAACAAACAAACAAACAAACATTCTGGGATGTATTAGCTGAAGGCCTAAGCCCCGGCAGGTTCCTCCCATGGGGATGAAGCCCTGAGCCTCAGCAAGTGTGACCCAGCTCTAAGCATTCTTAAGACTGTTGTATATGACTCAGCAGGTCAGTAAATTTGGCTGTCTCAGTTCTAGAGTACAGGGGAATGCAGTAAATTATCTCCTGAGGTCCCTTCCAATTTTATATTTCTGTGCTTTTATAATTGTATGTCCTTCTCTATGAGACACAGCTAAGACTGCACCTGCTGTCTTGTATCCTCAGCTGTAGGCACAGGAGATGTCAGCAAAAATGTGTCCTAATTGTAAATATGAGGGAATTCAAAAATGGAGATATAGTGAGAGGCCAGAGAGTTCTCTAAAGAAAGATACATAAAAAAGAGCTGGTGACAAAAATGTTGACTGAATAATTGTTTCCAGTAGAAAATGCAATTTAGTTTAAGTAAATTGAACATTCTGTGGGTCTATATTGATTTTGATGAAATGTTGTAAGGGAAAAAACTGAAATGATTTGCTTTGGTTTCCTCAATTTTTGTGACAATAGAGATGCATTTTTAAGTAAGGCAAAAATGTTTAATTTTGACTTTTTCATTTTGTTTTCTTGCATTTTATTTGTGTATTATAATAATGATATATTATTAATACAGGTTGAACCTCTGAAATCCAGCACTCTCTGGTCCAGCAATATCCATGGTCCTGCTGGTTCATGGATATTGCTGGACCAGACAACTTAGCTGGGAGCGGGGGCAGCCAGGGTTGAAGCGAAGACCTAGCCAATGGCAGCAGGCCTAGTGGCCAGAAGCCTCTGCTAGGCCAGAAGTGAGGAGCACAGCTGGGCTGGCGCAGCAGGGAGCATAGCACATGGCAGGGAAGGCAGCCCCAGCTGGGGTCAGTGTCACTGGGGTTGGCATGGCGGGAGCGCAGCCCCAGCCGAGGCTGGGAGTGGAGCCCAGTGACTGGGACTGGCACCCCAGGGGGCTGAGGACTGGGAGGGTAGCCTTGACTTCCCCTGGTTCGGCAAACTCCCTGGTTTGGGACCATTCAGGTCCCGAGGGTGCCGGACCAGAGAGGTCCAACCTGTACATAGGTATTAATCAAGCATAGTTTTTACCACTGAAGGTAATTAACTATTGGAACAATTTACCAAGGATTAAGTTGGATTGTCCATCACTGACCATTTTAAAACCAAGACTGGATGTTTTTCTAAAAGATAGGTTGTAGGAATTATTTTGAGAAGTTCTGTGGATGATTCTATGGACCCTTTTGACTTTAATATCTCTGAATTATGTCATATTGTGTTTTGACATTAGCTATATCACATGCCTCTAAATTATCAAAATAAAATTATACATCTTTATTATAATAAAGTTTTTTTTTGTGTCTTTGAAGTGATTATTTTTTCCCCAGAACTTTCATTCTGGGATAAATTTTGAAATTTGATATTTTGTTCTGATTTGAAATTAAAACAAATTTTGAAATGCCAGAATTTCCTGACCAGTTATTTCTAGTTGTTACGATTCTCAGCTATATTTTGCAGTATTTTAAATCCAGATTTGGCCTTTATATCAGTGCACATAAATTGTCTGTGCTGTTTTATGCCTGGAATAGTGAAGATCTGGGTCAGACCATCCTGAAAATTTGGTCCTTGTGTTTGAATACTGCTTAGCTCTCTCTACATGAGCACTTAGACCAATGGTGCAATTATACCCACGGCTGGCAATGGGTATGTAATCTACTAGGGGAGACAAGATTTATTTTATAGATGGTTCAACACAATGTGGTGTTAACACAGCTAGGGTAAAGAGCTTTTCTTTCCTATGTGAGTCACAAACGCACTGGTCAGACAGTAATAAGAAACATCACACACCTCAGCTAAATATTTGGCCTGAAGAGAACATTTTTACCACTGGCTCAGTTAGGCATGCTTTACTCCCCAGCTGTCATCTGTGATCTTTGTTGAAACACCTCACTTTTGGGCCTACTAATCTTTGCTCTCTTCATAATCTTGCAAGGTGTGTTTATGTGCTTATAATGTAATTCATCCCAGGGTATATCCAATAATAGAAAAACTCTTGATGTTTGTAAGATTTTTCAAGGGATACCTAATTTACAGGGAACGCATGGGGCAAGACCATTACTTTGCCTAAAGTAGTGACAGACTAAGTACACAGCCCATGAGGAATCAAGAAGAAGTAAGAAGTAAGAAGAGGATGGGAAAGAGTGATGAGAAACATTTCTGATTAGATGCAAAGGAAGACTGGAGGTAGAATTAGAGACCAAGACAACAAAACTTTACCCTTGTTCAAATTTACCTGTCATTAATTTGTACTAACGCCCAAAAGCCAGGGGATGGAAGGAAGCTCAAAGGCTCAAACTCCTTCCTTTCCTCCCCAGCCAGACATCTGCTGGTGAGCCCCATATGGAGAACTGTGCTGCCACAAGGTAGTCACATCATCAGACACAGGCTGCCTGAAATATGATACTTGCTGCCAGGAGGCATCATGGGGGTAAATCAGAACGACTGAGGTCAATCAAATTTATAAAACAGAAGGTGGAATTAGTAATAGGCTTTTCAGCAGGCTGACTTCTCATTAGAAGATGGAAATAAATGAACTGATTATTTCTGTGGGGTTCATATGTCAACCAGCAAGAGACCCTATAGAGCCCTCTCCACTTTAAATACTCCTCAGTTGAGTCAGTGAGAGAAACAATATGTCTATTTCCTTCTGTGAGTTACTGCAACTAAAAGAAAAGCAGCTACTTACATGCTTTTTCTTATTGATACATTTTCTATAAAGTCACCACCCCCAGCTCTCATAAAGTAGTTGGAGGCAATCATGCCCAGTAAGGCAGCTTGAAAATAGACTCCTGCGCCTGGGAATCATAAGGAAAAAGCAGCTAAAGCATCTCACTGAAAGCACTATTTATGAGAAAGGAGGCTCAAGGCCAGATCATTGAGATATGCTTTTTGTGGGCTCCTTAGTTCCTCATTGTTTGAAAACTTTGCCACCACCTCTCCCCCACCCCTTTTAAAGAGGCCCCATTACAGCCATCTCAGTGGATGTAAACACTGTTCTGGGAATATGCAATGGTGAAATGCAATAGGCAGTTATCCCTCCCAGTTATGTAGAATTCAGCTAATGCATGCCAGTTGCTGCTGGTCATTTGTAATCAGTAACCTAATATTTCAGCCCAAAGTGACAGCAGTCATGTTATTAGTGTTTATTTCTTGCTCAAGGGAAAATGGTGAGATGGTAAAATTATACTTTATACATGAGAAGTACTCAAGCTAAACTAGGCTATTTGCATTTTATTATCCTTGTGGAGGTGTAAATTCCTGTCAACCTGGGCTTTACGTTACACTGATAAGGTGCTTCCAGGAAAAGGAAACTAGACAGAAAATTGGCACTATTGTGCATTTCTGAGATGCTCACATTTAATCATTTCAAATGGGTGAACTTTGAATAATACTGTCACAATGATTTGCAGAGTCTGCTAGGTTATGTAAACTCCATTCCATGAGTTACCCTGGAGTGGAGGAAGGGACCCAATTTCTTTACCCCAGCCATGCCCCAAAATGAAACAAGAGAACAAACAAACAAACAAAATTACAGGAAGGGAGGCAGCTTGTTTTCAGTGGAGATTCTTTGGAGCCAATTTCTTTCCATACTACAGAACAAAGGGTCTGATGAAGAAGAATGAAAGGGCAGAAGGGCCCTGAAGCCAGCAGAGGAGAAGGAGCAAAATCTCTGCAGCATATTGCCTCTTCCCTGCAAGTCTCCAGAAGACTGTCCCCAAGAAAAGAACATGTTAGGGTGTCTACAGATTTGAGAACAGGCTGCTATCCCTTTTCCAAAGCATGCTGGCTCCAAGCCTAAGGGTATGTCTAGACTACATGCCTCTGTCGCCAGAGGTATGTAAATTAGACTACCAGACATAGTCAATGAAGCCAGGATTTAAATATCTCCGGCTTCATTAAAATAAAAATGGCCACCGCGCTGTGCCGGCTCAGCTGATCGTCAGCACAGCACGGCAGTCAAGACACAGATCGGTCAACAGGGAACGCCTTTGTCGATTGCTCCTTTATGCCTCATGAAACAAGACTGCAGGCTTTTTTTGGAAGACACTTTTCTGGAAGAGATCTTCCAGAAAAGCTTATTTCAAAAGAGAGCATCCACACTGCCAAAGTGCAATGAAAAAGCACATTGATTGGACGCTTTCTTGAATTTAATTTGTGATTACTATGTTTGCAGTCAGATTTATGTTAGATTTAATATTATAACTACTGTTTAATATTGTAACTGTTGTCTTTGTTTGGCTTCCCCTGTATGGTTACTACCTGGAAATAAATAGCTTTCATAGTTAAGAGTTGGCCACCAGGGCACCTGTGCTTTTCCCCAGAGGCCTCTTCTTTCAAAAAAAAATCCCTCTTCCCCATCCACACATGCCTTTTTTCGAAAGAGCTCATTTGGAAAAAGGCTTCTTCCCCATAGAAAGAGGTTTACTGCTGTCAGGAAAACCCCTCCATTCTTTCAACTTTCTGTCAAAAGAACACAATAGCAGTGTGGGCATCAGTATAACGGGAATTTTTCCGGAAAAACGCTGTAGTGTAGACATACCCTCACATAGCTTTCACCACACCTCCATGTTTTCAACTACCATGTCTTCTGGGATTTGAAGATCATGTCTCTGGAAAGAGGCTGAAAACTTCATCTCTTGAAGGCAAAATGCATTGGAAAGTCCACAAGAGTCTCCTTGCAAAGTTTTTCCAAACACTTTCACCCCTCTGTAGGGTTATCCTTAGACTAGGGTTTAGTCAATAAATGCTTTGGGATACTTTAGAAGAGAAAGCACCACATGAATATAAGCTGCTGTTAGGCTTGAGTGCCTGTGCACCTGGGATTTGTATAAAGTAAAATCATCTTTATGTTACTGAATAGGGAATGGACAAAGGCTATGACTTTTTAAAGGACAAGAAAATGAAGCTATTTCTCCAAAGACATGCAAGGTGCAGTTAGGAAAAATCAAACACAAAATGTCTTTTTAGTTTTTTCCTCCTGATTCTTTGTGGAAACAAGCTGCTCATGCTGTTTCTTTAGACCTTCATAATGCAAGCATTAAGTGGACCTTGTAAGAATGTAAAACACTCGTGGGCAGAAAATTTCCCGCTGATAGACCAATTCACAGGAGAGTCTCTCTGCTGTAGGCAGTACTTTGTTATCTAGATCACTTCACATTTCAAACTGTTCACCTTGTTATTTCTTTTTAGCGTGGCATCCACTGCAAAAATGTGAAATAACATTAAAAAAACCAAGGGAAATGCAGTGCTCTGGTAATTATCAGAGCACTGTCTGGTGTGATTATTCACTGACAATGGAAAGAAAAAAAATTGCTGGTTGGGTGAGTTAACCATACAAGGGTTTCTGGACTGAGAGAGTCACCTGCTCTCCTCCTCACTGGTTCAGGACAGGGGAGAGGGAAAAGGAGAAGGAGAGCTTTTTGTAGATCCGGGCAATTGGCTTGTGGTTGACAGTGCCCTGACAGTATGAGATGGAGGTGGTGGTCACCTAGTATTCATAAAGGCTGCAGTAAGAGGTGGTGGGAAAGTTGCTGTTCCACAAATATATTAGTTTATTTTGCATGTTCATAGTCATTTAGCCAAGTGATGGCATCCTCAGAAGTGTGGTTCTTCTAGACCACCGCTGAATCAAGTCAGCAGGCATTCACCGACAATATGCATCACCATCAGTAATGCGCCGCAGTTGCACAAAGGGCTATGACAAAGGGCCTCAGCAATATTGGTTGGCTGCTGCCTTCTTCACGAACATGGGTGAAGTCTGGGCTTGTTTCACCTCTGTACCAGGGCTCAAGAGAAGGGTTCTGGGAATTTAGTTCCCTGCTGCATCAAACAGTGTCCCACTCCCTATAAAAATCAACACATCCAGGTACAAATCCTCATGCATGCAAGTTTAGATTGTTCTTCCTCTAAACATTCGTGCAAGCAAAACTCAATTACCGAGAGTGTTTGAGCCTCACAAGCACAAAAATGGTACAGACACAGTACATCTGCTTTAACATTTCAGACTCTTTTTAAAAAATCAGTAAAGGGCTTATAAAAAAAAGGAAAAATAAACTGATAGAATGATGTGAGATTAAAATAACGGTACTGTCCAATCAAATGACTGCTTGTAACACATAAAATTATTAAATCACCAGGATTTCATTGGAAAATAAATTTAGGACACTGATTTTTTTCAATGGTACACAAACCAAACTTTCATTACTAGGAAATAATCTGACTTCTCTTCTACAAGCTTGGGGTGGAAGAGGCAACATTAAAATTCATGAGAAAAATGCATAAATAATAGAGTAGATGCTTATGCAGATATGGGAGGAGGGACAACAACTTGTCCCATTAACTCAGGACTGATGTCCTTAAAAGGTCTCCCATGATGGCCCTCATGATAAAATCATGAGATGGATATTCTTTTAGCTGTTGAGCTGGGTGGCTGACATCAGCTGTTTAAGATGATAGATAAAGGGTAGGGAAACAGACTGGCTCTCTATCCAGAGGGAAGGTGGTGACACTGTCTTAGTCAAGATTCAGCTATTAAAAATGCTGTTAACCAGCTGCACGTGCAAAAGGTACACTGAAGAAATATTGATGTGTTACATTTATTTTTCTCTGTAGCCCAGCATGTAAGGACTTTACTGATAATGGAACCAGCATCATCAAGTTACCCATGCAGGCAATAAGACTAAAATAAAGCCTGGCCTAAATTAGGGAATTTTGCCAGTGTGCACTTCTGCCATGTTTGTATCATGTTTTTATGACCACACAATGGTGCTTGCCAGTACCATTGCACTTGCATTTGTTCAAAACTGCAGTATAGTATCCTGAACTGTTGTGGTATTCACATGAACAGGAAAAACTAGGGTGGCTGTTGCCCCTTTGGTTGTTCCTCCTCCCCGTCTAGACCACAATTCTCCACAACCCCTTCAGAGGCAAGCATGGCTCCTGTACTCCTGCATGCTTCCTTCAGGTGAGCTTGTGCAGTTTGAGCCTTCACTTTGATAAGATGCAGTCCAAGCAGAACAAAGCTTTTCTTGTTTGTAAAATCAAAGAATCTCTGTGCCACTTAATTTTTTACAAGACATCATTTTATACAATTAAAAGGCAAACTGATATTGTTCTCATTTTATTTTTAAAAATGTTACAGCATCTCTCCCAGATGTGGCTTGCTTTATTTACAAACTGGGCACTGTAGCATAAGTACCCAGAATGCACTGGGCCTGAGAAGGGAGTACAGAAGAAATGTTCTGACCAGGTCTTTAAGAGCCATGATGACTGATCAGAGTGTACATACCATTACACTACAATGGCTGAAAACTCTAGCAGGACAATTCTCTACTCTAGGCCAAACCTCAGTGTTGGCCTAATTCTGCTCCCACTGAAGTTAATTGAAGTAGAATTAGGTCAACACTGAGCCTTGCTGAAAATCCCATCCTATGTCTAGGGATACTGTGAATTACTGGAGCAGTGATTGCATATATAACAATGACTGAGCTTGTGGAAATTGTAAATATATATTTACCTGGAGGGGTAGTAAGGATGGCATATTTTGGAAAAAAAAAAAGGAGCCAACCAATCAGAACTTATCCTTGGCAATTGTACCTTACCAACATTTAAACAAGGAATGCTGCTAAGCTCATCATTAAATTTAGGATATGGTTGAGATTACAGGCACTACGCAAAAAGGCACAACTGCCTTTTCATAGGAACAGTATCTTGAAGAAGCTGTTTTTGATGGAATCATTCTAGCTTTAGTGGTGTCACATCAGACTCTAGCCTCCCTGGATCTCCTACCCAGATGAAAAGTTAATAAATGTGAGAGGAAGATAAGATACATAGGGAGGAGCAGCTTGAGATATGCAGGAGCTAGTTCTATTGAGAGGAGTGACCTTTCCCTATGATCGATTCCCTGGTGTTCTTCATCTGTGCATATACTGATGCCCAGATTTGACACATTTCCAGTAAATGTCAGCACATAACAGTATTGTGAATGTGAAAATGCACCATCTCTCCAACACCCACTATTGAATTGTTAAAGTATCATCCAATATCACCAGACTTAATACAAATGTTGATTTTCCACTCAGTTATTTGTTCTTAACATGTCAGTTACAACCTACTCAAACAAAAGTATTTCCTCCACACATATTTTAGCACAAGTAGGTTGACAAACACACTTGTGTACAAACAAAAATATATGTATTTTAATTTTCATTTGGTCATATTTTATTAAACAGAATGTCATTCTTCCTCAGTAACCAACGATTGAAAGGAATTCGCTTTCCAAAGTAGCCCACTGATCACAAATAACTGATGATATTTAAATATACAATATAAACAGTAACAATGTTTCACAAAGTTGGTAAATCTGCAGTTTATAGGATGAAACACAACGGATCAAAAAAATAAACTTTTTATTAGTATCCAGGAATGAAATTCAAACTGGAGGACTATTGATTAAATGAATTTTTTACTGAAAATATATATAGAGAGAACATGATCAACAGTTTTGTCTTGCCATTATATAGACACCTAATAGTTCTAGACTGTGAAACAAAAAATACGCAAAGTTATACTGAGGATACAAGCACTGTTTGTAAATTAGTCCTGCAGTTTGTATATTTGATACGATGCTGATGCATATTTTCAATACAGCTGCAAAGTAGATTGTTGCATGAGAAAAATGTATTTAATGGTTACTGCTACTTGAGGAGTACAGAACTCAAGAGCTTTAGTGACCCTTAGGCAGAACCTTACCTGTATTACTCAGTGGTTGAGGTCAGCTGTTGTTATAAGTTCACCCTGTTACCATGGAGTTTCTATAAGGGAAATATTTATAACAGTGGTTCTCAAACTATTGTCTGCACCTCACCAGTGGACTAAGGAGCCCTTTCTCAGTGATTCACCAAATGAAATATTTTGAGATCCTAAGATGGTATAAGGATGTGAGGGGGCAGGAAGGAGAAAACTTGAAGTTCTGGGAAAGCATTGCAGGATCTCTTTTATAGTCTTTTATGGTCTACAGCAAGAAAAAAATGAAGGCGAACCAATTTCAAAGAGGCACAATCAAATTGAAATCTAGTCAACTGCAAAAAGAGAAGTGGTTTTAGTTACTACACCTTTCACTGACTCTCCTTGCAATTTTTGTGGTTTTGCAAATGCTTTCCTATTTAAAATATATCCCTCCCACCTTGCATTCCTATGTAACCGACTCACAGAAATCTCATGGAAAACCACAGATAGAGGAAAATAGTGAAGGTGATTATAAAGGAAGTGTTGTCAAAATTACAAAGCAAATGAACTATGAAGCTGACAAGAAGAGGGAAAACCCTATTTTCAGTTACAGTAATACTAAGTGTTACTTGCATCTGTAAGGGCTTACCTAAGCTACAGAAAAGATCGAAGTCGCCGCAGTCAATCTTCCAGAGTTCGAATTAGCAAGTCTAGGGAAGACACATTAATTCGAATGACTGAGAGGGCTCCTGTCGGTGCCGGTAATCCTGCTTCTCACAAGGAGTAAGGGAAGTCCTACTGTGTGGGTGGCGCAAAACACAGTAATTAACATAGCTGGAGTTGCATATCTTAAGTTGACTTTACCCTTTAGTGTAAATCTGGCCTCATAGATAATATTTTTACAGAACAAAGTATGATGTTCAAAGTTGTTGGTGTTCCTTTAAGTCACCTGGAATCTGAATGACTAATGTCTCTCATCATCATTCAGTATGGCAGATCTCTGTTTTTTAAAATAATTTTGATGGATAGTTTATTTTTAAGATTTTTATCAAATAAAATTTTCATAATTGTGGGACACTGAAGAGGTAAAACAATTATTTAATAACAAGAAACATTGAGATTCAACAATTTAAAGCTTTATAACCCATTAAAACACAAATTGTCAACATCATATGTCAAAATATACAAAAAAATAGTAACTTCTTATTATTCATTCACTAACTCACTTGTGACATGCCTGAAACAGGCATCTAAAAATCACTGGACTTTGTTTCTAAATAAGTTCTCAAGAAATAATTTTTCTAATGTTTCCTGTTTGTAGATTTCAGTTATCATCGGTTGAATTATTTTTTGTCTCGGTGTGTATACAATGAAATCAACATTTACTGACAAATACTGAAAACGTTTAATCCTTCCAAGTCCAATTAACATCATTTGCAGAAATGCTTGATACAGTAGACAGATCATCTCTAGCTTTCTAAGAACACAAGAAGTTTTCTAAGCGTTTAAGGATAATTCCCAAACAATATGTATTTGCAGTCTTTTAAATAGATAGGCCCAGATACTGATTTTAGGACTGGCTGGACTATCATCTGATACTGTAGAAGGCCCAACCCATACAAAGTAAGCTCCGTGGCAATGAGTTGCAAAGCACATCACTTCTTTCCCTAACTGGAAGAACTCATGCAAAAGAGGTCTCTTCAATTTTCTTGTTCTACTACAAGTAAATCTCAGGATAGGATGTTTACCCTACTACAAATGACTGCACAGCCTGGTGGGAAATAGTCCAGCAGAGATAGAAAGAAGAGACGAGATAAGAAAAGACACAGACTGGCATATGGGTCAAGGTGAAAAATAAGATACTGAGTTGGAATGAGGAGAAAATATTTTACCTCCCTCCCTCCTGACCCCTGCTGTGCAGCATATTAAGTGCAAGGAAGGCCTCTCTCACCATCACACTAGGGTTATTGGGGCCCTTTCATTTCCTCAATGGCATTTTGTCACAGGCCACCTGGCTTTTCATTTTCTTCATTGCACTTTGTCTCTTCTCCCCCTCATGGAATCTGAAATGGAGCTGTCAATCAAGGAGGACAAAATACTGACTCCCCCAGGTTTCTGGAGTTTAGTCAGTCAGGAACCTGTCTACTCATCAGTAAAAGTCATGTTGAAGAGCTTGTTTACTCTATATAATAATTGAGATGGGGAGAGAAACCAAGCCTAAATGCTTGAGAAAGGAAGGGATGTTGAATTGTATTCCAGGGTTCCTAGAGCCTCCATGAATTTACCCTTTGACAGAATTTACACTTTCACCCTATTTCCTGAATGTGATATTCCTTCAGAGACAAAAAAATTCTTATAGCATTTTGACATCCCTCTTGTTCTAAGTTTGGGACTGCTGCCATTTTAATTTGAATACATGTATTTTATCTTTTTTGTTATCTTGTCTTATGCTTTTTCTCTTTAATTTATTATTAACCAAAGGATCCAATTTGAAATCCTTGCCTTTGGGCAATACTGACCATTGCTTGTGGAGCAGCAATTCCTTTTTGGAAATGTAGCAGCATTTCCACACCAAAATAGGAATCTTAATTAGCCTGTCATTTGTTTTCTGTTCAAATGTGTCCCTTCACTATGATCTACTTCAGTCTCATAACTTTTTGGAGAAGTGATTTGGTAAATAAATTATCTTGAATATTTCTGGTTCATGTGCTTTTTTTTTTATCTATTTTGGCACCAAAAGCAAATACAGCACTTACAGGCCCTCCCAGTCATTGGGTCAAGCAAATAGCTGGCTTGGTAGAAGGATTCAGTGCATCTACACTGCACGGTAGGTCAAAATAAGATATGCAATTTGAGCTACGCAAATTGTTTATCTTATTTCAATGGTATTTTGAAATAGCTTATTTTGAAATTTGGCGCTGTCTACACAGCACTTATTTTGAAATAAATCGCTATTTTTCCAAAATGTCCCTTATTCCTCATGGAATGAGGTTTACAGGGATGTCAGCATAGCGAGCCCTTTATATTTTGAAATAATGGGCACACTCAAAAGACGTAGAATAGCTATTTTGGGATACCTCTGGTATCCTGAAATAGTTCTGCAGTGTAGATGTAGCCTCAAAGACCAAATACCTTGGCCTCATTTTAAACCAGTTTATTGTGCTGTGTTATTAAAAACTAAGGTCAAATCCCCTGGCTCCCGTGAGCTCACTTTTCAGAATTCCCTTGCTTGTTTGTAGTTGTTCCATCCCATTCAAAGTCAGCATTAATAACTCAAGTGGCAAGTCATTCAGAAGAGTGGAAAGCCATCACAATATACGTTGATTCTGAATGTTGGTGTAGAAATTTATATTCCATTATTATCCTCCAAAACATCATTTGATGTAAGTTTAACCAATTTATGCACAAGGAACAAGTAGCACTGAAGCATGAAGGAAAAAGCAGGAGAGTTTATGAGCTGTGATTCAGCCATACCCCAATACCTGGCATACCACGGAAAAGGTAAAAACTACAAAATTCTAGGCCGGGCTGTATGATAATCTAACAGGGACCAATATTTTTTTTTGGTTTTAAACGCCTATGTGGAAAATTGGTCAGGATTTCTTCGAGAATTAAGATATGACAGCTAGTCTGAAAGACATCTCGAAGTTAATATGTACACTAAATATAAATAAATCCCAGATACAGTCCTGTATCAGGTTTTCAAGGCAATTAAGGGTCAGGGCTACAACAGTTTGTGAGAAATGTTTTCTTCTTCATTTCTGCCTAATTTACAACATAATATTGGAATGCTGATCATTTCTGGTTTGCAAGGGTTTCCAGGTAGCATGTTTAGTGAATTTCTAAGGAAATCTTAGACATGCTTGTGACATAATAGCTGATAGTTTTCTCAAAAAAAATAAAATAAAAGAGGGGTAGTTTAAATTACATGCTCTTCGATACTGATGGAAGTGAGCTAAACAAACCAAAAATGTCATTGCTACCACATATCAATATGTAAGACTTCTTTTAGGAACCTCACATGTCTAATTCTCTTTACCACTACTCTGTCTGAAAAAATGATAACTAGCTAGCTGCCTGTGTAATGCTCTTTGAGATATGCGGATGAAACTCACTCTTCTATGTACCACAAAAATGCAGGCAAAGCTGCCAATGCAACATGATAAGTAGGATGATGTGAATACTTTCATATCATAACAAGATTACATTGCATTCCTATGATAGCCCACTAGAAGCCCTGAAATGAAGTGACTTCTTAATGCTAATCCCATGCATTCTTTGCTCTTATCCTTCATATTGGTATCTATCTACCTTATGGCCATTTACTCAATACTGATGATATTAGGGATGTAAAATCCCAGCTAGGTGGTTAACTGGTTAAACAAAGTATTTAATCAGTTAACTGTGGGTGAGAGCTGCTTTCACCAGGCTGGGCCAAGCCCACTGCATCACTCCATGGGCAAAGAGGCTACTCCAACTGGGACAGGTCCACTGGAGCAGCCTCCCGCCAGTTAACCAGGTAAGCAAGACGGTAAGGGGCATGTTTACCGGGTAACCAGTTAACCCTTTACATTCCTAGATGATATGCCAACAAATCATTCTTCAAAGCAACTGAAGATGCTTTTACTTCCCTCTCCAATGACTGACTCGAGGGCATTCCTTCTCCTGCTTCCCCAAACCTATCCTTTCCGGAAATCTTGAGGTGATGCCAAAACCAACAGAGCAAAGGATGACAAGCAGTCAGACGGTGTTGCTTTTGGTTAAGTGTTCCCCCACACTTTGTTATGATTGTTCTCAGAGGGGTTGGAAATCTTTTTAGTCTCTATTACATTTTATAGGCCTAAGTAAGAAGACTAAGGGGATGTCTACCCTAGCCCCCTAGTTTGAACTAGGAAGGCTAATGAAGGCGACCGAAATTGCAAATGAAGCTCAGGATTTAAATATCCTGCGCTTCATTATCATGTTCCCATCCGGTCACCATTTTGGAAACTGACTAGCCCAGAATAACTGCCCGTGTCTACATACGGCAGAGAAGCGCGATTCCCGAGATAAACTCCTTAGTTCGAATTAACAGTTAAACCTCATTCCATGCTGGCATATCATCTTGGAGTCGCACTTCTCTGCCGCGTGTAGATGCAGGCAGTTACTCCGGGCTAGTCAGTTTCCAAAATGGCGACCACCCGGGAACATGTTAATGAAGCGCAGGATGTTTAAATCCCGCGCTTCATTTGCAATTTCGGTCGCCCTCATTAGCCTCCCTAGTTTGAACTAGGGGGCTAGTGTAGACGTACCCTAACAGAAAAGGAAAAGTATAATATGTTGTCTAGTGCTATACTTAACATTTGCTGAGCTTGTGACTAAGCCTCACAGAGAACATTTCTCCATGTACAGCGCTAAGGTAAAACAATGCTTTTAGATGTACACTACAAAAGTATGTATTCCCCTCAGCATGCTGACTTAATTAAACTAAAACAATGGTTTCTTTTTGTGAAGGGGGACACTAGAGTCTAAAACAATTCTTTTTTATATTGTACAAGAAACTTACATGCCTTCTGGGACGTAACTGAGATAAAAACCATGTTCTATATAATCACTTTTGGATCTAAGAGGCCATGTAAATTTTGGTATTTATAAGAGGTTACTGCAACCTGATTCAGTGCTCAGTAAAGTGAACAGAAAGATCCTCATTGAATTCCTTGGGTACTGGCTTAGGCCTTTTGAGCACAAAAGGTTCCATGAATTTCCAGTACTTTACAAATATTTGTTTTATACACAAAGACATAGTTTAAAGGGAATGAGAGCCTGCTTAAGACCTGTAACTCTCATTTTTAAGCCATAATGCCTTCTTCACCTAACTGTCTGGTCACCAGTATTTAATACTGCTAATTCCTTTTCCACAAAAGATTTGTTTTTTTGACATTTAAGAAAAATAGCACAGAACTTGAATACTAAAGGTTAATACTGCCCAAACAAACAAAAGCAGGAACACAGAATTCCATCCTGTGTTTGAAGTTGTACCACTGAAGCAAAAATGTAACAGTACAAGAATGAGTCATCTGTCTTCCATAATAATGAAGATAGCTCAAATTTGGACTGAAAAATAGGCTAAAAAACTATTGCAATTTAACTCTATCTTTTTTCTAAAGAATATTTTCCACAAGAAGCAGAGGCTAAAAACTTCTCTGTGGATGCTGACAATTAAGTGAAAAGGTTTGAGCAAAAAAATTTTTTTTCTTTTTTACTGTCAGATTCATATTCGGTGTCAGGAATTGCTGCTGGTAGTGCAACATGGAACTGCTTCTGCTAGACTTGGAACTGATAAACTTCCATCAAGTTTTGGACCATCCCTATCTTTAGTTATGCTTAGATAGGGAACATTAACTCTGGGCAAAACTTTGAAATCCATGTGCAGGGAAAAAGATCTATTGTGAGAATTTTGCCTGAGTAAGGATTTCAAGATCAGGATTTATGTGAACATACCATCCTGTTATCCACAAGTGCTTGGTATGTGTAGCATACATCCAAATATAGCATCTTTTTGAGCCCTCGAGGTGCAAGTTGGATATTTAGCATGGTGTAACACTGATGGTGATAGAATTCGTAACTCAGTTCCATAGTCTTTTAAAGCTTAACAATAGAAAGATATAGGTGGTTCTGCCATTGGAAAAGGAGGTCACTATACAATCTGGGAAGGATGGATTGCAAAGTTGTGAGCTCCTACAGTTTTCACAGACTTCTGTTAAAACTGTCGGGGCTCAACATTTTTTAAATTCAGGCCTTGTATATTATTCCTTTCATAACTATATTTTCAGTGTATAGTTTGTATGCAGAAATACAATGATTTGTTCAAAATGATCACTGGAATATAACCACATGTTGAGACACTAAATGCAGACATATACCACTTAGTAATCTCACAGATCCCTCCATGAACACTAAAGAGGTACCTCTGTTTCGCTTGTTCTGGTCAGAATACATCTGGTGGTTTCTAAGTAAAAAGAGAGGGTGGCACTTTGGATAGGGCAGTACCCCATTTGACAATACCAACGTTGGTGTGGCCTTATCTATAGCTTAATTCTGAAAGCTACAGTTCTCCTGCTGGATTTTTTATTTGAAATTCTATATTAATGTTTCACTCTAAAGCCACCTTTGGAAAGGATCAGCGACCTGTGAAGAATATATCTGTGTTTTAAATAAGAAAAGTAATCACTGCCGAAGTGTAAGATCTTCCTTGAATCACAGACACCTAAATATGGTGTTTCTAGGGGATCCCTAGGTCCTTCCCAGCTACTAGGGATCAAGTAAGAATACCCTAACTCAGGGATGGAGAACCTTTTTTTGGTCGAGGGCTGCTGATCCACAGAAAAGTCAGTCGGGGGCTATGGCAGGCAGCAGGGGGGCTGGAGTGCCAGCACGGGCTTCCCAATGCTGGGGGAGGCCCTAACCCTCAGGGGCCAGATCCAGGCAACCCAGGGCCACATCTGGCCCCCAAGCCTTAGGTTCCCTATCCCTGCTCTAACTGATTCTGATAGGTTCCTACAGTACCTCTATAACTCAGCAGCATTGTCTTGACTTTATTTTCCCATCCTTGTCTGATTGCAGTGTTAATCCCAATGAAAATGTCTGGTCAGTTTCAGGGGGACACATTCTTATCTTGATGCCTAATGCATATTAGCACAACAGATATGAACATACAGCCCCCAAATTTCAGCCGACTCTATTCAGTCCACATTGAAACCAGTCACTCTTCTGAGGTAAGAATATTTCTGTAGTATGGCACATGTTTAATATATACAATTACACCACAACCGAAACAAAAATGTCTTTAATGTCTACACTGAATAGCTTGACTATGCCTCATTCATATTACTCCGTGCTTGAAGTGGGATGCTGTACATAAGATTCTACTATGTTAATAATGATCACATTGTCTCAATATACAATCTATAATATCTCTAAGTACATTGAATAGGTATGATTTATTTTATAAACCCTGGATTAAATATACTTGTCTAATAATGTCACTTTATATGTTAGTTAAAGATTGGTAAAAATATATATGTATTCAGTCACCCAGTGCACAGGATTTCATAATTAACCCTGAGCCTGCTGCTGCAGTTCAAAATTCTAGTTCTTATACTGCATTGGGATGAATATTTTTTCACTCCAAGAGAGGAGAATGTTCTGGAAAAAATCTTGAAGTGAGCACAATATGCAACAGAAGTAGCTCCAATATGACACACACTGTAAGGCCCAGATTAGGTGAATGAGTCAAGCAGTTTCCAAAACCCAAACTTCTCTTGTAAACTTAACGGAAGAAAAGCTTACAAATCCATACTGCCAAACAATGAGGAAGAAGAGGAATTTGTTCCTTGCTCATCTGTTACCTCTTTTCCCCTATGCTGCATGATTCATCCCAAGTCAACACCCAAAACCACAAAGTTATTGGCAAAATAAATTTGTATAGGCTATTGTCATAACTAGGGTGGTTTTCCCTATTTCCAACTTCTCATATTCTCACTGTCTCTGAATGCTGGATGATCATGACAGGGTCAAAAAGCTGTCAATATTCAGCTGCAAGATAGCTTCCTACAGAAAGGACAAAACTTAATCAATGATATTTTTGTTTGCAGGAGTTGGTGTGTGTTCCCTTTTACAGTGCATTTTAATAGTCACTTCTCCATATTACTTGCCTAGCATAACTTACAAATTCAAAGTGGAAGATTACATTATATTTACAAACAAGTTGGCACTTACAGAATAAATTGTATTTTTTCAACCCAGGACACCCATGTTTCAGGCAGACTAGCATAACCTGCTGCCTGATTACATTATGCTACATTAACATGAATAAATAGAATCCCAGCTGGTACATGACCTTTTCAATGGTTTGCTTGCTGCTGAAAAGCAGTACCTTCCATCCCAATTCACGTTCGATGCTCAGAAACTGTTAGTCCAGTGAAAGCAGAGGCTGCATGTTTTCCTCCTCATTTTTATCCAGGCGTTTCTGCACCCCGGGATCCACCACTGACTGAGATCTGCAAAAGGAAAACATTTGACTTTTCTTGCTGAAGCCAAACAAGAGTAAGTCTCAGCTTTTTTTTAAAGGGCTCAAAAATAAGGGTTCAGACAACACAGATATATTATCACAGCAAGCGATCAGAAATACCTTGATGGAACAAATGCAGGAAAGAACTCAATGTTGGTGTGCTGACACAGGAGTTGAGCACAAAGGAAACCTCTTCTGTTCACACAAGCAGCAAGGCAGGATCTCTCCCTAGCACCCAACATAGCATAAGCTGTCTGCTCTGCCCGCTCGTGGACTGACCTACTCCACCAAAGAGTGGCAGTCTGCTGGTAAAGGGACATTTCCAGTAGCCCAACTTGCTAATGGACCACTGCAGTTGGCAGCATATGTTAGGCAGCTGCACAAGTTTCTACTGCTGTTCAGAAGGGGAAAATGTGCTCGGCAATGCATTCCACTAAGCCAGTTCCATGGAATTCTGCCATGGCCAGTAGGGCAGATAACACCTCCCTCCACCTTCATTATCAACTTTACAGAGTTAACTAGGGAACTAATGTAAGGCTAAAGTCACTGATAATTGTAAGGCTCTCTGTGAGCCTCAGATGGAAGGCACTATAAAGGTGACAAGCTGGTGTCATAATACCCAGCTGCAGCCCTGATTAAGTGGGCAACTTGGTAGATGGTACTTTCCAACACTACTTTCTACGGCTTCCTGGGTTCTCCTTGGGAACCTTTCATCCATGTACTGAGTAGGCCTTACCCTGCACAGCTTTAGGGTATGTCTACACTACAGTGCTATTTCGAATTAACTTAATTCAAAATAGTTAATTCAAATTAAGCTAATTCGAAATAACGCATCTATACACAAAACTATTTCGAAATAGCATTTTGCTATTTCAAAATAGCACGTCCACACTGAGTGGACCCTGAACCGAAGTTAAGGCTGGCCAGAACCAGTGCCGGCAGGGCATCAGGTTAGGACTTAGTGTGTGGGGCTGCTGCCTGAGGCTAACTGAGCTCCGTGCTTAAAGGGACCCTACCCCCACCCCAGACGGACAGTTCTCAGGGTTCCCCACTTGCTTGTCTACCTTGATGAGGGACAGCAAAGCAGTCCTGTCTTGGAGTGCCCTGAGTGCCCGCACTTGGGACACCACAGCACTCGGCCACATGGAGCCAGAGCTGCCCCTGGGCACGCCGGTGTGTCTTGTGGGGTCGTTGCTGCAGGCTGCCATCCAAGGGGTCCATCGGGGCTGTCAGGATCCAGGAGGCCCTGAGGGAGAGCGTCCACCCCGAGAAGCCCTCAGAGCCTCCCCGGTCTTCCCACTGGGGCTCGTGCCCCATTCCTCCCTCACATCCTTCCACTTACCCTCCCTAGCCCCCTTCCTGATGTCAAATAAAGACACGTATGTTCAAAAATAGAAACTGGGTTTATTGAACAAAACTGGGGAATGAACCTCTGGGGAGACTGGGAAAAGGAGGTGGGAGAGGGGAAGAGAGAAGGTGGAAGAGGGAGGGGGAAACCTGGGAGGAGGGAGTTGGAAGGGGAAACCAAGGGAAGAAGGGGGAGGGGAAGCTCAGGGCTCAGGGTTGGGGGTCTCACCAGACCAACCTGACTTTCATGCTAACCTGCTCCTGGGTTCGCATGTGGCCTTTGGTGGCCAGGCTGGCAGCTATCCTGCCATAGACCGCATTCCTCCGTCTAGTGTGGAGATCATGGACATTGGGGGCATCCCCCCCAAACCTGAATAAGGTCCATGATCTCCACCCTGAGGAAGGCGCCCGCCTTCTCCAGCCCCTGTCAGGCTCCTGGGAGCTGGCAGACTGCTCCTGGGGAGCGGTGGAGGCTGGCTGCCAGTGGCTTGCTGGCTCATGTTTTGGGGCCACTGGGTCAGGGGCCCGGTGGCCACTGCTGGCTCTGGGCTGGCAGGTTTGGAGCTGGCACAGGCACTGTGGCCAGGGTCTATCCCTTTAATGTCTCCGAGCTGGGGGAGAGGAGAGTAAGCTTTCTTGGTTGTGCCCAGAGTGGCCACCAGGGCTCCCTGGGAAGGGCTGGAGGCCCCCTATTTCGAATTAAGTGTCTACACAGCACTTAATTCGAAATTGCTATTTTGAATTTGGCATTACTCCTTGTAGAATGAGGTTTACCAAATTCGAAATAAGGGCTCCACTATTTCGAATTTATTTCGAAATAGCGGTTTGCCTGTGTAGACGCTATTAAAGTTAATTCAAAATAACTATTGTTATTTCGAATTAACTTTGTAGTGTAGACATACACTTAGAGACTAGACAGCATCACTTCCAGAAGAGGTATGGCTTCCAACCTTACCTGTTCATTCCAAAGCCAAAATACTTCATTTCAAAAGCCAGTCAGTAAAGGTTGTGAAGTGTCAGCAGTCTAGTTCCATATTACACCATTACAGAACTCAAGCACCTCACAAAAAGCTAAGAACACTTTGAATCCTGCACTGAATCAAATGCTCTACTAGTTTGAACTGGCATGACTTTCAAGAAAGATGTGGAGAAATTGGAGAGGGTCCAGAGAAGAGCAACAAGAATGATTAAAGGTCTAGAGAACATGACGTATGAAGGAAGGCTGAAAGAATTGGGTTTGTTTAGTTTAGAAAAGAGAAGATAGAGGGGGGAACATGATAGCCATTTTCAGGTTTCTAAAAGGGTGTCATAAGAAGGAGGGAGAAAACTTTTGTTCATCTTGGCCTCTGAGGATAGAACAAGAAGCAATGGGCTTAAACTGCAGCAAGGGAGGTTTAGGTTGGACATTAGGAAAAAGTTCCTAACTGTCAGGGTAGTCAAACACTGGAATAAATTGCCCAGGGGAGGTTGTGGAATCCCCATCTCTGGAGATATTTAAGAGTAGGTTAGACAAATGTCTATCAGGGATGGTCTAGACAGTATTTGGTCCTGCCATGAGGGCAGAGGACTGGACTTGATGACCTCTTGAGGTCCCTTCCAGTCCTAGTATTCTATGACTTCAACTAAGTCAATTAAGTTGTGAGTTGACACCACGAGAGAATTTGGTCCATCTTTCTCATCAAGTACAGACAACAAATAAAATAAATAATATGTGAGCTTTTCAGGGCAGGAATTCTATCTGTCTTTGTATAGCTCCTATCACAATAGAGTCCTGATCCTGTTCAAGTCTTTGGCCATCCCTGCTATACATGCAAATAAATAATAATTCTTCCCAGTGAAAAAATGAGAATCTTCTTTTTCCAATTATAGAAAGCCTCTATTTTTACTTTCATCACTTAAACCTGTCACTGGTACGGCGTTGAATATTGCCAGTCCTCGGTCACAACTTCCTGGACTTTGGGGGAGATGTTTCACATTGTGGAATGGAAGGAGGAAATGTTTGTATAGCAGACATATAGCCATGTGTGTCTGAGTATATATAAATGCCCTTATATTCTAGGTAAGAACAAGAAAGAGAAGAGTAGTATAGACAAACTATTTCACAAGTAAATAGAATATATAAAAATGTTTGACTACAATATATTCTGGAGCTCTTTTTATTCTTCCATTAATATTTCTTTCTGCACTAATAATAAAATAGTGCACTTGTTCCCAAGTATGTGCTGGAACTTGGGATTTGTCCCCAGGTTCATGAAGAAAATCTGTTAAAAAGCTGATGTGCTTAAGTGCAAGACTAATTTCTATGTTATATTTAAATCTTCATGAACCGGTGCTTAAAAATAAACCTCTGACACAAGAGGTATTACTACTATCATTTCTAAGGAATCAGACTGGTATTCCATGAGCCCACGCCTTTGCTCATCAAGTTAGTGAACAATCAAGTATCACAAAGCTGACATGCTTATGATCAGGAAGAGAATATAGAGATGACAACCACCCTTCATTAGTTCCTTGCTATGCTGTTTAAAGGCTTAAGGGTGCCCTGACTCTAGGAGCTTTTCAAGGGTTTTCAAGGATGTCCAGTCCCTCTATCCTGCTCCCTGCCCTGGCCCCCAACCACCTGCACACCCCATATTTCCCACTGCAAGCAAATACGCAAGATGGGAATGGAATAGGTGATATCAATTATCTATCATCTGCATCTCTTTCAGGCTGGCCATTGAAATTTGCTAGGTCCTGGGGTAGCAGGCCCTAGACTATAGGGAAGACACCACAACTGTCACCAAATAATTATAAATGAGAGTGAGGGTGAGGCTATTATGGGCATATATGTATTGACTTCAGTCAAGCCAAGTATGGGCCTAGAGAGACCCATGACTCCCCCACTTCCTAAAAAAAACTGGATACGCTTTCAAAAGGAAAGACACTTATATTCCTGATCAATTAAGTTAGCTTTAAAAATCTGTGGCTCCCTTTGTTGTAATCATCCTCATTGCTTCTTTAAAGCACCTCTCTCTACCATGCTGTGATACTTCAGTGACACATCAAGGTAACAACAACTGCACTTTTGCACTTGTATAATACTTTCTTCATTAGATGGAAGGTATTTTTAATATTTTGAAGAAATCTTCTATCCTCTCCCACCTTATGAAATAGGTTGGTGTTGTTAACCCCCATTTTAGAGACTGAAGCACTCCAAAGTTGAGTTGCACAGGAGCCTTAGTACAAATGAGAGACAGGCACGGGAAGTTTACTCTACAACTCAGGTTTCAGAGTACTGTACCCTTAAATAACAGATCATCCTGCTTTTCACGTTTGGTTCACCCAATCCCAGAAGACTTGGATGAGCTCTGAGGCATTTCTGAAGTATACATTAAGGATTTAAAGAAGGTATATGGAAGCAAGCTGAATGACAGAATAATAACATTCTTGATAGGACTGGATTTGAGGAAGTTTATCTTGTGGGGCCAATAATTACTGAGATACCAAAAGAAGTTAAAGAAGAAAACAGTTGCTCTGAGACACATACAAAAGTCTAGAAATTCAGAGTCGGCTGTCACTCCACTCTTTGTTTGCTCTCTTGTTACAACAGATGTCAGAAAGCAGTGTGTGCTGCTGCATACCACAGTGAATGCAGTCAAGGCAAAACAAATCAGTCATGTGTGCTGTTGGATACCATACCAATGTAAACCTCAGCAAAACAAGTCAGTCAAGGTGATAACATCAGCCTTAACTCTGATTTTTCCTTACTTCTGTCACTGTCTATCTTAGCCTCAATGCCATTTTAACACACTATATTTAATGCACTGAAGCCCTAGAGCTTTCTAGGGATGTAAAATCCTGTTTAATTGGTTAACCAGTTAAACATAGTGTTGAACCAGTTAACCAATTAAAGGGGAGGGTGGGTGTGGGGGAGTCACTCTAAGCTGGCTGGAGCACCCTTCCTCTGCCTAGTGCTGGGCTGTCTGCTCCAGAACAGCTGGAGCAGCCCCTGCCTGCAGTAGGCCCCACAAGGCCAGAGCAGGCCCCTGCATGCAGCAGGTAGGGAGCTGCTCCAGCCTTCAATGGTTAATCTTAACAGGTAAGCCTCATCCGTTAACTACTACTCTCTACTTTTACTGCTCTCATCCAGCCTCTCTCAACGCATAGAGACCTTCAGTCAAAATGATCTTCCTTGCCCACAACTCTGAAAATGCTTCCCGCTGCTCAAGTTCCTCCACTGCCTTCCTTTCTCTTTCTGTGCCAAACTCAATCTCTTTGAATTGGATCTTCAGGTCTGAATTTGAATTAGTGTCACAGAGTAGATTTTGCCCCATTATCCTCACTTTCAAGGCTCAACATTGTTCTTCCCTGTTTATATTTCTGCTCTCATTGCCTGCTACTTCTATCTGCCTATGCCCTGCATGCTGACAACTCTGCCTTTCTATCATTCCATCTGCAGTCTTGCACCTTTTTCTCATACTATCTTCCAAGCCTGAAACAGCATCACTCCTCTAGTGTACCAAACCATCTTGCTCACCTTCCTAAAAACTATACTTGTTCCAGTTAGCCTTTCACCAATAACTAGCACATCCTGTCCTCATGCTATATAACTGCAAGATAATTATACTAACTATACAAAGAAATCTCAGCATACCAAGATATTTGTTAGGTTCTGTTCTCTCTCTTTCTCCCACTACTTGGTCCACATGTAGGCTAATCTCTTGTAAGCAACTTGATGAGGGACCTTCATTTCTTGCATGCAGTGCTGAGTACTATTGAAGAAATTATAATAGACTCACAGTCCCACTGGTTATGATTACTGTTATAAAAATCAGCTTAGCAGACATTTTTAAAATGGTTTCCCAGGTTATAAATTATTTGGAGAAATTAGCTCTGGCATCAAGAGCAACTACTATAGGGAATTAAGGAAGTATTAACACCACAAAAGTGCTGGGATGCCTCGAAAGCTGATTTAACATACCTCTTCATGGATTTGGGAGAGAGATCCTTTTCTACGTCTTTTGCAGGAGTGCTGTAGGAGTCCACATTGTATTCACTGTCATCATCATACTCATGGTCTAGCAGAGTTCTCGCCCACGTACCCATGTCATAGGGTGGCAGCATCCCTCCGAATTCGGAAGGTAAGATCTCAGGATGAATTAGCTGATGCAGGCTGTTGAGGTTATTACCATGCAGAAATATCTGTTCACGTGAGGATAAAACCAAAAACGTCACACAAATCTACACACCCCAAAATAATATCATTATTATAACTGGTAATAAATATTTATACTGTGGCCCCACTGGGCTAAGAGATGTACCAATGGAGGCAGATAGAATCCCTGCCTTGAGCCATCATGTTGTGTCTATGAGCCTACAAATACACAAGGGAATCACTTTAAGCATATGAACAGTTCCACCTAAAGAGTTTGCAAGATCAAGTGTCTAAGAAGAAAAATATTCAACAAATTACAAGACACTATCCAATCTATATTTTTTTAAGTTTGATAATTCCATAAGAAATGAATATTGGCTTTTACCAACTAGCCTTTAAACAGTCACTGAGTTCTCTCAGAAACAAAGTGACTGAGGACAGTGATTCTCAGCCCTTCTTTAACTAAGCACCCCCAAACCCAGACCTGGGCAAAATACCCTCCGTGGGCCAGATCCGGCCCACCAAGCTGCCAGATCCGGCCTGCGGATGCAGTGGGGAGCCTCAGGCAGATTCTCTGCCTGCCCTCCGCGCACTGCTGAGAAATGCAGATATTGCGGGGGTACTGTTTGAACAGCTGTGAGCTGGGGGGGAGGAGGGGGAGGAAAAGCTTCATGCTCTGCTCCCATCCCCAGCACAATCCCATTGGCCAGTTTCCGACCAATAGGAGCTGCCTGTTGTCAACAGGCAGCTTGGGAAGCACCCTGCTCCCCTCCCCCCCCAGGCTCGTAGCTGTTCAAAAACCACATAGCCCTGTAGCAGGTAAGTCTCCCAGCCGGAGCCAGCCTCTGATACCCCAAACTTCTGTCCCCCACCCCACATAATCCAAATCCTCTGTCCCCCTCCTGTACCCATATCCCCTCCCAGATCCTGCATCCCAATCCCCTGCCCCAGGTCTCAACCCATACCCCTGCACCCCCTCCTGGACCCCAGTCCCCTGCCCCAAGTCACAACCCCCTCTTGCCCCAGGTCACAACCCAAACCCTTCACCCAAACCAATAGTCCCCTAATGCAGGTCACGACTGCCTCCATCACCCACACTCCCTTCCAGACCCCAAATCCTCTCCTGCACCCCAAACCCTCCCCAGCCAGAGGTGGTTCATGGGGGACATGCGGGGGGTCACAAATGCTAAGGTGGCAGGGCACAGAGATGGTGTGTCTCCTTGGAGAGCTGCTGCCTGCTCATGGAGTCAATGGCTGTGAAGCAATCTCTTCTGATGTGATAGGGGAAGAGATCTGTTCTGTACCAACTCAGCACATTTTGGTTGTGTACCTCCAATCCAGACAGGCGGAGGGCTTGCCAAGGTGAGTCGGGGGTGGAGGTGACGCTTTCTTCCTAAGCCCTCCTACTTAGGGATGAAGCCCAGTTTATTTTGACTGACCCCCTAAAACCTGCTGGGGCCCATGGATCCCTAGCTGAGAACCAGTGCCATAGACCATCTAACCCAGAAGATGCAGATAAAAGTTTTTCAATAACAAACAAACCCCCAAAAAAATCGCATTCAAAGCATAGGATTTGGTAGTGATGAGGCACTTCAACTTCTTCTGAGAGCACACAGTTATTCACAAATTCTCAGAATGCACTGGAAACTTTTATTGAAGAAGGTTAAAAAAAAACCTGACTAGGCCAGAAGGCTATTCTAGATTTGATTCTGATAAATAGGGAGGAACTCTGGAAGGCAGCTTTGTCAAAAGGAAGACCAGCCATTCTTGGTCAATGTGGTTACCCCACAGAAGAATAAGGCACTATATATATATATATTTAAAAAAAAACCCTGAAGTAATTTTAAAAATCATTATGTGCTCATTTCTTATGAAAAGCACTGTTTAAAATATTTACCTGTCTATCACTCAATCCACTGGGACTCACATACTTAAAATAAAATAGGTTTAAGTGCTTTGCTGAACTGGAGTCTAAAAGGATAAAGACATGTATATTTTTGTGGCAGGGGAGACATTCTTCGTAACAGAAATCTTTAAAATCATATTGAAATGAGTGACACAAACACCCACTGGAGATTTTGAGCACATCTATTTTCAGTACACTATGGCTATGTCTACACTACAAAGAAAAGTCGGAAAAAGATTCGCAAATTGCAAAGCGCAATTTGCGTATCTTTTTCCGCTTTTCTTCCGAAAGAGACTTTTCCAACATTTGGCCCATCTACACAGGGCCAAATGTCAAAAAAAGCCCTCTTTCAAAACATCCCTTCTTCCTCGTAGAATGAGGTTTACAGGGATGCTGAAAAAACACGTCTGCTTTTCCAAAAATGTTTTTGAAAAAGCAGACATGTTCCTTGGATGCAACAGAGCTTTTCCAGGATACCTCTGGTATCCCGGAAAAGCTCTGCAGTGTAGACATAGCCTATGATACATCTACAGACTATCATTGTTTAACAATACAAAAAACAAACAGAATACCCTTTTTCGTGTCTTCTCCTTTAAAAAGGGTCGGATAACTGTGTAGAGGGCATGGATATACCATGGTTGATTGACAAAATGAATTCCTCCAAACCGAGCTGGAAAACTATCCTAGAAAACATAAAAAAAATATATCATGAGTAAAGTAAATTCTTTGGAGAAGATATATGGTGTGCATCAACTCAATTTTCTTCTGTTAAAATGCATTCATTTGCTTAACCTTAAATTTTTTTTTCCAAAATGGTGCTCATTCAGTGCTGTTCCAACATTCCATTGCAGAGTAGCAATACTTCTGGACAAACAAATTCCTGACAGAATGATTACAAAAGACTTCACAGCACTGAGCTGATCTCTTGATGTCCCGTCCAGCCCTACATTCCTATGATTCTATAAACAGCCCCTACGTAGACTTTTCACATTTATGATCTGCCCAGAAGCCACCTATACAGCATGCTTTCCCAGACTATATCCATTCAATTTCATTCACTCTTTAATACTAGTGTGCCACATTCCTATCTCTGCCAGTATTATACACTAGAAGGCTACGTCTACACTGCAGGCTTCTTATGCAAGAACTTTTTGCGCAAGAGTTCTTGCGCAAGAGCCCATCCACATTGCCAAGTGCTTTTGTGCAAGAGATGTGCTTTTGCGCAAGAGCATCCATGGCAGTGTGGATGCTCTCTTGTGCAAGAAAACTCTGATGGCCATTTTAGCCATAGGGGTTTCTTGTGCAAGAAAGCCTTGTTGCCCGTCCATATATGCCTTTTTGTGCAAGAGCGCTTGCGTAAAAAGGCTTATTCCTCATAGAAAGAGGAATAACTCTTGGTGCAAAAAGCCCTGTGTTCTTATGATTTACTGTACTTTTTCTTGTACAAGAATGCACTTATAGTGTGGACGCTCCGCAAGTTTTTGCACAAAAAAGTGTTCCTATCTTAAAAATCAGATGTAAACCTAACCTGGAAGTCAAAACATATACAATATTGTTTACAGTTTCCATAATTAAATTGCATTAAACATGATCATACAATATTTATGAGCCTTGTTCTCATCATCATATTCAGAGGCTGTGAGCTGACATTTATGGAGCAAGCTTCATTCTAAATTGGTTTTGGCTGCTTTGCCAAGAGGTGAAATACTCATTTGTATGGTTATTTTCATATTCTCATTTTTGTTCTCAGGATCAATAACTGCAATAATATTGTATGACCAAGCATGCATTTTATTTTTGAAAGTTGATAGCAAGGAACAGACACCCTTCCTTTAACAGCCAGGAAGAAAGCTTGAAGTGACAAGTGATTTCACTATCCCTTTTCTGGAATACTGCCACCAAATTCATCATGTCTGTATGTGTGCATATACCCAGCGACTCGAATAGTCTGCTGTTCTCTGATATCTAGGCTAGACCCTTTGCATTAGGCATACGTGCAAGACAGCAAGAGATTTAAATATGCAATAATTTTAAATGCCCCCCCATTTTCACAGATACCCATGTTATATAACATTGCAGGATGAGTACCCCACATGCTTCTTTAAACGGGATGATATTTAGATACACTGATGAGTTGTATAATGGTATTCGCTTGAGTTCTTACTATATTTCATTACTTCAACATTTATTTGTCTTGTGGAGAAATGCCCATGTTTGCCAGAAGTTCTCAGATCCCCAAAAGGCAAAGACTGTAGAGCTCTGAGGGTTTGTCTACACTAGCCCCCTAGTTCAAACTAGGGAGGCTAATGTAGGCATTCGAAGTTGCAAATCAAGCCCGGGATTTAAATATCCCGTGCTTCATTTGCATCTTCCCGACCAGTCGCCATTTTTGAAATTTACAAGTCCAGACTAACTGCCCGCGTCAACACGTGGCAGGGACCCGGTATTTCGGAGTAAAGCCCCTAAATCGAACTACCTGTTAAACCTCCTTGCAGGAGGAATAACAGGTAGTTCAATTTAAGGCTTTACTCAAAATACCGGGTCCCTACATGTAGACTAAATTTCAAAAATGGCGACTGGCCAGGAAGATGCAAATGAAGCACGGGATATTTAAATCCCAGGCTTGATTTACAACTTTGAATGCCTACATTAGCCTCCCTAGTTCGAACTAGGGGGCTAGTGTAGACATACCCTGAGAAACTTCTTTAGACCTAAAAGGACTTTTGATCTTGTGAGACTAAATGTAGCATGGGAGGTAGTTTGTTCTTCCCACAAGATCCACTGAGGAGTGGACACACACTATAAAGAGTATGTCTTTTCTACAGCTTCATTCTTACATAAGAACATAAGAACGGCCATACTGGATCAGACCAAAGCTCCATCTAGCCCAGAATCCTGCCTTGCGACAGTGGCCAATGCCAGATGCCCCTGAGGGAGTGAACAGAACAGGGAATTAAATCTCCTGTTGTCAATTTCCAGCCTCTGACATACAGAGGCTAGGGACACAATTCATACCCATCCTGGCTAATAGCCACTGATGGACCAAACCTCCATGAATTTATCTACTTCTTTTGTGAACCGTGTTAAAGTCCTGGTCTTCGTGACATCCTCTGGCAAGGAGTTCCACAGGTTGACTGTGTGCTGCATGAACTTCCTTTTGTTTGTTTTAAACCTGCTACCTATTAATTTCACTTGGTAACCCCCATTTCTTATGTTATAGGAACAAGTAAATAACTTTTCTTAATTCACTTTTTCTATACATCATGATTTTATAGACCTCTATCATATACTCTCTTAATCTCCTCTTTTCTAAGATGAGAAGTCCCAGTATTTTTAAGCTCTCTTCATTTGGGACCCATTCCAAACCCCTAATCATTTCTGTTCCCCTTTTCTAAACCTTTTCCAATGCTAATATATTTTTTGAGATGAGGCGACCACATGTGTATGCAGTATTCAAGATGTGGGCATACCATGGATTTATATAGAGGCAATAAGATATTCTCTGTTCTTTTTTGACTGCTGCTACACATTGAGGGGATGTTTTCAGAAAACTATCCACAATGACTCCAAGATCTCGCTCTGGAGTGGTTATAGCTAAATTAGTCCCCATCATTTTGTAAGTATAGTTGGGATTATTTTTTCCAATGTGCATTACTTTGCATTTATCAACATTAAAATTCATTTTGCCATTTTGTTGCCCAATCATCTAGTTTTGTGAGATCCTTTTGAAGCTCTTCATGGTCTTCTGTCTTAACTATCTCGAGCAGTTTAGTATCATCTGCAAATTTTGCCACCTCACTCTTTACCCCTTTCTCCAGATCATTCATAAATAGTTTGAATAGGATTGGTCCCAAGACGGACCCTTGGAGGACACCACTAGTTACCTCTCTCCATTCTGAAAACTTAGCATTTATTTCTACCCTTTGTTTCCTGTATTTTAACCAATTATCAGTCTATGAGAGGACCTTCCATCTTATCCCATGACAACTTACTTCACTTAAGAGCCTTTGGTGAGGGACCTTGTCAAAAGCTTTCTGGAAATCTAAGTACAGTAAAACTTGTGTTATTCGGCACGCTCGGGGATTAGGGAGTTCCAGTTATCTAAAAATTCCTGTTATCTGAGAGTCCCATCAACCTAGGAAAAACCAATGGTAATAAAATTACCATTTTATTAATAATAAATAATAATAATAAAATAATAAATAATAATAAAACTCAAGTTTTTAATATTGGTAGTTTTGTAGTGTGAGGCAGCTGGTCTCACATTTCTATTTTGAGTTAAAGATGATTAGTACTTCTTACATAAAAATTGTTAAGCCAATCATGGTAAATCAAGCCAGGCCTGTGCACCTGAAGATGTGATAGTATTGTGGCTGGGAGCAATGCCAGTTAAAGTTTTCTGGTTAACAGAGTGCCGGATAACAAAGGTTTCACTGTACACTATATCCACTGGATCCCCCTTGTGCACCATGCTTGTTGACCCCCTCAAAGAATTCTAGTAGATTAGCAAGGCAAAGCCATGTTAACTTTTCCCAAACAAATTATGTTCATCTATGTGTCAGACAATTCTGTTCTTTACTATAGTTTCAACTAATTTCCCCCGGTACTGACATTAGACTTACCGGTCTGTAATTGCCAGGATCACCTCTAGAGCCCTTTTCAAATATTGATGTCACATTAGCTATCTTCCAATCATGATTGGAAGATACAGAAGATGGATTTAAAGGATAGGTTACAAACCACAGTTAATAGTTCCGCAATTTCCCATTTGAGTTCTTTCAGAACTCTTGGGTGAATGCCATCTAGGCCCGGTGACTTGTTACTGTTAAGTTTATCAATTTGTTCCAAAACCTCCTTTAATGACACCTCAATCTGGGACAATTCCTCAGATTTGTCTCCTAAAAAAGTATGACTCAGGTTAGGGAATCTCCCCAGCATCCACAGCCATGAAAACTGAAGCAAAGAATGTATTTAGTTTCTCTGGAGTGACCTTATTGTTTTTGAGTGCTCCTTTAGCATCTCAATTGTCCAATGGCCCCACTGGTTGTTTAGCAGGCTTCCTGCTTCCAATGTAGTTAAAAACATTTTGCTATTACTTTTTGCGTTTTTGGCTAGCTGTTCTTCAAACCTCCTTAGCTTTTCTTATTATATGTTTACATTTAATTTGACAGAGTTTATGCTCCTTTCTATTTTCCTCACTAGGATTTAACTTCCACTTTTTAAATGATGCCTTTTTATCTCTCATTGCTTCTTTTACTTGGTTGTTAAGCCATACTGGCACCTTTTTGTTCTTTTAAACTATGTCTACACTACCTCTGGTATCCCGGAAAATCTCTGTCGCATCCAGGGAATGTGTCTGCTCTTTCGAAATTTTTTTCAGAAGAGCAGACGTGCTTTTTTGGCATCGCTATAAACCTCATTTTATGAGGAAGAAGGGATGTACTGAAAAGGGGGGGGTTTCAGACATTTGGCCCAGTGTAAATGGGTCAAATGTCGGAAAAGCCTCTTCCGAAAAAAGAAGCAGAAAAAGCACAATTTGTGTAGCTTTTTCCGGATGAACAGTATAGTGTAAACATAGCCTCACTGTTTCTTAATTTGGGGTATACATTTAAGTTGGGCCTCTATTATGGTGTCTTTGAAAAGTTTCCATGCAGCTTTCAGGGGGTTTACTTTTTGACACTGTACCTTTTAATTTCTGTTTAGCTAACCTCATTTTTGTGAGGTCCCCCTTTCTGAAATTAAATGCCATGGTGTTGGGCTGCTGAGATGTTTTTCCCACCACAGGGATGCTACATTTTATTATGTTATGGTCACTATTTCCAAGCAATCCAGTAATATTTTACCTCTTGGACCAGATCCTGTGCTCCACTAAGGACTAAATCAAGAATAGCCTCTCCCCTTGTATATTCCAGAACCAGCTGCTACAAGTAGCAGTCATTTAAGGTGTCAAGAAACTTTATCTGTGCACCCCATCCTGAAGTGACGGGTACCCAGTCAATATGGGGATAGTTGAAATCCCCCACTATTACTGAGTTTTTTATTTGAATAGCCTCTCTAATCTCCCTTAGCATTTCATAGTCACTAACACTATACTGTTTTTAAATTTGAGGTATACATTTAAGTTGGGCCTCTATTATGTTGTCTTTGAAAAGTTTCCATGCAGCTTGCAGGAATTTTACTTTTGGCACTGTACCTTTAAATTCCTGTTTAACTAACCTCCTCATTTTTGTGTAGTTCCCCTTTCTGAAATTAAATGCCATTGTGTTGGGCTGCTGAGATATTTTTCCCACCACGGGTATTTTATTTAAATTTTATTACATTATGGTCACTATTTCTAAGCAGTCCAGTGAGAATTACCTCTTGGACAAGATCCTGTGTCCCACTTAGGACTAAATCAAAAATTGCCTCTCCCCTTGTGGGTTCCAGAACCAGCTGCTCCAAAAAGCAGTCATTTAAAGTGTCCAGATTCTTTATCTCTTCATCCCATCCTGAGGTGACATGTACCCAGTCAATATGGGTATTGAAATCACCCGCTACAATTGAGTTTTTTTATTCTGATAGCCTCTCTAATCTCCCTTAGCATTTCATAGTCACTATCACTATACTGGTCAGGTGGTCCATAATATATCCCTACTGCTATATTCTCATTATTAGAGCATGGAATTACTATCCATAGAGATTCTATGGACCATTTTGGTTCATTTAAGATGTTTACTTTATTTGATCCTACATTTTCTTTCACATATAGTGCCACTCCCCCACCAGCATCTCTTCTGTCCTGATATATTTTGTACCTTGGTACAACTGTGTTCCATGATTGTCCTCATTCCACCAAGCAAAAGCAAAAACAGAACTATCTTACTGCAACAAGTGAAATCAAAGGAAGGACTCGTGCATACATTTATTAAACTCCATTTTAAAATAAGTTGGTTTTGTGCCCCCCACTACTTCTAGTGGTTGGCTGTTCCTAAACCTCACTCCTCTGATGGTTAGAAATTTCCAGCTTGAATATGTTTACAGCCAATTTATATGCATTTGTTCTTGTGCCAACTAAATAATTATTTTCTTCCCTGGGATTTTACCCGATGTATTTATTTAGAGAGAAGAACCATATTTCAGCCAACTTTTTTGCTAGGCTAAACAAGCCAAGTTTTTAGTTTCCTCTCATAAATTATATTCTCTGTACCCCTGATCACCCTAGTAGCTCTTCTCTGCATCTGTTCCACTTTGAATCATCTTTCTTTAACATGGTAAACAGAATTGTACACAGTATTCCAGAGTAAGTCTTGGCATTGTTTTTGTCCAGTGGCATTAATACTTCCCTATCCCCACTGTAAATACTTTGCCTGATACAGTCCTAGGTCTATATTTACCTTGTTCACAGCCATGTTATATTAGTGGCTCATAGTCATCCTGTGATCCATCCATACACTCAGGCCTCTCTCCTCCTCACTCATTTTCAACTGATGAATCCCAGCTTCTATCAAAAAATACCCGTTAGCTCCTATATACGTGGCTTTGCACTTTGTACTGTTCATTCCATTTCTATTACTTCTGTCCTCAAGGTCATCCATTTCTTCTTAGATATGCTGACCCTCCTCTATATTGATACCTCCCAATTTTGTCTTCAACACACTCCTACTTTTTGTCCCAAGGTCATTAATGAAAATACACTAGTGAACTCTATAGTAAAAGTTCTCCTTTCAACACCATCCACTGATGGCTCCCTACCCCTCTTTCAATTCCAATACTAACAAATAATTTCCTGTATGATACCATGTCTGAGCCATTACTAAAGTCCAAATAGATTAAATCTAGTACATTTCCCTTGTCTTAAAAAAGTCAATTATAAAGATATCCATTTAGTTTAGTAAGATCTATCTTTGATAATTACATGTTGTATTTTATCCCCTTTTCTGTTTGCTTCCATGTCTAAGAATTTTTTTTCTTCAAAAGCTTTATATGCTACCTAAGCCTTGCTTCATTAACAAGAAAAGAAGGTGCTATTTGCACCTTTGAAACCAGTCTTTCCACATTCAGAAGTCAAATGTGCACATACAATAATCACAACTCCTCAGCAAAATCTGAAATAACTGTCATAAGTGTTTGGAAAGACTGTGCCACAAAGAGGTCATTACACATCTTGCAAACATCAAGCAGAATGAGTAAGAACTTGGATCCTTAATTCACCTTGTCACCAAAATAAATCTCCATGCTGAAAAAATACATTATGATGGTTAAAAGATAGAAAGTTATTCACGTATCAGAGCAACTAGAATCGTAGAATACTAAAACTAAAAGGGACCTCAAGAGGTTATCCAGTCCAGTCTCCTGCCCTCACGGCAGGACCTAGTACTGTCTAGACCATCCCTGATAGGTGTCTGTCTAACCTGATCTTAAATATCTCCAGTGATGGAGATTCCACAACCTCCCTTGGCAATTTATTCCAGTGTTTAAGTACCCTGGACACATCTACATTGCAAGCTTCTTTCGGAAGTAGCTTTTCCGGAAGAGATCATCCAGAAAAACTTTTTTTTGAAAAAGAGCGTCTACACAGCAAAAATGCACCCAAAAAAAAAATCTGCTTTTTCGAAAGATAGTGTCCACATTGATTGGATGCTATGTTGCGTATGAGGCCACCCAGAACCAGTTCAGACAGGGCATTAGGTCAGCAGTTGCTTCTGAGTGCTGTTGCCTAACGCTAGCTGAGACACGTGCTTAAAGGGACCCCCCTAGACAGCCGTTTCTCTGCTTCTGTTGAGTGCTTGCCTAGCTCTCAGAGGGACAGCAAGCTCTTGCAGTGCGTGCTCTGGTTGCCCAGCTTTTGGACACCACAGCATACTCCTTGCCATGGAGCTGGAGCTGCCTCTGGGCATGCAATGGCACCACACTGCCATGCTGCAGATTCTGCAACAGTTTTCCTGGCCCTACACAAGCTTGACACCTAGCTCATCATTGAGACCTTCTCCCCGTGTGCAGGAGCAAGGCCCTAGTAACCGCATCCCAGAGTGGAGAGACGATTTTGGAGGCTGGACACCAGTTCCGACTGGTGGGACTGGCTGGTTAAGGAGCGGTGGGACGACCAACAGTGGCTCCAAAACTTCTGCATGCGGACGGCCACGTTTTTGGAGCTGTGTGACTGACACTCCCCTGCCCTTGATGACATGACACACCCCTGCGGCCTGCTATCCCCCTAGAGAAGTGGGTCACCATCACCATTTGGAAGCTTGCCATCCCCCCAGACAACTACCAGTCGGTGGCAACCAGTTTGGCGTGGGATAGTCCACCGTCAGGGCCCTCCTCATGGAGGTAAGGCAGTCTCGGGCTGCAGTCCCTGCAGGGGGGAAGGGTCCTGGAAAGGGGAACCCTAGGGAAAGGAGGTGGGGGAGCACGGGAGTGGGCTGGGAGTAGAGGGGGAAGCCCCATCCCCAGGGGGTTGTGCCATCCCATCCTCACACAGCCCTCCTCCTTGTAACACCCTTTTAGATACTTGAAAACTGCTATCATGTCCCCTCTCAGTCTTCTCTTTTCTAAATTAAACAAGCCCAATTATTTCAGTCTTCCCTCATAGGCCATGTTTTCAAGACCTTTTATCATTTTTGTTGCTCTTCTCTAGACCTTCTTCAATTTCTCCACATCTTTCTTGAAATGTGGTGCCCAGAACTGGACACAATACTCCAACTGAGGCCTAATCAGCACAGAGTAGAGCAGCAGGATTACTTCTTGTGTCTTGCACACATCACTCCTGTTAATGCATCTCAGAATCATGTTTGCTTTTTTTGCAACAGTCTCACACTGTTGACTCATATTTAACTTGTGATCCACTATGATCCCTAGTTCCCTTTCTGCAGTACTCCTTCCTAGACAGTCGCTTCCCATTCTCTATGTGTGAAACTGATTGTTCTTTCTTAAGTAGAGTACTTTGCATTTGTCCTTATTGAACTTCATCCTATTTACCTCAGACCATTTCTCCAGTTTGTTCAGATCATTTTGAATTATGACCCTATCCTCCAAAGCAGTTTCAACCCCTCCCAGCTTGGTATCATCTGCTAACTTAATAATCATACTCTCTATGCCAACATCTAAATCGTTAAGATATTGAACAGAACTGGTCCCAAAACTGACCCCTGCAGAACCCCACTTGTTATGCCCTCCCAGCATGACTCTGAGCCATTAATAACACTCTGAGAATGGTTATCCAGCCAGTTATGCACCCACCTTATAGTAGCCACATCTAGGTTGTATTTCCATAGTTTATTCATAAGAAGGTCATGTGAGACCATATCAAATGCTTTATTAAAGTCTAGGTATACCACGTCCACAGCTTCTACTTTATCTGGAAGAGTTGTTATCCTATCAAAGAAAACTATCAGATTGGTTTGACATGATTTGTTCTTTACAAATCCATGCTGGCTGATACCTACCACCTTATTATTTTCCAGCTCTTTGCAGATGATTTCCTTAATTATTTGCCCCATTATCTTTCCTGGCACAGATGTTAAACTGACTGGTCTGTAGTTTCCTGGGTTGTTCTTATTCCTCTTTTTTATAGATGGGCACTATATTTACCCTTTTCCAGTCTTCTGGAGTTTCTCCTGACTTTCATGACTTTTCAAAGATACCTCCACTATCAGCTCCTTGAGTATTCTAGGATGCATTTCATCAGGCCCTGGTGATTTGAAGACATCTAACTTTTCTAAGTAATTTTTAACTTGTTCCTTTTTTTTATTTTAAATTCTACATCTACCCCATTTCCATTACCACTCACTACGGAAGGCATCCAGTCTCCATCAAACTTCTTGGTGAAAAACCAAAACAAACAAGTTGTTAAACACCTCTGCCATTTCCAAGTTTCCTTTTATTGTTTTTCCCTCTTCACTGAGCAATGGGCCTACTCTGTCTTTGTCTTCCTCTTGCTTCTAATACATTTGTAGAATGTTTTCATAGAATCATAGAATACTAGGACTGGAAGGGACCTCGAGAGGTCATCAAGTCCAGACCCCTGCCCTCATGGCAGGACCAAATACTGTCTAGACCATCCCTGATAGACATTTATCTAACCTACTCTTAAATATCTCCAGAGATGGAGATTCCACAACCTCCTGGGCAATTTATTCCAGTGTTTGACTACCCTGACAGTTAGGAACTTTTTCCTAATGTCCAACCTAAACCTCCTTGCTGCAGTTTAAGCCCATTGCTTCTTGTTCTATCCTCAGAGGCCAAGATGAACAAGTTTTCTCCCTCCTCCTTATGACACCCTTTTAGATACCTGAAAACGGCTATCATGTCCCCCCTCAATCTTCTCTTTTCTAAACTAAACAAACCCAATTCTTTCAGCCATCCTTTATAGGTCATGTTCTCTAGACCTTTAATCATTTTCGTTGTTCTTCTCTGGACCCTCTCCAATTTCTTCACATCCTTCTTGAAATGTGGTGCCCAGAACTGGCCACAATACTTCAACCGAGGCCTAACTAGCGCAGAGTAGAGCGGAAGAATGACTTCTCATGTCTTGCTCACAACACACCTGTTAATGCATCCCAGAATCATGTTTGCTTTCTTTGCAACAGCATCACACTGCTGACTCATATTCATCTTGTGGTCCACTATAATCCCTAGATCCCTTTCTGCCGTACTCCTTCCTAGACAGTCGCTTCCCATTCTGTATGTATGAAACTGATTGTTCCTTCCTAAGTGAAGCACTTTGCATTTGTCTTTATTAAACTTCATCCTGTTTACCTCAGACCATTTCTCCAATTTGTCCAGATCATTTTGAATTATGACCCTATCCTTCAGATTAGTCGCAACCCCTCCCAACTTGGTATCATCTGCAAACTTAAAAAGCGTACTTTCTATGCCATTATCTAAATCATTGATGAATATATTGAACAGAGCCAGTCCCAAAACAGACCCCTGCGGAACCCCACTTGTTATACCTTTCCAGCAGGATTGTGAACCATTAATAACTACTCTCTGAGTACGGTTATCCAGCCAGTTATGCACCCACCTTATAGTAGCCCCATCTAAGTTGTATTTGCCTAGTTTATTGATAAGACTACCATGCGAGACCGTATCAAACGCCTTACTAAAGTCTAGGTATACCACATCCACCGCTTCTCCCTTATCCACAAGACTTGTTATCCTATCAAAGGAAGCTATCAGATTGGTTTGACATGATTTCTTCTTTACAAATCCATGCTGGCTGTTCCCTATCACCTTGCCACCTTCCAAGTGTTTACAGAAGATTTCCTTAATTACTTGCTCCATTATCTTCCCTGGCACAGAAGTTAAACTAATTGGTCTGTAGTTTCCTGGGTTGTTCTTATTTCCCTTTTTATAAATGGGCACTATATTTGCCCTTTTCCAGTCTTCTGGAATCTCTCCTGTCTCCCATGATTTTCCAAAGATGATAGCTAGAGGCTCAGATACTTCCTCTATCAGCTCCTTGAGTATTCTAGGATGCATTTCATCAGGCCCTGGTGACTTGCAGGCATCTAACTTTTCTAGGTGATTTTTAACTTGTTCTTTTTTTTAATTGTTTTTGTTTTCTTGTTACTCTTTACATCTCTAGCTAGACTGAGCTTGCTTTGTGCCCCCAGCTTTCTAATCTTGTCCCTACATACTTGTGTTATTTGCTTATATTCATCCTTTGTAATTTTACCTAATTTTCACTCTTTATATGACTCCTTTTCGATTTTTAGATTATGTAAGTTCTTCTGGCTAAGCCAAGGTGCCATACTTTCCATCTTTTGTACACAGTGGAAATATTTTGGAAGGAAAAATTGTCTGGTGACATTTGAACCAGTATTTGCAGATGGCTCTGTAAATCCACAAGAAATTGTACTCCGTTAATCCAGTTTGCCATTCCAGCATAGAAGCACAGGGCAGCATACGGGGTCTCACTATGCAAGTGAACATCCTTAGAGCTAATGAAGAAGTCTTCAGACAAAACAGATGTGTAATGTGGGGGATGGAGGTACATAGGATGGAATGGAGCAAAGAAGAGTAGGAAATACTACTTATGGTCCCTATACTGTTCCCATTAGCTTCCAGGACATTTCAGAGGATCAAATATTTATCTTTATGCAGTAGATATGGAAGAGACAAACTAGCCCATGGGACCTATTTCTGTTAAGTTCCTCCCCCTTCCACTTACAGCACCAAAACAAACTCAGTCATTCATACTAGGACGATGGCACACACACACACCCCACACACCATGAAGTTTATGAAATATTTTTGGTTTGATACTTAGAGAATATTTAGGTAATGGGCTGAGAAATCCTAAATGGAAAGGTAGCTGTGTACCATTTTCGGTGTGGGACAAAGTAACACCTCTCCACACCCCTGCCAGTTAGAGGTATAGAGGTAGGGGTCTGCCAGAGTAACTTTGTGGTGTTCTGGATGATTTTTATAAGTGGCTGTGCCACCTCCAGGATAAGTATGTAGATTATGGGGTGTGAGTCCTCCACAATCTCCTCAGTTGGCATGTTGAGGTTCTGGGCTACCCTCTAAGAAGGTCCAAGTGGGCTTTCATGCTCACTGCCAAGAGGGATGTAGTAGTGCTCACTACTGCCTCATCTGGTGAGGAAGAAGATGAGGCTTGAGGTGGGACAGGGTCTTCCTGCCTCTCCAATTCCCTGGTGACATGCTCAGAAGTATCTGCCACCGCTGTGACTGCTATTGCAGCTGTAACATTGCACTGATGGAGGAGGCCTTGGGTCTGAACCATTTGGTGGTAGGGAATGGTGCCACATCATGGTGGACTTATCCTGGTGCTAGATAGGTAGTGGCGCACACAGTGTCGGCAGTGGCGCAGCAGCTGGGGATTGTGCCACCATGGCAATTAAGTCCCAGAGATCCCCTAAAGTATTTGGTGTGGAGGAAAGGTGCAGGTCCACCTTCAACACTTCCCTGACTGGGGAGTGCACTGACAGCAGACTCGACAGACCTCCCCTCAAGGCCAGACTCGACAGCGTTGAGACCCATGGGCCAGCTTTCTGGTGTTCTGATGTGGGATGCACCAAACTGGTGTTCTATCTACTCTTCTTGGCGAGGAAACAATCCCGTTCCGCCTCTTACTTCTTGTGCGGCACCAGGGATAGTGAGCCATCCCTCCACACAGGGGAGCAGTGACAGTGCTGTCTTTCCTCAGTGCCAAGGTGTGCCGCACCAAAGCCAATGAGATTTGCACTGAGGCTGCTGGTGCCAGCTCTTGTGCCAGCAGAGGCCGGAGAATGGACTCCATTAAAAGGAGCTTAAGGCAATAGTCTCTCTCTCTCCTTTGGTTCTGGGCTTGAAGCCTCTGCAAATGTTACACTTGTCTTGCAAATGTCCCTTTCTGAGGCACTTCAGACAAGTACCTTGGCCACAGGCTTATCATATCTATCGCATGGCTTGAAACCCTGGGGCCATGGCATGCCCCGGAGATGAGAAAAATTAGTGGGGGGGAACCCCCAGTGCAAACTTACTAACAAACTGGTATAATAATGATTTAACAACTATGAACAGGGGAAAAAAACACTAGGAAGGCACTTGCTAAAGCAAGAGAAAAGCTGCCCCAATGACCATCACTTAAGGAATGGAAGTAAGAAGGAAATGAGCAGGCAGCAGGTCGGTAGGGGACCTAAATACACTGCATGAAGATGCCACTCCAGAACCAACTTGATGGGTACTGGTAAGAGTGAAACCTTCTGATGACAGTGCATGTGGCATGTGCACATCCACTGGAACGCATATGAGCAATCACTAAAAGAAGAACTAATTTGTACACCAGGGATGCATCAGGCAGATGGGCTTAGCCATCCTACAAATCAGCAGGTAATAATTTCTTCCAAATCAATGATTCCTGTGTTTTCTCCAGATTAAGTCACAGGCACGGTGGCAATTGCAAGTGCCCCTATAACACTTCATGGCAGAGCAGCCTGTAGCACAGTAATCACATTCTGCATGGATTTCTGAAAAAGAAATCCCATGTCAAAAACCGAGAAGAAACATGTATCTAGAAAGAGCCACAAAGCAAGCTATGCACTTGACTGGAGAAGTGATTAGGCAGCCGATGGAGCATAACTGAATGGTTAAAAAGAGTGTACTTAATCTCTTCTTTTCTTTGCAACACAGACAACTAATTAGATTTATTTGTTTGTGTGAGTTTTTTTACTAACCACTGAGAAACATTACTGACTGTGTGGAATAGAGCAAGATAAGTATACATCTGATAATCAGTTCTAAATACAGTCATTCCATATATGAAGAGAGGTACAGCTAATTAGTATTGTTTACAACCCTAATGAGCCAAGGCTTACAAATGCTGGCTAATAGTATGCAGTCAGATAAAAGGTAGAGCCCTGTATGTTTATATGTAAGGTTGTCTGCTATAAGGATGCTAAAATGCGATTATCTGGCTAACTGTATAGTCGATACCATTTCTATCGACTATACGATTAGTCAATAAGCGCCGCTGTGCAGAGCCGCAGTGGGGGTAGCTCCAGGATCCGACTCCAGCCGGGAATGAGCAGTCCTGACTTGTGCCAGCTTCGCAGCCACCCACACTGCAGCTCAGCATTTTACATTTAAAATCCAGAGGCGCAGCGATCAGTGCTAGCCAGGAATGCTCGGTCCTGGCTCGCACTGAGTCCAGTAGCCCCTGTTTGTGGCAGAGAGCCCTGGCTGCCACGAACACGGGATGCTTGGTGGCTACAGCCCCTGTCCACAGTGGGTCCCAGCTCCCCACTGGGACTCCTGTGGACAGCGGCTGCTTCGCAGCAGCATTCCCTATCCCCCGCCCACCCCCAATAGAGGTAGTGGGGAGGGGCAGGCAACATCCCGGAGACGGTGCTGAAGGGAACTGGCTTTTAACCCGTTTTTTCCCTCCAGCCCCAGCTTCTGTCCACCCTCCCCGCCCCTTGCTGCCTCTCATCGAGTCAGCAAGGAGGGGGCGCCACAGAGACCACAGGGGAAGCAGGAACTGCTTGAGGCCTTGCTTGCCCCCTGCTCCCTGTGGCACTTCTGCTTTTGAAATATATAAGAGCCTGACAGGCTCTTACACTTTTCAAAAGCAGAAGTGCCAACAGTAGGAATGGCGTGAGCAGGAACTGAAACAGTCCCCGCTCGCACCGTTTCCCTGCTGTGCCTTTGCCTCCCCTGCCCCGACAGAAATGGTGCTGAGGGGGAACCGGCCCTAGCACCAGCTCCTGCTCCCCTCCACTTGCTACCTTGTTCTGATAGAGGAAGCAAGGGAGGGAGGAAAGCGACTAGTCAAGTCGCTACTCGACTATCCGATAAGCATTTGCTTATCAGATAGTCGACTATTCGACTAGTCGCTAACATCCCTAGCCTGCTAGTGACTGTTAAATTGGCCTCTTCTCTCAGGTCAACAAGACAGTTAAAGGGAATGGTCCCAAACAAATTGCCTTATTACAGCATTTTCAGTTCCTAATCCGAGTAACCCTAATTTACTCACAGCACAGTGGTCTTCTCACCCCCACTCTCCTCTCAGAAATTGCATTGTCTGTTTTTACATGCTTTTTTTCCAGCAACCTGCAGCTTTCAATTTCTACTCCTGGGCACATACCAAAGAAGTCAGATTTGAGCTCTTTAGCTATATAGGAAGTGTTCTAGTCTTCTGTTCTCTTCCATTTCAATATTTTTGTTATTTCTGTATGCATAGGATCACAGAGAAGAAACAAAGACTGCGACCCATAATTCATACTGCATGGATCCACTGACAAATAACTGGGATCATTACACGTCCACTGTCTGTGGACATAAGTATCCTCTTTTGGACATACTCAGTTGACTGTATGCCTCTAGTGTTCAAGATTATTGACATTTGTTTATTTAATTCTTATTCAGTTTTAATTGTCTCAACACCATCAACGTGTGCACACAGCAAGCATACTATCCCATGCTCCCACAACTTTTACTCAATTCTTTTTCTACCCTTCCTCCCCATCCCCCATTACCTGTTACCACTTTGCATCTTCTCTTTGGGTATGTCTGCTCTATAACTGCTACAGGCATGCTTCTGTAATGCCATACCATAGAGTGAGCAATAAAATGGTGGCAGTCCATCATGGTTAGCCCCTGGTGGGCCTCTGCTGCTATATTTACCTGCATCACTGCAGGAATGGGTGATCGCAGCTCCCGTTGGCTGGCAATGGTGATCCATGGCCAACAGGAGCTGGAATCCCCCGTAACTGTGGAGATGCAGGTAAATATGGCAGGTTGGGGGCCCGCTAGCGGCTAACCCTGGCAGACCAGATCCAGCCCAGGGGCTAACCCTGGCAGACCAGATCCAGCCCAGGGGCTAACCCTGGCAGACCAGATCCTGCCCACCCCTGACATAGATGCTTCCGACACTAAAAGTAGGGGTTTTGCCATCAATGTAGGTAATCCACCTCTGCAAGATGTAGCAGTTAAGTTGAAGAAAGAACTCTTCTGTTGACCTAGCTGTATCTTATGGCACTCAAAAAGTGACATTTCTCCCAGACTCAAGCAACATAGCTAGGTAAATCCAACTCTTAAGCATAGGGCAGGCCTTAAATTTGAATGTAAGTTCTTGGAAACGGGGACTGCCACCTTCTGTCTGTTTGTACAAGTACTATCACATGGGGCCCCTTATTCTGACTGGTCTTGCAGGCATTAGCATAACGCTGGTAATAATAATGAGTTGCTATATTCAACAAGCATAGTAAGGACCTCTCTCACATTGAACATCACTTGGACTTAAGGAAATCAGAACTCCAGAAGTTTTTGAAAATCCCACCCTTTGCATCAGCACCATTATCAGCATCATTATCTATAGGAAGACTCAGATTTCTTTCATACTATACAAAAGGGTCTTTCAAAGCCTGCAACTGAATTCCTTGGGTGCCAACCAGCTCTGGGAAATACAGTGCAGTAGTAGTAGAAAATATAAACTAATCTGGGAACTGAGAGCCATCAGTGCCTACATTAGGGGTAGATGACACCTTAGGCAGGCTACCAAACACAAACCTTCATTGAAGATATCCAAAAAACAAGGTGTTTCAAATAGACTGCAGTGAAATGTGTGCTACATATTATAGGATATTTGTAGTGTCCCTGAATATTTACACTTTGTCGACCGGCGCAGGTATGCCTCGTGAAATCAGGTTTACCTGCACTGATCGACAAAGGCTTCCTTGTCGACGCGGCACGTGCAGACTGCCCCGATCTGCCGACAAACAGCTGATCGGCAGAGCGGGGCAGCCATTTAAATTTAAATGAAGCCGCGATTATTTAAATCGCGGCTTCATTTCCCTATGCCGATCTGTCTAATCTACATGCCTCCGTCGACGGAGGCATGTAGTCGAGACGTACCCCAAGGTCTTGATCCTGTATACACTTACACATCTAAAGCTATCCAGGACTTAAGCAAAAAACATAATTACTGGAGAAGGAAAAGCCTTCGTTAGGAAGATTTAGGCAGCAGTGATATTTTATTTGGTACCCTGACCTCCTTTCCAATCCAGACAGGTAGGTCATAAACCATAGAATTCAAAAAAACTGATATTAAATAGGAAACCTCCTCGGCAGATACCTCAGGAAATCCAAATATCCTACAACATGCTGCCTCAACTATTTCAAACTTTAAGAATCTGATATGTACTTTAATTTGAAGACATGCCTTTTTATCTTATATTCCTAGCTTCAATTTTATGAAGAACTTTAGAGCATTTTCTAAACCAAATTTTAAAGAGTCCAAAATGTATTTTTGTTACAACAGTCAGCTAAATGGGAATTACCTAAAGGCAAATTAAAATCATTCATGGCAGTCTTAATTATCTGCAACTCTATGTAGACATCTAGCTGAAGAGATCTTGATGAGGCAATTTGACTATTGGCAATCCTTTTACCATTCATTTTATCTTACAAGCTATATAGAAATATGTTTCCATTAAATAAGATGAGAACAGCAAACAGATAGCATCTCTCCAATAAGAATATTGCTTTTTTCACTGCATTATCTGTTTTAACATCAAGTAACATTCCATCTTTCATTAATACTAGAGTACCTAGTATTAAATGAGGAGATTGACATAATAGGCATCACTGAAACCTGGTGGAATGAGGAAAATCTGTGGGACACAATCATACCGATATAAAATATATCGGAAAGGATAGAGCAGGCCGGGTGGGTGGGCGGAGTGGCACTGTATGTGAAAGATAATGTAGAATCAAATGAAATAAAATATTAAATGAATCAACATGTTCAATAGAATCGCATATGGATAGTAATTCCATGCTCCAAAATAAGAAATTAGCAGTAGGGATATATTACCACCACCTGACCAGGACAGGGATACTGACATTGAAATGCTGAGGGAGATTAGAGAGGCTACCAAAACAAAGAACTCTATAATAATGGGGATTTTAATTACCCCCATATTGACTGGATACATGTCACCTCAGGAAGAGAAGCGGAGATAAAATTTCTCAATGGCTTAAATGACTGCTTCTTGGAGCAGCTGGTGCAGGAACCCACAAGGGAGAGGCAATTCTCGATTTAGTCCTGAGTGGAGCGCAGGATCAGGTCAGGAAATAACCGTTACAGGACCGCTTGGGAATAGTGACCATAATATAATAACATTCAACATTCCTGTGGTGGGAAGAACACCTCAGCAGACCAGCACCCTGGCATTTAATTTCAAAGGAATTACACAAAAATGAGGAGGTTAGTTAAACAGAAATTAAAAGGCACAGTGACTAGAGCCAAATCCTGCAAGCTGCATGGAAACTTTTAAAGACACCATAATAGAGGCCCAACTTAAATGTATACCCCAAATTAAAAAACATAGCAAGAGACCTAAAAAGAGTCACGTGGCTTAACCACCATGTAAAAGAAGCAGTGAGGACAAAAGGCATCTTTTAAGAAGTGGAAGTCAATCCTAGTGAGATAAATAGAAAGGAACATAAACACTGTCAAATCAAGTGTAAAAATGTAATAAGAAAAGCAAAAAAGATTTTGAGAACAGCTAGCCAAAAACTCAAAAGAAATAACAAAATGTTTTTAAGTACATTAGAAGCAGGAAGCCTGCTAAAAAACCTGTGGGTCCCTAGGCGATCGAACTATAAAGGCGCAATCAAGGGCGATAAAGCCATTGCGGAGAAACTAAATGATTTCTTTGCTTCAGTCTTCACGGCTGAGGACGTTGGGAGATTCCCAAATCTGCACCGTCCTTTGTGGGTAATGAATCTGAGGAACTGTCCCGGATTGAAGTGTCATTAGAGGAGGTTTTGGAACAAATAGAAAAACTTAATGTTAACAAATCTCGGGACCGGATGGCATTCATCAAGGGTTCTAAAAAGAACTCAAATGGGAAATTGCTGAACTATTATCTGTGGTTTGTAACCTATCCCTTAAATCGGCTTCCGTACCTAATGACTGGAAGGTAGCCAACGTGACACCAATATTTAAAAAGGGCTCTAGAGGCGATCCGGGCAATTACAGACCGGTAAGTCTAACTTCAGTACCGGGCAAATTAGTCGAAACAATAGTAAAGAATAAAATTGTGAAGCATGTAGAAGAACATAATTTGTTGGACAAAAGTCAACATGGGTTCTGTAAAGGGAAATCCTGTCTTACTAATCTATTAGAGTTCTTTGAAGGGGTTAACAAACATGCGGACAAGGGGATCCAGTAGATATAGTATACTTAGATTTCCAGAAAGCCTTTGACAAGGTCCCTCACCAAAGGCTCTTGTGTAAATTACATGGCCATGGGATAAGAGGAAGGTCCTTTCTTGGATTGAGAACTGGTTAAAAGACAGGAAACAAAGGGTAGGAATAAATGGTAAATTTTCAGAATGGAGAGGGTAACTAGTGGTGTCCCCCAAGGGTCAGTCCTAGGACCAATCCTGTTCAACTTATTCATAAATGATCTGGAGAAAGGGTAAGCAGTGAGGTGGTAAAGTTTGCGGATGATACCAAACTGTTTAGGATAGTCAAGACAGAAGCAGACTGTAAGGGACTCCAAGAAGATCTCACCAAACTGAGTGATTGGGCAACAAAATGGCAAATGAAATTTAATGTGGATAAGTGTAAAGTAATGCACATTGGGAAAAATAACCCCAACTATACGTACAGTATGATGGGGGCTAATTTTACGACAAATCAGGAAAGAGATCTTGGAGTTATCGTGGACAGTTCTCTGAAAACTTCCACACAGTGTGCAGCGGCGGTCAAAAAGGCAAATAGGATGCTAGGTATTATTAAGAAAGGGATAGAAAATAAGACCCGGAATATCTTACTGCCCTGTATAAAACTATAGTACGCCCACATCTTGAATACTGTGTACAGATGTGGTCTCCTCACCTCAAAAGATATTTTGGCCTTGGAAAGGGTTCAGAAAGGGCAACTAAAATGATTAGGGGTTTGGAACGGGTCCCATATGAGGAGAGGTTAAGCGACTGGGACTTTTCAGTTTAGAAAAGAGGAGACTGAGGGGATATGATAGAGGTGTATAAAATCATGAGTGGTGTGGAGGGCCGATAAAGAAAAGTTATTTATTAGTTCCTAAATAGAAGAACTAGAGGACACCAAATGAAATTAATGGGTAGCAGGTTTAAAACTAATAAAAGAAAGTTCTTCTTCACACAGCGTGTAGTCAGCATGTGGAACTCCTTGCCAGAGGAGGCTGTGAAGGCTAGGACTATAACAGAGTTTAAAGAGAAGCTAGATAATTTCATGGAGGTTAGGTCCATAAAGGCTATTAGCCAGGGGATAAAATGGTGTCCTTGGCCTCTGTTTGACAGAGGCTGGAGAGGATGGCAGGAGACAAAGCGCTTGATCATTGTCTTGGTCCACCCCCTCTGGGGCACCTGGTGCTGGCCACTGTCGGCAGACAGGATACTGGGCTAGATGGACCTTTGGTCTGACCCGGTACGGCCGTTCTTATGTTCTTATGTTCTTATATGTGATATACTACTAAAACCCACTGATGATAAATGTTTGCATAATTAGAGTGAACAATAATACATATATATGCACAATAAAAGGCACATCCTATATATACACCATTTTATGTTCTCTTTGTCTTGAGTAAAAAATTACAGTTAATCTTCATAATAACCTACTAAAGGTTGTGAGTAGAACTTATTGAAGTTGTTTCTTTATCAAAATCTTTTTGTTGAAAAAACCTCCCTGACTTGACTTCTCGGAGTTACTTATAGTCCTATGCTTCTATGATTTTTCACACAAAAATGTTGACTAGAAAGTCCATTTATTTTGTCTTTTTTGAAAATTTTTAATTAGTAACTGTTGGAAAATGCCTGCTTTCTCCCTGTTCCTACAGAAGTGAGAGGAACAGTTAAGAGAAATTTAAAATGTTACTTTCAGAGAGTTCACTAAAAAAAGTGAGTTTCTCACAATTTCACTTTATTACTTACAGAGAGGCTAGAACCCCATTACAATTTTTCACACTTTTGTAACTTGAGGAACAGTACCAAAGTGGACAAGCAGAAAGAAAAATGGGGAAAAGCAAGTTGCCTCACTCACAAATTTTTTTAATTTTCCTATGGGAAAAACATTATTTACCAATAGGATATTTACCAATGGGGGATTTCTTCTGTAAAAATTCTTGTGATAATTTTCCACAGAACTTTAGTAATGAATATCTTGTTAACAAAGCAAGCATATTATATTGAAAATTGCACTGTGCATAAATATAGGAAGATATTTTTCTAGCATTTGGAAAAAATAGTGTGAAATTTCCACTCATGAAAGGTGTCATAGGGGTACTGCATAAGACAAAAAGTCACTCTACAAAATACATATCGTATAGACAGATGAAATGTGATTCAGTCTTCTCTCATTGCACCACCTTTGCATCTCAATTCTGATCAGGAGGGACTACCTCTACAGAAGATGAAATATTTTTATCCCCATGAACACGCAATCTTTGATCTCTCTGCTGAAGCTATTCAAAGGGGGCCAACTGTTGTGATGGTTTTAATGATTTGGATACTTAGTCCATTGAGATCAAAGGCATTTTACAGTATTCACCAAACAGTCATTAGATAACACCTGCCTTGTGCTGTGATTGTTCCAGAATTTAGCTGGATGAAATCTGAATTGATTATCTAGAGGTGAAAGGCTCTATATCCCATTACCAAACACCAATCTTGTCACTCATCTAATTTCCACTTTATAGCAAGGAAAGAAACAAAGAGTTTAAGATAATGGCAAAATGAAAAGAGATTGAAATGTGGATGAGAAACATGAGAAAGACACAGAAATAGTGGGAAATGGAGAAGAGCAATTAATAAGCAATTAATATAGGAAGGAACACATACAATGTTCCTACTTACATGCAGAATATTATAAAATATTCAAGTCAATATAACATGGCCCTTCTCACCAGGTTTTTCCAAAAATTGCACACAGGGAGAAAGAAGAAAAAAATGAACAGTAATATTTCATGTAGAGTCCATTTATTTCAGAATGAATTTTAAACATTTAATGGAGCTCTAACTTAATTCCCAGCATATACAATTTGTTTACAAACACTATGTAAGTCAATCATAGGAAAATATGGTATTTATTATTTCTGCATAACAATTTTCCACATAAATTGGATCCAAATCCCAAAATAAATTTCCCTATAATTACTGGTTGAAACTCACAGAAAGCTACTGCATTCAATATGCAAGATGATATATATGTGGACATAGCATAGTATAGGCATACATAGTTTTGGTGGAGAGAATATACATAATATTTATGTGAGTGAGTTATTCCAAATCCTGAGATTCTCTGCTTACAATAATGTTACACCATACATAACAGAAGAATCATGTGCATTTGTGAACCAGGCTATATGAATGGCACAATTATTAAAAAAGACTGACAGAAGAGAAAATCTCCCTGCAGTAACTAAAATCATAAACACAAAATCCTGAATGAGTTTTATCATCCTTTAACTGCTCAGTCAGGACCCATCCCTTCATAACTAAGAAAAGAGAATTATTCTCACCAGCTGCCCCCTCTATCAGTGAAACCATCTGACAAGATGAAACAAATCAGAGCCACTCTGCCTTGATGTGAGGAGACATGGCCTATTTCAATTTATCGACTGAGGGAAGAAGCAGGTGGTAACGTCACAAGTTACTCTCACATCTCGGCAGAAGGAAAAACAACACACTAAGCAAGGAAAAGGTTCAGTCGGGCAGTCGCAGCAGCAAGATCACAACAAGAGATGCAAAAGAAAACACTGTCCAACACCTGCTAATGTTAAGATTTTGAAACTCATGAATTGTATTACCCAAATTAGACAGCAAAAGTCATTACACCTCCACTTATTACACTGAAATATCCAACATAATGGACCATGTAGAAATAGCATTACCAGCTTCCCAATTTCTGAAAACTGGATACCTGTGCTTCATCCCCTCCCTGAAACCCTGCCTCCTATTCCACCCATTCCCCCAATGCACTCTCCTCCTGTCACTCCACTCCCTCCCAGCCCAGAGACTACCACACTCTCCCCACCTCAGCAGTTGACTGCAGATGGGCAGAAGTGTGTTCCATAAGCCATTCACTTAAATCACACAAGTCAATGGAGGAGCTGGGAACAGAATCCTGGCTTCCAGGCTCCCTTCCATGCTCTCACTCACCACTCCCACTTCCCTCCCAGAGCTAGGATCCAGGATCAGAAAACAGGAGTTCTAACCCCTAGCTCTCTCCTCCCCACCCCACCCCCCAAAAAAACCGCCAGAAACAGTCTCCTCTCCGACAGGAATAGAGCTCGGGAGCCCTTAGTCCCAGCCCCCTGCTCTAACCCACTAGCACCCATTCCCCTCCCAGAGCCAGGAAGAGAACCCAAGAGTCCTAGCTCCAAGCTCTCACCCCCCGCTCCTCTGGACCCTAACACTAAAGCAAGGGATAGTCCTAAGGATGTTAAATATCGCGTAATTTACTAGTCGAGTAGATGATGGAATTTCCATCAACTACTCAACTAGTCAATAGGCACTTCCACATTCTTTCTTTGAAATGTACAAGAGCCCCCGCTGGGGCTCTTGTACATTTCAAAGGAGGAATGCAGAACTCCACGTTATGCAGAACTGGAGTCATGCAGAACTCCAGCAGGAAGTCCCGCTGACTCCGGGCTGCATGCAGGCATGCCAAATTTGAAATGTACAAGAGTCCCCAGCAGGTGGAGGCTCTTGTGCATTTCAAAGTGGAAGTGCCCTCATGGAGCCTGGGGTCAGCGGGGACTCAGAGTCCCCCGCTGACCCCAGGCTCAATGCTGCGCTGCCGCTTTGAAATGCCACGGGGAGCCCGGGGTCAGTGGGGGACTCCCCAGCTGACCCTGGGCTCCACGCAGCACTGCCACTTTGAAACACCGTGGCAGCATTTCAAAGGGGCAGCACTGCACAGCTGAGTCCAGGATCAGCTGTGGAGTGCTGACGCTTTGAAGTACCCCCTTCTTCACTCCCCTTTGCTGCCTTTATCAGATAAAGGCGGCAAGGGCGGGAGGGAAGCAATCAGTCAACTTGACTATCCTGATAAGCACTTGCTTATTGGATAGCTGACTAGTCCTTAACATCCTTAGATGGTCCCAAATAGCATTTTCTGTAAACTATTAGCCATTCAGGAGAGATTCTAATGCCACCCAGCTGATTAGCAGAGCACTCACAGCTAGGTTTTTTGTCTCTAATGGTGGTGCACATTTACACATGTCTTGGTGAACATAAACATTTATTCTGCATATGGATAGAAAGCATCTACACATGGATGGAAAAGATTAACACTGGTCAAAGCTTGGGCAGAGGGCTGCTCGCTTCCATCTGGGGAACTTGCTCCACTGTTTGTAGCTGCAACCTGCTCACCCTGGCTGGCTCCAAGAAACATACATAGAAATATTGATTCCAGGGTCCCCCTGCTTTCCAAGGTGAGTTTAACGAGCTTCCACGCTTGGTTCTTCAATACCCCATGATGAAGGGCTCTTGGGGCCCCAGTGATCAGTCTATCTTGACTGCAGCTGCAACAGGCTGTCTGCAAAACACTGGAGCCTGTGGCCAGGATTGAGCAAGGAGCACTGCCGGGGTGGGGGGAGAGGACCAGCAGCCAGGGTCCTATCTGGATGGTGCTTGCACTGTGTGCAGAGCCAGGATTGGCAGCCTGACCTGGCCCAGCCCTTCAGAAGAAACAGCCCTGCACTGACCTGGGACCCCTCTGTGGCCACTGTGGGGAGAGCAGGACAGGGTCAGGGCTGCTCTCTGAGGGTTTGGCTAGACTGCAAGGATCTATCAGAAAAAGATAAATGAAATACATGCCACATTTTGTGCATCTTTTTCCGATACTTTTGACGGAAGAGGCTTTTCCAAAATTTGGCTCGTCTAGACTGGACCAAATTTCAGAAAAAAACCCTCTTTCGGAACAAGGAATTCCGCAAAAAAAAAGCAGAACAGCAAATGCATTCCTTGGACGCAGTGGCGTTTTTTCCGGATACCTCTGGTATCCCAAAACACCGCCCCCCCAGTCTAGCCATAGCCTGAATGACCACTCTCCCAACATCTGCACCCCAAAGGCAATGGGACTGCCCCCTTTCTTCCCACGACCTGCTTGGAGTTTGTCCTCTCCTCTACCGCTCTGTTCACAGCACCCTGTGAACCTGTTCCCCTTAACCAGCCCTGGGCTGGTCCCCTCCTCAGGCATAGCCACCTTCCCTGGGTTGTGAAAGGCCTCTTCTAGTCACTGCTGAGCCTCTCTGTCAGCAGCTGAGCAGTTGCTGATCTTTCTGCCCTCTTAGTCAGGAGATGACTGCGGTTACTCTGGTAACCAGAATTTTAGTGTCTGGTCAGCAGTGGTAACTGGACTTTTTGGTTGAAAACCAGACACTTGGCAAACCTATGTAGAATTTTTTTTTAAAGAAAAATAATGGATTACTACAAATTAAAGATGAAAGATTTCAGAGGTCAGACTATCAGCATAAAATGCGAGGGCAGAATGTCCTATCTACACACTAGATTTCAGCATTTTACTGGCAGATCAATAATGTATAAGAGTAGCTGTTTAACTTTTAATATACATAGCTCATGCACACACTGGACAAATTTGATGTTAGCAGCGTAAAAAGGGAAATGAGCACAGCAGGCTTACAGAACAAAAAACAAAAACAAAAAAGCTACCCAAAAACAAAAGCCAGCCTACACAGCCAAATTAAAAGGGCAACTGGTCAGCAGAACACCAGCCAGGAGGAAGGAAGATAATACCTGGATGCAGAGAAATAAGGCACATATTATTTATTTAGACTCCCTGATGTACAGTAGCTTCCATTTGAAAGGTACATCAAATCATTTTAAAATCCAGCACTGTTAACTATCCTCAGTGATTATACATGCAGAGGAATCTGCTGACATATACAGCATGTTTTAGCATAATAAGCCTACCATGCTCTTCCCATTCAAAATGAATAATATTTCTTGTTTTTTTTATTGATAGGAGATGCTAGGCATAGAATTAGCAAAAGGACATGAGTTTCTGATTATTCTGAATCAATTCCATAGTGAGATGTCGTAATGTACAAACAAGATCCTGCTATCTTAATCATTTTGTTTCTCAGAATGGCTACCTTGTTGTGTTTCTAGACATTAAGGGTAGGTCTAGACTTCACGCTTTTGTCAACAGAGGCTTTGTTGACAGATACTGTCGACATAGCTTCTGTCGACAAAGAGTGTCTAGACTACATCCAGTTCTGTCGACAAAGCAAGCCGCTTTGTCAACATGAGAGTGTAGATGCAAAGGACGGCGTAGATGCAATAATGCCTTCTGTCAACAGAACTCTGTTGACAAAAGGCGTTATTCCTCATAGAATGAGGTTTACCACCGTCGACAAAACTGCTGAGTTCTGTCGACATAACGTCAATAGAACTCGGCGGTAGTGTAGACGCAGGTATAGTTTTGTCGACAAAAGTCCACTTTTGTCAACAAAACCCTGTAGTCTAGATGAAACAAAATACAGGACTATGTAGCACTTTAAAGACTAACAAGATGGTTTATTAGATGATGAGCTTTCGTGGGCCAGACCCACTTCCTCAGATCAAATAGTGGAAGAAAATAGTCACAACCATATATACCAAAGGATACAATTTAAAAAAATGAACATATATGAAAAGGACAAATCACATTTCAGAACAGAAGGGGATGCGGGGAAGGTAAATGCCTGTGAGCTAATGGTATTAGAGGTGATAATTGGGAAGCTATCTTTGTAATGGGTAAGATAGTTAGCGTCTTTGTTGAGACCGACGCGTAGAGTGTCGAATTTTAGCATGAATGACAGTTCAGAGGATTCCCTTTCAAGTGCAGATTTGAAAGTCTTCTGAAGCAGGATGCAGGTAATTAAGTCGTTGCATTTACCTTCCCCCCCCGCATCCCCCTTCTGTTCTGAAATGTGATTTGTCCTTTTCATATATGTTCATTTTTTTAAATTGTATCCTTTGGTATATATGGTTGTGACTATTTTCTTCCACTATTTGATCTGAGGAAGTGGGTCTGGCCCACGAAAGCTCATCATCTAATAAACCATCTTGTTAGTCTTTAAAGTGCTACATAGTCCTGTATTTTGTTTCAGCTACACCAGACTAACACGGCTACATTTCTATCACTGTAGTCTAGACACACCCTAAGTGTTTTTAAAACAGGATAGGTTTTTAGCTGACAGTAGAATCCCCAACCTGAACACTTGTGAACTGTTTTTCCTCTGACCTGTCCAGCTTGCATGGCTCTCCCAAGAGCTAAAACTCCCACTTACAGGGTTACTAGATGAGGGTTTATTAAAATGGATATTTTATAGAAGAATCACATTCAATTGGGATAAAACTGGAAGCCAATTTTTAAATCCCTACAGCAAGCTTCATTGTTAAAAAAGACTTCCATTGTGGTGCTCCATATCACTGTCTGCTGAGACAGTTTCATAGACTGGAAGCTGCCAATATGCATAAGGTTTTTCCCGTGGAAAGTTTTGATTTTCAGATGAAACTTGAATACCAAAAAAAAGTAACCTAAATATATTAAATTTCTTAGGAGTCGTAATTTTGGGCTAATCTCCAGTTCTCCTCCACAGGCTGGGCTTTCTGTCCAATGATCCACCAGATCCACCATAGTTTCCTGGTGCAGAGAAGAGACCGTTCAGCATGGGAACCCCTGACCAAGATTGAAAAATGGGATATGAGACAATTGAACTATAAGTCCTATGAGGCAGCATAGCTGTATTTCATAACCCACTCAGAATTAAAGATCCCACACAGTCTCAAAGCCTGTGCTGTTTCTGTTTAAGATATAAATATAAGTGCATTAGGGAGGAAACATTTTAACAATCCCATGATCAGAAACTGGACATCGTGTAGTTATATTTTGGTCAGTTTCACGATGAAAGAAATGATTTAGAAGCATTATATATGTTTTAAGATATCTTGACTGTTCAAAGCCTTAATTGTCAAATAGATTGCTTTGCTTTCCTAAAAAATGTCAGAACACACAAACTAAAAAAGGCAAACTAAGTTAATATTTTGCTGGGAAAATTAGTGCTGTTGTACTGGTGTTGGCAGTTCAGGAAGTAGCACTCTTCCTTCTGACTCAACAGAGATAAAAGCCTCAAATCAGTCTTAAAAGGGTTCTGGCCTTGCTGGAGTTGCCTGCTTTCAGATGTCACATTGAGTTCTTGACCACTTGTGGTAGGGAAAGATCCCATGGCACTCTTTGTATGAGATGTAGGTATTAGCCTCAATGCCTTGGCCAAATTCCAGTGTGAATTATCACATTTTGCCTACCTAACCTCCTCCTCCTGCAGTCTCAACTGTACTGTAGTATGCTTCACATTAAGTCAAACTGCCTTGAGGAGTCATTATGCACCGCAAAACAGACACTGCATTCCACTTAAGAGATGACTGTATGTCAGGAGTGGGCAATAATTTTTCACCAGGAATGACTTCAGAAATTTTTGAAGTGGCCCCAGGCCGCCCCAAAAAGGGGTGGGGCCTCAAGCAGAAGAGGGGGGCCAGGATACTTCCATGCTTCCCCGCCTACAGACCCTGATTGGTCTGGGGGTGGGGGAGTGCATGAAGTCTTTGCCCCCGCCCTCTCCCCCGAGAGAACCACCAGCTGTTCTGAACAGCTGGTGGTTCCTTCTAGGTGCCTCCTAGTGGTGGGAGGAGACTTTGCGCGCTCCCCCGCCCCAGGCCAATCACAGCTTGAGGGCAGGGGGGAACACCCAAAGTCTCCTCCTGCCCTGCAAAAGGCATGGCACTTAGAAGTGCCATGCACTGCTTGCTAGGGATGTGAGGGACTAGTCAACTAGTCTCTTCCCTCCCCTAGTCACAGAGGCAGCGGGGGGAAGGGGGGAGAAGAGAGGGTACTTCAAAGCAGCAGTGCTGCGTGGAGCCTGAGATTAGCCGGGGACTCCCCAGCTGATCCTGGGTTCCGTGCAACGCTGCCGCTTTGAAACGCTGGGGAGCCCAGCATCAAGCTCCTCACGGCATTTCAAAGTGGCAGCGCAGCGTGGAGCTTGGGATCACCTGAGGATTCCCCAGGTGACCCCAGGCTCCGTGCGGTGCTGCCGCTTTGAAATGACGGGGGGGAGCCCGGCATCAGGTTCCTTGCCGCATTTCAAAGTGGCAGTGCTGTGGAGTCCAAGATCAGCTAGGGTAGGGGTTCCCAACCTGGGGTACGCGTACCCCCAGGGGGTACGAGAAGCTTTTCAAGAGGGCATGGGGAATATTTGGTAAATAACTAAATTATCCTAATTGAAATATTCCAAAAGTAGTAGTGTTAGTGAAAAAAGTTGTGGATTCTAGAGTCTAGAATTTATTTCCTTTCATATTGAATAGGGGGTATGGGAAGGTTTGCTAAAAGCCAAGGGGGTACAGGGACCGAAAAAGGTTGGAAACCCCTGAGCTAGGGACTCCCCAGCTGACCCCGGGCTCTGTGTGGCCCTGCCACCTTAAAACGCAGCGGCAGCACTGCACGGAGCCCAGGGTCAGCAAGTCCTCAGCTGACCCCAAACTCCACATGGCGCTTTCGCCTTTGAAGTGTAGCAACAGCCCTAAAGGCACCCTATCGATTAATCAAATAGTCGATGCAAAATGAATAATTAATCAATTACCAATAGTTAACATCCTTACTCCTTGCAGGATGGGAGTAGGGTGGGAGGAGTCTTCATGTGCTTCTCTCTCACCCCTCAAACCCAGATTGGCCGGGGGGCATGGGGAGCACATGAAGTCTTTCACTCCATGTCCTCGGGCTCACGGCACTTAGAGTCAACTTTGACTCTAAGCATTGTGCACTCCCTGGTCTCTAGGCCCTGATTGGCCCGGGGGCGTGGGAGTGGCAGGGCCTCCACGGGCTGGATCAACTTGCTTGGTGGGCCTTATCCAGCCCATGGAGACCCTTTTGCCTACCCCTGCTATATGTCTTTGATGGAGGATGTGACCCCTGTAGTAACAGAAAATGTAGGCTTGTCATCATAAACACTACTGATTGGAAAGATCCATGGAGGTGAATGGCCGATACATCCACTTGTCTCGTTTCCATTTTGACTCACTATTTCTCACACACACACACAATATGGCTGCGTGCTTGGGGACAGAACACCCCAAAACTGTGTTCCCCAAGTGTCAGAGGAAAGAATATTCAGATGCAACAAGTAACTTGTTTTGAGATACAGCCGCTTTCATAGGTATTCCCAAGTGGCAGCTACAAGTTAGTTACAGCACAGCAAAAAGCTCCCAGCCAAATCCACAGAGTACTTAAAAAGAAATAAAATTAAAGAACAAACATAGCTCATGAAAATGCTAACATTTGGAGTTTTGCAAGTACCTAAATATGTCTTTACATTAGTACTTTTAATATATGTATTATAGATTAGATAGAATTTAATGACTATTCTGGAGCTATTTGAGTCTATTGTTTAAATACATATTTATGGAGATTTGGAGCTGTTCCCATCTACCTTTAAAATCCCTATTGAATAACTTTTAAAACTGCATATTACATAGATGTTCATCTCATTAAAAGCCATTACAGTCTATCGCAGAAATTTACATTTAAACAATCACTCTGGATTGGAATGCAGAATGAAAATGTCTATAAAATACAAGCTACTTCTACATGAAGAGCAGCCACATTACCATGATTAGTCTCTTTTCCATTTCTTCTCTACACCCATGCACCAAAACATGCTATAGCGATTTGACTACTTTCTTATTGGTATTGCAGGAGCAACTAATGTCCCAATAAGGGATTCAAGAGCCATTATCCAATGCACTCTATGTATTCATATGCCCTGATCCAGTTGATCTTCCCATCCAAGTATATAACATGGGGATATGAGATAAGAAAAATACAAAGTAACAGCCAATCCTGATTAAAGTAATAAGTAGTGGTCACTGCACATTAGCTGCCTAACCAGTGTTAGGAGTATTGTAGGCAGAGGTGTTAAGGAGAAGTTACAAGAATAACGGGGATTTTGTCAGAAAAATGGCCATTTTTCTGACAAAACTCTGTAGTGTAGACATACCTTCAGGCTACATCTACACTGCAAGGTTTTTGAGCAAAAACAGCCGTTTCTGCACAAAAACCTGCAGCACGTCCACACCTCAAATACGCTTTTGCGCAAGTAAATCGGCATTAAAACGGCAGAACAGAGGGCTTTTTCCGGTGTAGGTAAACCTCCTTTTATGAGGCATAACTTCTTTTTGCGCAAGAGTTCTTGTGGAAAAAGGCAAGTGTGGACGCTCCGCAAGTGTGGATGCTTGCGCAAGAAACCCCTATGGGAAAAAGCACAGGTGCTCTGATGGCCATTCTGTGAATGGCCATCAGAGCTTTCTTGTGCAAGAGCATCCATGCAGTGCGGACGCTCACTTGCGCTTTTGTGATGCACTCTGAGGTGTGGATGTGCTCTTGCGCAAGAAGTTTTTGCACAAAAACTCTTGCACAAAAGGCTTCTTGTGCAAGAAGCCTGCAGTGTAGACATAGCCTCAGATGCAAAGGCTGAATGTGGGCTACTACAAAAAGACATTCTCACGGCAGTGTCCAAGGTATTCTAATATCTAAGCATGGAGACCTCTCCAAGGTGTGTTTATTTTACAATAAATAAATGAATTACTTTGATTATAATATATGCCACAGCATGATGTGTAAAAATTGCTGGTATTTGATTTTTTTATCTTCATTTTGAGAAGTAAGGAGAGAGGTGGAAAAAGAAAGAGAGAGACAAAGGGCAAAAAGAAAAGGAGCTATGCGCATGGAGCAAGTTGGCCCAGAACTATCTAATGATGCAAAGGCCCACACAATCCCTAGGCAGCGTTGCTCTTAAGTACAAAATTCCAACTACAACATATTGCATTCGATGATATTATATGTGCACCGAAATGCTAAGGGATTAAAGGATCTTTCCTGTTCCTGGCAATATTTTCTTAGTACTACCCAAAGCAGTGTTATTTTAATTTCACAGCTTCAGATACTGAAATCTTAAAGGTCACATGTTGTAACAAAGCATGAACATGTATTTTAAAATGGCAAAATATAAACATGTAAAGCCCTTAAGTCAGCATGTCTCAAACTGGGGGTCACAAGGCTATTGAGGGGGAGGAAGGTTGTAATATTGTCATTCTTACTTCTGTGCTGCCTTCAGCCCTGAGCAGCTGGAGAAAGGGACCTGCTGGCTGGGTGCCCAGCTCTGAAGCCCAGATATAACAAGTTGTATGATATGGTATTGCCACCTTTACTTCTGTGCTACGGCTGGCAGTGGTGCTGCTCCATTCACAACTGGGAACACACTCCTAGTTGATGATCTAGCAGAGACGCTCTATTAGATCTGGTGAGGAGGCTACCCAGGCCACTGGCCAAGCACTTCTTGCCTGGGCCAAATCTCAGAAGCACTGCAACCCTGCATAAACCATGCATTAAAACCTAGGGAAGGAGAGAGGAAATGGCAAAATCTCTGTCCCCCTCCACCCACTCCAAATGGCATTCTGCAGTTCACTAGCTCCCATTTCCACATACACTGTATGAAGACTTAGATCATTCTAGCATATATATTGAACGGGGTATGAAAGTATAGGTAACAGATATGCTGAAATGAGACGTCCTATTTCCCTGCCATCTTTTCCTTCTTTACACTGTGCAGAATGCTGAAAAATCTCAGTGTGAATTAAAAATGTGATTCCTGCATAGGCCTGCCTCTTTTGTGAATTAATGAAATATTGAAATTGTCTGGTGAAGGTTCACCATGGAAACTGTCAGCGTCATTGGGAATTGTGTGGGATTACAAAAAGAATGGAAGAGATATTGATAATTGACATTTCCAGTTATTCATCAGCATAACTAAGGAGCAGCTCAAGGCATAACGTTAGTTAACCAGGACTGAACAGAAAGTAAAATATCATTAATACAGTTTCTTGATGGTTTTAATATCAGTTTAGCCAAGACAAACAAATTGTTCATAGTTGATTAACTCCCTTACCATTCAACACCTCTGAGAAAAAACAGGGGAGAACTATTTATGTATCTGCTTGATAGATAGTAGTATGTCTGTGGGTGTCACTTTGCAAAGACAAGCATATGGCAAGTCTCTTAGAAGATACAGTACTAAGTTTATCCCGCAAAATGCAGCAAATAGAAACAACTTTCAGTTTTTACCCATTTCCTCCAACCACATTTAGGTCAAGGGAAAAAAAGTACAAGTTACTACCCCAGCCAGCTATGCATATGAGAAACAAATAGTTGATTTTTCCCCACTCACTTCTCATCATCCTTTTTATGCTAGATACAGTTCTGTTTGATATGAGTACAAATATAAAAGCAAACACTCCACTTTCGGCTGCTTAAGTCTATGTGCATAGCTTAGTGTTTGTGTTTTGAGGCTATTTATCACTAGAGTAACCTTACATCAGTTAGGAATTACTGGCTCCATCTTCTTTATAGGATATGCAGTAACAAAAATTCAGATATCGACAATGCCTTACCAAACCAATAAATCTGGTGGAAAAAATACTTAGTTCTGACATAGCACTTTTTGCCTCAATAGATCTCAAACCATTTACTATGTTACTATCATTAATGAAGTTTTACAGGTGGGGAAACTGAGGTAAAGAGGCAAAGTGACTTGCCCAAGATCACCCAGCAGGCCAGTGGTAGACCCGCGAGTAAAACAGAGGCCTTCAGAATTCCGGTTGTCTATTCATTAATGTGAGAGAAAACAAAACAGCACCATTACTACCACAAAAGAAATCCTGGGGATTCAGCTAACCTTTTCAAGCCAGGCACACAAACAATAGACTGAAGGTACTGTGGGGAGAGGAGGTATGCGCACAAATGCTCTCAAACAACCTCTGACAGACTCTATGAAAGAATATCGGAAGGTGTATATGCCTTTACTATTATAAGATGAAGTACCTCACTGAACAGACCAGAAATTAAAGTGTTAATAGAAATATCTTCTCCATTTGCTTATCTATGACAGTCACAGCAATGTGCCCAAGTGCCCTTCCCCCTTGCGTCCCCCCTGAATTCCTCAGTCATTGCTGCAGTTCCACACAGCCAGAGCCAACAGACTGCACCATTCATTTATCCAGTGCTGCCGTCACCTCTGGGACATCAGAGTCTGCTGCACAAAAGCAACCGGTTGTCAAGCCTTTGGCTGAGGACATTTCAGAGAGAAAAGCAACATCAAGACCACACAATGGTAACATGATTCATCAAAAAGAATAATTGGGCAGGAGAAGAAAGTGTATATGAAGGGTAGTGACAGGCCAATTATTTTGAATTCATTTCTACCACTTACAATATATGGCCTTAGCTGTTCCCATGTGTCATCAAATGGATTCTATTTTAATTGGCTTTCCATACTGGTTTCTTTAGAGGCTTGAGTGTCACCTTCATTTGATCCTGCATTGATTTTCCCAGAAGTTTCCTCTTTCCATGGCTGCCTTGATCAATTAATGTGCTATAAATAGGTTGGTCAGTCTCTCTTCAGAGTTTTCATTAAATTGCACATGCACTCACTGCCTGAGGTTCCTTGTTGTGGGCTATAGGGGGAGTGTATTAATAGCCATGGTATGAAGATAACCTCAGGTTTTCTAAGGCAAACATGGAAATTTTAAATAATTGCTCAATATTCCTAAACAAAAAGCTTTAAGAAAGAATCAGGGTTGGAAGTATGTTTCAATAGTGCCTAGCCAGTACCCTAAATAAATTTTAAAAACTGTTTAAGAAAATCTACCTCTTAAAAAGGGCACTGGAAGTGTATAGTTAAGGGATTCAGCCAGTTCCCCAATGCCAAATAATTCTCCCCTACTCTCTACCACCATCAGTCATTCTCACTTAGCTTTTGTCTCTGTTCTGAAATGAAAATAAATTATTGGCATATGCAGTTAGCTTCATATTGTGCTTACATGAGCAGTAGAGTTTCTGAAAGGACTTTGGTCCCAGGGTCATTAATTCTATAAGCATTTATAATTTAGCCAGTTGGATAAGACACTTCTTCCCCACCCTATCCCATCAGGCCTCCAATGCACCTCACCTCCATGTCCTACAAGACCCCTGACCCACTCTGTTCGTATCCGTCTGATTTGCCCTCTGGCTCCTTGCACTCTCTTCTTCCCTTCCATGTTCCCTCATGCTCCTGACTCCTCTAACCATACCCCTAAGGGCATGTCTACACCCCATATTGCAGCATACTTTCCAGAATGGGTAGATAAATGCACTAGTTTTGCTCGACCTAGCACACTAAAAATCCCAGTGTGGACAGAGTGGGAGAGGGTAGCAAGGGCAGTCCTGGCTTCAAAAGAGGGTACAAAAGAGCCATCCAGGATGAAGATCCATGAGGATGGAATATATGGGGGCATGAGGTCATTTGCCCTCCAGATTTTTTGGTGCATTCTATAGTCCACTGAGCTGAGTGGGGAGTGGAGGTAGCATTTCCTTCCTCCCCTGAATTCTTCCAGGTACATGCCCCAGGCTTGACTGAGCCCCACAGGAGGGGCATCACACAATTTGAAAACCCTCTATGGGCTGGTCATGTGCCCCCTCTGCCAGAAATTATCTCCTGCCCTCACTATCCACAGTTGGATAATTGGCCCAAAAAATGATAAAGAAATCAGTTGGGGGGTGTAAATATGCATGCTCTCCCTGGTGCTAAAATGTCTGTGGGCAGAGACTCAAGTTAGTTGCATGTGTATGAGTCTGCCTAACCCCCTTGGCTACATCAGCAGCTGCCCAAGGCACCACCAGTGCATCCCCCAGAAAGGCTACTATTTTTAGTACATTAGCTCAGTTAGAGCTAACATGTGTTATTCACCCAGGCTCCTAGCTGCAGTGCAGGTATGCCCCCAGACAGCCCCCTTTCAAGACTGAGGAGCATAACATAGTTTTCAGTGAGTTTTAACAAGGTGGAAAGTTTAAAACATTAGTATCAAATTGTCAGCTACAGATGCCCCAAAATAACTTAAGCTTTTTTAATGGAGCTCACTTTTAAATCATTTTTAACTTGGCAGAGTAATTATTTACCTAAAAATTCAGTCACAGATGAAGTTATCAATTTGCTGAAGACCCACTGAATTATTCCGACAAAACAAGGAGGTTGAATCCCTGCTTTAAAGGAATCCCCTCTTTAGAACTAGAACTCAACCTTACTTGTGGAAGAGCTAAATCCAGAAAGCTAGCTCTGACATAAGCCACAATGAAGAGGCTAGTTCTGCTCCATCACTGGAGTGCCAGAACTGAGCAAGATGCTGGTATAGCCCAATTGTTCTCAGTTCTAGATGGTGGAGATACATTCAGTTGTTTTATCAACTGAAGTTCATTTCAAATTCTACCCTTGGATTTACATACACAGATTCGGAATGTAGAAGCATGTGTTTGAAGGGGAAATTTTGTACATTTCATAGCTCTGTTTAATTCTCAGATCTTTGTCAACAGTGCTCTTTTGGGGTCTTGATTGATAATTGAACATTAGATAATACCCCATTCACCATACTGTGGCTTCAAGTGCAGACTCATTTAATACATGTACACACACTTGTAGACTCCTAACTAGCACTCACTATAGCTAACACTACAAAGCAATCTCCATTAATAGTTTTCACAGGCTTTCCAAAATATTCAACTTTGGGATTGAAATATGTTAGGTGAAAAAATTGTGCAAAGCCTCATTGGCTTTTTTTAAGTTATGGGAGTTTTGAGAAAAAATGTAAAAGACACTTCTCCTACCCTGCATGGCACCAATATTCATATTGAGTCACAGCTGTTTGTTTATTAAATATTTGGATCTAGGCAGAAAAAGAGGGGAAATTAGTTTCTAAACCTTTAGGAGATGTATTATGTCACAAGTCAACTGGGAATGTTTTAAGAAGAGACCATATTTCCCATAACAACAGAGACCCTACAGTTTCCACTACATGTTGCAAATGTGAGGCTTGCACTTCTCTTCTAAAGATTATGGGTTAGTTCCACAATAAGTCACCATGACTCCATTGACTGGGGTGACTGCTGCTGGAATACTCTCTCCAGTTCTAGGGCTCACAATTCAAGAAGGATGATAAACTGGAGAGTGTTCAGAGAAGAGCCAAGAGAAAATTTAAAGGATTAGAAAACCTCCCTTATAGCAATAAACTAAATAGATTGAGCAATTTGAGTCTAACAAAAAGAAGGTAAAAAGGTATTTGATTACAGTCTAAGTAACAACATGGGGGAAAATATTTAATAATGGGCTATTAAATCTAGCAAAGAAATTTATAACATGATCCAATGTCTGAAAGGTGCATCTAGACATATAAAGGACATGCCTACACTGGGGAGTTATTTCAAAATAACTTCCCTTATTTAGATATAACAAGGTGAGCATCTACCTAACCTAAGCCTGTTATTTCGAAATAAGGGGCTGTTATTTCAAAATAATAACTCCTGCTCGTGAAGAGGAATAGCTTATTTCAAAATAGTTATTTCAGAAGTTATTATTTCAAAATAACTTATTTTGAAATAACCTGGTAGCATAGACATAGCCTCAGACTGGAAAGAAGGTATAAATACCAGTCAAGTTAATTAACCATTGGAACAATTTATCAAGGGTCATGGTGGATTTTCCATCACTGACAATTTTTACATCAAGATTGGATGTCTTTCTAAAAGCTATGTTATGGGAATTATTTTGGGGAAGTTTTATGGTCTGTTGTCTGATCTTCTGTAGAACACATGATCACAACAGACCCTTGGAATCTAAGGTTACATCTACACTGCAAGCTTCTTTTGGAATAAGCTATTCCGGAAGATATCTTGCGGAAAAGCTTATTTCAAAATAGAGCATCCACACTACAGGGAAGCCTCAAAATTAATCCGAGGCAGGCTCCCCTAATGTGGATGTGCTATCTCAATTTAGAGCTCCAGGAGGCACTGGGGAGGAATAACTTTAGAATGGCCCTGGTGAGGAGCTATTGCGACATAGCAACAGTGGAGTGTCCACACACAGCCTCTTCCGAAAAAGCTTTTTCAGAAGAGGTGTTATTCCTCATGGAATGAGGTTTACCAATGTCGGAAAAGGCCCTCCGTTATTTTGATTTTCTTTCGAAATAATGCAATTGCTATGTGGACGCTAGTATTGTTTTTCTGGAATAACGGCCGTTATTCCAGAAAAACAATGCAGTGTAGACACACCCTAAGACATCAATGAGGCTACACCAGTTACAGCAGCTGAGTACTGAATCCTCAATATTCTATTCTTCCAAAGATGCAACCATGACAGATGGAAAACTATCTCCAGACAAACAATAAAATCTTGCATTGCTATAATGCTTTCCATCAGAGCATCCCAAGTGTGCTTTGCAAATATTAGTTAAATGACATTGCAGTATGTACTATATGGTAGTAGCTCCTAGCCAAATTTAAATTGGCTTAAACAGGATCACTCATGTGAGCTACTACTTGCTAAGAGACTGTAAACAAGGAGTAAAAACAAATAGTAGTGATTTTAAAGGGAAAGTATACAGCAGGGTACTACAGAATTATATATGCAAAGATAGTGTGTCATAGAAAAGGCAATAAAAGTCCACCCCAATATGATCACAGCTGGATGCTGGGCATCGCAAAAGGGATCATGGTGATCTATTCTAATCTCCTGCATAACACAGGCCATGAAAATTCATCCAGCAATTCCTGCATTGATCGCGATCACTTGTGGTGCAATACTCAGGAGTATAAATTGAAGTAATGGGGTAAAGTTATGGAATAGAAAAATTATAACATAAATAATACCGGGGGGAAACAAAATAATAAGCTGTACTGGCTGTACCTCTAATATCCAGGACTCTCTGGACCAAAGAACCCTGGTAGCAGGATCAGGAGCTGGCTGAGAGTCCAGCAGCCAGGAGACCCAAACGGACTAACGGCTGTGGGGCTGGCAGCAGCTGCGGAGGCAAAGGTTGGGGAGTCCCGGGCAGGCTGGCAGCAGTGGGGCCAGCATTGACCAGGAAGCCCTGACCCTGGGGAGCCCTGACGGTGGCCAAGGAGCCCCGGCCTGGGGAGCCCTGGCCAGGCTGGCAACAGTGTAGCCCATAGCAGCTGGCGAGTCCCAACCAGGGCAGCAGCAGCAGGATCAGTGGTGGCCAGGAAGTCCCAGTTGAGCCAGCAGCAGGGAACCCAGTGGTAGCCAGGAAGCCATGGCTGATGGAGGGGCCAGCAGCAAGGAGCTCTGCTAGACAGGACCAGTAGCTGGGGCTGGTGGTGGGGACTAGGCCGACAGCCCAGACGGAAGCCCAGGAGCTGAGGTCGGTAGCCAGCAGGGGAGCACTGACCTCCTCTGGTCCATCAAACTCCCTGGTTCAGGACTGTTCAGGCCCCAGACCAGGGAGGTCCAATCTGTAGTAAAAAGTGGAATGGTCTCAAGAGACATGGTAGACCTGTACTGGGGACGAGAACTGATCAAGAATTTTCAGATGAATTCAGAGTATTTAATGAGAATATGCCAATTTCAACAGGACTGGTGGATTTCTTAGGTCCACGGTGGAATTTCTGGCCAGGAAGAGAGTGAGCCCACAGGATTATCAATAGCTCAGTGGTTAGGATACTCACCTGAGATAGGGAAGGACCACGTTCAAGTCCCTGAATCAGAAAGAGCAGGAGCTTGACTCTGGGTCTTTCTTGTCTTGGGTGAGAACCCAAAATAGTAGTCTACTTGCTATTCTGGAGATGCTTTCCCAATTTTTCCCCCAGCTCTACTTGTGCTTTCTAAAATCAAGACACAATAAAGATAATGCAGAAAACAATTCTGTATTGGAAGGAAGGTTGACCTGATGACCTACAAAATTGTTTCTATCTCTCTGAGATAGCAAGACCCTAATACATGCATTCACTTAGTATGTGGACAGACAGAAGTTCATTCTAGAGTGCTTTGTAGAGTTGCCAATTACATCCCATGGTATAATCTTTAATTAAACATTAATCTTTGATTCCTGGAGACTCCAGGCCAATCTTGAAGGGTTGGCAACCCTCATGTTTTGTTGATTTGGTAGAGGTTACCTGAGAATTCAGTGACAGAGCTGGAAATACACTAGGGATATGAATGGGTAACTGTTACACAGGAGCAGCTCCTCACAGGCAGAGAGCTGTTCTGCTGGTTCCCAGTCAGCAGCCTCATGAGGGTGAGGGGTCAGAAGAGGTGGTGGGGGAGGACTGCCAACTCTCAGCCCACATGGGCTCACAGGCTGGGAGCTGGCAGCCTCATGCAGGGGAGGTAGGGAGCGCGGTCAGAAGTGGCAGCAGTGAGGATGGGCAGTAAGCTCTCATCCGAACCAGCAGCCCTCCCCCTTCCTCGCTGGCTATCACTTCCAGCCCAGTGGGTTGGAATGCCTCCACACACACACACACACACACACACACACACACACACACAGGCTATGTCTATACTGGCGGGTTCTTGCCCAAGACACGTCCACACTGCCATATGCTTTTGCACAAGAGCATCCATGGCAGTGTGGATGCTCTCTTGTGCAAGAAAGCTCTGATGGCCATTTTAGCCATAGGGCTTTCTTGCACAAGAAATCCTGCCACACATCCACACTGCCCTCTTGCGCAAGAGAGCTTACACTTGTTAGAAAAGAGCATAGATCTTGCACAAGAAGCCCTCTCTTACCACACTTTACTGTAAATCTTCTTGCACAACAGCTGGCGGGCAGTGTGGACGCTCCGTGGAAGAACGGCCATTCTTGCACAAGAACCTGCCAGTGTAGACATAGCCATACAGTCCCATTTAATCAGTTAACTGGTTAAACTTAACACTTAACTAATTAAACAGGATTTTACAATCCTAGAACACAGCCACTGCCCTTCTTTCCCAGCCCTGATCCTGAACTATAAAGGACTTCTTCTTCCAATACCAGCACCTCTCCTGTCCACCTCAATTAAGGGTGGTTTGCTGCCATTATTCATCTTAAGCAATCTCTGCTTTAATTTGTCCAGACAGAGAAATGAAACATGGTTAGAGCTTAACCTTGGCTGGTGAAGAGGTAGTTTTCAAGGGTAAGTAGTGTAAAATGTTTCCAAAATTGGCACTGATTGATAAAATGGGCATTGCTCTCTGGCTGTAAAGCCTGGTGAAGAGCCATGGTAACTGAGGAGTTCCATTGACTGAAACAAGGGAAGGCTATTTTTTCCATAAGTAAAAGGAAATTCCTAGGTAAAATGCTGCTTCCTCTTGAATTCCCTCCACCCCACCTCTTACATCCTACCAGAGCCTCAGAGGAAGTTTGCCCAGCTATGTTTTCTGGAGGTGCAATGAAGGAGCAAACAGTAGATTAGCTGTGACAAGTTACTTAGGAAACTTGTCTCCAAGTTGGTATTGCAGACTCAGCTTATTGCCTCTCATATAAATTGATTCAAGTATCTGCACTTAGCTAGGACAGCTGTGACAATGTTCACCCATCTTTGCTGAGCTACAGATGAGAAAGTATTATTAGCTTCCACCGTTTTAGATAGTGTAATTAAGGACAAGATGGGTTCAACAGTTTGGCTGGGAGGCCCTACAGGTTACACAGGTTACACTAACATGAGTTCTAGCCTTGGCTCTGATTCTTAATTTACTAAGCTCTTTTATTGATACTCAGAGTGAATGCAGGTGACACTGTACATACCCACATTATGGGGGGAGTGGAAAGAGTTGGAGGTGATGTGTGTGGTAGTTACACTGTGAACGGGCCCATCTTGTACCAAACTACTTTGGGAACAACTTAGCCAATACCACTCACCCCTTTGTCAATCTGATACATTCTATTCTATTCTCTCAGGTTGGGGGGAGTGTTTTGTTTTTGCAGGGGTGAGAGGCATGAGAAAAAATAAAAGGAATTTAAAAAATCTGGGAAATTAAGTGCCAAAGTCATCATTTGACACAAATATAAGGTTCCTGGGTGACCATTTATAAAACCCAAGCACTGAAAAGTAAGGATACAAATGGTTAAGTTACTCATAAATCTTATATTGAGTACATAATACATTGCCAAGCCTTTAAATATGCTTATTTCATCACATGCTTGCTGCTGAGCTTACTTTGATGATCATCATCAGAAGCAAAATCCCCACAGAACAGGACACACCAACTCAAAGCAGTACCAGACCCTGCCAGAACAACAGATGTAAAACCTGCAGATGTATCTCCACTACTACAGTACACCTTTTAAGATTCATGATCCTACGTATGCCTATCAATATCTGTGGTGTCCCTCATCCAGTGCATTGAGGGTACATCTACACAGCACACTTATTTTAAAATAAGTTATTTCAGAATTTTTTTTCTGAAATAGCTTATTTCGAAATAGTGCGTCTACACTACAGGGAAGCAAAATTAGTCCAAGGCAGGCTTCCCTAATGTGGATGTGCTACCTCGATTTAGAGCCCCAGGAGGCACTGGGGAGTAATTACTTTGAATGGCCTTGGGGAGGAGCTATTTCAAAATAGCAGCAGTGGAGTGTCCACACTACTGCTATCCCGAAATAGCTATTACGGAATAGGTGTTATTCCTTGTTGAATGAAGTTTACAGATTTTGAAATAAGCCATCCATTATTTCAAAATTATTTCAAAATAACAGAATTGCTGTGTAGACACTCACATTGTTATTTTGAAATAAGGGCAGTTATTTCAAAATAACTGTGCTGTATAGACGCACCTTGAATGAGCCAACAAGTATGTAGGTGAAACCAGGCTATCTCAAATGAAAACACAGGAAAATGACATGAGGCAAACTCGCAATTATATTTTTCACAAAGCAATCGCGCCCTATTTGATCTATCTGACCTTTACCTCAAAGGAAACCTGTACTACAGTTTCAAAATACAAGTCTGGGAGCTTAAATTCATAGTTTTGCTACACACTAAAAATCTAGGTATTAATAAAACCTCTGGATTTATGGCTTATTACAGCAATCTGTAACCCACTAACCCTGCTTTTTGTTCTATAAACCTCTTGTGCCTTGTCTCTAAAAAGAATGGTGGCACTCTGAAAGCTTCTCAGAAATCTGGGGCATTAGTAACAGACCAGAGGAATGAATTGCTGGACAGAGGGTAGATCAGGTGGTGAAAAGTTAGTGACAAATGCCACTTACTACCTGAGTATCACCACCAACTAGGTGACATAGCTGCTTCATTTGTTGTCACAGACCCGGTACACTAATGTTGGCCTATTTTGCAATACAGACTTCCTATATTGTGCTGGGTCACCTGGTCACAAATGTGCAAAGTAATAATTTTTTTCTAACAGAAAAAATAATTAAATAGAAATATCTATAAATAAAAATGTCAAGTAGGCTACGTACTGTAATAAATGGAAACCCAGACTTCAAGTTTGTTACTGAAAAGGCAGGGCTTCTCCTGACTGACTAAATATACTGAATTTCAACATATCTTAAGTTCATTGCTTACATAGGCTATATGTAGCACCTGACATTCAGATCGGTAATTCTGTGGTCTCACTGGCCCATGGAAAACTATTAAAACAACTGTGTCTATAAATGATATGGCCACAACATTAAAGCACTGATAAGGCAAGAGAGCCATATAGACAGACAGAGCATAGGTAATTAATTAACATCATAAAATACATCTGCCAGGAGTCAGCAAAGTGCTATATTATGAGCTGAAATGTATTTATTTGAGTTCACAGTATTAAATCCATGTACCACCTTGACCTCCACCAGCACTACCTCTATTTCCCTTTCATCAAAGCCTAAGAACTCACTCAGCTTCCAGTCCCCTTCTCAGTCCAAAAAAATCTATTAATTTACCCTTCACCAGGCTGGTAGCACACTTTGTCAAAAACAGAACTTAAAAGACCCCCAAACAATCACAGAGTCATTATCAGATCCCACTCCACAGCCCCGTTTCCTGGGTTTCCTTAGCTTGCTACTGGGCCTCCAGGTCATCTCAGCTACTTCTCCCAACCACATGGCTCCATTGCTATTTTCAATTGCCTATTAAATCCGAATCACGGATTCAGCTCCGGTGGGGCTCAGCTATTAGTTAGGGCTGGCTTAGCTCCTGGCTCTCCAGCCGAAGAGTAAGCCATCCTGTTACAATCCAGTAAGACTGTGTGGCAGTATAACAGCAAAATGGGAAGAGGTGTTTAAGGAAGAAGCTCACTGGTGGCCAGTAAAAGCTGAGTTCAGTGATGGAGCAAAGGCAGGGGACAACTTTACAACAGTCAGTGTCTTTGGAGCCCTGAGGAGGCAAAGACTGACTGGTTGGCTAAGGGAGCAGCAGCACCATGGAGAGCTCTGTGTGGGGAGCTACTGCGGACTGATGGCCTGAGAAATAAGCCCTAAGGTAAGAGCAAGGAAGCTGTCTCCAGGAGGGAAAGCCCTGGAGGCACCACTCTCGAGGAACGCTAAGGCTACGTCTACACTGCTCCTCTCTTGCGCAAAAGCCTATGCAAATGAAGCGCAGGTTAGCATATTGTCACACTTCATTTGCATAATTAATTAGGGCCGTTTTTGCTCAAGAGGCTTTTGCACAAGAGCCGTTCTTCCTCATTTTTTCAGGAAGAACAGCTCTTGCACAAGACAGGGTTTTGCACAAAAAGGAGCAGCCTACACAGCTCCTTTTTGCTCAAAAGCCTCTTGCGCAAAAACGGCCCCTGATTAATTTTGCAAATGAAGCATGGCAATATGCTAATCCGTGCTTCATTTGCATAGGGTTTTGTGCAAGAGAGGTGCAGTATAGACATAGCCTAACAGAGGGCACCGAGATGGGCCCCTGTTAAGTGTATACCCCAGAAGGAGTTATATTTCACACAGGAGTATTACTCAGCCAGACGGCTGAATAGCCAAAAAAGAGCTGATCGCCTGAGGCAGTGCAGAAATCCACACTCAGCCAGATGGGGCTGCTTGTGGGATGTGAGTGCCATAGCATGTTGAATGGACATGAGGAGGCTAAATTGCAATAGCTAAGATCAGAGAGGAGGTTCCAGCAGGTGAGCTTCGAGCTAGTGTTTGAATGAAAGCTCCTGCCTGCCCCCCTGCCTCTCTAGCAGAGGCAGCAGCACAAAGGGGGCAGGGGTCAGGAGGATCCAGTATTCAAGGGGAGCTGTCTTGAAGCCAGCTTCCCACAGACAGCAGCTCCCGCCTCCTCCCCTTGCTGCCGCTGATACAGAGGCAGCAACGGGGGAGGGGGAGAATGCATGTAATTGACAGGATTAACTGATAAACCCAAGCTTATCGATTAATCATGTAGTCATCTACAAGTTGACACCCTTAGGCTGGTACCACTGGCTATACCTCAAGCTGCCAGATGCTTCCCATTGATAAAGCACTGTTTTGGTTGCTTATAACTTTAACAATCTTTAACTATGTATGGGTTTTAGGATGAAATTTTCAACCCTGGGTGTCTGCCTCAGGATGAATTTTTGGGGGGAAATTTCAAGCAAAATGTTTCAACCATTTCCAAGAATAAGGCTGAAGAAAAATATGTTAGGTTAGGTCCATCAATGGCTATGGTCCTGCTATTAGTCAGGATGGGTAGGAATGGTGTCCCTAGCCTCTGTTTCTCTGGAGGTGGGTGACAGGGGAGGGATCACGTGAGGATTACCTGTTGTGTCCCCTCCCTCTGAGGCATCTGGTATTGGCCACTGCCGGCAGAAAGGATACTGGACTGGATGGACCTTTGGTCTGACCCAGTATGGCTGATCTTATGTTCTTATGCTGTTAAACACATTTTAAAAAATCCTCTGTCCTTTATTCTGAAAATCTCTTGTGCCCCCTAGGGATGTAAGCAAGTAGTCAACTACCTGATAATCCTAAACTTATTGGGTAGTCGAGTAGATTACTCAACTACTCACTCTCCCCCCCCCCCCCCACACATACATGCTGTATCAGAGGCAGCAAGGGGGGAACAGGAGCTTAAAAGCCAGTTCCCCCCTTCCCCAGCACCAGCTCCACAGTGCTGCCTGCCCCCATGCGACTGCTAAAAGATTTAGTATTCAATAAGGTGTTGGCCAAGTCTTTCCCTACAATTTCAGCTCTGGAACACTGGGCTGTGCCTGGCCTAGGTTCTGGGAATCTGAGAGCAGGAAACCTGTATCTCCAGTGCTCTCAATGACCCTCCTGTTGGGCCCAGGCAGTGTGGAGAAGGAAGCTGATTTAAACACAGAGGGGACAAGAGCCAGACCTGGACCCATGACAGGAGTAGATTGGGACAAGGAACTAGTGGAAGGGTGTGACATGTGGGGAAAGGGAAACTGGGACTGGGAGCTGGGGTGAGGAGAAAGAATGGGAGTGGCTGGGCAAGGGGAAAGAAGGAGACTGGGAGCCAGAGGACTGTGAATGACTGGGCAATGAGAGGGGGAAACAGGGAGGGTAATGGGGAAAGCTGGGAGCCAGTAGGTGAGGAGGCAGACTGAGATCACTGGAGGGGAGTCTGAGGATAAGGTGCTAGAGGTCTGGTGGGAGAAGGGAACTGGGGAAATGGCTGGGCAAGGAGACTAGGATTGGGATAAGAAGGCTGGGATGGAAAGGAGACATGACTGGGACAAGGACATATTGGAGCAGACAAAGCAGAAGCAGCTGGGTTTGGAGGGAGAGGGATTGGGCAGAAGAGTCTGTGACCACTAGAGCACGCTCCCCTGGATAGAGCCCTGAATCTCAGCATTCTCCTGTCATCAGCAAATATGAAATCCATTTTGAAGCGTCCCTGCCCCCTGTAGTGCTGGTCCACATGTAGGATGACAACCTACTACTATGATCAGTTACTCCATTAGCTCAAGTGGAAGGGGTATGTGTGGTGAATGTAAAGGTTCCAACCTTGTTTATGATCAATAAGGGTGCCCTTATAATGTTATGTGATGGAGTTCCTAGGGTTTTTTCAGTTTGTTATTTTAAAACCTTGGAAATTTCACTAAAATATAAAAACAATTATTCATGTTGCAAAGTCAAGTATTCGGAAGTTACAAAATATTAGAATTCAGCTGAATGTTAAAATGTTATTGTCATGATCATGAGGGTTAGCCAGCACCCTGGGGACTAAGGGGTTAACTATGTCCCTTACCTAAACCAGGTGTCAGGCAGCCAATAGAAATGTAGGTAGGAATTTCAAACTGGGACAAAGGAATTTTGGGGGGTTTCCCTCCTTTGTCTCTGGGCAGTTTCTCTCCAGCTATTGAAAGGGACAGGATGTCTCCCTCTAAGAAAATACTCTTCACAGTCTGTAAGTAGGATAAAGTTTAGATAAATCTGTTAGGTTTTATTGTTTTATGGTTTGGAAAATGGGATCTAGTGTCTGTGCATTTAAAAATGAGTTTTGCTCTCCTTTGTAACTAAGTTCCTGGCCCATGGTACATTTCTCCTCCATGAGTATATTATTTTGTTACTGTTCCATCTAGTCATTATGCTTGCAACAGGAATATTGTGGTGATAATAAAAGTTCTTTCTCTTTTCTATTAACCTAGTTTTGGTTAATTTTTGTGTCCTGGTTTGTACTTTAGGGGTGAGATTTCCCAAGTAGTCTCTCCCTGGTTGTTTTATTAATATTTGGGTGGTGGCAGCGCTGTTTTATTCCCAAAATCTAGGTTGTTAAGATTTGGGGGGGGAAGTTTTATACCAAAGCCTGGTAGATAAGATTTTGGGGTACTTTTTGCTGGCCTCCACTTCTGCATTTATCGTGCCAGAATGGGGAAGGAGCCATGACAGTTGTAAAAAAAATCAAGTCCTAAGCATGTTAAATTGGGCATTTCTGACCTTAATCTCTTTGCCTCGGTTTCCCATCTGTAAAATGGGGCTGGTGTCCACCTGTCGCTTCCTCTACTTTTGTGAAGATTTGTGCAGATAAATTCATTAATATTTGTGAAGCACTCATACTATAGCGATAAGCACCATGGAAAAGCCTCTCTTTGACTAATGTGCAGTAAATAAGGCATGGGGCCATATATTGAATAACAAAGAAAAAACTGATTATTGAATAGCTACTCATTCAGAGAGCACCATTCAGTTGTGTACTGAATAAGGCAGTGGGCCTACACAAAAATAGTATGTGATCACGTAATGAAAGGCTGTTTCATAATGCATACGTCCAAGGGGACTGAATTAACATTGCATGGGCAATCTTCATTTTGGCATTCCCTAACTTTTGAGTCTTTGATGTATTTCTGTATTATACACACACAAACTAAGCGGTGAGAGTGTGGCCAGGAATACATTTGGAGAACTTATCTTGACTAAATTGATACAACTATGTCACTCAAGAGTGTGAAAAATCCACATCCCTGAGCGGTGTAGTTATAGGATCTATTCCCCATTCCCGCTCCCAATGTAGACAGCACTATTGACCGGAGGACTTCTCCTGTTGACACAGCTGCCATAGAGATGAATTAACTATGCTGACAGGAGAAGCTTTCCTATGTACCTAGTAGCATCTTCACTGAAGCACTGCAGCTGTGCCACTGCAGTGTTTTCAGTGTAAACCTGCCCTTAGTCAAAGATGAGCCCCAGATTATGGCTCTGAGTGATTGGGATGTGGATGATGTCCACTGTCATGGAGGGAAATTGTGATCTCTCTAGGCTCCAGATTGTGCCACAGTGGCCCACATCTTTGTCACCTATGAGCTGGATGACTGAAATAAACTCTGCATGGTGTCACATTTAAAATTATTGAAAAAGTTCATTTAGTGGTAAATGAGGCTCCCTGCTTGTTAGACAGTGCTTCTGACAGCAAGTGCATTTCCCCTACATTCTCATCATAATTTGCTTCTAATTTACTTATGGGCACTATTTTAGTCATTTGTCTTAAACCTACAAAGCCCCTCTCCTTGTTGGATATCCCAGCAGTCAAGCTTAGCTGAGGCACTTGCATTAACAACTAGATTTAAAACAAAAGAGAGGTATGGAGAGGGGTGATGTAATCAACCCTGGAACTCCCTTTCCTCCCTCACTGACCAGGTTAAGACCTAAGGGCTGTGTCTACATTGGCACCCCTTTCCGAAAAAGGGATGCTAATGAGACGCTTCGGAATTGCAAATCCGCGGGGGATAAACCCTCTTCTGGAAGATCTCAAAAGTAGGAATAAGGGAAAGGGTTTATTTTCCGCAAGATCGCGTCTAGACTGGCGCTTTTCTCCAGCAAAACCCCGAGCCGGAAAAAAGCGGCAGCCATGTAAATGCAAATGCCGCGGGGGATATTTAAATCCCAGCATTTGTAGCGTCTCATTAGCATCCCTTTTTCGGAAAGGGGTGCCAATGTAGACACAGCCAATTTGTTTACTTTCATGTCACAGTGCGAAGTTCATTTGTTCTTCTGTGTGTTGGTAGGAAGTACAGGTTAAACCTCTGTAGTCCAGCACCCTCAGGATCTGACCGGTGCCAAACCAGGGGAGGTCAATATTGTCTAGTAGCATTATCAACATTTCCACTGCTTACTGGGCTCTTAGAAGACATTTAGGAGTAAATTAGAGCTAAATAACTGAGAATCAGGACTGCTGGCTGTAAAGTAACTTTATAGGATTGTGGGAAACTTGGCCACACTTAGGATAAGAGGACACCTGGCTAACCAAACTCATGATGAACCATAGATATTGCCAGACCAGAGTGCCAGACTAACAAGGTTCAACTTGTACTATATTTGGATAAGGGGCTGATATGAAAGTTCTAGTTTGGGTTGGTTGGGAGGATTTTAGATTTTGGATACTGGTTACAATTTGCATCTTCATAAAACTTTGTACATGCCATGCTCTAGACTGATGTTTTAATAAAGTCAAAATCCTTCACCTCACACCCTCTGATTATCACAGAGTCATAGGGTACATCTGCACTACAGGACAAAGTCGAATTAAGCTACGCAACTTCAGCTATGACTGCGTAGCTGAAGTCAAAGTAGATTAACTCATCTTTTGGTGCTGTCTACACAGCAGGAAGTCGAAGGAAGAACACTCTTCCTTTGACTTCCCTTAGTCCTCATAAAAACAGGGTTACCAGCATCGAATGGAGTGCTCCTCTTACTTTGAATCAGCAGTCTGATCTAAACTGCTCATTCAAACCCTAGAAGATGGACAGCAGCAGCTTCAATCTTCCTCTGTAGTGCAGACGTACCCCCAGAGTTTATGTCCCGAAGGGACTACTAGATCACATAGTCTGACCTCCCTGTGTAGCACAACCCACCATCCAACACCTGCACACCAAACCCATTGTGTAACACTGGTCTTCTCACCGTCCCCTTCCATAATCAGGCTATTATCCTAGCAGCCTCACTGACTTGACAGCATCTGAGAAAGGAGGGAGTATATTTCTCCACCTCTCGTCAATTCTTAGCTGAAAATATGTCTTCTGTTGTGCATTTGGCTCTCAAATAGTAGGAGGGAGTGAGGCATCCTTATTTAACTGGGAATTATTATTTATCTCCATAAAGTGCTTTGGGATGCAGTCTGCATGATGACAAAGTGTAAAACAAAGCTGTCATGGATGCAACTACTATTATCTGCTAAACAGCAATAAAATGTTAGAAGGCATTTCTGTTGTCTCAGATTTAAGAACCCCATAAATCAGCTAATTGCTTATTGTCTTAAAGTGCTCTTGCCACCCCCAATAACTTTGCATTTTTGAAAGCTCTTTTATAATTAATCCCAAATCTACTTCTTTTATTTAATAGTAAATCAAATCTGCAATATCAATTTTAAATGAATTTTAAACTGATTTTTTATCTCTGTAATGCTGCTCTGACTGAAAGCAGAGCTTTTCTGGGCTCCCAATGATGATAAAGAGGCCAGGAGTAAACAGCAGCTATGGCCAGTCCCTGCTCTCCACCTCAACCCATCTCCCCTCTGCTCTAAGTTCCAGCCAGGGGAGGGGTCACTGAACCTGAGCCATAGCAGGAAATGTAGTACAACATGGGGGGATGGGGATGGACACTTCTCTTTAAATAAGAGGTGGCAGAAGCTCACTAAGTTTGACTTCCTGCTTGAGTAGTGTCTTTGTTAGCACCAGTTCCAGTGCTTCAAAGAGCAAGCAGCCCCCCCTCTTCCTTTGTCCTTTTCCCTATAGGTAGTTCTAGAGTGGGGAGGAGGAGCCTAGGTATGGAAGGGGAACTTGATCAAGGCCTCTGTGACCAGTTTCTGTGGCAGTTGAGGTCCAAATAAGTGGGGGGCCTGAAGTGAGCAATTGGTCATTCACCCCATTTTTTCAAAAAAATTTTACCTGCATCTAGACTGCTACCACATTCTTTCAAACATAAACCGAAAGAATGCGGAAGTTTTTTCGACCACGGTAAACCTCGTTTTACAAGGAAGAATGCCTTTTTTCCAAAGTGCTCTTCCGAAAAAAGGGGCTATGTAATGCAAACTGTGCTTTTTCGAAAGAGAGCATCCAGACTGTCTGGGTGCTCTCTTTGAAAAAGTGGCTTGCTTTTTCAAAAGTACTGGTTGTAGTCTAGATGCTCTTTTTCAAAAGAGGCTTGCAGTCTAGCCAGTGGGGTTTGATGGGGGCCAAACTAATCCCTGTTGGTAGGAGGATGGTGGGAAAAGTCCTTCGAGAGGGATGACATGACACCTTTTACTTCTGGTCATGTGTCCATCTTGCCCTGAGCGTGTTACCTCCAGAGGCCTGGTTAACGGGGGTCAGGGTGTGTGGCTAATGGGGGTCAGGGCGTGGTTAATGGGGGTCAGGGGATGTGGTTAATGGGGGTCAGGGCGTGGTTAACGGGTCAGGAGGTGTGGCTAATGGGGCACCACCAAAAATCATACAAACCTGCCGCCCCTGCTGGGCGCGCTGCAGGAGGGAGCATTGGCCCCGGCGGAGGAGTGCGTCGGCTGCCTGGTGTGAGGTGTGAGTTTAGCGCATGGTTTTCCTGCACCGCGGGAGTGGGGGAGGGGTTGGTGGGGGAATTTTTGTGTGCCTTTTTTTTTTTCTCAACCAAAATTGCTGCGGGGCCCCATCGAAATTGTTCGAATTGGGCCCCACACTTCCTAAAGCCGGCCCTGCCCATTGCATCCCCTTCTCAGCTCAGAACCTCCCGCATTTCCTCTGCTCTGCACCCTGCAACATCCACCAGTTCAGGTACACACCCGTGAGACTGAGAGCCCCTCCACTTCCTACTTCCCCTAGCTAAGCACCACCTCCACCATCTGTGCAAACTCTTCCCACCAACCTCCCTAAGCTCAGAATCACTCGCACATACACACACATACAACCCTCCAGGTTCAGAAACTGCATTCTCGGATTTGGAACTCACTCCTGTCTGCTATCCAATCAGAAGTCCTCCTAAACACAACTAAACTTGTTCTTGGGTCTGGCTAGCAGGAACAAGTTGGCAGGAAGCATCTGCACATAATCTAAATAGCCACGTAGAAATCTGTATTGTCTGTTCTTTGTTTTTTCTATGTGAAGAGGCCAGAAGTTGTAAGGAGCATTGTGCAAATATTCCTATACTCTATAGGTGTGGAGCTAGCCCCATTAATGTCTTCATTCCTGGTCCTGTGCCTGTAATGCCTGCAATCTATAGGGCTTGTCTACACAGTGTAGACATGAGCACCAGCAGGCTATGCATTCTGAAGAGAAACAATGTGTTGCACACCATCTAGCCTGTGCTGAAACAGCTGTCATGAACTAAATGTTCTCTGGTGCATGTTAAAGAAATATTATTAATGCATATTAGGAAATATTTAATATAAGCCAACAGAGTCTACACAAGAAAGCTATCGCACAAAACACTGCTGTGCTTTTAAAATGCATACTGCATCAGCACTTATTATTGTACCATATAGACAAGCCCTATGTGTTTCGAGGTCAGTATGTGGCAACTACATGCACAGCAGCTTAATGGCAGGGGTGGGCAATAAGCAGCCTGCAGGTTGAGCACAGTTTGCCAGGATTAGCTCCCGGCAAGTCACCAGAGAGCATCCACAGGTACGGCCACTCACATCTCCCAGTGGCCATGGTTCACTATTCCCAATCAATGAGAGCTGTGAGAAGTGGTGCAGGTCAAACCAGTGCTTCCTACAACTCCTATTGGCCAGGAATGGCCGGCTACAGCCAACGGGAGCTGCAAGCGGCTCTGCCTGCAGATGTGCAGGTAAATAAAGAATCCGGTGACCTGCCAGGGACTAACCCTGGTGAACCGCTTCCAGCCTGTGGGCCACTTATTGCTCATCCTAAAAAGAGCTCTTTAACCATAACAAGAGCCCCCTAGTGGCAACAGAGGTGCTACTGTGTGTGCACTGCAGTACATTATATTATATTAGTCATATTACATGTTTCTGACACTGTGAGTTGGGCGTAGCCCACTAGCTCCTAATGACCAGCTACCCTGATCCAACAAAACACTTTTAATTTATGTGACTACTCATCTGACTGAAATTAAACAAGTGCTTAAGTACTTTGCTTCACTGGGACCAAAGACATGATCCTGAGTCTTCTCCTTAGCAGTGCTATGTTTGTCTCCCATTTGAACTCAGCATGATTAGCGCGACTTCCAGAGCAATGCTGGACTCAAGAGCATATCTGCTCCCCACAGTCACTGGGGTGTGGACTTTAGGGTGTGAAATGCTCTTGCCTGCATGCCAAAAGTGCTTCCTCCTGACCCCACTGCAACCCAGCGAGACTCTATTGTCAGTCCAAAGTGAGGACAGGGCCACTGAACTCTAAATGCAGTTAGAATATTAAATAGCAAGTTGGATTTATTTTTTTAATTGAAAAATTCATTTTGGGATTAATCACAATAATATCAATAGCTGGGAGGGTCAGAAAATCCATAATGCTCATGCTTTAGTATATGCGGCATTTCACGGTTTTCTAATCATGAAAGCCAAACCAAATGGGAATTTAATATGCACCATAAATGTTGAATTTACTTGATTCAGGGGGTATTTGAGTATCATCAAGTTCAATTGACACTACTTCCTTCCTCCAGTTCCCCCGACACAAGGCAAATTTTGAACTCCCCAAATAGTAAACTTCAGTGAGCAGCCATCTTGAGTTCTGTGAAATCTTGGAAGCCAATTCATCTTCTCTGATTAAACAGAGGGTGATTACTAAGATAACAAATAGGGTGCCTCTGTCACTCTTGTACCCTTCTAGTACCTCCTGATAAAACATTTGGAATCTGTCTCACATGCAGTCAGTCTTGTTTTGCCACAAGTCTTCTCCAGAATGTGAAAAAAACCTGTCACTGGCAGGGAGGATAACATTTTAAACAAGAAATAAGTCAGCGATCTGTGAAAGAATAAGTAACCAAGCTCTTGTACTGGCCAATTTTAGGCTTTCTGCACTGGTGCTGACCTCCCCTAGTTTCTCTTCTTTGACCAAGTGACTTTTTTATTCCTCCCACTTCTTTTCAGCTCCCTTGAGGGGAAAACTCCAGTACTTTCTCTGCAACGCTAGGCAGGCTTATCCCCAGCGTAATAGGTCCCACTTCCAATTAGGTTTGAGGCTATGTCTACACTACATAATTATGTTGACCTATCTTACAACAGATTCATCCACCACAGTTATTAAATCACTTTAATAGATTGGTGGTAACAGGAATTATAAAAGCTCATGCTTCAGGGCCTAGGTCAATCTCTAACTATGGGATTTGGAATCAAATCATAACAGGGGACAGGTTATCCTACATTTGACATATGAGGAATTTCTTGAATCTTCTTCTGAGGCATCTGGTATGTGATAGAGCCCCACTGATGTAAATGGGAGCTTTACCATTGACTTCAGTGGGCGCAGGATCAAGCCCCTGGCCACTGTTGAAGACTGGATACTAGACCTTATAAAATGGGCCTTTTGTTAGAAGATCTTGGTGTCCTCTCAGGCCATGGGTAAATCACACCACTGGATTTCACTCAGCCCCAGAAACAAACAGCCTATCATTCAAAAATAATATGAAATTTTAAGATACAACACAATAGCTTGCTACATCATCAGTCATATTTTCAGATACATTTACCTTTAGCAGAAAGTTTCTCAGCTGTCCTCAGGGTAACAACCTCTGACTAATGTCTGAAAGGACCATTTCAAATGCTGACTGATATTGCAAAAGTAAAAATTCCATGCAACATTGAAAGTTTCCAAAAACAAGAGGAGAAAACCACACAAATAAAACACATACCATGCCCTTCATCTGCCATATACTTTGTGCCACTGGGTCACTTTATGTGATTTCTGTCCAAAGTATACCAACACAACCTGCAACTTTGCTCTTTGCCCTCAGCCCAGCTTACACACTGATGGTTCATTTTAGCACACTCTTTCCAATATGGGGCTTGGCTGTCCTCACTTCCACCAATACAAATCCAGAGTAATTCCTGTCAAATCCATGGAGCTCCACCAGAGTAAGTGAGAGAACTGAAATCACACTGTTAGCTCAAACCACTCACCTATGTTGTGGTAGACTGATAGGGTTGCTAGATAGTTGAAACAAAAATACCGCACCGCCCCCCCTCCAAAAAAAACACCGGGAACGGGAGGAGACCAAAGTTGTTGAGGAAAAAAAAAAAAAGACTCCAAGGACTTATTAAGCCGAAAAAAGAAATTTTAAAATAAAACAGCATGTCCCCTTTACGTGCAGGGATAGGAACAGTGGAGCAGTTGAGCACTAAGACCTGGGGGAAAGCATTGCTTCCCCTAGGTCTTTTGGCCGGCAGCCATTTTGTGCCGGCAGCCTTGGGGAACCAGGTAAGCACGGGGGCTGGGGTCGGGGGCTGTGGGTGTTGGGGGCCGAGAGGGGAGCTTGGGGGAGGGGAGGCCAGGTGCTGAGTGTTTGTAGGGTTGCCAGGTGCCCGGCATTTTCACCTCCTGGCTGGGAAAAAATTCAGAAAATACCGGACATTTTAGGTGTCCAGTATTCTCTGAATTTTTTTTACCGGACAGGAGCCGAAAATACCGGACTGTCCAGGTGAATACCGGACACCTGGCAACCCTATAGACTGAGTACCAGCTAAGGCATTTCAAGAGTTAGATCAAAGCTTGACCCTAGCACTGCACTATTCCTGCATAAGGTGTAAATGTCCCTATTTTAAAGAAATGCACCTCGTTAGTTTGTACGTAATACGCAGGTTTTCACCCTGGAGCCCAGGAAATAGAGTAAGGGATAAAAAAGGGAATCTTACCTGAAGACCCTCTATGGCTAATCTCAGCATGCTTGGTGTGAGCTTGGAGGCCTGCTTGAAGGTGAAGTTGCTCCAGTCTATAATCAAAACAAATCCATTCACTTGAAGTTCAGGGTCTTCAATCATGGCTTCTAAAGAAAGAAGTATGGCACGCAAAATATCCACCAGTGTGTACCTGTTGATAACAGAGGGTGGGCTGAGTTAGGGTAACCAAAAAGGAATTATGTGGGCATGCAAACATCAGTTTTGAAAATTTCTAACCATTTCTTTTTATGTTATTTACAAAACATGTCAAACAAAGGATGGATTTTGATTTTATATCTGCTGTATAGGTACCCTCAGATAAAGAAATATGAACAGCAAAAATATCAACTGCCATAAGCATATGTCAAATTTCCTATAGAGAGTGACAACCTTCTGAGCTGCCTACTTATTTCCCCAATTATCAAATGCATATACTGTAATATCCATGCAACTTCTATTGTTTTAAGATCAAAATTGCATGGAAAACTACTGTAGTCTGGCACTAGAAACATGCTCCCAAAGTTCCTGGGCATAATTTCTAAAAGTGGAGAACACGAGTCCCCAGTCTTCAACTGCAAACAAAAGGACATTTCAACACACCTCTCTCTCTCTCTCTTTCGCACACTGTAGAATTTTCAAAGCACAACAAAAGAGTCTCTTCATGAAAACAAAAATAAAAGAAACACATCACTGCTTTGGAACATCTCTGGTTAAAGGCAATGTCAGCCTATTAAGATTTAATTAATTGCCTTCTGAATACTTTTTACCCACTAGCAAGGCAGTTTCAATACTCAATTCAGAATCTACTGTTCATTTTCTTCTGCTACAGTCCACATTAAATTTGTGTACAGAGAGATGGTAAAACAGGTGCATGTAGGAAATAAAATATAAATAGTATATAATGTATATTTACAAACACATGAATGTAAAGATTCCTATATAAGCAAACATGCAACAGAAACTATAATTCCATGATGGTCTCGCTACTTCACTTTGGTCTCTCTGAGGCTATGTCTACACTACAGAGTTCTGTCAGAAAAACATCCGTTTTTCTGACAAAACTTGAGGCACGTCCACACTGCAATTGCATTCTTCCACAAGAAAATCAAAAGAACAGAGGGGGGTTTTCTGGCATAGGTAATTCTCATTCTACAAGGAAGAAGCCTTTTTGCAAAAGAGCTCTTTCACAAAAAGGCATGTGTGGACAGGAAAGAGGGAGTTCTTTCAGAAGAGGAAAGAGGAAAAAGCACAGGTGCCCTGATGGCCACTCCATCTATAGCAATCACAGTTTACATGCGAGAGAGCGTCCATTCAGTCTGGACGCTCTCTTTTGAAAAAGCAGATTGCTTTTTCGATGCACTTTTGCAGTGTGGATGCTCTCTTTCGGAAGAAGTTTTTTCAGAAGATCTCTTCTGAAAAAAGCTTCTTCCTAAAGAAGCCTGTAGTCTAGACGTAGCCTGAATCATAGCCCAGTATGGCCTACAAAAACTATGGACTTTCCAAACCAGGCTGCTAAGAGGCTTTTCCTTATTCCAAGGAGGTTCTTTTCTTGTAATTATTCTGCCAGCTGAACAGTACTGGTAAAGGCCCCACATTTGGAAAGAGATCTGCTAGCAAACCAAAAAAAACAACAACAAAACTGGGGAAGAAATTCAATTATTATTTATTATTTCATTTTGTAATCTTTCAAGTTATTTTGTCAAGATAAATTTGACTCTCAATGTTAAAACTTCCCCCTTTTTCCCCACTGCTAAAATGCGGGCATGATAGTAAGAGAAAGTGGGGGGGAGGAACCTTATCGCTCTCATTTTGTTACTTTCTCCTCCTTTACTTGCACTGGAAATTTTAAAGGGGGAAAAGTAGAATTGCCTTATAATTTCCAAATGAAAGCTTACAAAAGGGTGACATTTTTAAATTTTTATGTGTCACAAATTTTCATTTTTATTTTTATTTTTGATGAAAAGTTTTGATAAAGTGAAATTTTCCATGAAAAAAGTCAATCTTTAAAACTCCATTTTTAATTTAAAATGTTAAAAAATATTTTGAACAGCTGTACATGGACCCTTACATGTCCTACTGGAGTCAGTGGGGATCGATATGAGTGTAGGAGTTGACTACAGTAGATCCCTTTCAAGGACTAAGGCTTCCAGCTTTCCACAGCCACTTGTAGCTGGCCACTTTCCAGAAACAATATGATAAGACTCCACCCAGTCTATCTGCAATATATGACTTTCAGTCAAAAAAGAAACATTTACAAATCAAAAAGGAACCTGAGCTGTCAGCTCCATCTCAAAGCTCAACCTGAGGAAGAAAAAGAGTCGCCAGCTCAAAGAGTTCTCTCCTACTTAAGGTGTGTGTACAATAGGAAACTTTGTGGGCATTCTTTAGCTCCAGTATAAAACAGAGTAGCTCATGCACCAAGTTTTTACAGACATTTCTTCTGGACACATTAATCTGTCTCCACTATGGGACAAGGTCAAATTAAGATATGCAACTTCAGCTACATTAATTGCATAGCTGAAGTCAAAGTAGCTTAACTCGACTTTTGGCACTGTCCACACTTACAGGAAGTCAAAGGGAGAACACTGGTCCTTCAACTTCCCTTACTCCTCGTGGAAGCAGGACTACCAGCATCAACTGGAGAGCCCCTCGCAGTTCGAATTAGCTGTCTTAACTAGACCCAATCATTCAAACCCTGGAATATTAACAGTAGCAGCTTCGATCTTCTCTGTAGTGCAGACGTACCCTTGCAGAGCCAGCCTGGTGGGGGCCTAGAATGACACATACATGCTGCTTGCTGGATAAGGCCCTTAAGTAATCATAATACTGCAAGTGAAATCCTGACCCCCATTGAAAACAATGACAAATTCCCATTGACTTCAATGGAGCCAGGATTTTCCCCATTGTGTTGAAGGAGTTGTGATTCTTCAGGGCTAGATTCTGATATCCTTACTCATATTCTGTAGTGTCTGCTTCCACAAAAAAGTCCCATTAAGGTCGTACTCAATGTGATTATAAGTCTCAGAATTTGGCCTGTAACATAATTTCATGGTTCTCAGCTGAAAAAGCCAAGAATTTCTTTTTCTAATGAAGCAGATCAAAAGGACAATGACTGAACTACCAGCAAAGGCTTTCACTTGTTAACAGGAGAAGACATCCAATGTATCCATTAAATAAACAAAAACAAGTTAGAACCATTCAGAGATCTGTCCATGTTACAAAAAAAACACCTAAAGGAAATTAGCTGAAAATAGAAGATAAAATACCTTAGATTAGCATTTTGGTTCTGTACTTTTTGTCTTGATTTTGCTGTACTGTTTAATCCAGCTATATTGCTAAAACCACAAATGAAAGAAAAGTCCATTATAGACAGCACTTAATTTTTTATGTGACTGAGCCCTGGCACTTTTAGGCTTGGCAGTTGATGGCTCCAGCACACATGGGCTTCACAGCCAGCAGCTGTGGCTCTCTGGCCACCCAGCTCTGAAGACAGCACCACTACCAGCAGCTGTGCAGAAGGGTGGCAACACCACACCATGCTGCCTTTACTTCTGCACTGCTGCTGGCAGCAGTGCTGCCTTCATATCTGAGTGCCCAGGCTGAATCCCAGCACCTCTTTCACTACAAATTAGGTTCTGATTATAGGCCATTTAACACAGCTATTACTTTGAGCGAATGCTGAGGCTATGCAGAAATCTAAACCCAATGTGATAGAAGAAATCTTAGGTGATGCAAATTGCACATTGTGTAAGGTAAAAGCAGTAAAGCTCTAGCAAATGAAATATGATTAAAGGTGCAATATTACAGTCTTAATATAGCCCAGAGTTATTTGCATAAAGACTCACCTTTAATCTGCTCTATACAATACATGGAACCTATGTAAACTGAAGTCCCTTCACAGGCTTTTGACAGTCTGCATTACCATGTCCTGCTACATGATACACCATAGCACATGCTCCATTTTCACCTGGACATGTAGGACTTGAGCCTGTGTGTATGTTTGGTAGAAAATTACTTGCTGCTGATACATGCAATTAAAAAAAAATCTGGATGCCAGGCTAATGTATAGTTGTGCAGTCACATCTCAGTAACCAACAACAAATAAAAGTCCCATGCAGCAGTATCCTATTTTTTCATGGGTTCTAACAATATAGTAGTGCTGCTGAACATTGTCCAGAGACTTACTGGGAAATGTAAGCAGAAGGTAAGGCTGGATGAATACTTTGCAGTTGTTAGTCAAGTCATTTGATAAATAGCCTTTTTTCAGTTTCCAGACACCTCAAAAGCTGGTCAAATATGGTCTTCAATCCATAATGACAATATTTGTTGAATAATTTACCTGGCCAGATCTAGAAGATATATTATGAAGTAACCACTAATTGAGATTGCAACATTCTTTTTTAAACAAAAACTATTTTGAATCCCCTCCAAATCTGAACAGCTGAAAAACTTTCATGCCAATTTGGGAGCCAGGGTAGAATGTGTGGTGTAACTCTGTGCATTTGATCAAGCAGTTCCTGAGACAGAGCCCTCCAAAATGAGATGGTAAGTGTTGCTAGCCTAAAATGTGTGTTTCTCATGACATATTTCTTCTGATGCTCTTTCCCTCTACTCCCATTTTCCCTCCTTTTGGCTATGTCTACACTACAGAGGTTTTTTTGGGGAAAACGGCCATTTTTCAAAAAAAACTTTACTGATGTCCACTCTGCAATCGTGTTCTTTCAAAAAAAAATCGAAAGAACAGAGGGGTTTTTCCGACATTAGTAAACCTCTTTCTATGAGAAAGAAGCCTTTTTCCAAGAGAGCTCTTTCAGAAAAAGGCGTGTGTGGACGGGGAAGAGGAAGTTCTTTCGAAAGAAGAGGAATGAGAAAAAAGCACAGGTGCCCTGATGGCTACGCCGTCCATAGTAATCATCTTAAATGCGATATAGCATCCATTCAGTGTGGACGCTCTCTTTCAAAAAAGCAGATCGCTTTCTCAACGTGCTTTGGCAATGTGTACGCTCTCTTTCGGAAGAAGTTTTTTCGGAAGATGTCATCCAGAAAAGCTTCTTCCGAAAGAAGCCTGCAGTCTAGACATAGCCTTTGTCCTCTCTACTTATTTTAATCTTTCTTTGGTCTCTTCATTGCAGATTGACACATATCCAGTCATTCCTTATAGCCCCATCCCTTTCCTGAGTTACGTACTTCCCTTATTAATTGTTGTCTCCTTCTTGATTCCTGATTGTTTTTCACCCTTCCCTCCCAATTGCTTGCCTATACTTCCCTTCTGTTGCCATCACCCCAATCAATGCTTCCTCATCTCCACACCCTATAAAAAAAACCCTGTCTTTGGTATCCAAGTGGTTAAGCATTGTTCAGAAACAGTTACACTAATCTAAATTTATTAAGATCTATTTATAAAAGCATTTGATACACCGCAAGTGTTATATAAAGAGAAGGAAAAGGAAAGCTAACTAATGAAAAATGTGAGTGTTGGCTTATATTTTAGTCTTCTGCAGACACTCAATTTTACAAAATATTTCCATACAATTTCTTGTATGTCTTTGGATTTATAAAAGCTGCTCCCGGGGTGCATCTACATTGCACCCGTAGCTCAAAATAAGCTACGCAATTTGAGCTATGCAAATTGCATAACTTATTTCAAGTCAATTTTGAAATAGCTTATTTCATGATTTGGCGCTGTGTACACAGTGCCAAATTTCAAAATAACCTGCTGATTCGAAACATCCCTTACTCCTTGTGGAATGAGGTTTACAGGGACATCAGAACAGGGAGCCTGTTATATTTTGGAATAACGGGCTTGCTGTTAAGGTGTGGGATAGCTATTCCGAGCAGCAGTGTAGATGTAGCCTAGGTGCCCATCCTACCTTCTGGGCTGTATTGCTAAGATCCATGTACAACATTCTGATAACTTTCACCTTAACTGAAGAGATGTAACAAAGCAAAAAATGAAAAGCACTAGTGTACCAGTTATACTAGCACAACATAAAACTGGAATGAGATGAGGTTTGTCACAGATGCTGTTTTTTTAAGTACAGCCATTATACAGTGTGAAAGAAAGACGCCATCATTACTGTAAAATCTCGAGTATAATGCGCACCTACGTATAATGCGCACCCTGACTTTAGAATCTTAGCATAATGAAAAAAACTGAACTCCTATGTACAGTGCGCACCCCATTGTATAGGAGAACGGGAGGTAACCTGTTTCTGAAGTCCAGAATTTCTTGGTCTCTACTAAACTGGAACACAACATTTGATTATCCTTAAACCAGATCTGAAGCTACAGGGAAACGTGTGTGCAGACCAGGGAGCCGGCGGTGGAATTTGAAACCTGCTCCCCGCCCTTCCTGACAGCTGCCCAGCCTGCCCCACTGCGCCAGGAGCCAGGAACTGACCCACCAGCACCAAGCCCAGCCTTGCCCGATTCCCGGAGGTGGTCCCGAGCTACAGGAGAGCGGGAGGGAGGGACACGCCGCTCCTACCTGCAGGCTCACCCAGGAAATGCGTGCGCAGCCTGGAGAGCCGGTGGTGGAGTTTGAAACCACGCCCCGCCCCTCTGGACAGGTGCCCACGCGCCACGCCGAGCTCACGCCTGCTGCGGGGAACCCCGGGAGCCCCAGGCACAGCCTGAAGGAGCACCAGGCAGGCAGCGAGCCAGGGCACTGCAGCCTGGCAGCGCCGCCGGCTCCTCGCCTTGTCTGGGAGCCTGGCGGGATGGCGGCCCCTGCTCCGCACTGCAGCGGGAAAGTTTCTGTGTGGAGGGGAGGGGGAGTTTAAAACTTTAAAAAATAGCTCCTATGTATAATGCGCACCCCAGCTTTGAGCCTAAAAAACCGGGAGGGGGAGGGGGAAGTGCGCATTATACTCAAGATTTTACGGTATATTTCATCAATCTGTACTAAGTTATAACCATTGGCTACCTCAGGATGTGTGCTAAGTTGCATGTGCCCATTCTTCACAGCAAGACCCAAAGAGTGCAGCAGTTTAAGTCATTTTGACCTCAATGCCTTTGAGCGTTTAGGATGTTTATTTACTGAGGGGACACTGAGTGCTTTATTTTTCTCTGTCCCCAGTTTACAACAGTGGTTTCAGGTGAGTGGTGTATATTGTGTCTAATTTGCTATAAGGTGTGTCTTACTGTAACCTACAGCTGACCTGTACTTCACAGCTAGAAAATAAATCCTGGTTAATTAATGGCTGACTTCAGTCACACTGTTTCATATAGCCTCTCACATGACATATTGTAGGTAGTGCGGTATAACTAATTCTAATCTAGAGTTCACTATTAACTGCAACTAATGCCCCCTTTTATATAACCATGGTTTATACAATATTTTAGCCTAAAAATATATCAGTAACAAAGCTAGATAAAAGTGATCATGTACTGAATTAATACTGTGGGTTAGGTTCACAAAAAGTATCACAATGTTCAACTTTTAGACACCTAAGAAATCAATGGATTCACGAGCCTGAGTTAGGCACTCGGACTTTCTATACAATGAATGGGGAGAGATAGGTGCCTAAGAATGTGATTCAAAAAAGCCAACAAGCTAGCTAATGGGAGATGTCTTAAACTAGCCAATTTGAGATGACAAGGAGATGGCAGTGTCCTAAACACTACCTCTTTCACAAAGTTCAACATCTAAATCTGGAAGGAAGCACCTACCCCTGTTCAGGCTTATCAGCTGCAAACCCTTGCTTAGAGTCAGGTGTATAAGGTACTTTTTAAAATAAGCTGTTGTTAATGTCTTATACCAGGGCTACTAGTATAGGAAGCAAAACCATGTTTCTTTGCCTTTACCACAGGGTTTCCAGGTGTCTGGTATTCAACTGGAATACCAGGTCAAAAAGGGACCTGGCAGCTCTAGTCAACATATCCAATTGGGCTAGCAAAGGTCCAGTTGGTGGTGCAATGGGGCCAAGGCAGGATCCCTAACTGAGCTGATTCTGCATGGCTCCTGAAAGCAGCTGGTATGTCAGCTTCGTAAGTGCTGTATGCACGGTCCACTGCTGCTATTTCGAAATAACTACTCCCCAGAGTCATTCTGAGTAATTACTCCCCAGTGCTTCCTGGGGCTCTAAGTCGAGGTAGCATGTCCACATTAAGGGAGCCTGTCTCGGACTTATTTCAAGGCTTCCCTGTAGTATGGACACTCTACTTCGAAATAATTATTTTGTGAGTTATTATTTTGAAATAAGTTATTTCGAAATCATTTGCTAGTGTAGACATACTCTTAGTGTTTGCAGAATTTAAGCTGTCATTTCACAAAAGTTTCTAATCCTTATGGTTGTGGAAATAGCTATTTGAATGTGAACTAGTACAGTTCCTGAGTGTACAACAGACTGACCTAGTACCTTTGACTCTGCATACAGATTCCCCATGCCACAGTAGAATAAAATTAATAAGTCTGGTCAATTTCACTGCTGATCTTCAGAACCCAGCAAACAACTATGAAACTGACAGGAACCATGCCAGTTTTATTCTGCCCTTCTTGGGAAAGCTCTGAGTGGTAATGATAGCAAACATTAGCAGTAATTAAATGGGAAGATATCCCAAAATCCTCAAAAAAGCTAATGGAGGATGAGGATACAAAAAAACCCCACCCCTCGCCCTCTGCAATAGCCCGCAAATTAACTGGCAAGGGTAAGGTCTTAGAGCTCCTGTATCCCCAATAAAGAGTCTATGCATGGGGAGAGGGGCAATCTCCATCCAGCAACCAGTTGTAGGCATAAGAAAGAGGAATAACACACCTACTACCCCAATGGAATCATATATCTCCAATTCAGAAGTTATTATGAAAGATTGTGCAATCCAGGTAGGAATCCCATCACCCTTTCCCTACCCAGCTCCAAAGAGAGGTGCTGAACTTCTTACTGAGACATTTCCCTTGGCCCTTGCATTACAACCTCCTTCATCTTTTTATAAGTTTCTGGTTTAGTCTTTCAGATGGGAGGGCAACTGATACAGTTTTCAGGCCCTGCTTTAATTTAGTGAGTATAATGTCTTGTTTGGCACACAAACTTGGTTTTTTTTCAATAGACATTTTTTTGTTTCATCCTTTTCCTATTCCTAAGTCCTTTAATTGGCCTGATGGTAATTGGAACTATAAATGCTAGACTGCTGATGTATATAAGTAATCTGTTCTATGGCTGTTATTCACTTAAAAACAACTATCATTTTTGTTGGAATTATTAATATGTTGGCTATAAGAAACTGTATATCTATGATAAATTATATTTTTCTGGCCTTGCAGCACATGTTAACTTAGTCAAGAAAGAATGCAGGGAATTCACTGACTGACCAGAAGCTTTTGAAAAGTTTTGCTATAAGTAAAAAGCACAATGGTTTGAGTACTTGAACATCACTAAGGGCTTATTCAGTAGGAGAGATGGGTGCATAACACTCCACAGGATCAGTCATTAACTGAGAATCAGGTCAGATGTACTCATGGGGAAGCAGTGTGGTCTCTGGATGGGGTACTTGCCTGTCAGGAGATCCAGGTTTTATGCCCAGATCTGCCACTGATCTGCTATGTGACTTTCAACAAGTCACTTCCCCTTTCTGCACCTTTGTTCTTCTCCCTTTGTCTGTCTTCTTTCTATGGACAAACAGCTCCCTTCTGGGGCAAGGACTGTGGGATTCCAATCTTCGTTGGAGTACATAGGTATTAGGGGCACCTCGGTCATACTATGACTATAATATAAATAATAATGCATTCAGTAAAACTTCCATAAAATTGTAATTATGATTTGTCTTTTTAATATTGTCCCAGCTGATCTCATGTAAATCAAATCAAGTAAGAAAACATCTCACAATCAATACAGGTGAATTAATCCACCCTTGCCACATGTTAATGACAGGTTTTTAAAGTGCTATTTTTGTGCTGTCACGAAGGACTAGTGCTCTGGATAGTTCCACACAAAACATGTTTTACCATAGTGCCATTACAAAGAAGAAAATTGATCATACTTGAGATAGGTCAGGACCAGATTTGTGAGGGAAGTTCATTAAAGCACAAGTAAAATTTTAACAAGATGCCTAACTTGTCACATCCTTGCATTTATTTCTGTCATTTTGCTCTTTCTTTTAGGATAGTACCAGATTATTTCTTAAGAAAAGGCTTGAGTAAAATTTCCAGGCAATGGAACCTGCAAGATTCTGCTGCAGGCGAGGTTAGTGCATAAAGCTCCCCTTTTCCCCTCCCAAGGGGCACAGTGATGCAGAGACATACATGGCCCCTCACAGCTGGCCACTCTGAGCAGCATGTGGGGATGTGGCAGGCAGGGAATCTGCTCAACACTTCTGCTGGCCTGCAGGATGGTGGAGGTCTGGATCTGGCCATCAGGCTCTATTTTGCCCAGCTCTGAGCTATAATGATGTAATTTTTCATTATTATTAGGTAATGCTTAATTCTGCAAGTCTTGCACTCATATGTCTACACTGCAAGTTTTTGTGGCAGAAAATATGCTAATGAGGGACTCATTAGCATGAGTCGCGATGTCATTAGCATATTTTCTGCCGAGTCTTTTAGCGCCAGGGGTGTAGCCACTTCCGTTTTGTGCAAAAAAAACCCTTGCACTTGTATGAGCCCAATAAGCCATCTCCACACCACAGTGGCACCAGAATGGACTGTAATCAGCTTTAGGGCCTTTGTAGCCTCATTCAGTTTTGAAAGGTTGCTGCAAAAACTTTGCATAAAGACCGCACCCACCTCCCTGATAACTGTACCAAAGAGACTGTCACCTGTGTTGCAGAATAGGAGAAGTGAAGAGGTGTTTAACATCAGTCTGACACATGCATAATTAGATAGTTCAGTAACTAATCTTGCCTTCTCTAGATGAGGAAAAGTATTCTGAACCTGAGCTTCATATTTCAGTTCCTCTTCAGAAATGGGAATTAGCCCTGAGTTGCAAGAGCATTGTGGGTATTATTGATATGCAAATGACTACTGTCAAGCAACCCTCTCTTTCATTGCTTGAGATATATTGGGCGCTTAAGCAAAAAGAGCTGAGACAAGATGTAATAAATATTTGTCAGGCCAGTTGGACAAATTATCTGTTTTGCCTCTTTTAAATGCATCATTATCTCAGCTGGGAAAGGCAGAGGATGTAAATCAAGGAGTGTGCTTTTTGCCCAATCCATTAATAACAGGGAAAAGGGTTTCTGTCCCCTGCCATGAATATATAGGGGAGTATACAGAAGGGGCTTTAAATCAAAATGTGTCTCTATTTCCTTCTTCCTGCTCCATGCTGCAGATCAGTCCTGTTGTGTGTAAAGCAGGGTGTACCCATATTTCCCTCTCCATCACCCTGTAACCTACTGGATTTCATCAGTGATGGAGGGAAGGTTCAGTCATGGAGTTTAAGGCCAGAAAGGTCCACCAGATTATCTCAACCTTCTGTACATCACAGACCACCACCAACACCCAGTATCCACATGCTAAACACAGCAACTGAAATCACACTACGTATTACTGCCCAAAGGAGACCAGACTGTTCTGTGCCACAGAACAGGAGGGACTTAGGTGCACCAGCGCCAAAGGATCCTGCAATGGTAGGAAATTGATTATGTAAGATACATCCAGATAATCTTGGCAAATGACCTGCCCCCAAACATTGCAGAAGAAAGCGAAAGCTCACCAATGTCCCTAGAAATGTGACATGGAGGGAAAATTCCCTCCAGCTCCCAACTATGGGGATCAGTTAGACCCTGAACACATGAGCAAGAACCAGCCAGCCAAGCACCTGACAGAGAGAGAATGCATGGTGCCATCTCACAGTTTTGAGTCTGACCCATCCTGTCCAAAGTCTCGGCTCTAGCCTTGGCCACTCCAGGTGCTTCAGAGGAAGGAGATATACCCACTCCTCTCAGCAGGAAAAAAAACCCAGAAAACACTGGAAGGAAGTGACCCTTCTTGACACTGGCAAGTGGTTGACTGAAACCCTAAAGAATATGCATAGGAACATAAGACATGCAGCCCAATAGGGTAGGGGGTTAGTAGGTCTCAGTTAGGCGGGATGGGGCATGTGTTAAGATCTTGGCTCAGCATTTACCTGCTCTGGTCCCAGTTGGCAGCGAACAAGACCAGGATCTTCCTGCCATAATGGTCGAGGTTGGCCAGCCCACCCGGGAAGCCGTCCTTCAGCGCCTGCTTGATGCCAGGGTCAGTGGCCTTGAAGCTCTTGAACATGTCCAAGTTCTGCTGCCGGTACTCAAAGTACTGGGCCAGCAGGCGGAATGCCTCAAAGTGCTGAAACTTCCTGGCTCTCAGGAAGCGCAGGATGAAGGCATCATCCGTACGGAGGAAGCCAATGTCTGGCCGTGTGATCACCATGTCCCGCACCTCCTGGATGTCCTGGTGCAGGGTATCTGGGTTCTCATTCAGTTCCAGTCGGGCTTTCTCCAGCGTCTCTGGGGACAGACCTGCCTGCAAATGAGTCATAGTGCTGCTCCCTCCTCTGTCACTACTATCAGTGCTCCTCTCCCTTATAGGATGCACCCCCACACACAACCCCAAAAGCCTAATATTGCTATTTCTCACCTTTAGACTGTGTACCCTCTCCCCAAATCTCCCCAGCAACCTGCTGCTCCTGTGCCTTGTATGATACACCTCTTCCACCCTGCAAATAACCTTGTCCCCAGAACCCCAATAGCTGCAGTCACTGTAGAGAGAAAAGCCAGTATAACAACAACACGCCACAGGCAAACACCCTATTGCTGCAAATCACTATGGAAAGCAGCCCAGTTACAGCTAGTAAGAACTAATAAAGTGGATCCCCAGCAGAGTTCCAGGAGGAGGGCTCTTTCCCACAGAAGACCCAATTTTGCCTCTTGGGTTAGGGAGGCATTTCATCGGTGTAATAAAAAGCTGCCGTTGTAGTGCTTTTCCGAGAGCCACATGATCACAGGGAGCGAGTCCAAAAAAGCAGGACCCCTTTGGGTTTGGGATGAGGTTTTTATCCCTCTCCCATGCAAGCAGTGATCTCACCCCCGATGCTGCAATCACTAGAGACCCAGGAGCCGGGGCTAATTATAACTAATATATCAATAAGGGGGCCCCTCACACGGAGAGCTCCTCGGGGGTTGCTTTCCAAAAGACCCGTTGATTTAAGAGCAACGTTCGCCTTGGTTAAGAGACACCTTTCTTTGATTTAAAAGGCAAAAAGGGGGCTACAAGTCATTGAATCACGGTTCTATACTGCAAGATCCTCTTGAGCGCAAGCAAAGGACTCCAGAGAGCAGAGCAGCCTGTGGCTTAGGGTGGGTTTTCTCCTTCTTCCCACCTACACACCCAGTCAGCTCAGATGGCACCAGCAGGAGCTGGGGCTGGATGATGGATGCCCCCCCTCTGGTTTTTATCTCAGCCAGGTCTTCCCACACACTGCACTCCGCCTTGGAGGGGCCGCTCCCCAGCCCATCCTCGTCCTTCTCCCCGGCAGCTGGCCGCAGTCGCCTTGCAAAAACGCACGGTGCTAAGGAAGCCGCAAGAAGAAAGGGCTGGGGAGCCCCGCTCGCTCGCCAGGCTCCGGCCCGCAGCAGCAGGCGAACACACCGCTAGGCACTGCGGCACCTCCCGGCATCCATCAGCAACAGCAGCTCCTCGCGGGGGCAAGCCCGGCGCTGGGCAGCTGGCGGGAGAGGCAGAGTCGCGCCCCGCACCAGCAGCGGGCTCGTGCTCCCCGAGGCGCGCGCTGCCTGCAGCCGGGCGGGGGTCTGGCCGGCGCCGAGGCGGGCAGGGGATGGAGACAGAGCGCTGGCCCCGCCGCCGCCGCCTTTGTGCTGCTCTGGAGCAAGCCGGCGTCGGCTGGTGCGGCTGCCGTTGTGTTCAGTGCGTGGCTGCCGGCAGGTTTGCGTCAATCAGGGCCCCCTAGGCGGCTGCTGCCGGTGACTCCGGCTCGGATCGGCCCCTCTGTCGCTCACGTTGTTGTTACCCACCCAGCACAGCCCTTTCCCCCTTCCTCGCCCTTCCTGTCTGCAGGATACAGACAAAAACCCACAGAGGAGCCCCCGGCCCTCCCCCCCTGCACCTGCTTCCCTAGCCCAGCTTGGGAAGACCAGCAAGCCTTTTGCAAATGAATATTTATATTCCGGCCCCTGAGAAACGCCCCCTGCCTCCCCCTTCTTCTATTCTTCCCACCCTTGTGTGTGCAGAGAGCCAAACTGCAGCGGAATTAGCAGCTATTGTTGATTTCGATTCATATCGACACTCATTAGTGTCTAGTTCCTCCTACAGGGATCAGTCTCTGCTCCTGCTCTAAATGGATTTGAGATATAAAAAAATAAAGCCCCCAAACCAACCACACCAGTGGCTTGGGTTATTACAAACGCCATTGTTGCTGAAAAGTTTAAAAGAGGAATTTGGAGAACATACTTGGCCTTCTATGGCATGGGAAAGCGGGGGTCGGCTATGGTAATGTTCAGCATCATCCCCAGCCAGTTTATCGTTGTAAATTCTTTAATTTAGACTCTCGCAACTTCTTGGGAGAATGTTTGCCCTATGTGGAGAATGATTCTTGCTTATTCTCAGCCTAAGAAGTGATTTTTTAAAATGTATTTGGAAATTTTTTTTAAATGAATTTGTAAAATTCAAAGTGGCTGGTTATGAGGAATTGGAACATGTTATCTGCTAATGATTTTTTTTAGATAAGAATTTGCATTCTGACAACTCCAAAACTACTTCTTTGACACCTGGTGTGGTTTCTGAGTACAGGGATACCCGGAAAAACAATAATCTCATGGTAGGCCTCAGTCCTTCAAATACAAAACTCAATTAAACCATTTAGATGACTAACATTTATAAAATTAAGCATGTGTATATGTCTTCATGGGATCAAGCCCTGGCTGCAGTGCCAGAATTTTGTTTTTCTTCTTCATCTGGCTCCTTTTTTGGATTTATACTCCAAATATACTCATTTGTTTTTGGTTGCATTCCCTGAAAATAATTGTTAAGGGAAAAGCGCCTCCGTTTTGAAAATAAATTATAAAAGTCTAATATTCCTTGCACTAGAGGCCATTACTCTTTGAATTCATTATATTACAAAGGAATACCCTGCTTCTTAAAATTGGATTTAGCCCTTAGTGAAGATTAGTGTCTTTCACTCTGATCTTGCACTTCTTAGGCTAAACTCCCAGGGGTAGATTCTAAGCATTGCAACATTTCACTTTAGGCACCCTTCCACTAAACTGAATTCACAGCCCCGCACTAAGTGCAAGGATTCCCTACATAATATACAGGGAGAGTTAGGTGCCTAAGAATGGGATCCACAAAAGCCAGCAGGATGAGCAGGGATTTGTTTAAACTAGCTAGCAGAAAATACTAAGGAGAAGGGTGTGATCTAAGGTCTGTATCTCAAAGGGAGTTAGATGCATAAATCTGGTTCAATTTTGTCCTCTGCCTAAAAGGGACTGCAAACCATGTTTCCTAATTTCCAGGGAAGTGCCTTAACCACCAGACAAGGGTTAATCTGAGGTGGCGTTCTCTCAATAGCTCCTGCTGAAGCTGTTTCACTTTGTATTAATATGGTACAGTCATTAGCCCCGAGAGTGTGAAAATTACACTATAGCTGAATAGTTAGGAATTCCCCATAGATGTGAAAGACCCAAATAAAGTCCCTATTCCAAGGATTACTTATACAAAGTGGAACAGTTTCAAAAGGAGCAATTGATAGTTGACATCTCAGGAGTTTAGACACACAGCTGAGAGGTGGGTGACACAGCTTCAAATCCCAGGTCTACATCAGACAGAGAGGAAAATTGAATCTGGTTCTTCTACATCCTAGGTGACTGTACAAACCACTAGGCCCAAGTTATAAGAAGTCCATAGACTTCCACCTTCTGCCCCACTTTGTGCAGGGTTTATTCCTCTAAAACACACTACTATATTGAGCCTCACAAAGGATATAGATGAGGAATGCCTAGTTTGAGGATCATACCAAGTTTTAGGAATGAGGTAGTTGTCGAGTTATTGGGTGGCTGTTTTCATTACTAGGTGCAGATTTGTAAGTGCCTAAGGGACTTTATCAGCAGAAATCTAGGCCTCTAGGCAGTATAGGCACCAACATAATTAAGCAGCAGCTGAGACAGGGTTTTGAGGATCTACATTTTGGACTTGGGTACCTAAAACTCTTTGTGAATCCAGCTCCCTGCTACAGTTAATGTGAGCTTTGCTTGAGAAGGGAGTGTGTGACTGGGTTTTTAGTGTGCAAATAAAATATATTAAACTTGAAAATTCTTTAACTGTGCGTAAAAGATACAACATGTGCACAGTTCTTCCCCCAATTAGTATTACACTGTTTTCTTTGCAAAACTATCCAGTTATAAACCAAAAATTTAAACAGGGGCAAAGGCAGAAGAGGAAAAGCAATGGAAAAGATAGTGTGCTTTAGAAGAGAGGCCCAGATCTAGGAAAGATGTTTAGGCACCTAACCTCCATTGAAAATCAAAGGAAATCAGGAGCCTTCATAGTTTTGTGGATCTGAGCCAGAATTCCTAGTACAGCTGTGTTCATGAAAAATACGGTCTAAACTACTCTAAAAAACTCTCCAGAATCACTACATTTAATCAAACAATTTCCCCGATCAGTTAAACACATCCTTTGTCCAATGAACACATAATACTCAGATACACAGAAATGAATATGTTCTGAATGAAGAAGCAAGTAAACATAGAAATATATACAGTGAACGGCAATGGAAAAAATATCTCTCTCAGTGTTTAGGCTACAAAATCTCCAGGGTTGGTTTATTTGTTTGCTTGCGTGTTTTTTTTGTTTTGTTTTGTTTTTGTTTTTTTGTGAGGTTAAATAACATTTTTAACCTCTGCATGATCACCTATTTATGTGCTCGCTTTCTCTTTCAAAGTACAGATCAGAGTATTTATCTCTTCACAGCTGCAGTACATGAAAATGTCTGAAGAACATGCAGCTGGAGAGATAGACCTCTGGAGCATGAGTCACTGCTGAGCTGGATACCTGGCTTCTGTGGACCTGTCTGAAGACTGGAGGTGCTGCAAGGACTCCTTTGCTAGTGTTTAGTCAGCCAACGTTTTGCTGAGCACATTCACTGCTGCAGAATTAACTGTAGGGGCTCTTTCTTCTATTCTGATAGATTAACTTTTCTCCACCACCATTTTCTCCACCACCACACGCTACTTTCTTGCTGCTTTCTAACCAAATATCAGTAGCTTTTCTGTTCTCGCAGAAGACTCTTTGAAAAGCTCTCTCCATGCTCCATGAAAAACCAACAGTCGAACCTCCCCAGCTGTCGCTTCCGCTCATCACAGAACCTCCTGGTTCTAATAGTCAACTTCCTCAACCATAACTTCAGTGCTGCAGTAGTGACACTGTAAGCCAACAAGTGGTACAGGCCTGTGATGATTGCCTCGGACCAAACTCCCATCCAAATCAACATGAGATGAAAGTACTCAGCATCTTTTAGCATCAGGTGCATTACCTACAATAAAGAACACAACATATATTTTGTAAAATATCTGTTTTTTGCCATTGCAAACATCAGTTTTCTTTAGTATCCCAGTTTTCAACGTTCGTGTAGAAACCAGAGTAGAGGTAACTGAAAAATAGGAAAACATTGCTATGAGTTTTTAACATTTTGAAACATTTTAATTTCATTTTCTTAATAAATGATTGAGGTAGGATATTCTTTACAATTTTTTCCTAAAAAAAAAATTGATAATTTGGAGGTTTTCAGTTTCTTTCATCACTTTCCCTCTTCTAAGTCCACATCCCCTTTATCCCTTTTTTCTATTTTATCACTGAAAAGGAAGCAGGGGTTGGGAAAAGCGATAAAGAGAGGGGGAAGAAAAAATATAAAAACTGAGAAACAAAGCAGGTTTTTTATTATTGTATCAAAAAAATTCACAGAACAAAAATGTTCTGTGAAAATTTCATTTTCCAGCAAAGGTCCTATTTCTATTTGAAAGTCTGTCATTCAAAAATATTCAACCACGTGATACCAGAGCAAAGTGCAATTTACAAGCTTCTTCTTAGGATCATTTTGATAAAAGGCTGTAAATTGTATAGACAAAGACCAAAATGTCCTCTCAGTAACTGAAACAGATGGCCCTTCCTGGACTGAATGAACCCAGAACAAGAACATTAAGAAAGATGCACATATCTGGGCAGCCTGAAATCAGAGCATGCTTAAGAAACACAACCCTGGCCATGTTCTTCTTGAGCCAGATGGGCAACAGCAGGGCTCACTGTGCTAATGTTTTTGTATTATTTTCAATTCTTGTATATAAAAATGTGAAAGGTTTGTTCTAAAATAAATGAGCTGCTAGAAGCAATAAGGGATTTTTACTGTCATCTGAAAGCAGATTTACCAAGCCATTTAAATAGTGTAATGAAGAAACATGTGTTTTCCAACATGTCACCCAACCTAAACAATGAGAAAAAAAAAACAAGAAATGCAGTTAAATGTAATATATTTATGAAATGATGCCATTTATTTATTGTGCATCCCTACTTTTTCCTCTGCTGAATGTTAAGGGTGAATAAATCCATTATGTAAATCTAAGCCTATTTCCTGCTGCACTTACAAACTATTATTTTTCCTTGATGCTTTTATAGTCCCTTTAGCCTACACTTCATACAATAAAAAATCAGGAAATCAGGATCCTAACAGTTCTACAAGTACTACAATCAGATGCCAGATTTGAAACAAAAATAAAAAAGTCAATTAAGCATAGGTTCTTACTAAAGATGTCTTCAGAGATGCTAATTCTCATTTAGAATGAAATTGTTTAACTAAATTGATATACAGAGGACTGCAGGAGCTGGAACAAGAATGTAAGAATGTGTAACTAGATAAAAGAAATAACGGAGGACTTATAAGGAAGTAATTACATCAGGCATTCCTTGATGCCTTTTCCCTCTGTGGAAAAGGATCAGCGCTTTTTGAGCAATTCTTACTGCAGTAAGTAATTTCAGTTTTAGCAGCAGCAGCATTTCTATTCCTGATTTGACCATAGTTTAGCTCCCATAGTGTGGCATAAGGCCAGATTTTCAAATGAGCTCTTCTATCAGTTAGGCACCAATAAAATCATAGAAGATTAGGGTTGGAAGAGACCTCAGGAGGTCAGATAGTCCAACCTCCTGCTCAAAGCAGGACTAACCTCAACCAAATCATACCAGCCAGGGCTTTGTCAAGCAGGGCCTTTAAAACTTCTAATCATGGAGATTCTTCCACCTCCCTGTGTAACCCATTCCAGTGCTTCACCACCCTCTTAGTGAAATAGTTTTTCCTAATATCCAACCTAAACCTCTCCCACTGTAACTTGAAGCCATCGTGCCTTGTTCTGTCATATGCCACCACTGAGAATAGCCTGGCTCCATCCTCTTTAGAACCTCCCTTCAGGTAGTTGAAGGCTGCTATCAAATCCCCCTCTCACTCTTCTCTGCAAGCTAAATAAGCCCAGTTTCCTCAGCTTCTCCTGAGAAGTCATGTGTCCCAGATCCCTAATAATTTTTCTTGCCCTCCACTGGACTCTCACCAAGTTTTCCACATTATTTCTGTAGTGAGGGCCCAAAACTGGACACAATAGTCCAGATGAGGCCTCACCAGTCATGAATAAAGGAAAATAATCACTTCCCTTGATCTGCTGGCAGTGCTCCTACAAACACAGCCCAATATGCCATTAGCCTTCTGGGCACAGTGGTCATTAATTGTGATGTTCACTTGCATTCTGTTATAACTGAGCACGTCGCTATATATATATATTTAATTTTCACCACATTCAGATAGCCCATTTCACACACATCCTTAAATCTACACTTATTCAGCTAAACACTTGAACATGTACTTGCAGTGAACCATATGCTCACATGCTTTAAAAAGGGACTCACAGTAACATTTTCAAAAGAGCCTAAGAGACTTTGGAATCTAAACCCCATTGTCAAAAATGATTTAGGTGCTTCGATATCTAAGTTTAATTGCAAGTCAGTGAGAGTTAGGCTCTGAAGTGGCCGAACCACTTTTGAAAATGGCACTCAGGTTTGAAGTTACTCAGATGCTTTTTGAAAAATTGACCCAGAGTAATCAGAGTTTCAAAAATGCTCATCACACTGGATGCTAGATGCTTTTGAAACTTAAGTGTTACAATGGAACCTGCTGAGCACTTCTGAAAATCTGGCCCTTACTTAGATGCCTCAGTGTGAGCTGTGCTCTTTTAGAAATTTGGTTCGAGTTGCAGGTGCTGAACCCTTGAAAATTGGATCCCAGATTCAGACAAGAGCACTATAACTTTTGTGCCTCAATCTAGTCCCATAGTCTTACCAGGCTACAAGGATGTGGCGCCAGACCCAGACTTCACAAGGAAAATAAATATTCCACTACGTCAGGCACAACAGAAGCAGAAAATCTTCCAGAGATGGATTCTTGGTAGCAACAATTAATCTGCCATATAAACAAATCATCCTCCTTCAGAATCAGAAGCTGGGATTAATAAAAACATCTTGGGGTTGTTGAGTCCTTATCAAGCAAGTTCAAATATTTTGCTGCAAGGGAAAAGGATATTGGGAAACACAATTCAATTCTATGTAACATTAATTCAGTATATAGCTATGAGCAAGTTCTGTTAAAAAAACATTCTGATATATACCTCTGGCTCTATAGAAATGTTCAAGCAGCAACTTGAAGAGAATGGACTTTTAGTGAGTCAGTGCCTTCAGCTTCACCAATATCTGTAGTAAAGAAACAGCATGCTGATGTGACATCTGCTCGTGACTAGACTGTAGAGGTCTGAATCCAGGGGCAATCTACCAGTCAGAGATCACTGGAGCTGGTGCATTCTGCTATTGCCCCATGTCAACCTTTAAAAGCCTGGTGGACTGGAGGTGGGTGTGGAAGCAGATTTTGAAAACTCTGTGCCTTCTGATGACTCCCTCACATAAGAAAATACTGAGAGTTACCATTACTTTTCATGTTACACATCCTGAGTGGCACAAAGGGAGCAGATCTGGGAACTGAGATTTGGCTCTGTATGTATGGTAATTAAGAGCAAAATATGGCCCACATGAACCCACATTTTACACTTGTTGGGTGAGGTACATGTCTGATGTAATACTGGAAGAAAAGCTCAAATCAGGGTCAGAGTTAGGGGCAGGTGACCCAGGCAACCACCTGAGGTATGGGGCTTGGAAGGCACCAGTCTTAGGCTGTTGTTTTTGTTATTAGTGACAAAAGGGAAAATAGAATGTTTGAAATAAAATGTTGCAGATGTTCTTTGTGTGGATTCATTTTTCACTAACCACCTAGAATGTTCTGGACCTTTCTAGAATTTCATGGAACCTTCCAGACTTTCTGAGAACTACATTTTTTTGAACCTCCTAGAATATTGTCAGCTGTGCCCTCACAGGTATATAGGGGGCAGGGTGTCACCAGTGAGTCAGTGAAATATAAGAACAGAAGTGAAGAGCAGTGAGGCTACGTCTAGACTGCAAGCTTCTTTCGAAAGAAGCATCTCCAGAAGAGATTTTCCGGAAAAACTTTTTTCGAAAGAGAGCGTCTACACAGCAAAAGTGCAATGAAAAAGCAATCTGCTTTTTTGAAAGATAGCGTCCACATTTATTAGACACTATCTCGCACTTCAGTTGTGATTACTGTGGATGGAATGACCACCAGGGCACCTGTGCTTTTTCCTGGAGGCCTCTTCTTTCGAAAAAACACTCTCTTCCACGTCCACACTTACCTTTTTCCGAAAAAGCTTTTTTGGAAAAAGGCTTCTTCCTCGTAGAAAGAGGTTTACTGCAGTCAGAAACCCCTGCATTCTTTCGACTTTCTGTCGAAAGAACGCAATAGCAGGATGTAAGTGTAGTTTTTCCAGAAAAACAGCCATTTTTCCAGAAAAACTCTGCAGTGTAGACATACCCTGAGAACCCAGCTGTGATATTGTGAACCTTGTATAATTGTGTAATTAAGACATGAAGAGTGAATAGTGGTTATTAAAGGACATATTTAATGAGATGCCAGAGATAGTTATAAAATCCCTATTTATGTAACAATATAAAAAGAAATAATGTTACTTTTTTGCCATTCTTCACAAGTAATGTTTGATGATTTTCTAAGATTACAGAACATAGACTTTTGCTCTCCCTAATACCACCTGTTTTCCCCCACAGAAAATAAAAGATGTCCCTAAAGAAGACTTCAAGAGCTCAGTTTAGTGAAAAAGCTCAATTGCAATCTAGTTTGTAGCAAGAGGCAAATTTGATGGGAAAATATCTGAAACAGAAAAACATAGACAAGGCTTCAGGCAATAGCAACCTCCCCAGTGCAGAAGAAATTGAGGAATGAAGCATAAATGATGAAAGTTCTATTACTAACAAATGTTGGTGCACAGTTCAATTTCTTCAGGTTAGTACATTTCAGTTATTCTTATAATTAAAAATTTCTATATACTTAGAGGAAATCTATTTTTCTTATTTGCTTATGTATGGCATGATAAATACAGATTTACAGATCATAATGTGCAAATTTATCATCTTATATGACAGGAATGAATCCTCTTTGCAAATTATGTTTCAAAGTTTTGAAACAGACTATGAATGTAATAAAAAATAAGATTAAAAAGTTTAACAAATGGGGGGAGGATGCTGAAGACTGCTTGCCTGGGGTACCATTTAGTCTAGCCTGTAACTTAAATAAAACCCTTTTGCACCTATTTGTATTTTTTAAGTACAGACATCCTGTTCTAAAAATTATAACAAACTCAGCTTGTTTCAGAGTTCAGTGAATTATCTTACAGAAATAACACAACCAGTCCTAGATGAATGTTTTGTTACATCAACTAAAGAGGAAAGCTCCAGAGATTAAATCCTGACAAACAAAAGTCAAAGGGAGTTTTGTTATTAAATTCATTGGGACAAGGATTGTACCAAAGGTTTGTAAATTTAGAGAAGTAGGGAAGAATAATTCCCTCTACTGTCGGAATTACTGAATAAAATTCTATGGCAATTGGTCATAATAGGAGGTTGTATCACATAATTATAGTGTTCCCTTCTGGTCTTAAATTCTCTAACTCTATAAATTATAATGTTAATGAAAAGGTTAAACACTATGGTCCACATCACTATTAATGATGGAATAAAACAATATAATGACATACTACAGTGCTGACAGAAAAATTCAGCCAAGGAAACTGTGAAATTCACAATTGGACAGAACCTAAGTTACTGGATGAAATTAGTTCTTGAGGCTCTGAATTCTTTATTAGAAATCCTTAAAAGATTAGAATGAAACAGCTGTTTCTCCACAAATAAGGAAGAGCAAGAATAAATAAGAGTTCTGCAATCTTAAAATTCCTTCTCTTCTGTGGTGCTTTCCTATTTTTCATGACGAATGCTATTAAATAACACTGAAAATGCCTTCCTTTCTTGTTGGACAAGTGGATTTTAATGCTCTAGCATTGTAGCAAAGTTAACCAAGTCTTTGTGAAGCTCAGATCAGAACATCATTCTGCTTTAAACTTCTAGTTCCAAAACTTCTTTTTGTAGTCACAGAGCATGCTTCCAGAATGGCTTCCTAGTCTGTTTTAGGACAACATTAAGAACTGCATTTTCAAATCATACTTCTGATTTAACATTTCCTCCAATTTTAATCATGCAGCTGAATCTTGACAGTCCTGGGCATTGTCCAAATGCACCGTGAAAGATTTTAGACTCTGAATGGCCATACACATTCATGGGAGTCTTTTGGCTAAATCTCTCTTCATTAAGTTGAAGATTTACACTTCAAATCAGATACACCTGGTGGCATTTGGAAACATTAAATATATCAAAGGATTACTTACCCAGAAAAATCTAACTGGTGAGGTTGTAAATCTTATCAAGTGTAGTATGATTTATAAAGTCTACTGAGTACTGCAGTAGCTATGAAAAATACACAATCCAGACAAATTCTGTACATATTCCAGAGAGAACTCTAGACTTTACTTGGCTTTACTGTTTGCTATAAAGTTGCAAATATTAGTGTGGTATTAGATTATTTGTACCATCCTAGGTCTGTACTTCTGGGCTGTTTTTTGGCAAGAATACTCAGAGATACCCATTTTGACCCCTTCTCTTATCTTCACCTCCCTCAAAGGTTTTCTCTGTGGCTAAAGAAGCACATGAGTATATCTTCATCTGGAGGTCGCTAGTACCACTTTGAGTGCCACAGGAGTTTATTCATGCACAGTTCAGCCACTAGCCTGTCATGATGGATGAGTGCTACCTGGAACTCACTACCACTAGACCACTAGGCCTGCTCTGAGGAATATTTAAAAATATGTTTCAGAACTTCAAGTGAAACATCCAGGGACACACACACACAGAGGTACAGGTTTAATACTGGTGGCACTGCAGTGGCCAACAGCTTCTGCCTCTCATAGCTTTCGCACAAACCAAGTCACTGTTGCAATTCTGAGGTTACAAAATTATAGTTTCCTTAAAGGCACCCATCAGTATACACAACAAGTGTACTGTATGGCCAGTTGCTTGGAAAGTGAAAATATTCTCAAAAGAAGCAAGAGGTGGGTAATTGGATTTCCTTCTGTTTCAGTTGTCAGGGACACAACACTCAACATAAGAGACTGAATGTACCCACTAGAAAACATGCAACTACTAAGTAACTCATTCTAATTTGTTTAAGATGACCTAAAAAGATGCTTGCCTCAAATGTCTGTGAATAACAGGTATTAGGGTTGCCAGATACTTTTTAAAAAAAAACTGAACATGACGGAAAAAAATTTGGTTAAGCAAGAAAAAAAAAGGGGGGGACAAAGTTGCTGAGCAAAAAACAGCACAAAAGAAAGAGGCGCTGCACCTTTAAATCCCCACGCTCACCATTCCCCTACCCCCCAAAAATGTCCCAAGCATCCTTCTGTCTGAGAAAAACAGAAAATACTGGACATTTTACATGTCCTTATTTTCTGGGTTTTTTAGCGGACAGAGGCCAATACCAGGCCAATACCAGACGCCTGGCAACTCTAACAGGTATCAGTTTATAAATGCTCTTAATTATGTTACCAATGTCTAACAAAGCAAAAGATGTAACAGTAACATACTTTAAAAGCATTTAGGGCTGATATAAAGAGACTGATTCTAATTTTATTTATACTGGGTTTACACAGTTATAACTCCACTGACAACATTAGAATTTTTGTTGAGTCACACCAGCATAAGATAAGAATTAAGCCCAGTGTTTCCTTCATACTACCTTTGCTGAGCAAGCAAAGTTAGATTCAGGTCCCATTCATCTGATTCTGGAGGTCTGTTTCACACTGCATCACTGGTTTTATCCTAGTGCCTAGGGCCAGGACCCCATTGTGCTAGGCAAATAGAAACACAGAACAAAATGACAGTCCCTGTCCAATCTTAAAGTCTAAGGCTTGGAGGCTTGGTCTACACCGAACATTTAGGTTCACATGGCTGTATCACTCAAAGGTGTGAAAAATTCACACTCCTGAGAACCATAGTTATGCAGACCTCACTCCTGATGCAGCTGCAGCTAGGTCAATGAAAGGATACTGTTGTTAACTTGCCTACCACTGCTTGGGGATGCAGATTCTTACAGCAACAGTAAACCCCTTTCTGTTGTTGTGGGAAGCATAGACATTATGGTGCTACCGCAGTACAGCTACCACATTGTAGCTCTACTGATATAGCACTCATAGGGCGTGTCTCCACTGCTCCCTTTTCTCAAAATAAGCTATGCAATTTGAGCTATGCAAATTGCATAGCTTATTTCAAGTTAATTTTGAAATATAGCAATATTCCAGAACATCCCTTAATCCTCATGGTATGAGGTTTACAGGGACAGAGGAATAGCAAGCCCATTATATTTTGAAAATATATCCCAAATTAGCTCCACAGTATAGATGTAGCCACAGAATACATATGATGTAAACATAAAGTAAGAGACAACAGATGGATACACAGACAGATGGGGAAGCACAAGGAAACAATGAGACAATATTGGCCAGCATAATAGGCAGTAGTATCCCTACACCAATAGGCTAACTGTTGTCAAGGAAAACACATTGTATCCTGTTAAGAACAATCATGAATGAAGACCAGCATGAAAACATCCTAATAGCTTATATTGAATTATGGACAATACTGGAAATCAAAATTCTATTTATCCACTGAACAGAGTAAACCCCATTCATTTCTGCCATTCATTAGAGCCTAGCTCTAGAGTGATGATATCTTTGTACTAAACTCCAGCTGTCCAATCAAATCTCCAGCCATGATAGGAGCATTCATCCTCCATTAAAGCAGATATTGCACTGAGGGGGGAAATTTGAAAACAAATTCAAAATCTTGAACTCATTGTCTTTCTGCAGGTTTCATTTTTCATGTATATTTTTATCATAATGTTTTTATTTTGAAATTTTCATTTATTCATTTTTCCTTTTCTTAGTGTTTTTGTTTTCTCTTTCTTTTTTATTCTCCTGCAAACTTTCCCCCATATTTTTATTTTGTTATTCTTTTCTTTTTCTTTCTATTTCATTTGTTATCAGTTTTTGTTCTTTTCCTCCATTTCATACTTTTGCATTTTGTCACTAAAAGAAAGATGGGAAGTGAGAGAAAAAACAAGAAAACAAAAATGAAACATGAAAAATGCTATCTTCCCATATTCTCACTGTATTCAAATGAGCATTTTAGTGAACATTTATGAGAAAGGAAGAATTGTCTTTTTGATTAAAATCAATTTTGTTCAAAAAAGGATGATCAGCACTAATTTCTTCTATCCATTTAAACTCGGCTTCTTTGCTAAGATTGCCGGTTAGTGGCCCTAGTAATGGTGATTAATGTGATGAAGTGAACTATTACTAGCAAATGAAAAACTTTTCATATAAACCACTGAAAAGCCATAACATAATGATATCTTTTCAATATTAGAACATACAAATTACACCACCAGCTGTGTGGTGAATGACTCCACATTTTATTACCAATCACCTGAGCCACTCAATCTCTACATTATAATGCTTGAGTTCAATTTTAAACTGAGCCAAGTATCCAGGATAATTTAAAAGATAGGTAAACTGAGTTTTAAGACCTACATTTTCAAAAGTAACAACCACATTTTGAAAAGTTTGGTCTAAGTCTATCGTGCTTTATTTTGGTTCACTTTAATCATGTTAACACATAATTCTAGCCTGAAAACAATCTTTTACAACCAGAACCTTTCCTAATGTTCTTGAGTCTCACTTTAAATTGAACATTCACATGCCACACGCAAGGAGAGAGCCTCTAATGATGTGATTCCCAGTTATTTCTTAGAAGCTGATGCAAGCATCCTAAGGCTTCTGCCACTATGTTTTGTTACTCTTCCCATCTTGTGTTTATCTGTTCCTTATAAATTGATTGGTGTGAATAACTACATAATTAAACAATTTCCTATAAAGGCATACTTACTTGCAATCACCTCACCTGAGAGCTGTTACAAGTCTGCTGTATGAAAAATGTGTTGGCCACAGCAACCAGCTATCCAGCCTCACCGAACATCTGCACTCTTGGGACCATAGGTTCATGAGTGGCCTTTAAATTGGTACCTTCTCTTTTGTAAGCACTGATTGGATATTTAGATAACCAAGGGTGGGATCCACAAAGAGACTTAGGTGTTGTGGTGCTGAACATCATGATGCCTAATTTTTAGATATCTAGAACAGTGCAGGAACAACACTGCAATCCACAAGGCCTGAGTCAGGTCCATACATCCCTATACAAGAACAGGGAGAGAGAGATTTCTAAGGGTACGTCTACACTGCAACACTATTTCGAAATAACTAGCACTAGTCCGAAATAACTTAGTCTGCGTCCACACAGCAGGCAGTTATTTCGAAATAGTGTCAAAATACTGTCAAGCTGGAGGACTTCTTACTCCAACTCCTGTAACCCTCATTGTACGAGGAATAAGGGAAGCTAGAGGAAGAGTCCTCTGTTTTGAAGTAAGTGCTATGTAAACGCTCCCTATTTCGAAATAAGCTATCTTTAAATCAGCTATTTCGAAATAAGATATGCAATTGACGTAGCTCAATTTGCATAGCTTATTTCGAGTTAAGCCCTGCAGTGTAGATGCACCCTTAGACTGTGATCCACAAAGCCAGCATGCTAAGCAGGGAGCCACTTAAGCTAGCCAGTGAGAGATATGCAACAGAGGTGAGGAGGTGCCAAGCCTGGCCCCTCTCTCAAAGTACCTATCTCTGCTTACAATCTACAAACCAGGGGAAAATAGGTGGCCAAATGCCTAAGTCAGGTGCAGGGCCTGAAACAAAACAGCTGGGGGTAGGTGGAAGGAGGCGCTTGAGCTCCTTCAGAACTTGTAGCCCAGTACCTGGTGTACTCATACGGGATAAGGGAGACCTGCCTGTTCCAGGCCCCCTTCTTCTTGAGAAGGTGAAGGAATTTAAATTGGCATTTACCACCTCTCATGTGAATGCCCTATCACTGGGCTATCAATAAGTCTTATAAAGGTCTCCCCCGCTGAGTTGTTCTACTTTTATTTAAATATGAATTAGTCCAGAAAAAGATTGGGAATGATTCTGTAGCCCAGTGGTTAGGGCATTCACCTGCAACAAGGTTGAACCCTATTCAAATCCCTTCTCCCCATGAGGCACTTGAACCAGGGGTCTCCCACATTTTAGCTGAATACTATAATGGAAGTCTGACTCTGCTTTGTGTGGAGTTTGGCAACCTCTGAGCCTGCAAGACTGGGCCCCCAGTCCACCACATGTGACTTTGGTTGCCAGATTCCTATCTTCCCAAGGTTTGTGAATTGTTCTGGCACTTAGGTGGAGGATAGGTGACCTGACATCTAAAGGGAGACAGCAGTGGCCAGAGCTTAGTCACTGAATGAGTTCTGTGCCTACGAGGTTAGGCAGCTGCTGAGCAAGTCTTGTGGTTTACAGTGGTGCCTGAATATGGGACTTAGGTATCTACGTACCTTTGTGAATCCCACCCCCAACTGCTCAGTTTGGTCAGGCAAACGTGGCTTGCTGTGCAGTATTCAGGACCTGCTTGAAGCCATTTTGAACCTTTCTGATTTTAATACTTATGGAATCACAACACCTTACACTGTGAGTTCTTATATTCATGAGCCAAATACGCTGATGCCGTGGAAAAAAACAAGGAGTATCAGCAATTACAGCCGCTCCCCGAGTTGCGAACGGTCGAGTTACGACCGTTCGCACTTACGACCAAAGCTCCCATGGAGCAGTCGTAACGGCGGTCCCCGAGTTACGAATGCGACCCGCACTTATGAACAGCGCGGTCGCGTGTAACTCAATGGGGTCCGAGTTACGAATGGATCGAGTTATGGCCAAGTGTTTGGTCCGTAACTCGTTCGTAACTCGGAGAGAGGCTGTAATGTGATACAGCAGTTGCCATTAAAAAGTCAGTATTTATTAGTAGTTACCACACTGCTATTTCAGCTTCTTCCTGTTGGATAAAGAATGAGGAACATTGTGAACTCTCATGTTCTGCTGGCAAGTGGTGATTTATAAATAGTAAATGCATACCTGGCTGAGATGACCAGAGCTGTTCATATGCCTCAGTGAATGGCTTCAGAGCCAGTGTGACTAAAGAGAGCTACAGAAGATGATCCATGCGGAGCAGATAATGAAGCAGCAGGGCCAACTCTCAGGTTTTTGAAGCTGAAGTTTTTGAGTATTTGAGACAGGATTACAGGCTCACTCCTTATGGTGAAACATTAGAACAGTGTTTCTTACACTTTCTAAGGGTACGTCTACACTAGCTCGTTAGTTTGAGCTAGGTAGGGTAATGAGGGTAAGCAGAGTTGCAAATGAAGCCCGGGATTTAAATATCCCAGGCTTCATTTGCATGTTCCCAGGCGCCGCCATTTTTAAATCCTCCTTAGTCCGAACTCCGTGCCCGCGGCTACATGCGGCACGGAGTAGGTAGTTCGAATTAAAGATCCTAATTCGAACTACAGTTACTCCTCATGGAATTAAAGAGTTCATCACTGTGGGCTACGGCTACACTGCCGTTTTTTTGTGGAAGAGGATATGCAAATCATGATTTCATTTGCATATCTTCTTCTGATTTTTTTTTGCAGAAGAGGTTTTGCCGATGATAAGCCCTGTGTAAACCGGGCCATTTGTCAGAAAAAAAACCTTTTTTGTAAGATACCTTATTCCTCAAAAAACAAAGTTTACAGGATCTTGCACAAAAGGTTTTTTTTCCCAACAAATGGCCCGGTCTACACAGGGCTTATCATCGGCAAAATCTCTTCTGCAAAAAAAAATTGGAAGAAGATATGCAAATGAGAGCATGATTTGCATATCCTCTTCCGCAAAAAATGGCAGTGTAGCCGTACTCACATATGTTGTGATCCCTTGTTTTAATGTGTACTCACCTGCTTTTCACTGAGTTGTTACATTTTGAACTTACCAGGCCACTCTTGTGAATTGTTGACCTAACACTGATAGTCGTGCCACTAACATATTCTTCCGCCAGAGGAGCTATTTGGAAAGCAGTGCTGGCACCATAATAGTAGAAGTTGTGGTGGCAGCACTAACACTAAAGAGCTGCTTTCATGAAGCCATGTGTCATGTATAATGATTTTATGGAGCTTACGTAATTATGAACAATGCTCCATAATTTTACATTACAGTAGAAGGGGCTTTTTATATTAACCATAGATATGTAGTAGGGCTGAGAGGGACCTAGTCCAGCCCCTTGTGCTGAGGTAACACCAGCAGCAAACACATGTAACTATTGATATACCTACCTTTCTTACAGAACTCATAACCGCATCAAGGAAGAACACCCTTCTAACATCTCCGGGCCTGATACAGTGTCCACTGAAGTGCGTTTCAGATCAGGTCCTAACTGCATATATTTCTCCAGCTTACTGGAAGGGGCACTTGGAAACAGATCTGTGTTTTATAAGTGGCAAAGCCAATCTGGAATCAAAGAGCTCATAGGCCACTTTCCTATATGACTGAAAATTAAAGTTTGTGTTTGGATTTTAAATTAATTTTAGGTCAGGAAAAACAGATACCCCTTCAGTTTTGTCATCTAGCATTTTTTTTTTATTTGTCTTCATAGATTTATGTCTGACAACCTCCAGCTGACACTTAGGTGTGCAAAGGGAATCCAACGGAAAGAAAATGCACAAAAGAAAAATGAAAGGTGATTCCAACAGATGACAGAGTCCTGTTAGTTCTGTCAAAAGAATTTGTTCTTTTGGTGTTTATTCCACTGTTTCTGTCAGTTTCAGGTTGGCGGCTTTGGCTTTTACAACAGTCCTTGTCAGAATAATAGAAAAAAAATATAGAAAAGGAAACAAAGGAGACAATACTAAAAGTGTCTCAAGTTTAATTGGAAAACTGCATTTTTTTGTATTTCTGGGTTTTGTTTTTTATGCCAATCTCAAACTGACATCTTGATGTTGGAAGATTACCACAGCACAGGTAACAGAAAAAGAGATGGAAAATCTTGTGAAGAGTTTTTCAAAGGCACAAAGAGAAATAAATTAAACTTTCAATGTGAGCTAGGAGCCTGTCTGCCCTTTTGCCTTTGAAACATTCCCCTGATAGACATAGGTTAGTGTTTTAAATAAAAAATAACTGAGACTGCATACAGGAACCATATTCTCCAGTGAATTCCCTCAAAAATTCAATAGTCATTTCACATGCCTATGCTGTCCAGATATGGTAATCCTCAACAAGCACTAGGGGGTTTCGTCTACACTGCAGCATTATTTTGGGATACCAGAGGAGTAAGGGACATTTCAGAATAGTGATTTATTTCTAAATAAGTTGAAATAAAAAAAGGAGAAATTGGAGAGGGTCCAGAGAAGAGCAACAAGCACGATTAAAGGTCTAGAGAACATGACCTATGAAGGAAGGCTGAAAGAACTGGGTTTGTTTAGTTTAGAAAAGAGAAGATTGAGGGGGGACATGATAGCAGTTTTCAGATATCTAAAAGAGTGTCATAAGGAGGAGGGAGAAAAACTTGTTCATCTTGGCCTCTGAGGATAGAACAAGAAGCAATGGGCTTAAACTGCAGCAAGGGAGGTTTAGGTTGGACATTAGGAAAAAGTTCCTAACTGTCAGGATAGTCAAACACTGGAATAAATTGCCCAGGGAGGTTGTGGAATCCCCATCTCTGGAGATATTTAAGAGTAGGTTAGATAAATGTCTATCAGGGATGGTATAGACAGTATTTGGTCCTGTCATGAGGGCAGGAGACTGGACTCGATGAGCTCTCAAGGTCCCTTCCAGTCCTAGTAGTCTATGATTCTAAGTACACAGCGCCAAATTTCAAAATAAGCTTTTTCAAAATTAACTTGAAAGAAGCTATGCAATTTGCATAGCTCAAATTGTGTAGCTTATTTCAAGCTATGGGTGCAATGTAGACGCACCCTGGGTGTATATACCCAGGAGGAAGAGGACTAGTTAGGGGGTGCTCAAGGAGCTGTAACTCGGATTGATGGGATTTAGTAAAGTAAAAGAACATTGGGGAGCAGGGCCGGCCCACAACATTTTGGCACCTGAGGCGGGGAGCTCAAATGATGCCCCCATGCTCCTTCACTGCGCCAGCAGCAGACACAATTTTATACACTCTGGGTCCTAGTGGTGCCCCCCCACAGTCTGGCACCTGAGGCGGCCACCTCAGTTAGCCTCATGGTAAGGCCAGCCCTGTTGGGGAGGGGGGAAACTCAAGAAATACTTCTTCACAGTTAGTGAAATAATCTCCTGGAGAGATATGGCAGAAGTGCCCCATTGCTTAGAATATTTAAAACTAGACTGGACAGAAGAACAGAAAATAGTAGAAATCTCAGTGCTGCACTGAGTGGGAAAGGGACATAAGAGAGATTCTCAACAGTTTTGTCCTCTGGATAATGTTTTAATAGCAATGGGTTTGTGAAGCTGCTCTATACCTATTAGCAATCACACATACCAGTTATATTCCCATACATGTACAGTCTCCCTTCCTATTTGCAGTTGCATAGTGTCCACCTACTAGCTACAACAACTGGTGATGGGAAAGTGATATTAGGAAAACATATATGACTTTTAGCCATCTTTTAATGTATTTAATACTGGAAATAAGGAGGATAGCCAGCAACATGAAACTATCCACAAGTGTTCTGTCAATCATTCATTGTCCAGGGAACATAAATTGTGAGCCATCAAGGCATATGATGCAATTCCCTTGAACTTCTGTGGTTAAAAGAAGTATAGTTCCATGTTTGGCAGTGAATGTGCCTTATTAATACATAAGTTAGAGACACTTACATAACTCAACAGTGGAAAAGCTATGAGTGAGCAGTGCTTGGATATCTATGATATGTGGAATGGCAAGCTATATTATCATAGCCATGTACAAAGTACTCTCTTCATGTAACTTTGATGGGGTGTCCACCACACAAAAGGCTTGCAGGGGTAAATTAGGCCAATTAACTTACAGGTTGCACCTGCAAGAAAACCAGGGGATGCTAAGCCCTAAGTGCTAAGTCCAGCTGTGGGAAGAACTTGTTGCATTTCCTCAGACTTGCTGAGGAACAAACCCAGACAAAGGGTGGGCTGGAGCAGTATTAATTTTGGGGTTGTTTATTGGTACAGCTTCTAAAGAGTAAGGTGATACTCACGCGCACACATCACATTCATGCTGACAGTTTGGAGGCAGGCTGCAAGTGCAGTGTAGATAACTTTTGATTTTGCTGGTGGCTGGAGTGCTGGCCAGGATCAGCTTCCTGGAGACTTGACCATGATGTTCCTTGGGAGATCCCTTCAGATCTGCAGGAGGCTTTACTTTCTCTGGGCCAGTCCCAGGTTTCTGCTGTGATGTTACATTTTGTCCAAGAGAGAGAGATTGTTTGGCTGCTTCTCAATGAATTTATATGCTTGCAGTCTTTGTCTGCCTTAAGAGGTCACAGGTCCTAAACTGCCTTTTTGGTTGGGTATTTCTTATTCACACCTCACACATATTCCACAGATTACATACATATTCATAAGCAACATGGTTTTTAGGTAAATAACTAGAAACCTACCATAAATTGAATTACTTGACATACTAAAAGGACCTAATGTAAATACTATGGGTTAACATACTGAAGACATGATAAGGACTTAACATAAATGGTAACCAAGAGAGGTAGGGTCAAGGGAAAAGGGGAGAGCAGAGGAGTATGTCCAGTAGACTCCAGTGGAGGGGGGGGAAACATGTCCGACTGGTTAGAGAACTGGCTAGGGTTTATAAAGAGAAGAAATTGGTAGTAGATGTGGGCTGCAGTGAGGAAGCGTGTAGTCACAATTTCTGACATAAGGGAAGCAGCCTGCCTACCTGCCTGCTGCCCACCACCCAAGAAAGGCAGAATAGGAAAAAGCAGAAAGGTCTGAGAAGGATAGATCTGAGCTGTTGGTTTGAGAGTTGCTGGACTGGAACTCAAGGTAGAGGGCAAGTCTGGGTTCCCTTTCCAGCCAATATGGGAGTGATGCAATCAGCACTGAGGAGATGGAGACTGCCTGAGACTCTGAGGAAGGAGGTGGTTAGACCCTGGAGAGGGAGGGCGATAGAGAGTTGGCCAGAGGGCTAAGCCAGGAAGGAGTTCACCTCCTCAGAAGTGAGAGCACTGCAGTGAGAGTGACTGGGGCAACAGGCTGAACAGGGTGGACAAAAGTGAGGTAATTCTCCAGATGAGCCACAAGGAGGTGCTGCCAAGCAGCAAATAGCATGACTGTAGTATAGCCACACAACAAAGTCATTTTTAACTGGGTTAGTATCCTCTTCTCTTTTAGTTGTAAGTTTCCTTGCAGCCATGTTAGTTACAAATGGGGACAGACTGAGATTTCCACTGATGAGTTACTTAGAAAGAAGCAGGTTAGAATATCAACAAGAAGAAAAAGATCTGTTTCTTAGCTGAGAAAAAGTGTCTTCAGGCTGGACTTCTCTAGAAGCTCACATGGCCCATTAACTGCCTTTTGCCTTTGCCTTTGCCTCTCAGTGCATGTAATTGTTATACAAGTGTTAACAGGTTAATGTGAGCTCCAGAACATTTGGAGACTCGGCAGAGCGGAGAGGAATTTACTGTTTTCAATGTATGTAGGATTCTTAGTGTTTTTGCTGCAAACACTACTGCAGAAGGCAATGCACACTGTGAGAGCCAGGAGCCTGGCACACTTTATAATCAGAGGTTTTTAATCTTGCACTATAGTCAAGCATGATAAAAATGGGGCTATAAAAGTCTCCTGTAACTAGTGGAAGATGAAAGGACAATAGGAATAGAGCGGTTACATCTCATCTAGTTTTTTCTAAACATCGTACCCCCAACCAAATCAATGTTGCTCTCCACAGAGAGAGCCCCAAATTTAGTAGCCCTATGCTATGTATGCCTAGGGCCACTGTGGGCAGCAGTATCCCCAATCCTCCAGCCCTCCTTCTGCCTGCTCTGCCTCCAGCTCTGGCTGGCTGTGCCACTCCCACCTGCTCCATCTCCTGTTCTGCTGCACAACCTAGTCCGCCTGCTCCCTGCCCTCCTCCTGTCCTCCTCCCAGCCTTGAGCTCAACCCTCCTCCCATGGAGTGAGCGCACACGCACACACACACACACACACACATACACACGTCCACCATTGGGGAATGGAGGATGCAGGTGCTCAGGCTGCATATGACAACAAAAAGCATAAGGATGGCCCTGAAAGGATGTATCATTGTGATCAATCCCTGGCATGTTTATTTTTTCTTGTATGCAACAATTTAACACATCTTCTAAGCACTTACGGATGCAAGGACAAGTAAGCGTACACTGATGTGCAAGAACACATGTAGGGCACGTTGTGTCAGTAAAACAGGAGACATTATTAGCAACTTGTCTGGAATTGAATCCTTGAGAGTGGTGGAGGTTGGAGAAGATGCTGAATTTGGTGCTAGTGATATTGACATCTCAGAAACCCTGCTGAAGGACACAAAGGAGAAATTATTGAACTTGCAGTTGTTGGAAGTGAAATAGAAAACTGTGACTTTGTCAATATTCCCATTTTTAATTGCTTTGAATTGCTAGCAAGGAAAGTGTAATTAAGTCCTCTTCTCTATTCAGCGTGTCCTTTGCCTCCATTTACAATACTTTACAAGTAACTATATGGAAATACACTTGTTATATGAAAAGCCTGTGGGAACTAGGTGGACACTCATAAGAGGGCTGAATTTACAAAGATGTAGCTTATGCTATATAGCTTGATACATGGCTAGATGCAGTTGTCAATGTGTCCTAGGAGCTCTGGAGGTTGGATGGTTTGCAGCTGGGACACATAGAATCCCAGTTTTAAGAGTCTGAAGGGATATTATTGTCCTTTCAAAAAATAGCTTTGTATTCACTGATTATGGAGATCAGGTGTGTATCTGTTCAGGTAGGAAGAGCCAGTGTATTAGCTAGCTGGGGAAAATATTCCTTTCTGAGCAGGGCCGGCTCTAGGTTTTTTGCTGCACCAAGCAAAAAAATTTTTGGACCCCCTCCTTTTTTTTGTCCTGGGAGGGTGTGTGCGCAAATGCAGCTTTCACAGCTTGCTGGGGGTACACGCGCAAATGCAACTTGTGCGGCTTCCTGGGGGGTGGGGCGCGTGCTTCAGGGGGAGCCCAAACCCTGGGGCATTTTCATCTCCTAGGAGAGCACCAAGGACTCCCCACATGAGGACAATGGGAGGGCAGGTTCATCCACAGCAAGTCAGTTAAAGACTTCCAAAGCATGCAGCTGTTCACATCACCTAGTGCTGGAGTCCCAGTCCCACTCCTCACTCTGCAAAGGGATTTTATTATTAGAAGCCTTATAATCACTCAGACTCCAACCCCAACACATAAGCTGTCCAACTCTTGGTGTCCATGGACAAGAATCAGCCTCTCTATACAATGAGACAGTTCAAAGAGATTAAGAGAACTTTTGTTTCAACTCCACAGCTCAACTTTCGAGAACAAGACAGGTACCAGACAACAAAACCCCACTAGCCTAGGACCTGTTCCATGAGCGCAGCCGTGTGCTTTCTCCTTCAGGGACGGACCAAATAGCCTCTGAAGAAGGGTGGATTGATTTAAATCTCTAATTTTAATCATGATTTAAACCGGCAAGCAGAAAACCTAGGTTTAAATGAGCAATTAAACATTTAAATTATACTTTTAAAATATTTTCCTAAAGGATGGTTGAGTCTTATTGATTAGCAACCTTTAAATATGTTGATTTACAACTAAATATAACCTTTATGCCAAATTTGGTGCTTCTATTTATTAACCAGGAGAATACACTCAGTACAGCTACCAACTAAATAAATGCCCAAATAATTGTGTAACTTACATGTAACCAGATTCTTAATTTTTACATTTTTATTCTATTACAAAATGGTGTGTAATAGGAACACTTAAGAGACAGGTTTTACCCCATTTATTATTTGCTAAGTGGTGGCTACTTTTTTTAAAACATATGATTTGCATCTACTTCTGTCTGGACGGAAATTCTATTTAAAATAAACAAAACCAGCATTTAATTTGTGTATGAAATAAAACACCTTAAATGTGAAGTACACATAACAAAAAAGTATCCAAACACATTTTGCATCTAAAATTCATTTATTAAACAAAGGAAATATCCATAGTGAATTTAACAGTTCGAATCTAGTCATCATGTTCTTCAAGATGTTAGAACTCTCTCATAACCAGTTTTTTTACTGAGAGAAGAGGAAAACAAGTTTTTCTGGTTCGTCAACTCTCAGTTTTGCAATGGTGAATGAACTAATCATTGAATTGAACTAGCTGAATAAACCAAAGTGATAAAAACATTCTCTCTTCACCTGGGGCCAGGCGCAGGCTCCGAACAGCTGGGCATGAGGCTCCTAGCTTGGGGCGGCCTCCGTGGGGCTCCCCGCCTGCTCCTCCTCAGGCCGGAATGCCACCTCTGGCAATGTGCCGCCCCAAGCACCTGCTTGTTTTGCTGGTGCCTAGAGCTGGCCCTGTTTCTGAGCAGTATAACTTAGAAAGTCACCCTGGAGAATAAAAGATTTTGAATGTCCTCTGTTCTTTGAGAGGCTGCGTGTTATCTGAGTCTAGTAAACTACATCATCTTTACTGCACAGCATGCATAATCTCAAACACTGGGAGTAAAGTAGAAAATGTTCCCCATATAATGGGAGGAAGAAGCTGTGGAGAAGAAAAGTTTAGGTGTGGGTGGACTTTGAGTAGACAGAAGTGGGTAAATAGCTGGATATTTAGGAAGACAGAAGGGGCAAGGATATTTAGGTAATGCATTTTGATAACAATGAGTTGAAAAGGGTCCCCACGAAAAGCTGGGTTTTCTTGAGAGCAGGAGGCAGTTTCAGCAATGAAGTATTTGAAGAGCTGAAGTAAAATCCCATTTAAGAACTCTTCACTAACACAAGCAGCCAGCAACCAGGTCCATACCAGTTGTGGCAGCTTATCTGAAAAGCATTTATATAGTTATGTTGGAGCTACTGGAACATCTTTAGGGATAATTTGCTGCAGGGTACCAAGCCTATAGCATTTGCTATGAATTATTAATTCCTACTTACAAAATTAGATATCTTGTCACCATGATACCCAAGCAGTTACATCTAGATAAAAACTTGAACTTTTTTTTCCTATTTGAAAGCTGGTTTAATGCAGCTAATTTTAATTTATCATTTATGGAAAATAATGAAAGTGGGAAATGTTTCCCTCTTGTTCAGCCTTGCAAGGAATTTACCCACCTTATAAAACATTTGCTGGGAAAATACTGTACTCACTTCAGCAAGCCACATGGTAATCAAGAAGGAATAGCTGTAATTTTAGTACATTGAACTTTTCCAGTAACTTAATATCCTTTTTGCTAACACATTTTCTGATTATTATACTATTTTATAATACAGTTTGATTTGTAATTATGATTTCTCTATGAACTTTAATAATTAAGACACACATATTTGTATCTATATTTAATTGCCTTGAAATCTGTCCACAATAACCAAGAGTTACTGTCAAAGGTTATTTCTTCTTGACAAACTTCAGTCTGACACCTTTACCCAGGGATATTTCAGAATGAAGTTAGTCCAAATGTCATTGCTTTAGTATCACTATTTCACAAACTGCAACAAGACTGTCATGGGGACCTCTATGCAGGTGGTGCCTTCTTCTGGCTACATCCAGGGATTAGCTCTGCCAACCTGATACTCTCTTCTCTCAGTTCTTCAGCTCCTCCTCAGTCTCTTTCTCTCTCTTGCTCTGCAGCTCCTCTTTGTTCCTTAGAAGCTGCCGTGCCTCATCCTCATGGCTTAGCCCTCCAGCCAAGTCATAATAGTCCTCCCCTTCTGGGGTACCATCCCAGGGGCCCTATTACCACCAGCTCAGGAAGGGGTTGGCAACCTGCAGGCTAAAGGCCACATGCGGCCCATCAGGATAATCTGATTCTGGGGTGCGAGACATTTTGCTGACGTTGACCATCTGCAAGCATCACCACCATCACCCCCAGCTCTCAATGGCCATGTTTCTCTTTTCTCAGTCAATAGGAACTGTGGGAAGTGGTGCCTGCAGGCAGAGGGGCACCTGTGGAGGGTCAATGTCAGCAAAATGTCTTATGGCCTGTAGTCAGATTACCCTAATGGGTCACATGCAGCCTATAGGCAGCAGATTGCCCATCACTGAGCTATGAACCCCCCTGCCATTCCTCTGGACTACTTCCTAACTTACCTAACCCAGGCTCACATGTGTCTCCCTTTTAGTTAAATCCCAGTCTGCTATACAAACCCTTTCTCCTCCTTGCCCCAGGGACAGTGATTGTAGCCCATTGATGCCACTAGCTCTCAAGCATTACAGAAGCCCTGCCTGTTCCTTCACAGGTGTGCTTACCTTCATTAGGACTTTGCGCTCAGCCTAAACGTACCCTGGTGTGTAGCCTATTTTGTTCATTGGCCCATTTGGTCCACATTAACCCCTTTCAGGGTGACTGTGGGGAACAGACCCTATCACAAAGGCACAAAAATGTGCAAATTAATTTTAGATTATTTCAACAACTATTAGTAGTCCAATAAAATAAAGATATTATCCAACCAGTCTGATACCTCCGAAAGCCACAGACTGTGATCTCTCAGCACAAATTATATGTATGTTATCCACAGGTTTTCAGAAGGACGCTCAAATCTCTATCTCTGATAACACTCACATTGCCCAGAGACACTATTTTAGCTATGACAGTATTGAAGAAATTCTTTACATACTACTGAGAGCACAAACTTTCATTAGTTCAATCTTATTTCCCTCCAGGATACCCTCAATCTATATTCTTCGTTCCACAATGTGAGATTTAACATTCCAACTTGCATGAATGTCTGGAATTACATGAAGGCATCCCCATGCTCTTGTAATAATCGGTTTAGTCCTTTTTCATATTATCCTGTTCCCCTGAAGTCAAATTTGTCTCTAGGGGAAATGAAATATGAGCATTACCTTTCTCAAAGGCAAGTACATTTTCCCCAATTGCAAAGGATGGTTTACCACATATATGCATCTCTGTGAGCCACAAGTAGTTTAAATTAAACTCAAGATGGAATATTTGTTACATAAGAACATAAGAACAGCCATACTGGGTCAGACCAAAAGTCCATCTAGCCCAGTATCCTGTCTTGGACAATGCCAGATGTTCCAGAGAGAGTGAACAGAACAGGTAATCATAAAGTAATCCCTCTCCTGTCATCCATTTCCAGACTTTGACAAACAGATTGGGACACCATTCCTACCCATCCTAATAGCAATTGATTGACCTAACCTCCAGGAATTTATGTAGTTGTTTTATGAACCCTGTTAAAGGTCTGGTCTTCACAACATCCTCTGGCAAGGAGATTGACAGGTTAACTGTGTGCTGTATGAAGAAAAACTTCCTTTCGTTGGTTTTAAACATGCTACCTATTAATTTACATACTACTGAGAGCACAAACTTTCATTAGTTCAATCTTATTTCCCTCCAGGATTCCCTCAGTCTATATTCAATAACCCCTGAATCTATGAGAAATAACACCTATTTCAAAATTGCTATTTCAAATTAGTGTTAGTGTGGATGCTCAGCTGAACTTATTTTGAAATTACTTTGAATAACTCTGGGGAATAGTTATTACTAGCCAGTGCTTCCTGGGTCTCTAAGTCAAGGTAGCATGTCCACATTAAAGAAGCCTGCCTTGGACTAATTTCAAGGCTTCCCTATAGTGTGCATATGCTATTTCAAAATAGTTATTTCGGGAGTTATTATTTCAAAATAACATTGTAGTGTAGACATAGCCTTAGATGTTTTTAGGGTTGGGAGCCAGGGCCTCCTACACTATAATCTCCTCCATTCACTGTTACTGCAGGAGAGTCTCTCTATTTCCCTACCCACATTTCCCTACCTGTACAATGTATGTAATGCTATTTAATTGCCTCACAGAAGTACTGTGAAGATTAATAAGTGATCTGCATAGTGCTTTTAAAACACAGAGTGCTGTAGAAGTGTCAAGTGGGCACTTTTACAGAACAGAGTACACTGCCAAATACAAAGCAGAAAATATGGATTTAATTGCTAACATTGTGAGTAACAGCTTAAACAAGTGACATTACAAATATCATTATACTTGAAAGCAAAAAAGGTATACTTATAGAAGAGCTCTGAGTATATTCCTAAGGGAGAATATCTCATTCCAGCTGCTAAATCCATGGGACTAGCTACCTGGATTGACTTGCAGCCTAAAAAAGACACAACGCTCATAGTATGAGGAGTCACATTGTCAAATGGGCTTCAGCCTGGCCTCCATTTGTGCATGTACAACTCTTATATATAAACAGTTGATAAAAAATTGTCTACTATATAGAAGCTGATGGCTATGGGAAATTGCAGATGGAACTAAATCTAAATTACTTAGATTAGCAGCATCACTATTTACTACTTTAAAGACAATATAAATCTGAGTAGATGTGTAAGAATGCAAAAATCAGTTAAGATTTTAATATTCCTTGAATCTCAAACCCTGCATTCTTAAATGTTACATATATTTTGGTTCTTAGTACTCTGATGAATTGATAGCACTGAAATGCACCTGACATTGAGCATACAATACTGAAACTTCCCCCAGGGAACTCTTGCCTTAATCTTGATCTATGACCATTTCAGTATTCTAGTCCTGGCATGGACCTGTGTCAAAATGTTTGATGGATTTTCTAAGTGAACAAAAATCTAAAAATCTAATTCATTTCCCTTGTACCAGAGATGAATGGCCTTACGTTCTATCCTATACCTTTTCTAAAGATGAAGGGCTGGTGAACTATCTTTAGTGCCAACGTATCCTCACTCTTTATGGAATCATAGAATACTAGGACTGGAAGGGACCTCAAGAGGTCATTGAGTCCAGTCCCCTGCCCTCATGGCAGGACCAGTACTGTCTAGACCAGTGGTTCTCAAAGTGGGCCATATGGCTCCCCAGAGGGGCATGCCTTACTTCTAGGGGGCCACGTGGAAAAAAACAGAACATTAGGGGGCCACAGTAAGTTTCTGAGGGGGCCACCCAAACTTAACTGCCAGGCGTGTGATGAATAAGGCTCAGAAGGGGGCCATGAGCAAAAAAAGATTGAGAAACACTGGTCTAGACCATGTCTGATAGACATTTATCTAACCTACTCTTAAATATCTCCAGAGATGGAGATTCCACAACCTCCCTAGGCAATTTATTCCAGTGTTTAACCACCCTGACAGTTAGGAAGTTTTTCCTAATGTCCAACCTAAACCTCCCTTGCTGCAGTTAAAGCCCATTGCTTCTTGTTCTATCCTCAGAGGCCAGGAAGAACAAGTTTTCTCCCTCCTCCTTATGACACCCTTTTAGATACCTGAAAACCGCTATCATGTCCTTTCTCAATCTTCTCTTTTCCAAACTAAACAAGCCCAATTCTTTCAGTCTTATTTTGTATTGTGTCCATTATTGGTATTTTAATGTGTCCATCATTGTATTTTTAAAGCACTATGAGCTTGATCTTGCAGCATAAAAGTTTTTCCACTGATAAGAATGACAACTGGATCAAGCCCTACATACACAAATTAAAAGTATCTACTGCTCGTTCAGAAAGGATCCTATTTGCCATTTTTCCTCTCTTTAATCTTCCTTCTTCAGATGGGTATTCTTGCTATACCTCCATAAAAGATTCTGCTGCAGTGATATTCTGGAGGGAAGACTTTGGGTGCATCTAGACAGCACCCTTCTGTCGGAATAACCTATGCAATTTGTGGTACGCAAATTGCATAGCTTATTCCAAATCTAAATCGAAAAAGCTTATTTTGAAATCTGGTGCTGTCTACACAGCTCCACATTTCAAAATAAGGCACTATTCCAACAAATCACTTAACCCTCATGGAACGAGAGTTACAGGGATGCCAGAATAGTGCACCCACTCTTTCAGGAAATAGCGGGCATTTTTAAAGACATGGTGTTGCTATTTCAGGCTACTTCTGGTATCCAGAAAGAGTAACGCAGTCTAGACATATTCTTAGCCCAAGATACATCTTGTATTGCATTCTGTAGGTAGCAAGATTTGGGCTCAGCTTGTTTTTTTCTGGTAGTGAATTCTCTTGTGTACACACTTCCACAGATAAGATCCCTGCCTTGGCAACTAGACCAAAAATGAAAACTTTTCTCTGTATTATTTAGCCCATTTCTGGATGGCTTCCCACAAGTGTCTCATTTTCCTTAATAAGGTTAGGGCCCAGAGCCTCAAAGGTATTTAGGTGACTCACTTCTATTGATTTCAGTGGAAGTTAGACTCTCAAATAGGCTTGAAGACCTACACCTAAGTGTCAAATCCCATGGACTTTCAAGGAGTGTTCAGTAACTACCTTCCCAGGTATCTGAAAATTCCAGTCATAAGCCACATTTTTCAAGGGTCTATATTTGCTGACTTTTTTCTACCTGTTTAGTTTTGTTCATCACTTAAGCACTTCAGGTGAGATTTTTTTAAAGGCTCTAAGGCTATGTCTACACTACAAGGTTTTTGCGCAAAAACAGCCTTTTTGTGCAAAAACCGGCGGAGCATCCACACCTCAAGCGCATTTTTGCACAAGTAAATTGGCAGAACAGAGGGCTTTTGCAGGTAGAGTTGTTCCTCTCCCCATGAGAAATAACTCCTTTTTGCGCTACAGCTCTTGCACAAAAAGGCAGGTGTGGACGCTCCGGAGGGGGTTTTGCGCAAGAAACCCCTATCAGCAAAAGCACAGGTGCTCTGATGGCTATCTGTGAATGGCAATCAGAGCTTTCTTGCGCAAGAGTGTCCATGCGGTATGGATGATCTCTTGCGCAAAAGCATATAGCTTTTACGATGCGCTTTGAGGTCTGGACGCACTTTTGCGCAAGAAGTTTTTGTGGAAGATCTCTTCTGCAAAAGGCTTCTTGCGCAAAAACCCTGCAGTGTAAATGAAGCCTAAGTGATTTTTTAATTTTTATGTCCTCCAAAAGATATAAAAAACAAGTTTAAAAAGTTAGGGGCTTTTGAAAATCCTTTCCTACTTACTTTTCTGTGTTTTCTAAAAGCACTAAGGGCATAAGGCATGGAAGCAATGGCCACCCTAGGACTAGCTTAATCTGTTATACATACTCTTATGTATATGTATTTCAACCATGATGCTAAAGAATAAATGAGAAATTCTGACCACACAAAATCAATGTCAAAACTCCCATTGCTTTCAATAGGCCTAAAATGACACCCAAAGAGGATTATATCTCCTTTTTAAAACAGGTGTATTTGGCTTTAAAAAGAAAGAGAACAAGGAAAACAGAAAGAGCTAGAATGAAAGAATGTTTTGCGTCATTTATTATTGCCAACAAAATGACAGAAGACTTTCAATCTCTGCAGTTGATATAGATGAGAACGGGAAATAAAAGTAGCATGCTTTGCCTCAGAAAGAAAAACATGATTTCTCTTACTTTTTCATATAAGCCTTCTGGATTCTTTGGCACCAGGCAGCATAACTTGCTTTGTTTTGCCAACTACATAATTTTATTTAGTCTTTTATACTTTTCTCTGCAGGAAAACATATTCTGTAAAAACCAAAAAAAGGTAATTATAGTTAATAAGCAATGTTACTGTTTTGTTCTCTTTCATTTGATTTGCAGGACATAAGAATACATTTTAAATATAAACAGTGATACATCAAAAACAGATGGCACAATATGATATTAAGCACTCATATCTAGAGAGCATAACCCTATTTCCATAAATGTATTCTGTTGTTTATATACATGCAATGATACTTTTTCTACGGTTTTGTCTACACTGGAAATTTGTGTCAAGGAAAGATGCCTTTTGGCGACAAAACTGCAAAAACATTCACACTGCAACGTGACTTTTACTGGGGAAAATGGCCATTTTTTTCAACAAAAAACTTCCATCTCCATGAGGGACTTTTTTTTCTTTTCTCCTCCCTTTGTTGTCAACAAACATGCAGTGTAGGCACTTCAAGGTATTTTGTTGCTGATTCTGGCCTTCAAGAAGAGGTCAACAATTTCCACTCAGCTGCTCTGGTTAGCAGTTTGATCACTGATGCCCTGCAGCCAAGTGACCACCCCACCCCCTTACAAGCCCTGTGAAATTGAAATCCTATTTCTTGCTGGCTGGCTTTTCTGTGTGAGTTCATTGGAGAGGGTAGTGACTGGTTTCATCAACATCCTAGCTGAGGCATTTGATGCAGTCCATGAGGCACACCACACAGGGCCAACCTTACAAATCGTGGTGCCCTACGCAGCCTGAGCATCTGGTCACTCCCCCTCCACAGGCTGGCTCAGCATGCAGTGGTCTTATGGCATCCTTCTAGATGACCATGCCTGGCCATCACATCAAACACTGCCCCACATGAATCGCTGTGGAGCTGTTGGATCTGATCAGTGTATGGGAAGAGGAGTCTGTTCACTCCAAGCTATGAGTGACCCATAGGAATGAGCAGGACACACTGCAGTGCAGAGAAAAGATTAAAAAACTCAGACAAGCCTGTCATAAGGCACAGGAAGCAAACTGATGCTCCGGTGCTTCGCCAAAGGCCTGACATTTCTGTAAGGAGCTGGACATTATTCCCGGAAGTGACTCCAGCTCCACCACCAAGAGCCCCATGGGTACTTCAAAGGAGACAGAAAGCCAGTACACAAAGGACTTAACTCAGAGGATGAAATAGTAGATGAAGAAGTTGAGGTAGACATGGACCAGGATCTCTCCATGGCATCCTTCTAGATGACCATGCCTGGCCATCATCAAACACTGCGACCAGGAAGCAGGGTAAGTGGCTGTGGCTTGTGGAGTGCAAGGCTGAGGGTATAGCAAAGTGGGAGGCTGGCTGTGTTTCTGTGACCTGCATGTAGCCCTATGGAGCTAATCAATATAACCGATTAGGATGTTGATGCTCACCATGATCTCAGTGGAATCCTGCAGAGAGAGGTACTTTTTGTGAGGTACTTGTTAATTTTCTGCCACAGATTACATGGCAGTGTTGCTTTGTCTCCTCCCCCATTGAAGGACACTAGCCCATACCATTCATCAATCACTTGTTCAGAAACCAAAGTGGAACATATGTGGGCTGTATATAGAGCAGGGAGTAAGCCACAAGCTTGAAAAAGTTGAATCCTGGCTTCCTTGCTTAACCTGGGCCACCTGCCACTCCCACCCTCTCACTCACCACGATTAGGATGCTTGCTGAAATGCGTTCCTCGGAAGGTTCTGTGGGAAAGTGAGTGGAAATGTTGGAAAGGGGGGTTGTAAATGAACTGTGACAGTGTAGGATTCAGTGTAAACAAACTCCTTTTTGTTCATTGTGCTGATTAGACCTTGACCAGAGAAGTTGCGACAGATAAGGAAGCGTCCTAAAAGAAATAGGGAGGATATGGTTTGCAACGTGTTAAATCAGTCAGCGAGTGAGTGCAGATGACAGGAACAACACTTCAAAAGGAAGCTGAGGAACTGCAAGGACAACCATTCCTTCACCAGGCAGGCCACAGAACACATGATCAGGGTGATGGAAGAACAGATGGAGATCCTCAGGTATTTAGTCAAGGAGCAAAGTGAGCCAACACAGGTTTGCCCTCTCTCTTTCAGTCAATTCAAAATTCTGTGTCCAGCAGCGCTCTGTCTATGGCTTCACATTTCTTTTCACTCTCTGGGAGTCTTCATTTTCCCATGCACTATACCCGCTCTCCAACTTTGATTATGATACCTAGACCTACACACATTTGTGAGGTATAACCCTTTACCAGCAGCTCACTTACCAGCTATCTAGGGTGCTTTACTGTGTTTCATTGCACTGTTTTCTGATGACTTAAGTCACTTTTATAATGGTACAACCCTTTTATTTACTGTTCAATAATCTCACAAAGTAGTCACTGTGACCCCAGGTGCAGGCTTTAAAGGCATGTTCCCAGCTATGTACTGCATTGGATGGGGGAGGGGTACAACGTGCAAGAAACTGTAACAGCGGTTTACTTTAGTGCCCTTTGTTTTCAAAGTGCACCCTGAGAGCCTCCCTGATGTTAGCAGCAGCCCTGAGCTCCTCTGATAGCCCTCGTATCCAGCTACTCAAACTTTGCAGCCAAGCATGGTGCATCGGTGCTTTATCCCTGAACAAACAATTCCCTCTTAGATTCACACAAATTATGCAAAGTGCAACACATGGCAATAACCATGATAATACTGTCCTCAGAGAGGTCTAGTCTGCCATAGAGACACCTTCATCTTGCCTTCAATCTTCCAAAGGCACATTCGACCTCCATGTGGCACCTGCTCAGACTATTGTTAAAACATTCCTTACTGCTGTCTGGGTGCCTTGTGTACAGTTTCATGAGCCTGTATACAAGGCACCCAGACATCAGCAAGGAATGCAAGGGATAAGCCAGGTCTCCCAGGCACACAATGGGCATTTCCACATCCCGCACTGTAATTTTGTGGTTTGGAAAGAAAGACTCTACCGGCAGATTTCTGTACAGGTCAATGTTCCTGAAGATGCAAGCATCATTAATCTTTCCAGACCACCTTATGTTGATGGCTGTGAAGCGTACATGGTGAGCCACAAGTGCCTGCAGCACCGTCAAGAAGTATCCCTTCTTGTTGATGTACTCGGTGGCAAGGTGGGCTGGTGCTAAAACTAGAGTAAGTGTATCCATCTATTGCCCCACATAGTTGGATATGCACATTTTCCAGAGTCACAGTTCTCTGTAGAAGAAAGGAATTCACTGTTTTTCATACTTGCAGCAGTACAGCACCAATGGTAGAGACTCCCCCACTCCAAACTGATTTGGAACTGACTAGTAGCAATCAGGAGATGCCAGCTTCCATACAGCAATTGCCACATGCTTCTCAAGAGAGAGGGCAGCTCCCATTGTGGTGTCCTTGCACCTCAGTTTGGGGGCCAGCTCAGCACACAGCTCCAGGAAAGTTGCTTTATGCATCCTAAAGTTCTATAGCCACTGCTTTGGCAGGCTAGTACACAGTAGATTTACACCCCCAGCTTGCCATGCAGTAATTCTCCACATGGACAAACATTGACACTTTTATATTTGCTTGATACAATCAGGCCTATTATGCATTTTCCATTTTTCAGGCATCAGTTACTATCAAAGCTGCTATCAGAAAATTGTGTTGCAGTTTGCTGATCTGAAATATATTATCTAGGTTATGCAGTAAAACAAAACTATTCTAAAATCCAAATCATACTCATTCTTTTAGAGAGTACTATCTATAATTGCCTTTGCTTTCAGCAGCTCTTTCTTTCATTACAACAAGGAAGTGTAAGCTACATGTAAATAAGACCACACATGGAAATGTCCTTTCCCATTTGGTGGCACAGATACTGATGTTTTGAACAACTGGTGCAGAAACAGTTGGAACACAGCTATAAGAATTTCATAAGTTCCTTGTTATTTGGGGAAAATATGCTCAGCTGTACCTGGAGCGAGAGGAGCCTTGTAGGGTCTGTCTGAGGATCATCCATGTTTCATTAACCACAGTAAAACTTATTATTGTTCCATTGACTGGCAGCCAAAAGCAGTGCAAGATAAGCCAAAGTGTGTCTGACTGTCCTTGTGTAGCTGCATTACAGTTGCACCCTGGAAAACAATGCCCAGACTCTAAGTATTACTTGAAAGAAGGCTGGAAAGAATGAGTCTCTTTCCTGTTACATACCATACACATGCCTGTTGTCACTGCTAGCACTTGTTAGTCCTGCAAGATATTTGACCAGACTATAATGGCTCAAGGGTGACTCCAATCAGCCAACCTAAGGCTCAATGTGCTATTTTCATTTTCCCAGATTTCCACTGAGAACTTAACACTTTGGACAGCCTGGCTTCAAAAAGTGCCCCAGGATCCTTACCTTTGGCTCTTTCCATTTGATCTACTATACTGGCAAGCATGTGCTCTTACCATAATTTTATGTATCGTTTACTCTTAGGGTGTGTCTAGACTACAGGGTTTTTTTTAAAAGTGGCCTTTTTTCGAAAAAAATTCCCCTGCGTCTAGACTGCTGCCACATTCTTTCAAAAGTAAATCGAAAGAATGCAGCAGTTTTTTCGACCACAGAAAATCTCGTTTTACGAGGAAGAACGCCTTTTTTCGAAAGTGCTCTTTCGAAAAAAGGAGCTATGTAATGCAAACTGTGCTTTTTCGAAAGAGAGCATCCAGACTGCCTGGATGCTCTCTTTCGAAAAAGCAGCTTGCTTTTTCAAAAGTACTGGTTGTAGTCTAGATGTTCTTTTTCGAAAGAGGCTTTTTCGAAAATATCTTTCGAAAAAGCCTCTTTCTAAAAAGGCGTGTAGTCTAGACGTACCCTTAGGGAAAAAGAACAGACCTATGTCTCTGGCATTTTGATTTTATATGTGCATGCTTTGCCCCACTCTGAAATTCCAAATTACATTTCCTGGCTTCTTGCATTAACTCAACATACAAATACCATTTTTTTTTCTATTGGTTCAGCAGAAGGCATACATTTTGAATTCTCACATTACCAAAACCCAAATATAGTATACAATGTAGTACAGGGCTAAAATGAAGGACATACAAATACTGTAGACCAATTTCATGTATTAATTTCTCTAACCTAAGAAGAGATCAATGTGGCTCAACTTCATAATTTAGCATTTCTCATCTAAATCAGAATAACAGAAACTTTAGTTTCCATGTGTATAAATTCAGACTTAATATAAAAGACAGCCCTCCAAATGAGTGGTCATTGGTTTATGCAGCACGTGTCTACCTTACTTTGTTTCCTAGACTAGATAGTGGATATATCACAGAATTTAGGTGAATAAATAGCTGGACTGAAATTTTTGTATCCTTCCTCATTCTCATGCCATATAGAAAATAAGTCCTTGAATCATAACTTAAGTAGAGAAAAATATACCATATTCAGAGAAGCTATGTTGTATGGGGACTTAACCACTATTGTGTAACTAAATAATCTAATGTGTCAATACTAGAGCTGGTCATAAAATGAAGAAATATTTTGCAAAATAATTTGCCAAAATGTGTCCCTTTTTTCAAATAAAAAATTTTGCTAATCAAAATTGGCATCATCCACTTAAAAAGTTTGTGGATGATACCAAACTGGGAGTGGTTTCAAATGCTTTGGAGAGTAATATTAAGATTCATAATGATCTGCACAAGATGGAGAAATGGTCTAAGTAAATAGGATGAAATTCAATAAGGACAAATGCAAAGTACTCCATTTAGGAAGGAACAATCAGTAGCACACGTACAAAATGGAAAATGACAGCATAGGAAGCAGTAATGCAGAAAGGGATCTGGGGCTCATAATGGATTACAAGCTAAATATGAGACTACAGCATAATATTATTCCAAAAAGAGAAACATTATGGGATGTCTTAGCAGGAGTGTCATAAACAAGGCACAAGAAGAAATTCTTCTGCTCTGTTCTGCACTCAGTAGGCCTCATTTGGAGTACTGTGTCCAGTTCTGGGCACCACATTTCAGGAAAGATGTGGAGAAATTGGAGAAAGTCTGGAGAAGAGCAACAAAAATGATTACAGGTCTAGAAAACATAACCTATGAGGCAAGATTGGGGAAAAAAATGGGTTTGTTTAGTCTGGAAAAGAAGACAGAGAGGCCATGACAGATTTCAAATATATAAAAGGTTGTTACAAGAAGAAGGGAGAAAAATTGTTCTTAACCTTGAAGGATAGACAAGAAGCAATGGTTTTAAATTGCACAAGGGAGGTTTAGGTTGGACATTAGGGAAAAACTTCTTAACTGTCACAGCGGTTGAGAACTAATATAAATTGCCAAGGGAGGTTGCAATTAATGCAGTCCAGGATTAACGCGTTAAATTTTTTAATGAGTTAATCTCAGGTGTTAATGCTGCGCTGCCCCTTTGAAGTACCACTGTGGTGCATCAAAGGGGCAGCACAACGTGGAGCCCGGGATTAGCAGGAGACTCCCCAGCTGACTGAGGGCTCCACTCTCCCTTTGAAATGCGCAGAGGCAGCGTTTCAAAGGAGCAGCCACCTCACAGCTGAGCTGGGGATCAGCTGTGCAGCAGCTGCCCCTTAGAAACACTGCCTGTGCATGTTTCAAAGGGGCAGTGGAGCCTGGGGTCAGCTCGGGACTCCTCAGCTGATCCCGGGCTCCGTGCAGCATTTTCCCAGAACCCAGGATCAGCTGGGGACTCCCCCAGCTAACCCCGGGTTCTGGGGAAATGCCACACAGAGCCTGGGATCAGCTGGGGAGTCCCCAACTGACCCCAGGCTCCAGGGCTGCCCCTTTCAAATGCACGCGGAGGCAACTGCTGACCTAATGCCCCGCCTGAACTGGTTCCGGGTGGCCTTATATGCGAGATAGCATCCAATCAATGTGAACGCTATCTTTTGAAAAAGCAGATCATTTTTTCAATGTGCCAGCGTGGACGCTCTTTTTCAGAAGAAGTTTTTCCAGAAGATCTCTTCCGGAAAAGCTTCTTCTGAAAGAAGCCTGCAGTCTAGACATAGACTCAGATGCTAAATATTTATTCTCCCATTGTGACTGCTGCTGAAAGCACCAGCCCATTGCTAGGAGACAGAAAGACCTTATCTGTTCCTTCAAACACATGAGGAAATGAGGAGAGAAGAATATACACATCACAGGCAATTTCTTATGTTTGCCCTGTGGAGAAAGGCAAGAAATCCCAGTAACTGCCAGATGGTGAGTGGAGATAAAGTCCTTTCTTTGTATCTTGTGGAAAACTAAGAGAAGAACTTCTCTCTCCCAAGCTTAGTAGGTAAGAGAACTCTCTGCTCCTTACAGATCATAACTAGCAAGGTACTGCTGCTAGGATTTCTTTAAATTCAAAGAAATGTGTAAAATGGTCATGTGTGCCCCTCTTAACTCCAATAATTATAGTGGTGTGGAGAACACTCAAAATAAACCGCCACTGTCAAAACCATGCTTAGAGACTCTTTCTCTCTCCTTTCCCTGGAGGCCTTAGTTTTCCTTGCCCAGAATTGTTCTGCAGGCTCTTAGCATGTTCCCATCTGCCGTAGCGATAGCATTGCCAAGCTATTCATATTTAGCTCTTTTAATCTTTACTCTTAAATTATTCTTTCCAATTCCTTAATCACCAAAGTCTGATGGGAGGATACTAAATCATTATTTTGTAAGTAAATAATGGTGAAATAATATTTCAGTGAATAACCATTACAGCGGGATTTTGTAAAGTCAACAGAACTCTCCTGCTACCTGTCTTTTGTGTGTATTGAAATCTACATCCAACTGACATATACAGGAGAGCTGCATAGTGCAGACATACCCAATTTAAACAAAGTATATGATATTCAAGCAAAGTTTTAATCACTTGCTCCAGCAGATTACTGACCAAATTCTAAAGTCAGGACACCTTCCACCCCGAGTTCAGTGCCTTCTTCCTATTTCTCTTCAGGTAAATACAATAGGAAGGTAGAGGGTGGGATCCCTTGAAGTATTTTGTCTTTTCTTTTTACAGTTTCCGTCCCCCTCTTGAAAAACATTTCCATCCCCCTCTTGAAAAACACTTCCAGCATGGCACTAAAAGACAAAGAATCTATGTGGAAGAATGTTCTCTGCTGGCTTTTGGGGGGGTGGGAGAAGGACTTGCTTTGCCTTCTTGCTTAAAGACTCTGTTTTCTGCTTATATGCAAATTAAGCAGTGCACATGTTCACTTATTTAGGACAAACCTGTTTGCCAATCTCTGTTTGGTGAGGGCTGGTAAGTTTGGAACATATGTTAATAAAACAATAGAGGGGAATCATAACTTTTACACAGAATGTGGCCACACATATTTTACCAGGACAATATTGATCAGCAAATTATGAGTCTTCAAATGATACTTCACAACATATATTTGCTACAGCAGTATTACAAAGTGTTATGGGTGTGAATTTAGCGATGTATTCTGCCACAACAACAACTATTTTTTAAGTACATAAGAAGCAGGAAGCCTGCCAAAGAATCAGTGCAGCCACTGGAGAATCAATATGCTAAAGCAGCACTCAAGGAAGACAAAACTATTTCAGAGAAACTAAATGAACTCATTGCATTGCTCTTTAGTGCAGAGTACGTGGAAGAATCCCAAACCCGATCCATTATTTTTAGGTAAGGAATCTGAGAAACTGTCCCAAATTGAGGTGTCAATAGAGGAGGTCTTGGAACAAATTGATAAGTTTGACACTAATAAGCCACCCGGACCAGATTGCATTCACCCAAGAATTCTGAAGGAATTCAAATATGAAATTGCAGAACTACAAACTGTAGTCTGTAATCTATCACTTAAATGAATCCGGGTACCTGATGACTGGAGGATAGCTAATGTAACATTGATTTTTTTAAAAAGGCTCCAGAAGTAATCCTGGTAATTAGAGACCAGTAAGTCTAACTTCAATAGCAGGCAAATTGCTTGAAACTACAGTAAAAAAAAAAATGATTAGAAACATAGATGAACATACCTTGTAGAGGAATAGTCCACACAGATTTTGTAAAGGGAAAAAATGATTCATGAATTTATTTGGTTGACAGAATGTTAGCAATTGTGTGGAGATCAGGCCCATCGATGTGGGCGGGGGGGGGGACTGGTGATTCAAAGGGGCCCCGGTCTCTGGCTGCTGCTGCTGCTCCTGTAGCAACAGTGGCACCCTGAGCCCGAAGCCCTTTAAATTGCTGCCAGAGCACTGTGGCAGCACTCCAAGAAGCACTTAGGGCTGCCTGGAAAGATGGGGGTGCCGTGTAGTACACTGGGGGGGGGCACCATGGTCTGGGCAGCACTGGGGCTGGCTGTTCTTGGTCATTCCTCTTCCACTAGAGGATCTGATCTTTCCTGGAGGGTGGAGCCATCCTCCCATTATGCCCAGGAGCCCAGAATGGCTGTTGGCTCCTGTTCAATTAGAAAAACATAACACAGACATTTATAAATAATATTTCTCCTCCTCTCCCCTTTTCTACTTAATTTTTACAGATGCCTTTCTAATGGCATCTTTCTAATGGCAACTTTCCATTCTTGGATTACAAACTTTCTGGAGATCATCTTACCCACTCTTTTCACTTTGACTCCAAATAGTCTCTTCATAACTGCCAATATGTAGTGTATTAGATGCAATCCTGAAAGGGCCCCAGACCACAAAACATTATATTACTCAGTAACAAAAGACAGAGGAGTATTTCTCCCACTAGCACACAGCTGCATTGTTTCATTTTGTCTTTCCTGTAACAGTATTTTAGAACACTTGTTATCACTATCCAATTTTCTTTAGGTATTACAAGTACAGATCTCCATTTCTGGCATGTGTGTGCACACCTTCAATGCTAAGTAGGAGTATATGCACATATGGCGCCAAGAGCTTAATGTGAGGAGCAATAGCCCTGATTCTTGTTCCACTTTACCGGTGAACCCTCAGTCGTTCTTCCTGCCTCAAGATGATTTATTTTAGACCCCCAGCTCAGCTAAGCACTTAATCATGTACCTAAATCCCATTGATGGGATAGCTGAGACCATTCTGGGCTGCTGTCAACAGCATTCCAGAAGGCATTCTTTCCACCCTTGACAATGGACATCAAATATTAATGGCTCAGCTGGGGCACATCCTGTGATGTTAGAAGGTCCATCACAGATCACTATGGCCACTGTCATTCATGCCATAGAGAGGGACAATCACTTAAAGGGTAACAGCCACAAATATAAAAATTAAATCATAATATAAAGTTATAAAATGAAACTATCTACATAACCTGCTCTGCTTAGGCCCTCAGAATAAGAGAATCACCTGAATATATTTCTTATAGAAGAAACTCTTCAGCTATCAATTGTCAGCTTAGCATCTTATAAGTGACTGACCCAGCTTTGGCTTCCATAATATGTTGCCGATGTAAAAATGTCTCTTTGTTTGAGGCTTCTGCTTTGATACAGGCATTCAGAGACTGAACTCTGTTCTTCTGCCAGGTTTTTGTTTAGTTTTCCTTTGTGACTGTTGCTCAGACAGAATAATGGGGATATCTACATGCATAGGCACTTACAACTTATTCACACAGGCTAGCGTGAGAAATTGGTGTGGGCTGCAACAAAGATTTTATCATCATGGCCACATTAATTAGGAGTGGTACAGCCACAAGTAACAGTAGAAATAAGGTTTGCAGTGTTGTTGTAGTCATTTGGCACCAGGATATGAAACAAGGTGTGTGAGGTAATATATTTTATTGGACCAACTTCTATTGTGTAGCTCAAAAGCTTGTTTCTTTATTGGACAAACTTCTATTAAGAACATAAGAATGGCCATACTGGGTCAGACCAAAGGTCCATCCAGCCCAGGACCCTGTCTGCCGACAGTGGCCAATGCCAGGTGCCCCGGAGGGAGTGAATTGAACAGGTAATGATCAAGCAATCTCTCTCCTGCCATCCATCTCCACCCTCTGACAAACAGAGGCTAGGGACACCATTCCTTACCCATACTGGCTAATAGCCATTAATGGACTTAACCTCCATGAATTTATCTAGTTCTCTTTTAAACCCTGTTATAGTCCTAGCCTTCACAACCTCCTCAGGCAGGGAGTTCCACAGATTGACTATGCGCTGTGTGAAGAAGAACTTCCTTTTATTTGTTTTAAACCTGCTACCCATTAGTTTAATTTGGTGGCCCCTAGTTCTTATATTATGGGAACAAGTAAATAACTTTTCCTTATTCACTTTCTCCACACCACTCATGATTTTATATACCTCTATCATATCCCCCCTTAGTCTCCTCTTTTCCAAGCTGAAAAGTCCCAGTCTCTTTAATCTCTCCTCATATGGGACCCATTCCAAACCCCTAATCATTTTAGTTGCCCTTCTCTGAACCTTTTCTAATGCCAGTATATCTTTTTTGAGATGAGGAGACCACATCTGTACGCAGTATTCCAGATGTGGGCATACCATGGATTTATATAAGGGCAATAAGATATTCTCCGTCTTGTTCTCTATCCCTTTTTTAATGATTCCTAAAATCCTGTTTGCTTTTTAGACTGCCGCTGCACACTGCGTGGACGTCTTCAGAGAACTATCCACGATGACTCCAAGATCTCTTTCCTGATTAGTTGTAGCTAAATTAGCCCCCCATCATATTTTATGTATAGTTGGGGTTATTTTTTCCAATGTGCATTAGTTTACATTTATCCACATGAAATTTCATTTGCCATTTTGTTACCCAGTCATTTAGTTTGGTGAAATCTTTTTGAAGTTCTTCACAGTCTGCTTTGGTCTTAACTGCCTTGAGCAGTTTAGTATTGTCTGCAAACTCTGCCACCTCACTGTTTACCCCTTTCTCCAGATCATTTATGAATAAGTTGAATAGGATTGGTCCTAGGACTGACCCTTGGGGAACACCACTAGTTACCCCTCTCCATTCTGAAAATTTACCATTTATTCCTACCCTTTGTTTCCTGTCTTTTAACCAGTTCTCAGTCCATGAAAGGATCTTCCCTCTTATCCCATGACAACTTAATTTATGTAAGAGCCTTTGGTGAGGGACCTTGTCAAAGGCTTTCTGGAAATCTAAGTACACTATATCTACTGGATCCCCCTTGTCCACATGTTTGTTGACCCCTTCAAAGAACTCTAATAGATTAGTAAGACATGATTTCCCTTTACAGAGACCATGTTGACTTTTGCCCAACAAATTATGTTCTTCTATGTGTCTGAATTTTATTCTTTACTATTGTTTCAACTAATTTGCCTGGTACTGACGTTAGACTTACCGGTCTGTAATTGCCGGGATTGCCTCTAGAGCCCTTTTTAAATATTGGCATTACATTAGCTTTCTTCCAGTCATTGGGTACAGAAGCTGATTTAAAGGATAGGTTACAAACCATAGATAATAGTTCCCCAATTTCACATTTGAGTCTTTCAGAACTTTTGGGTGAATGCCGTCTGGTCCCGGTGACTTGTTACTGTTAAGTTTATCAATTAATTCCAAAACCTCCTCTAATGACACTTCAGTCTGTGACAAGTCCTCAGATTTGTCACCTACATCGGACAGGTCAGGTTTGGGAATCTCCCTAGCATCCTCAGCCGTGAAGACTGAAGCAAAGAATTCATTTAGTTTCTCCGCAATGACTTCATCGTCTTTAAGTGCTCCTTTTGTATCTCGATCGTCCAGGGGCCCCAATGGTTATTTAGCAGGCTTCCTGCTTCTAACGTACTTAAAAAATATTTTGTTATTACCTTTTGAGTTTTTGGCTAGCTGTTCTTCAAACTCCTTTTTGGCTTTTCTTATTATATTTTTACATTTAATTTGGTAGTGTTTATGCTCCTTTCTATTTACCTCACTAGGATTTGACTTCCACTTTTTAAAAGATGTCTTTTTATCTCTCACTGCTTCTTTTACATGGCTGTTAAGCCACGGTGGCTCTTTTAGTTCTTCTTCTATGTTTTTTAATTTGGGGTATACATTTAAGTTGGGCCTCTATTATGGTGTCTTTGAAAAGTGTCCATGCAGTGTGCAGGGATTTTATTTTAGTCACTGTACCTTTTAATTTCTATTTAACTAACCTCCTCATTTTTGCATAGTTCCCCTTTTTGAAATTAAATGCCACAGTGTTAGGCTGTTGAGGTGTTCTTCCCACCACAGGAATGTTAAATATTATTATATTATGGTCACTATTTCCAAACATCCCTGTTATAGTTACCTCTTGGACCAGATCCTGCGTGCCACTCAGGACTAAATCGAGAATTGCCTCTCCCCTTGTGGGTTCCTGTACCAGCTGCTCCAAGAAGCAGTCGTTTAAAGTATCAAGAAATTTTGTCTCTGCATCTTGTCCTGAGGTGACATATACCCAGTCAATATGGGGATAATTGAAATCCCCCACTATTATTGAGTTCTTTATTTTGATAGCCTCTCTAATCTCCCTTAGCATTTCATAGTCACTATTACTGTCCTGGTCAGGTGGTTGATAATAGATCCCTACTGTTATATCCTTATTAGAGCAGGGAATTACTATCCATAGCAATTCTATGGAACCTGTTGATTCATTTAAGATTTTTACTTCATTTGATTCTAAATTTTCTTTCACATATAGTGCCACTCTCCCATCCGCATGACCTGTTCTGTCCTTCCGATATATTTTGTACCCCGGAATGATTGTGTCCCATTGATTGTCCTCACTCCACCAGGTTTCTGTGATGCCTATTATATCAGTATCCTCCTTTAACACGAGGCACTCTAGTTCACCCATCTTATTTTTAGACTTCTAGCATTTGTGTACAAGCACTTTAAAACTTGTCACTCTTTATTTGTCTGCCCTTTTCTGATGTGTCAGATTCTTTTTTATGTGAATGTTTTTCATCTGATCTGGCCCATACTTTATCCTCTTCCATCCTCTCCTCCTGACTAAAACCTAGAGAATCTCTATCAATAGACTTTCCTCTAAGAGACGTCTCTGTCTGATCTATGTGCTCCTCTGCACCAATCGGCTTTCCCCCATCTTTTAGTTTAAAAACTGCTCTGCGACCTTTTTAATGTTAAGTGCCAGCAGTCTGGCAAAAGAGGGAAGCTTTTGAGATCTACAGAGGTCTTCTACTTCAACAGAAGTTGATCCAATAAAATATATTACCTCACCTGCTTTGTCTCTCATGGTAGAAATATTTGTATAAGTTGAGACAGCCACAAATAGAAAAATTAAATCATAAAGTTATAACTAATTAATTCTCCATTTGTAGCCATGGGTCTAGTAAAATGACTTTGCAAAGAAATCTTCACCCAGAATTCTCCATTCCTGCCCTCTTCCACTTAATCTGCCATTTGTCTGCTTTGGGCCAGATTCTGGTTGGCCTGCTGAGAAACACGGCATATTTAAAAATGGATAAAGAATAGGCGAAGGCATAGCTCCTCCCTCATTCCTTCACAGAGCTGGCTTTGCACTAAGAATGGAGCACAACGCTACTTTCTAAGCCCTGTGAACCTTTGAATCACCACACTAGTATATGTGGTATGATCAGAGGTAAGACTGGAGGGATCAGCTAAAGAGAGATTTAAGTGCTGATCCAGTAAAGCACTTTCAATCTGTGAGAATACTATTAGACTATGTCAAGGCTGTTCCCACTCTGGTACAACAAATTCAGGAGTTGGGGGCTCTGCAAGAGCACTCCAAAACCTTGCCTCTACAGGCTGTGGCACAAAAACTTCCCCAAAATCCTAATACCCAGATTTTGGGGACTCTGCTGTCATCATCAAGTGCTTTTGAATCCACAAACAGGGGTGGACACTTGAAACCAACCCCGGGGGTACCCAAAGCTCTTTTTCCCCAAAAGAGTTTGAAAAAGAAAAGAGAAAAATAAGCTGCAGTCTGTGTAGTTGACCCCTCAGTCAGGCATGCAGATACACACAGACAGATCTTCCAGGACACATCTGGTCCTGGTGACTTAGATTTCCAGAAAGCCTTTGACAAGGCATGATTTTCCTTTACAGAAACCATGTTGACTTTCCCTCAACAAATTATGTTCATCTATGTGCCTGACAATTTTATTCTTTGCTATAGTTTCAACTAATTTGCCTGGTACTAACGTACACAGCTGATAACTCCAGCTATGTAAATAATGTAGCCGAACTTGGCGCTGTCTTCACAGCTTCCCTTATTCCTCGTAACTGTGAGGAGTACTGTCGCTGACCGGAGGCACCACCCACTTTGGCTATGTCTAGACTACAGGGAACGCATCTACTCTTTCACTTTTTTTTGCGAAAGAGCAAACACACTCTTTTGGAAACCCTGTCTTCCTCCTCCCATAAGGAAGAAGGCCTCTTCCGAAAGAGAGGGGTTTTCTGAAATCTGGCCCCATGTAGATGAGCCCAATTTCAGAAAAGCCTTTTCCAAAAACACTATTGGAAAAAGGTACGCAAATTGCGGAGCGCAATTTGCATACATTTTTCCGATAAAACCCCATGGTAAAGACATAGCCATTCAATTTAGCGGGTCTTAACTAGACCTGCTAAATTGAATGCCAGAAGATCGATCTCTGGTATGTAAGTGTAGACATGGCTTCAGTTTGCATTCACCAGGCTAACTGCTGTTGCAGAACTGCAATAGTTCTATGGTTTGGAACTTATCACATGTTTGATGGACAAAAATCTTTAATGCCACAATACTGATGAGATAATTTTTACTTGAAGAAAAATCAAAACAAGGATGACTGATACATTGATATTTAAACATTTACTGACTGGACATGCACAGTAGCTACCATTCCTAAGACTTTCACTAGGCATTTAGCATTATGAATCTGTAAAATAACATGAAGATATTGCAGATCCATAGTACTCCAAGTTATAATGCTCCTCTCAAAAATATTATGTATGAATAATACATATGACTCAGCCACATCTCAATGATTAGCTGATAAATTACTGATTTGAGTGTCTCTACTGCAGCGAGTTCCTGAACTGGGCAGAACTGGATGTTTTAGGAAATTGAATTATATTATTATACGCACCAGGGTTATATCTGAGACCCTATGTTATCTCAACATCATTTTTATTGCTTTTAATTGCATACTTAATTACTCTCTTTGTCCAGAGTTAGGTGTATTTGATAGAATCAGGGCTAAGTGTTTCTTCCCCACCTTCCTATCTCAAAATCTTACCTATTCTCCTTGCATGATACATCAATGAAGGCTGCTTCTCTCTGTGACCCTTTTATCATATTAAACAAAATATCACAAAACCTATTGTTGACTCTTGATTTTCTCAATATTTGACCAAGCCAATAAAGAGATTAAGCTCTCTATAAAATACCAGATGGCCTTATGGGTTTGTGTCCCCTTCTGGGCAAGTTCTTCTGTCATCTCAGAGCAGCTGCACAGAACCCCAAGGGATCTATATGCTTTTCCTTCATTCAGCTGGGCTTATCATCATTAATATTCAGAGCTGAAGTGTCAGACCAGAGAGTTGGTGCTGGCTCACATTAACACACTGATATGTCAATCGTTAACCCTATAGGCTACCAGGCCCAATTCAGAACAAGAGTAACTGCTGTATTTAATGCATTACTCAAGGGGATGAGATTACTTTGTCTCAACCAACCATTCATAGTATAGTAACATCATTAGAACCTTACCCACCACCACCATATAAAGCCGAACAGGATCTACTTTGAGATGAAATCCTTGATCTAAGTCAAGTTCAAATGTTTCTACTGCAATTATGGAGTGTTCTCAGAATCAAACTGTATTTAAAATATCTTTATTAGGAAAGTAATAAAATGTAGCTCTAGATTTGCAGGAATTTCCTAAGTGACATTTCTGATCATATAAAAAAAGTGGATTTTTTTAAAATGAATATAATCGTTTAAAAAAATAGCAACAAAGTTATCCTGAGTGTTTCATCTCAGTGCAATTTCCCACTAATCACACTTTTGATGGCATCTTAGTGCACCCTACTGGACTTTCTAAAGAATGCTTCCTGCTGTCATGGAGCATCTTTGATGGAAAATGTGTGGTTAAAGCGGCAAACTTCATGTGGCAAACTTCATATTGTAGTTTACAATAATAAACTGCAGTTATTATAATCCCCTAAATCCTCTTCTGATTGAATTGTGATCATTTTGGGCATCTTGAATTTCCAACAGTTAAACAAATGTTAGCAACAGCAATTATACCATCTCCTATAGAATTATAATCATAGAAAGGTAGGGCTGGAAGCTCCACTGTGCTGTGGCAGGGTCAAAAAACTTAGACCATCCCTAACATTACAGTGTTTGTCCATTCTCTTCTTTAAAATCTCCAATTATGGGGATTCCACAAACTCTCTTGGAAGCGGGTTACATCATTATAATTAGAAAGTTTTTCCTAATATCTAATATAAATCTCCGTTGCTGCAGATTAATCCCATTTCTTCTTGTCCTACCTTTGGTGGATATATAGAACAGTTGAACACAGTCCTCTTAACAGCATTCCTTAAGATACTGGAAGACTTAACAGATCCACCCTGAGACTCTTTTCTCAAGACTAAATATGCCCAGGTTTTGGTTGTTTTTTTAAACTTTTCCTTGAAGATCAGGCTTTCCAAACCTTTCTTCATTTTTGTTGCTCTTCACTGGGTTCTTTCCAATTTGTCCACATCTTTCCTAAAAATGTGGTGCACAGAACTGGACACGGTACTCCAGCTGATGCCTCATGACTACAGAGTAGAGTGTGACAACTACCTCCTGTTCCTCACATAAGCCCCAGAATATTAACCTTTTTCTCAGCTGCATCACATCATTGGCTCAGATGTAATTTGTGCTCAACTAAAACACCCAGATTCTTTTTCAACAATGCTATCATCTAACCAGTTATTCCCATTTTGTAGTTGTGTGTTTGACTTTTTTCCTTCCTCTATTAAGTACTTTGCCCTTGTCTTTAATCAATGTTCATTTTGTTGAATTCAAGTCAGTTTGTCAAGGTTGTTTTGAATTCTAATCCGTCCTCCAAAATGCTTGCAGCCCTTTCCAGCTTAGTGTCATCTACAAATTTTATAAGCATACTCTCCATTCCATTATCTAAGTCATTAATGAAATCTATTGACTGGTACCAGCCCCCCAAGACTGATCCCTTTGAGGCCCTACTAGATACATCCTCCTACCACTACCCTTATGACAGAGAATCATTGATAATTCTTTGAGAATAGTTTTTCAACTAGTTGCACTCACCTATTAAGGATTAAGGTGCCCAGGTGGACCAATTAGCCACTGAAGGTGCACCTGGCAGAGGAGCCAGGAAGCAAGGACCAATCAGTGATGGGGCTCAGATGAACAGAAACAGGAGAGGCCTATATAAAGCCCAGGAGCTAAGAGCAGAAGGGTGCTACAGAAAGAAACAGCAGTCATTCAGAATGTGGGAAGGCAAGGTAGGAAGTAGCCCAGGAATATGGCAATAAATTTGGAACTGTGCAGATGCTGCTTGTGCTAGAGTCCATGGGCTGAAAACCCATGTAGAAGATGGCTCTGGGTTCCCTTATCAGCCACTGGGCTGTGACAGCATTAAGGAGCAGTGAGAGGAAAGATTGCCTGGGACAGTGGGCCCCATGACATGGGAACAGTAGAGTCTGAAGCAAGACAGGCAGAGTGATGGAGTCAGTGTTGGATTAAGACATAAGCTAAACAAGCTAGAGTTTATGACCTCTCAATATGAGGGGCCTTTAAAAAGAGGGGGGAAAAGTCTCCACTTCAAATTTTATCCAAAGTGGTTGATAAAGGAGATATGGGGAAAAGGAAGATTCTCTTTATAGATATTTTTGTTCAAATATGATAAAAATATATATCTGGTTACACAAATTTCAGGTTCTCTGGCATCCCCAGAGATGTTGGGGGGCCGAGACATTCATGGTTCAGTGGTCATCAGCAAGTGCTGAGTCAGTGATTGAACTGGAACAGGTTGAGGGTCCTTCAAAGGCTCAGGAGCCACTACTGTGGCTGAGGGCACCTGGCAGGGCAAGTCCACCGAATCTACCCATTATATTGGGCACTGACTTTGATGGTAGGCCCAAGGTGTCCAAAATGGCGACAGCATAGGCACTTGCCACTGCAGGGATCAAGTTGTTAGCGGTGCTGTAGAAGCTTCCTACTGGTGATGCCAGGAACGGTATTGAGAATGGGGGCAGGAACGGGAATGGTACCAGCTGCTGCATGATGCAAAGGACTGCGCTTCCAACTCCAAGGTATACTTGACCATGCTGAACAGTGCTGAGGAGTGGCACCGAAGGGATGGAGAGTGCTGCTGCTGCAGAGTTGGTTTTCCTTGGTACCATATGATAACTGGTGCCGGCATGAGGCTCAGAGGCTATAGTGCCAGGGTGACTGCTGCATGAAGTATGGGGCCAGGGCTGGAGCAGAGCACACTGAGCTATGATCGGTGCCAGGTTCAGTGCCGAGGCATGGGCTGCATCAGAGTCTGTACTGCAGGCTCCATCATTTTACTAAGGTCAGAAAGTGTCCTCAGAAGTGTCCAGTGTAGAAGGGAGCTCCAGGTCCTCCTTGTGGACTTCCCACCCAGGGGAGTCCAACAACACTGGACTCAATGGCCCTGCCCTTGGGGCCAGAGTTGGCAATGTACTGTCTGCACTGTACTGCAATGTTGGCTGCACTGTACTGTCCTGAGATTGCTCCATGCTGGGGCACACTGACAGAGGGTGACTACTGGTCTTCTTGCCCAGAGACTGGCTTCTGCTAGGCCTCATCTTCTCATATAGCACCAGAGATGGAGAGTGGTGCTGGGCAGAGGAGCTTGTCTTGTGTGCGAGGGAATGGGTGCCAGTGCTCTTTTGGGTCTTCCTTACGAGGTGCCGATGTGTCCCATATTGAAGCTGGTGCACTGTACATGGAGGCCAGCACGCTACACACCAAAGATGACAACATCGGGTCCAGCACTGGGGGTCGAACTGCCGTCTCCACTAACAAGAGTTTCAAGTGCTGATCTCGCTTTCTCTTAGTTTTAGGCTTGAAACTGTGGCAGATATTGCACTTATCTGTTAAGTATTCTTCACCAAAACACCTGAGGCAATGCAATGTGCAGGCAGATCCCTTTTAAGCATAGACTTGCTACAAGTGATGCAGTTCTTAAACACCCCTGCTGCATACTGGGAAGGGGGGGAGGGAGAGAGGAAAAAGAAACAAAAATGAACAAAAAGTGGAAGGGGAACCCCACAGAAACTATTAACTATAAACCAATGCCAGATGCCCCAGAGGGAGAGAACACAACAGGTAATCATCACATGATCCCTCTCCTGTAAGCCATTTCCAGACAAACAGAGGCGAGGGACACCATTCCTACCCCTACTGGCTAATAGCCATTTATGGACCTAACCTCCATGAACTTATCTAGCTCTTTTTTAAACCCCGTTAAAGTCCTAGTCTTCACCACATCCTCTGGCAAGTAGTTCCACAGGTTGACTATGCGCTGCACGAAGAAAAACTTCCTTTTGTTTATTTTAAACCTGCTGCCTATTAATTTTATTTGGTGACCCCTAGTTCTTATATTATGCGAACAAGTTAATAACTTTTCCCTATTCATTTTTTCCACACCAGTCATGATTTTATAGACCTCTATCATATCCTCCTCTTAGTTTCCTCTTTTCTAAGCTGAAAAGTCCAAGTCTTTTTAATTTTTCTTCATATGCAGCCCGTTCCAAACCCCTAATCATTTTTGTTGATAGAGGGCCAGCTATACAAGCACCATTTTAGGGGGCTCCACAGCTAGCCCATTGGGTACCACTACAAGAAAAAAAGCCCTCCAATCATCATGAATGCAGTGTGCGCATGCCTATTGAAATGCATATGAATGATCACTTGAAGAAGAACTGTACCCACTCCATGTAGTGAATCATGACAAACCAACTGCAACGGTAGCAAAGCATCAGCATGCAAAAGAACTTCATCTGATGTCATCTTCTTTGCTTGTTAAAGATACATTACTTATTTGTCCCAAATTCTTTTTCAAATCTTTGAAATGCCTGCTTCTCTAGTATTTTTTTTTTTTAATTCCATGGTGCTTTTTTGATCATCTTCAACTTGATCTCTGTTCATTTTAAGCCAAAATCTGTCAAAATAGTGGACACTTTTCTTCAAATTCATACAAGGGTTAAACCTCTTATTGTCCATTAAGTTGAACTTTTACCTGGAGTATCCCTTAGAAAAGTTAGTTCCAAGATGGTAAGTCTTCAAAACTATGGAAATTTCTCCCAGAGGAACCCAATGTCTGGTAATAGGTATATATGGAAATTCAGTGAGATGGCAGCTCCAATATCAAGCTCCATTCTTGTAGGAATTCTCTTCACCAAGGGTGTGACCCAGATTCCCTTTCTGACTCCTGGTAACACATGCAGTAGTAGGGTCTTGGTCATTATCACTAGAGTTCTTGTCTTCACATTATGAATTCCTGATTTCATAGGTTCAGTCTTTCCTAGGCTCAGTCTTCATAGGTGTATTCCTGGATGCGTAGTTATTTTGTGCTGGTGTTCACTGAACTGTGCAACAGGTCACGGTGCTGATCCTTTCTTCTGGCACTTTTTGCCGATGACCTGGTGTGGCCTGCAATTCTCGTCAGCATGTGTAATTTGTGTATAGTGGCCACATGGAAATTCCTTTCATTCCCAATTCAGGAAGTGAACTTCTTAGTGCACACTGATTATCAGACTCCTTTTCCTGGTTTCCATAGCAATAGCCAATTTAGCCTTTTTGAATGTAAGTACTTATACTGGTCATTGCATAATCCAGAGACAAATTGGTCAGACAGGACATCACTTAATATTTTTTTCAAGCTGTCAGTGCTCTGACAACTTCCTTGAAGCAGTCATAAACTGTGCTACTCACTTTCCACTTCCCTGGTGTTGCCGAAGTAACCAATATCATTCTGCTGTCATCAGTGAGGTAGGCGAGAGATGTTCCTGCATTGCTGCAATAATTGATGCATATGTAACATTTGGGGAAAATGGGTCATGCAGCAGCCTGTATGCCTTCAGGCCCATCCCTACCCCACCGTTGGCAAAGTTGGCAGCATGTGTGGAGCTGTGTGTGGTGGCCTTGCAAATCAAAGGAGGGGTGAGGTGAGGGAGCAGTGTGGTGGTTTGAGCCAGGTGTTAGGGTGGCTGTGTATGGTGAGGCAGCTAGGTGCTGAGTGCATTGTGTGTGGTGGACTGGGGTGGATACAGGAACAGGTGCTGTGGAGGAGCAGTGTGTGCTGGGTTTGGTGGATGCTGGGAAGAGAGCTGAGTGTGGCAGATTGAGGGGGGTGCTGCAGGGCCGGGGTTGTGCATGATGGGTTGGGTGGATCCTGGTGTGTGTGTGTGTGTGTGTTAGGGCAGGTGCTGCAGAGGCTGTATGTGATGGGCTGGCGGGGAGGGAGATTGAGGTGGCTGTTGCAGGACTGGGAGGTCTGTGGCAGATGCTGGGATAGATGCAGGGGTGCTATGTGAGGATGGTTGGGGTGCGGGCTGAGTGTGGTGGGCTGGGGCCGGTGCTGGGAGACTGGGGAGGGGGGCTGAGTGTGAGGGACGGAGACAGGTGCTGGGGCAGGGGCGGGAGTAAAACCTGCTGGCCCATTGTGACGCGGCGCGGCGGTCACTGTGCTGCGGGGCAGGAGCGGGGCAGCGCGGGGCCATGCAGCAGCAGCAGCAGCAGCGGCGGCGCCGGCGGCGAGGGCCGGGGCGGTGTCCAGGGGCCGAGGGCGGCTGGCGCTTGCCCGCGGGCACCTCCCTGGGCGAGCGCGCGTCCACCAGAGGCAGCAGGAAGCGGCCCGCGCCCCGCGGCTGCTCCCCGCGCTGAGCCGGGCTGCCCCGCGCCCCGCCTGGAGATGGCTCGGCCGGGCTCGGGCCGCTTCTCGCCGCCGCGCTACCTGGATCCGTACGGCTCGGAGCCGGAGACTGCGGGCGGGGAAGGGGGCTGCAGCCTGGCCCCGGCCCACGGCCTGAGGAAGGGGCAGAGGAGCGAGGGCCCCTCCCAGTCCCGCCGCCCCTCCTCCTGGCAGCGACACGTGCCCCCGGCCGGCGAGGGGTACCCATCCTCCCTGAGCCCCTCCTGCACCAGTCTCTACCGGGGGGACTGCTGGGAGCACCCCGACAGCCGCCGCTTGGGCCAGGGCAGCCGGCTGCAGGAGGCGCTGCGGGAGGATCAGTGGGCCAGCCCTGTGCAGAAGACCCGGGGGTATGGCCCAGATTTCAACTGCGAGGCCAGCAAGCCCCTCTCCGCCTGCGCCTCCTCCTCCTCCTGCCAGCTGGAGGCGGCCCCCAGCAAGCCCGGGAAGAAGGCGCTCAAGAGCGGGGGATGGCAGGAGGCGTCCGAAAGCAGCCCAAGCCTGAGTGACCTGATATACTCCTTCGCCAGACAGGAAGAAGATGAAGACGAAGAGGATACACAGGCTGAAAACCATTACCACAACCGCAGCGGCCACCATCCATCGAAGTCAAGACGCAGGGAGCCCCAGGTCAGCCTCCACGATCTAACTGATAAGAGGTATGAGGACTTAATCCCTAAAAAGGACCGAAAGATTGCAGCTCTGATGCTGGCCAGGCGTCGGGATGATCAGGAGCTAAAAGAAAGGCAGCTGCAAACGTCTGAGACCTGGGATAAGATGAGAAGGAGGGAAAAGAAGCTCAAATCAAGACTGGAGAAAGAAAGGCAGCACCATCTTGCTGAAAGCCTGGAAAAGTGGCAAAAGGACAGAGAGCACCGGAAAGCCAGGGTCAGGCTAGAAGACCAACAGCTTTTGAAGGCCCGGGAGAAAGAAATGATGTCACAGCAGAAGAAGTGGGAAAAACTAGCCCAGGAGCAAGAAATGATGCGGAAGGAAAAACTTGAAAGAACTAAACTCCAGGCTGAGTACAGAAAATACTGTCAAGAAAAGCAACTGAAAGAGAAAAGGTTAGCTGAGAAGAGTGCTAAGCAGTACAATTATAATCTGTTAAAGGAAAAAATGGCACAAGCCTTTGAAAAAAGACTGTTGAAAGAAATGGAAGGGAAGAAAAGGAGTCAAGATCTGAACCAACATGAAAAAAACAGGCACCTGAAAGCAAAAGTGGATCACCAAGTCAAAGCTGATGAGCTTTATAAGAGGCTTTCTATAGAACAAAAGCTTCAAAGATCTCAAGAAATCCTTGATCAGCTGATGGAAGAAAGGAACAATGAATTAAAGGAAAAATCTCTAAGGGATGAAGAACAAGGCCTATTGGCCAAGTTTAGAGCAAAAGAGACAGAGGAAGAAAAAAGAAAGCGTAAAAATATGTTGCTGCAGATAGCAGAGATGAAGATTCAGCAAGCTCAAGAAATGATGTCTAAAAATATCCAAGACAAAGCACAGCGTAGCAAGGAAAATAACTATTTAAAAGAAATAAAGCACCACTTTCAAAAACAAAAAGTTGAAGATGATGAAAAATGTCACCTCCGGGAAATTCAGGAAGCCATCAAAAGGAAAGATGAAAAAACCAATAGGATTTTAAGGGGTAAGGAAGCTGCTGTCGAAGACTCTAGAAAAATAGCAAGAGCATCTTATGACTTGAGAGAAAAAGTGAGAGAACTGATTAATAGTCATTCGTTTGACTAGATGGCTGTAGGAGTCCATCACAGAGCAAGTCTTCTTAAAGGGATCCAGAAACACTTAAAAAGAAAAATTGCAAGCATTCTTGTGCTAAAAAGATGGTTTGCATTCTTATTGTGACTTGCTTAGAATTCTGCAATGTATGACACTAAAATGGTTTCACCCTTAAACTTGGTGTGTCTCATAATACACTGATCATTTTCCGTAGGATTATGGCCTAAACGATTTCATAGTGTTTATTTAAAGTGAACACTTCTGCAATTGTATTGTTTGTAAAGTGAAAATAGGTCACCTGGAATCTGTGTTCTCTGAAAGCTGTGTGCTTGAGGGGCTGCTCAGAAGAGATTCCTATGCTGCCCAGCTGATTAGCAGAATGCCCACAGTTAGGTTTTTTGTTTCTACTCCTGGTGTACAATTGAAATTAAAAAAATATTCTGCTCATGTATAGAAAAAATCTGCACATTGATGGAAAAGATTAGCGGGAACATTGTCTGGAACCTATACTGTTTAATGAATGTAGAACATAGATCTTGCTGAAATCCTGAAAAAGTCACAAAAGCATGAATACTATCTCACTGCAAGCACACAGTGTGGAACAGACTAAGATACCTGTCTTAGTCTGCATTTGTCAAGCATCTTACAGTATTAATGCTATATAAATCCATGATAATAAAAGCAGATTTACTGATTCTAAGACGTGAATAATTCAACATCCACAAATACTTGGGGGTTTTTCTGCCTTCAAGCACTTACTAAATACCCTGATCACACTATATATTCAAATAATGTATGGATGCAGGTATTTTCTGACTAATAGGGCTTGGATACAGTGGACTTCTTAGTTGTCACTATAGATCAGAGAGAGAGAAAGAGAGTTCTCTTTGATGAACTTTTAAAGCACCAAATAAATTTCAATATAGCTTTTGTTTAAACATTTGTTATAATTCTGCCACAGGCCTGCTCCTTCAATCTGTAGAAATCCGTATGATTAAAGACTGGTAAAGATACATAAGGCCTTCCACTTCCAGAATATGATGAATTAGTCTTATTGGTAAAATTATCAGTGGTCAGTTTTAGTTCTCAAACATTTATTTAATCAATACTATAGAAATACTCCAAATAATTTGTATACCAAATTCAATTCTAGTAATATCCAAATCATCAATAAGAGTAATTATTTTGGAAATATTCTGTATGTATTTTAACATGGAATAATTTTATTTTTCCTAAATTGTAGATTTTTGTGATGAAACAGTCTTTTCATCTTGTAGAATACTACTGAAACTTCACTATTTCTTATAAATATAATAATAATTGCATTTATAAGTTTTAAGATAAAATTAATATTTTCATATATAAGTTATAAAATGAAACTAATGTTTTCTATAACAGTAGCAGTTTAGAAATTGCAGGGATAGTGATTTGTGTATCTAATAGCTTTCCCTTCTTCTTCTTCTTTCTTTGTATTTGAGTGCTCTCAAAGGAAATGAAAGTCTCACAGTCCAGTTAAAAAAGTTAATATAATATCAGAAGTGTAGGTGTGCAACTTAGCTTCCAGGTCAGCATTATTCTAATATGAATAGGGATTTAAGTCCATACCCAAATTGTAAAACAGGATGTAGTAGACCACCTAAGAATAAAATGGTATTAATATTAGCAAACTATCAGAAATTAATATATATTTTTATAAAATTTCTGGGACAGTGAATCATATCATTAATATAATAATTTTTTCTTACTGTATATCCTCTTTCCTACTGTGTTTATATATCCAAATTTATATTTTTCTGCACTATGAATGATTTTTATTTTTCATATTTACAGCATGCTAGACATAAAAATAAAACATATTATAATAGTGAGAGAAGGAAATGCCTTGGTATAATACTTCAAGTAATTATGTAAAACAAGACAGAGCAACCTGCATTTATGGGTACAATACCAACCCACCTGAAGGCCTGTGATGGGGGTTCTACTCACTGCTTGATGGCACTGCCTCTTGGAGGTTCTGGTTCCCCCTGTCAGAGATACCAACTGAAACTCCCTCTGCCCAGAGACTGCTGTCCCCTGTAGCCTCAAACACCCCTCTTTTCTCCCAAGGAGTAATTGCAAACTACTTCCCTGCGGTCCCCTTCCTATTCCTATTCCTAGCTTCCTGGCTTTATAAATATGGCCCAGCTTTTCCCCCCAATTGGACTTGATCAACCAATTAGGTTTTTTCATGTACCTTGACTCTCCTCCAGGTGCAGCTTAAGGGTTAATTGACCTAATAAACCCCTTCAGCCCTTGTGTGTGGTGGACACCCCATCACAGGTACAAAACAGTCCCACTGTTTATGTGTGTGTTTCTTAGTCATTGGCAGGCTGGGAAAAATCCCAGTAACCAGAAACTAGGACAAATAGAAATAGCAACTAGGCAAGTAAAAGTGTTGGATTTCCTGCTTACCAGAGGCAAGCTAAGGACAGGCAAAATTTGTGGCATCATTTTGGAGCTGATAGGAGACATTGAAGGAGGAGGAGCTGAGTGAACCGAAAGAATTGAGCTGGCAGACAGAGAGGGATGGATTTAATTCATATCAGCCACACAAGTAAAAGGTTGGAAGTAGAGGTTAGAAGAAAGGTTGAATCATAATTTGAATTTCACTGTAAGTCCTGATCACAGGGCTTGGTGTGGAGGTAGTGGAGTCTGGGTCTGGGCCTGTCAACTAAGCATTGCCAAAAAGGCAACAACAACAAAGCTGCCCAAGGCAAATTAGTGCAGTGACTTTTGGAAGCTTGCCACTTAGCAGAGATGCTATAATGCACCTTTGAATTTGATTAAGAGGAGAGAGAAAACATCCAAGCTTCGGACACTTTTTGACAGAAAAACAAGTCGCAAATTATTTCACTGAAATAAATAAACTACAACTAGAAAATATGCGTCTGTTGCAAAACACGATTTGATATAGGAGTGAAATGACCTAGCTAGTGCTATGTTTTATGTTTATAGTTGCAAACATAGTTGCTCATGCTAGCATCAGAGTAATCTGTAAATCACACACACACTATTTAAAAAATGTTAGTATCAAAACTATACAATAGTCAGTTAATTTTTTAAATGTACCAAATACATCAAATCAGACCACTGAAGGATTTAGTTAAACCTCTCAGGCTCATTCTTCCCTACTAGTTTTGGTTGAAATTAGTCACATTAGGTCAATTTTCTAAACAATGAGTCCACACCACCAATTCTGTTCTGCCGACTTTAAGGGCTGTTAAAGTCAATTTCAGTACTCCTAATTGTCGAGAGGAGTAATAGTAAATTCGACCTTCCACGGTCAATTTTAGAGAGTGCAGCTGCAGTGCTGTGAAAGTTAATGATCTTGGAGTCCAGGAGGTATCCCTCAGGGCCCCAATGTGACCACTCTGGCCAGCACTTTCATCTCTGCCACTCTTCAGGTGCACAGGAAAAGCCCTGAAAAAATTGGAATTCCATTTCCTGTTTGGCCAGTGTGGCAAGCAGAGCTGGCAACACACTTCAGCAGCATATCTGACCATGAATGTCCAGGGGCGCAAATGAACTCCAACATGGAGTGTGCAGGAGATCCTGGCTGTGATTACTGTGTAAGGAGAGGAATCTGTGCAGGCAGAACTATGAAGCAGTAGAAGAAACACTGATATCTATGCCAAAATCGCACAGTGCATGATGGAAAAAGGATACACCAGGGTCACCCAGCAGTCTCTACAAAAAAGGATAAATGGACACAAGTCAGATATTAGAAATGGTAATACACAAAAATCTGTAGAATACATTTTAACCTATCTGGGCACTCATTAATGGATTTAAAAGTAGCCATACTTCTACAAAGGAATTTCAAAAACCAACTACAGAGAGAAACTGCAGATTTGGCCTTCATAAGCAAATTTGACATGGCTTAAACAAGGACATGAACTGGATGGGGCATTATATTCAACACCCACTTGGCATCAAAAGCTAAGTATCGGACACTTCCAGCCCACTCAATTAGCCTCATTAGCACCGGCACTACAATTGACAGGTACTTTTTTACTCCCTTTGCCTTCTTTTTCTTTTCTAAATTGTGAGGTTCTCCCTTTTTTCTCCATTCTGCTCATCTAAGGAAGTGGATTTTGCCCACAAAAGCTCAGGTGATTTTATATATATATATATATATATATATATATATATATATATGTTAGGGTACGTCTACACTTGCTCCCTATTTCGAGCTAGGGATGCAAATGTAGGCGACCAAAATTGCTAATGAAGCGGGGAATTAAATATCCCGCGCTTCATTAGTATGATCTCGCCGGCACGTTACTCCGCTCAACAGTCCCGCGCCGTGACTCATTTATTGACTCCACATTTTGACTCCATACAGCTGCCTAATGATAAAGAAAAAATTAGTCTGCTACTCCGATATACAAATTGACAATCTACAGATGACTGTACACGAGTAATGAGTGAGGACAAAAATGAAAGTGCCTATGCTAACTATTGCTTCTGAAACGGAAGCTAGATACCATAAAATATACTACAGATGACAATACAGATGCATGTTTAACATAGCTTTAACTAGTACATCACCTGCCTTTTGGGATACATTGCTCTTTGTTGAAGCTGTGTTTCCATTGTCCTGTGGTGGAGCATACATCTTTCACAATAAGTTTAACTGACATGAGCCCATGAACATATATACAGTAAGCACAGCCCAGCCCAGGGCGATAGCTGTGATATATTTAAGAAAGATTGTTTGTCTATGCAGGAGTGGGTCTGTCTGTCTGTCCATCTGTTTGTTCAAGAACTCCTCCTAAAATGGTAAGAGCTAGGACCACTAATTTTGGCAGGCAGCTTCCTCTTATCATAACTTAAAACGAGGTAAGGATTTGGTTGTTCTGGCGGTGTGCAAAAGTTCCCTTCCCCGATGCATATGGGGACACATAAAACCAAACAGAAAAGAGACAAAATCACCAGGGAGGTGAAAGGGGTTCTTTGGGGGCACACACTTCCCCAGTCCTGAGCCTGCCATACCCCATGTGTTCTTTAAGGAGGGCGGGGGGCAGCAGTTCTCTCCCCCATACCAGTATTTGTACACAAACATTGCTGGCTGTTCCCTTTTGTCCAAGAGCAAGGGGAAATTGCATAGTTTGCTCTATTCTTCAATCTAGTTGTGTAGCACACGGGGGAGGGGGGGAGATGAACTTGGACCTGCCCCAACTGGGGGACGTCACCTTCCCCCGGCTGTGCCCGTTGGAGCTGCAGTGGTCATGGAGAGATGCGTCTCACCTGGCCCCAAGCTGCTGTGGATAAAGTGGGCTGAGTAGTCCTCTCTCCCTGGGGAAGTCTGCAGACTGAACTCCTCAACCCCAGCCCAACCCCAGAGCAATTATTTAAATGAAGAAAAACAAAAATTGAGTGAATGACCTTAGCAATACCAAGTAAATCTTCTAGTGTATATACACACACAACTAAATGATGATGTTTTCCAGGTCCACATTATTCGCTACTCAGTTGAAGAGAGATAAGGCTAAAAGCATATATGAGGAAAGAGTGAGCCACAACAAACATCATTAAGCAAAAATTATTCTGTGGGATCACGTGTGGATTACAAACACTAGATGGAGGTTGTCCAAAATGCTATTTAGATGATAGAACTTTCACTTATTTTAAATACATTTTTCACGTAGTGTCAGTTCTGACTCTCGATCTCACACTGATTATGACAGTGGCAGTACCATTCATACAAAATGAGGACAAAATTAAATATGTAAAATGTTTCCATGCATCTGACGAAGTGGTTTTTACACACAAAAGCTTATGCCCAAATTAATCTGTTAGTCATTAAGATGCCACAGGACTCCTAATTGTTTTTTTAATTGGTCTCCAAAAAATTTGTATAATTATGTAAATGTAATGTAATTTGTATAATTATGTACATGTAATTATGTAAATATAAGGTCCTGATCTTGCTTTCAATCAAATGTATTTTATGCTATCCTATTCCATACAGATTTTTATACCTCTCGTCAAAATAGCATCCAGCCACCTTGCAGAGGAGCATTAAGCAATGTGACTCATATCTATCACGTGGTTTATCTACAGTGGAATGTTTTGTTTTCGTAGGTTTCTATTTTGTTATTCTGTATATTCTGTTATGTGTCCGAGTTACAGAAGGCAGATTGGAGAAGGCTTCTTAGACTTGCACTTAGATTATGTCTACACTAGAGAGTTTTTTTCAGAAAAAAGGCCGTTTTTCACAAAAATCTTCACTTACGTCCACACTGCAATTGCATTCTTTCAAAAAAAATCAAAAGAACAGAAAGGTTTTTCAACACCAGTAATCCTCTTTCTAGGAGGAAGAACGCCTTTTCCAAACAAAACTCTTTCAGAAAAAGGCCAGTGTGGACCGGGAAAAGGGTTTTCTTTTGAAAGAAGAGGCCTCCAGGAAATAACACAGGTGCCCTGGTGGCCACTCCATCCAAAGTAATCACAACTCTATAGTTTCTGTCTCCTGGCCCCTCTTAAAGCTGCAGGCACTCTGGACAAGCCTTGTGGCAGGAAGCCAGCCTTGGAGCAGCTCCCTGACCACACAGCCCTCCCTGCCACAGGCCTGCTCACTCATACAAGCCCCCCGCAACCTCCCTGGCCCTCGCAGGGAGCACAACCAGGGCTCCCAGGACCCACCGAGAGGGACCAAGCAGTGGGTTCGCTCCTGGTCTGGAGCAGATATCCTGTCCCTCCTCGAGCTGTGGAGCGAGGAGCAGACACTACACGATCTCCATTCCAAGCGCTGAAACACAGACATTTATGGCTAGATGGCCAAGTCCCTGGCAGAGCATGGACACCCACCCCGGACCTTAGAACAGGTTTGGAGGAAGGTAAAGGAGCTCTGCCAGGGATATGTGAGAGCCAGAGAGCGCACCTCGCTGTCCTGGGCAGGACCCATCACCTGTCCCTACTACACAGAGCTCCACCAGATCCTGGGGGATGGGGAAGCCGTTTCCCCACCCGTCGTGGTGGACTCCAGCCTGGAGATGACCGTAGTCACCCAGCCGGAGGTCACAGAGGAGGAGGGACAACAGGAGGAGGACACAGCCACCGTGTAGCTGTCCCTTGAGTCGGTTGTCACGAGCCAGGACATCTCCCAGGCATTGTCTGATGCCAGGGAGGGATCTTCAGGTGAGCGCTCTCAGTTTGTCACTCACACAGGGCAGGGGAGGCAGGCACAGAAGGGATGGAGTGCGAGTGTCGCTCGGCCTGGACATTGTGCTGCAGTCCCTGCATGTGGAACCATGTGCAGCATCATTGTGTGCCACGCGGACTCAGCAGGCAGCCCCTTAGCTCGCCCAGGCGCCTGCTACCATGCTCAGGGGAGGCCACACACATGTCTGGCCCCGAGGGGGGGGAGACGCCCTCCCACCTCCTGCCATGGCTGCAAGCAGGCTAGCCACAAGGGCGCAGGCACGACCCCATGCACACTGAGGAGTGCCGCACACAGCACAGGAAAGGCACCTTCTGCTCCCGCGGACAGCGCTGCAAGGCACAGGTGTATGTGCGGGCCCCAGAAAGGGCCATGCTACTCCCTGCTCCTCTGCCACCCCTGGGATCCCACTGTGGCCGGACACTTCCCTTGTCTGCTTGTCCATGGGGGGGGGCAGTTAGAAGTGGGCAGCATGATTCCCTGGGCACCTTAGGGCCCCTGTGAGGCAGGGCCTGCTGTGCAGGCCACCCATGGCCTTGCTCCAGGGACATCCCCTGTCCCCTGGTCAAAGGACTGTTGGTCGCTGCTCACAGAGGAGGGCACGGCCTCAGGGACAGTGTCTGCAGGGACTTTCTTTCATGCTTAAATTTGGCACTTTACGAATGGGCCTTAACAAAGATGCTAATTACCTTAACCATTACAAAGATAGCTTCCCCACTTATCACCCCTTACACTGGTCTACAATTTTTTAGAAGTCGTCTGCTTCCGAGATAAAATGTGCTATTTATTATGTATTTTGATGTGCTGAATTCAAATATGACAATTAAAACAACTGATTGGCTACTGTTTCCAAGATATTTAAGTTTTTACATTTTACGTCTATATATATATTGTGTAGATAGTAGAGTTTTAATCATAAATTGTAAACCTAGGTCTTTTCATGTGGGTTTATGGTTGCTTTACATGATAATATTTCACCTGTCCTGTTTATGTAACACTTTAAAAATCAGCAAAGGGTTATATAAATAAAATTTATTATGAAACAAAAGGCAAAAAACTATTATGTACATAGTTTAGTCCTATTCAGTGTCTACTCGCGCTTCTTGGCTTGTCTCTTGTATTCATTAAATGGAGCATCTCTTGTCACTGTCCAGCAATAGTCTGCAAGCATTGATGGGCTCCATTTGCCCTGATAGCGTTTCTCCATTGTTGCAATGTCCTGGTGAAATCGCTCACTGCTCACTGCTCTGCAGTTCGGTGGAAAAAAATCTAGATGAGAGTGCAAAAAATGTATCTTTAGTGACATGTTGCAACCAAGGCTTTTGTATGCCTTGAGGAGGTTTGCCACCAACAACCTGTAGTTGTCTGCCTTGTTGTTTCCGAGAAAATTTGTTGCCACTAACTGGAAGGCTTTCCGTGCCGTCTTTTCCTTGCCACGCAGTGCATGGTTAAATGCATCATCTCGAAGAAGTTCACGAATCTGAGGACCGACAAAGACACCTTCCTTTATCTTAGCTTCACTTAACTTTGGAAATTTTCCACTGAGGTACTTGAAAGCTGCTTGTGTTTTGTCCATGGCCTTGACAAAGTTCTTCATCAGACCCAGGTTGATGTGTAAGGGTGGTAACAAAATCTTCCTTGATTCAACAAGTGGTGGATGCTGAACACTTTTCCTCCCAGGCTCCAATGACTGTCAGTGGCCAATCTATCTTGATGTAGTGGGAATCTCTTGCACGACTATCCCATTCGCAGAGAAAACAGCAGTACTTTGTGTATCCAGTCTGCAGACCAAGCAAGAGAGCAACAACCTTCAAATTGCCACAGAGCTGCCACTGATGTTGGTCATAGTTTATGCACCTCAAAAGTTGTTTCATGTTGTCATAGGTTTCCTTCATATGGACTGCATGACCAACTGGAATTGATGGCAAAACATTGCCATTATGCAGCAAAACAGCTTTAAGACTCGTCTTCGATTTAATCAATGAACAGTCTCCACTCATCTGGATCGTGAGCGATGTTGAGGGCTGCCATCACACCATCGATGTTGTTGCAGGCTACAAGATCGCCTTCCATGAAGAAGAATGGGACAAGATCCTTTTGACAGTCACGGAACATGGAAACCCTAACATCACCTGCCAGGAGATTCCACTGCTGTAGTCTGGAGCCCAACAGCTCTGCCTTACTCTTGGGTAGTTCCAAATCCCTGACAAGGTCATTCAGTTCACCTTGTGTTATGAGGTGTGGTTCAGAGGAGGAGGATGGGAGAAAATGTGGGTCCTGTGACATTGATGGTTCAGGACCAGAAGTTTCATCCTCTTCTTCTTCCTCGTCCGACTCAAGTGAGAATGATTCTGGTGCATCAGGAACCGGCAGTCCTTCTCCGTGGGGTACTGGGCGTATAGCTGATGGAATGTTTGGATAATGCACAGTCCACTTTTTCTTCTTTGACACACCTTTCCCAACTGGAGGCACCATGCAGAAGTAACAATTGCTGGTATGATCTGTTGGCTCTCTCCAAATCATTGGCACTGCAAAGGCATAGATTTCCTTTTCCTGTTCAACCACTGGCGAAGATTTGTTGCACAAGTGTTGCAGCATATGTGTGGGGCCCACCTCTTGTCCTGATCTCCAATTTTGCAGCCAAAATAAAGGTGATAGGCTTTCTTAACCATAGTGGTTATACTGCGCTTTTGTGATGCAAAAGTCACTTCACCACAAACATAGCAGAAGTTATCTGCACTGTTCACACAAGTAGGCATCTCTGCTCACTTTGGCTAAACAGAAATGTGTCCCTTTGCAAAATCAAACACTGACAAATAAGAGAGCACGACACTGTATGATTTCTAGAGCTGCTATAGGGCAATTTGTTCAGCAGAGTGATGTAAGCTTCGTTGTGATTGCATCATCCGTGACTTCTACGAATAACATGATGCAATTCATATCATGTATGACGCAATACCAGCTTCAGATTGCATCATTCATTGTTTTGCCTAAAAAGCAAGTACTGTCCAAACCCAGTCATAGATTTATTCATAGATCCAGTCAACGATGTATTTTAGTCATTTCTGGTTTAAATTGAGATGCCTTCCCTTTATAACTCACTTATCCTCCGCCATTCCCAAGTCAAGGGTCGTATATACTGACCCAATAGCATATCTTGAAAACTAGAGCCAATCAACAATTTTAAGCATCATTTTCGTTCTCAGTGACCCAGAATTAGTGAAGTTTGACTACATTTATTTCAGAAGCATTTTGGCTGTAGAGCAGTGTTATTAGCCATTCATTGACTCATAAATAGCTATTCCCTCCCTCTCCCTCCCACACCCCACCTTCTGTACTAAATCTGATTTGTCAGTTTAATAATGTGTTCACTTTTTTCATTGTATTCCTTTGGTATATATGGTCATGCCAATTCTCTTCCAGAATATGATCTGAGGAAGTGGGTCTGGCCCACGAAAGCTCATCACCTATCAAACCACCTTGTTAGTCTTTAAAGTGCTACATAGTTTTTCCTTTTGTTTTTGCATGAATGACTGACCGCCTCTCCCTCTTTGTATTCTCCACAGCCGGACCAGCTGGGATTGAGGGTCGAGCCACACCAACCATGCCAGCCGCCCGATCCTGGGGGACCCAGAAGTGCTCCATGGTGCAGCAGGAGCTGATGAGGCAGCCTGAGGGTGTCCTGAGCGCCATGCAGCAGACCCTGGCGCAGAAGGTCCGGGAGGACGCAGACTGGTGGACCCGCATGTGGGATCAGCTCGTGCAGCAGAGCAATAGCATGTGTACTATCATGAAGGAAATGATGGCACACCTGGCTGCTGTCCCTGCTCCTGCCTACCACCCTCCTGCCCTGCCTGCTATGCCCATTCCCCCTCCCTCTGTCCCTCAAGCAATGCCCCTACTACCTCTCCAAGCAATGCCCATGCCCCCTCCCCAAGAAATGTCCATGCTCCCTCACCCTGCCCCACCTTCCTGACCCTGCTCCAGCCCCCACCTCCTGCCCTCCTCTCTGTGGTCCTTGGACCCACCCAACCCCAAGTTCACCAAGGTCCCTGCACCCGAGGTAGCACATCCAGCTGCCCCCCATGCCACTCCCAGCCCTGAGCCCCCTTCCAGATTAGGAGCCCCCCTTCCCCTTCCCAGTTATATTTTTTGAAAGACAAATAAAAAGTCCATTGTGAAATCCATACAGATGTGTTTATTCAGAGGTCAGGGAGGGGGTAAAGGGAGGGGTTGTGGTGGGAAAGGGATAGTGGAGCAAGGCACAGGCCCCTAGTGGGGAGGCCCTGGGGAGAGTTACTGGGGTCCTAGAGAGAATTTCTCTCTCTCCCTCTGGGCCTGCTGGATGCGCACCTGGCCTGGCGGATGGGCCTGGCGGATGGCAGCTGTCCATGGCTGCTTAAAGGGTCTCTTTGCCCCCCACCCTGGGAAGAAGGCCTCCCCCTTCTTCTCCACAATGTTGTGGAGGACACAACACGCTGTGACCACCTCAGGGATGTTGTGCACCCCCTCGTTGAGGTGGGTCAGGAGGCACCTGGACCACGCCTTGAGGCGGCTGAAAACGCACTCCACCTGATTCCTCACCTGGCTGTGGTGGGAGTTAAACTGGTCCCTGCTGGGGTCCAGGTGGCTGGTGTAGGGTTTCATTAACCCCAGCATCAGGGGGTGGGCCACGTCCCCCACGATGAACAGTGGCATCTGCACATCCCCAACTGCAAAGTCCCGGCAGGGGAAGAATGTGCCTGCCTCCAACTTGCCATAGAGTTATGAAAGATTCAGGCAGGCATCATGTGCCCTGCCTGACCACCCGACAAAAATGTCTGTAAACTGTCCATGGCAGTTGACCAGGGCCTACTGCACCATTGAGAAGTAACCCTTCCTATTGATATACTGGGCTGCTCGATGTTCAGGTGCCCAGATTGGGGTGTGGGACCCATCTATGGCTCCCCCCGCAATTTTGGGAACCCCAGCACAGCAAATCCTGTGATGATCAGGTCCAGGTCTCCCAGGCAGATGACCCTGTGCAGCAGGATGGAGTTGATGGTCCTCTCCATCTGCAGAAGGAGACCAAAAAACACACAAAACAGAGAATGAGAGGGAGTGCCTGAGCCCTTGGGAGGTGCCTGTCCCACCCTTCCCTTCCCACTCCCCAGACTCCGGGAGCCATCCCCTATGAGGCTGCCCCCTACCAGCAGCAGGGCTTTGTGAGAGCAGGTTGACACAACCCCCGGGGACAGGGCTTCCCCCCACCTCCAGACCCCCCTGCCTCCCCAACGCCCCCCCCTTTCCCAAGGTTCCCCCTTTTCCAGGCCTCCCCTCCCCCCGGGCAGGGACCGCAACCCAAGAATGCCTTACCTCCATGAGGAGAGCCCCAACAGTGGATTTCTCCATGCCAAACTAGTTGACCACCAGCTGTTAGCTGTCTGGAATGGCGAGCTTCCAGATGGAAATGGAGATCCGCTTCTCCAGAGGGATGGCGGGCCGCAGGTGGGTGTTGCGTCACTGGAGGACAGGGGCAAGCCAGGCACACAGCTCCAAGAAGGTGGCTTTCCGCATGCAAAGTTTTGGAGCCACTGCTGGTCGTCCCACTGCTCCATGACCAGGCGGTCCCACCAGTCGGAACTGGTATCCCGCCTCCAAAAATGCCTCTCCACTGTAGTGTGCAGTTGCACGGATCTTGCTCCCACACACAGGGAGAGGGTCTCCAGAATGAGCTCTGAGTCAAGCTTGTGCAGGGCCAGGCAGGCAGCCTGCAGAAACTGCAGCATGGCCGTGTGGGGCCATCGCATGCCCAGGTGCAGCTCCGGCTCCATGGCACTAACGAAAAAGCTGTGGCATCCAAAAAAGCTGGGCAACCAAATCAGGCACTGCAAGAGCTTTGCTGTCCCTCAAAGAGGTAGGCAAGCACGCAACAGAAGCAGAGAAACAGCTGTCCAGAGGGGTCCCTTTAAGCGCGTGTCTCAGCTAGGCTTCAACACCAGCACTCGGAAGCAACTGGTGACCTAAAACCCTGCCTGAACTGGTTCCAGGTGGCCTAATTTACAAGATAGCGTCCAGGTGGCCTAATATGCAAGATGTGCTTGGCCAGTGTGGACGCTCTCTTTCAGAAGAAGTTTTTGCAGAAGAAGCCTGCAGTCTAGACGTAGCCTTAAAGTAGAATGTGGGGAGGTTTGTGATACCATGTAGTTCATTGTGCAATCTCAGACTAGTCCCTCCAGAAAACTCTCCTGCACAGATGAACTTTACTCTCATTGTGAAAAGCGCCATTGTGCCAGCTGAACAAAGTTGTCAATTATAGTTCTTATGGGGAGAACTTTAAGTGACCTTGTAGATAACCCTTGGCTCAAGTCATTACATGCCTTGAAAAAAGGATCAGGAGCTTAAACTTGGCGCAGTATTTTATATGAGATGCCATTGTAAAGAGTGGAGAACAGTTCTGATGGCCTCATGGTTACTTATGCTGAAGCATTTTGCAGTAGCTGAAAATTGCTAAGACAGATGGCTTCATTCCCAAATCCAGACCAAAAGTGATGAACACATGTATAAAAGAGACAAGGTCATCATTTGGTAGGATGGGATGGAGTACCCTGGCCAACTGGAGTTGATATTAGCAAAATACCCATTTACTTCAGTAGGTTTAAGACCCTGATTGGCCATATCATGTTACAGGTTGAACTGCTGAAATCTGGGACTCACTGGTCTGGCAACATCCATGGTCTGCAAAGACCATGGATGTTGCTGGATCAGAGAGCCCTGGCACCTGGGAGTGTGAACCAGCCAGGAGCCGCATCCCTGGGGGCCCCCCAGCCAGTGGGGCAGCAGCAGGACTGGTGAGCCCCATCCCCAGGGAGCCTCAGCCAGGTGGGGTAGCAGTGGGATCAGTGAGCCTTGACCTCAGGGATCCCAGGTAGAGCATGGCAGAAGTGGGCAGCCGACAAGCCCCAGCCCTGGGGATTCCCAGTCGGGTAGGGGAGAAGCTGGGCTGCAGTGGCTGGGGAGCTCCACCCCGGGGAGTCCCAGTGGGCCAGAACCCAAGTCCAAGCCCTGGAGGCTGGAGCCAATTGTCAGTGGGGCCAATCACAGGAAGGGGAAGTGTCCTGGGAGGCCAGTGGTATCATTTCCCCATATATGGCAAATTCCCTCATTCAGGATGGGTCAGGTCCCCAGGGTACTGGACAAGGGAGGTCCAACCTGTACTGGCTTTGGGTGAAATTTACCTTTTTGCAAAAGACCAGCACAAGGTCTTGCAGTACTCCTAACCAATGCCCCATTTTGCATATTTTAAGCAGTGCATAGATCTTGTATAGAGCCTCTGCATAGAGTTAATTTCACCCTGTAAGAACATGGTCAAATGCTGACAGCAATGTCATGGAAGCTTGTCAGCTACTTTCTCTACCTCATCATCTTCCTTTATTGATCTTCATTATTCCCTTTTACTGTGAATGAATGGATGGGAAAATGAACTAAAGTTCAAAGTCCCTCCCTTCTACAATAAACAAAATTCAAATATCTAAAGAGAGGATTTTTTTAAACCCATGAAAACAATTACTTCGCACTGTTAGATCCCTTTGTGGTTTTTGGAAACCCTTTCCCTTTAAGAATCGCTGTTTCTTCTGGCTAATGATAGAATCATAGAAAATGTAGGGCTGAAAAGGACCCTGTGAAGTCATCTAATCCATCCCACCCTATTGATGCAGACCAAATATACCCAGATCATCCCTGACAAGTGTTCATCTTAACCTGCTTTTCAAAACTTCCAATGACAGGGACAACCTCCTTTGGTAACCTATTGCAGTGTTTAACTAATCTTATTGTTCAAAAGTTTTTCCTAATATCTGAGATCAATCTCCCTGCAGGTTAAGTCCAGTGCTTCTTGTTTTACCTGCAATGCACATGGAAAATAACTGATCATCATCCACTTTATAAGAGCTACTGCTAGGATTACAGCTACTTGCTCTTTATGGCCATTGGTCACCACTAGTTCAGAGTAATGTTGAAAGTTCTACATTAGGCTGGATTATTAGTACCACAATCCTAAAATGAAGTCTGCACAGATGTGGGGTCCATTATGGCAGAGTCTGGGCTAAATTCATCCACTTATTGGCTAGACTGTTCTCACCAGACTTGGAAATCTCCCTCCAGCCCAGCATTGGCATGATCATCCCCAAATATCTGGAAGCTAAATATTTTCCAAATACAGTCAAAAAATGTAAATACCAAACAAAGCCTAAACAAGCTATTTTGGGATTTTTTTATTTGGATCTACTAGATTTTAAAATAGTTTTGTAAATGTAATACAAGTTAACACAAAATACACTTAAGAGTTTGGAGCTATGTTCACAATTATTTTGGATAATCTCTGCGTTTAGGATCCCTGTTCTCCTTTTAAAAAAGTTATTTGATGGATGAAGAAATCCATGACCTATATAAACTAATCATTGTCTTTTCTTTGTTCCATCTACTTATCTTTACATCATATGAAGGCAAGCTAAGTAGCTAACCCACATAACTATCTTGTAGAATACAAAATCCCATGTACAAAATCAAGACAGATGGACAGCCTCTTATTTGCACACACTGCATAACACAATGAGAGTGAGAAATAAGACTGAAATGTCTCCTTATCAAAGAGGATAAGGATGTCAGGTTTAACCCCAAAATGATTAGGGACCAAATGAAACAAGAGAAAAAAATCTTACAGGTTAAGCTATTATGATTCAGATACAATGCACAAAAGCTATAGACCAGTTAGCTGTTATCTAAAAGGGAGAAAAAAGAGGAGGCTGCAAGCTTCATTCATTAGTAAATGAAATGGGGTAGTGGAGAGAAGGGTAATGTTATATCCACAATGAATTGCTCATTACTCAAAGGACTCGGTTTTATTTAAAGCAGACATTGTTCTTTAGAGGTGAAATCTACTCCACCCACCTGCATAAATCTTGAATATGGGGATTCACTACAGAGATTAGGGGAAGGTGTTGCACATATCTTAATGCAGGGCCAAGTGTCATGCAAACTTCCTCTCCCCATTAAAGCTCCAGGAAAATATAGATCCCTCAGCCTAACCTTCTCCAACACTGCTCTCATTAAAGCCTTCTGTATCAGTTTATGGGGGACTGGCATGCAGACTTTCTGCATCATGCAGCAGTGCTTAGTTATTCTTTCATCATGGCTGGTGCAGACATGGAACCCTAATGCTGCCCTTGTTCAGGGCTTAAGTGCTGTGGAGATTTTGAGCTCATCCTTCCCTACTGAGTGAATTTCACACTGGTGCGATAATGAAGTCTCCAGGAATCTTCAAATACAGTGGTTTCCAAACTTTTTTCTGCAGAGCATCCCTTTGAAAGCTGCCTAACTATTCACAGGATGCTAGTTTGTTCTCAAAATGGCATCCTTCACGTGGAAAAAGTGTTTGAACACCACTGTGAGGGACAGAGCCTCACAAAACCTCCTGCAGACCCCTAATTGAGCAGAGACCCAGTTTTAGTAACCACTGCTCTAACAGCTCTAGTGGATATTTTTGCACATTCTTCCATCATCCTGCCATCCGCTCTGCTAAAAAAAAGTAGTTGCATTCCTCCTTTGTCTGTATTTTGTCTGTTTAGATAGTAAGCTGCACCCTTTTACCTGCTTGTAAAGTGTCATACATACCTGCTGCTTTAAAAATAAGAAATCAGATGGAATTATTTTTTTCAGACATACCTGGAGAGTAGGGAATTTTAATTGTTATCCTTTTTTTTTCATTTGCAACTCTCAATGTTTCACTGAAAAGAACTATCAAAAATAAAACTTCAAAATAAGAAAATGATATCCCTTCATATCTCTAGGCTGTAAGATTTTCTCTCCAGTTGAAAGAGCCCTTCATTCCAGAAGAACAATGAAATTGATATTTGGATTGAAGAATTAATGACTTGAAGTCTGAGTAGCAGGGAAGCTGCTTTCCTTTTTTTGTAAGTGTCTATAATATTTCCTTTTTAGGAGCAAAGAGATAATTTTATTTCCTCAACAACCAAAAAGAGTTCAACGTCTTGACAAGTAGAAGTCATTTCACAACTAGAACAGGGGAGGGCACTAAAGAGTTGTAGATTGATCCATAATTTCAGCAAAGCTTTTCCGGAAATGCAAGTTTAGTACTAAAATTACTATTTCGGATTCATTGTTAGACACTGACAAAACACTGATTCTAATTTACATTTTCATATGAATTTAAACTGTTAAAAGACTCTTGATAAAGCCTATATTAGATCTTTGAACCAACAGCACAATCTCTGCTTTGGTTTTAATTGTATACCTGCCAAGTACCGAAAAATATAATTAAGTCAAAAGCGAGCCAAAGAGATAGGCCTGTGAGATACAAATCAGAAAGAAAGAATCAGATGATAGTCTGTTTATATTATATTGTACTTTCAAGAATTGCTAATTCAGTGGAAGTCATTCATTAACATGTATAAATATATTTATCAAATCTTGTGCTCATTTGCCTTTAAGACTACTGCATGTTGAACTAAAGCTACGAAAGAACTGAGACATTTGGGTAATAGCTAACAAACCTAATAGTACTTCTAAAAATCTACTGCAACTTTACCTGATTAATTCCCAGATAAATCAGAACTTGGCTTCTTTTGGGAGACAACAATTCATCTTTGTTGACAAAACTGAACACTGTGCACTCATTTCCATAATTAATGTCCATTAAGTCCACAATGCAGTTAAAATGCTGAGACAATTCCTTCGCATTTCTGCTTGGCAGAGGTACACTACATATTCTAGGGAACATTCAGGTCCTTCTTTGTAGAAGCACATAGGGATGTTGGCTCTATTAACTGTAGTTGGATGTTTTAAAGGGCCAGATTAATTTGTAACCAATAATTTACTATATATTTGAGAGATTTTGTCTGTTTGTTTATTCAAGAATTCCTCCTAAACAGTAAGAGCTAGGACTACCAAATTTGGTATACAGCTTCCTCTGATCATAACTTAAAGCAGCATAAGGGTTTAGTTGTGCCAGGAAAATGGGATGTGCCTGGAATGGGATTGCTTCTCATAAAACCATACAGAAAAGAGACAGAACGACCAAGCAGGTGAAAGGGGCAGAGTAGGGGTGCCCCCTTCCCTACCTGGGACTGTCCCAGCCCCAGCCTCCCAACCCTCAGGTGCCATTTAGGAAGGGGGGGGGGGAACGGAAGCTCCCTTCCCCAGATTCTTACGGGGACATTGCTAGTTGTTCCTTTTTGTCAGGAAGTGAGAAGAAAGTGCAATTTGCTGCATTCCTCACTTTGGCTGGGGAGCACAGGGAGCTGATGAACTATGCACTTTGCTCTCTCTCCCTGACAGGGACAAGAAGGGGAAGAGCATGCAGCCCTGGTTCAAATCTCAGGGGGGTCTTTGCCCTGCCCTCCCTGACTACCCCCTACATGCCCACAGCCCCTCCTCTGAATCCCGCATTCCCCCACACACTCTTCCTCTTGCCCTGAGCTCCTCCTTTATTGGAGAAAAAGGAAGCCAAAGCATACAGTACTAGCCACTGTTGCATTTAGGGAACCAGACTTAGTGTACTGATGTTCCTATTGACATATTCCTGTGGTGAGCCGCTTGCAAAATCCTTCGCCACAGCATCCATCATCTACCAGCGAGAAATGTCTTGGTTGATTAAGTGGAAGATTCAGGTTATTTTCAACTGAACAGTAAGGAGAGAGAAAAATGCTTTCAGGTAAGTTAAACATGCAGTGGAACTCCATTGGTTTGACAAGAACTTGTATTCACTAAAAAAAAAAAGTCTTAGTTCTGAAATGCCTATGCATTCTGTATTCAGCATTGTTATAGCTATGTTGGTCTCAGGATATTAAACAGACAAGGAGAGTGAGAGAATATTTTTTTACTGGGCCAACTTCAGTTGGTGAGAAACCCAAAAGTTTTGAGCTTACAGAGGTCTTCTTCAAGTCTGGGAAATGTACTCAAGGCTTGTCTACACTAAAGATGCTGCAGTGGCACAACTACAATGATGCAGCTATGCTGCTATAGGGCTTCAGTGAAGACATCCCCTACACTGACAGAAGGGGATCTCCCATTGGCATGAATACTCCACCTCCTCTAGAGATGGAAACTAGGTTAAAGGGAGAATTCTGTCACCATCCTAGCATTGTCTGTACCAGGGGGGTAGGTCAGTTGAATGTATCACTTAGGGGTATAGACATTGTATTAAGCTGATGCAAATCTTTCAGACATATCTCCACTGCTACTGTGATCAATACTCCCCAACAGCATACCTTTCATGATCCACGGTTCTTAAACATGCTTATCACAAAATATGTTGTACCTCATTCAAGGTACTAAATGCCACAATAACAACTATGTGAGTCAAATCAGATAATCACTACACTCTTGAATGAACTCACATAGGAAAATGATAAAAGACAAAAACACCATATCATCTGTGGATGAACACTTTTCATACAGCAATCACTCCATATTTGACCTATCAGTCCTTATCCTCAAAGGATATCTGCACACCTCTATAAGATGAGCCTAGAAGGTTAAATATATAACTTTGTTAGACACTAAGAATAATGGACTAAGTAGAGACATTGGGTTTATGGGTTATTACAACAATCTGTAGCCTACTAAGGCCATATCTACACTAGGAAACTATTTTGAAATAACTAAATATGACTTAATAACTCCTGATTTTGCAAAATCAAAATAACATGTCCCCACTACGGGGAAGCCTTGAAATTAGTGCAAGGCAGGCTTCATTAATGTGGACGTGCTACCTCAACTTAGAACCTCAGGAGCACTGGGGAGTAATTAGTTCAAATTACTCTGAGTAGTTATTTCAAAATAGTGGCAATGGAGCATCCACACTAATGCTATTTCGAAACAGCTATTTCAAAATTAGCATTATTCCCCGAGAAAAGCAGGAGTACAGATTTTGAAATAAGTGGCCCCTTAGTTCAAAATAACGGGTTTGGTAGTATGGATGGTCTGCTTATAAATTTGACTTAAGGGGGGTTATTTCGAAATAAAGCCCTAATGTAGACCAGATTAACACTGCTCCATATACTGCTTTTTTCCCTCCCTTTCTTTCCCCACTGGGATTGGAGGGATATTAATGGACTACTTCACCTTGAATGATCCCTTGAATTATATGTTAATCACTTACACTAAATAATCTGTTCCGCCTTGTATTTAGCTGTGACTCTCCGAGTATGTTTCCAGATCTCAGGAAGAGCTCGGTGACAGCTCAAAAGTTTGTCACTCCCACTAACTGTGGTTGGTTCAATGTAAGATATTATCTCACCCACCTCATCTCTTTAAATTCTGGGGAAATGCAGGCATGAATCAACTACGTCTTTAAATACCAGTAGCACGAAATGACCAGAGTGGATACTTACAGGCTGCGTCTAGACTGGCATGATTTTGCGGAAATACTTTTAACGGAAACGTTTTTCCGTTAAAAGTATTTGCGCAAGAGAGCGTCTATACTGGCATGTGCCTTTGCGCAAAAGATTTGCTTTTGTGCAAAAGCATCCGTGCCAGTGTAGACACTCTCTTGCGAAGAAAGCTCCGATGGCCATTTTAGCCATCGGGCTTTCTTGCGCAAGAAATTAACGTGGCTGTCTACACTGGCCCTCTTGCGCAAGAATACTTGTGCAAGAGGGCTTATCCCTGAGCGGGAGCGTCGGAGTATTTGTGCAAGAACCACTGATTTTGTACATTACAAAGTCAGTGTTCTTGTGCAAATACTCGCGGCCAGTGTAGACAGGCGGCAAGATTTTGTGCAAAAGCAGGCGCTTTTGCGCAAAATCATGCCAGTCTAGACGCAGCCACATTGCCTTGAAATGCTGAACAAAGATAGAATTGTGTTGACAAAGGGAGCCAGGAAGGCTGTCAACATTACAGTTTTTCTGACAAGTGCTACCACTGATGAAGTTCCACTGATAATGGGAGGTCTAGTGCTGATGGAGTTCCCGGCAGCCACCCACATTTTAAACAGCACGTTGTCTAATATTTCTCAGGGGAAGTCTGCATAACCTGGTGCTTAAAATTCTAAAATGACTACCAATGCCCTGTATACTTTCAAGGCCCTGTAGCCTCCCATGGCTACTAGTCTAGAGTGCAACTGAATTGGTGGTGGACAGGTATCAGACAGACTAAGAAGGAATATAGCATGGTGCCAGAGTAGGAAAGTTGGGAAAAGAGACGGTATGGAAGAGAGAGGCTTCTAGAAATAGAATCACACACTCTCAGAAAGCTTTAACTGGTACAAAAGATGGTAGGCCTGCTGTTGAGCAGCTCAGGTCACCAGGAGCTCCTTACCCCCAGTGCTCTGCTCTCTGCACTGGCTTCATATTGTGATACATATATATTCCAGTTTGAGGTCTCAGTCATGAAATTCAAAGCTTTTCTTAGGACTGGTTGTAGTTAAATGAGAAATTGTCTCTTCATTCATGACCAGGGCCTCTCCTGACAGCTCTGTTGCACTGGAGCCATGAAACCATTAGCCAATAGGGAGAGGCTCAAGAAGTTCTGTGGGAGACAGGACTTTTCAAAGGAGCTGGGTCTGTTTTTAAAAACAGATATAAGAATTGGCACAGAGCTCACCGCTTTCAGAACAAAATGAAAAACTTTCCCCTTTGAATTAGCTTCCCTTCCATACATTTCCATGGTTGAAAGAAACAACAAAAGTGCTATAGTCACAACTAATTGTTGCTTTGAATTTCAAGTGTATGCATGAGAAACTGGCTGTAGCTTTCTTTCAAAGCCACATCAGAAGCCTGCAATGATAAAAGTGAAGCAGACACTTATTCAGCTTGATTCTGTGCAAGAAATTGATATCATTAGTGTTTTAAAGGAGTGCTTATGCACTAGTTTAAAAATATGATCCTGTGTTATAGTCACTGTCCACTTATGCACTCACTACGTATGAGCCTTTTAATAAAGGAATTGCTCATGTTGCTGGTATGAAAACCAAACCACCAAAGCAACGTTTTGGCTGCTTGCCAGCATAGACGTCTCAGCAGGTTCAGCTGATAAATAGTATTTGGGAATTGGGACATAGGTTATTTCCTCACCAATCTTCTCTACCCATTTTTATTTTTTCCTCTTTGGTCTACACTTTGCTTTTGTGAGTCTTGAACTACACATTCTTTTTGTTCCCTTCATTACCATGCAGACAATATTCATCTGTTCTCAAGGAAGGTCGGGATCTAGGCTCTTTTCCCAGGCTTTCTTCTTTTCCATTAAAAAGAAGAAAAACAACAAGGAGACTGTTTGGTGCTGTCTGGCTTAGCCATCGTCTGATAGTGATGTAAGGTGCAAAGCCCACAGTGACTGGCTGCAGCCAAACTGGCCATGCTCTGTCCACACATGGAACAGCAATCAGCTTCCAACTAAATCACATCTGAGCCCAAGCTGTCCTCATAAAGACTGCTGAAGGGAAAGCATTCACACACTAACAAAGCCTCAGTGAAGCATGAAACCAACGAGAATCTTGTGCTCAGCAAAGAGATTGTTTCCAGCTTTTATACTAATGCCCTATTGGAGATTGTATGAACCATGTAGTAAAAAGCAGTCTAAGATTCTTCAGTTTAACATTTGAAGGAGTTGCATTTTTTTTTTTTAAAATGGGGGAGATGAGGGAAAGGTAAGAGGAAATTGTGATATATTAAAATATACAAGGCCAGATCTCTGCTGGTGTAAAGTAGTGTCGTTCCATTGACTTCAGTAGCATTATATGGATTTACAGCAATTGAGGTTCTGCTGCCCCAGACTGTCTGGTTGCTGAAGACTGTTGGATTCACAAAATGTTGAACAGTCTGTCGACTGACAATTCTATACACCTAGTAATTTAAATTATCTGCATACATATGAGTTTCAGATTTTTCAAATAGAATTTTTTACTTTCTAAGACTCTGGAAGAAATTTTCCGTTAGAGGTACAATACTAAACACAGAAATGAAAAAAAAAAAAAGTCCAGCCATCATCTCCTTATAGTGTCCTGACAGACAGTGGGTTAAAAAGAGGGTTGGGTTTTTTTTTTTTTTACACTTTATGATATATTTTTAAAAACATGTAATTTTTTATAAACAAGTTGTGAAGGAGAGACATTCACAAGCAGGGCTGCCTAATGGTCAGGCTAGGGTGTGACCCCTTGTCTTCTGCCCAAGCATTCCCCCTTTCTCACTAGAGCTCTGCTGTATGGGGGGACTCTGTCCTTTCAGCAGCTTCGCTGTCCAATGACGCCACATTCAAGTTCACCCTTTAGGGTGTACATAAGGACTTCAATACAGTGGAAGTCTTCAGAAGTTAGCAAGGGCTTCAGGTCTTCCCCTTTAGTCAGAATCTTGGGGTCTGGACTCTTGCACCTGCAGGATCTTCCCCAACTAGGTTCACCACAAAGAGATAGACTGCTGTCATTATCCCATCTCTAGTGGCTGGAAGGAGAGCATGGGCCCACCCTTTCCACCAGCAGCATTCCCTGCAAGCTGGACACTGGGGTGGCTGCCCAAAAGAGATTCAAATGCCGCCCAGCTGATTAGTGGAGCATCCACAGTAGGGATGTAAAATTTAGATTAATTAACTAATCGAATAGTCGATGGGATTTCCATTGACTATTTGATTAGCCTATAAGGGCGCCTCCTGCCAGGATCTTGCTACAGTTTAAAAGCAGAAGCCCCGCAGGGAGTGCAGGGCCAGTGGGGGATTGGCCCCAGGCTCCCTGTGGTGACTGAGCTTTTGAAATGTACAAGAGCCCCAGAGGGGCTCTTGTACATTTCAAAAGCAGAAGCGCAGCAGAAGCGGCATCAGCAGAGACTGCTTCAGTCCTCTCTCGTGCCATTTCCCACTGTGCTTCTACCTCCCCTGCCCCTTGCAGAGACTGTGCTGGAGGGAATTGGCTTTTAAGTCAGCTCCCCCCAGCACCCGCTCCTGCTCCCCCCGTTGCTGCCTCTGATAGAGGCAGCAAGGTGGGAAAAAGGGGGTAGTCACATCTTTAGTTGACTATCTGATAAGCTTATGCTTATTGGATAGTCGACTAGTTAACTAGTCACTTAGTCCACAGTGTCCACAGCCGGTACCATGTGTTTTTTCTAGTGGTACACATCTGTACATGTCTTGGAGCCCATAATAAAATTTATTCTGCACATAAATAGGAAAAAATTAGAGGGAACACTGTCCTTCCAGATTCTTTTTGTAAAGTAACTTCTCTTCCTATCTACAAGCCCCTTTTTTTTACAATTTTTTTTTTCACACTTTTTCTTCCACAACCTATCTCCAAGGCACCCTCAACTTCATGGTCTTGCTACTAAGTTTATTTGTATTATCTTTCAGACTGCCACTGATAGCTACCAAGAGCTACAAGTAACAGAAGCTACTATCTGGCGCCACATGCTTTTAAGAGTATACCCACATTGCAACTGGAATCATGACTCTGAACCCCGGTAGACAGACTCGTGCTAGCTCTGCTCAATCTAGCATGTTAAAAATAAGGCTACAACTAGACAGCAGTGCTTTTCTGGGATATGCAATTTGCGTATCATTTACCGACTTACCTATGTAGTCTAGACGTAGCCTAACAGTGTGGACATGGGGGCACAGATAGTAGCTTGGGCTAGGCACTGAGGTTAGACCCAGGAAAGTTGGCACGCCCAAACCACCTCCTCCCCCTCCCCCGGCTGCAACATCCACACTGCTATTTTTTGCATGGAGTGCAGCTAATGAGACTTTGCCTAGCCAGGCTGGATGGCACACTACCAGCAACAGTGCACACATACTTTAAGGGCTCTGTTCAGATGTAGCAATGCTCAGCCTGACCTCATTTTGTCCTGCTGACAGCAGGACAGAAGGGAAGACAATTCATTACTGAATCCTCCCCTCCAGTTATAGGATCTGAAAACTCTAGTCCTCTCTTGCTCCTGGCCAAAGCTTGAAGCTTTGCTCTTGCTTTGAGCCCCTTGTATTGTAAGGGCATCCCTTCTACCACCACAGTGGCCCCGCAGTTGCTTTGTGCAGACTATCTCAACATTGATTTCTTCTTCCCATTTCTTCTCTGCTGCTCAGACCAGAACTTGAACAATTGATTTTAATGAGCTAGGTAGGTAAAGGTAAAACCTCATGATGAGAGTAAGCATTAAGTAGACTAAAAGGATGTGAAGAAAATGAAGTGCATGTAACAAGTAGTAAATGTATATTGAAAGAAATGCACTGGGACCTATAGGCCTACCAGTTGGCTTTTTAATAATTATTTGCTGTGGATATTGTGACGTAGTGGGGGTGCTGTCTGTTCTCCTACCCAGGGTCCCCCTGTGCTGTGATGGGAGTTTCTCACTGACTCTCCCAAATGTGTATTAACCCAGACACCCAGGCTCAGCCTCCCAGGGAGGGAGACAAAGGAAGGAGGGCAGAGACCAACACCTGGCTGGGGGGCAGGGCTGGAAGAGAGTTTTTAGTTTCTGGCTGGAATCATGGAGGAGGCAGCCTAAGCAAGGGGCCTGGGATTTAAGGGCCCAGTCTCCCCCATCTCAAGGGGGTCTGAGGCATCCTAGGCCTGGACCTGTAACCAGATTACATCTATGCTGTGCTGTATCCTGGAGAAGCAATAAACTCCTCTATTCTACTGGCTGGTGGAGTCTGTTCATGCCACTACGGGGGTGCAGGAGGCGGGGGAACCCCGACACGCCGCCACAGATATAAAACAAGTATAATAAAATTTTACATGGAGAAATTACATGTTTTTGTTCCTATTAATTACTGAACAGGAGCGGTCATATACATCTGCACCTGAAGCCTGTTTTCTAGTAGTAGGTGTTCAACAATGTTATATATAGGTATATATAGGCTCTTTGCATACACACACCCCATGTATGGGCCTGTATAAATACTTATAACCCACATATTACTTCATTTTACATATAGAAGGGTTTTTATGTTTGCTGTGTTTTTATATCCATAGGTTTCCTATGTTTTTATATCCATAGGAATGGAAATTTCTAGCTCCTGAGAGGAAATCTTTAGAAAGGGGAAAATGAAAAATGGTCTTTTAATTCTGATGTGAAATGCTTGATTTTTTTGTTTTGTTTTGTTCATTTTATCTGTGTGGATCCATGCTTGCATGGTGGGGTAATTTGTAAGTGAAACAGTTCTTTCTTGAGTATTTTATAAAGAACAGTCAATCATTCCAGTATTAGACCGATTTGGAAGGGGAGCAAAGGGGAGGTCATGTGCAAGGAAGGTTGTATTTCAAGACTTGCAACTGACTGTAACTGGGCTGTGGGAAAGCAGCATCACATTCACAGAGACCTTATGGAGTAGCAAAGTGCTCCCTGTGCCTGCGGCATCTTCTCACTGAGAACCACCACCTAGAAAATAAATTCTGTAATGAAAGCCGATTACCTCATAACATATCCCTAGAAGAGACTGATCCATCTAATTTCTGTTGCTTACAAAGTGCCATGAGGTTACCATAGTTCAGGCAGCCTCATTAGAAGCAATGTTAAATGTGTAGAGAATGAATGGGGATTAAACAAAAGCACTGTAGATGGCTGTTACACATAATCCATTTGTTACTAAGCTTCTAGGGAACAAAAAGCTGTATTGTTCAAAGGACTGATTTCTGCCAGGGTTGGAAGAACCCCTTAACTAATATTCCAATATATTTAAAAGGAATAGGATGTCCTCTTCACAAAGCTAATAACTCATAATTTTAAAGGAATTTAAGAGAGTAAAAATAAAAAGTTAGTTAAATCAGTTAGTATCAGATTTACAGTGAAGTGGAATTTAACAGGCTTGGTCCTCGGCATCTGGGGGCCATGCATTTTCCAGGGTTATAAAGTGAGTGTGGTTCTCATGATGTTTTACATGCTGCCCTGTCTAACTCTGGGCCAGCTATGGCCTTCATAGACAGTTTGGTTCAAGTTCATGGTATTCTCCTCCCATTTACTTAAATTGGCCAAATTAGTCTATAATTCTTCAAGGTAATGGGTGATGAAGCCTTGCTAAGTTTATGTATGAAAAATGATTTAAAACAAAAATTATAAAAGCATATTTTAAGAGGTTTTATCTGAAGGTCAAATATCAGCGTGGTGGGGTGGGCACAAAACCAGTATCTGAATCAGAACAGAATAGAATAGGACCAAAATTAACTGCACAACCAAATGGTTGGTTTAGTACTATAATGAACAGGATGGAAATAAACAATAGTTCTAGTAATTTTACGTGGTGCATGTGAGATTCTGTTTAGTATTTCCCCTCCCTCCTGCACACTTTCATAAAAAACGGCTGAGTCCCTCCCCTGCCCAATGTAATATGCAGTCTGTGCATTATTTCATCTTTAGCAATGGCTTAAAATACACAGAGTGATATTCTCAGCATGATTTCACCAGAGCTACACCAGTTTAAACCAGATAATCTGTCCCACAGTCAGTTTCCAGGAATAAATTATTATTTATTTGTTTCTTGTTTATGGTGTTAATTGATTAGTGGAACAGTGTGCTTTCAGACGACATTGAAAACATGTGTGGGTTATTATATTGATTATCTCTGAACAAAATATAATTGCACAGGCAGCTGAATTACTAAGAAGATCCTCAGCATAAAGTACACATTCTTATATAAATAGAAGTGTGCTTTATACTCTTACTAGGAAATGGTAAGGGATCATTCTCCAAGCAGAACACAGACACAAATGTACTGAGTCAAGGTCTGCACTGTGACTTATTATGTGGAGTGTTTTTCCCCCAACCAGTTTGAAAGTGGTTTATCAGCTGAATACCCAAACAGGGATTTTATGGCACATTCACAACAGGATGCTTCAGCAACATAGTAGAAGCCTTCTGACTAAAACAGAAATGAAAGTTGTAGAAGTCCCAAGACACCAGTACAACTCATTCTGAGCTTAGAGTAAAAAGGACAAGACCTTCCCATGCCCAGGCTACCTTCAAGAGGGAAAGAAAAACATAATTAAGCAACTTTGAATGCATGTGGTGAGGATGGGCCTCAAAAGGGGAATGAAGAATCTGCAGGCAAAAAATGCATTGTTCAACTCAAATATTTATTTTATTTTGGACTTACAAAGAAAAATAGCTGCAATGCATGACCTCATGTAATGGCATGAAGATAGAATTAAGACAGAGATGCAGTTTTGTGTGGGAAAACATCTCTCTTGAAGCATTCAAAGCAGGTGACATGATATCATATAACAGGTTGGGATGTGATCCTGTTTGCAGTCCAAACTTGGTACTTCAGAATGCTGACAAGAGTTGAGAGAAAACTGGCCTCCATGTAGAAGCAAGGCTAACTTACATTAGCACATTTCCATTTGAGCACACTACAGTTGATTTTGTCGATAATGAGACTAACGTGACCAATATGAAAAACTTAAAAAACAACAAATAGACTAGTAGCACCTTAAAGACTAACAAAACATGTAGATGGTATCATGAGCTTTCGTGGGCACAATCCACTTCTTCAGATGACAGGAATATTAGAAGTCCAGATCGAAGAATACATAACTTTATTTATTTATTTATTCTTGGATCTGGACTTCTAATACTCCTGTTATGCTTAAAAGAAGCACATGGGATCTTTTTCAGGGGGATAAGGCAACACGCCACATTTGTTGATAATATAACAAAGTAGTGTATGCATTTACACACACACACACACACACACACACACACACTGCTGATGAAATAGTTACCAGTCTGTTGCTCGGCCCAATCTATTGGCCAGATAGGTTGGGTGCGAGGAAGGAGCCGGGTTCTTGTCAGTCCGGACTGATGCTCCATAATCTTAGCAGGATGGGAACCTGAAGAATCATACAAGACACCCCATCCTATATAGGATTTTCCTTCTATGCAAGTCTATGCATTTTGCCCTGTCAGGCCTTAATCAGTCATTCAGCATCACAATCAATCTTCCTACGACATATGCTTATCGAGAAGAAGTTGTTCTCACAGTCATTTGATATCCATATGCTGACAACCCCTTGGGGGTGTTGTCTTCTGGCGAAAGTTGTTATCAGTTCCCTATCAAGGGGTATATGCCACCAACTTCAGGGTTTGTCAGTCTGCCTCAGTCCAGTTTGTGTCTTCAGTGTGCTTTACCTTAGTTGATAATTATTTGGTGCTTCTGAGTCTCCGGCTCCTCCTCTGACCATTTGAGCATGTAGTGGCCTTCACACTTATCTCTCCTAAAACATTCTCTCTCTCATTCACACAAACAATACATTTACACAATTGCAGCATGGAACTTCTAGTCACTTTAACAAAGTTACAAAGTCTTTCAACATTAAACTTCTTTCTATACATTACAAGGCCTTACCTAATATTAACATCACTATGCATTACAATATTCCATCCCTTCACTTTAACATCAGAACATGCTAACTTCAAACAGAACTGGAGCTAAATTAACAAAGCTGCCTGGCCTGTCTGAGGCCTACATCTTGTATTTAAGCTTAATCCAAACCTTTTGCTATAACATACATTCATTATAACTAACTGACTTATTAGTTACAAAATTCCAGGGCTACACTGTCATCTGAAGAAGTGGGTTGTGCCCATGAAAGCTCATGATACCATCTACATGTTTTGTTCGTCTTTAAGGTGCTACTGGTCTATTTGTTGTTTTTTAAGTTTTTCCTGTTACAGACTAAGTTGGCTACCCCACTGAAGCTTGTAACCGACATGACTATTGTACATAAACATTGCTGTCTAAAGTCCAGACAGCGGTGTGGGAAGGGCTACCACTAACTGCAGCTTCCACAAGGCGTGAATGGCAAACTGCAGCCAACAGGAGCTATAAGCAGTCATATCTGGGGATGTGCAGGTAAATAAAGCATCTGGCAGCCTGCCAATGGCTAATCCTGGCAAACCACATCCAGCCCACAGACCACTTATTGCCCACCCTTGTTCTAGGTCATGTAAGGTCTGTGTTGCTTACACATCTCCAGTAGATACAGAAAATCAGGGCATTTAGAGTTCCAAACTGTAAAGAACATCATTTCTTCTTAGTGTGTGAATTCTTTATATTTTATAGTTTTAAAGGTGAATTTAAACTCCTTGACTATGCTTTCCAAGGAGCTGGGCACACTCTATATTGTAGATTCTGGGAGAATGAAGTCCTATAGTAGTCAGTGAAACTACACATGGGAATACATGTTGCCTAAAGTCAATGGGACCCATTCATATGTTTTGCTGGATCAGAGCCTGAATCTTTACTGTATTCTGCACTGTGTATTGCATGGAATATTTTTATTAGAATGGCTCTGGTGTAACAGGCAAAAAGTAATATCTTAAATGTTGCAGCATTGGGTAAAAAGAGAAAGTCTTATTTGATGCTAATAAGAAATATTAGGTCCCAAAATGAAAACTCAAGTGCACTAGGCTTATCTGAATTTAAAAAATGACACCTGGTACCACTGATTTAACAAATAGGTGCCTAAATTAGGTGTCCAGGTGCTGCTGGAATGAGCAGAGAATCCTGTTTAGCAATCACATAGTCTCCAGAGCCTACAAACATAGTCTGTCCAGACATGAGTCCTAAAGAGCACATTAAACATGGCCTCCCAGTCAGGGTAACCCTTAGTCTGTAGCTTCTGGTGCCAGGATTTAAGAGAAAAATTCTTGCATTCTACCAGTACAAAGCCACAAATTCCAAAAGTTTTATACTGAAATGTATTCTCTGAGCATGGGGGCCAACAGATTCGCCAGGACTTTGAACAAGGTGTGTGTGGGGGTTGGCTCTGCACTCTCAGAAAAGGCGGGGCCTCGGGTGGAAGGGGCAGGGCCAGGGGTAGCCAGCCCTCAATAGCAGCAGCTGGGAGCCCCGGGCTCCTTTAAATCACCAGACTCTGGGGCATTTTCCCTTCTCCCCAAACCCCATCAGCAGGCCTGTCTCTGAATAACACTGCAAATTTTCCATTGTAACTGTACTGGGGAGAGTATATGACACACACAAATATTTAGCAACAATTTTCAATGGAAAACGGAAAGTTCCCAGAATCGCAGGGAGGAAATGTAAGTGATTAATGGATTCTCTGCTGAACAAAAACTACTTAGGCCTGTCACTAGATAGTTGCTATGGTTTCTCGATGCCTCCTGGCAGCAATTTGCTAGCTTAGCAGGAAAAAAAGGATACAAAAGAATTCTATAGAAAAATGCTTCATGAAACATTAACAATTATTCCATGCACCGTTCTGAGCCTGTCCTGAATATCAAGCCTTGAATATATACTTTCAATTAATTTCCTAAAACAAAGAGAGGTCTTTGTTAAGAACAAACACCTTGAAATATATCTTGTTAATAATAGGAAAAACTTACTAGAGAGTTTAAGTAAGATTGTTTTCTTTTTTAAAAACCCTTCTTTTGGTGGGAATCAGTTAACACTCTTTGCAATTTCTAAATTTTCCAAATGATGATAGGCAAAATGGACTCTCCATCAACAGATGGAATTTTTCATGGGTATGAAACATACTATAAGGAAGTCATTATTTCAGAATTGTTTAATAAAATAGGCAAGATAATGGGAGGTTAGCACATAGTGCTGAGGAGATTCTGGATAGCACTGCCACTCACTGGGCAGCCTGGCAAGACTGCCATAACTTAAAAATGGCCATACTTGGTCAGACCAATGATCCATCTAGCCCACTGTCTTCTGACAATGGCCAGTGCCAGGAGCTTCAGAGGGAATGAACAGAGGAGGACAATTGTCACATGATCTATTCCATGTCATCCAATCCCAGTTTTTGGCAATCAGAAGTTTCGAGACACCCAGAATATGGGGTTGCATCCCTGGCCATCTTAGCTCCTAGCCATTGATGGAGATATCCTCCATGCATTTATCTAGTTCTTTTTGGAACCCTGATAGCGTTCGCATTCGCAGTTCTCTGGCAAGGAGTTCCACAGGGTGACTTTACATTGTGAGAAGAAAAACTTCCTTTTGTTTTCAGTCTGCTGCCTCTTAATTTCTTCTTGTGTTACATGATGGAGTAAATAACATTTTTATTCATTTTCTCCTCATCCTTCATGATTTTATAGACATCTATCATATCCCTCTTTAGCTACCCCTTTTCCATGCTGAACAATCCCAGTCTTTTCAAACTCTCCTTATATGGCAGCCGTTCTCTAGCCTTTATCACTTGTGTTGTCTTTTTCTGTGTGTTTTCCAGTTCCAATAGGGTTTTTTTATATATATTTTTTACGAGAACTTCATACAATATGCCAGGCATGGGTGCACCATGGATTTATATAACAACATTATATTTACTGTCTTTGTATTCATCCCTTTCCTAAAGGTTCCGATCATTATTACTTTTTCTGACAGCTTTTCATTGAACGGGTGTTTTCAGAGAACTAGTCACAATGATTCCAAAACTTCTTTCTTGAGTGGTAACAGCTAATTTATACCCCGTTATTTTGTTTGTCTAGTTGGGATTATGTTTTCCAATATGTATTAGTTGACAATCAACATTGAATTTCATCTGCCATTTTGTTGCCCAATCATACAGTTTTAGGTCCCACTATAACTCTTCACAGACCGCTTTGGACTTTACTATGGAGCAAACAAGTATAAGGAGGGCACGGAAGGGGCCTCACTACTCTGGGCTGCGAGTTTTGTATTCTTATTCTGCAAGGTACAGCACAGAACCTCACCATGAATGACTTAGGGGCACAAGTCCCATCAACTTCCCAATGGGCTCATGCTTCTATAAGCCCCATATATGCTTTTGAGGGGAAAACCCTGACTTCCAGGATAAATTGGTAGCATCATTAACTTCAAAAGAACTATGCCAGTTTACACCAGCTGAGGACCCACAAGCACTATCACCACACTGGCTGACTGTACAGGACAATAAAGTGCTCAGTGATAACAATTAATTAATTAGCATATATTTAGCTGGGTCATGTTGGGTGTCATATTATACAGCTTTTGGATTCTTTCCAGAGAGTTTTGTCTCAGTGTGCAATAGCTTGCTCTGAGCTCTAATGAAGAAGAATTTACAGGAGTTATGATCAAGTTGTCAATTTTGTCCACTATTGTACCACCCACGCTTTGAAAATGTGATAAAGGAAAAAGCACCAGTGATTCATTGCAGTACTTCAGACAACTATTTAATATTTCAGTTTGCTAGAAATACAGCTTTTAAAAAGAGTTTTCAAGGTGATTCTAAAAATTCCAACTCGTGTTTCTCTTGCTCTATTCTTTAGATGAAACTGCTCTCTTCTCGCTCATTCGCTGTCAGTGAAGACTACCATCTGACTGATAACTGGGCATCAGCTTTATGTGATGATGCAGGGTATGGCTTAAAGTACCATCTTGCTTACACAAAAGCATTAGAAATCAAAGTTCCAAGTTTTGGCAATATACATTAAACATTTTTAAAAATTAGAAAATTTAATTTTGTCTATTAATTTTTAATAGGAATATAAGAATGGCCATTCTGGATCAGACCAAAGGTCCATCTAGCCCACTATTCTGTCTTGTGACAGTGTCCAATGCCAGATGCCTCAGAGGGAATGAAGAGAACAGGTGATCCATCCCATCACCTATTCCCAGCTTCTGACAGGCTGAGACATGATTCCTACCCAGCCTGGCTAATGACCATTAATGGACCTATCCTCCAGGAATTTATATAGTTCTTTTTGGAACCCTGCTATAGTTTTGGCCTTCACAACATCCTCTAGCAGGGAGTTCCACGGTTTGGCTATGCCTTGTGTGAAAAAATATTTCTTTTATTTGTTTTAAACCTGCTACCTATTAATTTCCTTTGATGAACCCTCATTCTTGTGTTACAGGAAGGAGTAAATAACTCTTCTTTATTCACTTTCTTCACACCAGTGGAAAGCAGGAAAGTGATTCTGGACCATAGATAGCAAGTTTTTTTACACACACTTACCAGATTTGCCACATGCATATCGTTATATACAAAATCAACCACCATGAGATAATGGAGTGGGGAGTAGGCTTACATTGGGTTAAGGTTAGGAAGGGAGGGACTGCAAGCACTTTGGAAGATGGAATTAGAATGTATGAACTTGAGAACAGGTCTGAATTCAACAAAATGAAATGAAATTAAAACAAATGCAAAACACTTCACTGTGGAAGGAAAAATCAAATGGACAACTACGAAATGGGAAATAACTGGCTAATTGGTAGCATTGATTAAAAGGATCTGGGAGGTATGAGTGTTCACACATTGAATATGAGTCAATGTGATGCCACTGCAAAAAAAAAAAAAAAACACAAACCAAAAAACGACTAGTATCATTTTGGGGTGAATTAATAGATAAGCAACTCATTTGGACTTTACCAAATTTGGACCTATTTGCTTGAAATTTGCCAGTGGGCAATAATTGCTAACAATTAAAACTATAATCATGACTGCAAAATAGAGCTGGAGCACACAGCAAATCCTCCATCTGGTTGGCAGAAGGCAACTGAGAGGAAATGATAGTAGTTTGTGCTTTCCACCCTTTTAATCCAAGCTGAGGTGCATGAGGAGTTTCACATATACTATATGTACTTAAGTTTGAAGTCAGCGTATGTACCTTGTGCACCAATGGACCGTGCATGTGAACAATCACACAAAGGAGAAAAACTATTCTTGCTTACCTTCTAAACTTTGGCTCTAAACTTAAAGTGCTTTTAAAAGTAGTGTAACTTGTCCTTTTCTGTTAAATGTGGCTTTACAAATATTCCTCAAAATTAATCTCTAAATATAGGTTGGAATAAGTAATTATACAAAATATGAAGCAAGAAACTTGTCTTAAATCTTAGAAAGGTGTATAGATTTATTAAGGGGAGGATGTAATATGTCCTTCCTCTTCACTGATGTTAGGATTAATTAAAATAGCTACAGTCATAAAAAGATACCTGATTTTCAGAATGTTCTTAGAACCTAAGCCCTGGTCTACACTAGGGAGTTATTTCAAAATAACCCTCCTTATTTCAAAATAAGCTGAGCATCCAATAACGGGCTGGTTATTTCAAAATCTGTACTCCTGTTTTCTTCGAGGAATAAGCTTATTTCAAGATAGTTATTTTGGGAGTTATTTTGAATTTAGTTATTTCAAAATAATTTCCTAGTGTAGACATGGCCTAAGAGAGATTTCAGAAATTGCCTTGGGCCCTATAACTCTGACCTAAACCTGAATACAATTCTAAGGGGAGCTAGCTTTTATAGCTTTTGGGAAAATGCCTGAAGAATCAGACCTGTAGGACTTTATTTGTCCTTGTAAAAAGAAAATGGCCACCATGACTTTAAATATTTCAGTAAATATTTCAATAACTGGAAGAAATTGAATCTGGGGCTTTTTTCCTAGTCAGATAAAATCTGGATATTTCTATTAATTTCAAATACCAATTTTCCTTTAAAGCTTTGAGCCTGTGAATTTGTATCTGCTTTAATTTCTTTCAGGTTCTGGCATAAAATAATAACTGGTAGGGGCTTTGATTTGCTGTATATGGTTCACTGTATATGGTTTATGAACTGTGGTCTTGTGGGTACTGTTTAACATATAGACTCAGAAGCCACAAAAAAGTAGGGAAAAATAACAAGTGGAGCACTCCCCTAAGAGTCTGGAATTGGCTACGAAAGGTAGAAGAAAACATAGTTAACACCTTAGCTGCTACTGTCATTACACCATCTGTTAACATTTCCTCTTTGCTTATATTTGCACAACATATTTTACCAGTGGAGAGTTAAGGTTGCTCAAGTGCATTTCCAATCAACAAAACCACTAGAAATTCAGGAAACCATCAATTAAGTTAGCATTCACATCCATATCAACCTCTTATCTAAATATTTAGACACCCAAACATATTCACAGAGTGCACAAGTGGTAATTTTTATTTTATTTATTTACCTATATCTTGACACAGGTAGGATTACTTTGTAGCAGATCAGTCTAATGGTAAGGCCTATAAGGTTATTTCACTTCCATTATAATGTAATCAGACTATTTGATGGTATTGCTTCTAAATTATTTATTCCACTTTAAAAGGAGGGAAAGGTGCATCTAGGTTGACTAAATATGGAAAATTTCAGGAAATATAATTTAAGATAAATATTGGCATAAAAGATTATGTTTACATCATGTTACTATTTATATTTTGGTATTTTACACACCCTCAAAGTACAAAGGAAATTATATTAATACAGAAATTAAGTTTGTGCACAAACTTTTTCAAAATTATGAAATGCAAGTGGTCAAATTATCAAGTAAATGTTTTTTTGGACAGATTGCTCCTAACAGCAATGGGAAAATATTGCAAATGTGTAATGTGATTGAGTTTGCTTTCATAAGAAGACCTTCATTCCTGTATATTCTTATTTTAAAAACACAACTTTAATTTTTTATTCATGCCATTGCATCACTTTGAAGTGTAAATATATATCTTAATTGCAAACACGCACAGTTTGGACAAATAGCAGCTTGATACTTACAGAAATCACAGCAATACTTTTCAGAAGTCAGTTAATGCTGCATTCTGGTGTGCAAAGGCCAGCAGATGAGAAAGATGAATAGAATTTGTGATATAATGATCAAGTACATTATAAACATTCATAAGATGCAAGAAGAGAGACAAACTCTGCCAAAGTATGGAAGCCTTGTTTACAGACAATAATTGAAGACTAATTTTTTTTTTAATCTTTCTTTCAAAGTCCATGTTGCCAGACTTGATCATTAAGTGCACCATTTTAAACTTAATGAGATTTCCTATTGTGCACAGTCAATGACATGCTCAAATATAAACAACATTGAAACATTTATTTCAGAATGCAAATTTAGGGTACGTCTACACTTGCTCCAAATGTAGGTGACCAAAATTGCTAATGAAGCGGGGATTTAAATATCCCGCGCTTCATTAGCATGATCTCGCTGGTGCGTTACTCCGCTCAACAGCTGTTTCGAAAGTGAAAGTGCGTGCCGGGACGCGTTAGTTCGAACCAAACCCCTTGGTTCGAACTAACATTACTCAAAAAATGAGCAAGTGTAGACGTACCCTTAGCAAAAGCTAACATTTCTCACTGGAGGGCCCTTACATGACAAGAGTGTGGCTATGTCTAGACTACAGGGTTTTTTTGGAAAAAGTGGCCTTTTTTTGAAAAAACTTCACCTGCATCTAGACTAGGTTTTTTCGACTGCGGTAAACCTCATTTTACAAGGAAGAACACCTTTTTCGAAAGAGCTCTTTCCAAAAAAGGCGTTTTTGAACACAAACAGTGCTTTTTCGAAAGAGAACATCCAGATTGCCAGGGTACTCTCTTTCGAAAATGCGGCTCTCTTTTTCACAAAAAAGTGGTTGCCGTCTAGACAATCTCTTTCGAAAGAGGCTTGTAGTCTAGATGTAGCCTACATTATTTGACCAAAAAAAGCTAACAATTAAAAATATATTATCATCATCACTATTATTGTTTAATTTTCTTCTTCATAACAAAAGCTGAAGGGATTTTCCCCTCAGACTTTCCATAATAATTTCACTTTTGGGGTGAGAGAAAACATAGGATGTTTTCCAACAGCAAAACATATCTGTAAGTTAAGACCTCATGCAAAATAGGGGTTAATAATGGGAATAGTTTTGCAATCGCCGCCAACTCTTTGGTTATCCATGAATAATACATGTACTAGCTACAGTTCTCACTGTGGCTATGTGTTTCATTGAGAGCAGAAAATGACTTCTCATTTCCATATGATGATTTGCATTAAAAGACATTTAAAATAGTTGTATAATACTACTTTTTCATGCAAACAATAGCTGCAGCTTACTCATAGAACAGGTGGTCTGTGCAAATCACAAACCAAAGGAAAGGTTGTTCATGAGAAACTATTAGGGTATAGCCCAGACTACAACCTTATGAAAGTTTCAGAATTCTTGTGATTGGTGTGCATTTGCCTATATTGCATAGGTGGATGTGTGTTCATATCTAATTAGTGACTTACAAATCATGTTTGAATCAATGAGTCTCTCTTTTTTTTTTTTTTTTTACAATGAAAACCTGTTAATACAAAAAATGTATATATCTGAAATTACCACTAATATATACAGCTTGATATGGAGAAAGCAATGTCCAGATCCTCAAAAGCATTTAAGTGCCTCCCTTAAGCACCTTTGAGGATCTGGTAGCTATATTTGGAGTTGGGAGTATGATTTGGAGATGGGAGTATGATTCCCAGCTCAAGACATATTTATATTAGCGCTGATTGAGCTAACTCTAGAAATAGCATAGAGCGTGGCAGCAATGGCGACGGGACAGGCTAGCCGACCCAAATATGTAACCCATCTCAGGCATGAGTTTAGGGTGGCTAGCCCATCCTACCACTCATGCTGCTGTGACTATGCTATTTTTAGCACGCTTTCTCAATCAGAACCATAACTCTGGCTCCAAGTGTAGACATACCCTGAGTGCTGGGCAGTACCACATCCTTCAATTTTCAGTAAATATTTACAGATCACAAAGATGTGTGTACTGATTGTGTAAGTCAAATTATCACATACACTGATACAAACATTGCTGTTTGCAATGTTACAGTTTATAATCTAAAGAGCGTATTTATAGCCCAAGTATTCAAACCAAGGTGCCTAAAGTTAGGCACCTAAACCCATATTTACACACCTGAGTAACAATGGCTTGATTTCATAAGTATTGAACAACTGCAGTGAACATTCATCATAATGGCTGTTACTAGTGCTCAAGACTACTGAAAAAATCAAGGCATTGTTATTAAGGTGTTTAACTTGAGGCAAAACAATTGGAAAATTATGGCCAATATATTTACCCAGAATAAAAGATTTAGGGGATCTAATATCCTCCTGCATTTCACAGAGGATTGTCAGACTCCCATTTCAGCAGAACAGAGGAGCATATTTCTTAAAATACAGGCTACATAATAACTTCATTACTGAATGCATTATACTTCCTTTCTGCACTACCCCCGCTGGATACAATCTGTATAGGAAGAGTGATCCAAATACTGCATTGCACATATCTGACTAGTCTTGCAATCTCCTTCACAGACAATGCTTTTGTTGTAACTCACAATGAAATTATTGTAATATTGTTGAAACAATTTGCTATGTGGCATAGCGAATTGCTTTGCCATTTCATATAAGTTTTCTGGCTTCAAGTCTTCAATATCATATGCTTTGGTCAGGATGTATTCTAGTTTCCAGTTTGATTCATTTTTCATGTTTGCATCTGTGAGGTTCAAGTAAAACTGCCAAAGATCCTACAGATCCAAAAAGAGAGAGAGAGAGAGAGAGCACACACAGTTGTATTGCTTTTTAGCTTGCTTCATTAAGTTTCTAGAGTAATGTATTGATTAGGAAGCTGTCACTGCTTATTATTCACAACTGAGTAAGAGGTCATGCCCCACTACAAGAGTTGGGCTCACATCATAAGCTGACACTTGTATGGCAATGATGGTGGGGGAGAAAAAGAGGATACACTTTAAACTCAGCTACACTATTGGAGGGTCTTTACTTCAAAGAACGGAAATCTGAGTCCCTTATGCACATCTCTGGTGAGCTGGCCAAATTAACATAAAAAACAGATCTAGGTTCCATACAGAGGGAAAAACATACTAAAGGCTGAACTCATTTTTTCCCATGCACCATTTGTTGGGCATACAGATAGATGGCCCATGGAGGCCATGGGAAGAACCTCAGGAAATGATCATCTGTAGGAATGAGGATCACGTGAGAAATGGGCAGCAGATAAACACATAAGTTTTGCCATTGACTCCAGTGAGGTAAAGTTTTCACCCCTGAACCTTCAGGAAATTCTCTTCTGGTGTTTTATACAGTGCCAGACTAAGAGCATCAAAGTTTTCTGTCATCAAAACTCACACATGTCTAAAGAGAGACCTATCTAGATGGGCCAGGATTTTACCTGACTTTCCCACTGCTGAACAAAAGTTTTTTTCTGACTTGTATTCTGTTTGAGGGTTTAGGCAGCAGAAATAAAAGTGGATCTTTCAGGCCCATCAGAGGCTGCATAGTTCCTATTTGAAGATTTTTCCCTTCCGCCTTCTACCAGTGAGGAGACAGAACCTAGCACCAACCTGGCAGCTAGACATGCAGTATGAAAAAGGCCTGAGCTGTAGCTATTTTAAGACTGAACACTAACACAATACTTGTAATTGTTACATACCAACAAGGTATAATGAAAAGGATCATACTGATATAATCTGACTCCAGGATTGTTGGACTCTTTCTGCAACACATTTTTCACTGGAGTCACAGCAGGTGCCACAAACAAGGAATTTATTGGGTTTTCTGAAAAACAAATTGTGAAATAATCGTTTCCCTTAGGATAAATGCTTTTAGAAATGCATTATTTACATTGAGAACAAACAAGACAAGACCCAAGAGTATTTTAGTGATTTTTGCACTGGGATAACTGCACCAGTAAAACTGCTCAGCATAGGGGTGCTGCATTGGTTCAAAGCTAGGTAAGTCTCCCCCATCTGAACACCATTTTACATTAATGCAGCACATCTACATTGGACACCTGCACTAGAATACCTGTATTTGCATAAAATTCCAGGATGTAGCCATACTCTGTGTATCCAGTGCATTTCTGTTAGCCTGATGACAGATATGGCCATTTCCTGAAACAACCTTATTGAAACAAAAAAGCCTGCAATGAAAACAGTCTCAAAAGAGCCAAGTCATAGTTAGCAAGATTAGACATGTCCGTGCTTACTTCTGTCAAAGGAACAGGACAATAAAACAGATTTAGCAGCAGAGTATTTAAATATTTAAGCATCAATCTCTATTAAAAACAATGTCCCTTGCAGCCACACACACACTCTTAAAAATAAGCAATTTCAGAGCTCAATGCAAAACCTTCAAAGCTGGGTGCTTATCCCAAAGTGAAATCACCTGATCAATGAGATAGCACAAAGAGCAATTTCTTTTTGCCCCTTCTCCCCATTATCTTAATTAACTTTGAAGTAGCAGGGAACCCAGCAGAGAGGCTCAATAATGATGCAGGAAACAAAAAGCAGAACACATTTCCTTGGCCTGAGAACATTCCCTTTGACACACATAACACAGAACAGGAACTGAACAGTGTAATTTGACCATGTCACCGAAACAGAAGAGAGGAAAGGCTAGAGATGCTTGTCTAGGAATTACTGGTGTTAATTAGAAGTGTGACGCTTAGAAAGCCTCTTCTAGTATCAACAGAAAAGGAATATATGGACAGTTTATCTTACAATACAATGTGTAGTTCTTCTGCATAGTTATCTTTACAGGAATTTTGGAAGAACAGCATTCATACAGTGTTGCATAGTAAGTGTTCAACAACCTTGATAAAATATAAATAAATGGCACCTTCATCCACATTTATTTTTAAAAATAATTCACTCCAGAGTGTGATGGCCCTAACGTATACCAAAACATTATTTTACTTGAAGCCCATCCGGAAAGGATGCAGCAAAGACACTTGTATTTTACAAAATCATTACCTCTCTCATCCAGAAGGATCATGATACTATCTCTATGAGTGTGTCCAAAAAACTGTCCAGCAATAACACCACTGTACTTGCGAAAAATCTTTACTAATCTCTCATTGTAATATTCTCTTATTGCAGTAGTGTTCCTTGCAAAAGGCAGATATCCTACTGGCACATGTCCTATCACATATACCTAAAAGATAAGAAACAACATACATGTCATCCTCATATGAAAAACATTTTTAGCTTTACCCAAGACCTCATTAACACTCTCATAATAATGCTGTCTTTGACAGACTTTGCCATCCTCAACATTATAAGTTAATTTTGTTAGAGCAGCATGAGTAATTAATAACAGAGTATGTAATTATGAACCAATATTTAGAAACTTTACATCAGAAAATGAGCATTATAAGTGAATACATTTATTACAATATTAGAGAAGTACCAACTCCTAGAGCTAAAGCTGCATATATTTCCTTTATAAACCTTTCTTTTTGGACAATTGTAATTCTTTGAAAAATATTTGCCAGGGTGACTTTTTTTAGCATTCTTCTTTGGACAAGTTTGAATATTTTGGGGAAAAATATGTAAAAAGATTTCAGTCATTTAGGAGAGAAGGAGAGTGAAAAACTACACTTGTTCCATTATTTTTATTTATTAAAATGTATTGAACTGTTTTAGGTTCCATAAAAAAGGGTTGATATTTTATTGCAGGATCTGATCAGTGATGGTGTAATTAAATACTGTAGCATCATGTATCCACACAGGAGACAAAACTGTGAGAGCAATTTTAACTTTCATTCCCTTACTTTTGCATGCTCAGCAGCCTGAACAATATTTTGTTTATAGAATGAGGATAGAGTCTGTGAAATAAGGCATGCTTTTTGTATGTATTAGCTGCTAAAAGGAAATAATGTAATATTTGTACTGCAAGTACATATACAAATACACCCATGTTCTCTGCTAAATGGATATAGATGCAACTTTCCAACCAATTTCCCATTTAAATAGGAAATAGATCCTGTGCATCAAATATTGTAGTTTTGTGGATAATCCCATTTGGGATTTCCCACAGCAGTGAAAGCTCTGAAACAGTCCTGCAGGTATGATTTTGATCTCAGGTGCAACACCAGAGATCAGGAGAGAGGTCAGAATTATAATGGTATTAAACCCGTATAAGTCAGACCAAAGTCAGGTCTCTCTTCTTTCTTAGTGCTCACTACTACACGCAAATACACATTTCTTAAAGATTATACCCTAACAAATCAATTACAAATTCTGAAAACAATAGTCTTGAAACTTGATTCAGTTCTCTTTTCCTTTTGCTAGCATTCTTTCAATGACACAAATAGTTATGATGGATTCCACTACTGACACTGAGTTGATTGTCTTCTGCATGTTATCCCTTACCTTCTCCTGCTTTTGAAGAGAGATTTCTAGTGTGCTCTCCAACCAGGCTAACTGGTTGGCTGGGTCAGTTATATTCAGAGTCACATGGTTGGGGCTGTAATATAGGTTTGTGTTCAAACTGATTATCCTGAGTGGCTGAGAGCTAGCATTGGATTGAAATAATTGTGTATAAAAACCACCTGTGAAAACAAGATCAACATGATTTAGAACAAGAATGCTTTTGAAACAAATTCAGAGTGAAAGTACCACACTGACAATTGGAATAGTAAGACTTCAATCTGCCAGATTCTGACATGCTTACTCATTTTGAAGAGCACCTTATTTCGCAAGTAATCTAGTTGATTTCACAGTATTAAATATCATTCAGAGGTGAGGAAAATGGTGTAGGACATTTTTAGGACCCACTTCTACTTTTTGCCCTTTGTTTGTCAGTTTGCAAATGTGTATGAATTGGGTAATTGCAAAAGCAGTGCCAAATGCAACAATAGTATCTCAGACGTGGAGAATTCTTAAAATTAGAGTTGTGTGAGTTCATTGATTTTTGTGTAGTTAAAGGGCATCTAAACAGTGGTCCAATTTAAGAAAATACAGTATTTTCCCAGCCACTCATATTCATGTAGTAGTGTGAAAAATTAATCCACAACCGTGGCCAACCCTCTATAGCATACAGCACAACCTCAAAATTACGAACGCCAGTTATGAACTGACCAGTCAACCACACACTTCTTTTGGAGCCAGTAATATACAATCAGGCAGTGGCAGTGATCAAGCAAATACAGTACAGTGCCTTGTTAAACATAAACAACTAAAAAAAATAGAAAGTATCATTTTTTCTTCTACATAGTAACATTTCAAAGCTGTATTAAGTCAATGTTCAGTTGTACACTTTTGAAAGAACAACCATAACATTTTGTTCATGCTTACAAACATTTCAGAGTTACAAATAACCTCCATTCCCAAGATGTTCATAACGTTGAGGCTTTACTGTTGTACATACATACTGTGGAGCAGATCCCCAGCTAGTATAGCTCCGCTGACGTCAAGTAACACCAGCAGAGGATGTGCCCCTTTAGCATTAATTTTTAAGTAGAGTTTCTCTCTTCCTTTCTTGCTGTCAGGTTCTTCTTACCCAGCCTTTCCTATTCTGAACACCAACCCCCAAATATTCCAGTTCAAATTAAACTTCCAAACCTAAAGCGTTTGTGAGGGTTAGAAATTGAGTTGAGTTTGTCAACCCCTTGGCTTTAAAAAAATCATTATAGGATAAGACTATATCTGATGGACTAAATTAGATACAGAACATTTTAATTAATTGTATAATCTCAGTGATTATTTGCTAGCTCCTCATTTTGCATAAAGCATTATTAGATCTTTGAAACTTGCTCTTTGAAATGCAAATAGTCTCAAAATAAGTAAACAATTCTTCAATTTTTTTTGAATCTCTGAGTTCACATCCTTGATAGTTATACACTTATTTTAGATTGTGAACTCTTCCATGCAGGGAGTGAGTCCCTTATGTTTGTGCAAAGCTTACAACATTGTAGGTGCTACCCAAAGCAAAGAATGATTATTTACACTAGAACAAGAATAAAGTATCACTATAAGAATCACTCTAGACAGGAATTGTTATACAGCAAAATCAATAATGCTTTTACCTCTAGAGAAATTGGACCAGATACTCTACTGCACTGATTCATCCTTACACATAGTGCAGTAAACAGGGTAAATATATAGAACTACCAGTTCTCTCAGCATTCGTTTTATAAAATGTAGGTGTATAAAATGAATTTTACCTTTCTTGAAGGTACTGACTGCATCATCAGTTAACCAAGGTGTCCAGAAATTTGCTACTGCATTGTAAACTTCATTGGCAGATACAGGCAGCTGATCCTGTCAAAAAAAAGCAAAACCCCAGAACTTTCATCAGTCTGAGCACACAAATTCATGGATATTTAAAGCCAGAAGGAACCATCTAGTTTGATCTCTTGGAAAACACAAGCCACAAACTCTCATCCAGTTTATGGCTTGTCGAGGAGGGGGAGCTCAAGGTACTCTTCTGACTATAAGGTATCACTGATGAACAGTGCAGCTCTGGCATTTCTTTATACTGTAAGGCTATGTCTACATTGCGCTTTCTTGCGCAAGAACATATGCAAATGAGGCGCAGTGATGAATATCACCATGCCCCATTTGCATACTTAATGAGCTGCCATTTTTGCACAAGGGGTTTTTGCGCAAGAAGGAGCAGTCTGCACTGCTCCTGAAAATAAGCGGCAGAACAGCTCTTGCGTAAGAGGGGGGTTTTGCGCAAGAAGGAGCAGTGTAGATATTCATCGCTGCGCCACATTTGCATATGTTCTTGTGCAATGTAGACGTAGCCTAACAGAAAGATATGTGGTGCATGCAGCAAAAAGACTTTTATGGCCCTACTTACATGCAAAGCCTGAAAGACATTTTGTCCACAGGCCCTGAGACAGGAGGCTCTACCCCTAAGTGCCTACAAAGTTTAATTTTTTACATTGCATGTAAATAAAACTGAAAACCACCACGATATTATTTTCCTCTTTTTTGCTCCTATACTAAAAATGTGAACAGTTTTTTTAGGAGGAAAAGCTTTCCATTTTCTGTCTAAGTTTGAGGAGAGATTTACTCTAATTAGGCTTTGCAGAGCCATTTGAGCGTTGCTTGGGTCAGGTGAAAGTGCAGGAGTCCAAGTTAAGGATACTGATAAAACTTTTGTGTGTAAAAATCAAAACAAAATGGGAGAGGCACCCTCCCCCAGAACAGCTTAGTGGTTAGGGCACTCACCAGGGCTATCAGAGGTCCAGGTTCAAGTAATCAGAACCAAATGCCTGAATTTCAATCAGAACTGAATGTGAAGTCTTTTTTTTTATGGTATTTCACATCACTACAGGTTCAACCTCTATGATCCAGACTTCCATAGTACAGCAACATCTTTGGTCTGGCATCCCCATTAGGGACATCAATGAGTAGTTAACTATAAGATTAACCAATAATTTGTTGACTACTCGCATCCCCCCTCCACTCCCCCCCTCCCCCCACCAGGGTGGCAGAAAGCAGGAGCTGGTGCTGGAAGCAGCAGCCAGTACTGGGGGAGCCGGCTTAAAAGATAGGTTTCTGCCTACACCCCCCAGCAAACCCTGTATCAGAGGCAGCAGCACGGGGCAGCAGGCACCTGGTCTGCGCAGAGAGCTGGTTTTTAAACTGGCTCCCCTCGCAGACCAGGTCCTGCCTGCCACCCTGTGCTGCTCCTCTCACGTATAGGCAGCAGCACGGGGATGCAGGGAGCTCCCCAAGGTGCTCCCTGCCTACTGACCCACCCCAGGGACTATCAAATAGTCACGTAACTGTAAAGATTTCATGCAGTTACATGACTATTCAATTACCCGATATCTAACACCCCTAATCCCCATGGGTGCTCCCAGGTTGGAGCACTCCCAGGGAAAAGCCAGGCCCCACACTCAGCAAGTGCTCCATCTCCCTCCCAGAGTACCATAAATTTTCAGGAATAGTCAACATGGATTTACCAAGGGCAAGTCATGCGTGACCAATGTGGTTTCCTTCTATGACGAGGTAACTGGCTCTGTGGACAGGGAAGTCAGTGGATGTGATATACCTTGACTTTTGTAAAACTTTTGATATGGTCTCCCACAATATTCTTGCCAGCAAGTTAAAGTAGTATGGATTGCATAAATGAAAGATAAGGTGGATAGAAAGTTGGCTTGATAATTGGGCACAACAGGTAGTGAGTGATCAATGACTCGATGTCTGGTTGTCGGTTGGTATCAAGCAGAGTGCACCAAGGGTCGTTTCTAGGGCTGGTTTTGTTCAACATCTTCATTAATTACCTGGATGAGGGGATGGATTGCACCCTCCGCAAGCTTGCGGGTAACACTAAACTAGGGGGAGAAGTAGTTATGTTGGAGGGTAGGGATAAGATCCTTAGTGACCTAGACAAATTGGAGTATTGGGCCAAAAGAAATCTGATGAGATTTAACAAGGACAAGTGCAGAGTCCTGCACTTGAGATGGAAGAATCCCAAGCATTGTTACAGGCTGGGGACCAACTGGCTAGGGTGCATTAGGAGGAACACTGTCAGCAGATCTAAAGAAGTGATTATTCTCCTTTATTTGGCACTGGTGAGACCACATCTGGAGTACTGCATCCAATTCTGAGCCCCCATTACAGAAAGGATATGGATGTATTGGAGAAAGTCCAGCAGAGGGCAACAAAAATTATTAGGGAGCTGGCGCACGATTTACGAGGAGAGGCTGAGGGATTTGGGCTTATTTAGGCTACAGAAGAGTGAGGGGGAATTTGATAGCAGCCTTTAACTACCTGAAGGGGGGCTCCAAAGAGGATGGAGAGAGGCAGTTCGCAGTGGTGACAGATGATAGAACGAGGAGCAATGGTCTCAAGTTACAGTGGGGGAGGTCTAGGTTGTATAACAGGAAAAACTATTTCACTAGGAGGGTGGTGAAGCACTGGTTACCTAGGGAGGTGATGTAATCTCCATTCCTAGAGGTTTTTAAGTCCCGGCGTGACAAAGCCCTGGCTGGGATGATTTAGTTGGGGTTGGTCCTGCTTTGGGCAGGGGGCTGGACTTGATGACCTCCTGAGGTCTCTTCCAGCCCTAGAATTCTATGAATCTAAGTAGCTCATTTGTAGTCCTCAAGATCAGAGAAGGAGGGGAGGAGCGGGAACATAGGATGCTCAGGGGAAGAAGCAGGGTGGCTGCAGAGTCCCACAGCCAGAGGCAGATCCCTGCAGCCAGCGGAGAGGTCCAGGAGCACAGGCCAGTGGCCACAGGGCTCGGTGCACTCCTGACCCCAAGTCACGAGGCTCCACAGCCACCCTGCCTCTTCCCCCGAGCACTCCCCAGTCCCAATGCTGGCCCCTCTGCTGCCACCAGAGCAGAACCCTGCAGTGGGCAGCAGCAAAGGGGCTGTCATTGTCCTCCCTTGTCCAGCACATTCCCTGGTTTGGGACTGGTCAGGTCCTGAGGGTGATGGACCAGGGAGATACAACCTGTAGTAAATGAGTGCTGGAAACATTTAAAGTACTGTAATAGAATTAGGGCTTAAACACTCTGTTTCACCAAAAATGTCAAGGTTTCAATTTTTTGTTTTGACTCAGGATGAAAATGACACCTTTCTGATTCACAAAATATTTTGGTTTTGACTTTCATGTGGGAGAGCAGAGGAAGAATAGTATTATGGAGATTTTACATTTGTTCAAATAAAACATAAACTTTGCAGGCATTTTGGGTAGATTCTCCTGCTTCAAGGTCTATGAACAAAGCATCTTTCAGTCTTTACATGCAAGTAGAGCCATAAAAAAAAATCAGTCTCTCTCTTTTTTGTTGCATGTACCGTGTATCTTTCTGTTTCTCTGAAAGCAATTTCCACAGCGGCACTGGTCAAATATATGGTTAATGTTCCTCTACCACATATGCTTAAATCTAGCTCGAGATAAGAGGCTGAATTGTGGCTTCAAGGAGGCTTGGATCTGGCTCCCAACTATAGGGTCATGTTCTGTGTACATTTGGATTAGACACTAAGTTAGGGAGTCTCCTCTAAATGGAGTTACCAAGTAGGCTTGTGCAAGCAGACAAATGTGACAACACAGACTCAAAGACTATTCAGTAATATTTTCCACCTCTGTGGTAACAAGAAAAGGTCCAAAGATCATTAAGTAGCTGTACTCAGTAAGTCTGAAGCAAACAGAAAATAAGATGTGGTTCAGCGTATTGTGGCAATAGTATTTTGCTCCTGCTTTTGGACTGCAACAGCAGCCATGTGTGATGTGTCTTGTCAATGTCAGTTTGTGGCACATAATGCCAACAGTAAGGAAGTGCCTATAAAAATATAACCTGTACAAATCTACACAACCCTCACATATCGTACAAACAGTGTCTCCCTTGTGTACTCCCCTTCCCTCCCTCTCCCCCCCCAGTTATATTCAAACCATAGGGAAAAATCATGGTAATTCTGCACATTGATGAAGTTTGATATTTGAAAACAAAATGCCATGTAATAAATACTCACATATTTCAGAGTACAGAACTCATGGAAACTGATGCAGTTTCCCTTTAAACAGCGTACAGGAGCGTGACAGTTATCTTTCCTAGTTTATCATATTTCAATTTTTTACATTGTATATGCTTTACAAAAATGACTAACATTCACCATGCAAAGTGCCCAATAGCTAAATGCTAATGTCTGCACCGAGAATTTACATTGGCCGATGCGTATGAGAATATTTGTATGTAGCAATCTTTGTCTAAATCCCAGGAGAACGTAAATTATTCTTTCTAAATGCTGAAGTGCCTTTTTTTTTAAATGAACTAGATTTTATTTAAGTAAAGGGATGAAACAGATGTAGCTATACATTACATTAAAAGATCCCCATTAGGGTTAATGAACTTGCAGAATGCTGACTGGAGATGGACTGTTTTAGAGAGTGCGAGCATCTTACAGAATCCTAGCTAAAATTTAAAAGAAAATTACTGCAACTGATCTGCATGCATAAAAGCTACCTCCTCCCTTGAGATCTGATACAAGAATTTTTAGGAGGGTGGTGAAGCATTGAAATGGCTTGCTTAGGGAGGTGGTGAAATCTCCATCCCTATAGATTTTTAAATCCTAGCTTGACAAAGCCCTGGATGGGATGATTTATTTGGGATTGGTCCTGCTTTTAGCCGGGGATTAGATTCCATGACCTCCTGAGGCCTATTCCAATCCTATGAGTCTATGAATTTGTCTCTTACTCCTTTGAACTCCTAAATTAACTTTGAACTATGTTTAGTGGATATGTTTGGTTTCTACTGTGCTTTCATCTATGCTGAGAACAACATTGCTAACACAATGTGGAAGTCAGAAAGGCATTGTGCCAGACTGGAATGAACTAGGACCAATAACTTGTCAACAGAAGTATCTGTAGCGATCCCAAACTAGGCCAAAACCAGTAATGCAATTTTTTACATAAATGAAGGAATGCTGGAACTTTTTGTTGACAGTTGTTTTTGTTTTATGTTGCCATAGAAAGCAGAGGAAATTATAAAAAATGTTCATGGTCCTGACCCAATGTCCAGTGAAGTCAATGGACACACTCCTAATGAGCTTTTAAGCAGGCCTTGCATATTAGTGACACGCTGACAGCTTCCATTAAGGATGCCATCTGTAGTATTGAGATCAAATATTACACACAATCACATGATTTACCCCGCATAAAAAATGAAATGTATATAAACTGTGTATATGAGGTACTGGTTTTCTCATGATTTGTAAGCTTCCAATTTATCTAAGTGAGCTTGTACTTAACATCTCTTAACAAAAAGTTGTACTTAACATCACTGTAGTTTGGAAATATTTCGAGGTGTAAATTTATCATATGATACTGCTTCCAGCATAATACACATATACAAATTTCATTTTTACTCAAGTGCTCATCTCTTTTATTTATACACTGCTATCCTGGTAAAGAAGCCCATCTGCTCATCTTCCAGAAAACTCATTTTACCTGTGGCCAATAGTCATGATTACCCAATGCAGGGAACACCTGGAGATCTGGAAAAAAACTTCGAATGGTGGAAGTCATATTGCCAATAACATTAATGACTATCTCTGTGGAAAGTTCCCCAACTGGAACATGAGGAGGGCTATCCCTAGAAAAAAGAGAACTTTGTAAATGTCAAAGTAGCTGCAACTAAGAAAAAAAACCCTACTCATCTGTTGTTCTGAACAACTTTGCCGATGCATTTAAATTCTACCCAGGAACACTGATACAGAACTCAAATGAAAAGCCTGTGAATTGTCTGAGAGGGTCCCTGCCAAGCTCCTCCCTTTACAGATACGTTCCATGTCTAACATGATAAGTACTTACCAGTATTAAGACTTCTTATAATCAAACTAACCTACTCAGAATTGATATATAATCTGGATTTCATTGCTTCTCTTCTCTCATCACCTTCCCTCCATCCCTCCAAAAGCCATTTAAGTGTTTGGGGTTTTCCTTCCCATTCTACTGAAAATAAAGTGTAATGGGTTAGTCTGGTCTGTTTATACATACACTTGTCAGCACCCTACCCCCAATATATTACCTTATTTATATAACACATTTTAGCTAGGAAACCAAACTAATCACCTCCAGTTCTTTTGGAAAATACCATGGCATACTGATATGGCCCTCATCACCACAGAGTTCAAATGTTTCACAAGCATTTATGTTCACAGCATCCTTGTGATAACTGGAGATATCATTACCTCCATTTTACAGAGGGGAAACTGAGGTTTTTGTCCACAGTCAACACAGGAACTGAACTCTGTTCTCCTTCATCTCGGGCCAGTGCCTCAACTACATGAGCAGCCTTTGTTGGCAATAAGTGGACAGGCTTGTTCTAATTCTCATCAAAAAGAGAGCACCACCATCAGCACTATACTGAGTTATCAGTGAAGACTGACTCAAAAAGAGGAGGATTGTCTTGAATTGTTCTTAACACAGGAGTGGGGAACTTTTGGCCTGCAGACTGGATGCAGTTTGTCAAGGTTAGCCGCTGGAAGGCTGTCAGATGCTTTGTTTACCTGACTGCCCAGAGGCATGGCCCCTCACAGCTGTCAGTGGCCCCAGTTCGCCATTCCCAGCCAATGGGAGCTGCGAGAAGTGGTGGCCCAGCCCTGACTGCTTCCTGCAGCTCCCATTGGCCAGGAACTGCAAACCCTGGCCACTGAGAGCTTCAGGTGGCCATGCCTGGGGACACTCAGATAAACAAACTGTTTGGCAACGTGCCAGAGGCCAACATGCTGGAGGTTCCCTGTCCCTGCCTAAGAACTGAAATTTTTTTCTTGAAAGTTTCCCATCTGAGTAGTAGCCAGGCCTGTTCCAGCCATGTTCATCACATAAGTCAAGGCATAAGTATGAGCCCAATGTGCAATTAAAATAACTAGCTTCTGAGAATTACGTTGGTGTGCACAACCATGCAGTAGCTCAACCAAAGATTGAAAGCACACAGTGACTGCTCCTTCAGTTGTTAGAGATGAGGAGGGCAGCATTAAAAACCGGACATTTCTTTTAACAAGCCACATCACAAAATAAAGGACAGAGAAGTACTGCAGATAACGAAAACATAGTTGATGAAAATCACATAGGAGATTACCATGGTTACAGAGCAGCTGCACTTCTTTTTCTGTTCAGGTTTCTCTGTGTGCATTTCCTTAGGTCTCAGGCCTTTACCTAGACTAGGGTGGAAGTTCATAGTCATCCAACTGTTACACTGGGCCCTAGCCTACAATAGGCTCTGCACCAGCCATTCTTACCTAGAAGACTGGACTGGCTCCAGGTACTGCAGATCTCCCCTTCAAGAGTTTGTGACTAGAGGTGTCCAGTGACCAGACTGTCTTCTTAACCTATACAGGATCTATATAGAGCATTCTTAAAACTGAAATACCCACCTAGAGAAGTGAAAAAACAGATCAACAGAGCCAGAAGAGTACCCAGACATGAGTTACTTCAAGACAGGCCAAGAAGAAAAAACAACAGAATTCTACTTGTCATCATCTACAACCCACAGCTTAAACCCCTCCAACGCATTATCAATAATCTACAACCTATCCTGGAAAAAATGACCCCTCACAGGTCTTGGGGGAAAGGCCAATCCTCGCCTACAGACAACCCCCAACCTGAAACAAATTCTTTCCAGTAACCACGCAGCACACCTCCATCATTCTCATCCAGGAACCCACTCCTACAATCAGCCCCAGTGCCAACTCTGTCCACACATCTACACAAGTGATTTCATCACTGGACCCAACCACATCAGCCACTATATCAGGGGCTCATTTAACTGCACATCCACTAATGTGATCTATGCCATCAAATGCCAGCAATGCCCCTCTGCCATGTATATTGGCCAAACTGGACAGTCTCTATGGGAAAGAATTAATGGACACGGAATCAGATATCTGAAAAGGCAACACAGAAACCTGTTGGAGAATACTTTAACCTGCCTGGGCACTCATTAAAGTCACCGTGTTGTTTCAGGCCAATTCCACAAGCCGAATACACTGGGAAGCGTTGGAACTTAACTTCATTTACAAGTTTGGGACCCATCACAAATATATGAATAAAGACATTACCTAGCTAGCACACTACCTTCCACATCCTAATGACTTAACCAATCAAACAATGGGTACTTGAGAACAATTTGCACCTTCTCTATCAGCTTCACGTAACATGAACACTCTAATTCACTATTTTTTCCTTTCCTTTCCCCTGCCATCCCATATTTATTTTGGAACTGGACTTTTAATACTCCATTCATCTGAAGAAGTGGGTTGCACCAACGAAAACTCACGATACCATCTACATGTTTTGTTAGTCTTTAAGGTGCTGCTAGACTATTCGTTGTTCTTTACGTTTTTTTCTTAGACAAAAGTATTGTTTATTTTAACAAAAGAAATAATGTCTTTACAGAAAAAATATGTTAAAAGTAGAAGATGCGGGGGGTGGGCTGTGCTGGGGACCGGACTGGCGGGAGAGGGGGGCAAAAATGGTAACCTTGCGGGCCTAACTTCTTCATAATCCCCAGAGGGTGCCTTTCTCTCAGCCTGGTTCCCATAAACTACTATACTCTCTCTCTAGAGTGTGTTTCTTTTTTAAACCTGCCACAGTTCTTTTTATTACTTATGCTCCTGGGTCTCTTCCTTTCTTGGCATTATTGTCTCTTATCACCCTCAAGTCTGTAGAGAAGTGCCTTCTTTTGATTCATTCTTTTTCATAAATTCTTAGTGATTAAATTCAGATGGGACTATTAAACCATATAATCTGACCTCCTGTATAATACAGGCCATTAAATTTCACCCATTTAACCCTGTATTAAGATCAGTAGCTTGTGCTTGGCTAAAGCACAGGTAGGTATCCAGTCTCCAAGACAGTGATTCCCAACCTTTTTCCCATGGAGGAACCCCTAAAATAATTTTTCATATCCCGAGGAACCCTGACCTATGAAAACGTTTGCTTGGCCAGAAAAAGTTGACAGCAGGGAGCGCAATTCAATTACTGCTAAATTATTGTCAAGAAAATGTATTTGTAAAGAGCTGTTATATATATATATATATATGTCAGCTCACATTGTAAGAAATTTTTTTTTATTTATTTATTCCACGATTTCTCGCGAAACCCCTGATGATGATCTGTGGAACCCCAGGGTTCCATGGAACCCTGGTTGGGAAACACTGCTCCAAGAAATGGAGAATCCACCCTTTTTTCTTGGTAGTTTGTGCCAATGGCTAATCACCATAGATTAAAAAAATGTTCTTCATTTCTTTTTCTCTCCTGTTTGTTTTTCCCAACAGCCACTATTGAACTATACAAATATATTCCTACAATAAACATTGCAAACCAGATAAATATACAATATTAATAAATTATTCCACAGCACCTTCAAATCTGTTACAGAGGGCTTAAACATTCAGCCTTGCAACTTTTTAGTAGGACTGTCAAATGATTAAAAAAATCATTTCAATTGAGAGATAAAAAAGTCACAATTATTCATAGTTTTAATCACAAAGTAAAACAATAATAGATAACAATTTAAATTCACCATGGAAATCATGTCCTCTGGAATGACGTCTGAAGCATGAAGGGGCATATGAATGTTTAGAATATCTGGCCACAACAGTTCCATGTGAATGTAGGTGACTTGTGGTAGCTCTTGGGAGGTGCATCTCCCTCTGTACCCCTGCCAAAATTTTAATTGATAAATGGGGTGCCTCCTCATGCCTTCTTCCTTTGGGTGGCCTTCCCTTCACCCTCTCTTCCTCCAGGCACCAGTTGTCTATACATGTGAGTGCCTACTCTCACTTTCTGGTGAGAGCATTGTAAATTAGGGATGTAAGCGACTAGTTGAGTGACTACTCAACTACTCGCTTTCTCTCCCCTCCTCTCCCAGCCTTTGTATCAGGGAAACAGGAGCTGGTGCACCCCAGCACCATCTCCGCAGAGCAAGGCGGAGCCAGGGAGGCAGAGCCGCAGTGGTCCCAGGGGTTTATGCCGCCCCAGGGAGCTATCCCCGCTGCGGCTCTACACTTTAAATGTGGTAAGAGTCCGGCGGGTTCTTACTACATTTAAAGTGCAGAGCTGCAGCAGGAGCACCTCCCCCCCCTTATTGACTAATCGAGTAGTCAATTCCATTGACTATTTGATTAGTCAATTAACCAAAAGTTAACATCCCTGTTGTAAATAAGAGGACAGTAGGGATGTTAAATATCAGTTAATTGAATAGTCAATTGCCCTCATGAATTCTTATCGATTACTCAACTATTCTATAGTCCTTGGAGTGGAGTTGGCAGCCTGTGTGCTCCGGCCCCACTCCCGAGGAGCCCACTGCCATTTCACACTGCTGCCTGCCAGGCAGGAGCTGGTCCACAAGGGGAGACAGTTTAAAAACCAGCTCCCCTCGCAGATCGGCTGCCTATCGCCCCGCACTGCTGCCTCTCTCCCTGTTCAGGAGGATTGGGGGGTCTGAGCTCCCAGATCCAGCGCGATCCAGGACTTAGCCGGGCTACTGGCCAGCATGCTAAAAAATGTACTGGCCATGGGGGAAGAAGGGGTGAATGCATGTAGTCTATAGCATTAACTTATAAGCTTTTGCTTATTGGTTAATTGGCTACACTATTACATCCTTAGAGGACAGTATTATCTCCCCTAAATGTAAACAAACTTCTGTCTTAGCAACTAGCTGTACAAGAATTAGGACTGAGTGGACTTATAGGTATTCAAATATTACAGTGTTTTTGTTTGTTTTTTTGAGTGCAGCTATGTAAAAAAATTCTACATTTGTAAAGTTTTGCTTTAATTATAAAAAGAATGAACTAGTTATATGAGCTGAATAGAAAAATATTAATTTTTGTTTATCTTTTAGTACACATATTTATAATAAAAAATAATATAAAGTGAGCACTGTACATCTTATATTGTGTGCTATAACTGAAATCAAGATATTTTAAAATGCAGAAAAAACCCAAAATATTTATAATAAAATTAAATTGGTATTCTATTCTTCTTTAACAATGCAATTAAAATTGCAATTAATCATGAATATTTTAATCTAGTTCATTTGTTTTTCATCAGTCCCTTGAGTTAAGCGCGATTAATAAATCCTAATTGTTAGTAATTCAGATAACGCAAGAGGAGCAGATAGAAGCAGCATTACCAAAAGCATCAAACTCAAATGTATTGCTGTGTGCAAAACAAATACTTCAGTATTTTAAACTAGTGCACCATGGTCTTCCAGTTACTCAAACTGTTTCACTAGCTATTGACTGACTTGATTACTTTGACTGACTTGATTACTTACCCTGTCCATATCATGAAGGAAGCCTGTTGTTCAGAGTCTTTCATGTATTTAAAGGCTGATAAAATAAGTTGATATGGAGAATCACACAAAAAATCTCCAAAAGGCCCAGGGTTGGAGGCATTAGCCCCTTTGGAAGAAGAACAAACTTTGGTATGATCATCAGTGATGTGGTAAGTAGGGTCTAAATGCAAATCCGATACATGCCAGAACTGCCCTGTTTTTAGAAAACAGTAATGAAAATGGATTATTTGCTGCCAAGGTACTGAGTTTCTCCTTACAATTTGCATTGTAAGTGAGGTAAAAATCAACATCATCCACTTGCTTATGCTTGGCAAATCGATTTGAGGGTACTTCTGGACAGAGGTATCCCGAAATAGCTACCCCGCGTCTTTTAAACGTGCCCATTATTTCAAAATATTTTTTTAAATAAAGGGTGCTCGCTATTTCGGCATTCCTGTAACCCTCGTTCCACGAGGGTAAAGTGATATCTTGAAAAAGTGTATTATTTCAAAATGTGACGCTGTGTAGACATGCCAAATTTCGAAATAAGCTATTTTGAAATAGAATCAAAATAAGATATGCAATTGCGTATCTTATTTCAAGTTTAGTGTGCTGTGTAGACGCACCCTGAGATTGGAAAACTAGCCCGGACATATGCTGGGATGATGCCATCGTGTTCTGCAGAATTTAAGCGTTCATAAAAAAGACCCCCTAAGTTTCTTGCCTTCATGATTACAAAGACAACTTGAAAATGTGAACTGAATATATCTGCAGATTGCTCCAGTGCTTCTGTTGCACCTTAAAGTTTTGCTAAACAGGGGTAGAGTAAACTTAACAAAACTCTGATCGGTGCCACTGCTGCTGTACAGAAGCTACTACGAGTGCTTTTACAAGAATCACATACATTTCATTCTGTCTCAACTGCTTGGGGAAGCTATAAGCATAGGAAGTGGAAAATTACCTCAAATTGGAGGATGAGTGGGGGGTTGAGTGATGGAGACCCTTCCCATTTATCACTGGGTACAGAGAAAAAAAGAAAGCACTTTTTCCTCCCAGCAGCTAGAGGAGGATGGATTGTCAATTTTTTTTTCAGACATATACTACCCAAAAGTTGATAGAAAAGAGGATGCTTCCAGTAAGGGTATAGGAAGCTTCTCCCCAGCAGCTGAGGAAATTGAGGCATACAGGCAAAGTGATTAGCCCAAGGTCATACAGCAAGTCAAACAAAGAGCAGGGAACAGAACCGCAGTCAGACTCCTCATAACATGCTTTAACCAGGAACTTATTTCAGGAACTTAAAAAGAAGATGTGGACATCTGAAAATTGTAATATTGCAATTTCTGCTAAGAGCTGCATGATTTGTCTTCTGGAAACTTGCAGAGGTTTGAATTTGAGATGCATGAGTCACAGGAGCTGAGTATGGAGCAAGAGTTATTTTATGCATGTATACAACTGGAAAAAATAAAATCACATGTAGCAAATGTGGAGTTTGCTTTGCTGACCAAAGATAAAATATGAGTTAATGTTTCTTATAGTGGAGCAAAGAAATAAATTTCAGACATATTGTATTATTAAGTAATGCAAGGATTAGCCTGCACATCATTGTCTGAACCACACCCTGATAAGAGTCAGTATAACCTACATTCAGTTTTGGAAGGATTAGATTTTTTTTTTATTTTTGGTAAATGTCAGCAAACACCAATTTCACTGTACACACACAAGCCGACAACAAATAAATAAAATAAAATAAAAATAAATAAATCTGGTTGTCCCATCTCAAAGAGAGATATATAAGAATCAGAAAAGATACAGAAAGAACAACAAAAAGGTTTTGGGGTATGGAACAGCTTCTGTGAGGAGAAATTAATAAGATTGGGACTGTTCATCTTGAAAAACAGAGGAGTAAGGGGGGATATGATAGGGATCTGTAAAATCCTGACTGGTGTGGAGAAAGTAAATAAGGAAGTGCTGTTTACTACTCATAAAAGAAAAACTAGGGGTCACCAAATTAAATTAATAGATAGCAGATTTAATGCAAACATAAATAAGTATTCATACAATATACAGTCAACCTTTTGAACTCTTTTCCAGAGGATCTTGTGAAGGCCAAGACTATAAAAGGGTTAAAAAAAGAGCTAGATAAATTCATGGAGGATAGGTCCATCAATGGCTATTAGCCAGGATGGGCTGAGAGGAACTGCGTCCCTAGCCTACATTTGACAGAAGCCAAGAATGAGCAACAGGGGATGGATCACTGGATGCTCATCTGTTCTGTGGAATCCCTCTGAATCACTTCTCATTGGCCAGTCTGAAAATTACATTGGTCTGACCCAGTATGGCCCTACTTATTTATGTTATCTTCATCCATATTAGCCAACAATTAAAAAGTTCCTACTGATAGGAAACCTTTAAGGATGTATTACTTTGTCCATTCTGACATCTGATGCTCCAGTTTGTGTTGGGTCATAAATTAAGTTCTGACTTAAAAAAAGAGGGTGCGTGGGAAACACTTCCCTGTACCTGTCTCGAAATGTCCAGAAACTTCCCTGTCTGGGGGAGACTGCGGCCACAGGAAAGCAAGTGAAGCAATATGGAAATGCCAGAGCCAGTGTACAGCGGCAGGGACAGGCACTGGAAGGACGTCTCCGGGCCTTAGCGAGGTGTTTCCAAGGAGGGGAGTGGGGAAAGCCCCTGACGCCCTTCCCGCCCGCAGGAGAGCTTTGTCTGACTCTCACACTCAGCAGGGGCGGGAAGGGGCAGAAACCTGCCCGGAGGCTGCAGCTAGTGACTGGCAGCTCCTTTGTGTCGGGGTCGCGCTCGGTCGGGAGGGTCGGGCCGTACGTGACGCTCCCATGGAGCCGAGGGCCCCAACCCTGCCCCTCCGCCTCCTTTCCAGCCGAGCGGCCCCGTGCCCTACTTCGCCTGGGGGCAGGAGGGGAGAGGGACAAGCGCAGCGCCAGCTCCCTGGGGACGCCAGCAGCCGGACTCACCCGCGGCGGAGGCTCCCGCTGGCGGCGCGGGGGCTGCGGAGCCCGGGGCCTGCAGACAGCACAGCAGGCAGAAGCTGAGCGCGCAGCGCCCGCCCGCCCGCGCCATGCTCCGCGCGGCTGCCCCGGGCCAGGCTCCGCTGTGTGACCGGCCTCAGTGGGGCTGGGCGTGGGGGGGGGACGGTGCAGAGCTGGGGCGGGTCACGTGGCACTTCCCGGTCTGGAAAGCAGCTCCGCCTTGCCTTGGCCCGGCCGGCAGCTCCGCAATGGAGGCTGTTCCTGCTCCACCCTGGGGTGAGCCCCGAGTGTCTGCACGAGCACCGTGCCCCACCCCCGCTCGGGGAGGCAGGTGTGAGTCCAGCCCCCCTTTCTCCGCCCACAAAGGAGTCGGCGTCAGCGAGACCTCAGGGCTTAGGACCCTGCTAGGGGGTGGCTCAGAGCTGGGACCTGTGGTGTCTGGGGCCAAGGTCTTCTCTGCAGTGTGGACACACGCCTGAGCCAGAAGCTCTGCTTAGCGCTGTGCGGCGTGGCTGTGAGATGCGGCTGCGGCTCTTCTAAACCCATGTTTGCAATGTAGTGTGGATGCTCAAGCCTGGACTTGGAAACCCCAGATACACAAGCTTAGGTCAGACATGCCGTCAAAGGGAGGAGCCCTTGTCCCAAGAGCGATGGGGCCCTTTTCACTCAAAGCCAAGACTGCCAGTAAGAAAAGTCACCTCTTTGTGGAAGTTGTAACTAGGGTGCTTTATTTCCCCTAGGACCATTGGCAGGAGAGCCAGTCTATGTATTGGAGAGAGAGAGTTGCACCTTTAGAAATGGAAGAGCCTAATGAGATGATCCAGCCCTCTGTCTGGAGGTCAGTGCAGTGCTTTCCATTAGTTACAGTACATTAAAGCATGAACATAAGAATGGCCATTGTGGGTCAGGCAAAGTTCCATCTAGCCCAGTATCCTCTCCTGACAGTGGCCAATGCCAGGTGCCCCGGAGAGAATGAATAGAACAAGGAATCCTAAAATGATCCATTCCCTGTTTCCCATTCCTAGCTTCTGACAGAATATGGACACCATCCCTGCCTATCCTGAGTAATAGCCATTGATGTACCTAGCTTCCAGTAATGTATCTAGTTAACCCTGTTAAAGTCTTGGCCTTCACAACATCTTCTGGCAAGGAGTTCCACAGGGCGACTGTACATTGTGAGAAGAAATACTTCCTTTTGTTTGTTTTAAATATGCTACCTATTCATTTCATTTGGTGACCCTTAGTTCTTGTGTTATGGGAAGGAATAAATAACTCTTCTTTATTCACTTTCTCCACACCACTGATGATGTCATAGACCTCTGTAATATCCCACCTTAAGTTGTCTCTTTTCTAAGCTGAAAAGTCCTAGTCTTATTAATCTCTCCTGGTATGGCAGTTGTTCCATACCGCTAATCATTTTTGTTGCCCATTTTGTTGTCCTTCTGAACCATTTCCAATACCAATCTGTCTTTTTTGAGATGAGGTGACCACCTCTGCATGCAACATTCAAGATAAGGGTGCACCGTGGATTTATACAGAGAGTAAGGCAATAAGATATTGTCCGTCTTATTATGTATCTCTTTCTTCATGACTCCCAACATTCTGTTTGTTTTTTTGACTGCCGCTGTGCATTGCATGGATGTTTTCAGAGAACTATCCACAATAACTCCAAGATCTCTCTCTTGAGTGGTAACAGCTAGCATGCCATGAGGTGGGCATTCCAGCACTTGTTTAGGCCAGTTATTAACAGACCTAAATTAAGCTTCATTGTCACAAGCTTTTGTTGTTGGGGCATATTTAGTACTGGGATGCACCCAAAAACCTCTGACATGTAGGGAATCCTGCTAGAGCTACAATGGAGAACATACTAAAAATATTTTAGGATTAAGATTGCAGGTGCCCTAGAAAGAGGTATATGGTCGCACTGCATTGCAAGTCAGGAGAGTTGTGTTTCATACTTTAGTCTCTCACCTAGTGGATGGCCTTTTGCAAGCCACTTTGATTCAGTGCCTCAGTTTCACCATCTGTGAAATAGGATGAATGAGAATTCTTTTGTAAAGTGGCTTGAGATCTGTGGATGAAAAGTGCTATGCAACAGCACAGTAATATTATTAGCAGTGTAATAGACAGAATTTGGTCTTTACAGTCTAGGTTCTAGCTACTAACAAAGGGTCCAGTTCTGCAAATGCTTAGGCATGTGTGTAACTTTGCTCCATGAGACTGCTCCCATGAGCAAAGGTGCACATTTGTATAGGGCCTCAAATCCTGCATGGATGGACCTCTGCACCTCATAGACTCATACAGATGTAGGGCTGGAACAGAGCTTGAGTAATCATTAAGTCCAGTCCCTTGTGCTGAGGCACCGGCAAATAAACGTAGACCATCTCTGACAGGTGTTTGTCCAACTTGTTCTTAAATAACTTCCAGTGATGGGGATTTCACAGTCTTTCTTAAAAGTCTGTTCTGAGTTTAGCTATCCTAATAGAAAGCTTTTCCTAAAATCTAACTTTAATCTTCCTTACTGTAGATTAATCCCTGTACTTTTTTGTTCCACCTTCAGTGGACATAGAGAACAACTGATTACAGTTCTATTTATAAAGCCTTCAAGGCATCTGAAGATTTATCAGATTCCCCATCGGTTTTCTCAAGACTAAACATGCCCTGTTTATTATACTCTTTCAAAAAGGTCAAATTTTCAAACCTTTTTTCATTTTCATTGCTCTCCTCTGGACTCTACAATTGTCCACATCTTTCCTAAAGTGAGGTACCCTGAATTGGTCACAGTACTCCAGCTGAGGGGTCTCACTAGTGCTAAGTAGAGTAGGGTAGTTACCACCTCTGCCTTACTTTACAACACCCCTGTTAATATACTTCATAATGATGCATGAGCTTGCATGTACGTATTGCAGGATCAGAGCCTAAATGTCTGCAGAATTGGGACTCAGTTTTGCATTCCTCCATTTTCCAAAGCTAACAGAGTTATGGTTAGAGGACTAATCTTTGCGTAATATAGTATAGCAATTTTAATTCTAAAACTTTATATGACTTGGAAGGGATATTCTCAAGCATCATAGGTTCCAGAATGAATAAAACTCTAGTAATTATAGAAATACTAAAATTAAGTTAAAACCTAATAAGATGTGAGAGTTGAGATGTGTACTTATGACATAATATAAGAAGTAAGTGAGATATATTGCAAATACAAATGCCTATTTGTTCATACTATAGGAGGGCTATGATGCCATTTATAGGCAAAGATGCGAGAATTGTTTTTCACAAGGGAAAACACGAGGTTCTAAGGTTAACTAACCCAGTGATATTGTAATAGCAGAAGATCAGAATTATGCTTTCCGCCTCTAGGCCCTTTCTGTCTTTGTTCTCTAAATGTCCTGTTGCTCTCCATCTAGTGAATGTATTTTTCCTTCTTGGTATTTTTAATGGTTTGCATTACTATGGTTTGCCTAACTATATTATGAAATATTTACGTCCATCCAAAGTTGCAAGTAAGGATGTAAGCGACTACTCGAGCAGTCGACTACTCGACTACTCACTTCCCCCACTTGCTGCCTCTCACACAGAGGCAGCAAGGGGGGAGCAGGAACCAGTGCTGGGGAGCTGGATTAGAAGCCGGTTCCCCGCAGCACTGTTTCCACCACAGTGGTCCCACAGCTGGCGCGAGCTGGGACTAACCCCACTGAGGCTCTGCAGTTTAAAAGTAGTAGGAGCTGGGCTGCCTGTGTGCCCGGCTCCTACTGCATTTAAACTGCAGCGCCACAGCGGGGTTAGCGAGCGCACCCCCCACCCCCATTTACTAATCAAATAGTCGATGGAAATTCCATCGACTACTCGATTAGCTAATTAACTGCTACTTAACATCCCTAGCTGCAAGTCCTGTATGTTTGGCTTTTCTCCATCTTTCGCTTCCCCCACTCACAGTAACTCCACAGGCACTTCACAAATGCTGCTTCTCCCAGACCGAATTTCCTGTCATATTCATTTGTTTACTTTTGAGATGGCAAAAGCCTGGGACAGGGCAAAAGGCTGGGACAGTAAAGTTGTACTACTGGGTAGCTGATACATGTAAAACATAAGCATACAGGGCATGAAGTGAAGGGGTGAGGGACAATTGCCTTTGTTTAAATGTGTTTGTAATGCATATAAAGCGAGTAAACAACAGCACGGATGGGGAGTTCCATTGTTAAATATTTACCATTCAGGCCTTGTGTGTACTTCAGAGCCTTTTCTAGCCATCTTCTTATTCCTTTCTGCACAAGTAATAAAGACTTTATTCTTTTACTTTGTGACCCTATAAATCAGTTGTCAAGGATGTTAATGCCACTAGTCATGGCTTCTTTCCATGGAGATGAAGCAAAAGCATCTGCTCACAAATCTCTGGGAAAGGGATGTCTGGGAAAGGGAATCGTGTGATTTGCATACATAAAGAAACAGCTGTGATGTGAGCCATACTGATGGATGACAGACACAATCCCTATTATTACACTGAATCAGTGGTTTAAATCAACCAGGATAGTGCAGAAAAGAGGCCCTTTAAAGTTGCACACATGGACTACAGAGGCCAGAACAACCCAGAATCCAGTTTCACTCTTGGCCTAAAAGATCACTTTTTTAGAACACAGTGCTAGCGCTTTATGCTTGTGAAAAGATTGCAAAGGCTAATGTTCTGAAGGCTCTTTCACAACTCTAACTGAAGTCCATTGCAGGTGCAGGAGCTCTGCACCTTTGTAGGTCAGGCCCCAAAGTGATTAATAACACCATTATATTCATGATAAGGTTGTAATAGTATAGTCGGTTAACTGATTAACCGATAAGGAAAAGCTTATAGGTTAATGCTATAGACTACATGCATTCCACCCCCCATCCACCCACCCCAGTAAATTTTTTAGCAAGCTGGCCAGCAGCCAACTCAGTCTTGGCTTGCGCCAGGTCCAGGACCTACTCCCACTGCAGCTCTGCATTTAAAGTGTACTAGGAGACAGGTGGGCAGGCAGCTGAGCTCAGTTCCGGCTCGTCTCAGGTCCAGGAGCTCAGCCTCCCATCCCGGACAATGGATGCTGCCAGTCTGACAGGGAAGACAGGTAGCCGGTTCACGAGGGGAGCTGGTTTTTAAACTGTTTTTCCTCACGGACCAGCTCCCTCCTGGCACCCCGCACTGCTAAGCAGCAGTGCGAAGTGGCAGGGGGCTCCTTGGGAGTGGGGACAAAGTGCACTGGCTGCCAGCCCCACTTCCGGGGACTACAGAATAGTCATGTAACTGATAAGAATTCATGAGGTTAATGGACTACCCAATTAACCGATATTTAACATCCCTAGTTCATGATGCTTCAGTATTAATGGGGTTTTCTTCTGTGTGTTTACACCTAATTAATAGAAGTGGGATTTTGCTTTCAGAAAGCACTTCCCTGAAAAACTTAGGTGATTATAAAACAAGAGCTTCTATTCTTGTCTTTTTTAGCACCAAGTTGTGCCTAGACACTAACAAAATGAGGTGTTCTTGTGCTCCCTGCACATTAGGGCCAGCCATAGTTGTAGTCGTTGAGACCAAGCACTGGTCCTCACTCAGTGTCCTTATGAAAGACAGCCACCTACTGTGGGGAGAAACCAGAGCCACTTTCCACCACACCCATTAGCAGATGCAAGGAATAACATGGTCCAGCCTCTTGCCTGGGAGCTCAAGTGCAATTTTCCCCTCCTGAAGCATCCTTCTAGCCATATGCCTCTGCAGCATCCCCAATGTGGCCTATTGGCTAAATGTCAGAACTAAGCCCTGTGTCACTGTTCAAAAAAGGTGTTAATCAACCAAAAGGAGATATGGCCCATTGATGCTATGTCCTAACAGAAGGGGGATTCTCTTTATATCTTTTTCTCTTCGGCTACGTCTACACTTCAACGCTATTTCGAGATTCCAGAGTATCCTGAAATAACTATCCTGCATCTTCACAGCAAGCCCCTTATTTCAGCTTATTTACCAATGACCCTATAAACCTCATTCTATGAGGAGTAATGGACATTTTGGAATAGCGCTTTATTTCAAAATTTGGTACTCTGCAGACAGCACCAGATGCCGAAATAAGCTATTTCGAAATAGCATCGAAATAAGATATGTAATTTGCATCGCTCAAATTGTGTATCTTATTTCGAGTTATGGTGAAGTGTAGATGTACCCTGAGTTACAAATATGATGCTGTGTAACTCTTTTTGGTTTTATTTGTTACATTATTAGTAGAAATATAGGGTATAGATCCAGTTCACACTAATACTGCTTTTAAGATATTTTATTAATACAATTTTGATTTCTGTAAAATGCAGTACAGCCGCTCCCCGGCTTACGGCCACCTCCACTTACGACCATCCGCACTTACGACCAAAGCGGTCATAAATGCGGATCCGAGTTATGAACGGTGATCCGCACTTACGAACAGCGCGGTTGTCATGTAACTCTATGGGATCTGAGTTACGAACAGTTCGAGTTACGGACCAAGTGTTGGTCCGTAACTCGTTCGTAACTCGGAAAGCGGCTGTACTGCTGTTAGAACTGATAAACTGCCTCTCCATGCAAATTAAGGTCCATAATGCACCATCCTATGATAAAACTACAAGAAGGGACTCCAGAAGGTGGTTCACATCATGGGGTTTCCATTCTATGTTCCCCCGCAGGGAGCAAGGCTCTCTAACCCTGTGGCATCTGAGGTTCCATAGAAAAGGCAAGCTATAACCCTGAAAAGTCTCAGAGGGGTAGCCATGTTAGTCTGTATCTGCAAAAACAATGAGGAGTCCTGTAGCACCTTAAAGACTAACATATTTTTGAGGGCATAAGCTTTTGTGCCCTCTGATAAAAACCACTTTATCAGATGCATTGGAGTAGATATTACAGGAAACCTCTGACTTCCGACCACCCATGTTACGACCCCCCGCACTTACAACCATTTTTGTAAGTGCGGAAGGGGCCGAAAACACCCAACTTATGTCTTCGGCCCCACATTTATGACGGTGCACGGCTCCTATCGTAAATGAGGGTTTGAGTTACGACGCCCCCGACTTGTGACACTTCTCCAGGAACTAATCACGTTGCAAGTCAGGGGCCACCTGTACAGAGGCAGGGAAATATAGGTATTAGTATATCAAATATATATTCGTGTATCAAAAGAAGGGAGTAACTTTTTAAGTGTAGGATCAGTGTTAAGGAGGCCAATTCAGTCAAGGTGGGCGTGGCTCACTCCCAGCAGCTGATGGGGAGGTGCAAAAACCAAAAGAGGTAAAATTACCTTTGGAGTGAGATAACCATTCTAAATCTTTATTCAGTCCTAATTTGATCATGTTAAATTTGCAAATGATTTGCAGCTCTGCTCTTTTTCCTTGTAGTCTGGTTTTGAAGGTTTTTTTTTTTTTTTTTGTAGAAAAATGGCTACTTTTAAATCTGTAACTGAGTGTCTAGGGAGGTTAAAGTGTTCTCCTGCTGGTTTTTGTATGTAACCTTTCTTGATGTCTGATTTGTGTCCATTTATCCTTTGGCACAGAGATTGTCCAGTTTGGCCAGTACACATGGCATAAGGCATTGCGGGCACTTGATGGCATAGATCACATTAGTAGATGTGCAGGTGGATGGATGAGCCCCTGATGTTGTGGCTTATGCGGTTAAGTCCTGTGATGGTGTCACTTGTATAGATTTGTGGACAGAGTTGGTGAAGATTGATCAGGGCATGCTACATTCCTATGGCCCTCCTCCCCATCTATGGAGCATTTCTGCCTTTTGGTTCTGATTTACTTCCCTCTGCACTGAGGAACATAGAGGTCTCACCCATTTCTTCCATTAGCCATATTAAAACAAACACAAAAACCAGTAAGGGGTTTATTCAAAGCTCAGTGAAGTCAGTGGAAGTGTTTGCATGGACTTCAGTGAATTTGGGATCAGGCTATAAGTGAATTATCAGAGGGGAAGAGGGCTGTCAGTTGCCCATGTTTCCTCTCACCGCTCTTCCCCCATTGCAAAGATGATGCTCCTGAGTTTCTCAAGCAACAAGATGTCACTAAACTGGAGTGAAGTCACATTTGGTTTCCTATGTGACCAAAGTCACACTATATAGCATTCCCTACTGTAGCATCTGCAGTATTAATCCCATTTTGGAAATGTTTTTCATATGATCTCCATCCAAAGCACTGAAATACTAGTCCATTAAATGCAAAGCTGGTATGGATTTAAAAACATTTTCATTTTAATTTTGAATTACATTCCATGATATGTCAAATATGTTCCATTTATTGTAAAAAACAAAAACAGTGTTTCAGAGATTTAATGCAGAGTTCTACCTGTTGCACTTTACAGAACAAAAGTTTGCCAATTTGATGGTATAAAATAAAAACAAAAATACCAACAACCCACAAACTCTTTGATAATCTTTTATGCCAGTAATGTTCATGTCACTTAGCTATGTTCAGTTGTGGATGGCAGTTAAATGCATCCAGCAGAAGTAACACCTGGACAGGAGACAGGTAGGTTCTATGCTTTCTCATAGTGGCGAACAGCAACCACATCACCAAAAGTGAGAGTCTGCAAGTTGGAGAAGAAATAGAGAAGTTAAACACTATGCCATATTTCATAACTATTTTCTACATATTGCTCAATGCATACAGGTTATTATTGTGGATGTAAATCATATAAAAGTAAACAAAACATACTAGTGCACCTTTAATACTAAGTCAGAATTCAAAGGTGGTGTGGTTTCTACAGTAATCATACCTTTCTATTGCTGTTTTAAATACACAATAGATCAAAAAGGAGACCAAAATAAAGGATGCCTGGGAATCAAACAGAATGTCCTAACTTTTATGCATTTAAACTCTCAGCCATTAAATTGAACCTATATTAAAACTGTTTCCTTCAAACAAACAGAATCCCCATTGATCCACAGAATGCGCAATGCACTGTATATATTTCTCATCTTCGTATGCAATGCTTACTATATGTAAGGGGTATGTGTAAAGGGGATCAAGTGTTCATGACCACTGATGTACCATGTCCACTGATGTGTATATAATGACTGAATATAGCTGGTAATTCTAGTATATGAAACTCCCAATACATATGTATACAGTAGTGCTTTGTGAATAGTAATTTGAATATCTGGAATTTTGCGTCCCAAATTCCTGTTCAAATTTCTTGCAAGATGGTATTTGCCCATCTGCAGCAAACTATCACTACTTGCTTTGTAACAAAGAAAGAAACAACACACATTTCTCATTGACCAGCTACGTATTGGGTCTGCAATTTTAAGTTTAAAGTATTTGGAATTCTCCACACACGAAGTGAGCAGCTGAACAAAACCAACAAAGTTAAAAACTGATTTTCCAATGGCTGGGTAACAGAAAGTAAAGTAGCTGAACATACTTCCTTTTCATGCCAAGAACAAACATGAGAAATTTCAACCTGGAGGCTAGCTTTCCAAACCCCCTTCCTCTCAGTGTTATAAGGAGTTAGAAAGTGTGCTCTCGCTCAGTCATAGCTTTAGTAACACTGCCACAACATTATATTATAACATTATAATTCTGTTTCCAAAAAATCACAGGGGGCAGTTGGGTTAAAAGTATAAAAGATTACTCTTCACATAAACCTGATCTGTTAGTCATCATTCTGGAAAATAATCGAAGCAGGAATACTCCATTAGATGCATTTTGCATTATTAAGTGCAAAAATTCTCAAGATATTTTACCCCAGAGAAATACTTTAAGTAACTAGTTGCACATGCAAGTATAAGACAATTTTATGTTGTGATCTATTTTAGTACCATCTGTCTAAAATGGATATTTAATCAAATACGTCATATTTTTGCAGTTCCAGAAGTGTATTTTGTTTCATTTGGGATCAGTACAATAATTTAAATAACCTTCCCTTAAAAATCTAAAATGTCATTGATATTCTCTAAAGACTGTTAACTATAGCTGGTTGAAAAAATGCTGAAAGTTTTCTATTGTCCATAAACAGATTCAAAGCAGCTATATATCTACTATGTATTTGAGAGATTCTGACGGTCTGTCAGACTGTTTGTTCAAGAATTCCACCTAAACAGTAAGGGTACATCTACACTACAAGCAGTTATTTTGACATAATGTTAAAATAATGGCGAGCTGGAGGACTTCTTACTCCAACTCCTGTAACCCTCATTTTATGAGGAGTAAGGGAAGTTGGAGGAAGTGTGTTCTCTCGGACTTTCTGCTGAGTAGGCAGTGCCAAAAGCTGAAATAAGCTGTTTCGACTTAAGCTACGCAATTGACATAGCTCAAGTTGCGTAGCTTATTTAGGCTTTAGCCCTGCTGTATAGACCTGTCCTATGAGTGAGAACCACCAAATTCGGAATACGGCTTCCTCTTATCTTAACTTAAAGCAACAAGTGTTTGGATGTGTCTGGAATGGGATTGCTTCTCATAAAACCATATAGAAAAGAGAAAGAATCGCGAGGTAGGTGAAAGAGGCTAGTGGGGTGTGCTCTCCTTCTTTGGGACTGCCTGAGGCCTGAACCTCTCACCCTCCCTGCCCCCCCAGCACCTTTTAAGGAGTCTGGGAGGGAAGGCTGAAACTCCGCCCCCTCCCCCCCTCGGTTCATACAGGAACATTGCTGGCTGTTCTCCTTTGTCAAGGAATGAGGGGAAAGTGCACAGTTTGGCTGGGGAGCACAGAGGGCAGGTGAACCTGGATCTACCCAGCTGGGGACATGCACCCCCTCCTGTCTGTGCCTGCTGGAGCTGCAGCAGCCATGGAGAGGTGCTTCTCACCTGGCCATAAGTTGCTGCGATGAGAGAGGGCTGGGGTTGTCCTCTCTCCCGGGGGCAACCTGCATACCGAACCCCTCATTCCCCAACCACACCCCAGAGCAATGATTTAAATGAAGAAAAACAAAAATTACCATCTTTATGGATAACTAGCTTTATATTTTCTATAAAAATAGCATGTTCTTGCTAGATCTGAACAGATAGTTGTATCTGGAAATTAGTTATTGTTTTACTTACCATTACCATTTTGCCATCCTTAATTTCTCTAACAAAGTTTGTCTCTTTGCCATCCCATTTCTGGACATGAACTAGTTTGTCTCCCTCCAGGGTTACCACTGACTGGGATATCAAAATATACAAATAGAAGGGTTAATTTAAAGAAGTAGCAGATTCTATTCAGATTTCTAGGGAATATATGCAATTGCCTCTGTTGGATTCTTTTCAAAAAATTATGCAAGCCTAACATCATAAATTCGTTTTAAGCATTTTTGTTTAAAATGAAAAGTCCATTTGATTCTTGTTTGTACAAAAAGGATGCAATAAGTCCTACATTGCGTGTCCCAGTGTCATTTAAATGATAATTTCACATTTGCTCTGGTGTAGCAACTTTTTAAATACCCCAAAGGTCAGGAACCATGTACATCCTCATTTCAGTTGAGAATAATGTCTCCTAATTATTTTTATTAAAGTGACTGGTACAGAAATATGGATGGCATTAGCAGAACTTCTTCATACTGGAAGGGCAGAACAAAAAGCTACAGCTGTCTTTAGATGAGTAAGATTCAGTCTTGTGTTTCCCAATAGTCCCATTCTGTACTAGAAAATTAACTAACTAGAGAAGAAGTTGGATCATCCTCCTTAATCACCCCTCCATACACAAAAAAATAAGACTTTTCAAATGATAAGGGATTTGAAAGGAAGGGAAGGGACCTCAAGTAATCATCTAATTTAGTCCCCTGCAATCATGGTGGACTAAATATTATCTGGACCATCCCTTACCAGTGTTTGTCTAACCTGCTCTTAAAAATCTCCAAAGATGAAGATTCCAGTGGCTAAACACCTGCTAGTTAGGAAGTGACATGAAGGGAGTGCTGCAACCTGAGAGTATATATTCACTTACTTTGCAGTTTCTGTCATCTGGGGTAGTTTCCTCAAACTCTTCTCCAAGTTTGAAGATGATTTCTGTGTTCTTGAAAGTGCTTTGGGTCCTGATCACTACTTTGTCCCCTTCTTTGCTGATTATTACTGTGGGTTTAGTCACATTCCCCACTTGCCGAGTGGCAAACCCCACTCCTAAACGGCCAAATGAAAACAAAAAGCCATCAGACCCTGATTTCTTTTACACCCTGTTTGCCGAACAGTGAGGTGAAAACTCACATCCTGTTCTGCTCCCTTCACTATCATGCTTACAGTTACACTTCTGTGCCCAATCGCTATCTATGTTCCTACACTCAAGCTCTTTGTATATATTTCTGTGTCTTAAGGTATCCATTTAACTAACACAATATATTGCAACAATGACTGCTTAGGTCAACAGTGTAGTGTAGCATCTCAGCTTCTTCTCCTGCTTATTTATATGGCAGTCTTTATCATGCCAGTATGAGAGGAACCTATGTGTTTATTTGCAATTAGTCTTTGTTGATGCAATTGATCTCATTTTCTTTTCCTAAAATAAAGGTTTAAAAACAGGCTCAGTGCATTACCACTGTGATCCCCCCTCCCCATACACACACTTACAAACCCACCATGCAAATGATATCTTTATCACCTTAACTTTGATAAAGAATTAAACACTGATGGCAATGACAGAGCAGGCAAAGCCACAACAATTTCGCATTCTCTACAGCAGCACAGACTATTCACTTCATACACACAGTGATTCTTTTTTTGGTTCTACTCAGAAATCATTCAGATTCTTTCATCCAATGCAAAACCTCAACTCCCACGATCACTCTCCAGCCTATCTGTGCTGAAAAACATCATCAAAACTTCAGGAACAATTTCAGCAGCCAGAAGGATGGTTAGCAGAAGCTCCTTTTACCTACCCAGTGCCTTCATGTATTCATCAAAATTCTGGCTGTCAATCAGCTTCCAAGTAGCACAGAATGCATCAACCATTGTGGCTGCTGGAAGGGTTAGGCAGTCGGAATGAAATTGGCAGGTGGGAGGCTGTGTCCAGTCCTCTCCTGTTGGGATTTTACACTTAAGAGATCCTTCTGCACCTCAGCTGCAACTCAGCCCCCTTCTTATGGGGAGAAGAGGCCAGCAAAAAAGAAAGGCCCTAAGTTGCAAACCCCACCCTAGCATTCTCCCTCTTCCTTTGAAGTTAAGGCAAGGAGGGGCTGAAGGGTTTCAGTCCTCTCTGTGATTGGATCAGGCCACTGGGTTAGCGGAGCAAGTCTTGTGCTGCCTGCCCTTTACCCTGAAGCCCTCTCCTGCCTAGAAGAGAGAGTGGTGAGTGGGGGGAGAGGCCCTGTTGCTGCTGCTGGGGGAGGGGAATGCAAAAGGAAAAAAATGAGAATGTCTTTCAAGTCCTGCTCGAAAACTTGGCAGAGCAATTTCAGTCTCAAAGAAAAGATACACAATAAGAGATTCAGCTTGGCTTCCGTTGCACTCTAAGCTGGTGACAATTTAAAAAGACACTAACAAAACTAAATTCTTATCCTCTTGCAAAGACAATGTAGTATTTTCTCTTACACATTCAAATAGCAAGGCATAAAAGGGGAGTGTAACAAGCACAGATTCAACAAAGAGGCTCTACAGAAGGGAGAGTCCACACTCCTGTACGGTACGTGCTTAATCTGCTTAACTGAGATGCCCTGGCAGACATCCCAGTTAAGAGAAGATATTTCAAAAGGAAAACCAGATACTGAAAACAAAATAAGATGCTTGATTGAATATCCACACAGGAGCAACAACAACTACAACATTTTACTGGATGCATTTCACATTATCTTTATTTTGCAACTTTTGTATTAAGATAAGAGCTTAAATTTTCAAGCCCATTTTTTAATGCCCAGTCTGGCATTTGCTAGTGCACCTCCCTTCATGGAATGGAAATTGTGTGGATGCTATCCCAGTTACATAGCCGTCACTCCCTTTCATTATCACTGATTGGGAACATCTTCTCTAGTAAGCTGATCAAGTTTGGGAACTATTTTAAAAAAACTGATCTTAAACAATTTCAGCTTAGCACTACTTTTTTGTTTTTTGGTTTTTGCCAGAGGCATGTTTTTTCTTCTTAAAATGGCTGGCTGAAAGTGTTTCAAGATCCTATGTGGTAACCTACTCTTCTGAATGTTTCTCGTAAATCAGCCTTATCTATCCAACAAAATGATGTTAGCCGTTCATACAAGCCTAACATTTGTACGGGCTAACAACTTAAAACTTAAAAAACAACAAATGGTCTGGTATCACTTTGTTAGGAAAACTCAGGGACTGAAAGAATAAGCTATTCTGTGATTCAAGGAAGCAAAGTTTGGAGACCTTCGCATGGTTCAAGGTTAAGAGCTTGTACCTTTATTGAGGTATAAATAGATTGGGAACAAATGGGGAGATGTTTGAATTCTCTGTAAATGTGTTCTTTGTAAATGATTGACATTTGGGTTTCTCTTAGGCACTTCAAATACTGCATATGCCTTGCTGCTAGAATGCTTAATTTGGTAAATCTCTTTCACTCTTAGGTAAGATGGCCATATTTCCCTATGTTGAATATGGGGCACCTGGTCAAATTCCTGTATTTGAGTTCAATAGAAATCAATCAGAATTATGCAGTACAGACATTAAAATTAACATCTAATTGAGTGAACACCCGTTAAAAAGAAATACTGTGTAGTTGGATTCTTTTATTTACCTTTCTATCATTAAGGCTTTCAGGCTCACACAAGGAGGGATGACACACACAGTTCTACTCCCACACATGAGGAGAGGTCACACACACACACACACTCTCTCTCTCTCTCTCACTCTCTCTCTCTCTACACACACACTCTCTCTCTCTCTCTCTCTCTCTCCACACACACACACTCTCTCTCTCTCTCTCTCCACACACACACAGAGGAAATGGCCAACAGACCTTACTCTCGTTGCCCTGCACTTTCCACCCTCCATGCCTGGCTGGGCTCCTGGGATGGACCCACCTCTCCTGTCACCTGACACCATGTCTTCCCAAAGCAACATGTAGGGGGACAGGAAGGGTCACATGCCCTGTCTCTCTAGGTTTCTGCCAGAGTTCACACCAGAAGGTGGCCAGCAGCAGCCTTTTGCCAGTGTGTGTGGGAAGGAAAGGATTAGAACTGCTTCCAGACACAGTGGAGAGGGGAGGGAAGGGATGACCTGGCCCATGTCTTTTCAGAGTTCATCTCTTCTGCCCGCCCCCGCTCCCCCCACACACACTTCCTCTATGGCTAGAAGCAGTTTGTTCCTTCCTCCCCACACAGTGTCAAAAGCATCTAACACCTCCAAGCTGCTACTGGCCACCAACATAACCAGGCTACAGTGTGGGCAGGAAGGGGTTAAACCCTAAGGCTATATTGTGCACTAGGACCCAGGGAACCTGACTGCAGAGGCTTCAGTGAACCTGGCCAGTGAGGTGGAGGGAGCCTAAGTGGCAGAGCAGCCCTGCATTCCTTGGGGGCAGGACCAGGGAAGGGTGGGGTGAAGGGGGTGCTAACCCCTGCCTGCAGGAGGGCTGCTGTGGAACCTGGAAGTTTGGTGCATGAACAGGCTGAAAAGTGTCCCCCCTCCCACGCACCACTCCAGAGCTTAGCTGAGGTGCGGAGAGGCTGCCCTATGTCACTGCTGTGTGGGGCTTCGGCACATGCAGGGCTCAGCTCCACCTGAATCATAGAATCATAGAACCATAGAGCTGGAAGAGACCTCAGAAGGCCATCAAGTCCAGCCCCCTGCCCAAGGCTGGACCAATCCCAATTAAATCAACCCAGCTAGGGCTTTGTCAAGCCGAGACATAAACACCTCTAGGGATGGAGACTCCACTACTTCCCTAGGTAATCCATTCCAGTGCTTCACCACCCTCCTAGTGAAATAGTTTTTCCTAATATCCAACCTGGACCTCTCCCACTGCAACTTGAGACGATTGTTCCTTGTTCTGCCATCCATCACTACTGTGAACAGCCTTTCTCCAGCCTGTTTGGAACCTCCCTTAGGAAGTTGAAGGCTGCTATCAAATCCCCCCTCACTCTTCTCTTCTGCAGACTAAATAGACCCAATCCCTCAGCCTCTCCTCGTAGATCATATGCTCCAGCCCCCCTAATCATTTGGTTGCCCTCCGCTGGACCCTCTCCAATGCATCCACATCCTTCCTGTAATTGGGGGCCCAAAACTGGATACAATACTCCAGATGTGGCCTCACCAGAGCCAAGTAAAGAGGAATAATCACATCTCTGGATCTACTGGCAATGCTCCTCTTAATGCAACCCAATGTGCCATTAGCCTTCTTGGCTACGAGGGCACACTGTTGACTCATATCCAGCTTTTCATCCACTGTAATCCCCAGGTCCTTTTCTCCAGAACTACTACTTAGCCAGTTGGTCCCCAGCCTGTAACAATGCTTGGGATTCTTCTGTCCCAAGTGCAGGACTCTACACTTGTCCTTGTTGAACGTCATCAGATTTCTTGTGGCCCAATCCTCCAATTTGTCTAAGTCACTCTGGACTCTATCCCTGCCCTCCAGCGTATCTACCTCTCCCCCTAGCTTAGTGTCATCCGCAAACTTGCTGAGGGTGCAATCCATCCCCTCATCCTGGTCATTAATAAGATGTTGAACAAACCCGGTCCTAGAGAACCTTGAGACCTTCAGGGGCACTCCGCTGGACCTCCATCCTGACGCCAGACGTTGATCACTACCCGCTGGGGCCGACCTTCCAGCCAGCTTTCTATCCATCTTACCGTCCATTTATCCAATCCACATTCCCTTAACTTGCTGGCAAGAATATTGTGGGAGACCGTATCAAAAGCCTTGCTAAAGTCAAGGTATATCACATCCACTGACTTTCCCATATCCACAGAGCCAGTTACCTCATCATAGAAGCTAATCAGATTGGTCAGGCACGACTTGCCCTTCATGAATCCATGCTGACTATTCCTGATCACCTTCCCCTCTTCCAAGTGCTTCAAAATGGATTCCTTGAGGATCCTCTCCATGATTTTTCCAGGAAGTGAGGTAAGACTGACTGGCCTATAGTTCCCTGGATCATCCTTCTTCCCTTTCTTAAAGATGGGCACTACATTTGCCTTTTTCCAATCATCTGGGATCTCTCCCGATCTCCACGACTTTTCAAAGATAATGGCCAAAGGCTCCTCAGTGACATTTGCCAACTCCCTCAGTACCCTCGGATATATTAAGTCCGGACCCATGGATTTATGTATATTTAGCTTTTTTAAATAGTTCCTTACCTGTTTTTTCCCCACCAAGGGCTGTCCACCTTCGTCCCATATTGTGTCACTTAGCGCATTAGTCTGGGAGTTGACCTTGTCAGTGAAGACAGAGGCAAAGAAAGCATTAAGTCAGTGGTCCCCAATGCAGTGCCCACGGGTGCCATGGCACCCGCTGGGCCATTTATGTGTGCCCGCCGAATAATCTGGGCCGGCCCTGCCCCCGGGCGCGTGGCACATGCGCGGTGCCGGCCCCGGCCCCGGGGGCGTGGGGCATGGGCGGCCCCTGCCCCGGGGTCGCAGCACAAGCGCGGTGCCAGCCCTTGGCGCATGGGTGGCCCCTGCCACGGGGTCGCGGCACAAGCGCGTTGCCGGCCCCTGGCGCATGGGCGGCCCCTGCCCCGGGGTTGCGGCACATGCCGGTGCCAGCCCCGGGCGCCTGGCGCAGTGGCGGCCCCTGCCCTGGGGTCGCGGCATATGCCGGTGCTGGCCCCGGCACGTGGCGCATGCGCAGCCCCGCCCCTGGATGCGTGGCCTGTGAGCGGCCCTGCCCCTGGACATGCGGTGCATGAGCAGCCCTGCCCCCGGGCTCCTGGCAGCCCCAAAAGGTTGGGGACCACTGCATTAAGTATTTCAGCTTTCCCCACATCATCTGTCACTTGGTTACCGCCCTCATCCAGTAGGGGCCCCACACCCTCTCTGATCACCTGGCCTCAAGCTAGAGGGTTTTGGACTTTCCTGGAGCTCTGACCCAGCCAGAGGGAGTAGGGGAAGGAAGGAGCCTGCCAGCCAGGCTGTTGGTGAGCTGAGCACTCCAACTAAGGCAGTGGCGACTGCTGGGGAGGGATACAAGGGGAAACGAGACCCCATCCCAGACCTTGTACCCCATCCTGACACATACCCTCCTGCACCAAAACTCCCCCTGCATCCCTCCTCCCTCCCGCTGCACCCTCTTGTGCCTCCAACTTCCTCGCAGAGCCTGCATCCCTCACCCCATTCTGCACCCCAACCCTTGCCCCAGCCCAGAACTTGCCTCCTGACTCCATCTCAGAGCCTGCACCCCAGACCCTCTCCCACACCCACATTCTCTCCTAGAGCCCTACTTTTCCCCCTTCTGCACCCAAACTCCCTCCCTCTACGCCCTCCTGCACTCCATCCCTAGCCCCAGCTCCGAATCTGTACCCAGCACCCAAACTCTGACCCTCCTGCATCCAAGACCCTCTCGTCCACTCAAACTTCCTCCCAGAGACTTAGGCAGGTTGGGGGAGGGAGTTTGGATAGAAAAGGGTGCTGACTCTGGACATTTTGGGCACCACAAAAATTTCTACAAACCTGCTACCCCTGCTTAGGGTATGTCTTTACTTCAGAGTCCCAATATACCTTTGCCTTCCCACCCATTCCATTCCTGCCCCATGTGCAGGAACAGAGGGTATGTCTACATTTGCACCCTAGTTCAAACTAGGGATGCAAATGCAGGTATTCGAAATAGTCAATGAAGCGGGGATTTAAATATCCCGTGCTTCATTAGCATGATCTCGCCAGCGCGCTAGTTCGAATCACAGCTGATTCGAACCAGGAAGTGCGCACCAGGACGCGTTAGTTCGAACCAAACCCCTTGGTTCGAACTAACGTTACTCCTCATTTTTTGGTTCGAACTAACGCGTCCCGGTGCGCACTTCCTGGTTTGAATCAGCTGTGATTTGAACTAGCGCGCCGGTGAGATCATGCTAATGAAGTACGGGATATTTAAATCTCCGCTTCATTGACTATTTCGAATGCCTGCATTTGCATCCCTAGTTTGAACTAGGGGTGCAAGTGTAGACATACCCAGAGTGACTAAGAATCAGGCCCTCAGTTTGGGGAGATAGATGCCAATCCTCCATTCATATGACAGCTCTTGCAACATTTCAGGTAGTGAGACAGTGGTGGGGGAAAGGGGCGCAGTATTGAGCAGCTCAATATGATTGCCAGGTTCACATAGTCAGGAGGGTTGACAAGAGGCCCACTGCCTTGAGCTCCTGGTATTTATTTTATTGGAAACCTGATATCAGTTGCTTAATATTCAGGTTGCTGGAAATATTTAGATTGGAACAGTCCCTGAGATGAGGTTTCTACTCACCCTTCTTTACTGGCTGTCCCTAGAGTCTCTAGACTGAAGATTGCAGGGAAATTCTAGCTGAAGCTGACTTGAAGGCAGTGAAATACCTGGTAGTCTTCTGTGCCTCCTCAGCAAGGCAATAGCCCTAATAAATCAGAGTCATTTCACTAGAATGTCCTTTGTGAATGGTATTTTTTAATTATTTGGGTATCTTTACATGTTGTAAGATACCTTGAGAAGACAGTGATGGCTGCATCATCTAAGCACATCCATTATATAAAAAAAGTACTCCATTTTTCCTGTTTAAATCCTGCTATGGAAATGTTATTTAGAGCATAGTAAAGCCTGCCTAAAATGAGAGTAAGACATCCTGGGACAAAGAAATCTGCTTTCAATTCAGATAAAAATTGATGCATTCAGGAGAATGACACACATTTTTTATTCCCTTTTGTCTTGGGCATGCTGCCAGACTCCCACTCTACAGCATTTTTATTAATTTAATATCAAAGTAGCTCATAAAGAGCCCAGTTAGGCTCAGAGCCTCATTGATACCTACCTCAGTAACACAGATGCAGAAAAAAGGGGTAGACTAAGATGGGAGCTGTGGACTCATAGAGCTATGCCTTGGCTGTGAGATTCTCTGTGTATCCTGCAATTTATATGTGCATAGGAGTCTGGCTGAATGGAACATTTTCAAAATAGACTTAAGACTCATTGATCATTAGGTATCTATTTCCCTTGGAAAGTGAATAGGATTTAGGAACCTACGTGACTTAAGCACATCTAAAAATTTTACCTTTAGTCCTTTTGAAAATGATCCAGCCATCATCAGATTCCTTAATGCTCTGATTTGCATGTAGAAACACATAGAGGGTTTTCTTTTGAATTAAAGTGTAGAAAAGTATTTTGCATGGCTGAATACATGATAGAGTTCATATCTTTATTTGTCTCCGTTTTCAGAGGCTCAAGTAATTTTCAGTATCTTCAAGGCTGGTTTGAATCAGTTGTGAAGCTCAGTATAGTGAGTGAAGAATGAGCATGAACTGGTATTAACAGTAGTTTTAGAGCATACATCCACTCTGTAGGAGGACAGAACTGTGTTACCTGAGTGTTGAGTCTGATTTCATCTCATGTTCTGCTTGTCACCTTTGTGTCAGACATTCTTGTGAAAAAACAAGGCAACAAAAGTGTCCTCAGCTGAAATTATCTCAAGTACCTTCCAGTTGCCTAAGGGTACGTCTACACTAGCCCCGTAGATCGATCTAGGGAGGCTAATGAGGGCGACCGGAATTACAAATCAAGCTCGGGATTTAAATATCCCGTGCTTGATTTGCATGTTCCAGGCCGGTCACCATTTTAGAAATTGACTAGCCCGAAGTAACTGCCCGCGTCTACACGCGGCAGTGAAACGGGATTCCGATTTAAAGCCCCTAATTCGAATTAGCTGGTAAACCTCATTGCAGGAGGAATAATTTTTTTATTAAGTCTTGGAACACTGTCAAAGTTCCAGAGGACAGGAAGAAATATTGTGCCAATGTTTAAAATGAGTAAATGGGATGAAACAGGTAATTGTACTCCTGTCCTTGACCCCAGGTAAAGTAATGCAATAGCTAGGACTTACTATATGGAAAATTAAAAGAGAGCAATATAACTAATGCAAAACAACATGGATTTATGGAAAATAAATCATGTCAAAATAACTCGGTATCTTTTTATAATGAAATTACAAATTGCTTTGGTAATAGTGTTGGTGTGATGTATTCAGACTCCTATGAGACATTTGACTTGAGCCCACATGACATTTTGATTAAGAAACTAGAGCAATATAAAAATCAAAATGGCACACATTAAATGGATTAAAAAGTGGTTAATGGATACGTCTCCAAATGTAATTGTAAATAGGCAATCATCATCAAATTGGTGTGTTTCTAGTGGATAACACTGAGATTGGTTCTTTGCCCTACTCTATTTAGAGTTTTTATCAATAGTCTGGAAGAAAACATATAGTCATTACTCATAAAGTTTGCAGATAACAAAAATTGAGGAGTGGTAAATAATGAAGAGCACAAGGCACTAATACAGAGTGACATGGATCAGTTGGAAAGCTGGTCCCAAGCTAAATGTATGCATTGTAGTGTAACCAAATGTAAGGTCTTATGTCTAAGAACAAAGAATGTTGGCCAGTAGGTTACCTTATCAGATGAGCTAGTCTGACATGGGGTGGAATTATTCAAAACTTGGGGGGCATAGTGAATAACCAACTGAAAATGATCTCAAGAGTCTGTGTATATGTCTGATCACATTAGCCTTTTGGTCACAGTACCACACTCTCAAGTAGGAATAGGGAGGGAGGTGTATTGCCTCTGCATTTGGCACTGGTTCCAACGCTGCAGGAAACTCCCCAGCTGATCCTGGGTTCCACGGAAATGCTGCGTGGAGCTGCCGCCTTGAAATGCTGAGGTGGAGTTTCAAAGGGGCAGTGACGCACAGCTGAGCCCGGGATCAGCTGTGCGGTGCTGCCGCTTTGAAGTACTTCCTCTTCCCCAACCCTCTTTGATGCATCTGTCTGATAGAGGCAGCAAGGGGGGGAGGGGAATCGACTAGTTGACTAGTCCTTAATATTTTTAGAGCAGACTGGGTGAGAAGCATGGCTGGAGAATGGTGGATATGGAGATAGCTGGTGTAAAAGGAAAGGGTTGTGATTAGAGATACACAGAGGATGGAAGTTTTTTGTTTCACAAAATATTTTGAGACTTCAAAATCTGGCTTCATTCAAAATCAGAGCAAAAACAGAAAATTTTTGAATTCTAAGCGTTTTCATTTTGCATTAAGTGAAACTTTTTGTTTTACTTTAGATTTTTGAAGATTGTGTATGATATAATATAAAAATGTAAAAACTTGGAAACGATGTAATTTCAAATTTCAACACTAAAACACAACAAATGTTTTCCAATTGTTTTGTCCTAAACAAATTCCAGTTACATTGACACAATTTTGCAGAGCATTTTGATTTCTATAGACTCACATATTTTGAGGTAGTTATCTTAAAATTCTTCCAACCAACTATAGTTGTGATGAAAATATTGAATAACTTTTTTCCATTCAATTTTAAAATCTCTATTGTGGCCAGTGTTAGAGATGTGATGATCATATCTGAATGAAGACTTGAGGCTGTGTTACTGTTGGTAAGTTACAGGGAGAAAAGGAAGAAGATTAAATTCTTTGTCATGGACACATTTCGAATCTGACTGATCAGACATTGTTTTTTATTGCAAACTTAATCATTATTTTATGAAAAAATAATAGAAAATTAAATTGTCTTTGGAACAGAAATTGTAGTAAATTTAGAGATCAAATTAAATCCCAGAACTGAAATTGAGGGATTTTAAATCTCGGTTTATATGAAAAAAATACTATTGCAACTGTGAAGTCAATAATTGAAGTCTCCTTCATATGTACTACAGACACATGTAAGATGTGTTAGAGTGCCCTCTGCAGACATGTGTATTGCGTTTCTCGTCTTAAGTGCCTAGCCAGAATAAAAGAAAAGAAGAGAATCTATCTGATTTCTTTCATTAATACTCTGCTACATTGTGAGTTCTTTCTTTCTTGGCTTTAAACTCATACAAAAGGTGTTTCAAACAAATTAGAGAGACATGGTTGGTGAGGTAATATATTTTACTGGACCAGCTTCTGTTGGTGAGAAAAACAAGCTTTCAAGCCTGAAGAAGAGCTCTATATAAACTAGAAACCTCTTCTCTCTCACACCAACAGACCTCGATCCAGTAAAAGAAATTACCTCATGCAGCTTGTCTCCTTAATATTCTGGGATAAACATGGCCACATCACTGCATATCTTCAAACAAGTTTTCTCTCGATAAATCAGCTCAGACATTGGAATAGTATCTGTCTGGATATAAAAAAACATGTGAATAGCAGACCTCCGTGGATTGTGGTGTAGCCATCCTTCTGCTTGAAATATGCTTGGAGTGCCACCTAGTGTTTATGAAAATCTTAAAAAACAACAAATAGTCTAGTAGCACCTTAAAGACTAACAAAACATGTCGATGGTATCATGAGTTTTTGTGCCCACTTCTTCAGATGACTGGAGGGTTGGAAATCATGCAGTTTCCTGGTGCACTAAGCGCTGGTTCTTCAAACCAAATACAGCTTCATCATTAGAACATTCCTGATTATAATGTAAACGTGATACTTTCCTTTCAGAAAGGGCATAATTATATCTGTCTATCAGACAGTAATGAGCTGTGGAAGAAAAATACGGGAGAAGGGTGTTGCATGAGAAGCTCTAAAGTATTTTTGTTTGCTTGTTTGCTCTGGTTTATGGTACAGTAGAGTCTCGATTATCCGACCTAAATGGGACCGAAGGATGGTCGGATAATCGAAATGTCGGTTATTATGGCAAATACCATCAGCTGCTGCTCTGCCGATGCTCGGCTGCTTCATGGGGAGCCGCGCTGCTGCCGACCTCCTTGATCGGGGGAGATAGGGGAGGTCAGGGGCAGCGCGACTGGCCAGGAGAGATAAGGGAGGTTGGGGGCAGCGCGACTGGCTGGGGGAGATCAAGGAGCTTGGAGGCAGCGCGACTGGCCGGAAGAGATAGGGGAGGTTGGGGGCAGCGCGACTGGCCAGGGGAGATAGGGGAGGTCAGGGGCAGCGCGACTGGCCGGGAGAGATGGAGGTTGGGGGCAGCGCAACTGGCCAGGGGAGATGGGGAAGTCGGGGGTAACGCGACTGGCCAGGAGAGATAAGGGAGGTCAGGGGCAGCGCGACTGGCCAGGGGAGATAGGGGAGGTCAGGGGCAGCGCGACTGGCTGGGAGAGATAGGAGAGGTCGGGGGCAGTGCGACTGGCCAGGAGAGATGGAGGTTGGGGGCAGCGTGACTGGCCAGGGGAGATAGGGGAGGTCGGGGGCAGCGCGACTGGCCAGGGGAGATTGGGGAGGTCAGGGGCAGCGCGACTTGCTGGGAGAGATAAGGGAGGTCCGGGGCAGTGCGACTGGCCAGGGGAGATACGGGAGGTCGGGGGCAGCGCGACTGGCCGGGAGAGATAAGGGAGGTCAGGGGCAGCGCGACTGGCGGGGAGAGATAAGGGAGGTCGGGGGCAGCACGACTGGCCAGGGGAGATAGGGAAGGTCGGGGGCAGCGCGACTGGCCAGGAGAGATAAGGGAGGTCGGGGGCAACGTGACTGGCTGGGGGAGATCAAGGAGGTCGGGAGCGGCATGACTGGCCGGGAGAGATAGGGGAGGTTGGGGGCAGCACGGCTGGCCGGAGGGGATGGGGGAGATCAGGGCGCCCCGCGATGGGGCGGGGGCAGATGCTCTCCGGCATCCTGCCACATGGCCCTGCTCCCTCCTCCCTCTTCTTTCACTGCCTTTGTCTCTGCACTGTCCGGCACCTTCCCTTCAGTGATCCGCTCTGTCGGCTCCGCCGTCCTCACAATTGCCTTGGGCGGCCACAGGCAGGTCGGATAACACGGAATGTCGGATAAAGGAAGGTCGGATAATCGGGACTCTACTGTAGTTGCTCATTATCATGTTGCAAGAGCAGAGCCATGACAATACACATATGGATATCCATAGGTGTACACAGAGACACATAAACAGACAGCAGCAGAAGCATTAGGTGCACACGGCTATAAAGGAGCTGTGGTGGCACTTAGAATGGACTACCATCTTGAATAGTCCCTTGCATGTATTTTTTCTTGAAAAACAATTAGTATGGGAGGATTTTGGTTTCCTGAATTCCTCAAAATTGCATCTTCCAATCTCATTCGTGATTGGCCTTATGTACTACTTTGAACTCAGTCCTATAAAGCTTTTGTAAAAGGGTGCCGCCTTCTACATTTTGGACGTGAATCCTATCATTACAGTCATCTTGTTCTCAACTGAAGCAAGACTGGAATTTGCCAGTTTCATCTAAGTATCTCTTTCTTTGTGACAAAATCAAACACATTGATGTTAAGAATACACCATAACTTCTTTCAACACTGAAAACTGTTTTATTTCCTCACTTCAGCTGTTTTTAATGACCATGTTTCTGTTCCATATAACAGGGTTGTCACCACATTGGACACTTGTATCTTAGTTTTCACACAGACATGTCAATGTGCCTAAAGAGGCCTTCAATATGTTGAAATGCCACTGACACAAAATCAATCTGATATGACTTCTTTTTATTTAGAATCTCCTGCTATCAACCAATTTCTCAGTTAGATAAAACTATTCACCCATTCAGCTATTGACTTTTATGTGCAGTGTCAGCAAGCCATTTGTTTCTGTTTTAGAGGGGCCATGCACAGCTTTGATTTTATCATCATTGATCTTAAGTCCCATGGAATCTTTAGATTTTCATAGCTCTTCCAGGATTAATTAGCTGTAGTTGGTGAGCACCTCCCAAGTAAGGCAATATCATCCATATATGCACAGTCCTCTAAAGAAGAATCATTAAATGTCCTACTCATACACCTTGGTCAGTTTTGTCATCAGTCTATTAGAACATTAAGTAATGTAGGTGAGGGAACACATCCCAGGAATACTTCTGACTCAACAGAAAACCAGTCTGCAATACAACTATTGACCATCACATAGCTAAATGGACTGCTGTACGGACCTCCACTAAGTACTGTGACAGAGCAGGTGAGATGGCTTGATCAGAATGGGGAGAAAGGCAGCTCTGAAATAGCAACTGCCCTGGTTAATTAGTGGCAGCTGAGACAGGGCATCTCTAAAGCAAATAAGGGCCAGCTGAGCTGATTTCAGGGAGACAGAGGACCTCTTTTAAAGGCTTCCCTGTGGGGGAGGGCAGGGAGGAGAGTGGAAGAGGAGCTTGGAAGGAGGTGGAGAGGAGTTACTACTGATAAGGTTAGAGTGGAAGACGCTGACAAAGAGAACAACAGTATTGCCGAGAGAGGGGGAAGGTGAGGAGCTCCAACAGGGAGTGTTTGGTCTCCCTTCCCCAAGCAACCAGAGAGTCCAGCTGGTCACTGGGGAGGACTGGTAACCCAGCCCAAGCTGACCAGAAGCGTCTGTCCTGACAGCCATTTTGCCAAGGGACAGCCCTCCACAAAATGCTGAAAGGGGTAAGCAAAATCTGTGCTGCAATACTCACACTGGAGATTGTGGACTGAACATGGGTCTCGGACCCAGGAGTGGGACTGACCCTGTCACAGTACATTGAGTCCTCTGGCACCCCATTCTACTTCAGCCATATCTACAGTGCTGACAGATGCACTAGAGTCCAAAGGAGCTGCAAAGTCTATAAAAACAATGTTAACTTCCTGTTGTTGTTGTTCTAGCTTTTTTTCAGTAACATTCTTCAGAACATATATAGTATGTATTGTAGAAAAACCTGTATGGAAACCATACTGATTCTCTCTCATTTTTGTTTGAGACAGTATTTCAGTCCGCTCAAGAGTATGATCGTAAACAGCTTCTCAGGGTCTACCTGCATGGTTATTCTGCTATAGTAAGAGCAAGCTGATCACTTTTCTCAGATTTTTGGAGACAACTCTGTGAAGGCAAAGAACAAAGCCTCTTCTCATTAGCAGTTCTGATGAAATATCATGACAAGGTACTTTGTCATTTTGTAACTGTTTGACCACAAGCATCACTTTTTTAAGGGTGAGTCTACACTGCAGCGTTTTTCTGAAAAAAACGGCTGTTTTTCTGGAAAAACAATACTTGCGTCCATGCTGCTATTGAGTTATTTCGACAAAGTCAAAAGAACGGAGGGGTTTTTCCGATGGTGGTAAACCTCATTCTATGAGGAAGAAGCCTTTTTCAGAAAAAGCTTTTTTGGAAAAAGGCGTGTGTGGACGCAGAAGAAGGAGTTCTTTTGAAAGAAGAGGCCTCCAGGAAAAATCACAGGTGCCCTGGTGGCCACTCCGTCCAGACTAACAAGGGAACATACAAAAACCTGTTGGCGAGCACTTCAATCTACCTAATCACACTTTAAAAGATCTCCAGGTGGCGGTCTTATCACAAACCAATTCTACAAGTCAAATACACAGAGAGGTGTTGGAATTACAATTCATCCGCAAGTTCAATTCTCATGCTGATGGCATCAATCGTGATGAGGGATGGTTGGGACACTGTCAATCTAACATTCAATGAAGGTGCAAACAGCTCTTTGTCTCTGTAGATTCTAGCGTTACCACCCTTCCTATCTATTACTATCCTTTGGTCTGTTTCTTTTCAACTATCCAATCTTCAGGTGTTTATAAAGTGCCAGTTCTGCCTTCTTGTTTTTCCTTTTGATATTTCCATACCCTCTGCTCCTTGTTTCCTGCCCCCCCTCCTTTTTTTCCTTCTCCCCTATTTATTTTGGGTCTGCATATCCTAAACTCATAACTCCGGTCATCTGAAGAAGTGGGCTGTGCCCACGAAAGCTCATAATACCATCTACATGTTTTGTTAGTCTATAAAGTGCTACCAGGCCATTTGTTGTTCTTTAAGTTTATCCTGTACAGACTAACCCGGCTACCCCCCGCAGCTTTACAACTCTATAGTTCCTGTCTCCTGCCAGCTCTTAAAGCTGCAGGCACCTGGGACAAGCCTTGTGGCAGGAAGCTGGCCCTGGGAGCTGCATCTCACTGCACAGCTCTCCCTGCCACAGTACTCGGGACCTATGTCCCACCCTCAAGCCCCCAGAGGCTCCCCTGGCCTTCACAGGGAGCACCACCAGGGCTCCCACGACCCAGCCAGGGTCACAAAAAGGCATGGTCTGGGGCAGAGATCCTGGCCCTCCTGGAGCTGTGGGGTGAGGAGGAGATCTGCAGGATCTCCGCTCCTAGCAACGAAACGCCGACATATATGGCTGGATGGCCGAGGCCACCACTCCCGGACGTTGGACCAAGTGAGAAGTAGATCAAAGAGCTATGGCAGGGCTATGCCAAAGCCAGGGAGCTTACCTCTCGCTCTGGGGCAGGACTCCAATCCTGCCCCTACTACCAAGAGCTCCACGAAATCCTGGAGGGTGGTGCAGCCCCTTCCCTACCCGTGGTGGTGCACTCGGGGCTCGAGAAACCCGTCGTCGCCCACCCGGAGCTCCCTGCCGAGGAGGAGGAGGAGGACGAGCTGCAGGAGGAGGAGGAGACGGCCAGAACCGTCACTCTGGCCCTTGAGCTGGTACCCCAGGGCCTAGACGTGTCGCAGGCATCCTCTGATGGCAGATGAGCGCTCTCAGTTTGTCACGCACACAGGGCGGGGGAGGTGGGTACAGAGGGGATGGGGTGTGATTGTCACTTGGCCTTCTCGGCTTGGACGTCGTGCTGCAGTCGGTGCATATGGAAGCACGTTCAGTGCCAGTCTGTACCACATGGCCTTAGGCGGCAGCCCCGGAGCACCCCCGGGCTCCTGATCACAGGCTCAGGGGAGGCCCCACACACACATCTGACCCCTGAGGGCCATGCCCTCCCACTATCAGCCACTGCTGGAAGCAGGCTGGGCACAAGGGTGCATGCACGACCCCACACAGACTGAGGAGTGCTGCACACAGCACACTGGCATGTCTGCCTGCGTGAGGCACCACCCACTCCTGCGGACAGCACTGCCAGGTGCAGGTGTGTGTGCGGGCCCCATGGAAGTTCAGGCTGCTCCAAGCCCCTCTCCTGCCCATGGGATCCCATTGTGGCTGGACACTTTCCTTGCCTGCTTGTCTGTGGGATGGGGGAGGAAGCGGGAAGTGTGGTCCCCTGGGCACCTCGGGGCCCCTCTGAGGCAGGGCCTGCTCTGCAGGCTACACATGGCCTTGCTCCCAGGACCGCCCCATCCTGTGGCCCAAGGACTGTTGGTCACAGCTCACAAAGGAGGGCATGGCCACAGGGACAGTGTCTGCATGGATGATTGAGCGCCTCTCCTGCTTTATTCTCCACAGCTGGGCCAGTTGTTGCTATGGAGCGATCTACACCATCAGAGGCAGCCACCTGACCCTGGGGGAGCCGTAAGCGCAGGAGGGTCCATGAGGACCTCATGAGGGAGCATGTGGATGTCCTGCACGACATGCAGCAAACCGTGGCCCAGAAGGTCTGGGATGATGCCAAGTGGCGGACCCATATGTGGGACCAGCTTGTGCGGCAGGGCAAAAACATGTGTGCCATGGACATGATGGTACACCCGGCTCCTGTCCCTGCGCCTGCCCACCCTGCTATGCCCATGCCCCCCCCGCTATGCCTATGCCCTCTCCCCATGTCCCCCTGCCATACCTGACCCTGCTTCAGCCCCTCCTGCCCACTCCCCTGTTATCCCAGGCCCCACCCACTCCCGAGGTTGCCAAGGTCCCTGGACCCAAGGCAGCACTTCCAGCTGCACCACTCCCAGCCGTGGGTCCTCCTCTTCCTCCCCCATCCAGGTTCTTAGCCCCCCTCCTCCATCCAGGTTCTTAGCCCACCTCCTCCCCAGTTACTTTTATTATAAAAAAAGTTATTGTTGTTAAATTCAAAGGTTTTGTTGTTCAGCTTAAAACTGGTGTGTTTATTGAGAGTACATTGAAGGGAGGGGTTGTGGTGGGAAACGCATAGGGGGCAAGGCACAAGCCCCTAGTGGGGAGGCTTTGGGGAGAGTTATTGGGGTCCTTGAGAGAAACTTTCTCTCAGGGCCTCCTGGATGTGCACCCCCGCCTGATGGGCCTAATGGGTGGCAGCTCTCCACAGCTGCTCAAAAGCCCTTCCCTCCCAGCCGGCATCTGCCCCCCACCCAGGAGGAAGGTCTCCCCCTTCCTCACCACAATGTTGTGGAGGTCACAACATGCCGACACCACCTCAGGGATGTTGTGCTTCCCCATGTCCAGGCGGGTCAGGAGGCACCTGAACTGCGCCTTGAGGTGGCCGAAGGCCCACTCCACCTGAGTCCGGGCCGGGCTGAGGTGGGCATTGAATTGGTCCCTGCTGGGGTCCAGGTGGCCGGTATAAGGCTTCATGAGTCATGGCATTAGGGGGTAGGCCACGTCCCTCACGATACACAGTGGAATCTGCACGTCCCCAACCCAAAAGTCACGCTGGAGGAAGAATGTGCCAGCCTCCAGCTTCTGGTGGAGGCTGACGTTTCTGAAAATGTGGGCGTTGTGCGCCCTGTCCAACCACCTGACGAAAATGTCCATAAACCGTCCATGGTGGTCGACCAGGGCCTGCAGCACCATGGAGAAATAGCCCTTGTGGTTGATGTATTGGGTGACTTGATGATGTGGTGTGCAGATTGGAATGTGGATTCCATCGATGGCTCCCCTGCAGTTGGGGAACCCCAGGGCGGCAAATCCTGTGACGATAGGGTCCAGGTGTCCTAAGCAGATGACCCTGCGCAGTAGGATGGAATTGATGGCCCTCACCACCTGCAGAAGGAGACAAAGAAACACATAAAACAGAATGAAAGGGAGTGCCTCAACCCTTGGGAGATGCCCACCCCTTCTCCCTTCCCCCCCTCAAGCATCCTAGGAGCCACCCCCTATGTGGCCATTACCCCAGAAGGTCTGTGTGAGGGTGGGACGGCAGAACCCCCCAGGGACGGGGCTTCCCCCCACACCCCCACCTTCTTTTCCCAAGGATTCCCCTTTCCAGTACTCCCCCAGCACTCCACAGGGACTGCACGTCGAGAGTTCCTTATCTCCATGAGGAGGGCCCTGACGGTGGACTTCCCCACACCAAACTGGTTGCCCATTACTGGTAGCTGTCTGGGGTGGTGAGCTTTCAGATGGTGATTGCGACCTGCTTCTCCAGGGGGATGGCGGGCCGCAGGTGGGTGTTCCATTGTCGGAGGGCAGGGGCGAGCCAGGCACACAGGTGGCCTTCCGCATGCAGAATTTGTGGAGCCACTGCTGGTCGTCCTACTGCTCCATGACCAGGCGGTCCCACCAGTAGGAACTGGTGTCCAGCCTCCAGCAGTGTCTCTCTATCGTGGGGTGCAGTTGCAAGAGCCTTGCTCCCGCATCCAGGCTGAGGGACTCACTGATGAGCCTGGAGTCGAGCTGGGGAAGGACTGTCAAGACAGTCTTCACAAAGTGCTCCATGGCAAGGAGTATGCTGTGGTGTCCAAAAGCTGGGCAACCAGAGCATGCACTGCTAAAGCTTTGCTGTTCCTCGGAGAGGTAAGCAAGCACCCAGCAGAAACAGAGAAACGGCTGTCTGGGAGGGTCCCTTTAAGCACGTGTCTCAGCTAGCCTTAGGCAACAACACCTAGAAGCAACTGCTGACCTAATGCCCTGCCTGAACTGGTTCCGAGTGGCCTCAAATGTGAGCTAGCGTCTAATCAAAGTGGACACTTTCTTCCAAAAAGCACATTGCTTTTGCTGTGTAGACCCTCTCTTTCGAAATAAGTTTTTTCAGAAGATCTCTTCTGGAAAAGCTTTTTCTGAAAGAAGCTTGAAGTCTAGACATAGCCTAAATGTCACCAGCTTGTTTCCACTGGATTCATTTTTGATTAAATCGTAGTTTATCTGTTATTAATTCACACAAATGCTCTACGTGGTGTTTAAGCTATTCTTCTGTATCCTGGCAATATTTTCTATTTTTCTCCTTACCTGGTAGAAGTCACTACAATGGATCGCTGTTTAAAGCATTTAGGACCTTTAAAGTCTCAGTTAGTCATTTCTGGTCAGGTCTTTCAGAGGCTTCCTCAAATGCACTGCACTGTACTATTTACATACACACACACACACACATACCCAGAAACACACAGAGGGCTAGGCTATACTACCACACTACATATATAGCACCATCATATATTCTGTATACGTGTCTCTATATGATTGTTCACAGACATTTAGACAGGGTGGGTAAGGTTATATATTTTATTGGACCAACACCTTGTCTTAATATCCAAGGACTAACACAGGTATAATTATACTGCACATATCCAGGCATTGTCACTATATTGGATTGACGATAAAGGATGTATAATGCCTCATTATGTAGCTATGATCTTGAGACATTTTTATGACATAACCAGGAGTATGCTGACAAAGTGAAAATCACTATAATAATACTAATTCCAGCTGGGTGATGTTTACATAAGAGCTTTTGAACATTTTCAAATGACGTGTCAGAGTAAATGCTAATAACATGAAGTAGTAACACAGAAGATACAGAGTATACAGTACGTCATTTGCTATTTATTTCAATAGCATTCATGCAGGAAAGATAATAGGATGATACTGATTTCTGTTGAGAAGCATTTCAAGATTTATTGATGAGCGTGGTAAACATAGACGTAAGTGAGGTTCAGAACTTCTTAGCCACATCAGCCTTCTTTGTACTGTGTATGCTAGGAGTCATTTTTATCTGTTTAGAAGGCCTATACCGTTTAAGCTAACTCTACCACTATATCTGAGTTATGATCCATAAACAGTAGCTACTATTACAGCCAAGTCAACTCTTATTGTAGTTGATGGGCAAGACTTCCTTTGACTTCACTCCCCAGGAGCTGAATGTGGCTTTTAGTTAGCTATAATGTGAGCTATTCTGGAGTCTCTTTTGAAATATACTGCCATACAAACCTTGTATTCTTTGTCCATTCCATCAATCACATTTTTCCTAAGCATGGTGGATACAATATTATACCAATACAAAACATATGGCATAAGTCCATCTAAGGAATAGAATAGATATATCAAGTGCGTTTAATTGCTTTTTAGACATTCATGAATTCTACTCATCGAGTTGCTCTTTCTAATTTGAGAAAGTTCTAATAAATCTCTCCCAAAGTATATTTTCCCATTTATTGCCATACAGGATGTAAATGGAAATACATCTATTTATGCCAGGATCCAGATCCAATATAGACCAAGATCCAGTCTAGTATGTGTGCCTGTATAGCATATGTATCTTCTGACAGCAAAGTCATAGATCATAGCCAAGTAACATTAGTTTTCCAATGAAATATGTGAGCATTCAAGGTTGACTCTGTAAGCACTCAAAATATATTTAAATATATCTACAGCATAATGAACAAATGCTTTCTTAGTGAGTAGTTGAAAATGAATAATTGCTTCATTAAACTCAAAAATCCACATCAGAATAGATATTTTTACTGCTTTGTAACAGAATTTATCTCTTTGTTCCATAAATCCATAGAATGTCATGCATCATTTATACTGGCAATATGGAAGCTTACACTAATATACAGTACTTGTACCAAATTGGCTGGAGTGGAAATTGGGTTCAGGGCTTCATAACATGTGTCAGACTCCCCATAGTAAAGGTTTTAGGCTTTGATTTAGCAAGGTACTTAAGCAAGTACTTAAAATTAAGCGTGTGAGTAGTCTTATTGATTTCAGTGGGATTAATCTCATGCTTAAAGTTCGGCACATGCTCAGGAACCTGGCTGATTTAGTGCCTCAAAGTGGTTACTGCCATTGCTTATTTTTAACAGTGTTGCTCTCTGTATATCAAGCTGGCACCAAATGCTTTCCTGATAGACTAAATATGTTGACCCTGTAGAATTTAGTCATGTTAAAACAAATTCCTGTTTTGTTGCCATTTCTTTTATCTTCTCCTTAGGTGAACGTAATCAGTTTTCTATTTTAGAATTGCTCTTTTCCCTTGTTTATTTCTATATTACATTTTATCAGTGCCAGCTGTACCATGGTAGACCAAGGGCCAACTTACACCAAGGTCCACGTCTCAACTGAAGACTGACAGCTACATAGCTGAAATTTGTCTGGCTCACTTATGGTTTAATAGTGACAAAATAAGTATTAGTGTGATAGGTAAATGTTTAGTCTTTGGACTCTGGTGAATACTTGTGAGTTGTTGTGGCCTGTATTCATTTTAGTTGTAATATCTGTATTCCATATTATAATGGAATATTTGAGTGGGTGTAGTGTGAGCTTCTGTGACTCTATGAATCTCTGTACAGGAGAGGGCCATTAATTAGCATTAAGCATCTCTTCTATAAAATTGTTACACCCACTCCTAAAAGAAGAGCCCCAAGTGGCTGGCTGGCTCTTACAACTAGAAATTCACTACTTCTGGTTTGAGGAACAGTCAACAAATGGCCAAAAGACTCTTATTGTTCTGCTGATCTCCTCCCACACTAGTGGACTCCTTCCACCAGTGGAGTTAGCAGCTGGGAGCACTTGGCTGGAGTGGGAGTAAAAATTACAAAGGACCTAAGGACCTCTCTGGTGTTGGAACTCTGTGGCTACATCTATACTGCAGCCTTCTTCCGCAAAAACTTATGCAAATGAAGCGCGGAGTAGAATATCGCCGCTCTTCATTGCATAATTAATTAGCAGCCGTTTTTGCACAAGAGGCTTTCACACAAAAAGGAGTTGTGCAGACAGCTCCTTTTTGAGCAAAAAAACCCTCTTGTGTAAGAGCCATTCTTCCTCATTTTTTCAGGAAGAACGGCTCTTGCGCAAGAGGGGGTTTTTGCATAAAAAGGAGCCATCTACACAGCTCCTTTTTGCGCAAAAACTTCCTCTTGTGCAAAAATGCCTGCTAATTAATTATGCAAATGAAGCGTGGAGATATTCTACTCCATGCTTCATTTGCATAAGCTTTTGCGGAAGAAGGCTGCAGTATAGACATAGCCTGTGTGTGGGAGGGATCAGGGCATTTCCAGACCGAGGCACATGCCAGAGAGCTCCAGCTGCATATCTGGAAGAACAGAGGTGGCAGTTTATGGAATCTTTGTTACCTTTAAAAACTAAGACTCTAACTCATTCATGTGTCTATAGTCACTTGCTTTGATCTTGTAAATAACTCTCTAGTTTCCTTTTCCTATTTAATAAATTTTTGTGACGTTTATTATAGGGTTTATTATAGGGTTGGCTACAAACCTACTCCTTGGTGTGTGAGCTACACTGCAGTTGGCCTGGAGTAAATGACAAGGAGTAACCTGAATGTTGATATATATATATATATATAATTTTTAAGGGCCATTTATAACAGAGATATGATCACATTGGCAACAAGACAGAATGGAGTATCTAAGGGGACTGTCAGTGCAGGGGAGCCCAGCAGAATTGTTGGGCCCCTGGGCAAGCTGCGGGGGCAGCTGGATCCATGCTCCCAGAAGGGGTGGAACCTTAGGCAGAACAGATGGGATGAGAGCTAGCCTCTCCACCCCAGCCCTTCAGCACCGCTCAGGCTCTGGCAGCAATTTAAAGGGCCCAGAGGTGGGCCCTTTTGAATTGCTAGTTGCCCTCTTCCCCCCCCTTTCCTCATCAGCAGGCCTGTTTCTTGACTCCATTTAAGGTTATGTGTCTGAGGTGCTTGCTTGCACTTAGTGGAGTTGGTTGGTGAAATCTTAGTTTAGAACTCATGACCAATTTGGGGTTGGGGCCCTAGTTTTTTTTAACAGTCTGCCCTGAGGTTGCTTTTATCACAGCAACTTCTTACACATCCCACAGAAATTAGGGCCCAACCCTGCAAGGTGCCTAGTGCCTCGTGTGAGTTGCTGGGCACAAAAGCCATGATCCTACAAACAGTTACGCACATGCTTAACTTTACATGTGTGAGCAAGTACGGGACCATTGCCATGTAAAGTTAAGAACATTCATAAGCATTGTAATAGAAAATGCCTGCAAAACACCTTTGGTTAATATAAGCATTTCTTTCTCATCAATGTACGTAACCTGAGCTTCATTTTCAATGTACTGTAAGATGCAGTTTTCAAAACAGCCAGTGCTCTGAATGTGAAGAAAAAGGAGGAGAACTCATGTAGGCTACCACCTAGCAAAGCCCCTGTTCACTGTAAGCATGTGAGACACCTCTGCAATGGTACCTCACTGCTTCATTGTCTTGATAATACTCAGGTGTTCAAAGTTAGGTACATGATTAAGTCCCTTGCTTGAGCAGGACCATTATGCTGCAGCATAGGCCTGAAACGGGGACTGGAGCGCACATACAAGCAGACATTGCAAGTGAAATATAACTTTGAATTCCTCTTGTCCAGCTCTTCTGCTTTGCTTTTCTGATGCCATTTCCTTTGTTCTTTCAACATTTGGCAGTGTGTTTACCGTGTGTTAATGGAACAGTGTTCTTATAACTTGTGCAAAGCTCTAGGACTTTGTTCCTATTGGAAGTAGGTCAGGAAGAGGTGGCGGAGCTCAACACCCACTCAGTTCAAGGGAACTCCTCCTTTGATGAAAGGCCTACACAAGATATGCCTGGACTTGGGAGAAAGGGATGTGAAGACACAGTATTAATGTAGGGTGCATCAGGGAAATGTACTCTGTGCCAGCTAGGAATGTGCTGATGTGGAGGGAATATAGTAACTGGGATATGGCAATAGCAACTGAATCTGCACTTACATAGTCCAATGGACAGTGATGCTTGCATAGGGACACAGCATATACTATAAGAACTAGGCACAGTTTTGGAGGAAATAATTCATCTGCTAAAAAAAAAAAAAAATCAGTTTTTGTTTGGCTGGAAGCCAATTCCATGTGCCCATTTTGGCAAGGGAAGAGATTTTCAAGGCTAGCAAATAGAGTGTGTTCCCACTTTATAACTTACATATCTGTAGCTAGGAAAGTTGTGTGGGAACTTGAGATTTGAACTCAGAATTCTCCCTAACCAGTAGGCTATAGGCCAGTGGACCCCAAACTTTTGAGGGCTCTGCCCCCCTTTGTTCCTCTCTGCATCCCCTCACATCTCCCTCAGATCAGGATCTAGGAGCAGGTCCATATCTTGGAAGGCTGGGAACATGGACAGGAATACGGGGCCAAGGCTGGAGGTGAGTCTGGGGCTGGGAGCAGCAAGGGGCCAAGACTGAGGTGGGGGTAGGGCCAGGGCCATGAACATAGCCAGACCAAGCCTGGGGATAGGGCCAGATGCAGTGCCAGAGGCCGAGGCCATGGCTGAGGGTATGGAGCAGAGCTGGGAGAGGGGCTGGGTGGCACTATCCCCACCATGCCTCCACAGATGTTCCTCCATGCCCCCTTGGGAGCACGCCAGTTTGAAGACTCTGCTATAGGCTATTAGCGGGTGAGCTGTTCTCAGTTTCTCCTATTGAAGTAGTTCCACTTTGTGGAAATACTTAAATATACCTTCAACCCCGCCTCCCCAAAAAAGAGGGAGAATATGAGAATGATTCTGTAACCAGGTGATCAAGGCATTCATCTGAGATAGTAGATGTGGATTCAAATCCCTCCTCTGAATTAGGCAGAGAAAAGATCACTTAGCCATCTTACAGGGAGGTTGTGGTACCTCTATCACTGGAGGTATTTAAGAGCAGGTTAGATAGGCACCTGTCAGGGAAGATCTAGATGGTGCCTGGTCCTGTTATAAGGACAGGGGACTGGACTTGATGACCTCTCAAGGTCCCTTCAGTTCTGGTATTCTGTAGAGTGGCTTAGTGGCTGTGATGCAGCCCTGCACCTTGCCTCCAGCCTAGGGGTGCATAAAAGCCCTTGTCACTTTATAGGACAGTCAGCAGCGTCAAGCCTCATTATTCTAGCTGTATGTGGGATTTATGATCAACCTATGAACACTGCAAATATTCATGTATCATTAATACCGCTCCCTGTAAGTCAGTGGTCTCCAACCTTTTTAAGCACAAGATCAATTTTTTTATTTAAGTGCAATGTAAGATCTACCTCTAACACAAATACCCTTGCCCCACTTCCTTCCTGCTCCTTCTTTGAGGCCCTGCCCCTGCTCACTCCATCCTCTTTGCTCACTCACTTTCACCAGCTGGGATACGGGGTTGGGGTGCAGGCTCTGGTCTTGGGCCAAGGGGTTTGGCGTGTGGGAGGGGCTCCGGGATTATCCTAGGGCAGGGGATTGAGGTCCAGGAGGAGTTTCAGGATGCAAGCTCTGGGAAGGAGTTTGGGTGCAGGGGGACTCACGTCTGGGGCAGGAGGTTGGGTGCAGGAGGAGGTTCAGGGATGGGGACGGGTTCAGGAAGCAGACTCTGGCTGGGCACCGTTTAATTGAAACAGTTTTCTGGTGGTGGAGCAGTGGAGTTAAGGCAGGCTTACTCCTGCCGTGGTCCCGCACCACTCCTGAAAGCAGCTGGAATGTACAGCAATGGCTCCATGGCACCATGTGCTGCCCCTCATCTACAGGCACTGAGCCCACAGCTTCTACTGGCCACGGTTCCCGGTTAATGATCAATGGGAGTTGCAGGAGTGGTGTCTGCAGGCAAGGACAGCATGTGGAGACCTCTTGCTCTGCCTTTCTCAGGAGCTACAGGGACATGCCAACCACTTCCAAGAGCAGCAATAACCATAGGGATAATTACTCCAGCCACAACAGGTTAGGCATTTTAGAACTCATTAATCAAAGAATTAAATGTAAGCGTAAGAGAGAAATGAAAATTATGAAATGCACAGACCAGTCAAAACCCAAAAATAACCCACTTTGCAAGCAGTAACAGAAGTAACAACCCCCCCACTCCCCCCGCCACACACACACATACACGTGTGTTGGGTTGGGAGATGAGAGTGAAAGATAGTGCATGTTTGTGAGAATGACATACACACATGCAATGTGTGAGAGTGACAGAGATTTGCATTGACAAGCTCCCTCCACCCCCTTTTCTCTGTATGGAGATAGGGTACAGAAGTGGGGTGAGGAGGGACACCCTGACATAACTGCTCCACTGATTCTCCCTCCGACCAGCAAGCAGGAGACTCCAAGGCAAAAGTCAGGAGCAGCATGACAGTGGGTGAAGGGGCAACCGAAGTGCCAGCACTTGATAGGTGATCCTGACTGGTTTGGCCAGGAAGCTATCAGAGGCTCCAAGATCTACTGGTAGATCCTGATCTACTGATTGGTGGCCACTGCTGTAAGTCATACTCCGGTAGAGACGCAGGATGCAAATAGAAGTGCCTGATTTTTAAAATTAGCTGCACTCTATGTCTTTGTAAGAATTTCAGATGACTGTTGACTCATATTCCAAAACAGGTGCATGAATTTATGTGAATTTTATCCTGAATAATAAAAGGATATACACACACAGTATTTTCAGGGAAACAATCTTTATAATAAAACATGGATGATCTTTTAGTGCAAGCAGAGAGTCTCTGTTTAAATAGGTTTCATATGTATGTCCAGCCACAATGCCTGGAATAGCTCTGTTGTAAACAGACAAACCAAAACCCACAAATGAAACAAAAGCACTGTGTATTATTGTACTTACGATTCATTCCTTGCCATACAGGAGAGACATCAAAGATTCAAGAAGACAAAAGAGATGGTAATCTATTTAATAGACATGTTGAGATTAAACAATTTAAACCACTTGTTGCTATTTTATTTTAGATACATATGAACAAATAGAATATTGAGGCTGTGCACAGAAAGACAGTAGTAGTATGATTGTTGGGAATGGAAGAACCCAGAGATTATCTGCCCATGGATACGCCTGAATAAACTAAAGAGCTCTTAAAAAAAGTTATTGGTGTTTTAAGAAGCATATGGAACATTTTGGAAAAGAGGAGGAGAAAACACATGTTTCAGACTTTTTCACCCCATTTCTTTTCCCAGAGGGAACAAAAGACTTAGAAGATTCCCAAAGTTTGTACATCATGAATCTATGGGGTTCTTCTGTCTTTAAAGACAAGAAACTTCCCCTTTCCCTCTGTATCCCAAAATGCTTGACATAATCTTATTTTCGATAGGAAACAAGACTTGGTGCCACTGAGAATAATAATTTGGAAAATTAATGAGTTATATTTAGCATGATTATTATGTTTTGTGCAACTGTTTACCATAATCATTGAAACTGTCAAAAAGGGTTTGGTTGGATTAGTATCAATACAGTGTAACCGACAACAATAAAAAAAAATCACATTCTTTAGCTTTTTCCTGTTTATGATTTGAAAATTACTTGCTTTTTGATGGACTACAGTAGAAAATCAGCACAAAACCCCCAATTAGTAGTTGCAAATTAATATCATCCAGATACAACTGCATTGCATAGTACTGCCCAGACCACTACAGTTTCTACTAGGGTTTGGAACCTGCCAAAAGCAGAACATTTGTAAAGTCTGTTGATGGACATTGTAAATCCAGCAATCTGTTGAGATTAGGCGTCACTGTTTTTTCCTTCTGTCTCTGGATTTTCCATCATGGCTTCAGATGATATTTCTCCACCCTCTGTTTCGTCATCTGAAGAGACATATGTATATGATAAAACACCAGCACATGCCAGGGATTAGCTATGTAATCAAAGACAAATATTTTCTAATCACTGTTAGTATCGATTACCTCTTAAGTACCAGAGTGACAGATGTTTTAGCAAAACCACTAGACAGAAAGAACAGATAGCTTAGACAGATATGACTTGCATCTTGTTTTCTAACAGCAATTCCCTATTGATGCTGAGGTGCTTGCCCTGTGCTTATGATCAATGGGTATTTGGTTGTAAGACTCAAATTGGAGATAATTTCTTTGATTTTTCTCTTGTCATTTCCAAAGATCGGAAAGAACTTAACATCTCTGAGGGTATGTCTACACTAGCTCCCTAGTTCGAACTAGGGAGGCTAATGAGAGCGACCGAAATTGCAAATGAAGCGCGGGATTTAAATATCCTGCGCTTCATTACATGTTCGAGTGATCGCCATTTTGAAATTGACTAGCCGGAAGAACTGCCGCGTCTGCGCGGCAGAGAAGAAGCGATTCGAAATAAACCCCTTATGGAATGAGGTTTAACTGGTAATTCGGTAAGGGGTTTATTTGGACTCGCTTCTCTCTGCAGACGGCGTGTTCTTCCGAGCTAGTCAATTTCAAAATGGCGACCGCTCGAACATGCTAATGAAGCGCGGGATATTTAAATCCCACGCTTCATTTGCAATTTTGGTCGCCCTCATTAGCCTCCCTAGTTCGAACTAGGGGGCTAGTGTAGACATACCCTGAGTGTTGCTTGGCTGCAGATAGAGACTGACTGTTCTTAGCATTGAAAAACCTAATAGAATTCACTCTGCCATTGCAGGATGAAAATTTTCTTTCTGATTTAGAAAGTTCACTCTTTTATGGACTGGGTTAGAGTAAACGTTTGAATAGAACAAAACCAGGGCAACCTGAAAAGATCCATTAAAATAGAATTCCACAGTATATACTGATAATTTTTTTTTACTACTGATTAAATATACACATAAATGTAAACTGCCCTCTGTTTTGTTTTCATTACTGCTTAGCTGCCCTTTCTAAAACCATTTTTATCCTTTCTATACTGCCCTCAGGCCCCCTGTGGCAACAACCATTGATGTCAATAGGATTTGCACACCCAAATCTAGGCTAGATTATGGCTTTTAGGGATCTGTTCAGACCAGATAGCTTGGATTTAAACATACAATACTTGGTCATGGAGCTCTCTGAGTCTTATATAGTTTATCAGAACCAAAGGGATAAATGTTCAGCAAGCAGCTCTGGAAACCTGCCATAAGACTACCATTAGCAAAAACCCCTGTATCTTATATCCACCTGAGTGAACATAGGCACCTAAGCAACATTCCAGAACCAGCACTCACTAGCACAAGCTCCATTCTACAGAGTTCTGATCGACTGCTGGAGGTGCTGAGCCCCTTCAACTCCAGGGAAATCAGTGGAAGTTGAGAGCAGCACCTTTACGAGTTACGTAGTATAACACCAACAGATGGAACTGAACCTAGGACCTCTGGAGTGCAGTGCATGAGCCTGTACTAAAACTAAAAGCCAGCTGGCTCTCAGCTCAGGCTGGAGAGAGCACACTCATTTGTCCTTTCTCTGTAAGTGGTCTAAGTGCCACTACATGGGACAGTGAACCACACCCAGTATGTGTGTGGGTTACATTAACACCCTGACTGATGCTCACATCCAGCCGCAATGAGTTCTCTCTAATTCTAAGGTGACCAGTAATTTATTCTCTGTTCTTATTCCTTACATAGCCTATGCTAACTGGTTGAAAAGAAACCATACTGAGGCCATCAGAACTTGACTGAGCTGACCACTAGCTGCTTCTTCTACAAGAGGAATCTGGGAGTTTACTTGGTGTGATAATTACAGCACACAGGGCTACAGCACAGACCAATGTATTCAACCCTCATCCTTAAGCTCCATGTAGAAGGGCATCTGCAGATCCCATTCTTGGCTTTTTACCAGTATTACAGCAGTTGACAGCATCCTGGAGACAATGTAAAACAATCTATTGCATACATTTTGATACCACAAGAATTCTCAATGGGTTTATGTGTCATTTATTAGAATGATACAAAACAATTTTACAGCTAGCAGGGAAACCCTTTGAGAACGCTCTGTTCATACAGCACTACTGAGCTATCCATAAAGTTCAACTCAAATTGACCCTGTGCAAACTTGTTGCCTCATTTTCACCATTGCAACTTACTGATATTAGTCATGGAGGATTTAAAAACCACCCTTTTCAGTAATAGCATTGGTTCATCTATACAACAGCGTCAAGTGCAATTGATAATTCATTGTTCATCACATCTTTGCAGCAGATTACATCCCTGTATTCATGTGAAAGCAGCAGCACATTTTCCTGGAGCTACTGTATCTCTTTTTTATTTGTTCTTAATAATAGATTGGATGGGCATCAGGAGTAGATGATTATGCTATCTGGAAGGCTAAATCCTTATGTCATTTTGTGTAATGCTTTGGTATTTCTTTTAACAATGCTTTCACTCTTTCATGTTCACTTTTATGTGGTATAAAATAAGGGGAGAGGTTCTATGCTGCAAGAAGCACATTTTTTTCAACAACTAAGCTTTCCAGAGGCTAAAATGAAACAAATGGGTGAAATCTTAGTTGATCTCCAGTTGTTTTGTTTACTCTTTTCTATTCATGTTAGTTGTGTGTGTGTCTCTTAAGGGCGATTGTGCAGAACTATGAAATGCTTAATAAGATTTTTTTAAACCAATGAATATTTCATTGGGCTTGGCTAATGCAGTGTTTCCACCTCCACAGCCCCAGCTGTGAATAACAACCCCAATCCTCATTACTCTCAGCTACATCCCATTCAGTAATGAAAATGGCAGCTACCAGTGGTATACTGGTAAAAAAAAAGTGGGTAAATGAACCTAAACTACCCTCTATTTTCCCCATATGAGAAGTTAGCCATCTCATACCTGCATTTATCCTGATTACACTACTGCAGCACTTCTTTCCCCAGTCTTGAGCTCAGAGTACATTTATTACTGATAAAATGAAATCTTATTCACTGAACAACATAAATACTTCTGCACAAATTCACAGCTGGCAGATGGTCCCTTGGGGTGATCGCCAGCTCTAGCAAGTTGGAGGCATCTTTAGATGGCTCTGACTTATACTTGAGTTGGGGAGAATGTTGCAGTGATTTGGGAACGGAGGTGCTATAAGTGGCTTTGCAACACCTCTTGCCCTTCTATGCTGAGGAGACCCCAATGCAGAAGAGAATCTGATGGATAAGGTGAGTAACCGACTAACAATATGATCAGTAGCTTCAGGGGGTAGCCGAGTTAGTCTGTACAGGATAAACTTAAAAAACAACAAATGGTCTGGTAGCACTTTATAGACTAACAAAACATTTAGGCTATGCCTACACTCGCGGCTTCTTGCGCAAGTATGGCCATTCAGAGCGTCCACACTGCCCACCCTCTCTTGCGCAAGAAGATTTACAGTATGGCGTGGTAAGAGAGGGCTTCTTGTGCAAGAGCTACGCTCTTTTCTTACAAGTGTAAGCTCTCTTGTGCAACAGCTCTTGCGCAAGAGGGCAGTGTGGACGCGCAGCAGGTGTTTCTTGCACAAGAAAGTCCTATGGCTAAAATGGCCATCGGAGCTTTCTTGCGCAAGAAAGTGTCCACACTGCCATGGGCGCTCTTGCGCAAAAGTACATCTTGGACATGGCAGCGTGAATGTGTTCTTGCGCAAGACTTCTTGAACCCACCAGTGTAGACATAGCCGTAGATGGAATCATGAGCTTTCGTGGGCACCGCCCACTTCTTCAGTTGGCGGTGCCCATGAAAGCTCATGATACCATCTACATGTTTTGTTAGTCTATAAAGTGCTACCAGACCATTTGTTGTTTTTTAAGTTTAATATGATCAGTGGAACAACAATGTTGTGGTGCTGGTTTTAGTTGTTGCTGCTGCTGCTGCAGCATGGGTTTGGAATTCATCTCATAATCCCAGAGTAAGGGATATGGCAAGTTTATCTGAAGTCTGATGTAAAATTAACCTTTCCCAATTAATGGGCACAACTAATGGCTGCTTTGGAAAACAGGTGCAGACTTAGTTCTAACTGCAGAAGAAATGTTATCATTGTTCTTGACATCAGAATTGAGAGAAGCAGTGAAAGCTTTGGGAGAAAATGGAAGCTAACTGCATGAAGCCTTTCGTTCTCACCAATTTATAGGCATTACCTTTTGACACGGAAAGTTCAGCTAGTTTATGTGGTAGGTCTGAAGTCCCTGCGCCAGCACCCGCAGGAGAACCCAGAATATCTGGTAAGGCATTTCGTCGACCTGCTCTTCCCGATGCTGCAAAATCTGTGACCACAGGCTCTACATCAGTCATTTCTGACTTCTTTCTTCATAGCAACATCTGCAGGTAGAACACACACCAGAAGAAAAGCCGTCTGTTGTGAAACATGCAGCAATTCTGTTTCTTAACAATGGAAGGTAGTCAATTTCTGAACAATCAAATGCCAATGGTTTGTGAGAAGAGATCAACTAATGCTTTCTTAATAAATGTCACATACTTCAATACCCTGCTGCCATAACTTTATCTATGCTCTGAGAAAATATTTCATTGTTCATTTCCTTCTGTTTCCATTTGTTCTTTAGCAGCACAAACACAGACAAGCATAATGGGTAGCGCTCAGTGTAAACAAGGGATGTATAAATAGAAGAGCCTCTTGTACAGGGGTTTTGTGCTTTTGTATTGTTTTTTGTTTGCGGTTTGTTTGTTTTTGTGACCTGATCCCCCGATCCCTTTTCTTTTTTCTCTCTTTATGTGGTTTTACCAGACATTCACTTGGAAGAGAATTGAAATTCTGCCTTGCTATGTTGTCTCAGAGGAACAGTCAGCAGGTTTTCTTATTATTGTTATTGTCCTTATTTAGGCTGAAACAAAATCCTTCCACAATTGGAGTGGGGCATACAGAAAGGATTCTGTGCTTCAGATCTGACATACTCACATATTCCACAAAAGTCTAAACATGCTCACAATTCCACAAAAGTCCTTCCTCCTGCAAGTATAGGTGCTTTTTACTTTTGCTTTGTTCCCACAGAAATACGTTTCGTTAGGCTTAAATAACACATATTGTCTCTTGTAAATAATGTCCTTGTGTAATTAGGTAGAAAAAGTATTGCCCTATGCACTAGAAATCTGCTTCAGAGCCCACTGAAATCAGTGGACAGACTCCCATTGACTGCAGTGAGCTTTGGATCTGGCCTTAGGGAACTGAGAAAAGTTATTTGCGTGCAAAAGTGTTTGCACTAGGAAACCAGTTGAGGTTAGAGTGTCTGCCCCAAAAGGGGCGGGACAGAGTGAAGCAGGGAGTAGTGTTGCAAAGTATAAAGTATAACAATTAGAAATACAATTAGGAACTGAAATTAACAGCAACAAAATGATTTTATGACACAAATCATTTGTGGTAGCAGTGAATGTAATTTCTGTCAATCAAATACTAATTGTTCCATTTAAAATCATATTTACTTCCTTTCAGGGAACTGGAGTGTCTTTTTTATCAATATGTTCAGTACTTTCAATGGGAAGGGGAGAGGAGGAATGATCTGAATAGAAGATGAGGGATTCTGAGGTTCTTACAGTGAGTCTGAAATTCTTCATAGCAGCTGTCCCTATTTAGAAGAGATTTTTTTTAAAAGACAATATAAATCATGTTGCCACTCTGTTTCTCCAGTCTAGGCTTCTGCATATAATATGTTTCATTTATATAGTATTTTTCACTTGAGAAACTTACAAGTTATAGAGTCAGTACAATACATTGCATAATACCCCTGTGTGGTAAGTCAGAATTAGTATTTACATTTTCTGTATGGGGAAACTGAGACAGGTGGAGAGTAACATGATTTCCATAAGGTGGCTGTGGCAGAATCAGAAATAGAACCCATCTCACCCAAGTCCTACTCCTATGCTTCATCCACACCAGGATGCTTCTTCCTCCTTTCTTACAAAGTACTTACAGCTGTTTAGCTCCAGTTTCAAGCATAAATATTCTAAATTCATCTTTGCATTTGTCAGGAGCAAAATATACTTTAAAAATTAATGGGAAATCCTCCTGCCAATACTGACAGGCTTCAGCAAACGGTTTCACAGGCCATGAATGTGTAAATAAACCACTGTATTTAAATAAGTGTGGCAACGGTAAGTGCAGGCTCAGTGGGCTAGTTGAACCTTCCTGCCTTGACAGCAAATAGTCACAGTTTCAAATCCTGACCAATCTCACCTAAATAAAATATAAACTGATATAATTATCCATCTACTATGCTGCCCTGACAAGAAATGCTAAAAGAGATTATGCATTGTATTTAATGTTATTCGTCATAAATATTTGTCTGTTTTTAGTTCCTTAGTAGAGGAGTCCTGCAGTTATTGCTCATGTGCTCAGGCTCCTCATGACAGCAAGGAAATAGGTTGTAAATTAGATTTCAAAATAGAAAAGAGCAAGACTGTGACCAGTGTCTTCCTTAGCTCTTACATTAAAACTTTTGTTATTTGTTCCTGGTGCCCCACCCCCTGTGCCATGGCAGCTCCTTCCTCTTTTGATCCAGCCAGTAAGGCAGGGCAGGGAACCTTTCTTAGCTCGGGGGCCACCGACCCACAGAAAAATCAGTCGGGGGCCGCACACAAGTGAGAAGCAAAAAAAAAAAAAACTCCTCACTGATGTGGGCCCCGACTAAGAAGCAGAAATGTACTCCCTACATTTTCCCTTGCACACTAGATCCTAGGGAGCCCAGGCTAGTAGATTTTGTGTGTTCCAGACCCTCGGGGCTGAAGCACCATCGCAGGCTCCCCAATACTTAGGGGGAGTCCCAAGCCTCGAAGGCTAGATCCAGGCAAGTTGGGAACGCATCCAGTCCCCGGGCCTCAGGTTCCACACCCCTGCAGTAAGGTATTGTGGTGGATATAGCCAGTGCAGTATTGTTCCTCTTTGTCTACTGCTTTTTAAAGATAAGCCATGTTGTTGTAACTATGTTAGCCCCAGGATATTATGGGGGCAAGGTGGGTGAAGGAATATCTTTTATTGGACTAGTTTCTGGTTTCTAGACAATTTTCAAGCTGTGTTCCTCAAAAGCTTGTCTCTTTCACCAACAGAAGTTGGTCCAATAAAAAATATTACCTCTATTTTTCAAAGCCAACATAGAGGTCTTCCAAATGGCCTCATGTGCCTGTCTCTCTACTCTTTTCTCTGTAGCACTGGCACCTCCATTCCTCTATATAATTTGTGCATAGAAACCTCCCATCTACAGCTCCTACCATCTGAAACAAGCTTCCTGTATGATATAGTCTCCTTTCATCTGCCCTTCATCTAATTTCATACTTCATCAGAAAACCTCTTTTCCTCATCACTCCAGCTTTTTTCTCCCCGATACAATTTATCTAACTGTAATTATATTCTGTAACTCTGGAAAGCATTTTGCAATACAGTTTGCATCTAATTTTACTGTATTTAGATTTAGATTCAGAAGTTCAAAATGTACCTGGCTGCTGCTCTAGGCACTCCTCACAAAAACTGAAAATACAGCCACTCAGTGTCAACCAGTCCAGCAGCCTGGTTTTGTGGCTGCTACTGGAGTTGAGCCTGCCAAAAATTAATCAAAAATATCCCATGCTACCCACAAATACCACCACTCGCTTCATTCCCTCCCCTTCTTCCAGCACTGCTGAAAGGTCAGTAGATTTAGGATATTTCAGATCAAAAGGAGGAATAAGACCAAAAGTTGAGGGCCACCCAAAACATCCTGTCTACAGCCTCTTCTCTTTAAACCAAGAGTGCTCCAGTTCAGATGCATTCTCTAACTGTAACTATATGGCATGAGGAGAGAGGTTCCCTCAAGTAGGCAGACCCTAAACTTTGTAGGCAAAATCAACTTCATGACTCCATCTGGAGACCAACAGGCATGCAAGGAAGACCCTATTCAGCGCAACAAGGCATTGTATTGGGTAAAAATGCTCATTTTTCATATGGTCAGATTTATTTTCTTCTCTTTTACTATAATGCTTTCTGTGCCCAATGTCCTCCCCTTTCTGTGGTTCCTTTGAACCTCCTGTATTGTTCTGGCCTGTATAGGCAGAGCTGAGAGCTACTATGGCTATGTCTACACTACAGAGTTTTTTCAGAAAAACGGCAGGTTTTTTTTTTAATTGAATTATGTCCACACTGCAATTGCATTCTTTCTAAAGAAAATCGAAAGAACAGAGGGGTTTTTCCGACAGCGGTAACCCTCTTTCTATGAGGAAGAAGCCTTTTTCCGAAAGAGGTCTTTCGGAAAAAGGTGCGTGAGGATGGGGAAGAGGGTTTTCTTTCGAAAGACGAGGCCTCCAGGAAATAACACAGGTGCCCTGGTGGCCACTCTGTCCAAAGTAATCACAACTTTATAGTTCCTGTCTCCTGGCACCTCTTAAAGCTGCAGGCACCGTGGGCAAGCCTTGTGGAAGGAAGCCAGCCTTGGAGCAGCACCCTGACCACGCGGCTCTCCCTGCCACAGGCCTGCTCACCGATGGCGCAACCACAAGCCCCCCCAGAGCTGCCTGGCCCTCAGAGGGAGCACGAGGAGGGCTTCCAAGACCCTCCAAGGGGTACCAAGAGGTGAGCACCCTCATGGTCTGGAGCTGAGATCCTGTCCCTCCTCGAGCTGTGGGGCAAGGAGGAGATACTACAGGATCTCCGCTCCAAACACCGGAACACAGACATTTATGGCTGAGTCCCTGGTGGAGTGCGGACACCCACCCCGGACGTTGGAACAGGTCCTGAGTAAAGTGAAAGAGCTCCGCCAGGGATACGTGAGATCTAGACAGCATAACTTGCACTCCGGGGCAGGACCCCACACCTGCCCCTACTATGCAGACGTCCACCAGATCCTGCAGTCTAGACGTAGCCTCAGTCAACATCTATTGTAACCCAGTGTCTGAAAAGGTTTGCTGTACTATAGTGTCTCAGTTTCAGTGTATGTGTGGGGAGAGGAAATGGTCAACTACTATGTGACTTGCCCATAATGCATATAAAATGTCATTCCTGTACAAATTAGATTAGGCTGGATACTTGGACAAAATATTGATAGGCAAACAACTAATGTAATTTTTTTTATGTGAGATGGCTGGCTTGTTGTTACTTAGATGTAGGTCTTTGTCAGTGGCACATCCGCATGCCAGTCTCCAGAGAGAAAAGATTTATAGAAGCTGACAAGGGTTCATTAAAAGCAAATGCCAAAGGAAGAGAAGAAATTAGTTTCTTGAAAGTCAACATCACAGTCACACTCAGGATCAAGAATAAAGTGTTTCATGGTGAATGGGAGTAATAGGTGCCCTGACCCATATTCATTGCCAGCCATGTCTCGCTCTCTTTCCCTCTATCAGAAGCAGACAAATCACTGATACAAGTATTTTTGAAGCCCCTTTTCACCCAGTCTTTGTCCTCAATGCACAGCTTACTCTCAGATACATTACTCTGGTTATTCTGCTTGAAAGGACAGACTTATCCTCAGGAAATGTCATAGTTCCTGACATTGGTATTGGGCTACTAGTTCCCATAAAAAACACAAAGATGGGTGGGAGGGAATCCCCACTTGGCATCCTTAGACATATCTGTCTTTTCTAAATCTTCATACCTATTTCTTAGGAAAATATACTTTCTGCCCACTACTAGAGAGAGAATTACCTTTGTTAACTTTATAAACTTTTGAGGGTCTATATTTAAGCTTTCCTGTATCAGAGAACTACATTCAAGAGCATCTGGAAAAGATGATACATAATACCTAACAGTTAATGGACCAGAGGCACATTAAGATTTATTCTGTATCTTGATGGACTCTCAATGCATGGCCAACATTGCTTAAGTCATATTTTATTAATGAAAAGCTTTCCGTTGTTTTTAGTAATACTTTGTGCTTAGTGTTTTTTTCAGAGATCTTTAGCTATAAAAGGGTTTTCATGTGACAGCAGCCTAGACCTCTGTTAAATGATACACTGCCTAAGTGCAAATGAGAGGAAAACTGTATCTTCTTAGCTATGCAATTCCTGTGTTTTCATAACCTCTTATGTTACAGATAGGCTCTGATGGCATTACTACTTATTCTTAAGAATTTCTTCTATAATTAGGTTTCCCTCATAATAAGTGATAATACTACTGCTCGAGGGAAGAAGGAAACTTTTTGAAGAGCTTGGCACCACCATTACGTGTCCTATGATACAAGGGATCTGCCAACAAATATTCCAGTTAGATGGAATCCTGAGGGTTTCTTTCAATTCTTCACTATTTCTAGATACCAAATAAGTTATAGCTGCCAAATCTCTTGTTGTCTCCTTACCACAGCAAGGCAGCTGCAGATGATGGCCTGCCCAGTCTTAGCCATTGCGATTTTCAGGCTGGGTCCATGCACCTCTCTGTTCTTGGCAGTGAATGTTCTGACCTTACAAATACTCTGATTGGTCTAAAAGGCAGCAGGCTGGCTCCTAGGCAACACCAGCTTTGAAGAGCTTATCAACCCAGTCCTCTGCTCTCCTCAGAAACTCCACCCCAGAAAATCAACATCTTGGCTCTCTTCTTTCAGACCCTATATGGCAATGGACTCAATGTGTGCTCTCAACAAGGGTCAGTGGCCTCCCTCAGTAGTGATATTCTATAGTATCAATGACACTGTCAAGTTCATGGATGAAACTCACAAGAGCAGAGGAGAAAGCAATGGGCCAAAGACTCAAATTCCTTTCGGGAGGAGGGGAGAATGACCACAGACCTCACAGGCCTAAGAAATAAATGGAAAACTTATTTCTTTATCCTAATCTTCCCACAAAAAAGGAAAACATTGAAAGAAGAGAGGAAATTACTTTCCAGCATCTTCCTATGGAGGAGGGAGAGACTGAACCAAGATCCAACAAATGGGCACTCATTAGTTCATTTTGGGGAGACAGTCAATCAACTATGGTGATGGGCACATAACAGGAACTGAGACAGATAGATACTTGGTAACCCCTGTCATATGATTTTTCAAACATAAATACAACTCATAACATACTGGAAAGGAGAGTATTGTGACTATTTTACAGAAGGGTAAAAGGGAAGCAGAAACAAATGTAAATGACTGGCACATACCACGCACAGAGTCATTAACCAACTTCCCTGTGCAAACCACTAAACAAAACCCTTCCCAATAACTAACATGCAAAAGTGACTCAAACCACAGAAAGATTAAAGCAGAAAAGGAAATCAAATCTTCAGCTTGGTTGTCCCCCTCCCCATCCCTTTAGATTCTTACTGAATGATGTTAATCAAAGGAAGAGCTGGTTCCTCTGACATGGCAAATTGCTTTTCTCCACATCCTGAGCACTGACCACATGGGCCTCTGCAATCCATGACTCAGAAAAGAGAATGCACAAGTGCCATTCAACAAAGTGAGACTAACTTACATCCACACATCATCCTTTTCCATCCATTTAGAATGAAGCAACATGTAGGAGTTTTTCCACAACTCTTGCCATATTCTTGGTCTCATGTGGTTATATTGGATACAGATGAGCCTGGGGATAATACTTAATCTTTGTTATTTATAATCAAAACGTTTTTTATTCCTTTGGCTCTGTTTTCTGAAGCTTGACATGTTTGTGTTCCTGCTTGGGTCTTACATTTGACACTTACTTGTTATGACATTTATGCACTGTGGGCTTCTTTTGGATCTGCTCCAAAATGATGGAATTCATTTCCATATGATTCTCCTAGTATTTTTAAGATCACATTTAAAACATGGGATTGTTGATAGTTGTCTAGTCCTCTCAGATGGATTACAGCAATGCAATTTACCTGAGGACTTCAGCACTTAGAAAACTACAGCAAGTACAGCACTCTGCAGCACATCTCAGCAGCACTGGCTACTGTGAACACATCAGGTCTGCTTTCTGCTCTCTACACTGGCTTCCCATAGAACTGCCAATCAAGTTCAGCTCTCAGTCCTTATCTTCCAGGAGCTGTTTGGTCTGGCCAGAGGCTATCTAAACTAAGTTCTGGGATGAAGACTGTGGTCAACACCTTTCACACCTCTGGCACAGTGGAACTCTTTAACATAAGGGTAAAGCTTGGGGGTGTGAGAGACTGCTTCTTGCAGGCTGGTCTAAGACTGTGGAACAAACTCCTTTGGGAAGTAAGGACCATCACAAGCCTCATCCCACCTTCTGCTCTAAGTGTGCAAAGCATATTCCTCTGACATGGTCTTCTCTAACAAATACACACAGCACAGAGAGAGAGAGAGAGACAAAAAAAAATCCAAAACACCCCACTCCTCAGCACATGTAACTACCACCAGGCAGATTTGAACCTCGGACCTTTATAGCTTAGTGTAGGAGCCTCTACAGTTTGAACTATAAAGCCAGCTGGCACTCAGTTTAGGTTGTAGAGCTCCCTTTATTCTTATCTCTCACTGTAAGTGGTCTAAGTGCCACTACATGGGACAGTGAAACACACTTGGGCTATGTCTACACTGGCGGGTTATTGCGCCAGAAGTATGCAAATGAGGTTAAACATGGAATATCACCGAGCCTCATTTGCATACCTAATGAGCCGCCATTTTTGCAGAAGAGGCTCTTGCGCTAGAAGGAGCTGTCTACACTGCCCCTTCTTGCGCAAAAAAACCCCTCTTGCGCAATGCCGCTACGCTGATTATTTTCAGGATAATAAACCATCTTGTTAGTCTTTAAAGTGCTACATAGTCCTGTTTTTTGGTATAGAATAAGGATGTGAGACTGTCCAATAAGCAAATGCTTATTGGATAGTTGACAGGATAGTCGACTAGTTCGTCCTCTCCCCCCCCCCCCACTGCCTCTATCAAATAGAGGCAGCAAGGGGGAAATGGGGGTACTTCAAAGCAGCAGCACTGCAGGGAGCCCGGGCTGTCCCCAGCTGACCCTGGAGTCCCCAGTTGACCTTGGGCTCCGTGCAGTGCTGCCCTATCAACTAATTGAATAGTGAATGCAAAAATGCATCGACTATTCGATTAGTGAATTATACACTACTTAACATTCTTAGTATAGAACAAGAAATTAAACTCAGTGGCAAACTGAGCCCAATGCTGTCTCCAGTGTGGCCATCCAGCTTTACACTATTTCTGCTCCCTACTGAATAGGTGGCATAAATATATAATGTGCCCCTACATATGTATCATGGATTTACAGGGGCTGTGTTATGCCCCCAGGCTTTCAACCACCTCCCAGTAACCCTGTTAGCGTGCCAGTACACTCCAAATACAAGGGTGACATCTCAGACTGTGCCTTTGAGCCTCAGAATTGTTTCTTCTCACTCTGTGGCTCTCACCAATGACTCCAACTGAGATTAGATTGCTGAAAGAGGTTTTAACTTCTTTGGGAGCAATTAACCCCCCTAAGCATATGCAGTGACACCAGCAGTCTTTTCAAAACAAGACAGCATTATTAGCCAACAGGAGTATAGCATTTGAAAATTCTTAGATTAATCTTGAAAAGTCTAGCTCAACTGCAAGTGCAATATTAGTAGAAGAAATGGCCAGACAGTGCTACCTCAGAACCATCCTGGCTCCCTATCTTTGTCTCTGTGAGCCCAGTTCTTAACAGCCTCTTGACACCTTGTTCCTTTATTCAGCTATACTGTGATCACAAGTTCAGTGTGCTTTGGTGACCCAGTTAGTAAGCATTTATGTCCCCAGTCCTTGGTTCTCCCATTGTTTCCTCCCTGCCCTTCATTCATATGTGTTGATTCAAGCCAGTTCATGTAAAAGTATCTGGTATTACCCCCAAATAAAAAACATGACTCATAACCATGCCTGACTGCCCTCTCCCCTGGGAGAAGTTAAGCCATTTATACTCAGTTGTATAGCAATACAAAGCAGTGGGTAAACTGAGGTTCATCTGAGGTGATCAGAGCCTAACTAGGTCTGAACTAGTAACCTAGGTGTGAAAGCCTCCTTATCTCATTACTGTGCCATCAATCCTCCAGATTTATTTTTGTTTTAAAGCAATAAAAAAAACCCATGAACCCTTTGCTGTTTTAATCTCCAGACTAAGTACATCAAGCCCATTAGATGGCTATGGGTGTAACTAGATTATATGAATCGAGTACCAATTCTGCTAGAGGGTGAGCAGTAGTTTTGGTTCAAAGTTCTCAGTCCCTATCTGCAAATCAAGAATTATTTATAGCAGTTAGAAAATAATTCTGAATAATAAACACATCTGAGACAAGAAGAGAAGAGAATTTGACTGAGGGAGTCACAAGCTGTTCTCAGATAGTTTGAAGAGCAATTCTCAAATATACTGTTCATTATCAATTACTCACCCAGTTCTAAGGAGAACTTATGAAGGACTGGCAAGCCAAACTAGTTCCGGTCTTTACAGTCCAAAAACATAAGCATATGGATGACTTTGTTTTTACGGCAGCAATCTGCTTACATCCATCCCGTTGTATAAGTTAGTTTTTAAATCTAAACTACTTCTTCATCATCAAGTCATGGTCTTTTCTTGTGCATTACTCTAATCTCTTCACCCATATCTAAATCGCCCCTCTGCCTCCCTTTTCTCCATGGCATCAAGTTTCAGACTCTTGTCCTCACTGTGAGGCCCCTACAAAATTCTCTCCATCTCTAGCTATTCTTGACTCTTATGAGCCCTTCTGCTCCACCAGTGACATAGACTTCACGTCCCAGTTTCTCTGCTTGTTCCATTCATGTCTACAGAACCCCCCAAAAGACACTTCATTTTGCTGCTGTTAGGAAGACAGGTCATTAGATGGTGATCATGACACTTGATTCATATTGTACAATGCTAAGTCAGTGGTTAATAAAAGGCTGACCATCCCTTAAAGCTGATGAAGACCCTTGCCTTTGCATGTAGAATTGAGCTCCAGGAAGAAAATTCTGCTGGATCATTTTGGTGCAGTTGGTTCCTTGCAGGAACTCACTGAAACATGAACCAACAGGGAGTTATTGTGCTGGTACATCTTACCTGAAGCATAGGAGGTCTGTGTGTAAACCAGCCTCAATAGAACAGGTCCATTTGGAATATGAGCCCTGTAATAAAGGCAAAATGCAATTATTATGAATGCCAATCACTTCAGTAAACTGGAAAGTCCCTGGGTAAGGTGGTGATGTTTCTTAAGGCCATGATATTAGAGACACTGAGGATGATAGCTCAGAGACTTTGACATTCATGTAGATGACGAGTAAGCAGGAACATAAGGCTGGTTCAGGCCGCATTCTTATTGCAATCGCTGCAGACTATGCTTCAGCAGCTCCTGTTCTAAGCCTTTTGGTTTGGTTTTGGTTCTGAAATCAGCTTTCAAACTTTTTTTCCTCAGCCCCGCTCTATAGATCGCATTTATATTTTAGTTATATTTTAACAAATTTTATGTATCTCAAACCCAGCTATTGACTATCAAATGAATCCTAACTATCAAAACCCTAACTATCAAATGAATCCTAATTTATAAATGTTCATTTGTTTTCCTGAATACAGCATGTGTAGTCTGCCTAATACAATTGCACTCATTACACATCTTCTAAATCATATTCATTTAATCTTCAGAATCTCCCGCTTCAATTATTTTAATGCAATTAGTCCTAGAAAAATCTGTCTCATACAAAGATGACTAACTCATGAAATTTGATTTGAGATTTTATTATTATTCAGAATAGCCTAATCAGAAAGTCTCTACAAAGCCTCATAATTTGAATCAAACAGCATCAGTTATCATTGACTCACAGGTCTTTAAATCATATTTTTGGACAGTTTTACTTACAGGTAGGAGAATATGTGCAATTTCAAACCTTTTGAAATTTTTGAAAGATGTCCCCATGAGTAAAACTGTAGACTATGAGTACCGTCAGGAGTGATTCGTTTACAATATGGAATCGTTTATGATACTGGTGTCAGATATTATAGTGAAGAGAGACTTATAAGAATGTAAACAATACTGGGAGTATCAATGGCTAAAGAAAGCTGAAATATCAAGCTAAGTTCAGTGTTATAAGTGGTTATCTTATAGAATCACAGAACACTAGAACTGGAAGGGACCTCGAGAGGTCATCAAGTCCAATCGATGGCAGGACTGAGTACCATCTAGACCATCCTTGATAGATGTCTATCTAACCTGCTCTTAAATATCTTGAGAGATGGAGATTCCACAACCTCCCTAGGCAACTTATTCCAGTGTTTAACCACCCTGACAGTTAGGAAGTTTTTCCTAATGTCCAACCTAAACCTCCCTTGCTGCAGTTTAAGCCCATTGCTTCTTGTTCTATCCTCAGAGGCCAACGAGAACCATTTGTCTCCTTACTCCTTGTGACACTCTTTTAGATACCTGAAAACTGCTGTCACATCCCCTCTCAGTCTTCTCTTTTCCAAACTAAACAAGCCCAATTCTTTCAGTCTTCCTTCATAGGTCATGTTCTCTAGACCTTTAATCATTCTTATTGCTCTTCTCTGGACCTTCTCCAATTTCTCCACATCTTTCTTGAAATGTGGTGTCGAGAACTGGAAACAATACTCCAACTGAGGCCTAATCAGCGCAGAGTAGAGCGTAAGAATGACTCCTCGTGTCTTGCTCAAAACACTCCTTTTAATGCGTCCCAGAATCATGTTTGCTTTTTTTGCAACAGCGTCACACAGTTGACTCATATTTAGCTTGTGGTCCACTATGACCCCTAGATCCTTGATGTGTCCCAAATTACATGAGGATGTAGAGGTTTCATCAGTATGTAGTGACAGATAGTGCGGACAAAAGATAGTATTTCCAGTCCCTAAGCAAGTCCACAAACAAGTAAAACTGTATGTATATATACCACGCGTTGAGATAAGGAAAGAATCTGATACTTCCTGGCCCCTGTCTTAGAAATGATGACATTTAGAAGCAAGTAGCATGGAAACTCTACCAATGTAACAAAATAAAAACAAGCACATGGGTCCCTCTGCAAACACCTGATGCAATTTCCTGCTTTTCAGAAGAACTTTTTTTTAGTTAAGAGGGATTGGGGGGGCAAAGAAGGAGAATCAAAAATAAATTTGTTTAGTATTCAACTGTAATTTGTCAAAAGCAATTCTGGTTCCATTCAAATATTTTAAAAATGCAATAAAACCACCCAAAATAGTAGAATTCATGACATAAAACCCATGTGGGCTGTCCCTTCCACTACATGTCAGACTACTGGCTTCCTCTGCTTATCCCCCATTTAAACCAAAACTTTAACACAGTCATATCTCTTGGCATGTATACCAAATACCAGCATTTGGTAACAATTAATTTAATTCCCATGTCTCCCAAGGTTTCTGTTTTTCTTTTAGTTAAATCACTTCCCTTTGTAACTTTTTTTAAACCCCTTTCTCCATCTCAATTTTCATAATTTCCTGTCCTCCACTTCTGTCTCATTCCGGAGTTGATACATGTGTAGTGCTCCTAACCATGACACATACTAAAGGCCTCCTCCATGTAACTGATGCGATATAGTTTTTACCTTTTATGTAATAAAGGGTATCGTCAGTGCCCTATTGGTTCCTGCCTTTACCTCCAAAATCTCTTCTTCCTAAACCTCCTTCATTTTTATAATATCACAGTCTCTTTTCCAAGGTCAATTGACCTAATGGGCCAAAATTCATCCCAGTTATAAATCTGAAGCAGTGCTGTTACACCGAGAACTAATTTGGTTTAATTTCATTATCTTTTTACCATACTTTCATTTTAAGAAGTTCTGAATCATCTTGATTACTCTCTGCTGCCCCTTCGCCAGGCCATTACAGATCCTATCCTAGCCTTCCTATCAGAAAGAGCTTCCCTTAGGGTATATCTACACTGCACAGCTATTTTGGGATACTGGAGGTATCCTGAAATAGCTACCCCACATCTACAAAAGGCTTTTGAAATAATGGGCAAGCTATTTCACCATCCCAGTAAACCTCGTTACATGAGGGATAAGGAATGGCTTGAAATAGCAGGTTATTTCAAAATCTGGCATTGTGTAGATGCGCCAAATTTCAAAATAAGCTATTTAGAAATAGATTCTAAATAAGATACGGATTTGCGTAGTGCAAATTGCATATCTTATTTTGAGTTTAGGGCGCTGTGTAGATGCACCCTTATAGATTACATTGATGAAAGAGTCTTCAATAAAAATCTTTAGTAACAAATATTTAGGGAATTATTTTAAAGGATTCTTAGGCTTCTTAAAGGAGGGAAATTATTGTCCAAACAAGGGCCAGCACTAATAAACCCTAAATCTAAATAGTATGGCCATCTCTAGTTCAAACATCATGGCCATCTCTAGTCCAAACATCAATTCATAGAAGCAGTCATTCTATTGGCTTGTAGAGGACTACCAGTCATACAATCTGCATATCTTCAAATTAACGTAGTAGAAATTAACTTAATTCAATTGAGTTTTAATTAATGCAGATGACTTTCTAAAAGCCTTTTCCTTTTTGATAAATGATCCTTTGGTAATGTATCCTAGTATCAAAATACCTAAGTATTCTAAATGGAGATTGAGAAAAAAATATCCAGTGTGCTAAGCAGACTGCCAAGCCAAGTAGTACAAATAGCGCCATTTGAAAGATGAAAGAGGAAAAAGAAAAAGCACTCACTGAACATGATTCAGGTCATTTATAAAAAGCCAGACTCTTTACCCTATTTTTAGCTAGAACACAATCAGGCACAGAACTTTTATTTTGCTTTTTTTTTTCATTTACATGGACCATTGAGGCTTAAAGGGGAAGGGGAAAAACAGCAAAAAAGTAATTGAGTTTTCTCCCATAACACTGAAAATGAAATTAATGTTGTGTCTGTCATACAGAGTATATTTGGCAGCCAAATGTATTGATCTCTCTGGTTTCTTTTGCTTTACATTTTTTACTTCTGATTTTCTATTGTTTAGTCATGGGTTGCTTGTTATAGTCTGGGTTACACAAGTGTTTGCTTTGGCTTACAAGACCCAAGGGCTATGCCTACACTCGTGGCTTCTTGTGTGAGAAATATGCAAATGAGACTAAGTGTGGAATATCACCGAGCCTCATTTGCATACCTAATGAGCTGCCATTTTTGCAGAAGAGGCTCTTGCGCCAGAAGGAGCTGTCTACACTGCCCCTTCTTATGCAAGAAAAACCCTCTTGCGCAATGCCGTTATTCTTGAAAATAATCAGTGTAGCGCCATTGTGCAAGAGGGTTTTTCTTGCGCAAGAAGGGGCAGTGTAGACAGCTCCTTCTGGCGCAAGCACCTCTTCTGCAAAAATGGTGGCTCATTAGGTATGCAAATGAGGCTTGGCAATATTCCACGCTTAGCCTCATTTGCATATTTATCGCGCAAGAAGCTGCAAGTGTAGACATAGCCAAGGTGTTTTCCTTTACGTGGCCCAAGGAGCAAGCAAAGAAGGTCCCAGCAAGTGTTTTTACTTAGATTGCCTACTGCGTGGTTCTTCAGTGTTTTCATTCTTTCAATCATCAGTAACCAGACAGACATACTTTTCCTAAATGATTTACCCTCCAAAATCCCAATCAACTAAATCTTGAGGTTCAAAAAGTTTCAGGCTATGAATTGCCATAGGTTTGTGGAACATAGTTCGGGGGTCTTACAAGATTTTCCCAGAGGATATATTTCAGCAAAGCATTTAAGCATGTGGTTATCTCCATCTCTAAACCATACTGATTTAATCAGTTTAAGCACATATTTATGGTTACATGCTCAAGTGCTTTGCTGAAGTTGGACCTAAAGTTTGTTGCCATACAAGATTCCGGTCCCTGAAGATATAACCAAAGAGAGCAGCAATGGGAAATTGCATCTCCACTGCAAGAGGTTCCGAGAATGGTCACAGAATCATAGAATCCTAGGGCTGGAAGAGACCTCAGGAGGTCATCAAGTCCAGCCCCCTGCCCAAAGCAGGACCAATCCCAACTAAATCAACCCAGCCAGGGCTTTGTCAAGCCGAGACATGAAAACCTCTAGGGATGGAGATTCCACCACCTCCCTAGGTAACCCTCTCTCCACGGTCAATTCTCTCTCCATTCCTATTCAGATTCTATATGCAGGAGATAGTTGGACTGGTCATACCACATGAGCTTAAGTACCAGCAATATGCAGACAACAGATATTGTCTCCCCTACCAAGAGGGTTCATTGCTCAGATAATAGGAACAGATCATGTGTGAGAAACAGCAGGTTGAAGCTGCACCTGAGCAAGACAGAGATTCTGTTGGTGCATTGAGCAACGTTGTGCTGTGGCTGCACATTCTCCCGTCTCCTTTGATTTATGGTACACCCCTACAATTGGTCAAATGAGTTCAGAGTTTAGGAACGGTCTGGGATTCCTCTCTGACCATACCCTCTCACACAGCAGCATCCATAAATAAGACTTTCTACCATCACCAGGTAGTTAACAGACTCCATCTTATCCTGGTGGACTAAGACCTAGCCTATTATTCACATCTTCATCACCTCTCAGCTGGAATACAGGAATGCATTATATCTGTGCATGGAATACTCAACCGTCAGGAAAACTTGACTAGGTACAGAATGCTGCACCACATCTCTTCAGCAACACTGGCTACCAGGACCAAATCCTCAGGACTCTGTATCTTCCTGTATGGGGCCTCTGATTATTTTCTGTGGGTCAATGGCCCTGCGAGAAAAAGTTTCCTCACTTTTGCTAGACCGGACTTAATCAGACTTCTTGTCATATCTATGGTATACAGAGTTATCAGTTAGATTTTGTGTGTTCAATTCTAAACAGTGTCCTTGAAAACTACAACTGGGATTTTATGACCATCTTGAAGTTTAACTAGCTACATGTACCAGCATTAATGCATGTTAATTCAGTAACTTCTGATGATCAAAATCCTCTGCCCATCTGCTGTGATTATGACCTCTGCCATCTTTTCTATAAGATGTGAACACACTTTTTATAGCTCTGCCCACATAATCTTATTAAAACTTGACACCAGGCAATGTAAATTAATCTATCTTATTTCTTATGCACAACTCCACACAAATGGATTTTTCCCATTGCATTTATTAAATAAAGACAAGGAGGGAGAAGCGATATCCTCAAAGATACATACATCACCAGTTAATCTTTCTGTAAACTGATACTTCTGCTTTGATACAAATTGGATCCCACACAAAGGGTATGTATGTCTTCACTACAGAATTTTTTTGGAAAAACAGCCGTTTTTCCAAAAAAACTTGAATTACGTCCACACTGTAATCGCATTCTTTCGAAAGAAAATCAAAAGAACACAGAGGTTTTTCTGACATTGGTAAACCTCTTTCTACGAGGAAGAAGCCTTTTTCCGAAAGAGCTCTTTTGGAAAAAGGCATGTGTGGAAGGGGAAGAGGGTTTTCTTTTGAAAGAAGAGGCCTCCAGGAACTAACACAGGTGCCCTGGAGGCCACTCCGTCCAAAGTAATCACAACTTTATAGTTCCTGTCGCCTGGTACCTCTTAAAGCTGCAGGCACCCTGGACAAGCCTTGTGGCAGGAAGCCAGCCTTGAAGCAGCACCCTGACTGCACAGCTCTCCCTGCCACAGGCCTGCTCACCAATGGTGCAGCCACAAGACCCCTGAAAGCCCTGTGGCCCTCATAGGGAGCAGCACCAGGGCTCCCAGAACCCACCCAGGGGGACCAAGGGTGGGCATCTTCCTGGTCCAGAGCAGAGATCCTGTCCCTCCTTGAGCTGTGGAGTGAGGAGGAGACACTCCAGGATCTTCGCTCCAAGCGCTGCAACGTGGACATTTATGGCTGGATGGCCGAGACCCTGGCGGAGCGCGGACACCCACCCCGGACCTTGGAACAGGTCCTGAGTAAGGTCAAAGAGCTCCACCAGGGATATACGAGGGACAGAGAGCACAGAGAGCACAGCTTGCGCTCCAGGGCAAGACCCCCCCACCTGCCGCTACTACTAGGAACTCCACCAAATCCTGGGGGTGTGGGGAAGCCATTTCCCCACCTGTCATGGTAGACTCTGGCCTCGACACACCCGTCATCACCTGGTCGGAGGTCATGGCGGATGAGGACTAGGGACACACAAGGAGGAGAAGGCGGACAACATGGCCACCATCACGCTCTCCTTAGTGCTGGTTCCCGTGAGCCTGGACATCTCCCAGGCCTCCTCTGATGCTGGGAGGGATCTTCAGGTGAGTGCTCTCAGTTTGTCACACACACAGGGCAGGGGAGGCGGGTGCAGAGGGAAGGGGTGCGAGTGTTGCTTGGCCTGCTCGTACTGGACATCATGCTGCAGTCTGTGCACATGCATCCACATGCAGCGTTAGTGTGCGCCACGCAGACTCAGCAGGCAGCCCCTGAGCACACCCGGGATCCTGCTCCCAGGCTCAGGGGAGGCCACACACACATCTGACCCCAAGGGGGACACACCCTTTTAGTACCTGCCATGACTGGAAGCTAGCAGGCCAGCTACAAGGGTGCAGGCACAACCCCAGACACACCAAGGAATGCTGCATGCAGCATGCGGGCATCCCTGCACGTGCGAGGCAGCATGTGCAAGGCAGCACCCGCTACTGCGGGCAAAGCTGCGAGGCGCAGTTGTGTGCATGGGCCCCAGGGAGGGCCGGGATGCTCCTGGCTCCTCTGCTGCCAATGGGGAGAATCCCACTATGGCTGGACACTTCCTTTGCCTGCTTGTCCATGGGCCAAGGGGAAGGGGGAAGCAGACAGCCCCTGGGCACCTCAGGGCCCTTGTGAGGCAGGGCCTGCTGTGCAGGCACACATGGCCTTGCTCACGGGACATCCCCCTCCTCTGGCCTGAGGACAGTTGGTCGCTGCTCACAGAGTAGGGCATGGCCTCTGGTACAGTGTCTGCATGGATGACTGACCGCCTCCTCCTCTTTGTGTTCTCCACAGCTGGACCAGTTGGGACTGAGGGGCGAGCCATACCAACCGAGACAAGCCGCCTGACCCAGGGGAAACTGAAAGCACGCCAGGGTCCATGAAGACCCGATGTGGCAGCATGTCAGCATACTGCACGATATGCAGCAGACCCTGGCGCAGAAGATCCGGGAGGACGCAGAGTGTCAGAACCATGCATGGGACCAGCTCATGCAGTGGTGCGATAGCATGTGTGCTATCATGAGGGAAATGATGGCACACCCGGCTGCTGTCGCTGCTCCTGCCTACCACCCTCCTGCCCTCCGTGCTATGCCCATTCCCCCTCCCCTCCCCAAGCTATGCCCCTGCCCCCTACCCAAGTGATGCCCATGCCCCCTCCTCCTGTCCCCACTGCCATCCCTGACCCTGTTCTAGCCCCCCCTCCTGTTCATTCCACTGTGGTCCCAAGACCCACCTAACCCCAAGTCTGACAAGGTCCCCGCACCCAAGGTGGCACATCCAGCTGCCTTCCACGTCACTCCTCCCCCTCCAGGTTAAGAGACCCTCCCCATTTTTAAAAGAAATACAAAGTTCAGTTTGTTCAAAACCAAACAGGTGTCTTTATTGAGCAGTGAGGGAAGGGGCGAAGGGAGGGGTTGTGGTGGAAAAAGGATAGTGCAGCAAGCCAGAGGTCCCTAGGGGGGAGGCCCTGGGGAGAGTTACTGGGGTGCTTGAGAGAAACTCTCCCTCAGGGCCTCCCGGATGCGCACCCCGGTCTGATGTGCTTGGCGGATGGCAGCTGTCCGCAGCTGCTCAAATGGTCTCCCCTCACAGCCAGCCTGTGCCCTCCACCAAGAAGGAAGGCCTCCCCCTTCCTCTCCACAATGCTGTGGAGGACACAACATGCCGACACCACCTTGGAGATGTTGTGCTCCCCCATGTCCAGGCGGGTCAGGAGGCACCTGAACCGCGCCTTGAGGTTGCCAAAGGCATACTCCACCTGAGTCCTGTCCCAGTTCAGGTGGGCATTAAATTGGTCCCTGCTGGGTCCAGGTGGCAGTTATAAGGCTTCATTAGCCACAGCATCAGGGAGTAGGATATGTCTCCCACAATGCACAATGGCATCTGCACACCCCCAAATGCAAAGTCCCAGTGGGGGAAGAATGTTCCTGCCTCCAGCTTCCTGTAGAGGCTGGAGTTCTGAAAAATCTGGGCATTGTGTGCCCTGCCCGACCACCCAACAAAAATATCCATTAACTGTCCATGGTGGTCGACCAGGGCTTGCAGCACCATAGAAAAGTAGCCCTTGTGGTTGATGTACTGGGCCGCTCGATGTTCTTGTGCTTGGATCAGGATGTGGGTCCCACCAATTGCTCCCCTGCAGTTTAGGAATCCCAGGGCAGCAAATCTGGCCATGATGCGGTCCAGGTCTCCCAGGCAGATGACCTCCGCAGCAGGATGGAGTTGATGGCCCTCACCACCTGCAGAAGGAGACAAACACACACACAAAACTGAGAATGAGAGAGGGGGTGCCTGCCCCCACCTATTCCCTCCCCCCCCCAAGCGCCCCAGGAACCATGCCCTATAAGGCCAATCCCCCAGCAGCAGGGCTGTGTGAGGGTGGGATGGACAACCCTCCGGGGACGGGGTTTCCCCCCACCACCACTCCACACCCCACAACCCCCTTTTCCCGAGTGTCCCCCTTTCCAGCCCCCTCCTCCCCCCCGCAGGGACTGAAGCCTGAGAGTGCCTTACCTCCATGAGGAGGGCCCCGACGGTGGACTTCCCCACGCCAAACTGGTTGCCTACCAACTTGTAACTGTCGGGGGTGGCGAGTCCATATGGCAATTGTGACCCACTTCTCCAAGGGGATGGCAGGCTGCAGGTGGGTGTCACGTCATCGGAGGGCAGGGGCAAGCCAGACACACAGCTCCAAAAAATGTGGTCTTCCTCATGCGGAAGTTTTGGAGCCACTGCTGGTCATCCCACTGCTCTAAGACCAGCCAGTCTCACCAGTCAGAACTGGTGTCCAGCCTCCAGAACCGCATTTCAAGGGTTGCAGTTGCAAAGGTGTTGCTCCTGCACACGGGGAGAGGGTCCCCAAAATGAGCTTAGGGTCGAGGTCAGTCAGGACCAGGAAGGCAGCTGGCACAAAGTGCTGGAGAAACTGCAGCATGGCTGTGTGGGGCCATCGCATGCCCAGGGGCAGGTCCGGCTCCATGGCACAAAGGAAAAAGTTGTGGTGTCCAAAAAAGCTGGGCAACCACAGCACACACTGCAAGAGCTTTGCTGTCTCTTGAAGAGGTAGGCAAGTACGCAGCAGAAGCAGAGAAATGGCTGTCCAAGGGAATCCCTTTAAGCGCGTGTCTCTGCTAGACTCTAGCACCAGCACGTGGAAGCAACTGGTGACCTAAAGCCCTGCCTGAAGTGTTTCTGGGTGGCCTTTTATGCAAGAAAGCATCCAATCAATCTGGACACTATCTTTCGAAAAAGCAGATAGCTTTTTCAATGTGCTTTGGCAGTGTGGACACTCTCTTTCGGAAGAAGTTTTTTTGGAAGATCTCTTCGGAAAAGCTTCTTCCGAAAGAAGCCTGCAGTCTAGACATAGCCAAAGTGAGCTTTGAGGACACATGCTGGAATTTTTTCCCCCAGAAACATGTTCCAAAGGACCCAAATCTGAATTCTTTAGTGGAATTTCCATAGGGTTTTCAGAATGTTATCACAGGGCTCACAGATCTTCTCAAATGTTTGAGGAAAGACAATCAGCTTTTGGTATTCATTTGCATTTTAGATAAACACTTGTAGTGATTGCTGAACCTGCACTGATTTAAATGTTGATTTCATATTTAAATAATAAGCAAAGAGTTGAGTGATACAGTTTTTGAAGCTGAGCTGGAGCATAGAGTTGAAACAGTCCTTTTTTGGTATTTCTGTACTTCTGCTTTCATTCTTCATTAGTTATAGTACGTGAAGGGGACGGAGATGTGGTTTGGGTGGATTTTCCCTGTAAGTGACTACCTGTTCTTCAAACTTTCAGATCTTAGAAATCTACCTGTTCTTCAAACTTTCAGAAGATCTTAGAAATCAAGTGCAAACATATTTTCCTCTAATTTTGGTGGCTCCCTTTAAAAAAGAGCAATAACAACTGTCAACTTTCTTTGTGTACTGTTTCCTCAATAAACACAAGAGCAGTTCTTAATTTTTACTAGTGTGCATACACAGGTTTTATCTATATGGTGGAGTAATGAGCACTGGTTTCTAAAGCATGCTGTGCAGTGCATTAATAGGTCCCTATACACCTCTACTGATGTGCATCAAACATACCCTATTACACCTGGGAATGTTGTGTGTGCAGTCTAGGGATGTAAAATCCTGTTTAATTGGTTAACTAGTTAAAAGTGATGTTTAACCAGTTAACTAATTAAAGGGGGCATGGGCGAGGGCTGGATCCCTCCCACCCACTGAGGCTAGACTAAAGTGGCCCTCCCCACCACAGGCAGGATCTGCCAGTCCAGCCCTGTCCACCGTGGGCCCAGGCGTGTCACAGACAGGGGCTGCTCCGACTGTCCTGAGTAGCCGCTGCCTGTGACGCGCCCAGGTCCACTACGGACAGGACCCGTTCCGGACAACTAGAGCAGCCCCTGTCTCTGGTGGGACCTCCAGAGAACTGGATGAGTCCCCTGCCTGCAGCAGGCGGGGAGCTGATCCAGCCCCCATCGGTTAATTGGAACCAGTAAGCATTACACATTAAGGATGATGCTTACCAGTTAACAGGCTAATCAGTTAACCTTTCACATCCCGAGTGTGCACCTGCAGGTCTACATGAACCAATTAATATGCACCATGTGAGTGCATTTTAGAAATCACATCCCTGGGGTGCATTATCCCACTGTGTAGACAGAAGCTCCATATCATGTGGTCACTTGTCTTTTGATCAAAAATACTCCTGTGTGGCACTTGATGAGTATCCCAGTCTAAAACTATGGGTCAAATTCTGCTGCCATTTACACAGTAGTGGAGTTGATCCAGAATCATAAGCTGAGGAAAACTGAAGAAGGAAACCTCTGCAAACATCTTTTCACAAGTTCTTTCTCAGTTAGTTTATTAAGGGTAAGGGGAAGGATTTGCTTCTGCCTGAGAAGCTGACAGGCCTCCCCCAAACCTGCTGGATTCTGAGGGATCTAGATGGCTCCTAAGGCCATGTATCTCAACCCTTGATGACTGATCCAGTGAAGTGTGGTTTTGATGGAGCTGCACTACCACTGATTTTTCCTTGTTGGGACTGTCTTTGGGAACCCTGTGGTATTGGAGGGGAGGCCTCCACAGGCACAGTTAATATAGCCTTGGTCTCTATTAACTGGTCTGCTGAAAATCTGCAGAGCCATAGAATCAACAATGTGCAGCCTACCTGGTCCTGCCTCAGCTAATGCAGTTTCTGGATCTGTAGAGTAACTTCCAGCAAGGGAAGATTTGGTGCCACTTAAGGTGACTGAACCTTATGTAGAAGCAGGAGATTTGTGCAGAGTCCCCTCAACTGTCCAAATCTAGAGCCGAAAACAGAATCAGATCGTCTGCACTGTAAGACTTCTTTAAAACTTCAGCCTTTATTGTGTCCCACAAGAACATATCCCTAGTAGGATATCTCTATAGGGGAGCTAGAAAGACAGAGAAATATTTTTCTAGTACTTTCTGTAAAGTCCAGAAGGCACTAAGAAGTGGGAAAAGACCAGCTGTGCTAAAACTTTAAAATGTACAGGTACACATTTTGCCTTTATTAGAAGTTTGTAAACACTACATGGGTAAGCACAATTCTTTAACCAATGCTCATGCTGAATGTTGCACACCTATGGAATCTTAATAGTTTAAAAAAGGGGTGTAAAAATACGAACATGAAGTTGTAGAATACACCACGAGTGAATTAGAAAATCTACTTATAGGACAGCAGAATTGGCAGAAAGCAGCAGTGTATCTGATGATCCTTTCAGTCCCGAGACAAAGCTTGAATGCCATACCCACTATGCTCATGACTTCTGGTAAAATTCCCATTGACGTCAATAGAGCTAGAATTTCACCTTAGGAATTCAGGTGTTATTTTTGCTGATTCAAACCCCAAGTCATTTCTACCTCTCTATATTGTGCCTTAACTGAACCCCTTTCCCCCAGCTCTCTGCCATATATGATAATCTGAGAAATAGCTTAGACTACTACATTGCAAAAGGGCTGAAGAACCCTGCAAAAGGGTTACCTGTGTCAAGAGATGTGACCATGTGTAAGTGTGCTCATTTTAAAGCACACTTTCTTGCTAAGGATTTTGCATTGGGCATTACAAACAAGCTTATTAAGGAGTGACTACTAGATTTAAGAAAAACAATTGCCAAATCTATTGTACTATTTCCCAACCTGCACCTCTAGAAAATATTGTGCCAGTAGCTGGCATAATAACCCCCCCACACACACATTTTTAGAGAATGAAATGATGCAGCTTTTGACATTCTGAATCATTAGTTATTAGTGTTGAGTATTAAAAAGATGTATTTTATTGGTTTTGCTTTATTAGTATACTCTCTAGATGATTTTAAATACATAACAATCCTTGCCTATCATTTGTGGGATCTGCTTCATTTATTTTTCATGTACAGCTAGAGAGCAGAATGCAGAAATGCTAGACTCATAAGAAACATCTATAAAAACTCTTATGAATGAATAGAGCTTTTAAATGATATTGTATAATACAAGGCCAGTTTTATTATTGAAAATAACACACATTTTGCTGTAATCAGATGAGAGGAAATATAGGTTTTCCAATTATGGGACAATCCTCATTTGATGTAAATTGGTATAGCTCCATTGCAGTCAATGAAGCAATACTTATTTACCCCAGCTGAGGATCTGGCCCATCTGAAAAAAGTATTAACATAATCGAAGCTTTTGAGCACATCTTTCTTCTGAAATTCTCTCTGTGCACACGTGCCCTTTAAATATGACATTTGCTGTGGTGGGTTTTTTTTTTTAGCAAGATTATGGTTATTTTAGTGCTGGAGAGTAAAACATAAAAGGGACTATTGGTTGGTTTCTCACTTATCTCAAAGTTCAAATGCTCATATATATATATTATATATTCCTTGCAACTCTCCAGGGTTTCTATTAATTTCAGCTAAAGGAACGATTTCTTGACTTGTTACTATAACTTCTAAAATTGTGACTCAACATTTTCACATTTGGAAGTTTGCAGTTTGGATTTGTTCCATATACAACAATTAGTCTAACTTCTTGTTTCTCAAGGTGATATTTTAAATAAAGTTTGCCAATTAAAAATATAGGAGCAAATGCTATTCATTCTTATTCTGGATTTACACCAGTGTAACTATTGAATTTAGTGGAGTTATATCTTAGTTACCCTGGTGTAAATCTAAACAGAATGTGGCACATTATATAACTTACATAAAATAACCATTGGCTCCGAAGTCTCAAACAAAAAAACTGTTTTAGGTTGAAAACAGCCTAATCTGGGGTGTCATTATTCAGACACAGAGTGAAGTATTTCTCATTCTGAAGCCGTTTTGTGTTTCCCAGATAAGAATCCTCAGATTCTGCCTTGACTTCCTCCACAATAGAAGGATGTTGGTGAGAATGAACAAACAAACATCTTCTCAGCTTGTGTTTCGACTAGCATTGACCATTGAGTTTTCTCCAGGTATGTGAGAAGATTAGGACTGAAACTTCTAATTTTGGCCCGTTCCTCTTAGATCCCAACCAATGAAACATTACATCACACAAAGAGGACAGTGGGGTATATCTTATTCAGCAAATATAAACAAATGAAAGAGATCTTTAATATTAAACTGGTGGTCAGATGCACTCCTATTGCTCAAAGTGTGTCAGAATTTCCATTACAAAGGCCATCCCCGAAGGCATTCATAATTTGCATTAGTTTGTATCACCTACCTTTGATATTGTTCCCGAGACTCAATATCTTATTTCATTGTGATCTTGGTCCGTTGATGTCTCAGATTCTTTTCTGTCCAATTGTCCTTCCCTTAGCTATAATAGTTCAAGGATTAGAGTAAAACAACCTTCCCTCAATTTAACCAGGTATGGGCCTGATCCTGCACCCACAAAAGTCACTAGAAAAACATTAATTGAAGTGTCAATGGGAGCAGAATCAAGACGATTACAAACAGCTACTACCAAAGATGAGCCTTTGGTGCATTGCCATGATAAAGGAACAGTGCAATCACTATCCCTCCTACAGATTCACACCCTACCTCCCTCTTCTGCTTGACAGCATTGCTTCAAAGTCCACACTTGGCTCAGGTTTCTCTCTTGCAGGTCCAGGGGCCCACAATGTATCTGCTCTGCTGTATTTCCTGTGGTTTGTTAAAACACGTATGTGACACTCTATACCTGAGGGGAGTGCCCTGCAACCCCCATATTCCTTTTGTATATAATTGTGATGTTACAGACAAAGCATGCCATGTGAAGTATCAGGGAAAAGGTTATGATCTCCTGAAGGTCATTTTTCTATTTAAATATGCATATCATTAATGCACATGAAGTTATGAGAATGTGTTGAATGGTTGTCACTAAAAATATGCTGTGGGTTTGGGAGGTATCCTGGATAGCTCTACAGAGACAATGACAAAGGAGGTAAGTTAACCAATATCTGGGTAGGTGTCAAAACCACCTTCAACAGCCATTGTCCATCAAGGGAACTACAATTCAATGTCTCACCTGCCTGAGGCCATTCCAGGGAGGCCATACCACCAGCCATACCTCGACTTGTATTCTCAAAATACATGGTCCGTGCTTTGCCTTTCTCCTAGCCCCACCTATGATGCAAGCAACCAAGACACTCAGAAGACTGACAATTCCAAAAGAGGTCTGTTCCAGGTTTAAGGGACAAACTTATATAGTAAGGACTGTAGTATCCATTGGAGTGAGAAAAACTGCTTTATCTCAATGTCACCCACTCTAATCGGGTTGAAAGTTTAGATTTCATGTTTGGATTTTTTTGGTAACTACTCTGACTTTTTGCCTAACACTTATAGACACTTAAAAATCTGTCTTTTGTATTCAATACACTTGTATTGTTTATCTTTAGCAGTAAGTTTGCCTGAAGCATTTGGTAAATTTGCTCAGCTTTCACAAAGGCTGTTCTATATCCACTTTTCCTTAGTGAAGAGGTAAACCACTTAATAAATTACTGCAAGGCAATATATTCCTGAGGTACAAGTCTAGGGGATGCGGGGATTTGGCTGGTGCCTTTCTTAGGGCGATTCATGAGTGGCTCTAGGAGCAATCTAGCTCAGTGTGGGGCTGCACATGCAGTTGTGCTGAGTGATCACATCACCTGAAGGGGTTTGCTGCGGGTCACCAGCAAAGCATTGTGCCAGACAGCTCAGGCTGGAGAGATAAGGGAACATAGCCATCCCACAATTCCAGGCTGCACCCCCACGGATCCTGTCACAACACGCAGTTTCACCTGGAACCTGGTTTTTCTTACATCTCAGAGGTCACTTCACCAGCAACAAGGTGCTTCTAAATAAATTCCTTTGGTAAGAGCTGTCACTCGTTGCAGCAATATGCAAGTGGCCAAACAACACAAATTAGAATTGAATCTATTCCTGTAAATCAGCCAAGTAGTTGTTTGTTTCATTATGTTGTTTATTAGTATACAGATAAATGGATGTCATTAGAGTAACCTTGTTTGAATGTCACTACAGTTACCTGATGCATACTATGGTGTTATCCTAGTTTCCTCCAAAGACCTGTTTAGGGTTCTAGAGAATTAACTGTAGCTGATCTGAAATTATACTTTTTCTTATTTATTGGGTATTTTCTTCCCAGTGGAGTACTGGAGTCAGGCGGGCAATCAGCAGTCAATTTAGTGGATCTTTACTAGATCCTCTGAATCGACCCCTGGAAGATCAATCTCCGCAAAGTCAGTCTCTGGTAAGTGTAGATAAGGTCTAAAAGGTAGATAAGGTCTAATAGGCCCTCTGGGCCCTATTCTAAGGCTAGTGAAGTCAATGGAAGGACTCTCATTGGCTTCAGTGGTCTCTGAATTCTGGTCTTAAGATCTGGAGGGAAGCACATTGGTCTCCGTTTCACTGATTTCAACAGATGCTACATTAAGTCATGTAGATTTGCCTTGCCACTGACTAAGCAATTGTTTTGTTCTGTGGAGGAACCCAGTGTTTTCTTTCCACCTGACTTTCAATATAAACACCACACATCCGGTTTTGGTTGATTTCCTGGCTTCACTTCATGATATTTCCAAGATATTTGCACTTTGAATGTATCTTCCTTCGGCTTGAATGTACTTGATCTCAGCCAAAGTCAGTCCACTGGATCAGTTAAGTTCAGCCAAATGCCCCCACTCTTCTATGTTCCTAATTGTCTCTATATTTTCATTGGTGGCTACTATTTTGAGAGTTCCTAGGTTAACAGACATGTGGTGGGCAACAGAATGCATAACTGAGGGAGATTAAAGCACAATGAATGGAAACAAAAGCTCTGAAAAGCTGGCTCCAATTCCTGGCTAAGTGACTCTAGTGAAAATTTGGTATTCAGTTTAATGGAAATTGTGGGGCATCCCAAAACCACCAAACAGCTCACCACAGCAATCTTGGCTTAGAGAAGAATAGAAGTGGTAGAGCAACACACTGGGTGTGTCTAGACTACATGGCTCCGTCGATGGAGCCATGTAGATGAGTTTACTAGACATAGCAAAAAGAAGCGGCGATTTAAATAATCGCCGCTTCATTTACATCAAAATGGCCGCTGTGCTGTGCCGATCAGCTGATTGTCAACACAGCGCGGTAGTCTAGACGGGGATCAGCCGACCCCAGTACCCTTTGTCGTCAGATCCTGTAAGCCTTGTTGCTATGTCTAGTAAACTCATCTACATGGCTCCGTCGACGGAGCCATGTAGTCTAGACACACCCACTGTGTGCATCATCAGGCTGTGTGGGAAAGCCTTCACGGCACTTTCCCAACAAGTGCCTAGTTCTGATCAAAAGCTCACCCACAAACTGGCACATAATAAATACTCTTCTGGCCAGTCCATCATATCTGAGACCCTGCTGAACTTTATTATGCATATTTCCCCCCCCATCTCTTGCTCTTTATATAGTGAGCCAAATTCAGTCTTGGTGTAAATCACATGAAGTCTATGGAAATGTGCCTGAGATGAATCCGGGCATCAATGGGTAGGATGACACAGGGAAAGCACTAAACATGCGGTGGATGCACTAAAAAGAAGCAGCACACACTACCCCTTGGGACATGTGCTATGGTTTTCATACTTTTAAAAACAAAACAAAACAAACAAACATTTGTCATTCAACTCAGCCCACTTCTTACTCCCACACCAATTCTTTGCTTCAATTCCAGTCTCCCTACTAGGAACGTAAGCAACTAATTAACTAGTCGATTATCCGATAAGCCAAAGCTGACTAGTTGACTAGTCGCTCCCTCCCCCTTGCTGCCTCTATCAGAAAGAGGCAGCAAGGGGAGGAAGATGTAGAGCAGGTGCTAGGGGAAACCAGCTTAAAAGCCAGTTCCTCCAGATCCAGCTCCATGGGAGGGGGCAGGGGCGCAGCGGTGGCATTCCATCTTTGAAATGCACAAGAGTCCACACTGGGGTACATTTCAAAGGCAGAATGCTGCGCAACACTTCCACCTTTGAAATGTAGCAACAGCTGGGTGGGCTCTAGCTACATTTCAAAGCTAAAGCGCTCTTATCAACTAATCAAATAGTCAACGGAAATTCCATCAACTATTCGATTAGTTGATTAATCTAATTTTAACATCCCTAGTCCCTACAGTCCTCTTCACCCTGCCCCTACTCTCCACTTCGTCTCTCCATACAGATACGCAGTTCATCGATGTGATGTTGTATACATTATATGCATAAAAACAGTCAAAGCTGACTTGGCTCGTGCCTTAACACAGGCAACAAGGAAGATGTGGGTCTCTGGGGAGTGTTTGAAGGAGAGGCTAGCAGCATTGCAGACTGGCCCAGGAAGGGCATTCCATAGGCAGCAGTGGCACAGAAGGAAGTGCAGACAGTTGTGGGGGAAACAAACAGAACAAAGCTGGTGGCGTGTTGAGAACGAGGCAATGTGACAAGCGGATAAATAGGAAGGTTACTACGTAATGTGTGATATTTCATGGTATTGAGTTTTTACACTATTTCCTTTTCTATCAGCTGCAGGGTATACCTACACTGAAAAAAGAAAGTGCATTCCTAATTCTGGAAAAACTTAAACAACCAATAGTCTTGCAGTACATTAAAGACTAACAAAACATGCAGATGATATCATGAGCTTTTGTGGGCGCAACCCACTTCTTCAGATGTGCCCACAAAAGCTCATGATACCATCTACATGTTTTGTTCGTTTTTAAGGTGCTGCTAAACTATTCGTTGTTTTTTTAAGTTTTTCCAGTTACAGACTAACTTGGCTACCCCTCTGAAGCGTTTCATAATTCTGGTTAGCTAACTTAGGTTAGAAGCATGGGAGTGCAAGCCTGTAGGGAAGTTAAAAGCAGAACTGCTGTGTCTTCAGTGCTATTTCAACTCAGGTTAGCTAACACTGGCTGATCCAAAAGATATTTTTAAAAATCTATAAAACATGTGTGCAAGTGGCTGAGAACCCATCAACTGTTAGAGTCAGTGGGCCCAGTAAGGAACTTCAAGATTTTGGCAACCTGGACACAGCCAAGGAACCCATCAAGGTTTGGTTTATGGACCCTAGAACACATGGCTACCCAAAAAAGCAGATGACTGCACTAAATACAAGTTCATTTGTTCTGAGTGAAACTGACTCTACATTCAGTGTCCAGTTGTTGACTGTTATTACATGTTTGTACTGCTCTGAGAAACTGAACTGGAAGGAGAGAGAGCCTTTCCTCATACACAGATATCCTGAGAGTTAGGAACAATGAGGAGCAGAAACACAGAGAATACATGCAATAATACAGTCAATCACAAACAAAGATTTATCACTGTTTATACATGGGAAGTGGGGCTTGTGGAAATGCCCAGTATTTGAATTCTCCTGCCTGTTGGTGGGTTAGATTTACAATTCTATGTTCCTATAAAAGCCAGGTGGAAAGTAGTCAGTGTGCTCGCTGTTTCTTTGCTCATCAAGATCATCTCTAAGAGGACACATGTTTTTGTTTACCATGTTCTCATTGTCAATCCCTCTCCACTATTGGTTGTAGAATTCTGAGTTTTACCATACAAAGTTGTCTCCTTTCTTCAGCTCCTTATTTATTTTTGTTATTTTATTTTACAATCTACTCACTTCTTCTATTTACATATTCATTACTGTTTAAAGAGTTTCCATTTTGCATTTGGAAATGTTACTCACAGCTCACTGAGCTCTCAGATTCTTAGATTTAATTAAGAGTCAATGGGACAAGTGAGTTACTAAAGGACTGTAGAAAAACTCTTCAGTAAATGAGATACACGGTGTTTATTCATGCAGCTCCATTATTTTCACTTGAAGCTCATCTATTTTGTAAGAATTTCAGGAGGCAGATAATAGTTACATCCACCATTTCCTTTGGAGATTGACTATCTGCCAATAACTTAATGAAATGGAACTTCCTTTTTAGATTGAAGGCAACTCAGTTTACAATGATGTAGACTCAAAAGACTGAACTGATTTAACTACACTGCAGTGCAATACATATTTCATTTCCAGTTTCTGAGAAGAATTACTTCACTATCAGAGCACAACATTGCATGATTCCAGTAGAGCAGAGCATTTGACCATGTGCTTACCTTTAATTTGACTTTATTAGGAATACTCATTTGCTTAAAGTTTAACACATACTTAAGTGCTCTGATCAGTTGGAGCCAATATCTTTTAATAATTGTTATATTTATCCAGCTTACCACATTAACATCTAATTAAGGCTTAAGACATACTGGGACATAACTGGCCTGAATTTTTGCAGCCCTAAATCTGCATACTTTTCACTCCTATTGAATGGGAATTAAGGGTTCTTAGCACTTTGTGGGAAAGGATCTTGTAAGTGCAAGTGTTTGTCAAATCTAAAATCAAAAGGAATGTTTCCACCAATTTATTAAATTCCAGTGGAACTTTACAGTCTCTTGTAAGTTCATGCACAAGTAAGTTCATTCTTGCAAGTCCTGATCATAGTCTTGAACAAGAAAAGTGAAACTGACTAGAACACAGAAGTGAAATTAGTCACACTATTTAAATTGCCCAAATCACAGTTGGTAGAAGCAGCTTTTTAAATACATGGATAATATTTCAAGTGAACTAGTGAGCCCCCAGAGTTCTGTGCACACTCTGGGAATCTTCACAGTGGGTTTTTTTAATCTTTAAAGATAAGGAAACATTAGCTAAAATTCACCAGAATAAACAAGAAGCTCCTCAACACCTTTCAGACCCACCTTTATTCAAAAAGTCATTCATTGTAAACATTTTATTCACCACTCTCCGGCCCGGCTCTTCAGGATGACTTTCCTTTTTCCCATCCTCTGTCGCAGGGAGTGTAATTAATTGCTGGAACAGATAACTAAGTGATGTGGTATATTCTTCCTCTCTTGACATCTTAAATATAGACTGGGTGACTGTTAAAAAGCAATTTCTTAGTACAACCAGAAGTTATTGACCCGGATGCAGGAATGACCAGGTGAATTATGGCCTTGACAGGCAGTTGGCCTAACAACATCACAATGGTCCTGCTCCCCTTAGAAATCTATGCTCTGATCCTGCATATGCATACACACATGCTTAATTTTACTGCTGTGAGTAGGAACAGTCATGTTAGTAAAGTTAAGCAAGTACATAAGCAGATGAAGCATCAGGGCCTAAAAAAAAATAATCTCTGAAATGAGAAAAGGAGGCATGTAGCTATGTGAAAAATATATTAGATGATAAATAATTTAATTTTAATAAACAGAGATGCCATCATTAACAGGGACAGACTTCTTTCAGCTATAATTTTTAACTTGACAATGTTCCTTTTATATTTTATAGCTGATTCTTCACAAAAAATATTTTAAAGAAATAGTCACACTTATGTTTATAAACAGATACCTTCAGGGTATAAATCTTTAGTCAGACTCTGAACTCAGGTATATTACTATACACTGATGTAAACTGAGTTACGCTGGTGTAAACTGGAAGTAACTAAAACCAAAATCTGGCCTTTGGGGATTAGAATTAGGGGTGGATCCATCAATGAAGGAAAATGAGGGAAAAATACTCCAAATACCAGCCACAATCTGAAATGTGGGAACATTTCAGGATACACATATGTAGCCTGAAAGAGTAGAGGGAAAAGGCTGTAGAGAGCCTGTCTGTGCACAGCTTATTACAGTATACTGTATAAAGGATTTTTCTTAAGTATACTCTGTCATTCTATCTAAAAAGAGTAGTCACCATGGCAACCCCTAAATTACCTGGCACTGCACACCTGACACCAATCTGGCTTAAAAACATCTTTTTAAAGAAACACACTCACAGGATTCTTTAAATGTATATATCTACTATCATGGCTTCACTATAAAATACATGATTTTATATTACAAAGAAAATGTTTCCTTATTGTGAAAATGGAAAATTTTAAAAAATTCATGTTCTCCACAAATAATTTCTGATTTTAGATCCTTTCCCCACTAGCCCTATTAACTCTTTATCAACTGAAAAAGTGAAAAGTGGTTGTGTGAAGAGTAAAAGAGTGATGGCTGCGGTGAATAGCTAGTTTGTAAATGATGCATCTTATTTTCTGTACTATAACTGCTCAGCACTCTGTCTGCTGAAATGTCCACTCACACTTTTTAAGGATAAAATCTAAATATGGCTTTCAACTCCGGATCCTTGAGCTCCTGAAATAGCATGAAGTTTGCATTTAGCTCTGAAAAGGAGTCTTTCCTCCAAATGATTTTTGTCCTTAGAAGCAGTCGACTGTTGCACTAGAAGCATCCAATCTGATACTGTGCTCGGAACATCCTAGAAATTTGCTGACATCTCGCTCCACTTTTCATGACCCAGTTCATTTCCATAGCAGCCTTCAGTTCTTTTCCAGTTGTTCCTGTTTCTTTCCTGTATGTGGTTGCCAAAAGCCTCATCTCCCTTTTGTTCCTAGCAAGGACTGGCAACAAAGGTGAGTGAAAACAATCTACTCTGACCTACATACAGACTAAAGCTACCCACCAAAATTTTCTTCATGGGCTGGGCTGGCTATTTTCTATTTTATTCTTTCCCAAATTATTGTCCCGTTTATTGTTCCAAATAATGCTGTTTAAAAGACTTAGGTTTTCTTTAAAAATAATTATTTCCCTTCAAGCCTGGTTCCATCTTCATCATTATCCACTCCCTCTCTCTCTTGTTGGTTACACAAACGAAATATAGGCTTGTGATGGGGTGTCTGCCACACACTGGCCTAAGAAGCATTAAATCCAGCCCTGGGAGAAGGCTGGGGCTGAGGAACAGCAGCACATAGCAGCCAGTTAGGGCCCTGCTGAGGGCTGTATAAATAAAGGCTCCTGAGAGGACTCACTCACTCAGAAGGTAAGATGTATCTCTTGCTCAAATAGTAATAGAGATGTAGCCGTGTTAGTCTGGTCTTGCTGAAACAAAAGACAGGACTATGCAGCACTTAAAAGACTAACAAGATGGTTTATTAGGTGATGAGCTTTCGTGGGCCAGATCCACTTCCTCAGATCAAATTGTGGAAGAAAATTGGCATGATCATATATACCAAAGGGATACAATCAAAAAAAAGTGAACACATATAAAATTGACAAATCAGATTTTAGAACAGACGGGGGGTGAGGGGGGAGGTAGTGTCTATGAGATAATGATATTAGGGGTGATAATTGGAGAAGCTATCTTTGTAATGGGTAAGATAATTAGCATCTTTGTTAAGGCCCATTCGTAAAGTGTCAAGTTTAAGCATGAATGACAGTTCTGAGGCTTCCCTTTGTAGTCTCGTGTTAAAGTCTCTTTGAAGCAGGATGCATGTAGTAAGGTCATTGAGACAATGCCCAGTCTGGTTGAAATGGCAAGAAACTGTTTTTTCTTTGTGAAACTGTCTGATGTCTGTTTTGTGTCAGACCCATAGTCTCCTATAGACAACCATATAACCTCAGGATGATTCTTACCAACAACCACAGGACATACCACACTAATACCAACCCTGGAACTTTCCCTTGCAACAAATCCCGTTGCCAGCTTTGTCCACATATTTACTCTGCTGACACCATCATTGGACCTAACCATGTCAGTTACAAGATCAAGAACACATATTCCTGTTCATCCAGAAATATAATTTATGCCATCATGTGCCAACAGTGCCCATCTGCTATGTATATTGGACAAACTTCTCAGACACTTCGTCAAAGAATCAATGCACACAAAACAGACATCAGACAGTTTCACAAAGAAAAAACAAACAGTTTCTTGCCATTTCAACCAGACTGGGCATTGTCTCAATGACCTTACTACATGCATCCTGCTTCAAAGAGACTTTAACACCAGACTACAAAGGGAAGCCTCAGAACTGTCATTCATGCTTAAATTTGACACTTTACGAATGGGCCTTAACAAAGATGCTAATTATCTTACCCATTACAAAGATAGCTTCCCCAGTTTTCACCCCTAATATCATTATCTCATAGACACTACCTCCCCCCCTCACTCCCGTCTGACAAATCTGATTTGTCAATTTTATATGTGTTCACTTTTTTTTGATTGTATCCCTTTGCGATTGTATCCCTTTGATTGTATCCTTTGCGAACAGGAACTGCTAACAGGGAGTTTGGAGAGGGAGTTCTCCAGGTAAAAGAGGAGTAAAAACGGGACCCTTGTGGTAAGTGGCTGTCTGGAGTGTGTGTTTGTGTGTGGGGGAGTTATTTGCTGTGTGCTGAGCTTGTGTTTGTCTATTTGGTTGGTTTGTTTGTTTGCTTGAAGGAGCTTCTAAAGGTTTGAAATCTAGAAGCCTCTGTTAATTGGCTGAGCCTCAGTCAGGGGAGGGGCTACCAGAGCTATATAAGCCTGTGACTCAGCGACCAGGGAGCTTGTGAACAGGAACTGCTAACAGGGAGTTTGGAGAGGGAGTTCAGAGGGGGAGGTTAGAGGGCACTAGTGACTTCTGGCCTTCTTTAAAACATAACTCTTATAATAATCTATATTCCAGAAGTTTAAAAAGAATCCCAGTTTATACTTAAACTTATTCATTAGAAAAATGGAGACAGAAGCCCAGCAGCAGAGTGGGAGCTATCCTGTTTATTGCGTCGAGTGTAACATGTATGATTACCTGCCCTGTGGGCGGGTGGCGTATGTGTGCACCCGTTGCAAGGAGCTCCTGACCCTCAGAGACCGAGTTCGGGCTTTGGAGGCCAGGGTGGCTGAACTGGAGGAGCTAAGGGAGGTAGAGATATGTGGATGAGACTTTCCGGGACACTGTAGTACTGTCCCACCTCCAGTCTGAGAGCCCCAGTGCTCTTAAGGAGGATGAAAGTCTCAAGGAACAGAGCATTCAATGGGAGCAGAGGAAACCATCCGTAGTTGGGACCCTCCTCCCAGAGGATGTTGCAGTATCCTCTCGCACTGAGGATACCTCTGAGGGGAGGAATGCCAGTTCGGAAGAGGCAGGTGTTAGTAGTGGGTGATTCGATCGTTGAAACATAGATAGTTGGGTTTGTGATGACCGGAGAACCATATGGTCACTTGCCTGCCTGGTGCGAAGGTTGGGATCTCTCGAGGCATCCAGATAGACTTATGTGTAGTGCTGGGGAGGAGCCGGTGGTCGTGGTACATGTAGGTACCAATGACGTAGGGGAAGGGTAGGAGAAATGTCCTGGAGGCCAAATTTAGGCTTCTAGGAAAGAGAGACTGAAATCCAGGACCTCTATGGTGGCATTCTCGAAATGCTTCCAGTTCCACGCAGGGCCAGGTAGGCAGGCAGAGATTCAGAATCTCAATGCGTGGATGAGACGCATGGTGTAGGGAAGAGGGGTTTGGATTTATTAGGAACTGGGGACACTTTTTGGGAGAGGGGAGCCTATACAGGAAGGATGAGCTCCACCTAAACCAGGGTGGAACCAGACTGCTGGCACTAAACATTAAAAGGCCGCACAGCAGTTTTTAAACTGAGAGATGGGGAAAGCCGATTGGTGTGGAGATGCACGAATCGGAGGGAGACTTCTCTTAGAGGAGAATCCATTTGATAGAGATTCTCTAAGCTGTAGTCAGAAAGAGAAAGGAGGAGGAGAGGGAAACCATAGGGACAAACAACCACGTGCAGACAAACAACCATGTACAAAAGGGAATGCACAACATCAGCAGACAAAAATTTTAAAGAAATTCACTGCTAGAGTCTGACTAATAAGATGGGTGAACTAGAGTACCTAGTATTAAATGAGGAGATTGACATAACAGGCATCACTGAAACCTGGTGGAATGAGGAAAATCTGTAGGACACAATCATACCGGGATATAAAATATATCGAAAGGATAGAGCAGGCCGGGTGGGTGGCGGAGTGGCACTGTATGTGAAAGATAATGTAGAATCAAATGAAATAAAAATATTAAATGAATCAACATGTTCAATAGAATCGCTATGGACAGTAATTCCATGCTCCAAAAATAAGAAATTAGCAGTAGGGATATATTACCGACCACCTGACCAGGACAGGGATACTGACATTGAAATGCTGAGGGAGATTAGAGAGGCTACCAAAATAAAGAACTCTATAATAATGGGGATTTTAATTACCCCCATATTGACTGGATACATGTCACCTCAGGAAGAGAAGCGGAGATAACATTTCTCAATGGCTTAAATGACTGCTTCTTGGAGCAGCTGGTGCAGGAACCCACAAGGAGAGGCAATTCTCGATTTAGTCCTGAGTGGAGCGCAGGATCAGGTCCAGGAAATAACCGTTACAGGACCGCTTGGGAATAGTGACCATAATATAATAACATTCAACATTCCTGTGGTGGGAAGAACACCTCAGCAGACCAGCACCCTGGCATTTAATTTCAAAAGGGAATTACACAAAAATGAGGAGGTTAGTTAAACAGAAATTAAAAGGCACAGTGACTAGAGCCAAATCCCTGCAAGCTGCATGGAAACTTTTAAAGACACCATAATAGAGGCCCAACTTAAATGTATACCCCAAATTAAAAACATAGCAAGAGACCTAAAAGAGTCACGTGGCTTAACCACCATGTAAAAGAAGCAGTGAGAGACAAAAGGCATCTTTTAAGAAGTGGAAGTCCAATCCTAGTGAGATAAATAGAAAGGAACATAAACACTATCAAATCAAGTGTAAAAATGTAATAAGAAAAGCAAAAAAGATTTTGAGGAACAGCTAGCCAAAACTCAAAAGAAATAACAAAATGTTTTTAAGTACATTAGAAGCAGGAAGCCTGCTAAAAACCTGTGGGTCCCTAGGACGATCGAACTATAAAAGGCGCAATCAAGGACGATAAAGCCATTGCGGAGAAACTAAATGATTTCTTTGCTTCAGTCTTCACGGCTGAGGGCGTTGGGAGATTCCCAAATCTGCACCGTCCTTTGCGGGTGATGAATCTGAGGAACTGTCCCGGATTGAAGTGTCATTAGAGGAGGTTTTGGAACAAATAGAAAAACTTAATGTTAACAAATCTCCGGGACCGGATGGCATTCATCCAAGGGTTCTAAAAGAACTCAAATGGGAAATTGCTGAACTATTATCTGTGGTTTGTAACCTATCCCTTAAATCGGCTTCCGTACCTAATGACTGGAAGGTAGCCAACGTGACATCAATATTTAAAAAGGGCTCTAGAGGCGATCCGGGCAATTACAGACCGGTAAGTCTAACTTCAGTACCTGGCAAATTAGTCAAACAATAGTAAAGAATAAAATTGTGAAGCATGTAGAAGAACATAATTTGTTGGACAAAAGTCAACATGGTTTCTGTAAAGGGAAATCCTGTCTTACTAATCTATTAGAGTTCTTTGATAGGGTTAACAAACATGCGGACAAGGGGGATCCAGTAGATATAGTATACTTAGATTTCCAGAAAGCCTTTGACAAGGTCCCTCACCAAAGGCTCTTGTGTAAATTACATGGCCATGGGATAAGAGGGAAGGTCCTTTCTTGGATTGAGAACTGGTTAAAAGACAGGAAACAAAGGGTAGGTGTGGCGGCTTTATGGGTGCGAGCACCGCTCCCCGTCTCCCGGTGGGGAGGGGCTCCGCGAACCCCCCGCCGGTCTTTGCCCGCTATGCGGGTTGGGTGCGATCACCCCTCTGCCCCAAAGGACAGCGGGGGTTCAGCGGACCCGTCCGTGTATTGCCCCCAACGGGGCTAGGGGTTCGGCCTCACTGTAGGCCTTGGGGTCCCGTCCCCGCTTTTGCCTTATCACACACTTGCGCGTCCGTAGGGCATGGTCGTGACCCTAGTCCTTGCGCTGCCCTCGCCACGGAGGGAGCCTTGGTTCCTGGGAGTGCTTGGAGGGGTGGGGGGTGTATACAGCGTGTGGATGTAGGGAGTGGGGAGTGGGGGACCCGGGCCCACCCTCTCCTCCGGGTCCCAGCCCGGGGCCCTAAGTGGAGTTCGGTGCCTACCGGCCGCTCTCCACGGCAGACGGGGCTATGGCCCGCAACTCGTCTGCCCACGGGCACCAGAAAGGCCCTGCCCCGGGCGCCTTCCACTCCCCGCCCGCCGGCGTCCTCAGTGTGGCGTGCAGCGGGTCACTCACCCCGTCGGAGGCGTCTGGTCCGTCCCCACGCAGTCCGCCAGGTGCTACCGCTGTCGCTCCTCGCCGCCCGGGGGGCCGGAGGTCGGTTGCTGCGGGAAGCCAGGGTGGCTGCCTCCTCGCTTCCCCTTGTCGGGCGTCCGCTCGGCTTTCACGCCCCGGGATGACGTCGGGGAAGCCCGCCTCGGCGCCTCCCGCCGCTGCCTTCCGGCGTGCGCTTGGGGATTCCCGCCCTAGCGCGGGCTGCGGTTTCGCGGCAGGACGCCATCCCGGGGCTCGCCCCAGGCCGCTTCCCGCGCTCTTGGCCACGCTGCCCGGCGTCCTGGCTCCGGCGGCATCCAGCCGGCCCCGCTGTTGCCGGCCGCGGCCGCCGCTTCCCGCGCCGGCGGGAGCGAGCCTGCCCCGTCCTCAGTGCGGACCCCGCCGGGTCTGTCACAGTAGGAATAAATGGTAAATTTTCAGAATGGAGAGGGGTAACTAGTGGTGTCCCCCAAGGGTCAGTCCTAGGACCAATCCTGTTCAACTTATTCATAAATGATCTGGAGAAAGGGGTAAGCAGTGAGGTGGTAAAGTTTGCAGATGATACCAAACTGTTTAGGATAGTCAAGACAGAAGCAGACTGTAAGGGACTCCAAGAAGATCTCACCAAACTGAGTGATTGGGCAACAAAATGGCAAATGAAATTTAATGTGGATAAGTGTTAAGTAATGCACATCGGAAAAATAACCCCAACTATACGTACAGTATGATGGGGGCTAATTTGGCTACGACAAATCAGGAAAGAGATCTTGGAGTTATCGTGGACAGTTCTCTGAAAACTTCCACACAGTGTGCAGCGGCGGTCAAAAAGGCAAATAGGATGCTAGGAATTATTAAGAAAGGGATAGAAAATAAGACCCAGAATATCTTACTGCCCCTGTATAAAACTATGGTACGCCCACATCTTGAATACTGTGTACAGATGTGGTCTCCTCACCTCAAAAAAGATATTTTGGCCTTGGAAAGGGTTCAGAAAAGGGCAACTAGAATGATTAGGGTTTGGAACGGGTCCCATATGAGGAGAGGTTAAGCGACTGGGACTTTTCAGTTTAGAAAAGAGGAGACTGAGGGGATATGATAGAGGTGTATAAAATCATGAGTGGTGTGGAGAGGGCCGATAAAGAAAAGTTATTTATTAGTTCCTAAATAGAAGAACTAGAGGACACCAAATGAAATTAATGGGTAGCAGGTTTAAAACTAATAAAAGAAAGTTCTTCTTCACACAGCGTGTAGTCAGCCTGCGTGGAACTGCTTGCCAGAGGAGGCTGTGAAGGCTAGGAATATAACAGAGTTTAAAGAGAAGCTAGATAATTACATGGAGGTTAGGTCCATAAAAGGCTATTAGCCAGGGGATAAAATGGTATCCTTGGCCTCTGTTTGTCAGAGGCTGGAGAGGGATGGCAGGAGACAAATCGCTTGATCATTGTCCTCGGTCCACCCCCTCTGGGGCCCCTGGTGCTGGCCACTGTCGGCAGACAGGATACTGGGCTAGATGGATCTTTGGTCTGACCCGGTACGGCCGTTCTTATGTATCCCTTTGGTATATATGGTCATGCCAATTTTCTTCCACAAGTTGATCTGAGGAAGTGGGTCTGGCCCACGAAAGCTCATCACCTAATAAACCATCTTGTTAGTTTTTAAAGTGCTGCATAGTCCTGTCTTTTGTTTCTTGCTCAAATGTGAATTATGCATTGTAAGTCAGACCTACATAAGGAATAAATGGAGGGATGGAATGACACCACAGATTAAACCTCAGGGGGCTGTCCTGTCTCTGGTCTGCAGGACTTCAGAGGGATAAATAGAAGGCAAAAAGGCCACAATGTTATCCTTCCCTGAGGAAACAAAAAAGACAGTGCTTTTTACATTAATTAAAATTGAATCCTAGCCACATTGGTTAGATGCACTGAGAGTTTGCTTTAGGGGAGAAATTGTTTTACACAAGGATTTTAACTTGTTCAAGTTTAGATTCTAAGAAGTGTGTTATACCTTTTATCTATGTAAACATTTCTATTCCCATTACGTTTATTTGCTATCACTTAAAACTTAGTCTTTGATAATAAACTTATAACTGTTTTAAATGTTCTTATAAACTTTTAAAAGTTCATTATAACACATCTCCAGCCGGTGATGTTACAGAAGACCTGATCCCGAGCTATATCAATTAAACTGTTTCTTATCCTGTTCTCTTGAGGAGAGCAAACCTGCTAACTTTGGAGAGTGCTCAAAAAACTTTGGGGGAGTGCTGAGAAAGTGTTATAGTTACACAACAGAAAAATGACCAAACATGCACAAAGTCATTCCCTACAGTCAGTTATTTAGGATCAGCTGGATGCAAAGAGCCAAATTCCAGTGCTAATAAGAGATTTATTTGGCAATTCTTCCAGCATGATAAACGGCTACTGGAAACAGGACATAGACAAAAGAAACACATTAGTGGGAAACACTGGGAAGTAGGAAGGGAATGGGATAATATTCTGGCATATGTGCACTTTTTTACATCCTGTAAGTATGCCCCAAGAGTTTTCAAAGTTAAGTAATGGTTTGTTTGGAAAAACTGGAATCACAACTGTAAAGTTGTATCCTGTAAAGCTGTAGACTGCTGAGAAACATCCCTCAGACTACTGAAATTAGCTGAATGTAAATAGTTAATATAGACTATATGCTGCTTTGAAACTACAGAAAGATGAGATAATTGTATGTGAACACTTGTATTCTAAGGACAGAAAGTCTACTGTAAACCACTATAATTAGAGAGCACTAAAGCATTCAAGGCATTACATTGCAATACAGATATCCAAGGTTTCACTGAATGGGAGTAAAAACAACAGGCAAATATGTCAGAATATTATGATCAGTTTCCCTCTAGCTTTACAGTAAATTACGATATGCACTTTAGGGGCCCGCTTTTAGGCACAAAGGTCCCATTAACTTTAATAGGGTGGGATCGACTCCGGTATATGCATTAGGAAGAGTTAAAAGTTAGCATTTAAATGTGTTATTTTTTAGACTATGAAAGTTACCTTCATTCCATCGTACTGTTTACAAATGTTCCATATCTAGATATAGTTCTGTAGTAAATAGTATATTGGTTTGGCTGCACATAGGAAGCGAGATAGAATAATAAACACAATATTCTTAATATACTCGTTAGTCAAAGTAACAAATTATTAGATTATTGGAAATTAATTCCCCCTGAATAGGGCCAGATCTACACTAGACCCAGCCGTTTGGCTTACGTTACACAACTCCAGCTACGTAGCAGGAGCTGTCTTACATTAAGCTGAGCTTGGTGGTTTCCCCACAGCAGGAGGCTGACGGGAGCAAATGCTCCCATCAACTTCCCTTATTCCTGGCAAGAGCAGGAGAACCGGATGCTGGCAGGGATGCCCTCTGAGTTCTATTTAGCAAGTCTTAACCAGACTCACTAAATCAAACTCCAGAAGATCAATCACAGCCGTGTCCATCTTCCCATGGAGTGAAGACGTGGCTTAGGAAATGGAATTTTAAAGTCTGAGGGCTTGATTCTGATATTTTTACTCATAGTAAATAGCACTTTCCTTCATGAGAGGCCTCATTGCCTTTGATGGGTATCAGTACCCAGCCCTTAAATTTGTAATTATGAACCTTGTATATTTCTTGTGAGCTTTAGAAGTTGGAGAAAAGGCTGGGTGGGGGAGGTATAAATCAGGTAGGATGACTATAAAGGATGAAGGATAATCTGGTCTCCAGCTCTTTCCTGACACTTAAAAGAGTAGTACAAATAAACAAGACACTCCTGAATTGTTATGGGACAACGTGTACTCAGTGTTGTGAAATGCACACAAATAAAGAGAGTTACTGCCTTGAAAGAGTTTAGTGGTGAATGTCTAATTAATCACATGGTCCAGTGTAGTCTGAAAGATCTTTTAAGCAAACACTGAGAAGGGAATGCAAACAAAATCAATGAATAGAAGTTCATATTATAATGTCAGATTGAAGATCCATTTGTTTTTCATGCTAGTTCTTATATTTAGGGTCAATGTGAAAACAGTGGAGGTCAGAAATCTGATCAATGTATCTGTTTATCTTCTGTCATAGGTCATTATAAATTTCGCTGACAATAAGACTATGAACCCTTTATTTCATACAGCTGCATTTATAATTCCACCTTCACAGAACCTTTGTTAACACAGCAGTCTTGTAATGCATTGTAAGCTGCCCAACGCTTTATTTTTAGGTCACTGTCCACAAAAATGTGGGCAATTACACATGACAATTTGAATTTCTATAAACACGATTTATGGAATCACTAAACTGCATCTATATGTTATCCAGCAGCAACCAGTGAAGTGAAAATCACTGTAATAAATAGATGACTAGCGATTTACTTACACAACAAAACAGGAAAAGAGATTCTAAGGTCAATTCCTTTCTCACACAGCTGTAAAATTATAGTAATTCCATTGAGTCTATTGATGTAAAACAGCATGAGGGCAGAATTAAGCCTGGTTGTATCTAAGGGCACGTCTACACAGCAGCATTAATTTGAAATAATTAAACTTGCATTATAACAAAGTGAGCATCTACATATCGAAATAACAGGCTTCTTATTCCGACTTCTGGAACTCTAATTTTACAAGGAAAAATGCCTATTTTGAAATAGTAATTTCAAAATAGGGTGTGTGTAGACAGTGCAGCTGGGGTTATATCAAAACAAGTGGTCTCTGGGGCTTCTCACAGGTGTCCTGCTGGCCACTTTGTCCACACCCATCAGAACTCTATAGTTCCCCTTAAAGCTGCAGCCCACAGGGGAAAGAGCTTGTGGCACACAGCCGGCCTTGCTATTCCTGTGCCACACAGCAGCGCCCTGCTCTCCCCTACCTCTGCCATGGCAGACCCCAGCACACCATCTGAGGCCTCCACGGCTGCCAGCCCAGCTGCAGCCAGCTCCCAATCCCCTGCCTGGGGCTGAAAGAGAAGGGCACCTTCATGGGCTGATGTGGAGATCCTGGATCTCATTGAGATCTGGAGGGAGCAGTCCAACATCCAGGATCCCTGTGTCAGATGGTGAAATGCCAATGTGTATGGTTGTATGGCCGACAACTTGGTCCAGAGTGGGCACAGCCACACTCTGGACCAGGTGAGAATGAAGGGGAAGGAGCTCCGCCAGGCCTATTCCAAGGCCAGGGAAAGGAATTCCCTGTTGGGAGCGGCACCCCAGACCTGCCACTTCTTCACCCAGCTGGAAGGCATCCTGGGAGGGGGGCAGGTCGCCTCCCCTCCCTTTGTCATCGACTCTGGCCCGGAGACACCGGCCGTCAGACTTCTGGAGGGTGTGGCTGTGGAAGAGGATGATGATTAGGAGGAAGTGGCTAGCGCACACACCATGCCCACTAGGCAGGAACTCACTCTGTCCCTGGAGCCAGTACCCCCCTCCCAGGATGTCCCCCAGAGCTCAGAGTTGCATTACTTTCCCTGGACACACGCAGAGGGCGGCGGGAGGGGCTGTGTACTCCTTGCCCGGCCTTCTTGGTCTGTGGATCGCACAGCAGCCTGTGCACATGGCTGCACATGGAGCACCAGTCCAGAACAAAGACCCGCATTGAGGCAGCTGCTCAGGAACCTTGCGCTCCTGCTCGCAGGAGTTCTGGAGAGGCCTGCCTTACTCCCAACCCAGCGGTGGGACACCTTCTCACCACAAGCCACCACTATGGAGGATGGGGTCACAGACGCACACACAGCAGTGCCGTACACAGCACATGGGCATGCCTACAGGGGCAGCATGCACTCCCAGGCAAGCGTGGTGAGGTGGAGGACACTGGTCTCCAGCCAGAGGAGCCTACAGGAGAGGGAAAGGGAAAACATTGGAGGGGACCCCAGCAGCACCTGCCCTCAATGACCTTCCCCCCCCTCCTCCAGCAGGCAGTGGTACAAGTCCTCTCCCTGTGGGACACCACCACTCTGGACCTGGTGCGTGTGTGTAGCACGGAGGGAAGCTGAGCCACCCCATCACCCCTCTCCTGCCAGCAGCCTCCTGGCCTGGCCAGAACTCTCCCATGCCTGCTTCTCCCTGTGGCAACGGGGTTGCGAGGCTCCCCCAAGGACATCTGTGCCCCTGTGTAAAGGGTCCCCCGTCAGCAGGTGGGGCACCGCTGACCCCCTAGAGTGCTCCCAAATCCATGGGGCACGCCTCAGCTTCAGCCAAGTGACAGTCTATGAGGCTCAGCACGGGGTCAGTGTGGGCAGACGGACAAGGGGTGGATACAAATAGTCAATAGTTCACAATTCAAGGCACAGCCCTGAGTCAGGGTGACAAGTGTTTACCACCAGTTATTCAGCGATTCAAGTTCTGTCTGGGTCCCAGCCAGGCAGGGGGTCGGGTCTCCTTACTCTGGGAGAACTGACAAGCGCAGGGGTTTTGGCCCCACAGGGGGGAACCTGCCACCCAGGAGAAGAGGTGGCAGGGGGGGACATGGGCCCTCCCTACTCCACCGTGTCCTGGCCTAGTGCCCGAACAGTGGCAAGGTGGCAGCCACTAGACCGGCAGGGCTCCAGGCCATAACACACCATCCGGGTCACTGCATCAGGGGGGTCCAAGCCGCACCGTGCTGCCCACCCGACCTCCATTTCTTCAGCCGTCCCAGGGTCGGCTGTCCCTGGGCCACTTTCCAACCCCCATTGCGGGCCTACCCGATTCTGGCGACAGTCCGGTGGATCCTCGGGCGACAGCGGGTCTGGCAGGGTGTCCATGGGCTCCAGTTCAGGCAGGGCTCCAGGTGGGCCAGCCCAGTCGCTGGTGCGCAGCAAGGGTTCCAGCGGGGTCAGCGTGGGTTTGGGCGGCGGCCAGTGTCTCCAGAGTCCAGGCCAGGGCTCCGGAGGGTTGGCAGGGGTCCAGGCGGCCCAACCCAGTCCTCCAGCTGGGGGCAGCGCATCCGAGGCCTTCACTGTGGGAGCCAGGGCCAGGCGTCTGCTCGGCTCGGCTGCTTGGCTCTGACTGAGCCCATGGCTCTTATAGTCCCAGACCCGTCCTCTGACTTCCTGTGGGCGGGGCTAGGTGTGGCTGAACCCTCCCACCAAGAGGTCATAGAGGGCACTTCCTCTTCTTGGTCAGCAGGCGACCATGTTGCTGTCCCAAGCTCATTACACCCTGCAGGAAAGGGCCCGCTGTCCTGAAGCCCTGCCTGAAGTGCTTCCGCGGGGCTTTAAATACAATTGAGGCACCAATGAGGGTGGATGCTCTATTTCGAAATAGCTCAGCACTATTTCAATGGGCATTTGCTATACAGACATGCTATTTCGAAATAAGCTATTTAGGAGTTTTTCTTCTGAAATAGCTTATTTCGAAATAAGCGTGCAGTGTAGACGTACAAAGAGAATTAACCGACAGAATGAAAAGCGGCCCTCTGGGCTTCTCTTCTGGATTCAAATAGCAGCTAAGGATTTCATTTCCTGGGTTCTATCTTAGTGCTAATGCCCAGATATGAGATTTTTCTGTCTCATACAGAATGATGAAACTAGAGATAAAGCTAGGATTCTCTGGCAGATTTTTCTTGGAACTGTCACACATGATGTTGCCGCTGCTTTGGTTTTTTTTCCTAGTTTAAAACCAGCACCCAGAAACATCAAGAATTCTCTAAAGCATGAAGGAAGAGTGGGACATACTCAACCTACTGCTATTGCAAAGTGAGATAACTCAAACTCATATGACTGCATAGACTCAAAAATGAATTAAGGCAAACTGGGTAATGCATTCTTAAAGGGGATCCATTTGGCAGAAGACATGATAGATTGGTAACATCTCGGAAATGCAACACACATCTCCAGTTTGTGTACCAGTGAAGGATTTTTACATAATGTATTAGTTAGCAGATACTTCTAATAGTACAGTAAATTAAAGAAGAATAAGTGATGAAGTAAACATGCTATTCACTTTCCAATTTCAAGACCAATCCATATAATTAATTATAAATTCTCCTCATTCAACCAAGACCTCACAATTCCAATGAGGAGAGGATGTGGACAGCTTAACCTCACCTACCCTGTATTTCTTATTCTACAGAGGTTGTGAAGATGTTAATGGTGTTGCACAGGTAAAATCAACAAAATGAGCCAAATCTTAATGTGGCCATTGAGGTGACAAGCGCATTTCTAAGGGCTTGACACTGCAGAGAACTCACTTGCATATGGTTTATTTTTTCAAATCTGGATTTTTCTGGTATCTATTGAAATAGTTTTGGTTTAATCCAAGTAAAATAAAACTTTCAGTGATTTTTAATGTGCCTGTTGGTGAAGTCTGTCAAAATACAGAAATAATCTTTTGCACAGCCTTCAGAACCAAGGACTCTGATTTATGTATTATGGAGAATTGCCAAAACAAATATCAATACATTTTTCAGACTTTTCTCTATCTCTCTTTAACTAGGGTAGGCTTGTCTTTGCTCGCCATTCCTAAAGCCTGACACTTCAATCAATATAAGTTGCATCACTCAAGGCGAGAAAAAAAATCACTCCCTTTAGCAATGTAGCTTGCATCAACCTAACGTCTCCTATGTTTGTGGGAGGTGCTCTCCTGGGCCATGTCTACACTTCAGAAAAGATTGAACATAAGAACAGCCATAAGAACAGTCCATCTGGCCCAGTATCCTGTCTTCCAACAGTAGCCAATGCCAGATATCCCAGAGGGAATAAAAAGAACAGGATATCATCACATGATCCTTCATCTATCATCCATTTCCAGCCTCTGACAAACAGAGGCAAGGAACACCACTTCTACCCATCCTGGCTAACAGCCATTGATGGACCTAGCCTCCATGAATTTATCTAGTTCTTTTTTGAACGCTGTTAAGGTCCTGGTCTTCATGACATCCTATGGCAAGGAGTTCCACAGGTTGACTGTGTGCTGTGTGAAGAAAAACTTCCTTTTTTTTTTTAAACCTGCTACCTATTAATTTCATCTGGTGACCCCTAGTTCTTACATTATGGGAATAAGCAAATAACTTTTCCTTATACACTTTTCCACACCAGTCATACTTTTATAGACCGCTATCATATCCCCCCATCTCCCTCTCCACCTTACTCTTCTCTTTTCTAAGATGAAAAATCCCAGTCTTTTAAATCTCTCTTCATATGGGACCCTTTAACAACCTTTAATAATTTTTGTTGCTCTTTTCTGAATCTTTTCTAATGCCAATATATCTTTTTTGAGAGGAGACCACCACATCTATACACAATATTCAAGATGTAGGCATGTTATGATTTTATATAGAGGCAATAAGATGTTCTCTCTCTTATTCTCTATATCTTTTTTTATGATTCCTAACATACTGTTTACTTTTTTGACTGCTGCTGCACTTTGAGTGGATGTTTTCAGAGAACTATCCACAAAGCTATCAAAGCTGCTGGAGTTGATCTTCCAGGGTTCAAATTAGCAGGTCTAGTGAAGTCGGGCTGATTTTCCTCATGCTTCTCAGGAAGGTAGAGTGCTGAAGTTGATGGGAGAGCACTCTGCTATCAACTCATCAGGTCCTTGCCAGACCTGCTAAATTGATGCTACTGAATTGATTGCAGTGGTGCCTATTTAGCATGCAGTATAGACAAGCCCTACAATTAAATACAAAAAAAAAGTTACTGACATAATACTGGCATGGGATGTGTACTTCATGCAGGCCTTGAATGGGCTAATGTTAGCTTGAGAGGTCAATTAACATACCAGGCTGTAGACATGTTTAATTAAGTATGAAACCCAGCTAGGCAGGAACAGCCTGATAACTATATAAGGAAGAAATCTGTAGCAGAAAAAGGGGTTAATAATTTTTTCTTCTACAGAAATAATGCCAACAGGCATCTGTGTAACAAAAGCATTGATTCCAGTGCATATCAGAGTTATTCTCTGGAAACTGAGCTGCTGACAAACCAGTAAAACAAGCTTTAAAAAAATGAAGAGGTGGGTATTAAAGATATGTTTACAACAAGAATTTAAAAGTGCAGTCATGGAGGAGCTTGCAAAGGAAAGGCAAGAGCTACGGACTAAGGAAACACAAGGACAAAGATTTTAGGCTGTATGTGCAAAAATCAAAGATAATACTGTACTCCACAGACATGACAGAAAAAGTGAAGTAGTCATTTTTAGAGTGGCAAAAGGTCATTGTGCATCAAAAAGACACAAGGATGGGCTGTGCAATGTGTGCAAATGTAATAGCTGACAGGAAGAACTGAACCTGGGACCACTAGAGCTTAGTGCATGAGCCTCTACCACATGAGCTATAAAGCCAACTATTAGCTACGGCTAAAGAGCAGACATTATTTTCTCTGTAAGTGGTCTCAATGCCACTAGTTGGGACAGTACACTACATCCAGAAGGTGTGTGCTACACAAAACCAAAGAAACTACTGATCATATCCTATGGCACTGTGGACAATATTCTATGGTAAGGCAGTTTCTGTAGGAAAAACAGAGGCAGTTTGGAATCTGATTTTTCCCTAAAGAGGCTAGTGAGAACATCAGGGGGAAAAAAAGCAATCATGAGAAAAAAGAAGCCTGACTGCACTTCCTTAAGAATACTAGAGTGAATGGATACATATAAAAACCAAACAACAACACTGGGCTAAAATGAATGAAGAGAATAGTAGTCAGAGCCTCATATGATGAGTCTGTTATGTCCCACCTCCCACTTCTCCCCCCACCCCCCAAAAAAAATAAACAAAGAGAACAAAACAGGGTTGCAGGGAGAAAGTCTGCAGTCACCTTTTGGGAATACAGGGGGAATGAGGAGGAAACCCAGGAGGAGAGAAAAAGCACTGGAATCCTAGCCAGACTAGAAGGCTGAGCAGAAAAGCTGGACTTCAGGGAAAAGGAACACCCTGGGCAGTGGGCCCAGAAAATAAGACAGGACTGGGTAAGGGCTTTGAAAACAGAGCTAAGCCCTGAAAGAGGGGAAGCTAGGACTGCTGGACTATAGAAGAAGGCTCAGATAAATGGGAAAGGAATAGAGAGGTTTGCAAGAAGGAACTCGTACCCTGGAACTGTTCCTGAAGAGGCAGCTGGGGAGGAGGAGATTCCTAAAGCAGGCCTAGGGGAAGAGAGGTTCCAGAGAAGAAGCCCCTGATGTCAGCAGCTTGGGAAGAGACAGGCATGCAGGGAGGAGGTCTGTCAGAGTGAGGAGGAATTCTGCAGAGCCTGGGCATGGGTTGAGACAGTGCAGAGGACTGATTCTGGGAAAGATAAAAAAAGAGTTTTATGTTCCTTTCAGCTGGGCATTATTACCACAGAAGGGGACTGAACTTTGTGACTTGGCCAGAAGGCCAAGCCACAGGAGTCCCAGCAAGAGGCAGACTTCTCGCTGGAAGCACCAAAGGTGTGGACTCCTTGCTGCATAGCACCCTGCCACAAAGGGGTCCCAGGGATGATGGGTATGCTAGGCGCTAGGCGGGGGGAAGGCATTGTCTTCCCAAAACTCCAGCCTGACTCCACCCAGACTCTGCTTCCAGAACACCTGCTGTAGGTGTACTGGGGCCGAGTGTCGCTGTTGCTGAGCACCCACCCTCCCTGTGCGACAGGGAGGGTGGGGCCATGTGCAGTCCCACCTTCCTGCGACGCTGGGGGGGGGGGAGAGCAGAGCCTGGGCAGAAGGGGCAGGGCTGGGAGCTTGCCTTCCCCAGCCCTATCTTCACTCACCACTCATGGGGCGGGGGGGTGTTCCTATGGTTGGTGAGAGTGCAACCTTACAAACCCAAATGAGAAAAATCCAAAGGATGGCTACTCTGTTCACACAGAACATCATGTAAGCACGCAGCCCTAGGCACAGACCAGGATTCAAGCTGTGCCTCAAAGTCACAATGTGGTTCCTAGTTCCCACTTGCATTGGGGTGGAGTGACGTAATTTCTGCTCACTCCCTGCCCATGCCTAACCATTTCCCATCCTGTAGGCACCTCCCCCGCAGCTCCCATTTGGCTAGAAACAGGAGCAGTATGGGGGAGAAGGGGCAGGGTCACTGACTGCAACCAGGACTACCTGAGTCCTGAGCCCTCCCAGCAGTCCCACCTATATACAACCTCCTACCCTGAACCCTCCTGCATCCCCCTCACCCCAACGTCATGCCCTGAGCCCTCCCACATCCTCAACACTCCAACTTCCTGTCCTGAACTTGTGCATCACAGGACTTCATTTGCTACACCACAAGATCACTTTTAGAAAAAGGCTAATGGAATGAAACTGTACTGTTAACCAAAAAAAGTCAGATTTATTACTCTAATTACATATATTTTACATTCACTGCAAACAAAATGTTCCCCTTCAGTTTTCACTTCGTCTAAGGGGACTGCGATACGACAGTACCAATAAGAAATTTAAGTTACTTTCACCCCGGCAAAGATTCTGTATAAAAAGAAAGCTGCTTCAACATGCATTAAGGACCTGATTCGGCTTCCACTAAAATCAAGGGGAGCCCTTCCACTGACTTCAGTAAGCGCTGGATAGGGCCCTAAGAGGAAATTTATGGAGATGGACTCTCAGCAGTGAAGAATTCTGCCTGTAGTCAGGCAAGTATGACCTTTCAGATGAAGCCTCACCCTTTAATCCTCCCTCAGACAGTCAATTTTAAATCCGAAGGATTTTGGAAAGCCTGCAGCTTTTCTGTATTGTAAACCCACTTTGAGGTTCTTATCTGCCCCATGGATGGAACTTACCAATTTGCACACTTTAACCATTTCCAGAACTGTACAAAGATATGTGCTGTACATCAAACCAGATAAAGATCAAATTTTCTCAACCCATGTCATGCAAAAAATAAAAAAAACCCACAAATTCGATCATGCACATTATCTTCAGCACAATAAACAGAAAAACGGTATTTCCTATGTAGAGTAATGCTTTTAGCAAGTTAAAGTTAGGGGCTGTAGATCTGATTGGTAGGTCAAGCTTATGCACAGACTAGTTAAATAAAACTTGCAGGTCCCCTGTGCAGTTCTTTCCTTTCCCAATAATTTTACAGGCAAGATAAAGCTCAGTGAGACATGCAAGAAATTGCTTTGTGCTTTTATTTCTAGAAATTGTCCCACATAAAAGAAGATTTTGTCAGAGAAGAAAAAATGCATTTTTCTCTTTTCAATCCCTACCGCTAGCACTTCATTTTCAGATAAATTATAGACAACATTTAAAAATCTTGGAAGCCTAGTATTAGCCATCTCAGCAAAGATCTTCAGAAATGACTAGTAATTTGGGGCATTTTCATTTTTAGGTGCTCAGCTGGAGACAGTTGGTTTCTGGGAAGTATTGATCACCCAACTTCTGAAACAATCAGGCTGTATTAAGGAATCTCAGGTAAGACCTCCTTAAAAGTCTTGGCCCTAAGTCCATGTTTAGTTAGCCACAGAGAGGACCGAGCGCTTTGAATGCTCAGCATCTCTGAAAATCAGAACACTTAGCTACATGCCTAATTTTATAGTATCCAGACTTGAGCATTTTGACCAATACTTCTTCTTTCTTCTGATTATCGCATGTGCAATTCTTTGCTAGGATACAGAGATCATGCTTCAACTGTCGTGCTCTGAGTTTTTCTTTAGGACCTGACCAAAACTCACTGCAAATCAACAGATGTCTTTTCACTTACTTCTGTGGGCTTTGGATCAAACTCTTGATCCTCACTCATGTTAGCAGATATTAAAACACCTACAATTCTTTTATCTGTTAACTAGGGTTGCCAGATACTTTCACAAAAAATACCGAACATGGAGGGAAAAAAATTGGTTGAGCAAAAAAAAAATTAAAAATAAAAATGGGGGACCAAACTTGTTGAAAAAAAAAAAAAGCACTGCTCCCCCCAGCAGATACAGCAGGGGAAGAAAAGGTCCCCACCGGCCTTCCATCCGAGAAAAATAGGAAATACCGGACATGTATTTTCTGGGGGTTTTTTTGACTGGAAGAGGCCATAAATACTGGACTGTCTGGACACCTGGCAGCCCTACTGTTAACCGATACCCTGTGTGTATAAACCAAAGTGACGATGTATATATAAAATCTAATGTTCTGTCTCTATCAGACTAACATGCTTTGTTTTAAACTGAGATAGTATATGACCTATTTAACTCCCTTAATCTAGTCCAGGTGCCCACGAAGGAACTTCTGGCAAATAATTCTAGATGTCTATTACTACAGAAGTGTGTTATAATAAACAAGAGTACAGCCGCGCTCCGAGTTACGAACGAGTTACGGACCAACACTTGGTCCGTAACTCGAACTGTTCATAACTCGGATCCCATAGAGTTACATGGCAACCGCGCTGTTCGTAAGTGCGGATCGCCGTTCGTAACTCGGATCTGCATTTACGACCGCTTTGGTCGTAAGTGTGGATGGTCGTAAGTGGAGGTGGCCGTAAGTCGGGGAGCGGCTGTAGGTCATTGATAAGGAGTTCATGTCTAAGGATGTTCTGTTATAAGAGCTCCTTGTTACTGCAGATGTTTTCTGTGATTTATAAAGTAATGATCCACAGAAAGATGTTTTTAACTTGTTAATAATAATAACTGATAATAATTGGATGAGAAAACTCTTGATTTTGTCAGTCATGCAAACTGAGCTAAAAATCAAGTCCATAAATTAAGAAGTATATTGAGAAAACAGAAGATGTGGGATCAACTGTGAGAAAGTAAATTTTTCTTCTGCACAAAGAAATTTCTTTGTTTCACGCCCTGTAAAAGGAAAGTTGTGGGGAGTTTGCAGCTTGCTCACTTCCCTGCCTCTGTTTTCCCAGGAACAGAGGAAGTGAACAAGTTGCCATCTCTTCACTGTTACAAGGTGGCAGTAACATATACTTTCTGTATCCTGTAAAGTGCTGTATAAATCTTTGAATAATCTCCGATTAAAAATTCCAGTGGAGCTGATTAGTTGACATCTCATTGTTTATTATGTATGCCTCCTGGGATGAGGTTTACCTGGGAGGTCGACAAATGCCTTTGATGTCGACCCGCGGAGCGTCCAGACTACCGCACTGAGCCGACAAACAGCTGATCGGCTCAGCGCAGCAGCCATTTAAATTTAAATGAAGCGGCGATTATTTAAATCGCCGCTTCATTTTCCCTATGCTGGGTAGCCTAATCTACATGCCTCTGTCGCCAGAGGCATGTAGTCTAGACGTACCCTATGGGTATTAAATTCAACACTCAACACCTCTTAGACTCCTATTGTATCCACATTTATACCTTATGAAGAGTGACTGAGCCACTACTCACAATCCAGTGCATCCTAGCTCACACCAAATAATACTTCAGCAGTGAGGAGAATATTAGCGATTCTGTTACCTTTACTTCAGGTGTCCTTGCATTTTCCTTTGCCTGGGACCTCTGTCAAAAATGAACACTCTGCAAATCTCCACACCTGCACAGACATATTCTTTGCACTCCATTGCATTCATGATCTACCACACTAAGCATTTCCAACCCCCCCCCCAAATCAATACATAATAAATCACTGCTGCTCCCAATGCAGAAGGTGCTAGGTTGTGCTAACAGAGGTGGCTGTCGGACGCTAATCCTTAAGGCTGTGTCTACACTGGGCCACTTATTCCGGAAAATCAGCTGCTTTTCCGGAATAAGTTGCGAGCTGTCTACACTGGCCCCTTGAATTTCCGGAAAAGCACTGATGATCTACTGTAAGAAATCAGCTGCTTTTCCGGAAAACTATTCTGCTCCCGCCAAGTAAAGTCCTTTTTCCGGAAAACTGTTCGGAAAAGGGCCAGTGTAGACAGCACAGTAGTCTTTTCAAAAAAAAGCCCGATCGCAGAAATGACGATCGGCTTTTCGAAAAGAAAAGCCTACATTGGCACAGATGCTTTCGGAAAAGGGCTTTTCCAGAAAAGCATCCTGCCAATGTAGACGCTCTTTTTCCGGAAATACTTATAACGGAAAACTGTTCTGTTTTAAGCATTTCCGGAAAATCATGCCAGTGTAGACGTAGCCTGACAGTTTATGGATGCCAATGACAAACCCATCCTGGGACTTAAATACTAGGTGAAAATTGAATGAATGTCCCAGCTGTGTTAATTCAAAGCACACTGAGCTACCACCATGTACCAGGAAAAAAAGTCTAATATGTGTCAACAACTGCTGACTATAGCCCTGTGCCATTGCTTTGTACAATATAGATGTTTCACTACATCAGGAGTAACACACCTTGTCTTGGGGGGGTACCTGTGGGGGGAAAGGGATGTTCAGGTTTGGATTCTCTTCTCCCTGGGCTGGGCAGTCTGTGAAGAAAGAACTGGCCTTCTAAAAGATGGAGTACCACACATGCTCCCTTCCCCAAAGGCTCTATGTGCTTCTTTCACAGCATGCCCAGCTCCTGCTGGAATCCCCCCACGTAGCAGAAAAACATCCTTATATGGCCAGCAGAAATCATATGTACCCAAGGTGTTTGAGGTAGGGAAAAGGAGACATTTTAATGGAAAGATAGGAGGCTTCTAGTTAATCACCATCCCACAAATAAAATGCCACCGTTTTCAAATGATAGTTAAACAGGACCTCGTAAATTGTTCAGTTCCTGACCAAAAGGCAGCATTAGAGCATGAAATGGGGTTAGAATGGTTGGAAAAAAAGCTCCATCAGGAAGAGGAATGAAAAAGGACACGTTCCTGTTGAAATAATGTGGGCCCAGTACTCATTACGTTGAGCCCAGCTACTAGGGTGAAATGAAGATTTCACTACATGGTACCCCACCAGAGAAGCAGCAGTCATTAAATGCCTTGTGACTCACTGCTAACCGCAACAGTCTTATAATGTTGCAGGTTGTTTTTCCAATGCACAGCAATGCCAACAGTCGGTTTGTAAGCTGGCTGTATGTAGAGCAAGGTTATACCGAGGGAGCTTAGAAGGCAACCACCTGAAGAAACACCCCTCACTTCCCTGCCTTTGTAGTCATTACTGACACTGGACAGTCAGGAGAGGATGATAACTTATGTCTTAAACTGGACATAAATAAAACAATCAGTGTATGTGCCAGAGCTGAAGTTGACAGTTCCAGTATCCACCCTTCCTTTTAAGAGAATGAATGGAAGAAACATGACATGAAAAGCCCAACATTACATCCATACGCACCCATGCATGCAGCTGTTTGGTGCTATAAGAGTTCAGCTGAAATAGACTGCTGGCATGTGCTGCTGCCTGTCCCTTCAGTGGTGGAGCCACTCAACAGCCAGTACCAAGGTGCAGTGCACCAAGTCCTTGACTCCCTTGTTTTCCCAACACAGAGGCGAGACATGAATGCAGTCTCAGGGCTCTCCTGAGCATCCGGGCTGCTCCTTGCTAGGATCCCCTGAGGTGCCAGCAACCCCAAAGGGAACAGAATAGACAACAGAGAAGTCAGGGCCTTGACTCTAATTGCTCTGCACCAATCAGCTGAATCACGAAAACAGTGTGAACAGTGAGCAGGCTACTCATTCACTCGGAGAACCTCTGGAAGGCATTCTGCTTCCCTCAGGAGCAATCGCTCCTAGGATGCCCATGGGGGAAAAGCAATTCTTCAGGAGAGCCCCCAATTTGTACTTCCATACGAACAAAAAAGTCAGCTCCATCCATATGTGTAATTGGTATCAGTACATGAAAGGATGGACAGGATATGATAAGCCTTATGAGAAGTCACTCAAGTGTTTTACAATCGCAGTCCATAGCCCATGCACTTCCTGCTACATTACCAAATGTGCCACCAGTTTCCATGCTTGAGAGACTTTTGAGATTCCCCTGTTCATTTTCAGACCTTTCCTATTACTTCAGCATTGCTCCTCAAGCACCTCTGCACAAAAACCTTCTGTATTATTTAGTGCAAGTAATTCACTCCAGTCATTCAGGTTCTCTAAACCCCCGTCACAACACATTTTGCTACATTCCTTTTAATATAGCAGATTTTGATTGATGACATGTCATCCTTCATAATTCTCTAGAGAGAACAAAGGAATCCGCACATCTCAGAGCAGAAGATAAGCCATGTTTATGCTAACTAAAACAGGTGGCTGTCTATGCACTCCATCATTTGTGAAGACAAACCTAAGGAAGCCTAATCAATATTTTCTTCTTTTCTTTTCAGTGAGATATGTACTGAATCCATATGATAGGAGATTATTGGTTTACAAAGCTTTTAGATAAGGGCAGACCTAGGATGACTTGGGTGCATATGATTATCAATGACATAGAAAAATTTCATCTGAAATGGGAAGACTTAAGTCACATGGAAGCTGATAAGCAAGCATGGAGGATGTGGGTAGCCCAATGTGCTGAGAAGCACCAGATGGACTAAGGCAGGGGTGGGCAATAATTTTGGAAGGGGGGCCACTTCACAAATTTTGGAAGTGGCCGCGGGTCAACCCGGAAGGTGCAGGGTTGAGAACTACCCTGCTTGGTACAGTGACCTTATTTTCTGAACCACCTGCAGCTAGTAAGAAGAGTTTAATTTAAATTATGAAACAGATGAAGCGTTTTAACTCTCTCATGTTAGTTTATCAAACTTCATTTTAAATAAAGTAAAATATTATGTCCAACACAAAAGGTTCAATGTTTTCTCTATTTAGGGGAAGGGTGGGGAATGGGGTCACTGACCCTCAAAAAAAATCAGTTGGGACCACACAAGTGAGAAGCAAAAAAACTCCTCCGAAACCCCCAATGCTCACTGATGTGGCCCCAACTGAGACACCTCACTCCTCTAGTGCCACAACCTCATGGGGTGAAGGGCAGGGAAGGGGGAAACTGAGGTTCAGGGCTTCCCATAGACCAGATTTACTTTTCTGGGGTTCTGGAGTTATCGATTTTACAGACCTCCTCCTCCTTAGGCTCGGGGGTAGGGACAAAAATGAGGGGTACAGTGCACAAGACAGGGCTGCCAGCAAGTAGGATAGGGACAGGGTGCAGGATCTGGGAGGTAGCTGGGGTGCAGAAGCAGGCTGGGAGTAGGGTTTCTGGCCAGGTGGCGAGAGCAGGAACAAGGGAGGGTGCAGTGTGTGGCCAGGAGAGAGGGTACAAGAACAAGGGAGGGTGTCAGAGCAAGCTGGGGGTACTGGGTCTTGCGGGGGAGGGAAGTGACAGGATTCGGATGCGGGTGGGGAGGTCTGGGCACAAGGGAGAACCTTACCTGGTTTCGTGCTCCCTTGCAGCAATGGCTGCAGCCATGCTGTCCCGGCCACCAAGGAGAGAGGCACTGCTTTCTGCGGTCCCGGAGGCCAGAGATACCGCTGCTGCGGCCACGCAATCTAGGGCTGGCCCCGAGGCATTGCGGCCACAAGCCACCCCAGAGGCGCCACTGCCACAGCCACGCAGCCAGACCCAAGGCACCATGGCCACAGGACACTCTGGAAGTGCCGTGGCCTGGGGCTGGCCCCAGAGGTGTCACTGCCGTGGCTACGTGGCTTGGGGCAGGCACCACAGCCACAGGCTGCCCTGGAGACGCCGTGGCCAGAGGCTGCCCAGGAGGCACCGCAGTCACAAAGCCCTGGGCCAATCCGAAGGCACCACAGCCTGGGGCCAGCCCCGGAGATACCGCTCCCGCAACCAGGAAGCCAGGGGCCAGCCCCATAGGTGCTGCTACTGCGGCCAGGCGGTCCGGGGCCGGCCCCGGAGGCACTGTGGCAGTGGCGCCTCCAGCCTCTGGGGCCAGCCCCAGACTGTGTGGCGGCGGAAGCGGCGCCTCCTGGGCCAGTCCCAGGCCACCTGGCTGCTGTAGCGGCGCCTCCGGGCCAGCCCTGTTGAGGAGCCTAAGCCCAACGCTGCCGCCTCTCCAGCGACAGCACTGAGCTCCTTCTCTCCCCATGCTCTCCAGTGGGTCCTGTAATTAGGGGGCGGGGCTGTAACTGCCTTGCAGACCGGAACCAAGCCCAAGGCAGGCCGAATCCGGCCCGCTGAGTGGCTTTTGCCCACCCCTGGACTAAGGTCTAAGGAAAAACTTAAAAAACAACAAATAGTCTAGTAGCACCTTAAAAACTAACAAAACATGTTAATGGTATCATGAGCTTTTGTGCGCACAACCCACTTCTTCAGGTCTAAGGTAAATTAATATAATTATCATGAAACTTGACAGATGTACATTACTGGAACAAAGTCCTTCCACATATGGTATGGGAATAGCATAGGAAACAGTGATGGAAGCTTACTATACTTTCTCTCTCTCTCTCTCTTTCTCTGTTGATATATATATACGCAATTAAAAATAGCAGAAATAATTAATTTTTTTAACCTTGATCAGAAAAAAAAAAAAAATCAGCTAAGGCCTGAGACAGACTTTGCCTGAAATAAGAAATAGTATGAGAAGTTGTGATTTGTCACAACTTCTCTTAGGGTACGTCTACACTGCGGGCTAAAGTCAAGTTAAGATATGCAACTTCAGCTAAGTTAACTGCGTAGCTGAAGTCAAAATAGCTTAACTCGGCTTTTGGCACTGTCTACACAGAAGAAAGTCGAAGGAAGAACATTTTTCCTCCAACTTCCCTTACTTCTTGTGAAATGAGGGTTACAAGACTCAGAGTATGAAGCCCGTTATAGCAAAATTATTTTGAAGTAATGGGCTTGCTGTGTGACACGCCCTCTGTTATTTCGAAATAGCATGAATTATTTCAATGTAAGTGTGCAGAGTAGACATAGCCTAAGTGCATTAAGGTTGGCATGTTTTATTGTGTTTTGCTTAGTAACTTGCTTTGATCGGTCTGTCATCACTTGCAATAAATATAAAAGTAAAATTTAAGTTAATAAGATCACTTTTGTTTATTATCAAAGCCAGTGCAAATAACTGTTACCTGGTGGGGGAACAACAGAGAGATGCACAGCTCTTTCATGGATAAAGGGAGTGAACTTTATCAACTTGCCCCATGTAAAACTTTCATACAGAGTAAGATAGATTTATTTGGGGTTTTGATTGCACTGGGGCTGTGCATTAGGATTCTGACTAATGTCCCAGTAAAACAAGTATTTCCAGAGCTGAGCTGTTTTCAGTGTCCATGTTGCTCTACTGTGGGTTGTAACCCCAACTCTGTGCCTTTGCTGGGGAAGACCAGAGGCTCTCCCTTAGCAGGACAGGGCGATGGGGTGCCCCAGAGCGCAGGGAGGCAGGCTCAGTAGTGTGATCAGCCCATCAGGTGGCAGTCTCAAGGGGATGTCTGTGACCCAATCTGGCACAATTGGATCAATACAAAATAAAACATTTAATTGAATATGCTCTATGACAACCTCACACTGACCCTGTAGGGTTGAATGCAGGACAGATGTGCCAATTAACTCAAGGTGACTGATTAAGGAAGTTCAGCTAGGCAGGAAAAGGTGGGACCTGTAAAGCCCAGAAGCTGAAAAGAGAAGGGGGTCAGTTAGAAAAAGGCAAACATTTTTCAGGATAAAGAGGAATGAGTGGAGACTGCAGATGTTAGTTACTCCCTGAGAAGAGAGAGGAGGCTTTTGGGAACTGATAGGCTTAGGAAGAGAAGGGGAACTAGCAGTAGGAAGAAGCCCAGAGATAGAACAATGAGGCTAGAGAAAGAAGGCCCATATTGCTGAGCTGAGGGTCCTTGGGCTGGAATCTGGAGATGAGGGTGGCCCCAGGCTTCCTTACAAACCACTGGGCAAGTTGTACAGAGGCAGTGAGCAGGAAGACTTCCTACAATTATTGAGGAGCTAAACCTTCCCCAGGATGGGGAGACATGACAGCGATGCAGCTGGGGGGGGGCTAAGCCATGAAGAAGATACTGAAGAAGATCCACAGCTTCAGGAACCATGTAAGTAGCTGCAGGTGGATGGCGTGATGGTATGCCAACCATGGACCAGAAGTGTTAGCCTTGAGCTAATCCAGAACACCAGGAAAAGGCACCAGTCTGGCAGTGATTGGCGCATCTTGTGACACTGTCTCTAAGGCCGTGTCTATACTACAGATAAGATTGAAGCAGCTGCAGTCAATCTTCCGGGGTTCAAATTAGCGGGCCTAGTGAAGACATGTTAATTTGACCTGGGAGGACGTTCCCACCAATGCCGGTAGTCCTGCTTCCACGAGAAGTAAAGGAAGTCGAAGGGAGAGTGTGCTCCCTTCGATGTCCTGCAGTGTGGACAGTGCCAACATTAAAGTTAAGATACTTCGATTTAAGCTACACAATTAATGTAGCTTGAGATGCGTATCTTTATTCCAATTTATCCCCTAGTGTACACCAGGCCTAAGAAAGGGCTTAATTAGAAGTAGCTAACTTTTTTGCTCTGTCTTGTATAAAGGACAGTTTACACTTTGTTCTATACAATTCATATCTATTAATGACTTAATTTGTCCTCCCCCAGAATTGCTGAGCTCTGTACCTTAAGTGGAGGATGTGAGTGATCAGTATCTCTGTATATATAAAGTCTGTCCCTATTTATCATATAAATAGATCCCTGCAAATCCATGGATATCTGCTTTTTATCCACAGGTATCCACTTCTGCAGGTGTTAATGCAGATACCTATGGCTCATTTTTGCTGATACAGATGCAGATACAAATTTTTGTACCTAGAACCCTGCAAATGTATGGATATCTGCAGCTTGTTTTTGTAGATATGGATGTGGATACGGATACAAATTTTGTATCTGTGCAGGGCTCTATGTACAGTAAAACTCCAACAGTCCGGCATCCAATAGTCCGGCACTCCTGATAGTCCGGCATCAAAATGGCAAGAGCCTAGTGAGTGAGCTTCGGCAAAAAATGAGTCACAAGGTAACAGCGCAGCTGAACTGAGCAAAAGGGTAAAAAGGCTTAAAAAACTAAAACATTACAGTATACTGTATACAGTATGTACAATAAAAAGGGTTAAGAACACTTTATATACAGTATATAATGTATACAGTATATATATAACCTGCTTATAGTACCTCCTGATAGTCCGGCATATTTGATAATCCGGCACCACCTAAATCCCATAGGTTCCGGATTATCGGAAGTCTACTGTAAAAAGTACTGATCTAAGCTAGTGCAGGAACCAAATGGTAAACTTTTAATTGCAGCTGGGTCAGGAAAGTCTCCTTTTCTACAGCTACAGTCTCACCATCTTTATTTATTTATTTATTTAACAAATTATCTTAATGAGAAAAGATAAGTAAAGCAATGAGGTCAGTCAGCATTAGCTAGATTAGAGCCTGATGAGTATAACGTATGAATTATGTTCTTAGCTGAATAATGGCCTCTGTATACTTCCTCACTCAGCTGAATCATCTGTGAATCATCTGAATCATCAGTACAGAGTAGAAAGGTGTTACATGATCCTTTTAACATCTGAAGCAATGGTCTTGCTTTCTTGTTTTTTAGACACAGATGTATTTGTTACACACGCATGCTCTGTGTGTGTGTGAGAGAGAGAGAGAGAGAGAGAGATTTTCATGGTTTTGTTTAAAGACCTGAAAGGCTGAGAATTCTATTCATGTCTCACCCCATTGAGATTAGCTATTGCAGCTCTCGAAATCGTATTTTGACCTGACTTGTGCTTCGGAGGCCTGTTTCAAAGCCCATTGAAGTCAATAAAAGACTCCCATTGACTTCAATGGGTGTTGGAACAGGTTTGTGAGAGCAGGTAGGACAGCAAAGGGAATATATCTCCCAAAGAGCACCTGTGACCATGCCTCTTGCATCTGATCTTTCAGTTCTCCTCAGGTTCATGCTATGTCAGCTTCCTCACAATGTCCTGACCTTTGGTCAACTGGCCAAACTGTAACTTTGCTCCTGCTCTGTTAATGTCAGAAGTCAAGCAGGGTGCTTCTGTGGGATGCCTACTAGTGGTTGTCCTCAGGGGAAGAGAGTATGCAGCCTGTTCCAATTACCCTTAAAGAAAAGCAAAATGTATTTGTCTTAGTGTAGACTTCAAAGGGGAAAAGCTATCCAGTAAACACATCTCATCAGATATGCTAAAAATAGGACAGAGTCTTTCTTACAAAGTAGAGAGTGACTCTTTAGAGCATGGGTTCCCAAACTGGGAGGCGTGCCCACCTAGAGAGGGGGCATGAAGAAATTCCAGGGGGGGGTGTGCGAGGTGACCCAGACCCCCCCCCTTTAATCCCCTCCTAAGTTTTGCTGCTATTTTTTTCAGTCCTCTTTTTTTTTTTTTTTTGCTCAACAAGTTTTGCTGCTGGGGGGGGGGAGGGGAAATGAGGATTTCTCAAAAATCAAAAAAGGGGGCATGATGCTGAAAAGTTTGGGAACCCCTGCTTTAGAGCATTGGAAAGTAAAGTTCCTCACCTGACGACTACTGAGCCTTCTCCCAGCTTCTCAACTCATCATCTCTCATACCAGTCCCCTTACTGAGATCTATCTTCCCATCCTCCTCCTTTCCTTTAATCTCTAAAAAGCACTGTCCAATCTACATACCTTTTATAAGTGAGGCTTCTAGTGTCTACTGAAGTCCTACACCGTAATGCTATAACATAGGCCTGTCTTTTTTCTCATACTGTTTTTTTATCTTATTTCTGCCCCGGTTAGTGTCTTGCTTGCATTCTGAATTACATTTCCTAAAAAGGGTTACTCCTTTTCCAACTAAGCCATATAATTGAACAGCAGGTTCATGTAACATTCTATTAGTCTCTTTTTGAAAGAATGTTCCATTAACATGCCAGTGGAATTTATTCTAGTTTTAAGATTGTTGTGTACTGTAATATATAAATATATAATATGTATTGTAATATATAAAACTATATTCATTTCTTGTAAATGAAGTTTATCTTGTAAATACTGAACAAGTCACCGTGGACACCCTAGATCACAGTTTTTAGTGGACAACAACATACTAACCATCTAGCTGCTATTTTGAAAATATATTCAAGTATACAATGGCAAAAATGAATAATGGATGTAATTATCCTTGTGATTTTAGGCCAGAACTAAAATGGCACAAAAGGACATGACTTGGTCCACATAATTTTAAAAAATGGCCCTTGAATCTGTTTTCCTCATTTATAAAATGGAGTTTGCCATGCTTACTTTCCTCCTTCACAAAAGGGTTATGAAGATTAATGGGTTAAAATGAGCAGGGGAGTCACTGCTTGCACGGGCCCCTGGGCAAGCTCCGGGCTCCTGGAGGGGGGGGGCCCCCTCAGGTAAAAGAGGCGGGGCTGAGGCAGCCAGCCCTTCATGCCACCCAGAGTATAGTGCATCCTCTCCCCAACTCTCAAAGCCACACGGAGTGAGCAGCATGGCACTCCAGTGGCAATTTAAAGGGCCCAGGGCTCTAGCTGCTGCCGGAGTAGCAGCAGCAGCAGCAGCAGCAGCAGCTGCAGCAACTGGAAGCCCCGGGCTCCTTTCAGTTGCCAGACCCTGGGGCAACTGCCCTCTTTGTCCCTGTCGGCAGGCCTGTAAACAGTAAAGCTCTTCGAAGACTTAATAACATTATTTAAGTGTGAAGAATTGTTATTAAATATAAACTAAGGACCATCCACTGGCTTCAAACTATGCATAAATCTCCCTTCAACACTAATGGAAGTTATATTCTGAGATCATAGCATTTAGGGACACTTCAAATATATAATGGCATAATAGATCTTAATAAATAAAGTTTTAAAAGTACATTTAAAAATTTTAAAGAGCATCCATTGGGCATTGCCAAGCAAGGCCCCGATCCTGCAAATTCTTCTACGTTGTTGACCTTCTCTGCTTGTTCAGAGTAATTGGCATGATTGGGGCATAAGTGCTTGATCCTTCTGTGCTGTGAGTGCCCTCAAATGCCATTCACTTAACTGGGACTGGAGATTGTTCAGTGCCGTACCAGAGGCACTCAGTACTTCACAAAGTGGGCCTCTAAGGAAACACTCGGGCCATGTTTACACTAGGAGATTATTTCAAATTTACTAAATTCAACTTCTGGGCACCTGATTTCACAAATTTGAAGTTCCGCATCCTCACTATGGGGAAGAATCGAATGCAGTCCAAGGCAGGCTCTGTTAATATGGATGCGCTACCTTAGACTCAGAGCCACAGAAAGCACTCTGGGGAGCTGCAGGATGCCTCCCAGAGGCCAATTAGTTTGAATTAGTGGCACCAGAGCATCCTCACTAACGTTATTTTGGAATTACAAGTTCAGTAATAGCATTACAGGTCATGAAAAGCAGGACTACAGAATCTAAATTCTGCAGCCTCTTATTCCAGAATAACGGGTTTGGTAGTGTGGACATATCGCTTACAAATTCAACCTTGGGGGGCTAATTTTGGACTAAGGTCCTAGTGTAGACCAGGTCTCAGAGAGAACATCAGTTAGGATTGATTCCCTCCTCCCCCTTGGAATTGAATTTGATTATGAAAAGCAAAATTAGTGGATGAGTCTGTTCAACCAATTTCTATATTGTATTGATTTATCATTTATGGAACCATTACTCTTCAGTTTTTTTCCAGTGGTAAGTACCACAAATATTGTAATGAAGAAATTGTTTGTAACTGAATATTTTTTTAAAAACCTCGCAGTTTTAAAACAAAGTATTAACAAAAAACTGAGTCAGTCACCTGATTTGATCTGCCTAAAACAGTACATGCTTCTAAAAATGATAAGCAAACATAATTATGGAAATGTAGTAATATATTCTAAGTGGAACTCCTAATGTAAGTAATTCAGTATCTACTGAACTGATGAACTAATTGGTCAACAGGCCAGTCATTGTAAAAGCAACTAATTTCTAATTCACAAAGCAAGAAGTCATTTTGGAAGTCATGCTGGCAACTGGTGAACCAAAACTTTTAAAGAAAATCGCACTGATTTGTCCCGCCATCTATTTTGAAAGTTCACATGGACTGACACATCCTTTTTAAAGTTGTTATCTGTTACATAAAGTGGTTGATACCTCAGTGAATTTAAAATAGCCCATACCTTAAGTTGTGATAAAATCTAAAAGTTAGTCAATACCTCAGAATTTGAGGATTTCTTCACTAGAGGGATTTGAATAAGAAAAAAATGAAGCTTATACAAAAAATTCTTATGGAGACTATTTAAAATGCTTAATGTGGTGATCTTTTATTTATTGTTCCAGAAGAGAAAATGAGCATTTAAAAAATGTATCAATTTAGATTTTGGTTTTGAATCCCTGTTTTTTAAATTTAGGTTTCTTTTTATCTTAAACAACAATATTTAGGAAAGATTGTTTTAAAAGTTCAATTTCTAGCTCATGTCTAATCCAACTATATGGATTTCTACTGGCAGGGCTTGACAAACCCCAGCGAGAGCCACTCGCCAGCCCCGCACTGCGCATGCGCCAGACCGGCACTGCGCATGCGCGAAGCGCCGGTGAATGGGGCGCTCAGAGCGACCAGCTGAAATCTACTCGCCACGGGCGAGTAGATTCAGCGGTTTGTCAAGCCCCGTCTACTGGTGTGGGTGGAAAAGAAGAAATCTAGTTTTTGTAACTCATAACTCTCCAAGACTCTAAGAGCATGTCTAGACTACATTTTACTTTCGAAAGAAGATATGCAAATTCAGCAGGAATTTGCATATCTTCTTCTGATCACTTTTTCGAAAGTTTTTTTTTCGCAAAAGCAAGCAGTCTAGACGCAGTTCTTTCAAAAAAACACTTTTTTCGAAAGAACCTGTAAATCTCATTTTTTGAGGAAGAAGGTTCTTTCGAAAAATGGGTTTTTTTTCGAAAGAACGTCTAGACTGTTTGCTTTTTTGAAAAAAACTCTTTCGAAAAAGTGATCGGAAGAAGATATGTAAATTCCTGCCGAATTTGCATATCTACTTTCGAAAGTAAAACATAGTCTAGACGTGCCCTAAGAATGACATAGTGAAAAAAAGGATTACCATAGAGGGTGTAGCTTATAATCGATACTTTTCTGTAGCATGTATGATCTGTTATATCAATCAATTATTTCTGTTGTCAATAATTTATATAATATTACAAGACTTACCTGGCGTTTCTCAGGTCCAACTCAATCAATTTTTGCTTTTCTTCGTTTAAATCATTGCTCTGGGGTGGGGCTGGGGATCAGGGGTTCAGTATGCAGGCTGCCCCAGGAAGAGAGGATACTCCAGCCCTCTCTCACTGCAGCAGGTTGGGACCAGGTGAGAAACGCCTCTCCAGGGATGCTGCAGCTCCAGCAGGCACAGCCAGGGGCAGGGAGCATGTCACCCACCTGGGGCAGGTCTTGGTTCATATGCCCCCTGTATTCCTCAGCCAGAGTGAGGAATGCAGCACACTGTGCACCTTGCCCTCCCTCGCTTCTGAAGGGGAATGTTGCTACACAAATCGGGGTGGGGGAGCTTCAGCCCCCCTCAACCTTCCTAATGGGCACTGGGGGAGGGTAGAGGTTCAGCGCTATAGCAGTCCCAGATGGGGGTGGAGGCATGCCCTATTCTGTCTCTTTTCTGTATGGTTTTATGAGAAATAATCCCATTCCAGGTATATCCCATCAAACCCTAACTGTGCTTTAAGTTATGATAAGAGAAAGCTGCATGCCAAACTTGGTAGTCCTAGCCCTTAATATTTAGGAGGAGCTCTTGAACAAACAGACTGACTCAGAGGGACAAACTCTCTCAAATATATAGTAGAATACCGGTGGACCTGATGATTTGATAAATAAATGATAGACAGTTGCTTAACCGTGCACATAAAAAGTCAGACAGTTTTGAAATTTAGGCTGAGAAAACAAGGAGACCACCTGAGGTGAGACGTAAATGGCCTTTGCAACTAAACTCTTCCCGAAAAGGAGATGTTGGTCAGGCACAAGGTAACAGTGGCAATTCATAGGGGCTAAAGAGCTCTTTGATATGAGTAAATATTTATATGCTTGTTACATCCCAAAGTGCAACTAGGAGAATTTGTGTCAGTATTTAATATATAAGGGTGTTTATTGGAGGTCTGTCCTGTTAGAAGAGAGAGACTGAACACGGGAAAGAGATGCTACAACCTGTTCTACCAGCATGTCATTGGAAAGGAAAAGGCAGACGATGCAAAGTTCTTAAGGCTTTAAATCCTACTTGAGTAATGGAATGTAACCAGAATATATGGCCTGGCTAGTTAGGCTGTGACTCCGTCTCCATATTATTAGGTTTTATTCTGATTCACTTTTGTGAATTATTATCCGTGTCAAATAAACTTTGCTGCATTTCAGTCTATTGGCAGTGGTAACTGTTGCCTTAGTGAAGGCAAAAATGGCTAATTTTTAATTTGAGAAACTCCAGTCCCTGATCCTCAGTGGGATCACTTGGTCCTTCCCAAAATGGTGAGAAAGGTGTTAACAGTCATTATGGGTAACAGAGGAAGACTGATAACATTGAATTGAAATAGCTTTTTTACATTTCTGTTGAGGAAATATCAGTCTGTGTGGGTCAGGGGCTAAAAAGGGTGATCAACGGTATCTTATAACTAGCTACAGCTGAGAGGCATGGATATTGCTAGGGTCTGTATCCCTGGTTAAGAATTAAGCTAGGAAATCTTTAGTAAAAGGCAAAAGATTTATACGATCTGAAGAGTGGTGAGGTCTGATATCTATGCACTGGTTGCTAACACTCATAAGACATATAGACCTTGTCTACATTGGCACCCTTTTCCGGAAAAGGGATGCTAATGAGACAAGTCGGAATTGCAAATGCTGGGATTTAAATTTTCCTCACATATTTAGATGAACATGCCGCTTTTTCGCTCGGGGCTTTGACGAAAGCGCCAGTTTAGACGCTCTTGCGGAAAATAAAGCCTTTTCGAAGATCCTTATTCCTGATTAAGAGGAATAAGGATCTTCCGAAAAGGCTTTATTTTCCGCAAGAGCCGCGTTTAGACTGGCGCTTTTTCCGTCAAAGCCCCGAGCTGGAAAAAAAGTGGCAGTTATATTCATGCAAATGCCGCGGGGAAAATTTAAATCCCCGCGGCATTTGCAATTCTGACTTGTCTCATTAGCATCCCTTTTCCGGAAAAGGGTGCCAATGTAGAAACAGCCATATAGAATATGACCTTCCAAAAAGGGTGCATGATTTTACTTAGGATAGAGGTGGGTGACATTTTTCTGCTGAAACTTTTTTTTTTTGAAAAGTAAAGTATCAGAGAAACTCAGTTTTTTCTCAAATTCCTCTTGGTTTTCCCAATTTTTTTTCCAACACACACACACACACACACACACACACACACACACACACACACACACACACACACACACACACACACACACACACACACACAAAATCCTAAAAAGTCAAAACATTTTGTTGTGACATTTAAAAAAAAAAAAGGTCTCAAATTTTTTACTTGAAACAACTTGATTGCACTCCCTGTTCTATATACGTGAGGAACACATTTTTGTATATTCTCTCCTGGAAGTCAGTTCTTATGGAAAAAACACAGGAGCCTCAGGACCCAGCCAAGATGAACTCAAGCACCGTAACTGCTTGCAAATGGAAGCTGTAGAATGAAAAGCTATACGGTTACGTGATGATTTTTTTTTAAATTACATGTCAGCAGAAGATTGTATTTGAGCAGACAATTTCCTATAACTGCTTTAGATTTATAGTTCCACATAGAAGGGCTACACTGTGTTGTTAGTTTTTAATGTTTGCCACAAAAATATGACAGCTAAAATGATAGCATTTAGAAAAAAATGTTTAACTGCAGTCAGCATTTAGTATATAGTCACAGAGAATCTAATTTAAATGTTTAAACTGTGAACAAAGTATCTGAACAAAATATCACCATATCTGTTGCCACAGCTTTCTGGAGGAAATGGATTCCTTTTCTACAAATTAGAGAAACATGAAACAGAGGGAGGAGATAAAAATGACTAAAATTGCTTTTCAGATCATGCTGCAATTGGTAACTAAATTAGACTTTTTTTTTTAAAATGACTATCTCCTCCAGGGAATTTGGGCTGTGGCATTTTCATATGAATAGTTTTCCCCCCCTGTAGATTATATTATACTAGGAAAGCAATCAGTAAGTGGGCGGAGTACATCTTAATGGAGCACATCGTTGACTTGACAGGTGAACAAAAGTTATACAGGCAACAAGATTTGCAGAAGCCATTAAAAGGCTTGAGCACTTGTTTTGTGCCATCAACCCTTGTGGCTGTGGATGATGCCTGACAGCAGGGTTTGTTATACAGGGTGGAGAACTGAAGCAAAATGGACTTATCTTTGAATGCAAATAATTATGGACACATTGAAGAGTGGATATAACAGGACCTCGCTGAAGTAAAAACAAGTTAGTCATATCAGGGGACTGTCAGCATGTTCATTCACCAGAGTAAAATCTGGCCCAGAGCATTACGGAAAGCTGTATTTATAGTAATTTTAAAATCATCATTGCAAACAGTGACTATAACAGTGTAGCCTTGGAAGTTCTCAGCCATTTCATAGTGTGGACCTAATCTTCTTAGACAGTTTGCCCCATGGCCAATCCCCATTGTGATGGTGTTGCAAAGTTCCTCTCCCAATAATGGTCATGCAATTTTTAGGTAGCAACTACAATAGGTGCTTACATGGGAAAGAATTTATGTATTTTAATGATCCTGAATAATCCAATAAATCTTCAGTGCCTTTTGAAAAAAGTTAATCACACCATCTCTTTTTTTTCCTTAATTTAATTTTCCAACGTGTCTGTTCTATCAGGTAGGCTCCTCCACTCCCCTTTGCCTGACTGGTCTCTTCTTCTCCTACTGCTTCTTCTCTTCCTTTCTGCTACTGAGTTCCCTTAGCCTCTGTTGCTCTGTATGTTCCTCTCCTGCTAGTGGCTAGCAATTTCAATCAAGTTGGTGGCTCTAGTCCTTCAGGCTGATTCCTGTTTGTTCATTTCCTCCTATATATCTATCACTCCTAAGGGCTGAACAATAATTTTTGACTGGGGGCCACTTCAGAAATTTTTGAAGTGGCTCCAGGCTGCCCCAGAAGGGATGGGGCCAGGCCATTTCTGTGCTTCCCCGTTCACAGACTCTGATTGGCCTGGGGGTAGGGGGAGCATGTGAAGTCTTTGCCCCCACCCTCCCCAGAGAGAACTGCCTGCTGTTCTGAACAGCTGGTGGTTCCCCCTAGGGCAATCGGGGCCTGGGGGAGTGGGCGAAGTCGCCTCCTGCCCTGCCCCCCCACCCTGCAAGGGGCACATGGCACTTAGAGTCAACCACCTTGGCAGATGACTAAGCGCTGCGCGCACCTGGTAGGGGACGAGACTTTGCATGCTCCCCCATCCCCAGGCCCTGATTGGCCTGGGGGCAGGGGAGCAGCAGGGCATCCACAGGCCGGATCCAGCCCATAGAAATTCTTTTGCCCACCCCTGTAATAGAAGGAACAAGAGGCAGGGGCCTGTGCAATATAACTGGTTAACTCTTCACAGACCACCAGCAAGGATTCTTTTGACCCCACTCCCTTTGAGAACTGCTGATGCAACATTTTTACAATATACAAAGTATAGGATATGTTCTCTACTGGTAAGACAAAGAAACTGGGGTTTGGAAAGTCATCCTGCAACGTGCTACATATTCTAACTGGATTCATCTAAAACCTAAAGTACATGCCTAAAGTAAAGCATGTGAACAAATATGCTTATATTTAAGCAGGTGCCAATGTCTTTTGATGGCTTGGACTAACCAGAGTGTTCAGCATCTTGTGGGATCAACGCTCACAATTTGTTTGTGGCTACACCTCTAACTATGTGACTTTGACCTCTCTGCCTCAGTTTATCAATTTGTGGAATGGTTGTAATCATTCATAAAAGCAAGGGTTATTGCTAGGAAAGTGCTCTGAGAAGCAAGGTTCTGCATAAGTACAAAATATTTCATACTTCCTTAGTGTCAGTCATAAAGAGAGAGAAGGGGTGGTTTGTGCTCATGACATAGCCTTTGAAAAAGATTTCAGTATTGTCTTTCTTTCCAAGACTATTCATTGCAATGTGCTTGTGCATGATACCTGACATCAAACTCTGCTGCTATTAGGAAATGGAAGAGCTAATGTCACTTTGAAGAGGCCTAATGGGAAAGTCTGTACTTAACCATGTGCAAGGTCTTTTTCATAACCAAAATGTGTAGAACAGATCCTAATAATCCCTTGCAGATATTTTCCCAGTCTAATCACAAGAACTTTGGACATCAAAATGAATGTACTTTGAGGACAATAATTGTTCATAATTGTAATCACACATTTCCAGAGCTGTGGGAACAACTCCAATGCAGCCTACTGGGAACTATCAGAATGTCCCGTTTGCCTTCTGCAAGGCAGAGGAAACTCTCAAAAAATAATCAAAGATTAGGAACTTATTCAAAGTGTTATTAGTAATATTAAAAGGGTAAAGTTTGTGATGGACTGGATCACAGAGGCCCCCTGGATACTGTCACCCAATGTGCTAATGATATCACTGAGACTGTTTACTTGCGCACTCGGGCACCCCACCACTCTGTCCTGCTTGGCCAGATGCTCTAGTCTCCCCCATTAAAGGAACAGAGTTGGGGTAACAGCCCTTCAGCAGAGTAACACAGATGCAAACCCCTCAAAAATCTGTCTTAATCTGTATAAAAATTTTACACGGAGCAAGATCATGAAGAGGTTCACTCCTTTTATCAATGAAAGACATATGTGCACAGCTGTTGCTCTGCCTCAGGTAACAATTATTTACACTGGGTTTGATAATAAACAAAAGTGTTTTATTAAATATGAAAAGTAGCATTTAAGTGATTGCAAGTGAAAACAGATAGATCAAAAAAGTTATTAAGCAAAAATAAAACAAAACAGGTCAGCTAACCCTAATACACTAAGAGAAGTTGTAACAAATCTTATTTCTCACCCTAGTTCTTATCTCAGATGCAATTCTTCACAAGCCAGAGTTGATGACTTTTCTCTGAACTGGACACAGCAGTGCTCCTCCACCCCTCTTGTTACAGTTCTCTCTCTCTCTCTCTCTTTTTTTTAACAGATGTTCTTGTGTATCTTCTTAGGGTAGGGAGACAGATGCAAAAGCCAACTGAAGGCAATCCTTGTTTTCCTCCCTTCCCTTAAATAGAATTTCCCCAGGGCAGAATCCTTTGTTCAATTCTACCCATCCCCATGGAAAAATACCAAATCCAAGATGGATCTCAGCACCAGGTGGCATGGTGACGTGTCTCTGTATGGCCAACCACAGTGTAGGCTTAGAGGGAAATATTTACAGATTACTGTCTTGAGCACCAGACCATTAAGTTTTGCTAGAAGACCTAGAATTAATAATAGGGATGTTAAAATTAGATTAATCAACTAATTGAATAGTTGATGGAATTTCCATCTATTATTCGATTAGTCAATAAGGGCACTTCCGCTTTGAAATGTAGCAAGATCTTGCCCGGCTGTTGCTACATTTCAAAGGCAGAAGTGCCGTGCAGCCTTCCACCTTTGAAATGTCCGAGAGCCCCGCTGCACCCCTGCCCCCTCCCACAGAACTGGAGGGAACCAGCTTTTAAGCCAGCTCCCTCCCACACCCTCTCCTCGCTGCCTCTTTCTGATAGAGACAGCAAGGGGGCGGAGGGGGGGGGGAAGCGACTAGTCAACTAGTGTAGACACGCAAAAGCTTATTGGATAGTCAACTAGTCGCTTACATCCCTAATTAATAGCATAAGTTCTCACTTAATATTTCTAACTTCACATACAAGAATGATACATGCACACAAATAGAATCTACACATTTGGGAAATTACAGGCTCTTAAATCTAGGGTGGCGGGTAACCTAGGCAAAGGAATGTATTGACTTCCCAAAACTGTTCATGCTCTGGCCAGCCAGGAGTGCTCGGGCCACAGCATGGCTGCCCAGCCCTCTGGCTGGCCAAGAGGGTTAGAGTGCTCTGGCTGGCCAGGAAGGGTGGAGCCTGGAAATGTTCAGGAGTTAGGGGCAGTAACCTAGGGTGGGGGTCAGCCACTGCTGTGGAAGCTTGGCATAGCTCTATGGAAGGAGGGGAGGAGTTGCAGAAGGGGTGGGGCCTTGGGCAGAAGGAGCGGGACTGGAGCTTGCCTTCCCTAGCTGGGCATTCGTCCACTGCCCATGTCTTGAATGATCATTTACTTGTCCTGTTTTGCATAAAGCATATCCATGTTATACATATTCATAATCAAAAAGATATTTCCATAAAAATACAGGGGCACAGCATCACAAAATTATTTTCTGCTCATGCATACATTCAATTACAATACCAGGATTTTAATGCTAGAGCAGAGAGGCAGTAGCTTGGATTTACTGTGAAGAGCCTCTATCATATATCTTTGAAAAAGATTTTAGAGGACATTCTAGTGATGAGCAATTGGTTAAGTGAAGCATATGGTAGGGCAAGGGAAGGTGTCATGTATTATGTAAACATATTTGGTTTCTCAGATCTTTCAGTGTCAGCATTTATACCATTTTCACTTGGTACATAGGTCTCAAATGATCACAGAAGATTCCAGGATATTTAACAAAAACTATGAGTATTCGGTGCAAACACAAATAATGGAGAAGGAAACTGGAAATTGAACATAGAAACTTACAAGGAATGAGATTTAGTTATTGTCATCATCTCTCCCCCCCTCCCATTCTCATCCACCAATTCTTCATGATAATGGACCCTGGGACTCGGGGATTTGTCTCTTGTCTCAGACCTTAAGCCAACAATAGCTATTGAGTTGTATACAAATCAGCATATCATTTAACAATAAAGTCTGATAAAATTAAAAGAAATTTCTAATATAGCAGCTCATGCTAACTTTACTCAAATGGTATAGTACCTTGATTTGAACTGAATTACTTGGAGAGGGAGGTTGTAATCACAGGGAGTAAAGAGGGCAAAACCAGGCATTTAGAGCTAATGAAAAAGGGAGCTACGTGAGCTCAGCCAGCCAGAAGACATTGTACATTGACTCACAATTCCTTTTCTTATCCCAGGAAGTAGGGAGAGGCAGAGATAGGGTATAATAATTTTACTACTGACTTGTTCCAGAAGCAAATTATAGTTGACTTGTATTGGCTTAGTTGTACTGACTGGATGATATATTGAGGGCTGGGATGGGGGTGGATTTGAGGCCCCATGCATCCCTGCACACTGTTCTGGGAGGGTATATCTGATATACAATGTATACTTTTTCCTGCGCACTGGGTCCAAGGTTCAAGTAGCTGACACAGTGGGTGAGGAAGTTCTCTCTCTTCTCCTTACTCCTCAGTGTGGGTGCATAGTCCAAGTCCAAACTGGCCTATAGTTAGTCAGAGATTCTTACGGCTTTTCTTTGGCATTCCCTCTTCCACTTGGTTCCCCAAGAACTCAGTTTGACTCCAGTCTTGTCATTCAGGTCCCTTTTCTTGGCATACAGCAAAGTTATGCTGAGTTGATCAGATTCAAGTATAGAGGGTGAAAGTGGGGCATAGCACACACCCAAAATTGCACAGTAAACCTCTTCCCTAGCATAATTTTCCACATAACATTGGATTTACTATGCATTGTATCATACATTTTGGGATGACTTGGTCACTGTTCAGCACTGTCCATGCATGCCTTATAACGGTATGTCTACACTACGCACCTTTTAGCGACAAGGCTGTGTAGATGCAGCCCTGTCGTTTATGTGTGAACAAAATACTTCCAGCCCCAAAAGGGCCTTTCACTTTGTCAGGAGCGTGCACACTTGTTCTAGTTAGCACAGACTGGGTGTGGTGGGGATGGTAGTGGTGGTAAGGAATCAGAGGGGTAACCGTGTTAGTCTGAATCTGCATAAATAATGAGAAGTCCTGTGGTACCTTATAGACTAACAGATTTATTGGAGCATAAGCTTTTGTGGGCAAAGACCCACTTCATCAGCTGCATGGTAAGGAATGTTATTCTTTTGCCATTCATGCAGTCAGGGATTGGTTTTCTTATGGATACCCACCTTGTTTTTCCAGGATCCTGCTTTTCTCTGTCTCTCATATATCCGCAATGATGCCACAATAAAGGGAATGCAGCCCAGCAGCTGTTGCCAAATTAGTACAGGTTTCTAATTTAGCTGTTTGTTTTCAAGCTTTTTTTTTTTTAAATGAACACCACAAGAAGCCAAACAGATGTTTTCAGTCTCAAAAAGCAAAATAGGCCTTCTTCACAAACAGTACTAGTGATAAGAGCATATGTTTATCAGTATATTTCAAACCATCTACTGCATAGTTCTCAATCTGTCAAGAAACAAACATAAGACACTGGGCTTTTAACTGTGCTAGAAAAATACAAAAAATGTAGAATAGCAAACAAAGATTTTTGAAGGGAGGCAGAATTTGTTCCTTTAAAGAGTAAGTGATGTGCCCTGAATTCAGTTATGCTAAACTTGTGCTAATGGAAAAACATAATTCTTGGAAAAGTTCATTATCCAAGCATATCTTGGTACATAAATAAATTATTCTGTGCAAAGCAAATATACTCCCTTCCTTGCTCTGGTGTTTTATAACTTCACTTGATTTATTGTTCTGAGCAATCTAAAAATCAGTCTGATAAATGCAGTTTAACTCTTCCAGATCTGCAGCATCTTCTCTTCGTGTATGAAATCTCAGGAAGGCTATTTTGCTGCTTCACTTTTTTTGGTAGTTGTGTTTATACTGTCAATGAGATTACATTGACATTATTGGTAATAATCTATTTGATGCCATTTACCAATACAGGCAGCTAACTAACATTTGACAGTGTTTCCCCTATCTTTAATGTCCTTAAAAATTTGTCATCAAACACCCTTTTTTTTTTTTTTTAAGCTATGGCCTCCAAATCAGTGTGTTTGCAAAAATGCACGACCAAATTGCCCCCTTTCTACATTCAAAGTGGCATTTACTTATGGAAGTCAGAGGTCTTCATATACAAGTACCTGATTAGCACCTGCCAGTGAAGAGGAACACATGGTTTTGTGGGAACAAATATTTGCCTTTAAATGTTTATAGGCACAAAATGGTTTATGACCAGCTGAATGAATCCTTGTAGTAAAAGAAGGTCAGGTTGGAATGTTAAGCCCATCAATCTGGTCAATTGGAGTCCGCGTGGTGAAGCCCATATGCTTTAGTAGGCAGAACTCATGCCTACTCCGCAAACATTTTTTCACATACCTGAGAATTTTTGCTAAAGCCAGAATGAACAAGAAATGAGTGGGGGAATACTCAATGCTCTATACAAGAGCATACAAGATATAAAATCTCATGTATTTCTGTAAGAACTTGCACAGCTATGTTCCCACTCATAGGGATGAATAGTTTGTCTTAGATCAGATGCTAAAAGGAAACCCCCTTTGTTGGGATATATAATACTATTTGTTAAAATACTCTATAGGCCATTGAAGCCTAGTCTGAACGCTCTGTGCTTGGCATGAGTACATGAAGTACACATTGGCAACTGAAGCGAGGATTTAAGGTTGTAAGTGGTCAAGGACAGGTTATTCTGTACAACTGTGAATCTCATTCCTCCCCCACTTCCCCCAAGAGTTTGCAGGACATGGGGGGCACCCGCTGGAGGAGGGAGCAGTCCCCAGAGCCACAACTCCTACCCCAGACAGCCTGCAGGCTGTGGGAGGGAAGGGAGGGCAGGGGGCGCACTAGAGGAAGGCAGTTGGAGAGGGAACAGTCCCCAGAGCCTGGCCCCTCCCAAACAGCTTGCAGGCCGCAGAGGAGCCATTGGAGGGCAGGGCCATCCCTGGAGCCTGCTGCCCCCCTCTGACAGCCTCCAGGCCACGGTGGCGGGGGAGTTGTTAGAGACCGGGGGCAGCCCCTGGAGCCTGGCCCTCCCAAAGCCTGCAGGCCACAGGGGGAGGGGCCCTGAAGGCAGGGGCAGCTCTTGGAACCTGGCCAGTCCCACAGAATACCCCCAAAACAGACTGCAGTATGGAGGGGGCCACTGGAGGCCAGGATAAGCCCCCAAAATGCCCCTAGAGCAGCTGCATGGTGGGGGGCAGCTGGAGGCCAGGGCCAGCCTGCTGAGCCCCAACACCCACCTGACAAGCATACAGCCCCAGATTCTCCCCACTCCTTGGAGGAGTCACCCTCCAAGGAATGCAGCTCCGGCCCCACGGGAGGAGTCTATTGCCAGGGAGCACTGCCACAGCCTCCTGGGAGGAGCTGCCGCCAGATTAGCGCCACCCTCGCTGCCACATGCAGCCCTGGTAAACCTCTCCCCGGCCTCCCAGCCCCCTGCCTTGACTTCTGCACCCTCACCTTCTTCCCCCTTGCCCTAAGCCACCCACCCCCTGCCTCTCCTTACCCCCCGAACACACATCCAGCCTTCATCTTCCTTAATTTTTTAAAAAATACAACTGAAATAAAGTGTGTACAGTTTTCATTTATTTCCTCCTCCCCCCAAAATTACTTCAGTTAAAGGCCCCAGCAACGCCAGGTACATCTGCTAGTATGTCATAATTCTAACTATATATATATAAGAATGATACATGCACACAAATAGAATATACACCTTCAAAGGACTATTGGCTCTCCAAGGATAGGTTACATGCCCCAATTTGCATAATGCACATTTCAGTTATATTCAAAAACATATTTCCATAAAAAAAATCAGGGTGCATCATAACACCAATGTTAAGGATTCTTCATCATTCAAATGATGAAGCCCACATCAATATAAGAACATTCCCGTAGTTAACAGATGTGTATTGTTGTTGCTCTTGTGTTTATTAAACTCACTTTCTTTCAGAATTCTGGCTTTTCCAGGACACAAGTGACGAGTCTAAGGTAAAGAAATGAATATTCCTGTAACGTACAAAGAACAAAGCCGCACCTTCAGTTTAAAAAAAAAAGTCTATCCTCATTTAAGGCAAATAGCCATGAATGAGGGCTAGTCTCCACTACAGAGTTAGGCTGGTACAAGACAGCTTACATCAACTTAACTCTGTAAGCATCAACACTAAAATGTCGCTTCCACCAGTGTAATTTGCCTGCTACACTGACTTAGCTCCACCTCTTCAAGAGGTGTGACACTTAGGTCGATGTAATTAGGCTGACACAGCATCCCCAGAGACACTACATTACTTACATTAGTTGCCCTCCAGGAGTTGTCCCACAATGCCCCACCCTGATAATTAAATCTGTGCAAGCACTCCTAGTGAGGATGTCCACCACTGACAGAAAGATTGCAGCGTAGATATGCAAAAGCAATGTAATTAGTATGGTGGTTGTATGTTGACTTAATTTTGTAGTGTAGCCTTACCCTGCAAGGTTTCAAGCTAATGATGGGGGGGGGGGAAAAGAGGGGATGGATGAAAGCAGCACCTGTTTATTAATGCAAATGCTTTGTGAAACCAGGTGGAGAACACATGTTCAATTACTTACCTAGGAGCCCCTGGGCACTCCCGCAATTTCACAGTACAGAGAAGAGCTTTTGCCTGATATTTACATAAGTGTGTGTCCATATCCACAACAGAAGTAATTGCTCTCATGGGGGTAGCCTTAAGTCCTAACAGCAGATTAGTGAAGGGCACACTTTCTCTGGAGACTTCATTTAGCATGAGCTTTCACTATACTCAAGTCCCCCCTGAGAAGTCATTTAAAGACTGTGTTAAGAATAAAGAACACAAAAGCAGCTGCTACTGAATTTTTAAAACGTGCTCTTCCCAAGGTAGAAAAAAATTCTTGTCAAATATTAAAAACACACTAATCTTGTGTAGGAGTTCCTTCTTTAAATCTTAGATAATAGATTATAGCCTATGCCTGATGATTTGGGAAATGATAGGATTGGCTTTTCATTTCTGACCATCATATATAAAATATCTGATAGAGATGCAGCCGTGTTAGTCTGGTGTAGCTGAAACAAAAGACAGAACTATGTAGCACTTTAAAGACTAACAAGATGGTTTATTAGGTGATGAGCTTTCGTGGGCCAGACCCACTTCCTCAGATCAATATGTGGAAGAAAATCGGCACAACCATATATACCAAAGTGATACAATCAAAAAAATGAACACATGTGAAATTGACAAATCAAATTTTAGAACAGAGTGGGGGTGAGGGGAAAAGTTAGTTTCTGTGAGGTAATGACATAGGGGTGATAATAGGGGAAGTTTCTGTGAGGTAATGACATTAGGTGTGATAATTGGGGAAGCTATCTTTGTAATGGGTGAGATAATTAGAGTCTTTGTTTAAACCATACATAAAGTGTCAAATTTAAGCATGAATGACAATTCTGAGGCTTCTCCTTGAAGTCTGGAGTTAAAGTCTCTTTGAAGCAATATGCATGTTTTAAGGTCACTGAGGGGAATGATCCCTCTGGCTGAAATGGCAAGCAACAGCTTTCTCTCTGTGAGAGAGTCTTATGTCTGTTTTGTATCTCACCCATTACAAAGATAGCTTCCCCAATTATCACCCCTATGTCATTACCTCACAGAAACTAACCTTCCCCCCTCACCCCCACTCTGTTCTAAAATTTGATTTGTCAATTTCACATGTGTTCATTTTTTTGATTGTATCACTTTGGTATATATGGTTGTGCCGATTTTCTTCCACATATTGATCTGAGGAAGTGGGTCTGGCCCACGAAGAAAGCTCATCACCTAATAAACCATCTTGTTAGTCTTTAAAGTGCTACATAGTTCTGTCTTTTGTTTCATATAAAATATCTGATTGTGCTAACACTTCAGTGGAAAACTTCACATTTTCCTAACACTGCATCTTGCCTTCAGGAACACTCTTAATCTTAGAAAAGCTAGAGTTTACAGAATAAGATTGTGAAGGCCTGGAGACAGCAGGAACAGTAAATGCAAAATTGGTATCATACAAACAATCCATATTTCATATAATTTCTAAGTGAATGTAACCCAGAGACCCCTTTGTGCCAATTGGCAGAGGGTTTTAGAGGGATCCCTGCATCAGATATATGCATAATTCTTTACCAAAATTTGGCACTTGAGGTCTTTATGGAGAGCCAGTAGACCACTGGTTATCATAATCATTGCAAAATGTATGCACAGATAACATTTAAGGAGTCATTTATGTATGCTAAAAACTACTGTCTTAAGGACTTAGGGTTAAGGCAGGTCACCAGGACATGGCATACCTCAGAAGTGGGTGCAGGCTATCAGGTGGAACTGGGTTGAGGTATTTGGGTAAGGGAGGGTGCTCTGGAACGACTGTGAGGGGAGAGGACTGTCCCCCAGCTCTCGCTCTCTCGTCACAACAGCACCTGCGGTGGGATAGCAAAGGCACTTCTCCCTGCCATGGCAGCTGCAAGGCCAGCTCAGTGCAAAGCTATTTCACAACTGGCTAAGCTCTAGGGAACAAATACCTCCTGAGAATATTGCCGGGCAATATCCATTACTGTGTACCATTACGGAAATCTCAGCTGAGTTCCAAACACTATTGTCAGAGCTGCATGCTCAATCAAAAGCCCAATGTCTAGACATATTCTTCCCCCTTTCACCTGCTGCCTTTCCTGCTCAGCTCTAATGTAGTATCAGTGGTCACTGAACGTAGGAACCCTTTCCATTAAAACATACATTTTAAGTTCTCCAAATACTTATGGAACTAACCAGGTCTGCTAACAGGGAGGAGGGGTGGAAGAGGGGGAGGATGGAAAGACTGCAACGGCCCCAGGGCCTGGCAATTCAAAGGGGCCTGTATCTCCTGGCCACCACCACTGCTATTGTGGCAGCAGCATCGGCCAGAACCCTGGGCCCTTTAAATTGTTGCCGGAGCACCATGCAATGCACCCAGGTGGCTCTGGGAGCTGGGGAGGGAGATGCACTGTGGTTTGGGCAGTGCTGAGGGCTGGCTACCCCAGCCCCGCCCCTTCCGCCTGAGTAAGGACTGTAAGATTCAGACCTGTTACCTGTACTTACTTATGGCAAGTGCACAGAATAGCACATATTGCCAAAGAACCAAAGCTAGATTGTTGCAAAGAATGAAGATTAAAATTATTGGCTCATTTTCATGTCAACCTTTCTTGGGTCATATACTAATATAACACTCCCCCCCACACACACTTATTAGGATGAAATATCTCAGCTGCTAAAAGCTGTAATTCTGTCTGAGCAGACATGAGATTTTGTGAAAAAAAGTCTTAAATATTCATAGGCCCTATTTCCCTACCATAGGGCATGAATAGTAATCATGGCAAAGAGGGCTTTCAGTATGAATTAAATGGTGAATTGGCTATATGCAGAGAGGTGAATTTCATGATGCTTTAGTGTGAAGGTTTCATTAGCACTCATTTAGTACCAGCTTCATAACTCAGTGATGGCTTTATCCCAAGCAATATGGTCATCAACACAAGTTCATTCAGTAGCACATCAGGTATTCTCTCAAATATATACAAATATACTCACATACACATATATTACAAATCAAACCTTTCTAACAAACGTAAGTGGTTTCCTTTTCTGAATGTTCATTATGTCATAGCCAATATTTACATCCCTGTTTCAAACTCAGTCACATCCATGTGTTCCACCACGACCACAACCTATGTTCTCAGCATGCAAACTAAGATTTACTTCCTCTTTAAATTTCAGTTATATACATTTTCATTTTTGTACACAGTTCTTTAAGTTTCATCACATCAATAATGCTAAATGATTTGATTTCACAAATAATGTAAAATGATATAGCACTCTAGCAGAGCATTATTCCCCTTTCATTAAAATTGCAGATTTTTCATCTAATCTAATTTAAGAATAATAAAATAGTCATTTGGTTCTGACTTGGTATTTTTTCATGTTCATATGCACATTTGTTTCTATGGATGTAACCACTTCCCTTGTGATAACAGCTGTGTGACACGCAGGTGAAGTGACAGGATCTGGCCTATTTTTGTTTCAATAATGGCAAATGGAGCGGAATGCTGCAAATCTTCCAAGACCATCTCAATCAACATAGGATATAATGTTTATAAATGCCTAAGTCACTTAGGCTTCCAGTTACTTTCAATGGTATTTAGGAGCCTAAGTCACTTTTTAAAATTTTATCCCTACTTTTTTTGCACTAGCCATCCAAACTACTGCTCTCTTCGCTGACAGCTGCAACCTGGTGGCCAGGATTAATTATAAAGGCCTAGATTGTGTCTTGGCCCACACACACGCATGGCATAAATTAACCCCCTTTATGTCTCTTGTACAGTCTTGGATCTAAATGCATAGGTAAAACCAGATGCTATGCACCCATTATTCCTCTCCCCTCACTCCTGGAGCTGATGGGCAAGGAGGGAGATGAGGAGAAGTGGTACCTTGGCTTTGCATCCCTAATACACTGGCCAGCAGAGATGGTATACACAAGGGGCAGTGATTTGCTGTTGGCATAGGTGAGCTGCAAATACTGTCCCACTGGATTAAAGGAGAAACAGAGGGTGAATTGTGAATCCCTGAGCCATGATTTCTTTCCTGCAATTCTTCTAAGGCAATGCAGCAACATGCCACCCACTATTGCAGGCTGTGTCTTTGTAGTGTGATCTGGTACTGAATTACAAGCGTCCATGAGATCATCAAGGAAAGATCAGTACTATATATATTATGCTCCTATATCCAAAGCCATTTCCATTGTGTATGCTCAACATTCATCATATTTGACAAGCTAGTTGGAACAACCCTGATTGATGGTGAACTCTAATGTCTTTGCTAGCATCAGTCTGCCAGAGTTCCATTTTAGATTTGTCCATGCTTGATTTAAAAGGAAGACATATCTGCTTTAGTCTGTAAAACACTGACTTGATTCTTTGATACCTTCTGGTAAGTTGGGACATCAGAGTATCTGTGCTATACTACTTGACCTGACAACTGTCTGGAGAGCCAACTCGTTAAAAAAGGAGGAAAAAATGTTGGCCATTAAACAGAATAAATGTTTGTGTATGAATATTTTTCTCATAGCCCAAAAAGTTTTAACAAGTGGGCCTGATTCTCCTCTTGTTAGTGTAATACTAGTGTAAAAGGAGAAACGGCCAGGGTTAATTATTGTGGAAGCACAGATTGTACTTTGAGTATTTAGTGAACTACACAGACGCTAATATTTAAACCATTTTATGCAGGTTAAGAAAAGCATAATGTCAGCACAGTTTCATATTTTTTTAAAAAAATTAGCCTCTGCTCTATTATATATATATATATATATATATATATATGAAAAATAACTTCCTCTATATACACACAGAGAATATGCGTTCAGATGATATATATTCTTCTGAATTAAAGAAATTAGCAAATGAACTTACTTTACCAGTGATAATCATCCTTCAGTGGTTCAGAAGTCAAAATTAGCTATCACCCTTACCCAAAAGTGCCACGATAATGTGAATGTATTGTTTCATAAGAACATAAGAATGGCCATACTGGGTCAGACCAAAGGTCCATCCAGCCCAGTAACCTGTCTGCCGACAGTGGCCAATGCCAGGTGTCCCAGAGGGAGTGAATCAAACAGGTAGTGATCAATCCATCTCTCTCCTGCCATCCATCTCCACCCTCTGACAGAGGCTAGGGACACCATTTCTTACCCATACTGGCTAATAGCCATTAATGGACTTAACCTCCATGAATTTATCTAGTTCTCTTTTAAACCCTGTTATAGTCCTAGCCTTCACAATCTCCTCAGGCAAGGAGTTCCACAGATTGACTAAGCGCTGTGTGAAGAAGAAATTTCTTTTATTTGTTTTAAACCTGCTGCCCATTAGTTTCATTTGGTGGCCCCTAATTCTTATATTATGGGAACAAGTAAATAACTTTTCCTTATTCACTTTCTCCACACCACTCATGATTTTATATACCTCTATCATATCCCCCCTAAGTCTCCTCTTTTCTAAACTGAAAAGTCCCAGTCTCTTTAGCCTCTCCTCATATGGGACCCGTTACAAACCCTTAATCATTTTAGTTGCTCTTTTCTAAACCTTTTCTAATGCCAAAATATCTTTTTTGAGGTGAGGAGACCACATCTGTACACAGTATTCAAGATGTGGGCATACTATAGTTTTATATAGGGGCAGTAAGATATTCTCCGTCTTATTTTCTATCCCTTTTTTAATAATTCCTAGCATCCTATTTGCTTTTTTGACTGCCGCTGCACACTGCGTGGACGTTTTCAAAGATCTCTTGCCTGATTAGCTGTAGCTAAATTATCCCCCATCATATTGTATGTATAGTTGGGGTTATTTTTTCCAATGTGCATTACTTTACACTTACCCACATTAAATTTCATTTGCCATTTTGTTGTCCAATCACTCAGTTTGGTGAGTTCTTTTTGAAGTTCTTCACAGTCTGCTTGACTATCTTGAACAGTTTAGTACTACAGTTTAGTATAGTTCATGTACTATATACTCATATTAAAACAGTATGACAGGGGAAATACTTTATTTTTATTTACATATTATTTTCACAGCAAAATGACTGACCAAGTATTATTTTACCAACTAAAATTGTTGTGACAGAAATCTTAATATTATTTAAATGATGCTTATTCAGAACTCTCTGTTATCCTTCCCTGCATGACTGGCTGTCAGTAAGATACACAGCACTCCTTCTCTGAAACAAGTGGTGCAAATTGAGTTATGTGCCAGAGACAGAATTGGAACATATTCTTGTGTGTTGCAGACCAGTCACTTGTTTAATAACATAGTAAAAGTATCTTGATTGGTTAATAATTAAATGAGTCTCTGGAGACACATTAAAGAGCCACTTGCAACTCTGGTGCCTCAGTCTACGTTTCACTGTATTTAACACTGATTTATCTTTTAAAAGCTAGGGAGGTAACAGAATAGTGGAGAAAAATAAGTATAGTATCAATGAAAAAAATGAAGGGGAGAAAATGACAAATACCATCTCATAATTCTCACAATAATGAAACAAATATTGAGTAAGACAACAATCATCAGCCATCTAGAAGAGACAAAACCATTAGCGCTGACAAACAAGGCTTGTTAATGAACAGATCCTACCAGACAAATTTGATGTCTTCCTCCCTTATAGAATTACATTACTAAGTGAAGCTAAAGAGGTAGATGTAACATTTGACTCTTGATACTGTCTTATGAAAATCTTATAATTCCAATCACCTTGGATAAGAACACTGACCAATGGGCTGGAAACTGGCTGAAGGACCCTAAAGAACAAACTATAGAAAAAGGGAATGTAGCAAAGTGGTGTTCTAAGGGTATAGTGGTCTACTGTAGGAATCTGTGTTAGATTTTGTTTTCTAATAATGCAGAAGAGGTTGAAAGCTGATTTATAATGAAGTTCACAGGTGATCAACTGTGCAAAGTTGCAAACACAGGAACAGTGTTGCAAAACACAATTCAGCTTTCAAAAATCCAAGCTAATACATCTGACGAAAAAATAATCCCAAACACAAGTATTGACTTGGAGTAGGACGTATAGAAGGCAGATATGATAAAAGAAATAACAGTAGAGACCAGATAAAAGGGGTTATCTTTTAAAAGTCAATATTTATCTGCAGTTATGATATAGTGGCATACAAGATACCATAGTTATTTCCTATTCAAAATGCAGGGAAATGCTATGGTCCCATAAATAACACTGAGCAGCTGACTTTGTGATCATAGTTAACACCATATTTAAAAAAAGAGTTAGTCCAAATATGGCCCCCATACATAGAGGTATCAAATCAAGTAATGTGTTCCCCCTGTGAGTCTGTGACACAATTTCACCTAAAGCATGAGGTTCATTTCTGGGAATCTCATCTGGCTAATATCATTCTAGTAAAGTGGAGTGTGAAGTTTAAAACAAACAAAAGGAAGTTTTTCTTTCATGCAACACACAGTCAATCTGTGGGACTCCTTGCCAAAGGATGCTGTGAAGACTTGGACTTTAACAGGGTTAAAAAAAAAACCAAAATCTAGATAAAGTCATGGAGGATAGGCCCATCAATACTTATTAGCTAGGAATGGTGTCCCTAGCCTCTGTTTGTCAGAGCCTGGGAATAGGTGATAATTACCTGTTCTGTTCATTCCCTCTAGGGCACCTGGCAATGGCCACTGTCAGAAGACTGGATACTGGTCTAGATGGATCTTTGGTCTGCCCTACTATGTTCTTAAAGATGACTACTAGAGAGAGGAGGCATGGCCAAACTCAACAAATCTGAATTTGAAGGAAGGGAGGGATGAGCATAACAGAAAAGGTGGCATAACTAGGAGCAATGGGATGAAATTAGCAAAAGGAAAGCTTAAACAGTAGTCTTCAAGATAAGTGATTTCATTTGTTTAAAGCTAGATTGTACAAAACATTGTTTGACCAGCTGTATTTAGTAAGCAAATTGATTTATGAAATTCTCACAGAAAACCTGCCATGTTTGGTTTGCTAGAATCCTTGGAAGGTCATTTGATGTCAGCAGTTAAGTATTTGGACAAGCACCACATACTCATGAAAAAAAAGAATCAAATCAAGTATTTTCACAAATTTTAGCATAAATGGTCATTTATCCAACTATATATATATGCACTGTAAGGAATTTGGGTGTGTCTGGGGTTGGTCTCCTGTTTCAAGGTTTTTAATCATACAGGGAATAGAATATCACCATGTGATTTAGATAACTAGTCACAGAACATCAGTGTTAAATACCAAGCAGTGGAAGCAAACAATTCATAAATACTCTGTAGGATGAAAATCATTTAGCACAAATATGTATTCTTGAATAACACACACAGGGCCCAAAGTCGGCTTGTATCAGGTATTCAAGAATGCCTGCATTTCTTTCATGCTGCATTCTTGTTCTCATGAATTTAAGTTTTTTTTTTTTTTTTTAAAGAAAGCATCCAGCTGAGAGAGCCTAAGAATCATGGCCTGAGGCTCACTGACACTGGGATGTCTGCCTGCATTTGCAAAAATTGAAACAATAGGTTTAAGAGATGTGACCTGCCACATTCATTTCAATGGGGGTAAGCTCAGTTGCCCAAAAATAATACTTTAAATTCAACATTGTTAATCATTTTGCTGTTCCTCAAGTCATGTTTAAAAAAAATTGGGGAGAGGGAGAGAAGGTTCAAGTTATGAATTTCTTCACAATCTACTCTGTGATGGCCCATTTTGTCACGAGTGAGAGAGTTTGGAGATTACTGTCACTTCTTTGCCATAGAATCGTAGGGTTGGAAGAGACCTCAGGAGGTCAGGGATCAATACCTAAGGAGCCAAACAAAGCCCAGAGCCCCATCAAGGAGAAGCCAAACCCAGAGAGCCCCACAGAGTGCCCAGGTGTATTCAGGTCCCAGGGAGGGCAAGACATGCCCAAGGAGCCCAGAAAACATGCATAATATTTTGGACATCTCTGCCATCCGCTGTGAGAGGCATCTCTTGTGGGCAGAGATGAGAAGAATACATGTTCAATTGCTTTTTCTAACTCATCCCGGAGTATAAATATTTATGGAAATCAGACTTGCTCATAAATTATTCATTAACCAAACACAGGATTCAGATATTATTTGAAAAGGATAGTTCTATTCGTTCTCCACATACATGGACAATACAGAACAATTTTGCACTGAGACATGTAACTAGATGACCTAACAGATTTTTCCATCTCTGGATTCTACAGTTTACATCAATATCATTCTATAAGTTTGCCTGGACTTCTTAAAGATAATTTCTGCTTTTATAGAACATTATAGTAAATCAACATATTGCACATGAACTTATAATTGCTGTGACATGATTAAACTTAGTTAAACTGGATTGCTATGCTTATTCCATGTATATTGGAATATAAAGCAGAATATTAAAATGTCATTCTTACGGTGCACGAAAAGATTAGTTTTTGGAAATTACTTGCATCTTTCTAGGGATATTTTAATTTATTTTTAAGGCACTTTCATCAGCTTTGATGCAGCATTTCCTAAACGTCAGAATATAGACAGACTACTGAATCATTTCACCATTTCAAAAAGAATATTAGCAATTCAAATAAAAAAAACTGGATCAGCTTGATCCCCAAGGCATCAGCAATGAACAGAAGTAAACAAGAAATGATCTTTATTTTATCTCTGCTTTTGGGATTTCTGATCTGCTCAAATACTTCATCAAGATTTTTTCATTTGTTAGCAGCTAAAGACTTTGAAGACAAACTAGTCAATACATATATCTTCATATTCCTTTTGGGTTTTGTAGTTTCAGTGTAGGAACTAGGTATTTTATTCTCCACCGAGACTGTTGGAACAATTACCATAGTCTACAGACTGAAAATAGATTATGCAGGGATGGCCAGAAAATAAAAATTCTGTTTCATGAAAAGTTTGAAGTTCAACATCTGTTTTCATTCTGCAATGGAATGAAATCTAGACCTTTCAAAAAATGTTCACAAAAACAACCACTCACACAAAAGCAACATAGTTCATAGCTCAATGATTACTTCACTTATGTTGGAAAACCAGGTTCAACTCCATACTCTGAGTCAGCTGGAACAGGACTCATATGTGCATCTCCCATGTGAGCATGAGCCTGAGTTCTCTCTCTGCTTTTAATCAGAATGTCCATTCTAGACCTGAGGGTACGTCTATACAGCAGGGGAAAAATCGAATTAAGCTACGCAACTTGAGCTACATCAATTGCGTAGCTTAAATTGAAATAGCTTAATTTGGCTTTTGGCGCTGTCTAGACAGCAGGAAGTCGAAGGAAGAACACTCTTCCTTCAACTTCCCTTACTCCTTCTGAAATGAGGGATGCCATGAGTCAGAATAAGACGTCCTCCAGTTTGACATTATTTCGAAATAAAGGTTTGTAGTGTAGACTACATCAGTTATTCCGAAATAACACTGCTGTATAGCTGTACCCTGAGAAACCTTCTAATCAGAACAGTATGTACAGTAATTCCTCATTTAACACTGTAGATATGTTTCAGAAAATGATCGTGTTACGTGAAAACGTGTTATGCGGGGTCAATTTTCCCATTGAAAATAATGGAAAAGGTGGGGGTTGCGTTTCAAGCTGTGGTGTCTGTTGGGACCGGGACATAAGGTTGAGGGAGAAAGGAGACTGGGTTACAGCAGGGAGGGGAGGTGTTTGGCTCTGGGGAAGGGAAGGGGAGGAGAGGGGAAGGGGACTGAGTTGGGAGTATGCCCCTGTGACGGGTCTGCCAGGACCCGCACTGCGTCCAGCGAGGGGGGGTCGCCGGGGAATGGAGCGGCGAACCCTCCGCGCAGGAGGCGGGAAAGCCTCAGCCACGCGACGGGCCGGCTGGGGAAATTGTGTTATTCCGGGGACGGTCGTGTAATTCAAAAAACGTTCTCTAAAAAAAAAATTGTGCTATCGCGAAAACGTGTTAAGCAGGCACGTGTTAAATGAGGAATTACTGTATTCACAAAAAGTTGCAGTCTGCAAATCAGCATTTCATACAAAAAATACTTCATAAAAAATTCCTGACTATCTGTGAGAGTTAAAACTTAATAAAAATAACAGACCGTGGTAATTTTGATAATTAGTTTTTAAAATTAATCTACAAGAATTGGATACGTCTGTAGATACTGCATTGTATTATAGATCATTTGAACATCAGTTTCATGGTGGTGACCAAAAGAATCAATGGACTTTTCATTATTTCTTCTTTTTCTAAATACTCTTGCTTTCTGTTCTGAAGCCCAGTTGTTGGGGTTTTTTTAAACATTTGGAGGGGGGAAAAAGTCAGCTGAACCATGGAAAGTTTCTCTTACTGCAATTACTTCTTTACCGTTAGAAAAGAGAGGAAAATGATGTAAACATTTGAACATTTTCTACCTAGTCAGTAGACCAAGATATAAAGCAATTACTTTCAGTCACAGATAGATTACATTTTCAGATATATTTTAACCTATTTTCCAGTACTATGTGCATGAAAATGCATATTGATTGAATCTATATGCATTCCGGTTCATAACACCATAGGTATGAATTTCCAGGATCAAATTTACAGAGATTTATTTTGATTCAATGTTATTGTATTATATTCAAATAAAGAAGAAAAATAATACTTACATAGATAGGAAAGTAAACAATAACTGAAAATGACAAACTCCAAAAACAAATTTGGTATAGGATTAGAACACAAAAGCTTTAGAGCATTTTTGATTATTTTCACATGGGGAAATTTTGCATTGTATCTGATTGAAAAAGAATGTAAGGTACTTATGAGCCTTATTAATGTATCAGAGCATCTCAACATTTTTAATTAGCTACACAGCACGCCTGCCTCATACAGGAAAGGCCGCTATCCCTACTTTACTGATAAGGTACTGAAGTACAAAGAGAGTAATAACTTGTATAAACTCACCCAGAAAATTTAGGGTGCCTTGAATCCAGATCTGCAGCATCTCTGTTAGCCTCCTAAACACAAAGACTGTCAACCCTGCTCTAGGACCAACAGAGGCTGCCCCACCTCCTCAAGTGTAACTTTTTTCATGCCTCCTTTCCTTTCAAAAGAATTATTACATGAACCCAGGGTACATGCATGCTAGCCTAACTGACACCAAAATGATGATAACTGTTGCAATCTTGCGATTCAATGATCTGTGAGACATGAAGGATTTAGGCAACAATCGGTTGTCTGAAAAATCCCCTTTTAGTGAAAAGATAGTAGAGAGTCTGAGCCATTAAGTGAATTAAATATTTTTCAACTCCACATGAGCAGGCAAGTAGAATTCCCCTCCCTCTAGCAAACTAACGCGTTCTTTGAAACCATTATTCCCTGTACTCTCAATTTCCATATACGTATTTATTTCCTGGGTATGCTCTGGCCCCAAGAGCCGCATCCATGCAGATATTTTTAATGGCAACCAAAAGGTAGGTACTATACATCCTTAAAGCACTTAGACTGTCACAGAATGTATCTACTAAGGACGTTGGGGAGAGGGGGAGACGATTCGCACTACAACCAGTTGTGCAGTTTTTCCGCTGTAAGGTCTGTGGGAACTGGAAGTTGCATTGGACTCTCAGCTCACAAGCCTCGTGACAATCGGGAGGTTATTTAAACGTAGGAAGGGAGCAGCCCGCGGGTGCGGTTTAGAGTCAAGATACTAATCCCCGCAAATGCCATTTAGCCCCCAGGATAATCCTGGCAGAGTGTGGGGGCTTTGCAGCTGCGAATGAAAGGAATCGGAGCGCGCACACGTGGCTGGCTGTAAGCAGAAGGGCGCCCTGCTCTGTGCGCTCAGCCGTTCCCAAGCCGCTGAAAGCATCTGCTCAGCGCTGGGGGAGAGCAGGGGAACTAGGTCGCCCTTTCCCCCGATGTCAGTTAGCCTGTAGCATAAACACGCTCTGGCCACAGCCCCGCCCTGGGGTCCTTCCAGCACTTACCTTCCAGGCTGGGGGAGAAAGGCTCTGCCCCTGGGCCCTGCTCTAATTGCTCCGCCCGACAATCCTGCGCGGGGAACCACAGCTGCGCTGGATTTTAGCGCTCTCCCCGCCCGGGAGGGGGACTCTTCTTCAGCGACTTAGCAAACCTGCCCGGCAACCAACCCCACGTGGGAGGGGACGCTCCTGAGTCGGGAGCCGCCAGGGCACCCCCTGGCGAGACAGAGAAGCTACAAATTGCCTCTTTGCCTCGAAAGCCCCCGCTGGCGGAGCAGGTCAGGCGGAGCAGGCTTTCCGCGCTCTGCCTGCCGGGTTAGGAAGACTCCAAGTTTTTTTTTTAATGCCAGATTGCAACAGCTCGGGCGCGGGGAAGGCTCCGCGACAGCGCACCAGGTGATTACAGAGGGGTCCCGGGCGCCCTAAATGCAAATCGGACATACACACACCGCGCCGCAGACCTTAAAAAAATGGGGAACTTCGGTTTGTCCCGGCCAGGAGCCCCCGCCTGTACTCACCAGTGAGGCGGGGGAGCAGAGGCGCACGGCGGCGATCGGGGGTGCCCTGCTTTGCCCGGCACAGCCTCAGGCTTGCTATGGAGCAGCTCACCCTGGACCCGCTGGAGAAACGAGCGCCAAGGCGGGAGGGAGTTGGGGGATGCGCGGTCTCTCTCGCTGTCTCCCCTTCTGCCTTCTTGGGAGACCCCAGCAAAGCGCTGCAGTTAGCTCCCGGAGAATGAATTCGGTCTCCGCCCCTTCCCCTTTTACCCGAACGAGAGCACAAGCGGCGGCAGCTGAAGCGCTGGCCGCCCCTCGAGCCGTGGCTTTCCCTTCTCCTCTGACAGTCATGCAGGCGCCAAAGGGGATAGTGAGTCCCAGGCTGATTAGGGGCGGGATTGACTGCGGGGGCGATTGCTGGACTTTTTGAACGCCTGTGCCTCGAGGTGACAATGGGAAACCAAACCAGGGACGTTAAGAGTAAAGGTAAAAAGCTGGGTCTGCGGGCATCCTGCAGCATAAGCGCCACACGCAAAACCCGGATCGCCTGACTCGGCCTCGCCCCCTCCCAAATTCCACGGCACGAAGAGAGAATACGTGTGGCTAGTGCTGCCACACCCACCCACGCGCCACAAAATCCCAAGTCTGGGGTAGACGAAAAAGCACCGTAAAGACCTGGATCCATGTTTTGCCCCTTAAACACGAGTGCCCCTGCATCTGGCATTAGTGAAAAAAGTTGGACTCTGGTGCATTAGATTTATTAGGAACTGGGGAAAGTTTTGGGAAAGGGGGAGCCAGCGCTGCGCCCATCCACAGAACAGTTTGGGGAGGTTGCCCCAGGCCCTGTGCTTTGGGGGGCCCCGTCGTAGCTGCTTCATCCTATGGGCAGGTCCCAGGGTGGCCTGGGAAATTAGCTGGGGGTCTGATGGCAGCAGAGGTCAGTGCCCCACACACACTCACTGACGGCAGCTGAAGCTGGAGTGGCTCAGCAGCCTGCACTGCTTCACCCTGCTGCACCATCCTCTCTCAGCCCACTGCATACTGCTTCACCACAGCTGCAGGAAGCAGAGTGCCTCCGCCCCTGGTCACTCCACTTCCTGCCACCATGGAGAAGTGGGGAGCAGCAGGCTGGGAAAGGGTGGAGTGGAGCAGGCTACCAGACTGCTCTGCCTACTACTGCTGTGGGGTTGAACCCTGCTGCCAGATCTCCTGTTAATCCCCCCAACTCGTGTTGCTTTGGGGAGGAGACTTTGGATAAGAGGGCAGGGCAGGGGGCGTGGCTTGTAGTGGACGGAGTAACCCTGGGCCCCCACACCTGAAGCACTGTGGGGGAGTTACCCCCAGCCCTACGTCTATGTAGGGAGAGCCCTGGAGGGAGCCTATACAGGAAGGATGGACTTCACCTAAACCGAAGTGGAATCAGATTTCTGGCACTTAAAATTAAAGCGGTCCTAGAGCAGTTTTTAAACTAAGGGTGAGAAAAAGCCCACAGATGTGGAAGAGCATGTGGTTCAGACAGACATCCCTAAGGCAGCATTTCTCAAAGTGTGGGTCGTGACCCCCTTGGGGTCACGACCAACTTACAGGGGGGGTCGCAGCTGCCGGCTTCCCCGGGGTCCTTCGTGCCACTTCCGGGGATTCCGGAAGTGCGCTCCCCTCCCACAGCTGTGTAGCGTGCCGGGCACGCTGTGGGAGGGGGTGTCAGCCCCGGAGGAGGAGTGCAGCACAGTAACTGCAGAAGAGGTGAGTCAAGCGCGAGTGGGGCTTTTTTTTTTTTTGCTTAACAACTTTGGAGGGGGGGTGTCATACAAATTCAATGAGCATTTTAGGGGGTCATGGTATCAAAAAGTTTGAGAACCCCTGCCCTAAGGGAAAGTTCTATTAATAGAGCTTCTCTATGTCCTAGTAAAAAGGATAGGATGGAAAAATGATAAAACACAGGTGGGATCTCATCAGAAACAGTCAAATGAAAAGGAATCTTATTCAATTACTAAGGCTACATCTACATTGCAGCACTATTTTGCATCTTTTGAGCACGTCTGTTATTTTGAAATATAACAGGCTCGCTATTGCAACATCCCTGTAAACCTCATTCCACTAAGCAATTTATTTCAGAATAAGTGCTGTGTAGACAGTGTCAAATTTCGAAATAAGCTATTTCAAAATTAACTCAAAATAAGCTACCCAATGTGCAGTGTAGGCGCACTCATAATGTAATGGCAGAGAGCTAAAAAGTAATAGTTTTAAAGTGCTTATAAACCAATCCTAGAAATATAAATAATAAGATGGATGAACTTGGAGTGCTTCTTATTAAATTGATATTATAGAATATTATAGGCCTCACAAACATTTGGAGGAATGAGGATTATCAATGGGACACAGGAACACAAGAGTATAAAATACATCGAAAGGACAGAACAAGTTATGCTGGAGGGGGAGTGGCAATTTATGTGAAAGAAGGCATAGAATCAAATGAAGTAAAAATCTTAAATAAACCAAACTTCACCATATAATCTCTCTGGATAGTAACTCTATGCACTAAAAATAAGAAAATAGCAGTAGGGGTATACTACCAACAAGGGCACCATTTATGGGGAGTTAGAGGGGTCAGTAACCCCCCTTAAAGTTTGAAGCCCTGGATTTCATACTGGAAGTCTGCTTAAAGTGCATGCCTTTGCTCCAGAGCCAGTTCTTAACTGCAACAGAGTTTGTGCTGCTTCCAGCTTTGCCTTTGGAACAGGGAGTTTGTTTACAAACAGAGGGAGTCAGGAAGATAAGATAACAAAAGCTAGTCATTCAATTGAAAGACCCTTAGACCATCATGAAAACATTGCCAGGTACTCCACTTAAAAGATGGTGGGGAGGGAGGAAAATCTACATTTGGCCCACTGGTGGTGTTAAATTTCTCATAAAGATTCTTGAAAAGGGGATAAACAGTGAGGCGGCAAAAGTTACAGATGATACAAAATTACTTGAATAGTTAAGTCCAAAGCTGAATGCAAAGAGTTACAAAACCGGGTTATTGGGCAACACAAGGACAGATGGAATTCAGTGTTGATAAATGCAAAGTAATGTACATGGGGAAAATATAATCCCAACTATAAATACAAAAATGATGGCATCTAACATAGCTGTTACCACTCAAGAAAGAGATCTTGGAATCATTATGGATAGTTCCTGCAGTGGCTCTCTTAAAAGCTAATAATATTGGGACTCATTAGGAAAGGAATAGATAGAAGATATCATACTACCTCTATATAAAGTCATGGTATATCCGCATCTTGACTACTGGATACAGATCTGGTCACCATATCTAAAAAGATGTATTGAATTTGGAAAAGGTACAGAAAGGGTGACAGAAATTATTTGGGGTAAGAAACAGCTTCCATATGAGGAGAGATTAATAAGACTGGAACTTTTCAGCTAGGAAAAGAAATTACTAAGGGGTGGGAGGATATGTTAGAGGTCTAGAAAATCATGAATGGTGTGGAAAATAGAATAAGGAAATGTTATTTATTCCTTGACTAACATACCACAAGAAGCTCGTCCAATGAAATTTATAGGCAGCCTATTTAAAACAAACAGAACAAATTATTTCTTCATGATCAGTCTGTGGAACTCTTTCCAGGGGCTAGTGGAACAGCCCAAACTATATAACAGGGTTCCAATAAGAACAAAATAAGTTGAAGGAGGATAGGTCCATCAATGCCTACTAGCCAAAATGGGGAGGGATGGTGTCCCTAGATTCTGTTTGCCAAAAAGCTGGGAATGGGCAATAGGGGATTAATCAGTTGAAGATTACTTCTTCTGTTCATGCCTTCTGAAGCACCTGGCATTGGCCATTGTTGCAAGACGAGATACCAGGATAGATGAACCATTGGTCTGACCCAGTGTGGTCATTCCGATGTTCTTATATAAAGCCCAGATGTATCTTTCCCCTGCTGTAACCTATTAGACTCCACTCCCCTTTCAAAGCTGAGATAGAAAAAGAGACTGTAAGGAGTCCTGGACTCTCTCCACAGAATTAGTATTAAAGTAAGAATATACATTACAATGTTAAGGCTAACCAGTGTCCCTTATTTTGACATCTTGTGGCAAGTCATTTATGTTAGTATTAAAGCTGAGTGGGTCTAATATTTATTTTCTTTCTTTTATATAGGAATTAGGTACAGCGCTCTGTCAGCTAATTTCTAAGTTATCTGCCAAAAAAACCCTGAACCCTCCCACAATCCCTAGAGTTTTCCAATGCCTTAATAGCTCCTTGAAAGAGGTGATGTGGGGGGAAAAGGGTGGATGGGGTCAGTTCCCCACCCCCTGGTTTGCTGCTTGGCTTCTACTGAGCATGCTCAGTAACACTGCTGAAGCCATTGACCTCAATCTGCTCCCCTATGCTCTCACTCTCCACCCCTCTCTCCCATCATGGCATCCACAGGTTCCTTCTCCTCCCTTCCCCCCACCCCTCCTCCCCCCTGCAATGGCACACCTGTTCAGGGTGACAACAGTGATTGTGAAATGCTCAGGAAGGCTATTACAGAGGCTATTACCTCCTCCTTTCTATATTCTCCTTCCTTTCTTCTGGCCATAAAATATCTCTTTAAATACTGTATTTCTCTAGTGTGGCATTCATTCATATCCTTTCATACACAGGGCTTAGAATTTAACTAGTCAGATACTAGCCAGAGGAATACACCTACAGGCAGTAGCCAGACATCAGTGTAAAAGAGGGATGACTCACAGTCTGTGAGACAAGTCAACACATCCTATCCGGGCCCAGTTTTTTGAAAAAGAAGATGCTACTAGTGGTTCTCTTTAACTCTGCTCAGGGCTTTGTCTTGCAGACTTCCTTTTGAAGTCTCATTCCCTTCAGCTATCCCAGTCCCTCTGGCTGCTAAAAGGGAAAGGGAGAATTTTCTTTCTTTCCACTCACCCCAGACACTTGTAGCAGCTGAGATGAGTGAGTGATGTGAGTGATCTTTATTTTTCTGCTGTTCCCAATCTCCATTTCCTCTGCCCCAGTAAGCCAGTTCAAGATCTGACTCTGTTGCTATTCATAGCTTTCCCAAGAGCAGCCAAGTCTGGTATGAACCATGACCATCTCACTGCTGGTTATTCAGAACCCTGTAGGTCAGGGCTACTCAGCACGTGGTCCGGGGGCCACATGCAGCTCCCGGCCCATTTGTTTGCAACCCAAACGGTGCGGTTTGGGTTTATGCAGGGCTCAGCATGTGTCCCGCGGGTGGGATCCTTTGAACATAGCCTCCACTGGGAACACGCTCCACAACAGCGAGGCGTCTCCCAAGTGGGGTGAGCCCTAAAACACAAGCAGACGGGCTAGCTGGAACAGATGGGTACAGGGTGTCGGTGTTTCTAGCCCCCAGGGAGGAGGTGCTGGAAGCACCAGGGCATTGTGGGAAGTGCTTTGTATTCATGTCCGTCAGTGTGAAAGAAGCTATTTGCATATATATTTGCATGTATATGCAACCACACTTAAGTTGCAGCCCTCAGCATGTGCTGTGAGTATCATTGTGGCCCTTGGGGCTTCCAAATTTGAGTAGTCCTGCTGTAGGCACTTGTGAAAAATAAAGTTCTGGGTAGTTTTCACTGCTACAACTTGACAAAGCTATGAGCATCCACAAAGAAGCTGGAGCTATCTGCCTGGAGGTTCTGGAAAATAAACTTGACTCACATTTAAATATTACCTTTATAATCATAAGGTTTATAATCTGTATCTTGATGATATCTTAGATAGCAGAAGTTTAGGGCACTTGCCTGGGAAAGCTTCTTATTCTTCTTAGGGAAGCAGATTCTTCAAGCTCTCCAACACTGGATTCAAAAACAACAACAAAAACCTTCACTTTCTTAAAATACTGACATCACAGCACTGTGGTTTTGAAGTTTCTGAAGTTGATTATGCTGAATAGTAAAATCTAGGAACAGAAACTAAAATCTTTCTTTCTACCAATTAATCAAAAACAGTTCAGAGCGTCCAGTTTCTTAATAGCCCTTCCGGAAACATACAGAGCCTCATTTTGATCTCACATTAGTGAAAATCAAGAGTAACTCCATTAAAGACCAACTCTGATGGGAAGACAAAGTCAGCCTACATTGTGTGAGGTACACTCAATGGTACATCACATCTTGAGGATCAAGGATTCTGCTTTTTATGATTTCAAATCAGACATCACTACTTGCTGTGACTGAGAGAAGAACGGACTACTATATGTATAAAAATATCCCCAAAGGTACAGAAAGAGATTACATTGCCCAGATTCAGAAGTGTCTACCTGGAGTATCTGTAGATGAAATTCACATTTATATCAGAATGACGGAGCTACAAGGTGGACTGCAATGTTGCTGTTTTAGTCAGGAACTGACTCTGACAGTGACATGCAAGAGGTGCCCTGCAAGCATTTAGCTCTTGGTTTCCCTCTCATCCTCATCTCCAAACTCTCACATATGTTCACAAAAGGATCAACATATGGAAATAGCTTTGATGTAAAGTTGTAGAGAAACACTGATACGATGTAAATTATCTCTTCACACTATTTGAATCACAGCCCTAGCCTGGTCTACATTTATTCTAAGCATGCCTCATTATCATTTTCCAACCAGCTCTCTTTTGACGTGTATATTGCAAGTTGCATGGGTTTAATTTTTATTTCTTGATGTTTTCCTTCCTCGATTTTATTAATGTTTTTACCAAGTCTCCTTAAGAAGCTAATTTACATAATTTCTCTCATCCTGTTCTGTGTTTGATCTTCAACTCTTTCAAGGAATGTAAATAACTATTAAAAAAACCAAAGATGAAGCCTTCTATAAAATGAGTAGCCCCATAACAAATGCTTGTTAGAAATAAAATGTCAAGAAAATGTGAGTGAAAGTTCCAATCCATTCTGTTAAACAGTTTTGTGATATATATATAAAGAGAGTAGAGGATTTAACCAGCATTGAATAACTCAATTTTTTTCTTTGTTTAAATCATTGCTCTGGAATGAGGCTGGGGATGAAGGGGTTCAGTATGCAGGCTGACCACCCCAGCCCTCTCTTGCTGCAGCAGTTTGGAGCTAAGTGAAAAGCACCTGTCCATGGCTGCATAGGGTCCTCCAAACAAAAGAAACATACAGTACAGACAACAGTTTATCCTAAGGATCACATAATCGCTCCTCCTTTATCTGGAAAACTCCTCCAGAAAAATTCTCAATTAGCTGCTCCTATTCGTGGTCCCTTAGAGTACAAAGCCAAAAGTATGTGAAAATTGCTTCTTCCCTCAATGTGGAGGAAGGTATGCATAACTTCCTCCTCCTCCCAGTTCAAGTCCTTTTATTTCTAATTGTTTTCAAGTATCTCCTTGGGTTAGAAGGCAAAGGAGAAGCAAAATGATTGCACGGATTGTTTTCCTCCATCACCTTATATAGGATTTCCATAAAGCAGGAACCGTTTGCTTGATTCTCTTCCCCCGCCCCACACACATACACTTCATGGTGGGCAAGTCCAAGATGCAGGGTATTAAGAGACCAGGTCATCTATGTAGCATCATATCTTCCATGAGTCAGTATAGCAGCATGGAGGGTCCACAAGAAGGCCAAGCCTTTTCATAGTTCATTGTCTTCACTGCTGGGCCATCAGTCCTATCTGACTTTTTCATTGTTGGTACCTGATGTGTTAACAAGTGGTATCAACCTAAATAACAGATAATGGTCCATATTCTTAACTTCAGATACAGAAGTGACAAGTATACAAATTGGATTATTATATTCAGTAAATTATAACCTTTCTACTCATATATTACCAGAGCCATCTTGCATAAAGTATATGTCAGTTATGGCATATTTTCATAATTATAGAGTGTCATGTCAGAAATAGAATAGGACAAAATGAAATATGCAAAAGAGGAGCCTCCAAATATCCCCTTTTTGCTCTTTATTTGTCAGCTAAAGAGAAACAGCAGTAGCCAGAGTCAAGACGTGGGTGGGTGACTGTGTTGAAAACAGCATTAAAAATGTGTACAGGATTTATACTAGCACCTGCACTGTTATCACTCATGAAACTGAACTGATAACTAGACTTGCTGATAATTCTCAGTGGAGACCCAGCTATTTGATCTATTACAATGTTAGTTTCATCTCTTTATTGATTTGTTGACTCTGGCTGGAGAAACAGATGCTCTTGTGCTTGCATAATTGTAAATGTAATTTAGTAGAGAAACAAGCCACCCATGAGCTGTAATGAAGGATGATGCTGCAACTATTGGGACTGTCCATTACAGCTGGTCAAATTACTATTTGTAAATAGTTCTGCCAATATTAGGATTTTTGACAAATTATTCATTAATATTTTTCCATTGTTTGATCATCCCTACTGTTAACATTATTGCATGCTGTGACCATCATCAGAAAAATAATGCCTTGGATTGCACAAAGTGCATTTCACTGGTTATTCAGTGGAAAAAGAAAAATATTTGTTCTATGGTTCAAAGACCTCATCAAGAAATCTAGACTGGCTGAATAAAATTTGTTTTTTTTTTGGGTTTGGTTGGTTGGTTTTGTTTTTGCTTTGTGCTGTGTAACCACTATTTCCTCTAACTTTTTCTATCCATGAATGGAGTGAGTTGTCATGTGCACCAATATTGAGGTCATGTGCATTTTTGTGGGTGTGTGCCTCTGTGGTGCCCGCCAGTTACTAACAACAAATCCTAGATATATTTAAAGTGCTATGGAAGAAAGAATACTAAAACAATGGATAATTTACAAGGTGCATGACTTTAAATGTTTATTTAATATGAAATCAAACAAAATTAGTACTGCAAAATTTTCAGTAGCCATTTAGTATCTTATTTAAAAGTGTCCACTCTTGTAGTCTTTGCCAAGAAAGTAGAGTTGAAAGCACTAGGGCCTGAGCTGGCAGAGATTGGGTTGGGTTGTTGAGATAGAGATTTTAAATTGTTTTCAATTACTGGCTAAGTGTTATTTAATGGACTTCTGAACACTTTTTGTACACATATTACTCCTGATTACCTAGGAAATAGGATTTTTTTTTGTATTTCAGTTCTGTTTACACATCTCAAATCTTTCAGACAACTTGCTGGGGCTGTCTAGGATTTTCTTGTCCAGCCTTCTGCTGACTATTCTTGCCTTGTATTCTGAACAGCCGTCAAGCAAGCTGGAACTATCTGGAAAGGGGAGAGGAGACAAGGAGGTGCTGCTTTTACTCAAAAGCTGCCTGGGAGGATGTGGGGGGGGGGGAGAGGAGAAGGCAACAGGGAGATGATACCGCTGCCTGGGAGGGGGAAGGTGCAGAGAGGAGAGATGCCACCACTTTTACTCAAAGCAGTCCTGCACATAGGGCTGCCTGGGCAGGGAAAGGTACAGTGAGGACAGGGAGATGGCCACTTTTATTCAGAAGCAGCCCAGCACATGGGACTGCCTGGGAGAAAAGTGGAGGAGAGGTGCCACTTCTATTTGCGGGCACAGTGATGGTAGCCCAGCAGCTAGGGCTTGTTGAGGAGAAGGTGCCATTTCTATAGGCATAGTCAGTGACAATAGCTGGACCTGCCTGGGTGAGTTGGACTCTAGAGTCACCTCTCCCTCCGCTTCCTGCCCTGCCCCCTGTTGACTCCCACCACCTCTATTTCCCCCACCATGCCCCCCCCAGCTGGTGCTTACTGTTTCCACTTTCTCTTATCTACAAGATCAGGATCTAAGAGGAGGTAGCTAATTAGTGCAAACACTGTGCAGCTCAACTAATGAGGTGGGCGGATCTTAATTGCTTCCTGTGTGGCCACACCCCTATGCCTTTTACTTGGAACTATGATTGTAACTAGGTATGGTACATACTAAAATATTTTAACACAGTTCTTAGGCCTTATTGAAAATTTTCCACTAAAGAATTTTGCAATGGAAAATGCTGTTTTCATGGAACAGATTTTTTTTTTTTTGCAAAATAATCCATTTTTGTTGAACTGAAAATGTGAAAACTTTCAAAAATCTTCAGTTTTTCAGTTTGTAGATAAAAACCTGAAAAAAAATTAACAAAAAATTAGCTTGTTGAATTCCACATGGGGGGAAAAAATCATTTCCAGAACAGCTGTACTTTCTGAGCATATTATAGTGCAGTCCAATACCTACAGCAGAGGCCTGACAACTTTCAGAACACAGAAGATGTGTTACCAAAGATTCTAATAAGGAGATATATTTTTACATGATTTTGAAAAGGTTCCTGTTGAAATATATAAAGAAAGAAGTTTTAAATGTTCTGACCAGTTATTATTTTGCCACTTGAAGTGTTAATCACCCACTCTTTCAGATCTCCAAGAAACAGGACTTTGATCTTAGTTATTTGAATTACAGTATATCTTATTTGCATAACTTGAATACATATGCATGAATACCCTTTGATTCAGTCTGTAACTAATACATGTAAGAGAAGAAAAGTTTGTGCTGAAAGCAGTAAGAGATTTCATTTGACATGGAACCCAAAGTGCAAAATCCTCATGAAGGGAACATGGGCAAATAGCAGTTGATACTACCCACAATACAAACTAAGTGAAATGAGACTAGTCAGAGCAGATCAGACACATATTTCTGTTTGCATTTTGTTTTCCTCTGTTCATTATATATGGCTCTTTCACCTCAGTTTTCCCTCCACATCAAACATAACCTATAAAAGAGTTGTGACTACTACTAAGTATACTGTCATTGATGTGCCAGCTTAGTAGTACAAAGAATCTATAATTCACTCCCTGGGAGGCGTTCTTTTGCTCGCTTCAGGTATGAGAGTTTCAAGGTGTGACCTTTTTAGTTTTTCTGTGTGCAGTTTTAGAAATTTTGCAGGTAGTGGTATAGCACAGTTAGTCGTTGACATAACTAGATCTCCGGGGTAATCTTTAAGGCAATTCCTAGTCCCTTAAGGTTGAGCCATAGCACATGTACTTGTAGAGATAGGTATAATTTATCTGTTTTGCCATTAGTGTAATAATGAGAATCAAAATGTTCACTTCTCTAGTGTATGTCATCCAGAGTCATCTGAAAATATAACTTCTATTAACTACCATAATCTGTAAGGCAAGCAAATACTCAAACTAACTCAATAACAATACAAATACAGAAATACATCTCACATTTATAAATGTATTATAAAACCTGCTGTAATATTTTGTTTTAAAGAACACAGTTTGGAGGGGACTGAAAGGTTTGTGTCTTTGGAAGAGTGCTATCAAATACCCCCAGATATTATATTTAAGTGCAACCATTCAGTTTTTCAATGTGAATAACGTGGTTCAACAATATCAATACAAGCTGTGTATATAAACTTTTAATTTTACCTTTCTTTCCTCTTCATTTTTCACCTCAGCAGCCCACAGTACCTAAATTCTTGCCTTGACAAGTACCCACTGCTTTATAACTTAGTGTGATGGGGCATCTGTCTCACACAGGTATGATGGGTTTGGGGGTTGTGGACAAGCAAGCCAATTAACTTCACTGGGTAAATCTGGAGGAGGAGGAGGCATATGGGAGCATGTCACTGATTAGACATAGGCTCAGCTACACAGACACAGGTTGGGGCAGTATAAAGACCAGGATCAGTGAGCTGCAAGAAGGCAGGCTGCAGTCAGTTCCTGAATTAAACATATTGCAAGGCTGGCCAGAAGAGAAGCCAGGTTATGTAGAAACATTTCAGAGGGATAGCTACATTAGTCTGCTTTAGCAAAAACAACAAGGAATCCTGTGCACCTTAGAGACCTAGAGACAGTCTGGTTTGGCCAGTGTGCTTGGCAGAGGGGCATTGATGGCACATGATCAGTGGAGATGACAGCCTGCATGGGCCCCTGGTCAAGGTGTGGGGGTTGAGCTCTGTGCTCCCGGAAAAGGTGGTGCCTCAGGCAGAAAAGACAGGTTTGGGGCAGCCAGCTGTCAGTGACACCTGGAGTGCAGTGCTCTTCTCTTTCCTCTCCCTTCCCCCCCCATTTTCAGAGCTGTACAGAACATGCCACGTACAGAGCATGCTTCAGCAGCGATTTAAACAACCTGGGCCTGCAGTCAGAGCCCTGGGCCCCTTTGAATTGCTTGGCCCCTGGGGCAACTACCCCTTTGCACCCCCCCATCTGGTCGGTGGGCCTGCACATGAGGTCATATCTCATTAGTAGATGTGCAGGCGAACAGTAACATTGAAAAACCAGTAAGGAGAGCACTTCAGCCTCCCTGGACATTCAGTAACAAACCTGAAGTAGCCATACTTGAGCAAAACTGCAGCATGAAACTGCAAAGCTGGAACTTGACTGTCAGACAGGGTCTGAATAAAGAGAGAGTGTCTCGCTCACTATAAAAAGTAATTTTCTCCCTTTTGATATTCTCATTAACAGTTAGGAGTGGGCCACATCCACCCTGATTGAATTGGCCTCGTTAACATTAGTCCTCCTCATCGTAATGTTGCAAAGATGGGAGTGTATGTGTGGATATATCCCTGCCAAACTGAAGTTTCCACTTCATGCATCTGACAAAGTGGGCTCCAGTCCATGAAAGCTTATGCCCAAATAAAATGTGTTAGTCTTTAAGGTGTCACAAGTCCCCCTCATTGTTTTTGCATGTTATGTAGGAAGAAGCCCAGGGAAATGGCAACAAGGACTGAGACTGTACAGAGGCCTTGGCTACTTGTATTAGGGTCCCTGGGTTGGAACCCAGTGTAGAGGACAGGCCTGTGTTTCCCTACCACAGGGCTATTCAACTTTGGAAGCCCTAGGCCCACAATGATACTCACAGCACATGCCGAGGGCTGCAACTTATGTGTAGTTGCATATATATGCAAATAGCTTCTTTCACACTGATGGGCATGAATACAGTAATTCCTCATTTAACACGTGCCCGCTTAACACGTTTTCACGATAGCACGATTTTTTTTTTTAGGAAACATTTTTTGAATTACACGACCGTCCCCGGAATAATACGATTTTCCGAGCCGGCCCGTTGCCAGTGTTTGCGCGGGGGTTCCCCCTCCTCCCTGCAAAGCAGCGGAGGGTTCGCCGCTCACCGCACCGTTCCCCGCTGACTCCCCCAACGCTGGAAGCCTTGCCCCCTCTTCTCCGCTCCCACTTGCAGGCCGGCAGCTAGGTTTCCCCAGCCAGCCCGTCGCCGGTAGCTGCACGGGGCTTCCCCCGCCTCCTTGCATAGCGGCGGAGGGTTCGCTGCTCGCCGTGCCATTCCCCAGCGACCCCCTCGCCGGACGCAGTGCGGGTCCCAGCAGACCCATCACAGAGGCATACTCCCAACCCAATCCCCCTCTCCTCTCCTCTCCTCTCTCCTCCCGTTCCCTTCCCTTCCCCAGAGCCAAACACCTCCCCTCCCTGCTGTAACCCAGTCCCCTTTCTCCCCCAACCTTATGTCCTGATCCCAACAGACACCACCGCTTGAAACCAACCCCCACCTTTTCCATTATTTTCAATGGGAAAATTGACCCTGCATAACATGTTTTCACTTAACACGATCATTTTCTGAAACATATCTATAGTGTTAAATGAGGAATTACTGTACAAAGATTTAAGGCAAGACTACACAACACACAAGCCCATTTAAGTCAGTTCTACTGATATTAATAAAATGCAATATTTACCTGATTTCCACCAATATGACAGCACTTTTAATGAGCAAGGACAGTCCATGAATTTAACTACTAAAACACATAGCAACAGAAGACCATTATATTGACTATTTTTTTGTTTTGACTCCGACCCATGGGCCACGTGTTGAGCCCTGCGTAAACCCAAATCACACCACAGGCCGCAAACAAATGGGCTGCGGGCCACATGTTAAGTAGCCTGCCCTACCAGCTTCTTGGGAGTGGCACAGGGTATTGGAGATGTCACCTAGCTGATCTGTAAGGACTCTGAATTCCGCAAAGAGGAAGGACCTTAGTGACATGCCAGGAAGAACGTACTGCAGTCTTGGGAGTGAGAGGGGTGGCAAGAAGAAACCACATGGGGGAGGACAGAGCTAGAGGGGGAGCTCAATACCTGGCAGAGCTAATTGCCAGGACAGCCAGCAGGAGGCCAGGAGTGAGTGCACCCCAAGATATTTTCATTCATATATCTGCACATTTCAGTTTAATTCTTTCTTCAGTTCTTTTCTAAATGCTCTATTTTTTTCACCTTCATTCAATCACCATTCCTTTCCTATCTAAATCCATACAACCATTTGCTCAGTGTGAGTAGAAAATATTATTGAGCCTCTGCCATCACTTTCTGCAGGATCTAATCTTTCATAACTCCCCAGCCCAAAGAAGCCCCCTGGGTCTGTCCCTTTTGTTTTCAACGATAACTTTCCAAACATGATTCGACACATCTGCCTCACTCTTCAAACACACCACCCAAGAGCCTCTGCTACTGCTAAGTTTCTAAAAGCCGCAGAGATTGAAAATTGTCCAGATTCTATTGATGTTTTTCAAATGCTTCTGGGCACTAGGCAAACTGAAAAGAATCAGTTTAAAAAGCTCTAAGTAATAGAGGAAGGATGGGGAAATTTTAAAACCTTAAGGCTAGGGGACCTGTACAGTAGTTTTAGCTGACGGAGAGAGGAGTAGTACAGAACAGGGATTCTGAAACTCTTTACATATCAAGACCCACTTTTTTCAAAAGCAAGTGAGCTCAGTCCCTAACTTTAAGTGTTCTAGGGACAATAGGTAACTATTAATGACATATTAACATACTAAAGTATGCGCAATTAGAACAGCCTTCACCTTGACTTGTTTTATTGGACCTATGAGCTTATCTCCATGCAACCAGAATGACCCAGACTGAAACTGGAGAGTTACCTGCCCATCTTCTCGTAGGGTGTGTCTATACTACATGGCTCCGTTGACGGAGCCATGTAAAGTAGTTTACTCGACATAGTCAATGAAGCGGGGATTTAAATAATCCCCGCTTCATTAAATAAAAATGGCCGCCGCGCTGTGCCAACAATCAGCTGATCCGGCACAGCGCGGCAGTCTAGACACGGCGTGGTTGTCAAGAGAAGCCTTTGTTGACCGCTCCTGTAAGCCTTGTGGCTTGTGGCTTACAGGAGCGGTCGACAAAGGCTTCCCTTGTCGACCAATCGGCGTCTAGACTGCGCTGTGCCAGATCAGCTGATTGTCGGCAGCGGCGGCTATTTTATTTAATGAAGCGAGGATTATTTAAATCCCGCTTCGTGATTATGTTGAGTAAACTACTTTACATGGCTCCGTCGACGGAGCCATGTAGTCTAGACGCACCCGTAGAAATGGGGCTTAAGGAAGAAAAGGGCTCGAAGAGGAAGAGGCAGAGGGGACAAAATGGGAGCATAAAGGCTCAGGGGAGCACTCATGGTCACCTCCTTGACCGTCTGTCCTCCCAGCCTGTTCACTTGCAAGTTGTTTTCTCAAACCCAGTTCCCTATTCAGTCCTGCTCCCTGTCTATTAACAAGGCTGTCAGACAACTAGGCTACGTCTAAACTATACCCCTGTGTCGGCAGAGGGATATAAATGAAGCACTTCGAAAATGCAAATGAAGCGGGGATTTAAATATCCTGTGCTTCATTTGCATAATTGCATCATGGCACTGTTTCGAACAAGTGCCATTTAAAAACTGAAACCGCAGTTTAGACGTGTTTTTTTTGACAACCACGCCCTTTTCGATTTTTGAGGAGTACACGATCTTCAAAAAGGTACCCCGTTGTCGAAAAAACCGCATCTACACCTGCGGTTTCAGTTTTGAAATGGCGCTTGTTCGAAACAGCACCATGACATGATTATGCAAATGAAGCATGGGATATTTAAATTTGCATTTTCGAAGTGCTTCATTTATATCCCTCTGCCGACAGAGGGGTGTAGTTTAGACACACCCCTAGAGTGCTGCAGCCTCCTTCTCCAGAAGCAGAACTGAGCCTGAAGGAGGGAATCTCTCTGCCTTCTGTCCTGGTGCCTGAGCAGTTGCCAATAGCAACAGGGTGGTTCCACTCCCACCTAAGGAAACCCTGCTCTGTCCCCAGCTGCATGAGACCTTGGGTAGAGCAAGGAAACCTAACCAAAAATGACAGACAGTGCTTAGCATCAGTGTATGGAGAGTGGGAGAAACAAGGAGTCATAGATCCAGCAAAAAACAAAAAAACCCAAACAAACAAAGAAAAGCAACTGTGTCACCTCAAGCATTGTTTTATCAAAGCTACTGCTCCCAGATTATAAGAGGCCATTCACTCTCCCCGCCCTGCCCTGCCAGCCACTGAAAGTACAGTGTAGATAACCATTTGTATTTATTTTCAAGGCTGTAAATGAACAAAATTCAGATCCAATCCAAGCAGACACTCTCCAGCTCCTGCCACTGGTTCAAGTCTCATCAGTTAGGAAAGCCTCATATAGACACATCCATCCCTATAGCAGCTGACTGAAGGGTGAGAGTGGGGAAGAGCCCTCACTTTTGTGTTTGCAAATTGGCTCTGAGATTGGTGGGAGGGGAAAGGAAAGAACACTCCTCCCAGCATCCATACACCAATTCTCAAGAGTTGGATGCGGGTGCTACAGATTTATCAGAGGTCTCTATGAAGCCTTCACTGAGATGGCTAGTTACCATTTTGAAAGGAGCCAACCCTCTCCCCCAAACTTGAGTTGTTTATGGCATGGGCAGAAGAGAGGAGATGATATCTTTGCCTTAAGCCCCTTTTTGGTTAGGAAACTGGCAAGAAATCACACACTCCTTTCCTGGGAGGTTGTAAATGCCATTCTAGAGGAGATGCTAAATCCCACTAACTGGAGATAAGCCATCTGGACAGCTTGGGGGTGTGTCTACACTGCACCCTTACCTCGAAATAAGCTACACAGCGCCAAATTTCGAAATAAAGCACTATTCTGAAACGTCCCTTAACCCTTACGTTTACAGGGACACTGGAATAGCTTGCCTGTTATTTCAATGCAGAATAGCTATTTTAGGATACTTTCAGATCCCAAATTAGCTTCACAGTGTAGACGTAGCCCTTGTGAGCAATCAGCCCAAACAATCTAAGACCAGAACTGAGAGATTTGCCCCAGCTCTGTTTGTGAACCTATCACTTGATCTCATAGTACTTTATAAAGGAGATCAATACTGTTATCCCCATTTCTCAAATGAGTAAAGAGGCACAGAGCTGCAGTGACTTGCCCTGATAAGCCAGCAGATCAGTGGCAGAGCCAGGAATGGAGTAGGACTCAGGTGACCTGGCTTCCAGGGTAGCATCCAGCAGGCACATTGCTAGAGCACAGAGCCAGGCCCAGCCAGCAGATGGCATGAACTAGGTCTGATTAATAGGCCCATGAGTCAACAATAAGGGAACATGCTTATTCTGGCCCAGTGATAAAGGTGCCATGCCGGGACAGGCACAGTTACCTGGTTGCTGACTGGGCCAGAAGAGGAAAGTAAGACACACAGAACAAATTTAAAAGATCTACATAGGAAGCCCTCCACACACATCACCACCACCAAACCATACACCACACACACATCTCCAAAACCACAGCAGGCCCATACCAGCCAACTCAGGTTCACAGCTTGGACTGGAGCATGAGCTCTGGAATCCTTCACTGTGCAGGGCTACTGCCTGAGTCTAGAAATCTACACAGCAATGAATTGGTTCCTCAGTCCAAGTTGGCTGTGAATGTCTTTGCTGTGTAGACATACCCTAAATGGCTACAGCGTAGAGGGGAGTATGGTTGGAAAGGCACTAAAGCAGGATTCTCTTGAAGGGAGCATTGTAATCCTGGAATTTGGTCTCAAAATTAGGCTGTGCTGCTCATAAACTGTTCCAGTACACCTTGGGCTACTGCTCAGACCTAGGAGTAGGAACACAGGAAATGTGGTTTTGCTAAAAGAAATATTTCTTACACAGTGCATAATTGACTGGAGAAATCATTGACACAAGGTGCCATTGGAGCCAAAGGCATAGTCTGATGAAAATAGAACCTTCCATAGAAGGAGAAAGCTCTACTGTTTTCTCAATTAGTTATTTCTTTTGGAAATGAAAAGAATACTCTGTCAAAGGGTGCATCCCTCACCACTGGTCTGGTACACTCCCTCAGCCATACTAGGGATTAGCCTGAGATTTGATGTCTCCCTCCACAATTTGCACACCCCTCAGTCTGGCTCTCCATCCAGCCCACAGCCCCTCTTTCAATGCCAGAAGCTACCACATCCTCTTCATGATTCAGCCCTTTGGCTAGGTCACCATCGGTGTTTCCCCCTCCTGAGGCTGAGTATCAACGTCCAATAGTCCAGCCACTTCCTCAGTGGCAAGTGGGAGGACCCAGGCCCATTCACAATTCCACGCCCCAACCCAGGACCCCTGTAAATAGCCAGCCTCCTTTGTGCCTCTTCAACTTCCTTCAATGCTGCTGTGATTTCCTGGGCTATTTCCCCCACAGCCTCTTTCACCCTTACCAAAGGACACTAAGCTGCTTAATCCTAACAGCCAACCAGAAGTTCCCTCCTGCTCCTCCACTCCCTGCTAGCAGCTGCTAGGTCCAAGGCATTTACAATTCTGTCAGCCTCTGTGGAGCACAGTCCTCACTCCCTGGGTGCCCAGCCAGCACTGACTGACTTTGGCTTTTCAGCTCCTTTTATACATTGCAAAGGTGATCCAGCCTCATGCTTTACACATCATAAACTGATCTCTACCTATGACTATAAAGACATTTCTCCCTGTAGCATTATATTGGACTACTATCTAAATATGCTGTTGAGAATCTCTCCTTTTTATGAAACATGATATAGATTATTATTGCTCACTGGATACTGAATGAGGTGCTCCCTGGGGCTGCTATTGTATGGCAATGCCTATTTATATAACCCTATCAGTTGCTTTCAAATGGAGAGAGAGATTTGAGAATAACAGACTAGCCTACAGGGCACAAGTGGAATCCAGGGCATCCTATTTAAGTTTTGCCTGTGTTCATTATCATCATATGACATTTGGCTAATGACCCTGTTCACAATTAATGCTGCAAGGACAGATCCCATCATTTGGCAAAGTTACAAAAACGTAAGTAGATGAAGAATGCAGTCCAAAATTAAAGCTTACAACTAATGGGGTGGAGAAAAAGGATTACTTTCAAACAATTACTTCTTGAAACTGAAGAAAGTTAACTTGTTTCTTCATGGGGCTTGTCTGCACTAGAGAGAAGACTGAAGATGCCACAGTAAATCTTCTAGGATTTGAATTAGCAGGTCTTGTGAAGACACGCTAATTTGAACTGAGAGGCCGCTCCTGTTGGTGCTGGTAGTCCTGCTCCTCATGAGGAGTAAGGGACGTCCACGGGAGCATGTGCTCCTGTCAACTTCCCGCTGTGTGGATGGCACGAAAACACAATTTAAGATACTTTGACTCCAGCTATGTAATTAACATAGCTAGAATTGCATATTAGGGATGTAAGCGATTAGTCGACTACCTGATAAGCATATGCTTATCGGGGTAGTTGAGTATGAGTAATAATTCAAAAAGTTGCTTCCCCCACCCCTGCTGCCTCTATCAGGGAGAGGCAGCAAAGGGTGGGGGGAGGGGAGCCGGCTCAAAAACCGGTTCTCCCCAGCAGCATCTGGGGGGGGCAGAGTAGGCAGAGGTGTAGAGGGTGACAGTCCCAGACACTGCACCTCTGCTTTTTAAATGTATTAAGCAAAGGCACAGCTGAGGTCAGCGGGAGCAAGCTGGCAATCAGCTGTCCCGGCTCACACCTTCCTGCCATCCCCTGCCTTCCCCCGCTGCGCCTCTGCTTTTTAAAGAGCTAGCAGGCTCTTAATACATTTAAAATGAGAGGTGCAGCTGAGGGGATCGAGCGCAAGCTGGGAATCAGCTGTCCCAGCTTGCTCCCTATCCCCACCATTGTGGCTCTGCAGTTTCTCCCCTTATCGACTAATAGAGTAGTCGATGGAAATTCCACTGACTACTCGATTAGCTGATTACACACAAAATAACATCCCTATTGTGTATGTTAAGTCAGCTTTCCCCCTTAGTGTAGACCAGACCATGGGAATGTAGGTTGTCCAGAACTGACTTGATGGGCCTACAAAATCCGCTGAAGGAATACTCTGAATTCAGCAAAGTAAACTTCCTGTAGTTTTCTCTCCTCCCAATGCCTGCAGCTGCCAGGGGTCTTCTCCGCCCCCTCCAGCTGCTAGGACCCCAGCTCCTCTGGACACCAGGGGCCTTCTGTCTCCCCTGCAGCCCCTCTGGCTGCCAAGTGCCATCTCTCTGCCCCCCCTCTGATGCTGTCACCAAGGGCTGCGGGAGAAGGGTTTGGGGTAGGGGTTACTTACCTGGTGTCGTGGCAGGCAAGATGGCAGAGCCCCACTGCTGCTGGCCACTGTCTCTTGGTGGTGTGGATGCCCCTAGTGGTCACTCTGCATACAGCTCTCCCCTGCATTCACTGCTTCGAGTGGCCACTCTCAGTATCGAATCCCTCCTCTGTGTGCCTCTCCATTTCCATGTTATAGAGAACAGTCCTATACTCAGCACTTCCCATTTTCTTGGCACAACCAAATCCTAACCTTGCTATAAGTTAAGATATGAGAAAGCTGCATACCAAATTTGGTGGTTCTAGCTCTTACTGTTTAGGAGGAGTACTTGAACAAACAGACCCACAGATGGATAGGTAGACAGACAGACAGGTGCACATTTCTAAAACATATGGCTAGATTATGTCACTACCACTACTCCAGGGCAGAATACCAGGAATAATTTAACAGTGCTAAAACATTATTCAAATCAGCTTGTTAAGCCACTGATATGAAAAGGGATGTGGAAGAGTGAATGTTTGTGTATCCCTTTTCCCCCTTCCTTAGTATCAAATTAGTTTAACTTTGAAATCTGCTAGGTAAGCTCCTGTCTTACGTGATAGCTAACTTTAAGGGCAAAATTCCATTGATTCCAGTCAAGTTTCATAAATCAAGTCAGAACTGTATCTGTAGGCTAAAGTTTCAAAATATAGAATCATAGAATACTAGAACTGGAAGGGACCTCGAGAGATCAACCACAGTCCCCTGCTCTCATGGCAGGACCAAGCACAATCTGGATCATCTCTGATAGATGTCTATCCAACCTGCTCTTAAATATCTCCAGTGATGGAGATTCCACAACTTCCCTAGGCAAATTATTCCAGTGTTTAACCACCCTGACAATTAGGACGTTTTTCCTAATGTCCAAGCTAAACCTTCTTTGCTGCAGTTTAAGCCCATTGCTTCTTGTCCTATCCTCAGAGGCCAAGGAGAACTGTTTTCTCCCTCCTCCTTGTAACACCCTTTTAGATACTTGAAAACTGCTATCATGTCCCCTCTCGGTTTTTTGTTTTCTAAATTAAACAAGCTCAATTCTTTCAGTTTTCACTCATAGGTCATGTTTTCTAGACCATTAATCATTTTTGTTGCTCTCCTCTAGACCTTCTCCAATTTCTCCACATCTTTCTTGGACACAGTACTCCAATTGAGGCCTAATCAGCGCAGAGTAGAGCGGAAGAATTACTTCTCATGTTTTGCTCACAACACTCCTGTTAATGCACCCTAGGATAATATTTGCTTTTTTTTGCAACAGTGTCACACTGTTGGCTCATTTAGCTTGTGATCCACTATGACCCCTAGATCCCTTTCTGCAATACTTCTTCCTAGACAGTTGCTTCCCATTCTGTATGTGTGAAACTGATTGTTCCTTCTTAAGTGGAGCACTTTGCATTTATTCTTATTAAAGTTCATCCTATTTACCTCAGACCTTTTCTCCAGTTTGTCCAGATCATTTTGAATTATGACCCTATCCTCCAAAGCACTTGCAACCCCTCCCAGCTTCGTATCATCTGCAAACTTAATAAGCGTCCTCTCTATGCCAATATCTAAATTGTTGATGAAGATACTGAACAGAACCGGTCCCAAAACAGACTCCTGCAAAACCCCACTCATTATGCCCTGCCAGCATGATTGTGAACCATTAATAACTATTGGGAATCTAATAGCCAGGGCTCAACAAATCATGTAATCTACTCGCCCGTGGCAAGTAGATTACAAGCCGGCACAGCCGGCGCTGCGCGATCCGCATGCGCAGCATGATCTGCGCATGCGCAGCTTGCAGAACCGCGTGGCTGGCGAGCGGGGCTTACCGCCGCTTGGCGAGCCCTGCTAATAGCATATACAGAAACAGGTCACCTAATTTTTGGAGTACCAAATAATCAACAAATTCCACTGAAGTCAATTGAAACAACTAGTCTATCATCAACCCTGAAAATCAGGCCACTTTTTTATGTGCCTAATTTTAAGCAACCACGCTTGAATATGTTGGACCCAAAGTCTCCAACATACAAAGTACAATCATTCCTTAAGGAAATAACAGATTCTGAAAATAAACACCAAGTTTCTTCCTTGAATATATTGATCCGTTTGCCTGTGGACGCTATTATTATTAGATTGCACAAGAACAATTTGTTCCACTATAAGCGAGGACAATGAACCATTATGTTTGGCTCAAAGAGAGAAAATGCGGCAAGCTGAATGGTTTGACATACTTTTTTCCCTTGAGTACACAGTTTTAAAACATTTCTCTTGGCAATTTTGTCTGAGGCAGGAGTCTGGTTCTATACTTCACTCTACAGCTCATGATTTTTTGGGGAAAATTTGGGTTTGTTTTGCGTATTTTCCCCTTTTTTAGAAAAACTGGAATACTTTCTTCTTTATAGGAGTGTTTGGTACAAAGATCGAAGTTGCATTCACACTTTAGCCAAGTTCTGTCGGGATTTAGTGTTTTGTTTTCTCAAGTTATAAAGTTTAACTAAGGCTCAATTGTTCCCAGCACTGATCTGCAGTGGGGAGAGGTTGCAAGGAAGTAGTGCCTCTTCCCTGGCACAATAACAGCCCTTCTACTCGAGGACTGCTCATGCCATTGCTACTGCTAGCCTTGCTAAAGCTGTGCAAAGTAGACCCCGCAAAGAACCAAACTGCAGTTTAAAAGTAGCACAGAAGCCATCTTTCCATTCACTATGTAAAGGGATAACTGTTTACCCAGTAAGCATTGCCTTACTGGCATGTTTGCTGGTGTAACTGGTTAACCAGTGCCCAGCCTGGCTGGACCAACCCCTTGCCTGTGGCATGCCACAGGGACTGCTCTGGCCAGGCCGGGCAAGACCCACCATGCTGTGGACAGAGGGGGAAGGGGGCCCCCTCCAGTTTGGCCAGGTCAGAGAAGCCTCCCGCCCACAGTGTGACAGTCCCTGCCCGGCCAAAACAGCCCCCCACCTGCAGTACAATGTGATAGATTACTGCTCCAGCTTGCCTGGGCCCACTGCATCATGCCACCCGCAGCACAATGCGACGAGCTGGTTAACCTGTTAGACATATAGTTTAACTGGTTAACATTTTAAACGGGATTTTAAATCCCTAGTTCCTATCGTCTCCTCCTTTCTAAAGATACAGGCAATTCAACTCCACATTGCCCCCTATGACTAGTTCTGTTTTAATGTAATGTAACAATTAGAACCCTTAATGCCCATGAATATCTTTGGTATCCTCCAATTAATTATTCTATATAAGAGAATATTGGATAGTATTGTTAAACATAAAGTTAAATAACCACTACACCACAGAATTCTATATAAGAGAATATTGGATAGTATTGTTAAACATAAAGTTAAATCACTTAAATATGTTCCCTTTTAGAATTGAAAAACAAAGTAAAATGTAATTTTTAGTGTTAATGTGCCAAGAATGTAAATATTCACCATACAGTCTTTAATCGAATTCACCCACTGAGAACTTCGTCTTTAACCATTACAGTAGAATGGACACTAACCCATGGTGCCATGTCACTTCACTCAACATAACTACAGCAGTTGTAACAAAATATTTTTTCAAGACCTCTGAAAAATGAAATGAAGTATATGAACAGGGGCCAGACCTCAGTTGGTGTAAATTGGCTTAGCTCCACTGACTGAGACAGATCTACGCTGACTTACACCAGCTCATGATATGACCCATTTATAAATGTTGGACTCTGTGTAACAGTTTTGTGTTTATAAACACATTTCCAAGGTTTTCTGTAAGAACCTAGTTTTAAGGATCAACTGGCTCTGTTTCCCCTATCCCAAAAACAGATTAACTCAAGCACCATCTGGCCCTGTTGCTTGCATATAACCTAGGTCTTAATTGCTAGATACAAAACTGCAAGGCCATTTAGTATTAAACTGTCTCCTTTGCAACTGCCCTATTAATCCATAGCTAAAAATAACCCAATTTCCTGGCCTATTTTTAGAGGAGACATTTAACTGCATATTTTTGTCAAATAAAGAGCTAATTTCTATACAAGGTACAACTGATCTCACAGTACATTTTGCCTAGTGCATACAAATTCCCCGATTCTAAGATGGTATAAACTGGCACATATAGCTCCACTGATTTCAATAAAGCTATGTCAATTTGCACTAACACACACACACACAGCCTTTTAACATCAGTGCTGAGATACAATTTGAAATGACCTATTTAACACTTTTTTCCATTCTGACTTACACAAATTTGCTCACTGTTAAAAACTGAATGTATCATGCAAACATTCATCAGCGTGTACAGATTGCTTGTAAAGTATACTCTGCAAGCACAGTTGGATACTTAATATCTATGATGCATTTCAGTTACCTGATTGGATGGGAGTAACTTATCAAATCAGATTTCCAGAGCAAATATAAGTCTAAATTTGAAATTCTCTCTATACAAATATTCTGCAGTACTGACTGCAGTACCCACCCAGAACAGGACCAACCCCAACTAAATCATCCCAGCTAGGGCTTTGATAAGCCGGGACTTAAAAACTTCTAGGGATGGAGATTCCACCACCTCCCTAGCTAACCCATTCCAGTGCTTCACCACCCTCCTAGTGAATTAGTTTTTCCTAATATCCAACCCTAGATCTTCCCCACTGCAACTTGAGACCATTGCTCCTTGTTCTGCCATCCATCACTACTGAGAACAGCCTCTCTTCATCCTCTTTGGAACCCCCCTTCAGATAGTTAATGGCTGCCATCAACCACCCTCACTCTTCTCCTCTGCTGACTAAACAAGCCCAAATCCCTCAGCCTCGCCTTATAAGTCATGTGCTCCAGCTCCCTAATCATTTTTGTTGCCCTCTGCTGGACTTTCTCCAATGCGTCCGCATGCTTTCTGGAATGGGGGGAAGGGTGTCAGAATTGGATGCAATATTCCAGATGTGGCCTCACCAGTTCTGAATAAAGGGGAATGATCATTTCTCTAGATCTGCTAGCAGTGCTCCTCCTAATGCACCCTAACATGCCGTTAGCCTTCTTGGCTACAAGGGCACACTGTACAAAGTGTACATTGGCTACACTTTGTACAAAATACATCATCACCATATAAAAGTGGTGATCCTGGGGTACAGGGTGTCACATGAGTAGTGTGTGTCTCACAAACCCCCACAAAAGTGAGAATGAGGAAGTTATTTATAGTTTTTATACTAAGGGATAGATTTTTGCCTTTACTTAAACTTCATTCTCCTTCATGGAGAATGGGAGAAGTTAGGAAACAAATATCTCGCAGCATCAAGATGAAAACATAATGGTTTCAATGCTAAGAAAAAGCTACACAGTTTTGATTTAGCATGGCAGAACAGTCTGATATTTTGCCTGTTGAGAAGCACTTCATGCTAATGTTAAACTGGGAAATATATTTCAAATGATGTTTTATTAAAACATTTTCAGAACCTCTTGATGGCAATATCTATCTTACCACAAAATGGCATTTTTGTGATATGGAAGCCCAATATAACAAACTGCAAAACCAGTTTCCATCAGTTGTAGATATTGTACTGATTATTATTTATTGGCTTTTCAAAGCAAGAACTGGAGCTATGCCCTTGAAAAATCACTCCTGTTACATTAAATAACAAGTCAAGTTCATTCCTGTTACATTAAATAACAAGTCAAGTTCATAATTTCAGTGGTGTCAGTGGATTTACACCAAGGATGAATAGTATAAATATCCAGGTTCGGATTATTAAACCAATAGCAAAGCAAAATGGGAACTGTCACAAATGATGTCCCTATCCACTAGACCATCCTTATAATTTCTGCATAAATGCAAAATATTATTAAAACTAGAAATGTAAACAGTTAAATGGTTAACCAGTATGCATTAATTGTAAACCCAAGTGTCTGGTTGCTCCATGTTGGGCACCAAGAGGGACTCCAGCCCCAGCCAGCAAGCCAGAGAGACACCAGCTATGTCTGGTTGGCAGGACCTTTGGCACATCTGGGCTGGTTGAACCCCAGCTGCGGCCACGACAGAATGGTCCCAACCGCATCAGGACAGTGGGAACCCAGCTACAACCTCAGTTAATGGTTAACCAGTTGAATGATAACTTTAATAATTTATCCAGTTAATTTTTTTAACTGATATTTACATCCCTAATTAAAACCAGTGGTTTGGTTTAGCTAAAATTGATGGTATGAATTAACATTGCTTTTAATAGCAGAGTCTTCTACATGGAATGACTCACAATCAAGTAACTGGGGCCCATGAAGTTATAGTTTGTCATGGAAGTCATGACTATTAAATATTCAGCCTTAATAACAGTTCATCAAGGAACTGTATATGCAGTAAAACCTCAGAGTTACAAACAGCTTGGGAATGGTAGCTGTTTGTAACTCTCATCAAAATGTTATGGTTGTTCTTTCAAGGTTTTGTAACTGAACATTGTTTTAATACTTTACTGTGCAAATGAAAAATGCTGCTTTTAACCATCTTAATTTAAATGAAACAAGCACACAAAGTTTCCTTATCTTGTCAATTTTTTTCTTTTAAAACTTAAATTTAACACAGTATAATCCTGTACTTTTTAATCTTGTCTCTGCTGCTTCCTGATTGTGTACTTCGGGTGGCAAATGAGGAGTGTCAATTTGCAACCCCGGTGTTCGTAACTTTAAATTTCTGCTGTACTTTCAATAAAATCTAGAAAATATTCAAAAGAACATTTTTAAAAACAAAAGAAGTTTAGTCAGAGAAATTTATTTAGTTCATTACCTCTCTTCCCCAATTTTTCTAACAGGTATATATATAGTAGCCCAATGTCTGTGACTCTGTAACGCTGAAACACTGGCTGTTCCCTCTGGGCGGTGCTATTGCCTCCCGCCGTGGTGCTCGGCTGACTTCTGCGCCGCTCAGCCGGGCCGTTTAGTTCGCGCTCCCCATGCAGCATGGGGGTGCTGCATGGGGAGCGTGGGGCCCAAACGGCTGCTTGCACTGCGCAGGAGCAAGCGGCGGCCCGGCTGAGCGGCGCAGAAGTCAGCCGAGCACCACGGCAGGAGGCAACAGCGCCGCCCAGAGGGAACAGCCAGGGGGTGGGGCCTGGACGAGCGTGCGTCTCTGACGTCTGGAAAGGGTGCTGGATTCAAAAGGAGGAAAGCGGAGCAGACACAGAGGATGTGGAGGAGACAGAGAGGAGAACGGAGGAGGCGGAGGACAGCGAGAGAGAGAGTGAGAGAGACACAGCAGGAGGAGGAGAAGAGAAATACAGAGTGAGAGGCAGGAGGGGGAGAAGAGAAAGAGAGAGAGAGGCAGGAGGCGGATGAGAGCTGAGAGAGAGAGAGAGGGCGAGGAGGAGAAGAGAGAGAGAGGCCGTTTGCGCCGCTTGCTCCCATGCAGCGGCCCGGGTGAGCGGCGCAGAACTCAGCCGAGTGCCACGGTGGGAGGCAAAGGGGGGCCGGGCGGTGACGTACATGCCCAGGGGGCAGGGCCTGGAGGAGTGTGCATCCCCGACGGAGACATAGGAGAGTGGAGAGAGAGTGAGAGGCAGAAGGGGGAGAAGAGAAAGAGAGAGACGGAGAGAGAGGCAGAAGGCAGAGGAGAGCTGAGGGGGGGGGAGGCAGTAGGAGGAGGAGGGAGAAAGAAAGAGACACGGAGCGAGAGACCGGAGGCTCAGGAGAGAAGACTGACGTGGAGGACAGACCTGAAAATCCCGTCTTATGATGGGCTAATTGGCTAGTCTTTCAATATTACATGCAATTCTAGACTTTTAAAACACAACATTTGAACTTATTTTAACTTTAGAGCACACAAGAAATCATGATGCACATTTCTATCTGAAATGAGAGCTTTAGTCTCTTATAATCCATTCCTTCTCCCACTATGAAGGCTTAATCCTGCATATCATAGTTTTGTCATGGAAATTACCAAAACACTACAAATGTTGGGTTAAGTCTTCAATACAGGAGCAAGCAAAAGGAAATGAATTGCAGACAAGGAAGGTTCACGTAAAGTAGTTTAATAAATAAGTGAAATAAGCACTAATATTGGAAACACAAATTTATCCTAGGGAATATGTACTTAGGTATTGCTTTTCTGTTTACATTCCAAAGGTAAAAAATTGCAATTTAAATGCTGTCATCACATGGCTGGCTCTTGAAGATGTTGCCTTTCTTTAGTTTACACTGACCCCTAGGGGACAGCATCCTGTTATATTTCAGAGGCTATTGTTTATGTATACAATGTAGAATAGTATTGTAAGAACTTTACTCTTTATTATTCTGGTTTAGAGTCAGGGCCAGCAACTTTTTTCTATCTCAGAAACTATACCCTGCTAGTTAGTGATACAGACACTGTTTTTATATGGATGCAAGAGAAATGTTTTATACCTCTTTGGTGACTTACCACATTCACACAGGGCCAGAGGCTGAGCCCATTTGGAAGTCGTATCAAATTTAAGGTGTAAAACTCCTCTTGGTTCAGGAAGTACAGGAATTGTTAAGATTGGAAGTAAACAAGGAGTCGCACAGCCCCTGGTATAGTCTGGTGGTTTTGGAACCAAAACTAGAGGGGACTGTCTGATTTTGTGTAGTTTTCCATGAGATGAATGACACTTCTGAATTTGATGCATACCTGATACCCAAGTCAATGATTTGATGTGTTGCCTGAGTTAACTCCGCTTTATCACAACAATAGGTCTAACCAAGAGCGACTGCCAAATTCACCTTGCTGAATAAAAAATGCTTTTACTGTGATGGGCTGGTTCCAATATGTTACCATATCCTTTGGATTACATAGGGCCACACAAACACCTTTCAAAGACTGATGGCCCAGTGCTAGTGCAAACTTTCCATAGATAAGAGCATGCTATCCTTTAAAAGGAGGTTAAGAGGTGGGTAATCCATTAATTGTGTTGTCAATAAAAATGTTTATTGATAAGGGAAGGCTTCCTAAGTCCTGGCTCGGGCTGGGTCCAGGAGCTACCGCTGCTGTGGCTCTGCAGTTTCAGTGTAGTAAGAGCCCGGCTCCTACTACATTTAAACTACAGAGGTGCAGGGGCCTAGGTCCCAGACTTGGTGCAAGCTGGCACTGAGCCAGGATTGCTCAGTCCTGGCTTGTGCCGGGTCTAGTAGCCCCTCTCCTTGGGGGCCCCAGTGGGAAGCTGTGACCTCCCCTCCACCCCCCACCAGAGCAGCCTCTGCCTGCAGCCAGCCTGGGCCACCACGGACAGGGACTGCTGCCGGAGCAGCCTCTGCTTACAGTCAGGCTGGGCTAATGCGAAAGCGGCAGCATGGGGTGGGGAGAGGAGATGGCACCACAGAGATGGTTCTTGGGGGAACTGGCTTTTAAGCTGGCTTGCACCGGCTCCTGCTTCCTCCCTACCCCTGCTGCCTCTGATATAAAGGTGGGGGGAAAGGGGGAGGAGGGGAAGACAAGTAGTTGACCCAATAAACATAGACCAGGAAACCTGGTACTCTGTCCTTAAGAAGGAATGCCTGTATACACTGAGCCATAGAGATCCTGAGCTACTGCCTATTTGGAATACTCTTTCTCTTGGTCACTGACCATATGGTACTAAGGTGGTTCCAAACCACGAAAGACTCCAATGCCCTTATGGCATGTTGGTACTTAGCCTTAAAGCCTTTTTGAGAAGGACCCTTGAGTAGAGACTTCAAGAGCCAAAGAAGAATGGAGGGTCTGTAGTGAATGCCCTAACAAGCCCATTAAAGATGTCTGAAAGTATAAGGTACTTGTGCTACATTGATGACATCATCATCTGAATCCATGGGAAGAATGTCCTTGTTGAAATACCTGTGGAATTCTTCAATTTCTATCCCACCATCAATCTCAGCCTGGACTAGTCCACACAAGAGATCCTCCTTTCGACACTACAGTGCAAATAAGTGATGGTAACATAAACCCTATAATGGAAACCTACCTATAAATCTCCAGATTTTATCCAGAACACATCACATACAATTCATTGTCTACAACCAATACAATCGCTTTTGCTCCAATCTCTCAGACAGAGAAAAACACCTACAGGATCTCTAACAAGCATTCTTAAAGTACAGTACCCTCCTGGGGAAATGAAGGAACAGATTGACAGGTATAAAACAAAGCAACAGAACACAACTGGCCATTACCTGCCGCCCCCAGCTAAAACCTCTCCAACACAGCATCAAGAATCTACAACTGATCTTAGATCATGATTCCTCAGTGTGATCGACTGTGGGAGGCCAGTCCTTACATACAGACAGCCCTCCAACCAGAAACAAATATTTAGTATTAACTACACACTGTACAACAGAAACACTAACCCATGCAACAAACCTGATTGCCAAGTCTGTCCACATATCTACCCTTGTGACACCATCATGAAACCTAACCACATCAGCCATACTATCATGGCCTTGTTCACCTGCACATCTACTATTGTGATATATCATCGAGTGCTAGCAGTAGTACATTGGCCAAACTAGACTGTGTCTCTATGGAAAAAAAAATCAGACATCTAGAATAGTAACATACAAAAACCAGTAAGAGAGCACTTCAGGTTTCCTAAACACACTGTTACAGATTTAAAAGTTACCATACTTGATGTTTGTTTTTTGCTTAAAAGCAGAGTGCATCGTGAAACTGCTGAGTTGGATTTTATATGCAAATTTGACACCATCAGCATGGGTCTGAATAGGGAGTGGTAAGGGCTAGTTCATTATAATAATTAATTTTCCCCTTTAGGTATTCTCACCTTATTACTATTGGAAGTGGGCCACATCCACCCTGATTGAATTAACCTCATTACCACTGATGTAACACTCCCATTGCTGTATGTATGTATATATCCCTGCCAGCAGAAGCTTTCACTTCCTGTGTCTGAGCTGCAGCCCATATTTGCACTAATACATTGTTAGTCTTCAAGGTGCTGCAAGACTCCACCTTATCCAGACAGCTTCTCCTGGAGCATCATCCCCTTCCCAGAGCTCCTCCCGCTGGGCCCAAGCCCCGCCCACGCTGCATATTGCTCTGAAGCCCCGCCCCCTGTACAGAACTCCGCCCCTCGCTGGCCCATTCCCCCGCCCTCTCCTCTAAACTCCCTTCATCTACGCCAACCCTGTAAGCGACGCCTCCTCGGCGCCTGCGCGGTGAGATTTCTGACGTCAGCCGCGCCGCTAGTTTGTGTGGGTGACGCCTTCCGGAAGTGACGCATCCGCTAACGTCAGCTAGGCAGGAAGTGCCTGTCTGGGGGATAAACAAGCTGCCTGAGTGAGGGAGAAGCCTCCATCTTTAAACTGCCGGACTCCGCCGCCCACCCGCCCGAGCCATGGGGGGCGTCCTGGGCCTGTGCTCCATGGCGAGCTGGGTAACGTGGGGGCGGGGTAAAGCGCGGGGCGCGGGTCCCGGCGCGGGGCGCGCTAACCCCCGGGCTCGGCGCAGGCCCTGCGGGGGTGTCCAGTTCTGCCCCCGCGAGGCGCGCCCGCCCCGGAACCCCTCTGTCCCCACGGAGCCTCTGCCGGGGTTTTGTCCGGGCGGGATTTAATGCCCGAAAGCCGCGCTGCCGCCCCGCAGTCACGCTTCCCCGTCACGCCTCCTCGTGGCTCCGGATCGTCTCCCTCCCTGTCGCCCCCGGTGCAGGCGAACGGCTTGATTCGGCGCGTCAGGCTGGCCACATGCTGGTGCCGTCGGGTTGGGGCTCAGCCGAGATCCCTGGCCGCTGCCGTCGCTTGTTAGGAGCCAGGAATACTTGCTGTCCCGGGAAATGTCAGTGTGCTGCCTTTTTTCCGCTCTGCAATGGTAGTGAAAATGTAACTGAGACCAGTATTGAGTTTCACAGCGTTCCTCTTCGCGCTTACTGTGGTTACCCCGCATGTTACTGATATTAGACATGTCTGGTTCTTTCCTCGTGGCTCACTTTAGCACTAGCAGCGCCTGCATGCTCTGTAGCATCTTAATCTCTCACCGAGACACTTCTGTTACTGCAGCACAGTCTACAATGATGTCACCATCACGCTGAACATTGTTGGGCTTGCTCTAATATTCTACTTAGAAACAATTCTACTTAAGACTCAAAAGCTCAGTGGGGGAAAACACATACATTAACCTTTACGATTTATCTGTGTGGGGAAGATTTTTTTTCTTAAGCTATCACCAGCTTGCTTATTATCTTGAAGTCATTGTTGCAGGTACTACTTCCTATTTGCACAGCAATTACATTGCCAAAACCATTTTTGTTCCCTATTCTACAATCTTGGGATTGTTTTTAATCAATGGAACTTAGTGTCCTGAGTAACTTAGGTGGGTATACACATTGTTTTAAAAACAAAAATGTGATGTACAAGTAGAATTCCATGCTGTCTTCCGGAAAAGGTAAATATTGTGCGCTAAGTGTAAAAATAGAGTGAAAGTGAAGTGAGAAATACAATAATTGTAATAAGGTTCTTATAATTAGGTAAAAACACATTTATAATTAACTAGATCTGCCATAGGTTATCTGACTCTTACTTACATGCACAGTGCACTACTTTGATTTATAAATCCACACAGTGGGGGTCTCTTACTCAAGATTACTTACGGAAAATGGTAACTTTAATTTTCATATTTCCTGTTGAATTGATATGTTAGCAATCAGAATTATTTAAGCTTTGTTGCGAGTATATAACTATATTAGTATAATCATGTATGTCTATTTCTAATGAGGCACCAATATTTGCAATAGAAAAATTAAGTCTTAGGAAATAAGTTAAACTGCTTAGAGATGGTGACATAATTAGGAACAATTATGTTTAAAAACATGCTAGCTGTTCCTAGTTAACCCTTGGGTAACACTGATTTTTTTTAAAATGATGTTATCCATTAGTGGTGTTACTAGCATAAATCATGCGATAACTCATATTTTGCTAACATAATTTATTTTCCTAGTGTAGACACAGCTTTTCTGATCTCTGGATTCTAGCTTTTACAAGACCTGGATATTTAGATATGTGTATGTAGAAAGTGACCCCTGTTCCCTCACTGAAAATAATCTGAGTGCTGTTTTGTACAGAGAGACTTCCGGATTCAGTTGGAAGCCCTCTGGACAGGTATACCTGCATATATAACAAAATACCTTCTGTTCCTTAGGACTACATTTATTCATCGAAATGCTGATCTGACTAAGGCAATATCTTAGACATTTACCCAGGATTGATGCTGCTGTAATTTTAGCTAGTGAAGAGCCACTAAATTGATTGTAGAACACTCTGTGGTCAACTCCGATACTCCACCCAAACAAGAAGATTAAGATATGTTGATGGGAGCGTGTCTCCCATTGATGGAGTGTGGTGTAGACATTGCAGTAAGTAGACCTATGCTACATTGACTCCAGCTGTGTTATTCGCATAACTGGAGTAACGTAACTTAGGTTGATTCACCATGGTAGTGTGTACAAGGCCTGAGTAAGAGCTTGAAGTTCTCTCCTTCGCGATCATGTGAGTAGAGTGATCAGATATCCTTTGTTCCTACAAGACTGAACAATACAATTGTTTAAAAGGCTAACAAGACACACTTTTAAAACAGTAAGCAAATTGCTTACTGTTAATTAAGCCCTACCATCTTCTGGTGGGTTAGGCAGACCTAACTTCCCTGGGTCTTGAATGTTTCATTTTGTTCTGAATAGCTCCCCAACAACTGCCTTTCTCCTTAGATAATCACTTTTTATTCATCCGTTGTTCTTTGGTCTCTTAGTTCCTGGACTTCTTGGCCCTGTTGTCCAAAATCAGTAGGAGGTCAGTTCAATTGCATGGCCAATGGCTCCCCCATTGTCCTAGAACAACGCCCATGTGTTTATTGAGGAAGTGTCTTATTTAGAATCATCATCATCATCATCATCAACAACAACCATGGGCTCAACGCCCGTTGGTGTCCAATGCCTCCCTCACTATTTCCTTCCATCTTTCCCTGTCCAGTGCGGAGTGGCTTAGTTTCTGTAGACTAGCTCCGCACCAATCCACTATATCATCTACCCATTCTCTGTGGGGTCTGCCTCTCCTATTCAGACCATCCATTATGCTGAATACCAGGGTCTTAACTTTTCGTTCGTTGTTCATTTTGCAGATATGCCCAAATAGCTGTAACTTCTGTTTATAACCTTCTGCAGTAGGTTCTCTTTTGGCTGTAACTTCCTATATAATTCCTCGTTGGTGACCTTCTGCATCCATCCTGTTCTCAGGATCTTTCTATAACCACTCCTCTTGAATGCCAATATCCTTCTCTTTGAATCTTTCATTATCACCCATGTCTCATATCCGTACAACATGCTGCTAAATGCACATGTTTTCAAGACGCTCAGCTTCGTTCCCAAGTTAATAGCTTTGCTTTTCCAGATCTTATCCATCGCCTTCAAACTCGCTCTTTCTTTTGCTATTCTAGTCGCTATTTCCTTCTTACAGTTTAGATCATACGGCATGTTGCTCCCCAAATATGTGAACTTCTCTAGTTTGATCCCATCTACACTGGTCTTCCTTCCTATTTCCTTATCTCCAAATACCATTGTCTTCGTTTTATCGATATTCATAATCAGTCCATACTGCTTCCCTTCCTCATTTAGCACCTTCACCGTTCTCGCTAGCTTCTCTTCATCTTCCTCGATAACTATATCATCCGTGACCCTCAAGTTGTTAATTCTCATCCCATGCACCAATATCCCTTCTACCTCTTCCTTGATCTTGTCCATCGCTCTCTCTAGGTGCGTGATGAGGATACTCGGTGATATCGGATCTCCTTGTCTCGTACCTCTACTCGTTCTAAACCAATTTCCCAACTGTCAGCACGTTCTCACCGCTGCCTCCGCATTATCGTTGATATCCTTCAACAACTGTATCAGTCTGCTATCCACGCTGTACAATTCCAACACCACCCAAATCACTTTCTGAGCTATACTGTCAAATGCCTTCTGAAAATTGACGAAGCATTTGTTCTTGTTCTTTGCCGAGCTTTCTCCGCTATCAATCTTAGTGCTAATATCTGCTGTGTGGTACTTCTGTCTTTCCTGAATCCCGCTTGCTCATCCGCTAGATGTTCTTCTATCTGTGATCTCAGTCTCTCCGTTAATATCATCCGCACTTTTGCCTAGATGACTCGTTAAGGCAATCGTTCTGTAGTTCTTCAACTCCAACGTGCTTCCTATCTTGTGTATTGTCACTAGCTCAGATCTTGTCCATTCCTTAGGTGTCTTCCCTTCTTTCCACTCTATATTACATAGTTGGTGTATTTCCTGAATCATACTTTCTTCGCCATATTTCATCATCTCTCCAGTGATCTTGTTGTTCTTGTTTACCATGAGCCCTGTTGCTTTTAGTCATACAGTAAACATCCCAATATTAACCTAATATTGCTAGATGGCAAGCACTTCAATAACTAGATCAATATTCTGTTTTCATAAATGGTTACAGGGGAGCTCCATATCCACCACAATGATTAAATTGAGTTCACTTGAAGCAGTGGTTTGTACTGTAATAGTTGGATTAATTCTGCAATTTTCCATGGACAAAAATTCCTTTAAAGCTAAATTTAGGGCATTATTATACAACTCATAGATCATAAAATAATGTAAATGATAATCTCATCTGTTGAAACTTTCTTCTGAGATATGAGTGGAATTCTCTAAATGAAGCACATCTTTTGCCTGTTCAGTTTGCACAAACACATTTACTTAAAAAAAAAAAAAAACCCTGCTATTGGCCAATGAGTCCCGTTGCTGTATTTCCCTGAAACAGAGTGGTTTTAAGAAGCAATTGTAATACGATCTCTATCGTATACACATAATTTTCATGTCTTCACTTTCAAGACCCTTCACAACCTATCCCTACCCTGTCTGTCTTTTCTCATTCTGTTTCAAAAGGTTGGCTCCCACCTCCTGACCCATTGTCTGCTTGTTAAATTTAGGGATGTCAGTGTGTGGCCGACTACACGATTAACCGATAATCCAAGGTTTATTGGTTAATCTTGTTGACTACACGCATTCTCTCACCTCTTCCCCGCCTCTGTATCAGAGGCAGCAAGGGGCTGGGAGAGCCGGTGCTGGTGAGGAGCTGGCTCCAGCTCCCAAAGAACACTGGATCTCTTCTCTCCCCCCCGCCCCTCCCGGCCCTGCGCTGCTATCTCAGAGAGGCAGCAGTGCGGACAGTGAAGGGGGGCAGGCTGGAGCCAATTCGTGTGAGAAGCCGGCTTTCATGCTAGCTACCTGCATGTGCCGCTTTGCGGGCCTGCCTGCCTTCCCTTGCTGCCTCCTGCAGAGGAAACCGGGTGGGAGGGCAGGTAGGAACCGGTGCTGGGGGGGAAGGGGGGGATGCTGTCCGGGGAACAGCACGGGGTGGGGGGGAAGCAGGGCAGATTGCCACAAAGTAGCTTCCGTCGGGGAGGGGTCCAAGCTCCCCACGGATGGAGGCTGTTCCGCATCCCATGGAACAGCGTCTGTCTGTAGTGAGCCTGGGCCCACTGCCGACAGAGGCTGCTTTGCAACAGCAACCCCTAGCCATTGGGGAGTTCGAGGTCCTTGTGAACGAAGGCTGCCTTTTGGTAGCAGGCACCCAGTCTGCGTGATGAATTGTTTTTTAAACTGACTCCCCTCGCAGACCAGCACCCATCTGCCATCCTGCGCTGCTGCCTATGATACAGAGGCAGCAGAGTGGAATGGCAGGGGGCTTCCTGGTAGTGGGACCAGGTGCACATTGGCTGCTGGCACCCAGGGACTGTCAAATAGTCATGTAGTCGCTATGTTTTCATGCGGTTACATGATTATTCAGTTACACTATAACATCCCTAGTTATGTTTTCAAACCAGCACGTTTTTGTTTACAGGGAGCTATTCCCAAGTTTGAAGGATGGTATGGGAGTTTGCAGATGTTTTCTAACTCATCCCTTTGCAAATTCATAAAACTATTTTACCATGATGGTGCCTGCAAAAAATTGACTATGGCTAGGCTGCTGGTATGCTGAGATCACTGCATATCCTGCTGACCAGTGTTCTCACTGTTTCCTTGTATTCTCCCATTGGTTTAAGCCTCCTCCCCAAGAGCTGAGTAGTGATTTTCAGTGGTTACATGGTTACCTATTTAACCAAATTTTAATATCCCTAGTTTATACAGTGCCTAGCATAGTGCAGTCCTAGTCCATGGCCTGGGGTTTGTAGGTACTATGATACTGCAAACAATAAATACAGTTGAACTTCAGAGTTAAGAATACCAAAGTTGCAAAATGACGAATCAACTACACGCCTCATTTGGAACTAAAATATGTAATCGGGTAGTAGCAGAGACTCCAGTCACTCTTTGCCGGCCTCCCTTCTCTCTTCCCCTCCCAAAAAAAAAAAAAGTGTAGTAGAATATTGTGTTAAAACATAAACTACTAAAAAGAAGGAAAGCATCATTTTTCTTCCACATACACTAGTTTTAAAACTCTAAGTTTATGTTCAGTTGTAAATTTTTGAAAGATCACATTTTTGTTCAGCATTTTGCACACTTCAGAGTTGCAAACAACATTCATTCCCAAGGCATTCGTGACTCAGGGTTTGCTATAATATGTATGAGTAGTATGCCTAGGTATGTGATGTGCATTTGTAACTGCCATGGATGCAAGCATGAGCTATGTTAGGACATGATTTTTCAGTGTGAGGTTAAGTTCAAAAGTCATCTTTCTTTGTGTAAGTTAGGCATTGGGACTCAGAGACAAGAAGACAGTTCTTTATTTATGCTACTGCTTTCACTTCTGCATCAGACATGTCTCCATGGATGCCAATTTCCAGATCTTCCCTGTCTTTTGGAAAGAGAAGGGAGCAAACAGAGTTAGGAACAAGCTGCATCAGTCACTCAGTGCCCATGACCAGGGATACTAGTTTTCTGTGATAAAACCTCCATTCCCCAAATAACCCACAAAAATCCAGATTTTTTTTCAGTGATTAAAATGAATTGCTTAACTTTATTTCTCCATGCCATGGTAAGTGTACATATCAGTTGAACACAATGTTTTCTTGATGTACATTAGAACTCCATTTATCCAATTCTCCATTATCTGGCTCTCTGTGTTAATTGAAACACCAGCCACCTGGAGCTGGCAGTTGCTGAAACTTCAGCAGCAGCAGGAGCCCCTGCTCTTCTTCAAATAAGGAAAAATAACTCTGCCAGTTCTCCTGATTATCTCAATTTTTGATTATCTGATCTGGCCCCCATCCCGATTAGATCAGATAAATGGGATTGCACTGTAAATGTAAAGGACGTTCAAAAATCAGCCATAAGAAGGGGAGGATATGCATGTTAATCCTTGGTATATGTTTATTTTTTTCCAAAATGTGAAACCTAAAGATTGTCTGTACAGATGCAAATTCCACTTTTTTTCTGTGGCAAATGGATTTCTAGAATCCCTGCTTATGACCCAGGGCTTTCTCAGAGCGGTGACTTTTGACCAGATAGTTCCTGCACCTAGACCCTAGCAACAGCTAATGAAACAAGCTCAATTCTTTCTCTAAGTCCATCATTTGGCTGAGCAGCAGCCAAAATCTTGGGAAAAGGATAAAGTGCAAGTGACTCAAATATGAACAAATAATTTAGGGTATGGGTATTAATTGAGAACAAGTTGATTTTAGAGCAGTATTTCTCAAAGTGAAAGCCAGTAGTGGGCCCACGCTTCTTTGTTTACCTGAAGGGTCTGTAGCCACGGAGCTTCATGGCTCCAATTCACCATTTACAGCCAATGGGAGCCATGTTAAGGGTGATGCTTACTGGTTAACCATTCACATCCCTACCTATCATAAAAAGGAATAACACATGGTTTTATTTTAACTAAATAATACACCCACCCCCAATATTTTAAAAAGAAATAGCTTGGGATAATCCATATTCCTAGATACTCCTTTTCATTGTTACCATCTGATGGACTCTACAAGTGAATGTCACAAATTAATACATTCTTGGTCTGAGTGGGAGAACGTCGCTAAGTGAATAAATGTAGGTGCATAGAGAAACAATACACATTTTCCTGTTTAAGAGCAAACTGCATCCAGATGTGCTAAAGCAATGAGTGAGTTTTGTTCTCCAGTGTAACATTTTTCTCAAGATATCAGCAAAGGTGGAAAGAAATACCATAGAACTGAAAATACTTGCTAGATATTGAACTAATTATGTATATATTCCATTTTTGTTGGCTTTTTCTCATACTTTCTACATTGTTCAAGTCAATCAAGGTGGGGAAATTACCTGATGGGTCTTAGTTTGAATAGCCGCCAATCTTTCTCAATAAAGCAGTATATTTTTAACAGAAGGATTGGATGTTTTTATTTTTATTACAGAATTGCTGAGTAATTCTGTAATGTTTAAGATTTATTCATGCTGGTTAATATACAGACATATAGAAAATGACAGTCCTCCTTCAAAATGAGTATATAAATGTTTTGTTAAGAATCTAAAACAGCAAAACATTAAACAGATTTCACAGGCAGAGACTTCCTTAGCTAAATAAGAACTGATGATAATACAATATTTAGGGAACCCTTCACCAAAATAACCCCCAACCTGTTTTCTCTTTAAAAGAAAAACCCCAGAAATAATCTACCTCCTGCATGGGTGCAATCTGTATAACCTTTGTAACTAGGTTTCAGTGTAGAAACCTAATCCCTTGGAACATTCACTGTCATAGACAAAACAATATAACCTCTTGCAGGGAATTATCTTTCATTGATAGAGGTGGACGATGACCTTAAAGTATTTTCCATTACTAAAAATCCACATATCCTGCTTAAATCTTTGAATAACATACATAACTCCTAATGTTCATAATTGTTTAAACTGTTCTATAATCTCTCTTACAGATACCTTGCTTATGTGGCAGTGCCCCATGTCTACTGTGCCGATGCTGCCCCAGTGGAAACAACTCCACCATAACTAGGCTAATTTATGCTTTCATCTTGCTGCTTGGTGTGAGTGTTGCCTGTGTAATGCTAATGCCAGGAATGGAGGAGCAGCTGAAGAAGGTCATTACTTTTCTGTTATAATGTTTTGGTAGAACAGATGTTGCAAAATAGTGAACTGACACCATGAAAGAATGTGACTTGATGCTGTGAAGTACTTGTTTTGCTACTAGTAAACATACTTGTAATATTATTTGGCATCATCAGATACTCTTACAAGTTCTGTTTAAATATAAAACCTTGGAAGAAGTTACTTGGTATGCATTTGTCATAGATATTAAGCAGCAATCTTCAGAAGTAAAATTGGGTCTTTTGAATTACTAATTAGGTCCAAGTGCTGCTCCAACACAACACACTTGTATGTAGGATAATACATTTTCTAGTTTCATTGGGTTCTGTTAGCTAAATTTTAGCTTTTAAATCTGTGAATATATTTAAGAAACACTTTCACTTTATGACACATTTTTCCCCATTAGCAAAAAATGTAATCATACTGCAATTCAAATAATTAAGACTTCTTTCTAATATAGCTTCCTGTAGTTACATCAAAGATCCCCAAACTGTGGGGCAGGTCACCTTCCTTGAGGTGGAGGGTTGAGAAACATGGGGGAGAGGCAGTGGTTCAGCACCTGGTTCACTTCTGGTTCAGCACCTGTCCCTTTCCCTAGCCTTGGTGTACTTCCGCTTCCGGTCCCGCTCTAGCATCAGCCACCGGCCTTGACTCCTTTCTCGGCTGAGGCGGGCGATGAGGCCAGGAGTGGAGCCACACTTAGCCAGCAGCTGGGCCACAATCCTTCCACAGTGTGGCTGCAGGTCTGCCCCAACCAAGGCTCCAGACCAACCCCAACCTTGGCCCCCTTATCTCTCTGTTGCGGATAAGGACAATGGGGGTGTGACTCTCCAAAGTTTGGGGAACCACTGAGTTACATAAGGAATTGATCCTACTATCCTTCATTTTGTTGAATCTTAGTTTTCCCAATTAAATGTTACACTCCTTAACCAACATCAGCAGTACATTTTGTGGTCTTGTCCTGTGTGAGGGTATTTACAACCACTTTGTGATGGGAGATTAAACACCTTAGAACTTGGGTAAAGCCATATTAACCACTTGGGAAACATATAGTCTTGTAAAGCATGGCTGTCAGGAAGTACATCAGACTTTAATGAGTTCTGATATGAACAGAAACAGATATGATCAGCTATATTTTGTAGAATTGTCCCTTGTACTTTGCTCTTAATTGACTGCAGTGCATTTTGGAGGCTTTTATTTTTCATGTGTCCACATAGACCTAAAGAGCCTGTCTCTTTGTTTTATCTCCTTCATAATTGTCATCAAAAGGATATGTGACTCTGAGGCTGTTTGTTAGTGTTTCTTCAGATCAGCAAATGGAACTGAAGATTCTTTGAGTCCCAAAAAATTGTTGATGGCTCAGTTGTGTTGTCTGAGTTCTCTCTTGATTTTTATATATATATATATAAAAATAAATTAGGGATGTAAATATTGATCGAAACAGTAGCCAGTTAACCTGTTAAATATTATAATTTTAATAGTTTAACTTTGGGTCCCATCAGGGCTGGGGTTCTACTGGGTCTGTGGGGCAGGCATGGGGGTCAACCTATCCACCGCAGGGGCCATTTCTGTGCACCATGGGGCCACTCTCGTAGGGCCATGGTCCTGTCTATTTGCCATGGGGCCACTCTGATGTGGCCAGGCCAGGGTCTTGCCTCCCAGACCAATACAGATGCAGCTGGAGTCCTATCCGAAAGCCAGGGCAGCTCCCACACAACTGTGACCAGGGTCCTGCCTGCTACCCTAGCACTGCCACTGTCCCACCAGCAGGCCCAACACAGCTGGTACTGATATGGCCTAACTGGCTGGCTGTCCACTGAGGTTTGAGAGAGCTCGGGTTAACCAGTTATCTAGTAAGCATTCTAGTAAGCCTAATGCTTACTGGGTAACTAGTTAACCAGTTAAATTTTTTACATCACTTGTGTGTTTGTGGTTTTTATTATTCTAACCCACACACTAAATCAATTGTTTTTAAGACAGACCTAATCTGTTTAATGGACTAATTCATGAAGTTATTCAATGTCCTATTTTAAGTGATGTATTGTGGTGTACATTTTTGCAATTTTTATTAATAAAATGAAAAATATATATTTCTTCATTGGAAGCATTTGAGATCACAAACATTTTGTGTTAATCAATTATAGATTCCTGGGTTCTGTGATGGAGGGATTGGAACAACTATTCCTGGTGTACATGGCCATGTGAATTGTGATGTCTTAGTTGGATACAAAGCAGTGTACCGTGTGTGCTTTGGTATGGCTATGTTCTTCCTTCTGTTCTCCTTGTTGATGATCAAAGTGAAGAGCAGCAGTGATCCAAGAGCAGCAGTGCACAATGGGTAAGACATGAGAACCACAACTGTTTGGTGTGTATCTCTGATACAGTTATTTGTGGAAATAATAACCAACACACACATGCTCAGATTGACTGTGCTATGAAAAAGGAATTCTTTGAGCCTGCATTATACTTCCACATGCTAAAGTATTTTAGGGAAAATCGTATTAAACTAGTGTTCGTGAGGGAGGGAGACGTGATCACACACCATTTCAGAATTTGATTAGAATCCTAGAGCTGGAAGAGACTTCAGGAGGTCATCCAGTCCAGCCCCCTGCCCAAGGCAGGACCAATCCCAACTATTGGTCAGCTATTGTAATTTGCCAAAAGTAGGGATGTAAGAGAGTAGTCAATTAGTTGACTACACGATAAGCTTAAGCTTTTTGGGCAGTCTACCCACATTCTTCTTTCCCCCTCCCTGCTGCCTCTATCAGAGGCAGCGGGTGGGGGGGGGAGCAGGACCTGGAGTTGGCTTAAAAGCTGGCTCTCCCCAGCACTTTCTCTGCCCCCACCTCCACTGTCTCTGCTTCGTGGACAGTAGCCCTTGTCCTCTGGGGATCCCAACTTCCTGCTGGAACCCTCCGCAGACAGAGGCTGCAGCGAAGCAGCCCCTCTCTGCAGGGGTCCCAGTGGGGAGCTAGGGCCCCCCAGCGGACGGGGGCTGCTACCAGCTGGGCAGGCAGCCCCTCTCAATGCTGGCTTGCACCAGGACCAAACCCCACTGCAGCTCTGCAATTTAAAAGGCAGTAGGAGCTAGAACTTTTAAGCTTGGAAAAGAGGAGACTAAGGGGGGGGATATGATAGTGGTGTGGAGAAAGTGAATAAGGAAAAGTTATTTACTTGTTCCCATAATATAAGAACTAGGGGCCACCAAATGAAATTAATGGGCAGCAGGTTTAAAATGAATAAAAGGAAGTTCTTCACACAGTGCACAGTCAACCTGTGGAACTGCTTGCCTGAGGAGGTTGTGAAGGCTAGGACTGTAACAGGCTTTAAAAGAGAACTAGATAAATTCATGGAGGTTAAGTCCATCAATGGCTATTAGCCAGGATGGGTAAAGAATGGTGTCCCTAGCCTCTGTTTGTCAGAGGATGGAGATGGATGGCAAGAGAGAGAGAGCTTGATCATTACCTGTTCAGTTCACTGCCTCTGGGGCACCTGGTATTGGCCACTATCAGCAGACAGGATACGGGACTGGATGGACCTTTGGACTGACCCAGTATGGCCATTCTTATGTTCTTACTATGTTTTGAACTGCAGAGTCTCAGTGGGGTTTGGTCCCAGTGCAAGCTGGGACTGAGCGGGGCTGTCTTCCCCAATCAGGTAGTGGATAGAATTTTTATCGACTACATGATTACTAAAATAACCTCAATTTAACATCCCTTGTCCAAAGATGTCTTGAAATTAAAGTTGTTTCCACTCCATTCAAGACAAATAAGATTCAAGGATGCCTGACAATTTTCAGTCTAATTCAGTGGTGGAAGACTTAAACTTAAGATTACAGTGGAGACTTAAACTCTTTATTTTGTTGCTAGGACGTTGACGTTCCTCACTATTTGGATACCTTGGGACATTTAGCTGAACAATGCAGTCTCCTCTAAATGTACTTTAGGATACATTTAGCCCCTGGGAGCTAACCCAGCTGCAGCTCTGCATTTTAAATGTATCCTACAGCGCAGAGCGAAAGCGGGGGTAGCTTCCAGAGCTGGCATGGCTCTGGAACCGCTGCCCTCCTTGTCTCCTCCATGCTGCAGAGACAGTGCTGGGGGGAACCGGCTTTTAAGTTGGCTCTCTTCCTCCCCCCCCCCCTTCCCCTACCATGCTGCCTCTGACTGAGGCAGCAAGGGGAAGGGAGTAGCCAACTTGACTTATCAGGTAGTCACTGCGTGGTCTACTACTTACATCCCTAATACAGAGTTTATGGTGCTCACTTTATTTTTTAGTAGAAAATTTACCCGGCGTTGTTTGGGTCCTTAACTCAAATAATTTTTTGTTTTTCTTCTTCATTTAAGTCATTGCTGGGGGTTGGGGCTGGAGATCAGGGGTTGAGTATGCAGGCTTCCCCACGGGGAGAGGACATCTCCAACCCTCTGTCACTTCAGCAAGTTGGAGCTAGGTGAGCGGCGCCTCCCCATGGACGCAGCAGCGGACACGGCCTGGGGAAGGGTGCATGCCCCTCAGCTGGGGGACAGACAGATACACATACAGACAAAATCTCTCAAATATATAGTACAGAGCTGTCCCTTTCTCCATTCCTGTCTTAAGCATGTTAAGGACTAGTCGACTATCTGTTAATCAAATGCTTATCAGATAGTCAAGTCGACTAGTCGTCTCCCCCCTTCTATCAGATAGAGGCAGCAAAGTGTGGGGGTGGAGGCGGTACTTCAAAGCAGCAGCGCCACACAGAGACTTTGAAATGCCGCCGCAGTGTTTGCGTGGAGCCCGCGGAAATGCCTTGGAGCCCTGGATCAGCTGGAGTGTCCCCAGCTGCCCCCAGGCTCTGTAGTGGTATTTCAAAGCGGCAGTGCAACAAATCCCCCGCTGACCCCAGGCTCTGTGTGGGCACTTCTGCTGGGGACTCTCGTACATTTCAAAGCTGACACGCCATGTGCAGCCCGGAGTCAGCAGGACTTCCCGCTGGTCCTGTGCTGCATGTGGAGTTCTGCATTCATCCTTCAAAATGTACAAGAGCCACAGGAGGGGCTCTTGTGCATTTCAAAGGAGGAATTCGGAAGTGCCTATGGAGCAGTCAATGGAAATTCCATCAACTACTCAAGTAGTAAATTGCTCGATATTTAACATCCTTACTCCTGTCTCCTGCTGCCCCTTGGGAGTTATAGCTGCCAGTACCCATCTCTGGCTCCTTGCTGCCTCCCTGTGGTCATTATATAGTATAAGTACTTCTAGCAGACCCCTTCCTTTCTGTTTTATGAAAAACAGTCACATTCCAGGCACAATCCATTGTCCTGGCAAAACCAAACTCTTTTATAAGATAAGACAATGTTGCATACCAAATTTGGTGGTCCTAGCTCTTGCCGTTTAGGAGTTCTTGAACAAATGGTCTCTCAGACGGACAGACACACATTTCTAAAATCTATAGTAAGATTATAAATATTTACATTTGTAAAAATAAAATAAATGATATTTTTCAATTCATCTAATGCAAGTACTACAGGTTCGATTCCCCCCGATCCAGCACCCTCGGGATTTGGCTAGTTCTGAACGAGGGGATTTGCCAGACCAGGGGAGGCCCCTGTCATTGGCCTCCCAGCCTGCCACTCCTCCTTACTGCCAGTTACAGTTAACCATTAGGGGCTGGAGTAGCCCCTCCATACCACCTTCCCGGTTAATCAGTTAACCAGTTAAAACAACTAAGTAAACGAGACTTGACGTCCCTAGTCGACTCTTCCCTTGATGTGCTCACTGCAGAAGATCATTTAGTGAGTCGTATTTCCTGTGTTCTGCAGGAGCAGTTAATGAATATGTTTCTCAGAATGCAAAAACAAGGAAGCAAAGATGATGCATTTGAAATGCAAGCTAAAATAGGCAAGCTTTAAATCCTGTCATTTCAGATTATTAATTTTCATGTACCTTATGCTCTTTCAAGAGCTTATAAAATACATTGGTTATGGGAACACACATGCAGATTAAAGTTCATTACCTTAAACCCCGTGATCTTTTGTTTCTGATTTCTTCAGATTCTGGTTCTTCAAATTTGCTATAGCAGTAGCAATTAACGTTGGAGCTTTTTTCATCCCAGAGGGACCGTTTACAACTGGTAAGAACATTGAATTCCATTTTATTCATGTGATTCAATTATAATGTAACTTATTTTAGAATAACCACCTGTAAATGTAGCTGAAAATCATCTTTCTCACTATTGTTCCCTCTCTTCCCCTCCGCCCTCCCCTCCCGCCCCCCCGCATTTGTAGGAAGTAAAAAATTAAGAGTGAGCAGTAAAAGCTCTGAATTTATTACATCTGATTTTTTCTTTACAGTATGGTTTTATGTCGGCATGGCTGGGGCTTTCTGCTTCATTCTTATTCAGCTGGTCTTGCTTATTGACTTTGCTCACTCTTGGAATGAATCTTGGGTTGAAAAAATGGAGGAGGGAAATTCAAGATGCTGGTATGCAGGTAACAGAGCTTTTATTCCATTTCAGAGGGCATTGTTGAGAACCTAGTGGAGGTGAGATGTAGTATAGTGTATAATACCATTTAGCCAAGAGTATAATGTACAGAAGAGATTCTGCTTTCATTGGGGGTGGGGAGGATGGCTCAGTGGTTTGAGTATTGGCCTGCTAACCCAGGGTTGTTAGTTCAATCCTTGAGGGGGCCATTTAGGGATCTGGGGCAAATCTGTCAGGGATGGTACTTGGTCCTGCTGTGAGGGCAAGGGACTGGACTCAATGACCTCTCAAGGTCCCTTCCAGTTCTGTGAGATGGTATATCTCCATATATTATATTATTATATTAAGTAGTATTTCCTCTCATTCCATAAAATCCAGCTCTACTGTTTATGGTATAGTTGGATTTTTACTTGGTAACAAATAACTTCTCAGTAAGCAAATGTAACCCAAAAAAAATCTACATTGGAGCAGAGGTCAGCGCTAACTATGAAACCTTATATATTCCCTTTTTAACTCCTAATCCGTGACTTTCGATACTTCACTACTCTGTTTAGTGACCACAAATATGGGTCATATGTGGCACATTGGGGTTCTATGTGTGGCCCACAAGAAATTTTGTTTACCATTGCCTATGTGCAGGATTTCCAGATTCTGCTGGTTTCTGTCCACATAGGATTTTTTTCCCTACCAATATTACCAAGTGATATGCACTTTAAGGGCATGTGAAGTGAGATGCATACTGATTGCACACACTATTAACTGTCAGAGCTGTACACTCCCTCTGAACTGTATCACTGCTTTGATTGGATGCAATCAGCAAACCCTGCAAATTCTACGTACACAAGTGCAGTTAACAAAACTATCCTATCAGGGGAGACTTTTGGTTACAACAGTCTTGTGGCCCACTGAGATGGAGAGCCACTCATGCAGCCCTCTCACTATAGCTAAAGCTGCTCCCTATCACAACTATATTTTTTCTGTGTCTCCCCTTTGCCTCTCAGGATATGTATAGTGAGTGATGCAAAATAGAGGATACGGTTAAAATCCCTGCACTAGAGTAATGAGATTGTAATAGGTGATCATAAAACTTAAGTTTTGTTCATTTTAGGAATTAAAAAATGGCCTAGTAGGCTAGTTTCCTGATTGCCTGGCAAGTCTGCTTTTTGAAAATGTGGGTGCGTTGGGTTTTTTTTTGTTTGGTTTTTTTTCCCCAAAAAATTCTACAAAAAATAGAAAATTTTACAAAAATATGTTGAATAAGTATATTGAGAAATAAGCTGCTTATAAATGTCTCTCCACAGCTCCAGATGTTTGTTTGTTTGTTGTTTTTAATTTGGGGACAATGCTGTTAACCTCTGACATCCTTAATTTGATTGACTGGTTACCTGGTAAGTGTTAGGCTTACTGGAATACTTACCAGGTAACCGGGTGGCCAGCTAACCATGCCAGGCTGGAGCAGCCCTGACTGTTGCGCCTGCTTCAGGCCAGCGGGACCCTGGCTCTGGTTGTGCCAGAGCAGCTCCAGGGGGCTGGCAGGATCCCCAGGCCGGGCAGCTTGGAGTAGCCTGCATGGGACTCTAGCCCTGGCTGCTCTGAGTTGGCCTGGGCTGGTCAGCAGGATCCTGGCCCCAGCCATCCTAGGCAGGTAGCCCATGGCCCCTGGTCCTGGCTGCTGTCTGCCAGTGGTTAAACAGTAGTATTGTAATAGGTTAACCAGTTAACAATTTTTCATGGTTATTTACATTCCTAAATCAGATTTCCTTTAGATACATTGCTACAGGTTTGCTTGTCTTGCTTTTAACCAACTCCTAGGCAAACAAGCCTGTACAAATAATACCCACTTGAAATATCTGAGCATAACTAAAGCCTCAGGTTTCCCTCTGATGGGGTGATTTGTCTTTGATAGCAGAACTTTGAGGCATCAGGCAGAATCAGGGCCCTATTGTGCTAAATGCTATTACAACAAAGTAAAACATTATTCTTGACTTTCTCATTTCATGTTTTAAGAAAAACCCTTTTCTTTTAAGTTTTATTGTTTCTTTGTGTCCATAACCATCATCCGATACAGTTTTGTGGATTCTTAATGTAGCAGCACAATCATAAGGTACTCTTTAAACCTTAATAACTTATACTTTTTTAAAATGCAAACTTAATTGCCTTGTTTGTCTCTCCTCACAGCTCTGCTGTCAGCTACAGCTCTAAATTACCTGCTGTCTCTAGTTGCTGTTGTCTTATTTTACGTTTATTACACTCATCCAGAAGGCTGCTCTGAAAATAAGGCATTCATCAGTGTTAATATGTTGCTGTGTATTGGCGCCTCTGTAATGTCAATTCTGCCTAAGATCCAGGTATGCTATGTTGAATTTTTTTTTTTTTTTTTAAATTCAGAAGCATCTCTCTAACATTTTAACTGTGGACATTTTTTTGGCTGCCCAACTGAATTTTCTTCATGTCTCTTTCATGTAGGAATCTCAGCCAAGATCTGGTTTGTTGCAGTCTTCAGTGATCACAGTTTATACAATGTATTTAACCTGGTCAGCTATGACCAATGAACCAGGTAAGCTTGTCAGACTTACATTTTTCTAAAAGGCTTTAGTCTTTTGTAAAGATGAAGTAGTTTCTTTGTAAAGCTGTTCAAAATGGTAAATGACAGGAGGGAAGAAGATTCTAGATTGAGAAGAAACTGTTGTCATAGTCTCTTTCTGCCTACAATACACCAAAATCCATAACTTCATATTTCTCATATATTTGGGAAACCTATTTCATAGAAATGTAAGGTTCGAAGGGATCCATGCACTGAGGTAGGATTAAATATACTTACACCAGCCCTCTCAGGCATTTTTCTAACTTAGTCATAAACAGGGATTCCGTGACCCCTTTAGGTAACTAGTTCTTATCTATGCTTGAGAGAGGATTTTCCTAAAACTTTTAGTAAAACTCAATCTCTTTTGCTGCAAAGGAAGTACGTATGTTGCCTCGAGAATAAAATAATATCTGAACACGTAATGAAAGATTATCATGCATAAGGGCAGTTAAGGTTCAGGGCTTTTTCATTTCCTGACTTTCTAGAACTTCATTTTTCATCCTTAATATTCTTTTCATGTGAAGGAGAGAGATGTATGGGATTTCCTACTGTTCTTAAAAACAAACACAAATTCTGTCATATTCAACTCTTTGCTAGATACCATGAAAACGCAGTACTGTGCAGTATGTACAGTCAGGCAGGACACTTCAGTCCATGCATTACTTTCTATATCTTATTTCTGAACAATTTTTGTTTTTTCTTTCTTTCTTTCATGTGTACCTATTATGTAGAAGGATTAGGACTCACTACATATGTTTTGTGAGAGAGAATAGGAACACCAAGAGATCATTGGCTAACTGTTAAGAGTTACATTTACATGCACATTGGAAAATTCTTTTAAAAACAAACCCCAAACTTACAGAACACTAGATGGCCTCTCTTCCTGGCAAACTTTAAGTTCCTACTTCAAACCACGTAGGTACTTCAACTGTTTAAAAAAGTGTCATTCTGTATATAATGGATTAAGTGCAGGGGTGATATGTTCTTTTCAGTTTGAAACGACTGAATTCTCTTTGCTCAAAGACCCAAAAATCCCACTGCAGACAAAAACTTGAAAAATCTGCCAAATATTAGCCTGTAAGGTTAAAAATCTTTGCAAGCTTTATAATTTAATCTTAACTACACAGGTATTACTTTGTGTTTCACTTGTGTTGCTGCCATTCAGGGACCCTGGTCATAACAGCAATAATTACAGGAAAGTAGGAGCATATCACTTAGGTTTCTCTTCTCTCTTTTCAGTGCACACTGCTGTTTGATAACTTGGTAAATATAGCTGAGCTTTTAAAATATATGTGGCATTCTTTCATGTAGCTTAAATCTTCATGGTGTTCAAGCTTAAGCAGGGAGGGAGGGGGAAGAGTCGGGAGGGGGTGCAAATCTGCTGATTCACGATGCTTTGGAAGTGCTGGTAGGAAAGGGGAGCAAGGGACAGAGGCCAGGGTGTGCGCAGGCCTCCAGATAGAACCCCCGATGGTCCACATGTTTCCCACCACTGATGAAGACCCTGCAAGCCTGCATTACAAGTTCCCTCATGCATTTTAACATAGTGCAACATAGTGTAAACATGTTCAGGTACACTAGGGAACTTTTAATGCATGCCAAGAGGGTCTACACAGATCTATTATTGTGCAACACAGCAGTGCATTTTAGAAACTACACTCCCTAAGCATATACAAATATTACTGCTCTTTGCAAATAACCCCTAAATGATTGTTGTGTTTAGCTGCTGGTAATGTAATACTTTAGGAATGATGAAAAAAATGCAATATATTTTCTGCCACAGTTCAGTAAAGGAATGTAACAGTAGGATCAATAAACAACTTCAGAGTATTTCTCTTTGGGTCCCTAATACCTACTAGGAATGTTAAGGACTAGTCGACTATCCAATTAGCAAATGCTTATCGGATAGTTGACAGGATAGTAGACTAGTCGCTTCCCCCTCCTTGCTGCCTCTATCTGATAGAGGCAGCAGAGTGGCGGGGAGAAGGGGGGGGGCCCCGTGGGTACTTAAAAATGGCAATGCCGCACAGAGCCCAGGGGGCTCTCCTGCTGATCCTGGGCTCCATGTAGCACCGCCGCTTTGAAACGCCACAGCAACGTTTCAAAGGGGAAGTGTCGCCCTCTCGACTAATCAAGTAGGTAATGCAAAAATGCATCGACTGTCTGATTAGTCAATTACACGATACCTTAATACCTACCTTGTATTTACATGACATCACTAGCTTGCTTTACTTTTTTTTGTCTTACCCATGCTCTTTATTGAGTCAGGTTTTTTTTTTTTGTTTGAAGAAGTTCTGAACTTGTGAAACATTTGCATTTACATTGGACATGAAAATTCCTTGTATTGTTTTGTGTACAGTGTGGAAATTAAAAATACTTTGAATATCTGTTTGCCCTGTTCTTGTTTAATTTCTAATCTTCTTCCCAAATCAGAAAGGAAATGCAATCCAAGCTTGCTGAGCATAATTGGCTACAACTCTACCACTGTTCCAAGCCAAGGTCAGGTTGTCCAGTGGTGGGATGCACAAGGAATTGTAGGACTTATCCTCTTTTTGCTGTGTGTTCTGTATTCAAGGTGAGGTGAATTCATTAGGATTTAGGTGGCTTTTGCTACTGCTAATGATCAGATTACTAAAATTAGATTTTTATTTTGATAACATTCTGTATTCATTTCCCTGAAACCCAGCATCCGGACATCTAGTAACAGCCAGGTTAACAAACTGACGTTAACTAGTGATGAATCAACACTGATAGAAGATGGAGTACCCAGAAATGATGGCTCTTTGGATGATGGAGATGATGCCCATCGTGCTGTAGATAATGAAAGAGATGGAGTTACTTACAGTTATTCCTTCTTTCACTTCATGCTTTTCCTGGCCTCACTGTATATCATGATGACCCTCACCAACTGGTACAGGTACACACGCTTCGGATGTTGCGCTATAATGAATGTGCAAGATATTACAGGTTTTGGGATTCAAGTTATATTTTCAGATGTCTCGAGAGATGCATCCTTTGGTACATTTACTGATGACAGGAATTCTCAGAGTGTAGCACTTATTACTATGTAAGAAATGAATTTGTAGTTTAAAAAGTAAGCTCTTATCAATGACCACTGCCACTAAATAAGTGTGAGGTTATAGCACCCTCAATTTCAGTGTAATAGTCCCATTCTGTTCACTCCCTCTGGGGCATCTGGCACTGGGCTAGATGGACTTTTGGTTTGACCCAGTATGGGTTCTTTTGAATCAATGAAACATCTTTTGCAGTAAGGTACTACCTGAATAAGGATGGCACAGCCTCATTTATCTTGTGACTGACTCTTTGAGAACAAAAGGAATCTTTTGTTGAAAAACAAGTGAAATTGTAGACTAGTATGTGTGATTGTCTAAATATTTGTCTTGGGTTCTGCAGAATTCTCAGAATTAAAAAAAGTAGTGTGTGTGTTTAAAAAGGAAAAAAATGGAAAACAAAAACATACAATCTGTAAATTTAATGCTAAGGAAAAGAGTAGGAAAAGAGACAGAATGAAGATTATAGATATGTGCATAAGGAAATAGTATATATTCTAAAATTTTATTGCAATAGGGAGAGAGAGATCGATCAGGCTCTGTCATAGAACACTGGAAAGGACCTCGAGAGGTCATCGAGTCCAGTCCCCTGCCCTCAAGGCAGCACAATCTAGATCATCCCTGATAGATGTCTATCCAACCTGCTTTTAAATATCTCCAGTGATAGAGATTCCACAACCTCCCTAGGTAATTTATTCCAGTGTTTCACCACCCTGACACTTAGGTAGCTTTTCCTAATGTCCAACCTTAACTTCCCTTGGTGCAATTTAAGCCCATTGCTGCTTGTCCTATCATCAGAGGCTAAGGAGAACAATTTTTCTCCCTCCTCCTTGTAATACCCTTTTAGATACCTGAAAACTGCTATCATGTCCCCTCTCAGTCTTCTCTTTCCAAACTAAACAAGCCCAGTTCTTTCAGTCTTCCATCATAGGTCATGTTCTCTAGACCTTTAATCATTCTTGTTGCTCTTCTCTGGACCTTCTCCAATTTCTCCACATCTTTCTTGAAATGTGATGTCCAGAACTGGACACACTACTCCAAGTGAGGTCTAATCAGCACAGACTGACTTCTCATGTTTTGCTTACAACACTCCTGTTAATGCATCCTAGATGTTCAGTGGGGTGTTTTTGGGGGTGGGGGTGGAGGAAGGAGGTTGGCAACAGTGTCACCCTTTGACTCATTTAGCTTGTGGTCCACTATGACTCCTAGATCCCTATCTGTAGTACTCCTTCCTAGACAGTTGCTTCCCAATCTGTATGTATGAAACTGATTATTCCTTCCTAAGAGGAATACTTTGCGTGTGTCCTTATTAAACTTCATCCTGTTTACCTCAGACCATTTCTCCAGTTTTTCCAGATTATTTTGAATTATGACCCTATCCTCCAAAGCACTTGCAATCCCTCCCAGTTTGGTATCATCTGCAACCTTAATAAACGTACTCTCTATGCCAATATCTAAATCATTGAAGACATTGAACAGAACCAATCCCAAAACAGACCCTGTGGAACCCCGCTTGATATGCCCTTCCAGCATGACTGTGAATCATTCATAACTACTTTTTGAGAACAATTAGCCAGCCAGTTATGCACCCACCTTATAGTAGCCCCATCTAGGTTGTATTTCTCTAATTTATTGATTAAAAAGGTTGTGCGAAACCATATCAAATGCTTTCCTAAAGTCTAGGTATACCTCGTCCACCACTTCTCCCTTATCTGCAAGACTTGACTTGTTATCCTGTTAAAGAAAGCTATCAGATTTGTAAAGAACCAATCATGTCAAACCAATCCATTCTGGCTGTTACCTATCGCCTTATCTTCCAGATAAATTTTGCAGATGAATTCCTTAATTATTTGCTCCATTATCTTTCCTGGGTTGTTCTTATTTCCCTTTTTATGGATGGGCGCTATATTTGCCCTTTTCCAGTCTTCTGGAATCTTTCCTAACTTCCATGACTTTTTTTCAAAGATACCTCCTCTATCAGCTCTTTGAGTATTCTAGGATGCATTTCATCAGGCCCTGGTGACTTGAAGGCATCAAACTTTTCTAAGTGATTTTTTGCTTGTGGTTTTTTTTTTTTTTTTTAAATTTTAACTTTTAATCCTACCACTCACTGTTAGGCATCCCGTCGCCATGTTTCGTCATCATCTTGACAAAAACTGAAAGAAGTCGTTAAGCACCTCTGCCCTTTCCAGGTTTCCTGTTGTGTTTCTCCCCTCTTCACTGAGCAATGGGCCTACCCTATCCTTGATCGTCATCTTGCTTCTAATATATTTGTAAAATGTCGTCTTGTTACTCTGTCTCTAGCTTGTTTGAGGTAGTTTTGTGCCTTTACTTTTCTAACCTTGCCCCTGCATACTTGTGATATTTGCCTATGTTCATCCTTTGTAATTTGATGTAGTTTCCACTTCTTACATGACTCCTTTTTTATTTTTAGATCATGTAAAATCTGGTTAATCCAAGGTGGTCTCTTGCCATACTTTCTATCTTTTCCTATGCAGTGGAGTTGTTTGCTTTTGGGCCCTTAGTAATGTCCCTTTGAAAAAATGCCAACTCTCTTCGGTTGTTTTTCCTCTTAGTTTTGCTTCCCATGTGACCTTACCTACCAGCTCTGAGTTTACTACAATCTGCCTTCCATTGTCCTTATTTAGCTGTTCTCTTTTCTACCATTCCTTAGAATCATGAACTGTATGATTTCATGATCACCTTCACCCAAACTGCCTTCCACTTTCACATTTTCAACCAGTTCCTCCCTTTTTGTTAAAATCAGATCTGGAACAGCTTTTCCTTTAGTAGCTTTCTCAACCTTCTGAAATAAAAATTTGTCTTCCAATGCAGTCCAAGAACTTATTGGATAATCTGTGCCCTGCTGTGTTAGTTTCCCAACATGTGTCTGGATAGTTGAAATCCCCCATCACCACCAAATCCTGCTCTTTGGATGACTGTTAGTTGTTTAAAAAAAGCCTCATCCTCCTCTTCTGCTTGAGTAGGTAGTCTGTAGTAGACCCTAGCATGACATCACCTTGGCTTTTTACCCTTTTTAACCTAACTCACAGTCTCTCAAGTGTGTCTCCTATGTCCATCTCAACCTCAGTCCAATGTATTCATTTTTAATATAAGGTAACACCTTCTCCCTTTTTTCCCTGCCTATCCTTCTTGAGCAAGCTGTACCCTTCTATACCAATATTCCAATCGGGTGTATTATTCCACCAAGTATCTGTGATACCATCTATGTCATCGTTCTGGTTTTTTTTTATTAACACTTTAAGTTCTTCCTGCTTATTCCCCATACTCGCATTTGTATACAGGCATCTAAGATTTGATTTTTGCCCCTCAGTTCTGCTTTGTCCCTCCTGTATCTCTGCTATTATAACCCATGCTCCCTCCCATTTCTGACCCTTCTCCCAGATCTCCATGTTATTCACTTACTGGTGGGTTTTGGCCACCTGCTCCCACTGATTGTAGTTTAAAGCTCTTCTCATGAGGTTAGCTAGTCTGAATCCGAATACTTTCTTTCCCTTCCTCAAAAGGTGAACTCATCCCTACTTAGCAGTCCTTCTTGGAACAGCATCCCATCTTCAAAGAAGACAAAGCCCTCCTGGTGACACCATCTTTGCAACCAGGCATTCACCTCTAGAATGCACCTATCTCTGCCTGGGCCCCTACCTTTGACAGGATATATAATGTAAAAGTAATAATTAACAGAGCTCGCATGCGCAGTGCCGGTCTGGCACATGTGGGGCTGGCAAGTAGCTCTTGCCGCAGTTTGTCGAGCCCTGATAATTAAGATTGTATAAGAACAGCAAAGAGAAACTTTAAAAAAATAACTTGTAGTAGAGTCCTACCTTTGGTATCTGTTCCTTCTCTTATGGTGGGCTTGCTTTGGCTTACCCCAAACAGTTCAACATCTTTGAAGACTGTTTTGAAAGGGGCAAAAGCCTATATTATTGTTGTTCTTCAGGCAGTAAATGCCACTCAGGTCTTGTCTTTCCACAGATATGATTACAAGTTCCTTGCAGGTATGTTTGCATTTGTGCCTGGTTCACTTTTTGCGCTAGTTTGACTGGCTTGTTACATCATATATCCTCTTACACGCCAGTGACATTTTCTTAACTATTACTTTCAAGGTTGGACTATGTTTGCCCCATGTCTCTGGACTTATGCGCTTTTATTGGCTTTGTTTATATTTTTGCTGGATTTTTTTTTTTGTATTGCCTTTTTTTAGTATGGGAAAGCTTCCCAGGGTTTCAGACATTCCTCAACCAGAAAATATCTAAATCATACAATTAGGGCACATCTAGACTATGGTTTTTTGTTTTTGTTTTTTTTTGAAAGGAGATATGCAAATTTGCATATCTTCTTACATAAGAACGGCCATACTGGGTCAGACCAAACGTCCATCTAGCCCAGTATCCTGTCTGCCGACAGTGGCCAGCACCAGGTGCCCCAGAGGGGGGGTGGACCGAAGACAGTGATCAAGCGATTTGTCTCCTGCCATCCCTCTCCAGTCTCTGACAAACAGAGGCCAAGGACACCATTTTATCCCCTGGCTAATAGCCTTTTATGGACCTAACCTCCATGAAATTATCTAGCTTCTCTTTAAACTCTGTTATAGTCCCAGCCTTCACAGCCTCCTCTGGCAAGGAGTTCCACAGGCTGACTACACGCTGTGTGAAGAAGAACTTTCTTTTATTAGTTTTAAACCTGCTACCCATTAATTTCATTTGGTGTCCTCTAGTTCTTCTATTTAGGGAACTAATAAATAACTTTTCTTTATTGGCCCTCTCCACACCACTCATGATTTTATACACCTCTATCATATCCCCCCTCAGTCTCCTCTTTTCTAAACTGAAAAGTCCCAGTCGCTTTAACCTCTCCTCATATGGGACCCGTTCCAAACCCCTAATCATTCTAGTTGCCCTTTTCTGAACCCTTTCCAAGGCCAAAATATCTTTTTGAGGTGAGAGACCACATCTGTACACAGTATTCAAGATGTGGGCGTACCATAGTTTTATACAGGGGCAGTAAGATATTCTGGGTCTTATTTTCTATCCCTTTCTTAATAATTCCTAGCATCCTATTTGCCTTTTTGACCGCTGCACATGTGTGGAAGTTTTCAGAGAACTGTCACGATAACTCCAAGATCTCTTTCCTGATTTGTCGTAGCCAAATTAGCCCCATCATACTATGCATTATAGTTGGGGTTATTTTTCCCGATGTGCATTACTTTACATTTATCCACATTAAATTTCATTTGCCATTTTGTTGCCCAATCACTCAGTTTGGTGAGATCTTCTTGAAGTCCCTCACAGTCTGCTTCTGTCTTGACTATCCTAAACAGTTTGGTATCATCTGCAAACTTTACCACCTCACTGCTTACCCCTTTCTCCAGATCATTTATGAATAAGTTGAACAGGATTGGTCCTAGGACTGACCCTTGGGGGACACCACTAGTTACCCCTCTCCATTCTGAAAATTTACCATTTATTCCTACCCTTTGTTTCCTGTCTTTTAACCAGTTCTCAATCCAAGAAAGGACCTTCCCTCTTATCCCATGGCCATGTAATTTACACAAGAGCCTTTGGTGAGGACCTTGTCAAAGGCTTTCTGGAAATCTAAGTATACTATATCTACTGGATCCCCCTTGTCCGCATGTTTGTTAACCTTCAGAGAACTCTAATAGATTAGTAAGACAGGATTTCCCTTTACAGAAACCATGTTGACTTTTGTCCAACAAATTATGTTCTTCTACATGCTTCACAATTTTATTCTTTACTATTGTTTCGACTAATTTGCCCGGTACTGAAGTTAGACTTACCGGTCTGTAATTGCCCGGATCTCCTCTAGAGCCCTTTTTAAATATTGGTGTCACGTTGGCTACCTTCCAGTCATTGGGTACGGAAGCCGATTTAAGGGATAGGTTACAAACCACAGATAATAGTTCAGCAATTTCCCATTTGAGTTCTTTTAGAACCCTTGGATGAATGCCATCCGGTCCCGGAGATTTGTTAACATTAAGTTTTTCTATTTGTTCCAAAACCTCCTCTAATGACACTTCAATCCGGGACACTTCCTCAGATTCATTACCACGCAAAGGGACGGTGCAGATTTGGGAATCTCCCAACGTCCTCAGCCGTGAAGACTGAAGCAAAGAAATCATTTAGTTTCTCCGCAATGGCTTTATCGTCCTTGATTGCGCCTTTTATAGTTCGATCATCTAGGGGACCCACAGGTTTTTTAGCAGGCTTCCTGCTTCTAATGTACTTAAAAAACATTTTGTTATTTCTTTTTGAGTTTTTGGCTAGCTGTTCCTCAAAATCTTTTTTTGCTTTTCTTATTACATTTTTTCTTCTGATCGCTTTTTCAAAATTAGGTTTTTCCTCCAGGGCTCTTGTACATTTCAAAGGCTGCATAAGGCCAACAGGGCCTGTGCTCCCTAAAAGGGCTCTTGTACGTTCAGAAGGAACCCCATACTCCCTGCGGGGCTTCCGCTTTTGAACTGTAGCAAGAGCCTGGGAGGGCTCGCTACAGTTCAGAGGCAGAGGCGCCCTTGTTGACTTTGACTACTCAAAGGAAATCCCATTGACTATTTGATTTAGTTAGGGATGTTAAATTTAGATTAACTATCTGGCAACTTGACTAAGTTTGAAAGGAAAAATAGTTATGATAATATGCAAGCTTGTTGTGTTTTCTGTAGAAGAGGTTAGGTATTCTAGGGGTTTAAAACTTTGAGCTAATTCAAACCCAGCCAGTCATGAGCTTGGGAAATAGTGGTAATCTGTTACAACAGTCTACTAGCAGATCACAGGTAAGTGACTCTCCCTGTAACTGTCTTTATTTTTTTATTTTTTTTTTTCTTTCAGTCCGGACTCTTCCTATGAAATGATGATTAGTAAATGGCCATCTGTCTGGGTGAAGATATCTTCCAGCTGGATTGGCATTGTGCTGTATGTATGGACTCTGGTGGCTCCGCTGGTTCTTACAAACCGTGACTTCGACTGATCTGTGCCTCTCCCCTGAAGGCTTCAGTTCATTTCACTACTTGTTGAAACTAACAGTATTCCAGACTAAACTGTAGTTGTAAATTATGTGTGTGCTTGCTACCCATGTAATAGACTGTGCCTTGTTCTGCATGATTACCTTTTAGATCATGTCGTCTTTCACTGAATTTCTCTGTGATTAATTACTAGCACATTGATTTTCCTCAGAGCATTTTAGGGTTAGTGCTGTGGGTGAGGTAGATGTAAAATTAGTTGGAGTTTGTGTTTCCCTTCCTCCCCCAATGCTGTGAGTAACAAAGGGTGCAAGAACAACTGGCTTAGAACTTTATTAGGAGTTCAAAATAGGAATTATAGGAGGAATTTTAAGCAAGTTAGGTTTTACTTTTGACAATTTGTGTTGCCTTGTATTCAAAGTCAGCCTTCAGAATTGAGCATTTTAGGCAAATTAAAAATGTAACATGTACCATTTTGTCTGGTAGAATGAAGCTCTTTGGCACTGTCTTGATTTCACCACATAATATATATTAATGCATTTAGCTTGAGTGGTGACTGCAGGTATTGGATCCCACGCTTTCAGAGAAGTTATGTTCTCTTTGGAGCTAGTGTATTAGATGTGGCCTATTGTTGACAAAAGAACACAAGAAAAAATATGCTGTGAAGATTTGGTCCCAGGAGTCTGACATGGATTTTCAATAGAAAAAGGACTTTTATATATTGCTAAGTTATACTCTTTGTATCTAATCAAGCTGGAAGTTTGCAAGGAAAGTAGCAAGTCTCTTTGCAAAGATTAGTGAATCACTTGCTGGGTTTGACAGCAAATGCTTATGATCAGATGGTTGGAGAGAAGGCAGTGCTGAAGTTACAAAAACATTACTTAAACTTTAAGTTCAGGATATTGGAACCTGATCTCTTTTAATAGCTTGTTACCAGTTTCTGCTGGTGTGTCCGTTGCCAGCAATGAACTTGTGCCTGGACCATATGACTCTGGGCATCAAGTTAACTAGTAGGTCTGATTTAAAAAAACTTGTATAGTTTTGTGCCATTTTGAAAATTTTAAATGCTTTTGTGCCTGTTGCTCTGTAATTACATAAATTGCGTGTATGTATGTATGTATGTGTACTGTCAGTCTAAACAGAACCCAGAGTGTATGTCAGCAGCCATCTTCATATTATCAATTGTATGGTGTTTCTACATGATGTCTCATGTAGCCTAATTCTTGTCTACATTTTTTTTTTTTTAAATCTACTCCCAAACACATTAGTGTAGACTAATTAAGACTGACTTGTTACTCTGAGCCAGTGAAATTTGGAGGCAGATGAAGCTGATATTATGTATAGTCATTTTGAATATATTACCTATCAATAAACAAACTCAGATAAAGACTTACTGGCTTTATTTTGTGATGGCTAAAAGTTAGGTAGAGCCTGCAGTCTATACTGAAGACTGACTAGAGTAAAGCAAATGCTACAAAATGGTGTTTAGAAAGTTCATGGAATGTGTGTTCTTAACAGCTGCCATCTGCTGTAGCCTGGCTGCAGGTTTTACAGCAGGGATCCCACCCTTTCAGCCAGCAGTGCAGTTTGATGTGCACACATGGGGGTAAACTGCTCAGCATTTGCACTGGTTCCTACCAGAGGCAAGGTTATAGGCAGATGACACCATCTGACACTTGGTTTGTGATGTGTTTGAAGGTTAACATTAAATAGTGGCAGCAAACTGGGCTGTTGATTAATAGGGCAGGAACTATGCATGCAGAATTGGTAAAGCCTACCCCCTCATCCTGAAGCAGGGTGGCCCACCTGTGGTTCCAGAGCCACATGTAGCTCTTCAGAAGTTAATATGTGGCTCCTTACGTAAGTACCAAATCCAGGGCTGGAGCTACAGGTGCCAATTTTCCACTGGGCTGGAGGGTCCTCACTGTTCAACCCCCCAGCTCTGCTTGAGGGGCTGTCCCCCTCCACTCTTTCCCCCTTAGGATCTTGCCACACCCATGCTTCCTCCCCCCTCCCCCCGTCTCACAGAGAGAGCTGATCAGTGGGCAGGAGGAGGCAGCACTGACTGGTGGGGCGATGACCAGGGCTGGTGACATCACTGTTGCTCTTTGCCAATGTGCATTGGTAAATTCTGGCTCCTTCTCAGGTTTAGGTTGGCCACCCCTGTCCTGAAGGGTCTGAGCCACTTTAAAGACAGAAGCAAAGGTCTTGACTCACATAGGCTAATAGCAAACATAGCTGGCTCATGGTTCCTTCTAGCACACTTAATCATGGCAAGAAAGGGCCAGTGCTCACTTTAATTTGGAATAACTTCAGTCTTTCTTTAATTGCTCCTATAGTTCTATACTTCTGGATAGCTTAAATTTATGGGCTTTCTTCACTGCACCATTTACACCTCAGTGTTCAGTTTGAATTATACAGTGACTAATATTAAGGACATGACTTCTTGGATGCATTTCAGTTAGCTACCCAGAGCTTTGCTACATTTGATTTACCTTGTAGGTGATTCACCTGAGGACAGCTCTGATTTTAACTTTGGTTTAATCAGTTCTTTAATGCAAACCTAAAGACCATATCTACACTTCTGGGAAGATTGATCTGGCATTTGATTTTTAGCAGGTTAACCTACTAAATTGAGTGCTGAGTCTGCCTGTCAACCCTGGAACTCTTCTGTCCTGAGAAGCAAAGCGAATAGTAGAGTTTCTCCTGTTGACCTCTTATGGTGGGGCTGCCCCCAGAAAGCCAATGCAAGGTATATCAACTCCAGCTATCTTGCATTGGTTTTTGCTCCACTGCTGTAGACCCACCAGTAAACAGCTTATGCTCCATTCAATACCTGGTCTCTGGGTTGAAATGAAAACTGCAGGTATGATTCCCCCTAATTTGTTTTAAATCACTCCATCTCTGTGCATGCCCCCTCCCGCCCCAGTGCTCTAATCTCCCTGAATAAAGCTTTGTATGCAACTTGTTTTTTAGGGTCTGCTTTTAATTAGATACTAGCAGTGTTTAGTGAAATTAACTTGATGCTTAGTTAACCCATTAAGGTGGCTTTAGTAGTGCATCTTGTCATACCCCAACATTACTAGGTGTTTTGTTTCCTTGGTATAGCAGTCCACTTGATACTTTTATATCAACCAAAGAACCACCTCACCAGGTAGAGTGAGAGACCTAGACAAACCTCTATGCTTACTAGCAGCTACTTGTTTGAACAGGATAGTAGCTACTAGAGAGTCTACAGCATTAGCTTTCTAAATACAGTAACTCACTTCACATCCTACCACTTGGCATTACTCTGAGGTTATGGTGTTATCCACTAGAGAACATACTTGTTTAAAGTTGTGCAATGCTCCCTTAGGTCATGGCTCTAGTAAGTACCTGCAGAAATCTCCAGAAGAGTGGTGACTTTATAATAAAGCATTGCACAACTTGCTGCCAGCCCTTTCTCTCTCCTCTCCTCCCCCCTGCCCTCCCAAAGCTCCATTAAGCCTCATGGGGACTGCTGGCAGTGCCTCCCAGCTGCCAACAGGCTCCATGGATCAGCACCTACCTCCCCTTGCCTAATGCTCAAGGACCTTCATAGCTTACCTGCCTCATTGTCTGCAGTGGGCTTGGTCTGTGCAGAGTAAGATAGGGGCACCTCTCAGCATGTTTGTAATAGATATGTAAGCAACTAATTGACTATCCAGTAAGCAAAAGCTTATCAGATGAGGGGGGGAGTGACTAGTCACCCATCAGCAGCAGCAAGGAGGGGAGGGATGCTGGGGGAACTGGCTTTTAAGCTAGCTCCCCTCCAACTCCATGGGCAGAGGTACAGCAGCAGCACTTCCCCTTTGAAATGTTACAAGAGCCCAAGCTGGCACTCTTGTACATTTCAAAGCAGAAGCATGGGTGGAGCACAGTGTCAGCAGGGGGACTCCCCAGTGGCACAGCTCCATGTGGCATTTAAATCTTTGAAATGCTCAAGAGCCCCTGCTGGGGATCTTGTATATTTCAAAGATAGAAGATGCACTAGTCCTTATCAAATAATTGAATAGTCAATGGCAATCCCATTGCCTATTTGATGTTTAACAGCCCTAGCTTGTAAACACCATGGTACCCATTCTCAGTGATGCAGTTGCTTTGTGATCCAGCTTCACTCCTTCCACCTCCCCCTGGAATAGGGCCTGACACCAGTACTTGAGGCCACTTACATGGCCAGGGGAGGGGGGGGGTGCCAGCGGTGTGCACACAGCAATAGCCCTGCCTTGTTTCATTCCCTTGCCCCATTTGCTGGAGGATGATAAAAACACAAGGGGCAGCTCACACAAATTAAGTTTTATAGGGGAAAGAACAGCTCCTCTGGCCAGCTGCACCTCACTGGGTTACTGACCTCTAGGGGCCTTGAGAGAGGGAAGCTTATCAGAGCTGCAGTCAAAGCAGCTAAAATTGCAAAGCTAGGCTAAGCTGCCCTTCCCCTCCCACAGGGACACCATTAGGAGCAGCACCTATGCACAGTGATCCTTTCATGCCCAGAGATTACTGAAGGCCTAGCTAAGAAGGCATTTCCCTGTCTGGAGCTTGGCTCAGAAGGAAGGCATGATACATATCTACCTTCAGTGTGTTGCCAGGGGTCATCAATCAGGTTCAGATGGATCTAGTCTAGTCCTAGAACTAGCTGCAGCACAAGTGGCACACCTTGCCTTCTTCCATCTTTCTCCATGCCAGTTGCTCTAGGGGCCCAATGCTACTAGACATCCCAAGTAAGACTGTAATCACACAGGTGCCATATGGCTGTCATGGCCATGGTCATTGCTGGGGCAGCTCCCTGAGGTAGGTACCCACAAGTCAGCTAAGGAGCTGCACTGCTAGTCCTGCATGCACCTATTTTCTTTACTATTGCATTTAAAATTGTTTGAAACATACTGGTTTTGTATAGGGCTTTGGGCAAAAACATTTCCTTGAAACTTAATTCCACCTCTATACATTAATCCTTAAGGCAAAACTGGATTTCTGAAACCATGATTTGCTTAAAAGTTGCATTTTTCACTAAAGAGGCACTGTACCTTTTATAAAGTCTATTGATGAAAATCTACTCAACAGGGCCATGGCTGGCCTCAGTCAGGCTGAAAAATTGCTCTATAGGTGTTCAAGACCCAAGCCTGAGCTCTAGGACCCTACATATGGAAGCTTCCAGCATACAGGCTCCAGCCCAAGCCTCTACACAGCAAATCTAGTAACCCAGCCTAGTCTGTACATTTGCCCAGAGACACACTATTAACTTGTAGGCTTAAGGTAATAGGATAACTGTTTACACAGTTAACCAATAAGCTTGAACTTTTAGTTACAGTTTCCCCCTCCCCAGAAGCTGGCTATCTGAAAGGACCCAATACACTCCAGGAGTCAGTTGCTACCCCACACTACTGCCTCCAATAGTGTATGTCTGTCACAAGCTAAGTTCCTTGCTGGAGCAGCTCCCTCAGCTACATCTCTGTCCCTCCATGCACCCAGCAAGGAGTGGTACATCCATACAGCAAATACTTTTCAACAGAAATAGCAGCTTGGGAACCAGATTTCATTCTGTGTTATCAAGACATCCCATCTATTATTACTCTGTGAGCATGTTAGTGTATTAAAGAGTACAGAGCTCATGAAGCCTGCCATCTTGAAATTTATCCCAAATTACTAGTTTTAAAAGTTGTTTCTAAAAGTAAGAGGCTGCATCTTTTGCAGCAATGCTAGGATGAATTAAAAGGGCTATCCCCTTGAGACCGTTGTACTAGAAACAATAGTCTAACTTTAGGAACAGCATTGTTTTTCAAATACAAAGTGATTTGAAAAGGTATTCTAAGCTTTGTTGACATTGAGTTATGTAAAATTACACCCCTAACAAGTCACAGCTAGATAATTTATTTTATCAAAGTGGATGGTTCAGATTACTAGTACTCATGCATGCAAGTAGTGCCATTCTTAATAAATAAAAGCCTCCACTTCTTTCCTTTGTAATGTATAAATGATTGATCAGTCTGAAGAACTAAGGCAGGACCAAACAGTCAAGTAGGTTAACAGGCACTTTTGTTCCCAGTTCAACCAGAAAAAACACCCCACGAAACTCAAGTCAAGGTCTTGGTCCTTCCTTCTCTTCACCCCCAAAAAAACCCCCACTTTTTTTTTTTTTTAAAAACAGTTTGTAAAAAATAGAAAACTGAAATACAGAAGACACTGACTTCTACAGTACAGTTATTCTAATCAATTGTACATAGAACCAAAAAATTAAAAACAAAGATTACTGTGACAAATTAAATTACTGGGATTTTTGTAATATCTATAAATACCAAATTTGTCAGCAATTACATTTTGATAACTTGTATGTAACTTGGTATATGCAATTATATCTATGTCATCTTGTATAGCAACTATTTAAACAGGTCTTTGAATTTGTGTGTGGAGAAAGGTAAGAGACTCAAGATTCCACAATAGCTGGTTATACTAACCAAAGTATTTACCAAAAAGCCAAGGAGGATACCAAATGATATCCTAAATAAATAGTTTGTTTTGATGAATATATACAGAGTTCCTGCCCTGTTAGTTATCCAGGAATGGCATATCTGTGTCCATGGGTGCAGGAGCAAGTTCACATAAATAAAACAGTGTGGCTTCACTTGCTTCCGCCTCAGTCAGTGGCTCTAGTCGCACTAATTTGCTTTGAGTTGGTTCAGGGTCTAGGCTGCTTTCTAGAAACTCATCCACTTCTAAGGGTTTGTCTAGGGAGGACATAGTTTCAGACATGGAGTTTCCACCTTCAACAGTTGCACCTGGACTCCCATCAAGGAATGCAAGGAGTGGAAAGGCAGTATACTGAATGAGCTGTTTATCTATAAAAGAAAAACAATACTTCAGAAAGTCACTAATAGTTTACATACACAGTCCTAATACCAAACATTCATTGCACTTTTTACAAAGCAAGCCACGTTATAAAAATATTTTCAACTAAATTGGCCACACTACTGAAGTGTTGCAAGAAACTAGAATTTATTATTCAGAGTTGTCTGACATACTAACACTTCATCAGTTTCTCTTTGCATCTGGTACAATGAAAGTTCTTCAGTTAATTATTTTGGTTCTTATGTTTTTATCAGCAAGAAGCAATCAAGCAGCTAAAACAAGGTCCTGCTTAGTCAAGTCTTAAGCACTCCACAATTTCCTCCATTTTTTTCAGTTGAACAGCTATGAAGCTCTTCCTGCAAAGCCTTGCCAGTTAGTATACTGACCTGATTTGGGCTTAGAACTTTGTGTGTCCTGTGAAGGAGACTGAGGACCATTACTCTTTGTAGTTTCTATTCCTTTTGTCTGCAAAAGGAGAAAAAAAAAACTGAAGTCAAAACATGTATCTAAAATAGGCTTTAAAAGTCCCAGTTCACATAAACAAGGTAGTAACAACTGAAATCTTAAAACTAACTATCCATTAAAATAACGTATTAGCCTGTAAAAGATGTTGCAACTATTCATGGTTTAATGGATGCTAGTCTAGAAAATAAGCGAAACAGTGGTGCATCCAAGTAGGAACAGAGATATTAATATTCAGGGAGGATTACTGTTCTGGCTCTGTCTTGAGGGCTAACTGTAGGAGTATTAGTTTCTCTTCTTGGTTCTGGCTACGAGTGCTATCTTCACTTTCATCATCTGTAAAAGTGTTTGTTGCTTCCCTTAAGACAGCATGGTGATGAACATGGTATTAAAATGAAAATTTTCTCCCCTCAACCCACAATTTTGGCTGTTTTTCCCTTCCAGCTATAAAGCAGATTAGGAATAAATTTAACTCCAGTTGTGTCCAAGTTAGAGGTTTTATTCACAATACATGAAAATGCTTTGTCACTTCAGTAATGGGCACAGCTAAGAGGCAGGTTATTCACCAACCTTCAACTGTATTTGTACTTCTCACCATTCTGCAGTTTGGAACTTACTTTTGTATTACCGATATGATCTGTGGGATTCATCTGCACGGAGCTTGTAAAAAGCTGAACAAGACAAAACAGTTTTAAAATTCTGAATGTTGGTGTACAGTAAGTATGTCCCTAAATATATGTTAAATATAGTGCAGTGTTTTCTCTAAGTCATTTTTCAGCTGTTCTTAAACTGTGGGTCGCAAACCCATTTTAAACAGGGCCACCATGGCTGGCTTAGACTTGCTGGGGACCTGCAGCTGAAGCCCAAGCCCCACCTCCTAGAGATAGCCAAAGGCTGATGGATCTGACATGGTCCCTGCCTCGAGCCCAAGTCTTGGCTTTGGCCTCCCTCCTGGGGAGACAGCTTGTGTTTGGGCTCTGCCAACTCTCCTCCCTGGAGCAGCAGGGTTCTGGCAGTCTCAGGCTTCATTCCCCTGTCCAAGGATAGTATTTTTGTGGGTCACAGTGCAATGAAAGTTTGAGAAACCTTGGTTTATATTATGGGAGGATCAATAGAGTCTAAGCAGGTTTGGGACACCTTTCATAAGTTAGCAAATGTTTTTTCACAAAATGGCAAAGTAAAAGCTTAGTTGTGGAGGAGACCGGTTACATTTTGAGACTGCAGGGCACTGGTAATGCTCACAACCTGCCAATGTCTGTACCATGTCTAGCTCAAAATGATTCAGTTACTCCTGATGTTTCAGGAAAGTGTGAACTGCAACACAGTTGACCAGTTGAGAGGAATGATCAAAAGGAAGAACAGGTAAGAGAACTAAGGACCCATGGGCAAACTGCAGCCACCTTATCTATTCGAATTATTAAAAAAATAAAAAAATAAAAATTAAAAAAGTCACTCCTCTCTCTCCTCAGCTGCTTAGCTTTGAAACTTTTGGAAATTAAACCCATGAACACTAATATATAGAAGTTACAGTTCTACTGCACCAGACCTGGATATGGGTAAGTTTTTTCCTGAACAGCACACTTTCCGATATACATGGGCACCAGCCACTAGCTAAAATTGGACCTCCAGTCCTCTTATTTCTTTGTTGTTTCTTCTCCAAGAAAGTCCCTTTCTGGCACTATTTGGAATCATTAGAATACACATTCAAGTCAAAATTGTGGCCCAGAATGCACTTGGACCTAGAACCATGCGAGTCTGATAAAGACTTCAAGAGCCCCCACTTCCCCATTTATGAAAGCAGATGCCAATGTATCTGCTGAACCATCAGCTTCAGTCCCCATCCATGAAGTATATCTTTGGTTCTGTTTGCCCAATTTCATGGAAGTACATGTGGTTCTAGTCAAGAGCACCAGTTCTACTAAACATACATAAACTGGTACATCAATTAACAGCATATACTTCAGGGGCATGGGAAATAGTATATCAATATCAAAGTATGCTCTAGTCTGTATTTATTCTCTTTCCTCCCCCCCCCCCCGCCAGGGAAGAAAATTAGGTGCTACAATTGCTCATGCAATGTAATTGTGGCATAGCTAAAGTAGTAAGTATCAGTAAATACAAAAGATTTCTATACTAATGTTAATTCTTCTATTTTGGAGACAACCTTTCGCGCATACCTATCTCCTGGTTATAAAAACGGTGGTAAAATTTTTAGTATGCAATATAATTTAATCTTATTATTCATCCTGTGTAACTGTAGCGGTGACTGATGCTTCCGATTTTTGTTTTTATAACTGTGCCACTTTAGAGATGCATTTTTTTTTGTATTAGAAGGCTTTTAAAGAAGCAAATTCTCTTAAATGTGTGGCGCTCAAGGATCCTGTTCATTACAAAACAGAGGATATTACTAGAAATACGTACATCAACCAGGAGATCTGGGTCTATGCTGAACTGTCGGCCTGACAACATGGCTTGGAAGTCCTCTAAACTGCAATCAATACTATCAAGATAATCCAATAGTTCAACTCTGGAAGACAGAAAAAAAAAAAAAAATGGTGTGCTCTGAAACAGCATTAATGCTTTTATTGACAAAGTGAAAAGTCAAGTGAAGTGCAGGGTACCCATGAAGTTTGTTAGAAAGAAAATTCACATTTTGGAATAGGTTTCATAGAACCATATAACTAGAACTGGAAGGGACCTCGAGAGGTCATCGAGTCCAGTCCCCTGCCCTCATGGCAGGACCCAGTACCATAGATCATCCCAATAGATGTCTAACCAACCTGCTCAAATATCTCCAGTGATGGAGATTCCACAACCTCCCTAGGCAACTTATTCCAGTGTTTAACTACCTTGACAGTTAAAGTTTTACCGAACGTTCAACCTAAACCTCCCCTTGCTGTAGTTTAAGCCCATTGCTTCTTGTCCTATTCTCAGAGGCTAAGGAGAACAATTTTTCTCCCTCCTCCTTGTAATACCCTTTTAGATACCTGAAAACTGCTATCATGTCCCCTCTCAGTCTTCTCTTTCCAAACTAAACAAGCCCAGTTCTTTCAGTCTTCCTTCATAGGTCATGTTCTCTAGACCTTTAATCATTCTTGTTGCTCTTCTCTGGACCTTCTCTAATTTCTCCACATCTTTCTAGAAATGTGGTGCCCAGAACTGGACACAGTACTCCCAATTGAGGCCTAATCAGTGCAGAGTAGAGCAGAAGAATGACTTTTTGTGTCTTGCTCACAACACTCCTGTTAATGCATCCCAGAATCGTGTTTGGTTTTTGCAACAGTTTCATACTGTTGACTAATAGCTGTGGTCCACTAGGACCCCTAGATCCTTTCTGCAGTACTCCTCCCTAGACAGCTGCTTCTCATTCTGTATGTGTGAAACTGATTGTTCCTTCCTAAGTAGAGAACTTGCAGTTTGTCCAGATCATTTTGAATTATGACCCTATCATCCAAAGCAGTTGCAACCCCTGTCAGCTTCATATTATCTGCAAACTTAATAAGCGTACTCCCTATGCCAATATCTAAATTGTTGATAAAGATACTGAACAGAACCAGTCCCACAACAAACCCCTGCGCTTGTTATGCCCTTCCAGCAGGATTGAGAACCGTTAATAACTACTCTGAGTACGGTTATCCAGCCTGTTATGCACCCACCTTATAGTAACTCCTCTAAGTTGTATTTGCCTAGTTTATTGATAAGAAGATCATGCAAGACCATATCAAATGCCTTACTAAAGTCTAGGTATACCATGTCCACCGCTTCTCCCTTATCCACAAGGCTCATTATCCTATCAAAGTAAGCTATTAGATTGGTTTGACATGATTTGTTCTTTACAAAACAATGCTGGCTGTTATCTATCACCTTTTCTTCTTAGATATTTGCAGATGAATTCCTCAATTACTTGCTCCATTATCTTTCCTGTCAGAAGTTAAACTGACTGGTCTGTAGTTTCTTGGGTTGTTCTTATTTCTCTTTACAGATTCGGCACCAATATTTCCCCTTTTCCTGTCTTCTGGAATCTCTCCAGTCTATGATTTTTCCAAAGATGACAGAGGAGGTATCTGAGCCGTTAGCTATCAGCTCTGAGTATTCTAGGATGCATTTCATTAGGCCCTGATGACTTGCAGACCTCTAACTTTTCTAAGTGATTTTTAACTTGTTTTTTTAATTTTATCTTCTAAACCTACCCCCTTCCCACTAGCATTCACTATGTTAGGTATTCCTTTAAGTAACAGCACCACCATCATTGCTTGTTTAAAACTGAACTGGCAAGCGCTGACAAACAAAAGGAAGTTTTTCTTCACTCAGTACACAGTCAACCTGTGGAACTCCTAGCCAGAGGACGTAGTGAAGGCTAGAACTGTAACAGGGTTCAAAAAAGAGCTTGATAGATTCCTGGAGATTAGGTCCATCAGTGGCTCTTAGCCAGGATGGGTAGGAATGGTATCCCTAGTCTGTTTCTCTGGAGGTGGATGACAGGGTAGGAATCACATGATGATTACCTGTTGTGTTCCCTCCTTCTGGGACATTTGGCATTGGCCACTGTCAGCAGACAGGATATTGGGCTAGATGGACCTTTGGTCTGACCCAATTTAGCTGTTCTATGTTCTTTGTCTGGTATTAAACTGTTAAGAGTGTCCAACAGGAATGTCAATTTATGCATCTGATATTCATTCACTTTATGCTAATTAGAATGATTTTTAAAGCTGGAAGTAGATTATATATTACAAGGTAACAGTACGAAGATAATCAGATGTCACATGTGGGGTTGAAGAGAGTGCCCAAGTGATTCAAAAGAATCTTAAAAAAAGCTTTCCACCAGCAAGTGGTGTGGCCAGCCCTCTGGCGTGCTGTCAGACTGCTTGTGCGCAGGCTCAGCTGTGCAGATGAGGCCTACTCCCGCCGATGCCTTCATTACATCAAGGGCGCCTCAGCGTTTCTTCCTCTGACAGCCAGCAAGGCTGAAGGGTTACCAGTCCTGAGCTTCTGCAGTCCTCAGACACGGCTAGTAGATCTGTTTATAATTTCTGTCGAGCTCCTGACTATAAAGCAATGAGGTTAGTCTACAATTGTATCCATCTGTTCACATACAGTTCAATTGATTATTCAAATTGTTAACCGGAAGATGTGAAGTTACACACAAACCCCGAGTGATAGAATGCCAGTATTTCAGGCAGGATCTATCTTCATAGGACTCAGAACGACAGAACAATCCTGCCTAACCCAGACCATAGGAATAATTATCCCAGTGTGCCTTGCTGGTCGTGGGTGTTTACTTTTTTAAAAAAGTGACCAAGGGAGAGCTTTGTCTCAGTGAAATTATGTATGCTCTTTGTTTCACTGGACAACCATTTTTAATTTCAGAGAGGCTTAGTAGTGACAGACACATACTGTCCAGCAGCAAAAAGCCTTCCTAATGCAGACAGTCTCACTTAAGTATCTAAAAGAAAAAGGACAATGCTTTAGTATCTAAACCAGTGGGCGCCGCCATGGCGCCCGCTTGGCCATTTGTGTGTGCCCACCGAACAATCTGGGCCAGCCCCGCCCCCGGGCGGCCCCTGCCCCGGGGTCGCGGCACATGCCGGTGCCAGCCCCCGGACGCACAGCACATGTGTGGCCCCGGCCCCAGGCACATGGCGCATGCGCAGCCCCTGAGCAGCCCTGCCCAGACCCGCAGCCCCTGAAGCGGCCCCGCCCCCAGACCCCAGCAGCCCCAAAAGTTTGGGGACCACTGATCTAAACTAATAGAATAATTGATAGAAGTGGGATATCTAGGTTTGATCTCTGACAAGTCTCTTGATGTTGTGGTCCATCCAAATCTTGGGGTTTTTTTAAAAAGCAAATAAATGTTATTTCACGGTGATTGTTGCATTCACGTGGACACCATTTTGTTGACGCAGTAATGATATTTGAAATGCACCAACAAAATTAAGACAACGTGGCCATAAAAACCAGATTCTGCTTCCAACATGCTTAAGTCTGCATGAGATATTAAATTCAAATCAGAAACCAGAGTTGCTATGTGTTACTTGTCCTGCTCATCTGATTACTGTCAGCAGCTACTGCTATAGAAGAAATGAACAACATTATTAATCTTAGACAACTGGATTCGGGGCCATTTTCAAGAACGCAAACAAACTGAAGACTGTTTTATGTAGTAAGAGATGAGCCTGTTGTGCCCGATTGATAGATGAACCTGTACTTTGTGGTTTGTCATGTAAATAATGTGGACTGTGCTAAAACTTCCATCTCACCCTGATTTTGTTGTCTCTAAAGCAGACCCTCTGAAAAAACTGGCAAATAACCAAAATGACCATGAGATTCTGTGCACCAAGACAAAGTTCATGTTTGAAAATCTGGATCACAGAAAACACTGGAATTTTTCCCCAAATACTTCCAATATGTTTTCTAATACAGAGGTTTACTAGATCCTGACAGTGAAAATCTCAGTTATCTGGACTTGAAGTCCAGATGTTTCTGAAAAATCTTTTGATTCCAGAGCACAAAAGGAAAATCTAAGAATTCAAAACCTTCAAACACAAATACTCAGCAAGAAGTTCGAGGTGACCCTGGCCCATAATTTGAGCCCCAAAGTGTTTGATGCCAAAGATTATTTTTGGAATGGTATTCCAGGTGTTGCATCCTCGCCACCAACTTCACACCCATACCAGAAACACAAATCCAGGAATGTATCCCTGCAACAAAAACCCCATTGCCAACTCCGTCCACATATCTACCCTAGCAGCACCATCACAGGATGAATTACACAGATATATGAAAGGCTCATTCACATGCACATCTACTAATGTAATATATGCCATCATGTATTCTGCTCTGTACACTGGACTGCCTACCCAAAAGAATAAGTGGACACAAATCGGACATTAAGAATGGCAACATGCAAAGACCAGCGAGGGAGCACTTTAACCTCCCTGGACAGTTTCAGACTTGCATGTTGCTGTTCTCCGGCAAACACACATCAAAAACAGACTGCGAAGAGAAACTGCTAATCTGGAATTCATATGCAAATTTGAAACCTAAACCAAGGGTTAGACACACATTGTAAATGGGAGAACCACCTCAATAGGTAATTTCCCAATCAGGGACTCTCTTCTCATCACTGTTGGAAATGAGCCCCATCCACTCTGATTTAATTAGCACTGTCACACTTCCATCTCTGTATTTCCCCTTTTTTCCTGCTTCTCTTTCCTCTTCAGCATCTGAGGAAATGAGCTGTAGCTCACGAAAGCTTATGCCCTAATAAATGTGTTCATCTTCAAGTGCCACTGGACTCGTTCTTCCTCAAGATGAATTTTACAGCTGACTGACTTATGTCAGAGTGTTCCAGCCATTTGCCACTAAAGATGAAATTTCAAACCTTAAAGGGGAATTTACTACTGATGTGAAGGTGCCTAGCCTTGATAATATGAAACCAGATGTACTGGCTTTTTGCACCAATTATTAGAACACTTCCCTACTTGAGCAAAGTGGCACTGAGTTTTGAGTGTATCCCCTGGATCTTTTGATGCAGAACGCTCATTTTCAAAGTTGGGCTACCTCCAAGACCAGAAAGAAAAAAAACAAAAATCACATGAGTGATGTTACTTCACATTTTCTTTGAGCATACAGAAACCAGGGTTTCTGGAAAAACTATTAGGTTGAGGCAAAAACAAAAAAAAAAATTGTTTCTCCCCCCCCAGATTTAAAGGTAGAAAAACATGAAACACTAATTTATATACCATGAAGCAGCAAAACAGCACAAAACTATGATTGAAGAATCCTTTGCAGGGCCTCTTCAAGAGTCTCAGTGAAAAGAGTGCGTTAACAACCGCCTCTATCAACTTTAACTTTGTCAAAAGCATCAAAGCTACTCACTTCCCAAGAAGGTTGATGTTCTGTGAAATTACTCCATTCTCACTGAGTATGGAATCCATCATTGAGACAGGGTCTTCTGCAGTTAGAGTTGACTGGTTGTTCAACTGGACAGCACTAGACATGAGAGGGCTTGTACTGTCACTGACAGGACTGAGGGGATCACTTGCTGGGATATTGACTGGTTCAGTATTTTTATCTCCTTGAATTACTGGGATGTTGTCATCCTCATTATCATCTTCTACAATTACAATATCAGGAGAAAGACTACAGCTGCAATACACAACAGAGACCATGAATGGATTAACTCTGAAGAGCCAAAACTATCTTCTTCAAAGTCCTGCCTTAAGGAAAAGAAAGTGAAGCACTTAGATATGGAAACAGAGACTAGCTCTGTAGTTGAATTCCATTCAGTTAATTTCATTCTAACTAAGTTCTGACCTCTCATCTCCTCAAATTTCCATGGAAGTAACAAATGTTTAATACACAATAAAAATAACGTCAAGAAATTGGGAAAAATGCAGATCAAGCAGCTAATCATCATCTTTAATCAAAATCCTTGTTTTTAAAAAGTTTAAGAAGTCAGGATAATTTAATACAACTTTCTCAGCAAAAGTAGGTTAGCAAAGTAACTCCAAGCTTCACATTCAGATTAAGTCGGTAGGGGACCATTATGGGGCATTTTCCAGGGATTAAATACTTCAAAATCATTAGTGAATCTTAATTCTTTTGGACTGGAGCTAGAGAAGATGAAGGTATCAGGCTAGAGAAAATCAGTTTTATTTTGTCTTATGCCTGTTTGCTATTTTCTGAATCTGGAAGGTAATTTTACAGGACCGGAGGAGGAGGTGGAGGATGGCGCAGGGCGAATCCCAAGAGAAATTCCTGTGGGTATCAAGAACAAGAACTGAAAGTTGCACTCGTGAAGAGAAGCCAATCTTTTCATAACTGGCTAACTTAATTAAGCCCACTGGACATTTTAAAAATCTCAGATGAGGGCTAATAGGATCCTAGAAAGTGTACTCTTCTCCCCTTTACTGTATTCTGATACTCCCCAGGCCCTATGCAAAAGATCCCAGAAATAAAAATTCCTTCCCTACAATTCTCACAGCCACCTTCTAATAATAAGTGATGGGTATTATGCAGCAGCTCACAGACAGAATCTTTTCATTCCATGATGCCAGGGAGGGGGAGGAAACAAACAAAATCCAAACCCCCCTCCCCCAAAAACCCTCAGTTTACACAAATTTTCAAAGTACCAAGGAAATGGCACAATTTTAAATGGACCAGTGGGGGTGGATATCTTAAATATGAACCTTTCCTCTTATCTTACTGGGTTTATAATGCTCTTTTTAAAGAAAGCTACAATGCTAAGATTTTTTTCAAACTCTTAAATTCCTGATGTATCCTCCCACTTCATGACATTTTTCGGGGGCTTAAGGGGAGAACTATCTATTTTCCAAAACTAAATCAATAGTTTTAAGTCACAGGCAACAAAGTCTGGATTTCAAATCCATAAAGCATAGTTATATGCTATTATGTACTGTAAACTAACATTGGAGACAATCCTTGAATCAGAAGGGCTGGGATGATCACCTACTTGTACCCGAGACTGTACAATAAACATAAGTGTGGACAAAGATAAAACACAATTAGGGAGCAGAATGTGGAAAGTGTACTCCAAAGACCCTTGGACAATAGAACTAAAGAGGCTGGAGGACTTCAGTTTCTGAAGTAATTAAATCAATGGCAGTGGCCTGCAGTCAACAAAAGAGGACTGGAATATTCAGAAGGCAACATTTACACTTGGAAGAGACAGCACAACACCATAATCACATTAAATTAGGGAAGCTCCAGTCTTGTGCTAAGGAACTAAGAACCAAGTAATAGAATGGCATGCAGATGGCACTTTCCTAAAAGTTGTATATACATACTCCAGTGACCCTTTTAACTGAATTTTCAACCTAGCCACTCTAAGCTACAACTGCTGATTTGTACAGTTTAACAAGTGCACAGGTTTGGAGTGCAAGGATTTACATGTATAATAGTAACTTTTAATAATCAATATATATTATTCAACATCACATACCTGCACTTTGATTAAGCCTACTTCCTTTACTGAAACAAAATTGAGATAGGTATCTTGTATAATTCTACAATGAAAATCTGAATTAGATTTTATAATTAGGCTCTTCCTGTCTATGCCAAATTGCTGAGCAACTCCAGTATTCATACACACATTACTTACTTGGAAGAGTCCGAAGTAGCATCCTCATTTGTTTCTGGAGTAACTGGAGCACTTACTTCTTCACCCATAGTGTTCTCTTCCTCACCAATGTCATCAGTGACATCATAAATAATGATGTCATCTGAAATCTGCTCCCTCTGCTCTAGTCCCTCTGTTCTGCTGAGTGGTACCTGAGAATAAAACATTGCTATTGTAAAGAACCAAATTTCCAAACTAAAAGTAGACCTAAAAACCTTTAAGAGCCCTAACAGAATACCTTTTTTAAAAACAAAAAGTCTAGAACTTAGAAAAACCTTCACAAACAAGACACTCCCCCCCACACACAGATTTTGTGTGTTTTAATTATTTGACGCAAGTAATTTTTATTAGACAACATTTAAACAATTAGACATATAGCTGTACATTTTGTTGCATGATTAATTACTTTGTTATAATTATCCAGAATTTTATGAAAGTTACTAACCTATGCAAAACCTCAATTACTTTGAGATAGTTGTCCTGGTTGATGCTCCACTTCACATGTCTGAGCCCCTGCACTGTGTCAGAAGTTTTAAGTGCCCAGTTGGCTGCGCATGTGCAGTGGCTGTCTCGCACTGTTCTGAGCAGCTACACAGCATGTGCAACCAACTGCCCTCCCAGTTCGTTCTCTTCCTGCAAGGGTCAAAAAAGCTCCAAAGCAGAGGGTAGAATAGTGGGGCACCCACAGGAGCAACCATCTTGTAGAACCTCAGTTACTTCACAGAGTAACTTTCTTCTTTGGGGAACATCCTTGTGGGTGCTCCAGTTAGGTGACTGCAGCGCCGTGCCTGCTGCGGAGCAGAGGAGCTTTGAAGATGTTTAAGGGATAGTGGGTAACACCGAGCGTCAGCAGCTGATTGAAAACCACTGCATTAGAGAAAAACTTTTTGTGACCCAGATGAAGAAAACTGTTGATGCCCACAACCCAACATAATTTGACTAGAGTGTGGGCTGAGGATGTGAGCTTTGGGGATGCAGAAGGGGGCTCAGGGGGAGGGGTAGAGTCAGGGCTGGAGCAGGAGAGCAGCTCTCAGTCAGCAGTGTAGCAGGGAACGCCAAGGCAAGCTTCCTGCCTCTCCTAGCACCGCAGACCATGCTGTGCCCCAGGTTCCCAGCCATTGGGATAGTGTAGCTAGTGCTCAGGGCAGAAGCAGTACATAGAGCCCTTTGTGCTCTCTTCCTCCCTCCCCCCCTTGAAGCTGAGTCTGCCCCCTCTTGCGCAAGAGTTGTTCCTCTTTTTTTCCCCCAGGAAGAGCAGCTCTTGTGCAAAAACGGAACCTCATTAATTATGCAAATGAGGTGCAGTGATATTCCACGCTTCGCCTCATTTGCATTATTTTGTGCAAGAAGGGCCAGTGTAGACAGCCTCAATGTTCAAAGTGGCATGGGAATCCTTGAGTGTAGGATTGCATTTGTGCCTTCTGCCAACAGTTTGACTTTCAAAAGGACTAAAGGATTTCTCCAGCATCATAAGATTTTAATAGGAGAGCTCTAGCTTTTCTAGTCCTTACTGTGAGCCTTTTGCCTTCCTCCCCCAACGTTGGCACTTGTGTAATGTGGGTTTCTCCTAGGTGTCAGAGACATTGACAGCCTACAGGACAGATAGAATTTAAAACCTGGGGAACCAGGCATGTCAGGAAAGGTATTCACAAGGAAGGAAGGAAAATAATCCCTTCCAAGTGCCTCTGGCTAAGAGGCAGATAAGGAGGGAAAAATAAAAAGTATCTTCCCAAAAGGGGAAGAAAAATGGATGAGGAAATAAAGAATAAAACTAAGGGTTAAATTAAGGGATTAGGAATGAATAGCAAGGTTTTGGAGGGTACTGCTGTTCTTTCAGCCGAAGACAATGGTGATAGAGAAGGAACTGGGGGAGCAAATGCCTATGCATGCTGGGTGATAGCTCGGAGTAGCACAAGATAGTTGCCATGAACACACAGCCAACTGGGGCACTGCTATCTAAAGTTTCCACCCAGAACTGTAGGGCTGCACCTGACAACTGAAGTGGATTTGAACAGTTATCACCTAAGGACAAGACAAAAAAACAAAAACAAAAAACAAAACCAAAAACAAAGCAAGCCAAAAACCTTGGAGAGGAATACAAAAATATATCAGCATCGTAAATAAAAAAATAGGGTCACAGTGAATGCTAGAAACAAACACACATTACATTGCAAAAGGTTTAACTACCAATTGTAATCTGCCATTAAAGTAGTTCACTGGAGTAGCAGCTGCATTCCAAACAGCACAACTTCAGTGACTATAGGTTACTCCTGTTAATACTTGTATTCACTTTTCTCCATCCCTTCAGTTGCCACAAGAACAAATAATGTACACTTCAAAAGGAACTTACAGGATTGTTTGTGTCAGCTGGTTCTTTGACAATCTGCTGAAACATAGTGGACTTTGGAGGTCCATTGGTATTCAGAAGTAGTGGCCTAAATCAGAAAAAAGTCAATCGCATGTACACTCGTAAAGTATGAAGGTTTCTATAGGCAAAAAACAGCTCAGCAAAAGAAACCCATAATTAGCTGATTATACAAAATCCCATTTTTCATGTTACTGTACTTACCGTTTGCGTTTTAGACTCACTAGCTGGTTATTCTGCACCAAAGTAACAATGAACTGTACGATCTACAATAAACAGAAAATAAGTAAACACTACCATTTCAGGTTGTCAATCAAGATAGCCCACAGCAGTACAAAATTTACCTTACTTAGAATTATAGCATTAGGAAGGACTGCAAAGGGCACCTAGTCTAACTCCCTACCAACATGCAGGATTTGTGCCTTAACCTAAGTTGTGGTTCCCAATCTTTTTTATATTGTGGACCAGCAAACTCATTCAAAACTGTTGGTGGACCAGCACTGAAATATTTGCATATTCACTACGGTAATTTTAGCCCATGGTAAATCAAAGGACAGGAGACATGGTTAATAAGAATTTGAACTACTGCACATGCACTTAAAAATAAAATAGTTGCTAATACTTGTTAAAGAGTATTCTTCACTCCAAATCTTTGCCTCAATTGTACCAAAATTTAAAAAGTTAACAGATCTGACCATGACGACACATTCTGCACATTCATATTTTCCTATGAACTTAATAAACATTGGCTGGAAGCAGCTGGAGGCCGGGGAGGCTCTCATCAAGCAGGGAGGGAGGGAGAAGAGGGTTGTAGGGGCAGCTGCCTTCCAGCAGCACTTGGCCTTGGCTGAGCGCCGCAGCCACCCTCCACGCAACCCCGCCAGCCAGGTCGCACCAACGGCCCCTGGAGCTGGAACGGGCCATAGTGAGGCTGCCCCAGTAGGACAGCTTCACTGTAACCCCCAGCTGCAGCATACCTGGCTGCCAGCCGCACCACTCACCCTGTGGCTGTGTGGGGAAGTGGGCGGGAAGCAAATCTTTTGTGCATGCGCAGGCATGCATCTGATGGGGAACCCCAGTGAGTGGGGCTAGTTAAAAGCTGGGGACATGGCCTGGCAATGTACCGCCTGGCAGGCAGGGGGTCTGTGGACCAGTGGTTGGGAACCAGTCTTAACCATCCAAAGCAGATGGCTTTCAAGCCTCCCTTTGAAAACCTCCAGTAAAGGAGCTTCCAAAAATCTCCTTAGGCAGTCTATTTCATTGTCCTGCTGTTCTTACAAATTCAGATGTTTCCTGAGATTCAATCAAGATCTTCTAAACTATAACTTCAACTCACTGTCTTTTCCTGAATTCTGTGCCAAGACAAAGCAACTTCTCCATTTTTATGGCAACCTTCCAAGTATTTTAGACCACTATCCTATCCCCCTCAATCTCAGCTTGTGCGCATAAGAATATATCTAAATCAGACAGAAGCAGCTGTATAATCCACAAATGAATTCTTACCTTTCGAATGACTTGTTGCTGCTGCAAGTGTTTTGCTCTCAATTCTGCCACTTCCCTCCACAGAGATTCATTTTCCCTGTTTCAACAAAAGGGATTTAGAAAGCTAAACACAAACATAAGGAACCCTTCCATTAACAGTTTTGCAGTGTCTGTCAGGTTCATTAATATGTTTCACATGAAGTATCACTGGCAGAAGCCAATTTCAAATCCCTGTTCCATATCAGGCTGAAGAGGAACGAAACCACGTCTCCCAATACTAAGTGAATGCCCTAACCATTGACAGCTATTTTTACCTTTCCCTCATTTTTTTAATTTAGCCCTTTATTCCTTTGCTTTTATGCTAAAGACTGCAGGAACCATTTTGTTTACATTTCAGGACAAACAATATTTTGTTCAGCTCCAAACAAAATGTGCTGACTTTTTCAATTTGTCAAAGTTGAGGGAATATTCAGATTGTTCAATCCTTTGATTTCTCTGGAAATACCAGAAAACCAAACAGTTTATTAACCCAGCTGTAGGTCTGAGGCTAGAACCATTCCTCTCTCAAGGAAAGGAACAGTACCAATTTTGGCAGGGTCATCCATTTTGAGCAAGTGAATGAGAGTGTGCTAGTTTAGACATGGTATGTTATATGGCCCTCCCCAAATAATCTGAGAATCTTCAGTCCCTTTAGCTATTATCCTGCAGTGTACTTTCCCCAAATTATCTTTCTATATATATAAAAGTTTTTCCTGCATTAAAGCGTGACATGTCACTCAGCATTTCACAGCCCTACCTCCCCACCACCTCCCTTTTGCCCTGCTCACCCAGCAGAGATCAGCAACCTATGGCTCTTGAGCAGCAGCGCTGAAGGTAAGCCACTGCTGGTGCCGAAGGCGGCAGCAGTGGAGAAAAAAATTTCAGAGGCCAGCAGAGTGGCCCGCTGTAGGAGGCCAGACCTGCAGGATTGCCCGGCCCGAGCTGGGGCTGGCTACTATACCTCGGGGGGGAGGGCCGGCCCAGCCTTGGCCCAGCCCAACCCAACCCCCTGGCAGCTTGGGGGGGGAGGGGGAAGTTCATTACATGTATTTTGATATCCTTAACTCAAACTATTTCACTCAGATGCTAATAGAGATCAAAAGGGATGTTTGTTATCTTTAACTATATCTTCTATACATGAACAAAAGTTATCTGCAATGCATATACTCCTTTAATTACACAGTTACATTTAACAGCCTTCCATTAAAGTTTGTGTTAATGTGAGAATGTGTCTGGGTGTTCAATTAATGAAAACTAATGAAATATCCTATTGCTTGCTATTACAAGCATTTGCTTTTGTGTAACCTTTGTAACTTACTCAAATCTGGTGAAATGCTAAATGAAGAACTTAGGGACATAACAGAAAACAATTTCAAATGAAGTGGCCATCAAGTGAATACAAACCCTTGTCAGGTTAGGGATGTTAAATGGCATTTGATCAGCCAATCGACCAGTTGATTAGTTGAGGGGAGGGAGGGGGACTGCAGAGCCACAGCATGGTTAGTTCCCAACCCTGGGAGCTAACCCAGTTGCAGCTTTGCATATTAAATGTATTAAGAGCTCTCAATACATTTAAAAAGCAAAACCACAGCAGGGCGGGGGACCTGGCATGAGCCAGGAATCAGCTGATTCTTGGCTTGTGCCGGGTCCCCCGTGGAGATGGTGCTGGGGGGAAGAAACCAGCTTTTAAGCAGCTCTCCTAGCACCAACTCCTGCTCCCACTCCTTGCTGCATCTCTCTGCCGGGGGAAGAGGCGCAGAGAGGAAGTACCTAGTCAAGTCACTAGTTGACTAGTCACTTACATCCCGGTGTCAGATTGGTATCTGTAAGCAGCAGCTATAAGGTAGATTTCAAGTAATGATTACCCTTTAGAATTCAAATAGCCCAGAGATTAGAGTAACTAAACAGGACAATAGAGATCCAAGTTTATTCTGGGCATCTCTAAAAAAAGACTTTTGGGAAACTGGCAAACTACTACATCTGTGCTAAGCTTTCTAGATTTATGAACTCTGACTTACCTGTTACTATGTCTTACCTGCTTTAACCTCTCAATAACTCATTTCTTCTTACCCAATATACCTATAGTTCACCAAAGAATTGACTACCAGCATTGTATTTGGTGTAAGATCTGGAATACTAATTTATTTGGGGGTAAGTATTAACCTTTTGCAATTGGGAATAACCTGGATTTATCACACCACACCAGGTTATCTGGATGGAGAACTCAAGGGACTGTCTGACTCCACTGTAAGACAAGTATATTGATCCACAGGGCACATGTTACCAGCTTGTGAAGTCTAATTCTAGAGCATACTACCAGTTCTGCTATTGTTGTCTGACAGTCTAAAGATAGGACTCTCACAGCAATGAGCCACTCCAGACAGGTGTCAATGACATCAATAGCTGACAGGTTTAAAATCAAACGTAAGAACTTCATACAGTGCACAGTCAATCCATTGAACTTGTGAATGCCAAAAGTAGAAATGGGTTCAAAAAAAAGAATTAAAAAAAGTTCATGGAAGACATCTGACAGGCATTACTGCACCCAAGATGATCTGGGAAACAACCCCATTGCTCTGGATGTTCCAAAGCCACGGACTGCTAGAGGTTGGGGGACTCTGCAATATCTGACTCCGTTCATTCTTTCTATAAGTTTCCTCTGTAGTATCTAGCATTGGTGAACTTTAAGCACCAATGTATTTCTCACTAGATCTGCAGCTTCAAACTGATCAAATTCATTGCCCTCAGTGCTATATATGAATCCTAAGTAATATTTACCTCTTTAATGCAGACAGCCTGGATTCAATGGTCTCATGTTTAATTTGCACCTTCTGAGCACTGCTTATGATTTTAGACAGATCTTCCTGACGGATTTTATTTTCTTCAGGTCTTGAAGAGGAAACCTTTAGAAGCAAAAACACACAAACAACCCAGTGATGCAATCTTAATGCTAAATGTTATTTGTCCTACTGCTACTCCAAAAAGAAATTAGAAATTAGTTTCATAAATACTAATGATGATTATTCAGCCTCTCAAATAAACTTTCCATGGATAAACAGATTTCAGTAATGTATCTATGGAATGTAAAATACTTCTGTAATTTCTACATCATTATGCATGTTTAAAGATTAAAGTCGTAAAACTAGTATATGTAGCTTTTCCCCCCCTTTTATAAAAGATTGACTTTTTTTAAAAAGGCAACTACAGTAAACAGTTCTATTCTACTTCATACAACTTTTTACACAGCCATCACCACTGAGGAATCTGAACACCTTCCAGTGTTGTACTAAGTGAACATATGTAACATCTGTCATGTGTGGTTTGTTCTCTTATCCTCTCCCCAAGGAAAATGCTGCATAGTTTAAATTTTTTTTTTTTTAAACAGTGCTATATATACATACTAGCGAATGCAAGATTAAAGTAGTATGATCTGTAGATGAAACAAAAAACTAAGCAAAATCATTTAACAAAAATGTAAAAAGGGGGGGGGGGCTCACAGATTACTATAATAAGGGCCAAATTCACAGCCATGCAAAATGCATTACAGATTGTGAAATCTGGCCTTGTGTACTTTTACCCTATACTGTTCAAATTTCACAAGGAGACCAACATTTCTCAGACTGGGGGTCCTGACCCTACAGGGAGTTGCAGGGGAAATAAGGTTATTCTAGGAACATCACAGTACTGTCACTCTTACTTCTGCACTGCTGCCTTCAAAGCTGGGCACAGAGACCAGTGGCTGTAATGTCGGCCGGGTGCCCAGCTCTGAAAGCAGCACCCTACCAGCAGCAATGCAGAAGTGGTAATACCATACCAGGTCATCCTTAATTCTGCACTACTTTCAGAGCTGGGCAGCTGGACAGTGGCAGTGGCTAAGGGCCCAACTCTGCAGGACACAGCACAGAGGTGAAGGCAGTACTATAATACTACGCCATCCTTCTGCCCCACTGCTGGCAATGGCTCTACTTTCAGAGCTGGGCTCCTAGCCAGCAGCCTCCGCTCTCCGGCTTCTCAACTCTGAAGGCAGTGCCAATGCTAACAGCTGCATAGAATTAAGGGTGGCAATACTGCAACTTCCACCACTACTTTTTGCGTCAGGACCCCTACAATTACACCACCATGACATTTCAGATGTAAATATCTGAAATCAAATTGACTAAAATGGCACATGAGTTTGGTGTGCCCTAACTATAATGGATATTAAGGAAAAATAAAACAGTGAATGAGATTTTTTCAAAAAAGTTATTGTTTCTCTGCCACTGATGGTACAAATCCAAACAGATTACTTGGGGGACTACTTGGAAGAAGCATGATTTATGTCATCCTCTTTAAATCAAAATTCCTTTGCAACTACAAGCTTCAGTCAAAACTGGCTATTATTGACAACCTCCCCTCCCCCCACCTATTAACAAAATTAATTAAAAGCCAATGCTCCATATACTTTCTATGACCTTTCACTCACCTTCCTTTTAATGTGTTCCAATAAGTCATCACGGCCCTGCTTAAAGTATGGGTGCTGGAATTCCACAGGACCATCCCGTTCCAATTTGACAATGCCAGAGTCAACATGGACTACTTTACGGAAGCCATCTGAAAAAACATTTAGCCATGAAGGAAAAACACAAAAACAAAAAAAACAAACGCACTACCGAATTCAGAACTTCATTGCTGCAACCTCCTCCCATTTTTAATGGATGGATGGGGAAAGTTCTATGATATTCTTAGATAGCAATCTTTCTTTCTTAAAAACCATGCTAAAAAAACTTACACATATTTAGCTGTCTCACAAAGCTTGCCATGTTGTTGTGTTTGAAGTACTTAGGAAGAATCTCTTTTGCAAACCTTTGCTCATCCAACACAAGAAAACTCTGGCCATTCTAAAATAAAGAACACACATTGTATTTAACTTTTAAATATCTGTTTTACAATGGGTTGCAATAAATACAGGGGTTGAAAAAGCCATTCAACAGTGGCAAATAGTAATTTTCCCCCTAGAAAGTGTGGCATTTAATCCATTCATTCTCCTCAAACATTTTACTAGAGAAAGTTTTTATCCTTCTTCATAGTTACAAACACATATGTCTGACTACTTGGGAATCGTACATGAATTTTGTATGACATTACGAAGTTCATTATGCAAACTGCTGCACTCATACGGACTGACTAGGGACATTAGAAATAATTTATGTTAGTAATCATGCAGCCGCAACAATTCTGTTATATGGTTTTACTGAAATGCTCCCATTCCCAGCCAGTGCTCTCCTGGCTCCCAACATAATGCCTGAGGGGCCCCCTGCCATGTCACGCTGCTGCTGCTGTATGAGAGGCAGCTTGGGGTGGCAGGTGGGAGACAGTCCATGAGGTATCACCATTATACAGTAAACTTCCAATAATCCGGCACCTTTAGGACCCAGGGGGTGCTGGATTATCAGATATGCCGGACTATCGGAAGGGGGGGCTATGAGGGGGTCTAGGGTGGTGTGGGGGGATGCCACCCCAGACCCCGCATAGCCCCCCCCTTCCGATTGTCCGGCTCTGCCCCAGGCGTCCCCGATTCAGCCGCTGCTGGTCAGTTTCAACAGCAGCTGAATCGGGACACCTGCGGCAGAGCAGTTGGGGTGCTGCCAGGTTGGTCTGGTAGCGCCGAGGAGCAGCGCTGCCGGACCATCAGATGCCAGGACGAATGGAGTTTTACTGTAGTCTGTGGACATGCTGTTCCAAATTAAGAGGCAAGTATTATATGGTTATATAAAGTTTAAAAAAAAAAAAAGAGACACTCAGTGGCAACTGGCAACTCTGGATTTCTCTTAATGCAGCTTTCTGTATTATATACTCGGGTGATGAGACTAAACCTAGTTACCAAAACAAGTCATAAGGATTAGCTAAACTATTTCCCCTCCCCCCACTCCCACTAGCAACATTCACCACAGTGAACAGCTTGGGAATTGATGTGTCAAATCACTGACACTAGAAGACAGAGTCTTGAAGAATAGCAACTTAAAATTCACTTTGTAATGTAACCAGTTGATTTACATAATCTATATCATTTTCTCCCAATAAGCAGTTTTCTGTTTCATTCTTGCATCATCTTCTTGCACTGCTTACATGTGACATGTTTTCCTTTTTTACCCAGGGAATGAACTTCAAAATATTTTTAGCAAGGTCTATTACGCCCAGAAGCCATGACAGTTTTTCTGAAGCAAAAGTGTGGGGGGAATATAGGAAGCTGTGTGTGCACTGAATGTCTTCCCTTTTTATTTCCAGACTACCCCACTGTTCCTATCAATGCTGCCTCTGTCCTTTCCTATATATTGTCCCTCTGTGTTTAAGACAATGTCTTCACTAACTCATCAGCTGTGCTTGGCCAAGGTCCAACACACACAGTCCTATCCAGCCTATGTCTTTCTTTGCACAGGTTACTTTTTTAGTCTGCTGAGAAACAGAAACTGGAAGCCCAGAACTTTAAAGCAGCAAGAGCTAGTAGTCAGATTGGACAGACTATATGCCGGGGACCTGACCGATGTTAAACTAGAGAATTTGCTGAACCATGGAAGGTCAATATCCTCTGGCAGCATTACCAACACTGTTACTGCTTATGGGCTCCTGGAAGACAGAGCTAAACTACAGCACAACACCAAGAGCCAGGACTGGTGGCTGTAAAACTTAACATGGGTGAGGCCAAGTCCTATCAAGTGGACATCTGGCTAAGTAAAATCATGCTGGACCACAGATGTTGCCAGACCAAAGAGGTTTAACCCACTGAGCCATTAATTCATTTTTATGAGACAAAGTGTAAGCATAGCAGGTTTGTGATTGAATTGTAATGGTTTAAGGTGTTAGTGTTTTATTGATAATTTTTAAAATTCAAAAATCCAATTTAAAAAAATAGATTTTTATCCACCATGACCATTGCTCACATGCAAGGTTGACAGATTCTGCAAGTTTTTATTCATGCTATTTTTTTCCTACCAGTGTAAAGCAAAGGCACGGGTAGCGAGGTGTGTGCTCACTACAAACACCACTGACCATGAGAACCATGCGCTCCCTCTGCATCCAAATCAAAGTACTACTATGGTTCAGTCAGCGCATCTTGCAAATTGTATGTATGCAAGCAGTTAGCAAACGTAGCCTAACCTGCGATACCAAATTCATTACGACAGTCTTGCGGACCACTGGAGATAAGAGAGCCAGTCATGTGGTGCACTCACTAGCCTAGATTTCCCAATGCTGTTCTGGATGGAAAGAAGAGCTAAGGTGTAGAAATTTCAAGTTTATCAACCCCCAATTAAGAGCTTCATCTTTTGCATCAGTTTTTGGCTAAGTCCAGGGACATCCATTTGGTAGCAATCCCTACACATTATTTCTATGCAGTTAACTGTGAAGGAGACTGGCTTCTCACCAATACAATGATTCCGAATTTTGACAATTACTTTGCTTTCACCATCAGGGCTTGTCTACATAATACAAATGGTTGAATGGTCTAAAGGATGTTAAGAGGCAGATAATTCGCTAATCGTGTAGTCAAAAGAAATTGTATTGACCACATGATTAATCATTAAGGAAAGTGCTCAGTCTCAGCTTGCCAGGAGCTACCCCTGCTGCAGCTCTGCAGTTTAAATGAAGTTAAGAGCCAGAGTGCAGGCAGCTCTGCTCCTACTACATTAAAACTGCAGACCCACAGCCACAAAGTGTCAGTTAGCAATCCACAATGGAATCACTGGCTGTGGACCTGAGGAACAGACCATGAGAAAAGGACACTGGTAGAGGTGTGGCTGAAAGGGACAGAGAAAAGATTGTTAGTGCAACTAAGGAGGTTCAAAACCCAAGAGAGCTATTTAAGATTATATGGACAGGAACAACAGCAAATGCATCTTTGGAGGCACTCATCGAGTTAGCTGATTGATACACAACTGCAATCTGCCCTATAAATTCTGGGGTTTCTCCCACCAATTGCTCCCTTGACAATCAAAGTATGCTGATTAAAAGTGCACTTAGATTGATGGGAACAATTAGTGCTTAGACAAGTAATTTTCACCTATATAGGCAAGCCCTTCTTTAATATCCAGCTAGTATATTTTGGACACATTTTCCAAATCACACTAAGCCATGAGAGTACCCAAAAAAAAGTAATTAAAAAATCCAAGCTTATAACAGTATAGCCAGATTTTAAAGTCTGGCTAGTTTCATGTTCTATAGATCAATATCACTACCTATCAAAAGTAGTCAGAACAGGTTAAACACAGCTGCAATGTTATTCTTCCAGTGTTATAATAAAGGAAACAGGTATCTATTGAAATTCACAACTATTACTGATGTAAAAATGTAACAATAAATCAAGGTCTAACTACTTAAATCCAAATGTCTTTTTGCAGAACAGACCCAGAATTCTTACAAAATTCCAATTCTGATCATTAGTTTCTGCCTCAACCTGCCCTAAGGAATTTCCAATTAATGAGTTATTCTTCGCTTTCAGTAAAAAATAATTAATTCAGTGTTCTTAGAGTTGCAGGCACTAAAGCCTTTGCCAATTATCTGTCCCTGCTTGGCCAGGAGATGAGAGTTAGTGCAAGCAGCTGCTTCCACTACCATCTCTTCCCCCTCCCAATCCCTGTGCAGGGCTGGAGCTGTGATGCTGCAGGAAGCTACTTCCTCCTGCTGCCCTTGCCTGCAGGCTCTGCCCCCACAGCTCTCATTGGCCAGGAATCCCAGCCAATGGGAGTTGTAGGGGCAGTGCCTGCAGTAAAGATGTTAAATAGTGCTTAGAAAGCTAATCAAGTAATCAATGGAATTTCCATTGATTAGTCGATAAGGGGGTTCACTCTGCCTGATGGCTCTGACTACATTTAAAAAAAAAAGCAGAGGCCCAATGTGTGGGACCCAGTGAGAGCCAGGACATCTGGGTCCCAGCTCATGTAGGACCCAGACGCTGCAGCTGTTTTTTAAATGTGGGCTCTTAAAAAGCAGAGGCAGCATCTGGGACCAAGCATGAAAGGCAATTGCTCAGTCCCAGCTCTTGCCATTTCTCCCGCTGTGCCTGTGAGCTGGCTCCTGCTCCGCTCCCCCCGCTGCCTCTGATACCGAGGCAGCAAGGGGGGCGGGGGGGAAGCGACTAGTTGAGCATTGACTCAACTACTCAGTAAGCCTAGGCTTATTGGGATGTTGACTAGTCAACTAGTTGCTTACATCCCTAATCTGCAGGCAAACACAGGGCAACATGAGTCACACTGAGCCACCTGCTTTGCCTCCACCACTAAAGAGAAGCTGCCCCAGTACATGCCCCAAACTAGGGATTAAGCGACTAGTCAACTATTCGATGAGCACTGTCTGCATGGAAAAGGACTAGTAGACTAGTCAATTAGTTGATTAAATTTAACATCCCTACCCTGAATCCAACCCCCGCTCCCCCCGACCCCAGCCCTGAGATCCCTCCATCTTAAGTCCCATTCAGACCCCATATCTCCACCCCAACATCCTGTCCTGAGCCTTCTCTCACACTCCAAAACCTTTAGCTCTAGTCTGGAGCCCCTTCCTGCACCCCAGATGCCACATCCCCCGAGTACACACACCCAGTCATAGCCCTCTCCCCCACCTCAGGCTGTAGCCTCCTCACACATGAGCCCCTCATTTTCAGTCCCACCCTAAAGCCTAAGTGATACCACAAAATCTAAAAGACCCAAAAGAGTTAATTTAGTCAAGTTTTTTCTTTTAAATATGCACTTGTGTAGCCCCCCTCTCCCTCCCGGCCCTGATTTATCTGTGGGTCAATGGCCCCCGACAGAAAAAATGTCTCTAGTACTACCATAATCAGTGTAGACCCCAACAGCACTGAGTATACCTGAGATGCATTTCATCCAGGGCTTGTAACTTGAGCAAGGTGGTGGTGGTGGTGGTGTTACGGAGACAGATGACTGGGTGAACAGTTGTGCAGTGAGCCCGTACCAGATTTGACTCCACAGTCGAGCCAGTCAAGTCTGGGCAAGACTAATGGAGGGGAAGGAATGCCAGGTAAATGTTTAGATACATATTTAATTTCAGAGATGACACCCCCAAAATATCAAGATACAATCTTTTGACTTCACATTAATTCACTTGTGCTAGAAAAGGTAGTGCTCCAACTAAGAGCTGGAGCTACTATCTTCTTAGCCCCCTACAGGCAGGAAGGAGCAGGGAGAGTTGGTAGTGCAGTTTATGTAGTACACAAATACAATTAGGAAGGCCAAAAACAATTGAATAGCTAGCCAAAGACTCAAAGTAATAATTTTATTTTTGTTATTTATATCAGAAGCAGGAAGCTGGCTAAACAACCAGTGGACCACTGGACAATCAATATGCGAAAAGGAGCTCTCAGGGATGGTAAGGCCATTGTGAAGAAACTCATGTTTGAGGATGTGAGGGAGAATCCTAAATCTAAGTCTTTTTTTTAGGTGACAAATCTGAGGAACAGTCCAAGACTAATGTGTCATTAGATGTGGGTTTAGAACAAACTGATCAATACCAGATGATATTCACCAAAGAGTTCTGAAGGAACTCAAATAGCCTGTAACCTATCATTTAAGCCAGCTTCTGTATCTGATGACTGGAGAAGAGCTAATATGAAAGGCCAATTGTTTTATAAAGCTCCTGAGTTTATAATGGCAATTACAGGCCAGTAAGCCTGACTTCAGTATGGGCAAACTGGTTTAAACTATCCTAGAGGACAGACATATGCAGGGCTCGACAAATCTGTTTATCTACTCGCCTGTGGTGAATAGATTTCAGCCGGTCACCCCGTTCACCAGCGGGGCGGGCGCATGGGCGGGGCAGGCGAATTTCACCATGGTTTGTCAAGCCCTGGACATATGAACATGATTTTTGAGGGGGAAAAAAGTCAAACTGTCACCAATCTACTAGAATTCTCTGAGGGGGTCAACAAGCATGTGGACAACGGGGATCCAGTGGATATAGTGTACTTATATTTTCAGAAAGCCTTTGACAAGGCCCCTCCCCAAAGGCTCTTAAGCAAAGTGAGCTGCCTGGGATTAGGCAAGAAGATCCTCTTTTCATGGATCAGTAACTGGTTAAAAGATAGACAAGTGTAAGAATAAGTGGTCAGCTTTCAGAAGAGACGTAAATAGTTGTGTCCTCACAGCTCTGTACTGGGACCAGAACTATTCAACATATTCATGAATGATCTGGGAGGCAGCAATAAACAGTGACATGGCAAGATTTGCAGAAGATGTAAAACTACTCAAGATACTTAAATCCAAAGCCGACTATGAAGAATTACAAAGGGATCTAAAAGCTGGGTGACTAAAACAAAATTAAATTCAATGTTGACAATGCACATTGGAAAACAACCCCAATTATGTTTAAAAATTATGGAGTCTAAATTAGCTATCACTATTAAAAACGATTGAGTCACCATGGACAGATCTCATCCACTCAACATGCAGCAGCAGCCAAAAACACAAACAACGCTGGGAATCATTACAAAAGGGACAGAAGACTGAAAAGGTTCCATTGTTTCTGTATAATTTAATCTTAGGGGGATTCTTTGCAAAAAATTTAGTTCTGCACACAATATTGTAAAGTTCTGCAAAATTCTGCCAGTCACACCAGTTTCAATTATTTCAGTAAAATACCTGTCAGCAAATGTCTGAAACAATACAGACTCGGGATATAAGCGACTAATTTATAGTCCACTATCCGATAAGCAAAAGCTTACCAGATAGTCACCTAGTCACTCCTCCCCTTGTTGCCTCTATCAGAAAGAGGCAGCAGGGGAGGAAGCCAGCTTCAAAGCCTGTTCCCCCAAATTCCAGCTCTGTGGCAGGGGCAGGGACACGGTGGCGGTGTTCCACCTTTGGAATGTACAAGAGCCCCGGGGGGACACTTGTACATTTCAAAGGTGGAATGCAGAACTGGCAGGATCTTGCTACATTTCAAAGTGGAAGTGCCCTTATTGACTAATCAAATAGTCAACTGAAAGTCCATCGACTATTCAATTAGTTGATTAATCTAATTTTAACATGCCTAATACAGACAAATATTTCCCCAAGAGAGAGTTAAAGAACTCTGACAAGCCAGTGTACAGTCCAGCTGGGGAGCCACTCAATCCTAACTTTTACCCCCTCTGAGCCCTGCTGCAGGACTCCCCCCACTCCACTCACTCACGCCCAGACACCTGCCCTTCTACCCTTTAGAGCCCAGAGACATAGAGGGAAAAACAGCCTGATACTCAGTCCTGGGCTTGCACAGAGTTTCCTGCGCACCACCCGCTCCTTCCCTCAAAGTATGTGGGGAGCTTCAACTGCCGGGGTGGGCAAACTTTTTGGCCTGAGGGCCACATCATTTATGGAGAACCATGAATACGGGCTGGAGGAGAGGGCTGTGGTGCCAGAAGGGTTCAGGAGGATGTTTAAGGCAGGGGGTTGAGGTACAAGCTCTGGCTGGCTGCCACTTACCTCAGTCAGCAACCAGTCAATGGTGCAGTGGGGCTAAGGCACGCTCCCTACCTGTCCTGATCCCATGCGACTCCCAGAAAACCTATGTCCTGCAGTAGCTCCTGGGGCTGGGCGACATGTGGCTCCATGTGCTGTCACTGCAGCTACTGTTCCTGCAGCTTCTGTTGGTTCCCCATTGGGGAATAGGAGCTGCAGGGTCAGTGCTTACCAGTGAGAGCAGTATACAGAGCCCACTCCCTCTCCCCCACCCCAACCCACAGGAAGCTGCAAGGACATGCCAGCTGCTTCCAGGAGTGGCAGGGAACATGCATTAGCCCCACTGTGCTACCGGACTGGTAATCCTAAGCACTGGAATAAAGCCCAACAAATACAGCCCACAGTCCATCATTTGCCCAATCCTGCTCTAGCTCTCTCCCCAGTAGTATCTTCTGTATGAGAGCTGGGTACTGCTGGGTTCAGTGGTGGCCAGCAGCACTGCAGTCTTTTTCTACAGAGAAAAGGAAGTTCTGAGTAAAATGCATTCATTTCTGCAAAATTTTGTATTGTGTTCTGAAGCAGAATTCCTCCAGAAGTAATATAAATTCCTGATAAACCCATATCTACATGCCTACAGCTGTGATCCTTCCATCTTAAAGATATAATAGAATTGGAAAAGGTATAGAAAAACCAGCAATAAAAATGATTAGGGGTATGAAGCAGCTTCTGTATGAAATTAATATGGCTTGAATGTTTCAGCCCGGAAAGAGATGACTGGGGGAGGAGCATAATGGTCTATAAAATAACTGGTGTGGTGAAAGTGAATAAGGAAGTGTTATTTACTCCTTTGTAGAACACAAGAACTAGGGGAACACAAAATGAAATAGGTGGCAGGTTTAAAAAACAAAAAAATACTTCTTCCCCCAATATGCAGTCAATTTGTGAGTTTTGCCAGATGTCCTTGTGAAGCCAAGGACTTTAACAGGGTTCAAAAAAGAACTACATATATTCATGGAGAATAAGTCCATCAATGGCTGTTAACTAGGGATGGAATGTGTGGCAAGTCACTGCTAGGAAAGTCCTTGATCAGTTCCTGCCCCCCTATACACAATCAGTGGGAATGGACAGGGGCTGGGTAAATAGTCAGTGATTGCCAGGAACTGCCCATGACTGCAAGCCTCTTCAGCAGGAGAGAAAAGAGGGGAAGACAGAGAAGGGAGGCAGAGAGCAGGAGGGGAAGGTAGGAGCCTACTAGTCTTACTAGTCAGTCCAAACCCTGTAAATAGTGGGAAACTAGGGATGTTAAGTTTAGATAAACTAATCAAATAGTCGATGGAATTTCCATGGACTGATTAGTTGATAAGGGTGCTTCCGCTTTGAAATGTAGCGAGAGCAGCCACCCAAGAGCCCCATCGACTAATCGATACAAAATCCATCAACTATTAAATTACTTTATATTTAACATCCCTAGTTTAGGGATGTAAGCGACTATCCAATAAGCTTTTGCTAGTGATTAGTCAACTAGTCTCTCCCCCTCCCCCACCTCTATCAGGAGGGGGTGCTGAGGGGAGCCAACTTAAGAGCCAGTTCCTCCCAGCACCAGCTCCACGGTAGGGGGCAGTGGCACAGTGGCAGTGTTCCACCTTTGAAATGTACAAGAGACCCCCGCTGGGGCTCTCTTGTACATTTCAAAGTGGAAGCGCTGCTAGCCCTGGGCTCTATACAGCATTTCAATCTTTGAAATGCACAAAAGCCCCTATAGAAAATCCTTCTTTTAGCCATCTTATCAGGCCAAGATACAGGCCTTATTTTCTTGGCAGGGTGAGCAAGCAGAAAAGCCTCCAAGACTTCATAAGAGAGCAGATCAGTGTACCACAGAAACTCCTGCACTGGATGATAAGTTCCCAGGAGGTGATGGCAACTGTGCCTCAGGATTGGGGCTCTAAGACCAGCCAAACAACTTTTCCATGCACTTTTGAATGGGTTGCCATAGGCACCCACAGGATGAGACAAGGCAATGTGGGCTCCCAAGACTGGCCACCTATCTGATTGGACTCATCAGCTGCCTACTTGGCACTAACTAATGAACAGGCCAAAGATTATGAGGCGAGGTGCAGAAGGGGGCATAATCCTGGATCAGATTAACTGTCAACTGAAAAATATCTGTAGAAGTTTTGGAGCTGTACAGTGCAAGAGATTTTTGGCCCTGAGCTTTTGCCCAGAAATTTACTGACTGGGCCATGTGATGGTTAAGACCAGATACAGAAATGGCGGAGGAGATAATGACCAGGTGATCCTAGAACAATTTGCACATGGCCTCCTTGAAAATATGCAAATCTGGGTCCAGTGTCACCAGCCAAACATGGTAGAGTCTGCTGTCAATCTGGCTGAGGAATATGCAGACAGACTTTCCTTGGAGAGGTGCAACAGGCTGGGACCTGGGCTGGAGGGAGAAGAAACCCTTAAGAACTTCCTGTCAGGAAAGGTTTCAAGAAAAATAAACAAGAGAGACTAAGGAGGCCCCTAATTGCCCAGAACAGTTTGTCTATTAGTAGTGAGGTTGGCAGGGACACCTACATCAGGACTACCTGAAAATAAAATGAGCTAGACAAATTTAAGTCTGGACAAATGGTGGCCAGTCCTTACCCTTGCTTCTTCTTTCCAGCATCCCCATTGGATAGGGAGGAAGCCCCCGGGCATGGTGGATGCCTTGGCTTGCTCCCTTGTTCAGTGAGAGCTGGTGAAGCAATAATGGTTTATCCCTAGAGCATGAATGATTGAGTGCATCCTCAGGGATTGAGGTCCTGTTTCACTGCTCATAATGCTTAGTGGTTCAACTCAGCCAACTTCCAAGAAAGTGCCTTTGCTGCAGCAGGGCAGTAAAGCCTCCTTCCTGAGAGCGGGTAGGCAAGGGCTGCCAGCTCTGCTCCTGCAGAGATGGCTCCACTGTGTGTAATTTTTAGTGGTTACACAGCAACCACAGTAAACAAATTTTAACACCCTACTATCCATTTATGTAGTGACCCTATATTTTCTGCCTTAGGTATACCTCTAGTAATTGTTCCTAGAATTGTGGGGGTTTTTCCCAGCTGCTGTTGTGCATTGAGCAGATGTCTTTAGAGAACTAGCTCTGACTCCAAAATCTTGAGCAGTTGCTAATCAGCAGAGAGTTTTTAAATAGCATGTTACTTTCTCTGTTATCACTAGTTTGCTCATGCTATAAATTTACCTATCCCAAACTGGTCCCTCTAAAAACAAACCATCTCCTAAAAATACACATACACACCCAATAAGATAACATTTGAAAAACTGGCCCAATGGGTCAGTGCTAGAACTGGCAAAGTAAATGCGAACCTAAGACTCAAAGCCCTTGCTATTCCATTAATTAGTTCTTTAATGGCTCCTTTCATGCAGGGATCCTCAAACTTAACTGCACTGTAACATGTTCTTTCTAATTTTTCCATTCATGTACATCAAGACGTGTGAATGGGCATCACCAGTAGAAACACATGCTGCTGTCTGTGAGTGCTCTGCTAATCAGATGGGCAACACCTGAAACTCTCCTGAGAGGCTGCTAAGGATGGGAATAGTTAACCAGTAAGCATCACCCTGACCGGAAGATGCTTACTGGTTATGGTTAACCGGCAGAGGCTGGAACAGCCCCTCCCCACCCACCATGGACAGGGGAACGCTGCAGCGTGGAGGGCCCCACTGCGGGGGGGGGGGGGGGCGCGCCCCAGCCTTGCCAAACCAGGCCACGCAATTCCCGCAAGGCTCAGAAACCGCCCCCGTCCGCGTTTTGGGCCACCCGACAGCGGGGAGCGGCTGAGCTGGGCTAGGCGGCCCGCTTTGCTACAGCCCCGCGCCACAAGCGGGGGTGGTGTCGCGGGCAGGAGACCGGCCCCGCGGTGTAAATCTGCTCTCTGCGCAGGGCGAGCTCGGTGCCCCTCTCACCCGCCCGCGGGGCCCCACGAGGACCCAGCCTGAGGGAAGCTGCGGGCTTCCGCCCCGCCCCCGGGCGGCGCCTGCGCCTCGCTCCCCGGGCCCCTCTGCGGGAAGGGGGGGGTGGCTCCACCCTCCCCACGAGAGCGAGATCCACGAGGCCCGGGGCGCCTCTTCGGGCCCCTTTTGCCTCCAGGCCTGAGGCGGCGGCTCCCCGAATGACTCGTCTCCTCCGCGGCTGCTCGCGGCCCGACGCCTCCTCGCCCGGGGAGGGGGGAGCGAAACGCGCCCCTCGTCGGGTGCGGGGCGCCCTACCTGGCTCCAGGTGACGAGCTGATTGCTGGGCGCCTCCCCCAGCAGCGCCCACAGCTTGCTCAAGAAGGCCGGGACCCCCGCGCTCGCCGCCGCCGCCTGCTGCTTCATTGTCGCTGGAGGAGCCTCTCTCTCGCCTGCTCCGGACCGGCCGCGTGCGCGCATGCGCACTTGCCTCTCGCGGGCCCCCCACGCGCCTGCGCGCGCGTGTGGCCTTCTCCGCCCCGGCCGCACGCCCTTTACATAACGGGCCCACGTGCAGCGCCCTCACGTGCCACAACAGCGCCAGCCCAGCGTTGCTACTGGTGGGAAGGCGGAACGGCGCAAAGGGCCTGTGAGACTGAGCAGCGAGAGGGTGGAGCCTCGCCCGCAGATTCGCTGTCAATAAGGAGCCGCCCAGCCAATCGGGGAGCGACGCTCTGCTTGGGCGGGGGGACGTGCGTGCTCTGCACGTGAGAGACAAAGGTGGGGGCCGCTGCTACAGCGCAGGAAAACGGGAGTGGGCGGGGCCGGGCCTGGCTTGGAGGCGGCTGCCGAGACAAAGGCGCGGGGAGAGGCCGGAAGAGTGAGGGAAGAAGCCTTCCCCCCCCTTGTTCCGATTAACCCGTTACCTACTTGAAGGGGCAAGGAGTGAACACTGAACAGGGCTTGCAGGAAATGATGCACCCTAACTGTGACCCTGTACATTTACCTTGCAGTTAGCATTGGCAATGCCACTGGACTGGTTCTTAATCTCATTCTGCCCTATTTCACCTACAACTTTACATGCAGACAGCATTTTTAATCCTCCCTGCTTTTGCATTAGCTTCACTGCTGCTGGGGATCCAGATGTCTTTTAGTTGTTTAATGTCACACATTATTTTATCTGAGAAACATGGGTGCTGAAATGTCAGTATTGCTGGACTGCCTCTCTAGCTTAGTTTTCCTTTTGGCACAATCAGCAATGAGGGGTGTCTGCCTTGTAAAGGGGTATAGTGATATTTTTTGCAATTAGGAGGGCAGATAAAGACTAATAAGGAGGAAAAGTAGCTGAGATAATGTCATTTATTGCTCCAACTTCTGTTGGTACAAGAAACAAGCTTTTGAGTTTAGAGCTTTTGTAAGTTGGTTCAATAAATGGCATTGCCTCTCTAATAATTTACAGAGGTTCTTATAAAATATTTTTGGTACCCTTCAATTCTTTCTGGAGGCTGCTCTGACAATTTTTCCTAAAATAATTAACTTTAGGAAAAACAAACATGTAGATACACCCATCTAAATCATTTTAATTCATGTTGGTTTTTTGTCAGTGTCAATTAAAATACGGGAAACCATTCCATTTGAGGTGGAAGCATTTGCGAATCCACCATGAATGGCAAGATTCATATATACTGGGAGCCCTGGCTCCCTGCCTCTGCAATGAACTCCCTGGGGCTCCTGAACTGACTGCGATGGCTGGGAGCCGCAGAGAACTCGCTGTAACAGCCAGGAGCCACGGGAAACTTACCATGGCTCTTGGCAGCTGGGAGGAATTCAGTGTGGCTAATGGGAGCCATGAGGAACACTGCAGCTCCTGGCAGCTGCAGTGAGTTTCCTGCAATTCCTGGCCATGCCACTTTCCCTCCCAAAGCCAGGCCAGGAGACCTGCAAATACATGGAACTGCGAATAGCGAGAGTCTCCTCCTGTGTTGTACAATTGTGTTTATACTGTCCCTAACAGAAACAGAAATCATATGCTTTGCATGTTCTTGTCTATTGTTTCTTTTTCTTCTTTGATTGCATGTTTGTTAAACTTGATAGCTAGTAAGTCTGATTCTGTGAAAAGTGATAGTTGTATGTGTTGTGTAAAGCCTCCGCTCAATATGGTATAATGTAAATGTAAGTTTCAGTATAATGTGAATGTAAATTTTGTAACCTTTGGAGCTCTGTAACCTTCCAGTATGTGAAAAAGAGATAAGGAGGTTACTCACCTTCCTGTAACTGACATTCTTCGAGATGAGCATCCCTTGGGGTGCTCCACATCAGGTGTTGATCATCCCAGCACTTCTTGACGGATTTTTCTAAGCAGTATATTGGGGGCCGCGCATGTGCGGCACGTGCGAGCCTCCCCCAGTGCCATTGCACATGCGCGCCTCCTCCCTTCAGTTCCTTCTCTATCCGGAACCCAGCAAAGAATGTGCTATAGATGTTATCATAAGGGCATTCTGAAGTAGGGAGGAAGGAAGGGTAGTGGAGCACCCCCAGGAACGCTCATCTCGAAGAACATCAGTTACAGGAAGGTGAGTAACCTCCTTTTCTTCTTTGAGAGGCGTCCCTTGGAGCGTTCCACATCAGGTGACTTCAAAGCAATATTTTCCTATGGAGGTAGGAACTTCGGATCAGGTAAGTATGCCGTTTGTAGTACAGATTTTGCTAGTTTGGTATGCTGGAGGGGTCCTGAAATGAGTGCATAATGTTTTGCAAAAGTGTTTTCTGATGGCCACGTGGCTGCTGCACATATGTCATGTGGAATTTTTCTCAGGTGAGCGATGGACTGCTCTTGTGGAGTGTGCCTGAATCGGAATTGGTGAAGGTAGGTCGTTTAGCGAATAACAAGTAGCGATGCATTCTGAGATCCAATGTGACAATCTCTGTGATGAAATTTGTTTTCCCTTACTATGATCTGCAATGGAGACGAAAAGTTGAGAAGAGAATCTGAAAGATTTTGTTCTCTCGACGTAGAAGGAGAGAGCCCTTCTGACGTCTAGGTTGTGCATCTGAGCTGCAAATGCATTGGTGTGGGGCTTTGGAAAAAATACTGGTAAATATATTGTCTGATTCAAGTGGAAAGGGGAGCACACATTGGGTAGGAATTTTGGATGAGGTCACATTGTGACCTTATCCTTAAAAAAGATTGTGAAAAGGGGTTCTGCCATCAGGGCCGCCATCTCGCTCACTCTGCAGGCTGATGTTATTGCTACCAGGAATGCCGTCTTTAAGGATAAATGGCGTAGGGAGCATGTTGCCATGGGTTCGAATGGCGGTTTTGTGAGAGTTGTTGATACCAAGTGTAAGTCCCAAGGCTCTTGAGGGGGTGCCACCTCTGGGTATAGAGCCTGCAGGCTTTTCAGAAATTGCTTGGTTATTGGGTGTGCGAAGACTGTGGTGTCTTCCACTGGTGCGTGGAAGGTTGTAATGGCTGCTAAGTGGACCCTGATAGAGCTGAAGGAGAGATGTGATTGAGGTGTAATAGATTTTCCAAGATAGCAGGGAGTGGAGTGTCTTGCGGCCATATGTTATGAGAGGTCGCCCAGTGAACGAATCGAGTCCATTTGCTCATGTATGTTTTTCTTGTTGCAGGTGCTCTGCTTTGTAACAGGACATCATGGATTTGTTGAGAGCATTGCAGTTCTATGCCCGTGAACCAGGTACCACTCCTTGAGATGGAGTGTGCGAAACTGAGGGTGAGGATACATAATCCCTGGTTGATGCAGAATGTTGGGATTGTTCAGAAGCACGATTGGTTGATGTAGTGCCAGCCTGTGTAGGAAGGGAAACCACAGTTGTCAGGGCCAGCAGGGCGCGATGAGGATAATTTTTGCTTCGTCCTTCAGAGCCTTTATGAGGACTCTGTTGAGGAGAGGAAATGGGGGAAAGGCGTAATGCAGGGGTGCATTCCAAGTTATAACAAGAGTATCCCCAGAGGACTCTTTCCCCATGTCCACCCTGGAGCAATAACTTGGGCATTTTTTGTTGGTTGCAGTGGCAAATAAATCTATATCTGGGAAACCCCATTGATTGACTATGTCTCTGAGGAGTGCATAGTCGAGTTCCCATTCGTGTTCTTGTGGCAGGGCTCTGCTGAGGGCATCTGCCGTGGAACTGAGGACCCCAGGGAGGTGCCAAGCAGATATACGAATGTCTCGGGCTAGACACCAATTCCAAAGTGCTATAGCTTCCGAGCATAGAGTGTGTGAACGGGCGCTGCCTTGCCTGTTTATATAGAACATGCATGGGGTGCTGTCTGTATATATTTTTACATGGATCCCTGTGATCTTGGGCAGCAGTTCTTGGCATGCCAAGCAAACCGCCCTGAGTTCAAGGGCGTTGATGTGGAGCATGCCGTCTGCTGGGGACCATAGGCCGTGTGCTGTGCGGCCTTCTGTATGGGCACCCCATCCCATAAGGATGCGTCTGTAGTGATAACTACAGAGGGGTCTCAGGTTCAAAAGGGGATGCCTACGCACCGGTTGGGTGATTTTGTCCATCAGTGTAGGGATGCTTTCACTGGTTGTGGCAGTGTGAGCATTTTGGTCATATGATGGACGCGTGGCTTGTATTTGAGTCGGAGCCAACCTTGGAGGCATCTCATAAAAAGACATGCATTTGGCACCACAGGGTTGCATGATGCCATGTGACCTATGAGTTGAAGGCAGTCGTAAACCCTTACTATTGGCATCTCTTGAAGCGATTTTGCAAGTTGACTGATGCGAATGAATCTTTCTGTAGGCAAAGAGGCTCTGGCTGTGATCGAATCAAGCTGAGCTCTGATGAATTGGATTGTTTGGGTTGGCGTGAGTGTTGATTTGCCGTAATTTATTAGGAAGCCTAATGAGTGATGGCAGGTTAGCACGGTGATGGTATCTTGATAACAGTTTTGACTGGTCCTTGCTTTGATAAGGCAGTCATCTAAGTACGGATAGATCATGATTCCTTGTTTTCTGAGATGAGAGGCAACAACCGCTAGCACTTTCGTAAATACCCTGGGTGCAGTGCAGAGACCGAACGGAAGTACCGTGTACTGGTAGTGTTGGAGACCTAAAGTGAAACGGAGAAAACGCGTGTGAGAGGGATGAATGGATACATGAAAATATGCGTCCTGTAAGTCAAGAGAAGAAAACCAGTCACCAGACTCCAGAGCTGGCATAATGATATTTAGGGTGACCATTTTGAATTTTTGTTTCCTTATGTATTTATTTAGTAACCAAAGATCAAGGATCAGTCTCCAGCCACCTGTTTTCTTTTCTACAAGAAAATAATGAGAGTAAAAACCGGTTCCTTGGAACTTCTTGGGTACTGGTTCTATGGCTCCTAGTTGGAGCAGGTGGTCCACCTCTTGTTGTAGTATGATTTCGTGAGAAGGGTCCCTGAAGAGGGACGGGGTGGGTGGTTGGGGAGGAGTGGGGAGAGAAAGGGGATGGTGTAACCTAGGGAGATAGTTTGAATTACCCATTTATCAGTGGTAATAGCTACCCAATTTGATAGGAATGGTAATAAACGAAAATGGAAAGGTTTGGAACCACTCTCAAGCTCTGGTGCATATGGTGTAGTTTTACATCTCTTGACTGTTGTTTCAAATTTGCTTGTTGGATTGGGATGAGCGGTTGGGGTTATTAGTCTGAGGGTGACGTCTGTGTTGCCTGTTCCGCCCCCTCTGGTGGTATATGGGGCATGGTCTTGCCTCCGATACTGGTAAGTGAATTGTGGGTACCTAGGTCTCTGATACAATTGGTACCTGTACTGTCTTGGTCTCGTCATAGGGGTTTGGATATCGAGTGACCACAATATGGCTCTGGAATCCTTCATCGACTGGAGCAACTCATTGGTCTTTGTCGAAAACAGCTTTTCTCCATCAAATGGAAGATCTTCTACCGATGGTTGTATGTGTCTAGGAAAGGCAGAAGAGTTAAACCATGAGGTTCGTCTCATAGTGACAGCTGTTACAGCTATGAGGACTACGGCATCAAGTGTGGCTTGCAGGGCTATTCGTGATATTATCTGGCCTTCTGAGACAAGAGCCTTAAACTGTGCCGTTTTGCTATCAGGGATGTCTTCAATAAAAGTATTGAATTTTGTGTAATTATTGAAGTCGTGTTTACTGAGTAAGGCAGCGTAGTTCACCACCCTCATCTGAAGAGTGGCCAAGGCATAAACCTTCTTTCCGAAGGAGTCCAAACGTTTATTGTCCTTTTCAGATGGGGTGGAACAATTTCGTTGTTTGGGTCTCTGCTGCACAGCATCTACTATGAGGGAATTGGGTGGAGGGTGTGAAAAGAGAAATTGGGAACCCTTGGGGGGAACACAGTGTTTTCGATCAGCTTTCCTGAATGTTGGTGGGATGGATGCAGGTGTTTGCTATAGGATTTTAGCAGGCTCCAAGATGGCTGGGTTAATAGGGAGTGCAATTTTTGTTGCTATGCTGGACTGGAGAATGTTAGTAAATTCATGTTGAGAAACCCGAACTTCCTCCATAGATATATTCAAATCATTAGCAACTCTTTTAAATAAATCTTGGAAAGAGGAGAGATCGTCAGTGCTATGAGTGGTAGGTGGCAGCATTGCCTCCTCCATTCCTGAGGCTGCATTTGAGTGTAATAGAGATACAGAAGCCGACATTGAAGAACAATGGCTTTCACTGTCATTTCCCCTCATAGAGCTATGGGGTGACAGGGTTAAGGGAGAGCAGGGCTTCGCCATATGCTTGGTCTTACATGGTCTTTTTCTATATTGTTGAGGGGGTTGATTAAACATTTGCCACTGTGGGGGGCAAAGCATAGGCGGTGGCATCCAAAAATAAGGAGCCCAGGGAGCCATTTGAGCCCTGAGAGAATCTGGTTGTTGCTGATAAGCAGATAATCTAGAACCCTCCCTATGAGGCTGAGGTGAAAAAGCAGGCAAACACTCTTCCTCATCCCCTGGTGGGGGGAGGGAGGGTCAGAATAATCAGACAATGGAGATTGAGGATGTATGTTATCAGTCAGAATAGGGGAATGTAAAGTGGAGAAATTGCCAGGTCTTTGTGATCCTTGTAGCTAATGAGGGGACTATGCAGCATGGATAGCCCTGCTGACTGTAAACCAACTGCCTGTGCTGCTGAAGCAGCCTTCGCCTGAGGTTTTGCCCCTGGTAACACGAGGGAGGGGAGGCAGCACCGAGAGGCTGATCTGTGAGGAGATTCCTCGGTGCTGTGCTGTGATGGGAGCTGGAAGAACTCCTATGGCCGGTGGGAGGGCAAGCGCTGACGTATCAGACAGCGCGGAATGTGAGACAGGCACAGGAAGACGTGTTGCCTCAGTGAGGGCAGACTTTTTAACATTTTTATTGCCCTTTTGGTGCTCGCCCAAAGTACCTGGGCTGTCAAACGTGCTCAAGCGGTTATTGCCTGAGCGGTCTGACATTTTTTCTTCAGCGTGCCGCTTTAGGGTCAGCTGATTCACAGAGGTTGCCCTTGCCTTTGATGGCTTAGGGGAGGTTTGTCTTTTTGATATTTTTGATATATCGTTCTGACCCGAGCCCAGGTCAGAGGTATGTTGTTTGCCCTTGTCAGCGAGGAGCATTTTGAGGTGCAGCTCTCTATCTTTGCGCATTCGCGTTTTTAGCTTAGCGCAGTGCTGGCATTCTTGCTGAGAATGTGACTGCCCCAGGCACTTTACACATTTATCGTGGCCGTCAGAGACCGGTATTGAGTCCATGCAGAGCGCACAGCGTTTGAAGCTGGGCGAACTCAGTAGTCAGAAATAGCAGTTCGAGATTGCAGACATCTTTTTTTTTTTTTTTTTTTAAACTAACTCTAACAAGTAATAGAATTAACAAGTAACAAGAACTGTGGAGATAAACTAATTCTAAACAACTATTGAGGGGAAAAAAACTATGAGGAGAAGTCTTTTGTGAGAGCAGTGAAGAGTTCTGTCTGAAGCTGGGGATGGTAGAAAGGAACTGAAGGGAGGGGGGCCGCGCATGCGCAATGGCACTGGAGGAGGCGCATGCGTGGCCCCCAATACACTGCTTAGAAAAATCCATCGAGAAGCACTGGGACGCTCAACACCTGATGTGGAGCACCCCTAGGGATGCCTCTCAAAGAAGAACAGAAGGATTCTTGTGATTCAGCATGGTCACACTGTTGCTCTTAGAAGTAATTTAGAATATAGATTGAGTTATAAAGAAAATATGATGAATGATTGAAAGTTTGTACAAATAGAAGCTTTGTATTGAAATAGATTGATACCTTTTATATGGACAATTGTATCCCTTTTCTCATGTGTGAAATAATTGTGTAGTTCCTTGGGAGGAGGAGTGAATGAGTTTGGAATGTGATTGTTTGGAGAGATAACTTGTAGGCCCAGCAGTTTCAGAGTCCAGATGGTGGAAGATGGGACTGGAAGACACAGAGGCATTAAGGTACCATGAATTGATGCCCAAACAAAGTGGACCGATGCAGAACATTATGGACAGCCTTGGAGTGTTAAGAGCAAGCATCCCTTTATGAACAAGACAGCCTTGAAATAACACTGGTTATTTCATACCAACATACTGATGTCAGAATAAAGAATAACTGCCTGATAAACAGATGTTAAACAGAACAGATGGTGATTGAGAACTGATGCAGCAAATGTATAGATTTGAATGGGAGAAAAGTCCTATAAAAGATGGGATGTCTTGCATAAATCTCCAGGTCTTGTCTTGTCAAGGTCAGAGCATTGGTCCGGACCATGAGAAGCCCCCGCTCCTCCCCTCATATTTAACTCACCTGACCAAGTGAGTTAATGTGAGCAACATACTGGTAACTTTAAGCAAAAGCAAGATGGGGTTTGTTTGTTTGTATATGAGTGTATGGATGTATGTGTGTGATCAGGTTCAATCCTTTTTCCATGTAATTCAATAGCGGCATTTAATAAAAGCAATATAAGTGTAACCCTGGGTTGCTCTGTAGTGAAAATAAGGTAACAGTATGTTTGTTAGTATCACTTTTCACAGCAGCACACTTGTTAGCTAGCTTGGTCTGGGAGGCAGTGAAAAGTGAGATTAACAAACATTACTTTTCACAGCAGACTCTCAGTCCTGGCAAGCCAGGTGACAAATTAAACCTTAAAATGTGAGGTTGGAGGAAGCAGAAGGACCTAGGGATCATGAACCCAGAGCCCTGCAGCTGGGAAGTGGAGCCCAACTCAGCATGGCCAGAGCCTCCTGCCTGTCATCCCAGGACTGAAGCCAGAACTCTGAGCCATATGGCCTCTGGCAAGGTAGGGAACCCATACCAGTTGTCAGCTCTGTTGGCATTTGTGGCCCCTAAGGGAGACATGGTCCAACCCTTCCTGGCAACTCCATGGGAAGAGCCTGAACTTTGTGTTTTACCATCACTGTCTAGGAGGTTGTAGTCACAAGAAAAGGCCCTGGTAGCCACATGTAGCCTGAAATGCTTCCATGGGATCAACTCAGCTACAACAACACTACAACGAATGATAATTAATAATGATTTTGGGGGTATTCTTTTATCTTTCCTTGTAGATAAACCACTCATTCAGTATAGCACCTTTCCATTCCTTGAATTTCTTCATGTGAGGCCAGCTTAAATTACTGAAGGTGAAAACTTCCACACAAATCCTTAGAAGTAGGTGAACTTTTGGAAAGAAGCCTGGACCCCAAACCAACTCAAAACAAGTTGGTTTGGTTGGAGCTTTTGAATGAGCAGGAAGCAAGCAAAGCAAAGTATTGAATAACTAGCATAACAGTCTCTTTATATACTCATCACAATGAACTACTATTCAGAATATCATGTTGATGTCCTCGTGTTTATTTGGCAACTTAGTTTGATGGACTCTTAAGTGTCTTTCCCACCCTCTTTTACAAAAATACATTCAAACCGCTGTCTAAGAAGTTGTACGTCAACATAGTACTTACCAACTCAAACTTACATCTTTTTACTCTTATCAAATAATAGGTATTATACACATACAAAAACTATTCCAACTATTATTTTCCTTCTCCCACCCCCTTATTTATTATTGGATCTGGAATTATTATACTCTGGTCATCTGAAGAAGTGGGTTTTGCGCACAAACGCTCATGATATCATCTACATGTTTTGTTAGTCTTTAAGGTGCTACTAGACTATTTGTTGTTTTTTTAAGTTTTTCCTATTATTTTGTACTCATACTCCTGGCACTATGTCAATGGGACTAAATAATTCAGTGCACTGATGGGGGTTATAACACTGAATATTTTCTTCATTTTCATATCTTGGCTTTTCACACCACTTTCCTTAAATAGTTTAGAGGGCAACCAATATTCTAACTGAACTTTATTTTTTTCTGGCAAAATAGGAACAAAACACATTTACTCAGCTTTCTCTAATTCTGTTGTAACTCTTCTTCAATGCGAGTGATCATCTCCTGCACAGCATAAAGGAGATATGAGTTTTTATTCCTCATACGTACACACGCAAGAAGATACTTATATTCCTTGCTCTTGGTGTAATCCACACAACTTCTGGGTGTGGTGTACTATCCCATTTAGGGGCACTGAGACCACTTACAGAGAGACTAATGAGTCTGCTCTACAGGCTTAGCTAATAGCCAGCTAAATTCCAGAGGCCCCAGGTTTTTTTAATCTGAAATGAAATATTTTGACAAAGAAACATTATTTATGCTAAGTAACTTTTGTAAGGTTTTTTATATATTAAAAAAACTTATGTTTCCTTAAATAAGTTTTCAGATTAAATATGAAGTACCAGAAATACCTTAATTCAGGCTAACTAGTGGCATAAAACTCATAGTCTTATCTTTCTATTTCATAACAAATATTCTATTCTACCTGTAACTGAGGGAGATAACATGAATATCTTTTGGGTAATTAGAAGTCTACACGAGCAATGTGTGTGTGTCAGTTTAAAGAATTAACAGGGCACCAGTTAAACTCTGAAACAACAGTGTGTATTAAGTGATTTCATGCTGCATTTATGGTGCTTTTCAGTCCTGAAGAGCAGATCTTTGTAAGCTCAGAGACTTGTTTCTCTCATTAACAGAAGTTGGTCCAACAATGTCTCTCAAATGCTAACCGGGGAGAGGAGGACCCTTTTTACAGAGTCTTACATTTCCAGAAAAGTTCTCCAGCCTCACTTCATGACATTGGAGGAAACAGCCAATTTGCTGAAGACATAGGCATGCCATACCCACAATGATCTTAGAAAAGAAAAACAAGCAAACAAAAAACCCTCTGACCTCTAAGTGTACTTGGTATTCAGTTTTAAAACATGGATATGTTGATTATATTGAAGCCAATTTTCTTTAGAACAAATTCATGCATCTCTCAAGGAAATCTATTTCCTAGCCAAATAGCAGCTTCTAAATGTCATACCTTTAATTATAGAGCTATTTAAAAAGTCACACTGGAAATGAATCTGCAGGAGAGGCTGAAGAGCTTTTACTCTGACTTTATTATAAAAAAGGCAACAATTTCACCACACACCACTTTTTGCAGATCATTAATGATCAACTAGCTTTCTAATTCCTTTGTACCTTCTCAAACAACTGGTCTAAAGAATAATGAAACCCTCAAGCTCTACCAGAGCCCATTTCCTTCTCTAAATTAAACAGACTTAAAAAAAAAAACAGAGGCAAAATTAAAACTGATACTTGCAATGAAGTTGGTGTCTAAGGGTGCATCTACACTGCACAGTTATTTTGAGATAACTAGCATTGTTTCGAAATAACAATGTGAGCGTCTACACAACCTTTCTGTTATTTCGAAATAATTTTGAAATAATGTACGGCTTATTCCAATTTACGTAAATCTCATTCCACGAGGAATAATGCCTCTTCCAAAATAGCTATTTCAGAATAGGGCAAGTGTGGATGCTGCACAAGGAGTTATCATATATATAGTAGCCAAGTGTCTGTGAGTCTGTAACGCTGACGTACACGGTCACGCCTCCAGCCATGTACATCAGCGCCCCGCCCCCCTTCCCCTCCCTCCGTGGCGGCTCGGCCGAGCGCTCTGCCGCTCAGCTGGGCCTCGGCGGGGGAGCAAGCAGCGGCAAGCGGCTGTTTGGGGTCCGTGTTCCCCATGCATGGGGAGCACAGACCCCAAACAGCTGCTTGCTCCCGCTGGGGCCCAGCTGAGCGGCACTAGCGCTGCACCGCTCAGATGAGCCCTGGTGGGAGGGGAAGGGGGCGGGGCGCTGACATACATGGCCAGGAGCCGTGTACATCACCGCCCCCCCTTTCCCCTCCCGCCGTGGCGCTGAGTGCTGCGCCCCTCAGCTGGGCTGCCACGGGAGAGGCGAAGGGGGTGGTGGTGACGTAGACAGCCCCGCCCCCTGGCCGTGTACGTCACCGCTCCGCCCCTCCTCCCCCGCAGCGGCCCGGCTGAGCGCACAACACTCAGCCGAGCCGCCACGGAGGGAGGGGAAGGGAGCCATGTACATCACCGCCCCCCCTTCCCCTCCCACTGTGGCACTCATCTAAGTGCTGCGCCCCTCAGCCGGGCCGCTGGGGGAGCCAGCAGCACAAGGGGCCATTTGGGCTCCCCCGCGGTGGGAGGGGAAGGGGGGCGGTGACATACACGGCCCCGCCCCCTGGCCGTGTACGTCACCGTCTCGCCCTCCTCCCTCGCGGCAGCCCGGCTGAGCAGGCAGCACTCAGCCGAGCTCCACAGTGGGAGGGGAAGGGGAAGGGGGGCCGGGAGAGACGGAGGGGAGAGAGAGGCAGGAGGAGGAGGAGAAGAGAAAAGGAGAGTGAGAGGCAGGAGGTGGAGAAGAGAAAGAAAGAGACGGAGAGAGAGGCAGGAGGTGGAGGAGAGCTGAGAGGGAGAGGGGGAGGCAGTAGGAGGAGAGAGAGAGGGAGCGAGAGCGAGAGATCGGAGGCTAAGGAGAGAAGACCAAGGTGGAGGAGAGACCTGAAAATTCTGTCTTATGACGGGCTAATTGGCTAGTTTCAAAATAAGAGGCCTCCAGGAAATCTTACAGGTGGACAACAGTTGACTTCCCCACGCCAAAATGGTTCCTGACAGATCGGTAACTGTCTAGTGTGGCATGGTACACAGCTCCAGAACAGTTTCCTTCCTCATTCGAAAATTCTGGAGCCACTGCTGGTTGTCTTACAGCTCCATCACAAGCTGGTCCCACCAGTCAGAACTGGTGTCTAGCCGCCAGGAGTGGTGGTGCACAGTGGGGTTGTCATGGCTCCTTCCCCACTCTGGCATGATAAATGCAGAAGTGGGGGCCAGCAAGTACCCCAAAACCTTATATACCAGGCTTTGGTATAAAACTTCCCCCCAGAATCTTAAAACCCTAGATTTTGTGAATAAAACTTCCACTGCCACCACCCAAGTATTGATGTGAAAAATCAGGGGAGAAATCACTTGGGAAATCTCAGCCCTAAAGTACAAAGCAGGACACCACCATTATCCAATACCAGGTTAATAAAAATAAAAGAGAAAACTTTTATTATCACCACAATATTCCTGTTGCAAGCATAATAACTAGATGGAAAAGTAACAAATAATATACTCATGGAGAAACTCCATGGGCCTAGAACTTAGCTACAAAGAAAAGCCAAACATCTTTTAAAAAGTACACAGACATCAGATCCCATACCCAAAACATAAAACAATAAAACCTAACGGATTTATCTAAACTTTACCCTACTTACAGAAAGTGAAGAAAGAGTATTTTATTGGAGGGAGACATAGTGTCTGTGCCCCTCAATAGCTAGAGAGAACTGCCCAGAACAAAGGAGGGAAAAACCAAAAATTCCTTTGTCCCAGTTTGAAATTCCTACCTACATTCCTATTGGCCATTCCACCTGGCTAGGTAAGGGACATAGTTAACCCCTTAGTCCCCAGGCTGCTGGCTAGCTCCAGAAAGGTCTCCTTCCTCATTCAAAAATTCTGGAGCCACTGCTGGTTGTCTCACAGCTCCATCACAAGCTGGTCCCACCAGTCAGAACTGGTGTCTAGCCGCCAGGAGTGGTGGTGCACAGTGGGGTGCAGCTGGAAGAGTTACACTCTCAGACAAATGGTGAGGGTCTCCTCAATCAGAGGGGGTTGTGTTCCTGCAGGGCCAGGAGGGCAGCCTGCAGAAACTGCTGAATAAAGTGAAGCACAACAGTCAGGGGCAGCTCCGGCTCCATAGCTGGGAGTGCTGTGATATCCAATAGGGCAACCAAAGTATGCAAGGAATATGCTTTACTTTCCCCCAGAGAGGTAGGCAAGCAGGAGAAGAACCTGAGAAATGGCTGAACAGGGGGCTCCTTTTAAGCACACATCTCAGATAGCCTCAGGCACTAACTGCTGACCTGATGCCCTGCCTGACGTGGTTCCAGGTGTCCTTAAATGCAAATTAGCATCCAATCAGTGTGGACGCTCTATTTCAAAATAGCTCAGCGCTATTTCCATGCACTTTTTGTATGTACATGCGCTATTTCAAAATAAGTTATTTTAGAAAATAAATTCCAGAATAGCTTATTTTGAAATTAGTGTGCAGTGTACATGTACCCTAGAAAGCTATTCTGAGTTTAACTCACCCATCTATAAGCCTGGGTATTTTCATGTGACATTTAGTGCCACAATACCCAGAGGCAACAATACAGCAAATGACTGTTGCTATTGATGGTTTGTTTAGTCAACAGATGTCAGAAAACAGGAAGTAAAATTTTGCAGTCTTTCTGAAACAAATACTAACAAGGTCATCTTGATGCTATTTCAACTAAAAAATATCTAGTATACAAGGAAACACCATGGAGAAGAATATTTAATATCTATTGCTTTAAAAACCATTTCTTTTCCACTGCTAAAGAAATGGATATTGATTCCAAGCCATATCATGCAGTTGGATAGCAGGTGATTTCAGCCCTCCACACAAGTCTTCAATAGGCCACTTTTTCAGCAATTAACTTCCTTGAGAAAAGAGATGTCATGATTATCATCAGTTTTATGGGATATTTTTTCAAGGTCACTACTTTGGAATGACAACTACATCCTTAGCATACGGCATAATGTAATCCAATGTCATTAAGGCAATAACAAAGCAGTTGTGGCAGTGAAGGTTGAGTGATTTGTGTATGCTGAGTAGCAGATTTTGCAGACTCCTGTCCAAGTTCTAATTTGTTTAGTTGAAAGTGTACAGAAAGTGGAAAGACTGATTTCATTTTCACTTGCACACCGTATTGTTCTTCACTTGTCTTACTACTCTGTTTTAAGGTGCATTTTTAAACAGTTGCTATGTTTCACGTGGTGTAAATTGCACTGCAATAGTGTATGAAGTACTTCATATAGTATGTATCGGTTTGTGTCTGTAAAGCATACTGGGTTCTTTCAGGATGAAAGATGCTGTATCTAATCATCACATCCTCTCCCCTGGGAAGGTGGTTTTGCATATCTGAAAGTTCTTCAGCCACTGCTCCTCATCCTATACATGCATCACAATGCAATCCCATTATTTCCTTATTACTGTGCCCAGTACTGATGGCCAACCATGTAAAACTGTTCCATGAAAGCCAGCAGCAATCTTGAATTATTTGTTTCTATGACAGATAGCCATCAGCTTTTGTCTTCAGTTGGCCTTTGAAACTGCCTGACATACGCTAAGAGGATACTTGAACTCTGAAAGGCTGGAGACCCAAGTCAGAGTAAAACACCAATTCTGATTCGAAACTTATACCTGCATTTAGAACAGCTGTTTAGAGTACGAATTTGCATGTAACAAGTTTCTTAATGGATCTGAATTAGCTATGCATTTTCTATTTATTTTATTTTAGTAACTTACTTTGATTTCTCTGTTTTCACTTGGAACCACTTAAATCCTACTTTTTGTATTTAATAAAAACATTTTGGTTTACTTTTGGGCCCAGTGGAAATAATTGTTGCCGGAGCTCTTCTGTACTCAACCTCCATCCCAGACTCTGCAGCCCCTCCATAAAAAAGTGCAGCCTTTGACCACTTACCAAAATCTTGGAGTGGCCGTCCCATTACAAATTATTGCCTACCTCTGCTCTAAATCAACACTAAAGTCAGGAACTGCATTTTATCTTTCTGCTGTTGTTTTCTTTCCCCTCTTTCATGTGTTTATCTTGTTTTGTCTTCATGGAAATGGGATCACACATTAGCAACAATAGCAATACCAACAGCTCCTGCCCAGCTCTAATAACTTGGGATATGTCTAGACTACAAGTTTCTTTTGAAAGAAGCTTTTTTGAAAAAGCTTCTTTCAAAAGTGAGCGTCCAGACTACAAAAGCGGATCAAAAAAGTGATCCGCTTTTTCGAAAGAGAGCGTCCAGACTGCTAGGACACTCTCTCGCAAAAAATGCACCTGGAACCACTTTTGGCAGGCCTTTTTTTCCCAAAAAAACTGCCTCCCCTGTGTCCACTCATGCCTTTTTTCTAAAGAGCTCTTTCGAAAAAGGCATTCTTCCTTGTAAAAAGAGGTTTACCAATTTCAAAAGAAGTGCCGCGTTCTTTCGATTTACTTTCGAAAGAACGAGACTGTAGTCTGGACGCAGGTGAAGTTTTTTCAAAAAAAGGGCAGTTTTTTTGAAAAAACCTCTGTAGTCTAGACATACCCTTATTTCTGCAAAATAGGAAGTTATTGCCATCTTTAAAACCAGCTAAAAATTATCAAGGGTTTGTTTGTTTTTCTCATAAAAACTCTACAGGTAAAGGGAACAAGAGTTGTTAAAACTAAAGCCTTAATATTTTGCACTTCAAATTCTCTAACTTTTTTTTCTGTATCTTCAATAAAAGACTGCATTAATTTTAGTAGTGTGTTTGACATGGTACTCAGCAGGCTGCAATCTCTGTATACCAAACCTTATTTGAGGGACAAAGTGGTTCAGACAATATCTGTTATTGTGCCAACTTCCATGGGTGAAAGAGACAAACATTTGAGCTTAGACAGAGCTTTTCTCCCTCTTATGACTACTTAATTTCCTTAACAATCTGTTTGGGGGAACTTTCTATCTTAGGATGTTTATATGCCTTCTATTACTATAGTATCAGAATACCTTCCAATCTTCAATATATATCACCACAACATCATTGTGATTTAGGAAAGTGCTATTTCCCACTCTCTTGCACAAGAGAGTGTTCTAGATGGAAGGGGAATTGGTTTTATGGGAACAAGCTAAAGGCTGTATGTATGTAGGAGCAGCAGCTTGGGAGCTAGCTAGGGAGGGAAGGCCAGACAGGTAGCAGAAGTACAACCAGAATTTTCCTAAGGAGGAGGGGACCAAAGTTACCTGCCAAGTAGCAGATGTCACAGTATGTGCTACATTCCCAAATTCCTCATTGGTGAGATCCCTCTTTACGCATATGCAGTCCACCTCAGAGGTCCAGAGACCTAAGCCACTTCCAGCTTTTGAGGCCCATAGCCACAATAAAAATAAAAAATGATGACATATGAAAACAAGTCACCAAAAAAAGAGTGAAAATTTTAAATATTTTGTATTGAGCAAATGCTTTTCTATCCTTTTTCTGTGCAAGAAAAATTAGCAAGTGTCTAAATCTGAGGTACCCTTTGAGCTTGCGGCCCAGGCCAACTGGACCTCCTGGCCCCAACTTTGATTGACCCTGTGCACATGCTTCATTCTGAGAGGCAAGCCCATGTGCAAGGGATTCCCTTTGCATTTCTGCACATATCCTTGTTAAACTGCTCTCTCTCCTGAAGCAGGCCAGGAAGTGGAAGAGATGGAAGAGACAGAGTAAAGAGGAGGTGGTGGCCTGTAAAGTAGTGAGCTAGATGTAGGACCTCTTCTCCTCCCACTGGAGAGATTGGCCATTTCCTTCCATCCCACTACAGAGTAATGTTCTCTGGTGAAAGTGAGTGGGGCTGGGTTCCCTTGTCTCCCCTTCATTAAACATTTGGGCTACGTCTACGCTGTAGCCTTCTTCCGGGAAAACTTATGCAAATGAAGCGCGGCGTGGAATATTGCCGCAGGTCATTTGCATAATTAATTAGCAGACGCTATTGTGCAAGAGGCTTTTGCACAAAAAGAAGCTGTGTAGATGGCTCCTTTTTGCGCAAAAACCCCTTCACACGCAAGAGCCATTCTTCCTCATTTTTTCAGGAAGAACGGCTCTTGCGCAAGAGGGTTTTTTGTGCAAAAAGGAGCCATCTACACAGCTCCTTTTTGCGCAAAAGCCTCTTGTGCAAAAACAGCCCCTAATTAATTATGCAAAATGAAGCGTGGCGATATTCCACTCTGTGCTTCATTTGCATAAGTTTCCCCCGGAAGAAGGCTACAGTGTAGACGTAGCCTGTGGGTACAGGGATGTGATACAGTCAGTCTTGAAAAATGTTTTGTTTGTTTTTCATCTAACATGAAGATAAGTGTGCATTAAGTTAAGTAAAATTAGTTTGCTAAGTAGAGTAGAATAGTAATCCTGTGGGGGTTTGTGATTAAATATGCGTTGGTATCCAATGCCTGGGATCAGATATTTTACAATAGGTGTGCATGCAATTAGGATTCTGTTTACTCCATGGCAACTTGGACCTAACGTCTGCTGCAAGCTTCCTGGATTGTGCAACAGACTGGAAATTCTGAAGCAGTAGCTTAATATAAAGTGTGAAATTTGTTTTTAATTAAATATCATAATATGAAAAAGAATAACACAATCATGGCAAAGGTCCTGAATTGTTTATTTTGAGATAAAATTTATTTTGTGCTTGTTTCAATGATTATTTATTTAGGGCACTATCATGACACTAATATAAGAATAAATTACTTTATTGAATCCAAAAGCCATATACTATTTATACAATTGCTCTAACTTGCCTAAAAGTCTAAACAATAAACAACTTACTACATTCAAACAGTAATAAAACATTGTATCAGGATGCATAGATCCACCTTTTGGTCAGCTACACCATGATCAGGCAGGGATGAACAATAAACCTATTAAGAACATACGTTATATACCCTTTAACAAACAAGCGATGTCATTGCCAATTACTAACTTCAGCTAGAAAACAATGAGACGCAATTCACCCTTGTTTCCTGTCTTGATCCAGGTAAGAATTACAGCCCCTCTTTTCCCCAAGGCCTTTTCTCCTTATCTCTTTCCCTTTTTGCTGACCAACAATTTTGCTTTTGCATCTTGGTTCACATAGGCCCTAATTTTTGGGATATCACTGGTATATGGGGTAAGAAGGGACAGGTTTTAAGACTGAATCTCTGTCTTATTTAAAACCATCTGCAGTCATCCTATTGGTTAGATGACTTCATTTTAGAAACTTTCCCTTATTCAAGGGATTCTGAAACTGGGGTTGTGAAGGTGGTTATATGGTGGCAAGAGCTGTCAGATCTGTGGGGCAGACAGCCCCTAGTCTCCCTTAAATTAAACTACCCCCCATTTTTAATTTGTAAGAGGGATTTACAAATGTATTTCTTCAGTAGGTTTTAATTTTTGCCTCTAGATGGTGCCAGTGTTATTCCAATGTTGAAAATCATATTTGTAAAAAAATGCTTAAAAAAATCTGCCTGCAACTTTTGAATACAGGGAGTCAGGTTTATTCAACAGACCTCATATTGATGGTTTGCCTATAAGAAAACCTCACACCTATAATTTCCATTGTGTGAACCGCCCTAAAATCTATGTTTGTATAACACTTAAAAGGATTGATTTAAACCCACAGAAGTCAGCATGTTCAAAATTAGGGCTAAAACTCTGTGCCTAAGGAAATGTTGAATTTAAGTATTGTGGCACATGTTGGATGCAAGTTTACTCACTGTCTGGATCTCCCTCTTTCCAAGCCATTCGTCTATCCAATACAAATACACTGTGCCTATTTTTATAACATGTTAGAGTTGTGAAATCTTTTATGTACATATGTAAAACATGTTGGCATGTGATGTGCCTGTTTCTGTACTGTTATCTATGCAAAACATTTATGTTTACCTACTGTTCTTCTGAAGCCCTTCTGGAAACAAGATGTTGTCTCTTTGGTGAGCAAAACAAACCAGAATTTACTGCATTAAAATGACTTTGTGTATAGATGTTAGTACTGTACATAGTTGGAGAAATGGCACTATTTCAAATCAGGTATGAAATAGTGTTTGCTACCTTTTACTGTATAATTATCAGCAAGCCTGCCGACAGGGGGAGGCAAAGAGGGCACTTTTTCCAGGGCCCAGTAATTCAAAGCGGTCTGGCACCCCAAACCCTTTAAATTGCTGCCGGAGTGCTGCTGTGGTGCTACAGGCAGCTTTTAGGGCTGTCTGGGAAGGTGGGAGTGCCATGCAGCATGCTCTAGGCAGCACTGGGGGTGGGGGGAAGGTGTCACAGTCCGGGCGATGCTAAGGGCTGGCTGCTTGTGGCTCCGCCCCTTCTGCAGCATGGAGTCAGCTCCCCCAACCTTGCCCAGGGGTCTGGCATGGCCGTCAGCTCTTCTGATTATCAGTAACTGTTGTTTAATTTGTCCACTCTTTTAAAGATTGTGTCCTGAAGGGTTCCCCTCCTTGCCTCACCTTCCTTCATTTTGGCCCATAATAGGCCCCGCTACTTACTGTTGCTCAGTATTGGCTTTCAGATATGGAAAATTCTTAACTCCAGTCCTCTCTGGTCCACTGTTTTTTATTTGAATGTATCTGTTTTGCAGGCTGGAAATTTCCATCTGAGTAAGACCCACCTCAGTGAGGCCCAGAAGATGGACTGCTCTGTTACCTGGTAGGGATGTTCTCTATGGATCACAACTGTTGCCATGGCAGTCTCATATGTGGTAATATGCAGGACTTCTGCATGCACAGTGACAAAGGGTGAAATCCTGGTCCTATTGGAGATAGTGGCAAAACTTGCAAAACTGCATTCAGTGAATTTAGATGAAGAACTTTACTTCAAAACTGCAAATTTTCTGATATATGGACCAAATATAAAAATGCATTTGTCAAAATACAGTAGTAGAGTAATTTGAAAGTAATTACCATTATACAAAGCCCAGGAGTATTTTATTGTTGTCTGGTGAGAATTAGTTACTTAAAATTGCTCCTTCCCTAACCCCCCTACTTCTGTGACTGATTTACTGCCCAGTATCCCTAATGTAAACTGTTCTAGGGCATGGACTGTAGACTGTAAAAACCTGTGAGATGCTGTGCACTAATAGGAATTGGAGTTGTGCAGTGCCTCAGTGGATTGATCATTTCATTTGCAAGCCATCACAGACATGTGCAATTTGGATCCTGCTCTACAGAGTTAACCACAACATAAGTGATACAGATTACCTCTGTTTTATGGCTAATTAACCTGCTAATTACTCACAAAGCATTTTGCCACATGGTGGTTTACTAAATTGATAGGAATTACTGAAGCTGAAAGAAACTTTTTTTACTGTTCCCTCACTATGTTTGATCCCATCCCACAATATTTTGTATGGATGATGAAATAATAGCCAAAAAACCCTAACCCCATCCATTTGAATATTACCTGTCATCTCAATAAACTAGAGACATCCCTACAAATGAAGTAGCAAATCGGGAATATGCTCCTGAGACTGAGATACTTGTTCTTGATTCAGGTTTTAGTACCAGACGAAATGTTAGATAAGATATAAAACTGGGATCTTGACTACTTTTGGTCTTTAAAGATCCCATAGTACTTCTTGGGAGTTTGTTAGTCCATAGGTCGTCACATCCTTGCTTAGCAATTCACAATGAATTCAACCTCAGAGTTACAAACTAACCGGTCAGTCATACATCTCATTTGGAATTATTTAAATTCTGTGCCAATTAGTTGTGATCCTTTGTCTGTCACTAATTGTTCTGGTATATCAAAGTGAAAGGAGGCATACTTCAGTTTCTCAATAACACTGCAACATGTTATGACTTTCAAATACATTATTTCTATATGCCTGGAAAAATACTTCACAATGACTAGGAAATGATGTTTTCTGAAGTTGGATCAACCTTGCCCCAAACCCTTTAAATCTGAAGCTAGTCTCTTCCAAGTCTCTGTCTGGTAGAGGTAGTGGTATGCAAAAAATATTATCTTTGAATATTACATTGCTTTTAGGTTGACCTTGCAAGTCAATCATATAATGTGTGGGCTTTGCATCTTTGTTGTATCTTAAACCTTTATACTGTGTATTTCTGTGTGGTTTGGGTAGTGAAGCTACTTTGTTCTGTCACAGTGGTATCTAAGCTATCAAGATAATCAGAACATTGATGATTTTGTAACTTAACTGCATCTGTAACTACGAAACAGAAACTTATTTTTTTCAGACAATCTCTCTCTGAAAGATGTATTGAGGAATCTTAGGAGAGGATGCATGCCAGATGATAGCCTACAGAAATAGTCAGACTTGTTTACACATGGTGGAATAAGTCTGTGGTGGAATCTACACTGGAGGAACGTGACATTGTACTGCAAAGATAGTGAAGTACAATGAAAGTTTATTAATGAAAGGAGGAAATGATGGCTAACAAAGTTTAACTTAATCACATTATGGTCATGGGTTTGCATCCCAAATAATTTTCATATGTGTTTGTCCAGGGAGCTATTTTGATAAATGGTACACTCTATGAATTACTTTGGGAAAATTCTTTGGCCTGTGCTATTGCTATGCAGGAGGTCAGGCTAAATAATCACAATGGTCCTATCTGATTTTTGAAATCTGTAGATTAAAAAATATCGGACTGCTTACGACAGTAGAATATGTTAGGCTTATCAGATATACTACTTTTTAAAAACTCCTTAAGCTGCTACCAAATAGAAAAAGAATAAGTGATGTGCTCTCACTGTTCACTTGCTTGTGCATGGAATTAGAGCCAGACTGAGATGGGATAGGCAAATGCTGAAGGTAGTTTAGTTTCATACCGAAAAACTAAGGGGCAGTGCCCCCTCCTCACTACGCTTGCCAACCCCCCTGTCTGTGGGGAAGGCATGCCCGGTTCTCCCCCCCAGCTGGCAGGGAGGACTGGGCTGTAGCTGCACCAGTCTGGGTCCCTTCTCCCTCCCGCCCCCACCCCTGCCTCCCATTGCACCAGTCCAGGCCCTTTCTCTCCCCACCACGCCACTGTAGCTTAACTTTAACTCCCCCTCTCCCTGCCAAGGCTGCGTGAGGCCCTGCTCTGCCCCCGGCTGCCCACGGGGGGTTGGGGCAGCCACTCCGAGGCCTCGCATGCCCCATGCTCTCCTCCTTGCCACTGGGGGAAGGGGAGCTGCTCCAAGGCCTCGTGGTGCCCTGTGCTCTCCTCCTGGCTGCCAAGAACAGAGGAGGAGGGAGGCGTGGCATAGGAGCCAGCATTGGGGAAAGGGGAGGGAGGGGCTGGGGGATGCCAGAGTGACGTGATGATGTCACTCTGTCACTTCACAGGAAAAAAACTCTTTTTTTGTATAGGTATAGTAAGAGAATGGTAAGATAAGGAATTCTTTTCTCTTGAATAATCTCCTCTCCTCATTGGGGGAAAAAGAAGCTTAAAGTTATAAATTTGGAATATAAGTGATAATTCCTTGTTGGCTTGAGACTTTTTTACTAGCTTGAATTGTCTGTGTGTTGGGGGGGGAACCGTAAGTATCCATTTTCAGTACTAGGAAAAAAATGCCTCTTTTGCTAAGGCTGAAATGTAAACTTCATTTAATATCTTTGTATGTATTGTATTATAAACCTTGTCAATCACAATGTAGGGGTGAAGTATCCAGTATGTCCATGTTACAGTACAGTTTTTGGTGACTGCTGTGTTAAATAGTTCATCAACTTGATTTTTTTAATTTCTTTTCTCTGAGAAGTACTACTAATATTTTCAGAGCAGCTATGTCACTTTCGTGATCTGTGACCACTAGCGTGTACTTAAGTGTCTCATCCAATTTCAGGGTTTGGGACATTTGTCAGAATGCTGTGCTGAAAAGCATGGGCTAGCCACCTTCATTATAGATTTTTAGCAGCAGAAGTATTGCAGAGGCGGGAGGGGGTGGCTCAGCTGGGCTGCAGGGGGAGCCAGGAAGCCCAAGGGGGGCAGGGCAGAGAGGGGTGGGCAGAAAGGGGGGGGAGACAGAAATGACCTCCCCATGTCCAGCAAAATCCCTCATCTGGGACCAGTCAGGTCCTGAGGGTGCTCAACCGGGGAGGTCCAACCTGTATCATGAGCATTCATGGGCAAAGTTCACTTTATCATGCGGGGGGGAGGAGGGGACGGGGAGGGGGAGATTAAACTGCCTCAAAATAGTCATGGCTCATGCATGTGTGTGTCTAAAGTCAAAGTCTTTGTGTGTCACACAGTTAAATTTATAGGAAAATTAAAAAGCGACATATATTTCTTATATATTTTAAGTAGCATGATGAACAAGAAACTCAAAACTAAGAAATAAGCAGCCAGCGTGTCAGACAGAGTAGCAATCAGTTACAGTTTGTGGTGGCAGTTGGAACACAACAGTGAATTGTCCAAACTTCCCTGGACATCAGTGACTGTTTGTTTTTGCTAACCAAGAAAAGATGCTCTTGCACTAATTAGAACAGAGGAAAGACATACCAGATAGTTGGCTAATCTGTTATATTTTTAATTGATGCAAGGCATAGTGAGATAGGCAATGGGATCCAGGAGAGAATACACTAGAGTCGCACCTGGGTTTTGTTCTCAACTTTGCCACAGTCCTGCCATGTGATCTTGAACAAGTTACTTCACCTTTCAGTGCCTCTTTTCCTCTCCCCTCTCTGTCTTTTATACTCTTTAGGGCGAGGATTAACTCTCACTCTGTTTATGTACAGTACTAAGCCCAGTGGGGCCCTGATTTTGATTTGGGGTCTCTAGATGCTGCAAACAAGATTGGTAACAACATTCTCTGTTTAACTGGAGTAGAAACAGGTAGCTCTTTCTTCCCAGATCCCTGGCAGTCATGTGCAAATAAGGAGCCAAAGATGGGTCAACAAAACTGTTTTAATTATTCTTCAAATGCAGGTGTGGGAATTGTAATATCCTGTTGTTTTTAGAAGTGAGAATAGTAAAGTTCAGGCCTGGCTTGTGGCTTAGCCCATCATAGAGATAGTGGCTGCCTGCAAAGGTTGGCTCCATTTTTAAACTTTCTCAAGGATTTTGTTTGGGGAAAATTGTCTTTCTTTAGGAGTCTATCTTCTTCTTTTTAGATATGTACTGCAGAGAGCACCACTGGTATATGGAGTTTATGTTTGAGTTAATATGGATGGCACTCAGATATACAGGATTATAGATTGAGTAATTAAAAAGCTGGCTGGTTGCTCATGCATACTGTCTCCTTTTCGGAGGTATCTTGAAGCACCAAAGTAAACTTTTTTCATATCCCTCTGGAAAAGGGGTGGGTAATAAGCTGGAAGCGATTCTCCAGAGTTAGCCCTTGGTGAGCTGTCAGTGCTTTATTTAGCTGTATGACCTCAGGTATGGCCTCTCACAGCTCCCTTTGACTGCAGATCACCATTTTTGGCCAATGGGAGCTGCAGGAAGCAGCGTGGAAGGGGACACCATTTCCTGCAGCTCCCATTGACAGGAAACAGCGATCTGCAGGCAATGGGAGCTGCAAGCGGCCACCTAAATAAAACATCTGGTGGCCCACTCCTTCTCTAGAAAAAGAAAGATAATACAATGGACTTCCATGTCATGCTGCAGGTTCTCATTTGTTGGGATTAAGACGTCAAGCTTGATTTGTCCTGGTTTACGTTAGCTTTCTCTGACAACCCAGACTTTCCAGAAGTGGACCATCTGCCTAGAGGAGGGGATGGTGTGTTACAACTTCCTTTCCATGGGTGGATCCATAGTCAGACAATACAGTCTCAGAAGCAGAACAGTTTGGCTGGAGAAGGGACCTTTCAAAAGCAGCCAGAAGATATGCTGACCTACTACTGGGACCCTTGTAGATTCCTGGTGGCTAATTAAATCTGTCCTTATGGGGCAGAAACCACTCTCTCAAGGGTTCATCCCCTCTGGGTCACAGTATCCTTTAGCTGGCTCCCTGAGGGTTAGTTGCTACCTCCCTGCATCACAGGTGGGAAACTTGTCTTCATTATCTGGTTTTAAAAAACCCTGACTCATTGTTGAGCAGACACCTATCATGCTGGTTCTGCAGTGGTGTAACACCATCAACTTCAGAGGCATCATTCCTGTACTTGACCAGTGTAAGTGGGGCCCTCAGATTCAGGGGTCAGGGTGAAATCCTGGACCCACCAAAGCCAATATCAAAATGTTTGTTGACTTAAGAGGCCAGGATATCAACCAAAGGGTGAAATGAAATAGCTAATTACTAATCATCTTTCTCTAGGTCTGCACACACACTGGCTAGTAGTGTATACAGAAAGTAAATAATCTAGGTAACTTCATTTCCATTAGGGCAGAAAATCCACTATGACATCTCCCCCATCTTTACAATCTTTGGTTTTCGTCATAGGTTCTTTCTCTTTTTGTGTGTGGATCTTGTTTTTGTGTTGATCCTTTGTTTGGCTTCAGTTCTGAATAAAATGTAACGTGGTAGCATGCACAGGTGTTTACACCCTTCATTTGCTTAGTAAGTTGACCATGGGTATCATTTCACAAATCATCAATGTGATTCTTTTTTTGAGTATCCAGCGCTCTTGACTGTTATGATCAAATTTTAAGCTGTATGTGATGGGCCTGCTTCTCCATTCCTATTGATATAAAGCAGAAGCAACTCCACTGAGGATATGTCTACACTGAGGGTGTTTTGCAGAAGAGGAAATGCAAATGGAGCGCTCATTTGCATCTCTCGCACTCTCATTTGCATATCTTCTTCTGATCCTTTTTGCAGAAGAGGTTTATGTGATAAATAGCCGTGTGTAGGTGGGGCCATTTGTTGGAAAAAAACCCTTTTGCGCAAGAGCCCTTATTCCTCAAAAAAATTAGGTTTACAGGCTCTTGCATTTCCTCTTCCACAAAACACCCGCAGTGTAGATGTAGCCTGAAGACACTCGCCTAAAGCTTGTGGAAATGAGATCCAAATGAAGCTCACATATTTCCTGAAGTGTGTATAAATTGCAGACCTGCAGTCAGGGCCATGGATCCAGCTGCTTTGAACTGGATGTCATAAGCCTACAGAGAAAGCCAGGTGGGGATAAGAGAATCTAACACTACCGATCTAGTCGCCCGGCACAGGGTGTTTTATAAGGGCATGGCTGCATTAGGGGAGTGGCTGCATGCTCATAATCCTTGGCTGGTATTATGTCAGGTACAAGACAGAGAAAGGCAGCTCTGCCTTGAGGGCCAACAGGACTCTGGTCCAAGGAAGCACAAAACTGGATGATAGCATCATATTTCAAATATCTAGTGTCCTTGGACCTACCTCTTCAAATTCCAACTTGCCCACTTCATTTTTCACAAACTTAATTCCATATTGTAGGTGGGTTTTAGCAGAAACCTTAAAACAGTTTTCTGAGGATAATTAAAATTTCTTTGTCACTCTTTGCAAGTGGATAGGTTTGCCCAGTAAAGGGTACAAGATACCCTTGCACCTCACAATTTTGTAGCTTCACCATGGCCCAGTTGTTTGGCTTGCTCTTGCCTTCCACATCAGATTGGCACTAGTTCAGCGGTGAACAGATTCCTGTTTGGAAAATGTTTTATGTTCATTCAAGATGAAAAACACTATATAAATCTGAAGTGCTATTATGATGCCTGGCTATGATGAGGAGCTAAACAAAAACATTTGAATACAGAATATTTTTCAGAGACATGATTTCCTCCCTCAATATTTTTGGAAAGATTTTATGAGGACAAAGCTAATTTTTGTGGTCAACTATATACTTTTTATTTTAAGTCTAACTGGTTACAAAACTATGAAACAGATGTACTGTTGTTTAATTCTTCCCAGACATTGGCAATAGTAAGTTTGCTCATAACTTTTCAATGGGACTGAAGGTTAATGATGTCAAAGCAAATTTTGTGCCTGTCTAGTTAGTACAATACCATTATTTGGTATAAAGTGAATGCTTGCCAGGGAGATTGAACTTGAAAACATACCTTAAACTTGACTGACCATGTAACTATTGTCTTACAGCCGTGTGACTCCATTAGTTTCAATAGTTACACTGGCATCAGTCTGGAATAATAGAATAATGAATCAATCTCTTCATGGTTTCTCTGACACACTCATATGTTCAGGCAAGTGCAGTTTTGCCTTTTATGTCAAATTCAGCCCGAGTATAACAGATGCACTGTGTCTTTAGGGCTGATAGAAGATATTCAGATGTAGGACACGTAGATAATTCCTGAATCATGTTGGGGACTATCCATCTAGTGACTGCCCCATCTTTCCTCGGGATAGTAGTAGTCCCCTTGTGTTAGGTCTGCTACCTTTCTGAGACTAATTAATTGGAAATCAGGTAAGTATTTAACAAATTCTTAATTAAAGATGCTAGGAGTTCTACTTCAGGCAAAAGCACCATGGCCTAATTTGACCAGCAGAGAGCTTCAAAGAACTGGTAACAACATGTGAGCGTGTGTCTCTACACACACACACACACACACACACACACTCTGTCAATCAGTACACACACCCCAATCAGTACACAGCCTAAGGTTTTGTTAAGTAAACTGATTAACCAATCAAGAACTGTTGTTGTGTAAACAAGTATCTTTCACATGATTCATAACTACAAACAAACTTCTGAGGCCTGCATAATTCAGGCCAGGAGTTCCTTCTGCACGTGTGCAGACCAACAAAGGTTACACAGCGAACACCTTGATTAACAGCCATAGTCTGCCTTTGCTCTGCAGGCCATCTGGAGCACAGCCTAGATATATCATATTTTTTATGCCATGATGTCTGTGTCAGGCAAGGGAAACCTTCCGTTTCTTGTGCTACAGTACCATCTGTTTCTTCAGGATTTACTGCCTTTCCTGATACTCCTATACCCAAGCAATTTAGGGTCAGATCCTCAGCTGGTATAAATCATAGAAATCATAGAACACTAGAACTGGAAGGGACCTCGAGAGGTCATTGAGTCCAGTTCCCTGCCCTCATGGCAGGATGTAGTACTGTCTAGACCATCCATGTCTGTCTAACCTGCTCTTAAATATCTCCAGAGATGGAGATTCTACAGCCTCCCTGGGCAATTTATTCCAGTGTTTAACCACCCTGACAGTTAGGAAGTTTTTCCTAATGTCCAACCTAAACCTCCCTTGCTGCAGTTTAAGCACATTGCTTCTTGTCCTATCCTCAGAGGCCAAAGAGAACAATTTTTTCCCCTCTGCCTTGTGACACCCTTTCAAATACTTGAAAACTGCTATCATGTCCCCTCTCAGTCCAAACTAAACAAGCCCAATTCTTTCAGTCTTCCTTCATAGGTCATGTTCTCTAGACCTTTAATCATTCTTGTTGCTTTTCTCTGGACCTTCTCCAATTTCTCCACATCTTTCTTGAAATGTGGTGCCCAGAACTGGACACAATACTCCAATTGAGGCCTAATCAGCGAAGAAATCACTAGAACTCATTTGAAGACAACTCAGCAATCCCAGAACATCACCTATCTTAAACAGCATATAAGCTTCTGGGTTTTTGCACTTTCTCATTGGCTCTTTAGGACCATGTTCATAGTTTCTAATCAAAACAACTGGCTATGAAGGAAAAGACAAGCCACTTTTTCCACTGAGGGACTATAACTCAGTCTGCATGTGTACACTTAAGGCACTACCATACAGGGACATCCTTAGGATTTATGGGGCCCTATGCAGTACTATTAAACTGTTGCCCCTATGCTTGACAGCATCCTGGGATAGGGGTGTGGGAGAAGGATGACAATTTTTTAGAGATGTGATTTTATTATTTTTAGCAACAAACTAATTAAAATTTTAAAACACATTTTAAACTAAGGTCCTGTAGACTAACTCAGCAAATTCAGAAATTGACAGTATATACTTGGGGTGGGCAAATGTCTGTTAAATGTCTTCATTTCCATTTAAATGACTCTTTCACAGGTTCAGTGTTCTGTTAATAGATCTTTAGGAAGTTGACGCTGTACTATTGATATCAAAAGGGTTGTTTCCTTGAGGCCTTTTCAGCTCATTGAAGTCACTAGAAAAAATCCCATTGATGTTGATGATTAAGCCCTAGGATTGAGGACAGTGTATGTCCACCAACAAACAAACAAAACTAGCTTAGACTAAACTAAAAAAACTGATTTTAAGGGCCAAATATCCAAATATAGTGCTACTTCTATGCAACTTTAACTTACAAAAATGCAACTGACAGCTGAGCATGTCATGGCACTGAGCCACTAGGTAGTAGTGGTGGTGTTTTAAAAAGTGTAAACTGAAATAGCAAGATTGAGATTTCTCACACTCCATCTTGTCCCCTACTGTCTCATCAGTGCTTTCGCATAAAATGATTGTCTAATCTTTATCCTGACGTGTCTGCGCTTTTAGAAAGGTTTTATGCTGACAGATATCAACAGTTATTTGATAACACAGCAAGCCATATGTACAGTTAATGAGAAATGAATGTGATATGACATCAAAAGGCTTCACATATTAATTTTTAAATGATGATAATTAACATGCTCCTTGATTCTAAGCTAGGTTGACTAAAGAGACAATGAAGGTCAATTTCAGTTCACTAGAAAAAGTAAAAATAGAATAACTGAGTTGCTTAAAAGAAAAGGGACTCTCTCAATTTCAGATCTATTCTGTTATAGCTGCTCTGCACAGATATGAAGGTGACACACTTAAAATTATTTTAATAGCCAACATTTTCACTTATTAAAGCATAGTACTTACGATAAAATGGATGGCTTCATTCTCCATTGACGTGCACTGCTGTAAATGAAGAGTAGCTCAACAGAAATCAATGAAGTCATGCAGGCATAGAACCAGTGTGAATGGAAAAGTAGTTCTGTATTGCTTAATTTATTTTTTATCTGTATTGTATAATTTATTTAGCCGTATCTATATATTTGAAGAATATGGAGCTGTGCAAACTATCCATTTTCACCTTGTGAAATTTCAGTCGTCAAAACTGCCTTTCTGAGAACTTAATTAGTGGAAGCACTGCCACTTTCTAGACAAACTTTTTTTTTAAAGAAAAAAGTGTGGAAAATGCACTTGCAACAATTTACAAATTTCCACTATTTGGGGCAAACAAACATTTTGCCTTTAATTAGCAAAGTTTTCTCTTCTTTTTCTCTCATCAAAACTGGAGGTTTTGATGATGATGATGGAGATTCATTCTACTCAGCACCTGTGACTGAACAGGGATCCGTTTGTTTGCAGAGAAATAACAGGATAGATTTTTTTAGTTTTGCTTGCTTTAGTGTTTTAGTGCAAAGGTGAGGAGGCCATTACCCATTAGCTTCTTTGATAATGAAAAAGGGAAATGCCACACATCATCACATCATTAGAACAACTACAAACATAAATGTTATACAACAGAACAGCAAAGTAAAAATGTAATTTAGTTTCTAAGTCCTGATTTCAAGCCCACTGAAATCAGTGGGAGTCTTTTAAGTGGGCTTTGGGATCAGACATCAAATATTCGACTACCCTAGCATTTTTCTTAAAATCTCCTGTTACATTACTAGTGCTGCAGCTCTATTACTTCCAATGACTACAGAAGTGTGATAACCTGAGCCATTCTTTTAGGTGATAAATCTGAGGAACCATCCAAGATTGAGGTGTCATCAGAGGAGGTTTTGGAAAAACGGATACATTAAATAAAATAAGTCATCAGGACCAGATGGTATTAACCCAAGAGTTCTGAAGGAACTCAAATGTAAAACTGCAGAGCTACTAACTGTATTTTGTAACCTATCATTTAAATCAGCTTTTGTACCAAATGACTAGAATATAGTTAATGTGACTCCAATTTTTTAGAAGGGCTCCAGATGTGATCCCAAAAATTACAGGCTGGTGAGCCTGCCTTCAGTATTAGGCAAATTAGATGAAAATGTAATAAAGAATAAAACTGTCAGACACATAGATGAACATAATTTGTTGGGGAAGAGTCAACCTGACTTTTGTAAAGAGAAATCATACCTCATCAATCTACTGGAATTCTGGACAAGGGGGATCCAGTGGATATAGTGTACTTAGATTTTCAGAAAGCCTTTGGTGAGGGACTTTGTCAAAGGCTCTTAAGCAAAATAAACTGTCATGGGTTAAGAAGGAAGGTCCTCTCATGGATTGGATAATTGTTTGAAAGATAAGAAACAAAGGGTAGGTATAAATGGTCATTTTTCAGAATGGAGAGAGGAGACTTGTGCTGTCTCATAGTATTGGAAACAGTACTATTTGACATATTCATAAACAATCTGGAAAAAGGTCTACAGAATGAGGTGGCACATGTTGCAGATGATACAATCAAACTCAAAATAGCTAAGTCCCAAGCAGACTGTGAAGAGGTACAAAAGGATTTCTCAAAGCTGGGATTATTGGGCAAAAAATGGCAGATGATGTGCACTGTTGATAATTGCCAAGTAGTGCACATTGGGAAACATAATCCCAACAATATGTATACAACGATGGAGTCAAAATTAGCTGTTGCCACTCAAGAAAGAGCGTCTTAGAGTCATTGTGGATAGTTCTCTGAAAACATCCACTCAATGTACAGTGGCAGTCAAAAAACAAACAGAATTTTGGGAATCATTAAGAAATGGATTGCTAATAAGACAGGTTTCCCTATCCTCTGTTTGCCAGAAGCTAGGAATGGGTGACAGGAGATGAATCACTTGATTCATCTATTTTGTTCATTCCCTCAGGGACGCCTGTCAAAGGCTACTGTTGGAGGACAGGATACTGGGCTAAGTAGACTGTTGGTTTGATCCAGTATTTCCATACTGATGTTCTTAATTCATACAAGCTGACTGCTAGTGCCACCGTATTTTTATTACTGTGTTATCTAGACCTGCTCGGAGAATGGCTAGATGACAAGGTGGTAAAAATGCCTGCCCTCTTCCTACACTAACAATTGCACTATTGCCACCCATGGTGGAGGTGCATGTATGGGAATTTAATGGGGGGAGATATTCTTTTAAAAAAATCTTGTGTTGACAGAGATTTTAGCTTATTTTGGCTATGCACAGCCTTGTCAGCAGCTGGGCTCCAAGTCTTCTCACAAAAATTCTCTTATAATTAATGATTAGCATCTGGAAGGACCACAAGATACTTTATAGATTATGGCTCTAGTCATGTATCAGATTCACTAATGTGAACTTCTGTGCCTGTGTGGAGTTGGCTTTGCATGGGCATAGGAGTTTGTGGTAGCAGATCCCTATGCACTGTTAAGCTTAGTATACTATGTGTTGGTAATAGTCTGTACACTGATACCTTGAAGGTGCTACTGAGAAAATACTTAATTATGCATGGTAGCACTGCACAGCATCTCAAGGCAGGAATGCAGAATACCGTCACCAAGTGAAACTACAGGAACAGTTTTAGGTTGACAGAATGTACAGTAATTACGCAAATTGGAATTCCACCAGGGCAACAGTGATTTCAGCGCCAATGCAGTAAAATACCAAGGAGGCTCCTAAGAATCCTGTTTAGATCTATTCTTGGAACAGTGGGGAGAAACTGGTTGAACCAGGCTTGCAGCAGACCCTGGAGAACATGCAGGCTGCTGGTTGGGAGTTCTGCCCTCCCATTTTACTCTCACAAGGCTTTGACATTCAAGCCCCTAACCAGCTGAGGTTCTTTAAACTGACGGTTTCCTCCTTCTTTGGGACAGGCTATGCACAGTCTGACTTTTCTGTATTCCCACAGTAATTATAAGCTTTGGTGACCATATTTCACAATTCCTGCATTTAGCACTAACAGCGGGGCCGACAGACATCGTGGGCCCTGGGGCAAGATGTATGTAGGAGCCTGGCTCTACACTCCCCAAAAGGGCGGGACCAAGGGCAGAAAGGTGGAGCCAAGGATAGTCAGCCCTTAGTGCTGCCCAGATTGTGGTGCTGCTCTTGGAGCTGCATGGAGTCATGGAGCAGTGCTCCTGTGGCATTTCAAAGGGGCCTGTGGGCTCAGCTGCTGCCACCGTTGCTACTACGGTGGCAGCCAGGACCTCTGAGCTCCTTTTAATCTGTCAGTCATGGGGCAACTTCCCCCTTTCTCCTCCACCCACGTCGGCGGGCCTGAGCACTAACATTATTTGTTATCCAACTCTAGACAAATTGGTTACAATCAGCAAAACATCAGTCCAACAGATGAATATCTAGCAAATCTAAGCAGAACAAAAAAGAGCAACTGTATTTATATAACTACATCCAGAATCTCTTTCCCTCTTCCCAGCTAGCTGTCAGGGAAGCATTCATTCAGATCCTGTGCACATAGATTTAAATGTCTCATGCAAGAGATGCTCCTGTGTCACTTGAGATAAGCTATTTCTGATTTTTATCTTAGTGACATCACATTCATTTTCACTGATGTACACAGCACTGTCATATACGCAGATTTAAAAGGGAGAACCTGGGCTTGCAGGGAGAAAGATCTTAAAGCACAAATATCCAAAATAATACAAGGGATAATGTAGTGTCAATGGTTTGATGTTACTACACAATGGCATGTATATAAATGATTTTTCTTTTATATATACTCCAAGGAAAAAGTCTCTCTTTAAGAAAGTACTTCACTGTACTTAGGAGGTGAGAATAACACTTATGTAACACATCCAGTTGTTGGGAAAGCTTGCATGTTTTTGTTCTCTGCATGTGTCCTGGGAGAACCAAGGCTGGGGAGAACGAATGCTTAGGCAGAACATTTACCAACTTAATAGAGAAGTAAATTAATCTATCTGCAGGAATTTCTGAGCCCTCCCTGCTATAGTATAAGAATATTTTCTTCACTCTTCTCTGGAGGTAAAAGGGGCCTGTGAATATTGAGAAGCAAGCCCCTTATTCTCTAGAAAATTTCATATAAACTTAAATAATTAAAAGAAATACTAGCACTTCAAATCTCAATGGAAAGAACAGCTTTCACATTGAAGGGGCTGTGGCTGATTCAGCCAAACACATAAGTACATGGCTCAAAGTTAAAGATGTGCTCAAGTAGCTTGCTAAACTGGGCACATTGGTGGGTTAAATCATGAATAGGATGCACCTCTTAATTACACCAGTATAATGCTATAGTCTTACCTTGAGGATGGTGCATGGGGACTCATGTGTTCTGTGATGGGATGTAAGCCCTACATCAGCACTGAAGAGGCTAAAAAGAACCTGAGAGCTCATTAAGTGCACCAAATTGCACCTAGATAATGGGATGAGGCCCAGCTAGAGAGGGCTATTATTTTGGTAGGCTTCCAGGTAGAAGAGGAGGAGGTGGGCTAAGGGGGAAGCAGGGCTTGAGAGCCTCTCCTGGAAGGAAGCTCTGGAAAAGGGTCAAGAAAGCTAGTATATAGAAGAAAGAACATCCCTGAATAGTGAGAGCAAGGAAAGACAAGGGAGAAAAACCTTTGAAGGCTGCAAGGGAAGACGATATCACTGGGGAATGGGCTTTGAAAGACAGGTAGGGCTGAGTGAAAGCTTTTAACAAAATCTGACAATCTCTCTTCAGGTTTGCATATGGGCTACGTCTACATTGGCAAGATTTTGCGCAAATACTTTTAACTCAAGAGTTTTTGCGTTAAAGTATTTAAGAAGAGAGAGCATCTACACTGGCATGTGCTTTGCGCAAGAGATGTGATTTTGCGCAAAAGCATCCGTGCCAGTGTAGACGCTCTCTTGCGCAAGAAAGCTCCGATGGCCATTTTAGCCATCGGGCTTTCTTGCGCAAGAAATTCATGTTGCCTGTCTACACTGGCCTCTTGCGCGAGCACAGTTGCGCAAGAGGGCTTATTCCTGAGCGGGAGCATCATAGTTCTTGTGCAAGAAGCACTGATTTCACATATTAGAACGTCAGTGTTCTTGCGCAAGAACTCCCCGCCAGTGTAGACAGGCAGCATGTTTTTGCGCAAAAGCGGTCGCTTTTGCGCGCCAGTGTAGACACAGCCATGGTGTATAGCAAAGGAAAGTTTCTTGCATAAAACTGTGACTCCCTAATAGAGTATTGGAGATGGTTGCTTTCCATGAGGGCAGTAATTGTTGCAATAATTCAACCTTCCTTGCTCAGTTTTATTATGTCTGTTATATTCTTCTGATTGGACTTTAATTTGGTATTATGTTTTCAGATTGCTTGCAAGACTGAGAAAACGTAGCTAGTCTGCAAAAATCTCACTGAATGGAAAGACTTTTGCCTTAGAAATGACCAAATCCAAAAAATAGTAGTGGTACACTATATTTCTTTCCTTTGGCTGAACTGCTCTGTCCACAACATACACAATTTTTGTCTTATGAAAACAATTAGTATCAATTATTACACTAGCTTTACAAGAGATGGATTAAAGAGCAAGTGAACAGAATGTACTGGCTGCGGTTACTACATTTGCCTTCACAGTTTCTTATTTTCTAATAACCTGGCATTGCAGGAAAAAGAGACTATTATGCAATAACTGTGGTGATATTTTTCCTTTGCTGTGGAATGCTTTGTCTGTGTGTAGTTCATAGCTTTTAGCAAATCTGAAAATAAAGATTATGAGATCTGAACTAGATTTTATCAGATTAAATATCTTGATAAAAGAGGATTAGCACTGCAAAATAATCACTGAGTGATGCATTTAAACATCCCCTCTAAAGATTTTTTTTAACTGAAAATTATTTGGATAATAAGATGTCTCTTTGGTGCAGAGCAAATCCTTCCTTAGTAGCTTTGTCTTCAGCATATGGTGTTCCTCTGATTATAGCCAGCATACCATTTCTTTCTCTTCCCCTGCCCCTGGGATTCTCAATAGGATGGGAAGAGGAACTATGTGTGTTTGCCCAGACCCACTCTGATCCACCTAGAACCACTTGCAACCCTTTTCTTCTCCCCCATGCCACACCTTCTTAGTTTCAGACCCTTCCCCTGTATAGATGCTGACTTGCTCTGTTCAGACCTGGCAAAGACAAAACTGGATTACAGTACTGTAATATTAAGGTCTGCAAATCTCAAGGATTTAGCTAGGTCAGATGCAAGAGGTAGTGGAGCAAAATGCCCAGATTCTGTAGAAAGGAAGCAATTAAGGATATTAGAACCTGGCCTTTAGGCTTTTGCCTGTCTGAGTAAGAGTGAGGAGTATTTGTTAAACTTAAAGAGCTAAATTCTGGGTTTGAGTCTATTTTTCTACTTAGTATTTATTAAGTAATTTTGCATTGTTTTTGAAGATAATTATATGTGTCTAGAAACAAATGTGTTCTCAATGAAATGCAAATAAATAAAATGCTTTATTTAAAAATGCAAGAGCTTACTTGCTTCATTTTTGTAGCTGGGTGAAAAAAATAATTCCATTTCATGGAGGAATTTGATATTTTGAAATTTGGTTTCATTCCAATTCAGAACAAAAACTAAAAATGTTTGTATTCTCTGCAAAAGGGAATGGAGCCCCAATTTTTGGGCAGTCCACCAGGCATGCTGTCCCAGATCCCTGGACCCTAGAAGTCCTAGATCTTCATCAAAATTCAAACAGTCTCCCCCAAACACTTCAATTTTGAGGAATCTGCAAATTATTGGATTTTTTTTTTCTGACCAGATCTATGTATTTAAATTATACCCTAACTATATTAATTTTTTCAAAATTGGTACTGCTTTCATACATTCTACTATGTGAGCTTTGGTTATTAGTTTGAGCCTGTGTTTGAGAAACTAAGCATCATAGTGGTGTACCTATTATGGAGATTTCATTTTAAAAAATAGCCCATATTAAAGCACGGGGGGAGGATGTGTTTCCTACACTGCACCTATATACCTTCAATTCTACATCCTAACGAGATCTACTAGTGACATTTTAAAAAGGAGTATATCTGGTTCCCAGCAATCTACTATGTGTGTTGGTTTAATATATGGGGGTTAAATATTCTTTCTGCGTAATTACCCAGGTTTTGTCAGTTTGACTGAGTTTCAATATTCTTCTATATGCATTTTTTTTATATAGGAACATCTATTTTCATAATTTTGTTGTTTTTTAGGAGCTAATGTATGAGGACTCAATTTGAGCATTTCAGCCCTGGTTTGATCATTCCATCTGTCTCCAGTTTCCTTGACAAGCACATGTACAGGGAAGGGAGGTATGTGGAGGACTGGAGACAATGTGGGAACATGAAAGAAGAATTTGAATGAGGCAGGAAACTGGGATAGTTTGGAAGGGAGACATTTTTGCTGTTATATTTAAGAGTGAATTTTGAACCTGAAATGTTCAAACTTCCCTATAAAGACACATAATCAAACCAAATCCTTCACAATTTATTATTTTAATAATACATTTTGGGGTAGTCTGATACATGATTTTTATAAGCCTGGGGATGACAATATGGAGGTCTGAGTCCTGAGCATTGTCCTCCTTGGAGACATCCCCTCCAAAAACCAGGTCAGTGGTTGTATCCCAGAAACTAAATGTTTAAAAATGTATTCCTTATCATAATACCCATTGTGCATTGTGAAATAATCATACAACTGAGGAAGAATTCTTAGGTCTCCTTCCCCCACATGGGACCTTTGCAAATTCTTTTCAACTTATTAAAATGAAATTAGTCCAACTTTCAGTTTAAATTGTCCATCTCTCCATGTTTTTCCATCTCTTCTTTTGCAGAGCTAGAGGGTGGGATTTCAGAAAAAAGACTTCACAGCTTTAAAGTTATTTGATTTATTCTGAAAACCTGAACTTTGGAAACCACCTTATCTGGGGTTCAAGAACTGTTTACCTAGGTGGATGAAATTTTAGTTGGCTGTTTGCTGATATTTTATTTATGCACCATTCTGCTTGAAGGATGCCAGTTTTGGCCATTTAAGCTGAAGTTGCTCTTGAAGTCACATATACTGATGAAAAAACTCTTCTTCCTGTTAAGAGCTCTTCTAAAGAATTTTTGTGTGCCCAAAATAGCATAATATTCTAACCTTGCTATTTAAGTTCTCTCTTCATTTTTAGAAATGTTTTAAAAATTCTTTTCACTTATGGCTTTCCAAATAGTAATGGGATTGTTTGAAATTAAAGTCTAGAAAACCTGATGGAATTTAGTTGATGAATTAATTCAGTTGTTTCCTCTAGTTTGGCCATTTCATTATGTGCAGAGCAGAACTCTTAGTATTCTTGTTCCCAAAGTACAGGTCTTTGCCACAGGCTACAAGGCTTCTGTGGTCTCTTGACATCAATGATTCTGGCAGTTAAGCCTGCAGTATGTTGTATGTGGGTAGTTTTCCACCATTCTTGTTCTTGTGGGCTAACAATGGTCACAATGATTGAAGGGCTATTGGATCACATTTATGTATACCTGGGTGACCTGTGGGAAATTTTCAACAACACTTCTGCTCACAAATAACTGCAGTAGTGCTGTTCCTTCTTTAATTTTTGGAATGTTCCCTGTAAGGCAGCAAACATGCACAAGGACTAATGTCTTAAATTCCTGTTCCTTCACTGTTCCTCCTGGGCAGTGTTCCCTCTAAGCAGGGCTGATGAATCACCGGGGAAGCTGTGCTGCTGCGAAGCTTCCAGGGAACACTTCTCCCAGGCCCTTTAAATTGCCACTGGAGTGCCAAGTGCCACATTCCGGTTGGTTCTAGGGGTTGCACAAATACAAATGGGAAATGACTTCCCAAGGAGTACTGAGGAGAAGGATTGGGTGAGGGGGGTGAGAAAGGGCAGTTATAGTGGATCACAAATTAAATATGAGTTAACATCATAATACAGCTGCAAAAAACCTCAAACATTCTGGGAAGCATTAGCAGCGGTGCTGTAAGTAAGACATGAGAAATAATTCTTCCACTCTACCAAGGTCTCAGCTGCATAACTGTGTCCATTTTTGGCACCACTCTATGGGAAAGGTGTATACAAATTATAGTAAGGCCAGAGGAGAGCAACAAAAATGATTAAAGGGTCTAGAAAACATGACCTATGAGGAAAAATTAGACTGAACAAGCCCATTTTTTCCCTAGAGAAGACAAGACTGAAAGGAAGACATAAGTCTTCAAAAACATAAAAAGTTGTTATAAAAAGGACAGAGATAAGGAGAAGAAATTATTCATTAAAGGCAAGATACTAGTGAACAGGAGCGACTAATGGCAGTTTTGCAAGGGAGTCCTTCAGGTGAAAGAGGAGTTATGTGACCAATGGAGTAAGTTAGTTGTCTGTACTGGTTGTGTGTGCGTTGAGGTGTGCTTCCTGCTTGATTGAAATATACCACATGGTCTGTTTGTTTGGGGGATCACATGCTGAGCCTAGTGGCCTGCTAGGCAAAGCTGAGAGCTTCTTAATGAGGCTTTCGTCACTAAGCCAAGGGTGCCATGTCTGAATAATCATGACTGGCATGGAGAAAGTAGTAAGGAAGTGTTATATACTCCTTTTCACAATACAAGAACTAATTACATTAATAGACAGTGGGTTTAAAACAAGCATAAGGAAATCTCTTTTTCACACAATGCACAGTTAACCCGTGGAACACCTTGCCAGAGGAGTTGTGAAGGCCAAGACCCTAAAAGGATTCAGAAAAGAACTAGATAAATTCATTGAGGATAAGTGTATCAATAGCTATTAGTCAGGATGGGCAGAGATGGTGTCCCTAGCTTTTCTTTGCCAGAAATCAGGAATGGGAGACAGGGGGATAGGTCACTTGATGATTACCTATTCTGTTCATTCCTTCTGGGGCACCTGACATTGGCCACTGTTGAAAGACAGAAACTGGGCTAGATGGACCTTTAGTCTGACCCCATATGGCCATTCTTACAACAAGAAATAATGGGCTTACATTGCAGCAAGGGAGATTGAGGTTTGACACTGGGAAAAACTTCTTAACTATAAGGATAGTTAAGAACTGGAATAACTTGCCAAGGGAGGTTGTAGAATCCCCATTATTGGAGATTTTTAAGAACAGGTTAGACAAAACCTATCAGGGATGGCCTAGATAATACGTAGTCCTGCATGAGTGCAGGGGACTGGAGTAGATGACTTACTGAGGTCCCTTCTAGTCCTACCTGTCTGAGGCTGAGTCTTATTTTCAGAATGGGTTGGGATGGCCTTCCTCATTCATGTTGAACCCATCTTAAACTTCACAAGTAAAAATCCATTTTCAGTTTTGGACTCTCGTTCGTGGTATAAGTGAGTGAGTGAGTGAGTGAGTGAGTGAGTGATCATGAACTGCTTCCTCTTAATATATGCACGTGCCTCAGGTGGCATGTGACCAGGATTCATCACTGAGCTTGGTCCGCTAAGTTGGATCATGAGCTTCCTCAGCCTGGGCTGGTTCAGTTTATCTTTCCATTTAAATTTAAGACATTCAAAAACAGGTTATTAGCTATGATTTTTTTTATTTCTAAAGGGCATACTTTGGGAAATCAAAGGAATTAGCTAAAGAAATCAGCAGGTCTGAAGAGCCCAAGGCTTTAAATGTGAAGAAGGCCTGGAATGTCTTCAAATCAATTATACAAAAACTATCTTAGATTTGCATCCCGAATAAGGTCAAAAACACTTGTGTTGAAAGGCACCAGCCCCAGATGGAGGAATAACCCCCTTAAAAAGGTGTTAGGAGGAAGCAGAGGTCCTAAAGGGATCAGAAAAGAAAGCTACATTTTGGAAGTTAGCAAGTACCAGGATAAAGTGAAAATTAGCTCTTGCCAAGGAAATGAAAATAATTAAGGTTTTTTTTAGCTCTATAAATAGAGAATATGGAAAGAGGAGGTTGGGCTACCATGCTGTGTGAATGGGGAATTGATTAAAGATAATTTAGGTAAGGCCCACAAGCTAAATGAATACTTTGCCTTGTTTTTTTCGTAAGGATGATAATGTGGAACATATGCCCGAAGGCAGTATATTTGATGGAAATAAGAGCCTAGAAATGGAAATTACCACATCTGAGGTGGAATTAAAACTTAATGGGGCAGCGGGGGAGTCAGATAACTTTCATCCCAGAATATTGGAAGAACTGGAACATGAGATTGCTAGTCTGGTAGCAAGGACTTTTAATATTGTGTGTTTTAGGGTACAGGTTAAACCTCTTTAATTTGGCACTCACTGGTCTGGCAACATCCATGGTCCAGCATGATTTTAGTTAGTTGGATGTCCACTTGTGGCCAAGTTCTCTGTGGGCCCATAAAGTTTTTTTTATAGCCACTAATCTTGGCTTTCCGTGTTCTGTGCTGTTACTTACTTACCTCTAATTTACCACTAAATGTCTTTTCAGAGCCCTGTAAACAGTGGAAGTGTTGATAATGCTGCTAGACAATATTGACCTCCCAGGTTCGGCAATATTGACTAGAGGTTCGGCAAATCCTCTAGTTCAGCACTGGTCAGGTCCCAAGGCTGCTGGACTAGAGAGGTTCAACCTATAGTACTATATAACTGCAGACCAAGGGTACATCTAGACTGCAGAGTTTTTTCCGGATACCAGAGGTGTCCGGGAAAAACTCTGCCGCTTCCAAGGAATGCATCTGTTCTTCTGAATTTTTTGACGCATTTTTTCGGCATCCCTGTAGACCTCATTTTACGAGGAAGAAGGGATGTTCTGAAAAAGGGTTTTATTCTGACATTTGGCCCAGTGTAGACGGGCCAAATGTAGGAAAAGCCTCTTCCAAAAAAAGAAGCAGAAAAAGCTTTTTTCTGAAAGAACTGTGTAGTCTAGACCAGTGTTTTTCAACTAGTGGTACGCGTACCCTTAGGAGTACTTGAGAGGAGTCTGAGGGGGTACGTCAACTCAACTGAAATTTGGAGAAAACTGAATTTTTGTTTTAAGTTTTATAGTGCTTTAGTATTTTTATACTTTTTACACCCAAAAAGTTCATCGCCCGCCTGCCTATGATTAAATTGTTTAAACAAATGTGTTGCTATGGTAGAAAAAAAATTGTGTGTCTGAAAACTGTAGGTACTGGGGGTACTTATAATTTTTTTTAAAAGGATACTTTATAAAAAAAGGTTGAGAAACAATGGTCTAGACACAGCCCAACTAACATAGTATTCATATTTAAGAAAGAGTCAGGTGGTGGGAAAGGTATGATCCAGGCAATTACAGATATGTTAGTCTGACCTTCAAGTTATGCAAAGATTTAGAACAAACAGTGAAGGAAAAGAATAATTCAATTAATGGAGGTAAATGGTAAAGGGGTTATAATGCAACATAAGTTTACTAAAGGTAGACTGACAAAACTGTAACCAAACTAACCTAATTTCCTTCTTTGAGAAAGTAACTGATTTTGTTTTGTTTAGATCAGTGTTTCTCAGCCTTTTTTTTTAATAAAGTACCCCTTTTTCAAAAAGAAAAATTGTAAGTACCCCGGCCCCCCCACTCTGACCCAATGCACTCACCCCTTGCCCAGAGCCAGGCATTCCCAGTCCCTCCCTGCTCTAACCCAGTGCCCCTCCCCTCCCCCAGAGTCAGGCATCCCCAGCCCCTCAGCTCTAACCCAATGCCCTTCCCCTCACCCAGAGCCAGGCAGCAGACATACGGTAACCCTACCTTTGAAGTGTCCGCTCCTGCCTCCCGGCCCTGCCTCAGTGGTTTATCTGCAGGGGAGCAAGTGGCCTGCCAGCGCCGGGCTCACTGTGTGGGGCTGTGTGCTCCCACCTCAGCCCGGTGCCCCCCTAGCATGGCACCAGAGGGCAACTGCACCCCTTCCTCCTTGCTACGCCACTGATACGGTGTCCTCTGGAGCAAAGCTTATTGTGCCGTTTCACCACCTTTTAGCTCTTCTCTGCAGCACCATGGGGAAGGGGCGATGGGGATGCATTGTACAGAGCTGCTGGTGGGGGTAATGCATGTCTCCAGGTTCAGTCACCCTCCCCGCTGGAGCAGGGAGGCTGCCAGAGAAGAAATGAACTAGGAGAGACGGCCATGGAAGTGATTTTTTTTTTTCTCCCCACCCAGATCCACCCCCCCAACTTGGAACTGCCCTGGGTCTCACCAGAGTTGCCGCCTCCACAGCCATGCGCTTCTTCCACCAGCGCTGGGGCGTGTGCACAGAGCGGCTGTTAACGTCTAGGCGCACGGCTCTGAACATTCAATTTGACAGGCTGCCCCCTCCCCTCCCCCCTTTGAAGGTCAAAATCCTGGACATTTTTTGCCAAATTTCAGTTGTGTTGATGTACCCCCCCCCAGACTTCTCTCACATACCCCTAAGAGTTTGTGTACCACTGGTTGAGAAACACTGGTTTAGATAACAGAAGTGCAGTAGATCTAATGTATTTGGACTTCAGCAACTGAGACCAAAGTAGGTGCATGTCTCCTCTGAGCTATGGAGTTCTCTGGTTAGAGTGACTGGGAAGGGCTACAGAAGTAACACTTTCAGCTTTAGCTAGTAGTAACGTATGTGGGAAATAAATATGTCCCATATTCCCTTGTCCCTGACCTTTGTTCCTCACTGGTGCTTGGGGTTTATAAACTCACTCAGTGCTCCCTCACTAAAACAACTGAATATTAGAAGCCTAAAAGTGAGTATGAGTGGTGAGTAGAACCTGTCTTAAAGGATACCCAACTGGCTACGAAACAACAGGGATGAAATTGTACTAATAAAAGTACAATATTCCTACCTCCATCAGATGTAGACACAATCAGAAAGGTTACGATTTTAATCCCTTCATACAGAAGTTTAAACTTTCAAATCTTCACACGCACTCATTTCAGCCTGCCATTCTGATATCACTCAGCTCCACTTCTGAAATCATCACATGATGCATGTTGCTTTAAAAGCCTTGCATTGTATTGCTAACGTCACACAAATGCTTACAAAAATCCCACCATCCTAAATGCCACCATCCTTTTTAACTGATTTTTTTTTTCAAAATTGATTCTTATACAAGATGTTTTTTCAGGGAAAAGTATCATTTTTATAATTTTTTGCCTAAACCCTGGCTCTGCTGTATTCATTATGTTTAGTCTGTCATCCTCTTTCAGTCTATGTATATAAGTAACTTACACTGTCAACAATTCCATTTACCTTGAATAAAATGATTAAGTAAACAGGAAGTGAGTTTGAGCAAGAAGAATATTTGAAAAGGAATTCTCATTTCTCACTATTAAAAATCTCTCTCCTCTTTTAAAATAATCTTAACATTGTTAATTTTTTAAATACACCAGGCAAATTCAATTCTTGCTTAGAGTTGCTTTCTGTAGAGTTACAGTGAGGTTCACAGCCTTACCAGGGCCTGGACAAGGCCGGGGGCTGGCTCCCTGCCCCTGGAAGGAGTAGGCTCGGGCTAGGTTTCCTCAGGCAGCCTCAGTGCAGCCCAGAGTGTACCACACAGACCTCTCGTCGTCAGCGACCAGGAGCCTGGACCCTTTTGAATTGCCAGGCCTGGGCAGTTGCCCCCTTCCCCCCCACCTGCTGGGAACTGAAGACTCCTGGATCAGCTGATATTGTCAGGGGGAGGGAAGGGATCTGTATTTAGATTGTTTTGGGATCCCATGTGCCTGCACTCCGGTGAACAGAAGCAGGGATGGAGAGGTTTGATGTATTAGCAGAGGATTCATAGCCCTTGCACAGCTCCCAAAGTACTACCTCTGCGTATACAGTAAAACTGCACTGGTTCTTGTGCCGTGACACTTAAGGCTGGGAATTTGGTGTCACAATGGCTATGTCTACACTCGCGGCTTCTTGCGCAAGTACGGCCGTTCTTGCACAAGAATCTGCAGAGCGTCCACACTGCCCTCCCGCTCTTGCGCAAGTAAATTTACAGTACGGCGTGGTAAGAGAGGGCTCCTTGCGCAAGAGCTACGCTCTTTTTTAACAGGTGTAAGCTCTCCTGCGCAGGGGCTCTTGCGCAAGAGGGTAGTGTGGACGCTCGGCAGAGATTTCTTGCGCAAGACAGCCCTATGTCTAAAATTGCCATCAGAGCTTTCTTGTGTAAGAGAGCGTCCACACTGCCATGGGCGCTCTTGCGCAAAAGCACAGCTCGCACATGGCAGTGTGGACGTTTTCTTGCGCAAGACTTCTCGCACAAGAACACTTGCACAAGAAGCCGCGAGTGTAGACATAGCCAATTTGAACTATCCATTGTGGTGGGGTCAGGCCAAGGAGCTGCTGCAGAGAGGGGAAAAAGGCAGCCCAAAAGGGTAAAAAACCTGTAAATAGAAGCAGAGAACTGCAGGCCAATTAGATGCAGCTGGGAGGGAGCTGGCTCAGGTAGATTGGGGCCAGCTGACTCCTCTGCTCTGCTGGCTGAGGGCCTTTAAAAGCCTCAGCAGTTGGAAGGTGGGGAGGTATGTGAGAGGATGGAAGGGAGGTGGTGGAGAGACAGAGAGAAAGAAGTTTGAGAGAACAATCTGTAACAGCCTTAGGTGGAGGCAGCTAGGGAAGGAGTCTGAGGAGGTGTGGCCGGGCTCCCTACCACAGAGACCTGCTGCAAAATGCAAACTCTGGGGTTAGGAGTGAGAGGCCTGCCCAGTGGTGGCTTGGGTGAGAGGGGCCCTTGCCACACCATATTGTCATAATCCCTTGCTCTTCAATTAACAACTCAAATATTGCTTTGATCAGCATATGATCCTAGTGGTGGATTTAGTATTGAGCAGATATGTGTTGAAAACTACTCTGGCTGCATCTTCACATGATCCAGCCTATTCTACTAATTGCGGTCATGCATGAACCTGAAAAACTTGCTTTGTCGTCATTGCCACACACAAAAAAGTTGGGTTTTATCCTATCCTATCCTGTCTGTCTGGTCTTAGTCTAGAAATAACTGCGGCGTGTTAGCTATCCTGCTGTGAAATCCTAGGGGAGACCACTCTCTTTAGTTCAAGATGAACTGGGTGAGATCAGCCATGGATTGGGGTTTACTGGTGACCTTGCTTAGGTACCTCTTGGTACAAATTACAACTGCCATGTCTCCACTAGGATTTTATAGGAGAATTACTATAAAAACAATTTTTTGGCAATGAGGACAAAGTATGAAATTCAGGTCTTTTATACTAGAGTTCTTTGTGTTGGAAGGAGCAGGAAGAGCTATAGAAGCAGCCTAAATGGCTAGTGGTATATTTCATTGGTTATGTGTGTGAGAAACGAATACATCTCCCTCTGCAACTTTCTAGTACACAGGACTTATCTGTTCACACAGTTTTTGCTCTTTACAAAACTGAAGTGCAGTGATCAGTCTAACCTTTCCAAATGGAAACTCTGACTTCAAAATCACAGGGGATGGTTCTAAGATAAAGCACAATATTCCTATCTCAGCTATATTTAGCCACTGCCAAGGAGAAGATAGGACATCCAGCATTGCATATGCAATTCACATCTGCAGAGTCACAAATCTCTAGATACTTACATCCCAGAATAATCATACCACATATCTGTGACATATAGGTGGCAGCTTATGTGGATTGTGACAATGATGAGTTTCCTGTAATTCTCACTCTCTCTCTCTCTCTCTCTCACACACACACACACACACACACACACACACACACACAGAGTTCTTGGTTTTTCTTGCCTCTTTTCAGGATGAGAATAAGGAAAGACAGGAAAAATGAATCATGAACAGCTCAGGAAAGAATAGATGGAGAAATTGTGCTGAGAAAGGTATCTATCTGAAAATGAATGATTTTACAAGAATGCAGCTGGTTGGTTAGCAGCATTTGGATAGTGTTCAGAACTAGTCACAGACTTGAAAGGAGAAGCTAGTTCATCAGCAAATCCTATAAGCATCATGGGAGACAGACACTTCAATGGACCAGGAGGACTGGGAGAGTCTAAAAAATAGGACAGGGTTCAAGACAGCAGCACTGATGAGTATGCGTGGAATGTACACAATGATGGGAGGGGTAACCAGTCCTCACCCACCCCAACATTTCTGACCTCACAGTCTGGAGTAAGAGATAAATTGGAGCTGGAGAGACAAAGAGTATCTGACTGACTGAGGGACAAAGCTGATGGAGAAAACAACATTATGATTTGGAGTTGGAACAACTACACAGCCAGGATCATCAGTACATCTAACTGCCCAAACATGGATTACAGATTGCTATCTCAAAATAAGGATGGAATTGAAAGTGAGGTACATCTGAAAATCTTTGAGAAGGGCTGTAAATTAAACTGGAGGTATGCTCTGGTAGCTGTCTCCCTCACTGATGGGGAAGCCTTTAGATGCCTACAGGCTGATCAGGTCTAAAGAAGATATGTGCATTTTTTAAACTTGTTTCTCTTTGCAAGTTTGAGTTGGCACCTGAAATTGACAGAAGACAATTTCAGGGAGTTCAGCAAAAAGCGATATGAATTATTTTGAAGTTGTACTCTAAATTAGGCTATTCTATCAGGAAATAGGAACTGATTGGGATGTGACAGCTTTTTGAAGAGCCTGAACAATTTGAACTTGAGCAGTTTCAGGTCTTATGCCAAGGGCTTACCAAATTCATGATCCACTTTGGTCAATGTCATGGTCATAGGATTTTAAAACTAATATATTTCATGATTTCAGCTATTTAAATCTGAAATTTCTGGGTTTTGTAATTGCCGGGATCGTGACCAAAAAGAAGTTGAGGAGGGAGAGGTTTGCAAGGTTATTGGAGAAGGGTTGTGTTACTGCTACACTAACATCTACACTGCTGCTTGCATTGCTTCTTCAGAACTGGGCAGCCAGGAGGTGACAGTTGGTGGCCAGGAGCACAATTCTGAAGGCAGAGCCACTGCCAGTAGCCGTGAGGAAATAAAGGTGCCATGGTATTGTAATGCTGATGGTTACACGATTTCATGGTTTGTGACTTTTTCATGACCTTCAATTTAGTAGAGCCCTACTTATGCACATATGACTTAAAATCTTGGATAATAGACAAAAAACCCAAGATATGAACACAGCTGGTAATCTGATTGATGAACACTTAGACAGTAGTCTTGCAGCCAATAGGAAGGAGAAGAGGAATGGACCAGGTCCCACCAGAGGCATAAAGCCAGGGGAGAAATCTGGTCTCTCACTGTGAAATCTGATCTTTTGTATGCCTTTACCCTATACCACATAGATTTCACAGGGGAGACTGTTTCTTTTATTGGAGGTGCTGACCCAAAAGAGAATGGTGGGAGGTTACCAAGTTATTTTAGGGGTGCCATGGTAGCCACTTCTTCACTGACTCCAGAGCTGGGCAGCCAGAGAGTGGTGGCTATTGGCCGGGTGCCTTGCTCTGAAGGCAGCACTGCTACCAGCAGCGGCACAGGTATAAGGGTGGCAATATCATGGTGTTCTATCCTTACCTCTGCACTGCAGGAGGGAAACCATCCCCTCATAGACCCCAGAGAGAATGGGGAGAAGCAGTGTCATATCGGTAGCAAACCACAATCTCACCTGGAATTGCCCAGTCCATCCAGTGAGAGCAAATGTGGTCCTGGAAAGTCAGCCTGCACTTCACACTGATAATGAGCAGTTTTACCCAGCCTCTGGTGAAAGGGGTTATACAGCCAGGCCACCTGGGGAATACAGTGAATGTGATGCTGAATTCACTCCTCAGGTTCCAGTACAAGTAAGTTATAGAACAGTCTTCCCAGAGAAATGGTGCACTCCTTTGGAACTATTTTTTTTTTAAATGGACAAAATATTAGGAAATATGTTGCAAGGAACAAATTCTGCACAGGCTAGCTGAATTATTGGGTATTTTTCATTGCTGTTTTCAATTATTTGTTCATTTCTTTCCTTGTTTACACTACAAACAGGCCCATGGACCAAGAGGTATTTTCAATTATAAGCATTTCACCAGCTTATTCATGTAACTTTGACTTCAATTCAGTCATTCTGGCTAAGTGCTGTTGGGAGTTGGTCAATTACCACATTTTTAACAGGAATGCATTGACGTGTTTACAGCATTTTCCAGAACATCAAGGTCAACAGAAAATAGGTAATCGGTGCATTTTCAATCATTCTTCATTGAACTGATCACTGACCTAGATGCAGAAACTAAAATTAGTGGTATTTACATAAGCTTAACACCCTATATTACACTTAAGTGAAATGATATACTAGAGAGGAAATATTCAACACACTGAGTAGTCTTTAAGCAAAAATACAATCTATTTTTTTGGAAAGCCCAGTTCAAAGAGCATGTAGACATATAATTTAGGGATGCAATGCAATCACCAGAAATAATGTAAAATGAGTTACTTAACTTGAGCATGTCTCTTTGAAGAATAAATAGTAATGCTTTTAAAAACATAATTACTTTAATATTTGCTCCTTTCAGCAAGTAACAGACTGTTAGATTGAATGCTGAGTCCTGAGCATCTGTCCACTCAGATTCTGTTTGTTCTTTGAGCTGTCATAGTTCTGTTATTTAAACCCATTGACGTGCTTTGATGTGTTCTTGCACATAAAATGACTAGTGCAGACTTTCATGCAAGCTGATCTTTGTTACACTAACCTTTTTAACGTATGCACAGTCCAAAGACAAGTTGTAATAATATATAACCCCCCCGAACTCTAACAAGAAACATTACATGTTAGAAAAATCTTCAAATGCTTGCTTGCTTTTAAAGCTATAGATGTGTTACTATTGATGTGGTCATGCCATTCACAAAGGATTTAGCAACTAAAGTTTTATGTTTGAGAATATGTAGAATATTTCTTATACTGTAGCCATAACATCTTGGGCTGTGATCTTATCATTTCTCATAAACTAAGCAGTGAATCCCAAGGCCTTGCAGGAATGGTGTTCTGGATTGAGTTGATGGCAGAGCCTTAAAGAATGCTTTACTTTGACATAGGTACCAACTTGTGGATACTATATTCCTGATGGCACATGGTATCCAGTCTTTCCCTCTAGAACTGTACACAGAAAGGAACCTCTGTGGATGAATGTCTCTTTGCTTGCATTTCTTTTAGTTTGTTAGCCACATTTTTTCTCGCTTTTTGAGATCCAGTGAATGTGCTCCACAGGCTCCCATCTCCCCTTGTGAGGAGTATATGGCAACAGCTCAAGGATGTTGGAATCTTTACAGTTACTATAGTTTAAGTCTGGGTTAACTTTGCTACAAAGCCTCTCCAAGTTGTGAGAAATCCCTAGTGCTGCAGTTTCATGGGCATATGATGTGATCAGGCTAGGGGGACAGGAATTACTCCAGGCCAGTGACTGGAACCCCGTGCGTGCCCCTTTGAATTTCCACCAGAGTGGCATGCTGGGTGTTCTGTGCAGCGCTGAGGGCTGACAAAGTGGGGGGCATGCCACAATCTGGGTGACACTAAGGGCTGACTAACCTCAGCCCTGCATCTTCCAGCTGAGGCTTTGCCCCTGCTGGGGGCATGGAGCTGGTCCCTCTATACCTAGCCCTGGGGCCCGCATTGGCTGTCAGCCCCGCTGGCTGTGATGTAGCGTCATTGGCAAGGAAATGGGGGACATCAAGAAGTTGCAGGGAGCTCTAAACTCAGGGCTTCTCCATGAATGGCACTTTGGCTTCCAGTGTTCACCAAGATTTGCATATATCTCAGAGGAATCCATGGACTTTCTGGTGTAGGCCATAGCTAGTAAAAACCTCATAACAGTCACTGTATAAGCAAGACATGCCTGCCTAACTTACATTCAATTTACCTAAAATTCCTCCTGGGGTTTCACTTGTATTTTAACCCACCTAAGGCTGTTTTCCAGTGCTGTGCAAAAATATACTGTATCTGTCCACTGTTTTTAAGGTATTTTATGAACTGTCTGGGTCAAAAGTACCATACAGTAGTACAGTATTAGTACATTTCTAGAATGATAGATTTGAAGTCCAGAAGAGATCAGTTATCATTCATCTGACTTTATTTATTCTGATCTCAAAGACAAATGTACTACTACTGCGTTCTTGAGAAATTCTGTTTTGTAGCTCATGCAGTTTGAGTTTCTCTTCATAGAATTTAATGAATGCTAATGTAAATACTCACTTTTGTCTGTAGGTGGCAGCAACATTCTTCAATATTGGCATGTGAACTTTGATCTCCATTTGGTCTGGTTGTAGCTTGAATCCTGATGTCCTTATTATAATCTAGGCTGGCTACATTAGATGTACTTTTAGTTAAGCAAGCAAAGGCGCATCCTGTACTTGTTTTTCAGTACGTGGAGTTTTCAGTGTGAAATCTACTCCCACTAGAAATCACAGTGTGATATTGCTGATCTTTTTCCAGAGGTCACTGAAAGTTCTGAACTGTACAAAAAAAAAAAAAAAAAAAAAAGGCAGAATCACAGAATACTTTGTTATCCTGATTTTTAACACTGAGAGAATGCTATTACACAATTTTCTTAACTGCAGAGACCTATAACTTGCTTGCAGTACGGTTTTTCTGGGTTCTCCAGTGCTGCAGTCTAAAACATTTGCTTTTTAGTTTTTCCTCTATGTGCACACCTATTTGAGGTATTGTGGGAACTGGCACAAAATATAACTGCTCACAGTTTCACAAACATGAGATTCTCTGGAAGCTCACTGTTACCATATTGAGGACAAATTTGAGGCTATTGTTGCTGAAACGTGTAGAAACCATCCCAATGTGCAGCAAGAAAAGCAAATATGGTAAGCGACCAGATTGGCTTACCGGGGACATCCATGGTGAGCTTAAACACAAAAAGGAAGCTTATAAGAATTGGAAACTTGGACAGATGACTAGGGAGGAGTATAAATATATTGCTCGAGAATGCAGGGGAGTTATCAGGAAGGCGAAAGCGCAATTGGAATTGCAGCTGGCAAGGGATGTGAAGGGTAACAAGAAAGGTTTCTACAGGCATGCTAGCAATAAGAGGATGATCAGAGAGGGTGTGGGGCCTTTACTGGATGAGGGAAGTAACCCAGTGACAGATGATGTGGGAAAAGCGGAAGTACTCAATGCTTTCTTTGCCTCTGTCTTCACTGACAAGGTCAACTCCCAGACAAATGCACTAGGCAACGCAGTATGGGAAGGAGGTGGACAGCCCTTGGTGGGGAAAGAACAAGTTAGGAACTATTTAGAAAAGCTAAACATACACAAATCTATGGGCCCGGATTTAATGCATCCGAGAATACTGAGGGAGTTGGCAAATGTCATTGCGGAGCCTTTGGCCATTATCTTTGAAAACTCGTGGAGCTCGGGAGAGATCCCGGATGATTGGAAAAAGGCAAATGTAGTGCCCATCTTTTAAAAAGGGAAGAAGGACAATCCAGGGAACTACAGACCAGTCAGCCTTACCTCAGTCCCTGGAAAAATCATGGAGAGGAGCCTCAAGGAATCCATTTTGAAGCACTTGGAAGAGGGGAAAGTGATCAGGAATAATCAACATGGATTCACGAAGGGCAAGTCGTGCCTGACCAATCTGATTAGCTTCTATGATGAGGTAACTGGGTCTGTGGATATGGGAAAGTCAGTGGATGTGATATACCTTGACTTTAGCAAAACTTTTGATACGGTCTCCCACAATATTCTTGCCAGCAAGTTAAGGGAGTATGGATTGGATAAATGGACTGTAAGGTGGATAGAAAGCTGGCTAGACTGTCGGGCCCAACGGGTAGTGATCAACAGCTCGATGTCAGGTTGGCAGTCGGTTTCTAGCGGAGTGCCCCAAGGATCAGTTCTTGGACTGGTTTCGTTCAACATCTTTATTAATGACCTGGATGAGGGGATGGATTGCACCCTCAGCAAGTTTGCAGATGACTCTAAGTTAGGGGGAGAGGTAGATATGCTGGAGGGCAGGGATAGGGTCCAGAATGACCTGGACAGATTAGAGGATTGGGCCAAAAGAAATCTGATGAGGTTCAACAAGGACAAGTGTAGAGTCCTGCACTTGGGACGGAGGAATCCCAAACATTGTTACAGGCTGGGAACCAAATGGCTAAGTAGCAGTTCAGCAGAAAAGGACCTGGGGATTACAATGGATGAGAAGCTAGATATGAGTCAACAGTGTGCCCTTGTAGCCAAGAAGGCAAATGGCATATTAGGGTGCATTAAGAGGAGCATTGCCAGCAGATCCAGAGAAGTATTATTCCCCTTTATTTAGCTCTGGTGAGGCCACATCTGGAATATTGTGTCCAGTTCTGGCCCCCCCTCACTATAGAAAGGATGTGGACACATTGGAGAGGGTCCAGTGGAGGGTGACCAAAATGATTAGGGGGGCTGGAGCGCATGACCTATAAGAACATAAGAACGGCCGTACTGGGTCAGACCAAAGGTTCATCTAGCCCAGTAGCCTGTCTGCCGACAGAGGCCAGCACCAGGTGTCCCAGAGAGGGTGGACTGAAGACAATGATCAAGCGATTTGTCTCCTGCCATCCCTCTCCAGCCTCTGACAAACAGAGGCCAGGGACACCATTTCTATCCCCTGGCTAATAGCCTTTTATGGACCTAACCTCCATGAAATTATCTAGCTTCTCTTTAAACTCTGTTATAGTCCTAGCCTTCACAGCCTCCTCTGGCAAGGAGTTCCACAGGTTGACTACACGCTGTGTGAAGAATAACTTTCTTTTAATAGTTTTAAACCTGCTACCCATTAATTTCATTTGGTGTCCTCTAGTTCTTCTATTATGGGAACTAATAAATAACTTTTCTTTATCGGCCCTCTCCACACCACTCATGATTTTATATACCTCTATCATATCCCCCCTCAGTCTCCTCTTTTCTAAACTGAAAAGTCCTAATCGCTTTAACCTCTCTTCATATGGGACCCGTTCCAAACCCCTAATCATTTTAGGTGCCCTTTTCTGAACCCTTTCCAAGGCCAAAATATCCTTTTTAAGGTGAGGAGACCACATCTGTACACAGTATTCAAGATGTGGGTGTACCATAGTTTTATACAGGGGCAGTAAGATATTCTGGGTCTTATTTTCTATCCCTTTCTTAATAATTCCTAGGATCCTATTTGCCTTTTTGACCGCCGCTGCACACTGTGTGGAAGTTTTCAGAGAACTATCCATGATAACTCCAAGATCTCTTTCCTGATTTGTCATAGCCAAATTAGCCCCCATCATACTGTATGAATAGTTGGGGTTATTTTTCCCGATGTGCATTACTTTACACTTATCCACATTAAATTTCATTTGCCATTTTGTTGCCCAGTCACTCAGTTTGGTGAGATCTTTTTGGAGTCCCTCACAGTCTGCTTCTGTCTTGACTATCCTAAACAGTTTGGTATCATCCACAAACTTTACCACCTCACTGCTTTCCCCTTTCTCCAGATCATTTATGAATAAGTTGAAAAGGATTGGTCCCAGGACTGACCCTTGGGGGACACCGCTAGTTACCCCTCTCCATTCTGAAAATTTACCATTTATTCCTACCCTTTGTTTCCTGTCTTTTAACCAGTTCTCAATCCAAGAAAGGACCTTCCCTCTTATCCCATGGCCATGTAATTTACCTATGAGGTAAATTAATTTACCTATGAGGAGAGACTGAAGGATTTGGGTTTGTTTAGTCTGCAGAAGAGAAGAGTGAGGGGGGATTTGATAGCAGCCTTCAACTTCCTTAAGGGAGGTTCCAAAGAAGATGGAGAAAGGCTGTTCTCAGTAGTGATGGATGGCAGAACAAGGAGCAATGGTCTCAAGTTACAGTGGAGGAGGTCTAGGTTGGATATTAGGAAAAACTATTTCACTAGGAGGGTGGTGAAGCACTGGAATGGGTTACCTAGGGAGGTGGTGGAATCTCCATCCTAGAGGTGTTTAAGTCTTTGCTTGACAAAGCCCTGGCTGGGTTGATTTAGTTGGGGTTGACCCTGCTTTGGGCAGGGGGCTGGACTTGATGACCTCCTGAGGTCTCTTCGAGCTCTATGATTCTATGATTTTATGAGAGTCAGAAAAAGGAGAAGAAAGTTGCAGAGATGTTATTGTTTCATAATCATTTATTATATGAAAAAGCATTGTTATCTTTACAACAGACCTGTGAGGAAGGCTTGTCTTCTGATTAAGGGATTATACTGGGACTGTAGCAATTCTGGGCCAGTTCCTGGCTCCACTATAGAGTACCTGTGTGATGTTAGTTAAATTGTGTAATCTCTGCATCTTAATCTCACATCCATAAAATGGAGGGTAATAATTTCTCCCAGCATTTTTCTATCTTCTTTATTTATATTATATGCTCTACATGCAGGGACTGTCTCTGTACAATGCATGATTCAATGAGGTGCTGATGTTGGCTGAGGAGGCCTTTGGTGTACTGTAATATAAATAAAGCATCAAGTTAGCACTTGTAGCATAGAAATATGTTGCAGGATTTCTGTTGTTAAAAAAAAAAAAGCCTCTTTTCTTTTATCCTTCAGTTTAGGTAAAATGCACTATGGTGGGGTGGTTCACATTAATAAGTGTTCTGACCTAGCCCACCTTATAAGGCTGGCCCCATAAAGCTTGTACTTCAGGGATCAAGTTTAAAAGGAAAGAAACTGAAAAATATGATGTGGCTCTGACCTCTCCAGTGTTGTCATTTTAGCTGTTCCGATCCATTTTGCACCGTGTTGCTTGTCCAGCTTTCTGACATCTGTTTCTTCATTTCTGCTGTGAAGGCAGTGATCCAACTAGCTAACTAAATATTTTTGTGAAGCAGAACACCTTGTTCGTAAGTTTGAAGAGATGACAAGTCCCCGTAAATATTTTTGACTGTGCAAAGCCCCATCATTATGATTTGAAAGTCTATGTGAGAGAAGGGCTGAGGCAAAGATATTTGTTTTATAAGCATGTGATCATCTTTTGGCTAGATTGTGTAATACACAAATACTCACTTTGGCGAGCACTGAAGTCACAGGGGCTACTCATGTGCCTAAGCGTTCGCCAATGCAACCATTACACAATCTAGACCCTAATTAATAAGTAACTGGAGAAATGAAGGGTGTGAATGTGTCATGTGTTTTTTTTCTTATAGCTCATCTGAATAAACATAACTCGATTTATAGGCACAGCTACACCCAGATCCTCAAATGACATTTACTTTGCCTCAAATGGTTTCAAGGCACGATTGCAATTTACAGCTGTGGAAGGTCTGATCTTACACAGCCTTCAGACTGGTGTGAATTCATTTACTTCATCTGAGTTACTTGAGTTCAGTGGGGCTGACAGCCATCATGTGTGATTGGGGGCCATCTCTGTGCCCCCAGAAGGAGCAGGGCCTCGGGTGGAAAGGGCAGGGCTGAGGGCAGTCAGCCCATAATGCAATGCTGGGCCCTCCCAACAGCCCTCAAATCTATGCAAAGTGCCCCGCATAATGTGATGCTTCAGTGTTAATTTAAAGTGGCCCGGTGTTCCAGCCATGACATGGCTGGGAGCTCCGGGCCTCTTCGAAACACTGGGTTCTGGAGAAATAGCCCGTTTTCACACTGTCGCACCCACCCTGTCAGCGGGCCTGCTTGTGTTTACAACAGTGTGAAATCAGAATTCATTGTCAGGATGCTTACAACATGCTGGGGCATTATCTTCTTATTCTACAGGCCTGTCATCACTGCTGAACCATCTACTGCAGCTTCCCTTTCTCTAGTTAAGCAAATGGCAGCAGATAATATTTTAACAGGTGCAAAACAGTGCTCTTGTGCACTGAACAATCACAAACGTTTTCTTCTATAGAGGTCAAAGTACTTGAAGGTGGTCTAACATGTATTGCATACATGCCACATTTCTTAATAGCAATAAGTCTCATTTAGGGTGTGAATTTGTAGGCTAGGGGGAACCCACTTCAAAGGTGGCTGAAGGCATGAATTCTCTCAATACGCATCTCTTAATGCATACCTGTCATAGCTGATTGCTACAGAAACATAATAGATAGCATTATTTATCACAGTCACCTCATCCCAATCTAACCAATATCATGCAGTAGTCTCAGAGATAATGAACTCTTTCTTGAATATACTGAGTGAGATACCTACTAATATTTAACACAATGCTCTGAAGTGTTTTGATATTGATTTCTTATTACTTTAAGTGCTGCTTCTATTGTACTTGTAATATACAAAGAGCAAATGGCAGTCACTTACGTATATTACTTAATGCGAATGATCTGAGCAGGGAAGCCTTGGGACACAAATGCAAAACTGTCATTAGATTCAATTTGCTAAATATGCTTTCATAGTGATGCAGACTTGTTTCCTAATAATGAGGTGGGATTTTCAAATGGAATTTTTACAGAATAATCATGGAACAAATGAAAATAATGATGAACAAATATAGAGGGCTTTGAGACTGATTTGGTTCACTAAATCATCAAGGAGTTTTGGTGATTATGTAAACCGTAATTGAATAGCAGGACATTTTAATGTTCTCATTCCAGATGCTTGTCTTTGGCTCCCTCCCTACCAGTGACTACTAGACTTTAGGGATAACTATATGGTCACCTGCTCCCAAAAAGTGGGAGTCAGCCGCAATTGCTAACTGGGTTGTTTTGCTCAGCACTTCTCTGTTGCAGCTTACGTGAAATATAACATTTGTGGTAGCCAGAGGACATGGCATACTCATCTTTGACTCTGTTTTCTAAAATGCAGTGCTCATTCTGGCACAAAATTAAGGCTATTTCTATACTTCAGGCAGTGTGTAAAACACACACACACACACACACACACACACACACACACACACACACACACAGAGCACAAGTAATAAATAGTACTGTAGATGGTAAGGCATTGCTTAGGCAAGCAAAGACAGGCTGGAACCCCATGTATGTATGTATCCTACACAGGTCTCTACACACCTAAGCAGTTCCTCTTCTGTCTAAACTGCTATTTTTTAGCAATGTAGTGCCATGGTCCTTGTCATAGGGAAAGGCTCTGGGAGCATCCCTGCCTTCCCTGTGTTGGACCATTTCCCTGACTGCTGTCTGCTCCTGCCAGAGCTTTTCTCTGATTTTCACTGTAGATGAAAATAGTAGATAAGACCTTAGGGCGGGATTGGAGAACCTTTTTTGGGTCTGGGGCCGCTGACCCACAGAAAAATCAATCATGGCCTGGGGACTGAGGGAAGGCGGGCAGAAGAAGGGCTGGAGTGCCAGCACAGGCCCCCCCAGTGTTGGCGGAGGCCCTAAACCTCAGGGGCCGGATCCAGGCAACCCAGAGGCCACATGTGGCCCCCAAACCTTAAGTTCCCACCCCTGCTTTAGGGGAACCTGGAGCAGCAGGGTGGCCTAGCAGGAGGAGATTAGAAGAAAGAAAACAGAGTGGGTAGATAAATTAAATTGACTTCAAGCTACAAAAAACAATTCAGTTTCAGTTCATAGGATCAATAAAGATTTGTGTTGGTTCTTAACTTTGTCAGATCTGGTTTGTCTGCTCATGTTATAATATGTCAGGGGACTGTTGCAAATGCAGTTGGACAGCTAAAAATATCTGGGGTATTTTTAGGATCTTCCTTTCCTCAAGAAAGTGTGGGGAAGAAGGGTTAAAGCATTTTTAAAAATCATAACAAAATGAGCTGCTTTGTTCTATTAAGCTCCTTAACTTCTGCCAAAATTTCCATCTGTTGAGGGAGAAGTTTAAGTATAGTGGTTAGAGCAGGGGAGTAGGAATTGAAACTTCTGAACTTTATTTCTACATGTCTCTGAGTCATTGTTGGATTTTGGAACAGTCAGAGAGCCACTACATGTCTCAGTTTCCCTGTCATTGACCTTACTTTTCATCTTCACTAATCACTCAGTATTTAACTCTTTGGGTACGTCTAGACTGTGGTGCTATTTCAGGATATTGGAGGTATCCCGAAATAGCTATTCCATATCTTTTGAACCAGCCAGTTATTTCAAAATAGATTTCGAAATAACGGGTTTGCTATTCTGACATGCCTGTAACTGTCATTCCACAAGGGTTAAGGACACTTCAGAATAGCGGTTTATTTCGAAATTAGATCGAAATAAGATACACAATTTGCATAGCTCAAGCTGAGTATCTTATTTCGACCTACAGGTGCAGTGTAGATGCACCCTTTGAGATCTTTGACTGGAAGGTGCTACGAAAATGCAAAATATTATTGTATAGAATAATAATAAACAACAAACTTTTAGTATTTATGTATCACATTACTCATTTCAAAGTGCTTTACAAATATTAACCAAATAGCTCTCATACGGAAAATATTAATGATAGTATTTTTTCTCCTCCTATGCTTGCTCTGACTCTTTCCCCACCCCCATTTCCCCACAATAACACTAACTTAGCTGCCTGTTATACTTATGATATTCCTCACATGCTCTTATATGGAACCTGATCTTGTTGGTACATTTACTAAATCCTATACACCATCATAGTTTGTCACAAACACACTTACCATACATCCCTAAATAATGTAAATAATCAATTTCTGTATTATTCTTTTGTTATTTAAAGTTTCATTCATTTCATTTGCTTTGTAAGTTTCTAGGTCTGTTCTTGATGGTGGCAATACAATTGAACTCAAATAAAACACAAAATCATTTATTTGTTGAATTGATCTGGGGATCAACTTACATTGTATAAACACCTACTTCATAGGAAGGAAGGTGGTACTGGAAGTAATAACCCTGTGCTGCTTTTTGCAGAGTTGATGTTTCCTGATATTATCGTTTCCAAGTCTGTAGTTTGGCATCAAACAATCCAGAATAGCAAACACCCACAGGGAAGTGCAATAAAATCAGAGTTTCTGTCCTGAATATGCTTTCAAAGAAGATTTTCTCTTAGGCATCCAATTGCCAATTACTTGAAGTTTTACAACTTTAAAAAAAAAAATTGTGTATGGAAAAATCTATAAATTCCAAAGAACCATTGTAAAATGGATTTCCTGTAACAAAGGACTGAATTGTGCTAAACTATTCAGGTTTAGTATGTTGATAACATGTAAAGGAAAAGAAATGCAGTGGGTGTTTTTAAAAATATTTTAAAATTCATTTTCTCCACCTTGGCTAAGTCTACACTGCAGACTTCTTGCACAAGACCTTTGTGCGGAAGAGATATTCTGTTAAAAATTTTTGCACAAGAGTGCTTCTACACTGCCATGTGCTTTTGCGCAAGAGAGCATCCACACTGCCGTGGACACTCTTGCGCAAGAAAGCTCTGATTGCCATTCACAGAATGACCATCAGAGCACCTGTGCTTTTGCCGATAGCAGTTTCTTGCACAAGAAACCCCTGTTGTCCATCTACACACACCTTTTTTGCAAAAAGGCTTATTCCTCATAGAAAGAGGAATAATTCTTGTGCAAAAAGCCCTTTCTTCTGACGATCTACTGTTCTTTTTCTTGTGCACAAATGCGCTTGTAGTGTGGACTCCGTGAGTTTTTGAACAAAAATGGCCATTTTTGCGCAAAAACTCTGCAGTGTAGACATAGCCCTTATGTGCTTATTTCCATGTTGGGCTACTCTCAGTAAGAGAGTTTGTCCATCTGAAAAATATCAAGTATTTTGATAATCTTGGCAGTAATGTAAGGGATAGAATGAAGGGTAAGGTGGGTAATCTTGTAGGACAAAAAAATCAAACTAGTGACTAGAACTGAACACTCAGATTTATTCCAGACCCACACTTAAGCATAGAAACCCCACAAGCAAGCATTTGCAAGTGCAAATTGGGCAGGTTATTATACAGTTTATGTACTGTACATGTGAAAATGTTGCATACATAAGCTTTTAGGTCTGTTAGAATATTTGAATGGGACAGAACTGGCAGAAGTTATCAACGAAACACTCAGGCCTGGTCTACACTAGACCAGACAGGTTGGCTTAAGATATGCAACTCCAGCTACTTAAAATGTGTAGTTGGACTCGGCTTACCTTAAGCCAAGCTGTGGCAGCTTCCACACCACAGGAGGCCGACAGGAGCACATGCTTCCATCGACTTCCCTTTCTCCTCATAGAATGAGGAGTACCACACACTTGCGGGAACTACTCTCAGCATTTGATTTACAGGTCTACGTTAGACTTGCTAAATCAAACACAGAATATCGACCTTCGGAGGATCGATCTTGCTAGTGTAGACATACCCTCAGAGACCAGTGTAGTCATAACATCACAGTTCGGGATCTTTTAAAGCTGTATTTTTTTTTCTTTTACATTCAGGAAAGGAATTTTTTTAAAGACATTTTCTAGTTTAACAAGAATCATTTAGTGGAAATTCTCTGTTGCCTGTGTACAAGAGATCAGTGATCCCTTCTGGCCCTGAAATCTATGAATCTACTCTAGAAAGTATTACCTTTGGAATTCTAAGGTATATAAGTGTGGACATATCTAGACTGTTTCTCTGTGAAATGAGTGTTCCATAGAAAAATGCTAAATTAATGGTCACCATTATTGTGCTGTCACACTTTTGAATGGGGAGCCCTTCCTGTTGGTTTGGTGTGATCTTGAAATCAGGTCTCTAGGGCTCGTCTAGACTACGGGGGAAGATTTGAAAGAGGATATGCAAATTCCGTGGGAATTTGCATATCTTCTTCCGATCTCACTTTCGAAAGTGGAATGAGGTTTACGTGGCTTTTTGAAAAAGGGGGAGGTTTGCTGAAAAAAACGTGTCTAGATTATTTATAGTTTCGAAAGCTCTACTTTTGAAAGTGAGATTGGAAGAAGATATGCAAATTCCCACAGAATTTGCATATCCTCTTTCGAATCTTCCCCATAGTCTAGACATAGCCTCATAGACATGATCATAGAAGAACAGGTGAAACATCCACAAGCTGAGGTGGATTTTCTCACTTTTTGAGAATTGTAATGAATGGGGGGAGGGAGGGGGGGAATCAGCTTTTTACATAACAGAAAAAAAAATCCCACAATACAAAAGAAGGCAGTAAAGAAAACTGCTTGCTTTAGTTGTGTGCTAACTTTGAAATACATGCTGGATCTTTTAAAACCTGCTGAGTATACTTTTAAGGCTTTTAGCATTTACAGTAATATATATTTGCTCTTTCATCTGTTCACTACACTGTATCAGTTTTCATGAGAACACCTGCATTTGGTCTTGGGTTCATTTTGCCCTGTGACCCTAGAAACTTTCATCTTTAGACCATGCTGTGAATGGATACTGCACATGCCATTGTCTGGAATGTGGATGGTAGCAAAACCCTGCCTGTGGTTTCTTTTTCATCATCGGCATAAAGTGTAACACATCACAGGTGCCAGGACAAACCCATTTACCTGGCTTACAGCTTTCTACTATGTTCTCTCTTGCCAGCATCTGTATCTGAACTCATCTTTTACTGAACAAAACCATGTTAGCACAGGAATTCCTCATAATACTACAGCTTTTTTATGCCAGACAAGGCTGGTCCCTGGGTGGTAATAACTGGAAACCTAGAAAGCAAACCCTGAATCCCAAACTTCTCCAAAGCTTTAAAATCTACTTTTCCTTTTTATCCCCTCCCCAAAACTCCCTCTGCACATCCTCCTATTAGGGTCCTTCAGTCCTTTTACCACATGTATTTTGGCTGTTGTATTCAAATCTTGCTGGTTCCAAGGGCTAAACCTAATCAGACAATCAGACACCACTAAACCTGTTGGGGTGCTCTGTAAACTATATTGATTTCACATAGGACCAGATTAATTACTGCTGCTATCAATAGACGGGAAAGGTAATAAATGGCATTCAGAGAAGAGGGGAGATTAGGCTGTAAGCACCTTTTCCCAAGGATTCTGCTGTAATCTTAGTCATAATAACGAACAATGCACAGTGTTTATGTAGTACTTTTCCCCACAAATTTAAAAAAAGATGTCAAAAGATGCTTGAGGTATCATTATTGCTGTTTAGAGGGGAAACGGAGACACAGAGAAGTTAAGTGACTTGCCCAAACTTACACAGCAAGTAACCATCAGAGTCAGGAATAGAAGCCAAGATTAGGGTGTGGAAATCCGCTCAGCAATTGCAGCCACAATTTCTGAGGTAACTTAATCTTTGACCGGTTTGTGGACTTCCTAAGGGCATCCCACTTAGGTCTCAGACCTTTAGTTGTTACCTTTTTCAAGGTGGGATCCTGCAGTCCACTCCTCTGGACCAAGGATTTAAGCATATTATATTACAGGGGTCTACAGCATCTCTCAGCAAGTCAGCCTTTAGTTCAGCATCTGAAGTCCTGTTCTGTCAGGGGCAATGCCAGTGTTAACCAGCAAACAGCCTGCTTTCAAAAAGGCAAAGTACAATTTGTTCAGAACCAAAGCATACCTTAAAAACAATAAACAACTTATACCTGTGCCTCACATACCAGGTAGTCACCCATCTTCCACATGGAGTACACAGCAGATATTTTTGGTCCTCCATAGGGCATATTTCTCATGGTCACAGTTTCATGTCACTTCTTAGATTGGGTGAAAGTGACTCATCTCCCTATTTCAGAGTGGTAACTTTTTGTCTGCCAAGCCTCTTGAAACATGTCTAGCCAATATCTGCTATTTCCCAAGAGGATGAAGTTTATGAGACATGTTACTTGCTTTGTTTCAACATTAGGGATTCACATTAATGAAAGGAAAAATTGCTTGGCTAGGAATAAAAACACTAGCTATCCCATAAAGATATGTATAGCTGTAGATTATATAAATCATAAAGTTGATATAATAGACCTTGATTATGCCTTGCTTTCAAAGCAACACACGCTATCAATATTTATGTTTCAAAATTCTCCAACCCTTTGGAATAAAATGAGAAAAAACAAGAGGAACATCAAGAGTTAAAAAGATGTAGGGTGAGATGTATCACCCCTATGGGTGTTGATCAGGAACTATAGTTAGTTTTGTGGAATGGAAGAGCAGCCTTTTGCATGGAAAAGGTGACTGTGCTTGGAAAAGCTGAGATTCTTGTCTGCTGTCTTTGTAAGATGTTTTGACTAGAGAGGTGCCAAGCTACACACAAGGAATTCAGAGAGTCTATGAACGATACTCACTGGGGTATATGTGAAGATAAGGGTCTCTGGCATTTCCCTTTCCCATCTGCTGCCAGAAAGTTGAACTAATGTTCTGTCCACATTGACAATGGAGCTGAAACTAGAGGAGAGAGACTTTATCTCTAAATTACTGATTCATTTCTTCAAACTGGATCAAGGTATGTTCCTTTCATCTCTTTACTGGGATTCTGCCTATGTTCAAAGCTTGTGACATATCTATGCCAACCTAACTCCAAGTATAGAAGGAACTAGGTCAATAGAAGAAGAATTCTTGTTCTGTCAACCTTGCTACCACCTCCTAGGGAAGTGTATTAACTACAGTGATGGGAGAACTTATCCAATTTCCGTAGTGAATGTCTACATTGAAATGCTATAACAATTTATGTGTAGACACATCCTGAAGTAATCTTAGGGTATGTCTACTCAGCAAAGTTATTTTGAAATAACAGCTGTTATTTTGAAATAACTTTACTAGCATCTACACAGCCAAACTGCTATTTCGAAATTAATTCAAAATAGCAGAGGGCTTATTTCGAAATTGGTAAACCTCATTCCATGAGGAATAACGCCAATTTTGAAATTGCTATTTCGAAATAAGTGCTGTGTAGACACTTATTTGGAAATAGGGGGCCTCCAGCCCTTCCCAGGATAGCCTGCTGGCCACTCTGGCCTCAACCAAGAAAACACCTCTCCCTGCCCCCCTTCCCGGAACCCTTAGAGGGGTAGAGTCTGGCCACAGTGCCTGTGCCAGCTCCAAGCCTGCCAGCCCAACAAACAGTCTGTCCTGGCCCTGACCCAGTGATCCCAATGTAAGCCAGCAAGCCACTGGCAACCAGCCCTCCACTGCTCCCCAGGAGCAATCTGCCAGCTCCCAGGAGCCTGCCAGGGGCTTTCCTGGTCCAGTGCGGAGATCATGGACCTCATTCAGGTTTGGGGGGAATCCTCCAATATCCATGATCTCTACACTAGATGGAGGAATGCGGCTATCTATAGCAGAATAGCTGCCAGCATGGCCAGCAAAGGCCACATCCGCACCCAGGAGCAGGTGCGGATGAAAATAAAAGAGCTTAGGTAGGCATATGCCAGGGCCACAGGGGGCAGCTCCCAACCAGGGGCACACACACCAAGCTGCCCCTATTTCAACACCCTGGGCTGCATCCTGGGGGGCGGGACAGTCCGTACCCCCCCAGGTGGTCATCACCTCTGGGGCAGAGGACCCTGACCAGAGCATCGAGGAAGAGGATGCTGCAGCAGACCAGACGAGCATGCTGAGCAGCCAGGACCCCCGAGCTGCCCCAGCGGACCTGTTGCTGATGTCATCCAAGTCCAGGGAGGCAACAACAGGTGAGTGCCATCACTGTCCCCTTATGCAGGGGGAGGGCAGTATGGAAACCAGGGACTGCACGTGTGGGCCTTGCTGTCCACGGATCACACAGCAACCTGTGCATGTGTGAGCATGTGCCATGCCACCCCTGGGCATGTGGCCCCAGCTGGCTGCCACACAGTGGCCTTATCCTGTTAGCCACATGCGTGTGTGAAGAGGCATGACATTCTCCTGACTCTGGGGTAGGACACAGCAGGATGCCCTCCCTTCACAAGGCCACTCTACACAGAGGCAGGGGACATCTCCCCCCCACTCCACCCACACTATATACAGCACAGGGGCATGGGTGTGGTCTTGGGGCAGCTCCCACTCCCGGGGATACAGGACATTCCGAACATGGCCTTTGTGCAAACACATCGGCTCTGATAGTGCAGGGAACGGTCATCCTCACCTTGCAGAGGGGGGCTGGGCTTCACCCACTGTGTCCCCAGGGATAACTGACCACTTCTCTTGTTTCTCCACAGCCGCACCAGCTGTGCATGCAGGGCACACCACACCACCCGGGACATGCTTCCACACCCGAGGGCTCCGCAGGACCACCCGTGCAGTGGAGGGGTACCAACAGCAGCAACTGGGGGCACTGCAAGCCCTGCACCGCACCCTCCAGAACTGGGTGCAAGAAGACCTGCAGCTCCGGCGGGAGCAGCTTGCCCAGGGCCGTGCCATCTGCCAGCATCTGCAGACCCTGGGGCAGAGCGTGCTGCCTCCCCCAGCTACTGCTCCTCCTCCCACTCCTTGTCCCCCTCTCGCTTCTCCCTCCACACCCTCCATCCCCTCCCCATCCCCCTGGGGATGCTGCGCACCCGGGGTGCTGCGAGACAGTTGGCCCGGCGAGACCCCCAACCCTGAGCCCTGAGCTTCCTCTCCCCCTTGTTCCCCTTGCTTCCCCTTCCAGCTCCCTCCTCCTAGGTTTCCCCCTCCCTTCTCCCGCCCTCCTTTCCCCAGTCTCAGAGAGCCTTAATGGCATTGCAAACATGAATTTTCAAGAATACTCCTTGATCCTGTAATGAGCTCTGTAGGAACACAGGGGGTTTGTGTCTCATTGCAGCCCCAGGGCCTTCATTCCCTTTGTTCTAATCAATACAAATATAGTTTTCTTAATCTCCCCAAATGATTGCAGTCACTCAGATTCACTTTTGATATGGTTTTTAATGAGCTGAACTCGCATGCAGTTTTTACTGAGTGATATAGCAATGATCAAACATTTTGTAAAGTTATAATAATTAAGATTATAACATCACAAGAGATTGGGAGCAGGTTCCTGTGATATTAACCTAATCTATTTATTCTGGTGCTCTGCAAGTTCTAGTTCTTCATGATCCCTCTTCTAATGTTGCTCCCAAAACTGTGTTCTGTTCTCCATATATGATATCTGCAGCCCTTGTTACGAGGTGGATAAGTTCAAGGACTCAGTCATGTCAATCTAGAATTAAACACTAGGGAAAGAGAGACGGAAGATAAAATGGTTTGCTTAGCTAAAATGAGTAAGAGACTATTCAGGAATGGGTAGTTCTCTGACTAACTGCTAGTATCTTTTTTGACAAAATCAAAAGACATTCTTTCTCTTATTGAAAAATGCCAGTTTAAACTTCATGCTTCTCAGAACAGAAAAGGGTAGATTTGAAACTTGCTGCAGCACACTGAATGGATCATGCAATGGAATTAATTTGCTTTGCATCCCAATTGATTTAGTCTTAGTGTTATATGTACGCATAGTTTGGATAATCAAAATTGAGTATCATGTTTGTCATTATCTTCATCACCCTTAGTGGCTGTCATCCTGGCATCTCCCCATGGCCCACTGGCTCGAGGGTCCCATTTATGAATTACATTGATGTCCATAGGGGTTCAGACCTATTCATGAAGGTTTCAGCCCCCCTTTTTTTATCTGGATGTCAATATCACATTAAATTTAGGGTGTCCTGCTTTTCTTAGGCTAACTTGTTAGTTCCCCTTACACTCATTAACTTTTATGTCACTCAGTTGCTATAACAACTTGTAGTTAGTACTTCCTTTGAGGTTCACAGGAGCTTTCGAAAATGCCCCGTTTTTGAAAGAACCACGTCTAGACTGCAGTTTCAATTTCGAAATAGCGCTTTTTCCAAAGAGCGCCATTACGTGATTATGCAAATGAAGCGCGGGATATTTAAATCCCCACTTCATTTGCACTTTCGAAATGCTTCATTTACATCCCTCTGCCGACAGAGGGATGTAGTCTAGACGTAGTCTGAGAGAAGGGAGTCTTTTATATTACCGCAGTTCACGATGAACATTTCCAAAGGAAAAGATCCAGACTGTCCACATAGGATGTTCTGTGCACAGTATCCATGGTGGCCCACAGACTTTGCCAGGCCCTGGGCAAGGTGGGGTGCAGGCAGCTCCAGGCACCAGGAAGGGGTGGGGCTTGCAGTGGAAGGGGCAAGGCTGGGGATTAGCCTCCCCCGACCAGCCTTTCACCACTGCATGGTGCTCTGGTGGCAATTTGAAGGGGCCAGAGTTCTGATCACTGTTGTTGCTACTGTAACTGTGGCCAGGAGCCCCAGACCCTTTTAATTTGCCGGGCCTTCGGGACAGCTGTCCTCCCTCCTTCCCCCGCTGTCAGCAGTTCTGTCAGGCACAAGTATGTGAGCTCCTGAGGAAGCCTAAGAAATAACATGGAAATTCTGGGCTTCCACATCAATCTCCACTCCTCCAAACACTCCTTGGGACTTCTCAAATACCTCAGGCTATTAAGAATTAGATGGACCAAATCCCCTCAACACTGTGGATGGCCAAGCCATGCTCCAGCCTATTTTATAGCATGATGTTGTAGCCTAGAGATCATTTCCTTCTAATTTGGCCCTCCCAAGTGTTTTTCTGAAGGTTTGAGCTGATAAATGCGCTGCTTAACAACAGCAATCTGTGTCTCAGAATTTAGGGAAACTGTGCAATTGGAAGGACAACAACAGTTGAAGTACTTTTGCAAAAGCCTGATTCATGCTCCTTACATAAAATAAATGAGATGAATGCGAGGGAGATAAACAGGGCATGGCTTAAGCTGAGTTGACTAACTTGGTGTACAATATTTGGAGAGCAACAGTATTTGGAAGCGATGTTTTAAAATAATCAGGCCTACCACGAGAGAATTAAAACTCAGGCTCAAAGATGTAATCACACTGTGTCAAACCCACTGACAATAGATATCACAGTTACAAATCAAATAAACTTTCTGTGCTGGAGTAGGCTTTGCAATAATAGTTGGTGGGAGTGCCATGGTTGAAATGATTGCTGAAATGATTGTATGTACAGGACTTCCAAGAGAACACAGCTATAAAGAAAGGACATTTGACACAGCAGCAGATCATTTCACTGTAAACACTGGGGGTACAAAGTATCAACTTGAATTATAGCCCATATTAGAAAAATAATGTGTATGGAAAATATTTAGTAGGAAAGAGAAGTTTCCTAAAATGTGTTTTGCTAAAAGCAAATCCAAATCCTGTCAGTGGGGATAAACATGATATTGCTAGAACAGTTTACTATGCATTTTCCCTTCTTTCCCCTGCTTTTTTGGCACTTAATGCAATAGAATGACTGTTATCCAAGGCTCCCACCATCTTTTTGTCTTTCCTTTTTCCACCCTAACTTTGGAAACTCTAAGGAAGGTTTGACAAGTTACAGAGTGGAAGAAGGAAAAAAAGGAAGAAAATAGAAAGTGTAAGGCTACGTCTACATTGGCAAGATTTTGCGCAAATACTTTTAACGCAAGAGTTTTTGCATTAAAGTATCTGCGCAAGAGAGCGTCTACACTGGCATGTGCTTTTGCGCAAGAGATGTGCTTTTGCGCAAAGCATCTGTGCCAGTGTAGACGCTCTCTTGCGCAAGAAAGCTCCGATGGCCATTTTAGCCATCGGGCTTTCTTGCGCAAGAAATTCATGTTGCCTGTCTACACTGGCCTCTTGCGCGAGCACAGTTGCACAAGAGGGCTTATTCCTGAGTGGGAGCATCATAGTTCTTGCGCAAGAAGCACTGATTACACACATTAGAACGTCAGTGTTCTTGCGCAAGAACTCCCCGCCAGTGTAGACAGGCAGCATGTTTTTGCGGAAAAGCGGGCGCTTTTGTGCAAAATTATGCCAATGTAGACACAGCCCAAGAGTGTGTGTTTGCGTGCTGAATCATATGTATCATTACTCTGCTATTTTTGGCGGCAAAATGGAAAAAATAGGGGAAAAACAAACCCAACATTTTAAAAACTTAGTTTTAAGTTTGATTAAAAACTGGAAAATTTCAACCCCCCCCCCAAAAAATTCTAACAAAAAACTATTGACTTATATAATAAAGGGCAGTTTTTCATTGCAGAGAAAAAATTGAATGAAAAATTTCAACTAGCTCTAATTTGTAACCTGATAGTGTATGGTTATATTGATTCTTAAATGTGCAGTTCAAAACCTATGTAGCTTGGGCCCAAGTCATGTGCTCCTGAAGTGGCTGGACTCATTGCTGTTGGTTTCAATAGGATGGAGTTGAACTGTAAAAAATTAATAATTTGCACCAAATCCTGCAAGTCATTGAGCACTTCCTGTGAGATGCTGAGGACACTCTGGGCATGTCTACACTGCACGGCTATTTCAAAATAAGCTATTCTGGAATAGTTATTCCAAAATAGCTTATTTTGAAATAGCACATCTACACTGCAGGGAAACCTCAAAATTAATCCAAGACAGGCTTCCCTAATGTAGATGTGCTATCTCGATTTAGAGCCCCAGGAGGCACTGGGGAGGAATAACTTAGAATGGCCCTGGTGAGGGGCTATTTCGAAATAGCAGCAGTGGAGCATCTACATGCGCCTTATTTCAAAATAACTATTTCGGAATAGGGGTTATTCCTCATAGAATGAGGTTTACAGATTTTGGAAAAAGCCTCCCTTTATTTAGAAATTATTTCAAAATAACGGAATGGCTATGTAGACGCACGCATTGTTATTTTGAAATAACGCTAGTTATCTCAAAATAATGGTGCAGTGTAGATGCACCCTCTGTTCCCACATGGCTACAGGGCCGTGTCCCTTATTACTTACGGTTTAAAGTTTATAGTTACATGTCTCCCCCAATTGTGTACCAATTATGCCAGCTTTTTTTGTTCTTTAATTCAGTTTTCCTGCAGACACCTTTGTGCTTTCTCTCATGTTGCTCCTTTAGCATGGGAAAAGCCTCTCATACAAATACATAAGGGATGAAATCTTGATCTCATTGAACTCAAGGACAAAAGGTCTTATTCACTTCAGTAGAGCCTGAATTTCACCCAAGTTTCTACTTGAACCTCCTTTAATTCTAGCCTTAAAATTGCCCTGACTTGTTTTGCCCACACAGTACTGGGCAATATTTAGGATTGTGGTATGGAACTTTTTTCTATTTGTTGAACCCCTAAATTTTTTCAGATGGAGGTGCAGACTTTTTGGAAATCTCTCTGAACCACATGATAAAAATCACAGTTTTATGATAACTTTTCATGGACCCCTTAGACTGTGAAAACCACTGGTCTAGGAAGCTGATGTGTTAAGACCTTATTTATACTAACTAATAATTGCCTGGTGGTAGCAATAACTTTTAATATTGTTCACTATTTGTCACTTGTCATAAACTTTGATTGTAAGCTTTTGAGAAAGTCACCTTTTTGTACCTTGGTAACACAATAGGACCCCAGGAGGCCAGTAGGTACTTCCACAATACAAAACATAAATAACATGCACAATGGTAGAATTGAAAAGCTTGTTCTTTATTACTGTTAGTTTTTAAGATTTTTGGAATTTGGAGAAATGGCTTTTGTTAGAAAGTAAATGCACAAAAAAGAACTCTAGATATTATAAAATCTGAAATTCAAATACCAGTTGATCAAGTTTCTAAATATGCAAAAGGACTGTTTGCAGAAGTTGCAGAGGGAATCTTTAGAAAAAGGAAAAAGTATAATAAACCACAGCTAAGAAAACAAATAGAACAACAGACAATGAAGAAATTAACTTAAAAATGTGGAAGTAGCTCAAAAAAGAAGCCTTCAAAGCACAAGGAGAAACAACTGAATACATTTAGCAGTTGTGCGAAAACTTAACCTAACCTACAAGTCTAGACATAGGAACATATGCCTACTGAATATGTCAATCACCAAAGCATAACAAAAAGTAATATGTGTGTATTTTAGCAATGTTCATAAGAAATTAAGCATTACTTTGAATTACAAAATGGTATGTGGGAGAACAAGAAGTTAATGATCCACTTGCACAGTGCCTATTGGAGCCATACTCAGTAATGACACCTGAGGTACAGACTTAAAAAAAAAAGCAAAAGATCTGATCCCTTTTAGATTTTTACAATTGATTCTGCATTACTTAGGGCTGGAAAGAAAACAAAGCTGCTTCTGGTAGCATAGGGGCAGGCAGTAGCTAAGTCTACATTAGGGGTTAGGTTGGCATAACTGTGCCGCATCTCTAAGTGAGGGAGTAATACAGGTTGAACCTCTCTAGTCCGGCAACATCCATGGTCCGGCATCATGGATGTGGCCAAGTTTTCTGCAGTCCCATAAAATCTGTTTATAGCCACCAGTCCTGGCTCTCAGTGTTCTGTGCTGTTATGTAGCTCTAATTTACCCCTAAATGTCTTCTAAGAGTCTAGTAACCAGTGGAAATATTGGTAATGCTGCTAGACAATATTGACCTCTTGTGGTTCACCACATTCTTCCTGAGGTGCTGGACTAGAGAGGTTCAACCTATACTGACATAAGTTTGTAGTATAGACCAGGGCTAAGTAATGATGAACAATGTGTGATACTGTTACAGGAACGCCAGAGTATACATGCTCTTACGTTGACCACACTTGGTTGCTGAGAGTTAACAAGTACTAACAATCTTAGTTATATGGGGAAGCTCTAATTACTAGCATACTTTGATACTAGCACCAAAACTAGTTCCAGCCAATGCTGTGTCCTACAGTACTGCAAAGATAAGATCTAATACTGATTCAGAATGGGTGAGGCAAGGCTGTCAGAGTAAAACCTTGGGCTTCTTTGAGGGAGTGAGAAATAAGTCATATGTGTTTCTGGGTTTGTGGCTTGTTGTTTTTTGACATACTGTCCTCAAAAATAGTGTTTCCAAGAACGATTTCAGTGGCGGGGGATGGAGGGACTGATTGAATAAAGGTGCATATGTAAGTGACATTGATCCCCAAAACGTACTCTTCCAGGGGTAACACACTGCTTTGAAGAATGAGGTAATTCTGGGGACACTGGCCGAGATCATCAAAGATATTTAGGTGTCTGACTTCCACTAAAATCAGTAGGGTTTAGGCTCATAAATACTTGTGACAGTCTGGGCCATTGGTCCAAGTAGGTTGCGGAGCATATGTATGGCTGGAGGAGGGAAATTATAATAGGTACATTAGGTAACCCAAAAAAGGCCATATTAGTTTTTCATCTGCAGTCTTCATGTGACAATGTTGCTGAACTACAGAGTTAATCATTTTAAACCTTGATATGGAAGAGTTCAAATAATTTCTTTACAGAGCAATATATGGGGCTGTCACTGCACTTTTTAACTAACACATATACAGTAATTGCTAACTTGGCATGTGGCCATTAAGATGTAAAACACTCAGTGTGCAAAGTTAAGTTTAATAACAATATATTCAAAAGTGCTAAGCAGACTTCTCCTCCTCTGCATCGCCAATAAAAAATCATTGGGGCATCAAATGTAGTTGTAATTGGGCATAAAAAATGAGCAGCTACTGCTACAAAACCATTATATGACCTGCTAGAGAGGCAAGATTCTTTACTAACTGAGCAGTTATTTAGACCTCCTTTTTCACTGAGTTGTGACTTCGTCTATTGAGGCTTTGTACCCCTGGTGTTTTCATATGCACATTCTTCTATAGCACAATCAAATTCGTTGTTTCACTACTGATGCTGGTACAAGGTTTTTGCAGTGTCATGTAGGAATAATATAAATTAACAGTTTGACTCCCTGGTTCATTATTTCAGTAGTTTGTAACAGTCATGGAATTCCTGACGGTGCAATGCTCAATTTTTTTCTGGTGTATACAGTGCTCTCAGTGCTCACATGCAGGTATTCTCACAGGCATTCTCTTCATTACTGTTAGCACTGCCATACAAAATCTTTGTGTATTTAGTAGAACTGTCATTAGTTTTGGGGAGAACAGAAGGGTGTTTGATGTGATCACAATGAATGAATGTATAAAACTAGTTAGGACAAGGTGTTCATTTAATAGCAAAATTAGAAATAAAAAGTGCCTGTAGTGCAATCACATATTAAAACCAGAATTATACCTATTCTTGGCTCAAACTTTGGCCATTATTTTAATTTCCCAGTAGTAGCAATTTTTGCCTCAGGTTCAATAATGTAGGTACTTTAAAAAGACTTTTACAAGTGCTTATCTTGGCAAGACTACCTGCACAGAAGTTACTAGTAAAATACTAGTAAAGTTATAGCAGCCTTAATCTACCCCCACTTGTACTCCAGCAGTGAAACATAACATAGGAAAAAATGTTAATGCTGGAACCTCTAATTGAGCAAAAACTATTATTAAAAACACTCACTTTCTGTTGACAGAGACAAGTTAAATTTGTTTGCTAAATGAAGTTAGCAACATCAATGCTGTATTCACTAATGGACACGTCTTTCCCAGAAAGATATACATAATTGGAGGGAATTGAGGGGAAAAAAATAGTGAGTACTGTACTGTAGTGTTAGGGCAGTGTCACAGGATGTAACTGCACTTTAATACCCCTTCTGGTCAAGTATAGCATGCATGCATGCATGCGCGCATGCGCGCACACACACACACACACACACAAATAATGAGTGGTCTGGTACCACTTTATAGACTAACAAAACATGTAGATGGTATCCTGAGCTTTAGTGGGCACAGTCCACTTCTTCAGATGACCAGAGTTTTAGCACAGTAAAACTCTGGTCTCTCAGGTGTTCATATGACAAGTCTTCTGGGTGAGTCAGACTCAGAGTCCAGCCTCCTTTTGGGGTAGAAGTACAGACAAATAAGAACTTCCTTTGTCCCACTTGACCTCCTAAGCCTACCCTTCTGACTACCTTTAAGTTTCTCTGCTTTGGGATAGAGGATTGACTCTAAGGCTATTTCCTTAGGGTACATCTACACAGCAGTGTTATTTTGGAATAACTGACGTTATTCTGAAAGGACATAGTGTGCATCTACACTACGGGTATGTCTACACTACAGAGTTTTTTCAGAAAAATGGCCATTTTTCCGAGAAAACTTCACGTATGTCCACACTGCAATCTAAATCTTCCGAAAGAAAATCAAAAGAAGAGAGCGGGTTTTCTGGCATTGGTAATCCTCATTCTATGAGGAAGAAGTCTTTTTCCGAAAGAGCTCTTTTGGAAAAAGGCGTGTGTGGACGGGGAAGAGGGAGTTGTCTTGAAAGAAGAGGAAAGAGGAAAAAGCACAGGCGCCCTGGTGGCCGCTCTGTCCATAGTAATCATAGTTTAAATGCGAGATAGCGTCCATTCAGTGTGGACGTTATCTTTCGAAAAAGCAGATCGCTTTTTTGATGTGCTTTTGCAGTGTGGACACTCACTTTCAGAAGAAGTTTTTCCGGAAGATCTCTTCCGAAAAAGCTTCTTCAAAAAGAAGCCTGTAGTCTAGACATAGCCTATAAGCCTTTATTTTGAAATAATGGCAAGCAGGGGTACTTTTACTTCAACTCATGGTAACCCTCATTTTAGGAGGAGTAAGGGAAGTCAAAGGAAGAGTGTTCTTCCTTCGACTGCCTTCTGTGTAGACAGTGCCAAAAGTCGAATTAAGCTATTTTGACTATGCAATTGACTGAAGTTGTATAGCTTAATTTGAATTTGCCCTTCAGTATAGATGTACCCTTAGTGTCCTCTTGCAACCTCCACTCTTCTGGGCTACCTTTGTCTCTTCTGTGTTCTGGGATGGAGCACTGACTACCAGGCTTCTTCCCTGGATTTTTCCAGACCCTATTACAAGGCTTTCTACAGAAACCCAACTTGCCACTGTGGTTCCTCTGGGAGGTAATTCCCAGTTCACATAGACAGATGCGCACTGGCTCTCCCCGACCTACCATGCTAAAAATGGCAACACAGCCATTACAGCATGGGTTAGCTGTCTGTCTACATCCCACTTGACCCCCGGGATATTTACTCGGGTGGCTGGTGTGAGTTGCCACCTGCGCCTCTACAGTCATACAGTACTGCTATTTTTAATGTGCCGACTCAAACAGAGCTAGCACATGTATGTCTAGCTGAGTTGGAAATTGCACTTCCCAGTTGCTATGTAGACATAATTGGAGAACAGTTCAGCAGCCTGTTCATATTCCCCCACCCAGCTAAGTCTTTACCCTCCCTCCCCAGAGCCAAGCCCCACATATTAGGAAATACTATGCTTGTGCATTGAAGGGAATGACTCAGGAGGAAGGGTTAAGAGTTAAATATGTGTAATTGGATGAAAGGGAGAGTTAATAATCTGTACATATTTGAAATATGCAAATACCAAGCAGGGAGATGAATTATTTTAGCATAATAAAAAAAGGGGTTTACACTAGAAAAATTTACCTTGGTGAATACCATTTGTTCCTTCCTACAAGTATTGCACGTCTCATGTCCATGTACAAAATTGTTCCAAACAGTTCACATCCACACTGAAAACCACCTGGGTTAGGCTATGTCTGCACTAGCAGTTTTGTTGGCATAATTTACATAACTCAGGGGTGTAAACAGAATCACCCATATCATTGTGGACAGCAGTATGTCAGCAGGATATGCTTGCCTGCCGACGAAGCTACAGGCATTTATTGGGGGTGGTTTAATTACATCAATGGGAGAGCTCTCTGCTGTCAATATAGAGCAGCTGCACTCAGGGTTGCGGATAAAGGGGACAAAGAGGGCAGCTGCCCCAGGGCCTGGTGATTTAGAAGGACCTGGGGTTCCCAGCCACCACTGATGCTACCAGGGCCCTTTAAATTGCAGGGGAGGTAAGGGTGACATTTCAGGGTGGGGTGGGGTGGGAGAATGCAGCAGCACTTTGTTGTCTAGGGATTGAGGCAAAGTTTACAGCCTGTTTCCTTCCTCCTCTGCCCTCCCCTGGGCAGCTGGGAGCGATAGCAGGCTATGAACTTTGCCTCGCACCCTAGTCAACAAGAAGAAGAAAAAACCCACTCAGCAATCAGGCTTTGCAATAGCGGAGCTAGGGATCAGCTGGGGACTCCAGCTGATCCCTGGCTCCACTTGCGCTGCCCCTTTGAAGTGCGGAGTGGCACTTCAAAGGGGCAGTGCAGCATTAACGCCTGCGATTAACGCATCAAAAAAATTAACACATCAATCCTGTCCTGCATTAATTGAAGGCATTAAAGCAGGTTAATTGATAGCCCTATTAAAATTTAAAACCAAGTGTGTGTGTGTGTGTGGGGGCAAGAATAGCAGAAGGTCAAATAGGGTATGTCTACACTTGCACACTAGTTCAAACTAGGGATGCAAATGCAGGCATTCGAAATAGTCAGTGAAGCGGGGATTTAAATATCCTGCGCTTCATTAGCATGATCTCGCTGGCTTGCTAGTTCGAATCACAGCTGATTCGAACCAGGAAGTGTGTACCGGGACACATTAGTTCAAACCAAAACCCTTGGTTGAACTAGCGTTACTCCTCAAAAATGAGGGTAGCGTTAGTTCGAACCAAGGGTTTGGTTTGAACTAATGCGTCGGCAGCGCCTCCTGGTTCGAATCAGCTGTGATTCAAACTATCGCACCAGCGAGATCATGCTAATGAAGGCGGGATATTTAAATCCCCGCTTCATTGACTATTTCGAACGCCTGCATTTGCATCCCTAGTTCGAACTAGGGTGCAAGTGTAGACATACCCTATATAGGCAGTTAGAACATAAGAACATACATAAGAACATAAGAATGGCCGTACTGGGTCAGACCAAAGGTCCATCTAGCCCAGTATCCTGTCTGCCGACAGTGGCCAGCACCAGGTACCCCAGAGAGGGTGGACTGAAGACAATGATCAAGAGATTTGTCTCCTGCCATCCCTCTCCAGCCTCTGACAAACAGAGGCCAAGGACACCATTTTATCCCTGTTAACATTAGTTAGTTAACATTAGTTAACATTAGTAGTTTAGAGATATGAAACTTATATTGGGGCAAGATAGCTGGGAATCAGGCAGCAGTGATCAATTCTAGCTAACCACTGTCTGAACGCTTGCGTGCAGTGGAGAATCCAGGTATTTATAGCTACCACTGGTGTAGGCTCTGGAATTTCAGTACCTAATGGAGTCACATTATGTCCAGTGTTTAAATATAGGGCTGGCATCATGCAACTGCCAGCAGCTTGGTTTATTTCACAGGCTAGATTAGATCATTTTTTTTAAAGTAAAAACTCTGAAGAAAATTAAATTCCTATTTGAAAGTCTTCCTTAGAAGACTTGCAAAGGATTGTTCAGCTGTTTTGTAACTATATGGAGAAGTATGTCCCTTTGTGGAGTCAATAGCACAGTTATTTTCCATGATTGGTGTTTGTTTGTTTTAACATCTTTATGTTACATAGATATATAATATTTTTCTTCCAGCAGTAGTGTGGTACTGGTTTAATTAAGTTTGGAAAAAGGAGAATGCCTGCTAATAAGGGTTTTAATGTTCATAGTCTCCAAGACTGATAGTTCTTTTAAGAGCAGTATGTGCTTATATAATGAGCCTCCTGTGTATGTTCAAACACTGGCAATGCCAACAGAGGAAGAAAGCATTTTCTTTTGAGTTTCACAAAGCAAATATTTGAACAGGATAAAAAAAATAAATTAATGACTGCAAAAGACAAGAAAAAAAGGTGCATCATTATATTCGATATTGAAACTTTGTAAAACACTTTTACCATAAAGAATTTCCATCCTATTTGTTGAAATTTAGTGTATGAGTTATATCTGTATGGAGGTCCAAAAGAAGAACCTTTGATCATTGAGACAGATAGTACAAATAATTCATTATGCTAGAGTGGAAAGATTTGTCTCTGAACTACTCTCTGGTTTCAATGTGTTCTTCCAAAAAATGTCACACACATAACAAAAAGCACCTAATTACTTGGACTGTAAGCTCTTTGGGGGACTGTCTTTTTGTTCTGTGTGTTTATACCGTGCTTAGTGCAGTTGAGTCCTGGTCTAATACTAAGCACTTGAATTTTACTGTCATTCAAATAATTATGTAAAGAAAGTAAATATCCCAATTGCCCAGGTGTTTGAGATAATATGATGTGATATATAGTAATAACTTATTGGACTTTTCCCAATAAAGGAAGCACATGTTCATGATGATTCTCAGTGGTTTCAAGTTCTCAGGAATTTTTTTTTCAGTTTTGTTTCATATGGGATGCTCTTTTCCTTAGAGTAGTTTCTGAGCTGCACAAACCCAAAACCTCATAGTGAAACCCAGTTTGAATTGAAATGGGGTAAAAATCATCAATTAAGCTTTGAATGGATCTAAGCTATCCCATGTTCACTTGAAATTTGGCCCCAGTGAGGGAGAAAGCTTCACATACCTAAGGCAACGGCTACACTTCCATTTTTTTGCGGAAGAGGATATGCAAATCGCGCTTGCATTTGCATATCTTCTTCTGATTCTTTTTGCGGAAGAGATTTTGTTGATAAAAAGCCCCTTGTAGACGGGGCCATTTGTCGGAAAAAAACCCCTTTTTCGCAAGATCCCTTATTCCTCAAAAATTGAGGTTTACAGGATCTTGCGAAAGAGGGTTTTTTTCCAACAAATGGCCCCGTCTACAAGGGGCTTTTTATCAGCAAAATCTCTTCCGCAAAAAGAATCAGAAGAAGATATGCAAATGCAAGCGCGATTTGCATATCCTCTTCCGCAAAAAAATGGAAGTGTAGCCCGTTGCCTTAGGTATGTGAAGCTTTCTCCTCACTGGGGCCAAATTTCAAGTGAACATGGGATAGCTTAGATCCATTCAAAGCTTAATTGATGATTTTTACCCCATTTCAATTCAAACTGGGTTTCACTATGAGGTTTTGGGTTTGTGCAGCTCAGAAACTACTCTAAGGAAAAGAGCATCCCATATGAAACAAAACTGAAAAAAAAAAATTCCTGAGAACTTGAAACCACTGAGAACCATCATGAACATGTGCTTTTTATTGGCAAAACCTCTTCCACAAAAAGAATCGGAAATAGATATGCAAATGAGAGCACGATTTGCATAACCTCTTCCGCAAAAAAACGGTAGTGTAGCTGTAGCCTGAGTGAGTATTTTGGTAAGAGAGAGGAAGATCATCCCAGTGGTGCAGACAGTAGCTTAGGGCTTGAATCCAATTTCCTGCTGTGCCACAGATTTCCTGTGTGATTCTGAGCTAGTCATTAATTTCTCTCTGTCTCAGTCCCCCATGTATTGTATTATAATCATATGTAAAATGCTACTTCACAGGGGTGCTGTGAGGAAAAAAACAATGAAGGACTGTTAGACCCTCAGTTCCGATAGGGTATGTCTACACTTCAAAGTTAATTTGAAATAACAGCCGTTATTTTGAATTAACTTTAATAGCGTCTATACATGCAAACTGCTATTTCGAAATTAATGCGAAATAGCGGAGTGCTTAATTCAAATTTGGTAAACCTCATTCTACAAGGAGTAATGCCAAATTCGAAATAGCTATTTCGAATTAAGTGCTGCGTAGACACTTAATTCGAAATAGGGGGCTTCCAGCCCTTCCCAGGGAGCCCTGGTGGCTACTCTGGGCACAACCAGGAAAACTTACTCTCCTCTCCCCCAGCCCCGGAGCCATTAAAGGGGTAGACCCTGGCCATAGTGCCTGTACCAGCTCCAAGCCTGCCAGCCCAGAGCCAGCAGTGGCCACCGGGGCCCCTGACCCAGTGGCCCCAAAACATGAGCCAGCAAGCCACTGGCAGCCAGCCCTCCATTCCCCAGGAGCCTGACAGGGGCTGGAGAAGGCGGGCGCCTTCCTGGTCCAGGGTGGAGATCATGGACCTTATTCAGGTTTGGGGGGGATGCCCCCAACGTCCATGATCTCCGCACTAGACGGAGGAATGCGGCCGTCTACGGCAGGATAGCTGCCAGCCTGGCCACCAAAGGCCACATGTGAATGTAGGAGCAGGTTTGCATGACAATCAAGTTGGTCCGGCGAGGCCCCCAACCCTGGGCCCTGAGCTTCCCCTCCCCCTTCTTCCCCTTGCTTCCCCCTTCCAGCTCCCTCCTCCCAGGTTTCCCCCTCCCCTCTCCCACCCTCTCTCTTTCCCTCTCCCACCTCCTTTTCCCAGTCTCCCCAGAGGTTCATCCCTCCCCAGTTTTGTTCAATAAACCCAGTTTCTATTTTTGAACATACATGTCTCTTATTTGACATCAGGAAGGGGGGGCTAGGGAGGGGTAAGTGGAAGGACGTGAGGGTGGAATGGGGCACGAGCCCCTGGTGGGGAGGACCAGGGTGGCTCTGAGGGCTCCTCAGGGTGGACAGTCTCCCGCAGGGCCTCCTGGATCCTGACAGCCCCCCGATGGACTCCCCGGATGGCAGCCTGCAGCAAGTGCAGCCGGGCTGATGGCAACGACCCCACGAGACGCACTAGCATGCCCAGGGGCAGCTCTGGCTCCATGTGGCCGAGTGCTGTGGTGTCCCGAGTGTGGGCACTCAGGGCACTCCAAGACAGGTCTGCTTTGCTGTCCCTCATCGAGGTAGACAAGCAAGCGGGGAACCCTGAGAACTGTCTGTCCGGGGTGGGGGTAGGGTCCCTTTAAGCATGGAGCTGAGTTAGCCTCAGGCAGCAGCCCCTCACACTAAGTCCTAACCTGATGCCCTGCCGGCACTGGTTCCGACCAGCCTTAACTTCGGTTCAGGGTCCACTCAGTGTGGACGCGCTATTTCGAAATAGCAAAACGCTATTATGAAATAGATTTTGTGTGTAGATGCATTAATTTGAATTAGCTTAATTCGAATTAACTATTTCGAATTAAGTTAACTCAAATTAACGATATAGTGTAGACGTACCCATAGTGATGGAGCCCATATATATGCTCCACACTCTACCCCTGCCTATGCCATGACATGCCATAAAAACTAGCACAATCTAAAGTAAATACACCTTTCTAATTCTCTGATGCATGTATGATTCTAAGACATAATGAGGAAATGTATATACAGAATTAAGGAATGTTACCCATTTATATCACCTCAGTTTCATTATATTAGGTTTCCTAAAACATTTAAAACTGTAACTGAAATATATGCTACATTTTAATCTGTAACCTAAACTAATGGAAATGTACCTTGGATAAGCACGAAGTGCCTGGATTTTGCTATATCTAAGTAATTTAAGGGGGTTTTAGACTTTGATATCCATTCTCTGTGGGTACTCCCTAAGCTGTTTGCCATTTGCTTGAGCTTGTCACCATCTCCTCATTCAGAGCAAACAATTCCATTGTTTTTTTTAAGAATGTGAACTGGCTGAACCTTTTAAAACCAAACCTGGTGCTAATAGTTTGTTTAAAAAAAACCCTCTGGAATCCTTGCCAAAACCCTCTCAGCTTCTCAAATTTGCACAATTTAAGATTCATCATCCCAGCCAATGTTTTCATAGAATTCCCTAGATGATCAGGCCCCAGATGCCCACAGGAAATTTCTGCATAATGTTGGGACCACATGAAACTCCCAGACACCATATTACAAAAAATATGCTTGCAAGTAATTTCAATCTGGTGAACCTTGATGAACTTTAAGTGAGTGGAGTTTAAACTGTTATTAAAGGTTCATCCATCCATGTTTTCCTTTTCACCATGTGCACTAAGGTACACAATATGTTTTCTTTGCCTCTTTTATTTCTTGCTTTTGCATTTTTTTAAGAGTCTCTCTCTCTCTCTCTCTCTGTCTCCCTCCCTCCCTCCTTTTGTGGATCTCCCTGTTAGATAAAGTGTGATGGAGGATTAGCCAAATAGTTTCAGAGAAACAAAGATGACCTGTATAGAAACAGTCTCAGAGGGGTAGCCATGTTAGTCTGTAACTGAAAAAAAACTTAAAAAAACAATAAATGGTCCTGCAGCACCTTAGAGACTAACAAGCTTTTGTGGGCACAACCCACTTCTTCAGATGAATGGAGTAAGGGTTCTAGAGTTGCAAATAAATAGCAGAAAAAGAGGGGAGGGGACGGAAAGGGAAGGGGAAAATTTTTCAATTAGAGTATTCATGCTAAATGAGGCTAATAGAGTGGGCTGTAAATGCCCAATACTTAACATGTAGTGTAATTAGGGTGTTGAATGTAGCAGCCCATCCAAGTCCTTGTTAAAGATGTCAAATTTGCAGATGAAGGCAATTTCTGCAGCTTCTCTTTCCAGCTTATACCAGAAACCTACCAACCATTATACTTACCTACATGCCTCTAGCTTTCATCCAAGACACATTTCCCAATTAGTTGTTTACAGCCAGGCCCTAAAATACAACCAGATTTGCTCCAATCCCACAGACAGAGACAAATGGCTACAGGATCTCTATCAGGCATTCTTAAAATTTAATAGTTACCCGGGGAAGTGAAAAAACAGATTGGCAGAGCCAGACGAGTACCCGGGCATCAGCTTCTTCACGAGAGACCCAACAAACAAAATAACAGAACATCACTAGTCATTACCTACAGCCCCCAACTTAAACCCCTCCAGCGCATCATTAACAATCTACAACCTATCCTGGAAGTGACCCGTCACTCTCCCACAGGCCTTGGGCGACAGGCCAATCCTCGCCTACAGACAACTCTCTAACTTGAAACAAATTCTTTCCAGCAACCACACAGCACACCTCAATCATACTCACCCAGGAATCCACCCCTGCAATCAACCCCGATGCCAACTCTGTCCACACATCTGTACAAGCGACATCATCACAGGACCTAACCACATAAGCCACCACATCAGAGGCTCATACAACTGCACATCCACTAATGTGATATATGGCATCAAGTGCCAGCAAATGCCCCTCTGCCATGTATATTGGCCAAACAGGACAGTCTCTACAACAAAGGATTAATGGACACAAATCAGATATCCAAAAGGGTAACACACAGAAACCTGTTGGGGAACATTTTAACGTGCCTGGGCGCTCATTAATGGATCTAAAAGTGACTATATTATTACAAAGCAATTTTTCCCCTTCCCTTTCTCTCCCCTCCACTCTTTTTCTGCTAGGGTATGTCTACACTGCCACCCTAGTTCGAACTAGGGTGGCTAATGTAGAGCATTCGAACTTGCAAATGAAGCCGGGATTTAAATATCCCGGGCTTCATTCTATGTTCAGCGCCCGCCATTTTTAAATGCCCGTAGTTCGAACTACCTGCCCATGGCTACACGGCCGCGGACTAGGTAGTTCGAATTAAAGCTCAATTCGAACTACGTTAAACCTCCTTGCAGGAGGAATAGCGGTAGTTCGAATTAGGAGCTTTAATTTGAACTACCTAGTCCGTGCGCGTGTAACCAGCAAGTTCGAACTCTGGGGCATTCATGGCGGCGCCCAACATGTAAATGAAGCCGGGATATTTAAATCCCGGGCTTCATTTGTAAGACCGAATACATTAGCCACCCTAGTTCGAACTAGGGTGGCAGTGTAGACATACCCCTATTTATTTGCAATTCTGGGCCCCTTACTCCATTCATCTGAAGAAGTGGGTTGTGCCCACAAAAGCTCATGGTACCATTTACATTTTTGTTAGTCTCTAAGGTGCTGCAGGACCATTAATTGTTTTTTAAGTTTCTTTACAGAAACAGTTAAGAATGGAACAGTTGATAATGCTCATCAGATCAAGAGAGAAAAGTTGTTGTCACAGAAAAGTCAATTATTTGAGCAGCCCTCAGAATATCTGAAAAAGTAAATCAGTTCAATTTTATCATGGGTTAATACTGGTTAGGAGTTTGTCTTTTTTCATTTATATTGAGTTTTTTTTTCTGTGGGCTAGTCTAAAATCCAATGAAATCAATGAAAAAAAGTCCATTAAACTTCAGATCAAGCCTAATGATATATGTAATTAAAAGTCTACTTGTTCTTTAAAGGATATTTGAAAAACACAGTGATTGAAGGAAACAACCACAAAGATGGGATGTTAAAAAAACCACTTATGGTTGACCAACCCTGGTTCTCACTGAAGTCAACTCTCATTAGAATACTCTGCTATCCTATAAAATACATCTACACAGGATTTACTCCATCACTGAATGAAGCAGCTATCTTTGAGGAAGAAATTGGCAGCTGTGGAACAGTGTACAGCAAACTGCTCACTTCACATTTCCTTTAACTCAAGGTGTAGATGCTTCTTTTGGGCTCAATCCAGAGTCCACTGAAGTCAGTAGTACTTCCATTGTCTTAAATTTGTAATACGGAAAAGACTCATCTTATATCATGAACTGACAGTAAGGGTGTGTCTAGACTACAGGGTTTTTTCAAAAAAAGTGGCCTTTTTTTCAAAAAAACTTCCCGAGTCTAGACTGTTGCTGCGATCTTTCAAAATTAAATCAAAAGAACGTGGCAGTTTTTTCAACCGTAGTAAACCTCATTTTATGAGGAAGAATGCCTTTTTTCAAAAGTGCTCTTTCGAAAAAAGACGTTCTTGAATGCAAACAGAGCTTTTTCAAAAGAGAGCATCCAGACTGCCTGGGTGCTCTCTTTTGAAAAAGCGGCTCGCTTTGAAAGAAGTGGTTGCAATCTAGATGCTCTCTTTCAAAAGAGGCTTGTAGTCTAGACGTAGCCTAAATGACTCATTTAATAATATCTGTTTTCTCATAGCAAGCTTCTGTTGCAATGGAGTCACTCATGCTATGTCTAGACTGCAGGCTTATTGAGCAAGAAGCTTTTATTGGAAGAGATCTTCCGCAAAAACTTCTTGCGCAAGATCGCGTCCACACTGTAAAAGCGCATCAAAAAAGTGATACACTTTTGTGAAAGAGAGCATCCAGACTGCATGGACGCTCTCTTGAAAGTAAGGTGATTGCTATGCACAGAATGGCCACCAGGGCACCTGTGCCTTTTCCTCTTTCCTCTTTTTGCGCAAAAAAACCCCTCTTCCCCGTCCAGACACACCTTTTTGCAAAACAGCTCTTTCACAAAAAGGCGTTCTTCCTTATAGAATGAGGAATACCTACGTTGGAAAACCCCCTCTGTTCTTTTGAATTTTTTGTGCAAAAATGCACTTAAGATGTGGACGCTCCGCAAGTTTTTTCGGAAAAACTCTGTAATGTAGACATAGCCTTGGCTACATGTCTCGTTCCCATTTCATGCCAAAGGAATGCAAGAAATAGCTCATGTAAAATGAAGTCCACAGTTAGAGTTACAAATAGAGCTTATTTTTACAGGATGCTGGCAACTGATTAATTCAACTGTCCATGGATAGAGTTGAGTGATGTAAGACAGCAAATATGAAAAACATGCTCCACTAAGTGCAAATCTTCAAAAGGAGCAACCCCAACTGATAATGAAAAGTTATTATAATTATATTATATGATAATAACAAAAATATCTGGCACAGTCCTTGGCTGTGACAATATCCAGGGCTGGGACAGCTTATTGATAAAATATTTACAGGCCTTTCTGAAACAATTCTTTCTTTGCTATTAAGGTCATGCTGAGGTGTCTATGGGAGGCCTGGCAAGGTGTTAAAGAAAATCATTGAACTGATCATTTTCATGTGTATTTCCAAAGCTGAATAGTGGGTTTGAGCCCTTTCCTGCACATAGTGCAGCAGACATTCTGATGTAGGAGCGTTGGTTAATAGCACTGAAACTAGCTCTCTTCCTGTAAGTTATTCTAATTATTTACTCCCATCCTATATCAGACCTATTTCCAGGCACATTCAGGGTGCCATTTCAGATTTGGAGGGGGGCAACTTTAACTATGTTGCTACGGGCTACTTAGGCACCTGAAAATGCTTTTTTGACAGATAATAATTATGGGTATGTCTACATAGCAGCATTATTTTGGAATAACTGACGTTATTCTGAAATACACTAGAAGCCTTTATTTTGAAATAATGTCAAGCTGGAGACTTCTTATTCTGACTCATGGTAACCCTCATTTCACAAGGAGTAAGGGAAGTGGAAGGAAGAGTGTTCTTCCTTCAACTTCCTGCTGTGTAGACAGTACCAAAAGCTGAATTAAGCTATTTTGACTTCCGTTACACAATTGACGTAGCTGAAGTGGCAAAGCTTATTTCGACTTTTGCCCTGCAGTGTAGACATGCCCTAATTAGACATTAGCTGATCAGAACTCAGCATCTAATTCCTTTATTTAAAAAAAAAAAAAAGAATGAAATAACTTAGACCTACTCAGCTCTAATACTATGATGTTCTCACATCTTATGTCAAGTCACTTAAGGGACACTGGTTAGAATTAACATTTTAATATATATTCTTACTTTTTTACTAATGCTTGAATAAAACAATTGAAATACCAGTAGAAAAATCTAGATTACCTTCCATCAATTTTTTTTGCAATTCACGAAATGTGGAAACATACTACTAGGGCAAGGTTCCGTGAATTTTCACTTCATCTGTTTGGGTCTGTAAGCATACACAAATAACAGACTAGAAACTGACCTTGAAAATTCTGTTGGCCTTATCTGGTGCTACAGATTGGCCCTAAATTCTAATGCACAGGAGTTGATGGATGTTAAAAGGATTAAAGAGAAAAGGACTGGAAGATTTAACCGTAAACATAAATCTATTAGGTGATTTATGCTGCTCATTTATTGATTGAAATCATTGATAAAAATGATCTGACTAGATTGTGCTCTCTTTAACCATTAGGTTTTGTATAAAAATTGTATCATGGAATATCATGGAATATCAATGGCCTCAGAAATAAACCTCACAGTTTGGCACAATTAGATTTAATTTTTTTACAAGATGAATCTTTGTATCTCCCAGGCTATTAATTTTTTGTTTGGTTTTGAAGGAACAATTCAATATGTTAAGAAGGGCAGACCAGTTAATGCTCTGGGCCTTTTTATCTCTATCATATTAAATAATCTATTTAATGTACTAGCACCAGACCATCCTAATATTCAAGCTAATAGCATTATTTTCCCAGATAATGTTTTAGTTGCCTTGAATGCTTATTTACCACCCTCTGGGTTCTCCTACTATAGTGACCATATGGACAGAGCTAGAATTTTTATTAAGTTGATTGGAAATTATCCATCACCAAATTTCATTTTTTAGGTAATTTTAATATTTGATTGGTGGGGAAGATTAAATGTACTATCAAATAGTACATTTGATAGTACATTTAATGATGGGCTGTTTGCCCTTCCCTTAAGAATTTCTACAGATACACTGTCAACACATCAGTCTGGAAATTTTGTGGTGATTTTGGATAGATTTAATCAAGGAGTTCTAAACAATAAGGGCAGTGAAGATATGGTGGACCACTTCACCTCTTAGAGGGGAGATGGTGTTTGACTATACCAGGGTGAGGAAACTTTTTTGAGTTGGGGGCTGCTGACCCACAGAAAAATCATTCGGGAGCCAGGGGTTGCGGCGAGGCGGTGTGGGGCTGGAGTGCCAGCTCAGGCTCACCACTGCTGGAGGAGTCCCTAAGCCTTGGGGGCTAGATCCAGGCAACCCAGTGGCCGTGTCTGGCCCCCAGGCTTTAGGTTCCTCACCCTTGGACTATACTGTAAATGTCTCAATTTTAAGTTGCCCTTCCCCCTCAATTTTTCAGTAGTCCTAAAAAAACTGATAGTGACCATTAACACCTCCAGGTTAATTTCTCCCCCTCTAGCCTCATTACATTGGGTGCTTCCTGTTGGACAGTATTCAGCTTCCAATTTTAAGCCTTAAATGTGAGGTTATTTAAGTAGAATCCATTGATTATATAAAAACTTAGAGACTCTCTCCTCAAGTTATCTGATGAAGTTAAAAAGCAGTTTTTAGATCTTAGTGATGGGAGTCTATCCCTTAACAAATTTAATGACATTTACAAAAAATAACTGGTTGATTTAACTAAATAAGTTATTTTTATCCAATTAAAAGAAAATAATTTTGTAGGCTGCAGATTGCTTCTCTCACAAACAAACAAACAAACAAACAAACAAACAAACAAACAAACAAACAAACAAACAAACAAACAAACTACAGGTTATGGCTTGGGAGATTAAGAAAGATAGATTGCTCATAGAATTCCAGTTGTAGAAAGCTTAATAAAATCTATCTGGAAAGGAAAAAGTTGGAGCATACAGCATTGTGGAAGGAATTTAAATTTGCTGCCAAACTGAAAATTCTGTATATATTTGGAAATTGGTAGCAATGGGTTCCAAGAAGATTGAGTAATATTGAAGCTCTGATCTCCACACATAATTGGGAGAAATATTTTTCTGTACTATATAACCATATGCCATCTATCATTCTTCTGGTACAGTTTGCCTTCACTGCCTGTTTCCTTCCAGAATGCCCTCTGGTATCCAATAAGGAAGTTAAAAGCCTAATCACTCAGCAATGTGGTAGTAAAACGCCAGAGGAGGACTTTATCCATGTGGAAGTATTTAAGGAGAACATTGACTGGTGGGCACATGTTTTGGCTAAACTCTTCTCAGATACATGTAATAGAGGGCTTTTTCCCATCAGATTCAGCTAACAGAATCATTATTGCACTTTATAAAAAAGGGCATAGGAAAGATCCAGTGAATTGCCTCTCAATGAGCTTATTGGCTGTTGCATTAAAATTTTGCATCAATGGAGACTCGATAGACAATATATTGAACACGTTAACCCTTTCCGCTATCTGGTATCAGGTACTTGCAAAATGTGGGATAAGCATATTCAGATACCAAAAGAGAAGACCTTACATTCAATGTAAGTGGTGTGTCCTTAAGCTTATGGGGACAACTTCACTTCATCACCTGCTAATGTGTTTGAGGCCCAGGTATGTGCTCAAATTCTGTATTGTGCAGAAGTATGGAGATGGAAGGATCCTAAGGGATAGGAAGTGAATGCGATTTAATCAAAAGAAATTTCTCTCAGCAGCTTCCTGGTCTGCCACATAAATACACCAGTTACTCTATTCAGAGATAAGACAGGAGTGGACTCTATTGAAAGGTCAACTTCGTAATATTAATTTTTGGCTGTGCATTTATAATATACACCCCAGTGTTTACCAAATCTTTGTTTAAAGGAAGGCCTCAGCAGGACTTTCACTTGTATATGTGCTTGGTTAGAGCATATACAAAACTTTTTTCTCCCCAGGTTTTTCATAGTTGAAAATCATGAGATTTAAGTTAAAAATGAAATCCCTAATCAAGTTGAAAATAGAAGATATGAATAAGCAACTGGTTATGGCCATTGTTTCCAGTATGTCTACTTGCTTCCCCCTTGTTAGAAAAACCTTATTTGGCAGCATAGACCATTTGTGCAATCACGTGCTAAAAATGGACTTTACAGCTCTTTTTTTTAAAATACATGCAGACAGTTTGCTTAGAAGGCTGATGTACTGGTATTGAGAAATATCACTGCCTCTGTCCAAGTGGCAGGTGGAAGACTATTATTTATTACATTGAAATCTGTATTGCTACTTGAAGTCAAAACAACTCTCTGTAGTTTTGTCCCTGTTTGCATGGACAGCCACTAAAATAAGGAAAAGGAAAGTAGCATGATGATCATATATGGTTTACTGATCTCCTTTCTTAAGCTTTTTTTATATAACTTACCATTTTATAATTTCAGATTTAGTTTGATATAATATATATTGTTCTTTTGTGCAGTGGCCAAAACCAAGTGGCTATTGGTAACATGAACTTGAAGGAAAAAACTATTGGTGGCTTCAATTATAAAGGCTATAGTTTGACTGCACATGTAACAATCTGTTTTCTAGAATTTTTATAATGAAAAGTTGAGCTTGAATATTCAATCAACTGTCCAATATATGTTATTGAGTCAATAGCCTTCTCTTTTATATTACATTGTAGGCCATGAATAGTCATTATTAGTCAAGAGATTTGCTGTGTGTGGTTTCAGATAAATCATAGTTATTTCCTGTTTGGAGAGGAGGAAAATACCACCGTACCTCAGATACTAGTCTGTTGATTCTTCTTAGTGTTATTTACATGTCTCCCAAAAGTGGACCGAGGGCCTGACCCAAAGCATATCAAAAACATGGAAAGGCTTCTGATTACTTCACGTGTCTGATGCTTTACAGTACAAAACCAAAGACTTTCCCCCTTCTCCAAACATTTCACCATCACACTTGAGTTGTTACAATAGAAGTACAAAACAGACAGATATCTGACAGATAAGTGAACTTTATTTCCCCACTTCCAGTCTCTTGACCTTGGGCAGGATTACAGAGTTAATACTCTTGTCACATGACAGTGGCCACTTGTCACAATGCAAGGAGTAAGAGTATCAAACGAGACAGAGAGTGAGGATGAAGAAGGACAAGGATTACTTAAGTTTTCAATATTCACATTGTGGCAGCTCTATTGCAGTTGTGGTTTTGCTAAAAGGTAAATTGATTCACTTTTTAACTCGCAGTTGGCAAATGCCAATTTTTTTTAATGGCGATTGCTCTGGTTTTGTTTACTATTACAGAGTTGTTTGTCGCCTTTATCATGTTTAACTTTCCAAGGATAACTGGCTCTTTCTCCTGCTCCCTTCTTGTAGATATCTTTTATGGATGACCCAATTCTTTTGTTTGGTTCACACTAAGTTCCTTGGAAAGATTAAATAAATGCCGCTTTGCACATCTTTTCCTGTCCGCCTCCTGAAAGCGATTATGTCCAAAGGCTTGGCAGCAGTAGCCCAGAGATAAATCACCTTGTTTACCAGAACTTTCTAGCAGTAGCTGCCTACTAATGACCCGCTAACTTTGGAGCTATTAATGTGGAAAAGATATGTATTACAAAATGGATCAGGGGAGAATTATTTTTCAAAGAGATCACAGAGTATCTTATTGTAAATAGCTGTGTTTTTAACACATCAGCAATGCGTTTGGATACAACCAACCAGCTTTCTGCATTATCTTAAAAGTTTGTAATTTGAATAGAAATCATGGACTGGATAACTGCTTGTATTAGTGAACTTCCTGTAACACAACAGAGTTACCATAAATGACATTATTAAACTCAATATAACCAGGAAACTTTAGCAAGACAAACATTCCCTTTCAAAACTGACAGATATTTTCAAATGTATCATTAAAAACATCTAACTATTTGAACTAAGAACAACTAAATATTACCAGATGTAAATTAACCTGCCAGATCAGTTTGAGGGTTGTTCCAAGCATTGAGACAGGTAGTCACACTCATTTGTTGTAGTTTTGTGTATATTTTGGGCTTTTATTTAAAAAGTGTGACCGTCATGTGCTGTATATTGGCAATTTCTTACATTTTCAGTTCATTAAATGGGAAATACCATGACAAGCTTTCTCTTATGCTGAATAATGACTTAGTATTAGGTTATGTCTACAAACACATCTCCTCTACATATAAATTAAAACAGTTAATTTGTCCTTTTCTTTAGTTAAAAAACTAAAATGTATATCTGGATTGAAAGATAATGGCCTTTATTTAAATTACAATTCTCCTTTCACACTTTGAAAGTAATGTTTTATTTCCCAAGTGACAAGCATAGCTATATAAGTTTTTTATCTTCAAGGCCATGGCTAGATTAAGAAAACAGACAATGTTTAAAAACATATTAGCTAACATGTTTTAAGCAGTAGAGTAGACAAGTAAACATGTAGCTGTCTGTGGTCAGCCTTTGTTTTGTTTAATTTAACAAGTACCTGAGTGCAAGGATCATCAGAAAATAACACTCTGTGCATAGGACAAAATGCATATTTAAGTGCTTAGTTTTTTTCCTTTGGGCATCTGACTCATCACTCCCTGTTCAAAATATTCCAAACATTCCTGAAATACTTTAAAGTTTGTGTTTCTGAGGAAAGATAAAATAAGAATATGTGAAAACAAAAACAAAACAGCGTCCATATGTGGATTTCTTATCCACCTCTCAATTTCTCTCTGTTGTTTCTGCTGCAACAGGAAACTCAGTTATGAAAAAGTATAAAGCAAGGAAGTGTGAGCCCAAAAGGGGGTCTTTTTTCAGGACACGCTACCTTTAATCTGTCACCATCTCTCATCTCTGTTGAAAAATGAAGATAATTACATAGAACCATTTTAAGTTGAAGTAATCTCACGCACCCCCACAGTTCAACACTATAGCACCATAACTGAAATTTTGCTGTGGGCCTTATCTGTTTTTTCCACTGATTTCAGTGGGCTTTGGATCATTCCCTAAACCAGGAATTGTTTTTGTGTGTTGTGATGTAAAAAATTCTGCTGTGGCTTAGTAAAAAATATGAGTTAATTAGTAAATATAAAGACAAAATAACCCTGGTCCCATGGTATTTATTTAGATAATAAATTCAGTTTATTTTGTGCTGTCCGAGGCCTTCAGTTTTTAATATTCTGCAGACAAATGCCTACACGATATATAACTAGCCTAAGAGGTTGTGAGTGGGGTGGCTGGAGTTTTTGGTAGCTAAGAAGATGATACAGGTTGAACTTCTCTAGTTGGGCACCCTCAGGACCTGACCAGTGCAAAACCAGAGAATTTGCCAAACCATGGGAGTTCAGTATAGTCTAGCAGCATTACCAACACTTCCACTGCTTGTTGGTGGATGTTAGAAGACATTTAGAGGGTAAATCAGGGCTAAATAACAGCACAGAACACTGAGAACCAGGACTAGTGGCTGTAAACAAACTATGGGACTGTGGGAAACTTGTCCTCACCCATGCTAAGTGGACATCTGGGTAACTAAAATTATGCTGGACCATGGATTTTGCTGGACCAGAGAGTGCTAGATTGGAGAAGTTCAACCTATAGCTGCGAGAGGCGCTTCTGGCACCTAGAGATTGGTAATGGGAAAAGTAATCATTCAGCTTTCATTAGTTTAAATCCAATTTGTAATTATAACATTTATTTAGTGGCATATATTAAATATGTTTATCTGGGTGAAATATTGTCACCTGTCTTATGCAGATGGTCAGGCCTGATGATCATAATGACCTCCTCTGACCTTTAATTTCTATGAGCCCTCCCACAACCACTGGAAAAGAAAACCATCAAACAAGAGTGAACAATTTTCTTGTTTAATGTTATGTGCAAAATGACACAACCTACTCTAATGGGAACTTGTTCATAAAAAGGTAAAAAGAAGTGGTAGTGGAGTTTAAAGAAATTAAAGAACAATGATGTGCTGATCTTAGAAGCTTTATTTGGTTATTGTGTTTTAGACCTGATCATTAATCAGTTGCATAAACTTGGAAGAACTAATGGAATTTGGACCATACAGGTCTCACTTACACAGAATAAGAATGTATCTAATTATTAGAGAAAGTTTCAATTTCACTTCTTTCATTCGTGATTTAGACACCCTAGAAATGACAGATTTAAAGCCTGTTTTTGTGACTCTAATCTAGCTCGCCTGGAAATAGAGAAGACAGAATAGCAAACTTTAAGGAACACTAAACACCTAAGAGTGTATTATGTGGCACCTCTTAATAAGTATTGCCAGGATGGTGAGGCTTTAGGACACATAAACCACTGTTTCAGAATCCAAAATGCCAATTTCCTGGAGGTCTGTGAACCACAAAAGAAACAAAATCTCTGATTTCAGTTTTCTTTCCACCTCCACTAAACTTTCTCTTACTCCTCTACATATTTGCTTAGTTTTTTGATGGTACTTTGACACAAATTTAGGTAATTTACTTGAGGAATTCACAGGTGTTGGATTATGTTCTAACTATACTCAGGAAGCAACCTGGGGTGATTAGAAATATCTGGTCTTTCTTCCTTTACCCATCTTTCCATTTGTAGTCTCTTTAGCACATTGATTAGGATAATATCCAATTTGGTTTTAAATATCCCAAGTAAAATGGGTCCCCACATTTTCTTTTGGAGACTGCCAGCCTAATAAAAGGGTACCTTGGTTTGCTATATTCACTAATACAGCAGTAGTTTCATCCTTACTCCTAGTCCCATATGGCTGTACCATGCTGACTAATTCCTCTCCCTCCTTGGGGTGAAATCCTAGCTCCACTAACATCAAAATTTACGTGCCCAAATCTAGCACCATTTTGCATTTTGCTCAGTATCAGAGATCACAAAGTATTTAAATTTACACTGGTCAATTTAAATACTTTGTGATCTCTGTTAGGGTACATCTACATTGCACACTTATTTCGGAATAAACTATTCTGGAAGAAATAATCCAAAATAGTTTATTTCAAAATAGCGTGTCTACACTACAGGGAAGCCTCAAAATTAGCCTGGGGCAGGCTCCCCTAATATGGACATCCTATCTCGATTTAGAGCCCCAGGAAACACTAGGTAGTAATTACTTTGAATGGCCCTGGGAAGAAGCTATTTTGAAATAGCAGCAGTGGAGCATCCACACTGCAGCTATTTCAAAATAGCTATGTCGGAACAGGTGTTATTCCTCGTGGAATGAGGTATACAGATGTTGGAATAAGCCGTCCGTTATTTTGAATTTATTTTGAAATAACAGGATTGCTGTGTAGACTCTCGCATTGTTATTTTGGAATAATGGCCGTTATTCCGAAATAACGCTGGTGTGTAGACGCCCCCATACTGAGCTGCCCAGACATTCTCTAGTTTCCAGTAATTTTCTTGCTATTAACAAGGATGCCAAGATGGCTTCTGCTTTGGTTAGATAATCACTTTGGTTTCTCTATTTTCTAGTTGTGTTCTCCATAATCTACAGAATTCTTGGATGATAAATATTTGCCTTTATTTACTTTTTCCCTGTGAATTTAAAATCTCCAAAAGTATATTATTCTATGGTTCAGAATACTTTGCAATTTGGGCAGTCATGGCAATATCTAGTAGATGCCCACTCTCTCCCACACATACACAGTCACAGTAGTGCTCCCTCTGGTTGGACACTCTCCAGGCATTTGTGGTTGGGGCTCACTAAGCCCAGTGTTTCACTAAGCCTTCTGAGTCTAAAAAGAATCCATGCACTGTCCCTGGCTGGGTTGTCTCGGCATACTCTCAAGCAGCAAATCCTCTGTCCAGCATTCCCTCTTGAAAGCTGAGACTGCACAGTCCAGCTTCCCAGTCCCTGGAAGTAGTGCTGACCCTTCAGATGTTCCCTAGCTTAAACAAACCCTTTTCCAGAATCCCATCTTGTGGGTCATGATCTGGGTTTACAATTTAAACCATCAGGGTGTTATGCTTGTAAGAAGCACATGGGGTTTTTTTCAGTGGAAAAGGCTATATGCCATGTTTATTGAAAATACAGCATGCAAAGCAGCATATGCATTCAAATGCCAGTCCTGATGATGCTGTTACATTTATCGGTCTGTAGCTCAGACCAATCTTATGGCCAGTTAGATTGGACCCATGTGGAGGAGCCAGGTTATGTCAGTTGTGATTCAATGCTCTGAGACTTTGCAGGAAGGAATCCAGTGTCCCATTGCAAAACACCCCATATTTATAGCTGTAAGTTCCCACTCAAGTCTGTAGACTTTGCAGTGTCATGCTGAATCATTAACCCTGAAGTGGTGTTAATCTTGGGTTTTTCCACAGTTATAATTCATCAGCATTTGATGATTATTGTCAGTCTTTCCCATTGTTATCTTTTACTTCTTGTCTCACCTTTAGGGATGTTTGCCTCATCTCCAAGGTGCTTCTGCTTACTGGTTTTGCATCGGGCACAATGGGGGATCTTTTCTGATTGTCTTCTGGCGTCTCCGAGTTACTCACTCTTTCCTGACCATCTGGACATTTCTGACGCATTTCAAACTCATCGTTAAATATGTATACATACTTCACTCACACCAAATAACTTTACTGAGAATTTAAGACTGGATTATATTTTAGGAGGTATTATATGTTTACTAAAAAGATTACAAAAAAACCTTACACAACTTAATTTGTAATGCACACAAGATCTTATACCTAACATTGTAATTTGTAATACAGACAAGAAGCAAGACCTTATAGCAAACAATAAAACCTTGTCCTAAGATAAAAGAAATGACCATAATAAGTCACAGTCTCTTTCTACCTCAACATGGGGTATACGCTTATCAGCTTACCCGATGCGTATCTACCAAAGGCACAATCTGTTCCTTCCTGCTAATCGGGAAGGGTGGCTGTCAGGGTGAAACAAAAGCATACAGGACTTATAAGCAAAACATTATCCTACTATTTATACAAACTATTATCTAATACTTATACAGATTACAAGGGACAGGTGTCATTGAAAGCAAATGAGCACACAGACAGACACTGCATAGAATTCTAAATACGACTATTCTTTATTTAGCGTGAGCAATACAGAGAGCCAGATAAAACAACAAACACGCTTAACTGCATCAGTTTAGTCACCACTCTAGAAAGTTCTCTGGGTTTCCCTCACCTATCATTGCCATGGCTTCTCTTTAGAATCAGGGAGTATCTCTTTAACTCTGACTTCTACAGTCAATAACCTTCTCTCCTGCCAAAGCTTCCTGTGCTTTTGATGTCTTCTCAGTGTGGCTGGTAAGAGACCCTCTTTTTTCACTTTTATAAGCTCCTGTCTGTTTATTAGGTGACTCTTTGTTCAGCCTCTTCAGGTGATCAAAGTCCCCTTTCCCATGATCTATTATTTAGTTAGGCTGTAGCCAACCCTTTGTCCTACTAGAGGACCATCAAAGTTTAATGACCCTTGGTTGTTAGCCATATGTCATCATCTCTGAGAATTTTAGTCCGAAAGGAAGGTCAAAGGGCAACAGATTGCCCTTTAGTCCAACAGAGAAGGCATCAAGAATCACATTCAAAATGGAGTTTTCAGTTTTACATAGATACGCATAAGCAGCCCCCAGTGTTAAACAGAATTCACAATGTGTACATAGCCAGGTCTCCCAAATTGTTGCACCCAGTATCATTTCTCTTTTGTTTTTCATGCTTTATTTCCTTACCCAAACAATTTTACTGCTACACTGTTCATTGTTAAATTAAAATGTACTGGCCTTCTAAATATTTTTGCCACTTGCCAACACCACTCCTCTCCCCTTTCCTGTTCTACTTCTTCACAAAAGATGTGATTAAGCGACATTCATATTCCAATTCATGGAAAAACCCAACCAAGTTTTATTTATGCCCACTAGATTATAATATTCATAGTAACTTATTAGTTGTTCATTTAATCCATTTAGTTCAGAATCTTTTTTTCAAAAGTGTATAGCAGGGCTACTTAACTTTGAAAACCCTGGGGGCCACAATGATACAGTGCATGACGAGGGCTGCAAATTAAGTGTGGTTGCATATACATGCAAATATATATGCAAATATAAGTAAATAGCTTCTTTCACACTGATGGGCATGAATACAAACATTAAGGCAAGACTATACAACATGCAGGCCCCATTTAAGTCAGTTCTGCTGATATTAATAAAATGCAACATTTACCTGATTTCCACCCATATAACAGCAGTTTTAATGAGCAACAACAGTCCAGGAATTTAACTACTAAAATGCATAGCAACAGAAGACCATTATATTGAGTATTTTTTTGTTTTGGTTCCTATCCATGGGCCACATGTTGAGCCCTGTGTAAACCCAGACCACACCGCAGGCCACAAACAAACAGGCTGCAGGCTGGATGCGGGCCGCGGGCCGCGTGTTGAGTAGCCCTGGTGTATAGTATCAGCTGCTCAAAGGAAGGTACAAGAATGCAGACTAGACAATGATGTAATAACCTGTCCAGAAAGGAAATTTCTGCTTATCCCCTAGTAAGTTAATAATTGGCTTAAGTCTTGAATCATGAAGGTTTATATTCCTTCTTCAATTGTTATTGTTATTAGTTTTTGCCTAATGTAACTGTGGATGTTCCCTTTATCCATATAAATACCTAATCTCCTTTTTTCAACACTACTAAGTTCTTCAGTTCAATAAAATCATCTGGCAAAGAGATCCATGGATTATAAACTTCATAAAAATAAGTCCTCCTTTCCATTTTCAATGTGTATATAATTTTCTTATGCTGGTGCCCATCACCATAATACCAGTGCAGTATGGCCCAATAATAATACTTGACTCTCACATATTGCTTTTCCCCATATTTCTTCAAGGAAGATAAGACTCACTACCTGCACATACAGATATGCAAAGAGAGGTGAAGTGATTTGCCCAGGGTCATAGAAGAGATGAGTGGCATAGTTGGGAACAGGATCTAGTGGTGAGGTCTCAGGACTCCATAAGTAGCAGCCTTTCATTAATTATTATTTTTGTCTAGTAATTGAGCACTGAGAAATCTGTTTTCATCACATGAAATTCATATCCACTCACTAGTAGATATAGATCTGGCTTTTTCATATGGCACTTTTATCTGCCTGTCTACATGTCATCACAGCCTTTTATAGTCAACTCCTACATTAACCTTTGGAGTGAACTGTGTTTGTGGGCCTTCTATAAGAGCAAAGAGTTCAAAGGATTTAAAGAGGATAAAAAGAAGCTAATGATTTCTTTGCATAGCTTCTTATTTCTTTCCAATAAGCAAGCTGTGGCATATGAGGAGTCCTGTGGCACATTAGAGACTAACAGATTTATTAAGGCATAAGCTTTCGTAGGTAAAACCTACTTCATCAGATGATTTGGAGTGGAAATTAGAGAGGCAGGGGTATAGATAACAAAAGAAAGAGGGTACTTGTGTAAATGAGGCTAACTGAGTCAGGATGGAAGTGACTCTTTCACAGCAGTTGATGCAGAAATATGGATACCAAGTGAGGGGAAATTGCTTTTGTTATGCATTAACCAGTTAAGATCCTCATTCAATCCTAAATTGATAGTGTTGAATTTGCAAATGTATTCCAGTTTAGCTGTTTCCCTTTGTAAGTGGGTTTTGAAATGCTTTTGTAGAAGGATGGCTACTTTCAAAACCATTACTGAATATTCAGGGAGGTTAAAGTGTTTCCCTACAAGTTTATGTGTGTTACCATTCCTGATTTCTGATTTGTATTCATTTATCCTTTGGCACAGAGACTGTCTGGATTGGCCAATGCAGTTAATCCTCATGAAGGAAGTTACAGAATAACGAGGAAAACTCAACTGTCAGTTGGAAGGCGAAACTGTAATATGAAATAGCTGAGTAGAGCAAAAGAAGAACTGATGGCAATCAGATAACACTTCACTGCAATGCAGCCATTAAAACTTCACTCACATTAAAGCTTCCTAAACTCCTACAAACTGAATTGCCTTCAGATATTGTAGTCACACATCAATCATCTGCTGAGCTACCAAGGCATTTCAGTGTATCATTTAACATGCTATTCACAATTTAGATACTCAGCCTGGAAAACTGTATGGACCAGTAGTGGCAGGGACCCACAGCTGAACTCAGATCCTGCTTACTGCTCTCAGCTAATGCACCTGGTCTCCCAGAACTGGAGCTTTGATTTGAACTCCTGAATCACAATCTGCAACAGAACTTCTGTGGGCTGGAAAAGAGTCCCTTTTCTCTCAGCCAGCCAGGACAAGTTCTGAGAAAGAAGACAGCATCTGAGAGACTGTGGAGGGAGCAGTAGATGTTACTAATTTCTTCTTGAGCCAGAGAGGATGCACTCAGATTCTATACTGTACCTCCAGATCCTAGAGAGCTGTCTGGAACCAGCTTCCCACGGGGCTGGCTAGGGAGGAAGGAATCCTGGTTTATTTAGTCTTATTGCAAGTTGTTGTTGTTGTTTTTTTGCTGGACTTTGTTATCACCTAGGTGAGGGGCCAATTGTTCTGTTTGAAGGGCTCCTTGGATGGGCTTGCCTTGCTGCGGATGTCCTGCTATGGATATTCTTTTTTATCAAAAGCTAGTAAAGGACTTAGAAAGAATGGACCATATTTTGCCATCAGATTTGTGTGGGTGGCAGTGCTGGATTTATGCACAAGCTAAGTAAACTACATTTTAGGACCTCAGATTATGAGAGGCCTTTAAATACCAAACAAAAAAAATTACTAGTACTATGTACCATTACATATGCAAATATAAAACTTTATCGTGTCTATTGTCATTGTCCTTTGTTAGAATAATACACATTTTTCTGATAATGCTATGGGGCCTCTTAAACTTGACATAGTTTAGGGTCTCAGCACATCTTAATATGGCCCTGGTGGATGGGTTATTGCACCCATAGGGGATCACAATGGAATTAATGGGTGTTGTTCCAGCAGATTTTTGTACTCTGACAAAGGCTCATTGACTTACATAAGAACGTAAGAATGGCCATAATGGGTCAGACCAATGGTCCATCTAGCCCAGTATCCTATCTGCCGAATGTGGTCAATACCAGATGCCCCAGAGGGAGGGAACACAACAGGTAATCCTCACGTGATCCCTCCCCTGTCACCCATTTCCAGACAAACAGAGGCTTCACAAACATCCACAGACCTCACTGGGGCACGAGAGCAGCACAAGAATCTGCAGGAGCAGCACAAGAATCTGATAGCAGGATTGAATATACTGTGCCTCACCACTGAAATGGAGCATCCAAAGGATAACAACTAATTATCACGCAGCTCACTGTATAACAGTGGAAGAATTGGAAAATTTTGGGCCCAAAAATGTGCAACTACACAAAGTATAATTTATTCCCATGAGTCTTTAAAGTACCACCTGTCACAGATAGGTCCTCAGTTCTTAGATTCTCATTCAGAAGTCCCATATATGTAAACTACAGGGAACTAAACTTATAATGAGACTCCCACTGGCATCTATGGGCATTGAGTTAGGTCTTTGACATGGTTTTCTGCTGTGCATTGCTTGCTATATAAGGGCTTGTCTGTACTATGCTTTAGTCCACAGTACATGGGCATTAGTTTTAATCTGCACTGAAGTTTTGTGCACTAACTTGCCCTGCATCACACTAAAAGTACCCCAATGCATATTAATGTGGTCTTATTTGAAACAGGACTACATTAACGTGCACTAGGGAGCTTTCCAGTTTACTTCAGCAGGTTGCATGCTGTCCAGTTAGTGTGCAACAATGCAAGTGAAGATTAAAATTTACACCCATCTACTGCAGACTAAAGCACGGTAGATGAGCACTAAAACAACTTTCTGGTATGTCTTTAACTTACTCACCATCTCATGTCAGCTCTCAACACCTCTTATTTCCTCCTCCGCCTATTGGATTTATGAATGAGTGTTTTTAATTTTTTTGCCATACACTGGGCCAAATTCTGCTTTCACTTATCACTTGGGAAAGGGGGTGGCTAATCAGGGACATTGAGAGTAGAACTTGTCTGAATGACTTAACTGTTCTGGTTTTTTTTTACCATATTTTGTACTTATATGATTTGTAATATCTTTGCATGAAAGATGTTCCATAAAATAAAATAAAATAAAATAAAATTGCACCATACATAGTAGGGCATGATACTTCTCTTCACAGACATCCATGTAAATCAGATCCTGCATATTTATGCCATGAACATATATGATCATATTAACCATTAAATAAATCCTATTACAATGAAAGCTTGTTATCTGGCACTCTGTGAACTGGCAAACTTTGTTAAACAGCATTGCCCCAATACTGTTGCATGTTCAGGCACACAGTTTTGACTCTTGCTTGTCCAACCGGCTGTTGCAGGGCTTCTGTCAGTTGGCACTGCCAGCTGATGTCATCACCAGATGCTTCCTTCCCCCCTCAGCCTGCCTCCAGCTGCTGGGAGCCGGATCTGCCAGTAAGGGGTGGGGGCAGAGCAATAAGATTTGTTATCCATCACATTCAACTAACCAGCAACCCCCATACCCCATGAGTGCTGGATTGCTAAGCTTTCTCTGTATTTCCATAAGCACAGAACATCTTTCCTCTGTTTGGTATCATTGATCTAACCCCGGACTATATTCTTTGATAATTTAGCCTTGCCACTAATAAGTACCATCATCCCAACCTTGTGGCAGTATCAGCATTATACCATTTTTATGCTCTATCTTGTGCTCCATTTTATTATCCAACTGCAGAGTTACACTCCCCCACACAATTACGTTGAGGTCTAGCATAAAAATGTGTAAATTTGTGTAACTGTAATAGGAATGTGCTCCGGTGATTAGATCTTTTTAAACAGACTCAGAGATTGCTTTATTTATTTTGCCAAATCTTGATCTGTCCTTAAGGCAGTTCAGCATCCAACAGAGCCGCCTTACTACAGGCTACAATAATAAGCTGTATACGAAACAGTGGAGCAAGCTTCAAGGTTCACTCTGAATTTGGACCAAAGAATAAGCTGGAAAAATAGTAACTGTAAGACAAACAAATTAAAAGTATACACTAAATAAAGTAGTAATATAAATCAACTACAAATGTTCAGAGGATTAAAAAGGGAAAAATAGATCTTGAAAGCACATTTTTCTTTTCTTTTTTTTTGATATCTAGAACATTTGTAGTTGATTTCTACTTATTTATTTTAATATGAGTTCTGCTTTTCTGTGGAAGCCTAATATCCCTGGGGTACTCAAGAGACTGGAGGTGGGATTTGTGAAGCTCCCACATATGTGCATACAATGGGAGGGGTTTGAAAATGAACTGGATGCTGGTCTGCACTGCACGCGATTTGGTTGAAATGAGACAGAGCTTCACACCACAATGCCAGACAAAGAAGTCTTTGAGTTCTGAAAAAGAAGCCAGGGAGTAGTGATTGAGTCAAAGAGGGTGTCTGTTTTTGAGAAGTGCTTTGTTTGTATAAAAAAAATAGAGAAAAAGATTTCACACCTATTTGAAGTTGCAGTGGATATTCCATTGCCAGACAGACTGCAGTTTTGCAAAAGGATTTTTGATTAACTTTTTGAAGCAGTCACTGTAAGCTACATATGTTTATAGCTAACAATGTTGAAGGGTGGATACTGTAAAGAAGAAAGATTGGTCCAAATTTAACTCTAGTTTACACCTGAGGATACACCACTAATAACAGTCATGTTGTATGGGATATGAGAGTCCAATCCAGTTCTCACTGATGTCAACGGAAAGACTCCCTTCCCATTCCCTTCAGTGAGAGCCAGATCAGTCCTTAAATCACGACAGAATCTGACTTAGGCCATGTCTCCACTAGTGAAAAAATCAAGGTTGTGGTGATTGATCTTCTGGCATTCAATTTAGTGGGTCTAGTAAAGAACCGTTAAATCAAAGCCATTGTCGCCATTATTCCTTGATTTGCAAGGCGTAAGGGAAGACGATGGGAGTGTTTACTCTCATTGACCTCCCGCTGTGAAGCTGGCACGAAAGATCAAATTAAGGTACATCGACTCCAGCTATGCAATTAATGTGGCTGGAGTTGCGTATCTTAATCTGAACTTCTGGGTAAGTATAGATGTGGCCTATTGTCAGCAGACAAGAGATGGCAATTCATCTTGATATAATAAATAATAGCACTGCACTTAAGAATTACCCTCTGTGTTTCTATAACAGTTTCCCTTTTTGACAGCAGAGATTTCATTACATTAATTAGTCCTCTTCTTCTGAAATAGATTATTGGGGTTTATTTAAGAACTGTGTAAACCAAAGCACAGAAAGGTTGCTACCTGTCTTTATCAAGGAGGCACAATTAGTGAATGGCACAACTGAGAATTCAGGATCCAATTCTAATAGAGATGTAGCCGTGTTAGTCTGGTCTTGCTGAAACAAAAGACAGGACTATGGAGCACTTTAAAGACTAACAAGATGGTTTATTAGGTGATGAGCTTTTGTGGGCCAGACCCACTTCCTCAGATCAAATTGTGGAAGAAAATTGGCATGACCATATGTACCAAAGGGATACAATCAAAAAAAGTGAACACATATACAATTGACAAATCAGATTTTAGAAAAGAGGGAGGGTGAGGGGGGGAATGTTAGTGTCTATGAGATAATGATATTAGGGGTGATAATTGGGGAAGCTATCTTTGTAATGGGTAAGATAATTAGCATCTTTGTTAAGGCCCATTCGTAAAGTGTCAAATTTAAGCATGAATGACAGTTCTGAGGCTTCCCTTTGTAGTCTTGTGTTAAAGTCTCTTTGAAGCAGGATGCATGTAGTAAGGTCATTGAGACAATGCCCAGTCTGGTTGAAATGGCAAGAAACTGTTTTTGTTTTGTGAAACTGTCTGATGTCTGTTTTGTGTGCATTGATTCTTTGGCAAAGTGTCTGAGAAGTTTGTCCAATATACATAGCAGATGGACACTGTTGGCACATGATGGCATAAATTATATTTCTGGATGAACAGGAATATGTTCATGACATGGTTAGGTCCAATGATGGTGTCAGTAGAGTAAATATGTGGACAAAGCTGGCAACGGGGTTTGTTGCAAGCGAAAGTTCCAGGATTGGTATTAATGTGGTATGTCCTGTGGTTGTTGGTAAAAATCATCCTGAGATTAGGTGGTTGTCTATAGGAGACTATGGGTCTGTCTCCCAGAGCCCCTCGGAGTGTAGTATCCTGTTCCAGTATAGGTTGTAGTTTATTGATAATGCGTTGGATGGGTTTAAGTTGGGGGCTATAGGTGATGACAAGTGGTGTTCTATTGTTGGTTATCTTGGGTCTGTCTTGAAGTAGATGGTTTCTGGGTATTCGTCTGGCTCTTTCAATAGATACAACCGCATCTGCTCTAATCCCACTGACAGAGACCAGATGCATCTGATGAAGTGGGTCTTTGCCCACGAAAGCTTATGCTCCAATAAATCTGTTAGTCTATAAGGTGCCACAGGACTTCTCGTTGTGTCCTGCTACAAAGTATCTTAGGCTGGGGGAGTTGGCAGGAAATCCCAGAATAGTGGGTCTTGGAATGTTCCAAGGAGATGCCGAGCTATTTTTCAGGCTCTCTGCAGACTCAGGTAGACATCAGTACATCACTTCTGTTCGGGTCCCACTCTCAATCTTATCTCAGCAACTATGAAGTCTAGAAACTTACTTTAAAAAAATGAAAGCTGGTACTCTGACCTAAATCATGACTCCAAAATCTGGGGCCCTAGACATGGGTACATCATGACTATGTCTTACATTAGTCTTCAGTATGTAGCCCAGGGGTTAGTTCCACTAGTCTTACGGTCCCTTTATATCACTGCAGAGATAACAGATAACAGGGATCCAGATAACATTGCTCCAATCAAAAGATAACACAGCTTGTAAAAGCTATCCTAGATCTACAGGATTCATTAAGCAAAGTGGAAATCAGGCAGAGCAGTATTCAGTTTCCTTTATTCAAGAAAACAGATTTTAATAATTGCACTGCTAACAATGAATCTTTCTACTGAGTATTTCTGAGGAAAAGCAAGTCTGCAGAGCTGGAAGGCAAACAAGCCAGGATAAGTGATGTCCTGAGGGCACTTCATGATTTTTTCCCCTTTTAACCTCATTTTTGAAACTGGATTGCAAATGCATGTCTAATATGCCTATCATCCTTGGGATGAGTATTATTAGCTACCACTACACAAAACTCATAGGCAATATTTGGCAATCTGCTTTATCTATCAGATACACACCAGCAAGGAATGAATTCTTGCGCCAGCTACTTGCTTCATAAACCCCAACAACAAAAGGTTGTTGTTCAGTTTGGAGTGCAAGTTGCGTGACTTTGATCAAAACTGCCCGTGTGTTGAGAGATTGCTGAAGTGTGCTCAAAGACATGTTGGCACGTCAAGCTGCTAAATGAGAAATGTGTTTTATTGCCATGCTGTAGGGGAGCCTCAGAGAAGAGCAGTCAATCTCAATTTATGTGAAAAGAGTCTGGCCCTTTGAGCACTGCAAAGGATTTGCTTCTGCCATCAAAGTGCTCCCCAGCTGGATGTGGTTAATAAATAATGGTCTGGTTTTACTTACTATACTGGGCCCAGAACATTCACTTTTTTATGGATATGGAGACAAAGCAGAAAACAGGAAGAGCTGAGTTACCAATCTGGGATATTACAAGTCATTTAATAAAATCTGATGATAATAAAGTAAATGTTGTGATCATCGAGAAAAGGTTACGGTTTGATAGCTGCTGTGTATAGCGTAGGGGCCCCTGGGTTTAAAATAATGAAAATGTTCTTCAGAGTTTGGATGGGGCTCAGCAAATGCCCAAATTGACACTTCCAGCCTATCCTCATAATTTGTTTCACATTTCTTTTTGCTATAAAGTATTTCTTAGAATGATGAAGTGATCTGTTAATGCTTTTCTCATGAACCAATCAAAATAATCAATTACACTTTTTATTGCATTGTGTTTTATTTAGTTGCAGGCTAAGTATTGCAGTATATCACATCATTTCCCTTAATTGTAGTAAAAATAAACCAGAAAAATTGAAGCTTGGCAATTTACATTACTCCACTCAATTAAACATCTTTGCCTATTCATTACAGTAAAAATCACACTCAATTAAATATTTTTGTTTTATGGCTGTATTTTTTTTAGAACAAGAAAACCTATGTTCATTAGGGCTGGGACTTTCAAAAGTACCCATTAGAGTTAGGTGCCCAAATATCTTGAATTTCAGTCATATTTAGGTGTTTAATTCCCTTAGGCTCAGTTGAAAATACTACTTGGATGAATATATTCATGAAACCAGTGCTGCCACAATGACACTGGGGACCGACTGGCTAGGCAGCAGTTAGGCAGAAAAGGACATGGGGATTACAATGAATGAAAAGCTGAATATGAGTCAACAGTATGCCCTGGTAGCCAAGAAGGCTAATGATATATCAGGGTGCATTAGGAAGAGCATTTCCAGCAGATCTAGAGAAATTATTATTCCCCTTTATTTGGCATTGGTGAGGCCACATCTGGAGTATTGCGTCCAATTCTGGGTCCCTCATTACAGAAAGGATGTGGATACATTGGAGATGGTAGAAGAGGGCAATTAAAATGATTAGGGGGCTGGAGCACATAACCTATGAGGAGAAACTGAGGGATTTGGCTTTGTTTAGTTTGAAGAAGAAAAGAGTGAGAGGTGATTTTATAGCAGCCTTTAGGGAGGTTCCAAAGAGGATGGAGAGAGGCTGTTCTCAGTAGTGACAGATGACAGAATGAGGAGCAATGGTCTCAAGTTGCATTATGGGAGGTCTAGGTTGGATATTAGGAAAAACCATTTCACTAGGAGAGAGGTGACGTACTGGAATGGGTTATCTGGGGAGATGGTGGAATCTTCATCCCTAGAGGTTTTTAAATCCTGGCTTGACTAAGCCTTGGCTGGGATGATTTTGTTAAGGATGGTCCTGCTTTGGCAGGGGACTGGGCTTGATGGCCCCCTTCCAGCCCTATGATTCTATGACTGTGATTCATTCTGGTAGAAATGAAAGGGGAACTTGACCCAGTGTCTATAAGCACTTCACAACCGTGACTCTGCCAAGTGTTTAGCAAATAATTACACAAATGTGCTTTCAAGAATTTAGAATGTAGAACAACTCTGAACTTACCCTATGTTTTCCAAGGTGGTGTTCTGAAACCATACTTTTTCCACCCAGAGTTTTATGACTATCTTCTTGTGGTACCATCTTTCCTGTGCCTGTATACAGTGTGCTTAAGAATTATACTGAAAGCATGATTATACATCCCATAAGAAAAATCATCCATGTGAATTTGCTAATTCTGATTAGAAAACAGGGATTTTAAGGAAATGAGATATCCCAGATAATTATAGGCCAATTGGCATGATTCTTGGCAAAGTAGTGGAAGGCTAGCAGGGGAGGCAATCTGTAAAGATCTAAAGGAAGGACTATAATTAGTGTCAGTCAACATGGTTTTTACAAAAAAAAGTGGGTCTTGTCAAAATATATATTTAAGTAATGAGATTGCCAGTTTTGGTGGTGCCTGTGGATGGGGCAGTGTGCAGAGCTGCCTGACTGCACCTCCCCATAGGAGAGTGAGGGAGGACATGTCACTGCTTCTGGGAGCTGCTTGAGGTAAGTACGGCCCAGAACCTGTACTCCTGCCTTCCTCCCGGGCCCCAGCCTCTGCCCCATTCCTGATCCCCCTCCTGTCCTCTGAACTCTCCAGTCCCAGCCCAGAGCACCCTCCTGCACTGCAAATCACTTTTCCTGGCTCCACATCAAAGCCTGCACCCCCCAGCCCTCCTGCACTCTAACCCCCTGCTTAAACCCAAAGCCCCCTTTCGAACCCTGAAGCACACATTTCTGGTCCCACAGTGGCACTCACATCCCCAAGCCCAAAGCCCCAATCTCCTCCAACACCCTGCCTCAGCCCAAAGCCCCCTCCCAGACTTCGAACTTCTTGGCTCCACCCCCAGCCTGAAGCTCCCTCCTGGATACCAAATCTCTCATCTCTGACCCCACCCAGGGCTCACACCCCCAGCCAGAGCCCTCACACCCCAACTTACTCCCTCAACCTGGACCCCCATCCCACACTCTGATGCCCTCATTTCTGGCCCCACTGCAGAGCCCAGCACCCTCAGCTGGAGACCTCACCACCTCCTGCACACCAGCTCCCTGAGAAAGCTCAGTGAAAATAACTGAATGAGGGTGGGGAAAGCAAGTGACAAAGGAAGGTGGGATGGAGCGAATGGGGGAAAAGCCTCGTAGAAAGGGCAGGCAGGGGTGAGGCTAAGGTCTTTGGCGACCCTTAGGGAGAGTCTCCAGCACTTTCCAGATTTGCTTTCTTTCTGGACTACAGGCTTGATGCAGAGATTATTGGGCAAGAGTGTGTGGCCTATGTTCTGCAGGAAGTCAGACTATATTGTCATATTGGTCTCTTCTGGCCTAAAAATTCTATGGAAGTTAGGCACCTTCTAAAGGACTTTACTAAATTGGGCCCTAGCCCTACTTGCCTCTTTCTTTAGGGACCAAAGGTAAGATTTCAAAAGGTATTTAGATATCTAACGATTCATATAGGTGCCAATGAGATTTTCAGTTTGCCTAGGCCCCAAACTCCTGTATGAGTTTGTGGCCTAGGCAATATGAGTGAGATACTGAGGTGCTTTTCAAAATTTTCCCAGATGCCCATTATTTTTGTCAATGCAAGAATATGTGACATGAATACATTTGAAGAGGAGATTACAACAGACTAATGGTCAGAGAGGCTCAACACCTCTCAACTACATTGCACACTATGACCTCTCAGAACTTCATAAGATAACTTGGCTAGGACTCATATCCTTCTGCTCCAAACTTCCCTTCACTGTTCTAATGTCGATGGTCATAAAATGTTGTACTGTTGATTGTATTGCCTCTCTTTCTGGAACCAGTGCCATACCCAAAGAAAAGTTTTTTTACTGCCTGAATCTCTGACTAGAATCATTTAATAAATGCAGATCTTCTTATTACAGGATTCACCACATAGTAATACACAATGTGGTGTCAACAAACTTTTATAGTTTTAGTAGCAGTATATATAAGGATTTATTACAAGTGATTAAGAAGTTCTCTTTTCATCCAGGAGAGGGCAGTAATGCATATACACACCAGCTAGTTGTACAGTTATGGGGAATTACAATTTATAGGGAATATTTGTAGACAAATAAATGCTATATAATACAGAATTTAAACAAATAGTTTCTCACATTGCCTCGTGTTATGTCATATGAAAGAGCCTATCATCATAAACTATCTGAACAAGAGAGTGTCATGAGAAACCTAATTATACATTTTCTGGTTTTTGCAGGTTTAAATCTCAAATTTAGCATGTTTACAAGAGTATCACTATATGATTTCCTATTTATGAAAGCGAGTGCAAGTAGTGTAAAGCAATTTAAAAAACTACCAGTTGATCTGGTTTTTAAATTGGTGGATTTCAATAAAAACGTGATTTATGGAGTAGAAATTAAAGCTTACATATCCTTGCTATTACTGTACATGTAAAATACACATGGATATGAGATGGTTTGCAGTAGTTTATATTTGTCTGGAAGAAAATGTTATTGTTTATTCAGTTTTGTCTGTTTGATAAACAAGGACACGTTTTCCATTATAATGGAAAAGGAATGACATTCTTCATTCTGGAAAAGAACATTTGCCTGTTCAATTCAGTAAAAATTCCTTTCCAGTTCATAAAACATATTTCTGCCATTACTAAAGGCATACCAAACTTCCTGGTTGATTTCAGTGATAGTCTTTCAAATTTTACAAAAATGTATTGGTTTCACTGAATGTTTGCCTTGGGAAATACACAAATGGAAGAAACAAACAAATAAACAAGCAGATAATGATTTCTCTTCAATTGCAAACCCCAGTTGTTCCATTCTTGTAGCATTGCCACCCTCAGTGCAGCTGCAAGTAAACAAACCCTGCCTTCAATATCCTTTGTTCTTCAGATTTTTTTACTTTGCCACAAAAATTTGACATTTAAGATCAGAACGGAAGTTTCTGTATTATTTTAATTATTTTATTTTATTTTCAGAAGAAAAGTTTAGACTATTTTTGACATTAGAAGCATGAGAAATACTAATTGAAAGTTGCTGCCATTGGATGGTATCTTAGTATGAAATGATTTGGTGATTTTATTCCAGTTCCAAGGAGATAAATGTTTACTTCAGAATAACAAAACCAAACCCTCTTAATTGGCACTGACTGGTATCTTTGTTGTCTCTGCTCATCTGAGGAAGTTGATTTAGCCCACTATATATATATATATATATATATATATATATATATACACAATATATACATGCATTGACTATTTGATTAGTCAATTATCCGATACTTAACATCCTTATTCTGCCCATTGTATGTTCAAATTGATCATAATGTCCAGGAATTAATTAATTTTTCTATATTGGAGCCAATGGAAGGTTGAAGTATAAGTATTACTATGACTGTTCAACATGCCCAATTCAAAATGTGTGCTATTAAGACTAGACACGTATTTCATTTGATTCTGTTTCTGTTAATTAATTAATATAAATCTTAGGATTAAAGTGCAGGTGTAAAAACTTTTGATTATGAATTCAGAATTCACCTTCTCTGACTAACCTGTGTTTGCTAAAAACTCACTATGTCAGGGTACATCTACGCAACAGGGCTAAAGTTGAATTAAGCTACGCAGCTTCAGCTACGTCAATTGCATATCTGAAGTTGAAATAGCTTAATTCAGCTTTTGGCACTGTCTACACAGCAGGAAGTCAAAGGAAGAACATTCTTCCTTCGACTTCTCTTACTCCTCATACAATGAGGGTTACTATGTGTCACAGTAATAAGTCCCCCACCTTGACATTATTTCAATATAAAGGCTTGTAGTGTAGATGCACACTATGTTATTTCGGAATAATGCCAGTGAATACACATTCTTACTAGAAAGTTGTTTCCTAGAATATTCACAGGAAGAAACAAAAAATGGCTGTGAAGAAGACGGAGCAAAATAAGTTATGAAATCCCAGTGATTTCTTGTGAACGTTTCGTAGCATTTACTCAGCAGTATTGAATATGCATATGGTAAACCCAAAATCACTCTGGAGGCAAAATTAAAATTAAAAAAATAAAATTAATTATTACATTTTGTTTGTCATTCCTGAAATTGGTTGTCTTCTTTGTAAAAGGCACCAGACTGAAGGCATTGGAAAATGAAGTCCTTTGTTTAAACACAGCATAGACTTAGCATATACAGTGGCAGTGTGAGAATCACTTTCCTGCCTAATTAGGATATTTTGAGAACCCCTTTTCTTGGCGAGAACATGAATTCTGTCTCCCTACTCTTTCAAGTAGTCCTGTAGCACTGACTATAGGGCACCTCTGCCTTTGCAGTGTAGCAAAAGCCCTAATTCTCTATTGCTCTGCAGTTGAGGCAGGGCTGGATTAAGGCATAGGAAAAACTGGGCATGTGCCATAGGCCCAAACAGAGCAGTGCTGCAACTCCATGCAACAGGTCACAATGCCATGCACTGAGGATTTGTTGGCCTTCTGCCCCCCGTCATGACTAGGTCAAACTGAGTGGGCAGTGTGCCGGTGAGTGCTACTAATAATCCCTGCTGATGCTGGGGGGCCTTAGAGCCTGCCTGGCCTTATCCCACTTCCCAGGGGTGAAAATAACTTAAATTTCTTACAGGTACTGTTGCAATCCCCCTCTTGGGAGGGGGGCTCAGGACAGAGGGTTGGGGTGGGTGCAGGTATGGGTGGACTCAGGGCAGGGATGTGGGGGACAGGGCTCAGGGCAGGGCATTGGGGGGACATGGGAGGGCTGGGAGTTTGGCCCACACATTGCTTGGCTGCCAGATCCTCGGGGCTGGCTGGGGCATGGTGATCATACTTGTACCAGAGGCCATGAGTAGTGCTGGTTTGGGTTGGTGTGGGTGCAGGAGGCGCATCAGGAGGAGTAGGCTGCACATGCCCAGGACAGGAACCTTGGGTGGCAGCATCTAGATCAATGGTCCTCAACCAGTAGATCGGGATCTACTGGCAGATCTTGAAGCCTCTGACATGTGATCCTGACTGGTTTGGCTGGGAGGCTATCAAGTGCATGCACTTCAGTTGTCCTTCCCCCCTTCCCCGCCCCACCCTGCTGCTCCTGGCCATAGCCGCACCCGGGAGATTCCTGATTGTTGTGCAGAGTGGGGGAGACAGAGGTAGGGGGGCATTGATGCTTGACGATGGGGTGGAGCAGGGCCTTGGAGAAGGGGTGGGGCAGGAGTATTTGGGTTTGAGGTAGATCCTGGCTTGACTTAAATTGGAAAAGTGATCTTGTGCTTAAAAAGGTTGGAGACCACTGATTTAGATCCCCAGCCCCAGCCTGCAATTCTCTTATTGGTGCATTGCCCCAGGGCACATCAACTTACTTTCACCATTGCTACTTCCATAAGCCCATGTTGCCTCAGCTCTGCCCACAGAACTTCAATGACTGTCTCAACACCTGCTACATGTATGAGGAGCTGCAGTAAGCATCTACATGAGCATCTGATCCAGAGAGGGTCATCAGACACATGGGGTTAAAAGGGCAGTGTCCCTGCAAAAGGAAACAGTCATTCCCTGACCTGGAAAGGAAGGCATTAGCTAAACAACAGCAGAAGCCTTGGTGGGAGCTGGAAGTGCTTGGGTTAATAAATCATTAGTGCAGCTGTGCTGGCCCAGGTGCGGTTATTTTAAATTCACAGATACCTTAGGAGTTTAACTGGCCACTAGAGAGGCCAAGGGATGGGTTAATGTAGCCTTGACCTTAGCTAGCCATTTATGCTAGAGCAAAGTGAGTATAAGCTTTTCGCAAATCAGAATGGCAGTGTTTTAAATCTGCTGTGCACGATTATAAATGGTTGCACAAGATTCTAGGCAATAAAAAGTTGAGTCCATTGGACTTAAGTGATGCATAGGCCTTGTGCTGTGTGTCAGCAGTGAAGTACATTTTATCCATGATTGTGGGTCTCGGATGAAAACTTCAGAGAATAGAAGCACTAGAGAGAACCAAATTCAGTTTTACTTAGAATTATAGAACATGCAGGGTTTGTTGTGTATAAATCATGCAAGACAGATGTCTACCCACGCTCCTTTTGTAAACCTCTAGTAAAGGAACTTACACAATGTCCTCAAGCAGTCTGTTCCATTGTCCTACTGTTCTTACAGTCAGGAAGTTTTTCTTGAGATTTAATCTAAATTTTCTGTGCTGTAGTTTGAACTCATTGCCTCTTGTCTTGCCCTCCGTGGCAAGAGAGAACAACTTTTCTCCATCTTTTTTATGGCAGCCTTTCAAGTATTTGAAGACCGCTATTATGTCCCCGCTTAATCTTCTCTTTTCCAAACGCAACATACCCAGTTCCTTCCGCCTCTGCTCATATGGCTTGCATTTTATCACTTTGACCATTTTTGTCACGCGTTTCTGAATCCTTTTCCATTTCTCCACATCCTTTCTATACATTAGTGACCAAAATTTAACACAGTAGTCCAGCTGAGGCCTAAACAGTGCCAAGTAGAGCAGTATTATCCCCTCCTGTGACGTAAATGCTATGCTTCTGTTAATGCAATATAAAAATTGCATTTGCTCTTTTTGCAACAGCAGTGCATTGTTGGCTTGTGCTGAGGTTGTGGTTAGGGCTGTCAAGCTGTAAAAAAAATAATCCTGATTAATTGTGTGATTAATTGCACTGTTAAACAGTAATAGAATATCAGTTATTTAAATATTTTGGATGTTTTCTGCCTTTTCAAATATTTGTATTTCAATTACAACACAATGTGAATGTACACTTTATATTAAATTTGATTGCAAATATTTTTATACTGTAACAAACAAAAGAGATTTGTTTAGTATTTTTCAATCCCCCATTACAAGTACTGTAGTGCAATCTCTTTATCATGAAAGCTGAACTTACAGATGTAGAATTATGTACAAAAAGTAACTACATTCAAAATCAAAAGCAATGTAACACTTTAAAGCCTACAAGTCCACTCAGTCCTATGTCTTGTCCACTCAAACAAGCAAATTTGTTTACATTTGCAGGAAAAATTATGCCTGCTTCTTATTTACAATGTGAAAACAAGAAAGTGAAAACATGTATTTGCGTCTCGTTGTAGCCAGAATTGCAAAATATTTACATGCCAGATGCACTAAAAATTCTTATGTCCCTTCACACTTCAACCACCTTCCAGACGACATATATCCATGCTGCTAACGGGTTCTACTCAATAGCAATCCCAAGCATTGTAGTCCAAGGCACATTCATTTTCATCATCTGTATCAGAAGGCTGATTTTTCTCAGTGGTGGTTCAGGTTTGGTAGTTTGTGCATCAGAATGTTGCTCTTTTAAAACATCTGAAAGCATGCTCCACACCTTGTCCCTCAGATTTTAGAAGCCACTTAAGATTCTTAAATGTTGGGTTAGGTGCTATAGCGATCTTTAGATATCTCATATTGATACTTTCTTTCTATTTTGTCAAATCTACAATGAAAATGTTCTTAAAATGAATAAAATGCACTGGGTCATCATCCAAGACTGCTAATGCACATAATTTATGACAGAATGTGGGTAAAACAGAGCAGGAGACATACAGTTCTGCCCCCAAGAAGTAGAGTCACAAATTTAGTTAACACATTATTCTTTTAAATGGGTATCATCAACATGGAAGCATGTCCTCTGGGATGGTGGCCAAAGCACAAAGGGCATAGGCATGTTTAGTATATCTGGCACATAAATACCTTGCAATGCCTGCTATAGAAGTGCTATGGAAATGTCTGTTCTCACTTTCAGATGACACTGTAAATAAGAATCAGGGAGCATTATTTCCTATAAATGTAAACAAACTTGTATCTCTTAGCGATTTGCTGAACAAAAAGTAGGGCTGAGTGGATTTGTAAGCTCTAAAGTTTTACACTGTTTTGTTTTTGAGTACAGTTACAGGAGGCCCCCGACTGTCAACCGCCTGAGTTACATTTTTGTACATGTGGAAAGGGCCAAAAACCTCTGACTTATGTCCTTGGCCTGCATTTACGATGGCACACGGTGCCTATTGTAAATGAGAGTTTGAGTTACGATGCCCCCGACTTGAGACGCTTCCCCCGGAACCAATCACATCGCAAGTTGGGGGCCTCCTGTATGTAACAATCTACATTTGTAAGTTATAATATCATGCTAAAGAGATTGCACTACAGTGTTTGTATGAGATATATTGAAAAATACAATTTCTTTTGTTTATCATTTTTACAGTTAAATTTTTAAAATACAAAATAAGGTGAGAACTGAATGCATTGTATTCTGTGTTGTAATTGAAAATGTAGAAAAACATCCAAAATATTTAATACATTTCAATTGGTATTCTATTGTTTAGCAGTGCAATGAAAACTACAATTAATCACAATTAAATTTTTAAACATGATTAATTTTAGAGTTAATCGTGTGACTTAATGGTGGTAAATTGATAGCCCTAGTTATGATTCACCACAACTCCCAGATCCTTCTGAGCGGTGCTGCTGCCAAGCCAGTTATATCCTAGTCCGTTTGTGTAAATTTGATTTTTCTTCCCTAAGGGTAGCACCTTACATTTGTCTTTGTTGAATTTCATTATGTTGTCTATAGGGCAATTCTCCAATTTATCAAGATCCCTCTGAATTTTAGCTCTATCCTCCAAAGTGTTGGCAACCCTCCTGGCTTTGTGTCCTCTGCAAATTTGATCAGTATGCTCCCCATTCCTACATCCAGGCCATTAGTAAAGATGTTAAACAATAACAGACCCAGAACAAATCCCTGTGAAACCTCACTCCAATCTGACATCATTCCATTAATAGCCACTCTTTGTTTGTGATTGTTTAGCCAATTATGTATCCAACTATGGTAGTTCCTCTGGGCCACCTCTGCTCCAGTTTATCTATCAGAATGTCACATGGGACTGTGTCAAAACCAAGCCTTGCTGAAGTCCAGGTATATTATGTCTACCACATTCCCCATATCTACCAAGCCAGTTTTCCTGTCAAAGAAGGAAATCAAGCTGGTTTGGCATGATTTGTTCTTAGTAAATCCATCCTGGCTGCCTATGATCAATCCTCTAGGATCCCCTTCATCCTCTAGGTTGGAAACTGAATGTTGACTTTAGATACTGATATGTTCTATACTGATATGTTCCACAGATTACCATTTGGCTCAAAAATGAACACAGTCCCAAGGTTGGAAAACCCTGCAGGTCAGAACTTGAGTGTCAATAGTTAGAGAGAGTGGACTATCATATGGCACAGCTCCGGTCACCACCATACCATGAAAAATAAACAACTAGCACTGCTCTCCAGTACATTCTGGGTAAAATCCTGTGGTCACTGAAGTCTAGGGGAGTTGTGCGTTTGAGTTCAGGGGAGCCAAGATTTCACCTTCTTTGAGTGCCAAATCCAAAGATGGAGACTTGATGAACAATGTTCACATTTCATTATCATCAGCACAAATTCTAAGTGATGCCCTTATACTGTTTTGCCCCCCAGTGAATCGTTCCATTCCGCGGTTTATCTCATCCTGAATTTCCAACATTCCACTGAATATTTTCAGTTATTTATAATCCACTCTGTCATTTACCAGCAAGGAATTTCTTTTGTGGCTACAATTAAACACAAAAGGTATAAACAATATATGCAGGATCCATGAGAAATTTTGAAGGGGATATTTTTCTTTTGTTTCTAAGCCATCTGATAATCATTCAAGTGAAGGAGCCCACCCAATGTGAGGACAGCCAAACTTCTATCTGGTAGAATTGCTCGTACAGCCGCTCTAGAGTCTAACATTCCCACTGCAGGTGGAAGAGATACAGTTCAATTAGACTGGTTGTGTGAGCCTTCGTCATACAGGGAACTGCCAGATTTTTCAAACTGTACCCAAAAAACCTCCTGAAAAAACCTGATACCTTCCCCTCCACCCCATTATATAATCTGTCCTATAATGATGTAAATATGGAAGAGGATAAATTAAGAAGAGCAATTGCTTTTTTTCTGAATATGTTCTTTTATTCAAAGCAAACTGTCAGCACTAATTGTAGAAATACTTTCTGAGGTTTAGAGACATAAGGACTCTATGAGGAACTCAGTTGTTTCAGGGATCTCACAGTGGGATCCTGGGCTTTCCAGAGTTCAAAGGTACTTATTCCACTGCCCTGGATTTCAGTAAGGAATTTTTACCATTGAACGGCTACTGGTGACACTAAACATTTCATTCTTTCTGGTGGTTCCTAAAGAATAAATTACCCATAACACAAATTCATATGTTCTTGCTGAGCTTCCCCTATGGGCATTAATTGTCATCTGTGTCGCAAGTCAGGCCAGGAATGAATAAACATAAACATATGTTAAGTCTCTCACCCCTCGTGGTAATTCCTCCAGGCAAAGTCACATTATGCAGTGTTTGGAGAAGCGCATGCAGCTGTTGTCCCCCGCAAACCTACTCTGTGGAGAGAGAGAAAACTGGAGTAGACTAGATCTGATTTATTATTTTTAATGTATTTATTTATTCATTCCCCAGGACTTGTCAGTAACTTTCACCGAAACTAATTTCATACCCACAATAACAATCACTACTGTGAAAAATACAGTAACATATGTACTGTAAGCTTCTTACACTGTCGTAAGGCAAAAGCACTGACTTAGGTTATCACCGACATTGGTTGGTTTTGAATGAGTGCCCTATGGCTCACAAACCATATCATCCTAATACCAATCCCCTAAACCATCCAGACTGCTTTATTTATGATTTTAATATGTGCATCAGTGAAGACTTCCAAGGAAAGAGTTATTGAGCGTCATATCCTGTTGTGCAGAAGAAATGTGTGCAAACTAGTTGCATGTAACAATGGCTTAGAAAATTTTTAATTGTTTTGGTGCATTACACAAAGGTGGCATAATATTAGGAAGATAAACAAAACAGTGTATAGATATGGACATGGTTATAGATGTAGATATAACCATCTCTGGAGTGGAGTATGCCAGACTTTTTGCATCAGCAGCACTAAGCAATAGTTTTTAGGAGAATATATGAAGGATAACGTCTTCAATTGAAACGACAAGGGCAATTTAGTTAAACAGAACGTAACAAACTGTGTTAGAAGATTTTGATTGGGAGTTAACTTCCCTGCTCTTTCCAAAAGACTTCAGAATAGCCAGCAAACTATTATTCATGTCTGAAAAAAGAGTAATAATTATTAGCTATTTGTTCTTATCCCAGTTTGAAAGTGTCAGTTATCCAATCAGGATGCAGAAACAATGCCATATGACTCACATACCAGAGACAGTAAACAGAAAGTAGCTAAAGTGACTTGTCACTAACAATCCACAGGCTGAGAATTTTTGACTGATGTGTTTTGCCAATACTTATGAGAATTGATTACACATTGAAGACATCGGGCTAGGCTTTATTCACCACAACAACAGCAATACAAAAGGATTGAATTGTACAATTTTTTTTGCATGAACCACCTACTGGCTCAAAGGGTAAAATTCTCCGTTATGTAGAGGGATAGCTCAAAGTGTATGCCCTACATAAACCTTTTCCTGAATTTCATAAATTGTGTTCTAAATCAGTGGTTCTCAAGCCTGGGTCAGGTGGGGCCCCTTGGAGGGCTGCAAGCAGGTTTCAGGGCAGCCTCCAGGCAGACAGATTCACTGAGGCCCAAGGCAGAAAGCTGAAGCCTCAATGCATGGGGCTGAAGCCCAGGGCTCTGAGTCCCATCACCAGAATCTGAAGCTGAAGCCATAGTAATGTAGCTTCCCAGGCCCTGTGGCATGTGGCCCTGGGCTGGTGTTACCCTCTAACACCAGCCCTGACTGTTATATACAGAAAACCAGTTACTGTGGCACAGGTAGCTACAGAGATTTTATCACATGTTGGGGGTGAGAGGAATCAAGGAAAAAGGTTAAGAACCCCTGTTGTAAATGTCTTATAGTGGTGGCTTTAATAATGGTGTTACTTAGTCTATAGGACCCAGAGTTCATTACAGAAATGAGGGTCTATTTTGAGAAAGACAAATAAAATACTGTGGGGTGTTAGTAGCACTTTTCCTTAAAGAGACATTAAAAAAGTAATAAAATCCATGAGTACAACATACCACAGGCAAATTTGCTCTTTTGAATGTTTACACATTAGAAGCAAAGCAGCTTACAACATTTTCCCTTTCTTTGCTACAAATGAGCATTACAGTATTTGAAACCATATGCTATAAAGGTAGGAATGGAATTAGAAACTTTGACAGGTTGGCAATTCTGGCTTCAGCTTTGGAGGAAGACTTTAAATAGATATGGAGCAAGGGGAGGGGAAAAAGTAATTTTAGAAATACTGTATATTTAAGCTTCAGTTAAAACTCTCGGCAAGTCCAAAAGGATGTTTGGAGTTAGGTTTTAAAAACAGTGGGATTTAGTGCAACAGGTTTGGCAAACAAATCAGTGCAGTTCATACAGCTGATGAATTGATGTAAACCCGGCTGACTAACATGTACCATGTGTTTTCTTTGGCAACAAATGTGGAAAAATCATTTGGAGAAAAATTGTATTATTCAACAGATCAACAGATTTCTTTTTTGTTTTGTGTGTTTTTCCCTCTCTTTAATCGAAATCACAAAGGTAGGGTTCACAGAACCATTCCCCTGATTAGTACCATATTCCTCCTGTTACAGAAAGTAAAGATTGCAGCATATGATTTTCATGCTTTCTTCTGTCTGATAAGAGTATCATTCAGCAACTAAAATCAAATACACACAAGAATCAAATAGACACAAGACTGTACATAGACACACAAAGCTGGAAGATTTCTGACCATCAGTTTCCCAGCTGTTTTTACATTTGAAAGTTGGATGCTAGTAATACTGAGCTTTAAACAATCTAATTATCAAAATCCCTAATGCACTCAAATGCATTTGTTTTAAAGCCAGTTTATTAAATAATAAGATGGAGTGCCTTCCATTAAATTATGAACAAACTTTTACAATCATTTGTAGCAGAGAGTGAAGGTAATGCCAGAAGAGTTGTGTATTTTTCTTTTAAGTTCTTTGGAGTACAGATATTGCTGTGCACAGCCATGAAAGCTTGGCCTCTCTTCTCTGGAAGAATGAGAAGAAAAAAATTAAACCTAGGCTAACAGACATTTGCAAGGTTACCTTGTCATTTTATGCCTAGGAAACTACTTTGAACACTAAAAATCCAGGCATCCACGTGCTTACCTAAACAGCTTTCTTGATACACTTCCTAGAGGTTATCAGAACTTTACTCCAATTTTACAGAGTTGCAAATTGTATCTCAAATCACCACTGTCAGCTTAGAGTGAGGAAGTGCAGAATGGCAAAAAAAGACAAGGGCCTCCAATTTTTATCTTCCTTCTTACTACTTTCTTTCCCCCTCTCTGTCTCCCTCTGGATCCCTGAGTTTTTCCTTTTAGATTTAAAATCTCATCTTTTTCTCTGTTTTCTATTCTCCATAAATCTTACCTATAATTCTCTTTCTCACCCTAAATGAATCGAGAGTGAGTGAAAGGTATCAAATCAAGAGTCCTTTAAATCTAAGTTCTCTGTTTATCTGCAGATCTGGTGTGGCAGCAGTATGGGTATGTCTGTAATGCAACGCTATTTCAGGATACCAGAGTATTCCAAAATAGCTATCCCTTATCTTCACAGAAAGCCCATTACTTTGGGTTTGCTATTTCAACATCCCCGTAAACCTCATTCTACGAGGAATAAGGGACATTTCAGAATAGTGCTTTATTTCGAAATTTGGCACTGTGTAGACAGCACCAATGATGAAATAAGCAATTTCAAAATAGCATTGAAATAAGATACGCAATTTGCGTAGCTCAAATTGCATATCTTATTTCGAGTTACAAAGTGCAGTGTAGACAAAACCTATGAGTCTTCTTGACACTGCCTCAATCCTTTTCTGAGATCCCTGTGTCTAGACCCTTCTGTTACAGAGGCCTTTTGGCAAAGGGCTACCTGTTTTTTGCAAGCAACTCTTGTCTCAGACCTGACAAACTCGCTTCACCAAACACATACCTTACAGGGTATTTATCCATAAAGGGAAAATGTAAGATATCCACGGCAGAAAGCTGAAGCCAAAGCCCAAGCAACCTAACTTTGCAGGGCCCCTGGTGACATGGAGCCCTAGGCAATTGCCCTGCCTGTTATTTCTGTGACTTTTAATCTACTGGATATGCAAAAAAGCGCATGTGAGCCTTGGAGTTTTTATAGCATGTTTGGGATGGCCTCAGAAAGAAAAAAACACTGAGAACCCCTGAACCACTATATGGGATACATGCAGCCATTATTTCTTGAAGTTATATGAATTTCTACCGCCTGTATTATGCAGGAGGTCAGATTATATGACCACAGTGACCTTTTCTGTTCATAAAATCTGTGAACTGTCATATCTTTTGGAACCCAGGCTGACTTTCTTATGCTGACAGGCTTCATTTCTGGATCCAGAATTTTTATTTATAATTTTTTTTTAAAGTAATTTGCCCTTCCAAGTATATAGCATTTCAGATCACATCACTCAAATATTTTGGGGGGAAATATACCACACATCCTCCTAAAATTAGCTACCCAGATCCTCTGGTAGTATAAATTGTCATAACTCCATTGACTATGACAATTTACCTGAGCAGAAAATCTATCCAAGTGCTTTTTAGCCCTGTAACTTGCTGAAAACTGATCCAGAGCAAAGTGGTCAGACACACAAGTCTTTGCTGAGCCTTTTAAATGTTTGTTTTTATACTGCATTCATTCCTGCTCTTCATTCCTCCAGGGTATAAATTGATGCCAGTTATGGTGGTATCTATGAGGACACAGCCTGAGACTACCAATTCATTTCTTGTTAGCTGCTAAATAAACTGCAGATGGTAATGACTTTCAGTCACTAGTAATCATCGGCACTGAACGTGAAGCAGAGATACAGAAGTGACTGGTCAGAGATGATTCCAGGTCATTAATGACTAAAACTCCTCTGGACGTTGGAATGGCTCCTTGAGACCTCTGACTATTCCAGTGAATGTCTGAGAAATTTGTTCCCAAAGGCTGCATTAAGTCAGATATGTAACATCATTGTAACAGTTTTGCCTAATTTAATTTCCTTTTGTTTTATTTAATTTCCCCACTCTTAATGTAATTTTTGATATTTTTAATAGCCCACAACAAGTAAAAATGGAAACAAATTAGCAAGGATGGACAAAAAGTAGTAAAATCCAACTTCCATCTAGGTCATTTTGATTACATGAGTTGTGAATGGAATCCCTGTTGGTACAACTGAGAACTGGCAAATGTGTCATCTTTGTGTGTTTGCACCTAGGTAACTATATATACATAACACGTGTGGCCAATTCACCATTGCCCTACACCATTTACACTAGTACAAAGTAAGGGCAAAGGGAATGTAAAAAAATGTCACTATTCTGCTTTGGTATTATTTGACTCCTTCTTTGCAGTGGTGTGAGTGATTACACAATATATAGGGTAATGGTGACTCAGGCCCTGTATATATCAATATTTGTACGCACATATACATACAATCTTTATTAATGTTTCATTATAGCAATTTGTATCCATCGAGGGTGAGGAATGGGGAACTGAAGAAAAGTCAAGAGCAGAACCAAAGATGATGAAATAAGATCTGAGATACTGATGTATGACAAAAGGCTTACTTGAAAAAGTGGGTGACAGTGTGGTGGTGAGTAGCATGACTCTGTGAGCAGGAAAAAGCAATTACAGCAGCTCAAAGAACATTCTGAATAATGGAAAGAAGTTTGCTTAGTACAGCTATCTTAAAGATTAATGATGATGCTAACATAAAAGATACCAGATGCCCGAAACAAACATAAAAGTTAATGACTCTGTGATGATTTACAGCAGTTAAAGATCTGACCCAACATATTAACACCCACAAGTAGTCATTTTGTTTTAATGCTCTTGGGAGCTATTTGATTCAAGTGCCCTACAACATCAGCACTTTTGTGCATTTTTTCAGTCTGCACTTCCAGGTGCTAGAGTTGTCTTACTGCTCATCCTTTATCATATTGCTTGAAGCTCTTAGGGACTTGAAAAGTTATACTCTGTGGTACAATCTCATTGACCAATCTTGGAATGGGACAGTGTTTTCTCTTAGCTCTGTGGCTTAAATATCCTTTGACACTTAGTGGTGTCAGAGTGACTAAGTTCATGATCAGGGGAGCCAACAGCCCTTGCGGTGGCCGGCAGCCCCAAGAATTTTAGAATCGGCAGGCCCTGGGGCAAATGCCCATTTGCCCTCCCTTCCACTCCATCAGCAGGACTGTCCATAATGGCCTGATTTGCATGTGCGTAAAGTGTCCTTAAGAGGCTCTTTGAGAAGGCAGAGCTTCACATTGGAGGCTGTCAGAGAAAATAATAATTTCTACATTTCACAAACAATATTTAATAAGCCAAAAAGAAGAGAGCAGAATAAGCAAGAAATAAAAATAAATATTCAGACATCACATTGCCAAAACCAGCCTTTGCAATTGTTTGTGGATTGGAAAGCTTAGTGCTGGTGACAAAGAAAGATAAGCTCAATAAAACTCACTAACATTCAATTATAGGAAACCTCTTTCTCCAGAACTGACAGGTTGGCTGTGATGGAGACAGAGAAATCTCTTGGTCATTTTTATTCTTTGAATTTTCCTCTCATGTTCCCATCTCTCCCTCAGACAACAGATATTAGGGTGGCCACTCACGCTTCTCCAGAATACCAGGAATTTCAAGCCTTCCTGGAACGGTGTGGGCATTACCTATAGTATTACCCCACCTGCTCCAGCATCGTTGGGGTGTGTATGACATACGCCCGCAGGACGCCATTTTGAAGAACATACCACATTCTCCCTGGTGCATGTGAGTTCATACCAGCAGGGGCAGAGTGGCGCACTCTTCAAAATGGCATCCTTGGCCTGACAAAACCACATATGTTCTTATGCTAGTACTAGCAGCAGGGCTGACAGCCTCCTTGGGCCCCTGGGCAAGGTGTGTGTGGAGGGGAGCAGTTCTGTGCTTCTGGAAAGGCCAGGGCCTTGGGGGGAAACGTGGGGCTGCAGGAAGTGAGATCTTAGTGCTGCCTGCAGTATGCTGTGCTCCCCACCCGGCAGTCCTCACAGCTGCCTGGAGCACACTCCACAAAGGGCCTGGAGCTTTGGCCACTGCAGCTGCTGTGGTAGCAATGGGAGCCAGAGTCCCAGGCCCTTTTGAATCACCAGGTCCCAGGGCCACTGTCCCCTTTGCCTTCCCTGGTTGGCAGGCCTGAGTACTGGATGGGAGACAAGCCTTAAAAAACAGGACTGTCTGTCTTAAAACCCGGTAAAAAGCCTGCCTGAGTGAGAGCAAAATTGTGTGGATCTTATTTTGGAGGAGGTCTGTGCAGGTCAGACTACATGACCACAATAATCTCTTCTGGCCTATGAAACTGTAAAACAAAACAATAGCTCAGCTCCTACTTCATCCTCTTGATTTTTACTCTTGAACTTTTTTCAGATGTGCCATCATGGTTGATTTAATGAATATTGTGCTGTTTAGGCTAAGCAAGCTTATAAATGGGAATCGCTACCTGATTTCCTTATGTGTGTGGGAGCTCCCCAAGATGCCCTACAGTGTGGGAACTGAAAACTTATGAGCCTGTCCAATCATCAAGGGAAGTGTTATCCTTTGTTTGCAATTCATATCCTGTCCTCAGTGTTGAATCACTGATTCCGGCTAAGCAAATTCAAAATCTTTTCAGAACCCCACTTCCTTGTTCAGAGCCATGTGTGGAAGTATTATTAAAGACCATCACAGCACTTGAGTCAAGAAAGCCACACAGAGTTCTGTATCAGAGTCCAGCTTTTTTCCTTGGGAGATAGTAAATCTAATTAATTAATTAAAATCCTTTCACTCTCTGAAGTAACTGTGTTCAAATCAGAGAGAGAGAAAGAGAAAATATTAAACTGAAGAAAAAATCGACAAGGATAAATTTCAGTGCCACAGTGTTCAAGAACCTGTCTTCTAATGGAGTAGAAAGATGACAAATTGGACTGAACTCTTCACAATATAGCTAACTCAGCAATTAAAAAGGATTTTGAGTATTGCCTGGGCTCCTCATGCTTATCTCCCTTCTGCCCAGTGGCGACAGAAATAATTGATAGCAGTTGGAGGGGAAAAGAAAATTCTTTGACATTCAACAGTTTATTAACATTCTTAAAATAGGCCCTAGGAATTCAGTTTAGTTGGCTGCACAAATAAGTTTAGACGTATGAGATGAAAGTATAAGAAACTATGAAGAAAGCTTTTGTGTGCACGTGCCTGGGGGTAATTAGTTCCTCCTGCTGAAAACCAAGGGGGGAGTCTGCGAAGCCTAATGAGGCAGAAGCAGAAAAGACTAGTGTTAATAAGCTCATCCTGGACAGTTAGGGCCAAGTTGTTTTTTAACACAGCAGCCCAGAGTAAGGGGCATGGCCAAATTGCATCACTTCAGGGCCACAGGCGATATTATGCCTCCCCTCTTAGAAGCACGAGTTCTAATAGCATGTCTCCCTGTGTAGAGATATGTAACATAAAATGCTCCTCGGGTATTAGCCCAGTTTCTTAGGTTGATACACAGATAGGGCAGGCTGTGTACCTGATCCTGCCCTCCCAACATGGAGTGCAACAATTGCTACTGTGAGCAGCTCCTGTGCAGCTACTCAAGAGGTTAAGGAGTCTCTTTGTTTGGCTGTGCTCAGGGGCTGTTCACACTTTGTAAATCCATGGCTGTCAGTGGAATGTGTGGCAATTTGACCATGTGTAATAATTCTTTATGTTTGGAAGCACTTTTCAACTAATGGCCTAGATTTTCAATGGGCTTAAATCAGCAAGGGTTTGTTGATGTTATTAGGGTTCCAGCGCCAGCTGGGGATCTGGCCCAGTATTTTTACATTATGCATTCTTTTATTTCAAAGTGTTAGCATATTGTGTGGCAATCAGCTCTGGTATCAGTTTGCCCTCTCCTATTGGTTACCATTTATCCGGTGTTCCAGCTGCATGTTATTGTCTGAATTATGTGCTGTAGATAACTGGAGAGAATTTTAGTTAGAGATGAGAATGTACAGCACAGAAGTTTGTATCATGGCTGCAGTGCAATTGAGAAGTGTTAGAGACCATGCATTGCCATCTGTTTCTATTTTATTAACTCAAACTCATCACCATTTGATCAACAAACAAGCTTGAGTAGCTCGAAAGAAACAACAACACAACAACAAAATAATTTGACTTTTTTCAAGCAAGCCTTTGTGATTTATAGTGAAGTGATATGATTGCCAAAAAAGCTGTATTAAAGAGTCATTATGACTTGGCCCTAATCAGCCTTGTGGGCTTGGATCTTACCCTAGAAATTCAGGAAATTTGTTATTATAATGTTTGTTCTATAATCACCACTTGGTTTTTAAGATGAAAGACCTATGTGCTTGCTGGATAATGAGTACCTCCAAATTAGATCTTAAGAATGGCTGCAAAAATTGTATCTGGTCTGGCATTCCTTCATTTTTCAGTGAATTCATGAAGTGTCAATTTTCTCTGCCACCGCTTCCTACTAAGTCATGGAATTTAGCAAGTAGGGCTATTTTCTTGATTCTTTAGCACATAAAGAGATGAAGAAATGGAATACCAGACTGCTTATATGTCATAAAATACTTCAAAATTCTTGGCTGACAACAAAAAATTGAGGTCAGATCCTTATACCAGTCTGATGACCGCCTAGTGTAGGTTTCCCTAATACCTAATCAGACTTAATACTGTTTCTAGAACCTAAAACTTCTGACAATTTTCATTGTTCATTTATACTGCAGTAAAAGATCTGTGATATGATTGTGGCTGGAGTAGGTCAGCTAATTTAGCCTCATAGGGCTGGGGCTGTGGGGCTGTAACATTGCAGTGTAAAAACTGCAATGTGGCACTTTAAAGATTAACAGATTTATTTGGGCATAAGCTTTTATGGGCTATGTCTACACTGCAGAGTCTTTTTTGGAAAAATGGCCATTTTTCCGAAAAAACTTCACTTACGTCCACACTGCAATTGCGTTCTTTCAAAAAAAAAAAATCGAAAGAACAGAGGGTTTTTTCCGACATTGGTAAACCTCTTTCTATGAGGAAGAAGCCTTTTTCTGAAAGAGCTCTTTCGGAAAAAGACGTGTGTGGACTGGGAAGAGGGAGTTCTTTCGAAAGAAGATGAAAAAGGAAAAAGCACAGGTGCCCTGGTGGCCACTCTGTCCATAGGAATCACAGCTTAAATGCTTGATAGCGTCCATTCAGTGTGGATGCAATCTTTCGAAAAAGCAGATCGCTTTGGCAGTGTGGACACTCTCTTTTGGAAGAAGTTTTTTCAGAAGATCTCTTCCGAAAGAAGCCTGCAGTCTAGATGTAGCCATGGGCAAAACCCCACTTTGTCAGATTGCAGTGTAGATGTCCAAGATGAGGCCAGAACCCAGCTTTGAGACCGCATAAAGAGGGATGGGCTCAGAGCATGGGGTCAGGCTCAAGCCTGAATTTTTACACTGTGATTTTTAGCCACAAAGCCTGAGCCCCACAAACCTGAGTCAGATGACAGGGGCTCTGAGACTCAGTGTTTCAGGTTTTGTATTTTGTAGACATACCTTTTGTAACCAACCAAGGGCTTAACAAAAATTAGAGGCATGGTGGTCTTTAACTAGGTCAAGCAAAATTTTACTGGAAACCTCGAAATATATTTCAATAGGCACTTAAACCAAGGGATTGCTTATTGGAGGGGCCTTTTAGTATGACATGAAAAATACAAGGAAAGCAGTGAGAAGAGTTTATGTAATTCCTTCAGTGTACTAGAAAGGAATCTGAAGGTGATAATCTATTTTTGAAAAGATCCTTGCAGAGATTTATCTCTTCTTTAAGTGGAAGTGGTAATCATTACTGAAATACTTTTAGCATATTGCAGATCTTGTGAACGAAGCCGCTGATAAGTTTTATTTTATATTTGTGAATTTCTCATTAATTGCTATGCAAATTAAATTTAAAATATATATTTAAATCCCACGTTGGCCTTGTGGCCCTTGTCTAGGCAAGGGAAAAGATGCTTTTTTTTCCATTGAGTTAACCCAGTCCCTCAAGTTTGACTCAGTTGAAGCCTTCACTTGAAACTAGTGTAGAGGACACAATTTAAGTCTTTTAGAAGGTCTAGTTATAGCCTATGCATCTATCTAGGATTTAACTTGATTAGGTTAGGATGTGCTAAGAAAATTTACTTTGTGTTGATGAATTTTAGAAGGTAACTTGATTTAACATAGCACCTTTAAATCCAAATTAGCAAAGGCCTCTATAACTAGCGTTCAACTATTTAATTGCATGTGTCTAATGCTTGATATGCTACATATGTGCAAGAGAAAATGTCCATAAGGCATATGAATTCAAAGTATTCTCCTCTCCTTTGAAACCACCTTCCTGAACTGAAAATAGATTCCTATGTTTTTGTTCTGAGTATTTTGTATAATTAACCTCTGATAACCCCCTTGTCTTCAGTTCTTATGAGCCTGTTTCCCTAATATCATCATATGGATAATAATGCATGTACAGTGCTTTGAGATCCTTAGATGAAGGCTGCAGTATATGCATAAGCTATTTAATACCAATAATAATGCATCACATGGGAGCTGCACCTGGAGACAGTGATCAGGGCCTTTTCCTTAGCACCATACAAACACATAATAAAAAACAGTCCTCCTTGCCCCAGAGAGCTTACAGAGGCTAGGAAATAATAGGTGGATATAACAAATGAAATGTGTGGAGGACAATGTAAGCAATGAAACAATCTTTATGAACTTAATTAGTTCAAAAGCAACAGTTTTATATATAAATTAGGCTCACTATTTTTTACTCATATCTTTTTATCACCCATTCTTCCCCAAGTATGATTCACTATCATGTTTTCCTGTGGGAAGGGCAGATAGAGGCAAAACTAAGATTTGAGAGTGTCTGATTTCTCACACCCCATAAAAATAAAAGAAAGAAATGGAGTTTATTCGTATTGTGAGGAGAATTTAAAAACCTCTAGTATTGAAACATTCCTATTCAGCAACAAGTAATAATATTACTTTAGCTCTTTCTTCCAGAGAGATCAAATGATGAACATAGCAAAGTTGAATTTATCTTCAGCTAAGACTGGTTTTCTTTGAAAATGTTGTGATACATGAAAGGATTTGGAATTTCAAAACAGCACAGTTGTGTATGCAACCAACAAAGATGTCTTTTTTCCCTTCTCTTGTTCTTGGAATCACTTCTCCAAGAAGTGTTCAAAGAGAGGGCTTAATTTCCACATGAAAGCTACCACTTCTAACTGAGCTTTTAATATGTAGTGATTTAAAAAAAATGACTGAAGCTTTTCATACAATACACAGACAACAATTGGCCCAAGAAAATGATTTCAAAACCAGCAATTACCGCATAGTGTTGAACAATGCCATGACAACCTACTGCAAATAGGTAAATAGACATAAAATAGCTAGTAATATAGGTAAAAAGCTAATATTTTACCAACTAATGTGGTTTTTGTAATAACAGCGTTTCTGAAACATGAGCGAGAGAGAGATGATGAACTTGAAAGGGGTCAGTGTCTAGTTCCACTAAGATACTAAATAACATCTTATTTCAAACCAAGGATACATGTTAAAAAATTCATCCAAATTCTAATCCAATGGCTTTGAACTAAAGTACCCCCTGCTGCTGAACTAGTTGTATATCTTGCTGTTAATTACTGAGCGAGGTTCCAGCAATGTTTAGTTCTGAATGGTGCCAAACCACATGGCAAAGTATATGCTTTCATATTGAGGGCAGAATAGTCTCTTTCTTTCTGTCTGCCCCAGTTCATATGGATACTTCTTTATATCTTTGACTTGTGAACTGGTGGAAGAATATATGTGATTCTGTGATTATAGACTCTTTCATAATGATCAGGGGGTATCATTCAAAAGGGGTCGAAATTAAGGTTGCAAGATTCTAGCATTTCCTCGCTTTGGTGTGTTTGACTTTGCAACCTTGATAATGTTCTTTTAATACATTATGTGTGAGAATATAAAAAATATAGAACCATACAATGAGACAACAGTACTAACAGTGTACTGTAACAACTCTTTGCTCAGTATGTGTTAAATTTTAAAGGTACAAGAGAAAATAAACAATAGAAAACAATACAAAACATACAGAAGGTTTTGACTATTCTAGTTTGAGTGTTTCATGGAGTAAGTTCCCAGATGGAGAAGGTGGAGGGAACTTGGTGTATTTTAGTAGCAAAGGGGGATATTTTACCAACATGGAGCAGAGTGAAAGAAAATTTCAGTCAGGAGAAAGAAGAAGAAAGAAAGCAGTGAAGAGGGAAAAGAGTGAGGTAGCACTGAATTGATGGCTAGGTGAGCAAGATATAGGCATTGATGGAATTATAGAAAGTTTTTATGGTGAAAGTTGGGTAAAACACAGTGCAAGTTCCACCTCTATGTTCTGGAATTCCACAGTCCAGCAACATCTGTCATCCAGCATCCCCATAGGTACTCCCAGGCTGGAGCATTCACAGGGAAAAGCCAGGCAATGTGCTCAGCAACTCCTCTCCTGCCCTACCAGAGCTTCTGGAGTCCTGCAAATAGCTCATTTGTGACACTCAAGCTCAAGAAGGAAGTGGAACGAGCGAGGATGGGGGACATTTGGGAGAAGAAGAGGGGCAGTTGTCCAGCCCCACAGCTGGGGGCCAGAAGTGGGGGCCAGCAGTGGGGGCCAGGAGCAGGGCTGCACTTCTGGGGCTGCACATCTTCCTTGACTCTTCTCCTGAGCCCCCTGTCCCATCCCATCCCCTCTGCTGCTCTAAAGAAGAGTCTGGCAGCTAGAGGCAGCAGTGGATCTGTCACTGACCTCCCATGGTTTGGTCCTGAAGGTGCTGGACCAGGGAGTTACAATCTGTAGCAATGATCACCAGAGATGAGTAATGAGGATAGTAGGTCTGGAGAAGAGAAGATGCATTTTACAGATGTCAGAGGAAAAGTAATGTGAGAATCTGGCAAGGGTTCAGATGTGAGAGGTGAGGAAAGGAAGGAAAGAAGGACCTTGCAAGGCTTGAATTGTCCTTATAATATAGGATACTGTAATTAAGGGTGGTAAGAATGAACAGAAAAGACTTAGGAGGAAGTATCAGGAGCTGATGAGGATGACGTGGTATCAGCTGCAAAACTTGGACCAGGTTAAGGTCAGAAATCCCCCCCAGATTATTTATCTGCCTGACTGTCATTTAAGGTATTTCTAAGACACCTCTTTCCTATACTGTACCTAAGTGCTGATCAGATTTCGGATGTTTTTCAACCCTTATGGAGATATAAGACTTAATCATGGATTTTAGATCCAAATTTGGGTTTTTGAGTTGGAAAGCCCCTCTTCCCTTTCCTCAAACTGGGGCTGATTAGATCTGTGGTTAGAATTGAGACCCTGACTAATCATGGGTTTGGATTTATCATATGCACCTTAAGAAGATGTCAGTTCACCTAAGAAGAGATGTCAGAGTCATGTAAAAAAGATTTAGGATTGCTCTGAAAATTAAAGTTCAACATGGATGGGTAGATTTGTGACTTCTTTGTTATTCAATAAGAACTCATTAAATATCTAAAGATCAAGCAACAGTATTACATACATGCATCTCAAGGCATACAAGGGCAAAATGTCAAAGACTAATATAATGGTTTTGCCTACGAAAGTGTGTGTGTTTCCAATTTCTACATACATCTGGTAACTACACAATTAAATAGCTCATTATTGGAGATCAGTGCATGCCACAAATGTCAAAAGCAAGTCTATATATTTAATTTCACAAAAGATTTAGACTGAAAGGACACAGTATTTAATTTGGCCCATTACAGCATATTATGAACTGTGCTTCACCCAGAGCCATTCAGTCAAGTTCAAGACAAAGTTTTCTAGGAGTTTTATCAATTTATTGAAAAATACAGTTATTTCGAAATTGGGAGCGTCTACACAGCACTTATTTTGAAATAGAGCACTCTTCCTCTGACTTCCCTTATTCCTCGTACAATGAGGGTTTCAGGAGTTGGAGTAAGAAGTCCTCCAGCTTGACAGTATTTTGACATTATTTCGAAATAACTGCCTGCTGTGTAGACGTGGACTAAGTTATTTCAAAATAACGCTAGTTATTTCAAAATAATGTTGCTGTTTAGATATACCCGTGGTGAATAAAGATCTTATCTGCCCTTGGGGTTTATGTACATAATCTAATAAAAACAATGGCAGACCTGTAACTAGCAGAGTGCCATCAGACACCATTATAATTATAAATACAACCAGTTGTTAGAAAGTGGACTTACAGAGATGTATTTAATAATATAATCAAAATGGTCCCTTTTGGCCTTGAACCTACTAATCTGTTTCCTGAACCATAAACTCCTCTGCCCCATTGTGTAACTGATTTTTTTCTCAAATAACTTTATATTTAAACAAATAAGTTCTATCTGTAAAATGTTTGCAATTTGATCATGTGATTTATGCTGCCTGTTTCTCTTTTATTTTGGTGTGGAGGAGATCTAAGTGGACAGAATGACTTATATCTTAGTAACTAGATCAAGTCACTGTAAAACTTCTGCCAAAATTTCCCTTCACATAGGGGGACCCCAAATATTCCTACTGAATGGATCATGTATTTCCTTTTGACACACAGCTTATGATTTCCCTGCATACCATATGTTCTCATGAAGTTTTATAACATGCCCAGTGTGTCTACTTTCCAGACCAAAACTGAAGAGGCAGCAAATGATCCAAAACATTGACACTCAAACTGTCTTTTTCAGAGTCGAGCTTGTACTGATTTATTTTACTTTCTATTGTCAGGTAAACACTCACTCGATCAAATTGCAGCAATGGCATCCAGAGGCGGTCTTAGGCTTCCACCATATATGTATTTCATAAGGATTCTCTGGGAATGTATCCCAGGCCCGGTTTCCATTTTGTGGGTTGCTATTAGATCCGAACCACAGGGCATTTTGTTATATCAGAAATCAAATCCAAGGTTTCAAAATAATATTACTCGAAGGGAAAAATTGGGGCATGAGCACTTTGGGAACAGCTAAAACTGGGTGTTTTCACTTCCAAGATTTGTAAGAAACAGGCATCATTACTTTAACAAATAATTTTGTCCGAAGAATAACAGAACTGGAACTGTTTTTAATAGACATAATGAAATGTTGGCTTTCCCAGACTCAGTAGCAAAACTCCCATTGGTTTCAATGGGACTGTATTCCACTCTTAATTTTGTCCTTCTTTCCCTCATTCTTCCTCCTGCTACACCTGCTTATTTTCTACTTAAGTTATAGATTTTATACAACTACATTATATTGTATCTACTCAACAAGAATGTTGTGAGACATAATCAAATCTCCTGTTTGGAGTGTGGTAGCAAGTTCCTCAGATTTTACTATTAGTTAGTGTATTTATTGCATGGGCTGACATTTTGGATTTAAAGTGCAGCATTTTTGCCATATGTGTTGTTAAGCAAACATTGCATCATAGATTTTGAAGCCACATGACACATATCTCCTTTGAGGTTTGGTTACAAATATTGTAGACCATCTGGAGCAAATTTTGAATGAACATGCACTGAATTTGAATGACCCTGGGCCAAGTTGTCTATCATATTTTACAAGGGACATACAGATTTGCTTGGAACCTCCTGAAACTTGATTCAACACTACTGTGTTTTGGCATGTGTGCAATACAAATCTCAAAGCAAAATATAGAGATTTTTTTTTAACTTGCCCCCTCAGAAAGATAATGAACCTCAGGCATAAAAACATCTATGCTGGACAATAATTTAAAATACATTAACATGTTCTTTTGAACATAGTAGAGTTTTCACAGTCTTTATGATTGTCTAGTCCAATGGTTCTCAAACTGTGGGTTGGGACCCCATTTTAATGGGGTCATCAGGGCTGGCTGGTTTAGACTTTCTGGGTCCCACAACTGGGGCTGAAGCCCTTAGACGGTCACTTTAACCCCTCCCCCCCCAGGCTTGGGTAGTGGGGCTAAGGCAGGCTTAGGCTTCAGCCTCCCCTCCAGGAGTCATGTTGTAGTTTTTGTTGTGAGAAAGGGGTCGCAGTGCAGTAAAGCTTGAGAACCCTTGGTAAAATATGACTTCCTGTATAGCTCAGGCCAGGTCTATGCTAAGGGGCAAAGTAGAACTAAGATACGTAATTGCAGCTCTGTTGATTCAACCAGTACTGTTGAATCAAGTTTTATCAGGTTCCAAGCAGTTAGCTGGAGTTGATGTACCTTAGTTTGAGTTACTGTGGCATTTCCACTGTGGGAGGTCGAAGGGAGAAACTCTTCTGTTGACTCCCCTTACTTCTCGAGACCCAGTGGAGTACTGGACTTGATGGGAGGGCAGTCAGCACTTAATTTAGTGCGTCCTTACTAGACCTGCTAAATCAACCTCTGGGAGATTGATCTCTGCAACCCTCCTTCTGCTGGTAAGTGTAGACAAGGCCTAATTGACCAATTCATTTTGTAACTGGAATGATATTTATATAACAGCTCTACTACAGGTTGAACCTCTCTAGTCCAACACTTTCTAGTCCAGCAACATCTGTGGTTTGGCATGATTTTAGTTAGTGGATGTCCACTTACTATGGGTGTGGCCAAGTTTCCCGAGGCCCCATAAAGTTTGTTTACAGCCCCCAGTCCTGGCTCTCAGTGTTCTGTGCTGTTATTTAGCTCTTATTTACCCTTAAATGTCTTTGAAGAGCCCAGTAAGCAGTGCAAGTGTTGGTATTGCTTGACAATATTGACCTCCTATGGTCCATCAAATTGTCTTGGTTCTGCACCAGTCAGGTCCTGAGGGTGCTGGATTAGAGAGGTTTATCCAGTAATCACTCCACTATCTATACAATATGTTAATGAAAAACGTAATAAAGATATAAATGTCCAAATTTCTTATATCAGGGATAAATTTGTCCCAAAACAAAGGCTTTGGCTGATTTTGCACATATAATTCCCAGTGAAGGGAATGAGAATTTTGAGTTAATTAACAGACACATTGGGCCTCTGTAAAATGAAAAATGAAAATTACAAGCAGTTTGGGAAGTTGATAGTGCCTTTAGCCAGAATTCTCTCTTCTTCCTCCTTTTTCTTCAGACTTAAAAACTTTTGGGAGTTCTCCTGGGCTTCAGATGACATAATCCTTCAATCTTAAAAGGACTAACAAAATGAATAGAAGTGAAGCTGTTAGTATTAGCACATTCTTACATTTTCTTTCAAAATCTTATTATATGCATAAGCATCACAATCGCATGTTTAACTGATTATTAAATATTTTTCTTCTTATTACATCCAGTATTCTAATATATTTGAGTTTAAACGTCTGCAATTATTTTGTTAATTGCAAACAAAAAAACAATTCTAAGCAAAATAAGAGAACAACACGCAGATTTTTTTCCCCCTTCTAGTAGCCTGAAAATTAGAAGTTTAAAGTTAAGAATGAAATCTTATTTCACCCCATTATGCTTACATGTTGCTGCCACTGCTGCTATGTACTTAGGTATCTACATGGCACCTTATGTCACTATATATTATGTCACTCAGGGTACATCTACACAGCAGCATTATTTCGGCAGAACGTTAGTTATTCTGAAATAACATAGTGCACGTCTGCACTACCAGACTTTATTTCAAAAAAATGTTGAGCTGGAGGACTTCTTACATTGACTCCTGTAACCCTAATTTCATGAAGCATAAGAGAAGTTGAAGGGAGAGTGTTCTTCCTTCAACTTCCTGCAATGTAGACAGAGCCAAAAGCCAAATTAAGATATTTTGACTTCAGCTACGCAACTGACGTAGCTAAAGTTGCATAGCTTAATTCAACTTTAGCCCTGCTGTGTAAACTTATCCTTAAGGTGTGAATAAGTCACCCCACTCAGAGATGTGAGTTACATCGATCTAAGCACCAGTGTGGACAATGTTATATATGGTAGGAGAAGCTCACATAGATATTTGCCACTTGTGGGGGCTGGAATAATTAAATCAGTAGGAGAACAGTCTCCTATCAGCTTAGAGCATCTGCACTAATTCTGTTACCGCAGCTCAGCTACATTGGTTATTCCTGTTGAATCCTGGCAACAGTACTATGCCTCCAAATGCAACAGTTGCAGAATTATAACAGGAGAGATGGGTGCTGCTGTGACACTGTAAGCACTGTAGTGTAGCCATAGCCTCAGATTTGTAGGCAATCTCAGCTACTTTCTATTCTGTATCAGGCGGGAAAGATAAAGTGAAAAGTGAATTTTCATGTTATGTGTTAATTTAATCCAGGCTGTTAATGTTACTTGGCAGCTTTGCTTGTGCATGAATGAGTTTCTTGTTGTGGAATTTAGCAGGATGTATTGACACTGCCTTTTGACAAACTTCCCTTGAGGTCCCTTACTAGCTGATCTCTCTGTTATCAGATCAGATTTATGAGATGGATAAAGAGCTGTTTGAGGTTTCCTGACCATTGAATATTAAAACTGCTAAAGGGACTGCTAGCAACAAAGAACATTATCTAAGAGATTGGGATTACTTAGGGCCTTTGTGTCTTCCCAAGGAAGAGTATTTATATGATTGAAAACCCATTAGCTCTCCAGTTCGGCATTCTGTCTCTTTCTGCCTCTTGCAGGATATTTGTATTCATAGGTTTTGAAAAAAACTAGAATCGTAGAGAGGAATACAACAATTAATTTAAAAACAAAGATGTCCTAAACCAAATGAAATGAATCCCAATGCCTATATTTTTGGACAAAATCTTATATGTCTCTGTCTCTGAATAACTCTCATGACACGCCCAAGGTCAGTTTTTTTGTTGTGCTAATTTCATTGAAGACAATGGTGTCACACTATGGCTTAATCCAGTCCATCTACAATGAGGTTTTTTGTTTGTTTGTTTGTTTGTTGTTTTTTTTGGGGGGGGGCAAATGTCTCTTATTCATGGTCTTGGCTGGCTTCTTGTTTTTATAAATAAGCATTGCAGTAGGTCTTCTCGAGTGCCTTTGACATGGAGAAGAAGAAAAAGGCTTCTTCAAAACAAGGAAAACTCCCCAGAAGAAAGATGCTATTTGTAAATCAGGGCCTGATTTGGATCTGGTTCTAGACTTCTGCAGAGCTGTGACACTTTATTTCAGTTGAGGATCTATGTCTGTGATGTGTGCCTTTGATAACACATCCATATTCTATATATTAAAGTTAGGGTTTAATATAAAAATGAAGGAAAATATTGTATATGTTGAGGTGGAAACATATTGTGACAACCTACTTTTGCTTATGACGTGTATTAAATGGAGGGACACAAACACACAGTTTTAGCCTGAATTTTGCATAGCTTAATTCTTATGAAATTCTTTAGTGTGTAATAAAAATGCACTAGCTAGACATCTAGAGGTTTACTTTGGCCCAGATAAACATCAAGCTCTCTTGATGCTCAGCTGAAGTTTTCAAACCTGCTGAGTCTTCAGAACTGAGCTGTGAATCTCGAAAAAGCAGCTTTCCAATGAGATTCTTAGCACTTCTATTTTAGATTGGTCCTGGAAATACTTTGAGATCAGCCTCAGTCATTATGGTATTTTAGCACTTCCACTTGTAGAAGGTTACTTGTCAAGAATATGCTTGTTTAGTACAAAAAAATTCGGGAGCAGGAAGAAAAAGAAAATTAGGCAAATAAATCAAAAGAGGGAGGAAAAGTCAAATGTCCTCTGATGTTGGAATATTCAAATATATTTCTACAGTCTCAGTGTGCAAAATTTTCAAAAGCACCTAAATGACTTAGGAGTCTAAACTTCATTGACTTTCAATGGGACTTAGGCTTATAAATTACTTAAGCACTTTTCCAAATTTTATACATTAGGAATACATTTTCATTGTGCATTGGTGTAGGTTGAAAAACAATGGGTTATAGTGATTTACAGAAACTGATGATCTTGCTCAGTATCTGTAAATACTCATTAGCACTGCTGAAACAAAAGACAGGACTAGCACTGCATTAGAGTTCTGTGGTTTGCATGGCTTCAATTTGTAATGGAAAATATTAAACAATAGAGAGAGAAATGTAACTAAAATATCCATCTGAGCTGGATATCTATTGCTAGTTTAGATCAGTTAACTTTTTGTGCATCTTCTAAAAGGAAAGTAAGCAGTGGATGAAAGGGCAGGTCAGTCTCTGTGCCCAGTTAGCCCATATCCCTACAACTAATGCCCATTTGGATATAGTAATTCCTTATTTAACACTATAGATATGTTTCAGAAAATGATCGTGTTAAGTGAAAACGTGTTATCCAGGGTCAATTTTCCCACTGAAAATAATGGAAAAGGTGGGGGCTGTGTTTCAAGCGGTGGTGTCTGTTGGGACCGGGACATTAGGGGAGAAAGGGGACTGGGTTACAGCAGGGAGGGAAGGTGTTTAGCTCTGGGGAAGGGAAGAGGAGGAGAGGGGAGGGGGATTGGTTTGGGAGTATGCCCCTGTGATGGGTCTGCCGGGACTCGCACTGCGTCCAGCGAAGGGGGTCACCGGGGAATGGCGTGGCAAGCGGCAAACCCTCCGCCGCTTTGCAGGGAGGTGAGGGAAGCCCTGCGCAGCTGCCAGCGATGGGCCAGCTGGGGAAACCCAGCCACCGGCCTGCAAGCGGGGGCAGAGGAATGGGGGCAAGGCGTCTGGCGAGGGGGAGTTAGCGGGGAACGGCGCAGCAAGCGGCGAACCCTCCACTGCTTTGCAGGGAGGCTGGGGAAGCCCTGTGCAGCCACCGGCAATGGGCTGGGAAAATTGTGTTATTCCGGGGACGGTCGTGTAATTCAAAAAACGTTCCCTATAAAAAAAATTGTGCTATCGCGAAAACGTGTTAAGCGGGCACGTGTTAAATGAGGAATTACTGTAGTCTTTTTATAGCAGTCATCTTTTTTTAAAACCATGCTGGTGTACAGACCAGGAGCTGGGCATAGCCAGAGATTAGGGCCTTCTGTAGACCTCCTTACACTTGTTTGAATTTTACCCTAATTGATTCTTGCACTGGTAGAGCCTTCTCAGAGACTTTTATGTAAAAAATACTAAAATAAAAACAATTTCTAAAAGAGAAGGGTCCAGTCCAGTCCCTCTAATTCCCTCTCTCTGCCTTTAGCAGAATTAATTTTCTTATGTGCATTAATGTAGCCATATAACTCTTTCAGAAATAGGTGTTGTATTTTACCTAAATAGTTCTCTAGGTTCAAACTCTAGTGTGGACACAGTTATATTGGTATAAAGGTGCTTTATGCCTGAAAAGCCAGTTCCCCTTCCCACGTGGGAATACCTACAATGTTAGAGTACAGCTACACAGCAGGGCTAAAGGTGAAACAAGCTATGCAACTTGAGCTACGTCAAGTGCATAGCTTAAGTTGAAACAGCTTATTTTGGCTTTTGGTGCTGTGTACACAGCAGGAAGTCTGAGAAATAGCACTCTTCCTCTGACTTCCCTCAATCCTCTGAAATAACACTGCTGTGTAGACGTACCCTTACAAAGCACCTGTAAATTGATATGGCTCTGCCCACATTGGGGGCTATATTACTTTAACTGTACCCATGTAGTTATTACCGTACCTATATAGTTATCACTGTACACCTTTTATGTGTGGCTAAGTCCTTAGTTAGCTTTTCCAGTACTTGTGTCTGTTCCCTGTTCACAAACTTCATCTGCTGTGTAAAGTTCTCTGGTTTTGGTGATATTTAACCTTTCTCTCAGGAACCTTGCTTTTTTACTTCCTTGCTTCTCCATCTGCTTCAGCATGGGCAACAGGAGAATTAATGAAGGAATTAACCTTAAGGAAGTTTGACAGTGTTAACTCAAGGACTCTTTATCCTTGTCACAAGGAGTAAATCCATTACAAATATAACTCTGGCGATAAATGCTATGTTGCAATTGCACACTGATGGATAAAGAACAGATCTGACAAATAAAAGAATATGCACTAAAATATATATAAAATAACCTAATTTTGTACCATACACAACTGGGGCAAGGATTGCCTTTCTTGATTGTAAAATGCTTGATATAATGGAGCCCTGACATTTGATTGCAAAATCGTAGCGACTATTGTAATACAAATTGCCATACAAAAGAAGAAGATGAAAGAACAATAAAAACCATAATGTCTTACAGAGATGTTATTTGATAGGATGATCCCTCTTTAGTTCTCTCTTATTCCCTTTTATGGTAGAAAAATTGTGGAAACAAATGAATATTTAAGTTTTATTATTATTATTATTATTATTATTATTATTATGTTCTGGTGGTAAACTATGCCAAAGAAACAAGTCTTGTATTTCATCCAGAAGGCAGTGAGATCCAAGGTCATTCAGTATTCTCAGGGAACTAATGAAATGACCACCAAACACACTTTCCAATGAATACCTATTAAAAGGTTAAATTGGTTAGACGGATACAAACCTGATTCAACAAGAGTATCCTTTCAGTGGAATTATACTGAATAACCCGTAATTACATGGTATCCACTGATCACACAAGAACAGGGCAATTAAGTAAATATTTCTGTTTTTAAAGGGAATCCTTATGATCTAAACATTGCAAGTTGCATAGTAATCACTTCTTGAACCAGTTGGTAGCTTCAGATATAATTACCACCTCATAATCCACGGACCATGTAATTACTGAGTATTTATTATATGGTCGTTGTCACGTAAGTACAGAGCAGTTGCCCCGTGATACATGACTTGTAAAATACAATGAAACTCAATACTTATTTTCTATTTCTTAGATGTATAACTCTTTCAAATCTTCCCTACTAGACTGTTTATTCAGGGGAATGTGGATTTGAAAGGGATTTTTGTCAGCTGCATCTTGCATTTCATGGAAAGCTATTTACATGAGTGGCTCCATTTTCTTTCAAGACAAGCAAAGGCTTGGGATAAGACAAAAGACATAATTTTGCAGGTTGTAAATCCAGCAAGTAGAGGAACAGAGCCCCTATTACTGCCTTCTGAGGAAGAACTGAAGTGAGTTTTCACATGTAAATGCCCACACATAATGCAATGACATTATCTTGCAAGAAAGCAATAAAAACAAAGGGCCAAATTTACATTTGCACTAAGGCTTCTTTACACCACTGTGGCAGTGGAAAGAGTCTTAGAATGTGCAATCAGAGGTGTGACTGCAGCACATGTAGACATATGTGAGCTAGCTTTGATCTAGCTAACTTGAATAACAGTCCCAATGAATCCACTACAGCCATGGGACTCTGGTTTGTATTTGAACTTCTATCTTCTGGTGTTATTCCAGTTTCACTCTTATTACTATTTGAGCTAGCTAGATCAAAGCTAGCTTGAGTTTCTCTGCATATGATGCAGTCACACCTCTGACTGTAGTGTAGACATACCATAACTGTCTGTTAATGTAAATGTCACCCACTCTAAGGCCCCTTTGTGTGTCAGATTGATGTAAAGGTATTTTGGTATTAGCGAGAACGGGGCCCATGGAGTGTCTGGATGCAGTTTCATCCTGAGACACTGCCTTAAGTCTGTGTATGCATTCTGCCTCCTCATATCCCTTCTCTTTCACCCTTTTTCCTTTCCTAACTAAGAACGATATGCTCTCATCCCATTACTGAGAATGGCAAACAGCAATTATTTATGAGATTGGGTATGAAGCATATATGGTATTATTTTAAACCATGCTCTGTCTTATTATCATATCCAGTGTCTCCCCAATGATTCTTCTGGGCTCATAAAAATTTATCTATTGCATTTTATGTGCCTCTTCATGTGCTGTTCTTAGCCACTTCACTATCTTATGTTCTTTCCTTTCATCTGTTCCTTGCAAGCATGCCAGAGCTTTCAGAACATACTGCCGCATGTGCTTGCCTTCTCTTTCTGCATTTATTTAAAATGATTAGATATAGGTGAGTTAGGGTTAATGCTGGTTAATGAACCCTCTGGGCCAAACATTTACTCATTCCTCAAATAAAAACCGAAATGGATCCCTTTGGGGATTCAGAAAGTTTGGTCAGTTCTTCTCTAGTCTCTCACCTTTTGTTGATGGGATTTGGCCTGTTACTATTTATTTTATTTTACTGTGGTGGCACCTAACAGCCCCAATGTGATACAGATACAGAAAGAAAAGGTGATTCCTGTCCCAAATATCTTAGCATCTAATAGGAGAGACAGACAGGGAAACACAAGGAAACCATGAGACAATACCAATCAACTTGATAGACAGTGGTCTGACCACACCAGCTGCCAAACCACTGTCAAGTTTTTTGTAGGCATTTTGGGCAAAGGAGAGTTTTCAGAAGGAGGATAAGGAAGTTTCTGTTCAGATACCAGCATGGGAGAAAGCTCAAAGGTGCTTGTCTGGGAAATTTCACAAGAGGGTGGTGAAGGCTGGCTGCCTGTAGTGATACCTCAGTACAAAACAAGCTTGGCAGCCCAGATCTTGCATGTTCTTAGCCTTCCAAGGGACCTGTGCAATCTAGGGCCTCATCACAGCAGAATGCAAAATTCAAAGGACCAGCAGCTGGCACGATTCAGAGCCGCCATCCAAAGAGACAGTGTGCCTGGGAAAGAGGGTGTGGAGCTTTCTCTTCAAAGAGAATGCTGTAGGGCAGGGTGTGAAGCATCTGTATGAGATGTTTGCTGTGTAGATGAGAATAAAGTAACTTAATTTCGGGCGCTTCTGTACTTCACCCCTAGATCACAAAAAACTTGAGGCATCTTTGGCTGCATACAGGTATATATAGCGTTCTAGGCTGCAGACATTGGCATTGGCAGCAGATGCAGGATGGGATTGTTCTTTATCCGTGTAAGGAACTAACATAATGTTCTCTAGAATCTCCCACTTTTCACTAAGACTAAAACTTGGGTTGGGGAATACTGTTAGCACATGTCTACACTGCACTTCAAATCTGGGCACAGACTCAGTCTTGAAACCAAAGTCCCTCTTGACACAAATCTTTCAGATTTTGGCATGGACCCATGGTCCTAGGACTGTGCAAAAAGTGAAGTATGCGAGCCTGAGACAAGCTGGGCCCCTTCAAACCCTTTCACAGGCAGTGTAGATGCAACTCCCACCCCTGCCTCTGGACTTGGGTTTTGATGGTCCACTGCCAGACACTGGTTAATTTCTGGGGCGAGGCCAGCAAAATAGTGGATTTTAGTAAGAGTACTAGGAATAGCCACACATACCAGCCAACAGCAAAAAAATATGGCAGTGCTGGATATTTACTGGACTGTTGACCAGCACAGAAATTTTTGATGACCCCCGCAAAAGGGTAGCAGCATGTATCTGCTAATAGTGGGTTGTACGTCAGTGACTTAGCATCCCTCTGCCCATCTCTCACCCACCAGGTGGAATTCACAATGGTAAATAGGAAATACAAATAGTAAAAACCGCATTTTAGAAGTGAATTTGTACTGGCAAGGTGCACATTGCTTTGTTTGGGCATTCCTGTTTGTTGAAATAATAATCTTATATTGACATCCCTGTAAGTACACCCTGCTATAACCACTCAGCAAGCTGTAGCAAGCTGCCTAAAAATAGTGAACTTGTATGGGGAAGTGGGAGATTTTGAGGAGGAGGAGTGTGGAAATGTGTTCTATTGACAAATCTAGTCCATTTCAGTTAAATGTAATATACACAGTTCATAGATAATAAATCATTTGTTCCAGATCTGACTGGGGTTTGACATTTTGTCCAGAAGCATGCCAGTGGCAAGGGCATCAGGAGGATGGCGGTAGAGTTCTGTGTGTTTGCATACAGTCAAAACAGGCTAAGGCATATGGAAGCTAATGCAGCGTCCTGTTGATTCCCTTATAAATTCTGAAGCAATCTTGAGTGCTGCCAGCTTCAGACTTTCCCTTAGCAGGAACTAAAGATGGATAGTTACATTTTGGGGAAGGGTGTATTTTCTAGGGCTGCCTGAGTAGCTGACCACCCCACTCCACTCTTAGATATGCTGTTCAGTCATAAATTTAACTACTTGGCTGGCATACAGCAGTTTGGAATAACACCTCTCTTGTTAACAATCAAGCACCACAAGAGCTGTCATGCCCTTCCAAAAGTGGAATGCCTGAAATGATGGAAAACCTTTTTCATCCTGAAAAGTATAATTGTTCTGAAATGTTTAGGGAACACCATCCCTGCTCCAGCAGCTGTGGTGTTTAAAATTACCATTGTTTCTCCAGTTCCACAGTGATTAACTCAAATTATCCAGGGAGCTTCTGTGGTCTGATGCAGCGCCTTCACACTGTTCTGAAGTTCAGTTTTAAAACATAACATTTTATGTCCTTGAAATTTCACAAGGATTATTTCTGTGCTTCTGCACCAAGGTATATGAGAGAGTAGCCTTCTGTGTCTTGCCCTATGCCAGACCGCATGACCTCTGCAGGCTGCAGCTATTCCATAGCTCACCCGCCCATGGAGCAGTCAGCGAACCTTCACGGACCCTTCCAAGTGCCAACAAGCAGGTTCAATGCCAAAGGCAGTGGGATTTATGGCTAGAAGAATGGCATGGCAAAAGGCAAGTGGAAAGGCTCAGGCAGACTGCACACCTTGAGGACAGTTTCAGTGTGGCAGTAGGCAGGACTGGAAACTGAACAAAAAGGACTTGTTGTACTTGTGTCGCAACCTGCAAGATAATTTGAGCAGCGTGGTGCAGCGCTTGGATCCAGTCAGCCGGGGCCTGGGCCCGGCCATTGGCGGCCCCGTGGTGTGGCGCTTAGATCTGGCCGGCTGGAGGCTGGGCCCAGCAGTTGGTGGCCCCGCAGTGCAGCGCAGCGCTTAGATCCGGGCGGCTGGGACTTATGCCCACCGCTATGGCGAACCCCCAGGAAGACATCCACGACCCCCAAGGGGGTCGCGACCCACAGGTTGCGCACCACTGGTCTAGGCTTATGGCCCTGCTTCAGAAGCACTGGTCTATGTAGGGGGGCATCAGCAGTGGTACTGAGTAGCACAGAGCAGCATCAGCTGGTTTGAATCTGCATTTCTCTGTCCTCTTCCTTCTCTCTCCTGTGTCTGTGGTGGCTCAGAAAATGCTACCAAAATATTCACCACCATCTCACAGAAGTTCTGCCTATTTCCTGACACCAAAGTGAAAGTGCATCCAAGAGAACTCTCAAATTCTCTGCCGCCTCTATTTCTCTGGCTTTGGTAGCTGAGAAAGTATGGACCAAAATGATGTGTTGGGGGTCTGACCAAGTTTCCTGCAACATGCAGGGTGGACAGTCAAATTCCCCAATGCAGCACGAACACAGGGCAAGAATGGCTGCATTTCAGGATGGCACTAGGAAGTCTGAGATGGACTCAGGTTTGTGTACTTCAGTGTGGACACTTGAGCCCCAGGTTCAGTCACAGGTTAGAACATTTTTAAGTTGACAGTGTAAATGCTGAAACCTGGGTTCTCTCTCCAAAGTCTGCTGAGTCCAGTAATACTGGGTTTAGATTGCAGTCTAAACATATCCCTAGATCAAAATGATTAGGGGTATGGAATGGGTCCCATATGAAGAGAGATTAAAAAGACTGGGTCTTTTCAGCTTAGAAGAGAGGAGACTAAGGGGGGGATATGATAGAGGTCTATAAAATCATGACTGGTATGGAAAAAGTGAATAAGGAAAACTTATTTATTTATTCCCATAATATAAGAACTAGGGGTCACCAAATGAAATTAATAGGCAGCAGGTTTAAAACAAACAAAAGGAAGTTTTTCTTCACTCAGTGCACAGTCAACCTCTGGAATGCCTTCCCAGAGGATGTGGTGAAGGCTAGAACTTTAACAGGGTTCAAAAAAGAGCCAGATAGATTCATGGAGGTTAGGTCCATCAATGGCTATTAGCCAGGTTGAATAGAAATGGCCTCTGTTTCTCTGGAGGTGGGTGACAGGGGAGGGATCACGTGAGGATTACCTGTTGTGTTCCCTCCTTCTGGGGCATCTGGTATTGGCCACTGTTGGCAGACAGAATACTGGGCTGGATGGACCGTTGGTCTGACCCAGTATGGCCGTTCTTATGTTCTGTATGGGTAAGGGGCCCTCTGAAAGTTACTCCCAGTGCAGAAGGGGATCTCAGATTTTTCTACAATAGCAGGCCCATGACATCTCTGAAGGCTGTTTGCAAATTCAGGTACCTACGTGGGATGTCCTAACTCTCTATACAGTTTGGCACTCAGTGCTCAGAGTACAGCCTCACTTCCTGTTACTTCTTGTTTGTCACCAGAACTATAAAGTCAGCACAGCAGATAGCTGTGTTTAAATCAGCTCCGCCTCTGTCTATCCCCTTCACTGCCAGTCTGGAGATTATACTGGCAATGAGGCTCTTCTATCCCCCAGACGTCCGCTAGTTCCACACCTTTACCAAGAAGAAGAAATAGAAAGCAAATAATAACAAATTTTTTTTTAATAATTAATAATAAAAAAGTTCACATGGAAATAAAAGATGGTAGACTGTTGCTTTTGCTGCAAGGGCCAGCCAACAGGAGAGGGGGAGTAGGCAAATTAAAATAAAACACAGGAAGAGGCACTTACATTTGCTGTCAGAGCTACTGCGGATAGATTAGCACAGGGGGAGCGGCCATCTTGGCCTCCTAGCATCTTAGCCTGTGCTGGCCATCTACAGTCAGCAGAGGGAGCACAAGTACAGCCAAAAGAGGAATTTGGCAGCTGGCTGAATAAGTACAACAACCAAGAGGGGGTGACCAAGGCAGACAGTATACAGTAAAAAAAGTTTAATCTTCAGAAAAAAGCTGCAAGACCACAGAGAAAAGAGGTGTGAGGGGGCAAAGGGCATGCAGGGCATGTTTCCCTAAGAAACAGAAGATGTCCAGCAGGATGCAAAGTTCAACAGAAGAGAAGTGAAATTGTAATTTTTGGTGGCAATGTTGGTGAATTCAATGAAAATTGTGAATTCTGAGTAATGTAACTTTAAAATTTGGAGCAATTTGGAGCCTGCAGTTCCAATCCAAACAATCGAGTTTCAACCTCGCTGACAGTGATGAGGCCTAATCATACATTCTGATGCATGACTTGTTGACTCCAACAATGCCCAGAAATGTCAAGTACACCATAATTCCTGCTGAAATGCAGGTACTGTTCTCTCCTGCCCCATTAGTGTTAGCAGAATGATACAGATTCCATCAGCAACATGGGGGAAGTGGAGCGTCAATAGCACACTTAGTTTCTGCCCTAAAGGCAGGCCATTAGAGTAGAGATTAAATGATGCCCTGTGTGACCAAATTGTCTCGGGATTACCTGTAGCCAGATCCCATGGTATGCAAATTGACTGATGTTTTGAGACTTGTCACTGTTGTTTTTATGTAGGAGATGTTGGTGGGCTCACCACTGTGACTGTGGAATGGCACGGATACGTGAAGAACTTGTAAAATGCATGGGACGTGTTTTGTTCATTATTACCCTATGTAATAGTAGTTCATGGAAATGACATATGAACCAATTGCAGCCTTGACAAGCATCAAGGGAATGCTCCAGTAGGATTTTTGCTTCCTGTGACCAAACCACCTCCTGTTACAGCTGCCTAATTTTGACAACTTTTTGGAGGAAAATTTGGTACCAGATCTAAATGATTCTTTACCACAGTCTGTTCCTGTGGTTCAAAACAATGCCCATCATCATCACCATATTATCGCAAGAAATTGTGAAAATCCTTTGTGTACCTGAATTTATTTCGCTAGTGCCTTGCTACTGGAAGGCAGAAAAATCCCTGAGAACTTCAAAGTCTGTGGTAGTAATGTATGTATATTGGGGGAGTATTTTAAAGCAGGATGGGGGAAAATGATGTCCTGCCCTTTAAAATAGTTAAGCACTCTACTGGAGTAGAGAAAGTTTTTCCTGTTTGTTACATTAAAATAACTGTAGATAGTGGTGTTTAAATCAGCTCCTCTTGTGTTTGTTTTTTTTCATTGTTGGATCCAAATCTAATACCTTGTGTATGAGGTGGAGTAGACATCATCCCTTCATTAAGCCAATGCAGCATAGTCAGTAGTATACTAGGTCTGAAACTGACCAAATTCAGGGTCCAATTTTGTGCATGTCCTACATGTAAGTAGTTTCTATTCAGATCTAAAAGATTTCTATTTGTAAGGAGCTTGCAGGATCATGGCCTCTAATGGCATACTGGATAATAGCTAATTATCAACATTCCAATTCACAAATAGACATCAATGAGTAATGGGGAAATAATCATAGATAATACCTTAAAAACATGCACTTTACAGTGCTTAGAACTGATTCTTGTTATTTTCAGTCATTGTACTTGGTGTCCTTCACACAATATTACTGACTCATTTCATTTTTAGCTATTTCAAAACAGCATTTTTATTACATCTGAACTTGTGTGCTTATCAGCTTTCCCCTTATATGACAATAAATGACAAGAATGCCTGTGTTGTTTTCCTTTTGTTCTTTCTTTTCTGCTGTTTTCAGACTGATATGTGATGGTGAGGGGAAAAAATTAAATCCATTCTTGTCAGAAAGAATTCCTGATCATGTGTTTCTCATCAAAAGACCAACAATTGCATTCTATATGACGTTGGATCATAATTGAAAGTTCAAAAACATACTTTTGGAAACTTTGAGTTTGCAAACAAACCTTGGGTAAAGTTTTCATGTTTGGAAATTTGAACTTTCTTTAGAGAAGCTGACATTTAATATGTAAAATTGAGTGCAGGAATCACTAAGAAATCTTTTAGCTCTGTGCTCAGGATATTACCAATTAGGGATTTTTTTGCTTCCAGTATATCCCTTCTACAGTTCTGGTTGTCTCCCAGCCCATAACATCCTATTTCTGTGGTATGGTATCACCACCAGCCTTCTGGATAAGTCTAAATACCATTGAGGATCTGGGTCTTAATCTCCCTGTGCCTGATACATCATATTGTGAAGTGGAAGCAATACCACTGTCTTTCTCTGACCCTCTATCTGTTTTGTCTCTTTAGCTTGTAAGCTCTTTGTTTTAGGGACTATTTCTCCTAGTGTTCACACAGGCTCTATAGCAATGAGTCAATCACAGCTAATTAAATAATAATCAGTGAATTAGTTTATCATTGTGATGAGCAGACTATAAATACTGTGACAAGGTCAGGCTAGAGGACTGCTTCAGGCTACGTCTACACTGGCGTGATTTTGTGCAAGAACTCTTTTGTGGAAGAGTTCTTGTGCAAAAACTCTTCCAGAAGAGAGCATCTACACTGGCATGTGCCTTTGTGCAAGAGATGTGCTTTTGTGCAAGAGCATCCATGCCAGTGTAGACGCTCTCTTGCACAAGAAAGCTCTGATGGCCATTTTAACCATCGGGCTTTCTTGCTCAAGAAATTCATGTTGCCTGTCTACACTGGCCTCTTGCGCAAGAACAGTTGCGCAAGAGGGCTTATTCCTGAGCGGGAGCATCAGAGTTCTTTCGCAAGAAACACTGATTTCATACATTAGAAAGTCAGTGTTCTTGCGTAAGAACTCCCCCGCCAGTGTAGACAGGCAGCAAGTTCTGGCACAAAAGCAGCTGCTTTTGCGCAAGATCACGCCAATGTAGAGACAGCCTCAGAGTGAGGAAAAGGCAGCCCAAAAAAGGGTAAAAGGCCAGCTAATTAGAGGTGGAGAGCTGCAGGACAATTAGGAGCAGCTGGCAGGGAGCTGGCCCAGGCAGATTGAGGCCAGGTGACTCCACTTCAGGCCTGAGGGAGGCCTTTAAAAGCCTCCCCAGTTAGTAGGTGGGGGGAGAGAGTGAGATAAAGTGTTACCACTTATAGAGCTAGAGACAGCAGGGGAGGGGGTTCCAGAAGGAGTGGCTAGGCTCCCTACTACAGAAACCAGCTGTAAACCCAATCCCTGGGGAAAAAACCCCCCAGCTTCTGGCCCAAATGCTAGCCAGGTAGAGGGGGTCCCATGCCACAACACCTATATTGATACCTAGAACCTGTACCTCCAAGGAAGACACGAACGTCTATTAGTGACTATGGAGGTTTTCTTCCCATGTTCTCATTTCCTTGGGCTGTAGAGGGTGGTTTACTGGTGTGCCAGCGATTATGAGGCATTTCTCCCATCACCTCAATATGCAACCATTTGACAGGAGAAATAGGACCATTTCCTCTCTTTTATTATTTCAGTGCAGGAAGCAAGTGTACTCTGGAAGGCCATGTTTATTGAGCAGATACATCCTTGAAGGCTCTGTTGTGACAGCAGTCACATGCTGCCACCAGAACAGTGGGGAAGTACGTAGAGGCCATATGCTTCAAGATGATGATACCGGAGAGCCCTAGTTCTCCTCTTCCCCCTGCCCTCAATGAGATCAAAGATAAATTTTAGGAATTCCCAATGATTGAGAGAGGGTTGCTGGGAGTTACCTGAAGAGAGGCATGTGAAGGGAAGGGGTCAGGCCTGAGACCCTTTCCAGAACATAGGGTGAAATTTGCATAAGCTAATAGAAAATGGAAGGCACACTGATTCTGGATAGTTTCAGTTTGTGTGTATGTTTTGTGCAGAGCCCTAATGATGCCCTTGTTTGAGTAAATTAAGGCTCAAGTTATCAAGGGCAATTTCTGTTTTGAGGCGCCTTATTGGTTGAGTGCCCAGTTTGAAACACTTGGGCCTGATTGTCTGAAAGTGCTGAGATACAAGTGTTCAGCCCCACCAAAATGCAGGCTCCAGCTGTCTCAAGTTGTTTATCCAAGTGTAGTGGTCACTTTTGAAAATTTTGATATAAAGATCTTACAACTTGCAGAAAAAAAAAGTTGTGTCCCTTGGCTGATGATAGCAACAACATTTATTTGAATTACTGTATGCCAATAGTCATGGATGAATAATATTAATAATGACCATTATAATTACAAAATAAATACATCACTGGGTTAGGGGTTAAGATAGTGGTCTCCGACCTTTTTAATCACAAGATCACTTTTTCAATTTAAGTGCAATGTAAGAGGTACCTCAAACCTGAATACCCTTGCCCCACTTCTTTTCCGCCCCTTCTTTGAGGTCCTGTCCCGCCCTTTCTCTGAAGCCTCACCCTGCTCATTCCATCCCCCTTTCTCACTTTCACCAGGCTGGGGTAGGGGTACAGGCTTTGGTCTTGGGCCAAGGGGCTTGGAGCATGGGAGGGGCTCTGAGATTAGCCCAGGGTGGTGGATTGGGGTCCAGGAGGGGTTTCAGGGGGACAGGGATTGAGGAAGCAGGCTTTGACTGGGCACTGTTTAACTGAGACAGCTTCCGGGAGGTGGAGCAGTGGGGTTAAGCAGGTTTATTCCTTTCCTGGCCCTGCACCACGCCTAAAAGCAGCTGGCATGTACAGCAATGGCTCCATGGAACCATATGCTGCCCCTCATCTGCAGGCACTGAGCCCACAGCTTCTACTGGCCACATTATTGATCAGCGGGAGCTGCAGGAGTGGTGTCTGCAGGCAAGGACAGCATGTGGAGACCCCTTGCTCTGCCTTTCTCAGGGGCTGCAGGGACATGCCAGCCACCGCTAGGAGTAGCACTTACCATAGGGATAATTACTCCAGCCACGACAGGTTAGGCATGTTAGAACTCACTACTCAAAGAATTAAATTTAGGCGTGAGAGAGAAATGAAAATTATGAAATGCACAAACCAGTCACAAGCCAAAAACACCACACTTTGCAAGCTGTAAAAGTAGTAACAACAACTCCCCACCTATGTGTTGGGTTGGGAGATGAGAATGAAGGACAGTGTGTGTTTGTGAGAATGACAGACACACACAGAGCGTGTGAGAGTGACAGAGATTTGCATTGCCAACCTCCCTCCATCCCTTTCTCTCTCTGTGGAGATAGGGTACAGCGCTTGATATCTTCCCAGCCAAACCAGTCAGGATCACCCATCAGAGGCTCCAAGATCTACCGGTATATCCTGATCTACTGGTTGGTGACCACTGGGTTAAGAGGTACAAATGCCACTGGGCATTTGCACTAGTTTGGCTGTGTCAGGCAGTTGGCACTACTGATAGTCTATGACTAGTCACTTCTAAACTGGTTACAAAGCTTTAGTATCTCTGATGGCTGGTTCCACCAACAAGTGGGTATTGTAGCTCTGGGATGGAGTGTACACTGAGGACGTCAGGCTCACTGAGCAGCTCTGGACCCAGAAGGCCCCACCCAGCCATACCTGCTGGGGACAATGGAGGCAGAACTCAAAAGGGAGTGGCCCAGCTAAGTCAAGACAGACAGACCAAAGAATCAGTCCTACTCTGGTAGCTTCTTTAGGTCATGTCAACACTAGGAGATTAGTCTGAATTTACTGAATTCGACTTCCGGGCACCCGATTTTCCAAATTCAAAATTACAAGTCCTCACTACCAGGAAGAATCGAATATAGTCCGAGGCAGGCCCTGTTAATGTGGACACACTACCTCTGACTCAGAGCCCCATGAAGCACTCTGAGGAGCTGCAGAAAGCCTCCTGGAGGCCAATAAAATCAAATTAGTGGCACCAGAGCATCCACACTAACTTTATTTTGGACGTACAAGTTCAGGAATAGTGTTATTCCTCATGAAGGGCAGGACTACAGAGTTTGAATTCCGTGGCCCTGTGTTCCAAAATAATGAGCTTGGTAGTGTGGACGCATCACTTACAAATTTGACCTTGGGGGGCTAATTTCAGATTAAGGTCCTAGTGCAGAGAAGCTGCAGGTGACATTGCCTGGGTCAGAGCTCACTGCAGAGCCACCAGAGAGCCCCATGGAGACTAGGAACAGACACTCATGAGTAAAGGAGAAGCCTCTAGATTGCTGACAAGCCTCTCCCTCCCCCAACCATCCCATGAGTGTATAGGCTGATCTTTCCTGTCACTTTGTAGCAGGCTGAGGATGCTGAGGAAGTGACTCTGGGGAGGCTTGGTGGTGTCTGTCTCCACAGGCTTCATATCTAGCTCAAACTGTAACACATTGCAAAAGGCTTTGGAAAATTAAACTTTATTTACCTAATGGGCCAGATCCTGTGATACTGTAAATTGTGTCGTGCCACTGGATTAGGTTGAACTAAATAGATCTGCAATGACTTATATCAGTGGAGAATCTGGCAACATTTCTTTACTCAGACTGTTGATTGAGTTAGATTCTTTTTGTGAATGTTTGGAAGCTCTTTGCTATTAGCCTGAGCCTGTAATCCTTGCTTATGATATAGGTTTTTAATTACATGACCATATATTATTTTTCCTGCCTCTTTCAGTTCATAGATGGATGGTACTCACTTAATGAACAGATATTTGATATTTTTTCCTTACTGTTCAAAGTGTGGCCCCATGTCTTATTTACTGCACACTACTCAAACGCAGCTCTGAAGATGGAATTATTAATTTTCTCTTATGGTGAGAGCTACAGAAAGCAAAGCTCAGTCAAGTTTGAAAACTTGTTCCTCTCACCAACAGAAGTTGATCCAATAAAACGTATTACCTCACCCGCCTTGTGTGTCTGATATCCTGGGACCCACATGGCTGCCACTCTGCATTATTGTACTTTAAGTTTATTTCCAAAACAATTGTTTCTTTAACAAACTCCCTTGGATCACCTCTGATTATCCAAATTCTGTTTTCCCTGAAAGTCTTAATTTGTCTTGCAGAAATGCAGCTGGTTTGAATTAGAAGTATACTCCCAGGCTCAAATTACATTGACATGAATTTAAGAATGAGAGCACTTATGAATAATTTAGCATCAAATGCATTACAAAGTGTTTGTAATTAACACAGCACACCACATTATAAACCCAGAAATTACACCTAAAAGATTAAACTTAAAAGAAATCCAAACATGGTATGATATGGAAATACACAAATAGGGCAAGCAAAGAACCTTAACTCTGCCCTGTAGTGATATTACGTAGTAACCATATGACTGTATTTCAGGCATTTTAGTGTTTGTGGTCATATATTAAATTATAAACTGATTTTGGAAGACGTTCGTTTTTTATTTTCCCCCCTTCATTATGTGATGATGGACCCAGTATTTTTTGCTTAACTGATTTAGGACTGAAATCCTGTAGGGATTATAATGCTTCACTTACCTTGTGTGTAGATTCCTCAGCTATTCAGGACTGTGTGATACAATTGTCCCTATGTGAGCACACAGATGTATGCAACAGACAATAGACTGCTTCCTCCCTCCTTCTGAATTAGGGCATGATTGAAAGCTAACTGAAATCAATGGAAAGATACCATTTGGATCAGTGCCCTCATGATGCACGAGAGGTGCTCTGTGTCTTTGTAGCAAACCTTGGAGTTTGCTCAGTGAATGGTCCTTATCTGTCATACACAAGAATCCTTAGCCTATGGGCTGATATTATCAAACCTCATGTGAAAATGTGTAATCCTAGTTGATTTAACTGAAATAATGGGGGTGGGGTGGGGGAGGAAAAATGGACTTTTTTTTTAATGGTGTAAAGACATCCATTCATTGTCCAATAATGTTTGTTTATTTCAGATCACCATGGAGAATAGCTGATAGCAAATGTACCGTTTTAGAACTATTTAATTTCTAAGAACCGTGAGCCACAGTGTAGCCAATATTCCAGCACCTGTAGAAAACTCATCTTAACCATGGTCATGCACTGATATGTGTATTGCTTGTCAAGTTGCTCCCTGATTTATCCAGTCTATTGCTTTTTTGTGTGGGTTTTGACATCCTCTGGAACAAGAGTGTACTGTGCACAAGTTGGCTAGGAGTCAGATTACAAGTACAATTTAACGTATGGATAGAACAACTGAAGTTCCCTTTTACAATATACCATCAACTTGAGGTAATTGCTGAGATAGGAGGCTGCAGGTGCATGCATATCTAATGCAAGTCCTTTGGCAAATGTGAAGTAAACTGGTCTCCATCCAGTGTTCACATCACAAACTGGAAGTCGTTAGCAGGTGAGCACTACTAGAAACATTGTTGTCGGTCAAAAGCCTATATATGGAAACTGATCTTGTTTTCTGGCCCAAGAAATGGTCTTTCCAATCAGTGTTGAGGCACATTGATGGGAAGTCCAAGGAAGTTTCTTTACCTCTGTCCATTATACCTGGTCTGTAGAATGCCTGAACCAGCTGTCAATCTGGCATTTCCATGAGCTCTAAATTCACTCAAAATAAACTACTTAGTTTTCTCATATTTTACATCTTCCTCGGACTATGTAGCTTTAGCTTATTGATCATTTTAAGGAGGAATTCTTACCTCCATTTCCGAAGTCTATGACATTCCAGTTATTACTAGCTGAAGGTATAGCCCAAAGGACTATTTTTTCCTCATTACTTGTGTCCCCTTCCAAGGAGTAGCAATTCATGTATATGCTTTGATGTATGGACGTTTTCACTATCACAGCTGCTATTACACTTGATCTATTGTTAAATATAGTCTAATGCAATCTATGTAGGTTCTTATGCCATGTCTATCAGTATAATAGCTGAACTTTTATGGACCTCAGGATGAGATTCTCAAAAGTAGTGACACATCTTGGACAATTACATTCCATTTGTAGGAACCACTGCAATACCACAGCTCCTGCTCAGCTGTTACTTAACCCTGTGGGCACCTAAAGTTTTTGTACTAAATGGACTCCCGGCACCTATCTGTCTGCCTCTGTGCATGCACGCTTCTGCCTCCCTTTACACTCCACATCTGCCTCCCTTACCTCATACCTCAGCCACGGCAATTCATGAATGGGGAAGACAGCCCCTGTGTCACTCACATGTTGGGTCTGATCCAGTAGGCATGCTGAAAGGCAGTCTAAGTGCACACAAAATGGCTGGTGAAGAGGGAAGACCTCCGTTATAACCTTTCACGTACTGGTTAGAAAACTTGCTCAGGGTGGGGGGAATGACCCCTTCATGTCCACCCTTTGCTTAATGAGGAGGAGGGCTTTAAAAAGGGATCTGCCACCTTTCTAGCTTCCACTGGGTTATACAGGTTGGACCTCCCTGGTCTGGCACCATCGGGACCTGACCAGTTCCTGATGAGGGATTTTGCTGGATTAGGGGAAGTCATATCTGGCCCCCCTACTACTGGCCCCCACTGAGTGCTAGACTGGCTGCAGGCCCTGCTGCCCTGCTGGTCCCCGCCACCCCCTTTGCCTGCTAAGCCAGCAACCCAGCTCACAGTTCACCGGGCTCCTGCCCCACTGAGCAGCCCAGCAGGGGCACACTGGGAAGTCTGACTGAGCAGCCCTGCTGCGGCACCCCACTCCTGGTTCTTCCAGGCAGCTCGGCTGCAGCATGCTGGACTTCCAGCCCTTCCAGGCAGCCCAGCTGAGGTGCACTGAGAAGCCCCGCTGCAGTGCGCCCGGCTCCCAGTCCCACCGGGCAGCCCTGCTGGGGCATGCCTGGCTTCTCAGCTGTGGGGATCTAGGCTCCTGGCCCCACTGGCAGTTTGTTGCCAGCAGCCCACAACCCTGTCAGTCTGCAGAGCTCCTAGGCACCAGCGCTCCACTGGGATACACTGGTCCTGGAACATCAGTGGTCATGCCAGACCACAGATGTTGCTGGATCAGAGAGTCTTGGTTTACAGAGGTTCAACCTGTAGAATTAATCTAACTCTCTCTGGCCAAATTTCTCAAATATTTAATTAAAATGTCACCACTTCAATAGGAGAGACTGAGGGAGAGCCACATCGGGATATTCCATAGCTCAGCCTTCTACTGACAGCTCAGGTAGTTCTGAATACATTCAAAATCTAATTGTTCCCATTTAGCTTTTCAGATGAAACATTTTCTTTTTAGCAGACTAGTGAACTAATGTGCAGGACAACATTATGGTTAGCCTCAAGGCTGCCATTTAGGGAGAGTAGGTGGGGACAATATTCCCTTTATGCCCATGTATGTCATGTAAAAAAAAAAAAGAGCAAAGAAGGGTTAGTCTCATGTGCCAGAGGTTTTGCTAACCAAGGGCGCCATTTTGGGAGGGCAGGGGGTTAAAGCATCTCATACAGGGATGCTGCTAGGTCTTCTTCCCCTTTCACTATCAGGGAGTGAGAGAAAAGCAGACAGCTTGTATCACTTACTCCTCTTCCCCCGCTCCTCATCAGCCGGGGGTGAGAGGAATGCATGCAAGCTCCATTGCGAGAGTTCCTCAAAGTGAGAATGTAGTTCAGGATTAGATACAGTGGATGCTAACCGGGGGAGGCCCCTTCCATGCACTGTATCCAGTGGTAAGAATTAGATTTCTTCTTAAATAGGGTCCTTCATCAATAAAATGTGACTTACATAATGCTGCCTCTTTTGAAGGCAAACTTGAAATGACCTTGGTTCTCTCAGGGAAGGAAGAATGTGTCTTTTCCTCAATCACATGCTCCTACTTTCTTTGAGTGCCTCTTGTCAAGCTGGTTGGGCTGCTTTCAAGTTGATTGAAAAAAACAACCACCGAAGAAGTAGGTTTTCAGGATGTGTTCCCCCATGAAATGTTGTCAATCAATAAAATGTCTGCGATATTTAAAGAAGGGTGGCCTTACATGAGCATTTCTGATTCCCTTCAGCACACACTGCATGTTGCGATTTGCATTCTCCCTCACTGATACTGTTTCTAGTACAGTTTAGGAAAACGATCACAGGAACACTATGAAAAGGATTTTGGATGTTGGTAGAGTGCTGCCCTGGAAACAAAAGTTTATATAATTTCAGATTCAAGATTGCAGATACTCACGGGCACCTTAAAGTTTTTCTGGCTCTTTGTTTAGAGGCACTTACCACAAACTTTTTACCCGGTTAATTGGAAGTTTTGGATAAGGCTAATTTATTTTTTTTCAGGCATAATGGAGATTTCTTTTGCGTATGGGTGGAAAAAAAGAAAGCATTCCAGGATGTCTAACAAAGAATAGCTGTTTACAGAAATTAGCATCTTGCTTTTTGTCTCGTGTAACTTAGCATCCATAACTGGCAAGAAGATTGTTCGGTACTTCAAGTCCCTCCTGCATTATTCATTAGGGAAGCTCAAGCCGAGTAACTTTTTATGGGACAAAGCTGTTGCTAGGCTGACAGTTTGGGAGATCTAGTAATGCAGTGTTGCTTATCCTTCTCCCCAGGAAACTCCTCCACTCACACGATGTTAGAGCACTGTGACTTGGCAAAATCAGTCTTCGTGCTACTTCCCAGATACTGGAAAATGGGGCAAGTAGATGAAATGAAAAGATTTACTAATTCCATCACTTAAGCAATGAACTTAAATAAGCAATGAGAGAAATAAACATGGCATTTTAAATATGGAATGAGATGACTAGTCCCGATTGACCAAAAAGGAAAATCCAGAGAATTTTACAATGTTTGTTATAGTGTGTGAGAGTGTGTGTGCTAGTTCTAATGACAAATATATCATGTTTTATATCTTTACTTTTGTCAAGTAGAGACCCATTTCCAACTGGTCTCATTTGGAAGGCCCCTGAAAATATGAAGTTCTATTTTAGGTGAATTTTGCTTTTTCAGAGAATTTTCTACAGAGAGAGAGACAATGAGCTATCTCATTGTGGCAGTTTCATCCTTAGAGAATATGGATTTTTTTTTTGGACAGCAAAAGAAAGCATGTGGTTCCTAAAATAGGGGAAGAGGAGCTGAATGTCAAAGCTGAGCTCCATTAGAGCCATTAGCTTTTGGATGTGATGACTAAAACATCCCCTCCTAACACAGAGACTTTGGCAAGGAATAAAGGGTGAACTCAGCTGGGAGGTTTACAAAGAACAAAACCATATTTCTAAAGATGCAATGAAAAAGTTATGCTACAACAACCCCAGAAATTGCTGTGTTGGTAAGAACATAAATGGCTGAACAAGTCCTTCTTCCTCTGTGCACAAATTCCATCTAGCCATTCTTCTTTTGTGCCTTCCCTGAGTCATGGTAATAACCATTCACTGACTAATGCCATGGAAACACATAAGAGTAGGTAGCAGAAGGACCATGCTGGAGGAAAGTGCACTGTACTGCAGAAAACAAGCACAAACAAAATAAAATACAGTAAACAGCAAGTTAATTTGATTGTAGTTGAATGGACAATTTTGCCAAACCTAGTCCCAGTACATTTCCCCCTTGCTTTGAAAATCCACGGATTTCATATTTTGTTTCTAATTTACAGGACAAGTCTTAGGATTTTTTGCTTCAAAAAGGTTAGAGATTCTTGGAAATATACCGTTGTTGGCAGCCCCAGTGGGACAAAGAACAACTGAATGGCATGCAGACTACCCTTTGACCCTTAGAAATGGTTTCTCCAGAATAGTTTGGTGATACATTGGCAGGATACCATGGGAGAAGCTTGTGCTGCTTTGTCCTGTGCTGTGATGGTTCTGTAGATAAAGAGATCATATCAGTTTCCAACATTATTAATCCAGTGCTAGATTTTGTGGTCAGCATTATGCATGGGACCACTAGGACTCACACTTATAAATCAGTGACTTTGGTTGGTGCCTTTTAGAAGCACTGCATTCGCCTACAGATATTTTTAAAGTAAACTCACATAGTTTGAAACCGTGATTGTCTCATTAAATTAATATTATATGTCATTCCCTTTTCTTTCTCAATTTCCATTTGTTTAGCTGTTCCTGGATTCATTTTTCTCTTGGACTTCATGGGAGATAGACAATTAGATTTAGGCTGGGAAAATTTAAACTTCTGAGGTCAGAATTTCCAAATGTGAGCATTAATTGTGTTTATACACATATGTGCATGGAAGGAATATATTTTGCAGACAAATAGGGAATTTCACGTGCAAATGTGTTAATAAGACATACATCCGTATGTTTGTGTATGCAACTACACACGCCAGCTGGCCAGTGGACCACATTTTCATACCTAGTTATGGTAAACTGAAAACATGTCCTTTTGTGGTAGCCTTCAGAATGGCTGGATAATTGCACTCGCTACCTTAGAGTGGCAGTGCGCTCGCATTGACTACACTGGAGTTACACTAACTGTAAATCAGCATAGAATTGCATATTTCAGTTTTTATTTTTACCTGGGCTAGCATTATATTATGTACATTGCATGTGTCTAATATGTAAGCATATGCTGAATAAATGTGTAGTTAACTGAACAAAACTTGCTGAATATCCTAGGGTACAATTTGCATTTAAATATATTTATTTACATTTGTAAGAACACTTTTCATTTGCTGTTGCTTACTATGTGGTTTAGTGTAAGGTTAGTGGTTTAGGGATATTTGTTAAATATTTAAGTGGAGCTTTAGATCCACCCATCATTCTTATATATTTATCCATTTCATTGCATGATCACAGGTTCTAGATGCTAAAAAAACTTCTATTGAGTGACTTCAGATGTGCATACATAGTTAGAACAGATGATCATGTGAGAAATAAAATATCCTGTTGTAAGCAGATATGGGCTGAAGAAGTGTAGTTCAGATCTGGATTAGATTTAAAACAGAGTTTGGGATTTGATTTCGAGGTCTAGGTTCTGGTGTATCCTCAATAGCATGTGTGAGAAAATAGGTCATTCTCAGTTTTTAATCCAATTTGGAACCAGAAATTAAATACAGAGTCAGACCTTACAGCTTCACACTGCTGAGAGAGTTCAGATTCCAAGTTTTAGTGTTGGCCCCTCTCAACTTCTAAAAAACTGGGTATGCTATTAAAGAAAGGGGAAAGATACAGGATATTCCTTTGTAGCATGTTTTTCTCAACAGAATGCTTGTCAAACTTTTCCATAAAGCACCATGGGTATTTTAATGATAATATATTTATCTTCCACTAGTTCATTTAAAGCAAGATATGACATTCCCGTCCTGTAATTTTACTGGGATTCTTATTTGTTTTCCTTTATTTTACTATCCCCACATCTCTAATGTAATTCTCTAATTTCAATCTCAACATAAGGTTAATAATTGGGTTAGATAAACTTAAAAAACAACAAATAGTCTGGTAGCAATTTATAGACTAACAAAACATGAGCTTTCATGGGCACAGCCCACTTCTTCAGATGACCAGAGTGTTGGATGTCATGGATATGACTTCAGGCAATTTAGGAAAAGGGCATTGTCTGTATTTTTACCAGGCTAACCTGGTAAGGAAATTATAAGGTAATGTTATATGAACCACTAGACCTTTATTCTTCTTAGGCCCAATCATAACAAATGCTTTATATGGGCAGGTAAGGACCAAAAATCTTTTAAAACAGCTGGGATGTGCCAAGGAGGAAGCAGTATAGATTGTATGCAGTTAGATTCTGGATCTCCATGTGCACTTCATAGGAGATCTCTGTTGTAGGTCTCTGAAGGGGATGGAGTGATACATGAGGATGACAGAAAAAAAACATTTGGCAGCAGTCTGCATCCACGGCTTTGTCTATCATTTGTAATATCAGTTTTAAAAAGGAGGACTCTTGTAAGGTGAAAATAAGAAAGTATGTTCCAGATCTGTGAAAGATACAGTAAGCAATGTGATGCAAAATGTAACATGTAAACAGCTAGACCTCCCTGCAAGGAGATCTAGGTGTTTCAGTATATAGTTTCTACAAAGTGTAGAGAACTCTTGTAGATCTTTATTAAATTACTAGAGATGGGCATGGCAGAATATGATGGTTGTTATGAGAAGATAACTTAGAGCTATTATTGAACACCTATTGTGCACTTTGGGCAGGCTTCTATTTTCCTTGGTTTCCACTGCCAGCTGAGATGATGATTCCCTGAACAGATGTGATTGCCTGCCCTGAACTGGTTAGACTTATAAAAACACATGGAGGAGTACGTTTTTACTGCAGGGTTCAAGAATGCTGAGGACAACAATGAGAGAACATTGAATCGTGAGGCCACAGTGGACAAATATTTTTTTTTAAATATTTGAGAGACTTGACTGCCAGAACTAATAATTCCTGACGTGAGCAAGCACCAGTTTCATAGAAAAATATTATATATGTATAATCCCACAAAGAGCATTATATGGCTAAAAGTATATGGCTTTCATTATTTATTCATATGTATTCATGTATTATATATTTTTATAACTTGACTGTGCCAGAATTAATAGTTCCCCACTTGGATGAACATCAAATTCATAAAAAATATTATATACAATACTCAAATAATGGAAACAACACACTGTGGGTCATCCGATCCCACTTTGTAGGAAATAGCACAGAAGGAAGACAACTGCAATTAGCAAAGTCCCAAATGTTGCACACTGCATTGTAATAGTGCTACTACATGCTATAGCATGTTGTGGTATTGCATGCCTTCATATTCATGATTAAACCATGCTGTATCAAAGCACAGTATTTGCGGACACCCAAACACACTGGCTGAAAAACGTGGATGACCTGTTGAAGCTCTATCCTAGCATTTCAACATACATTCTTGTTACAGGGCAAAGAACCAAAAAGCTTGATGCAGTAAAACAGGGGTGATGTAATCTGAATGACAGGCATTTTAGCAGGTACATTTTGTATGGACCACAGGAAAATAATGTGGATGCTAGGAAGGGTAGAGAAGGGGAGGCTTTAGTAATGAAAATTAGAGATAATAGTGGTCCAACCTGGGATACTGTTTGTCTGAACAGAAAGAAAAGGATACATCTTTGAAATATTGTAAGGGAGTAATTTCATTACCCTTTGGGTGAGACTGATGCATGGATGAAGTTTAGCTATGTGAGACTTAAACATAAGGACAAGGTGATGCTGGTCATTTAGAAGTAATCAGAGAATGTAGCCTCTATGATTATTTGGTTTCACAGTCTAAGGAAACTCCTGTCTATTACTATTACAGGGAACAGCAAAGACGAAGACAAATTGTGTAATACTAGAAAGTTATGAACATTACTTAAAAATGTAGAGCTTGTGCCTATCATATATGCCTTTCTCACCTAGAGATTAGAGGACTGCAGTACGCTTACAACATTTTCAGATGATTACAAGCTGGGAGGCATTGTGTGCACTTTGGAGGACAGGATTAGAATGTAAAATGGTTGTTATAAATTGGGGAATTGGTCTAAAAGCAACAAAGTGAAAATCCATAAAGAGAAGAGCAAAGTACTACACTTAGGAAGGAAAAATTAAATGCCTAGTCAGTAGTGCTGCAGAAAAGGGTTTTGGGGATTAAGATGGATCACAAAATGAATACGAGTGAATGGTGTGGTGGTGGTGTTGTTTCTGGGGTATATTAACAAACAGAGTCATCCCTACAGGCATGCGGGGCCTAAGACAATCCACCCTCTGCTCCAGGCCCTGTCTGCATTCCGCCTCTTCCCCAAGCCCTGCCTCTTCTTGACCTGCTCCACCCTGGCTCTCCCTCTCCCCCCCCCCCCCCTCGCATTCCATCTCTTCCCCCCAATTCCCTGTCCCCTCCTCTTCCAAGGAATGCCAGGAGCTGGCAAGGCAGAATGGGGCTGGTAGCACAGCTGCTGGCCCCTGTGCTGCCCAGGCCCCACATAACCCTGAAGCAGTGTGGTGTGGATTGGAGAAGAGCCAGTAACACTGCCACTGGGCCCTGTGCTGCCCTGACTCTGCGTCTCCCTGAGGCAGGACCAGTGGCGTAGCTGTCAGCCCTGCCCTGACCCTGTCCACATTCTGCATGTTAATCGTCAAATAAGGCAATTCATTTGGGTCATGATTTTCAAAGCTTGAGGAGTGTCTAACTTTAGGCTCATAAATGCATGCTTAGGCACCTGAACTGAAGTGACTTAATTTTCAGAGCTATACAGGACCCACATACGGCGCTGAAGTCCATGGGAGCTGCAAATGCTCAGCATATTTGAAAATGATTTCAATGTGTGGACCATTGGTTTCTGATGTTTATTTTCTGCTAGATGGGTGATCCAAAGTACAGCTAAAAAAATAGTCATTCAGTAAACAGAACTGTTTCTTCTACTCCTTATATGAAGGCTTTTCAAATCATAAAGGCAGGTGTAACTCCAAGCTCAGAGGACCGTGACTTTAAAATTTTATATCAGTTCAGCAGACTCAATTAATCAATTTAATCTGGATCTGAGTACAGAGTGTATTTCTATTTTCACTCAGCGTCATCCAATCAATTTCTTTATCAACTTTTCCTTGATTAAAAAAATCCCCTCTGCCTTGATTATTTACATTCCTGCATGGCCTGATTTGTCAAAAGTTATGCAATATTTACCAAGTGTACTTCCTGGAATGTTATAACTGTACTCTGATTTTTTCCCTTCATGTGTTCTGGCTTCTTCCCTCCTTCCCCCACGTTCAGAGTAAAGTACAGAACAAGCACAGAAATGGCTTGCTGCAAAGTTCATCTGTTTTTCTGCACTTTGAGGTATCATGGAAGCAAGCCAGCATTATATAACCCAGACTCAGGAGAGGAAAAAGGAATCACTTTTCTAGTTCTATTGGTCACTTGTATATTTAGAATAAATTAAAGGAAATGCTGCTTCTTTGCAGAGGGTGAAATTCACCTGTGGAATTCACCACCACAGGAAGCTCCTCCAGTCAAATTTTGTGGCTGGATTTCAAAAAGGGCTGGATAATCATATTACCTAACAACAACAGCTGTAGAGATAAATGTTAAAATAAGAATAGTTAAATATCATGCTCCTGGGCATAAGCTGATTGCAGCTGGAATCATAAACAACATTGCACAACTTGCTAGGTGCTTTTTGGTTTTCTTTTGCTTGCTTACATTTCTAAGAGAAAACAATGGCCAGACCCAGATGTAGGAAACCAGATTTATTAGATGAGAGGTCTGACCCAAAATTCCATGTCCATATGTTCCTTTTCTAAAGCGAAAATGACCTTTCTAGATTAAAAAAAAACAAAAACCCAAACCTCTAGATATCAACCATGATTTGATAGGCCTAAACTGAGAGATTTGGGGAGAAAATAGAGACATACGATTTAAATAAATTATACTGTTATGTGATCATACAGCCTATTTATTTGTGGGTTAGAAAAAGTAGACCAAGTCCCTAGATTAACAAGACAGGCATATGTTCAGGAACCATATCTGATTAATTCTGCAAGGCACAGGGGCAGCATCCCGGCTGCTGCTGCTGTTTGAAAGCAGTGCCAGATACATTTTCCCTAAAGACAGGAAGAGCGCGTTACTCCTGAACTTCCTCTGAGTGACTTTCTCTGATAGGGGTCCTCCCCTTTTAGGAGCTGTCTGGGATGTGCCAAAAATATCTCCTCACCTTGTCAGCACAGGCTGCGTCACGCTACTTTTGAACAGTACTTTTTGGAACTCTTTGGAGTGTCCCTTTTTTGAATACACACATTTGGCAAGTATTGAAAGATGAAGGCCCATCCTGCCTTTGTCATGTGACAATGGTAACACATCACAAAGTTCCTTTTTTTCAAAACACTGACTAAGGAACTTTATTAGAACAAGTAAGATTCTCACTCCTTGCTTCACTGTAGAACTTCCCCCTAGAATCTTCCCTATAGAGAAAACCATATTAGGGGGCCAGGGAAGCAGCACTATTCAATAAGGTCCCACTTTAGGAGGTTCCTTTAAATGACCCCCTTGGATGGAATACCACAAAGTTTATAGAGGACAACCTACATCTCAGATCCTGGAGATTCCAGGTGAAGAGCCAATCAGATTTAAGGAGGCAAAAGACATCTTCATAAATGGTTGCCTCTCCACTCTGTGCTACTGGCCCCCGTTGCTCTTCACAGCAGAGTTCTCACACATGCAGCCATTTGTTATGTCTATTGACCGTCCCATGAGCAGCAGCCTTGCTGGAAGCAAATATATCTCTCAGCTGCTTTAACTCTCAGCTAAATTTCTATGCTGAAATCCAGAGGATCTGCAGAGGACAGAATCACAGAGCATGGCCAGTTCCATTCATGTGACCCCAGCCCTGCCCTCAACACCCTGCACCATTCCAGGGAGAGAAAAAGTGCTGCAGATGACGCACTCCTCACTTAGGGCAGACAAGAGTAAAGTAACATGCAAAGGTGCTTCTTGCCAGCATGCCATCTGCCTCCCTTTGTGCTTGTGTGAAAGAATGCTCAACCCCCTAGAGAATTATGGGGAAGTCAAACCTATGGAAATTTGGAAAGTGGTATAATTAATTTCAAGGAGGGGAGGACCTCAGTTCCAGGCTTGCTTTAATGGGGTGTGGATAAGACTGGCTTGTGAAGATGACCCATAAAGTGTCTATCAGTTGAAGTTAAACTTAATATTTGTAGACAAATACTATGCATGTTTATATGCAAAAGGTGTATATATTTTGATGTTTCCCTCTCTCCTGCTTTTCTTTGTCTCTTGTCTTTTGAGGCTGAAAAATCACCAAGAGAGAGACCTGTGAATGTGTGTGTGTACAGAGGCCAGCACAATGAAGCCTTGATTCTGATGGAGACATCTGGGTGTTGCTATAGTATAAATAATAAGTAATAACAATAATAACAGGTGTACACATAAAAGCCAGCATACATGGAATTAATTTCCATACCGGTCTGTGACGGGGCGACTGAGCCCTGTCTTGGTGACGCGAGCTTGCCCCACACTCTGTGCGTGCCGATCCCCATCCTGCACGGGGAATCGGGCGTAAAGCCACCCACCTGCACCGCTTGCTCAGCAGCCGTGGCTCAGCTGGGTCGTGGCGTCAGCTGGGAGGCTGGGGAGTGGGCAGTAACAATATTTTGGGGGGCGGGTGTTTCCGGGTTCAGTCTGCCCACATTCGCCAACCAGTGTAAGGGGCTTCCCCCGCACCAAAATGTAGTTGGCAAGAGTAAGTCTCAGGTCCGACACTGGGCTCTCAAGGTACAAAAGATGCCACACAGGTATCTGTCAAACACAAGCAGTTTATTTCCTGACAGCTAACAGCTGTGCCCCATAAATGAAAGAACAATATAACAAAGAAGCAGCATATCTTACGTCACTTCCTGCAAGCCTGGAACCCCGGTTAGGCTGCGGATGAAGTGGGAGGTTGTCTCAGCTTCCGAGGCGCCGGTACCCAAAGCCCATCGGTGAGGTCCAAATTGCTGTGCTTTGAGGCAGCCTTAAATACAGTTTTTCCTGCCTTGTTTTGCAGTTTGGAAATTTCCAGGGGTTACTCATTACGTGCTGATGTACGGCTTAGCTGTTAGTTATCGATCTGGTTCTGATCTTGTTCTACTTGTTCTTTGGCCTTGTTTACATGATCAGTACGTTAGGGTAAACAGAATTGTTTATGCGTTCTTGCCCTTTACCCTTATCTTATACTTGTTCTTGCTATACTGGCAACAATGCTTATCTTAAATGGCATATGTTCCCAAAGACTTGCTTCTGGCTCATCAGATATAGGGAAAAGGGAAAGGGTGGGGGGGGGGGAGAAGAATGCAGGCCTCACCACCCCTAAACTAGCACATACAAAGTTCTTCCGCAATTGACCACTACACGCAGGGTACTGTAGGCGGTTTGTGCCCAACTTTGCGACCTTAGCTGCCCCATTAACAGACCTAACCCGTAACGCAGCTCCCCAAAAAGTACAGTGGGACTCAGAGTGTGAGCGAGCATTTGAGACCTTAAAGTACCAGTTGACCCATGCGCCGGTGCTGACCCAACCTAATTTCGACAAACCCTTCACCCTATACACCGATGCTTCAGAGGTGGGTCTGGGAGCGGTTCTTTCCCAACAGGAGGGGGGAGAAGAGGACCCAGTCCTATATATAAGTCATAAATTAGGGCTGTGCGAAGTAAAGTATCCCACCATAGAGAGGGAGGAGTTGGCCATAAAATGGGCGGTTGATATGTTGCGCTATTATCTCATAGGAGCCAAGTTCCGAGTGGTCACCGACCAGGCACCCCTCCGCTGGATGCAGACAATGAAAGACACAAACACTTGCATCCTAAGGTGGTACCTGTCACTGCAACAGTACTGTTTCGGAGTGGCCCACTGAGCAGAGCGAGTACACGGGAATGCGGATTTCTTTTCTAGAGTACCCATGCGGGAAGAGACAGAGGTAGAAGGACTACAAGGATGTTTAAAGGGGGGTGTGTGACGAGGCGGCTGAGCCCCATTGTGGCGACGTGGGCTTGCCCCGCAATCTGCGCACACCGATCCCTGTCCTGCACGGGGAATCGGGCGTAAAGCCGCCCCCCTGCGCTGCTTGCTCAGCGGCCGCGGCTCAGCTGGGTCACGGCATCAGCTGGGAGGCGGGGGGGCGGGCAGTAGTGGTGGTGGTGGCCGGGAGCGGCGGAGGGATGTGTGGCAGGTCCGGGGGCAGAGCCAGAGGGCAGCATGCGGGGGCACGCAAGGTCGGAGGGGAAGGGCCGGGAAGAAGGACATCCGGTGGGAATGTTAAAAGGGTGAGCCTCTGGAGTGAGAGGGAGCGCGTAGGATGGTGGGGAAGTCAGGCCAGGGCCCCCCGAGGCGAAGGAGACTCCCAGCGAGGACTTGCCTGTACTTGACTGGGTTGGCAGTAGCCCAGGGCAGGGCGCTGGAATCAAAAGCCCGAGGACTTGGTGTGTTGCGGCCGGAGCCCCACCAGACGGACCAAACCCAGTGGGCGTTGGTCCTTAGGGCCCTGGGCTGAGACCCGTGAGAGGGGGTGGGCCTGGGTCCCCTTACCCTCCCTCGTGAGCAGCCCACGCAAGAGGGAGATACTTTTACCTTGCCAAACTGGATTGGCCCCAAGGGCCCCTGACTCTTTAGACAAAGATTGGAAACTTGGGGTGTAAGTGGAAGGAAGCACGGGTGAGGGGGTTGGACTAGCAGAGAAAGGGGTTATGAGGGGGAAGCCCCTTACACTGTCCCTTCTGTTTCCCATATTGGATCACATTGAAATGTTAGAGGAATGGCTACTGGTTAAAGGGAGAAGTATCCAGGCCTGGGCTAAATTAAGATTTTCTAAGCCTTCTGTCAATAAGAACATAAGAACATAAGAACATAAGAACATAAGAACGGCCGTAGCGGGTCAGACCAAAGGTCCATCTAGCCCAGCATCCTGTCCGCCGACAGTGGCCAGCACCAGGTGCCCCAGAGGGGGTGGACCGAAGACAACGATCAAGCGATTTGTCTCCTGCCATCCCTCTCCAGCCTCTGCCAAACAGAGGCCAAGGACACCATTTTATCCCTGGCTAATAGCCTTTTATGGACCTAACCTCCATGAAATTATCTAACTTCTCTTTAAACTCTGTTATATTCCTAGCCTTCACAGCCTCCTCTGGCAAGGAGTTCCACAGGCTGACTACATGCTGTGTGAAGAAGAACTTTCTTTTATTAGTTTTAAACCTGCTACCCATTAATTTCATTTGATGTCCTCTAGTTCTTCTATTTAGGGAACTAATAAATAACTTTTCTTTATCGGCCCTCTCCACACCACTCATGATTTTATACACCTCTATCATATCCCCCCTCAGTCTCCTCTTTTCTAAACTGAAAGTCCCAGTCGCTTTAACCTCTCCTCATATGGGACCCGTTCCAAACCCCTAATCATTTTAGTTGCCCTTTTCTGAACCCTTTCCAAGGCCAAAATATCTTTTTGAGGTGAGAGACCACATCTGTACACAGTATTCAAGATGTGGGCGTACCATAGTTTTATACAGGGGCAGTAAGATATTCTGGGTCTTATTTTCTATCCCTTTCTTAATAATACCTAGCATCCTATTTGCCTTTTTGACCGCGCTGCATGTGTGGAAGTTTTCAGAGAACTGTCCACTGATAACTCCAAGATCTCTTTCCTGATTTGTTGTAGCCAAATTAGCCCCCATCATACTGTACGTATAGTTGGGGTTATTTTTCCCGATGTGCATTACTTTACACTTATCCACATTAAATTTCATTTGCCATTTTGTTGCCCAATCACTCAGTTTGGTGAGATCTTCTTGGAGTCCCTCACAGTCTGCTTCTGTCTTGACTATCCTAAACAGTTTGGTATCATCCATAAACTTTACCACCTCACTGCTTACCCCTTTCTCCAGATCATTTATGAATAAGTTGAACAGGATTGGTCCTAGGACTGACCCTTGGGGACACCACTAGTTACCCCTCTCCATTCTGAAAATTTACCATTTATTCCTACCCTTTGTTTCCTGTCTTGTAACCAGTCTCAATCCAAGAAAGGACCTTCCCTCTTATCCCATGGCCATGTAATTTACACAAGAGCCTTTGGTGAGGACCTTGTCAAAGGCTTTCTGGAAATCTAAGTATACTATATCTACTGGATCCCCCTTGTCCGCATGTTTGTTAACCTTCAAAGAACTCTAATAGATTAGTAAGACAGGATTTCCCTTTACAGAAACCATGTTGACTTTTGTCCAACAAATTATGTTCTTCTACATGCTTCACAATTTTATTCTTTACTATTGTTTGACTAATTTGCCAGGTACTGAAGTTAGACTTACCGGTCTGTAATTGCCGGATCGCCTCTAGAGCCCTTTTTAAATATTGGTGTCACGTTGGCTACCTTCCAGTCATTAGGTACGGAAGCCGATTTAAGGGATAGGTTACAAACCACAGATAATAGTTCAGCAATTTCCCATTTGAGTTCTTTTAGAACCCTTGGATGAATGCCATCCGGTCCCGGAGATTTGTTAACATTAAGTTTTTCTATTTGTTCCAAAACCTCCTCTAATGACACTTCAATCCGGGACAGTTCCTCAGATTCATCACCCACAAAGGACGGTGCAGATTTGGGAATCTCCTAACGTCCTCAGCCGTGAAGACTGAAGCAAAGAAATCATTTAGTTTCTCTGCAATGGCTTTATCGTCCTTGATTGCGCCTTTTATAGTTCGATCGTCTAGGGACCCACAGGTTTTTAGCAGGCTTCCTGCTTCTAATGTACTTAAAAACATTTTGTTATTTCTTTTGAGTTTTTGGCTAGCTGTTCCTCAAAATCTTTTTGCTTTTCTTATTACATTTTTACACTTGATTTGACAGTGTTTATGTTCCTTTCTATTTATCTCACTAGGATTGGACTTCCACTTCTTAAAAGATGCCTTTTGTCCCTCACTGCTTCTTTTACATGGTGGTTAAGCCACAGTGACTCTTTTAGGTCTCTTGCTATGTTTTTAATTTGGGGTATACATTTAAGTTGGGCCTCTATTATGGTGTCTTTAAAAGTTTCCATGCAGCTTGCAGGGATTTGGCTCTAGTCACTGTGCCTTTTAATTTCTGTTTAACTAACCTCCTCATTTTGTGTAATTCCCCTTTTTGAAATTAAATGCCAGGGTGCTGGTCTGCTGAGGTGTTCTTCCCACCACAGGAATGTTGAATGTTATTATATTATGGTCACTATTCCCAAGCGGTCCTGTAGGTTATTTCCTGGACCTGATCCTGCGCTCCACTCAGGACTAAATCGAGAATTGCCTCTCCTTGTGGGTTCCTGCACCAGCTGCTCCAAGAAGCAGTCATTTAAGCCATTGAGAAATTTTATCTCCTTCTCTTCCTGAGGTGACATGTATCCAGTCAATATGGGGGTAATTAAAATCCCCCATTATTATAGAGTTCTTTGTTTTGGTAGCCTCTCTAATCTCCTCAGCATTTCAATGTCAGTATCCCTGTCCTGGTCAGGTGGTCGGTAATATATCCCTACTGCTAATTTCTTATTTTTGGAGCATGGAATTACTATCCATAGCGATTCTATTGAACATGTTGATTCATTTAATATTTTTATTTCATTTGATTCTACATTATCTTTCACATAGAGTGCCACTCCGCCACCCACCCGGCCTGCTCTATCCTTTCGATATATTTTATATCCCGGTATGATTGTGTCCCACAGATTTTCCTCATTCCACCAGGTTTCAGTGATGCCTATTATGTCAATCTCCTCATTTAATACTAGGTACTCTAGTTCACCCATCTTATTAGTCAGACTCCTAGCATTTGTGTAGAAGCACTTTAAAAATTTGCCACTGCTTGTTGTCTGCCCTTCCTGATGCATTGGATTCCTTTGTGCGTGGTTGTTTGTCTGCTCTGGCCCATGGTTTGCCCTCTCCCCTCCTCTCTTTCTGACTACAGTTTAGAGAATCTCTATCAATGGATTCTCCTCTAAGAGAAGTCTCCCTCCGATTTCGTGCATCTCCACACCAATCGGCTTTCCCCATCTCTCAGTTTAAAAACTGCTCTCGGCCTTTTTAATGTTTAGTGCCAGCAGTCTGGTTCCACCCTGGTTTAGGTGGAGCCCATCCTTCCTGTATAGGCTCCCCTCTCCCAAAAGTGTCCCCAGTTCCTAATAAATCCAAACCCTCTTCCCTACACCATCGTCTCATCCACGCATTGAGACTCTGAATCTCTGCCTGCCTACCTGGCCCTGCGTGGAACTGGAAGCATTTCGAGAATGCCACCATAGAGGTCCTGGATTTCAGTCTCTTTCCTAGCAGCCTAAATTTGGCCTCCAGGACATCTCTCCTACCCTTCCCTACGTCATTGGTACCTACATGTACCACGACCACCGGCTCCTCCCAGCACTACACATAAGTCTATCTAGATGCCTCGAGAGATCCATAACCTTCGCACCAGGCAGGCAAGTGACCATACGGTTCTCCCGGTCATCACAAACCCAACTATCTATGTTTCTAACGATCGAATCACCCACTACTAACACCTGCCTCTTCGAACTGGCATTCCCTCCCCCTCAGAGGTATCCTCAGTGCGAGAGGATACATAACATCCTCTGGGAAGAGGGTCCCAACTACGGGATGGTTTCCCTCTGCTCCCATTGAATGCTCTGTTCCCTTGAGACTTTCATCCTCCTTAAGAGCACTGGGGCTCTCAGACTGGAGGTGGGACAGTACTACAGTGTCCCAGAAAGTCTCATCCACATATCTCTCTACCTCCCTTAGCTCCTCCAGTTCAGCCACCCTGGCCTCCAAAGCCCGAACTCGGTCTCTGAGGGTCAGGAGCTCCTTACAAAGGGTGCACACATCACGCGACCCGCCCACAGGGCAGGTAATCGTACATGTTACACCCGGCGCAATAAACAGGATAGCCCCACTCTGCTGCTGGGCTTCTGTCTCCATTTTCTAATGAATAAGTTTAAGTGTAAACTGGGATTCTTTTAAACCTCTGGAATATAGATTATTATAAGAGTTATGTTTTAAAGAAGGCCAGAAGTGCCCTCTAACCTCCCCCTCTGAACTCCCTCTCCAAACTCCCTGTTAGCAGTTCCTGTTCACAAGCTCCCTGGTCGCTGAGTCACAGGCTTATATAGCTCTGGTAGCCCCTCCCCCTGACTGAGGCTCAGCCAATTAACAGAGGCTTCTAGATTTCAAACCTTTTAGAAGCTCCTTCAAGCAAACAAACAAACCAACCAAACAGACAGACAAACACAAGCTCAGCACACAGCAAATAACTCCCCCCCACACAAACACACACTCCAGACAGCCACTTACCACAAGGGTCCCGTTTTTACTCCTCTTTTACCTGGAGAACTCCCTCTCCAAACTCCCTGTTAGCAGTTCCTGTTCGCAAGCAAATACATTTGCTTTATAAAAGTGCTCTTTGGTATCTTCCAGGGTGAAAAGAATGGAGATTAGCAGTAGCGCATTAATAACCTAGAATTTAAGTAAAGGCAGAATGCTTATAAAACATGGTCTTGGTTTAGTCTAGACTTTCTTTGATTTCTATTAAGCAGTTGGTTTGAAACCTCTTAATTTTAAGCTTTCTGGCAGTAAAAGTTCTCCTTTTGCATGTTTGACTTCTCAAACTTTGGTTGGAGCCACTGCCAGCTTACAGTGTTAAAAACACATGGTAGGCTTGTGTCACTTAGCAGTAGAAAAGCTTCAAAAGGAAAACAACCCAAGGAAGCTTCAAACCTGTCTTTGTTTTTAGAAGTTAGCAGTTACTTTTACTATGATTTCGTTGCATCTTCCAGTTTTTCCTGCATGTTGTCTAAATGCCTGAAATGCAAAACAAAACAAACAAACAAACAAAAACCCCATTCTGCAGTTTCATTCATTATGAAGCGGTCAAAGATACTCTTCTCCCCTCTGCTGAGAGTCACCTGTAGAAAATGGAGGTTGCACTTTCTTGTGAAAAGTTTCCCTATTTTTTTCATAAGAGGTATGAAGTCCAGGTTTTATTTGTAATTGGCATTGTTCAAAAGGCATCTGCTGGAAAGCAGCAAGCCAAGTTACCCCTAACCACTCCCATGTTTGGGAAAAATAATTAACAAGATGCGGTTCAATTAGACCCCGTTGGCTGGAGGCACTTTCATAAACAGAGAAATTCTCTAAGATCATGAAAGTGCAAAAGGAGGGTTGAGCAGAAGTTAGATCAACCCCTGCCCCACTGGCATGAGAGTGTGTGTTTAAACCCCCAGGCTTTATTTGCCATAGAAACCACATATTATCCCAGATGAGGGTTTGCCTACAGCAAATGTTTTGTAAATGATTAACTATCAAAGTGCAGCCAAATAACTGACTAAATAATTCTGCCAAGCTATCTAAGAATCACATTGATACACAAGAAGTCTAAGGGTTAACATGAATTCCATTAGGCAAGAGTTGTTCTGATCCATTCCCAAGCCTTCAGAATGTTCAACAGACTCTTGCATTTGCCAGTCCTGGAACAGTTTGGATTGTGTGGGAATACTCTTGGAGCGAATACATTCATGGCCTCAACATGTTCGCCTTACAGTTTGTAAAACATCGAGGGAAGGCCGTGTTGAAATATTTGTTTCTGGAAAAGCACAGAAACATTATATCAAATTTGACAACAAGAACCTCTTGTGTTATATTTAATGTCTTTCTATTGTATTATTAATTTCCCAAAGGATTGTTCTCAAGATATTTTTATTGCCTTGGTTAAAAAAAAATTAGCAAATTCAATGAAAGCTCCAGGCTGTCATTTTAGGTGCTTTCAAATAGGCCTGAGTGCAAAACATGAATTCTGTTTCATGAAAAAAACCCCAACAACCTGAGATTTTGAAAATGTTATTTATCAGAACAAAAATGAGAACTTTCAAAATTGTTCATGAAAAAACAGAAGCAATAGCCCATTGCCTAGTGGATAGGGCACAGACCTGGAAATATACAGGAGTCCCAAGTTCAAATTCTTTATCCATCTGATTTGGAGCATGGACTTAAACTGGGCGTCCCAGGTGAGTTCCTAAAAACCAAGCTTTAAAGATGTCTTTTTTTCTCTATTTCAGTCTTTCCTGTAGTAGCTGTTCAACTTCATGTAAACGAAATGTGTTAGGTCAAAGAGACACTAGTTTGAAAGCCTGGAGGTTGGATACTCCAAATTGAGCAGAGACTTGAAATAGATCTACTTTCTAGCTGAAATCCCTAACTATTGGCTGTTCAAGGGATTCTCGCTGGTATTAGCTAGAAATTCCATCCTGAACTAGAGAAACTGTCCCTACCAAAGTTCAGTTGTCACCAATACATTTCTATGAATAATGGAGCTGACAGCCTCGCTAGGTCCTGGTCAAGGTGTGTGTGGGGAGGGGGCGGGGGAAGGGTGGCTCCACACTCCTGGAAGGAACATGGATTCGGGTAGAAGGGGTGGGTCTAGGGCAGCCCAGCTCTCAGTGCCGCTCGGAGCACACTGCACCACATGCTGTCCCAGGCAGCCTTCATAGCCACTTGGAGCATGTGGCCCAAGCCCTGGACCCCTTTTGAATTGCTGGGCCCCAGAACAATTGTCCCCTTTGTCCCTCCCATCAGTGGGCCTGTCTATGAAAAGCTTCAGTTTTGGCAAATCAGTATTTTCTGAACAAAACAGAAATGGTCTAAAAACTCCCAAGGAGGGGCGGCCCGTCCATATAGGCGAACTAGGCGGTCGCCTAGGGCGCCAAGTTAAATGGAGTGCCAAATGGTGGCGCAATATCACTGAGGGGTTGGAGGTAGGGGGTGCTGATTGCATGGTTCGCCTAGGGCGCCAGTTGCTGGCAGCTAGTCTAGGGCCGCCCCTGCCAAAGTAGTTCTACCTTCAAGCATGATGTTACCTTCATGTTAACAAGTAATACAGCACCTTGACTGCCTGTTATTGCTACTCTTCAATTTTTAAAGTAAAACCTATGGCAATAAATGCCTCTGTGCTATGGGTAGTTCTAGCATGACACAGGTATTGCCTCACTGGGGGTGCGTGTGCACACACTCTAGAATTATATTTAGTGAACAATCACCCAAAGTGCTTTTAAAAGCCCTACGTACAACTACTGAACAGGTAGTTTAAATACCCATTATCCAGAGGTATCTTCAAACTGAAGAGGACTTGAATTGTTTTCAGTTGTCCCACAATAACAGATGTAAGCTCAGCTAGAAATGCTGAACCTGCACTCTTGCAAGAACTGGAGAATAAGGGACTGTTACACAGTTAGGCTAATGTTAGCTGCCTTGCATCAACCTAACTCTAGTGTAGACCAGGCCTTAGTGTATCCAGATGTCTCAAATTCTGAGCAGTCAACTATGATTTGATTGTAAGTTAATTCTTTGTTGGGAATATTGGTAACAGGGTAAAGAGTTTGAGCACTTGAAAAGACTCATTTTTATACTCATGAAAAGACTTCATGAGGATAAAAAGCACTTTTTTTTATACTCATTATCTCAGCCAGGTGGCTGGCTGTTTGGAGACCTAGCCAAATGAAGTCAGTGGAATTCAAAAGGCACTTCCTTGCAAAATAATAGGTCTCTGTGTGCAATGAATGTAATTAAGTATTCCACCAAAAGTATTTTTGATGACTAAACTGCACAACTTCAGTAGCTAGCTTCATCCATTTCATATTTAACAGTAAAGTTTATATTTCAGCTATTTTGTTGAAATAAAATGTCAGCTCCATTTTTTAAAACACTTTTGCCATTACAATATTCTAGAAAACTGTCAGAATAGCTAATATATTTAGTCAGTTTCCGCTTTTATTTGTTCATGTTATGTCCTCAGATGAAATCAGATTTGACAGCTGTTAAGTCTTGTGTGGAAGAAAACTCCCTGGTATTTCTTACTTTTCATCTGTTCCAAAGAGCAGAGAGGATGTCTTGAGATAGTGCTCATAAAACCATACTTTTTATTAAGAACTTACCTTAAGACGGCTTGCATGCAACTAGTGAACATATTTAATCCATTTGTATTCTTCCTCAACAACTCAGGAGGATCTCAGTATGAGCATCTGTGTTCTTGTTTAGATCCTCAGGTGGACAGGAATATGTATATACTTATAGGGTGCACCCACACAACAGGGATTAATTCAAAATACACTATGCAAATTGAGCTACATCAATTGCATCGTTTATTTCAAATTAGCTTATTTTGAAATTGGGAGCATCTACACAGCACTTATTTTGAAATAGAGCACTCTTCCTCCAACTTCCCTTACTCCTTGTACAATGATAGTTACAGGATTCAGAGTAAGAAGTGCTCCAGCTTGACAGTATTTTGACATTATTTTGAAATAACTGCCTGCTGTGTAGATGCAGACTAAGTTATTTCAAAGTAATGCTAGTTATTTCGAAATAATGTTGCTGTATAGACATACCCATTGTGTTAGGTTAACAGCGGTTAAAATACTCAGTTACTGCTTATATTATTGATTTAAAAAATGTAACTGCATCAGTAGTGGAATTTTCCAATGTAGATAAAACTATTGACAAGCCAAGGCCTCCATCTGTACTGATCTTCCAGTAGCTATTTGACATTGAGATTAACACCGGTTTTCAGAAGCAACTCTATTTTAATGGAGAAACCTTAGTTCTCTTCTAGAACTTCTTAAATTACTGAAAAAATAGTAAACAAGTAATAAAAGCTGCTGCGTTTCCAACTTCCATATCATGCAGACCAACACCTTGGATGTAATCAAATGTCTCTTCTTCTAATTTGTATTCCTAATAATGCAACATCTTTATACCCTCTTCTGGCACTTGCTCAGTGAACTACATGTAGTGAATTCTAATACATTCAAAGATATAACCCTATGAGGTGATGCACATTCTGCAAATTTTATTCTGTGTACTCTTAAAAAGACCAAAAGAGAAAGTCTTGGTTTTATTAGATTTTATTGATCATTATCTTAAAACAGATTTAAAATTCTAAGAATGAAACACATAGATGTGGAATAACGAGTCATTTTATTTTATGAAAAAGTACATGGGAGCATTTAAAAAATGTCCTGAAAGCTGTATATCTCTTGTAGAGAAGTGCTTATGATTTATTATATTTGAGAAATTTGGAGAGAAGGACAAATCCAATTAAAAAGTAAGATAAGTAGATGTTCTTTTAGGAACAAAGAATTTAGTCTTAATCCTGGGATCATTTGCTTCCAAAACCTTGTAAATTGTACTCCCTGAGCACACCCATCTCTGGATCACAGCTGTCCTCTCAAACAAGCCATCAGTCAACAGAAGTTAGAACAAATAATGGGGTCTGGTGGAGTAGGGTAGGTCCATACCCCTGTGGTGGTAGCCTCCCCTCGCCAGATTAAGAGGCCTGTATTTATTTGCCTGATCCTGAGTTTTCGCTTTGTCCCTGCCTGAAGGGCCCAGAGCTAATTGACTATTGGATTTGTTAGCTCTGAGTACTATAGTCAGGGGCAGAGCAGACTTCTGTGTTTGCACTGCCCTTGCTTAAAGGACTAAGAGTTTACAGACTGCTGGGTTTATTTTGGCCCCTGCCTAATGGAACCAGAACCTACAGACTATGGTGTCTGCTTTGGCCCCATTTCAAAGGGCCCAGAGATTATAGTTTATTGGCTGCTCTGCCCTGGCTCTAGGACCAGAGCAAATGGATGCCTACAAAGCCTTGTTCTGGCCTAAGGGCTGAAGCCTATTGGTTATTTGGGGTTCAGCCCTGTTAGGGTGTGTCTACACTGCACCCGGAGCTCAAAATAAGCTACGCAATTTGAGCTACGCAAACTGTATAGTTTATTTTGAGTTAATTTCGAAATAGCTTATTTTGAAATGTGGTGCTGTCTACACAATGCCAAATTTGAATAGAGTGCTATCCCAAAACATCCCATATTCCTTGAGGAATGAGGTTTACAGGGACATTAGAATAGTGAGCCCATTATATTTCAAAATAACGGGTTTCCCCAAATATGCGGAATCCTGAAATAGCTCCGCAGTGTAGATGTAGCCTTGAACTGCTTGGAACACTAATGTCTGTGTGCTAATTCGCCCTGACAGTAGGTCGGTGTGGCCTCCCTCTGATCCAGAGGGGCAGGGATGACCATCCCACTACTAAAGGCAGAGACTGTCTTTTTGTTATGGTTTTGTGCAGTTTCAAGTCCAATGGGGTACCAGTCTATCACTTGGGCTCCTAGGTGCTATGATGATACAAATAATAATCATGCAGTGATGGCATATGTTTGGTTCTGATCACATGCCTCACGAAACAGGGAAGCCACATGGCCACTTTTTGGTTTAACACAAAATGTCACATGTGCTATAAATCTAGGCTAATATGAGCCTTCATCTTTGATTCATATGTATCAGGTGAATTAAAGCAAGCTAGCAAGAATTTATTTCTGTATAGTTCCCAAGCTGGTCTGCATCCCACTTTTTCATTTGTTGAAATTACTTCAAAAAGCTTTCCCACATATTAAGGAAAGGCAATTAAAGGACAATTAAAGTGATGCATATCACTGCTGCAGCTTTATTGGCAGCAGCCTGTGTTATTATGTAACAATCAGGGACTGTTGTCATACCAGTGGAGTGTTAATGTTTTTTATCTTTCCCATAACTGAGCATTAGTATACCCCTATTTAGGGTATGCTAAACACTCTTGATTGATTTATACTAGTGGTAGAAATTACAAATTCCAACAATAACAAGGAACTAATGAACTAAAGAAATTTCAAAAATGTCCCTATTGCCAACACCAGATATTGTCCTGTTAAATGTATGATTTACAGTACAGCTGATTGAAAAAGAAGTGAAATTAGTCTAAATGAAATAATCAAGAAGTTATTATTTTCCATTAACAAACAGTATGGCTAAATTATATAACAGCCTCACTTTGAAAGTTTCCTCTGCAGAATCTATCTTCCTTTAGAGGCCTGCAAAGAATATAACTCTGGATGCCATATTACAAATGGTTTTTCCATTCAACCCCTTTGTTGCTTTAGTGATCTGTAGAGGAGGTTGAAACAAAGAAACCATAAAACAAAGCTCTTTTTATTTTTTTCATATACCTCTATACCTGGGCAAAAACTAACGGGAAAATAAATAGATATATATTTGCCATTTTTCACTGAAAGTAAAAAATAAAATAAAAAATCAACTGGCATGAGAGGTGAGAAAACTACAACCAACTCATGCAAAACTAAACATATAGGACACAGGAAAGCTATGCACATAAGGCTGGATTCATTTGTTTGAGTGACTAGAGCAGAGGTGGGCAATAAAGCAGAGGCAGTTCACCAGGGTTAGCTCCTGGTGGGCTGCTGCTACTATATTTATCTGCACCCCCACAGCTACGGGTGATCACAGCTCCCATTGGCCAGTATTAGGCATGTTAAATTGCGAGTAATTGACTAATCGAATACTTGATGCATTTTGTATCGACTATTCGATTAGTCAATAGGGTGCCTCTGCCTTTGAAGTGTAGCAACAGTCCTAGGGCTGTTGCTACACTTCAAAGGCGCAGCACCCCATGGAGCCCGGGGCCAGCGGGGGGAGTCCCCAGTTGATCCCGGGCTCCATGCAGCGCTGCCGCTTTGAAATGCCGTGTGCAGCCTGGGGACACCCCAACTGGCTCTGGGCTGCACGCAGAGTTTCAACGCGGCAGTGCCATGTGGAGCCCGGGGTCTCGCCCAGGCTCCACACAGCGCTGTCGCTTTGAAGTGCTCCCTTTTCTCCTCCCCACCCTTGCAGTCTCTATCAGAAAGAGGCAGCAAGGGGTGGAGGTGGGGGGGAGGGAAGCAACTAGTCGACTAGCCTGTTGATTATCTGATAAGCATTTGCTTATCAGGTAGTCGACTAGTCCTTCACATCCCTAGCCAGGAATGGTGATCTGTGACCAATGGGAGCTGTGATCCCCTGTATGCGTGGAGGCACAGACAACTATAGTGGTATGGCAGCCCACCAGGGGCTAACCCTGGTGGACCGTATCTGGCCTGCAGGCTTGTATTTTCTCACCCCTGGACTGGAGCTAAAACACAAAATATTAGAGATTCCAAAATTAGTCTCAAGTAATTATTTCATTTCTAATTCCTTTTTCTATAAATTAATTACCTCATTTCTGTCACAGCAGGAGACATGTTTTACAATGTCCATGCTGCTTTTGAAGTTCCTGAGTGATCTTCAGCTATAACAGCAGTCATGCATAGGTGACTTTATAAGCTTTTGAAGGCCTTAGGCAGATCAACCAATAGGTCTAACATCTCCCAGGAAACAAAGTCTCTCTCCTCATCTGGAAATTATCACATTTTACCAATCTCCTCTAATTCATTGATTCAATCCACTTGTCTAAAAATGCTGCCAACTATAGTTTTATATCATAAACTCTGCATGCCCTACCAAGCTGAACTGGTTCCCTCTAGAAAGTGGGTTTCTTAAGATTGTGAGATGACAGGACTCTGTGTCTGCCTCAGATCCCCGTGTCTTTTGCAGCAAAATGTATTCATGTTATTCCAGTACTTTCTGACTTCCTTCCTTGCCTTGACTCACTTTGTTATAATCCAAGTTATCAAATTTTAAAAGTAACTTTCCCATCATTTTCAAGTATCTTCTTCTACCAGAAGGCTTCAGTTTCCTGTCTGAACTGTATCTACTGATACATAGCCAGCATGTGCTAAATGTTTTCCAGAGAAGTGGAAAGGCAAGGTTCTTGCCCCCAGCACATACAAAGGATAGAGACAGTGGAGAGATGAGGGATGAAGTACAGCAGAAGCAAAGTGACTGAAGGCATACCGTTTAATGAGTAACTTTGTGTGTTACCTGTTTTCTGATGGGATGATAAGACTGTTTTAAACATGTATTTGGCTAGGGTTTTCATAGGCAACATGCAAGAAGTGGTTTTTAACAGGGTAAAAATGAGCCAACATGGTAGGCTAGAGTATGAAGGGAGTTCCAGGCTGAAGGAGACAAAATCAATTAGACAGGAAGAGAAGAAGGAATGTAGAACTTGGCAAATCATATCAGTTTGGTGGAACAGGATGGGTGGGAAGAGAATATGAAGAGATGAGAGAAAAATAAAGCTGAAACTCAGATGATATCCTGTTCCCCTTAAAGTCAAGGGGAGTTATGCTATGGACTTCCATGGGGCTCAGGTTCTCACCCGAATATCTTGTCTCTGAAGTGAGGGGAATCCAATGAAGGGCTTTGGATATGTTTAGACACAGTTGAAGTGGCAAGCAAGATGGGTGAGTTAATTAATAACCTTTTATTATTTGGCAGAATTTTTGGCAGTTCAGGCTATTTTCTTGCATAGTTATTGAAAAAGAAGACGTCAAATATACAGAATAAAAGAATACAGTAGGGTGGAGGTAGTAATAGAAAACAGAGATGATTTTTGGCATCATAGATGAAGGAGGGTGTTGAGACAAGAGTCAGGGAGGCCAGTGAATGGGAGTTTACAGTGTAGTTGAAACAAGATATGACCAGGGCCTATAGCATTGTGAATGAAGAGGCAGAGATGGATTTTGAACATATTCTGGAGGAGAAGCAGAGAAAGGTGATGAAATGACACAAAAAATGCCAGCTGGACAGGAACCGAGAGGATGTTTCAGTTGACAGGGATTCTCAGAGAAAGGAAGGAGAGGTGAGTTTGAAAGGGAAGATGAGGATTTCAGGTTTTGCAATGTTGGATTCAAGAGGGAGGTCTGGATAGTTGGAAGTGCCATCCAAGAATCGGATAGATATGACTGACCGGAGAGGTCAATCTATGAGTCATCAGTATAGAACTAGTAGCTGAAGCCCTGTGGTTAGATGAGGTTGCCAAGAGATCAAGAGAGAGGAGACCAGGACTAAGGGCGAAGCATTCAGGGAGGGAGAGGGGTGGTTTGGTGTAGAGGGGAAGTTGCACTTACTAGACTTATGTTCTATTTTTCCTTCTTGGGCCCTGAATCCTAGTTTAAGGGTTGACTTGATATTTCTTTAAGTTGGTAAATGTTGCCTGGACTCCATTTTGGGGGATTCTATCTTGGTCATAGGTACTGAAAAATATTCAGCTTCATGCTGGACAGGGAGATATTTCATAGCTTTATCATGAGGCTGTCTTCCAGTGAGATAGTATTTTATAGTCAGTGCTGGGACAGTTGGCAGGCAGAGTGACTGATAGTGCATAGTGAGGCTTTGAGGGTTTTGGGGTTTTCTTAATTTTAGCAAAATGATGTCAACATCTGGAAAAGTTCTAAATCTAATGTTACAATATTAAAATGCAAAAATCTTTGGAGATTACCAGCTTGATTAATTGCTAACTTTCATAAATGTTCTCATGCATTGACTTGCATGAGAACAAATAGAATTAAGTATTAAGTAATCTGCTGATTTATCTGCAGCATATATTCTAGGAGGCACTGGTAGTGATGCCTATAGTTGCCTAACACTTTCTGTTAGACTCAGAGGGGTAGCAATGTTAGGGTATGTCTACATTGCAGGGTTTTTTTGGAAAAATGGCCGTTTTTCTGAAAAACTTCAATTACATCCACACTGCAATTGCGCTCTTTCAAAAGAAAATCGAAAGAACATAGGGGTTTTTCCGGCACTGGTAATCCTCTTTCTATGAGGAAGAAGCCTTTTCCTGAAAGAGCTCTTTCAGAAAAAGGCGTGTGTGGATGGGGAAGAGGGAGTTCTTTCGGAAGAAGAGGAGAGAGGAAAAAGCACAGGTGCCCTGGTGGCCACTCCATCCATGGTAATCACAGTTTAAATGCGAGATAGCGTCCATTCAGTGTGGACGCTATCTTTTGAAAAAGCAGATCACTTTTTCGCTGCACTTTGGCAGTGTGGACACGCTCTTTCAGAAGAAGTTTTTTTGGAAGATCTCTTCTGGAAAAGCTTCTTCTGAAAGAAGCCTGCAGTCTAGCTATAGCCTCAGTCTGTAACTAAGAGACATAAAAAACAACTTTCTATTAGAAGCCCCTGTTTTAGTTGCTTATAACTGAGCTGGACTTTAACTATTCAGAGTGATAGTTTCCATGTTTGGTCTCTGCCTCAGGTTGAATTTCTTTGGAAAATGTCAGCAAAAATGTGTCAGATATTTCTGAGGAGGAGGTTAGGACATTGAAATTTGGTAGGTGGATGGTCCTTGAGTTCTAGTCTTGGCTGTTCCACTGATTAATAATTCTGTGCACATCTTCTCAACACTTCTTACTGAGCATGGCCTCACAGCCTAACCTGAGGAGACAGGTGGAGGCCATTCTATCTTGCAGGTGAAGTAACTGAGAGAATGCACAAGGTTACTTTTGGAAAAGCTATGAATAGAAACCAAGGGCCACATTCTTGGTTGCACCAGTCAGGTTGTGCAAGACAAAAGGCAGAGCTGAAGTGTGAGATAGAAGGCAAAAGTGGCCTTATGTCACTTTTTTTTGTCCTCCTAGAAACTGGTGATCCAGGAGCAGCATCCTTCTCCCCCAACATAATGGGAGGATCCTCCAGTTTTTTGGAACCTTACCTGTCTCCCTGTGGGTGATTTGGCAGCCTAGACCTATCAGAAGCTGTTCTCTCACCTCCCCACAACATTCCCCCTTGCTCAAGGCTGTAGGAGGGAGTTAGTGTAGAGATGTTTGTACTGGCACTGCAATGTCCCTATGCTAGAGGATTTCCCTTGGGAGACACTGTGCTGTCTCTATGGTCCCTGTGCATCTTGGATCAAGTATAGTAAATCCAAGATTCATTCTCTTAGCTACATCACCTTTCAAAATGAAAAAGCCAAATCTATGTTTTTAGCTGTGTTGTCTGTAGCCAATAGACCACATTCCTCCAGAACCAGGAACTGAATCTAACATTCCCACTATGGCACACCTTCCTCAAGTATGTGAACCTCATAGTAGCTACTCCTTTAGGTTCAGTGGTAGAAGTTTGCACTGTAGTTTTAAAGATCTTGGATTCTAACCCTGATGATGATGAGTGAATTTGGTTTATATGCTGGAATTTACATTTTTCCAGTTTTTGACCAACTTTACTCCTTATCACAACACCAAGAAAATTTCATTACCCTCTGTGTGGCTCATAACACTACCCCTTGTTGTCATATTGTTAATACAGTTGAGTGTGCACCAGCTAAAGTGTAATTCAACACTTCTGCCCACCATTGTGGTTGGAGCTGGTCAGAAAATGTTAAAAAGAAATGTTGTTTGTTCTTCATTGTGGTTTTGTCATCATATTCTGATCACTTGGTTGACCTTAGTGCTATTGCTATTGTTCTTGTTGTTTTATTGGCAGGTGTGTAAGGACTCCATTCAGTGATTAGGACCCTATGTGTGAGTGTCTAGTGCAAACAGCATGGTGAACAGTTCCTGTCCCACAAAGGACACAATCTGGTATCTGTAATGGAAATGGAAGCGGGAGGGAGGAAGATGGAAGCAGTGATCACGCATTCATTTTCCCAGTCTTTGCAATTATATGGATAAAAATGAAAGACAATGTGAAACCGAAGAAGGACCTTATCAATTAATGATGCTAGCAAGATAAATCATCCAATTTTTATAGCTTTTCTCTGAACTTTAAAGGGATATATTAATCATTGTCATTGGACTGTTGTTAAATCCCAAAAGTACTAAATTCTCATTCTTAACCAGCTTCATTGCTGATGAGCAATAGAACTAGTTGACTTTATCTTTGCAAATAATGTTTGTTGCAAACATGGCTTTTTTTCTCCTGAAAAACTCACCCTGATTTCTGTTAAATTGTTTGTTACTCTGTTTGTGAACATTCTCTGGATAGTTTCAACAATGTTCATTCTTTGGGTTATGCAGTCTGTTCAGTTTGACTTTTTGCTATCCATGGTGAACAGTTGGTCACCTAAATCTCATGTTATTGTTTCTGTTTCTGGCCCTTGGATTATGTTTCAAACAGAAGGGAATAGAGAAGTTGGTCAGTATCATCTGCATTTGCTTTGGAAATTTCATGTGATGCTTTTTGCATTCATGCTCTAGGGTATGAAAGGCATTATTTTAATTTAAGAGCTTTGCTCTTAAGTCTCACCATGTGGGTCACTAACTTTTCTATGGCCCCTAACATGCAAACACACATGTGCCTAACTTAAAGTAAATGGAACTCTGCATGTGCATAGGTGCTTGGGGTGGCGGGGCCTTTATTTGCAATGGAACCATGCCCACTAAGCATAGTAATGAACACCTGACAAGCATGACCATTTTGTTAGTGTTTGAGAACAAAAAGTGTTTACCTAAGGGTCAAGCAGAAGCTTTACTGAAACAAATAATTTAACAATTCCACACTTGATTTATGAGCATGTGCATGAAGTGTCCTTCCAGCCCAGGTGATGATGATTATATGGAAATTCCTCCAGGAAATGACAGCAAGCGTTGAAATACTTTTGGAAATGCAGAAAGTAAGGGAATATTTTAATTAATTGATAAGAGCCATGCAAAGGGGCTGACAGAATTGCTAAGCCCTGAGCCAAAGGGGCCCCCAGCTCCATGTTCATGGAAGGGGCCAGGCCTTGGGAGGAAAGAGTGGAGATGGGGGCTATTTCTCCCTTTCCCTCGCCAGCCCTTCAGCACCATCCAGAGCACAAGACATGGGGCTCCAGCTGCCATTGCTGCTACAGTAGTGGCAATGTTGGCTGGGAGCCCAGGCCTTTTTGAATTGCTGGGCCCTGGGGCAATTGCCCAATTTGCCCTCCAGTTGGTGGGCCTGAGAACAAGACTCTTGCTTGATATTTCTAAATCCTCTTTCTTCCAACTTTCTTCTGTGGAGATCTGTTTAAATGCACAAATTCAAACCTGTGGCTACAATATTTTATCTAAAGAAGACTATTAAACTTACAGTTCCAACTCAAAAGGATGATGACCACATTCTTAATATAACCCTGTAGTAACCCCTTGATAGCAGAATACATGTAAAAATCAGCATTTGCTCTTTGCAAAAGGCACTGGCTAGAATGCTTTTTTGGTATTTTCTACATTTCTTCTGGTATCTGTGTCAAATGAAAATGCCTTCATAACTCACATAGTGGATGGGCAACATCTAAAGATGCTGACACAGCTTTCATCAGCTATGATCCATATGGTAGTAAAGCAAAGAATAACATGATTCACCAAGCTAGAATAAGGAAACATTTGGCAGAAGAGTAGCTTGAAAAGGTGACTCAAGAGTATCTTTAAGCTTCAGAAACCAGAAGACAAACAAAAAAACCCCCTACCCTCCCAAAATATCTCATGATTATTAAGTCAGTCACATCATTCTTGAATGCTTGGATTGGTACCATTGCAATGTAATGAGATTTTGGTATTATTGAGTGCATAATTTGAAGAAAATGGAGATTTGTAGGTATAACTGAGGCCTATTTTGACTTGCAGAATCTTTGTTACTGTGGATGATGCACAAGAAGGAAAGAATTCAGTCTTGATTCTCAGGGCGCAGGCCGAGTTAGCAAATCTGGCAATTAGAAAAACAAAAACATATTTTTACTTGGAGCACATTTGATCTGGAAGTCATTGAGACGCAATAAACATGGAAACTCGCATTGCCAGTTTTTGGCTGAGCTTGTGGGCTCTTAGACTCAACTTGATGGAATTTCTGTTCGAATGTAATACAATAACTTTTGAATGCCACATCCGACAAATTCAAAAATTTCAGGGAATGTTGTTGTAGCCGTGTCAGTCCCAGGGAAGCTCTATGTAAGCTCAAAAGTTTGTCTCTTTCACCAGTAGAAGTTGGGGAGACAAAAGGGGTGAGGCAATATTTTTTATGGGACCAACTTCTCTTGGTGAGAGACATAAGCTTTTGAGTCATGCAGAACTCTTCTTGTGGTCTGGAACAAATACTGCCAGAGTCACAGCTAAATGCAAGGTGAATAGATTGTTTAACATAAAGAGTTATCACATATTTTAAAAGACCATTCAAGATAGGGTGGCCCATAACACCTCTGTACTCATTGAACAAAAAGAGACTACTGGGTTACAGGTTGTTGTAATAAACCATAAATCCAGTGTCTATGTTCAGGCCATGATTTTTAGTGGCTATCAGCATTATGAATGTAAGCTCCCAAACTCACCTTTTGAAAATATGGGCCAGATATGGAGTGATGGCTTTCTGAAAAGTGTTCAGCCATAAGTGAAAGAGTGTTTTTGTCTTTTATCATTTTCCTGTGTAAGGTTACTCAGAAGAAAGGTGACCGGCTAGTTTTTCACATAGTTGTTTTTGGGGCATTTAGTGCACTGAATGAAGTATATCAGCTGTTGTGGATGGGCATGTGTAAAACTCATGGATCTCAAAGTGTGTTGCCAGGGGGTGTTAATAATTGTAATGTAACCCTTCTGCCAAGTGGAGCCAGCAGCAGCCAGGACTGAGTTCAATATCTAGGAGTTCCTTTCCATTGATTCAACACAGAACTAGCTTGAGTCCCTACCCAGTGAGCTGGGAAAATCACACACCACCCGTAGGCACCTCTGAAAGGGAATACTTCCCTCCCTTGCAAGCACAGAGTCTGAGCATACAAAAGAAACTTCTAATAAAAAGGAGGGAATTAAGTTGGCATTAATTTGGGAAAACACCACAAACAGGGTTCATAAACATAACGCATGAGTAAAAGTCCGACCCCAAGTAAGTTGGGCAGTGTCCTTTTCCTCGTAGGTTTTTAAGTCCAGCAACCTAAATATCTCCATCACATGCCCAACCCTTCTCTGCATTGCACTCGCAGTGGCTGCCTTTGGTCAATACAGTCCTAGAGTTCAGGGAGGCATCTGCAGAGTTCACTTCCCATCCTGGGGGAAGGGAGTAAAGAGGGATCTTACTCACTGTGACTGCTCGCTTGTCGTACCTCCACTGCCGCCCTACTGGTCACTCATTGCACCTCTCCGCTGCCACCCAGTGCTGGTCACTCCTCATGCCTCTCCGCCACCAACCTGCTGGCTGTCAGTTATCATCTGCTGCCATCCACCTCTTGACTTTCTGCCCATCAGTCTCAAGTGATTTCAGCTCTCAGTTACTTGCACTCTTAGCAGGAAGGGTAGAAGAAACACAGCTCCACCACAGTTAACATAAGAAAGAGGCTTCTAATGATGCCTATGCTCTATTATTTGAACAGCGAGGGGGCAGACAGGACAGGTCAAACTAATCCAAGCAGTACTCACCCTTCTTAGGTCTGGTTTACAATGGCGTGTTTTGTCACCAAAAACTGCCTTTTCTTGACAAAACAGTGAGGGCTTTTACACTACAATGTGACTTTTGTCAGGAAAAACACCCAGTTTTGGCAACAAAAAACAACTTATTCCCATGAGACATATTTATCTTTTCCCCTCCCTTTATTGTTGACTAAGAGCCAGGGTAGACTCTCCTGTTTGTTTTGTTGAGAAAACTGGCTTCTGCCAGAATCCCACAATACCTGCCCTGATGGCTCTGTTCAGTGTTTTGTGAACTCTGCTGCCCTGCAGCCATGCACCCCCTCCTCTTTCAAAATTCTGGGAAGTATCTGACAGCTGAGTGAGCTGTTCTATTTGGGGAACAAAGAACAAAGCATTGGAATGCTTCTGTTCAGCCCTACACTAGAAATGCAATTGCATGCAGACTCCTGCAGTAGGAGGAGGGCTGGAGAGACTGCTGTGCTGCTTTGACATTCCTTAGCATGGAGAGCTCACAGAGCTACGAGGGACTCCCAAGAAGCACAGGGATTAACTCTGCCTTCCCACAACACTGCACTCTGGGCTGCTTATCCACATTGTTTTGCTCTTATTTGTCAACAGGATGTTTGCAATGTGGCCATGAAATGTCGACAATGGGAGGCAGAAAAATTGGTTTGACTGGTTTTCACTTTTGGCAACTTTTGCATATCGACAGCACATTTGTTGTCAAACTTTCCCAGTGTAGATAAAGCCTTACTCTTATGGAGCTCTGAAGTCAAGTCCCTGCTTAGCAAGGTTCTTTCTGTGAGCCCTTTAATTGGAACAGATTTAGCACTGTCCTGCTTTTTCTGTATTCCCACAAAAATTACTAATATTAATAATCATATTCCTGCTATCTCTGCATTTCATACAAATATAGCTGATGTAAGGTCACAAATTAAGTTGATTACAATGAGCAAAAGAGCACTCCAACTGCTGAATATCTAACAAATCTAAGCAAACCAGGAGCAAACTCTGTTTACATAGACACATCCAGGGTCTCTTCCCCCCTTCCTGCTAGCTGTGAAGGAAGACAACCCTTCAGATCCTGCTTACAGCAGTAGTAGAGATGTGTCTTTGGGGGTTGTAGCTGTTGTTCTGGCAGGGCCTGGTGTAATTTTGAGCTCATGCGTCTTGGTCTTTGGCCATTTTGGAGAGTTGGGGATTGTTTGAAGGCCAGAAGAAGGGGTTCAGTAAAGATTTCTTTCAGGTTGACTCCCCCTCTAGTATGGATTGTAGTTGTTTGATTCTATTCCAGGTTGATTGGTTCAGACCTAACTCACCTTGTGTCTATAATATCCTGGGACCAACATGGCAACAACTATACTGCATACAACTAAAGCTGGTCCAGTAAATGATATTACCTCCTCTGCCTTGTCTCTCAGGAAATATTCTAAAGCAGGGGTCAGCAACCTACGGCACAGGTACCGATTTTGAGTGGCACATGTGTGGCCTGTAGCGGAGCTCAGCCCTGCTGCTCCTCCCCCACATAGGAGCCCACGCTGCTGATGGAGCCTCGTGGCTGGTGCACAGCCATGAGGCTGAAGCATGAGGTCCAGGGGGAAAGCCTTGCCTCCCTGCTCTTCTCCGCTCACCCACCTCTGTGGCTGAGCCACGTAGCAGTGTGCCAGTGGAAGGTGAGCTGCTGCTGCTGGTGGAGCAGGCACGTGGGAGCTCAGCTGGGCAGCTCTTTGCTGTCCCCAACTCCCCAGGGCTGCAGACAGAGCCATGTAGTAACTGCCCAGCTGCTCTAGACTCGCGTCTTTTTCCAGGATACCGGAAAAACTCCACCTTGTCCAGAGAACGCATTTGCTCTTCTGCTTTTTTTTGCAGAAGAGCAAACGCACTCTTTTGGGGAGCCCTGTATACCTCGTTCTATGAGGAAAAGGGCTCCTCCAAAAGACGGGGCCAAATGGCAGAAAAGCCTCTTCCGGAAAAGCGATTGGAAAAAGCTACGCAAACTGTACTCCGCAATTTGCGTAGCTTTTTCCAACTAAGGACTGTAGTCTAGATCTAGCCTAGGTGTTTATCATAACACCCTTGTGTTTCTTTCATTAAGGGCCTGATCCAGAATCTGTTGAAGTCAATAAAATACTCTGACTGAATGGGTTTTGGATCAGCCCCTATGTGATTAAGAAATCTAAGTAGTAAATTCCTTACTGCCAGGGAGTATAACGGCTAGGACATGAAGCCCTGGAAACAAATGCAGACTAGCAACAAAAAATAAATTCCAATAGCACAGGGGAAAAGAAAGATGATGTGCTTTGGTTCTGAACACTGAAGTAGTCTTTCTTTTCCATTTAAATCCTATTCTCCTTTCTCTCAGCTCGACATTGGACACCTTATTAGAACCAGCAGAGCTAAACTGCAGAGCAAAGGAGAACTTCATGAAAACATTCAGTATATATAAATGCCACTTCCAATAATATAAAACAAAAACCAATTTCCTTTTAAGATTCAAGTTTGTCAAACACAGCTGTGAATTATGTCCTGCTGCATTAAGAGCTAAGAACAGCAACTGGCTCACTCTAACCCTCTCTTACATGTATGCTAGAAAGTAAGTCTGGATTGAAGTGAAAGCAACAAAATTCTGCAGACAAATTGAAGAAAAAACCATTTCAGTTTCTTACTCTACCTACAATATAAACAGGACAGGATTAGAGTACAGGCATTCTAGGTTGATGGCTAGGGTTCCAGCACCTGATGTAATTGCATCCGAAGTCCAGCTTCCATTTAGGCCTCATGATTGTGAGGAAAAGCTTGAAAACTTGATTTGGATGTAACCAGTGCAGAAGTGTCTGTCTGAGTTTGCAGACAGTTTGATACTATACCTGTGAGAGGAACAAAGGGCTTCTTGTATCCCAGCGAGGTGCCAAATTCAAGATCCACTGTCTAGGGAAGAGGAAGGGAATACCAACACCAGTCCTGCAAAAAAACTAAATGGCCAGAAGGAAATAGTGCTGTAAGTTCAGCCCAGCCAAGCAGATGTACTTTAGCTATTGGGTAAGTACTGGAGGCCCATTGATGCAACTACTGAAGAGAAGAGGGGCTGCTTCTGACTATCTGGGATAGGAGAGAGGCACCTGTTATAGACGCTCCCACATAGGGGCAAAGCAGGACTGCAATATGTGGGTGTGCTCATGGGCAGAGCCATGGAACTCTATCTTGTGGTATGCTGAGGGTCTCACAGGTCTGACTACACTTAGAAAACTTTGCAGGTATAAATGTATCTGCTATAGCAGATACCCCTCCCTAGTAGAGATGCAGCTTTTGGTGGTATAGCTTAAGCCAGTTTTCCAGAGAGAATAAGCTATACCAGCAAAAGCATTTTTTTTTTTTGGCGAGTGTAAGTACATCTACATCATGGCTTTTCCTGGCACAGCTCTGTTGAATGGAGGTGTGCGATTTTTTTCATACTCCGTCCTAACCCACATAGCTTCAGAGGGATAGCTGAGTTAGTCTGTAAGAGGAAAAGCTTAAAAAACAACAAATAGTCTAGTAGCACCTTAAAGACTAACAAAACATGTAGATGGTATCATGAGCTTTCGTGGGCACAACCCACTTCTTCAGATGACAGGAGTGTTGGAAGTCCATAATTATATTGGTAAAATATTCTAACAGAAACCAGGCCTCGTAACCTAACTAGGTAATTTAGGGTTTCCATTGTTACAAATATATATTCTCTCCATTTTGCTGAATTAAAAAGATACTGTAAAGTAAATTAGTTCCAAAATTCATGCTTTCCCTCCCCAAAAGCTGCATATATATTATGGACTTAGAAGAGTTTTTTGTTGATTTTAAAAAATATATTGTAAAAAATACCATTTAAAAATGCAGTCTGCTTGGTATTGTTGGAAATACAAAGACAACAATCTTGTGCTAGTAATACAGAAGCAAATCATGAAGCCTATTTAATGTTACCATCCATGCTAAATGAAACACAAAAATTAAACCAGTATCATAAGTGGAGAAAAATTTTGAATAGCAACAGTTTATGGAAGAACACACAATCGCTAGTACCCAATGACCAGCATTGCACTGCATTGTGGAGTCTCAGAATGTCATAGTCACTTAATTGTAAAAAAACAGTGTTAATAAATATCTTAGGATTCTGGAGAAAAGGTAGTACTGACAAAGGCCCAAATATAAGTTAGGTATTCCTGGGAGACATGACCAAAGGGAACCTCTGAAGAATTAAAGAAATGGCTAGAAGTCCCCATCGAATATTTTGCCATTAAATGAGGAGTCTTTTAAAAATGCTGAAACCACAAGGAGTCTGGTGGCACATTAATGACTAAAATGTAAGCCAAAAGGTTAACGGACTTCTTAAGACAAATTATTTTTAAAAATAAATTAACATCCAAAAGACCTGGGGGGTTTTAAGACATCATTAAAGCATTTGAACAAATCATCCAATGATAATTTATTTTAAACAGTCTCAAAAACAAGTTTAAAAATTATGTCCTGTTCTAAGTGAAATAGGAAATGAAAGTAGCTCTGATGAAAATGTACTGGGCCATACAATCCAGCTCAAATAAATGCCTTTTATTTTTCTTGCCTTTTCTAAACTAAACACTTCTGAACAGTTTATCTGTCTCCATTCAGAATTCGATTTGCTCAGTCTGCTACTCTAGAGGCAATGAATATTCAGTGTGCGTGCCTCAGCATAGGGGAACATAAGGCATTTATTATAAATGAATTCCAAATAATTAGTGTAGAAGATCATAAAATGTGCATAGAGAAAAAAATTGCCTGAGACGTATTGCAAACAGGATGGGGTCCAGGACATTAATGGGCAATCTGCACTACTGCTAATCCCTTAGGGCTCCTGCTACAGGTGGTTCATATTTCTGAGGCAGAAAAGTATGTGATATGAAATGAAAACTCTCTCAAAAATTTTCCACTACATCCTTTCAGCATTAGACTCTCTGTACTATGTCATTCTTAAAAGCATGGGCAATTGATGATTTATTTGTTTCTTGGTTTGTTTTGATTGTTGGTTTGTTTGTTTGTTTAGTTATTTCCTCCCTTTGGAAAAGCCATGACTTTTATAGACCCCCATTCCCACTGATTTAAGAACCATTTTCTTGGCGAGATTAGACTGAAACACAAAGGAACAAAAGCCAGAGATAATAAAAATTGGAGGCAAGAACTAATGAATGGGAAACAAAAGGAGTTAAGGAAGGAATTTGTTAGCCCCCTAAATGGAATGTTCATGCTTTGTTGGTCTCTGGAACAAGTCTGGGTTTTTCTAGGAATTTGCCAGGTGTCAGTTTTCAACAGATACTTCAAAGTAAATTTTACAAAATATTCTATTGAGGGCAAAAAACCAAAACAAACAAACAAACAAAACTACCCCTCTATGTTATACACCACTGCCCCACTCCAGAACACACTTCAATGCTGATAACTAGGGTCATTTGCATAAGAACAAGTTTTTTGTTTCTAAAGTGTTTCTCTCTTTTTGCTATTTGTTCTCCATCTGAAGTTAACTGCATGCTTTACTGAAGCATGATCATAGGGAAGAAGTAGTTCTGAGATATTGAAAAGGCTCAAAGAAAGAGACGTCACTATGGTATTGTGCTGAACAGTCATTGGTTAAAAGGGACATGTCTTTGGCAGTCTCAGGGTATGTCTAGACTGTGAGGCTCTATCGGAAAAAAGATACGCAAAACGCGCTTCGCATTTTGTGTATGTTTTTCCAATACTTTTGTCGGAAGAAGCTTTTCCAAAATTTGGCCCATCTAGACTGGGCCAAATTTCAGAAAAAAACCCTCTTTTGAAAGCCCCCTTCTTCCTCGTGGAACAAGGAATACAGGGGCTTCTGAAAGAGCGCGTTTGCTCTTCCACAAAAAAAAAGCAGAAGAGCAAACGCGTTCCCTGGACGCGGCGGAGTTTTTTCGGGATATATCAGGTATCCTGAAAACTCCCTGCAGTCTAGCCATACCCTCAGAGGGGGTAGCTGTGTTAGTCTGTAACTTTAAAAACAATGAGTAGTCCTGTGGCACCTTAGAGACTAACAAATATATATAGTATCATGAGCTTTCATGGACAAAACCCACTTCTTCAAATGAGATAATCTTGAGTGTTCCAAAATTCTGGCAAAACTCAAATGTTTTCATTTCTGTAAGGCTGATTCCCTCTATGAAAAAACAGTCCTGCTCTTAAATATATGGCATAATCAGGTTCCCCTGAATATTGCCTGGGCATGTTAATGCCATTATCGATTGCATGTGGCTTTAGAGAATAAAGAGCGGTAAAATATTTAGTACTGCGAGTTTTCAAATTATCCAGTAAATGAAGTTAACACAGAAAAGTTGATAAAAATTTATTGGGCCACAAAAACGCAAAGTAAAGTTATGAAGCATTAACAGGCCATCTTAAAAAACTTTCCAGTGCTTTTAAAAGCCTAAACAGGACTCTGGTCATGAAGTGACCATTGAAATATGAGAACCAGGGTAGTATCATTAAACCAGATGTTGAATGGTGCCATGCCTTTATTTGTTCACAGGAAAACACCTCATAGAAAGTACATTGTAGCAACTTGCATCTTATGGCTTTTTGTTGAATGCTCATTAAAATATTTGTATAAAATGCACAGGTATTTCTCTTTTGCTAATAGCCAATTTACAGCAGTTCTGCAGGAGCAGAACCTTGAGGCCATTATACTAGAAATGTCACCAGTAAAATCACAGGCATGTAAGCTGCTTGCTCAGAGTTGCAGACTTTTTATCTTGAGCCTGATCCAGAACTCACTTCTGTCAAAAGGTGCCTTTCCATTGGTTTTAATATGCTTTTTGATCAGGCCTCATGTGGATCATGAATGCCACTGAGTTAATTGCATAAAGGACTTACTGACTTTTAAGAATACTCTCATCTATAAACAAGCTTCACTTTTTTTTGGAAGGGCCACGTGAGTATTTGAGAGCCACAGGGACAAATGCTGGAAAGTTAGTTAGTAACCAGGCACAACATACCATGGGCTGATTAGACCCATAAACCTTCAGGCTAGAAGGGACCAGTCTGACCTCCTACACATAGTAGGCCATAGAGCCCCATCCATCTACACCCTAACCTCTAGCTGAGTTAGTGAAGTCCTCGATTCATTATTTAAAGACTTTTAAGTTACTGAGGATCTACCATTTGCTCTAGTTTAAACTTTCAAGTTATCTATTCCCCATGCTACAGGGGGAGGGTCTCTGCCAGTTTCACATGAGGGAAAGTTTGTTTCTGATCCCAAACATGGTGATCAATTGGATCCTGAGCATGTCAGTAAACCCAACAGTCAGACACCTGGGAAAAAATTCTCTATAGCAGAGGTGGAGAACCAAAGTCCCAAGGGCTGAATACGGGCCCCAGCTTACCTGGATCCAGCCCTTGAAGCTCAGGGCTCCCCTGCCAGCATTAGAGAACCCGTGTTGGCACTCCAGCCCCCCATTACCTCCCCACGGGGCTGGAGCGCACAAAATCTAATAGCCACTAGGCTCTGGTGTGCAAGGGGAATGTGTGGAGTGTCTTTCTCCTTTTCACTCGGGGCCATGCCAGTGAGGATTTGTTTTTGTTTTTTGCTTCTCACTTATGTGTGGCCCCCAACTGATTTTTCTGTGGGTCAGCGGCCCCTAACCCCAAAAAAGAAGTTCCCTACCCCTGCTCTGTAGCAACTCAGAGCCCTCTAATATCACATCTCTGGTCATTAGGGATATTTGTTACTAGTAATTGTAGGCAGTCTCATAATATTATCCCCACTATAAATTTAGCAAGCTCAAAGTTGAAGTCAATTAGCTTTTGTGTCTTCCCTCCTCTGCCCCCCCACACCGGCTCCCTTTAGAAAGCTGCTCCAGAAGGTCACTCTGATGGTTAGAAACTTTCCTCTAATTTCAAGGCTAAACTTCTTGATGGGCAGTTTATGTCCATTTGTTCTTGTGTCAACATTGTCACTTAACTTAAATAACACCCCTCCCTCATGGTATTTATTCCTCTTATGTCTTGATAGAGAGTAATCATATCTTCCCTCATTCTTTGAATCTCCTCTCATAAAGCAGGTTTTCCTGAGAAAGGAGCATTTCTCTGTATCTGTTCCAGTTTGAATTCATTTTTCTTAAACAAAAGAGATCAAAATTACACACAGTATCCCAGTTGAGGTCTCACCAATGCCTTGTATGATGGTACTTAGGCTTCCCTATTGCTATTATAAATATCTCACCTGATGCATCAGTGGTTTGCTTTAACCTTTTTCATGGCCACATCACATAGGCAGCTCATAGTCACCCTGTGATGAAGCAATACACCCAACTGTTTCTCCTGTTCTGCCACTTCCAATTGGTAAATTCTCAGCTTATAGCAACAAATCTTGTTGTTAGTCTCTAAGACCATGTCCTTGTGTGGTGCTCTGTACTTGAATATCACTGTTCATATCATTGATATTACCATGGTTATATAATTTTAAAAAATCTTGTACATAGTATGTCATAGAAGGTGTCAGTGGAGAAGTTATGATTTGCTAAGTATAATAGCAAACGATTACATTTTTTCTCTCTTTCTGGTTATTTCAATTATTTCAGTTACTGGATCAGTTGGAATTGTGTCACCCTTGATCATCCTCAGTCAGCCTTGTGATCACCCTCCCCGTCTGTGGTTAATGAGGGGGCAGGCCCGACGTAGGAGCAAAGGTCTTAATAGCCAAAGGCTGAGTGACCAGAGGGAGCCAACGACCAGGAGAGCACAAATAGGGGAGTTTGAGAGAGAGATCAGGAGATCCCTCTGCTGAACAAACTACATGTGAGTACTAACCTTGGGTAAATGAGTTTGCTTCACTATTTGTTTGTATTTTTCTTTCTTTCAGGTTTTTTTAGTTACTGGTTCAGTTGGGGTTCTCTGTCTGGGGACTGTTTGAGCCTTTATTCATGTGATCACCTTTGATCAGCCTCAATCATCCCCCCTCTCCAGTGTGGCTAATGAGGAGGCAGAGCTGGCCCATGAGAAAAGTCCTTAAAAGACAGTGAGATAACAACCAAGGGACAACAAATAGGGAAGTTTGTAGGGGAAGAGTCCTCATAAAGCATGGTTAGGCAAGGCCATGTTGCAGGTATAGCACTGCTCCTGTTTCCTCCACCTGCGCCTGCATCTTGACCATAGAATTATAGAATATTAGAACTGGAAGGGACCTCGTGAGTCATCAAGTGCAGTCCCCTGCCCTCCTGGCAGGGCCAAGTACCATCCAGAATAGATCATCCCTGATAGATATTTATCCAACCTGCTCTTATATCCAATGATGGAGATTCCACAACCTTCCTAGGCAATTTATTCCATTGTTTAACCACCCTGACAATGAATGCTTCTAGGCTCTACCCAGATCCTGGTGTGATTTTTGCAGACTGTGGCCTGCATTTCCCACTTGCAGAAAACCAGGCTGGTGGGACCATCCAATATCAAAGGTGCATGCTGATGGAATGTCTCAGGAAGCAGGTGGGAGAGCTATAGGAGGAGGTGTCTAGGCTGAGGAGCCTGTGTGTCCACTGGGAATTTCATGACAGTATTCATGTGGAGACATCCACAGCTGAGGAAGCTACCAAACTACAGAGGGCTGCTAGTACACCACTGGGGAAGGAGGAGATGGCTCTGTCACAGGAAGGACATTAGTAGCTGGTTTCTTCTGGGAGCAGGTAGTGCTCCACCCCTGCATCTTAGAAATTTTTTTTGGAAAATAAATGAAAAATATACATGTGTTATTTCGATTATTGTATTTATTGAAAATGAAGGCTGGAGTGAAAGTTTGGGGGTGTGGAGGGGCCGGGGTAGGTGGCTTAAGACAGAGGGTTGGAAGCTGTGGAGGGCTTGGGGTGGGTACTGAAGTCAAAGCAGGTAGGAGGTGTAGGACTTAGGCAGGTGGCTTAGGACAAGGAGGTGGGGGGGCTTATTGGGGCTGCTCATGTCAGTGAGGGTGACACTGCTCTGCGAGTGACTCCTCCTAGGGGACCAGGGCAGTGCTCCTCTGCCGGCGGGCCCCCACTTGCCCTCTCCCACAGCCTGCAGGCTGTCTGGGGGGGACCAGGCTTTGGAGGCTGCTGCTCTTTTCAGCAGCCCCTCAAGGTCTGCAGGCTGTCTGGGGGAGCGAGTATCTGAGGGCTGTCCTCCATCAATCCCTACCCTGGCAGCCTGCAGCCTGTCTTTGGGGGAGGTGAGGCTCCAGGGGCTGCCCCCCAGCAACTCCCCTTAAGGCTGTATGGAGGTGAGGCTCTGGGGGTTGCCCCTGGCCTCCAGCAGCCCTCCCCCACACGGCCTCCACATTGTCTGGGGAGGGGCCAGGCTCTGGAGGCTGCTTCCCTGGGCAGCTGCCCCTTCCTGGGGCCTGCAGGCTCTCTGCGGAGGGTGAGGCTCCAGGGTTTGCCCTCCTTCAGCTGCCCCCACACTATTGGCCCCTCTTCAGTGCCCTCCCCCAGGCTGCTGGGGGTGGTGAGACTCTGGGGGATTCCCTCTTCCAGCAGTTCCCCTTCCAGCAGCCTTCAGAGCCTGCATGCTATCTGGGGAGGGGCCAGGTTGTGGGGGCCCTCCATAGCCTGCAGGCTCTCCACGGCAGGGGGCAGGCTCCCGGTTTAGGGCAGGGGACTCCTTATTGGTGTGCTGGCAGGCAAGAAGGTGGAGCCCCAGTCCTGTTGGCCACTCTCTTGGTGCCGCAGCTGCCCTAGGTGACCACTCTCAGGATCGCATCCCTCCCCTCTCTGTGCCCCTCCCTTTTGTGTTCCTCCTCTTTCTGCCCTTCCCTTTCCATGTTATGGGAAATAGTCCCATTCCTAGCACTTCCCGTTTTCCAGGCACCGAATCCTGATCTTGGTTTAAGTTAGGGTAAGAGGAAGCGGCATACCAAATTTGGTGGTCTCATATATATTTTTCATGCTACAAAATTTAACCCAGTTACCTCTGCATGGAACTCAACAATTTGTGTTTGACTCAAGCATCTCTTTCAGAAATAAGTGGGACTAGCATAGTTTACTTGTTTACACTGCACATTCCTTGCTTGAGCCAATGAATAGAGCACATATTACATACATAATTCCTGGCAGATTTTTCCCTATATTCTCCATTGAAAACATGTAAAATCAAGGTCTATGAGAAAAGCAGTGAGCATACACAAATCTCCCTACACGGATGACATCTGCTCTATATTATAGTCACTAACAGATAAACCCTTGTGCATATATAAACCACCACTCCACCTTCCTCATCTAGGATATTATATGAGATGTGATCTATAAGAATTTTGAGTCCAGTTTCATGGGATTTTTATTTCCACTGTATTTGAAAGAAACCCAAATGTGCTGTTAAAGATGAAGTATTCCCGCTTGACAGCTAACCCAAATGTCAATGGTTGGATCAGGGCCGGCTCTAGGTTTTTTGCTGCCCCAAGCAAAAAATTTTTTTGACTGCCCCCTCCCCTTGGCCTGCTGCTGCAGGACAGGCACTGAGGAGGAAAGCGCCCCTTTCAAAAAAAAAAGCTGTACGAACATTCTAAGTACATAAGTGACTAAGATATTAAAGTATCTGATGAAGCGGGTCTTTGCCCATGAAAGCTTATGCTCCAATAAATCTGTTAGTCTATAAGGTGCCACAGGACTCCTCATTGCTTTTAAGATATTAAAATATTTTATAGTTTAGTAATAGAACATAGATATAGACTAGTGACAAAAACAAACTGGTCATTTCTATATTGTTTAAATCTTTATTGTGTGGGGGGAGGAGGAGAAGTAGTTTTTTCCTGTGTTATAACTGTACAAATATTCAACTATGTACACTGTACACACAATGAATTGTGAATAGGATGCAGTATAAAATAAAAGAAATGTTAAATAAAAAAAAGCCATAGCGTCAAGACTTAAGTAATTTGGTGATACCGTAAGCCTCTGTCATATTAGCTGGTGATGTTTTCACATATATTTTATATTGCAATTTTAGAAATATGCAAACATTGGCAAATATATACTTTAAATATTATCTGGCTTGCGTCTTGAAAGCACTGATGCCTTAAAAACATTTAAGCCTTAAAATCCAATTTCCTGACATAACATTTAAAGATTGTGTAAGAAACATAGTAGAAGCATTTGTGCCATTCTGCAGTGTGATATTGTAGTGAAAAGGTTTTGCTGTTTATACAACATGTTCAAAAGGGTGTATAATTCTTTATACATGGTTAATCATCCATACATGTTTTTACATTTTGCCTGTAGGTAGGTTGAGCACCTGGTGATATGGTAGTACATTTAAACCATTTCTTACCAAAAGCTTACTGGGTTACATAGATCTAATGCTTGCAGACCAAAGGAACCCTCAGTTCACAAAGTCATAAGGGTGATCCAAGTCCACAAAATAAAAACTGGCATTTCTTTTCCAAACCAAAGATGTGGGCAATATACTTCCCATATGGAAATGAGCAGTGGTTAATGAAAGCTAAACTCCAAGCTTTCCCAAGAACTATATAAATCACCGTGGATAGAATATTTCTTTTTTTTCTTAAATTTTCAGGGCTTTTTTCTGAGATTTGGTCATTTGATTCAACAGCAGTTACATTTTGGCCAGGACACCCATTGTATGGCAGTTAGGCAGTGGAAGGGGATGGTACTATGTACGGCAAGCTGTTCAGCACACTTGTAAAAGTTAATGTGAAAGCAAAGTACCGGTGCTGTGTATGAAATCTCAAGGAAGAAAATGCTAAACAAGGAAAGTACACCGTGTACAAAGGAATATAGGCTAATCAGACATTAATTCCAAGTGCCGAGCTAGGTAAACTAGAATCCCAGCTCCTGTGCATTAGTGTCTCAGTAGCGGGGTCTCTCTAACACAGTGTAAGGATGACTCAGCCCATGCTCAGATCATCTTTAATTCCTAGCATGCTTATTTACATTAAAATTCAAATGCTATTTTAAGTCTTTAGCTTTGGGAGATGGAGGGTAAGAACAAGCGAAGGCAGGAGAAGGGAGGGGGGAAGAGAAGCAAGTGGGGGGAGGTTAAAACACACCAAAAACTACCTGAATTAATCCTTCCTGCTCCCTTTGTGGCTCCTTGTGAATCTTACACCCACTTCACTAAGGGGATTCCTCCACAAAAGCACAGATTAATAATTCATTGATGCTCTCTCCAGTGCCCGAGCCCTCATTGATTTACTCATGCTGCCTTTCCTTTCATTCACAAGCCTTTCCCCATGTTGGTCTCTCGCAGAGCGCCTCACTGCAGTGCTCAGACAGGGAGGAAGCTGCAGCCGCGCTCAAGGGCATGCGACACTCGACTCAGGTCCATGCGCGTGCCTGACCTAAGCCCGGGGATTGGCTCTGCCGAGGCGCCTCTGTGCCAGCCTCGCCTCCCGTCCTAGTGCCCCACGCGCTGACTCTGCGGCTGGGATGCTCAGCGGCGTTCGGCTCGAAGGGCTGAGCTCCCGCCATCAATCTCCTCTGCAGGGCGGGCGACAGATGCTTGTCATGCAGCAGTGCACCGCCTGGATTAGCTGGGGCCCCAGCGGGTGTGCGCGGCTCCCTCCCACTCCTGCCAGCCCTGCCCAGCGGAGCCCCTCAGGCAAGGCGAGCTGCTCTTTCCAGCCGCCCCCCAAAAGGCCTGGATCCCACTTTGAGCACCTCCAAACTTTGCTGGACTCGACACTTTGCCCTTGGTCCCTGCCTCTTCCAGTCAAAGGCTGCTCCCCTTACCCTGGGCATTGGCTGGCTCGCCTGGAGCCGCAGGCTGGAGCGTGCCGGCGAGGGAGAAGAAGACCTCGAGACAGCTTCCCATCCATAAAGTGAGCAGTAATTGCAAGGAGGCAGCCTCCCCACTCGGAATCAATAGCAGCTGCTCCTTCACTGCTAAGGGCGCTTTGGAGAAGCAGCAGGGCACTGAAGTAACTCTGGCTCACTGCTGACTGTGGAGTTGTAAAGAATTACACGCAAGTGGCTGCAGCAGGGCTGGAAAACGCAACGCTGTTACTAAGGACACAATCGTTTTTCAAGTAGTTAGCGCTTTCCCCCTCTGGTCCTCTCCTTTCATTATCCAGAGCCTAGGAGCCTCTGCTTGAATCATCCTGGCATGGGCAGGGCCTTCCTTCTGCCCGGCCCCACCAAGGTTGCAGCTCTCCCCTCCCTCCGTGCCCAGCACTGAGGCGCTGACCCTTCTTCCCAGGCAGCTGCCTTGGGCAGCAAGAGCTGTGCTCCCACTGCAGGCGACCGAATTTGCTAATGAAGCCGGGATTTAAATATCTCACGCTTCATTAGCATATTCTCACCCGTGTGCTATTCTGATCGCCAGCTGATTCGAACCAGGAAGTGCGCTCCAGGCCACGTTAGTTCGAATCAAACCCCTTGGTTCGAACTAACGATACTCCTCATTTTTTGAGGAGTACTAACGTTACTCCTCATTATGCTAATGAAGCATGGTATATTTAAATCCCGGCTTCATTAGCAATTTCGGTTGCCTATATTTGCATCCCTAGTTCGAACTAGGGTGCAAGTGTAGACGTACCCATAGAGTTTCTTAGAATGGCAATATTCCAAATGAAGGGATAGACATTCTGTCTTTCTTGAATATATATTGTATCATCATTTGGCAAAAGATCCTAGACTGAGGGATGAGCTAGCTAGTGAAGGAAAAGGACTTTTGGATTAAACATATAAATGTGCAGTAACTGCTTTTTGCCAGAAAAAACTACTACTGCAGAAGTGGTTATATCTTCCTGTTATTTCACTTCTTTGAGGCTACCAGAAGAACTGGGGAGTGTCATCTTAGGTGCTGCTATCATTCTGTTTGAGAGAGGGGGAGAGATGTCAAAATTGTATATAAAATTTTACTCTTAAGTATGTCATGCAGGGTGGTTTTGTGTGTGTGAATGTCTTTCTTTCTTTCTTTGCTAGAAAGTGACAGTATGTGCTAAAAGTTTCAGTTTCAGCAACAGAATCACAGCCTGCAATTTTCTTGCAACCTTACTACTAGTAGATTAAACAAAAAGATGCATTAACAGGCTGCCCTTGTTTTGGACCTGCCTCTGAAGAATATTATTTAGAGCCTGGTCCAGAACCACTGCTATTGTTCATAGTAGCCTGGTTCTGTTGTGCCCTGAAAATTAGCATGTAGTAGCATATAGATCTTTGTGAAACCACATGCAGTCAGTTCTACACAGGCAGACCTCTATGCCCATTTCATGCTCATTACAGGAATGGGACCATGGTCATTGCAGGGGACCCACACAACACATTTCATTTTAATTGAGTCTTAGATTCTCAGATTTTTTAAAAATTAATTTGTGTAATTTAATTTAACTAGGAAAAAATTCAGCTCAGATGAAAACTACATATGATCCTATTATATTTTTTGACCCAGTTCTCTGGGTAGATCAATGAGCAGGCTCAGGGTCAGGGAGTACTTTGTACATTTTGGATGCAATGTAGATTGCTAGGATGTATGCTAAAAAGTATATCCCATGTATAACATGCATTTTAAAAGCTTAGTTATTTTTGTACAGGGATTGCACATATAAGAAATAAGATGAATCGAGGAAAGAGATGAAATGCAAATAATGGCTATTTTGAAAAATAGTTTGATGGCATGCAAGTAATAAGGGTCCTATTTTATTAATCCAAGATATGCCAGGAAGGTTGTGTTATCTGGTTTTTGTTTTGTTTTAATCATTGGAGATGCTGGTAAAATAAATGAGTAACTTCGGTTCATGATATCAACTACATTATACCTGCTGGGTATGTATAGTGGGGAGGAGTAAGGAGGATGCAGGAGAAATAGGAGTTTGTTAATTATTTTTGAAACAGTGGAAGTTAGAGACGGAGCATCTAAAATGCCTAAGTGTCTTGAAGTCTGGCACTTCTGGGAGACATTGATTATCTTTAATGCATAGGCAGGTGCTACTGGCTGTGCAATAAACTGTATAATGAAATGCTCAGCAAACCCCAGGTGTTTCAACTTGAACATCCAGGAAGTTTAATGATCAACTACAACATCCCCAGAAAATGCATTAGCTTATGAATTTGAATGTGGGAACCATCTGCATTTTCATCATGTGGACAAGGGGAGTGAATGAGTAAGCAGAGCAGTTTGCTTGCGAGGTAATTGAGAGTGAGAAGGCAGCTTCTCTGAGGTGATATTTTCCTTTTAAAATTGTTAAGTCATAGCTCATTCTAAATTCTGAGTGTTGGTTTATCTTGTAGCATATACACACCCCCACACACTGTGAGGACACAATTTGGTTGTGGTTGGCACCAGGGGCAAGCAGCTAGAGGCAAAGTGTTGGAGGTATGCTGATGCATATGGATTGCATCCAATGGAGATAGGAGAAATCACACTCAGAAACAACTCCCTTTGAGTGGTGCAGCATGTGAGTCACAGTTCAGAGCAATTGTGCCTGTGCTTTCCCCTTTAGAGGTGCAGCAAAGGCACCAGCTCTCAGGAGCCTGGCTCTCCATCTGTCAGCTCTCTTGGGAGGTACTATGCCTTCCTCCTCACAGGGATCTGTCCAGGCTGAACAGTTCCCTGTCTTTACTGTGTTATTCCAAGCAAAAGACATTTTACTGAAGCAGGCCTGCTTGCTTTCTCTTTAAAGGCTATAAAGAGCATAATTGCCCACAGTTATAAGTTACTACACAGCTCTTTCTCAGCAAGGATACTTTATCCTTAAGGTAGAAGCATTTCAGAGAGAACATATTAAAAACAATATAAGAACCTTTATCCTTGCTAATGAGCTTACCGGAAATCTCCCTTTCTGTGCCCCACAATTGCGCAAGGGCTCTGGTCAGTGTCAGTCCTTTGAACCCTTCCCTGAGGATTGGGGCCCTCTCTTTGGTTAAAGGACCTATCCATTTGCTTGATCAGAATGAAGGCACTGAGTCAGCATCAAATCAGACTGTTCCAAAGTCCTTCTTTATCTGTTGGTCCCTGGAGATTCCAGTTGGGGTCTTTGATCTATCCTCCTCTATGATCAGCCATATACAAGGTCTCTCCTCTCAGGGTGATATTTCGATGACTGAGTCTATAGGTGGAAGATTACAATCCATGAATCTCCAGCAGAACTTCCTAGGAATTTCACTTCACAGATATTGTTTCATGACAGTGATCACGTCTGCTATATTGTTGATCATAGTCATTTGACCTTCACAGTACTTCCCTGATGCTGCATTAATCCTGTCTTCTTCTAAAGACATTTAATTCACTTCCATGATAATACATAAACATTTGCCAGTTTAATGCAATGGAATCCTAAAATACTTAACCTTAATTCAGTAAGGTTTGTCCAGGATATTGCACAAAATTGCTGTCTGTCACAATGTGCTTCTCCCAGTCTTGGACCACCTGCTCCCAGCCATGCCTCCTTTGGCATATGCAGTGCTTTGGGCAGCACCACAACTCCTTTACACCTTATCTAAGAATACAAGCCACCAGAGCAAGTCAGGCAACTTCCCATACACAGCAGCAGCCAGAATGTGACCCATAGTGTCCCCACTTCCTGACATTGATGCTTTATGCCATTCCACGGGGAATAAACCTGTGCTGACTACTCTGAAGTAGTTGAGGAGTTAACTAAGGGCCAAATCTTATCAAGCTTTTATGTAGGTTCTGAGTAAATCCAGAGAGAATCTGGGGCAGAAAGAGCCTTCCCTTTGCATCTCCTGTTAGTAACCAGGTGGAATTCTAGCTTCTGCATGACAGAGTCTAATGTAATTGTATCCAATTGTGAACTCCATTTTGTGTTCTGTGCTGAACACATGCTTAAACTTGCCCAAGGCAGGTCATTCTAATATATTCCAGACAGATGCCTCCCCAGAAAGGTGCCTGAGACTTTGTTCAAGTTGCAGTGGGGGTGGTCTGGGTTGGATATTAGGAAAAACACTATTTTACTATGAGGGTGGTGAAGCATTGGAATGAATTTAGAACCAGGGCTTTGTCAAGCCAGAACTTGGGATGATTTAGTAGTTATGGGTGGTCCTGCTTTGGGCCGGGGATTGGACTTGACGACCTCCTGAGCAATCAAGACAGCAATCTAGAGCCATTACTTTCAGTTGTCTTTCCACTGCAGTGTTGGTCCATCTTCAAATGAAGGGACTGCAGGCTGGGCAAGCCTGGCTGAAGGAGGGGGCTAGGGCCATCCATCTGAACACATGACAAAAGGAGACAGAAGCTCTATTTAAGAGAGGGGTGCTGCTGCTGCTTTGAGTGGAGAAACAACTGTTATTATATGGAAACAGGACAGGCAGAGATGAGAGGGCAGAGGAGATTTTGCCCAGCCTGAAACACTGATAATACCTCATACTTGTGGAAAAGAAGAAATCATTCTAGGGGAGGATGCATGTCAGGACTTTGTCACTTTTCCAAGATTTGTCACTATTTTGCGCTCTTAAGAGTGAGGTGACTGTTTTTAAGACATTCTTTTGCTGAGCCTGTGTTGCTTACTGTTCTGCTATGTTGTCCCCGTAGTAGAGTCTCATTAGAGGCTCAGAGCCTGTACAAAATCAGTGAAACTTCAGAGGAGCATGTAGAAGTGACTTGGGCGGCACAGGAGGTCTTAAGCACTGGTTCTCAGGGTCACAAGTGGCTTAATTTGGAGTCTCAATTCTGAGAAAAGTTATAAGACAAAAGGTTTGAGTCTCAGAGTGTACCCTGAAGACTCAGCTAGAAACTGACTAGTCTCTGCCTGGACCCAGTTGTCTCAGAAGTATGTGGGATCCAGCAATTGGGATCCAGCACTTGCAACAGACTGGTGAAAGTCCAGTGCTAGGCCAGATTGTATTGCCTTGTACTCCCAACAGCATAGAGACTTCTCCCTCTCTCCTTCTAGGTAAAAATAAGAAGGAACAACTATGGACTTTTGTTGTTCTGTTTTTTCCTGAAACAGCAGATGGCATAATTAATTATTGACTTTAGTGGGAGCAGGGTTGGACCCTAGACCAGTACAATGAATAGGGTGCCCCATTCTGCCTGTTGTGTGCAATGATGTTGCAGAAAATAGCTATGTTGGTGCCAGAATATTAGAGATACAAGGGAAGGGGGTGAGCTAATACCTTGTATTCGACCAACTTCTGCTGGTAAGAGAGACAAGCTTTCGAGCTTACACAGAACTCATCTGTGTAATCTCAAAAGCATGCCCCTCTTACAAACAGAAGGTGGTCCAATAAAAGATATTACATCACCTGCTTTCTCTCAGCAACACTATTCATGGTTACCTGGCAAACACAGATTTCTTGAACTCAGATCTTGGCTGGTAAAACAATTTTTCATTTCACTTTTCTAATTACTGAACTGAAGCAGAAAATCTTCAATTAAGTATTCTGTTTGCTTTGTCTCTACACAATACAAATGGTCTTTATGGTTGGATGGCCATTATTACAGATGAATGAAACAGTTAAAATAAATGGAGTGAATCTAATAAGTGAAATGAATCCATCACAGTTTCAGAAGGGTTTGATTTCATTAAATAAATAGTTCTTTCTATGCCAGCACAAGTAGCATCACCCTCAAGAGCTTCCCTTACTTTACACAAGCCAAATGCCATCAATTTTCATGTTAATAACTATAATTGCTTTTGTCTAGACTGGGATACACAAGTTTTCTCTGACATTGCTTGCTGCTGCTAGTGTTCTCCTTTATGGTTGTGTGATGCTTAAGCCTTTTTTCCTGTTAAACTGCAGGGAGTAGGCAGAAGCAACCATTCCACAGTAAAATTCTGTGATTTGTGATTGTTGGACAATGGCTTTGAAGTCATCATTAGATAGAAGATTCAGATTTACAACTCAAAGACAAGTTGAGTAAAATGGTGGCTTTCTGACTCAGATGTTTTGGGAGCCATGTGGTGTATAAGAAATAATCTGGAACGTAATTTACATCAGGGGTTCATTTGTATTATTGTGCTTCAGTAGCACCTAGGACACCCCGTCAGAGACCAGAGCTCCACTGTGCTAGATATTGTATACACACAACAAAAAAAGACAGAAACTGCTCAGAAGACCTTACAATGTATCTGCAAGACAAGCGATAACAGACAGATACAAATAGGTGGGAGAGCACCAGGAAACAATAAGACAGCGCAGGACTGCATATCAGATGCATTTGTCTAGCTCATAGTTTAGTGCTTTGAGAGCACATGTTTAAAGATGAGCTGAATTATTCTAAAAGAATTCAAACAATCCACCTCCTATCTAGACTGTTTGTGAGAAAAACCCTTGCTATGAAAGTATTAGTAAAGTTATATTGCCACACATGATAGAGGTAAACCCTTGTAATAAACGCCAGGTTTGTATAAAAGGAGACTTAAGCTTTGACTTACCATTCAAATTCATTAATATATAAATCTCATTAAGTAGGTATTTGAGAAATGCAATTATTCATCACTACTTCAAACTTGGATCGACTCTAATGATCATTTTCTTATTTTTATAAAAATTTTAGTATTATTTATGAAAAACAATTAAAAATAATATCCATGTCAATATTTAAGTCAAGGGCTTAAATATTAAGTAAGGCAGAATTAAAGTTGCCCATGCAATCTAATCAAATTCCTTGCTCATATGTATTATTAGTGAGTCTTTCCCAACATTAGGAAGTCTGTGGTCCACCAAGCTACAAAATTAACTCTTTCAGGTTCCAACCCAGTGTTTCTAATAGAAGACAACATCTTTGCCATGTTGACAAACTTTTGCCTTATTCACTCTCTCTCCTATTCACTGACAGAGGTAAGGTTCTTGCAGAACAAATGATATAGTAATCATCTAATTAAAGCTCATATTGTAATACATCTATTCAAAGAAGCCGATTTAAAGATTGCAAGAGGACTCTAAGTACTGATATTTCTGAATGGGGAGCCCGTATTGCATTAAGGACAATTCAGTAATTAATAATAATAAAAAAGCAACTCAGTGAAATTGTAGTGACTGTCATAACAAAGCCAGCATTTACCAGGAAACAACTAAATATTGACAAATTTTATAAATACTTGTATACATATATCGGGAGTCTAAGTACTAACACAAGTGAATTTAAATGAGGATATTGACATAAGAGGCATCACTGAAGCATGAAGATAATCAATGGAACATGGTAAAATCAGAGTACAAAACATATAGAAATGACAAAGTAGGTCACACTGGTGGTGAGGGATGGGGTCAGAGGGTGCTGGATTACATGTGAGAGAAAGCATAGAATCAAATACAATTGTAAATGAATCAAACAATACCATAGAATCTCTATGGATAAAAATTCCATGTTTGAATAATGAGGCTAGTTATATGGAAATAAAGGAACAGTTGTAAAGGTGAAACACCTGCTACTTGCATGGAAACTTTTTACAAACACCATAATAGAGGCTTAAAGTACACATATAACTAAAATAATAATAAAAACAACAGCAAGAGGACCAACAAATACCACCATGGCTAAACAGCATAGTAAAAGAGGCAGCTAAAATTGGAAGTTGAATCCTGGTGAGGAAAATAGAAAGGAACATAATCTCTAGCAAGTCAAATGTAAAAGTATAATTAGACAGGCAAAAAAAGTATTAGAAGAGCAACTAGCAAAAGATTAAAAAATGGTAGTTTTTATAAGTACATCAGAAGCAGGAGGCCTGCCGACCAGTCAGTGGGGCCACTGGGGGTGCATCTACACAGCACCCTAAACTTGAAATATGATACGCAATTTGTGATACTCAAATTGCGTATCTTATTTTGATTGAATTTTGAAATAGATTATTTCAAAATAAAGTGCTATTTTGAGACATCTCTTCACCCTCATGCAACGAGGGTTACTGGGATGCCACAATAGCACGCCCATTATTTTGAAAAAAGATTTCAAAATAAGGGGCAGCTTGTTAAGATGTAGGGTAGTTATTTCGGGATACCGGAGGTATCCCGAAATAGCCGTGCAGTGTAGACGTCCCCTGGATAATTAGAGTGCTAAAGGAGCACTAAAGGAAGACAAGACTGTTGTGGGGAAGCTAAATGAATTATTTTCATCAATCTTCACTGCAGAGGATGTGAGGGAGGTGACAAACCTGAGGAAATCTCCCAGTGTAGTTTGAGGTATCAATAGAAGTGGTTTTGGAACGTACTGATAAATAACCAGAACCAAACTGGTTCAAAAAAGAATTAAATAAGATCACAGAGAATTAAATAAGATCATGGTCCTTCAATGGCTACCTGCCAAGTTGATTAGAGAGGCCACCCCATCCTCCCGGTGTTCCTAAGCCTCTGACTGCCAGAAGCTGGGAATGGATGACAGAAGGTGGATCACTTGATAAATTTCCCTGTCCTGTTCATTATCTCTGAAGCATCTGCTACCAGCCACTGTCATAGGACAGATTTTGGACAAGGTGGATTATTGGTCAGACCAACTCTACTGTCTTGAGGGACAGGAGCTGCCACTGTGGTGTGAGTGCAGGGTGGGCTCACTCGCCAAACACCCCAGTTTAGCCTCTCATCCCCAGGATCAGGAACCCTTCCTGTGTCACCCCCCTTCCCCAACCCACTAAAGGGTTTTAATGGATCCTGTGGTCGTCTGTTAACTTTGAGCTGGCAACCTCTGGCCTGGCAGACAGAAGAGGTGACTGGAATTGAGGAACTGTGAGTTCAGCTCCCATTTTTATTACTGGTTTGCGGGGTGGCACTGGACAAATCATTCTTTCTCTTTGTGCCTCAATTTCCCCACCCATAAAATGGAGCGATAATGCTTCTGATCTCTTTTGGATAAGGCTTTGAGATTTATAGCTGAAAAGGGCTATTTAAGAGCTAGTTGGTATTATTCAGAGTAGGCTAGACATGACATATAAAAAGGAGAAATGTGATCAGACAGAAAGCTGGGATTTAGGTGGGAGGCTTATATAATGAAACGATATGAGGTGACTTCTTTACACATCCACCTATATAATTTTTAATACTGAGTGGAGGGTCTGTATGATATTTGTGATATGCAACATTTTAATCCGCTGCTTTTTTAAGGTAAGACATCAGGGTGCTAGGAAAACAGTGTGAAGGGAAAGATATAGAAAACTGCTTGTCATAACTCAGAGTTAAATGAGCCTGTGGCTAAGTTTCTCTAAAATTGTAAAACTGGATTCTGTACTGGCTTTTATATTTTCATTATTAGTATAAGCTGGGCCAACAACTTTTATTTTTAAACTATCCTTTCCATAACTAACAACAAAACCACACGTTTACTTTAGCGCCACTGAAACAGACCAAATTAGTGGTGTAGCTTTGAAGACTAAAAACATGGAAAACTTACATTAGGGCCAGCCTGATGGTCGGTTTATGCTCTGCACTGCCAGGCAGGAGTCCTGGGTTTGATTCCAGGTACCATTCCCTGGCCTAGCCAAAACCGGAAGTGTTTCTGAGGCAGCATGTTCTGGCCTTATGGAAAGATAGTGATTCATTTCTGACACACAGCAATTCCTCTGATTAGCAGCATTCAATAGTTGGCAGTGGAAGGAGTTCAGTCCAATCCTCCATAGCCAGAAAAAGTTTCCCACAAAGGTCTTGTTCCAGCAAATCCTCACTCTGCTCTGCTCTGCAAGAGTGTATTGCTCTGCTCTGCAAGAGTGTGAAAAGTTTGAACCCTTGCATGCCATAGCAATTCCCAGTGGACCCATGTGTACATGCAGCTACAGTGACGGAAGAATGTTTCCATTGGCATAGATATAGGATCACCATCTCCACTGTTCAGGGAGATGGTGATCCTGCAGCAATGGACAAGCCCTTCTGTTGCTGTAGGCCACATCCAGCAGGGCTGACAACTAGCAGGGGCCCAGGTGTGTGGGGGCCATCTCCATGCTCCACAATGGGCAGAGCCTTAGGTGGAAGGGGTGGGGCTGAGAGCAGTCAGTCCTAAGTACTGCCCAGTGCTAGGTCCTACCCCTCAACCCTCAGAGCCATGCAAAGCAGTGCTCCTATGGTGTTTCAAAGGGACCTGGAACTCCTGACTTCTACTGTGGCAGCATTGGTGTCTGGGAGCCCTGTTGTCCCCCCTGTCAGTGGGAGCGTCCACATCTACATGGCAGGATTATGCTGGCATAGCTATGGCCCTGTAACTGTGCCACTATAGTCCCCACAGTGTAGATGTGGCTGTAAGATCACATGTGATCCTCAGCAGGCTGAAAGCTGAGGTGTGGAGCACTGTGAATATAAGCACAAGATAAAGCATAAACCTCTCAGGCCTGATTCCTACCAGTGGGCAGGAATATCTTGGCAGCTCTGCAGCAGCCCTCTGATCCCTGTACGACCCGGACTCCTTGAGCCTCCTGTCCTGCTCTTCGCTGTTACCTTTGTTTACAGATGCAGTACCAGACCTATGCAGTGCATGAGCATGCCTGTGGTGGGCCCTTGAAGATGGGCTATAACACAGGACAAAAGGGTGAGGGACAGCCTCAGTATGATGCCATTCTTTGTCAATATTCAGCTTCAAAATCATTCCACACTTGAAACTTGAAACTGTTCATAAATCTGACTTCTGTATTGCATTTTCATTCATAGTTCGTCTTGCTTTACTCATTTACAATACTGCTATCATACAGATCAGCTCTGGTCAGTATTATATAATACCCTGTCTGCTGTAAAGGCTCAGCTCCTCAAAGTGCAGGGCATTTTTGGTGCTACTAAGGAAAAGCACATGAGCATGTGCTTAAAATTAAATACCGGGTCTGAGTTCAGTAGCCTGTAGAACTGCATCCTAACATGGGAACATATGAGCTCCAGCAATGGTATGCAGATGACATCTCTGAGGGAAACTTGCTCTAATTTGTTTTCTTTTTTTCTTTTCCCTGTTTCTAAAGTTATGCTAATTCACCTCTGAGTCTTTTCTCTGCTTTCTGCTTGCCATTGAATATCTGACAGACATTACATTATATTATATTTGTCTAGACTGTTGCTGTTGGTATTCTTTGGCAATGTAAGCATGAATTTTCTCTCCTTTACATCCAGGCCAGTGAAGCTGATCATCCACCCTAATGAACTTCACTGGACATCCTGCTTTTTGGGGAACCACCAAATCAATCTTTCGTATGAATGTAACCATTCTGTTTAAACTTCTAGCTATGCCATTTTATATTGCAAGAGACATTATTCCTGTACCCATGCCATTTAAGCAGCACAAGAGACAAGCTTCTGGGCCTAACTCCTGTCATCAAAGTTTATTTTATTATTATTATTATTATTATTACTATTATTATTATTTATTTATTTGTTTGTTTTTTAATTTAAACTACTCTCTCTCCCAATCCAAGCTTCTCTTACTTTGTATGAAAATCAATCAACACTTTACTGCAGACCTGAGAGCAAGCTGGTTGTTGATTTATTTTGTGGAATATCATAGCAGAGGCCAATAAATAAAGAAAAAACACAGTGTTCGTGTTAAATTAGCTTCAGCAGTATTTTTTATATTCTCCAATCTGAAGTCAGTACAGTAAAACAAAACAAAAACAGCATATTAAACTAGCCATTTTAATTAATCGTCTTTTCTCCTCAAATGCTTGAGATTAAGACTGATAAAAGAAACATTTCCAGGCTGAGGCACAGGAAGAATGAACAAATCAAAGAGATCAGCCCCATGATCTCCAGTCGTTTCATTGTCTATTTATATTCTTTATATTTTTCCTATATTCATATTCAGTTCATATTATTTTTTAATTATTCGAATTAATCCAAACCTGGAATATATTGTCTGCCAGCTCCTCTTCTTAGCAGTGAATTATGCATAAAAATTTAATAGGCACAATGGATCTAATTAAACTAATAATACCAGTCTCAGGAACACAGGCTAGCATAAATGCCAAATGTCTCGAATAGATACATAATGTATTCAATTAGAGGGGGCCCCAAATCAAGAACCTTTCTGATCCAAACATTCTCTGAATTTTGGGGAAGTTCAGATCAGGATCTAAATTTGAGGTTTGCAGTTGGCTCCTGTATCTATAATGTATCAGTTAACATACCTGGCTCAAACCCCTCTGAATTCTGAGTCTTTGACCCAGCCAAGCATGAAACGTGTATGCTTCACTTTAAGCCAGTGAGCATTCCCAATTATCTCAGCTTTGCTCGTTCAGTGCCTGCATGTGAAACCCAACTTTGTGGCTCTATTTTGAATCAAAGAGGTTTCAATGTCATTGCCTCCTTTTGTTCCTAGATGGTATTCCAGAGCCCCTACCCTTTATCTAGTATATACCTGTGAGCTGCAGGACTTTCCTAATGATATAACCCTGAGGAAGCAGTTAAAGACCATAAGAGGCAGTTCAAGCATTAGCCTCAAGAGGCCTATTAGGTGTATCTGAGTAGGTTGTGTTATTTGGGAGAAGTCCATATGAAAAGAATATAGAATTTGTATAAAATAAAATGTCCGAACTTTTATTTATTTTCCTAGAGTTCCGACCTTCCATATGACACACTCTGCCTCTCCCATGTATCCCCCCTCATGGATGATGTCCTAGGATTGTGTTCAGTTATATGTATTCACTTCTCCTTGAGTAGGTAACAGCTTGTTTGATTTGGCAAAACTTACGTCCCAAATATTTCTGCATTGGCATGAGATCATTGGAGCCAAGATCTTCCAGTGCAGACTGAGAATTCTGGTTCCCTTGCTGCTTTGGAAGCCTCTAGTGTTCTCTGTCTCCGACGCAGAACAATTTGCTGAAAGTGACTGAGCCAGCTTCTCACAGTGCTGCTGGCTTTCTGCTACCAAAACTGCAAGATTGTGTGCTTGATTCCAAGCCCTTTGAAGTCAATGGAAAATCACCCATTGAACATTGGATTGTACTAGATTTGAATGGTTCCATTCAAAAATAATAACTTATTCTCAAAAGTACCTTTTTGACTAAAAGCAATCCACAGCCCTGAACATTGGTAAAAAATATTGTGTCCAATCATGGTCTCATTGAAGCTCAAGACAAGTTTTTCTAATGCAAATCCAGATAAAGATAAAATTCATCTGAAAATCTCAAGTTAAAAACAAATTTAATCTCCCTCCCGAAGTTCTAAAAAGTAGGTTAACTTAACTTTCTCCCATTGTTTTTCATTTTTGCATGTCTCTGCATGTCTGTGTTCCAGCTGGGCATAGAAACAGAAAGCACTTGAAATCTGGCAAGAGAAAGTGATTCCACAAATCTTCCAGACCAATGCTAGAGATCCAAGAAAAATGGATCCCTATCCAAATCTTTGATGGTGTATCTGAACCAAATTGTTAGAGGCTCACCCATTGCTCTAAAAGCATTAGGTTTCCCTTCCCCCATCTCTTATCTATTTAATGAAGTGTTGACAATTGCATATGTGTTTTAATGATTTGCCCTTTGTTCCCAAGTCAGATAATGAGCACATCCATTCTAACTTGTTCCCTCTTTTCTTTTCATTTTTGTCTTACTGATTATAACAACAACAAATGCTCCCAGGTATTCTTTCCATAGATTTCCATAGATTAACCTGACCACTACCAACCAGGTCAAGACCAACATTGTATTTCATATTAGGCAGCAGCTCATAATGACTTTTGATCACTATTGATCTGGACTAGACTTGAATGAGTTGATCTAATGTTGGAAGATTCTAAATTCAGTTACCAAGATTCTGAAGCATCCAGTCACTATATTGCAGTATCCTTTTAAGAGCTTCAGAATTTGCATACCAATTTTGTATTTCCCTACTGCAAATCTTTGTTTTCTTGAGTTTAAAATGAATTTGAAATTTAACATTGTCTTTTTTCCCTAAAGCAGAATTTCAAGAAATGTGACAGATGTGCTTTCCTGCAAGAACTCATGCAGAGTTTTGGCTGACAGCTGTAGAAATGGTGTTTACATTAATTAAAGTACAGTTTTCCTCTGAAAAGTTATTCTTTAACAGTGCATTGTTGGTGTATTTTCTCCAAATGAATCCATGTTAAATCAATGCATCCTAAATGTCTATTTCCAGCTGTAAGCTCATCCTGCAATCTAGAGTCAAGTTGAGTTCTTTCTGGCTTTCTGCCACCATCAGGAAAAAAAATGGCAAATGGATTTTAGTGAGCAATTCTGCTCACTAAAGACAGAAAGACAGAAATGAAACCAGCTCGAACTCCCACAGCTGTGTTGGCTCTCTACTGGAGTAATCTAGTATTCATTGTGCTAGAAATACCCTTTGAGCATATCCACAGAGCACTGGAGGTTGCCACAAGCAGTTTGAATATTTTGTTTTTGCATTTACTGTGTTTGGATTCTACATGGAGGAAGTCAGACTAGTGCTGGTAAAAAAAAAAGGATGGTTTTCTGTCCCTTGACAAATTTTGAAATTAAAAAAAATCCCAAAATGGGATGAGAAGCCAACATTTTGAATTTTGTACACAATGAAATTTTCAGGACATTAAAAAACATTGCGTTTGCTGGTGCACAAAATATGTAGGAAAAATTTCAGTTTCAGCTATTGGCTACATATACTTGTAATGCAAAATAGTGTGAACTGTGAAGCACAGTAATTTTGAAACAAAAAAAAAAACCTCTCAGAAATTGAGACTTAACTTTTTTGGAATTGTTTTCAAATTTTTGTTGGTAATTTCATTTAAATCAATATAATTTCTTGAAAAACTTAGTTTCTGTCAAAATAACTTTTCCTGATGCAAAACTATTTCAGTTAAAAGCATTTACCTAGCTCTAGTTCTGTCTGGTTCTGATTTAACATGTAGGAGAAATGGATGTTTATAGAGAAAATGACACTTTACATAATGCAGTGAGCCACATGTTCGAACTAAGGCCCAATGAAAAAATCTGTAATAAAAATTAAGCAGTGTATAAGATGGGATCAGAGGGCAAAAGAGACATAAGATGGAAGTTTTTCATGAACCATAAGTGAACATTTATGGGACATAATGGAGCAAAGACTATTGTTTGCAGATGTGACTGTTGCAACAAAAGAAGAATGTGATTACCTGACAAACATACTGACCAACCTTATGTAAAATTGCTCCAGAATTCCTCAGTAATTATCTAAAGCAATGCATCTTACAATAGTTGTTTTGGAATAGTAGTTGCCACAAACACCATAACAGAACATTGTAAGCAGTCATGCAGAATGCATTAGTACATTTTTAAAGGGAGTGAACCAAAATAGATCAAAGAATAAATTGTATGGATGGAATGGAAAAGCAAACTAGTACACTAGCAAACAAATGCAAAAATGCTAGAGGACAATCATAAATTAAGTATTTCTAAAACCTATCTGGAGAAGAAGAAATATTTCATGACATTCAAGTGAAATGTGTAATTCTGAAGAAAGAATAAAGTGCTCCAGGAGATAGTTAAGCCAGTACTGGGGGTCTTTACTTTGACTGGCGTTCAAGCCCTAGGGTGTGTCTAAACTACAGGCCTTTTTTCGAAAAAACTTCACCTGCGTCTAGACTGCAGCCGCGTTCTTTTGAAATTAAATCAATCACGGTAAACCTCATTTTACGAGGAATCACGCCTTTTTTGGAAAGTGCTCTTTCGAAAAAAGGTGCTATTGAATGCTGTGCTTTTTCGAAAGAGAGCATCTAGACTCTCTTTTGAAAAAGCGGCTCACTTTTTGAAAAATCTGCTTGTAATCTAGATGCTCTCTTTTGAAAGAGGCTTTTCAAAAGATTCTTTTGAAAAAGCCTCTTTCGAAAGAGGCTTGTAGTCTAGATGTAGCCTTAGTGGCTTGAAGGATGAAAATCTGTTGTAACATATCTTGTCTAGCTGATAATACAAGCACTGTACTTCTAGTGTCACTTTCTCAGTCACTAGACTCCAGCAGAAGGCATAGAAATGCATATTAAAAGGCTTTACATTGAAAATGACATTTTATAGCAGATGAGTAATTATGTTCAGTCAGACATACTGAGCCAAACAGTGTTCTAAATAGCACCATTGAAGTCACTGGTGCAATTGCAAGTAGAATCTAATTCTGTGTTCTCTTCTTTTGGTGTTCTTGACAGTTGTGTAGAGTTGCTGTGACCTGTTCAATAGCAACCATATTGCTCCTGAATGGGAGCTGAATATCCATGGTGACTGAAGTAGTATCTATAGATTGAATGTGTAGGGTATAAGTATGCTGGGAATTTTGTGTGCACTGAGAGTCTGAGACTGGGGTGAACTGCAGAATTTAAGGTCCACCTCAAACCTGATCACCTTCCATTCCAAGTGCATTGACCTTGAATCCTTTAATAAAAACACATGTGCAGTTAACATAATAAAATAATGATTTAACATAAAATCCACCTGCAGTTTTCCCATTAAGGAAAAGAAGATGGAAGACCCATTCATAAGAGATGCTGTCATCCTGCCTAATGCACTACTGACTAGAGGTCAGATGCCCAGTAGTGAGTATTGCAAGAGAACTCAGAAAAGAAAGGGTACAATTAATTTTTTTATAGAACTAGTAAAAAACTTATGCACTACTAAAGGTATATGTTCATGTATATTGGTGGTTTAAAGTGATGTTCAAGCCTTCTCCTGGTCCTGTGAACAAAAATAAATTTCACTGTTCTACCATAATTTATTCAGGCTCTTATGTTACATCCCCAGATGACCTCTAAATACCTTCCAGCAGTGCAGTAAATGTTCTGATGAGTGTGAATTTATATAATATGAGCATTCTGAAAAGGTATCTGAGAGAAACCAGGACTGTTTTCTATTGACACTAAAGTATGTGTGTGGGGGCGGGGTGTACACTTGCGTGCGGGTGCAATCACAACAAATCATAGTCATTTGCAGGATTATTTTCTTTAATATTTATTATAATTACATTAATCCAATGTATTAGTCCAGTATTCCTACCTTGTTGGATGATTACCAATATTATTAATGGAAGTGTGTGTGGTCCTTTGGATATACTAGATATACTGTTCCTCAAGAATACTTTAGTAAAACACAACTCAGTATAGAGTAGTGCATGCTACTCAGTGTAACATTTATTTGTCTATATTTTGACACTCTATAAAAAGAGCCCATTCAATGATCTTGGCACCGTTGACCATCCTTCAAAATAACAAACAGCACCGAGTAATAACGTTAACAGTTTCTGTCTTCTGTGTTACCATGTTTGCAAGGAACAAGTGGATGGACAAGCATGGAGCCAAATTCTACCCTGTTTTACAACTGCCGCAATCCAGCTGACCTCAGTCAAGGCAGCCTTTGGGATACAGCAGCTATGGTTATTATTTATTACTGTTGTTACATTATGGTAATGTCTACAGGTCTCAATGCACTAGTCAGTAGTAAAAGCTGTGCCTGTCCCAAAGAGCTTACAGTCTAACTAGACAAGACAGACAGAAGGTGAGGGAAAGAAATGTAATGGGTATACCCATTCTGTCCTAGTGGGGTTTTAGGTGGGTGTAGATTGAGTGAAAAGTTGAGGGACTAGACTAGAAACAAAGTACAGTATTCCTTTGTGTTGGGTGAAGCACCTTGATGCTAGCTCTAGGGGGAGTAGAACCTGTTGTGTGAGGACCCTGACTGAAATTAACATTTGCTGGATTTTAGACATTCCTACAGTGCCCCCTGATGTCACAGTGTTATTATCCCCATTTCACAGAGCAAAGAGATTAAATGTTCTGCCACAAGAACACATGAAGTTGCTGTCACAGCCCGGAACTGAATTTATATCTCTTGAAATGCTAGCTAGTCGCTCAGTCACAGGACCATCTTTTTACTCTATACATAAGTAGTAAAATGAACTGTATATACCACAGGGCACATTTACTTTAGTATTTAAAAAACCCCACACCTTTAAACACATGGGAAAAGCATTATAATACCAAAAGTATTTAGATGAAACCACACTTCACTATATTAAACCAGCGTCTTATGCATTATAGTATATATTTATACCTGTGTGTGTGTGTGTGTGTGTGTTAGGAATGTTATTTTAACAAGAAGGAAACTCATTAAAACAAAACCATTTTTGGTTGGCTCAAACCAAAACTATTGGCACTGAATGAAGAAATCTCAAATGTATCCCATGTGTTACAAATGCTTCAGTAGAGGCTGAAGATGAGCTTTCATCTCACCGAACTATGCAGCTGCATAAAAAAAACCCCTCCATTAAACAACCCCAGTATTTATTTTTTCATTTCATTTTCCAGTTTTTATGGAAGATTTTAGTTTCTACAATGATGTCAAAGAAAGAAGGGAAAAATAAAGAAACTCTTAATAACTCTAACAATAGAATATGATGACAAGAAAATTTTCCCTGACTGAAAACTTTTTTGTTAACAAGTATAATTTTTCTTAAAACAGCTGATATATCATTATTGTTTTCTTTGTTTTAAAATATTTGCTTGCCAAAAATGTACAATCCATCCATGAACTAAAAACAGAACACATCTTCAAACTGCTGGCTTCTCTTCATTAACTAATTTTCTTTTCTTTTCTTTGCCACCCCTGTTGTGTTAGGTGACAGCAATTTTCTGGGATGAGGCTAGGAAAGCTCATAAAGCACTAACACCTCCACCTTTTTGCCACCCAGCTGTGTGGGACAAATATGACCACACTTAATTTAGCACAACAGAGGTGAAGTTCCTTTTTACCCTTTATGACCCAGTTCCACTCCTTCACTCAGTGACTTTTAATATTATGATTTCCTTTAGGCCTCTTACAACTTTGTCTTCTTTGTTACCATATATTCGTTATCTAGTTCCTCCTGTTTCATATACTATATTGAGATAATGCTATTTGGTACATTAAAAACTTAGAAAAAGGAATGATGAAGTCAGAAAAATGGCTCAGTTGAGGTCTCTATCACAAATAATTTGTAAGAAAAGACATCAATGGTTAGGAGATGTGTTACGAATTAATCATAACTGGCTACCGATTATGGCTTTCAGTTGGAAGCCAGAAAATCTAACGAGAAAGAGGGATAGATCTAGGATGACTTGGAAGCATACGATTATTAATGACATAGAAAAAAATCATTTAAAATGGGAGGATTTAGATCACATCACAGCTGATAAGCAAGCATGGAGGATGTGGTAGCCCAGTGCTGAAAAACATGGGATGGACTGAAGTCTAAGGATATGGGTTTGGTGATCAGACCAGAAGATCAGGAGTCAGAACTTTTACATCTTTTTTCATTAACTCACTTTGTGACTTGTCAATTCATAACCCCTCCATATCCTGGATAATGAATAAAACTGCAAAAGCAGCGAGGATTCTCCTGCACATCTAGTAATGTAATATATGCCATCATGTGCCAACAATGCCTCACTGCTATATATATTGGCCAAACTGGACAGCCCCTACGTAAAAGAATCAATGGACACAAATCAGATATTAGGAATGGCAACATACAAATACCTGTAGGGGAACACTTCAATCTCCCTGGACACACTATTGCAGATCTAAAGGTAGCCATCCTGCAGCAAAAAACTTCAGGACCAGACTTCAAAGAGAAACTGCTGAGCTACAGTTCATCTTCAAGTTTGACACAATCAACTCAGGATTAAACAAAGACTGTGAATGGCTCGCTAACTACAAAAGCAGCTTCTCCTCTCTTGGAATTCACACCTCCAGATCAGCTACTAGAAGTGGGCCTCATCCTCCCTGATTGGATCCACCTCATCATCTCCAGCCTGATTCTGGCCTGCATATTTATACCTGCCTCTGGAAATTTCCACTACATGCATCTGACGAAGTGGGTCTTTGCCCACGAAAGCTTATGCTCCAACACTTTGGTTAGTCTATAAGGTGCCACAGGACTTCTCTTTTGCTGATTCAGACTAACACGGCTACCCCTCTGATACTTGAATAAAACTGCTCACTTCTCACTGGTAGAGTAAAATTTAGTTAATATTTGTCAAGTACTTTGAGGTCCCCAGCTGTACACTATTTACATGAAAACAATGTGTGTTAATAGGATGGACTTCATCAGAGACTCGGTGGTAGTATTACTAGAGTTTATAGCCAGCCTTACTCTATTATTCTGTACATCTATATGGTGCCCATCAACATGTGATCTCTGCTATAATGTATCATTCTATTATATATGACAGTCACTCTAGCTCAGACTTTCAATTTGCTTAGTTTGTGAGCCTAATGCACTAAATACTGATGAAAATTCTGAATTTGCAACTGAGAATTCCCATCTGAGCATGTACACCACATGTTGAGTGTACACAATGGAACATTTGAACCCCAGTGCCCCATTTTTACATTTCTGAGGTTGATGCATCTCTCACTGAAGTAGATGGAAAATTTCATATACAGCAATTAGAAGTTAGCTTGAGATCCTGATGTTTCCTGTATCTTTCTGGCTATTGTACACATTTTCAGACCTTCCAGTAGTCTCCTGAGCCTGTGCTGTTATAAACATTATTGAACTGCCAATCTTTAATTAGGTATTTATGTATACTTTTTAGCTCATTTTAATTATTAATACGTAATTTCCTAAGTGTCTCCAGAACAGATCACTATACTTCTTTAGTTACCAGCGATGAACAGCAGTAACAGTACTGTCAGGAAGAAGGTGAAGTGCCACTCCATCCCACCGTACAGCTTAGGAACTGTTCAATGTGCGCATTATTTTTTAAAGTCATCAGTAGCCTACTGGTAAACCTCCACTCAAATGAGCTATGTGAAGTCACACCCTTACCTGCTCCCCTTACCCACAAATTGGCCGGGGAAGGAACTAGAAACCCTTCCCTATATGTATGCCACATCCTGTCTTACACAACCTGCACTGTAGGGGTTCTTTCAGCTTTTTTCTTTACTTCCTGGAGTAAACCTGGTCTCTGACCACCGCTGCAGACCAACCAAAAACTTGGAGGGGGTGGAAAACATTCTACAGATTGCCCACACTTCCTTTCACTAAGGGGTGCTGTCATAATTTGTATAGTGGGGTTCTGAAAGCCATTGAACCACACTGTAAAACATATATATATGCAAGCCACTTCAAGCCACGGGTGCGACAGCACATCTAGTTCCAGCACCTATGCCTTCACTATCAGTCTTGATCTATAACGAGGAATGTGAGCCAATCAGGGCTTGTGTGGGGACTCAGGCCTCTAATGCTCTGACCGAGGACAGTGGGTAGATTGGCCAGAAATCTGTCATCTTAACCGCTAGTTGCTTACTAGTGCCTCCTTGGAAGCCATCATGTTATAAAAGAGGCCATCTTATCTGAATACCACACTTCTGAAATTGGGGGGAAGACACAGAGGAAGCCTGGATTCCTGCATCTCTTTCCATGAGCAATATGGAATTTATTTAACTTCAGCACAGAAAACAGTACAAAGTGACAGCTCAAAAGACAGGCTCAAGGACAATCCATTGTCTCAGACTTTGTTTGGGAGTCCAGAACCTCATTAGGAGAAGGAGAAGGACACCCACCAATTATGCTAACCAGTGTTGAAGCATGCCATGTATGAGGATACAGAGCCTCTGTTGAACAATTAGAACAATGATGCTGAGACATACATAAATAGGGCATAAAAATGCTGAAGGACATTGATGTAAAAAAGGGGTACTGGTGAACCAGCCATAGCAATTTAAATATAACCTGGTGACACGTGTACATTTCTTTGTTATTTAAAATCTCTCATCTGTGGCATGATTGTCTTCAGATTCACTTGATAGTCTGAGCAGTGATATTCCTGCAGACATAAATGAATCAGGCCCTTGATGCTTTTGCCCAGACCCTAGGCAGCGTGCTCAAGAGGACACAGGAAATGAAGGGGTTGGTAATTCTGTTAGAGGGGCAAGGGATTTTAGGGAAGGAGCTAATTGTAAAAGTGTTATGGCATAGATGCAGCAGGACAACCCCATTATGACTTTGAAAACTGGACTTTGAAGGATGTGAACCATAAAATCAGAAGCCTTTGTGTTGAACTGTGCATGGACAATATATTAAACTAGCCAATTAGCCCATCATTAGACGGGATTTTCAGGTCTCTCCTCCACGTCGGTCTTCTCTCCTGAGCCTCCGGTCTCTCGCTCCGCTCTCTCTCTCTCTCTTCTCCTCCTCCTCCTGCCTCCCCCTCTCAGCTCTCCTCCACCTCCTGCCTCTCTCTCTGTCTCTCTCTTTCTCTTCTCCTCCCCCTCCTGCCTCTCACTCGGGGGACCGCGGAGCCCAAACGGCCATTTGGGCTCTGCACTCCCCGTGCTGCATGGGGAGTGCGGAGCCCAAATGGTCGCTGTGCCACTTGCTCCCATGCGGCGGCCTGGCTGAGTGGTGCAGAAGTCAGCTGAGTGCCACGGCGGGAGGCGAAGGGGGTTGGGACGGTGACGTTCACGGCCAGGGGGGCGGGGCCTGGAGCCGCTGTCATGCCACACGTCACCGCCCCGCCCCTCTTCACCTCCCGCCGTGGCACTCGGCTGACTTCTGCACCGCTCAGCCGGGCTGCCGCGGGGGAGCAAGCGGAGCAAGTGACCGTTTGGGCCCCGCGCTCCCCATGCAACACGGGCCGCCCAGAGGGAACAGCCAGCATTTTAGGCAACAGTGCTGCCCAGAGGCAACAGCCAGCATTTCAGCAACAGCGCCGCCCAGAGGGAACAGCCAGCGTTTCAGCATTACAGACTCACAGACATTGGGCTACTATATATATGATACCATTGGGGCACACATTGCAATGTGTGTGCTGAATCCAAGAAAATGGAACTCAAGGGCAGTTGGTAAATAATGTGAGAAACACTAAAGACTGACATCTAGACGTGAGGATTAATGCGTAATGTTGTATGTTGACTATGCATTCTGCACAAGACATTACACAGTCTTGCTCTTAAAAAGCACTACTTGTAAAAACTGTACAAGAATTAAGTTAGAGGATGGTGATGGGACAAGCAACTGATGCAATAACAAAAATGGTAGCTGTGGAGAAAATGTTAATTGACTATGACTCTGTGCCTAGGGTGACTTTTTATTGACTTACGGGCTGAAAAGAGCATGTTAGTGCAAGAGTGAGTCATGGTGCATCATGTTCTTATATATGCCACAACCATGTATAAATCGTGGGCACCCTTTCTCAAACACAAAGAGTTAGTGTAAAGTTCAAATAGAGAGTTAAAATGACACTCTCCATATGCATCATGTAAATGGGTCAATAGGAATTGAGAGAAAGGTTTAAGAGCAGGGACATTGGGGGAAAGGTGACATGCAGTGGTAACAGAAATTTGTGTTTGTCTTTCTTGCACAATACCCATTAAATAAAAGTGTAGGGAGGACTCTTACATGGTCAAGGCCTTTATGACTTTAAAATGAAACAGCACTTGAAGGAACTCATCTCCTATTGACTTTGATGTGTCTTAGCCATCCCCAGTGAAGAAATGCAGCTTTTGTTGATATCTACAGTCCTGAGTATGGTGATACAGATATATTCATTGAATGTCCCCTCAGTGAAAAAGTTATTAAAATAAAAGAGCATAAGAATGTCCATAATGGGTTAGACCAATGGTTCATCTAGCCTAGTATCTTGTTTTCCAACAGTGACCTGTGCCAGATGCTTTAGAGTTAATGTGCTGAACAGGAAAGTTACCGAGTGAGTCATCCTGTTGTCCGCTCCCAGCTTCTGGCTATTAAAGGCATAAGACATCCACAGCAAGGGGTTGCACCTCTAATCATATTGGCTGAAAGCTATTGATGGAACTATCTGTCACGAACTTATGTAGTTCTCTTTTGGCCTTTACAACATCTGCTGGACACAAGTTCCACAGGCTGACTTTGCATTGGGTGAAGTAATACAGTTGAACCCTGTTTATCTGACCCTCACATTATCCAGTATTTCACATTGACCAGAACTCCAGGACAAGAAGCAGGTAGTGCCTCTTGTGGCCACTAGATGGCGCTGCATCACCATATTTTTCCATTCTCTGGCTTGTCTTGATTTTGTATCTGATTTGTTCCCAGTCCTAATTAGATTAGATAAAACGCTCTGCTGTACTTCCTCTTGTTTGCTTTAAACCTGTTATCTATTAATTTCATTGTGTGACCCCTGGTTCTTGTGTTAAGTGAAAGGGTAAATAACACTTCTTTATTCACTTTCTCCACACCTGTCTCCACACCTCCGTTATATCCCCACTTAGTGGTACACGCCTCTCTATAATGAAGAGCATTATAAGATCGAATGTTCGTGCATCTGCCCCTTAGTAACTGTATTATTATTTATATTAGTGTTATATGAAATGAGATAGACTAGAATTCTTTCCAGTTGACAGACAAACGTGAAAAACTAAAAAAGCTTTCTTAGACAGTGATTTAACTGATTTCGCTATAGATTCCCCAGCAAAAACTCCGTTAAGATGGAGCTAAATCTGAAAGTACATAGTTATTTAAGGGTAAAATGTATTACAAGCATCTTGTAATTTTTACTGAAATAAACATTATAAATACAGGAAATTTAGAGTTAAGGTTAGAAATCCAAACATGTTGAGATATGGAAATGTGCATGGGAACCTTAACAAGTTCCTGAAGAGACACCACAAATGGGAAAAAAATGAACATGTCCTTAAAAATAAGTGTAATAGAATTTGGCTACTTTCATGGACTATCACTGAGTTGAATTAACTACATCTCATACTTTTTCCTCACTCATTGTCTCATGATTCCTCGATTGATTGAACTAAAAATAGATTTGGGATTATAATATATTGAATGTGGCTAATTTTTATGTATTTTTTCCTCAGTGGCTGTAAACTGACATAGCACCTTTGGCATCAATTAATTTACATCCAGTGATGTTGCAGTCCATGATGTCTGGTAGCAGAATTATTTCTTTACAAGATATTTCTTCAAAGTTTCCATAAAGCCTGTGCTAGTCTATAAGGGTATGTCTACACAGCAGGGTTAAAGCTGAATTAAGCGATGCACCTTCAGCTATGTCAATTGTGTAACTTAAGTCGAAATAGTTTAATCGGGCTTTTGGCGCTGTCTACACAGCAGGAAGTCAAAGGAAGAACACTCTTCCTTCAACTTCCCTTACTCCTCATGAAATGAGGGTTACCATGAGTTGGAGTAAGAAGTCCTCCAGCTTGACATTATTTCGAAATAAAGGCTTGTAGTATAGATGCCCATTTTGTTATTTCGGAATAACATCATTTATAGACGTACTCTTAGTAAAAAAAATAGGGAGAGCCCCTTGGAAGAGCCGTCTGTTAATACTGAGACACAAAGGAGAAATGGAGATGTCTCGAACATTTGGCTGAACTGTCAGTTTTAAAAGGCTCTTGTGGATTTGTGCACAGTATACATCATGTTATTTAGTAACTCATAACTTCACTGTTAAAACTAAATTCCTCCATTAAACCAACTAACCAATGGGTGCATTAACCAGGGCTGGAAAGGAGAGAGAAAAACAGCTTCTTGAACTGCCAGCATGGAGTTTGCTATGGCTTTGGTCAGCCACAATAATCTATGCAATTCTTCTAAATGTTAGTTACTTTTAAAAACTCAGGATGTGCAAACCACAAAAACGTGACCACTGTTTAAATATTTTAACTTTTCACTCAGCTCATTGCCAAGTATCTCTCCTACAGTAGGCATTATGCTAGATAGTTATAAAAGAGGGCAGGTTCTCTTGGGAAAGAAGTTGCCTGCTATAAAACCATCTGAGTTGGGACATCAGGGTACCATTGTACTGTCTGGAGGTGATATCCCACATGGCTCAACTCAGAAGGGTTTTACTGAAGATCTAAAGGAAACACCACAATATCAATGGGTTTAGTTAGCTAATCTTCAGATGAACACAATGAATTATTGTCCTAACATCTGCTGATCAAGACAAATATTTCAAATAGGAAAGTGTAATAAATAGATTGGCCAGTCAGCAGGAGTGTTTCATCAGTAAGATATAAACAATATTCGAGCACTGACAGGTTTTCTTCTCCATACAGTTTAGAGTGTCGCTCAAGAAAAGGCGAGAGGGCCATGCATTTATTCCATGTATCATATTGAAGTTGCTATTTTGCAGAGGCAGTTGAAACAGTACAACATGCCAGAGGGAGGGAAGTGAAATGAAAATTTGTATTTGTTTTTTGTTATTGTTCTTGTTAGTGTTGCCTAGTAATTAGAGCAGAGGAGGGAAGTCAGGCCTTCTTTCTGAGTATCTGGTTGAAAAAAATATACCGGTAAGTTTATTTCTACAAGAAATTCAAATGAAATGAAAAATTTTCATCTTGGTGAAACTGCAAATTTGCATTTTTTTGTTTTGCTGGAAAACTGAAACAAGTCACTTTTATTTCATGTTGTTTCCAACTTCTTGTTTTCAATTTTGGTTCATGAAAGTTGGTTTTCAGTTTGTTTTTTAGAAGGAAAAAAAAGACTTCTTAGAAAAAATTTCAGTCTGCCACTGACATATTGAGACACCTTGAATACAGAGCTAGATGTGAGAGGGCCTACTGAGTGCATGTGGAGCTTTGCATAAGAAAAGTGAAATTCATATCACTGTTGTTATCACTGTTGCACAATTTCCATAAGTCTTATGCAAAATGTATGCTGCCAATGGAAAAGTTGCAATCTGTCAAATATGATTAACCTGGTTAAGTCCATCACTCTATCTGGAAGTTGTGAATATTGGCTATGTATCTGTGTATCACTCCAAATAGCCTTGAGGAAAATTCTAGACAGGTTTATGTTGATGCCCAATTAAGGGCTCTCCAGTCTCAAAATGGAGCATAGAAGAAACTCATCCTACCCAGATAACCCTTCCTGAACAATATCTTGTACAGCAAGGGGCCAATGGCCACCGCCTGTGAATCAGCACACCATATAAGGACACGTGACCCTGGACTCTATCTTGGGCTAATAAATTTCCACAAATAGGGGCTATGGGCTTTGCTTGGGACAATAAAATTCCATTCACACAGCAAAGGATATTAAAAGGCACCTGAGACATCTCCATTTTGTCCTCTTTCCTGCCCTAAATCTCTGGACTGTGTATTTACAATTAAAAACAGCATCTTGATCTATGGACTGAGGACCTGCAATCTTTTGGAAGATACCAGGAAGATCTGACAAGCCAACAAGTCTATTCCATACCTCCTACAAACCTGATATAAGGACTTCGCAATCATTTATTTGTGCATGATTTATTAACCATTTATAACTTTTTTCTTTTCTTTTTATTAATGATCTGAATTATATATTGCCCTGAGGGTACATGTCTGATTCTCTGGGATGGGTAAGAGCCTCATATATGGTAAGCTAAGTTTTCAAGAATCATTATCACCATTATTAGATCTATTTATCTATGTGAGAGCCAAGGGCTGGAATGCCTAAGGGGGACTGTGTTTGACTTCTGGTTAACCAGTGTGCTGCTACAGTAGCTATTTTTTTTACTGATGAGGTGACTCTATAGAATAAACCATGAGTCTGGGAGATTTTCTGCCCTGTTTCTTGCAATTTACCCTGAGCATGACATTCTAAGTGAATCCCATTCCAGGCACTTTGTTGCAGTGCACAACAATCATGGAGAGAGCACAATGACTCTTAACATCTGCCCAGGCAGGGGCCAATCACAGGTGCAGTCTCTGTGTTATCTTGACTACAGAGCCTGCTGTGTCTTACTGCCTCCACAGATGCAAGCCACCCTCACAGGGGGCCTTCTCCCACTTCTATGCCGTTTTATGGAGCTGTTCAGATACAGAGAGATTTCACTACTTTGGGGGAAACCTTCTCAGTGTTTTGTGTTTGTTATTGTTTACGATTTGTCCTGAGAGCTTTCCAAAATGGTTGCTTCTACTCTATGGGTACGTCTAGACTATATGCCTCTGGCGACAAAGGTATGTAGATTAGGCTACCCGGCATAGGAAAATGAAGCGGCGATTTAAATAATCGCCGCTTCATTGTTTAAATGGCTGCGCTGAGCTGATCAGCTGTTTGTCGGCTCAGCTGGGTAGTCTGACGCTCATGTCAACATCAGCATTTGTCGACCTCCCAGGTATGCCTCCTGGGATGAGGTTTACCTGGGAGGTCGACAAATGCCTTTGATGTCGACATGAGCGCCCAGACTACCGCGCTGAGCCGACAAACAGCTGATTGGCCCAGCGCCAGCCATTTAAATGAAGCGGCGATTATTTAAATCGCCATTTTTCCTATGCAGGGTAGCCTAATCTACATGCCTCTGTCGCCAGAGGCATGTAGTCTAGACTTACCCTATGTGTGGCACTGCAACACCTGTATTAGGAAGTCGTACATAGGGCTCTTTAGTTTCTGGCCTCAGTCACAGGATGTCAGCATTACCAAAAGATAACGCCCTTGTCACGTAGCAGGAGTCAACATCCAAGTACTCCACTTGGTGCTGTTGCAATGGCCAAATTCTTCTATCAAGACACAGGCCTGTTTTGGGAGCAGTGGGAAGAGGGGAAACTATGGACCTTACTTCTTCCTCATTCCTCCGAACTGCCTTTCTAGTGGTTTGAGCCTTGGGTGAACCTAGCAGTAAGCAAGGATTACTTAGGACAACTAAGGCCCAGCAGTTACACATAGACCGTGCATTGGGGCACACCTGATGGCAAAAATTCCCTGAGCCCTCTCCAGTTTTACATGTGCACAAAGGCCAAGCCCAAATTGGCCCTGAGTGAACAGACTACATGCCTTAGAAGAAGTTTGCATGCATTTTCTCCAGTCCAGCAGTCTCAGAGTAAACTGGGGAGGGGGGGAATAAAAGCATTGGAATTCAGTTAATGATATTTACTGTGTCCTCAGTTCACTTCATTGCATCTAGACCTTGATGTTGAAGAGATCTCAGGACATTGCAAATGCATGCTGCAATATCTTGGCACAAGGAAAAGTTAATTCTTTGACACTGGGAGTCAGATTTTCCTGGCTTCACGCTTGTTGCTGGCATTTGACGCACTGGACTCACCCGCTCCAAGCACTGAGCAACCTTAACTGTGAAGTTTCTTGGTGTGTCAGTTTCAGCCAGGCTGTGAACACATTCTGGTGTAAGGTTTTACATTCTGTGTTTTCACTCATGTTACTGCGTAGTTGATAAGTCTGGCAATTAATTAATCAGTCCCATGAGAATACTTGGTCAGTTGGCTGTGTGTGCAATCAAACCTCTTTCCTGTTTTGATCTGCTCTTGCTTTTCTGTCATTGTCAGGTTCCAGCTTACACCACTATGCACCGAGTTGCAGCTTTTAGCTCTTCATGTGATATCCTGTGATGCAGAAATCTTTCCAAAGAAATGTCAAAAGTAGCATCTCTTTATCCAGGCCTCTACAGAGGAATGTGAGCTACTCAATAATAATGCTACTTAGTCCATAGATGGCGCTAGTTGTTTTAATACAGATACCTTTGTTGTGCTTTAACAAGAAAGTGACTGAAGTACAGAGTAACTTCAACTTGTAGCTATGGCAGCATTCCTGGCAGACAGAGAATAAAAAGCAATCCTAGCCTTCTTCCTTAACCAATGAACTGAACAGCATGTGTCACATATATGAAAACAAGATGTAAAGTTTAAGTAAATCCTCTTGAATTTCAGATGAAGAATTGCTCTGTTAGACATGTCAAGCTAAGTTCATCCCTTGTGTCATTCCACTGACTACAAAGGAACTTACACAAGGAGGAATCTGGCCTATTATCCAAGATAAAGCAACAGATTTAACTATGAAAGTTTAAAAAATGGATATGATGATACAGAAAAATATATAATATATGCTTACTCTTGGTCAACTCCATTGACTTGGACTTTGCATCATAGATTTTAATTGTTTATCTTATAAATATATAGACCCAATTTCTCCCCAGATTTACTGAGTGTGCATTATATAACCTCACTGAATAAAGCTAGTGTGATTTCATTGCAGTGATAAACTGCTCTATAGTTAATTATTTAAAACAAAATAAAACCCCAGACCAAGAGGATTCAGATCTAATTACAGAGGAATGAGGAAGAGGTAAGATCCATAGCCTCCCATCTTCCCACTGCTCCCCAGACAGAAGTGACAATCAAATACATATTTAATATTATTGCGCTACTTTGTGATTTCACTTGTTATTATTGTTTTCTTTTGTATTAAAACAGCACCTAGGGTGAAGTCAGGATCAAGGCTTTATCTTTTTAGGCACTGTATAAATACAAAAGATAGATCCCTTCCTTGAAGCATTTGCAATATAAGATAAAGTCCAAGCCTATGTCTTCACAACAGGGTTATTTTGGAATACCTGACGTTATTCCAAAATAACATAGTGTGACTCTACACACAAGCAGTTATTTCAACATAATGTCAAAATAATGTCGAACTGGAGGACTGCTTACTCTGACTCCTGTAACCCTCATTGTACGAGGAGTAAGGGAAGTTGGAGGAAAAGTGCTCTCTCAAAATAACTTCTGTTTAGACAGCACCAAAAGTCGAAATAAGCTATTTTGACTTAAGCTACGCAATTAGCATAGCTCAAGTTGCGTAGCTTATTTCGAGTTTAGCCCTGCTGTGTAGATGTGCCCTAAGTAAAATATCAGTGATATCACAAGTAATAACTGCAAGCATGATCCTTCAAACTGCTCTGTGTTATAACTGGGAACAGGTTGCAGGAGTAAGACAAAAGATGAATAGTATATCTTGGATATATTCGTAGAGTGCATAGGGGAGCCTTGGCATTCAGGTTTCGAAAGCAAATTTGCCTTTTTTTGTGAAACCTCTGAACACCATCATCATTGCCATATTTGATGTTCTGTTCAGTTCCCCCAATGAGTTTCCTCAAAGGGGAGAGGATATTGTGGTCTTCAAAATGTGTTGCTAATTGACTTCAAGATGTTGCTAGATAGCTTTCAAATGGTCTCTGGGACCTGGTCTACACTAGGGAGTTATTCAAAATAACTCCCCTTATTTTGAAATAATAAGTGAAGCATCCACACAATTTTGAAGCCCGTTATTTTGAAATAATTTATTTGAAATAGTGTTAGTATGGACACTCCGCTGCTGCTATATCGGAATAACCAGGGCTCGACAAATACACTCGCCTGCTCGCCCGTGGCAAGTAGATTTTAGCAGCTGGCGAGTGCAGGGGCGGACTGGCTCGGTGGGCCCGTTGTGATGAGCTGGCCGAAGCCTGCACTATGGGCGGCGTGGCCCCATCCGATCCACCGGCCGGCGGAGGAGCAGAGCGCTGCTGGGAAGGGGGAAGTGCAGCGATTCTTGCCACCGGGCTGCCTGCGTGCAGCTCCGGCGCGAGGGGGCGTGGCGGGATGCCAGGACGCTGGCGTGACGTGGCCCCGCTGATTTTAAAGGGCCGCGACAGCTCGGCTCTGGCCACGTGTCCCTGGGAGCTGGCTGCAGCATGCGGCGCAGCCAGGCCCCGCCCCGCCGGCTCCAGTCCTGCCATGGCCCCAGCCCCCCTTTGTCTCCGCATCGCCCGTTCCACACACCACCCCTGCTTCCCTGCACCCTGGACCCCCTGCTCTCCCTCTTCCCTGTGACCCTCTGGCTCTGCGCTGCCCTTGCACCCCGCACCCTGCTCCCCCCAATCCCTGCCCCCCCAGCTCTGTGCTGCCAATTCCCTGCACTGCCCCTAGACCCGATCCCTCTGCCCCTCCCATTCCCCGCGTCCCATTCTCTGTGCTTCCATCGCACCCTGCTCCCCCGCTCCCTGCCCCCAGCTTTGTGCTGCCTGTTCCCTGCACTGCCCCTAGACCCCGATCCCTCTGCCCCTCACGTTCCCCGCGTCCCATTCCCTGTGCCTCCACCACACCCTGCTCCCCCCAATCCCTGCGTCCCTCTGGCTTTGTGCCTCCCGTTCCCCGCGCCACCCCCGTACCCTCCCCCCTCATTGTTCCCTGCACCCCTCTGGCTCTGTGCTGTCCCTGCACCCTGCTCCCCCTGTGGGTCGGGAGTGAAGGGTGCTTGTCCATAGGGAGGGCTGGACAGGGCAGGGAAAAGGCTGCTGTGACCCAGCAGCCAATGAAAGGGGGAGTTCACTTGAAGCGCCTTTGCCTTTATGGAAAAAAACTAATGAAAATGCTATTTGCTATTTATAGGGCTAAAATGCTGGGACAAAAATGAAAAAAAAAACCCCATTGCAAAATGCAAACGTGTAAAAAGACAACAAAAAAGGGGGGGGCAAAAAATGGTTTGCTTGGGGTAGCAAAAAACCTAGAGCTGGCCCTGGGGGAGGGGAAGGGGCTGGGCTGGGCTGTGGGAAGGCGAGGGGAGGGGAGGGGAAAAATATGGGGAAGGGGCTTGTGCTGAGGGCAGGGGAGGAGGAAGGAGGTCAGGAGAAGAAGAAGAAGAAAGGGAAAGCACCAAGGGACAGGGGTGCAGGAGAGACAAATGCCAGGGGCCAAGTGGAGACAATGAGGAAAAGGGCAGGAGGGGAGGTGTCAGTGGGAGGGGACAGGGTGATGCTGGGTGAGGAGAGAGAGAGGGTAAGGGCACTGGGGGCTAGAGGGGGAGGGGAGGTGCTGGGAGAAGGCTTGAAAGAAAGGGTGGGCATGAGGAAGGCGGGGATGGAGCAAGGCATGTGTGAGGGCACAGGGGCATGAGGGGAACGGGGCAGAGGGTGGTGAGGGGGTGGGTATCAGGAAAAAGAGGGCAAAGGGGGCCGGGCAGTGAGGAAGGGGAGGCACCAGGAGGTGCAGGTGCCAAGGGATTCTGGGGTGAAGCAGAAGGGCAGAGACCTCCAGGGGAGGGACCAGCACCAGAGGAGAGAGGCAGGGCAGGTGTGTAGAGGGAGGTTTTAGGAGAGGGGATGAGGAGCGGTAGCTCACATGATCAGAATGGGGCTACTGGAGGAGTGGGCACAGGGGGGAGAGAAGGGCTGGCGGCGGGAGGCAGGTCTCAGGAAGGCTGAGGGCAGTGAGAAGGGCAGGAGTCAGGACAGCAGAGGAGGGTGAGAGGTTGGAGGGGCAGCAGGCACCAGGGGAGCTGATGGAGCAAGGGGAGGAGACATGGCATCAGAGAGAAAAGGTAGAGGTTTATAAGATATTTATTAATAACTTGGGTGATATTTATTAATAACTTATTAGTAATTACTGTTCTTATTCTTATTAGGAATTTATGCCATTAAAAATACTTTTTGTGGGGGAGGGTGGCGAGTCCCTTTTTTGTCTGGCAAGTAGGGTTTTCCATAATTTGTCGGCCCCTGGGAATAACTAATCCCCAGAGTCATTCAAAATAATTACTCCCCAGTGCTTCCTGGGGCTCTAAGTCAAGAGAGCGCGTCCACCATTAAGGAGCCTGCCTCAGACTAATTTCGAGGTTCCCCTGTAGTAGGGACATGCTATTTCAATTTTGTTATTTCAAGAGTTATTTCAAATTTAGTTATTTCAAAATAATATCCTAGTATAGATAGACATGCCCTAGCAGGAGACATGCATCTTTTGACAAAACTTATAAACTGAGTTTCTCACATAGGATGGCTGATGGTTATTGTGTGCGTATGCGTGTGTGTGACACATACTAAATATTCTCAGAAGAATTCTCAGCAACATTTTGGCTGTAACGAACAGTCTGTATTTGTTGTTGCCCTTGTGCATTGGCCTGTTGGGAACTAGTTGTTCTTATGCTAAAAATTAAGAAGTATTTTTCTTTTAATTGCTTGTTTCAATAAAATGTACAGTCACAGACACATTAATAGGGTTGGGCACAAGGACCATTGTAATGGCATAAATGTGCCACAGCAGCCCAATTTTCTGGAAACTAGAAAGAAATTTGTCCTACCCAGCTCTTTTGTATTAACTGACTCTGTAAATATGGTGCTTTTTTTGGATAACGTATTAACAGAGCTATTGGCCTTGACAGGTCTTTGGCACTTTTTCTGGGCAATTGCATTAAGAAAGGAAAATATTTCCAGCTTCCTTCCGACCTATAGCATATAAAAGTGAAAGCCGCAATAACTGTTAGTTGTAGCAAGCCAAAGGAAGTAGCATAGAATTCTGTTCCCATTGATTGGTGATCACTACATTTTGCAGCCCCTTACCAATGTTGTCTGTTGTCCTAGTCTTTTTTAGAAGCATGTTGAAAAGTGCTGTTTCTGAGAGTTTTATCTTTAGGGCCAAACAATATTCATTCTTGGAAATGCTCAATTCCCATAAATTGCATAAGTGTCACCACAAGTAATTAATACCTAGTGAAAACTCTGTGGTTTTAGAGGTTGTTATCCGTATAGCAATGGACTGTGATTTTCAGCTTTCTATAGACTTAGGAGTTATTTGTCACTTCTTGAGGACAATAGACAGGAAAAGGGATCAGGAAGAGGTTTCCATTTGTTTGTTTACGTTGGGTTATTGACAGTGTATGCTTGCAATGGGCTTTTCATTGATATGGCAGAGAGGCTATACTAGCCCCAAAACTCTGTTTTAGTTGGCAAATTTTGTAATGCCTGCTAAAACCCTGCCTCCCTCACATCTGACTGAATAATCCATGTGAGACTTCTTGAGAGCTTCCTATCCCAATAAATAGGAAATGAAGGCTTTATACACTCCTCATCATACCTCTTAGCAAAGAATATCATAAAGGGAGTATTAGCATAGTAGTTAGGGAAGAGGATTTGGGAAGCTCTCTTCCCAACACTGATACTGATTTGCTGGGTGAGCTTGGGTAGGTCAATTAACCTATCCGTGTGTCAATAACGTACCAGTGGCTATAATCATATATAGTTAACTCAAAAGGATGGTTTTTGGGGCTTACTTAGATAATGTTTGTGAAGTGTTTTTGGTAATTGGAAGAAAGGCCCTATGGAAGTATCACTATTCTTACTGTAAAAGCTTAGTGCATATGATAAATATTAGAAAAGCCCATTATATATTTATAGCTTAGTTTTAACTCTTCTTCAGCTTAAAGAAAAACAAATGTGTATAAACTACATACTATTTGTGGCACAGTTTATATGAATTTGTTTTTCTTTAAGATAAAGAAGAGTTAATACTAAGCTTCTGAAAACATCAGACAACATTCTGTTGCAATCAGAAATTACAGTCCAGATGCTAGTGAGTTGGTTGGAACGGTGGATTCTTGACTCTTGAAACTTGAAATATGCATCTTAATAGGATGCTTTCATGTTAGCAGAGAATGAGCTAGTTGGAAATAAATCTTCAGTTAAATCTTCTCCAGATTCATTTTAAGATTCATTCTTATGATCAAGGTGTTGAAATGCATCACATTTTCATTTGGTGCACAGATGTGGTTGGAACAAATCTGGCTTGTGCTTCAGAGTGTCTATAATAAATGAATCTCACTCACTCTCTGAGGTACTAAAGCTGTGGGTTTTAACTATTAGCTCTGATATTAAATAATCACTTAAGACCAGTATTCTAAAGAGAAGGTTTTTTTTTTTAACCCAGAGTGATCTGAAATGGAATAATTTCATTAATAGCTTATGGGCATTTAGTAACACTACAAGATTTTAGATATGCTTTAAACCATGAAATGTGCATTAATTTGAGCATTAATGGGCCAGATGGTATAAATTGGCAGAGCTCTGTTGAGGTGAGTGGAGTTATGCCAATTTATACCATCTCAGAAATCTGGTAGATCATTCCTCAGTCACATCTTGTATTGTCTTAAATTATCAAGATGATCACCTTCTGAAAACAAGAAAATTGGAATAAACAGTTCCTTGCCAAATTCTCATAGGATACCACCAGGCGTATTAAAAAAAGAAATGATATATGTCATCCTTTTTATAGAAATAAAAATTTTCTCTCATAAGAAAATATGGTTTAGCAGGGAGCTATAGGGGTGTCTTCCTGTTAAGGGTATAATGTAGTAAATACGTGTGAAAACCCAGTGACCGGAAGCTCAGAAGCACAAGGAGCTCTTTCTTATAATCTTTTGGCAAACCAGGGATAAGAAGGACCACAGAGTTGCTTTGTAACCAGTTGTGACACACTGGCAGGGCAGCTCCTGCTGGTCACTCAGGAAATCAGCTCTTCGACCTCAGAGCGCCCTCTGCTGGCTGGTGTCTAACCCTCAATTACTTGTCCTCTGAATTATTGCAGGCCCCATGTCCCTCCTGGCCTACTGTGCCCTTTCCTCCCAGTATCACCCTAGAGCAATGCCAGTGTACTCTGGGGTCTTTCCCTCCCAGGGAAACCAGCCCTTATACACACCTTGCCTCTGTGACCCACTGCCAGTTATCATCTAGCACCTGCCTCAGGGGCAAACTACAGTCTGAAATGGCCACTCATCATTGCCAAGGAGGTGGCCCTACTGCTTTCTACATCCCTGACTACCTCCCTACAGCCCTAGTACCCTCAGGCCTCATCTCAGGCCCTGCAGTCTGGGTACAATGTCAGGCCAGAGCTCCCAAGCTCTGTTTGTCCCTTCACAGCACTGCTCTGCCTCAGGAAACCTCTAGGGCTTCCCTGGCAGCCAGGTCCCTTCTTCCTGTGCTTGGAGCAAGAGCAAACTCTTCTCCACTCCCAGAGACCTTATTTATACTATCCCATCTGGGCCTTAAATGGCTGCTGCCTCCCACAGCTGATAGCTCCACAGCCCCAGACCTCTCCCTTAACCCTTGTTAGGCCAGTGTGGGGCAAAAGAAGTGGAAGAGCAGATGCGTTCCCGGAAAAACCCCTCAGTCTAGACATAGCCTCAGTAGGTAGCCTTATTTCTGATAATAGCAGGTTCTGATTCACTCAGGGTGCTTAACAGTTTTTTTGATAATGTGGTCAAAGAAGGCTAAGAAACTATTACAAACATTTGAGGACTCCAGCTGAAAAGGAAAAATGAGAGATATTTTTAACTTAAAGGTACAAAAAGAAAATGTTACTATAATTGCTAATAAAAAACCAGAATGTGATTTGAATCCAGAACAAAAAACTCAGGGAGAGACCACTGGGCGACCCAGCATTCATCCCTGACTAGGCAATTAGAATTTGCCAAGCAAAGGAAGTCACGCTGTACAGAATGAAGTTTGTGGATGGTGGGCAGTGTGCTGGCACTTTGAACATGATTGAAAATGATTGAACATGATTGAACATGATAGAAAAGATTCTTGCAGCAGCAAGGCAAATGCAGCTCAAAATTGGTGTCCTGTAAAAACAACATATGAAATTGCATAAGGCATGACAACCAGCACAAGTCAGGACAATGCCTGGCATATGAGAACAAATGCAATGGATTACATCACTCTGCAAGAGCTCAGAAGAACCACCAGAGTGTGGACCAGAAAGACAATGATAGCACCACTAACTCAGATGAATTCCTCAATGGCGCAATGGACAATGTTGCAGCAAAAGATGAATGGACTATTTCCCTGAAAGCAAAGGAGATATTTATTTATTTTAAGTTGGATATGAGTGCATAAGCCAACATGGTGCCAGAAACCATGTTAGCAGTATTAGAAGAAAAGCCCTGGTAGAGGAAGGTAAACAGGTGAAACTAAGGGCTTAGTGTGGTGAGTTTACTTGCATGGCATATGCAAACTTGCTGTACTGATAAACAAAAAAATTGGAAAAAAAATCAGTTTGTATTAATGCCAGGGGAAAGAGTACCTACTAGTGAGTTAAAAGTATTCCAAACCCTTGGTCTTATTAAGAGGAAGCACTCTTTAGAGCAGCAAGGGACTAAAACAGTTGGGCTACGTTTACATTGCAGGCTTTTTGCGCAAGAACAACTGTTCTTGCGCAAAAACTTGCAGAGTGTCTACACTGCATGCGTATTCTTGCGCAAGTAAATTTACAGTAAAGTATCAGAAAAGAGGGTGTCTTGCGCAAAAATTATTCCTCTCCCCATGAGGAATAAGCCCTCTTGTGCAAGAGCTTTTGTGCAAGAAGGCACTGTGCACGGGTGACAGCAATTTCTTGCGCAGGAAACCCCTATGGCTAAAATGGCCATCAGAGCTTTCTTGTGCAAGAGAGCATCCACACTGCCATGGACGCTTTTGCGCAAAAGCACATCTCTTGCGCAAAAGCACATGGCAGCGTGGACGTGCTCTTGCGCAAGAACTTTTGCGCAAGAACTCTTGAGCAAAACAGTTCTTGCGCAAGAAGCCTGCAGTGGAGACGTAGCCTTGAGGAAGAGACGGAGGACATCTTCTAGGGGATAGAAAAGCTCTCAATGGAATATAGAATAGAGCTGAATTCATGACACAATTCATGCCCTTAAGATAGTTCCCCTTATCCAAAGGCAGACGCTTAAAAAAAAAAAAAAAAAAGCTGGATAGGGTTGTTTGTTGAGAATTAAAGAGTAAGTAAAAGAACTAGCGGAGTGGGTACATCCATTGGTCATGATGAAAAAGGAAGACAAAACTGTTCTGTGATGGGGCATCTGCCCTGCACTGCCATTTCAGAGTTAAAACTCAGCCTGGGAGAGGGCTGCAGTGGTGCAGCTGTAGAGCCAGCAGCTGAGGCAGATATTAGCCAGTTAGGGCCCAGCTGAGATCAGTATAAATAAAGCCTCCTGGCGGAGGAAAGACTCAGACGCACTCTTGCTCCAGTGGTGGAGCAGGAGGGACCTGGCTGGCAGGGAGGCTAGAGGCTTCCTGACTTAAAGCAGGGCTGGGGAAAAAGCAGGCAGAGCTGGGGAAACTATAGTCAGGCAAGCTCCCAGGCTGCAGGGCCTGAAGCAAGGCCTGAAACTACTAGGGCTGCAGCAAGGCAGCCAGGGTAGGCAAAGGCAGCACATCCACACCCCCTTGCCAATGATGAGTGGCCATTTCAGAGTGCAGTTTGCTCCTGTGGCAGGGTCTAAATGAAGACTGGTAGAGAGTCACTGAGACAAGGTGGGCATAAAGGGTTGGGGGCATAGAGGGGTTGGGAGTTCGCAGAGGGGGAGGACCCTAGAGTGTGGGGGCACTGTGGCAGGATGGAACCCAGTGGAGAGGATGCCACAGTCTGGGAGGGACATGGATCCTAACACAGAGGGGGAGGAAAAATAGGTAACAGCCAGCGAGACACTGTCCGAAAGGGGGCACTCCAGAGATGAAAAGCGAATTCCCAGAGTGTTAATCAGGAGGTGCTCATGGTGGTGAGTTGTGTCCTATTATACCTTCACTTATGCACAGACCCAAAAGGATTAAATAAATATGTAGAAAGAGAACATTTCCAACTACCTGAAAAAAATGGGAGAGATGGATGATGCCAAATATTTTTCTACATTTGATGCATTAGCAGCGTTCTGGCAAGTGCCCTTAGAAAAGCAAAGCATACATTTCTACATGTTGAATATTCCTTTTAGGAGACCCTGTTTTGACAGGCTGCCATTTGGTACCCAAGGTGTTTCACTGAAAAGCTCAACAAATATTTGATAATACAGAGAGTGCTCAGTTTTGTATGGGTGAAGCAGAAGAGCATGTCCAGACACTTTGAGAAACTTTAGAAAAAACCAGAACTGCTAGACTAAAGCTAAACAAAAATGTAAATTTTGTGCAATGGAAATAACATAAATGGGAGGAAAGCCAGCACAGCAAGGGGTACTGGAAGACCCTACTAATGTTGAGGCCACCATCAATATGCCTGCACCAACAGAAAAGGAAGGGGAACAAAGATTCCTTGGGATGGTGAACTAGGTAGGGAAATTTGTACTTAATCTAGTAGCCCATACTAGCAACTAGAGAGTGCTACTAAACACAGATGTCCAATGCACATTGGGTGCAAATTGCAGCAAAGGGTTTGAGAGGCTGAATGAGTTAAACAGAGAGACCACAGTCCTGAGGTACCATGACAATACATAAAAAACCAAACTTATCCAAGGACACTTCCAAGGAGGGGTGGGTGAAGTACTTTTACAAAAGCATGGTCAAAACTGGGGTCCAGGGACTTATGTGTCACAAGTGCTACCAAAAACTAAGTGTCAACAGGGTCAAATAGAAAAGAAGTTTTGGCCTTTATCTATAGACAAAAAACATGTCAGATCTTTATTTATGGGATGCCAGTGTTGGCTGAACCTGATAATAAATCACTTATTCCATTGCCAAAAGGGGCCTGGAAAACACCCCCACAGATAGAGAGATTATTTCTTCAGCAACAAATGTCTGACTTACAACTAGAATATAAACCTTGGAGAGATCTGGTGGTTACACAAACTCTCTTGGGCATGTGACAACAATGCAATACAGCAGAGTCCAGAGCTAGACTTTGGACATGTCAATCTGATTAATTAAACAAACAAACCAACCACCTTGTCTAGTTACAGATGAAACATGGATTGTATCTGCCAGAGCTACTGCTCAGAAGGAGGCCCTGCAGAAAGTGATCAAGGCTAAAGAATGGTTGGGACAGCGTATTCCTAGCTCCTATAACTAACGGAAGGGGGAGCACTCAGTCCTAAATGGGATTTTGTTTCAATCCCTAAGGTGTTACAGAAAAATGTATTACAATGGATACATAAAGATCATTTAGGGACTGAAAAAATATAAACAAAAGGGCTACAGATATTTTATACTGGTCTCAAACACATGAGGACATTAAGGAAGCAGCTGACGCTAATACAGGCCACATTAAGCCAAAGAGCCAAGTTGCTATCATTCCCGTAGTTGTTGGGATTTTGTACATACTATGAAACTAGGCAGCAATTATATAGTACAGAAATATTCCAATTCCCTCAGGGTACGTCTACACTACAGCGTTAATTCGAGTTAACTATTTTGAATTAAGTTAAATCAAATTAAGCTAATTCAAATTAACACATCTATACACAAAACCTATTTTGAAATAGCGTTTTGCTATTTCGAAATAGCGCGTCCACACTGAGTGGACCCTGAACCGTTAAGGCTGGCCGAACCAGTGCCGCAGGGCATCAGGTTAGGACTTAGTGTGTGGGGCTGCTGCCTCAGGCTAACTGAGCTCCGTGCTTAAAGGACCCTACCCCACCCCGGACAGTCAGTTCTCAGGGTTCCCTCTTGCTTGTCTACCTCGATGAGGGACAGCAAAGCAGTCCTGTCTTGGAGTGCCCTGAGTGCCTGCACTCGGGACACCACAGCACTTGGCCACATGGAGCCAGAGCTGCCCCTGGGCACGCCAGTGCGTCTCGTGGGGTCGTTGCCATCAGCCCGGCTGCACTTGCTGCAGGCTGCCATCCAGGGGGTCCATCGGGGGGCTGTCAGGATCCAGGAGGCCCTGAGGGAGAGCGTCCACCCCGAGGAGCCCTCAGAGCCACCCCAGTCCTCCCCACCAGGGGCTCGTGCCCCATTCCTCCCTCACGTCCTTCCACTTACCCCTCCCTAGCCCCCCTTCCTGATGTCAAACAAAAGACACGTATGTTCAAAAATAGAAACTGGGTTTATTGAACAAAACTGGAGGGTGTGGATGAACCTCTGGGGAGACTGGAAAAAGGAGGTGGGAGAGGGGAAGAGAGAGGGTGGGAGAGGAGAGGGGGAAACCTGGGAGGAGGGAGCTGGAAGGGGGAAGCAAGGGGAAGAAGGGGGAGGGGAAGCTCAGGGCCCAGGGTTGGGGGTCTTGCTGGACCAACTTGATTTTCATGCACACCTGCTGCTGGGTTCGCATGTGGCCTTTGGTGGCCAGGCTGGCAGCTATCCTGCCATAGACGGCCGCATTCCTCCATCTAATGTGGAGATCATGGATGTTGGGGGCATCCCCCCCAAACCTGAATAAGGTCCAGGATCTCCAACCTGGACCAGGAAGGTGCCCACCTTCTCCAGCCTCTGTCAGGCTCCTGGGAGCTGGCAGACTGTTTCTGGGGATTGGTGGAGGGATGGCTGCCAGTGGCTTGCTGGCTCATGTTTTGGGGCCACTGGGTCAGGGGCCCCGGTGGCCACTGCTGGATCTGGGCTGGCAGGCTTGGAGCTGGCACAGGCACTGTGGCCAGGGTCTACCCCTTTAATGGCTCTGGGGCTGGGGGAGAGGAGAGTAAGTTTTCCTGGTTGTGCCCAGAATGGCCACCAGTGCTCCCTGGGAAGGGCTGGAGGCCCCTATTTTGAATTAAGTGTTTACACAGCACTTAATTCGAAATAGCTATTTTGAATTTGGCATTATTCCTCATATAATGAGGTTTACCAAATTCGAATTAAGGGCTCCGCTATTTCGAATTAATTTCGAAATAGCGGTTTGCATGTATAGACGCTATTAAAGTTAATTCAAAATAACAGCTGTTATTTTGAATTAACTTAAAGTTAATTCTAAATAATGGCTGTTATTTCGAATTAACTTTACAGTGTAGGCATACCCTGAGAGAATCTTATTAGAAGATAAGAGAGACAAACAAATAATTGTCGAGGTCAAATCTATTTTTGCTAGACATGGAATACCTTGACACAGAAAAGTCTAAAAATGGGCATGAGTTGAAGCAGATCACAATGAAATTTGGGTATAGACATGTAACCACTATTTCCCAGTCTAATGAGATGATGGAAAATGGTATTAAAATAATAAAGTAGCCACTGAAAAAGGATTTGGACTCTAAACTGCATTTAACACTATTAAATTATATGATGGAATCAATGAAACATTGTTTGTCACCTGCAGACATTTGTTTAACAGAAAATTGATAATTAGAATGGAATCTGAGCTAGAGGGATTGGGGATTTGTAGATGAGTCCTGGGAGTTACCACTTTATTAACATAATGCAGGGTACACTGATGATTGAAATCAGCGGTCACAAACAACAATGCTGTCACATGAGGTTCCCCCATGTTCATGTGATATTGTCACCTCAGAAGTACTTATACTAAATAACAGGTTCTCTAGCTACATCTACTTATTTATTTACTCTGGGTGAAGTTTATTCTATGCAGAAAAGCCACCACCAGGCCTATGTCCCATCTAAATCTCATATAAAGGCTCTTTTGTGAATGTCTTAGACACATAGGTAAATTTCAATTTTATCATTTTTCCTTTCTTTCTCTGTTTCTCTTGTTCATTCTTCCACCTTCCTATTCTCTCTCTTTCTTTAAATAAGTGGCTGGTACAGGTCTTTTATACCTTCTCCTAATTATCTTTTGTTACCAGACCATTTGTTAAAGGAAAAATGTTTGGCTAAATAAAAATAATGTTGTAACAAGGGTGGAGTTCAATTATTGTTTTAAAAAATCCTTCCAAAATTCTCTTCTGCAATTTTAGTCCAACTGTTTAGCCATAGAAAAATAAGTAAAACAAATAAGACGAAAATCCCAAAGGGTATGCTAATATAAAACAGAAAAAAATATTGTTCATCTCCTTTTTTAGCTACAGGTTGGTACATAATTGAATCGAAAAACAGGCCCCTGCAACTTTCACAATTAATAATGCTCTCTTGATATTTCAGTAAAGATTTAAGAGCAAAAGGAAAGACTGTTTGACCATGTAACTGATTTTGGAAAGATAATAAGCGAGTTGCTCTAGCGTGCTGCATCTGCTTTGCACCACACACTGTCAACATAATCTGACTTCACATCCTGATTGACTGCCTGAGGGAGGATCACTCTGCTGCAAGAAAAAAAAAATCTAGAGTCATGGAGCTGCTGTAGGGGCTCTTATAGTATTCATTTCCCTGGTGCTGGTGTAGCAGAGGAAAGAGTGTGTAGTTAGATGAAATGGGGGCCTGGCTGAGGCATCCCTACACAATGCTATTCCATTACTGAAATTCTGTGCCTTAGACAGCCACTTTTTCTAGATGTAAGTGTCTTAACCCAGGGATCTTGAACCCATGCCTGCAATTAGTATAGATTGGCCACACTCCAACTCTACATCTAGCTGCCTATTAGCAATAGTTTAGTTGAGACCCATGAAGCCCAGTCTCAGAATGAGGCGCCAGTTGGCAGAGTTCCAGAGAGGCTGATTGGTCTGCTGGGCCTACTTAAGCCAGCAGCAGGAACCAGGGCCAGATTAGTTCTTCTGGGGACCTAGAACTATTAGATTTTGTGGGGTTCCATTCGGCTCTGGAATGGGGCCAAATATTAGGAATTCAGAGTGTGGGAGAGGAGGCTGTGAGTTGAGGCAGGAGAAGGGCCGGCTCTAGGTTTTTTTGCGGCCCCAAGCAAAAAATTTTTTGGCCTCCCCCCCCGTCTTTTGTCCAGGAAGGGTGCGTGTGCAAATGCAGCTTGTGTGTCTTCCTGGGGGGTGGGGTGCGCGCTCCGGGGGGAGCCCAAACCCCGGGGCATTTTCATCTCCTAGGAGAGCGCCCCGGGACTCCCCATATGAGGACAATGGGAAGGCAGGTTCATCCACAGCAAGTCAGTTAAAGACTTCCAAAGCATGCGGCTGTTCACATCACCTAGTCTGGAGTCCCAGTCCCACTCCTCGCTCTGCAAAGGGATTTTATTATTAGAAGCCTTATAATCACTCAGACTCCAACCCCAACACATAAGCTGTCCAACTCTTGGTATCCATGGACAAGAATCAGCCTCACTATACAATGAGACAGTTCAAAGGGATTAAGAGAACTTTTGTTTCAACTCCCCAGCTCAACTGTCCAGAACAAGACAGGTGCCAGACAACAAAACCCCACTAGCCTAGGACCTATTCCATGAGCGCAGCCCTGTGCTTTCTCCTTCAGGGACGGACCAAACAACCTCTGAAGCAGGGTGGATTGATTTAAATAGCTTTGATTTAAATCTCTAATTTTAATCATGATTTAAACTGGCAAGCAGAAAACCTTGGTTTAAATGAGCAATTAAACATTTAAATTATACTTTTAAAATATTTTCCTAAAGGATGGTAGTGTCTTATTGATTAGCAACCTTTAAAACATGTTGATTTGCAACTATTTATAACCTTTATGCCAAATTTGGTGCTTCTATTTACTAACCAGGAGAATACACTCAGTACAGCTACCGACTAAATAAATGCCCAAATAATTGTATAACTTATATGTAATCAGATTCTTAATTTTTACATTTTTATTCTATTACAAAATGGTGTATAATAGGAACACTGAAGAGACAGGTTTTACCCCATTTATTATTTGCTAAGTGGTGGCTAATTTTTTTAAAACATGATTTGCATCTACTTCTGTCTGGACGGAAATTCAATTTAAAATAAATCGATAAATTTAGGCCATAACAATTTTTAATTTAATGTTAAAGGTATATTATTTAAAACAAAGCCTATTTAAATAGGATTACAATTCCAATTTTAATAAAGCTCTCCTGCCCCAGACAGGAAGGGACTTGGGGACGGGGACACGGGCACTGGGAACACCAGAGTTCCCCTTCCTCAGACAAAGGGGGAGGGAGAATCACCTGGGTCCCTGGCAGGGTGAGGTTGTCAGGACATAGCACAAGGGGGCTGGGTTCCTGGGCAAGTGTGAGTGTGGGGGGATTCAGGGCCCTGAGAGTAGGGGGAGGGAAGATTGTTTAGAGAGCCAGACAGGAGATGTGGATCCAGGTGGGCGGCAGGGAGGCAGGGTGCGGAGGGGAGAGAAGAGGAGATGAGGTCCCAGTAGGGTTGCAGTGGGCCAGGAGGTGAGGTGCGGAGTTGCTGGGCAGAGGCCAAGCTGGGGGAGGAGAAGAGAGGGGGGAGGTGGCGGGGAGGGGGTCGCAGGACAGTGGGCAGGGGCACACAGGCGGGGAGGACAGCCGGGCAACGGGGTTCACAGGCAGGGGAGTTGCGGGGGAGAAAACACAGGCAGGGGGGTGGCCAGCCGGAGGGGGTACACAGGCGGGGGGGTGGACACGGGCAGGAGAGGGCCGCACTCACTCGAAGGCGAAGAAGAGGCCGCCGGGATCAGCGTCACCAGCAGCAGTCGCGGCTGCCCCGCGCCGCCCTCCAGGAAGCGCCCCAGCAGGGGCCGTACCTCGGGGCTGCCCGCGCAGAGCTCCCAGTGCCTCAGGGCCAAGCACAGGCTCCGAGCAGCCGGGCGTGGGGCTCCCAGCTTGGGGCGGCCTCCATGGGGCTCCCTGCCTGCTCCTCCTGCAGGCCAGAATGCCGCCCCGAAAATGTGCTGCACCAAGCACGTGCTTCCTTTGCTGGTGCCTAGAGCAGGCCCTAGGCAGGAAGTGGTTGCAAGAGAGGGTGAGGGCCCCAACTGGGATGCTGGCTTTGGAGTAGGACCGGGGATGAGACATTTGTGGGGGAGGGGGCTCAGGGCAGGGGGTGGAGGTTCAGAATCTGGAAGGGAAGTAGGGTGTGGGAAGGGGGTAGGAGTGCTGGGCCTGGGGAAATGTTACAGTGAGAGAGGGGGCTCAGGACTGGGACAGGGGTTTGGGGTGTGGGGCACTTACCTGGGGCAGCTCCCCTTTGGTGATGCAGGCCCTGGAGAGGAGAGGAGAGGAGTGTGGTGTTTTAGATGCTGCTTGTAATTATTAGAATTGGGAGCACTGGCTGTCGGGAGATGAGCCAGGGCTGAGTGAGAGCTACAGAGGGGTGCAGCAGCAGCTTTGTAAAGAGATTTCACCTTTGTTAAATAAAGGCCTGTTGAAGTTTGTTAGTACCCTGCTTGCATGATACAACAAGGAGGCAGGTGGCCCTGCGCTCACCTGCAGTCACCGCCCCCTCACCTCCCATTGGCTGCAATTCCCAGCTAGTGGGAGCTGCAGGGGAAGAGCCTGGAGGTGAAGGAAGTGTGTGGATGGAGCTTCCTGGTACTTGCAGCTCCAGATCAGCGGGGTGGGAGGTGACAGCAAATGGAGCTGTGTCCCCCGCTTTCTTCTGCTGCCAGACAGGGCCAGAATGCAGGGGTGTTCAGGGCTGCAGCCAAAGGCTTTGGGATAAGGCTGCCCCACAAAATGATCAGAACTTTTGGGGGCCTGAAGATTTTTTTTGTAGGCCCTCCCCTTAGCCCAGGATCTTTAGCTGCAGCAGCTACAGCCCCTTTATTAATCCAGCCCTGGCAGGCACAGGAAGCTGTCTGAATAACTGGGGTCCACCCTGTTCTGGACTGTGTGCCTTGTGCTTCTTGCTACCACACTCCTGCTTCCCCAGCTTGGATCCTACCAGTGCTACCCAACTTGACTCCTGGCAGCAGATGAGTGTTTTCCAACCTCTAGTTTGTCTCCTGACTCTGATCCCTGGTATCTTAATCTGGCCAGACTCTGGTTGCTGCCTCATAGTTCTGCTCTCTTGTTTGTCTCCTGCTTCTGATCTCACTGTACACAACCCAGACAACTAATGACTGTGGAGTCTGGCTCATGCTACTAGATTTGGCCACCTAAAACTCAGCTGTGACTGTAACTAGAATTCTGTAAATAAATGAAAAGTTGGGAAAAATTACTTTAGCTCAAACAAAAAGCAAATGTTTTCCAAATGTTTGGTAAATTAAAAGGTTGAAAAAAATCTGTTTGGGTAGAATGAAATGTTCTGTTTTGATTCCAGTTATTTTTAATATTTTGATGAATGTTTTCAAAAAAAAAAACCGAAGAACATTTATAAATAAAAATATTTTCAATTGAAAAATCAAAAACTTTCCTTTCAAAGTGTTAAAATGAAATCAATGGTTTTTTTTTTTCTGAACTTTTGTTTCCTTTTCATGGAACTAACATGAATTTGTGGAAAGTGTTAGAATATATATTCTTTCCTGAAAAGCTCTTATTGAAAAATTGCATGTAAGCCTGAAAAATCTACATGGCAATGAAACAATCCATCAGCTTGAGCCCCACAAGCCCAAATCAATTGGCATGGGGCAGCTGCAGGTTTTGATTGATTGATTTTTGCTGTGTCGAGGACAGCCCATTCAAGGCTCTTTCCCCGCTGTACACAGTGGTGAGATTCCTTCGTGGTTATCACAGCTAAAATATGCTTCCCTTCATTTTGTATACATTGGTTATGAACATATACTTTTATTCCTGGGGCATGATGGTACCCTATTACTGTAGAGCTTTGAAATGGCTGGTGAGTTTTCTCACCAGCTAGGTACCTCAACATTTGTACACTTCAGAAGGAATGCTGTTAGGACCTGGAGACTTGCAGAAGATGGTGGCTACTTAAATTACTTGTTACAAATAATTTTTCCAGTTTCAGATGGCTACATGACCTATTTTTTGACATTGTCATCTTAAAATACAATAAAAAGTTCAACATCCACACCGCCTACATTGACTTTGGGAGTATCACAATTTGGCCCTCTATAGGCTATACAGTAGACTTCCAATAATCCGGAACCTATGGGACCTAGGTGGTGCCGGATTATCAGATATGCCGGACTATCAGGAGGTACTATAAGCTGGTTATATATATACTGTATACATTATATACTGTATATAAAGTGTTCTTAACCCTTTTTATTGTACATACTGTATACAGTTTACTGTAATGTTTTAGTTTTTTTAAGCCCGTTTTACCCTTTTTGCTCAGTTCAGCTGCTGCCGCTGTTACCTTGTGACTCATTTTTTGCCGAAGCTCACTCACTAGGCTCTTGCCATTTTGATGCCGGACTATCAGGAGTGCCGGACTATTGAATGCTGGACTATTGGAGTTTTACTGTATATATATTGACACAGATATTATTACTGAATTAAAGGGCTACTACCCACTATATCCGGAAACATTCTTTCTTAAAGAGAGGATACACAGTTTAAGGGCTAGGGTAACTATTTGTAGAATTAGTGCAATAAATGTATTGCATATACTGTATTGGACCGTATGTCACAAAATTAGTAAAGAAAATAGATGATCTGATTTTTAAAAAAAATCCTTTTTCTGGAGTGCTGCAGGAAAACAGAACTTTGAAATATTTGACTAACTTCCCCATAATTTTTCTATTGATGGTTAATGTAATTATTAAACCAGTAATTTACTCAAATTTAACCTTTATTTTTAATCTTCTAAAATGCCTATGAGCAAGATGTAATGATCATGAATCTCTTAATTAGACTCACTTGCTGAATTCTTTACCTAATTCATTTTTACTCTGTGTATTGATCACGGTGCATGTTTGGTATGTAATAGTCAAACTGTGATAATGTTGGCTGCTGTTGGTCACCTATGTCAAATGATATTGTTTTTGTCCTGCTCGCTGATTGAATGAGAAGAACTCATGACCAGGTCACCTTGAATAAGCCACTGGTCCTTTGAATTTCTCAGTACATGGCGTCAGTTCAGGGAGAAGTAACAAGCACAAACAGGATTAGGGGATTTCACAGAAGAAACCTTTTTCTTTCTGGGCCACTGACCTTCCTAAGGAATAATTATTAGAAAAAGTAGACCACTGACTGGATGACTGGAGAGCTTAAATTTAATGTACTATCACATTTTCACAAAGCAAGTGCCTGTCCAGCCTTAGCTGTGAAGTGCTGACAGATCTGTACTCAATAACCCCCTTACCAACCTACAGCCAGCAAGAACAAAAAGGTGGAATCAAAAACAAAACCTCTACTTCAGTTTTTTTACTCCTGTAACTGAAAAGTGGCAGAAACTTCAAGAAATCCATTAGGGACTTCAGTATTGATTCTACCTGGAAGGCATCCGGATACTCTGGTGATGGGCACAATATGATATCCTACAATAATATAAGGTAATTATTTCTGTGCAAGAGCTCCTACCAGGTATTTTGGGAACTTGGCTTCCTGGTGGGTCGATTAATGTCCCATCCTCCATAGTATACCATTCTGGTATTAATTCTCATGTGCCGGGAATAATTCTTGAACACTCAAACTTTTTCCAGCAATGGCCTTCTCGGGAGATTCTTATTTAAAACACATGGTCCCTCTTTCCTTTTTCATCATATTTATCACACCTTGGAATGCCTGGTTCCGGTGTGTTTTTGTGTGGCTGACATGTAGTAGCTTGACACATCAAGCCAAGCTAGGGAAGGGGGCTTCAGACTAGGTTCAAAGGGGACAAGTGACAAAAGCTGAGAGTTAAGTGTTAAAAGGAGACCTTAACAGAGGGCTAGATGTGGGGGGATGGGAAGGAGGAAAAATTACAGTAAAGTCATAGGAGTAACAAGAGGAAAATCAATGGGGGAATAGGTTCAGTATCTTAGAGGTCTATACACAAATGCAAGGAGTATGGGGAATAAGCAGGAAGAACTGAAGCATTAGTTCATAAACTAAATAATTACTTAATGGAAACCACAGATTTGGTGGGATAGGTCTCATGACTAGAATATTGGTATATTGCTCCTGCCCAGCTTGCAGTGTCTGTACCTGCCCTATTTCCATTCTGCTCCAGCCTTGTTTCCAAACCTGCTCCTGCTCCAGCTATTGTCTGCTCTGGCACTGGGCTCTGTTCTACCCCGGCTTCTGGCTTTGATTCTTGCCTCATCCTTTCACTTAGGACCAACTCAGGGTTGCCTCCAAGTGCTGGCATTCAGTTTCTGCCTTCCAGTACTGATCCTCGGCTCATTCCTAGACTTGTAACTGATAGACTGAACTCTTGTTTCAATCATGAGACCTGACCACCCCAAACACAGTAGGCTACGGTTTTAACGGCCCACATACAAAGGCTTGGGGCCCACCTCACTGGAATGGACCCCGCCCACTCCAGTTTTTCCCTGGTGGAGTGGGTGCAAGCCGTAGAAAGCCTACAGGCACAGGTATTGAGCTTGCAGATGCAGAATGTGGCCCTACGAGACCAGGAAGTTTTATCCGCAACCATACCTCTAGCCTTCCAGGAGCTGAAGATCTAAATCTGATTCCTAGATATATTTTATGGTGATTGTTCTCTGTTCTAAGATTTCCTAAGCCAATGCTAGCTTCTCTTTTGGCTATGCCCCAATCATACCACATAGACCATGCCCAAGTAGACCCTTCTCCCCCTTGGAACAGACCCGCCCCATTCTGGACCAGTTGGAGCCATTAAATCAGGTCATGTTGATTCTCTTTCATGACCCTGACTAAACCTGAACCACTGAGCCATGATATAAGTGCTACAGCAAAAAATATTGATCAGCTGCCTAATATGCTGCCAAATTCTGTTGTCTCTCCATTGACATCAAGTGGAATGAGGCTGTATAGCACCATTAGTTTTGACTTGGGATGAATGATGTCATAAAAGATGAACTGGTATAGGTTGAACCACCGTCCTTTCTTGATAGTCTGATCTACCTGTATATATTAAAATTGACAACTGCGTTACCAAATTTTCCCAGGAACATGGCCCAGCCCCATAAGCCCAGATGACATCCTGGCCTCTGACATCTCAATTGTGTACCCTGCTCTAAGACCTGGATCACATGCACATTAGTGAGACCTGCGCCCACTTGTCTGAAGTTGCAAGACATAAATGCCAAATGTCAGGGCTGTGTCTGTATTGTGCCTATGTCTCCTTTTTTATTGTCATACCCTCCTTTCACTTTGTGTAATGGTGGAATTGTGTGGATTACATACATTAGGCCAAATCCTCTAACTCCTTTTTGACACCACCATGCTTTTAAATGCCCTGCCAAAGTCAGATGAACTTCAGGGTCAGAAAATACTAAAGTCCTGCCCCAATAAGCCAGTCTGGGCTGGGCTGATTCATTTCCTCCTCCAGAAACCCTTTAACTACATGCATCTCTGTTGAGATGGCAGCAATAATGAATCCATCTTTGATGCATCTCCAACTATCATCATAGGTCATACTCCTGTTAAGTCCAAGTCAACTCAGGGCCTTCAGGTAATTTCATGGACTAAGATATGGCTAAAGCCCACAGATTGCTACTGTGAAAAAGAATTTGCCAGATCTGGTGGGTCACTTCTGGCCTCAGGACAACCACCAGGCAACCACAGGGCCATTTCCTTCCAGAAACACTGGATCATCCTGGGAATGCCCTGGTTCACTGCCCATGACCCCTGTATTCACTGGCAAAAAAAAGGAATATTACACTTTTGCTCCCAGTATTGCCAAATGGTTCTGCCTTTCCAATACCAGAGAGAACCTGTATGCTCTGTAATTTGTATAATTTTCCAGGCAACCACTGTGTTGCAGAATGGGTTCTTGGGATCTTGGTGCACCTCCAACTGTCTTGTCTGCCACTGCTGGCATATCCAACCCTGCAGAGATATGTGATGTGGGAAATGAAGTCACTCTGCCTTCAATGTTTTCCATTCACCCTCATTTACGAGCTCCTAGGCCATTTATGCTCTACCTGAATTTTTTAAAAGTTAGAATTTTTCATGGCCTGTAACCGGGTGTGGGTGCAGGAAGGAGGTGAGCATAAAACTACCTTCTGCACCTGGTACAGTCATTTGGAATACCTGGTCATGATATTCAGTCCTGCAACCTTCCATCATTTTATCAAAAAAATTGCTGGATCAGTGTTATCTAATTATATCCTTCTCTTTTCAAGCAACCAAGCATATCATGACCAGCATGTAAGGAGTATTTTAGAAAGGAAGGCTTCACCAACACTGCCTGAATGCCAAGCCAGAGAAATGCCAGTTTGACTGGCACACTGTATAACAGAGGTTCTCAAATTTGGTATTGTGGCCCCTCTGGGGTTTTATGGAGGTTGCGAGCTGTCAGCTCTATGGAGCTGACAGCCCTGCACTTACAATAAATTACATTTAGTTTATAAGGGAAGGGGTTATGCTCAGAAGCTTACTTTATGACAGGGGTCGTCAATATAAAAAGTTTGAAAACTATTGCAATTGCATTTCTCAGCTACATCATCTCCCCTGAAGGACTGATTGTGGACCTTGAATAACACACATGGAGTTATAGCTATCACTGACTGGTTGGCACTCAGAGATGTCCAGAAGGTGCAATTTTTTTTAATTTCACCAGTTTCCAGTAACAATTCATCAAGGGTTTCTCAAAGTTGAGAGCTCCAATTAGAGTTTCTTTTTTCTCAGAGGCACAAGTGGCTTTTGAGTGTCTAAAAAAGAAATGCACCACAGCCCCATTTTGATTTACTCCAGTCTAGGCTGTCCATTTACAGTAGAAGATGCTATGTCGATGGACACGTCAGCTGATCCCCAGCCTTACAGTAGAGAAGAGTCGTTTTTTGTCCACCCAAAATCCTGAGATCCAGTGGTCTATCCATAAAGCTGGATCACAAGTACTTAGCGCCATTTGTGATCACGGGAAACTTAACTCTATAACCATTTGATTGAAGCTGCCAGAATGTAATGGATCAGAGTGTAGGAGGTCTGGTCTAGCAGCCACGGCTGGTCTGAGGTCTGCCCACTAGGGTGCTGAAGTTACCAGTCAAGAGCTGGAGGAATCACCAGAGCCAGGTTCTGTAGGTAAGAGTCAGAGTGAAGCTGGGGTTGAAGAACAGAGATCAGAGACAATTACTGCTTAGAACTGAGAGGCTGGAATCAGGCTCAGAATCAGGCTGAAATCAGAGGCTAGGGATCAGGAGATAAAACAGGGTCTGGTGCTGCAGCAGGTGTGAATCTGTCTGATTGCCCAGACAACTCCCTGTGGCAATCCATAGAGTTAAAAAGGGGGCTTGACCCATCAGAGGGCCATGGAGTATTATAATTCTAGGTCTCTTGAAAAGGCTGATGAGTTTCATGAGCAGTTGGGCACCTCAACATTTGCACACTTCAGGAGGAATACCGTCAGGGTCTGGTGACTTGCAGTATAATGCATCTATTGAATTATTTGTTACAAATATTTGCTCTGTTTCAATATTTTTCTGTGGCACCTACTGTCAAAGAGCTCCCTGGTTGTGCCTCTACTTGGCTTCTTGGTGGCACTGTGGGACTACCAGCCAGCCCAGGCTCAGCATACCCAGGTTGTAGTCCTGGAGTCCTTTCTTAAAATCCAGCCATGTAGTCTAGACATACCCACAGTGTAGCCACAGCACCTGATTGGCTACTGCTTTAGTGGCCCTGCTTTTCTGCCTGGCACCCACAGCAGATCAGTAGCTTCTCAACATGTACCAAGGCCACAGCTGATCTTGCCTGCTTCTCATTCCAGTCCTTGCTGTTGCCCTGTTCCTGTCTGCTTCCAATGCCCGCTCCATCCTTGTTTCACACTTGCTCCTGCTCCAACTCCTGCCAGTCCTGGCTCCGCCCCTGTTCTCTTCTGACTTCTAGCTTTGATCCTCAACTCTGCCTTTGGCTTAGGACTCCAGGTTACTCTCTGGCTCTGGCATTTGGCTTCCATCACTCTGGTACTTCTGTCTTTCACCTTGTTCCTGGATCCAGCTCTAGCCACCAAGTTGAATTCTCATTTCAGCCAATAGACTGGGTCATCAGGCTGATTTCAACTCCTAACTGGGATAGACTCAGAGTGAGGGATAGGACTTGATGTCATCTTGCAGTCCCTTTCAGCACTATATTTCTATGATTCTTTGATCATTGTCTCATAGCACTGTGCAGTTTGACAATGATGTACTTCTGCTGTGGACTTGTAAGGAGCTTTTGGCTCCTTATTGAAACTTAGTAGTCCTCTCCCAATCCCAAAGAAAGGGTGTGACGGATCTAGTTCTGGGCGCGAGCATGTGTCCCCCTCCCCGGGGTCATGGCCCAGCAAGCCCACCGTCTGTCCCTTTGGATTTCCGTATTTTAATGGGCGCGAGCTCCCGACGACCCCCCGGGGGGGGGGTGAGGTGGGGCCCCGCGAGCCCGGCATTCCCGGTCCTCCTCCCGGGCGCCCCAAGCTGACCTCCCAGGCTTTGGGGCGGCGATGCCTCCCGTCTCCCTCACGTTCCTTCCACGCCCGTAGGGATTGTAGCACGGAGGAATCCAAGGGGCGGGCTAGGGGGACCCGGGCCCACCCTCTCCACCGGGTCCCAGCCCGGGGCCCTAAGGGTTTGGGTGCTGATCCCTCACCCGGCTGACGGGGTCCCGTCCCGTAACACGTCAGCCCATGGGCGCCAAAAGGGCCCCGCCCCGGGCTGCTTCCTAGCCGTCCCTGTGGCCGTGGCCCCCGCGTCCAAGCCGCCGGTCCTTACCTCCTCGTCCGGTGTACAGGGGTTTCTGCCCCGAGGTCCCTCCGGTGTTCCGCCCTTCCGGCTCCACCGGGGGGGGAGGGATTGTCTCCTCCCCTGGTCCTGGCTCGCGGCCTTCTTTTAAACCTCCCACAGGAGGTTACGTCGGCTCCCTCGCCCCCGCTCCCGCCGTCGCTGGTGTCCCCACGTTGGGACGCAGGGGGCGGAGTTGCGTCCTGGCGTCCCCCGCCGGGGCCACGCACGTCCCGCCCGGCCCGCCGGCCGGCCTTTTCCCTGCAGCCGCGGGGCTCTGCTCCCCACGGCGTTCGGCGGGCACGTCCTCCTGGCGGCGCGCCAGCGAGGCAGCCCCTCCTGGGCGCTCTGCCGGGGCCGGGGCTGGGGCCACTGCCCGCCCCGTTCTAGAGCGGGCCGCCGCCGGCCCGTCACAAAGGGGAAGTGCTAAAGAGAAATCAAGACCCGGAGACTGACATTCCCAGGGCCAGTGGGGACAGATCAGTGCTCCAGGTCGGCTATATTGGCAGGGCAGGAAGATCAGTGAATCAGAAGCCCGAGAGCTCATCCTCTGTGAGGGCTGCCTGAGCCATAGTAGGGCAGAGCTAAGGAGAGCCACAGCCTGAGCTATGCTGGAGGCAGAGCAGCAGCACAGAGCCAAAAGGGCCAGAGAAGCTGCTCAGAAGGCAGAGCTGGATTGGAGGCAGAGGAACAGCACTGAGTCTGAGGAGGCAGAGTTGAAAGGTGGCACTGGAACAGTCCAAAGCTAGGAGCTGAAGCAGTGCAGACCAGCTGCATCGGTGGTGAGTCAGAGCTGGGACAGCGTCCACCCACGGTTCCGCAAGTAACGCTACAGAGGTGGAGAGTGGCTGGAGGGAATAAGTTGGGGATTGTGGGCAGAAAGGGCCTGTGCAGGGACACCTTACCAGACAAGAAGGCTTTGAAGGTCAGACTCAGGGAAGGGGACATGAACCTGACACAGGAAGGACAATATACATTCTTAAAGGAGGAACAATATTCACTTTACACATGTGAGTGGGGGTCAGTGTGTTTCAGGCAGAAACACTGTCACTGCACATCAGAAAACATAAGATTAATGGACAGACTCCATGCCTGTGTGAGTGAGAGCTCTTTCCTTCTGCCTAGTGCTTGGAGGCAGAATACATATACCCAATGTGTCCAATGACACTGGCTGATATAAGCATTGTACAGTTAGGTCATGCACATGACTTGGGTTTTGCAACAACCTGTATGGATTCCAACTTTCCTGGCCAATTGGACATAGCATAAAGTCACCTGGGGCAGACTATTTTTGAATATCTACTCTGTTCTCTAATTGACAACAAGTTATGCTTTCATCTCACCTAGCTTGCTTATTAGCATACAAGAGTCAAGAGGCTACTTGGTGGGGAACAGGCTTCCCAGAAGGAGAGGTTTTCAAAGCTTTGAGTGATTATACACTGAGGGAAAGGAGAAGGGATGCTATAATATGTAAAATGCAAAATCAGTAGCAAGCAGCAGCAAAATCCTCTTTAAAGACCCAGCCCACTCTTTGCTGTTGTTTTACTCTTCGGTTGGGCAACGTGAGACTAGGGCTCGTTCTTTTCACATGTTACACTGATAAGAATTCTTTCAGTTCTGTTTCTTTATTTTGGGTTCCTCAGCACTGAGTTGCTGAGAGACCTCCCTGGATAACAAACATTTGCATGCTAGCATAACTGCAACCACAGTGAAGCTCCCCACACAAGCATACAGAATGTGCTTTCAGAACTGCAGAGCTTGCCTTTGCTACATAGTAAAGGGATTAGAAAGCAAGTTGGCTGATGCACACGTGTGTGACCTTAATTTGGAACTGTCCTCTGCTATTGCTGGCAGCATTGACTGAAGTGTCACTATATCAGCCTCCTCCTCATTTGGTTGCAGCACATGACCCATGGTCATCTCTGGTCATACGCAGGATATGCGTGGCAGCTAAACCATCAACCTCTGGGATGAACTTTGGCAGCAGCAGCACATGGGCTTGCTGCTAGGTCTCTTGCTGGCCTCTCATATAGCGTGGTGCCTGGTTCCACTAGCGAGTGTTGTCTGCAGCTGCTTTGTGCAGAGCCTCTCATGTCTGACTGGATGACATTTTGCTTGATTGGAAAGAATCTTCATCTATGATTTGATTTTGTTGTTGTTGGAATAAAATAACCTGGCCACTCCAGCCAAATTACATTCAGATAAGGAGGTGGTTTCCTATGTATTGTCATGTATTTGGTGCTGATATGCTTTGGCCTACTCACTCAGAGCCTCTTATATTGTTCACTATGACTCAATGCTGAGATTTCACTCTCCAAAATTTTTTAGCATTTGTTTCTTGAAATTCAACAGTCCTATCCTTAAATTAGCTCTAAGTCATTTGAAGACAATGAACCTATTTACACTGAGGATCTGCCCCAGGATTTCCATGCCATGTCCACATGCTTCTTGGAGAGAATGACCGTGAGATAATGACCGGCACCTAGACAAGTACAATCTGATTCAAAGCCATAGGTAGAAATACTCACATGAAGTCAATGAATTTTGCATTAGTCTTCTAATGCAAAGGGTTGTGGGGCACTCCCACCCCTATGCCTCTGAGCTTGGAAGAGTTTTTCCTGCACCCTGAATCAGAGTTATTTTAGCATCTGGTTGACCTGATGCTAATGGTAGGTACTTAAGCCGCAGACCGTCCAGCTGTAAATGAATCACATCACAGTCTCTGTGGTTGTATTTAAAGGCCTTTATAAATAATAGCACAGATTTGTAACTGACCATATGGTCACTGGCCTAATGGTAGTTAAAAACTCCCATTTAAAAATCTGTAAATATAGGGGAAATTTAAGTTCCCTATTTATGGACATTTAGACTTTTTTTCCTTTTAAAAATTATAAGAAGGCCAAGTAAATTAAATAAAAAATATAAAAAACTTTAAAAAAAGACAATCTTTCTAAAAGCGCACCAAAAGACTAAAATTTTTTTAAAAAGTGCACCAAAAAGTCAAAAATAAAGTTGTAAGCTAGCAATGTAGGAGAAAGATTGGATGGCTTTGTACGATTCAAGGTAGTTGCTAACTGTTAGCCATCCAATCTTTCTCCTACATGGCTAGTTTACAACTTTATTTTTGACTTTTTGGTGCACTTTTTATTATTTTTAGTCTTTTGGTGCGCTTTTAGAAAGACTGTCTTTTTTTAAAAGTTTTTTAAATTTTTTTTTTAAATTTTTGTCTTTTTGGTCTTAGATCTAGTGTGTTTCAACTAATACAAACTCCGAAGTTCATTTTGATTTGCTTATATATTTTGAGCTAGACTGTTTTACAAAATGTTTTTTGTACTAGGTATTTACATTTTTAATTAAAATCAGTTGTTGTGTTTAAAGCAAGAATAAAGTAATTGAGGTGATCGATCAATTGTTTTGTTGGTTAAAATGAGGAAGGCTTCGAAGACGATGTAATTCTTTTAAGGCATCTTTATGACAAACATTGTCGCCCATTAATTGGTTTGGATCGATTTTGTCTATCTCTATGCCTTCCAAAGAATGGACTCAACTGAGCACAGCATATGGTTGAGCTGGTGCAAAGCATTGAGAGCCAAGGTTCACAACTTCTCTATTCACTATAGTCCCTTGTAGTTTGTGGATGGTGACTGCATAAACATGGATGATTGGAAGCATTCGCAGCTCCACCAAGCTGTATCCAAAATTTGCTTGAAATTGACATGTGATTGGCTCAATGATGTGCTTTGCGACATTGCTTTCTAATTCAATTTCAACTTTAGGGATATCAGTTTCGTGAATTTGGTAGCGGTGGAAGTAGGGCCATATTATATTGGTGATGGTGCCAGTTTTGCCATTGACCAAGCCTTTTGCTTGGTTAACATTGTACCGAAGCATAACTTTAGCACCCAGATATATTACAATTCTCTTTGGAATGACTGCCGTTCGATTGATCTTTGTTGGGATAGCTTGATAAAGGTTAGGCACTAGTCTTTTCTGCTCAGTGAGGGTGTCTTGCACTGTGATTGTGAACATTTGGAGGTTCACATTGTCTAAAGTGGACAAAACTTGATTATTGTGGTCGTCTACCATTTTACAAGTTGCTATGATTCTCAAAGCTTTTCCGGGTAAAAAGTCCCCTTGTTGTTTGCTTTTCTCACATTTATACAGTGAAATATTTAGTTGTTCTGGTGTGAGTTTTTCCTCTCAAAGATTATTTAAAATTTCGATAAATGTTGTATAGCCCTCGCTGTCGCATGTTTTCAGTCAATTCACAAAAGCTAAAGAGGTGCCAGAGCTGCACAGCAGGTCTCATTGAAACAGGTTGCTTATAAATGGGACTGCCTGATACTGGTAGAAGTTGAAAGAGATCACTGAAGAGCAAGATGTTCAAGCCTCCCAAAAGTTCATCAACATCGATCAAATATTTGTTTGCAGAAATTGTTACCCGTAGCTTCTTCCTTTGGATCTTGTTCTAGTGGATTTTCTGCTCCTTGTTCGTCTTCCTCCAGGGCTTCCTCAGAGTTTTGAACCTCTTTACTTTGCACTCTTACAACTTTGTATCGAAGGCCAAGCTTTCTTGTGTTAACATAAATGGCTCTTCTCATGCTCTCTTTCATAGGCAGGCCACACAGATGGAAAGCACACTCACAGGCAGAGACTTGGTGTTGATTTAACATTGCCATACATATTTTAAACAAATTTTGAGAAATACTGCTTTCCTCCTCTGATTTGAGCAATAGTACCTCTGCAGCTTCTTTCAAGACTTGTAGGTTCACATTTAGCGACGTACTTGGTGATATAATAGGCAATGGCAATAGCAACTCCACATGGTTGAATGTCCATGTTTGCACACCAGCAGCTTAAGATCAAACCTTCTTGAAGCTTCTGGAACCCATCCCAGTCAAATCGAACTTTCCAGAAGCCCTTCCAACCCTTGCAATACAAATACAATGCACACCTATATGTTTGTATATGTATATGCATGTGTGTGTGAAAGTTGAAAATCCCATGACAGACAGGCAAGAACAGTGGCCGTTTAATAGAAAGATTGTCTAATAATAATAAAAACCAAAGCAAAGGACAATTTTTTATTATGACTTTATTGCATGAAGTAATTAATTCATAATATGGCTAGCAAGAATAATATAGCAATAATCTTCTCTCTGAATTATGTTAAAAACATTTCAGATAACACTACTGCCTTTCATTCCAGTAAAGCTGTCCTTTTAGGCTTCTTGTTCTGTTTGTTTTTTTGCTATATACTAAAACATGTCTGTGTGATCCCCAGGGGGGGCTGAGAAAAAGTACCTATTGAAGGCAGGTGGTCTGTCTTAGAGCACTTTCCAATTGGAAACATATGTGCATGAGTTTTAGGAGGTTTCTGTAAAGGCAGAACAAACTGAGGCCAAGGAACAGTTAAATTGCATAGGCAAAAGCAATAGATATACATCAGATTAATTATATTTGATTCTTTGGGTGTTTTATACCTTGTCCGAGAATTAGTTTGATCAGTTGTAGTTTTTTGCTCAGTCTCATAGTTTGTGCTGATGAAGAACTTTGAACCTATGGAGCACTATTGGTTTTATTGGTGTCCCCAATAACATGTGATATAGCTGCCTTGGTGGCATTTCTTGTCAATGCTGACTGGTGTTCTGGTATATCAAACTTCCTACTTGTTTTCCCTATATTTCCATATCCAGTTGAATATGGTGGAGTCACGTATGCAAAACACATAAAGAAAATATACTCTCAGACACCAATTAACCTAAAACATTTTATGGGAATGAATGGATAAAGATAGTAAGAAGAATGGTCCCAGCCCTTGAAGAGGCCATCCTTTCTCCAATGCTGTGTAGTGCTTAGTGTATTAGGGAATGTGATTATTGCAAGGGAGTCATCACTACAGAGTTAGCCTGGACTCTTATGTTAACCCACTTCCCATCCACACAAAAGCCCTCTCCCATCAGTTTTAGGAGAAGCTAGCTGGAATGCCTGGAGGTGGTGGTTAGCACTTGGGTTCCACTTTCACTCAGCTACCCACTGTGCAGTGAAGACACAGACTAAATCCTTCAATGACAATCCATAATGACTCTGTGTGCCCAGGACACACAGGTATTCCTGCAATTCACTGAGAAAGAATCATAAAACAGCTTGGCTTACTGCAGTTCAAAGAATAACGGGAGATGCTCCCAGAAGTTGTAGTGACAGGGAAGAACAGCACCACTGAGGACACAATAACTCATATAGGACTTTGCATTATGACTGCTCACATCCAAGATATGCTAACATGGGTGCTTTGACCTAGGTGCCAATCATTCAGATTAACATGAATCAAAGACGTACAATTTCCTGCTTTTTCTGTCTTGTAGAGCTCCAGTCCTGACACTAAACCCAGCACTGGAATTAGACCAAAGTATTAGAACCCCCCAGGAGACTAGAATGTTATGTGCCATCGGAGACTACACTGTCTTAGTTCTGCATGTGCGTAGCACCCAGCAATATTTCCTCTAATCTTTTCCATCCATGTGTGGATTTTTTCCATCCATGCATGGAATAAATATTTTATGTGCACCAAGGCGTGTGCGAATGTGCACCACCAGTAGAAACAATACACCTCACTGTGGGAGCTCTGCTTATCAGCTGGGTGACATTCGACTCTCTCTTTGAGTGGCTGCACAAGTGCAGTTTACAGGGAACACAGGAGATAAGGCTGTTACTCATGTGGGACATAGAACCTCTCTACCTCTGAGGAGAGATACAATGCAAACCTTAAAAGATGTGATATGTTCAGATAGCATCGTAATGAGAACTGTAGAGACAGATAAGAATCAGGCCCCAAATATTGAAAGTCTTCAATAATCACCTGCCTTGGGAATTGAAAATTCCATCTCTCATGCAGAAAGAGAGAGTCTGTTTTATAGGAACTTACTTTTAATAGAAAGGCACCCAACCAGAATTCCCTAGTTGGATAGACAGAATTTTTTAGTCTTGAACATCTGGATACACAAAGGGACTTAAGTGTTACAATGCGCAATGGCCTGATGCCTAAGCATTAAGCAGCTAAAAAAATATATCACTGAAAAAATGGGATCCACAAAGCCTGAGTTAGGGTCCGAGCCTCCTTATGCAATTCACAGCTAAGAGTGTTAGGTAGGGAGTCATCTAAGTTAGCCAGCAAGAGATGCTGATCAGAGGATGTATTCTAAGCTCCTCCCATATCACAGAGTTGGATGTTTATCTCTGGTTGAGATTCACAGCCAAGAAACACACATACCTTATGCCCCTTCGACAGTTCTTGTGAGAATTAATTAGGCATCTGCCTTACTCTATATAAAACAGCTTCAGCAGGTGCAATCTTAAAATTCTTTGTCCAGTGATTAGGGCACTCAGTTGGGATGTAGAAGACCTAGGTTCAATTCTCATTCACTTCCTGGAAGAAATAAACAAAGATAAAAATCAGCCTTAACTATGATTAAGATATTGTGTAGAGCCTAATTTCCATTGATTTCAATGATATTTAGCTCCAAAAATTACAAGCTTACTACTTGAATCTCAGGAATAGCTGTGTTAGCTGTTTGCTGTAGATAGGTTATTTTTTTGTTTGTTTGCATTTTGCCAATAGTTAGCAACATACTCACACATCTGACCCAATTTTTCAGAGGAGCTCATAACTCAGAGCTATGAAATCTCTTGAAAATATGGCCACTTTTGAGGTGCCTGAGCAAGAGATAAACGTTTGAAAATCTGTTCCATAGTGACCAATGCTGCCGATTCAGGATTAAACAAACACCTTCCCTATTGACATCAATGAAATCAGTATGGGGCCCCAAACAATTCACAACACAAATCATTAACAGCTTTGTTCAATTAAAACCTATTTTCTTTCAGAAGTTGCTGGCACAATATATTTCCTGTGCAAAAAGTTTGAAATGGGAGAGCAAAGGCATTTTTAAATTAGAGGGAGACAAAAAATGAATGATAGTCAACATTTCAAATCAGGCTAAATTTTTAATGGCCTGCAGCTTAAAAACTATTAGACTGCTCACTTTTCTTCATTCTCTTTTCCTTTGCCTTCAGAGTACATCTGGCAAGTCTCATGATAAACTATTTTTCCAAGCAGAAATTATAGTTGCAACTTTAACAAGGGAGAGGTTTTGCTTTAATAGATAATGCCTACAGTTCATTCTGTTAATGAAAAAACAGATATTCCAATTTTAATGCATCCCACGTCCCACAGCACATCATGAATCTATTCTTTTGTAGCATAGTAATTTTATATTTACAGTCACTTCAATTATTTTTCAATTTTACCAAATATGGAATGCATCAAAATTATATAAGAATTACCAAAAAAAAAAAAAAAAATCAGGCTCGCAAGGTGCAGGTGCCTAATGACATTCTCCCAGACATGATTAACTTAAATATCAATCTGAATTTGCAGTCATTTTCTTTAATTATGCAGCATTTTGCATTTCTTGCAAAGAGTGAAGCAGCTGCCTTAATGCCTTTTTCTTTGGAACTCACAGGCTTCTTGGAAGTAATATGGGTTATAAAAAGATTTTAAAAGATAAATGAGTGTTTAATTTGTAAACTCTAAACAGATGGTTTCTGTGTCCACAAACACAGACCTCCTGTAAGGAGGTGTACAAAGATTAGAGTTTGGTTAATATACATCTCGTAATTTATGATCCTGTAGTGAGGAAAAATACCCTGGATCTCTTCGAGCTATGATGATCAGCACTGATGGATACAGACAGTACTTGAAAGGTTTTTCTGTATAATCCTGGAGACTTCAAATTCCATCTGTCTGTGGAGAACTTCCTGACCTGCTGCGTGAAGTGTAGTGAGTAACATTGACTTGTTATAGAAAAACCCTTCTTTTTCTGCATAACAGGTGTAGTTATAAAGATCCAAGACAGTACCATGGCAAGACTGTCAAAGTGTAGCTTAAAGAAGAACAAAAATTCCTACACTTCCTATTGAGGGCTTTGCCACTCTAGTTTATCTAGGGCATTGGTTATTTGTTTCTCCTCTGAATCATAAATTCTTGCCCTAAGGATTATAACAGTATGATTATGATAGCAATATAATTATTGCCATATGGAAGGAGGAGTAGCAATGGTAAATGTTGTTTACAAATTACTAGTTACATATTACAGCAGCTCTGTGAGGCAAGTAGGAGACTATATCAGTTCAGTTTACAGATGGGAAATGAAAATGGAGGACAAGTGGCTTGCTCTAGGCTACAGAGGCAGTCGGTATCAGAATAAAGTTGAGAATTTCCTACTTTTCCTACTTTATTTTAACCATTGGACCATGCTATTTTAAGGGTCTGGACCCATTGACTTTAATGGGATTTGGACCAGATCCTAATTTGGCTAATGTGAGATTCTAGTACAGTTAAAAGTGTGAGAGGGTCAAATTTAAGAGTTAATTCAGATTCAGACCATAGTGTAAAAAAGAGCATAATATGGTCCAGAGATGGTCCAGTCATCTTACAAAGAGGTATGAGCACAGTATGTGCCAGCACAAGTTACTAGGCCAGAATCTGATCAATGAATGAACTTGCACAGCAGACAAAATTGCCAAGTATTATTGCTAGTATTAATTAGTACATTGTCTATGGATCTCTGAGCAGGGCCTGCCTTACGGGCACCTCTGGAACAGGGGTGCCCCTCCTCCCCTGGCTGCTCTGCTCTGTTGCTATCTGCAGCCCCTTCTCCTCCTGTCTCCCACCCTCTCATTTTGGAGATGCCCCTGGCCAAGTTGCTTGGGACCACTACCCACATTTCTGCTGTGCACTGTGGGGAGGGAGCTGATGTTGGGCTGTCACCACACCCCCACCTGTTCTCTGCTGTGTTGGGATAGAATCATAGAGCTGGAAGAGTCCTCAGGAGGTCAAGTCCAGCCCCCTGCCCAAGGCAGGACCAATTTCAACTAAATCAACCCAGACAGGGCTTTGTCAAGCCGAGACTAAAAAACCTCTAGGGACGAAGATTCCACCATCTCCCTAGGTAACCCATTCCAGTACTTCACCACCCTCCTAGTGAAATAGTTTTTCCTAATATCCAACCTAGACCTCTCCCACTGTAACTTGAGACCATTGCTCCTTGTTCTGCCATCCATCACTACTGAGAACAGCCTTTCTCCAGCCTCTTTGGAACCTCCCTTCAGGAAGTTGAAGGCTGCTATTAAATCCCCCCTCACTCTTCTCTTCTGCAGACTAAACAAACCCAAATCCCTCAGTCTCTCCTCATAGGTCATGCGCTTCAGCCCCCTAATCATTTTGGTTGCCCTCTTCTGGACCCTCTCCAATGCGTCCACATCCCTTCTATAGTGGGGGGCCCAGAACTGGACAATACTACAGATGTGGCTTCACCAGAGCCAAATAAAGGGGAATAATCACTTCTCTGGATCTGCTGACAATGCTCCTCCTAATGCACCCTAATATGCCATTAGCTCTCTTGGCTACAAGGGCACACTGGTGACTCAAATCCAGCTTCTCATCCACTGTAATCCCCAGGTCCTTTTCTGCCAAACTGCTACTTAACCATTCAGTCCCCAGCCTGTAACAATGTTTGGCATTCTTCCGTCCCAAGTGCAGGACTCTACACTTGTCCTTGTTGAACCTCATCAGATTTCTTTTGGCCCAATCCTCTAATCTGTCGAGGTCACTCTGGACACTATCCCTGCCCTCCAGCATATCTACCTCTCCCCCTAGCTTAGTGTCATCCGCAAACTTGCTGAGGGTGTAATGCATCCCCTTATCCAGGTCATTAATAAAGATGTTGAACAAAACCGGTTCTAGAATAGATTCTTGGGGCACTCCGCTAGAAACCGACCACCAACAGCATCAACATCGAGCTGTTGATCACTACCCGTTGGGCCTGACAGTCTAGCCAGCTTTCTATCCATCTTACAGTCCATTTATCCAATCCATACTTCCTTAACTTGCTGGCAAGAATATTGTGGGAGACCATATCAGAAGCATTGCTAAAGTCAAGGTATATCACATCCACTGACTTTCCCATATCCACAGAGCCAGTTACCTCATCATGGAAGCTAATCAGATTGGTCAGGCACAACTTGCCCTTCGTGAATCCATGTTGACTATTCCTGATCACTTTCCCCTCTTCCAAGTGCTTCAAAATGGATTCCTTGAGGATCCTCTCCATGATTTTTCCAGGGACTGAGGTAAGGCTGACTGGTCTGTAGTTCCCTGGATTGTCCTTCTTCCCTTTTTTTTAAAAGATGAGCACTACATTTGCCTGTTTCCAATCATCCAGGATCTCTCCCGATCTCCACGAGTTTTCAAAGATAATGGCCAAAGGCTCCGAAATGACATTTGCCAACTCCCTCAGTACCCTCGGATGCCTTAAATCCGGGCCCATGGATTTGTGTATGTTTAGCTTTTCTAAATAGTTCCTAACTTGTTCTTTCTCCACCAAGGGCTGTCCACCTCCTTCCCATACTGCATTGTCTAGTGCATTTGTCTGGGAGCTGACTTTGTCCTTGAAGACAGAGGCAAAGAAAGCATTGAGTACTTTAGCTTTTCCCACATCATCTATCACTAGGTTACCTCCCTCATCCAGGAAGGGCCCACACCCTCTCTAATCACACCCTTGTTGCTAACATGCCTGTAGAAAGCGCTCTTGTTATCCTTCACATCCCTTGCTAGCTGCAATTCCAATTGTGCTTTCGCCTTCCTGATAACTCCCCTTCATTCTCGAGCAATATATTTATACTCCTCCCTAGTCATCTGTCCAAGTTTACACTACTTGTAAGCTTCCTTTTTGTGTTTAAGCCCACCAAGGATTTCCCCGGTAAGCCAATCTGGTTGCCTACCAGATTTGCTTTTCTTGCTGCACATCGGGATGGTTTCTTCCTGTGCCTTTAATAAGGCTTCTTTAAAATACTACCAGCTCTCCTGGACTCCTTTCCCCTTCCTGTAAGCATTCCAGGGAATCCTGCCCATCAGTTCTCTGAGGGAGTCAAAGTCTGCTTTTCTGAAGTCCAGGGTGTGTATTTTGCTACTCTCCTTACTTCCTTTGGTCAGGATGCTGAAATCTACCATCTCATGATCACTGCTTCCCAGGTTGTCACCCACCTCTACTTCCCCTACTAGTTCCTCCCTGTTTGTGAGCAGCAGGTCAAGCTGTGCATGGCCCCTGGTTGGTTCCTTCAGCACTTGTACCAAGAAGTTATCCCCAACGTTCTCCAAAAACTTCCTGGATTGTGTGTATCCTGCTGTATTGGTCTCCCAGGAGATGTCAGGGTGATTAAAGTCCCCTATGAGAACCAGGGCCTATGATTTGGAAGCTTCTCTTAGTTGTCTGAAGAAAACCTCATCTACCTCATCCACCTGATCCAGTGGTCTATAGCAGACACCAACCACAACATCACCCCTGTTGCTTCCACCTCTAAACTTAACCCATAGACTCTCAACAGTTTTTTCTCCCTCTATATACTGGATCTCCAAGCAATCATACTGCGCTCTTACATACAATGCAACTCCTCCTTGTTTTCTCCCTTGCCTGTTCTGCCTGAACAGTTTATACCCTTCCATGACAATGCTCCAGTCATGCGATTCATCCAACCAAGTCTCCGTTATTCCAATCAAATCATAGTTCTTTGGTGCGAAGGTTGCGGGTCTCTCAGGGCATCTAGATAGACTTATGTGTAGTGCTGGGGAGGAGCCAGTAGTCGTGGTACATGTAGGTACCAATGACGTAGGGAAGGGTAGCAGAGACATCCTGGAGGCCAAATTTAGGCTGCTAGGAAAGAGACTGAAATCTAGGGCCTCTATGGTGGCATTCTCAGAAATGCTTCCAGTTCCACGTGCAGGGCCCAGGAGGCAGGCAAAGCTTCAAATTCTCAATGCGTGGATGAGACGATGGTGTAGGGAGGAGGGGTTTAGATTTATAAGGAACTGGGGAAACTTTTGGGATAGGAAGAGCCTATACAGGAAGGATGGGCTCCACCTAAACCAAAGTGGATCCAGACTGCTGGCACTTAACATTAAAAAGAATAAGAACTAGGGGCCACCAAATGAAACTAACGGGCAGCAGGTTTAAAACAAATAAAAGGAAGTTCTTCTTCACACAGCGCATAGTGGTACTCACACACTGTCTCTCTTGCATTCCCCCAACACTTATTATTGTTAATAATAATAATAATAATAATAATAATTATTAATATTAAATAATTTGTTGGCACTTTCTCTCAAAACGTGCAATGTACATATGTTCTCTGAGGGGTAGCTGTGATAATCTGTATCTGCAAAAACAATGAAAAATCCTGTGGCACATTAAAGACTAACAGATATATTTGGGAATAAGCTTTCATGGGTCAATGCCACTTTGTCAGATGCATCCATTTTTTACCCACAAAAGCTTATGCCCAAATAAGTCTATTAATCTTTAAGGTGCCACAGGACTCTTTGTTGTTTTTGCATATATTCTCTCTAACTTTATTCTTTCAAAGGTCATTAAGGATTCCAGTGCTATTTTAGTTTTTTTGATTGTTCTATGCATTTCATTATATTATTCCTCTTATGCTTACATTTAATTCTTTGAGTAGTGAGTTCTAAAATGCCTAATCTGTCCTGGTTGAAGTAATTATCATTATCATTTTTATTACTAAATTGCACTTTGCAAATCATTATTTAAAATGGTACAATCAAATAAAACTGTCCTTCTAGAATGTAAATTTAGCTTAGCTTAGCAATGCCAGGGTTTTTTTAAAATACTTAAACACATAACTTTCGACACTACAGGTAGAAGTCACTTATTTTCAAATTGTATTTAGTTACATCTGTAAAATAAATTAAAATTCATATGAAAATAAATGCAGTTCCAAATATGATACTATTAGCAATGATGGAGTCAAATGTTAGTCACATATATGATTCTGATCAGTAAATATAAATGCCAAATTAATTTTAAAAAGTTCACATTATTGATACAAGAGAAAAAACATTAAGTGTATATGTTAACATTAAGGAGATACATTTTTAGTGGAGTGAAAAAAATCAATGTAGCTAATGACATTAACATAGTCTTTCTTTGTGTTGGAGAAAGTATTTATTTCTACTACGGCTAGCATACAAAGTATCAAATGTGTGTTTTTTACATCTGTATTAAAGCTCCAGAACCTCAAGGTTTGGGATTGAGAATATTTTGTTGTATCATCTACCAGCATGTCTAAATGTTTATGTAAACTTAAAATAGGGCTTTAATTGGTGTTTGTATATGTTTTTCTTTCTTTGTATAGGAATTAGATAAAGTGTTCCTATCAGCTAATTTCTAAGTTATCTGCAAACATCAACAACGTCAACAAAACCAGACCTTTGGTTTTCAGGTGCCTAAGTAACCACTGTAACCACAGTTAAAGTTGCACCCTTTTTTATACCATGTCACAGCAAAAAGAAATTGGGCAAAGATCCAAGATCTGGCAAATGCCATAGTTAACAGTATATAGCCAATTTCAGCAGCTAGTTAGCCAACAGACAGCACAGCTCATTTATGATCAGTATTATCAAATTTGAAGGAAGGTACATAGCATGAAGTTAAGTGTGTTACTATTAACTATACCTTTTTAATAACTATTTTATATGAACTTTTAAATAAGCAACACATATATATTTAGGTATAGCAGAGTTGTCTGTTTGGTCAGTGGTAAGGGCCTGCTGCTCCAGTCTCTTCTTATTCTATGTTGCAGGACTCCCTTCCCCCCACCCAAAACAGGGGTCAATTGGGTCAGTTTCTTTGTCAGCAACTCTCTAGCTCTGTCTCTGCCTTGTGAACCTCATTCCAGTAGGAGTAAGTGTGGATGCAGTTCTGTCCCATAATAATGGCATCTTACAATTCTTGTGCTGAGTTACAATATTACAGAACAGTAAAGCCAGATCACCCAATGGTTTAGAAAAACTGAGGTGAATGTTGAATACTTGACATGAAAAGGAAGCACATGTAATAACTTTACTATCTATGACAGCACATGGCAATAACTAATGCATAAATACATCCATGTAATGTAATTACAATAAATACACAAATTAATATAACTTCAACAAAGCCATGCCAAAAGTAGAGGGCAAATTCAGGAAAAAAGATGCAAATCTTGTTACTTCAATAATATCTTAAAATTACTTGAAATTCTCATGGGAAAAATTATTTGTGCTATGATACAATTAAAAAAACCCCCCCAGCATGGCCTCACTGAGTAGAGGTTTGTGCAGTGGGATAATCACCAGTTTCCCTAAATCTTTTTTTACAACAAAACGGACTTTGAAGCAAAAATCAAGGGTTAACTGGACCTCTCAAAGAAAGGGTCTACACCAATTTTTTAAAATTTCCTAATTGCCAAAAGTTAGGTTCCTAATGCCATCTTCAGGCATCTGAATTTAAATTACCTGAATTTCAGAAGTTCGGAGCACTTACAAATCTACTGTCATCAATGAGAGCTGCAGGTGCTCAGCACCTTTGAAAATCAAGCAACTTTTATTTAGGTACCTATATCTGGAGTTAGCAGTTTAACTTCAGATACGTAGGGTTGAAAATGTTGGCTCTAATTTTGTAGTTCAGAAGGAAGATTTTAAATTGGAAGGGGGAGCAGAAAAGTTCCTAAAAGCATTTCTAAGCTTAGCAACAAAAAAAACCAACAACAACAACCCCCCCCCCCCATGTTAATGCACTAATAAATCAAAAAAGAGAGTAGGCTGTTCAAAGCTGGAGGATACCAGAGCCAAAATCCTCATATGTCAAAGCTGTAAATGTGCAGATGTTTCCCTCATTCAACAGTCACATCAGTAATTAGTAACGGAGCCCTAATTCTACCAATGATATCAGTAAAACATAGGAACAATGGTTTGAAGGAGCTTGTAGGAAAGGCCTTTTTTGTTTTTTGTTTGTAACTTCATCAAATCAAAATACAGGGTTAAGATTATGGAATATGAAGATATTTAGCTATCCTAAATCCATATGCATACTACTATATATTCCATGGATTCCTACTGAATATTGAACTGTATCTAGATAGTCTGCTGAAATCATTAACCACAAAAATGTAACTTGACAGACTATTTCCTTCTGGATACTATATCAATCGCCAAGATCATGTGCCTATTCAAGTTAAAGATTTAGTGGGGGGATATTTATTTCAAATACCTTTAGAAAAAGTATATGAGCAATCAAAGAAAAAAAAAGCGTGGTTTAGAGGTTGAACCACTTATACTCTGATGTAATGTAAAAGGTATTGAGGTAGGAAAGACATTAAGCTATAACTGCATAACAAAATGAAAGCCCTGTGAAAGAAAGAAAGAAAACTGTCAATTTACTATGCTTCTCTTTATACTCTCTCCTGTTTTCTTTTTCATTAACACTTAAGTGTGCAAGTTTTGCTTCTCAGGAATGTTTGTAGAATGCATGAAAAATAGTTGCTCTGAAAGTGTTTCTGGTGGCCTTTTGAAAGCTCATTGTAGTTTGCAAGATGAAAATGGAAGGGAGAATTTCAGGTGGGTGGTTATGGACAAGTTTTTTAAATGATATTTAAAACTGTCACCAATTTTGTCAGGCTACCTCAGACAGAAACCCAGATTATGCAGGTGACACCCTCAACTTTTGTTCTTTTTCAGGTTGCACCCAAGGAGTGGGAATAGTTACTAGTTTTGATGGGTGGTTAGTCCTGCCTATATATTGCCCTGCCAGCAGCTCTTGCAATGACAGGAGGGATGTTGATCCTAGGCTGGGAGTTAACTATCCTAAAGTCTGGCAGCTCTGAGACAATAGGATTCCCAGTGGCTAGCACTGGGCCATCTCCCCAGAACTGAGAAGTATAACCTAACAGATGAATTACCAGACAATTTAGACTCATGAAACAAATACCTAACAGGTCTCTGAGTTGCTACTCACAGTATGTTGTCCTTAATAGGAAATGGCATGCAGTTGGCCAAGAGTGTGGTCTGAAGAAACGTAGATAAACTCTGTGTGCAGGATGGAATTATAATCTAGGAACTACGCTCCACTACTCTTCTGGTAATAATAGGTGTGCAAGATTACTTTTGGTGTCAGTATAAACCACAGAATAAGGGTTGATCTGAGGCACCGAAGGATGAGTTTAGGCAGAGCCTGCAAAACCTAGCAGATATTGTGGAAGATATCATTGCTTATATGGGTGCAAGTTGTTCAGGTTATAAGCAGATGCTGGTGTGACGGGTTCAGTCTCTGAGCCCCCTTGAGACTGTCACTTGATGCGCTGAAATACCACTGAGCCCATTTTCCTGCCCACGAGGGCACCACTCTGCTCTGTCCTGCTGAGCCAGGCACTCAGGCCTCTGCCAGCACTACCATAGAGCCAGGTCCAGATTAATACCTTTAGAGGCCCTAAGCTAGTGGCCATGGCACCCGCCGGGGCATTTATGTGTGCCCGCCAAGTGACCAGGGCTGGCCCAAGCCATTCTTGCATCCCGGGCGTGTGGCGCATGCGCAGCCCTGCCTTGGGCCCCGGGCGCGCAGCGCATGTGTGGTGCCAGCTCCGGGCACGTGGCGCAGGCGCGGCCCTGCCCCTGGACGTGCGTCACGTGTGCGGACCTACCCCGGATGTGTGGCGCGTGTGCGGCCCCGCCCCCGGGCGCCCAGCAGCCCCAAAAGGTTGGGGACCATTGCCCTAAGCACCAAAAAGATTATGTAATTCAAAATAAAAACAATACTATACCATAAAATCTCTTTTTTTTTTTTTTTGGTGCCCCTGCTTTGCTGGTGCCCTAAGCATGTGCTTAGTCTGCCTATTGGGTAATCCAGCCCTGCATAGAGCAAGGATCACATCCTTTTGCAGTATTATACAGCCACTGAGATCAGTTCAGCTCTGGGAAGGCTCAGCCAAAGGCACTTGCATCCAGATGCACATCCTCAGTGGGACCTGAACTGCAGATAAATCTGTTTTACTCTGTATAAAGCTTTATACAAAGTAAGCTCATGTTGTCCACCTTCTTTCTCATGAGAGAGAGTAATGCACCAGTGCTTGCCCCACCAGGAAATAGTTATTTACACTGGGTGTAAAGGCCCACTGGCATGCTGGGTTCCCAGCTGCCCAGCTAGCCCCATAGGGTCTGGGGCAGCCACCCAGCCCCTGGGGTTGGATATGTGGGCCCACTCTGCTTGGCATGAATCCAGGGTTGGCATTGCTTACTGGTCCCATGGGGTCAGGGGCCTGGAGTTGGTGGCAGCTGCCTAGCCCTGCAAGCTCTGGGATAGCTGTGCGGCAAGCATCTGGGCTGGCCTTGGTCAGGGTGGGCGGGCAGCCCCAGTCTAGGTTAGGGTGGCTGGCTGGCCCATGTGGTGAGTTCCAGGGCAGCCTTGCAGCAGTGGGTCTAGGGAGGGCAGCCAGACAGCCCTGTGCAGCCAGACCCTGTGGTCAGGGTCACGCTCTGGGCTGCTGCTGCTCTGCCACCTGGCCCATGCAACCCAGATGACGTGGGTAATGAGTTGAGAGTCACTGCTCTAGACTCATAAGCCTTTGTTTTTATATAATGTCAAGCTTAACACTATTATTTTTATCCCAATAGATGGTGCTGTACTGAAAACAAACTATACCCCTTAAATAATTATCACTGTCTGTCCTATCTTGAGGCAGTGATATCATGTTGTTTAGTAAAAATAAGGTGGCAGGCAGCTCCGTGGGCGTTAGCCATATTTAATACACATTGCCAGTTTAGAAAAATTTTACATTATTTGGGTTTAACATAATATTTTGGGGATGATCCTCAAGACTCGGTCTTCTTCCTTTCATCCAGTAAAATTTCTATTTGAAATTAACGGGAGATGTCTATACCGAAGCTTAGGCTGGCTTAGCCACAATGTCTCATGGGTGTGAATTTTTCATACTCTTGAGCAACATTTCTATTTTAATCTATATTTTAGGAGTAGCCTAGCCTAGGATAAATGGATAGCGTTCCTACTGATGTTTATTAGAATTTTCCTGCAGGAACATTTTTATTGCCTTTTGATTGATCAAACTAAAAGAGGATGTATGTTAAAATCTTATTTCCAATTAATCTTTTTTTGTTGGTAATAGGTATATTTAGGCACTTAATGCAATGTTTGAAATTAGATCTACATTGGTCTGACTTTTAGATTATGAAGTGCGGGAGGAGCTCTGAGTGCTTAGAATCTTTGACAATCAGGCTGTTTAAACCCCCAATTAAAAAAAATAGCATCCAGTGATTTTTTGGGGTGCTTCACAATTTGAATGTCCAGCTGGAGACACTTTCAGGGGCAGGGACCAATACAGAGCACTCACCCTCTCTTAAGCAGGAGCCTTTGCTGTGTCAAGAAAAAAACAAGGCATCCAAAATCTCCAGTCACCTTGGAATATCTTGGTCCAGGTTCCTAAATCTAGAGTCTGGTGCCTACTTTTACATGTCCATGTTTGAACATTTTGGCCTTGGTGACTGTCAACCACCATCATGAAGTGACCAAGGACCTACCTCTTGATCAGGATCAACTGGCCTATTTTTACTTATATTGCCCTCATGTGTGAGACCTCATTGCTTTATTGTTTGGCTTCTGCAAAGACAAAACACTTTCCCTGCAGTAACATGTTGGAAAGTGATAGAGCTGGTGCTGTAATCAGAATACCGCTGAGTGCTTCAAAACCGGAAAAGATACCAGCAATATTTATAATATACTAGACAGAAGATGGAAAATCTAAATGCTTTGAACAGCTTCAGACCAGGAAATAAATAAAGAAATAAATAAATGTTCTGGGTGTGTAAAGAATGAACACATTTGAATGCTTGGCTGCTGTGGCCTTGAATGGTCTTAGCCTTAAGCAATGCAGGGAAAGAAAGGTGAAAAAGCCTTCAGCCCTATTTACATCCCTTGAAGAGTAAGCAACTCAAAATCTGTCCTTATGCTTTCCTAGTCCTAGTGCAAGAAATATTCCATTGTTTCACTGAAGCTCAATATTTCCTATGACAGGGTTAATTCCTTGCATCAATCAATAGGACTGGCCTGGTATGTTGGAAGGAAAAAAAAGAAGTCCATGGTGCACTCTGTGAAAGGGTGTGGAAGAAGCATGCTGCAGCCCTTGTTCTTGCTGTATTCACAAATATTTTGCCTTCCTCCAAAACAATATCTCGGAGAGGTCCCTCTGTGCCTAAAGAGATCTCTGCTAATACTCCTACTATGGAACTGTGTCTCAAGTACTAGAATTTAGTTCTATGTATTAATAACAGAACACAGGGGTGCTGACAGCCCCCCTGGGGCTCCTGGGCAAGGAGGGGGAGTCCAGGCTCTGTGCTCCTGAAAGGAGCAGGCCTAGGGGGGGAAGAAGGAGGGCTGGGATCAGCCAGACTGCAGAGCTGCACAGAGCATGGCACTGGCTCCCTTCCCCCCACCCTTTGAGGCACGCAAAGTGGGGCTTCAGCAGCTATTTAAGGGCTTGGAGCTCTGGCTGCCACCACTACCACAACAGCACAGGGGACTGGACTTCATGATTTCTCAAAGTTCCTTTCAGGCCTACATTTCTGTGATTTAATAAACAAAGGCTGAATTCTGGGAGGGACTTACAGAGAGTCATGGAACCCTTCAGATGGGCATGCACATCAACAGAAATAAGGCTGGTATTGAACAACTTCCCTATTTTTCTTATAAATGCTCCTTTTGGTTTTTTTCTTCACTCGCACGCTTTGGAGTTTTTCATATCTTATCATTTGTTATAGGGTCACATAAAGTAGCTGAAGCATGAATGATAAACAACATATAGCTTCCTAGGCAACATAAAGGCACTGGGCTACCAGTCATGGCTGTACAGAGAGGGAGTGTATAGAATGTCATTACAGAGCTGAAATAAACATTTTCAGGAAGAATGTCAAGAGCCACATGGAATAAAAAGTGACACAACTAAGATAAATAAGATATTCTTAAAAGATAAATATTTATTTGCTGGAGGAAAGAAGTCATTCAAATTAATACATCTTCCCATCACTCTAACTTCCTCTGGTATTCAAGTACTGCAGAGATCACAGTACCATAGATGTTCTAATATGAGAGCATTACTTAATGGACATTACTAATAAGGTCCTAGCACATTTTGATTTTTTCACTTACACACAGAATCACATTATTATATGGGCAACCTTCATTCTGGTATTTCCTAACTTTTGAGTGCTTGATTTTATAATCTTACAATCATTTAAGGCAGCCTTTTATTGTAATATTCACACAGATGGAAACTCGTCCCTATCTTAAGGTCCAAGGAAGACCCAGACACCAGTTAAATGAATGGTGGAAATCACATTTATTTCCATTATTGCAGGACCAAGGCCTTATGGCTTGCTTATTTGGGATATAAATGATGCACAGGCCCTGCCTGGCACTCTGTACAGGAGTGAATTTTACCTGAAGTTCACAGTAAACAGCAAAAAAGTTAATCATGCTAAATGCTCTAATAACGCCTAGTAGGCTATGGTACTAATATCAGGCTGCAGTTTCTAGAGTCCCGTTCTCAAAAGTCTGAATATAATACAACTGGATATGAGAAGCACAGAGAGAACTGATTTAAATGCAAATTGATTTGAATGAAAAATTCTCAGCAGGACTCTAACTCCTGACACTAAAGTGTGTAATAGTTGCAGTTTTTGCATCTCAAGGGTAGCTCAATTCTAGAGAATATGTCAGGTAGTTAAACAGGCTACTCTCAACAACTGGACTAAAATGGTGTAAGGCTAGGATGACAATACTCCTTTAAGTTGCTAACATTTTAGTAAAAGCTATAAGAACTGTTTACAGTCCAATTTTCCTCCATACAATTCAAACAAGATGAAAAATACAAAGTGGATGAAAAAGCAAGTACCATGTCTGGCAGTATTAATTTCAAGAACAATGGACCTCTAAACTGTTCAGCTTTGTTGAAAACTGAGGGATTCTTAAAAAAAAAAAATCACTCTAAAGATGTACATCGTTCCATCAAACTAAGGAAGGGTAAAGCATTGGTTGCATGGGACTGCCAAATTTTGAACATATGAATAAATGAGATTTTCAAGATGATTCTGAAATTCTTTATTGTAACAAGCAGAGCAGGTTGAATATTTTTGACATCTTACAGAAAATAAGTATTTTTCCCATGATTGATTACAAATGCAAAGACACAGTCTATAAAAACGTATTTTGGTTAGTTTCTAAGGTGCTACCGGACCACTCATTTTTAAAGTTTTTTTAAGGTTACACATTAACACAGCTACCCTCTGAGACTTTTAAACATGATGCAGTTATCAATTGACAAAGAGCATCAAAGCCCAGAGCATTCAAATACTTCAGTTTGGTTTAAACTGAAGTGGTAATACTGTGTGAATGATTTTTCAAATGAGTCTGTAGCAAGTAATTTCTGTGAATATGTAAGTATTACAGAGAAAGCCTCTGAATATATATGGTTCATTGGGTACACTGGACATGAGTGTACTATGCAAATGAGTAAATGTGTAGGTTGCAGAACCAGACAGTGTCATTCTATAGGCCCAGACTCATTGAAGGAATAATGGGTAAATATTTTTGTTCTTGTTTGTTATTGATTTTAGGGCCCAATCCTGCACCATTAGTTCCACTGGAGGCCATGTGATTGTCTTCTGTGTGAGAAGGATCAAGCCTAAATAGAAAAAAAAGTCACTTGTAAATCTTATCTCCTGTACTCTATAGTTTTTGTATAAAATTCCAGTGTTTCCACAGAAATGCTGGCACATGCACATAGACAAGAGCCTGATTCTAGTTTTCTAGGCACCTTTTTGAAGATTGAAAAAAAATGGTTATTTTTTCCACATGTGCCTAATGAAATACTGCAAGAAAGCTAGCATTTTTCTCTTGATCTGAAACAGGAAGCTCTGGAAATTTTACAAAGAAGTTTGTCTTCTTAGGGCCTGATCCAGCACTCACTGAAATTGATGGAAAGACTTTTACTGACTCTTGTGGGTGTTGGAGCAGGCTCTTAAAGATTATGTCCCAAGAGTCAAATCCTCAAAGGTATTTAGATACCTACCTCCTGTTAAAATCCGTAGAGATTAGGGGCATAAATGTCTTTGAAGATCTGGGTCCGAATGTTTATACAGTTTACACAAAGTTCCTTGAATCTTAAAGTTTCCTTCTATATTCTGCCACATTAGATACATTTTTCTCTCATTGTCTTGAAAAGGAAGAGCTCGTTTTCAAAACACAAATAATGGGTATCAGACAGAAAGAAATGAGGAGGCTCATCCAAATTAACTGGCAACATACTGTGCCAATTACAAGACCTGGCTTTCAGTGAAGTCACAAATTCCTCAGCATTACGAACAGAGTTTTGTTGCAGAACAAAGCAAAATAGGCTGCTTTCAACATGATTCCTTGTCTGTGTTTACCTTCTTGAAGGTTGGTAACTTTTGAATTACAGCAATTACTATAGCTTCTGTTTTGTAGCAATTAGTTTTCTTCCTGTTATAACACAACCAATATGGTAAAGGTCAAATCAAAAGCTGACACATTCTCTCACTCTTTCATCTGTTTCCACAGAATGCATTGTGCTTTTTTTCACCCTTATGGAGCTGATCTTAATTGGCCTAAATGTGAGCATCCTGTGACATTTTAAAAGGACTCTTCTGAAGTTCTTTTAGGGAACTTTGTTAAAGTTGAATTTTGTAATGCAAAATAAGTAAAGTTACCGTTTCACACCCCTTATTCAGCTTCTGGATTGTCTTTTTTTGAGTTGCAGAGAAACTTTAAAAAAACTTCCGCATGGAAATATCAGGGTTTGATATTGAAACATTTGCATATTCACATAGCAATATTATTTCAGTTGCTTAAACTAGAGATGGATAAGAACTGAGTGTCTTTGCTGCTTTATTTATTAAAGTTGTAGGGGTAGTGTCAGACGGTTGATCATCTGCCTCAAAACTCGCGGTGGCTGGGTACCAAAATTCAATATAATGGCTGCTTCTGAGCAATGCATATGTGAGGTCATTTTGAGGGATAATGAGATGTGGTCTTTGGTGTTTTCAGTGTCTTCCTAACATTTAGTTCTTTTTTTTCTCTCTCCCTTATCTGATTCAGTTGGGACCAACTTACCTTATGTCTGCCTGAGAGAGAGTTTTGGATGAAGGTAAGCTAATTGAGGGTAAGTCCAGGTAAGACAGAAGTTAAGGGTCTAATATGATTCTGGGACCTCAGTGTAAATCAGAAGTGACTCCACTGAAATAAGTTGGTTTTATTTTATTATTAGCCTTTGCATAACATCTTGATGCCTCAAATGTAGTGGGTTGGGCATTGAATAAATATGTAGTAGAAGATAGTCCACACCCTGCAGCACTTTCAAGCTAATTATTAAGAACAATCTTATCCTGGTTTAAAAATAGTGGATATCAGATGATTATTAGACCTTAATTTAGCATTACCAAATGAAGCTAAATTGATATAAAACATTCCTAAACCAAAATAAAAACCACACTAGGAGACTATTTTGATTTTGTAGAATTATAGGTTTAGAAGAGACTGCAAGGGTCATCCTAGTCTAATCCCCTGCCAAGGTGCAGGATTTATTCTGTGTCAACCATCCAAGACAGATGACAATTCAGACTCCTTTTGAAAGCCTTCAGTGAAGGAGCTTCCATGACTTTCCAGGGCAATCTGTTCCATTGTCTTGCTGTTCTCCTGTTTTCCTGAGATTTAATCTAACTCTTCAAAGGTGACTCGTAGAGGGTGACACAACCCCCTAGATTGTCATGTGCCCCCTAGATATTAATTGTTGAAGATGGGTGCCCTCACTCTGTTCCCCCTCTTGTGCAGGCATGGGTCTCCTCAGTAAATCTATCAAACTGTAGTTTGAACCACTGTGCACTGCCCTCAGAGGCAAGAGAGAAAAACTTTTCTCCATCTTTTTTATGGCAGCCTTTTAAGTATTTGAAAACTGCCATCATGTCATATATAAGAATGACCACACTGGGTCAGAAAAGTATCCTGTCTTCTGACAATGTCCCCTGCTTTTATCTCCACTCCATCCTTTGCTCATATGGCCTGCATTCCCCATCCCTTTGATCATTTTTTGTCACTCGCCTCTGTATCCTTTCCAGATTCTCCACATCCTTTCTACATAATGGTGACAAACACTGGACAAAGTACTCCAGCTGAGACCTTACCTGCATTGAATAGAATGGCACTATCTCATCCTTTGACTTGCATGCAAGGCCTCTGTTAATGCTACCTAATGGTGTGAGGGTGGGTTTTTTTTTGGGGGGGGGGGTTGTTTTGCAAAAGCATCACACTGTTGACTCATACTGAGATTGTGATCCATCATGGTTCCCAAATTCTTCTGAATAGTTCTGCTGCCAAGTCAATTATCCCCCATTTTATATCTGTGCATTTGATTTTTTCTTTGTTCTTGCTGAATATCACTGTATTGTCTAGAGACCAGTTCTCCAATTTATCAATACCCTTTGAATTTTAGTTCTATCCTCCAAAGTATTTGCAGCACCCCCTCACTTTGTGCCATCTGCAAATCTGATCAGTATGCTCTTCATTCCTACATCCAGGTCATTAAATAAAGATGTTGAATAACACCAGACCCAAAACAGGTCCCTGTGGAACTCCATTCAAGCCTTCTCTCCAATCTGACATCATTCCACTAATAGTTACCCATTTGTTGTTGTATAACCAATTATGTATCCACTTAGTAGTAGTTCTGTTGAGGACACATTTCTCCAGCTTACTTACCAGAATGTCATGTAGGACTATGTCAAAATATATTTATCTAAATTAGTTTTTTAATAAATGTAGTTGAATCAGCAGAAGTATCTTGTGTAGAAGATACTATACAACTAATATTGTGTAGAAGATACTGTAAAACTAATATTGATAGATTGATGGAAACTACCAGAGCTTCCTTGAGCAAAGGCAGAGCTGTCCCATCCATTGGACAGTTTGGGGCATCAGCCTCAGACTCCATGCATTGGGGCCCCACAGGACCCAGGGCAGCCCAGGAGACTAATGGGGGACCTGGCACCAGCAGCAGGGTTTGGGTCTGCCCCCACACTCACTGACAGAAGTGGGAAGCAGAGTGACCCAGCCCCAGCCTGCTCCACTCCCTCTGCTCCCAGCCACATCACTCACAGGAGGGAACTTGGGGAAAGGGGAGGGACTGCCCCTGCACTTACTGGTGGTGGAAAGCAGAGTCCCCCCCACGAGGCCACTAATGCCCTCAGCCACTTCTCTTGGGGAAGGAGGGTAGCAGAAAAGGGCAGAGCATTGATGGGGAAGGGGTGGAGCAGGGGCGGGAAGAGGTGAGGCAGGGCATAGGAGCAGAAGTAGGGGAAGAGGCCAGGTGGGGATAGGGGCTGGGGCAAATTGGGGAGGTTGTTCTGGGCCCCATGCCCCCTGAGGGATTGCCTTGAGCAAAGGGATACACTTGGTTTGTTTCTGAGGCCTAGTCTACACCTAAAGCTTAGGTCAATCTAATGACATAGCTTAAGACATGAGAAAAAAATGCCCTATGTGATGTAATTAAGCAGAGGCAAATCAAAGTCTCCTGAGATAGAGCAAGTGGGGGAGCTCCAATGCCAGAACTATGGCCCTGCTCCATCCCTTCTGTGTGTGTGTGGTCCAACCCCCACTACATCCTTTCTGGCCTCACCTCCTATTCATCTAGAGAAAGTCTGTTCCCTCTTCCATGGCACTGGGGCCACTGCTGGAAGTGAAATCTCCTTCAGCTCTGAGGCTGTGGCAGGAAGCGAGAGCTCCTCCAGTCCTGCAGCTAAGGTCTGGGCACTGGGGCCTCTTTGGTCCTATCCTGGCCTCTTGGTGCTACTGCCAGGAATTGGGATTGGGACACTGGGGCTTCTTCTGCCCACCCCTGTGGCTTTTGCCAGGAATCCAGGAATCCAGGACCACTCCATGGTGGATTTCTGCCAGGGCTCCCAATTTTTTTTTCAGAGGCCTGGCAATTGGGCAGGATCCCTGGGCACAGGCCCTGTAGCTTCATTAGATAATCTACTACTGTCATTAGGTTAATCCAACCCCCGTGGTAGCTGCAGCTAGGTTGATTGAAGGATCCTTTTGTCAGCCTAGCCACCTGCTCTTGAGGAGATAAATTTGCTACAGCAATGGAACCTCTCCCCTCCCCCCCCTTTTGCCTCTAGTAGCAAATGTCTATATGACAGCCATACAGCTGCAGCACTGCAGTTCTACGGAAGTAGCATGTGTAGAGTAGATCTCAGATTTGTGGTTTGTGGAATCAGATCCTATGTTGCTCCTGGATGCATAGGTCACTGAGGTGACGGTGACTGCTTTTCCTATCTGGGCTTGGCGAGAGAGGTCCTGCTGCCTTTGTTATCCTGAGATTAGACTGCTGCAATGCACTGAATGCAAAAAGCCAGCATATCAAAAGATAGCATGGTGGTGTCAAAAAGGAGTTAGAGGATTTGGCCTAATGTATGTAATCCACACAATTCCACCATTACTCAAAGTGAAAGGATGGTATGACAATAAAATAGGAGACATAGGCACCAGGAGAGACCTAGCACCATGTTTCCCTGTCTAAAATCAATGACAATAAAGGTAACATGAAGTTTCTGTAGGCAGCTTTAAGGTAGCTCGGAAAATGAAGATTTCAGGGTTAAAGGTAGGAATTATTGTGATGGCAGGCAGTTTATAATTTATTGTCTGAAAAAGCAAATCTGATGTCTTTGGTTATCACACAGCTAAGGCCAAATATTTATGTGTTTGTATGTTGGCCGTCTAGTGAAACAAGCTTTCCATTGTGTCTGTGCTATAATAATTGCTGGTCTGAAACAAGGCCACAGCAGGACCATCCAGCATAAATCCTTTTCATTAGCTCTCAGTGTAGCAATTTACATGACCCTGGGCAACCATTTACAGTCCTACAACTTTCTAATTAATTAATTTCCTAAATAGTTTGATTCAGCATTCGCACTTGGATGATAGAATGAACTTGTGAGTCAAGGCAATGCATAAAGCCAAACGTGCTAATTCTGCCATCTGGGAATTGCAGCTGCGTATCAGAGGGCTCACAGGGAACTAAAGAGACCTGCTTGTGGCTTTGTGTACAGCCTAGCATGTCTATATTTTATGACACTCTGGTTTTCCTCCCATCAACATCCCCTCCACACATTTGCCCAGGAGGGCTGGCCCTTAGCAGAGTACTGTTTGAAAGGGATAAACACACCAGGGCTGGCTTGTTAAACATTTGACAAGTGTTTGTGATATTTCACAGCTGGCCTGTGAAATGCCTGTAGAAAGACAGAGCATGGGGCTAGTTAGCAGTTCTTCATTAAGAGAGAAAAATACCATTTGATCTGGACTTTTAGGCTGCTTCATCCTTTTATCTGAGGAGATAGGTGCCTCATAGCTACCCAAAGTAGCTGTTGTGAGCTGGGTGAAACCTTGTTATGGGTTGAGATTAGTAGGTATGAACAGATCCTACAATTAACAGAACCCCATAAGTGAGACCTATGACAAAAGCTATGTGTGAAGCCTCCCTCCCCCCGCCCCCAGCTTTTGGCTGGAAGTGTGTGTGTGTGTGTGAGAGAGAACTCAGATAAGAACAGACCACAAGAGAGAGACAGCCTGAGGAAGCAACTGAAAGCAAAGTGGCTGACCCTATCTGTGGTGTCCAACCAGTTCTTAAGCAGTAGTTCTTGTAGTGAACTAGCCACACTCCAATGGCCAAATAGCCACAACGCTCAAGCCAATTAGCCACACTCAACCAGCCAAATAGCCACATGTGGCTAGTACCTAGGTGGAACTTGAGAGGAGATATTATGGGCTAGAGTGTAGACTAAAAGAGCACTCTGGGGCCAGAGACACAGGAGTTTGCGAATAAACAAAACTTCATCAAAGAAATTTCCATTCCCAACTGGGACAACTCCAGGGCTCCAAAGTTTGATTGAAAGGGTCAAAAGAAAGCTTCTCCTTGCTCTCCTTCCCCTCTCCCCCAGCATCCACAGGTATTAGGCTTTGTCTACACTTAACAGTTTAAAGTGCAGACATGGCAGTGCTTTAAACTGAAAGTGTGGCCATGACCCGAGTGCTGGGGCAGCTCTCTCCGTAAACTACCTCTGCAAGGGGAGTGGCTAACAGTGCTGAGAGCCTGTTTATACTGGTGCTTCACTTGCTGTGCTTGGTGGTAGTGGCAGGGAAGGGGGAGTTCACATGCCTGAGCCAGAAAGTTACAACGCTGTAAAGTGCCAGTGTAGACTTGGCCTTAGTTAGGTGAGCAGTTAGGTTTGTTCCAGCAATTCACAGTTTCATTCTTCCTTTACATCCATTTCCTCCACTCCTGCTCCTTTGCTTCTGTGTCCTCTGTCGAAAGTCTTGGGCCACACTAAGGCCTTGTCTTTACTTGGAATTAGCCTCAGTTCATCAGTTGGTGTAGCTGCACAGGTGTAAATCCCAACTGTAGCAAATTGAACTGGTTCCAAGCACCAGTATATTCCACTGGTGCAAAGCATTGCTGTCTTCATCTGCTTCTGGAGTTTGCAGTAGTGCACGCACAAAATATTGAATCCAACATATAACTCCCACTGCCACTGATCTGTCTTCTCCTTTCTTAACTCTGCCATCTGCATGGACAAATACCTTTTATTTCTCTTTCCAAACTTTCTCATATGCCTTCTTTCATGTTATTGTATGCAGTCCCAGGATATTGTTGGGACAAGCTTGAGGAGATAATATCTCTTATTGAACCAACATCTGTTGGTCAGAGACAAGCTCTCAGGTTTATACAGAGTCTACCCTTAGGTTATGTCGACACTATAGCCTTGGTCAGCAAAACTTGTCGCTATGAAGTGTGAATATTCTAAGTGACATAAATTACACCAGCATAAACACCCTTATGCTCTATATTGGTAGGAGAGCATCTCCCTGAAACATAGCTTGTGACACTCACAAAGGTGGGTTTTTATGCTGATGATACTGCTGTGCTACTGCAGCACTATGCATATGCATGGCCTTACTGCTTGTCCTCTTCCCAGTGCCTGGACGGCATGCCAGCAGGAGGAGGGAAGACTCCTTGTTCTCTTCACCTCTTATATGAGCTAGGGACAATCTGCTTGTTCCACGTTCTGGTTTGATAAGGTTGCATCTTGTATAGTCAAAAAAGGAAACTTCCTCTGTGCCCACATTTTCACATTATTGGCACATGGGAGACTCCCTGCCAAAATGTGCCCACTGGCAATGTAAGAAAATGAATCATGGATGTGGTGACTGGGGAGCCAAATGTTTATGGTGGATGAGAAACAAAAATGTCCAGGCTTGCTGCCATACAGAAAAAAAGCTTGTAAACCTTTTTTGTGAGTGGAGTCCTAACAAGGTGCAGTTATTTAACGCTGAGGATTTGAAGCTAGGTCATGAGCTCCAAATATGCTTTGCCATTGTTTCATTAGTGGCAGGAATGCTACAGAATGAGTGGTTTCCCTGTGGTCAGCATGCGTGCTATTAAAACTTAAAATCTGTGTAATGACGGCAAGAAGATAACCCCCACACACCAATCTCATTCCTCCTACCCACTTCTATTTTTCAGGCTGGACAGTAATCCTGTGGTATTTTCAATGGAAATTCCAAGAGGAGAGTGCTTACAGAGGTATTTCCATCAATAACACAGGGACAAGACTACTGCTTTGGATATTTAACAGCAGAGAAAACAAATGACATTATCCATGCCAGTCAGAGATTAATCTAAGAAGCTACATTTGAGGGGGCTGGAATTGACACAAAACAGATTTATTCATTGTTATTAGCATTGTTTATGCTATTCTTAACAGTCTGAAAAAAGGGGGAAGGGCCTAGGTACATAAAATCTAGAATGCTATTTGCTTGGACGGTGCTAGATGAGTGCAGAACTTTTGCTTGTCTCTCTTGGCCAGTATACCTCTTTGAAGCTGGCTGCTGTTTTCTTATGCTCCATTCTCTGGCAATTTTACAAGTTATGTGACCTGCCTTTAAGAACCACGTGTGAAGACACGTTCAGTGTGAAAAGGCTGAATCAATGTACTTTGTAGCTTCTTCATTGAAAAAGACTAAGAACCTTTGTGCATCAAACCTTTTCCAGTTACAGCTGGAAAAATGCCAAGAAGCTTAAGCTGCTACCTACTGTGTATCACAGAGTGGAAATGGTTTGTGGAAATGCCAAAATGAAATATAAGTCAATATAAAGTTGTCAGTTAATAAAGGAAAGGTTGACAGTTGGAAAGAGTTCCATCATGCTGAAGAAATTTGAAAACTGTATATCATGCTTTTTTAATTTTTTTCTTGGAATGAAGCAAATAAAAGCTTAACTCTCTCTCCCTCTTAAATTATTGCTTGCAAATATTGTCATTTTGTCTCCAGCTTCAGGGCTGACTAAGACATTTGCAAGGCAATATACGTGATTTTAAGTAGGTAGCTTGCTTTCCAAAAGACTTACTTAGAAGACGGCCCTCAGGAATAGTCTATGGATAGAAAAATTATTATTCTGCCCTAGATAAAATAAGGGGGGAAAGTATTTCCTAAAAAGTATCTATATCTTTTCCACATGGAATTTATTTTAAAGAACTAAAGAGGGAGTATTTTCTAGTGGTTACAGCTGAGGGTCAGAACTGTGCTTATTTTTTTGTAATGAAAGTAAAATCATATCTTTCTGATGTGATTTTATTGTGGGGTGGGTGTGTGTGTGTGCACGTGTGTCTCCTGAGAATATTCATGGTTCATTACTTAGAAAAAAAATTGGCACAGAAGTTTTGAAGACAAATTCTTGCAATTCATCTTTTTAATTTTCATGTGGAAGTTCTGAGCAATGCACCTAAAACATCAAAATAATGAATTTAATTGATTTTTTCTGCGACTGCCTAAATCAAAAGTCAAAATTTGTTTTCAATGATTTTATATTGGCAAGAAATAAGTAGCTGCTGGCCTGAAATTTTAAAGGTCAGGTTTCACCTCAAGGTAATAAAAATAAGCCAAGTTGTAAAATCTTCAAAATCAGACTTTGTAGAAAGGCTGATAAATCCCTCAGTATAGTTACATGATTGGAGGTTCTTTGATACGTATCAGTGAAGCATTATTGATTAGGATATGACACACTCCAATAGTAAAATGAAGAGACTGCCCTGCTGTTTTCAGTTAGTGTGTCAGTCCCAAAGGCATGTCAGACAGACAATGTTCTGTGAGTGGGTCATCTACTTTGCAGGAGCCACATGAACAGCTTGTGGTCTACATGCCTCACTTCTGAACCTCCAGCCAGACCATTGCTATGTGCCTATTCAGAGCTGAGGCAGCAGCGGTTTGCAGCTGTGTTTCCAAATCGTCAGTGGTTGAGGGAAGAGGCTGGATTTGGGGTGAAGGTGTTGTGTGTGCAATTAAATATTTCCCATACTTTATATGAAAAGACTCAGCTCTTACTAAGAGGAAATAGGTGTGTTTTCCAGTCTCCTCACTTTTGAATTTAAAAGCAAAGGAATGTGACTTCTTGAACAATGGAAGAACCAATAACTAGACATCAAGACATTCAGCGTGGAATTGTGAGTATGTAGCCATATTGCTGTGTTTAAGGACATGCATTGAAATCCTGGCCTCATTGAAATCATTGGGAAACTTTCACTGACTTCAGTGGGGCCAGGATTTCACTCCAGCCCTGCAAACCAGTGTGATTAAACTAATGGGTCTACTTGTGCACATAAGGACTGTTCATATGAGAAAAGGTTGGCAGGACTGGCTCAGATACTTGTATTTTATAACTTTAAAGGAAGGCAAATTTGTAATGATATAAAGGGATTATAGAAAGAATTTGACTTTGGATAACTTGCTTCTGTTTGGATTTGGATTAGTCTGCAATCTCCTCTTCTGGGTTTAGAATATTTATCCCTGCCCCCCCCCGATGTATATACTTTAAAATATTTGCAATTGATGGCTCATATATACAGTTTGGTATCTAGAACTGATCTGAACTTCTTTGGTCAAGAAGCCATGCTGGAAATAGTGAGATGTTGCCGATTTCTCCTTTCTGTAATGTCAGTGACATGTCTCTCTAAAATATTCCCTCCCTTCCACTCCACCCCCTCCCCCCAAAAAATATCAATTCCCTATACTTCCACCCTCCGTTAACACCTTCATTTCTCCAATATCCTCTTAGGGTATGTCTACATGGGGATTAAAAAAACCATGGCTGGTCTGGCTCCACTGACTCAGGCTGTCTGGGCTCAGCTCTCCAGCGCTGAAAAAATTGTTATGAACATACTTGGTCTGGAGCCCTAGCTCTGGAAGCCACAGTAATATTTCAGCCCCAAAGCCTGAGCCCTGTGAGATAAAGCTGGATGCTGGGATTTAATTATAGCTAGGGCTGGATTAAGCAGGGGGCTAGCCGGGCAGCTGCCCGGGACGCCAACCTATGGGGGGCGCCTGATGGAAGCTGTAAGGGGCACCGCGGGCCTCGCGGCACCCCTTAGAGCTGCAATCAGGCGCCGTGTGCCTGATTGCAGCTGTAAGGTGCACAGCGTGCTGGGGGGCGGAGCCGCGCATGTGTCGCACGCCTGCTGCCCGGGGCTCAGGAATGACTCGAGCCGGCCCTGATGTTGAGTGTAGAAGGGAGTGCAGAGGGGCAAGTGTGTGGGGGTCTACTTGAATCCTCCACAAACCTTACACACCCATTTTAGGACCTGGGCAAATCTGGCAGGCACTCAATACTGACCCAATACCCCTATGTGATGCTGAGTGAGCAGTGCTGTTATAAAGCTGTGTTTCAGGTGAGGTGTAAAAAAGGCCCCTAGTCCTTGTGGTAATTTTGCTTGTTCCTCATGCTGTACATCTGAGACACTGTACTGTATTATGTATTGTTAGAAGATTTACCCAGTGTTGCTCAGGTCTTTAACTGAAGTAAGTTTTGTTTTTTTCATTTAAATCATTGCTATGGGGTTAGAGTTGAGAATGAAGGATTCAGAATTCAGGCTGTCCTGGGAGAGAGAACAGCCCCACCCTTCTCTCACCAAGACAACTCAGGGACAGGTGAGAAGTGCCTCTTCATGGCCATTTGCAGCTGCAGTGCCACATGTGGGGGAGGAGTGCATGACCCCTGCTGTGGGACAGATACACAGAAAAACAGACACACAGAAAAACTCTCTGTCTCCACCCTGTCCCCTGCTGGTCAAATGGGGTTATAGTGTCCTGGTCCCCATCTCTGACCCCTTGCTGCCCTGCTGTGGTCACTCTGAAGTATAACTTCCTCCTGCCAGACCCCTCCCCTTCCATTTTATGAGAAACAATCGAGTTCCAGGCACATTCTATTGTCTTGGCACAACCAAACCCTGACCTTGCTTTAAGTTATGATAAGCGGAAGCTGCATGCCAAATTTGGCGATCCTAGCTCTTACCACTTAGGAAGAGTTCTTGAATAAATGGACTCACAGATGGATAGACAGACAGACAGACTTTTCTAACATACATAGTAAAATGAATTCTTAGTGATCAGAGACCTCACTGCCATCAAGGCTTTGCCAGGAATGGGTGAGAAAGGGCGTTTTTATGTACAAACGAGTGGACTACAGAGAAGAGAGACGAGAGCTATAGCTGAAATATGAGGAGGCTGAACTACTAGCTATAGCAGTGACACTAAATAGCAATTTAGATGGGCTCTTAAACATTCATTGCTAGACCTTTGTCTTAAAGACTGAAATTTCTTTTAATATGTGGTGAGTGGTAGTAGTGGTTACTCTCTAGGTCTATCTACATTTGTGGCTCAAACTATTTTAGTTCCACAAATGTTAGGGAGATTGTGAGCCCTCATGAAGACACGCCACCAGCCTGTTCTTGAACTTTTTTAAGTGAAAATGACTTCCTGATCACATGGGGGAACACTCAGCCACTTATACAATGAGAAGTCATGTGACACTTTAAGGCAGGGGTGGGGCCAAATGTGACCCTGGGCTTGCCTGGATCTGGTCCCTGAGGCTCTGGGCTCCCCCTCAGCATTGGGTAGCCTATGCTGGCGCTCCAGCCCTCCCCACACACACTGTTCCCCCATGGGACTAGAGCACAGAATATCTATTAGCCTGGGCCCGCCTAGGCTCTGGTTTGTAAAGGGAATGTAGGGAATGTCTTTCTCCTTCTCATTTGGGCGCTTTATCAGTGAGCATTTTTTGTTTGTTTTTGCCTCTTGCTTATGTGTGGATTTTTCTGCCCCTGACCCAAAAAAGGTTCCTCACCCTGCCTTAAAGACTAACAGATTTATTTGGCATAAGCTTTTGTGGGTTAAACCCACAAAACCCTATGCATCTGATGAAGTGGGTTTTATCCGGAAAGCTTATGCCCAAATAAATCTGTTAGACTTTTAAGGTGCCGCAGAACTCCACAAAGTTTTAATGGATAGTCACACTGAAGTAAAAACAAAATGTGGACACTAAAGCATGCCATGGCAGGTGACAGCCAAACTGAGGCTGATTTCACATTGTATTTGAACCATTCATTTCACATAACTGCTTTCAACCCCAGCAATCCCAACGCATCGCACACACCAGGTCTGTTGTTCACTTTGGATAATCATTTACCCAGTGCATAGCAGGACCAAAGCACATGTAAAATGCTACCAGATTAGAGTGGCATACCCACTTTGCACTGGGGTAAATGATTATACAAGGTGCAAAGTTTATGAAGAATCTGCTCTACACCTTAGGGTAGAAAGTGAGGCATTACATACCAACTAAAATTTCAGGGATAATGTAAAAAGCGTATACTGCTGTGTTAATTTGTCTGAAAATTACATTTTGGAATGAAGCCTTGGTTTTCCCATGTTGACCAGTACTTTTCTGTGACTAGCCCCACAAAGGAGTGCAGGGATTAGAGCTGGGGTCTGGTACAGCTGTTGATCTAGAATGTCATAGTGAGAAAGTAGTAGTGAAGTGAAGTGAGATGCCTATCTCCTAGAACTGGAAGGGACCTTGAAAGGTCATTGAGTCCAGTCCCCTGCCTTCACAGCAGGACCAAATACCATCCCTAACAGATTTTTGTCCCAGATCCCTAAATGGCCTCCTCAAGGATTGAACTCACAACCCTGGGTTTAGCAGTGTTATGGTACTGTGTTTCCTTATCCTTCTCTTTTAGATGGGACTGGCGGAGGGGAGGAGGGAGAGTGATGTGTGATAGATGCGCTGGCTGATTATAAAAGTGATCAGTCTGTTTCCAAAGCACTATATAATTTTGCAGTTCCATAGCTGTATAGATTGTATGACAAGTTAAATATGGGTTGAATGGAATGCTGCCATCTTTTGGTTATTGTAGGTAGATACATTCATAACTTGCAATCATATTTTCCTGCTTGTTAAGAATGATGCAAAAGTTTCAGTGAACAGCAGCTAAACAGTTGGGAGGCTAATTGTGGCTTGCATGTATACATACACGTCAGCAGAATAAATAGTATACATCCATCTGTATTACAGAGCACTGCATTGTTTTTATAAGGCTTTTAAAAATGAAAATATATGAATTATGGCAGAGAAGTTTGAACAGTTTGTGTATATACGCCATAAAGAAACAGAAGAGATGCTTTCCCCAGGAAGCAGGCTTAAAACAAACAAAAAGAAATATTTCTTCACCCAACTCACAACCTGTGGAACTTCTTGCCAGAGAATATTGTTAAGCTAAGACTATAACAGGTTTCAAAAAAGAACTAGATACATTTATGGAGGATAGGTCCATCATTAGCTATTAGCCAGGGTAGCTAGGGACGGTGTCCCTAGCTTCTGTTTGTCAGAAGCTGGGAATGGGCAACAGGGAATGTATTGCTTGATGATTACCTGTTCTGTTCATTCCCTCTGGGGCACCAGGCAGGAGCCATGTTGAAAGACAGCATTCTGGCCTAGGCTAACCTTTGGTCTAACCCATTATGGTTGTTCTTATGTTCATAGGTAATTGTGCGCTCACATATGCACTTAACAAGGGCATCTGGGTAGCATCATGGTAAAAAGAAAATGAAGATCTGACATTTCATGATATCACAGCCATGAGAAGTGGGTTTATAATTAGACCAAGTTATTCAAATAAATTATTTTCAAATAGCATTGTCATTATAAATCTATACTGCTCTCTTGACTCCCGACTGGTATCAAAGGCAACCAGTGCAGATAGATTGAATCCTGACAGGAGCCCCCCTTCTCTCCACCCTTCCTTTCCTCAGGGCTTTCTGGAGCTGAAGCTTGAAGTTCCTCCGCTTCCCCAGAGATCTTCTCCACCAGCAGGCACCAACTGCCAACTCTCCCTGTGTCCGTTGCCAGATCTGAGGGGACCTTGACCCAGGGACACTGGGTCACGGTGAGAGCCTACAAAAGCAAACCCTCAGGTTCATCACCCAGCATTCTCAGAGGCCGCTAGTGACAGCCAGGGCTGCCAGGTTTGCCCTCCCACAGCTCTGTCATTGGAGCCAAAGAGACTCATTCCAGGGATACCAGTCCTTGGCAGGATTGCCACCCTCTGGACACCACCAGTCAGTGACTTTTGGGGATGGACCCTGGAAGGCACTAGCTTCCCCAGAGTTCTCCAGCAACCCACAGATGTTGGGCATTTCTACTACATCAGCCCTTGTAAAGTCAGCACTGCTCCAGCACCTGGTTCCCCAGGATTCCTCTTCCGCCATTGTGTAAGACAGAGCTGTATAAGTGATATCAGCCCTCCCTGCAGCTCTAAAACTGGGGCTAGGGGAATGTGATGGAATCCCCCCAAGGTTGCAGTCTGGGACTGCTCTGCCCCCTTAACTCTCTCTCACAATACTTCGCTAATGGCCAGCATCAACCCCGCCAAGCACTGTTATATTCAACACAGCCACATATGGAACCCAATACCCAGACAGATTGCATGACTGCTCCCAGAGCCACTCATGAATCTCTCAGTGTAAGGCATCAATCAATCCCTCCTCCCCGCCACCAGCTCCCAGTACTGCACTTCAGGACTGTAACATCTAATTTATTAACTGGTTCACCACATAATCATTGGAAAGTGGACATACACCAGCTTTTGTAAAACCTGAGCAGATTTGTCACACGCTTCGTACAAACTCACTGGTAAAGATAAACAATAAAAGAAGTTTTATGGACTACAAAGATGGAATTTAAGTGGTTGTAAGTGTTAGTCAAAAAGTCAGAGTGGTTACCAAAATAAAATAAAATATAAACATGCAGTTTAAACTAACAATCCTATTAGACTGGGCAACAACTAGAACAGGCAGTTTTTCTCACCTGACTGGATATTGCAGTCTATAGTACACAGACTTCACCCTTGAAATCTGGGCCAGATCCTCTGTTGGAGTCTTCGGAGTGTCCTTGCTGCTTGCAACATAATGGGGCAGGAGAAAAGCCCGGTATGGGCCTCTGTGTTTTGTTTTTATACCCACAGTCCCATGTGCTTAGGAAACACAAGTCCAGGCATGTCTGGGAACATTGCTGAATTTTCAGGCAAAGTTGAGCAATTCCTCTGGTTAGGCCTCGTACAGGTAAATCATTGCATTGTAGCCCCCTTGCTGGACAATGGCTGTTAATAGCTGTTTGACACCCTGCCCGGGTGTTGGCTACTCTCCTTGCTCTTGTCTCCTGTGATTCCCAGACTTACAGCATGTTTTAATGCTAGCCACAGAGTGCAATATCATCACTTCAGATTCATTGATCATATATATATACGAGTAGAGAACCGACTTTCAGCTGATCAACACTTGGTCCTTGGCCATGTATATATCCTTGCTTGGTCCTGCCATGAGTGCAGGGAACTGGGCTCGATGACTTCTTTAGGTTCCTTCCAGTTCTATGATTCTATGATAACCTTTTCTCTGAGACTTTACAAGGCATGCTTTATACGCAAGATCACAATGATATAAAATGAGGAAAATGGGAGTTACTGGGAGTAAAGAACATCAGAGGGAAACTTCCCCCAGAGGCATATTATTGTTATTCCATAAGCATAAATTACGCAGGTTTTACACGTATTTGTGAGCATCTGATACTAGCCACTGTTATATGATACTGGACAAAATGGGCTATCCTATTGGTCTCATCTGGTATGGCAAATTAGCTCAGTCACTGAAATATCTATCTACAGTTAGGGATCATCATCTAAACAACAACTGATCAATTGCAGTCTCAGGAGTATTCCCCCTGGTTGGTTGTTACCATAGTGCCTCCCCCTTCCCCCCTCCCCTCCCCCCCCCCCGGTGTCAGACATTTACTAGTGTCAATTTTCCTTTCACTACTATAAAATTCTAGATTGTTACTTAGGTCCAGATTATACCAAATGTCTGGCTCTTTGAAGAGTTGAACAGGTTCCCAGTTTCTTAGTTTATGATAGAAACGAGGACACAAGTGCTTGCTGGGTGGGTGCCAAGAGGGGATCCACGCTTGTCTAGCTCAAGGCTGTTGTTTAATTATCCCTAGATCCAACAACAAAGAGCCCCCCAGTCATTAAATGGTGCTTCCTTTGCAGCTGTCACACAACAAACATTTGCGTCATGATCCGTTTCAGGCCAATATACTTGAGCCTTCACTTCTAAATTAACATAAGAAATAGAAAAAGAAAAATATTATCCCAAAAGTATCATTTCCTCTCAACTTCTTCATTATCTTAGTGGTTTTACCCCTTTTCTCCTCTCCTTTTCAGTGTTTGCCACTTTTGGTTTTTGTCTTAATTGAGATGGTGAGCTCTCTAGGCTAGTACTTTGTCTCTATTTGTCTGTACAATACTTGTTGGGACCACTCAAGTTCTGACAACATTCTGTTGCCTATGAAAGATGATCTTCTAATAGGGTGATGGAACAGTATCACCCAAAGTATAATTGGAAACAATCTGGGGCATTCTCTTCAGATACTAGATTTCTTATGTTTTTCTGGTAGAGTTTCACTGCAGCAGTAGGAGTGACGAATACGATGTTAAATTAAAACATTCTGAGGTCATTGTCCATTCCTAGCAAAGCACAAGATCACTTGCCACAAGATCAATCATATGTTAATAAGTTCACTTTCCTGAAGATGGTCTCCCGCTTTAGTCCCTTAAAGGCATGTGTTAGCTGTGCACAAGCAGTGTATTTACTGTAATCATAGCATGCCAAAACATTTTGGACGTCACTGAAGCATCCTTCATAGACTGAACAAAAGAGCAGTTCCAACTCCCATAAAGCTTTCTGTTCCTTCGGTGGAACTGATTGTGAATATTGTGTGGAAAACTCTGGGCAGCAATTTCCTGAGCAGGCAGGGGAATCAAGCTCCACCTGAGTCAGAATTTGAATGTGGGTGGTAGCATGTGGGAGAGCAGAGATACTCAGTACAGAGGTACTTATCTTTATGGCTATCCAATGACAGCATATAAAAGTGACAGTGTGATTTCACAGTTTTTAATCTAGTTTACCATCAGCTCCCCGGCCCCCATTTGGTTCCTCAGAGTAGTAAGGGAAGGGAAAATCCACATTAATACTCCACACTGATTTATTACTAATCCCTTTCAGAATGTGCAGTATGTTCCTGAAGAAGTGTTTTCTATGCCCTGGTATCTTTTCCACAACAGTAAAGTGCTATCAAGAGCTGATACAGTGTATATCTGTAAATGGAACTGTGTCCTTTAAAAAATAATATAGACGTGCAGGATTTCACGGGAAAGAATGATTCAGACACAGTCTTCTACAACCCTGTTTGAATTTACATTTATTTAGGACAAATATAGAATCATAGAATACTAGGACTGGAAGGGACCTTGAAAGGTCATCGAGTCCAGTCCCCTGCCCTCATGACAGGACCAAATACTGTCTAGACCATCCCTGATAGACATTTATCTAATCTACTCTTAAATATCTCCAGAGATGGAGATTCCACAACCTCCCTGGCAATTTATTCCAGTGTTTGACTACTCTGACAGTTAGGAACTTTTTCCTAATGTCCAACCTAAACCTCCCTTGCTGCAGTTTAAGCCCATTGCTTTTTGTTCTATCCTCAGAGGCCAAGATGAACAAGTTTTCTCTATATAGCTACATCTAATCCCACTGACAGTACATTAAAAAATGAAGCCCATTTATTTGGTGTATAAAAGCCAACATATCTGGATTGTCAGCAGGTAAGATTAGCACCTGAGGGCTAAACCCTCTACCACACTAACTAAAAGACAACTGGCTCTAAGCTAGGGCTGTAAAGAAGACTTCCCTCTCACTTTCTGAGGCAATGTCTACACTGTGTTCTTTTTCCGTTTTTTGTTTTGTTTTTTGGAAGAGGCTTTTCCATCTACATGGGGTCAAATGTGGGAAAAACCTCCTCTTTTTGGAAGATCCCTTATTCCTCATAAAATGAGGAATACAGGGCTTCCGAAAGAATGCGCCTGCTTTTTCAGAAACTGTTCTGAAAAAGCGGACGCGTTCCCTGGATGCGACAGAATTTTTCTGGGATACTGGAGGTCTCTGTAGTGTAGACATAGCCTGAATGGTGACAGTGCCTCAGGGTTATAGGTGCTTGGAATGTAAGCCAGTGGTCTCCAGACCTGATATGTTTTATGAGAGGTCCATACTCTGTACCAGAGAAAACAATGAGTAATGATAGGCAACATTAAGTGTCTAACTGAAAACAGATGATGAGTTTTGATGGAATCATTGGGAAATCTAAAACATGAGTAAAAAAGGTGAATTTTGCATCTCAGAGGGTTTAGCCTCACACACAACCTATTGGCCAACTTTGTAGAATCAAGGAAAAATGGCGGAAGCTAAGAGAGTTTTGTTGAATCTTTCATGGATTCACTGCATGAAAAAAACATATAGTAATCAGAGATGATCTGTGCCAAATTAAGTTCTGGCATAAACAGGCTCAATTTAGCTGACACCACCAGAACTGTGACACCTGGCCTTTTCTTGGCCCTGTGATATCTGCTGAAGATAACTAAATACCCTAATAGTTTAAACAAATTAAATTATTAAGAAAGTGAATCTCTCAAGAGAAGACAATAAAAATCATGACTGCAGACTTGTGAAACAAATGGAGATAACTGGGACTTTTCAGAAGGAGCACATAACAGCACTATGACTAGCACTATTACAGAATCAAAATAAGGGGGGAAAATCCATACATTTAGGAAATGGGAGAAGGAGAGAGCATGGACCCAGTTTGTCATCCCTAAAACACTCTTAGAGTTGCTTTGTTTTTATGTAAAAGAGAATCCTTCATCTGAAAAATGCAATTGGACATCTATATCTTAACCAACTATGACATAATTTTGAATATTCTGCTATTGCTATTGACAACTTTTATCAACACATTTTAACTCATTGCTAGGGACACAATCAGAAAGTTAAGGCACAAAATGAGTTATACCTAGTAAGGGACACAGAAGGCAATAAAAAGAGGGTATTTAAGTATATTAGAAACAACACAGAGAAGAAAGTAAATGCAGGTCCCATACTTAGTGGACAAGGAGAGCTAAAAATTGCTGACAAGCTGTAGTGGTAGATTCTCCATCACTTGAAATATTGAAATCCAAATCAGGCTTTTTCTACAATACACTCTTGTTCAGCCACAAATTACTGTATTGGGCTTGATACAGTACTCACAGGGGGAATTCTACCATTAGAATCTATGAAACTAGCCTTAGTATCTATGAAACTAGGCAATTACAGAAGAAACCAGGAGCAACCATGGCCACTTTAATGCTGCAGTACCACACACAGTCCTTAATGTGTCCTCTTTTGGGCAAAGAGGGGACTGGAGGATCAACATAATGCTAGATCCCCTGACATTGACACTTTCCCTGTGCATGGTTCCACAAAACCAGCTCCTTCCCTTTGCACAAAACGCCAGCATGGATTCTGCTTCTGAGCATCCTTCTGCACATCCTTCTGCACTGGTTAGGCCTCAGTTGGAGTATTGTGTCCAGTTCTGGGCACCGCATTTCAAGAAAGATGTGGAGAAATTGGAGAGGGTCCAGAGAAGAGCAACAAGAATGATTAAAGGTCTAGAGAACATGACCTATGAAGGAAGGCTGAAAGAATTGGGTTTGTTTAGTTTAGAAAAGAGAAGACTGAGGGGGGACATGATAGCCTTTTTCAGGTATCTAAAAGGGTGTCATAAGAAGGAGGGAGAAAACTTGTTCATCTTGGACTCTGAGGATAGAACAAGAAACAATGGGCTTAAACTGCAGCAAGGGAGGTTTAGGTTGGACATTAGGAAAAAGTTCCTAACTGTCAGGGTAGTTAAACACTGGAAAAAATTGCCCAGGGAGGTTGTGGAATCCCCATCTCTGGAGATATTTAAGAGTAGGTTAGATAAATGTCTATCAGGGATGGTCTAGACAGTATTTGATCCTGCCATGAGGGCAGGGGACTGGACTCGATGACCTTTCGAGGTCCCTTCCAGTCCTAGTATTCTATGATTCTATGGTATATGCAGAAGGGAATAGAATATGCCCTTTCATTAGTATTTGATCAACCATTTCTGCCGTGTCTTACATTGCTCTTTCAATGGAGGGATTATCTCCATATAACCTTAGTTTTGGCAGAGTAGACTGGATATGTATCAGCTAAGAACTTGATTGAAACCATCTACTCATTTCTAAGAGGCCATTAACCTATCAGAGGGCCCTGGCTGATCTGCTGCCCTTAACTTCAGCAGATCTCTTCACTTTACTTGGCATTATATGTCTCAGGAAAAATGAAGAAAACATGAGGGGTTAGATATGTCTTTGAAATGTTAAAATTGTGCTACGGAGAATCCTTTTCATCATACGTTTGAAGAAAATGATGTTGTTTTTAAAATGTATTCAGATGGTGAAAATTCTGTTTTTGCCAAGTGTAGCTACTGCATTCAGTACCACAGAACCCAATACTGAAATTTTCACTTATTTTTTGCTATGGCTCACTTTTTCATTAAGTGGTGGTGTTCTTTGCTAAATGGACAGTCTGAATCCACATGTCCTTTATGTGTAAGTCAAGCAAAAAACATTTGGTACATGTTGAGCATACAAAAAACAACTTCTTGTTACCTTTAATGACATGTTGTAAAATCATTGAATGATTCAGTGAGGAAAGAATCAAGACAAAAGCTTGGAGATAATAAACTTTCCAGTGTGTGGAATTCACAGTATTTTAGTAGTACTCACTATGGCTGTGATAGTTAACAATTGTCTATAAGCGTATCACTCCATAAATCCTCTTTTATTGTTGTGTAACTTGGCCAAAATAACCAACCTGAATCGCTAAAATTTAGTAGAAAAAACCTTGGTGCAGAAATGATAATTTGAAACTCAGTTTGAATAACCATGACACGGTGGCTTTTTAGGTATCCAAACAGGGAACTGGTTTGTAGATTTACAAATATTTGGGTTTCTTTAGTTCCAAAATAGCTTTCATACAATATAAATGGTTGTCACTTTTGTAAGTGTGCCATGGGCGGTTGGGAGGGATTCTGAAATTCTGGTTTTCAACAGCAGCTGCATTCACAATGATTTTTCCTAGGGATTTTTAGGATGCAGAACTTATGCACACTCAAGTAATTCATTACTTTTTATAAACATGCAACTTCTCACTGAGGTAATATATTGATATGGCAGGACCTCTACAGTCCATCTTGTCAATGATCAAGACACTAATGAGATAGACTGTAACAGTTCAGGTGGATATAAATACTGACACAATTGAAATCAAAATAAATTCTACATCTGTGCCTACTAAAATTATGTTCTGCTAAATCCAATTTCAAAAAAAAAAATTAGTGTTTATTTGAAATTAAAAACCAAGTGTTCAGATTACTTGGAAAAAATGCAGTTAAAAATGTTGCCTAGTCACAAATACATATTTTGTGTATATTTACCAAAAGTGAAATTTATCTCTCATACAGGGGTCAACACAAGGCCTTTGCACTATTTAAATCACACTTCCATCTTACTTTGAGGTTTAAGTAGGATGTAACCATTGCATAAGCAGAGTGCTGGCCCTTTGACCAGGGGTGAATTTTTACACAGTGTTTACTATTTAGTTACATTCAGATGGCTAAATGCCATCTGGTACGTCTACACTGTGGGCTAAAATTGAGTTAAGCTATGCAACTTCAGCTATGTAAATTGTGTAGCTGAAGTCAAAATAGCTTAATTTAGCTTTTGGTGCTGTACACAGCAGGAAGTCAAAGGAAGAACACTCTTCCTTCAACTTCCCTTACTCCTTCTGAAATTATTTCAAAATAATGGGCTTGCTGTGTAGACATGCACTCTGTTATTTCTAAATAAACATGAAGTGTAGAGAGAGCCATCATTTGACTCACTTTACTGAAAACTATTGTATTTGATCACAAGCACAACAAAACAGAGGACTGTCCCATATTCAAGTAAAACATTGAACTCTCGGTAAAAAATTGAAATCCTTCATATGAAAAACAAAATCCTGGTAACTGAAACAACAAAGATGCCTCTTGAAAGACATCCACAGCATGTGCCATTGGAAAAGAATCACAGAAATAATTTAAATTCTTCTACCACTGAACAAGGAAATCTATTAGAATAAAGAAAACAATAACTTTCTTTAGAGCTACCCTGTTTCTCTCTGCTTCACATTTAAGTCTCTGTCTAAAAGGGTGTGTCTACACAGCAAAGTTATTTCGGGAATAACAGCTGTTATTCCAAAATAACTATGCGAGCATCTACACAGCAATTCTGTTATTTCGAAATTATTTCAAAATAACGGATGGCTTATTCCAGCTTCTGTAAACCTCAGTCTACGAAGAATAACGCCTATTCCGAAATAGCTATTTCGAAATAAGGTGTGTGTAGACACTCCACTGCTGCTATTTCGGAAATAGCCCCTCACCAGGGCCATTCTAACTTATTCCTCCTGGAGCTCCAAATTGAGATGGTACGTCTACATTAGGAAAGCCTTCCTCGGGCTCATTTTGAGGCTTCCCTGCAGTGTAGACGTACTATTTCAAAATAAGCAACTGTATTTTGGAATAACTATTCAGTGCAGTGTAGCCGTAGCCAAAATGTTACTAGGCTTCTTCCACTGAAAATTGACCAATTTATTCCTATACTTTGTTGCTTTTAACTAGTTACGGATCCATGAGAATCCATGGCATTACTTCTTCTTACAAATTTAAAGAAAGAGTACATGTAGCCTCCCAGTTTTCTATTCAATATTTTCTTACTTATGATGGTTAGCTTGTATCCATTCCTTTATTTTTAAATAAACATTTCACTCAGTGCTTTCACATGGACCGGTCCCATCTGCCTACAATTTGTCATTTGCACTGGTCCAGGCTAGACCTGACACCATCAAGAGTCAATATTTCCTTACCAGTCTTCAGAACTGTGCTGTTCTCACAGTCTGCTAATAATAATGTGTGTAAATAAAACTAGCAATGAATCCATGGTTTGTGTGGTAAAATGATCATTTAGTATTTAGCACGACTTTTGTTGAAGCATTTACACTGCTAAGTAATGCTGTGCATGCTTGGTGCTTCTGTATCCATTTCGGCTCTTTATAAGTAAGTATGGAAGCTATTCAAAGTTTCTCATTTGTTATGAGGTGTGTTATCTTTTTCTATGCTACACACATTTTTGACAATATCCACCATACTGAAAACTCTCTCCCACACACAGAATCTGCACAAGACCAGAGGTTCTCTGATTCCAATAACATAATATGGAGTAACGAGAAACAACAAAATGCTCCAAATTGCCTCCAATTGATAAAGGAATTACTTTCCTTTAGAGCTGGCACAGTGTAGATAGTTCCCCTTAATGACTATTTTGTCCCTGAAAAGTTCAAGGTTCTTAATTGTACAGTTTCATCTTGGAAGCAAGCTGTTGGACTATCTAATAATTAATGTTTGGATCACATCATACTTCTGTCTTCTGAGCAGGATGGATATGGCCCCTTAGTAGTTTGGAAGCCATTTCAGCAAAGATCACCACAAGTTTATTATGCTAAAGTTTAATCTTTGAGCTTCCAAAGAAACTCTGCTATTTGAGATAATCTTATTATTCTGAAAAAAAAAGAGGAAATGCTCGCCTATTTTAAGTACAAAATGGACTCTCATGCACGCTGTAGAAAGAATAGAGGCTTTCAGATAATTTTTTTCTCTTGCTATGCCATCATCTATTGTTGTTAATTATGAATGGCATGCACTAGAAAGAGAAAGCCAATAAAATGGTTTACAGGCAAATCTTAACTATCTTATTCCCTTTGGGTATTTTAGCATCTTGCTGTACCTTCCTAACCATTTTGCTTTTTAAGTGATCTCACCAGGGTACCAACAATGCAGATGCCCTCAATTTGTATTCAGTCAAGCCTATTAATTACATATCAAAGAGAACTTGATTGATGCATTATATCTTTAAGACACACACACATTTTGTTCTCAAAAGAGATTTGGCCATGCTTTCTTTGTTCTGAGTAAATGTAGAATAAAACGGAGTGGTTTGCAATGTAGATCCCCAATGGAGACACAAAACTAAAGATGGCAAGAGTGGGTAAGCAATACAAAATGCTTTGCAATCTCTGGAAGTCCATGAGGGACAAAAGAGGAACATATGCAAAATGTATGAATCAAATGCATTAGGTGACAGACTGCAACATATGTTTCATATCAGAGTAATAGATTTATTGTCAGACAAAATGGATTACAATAGTTGCATATCTAAAGTTTTGCAAGTTCAACAAGCCATTGATTTTAACAGTTAACAGTAGAAATAATATAACAGGATTCAAACAAGAACTAAGTGAGTTCATATAGGATAGGTTCATCAATAGCTATTAGCCAGGATGGGTAACAATGATGTCTCTGTTTGCCAAAGGCTGGTTGTGGCTGGCAAGGGATGGATCACTTGATGATTACTTGTCCTGGTCATTCCCTGTGGAGGCACCTGGCATTGGCCACTGTCAGAAGACAAGATTCTGGGCTAGATGGATCTTTGGTCTGATCCAGTATGGCCATTCTTATGAAATAGCGGGGTATTACCTTAGTGCTGCAAATTATCCCTCAGGTGGATGGGATATTATATATGACTTTAAACATTACTGGTAAAATATTGGAAAGAACTTCATAAAAAAAAAGCATGCAGTGTGGGTGAGGGAGCACACGCAGATGTCAGCAAGTCTTCCATGTGAAGTCCCATTGTTAATCAGGCTGTCACTTTCTGCAGTTGCTGCAGTCTGTGGATACGTATACACTACAAGCAGTACAGCAGCACCCCTGCAGCTATGTTGCTGAACCATAGACACATGCTATAACAATAGAAGGGGTTTTCCATCACTATAGTAAATTCAGCTTCTCAAGAGCTGATTGGTAGGTGAAGGGGAAACGTATTTCATTGAATTATCTGCATTTAAATCTGAGATTAAGCAGAGATTTTCATAGTCCCGAGCAATGTAGCTAGGTTGAGCTAACTTTTAGGTGTAGACAAGGCCTAGCAATAATCACAGAGCACAATTGTAACCAACTCTTTCATCTGAAGGCTTGTTTTTCATCAGCCCTTTGCAATACATTTGAGTGACGTTTGAGTGGTTTGGAAAGGTGACCCCCAAAATTACATGTTTCATATCACAAAGGGATCGTGGTGGCAAGATTCAGTCAGGGGAAAATATATCACATAATCTATTTGTAAATTCATTTTCAGAGCATCCTGGGACTTGATGGACTTCATGGGGTTGTTTCTGGACCTCAAGTTAAATTTTACAGTAAAAAAACAGTACACTATTAAAATCAGTAACTGCAAATGTCACTAAAACATCAGGTTTTCCTTTCATATAGATTATACCATCTCCTTGCCTATCTCTATTAATACTCCTCCAAATGGCTTCTGCTATCATGGACAATTTTGGGACTCCTGAACTCCAGTTTCTTCCTAACGACTCCTGTACCCCTGGATGTAGCAGAGAGGGAAGCTATCAGGAAGTTAGTGACAGTTCGCTGAATCTTTATCTAGCCTTGAGTACACATTAGGGTAGCTTCAAGCAACATCATGTAATCCGCACACCTTCTGGGTGAGGTATATTGCCCATCTAGTGGCACTGAGACCACTTACAGGGAAAATAATGAGTCTGCTCTACAGCCTTAACTAATAGGGAGCTGGCTTTTAGCTCAAGTAGTGGAGGCTCATGTTCTAGGCACCAGAAGTCCCAGGTTCAAATCTGCGCACAGATGACAGGGTCTGTCAGGCTACGTCTACACTGCCAGTTTTTTTTCGGCAGAAAATATGCTAACGAGGGACTCATTAGCATAAGTCGTGATCTCATTTGTGCAAAAAGAAGCAGTGTGGACTGGGTTTTTTGTGTGCAAAACCCCCCATTTTGTGCAAGATCCTTATGCCTGTCCTGGAGAAACAGAAACTCTCTCAAGTCTAACTCCAGTCCTGATGACCCCATTAAAATACAATAGAAGTGGTGAGAGAATCTGGATCCTACAATTACCTGTTAGATTCCCAATGGTGACTTCCTCACATTTAAGTATCTTGAAAATATTTTCTTAAAAGAACTCAATCTCTCTTTTTCTTCTAGTTTTAATAAGTATACAATTACATCAATTTTAAAAAAGTAATAGCAATAATAATAATAATACAGCTAGGAATATTTCTTGAGCTACTCCTATCAACTGCAAAGGTTGATGTTATATATAACATGATTTCCATAATGCTTGTGTCCCCTGGATGATCTGGCCCATTGTATTTACCTACAAATGGAAGTTGGCATTGCATGAAGGTAACTTTGTTAGATTAATCATAGTCTTGTTCCAGTTCGTGAAGCTGACAATCCCTCTACAGAGGTTCCAACATGCTATTCCATTCTTACTAATGCTGCTGCTGCTGGCTCTAGAGTAACGATTGATTGAACAGTATCTTAGTGTTGAATATCTGATATTTCTACCTCATGTGATGTCATTTTAATTTAGTTGAATTGTCTCTTCAAGTAACCAGGATGAGAAAATCTTTGAGAGGAGGTCAAGAAGTGCTAAGATGTATATTCATTATTCATTAATTACTTGTCAGGCTTCCTCAATTGACTAAACTGAGGCAGATTTTCTTTCTTTTTTCCCTTTTTTTCATTTAACACTTCCTGGAATATTCTTTTTGTAAAGAGAGACTTTTTTTTTTTTAAGAAATTTTGAACATGAAAGAGTCTAAAACATATTGTCCATGGAGAGACACTGGTGGCAGAACTTAAGTGTGAGAGATCTGGACATTCTGTATGTATTTCCCGAAACATTAAAAGAGTTAATATAGTAGTGATGTTTTCCTGGAGCTTCAGAGATGTTATTGGTATATTGAGAATTCAAGTCACTTTCAGGCTGTCATCAAGTCTTGGAAAGGATATTTAAATATTTATTTTATTTGCTAGAAGTATTATGAAATCCAAATTTTGTGGTAAGTTTGCTGTGTTAATAAACAGAGCTGAAGAATTGAACTAGCTGATTTAACAGTTGTTCGTAACAGAACCTCATATTCTCCCGTGCCACACCAGAGCATGGAGATGATTTTCTTTCACACACTAACAGCATGAAAAGTTTCTTTTGAACTATTTTCAATAATATCAAGGAAACAAGGCAAAATAATGGTGATTGACAGACATTTTTCTGTTTCTTGCGGCAGTTGCAGAAAACTGGTGTGTTTATTATATTCTTGTATGTTCCCTTACCCACAAATAAAACTTCTAGGCCCTTTACATCCCAAAGAATTTTTGCAGATGCTAATTCAAATATTCTGACATTCAAATCTGGCAAAGTAAGAACAATTCATGCTGATAATTCTAGTAGCATTTTTTCTGGGGTGAAGCTGTGTCCCCATCACAAGTCACACATAAGAATGGCCATACTGGGTCAGGCAAAGGTCTGTCTAGCCCAGTATCCTGTCTCCATCCCCTGTTACCCATTCCCAGCTTCTGGCAAACAATGGATAGGGTCACTATCCTTGCCCATCCAGACTAATAGCCATTGATTAACCTATCCTCCATGATCTCATCTAGTTCTTTTTTGAACCCTGTAATACTCTTGGCCTTCACAACATCCTCATTCAAGTAGCTCCACAGATTGACTGTTGTATGCTATTTCAACCTGCTACCTATTAATTTCATTTGGGGACCCCTCATTCCTGTGTTATGAGAAGGAAATGTAACCCTTCTGCCAGGTAGTGCCAGCAGCAGCCAGGGCTGGGATCAATATCTAGGTGTCTTGTGATGGGTCATGAGCAACCCGCATGCTAGCGCATGGGGAGGGGCCGGAGGAAGCCGCGGCCCCGGCGGAGGAGGTCCAGACGCTGTGGTCTTGCCGGGAGTGGGCAGCGGCGGCAAAGCCTTCCCCTGCACCTGCACAGCTGAGTGGCGGCTGGCCCCGCCCCCTGCGTGCGTCCACGGGAGGCGGACGCGAAGATTGACGGGCGGAAAGAGGCGGGGGAGCCCGCCACATCCCGAGAGGGGTGGGGCCCCGAGGGTACGTCACAACCGGTGGGCCATTTCAAAAGGGACCACCGGCAGCGAGGAAGGGGGCAGCCTCCAGGGCCGGCCGCAAGGAAGCCCTGGGCCGTGTTCAGGGCGGCGCCGCCCCTAAGAGTGGTCGGCGGCCAGACGCAGCCTCACAGAGGCCTAGGATCCCTGCAGACGCTTCCTGCCTGCGGATCCGGGATCAGACGCCGGGTGGAGATGTCCACAGAGCTGGACACCAGAACCACGGTATGCGGGGCACGGGAACACACGGAGGGGAGGAAGCAGCCCGGGGAGGGGTCCTTCTGGCGGCTGTGGGCAGACGTGTTTAGGGAAGGCATCCCACGTCTGTCGTGCAGGGGACGAGCGGACCCCTGCACTTAGGGCCCTGGGCTGGGACCCGGAGGAGAGGGTGGGCCCGGGTCCCCCTCTCCCCACACCTCCCCCACCTCTTTCTTGCCACCCCAGCCCCGCGAGAGAGAATCCTTCCATCGGGACGGAACATAAAGGCCCCTATCGAGGGGGATGGCTACTGGGTTTGCAGATCCCCTGGACTCGTTGGAGCAGGGTGATCGCACCCGACGGCACTGGCCTGGGCCCGGACCCGGCAACTGGCACCGCAGAGTTGGACGACGGGGTTCGCCGAACCCTCCTGCCGGCTGGCAGGAGGTGATCGCACCCCAGAACTCATCCGCAGGTCTCTTTTCATCCATCTCACACATAACCAGCTCGAGCCCCCACCCAGTAGCCTGGGAAATTCACACATCCCTGGGAGCCTCTGAAAAGCAATGCTTCCCTGCTCACAAGCTCAAAATCTGAGTGTAGAAAAGAAATTTTAATGAAAGAGGGAGAGAAGTTACATGGCATTAGCTCGGAAAAATACCACAGACATAGTTCCTAACCCCCCACGAGTAACCATCCCAGCTCAAATGGATTGAGCAATGTCCCTTGTCCCTCAGGCTCACTAGTCCAACAATGAAAAGGTTCCATTCACTTACCCAAACTTTCTCCGTACCCCACTTCAAACGCCCCACTTACAGCTCTGTCCAGTCCGTGCGGACCCTGACACATCACCCTGATGACTCCACTCATTGAGTCTAAGGGCATGCCACCTTTGTGCTGCTCCTGTGGTCTGCTGCTGTCATCTGCTGCCGCTCCTACCGGCCGCCTGCTGGTCGTTCCCGCCAGCTGCTCTGCTGGCCGCCTGCTGCTGCTCCTACCGGCCGCCCGCTGGTCATTCCCGCCAGATGCTCTGCTGGACGCCTGCCACTGCTCCTATTGGCTGCCCACTGGTCGTTCCCGCCAGCCGCTCTGCTGGCTGCCGGCCGCTCCCACCAGCAATCTTGCTGGCTGCAATGGGTCTGGCTCCTGTCCAAACCAGTGACTTCAGCTCTTAATGATTTCAACTCTTTAGCCCCACCTAGGCTGCCAAAAGATTCCAGCTTCCACTGGACTAGCAAAAAAGATTCCTGATGGAGTCTGCTTCAGGTCTATCCTTAAAACAAGGGGGAAAGAGGCAAGTTGAACCAGTCTTACAGCTCACACATGGCAGGCATGAAGCAGGCTGGCTCAAGCCCTCCCTCCCCCCCCCCCCCGCAACTCAGTTCACTCAATTCTGGAAGGGGAAGGCTTGTTCATCTGAGACCTCTTACAATGATGGTGTGTCTCCTGAAAGCACTGGTGTCATATTTTACAGTTCCCACGTTTAGGGGTAGCATGACTTGTGACCCTGCAACAGCCCAAATTAGATACAATACATCACATTCCATTCTAAAAAACCAATCCTCCATCAGTCCTGGCTGAATTGGATTTACATAACCACACCTCAGATTCCTTCCCCATCCTGGCATGAGCTGTATTTACTTATCAACAGTTAACAGTTAATTATCTTGCAGAGCTAAACAATTTGAGTGAGCATACCCACCCCCAGGGCAGCTCTCTCTTTTTAGCTGGCTGATAGCAAGCAGTAGCTCAGCTCCTGCTTACAGAAAAAATTCCACTTCCTCCACACCAGTTATGATTTTATGGACAGCTGTTCTATCCCTCTTAGTCATCTCTTTTTTTTTCAGGCTGAAAAGTCCAGGTCTTATTAATCTCTCTTGCTTAAAAGTCAATGGTGAGGAACCATATGGAAGGTCTTCTATGCAATCAATTTTGTTGCCCTTTTCTCTGTCTTTTCAAATTTCAATTTATCTTTTTTTTTGAGATGGGGCAACCACATCTGCATGCAGTATTCAAGATGTGGGGGTACCATGGTTTTATATAGATGCAATCTGACTGATACTTTTCTATTTTCTCTTTCTTAATGATTCCCAGCATTCTATTAGCTTTTTTGACTGCTACTGCACGTTGAGTGGATGTTTTCAAAGAACTATCTACAATGACTCCAGCATCTTTTTGCTCAGCAGTAACAGCTAATTGAGACACCATCATTTTGTATGTATAACTGGGATTATATTTTCAAATGTGCATTACTTTGCATTTATCAACATTGAATTTCATCTGCCATTTTGTTGTCCAGTCATCAAGTTTTGTGAAATCCCTTTGTAGTGTTTCACAGTTTGCTTTTGAGTTAACTATCTTAAGTAGTTTTGTATCATCTGGAAATTTTGCCATGTCTCAGTTTACCTTTTCCAGATAATTTATGAATATGTTGAACAGTACTGGTCCCAGTACAGACCCTTGGGAGACACTGCTTTTTACCTCTCACCATTCTGAAAACTGACCAATTTATTCCTACCCTTTGTTGCCTATCTTTCAACTAGTTACTGGTCCAGGAGAGGACCTTCCTTCTTATCCCATGACAACTTACTTTGCTTGGTGATGGGCCTTGTCAAAGACTTTCTGATAATCTAAGTACATTATATCCACTGGATCCTTCTTGTTAACATGTTTGTTAACCCTCTCAATAATTTTAGTAGATTGGTGATGCATGATTTCCTTTTAGAAAAAAACACGTTGATTCTTCCCCAACAAATTATGTTCATCTATGTGTTTCATAATTCTGTTCATATATCTGTTTGATCACTTGATAAATTGCCCCATTCTTTCACTCCATCTGAAGCATCTGGTACCTACCACTGTTGCAAGACAGTACACTGGGCTAAAAGGACCATTGGTCTGACCCAGTATGGTCATTTTTTTGTTCTTATTATTTAAGCATGCCATACCACAATTTTCATTGGAAACAATGACGCAATTTAGGACAATTCTACTTTGTTTCACTATGAACAGATCCAAGTTCTCAAGAAGCAGGTATACATTTTGTTCATCAGTAAGTATTGTAGTGCAGCTGTGTTAAACCTCCTAAAAAAATTCCAAAGCAATCAGCTGGCTTTATTGGACTTAGACTTAGAGAATATATTAAGGATACAGATTTTTTGTGTGTGTGAAGCAAAAGTGTGTTTACTATTTAACTGATTTGGAAAATACTTCAATCACATTTAAGAAGGTAACACATAACTGATTTAACAGAATGAATATTAAATAGGGGGAAATTGTTTTTGTTTTGTTTTTAATAAGGAATGTTTTCTTTGATAAACTCAGATTAGCAGCCTTCTCAAAGAGCCAGAACACTGGTGATGCTTTTGTTGCTTCATTGGCTACTTGCATTTTCTCTTATCCCATAAGTGCTTCCCAAAATGAAAACAACTGGAAGCACGTTTCCCCTCTGTTGCAGGGTAAGGGGGCATGTTATAAATGCATTATGTGGAACATTTACAGCATTTTCTTGAAACCTGAAATCACAAAATAATTTTCAAACATTGCAACTAACTTGGCATCAGTATTCTAGGTTATCTGAACAGAAGCTAACCATTAAAGTGGAAAAACTTAAACAACAAATAATTCTGCAACACCTTAGAGACTAACAAAAAATATAGATAAATGAGCTTTCATGAGTATAACAGGTGCTGCTGGACTATTCGTTATTTTTTAGTTTTTTTTCAGTTAGACTAAGGCTATGTCTATACTGCGGGAGTTTTCTGGTGTACTGGAGGTAGCCCGGAAAAACTTTGCCACGTCCAGGGAACGCGTCTGCTCTTCCACCTTTTTTTGCGGAAGAGCAAATGCGCTCTTTCAGAAGCCCTCACTCCACGAGGAAGAAGGGCTCTTCCGAAAGAGGAAGCTTTTTTCAAATTTGGCCCAGTGTAGATGGGCCAAATTCTGGAAAAGCCTCTGTGAAAAAACTATAGGAAAAAGATACGTAAATTGTGGAGCGCAATTTGTGTACCTTTTCCGCTAGATCAGTGTAGTCTAGACATAGCCTAAAACAGCTACCCCTCTAAGGGTATGTCTACACTGCAAAGTTAATTCGAAATAACAGCCGTTATTTCGAATTAACTTTAATAGCGTCTATACATACAAACCGCTATTTCAAAATTACATCGAAATAGCGGAGCGCTTCATTCAAATTTGGTAAACCTCATTCTACGAGGAGTAATGCCAAATTTGAAATAGCTATTTAGAATTAAGGGCTGTGTAGACACTTAATTCGAAATAGGGGGCCTCCAGCTCTTCCCAGGGAGCCTTGGTGGCCACTCTGGGCACAACCAGGAAAACTTGCTCTCCTCTCCCCCAGCCCCAGAGCCATTTAAAGGGGTAGACCCTGGCCATAGTGCCTGTGCCAGCTCCAAGCCTACCAGCCCAGAGCCAGCAGTGGCCACCAGGGCCGACCCAGTGGCCTCAAAACATGAGCCAGCAAGCCACTGGCAGCCAGCCCTCCACCGCTCCCCAGGAGCAGTCAAGTTGGTCCAGCGAGACCCCCAACCCTGAGCCCTGAGCTTCCCCTCCCCCTTCTTCCCCTTGCTTCCCCCTTCCAGCTCCCTCCTCCCAGGTTTCCCCTCCCTCTCCCACCTCTCTCTTCCCCTCTCCCACCTTCTTTTCCCAGTCTCCCCAGAGGTTCATCCCCCCCCTCAGTTTTGTTCAATAAACCCAGTTTCTATTTTTGAACATACATGTCTTTTGTTTGACATCAGGAAGGGGGTTAGGGAGGGGTAAGTGGAACGACGTGAGGGAGGAATGGGGCACAAGCCCCTGGTGGGGAGGACCAGGGTGGCTCTGAGGGCTCCTCGGGGTGGACGCTCTCCCGCAGGGCCTCCTGGATCCTGACAGCCCCCCGATGGACCCCCTGGATAGCAGCCTGCAGCAAATGCAGCCGGGCTGATGGCAACGACCCCACGAGACACACCGGTGTGCCCAGGGGCAGCTCTGACTCCATGTGGCCGAGTGCTGTGGTGTCCCAAGTGCGGGCACTCAGGGCACTCCAAGACAGGACTGCTTTGCTGTCCCTCATTGAGGTAGACAAGCAAGCGGGGAACCCTGAGAACTGTCTGTCCGGGGTGGGGGTAGGGTCCCCTTAAGCACGGAGCTCAGTTAGCCTGAGGCAGCAACCCCACACACTAAGTCCTAACCTGATGCCCTGCTGGCACTGGTTCCGGCCAGCCTTAACTTCAGTTCAGGATCCACTCAGTGTGGATGCGCTATTTCGAAATAGGTTTTCTGTGTAGATGCGTTAATTCGAATGAACTTAATTCAAATTAACTATTTCGAATTAAGTTAACTCTAATTAACGCTGTAGTGTAGAGGTACCCTAAGATATTTAAGTGGAGTTCATCTTATATCAGTTGATTCATGCATGTCCTTCTCCAACAAGAGAACACAAGCTTAATAGTATTCAGAAGCATGCTTTCCCCTTTCCCCTTTTTTTAGTTTGCCAGTTAATTTTTATTCATTAAAAGTACCAATTTTCCACATGCTATTCAGTGTGGCAAGCCTGCAAAAAAAAAAAAAAAAAAAAAAAAAAAAAGAGGAAAAGATGCAGAAGATTTAACTATTTGCCCCCTTTTCCCACCTCCTCTTTATATTTACTATAATTGTTAAGGAACAAAATACAGTTGTGAATTATAAATCTAATAGAATTGCAAGTGTGAATGATCACTTTTGGTTTAACCCACAACTATATTCTGAGTACATAGTGTGCTTTGGAACATTAGCTCTGAGTGCTTTTATGCAGTTCAGATGAATGGAACATTCTCTTCCGCTCCCACCCCCCTTCCCTCCAGATTCCTGTTTCACCTTTTAATAAATGTGGTTAATTTATTTCGTGTACTCTACAAAAACTAAGCTCTTAATAGTTGCTGCTACAGCAGTGATTTAAAGGGCCCAAAGCGACAGCCACTGCTGCTGCCACAGTAGCAGCGGGCCCTTTTGAATCGCAACTGCTCTCTTTGCCCTCCCCTGTCAGTGGGCCTCAAAGAATAGAGTTTGGCTTATACAGTGATTATGCAATTCTAATCCCGCCCCCCCCCAATATGCCAGTTGGGAGGAAATAGAAACAGTCAATATGAAATAATAGTTTTTTCTGCTCCTTAATTTTTAAAAAGTATCTTGCTGGTACACTTCTTAATTTAAAGTCTCCATTGGAGACCATAGAGGACTTTTAGTTACCCCAGATCCAATATGTGTGGTTGATGGTACAACTGTCATATCACAATAAATTCATCATTAGCAAGAACTGAAACAGAAATTTTCAAATGTCTAGTTATGTACATTTATAAATGCTGGAGTCAAATAGGCATATTCAAATGAAATCCTTCCATCATGGTTGAAATAGCGACCAATACTGCTCTTTTTCAGAAGTTGTCTAACAAGAGAGAGTGGAGTTTTTATAATAGTTTTAGGCAGGAAATTATTATTTGAAAACGTAATGATTCTCTAGTTGTAATTTAGTCATCTGTCTAATGTGAAAAGTCAACACGACGAGCTAAGTACAATTACACAATAAGACAGTGAAGGACATTAACAGGAAACAATGAACTATGTAGGGAATCATTAAATCTTGAATGTGAAGGTTAATACTAAATCAAAACATATTTAATTGAACCCAACCTACATATTTTGAATGTCCTCAAGGACTTCCATCCTATGTGCAAACCACACAGTAATATGTTTTTGTAAACTGTTTTGCATTTGAGAATTGTACCTTAGCCAACGTTTTTATTGTATGGAAAATATAATGTCTCATCTATGGAATTTCACTGAGTTGAGGCCTAGTGCTGTGCTGGAATTATAAGCTTTTCTTAAACTATGAGGCCAGGAGGGAAATGAACAAATATTGAAATACTGAGAGAGACAGAGGAGATTCTTTGTTCATGGTAACTGAAATAGAAGTGCAGTCCATAGTATTGCCAATCCCCTGTACTAGAAAATCATGATTTTAAAATCATGAGATTTTTAAGAGACTACATTGTGGTTTTTTTTCTTTTCCTTCTGGTTTTTGAGCCTTTGGGCGCATTTGGGTCATGTTCAAACTTTCTCTACAAGTAGGAGAGCTAGCTAGCTGAGATCCTCCCATAATCACATGGCTTCAGGGAGGCCCATGCCTAGAAGATTGCAGTACCTGGGACACGCCCTCCTTCATCCCAGGCCCTGCTCCTACACCTCCTCTTCCTGCTCCTGCTGTGCCCCACCCCACCCATACTCCACCCTTCCCCGAAGCTTCCTTCCATGAGTAACACAGCCAGGGAACTAGCAGGTGTCCCCAAAGCATGGGGTCCAGGGCTGTAACCCTGAGCCATTATATGGATGGGACGTCTCTGGCTGCAGGAGCTGGGCCTTTAAGAAACACATGAAATAGCATGAGATTCATGATACAGATAATTATGCTGTTTCAGGAAGGAGTGACCAGATGTCCTGATTTTATAAGAACAGTACCCATAGTCAGGGCTTTTGTTTTATTGGGATGCCTATTACCCCTGACCCTGTCCCCATTTTTCACACTTGCTATCTGGCCATGCTATACCAGGAGCAGTTTTACCCCAAGCCCATACTTCAAAAGGCCTGCTGGCTGACCAGTGGAATTATCTACTGAAGAGATCAAACTTCCCTTAACTCGCTGTGAAGCTCTCATAAGTCCTCAGCAATTGATACCATCTGTCTTTTACATACAGTAAAAACTGACTAAAAACGGGGGTCTTCACAGGAGGCAGAATTAAAGTATCTCGTGGTCTCTTGCATCAAGTTTCTCAATATGTTTTTGTCATATACAAAAGTACTACATTCCTGCTGGTGAGAAATACATCTCAGAAGAAATACATTTCTGCTGGTTAGATTTTTATATTCTGAATTTATAAAGTTATGTTGTATATAATTTAGGAATCTTTTTAATTATGTTCATTTGTCTTCAGTTGTTACTCAGCAGATTTCTGAAAGTTAAAATGTCTTGTAGTGTCAAACACAGTGGGTGTTTTTTAAGGATCCCCCCCCCCTTATTCTCCTAATCATGGTGGTCTGTAGCACCCATTATCACTGTTCAGTAATACCCATTGTCATGGCTCCTCTACTTTTTTAAACTTCACCCTATGCAAAGAAGTTCACTGTTGTCTCTTGATTGGCATTGTAAATACTTTTGGTCCAGTTTAACGTAAGCCACTAAATAGTCATTCGATGTAACTATTTTGAACTGGATGATCTAGATATGTAGAGGTATAGCTAATGTTGTCTAATTCCCTGAGTTATTCACCGTTGTCTTATCCCATTAGGGGCCCATTGTGTGTGCTCTTGACAAATAAAATGAACAATAGAGGTCATCTCCATTATATTACACTCTGATAAAAGAAAATGCAGTCATATTCCCCTGCATCAGGCCATATAGTGTTGTTCTGTTTCTCTGAAATGTCATCATCTAGCTAACAGGAGATATGGTACGTCTCAATTACAGGTCATCAAAATTCCTGATTAAGCAATGTCAACGAGTTAATAGGAACAATAACAGATTTTTTTTTAAAACAAACTACAAAGACATACTTTTAGTAATCCCCTTCTCCCCAATGCTTAGATGTGGGTTTTAGGAAACCACGGAGTGTTACAATTTTCTAGTCCAGTGCATGGCAGGAAATGGGACCTGTCAGTATAATGCATCAGAAATAAGCCAGGAACATTCAAAATGTCAGTGTGCAGTTTACTGAGAATTGTAAATTGGAAATAGATGGAAATTGAAATTTGGAAATAGATGATTTCTTATTTGTGTTGTCTTTTTAAAATGGGTGGTATTTTGATGTCTGTTTGGATGAGTGAACCACTACAGCTTCAAAGGTTGGCACAAGCTTACACAGGTTTGGATAGTGTCCTAAAATTATATCTATATGTGACGGCCATATTCAGGGTTGCTTGGTACAGGAGTGCAGCCTAGTGGTTAGGAGTTAGGCTGTTGACATGCAGGGGCTTATTAGCAGGGAAGCTGGGGCTCTCCCACTCCACCAGGCTCTGACCCAGAGTCTTTTGAGGGCTGTCTGTAATTTGACATCTGGGGAATTTATGGCAGCCCCTACTACCTCCCTGAAATTGTACAAGGCTGGTGTAAGGCAGCATGAGGGCATTTTCCTTCTTCTGGGCCAGCTCAGTCCAATGCTTTCCTCTGTTGGAGTAGTAGGGTTGCCAGCTCTGACTAAAACTATTCAAGGAGATTTTTTCCTTAACATGACATAATGTCATTTTGTTAAAATATCCTGTTAAAATCTCCAGGATTGCTGTCAGTAGTGACCAGGAGATTGATGCTGATTCCAGGAGACTCCAGGCCAGTCCTGGAGGGATGGCAACCCCTTGGGGTAGTCTGAACAAAAATAAATGAGATCAGTACAATCCAGAAGGCAATGCTTCCTTCTCAGGATGCCTCTGGAGCAGGCCCAGGCCTCCCTGAGGAAGAGGGCTTTGGGCAGTTGTTTCGAGAGAGAGTCTGTGTTTCCTCAGCTCATCTCCCTGAAGCTGCTGGTAGCAGATCTGCTGTCCTCCCTTCTCCTCCTTTTTTAGTGGGTGCATGACAGAATCCTGTGGGGCTGGCTAAGCTGAAGGCTCCTCCTTAACCCCTTGTTGCTCAGTGTGGGGTTTGTACATAACCACACTATAATATCAGCAATACTTGGTTCAGCACAGCTGTGTTAGTCATCTCACAAAAAGATTTCCCTCGTTAAATCTTGGACTCTGGTTCCTGGCTTCAGCTTCTCTCTCATTTCTGAGGTCACAAGTGATCTTCCAGTTGACATTTCACATTCCATGAAATGTCAGTAACTGGTGGAGCATTTGAAGAGAAATATTTACATCCATCTTAAAGTGTATGAAGCACTGCCATTTAATGTCAGACAAAATCTGATAAAACAGAGAACAGGAAAGAACCCTTTCCCTTTCCCAAACAAACAAAATAAATAAATAAATAAATAAATAAAAGAGAGATTGAGAGAGAGCCCTATTTCTATTTAAATGGCAGCAGAGAAGGCTGATAGAATGTCACTATGAAATATGTCATTAAGAAACATCTTTCCCCATCTCTGCAGATAGTGAGGTGTAGAAGTTCAGGTAAGGAACATTGTGTTTGTTAGATACCACATTCCATTTCCTCTGAGGCTACGTCTAAACTGCAGGCTTCTTTCAGAAGAAGCTTTTCCGGACGAGATCTTCTGAAAAAACTTCTTCTGAAAGAGAGTGTCCACACACGAAAGCGCATCGAAAAAGCGATTTGCTTTTTCGAAAGATAGCGTCCACACTGAATGGACGCTAACTCGCATGTAAGCTGTGATTACTATAGGCAGAATGGCCACCAGGGCACCTGTGCTTTTCCCTCTTTCCTCTTCTTGCGAAAGAACTCTCTCTTCCCTGTCCACACACGCCTTTTTCCAAAAGAGCTCTTTCAGAAAAAGGTTTCTTCCTCACAGAAAGAGGTTTACCAGTGTCGGAAAACCCCCTCAATTCTTTCAATTTTTTTTTGAAAGAACGCGACTGCAGTGTGGATGTAATTGAAGTTTTTTTTGGAAAAACGGCTGTTTTTCCGAAAAAACCCTCTGTAGTGTAGACATACCCTGAGTGTAGGCTGTGCTGTACTACATCATGGTGACTTCCATAAAATCAGAACATAAAACAGAGACAATAAGCTAGTATCCACTATGTAACATGATTTTATTTTTCTGTTTTAAATACAGAATTTTATTAAATACAGATTTTATTTTTTTCTGTTTTATTAAGCACAATTGTGCACAGAGTTTCATGTATTTTCCTGGAATGGATTATATTTGGTTAGTTATTATCTGTATTAGGATGATAGAAGGGTATATAAGGACTGGACACTGTTTTGCTGTAGATACTGTGTGCAGTAAAATAAGGTCCCTGCCTTGATCTTTAAAAAATACGTAGGTGTTTAAAGATGCAGACTGGGGCCCAGTGGGGATCTCAAAAGTGTATAAGAACTTACTCTTCATAATTTCACTGGAAGTTCAGAGCCTAGTGCTTCTGAAAATCCCACAAAAGGTAAATCAACATAGCAAAGCAGGCCTGTGTCAGCTGACTCGGGCTCAGAGGGTTCAGATTGTGGGGCTGTTTTGTTGCTGTGTAAACTTTTGGGCTTGAGCTGCAGTCCAGGCACTAAGACCCTGCAAACCAAAGTTAGCTGACACAGACCAGTCACAGGGTTTTCTTTTCTGTGTAGACATAGGTGCCAGTCTGCATTTTGAGGTACTAAAACACCTTTAAAAATCTGATACTGTTGTGAAGGAGACTATGTAAAAATCAATACAAACATATTAGAGAGAACGCAATAATTAACTGGAGTGTACATTTTCTGGGACTAGATACTACACTCCAGAATCCAGCCAGCAGGGCTGACAACTTCTGAGAGCCCCTGAGCAATGTGAGGAGGGGGAAGACTCTCTGCTCCCAGAAAGAGTGGGGCCAATGGTGGAAAGGACTGGGTAGCCAGCTCAGTGTTACCTGAGGGTAGCGACCTCAGCCCTTAATGCTGCCCAGAGCGAGCGGCCTGGCACTCCAGTACGGCACTCTGGCAGTGATTTAAAAGCGCCAGGTGCTCCAGCCACTGGTACTGCTACTGCAGCAGCAATGGCATCCGGAGCCTCAGGCCTCTTTGAATCTCCAGACCCCAGGGCAACTGCCCCTGTGCCCGTCCCCCCCCCCCCCCAGCATGTAAATTAGTCCTCACATTTAAAATACTATTTATTTAAATATTCCCTTTAAACTTTCTTTTTTTAAATTGAGGGATAAAGTATTAAAGTATTGCTAAAACCTGGAAGCCACAGACTTCTTTGATTAGACCACAGAGCACAGAATAGAAGTTTTCTTTTGATCCATTGTTTCATTTTCTTCTTTCTCTAATTACATTTGCTGTTGTAGTCATCTCTTTTCTTGATTATTTTTATTATCATAGCCACCATTCCTTATCTTGCATTGAGATTTCTCTTGGACATAAATCCACAGGCACATCTTTAAAAAATAAGTAACCCTTATGATCTGACCATAAAACAAAATGAGTCAACTCATCAGTCCATCTTCAGGATATACAAACTATTGTCCACTGTCTATATGACTGCCTATAATTAACATTATTTCTCATTGGTAGATGGCTTCCCATATCTTGTTTCTTTCTTCTATAAGACTTCTATACTTGTTTGGAGATGAAAAGAAACCACTGATTAGGATTCTTTTCAATTTACCTTTGCTTTTCGTTTTAAATTAGTGTCTTTTGAAATGAACCCCCCCACACACAAATTCTGGACATTAATTGCCTATGAACATGATTTTTTTCTTATTTTCCTTTCATATTTACTTATACTAGTAATAACAAGGTTTTCCTCCCTTGTGGAAGTACATCAGGCCATAGGATACTTCAATAACAACCTCATATTGCAAACAGTTTGTGTTCAAGGACTTTCACTCGCACACATCATCTGACAGGATTAGGCCTCAAAATATAGCTTTCATTATCACTCTGGTGGCATTGGTATTAGTACTATTATTTCATAATCATATTTCTAAGGCAAGCATCAGCACTGTGTCCAGTGATCACATGTTCTGCAATTATTGTGGATCAGTGACCTAAAACAAATAAATGAAGAACTTTGGATACACAACGTTCCGTTTTGATCTTACAAAACAGGGCATGGTTCAAATCTGGGCTGCATTGTATTCATTCCATCTGTGTTCAGTGGATTTGGATAAAAGGTCCAAATTTTGTTCCATTTCTAGATTTTGTAAAATCATAATGAGTTGAAACAAATGTCCATTTTTTCCAAATGACCAATGTAAAAGCAGTGTTGAATACTTCAGTTTTCATACAACTGTATGTTGTAGCCAAAGAAGTTTGGTAAATGTTTTTCATTCCAACTGCTTCTAACCAGATGTAGATTAGCCAGAAATACTATGAGAGCTAATGCTCTCAAGCTGCGAATGAGGAAGTTATAAAAATTGTATGAGTATGCTTAAATTTCTTTGAAACATATGACAACCTCACGCATTCAAAAAACCAAAACCAAACCAAACCAAACAAAAAAAAAAAAAACCCCAACACTTCATTATGGCCCTAATCCAAAGTCCATTGAAGTTAAGGGGAATCTTTCCACTGATATCACTAAAGGCCCTAAGAAGAAGGTGCAACAAAAATCATCTTAAATTAATATATATTGAGGGAGACTTGTTGCAGATGAATTAGAATCGGTAGGTCCAGGAAAATAATTTTTTACTAGATTTGAAAGCTTTGAAGGCTCACATTAATATTATGGAACAGATACTCCACTGGTATATCCTCCACTGAATTCTATGGAGCTATTCCAGTTTACACCAGCTGAAGATCTGGGTAATTAATTTCAGAGTTTTTAGCCAAACTGAATCCAAAATCTGAATCTTGAGATTTTCCTCCTCATACCTCATTACATTGTTCTGATCTTTTTTTTTTTTTAACTATTAGTTGAAATGAAACACAGAGTTCAGGAAAACAGACTGAATTGAACTTCTGATTTTATAAATGACTAAAGCTAATGGAAATAATTTGGAGGAAAATGGGAATGGAAAACATTTTCAGAAGAGAGTCTAGAGATCACATTTTCTTCAATTAAAATTTTATTTTATACAAAGGAGTTTGCTAACAAAACTCAGGCAGCAGCCTTCCTTTCTGTATATTTTGAAAAAAAAGATCAAGTTCTCCCTTCTGATTAAATTAACCAAGACAAAATTCTGCCCTCAGAATCATCCTGTAATGCACTCTCTCTTATGTGTTGATTCTCTCATGAATATCATAGATCTACAGGCTCTATAGATATGTAGTAGCATACTGCAGTAAAGTATTACAATGTTCATTAGAATGCAACATTTTGCTTGCAACGTGCAGGGTTGTTATAGATTCGTGGATTCAGTGCTTGTAGGAAGTACATTCTAGGGAGTGAATTGCAGGATGGTTCTAAGAGCAGAATTTTGTCTTGGTAAACTTAATCAGAAGGGAGAATCCACAAAATCTAAATCCACTACTGAATCCATCTAATCTGAAATGCAATATACATTCCTTTTACAATTCCCACTTTACAAATAGCTAATAAACAAATTAAAGCAGATCATAACTCTTTACAGGCAAATAGTTTAATTTGTTCTAGAAAGAATTATAGTTCCACAAATATTTGGTTCATTTGTAGAAAGTTTGGAAGCAAACATACAATAAATTGAGGCTTAACATTATAAATCTGAATGAAATGCACATTTTTTTCAATTGTCGTTGTTACTGTTGTTCAAATTTTAAGGAGCAAGCTAAATGAATGCTGCCAATGGTTATTATGACTTCTGCAAGGATTTAAGAGAGACAGAAATTGTATAGTTAGAGGAGTCAGAACCTCTGTTGATGTCACCAACTTGGATAATCTTTGGCAGAAAGCCATTCTTGTCAAATAACTACCAGATTTACAGCTAATTCAGTTTAGGGTCTTGAATAAAATCTGCCATACAAAATCAAGGGTCTTTCCATGCGTAAGTGATGAATTGCTTGAAAGATTTTCAGATTAAAATACATTATCTGAAAATTCATTTAAATACCTGGTTTAGGGAAGTCTTATAGTGAGAGATCTTTCAGCTCAAATTGTACATGTCTGTTCCTAACCAAATTAAAAAAGGGATTTCCTTACCCTGCCTTCATTTTATTTTCATTCTTAAGGAAAATCATATAATCGGTATATCTCTGAGTTTTTATACATTTTTATATTTATTATTTCTCTTATTGGCTAAATGTTAACTATAAAATATTATATGGATGACCTTCAGTTAATTAACAGACTTTTAATGTTGGATATGATACAGATTATCTACTATATATTTGAGAGTGTCTGTGCATCTCTCTGTGTGTCTGTTTGTTCAAGAACTCCTCCTAAATGGTAAGAGCTAGGACCACCAAATTCGATGTGCGGCTTCCTCTTATCATAACTTAAAGCAAGGTAAGGATTTGGTTGTACCTGGAATGGAATTGTTCTCATAAAACCATACAGAATCAGCAGGCAGATGAAAGTGGATGGCTGGAATCTAATTCTATAATACACATGGCTATTTGTAGTTGCAACACCTCTGCAAACAATTGTCTTCATAAAGAGCCAGTTTAGTTTTGCAAGCAGGGCTGGTCCTAACCAATTGGCAGCCCTGGGCGACCACCTGGCTTGTCCGTAGGGTTGCCAGATGGTTTAAAAAAAAATACCGGACCAAAAAAAAAAAAGGGTTGGGGAGTAACCAGGGAAACCTGGGGGGAGGATTCGGGAGTTTGGGCCAAAATGCGGTCGCAGCCCACCCCTAAGACCGGCTCTGCTTGCAAGCATGGAGTTCTTTCATGCTCTTATCCAACATATGGTACATGAAACAAATTTCCATTGTCAAAGTCATGTCTCTCCCTCTCTGCTGTCACACTATTTCTTCCAGGTGACAGGGCCTTTCTCTCTCATTTTCCAATTTCTTTTTTTTATTCCAGCTCCTAAGCTTTCTACAGGCTGGTCTACACTCCCCTGAGCAACATAATTTACATTGACCTAAGTGCTGTTCGCTCTGGCACTATTTCGGTGGGGCATGCTCTCCCACTGACATAACTCCAGCCTCTCGCAGAGCTGGAGTAATTATGTCAATGGGAAAGCTCTGTCCTGTTGACACAAGGCATCTTCCCCAGCTGAGCTACAATGCAGCAGCACCAATGTAGAGAGAGCACTGTGGTGTAGACTTGCCCCCGTCTCAGCTGTTGAACTAGTTCAATTTAGCCTTCAGGACATCTCTTTCCCCATTTTTCCACCTCTCTTTCCCAGAGTCCCCTCTCTTTTTTATATTTGTTTCTTTCTCTGTTGAAGTCTCTCTCTTTTTTCATGTTGTTGTCTTTATTGGTTGAATTCCCTAGGCCTCCTGCTCTCCAACAAAAGACCTCAACCTCCACTGATGCGATCTGTGTGAGTTGCTGACTCTTGTAAAATATGTATAATTTAGTATAGGGCTAACTATAGAGATGAGATTGTGCATTAGTGGTATGCATGTGACTACGCTAATGGCTATGGTCTGAGCATCTCCAGTGTGAGCTGGATGTTTCCAGAAGCCTGAGCACAGTCAGGTTAGGCAGTGTGCTAAATAAAAGAGCTGAAACTTCTTTCCCTCCAACCAGTCTCTTGATTGTTTAATCAACATTATTAACTGTTCATGTCACTCAAATATATGGGACATAATTTTCAGGCTCTTACTCTTCACATGTGCATATGCAGAATTGTACAATCACATATATGTGATTACTCTCTGGAGGTATAAATATTTGCATGCACACTCAAACTGCTGTTTAGTATCTGTGCTAGAATTTTAATTATAAAATGTAGTACAAGGATGTTATGAATACTGGTACACAGGACATACACATTTGCAGCTGTTAGAACTTTAAACTTTGCCTCTGTCTAAGTTCAGGTATGTGAGAGGGAAAATGTTTGTGCACAAACACAATTGATGGCCAAAAGACATCTGGCTGCAAATTTTGTCCTTAATATTTCTGCATTAACACAATTTCTGTTACATACACACACTTAACTGATGGCCAAATTTGGGCATGTAAAGACATAAACCAACTGCAAAATATTTGAAAAGGTCTTCTAATTGTATGCTGGCTAGAAATGGTAACATGTATTTTGTATTACTAAGCAGCCTGTCTTTTTTCATCTCTTGATGTCCTTTGGAATTGGATAAACTAGTACATTATGTTGACTTATGGGAGCCCACTTAAAACAGTGAACAAAAATCAATCTCATGTCAAAACAAGTCAAGACACTACTCATCTCTAATAGATTTACCTAGTATGGACTATTTTGTGAACACTGGTTGCTTCATGTATATATTCTCTTAATTCTACTTAGTAACAAGCAACAGTGTTTACAGTTTTGGTGTACAGAGGAACCTACTTAAAGTGAAATAACTTTTTTCCATGCACGATATTTACTGTGAGCAGAAACTTGCTTTCACGGTGCATTTCAATATTGCAAATCTAGTAACTATTTGGATCTTTAACTTTACTTCATTATAAATTGCAATGGGGCCGCACCATAACCTTGAATACCCCCCAAACTTTGGGTAGCAAAATGGAGGGAAAAAGCAGAATCCAGATTTTGATACAAAGTCTGTGGTTTTGGCCCAGCTTTACTAGGTAAAGAATCTGATATATCTGAGTTCATAATAAGCAGCTTCTGCTGCATTTTTACAGCTCAAGGAACCATAGATGGTAGGTCTCATGTGCTTTTTATATGACTGAAAAATGTCACCAGCAGTCTCCCCTTTCTTATACCATTATAACTCCACTAACTTCAGTGGCATTACTGCAGAAAATTGGAATCAAGCCCAGTATATATAAAGCAGGTAACACTAGATTGCAGAGCACCCTTTTGTACCAGTCCCACATAGGCCTGCATGGAAACCAGCACGTATGGGGATTAGTCATCTCTCATGTCTCCTCAACCAGTAGTTCTGATTCTTCACAGGGGGCTTAAGTGGGAAGGAATGCTTAATCTGGCTGTCTTCATGTGGGCTGAATTTTAACCTTAGTTCTTTGTTTCCTGGATAAGGAGATCTGTGGTAGCAAAGCATGACTCTATAGTGACCCTATCTAATCAAGATGGGAGTATTATTGTGGGTCAATGGGTGAGCTGCATGATTAGACTGTAAGCTCCTTGGGCAAGGGACCCATGTGTTTGATTTTTTTGGGGGGGAAGGGGGCTATAAAGAGCTGTGCAAATGTCTAGTGCTGTACAAAAGTTAAAAAATAATTCATTCCTCCTTGGTGATAAAGTTTGAGTAGCCCATTGTGGGGCTTTTGAGCAAATAAGGAGCTATTGGAGAAAAGGCAAGACCTGAACACCCACCCACCCAAAAGCTGGACATAAAAGACGGAGACTATATAATTTAGTTTTAGTTGTTAACAGTTTGTTATTAAAAGTGCTACCTTTTACTCTAAGTGACATTCACTTAACCAAATATTCATACATCTGATACATTGTAATTCTTTACTTATTTCTTGTGCATTTTTTTTAACAGTACAGTACCTGATTTCATAAACACATTCTGTCCTTGGAGGTCTATCACCTGATGCCATTAATTAAACTTCTGTGAAAATTTCTCTCTCCTGCAAGTTGACTGGAGAAGAAAAAGCTCCAACTCCAACAGAATGACTGGTGCTTTGTTAGAGAAGAACTGTTGTATGATGTAATCTGTTTCCTTCAGTTTCTGCTCTAACCCACTCTGTGCCTGGTCCCATTTGTTAAGATTTCGAGAGGATTTGAGGGAATGAGATCAAAAGTAGGAAGGAGTCACATCATGTGTAGCAGTCTGAGGAACTTGGCAAGGAGCTTGTACCTAATTGAGATGCTTTGCTTGCTGAAGTGCCCTGGCCTTTTGCCCAATCATCGGGCTCCTTGGAGCAATCAATAAGGTCATTAGTGCGCAGGTTTAATACCAAGTGACCTTGGACTGCCTCTTTTCCTGGGTGTAAAAAAATCACCTGGGCACAGTAGCATGGGAAAGTGACACTTTAATCCTGCTGTTTTTCATTCCTTTGCCTTTGGTCTGTGTCATGCACTTTCACAGACGACTGAGTGACCTGTAAATGGAGATTAAATAATTTCTTTAACAAATTTATTGGCCGGTTGGGCTTACTGTTTGCCACATTGTAAGTAAGGGTGTTGCTGACATCAGAAATACTGAAGTCTGACTTCAACTAATTTTTTCACTGGGACTGAGAGTTGGTCCTGTAAAAAAGGAGTCAAACGTAAAATTCATAGACTTGTGAGTACCTTGAAATAAATCTCACCTGTCCATGATTTTTTATCACATCCTCTTTGATTTCCCCCTATTTCTGCCAGTATACTCTGCCAATATACTCCTCCATACATCTCAAAGCACTACACAAAGCACAGACTAAGTACAGACTCACAGAGCTTACTAGTATAGACAAAATATAGAGTAACTTTGTGCAATTATTAACATTTCATCCAGTATTGATAGAAAGTGGCATCATTTCAGAAAAAAAGCTGGAGAACAGGCAGCAAGGTTCTGTCAGTGTCTCCACTTCTGCCTCCCCACTGAGGCCATAGCTGCTCTTGGGAGTCAGTGGATTGGTTCCATCCTGGAGGGGGACAGACAGGTGGCATGTCTGTCCTATCTTAGATGGAGAGAGGGCGGGGGCCGAGGGGGTTGTGGATACAGGCCTGGAGGTGGTGATGGGGGGAGGGGAACAGCCATAACTTCCATTTTCTAAATAGGCCCCCCAGTAGAGCTCTTTATCTGCCTGACAGATGGGTGTCTGGGCCAAATTTGAGTGGTGTTATGCGGTGTGCCAAATGTATTTGTGAGACACGGCAACCAGATCTGCAGGGTTCCGGCATCACTCAAATTTGGTCCAGCCACCCCCCATGATCATGGGATGGCCAGACCAAATTTCACTGAGTGGTGTTGCAACCTGATGTGACCAAGCCACTTTTGCAGTCATTCAGGTGCCCAGTAGCTGTGCGAGGGGTGAGTCTCACCAGTGGCCAACCTGGGGCAGCCCTGGCTCAGGCTGCTGCTGCTGCTTTTTGTCTGGCAGGTGAGACCTGACTTGGCCAGTACCACAGTGGCCCTGGGGGAGACACCGCAGCACTGGCTAGAGAGCACATATGAAAAGTTTTGGAGACAAACTAAAATGTGTGAGTGGGGGACTGTCCCCCATTCAACAGCAAATTACATCCCCAGGAATTAGAAATAGCTAAGACAGGTAGTGAAACTTTTTTAACTTTACCAAAATGGCAAGGAATTTAATTTTCTTCCTTCTCTCTGTTTTTCTTATGCTTTGTCACTGCTGACAACATCATGAGGTATCTTTTGTCTGTACCAAAGTATTAGTCCCCATGGCTTGTTCCCATGACTTACAGATGGGGTATCTTTTCAGTAATTCCTGTGATGCTCCCCAGGGGTACCCAGAGCTGTGAGGCCCTGACCTTCCTGTGTAGCAATCTTGTCTCTTCTCTGTGGCTCAGTTCCCTGAAACCACCGGTCTCTGGCAGCCCAAGCGTTGCCTTCCAGGCCTCTGCAGCCTTTGTTCCTCTGTACAGATTACAGAATGGCACCTAACATACCACAAATCTTCTCCAAGCATTCCCTATAGTGTCTGGCCTCCTATCCATTCAATAGTTACAGAAATGCCAGGCCTGCAGTTCCTGGAGGAACTCTGAACAAGAGCTTGTAAGATTCAGCTCTCTTTGCGTAATACCATAGCTCTGAGATCTGTTTATAGTGAAAACAAGAGTATGTTTACTATTAAAGTCTTGACATTTAAGAGATAGTGAGGATATTGGAAACAATAACTACATATAAAACAAACTCATAACATGCTTCATGGAGACGAAACTCAAACAAATTAACTCTTGTCTAAAAAAGTTTATCTCACCCAAAGTTCTCTTTTGTATTTTCAATCAAGGTTGGCTGAGATCTCATTTTCATGAATGCTGTCTGTTTACTTTCTTGCCAGGTGTCTTCTTTGCCTTCATCTTCACTCATAGGATAAACATTCATGATTTGTTTCTTTTCCAATGTGCATCCTTCCTGCTGATTTCACAACTCTTTCTCAACAGCTGATTTGGTATATAAATGGACAGCCATTATTAGCTTATAGTTCTTCATTTCCATCCTGAGAGGTAAAGAAATATCTCTTTTCTGACAGAAAACCTGTTTTCTACCTCTGCTGCTGACTAATACTTCGATACTGACTGTAAGAACATATTTTCAGTATGTATGCATAACTTTTCACATAGTTCCTGTACATACACACATTGATATTGGTAACCAGTATGACATCACTGATTTGAGATCTTACATGATATGTTGTGGGAAACCAGAATGTACATACCAGAATCAGGATATTCCTACATTTCCTTTGCTAGCTGTCATTAAGAGATTCTTGGGTCAAAATGGTTTCTTCTACACACAGAGGCTGTGTCTAGACTGGCAAGTTTTTCCACAAAACCAGCTGCTTTTGTGGAAAAACTTGCCAGCTGTCTACACTGGCCACTTGAATTTCCACAAGAACACTGATTTCCTACTGTCTGAAATCAGTGCTTCTTGCAGAAATACTATGCTGCTCCCGTTCGGGCAAAAGTCCTTTTGCGCAAAGCTTTTGTGCAAAAGGGCCAGTGTAGACAGCTCAGATTTATTTTGCGCAAAAAAGCCCCGATCGCGAAAATGGTGATTGGGGCTTTCTTGCTCAAAAGTGCGTCTAGATTGGCATGGACGCTTTTCCGCAAAAAGTGCTTTTGCGGAAAAGCGTCCGTGCCAATCTAGACGCTCTTTTCCGCAAATGCTTTTAATGGAAAACTTTTCCATTAAAAGCATTTGCAGAAAATCATGCCAGTCTAGACGTAGCCAGAGAGAAGAGATTCGTAGGTCACAATTCTTTCTTTTTTCATTCTTGCAATAATTGCAGTCTGAGCAACTTAAAGAGGAATCCGTTAATGTGTTTATCCTCATAACATACCTGTGAGATAGGGAATTATCATTATCCCCATTTTACAAATGGGAAACTGAATCTGTGATGGGGCAGGGAACTGAATTCAGGTGTCCTGAGCCTCAAGCTAGTCGCCTAATCACAGGGCATCCTTTCCTCAACCTTATAGACGGCCTTTATCCAAACCTTGCAATCTTTTCCCTAAGCATTTAAAAAATCTGACCTTCATTGCTATCCCAGCAACATCTCTCATTCTGAATGCTGAAATCTCTGGCCTCTGGTCTCTATTACACACTGCCCCTAATTCATCTGTATAAAACATGACCACTAATATCTTCTGTATTCAACAATCTGACTATGTCAGTGTCTCTTTGAATCCCTTCAGTTTATGTCCCTATACACTCCTCTGCCCCCCCCCTCCCCGCGGCCTCAGGCACTTGTAGCCTTCAGCCTCCCCTACATCGTCATGCCTCCTACATACTCCCCCCACCACACACTCCTTCCTCTCTTTTTTACTGCCTCCTTTCACCCTCATCCTGCTTGCATCCTTGGCCTCCTTCGCTTCTCATCCGCTCCTCTCTCCCACCATCTTTTCCCCTTGAGCCCACCACTCTCCTCCCAGATGGGTAATTTAGGAAGCCCCTGGAAAAGTGCATGAGAAAGTGTCTCTGTGTAGGTAAATGTGTGCATGCATGCATTGTATGCGTGTAAGCCATTATATGCCTTTGTGTAGAAAGGTGTGTGTATTGCCACATTGTGAGTATCTATGAGAGCAAAATTTGCAGCCTCTTTGACCTTTATTCCTTTCACTGGCTTGTGCACACACACAAAAAAAAAAAAAAAAAAAAAAAAGACATAAAATGTGTGTATATTCATACCATAACAAGTTTTTAAAAGAGAAGGGAACTGTAAAAGAAATTTATTATTACTTGGAAAGTAAACGTTGTTGCTAGTAATTGCCAAAGAACCAATGTATCATACAATACTTACACCTTTGTCTGGCTATATTATAAACTTTGTTGCAGACTCTTTCTTTTTACGTGTATGTCCAGCATCTACCGCCCTGGAGCCTTGATCTTGGTTGGGGTCTCTAGGCACTAAACAACAAGTAGTGAGAGAGGGGACGGAGTGAGCAGGGGCAGGGCACTGGGAGGGGAATGGAACAGTTTCAGGGAAGGGGAGGTACAGTGCGTGGGGCAATAGTGTTTATTTTTCTGGAATTAGAAAGTTGACAATCCTAGTGATGGAAGAAGAGGATATAGAACAAAGGGGGTACAAAACATGGAACAGCTCAGAGCTCCATCAGGATAATGCAACAGATAACAGGAAGAGATTTCAACCGAGATTTCAGTCTGTTCATGAAAGCAAGCAGCTTTGTTGAAAAAAGAAAATGGTTGGAAGATATTTTTGAAAAAAAATATTACAGGGCCAGAAGCAATAGATGTTTATAGCAGTCTATAGTTAAGTCAGGCAGAGCAAACCTTCTGTAAGAAAGTTATGCAGAAGTTGGAAGACTACTGTGCCACCAAGACAAATTACATTTTTGAAAGATATACATTTCACACAAAAACTCAGAGAGGAGAACCGTCTGAAAAGATTATAATTACATTTCAAACTATTGAGCCAAACATAGTTAGGGACAGCTTGCAGGTTCAATAATCAGAGGTCAAATAGCAATGGATACTTGAGATTTAAAGATCGGAAAAAGACAGTTGGAAGATCCAGATTTGAACCTGGGCAAAGCAGTCAGAATATGCCAAGGTTAACCAGAACAATTTATCAGTTTCGGAGGGAAAACGAGATATGGCTTTGATGGACAGAATCACAAACCCTCAATGAAAAGAGAAAGCAGGAAGGCAGTACAACAAGCTTGCAAAAAGTGAGTTTGCAAGAAATGAGTGTGTTGAGGACAACATAAAGAAATGCCCAAAGTGTGGTGCAAACAGAGACATGAGCAATTTCCTGCCTTTGGACAATATTTTGCAACCAGTGCAATGAAGTCAATCATTTTGCAATAGAGTGCAAGCAGGAACAAAAGGAGAAAAAGAAAGAAAGAAACAATGTAAGCATCCTGTGTACCAAGAGGAGAACAGTGCTAGCAATGCAAGAGTTTTTTTTGGGAGCTTTGAATGAAGTAACTGCACCAAGTGTTTGGACTATTACCTTGGGAATGAATGGAACTTCTGTGAATTTTAAACTAGACATTTGCTTAAGCAAATGTAACAGAATATATTTTAAAGGACATAGAGAAAAAATTGGGGATATTGACAATAGATGAGTAAAGTTAAGGGCTTACATTGGAGACCTTCCTACTCTGGGCAAATATGACATAGAGCTGAGGTTAAAAAAATAAGATGGAAATAATAAAATTTATGTGCAAATTAAAAAAAGGGCCTATCCTGGGCTTGAAAACATGTCAAGCTCTAGTGTTAGGACAGAGACTATACTCATTAGAGGAATAAAGGGATTCAGGTATTGAGGATCAGTTTCAAGATGTCTTTAAGAGTAAAGGAAAATTGCCAATAGGTTTTCAAATTGAATTAATAGAGCCTTATTTTCCTATCATATATTCCCCTAAGAATATTCCTCTTGCCCTGGAGGAAAAAAAACTCAAAGAGGAACTAGACAGATTATTGGCACTAAAGATAACCAAGAAAGTAGAAGAGCCTATAGAATTATTTTCATTCATTAGTAATTGTAGACAAGAAAGATGGAAACACCTTAGATTGGGGTGGGGAACCTAAAGTGTGCTTTCATTTGGCCCCTGGGACTCGGGGCACTCCCTCAACATTGGGAAGCCTGCGTTGGCACTCCAGTCCCCTCGCTGTTCCCCCCTATGGGTCTGGAGAACACAAAATCTACTAGCCTGGGCCCGACTGATTTTTCTGTGGGTCAGCAGCCCCAACCCAAAAAAGGTTCCCCACCCCTGCCTGGGATTATGCTTAGACTACAAAGAATTTAACAAATAGCACATTTCCCTAAAATCAGTAGAGAATAACTTTTTTGGAGAAATGGCTGGTGCCAAATATTTCTCCACATTAGATGAATAAGCAGAATTTTGCAAATCCCCTTAGATGTGTGTAGCACATGTTTATGTACTTTTAATACTCTAAGAGAAAGACACTGCTTTTGCAGATTGACTCTTTGTTGCATTGTCTTCTGAACTGCTTCTGATGCAAATCTTACTTAATGTCAAAAGTATGGAAATTGCTAACGTATAAATTGGTGGCATTCTGATATAGGGAAAAACAAAAGAAGAACATGACCATAGGTTTCAGAGAACACAGGAAAGGGCTAGAGAAGTTGGATTAAAATTAAATAAGCAGAAATGTAACTTTCAGATCTGAGGTATCATAGTTGGGAGAAAGATAGAAAGAATATGGAATCCAAATATATCCTAACTGAGTTATGGCAATCACATGCATGCTATACCAGGTGACAAAGATTCTTAAGAATGGTCAACTTTGTGAGGAAGTTTCAGGGGGTAGCCGGAAGTTGATGGATTTCCACTGTAGCTCATTTGGCTTCTAAACCTAGCACTTCAGCACACTCTTGCACATAAATAATTAATGGACACTGGATGCCAATCAAGACAAGGAATTTGAACATTAGAAACCATTAATCTGAGAACTCCTCTTCTTAGATTTTATGTTTGCAAGAGACAGACTGAGGTATCCACAGATGTCTCAAAGAACGCATGGGGCAACTTTCCTGCAAAAGCATGATGAGCACTGGAGATCAACAGTGTAAGGTTCCAGATCATTCTGTGTGGGAACATTTGAGTCATTCATGCCTCAAACGCACAACTCCTTTGGGATGAGAAAGTTCTGTACCAATCCCTATTCTGGGCTGTGGCTAAATATCACAGGCTAGCCCTAATGCATTTCTTAAGCAATGCTGTCATTGTTTAATACAGAAGGAGTTACAACCTGTTTAACACATCACTTTCCATGCCATGTGGTTGAAGTTTATAAAAAAAGATTTATTAGCTTGAAATATTCATGACTGTATAAATATAAAAAAAAAACTTGTTAAAATTGTGTGTAATACAGCAGATTATTTACTCTTCTAAAAATATCGAACACCTAATTTACTTTGCACCATTTATGATATTTGATGTCACTCATCGTGGACAGTAAAGATCTGTTTCCCTTAATTTGTAATGTCATTTTCACCTCCTGCTTCTCCATTTGAGTTCAATGCTGTTATCTCTGGTTTCACAACTCCCCATGAAAATTCTTACATAAAAAAATCAAATTATTTCTTTTGAAACTTTCTGAAAAACAATACTAAAAACATTTCCATATATATATAGTTTTGTAGGCTGCTATTGTACAAAAATTCAAGGAAAAGTTTTATCTAATTTGACACTGACTTTTTAAAATTTTATAGTCTGAACCTATAATCTGATTTGTGGTGATGTCTTAATCGGGTGTTGAGTGTTTTCACTGATGATTTAGGCCCTAAACAATTCACTTATACATTTTGTTCCACTCTAAACATGTTTTTAGAAATAGCTATGTCAGAGATGCTTCTCTTTATGTACTACAGTAAATGGTTTATCTGTAATAATCAAAGCTCAGCTCACTTTTGCCTCCATACCAAATAGAAATAGTGAACAGCACTTATTGCTTATTGTCAAACAAAGCAGTTTCATGACCATTCCAAAAAACAGTCTTTGCTCATCCCGCCTCAACACAGAGCACATAGAAGTATAATGAGTGAGAGTGGAGCATAATGCATCTATCTTACATAATTTATCTGTAAATGGTTCTGTCCCACAGGAAAAAAAAAACACTTTTGCTTCACTCAGTTGCCAAGGTGCTATGAGGAAAGCTTTTCTTCCCATGAATAACCTAGATTTCTGAAGAACTTGGGAAGAAACTGTTTAGTCATTGAATTTCCTGACCTGATTTTAAGGATCAGAATAAATATATTCCAGTCAGCTGTGATTGTCCACAGGCTGGATGGTGAAAATTTACATTTTTTCCACTAACAGCAACTGAGCATGTTGTCCCCATATTTTATATAGTACAACTTTTAAATATTTGTTTACACTTCACTTTTTCCATGTTCAGTATAACAAATCAGATGCCAGATGAGTGCTCTGTGCAGGATGCATAGTTTAGTCTTTTATAAGACAGTTCAGAGGAAATGCCACTTAGCAAACAATAGGGAAAAGATGTTTGGTTGTCTAAAGAATATCAAAACTGTGGGAAATAATAAGAAACATTCTGTCATGGCAATGAAAGGGATTATATCACAAATAGCAGGAAGAGAAATAATTGGAAATTATATCATCCCACACCATTCATCTGACTGGAACACACTCTCCAGTGAGCATAGATCTGTGTACGTGGGTGACACTGGTGGCTTGAGAAATGTTTTAATCAGTTTAATTGGCCAAGTGTCTCCACCTCAGCTTCTACTCTGAATAAGTTTGGATTTTGATACTGGCATATTCTTGTTCATTTTTCCCCTTGAAGGAGACACTCAAAGCAATTTGTTCTTTTTAAAGTGCTTACAGCTAATATTGACTTTGGAAAGCAGGATTTTGTGGCTTAGCTCCACACAACTGGAATAAGCTACAAGATTCATTACACCAAGAATCAGCATTATCTGGGTTTAAGAAATATTTAATCCTTTATCTTAAAAGATCTGTCAACATAAAATGAACTGAATGTGTGACTTATGACTCTAGCACTTGGCTTTAGATGCACTGCTTCACATTATATTGGAGTAACATTGTATAACTGCTTTCCCCAGCAGACCCTAGGAAAATTTGATGCCTCAATAATCTGTCATAGTAATCACCACTGTAAATACATTTTAATGTAGGTAACGTCACTTTAAAGGACAGTTAACTTAAAATGATATTCTTGTTTTAAAATGTTTTACCTATCAATATTACAAGCAACACATACAATAACTATATCGGAAAGATTTTTGAGAAAATGCTATTTTTCCAGTTTGTTTGCTTTGTGAATTTTGCAGCATTCTGTGTATTGTCAGTTTTACTTTTATTGCTGGAATGTCAGTTATTCTTCTCTCTTGTCCTGGTGAGCTTTTTACACAGCACTGAGAAAATCTATTTATTTTAAATGAGATACATTAACAGGAGTGTTGTAAGCAAGACACGAGAAGTAATTCTTCCATTCTACTCTGCACTGATTAGGCCACAACTAGAGTATTGTGTCCGGTTATGGGTACTACATTTCAGGAAAGATGTGGAGAAACTGGAGAAGGTCCAGAGAAGAGAAATAAAAAATATTAAAGGTCTAGAAAACATGAGCTATAAGGGAAGACTGAAAGAAATGGGTTTATTTAGTTTGGAAAAGAGACGATTGAGAGGGAACATGATAGAAGCTTTCAAATATCTAAACGGGTGCTACAAGGAGGAAGGAGAAAAAATACTCTTCTTAATCTCAGATGAGGACAAAAAGCAATGAGCAAAGAGCCGGTTAGACAGACATCTGTCAGGGATGATCTAGATGGTACTTGGTGCTGCTGTGAGGGCAGGGGACTAGACTTGATGACCTCTTGAGGTGCCTTCCATTTCTAGTTATTCTATGATGATATGATTATTATATGAGTAAAATATAAATGGCTATTGTACCTGAAATGTCTTCTAGCTCATTTGTGGAAATTGACTGAAGTTCCAATTAAGATCATGCCTTCAAGGTTAGTGAGTTGAATTTTTCACAAGGGCTGAATACCAACAAATCACACTAAAGATAATGGGAATAGAGGTTGCTCATCTGGATGAAATTATTTGATGAAAAATGTTCCTGATTTTGTAAGAAATATCATTTTTATGAATTTGTTGTTCTTTTAAGGGAAACGCTAGAAGAAAAAAACACATTTTGCTCTGACATTTGTTTAAAAATGTATTGCTTTGATTTTGACATTTTTCCTTTTGACATTTCTGAATCAAATTTTTGGGAAATTTTTGCTAGATATTTTGCTCTTTCAGTTGTTTGTCCCAATAGAAGATGAAAATAAATTTTGAAATAAGAGAATTTCTATTCCAGGGGTAATTCCATTTTGGATCAAATCTATATGGGTATGTCTACACTGCCACCCTCGTTCGAGCTAGGGTGGCTAATGTAGGCATTCGAACTTGCAAATGAAGCCCGGGATTTAAACCTCCTTGCAGGAGGAATAACGGTAGTTCGAATTAGGAGCTTTAATTTGAACTACCTAGTCCATGCCGCGTGTAGCCGCAGGCAGGTAGTTTGAACTACGGGGCATTTAAAAATGGCGGCGCCCGGGAACATGCAAATGAAGCCCAGGATATTTAAATCCCGGGCTTCATTTGCAAGTTCGAATGCCTACATTAGCCACCCTAGTTCGAACTAGGGTGGCAGTGTAGATATACCCTATGAGACACAAAAATTGCTAAAATTGATATTTTAAAGCAAGATTTGGTGCTAGGATTCAAGGTGAGCCCAGGACGCAAATATCTGATCCAGATTTGGATTTCAGGTCCTCCTGATCTAAATGGGTGCTCAGCTCCAAAGTTTAGTTCAGCCCATTTGTGATGGTATGTTATCTTTAGAGACTGATACAAAGTTGATTGAAGTTAATAGAAAAATTAACCATTGATTTCAAAGGACTTTGAATAGGCTCTATATCAGGAAGGGAAGGAGTTAACTGCATTCAAAGGGAAATAGGCCAAGGACCTATCTCAGGCCTTGTCTGCACGAAAAGGAAGATTGCTGGTGCCACGATCGATCTTCCAGAGTTCTAGTTAAGACTTGCTAAATCAAACTCAGAGGATGCCCCTGTTGGTGTCCGGTACTCTTCCTTTTGTGAGGAGCAAGGGAAGCCTATGGGGGCATTTGCTCCCATTGGCCCCCTGATGTGGGGACGCTGCCAAGTTCGGCTTAAGGTGTAAGCCACCTCCAGCTACCTATTTTACGTAGCTGGCGTTGCATACCTTAAGCTGGGCTGCTGGGTCTAGTGTAGATCTGGCCTCAGCCTGAAATAGCTGCTCATCCTGTCTGTTCAAAAGACTAGATTCCCATCTGAGCTCATTAGATTATAGTTAGGCAGCAGTAGTGGCTCCACACTTAACACTGAATTGTATTTCTCATTTACAGTGGTGCTATACATACTTAGCGACAGCTTTATCTGGCTAGTCTTACTCATATTAATCTGAACAGCCAGGCTGTCTGAGCAGTAAGACACCATGCAGGATAAATAAGACTGAAGACATTTGGAATTTGCAATGACATTATCAAAAAGAATGCATATATTTCATTTACTGTAGTATTTTGCAGGATTATACTGTCTCCTTAAGAATATATAAATACATGTAAAAATGACATTTCTAAACATTAGTGTTCACTCTTTCCCATTTCTTTTACTCCATAACATAGGATTGCAAAGATGCTTATGATCTATTTATATATCTTAGCACCTTGTCTGTGCAGTATTTCTCAAAATTAATTTTTACTCACACTATGAAAAAAATAAAAGCAACCCTCCCCAAAAACCCAAACCACCCCCCAAACCTTCTTAGAACCTGCCTACAATGGGATATCCAGGAAAGTGTATTAAACTTAACTAAAACTTGTACTAAATCCCTATTTGGACACAGAATGGCTGTGTCTACATTGGCTCCCTTTTCCGTAAAAGGGATGCTAATGAGACACTTGAATTAAATCATGGGATTTAAATATCCCCGCGGCATTTGCATGAACATGCTGCCGCTTTTTTCCGGCTCGGGGTTTTGCGGAGAAAGCGCCAGTCAGACGCGATCTTGCGGAAAATAAACCCTTTTCCGGAAGATCTCTTATTCCTACTTGAATAAGGAAAGTAGGAATTGAAAGTAGGAATAAGAGATCTTGCGGAAAAGGGTTTATTTTCCGCAAGATCGTGTCTAGACTGGCGCTTTTCTCCAGCAAAACCCCAAGCCGGAAAAAAGCGGCAGCCATGTTCATGCAAATGCCGCGGGGGATATTTAAATCCCCCGCGGATTTGCTATTCTGAAGTGTCTCATTAGCATCCCTTTTACGGAAAAGGGTGCCAATGTAGACACAGTCAATATGTTTTCACTAGATTTGTACTTTATCAACCAAAACTGTATTCTAACTTTTTTGGGGGGCTGGATGGGGTAGGGAATATATAAACAGGAAGAGAAAGTAGATTGGCACATTTAGGAGGAAAATGTTTTCTTTCTTCTCATTTGCACTATGTCTAGACTGCAGGCTTCTTTTGGAAGAAGCTTTTCCGGAAGAGATCTTCCCAAAAAACTTCTCCTGAAAGAGTACGTCCACACTGCCAAAGCGCATCGAAAAAGTGATCTGCTTTTTCAACAGATAGAGTCTATTCAGTGTGGATGCTATCTCACATTTAAGCTGTGATTACTATGGACGGAGTGGCCACCAGGGCACCTGTGCTTTTTCCTCTTTCCTCTTATTTCGAAAGAACTCCCTTTTTCCTGTCCACACACGCCTTTTTCCAAAAAAGCTCTTTCAGAAAAAGGCTTCTTCCTCGTAGAAAAAGGTTTACCAATGTCAGAAAAACCCCTCTGTTCTTTTGGGGTTTTTTCGAAAGAATGCGATTGCAGTGTGGACATAAGTGAAGGTTTTTTTTGGAAAAATGGCTGCTTTTCTGAAAAAAACTCTGTAGTGTAGACATAGTCTCAGGGAGGCAATAGAGTCAGGTGATTTGATCAGGCAGCACAGAGCAGTTGTAAAAACAGACTGCTATCTTCTCAGCACAGTACTGTACTTCTGTCATAGACTTTAAATTTAACAATGCTATATTTGCCTATTATTTTGGATTCTTCTGGCTGAAGTCAGTCTGCCTATGTTTGTCTGGACCAAACAGATATTCTTTGCTTTGACTGTAAGTACTTGCCTATGTGAAGAATCTGACTGGAATAGGTATTCTACAGTAGATATTCTGTTTAAACTCTCTCTTCATGGATGCTCTTTTTTCTTGAATTATAGTATCCTCTGGAGGACCTGTTCCACTTGGTTGTGCTTTGAGTTTCGACAAGCTCCAAACTAGCCAGTGGTGAGGCTGTCTACAGAGAATTATATGCTTTAAATAGCTGTATATTTTGTCCTTTCTATTATATTTTCCCAGTTTTGCTGCTATCCAGTGCTATGCTCGCAGTTACCTTTCATACACAATTATAGAAATACAGATCAGCCATGGAATTCAGATGTAGTGTCCTCAAAATTCAGAGATATTTAGCTCTGGAATTTTGGCTGAGCTCATATCTTATTATGATACCAAGCTGCTGTTGTATCATAGCTCCCTGCGTAGACATCCTGAGACAGGCAGTGAAAACAAACTGGCTTAGCTTCCCACGCTCTGCATCAGCTATTGTTATAAACACAATTAGCTGGCACAACCAATCTCTGAAATCAAATAAGCTGGACTTTTCGAACACCTGCAGAGATGTGAGAAGTGAGGCGCTCTGCTGAGTGCATGCACAGAAAAGCCTCGTGTGGAATTATGCTAACTACCAGCAAAGCTGGATACAAATCATCTTTCTGTGGTTCATGAAGAAGCAATTTTTTTTGCATTTCTGCTATCCCAAAAAAGACAAAGCAGTTTTTCCAGGTTCAAAATCATTATTTCGCCATTTACATTATAGGCAACAACATGCATGAAAATATGTGATTAAAGTTATTATGGAATTGATATCATTAAGACAGATCACAGTGTAATCACTATAGGTACCACCTCATTGCTGATTTTTGGGGATGTGTTGTACAAAATTCATCACATGACAATTTGCTGGTGCTGTTTTATTGTGTCTCTTAAAATATCTTTTCTCAAACGGTATTTCATTGTGTCCCCATGATTTCATTTTGTTGCTCCTTACATGTACTGAGCATGCTCAGAAAGTTGATCTGAGCATGCTCAGTACAAAACAAGTGGCAAATCTGGAGTCACATGATCACATATCACACATATCACCTCTGTTTGTGGGCAGTTTTGTATTACAAAAAGAGAATTTTTTTCTTTCTGCCATGAAGACCACTTGCCTGGGATGGCACTAATTGGCATAACAACATCACTGCTATTGCTGTAAATCTGAAAGCAATATAGCAGCACTGCTTTCACCCTTCCATGGACACAAGTAGCATAAACACATCTGTTTTTATGTCTATCTGCCAGCAATGCACCCAAAACGATCACTGAACAGTCTTTATCCGAATAGACAGCAAATGTTTGAAAGAGAAAGGGCTTCTCCCTTTATGTTGCATTTTCCCTTACTTTAAAAAAAATGGAGAAAAAATGTAAGGCAGTACCAGCACAGAGAGCAAGAAGGGTAGAGTAGGCAGCAAAAGTTTGTAAAACCCTCAGGTCATCCTGACTACACTGATGCAAAATGTCTTTAATTCAGAGAAGGTTTAAGAATATAGTAAGTATAAACAATCTGAGAGTTAGAGAAAATTTTGTTGGAATTACAGGCAAGGTAATGACAGACCTATTTCTTTGGGATCATTTTAAGTCCTGTGTAGAGGGTTAGAAATGCAACAATGACTGAAAGAGAGGTTCAGTCCATTACAATGGCTCTCATTCTTTTGGACATTTTAGTTTTGTCTGCAGTATGACAATGTGAAGATGCACAAGGATGCAAAGTGTCTCTCATTGCAATACAATGCCAACATTATGCAATGCAAGATGCTGAAGATATAAACAAAAAGAAGAATTTAACTGGCTGTTGGTTGCCAGGAAAGCATTTACCCAGCTCAGCTATCATTGTTAGTATTTGGATTTTCTACAAAGGTCAGTAAAAATTATAGTGGGAAGAAAAGGCTCCATCTGTATGCGTCTGTGTTCCTTTAATGGGAAATTATGTCTGGGATAGTCTTCTGTATAAAATATTAATACCTCATATTGTCTCTGGTTTACAAAGCTAGTTTATTTATGGCATTTTCCATGTAATGCAGCAAGGAGAGAAGAAAACAGCACAAACTAGATATGTAGAAATATAATAATATTTGAAGGAAAGTAAATCCCAAAGGGAAAGAACTTTCCTGAGCTCCTATTGAGTGTTTTCTAGGAGGAGCTACATGTGAAGCCATGTTCTAACTCATAAGAACATAAGAATGGCTGTACTGGGTCAGACCAAAGGTCCATCTAGCCCAATAGCCTGTCTGCCGATAGTGGCCAGCACCAAGTGCCCCGGAGGGGGGGTGGACCGAAGACAATGATCAAGCAATTTGTCTCGTGCCATCCATCTCTAGCCACTGACAAACAGAGGCCAGGAACACCATTCCTACCCCCCTGGCTAATAGCCTTTTATGGACCTAACCTCCATGAATTTATCTAGCTTCTCTTTAAACTCTGTTATAGTTCTAGCCTTCACAGCCTCCTCTGGCAAGGAGTTCCACAGGTTGACTATGCGCTATGTGAAGAAGAACTTTCGCTTATTAGTTTTAAACCTGCTACCCATTAATTTCATTTGGTGTCCTCTAGTCCTTATATTATGGGAACTAATGAATAACTTTTCTTTATTCACCCTCTCCACACCACTCATGATTTTATATACCTCTATCATATCCCCCCTCAGTCTCCTCTTTTCCAAACTGAAAAGTCCCAGTTGCTTTAGCCTCTCTTCATATGGGACCCGTTCCAAACCCCTAATCATTTTAGTTGCCCTTTTCTGAACCCTTTCCAAGGCCAAAATACCCTTTTTGAGGTGAGGAGACCACATCTGTACACAGTACTCAAGATGTGGGCGTACCATAGTTTTATACAGGGTCAGTACGATATTCTGTGTCTAATAATTCCTAACATTCTATTTGCCTTTTTGACCGCCGCAGCACACTGTGTGGACGTTTTCAGAGAACTATCCACGATAACTCCAAGATCTCTTTCCTGATTTGTCATAGCCAAATTAGCGCCCATCATACTATATGTATAGTTGGGGTTATTTTTTCCAGCATGCATTACTTTACACGTTGAAAGTAGGTGCATTACTTTACACGTAAGAAACTCAGAAGGTTTCTTTTTAAATCAGGAGGTAGAAATATGTGCTACTTTCTTTTAAAAGCACAGAGTGGCATTAAATAAAAGTTTCCACAGTATAAATATTCGGCCTAATTCTGCCATCACTTTCTCCAATACAATCCCATTCTTTAGCTGACTTACACTAGTGTTGTGAGATCACAATCAAGTCTATTCATCGCACTTCAAGCCCTTTTGCTTTGAATAATTTCATATACTGCCTGCCTCTGTATAAAACCATAGTACACTCACATATTAAATACTGCATACAGATGCGGTTGCCTTATCTCAAAAAAGATATGTTGGCATTGGAAAAGATTCAGAAAAGGGCAATAAAAATGATTGGGGGTTTGGAATGGGTCCCATATGAAGAAAGATTAAAAAGATTGGGACTTTTCAACTTAGAAAAGAGGAGAGTAAGAGGGGATATGATAGAGGTCTATAAAATCATGACTAGTGCAGAAAAGTGAAAAAGGGAAAGTTATGTACTTGTTCCCATAACATAATAACTAGGGGTCACCAAATGAAATTAATAGGCAGCAGGTTTAAAATAAACAAAAGGAAGTTTTTCTTCACACAGCACACAGACATCCTGTGGAACTCCTTGCCAGAGGATGTTGTGAAGAGCAGGACTTTAACAAGATTCAAAAAAGAGCTAGATAAATTCATGGAGGTTAGATCCTAGATTAATTCATGGAGGTTAAGTCCATCAATGGCATCCCTAGCCTCTGTTTCTCTGGAAATGGATGACAGGAGAGGGATCACGTGATGATTACCTGTTGTGTTCACTCCCTCTGGGGCACCTGGGATTGGCCACTGTTGGCAGAGAGGATACTGGACTGGATGGACCTTTGGTCTGACCCAGTATGGCCATTCTTATGTTCTTATACACAACTAATACAATCAAGTTAAAAATCCTGGTCTCAATTTTGAGGTTCCCCCATCCTTGCTTAGAGCAGAAAGGTAATTTTAAGCTATCTGAAGGCTCTGTGTGTTCTGCGGCAGTGAGGGACCTGCCTAGCACATAGAGAAGGTGAAGAAGCTCCAAGGTTGCACTAACTTACACTCCCTGTTTCTTGTGGCCTCCTTTGTACTGAGCATAATTGTAAAATGTAATTACAACATTGTGTTGCTGTAATGATAGGTTCTGTACAACTCTGACGGTAAATTAGAGAGTAGGTTGAGTCCAAACGGTGATCAGCATGTCTCAGATACTTGCCTCAGTTCTCCACTGAAAAGGCAAATTCTTGGACTGTTCAGTTTCCTTGGAGCAAAGCGGTCAGTAGGGGTGGGGGGATGTGACAAAAATCTGTGGAGAAGGCCAGACCTTCATGGAAAAGGGAAAAGGAGTGCAATAAGAATGAAACCAATTGGGTTCTACAGAAGTTAAATAGATTTCTATAAAAATTATCCCCCAAAGCTACCTAATGTAATAAAGAATGACAACCAGCCATAATGATCATTCTGTAACTAATACAGGACTTTTCTATTAGGGCTATTGGCCTCTGCAGAATGGGAGATGAATTTGGGATAGAAATTGTTGGTGATATCGGTTGCCGTTTGTCTCAGTTAGTGTGTCGAGTAGGGCTGATTGAATCAGCAGTGTGTGTTTTCTGTCTATAGCAACAAGTCCAGAAAAAGGGGGGGGGGAAAGCAAGAGAACGGTTCTTTTGCTGTTACATTCTGCAGCCACCATTGCTGACTCACTTGCAATTCACAGCAAATCACACCCTTAGGAGAGCTACTAGCTAACTCGTTACTTCTCTAAATAGGCCTGAGAAGTTAGTAGTGAAGGAGCGTCAGTGAACCTAATACTTATCAAACACAATATTAGATGAGAGCTGACTTAGAATCAGGCAACAGTGAGGTTTTAAACTAACAGCAGAGTTGTAGGGGATGTGAAGTACCTCTGAAAAATAACTGATTTTTGCACGCTGACAATCCAACTCACTAATCTGGATGAATAGCTGTTGTGTTTGGAGCCATTGTAATTATTAGTCTGTAAGAAGATTAGAAGTATAACTCAGTTTAATAAGAGGTGAAATTAATTTCATGAGAGGAAAGAAAATTCTCTGGGCTTCCACAAGATTCCAGCAGAACACCAGCAACAAACATATGAAGTCCTGTTCCAAGAAAGATAGCGGCAAAGCTTGTATTGACTTCAGTGGAGTCATGATTTCATCCTAAAATCTTAATCTAAAGTTGTCAAAGACATTCTTTTCACTTACTTCACTGAGCTTCGATCTAGGCCTCAAATTAGAAAAAACATTACATTATTAGAACAAACTTTCATTGATGTATCATACCCTGAGCTCAAGACACAGTTTCTAGCAAGAACTGCTCCTTCCTATCCTTTAAAAACTAGTCATCTTTTTTTATTGCCTGCTAATCATTAGCAGCATGAAGTAAACTTTGCAGAATATTATAAAATTGGTGGCTTCCCCTGAAAGCTCACTCTTTCCTCATATAGTTTACGATATAGCTCAGGAACAAAGAGAAGTTTAGTCTAACATGAAATGAAAATCAGAATGTCTGAAGATTTTCAGAAATTTCTAATATCATAAATAAGTACCGGCTGGGAGAGAAAATAAAAAGTGATTAATATGTATGAAGCAAATGTAATAATTTATAGCCAAAGGACATTGCATTTGTGTACATGAGCATTAGATATACACACTAAATTCACAGATTTATTGGAGGATAAGCTTTTGTGGGCAAAGACCTACTTCGTCAGATGCATGTAGTGGAAATTCCAGAGGCAGGTATAAATATACAGGCATAAGAAAAGAGTACTAATCAAGAGTAAAGCTAGAGATAACAAGGTCAATTCCTGACTGAATCTGTTAGTCTATAAGGTGTTAGTAGCTTTTGCAGATTCAGACTAACATGGCTACACCTCTGATACTTGACACTAGATTCAAAGTGCAGGGAACTATGTTTATGACACACACATGTTCTTTCTTGGTTTAAATACTAAGAAATGTGCATATGATTTCCATAATCCATATCATACAATGTCTCCATCTACTGTAAGACTCCTTATAAGATAACAACCTTTTAAATGGGCCTTGGTAAAAACCATGAGGTTCCGACCCTTGGAGCTTTGATCAGCTCTGCAGACTTGATTACAGTCTATGATACCTGCATTGGGAACACATATTCAATAATAGGCTCATCAATTTGTCAGAGAAAGATAGAAGAGGAGCCAATGGTTGTAAGTTGGAGCTAGCCAAATTCAGACTGGAAAATAAAGACATACTTGTTTAACAGTGAGAGTAAATAAGCATAGGAACAATATACCACTTGTCATGGTGGATTCTCCATCAATTTTAAAATCAGGATTGAGTGGTCTTTTTCTATAAAGGTGCATCTACACTGCACCGTTATTTTGAGATAACTGGCATTATTCTGAAATAACAATTCTGAGCATCTACATAGCCATTCCGTTATTTCAAAATAATTTTGAAATAACAGACGGCTTATTCCGAAATCTGTAAACCTCATTCTACGAGGAATAACGTCTATTCTGAAATAGCTATTTTAAAATAAGGCATGTGTAGATGCTCCACTGCTGCTATTTCAAAAAAGTCCCTCACCATGTCCATTCTAAGGGTATGTCTACACAGCAACGTTATTTTGAAATAATTAGCATTATTCCAAAATAATTTAGTCTGCATCTACACAGCATGCAGTTATTTCGAAATAATGTCAGAATGCTGTCAAGCTGGAGGACTTCTTACTCCGACTCCTATAACCCTCATTGTATGAGGAATAAAGGAAGTCAGAGGAAGAGTGCTCTATTTTGAAATAAAGTGCTGTGTAGATGCTCACAATTTCAAAATCAGCTATTTCAAAATCAGCTACGCATTTGAAGTAGCTCAATTTGCATAGCTTATTTCGAGTTAAGGCCTGCTGTGTAGATGCACTCTCAGTTATTTGTCCCCAGTGCCTCCTGCGACTCTAAATCAAGATAGCATGTCTATGCTCCAGGGAAGCCTCAAAATTAGTCGAAGGTAGGCTTCCCTAATGTAGATGCACTATTTCAAAATAAGCTATTTCAGAATAACTATTCCAGAATAGCTTATTTTGAAATAGCCGTGCAGTGTAGATGTACCCTGAGATATTCTCTAGCAATTATTTTGGAGAATTCCATGGCCTGTGTTCTACAGGAAGTCAGACAAGAAGATCACGACAATCTCTTCTGGCCTTGGCATCTATGAATTGTAGGTGACTAGCTGCTTAAAAATATTTTAAAGATTCCATTAAGATAATGCAATACAATTTAAACAAATATACTTGAATATGAGCACCTATGTTGTAAGGTGACCTCGCCATTTGATTGATAGTAAGGCCATTTTTGTTAGTTGGAGGTATTGAAGCATGTGAGTGTTTTATACCTAAAATATCATATATTAAAGAAGAATCCAAGGTATCATGCCAAAAGTAATAGGATATGCTGAATATTAATTAAAGCCCTATGATATTAAAGTCTAAGAGATACACAGTGGAACTCTCTTATAAGGTAAAATTCATTCTTGGGCTGAGAGCCAGCACAAAGTCTACACCCCTCTTTATGAGAATGCCCAGTTACTCCCCTAAACTAACATTAACATGGGATTTACCTGGGCCTTGTTTTGATCATCCTTGGAGGGGTAAATATTCAGGCTGAAATATTTTTTTTCTCACAGAACCACTTCACTGTAAACGCTGTAAAGTTAACAGGAAAGTTTCACCTTACACCGAAATTGCTGACTGCACATTGCTGTACACTAGCATATATTCTGTGATTATAAACATAATTTCTGCATGTCAGAGTTCATTACAATTGTGGTCCACTTCAAATGAATAGTTACCCATGCTAGAGGCTAAAGAATAGCTTTCTCTTTCTTTTTCATGTATTTTATGGTAAATAACCAAATAGGTATTATGTGCGTACATGTTGAACCTCTCAAGTCCAGCACCCTCGGGACCAGAGAATTTGTCAGACCACGGGAGGTCAATATTTTCTAGCCCACTGGTTCCCAACCTTTTTTATACCATGGACTGGCAACCCCATTCATAAACTTTTGGCGGACAGGTAACATTTTATTTGCATATTTGCATATTCATGATGGTAGTTAATTTTAAGAGGTCACGTGGTATTTTATATCACATCTGTATGCACACAATATATGTTGTAATGGATCAGCGTTTTCAGTTAACTACAACACTAAAAAAAATTCACAGAAAGAATTCTCCTCTGACTGCTGGCTGGGGCAGCCCCTCGTCTAGGGGTGACTGGTGCCAGTGAGGGAAGGGCATCCACAGGGCAGGAGGCATGTGGGGCACCCTATCTAGTAACTGAAATTTTGTCAGGGGCATAGGAGCTGGTGCCCCCAAGTGCTACCACCAGTCACCTCTGCGCTTCCCCTCTCCTGCTTCATCGGGTGAGGGAGCTGCCAGTGTATCTTCTCCCTCACCTTCTGTACAGCCCCTGCCCTGTGTGTCTCCCTTCCCCAGCCAGGCTGCTCTTGATCCCACAGTCTCCCCTCAGATTCCTGCCCCACACCCCACTTTTCCCTCCCTGTGACCCCCAACTCAGAGTTTCCCTCCATTGTACCCCTGCTCCCATCTGCACCACAAATCTCCCCTGAATCCCCCTCCTACCTCTTCCTACATCCCTGTTCCCCGTCACCCTCTTATCTGCCCCTGCCCTTCTTCAGCCCCCTGCTGACCCTCCCATGGCTGGCTCCATCACCTTGCACTTGCTGGAAGCTCGCAGCAGCTTCCCCGTGCCCTGGGCAGGGATTGCAGTCAGTTCAGCTGGGAGCAGCCTGGGGCCAAACCCTCCTGCTGAAACTCTGGGGCACCGGGGGCCCTGCTGTCGGGGAAGGAAGGTGAAGGGAGGGGGCTGTCTCTTATCTGCCCCCCAAGTACTACCTGCTCTGGAGCAGGTGGTGCAGGTCCAGTCAGGGCCCTGGCCAAGCTGGGGCCGCTGCCCTTGAAGAGGCTCCTGGGGAGCAGCAGGGTTGGCCTTGCTGGAGATTCCCCCTCCCAGCTATAACCCGGGCTCCAGGGGCCCCGCAGCAGCCCCTGCTGGTGCTTAGGGATCCATCCCAGAGCTTGGCCCTAGAGTCCCCATGAGCAGCAGCTGCAAGTCGCTTCCTGCTGCTGGGCCTGAGCTAGTGATCGCTTCCCCCAGCTCCTGCTGCTGCTTCTGGGTCCTAGTGTGACACCTCCTAGAACCCCTGTCCACTGCTGCTGGGTCCTAGCATGTCATCTGCTGTGCTCCAGTGTGCCCTGGCCCAGCAGCCAGCAGTTTGCAGCCTATCACTGGTCTGCGGACTGGTGGTTAGAAACCACTGTTCTAACAGCATTACCAACACTTGTTTACTAAGCTCTTAGAAGACATTTAGGGGTAGATTAGAGCTAAATACCAGCACAGAACACTGAGAGCCAGGACTGGTAGCTGTAAACAAACTTATGGGACGGTGGGAAATGTGCCCACACCCACGATAAGTAGACATGTGGCTAACTAAAGTCATGCTGGACCATGGATGTTGCTGGAGCAGAGCGTGCTGGACTAGAGAGGTTCAACTTGTACTTCTTTTTGAGTTTCATAAACATTAAATGGATATTTGTAATTAGATTAGCTATTAAATATTGTGACAGTGGCAGACCAGATGGCAACTCATGCCAAGGCCCAAGGCCTCACTGAACACTCACAAATGTACAGGTGAAAACCAGTCTTACTTACCTGTGTGTTACCATTATCAAAAGAGATATGAGATGTTAAATTGCTCTCACGATGCTGCATGAGTTGATCACCTTTATAACCATGGTGGAAAGTTATGTTCAGAGTTTGCATTGTAATTGTGTAACTCACCAAAAAAGGACAAGAAACATTTTTAAGGTAACAGGCTTGTCCTGCATAGAAGATGGCCCAGTGAAGGCCAATGATATACTCTGTAGCACCAATGGAGAAAGGCCCTGTTGCTTGCATTCATAACGCCCTCCAGAAAGCAGAGACCTATGCATGAACTTATCCAATCAGTTTGGACTCTGGAGTGAAGGGAATAAAAATCCTTGACAAGGAGAACTGAATCTCTTTTATGCAGTCTGGACTCTGAGAGGCAAAATATTCCCAAACATAACCAACGAGATTCCCGTGCTGCTAGGCATGGGTTAGCTCTGTAAAACATTTTGAATTGACAGATTACTGCAATTATGTCAGCTTTTGAATCGTAGACTGAAACTCATTTGTGTATATACGTGCTTGCTTTAACCTATGATTATCACTTATTTCTTTTTCCTAGTTAATAACCTTTTCATTAGTTTGTAACAGGATTGGCTACAATATTGTCTTTGGTGTGAGATTTAAGGTACAAATTGACCTGGGGTAAGTGACTGGTCACTTGGGACCAGGAGGAATCTGAATATTTTATAATCTGTGGTGAAGGAAATCATTTATCACAAGATAAACTGGAGTGTCCAAGAGGACTGTCTGTAACTTTGTTATAAGACTACCGTAGTAATCTGAGAATTCATATTTGTTACTAGGTTGGCAAAATCTAATTAAAGAACATACAGTATGACCAGATAGAAGTGTCTGCCCGGCTTTTCGACAGTCTGGCCTGTGACTGGCATTCTCAGTCATGAGCTACTCCAGACCGAATGAAAAATATTATAAACCAAAATGCTGGGCATTGTTCCTCTGAACAGCCCCAGGGGTAGTCTAAGTCAGGCAGCCTGACTACTGTAGAGTCAGAGCCGTGGCAAAACTATTTCTCTTGGCTGTTGGGAAGCATTAGATTAAGAGGATTTGAATATTTTTGTCTGTCCAGAATACTTGAAATGTAAACCTGCAGACATGTTGTACCTGTATTCATTGCCCTAATTACCTCAAAGTGAAGTATTCCATAAGTATGTGCTCTGTTCTTTTGAACTCCAAACATCTGCCTCGAGCATCTGCTTTTAATCAAATGGAAACAAATGGTTTAATTTCATGGACAATATGGTACAGATAAAAACTTCTGGTGGTGCTGTATTGACTGCAAAGCCCTCAGCTTCTTTCTAACCCAACTTGTCATTTGAGTTTTTTTTAGCAATAACCAGAATTTAGTGATCAAAAGTTCATACAGGAAAGGTCCTATGTGAATAATCCTTTTTGGTTTAATTTTATCCTTTTTTTCCCTGCTGAAGTAATGTGCCAATATTTCTTAAGAATACAGATAAAATTGTCCATGCAATGTTAAATGAGAGTTTATCTTTTCTGACGGGCCTTGGAGGTGATTTAGTTTAGTGTGGTATGCACTGCAAGGAGTTGAGCACATAATTCTTGTTAACAATAATGAGAACTGTATAGGCAGTTCAAAGTGCACCATGCTGAAAAAAACATCAATCCTAATGTCTCAGATAACAAATACACAAGAAATAGATGGCATATACCAGAGATACATGGCAACATTTGCCAGGACTGGTGTAAATAACGTTTAGTCCTGACTTACTGTAGGGGACTTAACCAGACAACCTATTGAAGTCCCTTCCAATCTGACATTTCTCCTGGCAAAGTTATATGAGGCTATATGAGGCTATAAAATACCACGCACACCTATAGTGCTATATAAGTAAATATGAGCAAACTGATTTCAAGATTTCCCTCCTGCTTAGACAGAGTGACCTCAGCAGCAGAAGTTCAATTAATAAATCTCTACTGAGCATAAAGTGGTTTGATGTCTGAGTCAAACAATAGATTATTTGGAAAACACCAGAATTAGGACACTGAAAACTAGAAAAAATACTTGTGTGCCAGTTTATGTTTTTGAAAATACTTTTTTACCTGCATCACCCATTCAAAGGTGATGCCCCAAATGCAGTTCACATTTCTTAGTAAATGTAACTGGAAACATTCTAGATCTACAGTACACACACTGACAAATTGTTTATCCTGCCCTCATAGTCTACCATTAAGTAATGAAATACTTGTTCTTTGTGCACATTTTATTCGTATGTTATCCTGGTTTGGTAAGATATATTTACTCAGAAAAGCTAAACTCAGATGATGCATCAGCATATCAGGGAGATTTGTTAACATATATATTTCCAGTCAAGACAACTTGACATACCTGAACATTCAGTGGCTTGCCTGAAATAACATAGTTCATCCTTGGCTAGAATGGCTAAGCTTTCTATAAAGCAGGGGTTTTGAAAAGTTGGATTTTGCTCTCCCGGGTAAGCCACTGATGGGCTGTGAGATGCTTGGTTTATCTATGCGTCCATAGGTACTGAGTCTCACAGTTCCCGTTCTCTGTGGTTCACTGTTTCCAGCCATGGGGAACTGAGGGAAGTGGCATAGGCCAGGCAGCCACTTCCTGCAACTTCCCTTAGCTGGGAATGGAGAACCACAGCCAAAGAGAGATGCGAGGCTATGTGTCTATGGCCACTTAGATAAACTGTCTCGCAGCTCACCAGCAGCTTAGCCAGGCAGACTTGTGACCCAACTTTGAAAACCCCTTCTATAAAGCATCATATTCTATGGGTCAGAGCAGCTGGGAAGAGGGATATGTGGGTACTATTCGTGGCTCTGTCACTGACTTGCTGTGTAACCTCTCTGTGCTAGGCTTACCCTTCTGTAAATTACATACAATTCTGGTGACAAATTCTGCCCTCAATTATGATTAGGCAGTCTCAGTGACTATTTTGCCCATTGTGTTGATACTACAGAAGGTCATCATGCTATGGTAGCAGAGTGAGTGTTCTGCCTTAAAGGATGCCATGAAAAGTGTTTGTGATATGACATGGAAGTTAATTCAATAAAAGATATTATCTTACTCTCTTTGTCACTCTAATATCCTGGGACTAGATGGCTACAACACTCCATACACAAAGAAAAAAAACTTTCTGGAATTGGGAACTTAGATAATTATTTTACATAAAAGACAGAGAAGTTAGTTTTAAAGGTTGTGTGTGTGCTTAAATGAGCCTGTTTTTTAAAAATCTAATAGGTGTTATTTGTACTGGGAGAATTTTGGTAACCCTCTTACGTTCTTCAGACTGTAAGATTTTGAGCATGACTGTGTACTGAAGTGTTTTTTATTCCTTACCTGTATGCCCAGAACAAAGCCATGTGAACTGAGAAACTAACTGTAGGACCACTTTCATGGCCTAACTAGAAGCAGCTTAGCCCTTCTATGTGAGACAAGCATGGAAACTCTCTTAGAAAAACAAGAATCCTTACAAAGGCAACCTTTTCTATCAAGCCTCATTACTTTTTAAAGCTTTTTTGGAGATTACAAATTTGAGATCTTGTAAGTTTTAAAAATGAATTGCAGTTGCATGCCTGCATAGATTGATTCCCTACTGAACAAGCACTGTGTTTGTGATAAACATCAACATTTGAAATATTCCTAGTCTTTATAAGCAAACATCTCTGACACTAGAAGACCCCTTGATAGCGCGTGTGTTTTTCATTCAAAAAAGAACCAGAGTGTCCCGCAGGGGATAGGAAGAATTTGGGGGAATAAATATTTATTTTTCTACGTTATTTTACCTCTGAGAACACAAAAGTGGTATAATGTGAGTGATTTTTAGTTGTTTCCATAAATATAATGACACTGTTAAGCCTTTTTATCCATTTTGGGAACAGCTTAATTTGTTCATTTATCAAAAACACATGATGTAGCTCTTTACTGGATAGGCTAAACCAGAAGTATTTCTTATAATCCCACATAGTTTGGAGGTGGAAGAGTACAATGAGAAAAAAAAGGACTCAATGCTGGGAGGTACTGAGAACCTTCAATTCTAGTGGTCTTCAGTGAAGTTAAGGCATCTCTGTACACAGTACTGAGCATCTTACTGTATTGTCTCAAAAGTTTTGTTATTTTTAAAAGGGATTGCTTACTCTTTAACCCTTTCATGATCATAGTACAAGTTCATATTCTTCAATAGGCATTAGACTGGGTCCAGATACTTTTCCATACCAGAACTATGGCTGCAAATAAGATTGCCAAGAGAAAGGGTGTAGAGAATCAAGGGCTATGGATGGAGTCCTTAGGGATACCCACTGTCAGAGGAATTGGGAAGGAGAAGTACCCACTAAATGAGACACTGAAGGAGCAATCTGAAAAGTAGGAAGAGAACCAGGGGAGGACAGAATCACAAAAACCTATGGATGACAAAATTTCCATAAGAGCACAGTCAACAGTGTCAAAAGTATCTGATGAGTCAAGGAGGCTGAGGATGGATATCTGGCCCTGAAAAATAAGAGTGGCTATTGAGAGAGGAGGAGTCTAGGATGGAATTATAAGACAGTAGTTGTAGAGAGTATGTTCATTGACACTGGAGATGGACAGGAAAAGGGGGATAGGGTGGCAAGTTCAGTGGGAGGAAGGTTATTTGTAAGGCAATGTGGAAACAGTGCTACAATTGTGCAAGAAATAACTTTTAAATGTAATGGGAGAGATTTCATGACACTGTTTCCACTTTGGTATTCTAATGATCAGAGAACTGTTTCCTGGGGCAAGATGGGTGAGGTAATGTATTTTATTGGACTAAGAGCTGGTAAAAGCACAAGTTTCGAGCAACACAGAGCTCTTCTTCAGGTGACCTGGAGGGGAGGGAGAGTGGATTATAATAATCTTTTGGAGACCTAGCATAGAGTGGAAAGGGTATTTTTCTTCTAAGTCATTGACCCAGTGAAGACAAAATTAGGCATATGGTTTGCAGTGTTTTCAGTATTTTGATGACAACAAAGTCTCTCTCATCCAGTGCAGTTCTGTATCTCCTCCAATTGATGATGATGGGTTGCAGCAAGCAGTTGCCAGAGATGGTGGAGGTAACATAAGTCCATTTGACTGAGAGAGTACAACTGTCGAGGTTTGCAACTTAGGGGTTATACATAAATCCCCTACCTGTTGTTTATCAATTATATTACAGAAATAGTCCACTCACTTTTTAACCATTTGTGTCTAACTAGAAGGCTGTGACCTTTCCTTCTGAATGTGGACCTTGTCACTGTTTTCCATTGATGTTAGCTCGATAGACCACTGCAGTGAGCTCACCATAGGGCTGCATCTTGAAACCATGTGGAGACTTGAGCTGGTGTAGAACAGAGAGCTTACTGAGTGAGACACCTTTCTGTGACACAGGCTGCTCATTGGTCTCTGGGTGGAGCTTAAGGTACTGGTGAAGCCTTAAATGGTCTAGGACTGGCCTGCCTTTGGGATCTTCTTTCCCTGTGTAGCGCTGCCACTGCTGTGGTCAGCCTGGAGGTTTTGAGCTGGATACCTTTCACTGTAGAAGAGAACTGGCTATTTGTAGAACATTCTCTGTGAAGGCTCCAGGACACTGAAACTAGTTCACCTCCTTGGTTAGAAACAAATTAATAGATTCTAAGCACCGAAGGGATGATTGTTTACATCTGACCTCCTGTGTAACATATGCCATAGGATTTTCCTGAATTAATTCTTGTTTGAACTAGAGCATTGTCTTTTAGAAAAAAATCCAAAGCTTGATTTAAAAATTGCCAGTGATGGAGATTCCACCACAACTCATAGTAAACTATCTACATGGTTAATTATCCAACAACCCCTTTAAAAAAGTGTGCCTTGTTTCTGAATTTGTCTCGCTTCAAATTCCAGCCTCTGGATCTAGTTATAATTTTAACAGCTAGATTGAAGGGTTCTTTACTAAGGTTCTGTTCCTCCACTGTGTGTGAGATCATGTTGTGCCTACGTGTGAGGCCACACCTTGCACCACTAACAGAAAAGGTGCTGGGGCTGAATCCCAGCAAGTTCTGGCACAAATCAAGCTCTGGATACTTTTCCAGCAGAGTGTCACTCTGCCGTTATCTTCTTGAAAAGACTTTTCAACAGCTACCACGCTTGAAAATAATTTATACTGATTGGCTGATACACTTACTTACTTTGAATGGCTCTCCAGTACTAACTAGTGAAAAAATATGTGCTAAGCTAATTTCTAGCCAGATTCTAATTTCAGACACAAACTGATGTATGTCTTGTATTTTAAAGTGTGAAGTGCTCTTTCTGTTTCAAATATTGGTAGGCTCTTTGTCTTCAGATCACAATTGATACTTACTGACTTTTATCTCCAGATAGTATACTTGGCTATTCTTTAAAGAAAAATAAATAAAAATGTCTGAATTATAACATATTTGCTCACATAACATTGTTAGGTGTAATTCTTTTCTGACATTTCCCTAAAGATCGCAAGAATTGCATAAAAGTCACAAAATGAACGTTAGGAATCCAAGATGTGAGCAGTAAGAATATACCTCACAAACTTGATGGGAAATATGTCCAATAAAGCATCTCAGAGTAAATCATGCTTTTTTAGGCTTTCCACTATGAGGGTATGTCTACACTGCAGAGTTTTTTCAGGAAAATGGCCCTTTTTCTGAAAAAAATTTCACTTAAGTCCACACTGCAATCACATTCTTTTGAAAAAAAAATCGAAAGAACAGAGGGATTTTTCTGACATTGGTAAACCTCTTTCTACAAGGAAGAAGCCTTTTTCCGAAAGAGCTCTTTTGGAAAAAGGCGTGTGTGGACAGGGAAGAGGGAGTTCTTTTGAAAGAAGAGGAAAGAGGAAAAAGCACAGGTGCCCTGGTGGACACTCCGTCCATAGTAATCACAGCTTAAATGCGAGATAGCGTCCATTCAGTGTGGACGCTATCTTTCGAAAAAGCAGATCGCTTTTTCGATGCGCTTTTGCTGTGTAGACGTTCTGTTATGGAAGAAGTTTTTTTGAAAGATCTCTTCCGGAAAAGCTTTTTCCAAAAGAAACCTGCAGTCTAGACATAGCCCTAGAGGTAAAACATATCCAGTGGACAGAGAATTATTGAAGAACCTGATCTCACTCCCACTGAAGCCAATGGCAGAAATTCTGACTATGTCTCTGTGCTATAGTTCCTGGAGATGAGGCACAGAAAGGTGGAGGTTGACAGAAGGCATTCTAAGTCACTTTTTTAACCCCTCGGATTATGGGCTGCTATGAGTGTAAGTGGTGATCCTGCCCCAAAGCAGAGAATCCAGAAACTGCTATAAGCTATCAGCTTCATGCAGCTGTCTATGGATGCAGCTGTCTATGGATTGCTCTTCAATCTTTATCTTCTGAGAATGCCCTTCAATGTGTAAACTGCAGGGACTACTCTCACACTTCTGGTATGCCTTCTCTGACAGCAGCTGTGAGAGGGCCTCTATATAGGGTATTTAGCAGCTCTAGACCCCTAAATTGAATGCCGAGGGCAGCCCCTGCTGGTGTCTGGTACTCCTCCTTCTGCGAGGAGTAAGGGAAGCCAATGGGAATGTGTTCTCCCATCAACCTCCCACTATGTGGACACCACCACAGCTTGGGTTAAGCTAAGCCAACGCCATGTAGGAATTTTGCATAGCTGAAGTTGCATACCTTAAGTCCACCTGCCTGATCTAGTATAGACCAGGTCTTCAGGATTAACAATGAGATTTGTATATATAAACTGGGGACTTATCATTTGGAAGTGGCAAAGGAGGACAATATATATAGATACTGGAAGACAATTTCAAGCACATCTTGGTTGCTAAAATTTCTCTTAAAGTATAGAAACCAAAATCATTGCATTACCAAAAGCATATCCTTGTTCAGATGTAGGGAATCACAATGTAGTATGGTGAAGCCTTGGTGTTATATTTAGACATGGCCAAATTCAATCATATTTATTTATAATTTCAGTGATAATATGGATGTTTGGTTTTGTGTGTTTTTTGTGTTTTATCTATTTTTAATGTTCACAGTTGTGGGAAATTATGGGAATAGTCAGATACTAACTATTTAATCACAGTTAATACTAACATTCAAAAGTTTAAAATGTATAACCATAAAATGTCAAATTAGCAGCGTTCTGTATCATGCTATACAAACCAAACTCTAATATAGTCTCAAGAAGGACTTTTTTCTTGGCCTATCTATACATTTCTATTATTATAGATGGACATATTTTTCATCCATTTGTCTGTGTGTGGAGTGAAATTGACATTCACTGATATTTACCAACAAAAATCTAATCCTTCCAAGCCTAGTTATCTTGCTATCAAAGAAGTTACATGCGAGAATGGGAGCAGGGGGCAAGTTAGAAATGAGAGCAGAGGCCCATGCCACAACAGTTGTTGGACTTAATTTCCTGTGGAGTAAGTTCATTATCAGGCTCCTGTGGATATGTTTGTTATTTAGCACTTCATCCTGTCTGCTTCTAAACCCTGTGAAGCAGCAGACCTAGGGTCATGCTGTCTGTAGGCTTTACCTTGTTCACAGTTGAAGGGAGCACCATCCTCATGACAGCAAGCTCCGGCTTCTCTAATACATGTTAATTGCATTTTCTCTTGATCACTGGCTGGGCGGAATCTGTGTGCTTGTACAAGTTATTACTTAGTCTGGTTTATCAGCACATTCCTGATGAACAGAGGCAGTGGATATAAAAATAGGCTAAAGAAAACAGGAGTTATGAAAAACAATTTAATAGCTTTGATAGGGAGGATAAACTTTGAGTTTAGAAACTATGGAACTTTGCCTTAGATTCTCATTTATGGCCGTAGTAGACTTTTCCTTGTCTTATGTCACAAGAGTGCTTTGGGCCCACTGCTCTTTCTAATGTTTACTTTGGAACTGGGGTTGTCTCTTTTGATGAAGGATTCCATTTGATTTACAATTAGGTTTCAGTCTGAGATGAGGTGGACATTTTAAAGCGTTATAAAACTGGCATTTTTTTTCTGGCAATCTTTAAAATAAGTTTTTTGGGTTTTTTTGTAAATTCAAGATTTTTTGCAAATGAACAAAGAAAAAAATGAGTCAAAAGCAAATAACCTCAATTCAATTAATCCTGAATCTTATTTTCCCTGATTTTCCCCTGTTCCCTATACTCTGTGGCTGTGTCTACATTGGCACCCCTTTCCGAAAAAGGGATGCTAATGTGAGACTTCGGAATTGCAAATCTGCGGGGGATTTAAATATCCCCCGCGGTATTTGCATTTACATGGCTGCCGCTTTTTTCTGGCTTGGGGATAAGCCGGAGAAAAGCGCCAGTCTAGACGCGATTCTCCGGAAAATAAGCCCTTTTCTGGAGGATTTCTTATTCCTACTTGAATAAGAAGGAATAAGAAATCCTCCGAAAAGGGCTTATTTTCCGAGAATCGCGTTTAGACTGGCGCTTTCTCCGGCTTATCCCTGCCGAAAAAGCGGCAGTTATGTAATGCAAATACCGCTGGGGATATTTAAATCTCCCGCGGATTTGCAATTCCGAAGTGTCTCATTAGCATCCCTTTTCCGGAAAGGGGTGCCAATGTAGACACAGCCACTATGTTTGGGCCCATAACTTTCACAAGTAGAACATGGCTCCTGTCTTCAAGATTCCACAGGTCCCTTAAATCCCCTCATAAGGAATTTTGTGACTTATGTGACAAGAGTTGCTCCTTTGTCAGCTGGGGCTCGGGTAATCAGAGGAAAGGAATTTGCTGAGAACAGCAGGAAGGTCATATAATCAGTAAAATCTCAGTATAAGCAAATGTTCTGTTCCCTTAACAGGCTGAATAGCAGCCAGATGTTTGCAACTTTTGTTTGAAATCCATTAGCCATTGACTCATATCACAATGCTCATTTAATAAAGGACACCACTGGATATCTGGTTCAAACACCGGCACTGGAGAGCCCTTCCAGTGACTGCAGGGTAGAAGAGGCTGGTCAAGGTCAGAGGAATAGCAGGAACAAACTTTGTGTGCAGGAAACTGGGAGTGGGAATCTCTTCTGACTTTCCCACAGGAACTGATTTTTCAGGAATACTATGCAGGAAGCCTCACTTTAGCTGTTGAAGGCCTTGTGTTGAAACTGCTCTATCCTTCAGGTGAGAGGGAATGTGGGTCAAAAGGGAAAAAAGAAATACACAGCAAGCAGAAAGGATTGTACAAGAAGATGAAAAGCACACTCTCTGTGTAGCTGAAAAGCCAATCAGTCCATAAGAGAATGAACACCCACATCATCTCACTTACCACTCAAGTTCACTCTTAGGCTACGTCTATACTGCAGGCTTCTTGCGCAAGAACTGTTTTATGCAAGAGTTCTTGTGCAAAAGGTCTTCCACAAGAGTGTGTCCACACTGCTATGTGCTTTTGTGGAAGAGATGTGCTTTTGCGCAAGAGCGTCCATGGCAGTGTGGACGCTCTCTGGCGCAAGAAAGCTCTGATGGCCATTTTAGCCATAGGGCTTTCTTGCACAAGAAACCCCTGTTGCCTGTCTACACTGCCTTCTTGTGGAAGAGCTCTTGCGCAAGAGGGCTTATTCCTCGTGGGGAGAGGAATAACTCTTGCACAAGAAGCCCTGTTTTCTGATGCTTTACTGTAAATGTACTTGTGCAAGAACGCGTGTGCAGTGTAGACGCTCTGCAAGTTTTTGCGCAAGAACGGCTGTTCTTGCGCAAAAAGCCTGCAGTGTAGACATAGCCTTAGGGTACGTCTACAGTGCATGCTTATTTTGGAATAAGCTATTCTGGGAGATATATTCCCAAATAGCATATTTCAAAATAGGATGTCTACACTACAGGGGAAGCCTCAACATTACTCTGAGGCAGGCTTCCCTAGTGTGGACATCCTGTCTCGATTTAAAGCCCCAGGAAGCACTGGGGAGAAATTACTTAGAATGGCCCTGGGGAGGAGCTATTTTGACATAGCAGCAGTGGAATGTCCACACACACCCTATTTCAAAATAGCTATTTTGGAAGAGGAATTATTCCTCATGGAATGAGGTTTACAGAAGTCAGAACAAGCCGTCCGTTATTTCGATGTTATTTGGAAATAATGAAATGGCTGCGTAGATGCTTGCATTGTTATTTTGGAATAACAGCTGTTATTCTGAAATAACGGTGCAGTGTAGACACACCCTTACTGTGCAGGAGATGTGCATATAGGCATTATCATAGGAACATTCCAGAAACGCAATAGGTTGGGTTACCGTTGTGGGTTTTGCCATAGTGGTTTTATTTTTACCAAGAGTGGTGAATAGAGGTGCCTGAGTAGGTAGTCACAGTGAGGATATTTGTTGACTGTGTTCTGAGGGAAACAGTGTTATATCATGTTATCTGGGAATTACACAAACAGATGTTCTATTCTGCTGGCATAGTTACATAAAAACAGGAACTGCTGGATTGCATCAGATCCATGGTCCATCTAGTCCACTATACTGTCTGTTACAGTGGCCAGCACCAGCTGCTTCACAGAAAGGTGCAAGACACCCCATAAATGCTAATTATGGGATAACAGCTCAATAGAGGAAATATCTTCTTAACATTGATTATTAGTTGGAGAATGCCCGGAAGCATCCTTTGTGTATTTGACTATATCTAATGCAATGGAGGATATTCTTTGTTTTCCTATAAGTGTTGAAGTCTGACTTTTGAATTTCTCTACTCTCTTGGTTTCATTAGTTTCTAGTAACAAGGGGTTTCATTTTTTGTGTGAATATTTAATTTTGCCAATTTTAATTGGTTGCCACTTTGTCCAAAACCCATGGGAATGAATAAATAACAACTTGCCCATGTCTGGGTTTTGTTACCATCTCAGACTCAGATCATGTTAGTGGAAGGTTTTCTTAGTATATGTCTACACTGTAGTTAAATTCCGACTGCTGGCTGTGTCAGCTGACTCACATTGTTGGGTCTAGGGAAAATGGGCAGTTTAATGGTGGTATAGATGCTAGAATCTGTGCTCTAGCCCATGCCTAAACCCAGTTCCCTGAATCCCAAGAGCTGGAATCAGCTGACACAGGCTAGCCTTGGGTTTTTAATTACAGTGTAGAGATACTTGAAGGGCCAGGAGCTATTTGAGAGAAAATGCTGCTAGAAAACAACTATAGCCAATGGATGTTCTTGTATTGAAATCATTTGCAATTTATGGTTTCATTGAGAAACTGAAGAAACTCGGGTGATCTTTAAGTTTGGAGTCTCATCTCCTGTCATGAATAATCTCCTTTTAGATCAGTTCAGGCTCAGTTTGTCATTTCCATCAATCTGAACTTCTCAAAGCAAAACTTTTGGAGGGAAGGATTTGATTCTACAAGGAGAGAAACCAAGGAAAATTTCTGCAATAACCTTCGCAGAGTGAAACAGCTGAACTGTCAATAGCTCTGTTTTTCTGTTTGTTCTGTAATAATCACATCAAGTGAGCAGAAAAAAATGAGTCTATTAATAGTAAAATAGTGATTTTCATGTAGTCACTTTATAAGGTTGTAGATCTATTTGACTGTTCCCCATGGCCCAGCCAATGTAATCTGATTAAAGAGTAGAATAAATTAACCTGGAACCAGTCACACTTCTTTTTAATTTTTTATATGGTGTTTGATTTTGAAAATTGTTCTTATAACAACAATTCACATGCTAATGGACTCAATCGTGATGAAGAATGGTTGGGGCACTATCAACTTAATAGTCGTTGAAGGTGCAAACAGCTCTGTGTAGACTCCTATGTTAGGAAGGATACTATCAATTGACATTGATTCTTATCTGCTTCATTTTAACTACCCAATCTTCAGATACTTACTGATTCCCCTCTAGCTCCCTGTCTCCTCCCCCCTCCTCCCCCCGCCTTCTCTCCTATTTATTTTGGGTCTACACATCCTAAACTCAAAACTTCGGTCATCTGAAGAAGTGGGCTGTGCCCACGAAAGCTCATGATACCATCTACATGTTTTGTTAGTCTATAAAGTGCTACCTGACCATTTGTTGTTTTTTCTGTACAGACTAACTTGGCTACCCCCTGAAGATCCTAACTGTTTTTGTTCTGGACAGTTAGCATCCCCATTAGATGATGAACATATACTTCAGGACATTCCAAAGAACAAATTAAGGCAAATAAAGATGAATTTGGGAAGCTGTAGAAATTGGGAGTGTGGCTAAAGTAATATACTAGGCACAGTCACAGATCTTCGTGATGGTGACTGTATACTATCACTGAAGATAAAAACATGTCACAGGAAGCGGGTTTTTTTTTCAGTGAAATACACGTTTTGAAGTACATGGACTCACCAAGGATAAATCATGCCTGATCAATATAATGGCCTTCTATGATGAGAATACTGGCTCTGTGGATCTGAGGAAAGTGGTGGACATGATGTACCTTGACTTTAGCAAAGCTTTTTATAGGGTCTCCCACAGTATTTTTGCCAGCAAGTTAATGGAATATGGATTGTATAAATGGACTATAAAGTGGATAGAAAGCTGCCTAGATCATCGGGCTCGAGGAATAGTGATCAACAGTTTGATGTCTACTTGGCAGCAGTATCAAGCGGAGTGCTCCAGGGGTCAGGACCAGTTTTGTTCAATATCTTCATTAATGATCTGGATGATGGGGTGCATTGCACCCTCAGCAAGTTCGTTTCTAACACTAAGCCAGGGGAAGAGGTAGATACGTTGGAGAGTAGGGACAGGGTTTAGAGTGACCTAGACAAATTGAAGGATTGGGCTAAAAGAAATCTGATGAGGTTTAATAAGGACAAGTGCAGAGTCCTGCACTTACGATGGAAGAATACCAAGCACTAATACAGGCCAGCAGATTGAGGGAAGTGATTATTTCCTTGTGTTTGGCACTGGTGAAGCCACATCCGGAGTATTGCATCCAGTTTTGGAGACCCCGCTACAGAAAGGGTATGGAGAAAATGGAGACAGTCTAGTGGAGAGTAATCAAAACGATTAGGGGACTGAGGCACATGACTTATGGGAAAGGACAGAAGAGTGAGGAGGGATTTGATAGCAGCCTTCAGCTGCCTGAATGGGAGTTCCAAAGAGGATTCTCAGTGGTGGCAGATGACAGAACAAAGAATAATGTGGGAGGTCTATGTTGGATATTACAAAAAACTATTTCACTAAGAGTCCAGTGGTGAAGCACTGGCAATGATTGCCTAGGGAAGTGTTGGAATCTCCATCCTTAGAGGTTTTTAAGGCCTAGTTTCACAAAGCCCTGACTGGGATGATTTAGCTGGGATTTGTCCTGCTTTGAGCAGGGGCCTGCGCTAGATGTCCTCCTGAGGTTTTTTCCAATCCTAATCTTTTATGATTCTATGTTATTCCATCATCTTAGTGTTGTGGGATAATTATGTATTTAAATATATGGTCATTATTATGGCTTGACGTCAATATTTAGAAAGTAAGCACAGTCAGCAGTAGATAAAAAGACAAAATGTTTTGATTTTGTTTAAATGAAACAGAGTTGAAACATCAAAATTCGAGAAACTGAGATACAAACAAAAATAATATTTACCAGGTGGTAGGCAAAACAATCAACAATAATGTCTTTTCTCATTCTAGTGCTACACCTAAAAGTTGAAAAATGCATTAAAAAAAAGCTATAGACCCATTGCATGCATGTAGTGCCTTGTATTACTATAGTTCAGTGATTCTCAAACTTTTGCATTGGTGACCTCTTTCATACAACAACCCTCTACAACTCCCCCTTATAAATGAAAAACACTTTAATTGTTTGTTTGTTTGTTTGTTTAACACTATTGTAAATGCTGGAGGAGAAGTGGGGTTTGCCGTGGAGGCTGACAGCTTGTGACCCCTCATGTAATAATCTCATGACCCCCAAAAAGGTCACTGCTCCCAGTTTGAGAACCCCTGCTTAAATGCAGCAATATAAATGTGGAGAGGAATCAAGTTAGAGCTGATATAATTAACTTTTTAAAAAATTTTCCTTGTTTAAATGTTCAGCTATAACACCGTGTTTAAGTTTTTTATAATTTGTAAATATGGGGAAAACAGCTGTCATTGTTCATGCTTATAAATAAACATACTACATGGCATCAGCGATTCAAACATTTATTTATTTATACACTAAATATCTCCAATAGTTTAAGGGGGAATTGTTCTCACTGAGAACTAATCTCCTGAAGTTCTTAAATAATCCATTTCTGAGTAATATGAGCACAAAAAAAGCATCAGAAATATTTCTTAATAGCACATATTCATACATGAATAAGCAGAAACAGCCACGTGGACTTTTAGCAAGCTTTCCACACACTAAAATGTCTCTTCTCATTAAAAAAGCATGATATATTTCAGCCTCAAGAATATTTGGGGGGGGGGGAATACTGTAATGCTCTAATAAGAATGAGATGGACAGATTGCTATCCAATTTTGCATTCAAAGTCCAATTGACTTGATCTACCAGGGAACAAATTCCAGGATCAAGATTTATTATGTATCTATTAATATAGGACCATTAGCTATTCCATTCTGCCTCTCACATCTCCCTTCCCCAAATAATTATCTGCCTAATCTGTAACTACAGTGACTCTAGTATTGTTCTGAGAGCTGACGTGAATTATGATTATGTTATGGAGAAGGAAGTGTAGCTTCTTTTCAAATGATAAAAAACATTATTGTATGCAGCGTTGGTGTAGCCATGTTGTCCCAAGATAATAGCAAGTAAAGGTGGATAAGGTAATATTTGTTATTGCTCCAACTTTTGTTGATGAGAAAAACAATCTTTCAAGCCTACTCGGAGCTTCTCAGGTCCTGAAGTAGAGCTTTGTGAAAGCTCGAAATTTTGTCTCTGTATAGAAGTTGATCCAATAAAAGATATTACCTCACACACCTCATCTCCCAAAAACATTATTGATCCTATGGCTTTTGTCCTGCAATATGCAGTGAAGTTGTAGCAGTGTCAGTCCCAAGATATTAAAGAGACAAGGTAGGTAAGGTAACATCTTTTATTGGAGTAACTTCTGTTGGAGAGAGTGACAAGCTTTTGAGCCCCACAGACCTCTTTTTCGGATCAGAGCTTTTCCCCCTCCACACAACGCATTATAGGATGAGGTTTTTTAAGCTTATAAGAGAGAACTGAGATTTTTCTTTGTTTTCTTTGATGATGCCAAGGCACCATTATCACCTATTAGCACCAGTAGATCAAAGGAAACTTCTAAATGAAGAAAATTATGAACATTCTGATGAACATACGCTGAATGATATTTTGTTAAATGACTATGAACAGGTGATATTACTGATAGTAAACTGAGAATGAGGTATTACTTTAAATACCAAAATACAATGTGGGTCATGTGTGATCTCTTATATAAATTATTAAGTTTCTTTGAATTTTTGTCCCCATGAATTTCTTGGCTAAAGATTTTTTCTTTCCCTTTTTGTGACTATGCGCTTCCCATACTGCTTGTCTGTCTTTTTTACAGTTATATTATTGTAACTAAGTCTGAATATAAACTTCAAATTAAAATGAAATATCATTGGTTAAATATATTCAGTTTTTCTTTGATACAGCTGGCCAAAAACTGCCCTGAGTTCTACCTTTTGTAACCTCAACTAAGTACTTGCATTGTGAGTTTACACAGGGTGTAAGTCTGTGTGGAATTTGACCCAGTAAAGGAATGGTAAATGGAAGTGAGAAGAGATTATCTGGTGCAACTTCTTAACTACAGATTATAAGGAAAACATATGGCATGACACAATAGCCCTATTTGCTAAAAATTTACCTGTATTGTGCATAGGTAAGTACATGTCAACATTTCCTAACATGTGGTGCTTTAGAGTAGAGAAATCCAAATCCTGTGCCTAAATGCGAGGATAGAAACAAGCAGAGGGTCTGAGGAGCTGTGCTATACTGCTTAAGCATTTGGGTTGGTTTTTTTTTCAACCTAAGTAGAAACCTGATCCAAAACCGCCTCAAGGCAATGAGGACTTTCCACTGACATGAATGGAAGCTGGATTGGGCCTTAGGGCTTTGATCCATGTTTAAAGACAGTTGCTGTATTTTTTTCATTTACGTAATTATGATGTATTTGAGAGCTCTCTAGGCTGGATTCTTCAGTCCTGATGCTTGCACAATGCCAATGGGAGTCTTTACTAGTTTGGCGTGCAGCATCAAACACTGTCTCTAATGTGCTGTTTTCCCATTTCCTAAGCATTTAAATAAGAAAAACTGTCTCTTTGGAAATGTTTTTGAAACTGTTTAACTTCAAGGGTTTAAAATTTTCACTTTTATTAAATGTTTTCACAATAAAAAACACAAACATAAGTGCCACAAATAACTGTAACAACATAAAAAAGTTCTCCTATACCAGCAAACAAAACCCGCTCTAAAACCAATTGTATGCCCAAATTCTTCTGTGGAACTTACATCCCCATTCACATTGTCTTCATTTAAAACCACAGGCAGACTTGCAAGGCTGGAATTTGGCTTTTTAGTATTGTATTTTAAAATAAAAACATAGTATAGGACAATACAGAACAATAGAAAGCATGCCTAAAATATACATAGTAAACACATCTTATCTATGTCTGATCCATTAACAATATGTATTTTTTTCTAACAGAGAGATCCAAGTTCAAATGATAGTCCAAATAAATATGAAGACATTGCCAAACCTCCTTCATATGTAGCAAAAGTGAGAGAGAGGGTGAGGAAAGAGTGAGGCTGTGTTTACACTACAGGCTATTTAGTGATGGAAGGGATTTTCCTGTCAATGTAATAAATCCACTCCTCGATAAACAGTGGGTAGGCGCAAGGAGGAATTATTCTGTTAACTTAGGCTATGTCTACACTGCAGCCTTTTGTTGGCAGAGACAATGCAAATGAAGCGCTCATTAGCATTTGTTGCGCTGTCATTTGCATATTCTCTGCCGATGCTTTTTGCAGAAGAGGTTTTTGCGCAAAAACAAGCAGTGTAGATGGGGCCGTTTTGTGCAAAAAGCCCATTTTGCTCAAGATCCTGTATACCTCCTTTTTTGAGGCATAAGGGATCTTGCACAAAAGGGTTTTTTTTGTGCAAAACAGCCCCGTCTACACTGCTTTTTTTTGTGCAAAAACCTCTTCCGCAAAAAGCATCGGCAGAGAATATGCAAATGACAGTGTGACAAATGCTAACAAGCACTTCATTTGAATTGTCTCTGCTGACAAAAGGCTGCAGTGTAGACGTAGACGTACTGTTTTCCACAATGGGGCTTAGATTAAATAATTCTTACCCCCATGAGATGTAGTCACACCAGCCTAAGATATAGGTGTAGACCTGGCCCTAGTTTGTTACCTCTTTCAGAGGCAAAAGTGCGTAACAGATATAGTCACAAACCAAAAATGAACAGTAGGATGGGAAGAGGATTCATTTTAAGGTAGTTCAAGTTTTTCTTGGCATCCATGAAAATAGATTTTTGTTTCACAGTTCATTTTCTATTGGTGACAGAAGCCATTGTTTTCTTTAGAAGCCTTTTACATGGTACAGATAGAAGGGAAAGTGGATGTTAGTAATCAAGGGGACAGAAATTGGCATGCAACTGCAAGCAGCACAATTTTTAATTTTTACTCATAAAGTTGACTTCTTGCTATGCAATTGTACATCTGATATTCGAAGAACACTCACTAAATAACCAAGGAGCAGGACACCGAGTTCTTGTTTTAACAACCAAGTACTGTATTCTTAAATGTGAGACAGTATCTAAGGGATTGAAATATGAATGGCAGTAAGATTTTTATGAAAGTTTGGGAGGAGGCACAGTGAGAACATGTTTAATGTGAACAAACTGGTAACATGAACCCTGCACATTTTTCATTCCCAGTCCTAACGTTATTACATTCTTAGATTGTATTTTTATTAAAGGTCTCAATAGCCTTAAGAATTGAGCTCTGTGCAAATCCAATGATGGATTGAGTTGACAACCAGTACTTGCTAGATGTATTTGATGCTAGAAAGTAAACGTCATAAATGGGGCTAAGGGGTAGCAGGAGCGAAAAATTTCAGAGATCCTTTTTAAATATTGGGGGCTACATTGAAAGCCTAGGGCTCATGTCATCTGATCCATTCATCATGCCATAATCGGATGGTGAAAGAAAAAACCCCTCAAGACCACATGATGGGATTTAGCATGGAAAGAAGCTAAAGTCTAGTGGAAAAACTCTGAGAGGAAATTCTAAAAAATGTGTTAATGTCATTAGGGAGATTTTAAACTCTTGAAAAGATTTGGGTGCAACAGTCTAAGACCCTAATGTTCAGTTGTACTTAGAATCTGTCACTGATTAACCAGGAATTTTGAAAGAGAAATGTAACATAATATTTTGCCTTTGTAAAGCCAGCATTAGAAATGATGTGAAACACATTAGACTAATAATGAAGGGACCACTGCCTTATATTGCTTATGGTGGAAAGTAAATGATGCTGAATTTCTCTTTCCAGCATCAGATTATGTATCAGCAGTGGAAGAAGAAAATGAAACAAGACACTGTTTCCAAAGATGAACTGTTACAGTCTTTGGAGTTGACTCACAAGAAAAGACAAATTAAAGATCAGATTTTTGAAAATGTACTTGCACAATTGTGCACGCATAATTCTCTATGCCCACTTTGTACACTCAAAGAGCTGACTGAGTAAACATAACAGCTGGATGAAAACAGGATGCCAAATATGCTGAACGAAGGAAGGTTGAATTAGCTATCTCCTCAAACTAATTTTAGGTATGTGTTCTGAGCATGCACAATTCCACGCGTTCATCTTTGAAAATCTATTCCTAACAGTATTCAAAGGGTTCACAGCTTATTCAAAGCTCATTTGAAGTGGTTGGGTCTGAAAAATGGGGCTAGAAACCTCACAAGGCCAGGATTTCAATAGAGATCCCCAGTACTTATTCTGTTCATGCCAAACATTTCACAGTAATGTTCCCCAATTTTCTCTCTCTCCCCACACACTGGTGGGATTACTTTATCTCAGCCTGTGAGGGAAAGGAAACGGTTGGCACATTTAAAGATTTAATTGCCCCATTCATCCCTTCTTATATCACTGAGCCTCCCTGTGGGCTTGAAGAGGGGAGACTGATGGCAGACTAGCTGGATAAAAAAGGTGCATCATAGGCCTTTTTTTTTTTTAAGAACATAAAAACATAAGAATGGCAATACTGGGTCAGATCAAAGGTCCATCTAGCCCAGTATCCTGTCTGCTGACAATGACCAATGCCAGATACCCCAGAGAGAATGAACAGAAACAGGTCATCACCAAGTGATCCCTGTCCTGTCATCCATTACCAGCCCCTGACAGAGGCTGGGGACACCATTCCTACTCATTCTGGCTAATAGCCATTGATGGACCTAATCTCCATGAATTTATCTAGTTCTTTTTTGAAAGTTATTAAAGTCCTGGTCTTCACAACATCTTCTGGCAAGTAGTTCCACAGGTTGACTGTGAGCTGTGTGAAGAAAAACTTCCTTTTGTTTATTTTAAACTTGCTATCTATTAATTTCATTTGGTGACCCCTAGTTATTATGTTATGGGAACAAGTAAAATAACTTTTCCTTATTTACTTTCTTCATACCTGCCATGATTTTATAGACCTCTATCATATCCCCCCTTAGTCTCCTCTTTTCTAAGATGAAAAGTCCAAGTCTTTTTAATCTCTCTTCATATGGCACCAATTTCAAACCCCTAATCATTTTTGTTGCTCTTTTCTGAACCTTTTCCAATGCCAATATATCTTTTTTGAGATGAGGTGACCACATCTGTATTCAAGATGAGGGTGTACCATGGAGTTATATAGAGGCAATAAGATGTTCTCTGTCTTATTCTCTATCCCCTATTTTAATGATTCTTAACATTCTGTTTGCTTTTTTGACTGTCGCTGCACATTGAGAGGATGTTTTCAGAGAACTATCCACAATGACTCCAAGATCTCTGTTGAATGGTAATAGCTAAAATAGTCCCCATCATTTTATATGTGTCATTGGGATTATTTTTTCCAGTGAGCATTACTTTGCATTTATCTACATTAAAATTCATTTGCCATTTTGTTGCCCAATCACTGCACCCTCAGAGAAGGCTTATAAGCCTGTGCCCCTTCCCAAGGATATCATTCTATGCTGGAAAGAAAAGTTCTCCTTTTCTCCCCATTCCTGAGTTGCCATGATGTGACAAGGAGCTTGCCCTACACTGGCCCTTTAAGGGCAAAAACCCAGCCCTAAGTGAGGGCTGAGAGTGAAGCCCTAGCTGAGGCAGTTCTGGCTAATGAGGACCCAGCTGGGGGGCTATATAAAGAAGGGGTTCCTTGAAGGAAAGGAGGAAGCTCATTTTTGCTCTGGCTAAAGAGCAGGAGGGTGCTGGCTGCTTGGGAAGGAGGAGGCTTCCTGGAGATAGAGCAGTGCTAGGGAAGGAAGGCAGAGCTGGGGAAGCTCTGGCCAAGCAAGCTCTGAGGCTGCAAGGCCTGAAACTACTGGGGCTGTGAGGGGCAGCCATGCTAAGCAAAGATAGCAGGTTCACACACCCCTTGCCAGTGATGAGTGGCCATTGTAGATGGCAGTTTGCCCCTCAGGCAGGGGCTTGATGAAGACTGACAGTGGGTCACTGAGGCAAGGCAGGTACAGGGGAACTGGGTGTTACCAGGGAGAATAACTGGGTGCCCCTTGGGAGGGGAGGACTGGAGTGTGGAGTTGAGTAAACAACACCACCTCCACCCTTGGAAGGGGGTGCAAAGAGACTGGAGTGGGCACTGCCGGAGGGCAGTGTCCTGAAGAGGATGCCGTGGTCAAAGAGTGACACGGGTCGGGATCATAGGGAAGAGTAAGAACATGGGGAGACACCAGCTAGAGGGAGGTGCCCAGTGAGTCAACAAGCTAATTCCCAGAGCGACCAGCTGGAGGTGCCATGGTGGTGAGTCAGCCCCGTGATGCATGGGTATAATGGTAATCATCTGTTTGGGGGAGGAAGGAATTTTCCCTCACTGCCAGATTGGCTTGGAGTGGGAGGGTGGTGGGTAGTGGACCCAGGGATCCTTTTAGGTAGATTATTTTGTAAAATTAAATCTGTTGCAACTTGGCAGGTGCTCAGCACAGACATTCCTTTAATAGGGGTTTAGTTCCCTCATAAACAGGGAATTAGAAGGCTTAGGAGAAGGAATGGTCTAAAGAAGGAGGGGCATGAAACTGGGGGTCCCAAGTAAGCAGAACCCCCCCCTTAAACCTTCTACAAGGGAGAAGGTGATGGGGTCCTAGCAACTGTCCTGAAACAGCCCCAACCCTATTAAACCCTGATAGCAATCCTCCATTAAGTAGAAAAGAAGGGCTGGGGGTTCAAATGATCTTGCACTGGACAGCTAGTTCCTGGATATTTTATTTAAAAAGTTGCAGCCTCGTTAAACCGCAGTCCTGGAATCCTGACTTTCTTCTTGTGGTCAAAGACTACTTACATGGCATTTTTGAAACATCCAGTCCTAATCAGTGCAAAGATGTCCATAAGGGAGTAAAAAAGGAAAACACTGTATCAACGCCACAACCACCTTAACATCTGTTGTCATTGAGCTACACACCATGGCCGTTCAGACTTCAGGGTGACAGTGGGAATAGAATTTAGATCTTTCTGTTCCAAATGCTCATGTCATTGCCACTTAAACTAAACGTGAGTCTCCTGTGTCCAGACCTGTTGCTTTTTACCTAGCAGAAGGAGAGGAGAGAAAAACTCTGTTCACAGATGCAGATGGTGGAGCTCTATTATACTGAGCAAAACTCCAATTGACCTTATAGTAGTTCTGCACACTGTTCATATGCACAATATTCACTACAGGCCTGATTCTCATCAACTTACACCAATAAAACTCCACTGAGCCAGTTCCTCAGCTGGTATAAATTGGTATTGCTATGCTGAATGTTAGTGGAATTATCCCTCATTTACAGGGGGTGAAATTGAAAGAAGAATTAAATCCTGTAGATCTGCAAGTTTGATCTGAGATCTTTTTCTTAAAGTTTGTTCGGGGGTATCTTGCCAAATCCTTATGTAGTGTACAAACCAGCAATTATCATAGCTAATACAATCCCCATTATGTACTCATTGGAGTGCTGCATGCTTGTTGTTGTTGGGTTATTTTATCTTCACCATTTGCACATTTAATGTTTAACCTTGTTAACCCTTGGCTGACATCTGTGAAATGACTCTCTGTGGGATTTAAAGGAAAGATAAAGTATTTGGTACTCCACCAAGCTTTCCTGGAGAGTACTGTTGCTGTCTTAAAAATCAAATTAACGCAAAAAACAATTGGATGTTGTAACTTTTTTATTCCACCCCTAAAAGGTAAACAAACAAAAGTATCTTGTCTTATTTCCATTTCTCTTTGTGCACAGTAGGAATGTAGGAAAGCAGTGTTACTACCTAGGGTGCTCAACTAAAGTCAAGATTCAGAAGAGGAGATTTTGCAAGGCATGTCAGAGAACAGTGCCAAGATAAATTCAGTCCTTTAACTAGATATGGGTTTGGTTTCACAGAAATACATCTGCTAATCTGGGGCTAGATGCTTACTTCATATGTGTGGAGATGATTCCAGGAGGCATGTCTCTAGTGTTCCCTGTAAGCTATGTGCTTATGCAGCCACTCAGGAGAGCGTCAAACGCCACACAGCTGATCAGCAGATGGCTCACAGCTAGGTTTTTGTTTCAGCTGGTGGTGCATAGCCACACACGCCTCAGTGCACATAAAAATGTATTCTGCACATGGATGGAAAAAAATCCACACACAAATGGAAAAGATTAGACAGAACATTGCACATCTCTCTTGTATAGTCATACCAATAGCAGCCACATTCTCAATTCGTGTTCTTCCTGAGAGCAGGCTAATGTGATGAGATATATCATACACATTTGTGTACCACATCTAGCACCAGGGAGATGCATGCTGAGCCTTTAGAAAGGAGGTGTAAGAACATTGTTGCCTCAATGCATCTGGAGTTATTCTGGCTGATGTTACACTCCTTAGGTAGACTGGCTCTAGCTTCATTGCTTGGTCAGTACAACCCTGTATGCACCAACTCACCCCAGGACACCAGCTGTTACACACATGATATGAGAGCTCTTGTTTTACTGCTAGCTTCCTAGTACCGATGTGGAAAAAGAAAATGTATCATCAAAGGAGAGTAGAGTATAATACAGTCCATTCCCATAACAATATGAAGCAGCTGAATGTGATGTTTAGACTTACCTTTTCATACGGTACATTCCTTTTCATTTTGTACATTTAGACATTAGCTTTTTGTGTCATACATTTCTTTGGCTGAGTGGACGCAGGTGGTAGAAATAGCACTATCTGTGAAAATGCAGAGGCTGTATTTCATATGGGTCTCAGACATCTATTACTGTAATGTTTAAACAGATTTCAGGAGACTTGGTTTCTACATGAGATACAACTTTGTGATTCTTTTGTCATAAAATCATAGACTTTTAAGGGTCGAAGGGACCTCAAGAGGTCTTCTAGTCCAATTCCCCATGCCAAGGTAGGATTAAGTATAGGAACATGGGAGGCATAATACAAGGCAAGAAGTGGAGCTGGTTGGAAATCTTCTGATGACATGTTTTTCTGTAAAAAAATGCCAATTTATGAAAAGTGAAATAATTTGTGGAATCACATCTTTTACCATAACTTGTTTAGGAATAAAAATAGAAAATAAGTATTTTGATAGGATCAAAACATTTCTTTTCATATGGTACATTTAGATTGTTCATCTAGAAACAGCTTTTTGATTCAATTATTTTATATCATAAAATATAATACAAAATTTGAAAAGCCAAAATTGGAATGAAACATTGAAATTGTCAAAAATCAAATATTCCAGTTGATTCAAAGATTTGGGGAAGGGGAGATTTTTGAGGAGGGGGACATGACAGTTGATTCAAAGATTTGGGGAGGGGGACATGACATTTCTAAATGCTTTGAGTGTGTGTTCCATTTTAGAACTGAAGACATTTTGAAATTGCAACCTTCATATGAAGTAAAAAATCTGCTTCTTGCACCACTCTCATTACAAAACAGCTACATCCAAAAGAGCCTTACTATTTGCCCCCACTTTATGCAGGTGTGACTGAAGAATCTTTTCAGAACAAAGTTTTCCTCAGCGTTTGTGATATAGGTAAGCAAGGACTGACATGTTATCTTTAATGCCACTGTATCATGCAGAGTAGACAAAATGACTGCCCCCTTCATTATCCCCTTCTGATGATAATTTAGAAATTATTATCTCTATTCCTGTAGATATAAAAGAAGTTATGCTGGAGAACTAGAGTGAGGCATGCTAAATCATACTGGTAAACTTAGAGAGAAGTTCTGTAAACTGACAGAAATCATAGGTCTTTGTGCCCAGTGCCATCTTTAGCAATATTCTCTCTATCTCAGTGAAATTTTGAATGGCTCCAGATTTGAGATTGCCATGTTAAGGTATTTCTTTGAATCTATCTTTTGAAGATTAGTTTTGTGCAGCCCTGTTTAAGACATGGTACATAAACGGCACCAACTGAAGGGAAGCACAGGAAGCCACGATGGCTTAAGGCTTCTCTAGTTCACAAGACCATCCTCTTCCAGAGGAGTAGTAATTTATTGGTGATCTAAATAAGCAGAAAATTATGGCACCCTTCATGATAGCCAACAAATAATGGGAGTGGAGCCAAGAGTCATATCATGTAATTCTTTTCCTCTACCCTGCACTGATTAGGCCACAACTGGAGTATTGTGTCCAGTCCGGGGCACTGAATTTCAGGAAAATGTGGAGAAATTGAAGAAGGTCCCGAGAAGAGCAACAAAAATGATGAAAGTGCTAGAAAACATGACCTCTGAGGGAAAAGTGAAATAATTGGTTTTGTTTAGTCTGGAAAAGAGAAGACTGAGAGGGGACATGATAGCAGCTTTTAAGTACGTATAAGAGTGTTATAAAGAGGAGGGAGAAAAAATAATCTCCTTAACCTCTGATGATAGGACAAGAAGCAATGGGCTTAAATTGCAGCAAGGGAGGTTTAGGTTGGACATTAGGAAAAACTTCCTAACTGTCAGGGTGCTTTAACTCTGGAATAAATTGCCTAGGGAGGTTGTGGAATCTCCATCACTGGAGATATTTAAGAGCAGGTTAGACAGACACCTGTCAGGGATGATCTAGACTGTGCTTGGTCCTGCCGTGAGGGCAGGAGACTGGACTTGATGACCTCTCAAGGTCCCTTCCAGTTCCAGTATTCTATGATTAATTGCCCTTCCATACACACTATTCAACCACTTGCTCTAGGAATGGAGGAAGCAAGTACAACAGCACTCACATCTGCATGCCTTGTTTCAACATGCAGATAACCCATGTAGGTTGGATGTTCTTACTCCTTGATGTGGACACAAGTCAAATCATAACCTAGTACTCTAGTGTCTGAGGTTAGATGAATGTAGGGAGTAAGGTATGGAGCAAAATTCTTCCTCTTTCAACAAAAAAATCCCAACTTTAAAAGAGGAACCATTCTAAAAAATGGCACCTTTGTGTAACTGTAGCATGGCACTTGTGGAAGACAGGATGCTTATTTTAAGTTATATCACGGCTACACTTAATCTTCCATGAAATCCTCTTTGGGAATTCTAAAGATTCACCAAGGGACCTGTATAAAATTAATATTTATAAACTCAGCTGCCTTGTGTGTGTCCTTAAGTATTATAAAGCCTCACAGAAGTTAAATATTTCCAGGATTTTTAGTGTAGATTCTCTTCTCCCTTTGACTCAGCATATATCAAAAGAGGAAGCACACCTTTATTACATTTGCAAAACCCAGAATATTTCTAGTGCATATGCAGAGAAATATGAGGTTGGAGAATTTAGCATGCTTCCTAGCAGTGGTGTCTTGAATTTGGACATAGCCTACCTTTCGATTTTATGTTTCATAAACGGACTGTGACAGTTATAAGGCTCACAGCAGGCCTGCTAATGTGGATGGTGGAGGGGAAGGAAGGGAAAGTTGCCTCAGGGCCTGGTGATTCAAGGGGCCGGGGATCCTGCCAATGCTGCTGCTTCCTTCTGAGGCCGCGCCCCTTCCAGGAACATGGAGCCACCCCCTTTACCTTGCTCAGAGGCCAACAGATGCTGTCAACTCCTCTGGTTCACAGTGATGTTGTCTGAGAACAATGTCAATTTTTCCTACACTGTCTCATGCAGAGCACTGACCTCTACACATAACAAACAGGATCTTTCTTTTTTTTTTTTCTCCAGTGGAATTTGCTACGACAGAGGAAATACTGTTAACTTTTGCGAGAAATTGTCTGAAAGTACAGTTTACTGTTTTCAGAACAATCATGGGAAGCTGCTGCAGATGATGTTCTCTTTGTTATGCCTCATGGAAAATCCTTCCACCTTCTTATGTGAATGGAAATTCAAAGACGGAATGTGAAGTTCCTGAAATCAGACAAGCGATATCAGACAAAGGATTGCAAAGCTGCCTTTCAGTTTAGAGCGATGGATGCATCATAATTTTTATTCACTTTCTACAATGGTGTAAGAAATCAAAAGGAAATAAGTCATTGGTTAGAGAAAGAAGATGTTGGCTGGAGAAACATGTCTTCTCAAAAGTTTTTAGTCATGAATCTTGGGCTGAACTGTGCATTACATGTATTCATTTTTAACAGTCACTTGTAAAAGAGTTATCGGAAATACCATACTGCATTTCTCTTGGGCATTACACTATTGTGTGGGCTCTCTGCCAAAGCAAACTCATCCATCTTTCTGAGGAAATGTATCATTCTCATTGATTATGCAGGTCCCATGGTTATTTATAATTGAATTATCAGGTGCATTGTGCGCAATATGGCCAGCTGGTAAAGGATCATAAAGCAAGGCAGCATTGAGGACAAAATAGCCTCTAAGAACTCAGACATTTTATATTTTTGTTATTTTTAAAGTTAAAAAACAAAAGCTGGTGTCAGACTGTCTGGAGTGGATAACAACTCAGTGCCTACCTCATGGCCGACTGTCAGAAAACAGGACAGATAGCCCTCAGTAGGCCTGCCAATGGGCAAGAGGTGAGAGGAAGGGGACAATTGCAATTTAATTGTCCAGGCAATTTAAAAGGGGTCCCTGGCTACCATTGCTTAGATCCAGGCCCCTTTAAATGATCCCATCAGTCTGCAGGGCTCTTAGGTGCATTTCCCTGAGTCTCCATGCTGGTAGTGGACTGCAGATTTGCTCTGCTGGGGCAGTGGTGCATCCAGACAATAACAAGGCAAGAGGGGCCCTGAGCGGTCAGAAGGTGAATTGGGCCAGCAGCCCCACAGCTGTGCTGAAGGAGCAGAGCCAAGGGGAGGAGCTGGCCTCTCTGCTGCACTTTGTAACCATGTGAGTGAGTGGGAAGGGGGGGAGAGGAGGGAGCTGGACTCTAGGAGTAAAGCTGGGCATAGGGGATTGAGGGGGATGGAGGAACTGGGCTGAGGAGAATTGGGAAAGGAAAAGAGCAGAGTGGGGGTAGACTTAGGCGGGGAGGGCTGGGAGAAAGAAACTGAGTGGGAGTGGAATGGCACATGACTGCTGGGGGAAAGAGCTGCCTGGGAGTGGCTAGACAGAGGAACTGAACTGTGGGTGGTTCGGATGAGCAGTGAGGGGAAGGAGCCATGCTGGGGACAGGACTGCTGGGGGTGGTGGGGGGCTGGGGGCAGAAGATGAAGAAGCTGAGCTGGGCATAGAACTGCTGTGAGGCAGACTTGAGATCAGGCTCAGGATCCAGCAGCTGCTGTCCAACAGCTTCAGCAAAGGCACTGGCAGTGGGTGCCAGATTTTGTTTGGGGCCTGTGAGGGAGGAGAAGGGCAGGGTAGATTCAGGAAGAGGGAGAGGAAGTTATTCTGGTGACAGCGCTGGGCTAGGAGTCAGGAAAGTGGTTTGAGGTTATTTTGATGTGGGGCAGGTGGCTGATCTTTGGAGTTATATGGTTGATCTCATAGGGGATTGTCACTGTTATTTGGAGAGGGTTTGGGGGTGATGGGATGATTGGAGATGGGGGCTGGCAGTTGGGGATGTGTTGCTGTTGGCACTGTTAAAAAGGGAACAGTGATGGCGTCTCAACAGAGGATTTATTTATGTTCACTAATAACGATCCTGGTGGAGACTCCATCATTGACCATTTTAAAATAAAGGTCTAAAAGCTCTGCTATGGGAATCATTTGTGGGGGGAGGAGAGGAGAGGGAAATGGTCCCTTAGGATCTATGACTAAGAATGCAATGCCCCAGAAAGAACTTCAACTGATGCATGAGTAGATGAGGAGGGAGATTAAATGACTTTCCTAAGGAAACCCAATGATTCAGTGGTGTAGACAGAGATAGCACCCAATGTGTTATCATAACCTTTAGGCAACATTATATTAAGGGTCTCTAAATGTGGACATAAGGGGTCATATTTTTAAAGGAACCTCAGTTCATTTTCAGATTGTTGCTTATGCAAATCATATGTGCAGAATTGTCTGCCACCAATGCAGAGTGTAGGCTTTAGGAATGAGTCAAATAACTTGATGGCCTTTCAGTGTATTTATTATGTCTTGAAAGTTCATATTTATTTCTGGGATGAGTTTTTACACAGAGATGAAGGATGATCCTGGAGGTACAGCAGTAGGAGCTCTGTGTTCAATTCTCTGTCATAGACCTCCTGCCTCTCACGGCTGGAGTGTTCAGTGGGCACAGTGTAGGGCTATCTAGGATGGCATAAACTGGGCTCATGGCAGAGGATTTCCCTGGCTGCTTAAGGGCTGGTTCTGGCTTAGAGTAAGGGGACACAGGATGCCACCTTGGGTAAATCACTTAATCTCTTTGGGCCTCAATTTCTTATTTGTAAAATGGGGATAGCAATCCTTCCTTTGTTTGTCTTCTCTGTTTAGACTGTAGCCTTGGTAGGGCAGGGAACTGTCTCCATGAGGCTATGTCTAGACTGCAGGCTTTTTTGGAAGAGATCTTCCGAAAAAACTTCTTCCGAAAGAGAGCCTCCACACTGCAAAAGTGCATCGAAAACGCAATCTCCTTTTTCAAAAGAGAGCGTCAGTCTGAATGGACGCTCTCTCGCATGTAAGTTGTGATTGCTATGAACAGAGTGGTCACCAGGGCACCTGTGCTTTTTCCTCTTTCCTCTTCTTCCAAAAAGAACTCCCTCTTCCCCATCCACACATGCCTTTTTAGGAAAGAGCTCTTTTGCAAAAAGGCTTCTTCCTCATAGAATGAGGATTACCAATGCCAGAAAAACCCCTCTGTTCTTTTAATTTTCTTGCAGAAGAACTCAATTGCAGTGTGGACTTTCCTCAAGATTTGTCAGAAAAACATCCGTTTTCCCAACAAAACTCTGTATTGTAGACATAGCCTGAGTATGTATAGCACCCTGCACTACAGCATTCTGATATTAGTGAGGACCCATAGGTGCTACTGTAATACAAATAATAAATGATAAGAGCTGTAATGGTTCCCCATTGGGACCTGAGTTATGACATTTGTATGGATGCATATCTAGTTTTGTGGATACATTCCTAGTTTTTTGACTAGTTGTCTAGAAATGCCTTTTTAATCATAATATAATAATAATAATAATACAGATCTCAGCTGGTTACCAAGGCATCAGGTTACCAAGGCATCAGGGGAAGGAAGAGGAGAGGGAATTCTTCACTGCTGAGACATTGCACTTCAGGTTCCAGATACACAGCCTTCAGATAGTGACACAGTTACAGAATTTGCAGATTAATCTGACTCACCCTCCCAAAGACCAAGAGGAAGAAACTCCCCTGGTGACCTAATGAGGAAGGGGCTGAGTGATATCTGAGAAACAAATAAATTCTGAAGCAGGTCTGGAGCTTGCACCAATCTCAGGTAAATAAGAAAGGCAGCTGGATGGATGCCCAAGGGAAAGAGCTGAAAGCTAGGATGTCTGTGATTGGTAAATGTGTATTAGAGAAAAATGATCCAAAGAAACATAGACAGTAGGAGACTAGAAAGAAGTGAAGGTTCCCCTGGGTCCAACTGTAGGAGATCTTGCACCCATCTTCCTAAGGGCCCATTGACTGTTCTGCTCTGAGGCCCAGAACTGCTGTCAATGGGCGTGGATTTTGCTGAGCCAGTATCAAAGGTAAACTCTTGGGTTACTACACCAGTTTTACCATGGAGTCACAGACAGTCCCCTTAGACTCTCGAGTCAACCTTGCCACCCAGACAAAATGAACTTTGTGACAAAAAGCCACTTAAATAAATAAATGAATAATCACACCATTCCCAAGAGACTGATCACTTACCTCACTGGCAGCCAATTCTATAGTAAATTAACTGAAGATGTATTAGCTGTGGAAAAAAAAAAGAAAGTTACTGAGAGCTTAACACCTGTGATAGATATAAATATATAGAGTGAGCTATATTTTATGATTCCAAATGGTGGCAGTGGTGTTATAAGCTGTCAGTTTCCCAAAAGCATGTACAAGGTTCTTAGTGTTTGGGGATCTTCACCTCACATCTGCTATACTTTCCAATAAGAGTCCAAATGTCCTGAGATGAAAGATCTTTGGATCCATATTTATAGCTTCTCACAGAAGGCAGAGTCTCTACCCACATGGGCATTTCCTTTGACGACGCTGAGTGAGGAATGTATTTTGAGTCTCTGGTTTCAGGTCTTCACACACAATGGCCATTTGCTTTGGAACTAGCATCTTTTCTCATAAAAGCCTTCATTAGCATTCCACAAGGCTGCTTTGATGTCTGATGAGTTATTTAGTTACAGGTGGATTTACAATGTAAATGTTTGCTATTATACTATGACAGGACACAAACAAGTAAAAACTATGCACGTAACATCCCATTAATTGTATTAAGTTTAAACAACGCAAATGCTTATACATTTAACATTCACTTTGATCTTTACTATTACACAAGTGAATTGGACTGAATACACTCTGGCATGACCTGGTCTGCCAGCATCACTCTGTCCTCTCCAAAGTCAGGATCTATGGTAATCAGGAAAGTCCAGCAACCTTTGTTGCAAAGTATTTTATCAAAGATGGAATGTTCAGCCAGTCCTTTCCAGCTTTCTGTCTAATTGAAAAATATCAAAATCAGTGTTAATTCACATACTTTTCTTTTGTCTTAGTGCAAGTCTGGGTAGACCCTCTTATTTTGGAATATAATATCTATCAATTTCAGTCCATCAGTATAGGATGCTTTTATCCAAAAATAAAGTGTTCATACATGGACTTGCATTGAAACAATAAAGTGTAAATTGAATTGATTTAGGCATTTGGCAGCAGGTTTGAGTATAGATTAACCCAGCATGAATAGGAGAAGGGTGAGTCACAGTGGAAGATACTCAAGCTAAGTAATTCAAACAAGGCCAGCTGAAGAGATATGTCAAACAAACATACCTGAGTGTTTCATGAAGTTTAGAACTGATAGCCAAGTATCTTCAACAAGCTAAGAATGTGACTTTCAGTCACACTTCTTGAATGTTGTAAGTTTTATATTTTTACCACTTTTCTAAAGCCCCCCCTCACGATCTGTCATCCAAGACACTTTTCATATTTGTAAAGCAACATGAGAAAACAAGAAGAGTTAGCCATACAAAGATGGGCTATTTAGAAAAGTCAACCATATTAGGATAAGATTAATGAAGGCACAATTAGGGCTAACTTTGTTTCCCTCCTAGTGGGGCACATATAAGTTCTCAAATGCGGTAGAGTTGTTCACACTTTCTTAAGTTTTGATAAAAAGCCCTTTTCTAGTGCATAGACTTTCTTTTATGCAGCAAGTCTATACTTATATTTGAAATGTTAATGGTCTTATATTAATGGGTACTTTACAGATTTTCCATGTATCAGATATCTGGGGCTTTGTAAAACTCGCCAAGCTAGAATTTGACAAAAACACCTTCTTGAGAAGAATATTAATGTATCCAAAATAGGACCCCAGAGTGCAAATTCATCCAGATACAAGTTCTGCATCATTAAGCAGTAATTGCTCATACATTGCTTTCAAATGCAAATCATGATGTATCACAGGGTAAATCAGTGGGAGTTTTGCTCGAGTAAGGACCACAGATTTTGGCCCAGACTTATGAATAATGTGTTGGCTGGCTTTTTCTTAAATTTTTGTTATAGTCCTCTGGCTTAGGTTATTTTGGAATAGATGGTGCAGTAATTATTTAACAGATTCCTACCTGATATTTAAGTCTGTCATATATAACATTCTTTTAAAAATAATTGGTCATTAACCATGGTATTTCTTCTCTTGTTTTATTTAAAATTTCTCTCAGCAGTTTGGCACAATGTATTCTGTAGTTACAAACTGTATTTTACATGGATAATTTCATTGAGGTTTTTTGGATACTTCTTTAAACTTTTCTTCCAGTTTTAGGCTATCCAGTGTTCATTAGTAACCCTAGATAAACATCTTTCTCTTGCATTCTTAATTCTTCATTAGGGCCCCAATTCAACGTGCTATTTATCTTTAAGCATGTGAGTAGTTCAACTGATTTATATAAAATGACTCACTTATTAATTATATATGACTAGTTTTCTCTCTTGTTACAGTCACTCTTAAAGTGGCATATTCTGTTATTGCTTCAACTGTAAACATAGGTGAGGAAATTTGTAACAGTAAAAGTGAAAGAAGAAAATTTCCTTTGGATTCTTGGATAATAATGAAATGGTTTGATAATTATGTATACAGTGCTGAGGCATGTATCTAATTTCTGTGGAGTATTATTATATAAAATTATTTCCACTCCATTCCTAATGGTCCAATTTCATCGTTCCTTTCATTTTTCTCTTTCTGTAAAGTTTCCCAGTCTTTCTGCATTTCTTTTCCAAAGTGTAACCATTTCAGTTATAAGATCAAGAACACATATTCCTGCTCATCCAGAAATATAATTTATGCCATCATGTGCCAACAGTGTCTGTCTGCTATGTATATTGGACAAACTTCTCAGACACTTTGCCAAAAAATCAATGCACACAAAACAGACATCAGACAGTTTCACAAGGAAAAAACAGTTTCTTGCCATTTCAGCCAGACTGGGCATTGTCTCAACGACCTGACTACCTGCATCCTGCTTCAAAGAGACTTTAACACAAGACTTCAAAGAGAAGCCTCTGACCTGTCATTCATGCTTAAATTTGACACTTTACGAATGGGCCTTAACAAAGATGCTAATTATCTTACCCACTACAAAGATAGCTTCCCCAATTATCACCTCTAATATCATTATCTTATAGACATTAACCTCCCCCCCCCATCCCTCCTCTGTTCTAAAATCTGATCTGTCTATTTTATATGTGTTCACTTTTTTTTGATTGTATCCCTTTGGTATATATGGTCATGCCAATTTTCTTCCACAATTTGATCTGAGGAAGTGGGTCTGGCCCACGAAAGCTCATCACCTAATAAACCATCTTGTTAGTCTTTAAAGTGCTGCATAGTCCTGTCTTTTGTTTCAGCAAGACCAGACTAACACAGCTACATCTCTATTACCTTTCTTATTGTGTTTCTGTGCTTTTATTTCTACTTCTGGTTGGAACTAGGAAATTAATAGTCATGTGGAAAAATAAGTTGATGAAATATTTTCATACAACAGAAAAGATTCCTTTTCATCACATTTCATTCAGATTTATTTGAGACTCACTTATTCTCCAAACTATTTTTCCACATTCCTAATATGTCTGTCCTTCTTTTCCTCTGCCACTCATGACTTTATATGGTTTCACTCTTCCTCTTGTTCTTTTTCTCTTCAACTTCTTCCACCTCTCTACCATTGATATCTGTTCTTGTTTCTACCCATTCCATGCCTTTGTTTATCCTTCTCTTTGTGCCTTTCCTCATATCTTGTGGTATGTTCTATGTGTGCAGCACAATGAAACATAGTCTCTGAAGCACTGAATCGTATACATTTCTCAGAGGGGTAGCTGTATTAGTCTGTAGCTAAACAAAACTTAGAAAAAACATGATCCTGTAGCCCCTTAGGGACTAACCGAAATATAGAAATAGTATCATGAGCTTTTGTGGGCACAACCCACTTATGTGTCATCTGAAAAAGTGGGTTGTGCCCATGAAAGGTCATGATACAATTTATATATTTTTATTAGTCTATAAGGTGTTACAGGATCATTGTTTTTTAAGTTTTTATACATTTCTGTTAGCTCAAATCTTATACATGGTCTACATTGGCACCTCTTTCCGGGAAAGGGATGCTAATGAGACACTTTGAATTAATTCACGGGGATTTAAATATCTCTCGCGCATTTGCATTTACGCTGCTGGCTGGTTTTGCCGAGAAAAGCGCCAGTTTAGGTGTGATCTTGCGAAAATAACCCTTTCTCCGAAGATCTCTTATTCCTACTTGAAAGGAAGGAATAAGAGATCTTCCGAAAAGGGTTTATTTTCCGCAAGATCGCGTTTAGACTGGCGCTTTTCTCCGCAAAACCCCGAGCCGAAAAAGCGCAGTTATGTAATAAATGCCGCTGGGGATATTTAAATCCTCGCGATTTGCATTCTAAGTGTCTCATTAGCATCCCTTTTCCGGAAAGGGGTGCCAATGTAGACACAGCCATACTGGTTCAAATTCTGCTCCGAGTTAGATGTATATAACAATTTGATGGGGAGTTACAGCCATTTAACAGAACACAATCTGTCTTATTGATTTTAGCTGGGAATAATCCAATATATGTCATAGTGCAAAATACCAGTGAAAACTAGTCCTCAGCCATGACTTCAGTGGCTCCAGGAAGTGACAATGCAATACAGGGAAACATGAACAGGGGGAGCCAAAGGATATAAAGAAAGGAGAGGATGTGTAGGGGAAGAAAACTTTTGTTTAATGTTAACATGTGCACCATCTTGAATTTTTGGTAAAGACAACCAGGAATCCATTTTGGATGTCCTTTTTCCTACTCCCCAGGGATAATTTCCTGCCTTTTTCCAAAGAGGTCCACTCCTCACCTGTCTGCCATGACGGTTCTGGATCCAATCCATGTCATGAAGTTATGAGCTGCAGAAGCAAGCTGCAGAACATGGTAGAGATCTTATGACTCCTCCATTCCCCTTACTTGAAATCTGCCTTGGGAAGGGAGGGATCCTTTTGGTTACAATCAGTTACACCATGGTGTCACATTTTACCTGTCTTTCCTTGCCATGGTGGTTTGAGGTTCTTTTAACACCTAGTTTACCTTGATGTTTAACCATTGATAGATTTAATAAAACACCTGCATTTTTCACCTTCACTGCCTCATCAGGTTTTTTGGGGGAGGACAAACTTCAACATGAATAATAGATATGATGGGGAGATGAATCTCTCAACAGGTCTTTGGCCAACATAATTCTAGTCAACAGGTGCAAAGCCAGACAAGATGAGGGTGAGGATAAAGAAGGAAGGTAGTTCTTGTGGCCTGGGCTCAGGGTTTTGGCTAGTTTCCAGCTCTCCCACAGTTATCTTGCGTGACCTTTGGCATACTTAATCTCCGTTTCAAATCCTCATTTGCAAAAATAGAGAATGATTTATTTCTGTTTAAAGTGTAAACAGTATAGAGCACAGACTGTGTATGTGTCCTAGAATGCTTCACAAACATTTGGTCTAGTCTGCATATCTTTGTTCCTGGTCATGGTTCAGCCATACCTAAGTTGAGCCACCAAAGCCAGGAATAAATGCTTGTGTTCCAGAACAAATGTCAGTGTGCAGTTCTGTTTACTGTCACTGAGATAGGAATGGCAAGGCAAATGGCAAGGATCAGAAGATGTACAGAAATGACTGATCTAGCACAGGCGTTGTATGATGCAAAGCAGAGATGGGTGAGTCATGCGTTCTGCAGACAAGATAATAGGTGGACATCAGGGACTAGAGACCACAAGCATCTGCTGGGCAGTCCATAAGCATGCTGGGCTGATCCAATGACAAAACTCTTTGACCAGAAATGGAAAGAACGTGTTCACAACAAAATGGAATGGTGTGGTGTTGACTTACGTTCATGGAGGGATGGACAAGACAAACTGGACAAAGGCAACAGAGGTGATTTAGAATCATGGTAGTTGACATATTTTAAGAGGTAATCAATTAAAGCCTATTACAAAATGACCAAAATCTGAGGCCTACACAGGGTCAATGTAATCACAGCAAATATGGGGTTTCCCCACCAGTTTTTCAGAGAAATTTGATCTATTTTGCCTGAAATTTTTTCTGTAGCCATAATCAATGTTTCTATTTGAAAATTACCATTCCATACTTTGTTTGTAATTATTATTAGTTGTTGTTATTATTACTGCTACTGCGACAAGGAGTCCTGTGGCATAAATATGCAGGCCAGAATAAGGTTAGAGATAATGAAGTTACCTAAATTCATCTGCAAATTTGACACCATAAGTTTAGGATTAAACAAAGACTGTGAATGGCTAGCCAACTACAAAAGCAGTTTCTCCTCTCTTGGTGTTCATACCTCCAGATCAGCTGCTAGAAGTGGGCCTCACCCGCCCTGACTGAATTAACCTCGTTATCTCTAGCCTTATTCTGGCCTGCATATTTATACCTGCCTCTGGAAATTTCCACTACATGCATCTGATGAAGTGGGTCTTTGCCCATGAAAGCTTATGCTCCAATACATCTGTTAGTCTATAAGGTGCCACAGGACTCCTTGTCGCTTTTGCAGATCCAGACTAACATGGCTACCCCTCTGATACTTATTACTACTACTGTTATTTAACATTTATAAATGATAGTAACTAGAGGCCACAACCAAACTGGGTTCCATTATAGTAGGCATGGCTTCCTCTCACTGCCATTATTTCCTTCCTGTTACTATCCTTGTTTAATTGTGCAGCAACTCAAAAACGTGCTAAGCCCTTGAATTCTCCTCCTATAATGATCCCTTACTAGAACCAGTTTATAGTGGTAATTAGTCAAAATGAAGACCCAACTGTGACAAATTTAATTAACTATCTCTTCATTCTGGAGATGTATCCAGACCAAATCCAGACACCCTTGAAATTTGTTGGAGAAGTTTGGGTCCAAGGTTTGAGCTCATCTCTAATAAACCCTTCCCTTAAAACGTGGATCTGCCAAAAGGTTGATAGATTTCTTAGACAGGCTGATCTGTTTGGAATCAGTTGATGGTTTTTGTTTGTATTTCCCCCTTGGTGCTCTGAAAATGAATTGTTCTGACAGTTCTTGGTTGCTGGACAGTTATATAACTATTGTTTTCTGCTGCTGCAACATAATTTACATTTCAGGGAGAAGTTAGGTTTGCAGAAAGCCTTATGGAAAAAAAGAAAAGTGTGTTTGTACAGTTTAGTGTAACTTTCTCCCCTGCTTTCCATGTGTCTCTTGCTTTTTAGATTGTTGTGAACCTTTTGTGTTTGTACAATGCTACTGTCATATCCATCAGAGAAATATTCCTAATAAATAACTACAGACTAGGGGTATGTCTACACTGCATGCTAATTTCAAAATATGCTATTCCGGGATAGTTATTCCAAAATAGCTTATTTTGAAATAGCGCATCTACACTGCAGGGAAGCCTCAAAATTAGTCCGAGGCAGGCTTCCCTAATGTAGATGTGCTATCTCAATTTAGAGCCTTAGGAGGCACTGGGGAGGAATAACTTAGAATGTCCCTGGTGAAGAGCTATTTTGAAATAGCAGGAGTGGAGAGTCTGCACACACTTTATTTTAAAATAGCTATTTCGGAATAGGCATTTTTCCTCGTAGAATGAGGTTTACAGATTTCAGAATAAGCCTTCCGTTATTTCAAAATTATTTTGAAATAACGGAATGGCTGTGTAGATGCTCGCATTTTTATTTCGAAATAACACTAGTTATCTTGAAATAACGGTGCAGTGTAGATATACCCTAGGTCCTGGAAAGAGAATCTTATGGGCAGACCTCCTTTGATATCAGTGCAATGAAGAGATCTGGCAATGCAGAAGCCTGTTGGTACCCTTGGAAATCTGCCTATGAAGTTCTATTTGCAGGGTCAGAGCTCTAGCCTACAGTTGTTATTGCAGTATTATGTCTTAAGAGAGTACCTGGATTTTGCAGACACTTTTGTATCACAAGGACCTCCTGCAGGAGGGTTTCAAAGTGGCTACTCAGTGCTATTATTTGCTCTGCAAGTAAATATCAATGATCACAACCCATTATTTGGCTGAAGTTCTCTTTGTAGAATAATGGATAGCATTGTGACTGCAACTCCTTCCAGCATGATCTGAAGGCTGACACACTGTGAAAATATATTCATTAATGTTTGTGAGATGCTTAGATAGTAGATGGTCCAAAATACAATACCTTTGGTGATTTTTTGTTTTAGATAACTTTGGGAAATTTGTTTAATTTTAGTAGGCTAAATTTGATATCAGTTGGTGTATTTTAATAGCTGCATTTACTCCCCGAATTATGGCTGTGCTACCACATAATGCTAAGACATCTTTTCTTAAGCAATTGCAGACTTGTAGCATTGTCTACTGCTGGAGAGCAGCCATGGTTTTATATCTATCACAGTAGGGTCAGCTGAGCACTTCTACAGGAATAAATTGGAGGTAACTATCTCCTACCTTTGCCAATTTTGTGGGCACTCTCTTGTTGGCAAAGCAAACACAGTAGTAGGTTCCAGGTGGAACTAATATATCTTTAATATGGATAAAAGTACAGTAATGCCATGGGTCCACATTTGAAGGTAAATTGATTTAACGCTAATGGAAAAAATGTCTGGTATTTCAGAGCCTTTTGAAAAACAGTGGCAAAGCTGCATCCCTTTACATGTGGGCTTTTAATTGAAAACATTCCCCAAGTTATGAGTAGGTGATTTTTAGTAGGGAGAGCAAAAAGGTATGTCCAGATGGGAATAACTGGACATGTGGGGTTTTTTATTTGAAAATCGATCTGACTTTGAAAAACTCTATCTACTATGAAAGAATACTTTGAAATATCACATCATATGTTATATTAACAACCTCTTTATCTCAGTTGTATGTCATAAGGCATTTTTGATGAATGTAACATTACTCCTTTTGTGAATTCTGGGTATTTTTTCTTTAGTTATTGTGGATTTAACATGAGATGGGGAAAATCCAGGACAGTTTAGCAAAGAAGGCTCAGTCCTGCAAGGATTTACACATCACAAAATGTACATGGGTAAATGGATCCAGTCAGTGGAACTACTCACTTGAGTAATGGTACTGTCAGGTAGGTTACACTTTCAGGATTGAACTGTAATCTATACAGTAACTCAGAAGGTTCCAATTTTGATCCATCCTTTTAATAATAAATTCCATAAACAATTTCAAGGCAAAGGCATTAGGGCTGCTAACATGTAACAATGCAAGCCCTTGAAAAGCAAAAAATACAACATTGTGGGGCACCTCTTAGCTCTAATCAAATTCCCACACAGCAGGTTTCCCCTGACGGTAACAGACACATCTGCGTAAGGAACTTCCTTCTGCCTCCAGCTGATAAGGAAGCACGCACAACCACGCTAATGCATACAACACGAAAAGCCTCAGTTGCAGCATCAGCTGCATTAGCACACATTCGGTTGACCTCAGTGCACAAGTTAAGTGTGCATTGTGGTGTGTGATTGTAATAGAAACAGGGATTGTAATTAAGGTTTGGTTATATTTAGTCCAAAGCGCAGTTATTTTCCTCAGAATAAGAGTCCTTGGGGGAGAGGCAGATATGTCAGCAACACATCCATGTAACATACTTCAGTGGAGCACAATATATCTAGTATGATCAGACATAAGATAGGCCAGAACTCTGTAGCTTTACAGGCCTCTTGTACAGTTTAGTGCGATTTCTGAGACTTGGCTTGCCTGCCACATTCTGCTAGAAGAATGGAATCTAGGGGTTTCTGTTTCTGCCTAAAGCATTGGGAACCGGGAGACAAAATGCCTGCATTCGTTACGGGAAAAAATATGCATCTGGATATGAGGCTTACGCCCGCCCGTGTGGCCCAATTAAACATTATGGGGGTGGGGGGGCGGGGGAATGAAAGGAACTGTCAGAGTGGAGACAATTAACCTTGCAATTGGTCTTGAAATTAATTCCTAATGATTTTATTAGCTATATGTTTGCATTACTTGCAGGAGCTTGAAATGAACTGTTAGTGGTTCAGTGCCAGTACTACAGGAAACCCTTGAAAAGGACAGTAGTCTCCAGGAGTTATTGCTGCATTCCTAAGTTCTAATTGAACATTAGAGGGAGAGGTTTTAAAGCTCTTGACTTAGAGATAAAGTCAGACCATTTTGTTTCCCTTTTGGAAGTATCATGTATCAGAAGGGCATGATAGGAAGCACTGCAAGGTCAGCCATGCTATGGGAGTCCATTGGCACAGAAGTCTGGGAGATAAGGGTTTCCCCTTCCCCCAGTGCTCAATGTTTAGCAGAAATATCTAAGCTGAACACACCATATATTCCTTTGCTTTTTTGTATGTAGTGTCTCACAGTTATTATGGTGGCTACAGACTAAAGCCCTGTAGAACTGCACTGGGAGACTTTGTGAAATTTAAGCTTAAGATGTATAATTCTCTGTAGGAATTGTGTTTGATATTTCTTCTCACATTCTTTTGTATGAGGTGATCTAATACCATTTGGGAATAATTCTAGTTACCTAAGGAAGTAGCTGACAATTCACTATCCAAACTAGTAACTCCAAGTAAAATGAATGGGCTTGGAATAAATGCTGCTTATTAGCATTTGGCAGATATAGCAAAACAGAAGGGAGGCCACTTTAAATGCTATTGGAAATAAGAACCCAGTGAGCAAAAGAAAATTAAATGAGCACTTCTCACCAATTCCCCCATCCTCAACCAATTAGCTTTGAGTAAAATAACTGGTATGCATCTGACGAAGTGGGTCTTTGTCCATAAAAGCTTATGCTCCAATAAATCTGTTAGTCTATAAGGTGCCACAGGACTTCTCATTGTTTATGCAGATTCAGACTAACACAGCTACCCTCTGATACTGGTATGTGGCATGTTTCACAAAGGGCACATCTACCCAGCATGACTAAAGCCGAAATAAGCTATGCAATTTCATCTACATCAATTGTGTAGCTTAAGTCCAAGTGTTTTGGCTTTTGGTGCTGTCTACACAGCAGGAAGTCTGAGGTAGAGCACTCTTTCTCCGATTTCCCTTACTCCCCATAAAATGAGGGTTACAGGAGTCAGAGTAACAAGTAACAGAGTAACAGCTCAACTTTATTTTGTTGTTATGTCAAAATAACTGCTTATAGTGTAGACGTGGACTATGTTATTTCGGAATAACATCAGTTATTCCAAAATAACACTGCTGTGTAGATGTACTCAGCTAGACCAGCAGAGAAACACTCCATTGTCTGAATTTTGCCTGAGTTTTGTTTTGTGCCAGCCTTCCTGTGCTCATTCTATAAAGCAGCCAACACCAGCTTGGACTGTTAGGTAATCAAAGCCTTCTAATTCCTTCCCCAGTCCAACTCACTAGGTCAGTACGATCTTCCCTGGGCCCAGGGTATCAAGTCAAATGGTGCCCTTTCTCCCTTTTCATTCTACGCAACATCAACAATACTGGGAGAGGTGGAGATAGGGGAAGGAATGAAGTTTCAAAAAGGGACAGGGACTTCCAGTCCCTCTTCCTCCCAATGAGCACAGAAGGACCTGTTTGGGGCACTTGGCCAGAAGCCTTCCTCTCTACATGGAGAGTAGTTGTAAGAACCAGGAGGAACTCACAGGGATCAGACTATGAGAATCCCAGATCCTTTGTGCTTCTTCCTCAAATCAGTAAATATAATGGCAGCAAAGGCTGTCCTGCATACGACAATGGTCAAGTCACTTAATGTTTTGTCTCAGTTCCCCATCTAGAAGACCCAGCTTGGACAATATGCGTATCTAGATACAGAGAAGCTATACATAATTGCACAATATTTCTACTCTTCAAAGAGCTCAGTTCCCAAAGTCTCCAGTCTTTGACTGCTGAAAGATATAATTTTAAATTTACTAATCCAATGGGCTTTAAGACTTTAATCCACCAAAGTCACCCTAGTGACTACTACGCCTGGTTGAGCATCAAAACTGTACAAATAAATACCAGCTAAAGTCTTGTCTGCCAAAAGATTTCATTTCAGATGGTTAGTTTGTGCCCCCTCAGGCTCTCTCTAGAAAAAAACAAGTTGATTGAATATGAAGAAAGCTGCCAGATTCAGTTTATGCCACAGGGACCAAGAAACAGTGGCCATAGCACTCAAAATGCCAAAATCTACCTAGCATGGGAGGCAGGAAAAACGAATGAGTCCAGTGAAGGGGAAGAAAAAGAGGCAAGGGAAAGCTGGGTTAAATAAGCTCTCTGAAGTAACACAGAGTGGCCCTGGTTAAGAAGCGGAGTCATATATTGCTTGTCTTCATAGGTAGCAAGCTCTTTGAGGCAAGGCCTGTGTGTGAATGTCACTTGCACATATTGGCTGTGTCTACACTGGGCCACTTATTCCGGAAAAGCAGCCGCTTTTCCGGAATAAGCTGTGAGCTGTCTACACTGGCCCCTTGAATTTCCGGAAAAGCACTGACGATCTACTGTAAGAAATCAGCTGCTTTTCCGGAAAAACTATGCTGCTCGCCGAATAAAGTCCTTTTTCCGGAAAACTGTTCCGGAAAAGGGCCAGTGTAGACAGCCCAGCAGTCTTTTCATAAAAAAGCCCGATCGCGAAAATGACAATCGGGCTTTTTCCGAGCTGCGTCTACATTGGCCACGGGACGCTTTTCGGAAAAAGGGCTTTTCGGAAAAGCATCCTGCCAATGTAGACGCTCTTTTTCCGGAAATACTTATAACGGAAAACTGTTCCGTTTTAAGCATTTCCGGAAAATCATGCCAGTGTAGACAGCCATTGAGTGTTACCTAGTTACAGAAAGTAATAAGCAGAATGATGTTGCAATTTTTTTCTGAGGGCCTCCACCAATTTTGCTGTATTCAAACTCATATTAGTCTGAATCTTCTTAAGAGATGCACAGAAAGGAAAAGCTTTTTTTAAATGGACAATGGTGCTTTCGTTGCCCCTCAAAAACATATTCAAGGGTGGTGCCTTGGGTCACTTTTATTTCATCTGTGGTACTTTCTCCCAGAGCGAACACCTCTGGCAACACGTGTGAGATAGATTATCTGCTTGCAACTGATATATGTTGTTTCAGGTTTGTAAGTATAGAAGGAGATGATATTTTCCATATATTTATACTGTGTTTCTTGTCAGTATTAAGGGTATGTATAACTTTCCTCATTCTTAGCTTTTAAAAACAGCATTTAAAAAGGCCATGAAATGGAGCAAGAGTACAAAGCTATGTCACAAGAAAAACATTGTCACTAGGGGTGTGGAAACAGGTGGGGGTGTATATTTGGTGTTTCAGTCTGCAGTTAGTCAGACTGGATGATCCAGCCAGCCCCTCTGACTCCAATAGTAACTTTGTTTAATTTCAAAGAGAATGTTAAAGTGAAAATGACCATTTCTTGAAACAATATATGTCACAATGCAAAAGGGTGGCAGAACAATAACTGTTATCAGACTATATTTGTATACTCATAAACAACTACAGTATCAGCTGCGGTAGAAAAATATACTTTTTAGATTTAAGGAGCAAGTGAGCTAGAGTATCTCAGGAAAAGGTGCTGAATCACTGAGAGAAAGTGATTCAGCATACTATAAGTCTGGGTCTAGTGACGGTTGATGGAGCTGTTTCTTTTGGTGAATATTTAAAATGACATTGTTTTACTTCTGGAACAAATTTAATCTACCACACCTGTAAAGAAGTCCTTGCAGGCAGCCCAATTCAGGAGGGTTAAGATATCCATTTTGGTTCTGAATCCTAACTGTAGCTAGAACCATTTGTGTGAGAACCATTTATAAGATTTGTAAATATTGTTTGATTCTAATTAGCATCCTATAGTTTGGGTGCTGTTTATCCCAACCTGCTCATGTGGAAACAGGGCTGGAAGTATTGTCAAAACAGACTTGGACTGGGATGGAAATACTTTGCAAGAGTTTATTTATGTGTTATTTTCCACATCTAGTCCAAGCCTTAAACAGGAAATGGTGAAAATCACAAAAATATTTTGTTTTAGTTACTGAACTCTTTCAAAAACAGGTTGCAATTTTTGGCAAAAGAAGCTAGGTTTTTCTTACCTAATTCACACACATTTTGGGCTGATGCAGTTCCATTTAAATTCATATAGAAATATAAGTTTCTTTTCAAAACAAGGACTTTTTAAAAGTCAAAGGTCAAAATCTTTTCTGCTCCAAACTGGCCCAACTCTGTTGCCTTCAAGTGTCTTTACCAGTTTACACCAGTACAGAATTTGGTCCAAAGTTTTGTGTGGTTTTTTTTGGTTGGTTGGTTGGTTGGTTGGTTTTTGTGTGTGTGTGTGTGTGTGTTTGTTTTTGTCTATAGCAGTAAAGAATTTGGCCTAAAGTTGTTTTTGTACAGTACATGACTAATAATGTTTCCCATTTTCCTGGGATTACAAACCAATACCTAATAAATGAGTCTTTTCATTTTATTTTGCACAGGAAGGAACCTCTTTAGATGAATAGAAGAGATTCTCCACACTGTGCCTCAGATGTGGTGTTAGTCTCAATATCAGTGCCAGCAATTCTGTGGGTTTCATTTATTTGCCTTATCTGGCCTTGTGGTGATAACAGAATGTGCCACCAGAGAACCTAGTTGTTGGAATGACTAAAGGACTATATTGTAAGATAAGCAAACAGGATAATAAGCATCTTTCCCCTGAGACTATTATTAATAAATAGGAAAGGATTTTGCAAAAGGAACATCCGACACCATTTTCCCTACTAACCCTCCTACGTCTCTGCAGTCACACAGTGAGACCAGCTTTTTTGGTTCCAGGGACTGGTTTTGCCAACTAATTGTGTTTATAACAATAGCTGATGCAACACATGGGAAACTGAGCTTGTACATGTTTGTGGTCCGTGTCCTGAGTCAGGATGTCCACTGCACACCGGGAGTTCTGACACCCCTTCTCTGCAAAGAGGATGTGCAAATTACTGTCAATGAACTGAGGAAATCATATCCTGGGCTATTTTTATTAGTTGGGTTAATCTGAGACACACGAACCAGAAATACATTTGTTGCCATGGGAGGAAAAATGCACCGTATTTGCAGTGGAGGCTTTAGCTGTGATTCAACTCCTACTGAAGCCAATAGAAAGATACTGAATGATTTTAATGGGAATTGAATCAGGCCCTTAGTCACAAAGTTTGAAGCCAATTCTTTTTCTTTTCTTAAAGAAAAATCATACAGTAAACTCAATTGTTATTTTCCTTTTGGGCTTCTCTAAATGTCTTATTTTTCCATCTCCCTCCCCCTTTAGTTCCAGATGCTCAATAAGTTTCATTTTATTGAGAAAAATATTTTATTCCATTTAGAAAATAAAGCTTGGCAAACAGAGAGCAAGGATTACAGGATTTATTCTACACTTATGGTGGGATTAAGAAGCACTATACAAAATACCAGTGCATGTTGTACACAGAAATAAAGATTTAGAAATAGTTATGTAATTTAACAATGAAGATGCTCAGAAAGATCAAATTTATTTAATAGTCCCAAACATTATTTAAAGGGTTTTTTCAGAAGTTACTGGGGGGAGGGAGAAGGGCAAGCTTTTTATTTGACCTCTTTTGTCCCCTGTTTAGAGAACCTGTGCTCTTTTTAGCAGTCATTTTATGTATTATATTTGTAAGTATTCAAAAATCCAAGAATAAAAGCCTTTATGCCTCAGGGCATATGCAAGTACCTGATTAATGGAGCTTAGGAAGTAATTCCTCCTGTGGACAGGTTATTCCATCAATGCCAGCTATGGGGTTTCTTGCCTCTTCCTCTGAAACATCTGGTGCTTGCCACTCTGAGAAGCAAAATAGTGGCCAGACCACTGCTCTGATCCACTACAGCAAAGCCTATGTTTTTATAACTTTTTACATCTCTCCAGGTGTTATGTAATTGGGGCTATGTCTAGACTGCAAGCTTCTTTCGGAAGAAGCTTTTCCGGAAGAGATCTTCTGGAAAAATTTATTTCAAAAGAGAGCGACCACACAGCAAAAGCGCAACGAAAAAGTGATGTGCTTTTTCGAAAGATAGCATTCACATTGATTGGATGCTATCTCGTATTTAAGTTGTGATTAGTATGGACCGAGTGGCCACCAGGGCACCTGTGTTATTTCCTGGAGGCCTCTTTTTTCGAAAGAATTCCCTCTTCCACATCCACACAGGCTTTTTTCCGAAAAAGCTTTTTCGGGAAAAGGCTTCTTCCTTGTAGAAAACGGATTATTCGGAAAAACCCCTCTGTTCTTTTGACTTTCTGTCAAAAGAATTCGATGGCATTGTGGATGCAAATATTGTTTTTCTGGAAAAACGGATATTTTTCCAGAAAAACGCTGCAGTGTAGATGCACCCTGGCTGTGATAAGGTTTAGGATATGGGGAAAAACTTGTTTTGTTTTGTTTTTTGTTCTGAATCCTTAGAAAATGGGTGTGAAAAGCAGGGCCACCCTTATCCAAACACAGAATATACAGCTCTATAGGGCACCCCAAAATTTGGGACACCACTGGGTCTTAACGTCTACCTACCTCTTCTTATTCTTGTTCCAAGGCTTCACTTCTGCCAGAGAGGCTCTAGTTAAATTAAAAGTGTGTGTGGGGGGGAGGGGAAAGCCTGCCAGACCTATTACCACAACACTGAGCCTGAGAAAGAGCCATTCAGGTGGGAATGAAGCCAGTTGACAGGCATTTGCCAACCACAGGTATATGCAGCCAGTTCTCAATTTGTGTTAGTCTACGGGACCTTAGTTTAAAATTTGCTGTAATATATTTTGCAGTGTGTTGCTTAAGATTATAAAATCGCATCTCTAAAAATGAACATCTCCCCCTTTTCCCCAGGCTGCTGTCAGCCGTAGGGGCATCAGTTTCATAGTACCGCATAGGATCCCATAAATCCTAAGGACGTCCCTGGTGAAAACTTGATAACGCCTGAACATGGTGGATGTGTTTAAACATTCATTTCTGTGCTGTGAATTGGAATGCAGAAAATTACAGAAATTTGCAGGGAATTCCAGCAAATTATGGAGGTCAGCACTACTGATTAGTCTGTCACTGAGTGAATTTGTAAGCAAATGATAATTTTTTTTTTTGTAAAGCAAAAATCTGAGAGACATAATAAAGTATAACTTAGACATTAGCAAGGGTCTTAAGTTTGTGCCTAAGTTTAAACAAGAGTCATCCCACTGAATTCAGCTGTTAGTGTGATCAAAGTAATATACTTGCTTAAGTATTTAGCAGAAATGTGGCATTAAAAATTGGCTGTGAAATAAACTTAAAAAATGAAGAGCAAACTCTTTTTTCTCTTATTTTAGGGTACGTCTACACAGCGTGGCTACCCTGCATCTTGAGAAGCCACCCGTTATTTCAAAATATTTTTTGAAATAACGGGCTCGCTATTTCAGCATCCCTGTAATCCTCATTCCATGAGGGCTAACGGATGTCTTGAAATAGTGGGTTATTTCAAAATTTGGCGCTGTGTAGATGTGCCATATTTCAAAATAAGCTATTTTGAAATAAAATCAAAATAAGATTCGCAATTTGCGTATCAATTAGGGTGCTGTGTAGATGCACCCTTAGTTATATGCTCTAGAATGTGATGGCCATACTAGTATGGTTAAACCGTGTGTGCTTTATACCGCTGTGTATTTATATGGGAGAAATTAAAGGATTTAAAATAATGTTTAATAGCAAGTATCTTGCCTCTACTCAGAGGAACCATTAAAGATATACAAGGCTATTTTCTCTTTAATCTGTGCACTGAAACAGTCTCTTTTATCCCCCTAGAATGGACACTTCCTCCAGATGTGAGATCTTTCAACGGAGAATAATGTTAGAAGGTATAAGAAGAAGGCTGCCACCTGTGCAGATATGGACAATATATGCTTCTCAAGGCCATGAAACTGTAGTGGATTCGGAAACAGCAAAATCTGTATAAAGAGATTATTGTTTGAACTACTAGCACTCCCAATATGCTCCCTTTAAAAATGACAAAAAGCCTCTTACATTTCTGGGACAGGACTATACATTTAGTTATCCAAAAAATATTGTTTTTCTGAACAGATTTGTTCATTCTTAGACAACCATTTGGAAACCTTGTCCTTTCATTTTAGGAGATCTGTCTTGTCATAATACAGGCAGAACTCGTCTACTTTGGAACTCTCTTGTCTGGTAACATTCGTGGTCCGGCATGATTTTAGTTAGCCAGATGTCCACTTAACATGGGTATGGCCAAGTTTCCCGTGGTCCCATAAAGTGTGTTTACAGCCACCAGTCCTGGCTCTCAGTGTTGTGTGCTGTTATTTAGCTCTAATTTACCCCTAAATGTCTTCTAAGAGCCCAGTACGCCCAGTGGAAGTGTTGGTAATGCTGATAGACAATATTGACCTCCTGTGGTTTGGCAAATTCTCTGGTTTGGCAGTAGTCAGGTCATGAGGGTGCTATACAGGAGCACTCTGAATAGACCTCAATATCTGTTATGCCTTTTCTCTGAGTTATTTATTTCTTTTTGAAATGCATAGATCTTTGTCAAATGGAGTTTTTATTATAAGCCTCACTGAATAATGACTACAGTAGCCTTGTTTTAAATAGAACAGGGAACAAGACATTTCTGTTAAGAAACATAACTAGCGTGTTCATAGATTCATGGATGCATAGATTTTTAAAGATAGTAGGGAGTATAATGATCATCTAGTCTGAAACCCTGCAATATATATGCCACTGATTCCCAGCCAGTAATGTCTGCATTAAGCCCATAATTTCTGTTTGAGCTACAATATAACTTTTAGAAAGACATCCAGTTTTGACTCAAAGATTGCAAGCATCCACCACATTTCAAAAAAAAATACAGGTCAGCTACACCAGACTAACACGGCTACATTTCTATCACATTTCAAAAAAAGGTGTTCCCACAATTAATTATCCTCTATGTTAATTTTTTTGTGCCTTATTCCTGGTCTATATTTGTCTAATTTCAGTTTCCAACCCTTGAATCTCATTGTGCCTTTTCTTCTATAGATTAATGAGCCATCTGCTCATTTTTTCCCTTTGTAGGTACTTGTATTCTGTGATTTTCTTCCCTGTGTAGGTACTTGTATTCTGTGATTAGGTCACCTCTTCACCTTCTCTTGGACAAACTGAATATATTGAGCTTCTTTATTTTCTCACTAGATGTCATGTTCCCTAGATCTCATATTATTCTTATAGCTCTTTTCTGAATACTTTCCAAGTTTTCAATGTCGTTTAGAAGCATAGACACCAAAACTGGGCACCATATTCCAGTAATAGCCTCACTTCTGACCGATATAGAGGTAATACCCCATACTTACTCCTATTTGATATTCCCCTGCTTACACAGCCAAGGATTGTGCTCGTCCTCTTAGCTGTAGCATGACTCTGCAGCACATGTTCAGTTTTTTATCTTCTGTAGCACCTACATTCTTTTCAGTGTCACTGCTTTCCAGAATGCTGTCCCCCGTCTTATAAATGTGATCTAGATTTTGTATTCCTAGAAGCTATGACCTTGTATTTGGCTCTGCCAAACGGTGTTCCCTCTAAGCTGCGGGGCAGCACAGCTGCACAGGTGATTAATCAACCTCACCCAATCAGAGGCTCAGAGCTCTGGAGCTGGCTGGCTGGGCAGGGCTGATTTATCACCTGTGAAGCTGAGCTTCCCCACAGCTTAAAAGGAACACTGCTGCCAAACTAGATGATGTTCACATGAGGCCACTTTACCCAGTTATTCACATGGATTTGTATAACTGACCTATCCCTTGCCATTATTTCCCATTCCATCAATTTTTTTACCATTTGCAAACTTCACCACCAATTATATTATAGTTTTTTTCTTCCCTGATCAATGATAAATATATTGTGTAGTATCGGGTCTATAACTGATCCCTGTGGGAACTCATTGGAAACACCTTCATTATGACAATTCCTCCTTTCCTCCTTTCACAACTTCCTTCTTCACCTTTTGTGAAAACAAAACAAGCCTTCCTCACTCCCAAAAATCAAATGCAAATCTTTTTACAAAGACCTTTGGTATAATTTTCAAAAGCTCCTAGGAGCCTAAGCCCCATTTCAAAGGTGATTTAGGACCTGGAAAGTTAGTGGAATGTAGGCTCCTCCTGAGACTCAAAGACAATTAGGCACCTGTCTCCCAGTGAAATCAATCTGAAACTTCAGGGTATGTCTACACGGGGATTAAAGCATGGCCTTGGCTGGCTCAAGCTTGTGGACTCAGACTGCAGGGCAAAAAAAAAAAAAAAAATCTCTGTGTAAACATTAGGATTTGGGTTGGAATCCAAGCTCTGGGATGCTTCCTCCTCGCAGGTTCTCCCCAAACATCTACAAAGTGATTTTTCAGCTGAAGTTCCATAAGTGTGAGACAGCTGATGCCAGGCCAGATGTGGATATGTTATCCCTGTGTAGACATACTGTAAGTGCCTAAGTCACTTTAAAATGGGACCAAGGCTCCTAAATCACTCAGACACATTTTGCTCTTTTAGTCTTTGTCAATAAATATAACACTGATGACTGCCACATTTCTGGAACATAGTGCTTTCTTTGTCTCCTTGTGTCTCTCGTCTCTCTCTTTGAGATAATAGTACTGATGGTATAGTAATTAGATATTTTAATAAGATTATCTATACTGTGCTGCATTGCCAAGAGCAATATTCATGTAGAGGTGCTAGGCTTTTCCTTTCAGTATCATGACCTCTGTTTTCTCTTTGTGGCTTCTCCAGATCTATTTTCCTTCTGTGTTTTTATATAGTTTAAAGTACATTTTATGCTTGTGAGTGGTGTCCTGGAAACCAGAAGTGCTCAATTTATCCCAGAAGTACAGCAAAGGCACCCGCAGGGCAGACTTCTCCACACTGACCCATCCTGTGACTTGGCAGGACTACATATAGGAACGAATGGGTAGTTCAGGCTCCATTCTTTTCAGTGCTTTCCATTCCTGCTGAGTCTATCGGCAGTGGTGCCAAATATGATGCAGTGAATACTTGTCCACTAGGAACAAGCAGCCATTAGCGTTTAATAGTATTCAATCACTGCCATTCCAGCTAAGAGTTGAAAGGGTTCATATTCCATTACCTAGAATATATTTTCACATTGTAATGATTATTTCTATTAAAAATGTCATTATCCAAAATAAATAAATAAATAAATAAAATAAAACCAAAACTGGCCAAAATCTACCTAGTTGCAACTTGGCAAAACTTACTTATTTCCTGTCCAAACCTGATATTGTCCTACCCAAAACTGAAGACTCTTTATCGACAGAGGAAAATAATAACATTATATATTTAACCACACACCTTAGCTTTCCTAATTTTGGGATGGCTGCAGGATAGGCTGGTGAATGTGGCTGCCGCCCTTCGTTTTACATAGCTGTGAGAGAGAGTGACCACCTAAAACAGGCATATTTGTGTTCATCCAGGAGTCTGAACCATGTGGGCGGAGGGTTTTGGCTGGACATTGTTTGAGTTAAGGCGTGTGTACATAGTAAAGTAGGCCGCACACAGGGAGAGACACGGTCCAGGACAAGTATGGTGTGTGACCCAGGGAAAAACTTAGAGAGAAACCTTTTGGGTCATATGCTGGCAAAAGAGACTTGGGGCTGTGAGCAAAGGAACAATCTCCTGTTTTTTGTTCCTCCCATGTTCATAGAAATAGAACTTTAAACATTCCTTGTAAATAAACAAATGTGCCTAAAGAAAATACCTGACTCATCAATTTCTCTTACTTACTGGAACAGTCCAAATTTAGCTAACCGCTTAGGTTAAAAGGAGTTGTCAGTGTCACAGATTACAGGACACCAGAAATCCTGTACCCACCTATTAGGCTGTCATTATTTTTCAATTACATATTGTGTGCACTTGTTGGATCTTTTTAAATGATTTTTTTTCAGTTCCCATCTTAAATGATATGCTGAAGGAGCTTCTGAAGAGAGGAGCGATAAGAAACTCTAAATTTGAACAGCCCCTTGGAAAACTGCACGGAAGGTTAATTGTGATTAATGCACTGGACTAGGACTTAACACTTCTGTGCCTCTATTTGTAAAACTGGGATAAAATGTTATCTTTCTTCCATGTTTTCTTTGCTTATTCAGGTGGCAAGATTTTCAGGGCAGGAATCATTTGTTCCCAGAATGAAGGCCAGTCCTAACATGATGCCCTGATCTTGGTTGGAGTCTCCAGGCACTGTTGTAATGTAAATAAAAATAGTTACAATATTTTATAGGATACTGTCCCCATGGGCGGTTGGTAATGTAGGAAAGGGAAGGCATAGCCTTCCCAAAACTGCCTACATGACTGACTGCCTAAGGCTGGGGCCACCGCCGGGGAAGGCTGGAACCACAATATGGTAGCCCAGCTCTGCTCGGCCACCAGGGAAGGCTGGAACCGTGGCACAGCAGCCCGACTTTCCCAGCTGCTGGGGAAGGCTGGAACCATGGCAGCCCGGCTCCCCCGGCCCCCGGGGAAGGCAGCCCAGCTCAGCAGCCTGGTTGTCAGGGGGGAGGCAGGATGGGGCCATGGTGGGGTAGTGTGGCTTTCTCCGGCTACTGGGGAGGGCCAGGCCAGGGGCATCACGATAGCCATGGCTCTCCATGTGGCTAAGAGGGATGGGACTGGGGTAGGCAGGGCTTGGCTCCAGGGGCAGGGCCTCAAGCAGAAGGGGTGGGGCGGGGCTGGGTCTTGCCTTCCCCAGTTGGGCTTTCACCCGATGCCCATGTCTGTCCCACAAAAGATGCAAAACTCAAGTTATATCAAATCAAAATCTGATTTGGACACATCTCGACAATCTTAGTTAATCTAATATGACCACTGTTTTTTAACTGTCCTCAAATATTCTCCCCTCATATTAACCCAACTCTAAGAAATATTTTGTGTACAACTAAAGCTCATTGAAAATTAAAAAACAGTGTCAACCAAAGCCTTTTTTCTCATGGACATTAATGGATGAATGCAAAAGAGCATATTAATCACTGCATACCATTCCCCACATGGGCTCATGCAAGTGAGGAAAGGGGTTCACATAGCCAGCACATTAGTATCATCAAGAAGAAAATCCATCAAGTGCAGCGCACTCTGTCTGATCAAATAAACAGATTGGGATTCCTGAAAAATGATGCCAGCTGCCTTTGCCTCCTTTGATGTCATACATTACAGAAGGCATCAGCCATAGGTATGCAAACATGAGAACCTACTGTTGTTAATCAGTTCAAGGAACGTGGCTGCCTGGACAGACCCAACAGAGCTTAGATTTCCATTTGATTAAAAAACCCTGAAGGCAAATAAATAATTGTAGTTCTGCCATTTTCAACTCAGGGATGAGCTGTTCATGGGTGAAGAAAGGAAGTGACATAGAAAAGTGGCATAGGACGGCTTTTGAATATGGATTTATTGTAACGAGTCCTTCATAAGGGTTTGAAAAAAGGAAGGCTATTGGCTTTACTGTGCAGAGATGAATGCAGGCTCCTTTTTTATACTTTTAGTTACCTAACTTTAATCATTGCCACCACAGAAGAACCTCGAGTTACAAACACCAGAGTTATTTCGAAATAATGGCCGTTATTCCAAAATAACTATGCGAGCATCTACAGAGCAATTCTGTTATTTTGAAATACTTTTGAAATAGCAGATGGGTTATTCCAACTTCTTTAAATCTCATTCTACAAAGAATAATGCCTATTCCAGAGTAGCTATTTCGAAATAAGGCATGTGTAGATGCTCCACTTCTGATATTTCGAAATAGCCCCTCACCAGGGCCATTCTAAGTTATTCCTCCTAAGGCTCTAAATCGAGATAGCATGTCTATATTGGGGAAGCCAGCTTTGGACTAATTTTGAGGCTTCCCTGCAGTATAGATGTGCTATTTCAAAATAAGCTATTTTGGAATAACTATTCCGGAATAGCTTATTCCGAAATAACTGTGCAGTGTAGATGTAGCCTAAGGGTATGTCTACACTGCATTCCTCTTTCAAGAGAAGAATGCAAATGCAGCTGAGCAAAATTGCAAATGAAACACGGATTTGAATTTCCTGTGCTTCATTTGCATAATCACATCTGGGCACTATTTCGAAATACCCTATTTTGAAAAAAGAAATGCTGTCTAGACACGGTTATTTCGAAAGCAAGCACTTCTTTTGAAATTACCATTAAACCTCATCTTATAGGGTGTGTCTAGACTACAGGTTTTTTTCCAAAAAAGTGGCCTTTTTTTGAAAAAACTTCCCCTGCATCTAGACTGCTGCCGCATTCTTTCAAAAGTAAATAGAAAGAATGCAGCAGTTTTTACGACCGTGGAAAACCTAGGTTTATGAGGAATAACGCCTTTTTTCGAAAGTGCTTTTTTGAAAAAAGGGGCTATGTAATGCAAACTGTGCTTTTTTGAAAGAGAGCATCCAGACTGCCTGGGTGCTCTTTCGAAAAAGCGGCTTGCTTTTTCAAAAGTACTGGTTGTAGTCTAGATGCTCTTTCGAAAGAGGCTTGCAGTCTAGACATAGCCATAAGGAGTAAGGGTAATTTTGAAAGAAGGGTTTTCTTTTGAAATAACTGCGTCTAGACAGCGTTTTTTTTTTCCAAATAGGGTATTTCGAAATAGCACCTGGACGCAATTATGCAAATGAAGCGTGGGATATTCATATCCGCGCTTCATTTGCAATTTCGCTCAGCTGCATTTGCATTCCTCTCTCGAAAGAGGAATGCAGTGTAGACATACCCTTAGTGACCCAACCAACCACAAAACCGGTCAATCACATCTGGAACCAGAAGGACACAGTCAGGCAGTAGCAGAGAAAAAAAAAAAAGTAAATACACTAAAGTACAGTGTTAAACATAAACTACTAAAAAAAAAGGAAAGGGTTTTTTAAATTGACAAACTAAGGAAACTGCATGTTTCTTTTAAATTAAGCTTGTTAAAAGTAGCATTTTCCTTCTACACAATAAAGTTTCACAGCTGTATTAAGACAATTAAGTTTAAACATTTGAAAGAACACTGATAACTTTGTGTTCAGAGCTATGGGCATTTCAAAGTTAAAAGCAACCTCCATTCCAGAGATGTTCTTAATTTCAAGGTTCTACTGTTATGCTATTCCCAGTGGCAAACAGCCCCTATCTAGAAGGGTTAGTACACTCATTTTGCAGAAGTGGTCCCTACTGCTGTAATCCCTTTAAAAATATTTGTCAGAAAACCTTGTACAGGTTGAACCTCTCTAATCTGGCTTTCTCTGGTCCAGCAACATCTGTATTCTGGCATAATTTTAGTAAGCTGGATGGCCATTTATCATAGGTGTGGCCAAATTTCCTATGGTCCCATGAAGTTTGTTTATAGCCACCAGTCATGGCTTTCAGTGTTCTGTGCTGTTATTTAGTTTCTAATTTAGCCTTAAATGTCTTTTAAGAGCCCAGTAAGCAGTGGAAGGGTTGGTAATGCTGCTAGACAATAGTTCCGCACCAGTCAGGTCCTGAGGGTCCCAGACTAGAGAGTTTCAACCTTTAGTGTAAGTATTAAAGACTAGATATGATCTGTGGTTTTTAACCACATCAGATACATGACCCTAAACCCCAGTGAAGCCTTGAGGGATCCTGGACATAGTGTGGATGCTCTGGAGTGATCTGGATCTGAGTTCCTGGTGCTAAGGAGAAGCACAGGTACAGTAATTACTCACTTAACATGTGCCCGCTTAACACGTTTTCACGATAGCATGATTTTTTGGGGGAATGTTTTTTGAGCAACATGACCGTCCCCGAAATAACATCGTTTCCCCAGCTGGCCAGTCGCCTCACTGCAAAGCGGTGGAGGGTTTGCTGCGCCGTTCCCTGGCGACCCCTTCTCGCCGGACGCCTTGCTCCCTCTCTTCTGCCCCTGTTTGCAGGTCGGCGGCTGGGTTTCCCCAGCCAGCCGGTCACCAGCGGCTGCGTGGGGCTTCCCCTGCCTCCCTTCAAAGCGGTGGAGGGTTCGCTGCTCGCCGCCCCGTTCCCCGGAGACCCCCTCTCGCCAGACGCCTTGCTCCCTCTCCTCTGACCCAGCTTGCAGGCCGACGACTGGGTTTCCCCATTCCCCACCGCTTGAAATGCAACCCCCACCTTTTCCATTATTTTCAATGGAAAATTGACCCCACATAACACATTTTCACTTAACACAATCATTTTCTGAAACGTATCTACCGTGTTAAATGAGGAATTACTGTACTACAGTGGGCAAAGAGGCTTGAGGGTTAGATGGAGTCATGGCTCAGACCTCCCACTCCCTATGATCCAACTGGCAGAGAAAGTTATGTGCATGGGTGGGGAGGGGAGTACACAAAACTTTAAATAAGGCTGTCACAAAATGCACATCCCGCAGAACAACAGGGCATTCTTTAAAGCTAGGTCTGCTCTACAGAGACTATACAAGCATAGTGATCTCAGTATAATCCTTAGTTAGCCCGCCTCAGCAGAAGGTGTTTTCTGTTGGGGTAGGCACACCACCTCCCTGAATGATGTTAACTGCACTGTGGAAGCACTTTTCCACCATTATAGCTATTTCTGCACCGGGATTTATTTGCATGACTAAGCTGGTCAGGGCTGTGGTTTTTTTAAAACCCTCACTGACATACCTCTGCAGATATAACTTTTCAGTCATACCAAGCCTCAGACACATAATTTCCCCTGTGGCAATTCTTTTGTTCACCACCTCCTACTCCAGTCTATGCTTAAGGAAAAATCTCGCCTTTCTTATTTAAGAAAATAAATGCTTGTTTTGTTCTTCTTCTTCATGTCTCTTTCACAATGAGAGCGCATAGATTTGTAGCGTATTTGGTATTTTTTAAATAAAAATATATTTTTCTATTGCAATTTATAGTTTTTGAATATGTATAAAATATAGGTTGATAACAGTTATTGTTCTGACACTCTTTTTCATGTGATCATTTTCACATCAGCATTCTCTTTGAAATTAAACAAAGTCACTATTGGAGTCAGAGGAGCTAGCTGGATCATCCAGTCTGACTAACTGCAGACAGACTGAGAGTGAAACACCAAACATTCACTACCATTTCCACCAGAAATGTTGCAAGGCTGTAGGCACCCCAGTACACCATTCGATACAATATAAATCTCACACCTAGAAACAACTGCATTTCTTGTGACATCCAGTAACTCCTCTCTTTGTTGCCAGCTAGCATCAGAAAGTACAGAAATGGGTGAAGATGCTCTTTCTCAATCTCAATGCTGTGTTCATTTCTGTTTGTTATGAATCTTGGGAGACAATTTAGGCCCATTCTTATTTTAGCTGAACCTTTGTATCTTTCCCTAATAAGGGCATGATACAGCAAATCACTTAAGCGCAGGTTTAATTTTAAATATGTGAGTTGCCAATGGAACTACTTGTGTGCCTAAAATTAAGCATGTGCTTAAAGTCCTGCAAACACTCAAACGGATAAATAGCTCCACTGACAACACTGACACTACTTGTGAGCAAACAAACATGTCCATAAGTGCTTGTAGGGTTGGGACTTAAATGCTTTGCTGGATCTGACCCCTAGAGAGACCAGCATTCAGAGTCTTATGAGTAAAGGAAGTTCAGAATTGAAGTTAAAAACATTGACACTCTCCTTATTGTGTCTCCTCACTCACAAAAAAGCAGGTTCTGGCCAAAGTTTTATGGTAAGCTTTGACTTTTCTGGTCTTAGAAGTTCTCATGTCATAATATAAATGCTGCAATATGTATCTTACTGTATACAGAATGTTTAGCTGTAATATCATTATCTAGAAGAACATATTGTTGCAGAAGGAACAGTTAGTTACATGGTGAAATATCTATCTATCTGTCTATCTATCGATCATTCTGCTGGAATGATAGGCTTATAAATATGAGACAAGCTATTCAAAATGTATGCAAATTTGCTTACCTGTTATTCTGAAAATATAGAGCATAAGACAACAGTGGGCCTACATTTGGGACCATTAGGGATTAGTACATTGATGAGGATTTTTCCACTCAGATAGGCCCATTGAAGTCATTGACTTTACTTGCATGAGTAAGTCCTCACCAACGTGAGCCAGGGTTGCACAATGTGGACTTACATAGCTTAAAATCAGTGACACGTCTTACTGAACTCCACTATAGAGAAATTCCATTTAAATGAAGGATAGGGAAAGATCTACACTGGCTCATATTGCAAATTACAATTCCAGAAGGAATGTTGACAGGTAGTGAAGTTGTTCCGTCAGAAATGGAATTCACTGCAAGACAGCTCATGTCATCAAAGAGCATATGTCTGCAATACATTATTATTTCATGAAGAGTGATCGTATTTTTCTATTGTGCTGACTACCTTGTTTATTTAATGCAGTTATTTATTTTGATTTAAATAATCACTAAAGAGAAACATTGCAAGGCTATAGGCACTCCAGTACACCACTGTTGATACAATATAAATCTCATCAGAGATTTATATTGTAAATGTTCACCTATAAAATTCCTTTCTTCCCTTTCATTGCCTCTACTCTCTGCTCTCTCCAAAAATCCCTCTCAAGCATCTTGCTTTTGCAACTTGCCCAGAAGGTCACCTCTCTACCTCTCTTTTATAACGAGGGGGATTCCGTTCATGCATATATGGAATGGATATAGTCCAATGGCCCATTGTTCTGTACTTTTGTGCAAAGCTTGAGTTCCTGGGTTTTCACAGGGGTTTTACATAAGGCATTGGATAATGCCACCCCCCTTCAGGTTGTGAAGCAAATGGAACCACTCCCCGACACTATTCCATTATCTAGTCACATACCTGTAGCAGCATCTGTGGTGGTTTAGGTCAGTGAGTCCATGTAGCTGTGGATCCTTTAGTTTTGCCTTACCCTCTAAATCCTTCTCTCCTACATATTCCTTTTGCATGGCTTCTGTGTAGCCTGCTTCCCCCACTATATATCTATATGGTACATCTGCTGTTATTAGGACTGTTCATGGCTGCACAGAGCAATGTAGGATTTCACCCTCAATATCACAGAAGATATACTTGTTTCCCCTTTTTGTAAGAACATTCCCTGATGACTAAGAAGAAAAGAAAAGAGAAACAACAGTCTGTGTTTCAAGTATAACTTAGCATGCTCTCTTCATAAATGTAAATGAATTTAGGTACTTATCCAGTTTCAAACACACAAATTATGTTAATGCTCTCTTACAGCAGCATACTAGTAACTACTTATAAGTTTGAATGAAACGCAGAAATGTGTAGAATAAGGAATATTTTGCAGCATGAAAGAGTAAAATTTGAAAAAAAGTAACATTTACTCTACCTGTCATCTTGGAGATAAATTACGGCATATTTAGGTTCACTTATCCTCTACAGCACTGTTAATTAAAGGAAGAATACAACATTGTTATAAGAAGAAAAGCATGCAGTCAAAAGAAGATGAGGCCTATGGTTACTAGTACAGCTGAACAGGCAAGATATAGGCTGTCAGAGCCTATGAAATGCAGGTCTATTATTCCTGGTCCTGATCCAGCGAAGTATGTGCTTACCTCGAAGCATACAAGGAATCCTATAGATGAAGAAAAATCCACATTCTGAGCAATTCTTTCTCTAGTCCAATGGTTTTAAACCTTTTTTCATTTTCAGGCCCCTAAAAATTTTTGAACGGAGAGGTGGACCCTTTGGAAATTCAACCTGTGGTTCATGGACCTTTACCATTGAAGTCTTACACTGAAAAATGATTGAACAGGTTTCAACTATAAATGTTGTAGGTGCTTCGTATGGCATTTGATGCAGCATGAGAAAGGGTGCTAACTCTGTGTACTTCTATGGTAATGACAACACCTCTGCGTTTTGACCTGTTTGTAGGGGTATTCACATGCTTTTGATAGATCACATAATGAAATGCCTTTTCTGGGATCTGAACTTTCTTTTCATGGTCACCTTTTACAGACCTTAGACCTAGACTTTGCACCCCCAAGATCGAAAACCACTGCCCTCTTTCTCTATTTTCATTCTTACATGGCACACCTTACTGTAATGCCAGAATGCCTCTGTAATGTAATTTATGAACTGTAAATTTTCTTTCCCCCCTCATAGTGAGGAACTGATGTTTTGTATTTTTTTATTCATTTTCCTATTTCCTTGTTGATATTGTGGAGCAGGCCTAGAGCAAGAATCTGCTTTTGCATTTTGCTCAGTAGAAGCTGAGGTTGTCGGTCATCCAGACCTCTTCAGCTGCACTGGCTTTAAGGGTGGTCCACCTGAGCACCTGCCGAGCGATGCTATTCAGTAGCACAGAGGTGCACACTCTTGCTAAGGAATCGGGCTGTCTGTAGAGTTCCGTGTGAGGAAGTGCCCAGATTTGCCCTTGCTTTCTCCCAGCAGAGGAATGTGAATGGGGAGAGCAAGTGGTGACGCACAGATAGTGCTTGCCCCTGCCACAACATATCTTTCTCCATTCCTTCCCACAGGGGGCAGTGAGGGGGGTGAACCAAGAGCAACACCAAGCCCTCTGTGCATCCAGGCTATTTTGCCTATTTGGACTGTGTTGGCCAAGAATCCCAGGTGGGGAAAGTGACTGGGCTGCAAGGAGCCCTGACATTACTCCTCACTCTCCCCTCACAGCCCCTTATAGGTGCCCAGAGAGGGGGAAGCATTCAAGGGGAAGAGGAGTGAGCAGCAATGCCAGTAGCTCTATGCATCCAGGTCAGTTTCCTCATGTGGGCACAGGAGGGCAGGTGCAGGGATAAGGGGCACTGGAGGAAGGTGGAGGGTTTAGGAGTGTAGAAGTTGGGGTATAGAGGACACAGTGTAGGGGTTGGGGTGAAGAGAGGGTAGAGAGTCTGGGGAACCCATGGGGTCACAGGCAATGGGGATGCTGCACTATTCTCCAGCATTTGCTAAAATTCTGCTGTTGTCAAGAAAACTCAATTTGCAGGTCAGTTTTTTCAAGGAACATTCAAAATAGTGTGACAAAAATGAAAAAAAAAATATTTAAAATGATTATGGAAAATAAAAAATATTTCTGACCAGCTCTACTAGTAACACAGAGATGTATGATACTGTATACCTCTGAAATAGTAATAAGTGTTGCTGAATTATATCCATACAAAGCTCTTCTACTGTATACATAACTACACATAAGATCTTTGTCTTTTTCTTTGTACTGCATTCCTGAAATGAATCTTACATGGGAGCGGTGCCATGGGACGAGAGGCCAATAATGAAATGCAGCCTACATAGGTAGCAGCTATGACCAGACAGCTAAATTCTGTGTTCTCCTTGCAAACTCATTTGGAACAGTGGGGTTTTGCTAAAACATATGAAACTCATTAGTGAAGGTTATCCAAGAACACATAAATCCTGCTTTCCTTAAGCATCTGCACAGGCCAGTGGTTTTGTTAAAGAGCTCTTGGGCTTTAAGAATGAACAATTGTGTAACAAAGTGCTTTGAGGGCTGGGTGGCTTAGTGTTTGGAGCATTTGATATCTGGCTCCCTGCTTGGTTGAGGTTCCTTAGTCTTTAAATCTGGAAGCAGGTAGGGATACCCGGGCACTCCCATTCTACCGGGTCCCAGCACAGGGCCCTGTGTAAAAACATAATCTACATTACAGTTAGGTCAATATAAGGCAGCTTAAGTTGACCTAAATTCTTTGCTTCCACCAACATAAGTGCCCTGCTACAGTGACGTAACGGTACCTTTACAAAAGGACTTATATTGATGTAGTTGGGGCAATGCAATGTCCATGTAGACACTCTTTACTTACATTGGCTGTTGTCTGGCATTCTTGTCAAATTCATAACTCCAAGAAATCCCAGGGCTCGTCCAGTTAAAGCCCAGCTGCCTTTCATCCTGGCTTCTTGCACAGGGAACTCAGAAGCTCAGGTGGCTGCCCCCACTCCCAGAAGAAAGTAAGGGGGAAGAAACTCAAGGGGGCAGCTGGGCTCCTGGCGGGGAGCTGCATGGAATTGGGAGTCCTGGTGAGGATGCACACCACCAACAGAAGGAGGGTAACATGGACTACAGCCACAGCAGTAACTACTTATAAGATGACTTAACATAGGTTGACTTAAGTTTGTGATATAGACATGCCCTTTAGTGAACCCTTAAGCAGGGAATCTCCTACTGGGGAATCCATGTTACTGCCCTTGACTACTTTCATTTTAGTCTACAGAAGAGAAGGCTGAGGGGGGATGTGATAGCAGCCTTCAACTACCTGAAAGGTGGGGGTGGGGTCCAAAGAGGATGGAGAGAGGCTGTTTTCAGTAGTGACAGATGAAAGAATGATAAGCAATGGTCTCAAGTTGCAGTGGGGGAGGTCTAGGTTGGATATTAGGAAAAACTATGTAAGTAGAAGCACTGGAATGGACTACCTAGGGAGGTGGTGAAATCTCTATCCCAAGAGGTTTCTAAGTCCTGGCTTGACAAAGCCCTGGCAGAGCTGATTTACATGGGGTTGGTCCTGCTTTGGGCAGGGGGCTGGACTCGATGACCTTCTGAGGTCTCTTCCAGCCCTAGGATTCTATGATTCTACTACAGTCCTTTCAGTTTGGTGTATGGCCCCCATAGTCCAAGTGGTAGCTTGTCTCTAGTACTTTCCCCTCATGGACCTTGAATGACATCCTGTTGTTGTCCCAGATACCCAGGTGTGGTGGCTATATATACGGCAGTGTCAGAACTCCACAAGGTCTCTGCTTCAGTCACCTAGTTCTGTCTTAGGCCAGGTTCTACTAGGCGTCCTCCTCTGTTTTATCTGGCCATGGAGACAGTGTTGTTCCCAAGTGGTTATCTTAGCTGGCAGTCCTTCTCCTCAGGTAGGGAGGCAGTTAGCTTCTCTTCACCAGTCAGCCTTGAACTGAGCCAGACTCTCTCCTTTCATCTCCTCCCCAGGCCCGACATGGGCTGCAGGTATAATGGGGCAGAGCTAGCTGGGTTTCAAGGTTGTCTTTAATCCTTATGTGCTGGTGCATGGTTTCTCTGTTTCATCAAAGATAATTTAAGAGGTGTTATGATTTTTGGTTTTGTTTCATGTTGTGCCACCTGGTCTCTGATCTGTTTGGAGAGCCAGTTCTTCCTAAGGAATCAATTCATCTTGCAATCTGGCCACAGTTCTGAGCTCATGGTTTTATGAACTCTACCGGTCTACATCTTTAAAATAACATGCGTCTTAGACTTCAATCTCTCCCAGGGAATTAGGGGACATAAGAATCTTCCTTGTATCCCTTTGTGGGCTACCTGGATTTGGGTCTGGGCACCCAGTGATAAGTGGGTCGGGAAAGTCAGGGAATAGGTGCATCTTAGGTTCCCCCTCCCCCCTCCAGCTGCCTCTCTCCAGTGGCCTCCCACAGCCTGTAAGCTCTCGGGGGAGAGGGAGTTGAGGCTCCAGGGGCTGACCCTAGCCTCCAGCGGTCCCTCTGCAGCCTGCAAGCTGTCTGGGGGAGAGAAGCACCAGAGGCTGCCTGCTCCTCAAGTGCCCCCTATATCTTGCAGGCTGTCTGGAGAGCAGCCAGGCTCCAGGAATGCTCCTTTCTCCAGCTGCCCCCCTCCAGCAGCTGCCCCATGTCCTGCAGGCTGTCTGGGGGAAACAAGGTTCCGGGGGCTTACCCCTTCCTCCAGTGGGTCCCCCCCATATCCTACAGGGTCTCCACAGGGGGGCAGGCTCTGGACTTGGGGTAGTGGGGGCTCTTTACTTGTTCTGGTGACAGAAAAGATGGCAGAACCTCAGCCCTGCTGGCCACTCTCTTTGTGTTGCAGCTTCCCCCAGTGGCCACTCTCAGTACTGTGTCCCTCCCTTTCACGTCCCTCCATTCTCCCCCTTCCATGTTATGGAAAACAGTCCCAATCCTGTCACTTCCCATTTTCCAGGCACAACAAAACCCTGAATTTGGTTTAAATTAGGGTACGAGGAGGCTGCATACTAAATTTGGTGGTCCTAGCTCTTAAGGTTTAGGAGGAGTTCTTGAACAAAGGGTCTCACAGACACACAGACAGACAGACTCACCGACACATTCTGAAAAGAATATATGTATATTAGATAGATGATTATTGGCTTTATTGATGTCCGTTCCATTTATGTCAAATATTATTTCTTTGTAATTATAACTCATTTAGAAGGTCTACATTGTTCTTTCCCTACCGCTAGATAAAGAAATTAAGTATGGGCAGGAGTATGTTAATATACACAATTCCTCCCCTTGAAAGATGCCTGCTTTATGTTAACACCGGTGGCAACAATAAAAAAAACCAAACAAAACAGGCAGACCCTGAAACACAGAAAACAGAATGTTATGTCCTCTTTATGCTCATCCAAGTTATATGTGAGGCGTGATAAGTTCAGGACTCAGAAAGAACTCAGATTTCATCTGACTCAAATACGGAAAAGAATAAACTAGCTGCTAAAGAAATACAACATAAAGGGTACTTCCTGACAGCCAGTGATTGTGGTCACATGTTCAGTACTAGCTCACCCATACTGTTCAGAGGTGATTTAAACTGGATGAGGAAGCAGAGCCAAATTTTAAAAGTACACACTTGACTAAATCCCTTATGAGCTTTGTTTTTAATCTTCTTTCCTAGCATTGCTGGCTTCAAGGATGTCAGAGGCATTCTCCTTCATAACTAGTTTTCCCTTGCATAATTACAGAAGTCATTGGATGGGGGGCACTAGAGATCTGAATTCTACTCCTGACTCTGTTACAGATGTGCTATGTGACATGGGCAAATCATTTGCTTTTGTGCCACCATTTCCCCTCCTACCTTTTGTCAGTTTTGACAATTTAGACTACATGTTCTGCAAGTCAGGGACTTGTGTTTTATATGCGGCCTAGCACAATGGTCCTTGCTTTTGGTAATAAGTATAGTAATAAACATTTTTTTAAACCTAACAGCTCTGTTTTCTTTAAAACTCCTAATCTAGTGCAATGATCAATGCAATTTTAACTATCTGGCAATAGTGCTATGTATGTTTGGCCCTTTTTTCTTCCAGAATATTAATAATACCTGACTCTTCTACTGCTCTTTTCACCAACAAACCTCAAAATGCTTTACAAAGGAGGTATCATAATCTAAATTTGGAAAACTGAGGTGTAGTTTGATGATGTCACTTGTCCAAGGACACACAGTATGAAAGCAAAAAACCCACCCAACAAATGGTCTGGTAGCACTTTATAGACTAACAAAACATGTAGATGGTATCATGAGCTTTCGTGGGCACAGCTCACTTCTTCAGATGACTGGAGTTATGAAGTGGGCTGTGCCCACGAAAGCTCATGATACCATCTACATGTTTTGTTAGTCTATAAAGTGCTACCAGACCATTTTTTTTTTCTGTAACAGACTAACTCAGCTACCCCCCTGAAGTATGAAAGCAATTTGTCAGTAGTGAAATACGGGAATAGAACCTCGCACACTGTTTACTAGGGCACACTAGCTCAACAGTCTAAGATTTGCTTGAGCAGAAACTGAAAAGAGTGACAATAAATGTTTCTGGTATCACAGCGTGCAGTTCCTGCTCGTACTCCAGCAGTATTCTCCACCTATGTTCTTGTTTATTTTTCTTCTTGCGATGGACTAGACATACTTCCTCTCCTCCCCCCACACCTACTTAGTCTAGGAAGGAGTTAAAGTCTGCACTAAGGAGAGGCTTCTTAGACTGTCAATCAGTCCCATCGTGTTCATTAGGGAATAGCCATAAAAACAGAGGTGGGGGTAAACTACTTGGGATTCATTTGTAGAGAAGACTGTCAGAGCTCTTGTCAGGAGGGTGGTGAGGGCAGAAAACTGAAGTCTTGAAAAATAGAAAAAGGACTGCAACTTTCTAAAGCAGGAATAAATGATTCACTTTACAATCTGCTTCATTAATCAGCTCTCCATTTTCATGCATAGGAAATGAGATTCTGTTAGGACTAGAAGCCACTAAGCCATGATACTGAGAAAATCAAGAAATGGAGGGATTAGATCATTTATTAAACTCTGAAGCACAGGACATGGGTTACTCTCTTTGGAAGCAGAAAGCCGTTTAGATTATTAGGAAGTAAAGGTGATATGTAGAGTCAAGGAGAAAGTAAATAGGGAAACACTATTTACCCTTTCACATAACACAAGAACCAAGGGGACCCTGATGAAATGAACAGCAGCAGATAGATAACTGAATCACTGACCTGCTCTGTTCATTTCCTCTAAGCATCTAACACTGGCCACTGTCAGAAGACAGGATTCTAGACTAGGCAGACAATTGATCTGATCTAATATGGCCATTCTTATGTTCTTATGCCCTGGAAAAGAAGTCCTCTTTTTTTATGGACTGTCCTTTATACCTCAAACCCAAGGTCCTGGCAACCACTACCCTGTGCCTGGAGTCCCAGTTGCTGGCCCCATGCCAGGGTCCTGGCTGCCAGCCCTAGGGCTCTCCTTCTGGCCCTGATCCCACCCCCCCATCTTGGGGTGGAGTGCAGACAAGTGTAAGGGGGCTGGCTTCAGCACCCCCATGGATAAAAAGTGTTCCTGCACCATTGAGCCTGGTAATTTTTAAGATAGCAGAACTGGCAGAAGCATGCTGCCAAGCTTAACAAACACTTTTCCCCTTTGGAAAATACGTCTAGCCCAGTGTTCCCCAAATGGTGTTCCGTAGAACCCCAGGGTTCCACAAAGTAAAAATAAGGGTTCCACAAAAAATTCCATTACAATAACATTTTATGATTTAAAAAAAAATAAGTAATATTTAAGCATTTATGAATTTTATTGAAAACGATTTTCATTTGTGTTTGCCACAATAAATGTCCCTGTGTAATGCCAGCTTAGCCTGAGAGTGGGGACGATGATGTCACTACTCAGCGCTGCACACGCAGTCAGTCAGTGGTGCGATCGCCTGTTATATACCACCGTAAATCCACATACTCACTCTCAGGGAGCGTGACTCACATGGGTGACTGAATATGAAAATACTGGTGTATATCAGTTTTTGAGCTTTATTTTTTGTACACATTAAATGTGATTTTTGTTTTTAAATATGTGCAATTAAACTAAATGTTGATCTCAAGACCTTGTTTAGCATTTGTTTATTATTATCCTTACTTATTTGTGGTCTATTTTTTCAGCTTCATATATAGGACTGTTATTAGAGGTTCCTCAAAATTCTTTCACGTTTAAAAGGGTTCCATGGCCAAATAAAATTGGGAAACACTGGTCTAGCCCAACCACAGTTATATCTTTCTGAATGCCTATTTAATGCTTCAGAATATCCAAATCAGTTTCCTGGTTGCTTAGAGTGGTTTTTTTTTCTATGTCTCTGGTGCAGATTTTCTTGCTACAGATCAGACAGCACATCATGCACACAAAGAAAAACTACTTTGCCCTTTGAAAAATCCCTCTCTAAATATTCCTAAATAAAAGCATCCATTTTGTTTGTAACGCTAAGATGAAACAGATCAGTAAGGTCTCTTTCAAGTAACACTAAACAGTCCAATGGATAAATTGATGCTGATAAAAGCTGGCCTTGCATTTCTACTCTAAGATCTATCAAAGAGAGCTGAGGAGATTGTACACCTCCATTTTCAAGCCAGACAGAACTCTTCTTCAGATCTGGTAAAGGCACTGGCTCTAGGTGCAAGGTGGAACAAATTGCTTAGCATAAGTAGTTAGCACATATTCTTAGGGACCATTCAAGGCAGTCTGGCCCATTAACTCCCCTCCCCCCACCATATGGCAAAAAGAGAGGGTTAATGGGTTACACAAATGGTAAAATGCAGTGTCTGTTCAGCAGATGCAGAGCAGCTCTGTCACCATTCTAAAGCATGCCTTCCCCACATTCTTTCAGCTGCACAGCTAGTCACCCTGTGGGTAGGGAGGGATGGTTTGGTCTATAGTGATCTCAATTGATAATAAATTATTGTGATAATAAAATGCTGCAGCAGTTATGCACAATAATGTTAACAGCTCACTGCAAACAACTTTAAAATGATGGTGGGGAAACGACAGCTGTTGGGTCAGATACAGCCCTGGGCTTAATTTGTTACAGCCTGTGGCAAGCTGCAAGCCTTGATGTCTTCCGCCCCCGCCCCCACAGAGCTGGAGTGAGAGCACCAGATCGCTCTGCTGGAGGGAGGGAGCCCCACGCCTTGCTACCCCGCCCCCGGGTTACAGTGTGAACATGCCAAGTTAAGTATGAGTGAGGGTAAGGTTTGTATGTTTTTTTGTTTTCCATCTTGAGAGCTTTGGGAGCAAGTGAGTAATAACTAAGGGTTTTTGGTTTACATTCCCCGCCCCCCCCATTTGGGATCAGATAAGTAGATGAGCAGATACCGGTTTTTTTTTTTTTTTGCTTGTCTGTGGCCCCCTGACTAATTTTTCTCATTTTTGTGGCCCCTGACAGATAAAAGATTCCTCACCCTGGTTTTAAACAATAGTTTGCGAGGGGTGTATGGATTTGTGTGTGCGTGTATGTATGCACACACATGCTCATGCAGGCGTACGCCAACAAAATGATGCCAAACATACCAGGTTCTCCTACTGTTTCACTGATTTCAGTGGCTGAAACATAAAGCAGTGCAGGAGCTGGCACAGTGCTCTGGTAGTGAAGAGGTTAAGCAATCTATTTTCATAAAATCATAACAAGCAGATTGCATATGCTTCTGCAGGCAAACACTGACTACAGCAAGGACCTGCCTCAGCAGAATTCCCGTAGTGCCCCATTGCACACCCAAGGACTCAGCTGTGCCCCTCAGAACTTCCTGTTTAGAGCTATGCATCCTCCTAAGCCAGAGCAAACCGTGTTTCCCACATTTCGGAAGCCATACAAGGCTCCCCTAACATCCTGTGTTTTTCCATCATCACAACACTTTTGTTCTGAGAACTACTGAGTGAATTCTCTCACAGGGCTGCTAACAATTGGTTATCACCTTTTTGATGTGTCAGACATTAAAGTGCTCCGGCCATTCAGGATCAGTATTCAACAAGAAAACAATAGTGACAAAACATTCCCCCTGGTTCCTTTTCTTAGCCATCGTAGATGGTACACTGTAAACAACCACCTTCTGCATGGAGAATTCCCATGGGCTGAGCTTCGAATATATACTAAAAAAATCAGCACAAATGACAGTAGGGGCAAGTCTATACTACAAAATTAAGTAGATTAAAGTTGGCATACAGCCATCACAATAGTTAAGTCAGTTACGTACATGGGTGCTGGAACAGTTCATATAGTGGTGGCTGTGCTGAGAGACATTTATCCAAACTGTAAATCCTGTGTAATACCTTTATTTTTCTTTACTCAGTGCACAGTGAACCTCTGGAACTCCTTGCCAGAGGATGTGGTGAAGGCTAGAACTTTAACAGAGTTCAAAAAAGAGCTAGATAGATTCATGGAGGTTAGGTCCATCAATGGCTATTAGCCAGGATGGGTAGGAAACCTATCTGGAAATTGGGGGACAGGGGAGAGATCACGTGAGGATTAACTGTTGTGTTCCCTCCCTCAGGGGCATCTGGTATTGGCCACTGTTGGCAGACAGGATATTTTGGTCTGACCCAGTATGTCGTTCTTATGTAATAGGGACAGAAACCACTTTAAGCCAGGCAGTGTAGCAGCACTTCCAGTACCTACGATTGCGCATGTCTACACTTTTGCTGTTTGTGTCGACATTGCATGTCCTTCCTAACAGGTCTCAGTTTTTAGAGAACAATGCACCAAGGGTAGCTGTCCCCCTGAGCAACTTGCCACATGGTGTTACGAAAACAGTTTGCAATGCCTCTTGGGGGCCAAACATTCTCACAGAGGTGACTAGGAATATGGTGTAAATGTCCCATAATGCCATTTTCTCCCCCTCTTAATTTCATCTACACTCCATAATATTTCATGACTGTTTTCAAACACCTAGCATACTCCTGTCTCAAACTCTAGGGAAGCCTCAATCCTGCACAGCTCAGCACTGTTGTGATGAGTGCTAAGAACAACATGGCCTGTTCCCACTGTATTTCCAGAGCCACCAGAAGAGTTGTTACATGGGATATGACAATTTCTTACAAGCAGCTGGGCTGTAAGTCCTAGCAAGAAAAAAGTCCAGGTCACTGTTGACAGTCATGGAACAGCTGAACATGGTGGAGTGCTAGTTCCTATCCTGAGGAACAAGCACTGACTGGTGGGATCCCATTGTAATGCAGGTCTGCAAGGATGAACAGTGGCGGCAGAACTTCCATATGTGCAAGGCCACTTTCCTGGGATTGTGTGCAGTGCTCTCCCCAGCCCTGCAGTGCAGCCATACTACAATGAGCCCTGCTCTGACAGAGAAGTGAGTGGTGATCACCGCGTGGAAGCTTGCAATGTCAGACTGCTATTAGTCAGTGGGGAATCTATTTGGAGTTAGGAAATCCACTGTGGGAGCTGCTGTGATCTAAGCATGCAGGGCTTAGTCACCTTCTGCTAGGAAGGGCTGTGACTCTGGGCAATGTGCAGGAGATCCTGGATGGTTTTGCCGCAGAGGTCAAACTGCAATAGATGGCATGCATTTCCCTCTGCTGGCACCAGACCACCTTGCCACACACACTACATAAACAGAAAGGGATACTTTGCTATGGTGTGGAGGACGTTTCATTCACATCAGCGGTGGATGACCTGCGAAGGTGCATGATACGTGTATTTTTAAAAAACACAGGCCTGCTTGGAAAGCTGCAAGCAAGGACTTTATTTCTGGAGCACAAAGCACAACTGGAGATATTCAAATGCCAACAGTGATCTTGCGAGATGCAGCCTACCCTTACTGCCATGCATAAGTGGCGTGTGACTCTTGCATTTGGGGAGGCTTCATGTGATAGCTCCATAAAAGTGTGGGGCACCAGCAACCAGATTGAGGTCCCACCGACCACTCCACCCTGAATCTCCACCCCTACTTGGCCTCCTCCATCCAAAGCCCCACCCCTATCTATACCCCCAACCCCTCCACTCCACCCAAAGTCCCTGCTCTAGTTCAGCCTTTTCCCCCTGAAACCACCCCCCACTCCAACTCTTCAGTTTATCCAAGGCTTCCCCTTCCAACTCCTTACGGCTCACTCACGTCTCTCTCCCTCTCAGGGCCTCTATTTTCCAATCACCTCCATTCTTTGAACTAAACAAGCACATTCATGTTCTTTTTGAAAACACATGCACCAACCTTGCCTGTCACACATCAGTGTGTCTGTGGCTATGGTCATCTGTAGCCTCCTATGGGGTGAAGCAGTAGGGAGAGGGCACCAGTCGCCGATGCCTTGTGCAATGTGCGTGTGTCAGGGGAAGCAAGATGGTGCTGGAATGCAGTTCTGGACAGGCTGCAGAAGGAGTCACCTCCAGTGTGTTGTGCCCGAAGGACAACCAGACTCCTCAGTGTGTCGTTTGCGCCTTCAGTAGCGCAGTCATCTGCTGTGTGTCACACTCGTTCTCCCAGGCTTTTCTCTTATCCTGAATGTCAGTGTCCATTTTGGGTGAGAGAACGGTCCCCCACATCCTCTGCTCAGTGCCTGTAGCATGGTCTCTGCAAACATGTCATCTCGCCTCCTCTTCCTTCTCCTTCTTATCTGCCTCAGCCACTCTGCTGGTGTGTAGGGAGAGCTGAAGACAACGTTTTCAGCTGCAAAACATACAATGTACAGAGGTACTATTGTGAGTGCATAGTCAAGGTTCATGGAAAACTTGCTATATAGAAATCAATCCCCTCAAACCACGCAAGTTTAAAGCAGTATGTTTTCATTTTGGCCAGTTATTCATCGAGCCCCTTTGCTGTCCCAGCCCTGGTGAGTAGAGCCCCATGGCTGGAGAGCAGAGGATTGAGCTGGCGCACAAGGTGAAGGGAGGGGGCACACTGGCACTAGTATTGCAGCTCAGGCAATTGAACTGAACATTTGCCCCCATTTCTCACAGGCAGTGGTGAATTAAGCTGTTACCTACCCCTGAGGGTAACAGAGGTGGAAAGGGAACAGCTGCCACATGTGTCTGGCTGCAGACTGAGTCTGTGTGCTGCTAGTTTGCACGCTGCCTTGATGCCTACCAAAGTAATAGATAAGTGGTGTGGAAAAGTGTATTACTGCAGGGGAAGGAAAAAAAAGGCAAAGGCAGCCTTCTCCAGAAACCTTCAGCAACAGATTGCAGACTGCCTCCAGGAAAGTTTTCTTGACTTCTCTATGGAGGATTCACAGGCTATCCCAGTGCACATAAACAAACTGTTTTGCTGGGCCAGGCAATGAGAAGATAGCTATTCTACCTCATCTGAGTATTTCACTACCTCTTGCAACATGAATAAAAACAAATTCTAAATGAGAAGATGCAGAGGCACGCAGAGATTTAAATGTGATACTTTTGAAGGGGTCCTTTAAACATTGCCCAGCCCCCTCCAGCCAATGGCCCCCAGACCCCACTGTCCCTCCCCACTCACCAAGTCCCTGCTATCATCCTGGGCTCCCCACCCATCCCCACAGCACCCCTGGGCTCCACTGCCTCCACCTCCCCAGGCTGTGTACACCTGATAGTGCTGAAGGGTTGCCTGGGGGAGGCTAACCCCAAGACCCACCCTTCTGTCTGGTCCCAGAGCCAGCCCCCACAACCTTTCTTTACCTTCTGACCATTCTGTTAAACATTTAGTTCTTGATTTGTGCTAGCATGCTGAAGATGGAACTGGAAACTATTTTTATGACACTTGGTGAGAGGTGCCATATCCTACAGTAGTTAGCTAACTTTACCTTTCCCCTGGGCTATCCCATATATTCTCTATCTTCCATCCACATACTGGATGTTTTGGAGTCTTTGTAGTGCCAGAGAAGAAATGGCATTGGGATGGTAACACAGAATTTCAAGGGTGAAATCCTCACTCTGGATCTCTAATAAAAACCAAAATTCAGGAAGGTGGTATGCAATTTAGCCTCTCAGAGGTGCAGTGTATAGCAATACGGTTTTTTCTTTGGAAGATAATTAGCGTAGCTGAGAGGATAAGTGACACTCATATTATCTTACTACAGAATCCTGGATTTGGCAAAGGCTTTCAGGGGGAAGGGGAGCACGAGGCTTTGTACAATACAGATTTTAATTTTCTTTGCATATAGGCCTCTGGAGCCGGCCCTCTATCACAAGCACAGTGTCCTGAATGCGTAGTACCAGTTCCTGCCTCCCTTTTTGCCCCTCTCCCTAGTACATATTCTGAGCAGCTGGGTTGTGCATCGGTGATCTAGAGCTAAGACTTCTCCTCCTAAATCACCAAGGGCATAGCTACGTTGCAATTAGACACTCATGACTGGCTTGTGACAACTGACTCAGGCTCGCAGGCTTGGGTGAAGGAACAAGTAGGCCGTTCCACCATGTAGAATCCTTAAACATTGAAATTGATAGACTCTGCTCTACAGTGATGTTCATGGTTTAAAAATGCACTACTCCAGCCTCTTTGCATACACAATGTAGGAACTCTGGGCAAAGGGAGTTTTATTTGTAATATTCCACCAGCTCTTCAGTTTCCTCTTCTAATATACACTATATTTATATATGTTCCATTTTATTGAGGGGTAAGTTATATACTACTGACAATCTATTGTCCCTATTACGTGTCAGTGAACTCTTGCCTATCAAGATGTTTAAATAAGTCTCCAACAACTGCTTCAGTTTTTCTCTTTCTGTACTCATGGAAAGTTTAGTTGAGAATTCAAATGGACATCTCATAAAAATTCTTTTAAAAAGACACCCATGGGGTAGGAATCTGGTTGTGGGTTTTTCATGTAAAAAATATAAATTCCAGTTTTTGTTCTTGTATGTGGAAGGAGTTCCCTCAATAATCATAGGAAGCCAAATCAAAATGCTTGTCCACACCCCTTCCTGCCATGCAAAGGAACTACACACCAGCCTTACTAATCCCAAGGATGATCAGGATGGAGAAGCAGGAGATGTACAGCAGCTGAAATGCTACTCTATGGCCAAGATTCATAAGCTATGTCTAGACTACAGGGTTTTTTCGAAAAAAGTGGTGGATTGCTTTTTTGAAAAAAGTTGTGGCTGTCTAGACAATCTCTTTTGAAAGATTCTTTCGAAAAAGCTTCTTTTGAAAGAAGCGTGTAGTCTAGACGTACCCATACAGGCCCAAATGGGTCTGAGCAAATCTTACAAATTAGCTGTCTCACTTACTCCAACCTTAATTTAATTCTCTTTAAGGATATTCAGCACCTCATGGGAAGCATTCAGCATCTTGCAGGTGAGATTTTAAGGCTGAGAGTACTGCCTGAAATTTGGAGGACAATAGGACAAATTAATAGAAATGCCAAAGAGACACTGGACACAATTTGTCACTTTATTTGTTCTTTGGATCTCAAATATATAAAATGGACTTTTTTAAAGTGTCCTCAAGACACTGTGGCTGTGAAACATGTTCCCAGAAAACCATACACTGAGTAAGAGTCTAACCATGCTCACAGTCTCAATGAATGATCCACTTCTTAGATAATTCCTTCCCCTTCCTACCCTGTGTCCAGTTCATAGCAAGCAGGGAAAAGAGGAGGGACATTTGGGGGGGGGGGGGAGGGCAGGGTAATGGGGCAACTGCCTCAGAGCCCAGTGATTCAAAAGGGCCTAGGGTTCTCAGCTGCCATTGCTGCTACTGCAACAGCGGCAGGGACTGGAGCCCTGGGCCCTTTAAATTGCCACTGGTGCTCCAGATGGTTCACTCCATGCAGTGCTGAGAGCTGGGGTGGGAGGCTGCCACACCATGATCCTGGCAGTGCTGAGGGCTGGCTTCCCTGCCCCACTCTTTCTGCTTGAGGCCCTCGCCCGTCCAGAGCACAGAGCTGGCCCCTCCCTACCTTCCCCAGGGGCCCAGTATGTCTGTTGGCTCCTCTGGACCCAGGTAACAATAAGGCAAAAGTGAAAGAAGAAACAAGACAGAATTCAGAGAGTTGGAGATAGTGGAGTTCCTTTAGGCTAGATTAATATTACCTTTAGTGATCCAAAGCTGACAATCCACCTTAGAAATATCGAGTTTGATTGACTGTTCTGTGCTTATTGGTCTGTTCTCCCTTCACTTTGCACATGTAAACTGTCAGTACTAGTGGAATTTATGCGCATATAGCACATTAACAGGATCAACACAGGAAACAGAAATAAATACATTACATTGGCATGATTCTTCACACCATTTAATTCCAAGTTCTTTTTCTTAAATACAAAGAGATCTGATCAGGGTAAGGTGGTAAAATCTGTCCTCTTGTGATAAACAACGTCTTGCCCAATGTGATAATAAGTATTCATATAGCACCTTTACTCTTCTCTAATTTATTATTCTCCTTCTTGCATTGATGGAGAACCTTAGGCAAAGAGACCAAGGGCTTGACTCCCTCATCCTTACTCATAGAATAATCGCAATCCTAGAGCCTGTTTAAGGATTATATAGCACTAGGTCCATTAGATAAAATAAACATGTTCCCATGCTGAGATTTCACAGGATGGGGTTTTCTCCCTTACAAAAGTTTTATGGCTAAATTAATTTCTCTCCCCTCACACTCTCCTAATATTAGGAGTTTGCTGTCAAAACAATGTCCTCAGCTCCCAACCATAATTGTGCCTACAGCACAGTTCCGACAAATGGCAAAAATTAGTTGCTACACTGCCCAATTACATACCCATTTGGGGCTCAGTCTTGCAAGACTGATACATTGCCAATTAAAGTCAATGGGTGAATTTCCCCTCAGTTCAATAAGCATTCTGTTAAGCCCTAAAAGAGTACAGTACTAAGGAAAAATAATATACAGCAAGTGGTATGACCGTAGATTGAATGCTTGCATTTTTTTCATAGTCATTGGTATTTCACACTGCGAAGCCACTGCCTCTCCCTGTATCATAATAAAAGATATCTGGGCTTGGAAAAGATAACAGATTTCAATGTTTTTTTCTCTCATTTTTAAAAAATATGCATCCAAATACTGTAAGCAAACATTTAATTTAATTCTTATATTTATGCATGTTCATAGATTCATACCACAAAAAATAAAACTCACCCTAACATTTTTCTATAATTACTTAGCTGCTTCACTGTGTATGTGCCACTATGCAATGATGCAATGTTGTGAAATTCTCATTGAAAAGTGTGTGTATATATATATATATGTACATACACACACTGTCATCATAAGTAGTTTTCTTGATGACAATTCATATGGCTCAAGATCTGGCAACATTGTTAAAGTTTTGCTAAATCTACAAACTATGCACAGGCACTCCACCCTTCTTGTAACATCATTCTGCAGAGTCAAGTATTTTGAGTGTTTTAAGGACATGCTGTTCATTGGAAGTGCTGAAATCCTTGTCTGTGGTAAATGTGGGGAGGAAGTGGGGGAAGGGAGGAAGAAGAAAACAATGAGCTCATGCAGTCACTTAGGTGTGGGATGTGGATCTTAGTTTTTTATATTTAATGTAATTTGCTCATTGCATATGTAAACCTGTTAAATAGCTCAATTCAGTCTACATGCACTGAGAAGTCAGGAAATATGAAAAATGAGATTGTCCTTACAATTTTAACCTGACTTCTTGGACATGTAGATTATGATAAACATAATGCCTTCACAACCCTGCCCCTTCCTCCCAAGGCCCCACCCTTTCCGCACCCACTGGAACCCATCCCTGACTATTGCCACTGGCCCCTGCCCAGGCTAGCACCTTCATCCCCTCCAACATCCACTGCTCTGACCCTGGAGCAGCATGGTTCCAGCCACCTTGGGCCTGTTGAGCAGCGTGAGCAACATGGCACCAGCATGGGACTATGATAGCACAGGGGAAGAGCTGGTCACCCACAAAGCAGGAAGCAGGAGGGGAACTGGGGCAAAGTATTGTTTAGCTGTTACCCTCCCCCTACCTATGATACCTGCCATCCATGATGATACAGTCTTTAGTTATATGAGCACGTACCATTTTTACCTCAGACCCCTCAGTCCACAGGCTGTACATCAGTGGATGAATCAGGGTTGTGTAGTGAGTGATACTGTTTTCTGTCAGTTTCCTGCTTTATCTGTGCAGAAGCCATTGCTTTATTCAGCACTGGTGAGGCCACATCTGGAGTATTGCTTCCAGTTCTGGGCCACCCACTACAGAAAGGATGTTGACGCATTGGAGAGGGTCCAGCAGAGGGCAACCAAAATGATTAGGGGGCTGGAGCACATGACCTATGAGGAGAGGCTCAGGGATTTGGGCTTATTTAGTCTGCAAAAGAGAAGAATGACGGGGGATTTGATAACTTCCTGAAGAGAGGTTCCAAAGAGATGGAGAGAGGCTGTTCTCAGTAGTGACAAATAACAGAACAAGGAGCAATGGTATCAAGTTAAAGTGGGGGAGGTCTAGGGTGGATATTAGGAAAAACTATTTCACTAGCACTAGGTCCACACTATTGCCGTTTTTCGGAAAAGGCTATGCAAATTGCACTCTGCAATTTGCATAGTTTTTTCCAATTGCTTTTCTGCCATTTGGCCCTGTCTAGATGGGGCCAAGTGGTGGAAAAGCCTCCTCTTTCGGATGAGCCCTTATTCCTCGTAGAATGAGGTATACAGGGCTCCGTGAAAGAGCGCTTTTGCTCTTCCGCAAAAAAAAGCGGAAGAACAAACACGCTCCCTGGATGTGGCGGAGTTTTTCCAGGATACCTCTGCTATTCCGGAAAAACCCACCAGTCTAGACGTACCCTTAGAGGGTGGTGAAGTACTGGAATGGGTTACCTAGGGAGGTGGTAGAATCTCCATCCCTAGAGGTTTTTAAGTCTCAGCTTGACAAAGCCCTGGCTGGGTTGATTTAGTTGGGATTGGTCCTGCTTTGGGCAGGGGGCTGGACTCGATGACCTCCTGAGGTCTCTTCCAGCCCTAGGATTCTATGATTCTAAGCTGGAGGGTGTGTAGTGAATAAGAATGGAAATAGGTATTGGATGCAGTCCTTAGGGGGAAGTCAAACAGGTAGCTTCAGATGAGTTAAGTAAGCAGTGTGAGGAATAAAAGAAAACGAAGAGGTACAAGAGACATAATTTGTAGGTGACTTTTGAAGGCAAGAGTGGATAGTTTGAATTGGATGTGGAAGGCAGTCAGAAGCCCTTGAGTGACATAGGGCCTAATCCATTGATATCAATGGAAAGGTTTCTATGGACTTCAGTAGGAACTGGATTAGGTCTGTAACAAGAGCATAGCAATGTAATGGTGGCATGCATGAGAGATCACTTTTGAAGCTGAGTTGGGGGGAAATTAAAGAGGTGAGAGCAGTGTCAATGAGTCCAGCAAGAAGATATTTGCAATAGAAAGGGATAAGATGATCAAGGGATGGGCACATTGTATTTGTCTTCTTGTAAAGTGAATAGGAGAATGAGCAGATTCTAAATACATTGTAGAGAAACAGTCAGCAGGAGCGATAGTATCTAAGGCAAAGAGTTTGTCTACACACAAAAAATGTACCAATATAGTTAAAGTATTATAACCACAGAATATAGCTGCACTTGTATCGATATAAAGGGAAGGTATACTGCTATAAGGCACTTTGATATGGATATAATGTGTCCACACTATCATTTGTACTGATTTAACTATTTCAGTAGAAATTCACCCCCAAACAAACAATCAGTGCAAAAACTGTGTAGCTTAGGTGTGTGGCACATGGAGGACAATGAAGTTGTGGTGACCAGTAATGGAAAAGAGCTAATAAGAGGGAATATTAGTTTGATTTTTGACATGCTGAGTGTGAGTTGTCTGTAGAACATTCAGGAAGAGATGTAAATAAGACTATGGGTGCATCTACACAGCACCCGAAACTAGAAATAAGCTACACAATTTGCGCTATGCAACTTGCAAAGCTTATTTTGAGTCTATTTCGAAATAGGCTATTTCGAAATTTGGCGCTGTCTACAAAGCACCAAATTTCAAGATAAAACAGTATTTTGAGCCATCCCTTAATGCTCGTGTAACCAGGTTTACAGGGATGGCGAAATAGCACGCCCATTATTTCGAAAAATATTTTGAAATAACGGGCGCATTTCTAAGATGCGGGGTAGCTATTTTGGGATACCTCGGTATTCCAAAATATCTCCGCTGTGTAGACATACCCTGTGAGAGCTAAAGAGATGGAGAGAAATCAGAATGGAGAGAGAGAGAGAGAAATTTTTGTGAGCTACCAGCATGACTATCATAATGAAAACAGTATGAACAGAAGAAGTTGCCCTGGAATGGATAGGTGTGGAGGGAAGAGAATGGCTCTCTTTATTGAGCAGGACTTCCTTAGCCCTTGCTTTGTTAGGAGTAACTTTAGAATGTTCTGCCTTAATTCATTTTCAAAAGAAATTAAAAAATCCTCATAAACCTTGCCCTAGACATAATGGATCAAATACTGCAAATCTGAAAAATCCTGATGCCTACAGGGATGATTCCAGATCCTACTTAATGCTTGACTCATGATGCCAATTATCCTCTCCAAATTAGGTGAATGGTAGCTAATTAAGTGGACTCATACATGCTCATACAGAATCTGTAGTGAAAGCATAACTGTTGTGGTTATAATTCTGATATAGTCCTTTTTCCCAGGCAATTTTTAAGCCATACAAGTTAGGAGTTCCAAAAAATAGAAAGTGTATGCCTGGAATTAGAAATTTTATGTGAACCTATCATTTATTTTTAAAGAAATCATTTACCAATAAGAAGAGGTCATTATATTTTGTGATGTTTAGAGGCAATGTTGTCTAGTGATTACAACTGAAAACTGTCTCAGATATTAGCACAAGCGAACCACATGACGGTGCGATATTGGGTAGTCTGTTGACTTCTTTGCTCCATATTCAACTTATCTAGAAAACTGGCCAAAGTAATAGACCTAATTGAGTTACCTGCTGTCTTAGAAAATTAGCAGAGCTGGACTAAGTACTGTTGTACAAAGCGTGGAATAAATCACAAGTTCAGTGTTAGTGCTGGTTATGATCTTGCATCAGTCTCTGCCTATTCTAGTTTCCTGAAAGATAGAGAAATCAAAACTTCTTCTCTGCTGTGCTCGTGGTGATAATTCAACTGCACTCCTTTCAGTGTCTCACACCATCCCATTAGGTGGACAGGAAAGAACCATTCCAGATTTTCTGAGAGAAAGGAATGATCTATTATGTTATCATAGCCATCATAGCACATAAGAGCCCTAATAATCGATCCAGGACTCCCCAATGGGCTAAGTGCTGTACAAACAGAACAAAAAGTCTCCAACCCCTTGCTACTTGAATAATCCTGGCTCTATTGGCCTTCTTTGGAGGTTGCTAGGCAGAAAACACTTCTACTAGATCTTGCTGTCTTTCCCTGTCCTGGGCTATGTCTCCATTGCCGTTTTTTGGCGGCAGAGAGTATGCTAATGAAGCGCTCATTAGCAACTTCTTGCACTTCATTTGCATAAACTCTGCCCGAGGCTTTTTGCACAAGAGGTTTTTTCGCAAAAACTAGCAGTGTAGATGGATCTGTTTTGCACAAAAAAACCCTTTTGCACAAGATACTTATGCCTCAAAAAAAGCTGCAGCCCAGACTTTGAAAACCCCAGGACTAGATGACCTCTCACAATCCCTTCCAGTGCAATATTTCTATGATTTGATCATGGCCAAAGCACTCTTGCTTCTCAGAGTCTCTGACATGGACCCTTGCTGCTGAGAGAGTATTTTATGTTCATTTTGTCTTGTATATTTAAACACTTCAGAGCTGGACTCTCTTCATTTTGTGTCTTCTATAGCACTGAGCACACCATAGATCATTAACTATTTCATAAAAATGTGGTTTCAAAATAAATGATTCTGTATTCAAAAATAGAAGGACTTTGTGACTCATTTGAGACTGCTCAGATAGAAGATCTAGCCCTGCTAGACTCACGGGATTGCGCTGTTACACAGTGTTCATGTAGCTTAGTGTGCCTAGCTGATTTCACAACATTTCACTACTGTACTTTCTAAACCATACTCTTTGGTTTGGCTTCTATTAAAGTTTTTCCTCTGTGACAATATACATCACTACCAATTTCAAGCACTTTCATTAAAGAACCCTACAGCTAAATTCTCTGCTGTGATATGCACTTTTGTGAGCAAAGCTAAGGAACTGAATTAATTAATAAATGAAACCCACATGTGACAACGTGTAGCAAGAAAGCTGAGATTATCATAAAAATATGTTTTAGCTACTTAACTGATTTTAAGCCCATCCTTAAACATGCCTACAACTGCCACTGTGATCTCTGAAATTATAGCTTTCCCTCTGGCTTAAATATTTATTCTTTCAGAAGTTGCCACATATTTCTGTGAACAATTATTTTGTTTCATCACACTGTACAATATGATTACTTCCATATTATTCTAAAGCATCAAGACATGTTTAGCAAATCAAAATGCTGGATCAGCTGAAAATATGCAAAGCTGTGGAGTTTTTTAAAGTGCTGTCTGCTTGAGCAATTCAATAGCTTTGGTAAAATGGCCAGATACTCCTTTCATTTCTGCTTGAAAGGATTGAGGATCTTTAAATTTCATTTGTCCATTTTTCCTTTAATTAAAAATTTTAAAGGTAATTCAGTTCATTATAATACACTATAAATTATGTAGCTGGAGTCAACATATCTTAAATCCCCGTTTACACAGGGGGAGGTTGATGGAAGCAAACGCTCCTGTCAGCTTCCCTTACTACTGATGAGGAGCAGGAGTATTGGCACTGCTGGAGTGCCCTTTGAGTTCAATCTAGTGGGTCTATATTTGCTTAGTAGTAGTGATTTTCACAAGAGTTAATCAAAATATATTACACTAAATGGGACGGGGATATTTTGAAGCGATTGCTTAGATAAGGGATTGTCTACTATGGTGGTTGTTAGTGCAAGTTTCACTGTCACAACAATTCTTGGCTTGAACACTGTCTGAAATTTGACCCCACTGAAGTCAATGGGGCTATGATTTTACCTTATTTCTTTTGGTATTGGAGGCTGAGGTTTTCAAAACTGACAGAAGCATTTAGCCATACAACACCATGGGCTTTGTAAACCTTACCTGTTGGCTCCTTAAGTCTGGAAAAGCTACTGTTGAATGTAAAGCTCTCTGAATGCTCAGCTTATGCACTTACCTCAAGAATTGTTGGGAAAAAACCTTGTCAGAAATATTAGGTTTGTCATTTTGCAATATAGTGTGAAAATGACTTCATGTTAGCACAAGGCTTTTATGCTCATAAATCTTGCTTCTCATTACAGCTGTAGATTTAATAGCCAGGTGTGGGACCGTCATTTTCTAAGCATCATGAATTTATAACTTAAGCTGGAATATTCAAAGAGGAATAGAAGAAGTGAATCACAAAATGTACCATACAAACCATGATGGGTTATAACAACATGGTAAAACAGGTTTGAATCCTGCAGAATCCATAGGTCTGAGAGGAGTCTCCTCTATCTTTTTTTCCATCGTTATTTTCTTAAATATAAATGCTGTTTATTTATTCTTAACTCTAGCATGGCTAGTCCTGAACAGGCAATGCCTACAATGTTTTCAGTGGTCTGCACAAGCTTCTGAAACAAAAGACAGGACTATGCAGCACTTTAAAGACTAACAAGATGGTTTATTAGGTGATGAGCTGTCGTGGGCCAGACCCACTTCCTCAGATCAAATTGTGGAAGAAAATTGGCATGACCATATATACCAAAGGGATACAATCAAAAAAAGTGAACACATATAAAATTGACAAATCCGATTTTAGAATGGGGGGGAGGTTAGTGTCTATGAGATAATGATATTAGGGGTGATAATTGGGGAAGCTATCTTTGTAGTGGGTAAGATAATTAGCATCTTTGTTGAGGCCCATTCGTAAAGTGTCGAATTTAAGCATGAATGACAGTTCTGAGGCTTCCCTTTGTAGTCTGGTATTAAAGTCTCTTTGAAGCAGGATGCATGTAGTGAGGTCATTGAGACAATGCCCCATCTGGTTGAAATGGCAAGAAACTGTTTTTTCTTTGTGAAACTGTCTGATGTCTGTTTTGTGTGCATTGATTCTTTGGCGAAGTGTCTGAGAAGTTTGTCCAATATACATAGCAGACGGACACTGTTGGCACATGATGGCATAAATTGTATTTCTGGATGAACAGGAATATGTGTTCTTGATCTTGTAACTGACATGGTTAGGTCCAATGACGGTGTCAGCAGAATAAATATGTGGACAAAGCTGGCAATGGGGTTTGTTGCAAGGGAAAGTTCCAGGGTTGGTATTAGTGTGGTATGTCCTGTGATTGTTGGTAAGAATCATCCTGAGGTTAGGTGGTTGTCTATAGGAGACTATGGGTCTGTCTCCCAGAGCCTCTCGGAGTGTAGTATCCTGTTCTAGTATAGGTTGCAGTTTATTGATAATGCGTTGGAGGCTATAGGTGATGATAAGTGGTGTTCTATTGTTGGTTTTCTTGGGTCAGTCTTGAAGTAGATGATTTCTGGGTTTTCGTCTGACTCTTTCAATTTGTTTTTTTATTTCTCCGGGTGGGTAATTGAGGTTTATAAATGCTTGGTAGAGATCCTGAAGTTTCTGGTCTCTGTCAGTGGGATTAGAGCAGATGCGGTTGTATCTAAGGGCTTGGCTAAAGACGATGGATCATATGGTGTGTTCTGGATGGGAGCTGGAGGCATGTAGGTAACTGTATGAGTCAGTGGGTTTTCTGTAGAGAGTGGTATCTAATTTACCATTGGTGATTTGTACTGTGGTGTCCAGGAAATGGATCTCTCGTGTAGAATGGTCCAGGCTGAGATTGATGGTGGGGTGTAGGTTGTTAAAGTCTCTATGGAATGCATCCAGTGTTTCTTGGCCATGGGTCCAGATCATAAAGATGTCATCGATGTAGCGTAAGTAGAGAAGGGGTAAAAGGGGACGGGATATGAGGAAACCTTGTTCTAAGTCAGCCATAAAGATGTTAGCTTACATCTCTATTACTGTTGCACAAGCTTCTGACTGAGACCAATATGAAAAGCAAAGGAAATAAGAAAAGGGACCTCACCCAAACAAAATAATAAAATTGTGTCAAATATTCCAAAATACTTTCAGATGTCTCCAGTATGCACTGCTTTATCATTTGAATTTGCTAATATTCTAGGAGTATTGACTTCTCTGGAGCCAGGATTACACCATTTCATTCAGGTTCTGCTCACGTTGGTCTTGATCTAACTCGCATTGAAGACAATAGAATGTAGGTTCAGACCCTTTCAGCAAGAGAGGAATAGGGGAGGATTTAGGATATATTAAGTCACAATTTGTTCTCTGGTATGCCCCTGGGGCAGAGAAACTTAACTTGCTTTGGGCATTGTAAAATGAAAGCCTAACCCTTCAAATAATTCAGAATACAGGTTGGACCTGACCTGTTCCAAATGAGGGAGTTTGCTGGAGCAGGAGAGGTTAATTCTGGATCCTGCTGTTGACCTCTAGACTCTCTCATGTGTCTACTAGTCTCTCAGCTGCAAAGTCCTGGCTGTGCTCTTGGCCCTGGATGCCAATCCTGGCAACCTTCTCTGCTCTAGCATTGGCCTCTGGCTATGCTCCTGGCCCTTGTCACTGGCCCAGCTCTGTTCCTGGCCATGGTCACACTGCTTCTGGCCTCCCAGCTGGCCCAAACTCCCAGCTGGTGGGCCTGTCTGAGACCACAGATATTGATGGATCAGAAAGCCCCAAACCAGAGAGAGCCTACCTGTACATCAGAATTTTGCTTTCATTTGTTTGTTTCTTTTGTTTGATTGTTTGAAATAAGTGAAACTGGTTTTAAGGCGCTTTAAATGACACTTTAGAAATGTCCTTTATCCACATTTTTTGAGTCCTCTAGCATTTTTTTAAAGAATCTTGATTTAAGCTTTCTATGTTTTAAATACCATCAAATTCTAGCACAGAAGCTAATTTGAAAACTTGACAAAGTTTTATTGAATGAAACATCACTTTTATAGAGATGCACTGTCCATATACAGGAGGCCCCCGACTTGCGACGCTATTGGTTCCTGGGGAGGTGTCGCAAGTCGGGGCTGTCATAACTTGAACCCTCATTTACTATAGGCGCTGTGCACCGTCGTAAATGCAGGCCAAGGACGTGAGTCAGGGGGTTTCGGCCCTTTCCGCACTTACAAAAATGGTTGTAAGTGCGGGGGGTCAGAACTCAGGCGGTCGCAAATTGGGGCCTCCTGTAGTTTATATAGCTCCATGTGTACTATGTAAATTTTGCATAATTCCATAGGCATTTAATACATTATATGCAAAGAAAGAAAGGTATGGAAGAGACAGGAACTCTGAGGAACTTCTATGGTTTGCAGGCCATTGTGTTGGTTGCTGTGAAAAACTCTGCAGGGCAGTTGAAGCCAAACCAAGGTAGAAAGTCAGCTACCTGAGTAACTCTATAGTTTTGCAGGGTACTGTAGGATAAGCAAAGAACTCTGCAGAGCTATGGTCCATGTTGCAGGGAAAGACATGGGGAGAAACTCCTCAGGAAAGCTTCTCTAAATAAAGAGTGGGCATGAAAATCCCTGGGGCATTCATACATTTTAGTAAAAGATATTATCTAATTAAGACTAATATTTTATGTTATATAATGTTACTATTAAAATCCTAAACATAGGGAAATGAACGGTTTAGGAAAAGTGGTGTCTAATTTCTTGCAATTCATGCAATCTTGTAAATAACTGTTTGAATGACCGATATCATGTTGCGGAAGGTTGATTAACAATTTCAGTTAAAAGTAACAACTGCTTGTCTGCTAATATGAGACACAGAGGAAAAACAGTTGATGATCACGATTAAATGTAATCACATGTCTTGCATAATAGGTTGTAATGGGTTACTTTTGTGTGTGCAGCTGTTTTATACGTGCCTTCCCCTCCCAGGTTCCCTATTTTTTATATAAAATAAAAATATTTTAAACAGGAAAAAGCCCTTGGTTTCTCAAAGATCAACATTCTGTAAGTAAAATCCTTCTATTTTCAAAATGTTTAAAACTCCTTTTAAGTAACTTGATATAAGTGAAATGTTTCAATCTCCACCTTCCTGCTGTGATTTGATTCCATTCCTCCTGAGTAAGGGAGTTCATTTGTTTGGTACCTGTGAAAATATATACATAAAAGGCTTTTTATAAATGCCTTTTGAACTTTCTTCCCCTTCCTACAGCTCCATGCATCCTGCCGTCATTCTGGAAAGACCAGATCAAAGAGATTTGCTAATTGCAGCAGCAGGTACAAAGTTAAACTGTAAATCCTTAAGTTAATAGTGCAAAAATATTTCTTTTCCTTGACTCTGTCATGGTTAGCATAGTTATTATCAAAGTTCTCTTTGAATTTCTCAGACCACCCACCAATACCAATAAAAGAAAACATATATCCTATGAAGTATAACTGCATAGAGTACATTTTAAGGGCTTCTACAACATGAACAGTAACTCACCCTCTATCCTAAAAGCTTTAAGCATAGAAGAAATATATACATGTGCTTATTTTAGAAAATTTCATTTGATTCCATATAATAATGCAGATATAGAAGCTATTGACAGCTAAGCAAAGCTTAAAAGTTGTAGCGGCTCATTGCAAATAGGTTTGTTTACATATCCAATTTTAGCTGTGCTCTTTTGATGTTTTCTCCTTCCACTTGCCCTTCATATTCCATTCAACTGTCCATCTATCTTTTGGTCTTTCTATCTATACAGCACTTATCACCTGACCACCTTCCAAGGAAGCACACAGCAAGCTGACTCTGTCTCCCTACCATCCCTGTTTGATATCAGAACATGGTCTCTGGTATTAGCTATTAGTAATTTTGGCAGAATTAAGGTGTTTTTTTTTTAATAAATTCAACAGATAATATTGATGTTTATTTTTAAGCACATGTTTCTATTTTTATGAATTTAAATGTTCAGAGTTGCAGGAAATTTGGAGGGGGGAACAAATAATTATTTAATGATGGTAGATACATTCAAAATCGTAAAGCAGCATAAACTGGCTGGCTTGACAGTGCTGTAGCTGTGTACTTTATGCACATTCATAACAACAAGTTTTATATACATAAAATTCTCAAGCAGCATTTTTCTTACTTTAAATTGTGATCATTAGCAACTGACATATTGGTTTATCAGTTTTTGTGTGTACCGTGAAACAGACATTTACTGATCAAAATGTAACCCTTCCAAGCCTAATGATTAGGGTTTTACTCTGAAGAAATGTGAAGACAAAGAGAGAGGTTCCTTATTTCAGTCCTAGGATGGTAAAGGTCAAGGTTCTTTTGAGCAAGGGAATTCTACTGTAGGAGAATGATCACAAAAACACTCCCTCTAGCTCTAATTTCACAAGTCTCACCCTTGTGGACAGCTCCAATGTTCTTAGAACTACAGCTGCCACAGAGGACGCAATCATATTGGGTGTGTCTAGACTACACCTCTCTGCCGACAGAGAGATGTAGATTAGGCACATTGAAATTGCTAATGAAGTAAGGATTTAAATATCCCACGCTTCATTAGCATAAAAATGGCCACCACTTTTTTTTGGCACAGAGCTTTGTCAGAGAAAAGTGGCAGTCTAGAGGCTGATCTTTTGAAAAATAAAGCCTTTTTCAAAAGATCCCTTATCCCTCGTGAAATGAGGTTTACAGGATCTTTCGGAAAAGGCTTTATTTTTTGAAAGATCAGCCTCTAGACTGCCGCTTTTCTCCGACAAAGCTCTGTGCCGAAAAAAAGCGGTGGCCATTTTTATGCTAATGAAGCGCGAGATATTTAAATCCCCACTTCATTAGCAATTTCGATGTGCCTAATCTACATCTCTCTGTCGGCAGAGAGATGTAATCTAGACACACCCATAGTGAGGGATATCTCAGATAGCTTGGACTTAACCCATGAAAAACTCTGGAAATTTGTAACAAATCCTTGAACTGTACAGAGCATACAGTCCAAAGCCAGAGCAATTATCCAAGAACCAGGCTGATGTCTGTATTTCCACCTATTGTTTCTGTAGGTGGTTCTTCATTCCCAGGTGAAGGGCATTAAAGTAGTCAAACCCAGAACTGATGAAACCCTGGATTGCTGCGGTCAAGTTTGTATTTGTCAGTCCCTTGCCACATGCTGATGGAAGGCATTTCTAGTTGCCATCTCAATTACAGTCCTTAGAATCAAAAGTCCAGAAGGACTCTTAGGCAGTGCACTATTTTGATTGAGGACTGATGCTAAAATTATGATAGCCAGTTCTTTGAAGGGCCTTCCTTGCCCCAACACCTCAGTCTTACCTGATTTCAGTTTTAGACAGCTACTCTTCATCTGTATACTGATTTTGCTTAGTTATCAGTATAGTTGGGAGACTGATGTTTGAGCTTGATATGAAGGAAATGACCATAAGATGCTAAACTTTGACTCTTTGATGTCTCATGGTTTATCACAGTAGTCTTGCATAAATGTTGAATAAGACATATTTTGAAATTACAACCTTGTGGGAATGGAAAGGTAGAAGGGCCATTGCCCATCACAACTTCCTCAGCTTGTTTTGAGAGAAAGGACTCTTGTTATCTCAGTTAACTTGCATTTAACTCTATGCTTAAGTTTCTATGCTTAAGCAGTGGTTTGCAGTGTCAATTACTGTAGACGAATCCAGTATTAGGAAGATGGATGGTTGCCTGCTATCCATGACTAAAAGAAGATTATCCTCCCAGCATGAACAAAGTCTGTACCTGGGAGGGATCCAGATAAGTGGTGGGAATCAAGGGCTCCTACCACCACTGGAAGATTAGTAGATCTGATAAGTATTTGGAGGGCTGGCAAATGTCAGGTGAACTTTTGAACTTCCCTGGGCAAAGACAGACCATATCACATTTAACATTTCATGTAACATTTCAAAATAACCACTCATCTAGATCTACTTGGACCCTACAACTAATTTGGCAGAATTTCATGAAAAGATAGAGCCTGAGAGGGAGTTTCTTACTCAAGAATGAAAAGAGAGATTAATCAGATATATCCAAATCTATGAAAAGATTCAGGTTTGAATTGGATTTAGGGCCGCACTGCAAACCCAGAGATTCCAAATTGGATCTCCCCATCCCTAATTGAAATGCCAGCCCCGAGCTTTCTTGTCACTCACTACCACTGAGCAAACTTTGCCAACATTTCCCATCAAAATTAATTCTATTTTTAAAAGCATTTCCTTATCTTTTGTGTTCACTTTCTGTGACTATCTTAGCAAAGGAATGTTCATCAAACGGCAATATTTAATTCAATATTGCAGAATATTTCTGGAAAGCAGACTTTGAATTCACAATCACCGACATTCTCACCAGAAAGCTGATGCTAAAATACATATCCAATCAGGGCATGGAAACATGACATGTGACCCATGTTCAATAAAATAACTCAAAGTGCTAATTTTGAAGGCCTACAACCATGTACTTGTGGATGAGCTTCACATAAATTATTCCCAGAACCCCAAATTATTCCGAATAACAATAAGCATCAAGAAATCACTGTGGATCAGAGTGTCTCTTAGATCTGAGCTCCATTAGGTTCAGGTGAGTGAAAGGGGTCATCAGGGAAGCTAATTACAGACCCCTGGTTGTGTAATGTCCTAGGTATGAGTCTGAACAGCACAGGGGCTGTTCTAACACTTGTCAGCAGTATTTGGTGACTGAGGTTTGGGCAAATGAAGCTCAGCTCCATTCCTTCCTCACAATCCCATTGTACCTCTACCCTGATTGAACATGACCCTGACACAAGCACTAGCTGAATCATAGAAACATACTGTGTGACCTGTGTTCTGCCCAAATAGGTTGACATTCCCGTACTGAATGGCTGCAGTTAAATTCCTCTTAAAGGGCTGCAGACTGACAGTATACTCATTGTGTAATCCTGAATTTCATGTAATCCCAATGTGAAATTCACAGGCAATTCATGAAGAGAAAAAAGGCAAATTATGTTGAACAGAATTTTCATTCTGAATTATTCAACCACTTTTAAATGTGATCCTTTGGCACCTATTGCACTTTCTTGCCCTAGACCACTGTGATAACCATTCATTAGTGAAATGGAAGCCAAAGTCACCTTTCTTTTCACTTTGTTGCCAGATTTTAGGATAAATTGAGGTGAATTTCATCATAACATCCCCTTAATCTTGTGTGGACAACTAACCTGGTTATATCACCTTTATTTCCATTTACATAACTCTGTGAAAGACCACGTAAAAGCCAATTTAAATAAAGTGCACAGCCAGTCAAAGTATCCTAGATTTGGATCCCTGATTGTGTTTTATGGCACAACTAACTGTCTTGCCCTTGTTTCACTCCTCCGCACATCAGCTCTGTTTTCATCTATCCCTACCATGCATTGCTGAGGAGTTATCCATATAACACTGTCATTCTGCCAATCAAAATCATTGCCTGGTCTTTAAGGACAGCCTGTGGGATATTGGCACATCATTGACTCCACTAATAGTTTAGAAATATTTTTAAAACACTTATGTTTTAGGTCAATTCAAACTATAAAATGTCATTGCCAGGTCTTAGATATTAAACAGCTGATTCCAAAGAGACATTTGCCATTAATATAAACACACCAGAGTCAGTGCAGTTAAACTCAGCAAAATTGCTTCTTATTAGTACACACTCACATCTGTATCCTATATTTATTATACTAGTAAAACTGCCTGTGAATTGTTTAAAAGGAAAAAAGACAAAACCCAACTTCTTAATAGCATTCATTTTTAATAGTAAGCTTTTGTTCTGACTGAAGTAATTTGAATCTTATTGTCATTATCTACTATGAATTCATATATACAGCACTTCACCCAGGATGATAAAAGGAAACGCATCAAGGCTTATTCACTACAAATTAAACTGTTTGACTCACTGGCTTGTAATGAGATAGATTATAGCAGAGACATGCTGGTATTGTGGTAAAAGCTCACGTATGCAAGATGTGACTGTCTGCATCAATGGAAATTGGTCAGCAAATTAAAGAGAGACAGCCAAAGACATTTCTTTGGAAGCTACCTACATTCCTCAAACAATACATGAGTGACCTGGCACTAGGCTATTAAAAGATAGGCCTTATATGATCACGTGCATCTCCGATACCTAAAACAGTCTCTGGGCATGGGGTAAGAAGTGCTGCACAAATAGAAGATTAGTATTATTATTAATAAAAGCCTAACACACGCTGTCTCATGTGGCAGGGCCTTGGGGCCCAAAATAAAAGCTCAAAAGTTGGGGAGAAGGAACAGCTATTTCATTAGACTCCCTCACCCTGACATGTGCGACGTCCATGGGTGGCGAGTTATATGGGCTTGTGGTGCCCATGCTCCAGCAATATTCAGAGCCGGGGGCCCTGCTCCAGCAATATTTGGAGCTGGGTCTCTTCCTCTGGCCCTGCCTGGAGCAGACCCCGGCCCCCACCTGCCGGCCCCCGCCGTGCGTCCTTTCACCCCGGCCCCAGAGTGTCCCCCCCTGGACCCGGACCCGGATCCGGACCTAGACTGTCCCTGCTGTGAGCAGCTTTCAGTCCGGCTCCCCCTTGCCGGCGTGCAGGTGAGCGGGGAGACACCCGGGCGTGACATGATGTCACGGTCCGGGACTTTAAAACTGCTCGGTGCAGCATTATGCTGCGCGGCCAAGCTCTGGATTCAGAGTCCGGGGACTTCTGGGGCCAGAGCTCAGACTCCGGGCCCGCAAAGTGGAAGGCAAAAGGTAAGGTAGGGGAGGGGAGGGGAGGAGAAGGGACTTGTATGGAGGGGGAAGGGGAAAATAGGGGATGGGGTGGGAGAGGAAGGGGCTTGTGCAGAGGGGAAGGGGGAGGGAGAAGAAAGGGGAAGGCACCAAGGGACAGGGTGGAGGAGAGACAAATGCCAGGGTGCCAAGTGCAGACAATGAGGAAAAGGGCAGGAGGGGAGGTGTCAGTAGGAGGTGATGTTGGGAGAGGAGAGGGTAAGGGCATTGGGAGTTAGAGGGGGAAGGGGGAAGGTGCTGGGAGAAGGCTTGAAAGAAGGGGTGGGCATGAGAAAGGTGGGGATGGAGCAAGTCATGTGTGAGGGCACAGAGGGGCATGAGGGGAATGGGGGCAGAGAGTGGTGAGGGGGTGGGAATCAGGGAAAAAGAGGGCAAAGGGGGAAGGGGCAGTAAGACTTCTTGCACAAGAACCCTTGCGCAAAATGTGCCATGTGCGAGCTGTGCTTTTGCACAAGAGCATTCATGGCAGTGTGGACGCTCTCTTGCGCAAGAAAGCTCCGATGGCCATTTTGGCCATAGGAGTTTCTTGCGCAAGAAATCCTGCCGAGCAGCCACGCTGCCCTCTTGCGCAAGAGAGCTTACACCTGTTAGAAAAGAGCGTAGCTCTTGCGCAAGACGCCCCTCTTACCATGCCGTACTGTAAATTTCCTTGCACCAGAGCAGGCGGGCAGTGTGGATACTCTGTGGGTTCTTGTGCAAGAACAGCTATTCTTAGAGGGAACACTTCCCCCAGCCTCTCTGCCCCCGAGTTAATGTCACACACAGTGGGTTAATGCAATTTCAGGATAGTTGCATGAGGGGGTTTTGGTGGGGGCCAAACTAATCCCTGTTGGTAGGAGGATGGTGGGAAAAGTCCTTTGAGAGGGGTGACATGACACCTTTTACTTCTGGTCATGTGTCCATCTTGCCCCGAGCATGATACCTCCAGAGGCCTGGTTAACGGGGGCCAAGGGGCGTGGTTAATGGGGGTCAGGGGCCATAGTTAACGGGGGTCAGGGGTGTGACTAATGGGGGTCGGGACATGGTTAACAGGGGTTGGGGTGTGGCTAATGGGGCACCACCAAAAATTATACAAACCTGCTGCCCCTGCATGTGTGTCACACCTTTCAAGAGTAAAGTTTAGACCTGTCTCACTTTAATAGTTTAACTGCTCTTGAAGAAAGAGAAAGATGATGCAAGCTGTTCCACCAATGCTGACTGTGCGTTTTAGTTAAGACTGTTCAGCATGGAATGTAAGTGAATACTGCCAGGAGACAGAATGGGGGAAATGTAAATCCAATCTGTGGACTTACATTTCCAGCCTCTGTAATTATCCTGTGCCTTGAGAAGCTCCATTTGAAAGCTGTTCTTTGCAGCCTGTTTCCTCTTCTCAGAGTCTGATGATGGTTCATCATAGCCAGCTTAAGAGAAAGCATTTCTAAGGAGGCTCTGCAATCTTAATCAATGGATTATACGTATTTCAGTAGGAGAATGATGTAGCCCCTCTCCAAACGTACAGCTTAAGTTTTCTCCCTGCTGTTTGCTATTTAGAATGTCTGCTTCCCTCTCTCATTGCATGGACTGGGTCCTGGATTATTTTTTGTGATACTTGGGGCCTGCACCCAAAGGGAGTGTGAGGCAAAACCCCAGCTGGACCAGGGCTTGTCTCAATTGCACTGACTCAGTCTGTAAAAAGAGCATGCAGTGACTCATATTTCTAGGACGCTCAAGCAGCCTGCTCCTGGGCTGGGCCAGACAGGGAACACTTGGGCACACCTATTTCACTCTCACTGTCAGAACTTGAAGTGAATCTGTGCAACAGTACACAGTAAGGAACCCTCCTGCTGCCTCACAGTGAGATAGACACCTAGGATTTCCAGACTACCCTCAATCCTATTGTCTTTTGTGTGTGCTTTTATGAGGTGGTCACTCTTTCTTTTTGACTTTTAGGAGCTGCTGCGTTGGCCTGTAATATAGAAACCAGGAAAGCCTTCTTTGTTTCCTCCCTAGTTTCTCCTCTCTTATTTCCATAAATAGGCCAATGAAGATAGGTAGATTCTCCACCTCTCTTTCAACCATATGTTGAGAAGTGATGAGTCACATTAGCAGATCTCCTCAATACCTGGGCATTTTATGCACGGGTCACTTAGCTCAACTAGATGTCTTCCTTCAGCATTCACTCTCTCTGAGACTTCTCCAGTCTCAGCAGGATATTTTTCTCTTCCTGATGTTTTAAGATTCCTGAACTAGTAGAACATTGCTTTTCTACAGGTCTTGTATTCTCTAGGGGTATGTCTACACCAGCCCCCTAGGTCGATCTAGGGAGGCTAATGAGGGCGACCGAAATTGCAAATGAAGCGCGGTATTTAAATATCCCGTGCTTCATTAGCATGTTCCGGGCCGGTCGCCATTTTAGAAATTGACTAGCCGAGTAACTGCCCACGTCTGCGTGGCAGTGAAACGATTCGAATTAAAGCCTAAATCGAATTGGCTGGTAAACCTCATTCCAGGAGGACTAACAGCTCATTCGATTTAGGCTTTAATTCGAATCCCGCTTCACTGCCACGCAGACGCCGGCAGTTACTTCGGGCTAGTCAATTTCTAAAATGGCGACCGGCCCGGAACATGCTAATGAAGCACGGGATATTTAAATACCGCGCTTCATTTGCAATTTTGGTCGCCCTCATTAGCCTCCCTAGATCGAACTAGGGGGCTAGTGTAGACATACCCTAGGACAGTGGTCACCAACCACTAGATCAGGATCTACCGGTAGATCTTGGAGCCTCTGACAGGTGTTCCTGACTGGTTTGGCCAGGAAGCTATCAAGCACTGGCACTTCAGTTGCTCCTCCACCCATTGTCATGCTGCTCCTGTCTTCTGCCTTGGAGCTACCCTCTGGGAGCCTCCTGCTTGCTGTGCAAGGTGTGGGAGGAAGAAGGGAGGGGGGGCTGATTTCAGTGTGTCCCTCCTCCCCCCACTCCTGTACCCTATCTCCACACAGAGAGAGGGGATGGAGGGAACTTGGCAATGCAAATCTCTGTCATTCTCACAAACACACACACTGTCCTGCACTCTCATCTCCTGACCCAACACATACGTAGGGGATTGTTGTTACTTCTGTTACTGTTTGCAAAGTGGGTTATTTTTGGCTTTTAACGGGACTGCCCATTTCATAATTTTCATTTCTCTCTCACGCTTAAATTTAATTCTTTGAGTAGTGAGTTCTAAAATGCCTAACCTGTTGCAGCTGGAGTCATTATCCCTGTGGTAATTGCTGCTCCTGGATGTAGCTGGCATGTCCCTGCAGCCCCTGAGAAAAGCAGAGCAGGAGGTCTCCACATGGTGTCCTTGCCTGCAGACACCACTCCTGCAGTTCCCATTAGTCAGTAAAGGGGAACCGTGGCCAGTAGAAGCTGTGGGGTCAGTGCCTGTAGATGAGGGGCAGCACATGGTGCCATGGAGCCATTGCTGTACATGCCAGCTGCTTTCAGGAGTGGTGCAGGGCCAGGGCAGGAGTCAGCCTGCCTTAACTCCACTGCTCCACCACCTGGAAGCCGTCTTAGTTAAATGGTGCCCAGCCAGAGCCTGCTTCCTGAACCCCTGTCCCAGCCCTGAACCGCCTCCTGCACCCAACCTCCTGCCCCAGACACGAGTCCCTCTGCACTCAAACTCCTTCCCATAGATTGCCCCTGAAGCCCCTCCTGGATCCCAATCCCCTGCCCTGGGCTAAGCCCGGAGCCCCTCCCACATGCCAAACCCCTTGGACCAAGTTCAGAACCTGCTCCCCAACCCTCTACCCCCACTGGTGAACGTGACTGAGCGTGGGGAGGAAGGAAGATGGAGTGAGCAGGATGAGGCATCAGAGAAGGGGTAGAGCAGGGGCAGGGCCTCAAAGAAGGGACAGGAAAGAAGTAGGGCAAGGGTATTTGGGTTGAGGTAGATCTTACATTGCACTTAAATTGAAAAAGTGATCTTGTGGTTAAAAAGGTTGGTGACCACTGCTCTAGGACAACCAGGTATTCTTGTGTACTGGCATAATCATTGTCAAATCTGAGGGCCTTAAAAACATTAGATGTAGACTCTCTTAGGCTTTTCTCTATTTTTTTTTTCTAATAGAGCGCTGCCACTCTTGGATGATGTGAGTGGCCTGGCCCATCCAAATTTCAAAATCCTTCTCACCAGAAAGAGTTGATAATTGTCCTGAAAATATTCTCAGTCTCTTATAACACAAGCCATCGACGGAGGGGGAGCCTCAAATCTCCACTAGTTGTCTTACTAGCTGGAACCAATTGCCAGATGTGGCTGTAAAGGGAATATCCCCTGACGTTACTCTTTTTTTTAAAATATCTGTTAGGATATTTCCTTTCTGTGCCAGGAAACACTGGGGAAGTCTGGGAAGAGCCACAATAAAAAGCAGACTTAGTTGCACCACAACAAGAAGCCTCAGTGCCCCGACAGAGTGTTCTGAAATATGGGAGGCCTCTTATACACCAAAGGAGGAGCTAACATCTGAAGGGGATAGTGATTCAGGAGATAGGGAGTCATGCCTGCTGGCTCCGCACCTATGAATTTTAGTGCCAAGTTACAGACCAGCTATTGTTTCACAGGGGATCCCTGTTACTATATCGGATTTGCCTACCTATAAACCTTCTGTGTACACCAGATAGAAAACAAAGTGCTCCCCATCTTGTACGTTAGGCCCTGCTCCACTAACCTGGAGTCATTGCTCACAGGCTGAGCAATGACTTGTGCACGGACACCTTGTAAATTAAAATGCCAGCAGTGCCTCTGTCTGCAGCCCCTCCTCTGAGGTGTGGCTCCAACCTCCTCCCTAGTGCTTGCTAGTTAGAGCAGTTTCTCTCCTATTCTTGCATGGATTCGGCCCTAGGTTCCTTCTGCCTCCACCCAAGGAGACTGACTCCTCATTGTGCCTGGGACACAAAAGGTGCTCTCCCTTGGGGAAATGAATAATGATACTACTGCCTGCAAGGAATATAAACCCAAATTTACAAAAAAAGAAAAAAAAAGAAAAAAAAGAAAAGAAAAAGTAAACACAACCCATCAATAAGACTGAAACACCCAAACACAATGAAATAGCAAAGAGGGACTTTATTGCAAATGTAAAGCATGGGGCCTGAGTAAGGAAAGGGTCAGGGTTAACTAAGTAGTAGTTAAATACAAACATCAACATATTTTCCACTAGTCGATGCTCGTAACTCTTCTCCACTTCACCCCCCACTCCCCTGGCACTTTCACAGATGGATGGCAAACAAGGACAATCCAGAGATGAGTGCTGCAGAGTTGGCTATCTTAAATAATCACACAGAAAGGGCCCCCTAATAGTATCTTTGCCCCTGGGTAGAGCAGAATCCTCTTCTGGCTTGTTTGTCCAGAGTCCTGAAGAGGGCTTTCAAAGCTGGTGCCAGGTCAGAGGGCTGTCACTCTGGATTCTGGGCTGTTCAGGCTGCAACAACCTGAGCTAATTCATTAGAGCCCACAGCAGTTCAAAAAGACACCTACTGTGGGAGCTAATCAGAGCCTCTCCGAGCAGTTCTACGTCTCGCTCAGCTCTCAAACTCAAAGCTCCAAATGGAAAGTAAAACGAGGCCCTTTTTTTCTCTCTGAGTCAGGCTATTCCCTTGCACTAAGGGGAAGAATAGTCCTGGATCATCACTGGTCCAGCAAACTGTCTTTCTTACTCCATACAGAAGCCTTCCAATTGGCCTCAGTAGGAGTGTCTAGTTCCCTTCTGTTCCCTCCCTTGACGCCAAGTCTTCTGGGAAATGGTGTCAGAGGGCTCTGTTAGACAGTAGTATTACTCCATAGGGAAGGAAACTCCTGGAGACTCAGTACAGAGTTCCAGGAGCTGGCAAATTCTAAATGGGGGTTACTCTGATACAGAAACAGCTATACACAGTTACTGCAATGACAGATAAAAGGATTAATAAATGTCTTCCAGAAGCCATATGTGTTTGGGATAGGAATTCCACTTTGTTTTGAGTAATCACTATAAAACCCCCCCACAGTATCCTGCAGCCAGAGGCAAGATCAGTGCAGCTTATGTTATTGCATTCTTATAGAATCCCGTCGTTCTTTTTTTGAGGGCCAAGTTGTGTAATCCTCAAATTGGGCTGATGAAAATGTATGTAAGTAGAGTCCCCTTAAGTAGGACTCCTTGTGTAAGTAATTGCATGCCAATGAAGGTGAAAATTGCACAATCTAACTTTAAATTAGGACAGGCAAACAGGCTGTCTAAAAATGTATATACTCCACAACTCCCACTCTTTCAACTGATTCACCTCCCTGAGGGCAAGTTTTGTTGTGTTATTCCTTCCCAGGGATGTATGTTTTGGAAGGATAAGAGACTAAAGCTTCCATTTATACGACATGCTGTAAAATGAGATCCAAGATGGATGAACAGGGAATCTGTTTTTTAACAACAGTGACTTGGAGATTTGCACATCAGCCATCTCTCCTGTAGAGTCTGGCAGATTTAGAGTGCCTTGAAATGTTTGCCAATACAGATGTTATTATAACTCCAGCGACTGCTCTGGAAAGTTTATGAGGTAGTGTTATAAGCCATTCATTTACCTTCCTCTGGTTGATGAATAGGATGGACAATATGCCAGGTGCATGTGTAAGTAAAACTAAAGCTACTGTACCACTATGTCACTATCTAGTGTTGTGTCAAGGATGTTTTGAGCACCTTGAATTCATGTAAAAAAAAGTGGAGCCATTATTGACCCTCTCCCTATGTGTCTTTGGGCAAATTAATTAACATTTTTGGGCTTCAATTTTTCCACCTGAAAAATGGGAATAACATCTACCTCACCAAGCATATTGTCAGAATCACATCGTTAACAGGTGTAAAGACTTGTTGCAACTCTTGGTAGAAAGACAGTCTAAACCTTCAAATACATTACTAATATGCAATGTTATTGCTGAATACTCTTTCTCACTTATCACATTAGGGTATATGTCATTTGATGTATTTAGAAAACATATGCAGGCTACTACCAGAACTACTCAAAGCAGCTCATAAACTTCTCTGTCTAAAGTCAGTTTCCTTTGCCAGTATAGAATAGAAAATACCTCTATTTTTTCCTCCTGTAATTACCGTAGTTCATGGAAGCTTCATGTGTATTTATATGTCTCAAATATATCTCTACTTCATCTGTTTTGTGGCTTTCATACTGCATGCTGTTTCTTTGGTTGGGGAGAATTATGAAAGCTTTGCTCTCTTTTATATTGTCTGGTAGCAGGAGGGCTAGACTATTTAGTAAAAAAGTAGTTGAACCTGTCCCAAACGTCATTTCCCTAACAAGTGCAAAGACAGTGGCATGAGACCTAATTCTCACCCTTTGAATACGTCATTGACATTAGCTGCACATTCCTTGGATGGCAAAGTATTCAGCTGTCTAGACCCAGCCAAATAAGAACACAAAGCTTACTTTGAGCAAATATCTCATGTTAGCCAACTATGGGCAGGAAGGTTCTCTTACACTTTTAGCTGTTGTGCATAAGAGTAAATCCAGGCTCTAAGGAAACTACATTAGTGCAACAAATTCTGTGCCACCATTGCCATTCTAGAAGAAAACAAAAAGGCAGGGAGAGACCATAAAGAAAAGTGGAACATGGCTGGAGAAGTCACTGTTACTTCTCTAATGTTGGTTCAGTCATTGTTGAACAAGTATAACCTAATATAGATGGATATGCCACATCTAGAGAGTACCTGGTTAACCACTCTTCTTTTGGAATGCTTTAAGGTTGTTCACATTTCAGTCCAACTCTGTTTGGAATTTTATGCTGTAGAGCCTGAACCACTAGCGTTGATTATTTAATTTTTATTTCTTCTTGTGATGAAAATATAATTTACTTTACTGCTATAATCAATTTAAAGCAAATGAATTAAAATATGCTATATCTTTGACTTCTGAAACATCAGTCCCTAATACCAACTCCTCAATAATAAAGTCCCCTCAAATACAGATTGACACACCTTCGCCATACCAAATATTATGGAACGTATGTAATTCTCAGGATAGCTGGCCAAGATTTAAGGAGGGGCGGGGGAGGGGAGAGTGGTTCTTCAGTTCCTTCAGAGAGATTTTCAAGTCTAAGTGGTAAAGTCATGAAAGCACTAAGCCTAGTTTCCTGTTGGAGTTTCCTGTTGGAAACTCCTATTGGAGTTTCACTTATTCACAAGTAGAACTGAGGGACATTTTTGGACAAATAGCATACTTGCTGAGAAATGAAGTTTCAGTTAACCGGAGACTACTTGTGAATTTAATATGAACAGCCATTCACAAATCAGCCACAGGAAGCAGTAGTGATGCAGCCAACCCCCCTGCCAATGTTTAGCACTGAAGAGAGGGCATGCAACTGGAGTGTGTGACACTCAGGTTCAGTGTTCCCTGTAAGCTGAGCACATAAGCAGCCACCCTGCAGAGATTCACATGCCACCCACATGATTAGCAGAGTGCCCAGAGCCCCCCACACCTGGTAATATGTGTTTCTATCAGTGGTGCACATCTGCACATGCCCTGGTGCACATAACAACATTTTCTCTGCACATGAATGAAAACAACTAAGAGGGAACATTGTTCAGATTCCAATCCCTGCTTTTTTATTATTCACCAAAATTTATTTTAGAAGCTTCAGATTCGGTTTGTGTGATACTTTTTGAACAGGTCTGAAAAATCCATTATTTCCTGGGTGTTTTGTTACAGACCAATTCCACAAGCCAAATACATAGGGAAGGATTGGAACTACAATTCATTCACAGCTTGATACTCATGCTAATGGTTTAAATAAAGATACCTGATGGCTGGGACATTATCAACGTACCAAACAATGAAGGTGCCAATGGTTCTTCGTCTATATAGTATCTGGTGTTAGTACTCTTCCTCTCTACAGTAATTGCCTTCTAATGGTTCTTATCTGCCTCTTTTGGCTATCCAATCTTTTAGGTGCTTATAGACTATTTGTTTTTCCTGTTACATTCCAGCTCGGCTTTCCCCTTGATATTTTTATACTCACTGCCTCTTCTTGTTTCCTCCCCCATCCCATTTTTTCCCTTCTTTCCCTCCCCCCTTCCCCACCCTTCTTCCCTATTTATTTTAGTTCTGGACGTCTAACACTCTGGTCATCTGAAGAAGTGGGTTGTGCCCACGAAAGCTCATGATACCATCTACATGCTTTGTTAATTTTTAAAGTGCTACCAGCCTATTTGTTGTTTTTTTAAGTTTATCCTGCACAGACTAACTCGGCTACCCACTGAAGCGATTTAAAATCCTATTACTGTAAAATCGCTTACCTTTGACATGTGTGGGTAAATTTTCAACATGCTGTAGAACAGATTAGATACACTGTTCTTTTTAGCTGAACAGTAAGTGAGTAGCTAATCCAATGAGAACAGACCAGAACATTAATCTCCTGTGGCAAGGCACCTCCTTCCCAGCATCAGCTTCGGATCTTCTCCCTCTGGTGGCAGGAGCCCTGGGGCAAATCAGTCCTACTCTGGAAGTTTTCAATTATTTGCTTTTGTTTATTTTTTTCCACTTTTTCCAAGGTGTGACTCACAGTAAGCCTGAGTAATTCTCTTCAGCAAAACCTGTTCCAAAATCACAACACAAAAGAAATACATTTCCTTCCTCCCTGTGACATTTACTGATTATGATGGCTTCTAGTTGCCAGTACTTCCCCAAAAGTATAAATTTGGTTTCTTCCCCCACAGAGAGACTAGCCTGCCACCTAGGCGATGCCTTTTCTCCTTGCTATAGCTTTTCTCAACTCTCCCCCTCACCAGCAGAGGGATTTTTAAAGTTCATTGTCACAGGATAGCTTGTATTTGCGGATAGAATGAGGCCAGTGCCCTTGGACTGTATCAGGGTATTAGGCAAGTTGAATCCCACTAATTAATGAGGGCTGGGTTACATCTGGGTCTATAAAGGGTTGCTAATGGACAGCTGAGGGGGAGGACTGTGGCAGGTTGAATTGTGGTATGGAGGCCTGAGACAAACTGACCCCTGGGCAGTGAAAGCCACACAGGAGGGAAGCTAGCTCCTGCGGTGAGTCTTTGGAGCATGGGAAGCTCAGGAAAGCTACCCTACAGCTGCTGCTCCAAGAGGCAAAGCAGAGCTGGCTGAGGCCAGGAAGTTGCCATGAACTGGAGTATCAGAGACCCTGGGTGAGGGGGCTTTCAAGTCTGGGGCTTCAGACTGAATTCTGGCTATTTGTGTAATCTTTGTCATAAAAGAATAAACCTTCTTGACTTGTACTAGGTGTGGAAATTCATGTTTGGAGCCAGGGACCAGTGGTGCCAGGCTGCTTGCAGTCATTGACAGCCCTTAACTGGACTCAACTGTCTCTAATTAACTTGGGGCAACCTCCTTCCTTTTCATAGGGAAAAGGGCCATCACCATTTTAGGACCTATATACTTGCTTTCCACCATTCTCTTATAGCCATCAGGACTAACTTTGTCACATTCCATACTATGTATGGATGTCAACTGGGGAAGCTAAATCCGGGTGAGTTTTTCTTTTCCTTAATGGCCTTTTTCACCTAGAAAAAAGCCTTGATGTTAACATTAACCCTCCTTTTTTAGAATGATATAAAATACAAACTGCACCAACCTGAGTCGCTATAAATTCCATTCTCATACCAGGCTACTGCAGCGGACCATCACTCCCAAGTGCTTTGCACTCCATGCCAATGACCTTAATAAAAGCCGAGCACATTCCAAATGCTTGGCTCCCCAGGATGATGTTGTAAAGCAGATGCCGTATGCCATAGGAATTGTTCATTTGGCACAAATGGAGCATGTAATGCTTCAGCTCATAAGAGGGCTTTCACTGATGAAGTCGTGCAAGGAAATGACAGAACCAGAAAAGAAATTCTTTACATGTAAATCAGGCAAAGAAGCTGGGGCAGCAGCCAGCAGAAGTAATGTGTTCTTTCTATTTCACTGGTTCCTCCTTTTCATTTCCAGCGTCCACATTGGTAACATGTTAGCATCTGCATTACGTCTCTGTTGAAATATATGAAGCCATAGGCCCAGATTTTATAAAGGTTAGGACTAGCTCCACTCAGCATTTCAGTGCCTAGTTGACTTAGGTGCTGAAGACTCATTTTCAAAAACTATGTAGGTACTTAGGACCAGATTTTTAAACCTATTTGGGAGTTAGGTAATTAAATACTTTTAAAATTTGGTCTTTAGGAGCCTATAATTCTTTGAAAATCTATGAGATTTAGGGGCTTCTAAGTGACTTTTGCTGTGAGATGGTGCAAGGTGATTTGGAAAGGCAAATGCACAAAAAGTATGTAGTACCCGAGGGAGGTGGCAGTTACAACTACTTGCACAGCAGGCATCTGGCAATTATGTTTGTTTAATGCAATTAAATGACCATTTGGAAATATTTATTTTTTTCCCCTGTGGTAGGCCTCCTGTTGTAGCTTCCAGGCACAACAAAGATAGCTGTTTGTGTAAGGATGTGGCAAAAGTAAACATATAAACTGATAATCTTCTTCTCCCTCATTTGCATTCCCTAAGGATTCTACAGTTGTGCTCCAGGCCCTGATGGGTCATTCCAATAAAGCATTTGTTCATACTCAGCCCCCTCTAGCACTCTTACTAGGAATATCGGGGTAGGTGGTATAAGTCAGGGAAGGGGATGGATGCACCTGGAATGGATAAATGGCAGTGTCCATGGAGGCGGTGGCAACTTTGCCCAGATAACATATATACCTCTGCTTCTGTAATTGTGTACTTCATTTTCATTCCACTGCATCATTTTCTCTTTCACTCTTGCAGAATCTAGGACAAGGGTCTCCAACTCCCTTTGGCTACTCCTGTGGCCAGTCCCAACTACACAACACCAGAGCGGAATGAGCCTGCCCCAGGGCACTCCACTTCCTCTGCAGCTCCTGCCACCATGGAGAGTGCAGGGAGCACAACTGAGGCTGTCATATGGCACCAGACCCCTTCCTTGCCACACCCCCACATTGATCTACAAAGCCACTTGCTGCTATGGGGGAGAGAGGATGGGTGATGGTGGGAAGGGATGGGGCTCAGGGACCGGTAATGGACAGCCCTCTCCCTTCCTCAGCTCACTGGGAGTCCTGGGCTTGATTGTGCGATTGCTTCAGCCAGGACTGTCCCACAGGCTGGGAGTTTGAGACCCCTGATTCTAGTGAGTAAGCATCCACAGATATAGTCTTCTTCTGCCAATGGTGATTAGGAGTCCCTCTGTTCCCCATGTTTTCTCTTGCTTCCTACTTTATTGTTTTGTAACTTGTGTTTGTTTCTTTGTTTTACACGAGATGCCAAAGAAACACACTATATTTCCATGGTTTGGTTTTACCAGTACCGTTATTAAAGTTTCATTGTGCTATTTCTACATCCTGAAATTCAGACGGTTTCTATGGATGATCCAAGAGCAATGTGACTTATTGTTGGGCCTAATGAGGGGATCTGAGTATTTGCTGATGTTATGTTTAGTAGGCAGCGGGTTTAAAACAAACAAAAGGAACTAGTTCTTCACAGAATGCGTAGTCAACCTGTGGGACTTATTGTCCAGGTAGTGGTGAAGGCCAAAAGTATAACTGGGTTAAAAAAAAACCCAGGACTATGTAGCACTTTAAAGACTAACAAGATGGTTTATTAGGTGATGCGCTTTCGTGGGCCAGACCCACTTCCTCAGATCAAATTGTGGAAGAAAATAGGCATGACCATATATACCAAAGGCATACAATCAAAAAAAGTGAACACATATAGAAAGGACAAATCAAATTTCAGAACAGAGGGGATGGGGGAGGTAAATGTCTGTGAGCTAATGATATTAGAGGTGATAATTGGGGAAGCTATCTTTGTAATGGGTAAGGTAATTAGGGTCTTTGTTAAGACCCCGCGTAAAGTGTCAAATTTAAGCATGAATGACAGTTCAGAGGTTTCTCTTTCAAGCCTGGTGTGAAAATGTCTTTGAAGCAGTATGCAGGTAATCAAGTCATTGAGACAATGCCCTTTCTGGTTGAAATGGCAAGAAACTGTTTTTCTTTGTGATACTGTCTGATATCCTTTTTGTGTGCATTGATTCTTTGGCGGTTGCCTGAGACGCTTTGTCCAATGTACATAGCAGATGGACACTGTCGGCACATGATGATATAGATTATATTTCTGGATGAGCAGGAATATGTGTTCTTGATCTTATAACTGAATTGGTTAGGTCCAATAATGGTGTCAGCAGAGTAAATATATGGACAAAGCTGGCAACGGGGTTTGTTGCAAGGAAAAGTCCCAGGGTTGGTATTAGTGTGGTATGTCCTGTGGTTGTTGGTAAGAATCATCCTGAGGTTAAGTGGTTGTCTGTAGGAGACTATGGGTCTGTCTCCCAGAGCCTCTCGGAGTGTAGTATCCTGTTCTAGTGTAGGTTGTAGTTTATTGATAATATGTTGGACGGGTTTAAGTTGGGGGCTATAGGTGATGACAAGTGGTGTTCTATTGTTGGTTTTCTTGGGTCTGTCTTGAAGTAGATGGTTTCTGGGTATTCGTCTGGCTCTTTCAATTTGTGTTTTTATTTCTCCAGGTCGGTAATTGAGGTTTATAAATGCTTGGTAGAGATCCTGAAGTTTCTGGTCTCTGTCAGTGGGATTAGAGCAGATGCGGTTGTATCGAAGGGCTTGGCTATAGATGATGGATCGTATGGTGTGTTCTGGGTGGGAGCTGGAGGCATGAAGGTAACTGTATGAGTCAGTGGGTTTTCTGTAGAGAGTGGTGTCTAATTTACCATTGGTGATTTGTACTGTGGTATCCAGGAAATGGATCTCTCGTGTAGAATGGTGCAGGCTGAGATTGATGGTGGGGTGTAGGTTGTTAAAATCTCTGTGGAATGTCTCCAGTGTTTCTTGGCCGTGGGTCCAGATCATAAAGATGTCATCGATGTAGCGTAAGTATAGAAGGAGTAAAAGGGGACGGGATCTGAGGAAACGTTGTTCTAAGTCAGGCATAAAGATGTTAGCGTACTGTGGGGCCATGCGGGTACCCATGGCTGTGCCACTGATCTGGAGGTATAAGTTGTCCTCAAAATGGAAATAATTGTGGGTGAGAACAAAGTTACATAGGTCTGCTGCCAGATTGGCAGTGGTGTCCTCTGGGATAATGTTTCTAATTGCTTGTAATCCGTCTTCATGTGGGATGTTGGTGTATAGAGCTTCTAAATCCATGGTAGCAAGGATGGTGTTATCAGGGAGGTTATCGATGTGATCATGGAGGTTCTTAGCCCAGATGGTCAGGAATGCAACTCTATGCTCTGGGTAACCTTAAACCCTGAACTGCCAGAAGCTGGCACTAGATGAACTTTCCCTGTGCTGTCCATTCCCTCTGAAGTATCTGGCACAGGCCACTGTCACAGAACAGGATACGGGGCGAGATGGAACTTTTGTCTGACTCAGGCTATGTCTAGACTGCAGGTTTCTTTTGGAAGAAGCTTTTCTGGAAGAGATCTTCCGGAAAAACTTCTTCTGAAAGAGAGCGTCCATACTGCTAAAGTGCATCGAAAAAGTGATCAGCTTTTTCAACAGATAGCATCCATTCAGCATGGACGCTATCTCGCATGTAAGCTGTGATTACAATGGATGGAGTGGCCACCAGGACACCTGTGCTTTTTCCTCTTTCCTCTTCTTTCGAAAGAACTGCCTCTTCCCCGCCCACATACGTCTTTTTCTGGAAGAGCTCTTTTGGAAAAAGGCTTCTTCCTCTTTTCTTCCTAATTTTCCCCAAAATCTGGTTGTGATCTCTGAGGAGCCTCTCCTTCTGCTGGCAGTGGCAAAGTATTAAGGACTATTGTCAGATTCTCTACCATGGTTGCCAGACAAGTGATGAGTCCTCTCTAAGTCCCCATCTGTCACCTTTCTTGACACATTTCTCGCTAGTGTCTATTTGGATAGCCTCTTTAAAATAATGTGTATTTAAAAATAAACATAGGGGGCCATGAATGCAGATTCAGATTCTGTAATCAATGTACTTGACTTGCTGATGTAATTTTTCACTTTTTTTTAGTTTAACCCTAATATTTCAAGGCTGTGTATTATGTTAATCTGAGGACATCTTAGAGTAAGATCCACATTTGTATTCTAAACCTCAAGGTACTGAGAATGCCATATGGTTACTTTCTTCATAGGAAATGGTTTTAGACCTGTTATTACAAATCAAACCATTATAATGGGTTTAATTAAGATTTAGTATGCATCAGGGACTATTTTATATACAAACCCAAGCCAATAAAATGTCTGAAGTAACAGTTGTTACATTTTCATAAAGTGTTCCTTGGTACCATTTGTAACATTAACATTGAATAGTTCTTTGAGTTGCTGGCATGTTGAACATTTGCTCTTTTGTTGCCTTTTATGATCCTTAATTTCCTTACTGACAAGCTATGGGTCCTTAGTGTATTTCACACACATTAGCTGCAACCTGTCCAAACACTATCCCATCTGTTCTTTGAGACATTGCGATCTGAAAGGGGCCGACAGCTTACCAAGATTGCCGGAAGGGAAGCAACACCCTGCCCAGCAATTTCAGCTGCACAAATTTGAATCAAGATCTGTCCCTCTGTTTAGATAAAATCACTCAAAGCAGCTGATTCAACAACAAGCTATTTAAGCATCTGGCAACACAAACAAAAAGCCCCTCCACCTAGTGTGATTTTGTTGTTGTTGTTTTGTTAATTTACAGCAAGGGTTCTTAGTATTTTTCCAAGGGTGAACCTCTTATTACAGCTTCCGATGGAAGCCATTGAGCATTTTGCCATCAGGTTCAAGAAATTGTGATCAGATCCATAGAGAGTTTGTCCCACGGAACACAGCTTTTTCCACATTTATCATGAGCTGGACCCTTTTCACTCCTATTTACAATCCTAGCGATTGGGGTGGCCAACCTTACTAACCTCTCATCTGCATATGACAATCTTAAGTAGTTTGAGAGTCGGGATGCACCTGCTGGGGCTTGTGACATCAGCCCCACAAGAGGTTCCAGATGGAGCTTGGGGCTCCAGGGCTGCTTTTGTTGAAGCCTTGATCCCTGGTACATGTGCTCCATGGGGCACTAGCCATGAAAGTCCCCTCCCCACTGGGCAAACACTTTAAAACCTCTCTCATGATTGGGCAGAAGTCCCTTCATCACTACTCAGCCGTAAGGCAGAGGTCCTAAGCTCTCCCCCGAGGCTGGTAGGAGGAGAATGGAGGTGCGGGGGCTCAGTGAGTGGTGCTTTAACTGTATAAGAACCCCAAGTGGCTTATTTGGACACCCCTGATGTCTACACCACACTGGAAGAACATGGGTTAAGGGACTGCTCTGGGTTCAGCCAGCCCCATCTTGTCAGATCTATAGGAAATTTTCCAACTGGAGGAGGAGTTAAAAGGCAGGGGCGCAGACCAAGAAGAAAGCAAAAGTGCAACCTTCAGCTCCAGCAGAAGAGAGCTGAGGAAAAAGCAGAATCTCTCCCCACAACAGCCGCTCAAAGGTCCTTCTCTGGAGTAAGCGAGTACCTGCCACAGAGGCAGCCTAGGAGGGAAACATTCTCCTTTCCCTCTCATATGTACTCTGAGTTTTGTTAATTCCCCTTTTCCTTTTTTGAACTACCCCAGCAGGGGAAAAGCCCAGGACGGTGGGCCATATCACAGAGGAGAGAGTAACCACCCCAGAGCAGCTGCCAGAAGGTACCTGGTAAGCGAACACCTTTCATATCGCTTAGACCAGATGTCAACTTTGAAACTGCCAAAAGGAGAAATGATAGAAGTGGCCCAGGGAGGGAGGCTTGAAGCAGCCCCTGGCTGATCACTGACAGCCCTCAAAAGGCCCTGGGTGAGAGCTCTGTGGAGTGGGAGGGCCGGGCTTCCCGACCAACTCCTCCTGCAAGTTCGCAAGCCTAAGCCCTGACCAGTAAGTGATACTAACCTGCCAACCAACACTGAGCGAGGACCATCATAGTTAGCCAAAGAAGGTGATGGATCAACATGGAAGGCACTTAACATCATATGAAAGAAACAGAGAGAAAGATAAAAAAGAATAGAGGGTCATGTGATACTGGAGAGTTGAAAAGAGTATGAAAGGGAGTAAAAGAGCCTGAGAAATAGTCAGGAGGCATTAGTTGGGGAATATCACATTGCCAGTAACTCCAGCTTCCATGTGCTATTCCATCTAATCCATAAACCATCCACTTCTTCCTTCCTATTTTCTCAAACTTGGATCAGCTATCTCGCACAACAAAATGGTCACTCACTCACTCACACTTGTTTTCACGAATTATTATTCCTTTTATCACTTCTCAGTATCCACATTCTCTTTCTGGTTATCTTTTCATCCTTTTCATTTTCATCCACCTGCCTCTTCACCCCCTTCTCTACTCTTAATTCCTTCCTCTCTCTTACCACAAAGTCGGTCCCAATAATCTCTAACCTTGCCATACCCATCCTCCACTTGCTTTACTCCTGCGGCCGTAATGCTAAAGAAAGTCCAAAATAAGTAAAACTGGTCAGAGAAATGTTGATGAAAACATGTTCATCTGAATATGTGGTTTTGTTGAAATTGAAATGCTTCATGACTCTGCTAGAATTTAGTTTTGGAAGGCAGAAAAAAATAGTTCCTATGATACTGAAACATTCCATTTTAACATTTTTTTTGGAATGAGTAATTTTCATTGTAGATTTTGAAATGAGTTTTTGTTTTGAATTTTTTATTTTATAATATATTACAATTAAAAAGAAAAAAAATCAATATTGGAACAAAATGGTTCAGTTTTGTGGTAAGAAAATATTTTGCTCAATTGACAACAATTATACAAAAAAACCCTTCCATTCTGAAGAAAGCCACATGTAAAATTTTGAAATCTTTGTGAAGTGGCACTTCTGTTTCCCACACAGATCAGAAAATAAGTAACTTTCAGATTTACAGAACATTTCCAACCAGATAATACATTCCAATTAAAATTCCTAGGAAGGAATATTTGGAAGCATTCTGTTCTTCAGTTATTTCAAAATGACTGTTAGGACATTACAAGAACATGTATAGATTATTGCTAGTAGAATTCCACAAATATCCAGCCCAACATTTTTGTGATCATGAGTATAGAAAAACCTAGTGACCTGAAACTTTTCCAGCCCCAAACAGTCATATTCGTGATGATAATGTTTCTGCATTCCAACTCTGTGTGCTCTTGAAAATACTTTATCAGCAGTGGGATTATCAAGCAGAAAAATGCTAAATCATTTATAATAGCTGGTTTTAGAAACATTGGAATACTGCATTTTAAATATAAAATGACTTCTGAGTCCATTTCAAGTGTTATTAAAATCTGCTGTATGCATCTGTAATTGTATCTTATTTTAAGATTTATTCCAAGAAATTTATGTGACTGATTCAAAGTAGGCTTATGTGGATTCTGCAATAAACCAGCTATTTCCCAATTCTAGTTTAAGTTTCAAAATCAGGCTACATTTCAGCACATTAAAAGTGTTCTGGCATTTCTAATGGGCTAAACTTTAAAGAAAACAGTGAAGTATTATCTCTTCCATGACACATTTAAGTAGTCACTCCCAAGTATTTCCAACTCTAAAAAAGCAGCATTTCCAGACACAGAAAGCAGATTTCTCTTCTGCTTTTATTCTCATCTAACAATTAATTAGAATGAAACACTGTAGTATGAACTGCTTTAAGCAATGGCACTAACTCTTACATTAAATGTTAGTCTACACTATAAAAGCCAAAATGTATACATCTCTGATAAACGAGCAAGACTTTACAAACTTGGTCAGTTATAGCATTTCATATGAATTCTTATTTGATTTTTATTAACTAATTTGGAGGCTCAAATATTTCTATATATAAGAATTGGACCATGAAATCTAAAAGTTATTTTCCCAAAATATGTATTTTCACATAATGTCCTATTTATTTCATAAATGCAATTGAGTAACAAACTATTTTCTGAGCTATAATATAAAGTAAATAATGTAATGTGATGGAGCACATTTTTTATAATGTTCAAACTATATATCTATGATAAACTATTGCATACTTACTTGAGTTCATACACTGCATTCTGAAAGTATTATGTGCCCTTAGAGAAATTTTTCTAATGCTACAGTAACAATAAATTACAAACAGAGTAGGGAGTCACAGAGTCACATATTAATCCCATTACTGGAATATGTTGTTAAAACTTGGAAATATCAGATCCTTTAACCCCTGCAAGAGATGGGATAAAGTAGGCACATTTGCCAAAATATTCATTATGGGCCTGATCCAAAGCTCATTAAAGCCAGTGGAGAGGGCTCATGCCAATGGAAAGACTCTCATTGACTTCAATTAACTTTTGACAGAGTCCCAGGGAAGGAAGTTCTCCAGATTTGTGAAGAAAAAATGCCACATCATCAAATCAAACTGGAGCTACACATACAAAGATGCCTAATTCTGTCTCAGATAATCCTCCCGTTTTTTGTAGAATATTTCTAACATCTTAGGACATGGTTCTCTGAGTAGGAAACAGAAAAGGGAATGGAAAGTTTAAAACAAATCAACCCTCCAATGTATGTCTTCAGAGAGAGAGAAAGAAAGAGAATCAGACTGAAATTTTTGCTAGGGTGTGTGAGTATATGTGACATCAGTGGTTCGTGTTGGTTAAAATAGTAACAGCCAAATTTCTCTCAACCGTAATAGAAACCACTAGCGGCTCCAAAACAGAGTGAAAGGAAGGACAAGCTGTCTAGTACGTGTGCTTGACGTATGTGAACGTCCAGAATATTGGCAGTGTCTAAATCTCCCAACCCACAACATTTAATATGCAAACTGTCCTCATACTAAAGTCACTGCATTCATCCCCTCAGCTCCGTATCAAAACTTCCAGTGTTTTCACATCTTTATTCTGGATGGAGTAGCTGTTTCCATCAGCATGCATATTTAAAGAATATCATTATGGACACCCATTTCAAAAAGGATTACAGACCTTAACCTCACTATCGGTATTGTGAGAGATACCATGCAATGAGAAGGGCAGGGAAATTGTGGCTCACTTTTTTTCTGACTTAATTGAAATCTAAATCTGAAAATAATTACAAATCTTGGTGTCAGTTAGGAAAGTTCCATTAACACTCATGGTGCTGAGTCAGCTGATAGAGAGGATAATTTGATCCCGTGAGTTTTTTCTGTTTTTCTTCACTTAAAATATGATATATTGTTCACTTGGACTTGCTTACATTAACAATCAACATCTTTGTTTCCAGTAATGACTGCTGATGTTTCCATTAACAGCTTTCTTGTGGAGAAACCTACTGATTTCTCTGAAGCCATCATGGCCTGGCAAGCAGGTGGCACTACATGAATTAAGGAGTAGAAAATGTTAGAAACCAATTATGAGCAATCCTCAGATATGCCCAGATCTCACATTTGTTTTCCTATGCCAGAAATAGGATTACAGTATATTTAAATTGAAAGTCTACTTACCTAGTCAGTAGTATATTATGCTGAAGGGTACATTAAAGTGAAGCTGTGGGTTCATGTCCTGAGAGTCAATCATGATGGCACCAGAAATACTGTTCAAAATATAAACATCAATTTCACAGCCAAATAATCATAGTTTACTGTGGTAGCTTTCTCATTTCATTTTCTCTCCGTAGTTAAGCTGGAAGCTAATTTTCCATTACAAGCCTGACTTTTTTTTACCCCACCCCCCCAAGTCTTTTCCGAGACTAACTCAATATGCCTGAAATTTCATAACCATGGTTTTATGCCAGAGTAGAATTTTAATGGAAAGTTTGAGGCAAATTCACCAACTTGTTTGGGGGAAATTAAGGTCCAAAAAAGTGGTTTCATTTCTAGCTTTTCTTTGGCTCAACATAACTGCAAAATAGCTTGTCTGGAAAATTAGAAATTTGTCTTAATCTTCTCTGATATTAGTAAAGTATCTTTTAGCTACTTTATTATTATTAAATGCTATCTATAATGGTTTCTAAATCAGTATATTTGTTATAGGTCTTATGAGCTCCACAAGAGTAAAATACAAACTTCCTAACAGCTGATGGTTGTTGTGTTGTATATTTTAAAGCCTACATCATAGCACAGCTGATGCATCATATGTGCACGTGGGGGCATATTTGCAGCTCAAGGTATGTATATCTCCACTACGGGGTGGATTGATGTTCTAGTGATCGATCCACTGAGGTCAATTTAGCAGGTCTAGTGAAGACCTGCTAAATTGATGTCTGATCACCCTCTTATCAACTCCAGTACAACCCCAGAATGAGATGGGTAAAGGGAGTTGTCAGAAGAGTTTCTTCTGTCAAGCCAGTGCAGTGTGGACCCCCCAAGTAAGTAGAACTAAGCTATTTCAACTGGAGTTACTCTACGAATGTAACTCAAATTGAAGATCTTAGATTAGCCTCTCTCTATAGTGTAGATTTGCCCTCAGAAAGTTTATGCCCAGCAAGAGCAGACTTAAAAACCAAATCTTTGTAAAAGCCATGAGGAAAAGGGGAGAGTTCTAGAAAGGCTTCTTGATTAGAAGAATCAGGAATTGGAGGTGGGAGGACAGTTAGGCTATGTCTATATTGCAGTACTATTTTGGGATACCAAAGCTATGTTGAAATACCTATTCTGCATCTTTTGAGCATGCCCATTATTTCAAAATATAAAGGGCTCAGTATTCCAATGTCTCTGCAAACCTCATTCCGCAAGGGGTAAGGGACATTTCAGAATAGCGATTTATTTCGAAATAAGTGCTGTGTAGATAGCGCCAAATTTCAAAATAAGCTATTTTGAAATTGACTTGAAATAAGCTACGCAATTTGCATAGCTCAAATTGCGTAGCTTATTTCAAGCTACAGGTGCAGTGTAGATGCACCCTTAAAGACCAACAGAAATATTTTCTATACAGCAGAAGTGTAGTCGTGTGTTTAGGGCACTAGATTGGGATTCAGGTGATCAGTGTTTCATTCCTGACTCTGCCATAGCATACCTTTTTGACCTGGGATAAATCAATTGAACTCTCTTTGCCCTATTTTCCCATCAGTAACACAGAAATCCTGTAATTCTTCCTTTCTCCAGCTCTTTGAGCATCTCACCTCTTTATATGTTAAACTCTTCAGGAGCTGTATCTAGTGCCATTAAGATAAAACTCCACAAACAGAAGGGGAGGAAAATAGAATGAGAGGAGGAATCTGATCATAATAAAACAATGACTTTCAAAATTATCAATAAGCGGTCTCTAGGCACCACTGTAATACACATAATTAATATAATAGAGATCCCTGGACCCCTTAAACTCCATTCATCTGAAGAAGTGGGTTGTGCCCACAAAAGCTCATGATACCATCTACATTTTTTGTTAGTCTCTAAGGTGCTACAGGACTCTTTGTTGTTTTTTAAAGTTTTTTTTTCAATAATATATAGAGAGAAACAGGTTTGCAAGAGAATGAAAGAGAAGTGACACAGAAAAGCAATATTTAGCCTATTTGGAGGCTTAAGGTGAAATTTAGGCAGAGTTACCTCATCCCTTCATAGACAAAAATTTACTTTTTGTGTGGCTTTTTCAGACATGGCCCTAAAATGTTTTGAAAACTTTCTGTGACTTTGCTCCACAAAATTTCACTTTTTCCCTATGTCTTATCTACTTGGCAAAAATTAATCTGAATTAACTAAAGGTGTGAAGTTAAAATAGATTAGTTAAACTGGAATAAACCCATATGTGGACACTCATTCAGAATTAAAGTGGTTTTATTTTAATCTAGGCTTTGTGTACAATTGAATGGCAATTGAGCGACAAAGCTTTTGTTGTTCACAGGTGTTTAACTTCATTCCCCCACCCCCACCAAAGATAAAAACTTTGCCACAGAAAGTACTAGTGTAAACAGTGCTTTGTCAGCAGAGGTGCTCTCCTGCTGACAAAGCAAATGCAGAGAGTTGAAGTTTTTTGTTGACAAAACTGCTGACAAGCAGGGCTACGTCTAGACTGGCGCGCTTTTGCGCCAGAGCTATGCAAATGAGGCTCAGCGTTGGAATATCGCCGAGCCTCATTTGTATAGCTAATGAACTGCCATTTTCGCGGAAGAGGCTCTTGCACAAGACGGGGCTGTCTACACTGCCCCTTCTTGCGCAAGAAAAACCCTTTGCGCAAAGCCGTTATGCCGATTATTTTCAGGCATAACGCGGCTGCAGGGGTTTTCTTGCACAAGAAGGGCAGTGTAGACAGCCCCGTCTTGTGCAAGAGCCTCTTCCATGAAAATGGCGGTTCATTAGCTATGCAAATGAGGCTTGGCGATATTCCAACGCTGAGCCTCATTTGCATAGCTCTGGCGCAAAAGAGCGCCAGTCTAGACGTAGCCGCAGTGTTTACGCTGCCTGACTTTTAGCAACAGGGCAGTGTGGACACAGCCATGCCACTAAAAACTGTGTAGTGTACACCTACCCCTAATTTCATTGCGTGAATGACCTCCTCTCCCTGTTGGCTTTTGTGGAATTTAGATTTTTAAATCTGTTGTAGCTTGGATATAAACTTTCTGATTTGCATATATGCTTCGGAAACACTATGTGATACATTAGGTATGCTATGACCAAGGCCTTGAACTATGTAATGTAGTAGCTATGGTGTGAGAAATTTTGCATTGTGCTGTTGGGAAGGCAGCATACTGTTGTTGTGGATTTCATAGTCCCCGTAAAAGCTAATATACTGATTTAGGAATGAAACTAAATGTACTAGCATACTGATTCCGTGAATTAAGCTACACCAAAGTCAAGCCTCTTGAATTCCGAATGAGTGTCCACACAGGGATTTAATATAGTTTAATTAATCCACTTTAATTTAAATATTTCCAAGAACTTTTCTGAGTGTCCCTGTGTAGATAAGCCCCTTAGTGTGATGCTCTCACATGGCCTGTCTATGGAGCACATTGAGCTGGATCACATTTAGTATAAAAGACAGGCGGCTGCTGGGAAATCACTGACCATGCAGGGCCATTGATGTTCTTGCCTTGACAGCCTGTATTTCTAAATCATCTGCTTACTGAATTCTTCTTTTACGCAGGTCTTTTGGGATTAGGCACGAGCCAGTGTTTGGCTTGGTGGGTGATTTAAAAGCTGAGTTCTGTGGTGGGATGGGGACATATTTTGATGATAGTGATATGTTGGTAGTATGAGGGCAATTTCCTTGATATATATAAATGATTTTGTGGTCATATGGATTTTAAATGTAGGGTTACCCAGGGCATTTCTGATGGGTGCTTCTTTCTGTTGCCTACCTATAAAGCATAATACATAACTAGACACAAAAGGGAAAACCTGTCTGTTCTTTGCTGACTTTAATTGCCTGCGTTTTCCAGGGGCAGGGTTTTTGTCACAGGTACATGGCATCATCATACAATAGTTCTCCACATTCTCTTACATACTTGCGGGTTTTTTGTTTGTTTGTTTGTTTTTGTTTTTTTGAAAGCACTTAGGTAAGTAACCATTGGAACAATATGCTCGGGCCATGGTGGTCAGACTAGACCACAGTGGTCCCTTCTGGCCTCGGACTCTATGAATCAATGAAAGCACTGTGCTTCCTCATTCTTCCCAAGGTCACACATATGGGAAATACGGCAGGGTTCCACCCACAGAATTTTCAGAACATTCATTGATGCTAGAGGCAAGGTGCTTTCTGATTGTCTCTACCTATCACTCAGGTTCCTGGGTAAAATGGCTCCTCTGCCAATGTTTCATTAACTTTTTGGCAGGTTCTCTAATAAGGACATGATGGTGGGAAAGACACACATCCATAACAAAGTGCAAACACAGCTAGACGCAGACTCACATGGCTAGACGCAGACTCACATGATTAGAGTTGCTTCCCATGGATTTATAAGACACAAAATAGCCTTTAAAATAAATCTAAAGGCCTTGTTGTTTTTAGATCTTAAAGCAATACAGGATGAACCTCCCAAGTCCGGGACTCTCTGGTTCAGCAATATCCATGGTCTGGCGAGGCCACGGATGTTGCTGGACCAAAAAGCCCTGGGATAGCAGGGTCTGCAGAGTACCAGGTGGGCCAGCAGCAGCTAGGGAGAGGAACCCTGATGTCTGTTGGGCCAGATGGGATCTGGAAGCCTCCATCCAGGCTGGGAACCCCCAGTGTCAGTGAGGACAGGTGGCTGGAGTGGCCCTGGCTGGGGAACCCTGAGAACTCTCCAGCAGCAGCAGGGCTATGGAGCTGCCCAGGAACCCCAGCCAGGAAACCCCAGTGGTGGGGCCAGGTGGCAGCTGGAAGCCCGGCTCTAGCAGGGGAATCCCCAATGGCATTGGGGCCTGCCTGGCAGCTGCGGCTGGGAAACCCCAGGAACCTCCTGGAGGCAGCAGGTTCAGCAGCAGCTGGGCAGCCCTGGCCAGGACCCCCTGGGGCAGCAGAGCCAGGCTGCAGCAGTGGGGCAGGCACAGGCCAGGCAACTTCGGGGCCCGGAAACCCCGAGGAACCCCCGGAGGAGCTGGGGCCAGCAGTGGTGGTGGCGGGGCAGCCTTGGCTGGGGAACTCCCAGCAGCAATGGGCAGTGGTGGGGAGTCTCAGGCAGGCCAGTGTTAGTGGGGCAGCAGCAGGGTGGGGAACCCCAGGTTTGGGAGCCCCAGAGAGAGGAGCCGACAGTGGGGCAGCCAGCAGTAGAGCATTGACTTCCGCGGTCCGGCAAACTCCCTGGTCCGGGATGGCTCAGGTTCCAAGGGTGCCGGACTAGGGAGGTCCAACCTGTATATTGTCCTTGAAGATTATATTTTAGGTAGGGATTTTGTCATTACAGTAGACTTCCGATAATCCGGAACCTATGGGACTTAGGTGGTGCCGGATTATTAGATATGCCGGACTATCAGGAGGTACTATAAGCAGGTTATATATATATACTGTATACATTATATACTGTATATAAAGTGTTCTTAACCCTTTTTATTGTACATACTGTATACAGTATACTGTAATGTTTTAGTTTTTAAGCCTTTTTACCCTTTTTGCTCAGTTCAGCTGCCGCTGTTAACTTGTGACTCATTTTTTGGCGAAGCTCACTCACTAGGCTCTTGCCATTTTGATGCCGGACTATCAGAAGTGCCGGACTATTGGATGCCGGACTATTGGAGTTTTACTGTATATGTATTGTAGAAAAGAATAGAATTTACTAGTCCTACTGGTCCATCTACTGAAGGAATTTCCTTGCAGAAGCAGGTATTTTGTGGAATATCCTTCTTGTGACCTGGGGAGATTCCAAAGAATTTATGATCACTCAAAAGAGGTTAGCATCAATGTGGTGAAGCTGTTCAATTGTTTCAGATTTTTGTCCTGCTCCCACTTTCTCAGGTTCACAGTGAATTATATTTTTGTTCAATCCAGTTATATGAAAATAAGTGAACGAAGTGGGATCCAGGAATATAACTCATGCAGAATCAGAAGTTTAGGAAACTTTTAAACTCTCAAAAAGGAATGAATGACATCTTCCAAAAATATCAGGTATGCAAAATATAAAGAACTGAATAATAAATCTGCAGAGAGAATTTTCTTTCAGAAGACAAACTTTCTCCAAAGATAACTCACCCCTAATAAAACACGATTAACTAGACAGACATTTTTTTTTTTTTTTTTTTTTTTGCTGTGAGCAGGCATCCTCCTTTCATTGAAATGTCTTCTATTTCTGTTTGTGGAGCATTACAGTAAAGACTGTGTGAACAAGAAACAAAGTATTTTTAGAAGGGTTATTTTTGTTTGTTTTACACTAAACATGCTACAGGTTGAACCTCTCTTGTCCAGCACCCTTGGGACCTGACCGGGGCCAAACCAGAGAATTTGCTGAACCACAGGAAGTCCATAATGTCTAGCAGTATTACCAACACTTCCACTGCTTACTGGGATGTTAAAAGACTTTTGGGGGTAAATTAGAGCTAAATTACAGCACAGAACACTGAGAGCCAGACTGGTGGCTATAAACAAACTTTATGGGGCCGTGGGAAACTGGCCACACCCATGGTAAGTGGTTAACTAAAATCATGCCAAACTAGAGAGTGCCAGACTAGAGGGCTTCAACTTGTAACTGCATATTGGCAGTTATTGACCCAAGTCCTCAACTGATATAACTGGGAGTAACGCCATTGAAGTCAGAATTTGGCTTATTAACTGGAAATATGTTTAACTTGCATCAGTTGGACAAACTGAACTTGGGTAGGCTTCCAGAGATATGTATTTATGGCAATGAGCTTAATGAAATTACTTGTTCCTCTTATAAAGGCTAGAAAGAAGTGAAAATGGCAGACAAAGCAATTTAAAAGTAATACAGAAAAAAATACCAAATTCAGTGGGAGGATGTTCTGGATAGACCCATCTGAAAATTTGCTTCAAAGTAGATGTGGTCTATTGTCCAACACATCAATGTAACAACAGAAAGACAGCATGGTAATGCCTATAGTTTAAGAATCTGAATAGAACAGGACAAAATAGAAAGGAGTCGTCGTCAGGGGACATTTCAGAGGCCAACCTAAATGTTACTGATATGCAATGCTTCTTCCTAAATGTTTTTAGACTCAGGCATTTCTTCAACTTGCCAGTAAATATGAGGACTGTGTTTCATCCAAAGGGACCTCTGCACACTCCATCTGCCTTGTTTGATTGATCTGTGTGTGGATATGTCTGTTTCATTTTTATCAGCTAGTCAACTTTTTTTCTCATACATGAAAATAAGGGTCAAGCAAAGTCTGCCTACGGTTTAATTATTCAGTTCAGATATCTGCCAGACATGAGCAAGGATATATTTTGGCTAGCATAATGTAATTTCAACCTCTGTCAAAAAATAAAGTGAAATCCAAGAGCAGACCGGTGGCATAATACATTTAAAAAAAGAGAGACAGAGATGATTGGAATTCTGCTTTCACTCTCAAGCCACTCTAACGGTACATCTACACAGCAATATTATTTTGAAATAACTAGCATTATTTTGAAATAACTCAGGGTGTGTCTTCAGTGTTTCTCAACCTTTTTTTGCTTGGGGCCCCTTCTGAGCCTCATTCATCATACGCCTGGCAGTTAAGTTTGGGTGGCCCCCTCAGAAACTTACTGTGGCCCCCTGATGTTCCGTTTTTTCCATGTGGCCCCCCTAGAAGTAAGGTGTGGCCCCCTGGGGAGCCATATGGCCCATGTTGAGAACCACTGGTCTGGACTACAGGATTTTTTTTTAAAAAGTGCCCTTTTTTCGAAAAAACTTCCCCTGCGTCTACACTGCCGCTGCGTTCTTTCGAAAGTAAATTGAAAGAACGTGGCAGTTTTTTCGACAGCGGAAAACCTTGTTTTACGAGGAAGAATGCCTTTTTTTCAAAAGAGCACTTTCGAAAAAATGCGCTATGTAATGCAAACTGTGCTTTTTCGAAAGACAGCATCCAGACTGCCTGGGTGCTCTCTTTTGAAAAAGCGGCTTGCTTTTTTAAAAGTACTGGTTGTAGTCTAGATGCTCTTTCGAAAGATGCTTGCAGTCTAGACGTAGCCTCAGGGTTTAACTCTGCCCTGCTGTGTAGACGTGGACTAAGTTATTTCAAAATAATGCGAGTTATTTCAAAATAATGTTGCTGTTTAGATGTACCCTTAATCTGTGTCTACACAGCAGGCAGTTATTTCGAAATAATGTCAAAATACTGTCAAGCTGAAGAACTTCTTGCTCTATTTTGAAACAAGTGCTGTGTGTAGACGCTCCCAGTTTTGAAATAAGCTATTTTGAAATAAGCTATGCAATTGACGTAGCTCAATTTTTGTAGCTTATTTCGAGTTAAACCCTGCTGTGTAGACACACCCTAAATGTCTTATGTCACAAGACACATTGAGGTCAACATTCTATATGAAATAGAACTGTAACAAAAATCTTTATATTTTGACTCAGAATTCATTCTCGCATCCCCACCCTTTTTATCTCCAGGAGAACATTGAAGTGTCTTGCATAACTGCATGTAAGACATTAAAAGCTCTGCTTGCAATGTTAGTCTGCAGTTCTCCTGACAATCTCAAAACCCTATTTCCATGTGCCCTGATTTATAATCCCATAAAGAGATTTCTTTTGTCCAAAACCTGCTATTTCTTGCAGTTGACAAGGATATCAGAAGTAACTCTTTCTTAGCTTCCAAACTGCAGGATGGCTGTTGATAAAATTACAGGAAGATTCCAAACAATTCAAGAATGAAAGTAGTGCTGTTTGCAACCACTGGTAAGTCACTTACTCTTTCTGTCTGCCACATTATGATTATGAAACATTGCTGGACTACTGTGTTTTTTTTCTCCTGAACCGAAAGTCAACTTGCAACTTCTACTGACCTTTCCTTTTTTACTGTCTCTGATCTATTGTCTGAATTATGGAATGGTTTCTACATGATAGTAATGTTCCCTCTAATTTGTTTCCATCTGTTTGTGGAATAAATTTTATGGGCACCGAGGCATGTCCGGATGTGTACCACTATTAGAAACACATGCTGCCAACTGTGGGCACTCTGCTAATCAGCTGGACAGCACCTGAATCTAGCCAAACACTTTACAGCATAAGTCCTATGAAAGGTTGATTGAAGAACCAAATAGAAATCCTATGTTCAAGCAGCTACATCTATCTTCAGTGTGAAAACCAAAGGACAAATGTGCAAAACACTTGTGCTCCAGGTCTGAAGGTACTTGTGGTAGAGTTTGTTCTTTGTTGGAGAAAGACATAATTCAGTAGCAATAGAAAACTAAACTAAAATTGGTTGAATAATGTTGGAACTTTGTTCATAGCTGTATTTACAACGCTGGGAATATATGAGTCCATTAAGCACAAAGGGGCTGGTATTTTGGAAAGACTCATTTTCATTTGAATGGACTATATATGTCAGGCACTAAAGCTGTGCAGAAGTAAAGTGCTCATAGACTACAATGAGAATTTTTCCTAAATCCAGCACAGATTGCACAGGCTTAGGAGATAGGCTACTATTATAGCAATTGTTAGGAGATATACCCATGAAAGGAATTTTATGATCTCATGATAATTATGAGTTAATGTCACCATCAGAATGATATTGATGTAGTAAATTGTAGAGCTCTTTAATGCATGAATTTATCATGCATCCTTGATCTCCTCAGCTCTGCTCTGCTCACTAATCAAGCTTCCCTGTGCTGACATATGAACCAGGCTTTTATAAATCCTGTAGCTCACTTATTAACCAGACTCCCATAATCCTCTATAGTCATGCAAGAATGGGGAAAAATATAAGCTCATCAAACTAGTTACAAGATATATATTAACCTTTAGCCTAGTTCCCTATTTTTTCCATTTGAGTGAGTAATGTATAAACTGAAACAAACAGAAATGTACACAAATAATGTCCTAACAATAAGGCTGAGTAAGCACCACATGAAGGTGGAAAGATTATAAGACTGGAAATATATTAAAATGAGACAAAGCTGAATAAGAAAAGAGAAGCTACTGGGAGCCCAAGCTACAGACACACTAAGAAATTAGAAAAAAACAACAACAAATGGTCTGGTAGCACTTTATAGACTAACAAAACATGTAGATGGTATCATCTACATATAATATACCTCTATAATTAGAGGTCTAATTAGAGGCAGTAGATAGGTGTTCATACTGAGCAGGCTGAAATCAGACTTGTCATTGCTGCAGAATTAGTTCTAATAGACTTTAGTAATGTATACCTCTTTCTGCTATGTGCTGTCTCATGGACTAAATTAGCCAACCACAAAAATGTTTCATCGTCCTCATCTTAAAACTCAAAATTGCCTAAGGCATAAGATGGGAAGATTCAGGCCTGGACTGGTAACAGTTTTCCTATGGCTAGACATGTCACAGCTCTAAAGTGTATCTTGCAATATGAGATTACAAACGGGGGATGCTTTATCAAAAAGGGAAGATATTCACCTGGATCTTTACATATCCCAATGTCTCTAACTTTCAAGCAGTGACATTTCTTTTTAGGTACAGAAAAAGTTTCAGTTGATTTTCAAAATTGTATTAGTCCTTTCTAGGCCTTGTATAGCTGGCCTTTACAGCAACTAAAAACACTTGTTGCATAGGTGGGAGATACAAATAGGATTCGATACAAAATTTTAACACTTTCAAAAATGTTCTTCAAATACTTTTTTTGGTAACACTCTTTGAGTCAATTTGCTTTATTCATTTGTGATTTTGTCATTAATGCCAGTAATGTCATTAATTGCCACATGCAGCCATTCCAAACACATTCTGGTAAACCTTTATAGAACACCACCCCACACTACCACCCAATGTTGTCTCGAATTCTCACTCTGTGTTATAAGCAGATCCTCCTGTCTAAAGCAGATGCCTGGGTATCACAAAATCTGGGCTGTATGGTAGACTCAAGTGACCTTTGGCAAGTCACTTAGAACATCACCAGCAAACTTGTTTGCCTAAAGTTAAGCATCTAAATCTATATTTAGTGCCTGGTCCAGCACCCATTGAGGTGAATGGAGAAGGCATTGGATCAGGTTTTACACTTCAGAAGAGGTGGCCTGATCCTCAGGCTTTGTCTACACTGCCGGCTTTTGCCAGCAGAGAGTATGCAAAGGAAGTGCTGATTAGCTTTTTGTCATGCTTCATTTGCATAATCTATTTGAGCCGTTTTTGCACAAGGAGTCTTTGCGCAAAAACAAGCAGTGTGGACGTTTCCTTTTTGTGCAAAAACCCTTTTTTGCGCAAGATCCTTAACCCTCTCCCAGGCTACGTCTACACTACGAGCCTCTTCTGCAAGACGAAATGCAAATGGAGCACTCATTTGCATATTTTGTGCTCTCATTTGCATTTCCTCTTCAGATCCCTTTTGTGCAAGAAATTTTTGCGAAAAAAAGTGCTGTGTAGATGGCTCCTTTTTGCACAAAACCCCCCTTTTGCACAAGAGCTGTCCCTTTAATAATGCAGAGCAGTAGCAGGGGGTTGTACTGAGACCCAGCATGAGCCAGGAGTGAGTGCTGAAACTGCCCTTTCTTATCAACTAATCAAGTAGTCGATGGAAATTCCATCGACTACTTGATTAGCCAATTAACACTAGTTTTCATCCCCACTCCAGTCCCTGGAACAGCCTGGGATCAGAAGAGCACCAAGATGACTTAAAACCATCTTAACCTCTTTCTTCACCTGAACAGCAAGTTCTGTGCTAATCTAACCTTTGAGCTAGAGACTTGAGTGAAGCACATTTGCTCATAGACCCAACTGCTCATAAGAATTAGCGTTGAAATGCTATACCTACAATCACCACAGCAGTACAGAGGTTTCCAACAGATACATAAACTGCTGTGTTACTTGCATATTAAACGTAACCCTTGGCAAACCCTTTATCAACCTGATAACAAATGGTGTTCTCCAAATGGCATTGGAGGGAGAGATGTGACAGAATATATTTTTAGAATATGCATTTTTCATTTAATAAGACAGATGAGAACTCTATATACTCTATCCTGCAAGGTTGATATGCTTCAGTTAATAACGTGGAAGTTCAAGGTTTGAAGTGTACAGTCATTACACAAATTAACTTCATGATTGTCTTGCAACATATAGCATTACCCTTTATTTATGAAATCTCATATCTGATATAATCACGTTGCTTGGGAAAATATTGAACATGAGCAATATAAACAAGTGGAAAGTGAAACACACAGAGTGAAGAAATTGCAAAAGAGGACACTTCCCTTTTTTTTCTTTTCAGTCACAAGGCACTGTAATGCACTTATAGTACTTAATGTATTAGCATGCATTCAATTGACGAGAACTAATCAAACTATTTAAATGCAACTTTGATACTGTACCAAAATTCCAGTGGAATATGTTTGTCCACCTGCAAGTGTATGTATAAAAATGACATTGTGAAATCCAAAACCTGAAATTTGCTTTTTAGCAAACACGAATGAATTGCATATAAAAGTCTGATCTACTCATAAAAATATAGACTGCATAAACTCTGCAAAACCGTTCTCGTAGACATTGTCATAAGCTTTTGGAACTGAAATTACTTGAATATATATTTTTTTCAATCAGAAATAGCATCCTTATAAAGACCATTTCTGAAGTGGGTAGAAAGATTCCTGGTGCCCTCACTAAAATAGAGGCATCAAGCAGACTGGTAACTTCAAGAGGCGTTTACTTTTCATTTTTATTTGTGTCTCTGAGCTGCCAGTCCCAACTTGTTTAAGAATGATGATTTATAGCAGTGTAGTTTTCAAGGTGCTGGATCAGGTATGGATTTGCCTGGCAGTGCATTCTCAACCTTGTTACAGTACAGAGATTAGCCTCAGCAGAGATCAACACTGTAACCTTGGAGAAAGCTGATAGTACTTGTTTTGTCTTTTCAACATCCATAGTCGTGCTATAGCTGTTCCTTGCACTAAATAGTATAATTAGTTTTGTTGGTGCAAGATGCTAATTTAAGGTCCAGTTTTGCAGATCTTTACTGACACGACTAGCCTTTTTTCGCCCAAGTAATCCAGTCGATGCCAATGGGATCGTTCACTTTGATAAAGGCTTTTTTGAGTACTCACAAATGAGAATTCAGCTGCCTTGGCAAAGCTAGATTTCCCATCTCCATTAAAACTAGTGTGGTTCTTCATGAAAAGAGAAGGACATAGAATTCTATGACCTGAGATTCAGAATTCAGGCCCATGTCCTGAGGACACTGCTGCTGATGCGAGTATAGCTTGGGACAGAGGTGGCTGTTCAGCCTACATGAGAAATTTAGAGCAGCTTCAAGACTTCTTTCTTAAGTTACAGTGGGGGGAGGTCTAGGTTGGATATTAGGAAAAACTATTTCACTAGGAGGGTGGTGAAGCACTGGAATGGGTTACCTAGGGAGGTGGTAAAATCTCCATCCCTAGAGGTTTTTACGTCTTGGCTTGACAAAGCCCTGGCTGGGTTGATTTAGTTGGGATTGGTCCTGACTTGGGCAGGGGGCTGGACTTGATGACCTCCTGAGGTCTCTTCCAGCTCTATGATTCTATGATTCTATAAGACTATGTCTATATTTGGTGCTGGGGGTGTGTGTGATTGCACTAGTTCTCCTGAAGCTACTGTGCTAACCATAGTAGTGTGGTTGTGGAAGCCCAGGTACAGCGAGCAGTGAATGAGCTAGCCAACCCCAGTGCAAACTCACCCAAATCCTGTGGACAAGTAGGACAAGTATTTTGGGGGGGGTGGGGATTGGAAGGGCTAGTCTGGTGCCACTGTTTGCTGCTTCCCATGCTGCTACAGCTAAAGTATTATTTTGTAGCATGCTGGCTCAGTGAGAGCTGGGAATCACACCCCCAGCCCCAGCTGCAGACTTAGCCTACATTGTTCCAGTCACGCACCCTGGCCACACCCTTTACAACAAGGAAAGGAGCTGGTGAGTGATGTAATGCTAGCCTAGCCAGATCTTCATGATCTCAGGCTTCCAGGAGGCAGAGGAAACAGGGACAAGCTGGTTAAACTAGCTTTCACCTGCTTTGACATGCTCCAGATCTGGACCTGAGTTTGTATCAGCTCCTTCCGTGTTTCTTCCTGCCGAACATTCTGCTGGAAGTTACGAGAAGTTAATTTGGGTATTTTGTAAACCTATGCAAATGGTGCAAAAACAATTTGCAGAAATAGGTCATGCTCACATATAAACTTATTCACTTCTTTTAAACTAACAGCCCTATACAGTGACTTTTTATGATTACTTGTGCAAGTGAATTCACTGACAGGAATGTCTTCAGAAAGAGCAACAGTGGGTAGCCAATAGTGGATAATATTTGCAGAAAATAAATTTTTCATTCCTAGCCAGCATAGATGATAGAAGCTCTCTTTAAAGGGGGCCAGAGGTGCCTACTGAAACCTAAACATACTAAGCACCATACTAAGCTATTGAGCCCATATGACCCTAAAAGCTATTTCTTTCCATATATGATGAATGCACACCAAACTATGCACTCCCCAGGCCAGGCCTACACTGCTGGAGAAAGTCAACCTAAGATATGCAACTCCAGCTATGAAAATAGTGTAGTTGGAGTCGACATACCTTAAGTCGAATTTTTGCATCAACTACAAGAGGTCGATGAGAGAAACTAAGTCTCCCTTTGACTTCCCTTTCTCCTCTCAACTTGGTGGAGAACCAAATCGACAGGGGTGCCATCAGTGGTTAATGTAGCGGGTCCTTACTAAACCCACTAAATTGAACCCTGGGAGACCAATCTCTGCAGCAATGATCTCAGGATAAGTGAAGACAAGTGTTTTGGTGGGATTGAAAGAACATTTGTGGTTTGGGATTTATTTGAAATTATATGAAAAAGTTTCTCTTTTCTCTTCTCTCCTCATGCTCATGCTCTGCAAAGGGAAGAGGGGGGAGTCAGGGCACTGCAGGGAATTCAGAGATAGGATCGGGAATCAGTGTAGGTGCTCTGAATGGGGAGTGAAGGAAGCTACTGAGTGCTGGAGAGAGGAGGTGGCTGGGCTGAGAAATCCTTGTAATTTGTAACCTCCTTGTCAGGAGTAGCTGCTTCTGGCCCTGGCATGAACACCCCTGTTCCTACCTGCTCCATGGCCCAACCCTGGCCTGTGTGGCAGCCTTGGCTGCTGCTCCAGCCCCCCCCGAGCCTCTACCCCCCCCAGCAGCCTTCTTACCCTGAGCATACTTAAGGGCCTGAGCCATGAAGTTTGTCACATATACAGGGGTGAAAACATAAATCAGCTTTCATAATATTCTATTGGAGAGCATTAGTCCCCCTCCCCCAATTCTGTTACCCTGTTCTGCAAGTTGGGCTTGTCCAATCAGAGAACAGAAACAATTTGACCTACCCAAACCATATAAACTACCCAACACGGCTCTAACATTTCTCATTTTGAGGAGTTAATGCTCACAACAAATTGCTTGTAAATGCTTTACAGATGAAGAATTATTCACCAGAATTACCTAGTGGATAATTTCCAATAACCAATAGGGGTTAGAGTAAATTGCAGTTTGTCAATTTGCCACTTCCAGGAAAAAAAACAAAACGTGCCTAATAAACTATCTATTGTGAACAGTTGAAGCTAAAGTCTATTCTCAGTTACTGCATTGTAAATCTGAAACCACTCCAGTGCAGGTTAGTATTGAGGGTGTGGCTGGCACCTAGAATTTTGCTCACAGTACCTGCCCAAATAAACATGTTGAACAAATTGTCTGATATATGAACTTAGTTCTCATTGTTTAGTGTTAAATGCAAATTTTATGCAACTGGTCCAGTTTTTCCCCAACACTTCATAAAGTACTGTACATATTTTACAGGGCCTTCCTTCAGGTAGACAAAGCTTCAGAACCTGGGGAATGGGCCAGAGATATCAGCTTTTATTTCTGACCCTTGTTATTTCCTCATTGTGGCATTTTTGGGCAACTCTGAAGTTAAAAACTGTCCTGCCAGAAATTCATGTATTTTTAGTTTCCTTGACTCATGCTTGAATTACTGAGGGTTTTTTTGCACACTGCTCTTCTCACAAGGGCAGCCTTTAGATTAATGGACAACACTAATCTCACTCCCATTTTGCAGCTATCTTTGTGAATTACATGCAATCATTCATGATTCATGTAAACTGGTTCCCCACAGCACCATGAATCTTCTATATTCAGAACTTTAAGTCACCTTCTATAATAAGTAATTTCCATTCATTTGCCAGCCACAATATTTCTTGCATTATAAAATATTCCTGTTTAGGAGTGATTAGTCACAACACTTTTATCAGGAAATCTAGTGAATTAGGAGGTATGTCATGCAAGGACGGGAAACAGGAGGTGAAATACTGACCCAGATGATTTCACAGGAGGCAGGATTTCACCCAATGGGTCCAACCCTGCCCTTTTGTTTTCAGTGTACATTTTGCTGTGCTAAAGTCCATAGAGTAAGCAGAGTCTTTGAGGCCTATGATGCATGCCATCTTGGATCCCCCAGGTTTTGAGATCACAAGGTTCCACCTTAAAAATAAGCCCCTTCCAAGCAATTCTTTTTGCAAAGATTGTCTTGAAAACATAATCAGTGCAAGAATAGAATATTTGGTGGTTCCCCTTTAAAAAGATGTCGTTATTCATGGTCCCCATTAGAGCTACACTCAATTTTTTAGAAGATTCCTGGCCAGTTTTCAGACTCTCAGGCTGTCCCAGGAGTGCTACGGCTGTCACAGGCTCAATGCATAGCTACCCCATAGTTACTTCCACGGATTCTTAACCTCTCAGGGAAACTGTTTTTGATCCTATGACAGCTCAGAAGTGTGGCTGGTGAGTAAATGCTTGCGCATCTTTAATTCAACCTCCTTGTGCCTGATTATGTTGATATAGTCTTTAATTATAATAACACATGCTATTTTTTTCTGCAGGTCACCTGCCCCATAGAGCAGACACACCAGTGACGCAGCTGGGCTCTGCTTTTCCTGCTATAGGGCACATGCGAGACAATCACAAGACCCTCAAACAATTATCTTGCTGATCTCCCCCAAAACCCTGCAGACAGTTTGAAGCATACATGTATAATCATAGTGAACAAGAACCCAGTTTGTTGGAATGGGACTGAAAAACTGCACTGATGACCCATTTAAAAATGCAGAAGGTGGCTCTGAGAAGTCCCGTTCATATTTTACATAGTTGCATTTTTGCTTCCTGAAGCACTGACTACCTGCTGATTTCCTTGCCAGAAGTCTTTGTTGATTTGTAGCTATTTACATATGGTAACAAAAGCAATGATTGGCCTTTTCTATTAGAGGGAGAGTCTCCCTGCTCATCTGTCAGCAAAGAGCATTCGTAAGATCCCATTGCTTTCATGTGCTTTGCATCTGGAACTTTCCCCGGATGCTAAATGATCTATCTGCACTGACAGAAAGGAAATGCCTTGTAAGACCTTCATACAGGTTCACTGACGTGCTGTTGGGCAGATATTTAGCAGCTCTTATGATGATGACTCACATACTAGCTATTGCAGGGATTGGTTTATTGCAGTTATCCACCAAGAACACTGACTGACTGATTTTTAGTCATATGTTTCACAACATCAGATCCTGTAAAATGCAAGTCAATGCCAAGTTCAGTTAAACAGTTATAAATAAATGGAAACCACTACTAACCAGATCAAAATGACATCATGAAGGTTTGTGAGGAGCTAATTCGGACCATCATTTGGATCATGTTACATCATACAGTAGAGTCTCTTTAATTTTATGAAACAGAAATAACATATTCATATGTGGGGGTAGAATATTCCCAGTAGCGTTTGAAAGGCTTGAAATATGAGCGTGCAAACATTTAATTATGGTTTCTAAACTGGTTCCATTTGAACGATTTAGATATTGGTATAGAAAGTACACTTATTAAGTTTGCAGATGATACCAAGCTGGGAGGGGTTGCGCGACTAATCTGGAGGATAGGGTCATAATTCAAAATGACCTGGACAAATTGGAGAAATGGTCTGAGGTAAATAGGATGAAGTTTAATAAAGACAAATGCAAAGTGCTTCACTTAGGAAGGAACAATCAGTTTCATACATACAGAATGGGAAGCAACTGTCTGGAAAGGAGTATGGCAGAAAGGGATCTAGGGGTTATAGTGGACCTCAAGTTGAATATGAGTCAGCGGTGTGATGCTGTTGCAAAGAAAGCAAACATGATTCTGGGATGCATTAACAGGTGTGTTGTGAGCAGAACACGAGAAGTCATTCTTCCGCTCTACTCTGTGCTGGTTAGGCCTCAGCTGGAGTATTGTGTCCTGTTCTGGGCACCGCATTTCAAGAAAGATGTGGAGAAATTGGAGAGGGTCCAGAGAAGAGCAACGAGAATGATTAAAGGTCTAGAGAACATGACCTATGAGGGAAGACTGAAGGAATTGGGTTTGTTTAGTTTAGAAAAGAGAAGATTGAGGGGGGACATGATAGCAGTTTTTAGATATCTAAAAGGGTGTCATAAGGAGGAGGAGAAAACTTGTTCATCTTGGCCTCTGAGGATAGAACAAGAAGCAATGGGCTTAAACTGCAGCAAGGGAGGTTTAGGTTGGACATTAGGAAAAAGTTCCTAACTGTCAGGGTAGTCAGATACTGGAATAAATTGCCCAGGGAGGTTGTGGAATCCCCATCTCTGGAGATATTTAAGAGCAGGTTAGACAAATGTCTATCAGTGATGGTCTAGACAGTATTTGGTCCTGCCATGAGGGCAGGGGATTGGACTCGATGACCTCTCGAGGTCCCTTCCAGTCCTAGTATTCTATGATTCTATGATTCTATGAAATGTCCATTCTCAACAAGGCCAACTTCAGTGAAAAGAGACCCACCTGCAAGCAAAATTGCTTTCCTTGGGAATACACATGTGGTTCTTTATCATACCAAACAACTTTGGGCGAAATTCTCAGCAGATTTACATCAGCATACTGCTATTGAAGCCAATGGAACTAAGTTGATTACTGTAGCTGAGGACTTTTGTTTATGGATAGAACTGTCAGTGACTGACATCAGAATGACGGTATTAGGCCATATCTTCAGCTGGTGTAAATCAACATAGCTCTATTTTCACTAGTTAATCTATGCCCATCAATAGATAAGAATGCAGAGCCATAAAAACTAGCAAAACGTGTTTGTATACATCCTACAAAATTAGTATTTACTATGGAAGATGGGGTGAATAATTTTGGGGTACTGAACCAAGCAATTGAATGATTTTTTTTTAAATAACAGTCTGTTCAAACGTTAATGGACTCCTTCAAACAGAACCTTGGAGTCTTCACTCATGTACATCACATTGTTTCCCCTCCCAAAGTTATTTTACTCTTTGTTTACATGCTGTGCAATCTCTTAATAATATATGGCATACTATGCACATTTTAAATAACAGCAACAATCCCTCCCCATCAGTCAGATGTGGGAGGATTCTCTGCATCTTGGGGTCTTTGAACCGTTGTTTCAGGGACTTCAATATCTGAGATATAGGTGAGAGGATATTCTAGCGTGGGTGGGTGAGATTCTGTGGCCTGCATTGTGCAGGGGGTCAGACTAGATGATCAAAATGGTCCCTTCTGACCTTAAAGTCTATGAGTCTATGAGTCTATGTTGGTTGACCTTTGTAAGATACAGTAGATGAAACTCCAGACCAGGAAATCTTGAGAGATTCATGTTAGCCATATGCAAGAATGTAAATGAAACATTTCTAGATTATAGCAAGTAAGAGCTTTGAGAATTTGATTCTAAATACACTTCAAGTCAGTATTGTTGATCTGTGAAGCATGAACATGTGGAGTTTCTCTGTTTTATACTGAAAGCTTATTCAAATACTATAAAATTGAAGATTTGCTTATTATTTATTGTAGTCTTTGTTTTCATCTCAAAGTTCAAGTGGACACTATCTGTAGAGCATTCCCTGGTTCTGCCACTGACCTGTGAGAGCTCAGGCAAATCACTTAACCTATTTTATCCATTAAGCCTGTGAGCTCTTTGGGATCTAGCTCGACTCACTATATATATAGACTATGTTTGTATATGTATGAACCAAAATGTGAGTCTCATCTCTGGTCAGACCTCAAAGGCTACTGCAGTGCAAATAATCGAGATATGCAATGAAAACATTTTCTAGACGGTATCTAATAGCGAATAAAGGCTCAGCTCTTCAGCTGGCATACTTGAAATTGGTGGAGCTGTGTTTTTTTTAAAGCAGCTCAGGATCTGGCCCAAAATATTTTTTTCCTTCTTTGGTCTAGAAATCTGAATCCTCCATTTTCCACAGCATGTAATGACGTGCTCGGGTGCATCATTTCCTATCTTCCCGGCGTTCTCTCTTTTTCATTTATTTATTTTTGTGTCTGCTTATAACCAAGTCCTGCCAAACTCTTAAAAAAAACTTGACTCGGTTTTGCTGCTTGAACATTGAATCCTGACAAAAAAATCTTTTATTTAATAAAAAGTCATCAAGCCTGTCTAGAAAAGGGATAGGAAACAGAGACCAGGGCTGTGTAAACTTGTGCAGGAAGTTTCATCACTAATTGATTGCCTCTAGTTTTTAACGTGGTATCTAAATAAAGCTGCAAGAGCATGAGATGATGCAGTTTCTTGGGAACAGAGGGACACAGGTATAAACAAACAACTAGCTACATTTGTGTCATGTACACAAAACGCTATATTGCATTATATACAGCACGTCAGAATTCTAGATTGGGACACTAATTTGTCATTTCCCCGCAACTTGAACAGTTATTTAGGCTCCAATTCTGAAAACCATCCTTATTAAGCACATCATTTAAAGTGGAGCCTGGACCTTATTTTTCAGCAAGCAAAGTGGGTGTAAAATTAACCCACACTGCATTTTACACCCAGTTCACACTCACTTAGCACAAATACAAATGACTACAACGTGAAGAATCAGGCTCAGTATTTCAGATGTGTGAACAGCCCCATGCATGTTGGTTTGGAGTTAACTCTCAAAGCTATAACCATCAATGTAAAGGACAAGATTGACAAGTCTGTTCTCATTATTTTCTCGATACATCCAGTGACAATTTTAAAAAATAATTATATACAGACAGCTAAAAAAATGACAATTTTAAGTGCTTATATATCAATGCTAGGAGACTAAATAATCATAGAATCATAGAATACTAGAACTGGAGGCGACCTTGAGAGGTCATCAAGTCCAGTTACTAGGACCATCTAGATCCGTGGTCACAAACCTGTTGATTGCAATCGACTGGTCAATTGTGGGGGCATGACCAGTTGATTGTGAGGTGTTCCCAGCCCCCGCTCATTTCCCCCCACTCCCAAGAAGGAGCCTGCACTGGCACTACAACCTCCTGGGAAAATGGAGGTAGTGCCAGCTTCCTGTGGGGGAAAGGGGATAGTCCCGCGGCTGCGCGCCAGATCTGGCATCTCAAGAAGCATGCACAAGCTGCTCCTCCCCTCCCCAAAACAGCCAGAGCACTTCCTGAGAAGTCAGATCTGGTGTGCAGCCAGGGACTTCCTTTCCTGAGCTGCCTGCCTGCCTTCCTGCAGTGGTGGAGGAACGGGGGAAGGTGCATGCGTGCTTCCTGAGATGCTGGATCTGGCGCGCAGCCGTGGGACCCCCTAGGTACCAGCCGAGCTGTCCCTGTCCCCTCTCCCTGGCCAGACCCCCACCAGCATCCTGACTCTGCCCCCTAGCGAGACCCCTACCAGCACCCTGCCCCCTCCCCCTGCCCAGGCCCCCACAAGTACCCTGCCCCTTGCCCAGGCCCCCACCAGCACCCTGCCCCCTTGCCAAGCCCCACCAGTACCCTGCCCCTGGCCAAACCCCACCAACACCCTTCCCAGGCTCCCATCAGCACCCTGCCCCTGCCCCTGCCCCTGCCCGGCCCCCAACAACAACCTGCTCCTGCCTCAGCCCCCACCAGCACCCTTCCCAGGCCCCACCAGCACCCTGCCCCTGCTCAAACCCCACCAGCACCCTGGTCCTGCCCCAGCCCCCATCCAGCACCCTGCTCCTGCCTCATGGCCAGACACCCACCAGCATCCCGCTCCTACCCCTTGGCCAGATACCATCCAGCACCCTGTCCCCTGGCCAGACACCTACCCCCAGCTCGCTCTTGTACCCTATTTTCTACCCAGATTCTGCATCCCCATCCCTATCCCACACACTGCATCCCCCTATCCCTATCCCTCATTTTTGGTCCCACCTCAGAGCGTAGAGGGGCCCACAAATTCCACTAACCCTGGAATTCAGAAGAGTTAATCTGGCTTGAGGCCTTGAACCTCAGTTCTACCTACTCTCCCTCCCCCTGCATGGGGCTGGAGTGCCAGGGGAGTGAGGTGTCTCAGTGGGGGCCACATCAGTGAGCATTGGAGGGTTTTGGAGGGGTTGTTTTTTTGCATCTCACTTGTGTGGTCCCTGACTAATTTTTCTGTGGGTCAGTGACCTCAGACCCAAAACAGGTTCCCCACCCCTCCCATAAAGACAATGCTGAAACATTTTGTGTTTGACATAATATTTTATTTAAAAATGAAGCCTGGCCAACAAGCCCCCAACTGGGGCCAAATCCCCATCTGGCTGCAGCATCACAACACTCTTGCACCTCCCACAGACTCCAACCCTGAGCCCAACATACACCGGAACCCTCTGTCCTGAGCCTCTCACATCCCCAAATTCCTGCACCCCTCACATTCCCAGTCTTCTGCCACAACACTCCTTCACCATCCACACACCACAAACCTGTGCCCTGAGCCCATCATACTCCCAACCTCCCTGCTCTGAGCCCCTTATACACCTCAACCCAAACTCCTGCACCCTCACATTCACAAGCCTGCAGCTTGCTCAGCACCCCAACCCTCCACCTGACCCAGAGTTGGCCCAAGGTACGGGCGAGCCAGGCTACAGCCGGGGTGCCCCATTCTAGGGGGCGCTGCGCGGGGCTGCCGGCCAGGCGGGGGCGGCACCGCACATGCGCCGCGTACCTGGGGTGGCGCCACGCATGCGCCGTGCGCCCAGGGTGGGGCCGTGCATGCATCGCTCTCCTGGGGGCGGCGCCATGCTCCCGGGGCCTGGGGCGCGTGAATGGCTTGGGCCGGCCATGACCTGACCCCAACACTCTCCAGCCCGGAGCCCCCTCCCTGAGCCAGCATCCCCTTCTCCACCTCCTGCTGCACCTAAATTCCCTCCCAGAGCTTGCACCTCTCACCTCTTCCCACACCCAAATCCCTCATTCCCACCCCAGAGCCTGCACCTCCTGTCTCAATGCAGTGAGAGTGAGTAAGGACTGGGGACAGCAAATGATGGATAGGAGGGGAATCGAGAAGGAGGGGCCTCAAGGAAGGGGTGGGGTACACCTTGGCTTGCCCTGACATTTAAAAAGTGATGTTGAGTGTATAAAGGTTGGAGAGCACTGATCTAGATCATCCCTGATAGAAGTTTATCTAACCTCCTCTTAAATATCTCCAATGACAGACATTCTACAACCTCCCTAGACAATTTATTCCAGTGTTTAAGCACCCCGACTATTAGAAAAATGTTCCTAATGTTCAACCTGAACCTCTCTTATTACAATAATAACATAGGAAAAGTATAGTGCCTCATATTAAATGATGATATTGACATAATCGGCATCACAGAAACTTGGTGGAATGAACAACACAATAATACTTGGGTATGTAATGTATTCCCAGGATAGAACAGGTTGTGCTGGTGGGGAAGTGGCTCTATATGTGAAAGAAAGCCAAATATCAAATGAAGTAAAAATCTTAAATGAACCAAACTTCACCATAGAATCTCTATGGCTAGTAATTCCATTCTCCCATAATAAGAATATAGCAGTAGGGATATACTACCAACAACCAGACCAGGATAGTGATAGTGACTGTGAAATACTCAGGGAGATTAGAGAGACTCTAAAACAAAAAAAAATCTCAGTAATAACAGAGGATTTCAACTATTCCCATATAGACAGTGTACATGACACCTCAGAACAGGATACAGACATAAAGTTTCTTGATGCCTTAAATGCTTCTTGAAGCAGCTGGTTCTGGAACCTACAAGAGTAAATGGCCAGTTTTCAGAATGGAGATAGGTAAATAGTGGTGTCCCCCAGGAGGTCTGTACTGGGACCAGTTGTACTTATTCATAAATGATCTGGAGGAGGGGTAAACAGTGAGGTGGCAAAATTTACAGATGATAAAAAGCTACTCAAAAGCAAACTCCAAAGCAAACTGGAAAGTGGTACAAAGGGATCTCACAAACTGGATGACTGGGCAACAATATGGTAGATGATAAATGCAAAGTCATGCACATTGGGAAACGTAAAGCACATAAAACGAAGGGAGTTTAAATAAGCTGTTTCCACTCAAGAAAGATACTTTGAAGTCATTGTGGATAGTTATCTAAAACAGCCACTTGATGTGCAGCAGCAGTCTAAACAGCGAACAGAACATTGGGAATCATTAAGAAAGGGATAGAGAATATGAGAGAAAATGTCATATTGCCTCAGTATAAATGGAGCAGGGAGGGCCTGGGTTTCCCTACTGCCAACCATAGACAATTGCTATTAGGCAACACTGCTGAAGCTCAGACTTTTAACTCCCCTGCAAATTGTCAGATTCTCACTGCCAGGCAGTGCAGCCACTGACTCTTGCTACAGGTGACATACCAAGTCATCGCAGCCTCTTTAGTGTTTTAATCGACAAAGATTTGGGAGTCAAACTTCTGTTTAAACCTAGGTATACAACCCTATAGGTTCGCATTTGTTTGGAGGGTGTTATTTTGCCATTTTCTAAACTGTAATGGAAAACAAAATATTTTCCCAAAAACAATGCATTGTTTTTAAATAGTGCATTTTTGCAAAGTTATGAATAACTCTGCCTAGGAGAAATTTGGTGGCTAGATATATCATTATCTTCATAAAAGGTCAACCACAGATTATAAACTTCTTTTTGCTTGCCATGATGTGTGGCTTTTCCATAGACAATGCAAAGATACACAGGAAATTGATGAGTACAGACTCTTCGGAGCAATACGTTGTTTTGAGTCCCTGAATTGTTTTGCTTTTAGGCCAGAATTATGTGTTTATTTTGTATGGTGTCATTTATCAAACTGTGAATTAGTAAATTTCAAATTAGCAAATTTCAATGGGTTTTTAATCTGTAGCTAGATAGTGAGGAAAGGGGCTTATACATTATTTAAATGTAGCTGGATAATTCCAATTTTAGGTACCAATCCTAACTTGCCATCAGTAAGTTCAAGCAATAGTAATGAGGGCATCAGAAGAATCTATGTAGAACAGAATAGAAGCCTCACTGATTTTAGGTTTTCAACACCAAGCCATATATCAATATGCTATTGAAATTTGTTTAGATTAAGTAGCCTGTCATATGCCAGATGGCTTCTGTGTAAGTGATGAGAATAAAACAAATTGGTTCATAAGTTTCTCAATACTTCAATGCAGGGAGGGAGCAAATCAATGGAAAAAATAACAGAGGAGCTTTACAGAATGTATTACCATGATAGCAAAATCCATGGCATGGAATTAGGCTGTTTGAAAAAATCAGTCAAGGTTAGACTGGGAATGGATGGGAAGAGCCTGAATCAGGTGTTGCAGGGGACTGGACTCGATGACTTCTCAAGGTCCCTTCCAGTTCTAGTGTTCCATGATACCCAGATGGCAACCTGTCCATATGTGCTACCCACAGCAGCCTTAACAACTCCCACTGCAAACTTCTTGGATCCTGGACTTCCTACACTCTTGTCATCTGAAGAAGTGGGCTGTGCCCGTGAAAGCTCATGAGACCATCTACATGTTTTGTTAGTCTTTAAGGTGCTACTAGATTATTTTTGTTTTTTAAGGTTTTTGTTTGTTTGTTTGTTATAGACTAACTCGGCTACCCCTCTGAAGCTCCAAGATTCATGTCAGCAGTATTGCAGAGCACAGACAGTTGCCAATACCTGGTGGCAATATGGGAGTGGGACACAGTGGCTATTGCCACTTCTCTTGCCCTGCAGCTATGGCTGAAGAGAATAGAGAGAGGAGTTGGACCCAGGGGAGCTGACAAGCCATTCCGGGCCCCTGGGCAAGGTGAGGGGGCTGTCTCTGTGCTCCCAGAAGGGGTGGGGCAAAATAGCCAGCCCTCAGTGCCACCCAGAGCACACCATCCCAGCACCCCCCCAGCCCTCAGAGCTGCCTGGAGCATGCCACATGGCATCCCAGTGGCAATTTACAGGGCCCAGGGCTTTGGGCACTGCTGCTGGTGCAGCAGCAGCGGCAGCAGCTGGGAACCCCAGGCCCTTTTGAATCTCCAGGCCCCTGGGGCAGTTGCTCCCTTTTCCCTCCCCCATTAGCAGGCTTGGCTGGACCAGACCCACAAAATTGGAGGACAAAAACTACAGACCTTGTTAGGCTACATTTTGGGGCTGCTTTATCACTGGTTCTCTAGATTGGGAAGGAGGACGGAAATCATGGAGGATGGAAATCATGGAAAACTCTCCGGGTTTTCCAGTTTATTCTGGAACACATACAAGTAAAATCATTATTTTATTCATAACACTTTTTAGCTCAAGTACAAGCATCTCTCTCCCCTTTCTCTCTCTTACACTCACATACATATATAATGTACACACAGTTCTTGGGGTTTACAATATTTAGCCAGGGACATTTTTCATTATTTTGGCTCTCTGCACGTTTTCATACATGAAAGGTGCATACAGGCCATTCACTTTTAGCCAATTGGCAACCAATATATTTCCAGTATATGTCTCCCATTTTTAAAATGGCTAAACTGCTCATTAATTGGCTAAGTCACATAATGGATTTGTTCTCTATGCTTTTTAGAATACAGCACTTACATTGTAGCAGATGATCCAATCCCTCAGTCCAAATATAGAAAACTCTCCCACTGAATGTAAACGAATGCAGGATCTGACCCAGAGGAAAGAGTTATAATTCTACAGCAACAAGCAACAAAATAGCTATTTTTATACCAGCCATTTAGTAGTATAGATATAAAATTATTAAACTACTGTGGAACACGGTCACTTCATGATTCTAATCTTCTGCCTTGACAAATGGGTGTTGTATATTTCTGCAGCTTTGTATGGTGACAATATTGTACTCTATTGCTATTGTCTATTCATGGATCAACGTGGGTTGGTGGTAAGCGTGAGTCCAAAGCAGGAAGGAAAATAGTTTTCAGTATCATTCTGCAGTGGGGCAGTGTAGGCTGTCTCACGCTCTATTAACATGGTAAATGGTGTTTTCCCCATTAAGGAGAAATGCATTCTTTAAAACAAGCTAACTTGTCATTGGTGTTGGGGGGGGGGGGGGGGGGGTGAGCCAGTCCTAAAAGCATGTCATGAGTGATTTGTTCATTCTGAAGTAGCCTGCATTCTATCCATGCAGAATGCATAGATAGCAGGAGGAGTGTTAGGTAAGTGTTTTCATTCCTTCGGATTTTTTTTTTTTTTATTCTCTCCAACTATTTTCATTGGACTAAGAAGTGGCACATACATCACATTGTATAAAAGGAAAACATTTTTGTGGGGCTAAAGAATATTCTTGTGATGAAGGCGAGCTGGGGGAGCAGCATTGTATTTCCAGCTCTTCCACAGATGTGGGATTCAGTTCTGGGACCAAATTCAACCCTAGCTCTGAGTGAGAGTGACTCCCTTTGACTTCAGTAGGAGCTCAGCCCAGTTCAACCCAATTTGCTATGATTCAGGATCCCCACTGGGAGTTCTTGCTATCTTTTTCCACAGTCTGTTATGAGGCTTACTCATGTAGGGGTTACACTTAGTGAAAGGGCTATCTCCAGTCCACCTAGAAAACAACTGAAATGTCTGTACATGAATGCAAGGAGACTGAGCAATAAAATGAAGGAACAGGAGCTATGCGTGGAGGACATGAAACCAGATATTAAAGGGATTACCGAAACATGCTGGAATAGCACTCATGACTGAATTATAGGCATGAAGGGTATGTGCTGTTTGGGAGAAATTGGAACAGAGGCAAAGTGGTGGGGTAGTGCTATATAATCAGTGAAGCAGTAGACTGTAAAGAAATAAGAAATGACAATATGGACAAACCAGAATCTTTTTGAGTCAAAGTCTAGTCTCCTGTGGGCTTTAAAACAACTGTATATTGTTGTTGTTCTTCTGGCCTTAAATTTCTGAGTGTATCTCCTCTGCAATGAAACCCCCATGGCTGATCCATGTCAGCTGATTTGGTCTTGCAAGTCTCAATCTGAGTGCTGCAAAATTTCATTGTTGATGTTTAGGCTTGGGCTGGAGTCTGGGGTTTGTTACAAACCCCCTCAATGCATTCAGCCCAGGCCCAAATGTTACCAATAATTGTATACACCCATAGTCCGAGTCTTGTGAACACGAGTCAGCTGAGTCAGCTGTGGGTTTTGAAATGAAGTGTAAACAAACCCAATGACTCTAATTCATATCTGTAAAGTATTTTGAGAAAGGAACTATGGAAATGCAAATATTATTATTTATTATTAAGTTCTAGTTCAGCCTCCACATTCCAAGGGTGCAGCTGGCAACAAACATTTCAATGTTTGATTTCACTAATTTATGTGTAAATGATTTGTAGCAAAGGCCAATTAACACATTTTCTGTAAGTCTGGGTGGGCCTCTCCTATGGAATCACAACACATAGGTTGGAAGAAAACCCCAATGAGATTCCGTTTGCAGATTTTACCCCAATCATTGAGGTGGATTTTGTCCCTGAGTCTTGTTAAAGCAGGTAATAGATATTCCCTTAAGCCCTGCAGACCTCATGGGAGGTCCTACACCTCTACAATGACTTGGGCTTGCCTGGTTCAGAAGTCCCCACTGGAGTTGCACTGCTAGGAATTCCCAAGTTGCCAGCTTCCCAGAATTTGCCTTAAAGTGGGTGAATTCTTCAGCAAAGGTTACTTGGCATGAGAGTTGGGATGAAAGGAAGCATCCCCATCCTTCCTATCCACCTCCTTTTCATCTCCCATCCATGTATAGATTTGGCACCTCATGAGGGGCACTCTCTTACATGAATGATTCTATGGAGGTCTCAAGAACTGGCATGAATGGTGCTAGAGAAGTGGCCAACCCCCTTACTTCTACACAAAGAGCAGGAAGAACTGCCAGCAGAGTGATCAAATCTCAAAGGGATGATCAGGCCCATTGTTGGGACTTTTTATTCAATTTGTCAATTTGGTGACTTCCAACTTCAAAGCAACAAGAGAAACAATGACAGTGTACAAGAGAGAAATACTGCTCTTTTGTGGAGCAGCATATTCAGGGAGAAACACAATAAAAAGTACCTGACTTTCTGGAAAACTAGACTGGTCTGTTTCTTTATTGTATTTTTGTATTGACTGTACATTCTTCTCTATCCCATCCTTTACTCCTCCTCCTTCACCATTCTCACCCCTGATTTAGGGAATTTGCTTGATCTCACTCTGAAATAATTAATCCACTCAAGTGAAATCTGTCCTACCATAATAATTTCTGTGGTACTTCTGGCAGTGTCCTGTAATTTTCATTTAAATTGCATGAAATTGTTGTAAATAAAGATTATAACCTTAGGTTTCCGCTTTCTTATGAATAAAAGGCCAGAGCTATCATTAACGAATGTCACATAAATTTTGAAGTACCTTGAAAACACTAAAACAAAAAGAAAAGACAGAAGGAAAAAAAATTTCTATGCTATATTCCAATATTTGTTTGCTTTGTTTTTAAAGAATGATATTGCAAACATTATTAAAAAAGAGTTTATGATAACACTCAGAAAGTCAGAGGAAACACATATAAGCCATAAAATAGAGATAGAAATGACCTACTGCTCCCGGTCAACAAAGTATTCAAGCTAATGCTCAAATTCATCCTGATTCAGCAAAACACTTGGGCTTAAGATCCACTGAAGTCAACATTGAGTTAAAATTATACATGTGCTTAAAGTGCTTAAGTGCTTTGCTGAATAGGACAGATCAACAGTTCTCAAATTTCTTTGCACCACAACTCCCTTCTGTCAACAAAAATTACTACATAACCTGAGGGGGGGGGGGGCAGGCTGAGGACAGAGCAGCGGGCATTGGTTCAGACCTCAAACTATGTATGAGTGTATTGTATACTATATTTAACAAATGTCTGACAGTGCTGACCATGTAGTTAATGGTTATTTCCCACTAGCATCTTATCATATAGAGTTTGCTCGCTTGTTCCCATTGAGATATCTGGTTGAGGATGCCATGTCTCCAGATCAGAAAATTTGATCCTATAATTGTTGGATAAATGTCTCAAACGGTATTACATGTAATAGTCACAGCTGCTCACTCCTGACTGTAGTACAATAATCTCCATTATGTTTTCTTCTTTTTCTGTGCTAGTAGAAACCAGATTCAAGTGGGAAATTTTGTAGGAAAGCATATACTCAGGTAGGGTTAATGTGCTATCGATATTTCACCAGTGAAAATATGCAAAGATTGTATTCTCCCTCTCAAAAGCTGATGTCCCAGAAGACCTCAATAACTATTGTATCTTAAATAAGGAGTAAAATGTCATACCATAAATTCAATTTGTTTTAATACTCCCCCTCCCCTCTATGAGTGTCTTCATTAAGGAGTCAGCCTAGCATGGACTCCAGCAAAGGTGCATTCGCAAATATGTATGCCAAAAAAAGTCATGAGTGCACAGTATGAATGAGAAGTATTAGAGAAAAGTGGAATGCAAATATCCTTCTGGCTTCCTGAAGCCTAACTTGGATATCTTAGGCCTCATTCCAGTCTCACAGACACTTTGGGGTAATGTCATTGGCTTCAATGAAGAGCCTTTATTTATACTGGTGAAAAAGAGATCCAAACCACATCCCTTGCATATAATCTGAACATAGACGCACTTCCTCTTGGGAAATATTGCAAACCTTCTTTACAGAGTTCCACAAAGGAGGTTTCCACTGAAGGATAGAATCCTCTTTAAACCTACCAAAGGTCTGGCAGCACTTTATAGACTAACAAAACATGTAGATGGTATCATGAGCTTTCGTGGGCACAGTCCACTTCTTCAGATGACAGGAGTTATGAGTAGGGGATATGAAAACTCGAAATAAATAGGAGAAGGGAAAGGGGTGGGGTTTCGTATCCCCTACTCATAACTCTGGTCATCTGTGGCTGTGCCCACGAAAGCTCTGGTCATTCGTGGCTGTGCCCACGAAAGCTCATGATACCATCTACATGTTTTGTTAGTCTGTAAAGTGCTACCAGACCATTTGTTGTTTTTTTCTGTAGCAGACTAACTCGGCTACCCCCTGAAGCTTTTAAACCCACCAGTAGCCTAAACTCTGACACCTGGTCTACACTAAAGGGGAAAGTTGGTGTAAGATAATTGGCTCAGTCTTGGTTCCCAGTCCTGTGCTCAGGCCTGTAAACCAACACCCTATGGTCCTCTTTAAGCCCTGGCCTTGGTTCAGACAAATGCAGTGCCAGGTAGGCCCAGGCCCTGATTCAGGGCGGGGCAGAAAAACAGACAGCAGTTCCCCGGCGAGAGAGGGGGAGATTGCCACCGAGGGTGTGGGGTGGCAGTGGGGATGCTGGCCCTCCCTTCTCTACCATGTCCCAGCCCAGGGCCCTAGCAGTGGCAGCCCTGGCTGCCACTGGGATCAGCAGGGATCCGGCCTGCAACACGCTGACACACTACAGTACAATGAGATCAGCCTGACTGGTGTTGGCTTCCCCAGGGCCACTTCCAAACTCCCCCCTCTGTCTACCTGTCTCCACAGTGGCTGCAGATTCTCAGGCAGGGTAAAAAAGATCTCCTCTTCAGTGTGAGGGCTTGGCAGTCCAGGCCAGTCCTCGGCCTCCATAAGGTCCTCAGTGGCCTTCCAGCTTGGGAGTTCAGGGCAGGCTTCTGCTTCCTCCTTTCAGCAGTAAAGACAAGTCTTGAGTAAGTGCTGAAGAGAAAAATATTTTTAATGTCAGTCATTAGGGAAATAAACCATAGCCACTTAGATCAACGCAAGGAATGAAACCGGAATTTCAGAGCACTGAATATGAATATGATTGCAAAGATGTAAATTAGTTAACAAAGAAAATAACCTTCTGACTCTTCTTTTCAATCATTTCATAAGTGTTTTCCAGCAATTTTCCCAAGAACCACTAACAAAATAAACTAGATATGGAACTGAATTAATACATTTTTTCTATCGCCTAAATTATATTGCATTAAATTGGTGACAATGACAATGAAAATGTCATTGGAAATTAAACCTTTTGCGGTAATTGTATCTCTTCCCCTTGCTTCTAAAAAATGTGTGATTAGTGTGCGGTTTTGCTTAATTTTTGCCCGGTTTCTGCTTCCCTTACTCACACTGAGTAGTACTTTCCCACACAAATAGCTTCCTGGACATCAGTGGGGACTGTAGATGGGATTTTCAAATGAGCCTAAGTTACTTGAGAGTACATGCTCCATTGAAAGTCAATAGGACTTGTGCTTCCAAATCACCAAACCATTTTTTAATATCCCACTCAGCATATGGAATAAGTGACAGTTCAATATGAACAAGCCTGTTTAAAAACCTCTGAATATGGAGATTCCACCACCTCCCTAGGTAACCTATTCCAGTGCTTCATCCTAGTGAAATAGTTTTTCCTAATATCCAACCTAGACCTTCTCCACTGCTTCTCAATTCTGTCATCTGTTGCTACTGAGAACAGCCTCTCTCCATCCTCGTTGCAATCCCTCTTCAGGCAGTTGAAATCTGGTCTCAAATCTCCCCTCATTCTTCTCTTCTGCAGACTAAATAAACCCAGTTTCCTTATAAGTCATGTGCCCCAGCTCCCAAGTCATTTTTGTTGCCCTCTGCTGGACTCTCTCCAATTTATTCACATCCTTACTGTAAAGAGGGGCCCAGAATTGGATGCAATACTCCAGATGTGACCATACCAGTAGGCCCAGCCAAATAGTGTGTGGGGCCAAAGGCAGCATGGCTGAGCTGGGTGGGCGGGGCTGGGACCTGAGCAACGCAGGGCCCTGAGTGAGTGGCTGGGAGGGCAGGGCTAGGAGCTGGGTGGGGACGGGAGCTGGTCAGCGCGGAGCCCTGAGTGAGTGGCCGGGTGGGCGGGGCTGGGAGCTGGGAAGGCTCAAGCGTGGGGCCCAAGGTAACCACAGTGCTCACCTTGCCCAAAGGCTGGGCCTGCTCATCAGTGCTGAATAAAGGGGAATAATCACTTTTCTAGATCTTCTGGCAATGCTTCTACTAATGCACACAAATATGCCACTAGCCTTTTTGGCAACAATGGCACATTGTTGACTCATAGCCAGCTTCTTGTGCACTGTAAGCCACAGTTCCCATTGTGCAGAACTTCCACTTAACCAATTGGTCCCAAGCCTATGGCGGAGTATGGGATTCTGCCATCCTAAGTGCAGAACTCTGCACTTTCCCTTGCTGAATGTCATCAGATTTCTTTAGGCTCAATCCTCCAATTTGTCTAGGTCACTCTGACCCTATCCCTACCCTCTAGCGAATCTCCTTCTCCCCCAGCTTAGTGTCATCTGCGAACTTGCTAAGGGTGCAATGCCACCAATTATCCAAATCATTAATGAAGATATTAAACAAAACTATGCCCAGGACTGACCCCCTGGGGCACTCCACTTCATACTGGCTTCTAACAAGACATCTAGCTGTTAATCACTACCCACTTAGCCCTGCAATACAGCCATTATCCATCTTATAGTCCATTCATCCAAGCTATACTTCTTTAACTTGCTGGCAAAATTACTGTAGGTTACCATATCAAAAACTTCACTAAAGTCAAATTAAATCATGTCCACCGCTTTCCCCACATCCACAGAGTCAGTTATTTCATCACAGATGGCAATTAGGTTGGTCAAGCATGATTTGCCCTTGGTAAATTGAGGTTGATTTTTCCTGATCACCTTCTTCTCTCCAAGTGTTTCAAAATGGATTTCTTTAGGATCTGCTCCATGATTTTCCAGGGAATGAGGTAAGGCTGACTGGCCTATAGTTTTATGGATTTGTCTTCTTCCCCTTTTAAAAGATGGGCATTGTATATGCCTGATTCTAAAGGTCCATGACCTCCTCTGATCACCATGAGTTTTCAAAGATAATGGCAAATGGGCCTGCAATTACATCAGCTAGCTCTCTCACCGCCCTCAGATGCATTAGATCCTGCCCCATGGACTTGAGTACGCGCAAAATTTCTAAATAGCCCTTAATCTTTTCTTTCACAATTGCCACCTACTTCTACTTCCCCTACTAATTTTTCCCTCTTTGTGAGCAGCAGGTTAAGAGGGGCATGACCTCTAGTTGGTTTCTCTAGCACTTGCACCAAAACGTTATTCTCACAGCACTCCAAAAACTTCTGGATTGTCTGTGGACTGCTGCATTGTTTTCCCAGCAGAGGGTCAGGGTGATTGAAGATCCCATGAGAGCCCAGAATTGTGATCTGGAAGCTTAGTTTTCCAAAGAAAGCATCTTTTATCTCATACTCCTGATCTGGTGGTCTAGAGCAGATGCCCACCAGGATATCCTCCTTGTTGTTTTCACCTCTAATCATAACCTAAATACCCTCAACAGGCTTTTCTCCAGTTTCATACTGGAACTATGACCCACCAAACTGCTCTCTTACATATAGTGCAACTCCTTCACCTTTTCACCCCTGCTTATCCTTCCTGCAGTTTATACCCATCCATGACAGTGCCCAACAAAATCTCTTATTCCAATCACATCAAAGTTTCTTAACTGTGCCAGAACTTCCAGTTTTTCCAGTTTGTTTCCCAGGTTTCCTGTGTTCCTGTACAGGGAAGTAAGAAATCTAGCCAATTTCCCCTACTTTCTCAGTATGAATCAGGAGGCTGTCCTTGTTGCACCATCCTCCTTGTATTTCTTCCACATGTCCCACTTCCCCACTTACCTGAGGGCTTAGGTCACCATCCCCCAGCAAACCTAGTTTAAAGCTCTGTTGTCTGAGGGTATGTCTACACTAGCTCTTTAATTCGAGCTAGGTAGGCAAATCAGGCAACCGGAGTTGCAAATGAAGCCCGGGATTTAAATATCCCGGGCTTTATTTTCATGTTCCCGTCCGGCCGCCATTTTTAAATCCCCCTTAGTTCGAACGAACTGCCCGCGGCTACACGCGGCAGTTTAAAGCTAATCCGAACTAAGTCCTTAGTTCGGATTAACTGTTACACCTCATTCCATGAGGAACTACATGTTTACTTCCACAATTCAATGATCCCAACCTAGGCCTTTTCCTACAACATAAGTTTGGACAAGAACAAGACTTATGCCTCAGACTCCTTTATCCTTCTTCCCAGAGCCACATAATCTGCAGTGACCTGCTGTCATTCTTGGCAGTATCACTAGTGCCCACACAGAGAAGTAGGAAGGGGGTAGTGGTCCGATGGCTTGATCAGTCTAGGCCTCTAGGCAGACACATGATCACACTTTTCAAGCTTCCCAGATTGGACAGCAGACAGATGGCTCCATCCCCCTTAGTGGGAGTCCCCTACCACCATCAAGCTCCATCACTTGGTAGTGGTGATTATTGAACCCCCACCCCTAGGACAATGCATTCCATGCTTTCTGGTCAACGGGGTTTCCTTTTGATCCCTCTCCTCAGATAATTCTTCCAAACCATTCTGCACCATAGTTCTTGTACAGAGAGACTGAAAATGGTGGCTTACCTCTATTTGCATTGGGGGTTCATGAGTTCTCTTTCTTCTTCTGGAGGTCACATGCTGCCAATTTTCTTCTGTTTTCTGTGCAGATTCTTCAGCATGCTGTGCTTGTGGTATTCAAATGTTGACTTCTATCCAGGAAGTCTTCATTTTCTCTGATGCAATACTCGGTAGATACCTGGGCCTCTAGTCCTTTAACCTTTTCTTCCAATATGGAGGCCAGTTTGCACTTTGTACAGGCAAAGTTGCTTCTAACCTCTGGGAGAAAGACAAATATGACACATCCTGTGCAAGTCACAACAGCTGATTGATCACTAACCATATTGTCTTCCTTGTAAGATCCTCTTCAGATGTTGTATTTATTGCTCACAGAAGCCTGAAAGGCAAAAAAAGTTCTGTGAGAACTTCCCCCAGGCAAACTCTCTCTCGCCTCTGTTCTCTGATAATATGTCTGTTCTGAGATGGGGCAACGCAAACTGCACACAGTATTTAAGAGGTGAATCTGGCAGGGATTTACATTGTAGCATTATGATATTTTCTGTTTTATTATATATCCCTTTCCTAATAGTTCCTAAAATTCTGTTAGCTTTTTTGATATCCACTGGTCACTGAGCAGGTGTTTTCAGAGAACTATTCATGACTCCAAGATCTCTTTCTTGAGAGGGCAATTCAGACATTTTGTATGCATAATGGAATTATATTTTTCAACATGCATTACTTTGTACTTATCAACATTGAATTTCATCTGCAATTTTATGGTCACCTACTTTACTGATATCCCTTTGTAACTCTTCAGTCAGCTTTGGACTTAATAATGTCGGGTAATTATCTGCAAACTTTGCCACTTCACTGTTTGCCTTCTTGTGTAAATAATTTATGATCATTTATGAAGATGCTAAACCAAGAAACAGACATTAGTTATAAGGAATAGGCAGACCCAGCTGATGTTTTTATCCCATTTGTTTCTCATTCTCCCTTATGCTTGTCAGTATTTCTAAGTATCACATATGGTTCTAAAACATTGAAAAGACAATATAAGTTATGTTCAAACAAAATGGCACTGCATAGCTGTATGGCAGTTGTGCAAAGCATGTACACCTAATAAATTAAACACCTTCATGGACTCATAAAGACAGCATCCCAGAGCTGGTATGTGGCTTAATAGGACATTTCACAGGGTTCTCCACAAACCACTCTCCCTTATAATAATGCTTTTTATTCACAGACTCACTCTGCTCAGAAAGTCTCAGAGAGTAGCTGTGTTAGTCTGTAACTAAAAAACACTTAAAAAAACACCAATGGTCCTGTAGCACTTTAGAGACTAACCAAAAAATATAGAGATGACTGAAGAAGTGGATTGTGCCCACGAAAGCTCATGATACCATCTCTATATATTTTGGTTAGTCTCTAAGGTGCTTTAGGACCATTGATGTTTTTAAGGTTTTTTTTTTTTTTTTTTTTTTGCTCAGAAAGGCTTTATAAAAGCCTCAGACAGCAGAGAAATGAGTTTATCTAAAGCAAGCGTCTATTTACCACAAACATATGTGCCAGTGGTGAATTATATCATGAACCGCACTTTGGGAAAGTTCCAATCTGTCAATACCATTCAGTTTAGATCCAAATCAAACTGTAGTGTAGTAGAGTACATGAAGTTTTGGGAAAGCACACACACACACACACACACACACACAAAACTGTTTCAGCTACCATAGTTGTCTTATCCTATATTTCTGTCTTGGATCCACCCAGTTATTCTGCTACAAAGTCAGATCCTCAACTGGTGTAAATCATAACATCTCCATTAACTTCGACTGAGATATACTTATTCACTTCAGCTGAGCAACTGGGATCAAATCCTGGCTGTACTGACATCAATGGCAAAACTCCCATTGACCTTAATGGAGCCAGCACATTGCCCTGGTTCATTATTTCTGTAGTAACAGTGGTGTCCATATTCCATGTTGGTAATGGTAAGAGCTTTCAGTCTGTGCTTTCATTCCCATAATGCTAATATTGTGTAGCAGGTGCCTACTTCCCTTTCTTTTAAACCAAAAAGGTTCCAGCAATTGTATATAATGCATCAGTATTTTGTGCATTCTGTCACATCAACGTCCTGTCATGTACCCTGATCAGTAATGAAAATATGTACTTTCTTCATTTTTTTTAATGGAAGGCTTTTATCCATTGTAATTTGAAGGAAATCAGTGAAGGGAGACCAATATATTGGTCAACATTTGCAAAGCCAACAATTGCTTTTAAACCATGAATAATATTTTAGGAAGTACATGAGTGGGTGATTTTAATCTTTTTTTTAATGTGCTATATTTTAATAGCCATCACATATTGAAAAATGAACTTTCAAAACAATATTTTAAATGAAAGATTAGGTACATTAATCTGTTAGCACTGATAATTTGATTTTTAAGCTTTAATGTGATTATTTAAATATATCCATAGTACTGTAATAAAGCATAGCCCTGGGAATTCCAAACAAATGAGATTTCTGACTAAAGGGCTCTCTGCAATCGTTTATATATATGTAGCATTTAATGTAAATATGCAGCAGTAAAAATTATAAGAAATTTTGGCATTAAAGCTTTTCTTAAGTAGTTGAAAACTTCCTAACGTGAAATGGTCATTTATCTGCCATGTTTGAAAGCTCATTACATCCATAATATAAACCACAAAGTAAAAAATAAAGGCATTAAACATTTATAATACAATTTGGAATCTTTTTTCCATTAATCTTGGTGCATGTGTGTGTGGTAATTTACTCTGCTGAGATATATTTCATTTTTATCACATTGGTTCGTGTATTCAAATCATTCTCCTTCTCTTGCTTTTCTCATTTAATTTGATAAGTTTCTACCACAATTTCACCCTCCATATTTACTTTTAGATTTCTAATTTGAAGATTCGTTAGCTCATAACATCAATCAGGTAGGCTTCCCTTAGCAGGGAGTTGCTGAAATGTGTGGCTGTCAAGGAAGCTTCTAACCAGCTGTCGTCTTCACAGTCAGCTGTTCTCCTGTTGTCCTGCTGGTATAAAAAACAAGAACATGTGGAGGCTGAGAAATGTTCTCTTTAATGTTTCACCAAATGGGCAGAAAGTTTCATACTTATTCAGTCCTTGTTCTCTGGGCCTCACTGAGGTTGCCACCAAAGGTGTCAGTTATGATCATGTTCTTGCCATATGGACATTTACCTACTGGAAAAGCAAAACAGATCATCTGCCCATCATACAAATTGTCAGATGGTAAGCAGCAAACTGAATTCAGATATGTAACTTAGATGGGAAAGACTTTGCAGACCATTGTCAATCCCCAGGATGTCTATTCCATAGACTTTCATTGATAACTGAGGCAAGTCTCAGAATAACTCAGTATGTAACTGACAAGAAATAGATTATTAAGAACTAAATAAAGAAAATGCTCTCAACCCTGAAACAAAACTACTTGTTTTGTTTCATCCTTATCTTTTCTTTTTCTTTCCCATTCATCCTGCACTTGTGGTGATACAGCACTTGACACTTTTATCACATGTACCATATGCTCTTGACAACACAACTGTAATGACTAAGTAACACCCTGGCTGTAATATTGCTTGAATCTTAGAATCACAAATCATTAAACGTTATTTTTTTGGTGATCAATTGGTCTGCTAAGTAAGTTCAAATATTCAAAATTAGTACATGGCCTCATTCAGTTAAAGGCTGTTTTTTCTTTCAATTTCCAGTGTTCTTTGCAATTCTTTCTGAAGTTCAGTACCAATGCTGCCCTGGTCTTTCATATCACCAATGTACACTTGCACTCTTGAGAGACCTTCTTGCCTCTGAAACCCTGTTCCATAACATACAATACTTCTGGTGCAGAGTATTCTCCAAAGGTGAATCTCAAGAATTAGTGTGGGACAAAAAAAGTTCAAATCTTATTCTGGGCAGTCTTTCCAAATCTGGCCAATGCATCTAATTTGGTGAAGAATTTGTCTTCTGCCATCTCAACAGACATTTAATTTCTTAAAAGTCCCTTTTAATGATCTTTGTTCAGTTCCATGGAGACAATGTAATGCCTGAACTATCCTCTTTTACCTCTACAATGACTATGGCTTCAATCCAGTTTGTTGGCTTTTTTTGCATACCATTGACTGACTTATTCTGTAGCTTCAGGGGGGTAGCCGAGTTAGTCTGTTACAGAAAAAAAAAAAAAAACCAGATGGTCTGGTAGCACTTTATAGACTAACAAAACATGTAGCTGGTATCATGAGCTTTCGAGGGCACAGCCCACTTCTTCAGATGACCAGTCATCTGAAGAAGTGGGCTGTGCCCACGAAAGCTCATGATACCATTTACATGTTTTGTTAGTCTATAAAGTACTACCAGACCATTTGTTGTTGTTTTTTCTATTCTGTAGCTGTTTGTCCACTCACACTTTCAAGGCCTTATGCAACATGTCAGGAGACATATATTATTATAGTCACTATGTCCTCCTATAACTAAACCTTATGTCACCAGACAATGTCCCTGCCCTGTGAACACCTCTTCATATGATGTAACCTGTCCTTTCACATCTAATTCGGATTTGTTATTCTAACCCTCTGTGGCTTATGCCCTCTTAACTAGGCCAAACATGTTACATATGTACCCGCCCAAGCCTGCTTGCTTTTCAGCTCTATCTTTGTACATCATTGACAATTGGTATTTGCTCAGGACTTTTTTTTGTTCCTCACCATAGGATTTAAACATTACATTTTATACTATACTTTCACTGAATTGCTTCCTTTCAGCTTGTATGCTCATGCATACATCCATGTATGCTCATGTGTCTATTTCATAATAGGACATTTGTGCATGTTTTTATGAGTTTGCAGCTTCTTTCTCACTTAGGTACAGCTCATAGCCTTCCCCTCAGGAAATATCACATTCTACCTTTAACCTATGCATTTTCATGCTTTGTCTGCACTTTTTTTTTTCAAAGCTGGACTGACTAGAGTTTCTACCTATGTGCCTAAATGCTGAATATATTCTGTATTCATGATCACCTATGTAATTTCTTGTTTGGTTTCCCTTTGCCTTTTATTTTCAGTACATTTTCCCTAATTTTTTACATGATGGTGTTTTTAATCATATGTTTTGTGCCTCTGCAAAGCCTTTATTTACATTTCTGTTGGGTCAGCTGCTTGGCATATGAATACTGCCTCTGCTAGTGTCAGTTCCATGTCCCTGAGTTGCCTTTCACATATTTTTTCATTGGTCATCCCCAAATCTATTTGGCCTTGAATGTTTCATATTTACAACAAGACCATTTTTTTTAATTTTTATGTTTTCCCAAACTCTTCTGTTGTTTCCCCTTCTTTCTGGGTCTTTATGTGGATATTATCTTTTCTAGATAACTTTTTTTCTAGGAACACAATAATCCTTAAATATTTCAACATACTTCAGAGCTTTCTTCTGCTTCCCCCATCATCCTCAACATGTGTTTCTGTCCTAGCTGCCATCTAAAACAGAGCCATTTTTAGCTTATCTTTCATTTTACAAGCCCCTATGTTTTCCTACATTGTTCAAATTGTCGCAATCTAAAGTTTGAAAGCCCCTGCTCAAGTGGCTTGTGCTGGGGCTATAAAATATTGTTTATTTTTCTTGTGTAAAGGAGCCCTCCTTTAATTCAAGTGATAGGGCATTGTGCTTTTAGTGCTAAAAGTACTGAGTGTGAGCCACCATCAGTGGTAGTGGTATTTGTATGTATACGCACAAATTAATGCAAACTTTTAAGAAAAAGTTTGCAGAAATATTTTTGAAGCATTTTTTTCAGATCTAATAATTTTATTCCAGCCTTTATAATATTTTCCCCCCTTTTTTTATCAAAAAAAATATAAAGAGGTAAAATCACTACAATTTTTTGAGTAAGTGGAGAGTTTGTCACAATGATATGAATGGGATAGCAGGGTGATTAGGACTGCAGAAACTTATCAGACCAAATCCTAATGGTTACTCATTTGGTTTCTATTGGCCTTACTCAGACAAACTCCCTTCAAGCCAGGACAATAGAAACTGGTCAAGGACCTCAGAGTATGACCAATAAAGAATAAAATTTCAATGCTTTATAATTTTAGAGCAATACCCCACATTCCTCACCAAATTCCATCCTGTATATGGTGATGATAAATCTCTTTTTTTCATCTAGGCCACAAGTCACCACCATAATGCACAGGAAGAGCTCTCACTGACTTCTGTTTTTCATTAGAGCACTACAATATTAGAGCACAGCATGTGGTTTTGCCTGACAATTCTGGTCATGTGGCAACACTTTAATAATCAAACATATCTCAACAAGAATACTCATTAACTACTTATCTGCTGATACCAAGTACATTTCAGTTGATGTGCCATCATTCCATAAAATGCTATCAGTACATGGGACTTCAAAAAGCACTGTTCAAGCAGGAGCCGTGTAGCAAAATGAGCTGGGTTAGGTGTCCTTCATGGCCATTATTGCTTAGGAGCATATTCTGGCTGTAATGCTATTTTTGCAAGGTCAGGGCATTCATTCCCAATTACAATGAGTTTCAGTAACCAAGCCCAGAAGTAACAAATGTGGAGATCATTATGCTCAAGTGACCCGCAGGATTTCTGGCTTTTTGCTACTGACAGGATGAAAAGAATCAGTTTTCATAAAGCTGTCTGAATGCCCACAAAGAGTGAGATATCCAAAATGACTAGGAACTAACCTGACTATTTAAGAGCCGAGTTACTTGCTAGTGAGATATTCTCAAGTGGCGGATAGTTCTTCATAATGTTTTCCTCTTCCCATTAGCATCACCTCTGTTTTGCTCTTGGTTACTTGAAGCCAGTTGCCTTCCTCCACTTGCTGATTTCTGTTAAGCCCTTAGTCCATTGGATACTGCTGCTCTCCTTCTTGGGAATGAGTGAAACATAATTTGTGTAATCTGCATAATATTGATATTTGAATCCATGTTGTCTTTGGATTTCTTTCCATGGATATTGGATAAGATGGGTGACAGTAAAAGACATGTAGGCTCCACTTTAACTATGAGACTGACATACATATACTGTGGCTTTGTTTTTCTGCAGTATTTCATATGTCACTTGTTGTGTGGATGGGTCAAATACTGAGAAAAAGAGAAGAATGTTTCTAGTTCTGGACTCAGCATACAGTTATCTGCCGCAGACATCTCTGAATCAGGTGAACTTTTCTATAAAATAGACTCACAGCTCATATGATGTTGACTTGTGGGCTAGTGGCAATCAGCACTGATGATATCATTTACTGTCATGAAACATTCTGACAGTGACCTACTGTTTAATGTAGAAAAGAACGCGTGAACAAAGAGAAAAAAAAAAAACCAATGGTCCAGAAAACATTTTAAAGAAGGTAAAATAACGACAAACAAATAAAAAGTCTTACTCAACACTTTTAAAGAGCACACATTTGGCCCAGTTGAAATGGGGAAAAGCTGACGGATGGATTAGTCAGCATTAGAAAAAGCTACAAGAAGGTAGATCTCAGAGAAGCTAGGAACCCCTATTCCGGAGTAACTTTCATTAGTATTAAACATTTATATTGCATCAGCACCTAAAGATCTTAGGACCCATTGTGCTATGTAGCATAAAATATACAGGAAATGATCATTCCTGATTTAACAAAGACAAGCCATGACAGGTGGATGGGACAAGGAAGTGGGCAGGAGGGTGGATGTTTTTCCACAATCGAACTGCATGTTCCATCTTAGGCAAGCAGCAGCAATCACATCTCACCGCCTACCTAGACATTATCAAATGGCAGTATTTATGTATGCATTATGGCAGAGACGAGTCTCAACTCGATTTGAAGGAGGATACGGTGGAAAGCTGGCAGGCCCTCATACACAAGTAGCTGAATATTTGCACGTCTTCAAGGTCCCAGACCTGAAGTAGGTAGACAATGGCAAGGAACTGAGTCTTCTTATTGTAATTTGTATAATTTGTATTGTATAAGTTTTCTTGACTGGTCTCCTTACCATATGATCACCCAAGTATTACTTGCTTGCATTACTTTGAGAAGGTTATCAGTTTACTGTGTACTCACAGATTTCAGAATATTTTTAGTAATGTGAAAAACAGGAAGTTCTATCATAAACACAAACTTAGGGTATGTCTCCACTACAGCGTTATTTCAAAATATCTTATTTCGAAATAATGCGTCTACACACAAAATGCATTTCGAAATAGCTTTTTGCTATTTTGAAATAGCGCGTCCACACTGAGTGGACACTGAATCGCATTTAAGGCCGGCCGGAACCAGGTCCGGCAGGGCATCAGGTCAGGAGTTACTTTGTGTGGCTGCTGCCTGAGGCTATCTGAGGCCTGTGCTTAAAGGGACCTCCCTTGGACAGTCAGTTCTCAGCTTTCCCTGCTTGCTTGCCTACCTCGATGAGGGACAGCAAAGCATTTTGTCTCTGCATGTGTAAATTTATGACCTTCTCTAAGGGTTGCCCTCACTTGGGACACCACAGCACCCTGCAACATGGAGCCAGATCTGCCCCTGAGCACTCTGGTGCTTCTCTTGGACGTGTTGCTGCGAGCTGGCTGCACTTTCTGCAGGCTGCCATCTGGGAGCTCTATTCGGGGGGCTGTCAGTATCCAGGAGGCCCTGTGGGAGAGCTTCCACCCTGAGGAGCACTAAGAGCCTTCCTGGCCTGCCCCATTGGGGGCTTGTGCCTCATTCCTCCCTCACGTCCTTCCTCTTACCCCTCCCTAACCCCCCTTCCTGATGTAAAATAAAATACACTTATTTTCATGAACACAAACTCTGTTTATTTAACAAAACTGGGGGGGGGGGGAAGAATGAAACTTTGGTGAGACTGGGGAAAGGAGGTGGGAGAAGGGAAGAGAAAGGGTGGGAGAGCAGAGGGAGAAACCTGGGAGGAGGGAGCTGGAAGGGGGAAGCAAGGGGAAGAAGGGGGAGGGGAAGCTCAGGGCTCAGGGTTGGGGGTCTCACTGGACCAACTTGATTGTCATGTGAACCTGCTCCTGGGTTTGCACGTGGCCTTTGGTGACCAGGCTGGCAGCTATCCTGCTATAGATGGCCACGATCCCCATCTAGTGTGGAGATCATGGACGTTGGGGGCATCCCCCGCAAACCTGAATAAGGTCCATGATCTCCACCCTGGACCAGGAAGGTGCCCGCCTTCTCCAGGCCCTGGCAGGCTCCTGGGAGCTGGCAGACTGCTCCTGGGGAGTGGTGGAAGGCTGGCTGCCAGTGGCTTGCTGGCTTATGTTTTGGGGCCACTGGAGCAGGGGCAGGGCCCTTTAAGGGCTCCAGGGAGGGGGGAGGGAGAGGAGTGTTCTTGGTTGAGGCTGGAGTGGCCACCAGGGCACCCTGGGAAGGCTGGAGGCCCCCATTTCGATATAAGTGTCTACACAGCACTTATTTCGAAATAGCAATTTCGAATTTGGCATTATTCCTCATGGAATGAGGTTTACCAAATTCGAAATAAGCGCTCCGCTATTTCAAATTAATTTATTCAAAATAATGGCTGTTATTTAGAAATAACTTTGCTGTGTAGACATACCCTTAGAGAAGGCCATAAATTTACACATGCTGCTGTGTGAACAGTGTGTGTACAAGAGCAAAAAAATGACCACTGGGTAAAGAGAGTCAAGAGATTGATAATAGGATCATGGGCATTGGTGAAGGTAGAGCTGGAGGGGAACAAGCCCCTAGTCCCACCTTCCGCCCCACCCCTTCTGCTGAGGCCCCCACTCCTTCTCCGCACCCCACCGTGAGGTGGGGCAATGTGCTGTACACACGCCTCCCAACTGTGGGGAGGGGAGCGGGCGGGTGCATGCTCTCCCCAGCCTCAGGGCACCAGGGAGGGAGAAGGGAGCATGCCATTGCCCCAGCCTTCCTAGACTCGGAGCACCAGGGGAGGGAGGAGGGCGTGATGTGCAGCCCAGGCTCTCCAGCCTTGGAGCACTGGGGAAGGGAAGAAGGTAAGTCACATGGCCAAGCCCCGGAGCACCGGTGGAGGAAGGAGGGTGCATGGCACAGCCCCAACCACGGAGCACCAGGAGGACAGGTGTAGGGGGCAGCAACACTCTGCCCCCCAGTATACCTACAGCAGGCATTCTGGGGGTGGAGTGTTGGCAGGGCCATGCCTGCGGGTTAGGGAAGGCAGAACCTTCCCCAGTCTAGGCTGCCAGACACCCATGAATAGGATACAAAGTTTCTAATTACTGGTTCAAATGCAGATCAGCTCTGTTTTTTACCAAACAATGACTATAGTATAGTCGATATAAAATGAGCTGCTCGTCATCTCATTGAACTTTCTAGTGGACAAATGTCCCATCACACAGTCCCCCTCAGAAACTGGACCTAATTTGGCTCCTGTTTCAGCAGAGAATAAGGATTGAATTGACATTAAGATTGTTCAACTTCCCTCAGCCCCAAACGGTAGTGTTGAGAACTGAGAAATATCTGTAATATGCTGTCTGAATATGGTGTATGCATTGGTATGTTTGCTTACGATGGGTAACTTGCTACGGAGTTAGCACAAAAGTGGCTATTACAGGAAGCAACCAGGAGAGGTAAAGCAGTGACCTAGTTAAGGAGCATCCCAGCAAACTCTCAGACACAACAGACAAGTTTACAGCAGTGAAGAGGCGACTCTCAGCCCAACCCTGGTGACCTAGCTGTTTGCCAAGGCTGAGAACCCAGAGATCAAAAAACAATGAGCTGTTAAAAGATCCACCCTGCAAAAAAGGGAGGGGGAAAGTTGTCAGCTGCTGCAGGCTGGCACATGCTGATGAAGAGAGGGAGGCTTTAACTTATTCCTTACAAGAAAGGGGAGCACCAAACCTAGGAGCTTGCACGGAATGCCAGGAGTAGGTAGGCGCATCTGCATATAGTCTCTTAGTTGCCTGAAATCCGTTGCTTCAAATGTCACGCACCTTTTAACAAATAAATCTCATTTTGTTTTGAAGAAGCTGCTGCTATGTTACTATGTCTACATTGTTCCTGTCCATGGATTCCCAAAGGGAAAGACATGCAACTGCCAAGCCCAGTGGGCTTGGTAAGTACCAAAGTTGGCACCAGTAGGATGTATCCTAGACACCTTTGGAGCATGGAAAAGGGCTTCAGAAGGGACAGCCTAACCAGGGACCATGGTCCCTTCAGAAGAGGGCTAAAGGTGAGGCTAACAAATGCATTCACTGGAGATGCTGATTACATTAGCCCAAACACAAACCAAACCAGAAATACCCTTATAACAAGAATGGCCTATCACAGCAGTCATCCTGCCAGTCTTGAAGATAACACAAACAATTCTTAAAGAGTCTCTTTTCTTTTCCATTCAGTGTGTTTTCACTGATCACTGTATAATGCATTGACATTACTTCACACATGATCACCCTTTATTTTGCTAGTTAGTGTGCAGATCATTGTAACATCTGAGTGCCACCTATGTCAAATGGCCTTGCCCCGATGGATTTTATGGACTCACTGATGATAAAGGAAACCCTCTTTGAGTTGTGGTTTCTATGCCCATTTCCTTTAAATGTAACTTAGTAAAAAAAGTGAACAAATGAAGAATGGCCTGATTGTGATCAAATGTGAAATTCCCCACTAAAACAGCACTAAGACACCACCTTCTGTTGCGAAAATGCATCTCTCTAACCTTCAATAAAATCAATGAAAGTATTTCCATTGACCTGAGAGGTGCCTGGTTGTCTCCAAGAGAGGAAGATGCTCATGGTATTGTGCCTCAGTACCTCCTATTGGTCAAGCAACCTGTTATTGGTAATTACGTTCAGCTGCAGAAGTTCCGCTATGGAGATGGCAGGTATGCAAAACATACCCAGAGGTGCATGGTGCTTTATCACTGGTAAAAATGCCTGACAAACAGAATCATACCAATTAACCATAACTGCATGTGAAAGAACCACAGGAGTTAGAAAATGCCCATAGTTTTTTACCAAGTTATAAGTAGCTCATAATGTAAGAACCATTCCATACATGGCAAAACACTAAAGTAATGACTTGAGAAACCAATACAAATGAAATTTAAAAATATCTATGGGCCTGATGTTCAACTCACTTATATTAGTGTAAGTCACTAGGAATTCCACTGTAGTAAACACAAATATTCCAAGTAAAACTGGTGTACCTGGGAGAAGAAGAACCAGGGCGTAGGTATCCATAAACAATGACAAGCTGTAAAATTCAAAATGACTGAACTGCAATGGAGCAGAGAAATAGTATTCTTATGATCTTTTCCCCAGTATGAGATACATTATGTAGAAGGGGGAGTTTAAAACTGAACATGAAGTTTTTAAGGTAACTTTTAGTGTACCATCTCCCAGGTGGCTGAGTACTGTCAGGATGTGCATAGAATGAATATCAAAATAAATGATTGGTGTTAGTCTTCTGCATCTATTCAAAATGAAAATTTCGAGGAAATTTGCCAGGTATAAAAAAATTAAACCTTGCTGTTTAAAGCCCCTGGACAGAACAAGCTCAACATGAATAGATGTTGTTTACGTAAGTACAGAAGTAGGTTCAACTTGCTATTATGTCTACTGCGGTAAACATCTTTATATAAATTATGGAATCTCCCATTAAAACAGCAAAGAAATGAAAACAAAAGCCAAAAAAGAAGGGTTAAAACCCTAAGGCTGGTATTCATTTTTCAAAACACAGTAATAATACTATGCAATCATATCCCTTTGTTTATCCAAGGAACACTAAACACTTTCAGAATATTAATTCATTAAGCCTCCCAATAACTTAGCAGGCCTAGTGGTAAACAAATACTATTCCCTCATTTTACAAATAGGCAAACTGAGGCACATAGCACTTAAGTTGCTTTGCCAAGACCCGAAAAAGAGAATGTGGCAGAACTGTGACTAGAACCCTGAAATCTCCCCCCCCCCAATCTCTTGCTTTAGCCAGTAGAAAAAGTTTCCCACATATAATTATAATGAGTAACTAGCTGCCGGGAGATTGTGCATGCTTGGGCATTCAATATAGGTCAGAAGGATGAGATCCAAAGACTATGCAAGGCGCTGATACAGATCAATAATATTAAAAAATGATGATACAATGAAGGGACTAGTTTGCTTAAATAAACTGTGACTGACACACCCATTCAGCTCTACTCATGTCAGGGATAGGCACATTAAGTCCAGCTGTAATATAGAGCAACATGGACCTAGACTGCATTAAATATTATATTTGGGTTATCTTGTCAGTTAAATATATAGATTTAGATTACTGGCATTCTGATGATATCACCCCTGCGAGTTCATTGCCACAGGAATCTCTGCCTTCACTTTAGCAAGTAATAAGAACCAATGATATCATCTTTGTGCACTACAGTTTGTGGTAATCGTATTGAGCCTGGCTTGTTCCTGCAGCAGTCTGACTGCCTTGCTTTTTAAATGTGGCAAATGTTAACCAAGCTACCAGTACTGGGAGTCATATCAGTTTGGTATTCATTTGTCAAGCAATAGGGCTTGAAAACTGACACGTTCACTTGAATGCAAATATGGAAACACCTCATAAAAGCCAGTGTTGGTTTTGGATTTAGCCTGCATATTTTACCAGTGAGGAACTTTCAGAAATGCACTGAATATATAATTCAGATTGAAGTGCAGAGACCGAATAAAAGACAGAACAGTGGCAGAGGGCGACCTAATTGATTGGTACTAACAGAAAGAGGGAAAGAATGCAAGTGGAAGCACATTCTTTCACAACAGACACCTCTTCATGCCATGAAAGTATGGTTGAATCTTCTCTGGGGGTACTGCCTGCCATGAAATCGGCAAAGCCTGTGGAAGGTACTTTGGCTCCTTTACCTGACAAACTGCACAGAATTTCTGGCAGAAATTCCTCTAGGAGTTCATCATGATCATTTCCGTGTTAGCATCAGTTCCTACGGCTTCTTCCCTCCTTAAAAGGGGGCATTCAGGGAGCCAATATCAGCATGGATTCTGGGGGAGGGGGCATCATTAGCAATGGAAGAAAACCCCAGGAGGAACATGAAGAATTAGACCCTTGTACAAATTCCCCCTAATTCAATTACTAATAGAAGGGCCATGCCCATTTACACCTCTATGAACCCAGATATGTTCCTTCCAGGGGGACAATATCTTCCATTTACCACAAACTCTTATTTTCTCCCCTACCATGTGATTTGATAAGGGAGGAGATGTTGAGCATATATAACCACCAGATTCGTTTCTAAACTTACTTTTTAAATAATCATGTGCTTTATTAAAGCAGCTAACTGTGGATCTTTTCTTCTTAAGAGGATTGTTTTTCTATGCCACTTCAGGTAGAATTTTAACACCACCATGCTGGCTGTTTATCATTTTTCCTCCTTTTTTGTCACTTAAAATATTTTTTTGGTGTTCATGTAACTTGCAAAGCATATATTTTTTCTGAAAACATAATAAAAACATAATCCAACACTTCAACATATATTTGAAAATATGTAGGAGGACCTTCCTACATGCTAGTTTTACTGATGTCAGAATCCAGAGCCATCAATAAAATATAAAACTTGCCTGCTTCCCTCTGGGCTCAATGACACTATTCGTCTAAAATAGCAACACTGACTAAAGGGAACATATTTCCTGTAACTGTAAGGGGAAGCACAGACAGCACTCTTCATGAAAGTTGAATAGGTTCTGCTTAGTTGAATACAGAGACTATTAAAGTTTGGGGACAAAATTGTGAGTAAGTTGTGGTACAATTTTTTTAGGCATTAAGGTGCTGCATTAGGTACACACTGTGCAGTATCTGACGCAAAATTTCACACTCAAAAAAGCTCCTTTCGTGCCTACCCCGAGGAGACCTTCTTTACTAGATAAGTGTCCACTTTACAGGCTGTTTCCATTTTATTTCCATCTCTGTTTATATTCGAAGAAGTTCAAACTGAACTCAGTTCAATTCATTTGAATTTCTGGAGGGTTGCAGTGCTTTGTGAGGATAATTCTAATATCATCCTCACTGACCACCTTGAGATTGTTTTTCCTTCCTTTGATAATTACATGTACATGCATTCTGTGCAGTGGGTTGGCCTGAATTGCAGCAAACGGTAAACATGGAGCATGCCTTTGTAAATTATAATATGCAGCTCTTGTATAGTTTAAAACCAGAACATAGTACACCCCTTTCTTCTAACAACCTAGTTTGTAATTAACTAGATAGTAGATTTAGTCTCTCGGTATGTCTTCTCTGCACTTGGAGCAATTGATTCACACCGCATTAGCCTGAGTGAGAAATAGATTTGCTAAGATTTAGTTGCTGTTAAGAATTTACAAACCCTTCTGTTGGTCTCTAAGTTGCAGTTGAACAGTTCCAAACCCAGGTCTCATTAAGAGATTTTGACATAACACAGACGATGGATTTAAATCATTTAATGGGACTTGAAGCCTGCAGAGCAAAAATGTTTTTAAAATGTCTTCCTTCCTCACTCTTGTTTGTTTTCATCTTTGAGACAGAGATTTTCTTGTACTCTGCAGCTGCTGCAGCCTAAGTATTTAAGAAATTGCTTCACACATTAGCTCAGTTCTTTGGAGCTTTGGGTTAAGGCAATGCTTTTCATCATAACCTCCTCTACCCATCAACTCCCAGGAACACCACGGAGTCTTCCTACTGTATTGCTGTAAAGTTTTATGTTGTTTGAAGTCATTTATCTATTGTCAGCCTAACATAGCATTGCTGCACATTGCTAGGCTACGGTAAATGTTTTTAAAGGCAAAGGACCTCCCCCCTTTTTCCTGTGGGTATCTACAAAATAAGGCCAGATTTTGTCCTCACATAGGTAGGTGCATCTCTCAGTGGAATAAATAGGTGTTCTGCAGATTGGAGAACACAGTTTGGCCCTAAGAATTTCTACAACTACGAAAATACAGATAATAATGATTTTCTATAAATCTATTAGAGCTAAACCAGAATCCTTAAATAAGGGTCATATTAGCATTAGTGTCCCAAGAAATAGAGTTTTTGAGGATTACTATGTTTTCTGGTGTTTAGACTCATTTGGCTTCCAGTCTTTTCCTTCCTCTATGCTACCTAAACCCATGGTGACCTGATCAATAGAGGAATCAGGGGCTGAATGGCCACATCAGGTATCTCCTAGACCCCATTTTGCTGCAAGGGGAATTCTGCAGCATTCCAGGGATGGGGTCATAGAATCTGCAACTACAGCAGACCCAGTGGCCTAGAAGCCTTGTGTCAGATAAACAAAGCCATAGCCTGTAAGTTACAGAGATAAAATACTTCAACTTCACCCCCAATGCTGTTGAGATTTATAATAGTCCTCTACCACACTGCCACACATGCCCTTCTTGTTTCATTGTTTAAAAGTATTTTGCTGACAATTTCAGCTGTATGTTTGGAGAAACTGTGCTATTGGAGATATCAGAGATAGCTGCTACACAGAACAAATGGTGAGACAAAACCAAGCAATTGGAGAAACCACCTGTGGCACTCTGTACCTGAAAGCCTCCCTCTGAAACCCCATATTCACCCCGTCACAATTCTATATTTCATACAAAGCATGCCAGGTAAGATATTATATGAAAGATCATGATCTGCTGTTAACCCAATGAATAATATGCATATTGTTACCATGTATGAAGTTATGAGGATTTTTGCTGTATAGTTGTTAGTAAAATATGTTGTAACTTAGTGAGTCTCTATTACTAGGTGGTTATCCACTACCAGAAGGAAGTTAAGTGACCATTAATCAGCAGGGGAATTGTAAACAAGGGATTTGAAACGTTTTAAGAGGGTGCACAAGCATCTTAGCATGGGGGATTGCATTATGCTCTGACTCAGTCTGGGCTAGTGTTTGATGAGGCTATAAAATAAATGACAGTGACATCCTGCTTTTTGCCTTTCTTCTCCCCTACATACACTAGAAGCAGCAAGAATGCTAATAAGGCAAATACTTAAACTGAGGAGACTGGTCCCAGGGCTTAAAGGGAAGCCCATGTATTAACGACAGTAACTTATCTGCAACATCCAGTGAGATGAGAAAAACTGCTTGATCCAAATATTACCTAGTGCAATAAAGTTCAAGATTTAGAATATGCATTTATCTTTTACTTTCTTTGATAATTATCTCTAACCTTTTGTGCCTACTACTTATAATCACTTAAGCTTTCTGTAGTTCATACACCTTTTTTATATTTTAGCTAAAACTGTGTTTTGTTTGAAGTGCTTGGAAAATATCAGTTCAGTTTACAATGGCTAGTGTGTGTCTCGTTCACAAAGAGGAAGGGGTAATAAACTTATACTCTTCAAGCTTCTAGCTGGAGCATGATGGTATATTCCATGGGTTCAAGACTGGGCTGTTGGGAGATTTGCTGATGCCTTTCTCTGTGTGATTCATGAGTGCTTCTTGCAGTATTCATGCAATGTAGCTGGACGTGTGGCTCCACATACATTTTACTGAGTGATAACTGGACCTTGAGGGGTTTGCTGCTTGTGACTAACAAAACAGCATGAGAGATAGCCCAAGCTGGAGAGTTAATGAGGCACAACAGTACCCCAGTTCCAAGTTCTACCCTTAGGATCCTGTTACATGTCCATATGGCCTTTTGGAAATATGCAATTTGACCTATTACTGTAGGTTAATATTTTACTCAGTGGTGGATAAAGTACCCCAAAAAGTGACTTGAGTAAAAGTACAGCTACTTTGAAAAAAATGTAACTAAGTAAAAGTCCAAGTATCCTTCTGGAAAACTACTTGAGTAAAAGTACAGAAGTATCACATCTTAATTGTACTCAAGTATCCAGAAGTAAAAAGTAGCCATCGTATGGAAATCTATGGCTAACCACCCAAGTTATCATAAAGCACCATTATTTTTCAGACAGACAATGTGCATTTATATATATGCATATATACTTGTGTGTGTGAAACAATAATAGCTGTTGATGAAGAAGATGCTCCTTCTGGAAAACTGTAGATCAGGGTTGGGGAACCCTTTTTGGGTCGGGAGCCACTGACTTACGGAAAAATCAGGTGGGGTCACACAAGTGAGAGGCAACACCCCTCAAAAAACAAACAAAGCCCCCTCACTGTTGTAGGCCAGAAATCTGGCCAATAGGAGCAGAGGGGAAACTCTCTCATGAGCAGTTTCCAGCACCACATTCCCCCAGCCAGGGGAAGGATAAGCAGAAGCACATGGCACTGTGCTGCTTCTCCTCCACATGCTGGATCTGGACCCTGAGTCTCAGGGCTTCCCCCTGTGCTGGTGCTCCAACCTCCTGACATCCTCCCATGAGGCTGGAGAACACAAAATCTACTAGCCTCGGCCCCCCAGAGCTCTAGTGTTCAAGGGGAATGTCTTTCTTCTTCTCAGCTGGAGGCCACATCAGTGAAGGTTCTGGGGTTTTTTCCCCCTTCTCACTTGTGTGTGGCCCCTGACTGATTTTTCTGTGGGTCAGTGGTCCCAGACCCCAAAAAAGGTTCCCCACGCCTGGATTAAAAATTTTCCCTCAGATATGACACACAGAAAATGGCTGCTCCACACTAGCACACATCCAGATAGCAGGGTTGCTCCAAATCCCAGCCAGCCAGCACACAGAGGGAAGCTGTGCACACAGACACAATTCTTCAATCCCCACCAAACTCAGCTGCCCACCCTGAGCCTCTTCCAGCACAGCCTGACCCACCCTCTCGCCACAGGGCTTCTACAGGGGGCCGTCTGTCCCAAGGAGAATGGGGAGCTCCTGCCCTGGGCAACCCACCAAACTGCTGCTCCCAACAGAGCAGAGGATTTACCTGACAAAAGGAGGTGTCTCTGTCCTCCCTGACCTTGGCTGAGGTGGCTGGTTTTCCCTCCTATTTAACTAGCTGGCCCCAGGCAAGGTGACATGAGACTATTCAAATGAGCCCCCTCAGCACATCGCCCTGGGCAGGGGCCCTGGTTGCTCAGGTCTCAGGCTGGCAGTGCTTGCATAGATACTACAAAAGTGACAAGGAGTCCTGTGGCACCTTATAGACTAACAGATGTATTGGAGCATAAGCTTTCGTGGGCAAAGACCCACTTCGTCACATGCATATAGTGGAAATTTCCAGAGGCAGGTATAAATATGCAGGCCAGAATAAGGCTAGAGATAATGAGGTTAATTCAGTCAGGGAGGGTGAGGCCCACTTCTAGCATCTGATGTGGAGGTGTGAACACCAAGAGAGGAGAAACTGCTTTTGTACTTGGCTAGCCATTCACAGTCTTTGTTTAATTCTAAACTGATGGTGTCAAATTTGCAGATGAACTGTAACTCAGCAGTTTCTCTTTGAAGTCTGGTCGTGATGTTTTTTTTGCTGTAGGATGGCTACCTTTAAATCTGCTACTGTGTCTGGGGAGATTGAAGTGTTCTCCTACGGGTTTTTGTATATTGCCATTTCTAATATCTGATTTGTGTCCATTTATTATTTTACGTAGGGACTGTCCAGTTTGGATGATGTATACAGCAGAGGGGCATTGCTGGCACATGATGGCGTATATTATGTTGGTAGATATATTGCATAGATACGGTTTTTGAATGAAAAGGTGTTAATGGGGCTTTTAAAAAGCTTCATTGTTTGCAGGGTCATTGTGCTGCTTGTTTGGTTATTGTTTTAGATGATTGGGTGCTTGCACAAGAAGCTGTGCTTAGGCAAATCAGAATGATGAAAGTAGTGAGTAACGAAGTGCTTTCCGGAAATTGTAGTGGAGTAAAAAGTATGATATTTTCTAAAAAAACTACCTGAGTAAAAGTCAAAGTATCAGAAAAATAAGTTACTTGAGTAAAGTACACATACTGAAAAAATGTACTTGAGTCGTGTAATGAAGTATTTTTACTTAGTTACTCTCCACTTCTGATTTTACTTACAATGTAGTCTCACCCTACCCCCCATCCACAAAACAGCACCTATCCAAAAAGACCCACTTGCCACAGAACCAGAGCCATCAACCATCGCTGCGAGTGGGTAACAGTTATGTTATTGATTAAATATTTTTTACATTTTAGTCTGCCACACTGTCCTGATTTCATAAACAGAACAGAATCCAGGGGGGTTGAATCTCTCCATTTTACACCACTCTCAATAAAACCTGGAATTACCATTACAAAAACATCTGTAAAAGAGTCTCCATTTAGTTTTGTAATGTTTCCCCTTGAAATGGCAGTCTTGATATAGTTAGCAACAGGAGAAAAAACAATCCATGTTTTTGTAGAGAATGAGTGCCTGCAAATATGCAAGAGCCAATTACTTTGTATTCTTGGCCAGCAGCCATACCACCTCGGGCTGTGATTATGCCAGATCTCATAAAGTAAGCAAGGTTAGGCATGTTCAATAAAGTATATGGATGGGAAATTCTCCAAGGAAAACCCAGGTGCTGCAAAAGGTGGTGCAGGTGAGTCAGTAAATAACACTCCTCTCTGAGTCAGTTTTGAAGCAACATCTCCCCTGGAGATTAAATGAAATTGTGCTATTGGAGGTGGAAATATAGGGCATCAGGAAGCAACCTTTGCATATGCAAACGCACACGTACATATAAGTTGATAAGTCTGCAAAATGAAAACTAAGTCATCCTAGAGTTCAGGATCATGCAGGAAAAAAAATAGTTTTTATTTCTGTGTGATGCCTTTCTTGTACTCTCTTCATCCAAACCTCTCTCCCTGCAGTCTAGCTCTAATGTTATAATCCCCTTCTCAAAAATACCACCAATCCTCCCACATACTCATTTACCAATTAACTCCATTCACCCTGCGCTGGACCTTGCCAAGCCAACATATTCCTCTACCAGTTCAGCACTCTGCCACCTCAGCTCCCTTCGACTCCTATCAGCTAAGAAGCACACCTATGAGAGAAGATCTGTCTCCACAACTCAAGCTATTCCCTCAGCTCTGGACCTTCTCCCAGCCAACCTGACCAAAATCAAAGAGCACCCACTGCTGCCACATCTGACAAAGAGGATTTTTGCCCGTGAAAGCCTATGCCCAAATAAATCTGTTAGTCTTTAAGTTTCCACGGGACTTCTCATTGTTTTTGTGGATATAAACTAGCACAGCTACCCCTCTGAGGCTTGTTACCAATTTAACATTATCAGTTGGGCTCCTTAGTTCCTAACAAGCAGATAATACCTTTTGGATAGGAGATACCTGACCACTAATGATCATTAAAGATCTCATGACAGTTTTTACAAGAGGAGTGATAACCCCTATGTCTTCAAATTTCAATTTGGGCAACTACATTCTGTCTAGCTAAACATTCAGATGAAGCTCGTGTTTTATTTGAATAACATCACATTCATGTTTTAAGCAAGGCCTGTATTTTTGCTATGTGTTATTAATCAATTGCTGTGTTCTATTCCAGTTGTGGCTATATTTTGTTGGTGATTAAAAGATTTCTACATGTAGAGTATATATTCTGTGAAATGTTTTGGAATCCCTCTGGGTGAAATATACCTGTCTGTCTATCCAGCTGTGAGTCCATTTGTGCAAGAACTCCTCCTAAATGGTAAGAGCTTGGACCACCAAGTTTGGTATGCAGCTTCCTCGTCTCATAATTTAAACTGAGGTAAGTGTTTGGTTGTGCCAGGACAATGGGATATGCCCGGAATTCAATTGTTTCTCATAAAATGGGTCTAGCAGGAGGGACAGTTATACTGTGGAATGACCCACAGGGGGCATCAAGGGACCAGAGATGGGGACTGGAACCACTATAACCCTATTGGGCCAGCAAGGGTCAGAAGTGGAGAAAGGGATAGCTATCTATTATATGTATTGCATCCAAGGAAGATGTGATTGCAGAGCCACTGGCCATTATCTTTGAAAACTTGTGGTGACTGGGGGAGGTCCAGATGATTTGAAAAAGGCAAATGTAGTGCCCTTTTTCCAAAAAGGGAAGAAGGAGAATCCAGGGAACTACATACTGGTCAGCCTCACCTCAGTCCCCTGAAAAATCCAGGAATCCATTTTGAGCACTTGGAAGTGAGGCAAGTGATCAGAAATAGTCAACATGGATTCACCAAGGGCAAGTCATGCCTGACCAATCTGATTAGCTTCTATGATGGGGTAACTGGCTCTGTGGAAATGGGGAAGGCAGTGGACATGATATACCTGGACTTCAGCAATGCTTTTGATAGGTCTCCTAGGCTGTGTCTACATTGGCACCGCTTTCCGAAAAAGGGATGCTAATGAGACACTTCGGAATTGCAAATCCGCGGGGGATTTAAATATCCCTCACGGCATTTGCATTTACATGGCTGCCGCTTTTTTCCGGCTCGGGGTTTTTGCCGGAGAAAAGCGCCAGTCTAGACGCGATTTTCCGGAAAATAAGCCCTTTTCCGGAAGATCCCTTATTCCTACTTTCTTCATAATCATTTTTATGGTTTAACAGCCACATACTTCTGTGTTTAAATGCTTTTCTTTCTTTCCATCCCAGTGGCTGCATGAAAAACTTATAGAAAGAATGAAAAAATGAAAATGACCATATGCAAGGATATGTCAGATTCACAAAGGAAACAAACATAAGATGCAAAAAATGCAATTTTTTTCAGTTATGACAATCTTGTTACTTGAAGCAATGATCATTTTAGACAATAATAGGTATTTGTTTATTTTTAGTTGATAATGCCCCTTTCAGAAACATTCTGCACACACGTGTAATAAAGGAATGTGCAATACTGATCAACATAGATAAATGTTATCTAATTAGGTCTTGAAAAGTAGTTGGTTTCTCATCTTATCTGACTTGTTTGATGTATTTGTGGATATTACTACAAATGTGTATTTGTATATTGTAGGACATTTTTTTGTTAGGAGTTTATGAAAACCTTTGTTTAAATTAGTTGAAAGCAACGTCATACTTCACAAATAGAACTAAATGGAGATCGGAAGTTTAGATTAAAGAGAACACTCTCTTTAGCATTTCAATAGCATCTTCTATTCAACCATATTAATGGCCTGATCCCATTCAGTGATAAAACTCCTACTGAGGTCAAAGGGGGGGCGGGAGCTAAACCTTCACCATTAAGGACCAGGTTTTGATATTATTACATGTCAGAAAATCACTTCTATGTTTATGGCATTGATGTTAACTGGACAACTTGTGGAGTAACTTCTGTATCAGAATCTAGATAAGGGTATCTGGCCCTAACCCCCATAACACTCTTTTGTGGTAGGTTAGAAAATCTAGCTATTTATTGCAAATTTAGCCCTGGTCTCTGTTCAGAAATCATTTGTGAAGCATTCCTGATTCCCACTAATAGGTTGAGCTTTTCAGGAATTGTTTACATCAGGTCACCTTCATTTCTAGTTTGTGAGTGCCCATCTAAACAACTCAGTATAGTTTGTACTCACTGACTAGCTTGCTAGAACTTTTTACATAGGTACTGACCAATAGTGAGAAACTAGTGTCTGGGATGAATTTTCAAATGGCAAAATATGTATATGTTGTCAGGTGTCTAGCACAATTTTGCAGAAACACAGAGGCTGTGTCTAGACTGGCAAGTTTTTCCGCAAAATCAGCTGCTTTTGAGGAAAAACTTGCCAGCTGTCTACACTGGCCGCTTGAATTTCCGCAAGAACACTGACTTCCTACTGTCTGAAATCAGTGCTTCTTCGGAAATACTATGCTGCTCCTGTTCGGGCAAAAGTTCGGGCAAAAGCTTTTGCGCAAAAGGGCCAGTGTAGACAGCTCAGATTTGTTTTGCGCAAAAAAGCCCCGATCGTGAAAATGGCGATCGGGGCTTTTTTGCACAAAAGCGCGTCTAGATTGGCACGGACGCTTTTCCGCAAAAAGTGCTTTTGTGGAAAAGCGTCCGTGCCAATCTAGACGCTCTTTTCTGCAAATGCTTTTAACAGAAAACTTTTCCGTTAAAAGCATTTCCGGAAAATCATGCCAGTGTAGACACAGCCAGAGTATATAGTTCAGACAAGCTTCAGATTACAATCCAAAAAGTTCCACACTTGGCTGAACTAAAATCAAACTCAGAAACTTTGAAGGATCACCCACCACTGGAATTAACAAAAAAAAACAAAAAAACCAAAAACAAACAAACCCCCTCCCCAAAAAAACACCCCCAAAACAACAACAACAAAAAACAACAACAAAAAGAGAGAGGGAGGGTATGTCTACACTACAGTGCTATTTCGAATTAACTTAAGCTAATTCGAAATAACGAATCTATACACAAAAACTATTTCGAAATAGCATTTTGCTATTTCAAAATAGCATGTCCACCCTGAGTGGACCCTGAACCGAAGTTAAGGCTGGCCGGAACCAGTGCCGGTAGGGCATCAGGTTAGGACTTAGTGTGTGGGGCTGCTTCCTGAGGCTAACTGAGCTCCGTGCTTAAAGGGACCCTACCCCCACCCCGGACAGACAGTTCTCAGGGTTCTCCACTTGCTTGTCTACCTCGATGAGGGACAGCAAAGCAGTCCTGTCTTGGAGTGCCCTGAGTGCCTGCACTCGGGACACCACAGCACTCGGCCACATGGAGCCAGAGCTGCCCCTGGGCACGCCGGTGCATCTTGTGGGGTCGTTGCCATCAGCCCGGCTGCACTTGCTGCAGGCTGCCATCCGGGGGGTCTATTGGGGGGCTGTCAGGATCCAGGAGGCCCTGAGGGAGAGCATCCACCCCGAGGAGCCCTCAGAACCTCCCCGGTCCTCCCCACCGGGGGCTAGTGCCCCATTCCTCCCTCACATCCTTCCACTTACCCCTCCCTAGCCCTCCTTCCTGATGTCAAATAAAAGACACGTATGTTCAAAAATAGAAACTGGGTTTATTGAACAAAACTGGGGATGAACCTCTGGGGAGACTGTGAAAAAGAGGTGGGAGAGGGGAAGAGAGAGGGTAGAAGAGGGGAGGGGGAAACCTGGGAGGAGGGAGCTGGAAGGGGGAAGCAAGGGAAGAAGGGGGAGGGGAAGCTCAGGGCTCAGGGTTGGGGGTCTCGCCGGACCAACTTGACTTTCATGCTAACCTGCTCCTGGGTTCGCATGTGGCCTTTGGTGGCCAGGCTGGCAGCTTTCCTGTGTAGATGCTATTAAAGTTAATTCGAAATAACTGCTGTTATTTCGAATTAACTTTGTAGTGTAGACATACCCAGAGAGAGAGAGAGACCATGTGGTGAGGTTAGCAGCCTGCTAGGCAAGGCTGAGCGCTTCCTTGATACCTAATCCCTTTCTCACCCATCAAGCCTTAATCAGGGGGCAGGGCTACTCAGGAGGTCCATGACTAAAAAACCCCTCCTATGTGACCAGAGGAGCTTAGCAAACAGGAACAGCTAACGGGAGTTTTGTGAGAGAGTTTAGAAGTGGAGTTTGAAGAGGGCTAGATACACTTGGCTTTCTTTAAAATTAACTAAAACCAAAGCCACCTGATTTTAAAAAATCAATCAAATTAATGCGCTCTAGAAGAAAAAACGAATGCAAGCAGAAACCCAGCAGCGGGGGAAGGGAGAGGGGGCTATCCAATTTATTTTACCCAATGTAGCATGTATGATTACCTGCCCTGTGGACAGGTGGCATATATGTGCATTTGGTGCAAGGAGCTCCAGACCCCCAGAGACCATGTACGGACTTTGGATAACAGGGTGGCTGAACTGGAGGAGCTAAGGGAGGCAGAGAGGTATGTAGATGAGACTTTCCAGGACTCAGTAGAACAATCCCACCCCGGTCAAGCAGCATCTATGCTGTTGAGGAGCGTGAAAGGCTCAGGGAAGAATAAAATCCAGCTAGAGCAGATCCGATAGTTGGGACCCCCCTTCCAGATAATGTGGGATCCTCTTGGACTGAGGCTATTTCTCAGTGGGCGGGAACTCCAGTTATTAGGAAAAGACAGGAGTTAGTAATGGGGAATTCAATCATTAGAAACATAGGAAGCTGGGTTTTCAGTGACCAGGATTAATCACGTGAGGTATTGGCAGACAGCTAAATAGTTGCAAGTTTTAAAAGTGATTATATACAGATGCTAGAAGTCTAAATAATAAGATGGGTAAACTAGAGTGCCTTGTATTGAATGAGGCTATTGATACAACAGGCATCATGGAAACTTGGTGGAATGAAGATAATCAATGGGATACAGTAACTCTAGGGTACAAACATATATCAGAAGGAAAGAACAGATCATGCTGGTTGAGGAATGGCAATTTATATGAAGGAAAACATAGAAACAAATGAAGTAAAAATCTTAAATAAATCAAACTGTTCCATAAATCTTTATGGGTAGTAATTTCATCTCTAATAATATTAATATAGCAGTAGGGATATAGTGACAGAATAGTGACAGTGACTGTGAAATGCTAAGGGAGATTAGAGAGGCTATAAAAATAAAAAACTCAACAATAATGGGGGATTTCATCTATCCCCATACTGACTGGGTATATGTCACCTCAGGATGAGATGTAGAGATAAAGTTTCTTGACATCTTAAATGACTGGTTCTTGGAGAAGCTGGTTCTGGAACCTACAAATGGAGAAGCAATTCTTGATTTTAGCCCTAAGTGGAGAGCTGGATATGGTCCAAGAGGTCCACTATTTCCAAGCAGTCCATAGCTGAAATGCTTGGAAATAAAGACCATAATATAATTAAATGTAACATCCCTCTGTGGTGGGAAAGAAATCACAGTAGCCGAACACTATGACAATTTCAGAAAGGGGAACTACACAAAAATGAGGAGGTTAGTTAAACAGAAATTAAAAGGTACAGTGCCAAAAGTAAAATCCTTGCAAGCTACATGGATATTTTTCAAAGTCACCACAATAGAAGCTCAACTTAAATATATCCCCCAAATTAAAAAAACAAAACCACGCACACACAAAAACAACCAACAACACAGTCAGAGAACCAAAAAAAGTGCCACCATGGCTTAAAAACCAAGGAAAAAAAAGCAGAGAGAGATAAAAGAGATTGTTTTAAAAAATGGAAGTTGAATCCTAATGAGGAAAATGGAAAGAAGTATAAACTTTGTAAAATGAAGTGTAAAAATATAATTAGGAAGGTCAATAAGGAATATGAAGAACAGGTAGCCAAAAATTCAAAAAAAGAATAGCAAATTTTTCTAAGTACATCAGAATTAGGAAGCCTGCTAAACAACCAGTGGGACCACTGGACAATCAAGATGATAAAGGAGCACTCAAAGACTATAAGGTCATTGCAGAGAAACTAAATGAGTTCTTTGCTTCAGTCTTTCCGGCTCAGGATGTTACGGAGATTCCAACCTGAGCCATTCTTTTTAGGTGACAAATCTGAGGAATTGTTCCAGTTTGAGGTGTCATTAAAAGAGGTTCTGGAATAAACTGATAAACTAAACAGTAACAAGTCACTGGGATCAGATGGCATTCACCTAAGAGTTCTGAAAGAACTCAAATGTGAAATTGCAGAACTACTAACTGTGATTTGTAACCTTTCCTTTAAATCAGCTTGGCTGCGTCTAGACTGTCATGATTTGCAGATGATACTAAACTGCTTATGATAGTTAGGCCCAAAGCAGATTGTGAAAAGCTTCAAAAGGATCTCACAAAACTGGGTAACTAGGCTACAACATGGAAGATGAATGTTAATATTGATAAATGCAAAGTAATGCATCTTGGAAAACATAATCACAACTATACGTATAAAATGATGGGGACTAAATTAGCTATTACCACTCAAGACAGAGAGTCATTGTGGGTAGTAATCTAAAAACATCCACTCAATGTGTAGCACCAGTTTAAAAAGCAAACAGAATGTTAGGAATAGTTTTTAAAAGGGAATAGAGAATAAGACAGAGAATATCTTTTTGCCTCTGTATAAGTCCACGGTATGCCCACATTTTTAATACTGCATGCAGATGTGGTTACCTCATTTCAAAAAAAGGTATCTTGGCACTGGAAAAAGTTCAGAAAAGGGAAACAAAAATGATTAGGGGTTTGGAACAGCTACTAGATGAGGAGAGATTAATAAAACTGTGACTTTTCAGCTTAAAAAAGATTAGACTATAGGGGAATATGATAGATGTCTATAAAATCATTACTGGTATAGAGAAAATAAATAATGAAAAATTATTTATTTGCTCCCATAACACAAGAACTAGGGGTCACCAAATGAAATTAATAAGTAGCAGGTATAAAACAAACAAAAGGAAATATTTCTTCATACAATGTACAGTCAACCTGTGGAACGCCTTGCCAGAGGATGTTGTGAAGACGAAGACTTTAACAGGGTTAAAAAAGAACTAGATAAATTCATGGAGGTTAGGTCCATCAATGGCTATTAGCCAGGTTGGGTAAGAATGGTTTCCCTAGCCTTTGTTTGTCAGGGGCTGCAAATGAGTGACAGGAGAGGGTTCACTTGATGATTCTGTTCATTCCCTCTGGGGCACCTGGCATTGGCCACAGTTGGAAGACAGGATACTGGGCTAGATGGACTTTTGGTCTGACCCAGTATGGCCATTCTTATTTTCTTATATTATTATGTTTTTCTTATGTTAAAGCCTATTTATCTTTATTATTACAATTGTAGGTCTACAATAGGAAGGTGAACAGAATAAACTAGGACTGATCATGTAACAGCTGTGGTTTTTCACAAACTGACCAAGTAACATCTGAGTAGTTCTTAGTGTGAGTCACTTTAGCTTCAATAAATGCTGATAATAAATACTGAATCAGCAGGGGTAGGAAAACAAGATGCACTGATTTTCCACTAACAATCAGTGTGTATAATGAAACAACCAAGATCAACAATTTGTATGATCTGCACCAGCTAAAGTCAAACCTGTGAAAGCCAAGCCAAAAAAATTACAAAAGCTCTTCCTAATAGGCACCACAAATTGCAGAAGCACAATATTAAATAAATGAAAGTCAATGGGACATGGATCCTAAATCATTTAGAGTACGTCTACCCAACCCACGACAAGGAGTCTCAGAGCTTGGGTTCATGAGCACTATCGTGCTGTGATGGGCTCAGGCTGACACATGGGCTCTGAAGCCCACCTCCTCTCTAGGCTTTAGAATTAGAGGTTGAGTCTGAACATCTTCACAGCTATTTTTAGCACGGTAGCGCAAGCCCAAGTCTATCAGCCCAGGCTTGTAGACTTGCTGCCGTACGCTGCCCCTTGCCATTTAGATGGTGCTTGGGAAAATTTTACCCCCATCTGCACAGTAAACACAGGTTTTATGCCAGTTTTACTCTTTCAGTTTTGACTGTGATTTGTTGCTGAAATAAGTAAGTCAGGACAACTCATAGGCTTGGTTGTCATTAGAAAATAAAGGTGTAGATTGGACAGTTATAATGCATTCTGCATGGGGCTGAATCTTAAAACCAGTCAAGGACTCAGACTGGTACAAACCACAGTAGTTCTTTTATTGAGCATGGCTTCTTGCAGGGATCATGTTTCACCAGTGCTTAGATATCTGCATTGGTTGCTCATCCCTATTGGTTTCCATGTGGAGTTTAGGTTATTGGTCATGACTGATAAAGCCCAGCCTACCTGAAAGATTGCCTCTCTCCCTCTGACTTACTGCTCCATCTATACTCAGCCTGGGTGCTCAAACTAGTTCCCTCAATCATAAAAAGGATGGAGTGACTGGCGGGGTTTTCTCTAATTGGGCTCCAGGACTCTGAAACTTGCTCTTTCCTTAGTTAACATGATAAATGTAGTCCATGGAGCTACAACAGTTTACACCAGCTGCAGATTTGCTCCTATGTATTTATGGTTGAGAATCTGAGATAGTTCTGATGATGCACAAAGACTTTCTTCAACTAGTAAAATTCATTTTCTACCCTTAGTAGTCTGTACATTATACTTGGAATTGAATAGGTTCTATACAGCTCCTCTGTGTGTGAAGTTTGCTGCGTGGCACACAAATATTGCAGTAAACAGAAGAACATAAGAACGGCCATACTGGGTCAGACCGAAGTCCATCTAGCCCAGTATCCTGTCTTCTAACAGTGGCCAATGCCAGCTACCCAGAGGGAATGAACAGAACAGGTAATCATCAAGTCCCATAAATCATCATGCCCTGTTGCCCACCTTCTGACAAACAGAGGCTAGGGACACCATTCCTACCCATCCTGGCTAATAGCCACTGATGGACCTAATCTCCAGGAATTTATTTAACTCTTTTTTCAACCTTCTTATAGTCTTGGACTTCACAACATCCTCCAGCAAGGAGTTCCACTGTGCATTGTATGAAGAAGTACTTCTTTTTGTTTGTTTTATACCTGCTACTTATTAATGTCATTTGGTGACCCGTAGATCTTGTGTCATGGCAAAGAGTAAATAACTCTGCTTTATTCACTTTTTCCACACTTGTCATGATTTTATAGATCTCTATCATATCTGCTTTTAGTCATCTCCTTTCTAAGCTGATATTTTATTAGCTACATGATATTATTTAAACTGCAACAAGATCAGTTTAAAATATGGCATATAATTTGCAAATCCAAAGGTATAAAAGAAATAAGATGAGTCCAAAGTGGAGAAGAAAATGTATTTAAAGCAATTATATGTCTTTTTGGTTATTTCGAAAAACACTAGCTAAAAACTGTCTTATTTTTAAAAATAGAAATGTTACGTGCAATTGTTCTTTCATATGGGCCAATGCCCTTGCCAAAACCTGAGATTGCACTGACGCATCGACCAGCAGTCAGTTGGAAAATATTTGCTGACCTTTTAAAAAATATACACGTCATTAAAAATCTGTAGTTTCATCACCACTTGGCTCCTGTACTTCCCTTTCAGTCAGCACCACTCTGCTTCTGAAATAGCTTTATTCGCTCTTGTCTAGCTGCTGAATCTGCTGAATATCAATGTCTATCAACCCTTTCTCTTTTCAATATTTTATTTCAAGATGAGATTTTTTTCAGATGACAAATGAAAGTGGAAATAGATTCTATTTGCCTGCAAGAGAAAAGGTTCCATGTCATCCATTCTAGAGCCCTGAGTTAGCAAGGTAACTCAAGTACATGCTTAAATTTAAGCATGTCATTAGCCTCATTGACCAAATGTGGGTCTAAAGCCAGAGTATCTACTGTAGCAAAGAAAAGTAAATTATTATTATTATGCCAAAGTAAAGTGAATTTGATCCATTTGCCTGTACTGATACAGTCTTCACAGTTATATATTGAAAAGAAGCATTAGGAAAATTAATGTGTTCTACTTTCAGACACTCTCTGAATTATTTTGTTTGTCCAGCCTCCTTTTAAATGTCCCCAGAATGGAAGAATAAAAAAGTTAAAAGGAAGGATTAAAAATTTTCTGATGAGCAATACTAGGGTTAAAATATTACTAAAGAATAAGCCAGTTATGAATAAAAGCTTGAAACTCTATGGAATTATATCTTTTAAAAAGAGAGCCCACACTAAATCAAAATGAGATGGGCTTGTTTCAAAGCCCATTGAACTTAGTGCATACGTTGATTTATTTCAATAGACCTTGGATTGAGCAGATAAAGTGCAAATCTCAATAATAATGTTATAATAGTAATTCGATTTCAAAAATCAATCAGAATCTGTTTAAGGCTCTTATCAGAATTTCAAAGCAGCATCCTTTGGCTAGGATATTGCCAGTCCTTTAGAACTGACATTACCAAAGTTACAATGTGGACCAATGAACAACAGAGTCACCTCAATTCTCCAACCTGGGATACCTCTTGTTGTCAGAGTTACCACTCCTGGTCTGCTCAAGCACGGCCTCCAGCATATAAATGAGTCTCAGTTATATTGCAAAAGTGCTATAACCAGCCACCCTTGAATTACACAGCAGAGCAAGGCCAGCAAATTCCCAGTCCCAGACTTTCTCCCAGAAATGTATGTCTTGTGCTGCCCAGTTCCCGGCTGGACAATACAAGCTCATATAAAGTCCATCATTTTATTAACAGAATATGATATGCAGAAAATAATGACAAAAATAATGACCAGCAAATTATGAGATTTCAAATGATACCTCTCAAGGCATACTTTGTATAAAATTTATCATAGTCGGGATGCAGACTATCACAATCATATCTTATAACTCTTTGGGATTTTAGCTTTTGTTGGGCAAACTTATTTTTCAGCAGCAATTCATCCGAAATAGATAGCTGAAGCACAAGTGACAAAATGTTCTTGTTCTAAAACACTTTCTTTTCACTACACTCAAGTGCAGCACATCCACAACTCAGTAACATCACGACTGCCAGAAAACCTCTCCAAAATTCTCTTTTCCAAGAGGACTATGCTCCTATCAAGTTTACTGCCAGTTCTAGGACAGCGGTTTTATTGTTTCTTTGCTATAGTGACATCCACTGGAAAATGTGTGATTAAAGCAGAGCTTTCCATGGCAACTTTCTGAGTTACTCTTTCTTAGATCTGCCTGAGAATTGCTTCTTTGTGCCTTTATTTTTTTTAATAAAGCACCTTCAGCTAATTAGATGCTTCACTTGGCTAAGCGTTCTGACGCTTCCTTTTCCAAATAAGAGGTCATCTCTCATGTGATGAGTTGTCCAGCATACTATGCTATTGCACAAGAGATGAGTCTTAAAAATAGTCTGAATAAATACATTAAGAGCATGTCTGCTCTGCTAATCAGCTCTGGCATACACTCATTCAAATTCAACCTAGATGTGGCTACGCTATGGTGGGTGCATAACTAGCTGGATAGCTGTTCTCAGAGTAGTTATTAATGGTTCACAGTCATGCTGGAATGGCATAACAAGTGGGGTTCTGCAGGGGTCTGTTTTGGAACCGATTTCTATTCAATATCTTCATCAGCGATTTAGATATTGGCATAGAGAGTACGCTTATTAAATTTGCAGATGATACAAAGCTGGGAGGGGTTGCAAGTGCTTTGGAGGATAGGGTCATAATTCAAAATGATCTGGACAAACTAGAGAAATGGTTTGAGGTATTTGGATGAAGTTTAATAAGGACAAATGCAAAGTACTCCACTTAGGAAGGAACAGTCAGTTTCACTCATACAGAATGGGAAGTGATTGTCCAGGAAGGAGTTCTGCAGAAAGGAATGTAGGAGTCTAGTGGACCACAACCTAAACATGAGTAAACAGTGTGACACTGTTGCAAAAAACCCTCATGATTCTGGGATGCATTAACAGGAGTGTTGTGAGCAAGACACGAGAAGTCATTCTTCCTCTCTACTCTGCACTGATTAGGCCTCAGTTGGAGTATTATATCCAGTTCTGGGCACCACATTTCCAGAAAGATGTTGAAAAATTGGAGAAGGTCCAGAGAAGGGCAACAGAACTGATTAAAGGTCTAGAAAACATGAGCTATGAGGGAAGAATTGGGCTTGTTTTGTTTAGAAAAGAGAAGACTGAGAGGGAACATGATACCCTTTCAGGTATCTAAAAGGGTGTTCCAAGGAGGAGGGAGAAAAATTGTTCACCTTGGCCTCTAATGATAAGACAAGAAGCAGTGGGCTTAAATTACAGCAAGGGAGGTTTAGGTTGGACATAAGGAAAAACTTCCTAACTGTCAGGGTAGTCAAACACTGGAGTAAATTGCCTAGGGAGGTTGTGGAATTTTCATTACTGGAGATATTTAAGAGCAGTTTGGAGAGACATCTATCAGGGATGATCTAGACAGTGCTTGGTCCTGCCGTGAGGGCAGGGGACTGGACTTGATGATCTCTTGAGGTCACTTCTAGTTCCACTATTCTATGAGTCTATGATTCTATGTTTCACAAACAATTTTCTCCAAAATCCTTTAAAGGATGTATGTGCCTGTCATGGCTGCCTTTTCTGCTAGCTTTTTTATTTACTATTTATTGTTAATTTTCAGGGGCTTCTCAGGTAAGGAGATCTGTGAGAGATGCATAGTGATAATTCGCAGGAATAATTGCCTCTTTAGAAAAAGGCAGCATTCATAAGCCAGCATCAGTACCATGTTTGGATCTTTTTTATGATTTGCAAATGGTGACGTGTTCTAAATTACTGAGTAATGTATATGACCAGCTCAAGACTGTTGACTGTGTAAATATTTCATTGGAAGGGTCACCAGCCCTTGGTTAATAAAGTAATACTTATTCAAGACTATCTATCTTGATTTCTTGTAATACGATGAGGGAATTTAAAGTTGACAAAGCTTGGCACAGAGAATTAGGATGTAAGATTGTGGCTCACAGACATACTATATGCCTTTCACATTTTATAAAACAAATTATCCTGAATTACTAGTTAACAGAAAAGACATTCTAACATTTCCCCCATGTGAAATATATTAAATACAAAATAAGAGTATAAATATTTGTTAATGGTGTAATACACTGAGGTCATTATCATGAACCACCCAAGTTAAACAAAAACGATTCCTTGCTTTCTTATAAATATAACAAAAAGCATCCTACCAGCTGTAACTTCTGATTCATTTATTCTTACAACATAACTGAACAATCATCTCCTTGTATAAAAGACATCAAGTACACAAGAAAAAGATGCATGCACTCTTTTTACATCATGGCTTTACTGTGAGGGCTTCATCCTGTCCTCTGATTCATGGGCTCACACAATGTTGCTAATGGCTGTGTGCTCTGTGCCAACAATGTGCTCAACTCCAGAATACGTATAGTCTAAGGCTTCAGTGCTGCAGTGAGCTCCGTGCAGGCAAATCCTTGCACCCACATGGAGCTTATAGAAGAACTGGGATCTAAATGCTTCAGTACTATTCAGGTGACCCCTGAACTTATGGCCTAATTGGTTCCTGGAGAACTGTCGTAAGTCAAACCGTCGTAAGTCGAATCCTTATTTCCCAGAGTCACAATGTTATAAATGGTGGTTTAGTTCCTGGAAACCCATTTCATACCCTAAAAATACCAAAATTGATTACAGAAATGGAGAAAAACTAAACTAAATAGTTCAAATAACGCACAAAAAAACTAACAAGTGATGTGGCGGAGATGCATGCAGTTCAAGCAGTAGCTGCAGACTGGTGAGTCTGACTGATCTTGTGCGTTTCCTGTTTTGGGATGATGTGAGGAGTCTGCGTCATACGCCGTCATAAATGCGAGCTATGGACATAAATGGGGGGAGGGTTTAGGAGCTAGCTATCTTGCATGAAAAAAAGGGTTGTAAATGCAGGGGGTTGTAAGTCAGGTGGTTGTAAGTTGGGGGTCACCTGCAGTTGGGCCAATTTATGCAAATATGCATGGTAGGAAGTGTGCTGAACCCTTGCTTAAGGATTAGGCAAAATTAGAGTTCTGGGCTTTGGAAACATGCGTATGGTTCCATTTCTACTTCCCCAGAGTCACATGATGCCCTAAAGAATGAGAGAAGGTGAAGTCCCGGCCCTGCAATGACCCTGGCATGAAGTGAGACATATGTACTGCACAAATAAAGGGATGTAGTAGCAGACACACACACTCTGTACACCAGGGAGCTCCAATAGGTATTCTTTCTTCATAAGGCAAAGCATATCCACTGAGACCCTTTTTTGCCTTTTTCTTTGGGTCACTCCCTAATAGCCCCATTTTAGCCCTTTGCAAGCAAATTAGGCCAATGCACATAAAAGCACAAGAACTGTGGCTACAAGCTACCCAGCTGTGCACATCCATGTGTCATCACAGGCCAGGATTTAGTCTTTAATGTTTTTTGTGAGGTAAATGTTTCCACTGGCCCATCAACCAAGCCCAAATAAGCTTCTATCTAAAGTCACTGCTGCAAGTTTCAGCCAATCAAAATCTTTGTCTCTATTTAAATACTGATCCACATGGGGCAATTAATATGCATTCTGACGTGTCTTCAACTCAGCTGGTTACAGAGAGGTCCTCAGGCAGCATTTTAATTAAATGTTATAGGTCGCTTGTAGTTTTGCTGCATTTCATTACTTCCAAGATGAAAATCTTCTGTTGCGCACTCGCTGTATGCAGCAAGGTGAGAGCTGTTCAGAGAGCAGTTGCTTCAGAAATGGATATTAACTGACTACCAGCGATGGGTGAACAAGGTCAGATTATATCTGCATTTGGGGGTCCTATTAGTAAGGCACACCCTGGGCATACACTCTGGCATTTCAGAACCCTAGCGTGTCATCCATGGAGCAGCAGTAGCAGTTCCAGTTCTGGGACTAAACAAGGCTGAAGATCTCGCTAGCTGGAAGTAGACCATCCAGCTAAAATTCATTTATGTGCTGCAGACAATTATTATATAAATCACACACTTACAACAGGGAAACCAGGACTATAGCTCTTCTGCTCCCCAAACAGTATCTAATATTTGAACTAAAGGAAAACTGCTGAAGCTGTTAGCAATAGTAGATACGTATACCATCGATGGGCCAGTGCCTGGAAAGCAAGCATCTCTTATCTATCCACATATGTTACATGGCCAGCCCTGAATATCTAGTAAGCTGAACGGGCCACTTTCTGCCCCTGATGGGATTAAAGAAGGGTGGTCAGAAAGCCACCAGTTTACCTCTCCAGGACATATTTTTGGGCTGCGAGAAGCCTGTTCTGAAGAAGGGAGAAGGATTCCTGTGAGAAGTGGGGAAGGGATCTGGGACTGCTGAGAAGGAGAGAGAATTCTTGACTGCCCAGAAATGCCTGAATTTTCGTGAGACATGAGGGCAGTCCATCTGAGCTGTGTTTGCTTGTCGAGCTCTAACAAGAAAGAAAAGCCATATAAGAGACCAGGGGGGAGCCAGAGGAGCTCCAAAAAATTGTGTACACACTTTCCCCTTTCACGTTAGGCTTTTCTCACCCCAAAACTTTGGTTTTCAGGTACATTTTAGTAATTACGTTCACGTGTCCCTTGCTAAAGCATCTGAAAGAGGAAAACACTACTTTTGCTCATGGTTTGGTGCTATGAAACTTCAGGTCTGTTTTCTCGGCTGCTAAAATAAAATTCTTGCAAGATGAAGTTTATGACATGAAACATTGTAACTGGTCACCTCCTGCCCCTCTTTTGTGTCCAACATTGTTGTTTGAAACCACAAACATAGTGGCGATTCAACCAGTCAACCATTAATTTCTCCTGCCTTTCCACCGGTTATACAATCAATTACATGTAGCATGTGGTATTTGGAAACTGTCCTGAGGTAGGCAGGGCTAGCTCCACTCCTTAGCACAATACTTTGAGATGACTCTGCTCCCAGCATATGAAGCTAATATGCTAGGGTACATCTACACTAGGCCCCTAGTTCAAACTAGGGGGCTAGTGTAGACGTATCCCCAGATATGTTTTAATTGGTGCCATCTTTGGCCTGGTGACAGCCAGCTTTCTTTCTTGGCTAAGGTGTAAACCATGATGTTGTGCATGGTATATCACTCTTCCAACATGCATTAGTGCCCTCTGAATACTTACATGACCCCCTGGCTAGAGGTACAACAGTGCAATCTTATACGTGGCCATGACAACAGTGGGATTATTGGCATGCATACATGTTTGCAAGATTAGAGCCTTAGATGAAAAATACCGTTTTTCCCAATCCTGAGCTACCCAGTGTGTATGTGTGTGTGTGCACACGTGTGAACATGTGTCTCTATCTACATACACTTATGTGTACACACACACACACACACACACACATAAACATATTTATATATACACACACATACATATATATTATACCTGCGTAACATACATGCTAATTTTCAAACTTAAAAATAAAATTGGCTTGAATTTAGTTTGAAGGATGGGCAACAATCCAGGCTACTTATTTTAACTGAAACTGTTTGCCCAGTGCTAATTTTAACCCACACAATTTATCTATCTGCCAACGGTACTGTCATTCTCCCAGCCCCATTACCTCACCCCCCACCATCACCACCACTGGAAAGTTGATGTCACCAATTTGATTAGACATAGTCTCTATTTTTAAAAATCCTGCTATTAAAAGAGGCATATTCTTCTTACCAGGCTTAGTTATTTCTGCAGGGAAGCAGAAGATATAAGCACTATCAAGATACTGTGTAAACTAGAAAATCAGTTAGAGGCCAGTGACAAAGCTGTTTATCTTTTCTTAATAAAGTTCTTGCAGTTTACAAAAGAATGACTCTGTTATTCTGCACCAAGTTTCGGCACATGACCCAGACTTTTTCTGCCATTCAAGGAATGTAATTTAAATTAGATTTAGAATCCTCTGTGTGCCCAGTCATGTCACCCATGGAATGTTCAGCTTATGTAGAATTTTGTTTTGTTCTATTTAAATAGATAAGTAGCGTTCAAGTTTAATCATTTAGAGTGCAATTGTTAAAAATCGAACTAGGACTAAATTCATCCAGGAGTCCACAGAGGTCCTGGCAGAGGGAATTGGCAGTGGACAGTTCCCCAACAGAGAAGACTGCAGAGATAGAAAGCAAGTTCATACTGGGATATCCGTAGGAAGCCAGCACAACCCTAAAACTAACCCTCATTGGCTGGAAAGTGGGCATGGCTTAAGCAGCCAAAGTCTCCGCTGATTTAGCGTCATCCTGCAGCAGGAGCTCCTGGCAGGAGTTAAAGCTGCTTCCTTCCATTTAAGCCAACTGCCTTTTCTTCATTGAAATGCCCCTGAGGGACACAAAGAGCCTTGCTTTGCCACCTGTAGCGAATTCAGTACACGGTTTTTAACTCAAATGATTAAAATTTTGATTTCTCTATCTTTTTAATCTTTGATGAAAAAAGCCATGTAAAATGAAATGGCATTGGATTTGACAATCATTTAAAAAGAATGCTCCGGGATGATGATGATGTTTTTGTACTGTGTTGGAACATAATGGCCTCAGTCAAGGATCTGTGCCCCGTTCTGCGAGGCACTGTACACACAAATAACAAAAAGTCAGCCTCTGCCCTGAACAGTTTAGCTTTACAGCCCATTATGCATGAATGACTTGAAGATACTGGGCCTTCAGCTCAGTACACATAACTAATAGCACTCTCAGTTGGGGCTGCTTGAAAAGTTTTCATGAAAATTGTTTGTGGTGGAAAATTGAGTTTCTAACTAAAAAGATTTTTCTATAAAGGGTATCTGCTTTCTATGCAGAATCTTGATATTTCTTTGAAAAACTGAACAGTCCAAAGTTGAAAAGCACATCAGCATGAGGGCAGACCATGATGTATTGTGGGAAATAAGGTCTTCTTAGTGACCCTGGAGCATAGAGGAGAATGAGGACATGACACCTGACTTACAACTCCCATGAGGCACTGAGGTACCATTTCTGAATCAAAATGTTCCCTTTTAACCCACAAGTTGTCAGGTGAATTTTGAGGATTTTGGATGAAAAATGCTGACCTTTCAACTGTGTACCAAAAAGTTTAAATTATCTTTGCCAAGGGAAGAGAATCAACACTTTTTCTGACCAACTCTAAGTTCTCTGTCTACCAGTAAATCCACCAACACCAAACAGATTGTTTTATTATTATTCTTTACAATACAATAACACAGACAGGTCCCAACCAAAATGTAGACCACATTGTGCTACCTACTGTATACACACACAGAGTGAGAGTCAGTCTCTTCCCACAAGATTTATAGTTTATCCTTTGGTGAACACAGGATGATTTCCTAGAACATATACTTTCTGCAAGCAATTTTTCTCAAAGCCAGAGTGCAGGTATTCTCAAAATTCATTAAACCGTGACCCCCTTCTGGCAACAAAAAATTACTACATGACCCCAGGAATGGGGACTGAAGCTTGAACCTGCCAAGTCCCACTTTCTTGGATTGGGGGAAACCAAAGTCAAACCCCATCACTTCAGGAGAGGAGAGGGCAAAGCTGAAGCCCAAGAGCATAAGCTCCAGGCAGAAGACCTGTAACTTAAGGCCTGCCAGACAGGGCTGAAGCTCTGAGGCTTTAGCAGTAGGTTTCAGCCCCTGGCTCCCAGTAAATTTAAGTCAGCCCTGGCGACTTCCTTAAAAATTGGAGTCCTGACCCAAAATTTGAGAATCTCTGGTCTAGTGTTAAATATCTAAAGAATGGACCATAGACTACTGTCCAATGGATCTCACTGTTGAAAAAAATATCCTTTTCCTTTACTGATACAGTGCTATAAATGTGCACCTTTATTTACATTAAATAAAGCATGCCAAAGAAAAGCATTCCGATCTTGAGTAGTTTACAGTCTAAAAGGAATAGATGAGTGCAACACAGAACAATGGAAAACAGAACAAACAGAGTCGCTAGTGACCTTTACAGCTGGAATATTTTAGAGCACAGTACGGTTTTGAGAAAGTAAATGGAAAACAACCACAAGGGATAGCGTGGAAGAAGGTATGGATTTACGAATGAAAGGAAAGAGATGGAGCAATCAGCAGGGAAATATAAAAAAAATATAGGGGTATAGGAGGAGATTAAAGTAAAATATAGGAAAATATGGAATTATGGATTGATTTGAAAGTGAGATATCTGAACTTTGTGGAAGAAGAGGGGTTTGATTTTCTTAATTTCATCCATATTACCACACTGTGATTTTGTATAACCTTATACAAGTTTTGGCATCATTCTAAAGTGAACCCATCATAGTGGTTACAAGACTAGATGTTGAATGACGTATGTTTCAGAAGGAGGCTCCATTAGGATGTGAACAACTCTGTGAATCCTACAGTCTTCACCTCCTTCCCCCCATATTTTAATACATTAGTATCACATCCCAATACATCACTTTAGTTGCACAGTGAGGACAGTTCAGCACTTCCACTATATTGCAACCCTTTATTTTCAGAGAGCCATCTCCCTGGGGCCAACTTGGTTCCGTAGCCTGTTTCTTCTCTCTCTTGAAGCCTGCCCCTTCCGTTCCTCTCCTTCCTCCTGCCAGAGTCAACTTTTCCTGTAGGGTAGCTGGCACAGCAGAGCTGCTGCCCTTAAACTCACGCAGGTCATGCCCAATGTTCCCTCTAAATTTTTCAATCCATGTGCAGAAAAAATTTGGTTATGTGCATCAAGGAACGTGCAGCTGTGCACCACCAGTAGAAACACATGCTGTGGACAGCTGTGGGTGCTCTACTAATCAGCTGGGCAGCATTTGAATCTCTCCTGGGTGGCCACCCAAGTGCACAACTTACAGGGAACACTGGTCCTGTCCACTTGGCTCTCCATACTGCTGTTGCACCACTGCCCAATGCTGGCCTTTTTGCCTCTCCATGAGGGCATCTATTGGGCTTAGTCATGGTGTGCACAACTGGTCTTATACACGAGCAGATGACAGAGAGTGAACAGAAAGCTGAGGCCTGAGCCATTTGAGGTCCTCCACTGACTTTTCCTCTGGTTATAGTCCTCTGGCCTGACAACAGCTAAAACATGCTGAATATGAGAAACAGAAAGAATAATTTTTTACCAACTATAAATGGAACTCAGTGGTCAAAAGAAAAGCAGGGAAGCAGAGTCTAAACCACCAATCAGAGCAGAACCCCACTCTGACATATGGTTGAGTTTATGGTTTTTGTGATACTTAAAAATAACAGGAAAGGACAGAACTCTCTACAAAAACACTGACTCTTAAAATAGAGTGTAAATGAAGGTATGTGGATGCACGCTTTCAGCTAACAGCATGGGAAGCATAGTTACTTTTGTGCAATCACACCTTTTTTAACAGCCAAGATTAAAACTGTGCCTCAGCTGTTCATTCAACATACTTCATGATTGGAGAGAGAGCATTACAAAATATGCCTGTAGAACTGCAGCATTCTGATTTATGTGCCCTATTAATTCTATGTGAAAAACAGATCTTTGATGAAAGCAAGTTTCTGCTTGTGAAGTATGCACTGCACTAGGAGCTTTGCAGAATGGAAGTCCAAAAGTATTCTGAGTTCTCTTGGTCCAAAATGGTTTGTATCTTTGTGCTATGTTCATACTCCAGATTGCTTAATGCTCTTTAAAAACAAATGAGTTCCCCTCCCCAAGAGTCAACAATTTTTTGGGAAGGGGGAATCTTAGGCAAATCCTGACCAGGATGAAAAGAGTCAGCTACTGGGGATGCTAAACAAGCTGAATGCACCTGCTAGAAACTCTCTGAATAGTTTGTCACAATCTAAAGATCGATGTTAACCACAGATCAGCTTCTGGTGCCTTCTACATCTTTAGAAGTACCTTACTTCCTGTGTAGTCTCACTGAACACAGTAGGACTGCATCTCAGAAGCTCTATATCTGCATCACCCTGTCCTGTTTATTAAAAGAAATTTGGCTATATTCAAATCATATAGAGATGGATACAAGTGAAGAGTCCATGTAAATGAGCTAACCTACCTGCAATCTGCTTGCAGCCTAACTGAAATATAGGTTAAGGTGAAATATGTTTGGAGACTTTAATTAGCAGAGGGCCAGCACAGAAAGCCTGTCCATTTTCTTAATTCGGTAAGTTTTGTTTCTAGCTCTACATTCATTAATCACCAAAATGTTCTTAGTCTGCTTTCCTATTTCATTTTGGTGTAGTAGTGATGGTGATTATCCATGAAGTTTTCTGTGGCAGCTCAGACTTTCTTCTTGGCTGCCACAGTGGATGGGAGAGGAGGTCACAGATTACTAGCAGACGTGATGCTAGATCACATTAATGACATAATGTTTGCAAAGCTCTTTGAAGATGAGAAATGCTGTTTAATTGCTATTCTAAGTATTATTATTATTTTATTTATATAGTGTGCTTAGTCACCAGTGGAAACCTGGGTTTGAGTCCAACTGGGATGAAAGTGGAAGGAGACTTTGCACAAATGCTATAGCCCACTATTTCCATTGTATCAGTGCTGCTGGGAAATCCGGAAAACTAGCTCCTTCAGTTCCTCTGCTCTATGGCTATTCCAAAATTTTTGAAAGCCCCCATACCATAAGATGCAGGGAGGAGGGGAAGGGAGATTTACTACAGTACAAAACATTGAATGCCTATGTGTGGAGAAGGAAGGGAGTGCATAAAGGTAAAGGGTTATGTGGGTAAGTAAGGTTAAGGAAAGGGGTTCATAAATGGGGAGAGGAGTAAGAGCATTTATTGAATACTAGAGCTTGAACATCCCATTGATTCCTGGATGGACATGACCCAAATGGTGTCAATCGGGGGGAAGAAGGACTCTGTAGCTTTCTCCCAAATGTCTGGGAAACCCCTCTGTAGCGTCTCTGTGCAGACAAAACTCTGCAGAGCAAGGCCAGCTGAGTGATTGATCTTCACAATATCTCTCTTTCAAAACCCATGGGAAATAAACCAGATAATGCATACAAATCTTGTCAGAACTATCTGTCTCATTTTCTCCTCAGTACTTTGGACACCCCACCCACTTAGTGGATGATTGAATGCTCTAGCCAGTACAAGGGCCAGCATGAACTCCACATAGACTAAGAGGGTCAGTAGACAGCATGGAGGTTCTGGGTTGCTGGGGAGATGATCCTGATCTCCCACAATTTCAGGAGATCTACAAATTTTATGAGCTTGATCCTCTTCTCATTCCCTAGCAATCAGGCCCCCATTTGTCTCTAAGGTAAAATAATTTACTAAGTAAGAGAGGAAAAATAGGCCTTGATGTTGCCAGTAGTTGCATACCCCAGAGCCCACACAGAGCCCCATCAGCTTCAGTGGGGCTCTGTGCAGGACGATCTGAATAGAGACATTTTCTAGATAAGGCGTAATGCATTTTAAACATTAGAGTTAGAGCATATGTAGCTGAGCTACATTTGAACCAGTTCTACCAGTATAAGGATCCTAACATTGATATACTGCACTGGGATAAGTAACAGTAGCACAAGCCCCAACTTACTCCCAGGCAGTGCATCTGTGCTGGAGAAGTTGCAATAGTAAAGCTACATTAGGGTAAAACTTATGGAAGAAAAGACATTGGGTAGAAGAAGAAGTTAGGAGAATAATGTATTAAGAGACATAGACATGACTTTCATCTCCAACTTTTTCATTTCATCGACTTCAGTGGAGTTATGCCAGTTTACACCAGCTGAGACTCTGGCCTAAGGGATATATTTTTATCTGCACCAAAGTATAGATGGCTGTTTGTTGGCTTTATATTTAGCTTTCAGACAACTACCATCAGACTCCAAAACACAGACATATAAATACAGGCTGAGTGCTGGAAAACCTTTTAGACTATTGGCAACAAAAACATATTGAAGCAATGTTAGGATTATGACGCCCAGACAAAAGCTAGGAACATTCCAAGTGAAGGTTGATGCTAGGTTTTGAACAGGTCCTGCTGTTGCAGAATGTACCCTGGTAAGATGTAAATGACTTTGTGAATGGTATAGAAAATGTTGCTCTTGTGTTTGAAGTGTCAGTTTGTGTGATTCCAGGACAGTTTCGACTCTGAGCCAAGCTAATTCAGTCTTTAGAGGCAGCAAACTCCATGACTCAGCAGAAGCTGAGACTGAAAGTGCTTGTTTCAGCAGGGACTAGTGGTATTAAGATCCTAAAATATCCAGAGGTTTCTTTAATCCCTTCAAATATTTTCCATGCTATTTTCCCCCATGTAGTTCTTGTAGACTTGTAAGAGATGCCAGCGCCGCTAATGAGTTCCAATCTTCATGTTTCGTGATTACATTAGCTGGAACCTTTATCATTCTATGTGATTGTTCCCCAAATCTTATTTATTTGGGGCCAGATTACAGATTCCCCTTACATAGCTGTGCTGTAGGGAAAGGAGGATGGTAAAGAGCCTGCTCATCCTTGCAGAGCACACAGAGGAGTTGGAGCTCAGGAGTTGTGCTAAATTATTTGATCTGGTCCTTTGTAAGCAGCAACTGGGGAGGAAGAGGCAGAAAGGAGGTAGAGCCATAGCTCTGGTTCCATGCTACACAAGCCAGCAGGGCTACAAGAGTACTCTATACCCCTGCACCTCTTAAAGAGATGTGGCAGATGCAGGGAGCTCCAGGAGTCAGAACATCTCATGGCATTCCCCCAATTGGTGCAGCATGTCATTGTTTTAATGCAGCACTGTGGCTAACTGTCCCAATCTAGCCCCCCATAGATCTGACACCAAGTTTTGTATCTATTTATCACATTGATGGCACTTTTTTTCCTTCTCACAAAGCAGCTGTGATGATTTTTAAAATTTGTCTGCCACTTAATTGAATTAAAATGGAAAGTCACGAGGAAGCTGTATGACTCTGAGTATGCTCATAACTCAGCGAAGCAGGACTAAACAATTTAGCCACACAGTCTTTCTTTGGGAGGGGTAAACCTCATGAAAATTATATTTTTATCCCCATGGCTCTGATCATTTTAAAACTGAAGTTGATAGGCAATTTTACATTGATAAAAAGGTGTGAATATTTTATCCACTATCCCACCCATTGGAAATATGGAACTCTGACTAGTTCTGTCCCAAGGAACAAGTTATGGTTAAATGCCTGCCCATTTACCCCCTTTAATATGTCTCAGGCCCTACTTCTTATTTTATTATCCATGAACTTTTGCCACTTCCATGTCTGAATGATGCAGTAGGGATTGCACTTTTCATTTGGTACAAGGGTCTTTAGACACACAGATTCCATTACCAGTAGTCAGTAACATGATCCAATATGCTCTATATTACAAACCTTAATAATAGTTCCAAGAAAGGCTGCCTCTGGGCTTTTCTGCCAGCACAGTGACACCCCCAAATTATCTCCAGCCCTATATCCCAACACGCTGGTTCATTGGTGGCTACTGCTGTAGGATGACATTGGCATTTTGGCACCAGCCAATGTTACAAGAGTACTTGATCACTGTATATAATTAGTTAACTAACAAACAGGGTGCCACTAATGGTGATCAAGGATACACAGCATACCTACTGAGTTTGGCAGGATCCATAAAACTTGTAGCTGTGCACTGTAAACGGCTGTTGCTGGCAGCCCTTTGTGTCAGCTGTTAATTATAAATACATAAGGCATGTTTATACACCGTTCCTTTAGCTTCTACCTGAGGATAAGGGTACATTTTAAGGTGGTTTTTTTTATTAGGATCAGAAAGCTACTGCTGTTTTCACCCAGTAATGCACCAGCATCAGGTAATTTGCACTTGGAAGCAGTTTTCAAGAGGGACAAAGTTTGGGAAAAGCTAGATCCTTGGCTATGGCCAAAAAGCACACAGTACAAGTTAGGGGAAGGCAAAGACTGAAGTGATGAAGTAAAACTTACCTTGCAGTCCCCTGATCCTGGGGCCCTTATGGGCAAAGATAATCCTCATGCATGTGTTACAGTAACCTGGAGGATCCTGGAATAGCTCCAAGGGGCAGAAACCACAGGCAGACACTGGCTCAGGGTAGTGGTTTCCCAGCCATAACCCTATTCTTCTGGACACACCTCTGTTAGCAGCAGAGAACAGGGTAGTGTGGGAGCCTCTATACCAGCTCTGTGTCACCAGGAGAATTCCCCATATACTGAAATGATCCTTATAGGGCCAGACACATCAACTCTATGGGCAGCATTGGCTGGAGGATCTAGCAAGAAGTGTCTGAACTAAGCAGCTGGTAAAAGGGGTGGGTGAAACTCTTTAAGGAAGTTTGGGGGCAATATTCTCTCAGAAAAACTTTGTGGAAATGTATCACTTGGAATTGCACTAAAAAGTGCTCTTCAGAGGCATTTTCTGAGGCAAATATAAAAGTAACCCTTGTCAGACATATTCAGAGAAGAGACCTTTACAGGAAGCAAATAAGTGCTCTGCCTTACACTACAGAAGTTGGTCCAATAAATTAAAGTTATTACCTCACCCGTTTTGCCAGCTCCCCACTGTGTAGTTTAAATACTGAAAATAGGAATGGTAGAAGAATTGTTAAGAAATTTTGGATAAAAAAATAGAAGAGCTGGGCCTGAACCCGAGACTGGAAATAACCAGTTGATTTATGGCAACTTTGGGTGTGAGTGAAGTGCAAATCTATTACACCATAAACAGGTTAATTTTCATTAGCTGCAGTATCTAATAATTAAGTGTCAAGTAATATCTGGCTACAGTTTGGGTGTGCCTGCCCCACCTATATTTCAGCAGTAGAGGACAGCTTCTAGTTTCTCTCAGAGGGAGGAAAATCAGAAATGAAAAAAAAAAAAACCATTTTGAAGTGAAAATATAAATTAAGGGCAGATGTTCCAAATTTCTGCCCACCACAGTGAGGAGAAAAAGTGAAAAAAAGGGAAGAAAGCTCTCCAGAATTCAGTCAAATGAAGCATAGCACATGATCTGGGTCCATGGAAAGGCCAAATAAGGCTCCATAGAAAATTGGGGTGGTAAGGGATGTAGCTGATAGACATCTGCTGTGTAAACAAAAATGGCCTACAGACAGATCAAACAACTGTGGGAGTTCTAATGGATCCCAGGTTGAATGAGAGTCAACAATGTGATGCAGTTTTGAAAAAGGCTAACATCATTCTAAAATGCATTATCAAGAACTTCATACACAGACACAGGTGGTAACTGTACTGCTCTTCTTGACACTAGTGAGGCCTCTGCTGGGGTACTGTGTTAGATATTAGAAAAAACCCTCTAACTATAAGGATAGTTAAGCACTGGAATAGGTTTCTAAGGGAGGATGTTTTATGAACAGGTTGGAAAAACAATGGTCAGGGACAGTTTAGGTTTACTTGCTCCTGCCTTGGTGTGGTAGAATGGACAAAGTGATCTCCAACCTTACATTTCATTGATTCTTTGATTTGTTTCCTGTCTCTTCCGCAAAGATTGTCATCCCCACCTTCGTAAAGAAATCCTCACAGAATATTCAGGGTGTCTTCCTTTTGCATATTTTTTTCTGCAAGAGTGACCTGACTAGAAAGTGAAGCTGGTTAGAAATCCTGGTGCCCTTTGAAGTCAATGATCAAACTCTTATTGACTATAATGGGGCCACGATTTTACCCAGAAAGTTAAACTGAGTTAACTAAACTCTCCTTGTGAGCAGTGCAGAAGTAAACAAACAGCACAGATGGTGAATTGTGAACTAGAGACATTGTTTGTCTGTTGCTTTTGTGAGAAATTAGTAACATATATAAGGATTTTTTCAAAAGAAGCCATGACTTGATACTATCTTTTGTTGATATTTTGCAGATAATTAAATGTATATTCCCAAACTATAGGCCAGAACCAGACACTCTAATTCATATGGAATAGCACCTTTCTGAGTGAGCCCTCCCACTGATTCCATTAATTCAGTTTCCGTTAGGGTACCAAAATCTTATTCTATGATTACTGTGAACTTTTAATTCAAAGTAAATTTAGGGCTTGTGTACATGAGGAGTTTAAATCAGATCAATTAATCCAGTTTGAAAATGTTGTGCATACCCACAACACAATCAATCACACAAACTGCTTTTAAATGGGAAATGCTTAGGAGGAATCCTAAACTGTTTCATTGCACCATCATCTTGAGACAAAGTATAAATAACAATCATGTTTCAACATAAAAGACAATAAGAAAGCAGATTTATACTAAATTAAAACTTTATTGACTAAAGTATGTTCTCCAGACAACGTGATCTGATGGATTATGGCTGCATACATGCAATGAAGTTAAACATTAGAGTAGTTTAACATGGAATGTCAAACAAATTAGCATAATGTATTTTACAAAACCTTTTATCTGTGTTACTGCATAATGAAACCAAGCAATGTATTCCCTTGGTTGATCTGTGTTGAGCTAAAAGGCAATGTGGTTGAAGAAACTGGTAGATTTCTTTAGCATATATTTCAAATAAATTAGTTAGAATTGTACTCTTTAACAACTTTCAGCTTCACTTTCATTCCAAACAAAATCTAAGTGCAAACATCAAAATTGCTGAATTGTTCTAGAAAGATTTAACTGTCAAAATTGGTTTGAACCAGACTACTGAAGTTGAGTATACAATTGGGTGTAGGGCAGAAAAAAAACCCCAGTTACTGCAAAATTCATGTAGGCACGTTGTATTATTAATCCAACTCAAAGCATTTCTTCTAAGTTTCTCACATTAAAGACTAAAGCTTGTTTACAGTACTACAATATCTAACATTCAAGCATCAATTATTACATAACAGGGAGATGGACTAAATGATCTAATGGGTCTTTTCCATCTCTAACAGCTATGAAAGAAAATCATTCGTGCCAGCAAGAGCATTACATCTACTTTTTGGACCTGATCATACAGTCCTTGCTCAGTCAATACTCTCATTGGCATTCTAGAGAGTTTTCCAGAGTAAGATCTACAGGATTAGGCACTTAAAAAAACAACAACCTCTATTCATACCTAACAAAATATTAGTATCCATCATAGGATACATGGAAAATAAGATACTGAATTTTAAAAAGTCAGACATGTGCTTTACTTGCACTTCAGGAATCATATAATGTAAACACTATAGTGGCCCACACCTCCACCACAAATACCATCCGAAAAATGTTAGCTATACATTTGCTGTGTGTGTGTGTTCCTCAATGTATGCCTGTGAGTGTGTCTCACGTATGCACGTCTCCAGGGAACCTCCTCCTCCCCACAACTCAAGTACACATACATGTGTGATAGAATTAACTGAAGGTGGCTTGATTGCCTGACTCCAACTGTTAAATTTGCAAGTGGTAGCAAAATGAATTTTTAAGGCTTTCATTATACCATATGTGCAAGCTGTCAAAGGTGTATAAATTGCTTCAGAACAAAATGTGAGTGATATTGTAGGAACGATGCAGATGTGCAGAACATCCAAACTCCACACACAACAAAATCTACCTGTATGAAGAATCAAGATGCCTCTGATCAATGTATTCTGGTGGGCCTTATTTGCAATATTAACTGATGTGATTCAAAGGATATAAAATTATCCATGCACAAGTCTATTGATGCCAAGAGGATCAAAACAGGAAGTTTACCTTCAAAGTGCAAATTGTAACAATGGAATGTTCTTGACAGGGAAATGATCAAAGACAATCCTAGGTTTCACTTGTTCAATAGGAAAAAAAAAATCTTCATCTTCAGGCAGCATTTCATCCTGACAAAAGTGATTTTTTTCTAGTATAACAGAAGACTTCAGGAATGAACACATTATGCACACACACAGAAATATTTACATCCTGTCTAGAAAAAACAAACCCCTACTTTAGTGTTGGCTAATCTTCTCTTCTTTTTGTAGCATTTAAAATCTTTAAATCAGCTGCTTTAAATACCAACATGTACTGTACCACCCCCATGCCACCCCCAGAGCCCCAGAAAACACCAAGTAACTTAAAAGTTTTTATGATTGTTAAAGACTCCTGGTTGAGACTATTAAGTACCACCTCCACTGGAACAAAATAAACACTGCATGCCTCTTCCAATGCATTGCATTTCATAGTTGAGCAAGTACTGCAGCTAGGAAGGCTTAGATCTCCAGGTCATCAGGTCTAGGTCTGCTACTGGCTCGGCTGCTGGCACGGCTAGGTGGCCTTTGGTCCACAAGGGTGAGGGGCTGCAGCTCAAGCCCCGATGCCAGTTTTTTAGCGTTCTGGTGGTCATCGGGGAAATCAAAGGGCTGGGCATGAGAGTTGGAGATGGTGCTGCCAGCCTGTCCCATTCTGTTCTGCTCCGCACTGTAATTTGCCCAGTTTTGCTCACTGGCTTGTTTATTGTAGTTACGACAGGAGGAATTGTTCCTGTCGCCAGTAACGAGCTTGTACCCTGGTGGAGACATGGGTGATAGAGGAGCAGTGGGAGAGGAACAGCCATTGAAATATGCATATTTGGGGGATCCACAATCCTTGGAGGGACTCACTGTACCGGTGGGAGAGTAGTGGTCTGGTTTTCCTTTCACACGATCTCTGACACCCTTGAAGAACACATAGAAAAGCTCAATAATGTTCAAGGCAAGCGATACTAGAGAGACGACCAGCATAAAGATAATGAAGATGGTTTTCTCAGTTGGACGGGAGAGGAAGCAGTCCACTCTGTGTGGGCATGGATATCGCTCACAAGTGTAAATAGCACTCAGGCTAAACCCATAGACGTACCATTGTATCACCAAGAAGGCCACCTCAAAGACAGATTTAAAGAGGATGCTGATGATGTAAGTACGGAGCAGTCCTCCACGCATTTTAACTTTACCATGCTCTTCAATTCCATACTTGAATTTCTTTTTTTGTATGTGTTGGAGGTGCATCTCCACATTCACACCATCATTTTGGACAACCTTGAGCTCTTCTTCTTTCTTGTTCAGTTTCTCTTCTTTCCGCGCATCACATAGAACACATGTGCTAGATACAAGAGGGTAGGTACAGACACAAATATGATCTGCAGAACCCAGAAGCGCACATGAGAAATTGGGAAGGACTTGTCATAGCAGACATTCTCGCAACCAGGCTGTTGAGTGTTGCACCGGAAAGCAGACTGCTCATCTCCCCAGGCTGATTCCACTGCTGTCCCCAAAAGTAGGATGCGGAAAATAAAGAGGACAGAGAGCCATACCTTCCCTCCTGCAGTAGAATAAGCTTGAACCTTGTCAAGAAGTTTGCCCAAGGCACTCCAGTCACCCATCTTCCCAGGATGCTGGCTAAAAACAAAACAAATAGAGTAATAATTAAAGCTATGTTAACTGAATTCACACCTGTAGGTTTATAATGCATGTAAAACACCATAACATTGTCCCTCTGTTGGTTCATAGATATTCGTCTAGACAGAGATAGGTAGGCGGCCATTCTTATTCTACAACAAGGAGAGTATTTCATAGAGTTAGTTCTATTGGTGAAGTATCAAGCAGAAATCACCATAGGAAGTCCATATGCACAAAATATGGTCTGCTGTCTACTGTGAATGGGTGCAGAAACTCTGAATTACACTGAATTACACTAAGGGTATGTCTACACTAGCCCCCTAGTTCGAACTAGGGAGGCTAATGCGGGCGACGAAATTGCAAATGAAGCGGGATTTAAATATCCGTGCTTCATTAGCATGTTCGGATGGTCGCCATTTTGGAAATTGACTAGCCCGGAGTAACTGCCCGCGTCTACATGCGGCAATGAAACGGGAGTTCGAAGTAACCCCTTAACTCGAATTAGCTGTTAAACCTCATTCCAGGAACAGTAACAGCTAATTCGAGTTAAGGGGTTACTTCGAACTTACGTTTCACTGCCGCATGTAGACACGGGCAGTTACTCCGGGCTAGTCAATTTCCAAAATGGCGACCGCCCGGGAACATGCTAATGAAGCGCCCGGGATATTTAAATCCCGCGCTTCATTTGCAATTTCGGTCACCCTCATTAGCCTCCCTAGTTCGAACTAGGGGGCTAGTGTAGATGTACCCTTAGAGAGGAGCTCACCAGAAAGATTTACCTTTTATGTGTAGGCTGATATTTAATGTTACTAACGGTACTGGGTCCTGCCGTGAGGACGGGGGACTGGACTTGATGACCTCTCGAGGTCCCTTCCAGTTCTAGTGTTCTATGATTCTATATGACAAATTAAATTGCAGTGCAATTCCTTGCTCTATGGAAATATGTTTGCCAGTTTCACAACTTTGCAATGGAAAACAGTTAACACCACAAAAGTTGCGATCACTGTTGCCATATTTGTTTTCAGTATCAGCATAAGTGTTGATGCCTTAATGAGCCATATCAAAGTGGAGGCCCACTGGGGAAGGAGTCTGGGGAAGTTTGCATTGACACTGCCCAAGTATTCTATTGATAAACTGAGATTTTGAACACTTGGGCTAGCAATCGATTTAGATTGATCTTCACAAGTACTACAGTCACACTTCAGTAAAAAAGAAAACATTACAATGTCACACAAACGCAATGGTAAAGGTGTACAATTAAAATATTAAAAATCACAAAATACATGTGTTAATTTTTTTGGCATGGTTAACTCAGCCAGCATATTGTATATAATGTGTTTAAAAATGTAGTCCCAAAGCTGAAAATACTTGCATACATGCTTAACTTTATATGACTTGTAGTGTACATATTTAACACAGAAAACAGGAGCAGAACATCTACTATACATTTCAGAGAGTTTGTCTGTCTGTGTGTCTGTCTGTATGTCTACCTTTGTGTCCCTGTCCAGCTGTTTGTTCAAGAACTTCTCCTAAGTGCCTGGAATGGGATTGCTTCTCATAAAGCCATGCAGAAAAGAGAAAGAATCACCAGGCAGGTGAAAGGAGCTGGCTGGGGGCGCACTGCCCCAGCCCCAAGTCCTTCCCACCTGCAGTGCCATTTAGGTAGGGCAAGGTGGGCTGAAGTTCTTCCCTCCCCGTGATTCATACAGGAACATTGCTGGATGTTCTCCTTCATCAGGGAGTGAGGGAAAGTGCAGTTTACTGCATTCCTCACTCTGGCACCCCAAGGTGCTGCTGTGAGAGAGGCTGGGGTAGTCCTCTCTCTCAAAACCAGCCTACATACTGAACCGCCCCCCCATCCCGAGCTCCACCCCAATCATTTAAATGAAGAAAAACAAAGGCTACGTCTATACTACAAGGTTTTTGCGCAAAACCAGCTGTTTTTGCGCAAAAATCTGCGGAGCATCCACATTTCAAATGAGCTCTTGCGCAATTAAATGGGCAGTTAAATGGCAGAACAGAGGGTTTTTTCCGCTGTAGGTAAACCTCCTTTTCTGAGGCATAACTGCTTTTAGAGCTACAGCTATTGCGCAAGAAGGCAAGTGTGGATACTCCCAGAGGGGTTTCTTGTGCAAGAAACCCCTATGGGAAAAAGCACAGGTGCTCTGATGGCCATTCTGTTAATGGCCATCAGAGCTTTCTTGCGCAGGAGCATCCATGCAGTCTGGACACTCTCTTGTGCAAAAGCACATCGCTGTTGCGATGTGCTTTGAGGTGTGGATGTGCTCTTGCACAAGAAGCTTTTGGGCAAAAACTCTTGCGCAAAAGGCTTCTTGAGCAAGAAGCATGTAGTGTAGATGTAGCCAAAAAGTATTTGAAGTGTCCATTTCTAGATTATGTGTACCATATGCACCATATCTCCAAATACACAAATATCTTAAAATGTAATGAAATGGGCAATTTTGCATGCTTGATTCCTGGCAAAGGTAACAAGCACCGTTGGCTTTTGGCCAAATGGTGAATGTTAGAAATCTGTATCTGACTAACAAGCATAGAAAATTTTACATGTAAAAGAAAGTGTGAATTGTCAGATATAGTGACATTTAGTACCACTCAAGCTGAGTATTCCAATATTCATAACTTTGTTGATTCCTAATCAGTTTCTTTCATATTACATTAGGGAAATACTCCTCAGTGAGATCTACTTAATGCCAAGTCCTACATTTCACATAACTTGTAATCCAGCAGTAACTGAAATTGTTTTCTTCAAAATTTCTCAAGGGAGAGTGGGGACAGATTCACCATAGACTTAGAATAGGAAATATTCCAGCCCTTAAAGATAATTTTTAGACTAGAGTTAGGAGTGAATGAAAATTGGGGGGTGAAATGGAAACTATTTGGCAACCTTAACTATAGCAATTGCTGTTAAATGAACTGCCACTTCCTTCCCACAGGCACCAAATTGAGGGAGAAACACCAGGTAAGAGCATAAAGAATCTACTTGTGGTTATCTCTTAGCTTGGAGCCCCTTCTAAGCCCCTTAACCGACATGGATACATCCTCCTTGGAGTATGGAGAAGGATTCTCCTTGATAACCTTTAAACTCTTCCTCACATGATCAGCCCTTTCTCATGCAAGTAGTCTTTTGAAGGGTCAGGCCTTTTTTGGAGTTTAACACTAGATATCATGTGTCAACCTCTGCAAGAGAGATTCTAGGAAGTATTTCTTTTGCCTTCCCATGTTAGCTCCAAGGAAAGATGTTTGTCCTCATTGGTCCACTGTGACAGAGAAGACAGGCACATTCATGAAAAAAAATTATGGTATGGAAATGGACAAAAACAGATTTTTCCCAAAAAATAGTTTCTTGATTTTATTAGCAGTTTCTGAATGATTTGAAAATACTACATTAGCAGACTTTCCCCAGGCTCAGTGGATTTTGTTACAGTGTAAATGTTATTTCAGATTGAAAGTATGATTAAAAAAACAGAAGAGGTGTTATTTCTAGGCAGTTATAGGCTGCTTGCTTTTTAATTACACTCCACTCTGATCCATTAATACAGGATGATATACTCCAGTTTTGACTGATTTAATTCCACACCTGCTGTATTTTTAGAATGTATTGCCTTGTTTCAGCATCCAAAATTGTTAAGTTCCATTATGTCCTTTGGCAATACAAACTCCAGGAGGACACATTCCTTGCTTGAATTACTCATACATAGTTTTGAAACACGAACTTTTTTATAAAGAGATCAGTTACCCTCTAGCATTTGCCCGTGATAAAACACCTACATCAGTTCATAACATTGTGCTGTTAAGCAGACAACCTTGAAATGGCACAAACATATTATGCCTTTGCTTAAGTAGAGACTATTGTTTTATGAAGACCAGTGTTTCAATTTGTCACAGAGAAAATTCATTGAGTGGATCTAAGCTGTTTACTTTCAGTGTACTAAAAGAGCATTTTTATTAACTAATGTATACTATGTTACTAGATATTATAAAAGTTTTACTTTATTTCTGGAAGGAACGATTATGTAAATGTTCTTGCTGCTTTTACATTGCTTTAAAACGGAAGATCTCCTTTAGTGTGTAGCCCCTAATATCTCTTACCTTTTATGATTTAGACTGCTTTTAGCAATAGCATCCTAATGAAATGATTGCATCATAGTACAAGGACTGATAAAATTACTAGTTAGACCTTCCCCCTCCCCACATTCAGCAAGGTACTTAAGCATGGGCTTGGTATTACCCAAGTAGCTGAAGTTCTTACTCATTGCTATTTTATATGATGATATAGCTTCTATTGAGATGGCTAATACCAAACCTGGCCTGTAAAGCAATTTAGTAGATACATGTCTTCTCAATTCTACTATATGTGTGTGTGTGTACTGAGTAAATGATGCACAGAAGAAAGAATTATGATAATACTAATCTGTATGTGCTTGGGACAGCCACATGTAACAGAAATTGGATCTATGCAACACAATTGAGAAATTGGAAAAAAAAATTATGGAAGGCATTCACACTGTGTCTTGTGGGTCATATTTTCCAGGAGAGATAGGGTAGTCTGAGGTACCCTGCTACACTGTTTAAGTCTGACTGCAGTGTCCATAGAGCACATGGTAATGAGTGAATCAGGCGCAGGACTGTAGTGCACTAAGTGTGTGGGATCTGAAATGAGGCTATGCAGCTGCAAGAGTGATTAGGAAATGGGCCAAGAGCTCTGGCCCTCCCATACACCCCCAAAAAACCCTGCCCTTGAAATACGAGTAGAAATAAATAACAAAACAGATCCTTTGAGAGGGTCCCTGCCCCTTGAGCACTGAGCACCATGATCCTTTTCCAAGAGCAGCCAGCTGCTGAGGGAAAGGCACTAAGATGCCCAAAACTTGGGGTTGTGGGTTTTTTAATGTTAAATGTATGCAGTCTCACAAAAGTTAAGGAAATGGTGCTCTGACAGTCCACTGGAAAGGTAGAGTCCACCTACAGGTCTTTAGATACACTTCAAGAATAGAAAACTTCACCTACAAGACAGAGAGGGCACCCTAAATGGTCACACAGTAATCAGTGCTTAATAGTCATTGCTGGTGTTGATTTGTTTTCTTTTCTAAGCTTCGAGAGTTCATGACCATGCATGGATCTTCTCCTCAAGCTTTAGAGGCACTTTTTCCAGGTGTCTCATTCTTTCTACCCAATCTATCTTTATGGAGCTTTACCGAAGGACCGAACACAAGACAGGAAAAAATAACTCCACAAGAACTTCCAGTTGTACAAGTCAGGTCTCCAGATGATGAAATCCATTAACAACCTATGAACCATGCACCCATGTTTTTGTTCAAATTCATCCATGATATAAGTGACTACAAATTCCTTTGAAATCATGAAATCTGTATCCACTTACTCTAATTATGAATTTGGTGCTTTATGTTTAACATGCATAAGTTTTCTGAAAAGAAAATATGATATAAATGTGTATCCAGATGCCTAGATTCAAGGGGCAAAGAGAATATTATTTGTTTCACTAGGAACACAATCCAAACTTTCAATCACACAAGTAGAGCCATGCACAGATACAAAATTTGCATCCACATCTGTATCAACAAAAATGAACTGTGGATATCTGCATCCACATCTGCAGATATGGTATCTGTGGATATAAAGCAGATATCCACAAATTTGCAGGGTTCTAGATACAAAATGTGTATCCACATCTGCACCCCTGTCCACAGAAATGAGCCGTGTATATCCACAGATATAAAGCAGATATCCACTAATTTGCAGGTTTCTACACACAAGCGTCTTTTTACCTAAACAGAAGTTCATTTGATTTCAATATCAGACTACATTCATTTTTCAGACTAGATAGAAATGAGAGCTGAAAGCACTTTACAATATGTATTGTGTATACTGTGTATATACATATTGTACTACAAATGCACTGCATCCTTCCTTTCCCCCTTTTGAACTCAGCCTGTTGCACATCCTTCTCATATTTGTATGGTTGTTAGGTGTCATGGGTCAGTGCCAATGTTCGGCTTTGAAGGTTTTGAGGGAAACACTTCTGTAAACATTTCAAAGTCAGGAGACTTCAGGAGTTCTATAGTGCAGTGTATGCTGTCCAGATGTTAAGATGGCAAGATGAAAGGCGCTGTGCAAGTTCCCTCCACATGCTCAGACAGAGAAATTGGAGACATGAGTAGTTGCTCAGATCTGTTTTGTTGTTCATTTTTAATGAAACTCACTAAGAAGACTCTCCGTGAACATTCTGTTAGGAAAACTACCCCAAACTTCAGGGCCAGTAAGTTGTATTAGGTCAGATGGGGTGCGGGGGGGAATCCTAGCTGGGCACAATAAAACACAATTGTGATGCCCCATTGAAGCCCATTCTTCATCCCCCTCATTTTGTTCTTTAATTATTGGCAAGAACCCGGACAACAGCAATAAAGAATCATGCCAGAGTCTTGCAATCTGCCATAGCTTTAGACCAGGGTCAGTTCTGTGAAAGATGCTGCCCAAGAATTCCGTTCTTCTGCGGTCCTTTATTATGGTTCTCAAGGCAGATTATAGGAAATGTATCATGACATATTGGGACTATTCTCAGGCTGCTTCCCTTAAAGAACTTTCACAGGCATTGCCAGCGTGGTGAGCGGATGTCTGAGTGCTGCATGATTCTTCTAAAATCCCTAACTGTGTTGCTAACACAGAGTAACTATATACAAACTGTCTTAAAAAAAATCTTTAACACGTCTGGATTTTATCACATTCATTTAAAAGAAGGGAGAAAACATTCAGCAAGGCCAGGTGAAAGTCACCAGATTAGTAGCAGCAGCATTTTAACAAAACAACTAATTAAGACCCTAACTTTGCACAAACTATTAAACATCAATCAAGATTTCCATATGAAAGCAAAATGTGTGGGAGACAAATGGGAAACACTTAGGATAGGGTCTCTCTGTTATTAACTTCTGAGACCTTTTCAGTAGAACAAGGGATTCCAGAACTTTGAAATTATTATTTTTCTTAAACTAGCAAATATAGACCTAAATAATTGTGCACATTGATTTTTTTTTACCAAAATCAAATAAAGAGGCTCATAATTTCATGGTGTAGATGATGTTTTGCCATCGTTTACCTGTTACAGAATCAGGTTATTAGCTGAAAATTAAAATTATTTAGAGAAATGTTTAAAATATAACAAAAACAAACAAAAAATCCCCAAAAATGTTAATCTCCACAAATGGATACATTTTAAACATGTTTTGCTGTTTTTTACAGTTTTCTTTAAATATTCCAATAATGAGGAAAACAATAGAAAACTCCTGAAATCAAACAAAGTAAAAACTTTCCAACTTACCCTTGCTGATGATCAGTGAAGCAAGCAAACAAGTGCCTCTTTGGAAGAACAAGCTAAAATGGAAAAGCAAGTTCAGGCTTTCGACCTGTCTATTTAAACTTTAAAAGTCTACTGCTGTTTTGTAGTTTTCATCCTTCCTTGCCCACTAATGAAAGAAAAGTGCTGATACCTTGTAAAAAGTGTTTTTCTAACTTGGAACACTGGGAGAGCTTTTAACAAGCCACGGCAGGGAGGAGGGGAGAGGAGGGAAAGTCAGGGAATGGGGAGGAGAAAAGGGGGAGGAGGAAAAGCAAGAAGAGACAGCAGAAAACTTTATGGAATAAAGAAAAGAGAACTGAGCGTATTGAAGTTGAACAAATGAAGGATCATTCCGTAAGGAGAGTTGAGATATTCTAAATGATCCACTGAGTGGTAGTTTATTCAGAACCGGACTCAGAGTTACCTGAGACAAATGAGATGGTTTAACTTTCTTAAGATGTTTGAAGTCTTTGGAAGGGGAACAGAGAGTAAAAAATCAGTTTGTAACCTGAACCATCCTGCCAGGCTCTGCATTGGGATACACTATTCTGCCCTCTTCATTCCCCTTCCTGTGGAGTGGCAGTCATAACATGAGAAGTTTATGTTCTCTTCTTTGCATATCTTTAGTTTACTTGCTCCATTTCCCTGAGGTGCTCAACAGAAAGCAACAGTGTGTTTGTTAATGTACTTTTCATACCTGTGGGTGGGTGCCTCAGAAGATAACACAGCACATGATTTTTTGGTGAAGGTTCCTGAGAAGCAGCGAACTTATATTCCAGAAAACTCACGCCAGGAAATTTCAGCACAACACCCAAAATATAATGCAGGGCATTCAGTCTCAAATAGTGAGCAGCACTGAGTAGTCACAATATTTCAATCCATGTCACTAAATGTGCACAAGAAAAAAAAAAAAAGACCCTGCCAATTGGATTGAAGCCAAACTGACTTTTGCCCTGATCTGAATGAAATAAACCCTCTTACAACAAATGTGTTCTCTGTAAAACACAGCTGAATTTTATACCGTTTATTGTGGTGAGGATTCTCAGACACAGAGTCGAACAAGCGTCCATATGAACTGGGCATTACATAAGGAACTGTATTTGTACTTTTCAAACCAGGTGGTATTGGCTTTTTAACTGCCCAGGCCTGGTCAATAACTAGGTTAGTTTAGCAGCTACTCCAACAGCTCCCACTGGTTGGACAGCTTCCCATGACCATTCTTCTGCGATGGTATACAGCTAGGGGTTTAGCAAGTTCATTTGGGGTCATAATCCTCAGGGAAGGGTATTTCTGGAATCGCTCAGGGTTAGCAGCGTCCAATCTCACTTAAGAGACTAATATCAGGGAGAAGGTAAAATGATACCCATTTTGGTGTTCGTCCCTGATTTTGAGTAAAATTACCCTACTCATCTTCTTGGAACTATGGATGTCAAATTATGTAAGGCTAAGTATAATATATAATAATAAACAATATCATAGTCTTTTGCTTAGCTCTTACATAGTGCTTTTCACCCACCACCCTCAAAGTACTTTATAAATCAAGGTAAGTATCGTTACTCCATTGGGGAAAGTAAGGCAAAGATGGACACACAGCTGTCTAATGGGAAGGCTGGCAAAAGAACCTAAATATCCTGATTCACAAGCCAGGGTCTCCTGTTTTTAAAAGATAGCATAGGGATTATGCATACATCCCAAACCACTTATTTCTTTTGCTACAGCCTGATCACAGCAACCCAAGTTCTCAGTGCAGCCATACAACAACGAGCCAGTGCATATAAGCATTATAGGGAAAAGAAATTTGGTAATAATAGTCAATGTAATCTTTGGTACTTCCCTCTGAAAGGCAAGAGTGTTCTGTTTCAAACATCCAGCAGGACATTGTAAAGAAAGAAGAAAGATGACAATGATGACAATTATTATTATTACTGTATGGCAAATTCCTTGCCAAGGTCTCCCTAAGAATTAAACATGACTGTCACTGAATTCATGTGTCACAATTTGATTTTACCAGCTCTGCCTTTGTAAAAGGGCCAGAGTTCCAGTCTTGTCTTTATTTCTGTGATGAAGTAAATTAACTTTTTCAGACCAAATGAACATTTTCACACAGCTGCTTTTCAGCCAGGCTCCTTAGTGTTCAACAGAAACTTTGCAGAATTGTGATATTTGTAAGTCTGTTCCTAACTGAGAAGGACAAGGAGGTGGGTGAAAAGATGGACTTGGGCTCTCCCATGGAGATTTGCTGTTCTTGATCTGAAAGATCCTTCATTTTTTGAATGAACTCTTAAAGCACAGAGCTCCTTGGGGCCAGTATTGCTATCTGATGGTTTTGAATTTTGAAGCAAAAGTTATGACGCCAAGAAGCAACACTTGAGCAGCATTCTATTTCTGTGAACATGTGTGGGTTTGAGCTGGCAGGCTAGAATTCAACTAGTGCAGGCAAGTTCAGGTTCCTACCCAAACATTTTATATTCCTCAGCTTCTTTAGTCATTGTGACTAAAACTCCAAGTCAGTATTTGATTTTCTGTTCAGTCATCATAGGATTTAGATCCTTTGTATTAGGGAAGTAGTTCAGAGACGACACTTTTGTTTCAATTTTTTCTGTCCAGAACTCAGATATATTTTGACAGTTTAGTTAATATTTATTGTCTTTAATACAGCATTCAGTCCGGTATTCTTTTTTTCTATTTATTACACACACATATCATGGTATAGTGCCCATGTGTAAATCTAAACAAAGGCTTTATTCTGCATGCTGCCATTTTTTTAATCCTCCAGTTCACTGGGAAAGGCTAAATAGCTGAGTTTCATTTGAAATATAGCATTAATATGTTGGTATCCGGTCCCTGGTGTTGAAATCTGTGCATACAGATTGGTGGACATTACAGAGGCCACATTTCTGATTGACTTCTAAGACCCACTCACAGCAAAGGGGTGTCACTAACCTATTAGTGCTCTGAACGCACAGCAAATTCTTAGCTTCAATCTGAGCATAAATGTGTTGACTGCAAATCTCACTTCACTCTGCTCCCCTGCTCAGCTCTCCTTAACTGCAGTTCCAAGATTGAGGCCAATCAATGCAAAGTGCACTCAGCTGGGAACACATGCAGGGATTGTTTTAGGTGCATTACAAGGGAATTAGACCTCTAACCAGGAAGGTAACTTAACTAGGACCCTAGATGACCAATATGAGCAGCAAATTTTTACCATCATTCTTTGTTGTGTGCTTAGGGTTTATTGGTCTGGACTGTCCAATGTCTTGCTGGCAGAAGGTTGGGCACTCAGAATACACATTACCATAACTGTGATAGTTCTTGCTTATCTTAGTGTTTAAATGTGCAGCCTTAAGATTCTTTTAGCATAGCGGTGGTTTGTTCTTATATTATAAAATTAACAAAAGTAGTACCAAGAAGAATTATATTCTTCATAGCTTTGAAGTTCTGCATTTGTCCAACAAATCAGCCATAACTCTGGTAATTTCCATAATCTAGGACTACATGGCTAGAACCCACCAGAAGACCTTATCTCATACAATTTCAGACTGCAGAAGGAAACACCAAAAACATACAGCCCGTGAATTTCAAAGGGTCTTTATTTGGACAAATAAAAGCCAAATGTCTTTGGATTGTAAACCCTGGGGACATAGATTGTCTCTTTTCTATGCTTGTCCAGATCCCTGGGGCCCCAAATTGGAGTGAGACCTTTGGGTGCTACTTTTATATAAACATTTACTGAGAATGAATGTTTTCTTCAAAAGAAGTCTTCTTAGTAAACATTACTTCTTCCTTTCCACCCTCAGCTGTTGTGACTGCAGGAATGTTCAAAACAGGTAGTAGTAGTCTTTTCTAATTAGAAAAGATGTTTTTTGACTCTCCTTTTACTCAAAATATGTTGAACTATTTTTGATCAACTATTACAATAAAGGGGAAAAAAGGATATTGGGAGAGAATTTCAGCTGAAGGTTTCCAAAAGTGAGAAATGACTAAAACCAGGTAATAGAATAGAATCTATTATTCAACCTTACCTGTAAAAATCACAGTCACTTCTGCTGTAATATTTTGCGATTCTAGCCTGCCATCTACCTAGGATCTCAGAGTGTGCTACAAACATCAATGAAAGTTAAGTCTTACTCTACCCCTATAAACTATGTCGTAGAAAGCATTTTAACAAATAAGGAAACTGAAGCTGGGAGAAGTTAAGCAGCTCACCCATGGCCACACATCTAGCCATTGGCAAAGACAAAATAAGAACTGGGATCTACTAACTCCCAGTCTTGAACTGTAAGTACATCACCTCTCTCTAGTCTTTCTGCACCACTGTGTAAGCAGTAAGAACAATTAAATCCAGGTTTTAAAAAAATACAGCAGATGTTACTGAAGTCAATAGAAGTTTGATGTGAGGACAGGCTTCAGCAGATGTGGCTCTCTTCACCCACTCCCAGTCTCACTGCATGCAACTGTGAAGTGCATTCTTCACAGCAGCCCCTGAGATGTCACCACTGCTTGATCATGACAATATACTCAATGTGACTTGCTTACTTCTCATGCCACATCCTGAGACATACTAACTTACCCCAATTTTATTGGGTGGTTTGTGGCAGAAAGCAATGAATGGTGCCTCTAATTCCTATTTACTGTGCTAGCAAAGCTAGCCGAAATTAATCAAGAGAGCCTAAAGATTGAAAATTACAGCTCTATTAAAATAAAATAAAATAAATAATCAGTGTAATTGATTCTGGTTAATGCCCCCCTCCCCAACAAAGTACGTCCCATCAAAGCAATTATATAAATTAAAAAGCCAGTCAGAGGCGCATTTCAAGCAGGAAAAGAATGTGTACATAGATCCTTATGAATTTGGCTCCACCTTCTGTACACAGTGAAAATAAACATGAATTAAATTGTGTCTTGAATGCCATTTTAGCTTGTTTTTTGGTTTTACTTTTCAGTTCAATTTCAAAAGCCTGCCCACATAGGTCCTCATGCATTTTTAGTAAATCTTCATCTCTACATACTGAGACAGAGGTTTTTCAATAATTCCGTTCCAAAGAACAGGAATATTTTTTTATAATTCATTCACTTTAGCAAACTGAAGTCAGGGTAGCAACTGGGACTATTTAAAGATGTGTGACCTTTAGATTTTTTTAGATTTTGTGTGTGTGGAGGGGGGTTGGCATTCATTCAATTAGTATATGTTAAAATTTAGCATCGACTGTAGAGTGCTTACTTATATCAGCAAGTAGGTGTTCACATTTGTAATCCCACTGAATTTATTAGGACTCTACCCACAAGTCACTGCTCACTGTAGTGAGCAAGGGCTCTACAGTTGGAATCCTAACTAGAACCTTATGTATGAATAAAAGGAAAAGAGGCTGAAAACCCCTAAAGGTTTAGCCATTTTTGAATTTATTTAAAAAATGTTTTCATTGTATAAGAGCATTGAATGCTCTTATAATTTGACATACAATTAGACTGCACAATAATGTGCATGCCCATAGTAGTTATTATACATGAAATGATTAAAATATAAATAATAATACTTACCATAGCATTTAAATAGTTGTTTTCTCTTCAAGGATTGCAAATATTAATTAGTATCTGGTAACAACAATATCTACAATACCTCACAGGGCTGAGTTGGGAAATCTGTTACAGAGTGTTAACAACATGCCAGGGGAAGAGAATCTAAGAGGCCTGTTTATTTTCACCCTGATTTTAGAATTTCCTGGGTATTCTCCGTTTTATTGCAGTCTTCCCAAGTTTTCATTTTGGCCTCTGGATATACCAACATGAGGATGGGAGAAAAGGGTTTTTATCCACAAGATCAAACTAGACAATTTAACTATAGTGTTTCACAAATGGCTTAATATCAAGAGACTATATTTCTTCTTTGAGTCCATGCTGTTATTCAGAAAAGAGACAGTGAGAGGCAATCATTTGTCAGCTGTATATTTGTTATTTCTTTCCCATATGAAGATCTTGATCTAATTCTTTTACTAGTTTTAGTTTTATCATCTCAAGGTTTGTGTGCATACAGTTATTTTTAGATTGTCTAGCTCATCCAAATGAAACTTGGGAAATGTAAGCACTGACTAGCATATGTTGGAAATTTTTAATGTCCTCGTCTTATTCAAAAACCATGACAGGAAAGGCACTTGATAATATATCACACTGTACCTTGTTTGGGATTCAGATAAAAGTAACATCAAATGACCTAATTAAAATTACCCGCCAAAATGAAAAGATTGAAAACTGAGAACCACAGTAATCTGTGAGGTAGGACTATTAATTCCTAACTCTTTTTCTTAGGAATAGTTTGGGGGAAACAACATTAGAAGGTGATATTTTAATTACTATTTTTGAGACTACCCCAAAAAGGTGGTGTCACATTATAAAATTGTGTTCTTTAGGGCACACCAATCAAACATACAAAGCAGTTTAACTTCGAAACTTTGAGAATTTATTTAAACAAAATTCTAAATGTAACTGAACTGTGAAGGATATACCATTGTTACACAGTATACAGGGTAAATAACTGAGACAATTGTCTAAACAAACAAGAAAGACTGAACTTATATTTCTTTATGTGGTTTTTAAGCATAGTTGAATATTTAAAGAGCAGTTATTTAGCAAAATGTTTTAATCAATCAAGATATACTTAAATCACTATGTTCTAACCAGAAATACATTATTAAACCAAAGTAGGTTTAAGTCTAATCATTCTTTCTATATTGCTTTAGAATGAAATAAAATTTTTTAAAGCTAAATACTGTAATCAAAAGTAACAACTTTCTATCAGGTAACAACCATATAGTTCAATGCTCAAATTTATATACATACGGGTAACTGAAACAAGTGCAATATTATCACTTTTCATTGCTTTTTGAACCAAAATGAATGCCACAAATTTACCAACAATTTCACATTAATAGGACATGTTTAAAGAGAAAAATTATTAATATCCAATTATATCAGTGTACTGAAAGCAAAATCTAATACCCAACAAAGGACTTTGTCTAAAAATTTAACCAAAAGTTTGTCCATGGGGTAGTTAAAGAAATACCTATGTCTTGGGAAGAGGAAGGTTACCTTTTCAAGACTGTAAGAATTGAGTAGATACTGAATCAGGATCAATCAACTCTTCACTGAGAATGTGTAGATCTTCTGGTCAGGCTGCTACCTGTGGTGGTGAGGGTCTTCTTTTATGCACAATTTTTCCATTCAATTACGTTGATGGTTTTGGGGCATCCCCTTGTGGATCGTGTTCTGATGACAGCACTTTAACTATTAGATAGAGTAAATTTGTGGGATGACCCTTCTTCAGGTTATGGGTTATATCTATCACTCAGACCAGCCAGTGGTCATTGACTTCTTTCCACCCATCCCATAGCTGGCATTCATAATTCTAAAAAATAATTCAAAATATAATGCCAACAGTATTATTCAGAGCTCTGTTCTCTGCTATTAATTTGTCTTATAACACTCAAGAAAAAGCAGTAACAGCTCTTAAATTCCTTCAATCTTGAAGTTAAAGTTCATTTTTTCCTTTACTTCAAACTAACTTAAATTCAAAGTAAGTTTATCTACTCCAGCCTTGAGTACAGGAAACATTATCCCCAAATTTGCTAAATGTTAAGAAACTTCCAAAGCTCATTATCAAATTAACATTTCAGTCCCAAAAAACAAAATATTCTTTCCCATTTCAAATTAAACACTTTTACATTAATCGAAGTTGCTTTGTTGGGGTGGGTGCGAGGCGGACAGCCAGGTTCATGGACAATCTGGTTGTCAGTCTCCAAGAGCCCATCTGAGAGACTCTTGACAATTTCCCTTTCTGCCTGCAGGGGAACAGTAGGGCAGCCAGCAAACTAAAATATTCTGCAACAGGTCTCACCAAATGGAATTTTTGTGTGTATATTTGGCTTTTCATCTTGATTCAAAAGCGAAAACTTCCAAAAAAGTAAAATTTCTCATGGGCAGAAATTTCCATTTTCCAGTCAGCTGTATTCAAACTAAACTGAAGACCTGCTTTATTGTATCACTGATTTCCATCTAGTTTCTCAAAATATTTTGACTATATTTCAGTTATAACTCTGAAATAGGGTTCATTTACTGCTGGGGAGCCTTCTTGTGGCTGAGTCTGATGATCTCCTTTTAGACCTAGTACTTCCCTTCTGATGGTTGTTCACATTGCATTTCCCCCTCACTCCCAGGACTCAAAGTGATTCCTCTCTGTGAGTCAGCCCTCCTCTGGGGTATCAAAGTCCCAGTGGATGAGCCATCCACCTGTCATTGCAGAGTTTTTTTCAAAACAAGGCCAGCTATTGGGCCATTTTTCCAGCCGCTAGCTGGGGAATCTGGCTGGGCCCTCCCACTACTCTGGATTATAGTCCAATGACCTGATGTCCAACACCTATGTTCTACTTGATCCCAGAATATTCCACTTTCACCCTGGTCTCCTTCCTGCTTCTCTGTCTTCTGCTCTCACCCCCGCTATCTCTGGGCTTACCAACCCAAACTGCCTCCCACTAATGAGTAACTGAAGACTGCGTTCCTTCTCTGACTCCTTGCCAGACTCCATCTCCTTTCTCACAGGAAGTGACTGCAGACCACTTCCTCTGCAGCCATTTCTGTTTTTGGTTTCACAGACACCTAAACCGTTTTTCTCAACAGGACTTCAAGTTTCATCAAGTTTTACTGGTCCCTGACTCTCTTTCAGGTTAAACTTACAAAACAACAAATGGTCTGGTAGCACTTTATAGATTAACAAAACATATAGATAGTATCATGAGCTTTCGTGGACACAGCCCACTTCTTCAGATGACCGGAGTTTTTAGGTTCTTTCAGGTGTGGCTTATAAGGTTAATTGACTTAATTTAACGTGCTCTGCCTTTTGTTAGATGGTCATCCCATCACAGACCTCTTAAGTGTGACTGTAAAAATCCTACTAAAAATAATTCCTTGCGTGCCTGGTATAGATGCCTAATCGTGGTACTCTTTTAATGTCTGTATGATAGACATGTATGTTGTGGGTGGTACAAGAGACCATTAGAATGGCCTATGGTACATCTAACCTAATGTCTCTGAGGGTGTGTCTACACTGCACCCTTACCTTGAAATAAGCTATACAATTTGTGCTATGCAAAAGGCATAGCTTATTTCAAGGTAATTTCAAAATAAAGTGCTATTCCAAAAAGTCCCTTAACCCTTATGGAAGGATGGTTAAAGGGATACCGGAATAGTGCACCAGTTATTTCAAAATATATTTCAAAATAATAGGCATATTTAAAGATGCAGAATAGCTGTTTTGGGATACTTCCAGTATCCAAAAATAGTATCGCTGTCTAGATGTAGCCTGACAGAGGCCAATGCCACATGTTTTAGAGAGAATGAACAGAACACGGCAATTATTGAGTGATCCCTCTCCTATATGGAACTTAAAGAAAAAAAATGAGAAATGAAGTAGAGGGAAAATCTCATCCTTTGGATGCCTTGCAGCTTAGAAGCTTTCAAGGACGACAGAAGGTTGGTTGCCTGTACTTCTTTCATGCAATGTATTTCTCCTTCAAAAGAGCAAATAAGGGTTCCAGAAAATGTGAAACTGTAAACAGAGGACAAGGTCTTCCTCTATGTCGAGAGGAGGGGGGAGAAGGGAGGAGGAAATAAAAAATGACAGCCTGCAGGGCTAGCCCCTGGTGGGCTGCTGCCATTATGTTTACCTGGGGAGAATCACAGCTCTGGCTGGCCGTGACTCACCGTTCATGGCCAATGCGAGTGGCGGGAAATGTCTCAGACCAGGACACCACTTCCCTCTGCTTGCATTGGCTTTAAATGTCAATTTGCGACCAACCACAGCTGCGATCTTCTGATACCTGCGGTGGTGCAGGTAAACATTGAGGAGGAAGCCAGCCAGGGACTAACCCTATGGACCAGATCTGGTCGCGGGCCAGAATTTGCCCACCTCTTCTCTATGTGTTATGCAATGCAGAGCACATTGCTGGCACACAGTACATAACAATAGCAATAATAATAATCAATATTTGGGGAAATGTTGACCAACTTTAAGTGTAATATTTATTAGAAGAGTTGTTTTCTCCAGTGTGAAGTGTATACACTATACACGAGGTATAAGTAAAGGCTTTCACTTTACATGTTGTGATGATGATCTCTTTTTCATTTTTTGGTAGTCTACAAGAAGCCAAAACATTGGTAAATATTTTTAACATCTCTTTCCTGGTATAAAATGAAAAAAATTAAAAGTACAGCACCATAGAATGGTGTGTGAATAAAATATTTTGTTCATCTCTGACATTTGAAGATGTGCACAGAACAAACAGACACAACCTGCATGTGTCTGGTAACTCTCAGACATACCCATTACATATTAACTTCTGGAACTCGCGAATGCTTAAGACATTTCAGGAACAGACAATCTTTTTAGGTCTCTGTTTATGCTTGCTAATAGTCTGGCATCCCACAGGATAGATTCCTTTCTTAAAACATACAAATTAGTCTCAGGTGTGGAGCCAGTTAGCTTGTTATGTGTGGAAATAGGATGCCAAAAATGTTTCCAGATAAAGGAAGAGGAATCATGTCACTGAGCTAGAGAGATTATAGACAGCCTAAATCCTAGGAAAGTGACAACACGCTGCAATCCCAGTTTTAACACCAAGGTGAATCTTATTTGTATTATTTCAGTAATAAAGATATGGCTATGCTATATACATATTAAATCACTGCATGACTCAGTGTCCACTTAGTGTAAAGTGTTCACAAATGGCAAAATGATTCTCTCTAATCCCCACTGGCAGATTTCCATCACCTATTTAATGTTTGGTCCATACACAGAATTCCCACTCACGTCAACAAGAATTTTACATACAGAATAAAAAGAGTCTGTGCTATAGAAAACCATGCTGTAGTTCAAAGACAAGAATTTGGCCCTTTGAGTAGGCATGTGTATATATAGAAAAAGACAAGCAACTGAATTATGTGGATAAACAGAACCTTTCATAACTAGTCTAAATATATACTAGCTTTTGGAAAACACATTCTAAACAGTATTGTACACTAAACAATATATGACACTCAGTTTTGATTTCTCTATAATTTCACAGATGTGGGCTTGGTAGTCTGGGGAATAGTAATCCACTTGTTTCCTTTTCATTTTTACTTTATTTTTATTTTCTGTCCTGCAGTAAAGTTCAGGGCCTTAATTCCATGACATCCAAGAGTAGACGGCAACATTTTTCTGTCAGAAGAAAGTTCATGAAGGAGTGAACTGTCTACAAACACAAGTACTTTTTCTTATGTTCATGATATAATTTAGAAAATGTGAGCACACTGGCTAGTAGTAACAGTATTCACTGTTAGTTCTGAATCTTCCCTCTTGTCCCTTGTACTTATGCCTTAAAGTATGGTCTGATTGATTATTTAAAGAGACAAGTATCACAAAGAATAGAGTTTGCCCTGAAGAATCTTTATTTCTTTATTTTTATTTAATGCATAAAGCACAGCTTCTCTTCCAGGCCCCAAACTCAGTTGGCTGCATTGACAGATGGAAAAAAAATCACTGTAAATGAAGTAAATTTAGCAGGGAACATTCTGAGAAGAAGAAAGCATGGAATGTCACAGGATAATTTTTACAGACTCTTTTTTCAGATTCTAAAATACAATTTTAAGTTAGTAAAAAATAAACCTCAAAGTTATAAAATTAGAATTTTTCCTCCAGGCTTTTTTAAAAAAAATATCACATAGAGTCAAATTGTTGTGAATCAGTGAGTGCTTTCCCCCAGTGTGAGGCTTTGCTTAAAAAAAAAGGATCTATTTTATTCATTCATAGGTTTAGTAAGAGAAGTCAAATTTAGAAAGCTTGGGTTCAACCGCTGTATGTTAACTTTCACATCTCTTCCCAGTAGAGGGAGATGCTATATAACAAGCTCTTCCAATCTCTCCCTCTTCTGTTCCCTTCATCCCAACCCCTCCCAATCCCAGCACCTTTGCTGTAAATCCCTGCAGGCTAATTGTGGGTTACAAAAACACCTCCACAGTGTTTATTGTTTATTGATCCCTGTTTGAAACAATATAATCACTTTTTAAAGGGTTTTCTTGTTGTTATTGCTACAAGAAATACATGGCTGTGGGTATCCACTAGCGATAAGCAAAATCATCAACTTTTTGTTTTCAGGGTTAAATCATTATGCTTCAGATAGATTCTCACCTCATTTTACTTTGGTAAGGTTTGAATGAAACTAAAATCACAAACCCACACGATATCTTGCATGGTTTCCATCTGAAATTATAAATTGACCCCAAGTTGCTTGAAACTCAGTTCAATTTTTTTAAACTTAGTGCAGGCTTGTTGGAACCATGGACTTCATTTGCCAAAAGGTTTATAAACCCTGACAAATCTCTACAAAACTGGCTCCGTTTTTGATTTTCCAAAGAAACCTAAGGTGTTTGAAAAAAAAATCACAATTCTATTACGACTCCCTGTGGCCAGTCTGTGAAATCACTCTTGTGTTCACCAAGACCATGAATACCACATATGGTGATTCAATGGTACAACCCTCTTCATTTGCCTCTTATCACTGCATCTCTGCAACAGCTACAACGCACATTATACAGTCATTTGGCTTGCACCCAAGTCTTTCCACTGACTTCTTGTGAAATGATCATACCCATTGTATTGTATGTTCTTTACTGTGGTTGCATTTTAATTAATACAAATATTCAAGCTTCCAATATCATGCTTGTACTCTAACATCAATAAAAATACATCATGCATTGCCATCTGTGGTCTAATTTGTCAATGATCCATCTGCCAATACGAGATCACTGACAATTGATTTGATCTGCTCCAATAGGGAAGTACTTAAGTATTGTGGAACTGTTTGTTTTATCAACTACTTAAATCTCACAAGTACTGAAGTATTAATACAGAGCTAGTGCTGATGTGGCTGAGGATTAAGATCCCTGCAACTTTGACTATCTATAAAGGCATTGCAATTCTTTTAAAGTAAATTAATAGAAGCATCACCTCTGGATACTTTTACTTTGGGTTTTATTGTCACAGAAGAAAAAAACAAAACCTTAATTTGCTAGTATTGGATCATCTCTTCCAGAAATACTATTTTCTACATTTGGGACATTTAGGAATGATGCACAAGCAAAATATATTAATGGATAATAGGGATCCAGGCATCTCTAGTACTTGTAGGTGACAAGATTTTTGTAACCTACTTATTTATATTAATGAAACAAAAATATACCATTTAGTTAACTAATGGGCAACTATCCAACTCTATTTAGGAAAATGAAGTTACTATAAGGGACAAAAAACCAGGAAATCAGAAAGTTGGGAATTGCACCATTTCTACCACTGAATTTAATACTCACTGCAAAAAATATATTTGATTATTTTAGCTGTTTTATCAGTTCATAAATGATTTGCAGACAGATTTGGATTGTTACAAACATATTCATTATTCAGAATGCTTCAGCTAAAGGTTTATCGGAACATATTTCAGCCTAAAGGATGCCCATCATGAATTATTCACTGTGACTGCTGTTTTTAGTATTCAGTGTCTGTAACTACTATTTGTGCTGTGTGAGTGAGCACACAGGTCACATGATACTATTTTTATTCTCTGATTGGATGAGTCTCAAATCCATAAGAATTTTGCAGGTAGCCACCTAAATTAAAACTTCTAATACAAATACTTGTGCAAATGCACATTGATGTGAGTATTTCTGACACTTTGCCTTTCAACAAACATTCACAAAAACTGTAAAACACTATGGCTGTGTCTACACTGGGCCACTTATTCCGGAAAATCAGCCGCTTTTCCGGAATAAGGTGCGAGCTGTCTACACTGGCCGCTTGCTTTTCCGGAAAAGCAATGACGATCTACTGTATGAAATCAGCCGCTTTTCGAAAAGCTATGCCGCTCCGCTGGGCAAAGTCCTTTTTCCAGAAAAGCTTTTCCGGAAAAGGGCCAGTGTAGACAGCTTTTCCGGAAAAGCAGAAGAAACGGAAAAAGCGGTTTGGTCGCCACGAGACCCGTAGGAGCCCTGGACTTCCTGGTAGGGAGGCTGCTGGGCGCACGTGGCAGGAGCGCCGCAGACCCTGCAGCCTGAGCTCTGCCACGTGCTGCTGTGCTGCCCAGCCACCCATCGGACCGCGCCATGGCAGCTCCAGCTGGTGAGCCCCTGCACCCCAGCACAGGAGGCCCCCAGGGGCAAACGCCGGGCCCCATCCTGGACCCCCAGGGAGCTGGAGACCCTCCTGGACTTGTGGCAGGAGGAGGGTCTCCACGACCTGCACTCCAGGCGCCGCAATGTGGAGCTCTACACACGGCTGGCCGACAACCTGGCACAGCAGGGACACCCCACCCGGAATGCCGAGCAGGTCCGCTCGAAAGTGAAGGAGCTGCGGCTGGGTATGCGTCCGGGCCAGCGAGGGCAGGGGCAGGACCAGACGCCTGCCCCTACTACGACCGGCTGAACGCCTTCCTGGGCCAGCCAGCCCCGCAAGCCCCGGACGCCCTGTGGACACCTGCCAGCGCCCCATCAGGCGACCCACCGAGCAGGGGAGGAGAGGACAGCAGCAGCGTCTGGCGCAGAGGAGGCCACCACCCAGCAGGCCCTCCAGCAGCTCCTCCGAGGCCGAGGCTGAGGCCGGGAGGAACCCACTGGTGAGTCTTTGCAGTTTGCACTCCCAAAGGGCGGGGGGGCGGAGGGCGGGGTGGGGAGCCAGGTGCCCAGAGGGAGGATGGGGAGAGCATGTCACTCAGGCCACGTGAGCTGCACGCTGCGTCGCATGAGGCAGCAAGCAGCACGTGCAACCTCATGCAGCCTGGCGACCGAGCGGCACGTGGCCGCGGCAGGCAGCTGCAGGGCACGCCTGGGACTGTGCTGCTCACACACATGCGGCGGGACCAGGGGGAAGGGTGGATGCCGGCTGGAACCGGCCAGGGCCCCAGGGACTCAGCCCAGAGCCCCTCACCTCCGCCAAGGGTGCAGCACGGAGAACAGCACACTGTCCCATGCCTGGCTGTGAGGCACAGCCAGCTGCTCCTGGGAAAACCGCAGCGTCACAGTCCCTCGCCTGCTCCCGGTGCCTTGGCTGGTTCCCGAGGAAGTCCCCACTGTGGCCGCACATGTCCCTGGGCTACCGGCCTTGCGGGAGGGATAGTGGGAGGACAAGGGCCCTGAGTTTTGCTGAAAGGATGGGACACCCCCACTCACGCTTCTGGTTACGTCCAGGAGATATCCCACGCGAGGGAATCTGAGAGCCCAGACCGCCTCTGCCAGATGTGCTCCCAGGCACTGCGTGGGGATGCATCTCGCTCCTGTCAAACACCAGCGATTAGCCCAAAGCTTTTCACAGTCTCCACCGGCAGGAGTTCCACAGGTGAACAGCACAAGCACCCTCCCGCCCTCCACGGGGCCAGGATACAGACCGGTGCTTACAATACTGGAGAGGGGACCCTACTCCAGCAGGGGCGGTCCTCCTTGCCAACATACAACACGGGGGCAGGAGGGAAACCGAGTGGGCCCAAGCCACACAACTGTGGGGTCACCTGGGCTCAGGGTGGAGGGCATGAGATGTGGGGACAGTGGACGGCCTGCCCGACTGACCCATCCTTTCTTCTCTTCCCTGCAGCGGGACCCAGCACCAGACCCGACACTGCGGCAGCAGCGGCACCCCCAGCTGGCCAACCCCGGAGGCACAGGCGGCGGCAGAGAGACCAGCTTCTGCGCGCCGCCACGTGCGCGCGCCGTGGAGGCAATCCAGGCCTCCATCGCCGAGCGGGTGCAGGGGACCTGCAGTGGCGGCAGGAGGGCTGGGCTGCCTTCCTAAATGAGTGCCGAGGATGCGCACAAACATGGACGTGCTCACGGCACATTTGGTCCATGCCATCCATTATGGCATGGCCGGACCCCATGCCCCCGCCATTCCTCCCGGAGCACAGCCCATGCCCCCTCCTATCCCTGCTGCCCCTGCCCCTGCCCCTGCCCCTGCCCCTGCCCCTGCTCCTGCTCCTGCCCCTGCCCGTGGTCGTGCCCGTGGTCGTGCCCACCTCCCGTGCAGCCTGCCCCTCGCGGTCTGCCCAGCGTGTGCAGGCCCCCGGAGGAGCAGTCGCAGGGGCCATCCATCCCAGTAACTGCCCCCGTCCCAGTTGAAGGTCCCCCCGTCCCAGTCCCAGTTGAAGGTCCCCAGTTGAAGGTCCCCGTCCCAGTCCCAGTTGAAGGTCCCCGTCCCAGTTGAAGGTCCCTCCCCCTTGTAAATAAACAGTTTTCTATTTTTCTGTTCATTCCTGTGTTGGTTATCGTGTTACTCTAGTAACTGTAGGAAATGATGTGAGATGCCAATTAGCCACTTAAATTTAACAGGGTTACAAACTGCAGACAACAAAAGCTGTACTCTATCACTGGGGGGGCCCTTTTCAAGTGCTCATTGGTTTGTGGCGCATAAATAAATACTGAGACTTTTCAGTAAAATGTAAACCACAAACTATATTTACATAGCTCACAAACAAGCAAGAACGGTTAAAAGATGCACACTACAGATAATTAAACATAGTCTAGGCGCAGGGAGGACAATTGGGTAGTGTTGCTGGCCACCTCAATCCTTTGGTCCTTCCGGGCCTCAGGAGAGGAACAGCCAGGAGATCCTCGACGGAAGATGATGGCGAAGCTGGCCACCTCAATCCTTTGGTCCTTCCGGGCCTCAGAGAGGAACAGCCAGGAGATCCTCGACGGAAGACGACTGGAATCAGGTGCGCTGACTTGAGCCTTCCGCACGACCCCGAATCCTCGTGGCTGTTCTTCGGGACAGGCGATGGTGGCCTAAACCTAGCCTAAACTAAAAGAAAAACCCTGACTAAGCCCGACGCACCCGGCGAACAGTCACGATGACGGCCGATGTGCTTTGACCCGACACTTTACAATTGGGGAGGTAAGGGAGGGGGTGGGGAGGGTAGGGGACGGGCGGGAGTAGTCTGGGAGACCCAGGCGACCCTACTACGGGGCTTGGGCAAACATGTCCACCAGGGCCTCTCTGATGCGCACCGCATCCTGGCGCGCCTGGCGGACGGCAGCTGTGTCGGGCTGTTCCAAGGTCTGTGCCTCGGCTGCCATCCATGCAGGAGGAAGGCCTCCCGCTGCGCTCCACAATGTTGTGGAGCACGCAGCACGCGGCCAGTACCTCCGTTGCATTCTGCTCACCCATGTCGAGACGGGTGAGCAAACAACGGAATCGGGCTTTTAAACGCGTCAAAGGCGAGCTCCACTGGGTTTCGGGCCCGGTTGAGGCGGCCGTTGAACCGGGCCCGGTTCTGGTCCGCTGCCCGTGTAGGGCCGCATTAGCCAGGGCATCAGGGGTAGGCGGCGTCCCGCGACGCGCAGATGGGCATAGGCACATCCCGACAGTCAAGTCTCGCTGGGGAAGTAGGTGCCCGCCTTCAACCTGCGAAACAGTCCAGAGTTGCGGAGGATGCGGGCGTCGTGTGCCCGGCCGGACCAGCCCCGTAAATGTCCAGGAAGCGTCCCGGTGGTCCACGAGGGCCTGCAGAACAATGGAGCAGTACCCTTGCGGTTCATGAAATGGGCCGCTCGATGCTCGGGGCCCGGATGGGGATGTGGGTGGCGTCCAGGGCTCCCCGCAGTTGGGGAACCCGAGGGCAGCGAAGCGGCCATGGTCTCATCCACGTTGCGCAGGCGGATGATTCGCGGGAGCAGCATGTTGTTGATGGCGTGGCGACCTGCAGAAGGGTGCAGAGAAACACAAGGAACACATCACGTGACGGCAGGGGTGAGTGTGCGCTCCCTTGGGGCCCCCCCTTGATTCCCTCTGTCCTCACACACACACACACACACACACACACACCAGGGCCCCCCTCGCCCCACGGCCCCCCCCCACCAGCGGGCCTGTGCAAGGGATGGCCCAAACCCCTGGCTGACCCAGCCTGGAATCTTGGCTGTCCCTGGGCCTGGAGTGCAGCACCCTCCCCATCCCACTCCCCTGGGACTTACCTCCACGACGATCACTCCGGCGGTTGATCGTCCCACCCCAGAACTGCTGTGCCATCGGCGGTAGCTGTCCGGTGTGGCCAGCTTCCAGAGCGCGATGGCGACCCTCTTCTTGATGGGGATGGGTGCCCGCGGCCGGTGGTGGCTCTCTGCAGCGCGGGGTGAGCCAGGTGCACAGCTGCAGGAAGGTCCGCTTTCTCATGCGGAAATTCCTGATCCATTGATGGTCGTCCCAGACCCGAGGACCAGCCGCTCCCACCAGTCGGTGCTGCTCTCGAAACTCCAGACGGGCCTCTCTACGGTGGGGTGCTGATGCCACACGGTTGCCAGGGCCTCCTGGTGAGGAGTCCAATCGATCTCTGCCTCCTGGTTCATGTACACCATGGCACCGGCCTGCAGCACGAGCAGCAGGCACTCGTACAAGCTCCAACAGGGGCCCGAGCAGGCAAATGGCCACCCATGGCTCCATGGCAGACAGAGCAGGGCAGAAAAAACTAAACTCAGGGAAAAGCAGTTGGGGGCCAAAGGGTGGTGTCCCCAAAACTCAGAGGGCAACCACTGAACCTGCTAAGGGTGCCAGTCCCTGGCAGAGGTCCCAAGGCAGGGGAGCAGGAGACCAATGGCTGTCCGGCGAGACCCCTTTAAGCACGTGTCTGAATGGCGCTCCGGCCCCGCCCCCGGAAAGGTCTGGTGGCCTTTGCCCTCTTCAAAATGGCTCCGGGCTTCTGCTTTTCCGGAAAAGCGCGCCGCCAATGTAGACGCGCTTTTCCGGAAAAGCGCATCGTTATAACGGTAACTCCGGGACCAATGTAGACGCTCCTTTTCCGGAAATACTTATAACGGAAAACTGTTCCGTTTTAAGCATTTCCGGAAAATCATGCCAGTGTAGACGTAGCCAATGAATAGGATTTAGCCAACCACCAGTTATGCTTTTGTTAAACATGTTACATTAGTAATCTCAATGCAGGGATAACTAAATTTAATATACAAGAGGTCAGATTGTTTTAGTGGTCCCTTCTGGCCTTAAATGCAATGAATCTATTCATTTATAAATGCCATTGAAGCAGATATGTTTTTTTCAGTCAAGTAAATTTTCACAACCACTTTCTTGAACTGTTTGTTTACGGATATGACAGTTACTTTGGTGGGGGGGGGGGGCATAAATGCAGATAAATCAAGAAGCTAGGAAGGTCAACACAATTCACAATTCAAGTCAGTGATATACAGTTGGAAAATAAAGACAGTAGCAGCAAAATATTTTTTAGTACAGAAACAAAGAATGAAAAATAAAGGACAAACTGCCAAGGACATTCTGTAGTGCAGGAAGGAGATCAAGAAAAAAAATTCTTAAATGAATTATGGAGGTCCTCAAAATCAAAATAATAATAAAAAAATCATATCACATAAACTAGGTTGTTATATTTTTCTTTTCATAGCTTGAGTTATTAAATACAAAACCAGACAAAGCACTAAATACTACACTGTAGGGAACAATGCAAATAAATATGATGACCTAATATGGTATTTCCATTTTAATTCTTATTATATTTTTAACACCTTAGATTCATTCATTGTGGAGTGTGAATGTAAAATGTAGTCAGAAGAAAATCAGAGCAGGGTTTTTTTTTTAAATATTTTGTCCTCTTTGAAAAATGCAGAGATTTATCACCATGAAGTGAACAGTGGAACAAGATATTGTCAAAACAGTGGGTGATTTTTAAACATCAACACAAAGAAGATGAAACATTCACCTGAAAAAGAAACAGATCAGATAAAGATGAAATCTTCTTAGTGAAAACCATGCACTGTGTGATAGATGAGCATAGATTCATTCAAACCACAGCAAACAAGTAAACTGTAATATCTGGAAGAAGATGGCATATTATATTCAAGACTCCCCATTTGTCAATAAGATCAATCAATAAAAAATGATAACGACAAAGGATTTTATATGAATGTGGGTGGTTTGTACTCACAATGTTTTTAAAAAGGCACCTAAATGTGTATTGGGCATCAATAACAATAATAAAATAGCCTAACAGTGGCATTTTAAGCAATAATTTACAACAAATAACGTATTTGAAAAATGTAGTCTCATTTTGTGCTCTCTGAATGTCTGAAATCAGACTCAAGATTTCCTTGGTTGCAGTCATTATTCATATTGACAATTAGCTTGTTGCAAAATATTTGTTTTGGTTTCTGCTTGGATTGATCAGAAGCAGATCACTTCAAGTATTTACTACTTAGTAATTAACTCTCATATTGAACCAAAAACCATCCAGCTATTTCTGAATTGCGGTCTTGGAGACCCTGTAACAATGAAAAAAAAAATGTGATGCATTTAAAAGTGACTTGTTATAACCAGTGAATTGTAAAACTATGAACAAGCCAAAACTTTCCTGGGTGCGCCTACACTGCAGGGCTTAACTTGAAATAAGCTACGTCAATTGCGTATCTTATTTCGAAATAGGGAGCATCCACACAGCACTTATTTTGAAATAGAGCACTCTTCCTCTGACTTCCCTTATTCCTCATACAATGAGGTTTACAGGAGTCAGAGTAAGAAGTCCTCCAGCTTGACAGTATTTGGATACAATTTTGAAATAACTGCCTGCTGTGTAGATGCAGAGTATGTTATTTCGGAATAGTGCTAGTTATGTCAAAATAGTGTTGCAGTGTAGACATACCCCTGTAGGCAGAAGCACACTACAGAGTACTTGTGTTGGAGTTTAAATGACCCCATGTTCAAACACATTTTAAAAAGCTACACATTATTCAAGGGTTGGAGTCTGACTGAAACCATTTTTAGATAATGAAAATGCATAGCAACAGCAACAATATAAAAGGTACAGACAAAGAAAAGTGGCAGTAAATGGCCTAATAATTTGAACAAATTGAATTAATAAGTAGCACGTTCTGAACATACAAAGATTTTACTTTTTACATTTGTATGTGTTTTTCTGTCTAATTCTCTGGAAAAGATGTAATAACTTCCCCATTTCTTAGGCTCTGCACAGATGCACTGAGGGGAGGGAGGCAAAAGGAGTAACTGCACTGGGGCTCTGCTATTCAAAAGGGTCTGTGGCTCTCAGCTGCTGCTGCTACTATGACAGCAGCGGCGGCCAGAGCCCCTGGCACTTTAAGTTGCTGACAGATCTCCACATGGCACACTCCGGGTGGTTCTAGGGCAAGGGTGGCCAACTCGCAGCTCTCGAGCCGCATGCGGCTCTTTGATTAAGGAAATACAGCTCCTGCTGCTTCTGAGCCATGTGCCTGGACTGCTCACGGCTGGCTTCTCTGCGCATGGTGCCCCAGCACCTGCTCATGGCTGGCCGCTCTGCACATGCGCCCAGTGCCTGGAGGGAGACACGTATGGCAGCGACAGCTCTGGGACCCAGGCATTAGGTTAGAGTGGGGGGAGGTGCCTGGCTCTGGGGGAGGGTGGGGCATTGGGTTAGAGTGGGGCGGGGGGAAGGTTGAAGCACCTTAAACTCAAAGTCTTTGTGGATGCAGAATAAGGCAGCCAACACAGATGTCATATTTAAATTCCAGGGCAAAAAAAGAATCAGTATGTACCTGGTTTACACTGTGTTTCTTTAAAGAAAATTCAAAGGCTATTGTTTGCCAGGCTGAAGCAATTATTCTGAGATATGAGCCTCTCCCTTATTGTTTTTGAACCTCTCATATTTGCAGTCTGGGACAGACATGAATTTTTAGAACTATAAAAAATCCATAATCCTCATAAGTAAAAAAAAATGGGGCAACCATACCAGAGATCAACAAGCTGGAGTGAAACAGGCACTTCAAATTGTGCTAATTTACTTCTCAGTTCAGTTTAATTTTAAAAAACTCACAGGACATAACAGGGAAGTAGTGTTAAATTTAATACACATGGTGGGAATGCTTTTTTTTTTAGTGTGAGAATATTACTGTATTTTTAAAGTTTTGGGTTTTTTAAATTTGATGTTTGTTCCTTGTCAAGTTCTCTGAAGATCTATGGACTGGCTGTGATTTTTTTAAAGTGACTTGAGACTTTTTTTTATTGGTTTTTGTCCGAAATGTCCTGTAATGTTATTTTTATCACTACATTTTGTGTACTATATCTATCTATCTTTCTATAGATAGATATATAAAAATAAATATATAATACATGGCTCTTCGCACTCTATCCACTGCTATTTTGGCTCTTCATCTCTAACTGGTTGGCCATCCCTGCGCTAGGGGCTGTGGAGTGGGGGTCGTGACATGACATGCTCTGGGTGGTACTGAGGGCTGGATATCCCCAGTCTCATCCCTTCTGCAAAAATTCCCGCCCCTTCTAGGAGTGTGGAGCCAGGCCCACTCCACCTTGCCCAGAGATCTGAGAAGTCTGCCAGCCCCCAAGCTCTGCATCAGCCCCCAATACTTTACAGAGGCTGTTTCCATAGAAGCCTGAAGGAAGGCGGCAATGTTCCTTTCCTGCAACAGTGGATTCACCATTTCTGAACCCAGGTCTCTGAGAAACATCTGTCTCTTATTCAAAGCTTTACTATGCCATGTGCAATTTAATAAAATCCAAACAATATATGTATTCACACATGCCATGCACATGTGCATTGCAACAGCGAGTCTTTTCCATAGCAACACGGAAACTTTGCCCCAGCAACAGCATCCATCAAAGCTGGGCTTGCCAAAGCATGTATCTGACAATTGGAGCGTCCCCAGAAACTCTTCCTAGCAAGTGAAGCTTTCTAAGAAAATAATTTGATGGCATTATCTTCAAAGAAACACAATTTGCTGGATGCCTGGGATGATACATGGCATAAATACTATCTGGGTATCACTGCAATGAAGAACTCCCTCAAAAAGTGTTATAGCCATTTTTAGATGGATAATGATTTTCAGCTATTACTCAGCTACCATATTCACAATCCCTTCCTATTTCTTAGTGTTCTTCCATGCAAAGCATTGTTTGCCAAGAGGGAAAATTGCTGGATTTTTCTCTCTACCATGAATCTGGTGATGAGAAAGTAGCTGGCATGAATATGCATTTTACGTGGGAGCTTCATTACTAATATTCTGACTATTGCTGTAATTTCAACTGAATATAAATTATTAAATACTGCTACAGAACAATGCCGTGTTTCCTGAATTACCATTAAAGACATTGTGGCAACCTTTTTTCAACATTTTTAATAGGAATTCCAATCAGGGACCTATGTGGCCAACTGTAAATCAGAACAGTCTGTAAAAATAGACACAAGACCCTTTCTGGCTTTGTTTTAATCAGAATACAGATAAAATAATATGGAAACCATCAGAATGAAAGGCTATTTCCAACCTCTCCCATACCTAGACACCTGCCCCTTCAGTGAGATTCTATTTTAGTTCATTATCATTTTTTTCTTTGGTAGCAAGAAAAGATTTTTAGTGATACAAATGTATTCCTTATATTCCAAAGGATCTTATAATGGTCAGACTTGCATAATAGTTATAAAACATGGGTTGGATTCATCCCATGTTTGAAAGACAAGGCACATCTACTATTTATCTGAGAAAGCTTTTGCATGTGTCTGTCCATCCGCCTGTGAGTACATTTGTTCCAGAACTCCTCCTAAACAGTAAGAGCTAGAGCATGGGTTCCCAAACTGGGGTGTGTGAAGAAATTCCGGGGTGAGGTGATCCAGCCTCCCCCCCATCAAGTTTTGCTGCCCCTGTCAGTGTTTTTTTTTTCTCAACAAGTTTTGCTGCTATTTTGGGGGGGCATGAGGGTTTTTCAAAAATCAAAAAGGGGGTATGATGCCAAAAAGTTTGGGAACCACTGAGCTGGAGCAATCAAATTTGGTATGCAGCTTCCTCTTATAATAACTTAAAACAATGTCTAAGTTTGGTTGTGCCAAGACAATAGGATGTGAGTGGAATGTGATTATTTCTTATCAAATGGAAAGGGAGGGCTGTGATAGCAGGGACAGTTATACACCAGAATGACCACCGGGGGGCAGCAAGCATTTGGGACAGTTATACCCCAGAATGACCAGAGGGGGACAGAAAATACCCCAGCCCTGAGGAGCACTCTCTGTCCAGTAGCACTGTACCCATGTAGTCAAAATGTAATCTTATGCAATGTAACGTGCCTCTGTATTTCTTGCTAGCCATCCTTTCTGACTAGCAGAACAGAACAAAACAGTCTAGTGTGTTGATAAAGATGCATTAAGCAGGCTGTTTGTGTTTGTTATAACTATGAAGGCAGGAACAGAGCAGAAGGAACCTCGTGACCCACTACTATCATCCTTTTATTCTTAGGATTGTTTTGTTCTTTAATTGAAAAGCGTAAGAATATTTTTGCATTATGGAAAAAATTGTAATAGTAATAATTATTTTCATCTTAGAATATTTTGCCTTAGATCTGTTTTTACAAAAGCAATTATGTAATCCTTACTTATGTGAAGCAACTATGCAATTTTTGTTTCTGTGAGTGAAGAATGTGAGTGTTTGTTTCAAAAGGGATTAGTTTGAAGGCTAGCATAGCTTGCAGAGGATCAGAGGAGAAGTCGGAGACTTGGGGATGCAAAGGAACTATCGAATGTCCACATAGTACTCGGTGATGGATGAGAGGCAGATTGGCAACACTGAATTGAGAAGCAAGCACTCCCAACATGTGAAGATAACAAATCCCATCAAAACCAGGGCAACACCCTGTGACCTAGATAAATTGCAGGACTGAGCCCAAAAAATTATGATGATAACAAGTGCAAAAGTCCTGCATTTAGGTCTGGTTAAGTGGCAGTTCTGCAGAATGGCGGCTAATGGCATTCTGAACTGCATTAGTAGGAGCATTTTCAAGAGATTGTGGGAAATGATTATTTCCCTCAATTTGGCACTAATGAGACAATATCTGGAGTCCTGAATCCAGTTTTGGGGCCCCCCACTATGGAAGGATGTGGACAAATTGGAGAGAGTCACACAGAGGGCTAACCAAATGATTAGGGGGTTGGGGCACATGATTTATGAGGAGAGGCTGAGGAAAATGGTCTTATTTAGTTTGCAGAAGAGAAGAGTGTGTGTGTGTGTGTGGGGGGGGATTTGCTAGCAACCTTCAACTGCCTGAAGGGGGCTTCCAAAGAAGATGGAGCTAGGCTATTCTGAATGGTGACAGATGACAGAACAAGAAGCAATGGTCTCAAGTTGCAGTGGCGGAAATCTAGATTGGATATTAGAAAAAACTATTTCACTGAGAGGGTGATGAGCACTAGAAACAGTTGTCAGTGGAGGTGGTAGAATCTCCACCCTTAGAGGATATTAAGAAGAGGCTTGACAAAACTCTTGCTGAAATGATTTAGTTGGGGTTGGTCCTGCATTGAGCAGAGGGTTGTACTACATGACCTCCTGAGGCTTCTTCCAGCCAGAATATTCTATGATTCTATGAGCAGCACCTAATTACAGAATGCTTTTTTATCTTTTGGATCATCATAGTTTGTTAAAATATAACAATTTTGGGTAAATCAAAACCATTCTATAGATTTAGGAAATGACAATCAGCTTTGCTCAGAAAAATAGGGTTCTCTCTGTTGAGTTTTGAGACTCTTCCATATGCTTGCGTGAATAAGCTGAGAAAATCTTCAACAGTACCAAAGAAACAGACAAGAGAGTTGGCAACAGATTCAAATTGTTCCAAACCAATGGAGCTATTAAATATTTATAGGAAGTTCAGTGTATCATTATCCCTTTTCTAACGCAAATATGTTTTGTAGCATTTTTAATGTGTACAGAGGAAGCCAGACTGGGGGTATGTGTGTGAGAGAGATGCGTCACTAAGTACTAGAACATTAAGGCCCATATGTTGCCAACAGCTGTATAACTGGCAAATAGTCTGAAGTTGAGCAACTCTAGTCTAACGGCATCCACATGAATGTAGGTGCATAGAATAATATCACTGTCAGATTGCCACATATGTTCCTGTCTGCGTAGTGGATGTGGGATCTGATCTTAAAAAAAAGCCTAATTCTACCACTTTTGCTCATGCATATCTGCACCTGACTCTGCAAGCAATCCCACTGACTGAAAATAAATGAGCAGAACCTTACTGCAGATGAAGATCTATTGCAATTAAAATGGGACTATTTCCAGGTTAAGGAACTGTGAGCAAAAGTGGTAGAATTAGGCTCAAAATGAGGGTTGTGCCATGAGCAAAAGTGAGACAAGTCATCAGAAAGATAATATGCAATATGTGTTACTCTCCATAAAGTGAGGCTTTTGCTCAAATGTGCATGTCAAATTATTGATCTTCTCTATGCCAGCAGTAACTTTTGATCTACAGGACAAATAATCCATACTTGGGCAACATAAAATTAGGGTGACAGCTTCCTTTCTCATTCCATGAGCTAATGCCATTCTACAGAGCTAATGAAAACCTATGGATCTCAGTGAGGAGAATTTGATCCATCATTAATTACAGACCAGATTGTGACTCTCTTAGTCTTACTAGTGTTTGATTATACACACAAATAGTCAGACTGAAGTCAATAAAGGAGAAAGGACTTCACAATCTACCCCTAAATTATTTCTAGTATATTGTATCATAGCAAATTGTTGTCATTTATATATTCTAATGGCCTGACTCCAAATTTGAGAATGATGAATCAAGTTCCAGGCATCCATAAAGAAACTTCCACCTGTCAAGTTCAGGGCAACTGCAGCTATATTACCCCTCAGTGGTCCAGCAAGGGCACCCACTCCAAGCTCCAACTCCCCAGCCATCATCATCACCTCTGTCTCCCTCCCTTCTAATTATTTTTTCCAGACTATTTAGTTCCCTGTCTACACTGTATTCTTCCTAGCAAATGAGGTGGTCTAAGCAGACCTACATCTATGCTTTGTTTTCTCCTCAGAAGCTATCAGCGATTGTGATTGCTTACAGTTATAAAGTACTACACAGCCCTATCTAAGCAAGCACATATATTTTTAAGGTGGAAGCATTGATAAGAAAATGTATTACAAAGAATAAAAGAACTTACTCACATGCCAGTAAGCTTACCAGAGATCACTCCTCCCCACAGACACACAGACACACAGAGCAGGGGCTCTGGAAGTCCTTCAAACCACACCAAGGGGAGTTCTGTGATGAAAAGTTAGTAATAGCTTCTGCTCAGAATGAGCACCCACATGAATAAATCAGTCTGTTCTTTATACAGTTTGGGCCGGGTCTTTGTTCTTCAGTTTCTGGGAAGAGGAAATCTGCAGACAATGATTCTCTCTTCAGGGCATAGCTTCAAAAGTTTGGGTCTGGAGGTGGGAATTTTCATGTATCCCCTCCTTTCTCCTGAACTCTCACCCTCAGGTATGTCCTAGGAAACCTATTTAACTTTGTCCCCAAAATTCCTTCATGTCTAGTAGATTGTTTAAAATAGTCCTTTAAAGTTCATAACACTTTACTGGGTTTACACTGGCCATATCTCCCCCCTACATAAATTACAGCTAATCCCATAATAATACATAATCTTTTCGTTCAATGCAACATATTTCAAAGACATTCAGTTGAATAAGGTTTTTTCAAGGATATGGTGGGAAATTGACCTATCTATCACAGCACCATTTTTTATGTTCTCTGGAATAATTCTTCTCCTACAGCAGAGTAAATAGTTCTTCAAGGGGAGTTGAATTGTGCTACTTTGAAATATTTTTTTTTGCATTAGGAACCTGACAAGTATCACATTTATGTGCTCCATATTCACTCTCCATAACTACACTCAGTTACTAATATGCCAAACAACTTAGCCAGTTTTCCCTGTTGTCAGTGAAAAAATATTTTCTTGATATATCAAGAGCAACTGCAACTAACTGCCCACCTTCTGGCCTCCTGGGAAAACAAACAACTGCACGTTCTAATCTGAGTGATAGCTTCACATTAAATTGACAAATAATTGTTTATAACACTGAATTCAAAACAGCTTAAAATAATTTAAGCAAATAAAGATATAATTGCTTGAGAAACATCTATGTTAGAAAAAGCTTGCTGTGGTCCATGGTCAAGTTAAAAAAGACAGTGGAATAAACCAATCCACCTACAAGGATCCATAAATACATATATTTTAGCTCTGGTTTGGAAAATTAGCCTTAATTTTGCTGCATGTAACTTTACCTTTCACGATCCTGATCCTGCAATCAGATATGCATGGGCAGGTTCTTTTGCCTACATGGAGTGCCTTAGGAATCAATGGGGTTCTGCCTGAGTATTCGTTAACCCTCCCCCCCCTTTCCAAATGAAAGTACTCCATTTTTGTCCTGCATTTTTCTACTCTCTCCAGTAAACTTTGAAAATAAATATACTTAGACCACCAAAAAAGAGGCTAGAGCACATAAGAAATGTGGAAACAAAATGTATGAACAGAAAGATTGAATAAATAAAATAGTTTTGAATTCATTTGCCACACTATTCTGTCACAACAATAAAATATCAGGAAGACAGTACTTAAGCAGTGTATTTTAAGTTAAATTGGCCCAGTATAAAAGTTGGATTTTCTTAACAGGCAGATTGTTTTCCAATCATTATGTTAATATTGTTCCAAAAACATGTTCAGTACATCATCAGGGTTATTTGCAATCCTCACTGCCAATGACAACTTGCAAATACAAAGCAGGATTGCTTTGCATTGCGTAATTCTGCATAGCAGTGTTTTTCACATAGCCGAATGAATGACTAATTAACACTTGCTGAAGCTTCTCTGTTAAGAGAGATAGCAGTGCAAAAGGAGATATGATTCTGGCAATTTTAAGAAACTGTCTACTGGCTTGACACTTTAGTGAAGACTTCATTAACCATGAATTCTCATAGTGGTGGTGAGAGAACTAGTTACTTTATACGGTCAAAGATGCATAGATTTTAAGACTAGGAGGCACCATTGTGATCATTGTCTGAACTCCTGTATTACACGGGCCATAGAACTTTCTCTACATAATTCCTAGAGCAGATCTTTTAGAAAATCATCTAATCTTGATTTTAAAATTGTCAGTAATGGAGAATCCACCAGTACCTTTTGACAGTGGTTCATTACACTCACTGTAAAAAATGTACACCTTATTTCCAGTCTGAATTTGTCTAGTTTCAACTTCCAGTTATTGGACTGTGCAATACTTTTCTCTGCTAGATTGAAGTGCCAGTTATTAAATATTTGTTCCCCATGTAGATACTTATTGATGGTAATCAATTTGCAACTTAACATTCTTTGTTAAACTTAACAGCTATTTGAGTATACCATATGTTTTCTAATCCTTTAATCATTCTCTGATTCCTGTACAGTTGATCAACATTCGTATTGAACTGTAGGAATCAAAACTGAACACATTATTCCAGCAGAGATGACAGCTGTGGCAAATATAGAAGTAAAAATATCCACTCTATTTCTACTCAAGATTTTATACATTCCAGGATTGTATTAGTTCTTTTGGCCACAGAATCACACTAGGATCATGTATACAGCTCAATACCCACCACAACTCCCCAATTTTTTTAGGGGAGGGCTCACTGCTTCCCAGAAATGAGTAATCCTATAAGTAAAGCTTATATTCTCTGTTATTTGATGTACAACATTTAAATTTATTCATGTTAAAACCAATTTTATTTGCTTGTACCCTGTGTATCAAGCAATCCAGATCACTCTGAGTCAGTGATTGGCCCTCTTCTTTATCATTCTCCCTCTTTTTGTGTCATCTGTGAATGTTATCAGTGATGATTAAAAGCAAAGCTTTTCATATGGTCTCCCATAATATTCTTGCTGGCAAGTTAAATAAGAATGGCCTGGATGAATGGACTGTAAGGTGGATAAAAAAATGGCTAGGTCATTGGGCTCAATGAGTAGCGGTCAATGGCTCGATGTCTAGTTGGTAGCTGGTATCATGAGGAGTATCCCATGTCTCGGTTCTGGGACCTGTTTAGATCAACATTTTCATTAATGATCTGGATGATAGGGTGGTTTGCATCCTCAGCAAGTCCATGGATGATACTAAACTGGGGAGAGAGACAGACACAGTGGAGGGTAGGAATAGGTTTCAAATGATGAAACTTTATTGCCTGTTTTCCCCCAAATACATATCTGAAATATTTATTGAACACTTCTGCCTTTTCTGATTGTATTTAATTCTGTGATTTCCATTTAATAGCTCAGATTTATCCAAATGTTCCTCCAATCAATGCTGGCCTAAACCTCAGTGGAGTCCAGTGATTGATAATGCACAGTGGGAGGTTGGGAGACACCAACAGTAGCAGCAAACTCTCACTGTGCTGCCAGAACAGTAGGCAGGAAGGGATGGGACAGGGCACACAGTGATTCATTTCTGCTCCTTGCCAGAGCTCCTGAGTATAACCAGTGGAAGTCACTGTGGGCAGCTGACCATCTGGTCACTGAATTCTCAGGCTAACATATGATATATGTGAGTGTAAACGAGTCTCAGGAAGTCTAAATGTATGTCTACACAGCAGCTGGGAGGTGTAATTTCCAGCTTGAGTATACGTAGATGTGCAAGCTCTGCTGTAAAATTCAGTGTCGCTGAAGCTACATGAGTGGCATTGTAGGCTAACTGCCTGAGTGCAATCTGGCCCGACCCTTGAGTGTACACCTGGGAAGCTAGTTGCCACCCAAGCCATAGAGGCCACAGTGTATCAGATTTTCAGACACTAGCTTAGCATAGCTAACTCCCCAAAGTTGCTATGTAGTTGTGCCTTACCTGTTTGTGTTATTGGTACTCACGTATCAAGAGGGGCATACCAGAAAAAGTGACTTATGTGAGAACCTATGAATATATGAATTTACATGGCTAATTCTCTATGGGTGTGTCTAGACTACATGGCTCCGTCGAAGTTTCACGAGGCATAAGGGAGCGGTTGACAAAGGCTTCCTTTGTCGACTGATCCGCGTCTAGACTGCCGCGCTGTGCTGGATCAGCTGATTGTCGGCACAGCGCGGCGGCCATTTTTATTTTAATGAAGTGGGGATTATTTAAATCCCCCGCTTCATTGACTATGTCGGGTAAACTAGTTTACATGGCTCCGTTGACGGAGCCACGTAGTCTAGACACACCCTATTTACTTAACTTTGTCTTGCATTTTCTTATGGCCCTTGGGCATAGGACTTTCACCATTGTAATCACACCTCCACTTGTTGAGGGCCTGTCTACATTATGCAGCTTTTAACAACAAGGGTGAATCAAGATGTCCCTATCGCTAAAAGTCAGTATGTGTGAATGCTTTTTGTCAGCACGTCTGTCAAAAAAATACTTCCACCCCCAACAAGCAGGGGTTTTTTTTTGAGAGAGAGTGCTGACAAAGTAGCATTCACACATACACTTTCCGTGGCAAAACCTTGTTGATCATGGGGAGCTTTAAGCACCCACAAATGACAAAAGTTTTGTAGAGAAAGTGTAAGTGTATAAACAGCCTTAGACGCCTAGATATTCCTTTAGAACAGGGGTGGACAAAAGCCTCTCAGCGGCCCGAATTCAGCCCACCTAAGGCTTTGATCCGGCCCATGTAACAGTTCCAAGCCCCATCCCCAGCACGTTGACTGGGAGCTGGAGACGCATGAAACCTTTTAACTACTTCTATTTAAAGGGCTCATGCCTTCCTCGCACCTGTCAGGCAACGAGTTGTCTGGCAGCTGCGGGGAAGGTGCAAGCCCTTTAAATAAAAGCAGTTAAAAGGGCTCACACGTTCCAGCTTCCTGGCAGTATTCTAGTGGTGCTGGGAGCTCTGACCCCTTTTAACTGCTTCTATTTAAGGGGTTCACACCTGCCGGGCAGCTGCATTGCCTGGTAGCCATCCAGCAGGCACTAGGCCTTTAAATAGAACTAATTGAAATGGCTCGCAGCTCCTGGCCCCACACTAGCCCGTTGCCTGGGAGCCAGGAACTTGCAAGCCCTTTCAACTGCTTCTATTTAAAGGACTTGCACCTTCCCTGTGGCTGTCAGGCAACAGCCCCGGGGAAGGCATGAGCCCTTTAAATAGAAGCAGTTGAAAAGTCTCTAGCATCCCCGGCTCCCAGGCAATGCGCTAGCAGCGAGGCTAGGAACAGCAAACCCTTTAAATAGCAGGAATTGAAAGGGCTCAAAGCTCCTGTCCCCTGCTAACATGATGCCTGGGAGCCACAAGGCAGGTGCAAGCCCTTTCAACTCCTGCTATTTAAAGGCTCTGCACCTTCCACTGAAGGCTCCGCCCTTTCTGTCTGAGGCCCCGCCACCTCTGGGACAGTCCACGGCCACTTCCAATTTTTTTTCCAAAATTCAACAATTATTGCCACTCCTGCTTTAGAATGATTCCCCACTCACTTATCCCACTATAAATGAAGAGTGACACAGTGATGGAGTTACACTGGTATAAAACAGGGATAAGTGGGAGAAGAATCAAGCCATCTTGGACTTATTTAGACACCTTTAAATCCACTTACCAATGTACCACCAAGTCAGACCTGCCTTACATCCATTTACCTTACACATCATTTCTAAATTTGACTCCCAGCTCTACCTTCCTGTTTTTCCCTTTGATTTTCCATACCCTCCACTCCCTGTCTCCCACTCCCCTCTTTTTTTCCTCCCCACCAACTCTCCTATTTATTTTGGCTCTGCACATCCTAAACTCAAAACTCCAGTCATCTGAAGAAGTGGGCTGTGCCCACAAAAGCTCATGATATCATCTACATGTTTTCTTAGTCTATAAAGGGCTATCAGACCATTTGTTTTTTTCCTGTACAGACTAACTCAGCTACCCCGTGAAGCTTATATTTTATGTGTTTTTCTGTGCAACAGTTTCTTCAGTAAAGAATGAAGATCTTTCTTTTTGGCTACAGACCAGGATGTCTTTGTGTGTCTTATTAGATTGATAACTCCATCTGGGTCAAATATATAATAGATCAGCAACAGTAATTACTCATTGTAGGGAAGTGTCACCAATCTGTAATAAAATAGTAATTATAGACTACTTTATGCCCAAGCACTATGCAAACATGGAGATCAATGAAAGCAGCTGAGTGTTTTGTACTCTTGAAAATCAGACTCCTAATTTTGAGCCTCTTTTTAAGCATGCATTTTTTTAAAAAAGCATTATTGGCTTCGTATGTGTATCATCATGAGATTTTCTTAAATTGATTCTTAAAATTTGGTAGGATGAGAAAAATTAGTAACACTTTCAGGGATGCCAATTCATGTGTTCTGAAGTATTAAAAATATTTGAGTTAATAGATGAAAAGAATTGAGAAAACCAAGAAAGAACATTGAACAAAATACTGACTACACGATGTCTTTGGGAGGCTGTAAAAACTGCTTACAATATTTAGAAAATAAAACACCAAGGGTGTAGGAGAGTTGTTTGGAGTAGAATCAGAACCCACAAAACATGTGACAGCTGGTGACAAATCATCCCCTGTCAGAGGGAGCTGGCTATGGAGCAAACTTTCAGAATTGATTAGGCAAATCCAGAATCTGACTTTCTTTAGGAAACACTAAAACACTTTGCCCTTCAAAAAGGTCTGGCCATCACACAAATGACACTCACAACACTGACCCAAAAAATCCTCAACTAATCCCTGGCCTCAAAAGAGCTTTAAAAATAGTTGAAACAAATCAATATAAATCACAACTTAATAACATTCTTTAAAAAATCAAAACCATTCAGCCTATCCCTAACAGTTTTTACCCTAAAGAGGCAAAAATGCCAGAGACTCCATTAGGCCCACTAGGGACTTTCTTATTGCTGCTGATTTCACATAGAAAGTGCACAGATTCCACAGGAACAGGTAGCGTTATAAAGCAGATAGATTAGGTTTAGGAGCTACAAAATCACAATAGAAGTTATCATATGAAACTGGGCAAAGGAAAATGTAGGTTGTTTATCAGAAAAGTTTTCACGATTCCCTTGTCTAGTAGGATGTGAAATATTTTCCCATGGGTTGTGGCAGAAACCACACGGAAAACAAACTAGACAAAACAAAAAAGTATGGACTGGAAATCCATATGAAATGTCCCATAAGAATAAAAACCTGCAGAAGCATGCCAAGAGACAACATGACCTCAAGCACAGAACCTTCAAAAGGGTTTCAGCTTGAGTATAAATTAAATATTCAGTCTGTAGGCACAAACAGGTTCCATGGCTTCAAAATGGATTTTATTAGCTGTTCAAACACCAAGCACCTGACTTTGTGCAGTACATACAAATAGCTATTACAGTTCCTTTGTAAAGTAAGCATGACAGATCCCTTCCTTCTTTAACTCTAATGATTTTCTAATAGTGTATATTACTCTATAAACATTTTTACAGAAATTAACATTTGAAACATTGTACAACTGTCTGGAAACAGTAAGGTGACATTTCTATTAATGAGTTCTCATAACATCAAACAACATGAGCTATATAGCAATATTATTGGGTTCATTAGTATCATCTGACTGCCTAAAATGGATTTACCATCTTGAGCTCATTAGTCTGGTGAAGATTATGCCATTATTTACACTGTGATAAATAATGAGTTTTCATATCTTTATCACCAAGCTTTATTTCTCCTACCTCACTCTTCTCAGCTGTCCCTTATTGTTGTCTCCTTTCCTCTTGTTTTCCCATGCTCATCTGCCTTTTTCATCCCACCCTTCTGCTCCAGTCAAAGCCATTGGAGCAGAAATGTCTGGTTTGGGCAGCTCTAAAGTTGTAGTTTTATATTCAAAAATACTGAACTGGGAGCATAAAAACTTTTGGCTGAGCATCCTTAAATGGAAATTGCCATTAAAAAATGTGGCTGCTATTGACAAGCACAAGCGTATATGCTGGCAGATTTAAAGAGTGCATGCCATTGCTTAGGCTACATCTACACTATGAGATAAGGTTGAATGTATTAAGGTCGATTTTTAGCACATGATTTTGTAAAGTCAAAGGTGCATGTCCCCACTGTGTGCAAGAATTTGATGTAGTTCGAAGTAGCACATCCCCAGAAAGGTGGCTACTGTCGACTTTGAGAGCAATGCACTGTGGATAGCCCTCTCTCAGAAGTTTCATCCAGAAGCTAAGGGGTCTGTTTGTTTGTTGGTTGGTTGGTTGGTTACTACTTGCAATTAATAGAGAGGAAATGAAATCACAAAGAGAAGTCATTTGGATAACTTTGGGGAATTCATTTAACTCAACAAAGCCAAAAAATTTAAGAGTTAAGGTTAAAACCTTAGCCAAACAGCAAAAGTAATGTTTTTAGCACTTAAAAAAACCAGTTAACATAAAAAGCATTACCTGACTTTTTCTAAATGCTATTACAAAAATTGTGTCACTGATAACTCAATGGATTTTAAAAGCAACCACAAAGAATCATCAACTTATCACATTTTACTTTTACTTGTACAGATGGCTATATGAGTTTACTTGTATACTGTACACATGATGAAAAAAAGATAAATTAAACCTACTTCAGCCTAATTAGGTACTAATAAAGGGGAGTCCTGTGGCATTTTCAAGATTAGCAGATTTATATGGGCATAAGCTTTTGTGAGTAAAAGTCACTTCATCAGATGAATTGGAGTCACTGGCCTCCTCATTGTATTTGCAGGTACAGATTAACACAGCTACCCCTCTGAGACTAATTAGGCACAGTTCATCACAACTGGGGAAAATCACTGATGTTTGTGGAAGTTTTGCCATTGATTTCAGTGGGGCCAGCATTTCGTTCCATGTGTCTTATGTTCAGGAGAGGCCCAGGACTAGGATTTCAGTCCTGTAAAGCTTTATTTACATGAATAATCTTTGCTCAAATGAGAAAGGCAGTATCCGACTGGACTGCAGAATAACTGGAATTTAGAAGTACGGGATGAACTAGCCCTGCCAAAGCTGTGCCTGAATTGTCTCTTGGAGAGAACTACAATTAAAGGGGATCTCTGCCCATAGAGCTCTCACCTTCTGAAAGCAGCAAGACTCACCTGTCTTAGCAGCACAGTTCCCTGACCCAGGAAACCTTTTGAGAGACCCAGAGGCCTAGAGGCCTGCACAGGGAAACAGCTGTAGGTGGTGGAACAAGGAGGGTGACCATCTTTCCTTCTCTGGCCTGGTGGAAAACTGATAGAAAATAATGTAGAATACTGAAATATGAATAAAAATTAACTCAGTCTAAAAGATACAATTAGTTACTTAGAGCAATAATAATGTTTCCCAGGAGTCTCCAACCCTCTCTTAGAAGTCTTTCCAAGCATGCATTTAACAAAGAAATCTGGCTTAGAGTTCCAGTGTTATCCTCATAATTTGGACACACCTTGAGGGTTTTCCATTGACTTGCTAAGCCTGATTTAATTCAAATTAGGTTAATAATAACAACAAACATACCCTAAAAAGTATATTAAAATATTAATTCATTAGGATCAGTTAAACATACAATTAGATAATTTCATTTTTCTTTCACATTCATCTTCCAAGCAATGAATAATTATCTTTTGCAAACGTTTAAAAAATAATGTGTACCTGTAAGTGGAATGACTATTAATATAACATTTATTTTACTACATTTGCGTATATAGAAAAATATAAGCATAGGATGGCAATTGTTTATAGTTAATACTTCTAGCAGTCAATAAAAATATATAAACTTTATTATATTAAGGGTATGTTTGAATTCTTTAAATGGTGTTGAACAAAAAATTATTTTCCTTTAATGCTTTTCAAACCATTTCAAAAAGTTGTACAACCAGCAAAGCATGGTTTACTGGCTCCCTAGACTCTGTCCTACATCCCTCTTGATAATCAATGCCTTGTGGACATATCTGTTTTGCTGATTTTATCCTCCTTTGTTCTCTTTCACTTTTGCAGACCACCGGACCACAACCACTGTCACATTTGTGAAATGTTCCTGTGTTGCGGTTTCTGAGATTTGGCAGACAGTTCTGTATTTCCATCCTCTGAGCCAAATGCCAGTGCTAGCTGAATGCATGTATTTCAGTGCCAAATTTGGCCCTTTTTGTTGGTCCTATTTCAGAATGGATCTCTATGACTCAGCACTTACTCTGGCTATTGGGATGTTGGAGTTTGTTTCTTAAAGAATAAACAAAACAAACAATTCTTGGTTAATGAATAGATTAATTCAATTTACTCACGTTTAGTTTTCTTTTTTTTTCTTACAATTGAAGAAAAAAAAATAAAACCACATTTTGAGAGCTGCTCATGTCACACAACCAGATTAACTTTTCACTTTACAATGGAAAAAATATATAATATTGAGTCTTAATCGATTTTAGAGACATCTAATGTGTTAGATAAATCATTTAAAATCCAAGCAAGATGAGCTACTAGCCATACTCAAACAGATTCTAAGCTCCCATTGTGTGTTCTTGCTGCCGTGTATCCTTTCCAAACTTCTGAGCTTAGCTGAAACAGTTGGATGTACCACAAAATGGACCACAAAAAGGATGTTTCACAAAATGCTTCACTATTCTCCACAGAATGAAGGAAATGTAATCAGGTCATGACAATTATTAATAGCTTAAGATCCAGGATATGCTATATTCACTCCTGAACCAGTCACAGATTTAAGAGCCATGGATCTGGTATATTATTATTATATTTCCTCTAATGATTTAGATAATGGAGTAGAGAGTGTGCTTATAAAATCTGCTGATGACACCAAACTGGAAGGGATTGCAACAACTTTGGAAGACAAGATTAGAATACAAAAGATCTTGAGAAATTGGAGAATTGTTCTGAAATCAACAAGATTAAAGTCAATAAAGACACAGTGCTAAGTACTACATTTAGGAAGGAAAAATCAAATGCACAACTACAAAATGGGGAACAAATGGGGGGCAGTAAGCCTTCTGAAAGAGATCTGGGTGTTCAAGTGGATCACAAGTTCAATATGAGTCAACAATGTGATGAAGCTGCAGAAAGGCTATTTTATTAATCAATACGTAATTTAACATATGGGAGATAATTGTCCCATTCTACTAAGAACTGGTGAGACCTCAACTGGAATACTGTGTCCATTTCTGGGAACCACACTTTAGAAAAGATGTGAACAAATTGGAGAGAATACAAAGGAAAGGAACAAAAATGATTCAAGTTTTAGAAAAAAGATTTTTGTAAAAATGGGCATGTTAAGTTTCGAGAAAAGAAGATTTAGGAGGGACCTGACCATAGTCTTCAGTTATGTTAAAGCATGTTATAAAAAGGACGGTGATAGACTGAGCTCTGTGTCCAACAAAGGTTTAATCTGGTGCAAGGGATATTTAGGTTAGATATTAGGGGAAAAGTTTCTAACTATAAGGGTAGGTTAAGCTCTGGAATAGGCTTCCAAGAAAGTTGTGAAATCTACACCATTGGATGTTATTTAAAAACGTGTTGAACAAACACCTGCCAGAGATGGTTTAGGTTTACATGGTTCTGCCTCAGCACAGCGGGAGGGGGCCTGAATTTGATGACTTCTTGTGGTCCTTTTCAACCCTCCAATTTCTTGAATTCTATGATACATGAACCATCATGGCTAAATTCATCCTCAAAAAGCTGGGATTTCAAGTTTCTTAGTGATATATACTGTACTATATTAATGCCTAACACATGTAAATGTTATTGAGATCCTCAGAAGAGAAAGAGAAAGGTATTATTAGGGGAAGATCAGGTATCTTTTCACCACTGGACTTCATGTAATCTGATCACTCTCTTATTTTTCTGGCCCTTGCGTCAAATTCTACATGATAGATAGATAGATAGATAGATAGATAGATAGATAGATAGATAGATAGATAGATAGATAGATAGATTTCTCCTACTGAAGGTTCATTTGGTATTAAAGTTCAATGAATTCATTGAAGGACAAAATTGGTCCTTTAATTATCTCAAAGATATAGTGTAACAATACTTTAGTCTATTTTGTTGGCTTTTCTGAATCAATGCATTCAATTTCACCTCGTGCATGTGCATTACATTAAAAAAATCTGTGTCAAAAGAACACTATTTAGGTTTAAAAGACAAGCATACAAATATTGCTAATGCAGCCTTAATTCTAATCCCTTGTGGGTCTGGCCTGTGCAGTGGTACTGTGGAAAAAATAACTTGAACACATAACTGAAGACTGTATTGTAATATGTAGACATAAACGGGGAGGGAGGCTGAATTAAGCTTTCATGAACAACTAAAAACCTGACATTTCCAAAATGTCAAGTGTTTGCATTTGCAATCTAACATTTGAGAGGTTCTTTTTTCTTTTACTAATGTAATTTCCCAATTATTTTAAATGAAAAAGGTAAACACACATTCTACTGTATGCATCTAAAACAACTTCCTTATCTTCCTGGAGCAACCTGCCCTTGCTCCATATTTGTCATCTGAAGAAGTGGGTTATGCCCACAAAAACTGATAATACTATTTATATCTTTTTGTTAGTGTCTAAGGGTACGTCTACACTTTCACCCTAGTTCGAACTAGAGATGCAAATGTAGGCAACCGAAATTGCTAATGAAGCAGGGATTTAAATATCCCACGCTTCATTAGCATGATCTCGCCAGCAGTTACTCCACTGAACAGCTGTTTTGAAAGTGAAAGTGCGTGCCAGGACACGTTAGTTCAAACCAAACCCCTTGGTTCGAACTAACATTACTCCTCAAAAAATTGAGTTTTTTGAGGAGTTACTCCGGCATGCACTTTCACTTTCGAAACAGCTGTTCAGCAGAGTAACATGCCGGCGAGATCATGCTAATGAAGCACGGGATATTTAAATCCCCGCTTCATTAGCAATTTCGGTCGCCTAGATTTGCATCCCTAGTTCGAACTAGGGTGCAAGTGTAGACGTACCCTAAGGTGCTACAGGACCATTGCTGTTTTTTAACCTCTTTATTATGCATCACCAGCAAAGTTTCAAACCTCAGCATAACAGCTCAGACTTCCCTCACCTAAGCTATAATACTAACTTGCAACAAGAAGAGGCTGCAAGAGAAGAGGCTGGGGAATGGACAGGTGGGCTCATGTGCTGGGTCCTGAGGGGTAGCAACTGGCTAGAGAAAACCAGCCCAGCTTTGCCAACTCTCTCTTCTCCCTGCTATGCCTACCCTAGGGAGTGCCACTAGGTGGTGCACCAGGAGTGGAGGGGTAATGAGATGCTGGGGCCATGTTCTGCATTTGGCAGGTAGTGGCTGGGGGTAGGGAGTTTGGCCTGGCTTCTTCCTTCTCCAGCTTCACAGAAGTTGGGGGATTCCTGCTGCAAATAATGCACCTAAAGTTGTGCAAATGTAACCGACACACCCAGGCCTGGCCAAAGAGTTCACGGGGCCCAAGTCAGCACGCTGTGTTTGGCTGAGCCACATGGCCATGTGGCTCCCAGTCAGGGCAACGTGTGAGCAGCCGGGTGGGCTGGGCCAGGAGCTGGATAGTGCAGGGCCCTGAATGCGCGGGGCCCAAGGCAACCACCTTGCTCACCTTCCTCAAAGGCCGGGCCTGCTCACACCTACTGGGTGTGGTTCATTGTTCCATGTAGTGGCACTTAGAGCACTTACAGAGAGAGAGAATGAATGTGCTCTACAGCCTTAGCTGAGAGCCAACTGGCTTTATAGCGGCTGTAGAAGCTCATGCTCTAAGCTCCAGAGGTCCCAGATTCAGTTCTGCCTGTTGGCGCTATACATGGGCTTCTGGGACCATATGCTGGCCCTTAGGGTGGGACCCTCTCCTGTGCATTACTAGTCTGCTCCAGCAGCACCTATGTGTTCCATATATACTGAGTTGCTGCCACTGCTTTAATGCTGGTGTAAACCCAGCCTTAGAAGTTTTGAATTCAAGTTATTATTTTGGCATGGTGCCAAATTTTTCTTGCAGCCTGCAAGTGTGAGGAGGGAAATGGTGATGTTTAACACCTATATCTTTGCAGAAGCTGAGCAGAATTCCATGAGACAAAGAAGAGGACTAGCCCATTAACAAAAATCGAAGTCCCGCTGCAAACAATGGAGGTGGAGAATTTATAAGAGAAAAGGCTGCAACTATGTCCTATAATAAAAGTGTAAAGCAACTGATACAGAGAGATCACCACTAGCTCCCTATATAATCAAGAAAAAAATCTAATAATTAGAAGAAAAGAAGAAAGAATTCAAAGTTCATAGAGGAGCTAATAATAGAAGTTGTACCAATCACTACCCATGTATAACTTTGAAAATTTATTCTAAGCTTTCTCAGCATGATATTTGTACTAAGCCTGGAAAGTACCATTACCCAACATAAATGAGCATGTGACTTCTAAGAAACTGAGCCCTTAGATATTTGTTAAGGTTTCTACAAAGTCATCTTCAAATTTGCCCAGCAAGAAATGTTCAACATTCGTTTCATTAGCCAATTTACTTTGTTCTTCCTTCACATTTCTTGCCTTGAAAGTCTAACAAGAATTGATAAAAAAGTTGATAATTTATGAGGTGGTGGATCAAATTTATCCTGCAGTATAAAGTAATTGAAGTCAGTAGAGTTGCATCAGAGGATTTTTTCACACTATTTGTAATACAAACCTGACAAAATTGTGAAAGATGCTCTTTTATAATGTTTTGTATAAAATACATAGTGCATCCAAGGAGCACTGACACTCTCCAGAGCACCAAACAAAAGTAAAAATTAATGACTAGGCCTTAAGAAAAGTTATGTTCTAAGCAGTAGACAGAAATGTTCATTTTCCATTTATTTCAACCTTGCAAACAACCATTCCTTCATCTTTCTCAAATTTGTGCAAGAAAGTGGCATTAAACAAAAATGTACCCCCAATTTCTTGTATATTTGTGCCCTTAGGTAGACCACCTGGCAGGAACCTTTAAGATGCTTAGCTTTCAAATTCCTTGTATCTTTCTTGTCTTCAAAATCATTTTTATTGCCTTTCTTGCATGGTTTAATAGTCTCGCTTTCTATCTCTTATAAAACTGCTGCAGGCTACAGCACACATGTTCTCAGAATTTTTACTCTTAGAGAATGGTGGTAATTTATTTTTACAGTCCTCAAAGCCACCTAATGGTATGATGAGTTGGATCACAGGGGTTGGGGCTATATCATCTGGTGTGCTGATCATGCCACTGAACCTGCATACCTGCCCTTTGGAGCCCCCCACCAACCTGTCCTGGTGGACCAGAAGCTCTGGTCTCTCTCAGCAAAGTCACAGAGTTGGGGTAACAGCTCACAGCAGAGCAACACAGATGCTGAATCATATCAGTTCTTGGAAGGCTCAGCTAAAAGGCCATTGACAGCATCCAGGAACACAGCTCCAAAGAGGACCAATACCCCAAATAAATCTGTCTTACTTTGCATAAAAGTTTTACATAGATAAAGCTCATAAGGTCAGCCCTATTTATCAATGAAAGGGTACGTCTAGACTGTGGCGCTATTTCGGGATACCAGAAGTATCCCAAAATAGCAATGCTGCATCTTTAAATGCTCCTGCTATTTCCCAAAATAGTGGGCGCGCTATTTCGGCATCCCTGTAACCCTCGTTCTACGAGGGTTAAGGGATTTGTCAGAATAGTGCCTTATTTTGAAATTTGTCACTGTCTACACAGTGCCAAATTTCAAGATAAGCTCTTTCGACCTAGACTCGGAATAAGCTATGCAATTTGAGTATCTCAGATTGCATAGCTTATTCCGACAGAAGGGTGCTGTCTAGACACACCCAAAGCGAGATATGTACAATGGTTGCTCCCCTCCGGGTAATAATTATTTACACTGGGCTTCATAATAAGCAAAAGTGTATTTATGAAATATAAAAAGTAGGATTTAAATTGATTGCAAGTGAAAATAGATCAAAGTAAGTCACTCCCAAAATAAACAAAGCATGCCAGCTAAATCTAATACGCTAACAAACTTGTTACATGCATTTTTTTTACCCTGACAGTTATTCTAATAATCTCTTTCACAAGCTAGGCAGCCTCCAATTCTTCCCCCTATTCAATCTTAGATGTTTCCACCGGGCATCTTGGGTGCCTGGCTACCATTGTTTGGTTTCCCACTTTTAAATCCTTTTTGCCCAGCGTGGGAATGATTTGTGTTCAGGTCCAACTTTTACCACTGTGAGTGGAAAAGTACAAGATCCAAAATGGGTTTCAGCGTCAGATGGCCTGGCCACTGTAGGACCAACCAGGAAAACAAACCCATTTACAGATCATTGTCTTGAGCACTGGGCCATTATGTCTCTGAGGTATTACTAATGGCCCTTATTAACACATCTAGAATAATAAACAGATCCACACTTCCTATTTCTAACTTCACATTCAAAAATTATACATGCACAGGAATAGAATATGCACATTTAGCAGATTATAACTTTAAAAATGATATGTCTCAAGGTGCATTTTGCTTAAAGCATCTTCAAGTTATGAATATTCATATTAATAAGCCAGTTTTCATAAAGCATGGATGGTGGTCTGATGGCAAATGGTACTATGTGATTTGATGAGATTGCTTTCTTCACAAGACAGTTCTGCAAGTTTCTCTTAGTAATACATATAATCTACAGGGCCAGATTCCAAGCCCCCTGAAGTTTAATAGAAAAAAACAGAATTATTTTTAAAGGTAAAATAAAATACAATTGAGGTGAGCTAAGTCATGCTACTTTCATACTCCCCACAAGAATGGCTGGTGCACAGGCATGCCATCCCAGAGAGACCATTGGGAAGACACTGCCTCAGATCTAGATCCTAGGGTTTTCCTATTGTGATGATAGGTGGGACATGTGTACATGTTGAGATGGAGGCAGACCCATGCAATTCCCATCCAGTTGGTCCTAGGAGTGCTTCTGGTGTGCAGTCTTGGCATTCTCTGAGCACAGAGTTTTTATCCAAGTAGCCTTTAACTAGTGATGCAAACTGAGAGGGGAATACTTAGTTCTTCCTATGCCCTTTCACAGTCATGTAAGAGCCAGGCATAATCAAGAACACAAGAATGGTCATACTGGATCAGAGCAAAGGCCCACCTAGTCCAGTATCCTGTCTTTAGACAGTGGCCAATGCCAGAGGCTTCAGAGTGAAAAGCAATGAGACAATTATCAACTGATCCATCCACTGTAATCTAGTCTAAGCATATAGAAGTCTGAGGCTTACAGACACTTAGAGCACTTATTTTACTATCTTGACTAACAGCTATTGATGGACCTATCCCCCATGAATTTATCTAATTCTGTTTTGAGTTCATTTATAGTTTTGGCCTTTACAACATCCCATGGCAATTAGCTCCACAGGTTGACTATACATTGTATGAAGAAACACATCCTTTTGTTTGTTTTAAACCTGCTGCCTATTAATTTCATAGGAAAGTTACTAGCTCTTGTGTTATGTGAAGGGGTAAATACTACTTCCCTATTCACTGTCTCCACACCATTCATGATTTTCTAGCCTTCTATCATGTCCTCCCTCTGTTATCTCTTTTCCATGCTCAATAATCCCGGTCTTTTCAATGTCTCTTCAGAGGGAATCCGAACCATACCTGTAGGGGCTTGGTGGTGATGGTCTTCCTCCCTTTGGCTCTGTGGAAGGCCACTCTGTCTCACTACAACATCCCATCATTTTTCTTGCCCTTCTCTATATCTTTTCTAATTCTAACTTATCATTTTAGAGATGGGGTGACCAGAACTGCACAAAGTATTCAAGGTGTGAGTATACTGAGGATTTATACAGAAGCATTAAGATATTTTCTGTCTTATTATATCTTTCCCAGAGGCTCCTGTTAGCTTAAAACAAACAAACAAACAAACAAATAAACAAACCTACCGCTATACACTAAACAGATGTTTCCAGAGAACTATGCACAATGACTCTAATATCTCTTTCTGGAGTGGTAACAGTTAATTTAGTTAATTTTGTATATATAGTTGGAATTATGTTTTCTGACATATATTATGAACACATAATTCTGTTGCCCAGTCACCCAGTTTGGTGAGATCCCTTTGTAACTCTTCACAGTCAGCTTTAGACTTAAATATCTTGAGTTGTCTTATATCTGCAAGTTTTGCCACATCAGTGTTCATCCCCTTTTCCAGATTGCTTATGAATATGTTGAATAGCACTGGTTCCAGGACAGATCCTTGGGGACCCCTCTATTTATCTCTCTCCATTGTGAAAACTGACCATTTATGATACCCTTTGTTCCTTATTTTTTAACCAGTTTACTCATCTGTGAGAGGACCTTCCCTCTTATTACAAAAATGTTTATTTTGCTTGAGAGCCTTTGATGTGGGACTCTCACAGGGTGTATTAGACCAAGAGACCCCCTGCTAGAGGCCTCACAATCTTACCACACCCCACCCTAGAAAAGAGCAGTGTAGGTGAGTCCTCCAAACTATGCAGTGAGATTGTGTTGGATGCAGCCAATCAGAAAAAGGGCATCAGCCAATCAAGGCCCAGCAGGCTCATCTAAGAGGTCAGCATGAGTTGAGTTTGCTGACACGGACCTGGGGAGGAAAAGATACTCTTGGCTAGCTGCAAGCTTCAAGGCAGGTAGTTGCTGGCAGAGATGCTGGAACTAGAAGTGCTTGGAGTGTGGCAACATCTACTCGCTCAAATTGGTGTCCATCATATGTGGGGGGTTTACAGTTTTGTTCAATGGCTTTTAGCACTCCCACTATAAAAATTGCTCCAAAGCCACTGGGGACCAGGGGAGCATGGATGGTGGGTTTTCTAGGCAGGGGAAGATACTGCCTTTCCAAACTGTCTCTCCTGGCCCCAGCCATGCCCAGCCCTGTGTCATGCCTGTGGTCAGCTCTCTGGAGCTCTGAGGCCAGGGTCGGATGGGGCCGAGCTGCCCACTGGCCTCTGGAGCTCTGGGGCTGGGAGAAGATGGGAGTGCCTCCTCCTTGCCCCAGGGTAGCAAGGGCCAGCAGTCACATTTCGGGGGTGAGAGGATGAGGGGAGGAGTCTGGGCAGGGACCAAAAGGCCACAGTGTGTGGGGGGGGGAAGCATGGACTCTGGTTGGCAGGGCTGGGGGGCTTGCCTCCCCAAACCATGGGGCCACCTAACACCCATGCAGGGGAAGAAGAAAGGGGCTTTTGGCTGGCTGCTAGGGCTTGTCAAAGATAAGAGCCATGGAGAAATGGCACAAGGAAATGTGTCTGCTACTTAGAAGTTTCCTTAGTTGGGACCTAGAGTAGTGGGTGGGCCTCCCCCCACAACAGCAACTGGGGAGTGGCTATGCCATAAGAGAGGGGAATTTAGACAGTTTTAGGCACGTGACTGTATATGGAACTTTTACCAATCACCCCTTGATGTGAGATAAACTGAGACTAACCCAGCTGGAGATCCAGGGTCAGAGGACTGAAAGACTGATGAAGAGTCTCCAGGAAGGCAGCCCTGAAGTATTTTTCCACCCTAGAGCAGGAAGCTTTGCACTGAAGTATTTTTCCACCCTAGAGCAGTAAGCTGGCCAGCTAGGGTACTGAGATAGGCCCTGTTGGTCCAACTGAGGATTGAATCTGGGGAAGACTACTGAGACATTGCCAATGGAGGGGTACCATGATGGGCCCAGTTGGACTGTTGAAGGACTGAGCCCAAGGCGGGTGTGACGGGCCGCAGGCGACCTGCACGCAGAAGCACGGGGCGAGGCGGCAGGAAGCCGCGACCCCGGCGGCAGTGCCTAAATGCCGCGGCCTTGCGGGGAGTGGGCAGCGGTGCCCGAGCCTTCCACCATGGCTGCGCAGTCCCGCGGCAGCTGACCCACCCCCTGCATGCGTCCTCAGGGGGCGGACGCAGTGAGTGACGGGCGGAGGGAGGCAAGCGAGCCCACTGCGTCCCGGGCGGGGCGGGGCTCCGCGGGCACATCACAACCGGCAGGCCGGTTCAAAAGGGCACGCCGGCGGCGAGGAGAGGGATAGCCATCGAGGCCGGCCCCTGGACCGCCCTGGGTCGGGGTCGGGTCGGAGCCACCCCCAAGGGTGGTCGGCATGCAGACACCAACCCCCGGAGGCCCAGGACTCCCGCGGAGATCGCCCGTCTCCGGCACCGCAACCGGACCCCGAGCGGAGACGTCCACCAGGCCGAGCAGCTGAATCACAGTAGGCCCCGGAGACCTTTTGGGCAGGACCCCGAGACTCACAGAGGGGAGGAAGCAGCCCGGGGTGGGGCCCTTTTGGTGACCGGGGGCAGATGTGTTGAGGGAACGCATCCCACGTTTGCCGTACAGGGGGCTGGCGGACCCCTGCACTTAGGGCCCCGGGCTGGAACCTGGAGGAGAGGGTGGGCCCAGGTCCCCCTCCCCTCACGCCGCTGCAGGAGCCGGTATCGGCGCGGCTCTGAGGGAGCAAACCCACTGAACATCAAGGGACTGAGTGGCCCCGATCGAGGGGGAAAGATTCAGGGTTCGCAGATCCCCCAGACTCGTCGGAGTGGGGTGATCGCACCCGACGGCGCCGGCTCAGGACTTGGGCCGGCGACTGGCGACGCAGAGTTGGGCGTTGGGACCCCCCTGCCAAAGGACAGGGGGTGATCGCACCTCGAAACTCGCTCACACATGGTGGAGAATGTGGGCATCGACCCCAGAACTTTAGGGGGGTAGGATCTCGGGACATAGGTTAACGAGCCTTCCCCCACGCAGGCACTATGGATCCGAAACAATTATTGGACTCGGTGGGTGAAACCCAGAGACAACAGCAGCAGCAGCAGGCGCAGATGATACAACAACTCACCACCTAGTTCTAAGACCAGCAGCGGCAGCTAATCCAGGAGCTGGCCGCTGAGCACAAGAAATGGCTCCAGGTCGCAGTACCCGGGAGCGGCGGGGCCAGGGGATTTCAAGAAGGAGACGAGGAAGTGAAGGGCCTTGGCTCCCTCCCCTTGAGGCTGACCAAGATGGGGCCAGAAGACAACCCGGAGGCTTACCTTACGACCTTTGAGAGGGTAGCCATGGCCGTGCGCTGGCCCGAGAACCACTGGGCAACTCTGCTCGCCCCTTATTTGTCCGGGGCAGCCCAAGTGGCATATCAGGGCCTGGCGGCCAAGGATGCATTACATTATTTTAAGGTTAAGGAGGCAATCCTGGATCAGCTGGGCATTACTGCCGAGACTTATCGCCACCGCTTCCGGCGGGAACGGTTCAAGGCCGGGGAGTGCCCCCGGGCCTTCGCCCAATGGCTGCGAGAGTGGGCTTGGAGATGGCTAGAACCAGAGCAACGGACCGGCACCCAGGTGGCGGAGGTCATCGTGATGGAGCAGTTCACCCATGCGCTTCCCCGGGAGGCACAGAGTTGGGTACGGCGCCACCAGCCCACCACGTTGGCAGAGGCCATCACGCTCACGGAGGCCATCCACGCGGCCGAGGGGAGCGAAGGGAGCGACCACAAGGAGACGCTGCCAGGCACATCCTGGAACGAACCCCCACCCCGTGGCGGACACGGACCGCAGGCAAAAAGGGGAAGCCCGCGAGCGGTATACCCGGTCGGACGTCGGCTGGCCCCCATGTGGCCCGGACGACTGGGGGAAGAACCACATGAGGCCAAAGAGAGGGTGGAGGAAAAGGCCAGGGAGAGCAGGAGAGGGCCACCACGTATAACATGCTTTCAATGCGGCCAAGAAGGCCACTTCAAGCGAGATTGTCCCATGATGGACTGCACCCTGAGCCAGGCCTTACCTGCGCAGGCTCCGAGGGGGCCCCAGCCAGAATCAAGGCCAGTCATAACCCTGTGGTTGGAGGGATGGGCCGTGAAAGCGCTGGTGGACTCAGGGTCGGCCCTCACGCTAGTAAAAGAGGACCTTGTCCCGGGGGCTCCACCCATGGGGGAAGTGGTTTGGATGAAGTGCGTCCACGGAGACATCAGGGCTTATCCCACAGTCTGGGTTCACCTTTCCGACGGCCAGCAAAGGAGGCGGTGGCGCGCAGGGAAGGCCCTGGTGTTGCCATGCCCCGTGGTACTAAGCCGGGACTGGCCCGGGTTCCACCGGTTATTTCAAGTAAAGGACCCCTCGGTGGGACGGGCCGACGGCAACCGCGAACCCCAGGAGGTCGAGGACTACGTACACCCCGAGGCGCCGGAGGGAGCCACCGGGAGGCACCGACCCACGAGAGGCCCGGAGATGGGGCCAGAGGACCAGCCGGGCTTGGAGACCCCAGGGACTTCCTCGAGGAGCAGCGGGGCGACCCGACCCTGAAGTATGCCTGGGAGCAAGCAGAGACCCCCACGCCGGGAGAGGACCTCCCTGGCCAGAGTGAACAAGGACCCCACTTCCAGGTACAGGATGGGCACCTATACCGGGTGGGGGGCACACCAAATGGCGAGGGGGACAAATGCCAATTGGTGGTTCCCCAGAGTTACTGGAAAGAGGTATTGGACTTAGCCCACACCAACCCCTGGGCGGGCCACCTAGGACGGGAAAAGACACTGGCCCGGGTTATACAGAGATTCTATTGGCTGGGGATCTACCGGGCCGTACGCGATTTTTGCGCATCCTGCCCCGAGTGCCAAAGGGTATCGGCGGTGGGGGTCCTCCCCACACCCCTAGTTCCCCTACCGGTGGTAGGCATACCTTTTGAGAGGATCGCGTTAGACTTGGTGGGGCCCCTCAAGCCCTCCCAGAAGGGACACCGGTTCATAATGGTGGCGATTGACTACGCCACCCGGTATCCCGAGGCCATACCCTTACGGAACACGAGAGCACCGGTGCTAGCGACCGAACTATTGGAGCTGTTTGCCCGAGTCGGGTTCCCAAAAGTGATCCTAACGGAGCAGGGTACCAATGTCACCTCCCGACTGATGAAGGAACTCTGCACCCTCCTCAGGATAAAAACTCTTAGAACCTCGGTGTACCACCCCCAGGCCGATGGGTTGGTGGAAAGGTTTAACCGCACCTTAAAAGACATGTTAAAATGTGTGGTGCAGGATGACTCCCGGGAATGGGACCGCATGCTGCCAGCCCTCATGTTTGCGATTCGGGAGGTACCTCAATCCTCCACCGAGTACTCCCCCTTCAAATTACTGTACGGGCATCAGCCCCGGGGGATACTGGACATCCTGAGGGAGGACTAGGAAGCTCAAACAACGCGGTGCCAAGGCACCATCCAGTATGTTTTGCAGCTCCGAGAGAGGCTCCGGCGGTTGGGGGGCTATGCGAAGTTGAATCTCTTAAAAGCCCAAACACGGCAGGCCCACTATTACAACCGTACGGCCAAACCCCGACAGTTCAAACCCGGTGACCGTGTCCTACTGCTCCTTCCCACCAAAGAGTCTAAACTCCTGGCGAAGTGGCAAGGGCCCTACGAGGTGATTCGGAGAGTGGGAGACGTCGACTACGAGGTTCGGCTGTCCGGAAGACGACGGGACACGCAGATATTCCATGTCAACCTCCTCAAGAAGTGGGTGACCCGAGAAGGACTCCTCCTAGCACCCATAGGGTCAGAAGATGACCTCGGACCCTCTGGGGACGACTGCGCGGCAGAGGGTACTGTGTCGGTAGGAGCTGACCTGTCGGAGGAACAACGACAGCAAGTGAAGGCACTGCTACGTAGGTTCCAACACGTCCTGACCGCTACACCTGGACGGACAGAGGTAGGGAAGCACCGCATAACTACCGAACCGGGACGGGTCGTGCGGGAACCTCATAGACCACTACCCCGGAAGTTATGGGGAACCGTCCAACAAGAGGTCCAACACATGTTGCGGTGGGGAGTCATTGAGGAGTCGCAAAGCGACTGGCAGAGCCCAATTGTACTGGTCCCCAAGAGTGATGGGTCCACCCGATTCTGCATCGACTTCCGACGGGTTAATGCCGTCTCACAATTCGACGCTTACCCCATGCCCCGGGTGGATGAGTTGCTAGAATGCCTGGGGTGGGCCAGGTACATATCTACACTGGACTTGTCGAAGGGGTACTGGCAAATTCCCTTAGAGCCAGGAGATCGGGAGAAAACATCTTTTTCAACCCCCTTCAGTCTCTACCAGTTCCGTAGGATGCCGTTCGGGGCGGCGGCCACCTTTCAGCGAGTCATGGACAAGGTATTGGCCCCCCTCAACAGGTATGCCGTTGCATACATCGACAACATCATCATTTACAGCCTGACGTGGCGGGAACACTTGGACCATTTAGAGGCGGTGTTCCGGGCGCTACGGGCAGCCGGCCTGACAGCCAATCCCAAGAAGTGCCACCTCGCCCAGAAGGAGGTCTCGTACTTGGGCTACACGGTAGGAGGGGGCCAATTGAAGCCATTATTGGACAAGGTGGGAGCCCTGCGGGATTACCCGACTCCCACAACAAAACGGCAGGTACGTCAGTTCCTAGGACTAGCAGGGTACTATCGGAGGTTCGTCCCAAACTTCGTGACAATTGCGGAACCATTAACTGAACTAACGAAGAACGCGCGGCCCACTAGGGTGCACTGGACCCCCCAAACCGAGCGGGCTTTCCAGGACCTAAAAAGGAAACTGACTCGGGCCCCAGTCTTGATTCAACCTGATTTCGAGAGACCGTTTCTTTTATATACAGATGCCTCAGAATGCAGTTTAGGAGCGGTCGGTGCTGGTGCAGGAACAGCGAGGAGAAGAGCATCTCGTGTTGTACCTGAGCCGGAAACTCCTGCCGTGAGAGAAGAACTATGCAACCATTGAAAAGGAAGCCCTGGAGGTTAAATGGGCCATAGAGCTATTAAGGTACTACTTGTGGGGCAATAAATTTAAACTGATTATGGATCATGCTCCCCTGGGCTGGTTAAATTCAATGAAAAATGCCAACCCCCGCCTTATGTGGTGGTACATGACGTTACAGCCCTACCGCTTCAAGGTGGCGTATCGGGCAGGCACCAAACACCAGAACGCAGATTTCTTTTCAAGGGTACACAAGTCGGGGGAGGGGGCGCCCCAAGCCACTGTAAGGGGGGGGTGTGACGGGCCGCAGGCGACCCTCATGCGGGAGCACGGGGCGAGGCGGCGGGAAGCCGCGACCCCGGCGGCGGTGCCTAGACGCCGTGGCCTTGCGGGGAGCGGGCGGTGGCGCCCGAGCCTTCCCCCGCGGCTGCGCAGTCCCGCAGCAGCTGGCCCCGCCCCCTGCGTGCGTCCTCAGGGGGCGAACGCGGTGAGTGACGGGCGGAGGGAGGCAGGTGAGCCCGCCACGTCCCAGGCGGGGCGGGGTTCCGCGGGCACGTCACAACCGGTGGGCCGGTTCAAAAGGGCCCGCCGGCGGCGAGGAGAGGGGCAGCCATCGAGGCCGGCCCCTGGACCGCCCTGGGTTGGGGTCGGGTCGGCGCCACCCCCAAGGGTGGTCGGCGTGCAGACACCAACCCCTGGAGGCCCAGGACTCCTGCGGAGATCGCCCGTCTCCGGCACCGCAACTGGACACCGAGCGGAGACGTCCACCAGGCTGAGCAGCCGAATCACGGTAGGCCCCGGAGACCTTTCGGGCGGGACCCCGAGACTCACAGAGGGGAGGAAGCAGCCCGGGGTGGGGCCCTTTTGGCGACCATGGGCAGATGTGTTGAGGGAACGCATCCCACGTTTGCCATACAGGGGGCTGGCGGACCCCTGCACTTAGGGCCCCGGGCTGGGACCCGGAGGAGAGGGTGGGCCCGGGTTCCCCTCCCCTCACCCCACTGCAGGAGCCGGTATCGGCACGGCTCTGAGGGAGCAAACCCACTGAGCATCAAGGGACTGAGTGGCCCTGATCGAGGGGGAAAGATTCAGGGTTCGCAGATCCCCCAGACTCGTCGGAGTGGGGTGATCGCACCTGACTGCGCCGGCCCAGGACTTGGGCCGGCGACTGGCGATGCAGAGTTGGGCGTTGGGGTCCGTTGAACCCCCCTGCCAAAGGACAGAGGGTGATCGCACCTCGAAACTCGCTCACAGCGGGCTACAGGACATTATTAAGAGCACTGAGATAGTCCCAGTTGGATGGTATACCCTGAAATGGGTTTGTTTTGTTTCACACACAGATTGCATGTGACTCAGTCAGAGGCCTGTTTCACTTAAGGCCTACTTGATGAACACGTTGGTTGACAGGGAAGAAATCAAGTGGTCAAATTCAAGAAAAAACTGCAAGCATGCACACACTCAACACTTGTGAGATATGGGTGCCACCCCATGACAGGAACCTAATCAAAAGCTTCCTGAATGTCCAAGTTCACTGTATGTACTGGATCACTCTTACCCATTTGCTTGTTGATGCCCTCCAAGAATTCCAGTAGATTGGTGAAGCAAGATTTCCTTTTTACAAAGGTTGTGCTGACATTTCTCAGCATGTAACATTCACCTATGTGTCTGGTAATTCTGTTCTTTAGTTTAAACCAATTTGCCTGCTATTGAACTTAGGCTTACTTTACCTGTAATTGCTAAAATTGCCTCTGCAGCCTTTTATAAAAATGTGTGATACATCAGCTATCCTCCAGTCATCTGGCATGGAGGCTGGTTTAAGTGATAGTTACACACCTCAGTTAATAGTTCTGTAATTTCATCTTTGAGCTCCTCAGTTTGTTCCAAAGCTTTCTCTAGTGACACTTCAGTCTGGGACAGTTCCACAGATTTGTGACCTAAAAACAATGGATCGGGTACTGAAATAGTCCTGATATCCTTGGCAATGAAGACCAATGCAAATAATTCATTTAGCTTCTCTGCAATGGCCTTGTTTTCCTTTTATGCTTTTGTATCACTTTGTGCAGTGGCCCCAGGGATTATTTGGTAGGCTTCTTGCTCCATTAGTATTTTATAATCTCTTCGTATCAAACGAGTGTACAAAGGCTGAAGAGACTGTAAGAAGAGAATTCAAAGAAACAATCAGAGATGTCAACTGCCAACACCTGCAGGATTTATTTTCCATTTGGTGTAGATATCAAAGGGAATCAGAACTGTCACTGCTGACCTAATACAAGACATAATAAGTGCACTTGCATAATAATTGACCATCATGCAATGGTCAATCTTGTTGGTAGGAAGTAGAGCTGTCATCAAAACAGAGAGCAACTGCAATTCATACTATGAAAACACAACACTAAAGACTACTTGAGCAAGAAGGGAAATATTAGAAGAGAGGGGGGCAAATTAATCTCTGGTGCAGCTCAGTCAAAGTCAGTGAAATAATGGGTCTCAGTTCAGCTTAATTTCATACTATGGATTTCTTATTTGGTGCATGATAAGTAGTCTAGAACTTTTTTCAGTTCCACTGCTCAGAATTGGATACAGCTGGTCTGGGTATGTCTTCAAAGCCTTGTACACGCAGTGAACAGTACAAATCCCATCAAAATTGAAGTTTGAAATAAATTCACCATTTGCATGCCTGAACAAGAAAAATCTATTTGATCCTCACCAAAATTAGTGGTTATTCTCTCAGTTTGTCTTATTCTAGTTTTGTATTTTCATGGGCAATCTATCAGTTATTATAAATTACATAAGAACTTAAGTTTGACACGGACTTAGCTTTCTCTTTCGGTTGAAATTCACAATTAGTAAGGAGTATATTGCTAATCCAACTCACATGATGATTCTCTGTGTAAATTCACATTGCTTAAAATAACAAAACCATCTTCACTATAGTTCATCTTTTCCCTTGGGCTAAAGAAGATGTTGGACTTTTTTTTTTCTAGCAACCAAATTACTTTGAACCTATTACTTGGGAATGATACAGCAATGAAAAACTGCTGCTGAATCAAGACATTCTGATGAAATAGAAGAGAAGAAGGGGGTTATAAAAAATGCAACAAAACAACATGTGTGATTTAGTCTGCATAGCTTTCATTCTCCATTTCTTTGACATTGTATTACCATACTCTGTATTCTAGATATAACACAATTAATAAAATATAAGAGGTATTTTGCCTATAGTTAATATCTTAAAAAATTGCAAAGTTGAGTCTTGAAGACAAAAAGAGTTTCCAAAGATCTTTACAGATGATAAAACTAGTGTCTTGTCTGTGAAAGTTAAGTCAATGACACATCAATACCAGGTACACTAAATGAAGAGACACATTCATTTACATGACCTTCTTATCAATAAACAAGAGAAATACAATGCAGATGGGGCTATTATAAGGTGGGTGCATAACTGGTTGGATAACTGTTCTCAGAGAGTAGTTATCAATGGTTTACAGTCATGCTGAAAGGGTATAACATATGGGCTTCCACAGGGATCAGTTTTAGGACGGCTTCATTTCAATATCTTCATCAATGATTTAGATGGTGGTATAGGGTTATGAAGTTTGCAAATGATACCAAGCTGCTGAGGGGTTCCAAGTCATAATTCAAAATGATCTAGACAAACTAGAGAAATGGCTGGAGGAAATAGGATGACGGTCAATAAGGACAAATGCAAAGTACTCTACTTAGGGAGGAACAATCAGTTTCACACATTCAAAATGGGAAGTGACTATCTAGGAAGGAGTACTACAGAAAGGTATCTAGGGGTCATAGTGGACCAAAAGTTAAATATGAGTCAACATTGTGATGCTGTTGCAAAAAAAGCAAACATGATTATGGGATGCATTAACAGGAGTGTTGTGAGCAAGACATGAGAAATAATTCTTTCTCTGTACTCTGCACTGATTAGACCTCAACTGGCGTTCAGGGTACCACATTTCAGAAAAGATGTGGATAAATTGGAGAAGGTCCAGAGAAGAGCAACAAAAATGATTCAAGGTCTAGAAAATATGATCTCTGAGGAAAGACCAAAAGAACTAGATTTGTTTAGTTTTGAAAAGCGAAGACTGAGAAGGGGCATGATAGCAGCTTTCAAGTACCTAAAAAGGTGTTACAAGGAAGAGGGAGAAAAATTATTCTCCTTAATTCCTGATAAGACAAGAAGCAATGGGCTTAAATTGCAACATGAGAGGTGTAGGTTGGACATTAGGAAAATCTTCCTGTCAGAGTGGTTAAGCACTGGAATAAATTATCTAGGCTGGTTGTGGAATGTCCATCATTGGAGATATTTAAGAGCAGGTTAGATAAACAGCTGTCAGAGATTATCTCAATGGTGCTTGGTCCTGCCATGAGGTCCCTTACAGTTTCTAGTATTCCATGATTCTATGGAGAAAGCCAATTCTGTGTCTTAAGATTTACAAACTAATCACTTGAATGGGCCAATAAAAGTGACAGTCTCATTATAAGTAAACACACAATTTGTTATTTTAAATTATAATTCAAATAATTATAATTATGTGATTCATAATTATATTGTCATTTGTAAATTTTGTCCATGGGGATTTTTAAAATGAATTTTCCATTAATAGAAAAATATTAAAAAGAGGTTCAGATAAGAACAACAAAAATAGTCAGACGGCTGTGACTGATTTATGAAGAATAATTAAGGGAATTAAATATATAAAATTTAGCAAAGATCTAACAAAGGGCATGTCTACACTGGGGAGCTATTTCAAAATAACTCCCCTTATTTCCAAATAACAAGGTGAGCATACACATAGAAAGCCCATTATTTCAAAATTATTTCAAAATAATGGGCTTGTTATTTTGAAATAATAACCCTTGCTTGTTATGAGGAATAATGCCTATTTCAAAATAGTTATTTCAGAAGTTATTATTTCAAAATAACTTATTTCAAAATAATTTCATAGTGTAGATATAGCAAAAGTGGTGACATAATTGTCTACTGATATTGAAAGACTTCACATTGGCACAGATGAGTAAAAAGAAAAGTAATGGAATATTTAAACTAAATATGGGGGAAACTCCTGCCGGTGGTAGAGTCTTCTCTGAAAGGAAGTAGAGAAACTTCCATAATTTCACTGTTGAAACCAGAGGGGACAAAGCGTTAGAAAATGTAGTCTAGGAAATAATCCTGCTTTGGAAGGCAGATGGATCACACGAATATATTGGTCTATTCCTTCTGTAATTTATATGACTGTAAATTTAAGTCACAGCACTTTTGTTTTAGAACAATATTGGCAAGGGAACCAAAAGCCCTCAGTTCTAGCACCATCATGAGGATATAATCACATCTCATAGTGATCAAAACAGAAGTTACGAAAAAAATCCTCACTACCACCAACTGCAATATTCCACATTTGGCTTGAGAGTTATGGTGGATTTTCACCTTCATCTAAAGCATCAGACACAGGTTATTGCAAGAGGCAGGTTTCTCATATGGGGCTGAAGATCTGATCTAGAATAACTAATCCTATGTTCCTTTTAAACCATTATCCAAACCCTGCGGAAGTCAATGGGAGTCTTTCCATGGACTTCAATTGGCTCTGGACCATCTCATAAGAAATAAATCCCAAACCAATGCCCAAACATCAAGAAAGCCCAAGGAATTAGATGCTGAACACCTTTTGTTTACTAAGAGGGGAATGAAAATAGTGAAATGGGCTGGGGAGACCTTGTAAAAGGAAGTAATAGCTATACTGCATGTTCCCTCTTTCCTGAGATTGATACTTGGAAACAATACGTTGGGAATCTGATAGAAATATGGAAGGGTGATAGAAGGAGGAACATTTTGCAGGATGCCATGCCAAGGAGCAAATGTATGCCCTGATCCCCTAAAAAGGGAATAAGCAGCCTCATCAGTTTTATCATGGACATTAGGAGATCAGAATGAAGAAGTTGGTGGCAGCAAGTGCTTCCATACATAGGGCAGCTCTGTGGTTTGGTCAGATATTTGTGAGGTCAGGTCCTGAGTAGCCTATGGATTCCCTTCCAGTTTTCCTTCTGTAAATTTAAAAAGGGAAGTTGTTCAGAAGATGAGGCAAAAAACAACTAAAAAAAGGTTTTTCTTCCCCTAAATAACTTTCCCCTCCCACTATTTTTATGTCAAAAGGGGGGTCTGGTGCAAAGTTGGGAAAAATAATAATAATGTATGCTACAGGCATATATAATTAGTCTACAAATCTGCACTACTACAATTTTATACACTATATAATTTTATGCTCCTGGCATTCAAGGCTTGTAAAAACTTATAACCGTTGTAGGCTGCACACAAATAGGAATGTGCTGGAAATGCATATAAAAATCACTAATCATATTTAAAGTAGGTAAAAGAATTATTCATTCTGATATCTGATTGTTTGCAGTGATCATTTATTTCACTTTTTGATTCAAGAACTGAAAGTACTAACAGCTGGGTGTCAAAAAGACATGTTGTTGGCTTTTTGCCTCTACAGCCAGTTTAAATCCAACTCTGGCCTGTATTAAGGAAAAGAAGTTTAGGCTTTCAATTTCTTCTCTGAGAGACTATTGTTCCCATCACAGCAAGATCTCACATTTAGCATAGTTGAACATAGTTATTACTGGTTTTTCCTTTAAAATGACGGGACTAAATAAGCTTGCAGAGAAAAAAAAATCTCATTGCAATAAGAAGACAATCTTCTCAGATTGGCAATGATTTTCAGTGGGAAGAGACTTACAGAAAAACTGTTTTATACTCACCCACAGTCTACTTAGCTGAAAACTTTTAAGAAAACCAGTAAAAAAAATCAAATAATATAATGAATTTGGAAAGTGTATATATGTATTACTGCCCTCTACTGCATAGAATCAGAACTATTCAACTCTGGGTCATAGGTTCTGCCTTCCTACAATTAATTGATATTTTTTCTTTCATTTCTGTAGTATGGGGGCTTGTGCTCATTGCAGAGCATCTGGTTTCTGTAAGGGTACGTCTACACTGTGGGGGTTTCCGGGATACTGAAGGTATCCCGAAACAACTCTGCCGCATCCAGGGATCGCTTTTTTTTGCGGAAGTGCAAACGTGCTCTTTCGGAAGCCCTGTCTTTCTCATTCCATGAGGAAAAAAGGATCTTCCAAAAGAGGGGGATTTTCTGAAATTTGGCCCAGTGTAGATGGGCCAAATTTCGGAAAAGCCTCTTCCAGAAAAAAAAAATAGGAAAAAGCTGTAGTGTAGAGCAAGCCTTAGTGAAGTAAAGCGATCATGTGCATCATACCATGAAATCCTGGATGGTCAAAAATTGGATATAATACCATCTCAGATGCACAGTTACTCTATATGATAAATATGATGAATTAGTTTGATATTTACTCTTTCCCTTCAAGAGGATTTAGACTTTCACAGGTAAAATGCTGGTAGTCATATAGTTCCCCCAAATCTACTAAATGAGATAAGCAAAAGCCAAATGGAGGGTAGACCTCATACTTACTATTCCTTTGCCAAGCTAATTTGCACACAGCATGTCCTACAAAAAGAGAACTTCAGCTAAAATGACCAGTCACAAGTGAAAGCAAGTTTTGCTAGGTGTTTGCACAAAGAATCTGGAAAAAATTATTGGTTCTACATCCTACATGTGGGCATAATACAGACAAACACAATATGACAAGGTCTCTAGAATCATAGAATCATAGATTTGGAAGAGACCTCAGGAGGTCATTGAGTCCAACCACCTGCCCAAAGCAGTCCAACCCCAACTAAATCATCCCAGCCAGGGCTTTGTCAAGCTGGGATGTAAAAACCTCTAGGGATGGAGATTCCATCACATCCCTAGGTAACCCATTCCAGTGCTTCACCACCCTCCTAGTAAAGTAGTTTTTCCTAATATCCAACATAGACCTCCCTCTCTGTAACTTGACCCCAAAGGGCTTACAATCAAGGTAAAACTTTCTACAAAAAACAACATGCTGAACTGCGTACGTCTATATAGTCAGAAAAAAGATGTATCAAATATGCCATGAAAAAAATGGCTTCCTTATGCAGAGTGCTACCTAACACTGAAGATTTCATACTTAATGGTGCTGTGTTTGCTGATTCCAATAATTTTTCATATTTCATCCCCATCTTAGGTGTAATATTTGTGGCTGGCTCAAGCGATGCAGTTGTGAATTACTCTGATTTTATTCCTTTAAATTAGGTCCTTAAGAGTAGAGTCTGCTGTTTATGGAGGAACAGAATGTTTGAACTGGATGTTCTGTCAGAAATTTTGGTTGTACGATGGCTGCTGAACTTCCACCAGATTACACCCATTGATTTTTGCAGGACAAAATATGTGATGGATTGGTCCTTATGAAGATATAATACTAGAGGGTGCCACAAATGAAGAAGGATGGTTTTATGAAGAGAGTACAGAGTTAGGAGTAAGCAGGTAATGTGTTTTATTCCGGGCTGTGCTGTAGACACATGGACTGATCCTGCTATCACTTAGGACCTGATCCAAAGTCCACTGAACTCAATGGAAATATTCCCATTATCTTTAGTGTGAGAATTGGATCAGACTTTTACATACTGTTTTCAGCAGACTTAGAGTATTATGATTCACATAAGTATAAAGAGCATGATTAAGTGTCTAAAATGGTGTTACAAGGAGGAGGGAGAAAAATTGTTCTTCTTGGCCTCTGAGGATAGAACAAGAAGCAATGGGCTTAAATTGCAGCAAGGGAGGTTTAGGTTGGACATTAGGAAAAACTTCTTGTCAGTGTTGTTAAATACTGGAATAAATTGCCTAGGGAGGTTGTGGAATGTCCATCACTGGAGATATTTAAGAGCAGCGTGGATAGACATCTATTAGGGATGATTCTAGACCTTGCTTGGTCCTGCCGTGAGGACAGGGGGCTGGACTTGACCTCTCAAGGTCGCTTCCAGTTCTACTATTCTATGATTCTATGATTTTGCTCCTTTTATGTGTGACCTTGAGCCATAAGCAAGTTTCAAGCATAGAAAATGTAGTGGGAAGGAAAAAGAACACATCTAAGTATCAGAAGTCCAATCATAATAATAAGGCTTAAGTTGTAATAACACAAGGGAAACAGCACTATATACCATTGTACTAAAACAGAAGTTCCTTTGGTTCATGAAGAAAATAACTGATATGTTAATCTACATGAGGATGAGTGAAGTGAAGATTAGATACAGGAACTGACATTCATGAGAGCAATTCTATTACAGTGCATCCCTTTTTCTTGTATCACAGGATAGCTCTGGTTCAAAGTAACATTCTGTAATGTTGGATGGACAGTGTGTCTTAGGGAGTGTGACGGGGTGTACCAGCCCCGCACTGAACTAACAGGGTTTAGCCAAGTTAGCCTGGCTGAAGGAGCCCTGCCCCCCGCAGCCCTGCCGGGCATGCTCAGACTGTAGCCCAGCTATAAAGGCCTGGGGAGAGGCTCAGTCTGGGCTGACTGCTGGAGGAGAAAGACCTCAGGTTGGAGCTCCTGAGCAGCAGCAACCAGCCTCCCGAGGGGAGAGCCGCAGAGGCTCCGACGCTAGTTGGGATGTGACCACCACAGACCAACAGGGAAGCACAGCCCCCGAGGAGTCAGAAGACCCAGCCGCCACGTGGGAAGTCAGCCCATCGGATCAGGTAGGAAGTGGCTCAGGGAGGGTGCAGGAGTGGCCTCTCCTGCCCAGAGATCCTCGGCGTGTTTTGGTAGGATTCCCTGCTGAGGGAGTGGTAGGCCATCCTGCCACTCATAGGGCCCTGGGCCGGGACCCGGTGGAGTAGGGTGGGCCCGGGTCCTCCTACAGGGGCACAGCCCTCACCCCTGTAACTTGGCTCATTGGGCCATTTAGCCCTGCCTTAAAGGGCCAGTGTTAGACTGACTCTGGCCATTGGGCTGTCCAGCCCTGCCTTAAAGGGCCGGTGAACAACTTTGTTTTACTGACTCTGTCTTTAACTTTGTGTTACTGAATCTGGCTAGTGGGCCATCCAGGCCTGCCTTCAAGGGCCCGAGTTAGACTGTGGCACTGACTCTGGCCATTGGGCCATACAGCCCCATGTTAAAGGGGTCGGAGACTGATTTGGACTTTGCCTTGCTGATTCCAGCCTCTGGGCCATCCAGCCCTGCTTAAAGGGCTGGCGATTCAATCTAAGATGTGTCTAGGAGTGTCCTTCACAGACATTCGAACCCTGGTCCTTCTCTTTCCTGTTCAAGGACTGCAGAGAATACTGTTGTCTGGTGGCAGCAATAGTATTCATGGAAATGGAGGTGAGTTGGTAATAATGGGGGTGGAGACTAGGATGACTGAAGTGAGGGTCTGCTGTTTTCCTCTACTTACCTTTTCCTGAGATACGGGGGTATTTTCCTTCTAGGTGGAACACCACCCATGGCTGACAGTGCCATTTTACCGCTGCTAGCTGGCTCTGATGTTTGTAGTGATGGGGTCCAGCTCTTACTGAGACTTTTTCTTTCTCCCTCACATAAACACATAGTCTGGTAATCTGCCTTCATGGGAGGTGAGAAGGCCAGGCAGCTAAAGGGCAGCTCCAGGGTTACGGCTGAGAGGCCCTCCTCTGTCGGAACTGTATTATTCTCCCATGGGTCAATGGCTGCACTAGGATTTGGCAAGATGAGATTCCACTGGGAGTTTTGCCTTCCTAAGAGCAAATTTGGCCCAATAAGCATATTTACTCCATGGATAGCTAGTGGAACTAATTTAGGGGCAAAGAGAAATTAAATCATTAGGACTGTGGAAACACACAGAGGGCCAGACAATTTCAAGTATTAGCAAATAGCTTAAATCAAGTCATAATATTTGGATTTTATTTAATTCTAACCTCTATTTTTGTAACTTGTTTTTGATGAACCAGCTTTTCAGAAATCTTAGAATAAGCTGTCCTTGAGGTTAATATATATACACTCTTTCCTTTAATTATAATTGTTGGAATATATTCCATCTTCTCATCACTACTTAGTATAGTTTACAAGATACTTAAGTAATTATTTACCTTTCAGCTTATTTTCTTCCTTTATTTCATAGTGCTAAATAGCAGCCAAAGGAGAGAATGTGTCGCTTTTTATTAGAGCAATGGAAAAAAAAAAAAAGCTCTGGAACCAGAAAGGTCCCTCTGCTATGGTATTGACAGTTTTAACAGGAAGGCTAATCTATAGAAGAGTGGCCATATTGATCAAATTAATATTATTTACATAGTAGATACAATAAGAAAGAGACTTTAGTTTCTCTTCAAGAGAGTGGCTGCATCAAAAACTGCTGCTGAAAGATGTTAAGATCATCTCACTATTCTCTGTAAATTGTGGACCAAAATGGAAACCTGTCTCAGGCAGCAGGAGATGAAGCATCTACAATTAGACTCTTAAAAAAAGGGTTTCCTACTATTTTGGGGCTTCCCAGAAGCGTGCCTTATGCTTGGGCTGGAACACCAGAAGAAAATCCAGAATAATACCAAATCAAAACAATTAACTGAGGAGCCCAGCTAAACCCTGGTAGGTTTCTCCATCACATCAGCTGACTCCAGAAGGATAACAAGACTGGCAACAGAATCTTGGGTCTCCTTTTCCTTCTAAAGATGCTTTGTCCTAAGGAAGGACCACAGAGTCCCCAGGCAACTTGTCATTTGATGGTGTGAACACTTTCTTTCATATGTGTTGAGGAGACCTTTCCCAGTAATCCTTAATTTGCACTTTAAAATATCGAGTTTAATGAAAGACTAGATTATACAAATCCATGCATAAATTCTCAAGGGCTGGGCCACAAGGTATTTTTGTCCCCATCTTCTGCCCTTGTGCAGGAGCATAGCACAATCCCAAGGAAAAGCAGGGGAACTAATCCTAACAGAGGATTACTATCACTACCTGCTCTCAGCTAATATCTAAGGCTACGTCTAGACTGCAAGCCTCTTTCGAAAAAGAGCATCTAGACTACAACCAGTACTTTTGAAAAAGCAAGCCGCTTTTTTGAAAGAGAGCACCCAGGCAGTCTGGGTGCTCTCTTTCGAAAAAGCCCTGTTTGCATTACATAGCGCCTTTTTTCGAAAGAGCACTTTCGAAAAAAGGTGTTCTTCCTCGTAAAACGAGGTTTTCTGCGGTTGAAAAAACTGCCACGTTCTTTTGATTTACTTTTGAAAGAACATAGCAGCAGTCTAGATGCAGGAGAAGTTTTTTCAAAAAAGGCCACTTTTTTCGAGAAAAACCTGTAGTCTAGACACACCCAAAGTGAAAGGTGTAATTTGAGAGAGGACCATTGGCTTTTCTCATCCTCTATATCAGGCCAAAACTTGCTCCCCTCCCACAGGGAAAAGTACATGTTGCATCTTTCAAATGTAGCAGAGCTCTCATTCTAGCTCTGTTACTTCAGAGTCCTAGGAGGCTTTTCCACCCCATGAAAAAACAGATTGTGTCTTAAAGTACTGACCAAAATATCTATAATATTTATATTGCACTCTGCAACATCCTATGGTAAGTGCGTTTTGCTCATATTAAGAGTGTTGAGAACATTCAGTTTCATTTTGTGTCTCTGATACTAAAAATGCACAAAAGACACCTAGATTCATAAAAAATCTGCTTAACACACACAAGCCCCTCCAGCAACATAGTATTACACTGTACGCATGATTGCAGCTATAACATCTACTCGCACAATTTCCATTTAAAACATTCTCCAGAAAACCTTAAAACAAGGCACTTTAAACTCAAGTGTACACTGTAAAGCATTTTGGAATGGTACAATACTATGCTATAATGTAACTGCTAAGTACCAACTTATCTTTACTATCATCAAAAGATGCCTCATTTAGAAAGACACTAAATGCTTAAGTATCAGTAAGTTACACTTTGTAAAGAATTAAGGCTATGCTACTGAAAACTTACAAGAAATGTGGCAATGCTTATCTAATGAAGGTTTTAACTCAGCCTCACCTGTGTTCCTTACATTCATTCTGTACCAATGTGTAGTGAAAGTAAATTAGTAACATTGGAGACATATTAGAGAAAACAGAAGGTATAAGTTCTTTTCATTCCTAAGTATTAATTAATTTGGCCAGGCGCTTCTGGAATAATCAACACTTAAGCAGCTTCATTTGTTTTCAATGAACCTCTGAAGTCTGTCTGCTTAACCATAAATGCATCAGCCTGCATAATAATCAACATAGAGCTCTTGTGCCAATCTTTCACATTATAGTACATATGCTGCACTTACATTAAAAGTACTAGGTGTGATTCTCTCTCTAAGGCTAGGTCTACACTGCAATGGTAAGTTGGAAAAAGAAATGCAATTTGTGGTATGCAAATTAAGTATCTTTTTCCACTTTACTGTTGAAAGAGGCTTTTCCGAAAATTGGTGCATCTACACGGCACCAGATTTTTTAAAAACGTGCTCTTTTGACACATCCCTTATTCCTAATAAAACGAGGTTTACAGGGATGGCAAAAGCGTGCGTCCAGTTTTTCGAAAATTTTTCTGAAAAGTGGACACATTCCTTGGATGTGGCATTGCTTTTCTGGGATACCTCTGGTATCCCGGAAAAGCAGTGCAGTCTAGACGTAGCCTAAGGCTATGTCTACACTGCAACACTAGTTTGAAATAGCTAGCATTATTTCAAAATAACTTAGTTCGCATCTACACATCAGGCAGTTATTTCGAAATAATGTTGAAATACGGTCAAGCTGGAGGATTTCTTACTCCAACTCCTGTAACCCTCATTGTACAAGGAGTAAAGGAAGTCGGAGAAAGAGTGTTCTATTTTGAAATAAGTGCTGTGTAGATGCCCCCAATTTCAATTTCAAAATAAGCTATGTAATTGATGTAGCTCAATTTGTGTAGCTTATTTCGAGTTGAGCCCTGCTGTGTAGACACACCCTAACACTAGCATAAATCAAGTGTACTTTTATTGACATCAATGGAATTACACTGGAGCAAAAGGAAAAAAGAGTAGATATCTCCATTTGTCTCACACATTTGTATCCATTTATGAAGAAAAGCCAAGGTTAATGATGTTGGGAGAATTATCCATGATAGTAGAATCCGCATACTGAATTATATACCAGTGCTTTCATGCTACTGTTGGGAGATGATAGATTAAAATGAGAAACATGAGACCTCACTTAGCTAGAAAAATGACACTATGGACTGGCTGAAAACGCATGCTACCTATTAGTAACAGAACACCTCTAACTTCCAGAGCATACAGTAATGGGACATGCCTCACCACTGTGGTGACTCAAGCTGGCAATTCTGGGAACTAGCTCTCCAGGCCACCTTCAGCTAGTGGTGTCATGCCTGCCTCCACTGTTGTCTTCATTGTTCGGACCCTCATCGCTCCCTGGACCACAACATCCTCTTCTGGGCATGGTCCTCAGGCTGTGCCCCAATCACTTTTTTTCACCCTTCTGGGGAAACCAGATGTCACTAGTCCAACCACTTAACTCTGTGGTGTACTACAGTCTCCACTCGCCCTCTGTGGCAAGTGCAAGTCTGTGCTCTGGCCACTCTCCTCAATCTCAAGTGGGGGCAAAGGGAAGGAAGGAGACCCAGACCCACCTACTAGAAGGACCCCGTCATTAGTAGCCATGTATTGCCCCTCATCCAACTTCAGCTGCCTGTTGTCTCTGGGCTACTTCCTCATTCTTTGCCATTTATATTAAGGCCTCAGTCTGGCAGCAAGTCAGAATTTGCTTACATTTAATATATACAGTGCATCACAATTAGGGCACATGTGAAAATGATTTTAAAAGTGACTTTGATTTTATCACTGTTCTTACTGTATTGGGCTCTATGCAATATCTCATACATCACTGCCATAAGGTATATAAAAAGGAAAAAATGAACATGAAACTGATTGGCATTACAATTATTTAGTTATACAAAGCATCAAAGGAAGCTAGTGAAATTAAAAGGCCGTACCAGTGGTGAGCAATAACACGGTGGCAGTTCACCAGGGTTAGTTTCTGGTGGGCCATCATTATATTTACCTTCATGGGAGCAGGTACAGACGATCACAACTCCCATAAGTTGCAGATTGCCTGTTCATGGCCAATGGGAAGTGATGCAGACTAGGACACTGTTTTCTGCAGCTCCCATTGGCTGGAAACAGCAATTTGCAGCCCATGGGAGTTGCAATCGCCTATACTTGCGGAGATGCAGGTAAATATAGTGGTGATGGTCTGCCAGGGGTTAACCCTGGCTGACCAGATTTAGCCCAAAAGCCAGTATTTGCCTACCCCTGTGCTATACACTTGGTAGGGACATTTCATTAAAGTGCATTAACATACCAAATGAGCCCAGTACACTTCAGAAGTAAGCATCTATCCTCAAAGGTATTTAGATGCCAAACTCCCACTGAAAATAAAGTTTGAGGATTTGGGCCATCCTGTGTCTAGACTACAGCCGCCGCGTTCTTTCGAAATTAAATTGAAAGAATGAAGCTTTTCTTTCGACGGCGGTACTCCTCATTTCACGAGGAATAACGCCTTTTTTCGAAAGTGCTCTTTCGAAAAAAGGCGCTATGTAATGCAAACTGTGCTTTTTCGAAAGAGAGCATCCAGACTGCCTGGGTGCTCTCTTTCGAAAAAGCAGTTTGATTTTTCGAAAGTACTGATTGTAGTCTAGATGCTCTTTTTCAAAAGAAGCTTTTTCAAAAGTATCTTTCGAGAAAAAGGCTTGCAGTCTAGACATAGACTAAGTCCATCACCTTCCACGACAAGCACAGTGCTCAAGCAAGAAAACAGCTCTGAGGAAATTAAAGACTGGAAGAGCAATAGAGAAGGAATATTCATTTACTTACAGAATTATAATCATACTAAGAGCTACAAACATTAATCAACTAATGAAAAGCTCGCAACATCCATGTGTCCACATTTTATAGACGAGGAAGCCAAAAAATAAAGGAATTAAACCAGATCATCAAAGTTATTTATGCACCAATGGAAACCAATACTTTTAAGGAACTGGACTTAAAGATCTCAGCTAAAATCACACAGGAAATCTGAGCAGAGTTAGGAATAAAACGGAGTCTGCTGACTTTCAGTGCCATACCTTAACCAAAAGATGATTTATGTTTCTTGCCCCTAAAGCCTATGGTGACATTTTTGATTGACATAACCTAGGAGTATAGGTTGAGAGTTTGGAGTAAATTACGTTATACTGAGCTTTCCATTTTTAATGCACTTTGAAAACATTAACTGTTAGGTAGCCCTATTGCCATGGAATTGTTCTGCAGAAAGTGAAAAAAAAAAATGCCAATTTGAGCCAACTGGGATGGTGACTTTTGTGATGTGCACATAAAATATCACATTAACCACTCCCTAGCTTATATAAAATCTGCTCAGAAACTCCCAACTTGGCCACCTTTTTGGCTGCTCCTGCTTCAAAGTCAAGGAGTGTGAATTCATAGAAAATAAAAACTATTCTTTGGAAACACATTTGTAAGGTAGTGGCAGGGAACTTTACAATGTTATTTTTTTATTCTATACTTGTTCTGTGGCTAACTGGGGACTTTATTCTGCAGAGGGAAATGTGGCATTTTTATGAACATTATATTTACTTTTAAATTACTAAAAATAAAATATTCTTTTCTTTTCTTTTCGACATACTGGTTTCAGCCTGAGAAATACTGTGCAAAGGGGTTATCTCTCCATTATAACATTGAGAATGCTTAGTGAGGAGGAATACAAAGGAGTTAATGGATTTCCTTTTCTCGTGTAGGCACCCAGAATCAACTCTGAAATTAGATCACATTTGGCAACCATGTGTCTGCTGGACATTTACTCATTCCAAAAGTATCTGTAAAATATTAACTATTCTGTTTGTTTCCTGGAGCTTATTTTATGATGCATGGAAGTGAAATATATTTGCAAACTTACTGGGCCAAACTTGTCCATAACATAATTCCAATGAATTTGTGGGAATTATATCCATTAACTTTAGAAAAGATATACAAATAATGCATTATTTTTTTCTCCAAGAGATTAATTATCCATTAATACTACTACTTATGTCTCCATGTGTTCTAATTACCTTTTATTACTGCACATAGGAACCAAATACTAAATTCACTGTACAGATAAAAAGAGTAGAATTTCATGGTGAGAAGGAATATTACAACAAAAATAGCTTTAATTCTCTCTCCCTCTTCCACTACTTCACGCCAGCAGTGGTTTACATGAGATTTAAAATCTTTTTGGGGATGTAAAATTACAACTGTCTTTAAGAAAAACTAAACAACCAAAAGAAAATAAAAATACAAAATATTATCTTCTTGAATTGAAATAAACACCAATGTTACTATTTGTAATGTTTTTAATTTTTTAACAGCACTTAGGCAGTTGTCATAGTTAGTTTACTGTTGTTCAAAATTCTTGAGAAACAAAGCATAATTCTGTCATGGTCCTATATGCACACACTTCCACTAAAAAGATGATATAGTTTGACATAGTTTGGAAAACTAAGGGGCAAATTCTGTCCACATATACACACATGTGGCTATTATTAAAGTGAATTATAGCTACACATGAGCATCTGAAAGCAGAATTCGGTCCTAAGGGGAATATTTGTAAGCATTTTGAAGCACTTAAAAATGAACCAGGCAAACCTACTTGTGTATCATTTCTAATTAGATTTCCCCCAGCCTCTTTGCATTCCCCCCTGAAAAAGAAGGTATAGGTCACTAAATATGAACATTACACTAAATGCTAAGGAAGCAAATATCTTAAGTTTCTGGCTTTACAAAAGTAAATATAGTGGAAAAACCCTATGTATGGAATGTTATAGCTAATATTAATGACTAAAATTTGTGTAAGGATGAAGGACACAGGAAAGAAAGAGAGGGGACAGTTTCTCTATACAAAAGTACTGTACATTAAAGGAAATGATAACAATGACACATTGTACAGGTTAAGTTAAGCTAGATAGAAAACAAAACTGTTGGCTTTTTGAACATAACACCAGGAAAGAAAAGGAGTTGATGAACTGCTTCGAAACATACCAGTTTGACAGTCACTGAAGAATTAGTGTTTAGCGCTAAGAAAAATCTGGTGCAAGAGATCATGGACTAGTTGTACTAATTCACTGTAAGGAAGATGAGACTAAATATAGGCAGATATAAAGGTATTCAGCTTCTGAAAGGCAAACCTGCTGAAATTAAAATGATCGTGTGGGTATGTATCAGGGTCTTATGGATATAAAATAGGGACTTACTGGAAGGAAAGATCCTATGACATACAATTACTCATGTTCAAATAAAAGAACAAGAAAAGTACAAAAAAGCTATTGTGACCATCTTAGTAGATTCATTATAAATCTGAAGAGTAGTAAAGTCAGAGGCCTTTCTGCATCCCTACATAGGGATAACTCACATAGGAGTCCATAGAGTTGCTTACTTATTTTTCCATCAGGTGTGTGTGCTCAACTTTCAAGATAAGTGAGCCTATCAGGGGTGCGCCTACACATCACAGTTATTTCAAAATAACTGACGTTATTTCAAAATAACAATACAGTATGAGCATATACACAGCAATTCTGTTATTTTGAAATAACGGATATCTTATATAGAAATCTCTAAACCTCAGTCCATGAAGAATAACGCTTATTCCAAAATAGCTATTTTGGAATAGCAGTAGTGTGGACACTCCACTGCTGCTATTTTGAAATAGCTCCTCCCCAGAGCCATTCAAACTAATTACTCCCCAGTGCATTGTAGGGAGGTAGCACATCCACATTAGGGAAGCCTGCCTCGGACTAATTTTGAGGATTCCCTGTAGTATAGACATGCTATTTTGAAATAAGATATTTCGGAGTATTTCTTCCGGAATAGCTTATTTCAAAATAAGTGTGCAGTGTAGACATAAACCCCAGGATCTCCACTGGAAGCAATGAGCATCCATGAAGAAAGCCTTTGCTTTTGTACTACTACCAAACCACCTTTAGCAGTATGGCTTCTTCCCTTCTGCAGAGCTGGAACTCCACAAAGCACTATACAAGTGGCTTCCTAGGAGTAGCTACTGGGGAAGAGGAGCATCCTGCAGAGTATTATTTCTCTCTTCTATGATAACACTCTCTCTATACTGCAGGTCTCAGTCCACTCTGCTTGGAGAAAGGCACACAGGTCTGCAAATAGGAATAAGTTTTATCAAATGACTATAATGGATGAAACACCAATAACTGCTTTGCTCCAGCATATACCAAGAATGCTTGGAAACAATTTGAAGTATACTGAATTCAAGACAAATATGATGTGAGGAAGTAGGTCAAAAGGATGATGTTTGTATTAAAATACTGTGGTGTCTGGTGTGGAGATAAAATTGGTTGACTGACTAGAAACAGAGTGATTATAAATGGTGCAAAATCAAACTAAGGAGGGACTGAGTGGGATTCCATGGCACCATTTATATTCTCCATTCACTGTCCATAAATGACTTTTATAGTATTAGAATGATACCCAGTCATTGGTTAGATAATCCACCCAGGAATGTTCAGTAATCCAAAAATCACTGAAGTTAATGGAAGTAATCATTTTAATTGCATGTGAGAACAGAGTATTTTATTTACACAAAACATTTTAGTACTTTTGTCAGTGAACATCTACCAGAGATGCTAACAAAAGCAAGCAAACAATAATAATCCGTGATTTATTCTTCACTTTGTATTTATTCCCTGCTTGTACAATGTACTCACCATGGTAGATGAGATATCAAGCTCTGGTTTCAAGAGGCATGACAATTGGAACAACTCAGTTTTTATTTATAGAGTACTAGAAGATTTAACAGGCATTGCTTGGGTCCCTCAGGGCAGGGGGTTGGGGGCAAGGGTGGCACAGGAGTCAGGGCTGGGGGGTGAGAAGGGGCTCATAGCAGGAGGCTGGGAGTGCAGGAGTCAGGGCAGAGAGTGGATGGCCCAGAGCAGGGTGTAGGAGTGCCAGAGTCAGGGAAGAGGGTTAGGAGATGTGGGAGGGTTCAGGAAAGAGGATGGGGGGGGGGGGGCAGGGGCAGGTTACAAGTGTCAGGGAAGATGTTGGGGATGGCTGTTGGCTGCTCCATGGGGCTGACCCAGGACAGTGGAGGCTGCGCTGCCTGGCTGACTGTTGCCCTGGGTGGGCTGGGGCAGTGGAAGCCACGCTGCTTACCCAGCAGCTGCTCTGTGGCTTTCCAGGGCTATTGGGGTGGTGTGGCCCTCTTCCCTGGGCCTGAGTGATGGGGACGCTTGCTTACTGCCCTCCTGTGATCCTACTGGAGTATAAGTGTCCCTGTTATCAAAGCCATCCCCCTTTCCATTTGATGAGAAACAATCTCATTCCACGCACATCCCATTGTCTTGGTAAAACCTAACTCTGACCTTGCTTTAAGTAATGATGAGAGGAAGCTGCATTTCAAATTTGGTTCTCTGAGCTAGCTCTTACTGTTTAAAAGGCGTTCTTGAACAAACAGACTCACAGACAGATGGACAGATGCACAGACTCTCTCAGATATAGAGTAGATTGCTTTACTTTGCATACAATAACTAAACAGAATGAATATAAATCAAAATTTTAATAATTCCACCACAAAATAAAAATAATAATGGGAAATATTTCTATATAGTATTGCAAAAAAACTGTCATATTCTTTTCCTTAATAAATGAATGCTTAAACAAGTGCCAGATTGCAGGTCAATAGATTCAAAAGTCAAAAAGATGCACAGGGCAGCAGTTAAATATTGCTGCCACCTTCAGGTTACAGGAGGTACAAATAACAAAACTAATTAGAATAGAAACTGCTGTTGAATTATATTGGAAAATTACAGTAAAACTGCCAATTAGCACTTACATCATGCTTGACACTGTCATAGTTCTTTTCACAATAGCAATGTGAATTATCTTCATTTTACCAATGACAAAACTTAAAAAAAATTAAGCCATTTGCCTAACACCATACAGAAACAATGGCATCTTCAAAAGGGGAGCATGAAAATTCTGTGTTTTAATATTGGATGTGCCTATTACTTACTGTAACAGTGATTAAGATCGAGAGTCCTTCACTCTTACCTATTTTGTAATGCAATAGATAGAATAGCTTAAATTATCTACATAAACCAAATCAACAAGCAGTGAGCAAAAACATGACCAGGTATTACAATACAGTAATTCAATGAGATGGGGGAAAGAGAAAAGCCTGAAACCTTTGAGCACTGAGATTTATGAGCATAAGTGAACAACCAAACTATTTTGGTAACCCATTAGAATACAAAATAAAACTATTCTAAAATATTGTAGTTTATTATAACATCTTGGATCATCTATATCCAGCCAAAGAGGTTGTTCCAAATAAATCAGATGACTAGGATTAGATGACTAGGGATGGCCTCCCTTTAAGAAAATGTGGAAAAACCATAGCATCTCGAAATATATGAAGGTATAATTGCTGAAAAGCCTATTTTTTTCCTTAGCAATTTATGGACATGAATCATGGGAAGTTAATGCTGACAAGAAGAAAAACAAAGCTTTTGAAAAGTAGTGCTGGCAAAACTTACATTTTTATCTTATTGGCGATAGTTAAACATATACAAACCAAGTTTAAAATGATATTCCAGAGTCCAAAACCAAAAGTTATACCAACTTAACTAAATCAGTATACTCATATTGGTACAATTTATGTTCATCATGCATCTTATTCCAGTGGAGAGAAATTAACAGTTGGAAAACTAATCAAAAAGGACTTTTCCATAACAATGCTGAGTACCAACTCTGGGCCATCAAGTTAAATCACAAATATGAATTTTATTGACAAAAATTAAGGTTCATGTGTTTGCAACCTGCAATTTTGCTACATGCATTTTATAGAGAGTTTTGCGCTGTGGATAAGTAAGGAAGAAAGGAAGAAAGCTTGTATAGTACTTTACTATAGGTAAGGGTATCCTTCAATTACCACAAGCAGGAGGAAGCAGAAGCCAACAGAGTTCAGTGTAAGGCAGGAGAGGGAAAAACATCAGTTCCTCTTCAGGCTCCTGTAAAAATCTTAGATCCATCTGTGCCCCAGAGACTGTATGACAGGAACTCTATATATTAGGAGAAACACGCCAGAAAGCATCTGTTCTTTGCTGCATCCTGTGCTCCAAACCTGATGGTTGTCTGCACAAAAATTAATACTGATTCAAGAAGCTGAAATTCTGTTCCAAGCCTTCACCCTCTTTAGTGAAGGACGAAATCTCACTGTGAGGACCAATTATAACCCCAGAAAGGACACTGGAGTCTCAAAGGGTATGTCTACACAGCAGGGCTAAAGTCAAATTAAGCTACACAGCTGCAGCTAGGTCATTTGCATAGCTTAATTTGGCTTTTGGCACTGTCTATACAGCAGGAAGTCAAAGCAAGAACACTCTTCCTTCCACTTCCCTTACACCTCGTGAAATGAGGGCTGCCATGAGTCAGAGAAAAGTCCTCCAGCTCAACATTATTTTGAAATAAAGGCTTGTAGTGTAGTTATTTCAGAATAACATCAGTTATTTTGAAATAATGCTGTTGTGTAGACGTACCCAAAGAGAGCTTTCTCAATTGATCCCCAGGATTTGCAGGGATGAAATTCTTGCTCTTGAGTCTCATATCTCTTCCATTGGTTAGCGCCATTCCAAGAAAAAAATTGAAAGTGAACCTATTAGAAACCTAGCAGGCAAAGGACAGTATGGAAAATATGGAGAAAGCCAACAGGGTCCAAGGGCAGTAAGCAACTAAGAAGCCCAGGATCCTTCTCCAGCTGCTAAGAAATGTGATATTGGGTGGGTTAGGTGCCTGTATCTTCTAATTTAAGCTCAGTGGTAGCTTATCACAACTTTGAAACTATATTTCCTTTTCCCTCATTTTGGGGGTTTTCCTTCTAGTCTCTTCCTCTCCCTCCTGCCTAGCTCATTTCATTCTCCTAATTTCTGCAGCTCATCTAGCTTCTTAAATGTGACTATAGACTGAAAGTCAGAAACTGACAAGACTTCAGTTAATGTTACTGCTTTCCTCAAGCCCTTTAGGACCAAAATATTATAAATTTCCTTTATTGCTGACAGTTGTCACCCATGCACTTGAGGAAATTTCTTATACCCCTCTTGATAGAACAAATTAATTTTTCAATCTGATACATGATTTTTTATCACCTCACACAACAGATATTTAGTAAGTGCACATTGATTACTTGAACCCCAAACTGCGAGTCCATGCAAGTGAATCTCTGCATACGTGCAGAGCCCTGTGGACTTATAGTTTGTTCAGTCATTTCCAAGTTCAGGTTCTTAAAAGGAATACTAGTAGTACTGATAATTAGATAACCAATTAGATGGCTATAACATTTTTAAAAATGGCATTATATTTATGTAGCATAAAATTTAATAATCAACATTATCTCTTTCTCCATCTTGTATGTGAATTGTATCATATCACTGTATTATTTATTGCAACCATCTGCTGAAAAATGATATGGAAATAAAATTAATGGTGCAATCCTCCTGCTTCCATTCTTGCTTGATGCTCACTTGTTTGAAGGAAGGAAAATCTCAGTACATATCAATTTGAATGAACTTGTTATAATGTTTCCCTCTTCACCTGGAGAATTATGTTATCCTGTGTGACACTATAAATCCTTGCAAAGAACATAACCGATTATGCCTCAATCTGCTCTCCTGGGGCATGCCTGCACTACACGGAAGATTGATGCTACTGTGGTTGATCTTCTGGGGTTCAATTTAGCAGGTTGTAGTATAGACCTACTAGATTGAACTCAAAGGTTGCCCCCATTGATGCTGGTACTCCTGCTACTCATGAGGAGCAAGGGAAGTCAACGCAAACGTTTGTTCCCGTTGGCCTCCTGTTGTATGGATGGCATGGAAATGTGATGCAAGATGTACTGACTCCAACTATGTAATTTACATAGCGGGAGTTGTGTATCTTACTTTGACCTTCCCATGTAGTGGGACCAGGCCCTGCTGGAATAAATCTAGACCAATAGGCCTCAATCAAATTAATTACACCATGGTTAAAGTAAGGTACAGGAGGACCAGGTTTCCTAGCTTCTCATCTGATTGAGGATTAGCAGGGTTTTTATTCATTTTGGAATGCAGAGAGCAGATTTTTCTGAACTTATTTTAGTGTCTGTTCTTCCATAAACTCTAGCCTTCCCTGGAAAGCTCTCCAAATTACTGTCTTGAGCAAAAGTAATCCATGACTTTTGTCATTACTTTACAGAAAGTGTGGCCCCTTCGTTGCCACAAGGTGACTTCCACCCATTCCTTATGTAAAGTAATGGAGCAGAGAACGTCCTTAAATATTTAGAGGGCAGACAGGCAAGAAAGCAGATTGACTGTCTCTGTACTCACTTCCCATGCTTTGGACAATGTGGCAGAATGATGAAGGGGAAAAAAATGACAAGGAGTCAGCTGAGCCCCCAGCGTAGCTTTGGAAGCTCCTCTGGAAGAGCAGATGTCAGGAGATTCTTGGAGAGAGCTGAGAGCCTCAGAGACTGTGGCTGAAAGCAGCAGGAGATGTGCACACCGGTTGTAGCCCTACTGACGCCAGTTTATGAACGAGACAAAGCAGGCGAGAGAGCATACGCTTTATTGTACCACCTCACCAGGAGATGCACTAGGTCATGGGACAGGGAGAAAGGAGTGGGTGAGCTTGTGTCATTCAGCAGTGACTTCCCTCAACCACAGCGACCCCCTCCGAGGCGCCTCGGGCCGCTTGAGAAAATCAGCGGCTGCCCCGGGCGGAGCTCAGCCTGCGCCCACGTGTCGCGACCCCGCCCTCCCCGCCAGACCTCTCGCGATGTTGCTAGGGGCCCGCGAGAGTGCGCGGCAGGTTGCTAAGGGCCGGAGCTTCCGCGAGCCGCCGCTGCGCGCACCTGGGGGCGGTAAGCGACGCTGGAGGCCCGGCCGTTGCCACAAGGTGACTCCCGCCCCTGGGCGGCGCGGCGCTGCGGGGGGGACCGGCCCCACATCCGCTGCTTTGCGCCAGAGCCCTCCCGAGGCCTGGCTCCCACCCTACGGCCCGGGCCTGGCTCAGGGAGTCCCCCGCAGCCCTGCGCGGATCGGTCCCGATCCTTCCAGGGCGAGCCAGCCGGAGCGAGGCGAGCGGGAGGAGCCTGGATCCGGAGAAAGGGTCCCGGTCCCCGCGGGGTGTCCCTGGGTCACGCGTAGTTGGGTGATTTTCAGCCCCCGCCCGGCGACGTTGAAACAAGCGCGGCGTTAAGGCCCCAACCACCCCCTTGCACCTAATGTCCGGCCCCGTCCCGCTGGGGCGGCTCCCAGGCGCGCTGCGGAGCCTGAGCCAGGCTGGGGGAGCCGCGTTGCCAGCCGCAGGAATCAAAGAAACGCTGTAGGGCGTCTTGAGCATTTCGCGTTCATGGGGGCAGCGTCTGCGTCGGGGGCAGCCCCCAGGTGGAAGTTTTGTTTGTTTTTTAAAGTGGCTGAGTTGCTTCAGAGCTGTATGTCTTGACAGTCGCCTCTTTTCATTTGTTAAATGCCTCTAAAAGAGGCACGTGTGTGTGTGTGGGAATGTCAAAGGCCGCTATTTTGATAAATGGATGCGGATGAAGGTAATTGACATCATTTATGTTGTCAAGTGCACAGAGTACTTTTACTTGTAACCATTGTAAATTTTAAAAAAAAGAGCCCAGTCTCTCAAAATGTTGTTACCTTGCCAAAAGGAATAATTGGTATGTGCTTATTTAAGTTTCTATATAATATATTATAAAGATCTGAAAAGGATGCCTACCCCCCCCAAAGGCCAACCCTACCATACCCCCCCAGTTTCCATTAGAAATTCAGGTCCTCTCTACTCTGGAATCCCAGCAAAATGAGTGAAGTAAAAGTAGAGCAATTGAAGGAAGTAGGAATTTATAGTTAAAATTAATTTAACAGCATTTTAAAATAGTCTAACTTCAGTAATAATTAACATTTTGGATTAAGTTGGTCTTTGGTAAAATTAATTATCCCTGCTCCTTCATTTAGCATGTTAAACTTTAATCATACAAACGTTTTCCAATGGGTGGACCCTTATTCTTACAGAGTTGTGAACAGGGATAAACCTACATCATAGATAATTTTACAGGACAGATCATAGACCTCCTGACTGAGAGGTCCTATATCAAAACCAGGGAAAACTAGATTTGGTGTTTCAGATGCATTTTCACTAAAAAAGATCTAAATCAGGGAAGCAAAAAAGAACAAAGTCAGTTGAAACAAACACAAACAAACCTTTTGTTGTCCCTTTCAACTGATGGTACTCCTTTAAACCAAATGATATTATTCAGATCGAATTGAAGATAGAACCCTGCATGGACACACAATTGGTATCTGCATCTGCAAATTTGTATGTTTATAGATATCCACAAAAATAGCCGTGGCTATCCACATCCATTTCCATGGACGCCTGCAGATATAAAGCGGATATCAAGAGATTTGTAGATTTTAACTATAGACAATTGTCATGATGTCTTTGTAAACACTTTACAATGGTGTTTTTATTCCTTTATTTTAACTTTTATATGTACCTACTAACCAATACACCTGATATTTACATAATTTAAAAACACCGTGTTGTGTGTGTCGATATATCCATATAAACATGACAATATTTAATGATTCTTAGGGATTCAGGATTATATATGGAGATATGAAATTCACAAACTGATAATAGAGACACTTGTGAGGATGTGTCATTTACTTCCTTGGAATGCAGTGAGTCTCACAATTTTTAGGAAGATTGATGTTTTTTTAAAAATAGAGAATGGACACCATGAAGTTGTAAGACTATAACAGGGAATACAATTTTTCTATTTAAAAGCTATTTCTGATATATTTTTTTTTTTTGGTGGCAGATGCCTGAGATAATTTTCAATTTATGATTGATCAAATTGAAATATTACTCTACAAGTTCACTATTTTGGCAAAGAACAATTTTAAACCAATTAAAATAATGCCTTAAAATAGTACTTCAGTAGAGTTGTAAGTCCTGAATTGTATTAAATGTGACTAATCAGTGATGTTTTGCCACAGTTTTATTTCACTTATGAAATATAAAAATCTCCACTGTCATTAGATAAATGCTTCAGATTTTGAATGTTATTAACTGTTGTTGAAATATTGTTCTGGTTTTAAATATTAGAAATCTTTTGTAGAAAGCAGTCCCTTTAATTGTTCTGGGTTATTTTTTGGTGTGGTTAATAGTGGTTGTCAGTGGCCGTTTTTCATTGTACAGGTTTTTCTAACTTTGCATATCTCATTTATGTACAGGCATTTGCAGGTTTTTAGATTTGTAGACTTTTTCAAATTGTAAAAAAGCACCAATCAACCTTCCTCAGTATAGATTATGAAAAATCAAATTACCACTGGGGAACAGCAAACTTTCCTTGGAAAGTGAGATGCTTTAGCCATTACTGAAGGCAGAATTAAAACTTTTTTTTTAATGGAGTAAACCCTTACAACTTTAGCTGATGCAAGGCTGTCTTGTTGACTTGGCATACATTGGCATACAAATATACAGCACTAATGCCTCACTTTTGCTGCTATAGTATGAAATGTAAGTCTCTGGTCAGGTCACTCTGATATTGACAGCCACGTGGATAGTAACAAATGTCAATTTCACTTTGCTTTTGTTGCTTGGGAAAGCTATGAGCACCAGCCAAGTCAGGCCCTGGAACTATTCCTGGGGGGGAAGATCCAAAAATAAAAACTTGTGGGAGGATATTGAATAGGAGAGATTATCTGAACTATCGAAGACTGTATGGTGGACTAAGAAAGTCATTTCTCCCTTCTAACATGCATAGTGGGCTGTGCTGTACATTTATCAAATATCTATAAGTCAGAGACAGTTATGAAAGAAGGTGCTCTTAAGAGGGTTCCCAGTCTCCCAATAGCTTTTTCATTGTTTACCTGTGCTTGTGTCTGTGAGGGGTTGGGAGATGGCTTCTGGGTTTCTCAAAAAGTTATCATCTCTGGATTTTATTGATGAGGAGGCCCCTATATCTTTATATATGCTGCTATCTAACAAACTTAATCCTCTTAATAGTAGATGTTCACAGGCTTTTCTGCACACAAACTGGAAACAAAATTAATCCTTTGTAATCTCTCACCTTTAGTTATTTCAGTGTAAGTCTGTGCGTTGGCATCTTTATTTCAGATTAAGAGTGTCCCACCTCAATTTATATTAAGTAGATAAGTTTGTCATTTTAAAACAGGGCACTCATACCTGGAAATAAACTTATTAAATCCTTTCTCTGTATAAATGCATTTATATGTATACTACGTATTTTGGTAAAGTGAGGGTATAACTTCATATCAGTGGTAACCACAGAAAAAAAGTGATATTTGTATAAGAGGTTTATTTTTTTTTTTTTTTTTTTTTAAAGGGTATTGTGAAAATAGACTTGGGGAGCATACAGTTACAATACTTTCATATGTTTCACAGATGTCTCATTTTTCTTGTGAAGATGAAGCTCTGTTACAGTCTATGCTCAGACAATTACTGCAGAGTGTGAAGGAAAAAATCACAGGAGCACCATCAGTAGAATGTGCAGAAGAAATTCTTTTACATTTGGAAGAAACAGATGAAAATTTTCACAAGTAAAATATTTGTTGTTTTAATTTCATGTAGTCAGCTAAGTGCTGACAACTGTTATGTGCAGGGAAAATGTTTACAACTTAATATTGATTTATATATAAAGAAAGTAATTTTAACTTCCCTATTGCTGATGAACTCTGGAAAATGTTATTTCAGAGATGTAAGAAACTATATTTTATTAGTTTTCAATTTTATTATTCTGTTGATACATTCTTTCTGCTTTGGTTAAAACATTACCAATAGAGTAAATGCTTCTTCAGAGAAAATCTGTTGTCTTTGAATGTAGCACATTTATCAGAGTCAGTTAAATAACTTTAGAGACAAACAAGCTAGGAAAAGATTCTAACTGAAGGATTCCAGAGAATATTTATAAATTCTGTGGGCTCCTTATAATGGTGCCTTATGTGGGTGACATATAAGCAAGATGGCTACAATATGATCTTTTACATACACCTTTCATAGTTAGTCCATAGCCAACTCTTTTTATATACTTGATAAGATAAACTCTAGTTTATAACAGAAATCCTATTACATTTTGAATAAAACTGAAAATCTTCTCTGTTACCTGAAACAATTTTTGGGTGTCTAACTTGTGCTAATACTCACATATTTACCCTCACATATTTACATGTGTACTATGGTCAAATTTTCCTGAGGCCACACTCATATTTGCACTTCACTTCCATTATACAAACACAATATTGTAATGGTTATTGTCTAGGGACATAAAAGATAGTCAGTTAGTCAATCAGAGGTAGCAAGGGGAGGGGGAAGCAGGAGCCAGTGCTGGGGGCAGCCGGTTTAAAACACACGGTCTCCGTGGTGCTGCCTGACCCTCTCCCCCGTGGTGCTGCCTATAATAGAGGCAGCAGTGGGGGGTGGGGCAAGGGATGCTGCTTCGCAGCAGCCCCTGTCCGCAAGGGAGCCCAGCTTGAGGTCTCATTTACCTCGGCTATCCCTGCACCATCCCTATCTAGTGATGATGAGGAGCTGATTCAGACACACATGCTTAAGCACTCCTCACCTGAACCCACCCAGCAGATACAGCAGTGGCAGCCACCACAGTGGCTCTTACCACCCATCCCACTCAACTGGCTATACAGGGACCTTGGGCAGCCTACAGAATGCAACAGGCACAATAGCCACAGCAGCCATCGCCAGCTCTCCGTTCTCAGACTTTTATGGCTTGGTCACCCATCCACTCTAGCTCATGTGGTGAGGAGGAGGATGTGGATATAAAGGGCGATGACCAGACACCCGACTCGTTCCCACCTACACATATCTCTTCATTATCTCTGGATAATACAACTTCTGGGGATGATTTTAAATCATTTCAAGAACTCTTTAAAAGAGTCGCAGTTACATTAGAGATCTCCCTGTCAACTATGCCAGAGACCTAGCATAAGCTGACAAATATGCTGCATGCCTCTCCACATGACAAACTTGCCATCCCCATGAATGAAGCTGTCATGGATCCAGCAACAACCATCTGGGAGATGTCGGCCACCATATCCGCAAAAGCTCAGATCGGAAACACTATGTTGCTCCTAAAAGGGTAGACATTTTATTTTACCATCTCATCCCAAACTCCCTGATGTGGTAGATGCTGTAAATCTGAGAGGCAAACAGCAGGCTACCCGCGCTATCCCTTCTTACAGGGACTGGAAGAGAATTAGACCTGATGGGAGGATGGCATACTCATCAGCCAGTCTCCAGCTCAGAATTTCCAACTATATGGCACTTCTTGCCAAATACACAATATATTTGATTAGCTTATATCTTGTATTGAATTTCTCCCTGACAACAAAAGAGAACAATGTAAGTCAAACATTAATGAGGGTGCACTAATCTCTAGAACACCATTACAGACTGCACTAGACTCCGCAGACACCACAGCAAGATTGAGCACCTCTGTGGTCATCATGAGACGGGCCTCATGGCTCCAACTCTCCAGATTCCCTAGAGAAGTCCAGGCCACAGTTGAACACTTGCCTTTCGAAGGAACCAAACTCTTCACTGAATTCACCAATGCCTCATTTCACATATGAAAGGACTCACGGACCACACTAAAGACACTTGGCATAAACATGTCTGTTACAAAAAACAAAACAGGGAAGGTTGTTCACTCAAAGGTACAGGCCCGCACCTTTCAATCAGCAACCCAGGCACTGTGACAACCGGTGCCGACCATGCCAAAGCAGGCCCCTGAGCAGACAACAGCTCAGCAGTCATTGATGTCACAACAAGCGTTTTGAAGCGGTAGTTGATGGTTCAACAGCCCAAGTTTCTCCATGGCAGCAATTCAAATCCTTTACCACGTTTGGCAGTAGACTAGCATTCTATCCAGTGTGGTGAACCATCACTACCACCAGGAAATCATCAAAACTGATTACTGCATCCTATTTATAGTTATCCCTCCCTCCCACGCCCTCCCTTGCCCGTCCCTCTTCAGGGACCTCTCTCACAAACGTGCTCGTACAAGAAGCAGAACATCTCTAACTGGGGGCTATAGAAAAAGTACTTCCAGTGCACAGGGGCAAGGGGTTCTACTCCCACTACTTCCTCACCACCAAGAAGATGGGAGGATGGAGGCCCATCCTAGACTAAGATAGACCCTCCACAAACTCAGCCTCTTTGTTTGATCCCAATGATTCAGGGTGGTAACCCTTGCACAATCATTCCTGCCTTGGAGAAGGGACTTGGCTGTCTATCCTCGACCTTCAGGATGCCTATGTTCATAGCTCGATACATCGATCTCACGGATGCTTTCTGCGATTCATGATGAGGGACTTGCACTTCCAGTACAGAGTGCTACCCTTTGGACTCTCCACAGCCCCATGGGTCTTCTCAAAGGTCCTTGCAGTGGTGGTAGCCCACCTGCACAGAATGAGAATCACCATATTTCCATACTCAGACAATTGCCTGTTAAAAGGCCCCACAGCACGCAATACAGAACAGGCAGTCAAAACCACCAGAGCCCTATTCAACTGCCAGGGGCTCCAGATAAACCTACCAAGTGTACACTAACTCCTACCCAGACTTTAGAATTTATAGTAGCATGTGACAGGGGGCCGCCTCTCTCCGCTCAGCGGGATGCACCCCCCTGCACTCTGAGCGTGGGGCGGAGGACGTGTTCACCTGGCGGTCTCCAGCTGCTGTGGGCTTGCTGCGCATGCGCACTAGCGTCCCCGTGGCCGGGGGCCTTAGGACCCAGCGGAGGTCTGCGCCGCGGGGAAGGGGCGTCCGCCCGCGCTGGGGAAGGGGCCTGGGCGCCTCTGGGGGGGCGACCGGGGCGGGCTGACATCCCCCGGTGCCAGCCCACAGGACGGGCGGGCGCACACTGATGTCATCCCCAGGCACCAGCCCAAAAGGAGGAAGGCAGGTTTAAAAGGAGGAGCGCGCCCAAAAGAAGGGGGGGAAGATCCTGGCTGGGCTATGAGGCCGTGCTTTTCTTCCCCACCCTCCCCCCAGTGCTGAGACCACGGGGAGAAACCCAAGAGACACCCAGGGCCAGAGGGCCAGCGCAGCGTCCTCGGGTAGTGATGAGTGGCAATTCTCAAGCGAGGGACCCGGGACTGAGTGGGAACTCTGACAGAGCCGGAAAACTCAAATAAGGCAAGCTAGAGAGAGATTAAAAGGCAAGGCCGGGCGTAGCCAGAAACGGACTAGCGGTCCCGGTAGAACCCGCCTTGCTACAGAGCACATAAAATGTATAGGAGTGCATTAACAGGAGTCTTGTGAGGAAGACACGAGAAGTCATTCTTCTGCTCTACTCTTCGCTGATTAGGCCTCAAGTGGAGTATTGTGTCCAGTGCTGGGCACCGCATTTAAAGAAAGCTGTGGAGAAATTGGAGAAGGTCCAGAGAAGAACAACAGAAATGATTGAAAGTCTAGAAAACATGACCTACGAGGGAAGACTGAAAGAATTGGGCTTGTTTAGTTTAGAAAAGAGAAGACTGAGAGGGGACATGATAGCAGTTTTCAAGTACCTAAAAGGGTGTTACAAGGAGGAGTGAGAAAAACTGTGCTCCTTGGCCTCTGAGGATAGGACAAGAAGGAATGGGCTTAAACTGAAGCAAGGGAGATTTAGGTTGGACATTAGGAAAAACTTCCTAACTGTCAGGATGGCTAAACATTGGAATAAATTGCCTAGGGAGGTTATAGAAACTCCATCTTCACGCATGGCTGCTAGCTGGTTAACTCTCATTGAGATAAAGTGTCTAGAAGCCATACAGTAGCTCAGTGGTCACCAACCAGTAGATCAGGATCTACCAGTAGATCTTGGAGCCTCTGACAGGTGATCCTGACTGGTTTGGCTGGGAGGCTAGCAAGTGCCTGCATTTCAGCTGCCCCTCCCTGCACTATCCTGCTGCTCTTGCTCAGAACTGCCCCTCGGAGCCTCCTGCTTGTTCAGAGTGGGGGAGACAGAGACAGAGGGGCATTGATGTCACTCTGACCCCATCCCGTGTACCCCATCTTCACAGAGTGAGGAGGGTGGTGCCTTGACGAAGGGGTGGAGCAGGTATTTGGGTTTGAGGTAGATTTTGGACTGACTTAAATTCAAAAAGTGATCTTGTGCTTAAAAAGGTTGGAGACCACTGCAGTAGCTCATCATGAACTGCCACAGACCTATAATGAGAGAAACACATAAATAAAAGTGGTACCGGTTTACAGTTTGGAGCTCGGAGCATAACTGCTCTCCAGCAGTTATGGGGGTATCACATATTCTCCACTACCTCCTAGGCCTACACCAGGGCAGTCTATCCTTAAGCTTTATCAAGGTACACCTTGCAACCATTGTAGCTCTACATCCCCTACTACAGGGTTATTCCGCTTTTACTCACCCACCAAGAAAATGATTCTTCTGGGGTTTACACAGAGGCTATGTGTACACTGCAGGCTTCTTGCGCAAGAACTGTTTTGCGCAAGAATTCTTGTGCAAAAGGTCTTGCGCAAGAGTGTGTCCACACTGCCATGTGCTTTTGCGCAAGAGATGTGCTTTTGCACAAGAGTGTCCCTGGCAGTGTGGACGCTCTCTTGCGCAAGAAAGCTCTGATGGCCATTTTAGCCATAGGGGTTTCTTGCACAAGAAACCCCTGTTGCCCGTCCACACTGCCCTCTTGCACAAGAGCTCTTGCGCAAGAGGGCTTATTCCTCGTGGGGCGAGGAATAACTCTTGTGCAAGAAGCCCTCTCTTCTGATGCTTTATTGTAAATTTACTAGTGCAGGAACACGCATTGTGTAGACGTTCCTCAAGTTTTTGCACAAGAACAGCCATTCTTGTGCAAGAAGCCTTCAGCATAGATGTAGCCAATATGTTTCTCTCACTAAGGGACCCAGTGTCTGCATGGGACCTAAATCTCATGCTCAGGGCTATTACGGGCAGGCCCTTTGAGCTTCTGCCTACCTGCTTCCTATTACATCTATCGATGAAGGTCATCTTTCTTGCTGCAATTACTTCCGCACAAAGAGTAGGCAAGCTGGGAGCATTGATGGCGGACCCCCCCCATCCACAATTTTTCATAAGAACATCCTTTGTACACACCCCACGTTTCTTCCAAAGTTACTTATCTCATTCCATTGCAGCGAACTCCTATACTTACCTGTCTTCTTCCCGAAACCCCACAAGGATGGCAGGGAGGTGGTGCTGCATACCTTAGACATCTGCAGGGCAGTTGCTTTCTACTTAGAGTGCACGAAACCCTTTAGTAGAATTCCATGACTCTTTATCTCTTCTACAGAGAGATCACAAGGATTACCCATTTAAAAACAAATATTATCCAAATGGCTCTCAGGATGTATACACCTGGCCTACACTATATTTCAGGAGCCCCGTCCAACCTACAGGCTCACTCAACAAGAGGTATGGCAGCATCAACTGTTTTTTTCTGGGGCGTACCAACAGACCTAGGCCGTGGGCCCAGGTACACACATGGGCCTCGGTACACACATTCACACAGTATTTTGCCCTTCAGACTTTCGCAGACTCTGATACTCATTTCCAGGGCTTGACAAGCGGCGGTGAGCCCCGCTCGCCAGCCGCGCAGTTTGGAACGCTGCGCATGCGCTGACTGCGCTGCACATGCGCTGATCATGCTGCGGCGCCATGCCGGCTTAAAATCTACTCACCCCGGGCGAGTAGATTGACTAATTTGTCGAGCCCTGCTCATTTCGGCTGAACAATACTCTGTCACCCATTCACATTTCCTGAAGCTTCCACCACCGAACACAACTACTGCTTGGTAATCACCTAAGGTGGAGCACTCACGGGGACACTGCTCGAAAAAGAAGGGAAGGTTAATCACCTGGGCAGTAATTGGAGTTCTTCAATATGGTTGTCCCTCTGAGTGCTCCACCATCCTACTGTCTGCTTCAGACTCATCTACATACAGGTCAAAGAAGGAACTGAAGAGATGGTTGGCTGCACGTGCGAGATAGCCATTTCAAGTGTTGCATGCTGGCGGTTCTGCATGCGTAGCCAACTGTGGGCACTCCTACCTTAAGTCTCTGATTAGAGGTGCAGCAGCACTCAAGCACCTAAGGTGGAGCACCCATGGGGACAATCTTCTCGAAGAACTCCATTTACTGCACCAGGTGAGTAACCTTCCCTTCCCAGTGGTGTACATGGGCTTTCAATGGTTTGCAAAGTGATGGCATTATGCCATGAAGAGACCGCTCCCCCAGGCTCCTTTAAGTTTTGAGGTTGTTGTTTACCCTTTCCTCCTCCTTTGATGTTGAGCAGCAGGAAACATTGAGCCCTTATTTTGAATCTGCTGCAGAAGGACAGAATGCATGACACTTGTCTTTACAAAGTTCAGTCCAAGCTGATTCACATTTAATACAACTTAGCATTTTTTTAAAATAATCAGATTTACCTTGATTTTTTCAGACTTGAGGAATACCAACAATGTACCTTGATTTGAACTTGCAAGCCTGTGCAGAAATTTGAACTCTCCATTATTTTGTAGCAAACATGTGAAAAGATAAAAATAAGCTGCAAGGGGGAACACTGTAATCTCAACACTATTATACATTTAGGCTGCGTCTAGACTGGCAAGTTTTTCTGCAAAAGCAGTTGCTTTTGCGGAAAAACTTGCCAGCTGTCTACACTAGCCGCTTGAATTTGCGCAAGAACACTGACGATCTGATGTAAGATTGTCAGTGTTCTTGCGCAAATACTATGCTGCTCCCATTCGGAAAAAGCCCTCTTGCGCAAATGTATTTGCGCAAGAGGGCCAGTGTAGATATCTCAGGACTGTTTTGCAAAAAGCCCGATGGCGAAAATGGCGATCGGGGCTTTGCGTTAAAAAACGTAGATTGCACGACGCTTTTCCGCAAAAAGTGCTTTGCGCAAAGCGTCCCATGCCAATCTAGACGCTCTTTTCCGCAAATGCTTTTAACGGAAAAACTTTTCCGTTAAAAGCATTTGTGGAAAATCATGCCAGTCTAGACGCAGCCTTAGTGTCTCTTTAGGACTACTATCTTCCTCTGTAGCAAATGCATTGTGCTGTGATCTCTAAATTATTGTTATTTATGAGAATGAAGCAGTTACTGTAAAAATACATTTTCTGCAAACACCCCAGCCATTAAAAAACGAGGAAAAAAGATGTATGAGAGCTTTCATTTGGCAGAACGCCACAGTGTTCTTTTAGTATAGTAATGGCTGAGCTAACCTTATAAACAAGTGAAAGGGGAAAGAGACAGAAAATGAACAGAGAAGCTAAAAAGTTATGTTTTTTCTTGAAATGCGTTTGTTATTTCTACTAACAGTAAAAATAAAATACTAAAGGAAATAAATGGAAGAGGAAAAAATTTGGAGCCATTACACAAAAAGTGATTTAAAGCAGTCAAGAGTTTAATCTGATAAAAAGATCATTACATGAAGTAGTTGGTAACAAAAATAACTTGACTTTCATACTCGTTTTTAAAATGTTCAGGAAAAAAAGAAACTATGCCAACCATTTCAACAGCTGCTTTTGTCTTCATGTACACTTTCCAGGATTGGGCAGTTCATGTAATAAAACCAATACACCATGTATTTGTATGTCCACTGTCTATATTGATCTTTCTCAGCTCACACAAAGTACCTGCTTACATGCTCCCACCTTGCATCCACATGTGATATAATCAAAATGTAAAGTAATCCTACAAACAACTGTTGTGTAATCACTTTGTTGTGGTAACTTGCTGTATGTTTTACCACAATGCAAAATAGTTTATCAAGATTACATTGTTCATCTAGTCTGGCCATCTTTTTAAAAAAATAGTTAAAATAAAGCCTGAAGCTAGAGATTAGTCCTCAGTGTGGATTGTTTTGTCTTTTATTTGTTTGAAAAGCCAGTGATTTTAATTTAACAAAGTTATGACTACAGTATATGAAATTTGCCTAATGAAATGGCAACATAGAACATTTCTTTAATATTCCAGATACATATGTAATATGGCCTTGATTCAGTAAAGCACTTAAGATCATGCTTATCTCCCATTTGCTTTAATTAAGGGGTGGGAAATATTTTTTTGGTTTGGGGGCACTGACCTACAGAAAAATCATTCGGGGGCCGTATACAAGTGAGAAGCAAAAAAAACCTCAAAACACATCCTCACTGATGTGGCTCTCGTCTGAGAAGCAGAAAGACACTCCCTACATTCCCCTTGCACACCACAGCCTAGGGGGACTAGGCTAGTAGATTTTTTGTGCTTAAGCCTCATGGGGAGCTGGAACACCATTATGGGCTCCCCAATACTGGGAGAGAACCCCAAGCCTTGGGGGCCAGATCCAGGCAAGCCCCTGCTTTAATGGGATATAAACTACTTTTTCCTAAATAAAGATTTTTTTTGCATGCTGGGGCTTTATCATGAAACTTGTGAATTGTGCACTGATTGGTTCAAGAACTCACTAGTTCTGCTGAAAGAGCATGTGAACTAAGTTCAGATTTTTTTCCTGGATGAAATCCAGTAATTTAAATGCAAGAGATTGCATGAATGTGATGTAAAAATTGCAAAGCTAAAATTACTGCCAGGAAACTCAGAAGTTAAGCTTTCAACAATTTTTAATTTAATTGCATACACATATGTGCTGCTATCTGGCTATACTGAATGAGGGACTGGAGCCATTTGAAATGGGTTTAATCAGGCTGCAATTTTATTTTTAAATGTCTGGGTGTAACTGACAGATAAAAAGTATATAGTGCAGGTAACCCCATGTTCATTCCATAATTACCAGGGAGGTTTATGCTAAGGATGTTAACTAGTGGTTAATTGACTAGTCGATGGAATTTCTGATAGTTGATAGGCACTTGCGCATTCCTCCTCTGAAATGTATAAGTAGGGGCTCTTGTACATTTCAGAGGAGAAATGCGGAACTTTGCGTGCAGCCAGAGGCCAGTGGGAAGTCCTACTGACTCCGGGCTGCATGCGGGTGCCAGCTTTGAAATGCCACATGGAGCCAGGGTCACTTGGGGACTCCCCAGCTGACCCCGGGCTCCATGCGCAGCGCTGCACAGCTGATCCCGGGATCAGCTATGCAGAGCTGCCCCTTTGAAACACCGAGGCAGCGTTCAAAGGGGCAGCCCCGCACAGCTGATCCCCAGCTCAGAGAGAGGCAGCAAGGGGATGGGCAAGAGCCGGTGCTGGGGGGAGCCAGCTTAAAAGCCGGTTTCCCCCAGCACCGGCTCCAGGGTGCCGCCTGCTTCCCCAGCTGCCTCTATCAGAGGCAGCAGGGGGGATAGGGGACACTGCTGGGAAGCAGCCCCTGTCCGCAGGGGTCCCAGCGGGAAGCTGTGCCCCCGCAAAGACAGGGCTGTTGCCACCAAGAGTGCCACAAACAGAGGCTTCTCCAGCACTGGCCCCTGTTCGTGGTGGACAGGATGGTCCGCCATGAACAAGGGCTGCTGTACTCAGTGTGAGCCGGGACCTAGTAGTCCTAGCTCATGCTGATTGCTGCTCCTCTACATTTAAAATGCAGAGCAGCAGTGTGGGTGGCTCTGGAGCCGTTTCTTGGAGCTACCTCCACTGTGGAGGCTCTGCACAGCAGCACTTATCGACTATTCGTTAAGTCATATGATTAGCCACGTAATCACATTTTAACATCCTTAGAGCTCAGACCCCTCGCGGACAGGAAATGCTGCCACCCCATGCTGGTGCCTCTGTATCAGGGGCAGCAGCACCGGGAAGAGGCTGCTCCGTGGAAGCCTCTCCCCCCTCCTCCCCACTGCAGCAGCCTCTTCACCTGGGGAGCTTGGACCCCTGTGGACAGGAACCCCTGTGGACTTGGACCCCTGTGCCCACGTTGGTGCCTCTGTATCGGGGCAGCAGCATGGGGCAGTAGGCAGCTGGTCCGCACAGGGAGCTGGTTTTTACAGAGCAGCAGCTCAGGGTAGCAGGGGACTCCCAGGGAGTTGGGCTGGGAGCACGCTACCTGCTGGCCCCGCCGCCGGGGACTATCGAATAGTTGTGTAACCGATAAGATTTCATGCGGTTACATGACTATTCAGTTACACTTTATCTAACATACCTAATAGGGATCCTCCACCCTCAAATTCCTTTCCTTTTGGAAGCCATTTGTCTGGTCACTGTATACCTTGTGTATGAAGTACCCGCATGGCACATCCATCCCACACTTAAATAATGAGTTGCAACATACAGCCTATCGCCCCTTCATGCCATGCATATGAAAAATGCTTCCTGAACACGCTATGGGGAAGGCCCAAATAAAGAAGCAAACAAAACAACCCCCCTCAAAACCAATCAACTAAACAAACAAACAAACAAAAAAACCCGCTCAAATCCATCTAGGTCAATCTGGAGATAAGGAAAAATTCCTTCCAATCCCTTTTCAACATGGGGCAGCTAGCGCAATGCTCACAGCAGGTCTTGACCAAACCTGGTATTTCACCAAACAAAGAGAAGGAGGTTGGGTGCTGCCTCTGCCTGCTCCAAATAAAAGGGGGCTTTGAAACCTTTCTGCCCATCTGGTTCCCAGGGGATGAGTTAGCATCTTCGTGCTAGCTCCTTATTCCCTTTTGCAGCAGTTTTCTTCTCTCTCTCTTTCCAGTCATAAAACACTATTCCATTAATTTGGCTAGCCAGACTATCCTCACACCCCCAGCTTAACAGTGCAGGTCATTTCCTATACAAATTTACGTAGTTTCCTGTATAACTTGCATCAACGGTTATTAATTGGCATAAAATAACTTGAAACGGGTATGTTTATCAGGGCATTCAAGTTAATGTTCTTGGACCCATAATTTCTGCATTTCCTAATACGTTATGATTTTTGACTGTGCAACCTCATTATGGTATTAATATAGATCTTTGCATTTAGGAGAAGATTTTCATAGGCACAGTAAGGAATTATGACTTACTGAGGCATTCCTTTGATATACTGATACTGAAGACATTCAAGAAAATCAAAATGGCTTGTTTGGTGCAAAAGTGCTAGAATTAGGGTTTCTAAAATGTGTGTCAGTGCTCCCTGATTTGAAGAGTTTTCCATCATATACAGGGTTTACAGTTTGGTCCAGTGGCTCTCATCAGCACCCTCTTTGCCCCAACCCCGATGCAAATTGTTCCAGTGCCCATGGTTTGGTGTCCGACCTGTTGAAAAACTCCTTTTAATTCTTAAAAAGTACTAGAGCTTAGAAAGTTGTGTATGCTGGAAAAAAATGTTACATTTGGAACATGAATATAATGAAACACGTTTAATTTTATGAATATTTGTTGCAGCTATGAGTTTGTGAAATACCTTCGACAATACATTCGTACCACTCTGGGCTCTGTGATTGAAGAAGAAACAGAAAAATGTACCTCTGCTCAAAATCAGGGTGAAGGATCTGGTTATGACACTCTTGTCCAACATGTTACTAAGAAGACTCGCGAATCAAAAGAGTGAGTGTGCACAGGATACATATAAAATGTATTTTTAAAATATGCACTTGATAAGGGTGTGTGGCCTAACTTGTTTTTCAATCAGTAATTTTTAATTGTAATGTTTATGGATGAGGGTACATTGGTTCTAAAATAGGGATGGGTGAAAGGGCCTCTACAGGCTGGATCCAACCCACCAAGGGGGTTGACCCAGCCTGCGGATGCACTGCTGCTCCCCTGCCCTCAGGCCATTCAGGGCCTGGGGACAGGGGAGTGCACAAAGTCTCCTCCCCTGCCAGGGATGTGCAGCGCTTAGAGTCAACCGTCATGGTTGACTCTAAGTGCAGCGCCTCCTTGCAGGGTGCGGGCTGAGAGTGTGTGAGACTTTATGCACAGAGTCTCCTCCAGCCACCAGAGGTGCAGACGCCTAGAGGGAACCATCAGCAGTTCAGAACAGCTGGCGGTTCTCTTGGGGTGGGGGCAGGAGCAAAGACTTCCTGTGCTGCCTCAACCCCAGGTCAATGAGGGTCTGTTGGCAGGGAAGCACGGAAGTGTCCTGGCCCTACCCCTTCCGCCCGAGCTCCTGCCCAGTGTTCCCTCTAAGATTTTCCATCCATGAGCAGAGTGAGTTTAGTCTTGTGGACCAGCAATGAGGCCATGTGCGCTTGTGCGGATGTGTGCCACATCAGTGGCACTGCTCCCCAAGAGACTGCCATGTAGCACCTCCCTACCTTGTGCACCTTGGCAGCCTCTGTGCAGGGCAGGGACTGCCCCAGGCTGCTCCTCATGGAGCTGGCTGGCTGTGAGCCCCTGCCTGGGGCAGAGGGAAGCATTTGCCAATACCCTGGATTTGAAGGAAGTGAGGTACTAGAGGTGGTGCAGTGACATCTGGGGACGGGGGGAAGAGGGGACAAAAGAGAAGTGTAGGAGTGGGGAAAGAGAGATGTAGGGGACCCTAGCCCCCTGAGCAGTCACACCACAGCCCGGCTCCAGCTTTGGGCAGCTGTCACGCAGCCTGCCCAGGGAGCAGTTAGGAAGCCACTGCACGCTCGTATGCAGGAATTGTGGCCCACATTTCTGCCTTTTTTGTAAATGTGGGCCACAATTTTTTTTTTAAATATGAAAGAGTTCAAAATAGTCATGCAATGAGTGTGCATAAGAGAGGTTAATAAAAAAATTGAGTGGTGGTGTTAACGGGTGTGTTTATTCGCCCATCTTCCCTCTTGCTCACAAGGGGGTTTATTTACTTGAGTTCACTCCCCCCTCCCTTTTTCTCCCTGGTTCAAGTCTCGGAGTCCACCTTATGTATAGTTTTTAAAGTCTCACTGCTCCTGCGGTAGCCCATACAAACCTTCACCAACGTACAGCTAGTCCAGTGTTTCCACTCTTGGTGGATGGGAGGGGGGGCCCAGACCCGCCCTCACTCATGGGCCCCAGCCCAGGGTCCTAAGGACAGGGACTATTACCGTTCCTGTCTGGCTGGCGGGACTTCCCGCCGAAACGCGCCAGCCCATAGGCTCAACAATAAGCCCTGCCCTGGGCTACTTCCTCCCCACTTTCCTCCGGCAGCCCCGCCTTGCACGTCCGCCATATTCTCTCTGGCAGCGCACGGGCCGTCACTACATCTCCCTGCTCCCCCAACCATCCAATACTTCCCGGGTCTCCTCCGCTCCCTGTGCTGTTCCCCTCTTCTCCTCCCCTGCACTGTTGTTTTGCGCCCATTTTAAACTCTGCGCCCTCCACCTTCCGTTTGACGTCCTCCTGATGTCCTCTTGACCCCGCCTCCTTGCCTTTGTGTCACGTTCGGCTTGCGCGTGGCACGGCCGTCACTCTCGGCTTCTGAGGCTGCGGAGTGACGTAGCTGAGCTGCGACCCGCGAACACCCAGCGCACGTGGCATGCCGGACTCCATGCGCCGCATACATGGTGGGCGCAGAGTGGCTTGGAGTACGGGGCAGCGGCGCTCTATCACAGGTGGGAAATCAGTGAGTGGGGAAAATGTTCTAAATTCTTTTCTCTTGCCAGAGAACAGATTTTTAACAGGAGATTGAAGATTCATTTACAAATACCTTTTCCCACCTTCCACAAAAAAATCCTCATTAATATAGTGTTAACATGGGATTTCTCTCCTCAAAATACAAATGGTTAGATCATGGCCAGAACATTACATACGGGGACGTTAGAACTGGAATGCCTAACACTTCAGAGATGTGTAAAATACCACATCACAATCCACTACTATATGAACCATACACTAAAAAAACCAGACTCAACGAAGCAACCAAAACACTCCTTTCCCCCCAAATATTTGGTTATCAGAAAACGTGAAAGTTAAAATCGAGATTAAGGTTGAACATTGTTGCTTCACTGTTGTACAAAAGATTTCCAAACAACAGAAAATCCAAAATAGAGGGATTATGGGACAGCTCTTGGACAACGGAACAACCCCTCCCCCATGAGTTAAACCTAAAAGGAGCCAGTTCTAGGGCACTTAGTCCCCACCCCTGGAGAGAGGGAGATGTGTACAGCTAGGCCCCCCAGCCTGCACGCTCCACACATGAACCAGGCAGAGTGGCTCCAACCTAGTTGGCGCCTCTGGGGAAGGCAGGAGTAATTGCAGCATGAGAAGCCAGGGTACTCCTGTCTGCGTCCAGAACTGGTGGGGGGACACACATGGGGCAGGAGGGAAGGTCTTGTATATCTGTGGGGGGCCTGTGTCAGCAGCCAGGACTCCCCGGCAGTCCTTCCGAAGCTCCCCCAGCAACAGTTGGGTCTGTCCCGCCCTGGCTGTGCTGCTGCTCCACGCCAGGGGAGAGGAGCCAGCCACAGTAAACATAGCAGAGCCCCAGTAGCTAGTGCTCTGTGGGGCGTGTGAGGCACTGTGAGCTAGACTCCTGCTCACTCTCCACTTTGTCCTCTGCTGAGCTGGGCTTGGGTGAGGAGGCAGCCATGGGCCTGGAACCCCCATCAGGTCCCCCACCATGCTACCCCAGCCAGCTCTGGTCACTGGAGTGCTCCACCCCTCCCGCCACGTGGCTCTGGCCCACCTGTCACGTGGTTCCGGCCCTGGTCCCACTTGGGGCTGCCAGAGCTGCCACGCGGTTCCAGCTCCAGTCCTGGCCCCAGCTGGGACTGCAAGAGCAGCTGCCGTCCACCATGTGGCCCATGGCTCCAGCCCTGGAGAACTGCTGAAGTCAGGGCTGCATGGTGGCTTCCCTACTGCTCCTGGGGCAGGGCAACCACATGCCACTCAGCCCCATCTCAGAGCAGCTGAGCAGCCACTGCATGGCTCTTCTGAGTAGGTGGTTAGGCCTCACATTCTTGGTGTGTGCCTGCGCAAGCGCACACCTTAGAGGGAACACTGGTCCCACCCCTTCCAGGGCATCCTAGGGCCGCTTCAAAAATTTCTGAAGTGGTCCCCCCGTCTAAAATTATTGCCCAACCCTGTTCTAAAATCTATTTTTTTGTAATTTATAACTTTCCTAACAGATTGCTTTTGGGTTGATATTTCTCATGATTGTGTCATCTTGGAAATGACAGTTTATTGTTGCCTAGGAAAGTTTGAATACCATCAATTTGAGATGTTTAAGATTTCTGGTTTTGTAGGATCATGAGATTATTTGGGATATTGGTGGTGCTTCCTCAAATAGCTTCATTTTAAGTTTCACATTTGTTTTACAAATAGTCCTACATGAGAAATCAGGTCTTTGTCAAATATTAATGTGTGTATCTGAGAAATAATTTGTTTATGCATAATTTCTTAATTTCCTAATAAATTTAAGTTGGTACTGAACATGATTATCTAATTATACATACTATGATACTAAATGACTTTTAGTGTGTGGAATTGTGTTTACAGAAGTCCTGGTGAAACTATGCCACCTTAATCCATTTGTAGTGATGCTTGGAACTTCTGTTTGAAAGATGTTGAAATAACAAACGGAAAAAAATCCCCAAACAACAAAACCCAGTCTATCTGCTTGGGCATTCAGTTCTAGGGGTGTAAAATCCCATTTAATTGGTTAACCGGTTAAATGTAATGTTAAACATTACCTTTATCTGGTTAACTGATGAAAAAGGGGAGTGGTGGTGGTGGGGGGAGCTGCTCCCACCCAGCTAGGTCAGAGCAACCCCCCTACATGTGCCGCCATTCTCTTCCCATGCCCCTGCCATGGACAGAGGCTGCTTTGGCCAGGCTGGAGTATTCCTGTCCATGGCAGCCCCACAGCAGGTGAGATGCTGCTCCAGCCCCCACTGGTTAACTGGAATCAGTAAGCATCACCCATTTATTATCACCCATTAAGGGTCATGCTTACCAGTTAACCTTTCACATCCCTATTCAGTACAAAGTTAAAATGTAGTATAGCACTGATGAACCTTTGCATTTAAAACAACCTACTTGCCTTGAATTTTGAAATGAAGGAATACTTTGTCACAGCAGTTGCGGTTCCAAAATGTATGCTAGGTCTTGGGGAACATGAACAGTGTTGTTAAACAAGGCTCTATGAATAGGGATGTTTCACTGAAATTTCCCTCATTTCCAGCCTGAACTCAGGGATTATTGAATGTCAGTTTACAATATCACTGTGCTTGATAGCCTCAGAGAAAGAAAAGTGAGAAATACTGAAAAACAGAAATTTATATTTTCAGAGTTTGAGCTCATGTTTATGCAACATAAACAGAAAAACACTTTTTATTGTTTCACAGTTTACCTTTAGTGAATGTATCTTTATACTAAGTCAGACAAAATGATTTTTTCTGCATACGTATTTGTTGCACAGTACAGAATTCATATCTATTAAATTGTGTTAAGAATAGAAGTGATTGGGTTACCAAGTCCATTTGTTTTAATTTTAAGATCTCAGTTCAGCAGAAGTGAAAGCAATCAAAGTTTGTTTCCATGTTGATAGGCATTCATCATTAAATGGTTGCTTTCAAAAGATTTCACATCTAGAAAGAAACAAAACAACTGCAGTTTTAAGCTAATTTTAAATAGTATCTTGTACATCACCTGTTCCAAAATTTGTCACCCTATGAAACCAAGAAATTCAATGCTCTGATAATGTTCTGTTTCAGTCTCACAGTTTAGTAGATATGATTTAAAGACTGGGTATTCCCCATTGTGGATAACTATACTCTCCTGGTTATGCTGGATATATAACTATTTAAGTGTCTGTCTTGGAAATTGAACCCTTGGATTATGAACTATATATTTAATGATACTTTTAATGATAATTTGGTAATATATGATATATGGTAATGTATGGAGTAGTCCTGCTAAAAGAAGAATTTAGAAGTTTTATTGCAGGATAAAATCCTTACATTAGCTTGTTAATTAATTAGTACCTAATAGTTATTAATGAATTACTTTAGCAACACATAGCAAAACTATTTTTAGAAGTCTGTCATTCCTATGTAGAGACTACAAATCCATTCTTAACCAACTGCTGTTGGCTTTTCTTTGGGCACTAAATGTAATAGTTTGTCAGATGTGCTTTTGAACTCAGCTTTTGAATTTTATATGTTTAACGTTACCCACATGCCTAAGTCTTGCGGGATCTGGGCTTGAGGACTTGATTTTGTGCTCATTGAAGTCAATGGCAAAGATCTTATTTACTTTTATCATGCAGGGTCAGGACCCAGAGCTGACCTAAGCAGTTGCAATGCCAGCTTTGTTCTTTAATGTGAAGTCTGAGTTTGTTTAGCCTTCTCTCCTTCAAAAGATATACTCGTTTACATTAGTATAATTCCAATGGGAATAGTTTAATGCTTTACTCATTAAGTTTGAGGTACCCAAACACCTTAAGTTTGTAGCTTCAAAACCCACCAGCATTAAGTTCTTTGGGCTTTTCTAAACAGAGATAAAAGCCAGGATGTAAATCTACAGTGCACTTGCTTCTTGCACACTAACTTGCCATGTGGACCCTGACCATGTGGTTCACTGAAAGTTCAGTTTCAAACTATAGTTTGTTTAAGTGAACTATGGAACTTTTAGTGCATGGTAGCAGGGGTCACATGATGATTTAGTACACAGCAAGCCACAGTGTGAATGTGCCATTCACTAATTTTCTGGATAGATCTTAGTGACTTTATTTCCTTCGTACAAATGCTTGACCAAAGTTGCTCCTTGTCTAGTGTTCTGAAACATGCACATTTTTCACTGAGCTGCTGCCGTGTAGGGCTGCATTTTTGAGGTCCTAAGCATATATAATCTGTGAAATTCTTTGACCTCCTTCAGAATGAAACTACTATTATATATAATTCCCTTTTACAGATGAAGTTTTGTTTTCAGGCATGTACATGTGGATCCTACTGACTTCACAAAGGTCTGGCAATTGACTATTTTTCTCCATCTCCATTCTATTTCTTGAATGGAAGGAGTTTAATAAATATTAACTTTGGTCATTGCAGAAATGGATTTGAACTTGTATTGGAGCCACACAGCTTACTGGAAGAGAAACAAGATAATGGTGTGTGTTACTTGAATTTGCTTCCCCACATAAACTATTTTGATAACTATCTGGTTTCATGACAGGCATTATATATATTTCACTATCCATCAGGCAACAGTTCAACTTTGAATCACATTCTAGTTTGGAACCCTGTTACTAAACTCATCTGGGATGAACATATATTTAGGAACATTGATCTTGTTCTGGAATCTGATAATTGATTCTTAATAGCAGCAATGATCTGCTTTAGTACATACTGCACCAAAATGCTTCAGTTTTGATAAGCTTCATAACTAACAGTTAAGTGGTAGTGATTTCCAATACATATTCTATATTGGATAACTAGTTGTGTACCTCAGAAGAGTAGAGTTTAGTTTGGGACTCTGATACTGATATCACTGGAGAACAGCTAGAATTAAGGAGTTTGAAAAAGAAATGTTACATTACAGATGGTATCCTCCAATTATGGGAAAAATAATTGCAGTGTAGAATGGGTGAAATAGAAGCTGAGATGAGTTAACGAAGAAAAGACAAAATGAAGGAGAAGAAGTATATTGAACAAATAGTTAATATCAAAATGATCCTAATCAGTGGTGGAATAGTATGGCACAGCACATTGAGGAAGCCTCTGAAAGACATGACTAGAAACGTATATTTGAGATTTTCACTGTTCTAATAAGACATCCATTCTCATGACTTCCACTAGTTAAGGACAAAAATAGAAAATATTGCAAGGCTATTGATAGTTGATTTCGGAGTTGGTATGCATTTTTGAGAATTAATGACCAGATCCCTATCAAGATGTATGTTACAACTTAATCAAAAAATGAGCTCAACAGAAAATATGCTAGCAACATTAGAAGAAGTGATACTTGTGGTCAAACAGTTTGCAAATTATGAAGGACCAAGCCTTGGTAACATTTTATCAGAACTGCTAAAGAGTGATAATCTGGATTTAATTCACTGGCTTCATAAATTTATCATAAAAAGTTTGGGAAACCAGTCACATTCCAGAAGAACAGAAAAGTGGCTGCATCATATCTCTTTTTTTTCCAAAAAGGAAAATAAATCATATTCTCAAATTATTGTGGAAAAACAATATTATCAGTCCCAAGGAAGGCTTTTATGATCGTATTACTGAACTGATACTAGTTTTGTCTCAACTCTGTAAGGAGAGGTAACCAGTGTGGTTTCCAGAAAGGTGATCTATAATTCATTTTATGTATGCCTTGTGGAATGCCATTGCAGAATAAGTACAAAAATGGTAGTTAACATTGCATTTATTGACTTTGCAGCTGATTTTCACTCAGTGCATCAGAGAGTACAGTACTATAGTTACTGCTATATCAGTATGGGATACTTAACAATTTGGTATGTCTAATCAACACTGTTCTATATTAACTGCTCCTGCTTTGCTGTTAAGCACTTTGTATATAGTCTGCTGAGTTTCGATTGTCTGCTACTTGCAGCGTCTGTCCTGTTGGCCACTTCTTGAGCAGTCTCTTAGGACACTATTCACCTCGTACATGACAGTGTGTGTTGGACACCCCATCACAACAAGCCTTTTAGATGGAGCAGAACCTGCTGAGCAGAACCTGCTGAGAGAGAATTTAGACAGTTTTCAGTGTCAGAAGTGTATTCGTACATCTCTTAGTTTGATTTTGTTGCAGGCAAAACTGTAGTCTTGTATCAACTGAGAGCAAGACAGCTGTAATGTATGGTTCTACAGAAGGCTTACAGAACTGAGGTTGGAGGAAGTAGAACACGAGGTCAACAACAAATGAGGTTGGAAGATGATATTTTAGAGGATTTAAGAAGTCTAAATCTTCACATATGGACTCTTAATGAAGGAAGAATTTCAAAAGAACATTTGAGGTGGAACTTCATTGTGCGCAACACTATGGATAGCTACTAGAGCTATGTGAATCTGTGGCTTATTAAACATTATACATTTTAGGTTAACTTTGTTTTCAAGAACTTGAATTTGAGGGTTACTCCATCCATGCATTCTGTACTGCTGCTTTCACAGAGGACTTTTATGGAAGGAAAAAAAATTAATTAAACTTGTGGGAACAGAAATAGTAATGAGGATTTTGTTAGGGCCATATTTTGCTTTTGGCTTTCACATTATTCTTTTTGAAGAACATCTGAGTGTGGAATACAGTTTAGTAAAAAAACTGGGAATTCAGGTCCAAGTATGTTATGCTCTTATGCTGTTTGTTTTAAATTTTAGCATTGTCATTTGAATAGATAAAGCAGATGCACAAAAATGAAAAGCATTTTGGTTTTTTTAAGATGTATTTATCTAGTTTTAAAGTTTACACACCCATTGTTAATTACTTGGGATATATATATAATGTTTTGTTTTTATTTAAAACCTTTTTAGTTCACCAAGTAAATTCAGTGAAATTTTAATGTAATAGCATGCCTTGTTCCATTATTAATAATGTAATTAGTGATCTTTATGTTATTTAGTATTATTCTTACCTTTGTCTTTGAAGGTATAGAGAAATGATGCATTCCTTGAAGAATGTCATGATGGTAGTGGTGGAATCTCTGATTAACAAATTTGAAGAAGATCAGATGCGTAATAAGGAAATGCAGAGGAAAACAAAGAAAGAGCAACATAGTGCTTATTATACAGACAATTGCTCTGATAGTGATTCATCTTTCAATCAGGTATAATATCATAATTTGGACTTCTATTGTGAAATAATGTTATGCTTTAAAGAAGCACACAGGACCTTTTTCAGGGGGATAAGACAACACGCCGCATTTATTTATAATATAACAAAGTAGCATATGTGTTTGCACGCACGCACGCACGCACGCCCTGCTGATAGAATAGTTACCAGTCTGTTGCTCGGTCCAGCCCATTGGCCAGATAGGTCAGATGCGAGGAAGAAGCCGGGTTCTTGTCAGTCCGGACTGATGCTCCACAGCCATAGCAGGACAGAACCCTAAGAACCATACAAGGCACCCCATTCTTTATAGAATTTTCCTTCCATGTGAGTCTATGCATTTTGCCTTGTCAGGCCTTAATCAGTCCCTCAGCATCACAAACAGTCTTTCTGAGTCATATGTTAATCTGGAAGTTGTTCTCGCAATCATTTTATATCAGTTGCTGACAACCCCTCTTGGGTGTTGTCTTCTGGCAAAATTTGTTATCTGTTTCCTGTCAAGGGGTGCTTGCCACTACCTTCAGGGCTTGTCAGTCTGCCTCGGTGCAGTTTGTGTCTTCACTGTGCTTTCACTTAGTTGCTAATTATTTGGTGCTTCTGAATCTCCAGCCCCTCCTCTGACCACTTGGGCATGCAGTGGCCTTCACGCTAATCACTCCTAAAACATTCTCTCATTCCCACAAACAATACATTTACACAATTGCAGCACAGAACAAAGGGTACTTCTATTCACTTTAATAAAGTTACAGAGTCTTTCAACATTAAACTTCTTTCTGTGTATTACAAGGCTTTACCTAATATTAACATCACTATTCATTACAATATTCCATACCTTCACTTTAACATCAGAACATACTAACATCAAACAGAGCTGGAGCTAAGTTAGCAAAACTGCCTGGCTTGTCTGAGGCCTACATCTTGTGTGTAAGTTTAATCCAAACCTTATTCTATAACATACATTCATTGTAACTAACTTATTACCTACAAAATTATAAGGCCACAATAAGTATGAAACATAAATTTGTAATCTAGATTAATTTGATATTTATGGTTTTCTATTACAGTAGTGAGTAGTGTGTGATATTATAATTAAGGATGAGATGGCACTTTCAGTTTAGACCCCCATTTACAACTGATTACATCTTTTTGAAGAAAGTTACCCTTTTGTTTGAGTATACATACATGTGATCTCAACCTTGAAGTGATTGTTTAAAAGATGATCTCTAAAGAATCTTTTCAGGTGAGCAATAGCAGAATTGAATCTATTTTTTAAAGATGAAGACTTAGATTCTGCAGCCAGATTCTGCTGCAAAGGGTAAATTCTTTGGCAGTTCAGTTGCCTGGGGTCATGGAAAACATGGTTCCTTCCATTTACAACATCTGTGAGTATGCAAATCTGTGGATATGTATCATCTGCAAAATATGTGCAGTTAACATGAGAAAAAGGTGAAAATTACATAATAAAATATTCAGTTGACCTATTTGCATTTTTACTGGAAAAACAGTAAAATATATGTGTTTCTTTTCCAACATGCAATACTATGCTATATTATTGACTGCATACCACATTATTTAGTATTGAATAATAATTTTGTAATACATAGGGAGACTAAAGAAGACAGAAACTTGTTACTGGAATTTCAAGTTGGCATTTTCTGAACATTGGCCATTTAAAATTTAAACTGTAATGTTGCATTAAGATAGATACTAACATCCTCACTGTTCAAAAGTAAATTTTATATCCATAAAATCTGATTATTCTAGTAATTAATGGTGAATTTAATAGGATTTTACATTGCTTGTTACAGAGTTATACATTCATGAATCAAGAACAATTACAGCTACTTGTGGAAAGGCTTGATCCTGCTCATCCTAAGGAGGTGAGTGAAAAGAGTACCTAACATATCACTTATATAAATGAAAACTTACGGTATATTTGAGAATATGGTACAGGTACATAAACATGGGTAAATTCTGGCTCTACTGAAATGAATGGCAAAATTGTAAATGACTTTAGTGGGTTCAGAGTTTCATCCTGTGGACTTTATAATTACAATAAAACAATAATAACGATATTTACAGTTGAAACCATCATTCTGTTTTGTATTGTAAATGTGGCTACAACAGGTAAAGAAGTTTTTGTTATCAGTATTTCCACACTACATTTATTTTATAGTTAAACATTGTATGTTTCAATGTATTATACTGTAAAAATAGGCTGTTGCTGTAAGCATCACTTTGTATCTTAAAAAGTTGTCTCTTTCATCAACAAAAAATAATCCAATAATATATTGCCTCACCCACCTGGTCACATTAAACTTTTCTATAGGTGGTTTCAGTAACATACCGTAGAAATAACTAACCATAGAGTACATTGATGTACAAAGATATATTATTAGCTACAACATTGTTATTTAAGATGGACTACAATGGAGATTAAACTCTTGGAAGTTCAACTATAAAATTTAAAAGATGTTTGGCAGTAAATTGCTATTTATTTTTTGTGATGCTGTTACTCCAGGTTGTGGCATTTGAATGATAAAGTAAAGCAATTTAATGATTTAGTATAATCTTGTGTTTGATAATAAAATATATAGTTTTTATAGGAAAATAAAATAATAATAGGAATCAACATAGTCCTTATTAATTTAATTATGTATTTTAAAAAATGTATGCTTTTTTTACCTCACTGTTTTGTTCAAATTATTTTAATAGTCTACTGACATTAGAGGATGTTTTTTAATTCTTGCTTTTTGTGTTCTATCACCCTTGACTGTTTCCCCACAAAAATCACATCAGTGTTTCATAGTAATGATCCAAATCAGGGCCAAATTAAGAAAGGGGCTTAAGTGGTGGCAGGCCAGGGCCCTAAGCTAATAGGGGGACTGGACTGCAGCCACTAAAACCCCTGCATGCTGCGTTCTAGGTTGGCTCTGCCTGGAGAGGGTATGGGGAGGCGGTTGTGTGTGCTACCATTCCTCTTCTCCTAACTCCAAGAATCACGCCAGCTAGGTCTGTTCTGGCACTACCCCTGCCTACAGGCTCTGTACCCTGGACAGTGGGAACTGCAGGGGGTATTGCTTAAAAGTGAGCCTAGGCCATGTGGAACCATCTGTCCATTCCCATTTGATTTGTTAACCAGTTAAATGTAATGTTTTTAATCATTAATTGGTTACCCTTTCACATCCCTTCCACACTGGAGCTGCCCAGCATCACAACTTCCTGCCCCAGCCCTGAGGCTGTTCCCCTACCTTAACTCCCTCCCAGACCTTGCACCCCCAACTCCAAACTCCTGCCCTGAGCCCTCTGCCATACTCCAAATCCCTTGATCACAGGCTGGAATGCCTTTGACCCCAAATGCCTTATTCCAAGCCCACCCCAGAGCCTGCACCCCAGTCAGAGCTCTCATCCCTTCCTGCTCCTACCATCTGCCTCTACCCGCAGCCCTCTCTCACACATAGATCTTCTAATTTTTGTCCCCACTCCAGAACCTTCGGAACCCCAGAAAATATAGTAGCACCAGCCTCCCCCTGAAGAGTTAAATCAGCTCTGGTGCTGATGAAAGCATTGTTTTGTTTATATTTTTGATTATTTCAGGTGCGTCAGGAAGCAATGCAGACATTGTGCTCTGCGCCTCCCTCTGATGTACTAAATTGTGAGAGTTGGCCTCATTTGCGTACATATTTTATGATGTTTCTCTCGGATCCTGATTCCACATTTAGTGTAAGCAAATGTTTTATATGTAGCAATCAAATGTTTATTCATTCTAAACAGTTCATAGGAATAAATATACACATTTGTGGTCTGGCAAGAGATAACTAATTTGTATATTTATCAGTTAATTTTTTCTTGAGATAAAACAGTTTACCAGATTTCTCCAGTACTTGCTTTAAAGATGTCACAGGATTTTTTATTAACTGGACTTGTTCTCTATATTGATTTATTATGATGTATTAAAATGCATACAATTGTTTTGGGGTTTTATAGATTTTTTTTTCTGATTGTTTTCTCCTTAGAAATATCTGTTTTTTCCCCTTGGTTTTAGATGTCTCAGAGAATGTGTACTGTGTGTTTTCATATTTTAATTGAAAGGATTTGGGTGTTAAAACATTTTTAATTACTATATGTATCTATTGTAGTGTACATTGCTTTATTTTCAGTAATTTCACTTGAATAGTATAGCGTACACAACTCTTAGAAGTGCTATTAGTATGAGAAATTTTCAAAGGCATAAGTGTGAGCAACATACCCAGCATCCATTGGCTTTTAGTGGGAGTTTGGTGCCTAATTTCTTTAGGTCCTTGTGAAAATGTCAGCTTACATTAGTTTTAGACAGTCAAATGTGTTTCTGTGAAAACTCAACAACATGTTATAATATCAATCATTTGGAGAATGTACCATGGTTCCCATTGTAGTAGAACGTGGTGCAGGTTGGAGCCAATTCTGATTTTCTGAACCTGAAGATCATTATTTCAGAGGCCATTAGACTATAGCCTGAAGAGATAAAAGACCTTAAAAGGTGAGACAGAATGGCAGAAATTACTGGAATTAACATCATACCTAACAAATTACTCAGTATATGTTTGTTGCCTGAACCTCGTTCAGTTTCCATTTTTCAGGCAACCTTTATGCAGCCGGTTAAATGTACACTTAAATCAGTGGATATATGACAGATATCCAAATATTGTTTTGAGTAGAGTGATTTTGACTGGGCTAATTTTAAAATGAATATAATGAGGATTATTTTTTAGTTAGAAGAGAGCCTCATTATTTCTGTATTCTAGTGCTGACTGTGGTGTCAAATTTGCACTTTAAAAGTTTAGTGCATAGAATGTTAATTTAATTGTATCTTTTGCTTTATTCTCTTCAATAATATAAAAATATATTTAGCACTTTGTTAAAAAGATTGCATAATTCTTCTTCGAGTGGAGTCCCCGTGGGTGCTTGTCCTGGTGCTGCAGATTGAAGATTCGTCAGCAGTGGTCTGCCGGACTGCGCGTGTGCATTAGGTGCCTTGTGCCGTTTCTTAGAGCACGCGGTCCAGCTTCCGCCAGTTCCTCCTAACCATCCTTGGTCACAGACGGAATTAGCTCCCTCTCATCAGATCCTGTCAGAAGTTAAATAGTTGTTAGTTAATCGTTGGATAGTTAGTTATAGTGTTAATAGTTCTTAGTTAGTTAATCTTAGCAGTAGGTTCACAGTTTCATAGCCATTTAAAACAAACAACAACAACAATAGAGAGGACTGACGGACGTCGTAGTACTGCGCGTTTAAAAAAAAAAAGAGAAGAGAAATATATAGAGAAAAGAAGAGAAAAACCATGCTGGAATCACCTGGTTTTAAAAAATGTGACACTTGCTGGGAACCCATGCCCGCTTCAGACGGGCACTCCTGCTATATTAGGTGCCTAGGCGAGGAGCATATTCTGCAAATATGCCCTCACTGCTCTAAGTTAACAGCACAAGCACAAAGGGACAGGGAGACCAGGCTCAAAATGCTTTTATTTAATAAAGCACTGCAGCCTTCACAGACATAGCCCTCCCCGCCCAGGTCAGACTCACTTATTGCCGAGAAGCGAGGGCTTACAGTATGATGGGGGTTAATTTGGCTACAACAAATCAGGAAAGAGATCTTGGAGTTATCGTGGATAGTTCTCTGAAAACTTCCACACAGTGTGCAGTGGCGGTCAAAAAGGCAAATAGGATGTTAGGAATTATTAAGAAAGGGATAGAAAATAAGACACAGAATAACTTACTGCCCCTGTATAAAACTATGGTATGCCCACATCTTGAATACTGTGTACAGATGTGGTCTCCTTTCCTCAAAAAAGATATTTTGGCCTTAAAAAGGGTTCAGAAAAGGGCAACTAAAATGATTAGGGGTTTGGAACGGGTCCCATATGAAGAGAGGTTAAAGCGACTGGGACTTTTCAGTTTAGAAAAGAGGAGACTAAGGGGAGATATGATAGAGGTATATAAAATCATGAGTGGTGTGGAGAGGGCTGATAAAGAAAAGTTATTTATTAGTTCCCTAAATAGAAGAACTAGAGGACACCAAATGAAATTAATGGGTAGCAGGTTTAAAACTAATAAAAGAAAGTTCTTCTTCACAAAGCATGTAGTCAACCTGTGGAACTCCTTGCCAGAGGAGGCTGTGAAGGCTAGGACTATAACAGACTTTAAAGAGAAGCTAGATAGTTTCACGGAGGTTAGGTCCATAAAAGGCTATTAGCCAGGGGATAGAAATGGTGTCCTTGGCCTCTGTTTGTCAGAGGCTGGAGAAGGATGGCAGGAGACAAATCGCTTGATCACTGTCTTCGGTCCACCCCCTCCAGGGCACCTGGCGCTGGTCACTGTCGGCAGACAGGATACTGGGCTAGATGGACCTTTGGTCTGACCCAGTACGGCCATTCTTATGTTCTTATGGCCATTTTGCCAGGGCCTTGTCATTTTGCGACAAAGAGGCCCTCTCCAACTCGCTCGCTGCCACCAACCTGTATTAGCATTGGGGATAAGCCGGGCACTTCAGGGACAGCTGCTACTTGCTGTCCAGATAAAATGAAACCAAGCCATAGAATGTCGGCACCAGAGCCGAGCCTACCACGAAAATTGCCACCAACAGCACCCGCGTCATTTGCAGCACTGCTACCAGCCTTTTCAAAAATTCAAGGTCACTTAACGAGGCTATTTTAGAAGTGGCTGACAACATATGGCAAACACCGGCTTCTGTACCTGCGACCAACAAGAGGGCGGATAAGAAATACTTTGTTCCCTCTAAAGGGATGGATTTTTTTATTCACACATCCGCAACCTAACTCCCTTGTGGTTAATGTGGTACAACAAAGGGCCAAGGCCCCACAATATAAGAACAGTACCAATGATAAAGATAGTAAACGGTTGGACCTTTTTGGTAGAAAAGTTTATTTGTCATCTCCTCTGACCTTGAAAATGGCCAACTATGCGGCTCTCCTGACGAATCATAACTTTGATAACTTTACGAAACTAACCACACTTATAGAGCACTTCCCGGATAGCAAACACTAGATTCTAAAATCTGCGGTGCAGGAGGCATACACCACTTCCTGTACGGCTCTGCAGATCATGCTCGATATTGCTGACACAGCCGCATGATCGACTGCAACCTCAGTGGTAATGCACAGAGCCTCAGGGCTCCAATCCACAGGAGTACCCAAAGAACTGCAATCAAAGGTGGAGGACCTCCCCTTCGATAGACAAAAACTATTTGCAGAGAAAACCGATGAAGTTCTCCACACCAGCAAGGACTCAAAAACTACAGTAAGAACATTGGACATGTATACACCACTATACAGATGCAAATGCTATATCCCGTATCAGAGGCACAGGTCCTTCCCGTACTCTGCACCTCAACATAGACCGTTCGACCAGCACTATCGACATGGCACACAAAAATGGCGTCCTCAGAACAACAGGACATCTAACCAACAGAATAACTGGCAGCAAGTTTGATGTGCTGTTCAAGGGCCTGCAAACCATTCCTCTTATTGGTCACCAATGCGAAGTCCAACTGGTCACCAGTTGTTTCATTACCGCCTAAGACCATTACATCGAAGGCAGGCCACCATCACAACCAACCAATGGGTCCGCGAGCTAGTAACATCCGGCTATTCCATTCCTTTCACTTCGTTCCCTCCTCCCTCCTCATCCTCCCTGTCCTTCTTCAGGGACCCTTCTCACGAGACTCTTCTGAGGCAAGAGGTATGTCTCCTCACCATCAGAGCGGTAGAGAAAGTATCTGAAGAGTTCAGGGGCAAGGGCTTTTATTCCCATTATTTTCTCACCCAGAAAAAGTCAGGTGGATGGAGACCAATCCTAGACCTCCGCCGTCTCAAACGACATCTTCGCAAACAGAAATTCAAGATGGTGACATTAGCATCTATTGTCCTAGCTCTCAACAGCAGGGATTGGTTTTGCATCCCTCAACCCACAGGACGCTTACTTTCATGTCACGATACATCCGGCGCACTGGTATTTCCTAAGATTTGTCGTTGGAGCCGAGCACTTCCAATACCGAGTCTTACATTTCGGCCTGTCTTCGATGCCCAGAGTGTTTTCCAAGGCACTTGCGGTCATCACGGCCCACCTCCATTGTGCCGGGATCATAACCTTCCCCTGTCTCGATGACTGTTTGATCAAAAGCCCATCCTTCAACGACACGCTATAATCCACCACCATGACCAGGGCAGTCTTCGATGCTCTTGGCCTTATAATCAACTTCCAAAAATTGTCAATGACACCACAACAATCTTTGGAATTCATTGGCGCACGCCTAGGCTCATCCACTGCCCGAGTGCAAGCCCCATGGTTTCCATACTTACCTGTCTTCAACTCATGGGACACGTGGAAGTTACCACATATGTCATAGCCCATGCAAGACTTCACCTGCAGTGCCTTTAGCAGTGGATAGCCTCAGTCTACATTCCTGGCAAACATGATGTGCACAGGTGAATCGCAGTGCCACCAAAAGTTTTGAAGTCTTTGAGTTGGTGGACCATCCCCACCAACATGTTAGCTGGTTAATGGAGTTTGACAATCAGCTAGCCAAAACCTCAAAAAGTCATAGCAAAATGTTTTTTTAAGTGCATGAGAAGCAGGAAGCCAGCTAAACAGTGGGGCCCTTGGACGATCGAGATGCTAAAGGAGCACTCAAAGATGATAAAATAATTGCAGAGAAGCTAAATGAATTCTTTTCTTCTGTCTTCATGGTTGAGGATATTGGGGAGATTCCCAAACCTGAGCCATTCTTTTTAGGTGACAAATCTGAGGAATTGTCCCAAATTGAGGTGTCATTAGAGGAGGTTGTGGAACAAATTGAAAACTTAACAGTAACAAGTCACTGGGACCAGATTGCATACACTTAAGAGTTTGAAAAGAACTCAAATGGGAAATTACTGAACTATTAAGTGTGGTTTGTAACCTATGCTTTAAATCAGCTTTCATACCTAATGACTGGAAGATAGCTAATGTAACGCCAATATTTTAAAAGGGCTCTAGAGGTGATCCTGGCAATTACAGACCAGTAAGTCCAATGTCAGTACCGGGAAAATTAGTTGAAACCATAATAAAGAATAAAATTATCAGACACATAGTTGAAAATAATTTATTGGGGGAAAGTCAACATGGTTTCTGTAAAGGGAAATCATGCCTTACTAATCTGCTAGAGTCCTTTGAGGGGGTCAACAAACATGTGGACAAGGGGGATCCAATGGATATAGTATACTTAGATTTCCAGAAAGCCTTTGACAAGGTACCTCACCAAAAGCTCTTAAGCAGAGTAAGTTATCATGGGATAGGAGGGAAGGTCTTTTCATGGATTGATAACTGGTTAAAAGACAGGAAACAAAGGGTAGGAATAAATGGTAAATTTTCCAAATGGAGAGAGGTAACTATCCCTAAGGATCTGTCCTGGGACCAGTTGTACTCAACTTATTTATAAATGATCTGGAGAAAGGGGTAAACAGTAAGGTGGCAAAATTTGCAGATGATACCAAACTGCTCAAGATAGCTTAAAAAAGAGCTCACCAAACTAAGTGATTGGGCAACAAAATGACAAATGAAATTTAATGTTGATAAATGTAAAGTAATACACATTGGAAAAAATAATCCCAACTATATGTACAATATAATGGGGACTAATTTAGCTACAACTACTCGAGAGAGATCTTGGAGTCATTGTGGATAGTTCTCTGAAAAAATCCACTCAGTGTGCAGCGGCAGTCAAAAAAGCAAATAGAATGTTAGGAATAATTTAAAAAGGGATAGAGAATAAGACAGAAAATATCTTAATGTTTCTGTATAAAACCATAGTATGCCCACATCTTGAATACTGCGTACAGATGTGGTTGCCTCATCTCAAAAAAGATATATTGGCATTGGAAAAGATTCAGAAAAGGGCAACAAAAATGATTAGGGGTTTGGTACGGGTCCCATGTGAAGAAAGATTAAAAAGACTTGGATTTTTCAGCTTAGAAAAGAGAAGACTAAGGGGGGATATGATAGAGGTCTATAAAATCATGACTGGTGTGGAAAAGGTGAATAAGGAAAAGTTATTTACATATTCCCACAATATAAGAACTAGGGGTCACCAAATTAAGTTAATAGGCAGTAGGTTTAAAACAAACAGAAGGAAGTTTTTCTTCACCCAGCACACAGTCATTCTGTTGAACTCCTTGCCAGAGGATGTGGTGAAGGCTAGGACATATTCATGGAGGTTAGGTCAATCAATGGCTATTAGCCAGGATGCGTAGGAATGGTGTTCCCAGCCTCTGTTTCTCCAGAGGTAGGTGACAGGGGAGGGATCTGTTGAAGTTTATCTGTTGTGTCCCCTCCTTCTGGGGTATCTGGTATTGGCCACTGTCGGCAGACAGCATACTGGGCTGGATAGACCATTGGTCTGAGTCAGTATGGCTGTTCTTATGTTCTTATAGTGTACCTTTGTACTGACCTCAACACACGCTGCAAATTATGACTGATGCATCTTTGATAGTCTGGGGAGCACATCTCGACGGCCATCGCTTTCAGAGCCGCTAGTCCACAAAAGAAACCTCCCATCATATCAACCTCCTAGAATTGAGAGCGGTTTTTGATGCATGGAAGCACTTTGCCACTCTTATTCGGGGCCACACCATCAAGGTGCTTACCGACAACATAACCACCGTTTTCTACATAAACTGTTAGGGAGGAGCTCGATCGTGTTCCCTATGCGCAGAGGCAATACGCCTATGGAACTGGTGCATCCAGCACGACATAACAATTCTAGCATCATACCCACCTGGCAAAGACATCACCACTGCAGATGTACTCAGCAGGTTCTTTCTCAGGGTACGTCTACACTAGCTCGTTAGTTCGACTAGGTAGGGTAATGAGGGCAAGCGGAGTTGCAAATGAAGCCCGGGATTTAAATATCCCGGGCTTCATTTGCATGTTCCTGGGCGCCGCCATTTTTAAATCCCCCTTAGTCCGAACTCCGTGCCCACGGCTACACGCGGCACGGAGTAGGTAGTTCGAATTAAAGATCCTAATTCGAACTACCGTTACTCCTCATTCGGCCACACAGTGTGGTTCCTAGTTGATTCTGGGATGCAGAAATGAGCTGTTTCCAAGATGTTAAACTTGTTCTTCTACCAAGTAGAAAACTCACCACACAGGTCACTTACCTGCACAAGTGGCGTTAGGTTTCATTCCTGGTGCATGGACAATAGTCTAGATCTGCCCTCTGCCCTGATTCATTGCATTCTCGACTATATTCTGCATTTAAAACACTCCGGCCTAGCTCTGTCATCTCTCAAGGTTCACCTTGCTGCGATCACTGCCTTACGGCAGCCAGTGAAGGCCTATTTGGTGTTTGCTCACTCGACCACTAAGAGATTAATGATAGGGATGGCAAATCTCTACTCACCACATAGAGAGCCACCTCAACCATGGAACTTAGAACTGGTCTTGGATGCTCTAACATGACTCTTCTTCGAACCCTGCCCTCCACCGCTATTAACCACTAAGGTTACCTTTCTGTTAGCAATAACATCTGCACATAGGGTAGGGGAGCTCGCCGCTCTCTGCTACACCTCCCTATTCAGTGTTTACAAGTCAGGGGTTATATTCCGGCCTCAACTGACCTTCCTACTAAAAATAAACTCGGATTTTCGCATCAATGAGCCTATCATCCTCCCAACCTTCTATGCCTAGCCACAGTCCTCCCACTGTGGCGCCGCACATTAGATGTACGTAGAGCACTGGCCTTTACATTGATTAAACACAACCTTTCTGGAAATCTCAACGATTGTTGATTTCGATGGCTGATCGTTCCAAAGGCGAGTCTTTCTCTGCACAACACATCTCCAAACTCATCGCTTTGTGTATTGTGCATTGCTACTCATTACAGAACGAACGTCTGCCCGAGATACCAAGAGCCCATTCTACCAGGGCAGTAGCAACTTCTACAGCTTTTCTCAAGGGAGTTCCCCTATGTGACATCTGTCGAGCTGCCACGTGGTCCTCTAACTACACCTTTGCGAAGCATTAACGCTATCCCCAACAATTTCATTAGAGACTCAGCAGTTGCCTCTGCATTGCTGTCCATAGCGGTGAAATCTTAACTCCGAATCCCACCTTCCTTATTTTTGGGCCACTGCTATGAAGTCATCTACAGTGAGGCACCCACAGGGACACCACTTGAAGAGGAAGTTCCTCACTTTGGTGCAGTAACAACGATTCTTCAAGATGTGTGTCCCTGTGGGTGCTCCACTACCGGCTCGCTTCCCTACTTTGGAGTTTCTCCTTTATGTCTTTCAGATACTTGGCAATTAGGAGGAACTGGCAGGAGCCGGTCTGCATGCTCTAAGAAATGGCACGAATGGCATGATGCGCCTAACGCGTATGCAGACCACTGCTGACAAATCTCCGATCTGAGGCACACCCACATCTCAGTGGAGCACCTCCAGTGGAGCAGCCATGGTGACACACATCTCGAAGAACTGTCGTTACTGCGCCAAGGTGAATAACTTTCTCTTATTATATAAAATGTGATGGTAATCTTTCACAGTGAAGTGGTATATTTCTCATTGTCACAAAAGATATACTTCATGAATATACATGTGCATTGTTCAGAAAGAAAAGTATGATGTTTTCTTTATTGGTTTGGACATGACCCCTCGGGGATATCTCCTGGAAAAAAGCAATGAAAATAAAATGGTGTGATATTTTTTCAGTGTGGACATGCCCCCATATCTCCTAAAACTAAAATAGTTAAAGCTGCACCAGATGCTGTTATTTATCTCTCTTCTTTTTCCTAAGTAGTTCTTTCATTGGTTTAACAGCAGTGGCTAATCTTCTATAATTATTGTTATTATGTAAGTTACTTGCATTTTGTATGACTTTAAAATAATTAAAATATGCTAATATAGACCCTGTTTCTGTGCTGCATAGATCAGTGCAGTTCCATGCAGGAGCAGAAAATTGCAAGATCAGGGCACTGTTCTTTTTAGATTGTAGGTTCTTGATACCACAGACTGGTGCTTTTGTACCCGTATAAAGCACCAGTGCATCTTTAGTGCTATGTAAGTAGAATATAATATTGAACGAAGCATGGAATAAATATTAGTTGTATCCTATTTTGCACCATGCTAATAAAGTAATTTGTTCATAGGTTACTAATTTTATTTCTTTTTTCTCTAGGACAAAATATTGAGATTCTATGCAAAGATCTTTTCCTCTTCTCCACTAAATATGACAAGGGACATTTATACAAATTTAGGTATGTGCATTTAGTCACGTTGTAAAAGATTTTCATATTTCATATGGTTTTTTGAAATTATTTAAAAAAAACCAAAATTCATTACCTGATGAAGTTTACATTACAACAGGTTGCCTCCCTGGTCTGGCATCCTTGGGACCTGACCCATCTCAAATGAGGGGATTTGTTGAAACAGGGGAAGTCCCCTGTTACCGGCCTCACAGCCTGTTGCTCCTCCCTGTGGCTGACTCCGCTCCAGCCCCATTGCCATAGGGCTGCAGCCCCACTGCCGCTGGGTTCGGGGTTGGGTGCAGCGGGCTGGCTGGGCTCCACAGAGATGGACTCCCCGCCGTGGCCCCACTTCTGCCCCCCCCCCAGCCAGGGATCCCTGGAGACAGAGCTTGCCAGATGCTGAGCCCCATTGGGGCTCTCCAGAGTCAGGCCTTGACAACCCCACTGCTGCCCCACCTGGCTGGGGCTCCTTGGGGACGGGATTTGCCAGCTGCTAATGGCCCTGCTCCTGCTGCACCTCACCAGGGCTCCACGAGGATAGGGACCCTGGGAACGGGGTCCCTGGCTGCCTCTGTCCCCACTGTTGGGGTTCTCCACTGCAGAATTGCCATCCGGCTTGCACTCCCCAGCGCCAGGGCTCCTGGATTTAGGAGGTTTAACCTGTAGTAATACTGTGGATTTTTTTTCTCTTTTCAGCAAAACATTTAGAATTGTACTTTCTTTCTGGAGAAAATTGTATTCCTGCTGTTTCAGATGGTGTAGACATAACTAAGCCAGAAATAATTCGTTTACTTAAAAAGGTAAAAGTTAATTTTCTATCTCTTTAATTTATTTAATTATAGAAGTATTATTAATTCTTTGCCTTTTTTAATTGTAATCCTTGTTATCATAGGTGCGTCTTCTAAATGAGTACCAAAGAGAGGTTCCCTCTTTCTGGATTCGTCATCCAGAAAAGTATGTCACCTTCAATCAATATTTCTAAAATAAATTTTTTTACATTAGTGTTAAAGGCTCAAAATGTTGTCAAAAGATTAGTAGTGTGTATCCAAATGTCTGGGTTTTGGGGGGAATGAAAAGTTTTCAGTCTCTGTGCCTCTCAGCCCTTCCTCCTACCGTCTTTCAGCCGTTAGGCCCCCTATCTTTGGGGAAGCAGACAAACACTTTTCCCTGCTAGTTCCATTGTATTCTGGCATTATCTGCATGACATCAGTTTCCCATTACTGCACTCAAAATAATCTACCTCCTCTCCCTTCTTTCTGGAAACTTTATCCTCTCCTTGCTTCTACTAGCATATAACAACAGATTTCAGGATTCCCAATACTCAAACAGTAAATTTGGTGGTTGGATATGTAGCAATCTTAATCCGAAATCATTGAGGCTCCAGTGCCGCAGAATATCAGAACTGCTTTGCTATTGGAGGTGTTCTCTTTCACATGAGAGAATGGTGGCTAACCACTTTCAGAGGTCAATAGCATCTTTCCCAACAGTCTGAGACTTTGGCCTCATGGTTTTGGCCAAATCCAAGTCTGAGTTAATGATGTTTTACTTATCTAAATTCCCCAGCAATTGAATGATAGTATATTCTTTTTCCTAATAATAGTTCTTATACATAGTTAAACATTTACCTTCTTTTATCTTTGAGGAGGTGACATTTCAATGGTGGGTAAAGCAGTTGCTACAAAACTCTTTAATGGTAAAAATTAAATATTTTCTCAATTTAATGTTTTCCAATGGGAGGCATCGGATACCAATGGGCGTTGAGCCCATGGTTGATGATGATAATGATGATGATGAATATTGAATATTGAATATTATAAGCAAGATTATTTGTGAATGGTATCAGTATAAAATGTAATTTGATTTAACGTTTGACCAAGTTTTTTTTTTTTTCTAATAATCTTTTGAGGTATATGGAAGAAATAGTTGAGAGTACCTTATTGTTGTTCTCAGTAAAACGTGAGCAAAGACACCATGTGTCTCCAAAGCTTTTGGATCCAGTATACTTCTTAGCTCTACTTGATGTCAAAGCTGTGTGGTTCAAAAAAATGGATGGTAAGGAAAAACTGAAACATCTGCTGATAGATTTTAAGTGTTTTTAAATTAGAATTAGCTATACTCCAAAGCAGTGTTTCCCAAACTATGGGTACAGGGCTGCAGGGAAAAAAAATACTGGGCCTCAGCATGGCTGCCGGGAGGGGAGCGGGGTGGGGCGGGCTGGGAGGTGGTGTGTGTGTGTGTGTGTGTGTGAGGAAACCGGATGCTGGGAAGCAGGGTTGGGGGCAGTGGGGCTGTCCCACGGAGATCGGGGGGCGGGCGGGCGGGCGGAAGCAGGGCTGGGCGGGGGAGATCGTGAGGAGGACGACGGGAGAACCAGCCGCCGGAAGCAGGGCTGGATGGGGGCAGCGGGGCTGGCCAGGGGAGATCGGGAGAAGAAGGGGGGGTGGAGGGAGCGAATCGGCCGGCGGGAAGCAGGACTGACCCGGGCACATGCAGACCCGGCCACACGAGTGAGTCTGGCCCCGGGGATTCCATTTTGCCCCCCCCCCCCCCCGAATAGTCGCAAACTGCTTGCCTTGTAGACACACTTACGCAGCATGAGCACATCTACCAGCCAGGCAGTTCGCAGCTATGGACTGATACACCTAATGATAATAAAACTTACCTAATTAGAAAATACCAGACATTTTATATTTGTTTCCCGGTTCTGTCCGGTACAAAACTGGACACCTGGCAACCCTACCCCTCCTAGCCAGATACCCTACCCCCAGTCTGCTTCTGCTCCCGACTCCTGGAGTGCCCATGTGGCGCTGGGTCCCTCAAGCCCTGGCCCAGGCTGGGCAGAGGATGCAGCTGGGTGAAACACTGAAAATTTATTCATTTTTAATTATTTTTTTTATATGCATTTATATTATTGGGCTGCAAAAAACAGTACTGAAAAAAAAAATGGGTTCCAACTAAAGTAAAAAGTTTGGGAAACCCTGGTCTAGCCAGCATTCTGTCCATCTTACAGTCCATTTATCTAATCCATATTCCCATAACTTGCCGGCAAGAATATTGTGGGTGACCGTATCAAAAGCTTTGCTAAAGCTGGCACTGGGGGCTTTGGGAGGACCAGAAACAATTTATTTAAATATTCATCATTTGCTTAATGAATATGCAAATATGCAAATGAATGCTACAGGTCCTCCAAAAGCTCATGAATGGATTTACTGGTCCCTGTGTCAAAAAGTTTGGGAACCCCTGCTCCAAAGGAATACAAAGGGTCAGTATGAATTCTGCCCCTCACAATATACCATTCAGGATTTACATAGCTCCATATGAAGCCATATCCTGTAATCTAAGCATAGTTATTTGTTTCCTAGTTTGGTGCATGCGTAACTGCACATTGTGTTTATTTTCATTCTGGCCTGTCTCTAAAACTGCTGCAGTTTTATTATAATCTTCTCCTTTTTTGCCATCCTAATCTCACGGCAATAGAAAAATATACCAGTATGCAATATTGATTAACATAAGTTAGAACTTAATTCTGAGCATTTCATTCTGTGCAGTAATTATTGGAATAGAATTGGAGAACTTTGATTTTTGTGTTGCAAATTAAAAATTAAATTATAGATGTTCACAGTATTTCTGTTTTACAATTTTAGCATGCAAATTATAGCAGAACCGTGGTGCTAAGGCTCCTTGAAAAAAAATATAAATCACTGGTAAGTCTATATTTCTGTTGCCATATTCTGCTTGAAATTTATGTCCATTTTGGTCCTTGTGGTTTGAGCATTTATTTTTGCCTGTCTTACATTTTAGCTGTTTCCCCCTTTGATGGACCAAGTAATAATTTTTAAAATCGGTTAAGTCTCTGGTTTAAAAAAAATGTTTCAAAATCTGGTAGTCTGTTACTTAATGTTAAGTGTGATATGTGGCATGCAAGCAGATTTGAATAAGGGGATTTTGAAAACTCTGATAAAAGCTATTTAATAAATGGGACTGTTGTTTACTACTATGTAGCTGTGTTATATTATAACTATGTTGTGTAAGCTATACAAATAATGATAACAAATGCATGGAAATTGGTCATAAAAACATACATCTGGATATTGGTTTAAAACTGTTAATGCTATATTAGGATTATGAAATCAAGTGTCATCAATCAAAAATTGTAAGGCTAAGGCAGAACATATCTGTGACGGAGCCCTCTCCCCCCCCAGTGCTTTATGAAATGGACTCATGGACATGAATATACATAACTCAAAGGTGGTTTGAGCGAATTATTTCATGTAACCTATCGATCTTCATGTCATGATTTGCTGGTTCTGTTTATCTTACTCTGTTGTATGTATCATTTGTGTGTGTAAAATTAGACACAGGGAGTGGGGAATAATTTGTGAGTTTCCAATGTGTGAATGGGAGACATGGAGAGTGTTACCTGCAACTTCTAGATGAGCCACTGTTAAACAATCTTTTGTCCTTAAGTCTGAGCAATGGTTGGTAGGGAGTGGCCTCAACTCCTTAACAAAAGGAATAGGAAAGCAGAGGCCTAGGTCTTTTTGGCTGGGCTGCACCTGAAGGAAGGAGCCTGAGACCCCAAGGTGGGGAAGACAGCCCTGGTTTAGAGTGGCAGCTGGAAAAGAGGTTTTAGGGAGAGTTTAAGTTTGCACTGAGGTTTCAGTGGAGAATTAGCCTAGCGGTTTTGTTTCTTTTGATTTGTAACCTACTTTGCTCTGCCTGTTTGCACTTATTACTACTTAAATCCTACTGCTTCAACTTAATAAAACCATTTTTATTTTCTATCAAACCCAGTGTAAGCGATTGTTACCCAAGGGGGCAACCAGGTGCACATTCCCCCTTTCACTGCTAAAGGGGGCTTACCTAATTCTTTGGGGTTTGATCCCATCTGGGGAGTGCTCTCTCAGGAGGCTGGGCCCTAAACTGCACTCTCCTTGAACCTGAAGTGGTTCAGGGTCTGTACTGCTTCTCGGTGGGGGCAGGGACCTCAGCTCCGGGCCTTGGCTTGGGGAGACCAGCGGAGCTGGCCCAGCAGGACTGGGCAGTGAGGAGCCCCATAGAGCAGGAAGGCGAATGGAAGTGGCCGTGTCAGCACCCCGGGAGGCATCCCCGAGGGGTCATCTGTGACCGCACCCCATCACAATATAAAATATATAAAGCATCAATACTGCAACTTGTGCCCTATAAGCAGACCCCTGGTGATAGTTGAGGTATGTGAGAAGTATGAGTTCAAAAGACTATATTGAAATGTGCCAGTACCATGGACTTTTGACACAACGTATCAAGTGGGTCTCCTGGGGAACCCTTAGGGAGTGGATAATGCAAATTCTAGAGCCTGAGTTATGCAAAAATCCAGAGAGGACTACTTACTAGCTCTCTTGACTCAAGATCTTAAGAAACAGCTGAACTGTCCATCTGGAGTCTGGTTCCTGGTCTAAAAACTTTCATGAACTTGTAATCAGTGGAGTAAACCCAGCTGTGAAATTTGAAAGACTAACACCTACCAAATTCCTGTATTGGAATGTAGGGTGATCATTGGTAAGCTTTTAATGTTCATGTAGATTCTTTTTTGTTTTCATATGCTTTCTCTAATTATTTTGCCCAAAGAATAAATGCCTTTTGCTTTGTGAAGGCAGCAAAGTAGCTGGTGTGTACTGTACAGCCCTGGAAGAAGAGTTAACTGCAGGTGCTGGATCCTGGTCAGATCTCCTGGGAAATCACAGTGAGGTGCAAACCCCTAAACATAACCCCCTAATCTCAAGAAGAGAGATGCAGATCTCCACCCCAAAAGATGTGACATCTGAGAAGCCTGAAACCTTTAGTGGGTACCCTAAAAAAAAAAAGACCAGGAGGAGAGTCAAGGGTGCAGTTGACCCTGAAAGAGTGACTCCTTGCACTTGCAAGAAGCTTCTCAGTGGGGCTCCATGGAGATGCTAGTGGGTGAACAAGCCATATGGACAACCCATGTAGATCAGAGCTGTATTTTATAAAGTATGTTACTACAAATGAAGACATTTGATGTAATGTAGGTATAGATACACATATAGATATATAGATCTATATAGGTAAAATTATAATAAATAATCCTGGGAGATCGTCTTGGTTACGACAATCTTGTAAGCCACTCATACGGCCAGCTCACTAGCCTAGGTTGCCCCTCACTGATCTAGCTTGTACCACCATAAGAATTCAAGCCAGTGCTAAATTTCATCAGTCATATTCAGTGATATAGATACCATTGTACAGCACATTGGGAGGGAGAATAAAAAAGAATAGGCTTTGAAAACCAGAGCAGGTGTCATTTGAAGCAGGAGAAATACATCTACCTGTGTATTGGGCAAAGTGACTTAAAAATGTGGCTATTAAAAGTGAAAAGAGACCATGAGTGAAATTACCTAAAAAAGTGATTAAAATTTGGGATAAAGAAAGAAAAAGGGTAAAGAAAGCAATTGGCTTTTTTTGGACACATATAGCTTATTCTCCTGGCATCTTCAAGATGCTACCCTGCAACACATTTTTATTTATTTAGTTCGTTATTTGTGGCAAAGCTTTCTTGAAAGAATGACCATATGGCAAATTATGTGGCATGGGAGAGGCATTGTCAGGATTGCAGATAGAAAGAGTATAACACTTTAAAGGGAGGTGAGAGGGCATAGACTCTACTGCAAAAACATTGGGGTCCACTGACTGATTTCCCAGAAACTGGAAGAACTGAGGAGTTGATAAAGGCAAGCTCAGCGAGAGAAGCCCATTTTCATCAGATCAGGTGGAGCAGGAATGCATTGGCTGGAAAAAGGCTGGTAGAAGCTCTCAGGTAGATATTGAAATGATTATGGAGTTACCTGAACTATATAGTTTTATCTGCCAGGTAATCTCAAACATCTAATAATAAAGTTGCACACTGATTAAACCATACCCAGTGTCTTCTGTTCTTCTGGTATAACTGGACAATGCTGTCATTTAGATTGGCCTGCTGAATTTCTTAACACCCCACGCAATTCCCATATCAATGTTCCTATAGAACACTATATACTGTACTTCCTTTACCTTTCATAAATACCTATACAGTGCCTTTTTCTCAAAACAATCATTTTGATACTTGTAGATACAAGGTTTCTTTTGATAAATATTTAAGGACATTTCAGTGACACTTGTATTATTTTGGAATATTTTCCCTCCTTTTGGAGAGTGGCTGATTCATTATAAACTATATGCAGTTATATAAAAATTGAGGCTTTGGTGTTAAGAGGCAGTGATTGGATCCAAAGGAGAATTAATTTATTGTGAAGTATTGAAAGTTTTATTGTATTGTGCATTTTTCAGATTACTGCATCTGTTCAACAGTGCGTTTACTACTTTGAATCATGTAAATCAGCAGTTGATACAACTTCTAGAGTTAATGTTTTGCCCCAACAATACAGCAGTAAGTAATTAATTAATCATGTGTTGTGCAATTACACAAACACACACACATTCGCACGCACGCACGCACACATATTATATATGCCGTGAATAAGCTTGTGAATTTGTCATGGAGGTCACAGAAGTCACAGATTCCATGAATTTCTGGGTCCTCTGTGACTTCTGCAATGGCCAGCTGAGTAGCTAAGGCAGCTGCTTGGGGCAGTCTTGGGCCACTGCATCCCTCTCCTCCAGCAGGAGCTTGAGTGTGGGAGGGGACTCAGGGCAGGAGGTTGGTAGGAGTGGGAGAGGGGGTGAGGATTCTTCATGGCACTTGCCTTAGGGGACTCCCCAGAAGCAGCAAAATGTCCCTCTTTAGCTCCTAGCTTTGTGCACTGCCTTTGCCAATAGGTTCCAAGCCAATCTAATGGGAGCTGTGGAGCTGGCACTTGGTGTAGAGGCAGCATATAGAGCTAGAAGCTGAGGGAGGGACATGTTGCCACTTCTGCAGAGCTGTGAGGAGCCTTGCCAGTCCTGCCAATTGTTCCCCCCACCAGCACTAGTAGGGGGTCCTGGGTCATACTGGTGGTGCCTCTTAGACTGTCCCCCTCAGGAGCACCAGTGGCATCCCTAGGACAGTCTTCCCAGCAACTGAGGCACTCTCCCACATTGGCCACTCCCCCGATGAGCACCCGGTGCACCCTGAGATCCCCCTTCCCCATTTAGTCAGGGGTAGATGGTAAAAGTAATGGACAGGTCACAAGCCGTGAATTTTTGTTTACTCCCCATGACCTGTTTATGATGTTTGCTAGAAATAACTATGACTAAAACATAGCCTTAGCAGTGATTTTATATATAAAATTCCATGCTTATTACTGACGAGGAGTCCTGTGGCGCCTTATAGAGTAACAGATTTATTGGAGCATAAGCTTTCATGGGCAAAGACCCACTTCGACAGATGCATGTAGTGGAAATTCCAGAGGCAGGTATAAATATACAGGCATAAGAAAAGAGTACCAATTAAGAGTAAGGCTAGAGATAATGAGGTCAATTCAGTCAGGGAGGATGAGGCCCACTTCTAGCAGCTGATGTGGAGGTTTGAAAACGAAGAGAGGAGAAACTGCTTTTGTAGTTAGCTAGCCTTTCACAGTCTTTGTTTAATCCTAAAATGATGGTATCAAATTTGCAGATGAACTGTAGCTCAGCAGTTTCTCTTTGAAGTCTGTTCTTGAAGTTTTTTTGTTGCAGGATGGCTACCTTTAAATCTGCTACTATGTGTCCAGGGATATTGAAGTGTTCTCCTACAGGTTTTTGTATATTACCATTTCTGATATCTGATTTGTGTCTGTTTATTCTTTTACGTATGGAATGTCCAGTTTGGCTGATGTGTATAGCAAAGGGGCATTGCTGGCTCATGATGGCGTATATTACATTGGTAGATGTGCAGGTGAATGAACCCATGATGGTGTGGCTGATCTGGTTAGGTCTTGTGATGGTGTCACTGGTGTAAATGTGTGGGCAGAGTTGGCACTGAGGTTTGCTGCAGGGATTGGTTCCTGAGTTAGAGTTACTGTGGTGTGGTGTATAGTTGCTGGTGAGAATATGCTTCAGGTTGGTGTGTTGTCTGTGGGCGAGGACTGGCCTGCCTCCCAAGGCCTGTGAAAGTGAGGGATCATTTTCCAGGCTGGGTAGTAGATCACTGATGATGTGTGGGAGAGGTTTTAGCTGGGGACTGTAGGTGATGGCCAGTGGTGTTCTGTTGGTTTCTTTGTTGGGTTTGTCTTGTAGTAGGAGGCTTCTGGGTACACGTCTGGCTCTGTTAATCTGTTTCCTCACTTCCTCGGGCGGGTATTGTAGTTTCAAGAATGCTTGGTGAAGATCTTGTAGGTGTTTGTCTCTGTCTGAGGGGTTGGAGCAAATGCGGTTGTACCTTAGTGCTTGGCTGTAGACAATGGATGGAAGCTGGAGGCATGAAGGTAGGCATAGTGGTCAGTAGGTTTTCGGTATAGGGTGGTGGTAATGTGACCATCATTTATTTGCACCGTAGTGTCCAGGAAGTGGATCTCTTGTGTAGACTGGTCCAGGCTGAAGTTGATGGTGGAGTGGAAATTGTTGACATTGCGGTGGAATTCTTCTAGAGCCTCCTTCCCATGGGTCCAGATGATGAAGATGTCATCAATGTAGTGTAAGTAGAGAAGGGGCACTAGTGGACAAGAGCTGAGGAAGCGTTGTTCCAGGTCAGCCATAAAAATGTTGGCATATTGTGGGGCCATGCGGGTGCCCATAGCAGTACCACTGGTTTGGAGGTATATATTGTCACCAAGCCTTACTCTTAATTGGTACTCTTTTCTTATGCCTCATTTATACCTGCCTCTGGAATTTCTACTACATGCATCTGATGAAGTGGGTCTTTGCCCATGAAAGCTTATGCTCCAATAAATCTGTCAGTCTTTAAGGTGCCACAGGACTCCTTGTCGCTTTTGCAGATTCAGACTAACAAGGCTACCCCTCTGATACTTGACACCATGCTTATTACTGTGACATCTCAGCTCCATATGGCAAACGAAGAAAACACCCTCACTCTTTCACCCCACAAAGATTTCTTTATCATAGAATTATAGAATCTTAGGGTTGGAAGTGACCTCAGGAGCTCATTGAGTCCAATCTCCTGCTGAAAGCAGGACCAATTCCAGCTAAATCATCCCAGCCAGGGCTTTGTCAAACTGGGACTTAAAAACTTAAAAACCTCTCCCAAACTGGGAGATTCCACCACCTCCCTAGGTAACCCATTCCAGTGCTTCACCACTCTCCTAGTGAAATAATATTTTCTAATATCCAACCTAGACCTCCCCCACTGCAAGGGTATGTCTAGACTACATGCTTCTGGCGACAGAGCCATGTAGATTAGGCTACCCGGCATAGGAAAATGAAGCGGCGATTTAAATAATCACTGCTTCATTTAAATTAAAATGGCTGCCATGCTGAGCCGATCAACTGTTTGTCGGCTCAGCGTGCCAGTCTGGACGCTCCACGGTCGACATCAAAGGCATTTGTCGACCGCCCCGGTAAACTTCATCCCACGAGGCATAACGGGGTGGTCGACAAATGCCTTTGATGTCGACGGTGGAGCGTCCAGACTAGCGCGCTGAGCCGACAAACAGCTGATCGGCTCAGTGCAGCAGCCAATTTAATTTAAATGAAGCGGCGATTATTTAAATCGCTGCTTCATTTTCCTATGCTGGGTAGCCTAATCTACATGCCTCTGTCGCCAGAGGCATGTAGTCTAGACATACCCCAACTTGAGACCATTTCTCCTCGTTCTGTCATCTATCAGAAAGATCTGTACTGAACAACAGATTCCACAGCTTAGATTTATATAGCACCTTTTGAAATACCTCTTTAGATCTTTCTCACTGGAAATGGGGAAAAAAAAAGAATTCAGTGATATTTGCTTATTTATGCTGTCTGGGAAACTTCCTTTACAAATGTAGCGCTACACATTTATTGGTAGTTCAAACAGGAATACAGAATAGATAGGAGTCTTACTGAAAACTATAACTGAATTCTGATAAATGTTCTTATTTTTTAAGGCAGTAACCAGAAGACTTTCTACACGGGAGAAGAGTTACAGTATATCTATTTTGTTCATTCACTGTGCCTTTTAGGAAGATTGTTGATATACAAACAAGGCAGAAACCTATTTCCTACACAGTTGGAAAATAGAAAAGGTATGGATAGGTAGAGGACAAAGGAAGATGTTTCATGACAATGTGTTTGTGGAAAGTTGTGTTTCAAATGTGGTGTTGTGGATATTATGTGAAATTGTTCCTATTATTCATCACTTCTGTAACTCGGAGTGTTTATTAGACATAGTGTGGCTAAAATACAGCATCAGACCTAATTTCTTCATCCTTGATTGCAAGTTAATTTTTATTGTTTCCTGAGTAGTGAAAAATAATGGAGCAGTTAGTTTACTAAAATGGTCAAATTATGATGACAGTGAGATAATAAGTTAAATCCACAGTCCTGTTGCATATTTATGGAAAATTCCCTTTACAATGAACTTCACCTTTTAATAGCTTTGATGGAGTTTGTCCAACTATTAATAAATATTGTACATATATTCAATATCTTCAAATAGGCTGTCTCCTACTACCATGAAAGATGGGTTGAAATGGGAGAGGTTCAAGCCATATAAGATGATCTGGAAGTATTTAGAGTGGTTAGATAAATGGCTACAGTCCAAAATTACTCTAGTGTATCATCTGTAGTTATAGCCATGAATTATAATAAAACAAGAAGTGGCTTGCCTATGTTTAGAAAGTCAATTTTGTTATGAAGTTAATACAATGCTTTATTTTATAAGAGTCCTTTTTTTCTTTGTGATTTTTGTAGATTTCATATCCCTAACCGACCTGTTGGTGCTATTTATTCGGTTTATTTATTGTGCTCCCACTTGCCCAAAGAAAACTCTGACTGTACATACAGGTAATATTGTCCCTTTTTATTTAATTTCTTAATTGTATCACTTTGTGAATAGAATTGGAATTCAATATCTTTTTTATTTGATAACTTTTAATTTGGATATTTTAAATAACAGGTTTGCAAATGTTTACTTGTTTTCTTTCTTACTTGCATGAATATTATATTATCCAATTGAAAATGCGGTAGGTAAGCATCTGAATAAAAAGTGTGTTTATATTCAAAATTTAAACTAACACTTCTTGCGTTTGTCAGGTAATTATTCTCCAGCAGTCTTAGTTACAGAGGTGCTACAAATTCTGTGTGACCGAACCGAATGTACTACTGAATTTTTATATACTAATAAAGTGATAGATGTGCTTCTTCATCCCATTCGTAATTTACTGAATGGAACAGAGGTTTGTAGTAAACTTTAAATATTTGATTAAATCTTATGTCAAACAGGTGTGTGAGAAAATTCAGTCCTTTTTTAAAAGTATATTTTTGTGGTTCTGGAAGTCAATGCAACTGGAAAATATGAATGTTTTCATTGAAGAGCAGCTACATGGTCCTCCCATCACTGCTCAAGGGTCCCAGCGAGGCAGCCGTGGGCCGGGTCTGGTGGCTTGGCCGGCCAGATCCAGCCTGCTGGAAGCTTCTTGCCCACCCCTGCATTAGAGCCACTTGCAGCTTGCAAGCATCAGGACTGGCCTACACCAATGCTCTAAGTTGATCTAAGTTACACTAGTTCAGTTATGTAAGTTAATATAACTTGGGACAACTTACAGTGTTGTCTATACCGTGCTGTGTTGACAAGTGACACTCTCATCAACATAGCTTCCACCTTTTGTGGAGCTGAGGTACATAGGTTGATGCTCCCATTGATTTAATGTGTCTTCATCAGACCTGCTAAATCAACACCACTGCATTGATTGCAGCATTGCCAGTTTAGCTGATAGTGTAGACGTGGCCTCAATTTGAGTATCACTGGTTTAGGCTGTTGAACATCTACCAGAAGCGTGAGCCAAATTGAACAAGCATATTTTGGAGAAGCATTAAACATGTAAAAAAAGATACTTTGTAAATCATTTATCTTAAAAACTAATGTATTTTTTAACAAAACAGGTATATATAAATTGCCCTGAAACCTCTTTAATACATATAGCTGATATTTTGGCAAGGATTGCTGCTGTAGAAGATGGTCTTTCTCTTCTCCTTTATGGAGGAAACATGAATTCTGCCAAAAAGGACAGGTAAGAGAATACTTAAAAAACAATGTTACTCCACTAAATATGAGCTTGAAATTATTCATTGTCTCCTTGTTATTTAAAACGTTCCATGTGTTTTGTTTTTGCTTTAAAGTCGAATTACCAGATAGATTAAGTGAGTGTGTCAATGGAATGAAATGAGACAGAACAATGTAGTGTAAATGCCAATGTGAAGGGGCATTTTATAGAAAGCAAACGTAAGAGGGTGCACTCGGAACCCAAACAAAAGCAATCAGCATCGGCCAAACCAGTCACACTTCAGAGGCACAGACTGGCACCGAAGCCTGCACCGGTCACGGCACCCAAGAAACCTCACCCTGACATGCTGCCTCCAAAGCACCCATTACCGACGGTGCTAGCGGCACTGACTGATACGCACCAAAGCTTGGAACTGACACGAGCATTTGCGACACCGGTCTCCTCCAACTAGCTGTCCTCCTTTGGCACTGCCAGCTCCGTGCTCCTTGATACAATCCATGCACTCTCATAGATCACGGTTCCCCCAATCTCCCCTAGCAAAGCCGGCACCGGACCACACAGCCGCTTCTCATCCCAGCACTCCAGTCCTACTCAGAGATGTCCACCTTGGGAATCTGGTCCTGCCGCATATCCCTATCCTCCTCTGCCACCAGCGAGGTATACACGCCACTACCCAAGAGGTTTAACCCTCTTATCCCAGGCAATGACATCCATGGGATTTACGATCTTATCTTAAGGGCCATCACATGGCTCCTTCAACAGCGTCCAGAGGACCACCCTGTTCTCCCCAACCCACACCATCTGCTGTCACACCAAATTTCCCCCGAGCCTATCCAAACTGATATTGAGGCCTCCCTGTCCAAGGGGAAAGATAGGTCCCCCCTGCACAAGTCTTCCTCCTCACCAGATGAGGCAGTTATCTCTACCACTCCGCCTCCACCCAACAATTCTAAAAAGTTTCAAGAACTTTTTATAAGGGTTCCCCTAGCGCAGGAACGAGACCTGCAGGAGGTCCAGAAGAAACAATACCACCTCTTGCGAACCTTACAGCCCCCCACATCCTTTGCCTTCCTCATGGATAAAGCCATTATGGACCCTACCAAAAGCATCTGGCAAACCCCCGCGTCCATCACACCCACCAATCAGAGAGCTGACCGCAAGTATTTTATTACACCGAAAGGCTTGTTCTTCCTCTTTACCCATCCTCCCCCAAATTCCATAGTGGTCGACTCAAAACAAGACACAAAACAAGATAGCCTAATATGAGGTCTACGCCACAGAACAAGGATCACAAAAGAATGGACATCATGGGATGCAAGGTGTACTCTTCAGCCACCTTGATCCTTAGGGCAGCAAATTACACTGCAATGCTGGCAGACTATCACTACTCCAATTATTCCAAGTTGCAGGAGCTCATACAATTTCTGCCTGTGCATAAGACGTCAGTTCTCCTTAACGTTATGCAGGAATGGCATACAATCTCCCATTCGGCATTACAGTCCACAATGGATGTGGCCGACACTGCTGCCCGCATCACAGCCCTGGCTATTGTGATGCACAGGATATCATGACTTCAAGCATCAGGAGTACCAAGGGACCTGCAGCAAAAAGTCAAGGATCTCCCCTTTGACAAGACCAACCTGTTTGCTGAAAAAATGGATGAAGTGCTTCATTCCATGAAGGACTCCCGCATGACCCTCCAGACCCTGGGCATGTACATCCCCCCTTTCAAGAGAGCCAGATAAAATACCTATCAAAGACTGTCAGCCGACGGTCAGGGCAGTGTGTGTGTGTGTGTGTGTTTCCGAGAAAAGGTTTAACGTCCGTGTCTTTACTGCTAGGACCGGAGTCCCGTCACAGAGGGTGGCCAGCAGGCCAACAGACGCCCCTGTTTATAGGAAGAGCTTATTACACCTCAGATTTTAGCTGCTAGGATACAAAAATCCCTTCGCAGCGGGCAGCCTAGGACAGACTGAGAGGTGCCCCACGGACCTGTCACCTGGGAGTGACACAGATCCAAACGCTCAGCTCTTCCTATACCTGTCCCTTATGACCAGCTGAAGTTCTTTTAAATTGTGCTTGGTTCTATTACAGCAACTGAAGGAGTCAGGTTAAAGCTTAAACAGTTACAGGTTTATTAAAGAAGCTTATAAATCATATGGTTACAATGGCTATTGCTCTATTTCTTAAATGCTAGCAAATATATATATATAGATCTTAAAATGGTTACAGGAATAAAAAAAAGGTAAAGATAGAAGATGGAAATAATGGTACCAAGTGACAGCTTAATCTTTAAAGAGCTCTAAATCTATGTGTACACTTAAGACAAAGGACCACATCCAGGTACAATTTTACCCCTTCTGTGCCTCTCGACTCCAGCGGGTCAGGCCAGGGTCGGTCCTCAATTCCTCGGAAAGACGGATACGAGGCGGGCGTCCTCTGGAACCTCGGGAGGTCAAACACCTAATCCGACCAGCAGATAGATGGTAGATTGACACTCAGAGTAAGTGTGCTGCTGGGCCCGTCTTTATACCCCTGGGGGCCCGTATTCTCTTTCTTATCTTAAAATGCCAAATTGTACTGGTCCGTTTTGTGGCGCCAGTTCTTACAAGGGAGTTTCAAAATAATTTACACTTGTAAGAGAGGAAAATATCTAAATTAGGAGTGCCGGATGTCCTTTGCTGGGCGGGAGATTCCTCCCCCTGTGGACGGCTGTGTGTTCGTATCAATATGGGTTAAGTCAAGGGCACTCTTCTGCAGACTCTTGGTCAGCAATTAGTTTGACCACGCTCTTATCTCTGCTTACAGTTGTCCATGGTCACTGAGCCAGCATATCTAAACCTCCTGCTCCAAGGTTTTCAAAGATCATGCTGTTTTCCTGCTCTGTGTGCCCTGTATGTTTTCAAGCAGACAAAGATGGATGTTAAATGGGGGTTCATGTCTGGCTACAAAGACCCAGAGAGTCATATAGACCACAATCCAGGTATGACTTCCATCAAAAACACAGGCCCCAACGACGTAGACCACAACATCAACAAGAGCGTCAATCCTCAACATCCCAACGTTGTACATCAAAACAACAGATTTGAAGGTCTGATTGAGAGCCAGAAAGACACTCCCCCTGCGGTCACACCATTATCCAGTCATCTACGTTTCAGCCACTGCCTCTGGCCCTTTCTACACGAGTGGGCACAAATAACATTGGACCAATGGGTATTGGAGCTTATCCAGGTTGGTTACTCCATCCCCTTCACCTCCCTTTCTCCTACTCATCCCCCCAGCCAGGCCCTCTTCAGAGACCCCTCTCACGAGACCCTCCTCCTGAAAGAGGTGCTTCACCTTCTACTGATAGGTGCCATAGAACCAACACCAACTGTGTTCCAAGGGAGAGGTTTATTCAACTTGTTTCCTAATGCAGAAAAAGAATGGAGGATGGAGACGCATTCTGGATTTGAGGAAGCTCAACAGATATGTCACTTATCAACTATTCAAAATGGTGACTTTAGCTCTAGCAACAATAATTCCAGCACTAGATCAAGGAGATTGGCTTTAGACTCTCAACCTCCAGGATGCCTATTTTCATATAACAATTCATCCCGCCCACAAGTGTTTTCTGTGATTCACAGTTGGGTCTCAACACTACCAATACCAAGTGTTCCCTTTCGGGATTTCAACAGCTCCCAGAGTTTTTTTCCAAACTTTAGCTGTAGTGGTGGCATCCCTGCGCTGTCAAGGAGTCATAATATTTCCATATGTGGGTGACTGTCTCATAAGAGGCACATCCTTCCGAGAAACACAGGACTTGGTCAAGACCATGATGGACCTTCTGCTCCGGCTTGGTTTCCATATGGACTATCAGAAGTCCACGCTTCACCCAATCACTAGAATTTATAGGAGCGCACATTGACACTGTCGCAGCCAGGGCACCTCTGCCCACGCAAAGATTCGAGGCTTTTCACAACCTCATAGTGGTTGCATGTGCGACCTCTACCACAACAGTCCATGAATTCTTCAAAATCCTAGGGCCACCACAATCTATGTCGTCAGGTTGGCCAGGCTCCATATGAAGTGCCTTCAATCTTGGCTTACCACACTTTACAGTCCATCCAGAGACCCTCTTTCTAAGACAGTTACCACTGCTGGAAAAATCGGTTTCCGTTGCAAGGCTACACCAGCACCCAGTGTGGAGCACCCCCTGGAACACACCTCTCAAAGAACCACCATTACTGTACAAGGTGAGTAACTCTGTCATATGGTGCCCATCTATTAAAAACGGAAATAAGAACAACCGAGGAAATTACAGACCTGTCAGTTTAACTGCTGTGCCAGGAAAGATAATGGAGCAGGTAATGAAGGAATCTGCAAACATCTGGAAGAAAATACAGTGATAGGTAACAGCCAGCGTGGATTTGTGAAGAACAAATCATGTCAAACCAATCTGATAGCTTTCTTTGGTAGGATAGCAAGACTTGTGGATTAGGGAGAAGCGGTGGACATGGTATACCTAGACTTTAGTAAGGCATTTGATTCAGTCTCGCATGACCTTCTTATCAATAAACTAGGCAAATACAACTTACGGTATGTCTAGACTGCATCCCTCTGTCAGCAGAGGGATGCAGATTAGGCAGGTTGACATTGCAAATGGGGTCGGGATTTAAATATCCCGTGCCTAATTTGCATAAAAATGGCCGACGCGTTTTGCCGACTCAGCACTTTGTCTGCAAAAAGCAGCAGTCTAGAGGGGGATCTGTTGAGAATGAAAGCCTTTTTCCACAGATCCTGTAAACCTCCTTGCAGGAGGCATAAGGGATCTGTCGAAAAAGGCTTTCTTTCTCAATAGATTCCCCTCTAAACTGCTGCTTTTTGCTGACAAAGTGCTGAGTCTGCAAAACGCAGTGGCCATTTTTATGCAAATTAGGCATGGGATATTTAAATCCCTGCGTCATTTTCAATGTTGACCTGCCTAATATGCATCCCTCTGCTGACAGAGGGATGCAGTCTAGACATACCCTTAGATGGGGCTACTATAAGGTGGGTGCATAACTGGCTGGATAAGCATTCTCAGAAAGTAGTTTCTGAATCAGATCCCAGCTAAGGGAAAGGAAGAGCTGTTTACCTGGATTGTACTGGTGAGGATCATAGTGATGTTGTGATGGGGTGGGGAGCTCCCATCCAGTGTGGGGGAATTCATCCTGTCCTTTGAGTAGCCCTCTGTCTGTAGGCAGTGGGACTTAAGGAGTCAAGTCAAGAGGGCTGCTCTGATCACTGGGCTATAAAGCCCTGTGAACGGAGTCTATAAATTGCCCAGAACTGCCGGGCAAGAGGATCGCTTGACCCACATTAATGGCACAGCCTATCACAGGGCAATGAGGCACAATGACCAGAGTCCACAGAGTTATTCTGGTTCAAGGGGCAGTGTGGTTAAAGGTCATATTCAGTAGAGATACTATGGGTTCGTAGGGTGGGGGAGACCTAGTGACTAGAGTCATAGAGTTCCCCCTGGGGTGGGGTTGTATTGCCTATCGGTCAGCTTGGGTGTTGGGGCCTCCACCCAGGGGTGTGGACAGCAGCCAGGATAGGGGGACTCTGGCCCTCCTTGTTCCACCGATTCCCAGCCTAGGGCCCTGCAAGCATCAGCTCCTGCCTCCTCCCTTTGAAAATGCATATTACACAAATAAACACATTTTAACATTCCTACTTTGCAGAAGTACAAAGGAGACTCTTACATAGCAGAGCAATTCTACCTTCATAAGTGGACGAGATTCACATACTGGTTATCTGACAAACAAACTGCTCCTACTTCCACACCTCATCTATTAATATTTGACTGTCTGTTAGAGCTTAAACACTCTGAATTCTCCCTTAGTTCTATCAAAGTCCATTCAGCTGCAATTACAGTGTTTCAACACAAAATCAGAGATACTGCTGTCTTTACTCATGTCTTTACAAAGTGCTTCTTCAACGGCTTCCAGTCCCTATACCTAAACATTAAACCACCCACTCCACTTTGGGACCTTCATTTAGTCTGAAAGTGCTTGACTAAACAACCATTTCAGCTGTTAGCAACATGCTCGCTTCTACACCTATCCATGACAACTGTATTTTTAGTGGCAATTACCTCCACTGCATGTTGAAGAAAAATCGGCACGCTCATGGCGGATATGCAACATACAGTATTTTTTAAGGACAAAGTCACCCTCTGACTACACACTGAATTTCTTCAAAATATGCACTTATCCTTCCACATCGATGAACCTGTCCATTTACCTACCTTTTTCCCTAAACTTTATGCAAATTCCTTGAATTGGCAGTGCACACATTAGATGTCCTTTTACTTGAACAGAACCAAACCCTTAAAGAATTCCCCAAACTCTTTATCTTCATTGTGGAATGCTCCAGATGCATATTCATCTCTACCCAGAGACTTTCCAACTGGACTTCAGGTTGCATTTGCCTCTTTTATCAATTACAGAATATTACTCCACCAACTTCTGTCAGAACTCACTTTGCCAGGTTCATATGAACTTCTGTGACATTCCTATGTAAAGTTCCCCTCCTGCATATTTGTAAGGCTGCCACTTGGGCTTCTGAACACACTCTTGCAAGACACTATGCGCTTATCCAAGGACCCCAACCAATCGATACTCATATGGGCAGAACTGTATTATCCACTGCATTCCTACAAGATCTGAAGTATCTACCTCCTTGAGAGGCACTGCTTTTCAATCACCTGGAGTAGAGCACCAATAGTGACAGCTCTTTCAAAGAAGAGGAGGTTACCTGTGTGGTAACTGACATTCTTTGAGATGAGTGCCCCTGTGGGTAGTCCACTACCCACTCTCCTCCCCTCTATTTCGGAGCTGGGGCGTCTTCCATTGAAGAGAAAGAACTGAGGAATCCAACTGTTCACATGCACTGTTGAGGCACAATTGGTGCATGAGGTAGGTTCCTTGCATGCCCAACTTGTATGAGTACTGTCATAGAAAACTCTGAGCAAAGATACAGGCGCGCAGGGACTCTCATCACGAAGAATGTCATTTACTGCACAGGTGAGTAACCTTCTTTCCATCTTTTTCAACTTCCAGCTGGTTTCTTAACTTTGAATGATCTAGTCACTGAACTGAATTAGTAGCGTAAATTGAAATGAAGTAAATAGTCTCTCTGGACCTGCAGCACTTTGACAAATCTGGTTCCAGATGCTTAGCTAATGATTTCTACCAGTTCAGTCACTTTGCTTTCTTTAAAATTTCATCAGCGAATATATTACTTCAAGTATATGTGGTTGTATATATATTTGTATACAGTAGAGATACCATTGTTTCTTCTTCGAGTGGTCCCTGTGGGTGCTCCACTCTGGGTGCTGGTGCATCCTCGCGCCGGCGACCAGAGACTTTTTCTAGTAGTTTCTGCCGTGCCGCGCATGCGCCACGGTGCCCTCTAGAGTCGGTTGGGCGCGCGTGCGGCGCATCTGCCTCCAGTTCCTTCTCTACCATCCTCGGCAGTAGAGACGGAGCCTTCAGTTCTCCTTGTTTTCTGGTTAAAAAATAGACAACGACCTCATCGTAGAGAAAGGGTATGCAAAAAGATCATCCCTCTACCCTCTCCGTCCGTACGGCCTCAAAAACGGGCCTTTCCCCAACTCCCTCGCTACCCTCGTCATCGACAGCTGCATGGGTCAGCACCGGTGATAAACCTGGGACTTCCAGCACGCCATTGCATAAGTCGACGGGGGTGCACAAAAAGAGCGCACGCTGAGCCGAGACAAAGATCATCGGCACCGCGACATACGGCACCAGAGCCACTTGCGACTCCGTCCGCTCCAACTGTCCGTGGCTCTGACCGCCCGGCACTGAGGCATCATAGCAAACCGGCGCCGTCTAAGAAGCCACGTACCGATGCCCCGCCGATGGAACACTCGGCACCGTTGCAGATCACGGCACCGCCACCACCCGCGACATCCACGTTGCCCGCAGTACCGACACCACCTCTGGTTCCCATGATGCCTCTGGAACCCACACCGTCGCTGGCACCTGCATCGCTCTCGGCACCACAGAAACGGCACCGTTCGGCACTGAGAGATGACCGCACTCGTTACCACTCCCCGGCGCGGAGCCATACTCCGTCGGCACCGCCGACACCGGGTTCCTCTATCCAGTATGTGTGCTCTCGACATTCTTCGGTGGCATCTCGATCCCCCAGTGATGCGGGCACCGGGTCAAGAAGCAGATTCTCATCTCAACATTCTAGCCCGGCACCCAGGCCACCCTCCTGGCAGCCTACGACACTACAGTATGCATACCCTCCTCCCCCACCTCCGTGGTATGCACAACAATATGCTTCTCCTCCTCCACCATATGCCACCCAATGGCAACCCTGGGAGCCACAGCCCAAGAGGAGCCACCACCGTGCGCCTTCCACAATTTTGAGGCCACCACCAGTCTCACCAACCACTACTGCTGCACTCACTGAGCTGACTTCCCTGAACCACTCAGACATTCAGGACTCCCTCTCCGAAGGGGAGGACAGATCCCCCTTACACAACTCATCGTCCTCCCCAGATGAGGCAATCACGACCGAAGTCCCACCTCCTGGCGATGACGCTAGAAAATTCCAGGACCTGTTTAAAAGAGTGGCCTTGGCACAGGAACGAGATCTTCAGGAGGTTCAGGTCAAACAGTACCAACTTCTCCGTACATTATAACCTCCAGTTGCCTCCAGAATAGCCATCCCCATGGATGAGGCTATCATGGACCCTGCCGATGTCATCTGGCAGACTCTGGCCTCCATTGCCCCGACAAACAAGAGAGTGGATCGCAAATATTTTATCGCTCCTAAGAACACAGAGTTTTTGTTTAACCATCCTCTGCCGAATTCATTAGTAGTAGACTCTGTCCGTCACAAGGGCAAACAACCAAACTTCAGAAATACCCCACAAGACAGAGACCATAAAAAGGTAGATATCATGGGTTGCAAAGTTTACACGTCAGCTACTCTACTTCTCAGAGCGTCTAACTACACTGCGATGCTCGCCAACTACGACCATGCCAACTACTCTAAACTACAAGACCTTCTTCCCCATCTTCCAGAACATAAGAGACCAACCTTGCTCAGTATTATGCAAGAAGGCCACAATGTCGCCCGTACGGCCTTACAGTTGGCTATGGACGTAGCAGACACTGCGGCTCGCATTACAGTGTCTGCCATCGTCCTACGCAGGTTGTCATGGCTCCAATCATCGGGGGTCCCGAGAGATTTGCAACAGAAGGTGGAGGATTTACCTTTTGATAAGGCCACCTTATTCTCTGTGAAAACGGATGAAGTCTTGAACTCTATGAAGGACTCCTGAACCACTCTTAGAACTCTGGGCATGTACACTCTGCTCTTCAAGAGGAGTAGGTACCAGCCTTATCAACGCCCCAGAGAGCCATTCAGACAACACCAACCCAGATACGATTTCCGCCAGAGACCAAAGCCTCAACGCCGCAGGCCGCAGCGCCAACAGCAACAGCACTCATCTACCAACCCTCCTGCAAACAAACAGCAGGTTTGAAAGACAGGCCGAGAGCCAAGAAGCCATTCTTCTGTCACCCAGGACTGATACGCTTCAATTCCACCACCCCCCCTTCGGGCCTTTCTTCATCAATGGGTCCTCATTACATCGGACAAATGGGTTCTGGAATTGATCCAATATGGCTACACTATCCCATTTACTTCCCGTCCTCCCACCCACCCTCCTACACCGTCCCTCTTCAGGGACCCATCTCACGAAACCCTTCTCGATCAAGAGGTTTCTCATCTCCTGCAACTGGGTGCCTTAGAACCAGTTCCTCCACCATACCAGGGTCGGGGATTCTACTCAACTTACTTCCTAACCCAGAAGAAGAATGGAGGGTGGCGTCCCATACTGGATTTGAGGCGGCTGAACAAGTACAACAAGAACTCCTTGCCAGAGGAGGCTGTGAAGGTTAGGACTATAATAGAGTTTAAAGAGAAGCTAGATAATTTCATGGAGGTTAGGTCCATAAAAGGCTATTAGCCAGGGGATAAAATGGTGTTCTTGGCCTCTGTTTGTCAGAGGCTGGAGAGGAGAGGCTGGAGAGGCTGGCAGGAGACAAATCGCTTGATCATTGTCTTCGGTCCACCCTCTCTGGGGCACCTGGTGCTGGCCACTGTTGGCAGACAGGGTATGGGCTAGATGGACCTTTGGTCTGACCCAGTACGGCCATTCTTATGTTCTTATGTACATTGCCTACCACCGCTTCAAGATGGTAACTTTAGCAACGATCATCCCCGCTCTCGACCAAGGAGATTGGCTTTCGGCTCTCGACCTTCAGGACGCCTGTTTTCATGTCATGATACATCCAGCTCACAGGCGTTTCCTACGTTTCACGGTGGGGACGTGGTATTATCAATACCGGGTGCTCCCCTTTGGTCTTTTGACTGCACCAAGAGTGTTCTCCAAAACCCTGGCAGTGTAATGGCTGCACTCCGGCGTCAAGGAGTCATTATATACCCATACTTGGACGATTGCCTCATAAAGGGCTCTTCCTTTGAAGAAGCCAAGATCATGACCGACACCACGATACGCCTTCTCACCAACCTTGGCTTTCATATAAACCATGCAAAATCCTCTCTTACCCCTACTCAGAGGCTGGAATTTATAGGTGCCTACCTCGACACGGTAGCAGCAAGGGCCACCTTATCCAAGCACAGGTTCGCCACCATTCGTGACCTGATCACGACCGCATGCACAGTTCCTACCTTGCCAGTCCGTCAATGTCTCAAGATTCTAGGCCATATGGCATCCACGACGTATGTAGTCAAACTAGCCAGACTTCACATGAGGGGCCTACAGTCCTGGTTGGCAACAGCTTACAAGCCTTCCAGAGATCAACTCTCCAAGGTGGTATCTATCCCACCTCGCATCCTCCACTCTCTCCATTGGTGGACAGTCCCACGAAACATGTTAGAAGGCGTTGCCTTCCAGAGTCATACACCTACGCTTACACTGACGACAGATGCTTCCCTCTTGGGTTGGGGAGCCCATTTAGGGGATGTTACAACACAGGGAAAATGGTCGCTCGTGGAGCAGACTTTTCACATAAACTTCCTCGAGTTGCGAGCAGTCAGATATGCATGCCAGCATTTCACAGAGCTTATAGCACAAAAAACCATCACCATCATGACAGACAATACCACCTGCATGTACTATATCAATCGCCAAGGAGGCATCCGCTCGCCATCCCTGTGCACAGAAGCCATCAGGTTCTGGATGGCCATTGGTGCCTAGCTCATCACGTCACCCCGGTGGCCTCCTATCTCCCGGGGGTGCTCAACATCACAGCGGACACCCTCAGCCGCACATTCCACGATCAACACGAATGGGAGATAGACAGGCAGGTCCTCACCCCAATCTTTCTTCGGTGGGGACAACCGGACGTAGATCTCTTCACCACAAAGAACAACAGAAAGTGCCATCTTTATTGTTCCAGAAGGGCCTTGAGGAAACACTCTCTCAGAGACGCATTCTCCATTTCGTGGAGTGCTCACCTTCTGTACGCCTTTCTCCCATTCCCTCTATTGCACAGAGTCCTCAACAAGATCAGGGTAGATCAGGCCCTAGTTATACTGGTGGCACCTGCCTGGCCCAGGCAGACGTGGTACCCTTACCTCCACAGGATGGCAGCGACTAATCCGTTTCCATTCCCGCTCCATCATGGCCTCCTCTCACAGAACCATGGCTTCTGGAACCAACCTTCCATCTGGACCTATGCAAACTTCACCTCCACGCCTGGCTTCTCCATGGCTCCAGGATGCCGAGGTTACCTGTTCGGACCCGGTAAAAGAGATTCTGATTAATAGTAGAAGATTCTCTACCAGGAAAACTTACCTATACAAGTGGAATAGATTTGTCCACTGGTGTAAGGACTCAGACACAACATGTCCGGCTTCTGCCCCATCCCAGTTTTGCTGGATTACCTATTATCCCTCAAGCAATCGGGTCTTGCTCTTAGCACAATCAGGGTACATGCGGCAGCCTTAGCAGCTTTTCACCACCCTATCGATGGCGCTTCCTTCCTCGCTAACACTTTGACTAGACGCTTCCTTAAAGGTTTGCAAAACACCTTCCCACCGGTTCGACCACCAGTTCCCGTCTGGGACCTAAACCATGTTCTTAAAAGCCTGACGAAACCACCATTCGAACCATTGGCCATCTATGCGTGGTCTCACTTGTCCATGAAAGTGTCCTTTCTGGTTGCTATAACCTCCAGCAGGAGGGTTAGTGAACTTGCGGCCCTGATGGCCGATCCTCCTTACACGGTATTTACTAAGGACAGAGTAATACTTCGACCCCACTCGAAGTTCCTCCCTAAAGTGCCTTCCCCCTTCCATGTCAATGAACCTATACACTTACCTGCCTTCTTTCCAAAACCGCACGCTGATCCAGTCCACGCCGCATGGCACACGCTCGATGTCCGCAGGGCATTGGCATTTTACCTGGACTGCACCAAGCCTTGGTGCACCTCACCTAGACTGTTCCTTTCCTACGCTGAGCGATCTAAAGGGCAGGCAGTCTCATCTCAAAGAATTTCGAAATGGATCACTTCCTGTATACGAACTTGTTACGAGTTACACAGTAAACACCTACCTGAATCCATAACGGCTCGCTCCACAAGAGCGATGTCCTCTACAACTGCCTTCCTTAACAATGTTCCTCTGCAAGACATCTGCAACTCCGCCACCTGGTCATCTGGCCACACGTTCGCACAACACTACGCACTTTCTTCTTCAATTGCAACTTCTATGGCGGTTGGACATGCAGTTCTATCTACAGTGACTACCACACGGCTCCAAACCCACCTCCATGAGTCGACAATCTCTCAGTAGGCACCCAGAGTGGAGCACCCACGGGGACCACTCGAAGAAGAAGAAGGAGGAGTTACTCACCTTGTGCAGTAACGGTGGTTCTTCGAGATGTGTCCCCGTGGGTGCTCCACTACCCTCCCTCCTTCCCCTGCTTGGAGCCTATTCCTCTAGTGGGTAGAGAAGGAACGGAGGCGGCCGCGCCGCACGCGCGCCCAATGGACTCCAACGGCACTAGAGGGCGCCGTGGCGCGTGCGCGGCAGAAACTACTAGAAAAAGTCTCCGGTTGCCGGCGCGAGGATGCACCAGCACCCAGAGTGGAGCACCCACGGGGACACATCTCGAAGAACCACCGTTACTGCACAAGGTGAGTAACTCCTTCTTCATAGGATATATATTTTGTGTGTTTGTGTGTGTGTGTGTATGTATGCATGTATGTATACAATTTAATTCTAATTATTTTAGTAGGTTATAGTAAATTCAGTCCTTGGTATATTTAAGAAGAAAATATGTCTCTATATGTATCTCATATAGCTTTGGGGTTTTATGCTTTTGGGTTACACTGAGAACTGATAATGTACTTTGGCAGCCTTCAGTTGTCCACATGTTAATTTTTTTTTTTGTCTTTTAAAATATCATCAATTTTTATCCAGCCTTATTTTGCCTAGGTGGACAGAAGCTGTTCCACATTTGTTCTGTTTGGCTCTAGTCCAAAGTGCCCAGTGACTTTTATTTTCCTCTTGCTGAAGTTGGAACAATTTTTTTTCTGCGCCTAACTTAAAGGGCCATGAGTTCAACCCCGAGTATAAGTAGGAGTCCTCTTATACTCCTACTGTAGAAATTGCATGAGCTAATCAACATGGTTAATTTTATGCTGTTTATTAGTGACTACAAAACAATGTTTTAAAAATGCTATTTTGTTTCTAGTCTTACAGCAGCTCATACAATTTTTCAATTTACAAAGAAACTCCTTGAGGAAAATATTTCTGTTTTGTCCGGAACTGAGATGTTGCCAGCCCTTAAAGGAGCTTTCATTTTTGTGTGTCGTCAGATGTATGGTACCTGTGAAGGTCTGCAGGTGCTTATTCCTTATGGTTTGCATGAATCCATTGCTGAGGCTTGGAAGAAGGTAACCATTTTATTGCAAACATAAGTGTTTTGTGAACAATCAAATATATCTTTGTTATTATATTACTGTTCAGATTAAATCCTTTATATTTAATTTACAGTGCAGTGGGGACATAGGTATGGGCGACATGACCCTTTACTGTACAACTCTTGTGCTCTAAAGATGATTTACACCCCTGAGTTTATGCATCAAGATGCATGCATGGCAGTATCTCATAGAGCTTTGGAGTTTTATGTCTTTGGGGCTATGTCTAGACTGCAAGCCTCTTTCGAAAGAGGCTTTTTCGAAAGATACTTTCGAAAGATATTTTCGAAAAAGCCTCTTTTGAAAAAGAACGTCTAGACCAGTGTTTCTCAACCGTTTTTTGCTCATGGCCCCCTTCTGAGCCTCATTCATCATATGCCTGGCAGTTAAGTTTGGGTGGCCCCCTCAGAAACTTACTGTGGCCCCCTAATGTTCCATTTTTTTCCATGTGGCCCCCTAGAAGTAAGGCGTGGCCTCCTGGGGAGCCATATGGTCCACGTTGAGAACCACTGGTCTAGACTACAACCAGTACTTTCGACAAAGCAAGCCGCTTTTTCGAAAGAGAGCACCCAGGCAGTCTGGATGCATTACATAGCGTCTTTTTTCGAAAGAGCACTTTTGAAAAAAGGCATTCTTCCTCATAAAACGATGTTTTCCGCAGTCGAAAAAACTGCTGCGTTCTTTCAATTTACTTTCAAAAGAACGCGGCAGCAGTGTAGATACAGGGGAAGTTTTTTCAAAAAAAGGCCACTTTTTTCGGAAAAACCCTGTAGTCTAGACACACCCTGGGTTACACTGTGAACTTCTAAAAACTGATAATGTACTTTGGCAGCCCTCAGTTGTCCACATGTTAATTTATTTTTGGCGATTGTCCATGACATAGCTACAATGGGGATATGACCTGCTGCAGGTCAGTGCTCATCATATATCAAAGGAAGACTTCATGGTATCGTTTTCCATCCCTGATCTTTTTTAATTTTCACTCTTGATTCCTGGTCTTGTAAAAATCAATCAAAATCTTTAGTCATTTTAAAAATGAATTTTACTATGGGGTACGGGAGAAGACTCACAAAAATGGAATTTCAGATAGTGAAATTTATTGTTTAGATCCAGTTGAAATACCCTAACACTTGCACCTACGAGGCCTACATAAGGAAGCTCTTCTCTTTTGTATCATAGCAAGCCTGTCCTAGTGAGCTCTTCTCCTGCAACTTTAATAGCTATGTGGTTTTTCCTTTACAATATACTTAGTGAATAAACAATTTTGGGATCCCACTTAATTCACTAATATTTTCAATGCTCAGATAGATTAGTCATGCACACATGTGCAACATATTGTGAGCATTGCATTATCATTGTGAAAAAAAATTGTTGCATATTCCTAGACTGAAGTTGTCAAACAATTCATAACTTTGTCAAATCAAAACATTATTTAAGCGGATGACGATTTTCATGCCAAATTTAATTTTTTCCCTAAAGCACTTTGAGGCTAGAGTTCATTTCAAGTAAGTCATTAAAATATTTCAGTTGGGAAAGTGATTGAATTTTTTCTTTTCCCTTATACTCAAAAATGAAAGGAATATTTTGTCTCAAATGCTCCCAAAATATTCGCTTACAGACAGAGACCATCTCAGCCCTCAAAATAAAATGGCTTATGAAGGTTAAGTTTTCAGAAAGAAATGAGACTGAAGACGTGAGTAAGGCAGGAGTTAGAATAGAATAGCTATGGCTTCCACTGCAATACTGTGTATATAGCCTATGATTAATATATATGTGTATATGTATATAATATGTACATAATATGTATATAATATGTATGTGTATTCAACATTAATACTTTAAAATAATATAAACAATCACGAAACCAAATTTAAGCCATCATTTATAGTTATATAAAGTCTGAATAAGAGATACTTTGAAGCATCAGTTTATTTTGGATATTTCCTACCTCTGTTGCACATAGGTACCGCAGTGAAGGGCAAAGGCTAATTATTAAAATTAGTAAAAATAAAATAGGTAATTACCAAAATCTCAATTTTATAATGATAAATTAGATTTCTAATTGTACATGATATTGAAGCTAGAGCGGTCTAGAATTCTGGTAAAGTAAGTGAATTACTTTACATGTATTGTGCAATTTATGTAACTCAAGAAGTTGTCTATCTTTGTGATGAGGATTATTTTCAGTCTAACTTAAAAACTGTATAACTTATTTTATTAAATTTTTATGGCATATGAAATCTTATAAGCTTTTGATGGGCATTTCCAATTACCTGCTGTGATGAAGTGCTACAAGTGATATAGCTAGGCCTGCATACACACCTCTAGGCACATTGAATTCTTTTGTCATAGTACAGACCATCATTTGGACACAAAACTTAAATTTGACATACAGAAGATGAATATGAAGAATAGTGAGAATGAAAAATCCATCAAACATATAACTATGGTACAGCTGCTGTTTCTGTATCCTGCTTCAGAGGGCAAGTTGAGACTACAGCATGAACATGCCCATCTATAATCATCTGAATAAGATAGTAAAGGAAATTGAGTTCTCAGCTCCACCATGGCCCCTAAGGATGTTTACCAAATGCATGGCGGTCATCGTCACTTTTCTGTGCAAGAAGCAGGTTCAGGTTTACCCGTATCTAGACGACTGGCTCATAAGAGGGTCCTCCGCTACCCAGGTACTGGATTACATGTTCCTAGTCAGGGACATATTTCTCCAGCTAGGTCTCATTCTGAACGAGGCCAAGTCCACCCTAGTTCCCACTCAAAGGATAGAGTTTGTGGGGGGGCCTGTCAACACTACAACAGCCATGGCCTCCCTGCCTACAACCCATTTCCTAGCAATAAAAGAGGCTGTTCTGAGGCTCTCCCTGTCAACACAGCCTGGAGTTGCACAAGGCTGCTAGGCTTTGTTGCAGCGTGCACATATGTGGTGTGGCACATCAGTCTCAGGCTTTGCCCACTTCAGCTTTGGTTGGTGCAAGTTCACAAGTTCCAGCCCATGGACATGGTGGTAACTGAGGTCCCTTGACTGGTGGTTGCAGGAGGAGGTGGTTTGCGGCGGAATGCCATTTAGCAGCCCTTTCCCATCGATTTGGTTGGTGATGGATGCCTCTGACATGGGATGGGAAGCCCACCTTGGGGGCCTATGGACTCAAGTTATGTGGTCCCCCACAGACCTTTCCCTGCATATCAGCATCAGGGAGTTGAGGGCTATTTGCCTTGCTTGCCATGCTTTCCTGCCACAGCTTTGAAATAGGTGCATTTCAATCCTGACAGACAACACGGCAACAATGTTTTATATAAACAGGGTGAAGCTCACGCCTATCGCCTGTGCTGGGAAGCTTTCCTCCTGTGGGAATTCTGCATCACCCATGCCATTCACCCAGTAGCCTCTTATCTTCCTGGGTTGCAGAATGTGCTGGCAGACCAACTCAGCAGGTCCTTTGAGATGCTCAAATCGTCTCTCAGGGTATGTCTAGACTGCATCCCTCTGTCGGCAGAGGGATGCAGATTAGGCAGGTCGACATTGCAAATGTGGCAGGGATTTAAATATCCCGTGCCTAATTTGCATAAAAATGGCCGCCACATTTTGCCGACTCAGCACTTTGTCGGCAAAAAGTGGCAGTCTAGAGGGGGATCTGTTGAGAAAGAAAGCCTTTTTCGACAGATCCCTTATGCCTCCTGCAAGGGGTGGCAAGATGGCTTACGATTATATGTGCATATGCAAGTGCCACTCTAGGGAGCTCCCTGCCAGCCTGACAGGTACCACTGAAGGAAAACACTCCCAACGGCTTGTGCATGCGGCAATCACACACCTACATGGAATGAATATGAGCAATACATCCTGAAGAACAACAATTACAAGAGGTAAGAACAAGAAGGATAGAACAAGAAGCAATGGGCTTAAACTGCAGCAAGGGAGGTTTAGATTGGACATTAGGAAAAAGTTCCTAACTGTCAGGGTAGTCAGACACTGGAATAAATTGCCCAGGGAGGTTGTGGAATCTCCATCGCTGGAGATATTTAAGAGTAGGTTAGATAAATGTCTATCAGGGATGGTCTAGACACTATTTGGTCCTGCCATGAGGGCAGGGAACTGGACTCGATGACCTCTCAAGGTCCCTTCCAGTCCTAGTATTCCATGATTCTATGATTTTATCTGTGCAACGTTCTGGGAGGTGCTAAGAATGTGGCAATTGGAGAATTCCATTACCAGCCTCTAAAATAATAACTGTAAAAATAGTTTGAAAACATAACCCACATATTTTCAAACTATTTTTAGAGTTTTTATTTTAACTCCCCATGTCACAGCTTTTTCTTGATACTTAATAGGTGAGCTCACCCTTGGAACACTTATAAATCTGTAAACTTTTTGTACTTTCAGATATTTTGATCATAGTATCTCTTTCCCAATGAATGGACATACTTGCTGTAGTAACTGATCCATAACTCTTTTAGCACTTCACTTCTGAACATAAGCACTTTCCAGTAAGACAGCTAAGGAACTGTTTCACTCTGCAAGCAAAGCCACTAAAATGTGCTTATCATCAAGTACGTGGCAGTAATAGAATTCTGGGGCAGATGCTGGCATGACGAAAAAGAAGATTAAAGTAGAGTTCGCAGAGCCAGAAAAAGCAAACAGCTTACTTCATAATTATATGGATCTATCTGATCATATGCATGTTTATAATATAACTTCATTATGCTAACTGAAATTATGCATCTGAAATTATATAATCTATAATATCCACTATCATTTTATTAAGGAGTGTGATAGTCCTATCATTACTTAAAACCTAAAAATCTTAAATAATTTATCTTAAATGAAATATTTTCTTAAATAATTTTTCAGATAACTTTTATATTAGCATCCATATCAAATGTTTTGACTCTTTTTCTGAATATTAATAGGGTTGTTTGGTATATTTATTTGTGTATTGATTATTCAGAAGATGCTTCTTTCTTCAGATCAGATCAAATCTAATATGCAGTAAAGACCCCCATATCCTACAGTTGAGAACACTGAACTCTATAGATAAATGGAATAAAGTTCTTTTTTGTATGTGAAATTTTATAATAAAATTTTATAATAAAACAGTTATCTACAAAATTTCAGAAAGTTTGTATTTTTCCTCTCAGAAAGTTTTAAAAATATATTATGTGCAATTCTTTCTATACCACATAAAAGATGGAAATAGAATTACGTTTTTTTCAATTTTTTTCAAGATTGTATTGTTGTGCTAATAAAAAAGTGATACAGAACATGTGATACAGAACTTACAAACTTAATATTCACATTTCTGATAAACCTGCCACAGTATTTTACAACTTGACAGATAGCTGTTTATTAGTGTAATTGAATTACTTTGATTCATAACTCTGGCATACTATCCCAGCACATTTTGTATATTAGTGTTTATTTTGGTGCATATTAATTTTGTTTTATTTTGAATACTGTAGCGTTAAGTATTTTTTCCTGACACTGAATTTCCTTACTCGACATAAGAGGGTACTGATAAAATCTCAATACAATGACAATCATCATGTTTTGATTTATAAGTGGCATTATCAAAGGAAAGCCCAGGAGTTTGTTTAGAACCCCAAAGAAAGCACTGAGGAAAAAAATGCACCAAAATATTTACTAACATAAAAAAAGGCCTGATTGGAGAGTCAGAGGTTATTTGGAGATCAGGGCCTTATTTGCATTTTAGGGTCAATTGTGGCAAGAGTTTTGGGAAAAAATCATAAAATATTAGGCCTAACTGGAAATGTGTGACTAAGAGTACAGGATATCATACCCAAATAATGTTAAATGAGTTGAAGTTGAAATGGTGATTGGAGTGGCACAGTTTGGGTGAATTGCTCCTTTGCTTGCCATGGTCAAGAAAGAGCTAACTACAGGTTGGACCTCTCTCATCCAGCACTCTTTGGATATGAGCAGTCCTGAACAAGGGAATTTGCTGGACCAGAAGAGGTTCCCTGCTACTAGTCCCCCGGCCCACCGCCCCTCCCCATTGCCCGCCCCAGCCCTCTCCCCGCTGCAGAACTGTCATGCTGCTGCAGCCCCGGCAGCCTGGACTGCTGTGTCCCCAGTACGGATGTTTAGTTTAATCAACTCATTGACTAGTCAATGGAATTTCCATCGACTAGTCGATTTGTCGATATGCTGGGGAGCTGCAGTGGGGTTAGTTCCCGGCCCTGAGAGCTAACCTTGCTGCGTCTCTGTCTTTTAAATGTATTAAGAGCTGGCAGGCTCTTAATACATTTAAAAGGCTGAAGTGCAGTGGGGGGACCCGGAGCGAGCTGGGAATCAGCTGTCCCAGCTCGGGCCGGGTCCCCCCCCACTGCACTTATGCTTTTTAATGTATTAAGAGCCGGCAGGCTCCCAGCTCGTGCCCGGTCCCGCTACTCCTCTGCCTCTCCTGGCTCCGCCCCCCCAGAGGAGACAGTGCTGGGGGGAACTGGCTTTTAAGCTGGCTTCCCCCAGCACTGGCTCCTGCTCTCCCCCCTTGCTGCCTCTTGATAGAGGCGGGGGGTGGGAGAAGAGACAAGTCGAGGGACTAGTAGCTTATATCCCTAGTCCCCAGCCCTGCTACTGAGGCTGCTGCATCCCTGGCCCTGGCTCCACTTATCAGGGTTGTGGTGGCTGCTGCAACCCCAGTCCCTGCTCCGCTACTGGGGCTCTGGCCCTGGGCCCAGTCCTGCCAGGCTGTGAGCTGCCAGCCCTCTTGCCACTGGGGCTCCCAGCCAGGGCCCCCTGGTCCAGGTACATTCGTGGTCCTGCCAGACTTTGGATGTTGCCGGACTAGACAGTCCTGGTTTTGGGAGGTCCAACCTGTAGGAGATTTCTAGAGTTAATAAGAACATGAGAACAGACATATTGGGTCAGACCAAAGGTCCATCTAGCCCAGTATCCTGTCTGCTAACAGTGGCCTATACTAGATGCCCCAGAAGGAGGGATCACAACAGGTAATCCTCACGTGATCCCTCCCCTGTCACCCACCTCCAGAGAAACAGAGGCTAGGGATACCATTTCTACCTATCCTGGCTCATAATGGCTAAGGTAGTGACTTGGGCTTCCATCAACCCCCAAAAATTCCACAAAAGCTTGGGAAGTTCTGCTAGGCTCACACTAAGGAGCTGAGATCGAGGAGTGAGAATCCTACTTGAATGGCATACTTAGAGAAGCAGAATTAAAGTGTCATTCCCCACTAAAGTAACACATACTATCTACAGTGTGCAGATTTTGTTTTTTATGTTGTTACTATCATTTAAAAATAGTTTACTGACTGAAAAGAAATTTATAAAGGTTCAGAATAAAAATGTATTTTACTAACAGAAATTATAGTGCCACTTTGAAATATATTCCCATTAAAACATATTCTGTTTTTATTTCAACTAATCTGTTTTATGTAATTGAAGCACTTATGCGGCCCAATTACTATAGTAGCTGAGTGTTTCAGAATCTTTAATATCTTTATCCTCAATATACCCCTGTGAAGTAGGGAACTGCTTGTTATCCCTATTTACATGTGAGAATCTGTGACTACAGAAACTAAGGGCCAGATTTGTAAAAGTATTTAGACACTTAAAGTTGCAGATAGAAGCATAAATACCCTTAAAAAATCTGTCATTAAGTTCCTTATATAAGTCACATGTGAAGCCTGTTGACCTAGCAGGGAATTGAATTCAGCTCTCCCAAATACCAGATTAATGCCCTCTCTACTATACTTCCACCCTTTATGTTATTGTTAGTCAGAACTTCTAAGAAGTGCTATCAGTTAAAATTAGGTAAATAATAATTGTTGTTGTTTTTTTTAAAATTTCATAGGCTAGTTTGCTTTCAGAAAGAATTCCTACTCCTGTACCTGGGACAGATTCCATTTCATCAGGAAACCAAGAGTCACAAAACATGTAAGTACTGCTCCATCTGTTCATATTTGGGTAAAATACACTAATACACCACAGCTCAGGTTTGTTGACTTTCAGGACAGCTATTAGGTGCATAAGTTTTCTTAAGCTTTTGCTAGGAGCAGGCTGGTAGCTAGAAGGCAGTACAGGTCTTGAGTGTCAGTTTCTCATTTTAGACCTTCCTATCAAATTATGAGATGACTCATAATTTGCTGTCTGCGTGGATCAAAACTTATCTGGGAAAATATTAATTAGAAATTGTAAAACAAAATAGTTGACAATTCTTGTTTTGCTGAATGCCATCAATGCTTTAGAACATCACATTGTGAGATTACTGGTTGAAAGCCACTCTCGTAGTGAAAGAAAAGACATCTCTATTTTGATGTTAATACAGACTTTATTTCCCCAGTAGATGTTTGCGTGTTCAGATTTACATGGTGAGAAATATGTGAACTCCATGCTGCATATGAATGTGGGATGTAAAAAACATGTTGTTAAAGACTGTTGATAGATTTATATGTGCCTTTTTCTCTTCTTTTACTTCCTGTGGGTCATTTCCAAAAGCTTCAATATCTAATTTGTATAGGGATTAAAACAATATGTGTTAGTTTATTTTTTCCCCTTTTATAAAGTGACTGAAGTGACTTTAAATCATTGTTGAATATGAAAACCCTATAGACAGTGCTGTGCCGGAGATGGCTACCAATAGTCAATTCCAGTGAACTATAAACTACAATCCCTTCCCAACTGCTGAATTTGATAGTTTTTTATGGGATAAAATACTCCAAGAAATTATTTTTTAGATTAAGCATTTGTTTCCCGCTAAATAAAAAATTACCTCAAGTTTTTAGGTACAGTGGCTGACGTCTTAGGTGGTGTTTAACCATTCTTAGAAGGGTGGTTTCTGCTTATACCTTTCACTGCTGCTGGTGGGAATCAAACATCCACCAAGCGATCTTAGGCCCAGAAATTAGAGTCCATGTGTTCTGGAAACTAGGATTAAAAAGTGAATCCAGTGATGAGGTGGTATCTGATGAGAGATAATTTCAATGCTGGGGTTCTCTTTCTTGCTCAGAGGGTGTTTTGGGTGTGTTTAATAGTAATCTTTTCCCTGGTTGTACCCTACTCATTAATATATATAAAATGTTTCTCACTGAACACCTGAAAAATATAATAGTTTGGAAAGAAAGCACATAGGCTTACTGAGCCCACATGTGGATTATTGTAAATAACAGCACCTCATTTTCATAAATGTCATGCCCATTTTTTAGCATCGTGTTATGTATAATATAACACCTACAAAGATTTTTACTAATATTTTTCGGTTACATAGTGCTTTTTATCTGTCACTCTCAAAATGCTATACTGAGGTGAGAAAGCAATCTTATTCCCACTTTACAGTTGGAGAAATTGAGACATTAAATAAGTCACCTGCAGAATCAGGAATTAGAGCCTAAATCTTCTGGCTCCTGGTTGTGTTTTTTAAAGACTGGAACATGCTGTCTCATTATGTGAAATCTTTTCTGTGATTTTGAATTTGGTTGCAGTAATTATATACAGTGCTGTTTTTCTGTACAAAGCTTAAACCCCAAGAAGTAGTTGCTCTTGCTACCATCTACATAGGTGAAATGTAGATTTTTAAAAACTGAATGGTTTATATTTTCTCTTGCTTTTCACTGCTTTTAAAAAAATATTTTTAATTTGTTTTGTTTTTCTACCATTTTCAGTATGGTATGGGAAGAGACTTTATTAGATGATTTATTACACTTTGCTGCCACTCCAAAAGGACTACTTCTGCTTCAGAATACAGGAACCCTCAATGAATGTGTAACTTTTATGTTCAGCAAATTCTCAAAAAAAATTCAGGTAGGCATGTCAGTGTCTAGTACAATCACTTTTTAATTCAGGTATTTAGAAGGGAAGCCCATAAACAATTGTTTGCCTGTTACTTTATTGGAAGAGTTAAGCTAAAAGGTAATCCAACATTCTAAATGTGTGGTACATTGATTTTATTTCAGTTGTTTCTCTGCAGAATGTCAACATTAATGTCAGATATTGTCTCTGTTATTTTTCAGCTCAAAATGTTAAGCAAAAGGTTGCTTTTTTAAACTAAGTTGAATTTTGGGTCCTATTTAATCCTTAGTTGGACCAGTGCACAGTGATGTATGTACATTCAAATGTATGTGTGTCAATTGCTAGTAAAAAGACGAGATCTAATATAGCAGACATCAAATTACATAGGAAATTATAAAAACAACAAGGAGTCTGATGGCACTTTAAAGACTAACAAATATATTAGGGGGCATTAGGCCATAAGCTTTTGTGAGCTACAACTCATTTCCTCAGATGCGGAAGAGAAAAGAAGAAAAAAGGAAGGGACACAGACATGGGAGTATGACATCAGTGCTAATTAAATCAGAGTTGGGTGTGGCTCATCACCAGCAGTGATTAGAACAGGAAAGTACCTGGATGGGAAATTACTTATAGTAATGTGAGAACCATTCCATGTGTTTATTTAAACCTTGTTTCAAAGTGTCAAATTTGCATATGAATTCTAGCTCAGCAGTTATGGTTGCAGTCTGTTTTTGAAGGTTTTTGCTAACATTGGCAATTTGAAAGTCCGAAACTGTGTGTCCAGGGAGATTAAAGTGCTACCTCCTTGTTTTTGCATGTTGCCATTCCTAATGTCTAATTTGTGTCCATTTATTCTTTTGTATAGAGACAGTCTGGTTTGTCTGATGTACATGGCAGAGGGGAAATTGTTGGCACATAAAGACATATATTACATTAGTAGATGTGCGTGTGAATGAGCTTTTGATGGTCAAGCTGTGTGATTAGGTCCTGTGATGGTGTCACTAGGTTATGAGTGAGCAGACTTGACAGTGAGATTTGTTGCAGGGATAGGTTCTGCGATTAGTGTTTCTGCTGTGGAGTATGAAGTCGCTGGTTGGTTGGGAATTATCCATTCAGTTATGGAGGCAAAACATGGTATCATACAGAAATTTAAAAGGTTTTGTGGCCCCCTCCTCTGAATCAGTGGGTGCAAAGGATTTGGGAGATTACAGTCTTAAAAAGTTGTTATTTTGTGCAGAAGTTTCATGTGCTGTATGTTATGCTATTTATACTTCAAAATCGTAAAGGAAGAAATTCCTTTACTTGCTAAACAAATATGCTTGTGTTGTAATGTGATCCTGACGGGTCTAGATACATTTGTTTACAGAATTTAAAGTTTTGCAGGGAGCAAGTAAAAATACATAAAGAGAACATTTGAGACTATGAACATCTTGGTTGTATGCTCCAAAATTCTTTTATCTGTTACATTTATTATGAATAGGTGAGTGGATGTGAAAGGTTTGGTTATGGAGTGATGGTTACACAAATGGCAGCAACATCTCCAGGGGCAGTAGCTCTGCAGCATTCAGGTAATTTTAAAGGTGAACATTATCTTAGGTACTGATATATTGTACTATCATGAGCTGAAATAAAATAATTCTAAACAAGATAAAATCAGATGTGATTAAGATAGATATGAAATATTAGCAATGACTACTTTGGTGCCTGCTGATTTTTTTGTGCCTGGAAAGTTATTCTTTTAAACACTTTTTCTTAAGTGCAGTCACATACTTTATGCATTTAAGTTTTTGCAGATGGAAGAATATGATCTTGTATACTCTGAGGAAGCTAAGATAGCATATTAAAAGAATGTTCCTCTTTTTACTTTTTGATTTCAAAGAAATTTACCTATCCTTTCACCTAAATGCATGAATAAATTAATGAATGTTATAAAATGAACCAGTCATAAAAATCACAAACCTTTCTTACTCATCAACAAATCATAATAAATACCAACTTCTTTAACTGATACACCATCTTCATGACCCACTCACTTCTCAAAAGTTTGGGAAAATGGATAGGTCTAACCATCAAAAGATTCTACAGAGTGCATCTCCCTAAACCAAGACTCTCTTGTCCGACAACATCTGTGGTTTAGCAGGACCACGGATGTTGCTGAACAAGAGAGTCCCAGGACAGGAGGGCCAGCATCTGAAAGTCCCGGACAAGTGGAAGTGGGGCTGGGCATCAGCAATCCAGCTGGGGCTGGTGGCAGTAGTGTGGCTGTGGTAGCAGGGCAGAGGCAGCCCGCCAACCCAGCTGGGGTTGAGGCTGCCCATGTGTGCTAACCTGGCAGTGGGATTGTGCTGTGGCAACCTGATGGGAGCTGCATGCGGGCCCGGTACTGGGGACAGAGCTGTGGCAGCCTGGCCATGGCAGCCCCACAGGGGAAGCCTGTTTGGGGCTGTGGCAGTGGAGCTGGGGCTGCAGCAACCCAGCTGGGGCTGGGGCAGCTTGTGCGTGCTGGTCTGCCAGCAGGGTTGTGCTGCAGCAGCCCGATCGGGGCTATGCACCAGCCCGGCAGTAGGGACAGAGCCGCGGCAGCCTGGTTGGCAGTAAGAACACCAGCTACTGCGAGTAACATCCCTAACTGTGCACCAATACTGTTTGGATCAGTATTAAATAGCATTATAACAAGTGACAGCTTTAGAATGTTAACCCTAATCCTTTAGTTAAAAAAAATCACTTTCCTCACTTTTGTCCTCATGCACTGAAGCACTGCATCAGAAAGATCAAAAGACTGGTCAATTGCATTTTCAAGTAATATAATAGCAAGTGATGTCCATCTCTTGTCAGCCCTCATCTGTTGAAGATATATTTTAATGAGCATGATTGTTGAATATGTGCACTCAATTCTCACAACTGTGACTGGCAATGTGAGCAGAATCCTCACTATATGTGCACTAAGAAAAGTGTCCTTCAACTGCATTGTGAATGAATTGGAGAACTTGGAGTGGAGAATGCTTATGTCGCTGAATGTGACAGATTTTGTCCATCTCAACACAGAAGTCTTTCTCGTTAATGTCTGAACATTTCCCATGTATCTTGTGAAGTCTTGTGAAGGTCTGTACAATTTTTTAAGATTATTTTCCTGTCTACCAGTAGCTTACCAAGGACATACAAAAATTCTCAGGTCTTTTTTATTTGTCCAAACATTTCTTCGATTGATACTCTAGAAGTGTCGGTGAGTAATCAGAAAATCTCCCTCTTGAATGCTTCTGAGTTTCCTTTCACCTACTCTCTGCCTTCATAACAAACATATCTCTTGTTCTGATGAATATACATCTGTATGAAAACAGGATGAACACCTAATTTTCTGCCATTTCCTTGATCTTTGTATTCCACAATGAAATCAAGGCAATTTCTTATTAAAGCAATAGGTTGTTGTGATGGACCACAAAGTCAGTTGATACCATTGCTTATAACATTGTATAATATTGCAAACCCACAATTGAAAACAAAAATTTGAAATCAGTGATCTGGTTTGCCAGGCTTTGCACTTTGTGTCAGATTCTGGCTTTGGCTTTATTTGACTGCCCCAATTCCATTAGAACATCGCAAATCTCAGTCACTTGGTACATTACTGGTTTTAGGCTGTCAGTGTGGCTCTCCTTGTGAGTGTTACATAGCAGCTTCATGGTCAATTTTGTAACATTGTCTGTGAGAATCTGCTATCTAATAGTTGATTCTGAAAACAAGATGCAGTACTCCAAAGAAAGATACTGAATCTAAAGAAGATGCTGCCTCGTCTTCCACAATCAGGTTGAAAGAATGGCAGCTATAAGCCATGAAGAAAACTTTTGGATACAACACAAGTATTCTTGCCTGGATGTCACTGTTTCGTCCCTTCATGTTTATGCCATTGTTGTTGCCTTGTCCACAGCAATCCTGAAGTTTTATTTATGTTCAGAATGTTAATAAACTGTTCTGTTAGGCATTTTCCAGTAGAATCATCACTAACTGAAACAGGATATAATTTTCCTTTATTTTGGTACAGCCATCCTTGTTGTCAACAGATGACATCTTTTCACTGTGACTAATGTCCAGAGTGCAGTCCATTATTGTGGTGTAGTATTTTGGTTTGCTGAACCACATCAATATGTTACCATACTGAGGACATTGCCATTCTGTTCAACTTATACTATGAGCCCTAGAAAGCCAAATTATTCTTTTCAAGAAAGGGTAATTGAGATCAGATGCTGGAACATATCCCTCCAGTGCTGGGTTTCTACATTAATAATGTGCTGGTTTTTCACAGTCGTGTATTTATTTTACTTAAGACTTGACCCTTCTCAATCTGGGGTAGGCCATAAAATGTCTGGCTGAGTTTTCATGTTGCTTCATGGTATCAGCTAAATTATGCCAGTAATTACACTCAGAAAGTGCAAACAATGATTTTGCATTCTTGTCAGGTTTTTTTTTTTTTGCAACAAAAACAGAACATTTGGTCAGTTAGAGTACACTAGCCAATACCAATGCTGGTTCAGTATCACCATTCTCAAGCACTCTTTTTCAGTGTAACTTTGAGAAGTGTTACTTCTGCTCATTTATTGAAAACATCACACTCTCATCCAAAATTCTATGATCAATATCAGCAGAAGTTAGGATTACTGGCTATAAAACAGGATCTGATGTATTGATTTGCAATGTGCATTTTTTCTCGTTTCATCATACAAGGCTGATACTTCTTCATCTTTTCTCTCCCTTTTCGTGTAAACCAGATTTTTTTTTATCATCACTCTCCTTTATCCCTCTAGGAAAACAGAATGATTCCCCATCATTTTTCTCACATTTCCATTTCTTATCTTCAGGTAAATCTGCTAATACCTTAGTAAGAAGACTTCCATCATTTAAACTTAACTTCTCAATTTCTTTTGCACTGGGACGATTGCTATTGCTTGAAGTCTGGTCAGTGTTGTTCTGTTTAAGATATTTTTCCATCAAATTCATCCATTGCTGCATACCAGATTGCAGTTGCACTTTTCACTTCCAATACTGAGTCTTGAAGACTTCTTTGGGGACGTCTTTTATTTTCTATGGGGGAAAAAGTCAGTATTAGGAAAAGTAAAGCCTATGTTCTGCAGTCTTGGGACATTATCAAACATTATGTGTTAAGCGTTGCAAAAGTAGTAACAGTATTCATTTTATATTGTTGCATAGGTAGGGGTTTGATAGGTATTTCTGGCATCTCATTAAATATGTCGTTTATTAATCACTACTTACATTCTTCAATTCTTAAAACACAAGTGTACTTTTATAATGACACAAAAAAACAAGATTTGCAATATCACAGCGGAACTCTCATTTAATCTTATACTTAATTAACTGATTGGTGATACTTTACCCCTTATATACCCACAAGGACACGGCTTACAACATTCTAGGGAGTTCAAGGAAAATATAGCTCTCAGAATGTCTGGAAGGTTCCACAAGATTATTCAAAGGCCCAAAATATTCTAGGCAGTTAGTGAAAAATGAATCCATGTATGGAATACCTAAAACATTTTATTCCAAACATTCCGTTTTCCCTTTTGTTGCTAACAACAAAAACAGCTCCCTGAGCCTAGTGCCACCGAAGCTGGATCACCTGCCCCTAAATCTGACCCTGCACATTACAGTAGACTGGCACTGGCAGCTGTACAAAAGCCCCTATTCTTTCTCTTTATGTAAATCTAATTTACTTTATTATACAAACTGCAAGGAGGTTGTTTCCACACAAGTTATCTTAAATCCTGTTTCTAGGATCAATGATATTGCATAACTTATGGTTCCCAAATTGTGGTCTGTAAGTGCTAACTTGTGACAAAATACTGGGCCCTCTTTGTTTCTAGCTTACTTACTCATATCAAAACAAACAGAAATGCAAAAATATATTACCTACATTAATGTTACTTTTCCTTGTAAAAAGTTGCTGTAGTCGTGACAATAATATTATTCAATCATCAGTGTGAAGAAAGGTGGATCATATTATTTTGGATAGAATAAGGGTAGTCACTGAAGTAATCTGTTCTTAAGATTTGTTCTACCCAGTATGGAATTTTCAGTTTTATTTTACTTGGGTGTTTTTAAGCATTTTTGTGACTAAATCAGATATTAAATTTTAGGGTTTATAAAAGCACTTATAACTGAATTATGGGCTGTTCTGGAGTGTGGAAGAGATGATCTTAGAGTAACTCATCCCAGTTCTACTCCAGTAGATCCTATTGACCGAAGCTGTCAGAAGGTGAGAAATTATCTTATTTTGTTCAATTTGTTACTACTGTATATACATAGACAGGTAGTTTCATTAATGTCCTAAATGAGGAATTTTATCAACATTGTTTCATGGAAGAATTCTCAACTCTTACTGGGCCATTCGCTTTGTCAGTGCGACAGCCCATCAGTTCACAAAGTCTTTGTAAGGTGCATGGGCACGACCCTTATGCTCGCATAGATGTGTCTCCTGTTTAAACTTCACACTGCCCAACAGGGTGAGGCCGACACATGGGCCTAACTTCTTTATATTGTTTTAATTAAGGGCCAGTTAAATGCTATCAAATGTTTATATACAAAGGTTCACAGGATCAATCTTTTTTTTTAAGTCTTTTCTAGTGCTGGTAAATTTGCTATCCTATCCTGCTATTTATGAGCTGATAGGTAATCAGAAGTTACTAAATAAACCAGAATATTCTCTCCGTGAAGTTCCTACAAATGTTATTGTAAGTACTTGTTTTCTTCTTTTTTTTTCTCAAAATACTACAGAGTGGTTAGACATTTTGACTGAACAAATAGTAGGTTAATAATTAAAGACATGTTCTATTTTCTGTTCAGTGATAGAGTTTTGGTTTTGCATTTTTTATTATGTACAGCATGAGGGCAGCATATGCACAGAGTACATTGGATAATATGAAATCTTTACCTAATTTTGAAGGTCTTACTTTCTTTCCTCACTTACATTACAAATCTGTTCTCAGGGATAAGAGATATATATATGAACATTTCTAAGTTTGTGTATGTGCACATGAGCATATGTATGCAAATATATGTATCATACATACATATACATAATCTACTATATATTTGAGAGAGTTTGTCTGTTTAAGAACTCCTCCTAAATGGTAATATATGGCATACATCTTCCTCTTATAAATTAAAGCAAGGTAAGGTTTTGGTTGTGCCAGGAAAATGGGATGGGCCTGGAATGGGATTGCTTCTCAGAAAAACATATAGAGAAGAGACAGAATCACCAGGCAAGTGAAAGGGGCTGTCTGGGTATGCATCCCTCTCCCCATCTAAGACTGCCCCAGCTTTGAGCCTTCTGGCCCCCCAGGCTATTAGGAGGGGGTTGGTGGGCTGAAGCTCCCCTTTCCTCCCACTGCCTTTCCTCCCACTGATTCATATGGGGACATTGCTGGCTGTTCCCATTTATCAGAGAATGAGGGGAAAGTGAAGAGTTTGCTGCATTCCTCCCTCTGGCTGGGGAGTGCAGGAGGCAGATGAACCTGGACTTGTCCCAGACAGGGGACATGTACTCCTTCGCTGGCTGTGCTTGCTAGAACTGCAGTGGCCATGGAGAAGTGCTTCTCATCAGGTCCCAAGCTGCTGTGATGAGAAGGCTGGGATAGTCCTTTCTCCCTGAGGCATCCTGTATATTGAACCCATCATCTCCAGCTCCACTCCAGAGCAGTGGTTTAAATGAAGCATATATATTTTCATTTTATTTTCCAAAAAGCACACCCATTGTAGTGACAAATATGTAATCTTCTAACAAAAAATTAGAGTTGTTGAAGTCTGTAAACCACCAACATAAATATGGCTACATTTACACTACCAAGTTTTGTAAAAAATATTTTGTTATTTTAATGGTGTAGATTTTTAGTTGTATGTGAAAATCACGTAGAAGGAAATATTGTAAAAAGAGGAAATAATTTTTGAAATTGTCATGTTTGGAAGTTACTGTTTTAAAATCTTGTAACACTATTTAGATAATTAATGAGGCAGTATGGTGGTATTTTTTGTTTTCAATAGTTAATTGTATTCAGAGTCAAAATTAAATGTTTTGTGAGGCGTAGGAGTGGAGTAGTCATTTGTTGATAGCAGTGTAAACAAGTGATGTAATATGAAGAAAGCAAAATCATATTTGAATGTCTGTGGATTAGGGATGTAGATGAATAGCAGAGTATATGATTAACTGATAAGCCTAGGCTTATCGGTTAATCTTCTCGACTACTCGCATTCCTCCCCTCCTTTGCTGTCTCTGTATCAGAGGCAACAAGGGTTGGGGAAGCAGGAGCCGGTGCTGGGGGAAGCCAGCTCCGTGGTCCCTCTTGCCAACCCCCGTGCTGCTGCCTCTGTAAGTGGGGAAAGGAGAGGCTGCTGTGAAGTAACTTCTGTCTGCAGCAAGCATGGCCCCCGGCAGCAGCCCATCTGTGTGGGCGTCCGAGCTCCCCACGGACAGAGGCTGGAACAGAGGCAGCAGTACGGGCTGGCAGGCAGCCAGTCCGCGAGGGGAGCTGGTTTTTAAATTGGCTCCCGCCTGGCCACCCCTTGCTGCTGCCTCTGATACAGAGGCAGCAGAGCATGGTGGCAGGGGGCTCCGTGGGAGTGGAGGCGGAGCGCACTGGCTGCTGGCCCCACCTCTGGGGACTATAGAATAGTTGATTAAATGAAAGAATTCATGCGGTTACTCGACTATTCTATAACCTGCTAATCTAACACCCCTACTATGGATCAGGTGAAACTTAAGTAGTGATTTCCTAGTTTTATAAATCTGGGTTGGTGGAATATAGTCTGGAGCAGTGTTTCTCAACCAGTGGTACAAGTACCCTTAGGGGTACTCGAGAGAAGTCTGGGGGGTACATCAACACAACTGAAATTTGGAGAAAACTGAATTTTTGTTTTAAGTTTTATAGCACTTTATTATTTTTATACTTTTTACACCCCAAAATTTCATTGCCCGCCCAGCTATGATTAAGTTGTTTAATGGTAGAAAGAAATAGTGTGTCTGAAAACTATAGGTACTGGGGATACTTTTTTTTTTTTTTTAAAGGGATACTTTATTAAAAAAGGTTAAGAAATACTGGTCTGGAGCACCTTTAACTTATTTTTAATAAACCTTTTTGTCTGGAGGAATTTCCTAGACTTGTAAAGACATATTATTTCAGTGTTGATAGTTGCTCACATGGATAGTAGTAAAAATTCATAAATATTCTCCGAATTATGCTCTCTCCACTCATATATGCCCATGTTCCTCCACAGCCCAGAATCTTCTTTTGGCCCCCGTACAACTTCACTTCTTTCCCATTTCCCTCCGATTATTATTCCCTCATAATACCCATCCACAGCTTAGATGTCTGCCTGTCACTCTTTAGAACCCTTGTATCTCTCTGCAGTGCTCCACCCCTCATCCTTGACTCCTTGATAAAACATAGAGAGGGAAGAAGAAGCAGTTGTTGTCTGGCTATACCAAAAGAAAAAAAAACAAAATATATTTGATATGGGTTTAATCAGGCTGCAATTTTATTATTATATGTCTGGGACTAGCCAGCATATAGAAGTATACAATGTGGCAACCCCATGTCTGTTTTTTAATTACTGATAGGGTTTTTACCACTCCCCCTCTTTTTCCATCCAACCCTCTAGCAAATATGTTTGCCAGTCCTTCCCATACCTGGGGGGGGGGGGGGGGCTCCCATTAGTTGCTCCTCTTTTCCACCCAAGTCCCTCCAGCAAATGTATTGTTGGGATCTTACCATACTCAGAGCGTCCAGGGGAGGATACTGCCAGCTCCCTCTCTTTAGGCTTCTCTGGCAAATCTGTTGCTGGGACCTTAAAATTCACCTTATAGGAGGGTGAAGGTGGGCCATAAGAATGGGAAGTTGGCTCACTTCTGTACTATTCACATGAGTCTCCAGGCACCCCCTTTGTTCCTTTTATGCACACCTCTCTTTAAGTCCTTTTCCAAGCCATTTATCTGGCCACTATATAGCTTTTCTCTGGAGTACCTGCACTGGACATCTGCCACAAGGAGGCAACAGCCATTAGCCTCCACCAAACCCAATCAGGTTCCCAGACATCTCTTGGCTAATATAATCAGGGGCAGTAAAACAGATGATTTTCAAAGTTTTATAGGTGAACCCATCCTTCATGAATAATTTGGTGTCCTGGGATCCCCAAATTGCTGAATCTTTTATGACCACAAGGGATTTGGTTGCTCCCATCTCAGAATTTGTCAAGCCTTTTCCACCCAAGTGGCTCTCCATGGTTCCTAGTCAAACCCTTTTAAAATGCATGTCTGACAACACAGATCTGCATTGTCTCATTTTTGGTCTGAGTAATAACTGAATTCTTTTACATAGTCCCCAAATCGTTTTCTCCAATATATGCCACATCCTCTCCATGACTGCTGAGTCCCTTGATGTGCAGCAGTGGCATGAGCTATTCCAATAACATGCTCTTCCTTTCATGCTAATGCAGACTTGTCTCATCACTGGACCCTGGTTGCCATCCTGTAAGGCCACTAGGTCATCTGCCTGTGTGCATAAAAAAAACAGTCCTGTGCCCACAAATCTGCACTAACATGTCCATAGCCAGGACACTGCTCTTGTCACACAAACATCCCTCAGCAACTCTTTGTGCACACAGATAGTCAACTTGCATGAAGTCTCTTCTGAATTATTTACATTATAGAGTTCATGGTTAACCAGTTACTGAAAAGGCAGAGGCAATCTTGGATTAAAAAGAATGATGTACAAAATAATTCTTGTACACAGAAATAATCCAAGAAAATCAGATTTCCAGAGGGTTAGAATAAATGTTGAATTGTTTAGTTGCATTGCAGTTTAAAGTAGCAGTGTCACTTACTGTTAAGTTGTTCTATAAAGGAAAATCATTAGGCATCAGAGTATTCCACTATCTTTGAATAAGAATTAAGGATGTTAAGGACTAGTCAACTATCCGATAAGCATAGTCTGTCGACTAGATGTCCCCCTCCGCCTCTATAAGATAGAGGCAGCAAAGGGGGGGAGGGGTATTTCAAAGTGGCAGTGCCGCATAGCTGAGCCGGGAATCAGCTGTGCATTGCTTCTGCTTTGAAATCCCAATGCAGCATTTCAAATCCATGGCTCAGCTGTTCGGTGCTGCCCCTTTAAAACGCCTAAGCCCCATGGAGCTGGGGGTCAGCTGGGTTGTCCCCAGCTAACCCCGGGTTCAGAGCGGCATTTCCCCAGAACCCAGGGTCAGCTGGGGAGCCCCGGGCTCAACTGTGCAGCGCTGCCCCTTTGAAATGCTGCCTCTGCTGATCCCAGGCTAGGGGCTGCCTCCATTGATCCCATGACTAGGAGCCATGGATAGCCACTTGGGTGGAAAAGGCTTGACAAATTCTGAGAGGGGAGTGGCCAAATCCCTTGTGGTCATAAAAGATTCAGCAATTTGGAGACTCTCCAGCTGATCCTGGGCTCCGCGTAGCATTTCTCCAGAACCCGGGGTCAGCTGGGGAGTCCCCTGCTGACGCCGGGCTCCATGGCTTTGAAATGCACAAGAGCCCCCACTGGGGACTCTTGCACATTTCAAAGCAGGCACCTGCGTGCAGCCCGGAGTCAGTGGGACTCCCCTCTGGTCCCGGGCTGTACACAGAGTTCTGCATTCCTCCTTTGAAATGTACAAGAGCCCCAGCAGGGGCTCATGTACATTTCAAAGGAGGAGTGCAGAAGTGCCTGTCGAGTAGTCGATGGAAATTCCATCAACTACTCGACCACAATTTAACATCTTTAATAAGAATGCATTTTAAATAAAATATCTGCTTTGAACAATTTGTTTTTTTCCCACTCTTACTTTAGATGTTATTTTACTGGTAATGATAATTTTATTTTATAAAAAGTTCTAAGTCCTGAATTTATGAAACTGGGTTCATAATTTTTCTCTCTGGTCTTGAAGTGACTCATTGATATAAAGAGTCAGACAATAATTCTCCCTGTTGTATTCGAGACCATGCTTCTCAAACAAAATTAAACAAAGAAACAAACAAAACAAAAATGGATTTAATCTGATGCAGAGCCCTTAAAGATTTCTTTAATTTTAGTTTTTTGAGTTGACCACACCTTTCTGTGTCCAAAAGAATGTCAGTTTAATTTGTATGCATTTCTGATTGCATTCTTTAGAATTAAATTACTATTTTGGAAACAATATATGACACAAACTGGAAAGAGGGTTAACACAATCTGAATGGTGGTGAAAAAAACATGAGTAGTACATGGGTCATTTACAATTTTCTCAAGCAATGTAGGATAAAAATAAAATTAGCCACATAAAACACTCTTACTTCACATAATAAACAAACTGGTTATTTGAAATAGTTAGCAAAAAAAATAAAATAAAACCAAAAAATCCCATAGAAATTTCCTGTTGGCAATTATGAAATAACTTGTCCCGCTATCAGGTTTCTTGGACCTCTGTCTGAAGCATCTGGTATTCACCATAGCTGGAGAATACTGGAATGGATGTACCACTCTCTAGTCTGCATAGTTACTTACGTTTCTATGTACATATTATTTTAATGCCTGAAATTTTGTCACATTAGCTAGATACTAAATAAAATGAAAAGAATGGTACATATTTCAAAAACACTAAAAAACACTTTACCATTTTACTCCTATATTCACATGCAATAGTAATTTAAAATGTTTAATATTTCAGTATTGTGACATATTTAACTGAGTTATGTGTTTCTGGCTTTTTATATTGGCCTTGTTCTGCACCATTGACTTCAATGGGAGCAAGAACATTAAACATAAAAGCTTTGTTACAAAATTTAGGGTTGTTTTTTTTTACATTTTGAATAAATAATGCTGTGTTTTCCAACTATTTTTAATATAAGAAGATGAATGAGAATTTTATAGTGATGTCTTCTTTTTGCAGGATGTAATTGACAGACTTATAATTTTGAATTCAGAAGCTAAAATTCACTCTTTATTCAATTATGAACAATCTCACATCTTTGGTCTGAGGTAAGCTCCACTGTGTTCAAAATGACTTAATACACTAAAGCAAGTTTCTGTTGTTCCAGTATACTTATATTATTGCTTCTTATTGTGCGTGAAAGTGAAATTCAGTTAGTTTTTTTTAAAACATGCAGAGTTTGAATGAAAAATATAATATACAAAATTACGAAGGAAGCCAGCAAAGCCAATATTTATTTAATATCCCTATATCTGATGCAATAAAAGCTGTTGCATTTAGTTAGTTAGCATGGATGGTTAAAAAGCAAATGTAGTACATCCATCATGACTTGTGAAACAAACTTCCTGCTTAAATACTGAAATAAGTTGAGACTTTTACATTACCATGTGCAGCTTTCTATGTTTGATTTTTCTACAGTGAATGCATTTCTGAAGTTCATTCTGTTTTAATGATATTACCAGTTTCTGCAATACTCCCTGTGCTAAAAAATGAGAGGTACCACTTGAATCAAAAATATCTCTAGAACTTGAATGAACTTTTAAATGTGTCTACTGAATGTGATGCTCATTAATATAGTATCTGTGTGATTTCCAAGTATGTAAAAATAGAAAGAACAATCTATCTGTCTGTCTATCTATCTTTCCTAGCCTGAAGAATAAATAGCTTTATTAGTTGATATATTTGTGTGCATAAGCTAAAGGGTATCCCTACTAAGATGTGATCCCTACTGTGGAAAAAAAAAACTGTTTGGGTTGAATAATTGTCCCAGTAGTTTATAAAGTTCAAAGTTAGTTTTCTATAACCTTGCTTATACCAAAATATCACAATAAATTAATTTGTATTGTACATGAAAATAGAAGTCAATTATGTACTGCTGATTACATCAGATAATCTAGGTAATACTTTTCATATTTCAGGACAAGCAGGAGATGTATGTGGCAAAGTTCTGAGATATGAGAAGTATAGTCTTGTACCATGACATTGGGAGTCAGATTTTCATAAAATATCATTTGAAAAGCTAGTTTTTACTTAGGCACACACTGTGAAATCCTAGCACCACTGAAGACAATGGCCAAATTCTCTTTGATTTTAGTTGAGCCAAGCTTAGTTGGGCAGGCTTTTCAGAAAAGGAACTATATGTTTTATCTGTGGTTTTTATTTGCCCTGTCAACATGGCAAAAAAAAATGGGGTTCTCATTGAATCATAAATATCATGCAAAAGCGGCGAGGAGTCCTGTGGCACCTTATAGACTAACCAAAGTGTTGGAGCATAAGCTTTCGTGGGCAAAGACCCACTTCGTCAGATACATGTCATGCATCTGATGAAGTGGGTCTTTGCCCACGAAAACTTATGCTCCAACACTTCGGTTAGTCTATAAGGTGCCATAGGACTCCTCGCCGCTTTTGCAGATTCAGACTAACACGGCTACCCCCTCTGATACATAAATATCATGAACGCCAATGCATGTTTTATAGACAAAAGTAAAACTTTCAGCTAATCTGTTTGAGTGTGTAGATATCTGATTCCTTGACTTGTTTTAGATTGACAAAGTTACACAAGAACAGAGATTCCAACCTGATTCTGAATGCTTTTAAAAATGTGTTTAACAAGCTTGTATGTTATGCACATGGGTAACACACTAATGACATTTAAAACCATTTTACAAACACCTCTTTCAGTAGATTAGATGGGTCTGAAAGTTTACGGAAGAATTTAAAGCATAGATGAAAATTTTGCATTGGATTATGAAAATGACAGAAAGTAGGTGGAAACTTCTGAGAGTTGGGAAGTTGTCTAGTTCTTCTTCGAGAGATGTCCGCGTGGGTGCTCCATATTAGGTTGGTGCTCTGCCCACTGAGCCTTAGGTCAGAGATTTCAGAGCAGTGTCCCTGGGGCTGCACATGCATGCATCTGGAGCTGCACACTCTTAGGTGGCAGACATCCCGCATGCGCAGTCTATTCCCCCTTCTCCCCTCCGTCCTCAATTCCTTCTATACCGCCTCTGGCTACAGATGGACCTCAGAAGTGCTCCCTAATTCCTTAGTTTCTTTGTGTCTACATACTTATCTCCGTTCAAAACCAAGTTTTCTCTCCCCAGTTTACTATTGTTGTTAGTTAGCTTAGAAGAAAACTAGACTAGTGTAAGTTTTTCTCCCAGTTTACCCCTTCCTGCAGTTATTGACTGGTTTCAGCATTATGCCTGGCTCACCAGGTTTTAAACGCTGCTCCTCATGTAAAGAGCCTAACCCATATCGGATGGGCATTCACAATGCATCCGCTGCCTTGGAGAGCAGCAGATGTCTCAAAAATGCCCTCATCATGCAAAGTTGAAATTGCGGGCATGAAAAGACAGAGACCTCCATCTCAAGCTATTTTTACTTGAGAATTCTCTCAGACCAGCTTCTGACCTGGGCCAACAGCCTGAGGAACATAAACATAACCAAAAAGCCCACCAAAAAAAGAGCCTCCTCTTTTCCTCATGGGGCTATAGTACTGAAACAGCTGTTTGTTCTCGGCACCGGCCGTGAGGGAGAGGCAGCATCGCATCTCAGTACGTATAACTCTCCAGGAATCTTGGGAGCCACCAGTGCAGCTAACAAACAGACATGTGCTAAACCATGCTCTGAGATGTCAGGCTTCAAGTTGCCTGCCTCATCAGCTGTAGCAGCATCCGGCACCGATATAATCTCACTAGCGCAGCATAAGAGCGTGGTACCGACCATATCAACAGGCGCCTCTGCCTCCACCACAGAGATGCCTAATGTGGTGCTGGTCTCCTCAGCACTGAGGCGTGATTCAATGCCTCAAATAGCGTCTTTGCCTCCCTTTACGGCACTGACGACACCAGCTGTGTAGTACACTCAGCACAGAGACTTGTTAGTCTCATCTATTTTTAACTCACCATTTTTAGACCCTGATCACTCGCCTGCTATGTTAACATCACAGAGATCACTTTGTCAGGGAAGATTTTCATCCGAATCTGAAGATGCATTTTCTAGGGGTTTTTCCCCAGACAATTCTCCTTACACAGATGAGACTATTTACTCTTCCAGATCTTACCAAGAATTTGGGAATATGCCTTCATATTATGGCAATCCCTGGGTACCCCCAACGATGCCATACCTCCACTGGCAATACTGGGAAAAATGGAAATATTATCAAAGGCACCAACATGGCTGGAAACGACACAGAGTGCAATATTCCCCTTCTAAACAAATACATGAAGGGGACCCACCCATACAAAAGGGGGGATCCTCCCTGGACCTAAATGAACCCACTCCAGTGGAGGGAGGATCCATGCCCCCAGCTCCAACTACCTCAGATGACGTTGCACATTTCCAAGACCTTTTTAAACGTGTAGCTGCTGAATTAAACATTCCTCTCCAGGCGGTTGAGGAGAATTAGCATGAGTTAACTGACATATTGCACTCAGTAACACCATCTAAAATAGCACTACCAATTAATCCAGCAATAATGGAACCAGCAAAGACGGTATAGCAAACTCCGGCATCAATCTCTTCTACCGCTAAGAGAACAGATAAGTATTATGTTCCAAAGGATCTGAATTTCTCTTTACTCACCCAGTACCTAATTCCCTCATAGTGGAGGCTGCATAACAGAAATCCAAGCAGCAACAATTTTGGTCCCCTCCATAGGTTCATCATAGCAAAAGACTTGACTCATTTGGATGCAAAATATACACATCTTCCACTTTACAATTTCACATTTCTAACTATGTGACTTTATTTAGCAAATATGGCTACAGAAATTACACCAAACTTAATGACTTTATTGCAGATATTCCCGAGGCTAAAAGACATCAGTACAAAGCACTGGTATCAGAGAGTCACATGATTGCTAGAACAGTATTGCAAGCTGCATTAGATGCTGCTGACACAGCTGCACAATCTACAGCAACAGCAGTAGTCATGAGAAAGGTGTCATGGTTTAACTCCACTCAATTCTCCAGAGAGATTCAATATACAGTGGAAGATTTTTCTTTCAACAGTCAGAAGTTGTTTGCAGCTAACACCAACAAAATTCTCCACTCCATGAAAGACTCCAGAGTAACGCTTTGGTCTTCAGGAATCCACAACCAGGCACCTAGAAGAAGACAATATAGGTATCAGCCCTACCCGAGACCTTGATACTCTCCATATGCCCAACATTACAGCAGACAACCAACGCCAAGAGAACAGAGGCAGAGGCAGAATCCAGCGCCACCTCCCTTTCTTTACCAATTCCCAACAGTCCAATAAGCAAATCTGAACATCAGGTCGGGGGTCGTGAGAGCCTCTCACCTATTCCAACGTCATGATCACAAGCAAGCTTGTTCCATTGACTGCTACCCTTCTTTAACAACTGGCAACGTATATCTTCTGACAGATGGGTCCTTCATATATTTGAGAGAGGCTATCTTATCCCCTTTTTATCTCTACTCCCTTCCCACCCTCCTTCCCCGGTCCCTCTTCAGGGACCACTCTCACGAGATTCTACTTCAACAAGAGGTAGAACACCTTTTGCACATTGGTGCAATTGAATCAATCCCCACACAATTTAGGTGCAAGGGGTTCTGCTCCCATTACTTCCTGACAGAAAAAAGATTGGGAGGATGGAGACCCATATTAGACCTCCAACCCCTCAATAAATTCATTCAGAAACAAAAATTCAAGATGGTAACGCTTGCCACTGTATTATCGGTGTTGGAACAGGACGATTGATTCTCATCCCTTGACTTGCAAGATGCATACTTTCACATTGCCATCTACCCTGCTCATAGATGTTTTCTTCGTTTCGGTGTAGATTCGCAACATTACCAATACAAGATGCTTCCATTTGGACTCTCAACAGCCCTGAGGGTCTTTTCAGAGGTTCTGGCAGTTGTCACAGCATATATGAGAAAACAAAGTGTTATCCTATTTCCTTACCTGGACAACTGCCTCCTCAAGGCACGCTCACACGACAATTCCTGCTGTTCGCTGTCAATCACAAGACACCTATTCCGACAACTCGGCCTGCAAGTAAACGAAGCCAAATCAACTACACAAAAGATAGAATTTATAGGCGCATGCCTTGACTCAACAAGGGCCACCACATCCCTCTCTATGGACTGTTTCCAAAAAATTGTGTTCTCTGTAAACATCTTACCATCCAGCCCCTGTGCAATGGCTCTCGAATGCCTTTAGCTGTTCATGGCAGCGTGCCATTTCGTTGTCAACAATGCTCGCCTTCACATGAGATGCTTACAGGGTTGCCTCGGACAGGTTTACAGACCTAATGTCCACCCACTATCCAAATCCCTAGTCTTCCCAACGATAGTAAAGAAATCCTTACCCTGGTGTTTAAGTCCACAGAACCTTTGTTCCAGCATCCTCTTCCACCCACCAGAACCACCCATCTCCATGATGACAGATGTGTCTCAAATAGGATGGAGCGCCCACCTATGACATCACACATGCCAGTGTCTGTGGTTCAGCAGCGACAAGAACCTACATATAAACATCCTGGAACTCCGAGCACTCAGGAATGCATGCATCAATTTCCTCCTGTTCATCGCCAACAGTTATGTCAGACTGTACATAGACAACGTCGTAGCAATGTTTTAAATAAATTGTCAGGGTGGATCCTGATCTCGAGCACTTTGCACAGAGGCCATAGCGCTTTGGAACTGGTACCTGAAATACAACATAAATATTACTGCAGTGCACCTTCTAGACACCCTGAACACAATGGCAGACACACTCAGCAGAGCCCTCCCAACCAAACACAAGTGGCAAATGAATCTGCACATATTGCCAGACATCTTCCAACAGTGGGGTTACCCCATCATAGATCTGTGTGCCACACAATCCAACAAGAGATGTCGCCTATTCTGTTCCAGGGCATGCATTGGCAAAGGATCAATGGGAAATGCCTTCCTCATCAACTGGTCATCACACCTAATGTACACATTTCCTCCCATATCTCTGTTGAACAGGGTAGTCCACAAGACAAGGAGAGACAAAGCCCATCTAATATTTATAGCTCCAGCATGGCCACGACAACCATGGTTCCCCTTTCTAATGATGATGTCCCGTGTGTCACTGATCCACCTACCTTGCAGCTAGGATCTCCTTCATCCAGGCCCTGATGCCACCCAAGTGAATCTCCACTCACTACACCTGATGTCGTGGCTCCTGGATGGTTCTTTGAACTAGAATTGACTTGCTCACAACAAGTACATATGGCTCCTATACACAGTAGGGCGCAGAGCACTCGTAAGACTTACCTTCAGAAATTGAAAAGATTCTCAACGTGGTGTGTACACCACAGGGTAGCTCCTTTAACATGCTCCTTATCTACTATCCTCAACTACATTCTGCCCATAAATAAATGGGCCTTGCAATAAATTCCATTAAAGTTCATCTTGCTGCTATTACTACCTTCCACTCTAAGGGTATGTCTAGACTACATGCCTCTGCCGACAGAGGCATGTAAAATAGGCTATCTGACATAGTCAATGAAGTGGGGATTTAAATATCCCCAGCTTCATTAAAATAAAAATGGCCGCCGCGCTGTGCCGGCTCATCTGATTGTTGACACAGTGCGCGAGTCAAGACGCGGATCGTTCGACAAAAGAAGCCTTTGTCGACCACTCCCTTATGCCTCGTGAAACGAGGTTTACAGGAGCGGTCAACAAAGGCTTCTCTTCGACCGATCCGCGTCTTGACTCGCGCTGTGCCGATGATCAGCTGAGCACAGGCCGGCTATTTCTATTTTAATGAAGCCGGGGATATTTAAATCCCCGCTTCATTGACTATGTCGGGTAGCCTATTTTACATGCCTCTGTCGGCAGAGGAATGTAGTCTAGACATACCCTAAGATAGACGACTCGTCCATATTTGCACATCCACTCAGCAAGAGGTCTTTAAAGGGTCTTCAGGCACTTTATCCAGACATCAGTCCACCAACACAACTATGGAACCTGCATTTAGTATTGGATGCTTTAACTCAACCTCCTTTCGAAGCAATGGCCACTACCTCACTATTACACTTATCCATGAAAACTGTTTTCCTCATAGCCATTACCTCGGCGAGATGGGTGGGAGACATTGCAGCCCTAATGGCTGATCCCCCATACACCACCTTTTTTAAAGACTATGTCATTTTACATACTCATCCCAAATTCCTCCCCAAGGTACACTCATCCTTCCACCTCAATCAGACAATACACCTTCCCACCTTCTTCCCCAAACCACATGCCAATTCCTTCGAAATGAAAATGCACACCCTTGACCTGAGCAGAGTGCTCTCTACCTGCAACGAACTAAACCTTTTCAAACATCTCTGAGATTATTCATGTTGATAGCAAACCACAATAAGGGCCAGGCCATCTCATTTCTCCCACCAGATTTCAGATTGTATCAAGCTCTGTTACTTGCAGTCAGACATGCCCCCTTCAGATAGCATAAGGGCATACTCAACCAGAGCTATGGCTACCTCAATAGCATTCCTCCACAAAGTGCCCATAAGAGAACTTTGCGCAACTGCTTACATGGTCCTCCGACCACATGTTTGCAAAGCACTATGACCTTACACGGGGATTTCTCTCCAACCTGAAACTAGCTAAGGCAGTTCTTTCTACTGCTTTTCTGTCGGATCCAAAGTCCCTACCTCTCTTACCAGAAATAGCTTTGTAGTCATCTAATGTAGAGCACCCGTGGGGACATCTCTCTCTCGAAGAGGAGGTTGTTCACCTCGATAGTAACTGATGTTCTTCAAGATGAATGTCCCTGTTGGTGTTCCACAACCCTCTCTTCTACTTCGGGATTCTGGCCTTCTCATGCCATCATTTGGGGTAGAGAAAGAACTGAGGAACAGGGGGAACTCGTGCATGTGCAATGCTGGTAACCTAAGAGTGCACAGCTGCAGACGTGTGTATGCGCAGCCCCAGGGACATTGCTCTGAAATCTCCGATCTAAGGCTCAGTGGCGACACACCAACCTAATGTGAAGCACCCCTGGGGACATTCATGTCGAAGAATGTCAGTTACTGTCAAGGTGAGTAACCTCCTCTGTCTCAATTTATGTAAAGAGACACACTGTGTCATTTTTAGGTTGGCAGAACTAATTATTTTTTATAGTTTTGACACCTATCAGTGATTAGTTTTAAGATTTTTTTTCTATATTTATCAATTAAAAATGTTCAAATTTGTGAAAAATTATGGGTGTTAATCATTTTTTGGTTAATTGAAAAGTTCTCAATTCCTGGAAATTGTGGGCGAACAGACAATACATGAGGGTGTCAGAAAATATTTAATGACAGTAGACACTGAAATTCAGAAAATATTTTTAGAATCATTAAACAAAAAAATTGTCAATATCACATGTCAAAATGTACAAAGTCTTAACTCTAATTTATTCTCAAGCAGCGATTTTTCTTATTTTGCCTATCTGTAGATTTACGTTAATACTGATGGGAATGTTATTTCATTGATTTATGTGTATACGGTGAAATCAACAATTATTATTCTTGATGCAACCACTGTGATCCAAACTCTTGACATCTTAGAGAGATAGAGGAGGGGAATGTTAACTTATAATATGTATTGTTTAATATAATTTTATTGGCTAAATCATGTGTAACAGGGCAAGGTTCCAGACAAATACCCCAGTGGTGATTATTCATGGGATATTCTGAATCAACACAATGCCATTCTCCCTCTTTGGCCAGCTCTGCCCACTTTGGGAATTGTTACTCTCTCCTGCCAACCAGAGACATGTTAGGTTAGTTAGGTCTCCTGCCAACCAGAGACGAGTTAAGACTGCTGTTCTCCTGGTAGATTTTTCTCTATTGGAAATCTCAGTTATGTATGTGGATGGTAGCTGGTGAATACTACCATCCATTCTGAACCAAAATCTGGCATTTGTATAATTACCGAAGTGTTCTTTTTCTATGTTGGCTATTTTAAACACATGAAATATTGTAGTCCAGCTTTGCTGCTGCTTTTCTGCTTTAGAGAAGTGCTAAGAATGAAACTATGATCTTGCAGATAGGCATCAGTTAATAGAAAATAAATAGAAATACAATTAAAATAAGATGTAAACTGAGTAGATCTGAGTGAAAAATAGTCATTTTGGTTATGCATTCCTTGGTTATGATCACTTGGATATGCAGGTATTAAATTATCATGCCCATGAATATAGCTCTTCAATGTTTTCTGTTTTCAATAGAAACATACTGAGAACACTGACTAACTGGTACAAATGTCAGATAATATGTATTCCCTAGTTTACAGCTAATATTTTGTGAATGCAAAATGAAAAGCTAATCAGATGTAAATCATTATGTGTTTTACTTCTGCGATAAAAGAGAATGAAAGTAGCAGCAAGAATTTTAGTCATATATTATTTTTCCATAGATAGGGCAATTTTTCCACTTTTTCATGTGATGTTACAGTAACCACATTTCTAGGAAAAAATATAGAAAACATTACAATTTCATGATGATACCTCAGATTCTGCTTCAGATAATGTCAAGCTAGAAAGACAACATTAACATTATTAATTTGGCCCGATGATGTACAAGAAAATTGTGCTTAGCTTGCTGCCATGTGTTCTGGAGGTTATTACTTTTACCTTCCAAAATGTTCTGATATAAAAAAAAATGGATTCATTGTTTTAATTGCATGCAGAATCTTTTGTTGTTTTTGATCTTTGCATAAAATTTGACTGAACAGTACTTAGAGTAAAAAATATAAATTAGGTTTTTTATCTTGAATCTTCTTCAGTGGAACTTAATTAGAAGTTACTTCACTAGCTTAGACAGTGTTGACATTTCAGTGCATTGATTGTCTATTAATTCCACATCATCTTTGTTTTTGGTGAGGTACAGTCAGCAGACCAAGCTGACCAGCATATGTTTGTTAATTTTTTTTCCAGTTTAATATAAATTAAAAACCTGTTGTGAGCTAGTGACTAGTATGGATGTTAAATATCGATTAATTTACTAGTCAAGTAGTCGATGGAATTTCCATTGACTACTCGACTAGTCGATAGGCACTTCTGCATTTCAAAATTGGAACTCTGCATGCAGCTCAGAGCCAGCGGGAAGTCCCGCTGACTACGGGCTCCACGTGGGCTCTTCCGCTTTGAAATGCACAAGAGCCCGAGGGACTTCCCGCTGGCACTGGGCTGCAGGCGGCGTGCCAGCTTTGAAATGTACAAGAGTCCCCAGTAGGGGCTCTTGTGCATTTCAAAGCGCCAGCGCTCACATGAGCTCCATGCGGCACTGCCTCTTTGAAACACTGTGGCGGCGTTTCAAATGGGCAGCACAGCATGGAGCCCGGAGTCAGCTCCGTGTGGTGCTGCCGCTTTGAAGTATTCCCTCTTTCTCCCCCTTTGCTGCCTCTATCTGATAGAGGCAGCAAGGGCGGGAAGGAAGCGATCAGTCAACTCAACTATCCGATAAGCATTTGCTTATTGGATAGTGACTAGTCCTTAATATCCTTAGTGACTAGTGATATGACCCTGAGCAAACAGACTAATTGCTAAAGGGATGTAATGGGATGCTTTGACTCCTAGTTCTTTCTAGGTTTTTAAAAACATAGATGCTGTAACAATTTTTATAGCGGGAGTGCTGAAAGCCATTATGTAAAATTGTAAATCTAACACGTATATTTTAAATCATTTTTTTAAACTTTGAAATCTTATATGCTTATCCTGGTCTGCCTTAGTCTGTATTTACAGATTCCTAAATCATGCTGTAATTTCAATGTTTGTGTCGTTATACAGGCTGTTAAGTGTGCTGTGCTGTGATCTAGATACACTTATACTTTTAGAGTCTCAATATAAAGTATCACAAGTGCTTCTAAATGCCCAGAAGGAGAACATTGTAGAAACTTCTGAAGGACCTGGGTAAGAAATTATCAATATAAATATGATGTTATTTCAACTCAGTCCAGCAAATACTTATATATTTAAATAGCTTTACTCGTACAAATATTTCAGCTGATACCAATTAGATGCCTAATATATGTGAAATTACTTATATTCATGTTTGCAAGATTGATCTTTAATAATAAAAATACAAAATTAACAATCTGAAAAAGGAAATATGTTGGCTCTAGTTTATTTAATGTACAACAATCCTAAAGGCTACTTGTAATAATAATAGGTGCAACATTTTCAGATATAAATGTGATTTTCAAGTTATTTTATTAAGGACATTAAATACATCTTGAATTTCCCTCTTTGTAACTTTAACCATTCTCCCTTCTCTTATGACTTCTAATTGCTAATTATCAAAGTACAATTATCTTGTGTAAATAGACCACATTCTCCTTAAAGAGAGGCCTACTGTGCAGCCTCACACAGCATAAAGTGATGAAACATTGCAAAAATTAGAAGTAATTTCTCAGTAAGTTGCACATTAGGAACTTGTCACAGTGTTTACAAATCTGATGGGTATAGAACTGAGACTCTGGATAGTCTCCTGTCTAGATCCTTTACTGGTGCATACCACTTGAGGCAGGGTTTGTTATCTGTGTATATAATGGCCATACACTGTACTTATTGCAGAGTTCATCTATGAAAAGTGTTTTTTTTTTCTTTCTAAAACAATTTTATTTTGGGCTAGACTGTGACTTTAGGCAAAGCTTTGAGCAAGGGATGGCATGTAAACTCTGAATCACTATGCCCTCCAAGCTTTTCTTTGTTCCTGGAGTTGTAATTTTCTTCAGGTCTAAATAAGCAACAAATTTTAGAACCCCTTCTTGGGGTCAGGTGCTCTAGCCACTGAGTTGGCAGGTGTAACTAAGGGTCCCCCAAATTCTTCATCCCAACTTACTTGCTGGCTTTTCATCTGCATCAGGTGGGAAGTAGGCATGCAGAGTCCACTTATTCTTACATTCCCAAGTTTTCAGGTCTCTTTAATCATCTTAGGCAGGGGTGGGCAATAATTTTTGATGGAAGCCACTCTAAAAATTTGGTAAATGGTAATATCTTCCATGATATTAATGAAGGGGGTGCAGGGTCTGGGATGGAGGTTGGGTGTAGAAGGGAACTTGGTGTAAGGGATTGGGATGCAGGAGGAGGTGCAAGGTCCAGCAAGGAGTACGGGCATGAGTGCAAGAGAGGATTCTGACTTGGAGGAAGTGCATAGGAGGGGGTGCAGGATCTGTGAGGGGGTTCTGACCTAGTGGAGGAGGGTCTGCAAGGGTTTGGGCTGTGACCTAGGGCAGGGGATTGGGGTGTAGGATCTAGGAAGGGGGTTGAGTGTTGGAAAGGAGTCTGACCTGGAGGAGGAGTGTATGAGGGGGATGCAGGTTGTAGGAGAGGGTTGTGACATAGGGCAGGTATGCGGTGGTTTGAGTTGTGACCTGAGGCAGGGTATTGGGTTCAGGGTCTGGGAGGAGGTATGGGTGAAGGAGCAGGAATGAAGAGAGTTTGGGTTGTGACCTGGGGCGGTGGTACAGGAGGCAGGGAACAGAGGGAAAGGAGCAGGTGTGATGCCTAGTACATACTCTGTCTGGGAGGCCTTTACCTAAGCGGCTCTTGGCCATAAGCTCAGCAGATCCCTCAGATAGTCATCCTGCCTTCCACATTTCCACACGCAACTCAAAGCAGCCGGCTACAGGGACCATGTGCTTCTCTGAGTGCCACGAGCTCCAGGTGTGTGTGTGGGGGGGGGGCGGGTAGTACTTTGTGCACTGCCTCTGCCACAAACATGTCCCAGGAAGTTGTGAGATTGTGCTGGGGCGGTGGGCAGTGCACAATGCCTCTCTCCACCCCTCAATCCCAGCTTATGGCACTCAGAGAAGTACATGGCTCCCACAGCCAGCCACTTTGAGCAGTGTGTGGTGTCAGGAGTGGCAGGGAGCCTTCTCAGCAGTCCCACTGAGCCAGGTGCCAGATCTGGCATCCTGGCAGACCGGATCTGGCCTGCAGGCTGTATTTTGCCCATTCCTGGTCTAAGGAATGTGAGAATTGTTCTTAGTACCCAAATAGTAGCTGAAAACCCATGCTGTGGCATGGGTGTAATTCATAAAGTCAAAATGGCTTTGCTACTCAAGTTTATGGTGTGAAGAGTGTAGAGTGTGTGTTGTTTGGTAGGCTTCTGTTTATTTGTGTTGGTGATGAAAGAGAGTTGTGTGCATTGTAGTGTGGGTCTATGTGCGTTTGAGGTTATTACATGTGCTGGATGTGTTGTTTTATCTCTGGAGGGCTATGCTGGGAAATTTGTGTTCATTTGTGTGGGTTGCAAGTGAGGGGTGTATGCTGTCAAGAGGATTTGGGATTATTGTGTGTGCTAGTTTTGTTGTTGTGTGGGTGTGTTACATATGGCAGTTGTGACAGATAATTCACCATCTGCTTAGTCTCCTACAGCCAATGAAATTGTTGCATGCAAATTAGCAGGGCTCGACAAACTATGGGATCTACTCGCCCATGGCGAGTAGATTTCAGCCTGGCGCCCCATTTACCGGCAGCACGCGCATGCGCAATGTGGCTCTTGCGCATGCCCAGTGCGGGGCTGGCGAGCGGCTTTCGCTGCCGTTTGTCAAGCCCTGCAAATTAGCTTTAAGGTGGTGATTGATCTAATTACCCCTGATAATTCAATGATTTAAGATGCTTGGCATGAAATAGATGGATGCTTTGAAGTCATATAGATATAACTGATAAAGTCAAAATGTCTGTGAATTTAGACACAATCTACAGATCCCAGTGACTGAACCTGGTGTGATGTTCTAAACCAAAAAGAGGTCTCAGCCATGCTTGTTGCTGTTGATTCAAGCTTACTTCACAGCCTTTCGAGTCTTAGAGTGACAATCCTGGAATCTATTTTATAGAGTTTTCTTTACACAAATATATATTCCTAGTCACAATCTAGTTCTTTAATTATATAGTGCCCCTAGAATTACTAGCATTCCTGAATATTTTCTGAGAGCAACACTCAAAGATAAATTCCATTTGTTTGGTTGTTTTTTTTTCAGAAATTTTATAATTGATGGTCTATCGGTAGAGAGAAACCATGTTCTTGTTAGGATAAATCTTTTGGGAGGACCAATGGAACGGATTTTGCCTCAGAGAGTACTAAATAAGGTTAGAAGGAAAAATTTTAGTTGTTTTTGTGCTGGTTCTAGTACTTATGTTTTCTTACTGCTAATCCACAATATAAATGTTATTTAGTATCAAGAGACAACTGCCTGCATATAAAGAGTGTTAACGCTTTCCATTGCAGAAAAAGAGATTTGCATTGCAAAGATATTATTTGTAGGGTCAGTGGGGTGGTATTAAGTGCTGAGGTAATGTCATGTTCATGTAAAGTTTTTTTAATATAAATCGGTTTCTTTAACTATGGAAATGATTTTTTAAAAATCTTGAATGGATTTGTATCTGTAACGTCTTCTTTTTATTAGATGGTTTTACCTACAGGAATAGTTTGGGAGGGGCATGAGAGTGTGTTTCCCACAAACTGCATGCCGTGGGCAGGTATGGAATTTGCCCTGCTAGTGTGACCCCACTGGCCTGGATGGAACTGCCATGTCAAATATATGCCTGTTTACATTTCATCGGTACTATCAAATACTTGTAGCTCTCATCAGTATTGTCACAGTGCAGTATTTATTAAGTAGGTTCTTTGGTTAAGTGCTATGGTTTTCTACTGATTGTCATTCTTGTAAGGAGAAGATGGAAATTACTGTCAGCACAGAAAAGGCAACTAGATCAATAAAATAAATTGGAAATACAGTATTTCTTTTAAAAGCTACAATTTCCCTTTCAGTGAACAAAATAGTAAAATCGAAGTTGTTAACAATAGTTACCAGAGCAAGTTGGTAAAATCTTCTGGCTCAAATACTTACTGGATTACATATTTGTTATTTTAATTGTAGAAAATCATATTGTTAAATTGTAGTGTCAATAATTTTGGCAAATCCGTTGGAGATTAAATATACAATAAGCAAGCTTCACTATGTGGATATATAGTGTCGACAGGCAAAACTGAACCTGGGACCTCTGGAGCTTAGTGCATGAGCCTCTACTGCTTGAGCTACAAGCCAGCTGGCTCTCAGTTAAAGCCATAGACCAAAATAATTCTTTCTCTCTATAAGTGGTCTGAGGGCTACATGGGACAATGAACAATACCCAGTAAGGGTATGTCTACACTACAGCACTAATTCGAACTAACTTAATTCGAATTAGTTAATTCGAACTAAGCTAATTCGAATTAGTGCATCTAGACCTAAAAACTAATTCGAATTAGCGTTTTGCTCATTTGAACTAGCATGTCCACATTGAATTGACCCTGAACCGAAGTTAAGGCTGGCTGGAACCAGTGCCAGCAGGGCATCAGGTTAGGACTTAGAATATGGGGCTGCTGCCTCAGGCTAGCCGAGGGCTGTGCTTAAAGGGACCCGACCCCCACCCCGGACAGACAGTTCTCAGGGTTCCCCGCTTGCTTGTCTACCTCGATGAGGGAGAGCAAAGCAGTCCTGTCTTGGAGTGCCCACACTCGGCACATCACAGCACTCGGCCATCAGCCCAGCTGCACTTGCTGCAGGCTGCCATCCGGGAGGGTCAGTCGGGGGGGCTGTCAGGATCTATGAGGCCCTGCAGGAGAGCTTCCACCCCAAGAAGCCCGCAGAGCCACCCCAGTCCTCCCCATCGGGGGCTCGTACCCCATTCCTCCCTCACCTCCTTCCACTTACCCCCTCCTAGCCCCCTTCCTGATGTAAAAATAAAGGACACGTGTAGTCAAAAATAGAAACTCTCTTTATTTAACAAAACTGGAGGTCGGGGATGAACCTCTGGGAGACTGGGAAAGGAGGTGGGAGAGGGAAGAGAGAGGGTGGGAGAGGGGAGGGGGAAACCTGGGAGGAGGGAGCTGGAAGGGAAGCCAGGGAAGAAGGAGGAGGAAGTATAAAACTATGGTACGCCATATCTTCAGTACTGTGTACAGATGTGGTCTCCTCACCTCAAAAGATGTTTGGCCTTGGAAAGGGTTCAGAAAAGGGCAACTAAAATGATTAGGGGTTTGGAACAGGTCCCATATGAAGAGAGGCTAAAGAGACTGGGACTTTTCAGCTTACAAAAGAGACTGAGGGGAGATATGATAGAGGTATATAAAATCATGAGTGGTGTGGAGAGGGTGCATAAAGAAAAGTTCTTCATTAGTTCCCATAATATAAGGACTAGAGGACACCAAATGAAATTAATGGGTAGCAGGCTTCAAACTAATAAAAGAAAGTTCTTCTTCACAAAGCAAATAGTCAGCCTGTGGAACTCCTTGCCACAGGAGGCTGTGAAGTCTAGAACTATAACAGAGTTTAAAGAGAAGTTAGATAAATTCATGGAGGTTGGGTCCATGGAGTGCTATTAGCCAGGGGGTAGTAATGGTGTCCCTGGCCTCTGTTTGTGGAAGGCTGGAGATGGATGGCACGAGACAAATTGCTTGGTCATTGTCTTTGGTCCATCCCTTCCAGGGTACCTGGTGTTGGCCGCTGTCAGCAGACAGGCTACTGGGCTAGATGGACCTTTGGTCTGACCCAGTACGGCCGTTCTTATGTTCTTATGTTCTAAGCTCAGGGCTCAGGGTTGGGGGTCTCACTGGACCAACTTGATTTTCATGCAAACCTGCTCCTGGGTTCGCATGTGGCCTTTGGTGGCCAGGCTGGCAGCTATCCTGCCCTAGACGGCCACTTTCCTGTGCCTAGTGCGGAGATTGTGGACGTTGGAGGCCTCCCCCCAAACCTGCATGAGGTCCACGATCTCCGCACTAGACCAGGCGGGCGCCCACCTCTTGCGGCCCCGGGCAGGCTCCTGTGAGCTGCCAGCCTGGTCCTGGGAAGAGGCGGAGGGCTGGGTGGCAGCGGGTGGCTGGCTCATGCCGTGCCAGGTGCAGGGTCTGCTGGCTGGGTGCTGGCAGGCTTGCACCTGGCACGGGCACCGTGCCAGACCGTGGCCCTTTAAGGGCCCCGGGGCCGGGAGGGGACAGAAGAGTTTCCTGGCTTGGCCCAGAGTGGCCACCAGGGCAACCTGGGAAGGGCTAGCCTCCAACTAGTTCGAATTAAGTGGCTACACAGCCCTTAGTCGAACTATAATCGAACTAGGCCTTAGTCCTCGTAGAATGAGGTTTACCTATTTCGAATTAAGCGCTCCGCTAGTTCGAATTAAGTTCGAACTAGCGGTTTGCATGTGTAGTGCCTATGAAAGTTAATTCGAACTAACGGCTGTTAGTTCTAATTAACTTTTTAGTGTAGACATACCCTAAGAGAGTGTATTACGTATGAGTTGGGTAAACTGCTATTAATTTATCTTCTAATATCACTTTGTTATGTTCTTTTTTCTAGGGCACTGATCCATATCCCTGGCCAATGTTTTCATCATACCCCTTGCCAAGGTGCTATCTTTCAGAAGCTACTAGGAAAACTGATGTTAGACAAGGTACTAAATATATTAATGTTTCAGATGCCAAATAAACATGCCAGTTTATTTTCATTCGTTTCTCAGAATGAAAATTTATGAATAATCTGGAATTTATATTATTGGAACCATTCGTGGCCAGATGGGTTAATTTGTTTTTAATTGTGTGGCTTTGTATACCAGCAATTCTGAAGAACTCTGTTTGAAATTTATTCAAACTTCAAGATTAACCTTTTGGTTAATTTTAGGTGGTGATACATGGGACATATATACATAATCTTGTCTGGCAGCTGGAGTAAAACAGTATATTTTAGCTACAGGATTTCTTGTGTATTGTGTTCTTGATTTGTGTCTGTTTGCAGAGCCTAGTGGTATATGAAATAGAGTTTACAGCAGTTGATTCCTTCATTGAAAATCAGTGTGGAATGTATGTTAAGTGAGTACAGGTTGGATCTCTGTGGTCCAGCACTCTTGGGATTTGGCTGGTCCTGAACAAGGAAATTTGTAGTTAGTGAAATAAAACAATTTAATTTTAACAAAATCACAATTACAAACAATTTGGGTTCAACTATACACTGTAATGAAAAACGTTAGTGTCTCATAAATTAAAAGAATTTATATGAACTGAATTTTTCTGGTTTTTATACTTGCGTAGCCTTTTAATAATTCAGTAAAATCTAAATTTTTTGCAATGGTACTTTCAATTGAAATTAATGCGAGTCCTTACAAATGATTTTGAGACATGGTGGACCTCAAATAGTTTTTTAGTAATTTCAGTTTTGAGAAACTCTGCTCACCAGAAGCCACTGATACTAGTAATGTTAAAAGAATGCGTAATGCTCTAGCAGTGTTTGGGGTGAAAAAATCATTTCTTGCTATAAATTCTAATACTTTTAGAGGAGAAGTTTTAGGACTTATTAGCTCAGATAAAGCTATTAATTCATCATACAATTCTGCTCCATCAATGTCAGCAGTGTTATCGCTACTTGTCGTACCTCGGTGTCTTCGTACCTCGGTACCTTCGGTGGTCTGGACTGTCAGTGTCAGCGTTGTCTGGTCAGGGTCGTCCTGGCGCGCTCCTGACAGGACCTCTACTCCGTCGGTGATAATCAACTTTCGGCTGCATGCATAACAATCGGTACTCCCTTTATCTAGAGTGTTAGACCCCGTGCACTTGGGTCAACACAGGAGATCTCTGAGAGGCCCCAGAAACGACAGATACAGGCAAGGTTTGAAATCAATCGAGCAGGTTTATTGTCAAATGCGAAGCTCTACCAGTTGGTAACAGAGATCAGTACAATGTTATACCACTGGGCACTATGGCCCGCGTTGACAAGGTACCAACACCAGGCAAGCCTATTGCCATATACAACTATTAACAGCAGTCAGTCAGAGTTAAGCTACTGTGCATTCTGTAAGTTCGGGCAATGACACCTGCTGTTCAGGCGCCTAGTGCGCCCCCCCCAAGGTCGGCCGGAGAGCACCCTTTGCGGTGTCCTTTTATAGACAGGTACAAACAACTTACATCATTTCTTTACGTGCAGGTTGCCACCCTCTGTTGCCTAGATACCACCCCTCACCTTACGGAAGGGGGGCTTACTTACTATCCTTCATGCTGTCAGTTCCGACCTGGTCCTGAACCTAGGTCGGTATGTGCATTAGTTTTTAGGGAGTCTTTGTACCAAGACATTTCTTACTAAGATGTTCCGTTACTCCCCTTTGGCTTACAGTTTGTTCTTGTTGCCACCCTGTGTCCTAATAATCACACAGTTATCAGTACGGCCTCTTTCTTGGCTCCTGTTACTGAACCAAAGTCTTGCTCAGTAGATTGCAGGCCTGTTGATGTTTTCATGTTACAGGCCTCTATTTAGGCCTGCTGACTCCATGTTACTGACCCTCAACTTACTACACTACTGAGAGCTAAATGTAGGTCCTGGCAGTGCTTTGTGAGGTCTTCTTTAGAAAACTGATTTTTAATATTTCCAATATCGTATAAAAATTCAAAAGTTTCACAAAGACCATGCAACTGATAAAATCTTTCTTCAATGGAAGTTGTAGCTACATTCAAAATATAATAGAAACACTCAACTTTAAACCTTTCTTTTGGATCGAGAATAGGATCATCATGAGCCTAATAACACAACTGTCTTGGTTTTTTTCGAGGACAAATGAATTGTTGAGGTGCAAACGTCGGTTCAAAATCAAGATCCTCTGCTATTATTGTTGGTTCTTTGACAGTTCCTTCAAATCCTTCATCAGAACGGTATTTTTAAAAAATATTCCAGCATTTTATTCAAAATCGCCTTTGCTTAGGATATGTCTATGGTTATGTTCTGCATAACTTTGCTGGCCAAATTAATTTGATTTAGAATATTATGTCAAATCACTGTGCAACATGAAAATTGAAACTGCATCATTTTCTGAGCCAATGTTTCAGCTTCATGTCGAAATGAAGGATCGTATGACAAGTCCTGGTTTATTTTGAATAGTGGATCGTAATCTCTCCTGATGAATATCGGAATGGTCTAATAGCGTCTATCCTGCTTTCCCATCTAGTTTGACTTAGAGATTTAAGTGTGAGTTTTTGTTCAAGATGCTTCTTCAAGACTGCCCAACAGCGTGTGGAAGCACTAAAAGAGTTTTAAGTTGCTTGCACTGTGGTAAAATATGAAACGGCATCTTTAGATGATTTGACGGCATCACTGACAACCAGATTGAGCGAATGCGCATGGCAAGGAATGAAAAAAGCTTGATTATTTAAATTCAGTATTCTTTGCTGTACACCTGCATGTCGTCCTCGCATGTTTGAGCCATTATTGTACCTTAGCCACGCATATTTTGTAAAGGTATTCCATAGTGTTCCAATCTCTGTAGAATTACATCTGTGAGGGCTTTCCCAGTAGTTTCGTTCACTGATATAAATTCTAGAAAGTGTTCACAAATTTTCACTTCTGCATTTTCATCAACAGGGCTTGACAAACGGCGGCGAAAGCCACTCGCCAGCCCCTCACTGCGCATGCGCAAGAGCCGCAGTGCGCATGCACGCACTGCCGGTAAACGGGGTTCGCGGCTGAAATCTACTTGCCACGGGCGAGATTCTATATTGACATTTGCTCAGTTTTGCTCAGATTATAGTACAATCAACTATAATTGAGTAATATTTGGCATGTTTCAAATCCGATACAATTTAATTATGCACTCCATTAGAAATTAATTGTATTATATCATTTTGTGTATTTTTACCCAAATAATGGGTGTGAATCTCTACATCTTTCACTCTTCGTACATGCTCAGCCATAACACTATCGAATTTTGCCAATAACTCAACCAATTTCAAGAAATTTCCACAGTTATTCTCATATAAAATGTCCGAGGATCCATGAAATGCGAGGCACTGTTCGGCTAGGAAATTAATGATTGCCAGTAAATGTTCCAACACAGCTTGCCAATGAAGAATTTCTGAATTTAGTAGATGTTGCTGTAACGCATCAATTGTTGTACCGGAACGTAATCTGTTTGAGAGCGCAATCCAATTTGTCAACGAGTGTAAATGATTTTTTGATGTTTCATGTTCTTTCAAATGCTGATGCAAATTTTGCCAGTCATTAAAACCTGAAGTTGCCAGAAGAATGTCCGAGTTACAGAACAGTTTGCAGCAAAACCAAAAAACTACATCTTTGATCTGTGAATACACTAACCACGATCTATTAATTTGTTCCCCATTTTTTTCTTCATACTGGATGGCATAAATCGACGATTCGACTCATTAAATAGATATTCAAATGTAGGATCTAGTTTTGAAGGACCTTTTTTCACAATAATCATTTGCATTGCATCAGTAATTATTGTCGGCCATGTAGCTGGATCCGATTCTATGTCAGTCTGTCCACCTTCCAATAATTGTTCTTCGGTTTAAGAGTTGGATAACAGTTCTTCGTTTCTGGACTCTTCAGCTGAAGAAGTAAATCTTTGGATAGATTGTGATTGTTCGTCTTTATCAGTTAGCGAAGATAATCTTTGGTCAGATTATTGTTCATCTTTATCAGTTCATAAAGATAATCTTTGGTTCGATTGGTCTTCATCACTTGATGAATAATCACTTTCAATGCATTGCTTAGAGCTTTCTCCTTGATGGTCAACTTTTTTAAAATACTTATTTGAAGTACGAGATAGTTTTTCTAATTCTTTTTGGCGTTTCTTTCTTTGTTGCCGGTAGGCAACACCAGAAAGTTGTTTTCATTTTTGTCCCGGCATTTTAGCCCTATAAATAGAAAATATAATTTTAATTATTTTTTTTCCATAAAGGCAAAGGCGCTTCAAGTAAACTCCCCCTCCCCTTTCACTCGCTGCTGGGTCACAACAGCCCGTCCGGTCCCTGCCCGTCCGGTCCCGCACAAATTCTCTTCCAGCCCCCACCAGCTGCACAGAGAAGGGAGAGAAGACTCAGATCTCTGGCCGCTGCTTCCCCAGGCACGGCCTGTCCCGCAACTCAGCCGGGCACTGGGGCTCGGCGCTGGTCAGGCGCGGGCGGCTGGGCTCTGCTCAGAACTGACCAGACCAGGGCAGGGGCACCCCCTTCCCCAAACCTGCTGGCTGTCCCCCCAGCAGCAGCTTGGCCCTCTCCAGGTGTTCCTATGGACCCCTCACTTCTGACCCACAGCTCCCACAGCCAGCCCAGCCCTGGACACCCCCCCCACCTGCTGGTGCCCCTCACTCCTGACCCACAGCCCTGCCAGTGCCCCTCACTCCCGACCCACAGCCCTGGACATCCCTGCCTCGCCCCACCCCCGCTGTCCGGGGGCCAGCACCTGGAGGCCGACCTCTCCTGACAAATTTCCTCGGGGTCACCCTTGAAGAGCTTGGTGGCCTGCGTGGCCTTGCACTGGAGGTTGCTGAGGAAGACGGGGAGTTATTATTTCGAAATAATTTTCCTAATATAGACATGCCCTTAAAGAGACAAGGTGGTGAGGTAGTATTTTTTATTGGACCAACTTCTATTGGTGACAGAGACAAGATTTCCAGCTCACACAAAGCTCTTTTTCAAGAGTGGGAAATGTACCTTAAATCTCTACCTTATTGTTCTTATAGAAATAGGCTACTTTCTAATTGTGGTTTGAATGCATGAAAAACTATTAACACAAATAGTTAAGGAAATATAAGCTAAGTACCAAAAATAGAAGGGAGAACTTGTGCCACATCTAAAACTCAAGGGCTGTGTCTACACTGGCACCCTTTTTCGGAAAAGGGATGCTAATGAGACACAGCGCAATTGCAAATCCGCGGGGGATTTAAATATCCCCCGCGGCATTTCTATGAACATAACTGCGCTTTTTCTGGCTCGGGGTTTTGCGGGCGCCAGTCTAAACGATCTTGCGGAAAATAAACCCTTTCCGCAAGATCTCTTATTCCTACTTTCAAGGGTTTATTTTCCGCAAGATCGCGTCTAGACTGGCGCTTTTCTCCGCAAAACCCGAGCCGGAAAAAGCGGCAGCCATGTTCATGCAAATGCGCGGGGATATTTAAATCCCCTGCGGATTTGCAATTGCGCTGTGTCTCATTAGCATCCCTTTTCCGGAAAAGGGTGCCAGTGTAGACACAGCCAAGTAGTTTACAGCTATACTTAATCAATCTTCAAACCAATTACAATCAGCTAACAATACCACTCTGTTTTAACATACTTGTCAACCAATTATGATAACTATAGCACATAAGACATCTAAACTAAATCAATAAATATTTGTATTGTTAAACTAGATTTGTTTTGGAAAGCAGTGGCTCCTTATGTGGCGCTAACATCTATGTTATCAGATAAACTGAGATCACTGGGTGTGCGTATGCACATTATTTTTGTGTGTCCATCTTGTTAGCCATTATATATTCAAGTTTATGAGGTGTTACAGAGGGAGGGGAGAGTTGTATGTGCCCAATACAACTATATTTGGAATGAAGCTTAGGGACATCAAACACAAAAGTTTACCCTGCCAACAACCCAGATCAACGAAGTTTCATTCTTTAAAGAAATATCTATGAAACAGCATGTGCAGTTCTTTGAAGAGTGTAGAACAGTTAATATTCTGTCTGTGTGTGTACATGCGTGCTGGATCCTTGTTTGGTTCTGCTACAAACATGAACAAGAGAAATATACTAGGAACAGACTTCAAAGGTTGTGACTGACCACATAGCTCAGTTCTGAAAGAACACACAGCAAGATGCATATGCGCTACCCCCGATCTTTTTTGGACTCAGCCAAGGCTGAAAACGTAGCGTACAGCCACTCACAACTCTCCTTGAGTGCTCTAGATGTACTCTATTGGCCCAACCTGTCAAGTGCTCTCCCAGCCGCACTGATGGATCAAGAAGGGAACCTGCTACAGACTCCAACCAGGGAGACCACAGTCTCCTCATTTAGGGTTGCCAGATGGTTGAACCAAAAATACTGAACACCCCCCCCACCCCCCAAAAAAAAACACCGGGGAAAAAATTCTGTTGAGGGGGGAAAAAAAAGGGGGAGACCAAAGTTGTTGAACAAAAAAAAGAAGGACTCCGAGACTTATTAAGGAAAAAAAAAAAACCAGCATTAAAACAGCATGGCCCCTTTCAGAGTGAGTGCAGGAACAGGGGAGTGGTTGAGCACTAAGACCCAAGGGAGGCATTGCTTCCCCTTGGTCTTTAGGCTTTTTGCCGGCCATTTTCTGTTCTTGTTCAAGCCAAAATGCAGGAACCAGGTAAGCGGGGGGTCCACGGGGCTGCGGGTGTCTGGGCCTGGGGAGGGGAGGAAGGCCGGCGGCTGGGCCCGGGGACTGAGTGTTTGTAGGGTTGCCAGGTGTCCAGTATTTTTCCCTCCTGGCCAGGAAGAAAAATCAGAAAATACCGGACATTTCAGGTGTCCGGTATTTTCTAAATTTTTTTTAACGAACAGGAGGTGAAAATACTGGAGTGTCCGGGTCAATATCGGACACCTGGCAACCCTAGGCATGAACACCCCGTGAAAAGGGAGAGAAGCAGAGAGCTTATAAGAAGGAGCAATACAGCCCCCTGGGGCGAAGGGAGACCCGCCCCGACCCCTGCCGCATCCTGTCCTCAGGCAGAAGGGATCTGAGGACGTTGGGGATCCTCAGAAAGCCCAAGCAAGCTCATAGGGAGGGTCCATCCTGCTACCTCTCTCGGCACAGCGGCTGGCCTGGGTGGGAAGGGGGTGTCCTACCTCGGATTTCCACACGATGTAGGCGGAGGGATGGCTGATGGCTGGGTCCAGGCTACGGGTCTGGCGGAGCCTCCGCTTGGAGTGGAGAGGCTCTTGGAGGAGGTAGCAGCTGCCGGAGAGGAGCAAGAGACAGGGCTGGCCAGCAGGCTCCAGGCGCGCATGGTGCCAGTGCTGGCTGCACAGCTGCGGCATCTCCCGTGGCCCTTTAAAATCGGTGGGGTGGGGCTGGGCATTGCCGGGGGCGGCGCCAGCTGCTTACTTGGAAATGCCGTCCCTGGAATGTGCCGCCCCAAGTACCTGCTTGATTTGCTGGTGCCTAGAGCCGGCTCTGGCTTTCACCACAAGGATCTGAATCCGGGATGAGTGGGAGGAACCAAAGGACCTCGTTGGGAGCGCCCTAACCACAAATCCCCACTCTCCAGTAAGGGATGTGCAGGGAAGCACCCACGATGGTTCAGTGATTCCAATCACTCTGGTGATTTCTTTACTGCGTCTGGATCTGAGAACCCTGCTCCAGGCCTTCGCCATGGAGAGAGAGAACCACACGCTTGTTGTCCAGGTGTAGAACAAAGAAGCAGCACACTGACCCCCAAGGAGGCAGTCCTTTTATCACTTCAGAGGCGGGAAAAAGCAGTAAGGTTGCTGAGTGCACTGTCCCTGTGCCGTGTGCAAAGAGTTCAGTAACGTGTGCAGCGTAGTGCACATCTGAGGTAAATGATGTTTTGGCGGGAAAAGCCAGTTGGAACTAGTTCTTGATTACCTCCACTAAGGTGCACAGTCCAAAATGGAGTTCAGGAGACTTAAAATGGAGTCCAGCACATTAAAATGGTGTCCACGAGCATAGTCCTAACGTGCTTTCATGCATGCTGCGGCACTGCGTACCAAACCAGTAAGGCCTATCTCTCCATTGCCTCCTCCCTGTTCGAGAGGTTCTGTTAGATCTCTGATGTCTCTGGTGCCGACAGTTCGAAGCACTTTGGAGGATGACCTCAGGAGTGTCTTCTCCTCAGAACACTCCTCACCTACCAGGTCTTGTTGCAACAAATATAGACACGGACTCACCTGTGATCACCCTCCTCCTTGGATGATGGAATGGGGTTATTCTCCACACTACTTATAGGCTCTGGCAACTCAAGTTGCCAGTGTTCAGTCTCCAGGCACTGTTCCAGTGCCCTTCCTCCCCACTGCCTACCAGGCAGCCACCTTCCTCATCCTGGGCACGCAGCCTGTTGTTTGCCCAGCAGTCTGGGACGGAAGAGGATCAGATAACAGAGGAGAAACCTCAAAACCTGGGCACCTCTCCTACTGACCAGTCTTTATTCTCTCCAGATGAGACAGTCATCCCAGGGGATGTCTCCCCCATGGATAACTTGAAACAGTTTTCAAGAACTGTTTAAAAAGAGGGTGCTATAAGTCAACAGGTGCAGCTCACTGAGGTTCAGGAGAAGCACTGCGGTTCATCTCCTAAAGAACCTCCAACCAACCCAGAGAGCCAAAATCATACTATCCATTGATGAAGTGATTATGGAAGCTACAGATGAAATATGGCAGACCCCTACATCGGCCCCTCCCACCAACAAGTGTGTGGACAAGAAATATTCCTGACAAGGGATTAGATTTTCTGTTCACCTACCTGCAACCCAATTCATTAATAGTTGATGTTGCACAGCAGAGATCAAAATTTCCTCAGTACTGAAATGTTTCCCAGGACAAAGAATCCAAGCACATGGACTTCTTTGGCAGGAAAATGTATTCATCTTCTACCCTCCAGCTCCATATAGTTAATTACTCTGCCCTCCTTGCCGATCACGATTTAGATAATTACTCCAGACTCATGGAATTGATGGAACATTTACTGGACAGTAAGAGACCTGTGCTAAAATCCATAGTACAGGAAGGGTACATGATAGCTCATACGGCATTACAAATGGCCTTACACATTGCAGACACTGTGGCACAATCTACTGCAACTTCTGTTGTAATGCGAAGGGCTTCCTGGCTTCAATCGGTGGGAGTCCCCAAGGAGCTCCAAGGCAAGGTTGAGGACCTTCCTTTTTGATAGGGAGAAATTGTTTGCAGCAAAAACAGACGGAGGTCCTGTATACAAGTAAGGATTCTCAAACTATACTCTGTACCCTTGGAATGTACACTCTTCCATATCACTGCAAGAGAGACAACACTTTACCAATGGCATCATGATTTCTCTTATCACCACAATCAACAAAGGCCATTCTATCAATCTCGGTCCAGATCACAAAAACAGAGGAAGCGGCAACAGAATGATCGCTCCTCCAATTCCCAGGCCAAGCAGCAGCAGGTTTGAAACGTTGGTCAGGGGCCTATACAACCTCTCCCACCTCCATCTTCAAGATCACACTGCTGAATTTCATAATCACTTGCGTTGATTCTGCAACCTATGGGTTCCCATTACCCCAGATTGTTTGGTCTTAGAAGTTGTAACATCTGACTACTCCATCCCATTTACTTCTCTTCCCCCACCTTCCCCGTCTCTCTTCAGGCACCTTTCTCACATAAACTTCTAAGGCAAGAAGTTCATCACCTTCTCACCACAGGAGCAGTTGAGAGAGTGCCCGATCAGTTCAAGGGAAAAGGTTTCTCCTCCAACTGTTTCCTCACGGAGAAGCAGACAGGAAGGTCGAGACCCATCTTAGACCTGTGCAAGCTCAACAAACATTTACGAAAGCTGTGGTTAAAGATGGAAACTCTAGCATCTATAATTTCATCACTGGACAAGGGAGACTGGTTCACAGCCTTCGACCTGCAAGATGCATATTTTCATGTGACTATTTAAATGATTCCTTCATTTTACCATAGCATCAGAATATTTCCAATACTGAGTTTTACTGTTCAGTCTCTCTTCAGTCCCCAGGGTATTTTCAAAGACTCCAGCGGTAATTGCTGTGTATCTATGCTGACAAGGCATGATAATTTTTTCTTTATCTCAACGATTGTCTAATAAAGGGTTCATCCCATGTAGAGACTCTTGACATTATCTACCACAAGAGACCTCTCTCAGTCCTTCAGTCTCATCATCAATGATCAAAAGTCCACCTTTCAGCTGACGCAGACTCTAGATTTTATAGATGCTCTCCTCAACTTCTGCTGTGATGGAATAGCGCACAGTTAGCCTGTGGTACTCTGTAGTGGAGCGGAGTGGCCGCCCGCTGAGCCGGAGGCAGAGGAACCCCTCTGGGAGCCATTTTGGGCACAGCCTAGCCCCGCCCCCTCACCTGACCGGAAGTTAGGGGGCGTGGCTAGGACTATAAGAACCCTGCCAGGGGAGCTCAGTAGAGGCCCAGCCTCCAAGGGAGACAGAGGTCTGGCCAGAGCTCCTGGCTGAGGAGGCTGGGACCCGGCCTGGGCTTCCCCCAGCTGCCCCTCCTAAGGCCCTCAAAGGCCTCCCTGCCAGGGCTGCTGAGGCCTGGCCAAGCCAGCCAGCGGAGCTCCCCCCTGACCCGGAAAAACCCAGGACTCTGCGGGGGCCTGGTGCGCTAAAGGACCTGAGGACCGACGGGGACCTTGCAGAGCGCCGATTCCCTGAACCCTGGATGGGGCCGCCCGGACCCGGCGGGGACGACACGGGCCTCGACTCCCGGACAGACCAGTGAGAAGCACAGGTACCTGCGAGGGGGGAAGCGAGAGAGGGCCCAGGGGGTAGCACGGGGCTGATAGCAGTCCTAGGCCAGCAAGTTGCGGGCTGGAGCCCTGCTGAGCCGGTAGCAGCCGCACAGCTGCATCCAGGGCCCCTGGGCCGGGGCGCAGTGGAGAGGGTGGGCCTGTGCCCCCCCCCCGCCACGCGCCAACTGGGTGGCAGTCTCCCCCTCGCCTGTAGCTAGTGCGCCCCTTGCCCCGTTCCTGAACTAGGAGCTTCTACAAACCAGACATTTGGTGTTTGTTGCCCCGCCCTGCCCGAGGGTCCGGGGCTGCCCTACGGTGCTTTGGTACCGGCCGAGACCCAGGCCGGAAGGCATGAATGCTGAGAGACTCGAGTCCACCTTAGACTTCTTTCCCTGTGGCCCGGACCTGAAGTAAGGCCGGGCCCCTGAACTATCGCTTCCCACCCCGGACCTGAAGCAAGGCCGGGGCTGTGAACTATGGACCGTTCCCCCTCTAAGGGGAAAGCTTAGAGGCTGTTGTTGACACTGCCAGAGGGCAGTGTCCCGAGAGGCGACGTGGCGGTAAGGGTGACCCGCCACATACTCCTTGCCAGAGGATGTGGTGAAGGCTAGGATTTTAACAGGGTTCAAAAAACAGCTAGATAAGATTCAGGGAGATTAGGTCCATCAATGGCTATTAGCCAGGATGGGTAGGAATGGTGTCCCTAGCCTTTGTTTCTCTGGACATGGGTCATAGGGGAGAGATCACGTGAGGATTACCTGTTGTGTTCCCTCCCTCTGGAGCATCTGGTATTGGCCAATGTCAGCAGACAGGATACTAGACTGCATGGACTGTTGGTCTGACCCAGTATGTCCGTTCTTATGTTCTCCTTTCTCTCACAGCTCATGTTTATTTACCAAAGTAGAGATTCCAAGCCATGCAGGATCTGGTCAGCAGGTATGTCCATTGGTGACCGAACTTACCTGCTTACGGTTGGTGGGTCACATGGCCGCCACAACTTATATGGTACATCACACTCGCCTACATCTTCAGCATTGGCTAGTGTCCGTCTATGTCCCATCCAAACATCGGGTTCGCAAGTATGTCTTCCCCTCCCCAAATGTCCTAGCCTCCCTCATATGGTGTACCATCCCATCCAATTTGTTGGCAGGGGTGCCAGTCCAGTGCGAGCAACCGTAGGTACAGATCATGAACGACGCATCTGTGATCAGATGGGGGGCACATCTAGGTAGACATTTTACTCAGGTCGATGGTCTGATCATGGAACAACTCTACATATAAACCTCCTAGCTTCGGGCAGTCTTGAATACTTGCAAGTACTTCCAAGCACACATCGTCAACTGCATGGTCAGTATACTCTTAGACAGTATAACAATCATGTACTATGTCAGCCGTCAAGGTGAAGCACGTTCCCGCTCACTGTGTATGGAAGCAGTCCATCTCTCGAATTAGTGTATTGCCAACAAGATAACCTTGACTGCTTCGTATCTGCCCAGAATCAACAATACTGCGGCAGACACCCTAAGCAGGCATTTCACCATAGACCACAAATGGGAGATTGACTGACAAGTACTCCAGTCCATATTTCGAAAATGGAGGTTTCTTCAGATCGATCTGTTTGCCTCCTACGACAACACCAAATGTCCCGCCTATTGTTCCAGAGTGGGCCTAGGACAGGGGTCCCTGGGCGATGCTTTTTTAATTACCTGGAGCGCCCACCTACACTACGCCTTTCCGCTGATTCCACTTATTCCGAGAGTCCTCAAGAAGATCAGGAGGGTCTGTGCTCAAGTAATTATGATAGTCCCCTCCTGGTCCAGGCAGATGTGGTTTCCCTATCTCTCTCGGATGTCTCTTCGACTCCCGTGTGCCCTCCTGCATCAGCTGGACCTATTGACCCAGAGTGGGAGAACCCTACTGTATCCCCATCCTCAGACCCTGCACCTAACTGCTTGGCTTCTCGCTGGTTTCAAGATACTAAGATACTCTGCTCAGACATAGTGAAGGATGTCCTGTTGCATAGTAGGCGTGTTACCACCCGCATTACTTATTTCCAGAAATTGACACGATTTTCAGCCTGGTGCACACAGAGGCATACTGATCCGTACGTGAGACTGCTACATATGGTTCTATACTACATCCTCAATTTGAAACAGTCTGAACCGTGGCCAAACCACATCTGCCTGGACCTGGAGGGGGCTATCAGAATTACTCGAGCATGGTCCCTCCAGATCTTCTTGAGGACTCTTGGAATGAATGGAATCAGCAGAAAGATGTAGTGTAGGTGGGTGTTCCAGGTAATTAAAAAGTCCACCTCACTGCTATCGCTGCCTTTCATCCCTGGGTAGACGGATGTTCTGTATTTGTGCACTGTACTACCAGATGGTTTCTCAAAGGCCTCCATAATCTCATTCCACCATACAGACCTCTACCGCCATTATGGAACCTGGAGTTGGTGCTGGATACTCTTACTCACTCTCCGTTTGAGCCCTTGTTTACTTGTCCATTGTCTTTCATGACCGCTAAGGTAATTTCTCTACTCGCAATAACATCTGCCCACAGGGTCTGTGACCTCGCAGACCTTACAGAAACACCACCTTATATGGTTTTTACTAAAGACAGTATTATATTGCATCTTCACCCATCCTTTTTACTGAAGGTTTGCTCGGACTTCAACGTCAATGAATCAGTCATTCTCCCAACCTTCTATTCCAAGCTGCATTCATCCACACAGGAGGCTCTCCTGCATACTTCAGATATTCCAAGGGCTCTTTCTTTCTACATTGAACGCACTAGAGCCTTCCATACTTTGCAACACCTGTTTGTATCAATAGCAGAGCGATGCAAACAGAAATCACTTTCTTCCTAACAGATTTCCAACATCATTGTTATGCCCTATGACACAAGATGCTCCCTGCTCTGCCCAGAGCGCATTCCACTAGAACAGTATTGACATCCACAGCCTTCCTATGAGGAATTCCACTTCCCGATATCTGCCATGCTGCCACATGGTTGTCAGATCATACTTTCATAAAACACTATGGTGTTCTTCCGCATCTTTCCAACAGTGCCTCAGTAGCAGCTGCATTGCTATCCACTGCTAACAAATGGTGACTCTGAAGCCTGCCATCCTTATCTTACCTGATTACTGCTATGAAATCATCTACAATGGAGCACCCACAGGGACATCACTCGAAGAAGAAAAGGAAGTTACCTTGTGCAGTAACGACAGTTTTTCAAGATGTGTCCTTCTGTGGGCGCTCCACAACCCATCCTCCTCCCCTGTTCTCGGAGGTTTCTCTTTTTCCTTTCTTTTTCAGATACTTGGGCGTACACAAAGAATGGAAGGGGGGTCGGGCTATGCGCGAAGCACAAAGCGTGAACAGCACAAGGCACCTCGTGCGTACGCGCAGCCCAACCAATTGCTGCTATGGAAAACTCCAATCTGCAGAGCTGGGACGACCTGATGCCTATAGTGGAGCACCCCTGGGGACACACATCTCGAAGAACCCTCATTACTGCACAAGGTAACTTCCTTTTTCTTCCAATGATTGGATGGTTTATTGTATGTTCTTCACTTCCTGACCTGAGGTTTTTGCTATAGCAGAAGTTGACTTTTGGAAATTATTCTTCAGCTGTGCTTCTCATTTCACCTCTATCCACCCAGTCTAGGAAATGTAGGAGTTGATGATTTTGACACTTATTTTTTTAAATGGTTTCTAGCACCATTCTCTGTTTTTTATTGTTAGCTTTGAAAATAAACTGTTGCAAAATAGTTTCTAAAGTTGAAACAGATTATATTGCGTGTTGGAAATGGCAAGTATTTGTTTTGCAAGGGTGCTCAAATTTTATGGCAGATTCTGGACAGAGTCCACTTCTCTGTCTCTCCCATAACCTGTTGTACAAGGATTACTTCAATAGCAGATCTACTTGTTGAGCACAAATTAGAACTGACCAAATATTTTGGGCCCAATTTGTTTTTTTAAAAGTCTAGCTCCCTGGAAATCTTGTAGACTACTGAAGTCAGGAATAGTGAATTTCTCTTCTTCAGTCCCATATTTTATATGGTCTGTGCATGAAGCTATAATGAAAGGCACAATTAAAACTTTAGAGCTGTCACTGACAATGATATTGGTCCTGGAGAAGAGGATGGTCCAAGTGATTGCTCTAATAACAAAAAGAGTGGATGAGCCTCTTAAGGAACCCTAAATTTAGAGAATATGGAAAAAAAGGGAAAGACAAAGCCAGAGAGAAGAAAAAAGAGTTTGAGTCTAAAGCCTGCAATAGGACAAAGAACAAGAAAAAAAAGTAAGAAAAAAGGAGAAGGCTAAAGTCAAAGAGGAGAAAAGAAAATGAAGATACAAAGAATGAAGCCCTGGATATTAGGCGAGAACAAGCTGTACATGTGGCAGAATTCTTCTGTTATTTGACTCAGGTATTTTGTCTTCCTCTTAAAGTTAAATGTAAGGCCCTTACTAGACTTTCTGGTACATTAAAATGTGTTAGAAATTATGCAAGTCAGTTACTAATTAGCTCTTTCTCCTCCTTAAGAACATAAGAATGGCCATACTGTGTCAGACCAAAGGTCCATCAGCCCAGTATCCTGTCTGCCAACAGTGGCCAATGCTAGGTGCCCCAGAGGGAGTGAACCGAACAGGTAATGATCAAGCAATCTCTCTCCTACCATCCATCTCCACCCTCTGACAAACAGAGGCTAGGGACACCATTCCTTACCCATCCTGGCTAATAGCCATTAATGGACTTAACTTCCATGAATTTATCTAGTTCTCTCTTAAACCTGTTATAGTTCTAGCCTTCACAACCTCCTTAGGCAAGGAGTTCCACAGGTTGACTGCGCTGTGTGAAGAACTTCCTTTTATTTGTTTTAAACCTGCTGCCCATTAATTTCATTTGGTGGCTCCTAGTTCTTATATTATGGGAATAAGTAAATAACTTTTCCTTATTCGCTTTCTCCCCACCACTCATGATTTTATATACCTCTATCATATCCCCCCTTAGTCTCCTCTTTTCCAAGCTGAAAAGTCCGAGTCTCTTTAATCTCTCCTCATAGAGGACCTGTTCCAAACCCCTTATCATTTTAGTTGCCCTTCTCTGAACCTTTTCTAATGCCAGTATATCTTTTTTGAGATGAGGAGATCACATCTGTACGCAGTATTCAAGATGTGGGTGTACCATGGATTTATATAAGGGCAATAAGATATTCTCCGTCTTATTCTCTATCCCTTTTTTAATTATTCCTAACATCCTGTTTGCTTTTTTGACTGCCGCTGCACACTGCATGGACGTCTTCAGAGAACTATCCACGATGACTCCAGGATCTCTTTCCTTATTAGTTGTAGCTAAATTAGCCCCCATCATATTGTATGTATAGTTGGGGTTATTTTTTCCAATCTGCATTACTTTACGTTTATCCACATTCAATTTCATTTGCCATTTTGTTGCCCAATCACTTAGTTTTCTGAGATCTTTTTGAAGTTCTTCACAGCCTGCTTTGGTCTTAATTACCTTGAGCAGTTTAGTGTCATCTGCAAACTTTGCCACCTCACTGTTTACCCCTTTCTCCAGATCATTTATGAATAAGTTGAATAGGATTGATCCTAGGACTGACCCTTGGGGAACACCACTAGTTACCTCTCTCCATTCTGAAAACTTACCATTTATTCCTACCCTTTGTTTCCTGTCTTTTAACCAGTTATCAGTCCATGAGAGGACCTTCTCTTTTATCTTATGACAATTTGCTTTACTTAAGAGCCTGTGGTGAGGGACCTTGTCAAAGGCTTTCTGGAAATCCAAGTACACTATATCTACTGGATCCCCCTTGTCTATATGTTTGTTGATCCCTTCAAAGAACTCTGATAGATTAGTAAGACATGATTTCCCTTTACAGAAACCATGTTACTTTTGCCCCAAAAATTGTGTTCTTCTATGTGTCTGACAATTTTATTCTTTACTATTGTTTCAATTAATTTGCCCGGTACTGACATTAGACTTACTGGTCTGTAATTGTCGGGATTGCCTCTAGAGCCCTTTTTAAATATTGGCGTGTTATTAGCTATTTTCCAGTCATTGGGTACAGAAGCTGATTTAAAGGATAGGTTACAAACCGTAGTTAATAGTTCCGCAATTTCACATTTGAGTCTTTCAGAACCCTTGAGTGAATGCCATCTGGTCCCAGTGTCTTGTTACTGTTAAGTTTATCAATTAATTCCAAAACCTCCTCTAATGACACTTCAATCTGTGACAATTCCTCAGATTTGTCACCTACAAAGGATTGGTCAGGTTTCAGAATCTCCCTAACATCCTCAGTCATGAAGACTGAAGCAAAGAATTCATTTAGTTTCTCCGTAATGACTTTATTGTCTTTAAGTGCTCCTTTGGTATCTTGATCATCCAGGGGCTCCATTGGTTGTTTAGCAGGCTTCCTGCTTCTGATGTACTTAAAAAACATTTTGTTATTACCTTTTGAGTTTTTGGCTAGCTGTTCTTCAGATTCCTTTTTGGCTTTTCTTATTACATTTTTACACTTAATTTGGCAGTGTTTATGCTCTTTTCTATTTTCCTTACTAGGATTTGACTTCCACTTTTTAAAAGATGCCTTTTTATCTCTCACTGCTTCTTTTACATGGTTGTTAAGCCACGGTGGCTCTTTTTTAGTTTTTAGAATCATAGAATCATAGAGCTGGAAGAGACCTCAGAAGGTCATCAAGTCCAGCCCTCTGCCCTAGGCAGGACCAATCCAACTAAATCAACCCAGCCAGGGCTTTGTCAAACCGAGACTTAAAAATCTCTAGGGATGGAGACTCCACTACTTCCCTAGATAACCCATTCCAGTACTTCACCACTCTCCTAGTGAAATAGTTTTTCCTAATATCCAACCTGGACCTCTCCCACCGCAACCTGGACCTCTCCCACCGCAACTTGAGACCATTGTTCCTTGTTCTGCCATCCCTCACTACTGAGAACAGCCTTTCTCCATCCTCTTTGGAACCTTCCTTCAGGAAGTTGAAGGCTGCTATCAAATCCCTCCTCACTCTTCACTTCTGCAGACTAAACTTTTACTGTTTTTTTTTTCATTTGGGGTACTTCATTTAAGTTGAGCCTCTATTATGGTGTCTTTGAAAAGCGTCCATGCAGCTTGCAGGGTTTTTACTTTAGTCACTGTTCCTTTTAATTTCTGTTTAACCTCCTCATTTTTGCATAGTTCCCCTTTCTGAAATTAAATGCCACAGTGTTCAGATGCTGAGCTGTTCTTCCCACCACAAGAATGTTAAATGTTGTTATATTATGGTCACTATTTCCAAGCAGTCCTGTTATATTTACCTCTTGACCAGATCCTGCACTCCACTCAGGACTAAATGGATAATTGCCTCTCCCCTTGTGGGTTTCTGTACCAGCTTTTCCAAGAAGCAGTCATTTAAGGTATCAAGAAATTTGATCTCTTCATTTCGTCCTGAGGTGACGTACCCAGTCAATATGGGGATAATTGAAATCCCCCACTATTATAGAGTCCTTTATTTTGATAGCTTCTCTAATCTCCCTTAGCATTTCATAGTCACTGTCACTGTCTTGGTCAGGTGGTCGATAATAGATCCCTATTGTTATATTCTTATTAGAGCATGGAATTACTGTCCATAGAAATTCTATGAAACATGTTGATTAATTTAAAATTTTTACTTCATTTGCTGCCACATGCAACCATATATAAACCTGGGATGTTTCAGGAAGGTTTAATAATAAGAGAACGTTGTGATGGTCCTGGCTATAGACCAAAAATTGTTCTTCATCCAGAGACTATTATTAGAATCATAACAGAAGTCATCTAGAGCAAACAGAAGCAATAACAATCGCTAAAATTCATATGTTTCTTTAGAAGTGATTGTTATTGCTTCTGTTTGCTCTAGATGTTTCTTTAGAAGTAAGACAAATTTACAAAGAGTTGTGTAGTATTAGTCCCCAGTAGTGCTGAAAGTGTTTAGAAATCCTTTCTTCCCTTTCCATGCATCACAGTGCCCCTTCCCTCTTTTTTCAGCATGCTTTGGATGCTGATGACAATGGGATAAGAGGCAGTTGCTGTTCTACACTGTTAGGGCCTCTCATGTACAAAGAGTAGTTAGGGCCTAGGAATTGTATTCCTTATGATCTCCAGCAGTCACCCTGGGTATGTCTACACTACAGCATTATTTCGAAATATCTTATTTCAAAATAGTTAATTCAAAATAAGTTATTTCAAAATAACGCGTCTACACATAAAATGCATTTAGAAATAGTGTTTTGATATTTCGAAATAGCGCGTCTACACTGATTGGACGCTGAATCACATTTAAGGGCAGCTGAAACTGGTTCCAGCAGGGCATCAGGTCAGTAGTTGCTTTGTGTGGCTGCTGTCTGAGGCTATCTGAGGCTTGTGCTTAAAGGGACACCCCTGGACAGCCGGTTCTCAGGTTTTCCTGCTTGCTTGCCTACCTCGCTGAGGGACAGCAAAGCATTTTTTTTCTCTGATTGCTTTGGTTTCCCTGACTCGGGACACCACAGCACTCGGCACCATGGAGCCAGAGCTGCTTCTGGGCACTCTGGTGCTCATTTTGGATGTCTTGCTGCAAGCCTGGCAGCAAGTACTGGAGACTGCGGGTGCGGGTGCAGGGGCCTCGGCGTCCCCGGGGGGGAGCGGGTATGGAGGGGGGTACGGAGGGGAGGAAGAAGTGGGAGGGGGAGCAGGAGTGGGAGGAGGAGCGATAGCTGGAGCGGCAGCACAGGCTGGAGCGGCAGCAGGCAGCAATCTCTGCACCATGGACTGCAGGTGGTCGCAGATGGCACGGCCCTGGTCATGCAGCTCCCGCAAGCTCTCCCGCTGCAGCTGGAGGCCTTCCTGCACCCAGTGCTCCTGTCTGTGGACTTGCCTTTGCAGTAACCCCAGGAGCTGCCACTGGTATCCCTCCTGGTACCGGGTGCGCCTGCTGGCCCAGGTGCGGGAGGATGTCCTGGGCAGGGTGGTGCGCCCTGCACTCGCAGCTGGTGCAGCTGTGGAGAAACCAGAGAGATGGTCAGTTATCCCTGTGGACACAGTGGGTGAAGCCCAGCCCCCCTCTGCAAGGTGAGGACAGCAGGTCTCCGCACCATCATGTCCTGCTATACCCAGGAGTGTGAGCTGGCCCGGGACGTACCTATGCCCCTGTGCTGTATATAGTGCAGGTGTGGGGGAGGGGAGGATGTGTCCTGCCTCTTCATGGGGGGGGGCCTGTGGAGGGAGGGCACTGTGCAGTGTCCCTCCCCGGGGTACAGAGCATGTCATGTGCCTTCATACATACATGTGTGTGGGTAACGGGCCAGGGCCCCTGAGTGGCAGTCAGCCAGGGCCACGTGCCCCGGCTGGCACAGCACATGCACAGGTTGCTGCGTGATCCGTGCTCAGCAAGGCCCACGCGCGGTCCCTGGGCTCCCTTTCCCGCCCCCCCCCCCCCGCTCCGCATAAAGGGACAGTGATGGCACTCACATGTCGAGGCCTCCCTGGCCTCGGAAGACAGCGGTGATAGTGCTGCTGGTATGCCTCGGGGGTCCAGGGTGAGTGCCACGCTCCCTCCAGGCTCCTGTGACTCCTGGCCATCATCCTTCTCTTCCTCCTTCTCCTCTGTGCCCTAGTCAGGGCCCTCTGCCCCAGGGTCGATGACCACCTGGGGGGCACAGACTGTCTGGCCCCCCAAGATGCGGTCCAGGGCCTCAAAGTAGCGGAAGGGGTCTGGGTCTGCCCCTGATTGGGAGCTGCCCCCTGTGGCCCTGGCATAGGCCGGCTTCAGCTCCTTTATCTTCATGCGCACCTGCTCCTGGGTGCTCATGTGGCCTTTGGTGGCCAGGCTGTCAGCCATCCGAATGTAGATGGCTGCATTCCTGCGCCTAGTGCAGAGATCATGGACGTTGGAGGAGTCCCCCCAAACCTCAATGAGGTTCATGATCGCCGCACTGGACCAGGAAGGCGCCCACCTTTTCCGGCCCCTGACAGGCTCTTCGGAGCTGCCAGACTGCTGCTGGGGAGCGGTGGAGGGCTGGCTGGCACTGACTGGCTGGCTCATGCTGGCAACTGGGTCAGGGGCAGCGCCTGCGGGTTCTGGGCTGGCAGACCTGGAGCTGGCACAGGCGCTGTGGCCAAACAGACTCTATCCCTTTAAGGGCTCCGGGGCTCGGGGGGGAGGGGGAGGAAGGAGGAGCAGAAGAGTTTTCCTGGTTTGGCCCAGAGTGGCCACCAGGGCACCCAGGGAAGGGCTGGAGGCCCCCTATTTCGAAATAAGCATCTAGACAGCGCTTATTTTGATTTAGCTATTTCGAATTTGGCATTATTCCTCGTAGAATGAGGTTTACCAAATTTGAAATAAGCGCTCCGCTATTTCGAATTTATTTCTAAATAGCGGTTTGCCTGAGTAGACGCTATTAAAGTTAATTTTAAATAATGGCTATTATTTTGAATTAACTGTGATGTGTAGACATTCCCTATGTTAGTAATGGCAAGAAGATAATAATAAACCAAAAAAGGGAACTAGTTTTTCATGACAAAACCAGTCAAAAGTTATTGGTAATCTAAGGGGAAGTCAAAGAAACATGGATTTAAAAACAGCTGTCTCTATCTCCTCCTCTTCAGATTCATTTTCATATGAAAAGGAGTAATTCTTATTTGAAAGATGGTCCCTGTGGTATTAAACTGTGAGTTATGCATCATATGCTCAGCGCTGGAGCATTTGAAACCAGTATTTGAAACCACTGGTGCATGCATGCTCCCTGGCTCACCATATGCACCCAACTGGCAGGTTAAAGGGTTGTGAGGAAAGACTGCTGCTTGAATTCCTTCTCACTATTGCCTGGTCTGGGCTAGACCCTTTCGTGTCTGTAGCTTCAGCTTCATTCTGCAAAATAAAACTATATACAAACTAGATTACTTTTAATAGCTTTTAATAATTGTTATTGTTCTTCAAGTGATTGCTCATGTACATTCCAAGTCAGGTGTGTGCACGCTGCATGCACAGTTGTCGGAAAGCTTGTCCCTAACAGGATACCATAGGTCGGCTGGGCAGAACCCTAGAGTGGCGTCAGTATGGCTGCCACCATCCCCTCCCTCAGTTCCTTCTTACTGCCAGTGACGGTTGTTGGAGCTAGCACCTCTTGCCTGAAGTGAGCATTCATTCCCTAACCATTGTTTATAGATAGTTCTTAAGTTCAGTAATTAGAAGGTGATAAGTTCTCTGCCAGTACTCCTTATGTTTCTCCTGCCCTGGAGCTGGGGCACCCCTTGACTCTACAGCTTCAAATAGTGCAAAGAGTGCACAAAGTTTATTTCTACAGGTGATTCACATGACTTCTGCCTTAAATGTTTGGGAGTGGACCATGTAGCATATAAGTGCAACATCTGCAGGGCCTTCATTTCGAAAACATGCAGGGTTAAAGAGTTTTGCCTCCAAAATATCCTGATGGAGGTTTCCCTGGATCCTTGTTCAATACTGCAGGCTTTGGGACTGGACTAGTCGGCCATGGTACGCAGCACACTGTCGTCTTTGTGGAGTGCTCTGGCTCTGTGTAAGGAGTCAGAGAAGTCCTCCAGGCACTGACAATCGCCACCACTTGTTGGCACTGCTCCCATTCTCTGGTGCAGAAAAAGCGGCAGAGGCAGAGAAGGGGTAGGTCCCCTACTTAAAAGCCAAAGAAAGTTAAAGGGTCTCGTCCTGAATTGGAGCACCATTCAAAACAACCTGCCCTTCTGGCACTGTTGACTCCTGTGCCAGAGCCGATTCCATCAAGTCCGGTACCAGTGTACTCTACATCATGAGATTCAGATGGGGGATGTGGATATATGCTGTCCACCTCCGAAAATTATGAGTCTGCCTGGGACCTCATTGAACTAATTTTGGGACCTTCAGTGTGTTAGAGTCCCCACTGCTCCACCGGCATTGTTGCTGATACCAGATCTGGTACATTTAAGGGGAAAATCCCCTATGTTGAGGAAGTTGCTTTCGCCTCAGCACCATTCACCAAGTCAGAGCCAGTCACCTCGGGACTGATCTGAAGAGGGTTCCTGTACAAGGCGAAGTCCTCCCAGTCAGCACTGGACACTGAGCCAGGACCATTCACCTCGGCACTGATCTGGGGATGGCTTCTGTACAAGGTGTAGTCCTCCTGGTGATCTCACCCCTGTTGTCTGTAGGTGAGAATTATCCTGTCTCCCAGGACCTGTGAGAGTGAGAGATCCTTTTCCAGGATAGGCTGTAGATTGTCAATGATGTGCTGAATGTGTTTAAGCTAGGGGCTGTAGGTAATGACCATTGGTTTTCTGTTATTTTCCTTGTTGGGCTTTTCTTGAAGTAGTTGACTTCTGAAAAATTTGATGTTATTTTAAAAAATGTGGGGCGTTAAAGCTGAAAGTGCCTGAATAAGTAAAAATTCTGTAATACCATGTTGCAATCCAAGGGTGAATAAGCTAAGATAGATGTCCTGGGGAGCAAGTTTTGCATTTTGTTGTTGCTACATTAAAACCAAATAATCTGCAAAGTATTATGGGTAGTGTCAGAATGTAGATACCGATCAGATTCACAAAGAAGTTTTCAAACATAGCTAGGTTTCTCCCCAGTTATAAGAGTTTAAGACCACCAAAATAATTTAAAGTAACTCTGTCTCTTTATGGACAGTCATTAAAAAATGCAAGATGTGCATAACATGATCTCAGCTAGTCAACAGGCAGTTCAGTTGCACTTAGTATTATTGAGGTGAGAACACTGATGGATGGAAGCCCTGTTAAAAGGGAATTACAATAGCCAAGTCTTGTCACTCTAAACTCGTGTAGCTGTTGAAAGATAAACACATGAGCACCCTATGAAAAAGTGAAAACATCTTCATGACATCTTGGATCTGTAGTTCTCCATGGAAAATTAGTCAAAACATTTTTAGAAGGTTAAACCTGGCTTGTCATGTCAGAACATACCCTTTCAATAATTAGGGTATATGAAGGAGGAAAGCCCTTTCTCCTAGGATGAGCCCTTCTGGTAACCAGACATCTTTATTCACTGGATTGAAAAATGAGGTTCTTGAGATGCAGGCAGAAACATCACCCATCTCCTCATTATGGCAGAAACTTGAGCTGTCGGGATTTACCCAAAGGACATATTTATGTTCTTTGGGTAAATCTATAGTGTTTCAAACGTTCCAAGAAGCTACTCTGTTTTGGCAGGTGCTAGATATTTTTCCATGTGGTTTCTGTTTTGATAGGAAGGGACATGTGAATAATAATATCATAAGAGATTATTCATTTGCATGAATTATCACATCTGGGAGTTAGAGACCTAGAGGTTGAAGAACTAGATAATAATATATTGTGTGTCTCTTCTATTAGTGGGAATTTGAAATATAATTTATGATGAAACTTCAAATGACTTAGGTCATTATTTGCATGAGGAAATAAATTATGTAAATTCCATCTGTTTACACTGCAGCAAGGTACCTTGTTACTTTTCTTTTATCTTAAGTGTTCAATTATATATTCAGCAATGTAATCTGAGATAAAACAGTAAGGAGGAAGTGCTTGATGCACACAGTCCTCTTCTTGTTTAGGGGCAATGTCATATTAGAAATAAATGAGATTTCTTTATCTGTGGTATTAACATTACCATAGGTTTTTCAAAGCAAAGTAATATTAAAAATAAAATTAACTTGTAATGATTTATGCTTTTAACTTACATTTTCCATTGCTTGTAGCATGCAAGCTTACAATTAATAGATACAATTTTGTCTAATTTTCAGGAGCAGTTTTGATGATAAACTTTTTTAGTGTAGATAATCTTCTCGTGGATTTTCATTGAAACTTCTTTTCTATTTAGAATTTCATGGATCACCTCATCTTCCAACTTTTTGTTTTTCTATTGTAAATGAAAAGCATCTTCCAGTAACATTTGCTCCTCTGTTGCTTCTAAGACCCCACTGCCAGTCTCTCCTCACTGGCTAAGGAACTGTGCAAGGCCCGAGCTTTAGGTTCCCAGCATAGTTCAGGACCTGCGCAAGACTGGAAATACAGCTGTGTAGAGTTTATGAAGTTCCTAGTGCAGCAATCCCATCGCTCAGCACTCTCCACATAGACCTTATCAGCCCCTACTCCCAAAGTTTCCTTCTTTCTCTGCCTCCAGAAGCCTACAGTCCGTCCCCACAACAGACCTTTTCAGATCCTGTTCCCAACCCCATTTCTCTGCTTAGCACCTTTTACTCTTGCACCCCCTCAGCCCTTGTTCCCTGAGCTTCAGTTTTCCCCTCCTTATATGTCAATCTTTTCCTTCATCTTGTGGAGTGGGGAGCACCTCCTTCCCAAAGGACTTGCCCTTTTTGGATTCTACAGTAAAACTCCAATAGTCCGGCATCCAATAGTCCGGCACTCCTGATAGTCCAGCATCAAAATGGCAAGAGCCTAGTGAGTGAGCTTTGGCAAAAAATGAGTCACAAGGTAACAGCAGCTGAACTGAGCAAAAGGGTAAAAAGGCTTAAAAACTAAAACATTACAGTATACTGTAACAGTATGTACAATAAAAGGGTTAAGAACACTTTATATACAGTATATAATGTATACAGTATATATATAACCAGTTTATAGTACCTCCTGATAGTCCGGCATATCTGATAATCCGGCACCACCTAGGTCCCATAGGTTCCGGATTATCGGAAGTCTACTGTACTTCCCTCCTCTGCCCAGCCCCACACCCTTTACATACTCCTCAATCTTATCATCAAATGATCTTGCTTCTTTCCTCCCTCACTCCAGCTACCAGCTACTTTTATTTTCCTGGTACCCTGCTCAAAACTCTGGACAAAATTATCTTCCTCAGTTGCATTTCTCTTCCATGATCTGGCCTTCTTTCCCTGCTTCTGTCCTTTGTCTACCATTTTAAGAACATCTGATAAAGATAATTAAGTGGTGACCCAGTTGACAGTCAGGAAAAAACCTTGTATAAAGACCAGTTAAAAAATGTGGCCTTAATAGGATTTGTATTCAATACCTTGTGAATTATAAGTTGGACACTTTGCCCATTAGGCTTATTATTTTGGTTATTATCCATGTGAATTTTCAGGTTTTAAATTAATCACAGTGAGACTTTGCTATTATCCCTTGAATGCAGTGGAAACTCATTCAGATTTTCATAATAAAAGCTATCAGATATAAAGGCTTGTGGCATTTATGTTCCCTAGTTCATGCCAAGACACTTTAGACACAAAAGCTATCTGAGTAATGGTAGAGTTTGGAGGAGAATTAGAAAGTAGTTTCTTTTATGGAGAGAGATTAATTTAACTTTAGGAGAGCTACAGTGTTCTGGTTCAGACCAGTTTCAGACAAACAGTACATATACAAATGCACTGCAGGAAACTGAATCTGAATTCACTTAACCAGTAGAGTACCTCATAGATGCCTTATGTAATTGAAGTTCTAACTGACTGCTCACAGGCAGGATACTAGTGCCTAGCAATTTCTGAAACTTAACTATTTTCTCAGAAGTTCTGTTAACCATTACAATTCACAAGTTAAATCGAGGTACATTGGTTTATTATAGAATCAAATTAAATATATTTTGCACTGTGGTAATTTAGATAGGAAGAAACCACATTGTCTATTTAACTACAAACTACTAAGAGAAAGCTGGAGTTCAGCTGGGAGGGAAAAAAAGATGGTGATGCTCCTAGAAACTGTATCCATAAAATAAATTCCATCCATGTACCAAAATGATTTTAACATGATTGTGTGTGCTTCTTGAGGTTGGCTCCCCATTGGCAGAGCCGAATATATTAGTGAGCTCTGCTTGTCTTCTTGGGTTTGGTTCTTTCACCTTTTTATTTGGGGAGGTATTCCCTAAACACCATCAATTCATAGCACCAAAATGAGAAGTCACTCACAGTGAGTTGTGCAGATCTGTCCTTTGTTACATGAAAAAGGAAAGTTTACAATGTTGACATAAAACTTAACAATGGTTGTCTGTCCAAGTTAACACTCCAGTGAGCTGAAATAGGGTGGTTTATACCTCACAGCCCTTCACCTTTCCAGAGCCTCTGCAGACTCAAGTAGGCATCTCTACATCAACTACACTTTGCTCATATTTGTGAGATTTTCGTTACAACCATGACAGAGATTTATTTAAAAAAACACAAAAAATGAAAGTTGATGCTCTGGAGAACAGGACAGTATCTTCAGAAATGTGTTTATTTGACATATGGGCTATTTCCTAGCCTTGAGAAAAACTACTGCTTGTGCTGAAATAAGGGTGTTATACACAGGAATACTGATTAGAGTCTAGTCATTATTTTTTGCCTTGATCAAGTGCAAAGTATTACATCCATGTAACGTTGCAAGGAATAGTGCCCATTGATCCCACTGGCTGCTGCTACTTATACATATCAGATGTTAGACATGAGCAAGCCAGATGTTAGCTGCTGTTGCAGGGCGAGATTAAGTGTTTGGGGGAATGAAGTTCCAGGGATGAGTTTAGCACTAATCTCCATCTGCATGGTTGAATGTGACTGATGAAGAGACTCCCCTCCCACAAGGTCCTGCTCTTACAGGAAATTCAACACCTCCTGTAAATAGGAGTGATAGAGTCAGTGCCATCAGCTTTGGAAGAGAGAGCATTCTATTCAACGTATTTCCTAACAGAAGAAAAGTGGAGGATGGAGACCCATTTTATACCTAAGGAAACTCAACAAGTACATAACATACAGAAAGTTCAAGATGGTCACGCTAGCAACAATTATACCTGCATTGGATCACAGGGATTGGCTCTCGGCCCTCAACCTTCAGGATGCATATTTCCACATAACAATCTATCCTTCACACAGACGCTTTCTATGTTTCATAATGGGCAAACAACACTATCAGTATCGCATCCTCCCATTCAGACTCTTAGAAGCACTCAGAGTTTTTTTGAAGACTCTGGCCATAGTGATGACACGTTTCTGCCCTCTGGGAGTAATAATATTCCCATACTTCAACAACTGCCTCATAAAGTGTATGTCGTTCCAGGAAACTCAGGACATGGTCAACACAACCATTTATCTCCTACTCCACCTCGGGTTTCACATAAGCTACCAAAAATCCACATTCCAGCCTACACAGACTCTAGAATTTATAGGAATGCACCTCAGTTTCACGTCAGCCATGACAACACTGGCCAGACACAGGTTCGAGGCCCTCTCAGACATTATAGCCACAACCCGCATAATGCCAACTACCACAGTGTGTGAATATCTCAGAATTCCGGATCATATGGTGGCAACCATGTATGAGGTGGGACTGGCCAGACTGTACATGAGGTGCTTACAAGCATAACTTGCTACAGTCTATACCCTTCCAGGGACTTCCTTCGCAAAACTTTTGCCATGCCACCACATGTCATAGAATCATAGAGCTGGAAGAGACCTCAGGAGGTCATCAAGTCCATCCCCCTGCCCAAAGCAAGACCAATCCCAAATAAATTAACCCAGCCAGGGCTTTGTCAAGCTGAGACTTAAAAACCTCTAGGGATGGAGATTCCACCACCTCCCTAGGTAACTCATTCCAGTACTTCACCACCCTCCTAGGGAAATAGTTTTTCCTCATATCAAAACTAGACCTCCCTCACTGTAACTTGAGACCATTGCTCCTTGTTCTGCCATCCGTCACTACTGAGAACAGCCTCTCTCCATCCTCCTTGGAACCTCCCATCACAAAGTTGAAGGCTGCTATCAAATCCCCCCCTCTCTCTTCTCTTCTGCAAACTAAACAAACCCAGTGTGTCCACATCCTTTCTATAGTAGGGGGCCCAGAACTGGACACAATACTCCAGATGTGGCCTCACCAGAGCCGAATAAAGGGGAATAATCACTTCTCTAGATCTGCTGGCAGTGCTCCTCCTAATGCAACCTAATATGCCATTTGCCTCCTTGGCTACAAGGGCACACTGTTCACTCATATCCAGCTTCTCATCCACTGTAATCCCCAGGTCCTTTTCTGCAGAACTGCTACTTAGCCATTTGGTCCCCAGCTTGTAACAATGCTTAAGATTCTTCCGTCCCAAGTGCAGGACTCTATACTTGTCCTTGTTGAACCTTACAGATTTCTTTTGGCCCAATCCTCTAATCTGTCTAGGTCACTCTGGACCCTATCCCTGTCCTCCAGCGTATCTACCTCTCCCCTAGCTTAGTGTCATCCACAAACTTGCAGAGGGTGCAATCCATCCCCTCATCCAGGTCATTAATAAAGATGTTGAACAAAACTGGCCCTAGAACTGATCCTTGGGGCACTCCGCTAGAAACCGACCACCAACCTGACATCAAGCTGTTGATCACTACCCGTTGGGCCCAACAGTCTAGCCAGCTTTCTATCCATCTTACAATCCATTTATCTAATCCATACTTCCTTAACTTTCTGGCAAGAATATTGTGGGAGACCGTATCAAAAGCTTTGCTAAAGTCAAGGTATATCACATCCACTGACTTTCCCTGCTCCACAAAAGCCAGTTACCTCATCATAGAAGCTAATCAGTTTGGTCAGGCATGACTTGCCATGTTGACTATTCCTGATCACTTTTCCCTCTTCCAAGCGCTTCACAATGGATTCCTTGAGGATCCCCTCCATGATTTTTCCGGGGACTGAAGTAAGGCTGACAGGTCCTCATCTCGCTACATTGGTGGACACAGCCCCATAACATGTTACAAGGGATACCCTTGCAGCAACCTTCTCCCACTGTTACCATTACAACAAACATGTCTCTCATGGGATGGGTAGCCCATCTTGGACCCCATACAGTGCAAGGCAAGTGCTCCTACAATGGACAAATGCTCCACATGAACCTGCTCGATCTCAGGGTAGTCCGTTATGCATGCTGTCATTTTTTCCCTTACATAGCTCACAGAATGATCAATATCATGACAGACAACACAGCGTGCATGTACTATATCAATCTGCAGGGTGGAGCCCAGTCCACCTCCCTCTGTACAGAAACCTTGAGACTATGAAATCAGTGCATTACACACCATGTCAGCCCTTTGCCACGTACCTAGCAGGTGCACTCAGTGTGATGGCGGACAACCTCAGCTGCATTTCTTCAGACCAACATGAGTGGGAACTAGACTCTCGAGCCCTGTGGGTGGTCTTTCGCAGATGGGGACAACCGGACATAAACCTTTTCGCAACCAGGTCCATTCAAAAGTGACTCTCTTTTGCTCCAGACCAGCCCTTGGCAAGGTGTCTCTAGGAGACGTTTTTCTCTTGAAATGGGACACACCTCTCCCATATACGTTCCCACTGCGTCCTCTAATTCACAGAATAATAACGAAAATCAGACAAGACCGAACATGGGAAATTCTCATTGAACCAGCGTGGTTGAGACAAACCTGGTTCCCTTACCTGCACAGGTTAGTGACAGCGAATCCTCACACCTTTCTTCCACAACGTGACCTTCTTACTCAACACCTTGGCAGAATTCTCCATCCCAATCCAGAGAGATTTCACCTGAAGGTGTGACTCCTTCATGGCTCCAGGATGCCGAAACTATCTTCTCAGAGTAAAAAAAATAATCCCTCATCAATATTACAGGAGAATCCACCAGAAGAACTTATATACAAATGAACATGGTTCTCCCAATGGGTAAAACAGAACCATGGTATACCACCCAACACCACATTCATTCCGATCATATTAGACTACCTGTTGGAGCCGAGGGAAATGGGGCGCTCTTTTAACACAGTAAAGGTTCACACAGTAGCTATAGCAGCCTTCCACAAAACCAATGATGGCACTTCAATTTTTCCTACCCCGTCACCAAATGTTTCCTTATGTGTCTCCAGAACACTTTCCTTTTGGTATGACCACCAGCCCCTATTTGGGACTCTGATCATGTCCTGAAGAGCTGAACTAAACCTACCTTCTAACCAGTAGCCACCTGTTCCTGGCTACATCTCTCTATGAGGGTGCCCTTTTTGGTAGCCATAACCTCCAGTAGGAGAGTCAGTGACTTAGTGGCATTAATGGCTGACCCACTATATGCGATATTCACCAAGGTCAGAGTAACCCTTTGGCTCCATCCCAAATTCCTCCAGAAGGTCTCATCCCCTTTCCATATCAATGAATCCATACACCTACCCATGTTCTGTCCCAAACTGCACACCAGTCCATCAAAGGTAGCATTACATACCTTGGATGCCCGCAGATCACTCTCCTTCTCTCTCGATCGAACGAGACCCAGGAGAAAGTCAACAAGATTCTTCTTGTCATTCACAGAGCAGTTCAATAGTCAACCGTCTCCTTTCAGAGACATCCAAATGGATCTCGTCTTGCATTCACACATGCTATTCCTCTCATAACAAGCAGCCGCCAAGCATCACCACAGTTTACTTCACCATAGCGGTGGCTTCTATCACAGCCTTCCTTAACGAGGCAGCAACTTGGTCATCTGACCACCGCTTTCCCAAATGCTACACTCTTACCTCAGCTATTGCTCCAGCAAAATCAGTTGGACAAGCGGTGCTGTCCTCAATTTCAGGGGCAAGGCATGGAGCACCCATGGAGACATCATTTGAAGAAGAAAAGAGAATTACTCACCCTGTGCAGTAACAAGATGTGTGTCTCCTTGGATGCCCCACTACCCTCCCTTCTTCCCCTACTTTGGAGCCTCTTTGGGGCCTAGAACCAGGGTTGAGAAGGAATGGAGGTGTCACACATGCCTAACGGACACCAGTGGCATAAGTAGACACTACTGTGCATTCGCAGTGCGCCAGGGCACTGCTAGAAAAATCTCTGGTCATGGCCTGAGGACACACCAGCACCCAGAGTGGAGCACCCATGGGGACACACATCTCGAAGAACCCCTGTTATTTCACAGGGTGAGTAACTCTCTTTTCTGTGCTGTTCTGAAATTGTCTTTAAGCTGTAGCCTTTGCAGCATATTACAGCAAAGAGGGGGAAAAAAACCCTAAGAATCCATATATACAAGACCTTCCTACTACATATATGTTGTCCTGTGTTACATTAAATATTCAGACTCTCACAACCAACTATTAAAGTCAGTGCATATTATTTGGAAAGACATTGACTGAAGATTTAATTATTTGGAGATAATAAGGGAGTTTCCTTATTTAATTAATTTAGAAGAATTATAAATGCTAATAGTTAAGTGGTTTACTGTAATCAGCCTTATTGAATTATTTTAATTGGTTAAATAAACACCAGTGACAGGGATCAATTCATAATGAGTAAACTGTTAAAAGTGCCGAGCCTGGCTTAAAATAAATTATGTGCAGTACAATAATTCTGTGAAAATCAAAAAGTACATATTTTTTGCTTATTTCAGAGCAGTAAGGTTTCAAGAGGCATTTGTGTTGTAGAATAACCATGTTGTATTTACAAAACTGAATATTAAGATATTATTAAGAAGTAAAACATAAGAAAATTTGTAGAGTCATTGTCTTGGTAAAAGAAACAAGATAACTTGTTGATTCCGCAAGATAAGTCACTTTTACTTGTCTGACTTTATCTCTGAAGGGTTACTTTTAAAACCTTGAAAGTAAATAATCAAAGCCTTGATCCTTTATTAAGATCTTTCCAGGCTCCGATGCATCCCTGAAAGAAGCCGAATACCCTTCAGCAGGGGTCAACACACACGTGCCTTGTGCTTATTTAATGGCATGATCAAGAATTTAATTAGCCTCAAATAACTTTGGCAACATTGGTGATAGATCTGACTGGACAACACAGTTTCACAACTTTGAAAATTTTAGATTGAAAAAGAAATTGTCCCAAATCAGAAATAATAATTAAAAAAAAAAACTTTCTAGTTTAATTCATGTGGAGTCTGGGGAACTGGTTGTCCAGGCAGTTGGGAAGCTCAGGGAGCCAGCTGCCCATGGATTCAGGCAGCCTGGGGAGCCAGCGTCCCAGGGAGGAGGCCTCCTAGAGGTTGGGGATCCCATGGAGCCAGGCATCCTACCTGGCCAGCTGCTGGGGATCCCAACAATCCATAACTGAGGTATCTCAAAGAAGATGGGAGCAGCCCATCCCATTAGTCTGCAAGTTAGGTAGCCAGAGAGATGGGCAGCGCAGCAGGCCATGAGCAGAGCGAGGGAACAAAATGGGCTGGCAGAGCACTAGATAAGCAGGTATGTCATTCTACCATAAAACTTTTAACCATTGGTAGTTAGTAATTTTTCTGTAACATTACTTACATTTGAAATGGCAACCCCTTTAAACAGCTGTTATAGCATCTCAATTTATAATCCAATTTCTTAAACAGATTGTGCTTGTGGGAAGAAATCATCCCCTCTTTGATTTTATTCAGGCATATGTATCCATTTTTTTTAAATTTCTGCTTTTCATAGATTACCAAATTTGCTCTGCTATCATGTGTCAAACTGCTTTTCTAGAGTATATCACTTTGCCTAAATCCCAAGAAATAATTTGTTTCATGGTCTAAAGGATTTCAGAGGATACAATATTTAAAGACAAAAAGAGTCATAGAATTTTGAGTACAGGGACTGCACTGTAGATGGCTAACCTTTACATAGTTTCTGCTTTAAATAGTTCATGTTTTTTAAGCCTGTTAGAATTGATTACTAGTGAAATATGGAAGTGCTGTTAGTTAGAGATAGTGTATTATGAAAAAAGTGGCAAAACAGACATATTTTACCACTATCTTTTGTAGAAAGTAAAGAGAAGCAGCATTTTACAGTTGAGAGAATCTAATCATAGAGGACAATTAATTTTTTGTGAAGATGCAAATTATACGTTTTAGTTTCAGTGTGACTCTCTCTCTGTTGTATAGTAGAGAGAGGGAAATTGACTTTAATAACAAGCCAAGAGAAATAGTAAAGAACAGTCTTTGAAGCTGCCTTTCTTGACATTAAGAACAATTCTTACATTAATATCTGTGTACTATTATACAGATTTTTTAATGCCAAAATTAACTCATAATGAAAGCTGATACCTGGTTATAATTATAGTTAGCCTATATCAATATTCTATCAAAAAGCCTATGTTAAATTTACATTAAGTTGCAAATCACGCACTCAAAAATTAGGAATGTGAGAATTAAGATTACTTCCAGCGTCTGAGAGCAGCCCTTGCAGGGAAAGTTGTGCAGCCCTGGACTGGAGCATGCTCAGTACATATAGAATGTTCAGATACTTTAGCTGCCAAACTATAAAAAGTCTCAATTGATGATGTGCAAACTGCAGTTTTCCAAAAGTTCATAACTTGGCAAAATTTGCTCATATTTTCATGGCACTAACCAAATGCATCAGCACAACCCTTCCTGCCAGATTTCAAGCCCTGGTACCAAAGCACAGGTATGTTAGATCTTCCCTATGAAATTGATGTAATTTTTTTTTAAAGGTAGGGAGGAATAACATATTTTTCTCTCAGTCTTATTCTTGGAAATTTTTTAATTTGGGGGTTGGCAATGCTGATGTGTATTAGAATAGCTATTCAGTTCCTGTTTTATGGGTAGGCGTTTCACACCTACTGGACTACAGATACCTAACTGGTAGCATTTTAATATTGGGAAGGGAATAGAGGTCATGCATTCATAACTAATCAGAAATATACGAAGTGGAGCCACATGGAGCAGTTTTGAATGCTAGTATGAAAGTAGTTCCCCATTCTAAGTAGGAGATAGTGTGGGAATTCTGGAGGTGAGACATGATCCAGAGTCTCTCACCAGATGTGGTAGGTACATAGTCCTGAGATAAAGCACAAAAATGCCCGCTTCCTATATCTACAGCTGGATTGGTTACTTCCCTCATGTGACAGTGAACAGCCAAGGTGGGATATTTGTGATTGTTATTTATGGAGCGATGAAAAATTCTTTTTTCATGAGCTCATTCCAGAGCTGCTCAAACACTGACTAATATCATAGTACAGGGATATAGGGATTGGCTGAGTTTCCTGTTCCTCTCTAAACAGAACTAGTACCTGTATTCTCTCTCTGTGACGTTAAGGAGCAGTAACCCTCTGGCCTATCTGTAGTTTATAGTTTTTAACTGTTTGTTTTTAATTTTTTCCTATAATAAAGCTAAGATTTGAATTATAGAAAAGCATATTTCATTTTTATTTTAGATGGTGATCTCAACAAGCTGTTAGCATTCTTAAAAAATCCAGATAAACAGTTAGTGTGGATTGAAAACTGTAGAAGACAGTTTTGCAAAATCATAAAAGCCAAGCCTGATGTCATCAGTGGAATCAGTGAGTATATATATTTTTCCCATTAGGCATTGGTTCTCCACTATTTTTCACATTTTCAATGAAAGCGGTATTTGCTTTTACTGTATCTAGTTATGTATTGACTCTGGATATTTTTTTTCTTGCTATCAGCAAGTTCAGTAAATTACTGTTTCCCAAGGTTCAGCCAGTACATTTTAGAAAAGGTCCAAACAGATGAGAAAAGTTTCATTCCTTTTAACAACAATATTTAGGAAGTACAGGGATTGATGTTTCGCTTGTGATCTCAGTTTATTGTTGTCATATGTTAATAGTGAGAGATAAAGGCTACCACCTCAATGTAGAACATCAGGGAAAAATGTTGCAGCACTGGATATACTGATGGATTAATGCACTCAGTAACATTTCTGATAGAGAGGCAGCAGCGCGTGGGGTGGGGGCACAGGCGTGAGCCAGTACATGTGAAAAATGGCTTTCAAGCTGACTCCCTGCTCATACTGGCTACTGCGGAGCCACCAGCCCCCCACATTGCTGCCTCCTTATTAGAGACACGGGGGGTGGGCAGCAGACAGGAGCCAGTGCTCCTGCCTGCCTCTCCACCCCATGTGTAAATGTGTAACTGCTAAAATTTCCAGCAATTACACGTTTACAGAAATACCCAATAGTTAACATCTTTAACTTGGAGTAGATTTGTAGGAATTGATGTGTTATAAGTCCTCCCATTCCCCGCTCTTAAGTCACGCAAAAAAAAAAAACCCAAACAACAATTTGCACAAATGGAAGTCAGCCATGGGGAAAAAAAATCCCTGCTTTAAGTTTTTTCACTTCAAGTCCAAGTTTTTTGGAACGTATCTTGGACTTATAGAGAGGACAGCCTATACTTCCGAAACCAGACAGAGAGTGTCAACAGAAAGTAGCTTCAGCGTATGTAGCTAAAGTAAACTTTTAGGGGTTAAAGCACACATACTACAGCAACTTAATATCATTTTATTTATATGTACTCTGTAAAGAAATGTCTTGTCCCGTGAAAGCACTCAATTTACTTCATAACCAATTTTGTTTCAGTACACTCCACTTATGTATCTTATTCTCTCCCTACCTTGATTGAGTTTTCACAGACCCCTGCTGGTCACTTAAAGGCATACTTACCAATTGCTGAAATAAATTTTCTTTCTGAATTTGAAAAAAAACTTCTTAGCAGTTGAACTGTCAACTTCTGCCATTAACTTAAGCACTGAACTGGAGTATTTGGGTCAAGCATATGGGTGCCTTCCATTAAAAAAGATCACATTTAAAATATTCTGTATTGACTTTAAATTTTGCAATATTTTAATCTTTTGATTTTAATTCTCTTTATTATTCGAGCATGAGATGTTTTATTGATGTGAATGTGACCTGTCATATACTAAATGTACTGTTGCAAGTGAATTGTGAGTTTTCCCAAGAGAAACTCTTTAATTTCCATGTCTTAGTCGAAGCAATAATTTTTCTTGTTTTATTTATGTTATGCTAATTGTGTCCCCAGTCATACAAAGGATTAAGTACAACAGTAGGGTTACTCTTAGAATGTCAAGTTAAACATATGCATATATTTTTTCAAGATTGAGTTCCATGCTGCTACATAAATATTAATATGTTAATCTGTACTGGAGGATTTACTTGTTTCCAAGAAGAGGAAGAAGAATGCTTTTACAAATGTCCAATTTCAAAAGCAAATGCTGTATCACAAAGTGGCTGAACTGTGGCAACAGCAGAAGGGACTTTTATGTGCTTGTTCTGAAAAATATATTGAGTAAGCAACACTTTGACAGAGGTCACCATCCTCAGGGATCCAAACTCCTATGCTCTTGACTAAAAAATATTGCAGTCTCTAAATTGATTTTTTTCAGGTACCCACAAAATGAACATAGAGGTTGTGCTTTAATGAGTCCCGTAGAATAAATATGTTTGTGCTATCTAAATTTATTTTTATAGAGGAATGATTTCAGGAAAAAAGAATGGTATTAAATATATTCAACCATCCTATTCAGACAGAAAAGAACCCAATTTCTGTGCAGTCTCTAATGCTTTGAGGTTGCAAGAGACTGATCTTTCTCAATAAAAATGTAATGCTTCTCAGTGTGCACTTGGTGTTACAACAATTGTCAGTTGCTACACCAACTGCCATTGCATACTCTCCTTGTTACTACTGAAGCAAAATCAATAGTTGTATAATTACAGTTTTTGTAGACTTCTTTTGATCTGATTCCTAAGCATTAAAGTTCTATATTAGTTTGTTTCCCCTGGTGGGGAAAACTCTGGCACACAGAATAGAGTCTGTAATCTTCCAGCAACTTCCGATAATATTTACAACTATAGATTGAAGGGACATAGATTTCCATATGTAAAAATAGAACAGTCTTGAAAATCTTTCTTAGTGGAATTTTTCTTCCTTAATTAAAGCATTTTAATAGACTGCAGGTGTGAAAGTATGATTCCTGTGACTCTTTTGGACAATTAAACCAGCAATGTGTATAATTAATGACAATAGATTAGGTTAAACATTAGCTGAAGGAACTGTAAAATTATTGCTTTTATGCATTGTTAAGAACAACAATTAAGAGTGGTGAGGGGATATTGTAAATTGAGGGGGAGATCAGAGCCTTTTTAAATCTGAATTGTCTTGGTGATAACACCTGATTTTGGGTCACGTTACATTTGGGTCCTTGTTACATTTTCACTGTTGCTTTCTTTAGTTCTTAATCTATGTAATTATTATTCCCTACACGGGATACTCCCACAGAAGAGATGGGAATGTGATGTACTTTCCCCAGCTGCAAAAGTAAAAAATGATGCAACCTTCCCAAACGTACAGGTAATTTTAAGATTGAGATGAGTTTATGTGACTGCAGTGGTTCTCAGTCCTTTAGCACTTTTTCAGGGCACATTCTACATGATCAAGAAAAGCAGGGTAAGCTAATGCTGACAGGGTCAGCACTAAATTATTGTCTACTATCCTACAAGAGTACATCTAGACTGCTTTCATCTTCCGAAAGAGGAAATGCAAATGACGTGATGATTAGCATATTCTCACGCTTCATTTGCATATCCTCTTCCGATCCTTTTTGCGGAAGAGGATTTTTCGCCAAAACTGAAGTCTACACGCGGCTTTTTCATGAAAAAAACCCTTTTTCAAAAGAACCTATAAACCTCATTTTTGAGGAATATGGGTTCTTGCGAAAAAGCAGCATCTAGACTTGTGTATACACTGCAATCATATTCTTTCAAAAAAAATCGAAAGAACAGAGGGATTTTTCTGACATTGGTAAACCTCTTTCTACAAGGAAGAAGCCTTTTTCTGAAAGAGTTCTTTCGGAAAAAGGCATGTGTGGACAGGGAAGGAGGGAGCTCTTTTGAAAGAAGAGGAAAGAGGAAAAGGCACAAGTGCCCTGGTGGAAACTCCGTCCATAGTAATCACAGCTTAAATGAACATAAGAACATAAGAACGGCCGTACTGGGTCAGACCAAAGGTCCATCTAGCCCAGTATCCTGTCTGCCGACAGTGGCCAGCACCAGGTGCCCTGGAGGGGGTGGACCGAAGACAATGATCAAACGATTTGTCTCCTGCCATCCCTCTCCAGCCTCTGACAAACAGAGGCCAAGGACACCATTTTATCCCCTGGCTAATAGCCTTTTATGGACCTAACCTCCATGAAATTATCTAGCTTCTCTTTAAACTCTGTTATAGTCCTAGCCTTCACAGCCTCCTCTGGCAAGGAGTTCCACAGGTTGACTACACGCTGTGTGAAGAAGAACTTTCTTTTATTAGTTTTAAACCTGCTACCCATTAATTTCATTTGGCGTCCTCTAGTTCTTCTATTTAGGAACTAATAAATAACTTTTCTTTATTCACCCTCTCCACCACTCATGATTTTATATACCTCTATCATATCCCCCTCAGTCTCCTCTTTTGAAACTGAAGAGTCCCAGTCGCTTAACCTCTCCTCATATGGGACCCGTTCCAAACCCCTAATCATTTTAGTTGCCCTTTTCTGAACCCTTTCCAAGGCCAAAATATCTTTTTGAGGTGAGGAGACCACATCTGTACACAGTATTCAAGATGTGGGTGTACCATAGTTTTATACAGGGCAGTAAGATATTCTGGGTCTTATTTTCTATCCCTTTCTTAATAATTCCTAGCATCCTATTTGGCTTTTTGACCGCTGCACACTGTGTGGAAGTTTTCAGAGAACTGTCCACGATAACTCCAAGATCTCTTTCCTGATTTGTCATAGCCAAATTAGCCCCCATCATACTGTATAGTTGGGGTTATTTTTCCCGATGTGCATTACTTTACACTTATCCACATTCAATTTCATTTGCCATTTTGTTGCCCAATCACTCAGTTTGGTGAGATCTTCTTGGAGTCCCTCACAGTCTGCTTCTGTCTTGACTATCCTAAACAGTTTGGTATCATCAGCAAACTTTACCACCTCACTGCTTACCCCTTTCTCCAGATCATTTATGAATAAGTTGAAAAGGATTGGTCCCAGGACTGACCCTTGGGGGACACCACTAGTTACCCCTCTCCATTCTGAAAATTTACCATTTATTCCTACCCTTTGTTTCCTGTCTTTTAACCAGTTCTCAATCCAAGAAAGGACCTTCCCTCTTATCCCATGGCCATGTAATTTACACAAGAGTCTTTGGTGAGGGACCTTGTCAAAGGCTTTCTGAAAATCTAAGTATACCATATCTACTGGATCCCCCTTGTCCATGTTTGTTAACCCCTTCAAAGAACTCTAATAGATTAGTAAGACAGGATTTCCCTTTACAGAAACCATGTTGACTTTTGTCCAACAAATTATGTTCTTCTACATGCTTCACAATTTTATTCTTTACTATTGTTTCGACTAATTTGCCCGGTACTGAAGTTAGACTTACCGGTCTGTAATTGCCCCGATCACCTCTAGAGCCCTTTTTAAATATTGGTGTCACGTTGGCTACCTTCCAGTCATTAGGTACGGAAGCCGATTTAAAGGATAGGTTACAAACCACAGATAATAGTTCAGCAATTTCCCATTTGAGTTCTTTTAGAACCCTTGGATGAATGCCATCCGGTCCCGGAGATTTGTTAACATTAAGTTTTTCTATTTGTTCCAAAACCTCCTCTAATGACACTTCAATCCATGACAATTCCTCAGATTCATCACCCACAAAGGACAGTGCAGATTTGGGAATCTCCCCAACATCCTCAGCCGTGAAGACTGAAGCAAAGAAATCATTTAGTTTCTCTGCAATGGCTTTATCGTCCTTGATTGCTCCTTTTATAGCTCGATTGCTAGGGGACCCACAGGTTTTTTAGCAGGCTTCCTGCTCCTAATGTACTTAAAAAACATTTTGTTATTTCTTTTTGAGTTTTTGGCTAGCTGTTCCTCAAAATCTTTTTTTTGCTTTTCTTCTTACATTTTACACTTGATTTGACAGTGTTTATGTTCCTTTCTATTTATCTCACTAGGATTGGACTTCCACTTCTTAAAAGATGCCTTTTGTCCCTCACTGCTTCTTTTACATGGTGGTTAAGCCAGTGACTCTTTTAGGTCTCTTGCTATGTTTTTAATTTGGGGTATACATTTAAGTTGGGCCTCTATTATGGTGTCTTTAAAAGTTTCCATGCAGCTTTCAGGGATTTGGCTCTAGTCACTGTGCCTTTTAATTTCTGTTTAACTAACCTCCTCATTTTAGCGTAATTCCCCTTTTTGAAATTAAATGCCAGGGTGCTGGACTTCTGAGGTGTTCTTCCCACCACAGGAATGTTAAATGTTATTATATTATGGTCACTATTCCCAAGCGGTCCTGCAACTGTTATCTCCTGGACCTGATCCTTCGCTCCACTCAGGACTAAATCGAGAATTGCCTCTCCCCTTGTGGGTTCCTGCACCAGCTGCTCCAAGAAGCAGTCATTTAAGCCATTGAGAAATTTTATCTCTGCTTCTCTTCCTGAGGTGACATGTATCCAGTCAATATGGGGATAATTAAAATCCCCCATTATTATAGAGTTCTTTATTTTGGTAGCCTCTCTAATCTCCCTCAGCATTTCAATGTCAGTATCACTGTCCTGGTCAGGTGGTCGGTAATATATCCCTACTACTAATTTCTTATTATTGGAGCATGGAATTACTATCCATAGCTATTCTATTGAACATGTTGATTCATTTAATATTTTTATTTCATTTGATTCTACATTATCTTTCACATACAGTGCCACTCCGCCACCCACCCGGCCTGCTCTATCCTTTCGATATATTTTATATCCCGAATGCAAGACAGTGTCCATTCAGTGTGGATACTATCTTTCGAAAAAGCAGATTGCTTTTTTGATGCACTTTGGCAGAGTGGACGCTCTCTTTCGGAAGAAGTTTTTTCGGACGATCTCTTCCGGAAAAGCTTCTCCTGAAAGAAGTCTGCAGTCTAGACGTAGCCTGAGTGGAATACAATACCCATGGGAGCTTTTATGGGGGGAAGCAGATCTTTGAGTAAGACTATAGTAATAATAAATTGGTAGAAGCAGCCCATAAGTCTTAAGATTTGCTCTTGCCCTCTAATATCTAATAATATTTACTGGAAAGCTTGTGATTACTTTTCTATAAATATGCAGTTGAGAAGGAAGAACAGAACCTTCTAAAGTGCATTGCCTCTTGTCTTCTGTCTTCAAGTAACATTTTTACCCACAGTCAACATCCATATACAAATGTGGTAAGGTATTGTAGCCTAATTAGAGTTAATTTTCTTTATATATTGAAACCATGTAACAAATTCTGAAGTAATCCTTGGAGGATCTAGAGATAATAAATAATTCTCTTTCAGTTAACACTGAATAGATTCTCAGTGAAGCTATTAAAAATTTAATTTGAATCAGGAAAGTTATGAATACAGAAGCACAGTATTTTGAATTGCTTCTTCATACAAATGTGCATAAACATGAAGGAGTTCAAATTGCTTTAGTTGTCCACGTGTTGTAATTTCGTTGGGTAATGTAAGTCCACATTCCATTCATTGTCGCTAATATTTTAATGTGTTTTTGCTTATTACAGTTTTGGCAGAAATAATTGAAAAGTTTGTGTTGCATCTTTCTGAAAACCCAACAGAATGTTACTTCAGCACTGGAGAATATGAAGGTAAGTTTACAGGCACTTCATCTTTGAATATAAAAGAAAAAATAATATATCCATAGATTTTTTATTATTAAAAAGTAGCTACACATCTTTTTTTTTATTTAACTGTCCATCTATTCACTATTCAAATCATGGTAAACATTTAGTGTCCTTCGGAAGATAACCTGTTTTGGGAAGCACAGTATGACTAAATGTCAATGGAATTTTGAGTATTCTTATAATATAGCTACAGTACACACCGAGCGATATGGAATAAATGATGGTGGCATAAAGGTTTTATGGATTCTTGTTTGAGTAATACTATCATCCCAAATAACTGCCAATAAATCCCTTATGCATTGTTTATAAATTGCACATTTAACCAACAACTATTTTAGAAATGTCTTAAATAGTTTAATTGCAAGTGATGGCTGTTTTTTTAATGCTACTTATTGTAAGTCCATGTACATGTGTCAGGGAAATAAAAATACAGTTAACAGATTTTTTTTTAAACTCTCAGAATAACCCAGACTAATTTTCCCATACATTAAAATGCCAAGACTTTGTAATTCAACTTTCTCTGTACTAGAAGGAAATACTTTGTGTCTGATTGGAAATCTGGTATTCTTTTATTTTTGAATGGTCTTGAGCTCCTATTTCTACCTATATACATCAGAAGGTATCTTACCTTAAATATGTTTCTTGTGCAATGCTGTCCTCCTTAGACCTCAGTACAAGTTCATAGAACTGAGTGAAGGCAGAGTATTTTTTGTAAGTGGTTTGTTTTTGTTTAATTGCAGCTCTTGGAAAATATTCAGAAGTAATAAATGTTTGAATTAATATTGATGCATGTAGATTAGTAATCACAGTGCAGGTGAGTAAGTAAAAAATACAGAATAAATAAAATCACCTGACTGCAGAGTATCAGCATTTTTATCACTACAAAATATGTAGTAGAGCATAAGGCTTAATTGAGAGATGGTTAGGGGGGGAAAAGGCATTTTTAAACAGATTTTGCCAAGTTATCAAAATCTAAATATATTGCAAACATTGTTTGATTTTTGCTTAAATTCTGACAGAAGCCAGGCAGACTGCCTGGGAGCATGGGCTCTCAGGACATCTGGGTAGAGAACAGTTTCTCAAAGAATTTTGAAAATTTTGGTTTTATTCCAAATCAGAGCAAAGCCAAATGTAAAGATCTTTAAATCCTCCATGAAATAGAATTACCATTTTCTATCCCCACTCTATTTATTATTTTTGAGTTTAGGATAGTTATTCATGAATAAGTTTTATGAGGTAACATTTTCAAAAGCACCTGTGTTCTATGGAAAAATAATGGAGCTTAGCCTCCTAAAAGACTTAGGTACTTCTGAAAATGTTATCATAAGGCCAAATCGATGTGAGTAAAGGAATAGATACTCAGGCTACATCTAGATTACATCCCTCTGTCGACAGAGGGATGTAAATGAGGCACTTCGAAAGTGCAAACGAGCGGGGATTTAAATATCCCGTGCTTCATTTGCATAATCGCATCATGGCGCTCTTTCGAACAAGTGCCATTTCGAGAGTAAAACCGTGATCTAGACATGGTTCTTTCGAAAATGGCAGGCTTTTTCGAAAGATTTTTTGGGGTTTATGGGATCTTTCAAAAAAGCCTGCTGTTTTCGAAAGAACCACGTCTAGACCAGAGTTTTACTTTCAAAATGGCGCTTGTTCGAATGAGCGCCATAACGCAATTATGCAAATGAAGTGCGGGATATTTAAATCCCTGCTTCGTTTACACTTTCGAAGTGCCTCATTTACATCCCTCTGTCGACAGAGGGATGTAATCTAGATGTAGCCTTAGTGTAAATTTTCCTTAGCTCAAATTGGCCCCAAATCTCCTTGTATATCATATCATCATGCATTTTGCATATACTATTTTTGCTACAGAAGTTGTTTTAGGTTTTTTTCAGATTTTTAAAACACATAATTGAGATTATTTCTTTATACTCTGCTTGTAAAGCTACATAATTTATTTACCATATATTGAACTGTGCTGGGCTCAGAGTCTGAGGAAAATAGAAACTCATGCATGTAAAATATTTCTAAGCATGGTTTCTAGATAAAAAAATCATAATTTTAAAGTTCTGTGTCTTATGATCTTTCAGAACTAGACAAGTGCTATCATCTGTTGGAAAGATGGGATTCAACCCAGTTTCTAGTGGTTTCTAGATAGTACACAAGGTATCAGAATTCAAGGTTGTGACATTTGTATGTTGAGAAAACCTGGCCCAGGTCTTAATGGGTATGATTACTCTGCAGTTAAAAACCTGTGACTGGCCCATGACAGCTGACTTGAGCTCCCGGGAACTTGGGTTAAGGGGTTATTAAATTCTGGTGTAGAAGTTTAGGTTCAGCCAGGACCCTGGGCTCTAGCATCCTGCAAGATGGGAAGGTCCCAGCTTCTGCTGCAGCCTGAGCCCAAATATCTACAACACAGTGAAACAGCCCCTTAGCCTGATCCCTGGAATCCTGAGTCAGCTGGTACGGACCCGTCATGGCTTTTTAAATGGAGTGTATATCCACTCTTGTCTCCTCAGGCTTTGGGCTGTGGTAAGGGGAGAGGATTTTCCACATTTTTTAAAAGAAAGAAGAAATATTTCCTTGATGGACTGATTTTCATTTTTAACTTTCAAGCTTTAAAAACTGTTCAGGAGCTTGGAATGTTAAAATAAATCCAAGGGTTAGTAAGCTAGTGATACAGCTTTAAACATGTGAAAAATTGTACACGCCTATCCAATTTATCACTTGTATATTGCCTGTATAAATATATTCTTCAATTCCAACAGCAGCTTTAATGATGTATAGGATTATTTAAATACATGTAGAATTAGTGCATAATTTTGTATTACTTGGAACAGAGATGCCAGGACTACAGAATAATTTAATTATCCACTCAAAACCATATAGTTGAGGCTTTATTCTCAAAACCTTACAATAAAGCTGTGAATGAAAGAGGTTTGGACAATAGTTACCATCTTCCTTCTGAGAGAGAAATCCTTCAAGAAGGCACTGTGTCTTGTCCCTCTGAAGTGTGGGCAGCTGGAAACCTGGATTAGAAGACAAGCCCAATTCTGCTTAATTTTTTGATAAAATGAAGTTTCTTCTAAGCATGTCAAGTACAGCAGAAAGAGCAAATAGGCAAGTGAAATTTTGGGATACATGTTAGGCTTAGGAAACACCTGGCTTCAGTATGCAGTAGATCTTATCCCCATTAGCATCCTTACTCAGAACTGAGAAAAAGTAAAAACTGGGATACCTGTTCCCACTCCTCTCTTTCAAAGGACTCTGGCATTTGAGCCCCTGACTTAAGGAGGTTTTTCAGATGAGAATGACTTCATCATTGGGACAGATTAAGCACAGTTCTCCTCCCCTTTATTCATATAATAAAGACAGCAACATTAATTACATTTTACTACCCCTGCATTAAGTACTAAAGCAATTTGTAATACAACACCAGCCAAAGTTGATCTCTTTGAGAAACATTGCTCTGTCTACAGTGTAGGTATGTTCATGTAAATACAGTTTGCTCTTTAAATCTCTCCTCCTCAGAGACCCTGCTTACATGTTTACACAAAAAATAAAGATAAGCCCTTGTCCCTTCATATGCTGTGAAATTAGTAGGGCCAGATAGAAAACAAAACTGTTTCTTGAAAATTTTCTAGGTTTAGAACTCGTTTTTATTCCAGTGCTGAATAAAATGGTAATCAGCGCCTATGCTTCTCAGCCTAATTTAAATGTTAGACTCCAGCAGCAAAATAATGAAATAAAAATAGAAACCCATGATCGTTAGGAAATGAGCTTCTTTATCCGTTAGATATCAGGTCTTTTACTCTCTAATCTGAATATACCTAACCTTTCCAAGATCCCCTATCAGGTTGTTTTCTGGATAGATTTTTAAAGAAAGGAGACAACTGATTTTTTATCAAGACTAATTGTATTGCTTGTCTTACATGATATTGTCTTTCCTTCACTATCTTGTTTATGCAGTCTCAGCCAAGTTTTATAGATACTAATATTTAATGTAAAAAAGAATGGTTTCTTCCCTACCAGTTAGTGCCTTCTTAAAGGGTTAGTCCATATTTAACCATTAATGTAAAAATAGATTTTAGGACCACATCTCTTCTCAAACATCTTTCCCACCTCCAGCTCGGTGTCTAAAGAAGCTCTCAAAGCATCTTATAGATTGTTGTATGCTTCATCCTCTCTATGACATCATTCTTTGGGATTTTGAGAGTTTCTTTAACAGAGGCTTTAACAGAAGCCACAGGTTTTATTTTAATAAACTGAAACTGTGATTTAAACAAAAGTAGTTTCAGTACAGTGCATGAATGCTCGCTGTTTATCATGTTCCTTCAAATAAGAAATTGATTATCTTTTTTTTTTTAATGACAGCTTTCTACACTCTTAGGTAGCTGAAATTAGAATAACAATCATCCATCTGTTGTGTACTCTCTCAGGATTTCAATCTATTGTAAATTTGCAAATCTGGAAAAATCAAATTAGTTTGGGTTGTTATCCCTTTAAAGATCAGAGAAGAAAATAACCAATAAATCTTTATGCAGTTGAAATACTTAATTATAAACAGCCGTGCAAATCTTAACTGAAGTTAGCTTTCTATGGAAAATGGACTCTGATTTGTATTCTGATGAGAGCACATACACATAGTATGGGCATTAAAAGTTAACAAATTCTCTCTATTGTTTGCCACTGCTGGTACTTTCCTGTTTGCTTTTATTTTTTCTCTGACTTAAAAAATGATTATTTTAGGGCTAAGCCATGGTTATGATAGCTAGTAGAGCATGAGCCAGGCAAAGAATGGGAAATTGTGGTGGTGATGGGGGAAAAGGTATAGCATCTACAGAAGGGAAGGGAGACCCACTCTTGAAATTACCACTTCAACAAAGATGTATTCTTCTTTGGGTAGTGTCCCCGTGGGTGCCCCACTCTAGGTGTCAGGCTCGTCCCGGCGCCGCAGGTCGGAGAGTCGTCAGCCATGGTTTCAGCCGGACCGCACATGCGTGGCGGCGTGTGCTGTTCGCGCCGTTTGTGAGCTTGCGCGCGATCTGGCTCCCGCCAGTTCCTCCTAACCGTTCACGGTCTCAGGCAGAGCAAACCCCTTCTCCTCAGCTGTGACAACAAAAAAATCTGTAAAATAGTTTTAATAGTTAGCCAATAGTTCAAGTTTAGTTAGTTAGTTGTTAGTGTGTTAGTTATTTCATGTTGGTTTAAAAAAAAAATTTCTCTTCAGTTCAATATGTTAGGTTCCCCTGGTTTCAAGAAGTGTACGCAGTGCCGTGATGCCATGCCAGCGTCTGATGGACACCCGATGTGCATTAGGTGCTTGGGCGAGGGTCATATACCCCAAAAATGCCCGCACTGCACCGAGCTCACTGCCCAAGCAAGACGTGACCACGAGATACGGTTAAAAATGCTTCTCTTCAGCAAGGCTTTACAGCCTGCTGACGCCGAGCCACCTAGACCATCAATGTCTGCGGCCCTAACGCCGGGCAAAAAGTCACCTCTCCGCTCATCTGCTTCACTCAGGAGCATGAGTGACAAGCCAGGTACCTCGGGATCGAGGTTACTTCGGCACGTTGAACGGCACAAGTCCAGCCGTAGCATTTCGGAGCCGAGCCCTTCCCTGCGTAAGGAGGCGGCTTTGACACCGGCCGTAACTCTAAGACCTGACTCAGCCCCGGCTCCAGCCAAATGAAAGCCTTCGGCACCGGTGGAAATGGTCTCGTCAGCACGGCCTGCGGCACTGACACCCGCGCCTCCAGTGGCACCGACAGCACTGGTCCCAACAGCGCCGATGCCAGCGGCTGAGATGGCACCAACCACGCCGGCACCGACCATGGCTGTGGTGGCACCAGCCACTCCGGCACCGTCTCCGGCACCGTTGTCAGCACTGTCCCAAAGTGGCTCATCCACGCCGCCATCAGCACCGGCAGGGGCTCCTGCACCGACCACATCTCAGCGGAACACGCTTGAGACATCGACTCAAGGTGTAACAGACCCTTTTACGAACTGCACCACGGCACCATTGCACTATAGATCCCGTTCTGTGGCAAGCCCGTCACTGGTGCGGGGAAAGGCCAAACACAAGTCCAAACGGATAATAACGCCCTCTCCAAGCCCGGAACCAGCAGTCTTCTCATCCCAGCTGCAATCACCAGCCTCTGTCTTTTTGGTACCACTTCAGCAGGAAACTCGTGCCACATCCATATCACACCATCACCTGCGTTCACCACGATACTCACCATCACTTCAATGATACCGCGGGCATTCATGTTCTCCATCGTATAACAGGTGCAGATCTCGTTCCCCTAGGTCACCTGCATGGTCATCTTGTTCGAGATATCGTTATGACTCCAGAAGTCGATACTCACTCACCAGATTACTCCCCCAGGCATTATTACCATGACTGTTATCACTACCATCGCAACTATCGCTACCAGCATCAACACTCATCGGGGCACTCTTCCTCCAGATCCCCACGTCGTCATCGACAACGCTCTTACAGCAGTTCCAGGGTACTAATGCTACCACACCGTCTGGAGATGATCCTCTTCCTCCTTGGCAACCAGAGCCAGTGCAAGTAACTGCACCTGAGCAAACGCAGTCCCAGGCACAATCTCCAGTGGATCAGTCGTCTTCCTCACCAGACGATGCAGTCTTCCCTGGTGATTCTTCTCCCACAGACGACATTCGTCAATTTCATGCCCTTTTCAAAAGGGTAGCGGAATCCCAGGAACTGCACCTCATGGAGGTCCAACAGAAACAACGTCGCCTCCTAAAAAATCTTCAGCGCTCTCAGAGCTCAAAAATGGCGTTACCTTTCGATGACGCAATTTTGGAGATTGCGGATGATAGCTGGCAAACACCTGCCTCTTCCCAGCCTATGCATAAGAAGTCCGACAAGAAATATTTTGTCCCTTCGAAGGGGATGGAATTCTTGTTCATGCATCCGCAACCAAATTCCTTGGTTGTTGACACAGCTCAACAAAAAGCCAAAACTCCACAGCACAAAAATGTTGTTGCAGATAAAGAGTCCAAGTGACTAGACCTTTTCGGGTGAAAGGTTTATTCCTCTGCCATGCTCATTCTTCAAATGGCGAATTATGCTGCAAATCTTTCCAACCATAGCTTTGACAATTATTCCCAGCTGGTGGCAGTATTAGAGCATTTGCCTGAGGACACACGGCAACTGCTAAAATCAGTGGTCCAGGAGGATTACACGGCCTCAACAACAGCCTTGCAGATTGCCCTGGACATTGCCAACACTGCAGCGCGTGACACGGCAACATCGGTGGTAATGAGAAGGTCATCCTGGTTGCAGCTAGCCTCAGTCCCTAAGGACTTGCAGACAAAGGTTGAGGACTTGGCCTTCAATAGGCAGAGTCTGTTCGCTGAAAAGAGGGATCAAGTGTTGCACTCCGGCAAGGACTCCAGAACGACCTTAAGAACACTGGGGATGTATATGCCCCCTTACCACCGTAAGCGTTATACACCCTATTACAGACAAAGGCCCATCTCATATATGGGACCCAGATATAGACAGCAAGAGCAACAACAACGTGGCAGACCTCGTCAGCAAAGACGTAGAACACAGACCAGTAGGACCCCTAATCCTCAGAACAACAGGCAGCAAGTTTGATGGTCCTATCAAGGGGCTCCGAACCATTTTCTTGACATACCTCCCGGGATCACAGAAGTTGTTTCATCACCAACTGAGACCTTACCAGCACAGGTGGTTTACCATCACCACAGATCGTTGGATCCGGGAACTAATAACATTAGGCTATTCCATTCCTCTTCTCTCCCTCCCTCCTACCTCCCCCCCAACCCTGTCCCTCTTCAGGGACCCATCTCACGAGGCCCTCTTACTCCAAGAGGTCACTCGACTCATAGAGATTGGGGCGGTGGAGGCAGTGCCCGAACACTTCCAGGGCAAGGGATTTTACTCTCGTTATTTTGTCACACAAAAGAAGTCAGGAAGATGGAGGCCTATCCTGGACCTTCGAAATCTCAACCGGTATCTCAGGAAAAACAAGTTCAAGATGGTGACTCTAGCTTCTATCTTCCTCATGTTGAACAAGGGAGATTGGTTCACGTCCCTCTATTTGCAGGACGCTTATTTTCATGTGATGATACACCCAGCTCACAGACGCTTTCTGAGGTTTGTCATAGGCACACAGCACTTTCAATACAAAGTTCTCCCGTTCAGCCTATCGTCAGTGCCCAAGGTCTTTTCCAAGACGCTCTCGGTGGTAGCTGCGTATTTTCACCGCCAGGGCATCATGTTTTTCCCGTACCTGGACAACTGTCTTATCAAGGCCCATACTTACAATCACGCACTTCGTGCCACCCAAGTCACAAAGCAGCTGTTTACAGACCTGGGTCTCGTACTGAACATACTGAAGTCATCACTCACCCCGCAAAGATCCCTCGTGTTCATTGGGGCACGATTAGATTCTGTAACGACCAAGGCGTATCTTCCTTCGGAAAGATTCCACAAAATACAGAACCTTACGCAGACATTCTCCATCAGCCCAAAGGTACCAATTCTTACCTGCCTACAACTTCTGGGACACATGGCTGCCACGACATACGTCGTACAGCACGCGAGGCTACGCCTCAGATGTTTACAGAATTGGCTGGCCTCTGGGTATCACCCAGGCAATCGCGATGTACGCAGACTAGTGGAGGTACCATTAATGGTTCAACAGTCCCTGACATGGTGGACTTCTCCCGCCAACATGCTCTCCGGCGTTCCGTTCCATCATCCATGCCCTACTGTCCAAGTCACTTCAGATGCGTCTCTTCTGGGATGGGGAGCACACTGCGAGGGCAAATTTGCCCAAGGTCAATGGAATACTCAAGAAGCCCTCCAGCATATAAATCTTCTGGAGCTCAGGGCAGTATTCAATGCATGCAAGACATTCCTCCCAAAGATTTGCGGCCAGACAGTTCCAATCTTTACCAACACCACCACCATGGTTTATTACATCAGCCGTCAGGGCGGAGCCCAATCCAGATCCCTCTGTGCGGATGCGACGAGGCTATGGGATTGGTGTGTACGCCATGGAGTTACCATTGTGGGCACATACCTCCCAGGCAAGGACAATACAATTGCCGATGCCTTAAGCAGACATTTTTTTCCTCAGCACGAGTGGGAGCTCAACCCAAAGGTGACCCATTCTATATTTCACCAATGGGGGCACCCCACTATATATCTCTTTGCCACACATCTCAATACGAAGTGCCCAAAATACTGTTCCAGAGCTGGTCTGGGACTGAAATCTCTGGGGGATGCATTTCTTATAAACTGGTCTCACCATCTTCTCTATGCTTTTCCTCCAGTTCCACTTCTTCCAAGAATATTAGAGAAGATAATTGAGGACAGAGCCATGGTGATACTCATTGCCCCGTTTTGGCCCAGACAGACATGGCTCCTCCTCCTCCTACAACTGTCCCTGCAACCTCCATATCGTTTACTGAAACAACCAAATCTGCTCAACGCAACCAGGACTGTCCATGCCACAATCCCAAATCGACCGCCTATACCTCACGGCGTGGTTCCTAGCTGGTTCCATAGCACAGAAGTCCTCTGCTCCCAAGAGGTGAAACAAGTACTACTCTATAGCAGACGTGAATCCATGCGCAAACTTACATTTATAAATGGTGCCGTTTCCATTCTTGGTGCTTAGTCAATAACTTCAATGCAATGTCCATCCCAATCCATCGTATCCTGGACTACATACTCCACTTACACTATTCAGGATTGGGGCTCTCATCCATCAAGGTCCATCTCTCGGCGATTTCTGAATTTAGACAGTCTATTGAGGGTTTTTCAGTCATTGCTCACCTGATGACTAAACGCCTCTTGAAAGGCCTAACAAATCTACATCCCCCACGCAAGAAGCTTCCTGCCCTATGGGACCTGGAGCTAGTGTTGGACATCCTCACCTACCCCCCTTTTGAGCCCTTGGCGACCTGTGACATCCCTATGCTCACTATGAAGGTTGCCTTCCTGCTGGCTATAACGTCGGCCCGACGGGTAGGAGAGCTGGCAGGCCTCTCGGCCAACCCGCCATATACTCTGTTTACCAACCAGGGAGTAATACATTGATCTCACCCCAACTTTTTACCGAAGGTGAATTCAGAATTCCATATTAACGAGCCTATAATACTCCTGACATTCTACCCCAAACCACATAACTCTAGCCATGAAGCCCTATTGCATACATTGGACGTCCGTAGGGCATTAGCTTTTTACCTAGAAAGGATTCACCCTTTCCAGTCAATCTCAACGGTTTCTTTTGTGCTCAGACAAAAGAACCAAAGGACAATCATTATCCTCGCAACGTATTTCTAAGCTGATCGTGAAATGTATTACAATGTGCTACACATTATGCAATAGGCCCGTATGGATGCCAATTACTGCTCATTCTACCAGGGCAACATCTACCTCTCTGGCATTCCTTAAAGGTGTACCAATTCAGGACATTCGCCGCACGGCGACATGGTCTTCGGACATGACATTCACTAAGCATTATGCCATTGATGCTATCGCCCGAGAATCAGTGCTAGCCTCTGCAGTGCTGTCCACAGCAGCAAGATCCTGACTTCGATCCCACCTCCGTAGATGAGGCTACTGCTCTGCACTCACCTAGAGTGGAGCACCCATGGGGACGCTACCCGAAGAAGAAGAGGGTACCCGTCACCTTGTGCAGTAACGATGTTTCTTCGAGGTGTGTGTCCCCGTGGGTGCTCCATGACCCGCCCTCCTCCCCTCTTCGAAGTCTCTTCTTTATGTTTTTCAGGAGTGATCCGATTAGGAGGAACTGGCAGGAGCCAGATCGCGCGCAAGCTCACAAACGGTGCGAACAGCACGCGCCACCGCGCATGTGCGGTTCAGCTGAACCACAGCTGACGACTCTCCGACCTGCGGCGCCGGGACGAGCCCGACACCTAGAGTGGACCACCCATGGTGACACACACCTCAAAGAAACGTCATTACTGCACAAGGTGAGTAACTTCCTCTTTTTCTCTTTATCCCAATGCTGACTTCCCAACCCAGCCCCCAGCTAGGCATGCCCGTCTCAAAGTATGCCAGTAGCTCTAGCATTGTCTCTTTACATGCAGGAAATAAAAGCAACTTCATTATAGCTGCCTCTGTTACAGTTGCATTGGGCTGAGGAATTGAGTTCCAGTGCTCTTGCTCTCCCTCTCCTACCTTCTTAGGAGCAGAAACAATTTAACTCAAAGGCTAAATCAGCAGTTATAGTGATGCAGAGATTACAGACTATTAGTTTGGGTATAAATAACAGCATAGAGGGAGAGGCACAATTTGCTCAGTAGAGTGTCATAAAGGCCTGAACCCCTATTTTATGTACTCTACATGGCTTTCTACATGCTGAAGCCGTGTCTCCACACTTACACTGCTATTTTAACAGTGTATGGTCCCTCTGCATTCCTATTGTCAAAGCCTTTCCCTACCTAAGTGGTGGCTCAGGGGGCTGCCACTGCTGGCTCCTGACCCCTACGCGGTGCTGGAGCAGCCCTCTGTCTGTAAGCAGTACCCGGTAAGCATTATCTGGTAATGCTGATGCTTACCTGGTAATCAGTTACCCAGTTCACATCCCTAGTTATAACACGGTAGTTGCCTGACCTGGATATAGCATGTTTAAAATTTGAAGTATATATTAGATCTAAATGTGTCCCTATAAATAGTTAGAATTCCTTGAACTTATGAATCTTTGTGCCATTCAATATACATCTTAGCAACTAACTTAAGATCATAAGAATGGCCATATTGGGTCAGACCAAAGGTCTATCAAGCCCACTATTCTGTCCGCCGACAGTGGCCAATGGCAGATGCCCCAGAGGGAGAAAACACAACAGATAATCATGTGATCCCTCTCCTGTCATCCATTTCCAGACAAACAGAAGCTAAGGACACCATTTCTACCCATCCAGGCTGGGACCATTGCAAGCCATTCATGAACCTAACCTCCATGAATGTATCTAGCCCTTTTTTGAACCCTGTTATGGGAACAAGTAAATAACTTTTCCTTATTTACTTTTTCTGTATTAGTAATGATTTTATAGACCTCTATCATATCACCCTCCCCCCTTAGTCTCCTCTTTTCTAACCTGAAAAGTCCACGTTTTTTTAATCTCTTTCGGCACACACCAAAAATTTGCCTCCCACCCACTTCAGAAGAGGCATGAAGTATCTGCCCAGCTGCTCTGGGGCAGCGCTCTGGGGCAGGTAGCGACCCCACCCCAGGAGCAGCAGGGCAGCCCCCTGGCACTAACTCCATCATGGACCCTGTTTTGAATAGGAGTTTAATAGTTGGGCATTATTGTTTTCTATTGATTTTGTGTGTGTGCGCGCTAGGTTGCTTTTTGTTTTTAAACCACCCAGATTGTGGCCTTTTTTTGAGTTTTTAAAATATTTTAAGTAAGAAGCATTATTTTTTGAATTTTATAGGAATAGCAATAATTATTTTTAAATTTGTATTTCAATGATAATTTGTATTGTTTTAGATGCTTCATTATTGACATAGGGATTTAGGGTGTTTATTTTGGGTTTCTCTTTTTATTTTCACTTATTATGTTTAATATTAACCACTTAAGGATAATAAAGTTAAACTTTGTGAAAGCGTCAGGATGCTTGAAGATTTAACTAACGAACTTAAGGCTGTCAGTAGATGCTCACTGCCAGATAAAGAATAGCTGTCAGTTTTGCAACCTTGAATAAAATATTTGAATGGATTTTTAGTGGAATTTTTAAAAAGTTTATTTATATAAAACTTTTTACAAATTCCACTAAAAATCCATTCAAATATTTTATTCAAGGTTGCAAAACTGACAGCTATTCTTTATCTGGCAGTGAGCATTATATATATTTAAGCTTTGACCAAGGTTATTTTGTTTCCCAGATGAGATCTCTTTTGTCCTGGGCTTTGATAACTTCTGTATTTTAGCAATGTTTAGTTCCATCTTTTCCTTTCATGTTTCAGCTATCTGATCTTAACTACATTTTTTATAGTTAAACAATTTAAATGGGATTGTTCTTGTACCTGCTGCAACCATCACAATTCATTATTTAAAGACTCATTGTTAGAAAGCACCTATTTCCTTCAGAGTGACTGTTAAGCCTTCCGTGTTGTGTGTGGTGATAAATCACATAGTGCAGAGGTGGTCAATGAGCAGATTCTGGGACAAATACAGTATATTGTTAGATTAAACTTCAGATTCAGAGCAGACTATCATGGATAGCTCTCCGGAACAGTTAGCTTATAACTGTGCTCATCCGCTTAGGGATGGTATGTAAAGGTGCGGATGCCCAAACAGTATCTAATCACCTGCGAATGATCTCTCAGAGAAACGGTCGCGTAAATAAAGACTTAACAAATTATATGAGTTTAAAAACCACAAGACTATATTATACTAACAACAAATTTAGATAACAAAACACATACATCGAGTGAACATTGGAGGGGCAGTTCCCCCAATGCTCCTTATACAATACCAGAGTCTTCGACGCAGTGACGATGGTGGGGGTGCTGGCGACCTACAAGCCGTTGGCTAATTTAAAGCCTCAGGCGAGGAACAACCAGGCGTCCCTCGACGGATGTCTTGATGCTGGCGACCTACAAGCCGTTGGCTAATGTAAAGCCTCGGGCGAGGAACAGCCAGGTGTCCCACGAAGGCAGGTAGGGTGCGAAGACGGCTGGTTCACCTTCCGCGAAGTCGTCACGTCTCCGGGTCCTCTTCCTGCGCTTCGGTGCGGCTGGACGTCGATTGATGCTAAACCCTCTGGACTAACCTAAACTTAAGCTTAACCTAAAAATAAAACCCTATCTATTTCGCGACGCGCCCGCCGTACAAGCTCGACGACGGCCAATATGCTTCGAACCGACGCAGCCTGACGTACAGACACGACGACAAAAACTAAACCTATCTAATACTAAACTACACTAACTAAACCTAATCTAACCTACAAGAAGTAGAAATAAAACTATAAGCCTTCCGCCCAGTTTTATAACTAGAAGATTAAATTAATACATTCATTCGACCTAGGACCAAGACTCTAGACCTCACTCTCTCTCTCTCTAACCTAGAACCTAAGAACCTAAACCCGACGCTACAGCAGCCCGACGCAACAGAAGCTACTGTGCGGCACAAACTTATATACCTTAGGCTTATGAATATTCATGAGGTTCCAAGTTTGAAATGATTGGTTCAGACACAATGCCATTCCGGCATGTTTTAAAATGATTGGCTAACTTAGTCATAACAAAGTTAATGATATGCATCCGCTATGATTTTAAATCTCAACAGGTAACTTGGTAGTATGTGTACTACGTGACACTTCTAGGTACAGTAATGGAGGTCAAGCAATCAAAATGGAAACCATGCTAGGAAGCCATTTTGATTTTACATATAGTTTGATTGACATATGATTGACAGGTCATATACTTTCACATTTGGTTATACACAGACTTTCTTTTGGTCTTACATAGTTCTATTACAAGCATTTGCAAAAGCATGTTACAATTTTACAAGGAATACAATGTAGACTCATTGTCAAGATGGTTACAGTTTCATTTCAAATTGATATAAGCACATTTTATGCACAATTCTGTTACAATATTGGCACTTAGAGTCAGCCATAATAATAAGGATACATGGATGAAGTGCTGATTTAACAGATCTTTTTATTCTTTGTGACTGAGAAAGGGCTTTTTAGTGTTCTTATATAATGTGAATATATTTGTTAGTAACTGGTGGGTGCAACATTGGCACATATCCGAATAAGTGCACATGACCTCAATATTGGTGCACAAGACAAAACTCAGTCTGTTCACAGATCGAAAATCTTAGAGAGAACACTGGTCACTGCCAGGTACTGGTTGGTCCAGGCTGCGATCCATTTTTCCCCAAATGCCCCTGGTTGGTTGGGAAGTGTTGCAGCGTTTGTCTGCCCAAGAGGTAGGTTGGCCATGCTTCCCCCTGGTCTGAGCTGACTGCAAGGCTGTGCCTGGCTGCTAGCAACTTGCCTCTTGTCCTCTAGTGAAAGTTACCGGGAGCCTTGTGGGAGACGTCTCTGTCAGCAGCCAGTCTAGCCTTCCATGCTCCAGTATGGGGACTTCAGGCAAAGTAAGAGATATGGGCTGGTCAGTATTGGCAATACACTGCCTTGTTTCCCTAGGGATCATTCTGGGTGGGTCCCCGCTACCTCCCTTCCTCTCCTGTGCCCCAAGGAGATGGTGCTTGCGGGAACTGGCTTTTAAGCCGGCTCTTCCCAGCACTGGCTCCTGTTCCTTCCCCTTGCTGGTGGGGGGGGGGAAGCGACTAGTTGAGAGATTAGTTGACTATCCAATAAGCTTATTCTTATCAGATAATTGACTAGTTGCTTACATCCCTACTCAGTATCCAGCTCCGCTCCCAAGGGGCGGGAGGAAGCAACTAATCAAGTCAGCTATCCGATAAGCATATGCTTCTCGGATAGTCGACTAGTCACTTACATCCCTACTATAAAGTTCAAATTTCTTGCCTCTACCCAGCTGTTCCTTGGGCCAGAGCAGTTCAAGGGATGTAGGACAATGGTTAATACAGCACTGACTGTGGCCAGCTATTTGTAAGGCGAGTTATTAACTTTGAAATAGCAAGTATTTTGTTCTACCTAGAAATGTATGGGAGGAAGAATTTAGGCCACAGAAATCCTGCCTGGCCGTTGGACCCAAGTGGCAGCTGGGTGGCCTCTGAACAAGCAGATAGATGAGAAGAGTTATGACTGATTTAGGGCTGCATCCAGCAGCAAACCCCACAAAGTGTAGTGCTTACAGTGGTGATTCCCCATTGAAACCCAGGGGCACTTCTCAGTACTAGGGATGTTAAATTTAGTTTAATCAACTAATCAACTAGTTGATGGCATTTCCATCGACTAGTCGAATAGTCGATAAGCAATGGAGCTGCAGCGGGGTTAGCTTCTGGCCCCGAGAGCTAATGCCTCTACAGCTCTGCCTTTTAAACGTATTAAGAGCTAGTAGGCTCTCGATACATTTAAAAAGCAGAAGTGCAGCGGTGGCGTGGGGCAGGCGGGGGAGGGGAGGGAGACCCAGTGCGAGCCAGGACAGCTAATTCCCAGTGCGCACGGAGTCCGCCCCACTGCACACCATCCTTTTAAATGTATTAAGAGACTGCCAGCAGGCTCTTAATACATTTAAAAAGCAGACACACAGCATCTGGGACTGGGCGTGAGCTGGGAATCAGCTGATTCCTGGCTCATGCCTGGTCCCTGCCACCTCTCTGCCTCTCCTGTGCCCCACGGAGATGGTACTTGCGTAAACTGGCTTTTAAGCCAGCTCTCCCCAGCACCGGCTCCTGTTCATAGAGGCAGCAAGGTGGGGGGAAGCAACTAGTCGAGGGATTAGTTGACTATCTGATAAGCTTATTCTTATCAGATAGTTGACTAGTTGCTTACATCTGTACTCAGTATCCAGCCCCGCTTCCAGCCTGGAGTTCTTGCTACACTTCAAAAGCAGAAGTGCTGCGGGAGCACAGGTCCAGCAGGGCACTCAAGCAGTCCCCCGCTGGCCCTGCTCTCCCTGGTTTTGAAATGTTAATGGAATTTCCATCAGGGCTCTTGTACATTTCAACAGCAAAACGCGCTGGGAGTTCAGGGCCAGCACAGGACTCAAGCAGTCCCCGCTGGCCCAATGCTTCCTGCTCTTGAAATATACAATAGGCTCTTGTACATTTCAAAAGAAGGGAGCACAGGTCCAGTGGGGAACTGCTTGAGTTCTGTGCTGGCACTTGCAGGTCTTATGCTACATTTCAAAGGCGGAGGTGCCCTTATTGACTAATGGAATGGTCAATGCACATTGCATCGACTACTTGATTAGTTGATTAATCTAAATTTAACATCCTTACTTTATGTGTGTGACTGGTGGTTTATGGCAGGGGCTTGGATGCTCAGAAACTTGGAAAGTCCCAAAAAACAGTAGGTAGAAATACCCAACTGCTGGCTCAGTGTCAGGAATACACATTTCAACATGAGTAAATGAGAGTCTGATAAGCCAGAAAACAAACATTGACAAACATTACAGGAAATGATTATTTTAAAAAAATCACAGGAAATGATTATTTAAAAAAAAAGACTTTAGAAGGTGAATTTGTGAGACTTGAGTCACATTTTAATAGTCTTGCTAGTGCTGCTAACTGGAATTTCTTCAGTTTTTATTCCCCGGAAATGGGTTTTCTCTGAGGAAGAAGCAGTTTTTTTTGTCTTGGGGACTTCTCATGCATAGGAAGCAAGAAATCTGGGTTGAAGGAATACAAAAAGCAAGTCACTTCCTTGATTTTGACATGCACTATACATTTATTTTTATTATCCCAACATCTGCATTTTGTATATTTGAGGAGCTTCTTCTTATATTGCATTACAATTCAAGAATTCACTGTTTTTATTCCTCTGATAAAGTCCACATTACTACCCAAACCCTGTCACCCCAGGATCCACAATGCTGTCACTCGTTTATGCATGCATGCCGCAGTTTCATTTTTTTCCCCTGGCTGGATGCTGTTGCCATGAGGGTTAAGAACCCACTGCCCCATACTGTGTCATCATTAATGTTTTTTGACAAAAGAGCACTGTCCATATTTTTGTTTGTATGTGCATACAGGAGCAATGTAAAACAACACATGACTGCTTAAAATCAATTACCACATTGAATATGAAAATGCTTCAGTGCCAGTCCGCCAAAAGTTTTTGAATGAGTTTGCCGGGTGTGCTATAAAAAACATTGGGCAGAGGAAGCACATGAAGTCTTGTCCTGCCCTGCCTCGCCTCATTCCTGCAAGCAGTCTCTCGTTCCCTGCCCTTGGGAGCGCGTGGCTTAGAATCAACCACCAGGGTTGATGCTAAGACTATGTCTAAACTACATTCCTCTTCCAAAAGAGGAATATAAATGAGCCCAATCAAAATGCTAATGAAGCGCAGATTTACAAATCTCGCACTTCATTTGCATAATCGCGTAAGAGCGCTTTTTCTAAAAAGGGTTTTTCACAAAAGAAACTGCAGTCCAGATGGGGTTCTTTCGGGGAAAAAAACACTTTTTCAAAAGAACCCATACACCTCATTTTTTCAGGAGTACGGGTTTTTTTGGAAAAGAGGTGTTTTTTTTTCAAAAGAACCCCATCTAGACTGCAGTTTCTTTTTCAAAAAACCCTTTTTCGAAAAAGCTCACTCATGCAATTATGCAAATGAAGTGTGAGATTTGTAAATCCGCGCTTCATTTGCATTTTCGATCGGGCTCATTTACATTCCTCTTTCCGAAGAGGAATGTATTTTAGACAAGCCCAAAATGCCACACACTCCCCGGTCCTTAGGCCCTGATTGGCCTTGGGGTGGGGGAGCAGCAGGACCTCCACGGGCCAGATCAACCCACTTGGCGGCCCGAATCTGGCCCACGGAGGCCCTTTTGCCCACTCCTGGCCTAGAGGAAAGAGCTAATTGAGGAGAAATAATTTTACAGATTTTTTTTCTTATTTTGGGGGTGTTTTTATATTGTTTTTGCTTTTTGGATTTTTTTGAATGGAACCACAGGCTTTTCAGAGATGTAGGAGGTGCTTTCTGTAAGTGCACATATTCTCAAGTGGATTGAAATGACAACAGACTTGCTTAGTTCTTAATTACTGTGAGGCATACAATTAAGGACTATTTTGGGGAAAACCTTTTAAATCAGACAGTTCCTTCTGGGAGTTAGAGTAGATGCTTCCTGCCAAGATTACCTAGTACCCACTTGAAGATCTTGGGGGAACATTTCTGCTCCTTGCTATGCTTCTCTGAAGGGATTTTAGCTGAAATGCACTTTAAATAATTAGCTTAAGGCACTTTGGAGTGTGCCCTAAAGTCCATTAGTTTCTCTGCACTAATTCCCCATGTGCACACTAAGACTGTTCACAGAGCTGCTGCATACCACCTACTGTGGGCTTTTCCCCCATGTAGACTAGGCCTATGTGTAACTGTAATCTGAGCAGAGATTATCCTGAGTGTTCCTTGTGGAGTGTTTTGTGGAATCCTGGCTCTGTTGTGTGGAGGAGGCCCTCCATCAGGTTTAGGACCCATTTTCTCTGAGCTGAGAACAGGGTAGGCATAATTCCATGTTTTCAGAGGATTCAGTAGCTGCCTTAGAAATGGAACATTTATTTGCATGGGGTACAGATCACAGCTGGAGAATTCTCTGCATCTTGGGGTCTTTGAAATATTCGAAGGCTTCAATATCTGAGATATAGGTGAGAGGATTATTCTAGCAGGGAGTAGGTGAGATTCTGTGGCCTGCATTGTGCAGGGGGTTAGACTAGATGATCATAATGGTCCCTTCTGACCTTAAAGTCTATGAGTCTATGAGTCTATTTGCATTGGAGCTGTGTTTGTTTCTGTCAGTTTTACTTATTATATTTTATCAGCATGGAGACTTATCCAAGTATGACCTCCATTACTACAGTAAAACTCCAGTGGTCCGGCATCCAATGGTCTGGCACTCCTGATGGTCCGGCACCATCTGGAACCTGGAAGTGCTCCGGGCAGCCGGACAATTGGAGCTGCTCTGCCCCCGGCTTCCCCGATTCAGCCGCTGGTCAGTTTCAGCAGCGGCTGACTTGGGGACGCCTGGGGCAGAGCAGCTGGGGTGTTGCCGGGTTGGTCCCGTAGTGCCACCCCTTCCCGGAGTCAGCCGCTGGTCAGTTTCAGCAGCGGCTGACTTGGGGAAGTCTGGGGCAGAGCAGCTGGGGTGCTGCTGGGTTGGTCCCGCAGTGCCAAGGGGCGCATCCCCTCCACTCCACCCCAGACTCCTCATAGCCCCCCCTTCCGATAGTCCGGCATATCTGATAATCCGGCACCCCCTGGGTCTTAAAGGTGCCTGATTATCGGAAGTTTACTGTACTTGGCATTGTAGCTCTTTAGGCTGCTGACTGCTCATGTAGCTTAGAAAACTAACATGCATATCTTAATGAATAACTGGATTTATTCATATTCAGTTAATTGACTTCTGCTATGTGCTAAAGTATGGTGTGATGTCATCTTTTTTAAACTTGATTAGTTCCCACTGAACTAACAAGTAACATCTCAAGGACGTCAGCCTAGATTTCCTGTTCAGACAGGTTAATGTCACAAACTCAGTTCTATCCGCTCTAGTCCTGAATTCACCAAGCATTTTTGTTGCAAACTCTTCCTTCCTTTTTTTTATTCCAGACCTATCAGTGCAGTAATTTTGCCTTTTCAGTCTGCTGTCTGCCTGTTGCTAATCATGTTTTTATTTTGTTTTTACTGTTACACTGTAACTTCACTCGTTTAGCCAGTGTCTGTTATCATTATATGGCTATATTTTGTCTGGGCATTACTTAAATATTCTGCAAAAAATGGAAGAGAACTAAAACAGTGAGATAAAAAAATAGCTAATGGAAGACAACTGAGGGATCTAGGTGAGTAAAGGAGAGAATTTGAGTTCACTCAGAAATCCCAGAAAGGAAAGAGGTAAAAAAATTAAGGCAACAGTAAAAGCATATTGCAATAGTTTGGGAATCCATAGTGAGAAAGAAAAAAGAGCAAGGCAGTCTCAGAAATTAGATGTGTGGGGTACATATGACAAAAATGTTTTCAGGTTTAAAAAAGGGCAGAAAAAATTCTCATGAAACTTATCCTATTTCCGTTGCTGCTAAACTGTTCATTGTCAGGGCTGACTTTGGTCTTTGGCTTACAAAGATACTCTGAAGAAAATTGTATTTCATTTTTTTAAAGAACCAAATTGCACTAAATAATGCATATTTTCAACTAAAGAGCTGATAAAATATCTCTCCCCGACTATTAATTTGTCCAGTCTGATGGAGTCAAAGAGTAAGAAATATCATTTGACTCATTATTGCCATATATTTTATTATTCTCAGTATGAGTTTTAAGGATATATGTGTACAATCCTGACATCTATCAAATCATGACATTTATGTATGGATTAAGAAATGTCTATTTTACATTTCATTCTTTTTTAAAATAGGATTACACATATTCAGTATAGTTCTTTGTTTCCTGTGAACTATGAAAGGAAAGTGATTCAGTCCCTTATGTTTAATTCTTTTGCTAGATTAGACATATGGGAAAATACTGCCAAAGCCTAGCCTATTTTCGTCATTCAGTTTAATTTCTGCACCTGTATCACCTCTCCATCTAATTGACAATTCATAGATATTCTGCCATTTGTTCTGAATGTTGAGAAAATTGATCTTTTGCTGCTTGAGTATTGAAAATCATTGTATTTCAAAACAGTTAAATGTAAGTTTTATTGATAAATGTTAAATCAGTTTTGTGGAAAACTTAAATTGTGCATATTGAATTAGAGACCGGTTGTCCCCCAAAACAATCACAATCAATCTTTCTTCCCAAGGGGGGAAAAACACTTGATGACTATGGATTTTGATTATATTTAAATGTCCAATACAATTTTTTTCTTGTAATCTTAAAGGAGTACTGAGGTTTTGTAGGTCCAAGTTTTTTAAGCAGATGGGAATGGTCCTCTGGATTCTAAAGGCATGTTTTTGGTTTGGTTTGTTAAATCTTCTGTTCCAGTCCATTAATTGAAAACCAAAATGAAAAGTCATGACTCTTTACATGGGATGCAAAAATATAATTTTTATGTTTCCTTTGCTAACTCTGGATTGGCAATTAACCTGCTCTGTGTGCAGATCTATGATTACATCACATACGCTGGTACATAAAAGCAAGAGTTTTTGGCTTGACAAGGAACTATATATTGAGGAATTGTTATTAAATCCAAACCCTATGTTAATTTTATATTCAATCAAAATTTAGAGAAAAATATTAAAGGGAACATGATAAAGGGAAAATATATTCTACCAATTAAGAAATTATTATACTGGACAATAAAAGGCAACTGTAATCAGTGAAATCAATTATGTTCTTTGAATACCAAGTGAACAGTAATAACAACTCACTGTGGTAAAATTGAAAGAGATTCTCTGATTGGGGGCTAGGATGCAATCATTTTTATAGTGCAGGTTGACCCTCCCAAATCTGGGACTCTCTGGTCCAGCAGGGCCACGGATGTTGCTGAACCAAAGAGCCACGGAGGAGGCAGGAGCAATGAAGGGACTGGGGAGTCCTGGCTGGGCCAGGCAACATTTGGGGAGCATCTGCCCTGACCGGGGAATCCCTGACATTAGCAGGGCCAGGTAACCGGGGAATCCCAGCCCCAGCTGGGGAACCCCTGGCTGCAGCGGGGCTGCCTGCACCTGGGCGGCCCCGGCCAGGAATCCCAGCAAACCCCCAGTGGCAGTGGGGCCAGGATGACTTTGCAGCCTCTGACGGGGAACCCCCCATCTGAAGCAGGACTGCTGGAGGCAGGCAACTGGAATCCCCGGGGCGGTGGGGCCGGCAGAGGTCAAGTGGTCCCCGATAGAACCCCGGGAGACCATGGGGCAATGAGCGGGCAGCAAGGTGGAGAGCTGTGCCAGGCCAGTGTTAGGGTGGCCAGCGACAGGGCAGGGAGCCTCAAAGAGAAGAGCCTGGGAGCAGGGCAGCCAGCAGGGGATCACTGACTTCCCCTATTCTGGCAAACTCCCTAGTCCAGGACAGCGTAGGTCCCAAGGGTGCCGGAACAACGAGGTCCAACCTGTATCATTAGCTGATTCTGATACTAATGCCAGCACAACTGTTCAAATGAGTTTTCCCCCATTACAGAAAGGAAGGTGGATTTTCCGTTGGCTCAGAGAGTGCTTTGCCATTTCCTTCTCTCCTTCCATCATAGGAACTATAGCCAGCACTGGATTAACCATTAGTCACAGAATGCTCATGCCTGGTTCACCCTGTTCTAGTTGTCATTGTATAGTCCAGATTATAGTAAACCCTTTCGATTGCAAAGAAAATATGTAAATGTGAGGAGTGTGAACAAGTGCAGTGATATCTTTTAACTGTACACTCAGCCTGAAAGAGTAGCCCTAAGAGATGTAAACTGTCCCTTTAATCCCCAGGAGAACCCAGCAATGATGATGAAAATCTAAATTGTTAATTATTTGACTCAAGGAACAGAGACCTGGAGATCATGAAAATTCATATTTTAAAAAAAACAAGCATTTAGGTTCTGTCACACTGTGATCATTTGCTTGGAAGGGAGAGAAGGCATTATCCAAAACAATCAGAATGCAATATTATAATTCCTTACACTGTTCAGCATTGGTCTTCCCTGATGGTATCAGAGCTCACTGTACAAGGATTGTATTTCACCCTCTCATCATCAGTAAGCAAGTGCTTCCCTAACAGCTTTGTAAAGCTGCCATTTGTCTTTCATACAAGCCTCTAGTTGTACAAGGCATTCTAACTTGGGTGACTAGAAAAAGAATTGCTGCCTATTGTTGTTGGTTTGCTATTTTGAGCCCATTAGAGGAAAACCTTGTCTTGCTCAGAGAACAAATGATGTTTTTTACCAATAAATGGTGTTTCTGAGATGGACGAGATCACTTTCTAATTACCGTAATTCTTTGATGGTTATATTTTATTAATGTTGTAATACATAGATTGTGTTTAACTATTACTGTTCTGCTATTGAACTAGATCCCTTGTTTGTCAAGTTTAGTCTTACTATATATTTTATAAATGTGCATCTGTTTGTCCATCCATCCATCTGTGAGTCATTTGTTCAAGAACTCCACCTAAATGGTGAGAGCTAGGACTACCAAATTTGGTATGCAGATTCCTTTTATCGTAACTTTAAAGTGAGGTAAGGGTTGTGCCAAGACAATGGGATGTGCCTGGAATTCGATTGTTTCTCATAAAATGGAAAGGGAGGGCTTTGGTAGGAGGGTGTTGTACTGTAGAATGACCACAGGAGGACATCAAGGAGTCAGAGATGGGCACTGGGACACCTATAACCCCATTAGGTGAGCAGGGAACTAGGGTAGAGATGGGACAGCTATCTATTATATATTTCACAGACTTTGTCTGTTTGTGTGTGTAAGGGGGTCACGGGGCCCACACCCTTACTCCGGATGCCCCCCAACCACCTCTTTACTCTCGCCCTCTCTCTGGGGTCCCCAGCCAGGTCAGACCGGCCAGGAAGGGACCCCTTTTTACCGGCTCCGCAACACCCCTGTGTCGCCTATGTCTGGGGATCCAGATTCAATGGGGTTGTGGTTTTCTCGGTGGGAAAGGGAAACTCGGGCCCTCCCTCTCTCCAAATCTCAGCCCAGGACCCTGAAGCTACATGGACCCTTCGTCCCTGTCCCAACTGACGGGGCTGTTGCCCTCAACTTGCTAGCCCCCAGGCCAATAGCTCCTGGCCCCGTCCTGGGCTACTTCCTTTTCCTCCGCTCCCCCCCTCTGGAGTCTCACCATGGGCTCTTCGCCTCTGTCTCCTCCCGCACAGCTGGTTCCCGGCTCGCTCCTAGCCGGTCCACCTTCCTCCTGCCTCCCCTTAGGCGCTCTGCTGGTGCCCACTTGAAGGGCCCGCTCTGTGCTCGCCCACCCCTTCTGGCCATGTCCGGGTGTTCTGCCACGCCCTTCTCAGCAGCGGCCGAGCGTTCCGTCACGCCGCTTGCCGTGATGTCCGGACGTTCCCCCACGTCTGGCCTGCCCCCTGCAGTGGTGTTTGGGCATTCCTTCATGCTCGCCCCGTCCTCTGCTCCTCTGGCCGCGGCGAACGTCGCTTTCTCCGGCGCGTCCTCCACCCCTTGCCTCCATTCAGCTGATTGCGGTCCCAGCTTTATGTCCACGCCATTCTGGTTGCTAGTGCAGGGCCGTGTCTCCCCGTCACAGTGTGTTTGTCTGGCTGTGTTTATCTCTCTCTCCCACCTGGAGGACATGCATCCCTCTCCCGCTGTACACGCTGCAGCAGCAACAGCTATGGATAGGTGCTTCTTCCATGGCCCCAAGGTGCTGCGGTGAGAGAGGGCTGGGGTTTTCCTCTGTCCCCAGGACATTCTGCACACTGACCTCCTATCTCGAGCACTACCCCAGAACAAAGATTTAAATTAAGAAAAACAATACTTATTCGAGTTAAGCACTGGAGCAACGCGGGTAAATCTAGTAATCCTAGATTCTCTTTTTTCACTCTTTGAATAACATTTTGATGTATTTCTTCTGATCCAAATGGAGGCCTTGTTCTCTTAATTGTTCTTCTTAAGCTCTCCTTCCAGCCAGAGCTTTCCCTTCCCCATCTTGTAAATATTTTTATCTTTAATGCAATGGAGTCCATGGCTTGTGTGCAAATAAGGAAACTAGACTTCTCACTTGAATTGGTACTAATAGCTCCTTTAGCTTCGTGTCTTATGCCTGTTTAAGTGGGATCGGCAAAAATGCCATCATATTAGAAAATGATCTGATCCTTCGCAGAATTATCACTAACATTTTGGGAAAATGATAGATATTGGTTTCTGCTGAAATATGTATTAAAAATGTGAAAACTAATAATATATTGGAACAGAATCGTATCACCCGTTAGAGAGATGACAGAAGCTACTTAGTGTAAATTCATTAACACTTTCTGAGCAGGACCAGAAACTAAACTAGAAAACAAAAATAAGAACTTGTCTGATCCTGGGCCCCAGAAACTCAGAAATACATGCTAATTTTTTTGTGAGGAATCTGCACTGTCTTTGATTATCATATGTGTGAGAGAGAATATCCTTTTGTTACGTCTTTTTGCATTTAGGATTTAAATGTATGATAAAATAACATTTCCAGAGGATGTTTATTAATACACATAGTTTATTAGTTTTTTGATCTATTTTACCAATTTTAATCCTATAAACAGTGCATAAAGTAGATGAATATATTATAGTCATGCAGAACGATAAATAAAATATTTTAGGTCCCTTTCAGTTCAATATTTTAAATGTATTTGAGATTTACAACACCCTGTGAGCCAGCAAGGTTGGCTTTACAACTTGTGAGATCCCATACTTCTTGAAGGGAAGGAATTGGAACAGGAGATATAGTTTTGTCTGTTTCATCTACCATACAGATGCTGTTATGCTAAGTAAGAATGGAAGTATCAATGAGTAGGGCCCAACTAGTTGCTTGTTCTGGTTGTGCTGAACACTGATTGTGATCAAGAAAAACATGCACGTAATTGCTTTCTTTCCCCACTTTATTTTAAAAAAATTATCAGAGGATTCAGTTTCCTGTAATAATCTTTGCAGAGATTATACTGACAACATTTCAGATACAAAACAGTGCTCTGGACTTGGCATTAAAATATGTAAAAATATGACTTTCATTGGTTTTCAATTAAAATCATCATTATAATGCTTTTTTTACATTCTTGTATTTCTTTTTTTCTTTTGTTTTTAGCTGCTGATGTAAATGTGAAGAATGAAAGCCTTTCATCTGTGCAGCAGCTTGGAATTAAAATGACAGTCAGGTATATTGTATAAAATATTCCCCTTGTGTATTTCTAGAGTTTGTTTGATTTCTTCACAATTACTTTAATTATATTTAATCCATCAGCTCAATGTTTTGTACCATTTAAATCTAAAGATCATTTTTGAGAGAATGAATTCTTACTTCAAAGATGAAAAAGGTATTAGCACATGATTAAATTATCTGCAGCAAATTAAATAGGTTATTAATCATTATTGTTGTAAAGGCTAATTGCAACTTATTTAGCAAGAGATACAGCTAAACTTACATTATCAAATCATAGAAATATAGGGTTGGAAAGGACTTTGTGAGGTCGTTTAGTCCATCCCCTGCGCTCAGACATGACAAAGAACATCCCATATGAATTGCCTCTTGTGTAGGATTTTGTAATAGTCTAATCTTGAAAAAGCAAAAACATGGATAATGGAAGCAAGATCTGTGTCTGAAAGAAATGGTTGTGGCCTTCTAGCAAAGTGCAGATTTTAAAAAATCTACTTTTTTGCAACTTCTGCAAACTGAATGTCCATGGACAGCTGAGAATGTAATGAGGCTATGTCTACACTGCACGCTTATTTTGAAATAAGCTATCAAAATAGTTACTTTGAAATAGCGCATCTATACTGCAAACAGCCATTGAAATAGTGCTGAGCTATTATGAAACAGACTGTCCACACAGACTGGACACAGAATCTCATATAAGGCCACCTGGAAACACTTCAGACAGGGCATCAGGACAGCACTCACTTCCTGGCATTGCTTCGTGAGGCTATGTGAGGCTTGAGCTTATAGAGACCCATCCCCCGGAACAGCCATGTCTCTGCTTCTCCTCCTGCTTGGCTACCTTTCTGGGGGATAGCAAAGCATATTCACTGCATGCTTTGGTTTCCCTGTTGGACACCACAGCACTCCCAGCTACGGAACCAGAGCTGCGTCCCAGCTGTCGACGGCTCTTACAGCTTATGCTGCACCTCGTGCAAATTCTGCAGGCTGCCCTCGTGGCGCTGAAAGAGCAGGCCCCCTACCTCAGTGCAAGGCACCTCCTCTCTTCTCTCCAGGCACTGCTCTTGCAACTCAACCCCTCCTGCCCCCTCCTGCACACTTTGTACCACCACTTCTGGCTCCAGGATACCAGTTCCAACTGGTGGGACCAGATTGTCCTGGATTGGTAGGATGACCAGCAGTGGCTCCAGAACTTCTGCATGTGGAAGAACACCTTTCTGGAGCTGTGTGAGTGGTTCGCACCTACCCTCAAGTGATGGGACACCCACATGCAACCCACCATCTCCATCCAGAAGTGGGTCGCCATTGCACTGTGGAAGCTCATCACGCCGGACTGGTACCGATCCGTCGGGAATCAGTTTGGCACGGGGAGATTGACTGTCAGAGCTGTGGTCATGCAGGTATGACTTCCTCATGCCATTGTTCCGGGAGGGTGATGAACTGCTAGAATGGGGTTTCCCCAGGGAGTGGAGAGGGGCTAATGGTGTTGATGGAGGAGTCTGCCACCCTGGAAGGGTTTTCAGTCCTACCCTCACCAAGGCCTGCAGAGAGAGTGGGGCAAGTTGGGGTTGATCCTGGTGTGTGTGTGTGGGGGGGGGAGATTGGGCTTGGGGACCTCCCAAGGAGCCTGGCAACCCTATGATTCTCTGTTTCTCTCCTTCTACAGGTGGTGAGGGCCATCAACACATACTGTTGTGCCAGCTCATCGTCGTGCACGAAGTGGACCCCATCGGCGACAGCTTTGCCACCATGGGCTTCCCCAGCTGTCAGTGAGCTCTTGATGGCACCCACATCTCCATCCGGGCTCCCGACCACTGGGCATCGGATTACATCAATTGCAAGGGCTGCATCTCCATGATCCTGCAGGCCGTTGTGGACCATTGAGGCCAGTTCACCGATGTCTACATCAGGTGGTCAGGGAAGGCACATGATGCCCGCGTAGTTAGGAACTCCAGCCTTTTCCACAAGCTGCATACTGCCACTTCAGAATCATAGGGCTAGAGGAGACCTGAGGAGGTCATCGAGTCCAGCCCCCTGCCCAAAGCAGGATCAATCCCAACTAAATCATCCCAGCTAGGGTTTTGTCAAGCCAAGACTTAAAAATGTCTAGGGATGGAGATTCCACCACCACCTTAGGTAACCCATTCCAGTACTTCACCAACCTCCTGGTGAAATAGTTTTTCCTAATATCCATCCTAGACCTCCCCCACTGTAATTTGAGACCATTGCTCCTTGTTCTTCCATCCGTCACTACTGAGAACAGCCTCTCTCCATCCTCTTTGAAACCTCCCTTCAGGAAGTTGAAGGTTGCTATCAAATCCTCCCTCACTCTTCTCTTCTGTAGACTAAATAAGCCCAAATCCCTCAGCCTCTCCTCTTAGGTCATGTGCTCATTTTGGTTGTCCTCCACCGGCCCCTCTCCAATGTGTCCACATCCTTTCTGTAGTGTGGGGCCCAGAACTGAACGCAGTACTCCAGATGAGGCTTCACCAGTGCAGAATAAAGGGGAATAATCACTTCTCTAGATCTGCTGGCAATGCTCCTCCTAATGCATCCTAATATGCCATTAGCCTTCTTAGCTACAAGGGCACATTGTTGACTCATATTCAGCTTCTCATCCGCTGTAATCCCCAGGTCCTTTTCTGCCAAACTGCTACTTAGCTAGTCAGTCCCCAGCCTGTAACAATGCTTGGGATTCTTCTATCCTTGTTGAACCTCATCAGATTTCTTTTGGTCCAATCTCTAATCTGTCTAGGTCATACTGAATCCTAACTCTGCCCTCCAACATATCTACCTCTCCCCCTAGCTTGCTGTCATCTGCAAATTTGCTGAGGGTCCAATCCATCCGCTTGTCCAGGTTATTAATAAAGATGTTGAACAAACATGGCCCTAGAACCGATCCTTGGGGCACTCCGCTTGAAACTGACTGCCAATCTGACATTGAGCCGTTGATCACTACCTGTTGAGCCAGACAATCTAGCCAGCTTTCTATTCACCTCGCAGTCCGTTTATCCAATCCATATTTCCTTAACTTGCTGGCACGAATATTGTGGGAGACCATATCAAAAGCTTTGCTAAAATCAAGTTCTTCTTCGAGTGATGTCCCTGTGGGTGCTGCACTGTAGGTGCTGGGCTTGCCCCGGCGCCACAGTACGGAGATTTTCACAGCAGTCATTGTCAGGACCGCACATGCATGGAGGGCATCTCGCAGTGTTCGCGCTCTTTTGCGCCGCTTGGTCCGGTTCCAGCCAGTTCCTCTTAACCGCCTCAGGCTGCAGACAGAGTGAACTGCTCTCCTCGAATCTTCTTGTTCGTGAGAGAAATCAAAGTTGTTCTGTTAATAGTTATTAGTTATATTACTCTTATCTTCATTATCGTTAGTCCATTCCCTTGTTTAAAAAAAAAAATCTCTTTTCTTACTTGATAGTTCATCAGTTAACCTATGTTCATAAACCTCTGTTAACTCCCTTTGTATATAGTTCTTACTCTTTAAAAAAAAAAAAAAGTAAAAACAGTAAGAAGAAGGAGAAATATATCGTAATGCCGGGGTCGCCAGGTTTTAAAAAATGCGAGGTCTACCGCAAAGCCACGCCTGCCTCTGACGACCATGCAACATGCATACGTTGCCTTGGGGAAGGCCACGTTCCGCAAAAGTGCCCTCACTGCTTTAAGCTTACATCTAGAGCGCGAAGAGATAGGGAGATGAGGCTCTGCATGATCCTCTTCAATAAGGCTCTTCAGCCTGAAGGATCAGCCTCTCCCCCGCAGCCTTCCCGGCAGCCGCAGAAGCGAAGGGCCTCCTCTCCGACTTCGGCCCCTCTGAGAAAAACCAAACTGTTGCCAGCCTATTCCCTGCCGGCCACGTCAAGCGGCAGGTTGAGTATAGGGAGCAAGCCAGGCACGTCTGGAGTAGCTGCGGCACGCGCCGTTTCAACGGAGCCGTCCAGATCAACAAAGCCGAGTGCTACAGTGCCATCATCAACCCATACACCGGCACCAATGACTGCCTCGGCACCATCCGTGTGCAAGCCAACGGCACCGACTCCACAGCCGGCACCGACGCACACCGACTTCCCCTCGGCACCAGCCTCCGTGCATGAGCAGCATTCTAAGCACTGCGATTATGTGGCACCGACTGTATCAGCACCGATTCCTTTGGCACTCACCCCATTGGCACCGGCAACTGCTCCCTCAGTACCAGAACTTACCACAGCACTGCAGAGGCCAGTCTCTGCGAAGGCGACTTCTAAGACTGCTCAGCACCGAAGCCCTTCATCGCACTCACTATCTCCAACCTTTTCTCCAACGCCGTCGTCTCCACCTCCACCTCAGTTGCCCAGGCGCTCACCAGTCAGATGTTATTCATCCTTCCACCGTCTGTTGTCTCCTTTCTTGACTCCACCAAGGCAGCATATTAGCCACCACCGTCAGCGCTTCTCTGCCTCGCCTTCTCCGATGCCACGGAGGTCTTACTCCCTGTCACCATCGCTCCGTTCACCAGACTATTCTTATAGAGCGACGTATAGCAGGTCTCACTGATATGACCGCTCCCCTTCCCGCTCTTCTTATTATTACCGGGACCATTACAACAAACGCACCTATTACAGGCGACATTCACCATACCATCGCTCTTACTATCACAACTCAAAGTCGGTCCCAAGGTCTCTCATGGGCTACTTGTCCTTCAGACACTCGCCAGTGCTCAACCCACCCCGCTCAACTCAGGAGCCGATATCTCCATCTCCTCCTCCTTCTGAAATGGAAGAGCAACAACTAATTGTACCGCAAGTACAGCAGCCTGAGATATCACCCACTGACCAGTGATCATCCTCGCCGGATGAAGCGGTCATTGCAGGGGACACCTCTCCCCCAGACGATCTCAGGCAGTTCCAAGATATTTTTAAAAGCGTCGCAGTATCACAGGAGATTCATCTCACCGAGATAAAAGAGAAGCAACATCGTCTTCTCAAGAATCTTCAGTCATCTCACAGCCCCAAACTTACCATCCCACTCGACAAGGCCATATTGGAAGTTGCCAACAACAGAAAATGTTGCGGTTATTGTTCCAGAGCTGGACTCGGTTGCCACTCCCTGGGAGACGCGTTCCTTATCATCTGGAACGGTCCCCTGATGTACACCTTCTCCCCCATACCACTCATTCCAAGACTGCTTCAGAAGGTCAAGATGGACCGGGCTAGGATCATATTGGTAGCTCCAGCATGGGTGAGGCAACACTGGTTCCCTCTTCTACAACTGTCCCGCTATCCTTCATACCGCTTACCACTGCTCCCGGATCTAGTCACTCAGAACCACGGCCACCCTTTTCACCCACAGCTTCGCACACTGCACCTCACAGCATGGTACCTAGCTGGCTAAATGCTGCTGAAACGTTATGCTCCGATCATGTCAAAGATGTCCTGATACACTGTAGACAACAAAATACAAGAAATACCTACCTCTCAAAATGGAGAAGGTTTACAGGCTGGTGCTCCGAACATTGCATCAACCCTCACACTGCACCTATCCACAACATACTGGACTACATAATGGAGCTGAAACGAACAGGACTGGCATTAGCATCACTTAGAGTACATCTCACGGCAGTGGCAGCTTTTCGACAACCAATTGAGGGATTCTCCGTATTTGCTCATCCCCCTCACGAAGAGATTCCTCAAGGGGCTAACAAATTTGAACCCTCCTCTTCTAACACCTCCCCCCACTGTGGGATTTGGACCTAGTCCTACGAACTCTCACAGTCCCACCCTTTGAGCCGTTAGCCACAATACCTCTTCAGCTCCTAACCAAGAAGTTGGTATTTCTACTCGCCATCACCTCCGCACACAGAGCCAGTGAGCTATCAGTGTTGATCGCGGTACCTCCATACACCATCTTTCAGAAAGATTGTGTCATCGTTAGACATCACCCAGCCTTCATCCCTAAGGTCTGCTCCGAATTCCACGTCAATGAGCCTATTATACTGCCTTCATACTTCCCCAAGCCGCATGCTTCTCCTAAGGAAGCAGCTCTTCATACCCTAGATGTACGCAGGGCTCTAGCTTTCTATATAGACTGCACTAAGCCCTTTAGAAAGACAGAGAGGCTCCTCCTTTCCCTGGCAGAACAATCGAAAGGGGAGCCCATTTCATCTCAAAGATAGCTAACATAATTGTATCCTGCATAACACAGTGCTATGCCATACGGGAAATACTGCTCCCTGAACGCCCTAGAACCCACTCCACTAGAGCCATATCAGCTTCCACTGCCTTTCTGAGAGGTGTTCCCCTTGCAGATATTTGAAGGGCAACCATGTGGGCATCCTATCGCACCTTCGTAAAACACTACGCCATCCAGCATAGATGGCTGCCTGATAATTCCATGGCAGCCGCAGTCCTTTCATCTGCCAATAAATAAGGGGCTCCGAATCCCACCTGCCTTTATACGGGGAGATACTGCTGTGCAGACACCTACAGTGGAGCACCCACGGGGACATCACTCAAAGAAGAAAGCGAAGTTACTCACATTGGTGCAGTAACTGTCATTCTTCGAGATGTGTGTCCCCATGGGTGCTCCACTACCCACCCACCTCCCCTCTTTGGAGTCTGTGTCACTCTGTTTTCCAGATCCTGAGGCGGGTTGGAGGAACTGGCTGGAACCGGACCGAGCGGCGCGAAAGAGCGCGAACGCTGCGAGACGCCCTCCGCGCATGCACGGTTCGGCCAACGACTGCTGTGAAAATCTCCGTACTGCAGCACCGGGGCAAGCCCAGCACCTACAGTGGAGCACCCATGGGGACACACATCTCGAAGAACGACAGTTACTGCACCAAGGTGAGTAATTTCGCTATATATCACATCCACTGACTTCCCCGTGTCCACAGAACCAGTTACCCCATCATAGAAGCTAATCAGATTGGTCAGGCATGACTTGCCCTTTGTGAATCCATGTTGACTATTCCTGATCACATTCCCCTCTTCCAAATGCTTCAAAATGGATTCCTTGAGGATCCTCCCCCCCCAATGATTTTTCAAGGGACTGAGATAAGGCTGACTGATCTGTAGTTCCTTGAATTGTCCTCCTTCCCTTTTTAAAAGATGGGCATTACATTTGCCTTTTTCCAATCATCCAGGATCTCTCCCAATCTCCACGAGTTTTCAAAGATAATGGCCAAAGGCTCTGTAATTATATCTACCAACTCCCTCAGTACCCTTAGATGCATTAAATCCAGACCCATGGATTTATGTATGTCTAGCTTTTCTAAATAGTTCTTAAACTGTTCTTTCACCTTCAAATGCTGCCCACCTCCTTCCCATAGGGTATGTCTAGACTACATGGCTCCGTCGATGGAGCCATGTAAACTAGTTTACCCGGCATAGGCTTCATTAAAATAAACATGGCCACCACGCTGTGCCGACGATCAGCTGATCCGGCACAGCGCGGCAGTCTAGACACGGATCTGTCGGCTGGGGAAGCCTTTGCCAACCGATCCTGTAAACCTTGTTTCACGAGGCATAAGGGATCGATCGGCAAAGGCTTCCCAGCCAACAGATCGCGTCGACTGCCGCTGTGTCGGATCAGCTGATCGCCGCACAGCACGGCGCCATGTTTATTTTAATGAAGCGGGATTATTTAAATCCTGCTTCTTTGCCTATGCCGGGTAAACTAACATGGCTCCGTCGACGGAGCCATGTAGTCTGGACATACCCTTTGTGTTTAAGCTCACCAAGGATTTCCCCGGAAAGCCAATCTGGTCACCTACCATACTTGCTTTTCTTACTGATCATCGGGATGGTTTCATCCTGTGCCTTTTAACAAGGTTTCTTTAAAATACTGCCAGATCTCCTGTGTTCCTTTTCCCTTCATGTTAGCATGAGCGTGTCAAAGTCTGCTTTTTTGAAGACCAGGGTTTGTATTTTGCTGCTCTTCTTTTTTCCTTTGGTCAGGATCCTGAAATCTAACATTTCATGATCACTGCTTCCCAAGTTACCACCCACATCTACTTCCCCTACTAGTTCCTCCCTGTCTGTGAGCAGCAGGTCAAGCTGTGCACAGCCCCTGGTCGGTTCCTTCAGCACTTGTACCAGGAAGTTATCCCCAACATTCTCCAAAAACTTCCTGGATTGTCTGTGTACTGCTATATTGGTCTCTGAACAGATGTCAGGGTGATTAAAGTCCCCCATGAGAACCAGGGCCTGTGATCTGAAAGCTTCTCTTAGTTGTCTGAAGAAAGCTTCATCTACTCATCCACCTGATCTGGTGGTCTATAGCAGACACCAACCACAACATCAGCCCTGTTGCTCCCTCCTCTAAACTTAACTCAAAGACTCGCAACAGGCTTTTCTTCCTCTATATACTAGAGCTTTGAGCAATCATACTGCTCTTTTACATACAGTGCAACTCCTCCACCTTTTCTCTCCTGCCTGTTCTTCCTGAATAGTTTATACTCTTCCATGACAGTGCTCCAGTCATCCCACCAACTCTCCGTTATTCCAATCAAATTGTAGTTCTTTGACTGTGCCAGGGCTTCTAATACTTCCTGTTTGTTCCACTTTCTTCCTCAACCGCACCATCAGGGTCGTGGACATGGACTTGCCAATGTGCATGGGAGGGATGCAGCCTACCCTTTGCTCTCCTGGATTATGAAGCATATACTGGACACTTGGACCACACCAGGCAACGTTTTAATGCGAGGCTTGGCAGGGCCCGCATGGTTATGGAAGGTGCCTTCGGGCCTTTGAACAGCCGCACATGGCAGCCGTTTGTCCGGCCCATTAGGGCTGTGCAGATCCAGAAGACCCTGAGGGAGAGTTTCAGTCAAGGCCAGCTCTGAAACTCTCCCCTGGGCCTCCTCACAAGGGACCTCTGCAGTGGCCCAGTGTGCCTTCCCTCTCTCCCCTCACAGTCTTCCTCCCCCCTTCCAAAGACAATAAAGCACTCCTGTTGTTTTGAAACCAACAACTGTAACTGTTTTTATTTGGGGCAAACGTGACTGGGGAAGGAACTTGGGGGGAAGTGGGATGGGGAGGAGGAGTTGAGGAGAGGCTCAGGGATGGGGGCTAAGAGTGGTGTCTGCCTCAGGCAGACTCACCACCTCATGTGCAGAGCCCTTGGTGGCCACGGCGGGGAAGGGTGAGGGTGAGGGGCAGAACAAGAGCGCAGCAGGAGTGGCCCCCAGATGCTCGATGGCGGCCATTAACGCCACGCACAGGTACTGGCCCTGCTGCAGCAACTCCTGCCAGGTTGTATGCGTCTTCCTGGAGCCTGTGTTCCTGCCAGTTCAGGGAGTGCAGCAGGGCATGCAGGCAGGTAACATATTCCCACTGCAGGTCCTCTTGGGTCCGCCTTCCCCTCTGGATCCCATGGGGTCAGGAGGATGGAATGGGAGGTGTCACCCATGTGCAGATGGTCCAGCTGTGGAGAACAAAGAGAAGGGCAGTCATCCCTGGAGGCACTGTGGCTGAAGCCATGCCCTCATCCCTGAGCTGACACCAAAAGATCTTGTGTCAGACGAGGGCGATGTGCTTCGAGCAAGGCCACCTAGGGCCTGGACAGCAGGCCCTTTCCTGCAGGGACACCGATGTCCCTGGAGGGAGCCTCAGTATCTCCTCACCCTGGGGACAAGCAGGGATAGGAAGGTGCTAGCCAGGCTGGGAGCCTATGGACGGGAGAGGGACAGGTGATGGGGCGGCTCAGCTCCCCTCCATGCTGTGCACACATGAGGTCCAGCAGTGACAGCATCCTGCACAGAGAGAGGACTTCTGTCCGTGCCTGCTGAATAGGTGGCAGGGTGTTTGGGGGGAGGTGTGTGTGAGCGGCAGATGCCACTTGCCAGGGAGGGTGCTGCACCTCCACCTCCTTCCCATGACCAGGTTCCCATGCAGGGGCTCAGTGTCCTCCACCTCATCATGCTGTCCCTGGAAGCGGATGCTGCCCCAGGAGTGCAGGCAGGACCATGTGGTGTGTGTGGCTCTGCTGTGTGTGTCCATGATGTGTGTGGCTCTGCTGTGTGTGTCCATGACTGCATCCCACCCAACAGTGGGAGGGATGTGATAGGAGGGGAGTAAGGCAGGCCTGTGCAGACACCTTTTAGCAGGAGCACAAGGGTCCTCTGTAGCCGGCTCCTGGGGATGTGTGCTGTGGACAGGCACTCCATGTGCACCCACATGCACGGGCTGCTGTGCGATTCTCAGGGCGAGAAGGCTGAGTGAGGAATGCCCAGCAACCCCTGGCCACCCGCCACCTCCTCTCATATGTGTGTAGGATAAGGGGGGCACTCACCTGATGAGCCTTCCCCTGCCTCGTATGGTGCCTGGGAGAAGTCCTGGGAGGGGGGCACCCACTCCAGGTCAGGGTTGGCAGCCCTCGAGACAGTGCTGGCCGCATCTGGCACCGCCTCCTCTTCCTTCTCCTCCTCGATGTCCCCAACACTGTCCTCCTGGTGGGCCACTATGGGTGTCTCCATTCCTGAGTCCACAACAAGGGAGGGGGAAGGGACTGACCCCCCCTCCAAGGATGTGATGGAGCTTCTCATAATAGGGGTAGGTCTGGGGTGCTGCTCTGGAGCAGTAGCTGCCCTCCTTAGCTTTTGGTGTATGCCTGCCTCAGCTCCTTAAACTTCATTCACACTTATTCTTGCGTGTGCATGTGTCCCCTCTATGCGAGGTTTGCGGACATCCTCCCATAAATGTTCGTGTTCTTTCTGGTGCGGAGATCCTGTTGATTCTCCTTCTCACCCCAGATCTCCAGGAGATCCAGGATCTCCTCACCAGACCAGGATGGAGTTCGCCTCTTCTGCCCCCGGCTAGGGGCTTGAGAGCTGCCCAGAGCTGTGGTGGCAGCTGCTGGGGTCTCGGCTGGGGCGGTAGGCTCAGCCATGGCAGCAGGGAGTGAGGATGGGACTGCTGTGGGTGGCACTGGGCTTGCAGGGCCTGGTCCGAGCCACAAGCCCTTTGCCTGCTGCCTATAGCTTTAAGGGCTGCAGGGGAAGGAGGACTATAGAGCTCTGATGACTGTGGACAGAGCATCCAGCAGGGCACCCTGGGATTCCATGGAGGCCCCTTAGTTTGAAATAACTGTCTACACGCACACTATTTCAAAATAGCTATTTTGAAATAGGCGTTATTCCTTGTAAATTGAGGGTTACAGATTTTTAAATAAGTCGCCTGTTATTTCAAATTTATTTTGAAATGATGGGCTTGCTGTGTGGACGCTCACTTTGTTATTTTGCAATAGCACTGGTTATTTTGAAATAACACTGCTATGTGGACATGCCCTTAGATACCTCTGATAGGTTTCAAAACTTAGTAACAAATGGCTGCTGTGCTTGCTTCCCGAACTGTTACCAGATTGAGGCCCCTGCCCTAAGTACAGTATATCTTATTACATATAGGTAAGGCCAGAAGTCATGGAATCCATGGCTTCCAGTGATCTCCATGAATTCAGCCTCAGTGACCAGGAGCTCCAGGATATTCTTCTCCCATTCCCATGTGGTGGAGATACCCCAGAGCTGTCCACTATGGGTAGTGTGGGTATCCTGGAATTCCCAATTAGTGGGGCCCCCCTGAAATCCTCCCTGCCATGGGCAGCAGGGGGACCCCTGACTTTCCAGCCACTGAGGGCAGCGGGAGGAACTTATCACTCCTGGGTGGCAGCAGGGAACTTGGAGCAGGCCTCCACAGCTGACCAGCCTCTTCAGGCAATGTGAGGATCTCACAGCTGAGCTCCCCATTTTGTCATGGATATTCTTAGCAAAAGTTATGGGCAGATCATGGCTTCCATGAGTTTTCTCTTTATTGCCCATGACCTGTCTGTAACTTTTAATAAAAATATCCAAGGCAAAATCTTAGCCTTACTTATAAGGCTGTGAATTCTTAACTTTTCAGAAACACCAAGACTGTATTAAATGGATCTAGTACAATGTGTTCTTATTTTTAAAGAATAGATTAAATATTTTGAACATTTTAATGTTTTGCTTTTGTTTAAGTGTTTACATTTATTTAAACTTTATTTTATTAGGTATGGTAAATATTTAAATTTGCTGAAAGATGATGCGGAAAATGATCTGTGCCTGGTGTTAAAGCACTGTGACAAATTTCTGAAACAGCAGCAAACATCTGTGAAGTCCTCACTTCGTATCCTTTCTTTATGACGCAAGTTAGATTGACCAAGTTATTAGTGACAGTTGAGCTGTCAAAAGACATTTTTCATTTATCTTATTCTTTCAATTCCTGGTGAAGGTGCAGACTACATAGCATTTTTCATTATCTTTTGTTCACTCACATAAAGAGAAATCCATTATTATCAAACATTTTATATCACTGAAATTAGTACTTGACAGAATAACTATATGATTTTTTACTGTAATCCTCATCCTTCTGTCATTTTCTGTATACTTGTATAGTGCCCAGAGCCATGAGCTCTGATTCCCATTAGGCCTGCTAGTTTCTTCTATAAATCTGATGATAATTATTAATACTGTTGAACATTCAATCATCTGTAATTATAATTTGATTTAGCTTTTGTGACGGACCCTCCTTGCTTTGTGAAATTGATTAATATGCATAACTTGAAGATGCTTTGGACAAAATACCTCATGTAACCTATTAATTTTAATGTCTCAGTCTGCTGGATCTGTATATCCTGTTTTGGTGTATGTATCATTCTTGTATGTAAAATTAGCTGCATAGAGTATGAAGTGGTTTATGGTTTTACGTGTGCAAATGAAAGCCATCAAGGGTGTCTCCTTCAATGTCTAGGTGATCACCTGTAAACAGAAGGGGCTGTTATACAGATGAACACCCAGACATTGAAGGAAACACTCTTGATGGCTTTTATTTGTACATGTAAAACCATAAACCTTTAACTCTTAAGTTTCAGAGGAGTAGCGAGTTAGTCTGTACTGGATAAACTTCAAAAACAACAAATAGTATAGTAGCACTTTAAAGACTAGCAAAACATGTAGCTGGTATCATGAGCAAGCTCATGATACCAGCTACATGTTTTGCTAGTCTTTAAAGTGCTACTATACTATTTGTTGTTTTTGAAGTTTATCCTTTAACTCTTAGTAGTGGTTGGTCTTAGGAAGTCATGTGACCTCCCTAACTGGTAAGGGTTGGCCAGGTAATTTTCCATGAAAAGGAAGAATTTAAAACAGAGAATTCCCTCCTGAAAAAGAGGCTATTTAAGATGCAAAGTTTTTCAGTCTTGGTCTTTCGATGGCATGACATACCCAAGAGGATAACTAAAGACCCCAGAGAAAATGAGACTTCCCTGGTTTTGAGGCTTAGCTGGAATAAGAACAATTTTAGGGTGAGTTTTAATATGTTTGTGATAAATGTTAGAATGAACTATGCATTTTTTGTTCTTTTAAATTCGTAATTCACTTTGCTCTGCCTATTTTCATTTGCAACCACTTAAATGAAAGCTGAACAAAGGCAATCAAGGTCAGGCAGTTTTTCAAAGGGACATTATCAAGGGCCCAAAAGCAAGCTATTCCGCTGTGTAGGAAAGATAGAAAATATGGCAAAAGACCACCTTGGCTTAACCAGGAGATCTTGCAGGGTCTAAAAATCAAAAAGGAGTCATATAAAAAATCGAAACTAAGACAAATTACAATGGAGGAATATAGGCTAATAGTACAGGAATGCAGGGGCAAGATTATACAGGCAAAGGCACAAAACGAGCTCAAACTAGCTACAGGCATAAAGGGAAACAAGAAGACATTCTATAAATATATTAGAAGTAAGAGGAAGACTAAGGACAGGGTAGGCCCACTTCTCCGTGAGGAGGGAGAAACAGTAACAGGAAACTTGGAAATGGCAGAGATGCTTAATGACTTCTTTGTTTCAGTCTTCACCGAGAAGTCTGATGAAGGAATGCCTAACATAGTGAATGCTAGTGGGGGTAGGTTTAGAAGATAAAATTTAAAAAAACAAGTTAAAAATCACTTAGAAAAGTTAGATGTCTGCAAGTCACCAGGTCTTGATGAAATGCATCCTAGAATACTCAAGGAACTGATAGAGGAGGCATCTGAGCCTTTAGCTATCATCTTTGGAAAATCATGGAAGACAGGAGAGATTCCAGAAGACGGGAAAAGAGCAAATATAGTGCCCATCTATAAAAAGGGAAATAGGAACAACCCAGGAAACTACAAACCAGTCAGTTTAACTTCTGTGCCAGGAAAGATAATGGAGCAAATAATTAAGGAAATCATCTGCAAACACTTGGAAGATAATAAGGTGATAGGGAACAGCCAGCATGGATTTGTAAAGAACAAATCATGTCAAACCAATCTGATAGCGTTTTTTGATAGGATAACGAGTCTTGTGGATAAGGGAGAAGCGGTGGACTAGACTTTAGTAAGGCATTTGATACGGTCTCGCATGATATTCTTATCAATAAACTAGCCAAATACAACTTTGATGGGGCTACTATAAGGTGGGTGCATAACTTGCTGGATAACTGTTCTCAGAGAGTAGTTATTAATGATTCTTAATCCTGCTGGAAAGGTGTAACAAGTGGGGTTCTGCAGGGGTCTCTTTTGGGACCAGTTCTGTTCAATATCTTCATCAACGATTTAGATATCAGCATAGAGAGTATGCTTATTAAGTTTGCAGATGATACCAAGCTAGGAGGGTTTGCAACTGCTTTGGAGGATAGGGTCATAATTCAAAATTATCTGGACAAATTGGAGAAATGGTCTGAGGTAAACAGGATGAAGTTTAATAACGACAAATGCAAAGTGCTCCACTTAGTAAGGAACAATCAGTTTCACACATACAAAATGGGAAGCGACTATCTAGGAAGGAGTATGGCAGAAAGGGATCTAGGGGTTCTAGTGGACCACAAGCTAAATACGAGTCAACAGTGTGATGCTGTTACAAAAAAAGCAAACATGATTCTAGGATGCATTAACACCATGGTCACCAACCCGTCAATCGGGAAGCCCCGACCAGTCGATCGCGAGGTGTTTGGGACCCCCCCCATTTCCTCCCACCCCAAAGAAGCCCCACTACCTACCTCCAGCAACGAGGGAGGTAGTGCCAGCTTCCTGCAGGGTGGATGGAAGTCCAGCAGCTGCGTGCCACTTCTGGGGTTTGAGGAAGTGCGCAGGCTGCTCCCCCTCCCCCAAACAGCCAGCGCCATACCACAAAGCAGGTCTCTGGTGCTCCGGGGACTCTCTGCGTGGGGGGAGGTAGGAGTCCCCAGAGGAGGCGCACGCCGGGGCTTCCCTTCTCCGTGGAGGGGGGGGTTAGTAGTCCCGTGAAGAGGCGTGCACCTGGGCTTCCCTCCTCTACGGAGGGGGCGGAGGGAGGAATCCTCAGAGGAGGCGCGCGCTTGGGCTTCCGTCCTCCACATGGGCCGGGGGTTAGAAGTCCCAAGAAGAGGTGCACCACAGGCGAACAGGTGAGTGCTAATAGGGAGTTTAGAGAGGGATTTCTCCAGGTAAAGGAGAAGCAGATACAGGACTCTTGAGGGAAGTGTGTGTTGTTATTGGGGCTTTCTTACTGTGTGCTGAGCTTGTGTTTGTCAGTGAGGGTTGGTGTGTGGGGTTTTTTGGTTTTTTTTTCCCCTTCTCTGTGTTTTTGTGTGAGGCTTAGAGAGGGAGTTCTCCAGGTAGAGGAGAAGCAGATACAGGACTCTTAAGGGAAGTGTGTGTTGTGTTTGGGGCTTTCTTGCTGTGTGCTGAGCTTGTGTTTGTGAGTGAGGATTGGTGTGTGTTCTTTTTTTGTTTTTGTTTTTTCCCCTGTGTTTGTGAGTGAAGCTTTTTTTTTTTCACTTCCCCTTTGCCCTCCGCCTCCCCTTCATGGAGTGTGTGCTGTGATTGGCAGATGCTGTGATTGGCAGGTGGAAACTGTTGGCTTCTAATTAAAGTTTGAATTCTAGAAGCCTCTGCTGATTGGCTGAGCCTTTGTAGGGGGAGGGACTTTCAGGCACTCCAGGGCTTTATAAGGCAGTGGGAAAGCGACCAAGGAGCTTGCGAACAGGTGAGTGCTAACAGGGAGTTTAGAGAGGGAGTTCTCCAGGTAAAGGAGAAGCAGATACAGGACTCTTGAGGGAAGTGTGTGTTGTTATTGGGGCTTTCTTACTGTGTGCTGAGCTTGTGTTTGTGAGTGAGGGTTGGTGTTTGTTCTTTTTTTGTTTTGGAGGTGGGTGACAACCTGGGAAGCAGTGATCATGAGATGGTAGATTTCAGGATCCTGACCAAAGGAAGAAAAGAGAGTAGTAAAATATACACCTTGGACTTCAAAAAAGCAGATTTTGACTCCCTCAGAGATCTGATGGACAGATTCCCCTGGGATGCTAACATGAAGGGGAAAGGAGTCCAGGACAGCTGGCAGTATTTTAAAGAAGCCTTATTGAAGGCACAGAAAGAAACCATATAATAAACTATAAACTATAATAAAACGCGTAGCAAGAGAGGCAAACATGGTAGGAGACCAGATTGACTTACGGGGGAATCCTTGGTGAACTTAAGCACAAAAAGGAAGCTTACAAAAAGTGGAAACTTGGACAAATGACCAGGGAGGGGTTTAAATGTATAGCTCGAGAATGCCGGGGGGTTATCAGGAAGGCGAAAGCACAAACGGAATTGCGACTGGCTAAGGATGTGAAGGATAACAGGAAAGGTTTCTATAGGCATGTTAACAAGAAGAAGGTGATCAGAGAGGGTGTGCGGCCCCTACTGGATGAAGGAGGTAACCTAGTGACAGATGATGTGGGGAAAGCTGAAGTACTCAATGCTTTCTTTGCCTCTTTATTCACGGACAAGGTCGGCTCCTGGACTTATGCGCTAAGTGACGCAAGATGGGATGAAGATGGACACCCCTTGGTGAGTAAAGAACAGGTTAGGAACTATTTAGAAAAGCTAAACGTACACAAATCCATGGGTCCGGACTTAATGCATCCGAGGGTACTGAGGGAGTTGGCAAATGTCATTGAGGAGCCTTTGGCCATTATCTTTGAAAAGTCGTGGAGATCGGGAGAAATCCCGGATGATTGGAAAAAGGCAAATGTAGTGCCCATCTTCAAGAAAGGGAAGAAGGACGATCCAGGGAACTAAAGGCCGGTCAGCCTTACCTCGGTTCCTGGAAAAATCATGGAAGGGATCCTTAAGGAATCCATTTTGAGGCACTTGGAAGAGAGGAAAGTGATTAGGAATAGTCAGCATGGATTCACAAAGGGCAAGTCGTGCCTGACCAATCTGATTAGCTTCTATGATGAGGTAACTGGCTCTGTGGATGTGGGAAAGTCAGTGGATGTGATATACCTTGACTTTAGCAAGGCTTTTGGTACAGTCTCCCACAATATTCTTGCCAGCAAGTTAAGGGAATGTGGATTGGATAAATGGACAGTAAGATGGATAGAAAGCTGGCTAGAAGGCCGGGCCCAGCGGGTAGTGATCAACGGCTCGATGTCAGGATGGCGGTCAGTTTCTAGCGGAGTGCCCCAGGGTTTGGTTCTAGGACCGGTTTTGTTCAATATCTTTATTAATGACCTGGATGAGGGGATGGATTGCACCTCAGCAAGTTTGCAGATGACACTAAGCTAGGGGAGAGGTAGATACACTTGAGGGCAGAGATAGGGTCCAGAGTGACTTAGACAAATTGGAGGATTGGGCCACAAAAATCTGATGAGGTTCAACAAGGACAAGTGCAGAGTCCTGCACTTGGGATGGAAGAATCCCAAGCATAGTTACAAGCTGGGGACCAACCAGTTAAGTAGTAGTTCTGCAGAAAAGGACCTGGGGTTACAGTGGATGAGAAGCTGGATATGAGTCAACAGTGTGCCCTTGTAGCCAAGAAGGCTAATGGCATATTAGGTTGCATTAAGAGGAGCATTGCCAGCAGATCCAGAGATGTCATTATTCCCTTTATTCGGCTCTGGTGAGGCCACATCTGGAGTATTGTGTCCAGTTCTGGGCCCCCCACTACAAAAAGGATGTGGAGGTATTGGAGAGGGTCCAGAGGAGGGCAACCAAAATGATTAGGGGGCTGGAGCATATGACTTATGAGGAGAGGCTGAGGGAGTTGGGTCTGTTTAGTCTGCAGAAGCGAAGAGTGAGGGGGGATTTGATAGCAGCCTTCAACTTCCTGAAGGGAGGTTCCAAAGAGGATGGAGAGAGGCTGTTCTCAGTAGTGACAGATGGCAGAACAAGGAGCAATGGTCTCAAGTTGTGGTGGGAGAGGTCCAGGTTGGATATTAGGAAAAACTATTTCACTAGGAGGGTAGTGAAGCACTGGAATGGGTTACCTAGGGAAGTAGTGGAGTCTCCATCCCTAGAGGTGTTTAAGTCTCGGCTTGACCAAGCCCTGGCTGGGTTGATTTAGTTGGGATTGGCCCTGCCTAGAGCAGGGGGCTGGACTTGATGACCTTCTGAGGTCTCTTCCAGCTCTATGGTTCTATGATTCTATGATTCTGTAACTTCCCTCCTCTGGGGGGGAGGAGTCCCCGGAGGAGGTGCGTGCTGGGGACTCCCTGTCCCCTCCACAGAACCCACTAGCACCCTGTCCCCTGCTGCAAAACCCCCTGTCACCCTGTTCCCACTGGCACCCCGTCCCCTGCCGCAGAACCCACTGGAACCCTGTCCCCTGCCTCCCACTGGCACCCTGTCCCCTACCCCAGCACCCACTAGCACCTTTCCCCAGTACCATGTCCTCTGCTCCCACCACCATAGTTGGGGCCACATTAGTGAAGTTGGGGGGAGGAGGGTTGGAGGAGTTATTTTTTTGCATCTCACTTGTGTGGCCCCAACTGACTTTTCTGTGGGTCAGTGATCCCTGACTCAAAACAGGTTCCCTGCCCTTCTCATAAATAAAGACATCGCTGAAACTTTTTGTGTTTGACATAATATTTTATTTAAAATTGAAGCCTGGCCAACAAACCCCCAACTGGGGCCAAGCTTCCATCTGGCGGCAACATTATAACACTCCTGTACCCCAGACCCTAGATCTGAGCCTATCATACACTGGAACCCCCTGTCCTGAGCCTCTCACATCCCCAAACTCCTGCAGCCCCACATCCTCAGTCTTCTGCCACAATACTCCTGCACCATTCACACACCTGCAAATCTGCACCATCCATACACTGCCCATCTTACTCCCAACCTCCCTGCTCTGAGCCCCTCGCATACTCCAACCCAAACTCCTGCACCCTCATATCCACAAGCATGTGGCTTGCTCAGTACCCCAACCTCAGCACTCCCCATCCTGGAGCCCTCTCCCCAAGCTAGCATCCCTTTCTCCACCTCCTCTTGCATCCAAATTCCCTCCCAGACCTTGCACCTCTCATCCCTTCCCACACCCAAATCCCTCATTCCCACCCCAGAGCCCACACATCCTGTCTCAACCCATTGATGGTATCGCTAGACTGCAGGAGTTTTTCCGGGATTCCAGAGGTATCCCGGAAAAACTCTTCTGTGTCCAGGGATATGTTTGTTCTTCCGCTTTTTTTAGCAGAACAGCAAACATGCTCTTTCGGTAGCCCCTGTGTTCCTCGTGCCATGAGGAATAATGGGGCTTCTGAAAGAAGGGGTTTTTCTGACATTTGGCCCAGTCTAGACAGAATCGAAAAAAGAAGCGGCAGTGTAGCCATACCCTGAGAATGTATAAGGGCTGGGGATAGCAAGTGATGGAGAGGAGGAGAACAGAGGGTGGGGCTTCAAGGAGGGGGTTGGGGTTTTGGGGGATGGATGGGGCGGTAGATCTTGGCTTGTTCTGACATTTAAAAAGTGATCTTGGACGTAAAAAGGTTGGAGACCACTGCATTAACCGGTGTGTTGTAAGCAAGACACGAGAAGTCATTCTTCCTCTCTATTCTGCGCTGATTAGGCCTCAGTTGGAGTATTGTGTCCAGTTCTGGACACCACATTTCAAGAAAGATGTGGAGAAATTGGAGAAGGTCCAGAGAAGAGCAACAAGAATGATTAAAGGTCTAGAGAACATAACCTATGAAGGAAGACTGAAAGAATTGGGCTTGTTTAGTTTGGAAAAGAGAAGATTGAGAGAGGACATGATAGCAGTTTTCAGGTATCTAAAAGGGTGTCATAAGGAGGAGGGAGAAAAATTGTTCTTCCTGGCCTCTGAGGATAGCAGAAGAAGCAATGGGCTTAAACTGCAGTAAGGGAGGCTTAGGTTGGACATTAGGAAAAGGTCCTAACTGTCAAGGTGGTTAAACCCTGGAATAAATTGCCTAGGGTGGTTGTGGAATCTCCATCTCTGGAGATATTTAAGAGTAGGTTAGATAAATGTAAATCAGGGATGGTCTAGACAGTACTGGGTCCTGCCATTAGGGCAGGGGACTGGACTCAATGACCCCTCAAGGTCCCTTCCAGTCCTAGTATTCTATGAGTCTATGAAATCCTACTGCTTATACTTAATATAATCACTTTTATTTATGGTCAAGCCAGTGTAAATAATTATTACCTGGGGGAGAAATCAGTGTGTATACCCTCCTTTTGTTGTTAAAGGGGGCTTACCTAAATACTTTATTTAGGGTTCTGATCCTATTTGGGGAGTGGTTTCCTTGGAAGCTGGGCCCAAAACTTCATTTTCCTCCTTCCTGAAGTGTTTCTGTGTCTGTATTGCTCCTCAGGAGGGGGGGTGAGTAATCTCAGCTCTGTGCCTTGTCTGGGGGAGACCATGTGAGCTGGCCCAGCCGGAGAGTGTGGTGAGAAGCCGCAGAGAGCAAGGAGGTGAAAGGCTCTTCTTTGACCACACTCTGTCACAGCTTTGATCTAATCTTTTTTTCATATAATTGTTGTTTTTCACTTGTTTATATAAAAGAAACACAAAACAAAAATATCCTTTGACAGAGTACCCTAAATTGTAATGTGTTTGGATGATTCTTTTGTAAAATATTTAAGGACTCTGATACAATATACTTCATTTTTAAAGCCTTTCATTCTTTATGTTTATTATTTGTTATATTTCCTTGGAAGTTTGGAAGCTACAACCTGTTTCCTCACTGATTTTTTTTCCCACCCTCCTCTTTATTACATTTGTAAAAGTAATAAAGTACAACTTAAAATAAACATTCAAGCAGCTAGGTTTTGGAGTTTTTGTTGTGGATCATGGAAGAATTACATAGGCTTGGAAGGAAAATTAGGTAGTTCGAATTCTAGGGCCCTAATTTATCATAGTGAATTATATTTCGTTTTTTTACTGACAACTTTAATAGACTTTTTATGTTCAAGAAACCATTTTCAATGTAGCTAAACTGATATAAGACAGGAGTTGGTGCTGTAGGGCCTTAGGTCTGCACATCTTGACATTCTCTTTGGATTATTATTAACTTTCAGAATCACCTTTTTTATAAAAGTACCTGATTTGTTATGATTTTCAGTCTGTTTTTTTAACGTTGCTGATCCTTTGTTTCTTAGAGAAAAGAAACATGCTGGTAAGCCAGCAATAGTCTGTTATTTGTCATAGTTCCTTAACATTCTCCTACAGGTTGTCTGCAGCAAGGTTATGCTGGCTATGACTGGTTTGCATCTTCTGTATTTCTGATAATGTCAGGAGACAGATTAAAAACGTTAACATTTCTTCAGCAATTTTCCAGTCTTCTCATCTCTGCATTTCTCTGGCTGCCAAGACTGCATGTTTCTGTAAGACTTGAAAATATTCTTTTTTTTTTTAAGGTGGTTTGAACATTTTAAAAGGAATATTTATCAGTTCCACTGAGTTATTTCACTTTTCATTAACATCCTCTAACTGAATGATTGTCCCTTTAAAAATTCTCCCAGAAAAATATAGGTTTGACATTTGTTCAAATAGATGTTTAAAGACAGTGAAACAATGGATAGACTAATAGTAATGGCAGTGTTATTGAATTATAAAGTTGGCTATAAAATAAACTTTATTAGTTGTTTATAATTCTTTGTGTAGAGAATGTGCACTATTGAGGGGCATTTTTTTATTATTTTTGCCCTGTGAAAGTTCATCGTTTTGGTTATTAGCTTTGTTGTATTATAAAATCATTAAAAGGCACAAAATATCAGTGTTATACAGAAAAAATACTAAATACTTCTAGTAATTAGAAATTTCAGTACTGACCAAGTACTGAATGATTCCATATTTCAAATGGCTGGTATTTAAATCAAGCCACTTACTCAAGCTCCATAATTTCAATTCTTTGTTGAAACATGATGTCATCTATTTAAAAAACAAACAAACCCTCTTTTGTCTGGTTCAGTGTTGTACTTTGTCAGGATTTGTGACTGGTGTAAATTAAACTATCAGCTATAATCAGTAACTAGAAAATTGTGGGCTTATTATATGACTCTCTAGCTCTTTTTTTCAAAAGGATGTTTATATATTCCCATTAGTTGAACATACCGAATGAATAGTACAGTTCCAGCACTAAAAAGGTTGGCTTCATTTTGTGAATTTGTTTGTGCTGAGCATTCTCCAGGCAAAAGTATAAGGCAGTTTTAGGCTAAAGATCCCCATATGTTGATTAGCTCCACCAAAACATTAAAATGTACAATACAGAACCCACCTCTGCCCCATCACACAGCACACAGGATTTTTAATCTCTCCCAGTATGTAACACTCAACTCAAACTGAAGTCTGACCTGTGTGGAGTGGGAGGTTATACAGGTTGGACCGCCCTAGTCCAGCTTCCTTGGGACCTGACTGGTCCTGGACAAGAGAGTTTTCTGAACCAGGGAAGATTGGGGGGGCAGCCTCCCTACTGGGCTTCTCTGTCCAGCTACCTGACTGCGGAAGCCCTGACTCTATGGGCACGTGCAATCCCATCAGCTGTGAGTTCTGCAGCCCTCAGCTTGAGTGCCCCTACCCCCCCCCTCGGACTCTGGTGCCTCTGCCAGCTTCCCAGCTTGGCTAGCTATAGGTTCTGGTGTCCCATTGGCTCCGCTGGCCAACTTTGCTCCCAGCTTCCATTAGGGTTCTCTAGTCCAGCAACATCTGTCATCCTGCTGGACCACGGGTGTTGCCAGCCCAGAGAGTTCTGGACCATAGAAGTTCAACCTGAAGTATGCATGCAACCAGGAGCGGCCTGAGGCTGGCTGCGGCAGCTGGCGCCCCCAGGCGGAAGGCACGATCGGCGCCCCCACCTTCAGGGCCGTCAATGGACTGACGTCATCGGCGGGCGCCCCGGGCGCCCCCGTGATGTCATCATCAGGCACCCCGGGCGGTGACGCTCTAGGCGGCAGCCGAGTCCGCCTATAGCCACGGGCCGCCCCTGCATGCAACTTCTTGTGAGCCAGGTCCCAAAGGAGAAAGAAGGAAAAGTTCAAAGGAATGCATGTCTTCACCAAGTGAAAAACACATTACAAACCACACACACACATCTACACTGATCATTCCACATTTGGAACATCTCATTCTCTTTTCCCATTCAAATAGAACTTCTCTCCTCTCCATATATATTCCCTTCCACATAGGCACACTATACCTGGGCACATCATGACAGCTCCATTCAATTCTCCAACCAATATAGAATTTCACTGTTCTCCTGCTTCTGGTGCCAAACAATGTTTACTTATTTAGTAGTGTCTTTTTAAAGTAAAATCTTACATTTTATTTTATAAGTAACAATTATTATGTGTGGTTTGCTTTGTTATCAAGGTACACCTACCTACTGACACAGCAGAATCTGGCATTCATCCAGTCTATTTTTGCAGTGCTCACTACATTGAGATGTTGCTGAAGGCTGAGTTGCCACTTGTCTTTTCAGCTTTCCATATGTCTGGTTTCACTCCATCACAGGTAATTTACAAAAGCATTTTAAAAAGTATTTGTTAAAAGTTTGACTTCAATCCATAAAATCAAGGCTATTCAGAGAAGGTTGAAGCTACTATGGCTCAGCTATATAATAAGCTATAAAAACCCAGTCATAGTAAAATGCCTAAAGACAAAAGTTTTAGTCTTCATCCACAGAAATAAAATTTTGAAAATCATGTAACTATTCATTTTGTAGGTATTCTTAAATATAGATTTTTATAGGAATAAAAGTATACAGTTAAAACGGTTTAAAATGGAAAACAATTGACTTCAATGAACCTATACCAGTTTACTTGAGCTGAGAAGCTGTCCCTTCCTGTTTTATGCAAAATCCTGACCAAAAATGTGATGGACTTTTAAATGGAATCATAAGGAGAGTGCGTGTGTGTTGGGGGGAGGTGAGCGGGGATGGGGAAATCTCAGTGAAATGGTCATTTCCAGTGGGGTTCTAAATTCCATAGTACATTTGTATGGTGTATGATATTAGACAGTTCAGTTTATATTGAAGTTAAAGTGCCTAATGTCTTAAGCAATCATTACAATTAGTTCAAAAAACAAACCCAAATCTACATATTAATGTTATGTTACGGTTGAGTCCTTTTGTGCGTGTTTCTGTGGTGCTTTTGAAGATGTGAGGTGTCATGTAAGTGCTAAAGCTTCTAGAGATTTATTCAAGATTGTGGATGGACAAACACCTTGGTACTTCTTCACCCCCATGGGCATGAGGAAGGGTCTTGGTTAAGTACTGGAAAAGATCAAGGAAAAGTTTTATAGTTGGCCTTGGCTTAGCCTATTAAAAAGATAATTTTGCAATAAAATTGGGGGCCTTGAGCGTGTTCTTTATGGGGATGGGTGTGAATGTGATGCAAGAATTGATTAAAAGAGAGAAAACTCATCAAGATTTCCAATGTCTGAATTTGATTTTACTTCATTATGTGAACTGCTCAGGCTTACCCTAAAAAGGGGAAATTTAAAATACTGTAAAAAGTTGCCTTTCAAAGTGAAAGGAATGGACTATTTTTTAATGAAAAGGGAAGGAATTGTAATAGCCCAATGCATTGGTTCACACCTGTCCTGATCTAGCTGTCATTGAAGTCAATTCTCTTTGTCTAGCTTAGTTTTGAAAATGTGTTGTTAGTACTTGGTAGTGAACATGTCCTTACAACAGACCTTTTATCCTCCTTTAGACAAGTACAGTGAACAGGATCTGGCCCAAATAAAGACTAATTTGCTTGAGTTTTGGAGATTCAGAGCATTCACAACTCCCACTAGACTCTAGTTCCTACGGGAGAAATGTTACCATAAAAAAGCTCAGATGAAGAGAATGATGGTGTTAGTATTAAAACATCCGACTAGGATGCAGGAGATCTTGATTCTGTTCCCATCTCTCCCAAAGTCTACCTGTGCAACTTTGGCCACGTCTACACTTACCGAGAAGTTTGAATTTAGATACACAGCTTCAGTTATGTTAATCGTGTAGCTGCAGTTGATGTACCTGAATTTGATCTTCCCTCCAGCTTCACAGTGGGAAGTCAGTGGGAGCGAATTCTCCCATTGACTTTCCTTACTCCCTGCAAATCGAAGAGTACTGGCATTGATGGGGGTGCCTTCCTTTTTCAATTTAGTATCTTTACTACACCCGCTAAATCGAATGCCAAATCGACCACTGCAGCATTGATCTTCTCGCTAATACAGACATGGCCTTTAAGGAAGTCACTGCATGGCCTCATATCAAAGATGATGAGATCAAGAATTCCCAAGTCAGTGAGAGATGAAGCTTCTTAACTCACCTGAAAATCAGTTTCTTCATTTATTTTTTCTTCAGTTCCCCTTCTGTTAAGTAGATACTTCCCTACATCCACAGCGGTATTATGTGGATAAAATTATTGTCTATGAGGTGTTGAAATATTATAGTGATGGGCAGTTGAACTACTATTAGTTAAATACATCAATATTGGCATTATCACCCTTGTTGGAAGTCTCTGCAGGGATGTTAAAGACTGAATCAATATGGAGATTGAACTAGCCTCATTGCAGTCCTTCCAGGGTCAGAGTTGAGGTGTATTGATGGGGTAGTGTGGAGAAAAGTACTGCACAAGCAACAATAATTCAGGCTATTTAGTGGAATAGAGTTCAGTCTCTAGGGAATCTCACAAACACTGCATTTCTTTAAAAATAATAAATAATCTATTGTTAGAAAAATACAAAATAACAATTTGTATGCCAAAGTTTATCACAGTTCATAGTAAAACCCATGGCAAGAATAAGTTTTTAATGGAAACACTTAACTAGAATGCCAGTAGTGGGCACTACTATAATAAGCACACATCCTCTGGCTACATTATTATGTTATTGCAAAAAATAATGCTTCAATTAACTATGAAAACAACTTTAGCATATATAAATGTCAGTATAAAGGAATACATAACTGAATACAATCTCTTTCCAAAGCATAGCTGTTGTAATCTAATTAGAAACACAGTACTTTCTGCTGCTGCATATTTTTAAACACTTAGGGGCTGATTAACAAAGGATTTGTGGTCTAGAGCTAAATGAAGTGTGCTGTACACAAGGGATTAAGCAATAGATTGTGATTTAGAAATGGAAAAAAACAAGAGCAGCTAAAGCCTCAGCCTTCCATACCATTCAATTAAATCCAAAGGTACCTCAGGGAAGGACCTACCATTAATTTACAAGGTACAGAAATCCTTTAATTTAAAGGGAAATACACATTAAGCACACCTTCAAAGAACTCCATGCCCTGTAAAAAAACTCAAGAAAATTGTATACATAAAAAATAGGAGGGTTTTCTGTCATTAGACTCTGAAATTAGTGTTTCATCTTTGAAAATTGCCTATGTAGATGCACATTACTGGAATACATGCATTGGGTTTTTTTATATAGCAATGCCCATCTGGGTTGTTCGTTGATATCAAATGAGTATCATGGTCTTTGCTATACCTTCGTTCCTTTTGACCCTCATAAGCAGCGAGGCCAAACTTCAAAGCTCACTTCATTATTCTTTTTTTTTTTTTAAACCCTTTTTTTTTTGTTAGCAGAGCAGCAGTTATTAAGAGCAGAATACTTTACATTTAGGGCAATTAATCTGTTGGGTTTTTTTCACTTTATGGGTTAATTAGTTTTGCTGTATTGACTTTGTTGGTTAGGACAGCACTGTTAACGTATTATTTTTGCATTGTTCCAAGCCAGACAATGTTGAGACCAACATATCTGAAGCCCATGGCTGGCTTTGAATCATCTGATCGTTCCTAGAGCATACTAGGATAACTTATTCTTGTTAATCTCCCAAGAGTTCTGAGTCATATGGGAAGTTCTCAGAGAAGAAAAATGGTTACTTCACTTAGTATAGTAACTGCAGTTCTTTGAGAAGGTTGCCCACAGGAATACAGACTCCCTGTCCACCTTCTTTATGGCTTCAGATGAGGAAGTTTTGAATACATGGGAACGACTAATGAGCTTTAGGAGCCACACCTTTTTATGCTCTTACATGCTGGTATGAGGGAAGCATATAAGACAGACACTCTTCATTATAAACTTCTGAGTTTGTGCACTAGAGGCACAATTTTCTTAAGAGTGGAGCTCTACACAGGCAACTCTTGAAGAACCAGTTACAAGGGTAAACAATTTTTGTTCAGTATACCAACCACATCATGCATTATTTTTAAATGAATATATTATACCAGAGGTTCTCAGTCTACTAGGGGTTCTGGCTAGGGGGTAGTTACTAATTAGTGTTATTAAGTAAACAATGAATTACTGTGAGAAATTGAATTTATTTTTGTATTTTTCTAGATTTGTCAACAGTGGCTAGCTCAGTGTTTCTGGAATTACTTGGACTGGAGTGAGATCTGCCACTACATTGCTACATGTATTTTCCTTGGTCCTGATTATCAGATCTATATGTGTATATCTGTATTCAAACATCTACAGCAAGATATTCTGCAGCACACACAGGCCCAAGATCTACAGGTTTTTCTCAAAGTAATATTCTTTTTTAGTTTATCAGATTACAGGAAAGATGTATTTTCCAAACTGAAGGATACAGGTTGAACCTCTAAAATCTGGGACTCTCTGGTCTAGCAACATCCATGGGTTGGGCTGGTGGTGGGATATATATGAGCCAATGTAGCAGCCCCAGTCACGGGGGCTCCCTTGCTGGCCCAACGGGTACTGCTAAGGGAAGAAGTTTCCGATGACGCATGCATGCAGTGCGCTCACATCTACATGGAATGGATGTGAGCAACACATCTCAAAGAACAACAGTTACAAAAGGTAAGTAACCATTTTTTCTGTTGTAACTGTGAATCTACCACTTTCTTTATACCTTTCAGAATCTTAGTTGGAATAGACAGCAATTGAATGCCCCTCCAGTGTTTATCCTGACTGAAGTTTCCTTTCTTTGGCAGCTTCATTATATATTTTTGTTCCACTTGTCATTCACTTGGACTATAGTTGGATTTCTTCATCAAGCAGGGCAAGAAAGTATAGTATTGTCCAGCAAAAAGTACTGATATATATATATATTTTCAATCTCCTATTGTAATCAGTAGAAATATTCCTATTGGACTCTAACTCCCAGGCTTTGTCTACATTATGTACTTTTTGTGGAAGAGGCAATGCAAATGAAGCGCTCATTAGCATTTTCTCACACTTCATTTGCATAATCTTTTCCAATGCCTTTTGCACAAGAGGTTTTTGTACAAACACAAGCAGTGCGGATGTGTTCTAATTTAAATTATTAAAACATAAATTTTGATTTATTTCATAGATTTATAGACTTGATAAACAAAGTTGCACACTGCTTGCAACAATTAACTTTCTTCCTAGGTCTCAGATAATATTGACTGGTTCAAGACCACTTTCACTATGTCTAGGAGAACACTTATAGAAACAGGAACAAGACAAACGTCATCTTGACTGAGGGTTTGTTTTTTAACAGAAGTTCTAGAGAAGCTGCAAACTGACCTATGAGATGGATCCAAATCCCTTATCCAACCTCCATGTTCTGTATAGATTATTAATGCTTCACTTTAGGAGGTAAAGATGCCAGCTTCCCCTAAACAAGGGTTTGAGCCCTTATTTAAGAAGCTGTTACACCAGTGTAGAAAAAATGAAGTCTGGAAAAAAATAGTGATCGGTCAGGATATTAATTTAAAGTATTTGGTCATTGATTTTCTCCTGGAGATAGACAAAGGTCAGATTTCCATATTGACACTGCAATATTCCAGATGGTGGTAAGCTTTAAAGATTAGCATAATTAGAGAACTACTGCTATAAGAAATGTAAAAAGAACAAAACTTGTATACCATGTTGATGGAGAAACAAGCAGCATATTTTGATTTAGAAACACACGTGGAGAACGTTTCCTGTTTAGAATTGTGAAAATATGGATCAAAATAATTCAAAACGTTATTTTGTCTGCTTCCTAATCAACATAACTAGTACATTAGCAAGACACCAGGGAAACTAAGCATCAGCAGGTGGACTCAACAGTCATCTGTATATCCACGTAGTCAATAAGCTTCAGTGGACTCCCTGACATAGAAGAAGTACTGTACTCCACTCCAATAAAAACAAGGCTTTTGAAAAGCAAAATAAAATACTTAATTAAAATACTTCAAATACATTTTGTGTATGATGGTAAAATAATCAGATTAATTCCCATGCAAACAGCAAGCTGTCAAAGGATCTGACAAAAGGATTTGCTAGAGAGGGAAGAGGGTGAAGTTGGATGACAGGATGATAGAAGAGAAACAGGAGTGCCTGAAAGATTGTTTACAAATATTTATAAAATAAATACTAATTCATCAGTTTATGATGTAGCTCAGTGGGAGGAGCACTGCTTTTTTCTGCAGCACAATCAAGTCTCCCTTTTGTTCTCACCACTGCTTCGGAGATGGAGTATCTCATGATGGATCTACCCTTTCTATAGCTCCCCAACACACTCACATAGTTGAGTGTGGGCACATTGATGGGCCAGGATCCACCTACTCCTTGCTCCAACTTGCAAAGTAAAGATACTATGTGGAGGTCATCTCCCCTTTTGTATTGCTACCTGTATGGCAGTACAAGAGGCAGCTATTACATGAAGTAAGGGAGTGTTTTGCATCTGTTTTACCATGCCACTTATGCCTCAATTTGGCATTAAGCACGTTTGTAGCAATATTACATGCATTCTTTGGGTTTTTTTGTCTGTATTTCATACTTTTTTTGTTTAGCACATTGATAAATTCTGAGCAGAGGGATTATAGTGGCCAATTAGAGAACAGAGATATACACATTCACTGTTTGATTACTGAGAAACTTAGGTCCTGGTTTGATTGTAACACTTGTTTAAAAGCACTGTGAAGTGAATAATTCTCTCTGGTAAATACTACTGTACACTAGAAGTTGCTTCTGTTTTGGTTTTCACTTCCATAATCATTGTTTTTACATGATGCACAAATTCTGTTAGTAAAGGCTATTATGGGAGAGGGAGAGAGTAATTTTTAAATGTTTGGACCACAAGTGATTTATTTTTAAAAGTACTAAAATATTTAGAAACAAGAAATTATAGGCCAGCTCTTACTAATCATTTAAAAAAATAACTCAGGCATGTGGTTCTCACTGTTTTAATTAAAAGAGTTTGTAGTAGTTCAGAACAGCTATGTAGCAAATTCAGGATTCACTAGTGTGGCATCCTGACAGGTCTCCTCTGTCAGTGATGATAAACATTTGGCTGTGTGAGTTTTCATACACACCCTCAGGATATCATGCCAGCTCTGTGTAGATAGCTAGCATAATAGATTTCAGGAGAGCTCCCAAAGATCACAGACTCAAATAAGATATGAAGGCACCTGTGTCAGGTTTATTGTTGAATGAAATACTTTAATAGTCCTCGGTAGTCAGACATCTCTGAGCCCCTGTCTGTATCCCTGACAATAGACTCGGCTAAATCAATAGTATGGGTTAACTATTGCCTCCTAGGCAGGACAGATAGATAAGTCAAAGTACCCCAACATTTGTAGATGGAGATAAACAATCTATGATACACACATTACGTATCATCTTACTCATTAATGACGTTTTTGGTACCTCCCCTTGTACTTTCCTCCAAAACATTCCTATTCACCACCCGTTGTTATGCTTTCACCCCTGTCGTTTCAGACAGAATATCACTATTCAAACTATTTTATCATGTGCTAAGTTGGAGTATCCTGGTACTGTCCTAGAGGAATATATTTACATATTTCATGTGCTTTTCGCAGTGTGAGCAGTTTTAGTGCAGCGTTCATGTCTTGGCAAACATCTGCTTTTGACAAGGCCTGTCTGTTACTTATGGTATAACTCTTGGTTACTTTGGTTCAGGAGTCAGGCCTTTCACCAGGCCTTTGCTTCAGACTCTTTTTTCTCCTACAGGATACTTTATACACCTTAGGAATAGCATGATGGAGACCAACCAAAATAATCACAATTATTCACTATGGCTATTATTATTTTTAAAAAAGAAATGAAATATAAAACAGCACAAATGACAGAATGTAACTGATAAACTTGTTATTTGCATTACATTCTCTTCCATGTGATGTTCTGTGGAGAATTTTGAGCAGAAATTTCACCTCGGAAAATGAGCCTGACTTAGGTAGGGTTCTTTTCTTGTGGTAAGTTGAGACCAATTTCTTATTTCCAAAATTATCCTGAAACCAGAAGTAAGACATCCTTAAATTATTAAGAAGGCTTATAAACAGGCCAAAATAATTTTTGTGAGAAGGTAGATCCTCTTGGTTATTAATAATATCAAGAGAGGTTGTGATTGGACAAAATAAGCAATTTTAACTAACGGGTAAGACATCAAAGAAAGTATTTGAATTAGTTATTTAGTAGAAGCCATTTAAGGAGCTATCTGAGACTGACTAATTATTAATATTTAAGAATTTTGAATCTGGGAAAGCTTTTAAATAAGTTACAAGAATTTTTCCACATCAGTAACATTATTGCAAGAGAGTTTTTAAATCTACATCTTTGTGAGTGTCTTAGTTAACTTTCTCCCACCGATCCATTTTATTAGTAGTTGGCCAACAGCATTATGGGTATTAAACCTAATTAACCCTATTGAAAGCCCATAAAATTGCTAAATTTGAATTAATAAAATAGTAGACTAGATTGTACATTTATTTAGCAGGCTAATTAAGAAATATCGAGTATATTGTTCAAATATGGTATTATCCCTTCTCGGTCTAAAATAGTCACTTAATATATTGTAAGTATTTGAGAAATGCTTTCATTTAAAATCTTTCTCAGTAATATAAAAGTATCATGCAAGATCTTTTGTCCTTGTTATAATGTAGGTAACAACACACTAGTTCTATTTTTCATCCAAATAATATTCACACTACCATTATATTACAGACCACCTAACCAGGAAGAAGAGGTAGATGAGGCTTTTTTTAAACTACTAACAAAAGCATCCAAAGCACAGTGATGGGGGACTTCAACTATCCAGACATCTGTTGGGAAAATAACAGAGAAGCACAAATTATCCAACAAGTTCTTGGAATCTATTGGAGACATTTTTTTTTCTTTCAGAAGGTTGAGAAAGCTACTGGAGTGGGGGCTGTTCTAGATTTGATATTAACAAATAGCAAGGAACTAGTTGAGAATCTGAAAGTGGAATAAAGCTTGGGTGAAACTGATCATGAAATAAGAGTTCATGATTCTAAGGAATGGTAGAAGGGAGAACAGCAAAATAAAGACAATGTATTTCAAGAAGGCAAACTTTAGTAAACTAAGGGTGGTAGGTAAGGTCTCATGAGAAGCAAGACTAAAAGAGAAGACAGTTGGCAGTTTTTAAAGGGCCATTATTAAGGGCACAAGGACACACCATTTCACTGCATAGAAAAGTACCACTGGTTTAAGCATGGCAAAACAGCACCCTGGCTTAACCAGGATATCTTGAATTATCAAAAATCTGAAAGGAGTCCTATAAAAAGTGGAAACAATTCTTCTCCTCTACTCTGTGTTAATTAGGCATCAACTCGAGTATTGTGTCCAGTTCTGGGCGCCACATTTCAGGAAAGATGTGCACAAATTGGAAAAGGTCAATAGAAGAGCAACAAAAATGATTAAGGCTGTGTCTAGACTGCAGGCTTCTTTCGGAAGAAGCTTTTCTGGAAGAGATCTTCCGGAAAAACTTCTTTCGAAAGAGAGCGTCTACACAGCAAAAGCACAATGAAAAAGGGATGTGCTTTTTCGAAGATGCTATCTCGCATTTATGTTCTGATTGCTGTGGATGGAGTGACCACCAGGGCATCTGTGCTTTTTCCTGAAGGCCTCTTCTTTCAAAAAAACCCCCCTCTTCCTTGTCCATACATGCCTTTTTCTGAAAGAGCTCTTTTGGAAAAAGGCTTCTTCCTCGTAGAAAGAGGTTTACCCCTGTTGGAAAAACCACAATTGCAGTGTGACATAAGTGTAGTTTTTCTGGAAAAACAGCTGTTTTTCTGGAAAAACTCTGTAGTGTAGACATACCCTAAAGGTGTAGAAAACCTGACCTGTAAGGGAAGACTGAAAGAACTGGGTTTATTTAGTTTGGAAAAGAGAAGACTGAGAGGGGACAAGACAGCAGCTTTGGAGGAGGGAGAAAAATTATTGTCCTTAAACTCTGGTGATAGGACAAGAAGCAACGAATTTAAATTGCAGCAAGGGAGGTTTAAGTTGGATACTGGGGAAAACTTCCTAACTGTCAGGGTGGTTAAACACTGGAATAAATTGCCTAGGGAGGTTGTCGGATCTCCAGCATTAGAATTCTTTAAAAAGCAGGTTAGACATCTGTCAGGGATGATCTCAATGGTGGTTAGTCCTTCCATGAGGGCAGAGGACTGTACTGCAAAATAACTAATATTATAATAACCACATTTAAATCATCCTATTTTATAGGTAAACACAGCAATATGAAATGTGTTACATAAAGAAGACAACACTGTTAACATGTGACAATACAGCTATTAAAACAAAAATAAAATTGATATCAAGTGTACAATTATCAGATATTAAGATTGTTGCTGATAGTACTTAGGGGTGTTTAAAAAAATCTGAAATATTTTAAAATAATTGCTGACTATCCACTAGTGTGCAACAGGATTGATTGAAAGTTTCACATTTTAACTATAAGCCAAAGAGTATATATATGGGTACTATATTACATACACAAAACTTGGATATATAACTGTTCATAGCCAGATGTTCTTGATATTCTAGCTCATAAAATAGTCTTTGCAGATCCCCACCTCAGATGTCATGTGGTATGAATAATGATCCCTGAATCATTCTAAAGCAGTTAAAGCATAAGGGTATGTCTACACTACAGTGTTATTTCAAAATATCTTATTTTTAAATACTTAATTCAAAATAAGTTATTTCGAAATAACGCATCTACACACAAAATGCATTTCAAAATAGCATTTTGCTATTTCGAAATAGTGTGTCCACACTGAGTGGACGCTGAATCGCATTTAAGGCCGGCCGGAACCAGGTCTGGCAGGGCATCAGGTCAGGAGTTACTTTGTGTGGCTGCTGCTTGAGGCTATCTGAGGCCTGTGCTTAAAGGGATCCCCCCGGACAGCCGGTTCTCAGCTTTCCCAGCTTGCTTGCCTACCTCGATGAGGGACAGCAAAGCATTTTGTCTCTGTGTGCTCTGGTTGCCCTCACTCAGGACACCACAGCACTCTGCAACATGGAGCCAGAGCTGCCTCTGGACACTCTGGTGCTTCTCGTGGAGGCGTTGCTGCGAGCCTAGCTGCACTTTCTGCAGGCTGCCATCCGGGAGGTCCATCGGGAGGCTGTCCATATCCAGGAGGCCCTGCAGGAGACCTTCCACCCTGAGGAGCACTAAGAGCCTCCCTGGCATGGGCGGCCCGTCCATATAGTCAAACTAGGTGGTCACCTAGGGCGCCAAGTTAAATGGGGCGCCAAATGGTGGCGCAATATCATTGAGGGGTTTGGAGGTGGGGGCGCCGATTGCATGGTTTGCCTAGGGCGCCAGTTGCTGGCAGCTAGTCTAGGGCCATCCCTGCTCCCTGGTCTGCCCCACTGGGGGCTTGTGCCTCATTCCTCCCTCACGTCCTTCCACTTACCCCCTTCCTAACCCCCCTTCCTGATGTAAAATAAAATACACATATTTTCATGAACACAAACTCTCTTTATTTAACAAAACGGGGAGAGAATGAAACTCGGGTGAGACTGGGGAAAGGAGGTGGGAGAGGGGAGGGGGAAACCTGGGACGAGAGAGCTGGAAGGGGGAAGCAAGGGGAAGAAGGGGGAGGGGAAGCTCAGGGCTCAGGGTTGGGGGTCTCACCGAACCAACTTGATTTTCATGCAAATCTGCTCCTGGGTTCGCATGTGGCCTTTCGTGGCCTGGCTGGCAGCTATCCTGCCATAAATGGCCGTGATCCTCCATCTAGTGCGGACGTTGGGGGCATCCCCCCCAAACCTGAATAAGGTCCTTGATCTCCACCCTGGACCAGGAAGGCACCCGCCTTCTCCGGGCCCTGGCAGGCTCCTGGGAGCTGGCAGACTGCTCCTGGGGAGCAGTGGAGGGCTGGCTGCCAGTGGCTTGCTGGCTCATGTTTTGGGGCCACTGGGTCAGGGGCAGTGACTGCTTCTGGGCTGGCAGGCTTGGAGCTGGCACAGGCACTATGGCCAGAGTCAACCCCTTTAAGGGCTCCGGGGAGGGGGGAGGGAAAGGAGTGTTCTTGGTTGAGGCTGGAGTGGCCACCAGGGCACCCTGGGAAGGCTGGAGGCCCCCTATTTCGATATAAGTGTCTACACAGCACTTATTTCGAAATAGCTATTTCGAATTTGGCATTATTCCCATGGAATGAGGTTTACCAAATTTGAAATAAGCGCCCCTCTATTTCGCATTTATTTCGAAATAGCGATTTGGCTATGTAAATGCTAGTGAAGTTATTTCGAAATAAGGGCTGTTATTTCAAAATAACTTTGCTGTGTAGACATACCCTCAGGGAGTAATCACATATCACCCAGTTAGGACACATCCAGACACACACTGGGCCTTCAGATGTTCACTTGAAATGAAATGGAATATTCCTTATTGATCACCATTAAAAAGCCTAAAAATATATCATTTGCTATGAGGGTGCTCAGCCCAGAGCAAGAAGCAAGAGACATAGACTTACTTGTTCTGTATCAAAAACCTTCTTTGAGGAATGTCCCGGAGGGTGCTCCACCTTAGGTATCTGGGCGCCGCTGCACACGTAGTCAGAGATTTTTGGTAGCACTGCCTTCCAGTAGGCTACGCAAGTGGAGCAGATGGCACGTGCGGTGCCATTACTATACATGTGCAGACAATTCTCCCTTCAGTTCCTTCTCTGTTGCTGCTGGCATCAGTCAGAACCACAGTTGCTCTCCAGCCTTTTTTCAAAAACCTCATAGTTCATTGTTTTTGTTAGTGTAATTTAGGATAGTTTTTCACAATTTAATAGTTAAATCAGTTATTGTTAATTAAAAAAAATCTTTTTGCTGTTAAGCAGTTTTTTGCCTTAACAATATTTGCTTCCTGGGATGCCAGGTTCCACAGGCTTCAAATGCTGCCTGCCCTGCTGGCTCTCAATCCCTGTCTTTGATGGTTATTCACAGTGTATTCAGTGCCTGGGGCTGGCACACACCACCACCCAGTGTCAGCACTGCCAGCAGTTAATGGGCCACATGTGAAAAGCCAGGGATCTACAACTAAAACTTCTCTCCCTGGAGAACACCATGAGGCTGGCCTCGGACCCGAAGCACTCCACTCCTCTTTGACAGCCCTCTCCATTGGCTGTGTCTGAGAAGGCTGCACCCTCAGGCTCTAGCACCAGGAACTCTTCCTCCGACCAGCTTAGGCTGAGATCCCATTCTTCAAGTAAGGGTGACTCCCCTTCAAAAAAACATAGGCAAACACCCAAAATACCCCCTTCACCAACCACATCTAGGGAACCAGACAGAAAAGTACTGGGACTATCTGGCACCAACGGTTCCTGAGGGTTCAAAGACCTCTGTAAAGCGGACGCTAAGGTACTGGAGAAGTCCAAGTCAAAATTGGAGCCACTGGCTCCCTCTGACTCAGCCTTTGTGCTGATGAAGGCAAGAGCTAAATCTGCTTCTTTGGATGCACCGCCAGCACCAGAAAAATCTGGGTCACATTTGGCACCATCTGCACCTGTGCCACCTCTGGCACAAGCACTTGGCACTCGCAACCCCACATATGGCACCGCTGGCACCACAGCTAGTGGCAGTACTGCCCTCTACACTGCCTACAGCACTGGTAACCCTGGCAGTGCAGCCTTTCAGAATGGCAAAGGAGCAGAGAGTAACATCCGTGCTGACGACTCTGCTATTCGGCACTGACGGTATGCTCATGACTAGGATTACCCTCTCCACTCCTGCAGGCTTGGTACCGCCACTCTCCACAACACCAGAAGCAGCAACAAGCTCCGCTTCAATGGCATCCACCTCAATAGCTGTCCCCTCCAGTACCAATGCCAGCCAACTGGCCCTATTGGGACCCCTGGGCATCCTACAAAGCCCAGCAGGTGTAGTAGGTACAGCCTGAACCAACTCCATCTGCACCATCAAGGGCTACCTTTCTACCCTCATTGGACAGATCAGCATGTCAGATGAAGATGAGCCAGTTTCAGGTGATGAAGAGTCTTCTGTCTCTTCACATCCACCAACACACATCTCTTTATCTTCCCTCAATGACACACTGAAGCCCCCTCCTCTCCACAGCGGGAGACAATTTTAAATAGTTCCAAGAACTTTACAAGAGGGTGGCTGACATCCTAGAGATCTCCCTAGTGAGCTTCCCTGAGACTTAGCATAAATTGACCAGCATCCTGCATGCCTCCCCGTCTGCTAAACTGGCACTACCTATGGATCCAGCCCTCATGGACCCTGCCAAGGTGATCTGGCAGACACGAGCAACAATTTCATCGGTTTACAAGAAGTTGGACCGTAAATATTTTGTTTCACTACAGGGAGCTGACTTCTTGTTCTCCCACCCATCTCCTAATTCCGTAGTGGAAGATGCCATTAATCAGAGGGGAAAACAGAGTGTGGCTAGGACCATCCCTTACAATGAGTGAAAATGCCTTGCCCTCATGGGGAGGAAGTCATATTCTTCTGAGTCTCTCCAACTCTATATATCAAACTACACCGTGATGCTCGCAAAATACACATACCATGTTTTCGAGCAGCTGTCACATTTTATTGATAGCCTTTGAGAAGACAAGAAGGAACAGTTCAGGCCCAACATAAACAAGGTCATCTTGATTTCCCGCACGGCTCTACAAGCTGCCTTAGATGCCTCTGGGTATCTCATTCCATCACAAAGGCAGTGGTGATGAGGAGGTCTTCATGACTTCCACTGTTGGGGTTTCCCCACAAGGTACAGGCCATGGTGGAGGATCTTCCTTTTCAGGGATCCAAGCGCTTTGCCAACACCACTGATGCATGCCTTCTCTCACTTAAAGATTCCCGGGCTACACTGAAGAGGCTTGGCATTCACGTCCCTGCAACAAAACAAAAACAGGGAAGATTTTTTACTCAAAGATACAGACCTATGCCTTTTACTCAGGCACAGAGGCACTTTGATAATAGAAGAAGGCAATGCCAACCACATGGAGACAAACCCCTGACCAGCCTTCTATCTCATAACCATCAACTTCGAGACAAGCATTTTAAAGGTCAGGTGGAGAGTGTCTGGTAACGTCTCTCTGTTTAAGGCAACCTCAGTTCTACCATGTTCTAACTATTCTGTCAACATCTAGCACCTTTCCACCATCAACGACCAACAGATGGGTACTGGACAATATGAAAAGCAAATACTGTATTCCCTTTTCTTCTACCCCTCATTTCGACCCACCTTTCCAGTCCGTCTTCAGGGATCCATCTCACCAGAGCATCCTCCTTCAGGAAATCAACCAACTCCTCCATCTGGGGGCTATAGAACCCATCCTGCAATGCTACAGGGGGAAAGGGTTTTACTCCCACTACTTCCTCACATCGAAACAGTTGGAGGGATGGAGACCAATTCTCGATCTTAGGAAGCTCAATGGATGCATACAATCATATCAGTTCAAGATGGTCACCCTAGCCACTATAATTCCCACTTTAAACAAAGAGGATTGATTGTTGACTCTCAACCTCCAGGATGCATATTTTCATGTATTCGTTCACCCAGCACATCGTAAATACCTCAGAATTGCAGTTGGCAATGCACACTTCCAATACACAGTGCTCCCATTCAGACTCTCCACAGCTCTGAGGGTCTTCTCAAAGGTGCTGGCAGTTGTCGCTGTACATCTCTGCAGACAGGGCATCTTGATAGTTCCTTACCTCTACAGTTGCCTGATAAGAGCAAGCACAAGTCAAGAGGTACACAATGCAGTCTCGCCATTGGCTTACAGATAAATCTGTCCAAGTGCAAATTCCAGACAGCTCAAAGAATGGCATTTCTCTCGCTGTGGTCAGAACAAAAAAATTTAAACCCATCCACTGTACCACTGTCTGACATTCTAGAACTAAAGGAGTCAGGCCTCTCTTTTATCTCTCTAAAGGACCACCTGGCATCCATCATAGCCCTTCATTGGCCCATCAACAACAATTCTGTTTTCATTCACCCAGTGACCAAGCACTTCCTCAGAGGCATACAGAACACTTATCTGCTTGTCAGGCCTTCTGACCAAGGCTGGGACCTCAATTTAGTGCTTTGGGCTCTCACTCGAAAGCCATTCGAGCCCATGGCAACATGCTGCATGCTCCACCTCTCTGTGAAGGTGGTATTACTGGTGGCCATGACATTGGCCAGGAGGGTGAGTGAAATCGGTGCTCTCATGGCAGACTGTCCTTTCACAGTATTTCATAAAAACAAAGTTGTTCTCCATACTCATCCAAAGTCCTCCCAAAGGTCCCCACTGTGTTTCACTGTAATGAACCCATAAACTTACCTGTCTTCTTTCCGATGCCTCACACCGATAATAAAGAGGCTGCATGGCATATGCTCGATGTCTGCAGGGCAATTGCTGTTTATTTGGACAAAACTAAACAGATTTGCAAGTCAAATAGGTTATTTGTCTCTACCACAGAGAGATCATTGGGGATGCCAATCTGTACCCAGAGGCTATCCAGCTGGATAGAGGACTGTACCAAACTAGCCTACTCTACGAGACTAGCACACTATATCTGACTAGCACACTATATGAAGGCCATGGCAGCTTCTACAGCCCACCTGCATAGCATTCCTCTCATGGACTTCTGTAGATCTGCAACATGGTCCTCCACTTGCACATTTGCTAGACATTATGCTCTTGTTACTTACCTGTCTCAGGGTACTCAATTTGGGCACACCGGATCGCTACAGAGACCTAGAGTCTTTACTCAAACAGAAGTGGCATTTGAGACACCTCTTCAGTCTGAAATTTTCTTTAAGAAGATCTCTAAATCCAGGCAAACAGAAATTTGAAGAAATATCTTCTATTTGCAGATGTGGCTTAGGGGTTTGAGGTGGTTAAGTGCCTTCAGGTTTATTAATTATGTAGGACTTAGCCACTATTTTACATAGTTTGCCAATGTCTGTGTTAGGCTTGGGACGAAGTTTTGCATTTGATGCCTTTGATGACACTATTCACCATTTGTGGGTTTGTCACTGAGATCACATAGTTTTCTTGAGAAGTCACAGGTAATCCTTTGATCTAACACTAACCAAAATGGAATGATTCTCTAGCTTCTACTTATGCTTTCAGATCTGAGAGTCAAATCATAGCTGCTCAGGTCCAAGACAGTATGTCTGCTTAATCCATCCAAAATCACCTCTGTTGAATCAGAGCCTTTGTTGCAAAGATCTTCTAATCTTTAGGTGCAACCCAACACCTAGCCTATTCATATTTATCAGTCTCTCCCCTACTCAGCTCCTACTTCCCATGGTTCAGGGGCTCCAGTTTCTTTACATGTGTAAGAATCGTCTTCCCAAATCTTCCCCAAGCATATGGAGAACAAATTTGTCCGGTGTGGGCCTTTATGGCCAATTTACATTTTATATCTCACGGGGTATAAGACTTCATTTTTCTGTCTACTTGAGGTCAACTAGGAGCATTGCTGAAAGAGTCTATCCAACAGAGAGGTTTGAATTGAGATCTAAGTAGCTCAATCCAGAAAGACTGAAATTATTATGTAGAAGGGATCTAATATGTATCTTTAAAATAGATATATTTAGAGTCTGTTCTGTCAGAGGAATAGTTCTCTACAAGCCTTGTCTCCATAATATATTCACATTAAGTTTATTCTGTTAGAAGGTCGATGTTTTTCAAGAATTTATCGCACATTGTTATCTGAGATGCTGAGGTTATTGCCCATATTAAGATGAGGATGTAACCCAAGTAGCTAAAGGTATGTCTACACTAGCTCGTTAGTTCGAGCTAGGTAGGCAAATGAGGGCAACCGGAGTTGCAAATGAAGCCCAGGATTTAAATATCCCGGGCTTCATTTGCATGTTCCTGAGCGCCGCCATTTTTAAATCCCCCTTAGTCCGAACTCCGTGCCCGCAGCTACACGCGGCACTGGGTAGGTAGTTCAAATTAGAGATCCTAATTAGATCCTAGTTCGAATTAGAGATCCTAGGTAGTTCCACGAGGAGTAACGGTAGTTCGAATTAGGATCTCTAATTCGAACTACCTACTGCGTGCCACGTGTAGCTGCGGGCAGGGAGTTCGGACTAAGGGGGATTTAAAAATGGCGGCGCCCGGGAACATGCAAATGAAGCCCGGGATATTTAAATCCTGGGCTTCATTTGCAACTCCGGTTGCCCTCATTTGCCTACCTAGCTCGAACTAACGAGCTAGTGTAGACATACCCTAAGGTACCAGTTTATAGTAATTTGTGATAAATGCTGATTTTATTGGCAGTCGCTGTATGTCTGAGTTTATAAGGCTCCAAATCACTATATCAAGTTAAATTTACACTTTTACTCAGCCCTGCTTTCTGATTTTGAAGCTAAATTAGATTTTCATTTTAAAAAGGAGGAGACAGCCTTCTTGAATTAAACATTCCTCATCCATCCCCCAGGAATGGCTTCTGTTTGATACCTTCCTACATTGGAGTACTTCCAGAAGAAACAAAGTGTACTTAAAAACTAGAATTCTCCAAAATATTATGTACAACTGTATGCATTGAGAGAATTTTGAAGTTGTGAGCTTTGAAAGGTGTAGCGCAGTGGTCACCAACCAGTAGATTGGGATCTACTGGTAGATCTTTGAGCCTCTGACAGATGATCCTGACTGGTTTGGCCAAGAGGCTATTAAATGCAGGCATGTCAGCTGCCCCTGCCCCTACTGCTGCACACCTTCTGCCCTTTGCCTTGGGGCTGCCCTCCCCCCACCTCCACTTGCCATGCAGGGCGGGGAAGGGAAAGGAGGGGGTGCTGATGTCAGGGTGCCCCTGTTCCACCCTGTAGTCTGTCTCCACAGAACAGAGGGGGGCACAACAGGGCTTGGGATGGAGGGAGTTTGCATGTCAGTACTAACTGGCAATTAAAGCTTTTATTAAAAAATAAGAAACAAATATGACTGACTGCATTCTGTGCAGATTAAGGCCCTGTGCTACCCTCTGCTTATATGACTAAGCAGTGTCAGCTGGCGCCTGCATCCTGAACCCCTTCCCCAGTTATAAACCACTCCTGCACCCCAAGCCCATGACCTAGCCCTGAACCCACCCCCCGACTCAAACACTCTTACAGAGCCTGTATCCTCAGCCCCCTTCTGTACCCTAACTCCCTGCCCCAGGCTCAGCTCAGAGCCCCTCACACTCCAAATCCCTTAACCCAAGACCAGAGCCTGCACCCCAACCCTCTGCCCCTGCCTGATAAAAGGGAGGAAGTATGGGGGAGGGAGGGAGGATGGAGTGAGCAGGGGTGGGGATTTGGAGAAGGGGTACAAAGGAGGTGGGGCAAGGGTATTTGGGTTTGAGGTAGATCCTGGATTCCATTTAAATTCAAAAAAGTGATCTCATGCTTAAAAAGGTTGGAGATCATTCGGGTAGAGTATTGAAAGCAAAATCCAGGCCAGAGCTCCAAGGAGCATTTGGGGATTGTGCATGTTACACTTTCCCTTATGGTAGGACAAAATTTTCTTTTCTCTGTGTCTAGATGATCCACTGGCCAGTGTATTGGTGGGAAAGGCTATATCTCGTCTCTTAGCTCTGGGACTACTACAGTCAACAAGTCTTGTGGTGCTTCCTTATGTGCAACTCCCTAGCCCTTGTGCAGGGTCTGGGGCAAAGCTCCTTGTACTTTTCCTATTTCCATGCATCCACATGAGTGTCTGGGTACTCTAGCCCGCTGCCTCTCCAAATCCACATTTACCGTCCATCCTTCTCTGAATCTTTGGTGAAATTTAAATTAAACAGAGAGGAACTGGGAATGGTTACAGGATGGGGACTTTTGTAATCATAGTTGGACAGTTTTTATTAATATGTTGGTTCTTTGTATTGATATGTGTGCACCTCCAAACAGTCAGACTGTTTTAGGCTGCTTCATGGGTCTTGTCATGCAACAAAGAAATTCTACAGTGTGGGTCTGGAGAGGCAATATATCAGGTACATTTTCTTTCTTCATTTTAAGGAATTAATGTGGGCTCCTATTTGGGAAAGTAAAACTGTAATTAAGTGAAGAACCATTTTATTTCAGAAGTCAAATATACTTCAAATATACTTCATTACAAATACTTACATATACTTTAAATCGCTTTTTATTCTCCCTTGCATAAAATATGCAGTGCGATTCCAAACAGTTTTGTAGACGGTTTTAAGGGTAGCTGAAATAAATACTAGCTTGAATAATTAATAATAAATGCAATTATTCTATTTGGTTTCTATCAGATATACAGTATAGAGCATACACACATTTGATCAATTTTGGCTGCCTGAAGCAGGGAATTAAACTCCTCCTACAACAGCCTCTTTTTCCTCCAATGCCTAATAATCTTCTCCCATTCCATATATGTGGAATAAGATTCCACAAAATAGGACAAAACTGTGCCCTAGTTTGCACTTGTGAGGATGAGAGGAAATGGGTAAGGACATCCTCAGAGCCTCATTCAAACAGAGATGTGCAGACTTTCATTTGGTAAGCAGTTGTGCTCCATAGACTCAACTACGGTGACTAAATGGCAAGTATGAAAAATCAGGACAGAGAGCTGGAGGTAACAGGCACCTAGATAAGACAAAACCCTAAATTATCAGGACATCTGGTCACCCAAGGCTCAGCTAACTGTTATTTAAGGGAGATGCCCAGCTAATGAATCAGCCTGTATTCCACATGCCCAAGAGCACTGTCTAGCTCCCAAGTGCTTTTTATAGCATATACTCCCTTTAGCAGTAACTACTCAGCAGATGGTCAACATGCAGGTTTTCCTGCTCAAAGGAGTATCAAACCAAAGAGGGTTTTTTTTCTTGTTTTCTCTGTTCAGTCCAGCTCTACTCTCAGTTTCTTTTGCAGAGGATACATCTGCCAACATCTTTCTCCCTAATCTACCTTGTCAGTCCCATGGAAGGATTTGGCCTGATTATCTCTTTTTTCAGGCATGCTTCCCCCCCCATTAAATATGGACATGAAATCGAGGGCTTTATAGAATATTCCTTATTGTTTATGATGATGAAGCAAAAGTATCTTAGCCTGCTTTTTAAAAACTGTATTTTGAAGATCAGTGTTTATAATTGTTTTTTAAAATATATAACTAAGGCTACTCTCCTGGCTGGCTGTAAGCAAAAAGAGTGGATCAATGTACTGGGAACCTATTCATTTTACCTAGCACATTAACAAGCTTAGAGCTTCCAGCGCTAGTATATACTTTGAAAAAATATTGTTTTGTAACTTGTCATGTGCTATTTAAGGCTTATTTGGTATTCCTTGAAATCATCAAATGGCATGGTCTCTTAAGAGTGAAGAAATGGGTTCAATCTGAAAAAGCCATTTGTTAGTAAATTTGTAATTAGGAAGAGCTGTCTGAACATGTGTGTGCTGATTTTTCTCTCTTAAACAAAGGGTAATAAAGTATCTGTTTGTACCATAAAACACCAAGGCAGTGACAAGCTAAATAAAAAAAGGTACCTTCAGAAGTCTAAAATTCATTAGATTGTAATAGCATATCTTTTTTCATGGCTAATAATTTTCTTTTGTGTATTTGTGCAGGAAGAAGCACTCCATAGATTTCGAGTGAGTGATTATTTAGAATACATGGAAAGCTTGGAGCCAACCTACAGGCCAGTGCTGCTGAGAGACATGAGTAATATTAGAATGCAGAGCACATAGCTCAAGGAAACAAGCATTTCATATTCCAGTTTTAGTTAAGTTCTGAAAGGGAAGGCTGATTGTTTTATATCTGTCTCCATAAAAATTCATGCCTTGGAAATATACATATGTTAAAATCAATAATAAAGGTTTTCATAATATAGGATTTTCAAGAGAACAGCTGAATTGGGTCAAGTGAAAAAATAATGCATTTTTCCAGCAATACTCTGTGTATAGCTTTAATTTTATTTGGCAGATTGCTTCAGAATCTGCCTATAGCTTACTTAGGGGTCTTGTTTGTTTCTCTGGAAGCTGTTCCCAGACTAATACATTTTGGTCATCTCCTACTCACACCATCTTACCAAAAACTTTAAAATTCTGCATAGTTCTGGCAATAAGAAGCAACACTGAGCATAATCACTTGGGTATCCTGTATTTATGTGAATGGGGATGAGCAAAAGCAGAGCAGTTTTCCTGTATGCAGCTGATCTGACCTTGTGGTTTGTCTGGGAAAGAATAATTAAAACCAAGTGAAGCAAAGGGCTGGTACTGTCCATAGCCATAATGATTTTTAAAATCTTTCTATTCCATTCATATATAATAATATATTAAGTTATATTCTCAGAATGGATAAATGGAAAGGCAGACTGCTAAAATATTCAATATTCAGCACAGTCATGTTATTGATTGGCTTGATTTGTACATATTACTTTATATAAAAACCTGGCACCAGTAAAAGCAAGGTAATTCTGAGGTAAATAAATGAACAATGAGGATTATTCTTCTCTCTGATCTGGAGTCAACAGAAAGCCTGTCAAAGAAAATGAGTGTGCCATCAATTCTGGAAATTAGTGATGCATTCATGTTTTATACAATGATTGATAACAGAATTCTGAAATGTGTATTTTGGTGTGTATAAATCTTGGTTTCTGAAATATAATATATATCCGAACAATTTTGTTATGTAGCAGTCATACAAGAAATGGCAACTAATCTAAAATACATTGTGCAAAACAAATGTTCATTAGGATTGATTTACTTTGTTTTATCTTTTCTGTTCATTCTGACTTCAGGTATTGACTTAAAAATTGGAGTATATAAAAATAATTGCATTACAATGTTACCTGTAGTTCTATTGTTATAATAGCATGGCAAGTCTATAAAAGAAAATTCAATGGCTTAGCTTGACATACTGTAATTTTTACCCCAGCTGATAAGAATTTAACAAAGGAGTCCTAAAATAATACTAAAAGCACTAGAATTAGTTTAAAATTACATTTTCCAAACTTGTTTCCCAATGTGTATAAGTTTATAGTTCCCTTTTTTCCCCATTATACCAGTAAGTTATTGTGTTTGGTGTAGAGGATCTTGCTTGGTACTTGTTTTAAAAAGCTGCATCATAATAACAGGAAGATCAGAATAGAAAAGGGAGCTATAAATTAATTTTGAAATGTTCTCTCCCTCTCTCTTGATTGGGATCTGAAGAAAGACGAAGCAGGGAACAATTACACTGTAGAAATCTCAATTCAGCTTATGCTCAGAGGCCAAATTTTATGCCATCAGGGAAAATCTTAAACAATAGTTGTAAACTCTGCCAACTACTGAGAGTCTTTCACCTTAATTTTGTACTATATACATACTCTGATTTTAACAACCAAATCAAGAAAAAAATGAATGTCCAATAGTTTCTTGGATTTCTAAGATTAAAATACTAAACTACCTTGTAGTTATTAATATGTTACTGAAGCTGTGATATATCGTATTAAAATCTCTCAAATTTAAAAAGGTTGTAATGCTAAAGAGCAAAGAAAGCAAAAGTAAAACAGTTGTGCTTTCCCTGGAACAGCAAAGGAATTGGATCTTCAATCCTTATGTGCTGCTAAAAGTCCAAAGGCTCTCATAGCTGGTATGCTGCTCCAGGTATCAAAGAGAGGAGACAAAGCAGAACACTGTTCAAGTGCTCCATTGAATTTAGGATAAACAGATTTGTTCTCTGTGTAGACTCACTAGCAACAGCCATTGCTTTCCACCCTTTCTGAAACTGTGGATTACTCATGTGTCCATGGTTCACATGAGGATATAATGTCTCCTTTGGCTGGTTCTTCATTGTCTTCCCACTAACATATTAGAAAGATGGTATTTTGGCTACATCTTACCCTAGGATTCTAGGACAAGATTGGGTGTTAATGTTTTTTTGGATTTTTTTGCTAGTGCCTGTACAGGAGATGTACTCCAGTCAATATTTACCAACTTCTATTATACAGTGAAATCTAAGAGAAGAGTTTCCCCTTTACTTAGAAGAGGAAATAACCATGGAGCAAGCTAGCAAATGTTGACTTGTCAAAGCCTAAGTAAGAGGGTATGCATGCCTGTGCTTGCATACGCAGAACATAACCTCCAATAGGAACTTTATTTATGTACATCAATAGAACAAGGCAGATATCAAACCTATATTGTTTTATCTAATTCAAATTCAGAAATGTAAATTTAATGTACCAATTTATTCCGGATTCAATCATTTGTGTCTTGTTCAGGTTTTCCCTCCCCAACAGACAACTTAATCTTACAACAATGGATGCTGTACTGACCTGTTCCCCCAAAAAACTGTTCCCAGCTTTAGCAGAGTGAGGGCTCTGGACATTTGTGATCTCAGCCATAGCTATTTATTTGTACGTTGTCATTCTGAGTGCTTGTATATGCTTTCTTTTTTTCATTAAAAATATGTCACTGAGACAATAAGGAGCCAATAATTTTGATTTAATTGTTTTGTTGTAGACTAACTATGGAGTAAATGTGGAATGGTTATTGTTTAATTTTTTAAAAGAATAATTAAGACAAATAATGTGAAATGTTGAAAGATGATTTGGAGCATAATCACTTCTTTAAATCCAGCAAGTCACAAGGATTCAGGCTTGAGAAAATGACCCCTTGCCCTTTACAAAGTCTGTGCTTCAGTAGATGGGAAGTCAGTCTGCAACTGACTTTTCTGGGCTGGGGTTATGATCATATTCTCATTTAGATGGACTTCACACCCCAGTTTTCCCCTTAAGTAAGAATCAGCATCACCCTCCATCTCTTCTTCAAGATGGAGAAAAATCTTGCCAGAAGGTACTTCATCTCTTATTACTTTTCATCAGTGATAGGACTACCAAAAACCATTACGTCATTGGTGAAATCTTCATCCTTTTGAAGTAGTGGCAAAGCTCACATTGACTTCACTGAGGCCAGAATTGCATCCTATGTTCCTCCATTGACTTTGAAGAATTTATTTGGGAGAGAATTGTATGGGTGAACTTGGGAGAGAGTCTCAGAACTTTCTTTCCTCTGCCTTATCCCATAAACCATAATCTGGTCCTAAATATCTGATTTTTTTTTTTAAAGTAGGCTGTACAATCTTAGTGCTCTCATTTCAATCATCTTTCTGAAGCCAGGTATTGCAGCAGAGAGCAGGATATTGACTCACTAAGAAATATTAGCAGCTAGGTGGCAACATGTTCCAACAATGATCACTTCAGTACTACCACTAGTAATTACAGAATAGCAGAATTATGACACTCAAAATTATGGTATTGTTACAAATGGTTGGGCTTTTTCCCAACATCTGCTTAATCAGCAAAAAATGTAGATAGACACTGAAAAAATTAAAAGGTCACAGGATGATCCACGTTGTTTATCAAATCTGTTTATCAAAATTTCAAGAAGAATATTTCAAGTAGAAGCCTAACCATTATAATATGTGGAAGGGCTTTATTGACTGTGAACTTTAAATGTGGATAGACAGTTCAAGATAATTGTCCACTACCCATCAAAAATCAAAACCATAAAGAGAGAATATTCAGTATGCAGCAAAAGACCAAAGTTGTTCCTATGCCACCATCTATTACAGTAAAGTCTCAGAATGGAAGAAAAAAGATGTGGCTTGTCTATATTTATGAGGCCAATGTTGGAACCCTATAATGGGGTTTTATTCCCCATTTAATTGGCGGATTTTGTATGTGTGTGATGTTCATGGGGGCAGCTTCTATTTCTGCCATCCTAATACTGTCACTAAAATAATAAGGCACTAATTATTTCTGATAGTTTCCACTACATTTTCCTTTTTGTGGTAAAATATTTTTTAGATTATTGTGGAAAAGTTTAAAGGTTTTCCACTAAGATTTTCTATTTTGATGGGTGTAATTATCCAGAATAACAGCTGACCCTTAAAAAAACACAGATGTTGGGAACAAAGTGCATGCTATGATTAGTTCCAACAGCAAAGCAATATGAACTACTATAGTGTCATCTGTTTACATAAAGAGGATTTCTGGATGTGATGGGGTGCTAGGGAAATTTAAGTAAGGGACGTACCTGGCTGCAGAACATGTTGCAATGCAGTAAGGATTGCCACCTATGAATAAAGCTATCAGTGTGTATAAATGAGAGTGGCTACATCTGAATTTTTAAATTTAAATATCTATGGTGGAAAAAACTAAAGCATTTCAGTTTTATAGTTCTGTGCTTTATTCAAGGTTAACCAATATCATCACAACACTTTCTTGTAATGCGAATGAAGCAGTATTGACAGATACAGGGGTTTGATTTGGGGGTTTGTTATATATAAATCTGAGAATGAGTCCAAAATGACTGACATTTTTCATTTATGTTTTTTATATCTATAAAACAGTATTTGATAGTCTTTTTAATAGAAAGAAATTGAAACTCTTAAACTTGATTAAAATAGTTTTCTTGAAACTGCTGAGCAACTTTCACATGTCAGTTATGTGTATTGCAGAGTGAAATATGGGAGTTATGATGGTAGTTAATGCCACCATATATTTATCTGAAACCAGAATCAAAGAAAATAAAATCCGTACTTTCACTTTTTGTCATGCCACCATCTATTACAGTAAAGACTCAGCACAGTACGGGGAGGAGGTCAGCAGCTCTCAGTGGAGAAAAAACAGGTTAAGAACTGTTCAGAAAAGCTGAATATAGAGAAATCTATGGGCTTGATCTAATGCATCCCAGAGTGCTAAGGGAGTTGGCTGATGTGATTGCAGAGCCATTAGCCATTATCTTTGAAAACTTGTGGAGATTGGGGGAGGCCCAGACTATTGGAAAAATGCCAATGTGGTGCCTATCTTTTAAAAACAGAGAAGAATAATCTGGAGAATATAGACCAGTCAGCCTCACCTCAGTCTCCAGAAAAATCATGGAGGGGAATTAATTTTGAAGCACTTGAAGAGAGGAAAGTTATCAGGAATAGTCAGCATGGATTCACCAAGGGCAAGTCATTCCTGACCAAACTGATTGCCTTCTGTGATGAGGTAACTGGCTCTGTGGACATGGGGAAGGTGATGGTTGTGATATACCTGGAGTATTGCATCCAACGAGGATGGAGAGAGGCTGTTCTCGGTGGTGACAGATGACAGAACGAGGAGCAATGGTCTCAAGTTGCAGCGGGGGAGGTCTAGGTTGCATATCAGGAAAACTATTTCACTTAGGAGGGTGGTGAAGTACTGGAATAGGTTACCTAGGGAGGTGGTGGAATCTCCATCTCTAGAGGTTTTTAAGTCCCAGCTTGACAAATCCCTGGCTGGGATAATTTAGTTGGGAATGGTCCTGGTTTTAGAAGGGGGTTGGACTCCTGAGGTCTCTTCCAACTCTATGATTATTTGATTTATAAGGTTCCTGACCTCATTGCCACCTCACAAATGTCCAGGCTGTTATTGAATGCTAGGCTGTTAAAAAGTGCATATTTAGCAAAGTTACACATTTTGGATATATTGAGGATTCTAGGTATTATATTAATCATCAATTAAATAACCACTAGCAGATGCACCGAGCATTGCTTGAGTCCGTAACACAAGGGTTTTGTTGTTGTTGTTGTTGTTGTTGTTTTGCTAATTAAAGGAAAATGGCATGCTTTATTTAAATGCTTGTATTTTTTTTTTAAATACAGCGAAGTTAATTTTTATTCCAGATTTCTTGAAAAAGGGATCGTTAATTTTTTTCCACTGAATTTTTTTGAGTAAATTGTTTTAAATGGGAATTCCATCAAGTGTATTTTTTTCTTCATCCCTATAAACACTTACTTGCTATGATTTAAGAAAAAGGGCTATAGTCAATTTGGTTTCCAATAAAATTTTCTTCTAGTTTTGAAACCTTAAGCATTGATTTAGCTGTGCCAAAACAGAACATTACTCCACATTTCTGCATTTTCTTTGTAAGGTTTATTGAGAGGCAATGCTATTTGCAGGTTCATCCTATTTTTCTGGCTCATCTTGGTTCAGTCTCTTTCAACATTCGTTCAGTTATGCCAGTTTTGAGGACTGTACTTGATATGGCGATTCCATCTCTTTTCTTTTTGGTTTTATGAGAAGCAATCCCATTCCAGGAACATCCCATTTTCTTGATTCAACCAAACCTTTATGTTATTTTAAAGTATGATAAGAGGGAGCTATATTCTGAATTTGGTAGTCCTAGCTCTTACCGTTTAGGAAGAGCTCTTGATCAAACAGAAAAACAAGTTCTCTAAAATATATAATAGAATAATCCACATATCATTGGCAAATATGCAATAGAGAAATTAGTGTCTCCTACCACAGGCATTGGGATACAGAGGGTGTGTCTAGACTATAGGGGGTTTTTTCAAAAAAACTTCACCTGCATCTAGACTGCTGCCGCGTTCTTTTGAAATTAAATCGAAAGAACGCGGCAGTTTTTTCAACCACGGAAAACCTCATTTTACGAGGAATAATGCTTTTTTTCGCAAGTGCTCTTTCAAAAAAAGGCATTATTGAATGCAAACGGCTTTTTCGAAAGAGAGCATCCAGACTGCCTGGGTGCTCTCTTTTCGAAAGAAGTGATTGCAGTCTAGATGCTCTCTTTTGAAAGAGGCTTTTTTGAAAGATTCTTTCAAAAAAGCCTCTTTCAAAAGAGGCTTGTAGTCTAGACGTACCCAGAGGAAACCATAACCAGTTTATCAGCAATCGTTCTCTTCCCCGCCAAAAAGGACATTAAAACACCACTTATGCGTAAAGCTACCAATACAAAAACAGCTCTCAGCATCACCATCACCACGTTATCTTCATGTCATTAGGAATACTAAGATTTATATATCCAAAGCCAGTTGCTCCTAAAACATGAAAACTAAAAGGTACAGTACTTCAAAAATGCAATAATAGACAGAAGGGTGAGGTATGAGTACAGAGCCAAGATTCAGGAGTTCCTGAGTGCCAAAACTAATTCTGACAGAATCCTGCTGTGTTGCCTTGAGCAAGTCAGTTAACTTCAAATTTCTTCATCTGTAAAATGAGAACAACACTCATTTCATATGGGTGTTGTGATGATTAATTAGGGAATATCTGCACAACACTCAGAAAGTGCTGTATAAGAGCTAAGTATTAATATCTAACATTAATATAAAATCAGAAAGCTGCCAAACAGAGAACCATTGACATGCATCTTACTATGGGACAGAGGGAAGCAGTGCTTGAACTAAAGGGGAAAACTGCTGAAAACTACTGATATAGTCTTTAGGCTATGATCAATCTAAGACACTCTTCCATCACCACTTGGTCCACAAATATCACTCCCTTCGTGAAATTAGGCTGCAACGTTTGTCCTTCCAACCCTTTTAAACCCTGGTGGGTTTAAAAATAGCTCTGTTCAGATTCCTCTTTTCTAGCAGTAAAATATATTTAAAAGAGGAAAATAAGGAAATAAAATATAATTTTCTAATGTTACTTTTTCTCTGGCCTATTTATTTGTCACGCTCTGGTTCTATCCTTTCATCCCTCTGTCTTCTTTGCTTGCTATTACTCACGTTCATCTTCATGTTTTGTTTTTTCTTTCTGTGTATCAGTTTCCTCCTTTTATCATTCCTTCACCTATGCCTTGTCCTGTCTTCTAACCTCAGTTGGGTATCTAATTCAGTTACCTGCCCTCAAGGCAGTACTATATAAGGGTATGTCTACACTACAGAGTTTTGTCAGAAAAACGGCTATTTTTCCAACAAAACTTGAAGAACGTCCACTCTGCAATTTCATTCTTCCGCAAGAAAATCGAAAGAAGAGAGGGGTTTTTCCTGCATTGGTAATCCTCATTCTACGAGGAAGAAGAGCTCTTTCGCAAAAAGGCGTGTATGGATGGGGAAGAGGGAGTTCTTTCGGAAGAAGAGGAAAAAGGAAAAAACAGGTGCCCTGGTGGCCATTCTGTCTATAGCAATCACAGCTTACATGTGAGAGAGCATCCATTCAGTCTGGACACTATCTTTTGAAAAAGTAGATCACTTTTTCGATGCACTTTTGCAGTGTGGACACTCTCTTTCAGAAGAAGTTTTTTGGAAGATCTCTTCCAAAAAAAGCTTCATCTGAAAGAAGCCTCTAGTCTAGACGTAGCCTAATAACCTGACCATTCTGGGTAGAGGTTTCTCTTCTGTTTTAAAAAAACTTTAATGATCACGTTTTCACAACCACATTAGCCAATTTGTTCCAATGCTTACCTATCCTATCAGGGAGTTTTTCCTAGTGCCCAACTTAACTCTTCCATCGGGACTATCCTTAAGATTTTTGGTACTCTGTGAAACCTGAGCACCTGCACCCTCCATCCCCTGCAGGGGGAAGAGCAGCCATTCCATGAAGCAGGGCTATACTCAGGACTGTGGGGGCAGAAACAGGGTGGGAGGAGGGTAGAGATGCTGGTAGGGGAGCAGGCAGATTGAGTGGCATAGCCAACTGGAGGTGTGGGCTGGGAGGCAGCACAGGTAGCAGGGGGGAATGGCACAGCCGGCCTGAGCTGCAGCCTGGGAGGTGTGTGTGGGGGAAATGGGAGGATTAGGGCAGGGATACCAGGGGCTCGGGAATTGGGGCCTATGGGGCTGGGATGTGAAGCTGGGATTGGGGCTAATAGGGCAGGGAACCGGGGATTGGGTCTGAGGGGGTTGGGAGGTAGAGTGGGGGGGCCAGGGAATTGGGGCTGCCAGAGCCAATGTTGCCCGTGGCTGTAGGCACCACTGGTGTATATGTTGCTTATGTCTAAGGATGACTCTGCCTCCCGTGGTGCAATTTAAGCCCATTGCTTCTTGTCTGAGCCTCTGATGTTAAGAAGAAAAATTTTCCACTTTCCTTGATACAACCTTTTAAGTACTTGAAAATTGCTATTGTATTACCCCTCAGTCTTCTCTGGAATAAACGAGCCCATTTTTTTTTTTCAATCTTTCCTCTTGGGTCCTGTTTTCTAGACCTTTAATCATTTGTGTAATGTTCATCTCTGGACTTTTCTCTAGTTTGTCCACCTCTATCCTGAAAAGTGACACCCAGCACTGGAAACAATACACCAGCTGAGGCCTTATCAGCACAGAGTAGAGTCACATGCATGCTCACTTTTTTCTAACTTGATATCTGTAAGGCAAACCAACAATAGCAAAAGCTGAAGAACTGGCTTTCTTGGCTGAGAGAACCCATCCTACAGTGCAACCTGGTGGAGAGAGTCTTTCATAGCCATTCATAAACTGAAATGTTTTCCTTCCCCATGTAAAATATACTAATTAGAATGCATCTTTTAATTTACCTCCTCCTCCTAACTTTTGCAGCTTAAGGCCTGTTCCTAAGGCCACTGAAGTTAATGTGATGAGGAGTCCTATGGCACCTTATAGACTAACAGATTTATTGGAGCATAAGCTTTTGTGAGCAAAGACCCACTTCATCAGATGCATGTAGTGGAAAATATTTGCCCACGAACGCTTATGTTTCAATAAGTCTGTTAGTCTATAAGGTGCCACAGGACTCCTCGTCACTTTTTCAGATCCAGACTAACACAGCTACCCCTCTGATACTTGAAGTTAATGTGAATCTTTCCACTGATTTCAGTGGGCTCTCAGTCAGGCCCTAAAACAGCACATTATCCTCTTCAAGGATTCCATACAAGAGCTGTGAACAGGACTTCCTTGATTCCATAACAGTAGGCTTCTGCCTGCTGCCCTTTCTTTGCAGCTTCTTGGCTGAAAGAGTACATTAGTGAAGCAGTGTGGGCCTGAGGAGATGGTATAAAATAAGAAGTCAGGACACCTAGGCTGTGTCTAGACTGGCATGATTTTCCACAAATGCTTTTAACTGAAAAGTTTTTCCGTTAAAAGCATTTGTGGAAAAGAGCGTCTAGATTGGCACGGATGCTTTTGTGCAAAAGCACTTTTTGCAGAAAAGCATCCGTGCCAATCTAAACGATTTTCAAGCTCCGATCGCCATTTTTGCCATCGGGGCCTTTTTGTGCAAAACAGGTTTTACCTGTCTACACTGGCCCTCTTGCGCAAATACATTTGCGCAAGAGGACTTATCCCTGAGCAGGAGCATCATAGTATTTGCGCAAGAACACTGACAATCTTACATTAGATCGTCAGTGTTCTTGCACAAATTCAAGTGGCCAGTGTAGACAGCTGGCAAGTTTTTACGCAAAAGCAGCCACTTTTGTGCAAAAACTTGCCAGTCTAGACGCACCCCTAGGGTGTATGTCCAGCCATTTCAGATTTGCCGTGTTGCTTTTGTCAAGTCATTTCATCCTTGTATACTTCAACTACCCTGTCTATAAAATAAGCCTAAGACATTTGTAAAACAGATGTTTGCTGACCAGGACAAATGCCTCTGGCTCAAATGGGAGAAGTCCTGTCCCCAGGATCCAGAAGGAAGGACATACTGGCATTAACTACTGTTGGTGCTGGTGGGCAAACAGGTATGATGAATCCTATTGCCCTACCTGTAGCCTTGGAAGCTCTGTACCTGAAAAGAACTAACTAATATTATTATAATGAGGAAATGCTAGTCAGATTATATTGCAAATGAGCTACAGAAACAGAAGCACTTTAAATGAAAGCTCAGGTGCAATGGAGAAAATAAAAGTGAGGTCCCTTCAAAATCCTATTTGTCAATATTTTAAAATGTTCAAGGTAAGCACTGCTTAGAGCACTAACACATTCAGCATGGGTCTAACTTCGCCCCCAGGAAAATTAATAACACTCTCAGGCTGTCTCTAGATTACATCCCTCTTTCGACAGAGGGATGTAAATTAGACACGTCGAAATTACAAATGAAGTAGGGATTTAAATATCCCGAGCTTCATTTGCATAATTGCATAATGGCGCTCTTCTGAAAAAGCGTCATTTTGAAAGTAAAACTGCGGTCTAGACGTGGTTCTGTTGAAAACGGCAGTATCTTTCGAAATGGCACTTTTTCAAAAGAGTGCCATTATGCAATTATGCAAATGAAGTGTGGGATATTTAAATCCCCACTTCATTTGCAATTTCAAAGTGTCTAATTTACATCCCTCTGTCGAAAGAGGGATGTAGTCTAGACACAGCCTCACTGACTTCAGAAGGAGAAGTATCAGGCCAGCACTGAGGTCTTTTGAAAATTCCACCTACTGATCTGAAATTCAATATAGGCACTGTTTTAAAATAATTGACAGTTTGTGTTTGGTTTATGTTCAGCCACCTAACAGGAAGTGCTGAAGACACATTCAAAATGAGCACAAAGGGGTAAGCCTGCTATAGCAGTTGTGAGGGAGTTGCAATAGCAAGCCTACAGGGAAAGTTTACACCCAGATAGGTTGCAAATTGATGACTTAGTGGCTCATTTCCAATGCCTTTGTATTGGGTCACACTCTGTGTCATCTTTTCCTCTCACCTAGCTAGAAATAATAGAAGTATCTGATATGTTAATTATTTGTTTGCATCATGGTTTGTGTTTTAATACATAGAGTTGGCAAGGAGCAGAGATGGCTCCTTCAGCGGTCCAAGATGGGCTCAAGAGACCTAAATCATGTATCCCTATTGAAGTGGCAGTGATGAGATTACAGTGGGGCCCTACATCATCCATATGAGTTAGATCAATAGCTCTTCCCAAAGGAAGGAAATTAATTCTGTCAATGATTGAGCAAAATAGAAGTCACTGAATGTCATTGTTGAAATCATTCATTAGAAGCAATTATTTTGACACATTTCTTAAGGAAAAGGGCAACTAATCAGTCTTATCCATTCCAGATGGACAACAATATGAAAAAGGATGCGTACAAAATTCTGGGGGCTCTAAGGGAAGGAATTGTCACAAAAGTGACAATTAGTGCTATGGAAGAAAATAAAAATTCTTTGCTAGAACAATTTGAAAATGACACACAAAATATTGGAGTGGCAAATAAGGATGGCAATATGGTTATTCAGATTAATCTTGATCACTTGGTAATTTTAACAATGTGTTTTAATATAGGCCAATGCAAGGTGTCACATCTACAAACAATGTAGGTCAAACTTCCTGGGTGTGTATCAACTGAATCTGAGCTGCCGGTACCGAATTATAGCTAAAAAAAAAAATGCAATCCTTAGCTGTATAAGCAGGGAAATATCAAGCAGACTTAAGAAGCAGGTATTACCTCTATTTATGACATCAGTGACCCCCTTTTTCTATATCCAGTTCTGGCATCCACATTTCTAAAAGGAGGCTGATAAACTGGGTCAGAAAAGAGATACAAGAATGATTAGATACCTGGAAGACCTGCAGTGTAATGAGAGACTTTTAAGAAGCTCAGTCTAGTTTATTCAAGGGTAGGTTAAGAGATGACTTGATCTTGGTTTACAGATTCCTACACAGATTTTTTGATAGTAGAATAATCTTTCATCTGGCTGAAAAAGGCATCATAAAATCCAGATAAACTGAGAGTAGAAATAAGATAAACCATTTTAATAGAGTGATTAACTACTGAAATAATTTAACAGCAGGTGTGGTGGCTTACTAACACCTCTGGGTAGTATTGCCTCCACTCCTTTATTTTCTATCTACATTGCAGTGTGTCCCGCTCATAGCCAACATGTGTCCCAATTCCTAAAGCTCGCTCACAGCTGGGAACACACAGATTCTTCTCTCCCCACACTGATAAGATCCAAAAGTTCTTCAGTGGTCCAAGCAGGAGAATGTTTGGTGTGATAACCAGCCATGATCTGCTGGGACAACACCATGAGAACACTCCTCACTGAGCTAGTCAGCAGAAAATGGAACTTAAAAGTTCCGAGGGCTTGCAAGGGGGAGGGTTGGATTGCTGTGTACCCCTCTGCAGGGCAGCAGAGTTCAAAGCAGTGGCCCGAGCAGCTGCCTGGGGCATTGTAGGAAACATACAGGAGGACAATAAAGGCATAAAAAGGCCCCTGTTGTCTGCATGATTGTCAACAGTAAAGGGAGGGGGAAAGAAAAATGTCCCCTATAGGAAGTTTTTTTGTCACCGACACTGGGCATTTATGTGACTTTTGTCAGGTGACAGTGTGAATCTCAGTTTTGTTGCCAAAAGGCAGTTTTTGGCAACAAAACTTGGCAGTGTAGACATGCCCTTAGTCATAAGTCCTTCTGTGATGCATGGCCAGAAAGTACTAAGGCAGCTTGCAGGCTGATTGATCCAGAGTCAACCATTAGAGAGAGGCGAAAACAGAATGCAAATGTTAATTAGCGCCATTCATAGAAGATAGGTTAGAACTTTGCAGTGCAAATTTGTGGTGTTAGAAGTCTTAGAGGTGTAGCCATGTTAGTCTGTAACTGTAAGAACAATGAGTAGTTCTGTGGGACCTTAGGCTATGTCTACACTATGAGATTATTTCAAAATAAATTATGTTGAAATAATAACTCCTGCAATTACTATTTTGAAATAACTCCTTTTCCCTTGGGGAATGAGCTTATTTTGAAATAGCAGGCTTGGTAGTGTGGAGGGTCTGCTTGTTATTTTGAAATAAGGGGAGTTATTTCGAAATAACTCCCCAGTGTAGACATGCCCTTAGAAACTAGAAAATGTATTAGGTCACTGTAGTATCTTTAATCTTACAAAAACCTTTCCAAATTCTTCACAGCCTGTATAAGCTACCCTGTTTGAAGTCACCTAGATGACCTCTGGCAGCAGAGTCCCTTGGAGAGTTCCTCTAGAACCATTTTTCAGTCTCATTCTGTTGTTGCTTCTAAACAACCCAAGACATTACAGCTTAAGGCTTTACAGCATTAATTATGACAACTGCCTAGCCCAGCAGACCTGCTTCCACATTTTCACTCATGACAGCGTTTAGTTTCTACTTCATTTTTCTCCTGTTTCAAGTCAACAGAGAAAAGCCTCCTGCTGGTAAACAGCAGATCAGGATTTGGAATCGATACAACGTCTCTGGCAAGGAATTCATTTTTAGGGAAATTATGCACCCAGACAGCAAGTGAGCGGAAAGTGAGACCATCTGTCTAGAGCTGTTCAATTACTCTTAGGAAATTCATTTTGTATAGATCAGGGAGATGAGGGGAAACTGCAGTCCCCAGATGCCTAAACCCTTTCAGGACCCCACTGAAAATGAAATTTAATGTGTGTTTCAGTCAAATCATTTGGCGCCAAAGGCACAATTTCTCCTTTAGAGAAGTTAACTTTGTAGCCAGATTCATCACTTTTGCTTTAATTGTGTCTGGAGCTGCAGCTCCCAGAGAACACTGCATTACAGGAGCTGTGAAATGACACCACAGAGGGTGAAGGCAGCCATTTTAGATTCATTCCTCTGTTGGGCAACTTCCTGCAGCTCATATTGAACCTTTGAATAGGTTAGTTTTTTTTGACTGAGTGACTCCCAGTCAATATATACCAATAGTAAAAAGAGGGTAAACATTTTATCGTTTGTAATATACTGAACAAGAAAAAAGCCACAGTACTTAAAGTGCATAATTTGGACTAGAAGACCCGTGCAGCTAGAAATTTCTCATTCTTATCTTGTGTCATTTACGGCAGGACTTTCTCTGTGTACCTTTTAACTGGAATGATGATATTCCCCTAAACTAGGTGATCTGAAGTGACTCATCTGACTGACTGTTTAGGGGACGCGATCTCAAGTCCTAACTGGATGCAGCCAAGGAGTTGTTAAAGCAGCAATGGGAGATTTATTTACTGTCTCCTTCTCAACAAACAGACATTAAAAATACTTTCTAGAGCTGCTATGGGGAGGAGAAAGACACTATCACCAGCCTCTCAGTGGTTTGACAATAAGACAGTGAAGCCACTTTTTTGGCATTATTATTTCCCTGTACTGGTACCGTCAAATACAGCTTCCAGCTGTTACATTAAGTGAATTCAATCAATAATCTTCCTGTTTGTAGTAGAAGAGGTTCACAGTGGAAAAGCGTTACTACAGTTGGCATTCTTCAGCTGAGCATTAATGCATAAATGGATATGGGAATTGAAGCATAGTGTCACTCCTGATCATGTCTGATGCTGGCGCCATAGCTTTCTGTTCAGTGGTCAATAGGCCATGCCCTTCATAAGCACTAACTTCACTTCATTAAAAAGCAGGCATGTAGCAGTCTTTTTCTCAGAGCAACTCTCTGTCTGGCCACCTCTGTTTCAAAAGAATTGTACAAAATACATGATAATATGTAGCAAAAGGTTTACCGATATCTTGCTTGGACTTGGTTATTTGACTCAAACAAGTAATAATTGTTTGGTACCTATATGTTAGCACATCCACCCACAAGACAATGAATTTGACTTATATTCTTAGGGATATTTAGCTCTTACAACAACTAAGAGACTCCCAGCTTTAGGAAACTAATTTGACATGGAATCCATATGTCCAGAGTTTATTTAATATAAAACTCCAGGCCCTCAATGTTCCAAACTAATCTGTTTAAAATGATTCAGAGAGACCCCTTACCAAGATGTTCCCCCAATAAACCATAGTCTGTCCTGAATAAAAACACAATGCAAGATTCAGTCCTTAGGAAAGTCAACACAATCATGGCATTGAAGAAAAATGACAAGATTATAATATGTTTTTATACAGCAGAGCCAGAAGGATATGAAAAACAGACATAAATTGCTTTATTTTCAAGTCCTGAATTAATATTAGGTTGAACATTCTCTTTGTCTTAATCCTTTCAAACAGTCATATCACTAGCTACATTTTTGTAATTTCACAATTAGCTTTTGATGGACTCTTGAAACTCCTCATAGCTGAATTCAAAATGAAGCTCTATGAAATAACTACTACACAAAACCTACCCATTTTACAAGCATTTCACAATTCCCTGTTAACGGAGGCTATATAAAGTGTTCTCGTTATCATAATAAATCACTGCTAAAGATACACTTTTGTGTTTTATTAAACTGGACATTTGCAATCCATTCTATAGGTATCTGAAGGAGAACTTCAAATACCCAAGCAAATGAGTTGGTTTGAGTTGTAATACCTCATTAATACCTCTACATGCTACAAGTGTGGTATTCCTTTGTTCAGGCCCAATCACTTTTCATCTGTGAGATTACTTCTTGAACTAGTCACACATAATTCTATTGAAATAACAGCATACTCCAGCACAAGCTATAGTTCTGTTTATACCATTATTCATTTTCCAAACTTCTACTCTCCCATCCACTATGAATAATGATGGTATTAAAATTGAGTCCACTGTGAATTTGTGCCATCAGACTTTCTTTAAAATATTTTCATATATCTCAATGATATATTTTCACAATGGGAGAATAGTCTATTAAATAACTCTGCTCTGTCTGTGTTGTTTAGAAAAGCAGCTATAGCATATTTTTGCATATATTTTTCCATATGAAGAGAGATTAATACAACGAAGACTGTTCAGCTTGGAAAGGAGACAACTAAAGGGGGATATGATATAGGTTTATAAAACCATAACTAGAGAAGAGAAAGTAAATAAGGAGGTGTTGTTTATTCATTCTCAGAACACAAGAACTAAGGGTCACCACATGAAATTAATAGGCAGCAGGTTTAAAACAAACAAAAGGAAATACTTCATCACACAATGCAGAGGCAGCTTGTGGAACTCCTTGCCAGATGATGTTGTGAAGGCCAAGAAAAGAAGAGGGTTCAAAAAATAACTAGATAAATTAATGGAGGATAGGTCCATTAATGGCTATTAGCCAGCAGGAGCAGAGATGGCACCAGAAGCTGGAAATGGGTGACAGGAGATGGATCACTTGATGATTACCTGTTCTAGTCAGTCCCTCTGAAGCACCTGGTGCTGACTACTGTTGGAAGACAGGATATTGTACATGATATATCTTTGGTCTGACCCATCGTGGCCATTCTTATTCACATTTCAAATGCAATGAGACATTTCTTCTTTAAGATTGTCTCATCCTCTAGACTGATTTCAAATTTAACCTATCCAAGCTTTGGATAAACATAGTGTCAGAGTAGCCCCAGCGAAATTGTCTAAGCATCTGAAAAATCATTGAGGTTTCTCCCTCAAACATTGGTGCAATAGTAGAATTAAACTGCAATTCTTTTAAGGATAGTGGCTGTGTTTTTGTCAAAACTCCAATGGAAAAAGTGAATATAGCTCTATTAATATTTTAGATATTAAATCTGTGTTTAATTATTCCAAGATATTAAATCTGTGTTTTATTATTCCAATATTCTGATAATATTTACACTTTGTAGAATAACACAAAAGATAGGGTCAAAACAGTCCATATGAAGTAGAGGAATCAAATATCTTGCCTTACATGCAACAAGCCAGAATGAAATTAGCCTGTTTTGCAGCTGCATTACATTGTTGAGACATATATAATTTGTGATGTACTACAATCCCTTTTCAGAAGCACTACCATCTAGTCAGTAAGTTCCCATTTTGTAGTTGTATATTTTACTTTGCCTTCCTAAGTGCAGTACTTAACATTTGTCTTTACCGAATGTCATCTTGTTGATTTCAGATCAGTGGTCCAGTTTGGGAAGGTTGTTTATATCACTAATCCTGTCCCCAATGTGCTTGCATTCCTTCCCAGGTTGGTGTCATTTGCAAATTTTATAAGCATATTTTTCACTCCATTATTCAAGTAATTAATGAAAATACTGAATTGTCCCAGACCCAGGGCTAACTCCTTTGAAACCCCACTATATATACCCTTTCATTCAGATAGTGCACCATAACGTCTCTTTTGAGTCTTTCAGCCACTTTAGATCCACTCTTCATCTAGACCAAAGTTTGCTGGAGAATGTCACGTAGGACTATGTCAAAAGCCTTACTTAAATCAAGCTGTAGCTCACATCTGTTGCCCCTCTCAGCCCACTTGCCCCCGCCTCCCCCACCCATCTAAGTAATTGTGTCAAAGAAGAAAACTAAGTTGGTTTGGTATAATTTGTTCTTGAAAAATCCATGATGTCTATTCCTTATACATCTATTATTCTCTTTGTTCTTATATATAACTAGGCAATTAGCCCGTCATAAGACGGGATTTTCAGGTCTCTCCTCCACGTCGGTCTTCTCTCCTGAGCCTCCGGTCTCTCACTCTGTCTCTCTCTCTCCTCCTCCTACTGCCTCCCCCTCTCTCTTTCTCAGCTCTCCTCCGCCTCCTGCCTCTCTCTCTGTCTCTCTCTTTCTCTTCTCCTCCCCCTCCTGCCTCTCACTCGGGGGACCGTGGAGCCCAAACGGCCGTTTGGGCTCCGCACTCCCCGTGCTGCATGGGGAGCACGGAGCCCAAACGGTCACTTGCGCCACTTGCTCCCACGTGACGGCCTGGCTGAGCAGCGCAGAAGTCAACCAAGCACCACGGTGGGAGGCGAAGGGGGGCCGGGCGGTGACGTTCACGGCCAGGGGGTGGGGCCTGGAGCTGCCGTCACACCGCATGTCACCGCCCCGCCCCCCCCTTCGCCTCCCTCCATGGCGCTCGGCTGACTTCTGCGCCGCTCAGCCGGGCCGCCACAGGGGAGCAAGCAGCGCAAGTGGCCGTTTGGGCCCGGCACTCCCCATGTAGCACGGGCTGCCCAGAGGGAACAGCCAGCATTTCAGCAACAGCGCCGCCCAGAGGGAACAGCCAGCATTTCAGCGTTACAGACTTACAGACATTGGGCTACTATATATATGATGCCCTCTATCTTATGAACTAAACAGGATTTGAATCGAGCAATATTCTCACCCTACTGGATGTTACAGTCCTTAATGTGCAGACTTTCTTCCTGAAGTCTCAGCCACTCTTTTCAGATGATCTTTGTCTTCTTGGCATCCTGGTTGTTTCCCGTATAGGTGGCAGAGCAGAAAGGCCCCAGCCTGCTGCAACTGTGCTTTCTTTTATATCATAGGCCCATTTGCCTGACAGACACTAGCCCAGGCAAGTCCTGGTGGGCTTTGCTTAGTCACAGAGAATGATCAGTTCCCTCTGGGTGGTGATTGTATATTTGAATCATACAGTTGATTAATGGGAAATCAACACCCATCTGGGCAGGCATCCTTTGCATGTCATGAGCAAATGTACAGCATAGTTTAGTAACAATTGCACATCAAAAACTTTATATACAATAATGATATACGTACTTGGATAGAACAACCAGTTTCAGCAGAGCATGACCTTTGATATGAAACATTACATGGCATGCTTTCTACAGGGGTTACAGGGTGCCATTCTGAGATACAGTGTGCCACAGAAGGTGAGTCTGTTTGATAGATTGCAATTATTATCAGTTAAATATTCAAGTCAATCCAGAAAGTAATCAGTCAACATAGATGAGCTCATTATACAAATGCAAGCCATGAACAGCGTGGGCACAGAGGTATAGCAAAGATGTGACACTAGCAATCAGATACTTAAATTACACAGAGACAGTAGAATTTAAAAGTCAGTGTTTTTAATAAAAAAACAATTAGAGGAAGTGTGGACATGGAGTGTGGTTCTACAAAAGTAGAATAAGAATGACTAGGAAATTAGCATGTCAGTTTGAGGGAACAAAATAAAACACTTCATAAAATAATTAGAAAATATTAGAGTTTACCAATCAGGATTTCATTTTGCAGTCCCAATGGACAGGAAACAGTATCACTATGCCTTGTCCTTACTAACAGCCCCCTCTCTAAGTTAAATTAAAACAACACACCCCTTACCCAGTGAGAGGATAGGCTCTTTTATTTGCTCTTATACTGTGTAAGGAAATGTAGTCCAACAGCATTAAAAAGTTTCTGGTATCAAAAACCCAAGATTCTTTCCGAGAGCTCAGTTGTACATCTTGGGCATTGGTATTTGGCCACCCAATAACACATCAAACACTAAAATATTCATGAACAGTAAGGCCTTGATTCAGCAAAGCATTTAAGCAGATGACGGCTGCTGGATGAAAGCTAAGCGTTTAAAAATTTTATTTGGATGATCAAATGCCAAGTATGGGATATCAAACTATGGAATTGTACTTTCAATGGTGCATGGAGGTTTGAAAATAGGACTCCAAGTGTTTTTTATCTCACTTTGATTTTCTGATCCTTCACGGTTGCTAATCCCAGTTAGCTCTTGCTATGACATTGCGTTCTAATTAACAGCTGGCTGCAAATAGTTTACGCTTTTCCAATCTGGCCTTTTTCAGGTTTCACTGACAAGCCACCAATAATCCATCTGAATGGTTTTGCCAAAAGCAGAAGCAATAAGGGATTTTAATTAACCACACACAGCAGAAAAGAGTTTATTTGGAAGAATGTTTTCTTCCTGGTTAGTTTTAAATTGTAAGGAAAGCCTCCCTTCCCCATCTTCCCTCACAGCAATGCACTGAGAGTAGCTTGATCTGCACAAGCCTTTGATGAACCATACACAGAGAGATGATTACAAAAGACCCAATCAAAAAACAAAAGGAACAGGAACAGTGGTAAATGCTTTTGCTTCAGCCATTTTGATACATGAATTTGAACACCTGCTCCTCACCTGATTCTAACAAATGAGAATGAGGTTCCACTATAGTGATGACAAGTGTTCCCTCTAAACTACATGGCAGCACAGCTTCACGGGAGATTAATCAGTCCCACCCAGTCAGAGGCTCAGGGCTCAGAAGGGGAGGATTTTGGAATTGGAATTGGATATTGGAATTGGACAAGTTTCATCTGGTGATCCAGTTGCCCATCCTGTTAGCAGACAACAAACAGTTCTACACACAGGAATAAGGTCAGCACTGAATCATAAAGCAAGATAATTCATTACTACTAGCTCCAACCATCTATAACAATGCCCAGATGGACTGAAGCCCACTGCCCTTGAATTGCATGCTGTTGACTCTGTTTCAGAACATTTGGAAGCTGATGAAGCTCAGCCAGAGTTATCAGGAAATGAGAGTATGTGAGTAGAAAAGTACACTATCTGTAGGAAAACTTCTGAGGCAACCAGATAAAATGTACGACCAAAGGAGAGAGTGACACATGATTGTTTGGGACAGCCATCTTTTGCAAGTAGGGTTGCCAGGTGCCCAGTTTTGAACCAGACAGTCCAGTATTTGAGCTTTCTGTTTGGGAAATAAATTGAGAAAATATAAATGTCCAGTATTTTCTAAATAAGATGTAATGTAGATTGTGATGTAATGTCAAGTGTGTCCATTATTTTGTTGAAACCATCTGGCAACCCTATTTGCAAGTGTAGAGTTTGGGGGACATGGCCAGCTGTCATCAGGCTAAGCTGCATTTTAGAAAAATAAAAATATATGTCAATAAAGGGAGCCTGGTCTGCTGCTGTGCCTGTGAGAAGCTGCTAATGAAAAAGTTTTATTCAACAATGTTCCCCCTGAAAAGTTGAGCAAAGTGATAGAAGGTATTGATTTTCCCTTTCAGTGACTGCTGCTGCGTTATTCCCTCCTGGGTCAATTTCTGGCATTATCCCCAAATTTACTTTTTAATTGTGGGACAAAAAAGAAATTCATATTTTACTAGCAACATTTACCCTATTCACTTTTTTCCAGATGGCTGTTTTTCTGTGCCACAGCTGCAATTTGAAATAGCACACCCATCACTGTTACAGCATCACCCAGAGACACACAACCCTTAGCCCTTGTAAACTTGCAGCTCGAATAGATTCATTTAGGGGCAGTGAAAAGCTCATTGATTTTACTCTGACTGAAAAGATGTTCCAAATTGCATCGTGTGACCAGCTGCACAGATAGTGATCATCAGCACTTGCCACAATGACTATATTAAGAAGGTATTCCCTGACGAGAGCCACTCCAGTTCCTAGAGATATCCTGAAATTCTAAACTGACAGGCTGGCAGAAGTCCGCAAAGCCAGCTGGATTGGGACAGATGTGATTATTGTGCTGTACTATAAAGAACGAGATCCTCAGCAGTTTACACTGTCACATTTCAGTGGATGGAGCTACACTAATTTACACTAGCTGAAGGCCTGAGCCAATATTTTCATATTTTGTACAGTAAGGTTTGTACCTTCTTAGACTGACTTCTGACAGTGATTGTCCAGATGTGTTTATTTACCATTATCTTTCATCTGGTGATTTAATCTGTATTTTCTGCACACTTTCCATTTAGTTATGGCAACAAACTAGATGAGGAGACTATAGGGGTATTTGCTCTTCAGAGCCTTTGGGAGAATAACCTGAACTATAAGCTTGGAGAAAATGGAGTTAGGAAAGGAGTCAACATACAGCATTCCCAGGGCCATGATAAGGGTGGGGCAAGCAGGGCACTTGCCCGCGGTGCATCATAATCAAGGGTGCAAAGACACAATAAATAAAAATAATAAACTGCAAAAGTAAAGAGTGTGACATGTGCTAACTTAAGGAGAGGGGGCGCATAATGAATATTTTGCCCTGGACACAACAATACCTAGTTACGGTGCTGAGTACTCCCTAAGCAGTACTGCATGAATAAGTGATGGCTGTTGTCTGCATAGTAGAGTGTCAGGTTTGGGTTCAGTCCCCAAAACTTTAAATCCTTTTACGTGCACTAACTTTTTACAGATATAAGGCAATTCCTAATCTGCCATTGTCTTTTTTGTCATATTAGACATGCAAGACATCAGTGACCAGTGAGACTGTGTGTAGACTGAGACTGACAATGCAGAATGGCTTTTTTGGCAGCAGACAAATATTCAGACCCAGGTTTCCAATAATGTTGCATTACATCTTCATGGCAGAAATGGACCCAAAAAGAGCATTGTTGGATGATCTTATCGATCTCCAGCATTAAGAAGTCTTAAACAATGCTTGGGGTTTGGTGTTCAGAGATTTTGGCCTGCTTAGAACTATGGCAAATGCTCAATTTTTTAAATCTTTTATTAAGGATACAGAAATAAAAGGCAAAACACTAAATGGTTTATATTTCAAATGCTTTCACTAAGTCTTTCATTGAAACAATATCTCTTATTACCTTTCTTTTTAAATACAGAGAGCTATTTGAAGGGGGGAAAATCCTTGCTTGAGAGTCTTAGATGGCATTAACTAAGATGGCAATAATTGTCCTGTTGATTGTGGTGGAGGGGTGGAGAAGGAGAAGTTGAGTAGTTAGTTGAAATGGGCTGGAACGGTCATTGATGATGTTTTGAGAAGTTCAGTTCCATTTCCTAAAAGACACATATATTTAAGAGCAGAGGCAAAACAACAGCAAAGATAGAAAATGCAACTTCTTTCTTGGGTGCTGACTCTTTCTTGGGGAAGGAAAGGAACATATGAGGGATGAGGTGTGTGTGACAAAACTTCAGATTCCAGATGGTGGTTGGAATTTAGCAGAAGCTATTGGAAATGACAGTGTCATTTGGGTCCCTCTGTTTGGCTTGGTCTGTCCAGCTCTTCTTTCGGGATCAGGAAAGCAAATGCTCAGCGGTGTTATGATAGATTCTGGAGCTACATCTAGACCGCAGTGCCTTTCCAGGATACCAGAGGTATCCCGGAAAAGCAATGCCACATCCAAGGAATGCGTCCGCTTTTCTGAAAAAAAAATCGGAAAAACGGATGCACTCTTTCGCCATCCCTGTAAACTTTGTTCTATAAGGAAGAAGGGATGGCTTAAAAGAGCAGGTTTTTCCAAAATTTGGTGCCATGTAGACATGCCAAATTTTGGAAAATCGTCTTTCAAAAGAAAAGCGGGAAAAGATATGCAAATTGTGTATCTGACTTTTCTTTGTAGTCTAGACATAGCCTCGGTTTGCCAGAAGACAGTGGAGTTGGCAGCCGTGATAATAAAGCTCACTCCTTTCTCTTGTCATTGTCAGCTCCTAAAGTTTCTTTTGAGGACCCAGAAAGGGAGTGATGTGCCAAACTGTTTTCCCCACTAAATAGGCATAATTTCTGATGCACTAATTATGGTCCATTAATTTCTGGATCCACTCTTTTTTTTTTTTTTTTTTGTTTACTAGGTATGATTTTAACATAATCTTTATATTACAGCAGTAGTCCTTTCTGTTGAATTAATTCAGCCTGTCTCCTTTTCATACCTTTTCACGTCAACTTTTGTTGTTATAAATTATAGTGACACTTTATGAACTTCCACTCTTTTCCCTCCACAGTTGATCTTGCAATTAGGGAAAACTGCCAGGTCCTGCTAATACAGTAGTACCTTGATGAACATAGAAGCTGAGAGGAAGATAGAGCTGGTTGGAAATTTTTCAACAAAACAGTCTTCTGTCAAAAATGCTGATTCAGTGAAACAGAAACTATTCATAGGACAGTGTTGGCTTCAAAAGATTTCTCTTTTAGAAAAAAAACTGAGAACTTTTGACTAACAACACATCCTATTTCCATATTTTCAAATACAAAGTTAATATTTGGTTAATTTATAGCAAATATTTTAAAAAATTATTAATTTGAAATTTAAAATAAATATTTTAATAGCGCTTAAATTGCTGTCACCCCTCCCCCTTTTCCTTCAGATTAATGGTTTATAAAAATGGTGGGCTGGGAATTTTTTTACTTGAATTTTTTTTCCAAGAATGTGAGAACCATTTCCCACCCAGCAATAGAAGATAATTTAAATGTTCATACACTAATGGTTTGAATGCAGACACACATTCATTGCAGAAGCTTTGTGTACAAGACACGAGAAATAATTCTTCTGCTCCACTCTTCACTGATTAGGCCTCAACTGGAGTATTTTGTCCAATTCTGGGATCCATATTTCAGGAAAGATGTGGACAAATTGGAAGAAGTTCAGAGAAGAGGAACAAAAGTGATTAAAGGTCTAGAAAACATGATCTATGAGGGAAGATTGAAAGAACTGGATTTGCTTCAGCTGAAGAAAAGAAGACAGAGAGGGACATGATAGCAGCTTTCAAGTACCTAAAAGATGTTACAAGGAGAGGGGAAAAAATTATTCTGCTTAGCCTCTGAGGCTAGGACAAGAAGCAAAGGACTTAAATTGCAGCAAGGCAGGCTTAGGTAGTACATTAAGAAAACCTTCCTAATTGTCAGAGTAAGTAAGCATTGAAATACATTGCCTAGGAAGGTTGTAGATTCTGCTTCATTGGAGATTTTAAAGAGCAAACTCCCATAGCAATAATCAAGATGATATTTGGTCCTGGGCACTGGATTACATGACTTCTTGAGGTATCTTCCAGTCCTATAATTCTGTGATTAAGGACTACATAGTTAAGGTTGAATTCTACAATTCAAATACAGATTCGCTCTTTGGTTTCTTCAAAAGATAGAGTGGGTGTTATCCAAACATACAACTTTTACTGTATGAATTTTAGGTGTTTTATATGCATATTCATTAATTAGCATATGTTGAAGTTTAATAAAATGGGATTCAAGAAATTTAGTCACCTGGATTGATTGGTCTTCAGCTATCGTTAAGATTGCACCGATCACAACACACCCACCATTCTTCTCGCACTCTTGCCTTTCTTCTCCACGTTTGTCCAAAACATTTAACAATGTCATCTTCCCATCTCCTTGGAGGCTGACTGGGTGGTCTTTTCTGTTCTCGCGGGTACCGCTCAGCAATAATTGCGGTCCACCTATTGTCCGTGAGCCGTGCTGCGTGGCCTGCCCATCGCATTTTGTTATGTCTGCTTTCCACTATAATATCTTTCACACCACTGCGTTCTCTGATCATTTCATTTGGAATACGATCCAGAAGGGAAATTCCCAACATAGCTCGCTCCATTGCCCTTTCAGCTACCAATAGTCGCTGCTCTTCTCTCTTTGTCAGTACCCACGTTTCGCTGCCATACAACATGGCTGGCAGCACTGTTGAATTGAAGGTATTTGTACGTGTGGTCTTATCGATTTTTCCTTTGAGGACATCCTTGATGGAATTGAATGAACACCATTCTGCCCAAATCCTTCACGAGAGTTCTCTGTTCAGGTCTTGGCGCATATTAACTTCTTGGCCCAAATATATGTACTGTTCAGAAATTTAGTATCAGTGTCAATTTTTCTCCAGATGATCATAACAATGGAGTGGCTTGATATTTTAAACTTTCTTATACATAGGCCATTTTTTAAGTAGGAGGTAGTTTTGTTCAGGTTCTAGTGTTTACATCTACCAAAAAAGGATTGACAGAGATGCTAATGTAGCTACTCTTATGTAGAGCCACTGGAACATCATTGGTAACTCAACCAATCACCAGCCTTTCTCTACAACTAACTCACATACAGCAGGTCTATTGGATGTAATGATTCAGAGGTAAAAGGGAAACTGGACACATGTTTTAAGAATTCTCATTACTTGTCCCAAATGTCCTTGCTATTTAAGCTGCATGTGAGCTTGGGCATCAATGCAGGAAAGGCTGCCATGGCTCTGCTAGCTCAGCTCTATTGTGCACCAAAGTAGCACTCCCAGTGGAAATGACACAGGGAACATAAAAGGGAACCTTCAACATGCACAGATTGGGCTTTTCCTGCCCCTTCTCTCCCACAGTATAGGTCTCTCTAACACAGCCCTCTAAAACTAAATTCAAGTTTAGAGTTCACCCTTACACTTAATCTGCTATGCATTGCTCTGGTTATGCAAAGTATCAGTAAAGTCAACAGGCCAGTGTGGTCTGGCAGCTTTGGTGTAACTGGTGAATGTGCCTGTAACCATTAGAATATAAAATTACTTAAGATATATTGTGCATATCTTCAAGTAATTTGAAATAGCAAAAGTAAAAGTTTTGCTCAGGGAAAGGGGGGTATTCATGTATAAAGTTTAATTAATAATATTTACAAAATAAGGCTATTTCACAAGAAAAAAATATGTGTATGTAAAGGTCTGAAAAATGCAGTTAAAACATTCAAATAGCCTTAACTCTGTCGTGTAGTGATGCTGCGAGGCAGAAAAATATGAAAAAAAATCCAATATATCTTTAAAATGGTTTTATATAATCTGGGACCATAAACATTAAGATGCCTTAATCATAATCATATGACATGATTTTGCTACAGGAAGAGTTGAGGTTAGGTACCTTAACTGCAATTCTGACACTAACATGTTTGAATTCCTTTTGGTTTCTAATGCTTGGTTTTGGTGAGTTTATAATATCCCTATATGTTTTTTTTAACCATAGAGTTATTGACAGATGTTCTCATCCTTAACTCTATCTTAACATGCACTGAACTAATTTTCAAATGTTGTTTAAGTTGGGATAAAAAGAGGGCAAATAATTCATCTGTCTGCCTCTCCCAAAATGCTAGCCTTGGCTCTGCATGGCATTCTTAGAGGGACAATCAAAACACCTAAATACAAGTGAAGTTCAGTTAGACTTGTAAAGGTATTTAGATGCTTATAGAGGCAGATGAACACCTACTAGGATTTTTAAAAGTGCAAAGACTGTTTTGAAAATCTCACTTTGCCTCCTTAGATGCCTAAATACCTTGAAAATCTGTCCCTTGGGTTTTAAAAAAAATCTACCCAGATTCTTACCACCAGTTCAATCAACATTTGAAAAATGTGCAAAACTCTTCATAAGATGGGCATCTAGGAGGCATTTTTTAAATTGTTGGTTATGTTGGTGAAATCCTGGCCCTGGTGAAGTAAGTGGAACTTCTGCCATTTACTTCCGTGGAATCAGGATTTCACCCACTGCTTTTGTACCCAGTACAAGCAGGATCTAAATGAGCTCTCCCCTAACTTCTAATGACACAGTGGCGGAAAAAGACTTCAGAGAAAATTGTATTTGTATAGACACATTTACCCTGCCTGGCTGTTCTGGGGACAGAGCTCCTTTGTATAAATGACTAGTTTAGGCCAATTTCGGGTGACAGTTCACTGCCCCTTAAACTTTCCTCCAGCATCTAGAAAGATCATGGCTGTGAGGTGGCTTAGGCCAGCTCATTGCATATGTGCCTTCTCTGAGAAGCCTCTGGGATAGCGAAATCTTCTTGAGACATTAATGCCTGTCTGGCCAGTGATTTCTGCTCCTTTGTTGGAACTAAAATGTCAGCTTCCAACCTCACGGCATATTTCAGTAACTCAAATAGCACCCTCTCATAACTTCCCATAACTTCCTGTTACATACAATCCAACAGGACATTAACATTCTACAGATCAAGATTCTTACAATCCGATTTGACAAGTCATGCATTGTACAAAACCTATGATAATCTTATGAAAATGGTGAATCTAGGGATTCCAGAGTGCTACTTTGAGGTACAGAGTGTTACAACACTGTTACACTGTGAAACTGAGGCAAAGAATGGTGCCCTATGTTGTGGGATGAGTGTTTGCTTATAGTTTTCAGTTGTGGGTGTGATGTTTTCCCAAATTAATGCTGGGTTTCCTTTCCCCTTTAATAGAAGTTCTCTTTTGTTGTACATGGATTCTATGCTTGTGAGTGGGGAAGAATTGAGGCAACCAGTGCAGGTTAATTTTTCCAGATAACTGGGTAGGGTGCATGATGGATCTCTTTGGGTTGTGAAGAGGAACCCTAGATCTTTAACCTGTCCCTTGTTGCTGCTTTGTGTAGCTGGTACAAAGATTGCATCAGTTATAAGTAACAAATACAACTTAAGCAACAGGATATAGATATCCTAAGAAGAGGAAATGACTTAAAATCTTGAGAGAGACCAGTAGAATAATGAAATATCTAAGAAGAAACACAATTAACCCTTTATACAGCTATTTTGAGATTAGTATGAAATAATAGTTATTTTACTATGTCTAGCTACTATTTTATTTTGCAGCAAGTGAATGGTTATAATTTTAAAAAGGATTATGGAAAACATACAAAAGCCACAACATTACATTTTGCTGCAAACTGTCTAAGGACCATCACTAATTGCATCGATTGTTAGAAAATGCAACACCCAAATTAGCAATGCATCTTTATCGACATTTTTCACCTTTCCAAGAAAAGCACAGTGTATGTTCCAATAAATTTAATTAAAGGTGTGTAATGTCTAAATCGTCAGAAAGAACAGCTTGAGAAAAAGTTATTAATATCCCAGTTCCACTTTAATGCTACTTCTTTTAGCAGTAGGTCAGTGACAGAAACAAATTTTCCAGGCAAAGACTACATAAAAAGATACCAATCCTTTCCTCCACTTGAAAGTGATTGTATGTTCGTTCTGTCTTGCAATTCTGCACACAATGATTAGCTCCAGATCAGTGCTAAACTGTAAATCAGACATCTAGCAGCCCATATCTACATCCAGACCAGAGTGAACTCTGCCAAGGAACTGATTTCTGAAAGTATCATAACCCCAGCTCACTAGCTCAGCACAGGCTTTTTAATTTCATCCTACCTGAATCCATTTTACACCATGGCAATAAAATAAGTTAAATTTTTTTTTCACTACTCTAATCTGTCTGGGCAGAACATTGATGTCTGGTAAAACATATCTGAGAGAGAGAGAGAGAAAGACTGGGATTTTGAGCAATAAGCAAATGTTAGATGTTCAATGGGTCAGAACAAATTGACATTTGGTTCCTGTTGTTGATTACTGAGATTGATCACTGTTCAGGTGGTATAGAGAGTGATTTAGTGAGCTGACCTCTTTGAGACACTTAGTGCTGTCAGAAATATCTCAGACAAAATCCCTTGCGTAAGAGGAGTTAATGTCATCATCAAAAGCTCAGCTCCTGCAATGGGGAGAAAATGGAATACTTTCATTTTGCTTAACAACCTGAACTTAAACAATAGGATATTTTACTGCATGGCTAATAGGCAGTGAGACTCTTGCTATAGAATGCACTGATTGGGCATAGTGCTGTGACACAGATAGCTCAAAGGCAGATAAGAATGATAATGTGTTCCCTTGATGGTCAGTACATGGAAGAAAGTCCCAGCAACAATTTGGTGACCCTGTCTTAATTTGTAAGTTGTATATGACTGTTGATCACTATGAACTATTATTTACACCTGACTCTGTCTGAAGGTTTAAATGGAGATCTTATAAAGTAATTGAGTACCAAGTTGAGGGCCTAGGGTGGGATGGGGTTTTTCCTTTTTGCAGTAGAGATTCCCCACAGGCTTAATAAACCTACATGATACCAAGTGAGAAAAATATAAAGAATCTTTTTACAAGAGGATGAAAGAATGATACTGCAATCAAACTAATTGATACTTTAGACATCTTCAGATCCAGTGGGTAATCCAGGGTCACTCAATATGGCATAGATTCAGGCAGAGGGCAGGCAATGCCAATAGGAGAATCTTTTCAATTTGTGCAAGTAAGGAGTACAGTTGAACTCTTTCTAGTGTGGCAGGGCAACAGGTGCCACTGAAGAGAAGTGAAGGATTCGGTCCCCTGAGAACTACTGGGGAAACTCTGCCATGAGATTGAGACTCTTCCCCCGCCCCTCCAAAAAAACACACACACACAAAAACTCCTGATAGACACAGGGCACACATGCAGTGATGAAGAGTGTCCAGGAGTTCAAGTGGTGGTAGAACGTGTACACAAAGCAGTTAAGAATACCAAGCTAGTGTTGGCCAAGTCAGCACTGCAGTCACAACTCTCACCCTGTACTGTCTGATTTAGTTTTTGTTTATAGTGTTGCAGGAAATATATAAAAGACCTTTCCTGCAAGACTGAAGAAAGGCATCTCCTAAAGAGTGGTTGCCCAGACTCATCCTTCAGCAGAAAAGAGGGCATTTCTTATATCTGGAAGTGACCAAGAGAGCTACCTGTGGCAGCCCCTATTTTTGGAATATGCTGTGGAGAACTTGAGTCTTTAGCTCCCTTTTGTAGTCCTTTGAAAATTGTCTGATGAAGATATCAGATGTGGTGTTCTGAATACCTGGGAGTAGACCACTGAAATTTGGATCTGATTATCTATGTGCCAGTTCCATAGTGTCATGGCTTCAGCACACGGGGAGGGGGATCTTGTGCCTGCCTGTGTGTTGATATAAAAGATTTAGGACACTTTGTCCATCATGACCTGGATTGATTTGCCCATGATGGACCAGTAGAAGATGAACACAAGTATTCCTGAAAGCTCTGAGCTCCAGCAGATTGACATGAAGACTTTCCTGAGTTATCCATCTGCCCTAAGTGGTGAGGCCATTGAGGTGGACTCCCTATCCCAACAGTGATATGACTGTTGTTAAAGTTACTGATGGAGCTGGCTCACAGAAAGGAACTCCTGCATGGACACTGAGTTGATCTTTCCACGTGTAGAGGGACCATCACCTGTTTGTCCAAAGTTTCTCATTGGAGAATAGGACTTTCTGAGCCAACCTTGAAAGCAGTGCAGATGTGGCCTTGCATGATCAGTCACAAGAGGCACATAGCAGTCTGCACCTAGGAGCAGAAGACAGTTGCTTATTGTGATCTAAGGCATAGATGCCAACTGCATGGGTGCTCCAGCCCCAGAGCACCCCCCAGGGAAAAATGAGTGGGTGTGAAGCATTTACTTTCAGCCAAGCTCTCCTCTCTCCCCTCTCCTCACAGCACCACTTGCTCACTGGTGACCCACTGAGAAACTCCTTCTCCATCCTCCCAGTGCTTCCAGAACACCATGAAACAGTAGATTTGCAGCACTCCAGGAGGATGGGATAAGAGTGGGGATCGGGTGCACTTGGGGGGAGAGAGCTTAAGGGGAAGGATGGAATGGGGGCAAGAGTGAAGCGGGGCAGGGTCTTGGGGAAGGGTGTGCAATGGAGGCAGGGCAGAAGTGGCAAGGGGTGGGAGGGGCAGGGTCTTGGGAAGGGGATGGGACCTGGGATGGAAGGGAGAGGGGGGTCAGCATCCTATGGCTATAGGGGAAGTCAGTGCATATGGTCTGAGGTCTCCACTGAATTGTCTACGTCATATCTGAGAAATTACAAATTTGTCTTAGGGGAAGGCAGAACTTGGCTGTCAACAATTGCAGTAGGTTCCCTACAAACTGTATCTTCTGTACAGGGGTCTATTGGATTTTTGTACATTCAGCTGCACACTCAACTCCTGGATCAAAGCAAGGGCTGCCTGGGTGGGAGACAGCACTGTTTCATAGGAGCAGCTCTTGGGTAGCCAGTTGACAGGGGTCCAGGAAGATTAGGAACCCCTCCTGTCAGAGGCAAGCAAAGCCAGGACTTTTGCAAACACTTCGAGGGCTGAGAGAATGCCGAAGGGATGCACTTGAAAATGGAAATTATCCTGGAGAATAGGGAAGTGTAAATACTACCTGTGTGGCTGATGTAGGATGAGTGATGAAACCCCATTCTCTTTCACCAGTGGCAGAAATGTAGCTGCCAGAGTCACCATCCTGTACTTCTGAGACTTTACAAATTTGTTTAGAGCTCTTAGAACTAATACTGGTCTCCATCCTTCTTTAGTACAAGGAAATACTTTGGGTAAAGCCCCTTGCCCTTGTGAGAAGGAGGGATTGTCTCTATTGCTTCTAATCAAAGGAGAGAATTTATTTTTGTCCTGATAAATGCTTGTCAGAGGGATGCCTGATGAGGGATGTGGAAGGTGGGGGAGGAAAGAAAGGAAAAACATAAAATGGATGGTACAGTCTGATGTTATGACCTCTATATGACCCACTTGTCTGTAGCGATTCACTTCCAAGCATATTGAGAAAAGTAAGGTATGGCTATTTCGGGATACCGGAGGTCTACACAAGCCTCCCATTATTTTGAAATTTTTTTTGAAATAATGGGTGCACTATTTCTCCATCCTGGTAAATCTTGTTGCACAAGGGTTAAGGGATGGCTCAAAATAGTGCGTTATTTCAAAATTTGGCACTGTGTAAATGCTCCAAATTTTAAAATAAGCTATTTTGAAATAGATTCAAAATAAGATATGCAATTTGCATAACACAAATTGCGTATCTTATTTTGAGTTTAAGGTGCTGTGTAGACACACCTGTATGTTCCAAAGTGGGATTCAGTAAAACCAGAGAAGCCAGAGGATATGAACCCATTGAAATTGTTACTTTGAAGATGACTGGATGAGGTGCTTTCTTTCTTTTAAATTTGTTTTTTTCCTCCTAGGTGGGTCAGTCAATCTATGGTATCCAGAGAACTGATCAGGAGATGTTTTCTGGGCAGTCTGTGATGAATTAAACCCTCACCTATTTGTAGGTGTATATATGTCCAGAGATCACAAAGCGGCTCCAGAGCATGCTAGGACTCATCTTGGATCTCTGAGAAAAGGCTATTGCTGTTAAAGAGGAGATCCTCAAATGGTGTTCTGTACCTCTCTAGAAAATACCATAAGCAAGAGCATGACACCTTGTGCATAATTACAGCTATGGAGAGGATCTGTCTGCAATGTCCATGGCGTCCAAAGGTGCTTAAAGAGTGATCGGGCCACTAATTAGCCCTCCAAGATGATGGACAGGAATTGTTCTCTATTATCCTGCAGCAGATGTTCAATTAAAGGGAGTAGCTTATATTTGGCCTTAACTGCCTGAATTACAGGGTTGCTGATGAGTAGAACTTCTATCCAAAGAGATAATGTTTCTTTTTATGTTTGTCATATGGGATAGACTTGAAAAAGGTTGCCTATCCCACTCTTTTACTCCATCCATTACCAGAAGGTGCATGGGCAGGGTTGGGGGGCAAGAACAACAAAAGAATCAGAGTTCTTAGAGGGAACATAATATTTCTTATCCACCCACTTACAAGTTGGTGACACAGTAGCAGGTGTTTTCCATACAGTCTTAGCTGGATCCAGGAGAGCCTCAGTCATGGGTATTGTGCACCTAGAGTATGTTGCTGACTTCAAGATATCCAACAATTTGTACTGTGTGATCTTAATCTCTTTGAATGGACTTTGAAAAGCATCAGCTACTCTCTTTATGAAGTCTTGAAATTGCCCCAAATCACTAGCCATGGAAGTGGTGGAGGGATAACGGCCTTGTCTGGAGATGAAGATAATACTAGTGTTTGAGGAGTGGCCTCTCTCTGCCCTGGTCTTCAACTCCTCAAACATCTCCTTGGGGAGAGGGGGGCTGGAGGGAAGGACAGCGCTGTAAGACTCTAGCCTCCTTATGAGGAAGTATTGTTGGTATGGTGAATTATTGCTGCTAAACAGCTCAGGGTCCCGGTGTGGCTTTTTTTCAGGGGAAGACCATTCTGGAATGGGGGTGGCATGCAGAGGGACCCCAGACCTGCTTAGCAGTTCTGGGCCGGAGCTCTTCTTTGTCCCTGGGCAGTAGAGCAGCAGAAGTGCTGGCAGACGTTGGAGGATCCGAGGGAGCATTGGGGGTACTCATGTCTCTCTCTGTGTCCTGGTCGCTTGCACAGGGCTTGCTGGCCATGTGGGTAAGGCACTTCTCCTCTTTCCAGGACTTTTACAGCTCTGTAGGAGAAGGAGAGCAGTGGAGATGCCTGGTGTGGCCAGAGCGGTCAGAGCTGACAGCTGCGGGAGGCCTCTAGAGGCCAATTGGTTTGAATTAGTGGAACCGTAGCATCCACACTACCATTATTTTGAAATACTATTCTGGAATTAGCATTATTCCTGATAAAAACCAGGAGTACAGAGTTTGAATTCTGTGGACCCTTATTTTGAAATAATGGGTTTGGTAGTGTGGATGCACCACTTATAAATTCGACCTTAGGGGGGTTATTTCGAAATAATGTCCTAGTGTAGATCAGGGCTTTGAGCAGAAAGTAGGAGGGCACTAGGGCTACGTCTAGACTACATTCCTCTGTCGGCAGAGGGATGTAAATGAAGCACTTCAAAAGTGCAAATGAAGCGGGGATTTAAATATCCCGCGCGTCATTTGCATAATCACGTAATGGCGCTCTTTTGAAAAAGCGCTACTTCGAAATTGAACCCGCAGTCTAGATGCGGTTCTTTCGAAAACAGGGTCCTTTTTCAAAAGATCCTGTAAAACCTCAAAAAATGAGGTGTAGGTGTGTCATGAACTGTGGAGTTGTGACCAGTGTTTCCACAATAATCTAAAATTATTCTTTTTAAAGACAGAACTGCCTGGTGGTGAGACTATCAGGAAACAAAAATCCCTGTGAAATTATCCACTGTGTTTTAAAGAACTCTTGTTGTCTTATCTGGAAACACCACATTAATATATGTCAATTGTATTGCTCCGCATGGTGACCCTAAAGTTCAGAGCTTAGGTTGTTTGGGAGCCCTAAAAGTATATGCTGGATTTCTTTTAGAGTTAACCTTTACTCTGGATTTGCTGCATTTCTAACAATTGTCTTTGGGATAATTACAACATTGCCATAAGTTACTGATATGTGCTTTCAATGCCATCTTAAAGTTTGTCTATATTGTTTAGCAGTATGACCAAACACACAAAGTATGTTTTTGCAGGCTAACAGGGCTTTGGCATTTCCTTTGCTGTTAGTGGTGAATTTGAACCTTGCTGACTTCTGGATTGGTCACCTCCTCCACCTACATGCTAGGTGAGAAAAAGGAAAATTATAACTTTGATTCAGAAACTGCTAAAATTATCTATATAATTGCTTTGGTATGAAGCAGAAAGTTATAATTTGAATGTCTACTATTTTATAGCATGTCAGAGCTAGGAATACGTGTGCTTTCCTTTTGCAGATGGGCAGAGAGTGGCTTTCCTGCCCCCACTCTGGGCCAGGTTGGTTTATGACATATTGGCCCTTTTAAAGCTGTCACTGATGCAGGACTGAATATTCATTTCCTTCAATCAGGTCAGTTCAATCTGGTGGGGGAAATTGCTTTTTTTAGGTGTTAAAATGCAGCTTTTGGATGTTTTCTGGAATTTTGAAATGGTGGCAGAGATTCATTTGTGGTCAGAGTGTAGGTAAGGCATGAGAAATGCTGTTCCATCATCACATGGTTCTGCAGTATATCACTTGGAACTCATTGGTTTGTGGGCTGCATTTGTTGATGCCTTGCCAACTTGGCTCTTCATAGGTTCTTTTTAAAGATGCATGGTACAAAACACAAACCAACTCTGATTTTATAGTGCACTATGCTCTTTCTATGGCATTCCAGTCCTGAGGCCAGATACCAAGTAGATAAAGATCAGCATGAGTTTAATGTCATGGTGATGATAGCAACTCAGAATATGGTCCCTTGGATCTTAAAATTCTATTCTTCCTCAAGAAAAGAGATTTTTTGTTTTAATATGGGAACCCAGTATCTTCCAAAGGAATTCATCCTGTGAGATAGGAAGCTATAGAAGGCGGGTGGAATATAAAGGCTCAGTGAGACAGATCCTTTCCTGGTGTAAATCGTCACAGCTACACTGACTTCATGGAGCTATAGCAAATTAAGCCAACCCCTAAGACTATACCCAGGATTAACTTAAAAACTCCCATCTAAGCACTTAGCAATGTGAATGTACACAAACCAAATAAATGCCCTGCTGGTCAAAAAATAAGAAGTGATGCCTTAGAAAATAAATTCTCTGCACCTTTCCCTGCAACACATATTTAATGCACCATCTCTGGCTATCACAATGCGGGTTGTTGTGAAGTAAAGCTGGAAGTGCTAGATAAAACCTAAAATAAGCCATGATTTGAAAAAACTCAGAATAGGATTTTTAAAAGCCCATTATGAAGAACAGCCTGTACAAAAGAAATCCAAACTGCTGTTCTGCACCTTTCCAAAAGTTCAAGCTTTACATTTCAGTCCCAGAAATGAGTGGCAGAAAGAATAAAAGGGCTTATCTTTACAGTGCTCACCCACCCTCCAAACTTTTTAAGTAACAGCCCAATCTTCATTACAGGATCACAGTTTGAATTCAGCTGAAGAGGCATAATGCATTTTGCTTCTAGTCCCACATGTCTAATAAATAGAGTAGATTTAAACAACTACAGGAATTGTTTCTGCACACATCAAGAAAGCACAGCATAGTGTGGGAAATGTATCTAAATACAAACCAAAATTATCAAGCACATTATCTTTCCCCACTAACAAAATACAATGTAATAGTGGGCATCATGCAGCCTTTCCAGTCTAGACAATCAGGCAGTAAAAGCCAAAATGAGGAATGTCATTGTAGAAAAGTGAAATTGGCCCATTCATTGCTTAGCCCCCCCCCACCTCTCGCCCCCCCCCACCCCTTGGCTAGTTGCAACTTTCAGAAGATACTCAGGCTCCAGACAAGTAACACACAGATCAATAAGAAACTAATCTTACCTAGAGAATGTAATGATGGCACAGAATGCCTTGTTCTTACCACTTCATAAATGATACTACCCCCACTGGATTTCAGGGCCTGTAGTCCATTTACTTTTCTCTGCCAGCTATGAAGCTCCCCAGTGACTAGCTTTCTTCCATCAAAAGCAAAGTTAAAGATTTCCACGTCAGAATGAAATGCAAAGCCATCTGAAGCTCATCAACCTGGAACTAAATTAAATAACAATGAAGGCCAAGTCTTTTCATCTGTCACTTAATCTGTGAACTGCCAGTCCCCCTTATTTGCACAGTATGGCCTGACACAGATTGACTGCACATCTAAGGGCACTAGAAAGCCCTGGTTAAGATTGAAGACTTAGAAATAAGATCAGACACATATCCAGTCGTACAGAGATTTTCCTGCCTGACATTGTTGGCTGTCTTTTCCTTTCTCCATCCTATTGTGTGGATCATGCAAGATAATCTTTTTCTGTTCAGCACTGGACCCCTGAGTACAGCAACAAATTGGCTGTGAAAACTTCACTCTCACATCTGGCTGACAGAGGTTAAGACATGGGATGGGAAATGTTGTGCTTAGCAGCAACCAAAGAAGGCAGAAACAGATGTGGTATCTGACACACTGGACCTGAACAACTAGCCAATAATGGTATTGGCTAATCATGCTGCCGTTTGCCTATTGTTCTGTGACTAGGAGTGGCCTTTCCTCATCACTGTCTAGGAAGTCAGGTGTTGCTGTTCCAGGGACTTCCTCCAAGCAGAGACAGGCAAAACTGCAACAGCTGCCTGCAAACCAGGCACCCTGACCCTGCATAGACAGTGAGTGTAGCATAGCACATTATTTTATCTTGCGGGGTGGGGGGTGGGATCTGTCTTATTAGTAATATCAAGGTGGCTGTAGGAAGCAAGAAGATAAACTAAGGCTAGTAGAATATATTTCACTAATGTAGTGAACTCATAAAACTCATAAGCTTTTAAGACCAGAAGGAACCATAATGATAATTTATTCTGATCTCCTGCATAACACAGCTGTGAAAACCTCACTTTTTAATTTTTGTACAAGTCCATAACTTCTGTTGGCACTATTGCATGTATTCTAAAAAGATGACCAGTCTTTAAAGATATCAAAGGATGAAGAATCCATTATGCCCCTAGGCAGTGTTCCCTCTAATTTTTTCCATCCATGTGCAGAATCAATTTTGTTATATGCACCAAAACTTGTGCAGATGTGAACTACCAGCAGAAACACATACTGCTGCCTGTTGGTGCTCTGCTAATCAGCTGGGGGCATTTGAATCTTTCCTGGATGGCTGCCCAAGCACTCAGCTTACAGGAACCACTGGTCCAGAGTATCATCTTTCTGAAACTCTTCCTGCAACACCAAATGGCATTGTAATTTGCCCCACAAATCTCTGACCATCTATACCCATGCCTACATGATGGGGTTCATTTTACAAATCACCCCATCAAAGGGGGTGTGTGTAGTGCATAGGGTTAACCTGCTTGGTTGCCTATATATATATCTTTTCGGTTTATTTCCTTATGGTTTGATTTTATTATTTTAAGATTTTATTTTATTTTTTATTATTGTATTTGATTTTGTTTTATTATAATAGGTTATAGTAAGTTTATGTTAAAGTGGTTTGGCTGTAATTTAAGGGATTTACAGGCTATAGCGTATATGTTGAGCTAAGGCAAAGTTAGCATATGTGTGTCTGGGGCCATTCACTCAGATGGCAAAGGTGGCTCAGATATGTTTGGGACCTTTCACCTAACTAGACGGTGATGTGTTAAAGCATAAGGTCCACATATGATGTGTTAAAGTAGGGTAGCATAGGGACTTTCCTAAGTTCATACCCTTTTAAATTTAAAAGGTACACCACAACTCGGAAAGAACCAAAATAACCAGTCAGAACAGGAATAGCAAATGTGATACTTAACCACAGCAATGAGTTGACATGTATGATAAGTTGAGATCAATGATATATTAACCTCTAGGAGAAGGACATTCCAATATTAGTAAGATGAGGAAATACAAATAAGGAAAAGGGAAAAAATCTGAATAAACATCTGAATAAACATCAAACATAACTGCTTCACTGTAACATAAAATAAAAGTGGCAGCCCAGCCTAGGTGCAGTAGCAGAAGGAGCTGTAGTCCTTGGGAGGTGACAGAATGATGGCTACTGATAATAATGGGGAAGATGATGGGAATGAGGAAGATGATGACATAACACTTGAGATTGTTCTGTAATGGATGGTGTATGTGGATATTCAGATGTACTTTCTGGAGTGTTTGTGTCTGTGCTAAATGTATTCATAAACTATATTTGTAAATACAGAGCAGTTCCTATAATGTGAACTCTGTCCTAAAAGGTGGGAAACTCACATTCAAATCCCTTCACATCATTCAGAGGGGGGAATTGAACCTGGGTCCCTCACATCCTAGGGGAATACGCCAATCCCTAGTCAAAAAGTTATATGGGAAGGGTGCTACCACAGTCTTGTTTTTTCAGGACACAAAACTGACCTGGCTTAGGCACCCAATGCCAGGAAACAGTTCCCAGCTGTGACTCCTAAGTGGAGATAGATACCTAATTCCTTTGGAGAGGTGGGGCTTAAAGCCACAGCTCTCAGCTCAACATTGGCTGGCTGAGGTGGCTTCAGGTATGGCTTCCATGGATCCTGTTCTTGGGTTCCTAATTCTCCCCACACATTGCATAGGGAAAGAGAACCCAGCTTGAGGCTCTGAGTTCTATTAGATAGGGATGTTAGATATTGTGTAATTGAATAGGCATGTAACTGCATGAAATCTTTGCAGTTACATGACTATTTGATAGTCTCTGGGGGAAGGGCAGCAGCAAGTGCACTCCTGGAGAGCCCTCTACAACCCTGCACTGCTGCCTTCAATTCACTGTGCAGATCAGCTGCCTGCCACCCCACACTACTACCTCTGATACAGAGGCAGCAGTATGGGGTGGCAGCAGCCCACATCTGCAGGGGTTCGAGCTTCCCATGGACAGAGGCTGATCTGCAGCAGCAGCTCCAGTCCATGGGCAGTCCAACTTCCCCACAGGCAGAGGCTGGTCTGTGCCAGCAACCTCCATCCACGTGGAGCTCGGACCTTCATGGACAGGGGCTGCTGCTGCAGACCAGCCTCTCTCCGCAGCAAACCCAGGGGGCCACTGCGGACAGAGACTGCTTCACTGCAGTCTCCCCTATATACACCCCCTCGCTGCTGCCTCTAATAGAGGCAGCAAGGGGGGCAGGCAGCATCGCGGAGCTGGCACTGGGGGGAACTGGCTGTTAAGGAGGCAGCAAGGGAGGGGCTGGTGGTCCACCCTTCTGGCACATGTGGGGATCTGTCTTGGAAGCCAGATTCCCACATGTACAGCTCCTGCCTACCCCCCTCACCCTCTGTGCTGCTGCTACTTTAACAACACAGAGGGGGAGGGGCAGACAGGTGGATTTGGTGCTTGTGGGGAGACTGCTTAAAGCTTCTACTCCTACAGAGGCAACGGGTGGGGGGAGGGGAGTGCGTGTAGATGACAAGATTAACCAATAAACCTAGGCTTATTGGTTATTCATGTAGTCAACTATATGTTAATATCCCTACTATTAGTCATCTGGGTGCCTGGGAGCTTGATACTGCAATAACTGAATCCTATGTGGAGTCTAGTCCTTACTCTCACTATACTTCCTTATCTGTAAAAGGAGACTAATAATACTCACCTGCCTCACTGGGTGTTGTGGGACTAAAGTAATAAAAAGCCCTTGAGATAAGTGTAAAGTTATTATTCCCATAAAAAGAATAAGATATTAGAACACTTTGAGTAAAATAATGGACTACTCTGGTAATTGACAATGAAAGTACTCTTTTGAAATGAATTGATTTCCCAGCAGGCTAAATAAAAGAGGCATTATCCAGCATTTGCCGTGATATAGTCAGGGTGGGTTTTTTTTCTCTGACGAGACTTTAAAGGCAGGAAACATTCCTCCCAACTATTCCAGCCTATTAAACAACATAGAAGGATTTTTGTGTGTATGGATTTCAGCATCCTTAAAGTGAAGGAGAAAAAGCTTTCCCTATCCCCTCCATCCTAAAGAGGGAGAAAGCCAAGCAGTCAGCCATTACAAGAGGAGACATGAGAGTAGACGAGACTCACAGTTTAAAAACTTGAGTTATTACAGACCCCTACCTCCTTGCCTTCCCGCCCCATAAAAGCTTTAATATTGTAAGCCACAGGCCCAAGACTCTGTGCAAAAGATCATGGAATTGTTGCAGCATTTTCAAGCTGTTTTAAAACAGCTGGAACCACTTAAAAAAGAAAAGAGAGAAAGAAAGTTAAGTTTAGCTTCAAATGTAGCCTTGTTGTCCTCTCAATTATAGCCTGTGACACTTTGTTGAGATCAAACTGGTTATTGCAAGAGAGCTCATTAACACAGCAAGCACTGCCACCAAGTCAAACAAAGCTACCCACAAATTTGGGTGGAATGTTCTTGAAGGTCACAATTATTCATCCTGCTGCCATGCATAGTTAGTGGGTAAGACCATAAAGACCACAAAAAGAGAAGTGAAAAAAAATGTCACAGCCTAAATATGGCCTTACTTGTCTGTTCATTTTCCCCACAGACTACATCTCTCCATTTTAAAGAGTGGTTTTTTTCCAGCCCAGTGACTTGAATTAGCTCAAAAATCTTTACTTTTGAAATCTCAGTAAGTCTTCTTCACAAGGACTAACCTCTGCCAAGTCTAGTTCATAAAGTCACCAAAGTTTTCTGTAGCACCTTCTCAGATTTCTTCTTTCATTGTGTTTTAAAATGAGCTAGGGGAATCTCCCTGAAGAGTGTAATGATTTTGGATCATCTCTGCTGAAATATTCTTTTCAATTTCCCCCCTTTGCTCAATCCACAGGAAACCTCTGAAAAACCACACCTCAGAATCATGAGTGTTATAATCTCGCCTCCTCCATTGAAAGTCCTGCTATTCCACAGTCTTATGACCAGCCTAGTTATGTGGACCTTTGGGAGTATTTGTTAACATGTTCAATTGGGAATTGGAGTCATCTTAGTAGAGTATGCCTGCATTGTTTTTTGTACTTCTGGTCCCAAAATATTAAATATGTTTTTCCTTCTGTAACTGTCTTTGGAGTCATTAAATAACAAACCAGTGAATGGTAAAGGAATAAAACTTTAATACAAAAAACTGGAGAGCTTCTGTAGTGAGTTGTTGGACACATCTGCCGCCTTGCAGACACATCTCTAAGTTCCTCTGTTCATAATTCTGTCCCTTATGAACAAGTGTCTCTTCATAAGGAATCTTCTACAAACCTGTCTCTACACATGGTCCCGGAAAACAAAACAAACAAACAAAAAGATTCTACTCTGTTAACAAGAAGAAACATATTCAATTTTCTTATCTGCAATTTGCCCTTTTATTTCTTTAATAAAAGATAGAGAAAAATCAAACAAAAAAAAGTCCCTTCAGAATAAGGGACGAAAAAATAATGTATCTGAAATTTTCACTGTTATCTTCAGAACACTACTGAAATCCCAATCTTTACTTTCCTAAAAAATACAGGAAAGACCAGATCTTTTTGGTGGTTTACAGAATACATAAATTATTAAAATATGTGTTTCCTGTCTTTTAAGCAGCTAATTATTATTCTTTTCAATGTATACCCCCGTATGCCCTTGGATTTCACAAATCAGAGCAGAAATGTTAGCTAGGAGCCTGGGGTTCTTTCCCATCACTTAGAAAAGTTCTATTCTATTTTATATGAGTTCCTATACTGCTCCCCTCACTGTAGTATCTGTGTAGTGTATTGAGTGATGTGACTAACCTGTGCCAGGTGTAGTTCATTCTTTCTCATCATCTGCTCAGGAAGAGACTTTTGCATAAGGTACAGGGCTTGTTTTGATTTTTTTTCTTCAATGTATGTATCAGCATTAGAGAAAGCAAGGTCAAAGGCATGCATCTTGCACTCAAAGGCTTGGTCTTCACTACACAGGAAGGTTAAAGTAAAATATACAACTCCAGCTACATAAATTATGTAGCTGGAGATCGACATAACTTACAGCACATTTTTGCGCTGTCCATATAGCGGGATGCCAACTGGAGCAAATGCTCTCATCAGCTTCCCTTAATCCTCATGACAAGTAACAGTACCAGTGATGATACCTTTGAGTTCTATCTAGTGGGTCTATACTACACCCGCTACATAGAACCCTGGAAGATCAACCGTGGCAGCATTGATCTTCCATGTAGTGTAGAGGAAAAGGTGGTGAGATTTGTGTGGGTCCATTGTTCTTGTGGGAGTTTGTTCCACAGACATGGACTCACCTTTGAGAAATCCCTGTCTCTCACACAGATGAGATTTACCTTTATGCTAGCAAGTACTAATGTGCCAGAGGAGCTGAGTTGTCAAATATAGACTTCATCCCAGAGTTTTGTGCAATCCTTTGGATAGGCTGAACCCAGGCCATTGATAGACCTGAAAATCAGGGCTGATGTCTTGAACTTCACTCAATATTTCTATGAGAAGCCAGTGCTGAGGGTGTAGGACAGGTTTTGTGTGTTCATGGTAGCCCATGTTGCTAAGATGTGTCCCTTTATTGGAGGGCTGAAGTGTAAAGTTATAAGGTGTGAGTATGTTGGTACTTCCCTTAGTAGAAAGAGGAGGACCACCATGGAAAGCTGAGCAATGCAAAACAATGAAAGCTAGTCACAAAGAGGACATAGTTTTGCCAGGCCATGACTGTGCCTGCTTGTTGGTGAAGATACTGTGACCTTTTTAGAAAACAGTTATTCTCTCTAAAGACAAATTTGCTGTAGCTCCTGCTCAATAGGGATGGAAAAGAGAGAGACCCTGTTCGTTGTGCCTACTGGGTATTAAGCTTTGCATGAGTAATTTATCAAACGGATTTATATGTGCCAGGTCAAGGTCCAAGTACTGTGAATGTCAGAATTTACAGACAAGGTAGAAAATCTGCTAACTTGTGCTGGACCAAGAAATAATTTATTACAAATCAGCTTTCATGCCAAGAAGCATCCTACTTTGGGATTCTTTCATAACTTCTCCAATAAAGCATTTAATAAGCAATTTATTTGAAGTACTTTGCTGCTCTGTTCCTTATTTGAGGAACCTTAAATCAAGTTTTACAAGTAAAATAAAAAAAGAAATATTTTGGGAAAAAGGGAGGCAAGACCTGCCACCCAAAGAGGTATTGAAAACTCAAGAGACAAGGCTCACAGTCTTACTTGCAGATATACTCTGAATACAGGATCTTTCTCCCTTTTTCCATCTTGGATGTCTTTTGCTTATTCAGATAAGACTAATCAAAGGAAAGATAGATCTTGACATACCTGCCAACAGAAGAATCAAGAATCAGATGTTAACATGGAAGTTGCAAGGATAAGGTTCACGCATGGATAAGGCTCTGGAATGTAGATGAAGAAACAAAAGATTTGCCAGCTCCTCTTAGCATCTTTTCAGCAGAAAGGTAAATGAAATAGATCATGTGCATTGATCACAATAGAATGGGCACTTGAACTGCTCTTAATGGACAATTGAGCTCCTCTAGAATGAGCTCACCAGGAAATATTGAGGAATCAAAAACTCTCAGCAGTTCAAGTAATCTTGAGCAAGTTACAGTCACGGGGGAGGAGAAGAGGGCACAGTGACACTAGTAGTACAATAACTTCTTGGCTTTTCAGCTAGCCACTTGGCAAAAAGAGGAGTCAGTGGGTTTGATGGATATGGTAGAAGTCAGAGAAACCAACCAACGCTGCTGCTACTCTTGGTGGTATTAGCTGGAGAAGGGGAACATGCAGAAACCAAACTAAGTCTCTTAAGTACTTCTGAAATCACTTGCTGCTTTGGATTAAAGCAGTGTAGGTTTTTTCACACTTCTAGTTAGAATGCACAGGGCAAAGTACTGCTACACATTGCCTTGTGGTATGCATGGAAGGGAGGCGGGTGCTAGATGTGAAAGCAGAGTGCCTTTCCTTGCTGTGTGCCCCTTGGCAAGAGACCAACAGGAGCTCCCAAGACAATTTCCTGCATGCTTGCTAGAGTTATGAGCAGGTGCTTTGGGAGGGTGCATACACTATTCCTTTCAGGAGTGTAGCTAAGGCGTGTGGAAGAATTGATTTCCTCAGGGATTCCAAACAATCCTGCTCCAAGCCAACAGGATGGCTCCAGCACTGTATTTAACTTCTCTTTTTCCCCAGTGCACATTCAGGGAATTAGGGCATGATTTTATTATTAAGATTCAATGATGCCTCATGCAAAAACAGATTATTCCTCTACCCACCCCCCTTTAATGGACTCAGCCAGTGTCTTGTTAATAGCTTACTGCTTTATTCCTTCAACACAATTATGTATGCTGCTTTTATGTCTCTTTCAAAATCATTCTCTCTCTGTGTGTCTCTCCACTCATCCTTTGCTATCTCCAATTTCTCTCTCATTCTTTCTCAACCTGTTATTTCATGATGGATCCCCAAATGAGGAATAACTGAAGCCTTGCATGGATACAAAATGTGTATACACATCTGTATCTGCAAAAATGAGACATGGATGTAAAGCAGATATCCATAAATTTGCAGGTTTATAGATACAAAATTTGTTTCTGCATCCACATCTGTATCCACATAAATGAGCCACGGATATCTGCGGATTTGCAGCGCTCTAAGAATAACTGCTGTAACTCCATAATCTTTTTACAAAGGCAAATTATCACTCTATGTGCTAAAAAAAGCAATATGTGTTCTCCAAACAAGCTTCCTAAAGCATCAGTTGTCAGTGTAACAGAATAACTACAGCTATTAATAAGAAGTCACTTTAAAACAACTTTGTAAGAACACTAACTCATCAGCACGTGGGTTTATATGATTGATGGAGCTCTCAGTCATGAAACCCCATAACCTTGTGCTATCCAAAGGACAATTTTAGAGCTGGAAACCATAAGGAAAGCATTCTGTTTAATAAAAGCAGGAGGTGAGATTGTCTCTAGACTCCAAAAGCCTTTAACTGGATGAAGACAAATCAGAAATATGGTATGTCTGAGCAATACTCAGTACTATCTTTTAAATATTTTATAGATAATTTTTTGTAATATAGAAAATGCCTTCAGACGAGAATTGGCTCTTATTTAGGTCTTTTTCTAAGGCATATTTTAGTAGTCCCTTTGTTGTTATTTAATCATTTTCTAGTACAGTATATTATTTATATTTTTATACTGTTCTACTAATGACCAAAATTTTGCATACTGAGGAATGTGGGTGTATTTCTACATTTGGAAGCTAATAATACATCCACATAGAACTGCAAAGCACTTGATATCTTCAGAGCCCCATATACACTTAGGTTAATTGTTGTGCATGACAACCCTGGGAGGAAAGTAAGAAATTATTATTCTTATTTTCCAAATGGGCAAATGGTGATATAAAGAGGTCAAGTGACTAGTCCAAGGTCACAAACAGCAAGCCTGAGTAGTGCTTCTCTTATTACTCAACAGTGCCCTTTTCCTGGGTCTAGGCCGGGGTGTGGAACCTTTGGCCCACAGGATGGATGCAATTCACAAGGTTTCCCCCCTAGTGGGCTGCCACATGCTTTGTTTTCCTGAGCCACTCACAGCTCCCATTGGCTGCAGTTCACAATTTCCAGCCAAGGGGAGTCATGGGAAGTGGTGGCCTGGCCGCATCACTTTCCACAGCTCCAGTTTGCCAGGAACAGTGAACTGTGGCCACTGGGAGCTGCAAGCTGCTCTGCTTGTGGACACTCAGGTAAATAAAACATCTGGTGGCCAGAGGCTCCCCATCCCTGTTCTGGGTCTAATCTGCCACATCACTGCAGGCACTGGGAATTGTGTGGCTTTGCTTGCTCGATGGGGTTTTGTTCTTGGAAACATGAAGTTTAGAGAGTCTGCAACTGAGGAATACCCTATAGAGTGCCTACATTGCAGATTAGAATGAAGTCATTGAGTTACAAGCTTCAAAGCTTTGGGAGTAAGCCCCTTGCCTACCATGTTCACCCTGTGAGTAATGAGGGACCAATAAAAGCAGGAAAGTTGGAGACTGGGCCAGATTTTGTCTCCTGTTGCAACTGCTTTTTGAACTGAAGGTGGTTTTGATGGCTATTGGAGGATTTCTTCAGTGTACAGCACTCCATGTGCCATAGAGGCCATGGCAACCAGCTAATCAATGCCACCTATGCACCCACCCCAGTTCTCCCAACATTGAACAGTGGAGGTGCGGCCTGAGCACAGTTTCACTCTGCTACCTTCCACTGACTGCATAGAGACTGCTGCAGGCATCTGTAACTTGAAACAGCACTGGCCCCGTGCAAGGATGTTTGGGTTATGTAATTCAACAGGGCAGCAATATTAGCCTGTGTGTGAACTCACCAATTTTCAATGCCTTGTGCACATATGGTTGTGCCAGGCTGGCTCACAGAGATCCCCTTGAGACTGTCACCTGATGAACATAACACGGATCCTGCCTACCTGCGCTCTGGGGTCCCCCCCTACTCTGTCCTGCTGAGCCAGAAGCTCTAGTCTCCCCCAGTAAAGGCACAGAGTCGGGGTTGCAGCCCCATTTTGCATAAAGCATAGTTGAGTTATGCATATTCAAATTCAAAAATATTTCCATAAAAATATGTGGGTGTAATATCACAATGGTTACAACAGTTCAGTGTGTGACTGGGATAGGTACAACTCCACGTAAAGCTCCATTTCTTCAAGCAGGGTGGAGACCAGATTAATAGGCCCTTCAAAAGGATTTGGCTAGGAGAAGCCAGTAGGTCCTATCTCTTAGAAAATGGCAAAGGTGGAGAAAAGTTCCCTTAAAAACAAAACCAAAAAAATGTAATCAATAGTTAATTCACAAATTCCCATATATTTTCATGCATTCTTGCACAAATTATTGGAAGCACCTCCCAACTAATGTAAAAATATTGAAATGGGGCTATAAAGGCATACTTTTAGGGAGTACCCAAAAAGTACTCCCACCTCTGCTCCATTAAAAATATCCTATTATTTCCAATATTATTTCTACTTTCTCTTTTCATGAAGACAAAGGCCTAAGAATCAGAGAGCTTGTGAAAATGAGTGGCTTTTAATCCTAGCCCTTGATTATCAATTAATCTCTAGAATGCCAAAAAGAAATATAGAAAAGTGTTGATATTTCACCAAATCCATGCTGGGGTACTTAGAATATGAGTAATGGCATTTTAAGGTTCTATATTAGAAAGTCAGGGATTAAAAAAAAAATCTTCATTACCTTTCCCTTCACTCCCCCTCCCTGCAGCAGCAGAGATTGCTTTCCAACCCTAAGGCATAAAATGGTCACGTCCGAGGTAGCGCCAAGAAGTCCTCTTTGCAAATTTCCAACTTGAATAGCCTAACTGGGAAATCTGACAAATGCAGCCACTCAAAACAAAAACCAGAGAAATATTTATTTGGAACTGGGTCTTGTGAGAGACACTGTGCAATCTACATTTGAGCCATTTCAATTATAAGAGAAGTCATTGAAAGAAAAAATTGCTTTCAAATAACCATTCTGCTATTCCTTAATCAATCTGTCCATCCATCCTTCTGATTTCACATGGAATGCCCACAAAATGAAATTGGCACCAAAAATAGCAGAATGGTTGGGTTTCCCTGCAAAACAGTAAAAAAAAAATTAAAAAAATAAAATAAAAAGCAACAGTCTATTGGGAAAAGCTGTCAAGAGGAAAGGTCTGTATTTTACACCATAATAATCACTGATCACTAAATAGCAACTTCACCGAGATTTTATTTATATCCAATGGGCTCAAGAATGGCCATCAATCAGATCCACATTGGACTAACCACGTTAAATAATGATCCCCAAGGAAGATGGAGGACAGCTCTGTCGAGAATACTTCCTTTGTCAACACAAGGGCAGATGTCGTCACCTTTGAACTGAATGATGCCTCACACTGGGACAAGCCCCAACGAAATGCAAGGGATAGAGCTTTTAAGAATACACAAAATCAGTTGTAGATAACCCTGGCTGCATGGCACCTAACGACCTGAGGAGCCTCACTGAAACTAATGCAAGATAACTGAAAGGCTTTACTCAGCATAAGGGTGGCAGAATCTGGCTCAACGAGACACTATGAAAGAAATCTGCTATGTGCCATTCCCTTTTCTGATCACATCTCTTCATATTCTGTTCTCCGCTCTTTTAAGACACACACACAATATAAATGCCAAATAATATACTTCAAAGCCATATAAGAAAGCAAGACATTGTCTGTGATATTATAAACTTTACTCCCTTACTGTCTCAACTATGGCTTTGTCTACATTGGCACCCTTTTTCGGAAAAGGGATGCTAATGAGACACAGCGCAATTAAAATTGCTGGGGATTTAAATATCTCGCGTATTTTATTACATAGGCTCGGGGCTTTGCCGAAAGCGCCAGTCTAGACGGGATCTTGCGGAAAATAAACCCTTTTCCGCAAGATCTCTTATTCCTACCGTAGGAATAAGAGATCTTGCAGAAAAGGGTTTATTTTCCGCAAGATCCTCGTTTAGACTGGCGCTTTTTCCGCAAAGCCTGAGCCGGAAAAAGCGCAGTTATGTAATAAATACCGCTGGGGATATTTAAATCCCCGCGATTTAGATTGCGCTGTGTCTCATTAGCATCCCTTTTCCGAAAAAGGGTGCCAATGTAGACACAGCCTATATGTACATTGCATTGTTATTTATATTTTCCACAAAGTTTAATTTTCTGCAGCGTATTCAGCTAGGAAACAGGAAGACCTCTGAGGGTAAAGACCATTCCAATATTCTGGCAGAAACTTCTCCATTGCTAAGACTCATAAAAGGTGGAAAGAACCCTTTCTTGACCTATAGGGATTCAAAGAGATCATTAAAATTGGGTGAAAAATCTTTCAGATGTATAGATGCACAGCACTATAAACAAGACAAAAATACAAACTACCATGTATTAGGCAAAAATGGATATTGAACCTAATCAACTGGACTTTCATTTCAAAATATAATTGTATTTGTGTATTGTTTTCTGGAGGAAAGGCTGAGGCAATATAAAGCGATTAACCTTTCTAGCTCTACTTTATGTAGAGCTAGAATAATAGCTATACAATAATAGTTTGATATTTTCACTATTCCCTCTACTTTCTTGTAGAAATAGAATACTGGGAATACCTTGGGAATACTACAAATGCCGAGGTAATATTATTTAGTTATTTCAGCCATCAAAAGTTAAGAGTGAGTACTGCCCAGCATGCTTACAAAAATGAATCTATGTCTCACAAAGTACAGAGGCTTACAAGAAAAGCAGGAGGCAATGAAACTAGATACACACTACTTTCTAGGGGAGAGATAACACTAGCTTTCAGATATACAGTGCAGAGGACCAGTGGTGGAAGGTTCATTTTCCACAGGTTATAATCTCATTTCTCTGCACTAGTTTTACCCAGATAGGAATTCATTATTTTGTCCAGGAACAGGAATATTACTATCTTCACCAAACAAATGAACTGAACTACCCTTTGGTTCTTCTTCAAGTGATGTCCCTCTGGGTGCTCCACATTAGGTGTTGGTGCATCCCTGCACCAGATGATCAGAGAATTTTCTTAGCAGAATCTGCACGTGTTGTGCATGTGCAGTAGCTACCTCACGTGCCGTTTCTCCATTAGCTGCAAGCGTGGTGCGATCACCCCTCAATTCCTTCTCTACCATCCCCAGCAGCCCTTAGCAGTTCAGCAGTTTTCTCCTAAAAAAAGATAAATATTGCATTTATTAACTCTCTTTGTTCAGCTTTCCTCCTTTGTCCCATTCCCTTATCCCTCCTAGTCCCTCAGGTCCCTTTTTCCAAAGCCAAATAAATAAATAAATAAATAAATAAACTAACAACAACGAGCAGTGAACTCGTGGAGTGAGGAGAGCATTCTCAGTCTGTCACAACAATGCCTGGCTCTCCAGGATTCAAAAGGTACAACACATGTAGGGAGGTCATGCCCAGGTTGGATGGCCAATGCTCATGCATCCGCTGTCTTGGTGAGCAGCATATTCCCACCAAATGCTCATTCTGCAGTAGCACGATGGTGCAGACCAGATGTGATAGAGAGCTTTGCCTCCAATCCTCTCTGTGGGAAAGTCTCTCAGGCCTAGCACAGAGGATGCTCCTTCCACCGGAGCTAAAGACAAGGCTCAGCCTTGTGCATGGACAAAGAGACAAGCCTCCTCATCCTCTTCCAACAAGAACTGTCGTAAGAAGAGCACCTCACCAGCCAAATCTCTACCTTTGGTGCTGACTTTGTCAAAAATTAGCATCAGTGATAAGCCTGGCACCTCCACCACCGCCTTGACCCAGCGGTCCTCGGCGCTGAGGAAGGCTCTATTGGAGCTGACACAGCAGACAACTGCATCGGCACTGAAGACCATGGCACCGCGCCATATAACTGCATGGTCCTTGGTGCCTAAAGCTACCCGTGCTGACATGCTGCCTCCTCCAGAATCGCAGTCAGCACCAAGCCACTCTTCGGCACTGACAACTGATTCCTGCTCGGCACGAGACTGGCACTGAAGTATTCTACACCAAAGAAGCTGTTAGCACTGACACACTTCCTCCAGCATATGGATGCATAGATTTGAGTGCCATAGATCTCTCAGCGCAGTACTGACTATTCTCCCACCGGCACCACCCCTTTCTCACCATGGTCTCTGGCACTCTCACAGGATTTGTCACTGACGAACTGTAGACCTATATGGGACCAACCACTGTCCAGATCCACATACGGACCACTGCCACCTCATTGGTACCAGGATGCATGGCCTTACCTTTCACCATCTTATCCACAATACTGGGCACCATGGCAAACTTGATCCCCCTGCAGCCAACATTGCACTGCCCTGACCACACCAGTGTGGTCAGCACCCAGACCATCACCACTCCGTACGACATCTGAAGATGAGGCCATGGAGGTGGAAGACATTGATCCTGCTGAACCAGAGGACCAGTTCCCTCTTTACAACTCTGCAGACATCTACACAGCCAGACGACATCAAACAATTCCAAGACCTCTTTAAGAGAGTAGCCTTGGCTTGGAACATCGATCTGCAAGAAGTGCAGGAAAAACAACATAAACTACTGAAGATACTGTAACCCTCTGCTACAATAAATGGACGAGGCTATCCTGAAACCAGCAGACGCTATCTGGCAGATCCCAGCATCAGCCTCCCGTCCCTCTCTCCAACAAAAGGGCTGACAGAAAATATTTTGTCCCAGCGAAAGATATGGACTTTCTTTTTTCCCCATCCACCCCCAAATTTGCTGGTAGTTGATATGGTCAACCATAGAGTGAAACTATCTCAATTACGTTTTACACCACAAGATAAAGACTATAAATGCCTAGACCTTCTAGGACGGGGTGGGCAATAATTTTTGGTGGGGGGCCACTCCAAGATTTGGTAAATGCTCAAGGGCTGCACTTTTCTGTGGAGGGGGTAGGGGGTCTACGTTGGAGGTTAGGTGCAGAAAGGTGCATGGGGTAAGGGATCGGGTTCAGGAAATGCTGTGGGGTCTGAGAAAGTGTTTGGATGGAGGAGGGGGTTGTGACCTGGGTCAGGGGATTGGAGTGTAGGGTCAGAGAGGGAGTGTGGGTGCAGGAGAGGATTCTGGCCTGGGGGAGGGATGTAGGAGGAGGAGGGTACAGGGTCTGGGAGGGAGTTGTGACCTGGGGCAGGAGGTGCAAAGGGTTTGGATGGTGATATGGGGGAGGGAGTTGAGGTGCAGGTGGGGCGGGGGTGCCAGAGGCAGGCACAGGCTGGGAGGAGTTTACCTAAATGTCTCCTGGCCAGCAGGCTACAGCACCCTCAAGGCAGGCTGGGCTCCCTGCCTGCCTACAGCAGCCCCAGCCCACTTGAAAATACAGGCTGCTCCCTCTACGTGGCTCTCAACTCCAGGTGAGGGAAGAGGCTTGCACTGCCCCAGTCTCTCAGACCAATCTCTTAGCTCCATTGGCCGGTTGTTTCTGGCCAATAGGAGCTGAGGATTGGGTTGGGGGCGGGGAGATCACACAAAGCCTCCCCCAGATGCATGGACTGTTTTAAACCATGGCAGCTGTGTTCCTGATGGTCCTGGCAAGGTGGTCCACGGGCCGGATCTGGTGGCTTGGCGGGTATTTTGCCCAACCCTGTTCTAGGATGTATGGTCTACTCTTTGGCCACATTATAGCTCAGGGTGGCTAATTACTCGACCCTGCAGGCTAATTATGACCACACCAACTATATTAAATGTCAGTACCTATCGGAATAGCCACCAGAAAATAAAAGACCCCAACTCCAGGGCATAATTGATGAGGGTCAGATCATAACCTGTACTGCACTCCAGGCAGCAATGGATGTCGTGGACACGGTGGCACGTACAACAGCCTCAGACATTGTCATGTGACGTGCTTCATGGCTGCAGGGCTCTGGAATCCCGAAAAAACTTCAGATGAAGGTAGAGGTTCTCCCAATTGACGAATCCCATCTTTGTGGGGAAAACAAATGAAGTCCTCCACACTATGAAGGATTCAAGAGCCACCCTGAGAACCTTGGGCATTTACACTCCACCCAGTTAACACAAGCAATATATGCCTACATAGCAAGGCTTTTGATGTTTTGATTCAGTGCCTGAACATCCTTATTCAAGTGCAAACTCCAAATCCATCATTCTACCACCTCCGCCCTTTCTTCCTCTCTTGGGCAGACATCACATTGGACTGGTGGGTTTTGGAAATGATCCAGTCAGGGTAGCTAATTCCTTTTATGGAACTACGCCCTACCCATCATCCCCCCGTCTCTCTTCAGGGACTCTTCCCATGAGAGTCTTCTGTGATTAAATGTTGAGCACCTTCTTCAAGTTGGAGCAGTAGAGCAAGTACCACATCAATACCAACTATTTCCTCAGTGAAAGGACTACCGGGGGCTGGAGGCTAGACCTCAGAAACCTCAACAAGTTCAGGCAAAACAGCAGATTCAAGATGGTCACCCTCACCACAATGATCCCCACACTGGACAAGAGCAACTGGTTCTCGGCCCTCGACCTCCAAGAAGCTTATTTCCACGTCACCATTCACCCAGCCACAGATGGTTTCTCTAATTCATAGTTGACAGCAATCATTACCTGTATTATGTCCCTAACAGTAGTCACAACACATCTTCGACATCATGGGGTGAAAATTTCTCTGTACCTTGCCGATTGCTTAATCGAAAGACCGACTTGCAAAGATACACAAATCATGTTGCAGGCAACAATATCACTCTTTTATACTTTGGCATTACAGTACAGATAAACTACCAAAAATCCATTCTTGTTCCCACCAGATGCTCGAGATCATAGGAGCTCATTTGGATGCAATATCAGCGGGAGCCACACAACCACAACACAGATTCGAGGCTCTGGGAACACTTATTTCCATGGTCAAATTTAGTCCCTTTACCAATATCAAGATTTGTTTACAAATCCTGGGTCATATGGCCTCTACCACATATGTGGTCAAATATGCCAGACTCCCACATGCACTGCCTTCAGGCATTGCTCACTATAGTATATAGACCATCCCAAGACCCTTTATACAAGAGCGTCTCACTACCACCACATGTTCTGCTATCCCTCAAGTGGTAGTTGGAGCCATGCAACATTATGCAGGGCGTACCTTTTCACCAAGAGGTGCCATCTCATGTATCCACCGTGGATGCCTCCCTAATAGGCTGGGGGGGCTCACCTGGGACATTGAACAATTCAAAGCAGATGGAACCCATCCAAAACACAGCTTCACATCAATTTATTAGAACTGCAAGCAGTTTGCAATGCCTGCAAACACTTCCTCCCCATAATCCAGAACCAAACGATCTACATCTTTATTGACAACACCAGCTGCATGTGCTTCATAAATCACCAGGGAGGCGAACGAGCACTATGTGTGGAGGTGGTAAAGTACTGCAACTGGTATATTCGCCACCACATAACACCCTTAGTATCATACCTACCAGGCAACCAGCATATGATGGCAGATGGCCTAAACCACATCTTCTCCAAACAACACGAGTGGGAAATTCACCCAACAGTCATTCAAACAATTTTCTTCAAGTGAGGAATCCCAGACATCAACGTGATCGCTATGCAGGAGAATCACAAATGTTATTGTATATCTTCCAGAGCAGGAATGGGGAAGGGATTGCTCAGATATGCCTTCCTGATGACATGGTCAAGGCACTTCCTCTATTTCCACCTCTACCACTCATCAGTTGAGTGATCCACAAGATCCAACAAGATCTGGCTCACATCATCTTGATTGTTCCAATGTGGCCTAGGCTAACATGGTTCCCCTACCTCCTTCAGCTTGCATTATGCAACCCTCAACCCCTTCTGAAGCGGCCAGACCTATGAGTGAAGCAACGGAATCATTTGGTATATCCCAGCCCCAACAGTTTTCACCTCAAAGCCTGGTTACTCCATGGTGCCACCACGCCAAATGCTCTTGCTTTGAACAAGTAAAACATAACTTTCTCAATAGCCACTGACTTTCCACCAGATGCACTTACCTACATAAATGGACACGTCTCCACCTGGTGCAAGACCAGACAAATTATCTCCCTATCTACTTCTAACATTTTATCCATTCTTGAGTACCTCTTACATCTCAAGGAATCTGGCCTATCATTCAGTTCCATTAAAGTCCATCTCTCTGCCATCATGTTTTATGGCCCCATAGATGGTTTTCCATCTTTTCACACTCTACAACCAAATGCTTTTTAACTGGTGTGCTCAAAGTATATCCAGTCGTATGGGAGCCAACGCCACCCTAGGATCTAAACTTGGTCCTGAAGGCTCTAATACGACCTCCTTTCAAACCTCTCGCCTCCTGTTCCCTTCTTCATCATTCAATGAAAGTGTCCTTCCTAGTCATGATAACCTTGGGAAGGAGAGTGTGAGAAATAGCGGTGCTCATAGCAGATTCTTCCTTCACACTATTTATGAAGGATAAAGTCACTCTATGACCTCATCCTAAATTCCTGCCGAAAGTAGTTTCTGCCTTTCATGTTAAATAGTCAATACACTTTCCTTCTTTCCTAAACTGAATAAGGACCCTTTAGAGACCTCCCTACTCACACTGGATATTAGGAAGGCGCTTGCCTTTTATCTGGACAGAACCAGGTCATTCTGTAAATCTCCCAGGATCTTCCTGGCCACTGTAGAGCACTCCAAAGGCCAACCAGTCACCTCACAGCACATCGCCAGGTGGATATCATTGTATATACAACAATGAGATTCCATGCAGAATAAGCAATCTCCACTCCATGTCACAGCACATTCCACAAGAGCCATGGTGTTCCTAGCAAACATACCCATGTTGGACATTGGTAGGGCTGCCATGTCATCATTAGACCACACCTTTGCTAACCACTATGCTATCATATCAGGTCTGATCCCTACCACTACCATCGGTTGAGCAGTGCTCTCTTCTCTGGTGCACCCACTTCTCCAAAGCCCCCCTCCATTAGAGCACTGCTCTACAGTCACCTCATGTGGCGCACCCATGGGGACATCACTCAAGGAAGAAGTTACTTACCTTCAGGGTAACAATGGTTCTTTGAGATGTGTGTCCCCGTAGGTGCTCCATTAGTCACCCTCCTCCCCTCCACTTTGGAGTCAGTAATCAAGATTCCACGTTAGAGAAGAAATGGAAGGGGGATCACTCCAAGTGCACAGCTAATGGACAAAAGGCATGCAAGGTGGTTACTGCACATGCACTGTGTATCCAGATCCTGCTAGGAAAATTCTCTGATGAGCTGGTGTGGGGACGGATCGACACCTAATATGGAGCACCCACGGGGACACACATCTCAAAGAACCATTGTTATCAAGAAGGTAAGTAACTACTTCTTATTCCCACAGACAGATACCCTTTGTGAACACTTTCAAAAAATTCATTTTTATCATTTGACTATTTATCAAGCAAAAGCATGAAATACTCGAGAAGAAAAGTCTCCGCATCATAGATTTATGACCAGCAAATAAAGGTGGCTGAGTGGTTTTTGCTCTATATTAGTAAGGATTTTCTGATAATAATGAGGCACACACTAACTACATATTGGCAAAGAAATAAAAAATAATAATAAAAATAAATAACACCGTTTGCACTCTTTCAAATATTGATTCAGTTTACTAAAGTTAATTTCCTCTGCTGCATGGGCTTCTCAAGTGTCACCCCCAGCGCGTCAATAAAGGCAAAACACATTCTTCGTAGCTTAAGAGCTTCTTAATGAACCCCAGCTTCAGGACACATTAAGTACAACACTTCTCTTAGTGGTTCAGCACTCTTGTGTTTCTTCTAAATACCAGTATGCCACAAGCTATATGCAAGAAAATCAATGATCTCCAACTGCATCCCACCTTCCCATGCCATTTCCTCACAGTGGGAGAACAAAGGCCACAATAAGCCCTGCCAATTCATTCAGATGATAGAACTAATTATTTTTAACACAAACTGCTGCTAATGCAATAGCTCTAATGCATTTAAAGGCAGTATAGACAATAACCACCATCTGATAGAAGGAAAAGCCCTGACTAAAATAAAAGTCTCCAGAAAACCACAGGTTAAGGCTAATAAGTACATTAGTGGGTCAAATTCTCAACTGGTATAAGTCAGTAATAACTTTGGTGAAGTCAGTGGATCTGTGTCCAGCTGAGAATTTGGTCCATTGTTTTAATACAGGTCAGTATGTCAGGACATACAACACTCTATTGAAAACATGGACTTTTTAGTCTTTGAGGTCTCCGTAGGATGGGTGTCTCTGCATTAAAAGAAATAAAGTTTCTTTCACTGCTGATTGGAATAGTGAGGGCATACATTTTCTTCAGAACTGCCTGTGGTTGCTATCAGAGGTTATGCCTATGTGCTGCAAGTGTATTTTCTGTAGCCCCACCTGGGGAACAGGCTTACTATCAAGCCCACTGGTTCCCCACATACCAGTGCAACGTCACTGAAGATGGTCCTCCCAACTCCATTCAACAACACAGTTACCCACATCTCAGTGGCTGGCATGGAAAGGGTCTCCCGGCACTCTGTGTTCCTTCCTCTAGACATTGCATAAGGCAGCAGTCTTAGCCTACACCTACATTACGAGCTCAGGGGTGTGATTTCCCCACTTGTACACAGACTTGCACTAGCTCTCACTGAACTGGTGCATGTATAAATAGCCATGTAGCCATAGTGGCACAGGTATTTGCACTGACAGCACAGCTGAGCTGTGCCAAGTACAAACCAGCCATAATCCATTGGGTATGTATTGGCTGAGCTCAGCTGTGCTTCCGTTGCTACTACACATGCTACCATGGCACTCTGCCATTTGTACTCATGCCAGGTCAACAAGGGGTTGCCTGAGTGTGTACATGACCTGGAGAATCACATGCCTAACTCATAGTGCAGGTGTAGCAGTACAGACAGTAAACATAATCAGGTCTTTCAGATAGCAGGCAGGGTGGATAAAAATCATGATTCAAATACTTTAAAAGTTATTTTAAAACTTACATCTGCTTTTTATTCACAGGTTCTTTATTTCCTTTCTATTTTATAGCCTTAAATTGCCGAAGTCGATGTTTTAATTTTCTGTTAGTAGAATTTCAGATTTGTCCTATTTTTTCTACTAAGAAATTTCAGGCTTAAAATGTCCTTTTATGCTGTAAAAGGTAAGTCTCATTAACATCCTTCCTGTGTGACCAATGCAAACACTAGTACAAAACCAATAAGTAAATACCCCATGTTATTTTTGTAACCAACATAAACTCTCAAAATATTGAACTTCTGCAAATCGAGAAAAGTGAAGTGCTTTGACCTGGTGATGCTCCTCCATCAGAGTTTCCATTTTGAAGTCAATGAGGCTTATGCTCACGAGCCACTTATTATAAAATAAAAAATTGCTCCTGATGAAATTTGTGGATGACACAAGAATGGCAGATAACATTAATACCAAAGCAAGCATATAGAGTAATCTGATTTACTTGGTAAACTGGGCTCATTCAAGCACAATGTATTTTAATACAGCCAAATGCAAAGTATACATTTAGGAACAAGGGATGAAAGCCATATGTACAGAGTGAGGGACTGTGTCCTGGAAAGCAGCAATTCTGCAAAGGATTTTGGGTTCATAGTCGACAAGCAGCTAAACCTGAACTCCCAGTAAGATGCTGTGCCAAAGAGATCCAGTGCAATCTTGTATGTATAAACAAAGGAGTATTGGGCAGGTACAGGGAGGTGAGACCAATAAGGTAGTAAAACAGACAGCTCTGGTGTCTACATTTTAAAAAGGATGTTGAAAAATCTGACAGTGCAGGGGGAGAAACACAAAAATGATTTTAGGGTTGGAGAAAATGCTTTACGATGAGAGACTTAACATAATCAGTTTATCTTACCAAAAAGAAGGTTGAGAGGTGATGTCCTCAGTGTATAAGTACCTTCGTAGGGATAAAATATTGGGTAGCTCTTTAATCTAGTGTCAAAAAGCATGACAACAATGAATGTGTGAAAACTGAAGCCAGACAAATGCAAATTAAAAATTAGGCTTAAAGAAAAAACCAGGGTGATTAACCACCAGAACAAAACTATCAAGCGAAGTGATGGATTCTTCATGTCCTGGTGTCTTTAGATCTAATCTGGATGCCTTTCTGACAGATGCTGACAGAGAACACAAATTATTCTTTAGTCAAACAAGATATTGGGTTTCATACAGAATAAATATAGGAAATTTAATGGCCTGTGATCTACAGGAGGTCAGACAGACTAAATGATCTAATGGTCCCTTCTATCCTTAAATGCTATGGTTCTGTATGTTTTTGACAATCTTCCCCTGAGATCTCTAAATATGGGCTAAGGATCCTGTTATTGAAAATTTTGGCATGTGTGTATAAAAATATTCACAATAACTTTGTTAATATATTGAATAACTATATAGCTTTTCCCTGTTAACAAGTAAGCACTTTTAAAAAAAATGACAAAGTTTATTTCAGTAACAATTAAAAAAAATTAAAAAAAGTTTCAGTCATGAATGCTGAAACAGTTGAATAACTTTCAGCCCATGAGTATTCATGTGAGTAAAATTACGTATCTGTTTACATGTTTGCTGGATCAAAGCCTTAATTTTCAACATGCTGAAAATTGGCAATATGAGTTTTGTTAAATTAAAATGAAATATCTTACCAGTTGTGATGGGCTGAATCACAGAAATCCCTTTCAGGTTGTCCCCAAATCTGCTGATCATGCCACTGATGCTCACCTTTCTACCGGCTGGGGCTCCCCACTCCTGGGCCAGATCCTCTGGTCTCCCCCAGACAAGGCACAGAATTGGGGTTACTGCCCCCCTCCCGAATAGCAATACAGACACTTAACCAGTTCAGCTCCAGGAGGGCTCAGGTGTAAGGGATCAGCACTCAGGAAACCAACCCCCCAAAATGGACCAAAATATAAAATAAATCTGTCTTGCCCTGTGTAAAAGTTTGACACAGAGAAAGCTCATAAGGCGGTCTCCCCGCTTTATCAATGAAAGACAGCTATGCACAGTGGTTTCTCTCCCATTTACACTAGGCTTGATAATAAACAAAAGTGTGTTTTCTAAGTACAAGAAGTAGGATTTAAGTGGTTGCACGTGAAAACACAAAGTAAGTTACTAAATTAAAATGAACAAAAAGTGCTAGCTAGTTCTAATCCACTAAGACACTTGTTACATTCAAATTCTTATCCTAAATAGCTATTCTTAGCTCAGGTAAAGAGCTTCAAATCAGAATTGATCTTCACTCTGGCTGGGGCCTACAGCTTCTTCAAAGTTCTTGCTATTCAGTTTGAGTGGGCCAGGCAGTTTCAAAAGCCAGCTGAAGACACAGGACCAATGGCTTCCAGGAACCCTTTGTTTGGCACCCCTCATCTCTGTGGAAAAATACCAGGCTCAAGGTGGATTCCAGTACCAGGTGGCATGATCACATGTCTTTCTAGGACCAACCACAGTTTGGGTGTGTAGGACAAACATGACAATTCACAGGTTGTTGGTTTGAGTACTGAGTCACTAGCTATCTGAAGTATCACGTATGAGACATGCACAAAACAAAGGATCTACACATTCAGCAGATTGTAATATTAAAATCGTTATGTCAAATGAGGTATTTTTTCTAAAGCTTCTTTGAGTTATGCATATTCATAGTCATAAGCCATGGGAGAGGGGCAGTGACACTGGTAATGCAATTTTAAAGAAACAACCTGTATAATTTAGTTCATTATAAAAATATGAATATCAAACTGCAGTAGCACAACTTTTCAAAACAGATTTACAAAGCCTCGCACTGATTTAAAAAGTCAATGATTTTTCTTAAATAAAGTGATTTAATGCTTTATTTAAATCAGATGTGGGGAACTTTTTGGGGGTTTGGGACCACTGGCCTACAGAAAAATCATCCGGGGGCTGCACACGAGTCAGAAGCAATAAAATAAAACAGAAAACAAACAAAACCCCTCCCTAACTCACTGATGTGGCCCCTGACTGAAAAGGAGAAAGAGTCTCCCCACATTCACCTTGCTCACTAGAGCCTAGGGGGACCCAGGCTAGTAGATTTTGTGTGCACAATGTTGGAGGGGAACCCTGAGCCTTGGGGGCCAGATCCAGGCAAGCTGGGGGGTGGGGCTGCATCTGGTCCCCGGGCCTTATATTCCACACCCCTGATTTAAATCATATAGGAAGAGCCCTCAGTGTTGCAAGGCCTATTTCTTCTCTAAGGGTATTTGGTTAGGCAATTTATTAAGTTAAAAGGGCTAATTGTGAAAAGGACATATTAATGCAAAATCAGAGTAGACCTATTTTTCTCTTGGCATGCCTGATCATTCATTGACTGAGGACGTGAGTTAGCCATTGTCTTCTAAAAGAAATTAATTGAGAGGCTGTTCTGATCTCCTAGAAATTCTCAGCCAAGGACTAGGACAGGATCTTGGATCTGCTGAATCTCATTCTGTCTGACACTCAACAGTTATTAATGAAGTTATATGGTGCCACACACATAGCATTGGAAAGGTCATGCAAAATTACATTTACCCATGCTGTCTTCCAGAAGTGCTTTGCTCTGCATCTCTGTCCTATTGTGCCTGCCACTCATTTTTCTGAACTTTACTTAACTTTATCACGTACAATCCCATTAATGAAGGCATACACTCTCCTTTTGTCCTTCAGATCTTTGTGGCAATATGGCAAGGACAATGGAATTTGGACCTGTGCAGATGACAGCCACTGGAGTCAACATTTTTATTATGAAATGCAATGTTATTTTCTCATATATAAAGAGCAAACATATACATTCAGTCCCAACATTTATTTTAGATCAACAGTAACACACACACACACACACAAAGAAGAAGAGAATAAATACTCCATATGCCTGATTCAAAGTTCACCACAGTCAACTGGAAGTGAGTTATTGTGTCTGTCTTCTGTAATATCAACTGTGCTAGATAAAATGATGACTTCTCCTGTGACAATTTCCTTAGAAATTGAAACATACAGTGCTGAGAAAACACAGTCACAACATTTACATACCTACATATACCACACCAAGTACAGATTAGATAGTATTTTGGAGAGCCCACATGCAATTATAATTAAAAAAAAAACCATGCGGATGTCACATAGCTCAAGATTTTTAAGCTAGCTTGGCAGCTGTGAAGACTGAATCAGCCTCATTAACCTGTCCATGGAACTTATTTAGTCATCTTTTAAATAGGTAATATCCGTTATACAGACACATTCTTTCCTGTTGTTTTACTTGTGTGGTTTATGCATCTCTGGAAACCTTTAATGAACTTAAGTATGATTATTCAGTTTATCCATTCCTAACAGTGCCTCTTGGCAAACAAAACCAAAGAACTTGTACAATCGGATCATGGGACAAATTTTGCTCTAGTTATTTGTAAAGTCTTGTATCAGCTAACACCTTGCCCAGAAATAGACTAGATGGGGTAAAAGAAAATCTTGCATTGTTATCTGACTAGATAAATCAGAATGTTCCTTTTACAAAGCACAGTTGCTTTTAAAACTCTGGGAACAGGCTTTATCCTCTTTTTCTACTGTTTTAACTTTTGAAAGCAAACTCTGTATGGGTGTGTCTAGACTACAGGGTTTTGTTGACAAAAGTGGACTTTTGTTGACAAAACTATACCTGCGTCTACACTACTGCCACGTTCTGCCGACAGTAAGTCGACAGAATGCGGCAGTTTTGTCGACGGCGATAAACCTCGGAGTTCTGTCAACAAAAGGTAAGTGTGGATGCAGGGAAGAATTTATGTTGACAATAAAGGTCTCCAGGAAGAAGCCCTGGTGGACACTCCTGCCATAGCTTTCCACTCTATTGTTCCTGCCTGTAGCCATCTTTAAAAGGCACAGGCACCCAGGATTAGCATTCTGGCAGCAAGCCAGCTCCAGCCAGGACCCTGACTGCGCAGCTCTTCCCAGTAGGGCCACTCAGAGCCAAGTCCCAGGGACAAGCCCCCCAAGAGCCCCCTGGCCCTTCCAGGGACACATCCCCACAGGAAGCCAGGGGCACCAAACTCTGGGCACCCTCCTGGTCTGGGCCCGAGATAAAAGGCCTCTTGGAGCTCTGGTCCAAGGAGGAGGCTCTTCAGGCCCCACAGTCCAGGCGGAGGAACACTGACATCTATGCCAGAATGGCTGATGGCCTGGCAAGGAAAGGCCACCACCCCCGCACCTTAGACCAGGTCAGAGCCAAGGTCAAAGAGCTGCGGCAGGGGTACGTTACGGCCCGTGAGCACAGCTCCCGCTCTGGGGAAACGGCACACTATTTTGCCTATTACGAGGACCTGGACCAGATCCTGGGGGCAGGGGAACCCCTGCCTCCCGAGAGGGTTGTGGAGTCTGGCTTGGAGACCTCTGTGCAGCAGCAGCCACAACTCCACGGTGAGAGCCCAGCAGAGGACCAGCAGCTCCAAGAGGAGGAGGAAGACACCCCCAGGAGCACAGCAACCCTGACCCAGGAGCCAGATGCCCACACTCAGGAGGCCTCCCAAACAACTTCGGACACCGGGGAGGGAACATCAGGTGAGTGCTGTGAGGATCCCACACACACAGGGCAGGGCAGGCGGGAGCCAAGTGGATGGTGCAGTGCTGTGACATGTCATGCTTATCACAGCCTGTGGGTGGGGGGGGACACACATATGGCCGACCTCAGGGAGGGCCGTCCTACCCCTGTACCCGCATGGCTGCGAGGCACCACCTGCTCCTGCAGGCACTGATGCCAGGTGCAGGCATGGGTTGGGGATGCTGGGATTGCCACACAGCTTCAGGCCTCTCAGCAACCTGCAGGAACCCCAACTGTGGCCTGACACTTGTCTGTGCTGCTTGGCCATGGGATGTGTGTTGGGGGAGGTGGGGGCAGGATGGTGGCCTGCACACCTTCTGGGCTCCAGGGAGGCTGTGGCTGCTGGGCAGGCCACACCATGCCTTACTGAGACCCACATGAGCAGCCTCCGAGCAGCCTCTGACCCTAGGACAGGCACTGACTGCTGAAAAGAAGGAGGGCATGCCCTCTCAGGGGAAGTGTGAGCATGCATGACTGATGACTTTTCCCTCTTGTCCTCCACAGCTGGACCAGCTAGATGGCTGCAGGGAACCCGTCGGTATTTGGACCTGGTATGCCAGCACATCTCGGTCCTGCAAGGGATGCAGAGGACAATGAACCAGAGGATGGAGGCAGAGGCAGAGTGGCGCAGGAGCTTGCTGGACGAGTTTGTCCAGCAGCGCACTGAGATCTGCGCTGCGATCCGGGAGGCCATGGCCTTCCCTGGTCCTGTGCCTGGTCTTGCTCCTCCTGCTCAGCCTACCCCCAGCCCCTTTCCCCCCTTCGCCCTTGCCATCCCAGACCCAGGTACAGCCCCACCTCCTGCCCAGCCTCCTACTGTCCCAGCCCGTATGCGCAGCTGTCTGCGAGAAGGCCTTCGCAGCCAAAGTGCCAGGGGCTCTTCATCAAGGCAGCACTCTCAGCCCTGAGCCTTCCTCCCCACTTCCAGGTTGACATTCTCCCTTCCCACCTTTGAGAGTCACTGAGGGAAGCACTTTACTTTGTTTATAAACACTTTATTTTTCTGAACAAAAGAGTATTTTAGTTTTCAAAAAACCAACAGTGAAATAAACTGTAAACATTTTTTCACCAACACCTGTCTCTGTTGCCAGTGTGTGATAAATGCGACAATTTGTGACTGTGGGGCCGGGAGGAGGAGTTGGGGAGGAAGGCACCGGGGGCATGGGGCAATCCCACAATTGGAAGGCCCTGGGGAAAATCATCGGCCTCCTTGGGAGAATTGCTCCCTCAGGGCTTCTCGAATGCGCAGTCCCAGCTGGTGGGCTTGCCGGATGGCAGCTGTCCGGGGCTGCTTAAAGTGCCTCACCTCCACATCAGCCTGTGTCCCCCCACTCAGGGAGGAAGGCCTCCCCTTTCCTCTCCACTAGGTTGTGCAGCACACAACAGGCAGCAACCACATCGGGGATGTTGTGTTCCCCCATGTCCAGCTGAGTGAGCAGGCATCTAAATCTGCCCTTCAGATGGTCAAAGGCACATTCCACCTGGAAGCGAGCCCGATTCAGGCAGGAGTTAAAGAGTTCTCTGCTCACATCCAGGTGTCCCGTGAATGGCTTCATGAGCCGGGGCATAAGGGGGTACGCCGCGTCGGCCACGATGCACGTTGGAATCTGCACATCCCCAACTGCAAGCCAGAAGCAGGAGCAGAGCAACGGCTGTCCAGGAGAATCCCTTTAAGCACTTGTCTCTGCAAAGAGCATGCAGCAGCGCCTGGAATTTAAGGCTGCCCCTGTGACCTGCCAGAAGCACTTCCGGGTGCCTTCTTTTGTTGACAGAGCATCCGGCAGTCTTTTGTCTTTTTTGACAAAGCAGATCAATTTTTCGATCCACGTAATGCAGTCTAGACGCTCTTTTTTGACAGAGGCTTTGTCAACAGTATCTGTCGACAAAGCCTCTGTCGAAAAAAGCCTGTAGTCTAGACGTACCTTAAATGCCAGCACACTAAATGGTCCCCAGCTATCTCAGCTATAACTCTCATAGTAGATTTAATGCCATTATTTTTTTAGTCTGTTTCTCACAGTTTAGAATATATGGAATATTCATTCTTGTCACTGCTTCTTAAGACTTCTATATGTGTAATAGCACCAGACAGAATATGAAAAACCTCCAAATTCTCACTACCTCTTTTTTTTTGCAACGTAGACATGCATCTTTGATATTTCTTTTATCTGTTATCCACCCTACTGTAAAAATATTTATCTTTCTCACACACTTTATGGCAGTCCTATACTCACTGTTGATTTGGGTAATAATCAGAACAGATTTAATGCAAAACAATAAAGGACTCATGAAAATGTAATAAAGGCAGAATCACCATGCCAAGAAGTTCATTAAATGCTGTATAGACCATTTTTAATAACTTTCTCATAAACAATGTTGTTTTTTCCTCACTTATAAAAGCAAACTATAAATGACTATATTTTACTGATAATGGATGAGGAAGGTGGTTGCGTTTAAATTTTAGTGACATTTCTATCACGTTGCTCCCTAGTGAGAAAGTTGATGGGCTAAACGTATTTGGTGATAATATTTGATTGGTTTATATGCATTATTATAAATATCTAAAATTGCATGTTCCAGTTGATTGATGGTCACATAAAATAATGTATTGCTTCATTACTTTTATTACTCTTGCGTAGAGTGAAGACTCTGGTATATGCTGCATTCAGCAGTCAAGAAGTATCTCTAAATATATTTGTTACAAAAATCAAACTTCATGCCACATCATAAAATACCACTAAAACCAGGCCAGATTCTGAGCGGTGGGGATGCTGCCACTTTGTGTCTCACAGTGAGTACAAAAAAAGTCCTAAAGTCAGCATAGCTGGGCACAGGAAGATCACCATATGTATGGGGAACCTACAATGACAGAGCCAGCATAATGGCTCCTAAAGTATTGACCCCTGTGCTAGAAATGCAGGAGGTGTACCAAGGGACAGTGGGCTTTCTTGTTCATGCTATTCTATTATTCCTTTGCTGATGCCAGGCAGTGTAAGTTTGAACAATTCTCTACTTAAACCCTCTCACGCCTTCTATACTATGGAACTGGACCAGTAGTTTAGAACTGGTAGAGTGCAAATGTGCTTAAATCTCTTGTGTATTCATCCCACATGACCTGTTCTGTATCTTCCACAGCCAAGGAATTTGACCTATAACTTTGGCACCCACTAAAACCAAGGGGCCAAATCTTCGGGACATGTATAAAGATGATTTACACCAGTGGGTCTCAACCACTGGTTCGTACACACCTGAGAGTATGCAGCGGTCTTCCAGGGGGAACATCAAATCATCTAGTGTCTCATCTCTGTGTAAGGGGTAGTCAGCATAGAGGATGAAAACCTATTATCCCTCCATGTTATTTGTGTATCTCAAGTGGGAGATCCCTGTGTGGTCCATGCACAAATCCTGGTTTCCAACACGGATGTTTATCATGCAGTTCCATATGATCATTTTATAGGGTTTTTATTTTTATTATTTAATATTTGTCTTATGGTGGTGTCTAGAGGCTGTAAATAGGATCAGGTCCTTATTGTTCTAGATACTGTGCAGACATGTTATGGGAAGACATTCTTAGCTCTGAAGTACATCTAAATAGATAAGACTGAGAAAGAGTGAAGGGGGAAAACAGGGGCACAGATGGGTTGAGTCATTTGCCCAAGGTCATACAGCAGCTAATTGGCAGAGCTGAAAATAGGTCAGATCTCCTAACGTCCATCCCTAAATCCACTATGCTATCTTCTGTTTACACCCAGGAAATTGCACTCAAAGGCTATATTAAAAGAACTTAAAGGTTGCAAAGTCAATTGATCAAAAATTAAGAAATTCAAACTGTCCATGCAACATTAATTCAGCTGTTTGTATACATGATAATGTTACCGTTTTTAATTACATCTCATTCAGTGCTTTAGATGGACCATGAGTAAGACACAGGAATAGCAAAAGAGAGAAATGCGTTCTCTTCTGTTTATGCAGTACACTAAAATCCAGTGGAGAGGGGCTTGATTTTTGGCTCTGCCACAGACTTGATTTTGGGCAAAACTGTCATAATTGATACCTACCTGCATGGCATTTCCTAGTTTTTGAATGCTTGACTTTGCAACCTCATCATTATTTTACATAGTTCTTTGTACATGGTGTGTAATATACAAACATCACATTAATTGAATGGTAAGGTTGCAAAGTCAAGTACTCAAAAGTTAGGAAATGCCCAGAACTAGGGTTATTCATTTAAGGTTAATTTGGTCGCCAGGTGTACATGCATTATGGTGCAGTCTTTAATTACATGAGCATTATTTTTCCACAGACCCTCTGCATTATTTAACATACATATTGGGGGTGCTAAATCTTTTCAAATAAAAGGTTACTGAATTTTTTAAATATTCGCAAAATCACATATTTTCCCCATGCCCTGTTCTCAGAAACATCTGAACTATTTTGGCTTAAAAAGAGATTTTAAAAGCCTTATGCATACACAAAATATGTGAAATTAACCCATTTGGGCTGAAAAGTTTAGCAACGTTCTCTGCAGCTGAAAATAGGGTCTTCCAATGGGAAAATAGGCAATGCTTCCAGGCATATCTGTAATTAATACATACACACCTACAACGTATATTACACGATCTGTGTCTGGCATCAAACCCTATTGATGGGACTGCTAGATGTCTACCCAATCCCAACGTAAAATAGAGCAGCCTACATATGGCCGATCAAGCTCATTCGAGCTGCCAGCGATCAGTCAAGTGCACTATAGCCATTCCCACCATTCTTTGACAATCTATCCATGCCAGGCTCAAGGATGCAGCATGGTCTTAATGCTTCTAGTGGTACTATACCACTGGAGGATTCCTTTAGGTAGTGAGGATCATATACTGGCTAGTAAAGGCTTCTCTGAATGACTGCATAAAACAGACTTAATTGAACAAAGATTCCAGCCCTTTATTTATGAATTTAGAAAATAACATCTATATGAAGCTTATGCATTAAAGGGACCCTTGAACCTATAAATGCTATGAGAATATTAAACTGATAAATCTTGAATTGAATGAAAAAAAAACATGTGTTCAAGAAAAGAAATCATATTTTTCTCCAAGATAGTGTATTTCTATAAATATTAAATGTTATCTGGCATAACATAAACAGAAGAAAGGAACCAATATATTTATATATGTAAATTGAATTCATCCTCAGAAATCCAATGAGACCCAACAAGCATGATAATTCAAAATCGAGTAAAATGCATCTTTGATTTCTTCAGCTAAGAATGATGACCCTTGATCTTCTAGAACATCAACATCACAATCTAAATTATGATCCAAAATTGTTTTTTGATCATATAAAAACCTCTTTCTATATTTGTCAGTTACAGATAGAATGTTCCCCCACTGTTCAGCTCCAATGTTTGGTTTTATGACCCATAGGAGAGTGGAGAAAAATTAGCTTAAGATAGCCATAATGGTGTGCTTTCCTTCCCCTTCCCCGTATCTATATTCCATCTATATCACTAATGTAAGAGTATACAAACATCACAATTGCAGAGATAAAGATTGTTTGTATATTTAATTGCATACTTCTATGCCTTTCCTTTGTTGGATTTGTTTGTTGTGTAATTTTAATCTGTAGTTTATGAGTTTCTAATGTTTAATTCTGGGATAAGGAGAGGCTCAAGGTAGGGGGGTTGAACAGCTGAGGGCAGAGTGTGGGGGTGCAGGATTTAGTGCAGAGGGTGAGGGGCTCAGGACTGTGGGATCAGAGCAGGTGGTTGAGTGTTCTGGAGGAGGGGGCTCAGGGCAGAAAAACAAAACTAGTGTCCACGCATCAATTGCGTTATTTTGAAAGAAAATTGAAATAATCTAGGGCTTTTTCCAACGTTGGTAAACCTCATTCCATGAGGAATAAGGCCTCTTCCAAAAAAGCCCTGGGATCCCAGCTCAAGAGGAGGAGAGAAGGACACGGACAGCACGGTGACCACCATCACACTGGAGCTGGTACCCCATGGCCTGGATGTGTCCCAGGCACCTCTGAGGCCAAGGAAGAACCATCAGGTGAGTGGTCTTAGTTTTCTCACACACACAGGGTTGGGGGGCGGCAGGCTCTGAGAGGCTGTGGGGCAATCGTGTCACAGCCTTCTCGACCTGGCAATTGCGCTGCAGTCTGTGCACTTGGATGTACACGCAGCATCGGTCTGCACCATGCAATGCCAGGAGGCAGCACCGGAGCACCCCTGGGCTCCTGCTCACAGGCTCTAGGGAGGTCAGCCACACTTCTGACCCCCGGAGAGGGTCGGGGGAAGGAACACATCCCATCACGAGCCACCGCTAGAAGGAGGCTAGGGATCAGGACACACACACGCACACACACAGATTCTGGAGTGCTGCACGTGGTACACAGGCATGCCTGCACACTTGTGGCAGCACCTGCTCCCGGGACAGTGCTGCAAGGCGCAGGTGTGTCTGCTGCTCAAACCCTCTCACACACCCTCATCCCTTCTCCCCCAGCAGCCAAAGTCTCTCCCCTTGGGATGCCACCGGAGCTGGTGTGTGTGCGGCACCGATGGAAGCCCAGGCAACTTGAGGCCCCCCTCCTGGCCATTGGATCCCAGTGTGGCCAGCCATTTCCCATGCCTGCTTGTCCATGGGACGTGGGTGGGAAGCATGGTCCTCTGGGAACGTCTGGGCCCCTGTAAGACAGGGTCCACTGTCTAGGCCACACATGGCCTTACTCCTGGGACATCACCTTCCTCTGACTTGGGAACTGTTGCTTTCTGCTCACAGATGAGGGCAAGGTCTCAGGGACACTGTCTCCAGGGATGACTGACCATCTCTCTTTATTCTCCTCAGCTGGACCAGCCATGACTGTGAGGTGATCACAGCCACCTGACCCTGGGGGAGCAGCAGGTGCTGGAGGTCCAGGAGGATCTCATGAGGGAGGACGTCTCCATCCTGTGGGACATGCAACAGACACTGACCCAAAAGTTCTGGGACGACGAGCAGTGGCGGAGAGAGACATGGACGGAGCTGCTGCAGCAGGGACCATTTGTTGTTTTTTAAGTTTAATCTGTTAGGATGGTCCAAGTATATTTGGTTCTTCAGTGCAAGGTGAGGCACTGAACAAGATGGCTTCTCAACTTTCCTTCTAACTCTATATTTTTATGATTCAATAATTCCATAGTGTTTTCTTGCAACATGTATGCCTCAAGCACCACTTAATTATTATAAAAAATACAGTCCAAGAGGATTTAAACTCAGAGCCTTATAAATATGATTATGGTACATTAGCCAATAGGGAACAGTTTGTCAGTTAATACCTTTACTACTGGGAAGAGCTGTTTTAGCAAAAACACACAGAAAGTTCCAAAGAAAAACTAATAAAGATTCTGAATGCCCATGCAAGAGGGTTAAATGCATTTTCCAGTTAGTTTCATCTTGTACAATTTTTAGACTTCATGTCAATTCAATTACCAAATTCACATGAAAGAGCAAATGAGGATTTAAAAAAAAATCAAGACTCTTATGTCTACACATTTCTCCATAATCAAGCCACAATTTGATGTGAGGTTAGAATGATTTGGTCTGTATAACATGAAAATGGCCTGGTCTTGTTCCCATTGAAGCTGATGATAAAACTCACATTGACTTTAAAGTTTTGATCCTGAGTAAATCATAATGATTCCTTTTCTAACTTCGCTGAGAGTTACCATTGAGTCATTCAATGCCAATATGAGAGAAGAAGAAAAGACTCACAATTATATGCAATACAGTAGACCAAATAAAAACCAATCAAGAGTAAAAAAAATCATTGAATTTAAAGAGTAGAGCTCTGTAATAAGTGTAAATACATTATTCTTCATTCCATCATAATGTAGCTATTTAACCTGCCATTTCACAGACAATACATTAGAAAGACCTGTCTGAGCAGCAGCGTTCTCATAAAAACTGTACAATGTAAACTACATAAGACCAAAACTAAGAGCTCACACGTGAGGCCAGATTTTTAAATGTGCTTATGAGTAAAGATATAAATAGGTACCTAGGGAGAGATTCACAAGGTGGGCTCTGGATTATAATACCATATTGGTGTCATCCTGACACCAAGTGGAATCTATAATCTTAAATTAAGGGCCCAGATCCCCTACATAGGGGATAGTTGTGCACCTATCAATGGGATCCGTAAGAGCCAGTATGCTGAGGAAGTAATCCCCTAAGCTAACTAGTTGGAAATGCTGAGGAAATGCTTAAGCCCCACCTCTCAGATGGTGTGAGGCCCTCATCTCCTCCCAGGATTCACAGCTGTGACCTCTTCTCGAGTTTGACTCCTAAACCAGGTCAGTTCTTTCTCACAGAAAACTTAGAAAGAAGAGGTGGTATCTCCCTTGTAATAGGGGCACACTCTTCCTGACTTCCAATAGGGACTTGAACCACAGTCTCCCATAACTCAAATGAGCAACCAAGCTACATGGTGTTCCAGAGCAGAACTTGCTCACCCTCTTCTGTTGAAGTGGTTCCACTCTGAATTAAATGCTCATTGGCACAAGGACTGAAGCCTGAGTCCACCTGGGGAGTACCTAACCACTAACCTATACAATCATTCTGGCACTTGCTCTGTCTGGCCCATATGAGCAGACTAACTTCAAGAAGTGACATTAAGAGAGAGACACATCAAAATGCACCAGTATTTAGGACACTCACCTGCTTTGGAGGAGACTTTGGTCTAAATCCCAGTTCCAACTGAGGTAGAGTGGGCATTTGAATCCAGGTCTCCCACAGCCTGGATGAGAGTTCTAACCACTAGGTTATAGTATGTTTTGCATGAAGACCACTCAAATAGAGACTGTCTATTCAATCAAACCCTCGCAAGTTAGACTGAGTGATGCCCAATCAAAGACTCTTTCTGAGGCTTAGGCATTAAACTGCTCCACAGACAGAAATTTCAGTGCTATAGGGACTTTACTGGTGGAAACCTACATGCCCACAAGATTAGGCAGCAGTTGAGCAATCATTATGAGGCTCTAAAGTTTGGAATAAGGCACTTGGGGTATGTCTACACTACAAAGTTAATTCGAACTAACAGCCATTAGTTCGAATTAACTTTAATAGGGGCTACACATACAAACTGCTAGTTCGAATTTAAATCGAACTAGTGGAGCGCTTAATTCGAATTAGGTAAACCTCATTCTACAAGGAGTAACGCCTAGTTCGAATTAAGTAGTTCGAATTAAGGGCTGTGTAGCCACTTAATTCGAACTAGTTGGAGGCTAGCACTTCCCAGGTTGCCCTGGTGGCCACTCTGGGCCAAACCAGGGAAACTCTTCTGCCCCCCTCCCGGCCCCAGAGCCCTTAAAGGGGCACGGTCTGGCTACAGTGCTTGTGCCAGTTGCAAGCCTGCCAGCACCCAGCCAGCAGACCCTGCACCTGGCACAGCATGAGCCAGCCACCTGCTGCCACCCAGCCCTCCACCTCTTCCCAGGACCAAGCTGGCGGCTCCCAGGAGCCTGCCCAGGGCCGCAAGAGGCGGACACCCACCTGGTCTAGTGCGGAGATCGTGGACCTCCTCAAGGTTTGGGGGGAGGCCTCCAACGTCCACGATCTCCGCACTAGGCACAGGAATGTGGCCGTCTAGGGCAGTATAGCTGCCAGCCTGGCCACCAAAGGCCACATGCAAACCCAGGAGCAGGTTTGCATGAAAATCAAGTTGGTCCAGTGAGACCCCCTACCCTGAGCCCTGAGCTTAGAACATAAGAACATAAGAATGGCTGTACTGGGTCAGACCAAAGGTCCATCTAGCCCAGTAGCCTGTCTGCCGACAGCGGCCAACACCAGGTACCCCGGAGGGGATGGACCTAAGACAATGACCAAGTGATTGGTCTCATGCCATCCATCTCCAGCCTTCCACAAACAGAGGCCAGGGACACCATTCCTACCCCCTGGCTAATAGCACTCCATGGACCCAACCTCCATGAATTTATCTAACTTCTCTTTAAACTCTGTTATAGTTCTAGCCTTCACAGCCTCCTGTGGCAAGGAGTTCCGCAGGTTGACTATGTGCTGTGTGAAGAAGAACTTTCGCTTATTAGTTTTAAACCTGCTGCCCATTAATTTCATTTGGTGTCCTCTAGTCCTTATATTATGGGAACTAATGAAGAACTTTTCTTTATTCACCCGCTCCACACCACTCATGATTTTATACACCTCTATCATATCCCCCCTCAGTCTCCCCTTTTCTAAGCTGAAAAGTCCCAGTCTCTTTAGCCTCTCTTCATATGGGACCTGTTCCAAACCCCTAATAATTTTATTTGCCCTTTTCTGAACCCTTTCCAAATATCTTTTTTGAGGTGAGGAGACCACATCTGTACACAGTACTGAAGATATGGCGTACCATAGTTTTATACTTCCCCTCCTCCTTCTTCCCCTGGCTTCCCCCTTCCAGCTCCCTCCTCCCAGGTTTCCCCCTCCTCTCGCACCCTCTCTCTTCCCCTCTCCCACCTCCTTTTCCCAGTCTCCCCAGAGGTTAATCCCAGTTTTGTTAAATAAAGAGAGTTTCTATTTTTGAACACACGTGTCCTTTATTTTTTACATCAGGAAGGGGGGCTAGGGAGGGATAAGTGGAAGGAGGTGAGGGATGAATGGGGCACGAGCCCCTGATGGGGAGGACTGGGGTGGCTCTGCGGGCTTCTCGAGGTGGAAGCCCTCCTGCAGGGCCTCCTGGATCCTGACAGCCCCCGATTGACCCCCGGATAGCAGCCTGTGGCAAGTGCAGCTGGGCTGATGGCTGAGTGCTGTGATGTGCCGAGTGTGGGCACTCAGGGCACTCCAAGACAGGACTGCTTTGCTGTCCCTCATTGAGTTAGACAAGCAAGCGGGGGAACCCTGAGAACTGTCTGTCCGGGGTGGGGGTCAGGTCCCTTTAAGCACAGCTCTCGGCTAGCCTGAGGCAGCAGCTCCACACTCTAAGCCCTAACCTGATGCCCTGCCGGCACTGGTTCCGGCCAGCCTTAACTTCGGTTCAGGGTCCACTCAATGTGGACATGCTATTTCGAATTAGCAAAATGCTAATTCGAATTAGTTTTTAGGTCTAGATGCACTAATTCGAATTAGCTTATTTCGAATTAACTAATTCGGAATTAAGTTAGTTCGAATTAGTGCTGTAGTGTAGACATACCCTTGTAGATTTTGTTGTTAGTGATTTCAATGAGAATTAGGGCCCAGATTTTAACAGGTATTTAGTCATTGTTGTGCTTAGTGTTGCAACTCTTAACTGATTTAGTAGCCTATATCTCATTTTCAAAGGGAATTTAGGCACACACGACCCTATATCGCGGGGTGGGCAATAATTTTTGACTGGGGGGCCACTTCAAAAATTTTTGAAGTAGCCCCGGGCCACCCCGGAAGGGGCGGGGCCTAAATGGAAAGGGGCGGGGGATTAGTCTGGGGGTGGGGGAGCCCCTTTGCCCCTCCTTACCATTAGGCACCCACGCCCTGGAAGAGGCTTGGCACACTCCCCCACCACCAGGCCAATCGGGGCCTGGAGGCGGGGGAGCACAGGAAGTCTCCTCCCGCCCTGCAAGGAGCATGTGGCGCTTTGAAGTGCCCGCGGGCTCCTCGCAGGGCTGGGGCAGGGCGAAGGAAGCTTCACGCAACTGCTCCGCCCCCAGGCTCTGATTGGCCTGGGGGCAGGGGAGCACGCGAAGCCTCCTCCGCTCTCCCCCCCACGCCCTGTGAGCAGCACGCAGAGCTTCAAAGCGCCACATGCTCCTGGCAGGGCGGGAGGAGGCTTCCTGCGCTCCCCCACCCCGAGGCCAATTAAGGCCTGGGGGCAAGGGAGTGCCCAAAGCCTTCTCCATTCTGCCCCTGCCCTGCAAGCAGCGTGCGGCATTTTGAAGCACTGAGTGCTGCTTACAGGGCGGGGGCAGAGCAGAGAAAGCTTCGGGCGCTCCACCACCCCCAGGCCCTAATTGGCCGGGGGGTTGGGGAGCAGCAGGGCCTCCGCGGGCCGGATCCACCCTCTTGGCTGGCCTGATCTGGCCCACGGAGGCCCTTTTGCCCACCCCTGCTATATCCCATTAATTGTCAATGGAATTTTGTCTCAAGTATTAAAATCCCATTGAAAATGAGATTTAGGCTCCTAAAACAGTTAAGAATTGCAACAAAGCCTAAATACCTTTTAAAATCTGAGCCTAGGTGCTTTCAGAATTCTCTCTTAGTGCTCTCCTATACTTTTAGGAGCCAAAATACTTTTGAAGAGCTGATGTTCTCAAATGTCATCCCAATAAACGTATAACTCAAGGCAGCAGTAGCTGAATCAATATTAAAAGAGAGAGAACATTTCATCTTGGTTCTTTAAAAATCATTCATAGATACTGTTATGTCCTAACACATCAAATTAACATGTTAGAAGTCCAAGTAGGATAATAATAAGCACGGGAAGAGTTGATGTTTTTAAACAGACACTTGAAACTGGTGTAGCTGCAATTGCTGTGACAGTATAATACCAAATGTTCCACTTTTAAGAGATCAGATCTGTTCCTCTCTTCCTAAACCCCTGAAGGGAGGCAGAAACAGGCATGATAATAAATTATCTCATCAAGACATCATCTTAAAAATAAAATATTCAGAGTTTAAACTCAGGTCTTCCTTCCAGCATACACTGAAGGGCAAAGGAGTTCTTACCCAACAGTAGTATAGAATACTAATTTTTAGAAAATATATATAATTTAAATGTTTGTCTGTGATTAGTATCTAAACTTTTAACCCAGCCACCCTTCCCTTTGATCTGTATTTATTTTATAATATAGAATATTTTACTCTTCTGTGCCCTTTTCTCACTATATATTAAGTTCCCAGTGTCAACAGCATCACCTGAGCTGAGTAGAGGTTTCTCAAGAGCAGAAAACTGAATATTTTTGCTGTCTGTGGTATTAAACTCTATACATGCCATCAGCACTCTTTTGCTAGAGATTGCACTGATAACTACAGTCTGACAGGATTTTAAAACTGTATGGCTGCGTCTAGACTGGCAAGTTTTTCCGCAAAAGCAGCCGCTTTTGCGGAAAAACTTGCCAGCTGTCTACACTGGTCGCTGAATTTGGCGCAAGAACACTGACGATCTAATGTATGATTGTCGGTGTTCTTGCGCAAATATTATGCTGCTCCCATTCGAAAGCCTCTTGCGCAAATGTATTTGCGCAAGAGGGCCAGTGTAGACAGCTCAGGACTGTTTTGCACAAAAAAGCCCTGATGGCAAAAATGGCGATCGGGGCTTTCTTGCGCAAAAGCGCGTCTAGATTGGCACGGATGCTTTTCCGCAAAAAGTGCTTTTGCGCAAAAGCGTCCATGCCAGTCTAGACGCAGCCCATTGCTTTACATCTTTCCTCACTTCTTCACTAACAAGTGCACATTTTAAATCCAGAAGTGGACTTCCTTTTTTTCTTCCCAAGATCTGAATCATGCTTTAAAAGGACAATTTTTTAATATACTTCTGTGAGCAATGATGCCTGAATTTAAATGAAGGTCTTTTGTTTATGGCTGCTTTTATCTTCTAAAATCAGAGTACGTTGTTCACTGCAGAGAAACAGAATACACTGATTCCTATTCAAAGAAATCCTTTTGACAAAACAGCTCATACACCTGTCAGACTACGAATAGACTTTTTAAAAAAGAAAAGCAGTGCAAGTGTTAACTGCTCTATTGTTTCAAGAAACAAAACACACACAAGTAAATAAGCAAAACACACAATTGTTGGAAGCAAATTTCAACATGCTTGAGCCACGGTAATTATACAGCTCCTATTTCACAGCACAGATATTTTCAGTAAAAGTGCCTCTTTCATCGTTCTGGCTTTTGGATTTTCTTTGTTTCTCTTATCAGTTTAGTTCACATGCACGCCGAGAATGCAGGTCCTAAGTAGCTGGGGCAGCACACAATTTAATCCACTTTAGGGCCATGGAAGATGCATAGTCTCTGCAGGCAATTGGGACACAATCTGGACCCCCCCAAAAAGGCATTTTTTTGAAGTTGTGACTAAATCTGAAAAAAAAAATGGAGAGATGACTACTATTTTGGGAGGCCATAGTAAACATCACACAGAGGGATACAGGGACTATGGGCAGCACCATCCTTACAAATTTTGGGGCCCTAAGTAACTGAGGTCTGGGTGCTTCCTTCCCTTACCCTCCCACATGGCTCCTCCTGGGGGCCTGGGCACCTGGTGCTTCCCTCCCCCCAAGCCTCTCTGCATGGCTCCTGCTGTGGGGGGCTGGGGCATTCTGCCAAACTCTCCCCATGTGGATAGTACCAGGGGCCTGTGGCTTCCCTCCCCATCTCCTTGTGTGGCTCCCACCAGGGACCTAAAACTTCACCCACTCCCTGCTCCTGCAGCTCCGCTTAAGGCATGGAAAATAGGATTTTACATTTCTCTAGCCCCTGCTGTACAACTAGTTCTATTATGTAATTCATTATACTAAAAGTATAAAGAGCAATGCAGTCAAGCAGAAGTTTTAAAAATGACATGATCTTAATCCTGGTTGCACAGCCCGGCTTGTTGAAGCAGCGTGTAAATTGGGACACCATGGCTTTAAAGGAACAGCGTTGCCTTGCAGAGTACTTGGAGAGCACAAGGATGAAGAGCAAATAAGTTAGCTATCTCCTCAGTTGTTTTAGACACCTCCTCAGTTTAGAGCAGCAGCAATATTACCTATGCCTGAAGCTAAGTGTATGTGACAGAGGTCACAGATTCTGTGACTTCCAGAGACCACTGTGACATTTTCTGTTTTAGCCCAGGGCAAAGCTTGAGCTGTCAGCAGGTGGAGGACCTGGAACCCTGAGCTGTCACAGGAACCCTGGAGCTCTCAGCCTCTGTGGGCAGCAGAAGGACCTGGAGCTCTTAGTATGGATGGGCAATGTGGGGCTCCCACAGGCCCCGGCCAATGCCCCCCGAGCTCTGAGTTGCTGTGGGCTGCAAGGAGACCTGCAGCTCTCAGCTGACATGGGCAGCAGGTGCTGAATGAACCCCCACCCTCAGCTACAGCAAAACTCAAGCTCTGACCCCCTTCCCCCATCAGCCCTATTTTGTCACAGCTATTTTAATACAGGTTGGACCTCTTTGGTCCGGCACTTTTGGGACCTGGCTGGTCCTGAACAAGGGAATTTGCCGCACCAGGGGGCAGTCCCCTGTCACCGGCCTCCTGGGCAACCATCGACTCTGCTTCTGGCCCCAGCAGCCCTCACTGCCTTCAGCCAGCTGTGCTTCCGGCCCTGGCTGGACCTTCAGACCTGGGACTCCCAGCTACTCCACCTGAGCCCCCTGCCATAGGGCTCCCTCTTTCCCCCCCTCCCATACTGCAGGACTCCCCACACTGCCTGAGCCTCCTGTCGCACTCCTGGCTGCACCATAAGTTCTCCTTAAGTAGCACATCACTACAGGGAGCAGCTCTGTACAAACCACCAGAGCTCCCCACGCCACCTGAGCCCCCTGTGCTGTGGAATTCCCTGCACTGCCTGAGCCCCTCCCGTGGGACTCATGGCTGCACCACCAGACCTCCCCGCACTGGCAAACTCCCTGCTGCAGGGTTCTTTCTGCTGGCAGAGCCCCCTGTTGCAGGGCTCCCGGCTGCATTGTGGGATTCCCCGCGCTACCTGAGCCCTCTGGTGCTCTGCTCCCCACATTGTCTGAGCCCCCTGCCCACTACTGGCCTCCTTGCCCTTGCGCTCTAAGGTCCAGGAACATCTGTAGTCCTCCCAGACCACAGATGTTGCCGGACCAGAGAGTCCCAGTTTAGGGAGGTACAACCTATACAAGCCAGGGACAGGTTGAGGGCTTCTGTGAATTTTCATGACCAGTCCCTGATTTTTCCTTAAAATAATTGTGATGAAATCTTTACATTACTTATGCCATATGTTGCAAGGCCATCACTAGAGTTTTCCCATGAAAAGATAACTCTTATATACCTGCCACAAAACAAACAAACACACCTCTTTTTACATTAGAATTAAGATTGCTTATGTAAAAATCCCACAGATACAGTCAATGAAACACATGCACAAACTAAGGAAATCACTAGTGAAACCAGTATTCCTGTGCATACCAACCTGACACATTCAGCTCTCGAGGGGTCTCACTTTCGTTATATAAGTAAAGGATACTCACAGGGTGAAATCCAGACCCTTTTGAACTCACTGAGAGTTTTCCCATTAACTTTTTTGGGATCAAGTTTTCACCCATTTACATGTCTCAGATTTACAAATCAGGAAGTTTTTACTATGGAGAGCTTGGATAAGGAACAGAAGAGTCAGCTGAGAAAAGTTGGCTCTGTGAAATGAAAGGGTTGTAATGTAGTAGCAGTTCTGCAACTTCTGTGTTAATCGAGCAGCATATCTGTCTGAAAAGGTTAAGAAAATGGAGGGCACAAAATGTTAGATACTACAGGCACTCATAAGAGTTAGGAAAGAGTGGATGAGATGGCAGAGAAGGAGTAGGAATGCTTAAAGGAAAAAATAATGGGGAAAATAAGCAGGAGGAATGTGAAGAAGGAAGCAGAACAGGAAGCATAGAAATTTAAAAATAACTATTTTAGAGAACGCAAACCTGAACATTTTAAAATGCCATGCACTTTTTACCAGGTTATCCACCAATATATTTAGTGGCTACTAAGTGTGATTTCCAGATAGCAAGGAGCAGGACAGGGTAAGATGTGTGGATGTGTCGAGAGACATGCCTCAGTGTGAGAGAATGGATGGAAAGAAGGAAGTGAAAGAGAAAAAAAAGAATGAAGAAAAACAAGGGAGATGAAAGTGACATGTTTTTGCTGTTAAGCTATCATCATAAAATCCACACATAATTCATTTGGTATACCCACAAATGTGGCCATGTTGATTAAATATATTTGCTATACACAAACACATAGAACAAATGACAATATGGTAGCAAGATTAATCAGCATGAATTTGAGATTGTCAAGTTACTCATGAGCTTTAAAGACAACTGTGAATTATGCAGGTTGTTCCAAAGGAGTGCTGATTAAAAAATGTATACCACATCACATCACTGTAGTTTTGAATATGCCCCATAAAAATATTTTAGAAAATTAAAAGATTTTTTAAAGTTATTTCTTGTTGTCCTCCATCAGTAAAAAAAAAAAGGCACCATGGATCCCACTAAACAGAGCTCAGTGGGAAACAAAAATTGCAGGTAATACCTTTAGAATACCCCCCCGCTCAAACCTCCCCACCCTCTACAGAAGTGGTAAGGTTCTATGGGTAAGAATGTCATCACTTTAAAATCTGTTATCTCTTACTGGCCTAGAAACAAGTTGGGATCCTCTTGGGAATTTAGGAATCTCATCTTTTCTATAGTGTAGAGCTCCAATTTCTAGTAATGTCTTCATACTTTTCTCCAGATAGCACATCTCCACAGACAGCACGTGAGTGTACACATGCACATTTGTGTACATAAATAAGAATACACTGTAGGGCAGGCCCGCACAACTCGGAAAGTGGCGAGGGCCTTATTACTCCAAAGAAAACAGCTGCGGGCCGCAAGTAGGGATGCTCTCCCAAAAAATACCGAACACGTGGGCTAAAAATTTTTGTCGAGCACAAGCCCCTCAGCACAAGCCCCATTCCCCTCCCCTACCTGGCTTCTGCCTTCCAGTTTTTGGGGCTGCTGGAGCCTTTTTGAATCCGGTGGTCGCCAGTCATGACGTCACGACACGTCAGAGTCCTGGCGTCTGCCGGCGTCCCACCCTCTGGCTCGCATCCCACTTCCTCGCACCAGAGCTGCATGCAGGCAGTCCGGCAGCGAGAATCGCCGCACTTCCCCCTTCCTGGCGGTGCTCCGCTCCTCTGCCCGGCCGGCGGATCGGATGGGGCCACGCTGCCCGTAGTCGGCACGGGCCTCACAGTGAACCCCTGCGGGCCGCATGTTGTGCAGGCCTGCTGTAGGGCAAACAAGTCTAGTTTCATGATACATATCTATAGTAATACACAAAGGTTATAAGGACGTAAGGAGCACCACAGAGGGAAAGAGGACAGAGTTTATCTGTGGAGACAACTTTTATCCCTTCCAACTTCTGGGTCAGAAATGTCCTTTCACATGGTGAGAAGTATAACTATAAACTTACCTAATTATGTGGTAGGTCAATCCACTTAGATTCAAAGTGCCCTTCTTTCCCACATGGCCCTGCTGATCTCTCTGCTTTGTTACTGTTTTTACCATAATAAATGATGAATTTTAAAACAGATTAAAAAAAACAGGTTACAGAATTTCACATCATTTCAAGGTTCCCACCAATCTTCTCCTCTGTTTTTTTGTCACTATTTTTGGTATTGTAATAATCTTTTTGTCCCCGTGTCCTATCAGCATACATTGGGCCTTTGAAAGGTTGAAAGCTGTGATGAGAAGTAGTGCATTGTTTCCAACCTCCAGTGTGAAGACATGTACATGATATTAAAAACAGACTACATAAAATCACATTTCTTTGAGCTTGTGACTATACTAAAGATTTGAGATTCATGAAAGCTGTATTCTGTTCTTGGCTCTGGCACAGATTTCATGTGTGAGATTTGGCTATTTACCTTAACCTCTCTCTGTTTAACCTTCCCCCGTCTTTAAAATGATCATAATATCACATGGTATTTTTACGTACCCCAGGTGTTGTTCAGAAGTAGTTTTGGCTTGAAAGCATATGCAGAAAAATTCTTTCATACATTAGACAAAACAAACTCTTTGTAAAAGTGTCAAGGTTATTATTAGAGCTATCTGGGAGATGGAATTTTTATTTTGTGGGAAATTTTATTATTTCAACATTTTTCCTTTCAAATTGCAACAAAAATTAAATTGAATAATCCTGTGAAGCAAAGATTTGCTGAGCAAATTCATTTTAGGGTCAATCAGAAGATTTTGCTTCAATTTTGGCATTTTAGATTTTTTTTTAAAGTTTTAAGAAATAAAATAAATTTCAAAATGAAGAGCTGCTTCAAAGAAAAAAATTGAAAATGTCCATTAATAAAAGTGTAGAAATGGAATGTTTCAACCTTATCAAAACTTTCTTTTCATTTTTTCACAACAAAATTTCCTTAAAATTGGCATAGTTCCATGAGAAGTTTTGGTTTTGATGAAACAGCATTTTGATGAAAAGCAAAGCTAAGAGTGACTGAAATTTCATTGGAAAACAATATGCTTTGATATCTTCTTCCTTAACTTCTTAAAGAACTGGAGGTCAGAAGAAGGGAGAATTAATAAAGAGCTCCAGAAAGATACTTTCTGTAATCAGATTTATTTTTCCCATTCAGCCTGCTTTTCAGCTCCATGTTCAGTGAAAAACTTCCACACATTATTTGCTAATGATGCAAAATCTATGGACAGTGAATGCCACATGACCTAAACACCATGCTGTCTACACAACAACTGCACTATACAGACTGTAAAATAAACAATAGTTGTCCTAAGGCCCAAACTTTGCTCACAGTCATTGCAATATTCAAGAAGAAAAATGCAAATTTAATTGGGACACTTGCACAGTCAACTGGAACTCTAAGCCTATGAACCAAAGCTCCAAATATATCTGAATTTTTTAAGACTCATATGTCCTGACTCTAATAAATGCTACACATGCTAATAGAATCCTGAAGGAAATTTATATTCCAGTCTCATTTCTCTTGTTAGGCCCTTGAGGTTTCTGCACACTACTAAACAGATTACTTATCAATTGTCACATGAGCCTGAAAGAAGGTCATGAAAAAAAATCATACATTAAGCACAGTAGGTTCTCTTTCCGCTTACTCTGCATGGTTTTCTTCTTGTGGTTATTTAAACTGGTACATTAAACCTTCCTGCCTTCTTGATTAATATAAAAAAATTGTTTCCTTGGTACTGAAATGATGGGGAAAAGCTCCTTGTTATCAAAGATTGAAAGCTAAAGGGTAGTAATTTTATACAAGATGTGGACTCTAGGGCTGTGTCTAGACTGGCATGATTTTCCGCAAATGCTTTTAACGGAAAAGTTTTCCGTTAAAAGCATTTTTGGAAAAGAGCGTCTAGATTGGCACGGACGCTTTTCTGCAAAAGCACTTTTTGCGGAAAAGCGTCCGCGCTAATCTAGACGTTGCTCGCAAAAAGCCTCGATCGCCATTTTCGCGATCGGGGCTTTTTTGCGGAAAACAAATCTCAGCTGTCTACACTGGCCCTTTTGCACAAAGTTTTGCGCAAAGGGACTTTTGCCCGAACGGGAGCAGCATAGTATTTCCGCAAAAGCACTGATTTCTTACAGTAGGAAGTTAGTGCTTTTGCGGAAATTCAAGTGGCCAGTGTAGACAGCTGGCAAGTTTTTCCGCAAAAGCGGCTGATTTTGCGGAAAAACTGGCCAGTCTAGACACAGCCAATGGGTGTGTCTAGACTACAGGGTTTTTGTCGACAAAACTATACCTGCATCTACACTACTGCCGCATTCCGTCGACAGTAAGTCGACAGAACGCAGCAATTTTGTCAACAGCAGTAAACCTTGTTTTACGAGGAAGAACGCCTTTGTTGACAGAGATATGTCGACGAAATGTGTGTGTGGACGCAGGGCGCTAGTTCTGTTGACAAAAAAGGCCTCCAGGAAGAAGCCCTGGTTGACAGTCTAGCCTTTACATGTGTAAGCAGGGTCAGGATAAGCTCTACCCTGACATCTGGTGGTGAATTGTGGCGAGTGGTGCAAAAAGACTTCAGGGGCTGATCTCGTTTGCATAGGCACACCCACCCCACCTAGTATGTGCTCACAGCAGCCCAAACGGTCACTTTGGCCACTGTGGGATCCCCAGTTGCTCTGTTATTGAGGCAGGGGGGATAAAGTGTTGTTATCCTGATTATGTGAATCAAGGACAGTGGAATAGTGGAACTGTTTTATGACAGAGGGATTTGCCATAAACTAAGTAGCACTCGCTAGACAAGGGGCATGGGTTCCAAACCCAGTCAAGCTGAGAAAGGCTGGGGATAGGTATTTATACCTGGTGGTAGAGCCCTGTCTGAGGGTCTAAAACACACTGGCTATATTGACACTTGTGATTTCTTACATAACTACAGCTGTTCTTGTGCAAGAATCTACAGACCATCCACACTGCCCACCTGTTCTTGTGCAAGGAAATTTACAGTAGGGTGAGGTAAGAGAGGGCTTCTTGTGCAAGAGCTATGCTCTTTTTTTTATCAGGGGTAAGCGCTCTTGCGCAAAAGGGCAGTGGGGATGCTTAGCAAGGATTTCTTGCGCAAGAAAGCCCTATGGCTAAAATGGCCATTAAAGCTTTCTTGCGCAAGAGAGCATCCACACTGCCATGGGAGCTCTTGGGCAAAAGCACAGCTTGCACATGGCAGTGTAGATGTTTTCTTGCGCAAGACTTCTTGCACAAAAACCCTTGCGCAAGATGTGCTTGCACAAGAACCCGGCAGTGTAGATATAGCCACCAATTGCACCCCCTCCTCTCTCCACTGTGGAATATCAGAGCTAATTTGGATTCCATTAGGAGTCTAGTTGCAAGCTGCTGAGCTGACTTCACTGTGGGCCAATGGTGCACTAGCACTGAGGCTCCTCTACTATAAGCTGAACTTGCTGAAGAGCTGAAATCACTGTGTGCTGAGGGGAGCCTGACACTATACTGCTGAAGAGCTGAAATCACTGTGTGCTGTGGGGAGCCTGATGCTATATTGCTGAGCTACTAGCATAGCAGTTCGTGGGATGGCTAGCAGAGCAGTTTGCGGGAACGACTGGCGGGCGCAGGCAGCTAGCAGAGCGGCTGGCGGGGACGACCGGCGGGTGGCCAGTAGGAGCGGCAGCAGGCAGCCGTGGAGCAGCTGCAGGAACAACCAGCTGGCGGCCAGGGGCGTGGACCGAGACAGCTGGCGGAGCAGGGTAGTTCGTGGGATGGCTGGAGGGGCTCACGGGACAGCAAGTGGAGTGTGGCGGAGTGACTCGCGTTAACGGCAGCAGCAGAACCCTACAGAGAGGCAGAGCCGTCGGCGGACCGCGTAAGGTGTATCAACCCTCGCCCCCTCCGTTCCACCCAGGTTGGGATGGTAAAACTCTGCCGGTGAACTTTTGAACCCTGGGGCAGCACTGACTGGGGGCAGAGACTTTTGGGGTGTCGGACTTTGGGTGATTTTTTTGGGTTGCTGGACTCAAGAGACTCTTGGGGTGTTGGCCTTTTGGGGACTTTGGGTGATTCTTGGCTGGGGGTAGGTCTTTGCTCATGTTTGGTCTATGAATCCGAGTTGTGATGTTTTCCCAATTTAATGCTGATGTCGGTTACCTCATGTTATTAAAGATTTGCTGCTATACCACGCCTCTGGGCTTGCTTTGAGGCACCCAGGGGTGTGTGTAAGATTTCCCAGGTCACTGGGTGGGGGCTCGAGCCGGTGTCGTATTACATTGTTGGGAGGAGACCCCTAGATACTGAACCCGGCCCTTGCTGCTATTTACTCGGCCTGGCAGAAGGGTTACACATGTATAGCACCTCTGTGGTTCCTGGCCGCAGCCTCTTAAAGGCACAGGCACCCAGACAGGCCTTGCTGTCCGGCAGTGAGCCAGAGCACCCGTGCCAGCCATGTCTCAGCCACAAGGCACCCCCGGCCCTTCTTGGAACAGAGATGAGGACCCACCCAGGGGCACCAAAAGGCGGGCAGCAGCCTGGTCAGGGCCAGAAATCCAAAACCTCCTGGAGCTCTGGTCCCAGGAAGAAGCCCTGCACACCCTGCAGACACGCCACAGGAATGCGGACATCTACGAGCGCCTGGCCCAGAGACTAGCCACCAAAGGGCATCATCCCCGCACCATGGCACAAGTGAGGGCCAAGGTAAAGGAGCTGCGGCAGGGATATGCCAGGGCCCAGGACCAGAGCTCCCATTCCGGGACAGCCCCCGAGACCTGCCCTTACTACCAGGAGTTGGAGCAGATCCTGGGCGGTGGGGAAGCCCAGACTCCACTGCGTGTGGTGGAGTCCGGGTTACCCCACCACATCATGGACTGACCCCCTCCTGAGGGAGGAATACCAGGCAGGAGAGCTGCACCAGGAGGAGGAGGAGGAGGCAGCAGGGACCCAGACCCCAGAGGCCTCCCAGGCATCAGTGGACATCGGGGAGTGAACATCAGGTGAGTGCTTTGAGGGGTCACCACACACGGGCGAGTTAGCAGTGTGAGGGGCCAGCTAGCCCCATTGCCACTGTGGGGCCCCTGTGAGGCTTTCAGGCTGCTGCCCAACTCACACGCGGTGTCACATGTAACACCCCTGAGTCTCCTGTCCAAAGGAGAGCCCGACAGCCACGGCATGCCCTCGGGGACAGCAGGGGTGCACACAGACAATGATTGTCTCCTCCTCTTTTCCTCCACAGCCAGACCCTCTACCCAACAAAGGAGCACCACACCCGCCCCACCACCATCCTGGACCCGTGGCACCCGCAGGCACTGGCGTGTGTACACGGACCTGCTGAGGGAGCACATAGTGGCCCTGCAGGACCTGAACAGGACCCTCCAGCAGAGGACAGAGGCAGAGGCCGAGTAGTGCACCAGGCTGCTGGACAAGCTGGTCCAGCAGCGTGCTGCCATCTGTGCCACAATGTGGGAGGTCTTCGCCTTGCCTGCCCCTGTCATGGGCACCGCTCCTCCTGCACACCAGGCCCCTGCTCCTCCAGCTCCCCAGCCCCCTTCCTCCCAGCCTCCAGCCCCCTTCCTCCCTTCCCACCAGCCCCTGCAGCCTCCCCTTCCCCAGCCCCTCCTGCTCCCGAGCCCTCACAGGCCCAACAGCTGCCCCCTTCCGTCCAGGCCTGGACTAAGTCTCGCTCCACCTGATCCCAAGGCTGTGGCGATGCCAGAACATAGGAAGGTGGCAGGACCCTGCGATCAGGGAAGCAGCGGCCTACTTGAGCCCCCCTTCCCGCTCCAGGTTTTCATTCCTCCTCCCCCTCCAGGTTTTCAGTCCCCTACCACCCCAGTTAATGGTCATTTCAGTTAGATAACAAAATCTTTATTTTTGAGTGAAAGATTTACCTTGTCTATAAACATTTGAACACTAAACAGAGAATTTTTTTTAAACAGTTAGCACATTTTCTTTACTGAGAGGCTACGTCTACACTGGTGCATTCTCACGCAAAAACTCTTTTGCGGAAGAGTTCTTCTGCAAAAACTCTTCCAGAAGAGAGCGTCTACACTGGAAATGCTTTTGCACAAGAGATGTGCTTTTGCGCAAGAGCATCCATGCCAGTGTAGACGCTCTCTTGCGCAAGAAAGCTCTGATGGCCATTTTAACCATAGGGCTTTCTTGCGCAAGAAATTCATGTTGCCTGTCTACACTGGCCTCTTGCGCAAGAATAGTTGCGCAAAAGGGCTTATTCCTGAGCGGGAGCTTCAGAGTTCTGGCGCAAGAAGCCCTGATTTCATACATTAGAACATCAGTTTACTTGCGCAAGAACACGCGGCCAGTGTAGACAGGCAGCAAGTTTTTGCGCAAGAGCGGCTGCTTTTGCGCAAGAGCACGCCAGTGTAGACACAGCCATAGTGTTTCAAATAAAAAACTAATGTCTGTGTACAAAGAAAACCGGGTGTGTATGTATTCTTTATGGGAAGAGGGTGAGGGTTGTGGAGGGAAAGGTAGGGGTGGGCCAGGCCAAACTCCCCTATGGGGGAGGCCCTGGGCAGAGTCAGTGGGCTCCTTCTGAGAATCTCTCCCTTAAGGCCTCTCGGATTTGGACACCAGCCTGGTGAGCCTGGCGGATGGCAGCCATCCAGGGCTACTGAAATGGCCTCTCCTCACCATCAGCACCTGTCCCCCACCCCGGCAGGAAGGCCTCCCCTTTCCTCTCCATCAGGTTATGGAGGGCGCAACATGTGGCCACCACCTCTGGGATGTTGCGTTCGCCCATCTCCAGCCGTGTGAGGAGGCAACGGAACTTCTCTTACAGCCGGCCGAAGGCGCATTCCACCTGGATGTGAGCCTGGCTAAGATACGTGTTGAAAAGCTCCTTGCTCGCATCCAGGTGGCCAGTGTAGGGCTTCATGAGCCACAGCATCAGGGGGTAGGCCACGTCGGCCACTATGCACACCGGCATCTGCAAGTCCCAGAACGCAAGGTGCCACTGGGGGAAAAATGTTCCTGCCTTCAACCTGCGGTACAGGCAGGAGTTGCAGAATATGCGGGCATCATGTGCCCACCCCAACCACCCGACACTAATGTCCATAAAGTGTCCCCGGTGGTCGACCAGGGCCTGCAGCACCATCGAATAGTAGCCCTTCTGGTTTATAAATTGGGCTGCTCGATGGGGAGGTGAACAGATTGGGATGTGTGTCCCATCGAGGGCTCCTCCGCAGTTCGGGAAGCCAAGGGTGGCAAACCCGGCAATTATGTTGTCCAGGTCCCCAAGACGGACGAGCCTCTTCAGCAGCTCCGCATTGATGGCTCTCACCACCTGCAGCACGAGACAAATAGACAGACAGAAACCAGGGAGTTAGACAGGTTACCTAAGCGCTTTGGGAAGAGAACTCTCACCCCCCAACCCACCCCGTCCCTTGTCAGGCTGCTCCCCTTTCCCGCATCAGTGCAGGGGTGGCCAAGGAGCGGCCTCCAAGTGCCACTCCATCCCCCACTTCTTCTTGCCCTTACATGGCAGTCCCCCTTTCTCAACCCCCCCACTCAGCAGTCCCCCAAAAGTGACTTACCTCCATCAAGATGGCCCCGCCAGTAGACCTCCCCATGGAGCGGTAGCTGTCGGGGGTGGCCGGCTTCCACAGGGCGATTGCAACCCACTTCTGCAGGGGGATGGCGGGCTGCAGGTAGGTGTCCTGGTGTTCCAGAGCAGGGGCGAGCCAGGCAGACAGCTCCAGGAATGTGGTCTTCCTCCGCATCCGGAAGTTGCGGAGCCAGTGGTTGTCATCCCAGAGCTGCATGATGAACCGGTCCCACCAGTCCGAACTCGTCTCGTGCTTCCAAATCTGCCTGCTCCCAAAAATGTTTGGGGGCAAGGGCAGAGCTCCTGCAACCCGGAGGAGGGTCTCCTCAGTGCGGTCCAGGTCCATATGGGGCAGGAGATTCATGACAGAGTCATGCAGATGCAGCAGAAGCTGCAGTATGGCAGCGTGGGGCCATTGCCTGCCCAGGGGCAGCTCAGGCTCCATGGCCAAAAAGATGTTGAAAAGCAGAAAAAAAAAAGAAAATAAACTGCTGTGGTGTCAGAGGAAGCAGGGTAACCAGAGCAAGCACTGCAGCAGCTTTGCTTTCCCTCTAGGAGGTAGGCAAGCCAGAAGCTGGAGCAGAGCAATGGCTGTCCAGGGGGATCCCTTTAAGCACACGTCTCTGCAAAGGGCATGCAGCAGCACCTGGAAATAAAGGCTGCCCCCATGTCCTACCAGAAGCACTTCTGGGTGCCTTCTTTTTTTGACAGAGCGTCCAGCAGTCTGGACGCTCTTTTTCGCAAAAGTGGATCAATTTTTCAATCCGCATAATATAATCTAGATGCTCTTTTTTGACAGAGGCTTTGTCGACAGTATCTGTTGACAAAGCCTCTGTCAACAGAGAGATGCAGTCTAGACGTAGCCTAGATGACTGCATATATCAGCCCTGCCATTCTAAAGAGCCACAGTGTTGCCTGTAGTTTGTATCATCTTGAAAAAACTTCTACTAGGTATTCCAGTTTAGAACAGTTAAAAATTAAGATTAAAAATACAGTTCCACACTGAGTGGTCTGCTTGCTGCAACAGTGTTGAATGATCAAGTGAGGAAAAGTTAGGTATGCAAAACACTGTCATCTCTTTTGTATTAGAATAACACCTAAAAGACTCAACCAAGATCCAGGCCTCATTGTGACCTGTCCAAGGTCACCAGCAGAGCCAGGAGCTCCAGTCCAATGCCCACAAAACTGTACTATATTGACTCTATGAGGTAATTCTAGTGCATCAGTTTCCCAGCCCACTGCAGAATGGGTGCAAAAGAGAAGCCAAGGGACAGTTCACCAAATGGAAGAGGACAGGCCCTAGTACCCTTTGGGCATGACTACACAGCAGCATTATTGCAAAATAACGAAGTGAGCGCCTACACAGCAAGCCCGTTATTTTGAAATAACAGGCGTCTTATTCTGAAATCCGTAATCTTCATTTTATGAGGAATTATGCCTATTCTGAAATAGTTATTTCAGAATAGGGTGTGTATAAACTGCACAATTGTAGTAATTTTGAAATAAGAGGCCTCCAGGGCTTCCCACAGGTGCCCTGCTGGTCACTCTGTCCACTCTCATCAGAACTCTATAGTTCCACTTCTCCTGCAGGCTTTAAAGGTACAGTCACAGGGGAAACAGTGTGTGGCACAAATCAGGCCCAGCTCACACTGTGCCACACAGCAGCAGCCATCCCTGCCGCTATGGCAGATTGGAGCACAGCACCTGAACCCCCCATGGCTTCTAGCACATTTGCAGGCTGCTCCCAAGCCCCTTCCCGGGGGAGGAAGAGGCAGGTGCCCTTCTGGTCTGGTGTAGAGATCCTGGATCTCATTGAGATCTTGGGAGAGGAGGTGAACCTCCAGGATCTCTGCACCAGATGCAGGAATGTGGACATTTATGGCCAGATGGCTGACAGCCTGGGGCAGAGGGGACACATCCTCACCTAGGACCAGGTGTGAATGAAAGTGAAGTAGCTGAGGCAGGCCTGTACTAAGGACAGGGAGGCATTCTGGATGGGGGAGGGCAGTCCCTCTGTTATGCTTAAATGAAGCACATGAGATCTTTTATAGCAGAAAAGGCAGTACGCCACATTTATTGAGAATACAACAGTTGCATATGCTTTCCAATCACACACACACACACACACACACACACACACACACACACACACACACAGTCCTGCCAGACGATGTTATAGTTACCAGTCCAGATTCTGGATTGATCTAGTGGCCAGCCAGATTGATCACAGGGGGGAGCCGGGCTCTGTCGGTCGATCGATCTGATGCTCCTGGAGTTAGTGGCAAGACGAACCCAAAGTTCCGTAACAAAGCACCCTGCTTTTATAATCCTTTTCTCTGTTGAAATCAATAGATTCCGCTCTATCGGCTTGTGACCGGAGTGTTATCTTGTTGCTGTCAATTGATCCCTTGACGGCTCATCCTGTAATCAATCGTCTTTTGGGGGTACCAGCTTTGCTTCAAGGCGCGTCAATCTGCCAATACCCCAATCCCTCCTTATTATGGGCACGCACTGGTGATTATAGATGGCTTCTTTGACGCCAGGTTGTCTAGTTTTCTGGTCTTCGCCCACACTCAACCTCCTTCTTTTGGCCATCTGGTTTGGAGCAATAACTTTTTGCACCTTATCTCGACACATTCATTCCCTTTCTCATACACATAAGCAATGTTTCGAGGACTTTCAAGGCTATGCGGCACATCAACATCTGCATTGACAAAGCAAAGAGGTATTGTAAATCAAGCAATTAAGGCCTCAGCCTTGAACGTTCTTTTAGTCTCATTAGCACAGACACAATACCAAAAGTATCTTTTCTGCTTAGGCCAATTTACTAGACTCACTAAACTTTAGGGCAAAGAAATAAACATATAACTAAAAGGACTTAATTTAATAAAATATGAAATGTATGCTAATATATACCTTATATTGCTATATTATTGCTACATTACTATAGTACTAAACCTAAAATACAAATATAAGAAGAATAAAATGTTCAGTTCCAACACCTCCTGCCCCCGGTGTGGAATCTGACTGGGAGACGCCATTGTCACCCTCTCGGAGGGCAGGCCTGTGGCCAAGGAAGAGGAGGATAGGAGGAGGAGAAGACCTTGGGATCCATGATGCCCACCAGCCAAGATCTCACTCCATCCCTGGAACCTCCCAGGATGTCACCCAGGGGTCGGAAAAAGCCAGGGAAAGCCCATCAGGTGAGTCCCATTACTTTCCCTAGATACATACAGGGGAGGCAGTGGGCAGGGAGGGGCTGCATGCTCTTTACTCAGCCTTCTCAGCTTGGGGCTCGCACGGCAGCCTGTGCACGTCAGTGCACCTAGAGCATCTGTCTGGACCACTCAGCCCCAGGAGGCTGCCAGAGAGGACCCTTGTGCTCCTGCTCACAGGGTTCATGCACAGGCCTGCCTTAGTCCTGAACCCAAGGTGGGACACCCTCCCACCAAATGCCACCACTAAGGAGGTTAGGGCCATGGACACACACACACACACACACACACACACACACACACACAGCAGTGCCACACATGGCACATGGTCAGGTCCATACTCTCGGGGCAGCTGCTGTTCCAAGGCAAGCATGGTGAAGCGGAGAACACTGAGCCCCTGCTAGCAGAGCCTTCTGGGTGGCAGAGGATGTGGAGGGGACCCCAGCAGCACCTTCCCAGGTAAGTGATGTCTGCCACTCACACACACCTCCTCTTAACACCCTCCCCCATTGGGCAGGGAAACCAGTCCTCTCCCTGTGGGATGCTGCCAGTCCCAATGTGTGCATGGCGCAGAGCTGAACTGTGCCATCACCCTCCTCCTGCCCGCAGATTCCCATTCCTGGCTGGCACCTTCCCACGACTGCTTGTCCCCAGGACATGGGGGTAGTAAGGCTCCCCCAGGGACATCTGTGCCCCTGCAGGAAGGGGCCCGCTGGCCTTACTCCAAGCACATCGCCTTCATGGGAACCAAAACCTTTCATTGTCAGCTCAGGGATGAGGGTCAGGCTTCATGCACCCTGTCTCCTCGGATAATTGCCTTTCTCTTTGTTTTTTTACAGCTGGACCAGCTGCGAGTGAGGTGCCTGGAACACCTCCCGAGCCAGCCTCCCGACCCCATGGGAGCTGCCGCCGCAGACGAGCCTGCAAGAAGCTGGAGTGAGAGCACATCACCACCCTGAATGGCCTCCAGTGGTCTCTTGACATGGACATGGAGCTGTGCTACATCACCTGGCGTGTACCAGGCCCAGACCATGTGCACCATTGCCATCCAATGCCTGCTGGCTGGACCTGCCCCTGCTCCTGCCCCTCCAGCTTCTCCCCCTAGCCTCTCTAGGGACTGCAAAGGTCTCCACACATGTGGCAGTGGGACCACCCAAGGAAGGCACCACTCCCAGCCTAATCCCTGAGCCTCTCCTCCCCTTCTTGCCCTTCCTTGCCTCTCCTCGCCCCTCCCAGGTTCTTTCCCCAGTTATATTTACCCCAATTAATCAACAAACATAGTTTCTTGTTTCAAAACCAAAAGTTCTGCTTTATTGTCTCAATGGGAGAAGAGGAAAGGGGGAAGGGGAAACAGAGGGCAGGAGGAAAGACACATTGGGGCAATGCAAGGCCCCATTGCGGGGAGGCCCATGGGAGGTCACTGGGGACCTTGCATGAAACTCTCCCTCAGGGCCTCTCGGATATGAACAGTCCCCTGATGGGCTTGCTGGATGGCAGCCATGTGTGGCTGATCAAAGGCCCTTCTGAGCTGCTTGGCCTCTGCCCCCCACCCTTGCAGGAATGTCTCCCCCTTGTTCAAGCATACATTATGCAGAACACAACAGGCCACCACCACTTGGGGGATGTTCCACTCACCGAGGTCAAGGCAGGTGAGGAGACAACGGAACCTACCTTTCAGATGCCTGAAGGTACCCTCCACCACAATGCGGGCCCTGCTGAACCTGCTATTGAAATGTTCTTTGCTTTGGGCCAGGTGTCTCGTGTAGGGCTTCATCAGCCAGGGGTGCAAAGGGTAGGCTGCGTTCCTCACTATGCATATGGGCATGTTCACGTCCCTGACCCTGATGATACAGATGGGGAAAAAGGTTCTGGTGTGCAGCTTCTTGTAGAGTCTGGAGCTGTGGAAGATGTGGGCATCGTGCGCCTTCCCTGACCACCCGCCGCTGATGTTTGTGAGCCCACCTTAGCGGTCCACAAGGGCCTGCAGGACCATAGAAAAGTACCCCTTGTGGTAAATGTAGTCGGATTCCTGGTGGTCAGGGGTTCAGATGGGGATGGGCTGCCATTAATGACCCCCTCGCAATTGTGGACCCCAGTACTGCTGGCTTTGCTGCCATGGGCTTCCTCATCACCCAACAAGATGAGATGGAACAGCAGGATGGTGCAGATGGCCCTCACCCCCTGTAAAAAGAGACAAACGGAGAATCAGTGGGTTGCCAGGGCCCTTGAGGGGTCCCCAAACCCTATACCCCCATCAGACACACCAGGAATAACCCTCTACTTACCCCAGCACCTGTTAGGGATTTGTGAAAGTGGGACTGAAAACCCTTCCAGGGAGAGAGTCTTCACTCCCCCTTCCCTTCCCCAGGGAACTCCATTCCAGCATTTCATCACCCTCCTGGAACAATAGCATAAGAGCACCTTACCTTCATGATCACGACTCTGTTGGTTGATCTCCCCACGCTAAACTGGTTCCCGATGGAGCAGTAACTGTCTGACGTAGCGAGCTTCCACAGAACGATGGCGACCTGCTTCTGGAGGGAGATGCCAGGTCTCATGTGGGTGTCTCATTGTGTGTAGGTAGGGATGAGCCACTCACACAGCTCCAGGAAGGTGTCCTTCCGCATGCAGAAATTCTGGAGCCATTGCTGGTTGTCCCATCGCTCCATGATGATCCAGTCCCATCAGGTGTTACTGGTGTCCAGTCACAAGAAGCGGCAGTGCACAGGGTCCAGGGAAGGGCAGGAGGGATCATGCTGCATGAGCAGTGCATGTAGAGAGGAGAGGAGGTGCCCTGCAATGAGCTGCCGGTCCTGTTCCTGTAGGGCCACAAGGGCAGCCTGCAGTAACTGCACCAAGAGGTGTGGCATGGGGGTCTAAGAACTAGCGACTGCTTGGCAGCAGGTCTAGCTCCATGGCAGAAGTGCTGTGGTGTCCTCAAGGGTAGGGTTGACAGATGGTCTCCCAAAAAATACCAGACACATGGTATTTTTTTGGTCGAGCAAACAAACAAACAAAAAAGGAACGTGGGATAATAAGCCCCCCTGTTCCGGGGCACCTAGAGCGGCGATCGCAACCCCGCCTCCCAGCTGGGGCTCCCAGGCTGGGAGGTGGGGCCGCAATCGGAGCTGGGAGCCTGTGATTGTGCACAAGCCTGGCAGGGGCAGGGGGAGGGGCTGGGAGTTGCAGCCACTCCCCCTGCCCCGCCAGGCTTCTGCGCAATCACAGGCTCCTAGTGCCGATCGTGGCCCCGCCTTCCAGCCGCTCCCCCCGCCCATGCCAGGCTTCCGTCCAGTGCGCAGCCTGAAAAATCAGAGAATACCGGACATTACACATGTCTGGTATTCTCTGATTTTTTTTACTGGACAAAGAGTGCAAATACCGGACTGTCTGGTAGAACACCGGACACCTGGCAACCCTACTGAAGGGCAACCAGAGCAGGCAGTGAGAAGGCTTTGCTGTTCCTCAAGGAGGTAGGCAAAGGAGAGGAGCCTGAGACACGGCTGTACAGCCTTTAAGCTCGAGCCTCAGATAGCCTCAGGAAGCAGCTCCAGGAAGTGAGTGTGGTCCTAATGCCCTGCCTGAAGTGCTTCCGAGTGGCCTTAAATGAGATTCAGCATCCAATGAGCGTGGACACTATATTGAAATAGCTCAGTACTATTTCAATGGACATTTGAGGTGTAGATGTCCTATTTCAAAATAAGCTATTTGGGAGTTTTTCTTCTGAAATAGCTTATTTTGAAATAAGCGTGTAGTGTAGATGTACCCTAAGCATCCTCTTAATGGGTGATCTTGGTGAGAAAGGAGGACAGAGGCTCCTTAGCAAGTGTCATTTTCATGTGACAAAAGGAAGGTGACAGAGACAGTAAAAGGCAAAGGATGTGAAAGGCTTCACAGGAATACAATGGCTCTCACTCAGACGTTTGTGAGGACTAAGGAGAAGGATAGTTTCATTACCAAAACAAAAATCTGAAGAAAAGAAAAAAAAGCATTACTGAAAGGACAGAAAGTAAGTGCTGCGTTACCTCATGAGGCCTGTGGGCAAACCCCAGTTCAAATAGAAGTGAAAATAGGTTTGTTGGGTTCATGATAGTGACAGTCACTCATCAATCAGGATCACTAAACCACCTTGCCCAGAACCGGCATGGCAAGAAGAGCTGTGGGTCAGAAATGAGGCATAATTTGAAATACTGGAAGGGTTAAGCAAGTTTTTTCCACATACTCTAATTTTGGGATCAGCCATGACTTTGCTAAAAGCCCCTGTGTGGGGAAGTGCACCGGAGGCAGATTGTGATTCCAAGAGTCACCATTTGCTTCCCAGTTTCCTACCGCTCTAGGGCTGACAGACCCTGCGTCTGCCCTGTACTAGATGAGCACAAATCACAAAGGTTTTGTCTACGGAGAAGCATAAGGATCTTGTGCAAAATGGGGTTTTTGCGCAAAAAAAATTGCACACCCTGCTTGTTTTTGCGCAAAACCAGCTTGAATAAATTATGCAAATGTAGTGTGGTGATATGCTAATCCACACTTCATTTGCATAGGCTCTTACAGCAAAAGCCTCAGTGTAGACGTAGCCCTACTGTGCAGCCTCCCCCCTTTCCTTGCCTCTTCCTGCCCCCTCTGCTCCATGTACAAGCGCAGACATAGTGGCCCCATAGAAGTTTTTCTCCATTCTTCCCCACAGCTACCCATGTTAGGAGGAAACTTCCAGGGATCACGCTTGTCATGTTGATACCCAATGTAAGCAGATAGAATGTGCCACAGCCTGGCCTATTATAATTCTATATTGGTACTGCAGTAATGTCCATAGACCTCACTGAAGAATCAGTCCTCAATGGGTGAAGCATTTATCCACATGCAACAAGTCAGTCCCTGCCTCGAAGAGCTTACAATTCAAGTAATTCTAGCTCTCACTATTTTTTCTTAGTTTTACAGCAGTTGTTGATGTTGTTCTACCAGCACCTGAAGCTCTCTTTCATTTTGTTTGTTGCTCAGGGCAAATTCCACAGCATCTTGAATACTGACAGTTTTCAAATCTTCTGCAAGGCTGTACAGGCTCAGACATCCTTCTCTTAGATGAAGAAAAGCAACTTTGTGCATTTCATTGACAGCTGATGGTAAGAGTGAAACCAAAAGAGGGGGGTTATTCTCACCCAGCATCAGACACTGAAACCTTGCAAATGAATTCCTACTGATATCAATCAACAGGAATCTTTCCATTGGCTTCAATGGGAGCCGGATCACGCCCTTACTGTAGAATGCAAACTGATTTTATACAGCACTTTCTGAATACTTGGCAGAATAACAAGTAAGGCCATTCTAAATATATATTATTTTATAGACTGGTGTGCACCTAAATTCAGAAGACAGACATTATTTTAAAACATATTGTTGGTTAAATCGGGGCTGTCAGCGAGCTCAGAACTAATTATTATGGATTTTTGGGTGCAAAATAAACAATGGTTTGCATTCTGATGTTTCCTAAAAAGTGCTTAAGCGAATCTTTTCTCTTTGACAAATCCCAAAGTCTGCAGCATTAACTGCAGAAAATTCTCTCTCTCAATCAATGAAAGTTGCAATTCTGACTTTAGTGTTTTGTGAGGCCGCACCAATTTCTGAATTACAGGCTACCGTGCTCTTCTGACTCTGAGATTTATTAGCAAGGTCAGGCATATCAGTTTGACTATAGCATTGCAATTAGAAAGGTGTTCGTTTTGTTAGCTAGGCGTAAAATACCCAGGGCTGCAAAATGAAGCCTTCATTCTGTAAGTAAATTAACTGTAATAACTTTCAAACTGCACCTGGTGAGCAAGCCACCATTACATGAATAGGGAATCCATAGCCTGCTAAATTTGTGCTAGACATTTCTCATAGAAACAGCAAATCTGGATAAGATGAAGCTTTTCAGCTGTCAAAAAAAAAAAAAAAAAAGAGAGAAGGAAAATGCCACTTGATGTGCCACCTGAATTGCAAGTGAAGACCTGAACAAGTGACATTGGTGATCAAAGCAATGAGGAACAGAAGAAAAGGTCTTGGAAAGCCAGCAATTAATAGGTCATGAGCTGAGTATTTCAAGTCTCATGTCTTTTTCCAATTCCATGTGAGTTACAGTCTGCAAGGAAACCAGCATTTGAGATGGATTCCCATAATTGGTTGCCACTTTGTGACCTTGGAAGAGACAGATCCATTGATCTCATTTCCTCAAAGCCCCTTCCTATTACATTTACATACAAGATGAAGAGCCTGAAGAGAAAAAAGAAAACATTGAGCTTTTGAGTCCTAGTAGTGGCAGATGTAGGAATTACATGGTTACAGGAACCACAGGCTACATCTAGACTACAAGCCTCTTTCGAAAGAGGCTTTTTTCTAAAGATTCTTTCGAAAAAGCTTTTTTTGAGAGAGATCGTCTAGATAGCAACCAGTATTTTCGAAAAAGAGAGCCGCTTTTTCGAAAGAGAGCACCCAGGCAGTCTGAATGCTCTCTTTCGAAAAAAGGCGTCATTGAACATAAACAGTGCTTTTTCGAAAGAGCACTTTCGAAAAAAAGGTGTTATTTCTCGTAAAATGAGGTTTTCCACGGTCGAAAAAACTGCCGCTTTCTTTTGATTTAATTTTGAAAGAATGCGGTAGCAGTTTAGATGCAAGTGAAGTTTTTTCGAAAAAAAGGCCACTTTTAAAAAAAAAAAACCCCTGCAGTCTAGACACACCCATAGTGTGAACAGGCTCCTTCTTTTGCACCTGCAAAACCACAGTACTAAGCTCTCCTGATGCATTATACAGCACATATAGTCCATTGGATCTCTCTCACCAAGTGTATTTCTTACAATTTCTTCCAAAAGCTCCCACTGCAATATAGTATAACATCAGGCAGATGGTGGCCTTTTCCTACTCCCTGGGTCAGCCTTTAATACTCTTTGTATTCATCCCAGGGCTTTTCCAGGTGGTGAACTAATTACCTTATTAGCTCCTCTGGCTCCCTACAGGTGTAAATGATCTGTTCTTCCCTTCCAAATCAAACCAGTTACTTAACTCCCTCCTGTGCTAGCTACACTGTATGCCCTAGGTGGTCTAGGATGCAAGCCTCTAACAGCCTCTATTTGCAATTGCTAACAGAACCCTGTCACACATGGAATGGAAAGGATCTCAAGAGATTCTCTCGTACTGTCTCCTGCACTCATGGCAAGATTAAATATCATCTAGATCATCACTGACAGATGTCTGTCTAAACTGCTCTTAAAAATTTCTTAAAACTGCTCAAGTGAAGGAGATTCCACAACCCCTCCATAAGAAGTTTATTCCAGTGTTTAGCCACCCCTGGGTGCATCTAGACAGCACTCTTCTGTCAGAATAAGCTACACAATATTTGCTACGCAAAAGAGCTTATATTGAAATTTGGCACTGTGTAAACAGCACCACATTTTGAAATAAGGCACTATTCTGACAAATCCCTTAACTCTTACGGAACAAGGGTTACAGGGACTCCAGAATAGTGCGTCTGCTATTTCAGGAAATAGCGGGTGCTTTTAAAGACACGGTGTTGCTATTTCAGGATATTTCCAGTATCCTGAAATAGCGCCGCAGTCTAGACGTACCCCTGACAGTTAAGAGTTTTTCCTAATGTCCAACCTAACCTTCCCTTGCTGCAATTTAAGCCCATTGCTTATGTCCTATCTTCAGAGATTAAGGAGAAATTTTGTTTTCCACTTTCTTGTAATAACCGTTTTTTGTACTTGAAAACTGTTATCATGTCCCTTCTTGTAGCATTAGAAGAAATAATTGAGAGAAATTCCAAAACCATCATGGAGATTTGAGTCCCTGAGTGAACATCCCCTTCCTTGCTTCTCATGAGACTTCTTTAGAAAGAAAAAACTCATGGGAATTAAAGTTTCAACTGTACACTCAGGTACTTTTAAGTGTTAGAATCATAGAGCTGGCAGAGACCTCAGGAGGTCATCAAGTCCAGCCCCCTGCCCAAGGCAGGACCAATCCCAACTAAATCAACCCAGACAGGGCTTTGACAAACTGAGACTTAAAAACCTCTGGGGATGGAGAGTCCACCACCTCCCTAGGAACCCATTCCAGTACTTTACCACCCTCCTAGTGAAATAGTTTTTCCTAATATCCAACCTAAACCTCCCCTACTGTAACTTGAGACCAGTGCTCCTTGTTCTGCCATCCATCACTACTGTGAACAGCCTTTCTCCATACTCTTTGGAACCTCCCTTCAGGAAGTTGAAGGCTGCTATCAAATCCCCCCTCACTCTTCTCTTCTTCAGACTAAACAAACCCAAATCCCTCAGTCTCTCCTCATAGGTCATGCGCTCCAGCCCCCTAATCATTTTGGTCGCCCTCCGCTGGACCCTCTCCAAAGCGTCCATATCCTTTCTATAGTGGGGGGCCCAGAACTGGACACAATATTCCAGATGTGGCCTCACCAGAGCCAAATAAAGGGGAATAATCACTTCTCTGGATCTGCTGGAAATGCTTCTCCTAATGCAACCTAATATGCCATTAGCCTTCTTGGCTACAAGGGCACATTGTTCACTCATATCCAGCTTCTCATCCACTGTAATCCCCAGGTCCTTTTCTGCTGAACTACTTAGCCATTCTGTCCCCAGCCTGTAACAATATTTGGGATTCTTCCGTCCCAAGTGCAGGACTCTGCACTTGTCCTTGTTGAACCTCATCAGATTTCTTTTGGCCCAATCATCTAATCTGTCCAGGTCACTCTGGACCCTATCCCTGCCCTCCAGAGTATCTACCTCTCCCCCAGCTTAGTGTCATCTGCAAACTTGCTGAGGGTGCAATCCATCCCCTCATCCAGGTCATTAATAAAGATGTTGAACAAAAGCGGTCCAAGAACTGATCCTTGGGGCACTCTGCTAGAAACTGACTGTCCAGCTGACATCAAGCCGTTGATCACTACCCGTTGGGCCCGACAGTCTAGCCAGCTTTCTATCCATCTTACAGTCCATTTATCCAATCCATATTCCCTTAACTTGCTGGCAAGAATATTGTGGGAGACCGTATCAAAAGCTTTGCTACAGTCAAGGTATATCACATCCACTGACTTTCCCATATCCACAGACCCAGTTACCTCATCATAGAAGCTAATCAGATTGGTCAGGCACGACTTGCCCTTCGTGAATCCATGTTGACTATTCCTGATCACTTTCCCCTCTTCCAAGTGCTTCAAAATGAATTCCTTGAGCATCCCCTCCATGCTTTTCCAGGCACTGAGGTAAGGCTGACTGGTCTGTAGTTTCCTGGATTGTCCTTCTTCCCTTTTTTAAAGATGGGCACTACATTTGCCTTTTTCCAATCATCCGGGATCTCTCCCGATCTCCACGAGTTTTTAAAGATAATGGCCAAAGGCTCCACAATGACACTTGCCAACTCCCTCAGTACCCTCGGATGCATTAAATCAGGGCCCATGGATCTGTGTATGTTTAGCTTTTCTAAATAGTTCCTAACTTGTTCTTTCCCCACCAAGGGCTGTCCACCTCCTTCCCATACTGCGTTGCCTAGTCATTTGTCTGGGAGCTGACCTTGTCCGTGAAGACAGAGGCAAAGAAAACATTGAGTATTTCAGCTTTTCCCACATCATCTATCACTAGGTTAACTCCCTCATCCAGTAAGTGTCCTACACCCTCTCTGATCACCCTCTTATTGCTAACACGCCTGTAGAAACCTTTCTTGTTATTTTTCATATCCCTTGCCAGCTGCAATTCCAACTGCACTTTTGCCTTCTGATTACTCCCCTGCATTGTTGAGCAATATATTTATACTCCTCCCTAGTCATCTGTCCAAGTTTCCACTTCTTGTAAGCTTCCTTTTTGTGTTTAAGCCCACCAAGGATGTCACCGGTAAGCCAATCTGGTCGCCTACCATATTTGCTTTTCTTGCTGCGCAGCGGGATGGTTTCTTCCTGTGCCTTTAATAAGGCTTCTTTAAAATACTGCCAGCTCTCCTGGACTCCTTTCCCCTTTATGTAAGCATCCCATGGAAACCTGTCCGTCAGTTCTCTGAGGGAGTCAAAGTCTGCTCTTCTGTAGTCCAGGGTGTGTATTTTGCTACTCTCCTTTCTTCCTTTGGTCAGGATCCTGAAATCTACCATCTCATGATCACTGCTTCCCAGGTTGTCACCCACCTCTACTAGTTCCTCCCTGTTTGTGAGCAGCAGGTCAAGCTGCGCATGGCCCCTGGTCGGTTCCTTCAGCACTTGTACCAAGAAATTATCCCCAGCATTCTCCAAAAACTTCCTGGATTGTCTGTGTACTGCTGTATTGGTCTCCCAACAGATGTCAGTGTGATTAAAGTCACCCATGAGAACCAGGGCCTATGATCTGGAAGCTTCTCTCAGTTGTCTAAAGAACGCTTTGTCTACCTCATCCACCTGATCTGGCGGTCTATAGCAGACACCAACCACAACATCACCCCTGTTGCTTCCACCTCTAAATTTAACCCATAGACTCTCAACTGTCTTTTCTCCCTCTAAATACTGGAGTTCCGAGCAATCATATTGCTCGCTTACATACAATGCAACTCCTCCTCCTTTTCTCCCTCGCCTGTTCTTCCTGAACAGTTTATACCCTTCCATGACAGTGCTCCAGACATGCGAGTCATCCCACCATGTCTCCATTATTCCAATCAAATCATAGTTCTTCGCCTGGGCCAGGGCTTCTAATTCTTCCTGTTTGTTTCCCAGGCTTCTCGCATTAGTGTAGAAACACCTTAGATAACCAGTTGATCGTCCTGCCTTCTCCAGCCGAATCAGGGGTCCTTTGTTGTTGCTCATTCCTCCTTGTGATTCTTTCCTGTGTCCGACTTCCTCACTTACCTCAGGATCACCGTCCCCCAACAAACCTTGTTTAAAGCCTTCCTCACTACGTTTGCAAGCCTGCCCATGAAGATGCTCTTTCCTCTCTTGGTTAAGTGGATCCCACCTCTTCCTAACAATCCTTGTGTCCAGAACAGAGTCCCATGGTCAAAGAAACCAAAGCCCTTTCTCCGATACCACCTGCGCAACCACACATTTACTTCCTCAATTCGATGATCCCTACCCAGACCTTTTCCTTCAACCGGAAGGATGGACGAGAACACCACTTGCACTTCAAATTCCTTGATCCTTCTTCCCAGCACTACATAATCTGCTGTGACCCGCTCAAAGTCATTCTTGGCCGTATTGTTAGTTCCTGCACGGAGAAGCAGGAAGGGGTAGCGATCCGAAGGTTTAATCACTTTTGGAAGACTTTCGGTCACATCCTGAATGCAAGCTCCCGGTAAGCAGCACACTTCTCGAGATTGCAGGTCTGGATGGCAGATGGATGACTCAGTCCCTCTTAGGAGGGAGTCCCCGACCACCAACACCTGTCTTCTTTTGGGGGTGGTGATGGTGGAACCCCCATCCCTAGGACTATGCATCCCATGCCTTCCGGTATGTTAATGATTTCTAATTCATGAGGTTTACTTCCCTATCCAAGATCTGAACAACATTATGTTGGAAAAAATCTAATTTAATTGTAAATGAGTCTATTGTCACATTTCCTTTGCTTGGTATTGGCAATTACTCTGCAACTTTGCTAGGACTGTTTCTTCATTTCTGGTTATTAACTGCTGGGATTACTCCCTGTGCAGGTTGGTTCTTTCTCAAAAACTCTCTCCCTCAGCAGATGGTTTATGAAATTTGGAGACATTTTAGCTATAGAAAAAAGTGTCTAGACTTAAGTTTGATTCATATGGCACATAGTTTGATTCATATGGCACATCACATGACCACCTTTCCTCACTTGCACTGAATCTAGGCACTACATTAAAAAGCCAACACTCTTCTGATATTATGAACTCACATTTGCTTTGTGTGATTTCTGGCTCTGACCCCTGTGACTTTTTTTTTTATAACCTTGACATTTTCTTTTGGATTCATATAATCTCAGTTTTATGACCATGATAAAAACCAAATAACTGATATAGTTAAAAAATTGATGAGAGAGAGAAGCTAAGCACAGCAGCCCATCAAGTGACTTACATTTGATGAATGCCATCTCAGAACCCACAGAATATGCATTTGATTGAGGGCTGGTATTACACGAGCAAAGCATCCTGGGCAATTCATTTCAACCAGCTTACAAGTTATAGAGACTTTCTCCCAATTAGTCCCTTTGTTTACCTAGACATTTTTTGTGAAGCCCTCAAAGATTTTTCTTTCTCAGGTCCCTCACATCCTGAAGCCAAATTAGTAGAAAGATGTAACCCAATAAATATGTTTTGTGCAGCTGACAAAATTTTACCACAACCCCTTTTATTGTTCTGGTGCCATTTGTGTGTGATAGTCAAGGAGAAATTATACACAGATAGCTCTAGTGGATTGAATAAAGTTATGGCAGGATTGTGTGTCCCACTCTGAAGAATGCACGTATGTATACTAAACATTTTTCCTTTATTTTGGCAATAAAAGTTAAGCCATACACTATAGAATTATGTAAATATACAAGAACAATGAGAAAATACACAACAAATAGTGAAAGAACTGTATCCAAACAGTATGAAGAGTCTCCACTGGTCCAAAAGAGTTCTTATCTCACTTATAATCATGTGGGCCATCATCCTCTCCCATTTGTGGTACTTCTGTGATTGGTGACCACAAACTGGTTGATATAGAACACAAAGTTCATGGTTCTAATTCAGTGGTCCTTGACTTTTATTTATAAGGTGGCCATAGAAAAAGTTTTGGGACCTTCCTTCTGTAAGTCTTGGGACTCCACACACAACTGCACATGAAGAAAATGTGAGAGATCATGACCGCTAAAACCTGGTTGCAATGGCTAGTGTGACAACTCATGTTCTAGGAACGGTTTGAGGGCTTCTTCTGTTTCCACCAGCATGACCTCTGTTTTGTCTGTGCTGAACTTGAGCATCTGTGTCTATGTCCAGCTCTCGTAAGCAAGTCAGCAGCAACCCATAGCTGATATTGCCAACAGCTACTAATAGAAATAATAGTATTAGCCTGGCTAAGAGGAGACTGTCCACTAGTGCAATGGCTGTTCTCTCTGTTCTGTATTCTTGCCTGAAGCCAGAGTTGGGCCAGTCAAGAAACAAATTAACAGAGATAAGGTGCTATTAAAGACAGTTTATCGCCAACAACTTCCTGATAAACTTGTTCAAGAAAAGAAAGTTAGAGGAAGTCATAGAGTCCCTATTTCCCAGTAACACTGAGGTGTTTTGTGTGTAATGCAGGGGTCTTGCATGTTTAAATCCCACTGTAAATTAATCCACGAGCAGGATGGACTATAAATTTGTTTAAAAAATAGTTGCACTTCATTGCCTCCAACAGTGAGATTTTGCTGCAAAATACACCTTTTCACAGCATACAAGAACTATGTGATGACCATGTTCTATGTAAAATGCATCTTAAAGCTGTACTTGAAAAACCATCCAGAGTTTAAGGAAATTGAAATTTTCTAGAATTCAGAGCATTATGTGGTCAAAGTGGAAACAGGATAGCACTGTCTCTTCAATGCTTGCCACAAATGAATCTATTACAAATTGAGTAACATTACTAGAGTGAGTCTATAATCCCTGAATAATAAAGTCCATTGTATTTACCATGATGATGATGATACCGATGGCATTCATTACAACTGTTCTATAAGATTCTTTTCTTACCTTTATGTTCTACAGGAAGCAGACATGGGAAGGGTCTAGATACAGGTGCTCTTACTATAATTCACTAAAGAAAAAAATGCAATACTTGAGAAACAGAATGTAAAAGGAGAAACAATGCAGAAAGAAAAGTTAGCTGCTGAATTACAGTGGAGGTTTATTAATGGGGAAACAGTATCCCAGACAAGATAAAGGACCAAAAAGCAAACCTGAAAAAGAAAGCAACAGGGAGGCACCTGTACTCAGCACACTCTCTATTATACCTTCCAGTGCAAAAATTGTGGGTGGGAGGCTGAGGGCTTGAGAAAATCCATGTGGTGAGCCCAGTTGAGTTTGACAAATGCTCTCCTCAGGTGAAGACCTGGGGCCTACAAATTCTGGGAATGATGTTGAGGAATAGAAAATTCCCACCCAGGAATAGAAAATCCAGCTACTGGGGGGTCTGTCCCTTCCTCTGGAAGTTGTACAGCTGGTGGGAGATGTAGGCCCAGAGTATAAGTTAATGCTGCAAGGACCAGTCTTGACTTCCCCATGGCTAGTTATCCAGCCACTAGGGAAGGTTGCTTCAGGGATCATCTGTTCCCTAGTTCTGTCCCAGCATGTTCACCACTTGCACTCTGAAGTTCTGACCCGCTGTACTCCCAGAGGAAGAAGCTTGCTAAAGAGGCAGCTCTCCTCCCTCCTTGACACTTTGGAGGCTCATTCATCCTTCCTAACAGTTTGGAATCGAGGCAAGAGTGGAAAGAGGAGAAAAGCAAAAATGGGACTGATAAGACCCCAGCAATAGGAAAAAGGACAGCTAATCAGAATCAAACTACATTGCTACCAGATCTCTAAATAGTCCAGCAAGTGAGGAGGAGGAGGAGATGCAGAGCAGCCAGTGGAAGCCAAGGAGCATCAGAAATGATGGATGCCAAAGACATTACAGGACTGACTTAGACAACATGTAATTCCTTGATTACACAGAAGAGAGAAAGAGACTATATATAGCCAGCAAACATGAAACTGCTGAAAGATAAACACTGAGAATGCTTTTAAAGCATTGTTTTCTTCCTCCAATGAGACGTGGCAGGTTAGTATTTTTCTGGCCAAAGTATCAAAAAGCAAACCAAAACAGACAAAAAAAAAGCCAACACTCTTCTGATACTATGAACTCACATATACTATACAACTACTATGTAGTTTGTAGAATCATTGGCCCTTTTATAGTTTCTAGTTATCACTAAAGTTGCTGTTTTCTTTTCAACCCATTCAGGAAGGACAAGAAACGAAACAAACAAAATAAGCCAATCAGTCAGCAAAGTAACAAGTTACAGTAAATAACTTTTCCACTTCACAGATAAATCAAAGGAAAATCTCATTTTCTGTACCCAATAAGTTCAGTAGCTTCTCTATGCTATCATACTGCAACAGGCCTGCTTCTTGTTTATTTTGTAATAAGTGCTTCACCACTGAAAGATGTGGCAGACTGGTGCAACGTTGAAAACCTGATAATGTGTGCAAGGACACTGAAGTCTTTGCTGAATTCTGAAGTTGTGTTCTCATCAGTTTGAATCACTGTGTATAAGGTAACACGTTAACAAGGTCTTTATGGAGGTCTATTAATAGGGAAGGAATTTGTTGAGAACGTGAAAAGTTTGGACCTTGTATCTTCTTACCCATGTTGCACATTTTCCCTCAGCCCTGACAATATTTCACTGTTCATATTATTTTACACGGGATGTGAAACACACACACACACAAAGCTTTAATATTCAGAAAGGCTTGAAGTCAGGATAGCTTGGGTGCACAACCTTCTAAGATGAGGCACTTGCTAAGAATCATAATTGTGGAAGTGAAGGGTAATCTATGGAGCAATTCCCATTAAAAATGAACAATGCCCAGTGGAATAATGTCTGAATATTCACTAACAGGGATGCAAATAGGTGAGAGAGCTGAAAACAAAATATGTAAGGGAGTATCTTTTTAAACAGGAATTTAAAATGGAAGTGTTACCTCACAAATCACAGCAAATTCGTAATGCCAGACTTAATAAGGCCATCTTTTTGGTCAGCCTCATCATTAGGAACTATAAATAACAAAATTACCTTGCTTGGAATAAAGTTGTCATCTGTCAAAGTCAGGCTAAAAAACATCTACTCATCCACAAACAGTGAAACATTGAGTCTACTTTTATTTCTTTTAACCTCCCTTCATTTGTATTCTCCCTGCCCCCTGTCCTCACCTACTAAAGGAAAGGTCAAGACTTTGAGCACATAGTTATTGTTGCTACATAGCCTCAATCATCTTCTCTGTATTTAAAAAAAGTGTCATATTTAAGCACAATTAGGAAATCTCAGGTTGTCTGACATGATGCTGACCACAACTTAACTTTGACCATGCTGACTACAATGGCAGTCAATTACCCAAATGTTCCCTGTTGCCCAATAGGCCTAGAGCTCCCAGCATTCCTCAGCAGTCCTGTCAAGAGAACTAAAAGGTATATTTGGCTTTGCACATATTGAAGTTATACAGGATGTGCCCTAAAAAATGAACCTCAGGCATGACTCATTTTCATAACATAGTTCTACAGAGACCATAAGTTAGTTATACATATGTGCTAACAACTGTTGCAGGTAAGAAATGTAATTGGTTATGATACCTGAATAACACGCTATAAAATTGTAACCAAAACCACAAGAAAGGAATTAGTAGCTACATATGTTTGGAAGAACTGAGGAAAAATACTAAACATAAAACTTTCCATAGAAATCATGAATATGCCACAAAAAAGCTTTGCTTTGCATATAGAATAGAACAAAATGGAATGATTGGTTATGAAGTGTTATGCAGCTAACCACATAAACCATAATTATCTTTGTTGTTAAGTAGGCCAAACCATTATGATCTTTTGTAGGTATGTCAATCTGGAAAATTAGAGTGTATTAAGAGCATAGTGGCACATATGATTTAATATGCAGCTGTCTAGATCATTGATTGCAAGGTTGACATTTGCTGGTAATTGGATGATGATAGGTGTGCAGGTAACTGCAAATTATAGAACGAGATAAACAACTAATGTATAAAAACCCCATGAAATTGCAAACTGTTAGGAACTGAGTTGAAGATGCAAAACTGTGTGCCTGGTGTAGATCAGAATAGGGCTCAAATTAACCCTCTCTATATTGTGCTTATCTATTTAATAAAACTTGATTGAACTTGGCAATTTAATGTTCTGTTGATCACAATCTTTCACACTGAACTTTCTAATATCCCAATCACACTTATGAAGAAATGTTAGCATTTTACACTAGTGATTGGGTTCCAATTGATCCAGTCTTATATCAAGTCAAAAAATGCACTTACCAGGCATAAAAAACTTTTTATCCTTCTGACAACTGCTTACTTCTGATGTAATTTCCAGCAAGGGGTAGCCACCCATCAAAACTGAGCTGCTCAGAAACGTTTTTCCTCCTACAGAAAATTTTGATTAAAAAAAAAAAAACCCAACCCTACACATTTCCACAGAATTTTCCACAGGAAATATTGAGTTTTGGGGAAAAAAATCCAAATCCAAAGTCTTTTAATTCTGAAATTCCACTGCAATCTCTTATATGAATTGTAGGTCAGAATCTCATGATTCTATTCTTCTCTGTAGGCTAGACTCTTGTATTGCACTACCTCTCCTATGATGCCCTATAGTCTTGTTTCCTAAGTGACAGAAGGCAGTGCAGTGATGCATCATGGGAAATTAAATTCATTTTCAGGCATTCTGATTTTTTAAATGAAAAACTGATGTTTTCTGCAGATAGCAGACATTTTTTGTGAGAAATATAATTCAATGAAAAGGCTACAATTCTAGTGAAAAACTGACAAGTTTTTCCATCCATCCTAACTAAATAACAAAAGAACAAAATGGCCATCTTTCATGAAATATGTAGCCTTCAATTAAATAAAGAAAACCCAATCAATTAAGCTCAAATCAGAAGTCTCATTAGCTTTCAACAGCTGCTCTTCTTTGTAAATTTTTCTTTACAGGTTAAACAAATGTGCATGTCAGACTATTAAATGCAACAATCTATAGTGAGACAACAGTAGTTCCCATGAATGTTGGCTTAGTCTATTTGAATACATTCTAAGTAGGACTGTCAAACAATTAAAAAATTAAGCATGATTAATCACATCATTTTAAAAAATGAATTGTGATTATCACATGATTAATTATGCTATTTGGATGTTTCCTACATTTTCAAATATATTGATTTCAAGTACAGCAAAGAATGCAAAGTTTACACTATTTACTTCATATTTTTATAACAAATATTTGCACTGTAAAAAACAAAATAAATAGTATTTTTCAACTCCTGCATTACAGCTACTATAGTGCAATCTCTTTATTATGAAAGTTAAACTTACAAATCTAGAATTATGTATTTAAAAATAAACAGAGCCTATAACTCCACTCAGTCTTATTCCTTGTCCAGCTAATTGATCGGTTAGCTGAACAAGTTTATGTACATTTACAGAAGATAATGCTGCATGCTTCTTATTTAAAATGTCAGCTAAAATGAGATCATGCATTTGCATGTCACTGTTATAGCTGATGTTTGTATTAATTATTTGTATGTCCTTTCATGCTTCACTCACCATTCCAGAGGACATGCCTCCATGCTGATGATGGGTTCTGCTTATAATTTATCCAAAGCTTTGTGGACTGGTGCATGTTCACTTTCATTATCCGAGCCAGATAACATAACCAGAAAGTCTATTTTCTGTTTTGGAAGTTCAGGTTCTGTGGTTTCTGCATCAGAGTGTTGTTCTTTTAAGTCTTCTGAAAGCATAGGTCCACACCTTATCCCTCACAAATTTAGGAAGACACTTCAGACTTTTGGGCTGAGTGCTGTAGCTATCTTTAGAAATCTCACATTGGTACTTTCTTTGCATTTTGTCAAATCTGCAGTGAAAGTGTAAACAAACATGCTGGCTCATCATCCAAGAGTATTAGAGCAAGAAATATATGGCAAGATGTGGATAAAACAGAGAAGGAGATATACAATTCATCCCCAAGGAGTTAAGTCACAAATTTAATTCATGTATTTTTAAACAAACATCATCAGTACTGAAATATGTCCTCTGGAAGGGTGGCTAAAGCATGAAGGGGCATACACATTTTTAGCATATGTGGCATATAAATGCCTTGCAATGCCAGCTACCAAAGTGCCATGTGAATGCTTGTTCTCACTTTTAGGTGACACTTTAAATAAGAATAATATAAAGTGAGCAGTGTACATTTTGTAACTGAAATCAATATATTTAAAAATGTAGGAAAAAATCCAAAATATGTAATACATTTCAATTGGCAGTCTATTGTTCAACAGTGCAATTAAAACTGATTAATCTCAATTTTTAAAATGCAATTAATGTTTGAGTTAATTGCATGAGTTAACAGTGATTAATCAACAGTCCTAATTCTAAGATAACTGTATGTTCACAGTATAAAGACATTTCAAAATCCATATATAAGTTAAAGATAAAAGATACTGCAAAGTGTAATGAGGTACTTCTATTCCACAAAGATCACCTATCTATAGGGTATATCATATCCTATTGACATAATTCAGTGTGTAATGTCTCCACATTTTTCACTGAACTGCACAACTAAAGTAGCCATCTATGTGCAGCTTTGCCTTCCTCAGGGATTTTATCCATAGTCTCACATGGTTTGTATTTATATGAAAGCCCTTAATCATGTGAGTAAACTAGAATTTCAGTTTTTATTTATTCTAAAAGTAATTTTTTAGCCATCATGGTTGTGAAAAAAGCTTAAAAACCATAAACCCTACTCCTTGCCTTGCAAAACAGAAGAAAAATAAAAAGACCTCTCTCCTTTATGATCTCATGATTTTAAAGCCAGTCTCTTTATTGGGGTGGAAGGGAGGGTGTCTGACTCATGATATTTAAAAATCAAAAATCAATAATTTCACACAGCTGTCCAGAAGTTACCTTCAAAAAACAGATTGTACACACTGATTTTTTTTTATATTCTCTATTCATATTGAAAAAAATAATAAATGTTTGCTTTCTTGGCTAAAAATAGTTATTTTAAGAGTGGGGAGGAAAGGAAAAACCCATAACTAAACAACTCCTTTAAGCTAGAAGAACATTTCCCTTTTATTTGTGCTGCATATAATCAATTTCTACTCCTACCTCACTTCTCAAAAAAAGGGAGTTTGGAAGCAGGAAAATCAAACTGTGGAAGAAAGAAAAAAAGAAGAGAAAGATTTTCAGTCAGCATGTGAGAGAGATCAAATCTGTGTAACAGTTCTCACACACATTTCAGTCCTTTGTCTACATTTAATCAGAGATCATGCTTTACAAAAGCTGTTTATTGTTGGTCTTTGAAAGGGCATGAAAAGCAATTTTTGTTGCTAGTTCATCCCTTCGTCCTCTGTGAATAGAGCTACAGCATTTTATCTGTGGTATACAATTTGAAAATCACTTCCTGTTACAGCATCCCGGGCTATAGTACTCCCTTTGGTACTGATGTTTCACTACACCTCCACATCCCTATGAAAGTAAACAGACAATACAACTTAACATTGATTCTTCTCTAATCAAGATATAATAGAACACTTTCAGAAGATACAGTTCATTAGCACTCAAGTCCAATTGATCTCACAAAGAAACAAATCCTTCCAACTCTGCACTTCCCTTTTAGAAGTCATGCCTCCACTGAGGTGTTAAAACAAACAAATAAAAACAAATAGACAAAATCTATACTATCTTGTATGAGTGAGATGCACTGAACAGGAACATTTGTTACCTCCATTTCAATAGATGTACATTAGTACAACATACCCCGCTGCTTTGAACAAGAAGACAAATGTGACTGTTTACCTGGTCAAGATTCTCCGGTTAACTCGTGTCCTAGGAATATGTTAATTAATTTCACAAGAAAGAGTCAATTATTTTGATTCCCTTTCAGCACCCTAACCAGAGAATGCTACATGAAACAGCAAATCACTTATTTTAAAAACATAGATTTAAAGATTAGCATTTGCTTCTCAGTGTACGGTTTATTACTCTCTGTTATGACTGAGAGTACCTTTTCCTGAATTTACAATACATATTTTCCAGAGTGCTTTATGTGGCATATTGCACTGCTCTAAAGATGACACTACCCTGGAAGGCACTTATAAATCAGCTAGAGATCACAGTTTCATGAGGGACATGTTATCAAACTCACAGTCTTTGAAGATGATAAGGCTAAAGATAAGTTAAAAGGATATACAGTGCCACAAATTATATACCAGGGGTGGGCAAAATCAAGCCCGGGGCCAGATCTGGCCCACCAAGCATTTCTCTCTGGCCTGCTCAGCTGATTAGCAGATTCTGGCAGGTGTGTTCAGCTACCCACCCTCCCCCTCCACCTTGCTCCTTCCTGCTGCAGAGCTTCTCCAGGATTCTCCTGCTAGCTATGCAGAGGGGAGAAGAGAAAGGAATGCTGAAGGCAGGATCCGGGACAGCAGGGGTCAAGGAGAGGGAGACACATAGCACAGCTGCTCCAATCTGAAGCATGGATGGTAAGTGACTCAGAGGAGTGCCTGTTTTAAGAGGCAATGCACTGTTTCTAAGATTTCAGTGGTTGTCCTCTGTCTTGTCTGGGTACGTCTAGACTGCAATGCTTTTCTGGGATACTGGTGATATCCCAGAAAAGCTCTGCTGCGTCCAAGGAACGCGTCCGCTTCCCAAAAAATGTGGGAAAAGCGAACATGTTTTGTCAGCATCCCTGTAAACCTCATTTTACAAGGAAGAAGGGATGTTCCGGAAGAGGGTTTTTTCCCGAAATATGGCCCCCGTGTAGACGGGTCAAATTTCGGAAAAGCCTCTTTTGGAAGTAAATCGGAAAAAGATACCGATTAATCTTTTTAGTCTAGACATAGCCTCTATCTGTCTCTCTCTCTCTCTCTCTCACACACACACACATTTCCCTCCCATACCCCATGTCTGCAGAGTGTGGGATAGGAGGAGACAACAAAGCAAGATAGCTTTCCCTGTCTTAAAGAGACAGCATGTGACTTCTCTCAGAAACTGACCCAGCAACAGCTAGCACATACCAAACAGCCCGTGACCACATACCAAAATTCATGAAATAGTTCCTCTGTGAAAATTATTGCCCAGTGCTGTTATATATTATACCGTGGAAGATGGGATTTGTCTTGGACACCAGATTTAAAGCAAAGCCCGACGTAGGAGTTAACTCTTTGGAAATTGAGAGAAGGTGCTCACATTTGTTCATCTGCACATGTGGAGACTAATTCTTTATGCAGGGGAGATTCTCTCCCCTGCATACAGATTAGTCCAGAAGTTCCCATGATAAATCGCAAAAAAGGAATATGTGGTAATTTGGGTGTGGGAGAATAATGCAGTTTTCTGGTTTGCTGGAAAAAGTTTAAAAAAAAGTAAAATAAAATAAAACAGTTACTGGTCAAAATGAAAATGGAATTTTTCATTTCCCCCTCCCCCGCAAATGACAAGATTTTGTGTCTGGTAGAGCGTAAAAAAAAGTTCTGTTTTGACCTGACCTCTGTTTGTCTGGAAATGGGTGACAGGAGAGGGATCATGTGATGATTACCTGTTGTGTTCCCTCCCTCTGGGGCATCTGGTATTGGCCACTATCGGCAGACAGGATACTGGACTAGATGGACCTTCAGTCTGTCCAGTATGGCTGGTCTTATGGTAATATTGTGTCTCAAGATTGTTCAATGTCATTTATGAAATAACAGAACATTGGCTGATGATGGCCACACATTTCCACCAAAACCAATGTTTAGTAGTAGCCTAGGCCCTAGGGTTTCTGAAACAACTGTGAAATGCAAACGCTGTAGTAATAAGCAGTGTTCCTTCTAATATTTTCCATCTTTGGGCGAGCTGAATTTTCTTATGTGCACCACCAGTACAAACAAAAAAACCTATATACATATTTTAAACAGCTCATAAGTATGGAAGACAAATTTTAAAACAAAGGATAATTAACAAGGAGCAATGACGATTATGTTTATTTAATATCAAATACAAAGCAAATTAACACTACCCTGGGACTACATGTATTTTATCATCCTTTCTAACATCTCAAGCTAGTAAACACACCCAAATGTGTATTATCCACACATAACTCAGCTTTAAGATTCTAAAGCAACTCAGAAAGCAAATAAAGTCACAAATGTGAAAATAGGAAGAGAAGTAAAACATCAGGTGGTTGGTGATGGGTATTTTAAATGGATGTTTAAGATCACTATGCAAGTGAAACAGAGACCTGTAAACCCAGATAAAAGTTATCTTTGTTTGAAACTTTCACATTGTGTGTGTCACCAACTCAAAGCCAATTTTAACACATGGCTTCAGCGTTTGTAGACAGATCTCTTTTTTTTAAAAGAGCTTGCATATACTGTCTTCATCCTACAACATACTTAGTACACCCATTGACTCATAAGAGACAGAGCTATACTATATACAAAAGATCTGGCCTTACTGCCCCTCCCCAAATAAATTCTAAAATGTAATAGAAATCACTTGTCTGGAATCCAACTCTAATTGAATGGCCAAACAAATAAAAAAGACCCATGGCAAAATTCTTCTAGTTTTAACAATTTCCCAAGTATTAATTAAATTAAATTTAAAAATAAAGATCAGGGTCTTCAGATATCTACAACACTCCAAAAATCTGTTAAAATAATCTTTTTTTTTTCTGTACCATAAGCCATTAATGCCTATGTAAACTTTCTTTGAAATGTAATCATGCAAATGTCACGAGCTAGGCCAATCCACATAATCCTTATCTACAGAAGCAACCTAACGGCTTTACAATAGAAAAATTGATTTACACCAAAACAAATGAAGTCAGATCCTGCATTAAGATTTGCTAATGCAGAATCTCTCTACCCCCTTTATTTGCTCTGGATCTGTCTCCTTCCAAACAAACAAATTTTTAGCTCAGGCTGAAATCTCCAGGCAGATTACCTCCTTTTAACAAACTCAACATGGCCAAAAAGAAGCTGTTTATCCTTCCCTCCTGATACTAGGTGAAAAATATTTTGGTCTAGAACTGCTGAGGAGTCTCTGTTTTGTGTTTGCTCTACTATTCTTTCTCCCATCATATTTTCTTGGCATATTTAAGATCTTGTAATTATGTCATCAGTTGGTAATTAATACCAACCACTCCTCACTCCACCCTCCACAAGAAAAGGGAAAATATATTTGACTAAGCTCCTTCTGATGCATTAATGAGACAATGAAGTTTCCACTGCAGCATTTCCATCCCCCATATAGCCACATGCCCCTCATACCCAAGCATATCAACATACTCGCCAAACCATGCAGCCTGCTTCTCCACCCTTCCCCCAGCCCAGGAGAGAATCCCATGTCTCTCCCTTGCACCAGCAGTTGCAGCCTAGGCAGCAGTGAGTCAGGACACCTAACAAACTCCCCCTACCTCACCACATAGATGCCAGTATCCACCCACCTCCTCTTTCCCCCACCTACCTATCCCATGCAGTCTGCTCTCCCTCCCCTCCCCGCTTAGCCCAGCTTAGCCGGCTGGAGAGTTTCTGAGTGTCTCACATGAAACTGCAGCCAAACCCAGCTGCTGTAGTCACACCAATCCTCTTCTTTCCCCTCCCCTCCCAGCCCAGCCAGGATGCCCCAAACTCCTGCCCTCTAATCCTTCCCCTTCTCCTTATGTCTTCCTCCCTCCCACCTGGAAGAGGCAAACTCTGTCTGCAAGTTAGAACTGCTGCTGCTGCTGAGGGAGAAGTACCCTCCCCCAGTAAGGCAGCTCCATGCCAAGCAGCCCCTGTACATGTATGTGTGCAGAGTGGAACTCTGTGGCAGCAATGATTAGTGCACAAATAGCAGACAAGTTTGGGAGTGCTCTTCTTCAAAGTTAAATCATATAAAGAACTGTCATGGTCTACCATGGGACAGAAATGACCATCTTCCCTTGCGCTACTTCCAACTGAGAGTGAGCTTTTCAGAAAAATGACATTTGATGATGTAATCTGTGATTTTGCTAACAAAAAGAGTTGCAAAGTCCATATTTAATTGTATGTTATACCTGTATGTTGTTTGTTGGCTAAAGATTTAATACACCTGAATTTAATTAATCTTCAACATTTGCACATGTATTCTAATGAAAATAGCAGATTATTAAGTACGATTTAGCAGTTTTCTTCTCTTATTTTTGAGTCAATTATGAATTTTTGTAGGCCCTAAATTTTTCATAGGCCCTACATTTTTTTATAGGCCCTAGGCATTGTGCCTGTTGGGCCTAATGGTTAATCTGGTCCTGGCTAAACAGCAATTTGATTCTCCCACATTCTAGCTGAATGCCTAAATCCCAGATTTTTGAGTCGCTTGCACTCTGTTGTCATGCAGAGACTATTCAGTTTCATCATGAATTACTTTGAATTGTCACTGTGATTGATAGCGGCATTTCATGATTCTAGTTTTTTGCTTTTCTGAAAAGGCCCAAATCAAAGATAAAACAAAAAAAGTATGCATGTTCACCAGTAAACCCCCAAAACAAAACAAGCCCCCAAATTACCCAATTCTGTTTGAGAATCTTCTCCATGTATTTGGGTCTAGCCATAAGTTTTATACCAATCATGGCAGGGGCTTCATTACAGTGTTCATGTGGCTACAACCTCATGCAGTGCTTTGAAAATTTAGAGGCTAATATTAAAAGCTGTGCATGCAATGTATTTTTCAATATTTAGTTGCTCCATTTGCTTCCATTGATTCTGTTTTATCCTCCCTTTAGCTCATCCTATGAAGTTCTTTGAAATATGTGGAATATAAAAGCTGATAAATATGAAAGAAAACTCATGATTTTTCTAGACTAGTCTATTTTTTAAAGCTGAATAGGAAGTCACAACTTTAGTCTTTTGCCTGTTGGAAGAAAATGCAAATGATAAAAGGATCATGGAAATCACAGCTCTGTGATGAAGAAAAAATGAAAAGATCCTGTAAAATAACTTAGTTTAACTATAAGATGGCCACATCCTATATACCAATTCACTATCTAATATTGCATAAATATTTGGGGGCAAATCATCTGAGGTTGTATTTTTTCTGCCAAGTCTAGTCAGACATCTGGCTGATTAAATGTGTGCTTGCCCCAGAAAGGTTTAGATAATCATAAAGTGGCTTCACTGAAATTGTTTATTATTATCCAGCATCCTTGAGGCAAGAAGAATGAGGAGAACAGGGAATATTCATTATTCATATTTTATACAGAACACAGATCACTGCTTTATGAAAGCTTTTTCTCCTGCAATGCAACCATAAGTTTCTCAAGATGTAAACTGGGAAAGATTTAATTTTTGTAGCTTCCCTTCAGTTAAAGATGAAACTTAAAAAGTCATAGGATAATTTCTATCATTTCAATGTTTACCGAACATTTTGATCAGAGATTTAGATTTAAAAATGGTTTATTCAGCCTGTTGAAAACAAAAACAAAATTAAAAAACCCCAAAGCCCTGAGGAAGGATACATTTAGATTTCTGATTACAGACATGAAGCTTGCTGAGGGACTCTTGGGAGGACATGCTGCCTTCTTTCAGCTTCCCCAGGAGGAAATCTGTGGAGCTCTGGAGAGGGACTTATCAGAAATTGCACATAACAAGGGCTGATTTTTAAGCTTCTTCATTTCCTCTTGACATGATTCAAGCATTCTTCCTCTTAACTACCAAGCAAAAATATTCATTCCTTCCTGCTTCTCCTGACCTCGTTAACATCCAACCAATTGTTTAAAAGAAAATTCTCTTTCATTCTGAATTCTCTTTCAAATGGTACTTTCCCCCCTAAGGACCCTTAATTGTGCAGTCTGTGGACATTTGACAAGTATGACAACTACTTTGAATTAAAGCCTTGAGATTTTTCTATGTGCTGCTTTTAATTCTAGAAACTGAGTCTGATTAAGACCAAGTCCAAGAGTCCTGGGAATCCAAAAAAAGTGCTTCAGCCATAGCAGCTGGAAGATGAGAGAGTCATTTCCAGCAAAGGAACATATACATGACTTTTCATGAAAATAGTAAAAGTAACTGAATACCAATGTTAGTTTCAGATGTGCATTTACAACACAATCCAATAATAAAAAAATAAGATCCTTTCTTAAACACTAAAACCCTGGAACACACCTGTTCAGCATCTTTAGTAATAGAGGAAGGAAATCACTTTGGTTTAAAAAACACCGCATTTTCAGTTATACACCTGTTCTCAATTTAAACTACACTGATTACAAAGTTAACACAATTAAATATCATATGTAAATTACAGTCTCTTGCTTTAAAGAGTGCACTTATGCACTTGTTGGTACTTACTCTAGGGAGGCAGAGAATTATGGGTGTCATTAAAGAGAGGCTTGTAGCTCTCCCCGGGGGGGGTGTCGATTCAATCTAAATGGCAGTTTTGCTGCCATAGCCTTGTATGTCCCAAGAAAGGACTGCTTCATGCTGATAAAGCAAGCATTTGACCTGCATTGTGTGAGCTTTCAAATCCCCACCCTGCCTTACTGAATTTGGAGAAGAATTAACTACTTTGCTTTTGTTAAAGCATGCCAGTCAACCGCTATTCCTTTTTACAGAAGATTTGGTTAACAGTGTAAATACCTCCTTGAGGGTTGTAATATGCTTTATAAAGTGGTTTACAAATTATATGTAGAAATCATTTCATCCACTACTGAAATGCAATTGCAAAGCAGCTAGTTAATACTACATGGCAATGCAAACACAACTGTCCATGTTAGAAGGCAAAGATTATATTATTTGTTTAAAAAAACCCTAGCAACAACCTGTACACAAGAAGGGACATTCTGAGAAGTCAAAAGGTAATTATGTAAGATGGAATTTGGCCAGGGCACTTGTTTTCACACCTACTTCTGCAAGAAATGTTATGGAATTTTAGTGTTGTAGCAAACCATCTTTGCCATCCTTTGTCCCCACCCTATGTCTTAAAATGTATCCAATTTGTGCTCTGAGCAATTTTAATTGAAGAGAGTTTTTTAAATCAGATAGAAAAAAAAAAAAAGCAAACACTGTGCCCAACTTTTATTCAAAAAAGCAATAGAAATGTGCACAACTTACTCTCCAAAACATGTCATTCTTCACTCCTTAAAATCATAAAGATGTTGTTTAATCACATTGGCTATGTCTACACTCGCGGCTTCTTGCGCGAGTAATATGCAAATGAGGCTAAGCATGGAATATTGCCGAGCCTCATTTGCATACCTAATGAGCCACCATTTTTTTCAGAAGAGGCTCTTGCGCAAGAAGGAGCGTCTACACTGCCCCTTCTTGCACAAGAAAAACCCTCTTGCGCAATGCCATTCTTCCTGAAAAGTAATAGGTGTAATGGCATTGCACAAGAGGGTTTTTCTTGTGCAAGAAGGGGCAGTGTAGACGCTCCTTCTTGCGCAAGAGCCTCTTCTGAAAAAAAATGGTGGCTCATTAGGTATGCAAATGAGGCTCGGCGATATTCCACGCTTAGCCTCATTTGCATATTACTCGCGCAAGAAGCCGCGAGTGTAGACATAGCCATTGATCAGCTGAGAAATGCAACAAAGTACCCCTCCTATCCATTGGTCATGTAATTTTTGCAAGGGCATTTATACAACTAGCTATTAATGTGTAAGAATGTCATTCTTAATAGACCTGAATGGAAGATGAAGGGGGGGGGGGGGATGCAGATCTGCATATAGTTGATACAACCTAAAAGTCAGTAGTATCCATTTTCAGATGATGAATGTACAAGACCTGCAGCAAAAGTTAGGCACATGAGCCATTTTAACATGTTCGAGGGGGCCAGATGCCTCAAGAGGATTTCTGATTGCGAAAGAAATAGCTGGTTGATTTTTTTCAGCTCATGTGGATAAATAACTTCGTAATGCAACACAAATCACAGGAGTGAATCCTACCCACATAGGACCAGCTTTCCATTCCCTCAAAATATCCTATTCTCATGTGCCCACCCCTCTGAAAAATAGCCAGAGATCTAAGTGCAGAACAATGTAATCTAAGGCAAACTGAGTACGTTGAAGAGGAAACTGAAGTCTTCTAGCTACCCATAGGACAGTTACAGCACAGGTTGTAGCAAGGCAATATGGCATTGTTTTGTATATTTTAAAAAAATCACAGCTATGTAATGGACAAGTGACCAGTTATGGGCTTGCAAAGGATGATCTTCAAAAAGATACTTTTAACCTTCCAACAGAACAAATTATTTAAATAAATGAAAACCCAAAGCAAAAACCAACACCAGAAACCCAAATCTAATACCTGCACTGGGAGTGGGTTGCAGGAAATTAAACGCAGCTCCAATCAGCTGGTCAGTTGGTTAGCACTGTTGTACATGCCATTATGGTGAGGGCATCATGCAATCATGATAGAGTGGCTTCTATCTGATGTGACCTCCCTTAAGGCTGGTCTCTCAAGTGAAGTCTGCAGACTTCTACGGCATTTTATTTTTATAGTGGTAGATTTTTAAAATCATCTCCATGTATTAAGGATTTTTTTCTAAAATAGAGATTTGCTGCATAGAGATTTTCCATCAGCCATCTGACTGAGCTCAGATAGAGCCAAAATTGTTACATTTAAGACTAATAAAACAAAAGCTTTATTCCCCCTCCCTCTCTGAGCCTTTGACTCAGAAAGGTTTGACAGTTGTATGATTGCGCCCTTCCAGGTAAGCAATTATCTTGAAGACAGAGATGAGGGAGGCTAGTACAGATATCTTCCATTTTACATCATGGTACCATGCAGTGTTCCCTCTAAGCCAGTGTTTCTTAAACTGTGTTCTGGGGCACACTGGTGTGCCGCAAGGCAGTCGGAGGTGTGCTGCAGAGAACAACAGAGTTCAAAATGGCCACCCATAAAGGGGCAGGCGACTTTTTTTTTTTTTGCTAAATAACTTTCCCCCCAACCCATTTTTTTCTCTCAACAAAAAATCCTTGGTGTTCCTCATTAAAAATATATATATATTCTTTGGCGTTCCTCAGTCTTGAAATGTTTAAGAAACACTGCTCTAATCTGTGTGCCAGCACAGTTTCCCAAATGATTAATCAATCCTGCACAGTCAAAGGCTCAGGGCTCTTTGCCTGGAGCTGACTGACTGGTGGAGCTGACTAATCACCTCTGAAGCTGTGCTGCGCTGCTGCTTAGAGGGAACACTGGTACCATGGTAGAATCAGAGCATCATAGAATCTTAGAACTGGAAGGGACCTTGAGAGGTCATCAAGTCCAGTCCCCTGTCCTCACAGCAGGACCAAGCATAATCTAAATCATCCCCGATAGTTGTCTATCCAACCTGCTCTTAAATATCTCCAGTGTTAGAGATTCCACAACCTCCCTGGGCAATTTATTCCAGTGTTTAATCACCCTGACAGTTAGGAAGTTTTTCCTAATATCCAACTGAAACCTCTCTTGGTGCAATTTGAGCCCATTGCTTCTTCAGAAGACACAACAAATGCTAAGTTCCAGAGAGCCACCATGCTTTCCTCCAACTGGATATTTTACATAGTGCAGCCCACCGTTTTTTCCCCCCCCTCTGTGCTTTATTCTTGCACACACACACCCTTATCCAAAGTCCAGATGCACTGGAATGACTAAGTAGCACTCAGCACTGCCCTTTGTCCTTGCACAGACCCATTCTGGCAAGAATCTATAATAATAAATAGTTAAGATTGTGCTTGAGCTGAACTGGATTCCTAGGGGAGAACTTCATAACTGAGCAACTAAAAACCCAGAAACATATAGCGAAAAATGATGTTCTTCTTCCTCTCTGGTTTTTTTTTTTTTTGCCATTGGCTGATGTGACAGGTCTTGTTGTATGAGTTCATATTCTATGTTATGGCCTACAGTCCTACTGTTTCTTGTCAAAAACTCTACCCCTTGGTCCTTTAAGAATGCCACATTACAAAGAAAAAAAAAGATCATCTCCTTTTCAAGGAAACCAACCAAGAAAACCAACAATAGAACACCACTTGTCATCACCTATAGCCCCCAACTTAAACCCCTCCAACACATTATCAATAACCTACAACCTATACTGGAACAGGATACTACACTCCGAGAGACTCTGGGGGACAGACCCATAGTCTCCTATAGACAACCACCTAACCTCAGGAAGATTCTTACCAACAACCACAGGACATACCACATTAATATCAATCCTGGAACTTTCCCTTGCAACAAACCCCGTTGCCAACTTTATCCACATATTTACTCTGGTGACATCATCACTGGACCTAACCATGTCAGTTATATGATCAAGAACACATATTCCTGTTCATATAGAAATATAATTTATGCCATCATGTGCCAACAGTGTCCTTCTGATATGTATATTGGACAGACTTCTCAGACACTTCGCCAAAGAATTAATGCCCACAAATCAGATATCTTCACAAGGAAAAACCAGTTGCTTTTCATTTCAGCCTACCTGGACATAGTCTTAACGACATTACTAGATGCATCTTACTTCAAAGAGACTTTAACACCGGATTACAGAGGGGAAACTTCAGAACTTTCTTTCATTCTTAAATTTGACACTTTACGAATGGGCCTTAGCAAAGATGCTAATTACCTTAAGCATTACAAAGATAGCTTCCCACTTATCACCCCTTGATTAGCCATTCATTGACTCAAATAGCTATTCCCTCCCTCCCTCCCCCTCACCCCACCTTCTGTACTAAATCTGATTTGTCAGTTTAATAATGTGTTCACTTTTTTCATTGTATTCCTTTGATATATATGGTCATACCAATTCTCTTCCAGAATATGATCTGAGGAAGTGGGTCTGGCCCACGAAGAAAGCTCATCACCTATTAAACCATCTTGTTAGTCTTTAAATGCTACATAGTTTTTCCTTTTGTTTAAGGAACCTAGAGTGATTTGGTGAGACCAGGGACTGTACCCATTCCTTTTCCACATTCATCCCACCCACACCACAGGCATTCCCGAAAGGGGAAAGGTTCCTGGAGTTGACAAGGGTTTTTCTTTTTTTCCAAATAGAAGGAGGATGTGAGGATAAAGGACCTTTTGTCTTCTTGCTTGAGGTGTTCTATTCTCATGCACAATAGGAGGAAACTAGTAAAAGAATGGCACAGGCCTCAGTTTCTTTCATCTTTCAAAATACTCCCAGAGAAGATTTTACTACATTTTATATAAAGAAGGGGAAATGAGGGAAACAAGTAACTTCCACGTATTTCACCCTACTTTTAAAACAAAAGTAGTTTCCCCTTATTATGTAGAGACTTTATTATGAGGATCTCAACATGCTTTATAATTATAAACCCTGATCCTGACAACATCCCTTCACAGTAAGTGTTGTAATCTCCATTTGTTAGAGGGACAAAATTGAGGCACAGAGAGGTTAACTGACTTCACAGCTTGATGAAATCCAGGAAATGGGACTTTTGCCATTGCTTCAGTGGGGTCAGGGTTCCACTCCCTGATCTCTAACCACTATTATTTTGAGATAAGAAAAAGACAGACTGAGAACAATTTGTGCCATGAAGAATCCCTTTCCTCCTTACTGACTGGGTTTGTTTTTGCCTGATCTTCTTAGAACCAGAACACAGGAGAAAAAAATAAGCTAAATTTTTTCCTTTAGAGGATTCACTCTATCATGGAGACACTTTATATGAGATATATTTTATTCCTCTAATTTAAGGCCCTTGATCAGCTACAAACGATTGTTAGCAATTTCTTTTGAAGAAGGTGGTGAGCTTCCCAAAAATACAGCCTTTCTTTTCTTCTGCCTCCAAAAGGCAAAGGTTTAACAAGGGGGGAAATACTGAGATTCAGTAACAGAGTCATCAAGGCTGCTAAGATAGAGAAGAAAAAAAGCCATAGGTTATTATAATGCTAAGGGGCAGTCTAACTTGCACTGCACAGAACATATTAAAATGAATCAAGCTCTACTGAGACAATCAAATTGTATATTTCTAAAATAAAAGTGCAAAGCAGACGCTAGACAACAGCATTTTCACTTAGTCTTCCCCTCACTGCGCAGATGATTTTCACTGAAGAACTTACAGCTCTTAACCCAAACCCTGTAAAGATTCCTCCCCATTACCTTTACTGCCTCATACTGTACACATCAAATTATGTATGTTTCCCTTTCCTCTTGTCCCTGCATCAGATGCTCAGTTTGTTTCAATTTCATCCTCCATATATGGCATTAATAAGCAAAATATGAGCAGCAGCAATAGTCACATCCCTGCATTTATTCTGCAGCTCTTAAAGCTTCAAGGAAAAACATGCAGCAAATACAAGGTGAATAAACTTCTCCTTCTTGATCTCTGCTTTTCCAGGGTAGTCTGACCCGCTTTCGTTTGTCTTTGCTTCTGTGGTATTCCTTTCCTTAATTCATTTCTCTACAGTAGGGGGCAGTACTCTTCTAACAAATCTTCCAGGAATGAGAGCCAGAGAGATACATACAGAAATAAATGTGTACTGGAAAATACTACTCCCATTTCTTTAGCTTAATTACCCATATTCACTGAAACTTCAGGGACTGAAAGGAACAAAAGTTCTATCAGATTTTTAAAATATAAATCTTTTTGTGACATAGCTCATAACACTTTCGTTATTGGCAGCTATATTTATGCTGAGAGACACCAGCCCCCAATGTGAAGGAGTTAGAGTATCTTGCCATCTGAGGGGATATAGTCTCTTCTCAATGGTCACATGCAATCCCCATTAATACAAATAAGTCAAGCATCCAATCAAGAGGCTAAAATATCCCAATATATATTGAAAAGTCCCCACTACAAATTTCACTGTGTGGCTGACATTTTCAAGGATACAAAGTTCACTGGTCTGAAAGGCCCATTACTCTTTCATTTTAAAATATCCTGGTCTGCCAGCTGAGTTTCCATTGTACATTTATAAATACAGTCTCAAACATTTGACAAAGGCTAGCTATCCCAATTAGCAACAAAATAAGTGTCATCATCCAATTCTTCTCAGTAGAAAGCCATGCCTTTGCTTTCTTTTGTGTATTTAAATTCATGTTAACACTCTTATTGATGTAATATAGACAGAGCTGTCTGAACATGTTAGCCTAAGGCTTTTTTCTCAAAACCAAAATATTTTGAGGAGACATATTAGTGACCAGTAAGCTTTTGACTGAAGGCTCCCTGATCACTGAGACAGAGACAGAGAGAAACCGATTGAGAGAGAGAGAACTGACGTTTTCAAAAAAATAAATGGAATGAAAATAAATTTTGAAATCGGACAAGTTGCTGTAAAATGGAATTTTCAGTCTCCTACCAGCTTGAAAAAAAAAAGAGCTAATGGGTTCCAATGGGAGTTGAGACATAGAGACAAGAGGCCAGGACCCTGTTTCTGGCTCTCCTACTGACTTGCTGTGTGAACTGTTACCTTTGCAAGCCTTAGTTTTCCCATCTGTAAAATGGGACTCATGATGGTTGCTGCCATTCATAGGACACTGAGATCTATGGATGAAAGGTGCTAAGTATCACATTACCAGGTGATGCTTATGGGTAACCGGTTCACCAGCCAGCTGGAGCAGCTCTCCAGCTGGTGTCCAGCCCAAGCAGCACCTGTCCACAGCACGCCAGGCCCAGCCTCCCATCCACTGCTCCAAGGTTAACTGATTAAACCTATCATTTAACGGATTAACATTTTAAACGATAATGAACATCATATTGTTCTTTGAAGTAGAAGTTTCCACATAGCAGTACCATAGCTCCACAACACTAGCACAAGTCCCAGTATTAATCTCTCCTGTATCCAGATGTATGCCTTCACAAGGTTCACAATAACAGTTTTCATCATCAACATGAGTAAAACAAGTGAACAGTATATTAATATTTGTGTGTTCTAAGAGGCTTTATCAAGAATTGAAAGTTTATTTGTGCTTTACTTTCTTATATTTTGTATACTTGCTGACTGATGTAAGAGATGCTGTTTGAAAGTTGATTCGTAAATCACGATGTTTGCCTGTTAGAAAATAAATTCCTTTTATAAATAGAACATAGCGAACACATTTTTTTTTAATTGCCCCGTTTGAAGGTGAAGTGGGCTTTAAGTATCTAGCTTTGGTCATAGTGTGTGGAAACTTGCTTCTTCAACCAACGGATGGGGGGAAACTTCATTCTCCTATGCCGGGCAAAAATCTAACAGGAGACCTTTAACTCCAGCAGTGCAGCCTATAAAGAGACAGAGTTATTCTTGTTCTCCTGCCTGTACTTGTATAATAAGAGCAGCCATTTGTGTGGATTTTGTGTGTGTTGCTAATTAGTATGTGACTGATCAGCAGCTTGCTGCCTGTAATGTATATTAGTTCCTCTGCCACTTTTCCAAACATTAATAAGCAATTTAATATTTTATAAGGCAACCTCTGAAATGTAGAAAATAAAGCTAAGCACTATTAATACGCACTAGGGCACATTAAAAGGAAGAAACATCATGAGCCACTGTGCAGTTAAGCACTCAACACAGAAGGAAATGTCAAACCCAATGTGATACCAGAGACCATAGTGAGGCTTAAAAGAGGATTTGGGGTTTTGGAAGGACCTGACAAGTTCACAAAATGTTTCTGAACATTTCAGAACACAGAAAAATCTTGTTCAGTTCAGCTCACTGGAACATCATCAAGAAGTATTTCAGAGGCTTTCTGGCAATCATGAGCGCTAATTCTATGGTTTAATCCATCAGGTAGCCGAGTATTCTCTGAGAATGTATCTTATTTCATACCTTGCAATCTCCCTTTTTTAAAATAAAGGCCAGGAACTGTTGTGGTGTGGGGGTGGAAACAGGGGAGGTATGAAACCCAGAAAAAACACAGACTTCCATTTCTTTCTGAATCTCGGAGAGGGATGATACTGTAATAACTGCTTGCCGCTCCAGTCCCAGCTCACTTTTGCTTTGAAATATGTTTTTATTAAGTACCAACCTGCATCAGCCTAGATACTGTTCATAGTAAAAGTAAAAGTGGGTTGATTTTCACAGAACATCTCATTTTCATAGAATCATAGAACACTAGAACTAGAAGGGACCCTGAGAGATTATCAAATTCAGTCCCCTGCCCTCACCATCTAAGACCATTCCTGATAGATGTCAATCCAACCTGCTCTTAAATATCTTCACTGATGAAGATTCCACAACCTCCCTGGGCAACTTATTCCAGTGTTTAACCACCCGGACAGTTAGGAAGTTTTTCCTAATGTCCAACCTAAACCTCCCTTGCCGCAGTTTAAGCCCATTGCTTCTTGTCCTATCCTCAGAGGCCAAGGAGAACAATTTTACTCGCTCCTCCTTGTAACTCTCTTTTAGGTACTTGAAAACTGCTATCATGTCCCCTTTCAGTCTTCTCTTTTCTAAATTAAACAATTCCAATTCTTTCAGTCTTCCCTCAAAGCTCAGGTTCTCTAGACCTTTAATTATTCTTGTTGCTCTTCTCTGGACCTGCTCTAATTTCTCCACATCTTTCTTGAAATATGATGCCCAGAACTGGACACAATACTCCAATTGAGGCCTAATCAGCACAGAGTAGAGTGGAAGAATGACTTCTCATGTCTTGCTCACAACACTCCTGTTAATGTGTCCCAGAATCATGTTTGCTTTTTTTGCAACAGCGTCACACTGTTGACTCATATTTAACTTGTGGTCCACTATGACCCCTAGATCTCTTTCTGCAGTACTCTTTCCTAGACAATCACTTCCCAGCGACTTTGGGCACCCTCACATTTTATTAACTTGAACTGATCTCTCACATCTTTGCACCATTGGAAATTAGACTTAAAGTGCATCTCTTTTTTGAGAAATGATTATGTAAATAAACTTACTCAATAGAAATATTCCTGTGTATCTTCATGGTCATTTCTGTTAATTGACTGACTTAAAGGAGTTCTTAGTGCTTTTTATTTCTGTTACACAGATATGGCAGAATGAGTGGGATTCTACTCCAGCTTGGGCGTCATCAACAGAATTGTTGCTGAATAACCTGTGAGCACAGAATTGCTATTGTTGACAACCCATGGAAGTGCAGAAAGGACCAAGCTAGCTTTTCCAAGCTGGATGTGACAGCAGAACTACAAGTGCTAAAGAAATATCAGGCTCTAATTTGAGCAATTTGAAAGAGCTCAGAAGAATCATTTCTATTATTCCACTCTTCCTGTCTAAGACACAGTTGAGTAACTTCTGCTTTTATTGCTGTATCAATAGCAAAAGGCCAGGGGGAAGGTGACAGGTTAGAAGAGTTATGAAATCTTCTCCCTTGCACCTTTACTTTAGAGCAGGAATCCTCCATAACTCTGAACAGAGCACTAGGAAAGATACTTGTTATTGCAACAGCCGTGTACCACATCCCTAGCAGGATGTGATCTCTGGGTGAGTGGTGATTCTACCTCATGTCAACATCACCATTATCCATTCATCCACATTGTGTGTGTTCAGTGATTTACCCAGTCCCATTGTGAGGAATCTTGGCCAGCAGAAGTGTTATTTGTAGAGGGTGTCCTAGTTGGTGGCATGAAGGGCAGAAGGAAGACTGGTATTTTGGCTAAGTCACTGGCCTAATTCAATCATTTAATTCCCAACTCTGCCACTGACTGCTGAGTAACCTTTCACAAGTCACTAAGTCTCACCATCCTCTATACAGGGCAGTGACAGATGCATTTCTGCGGTGAAAGGAAAGCTGCTAAATCACTGCAGCCGGTAGTCTTTTGTCCATGAACCCCACGATGCCTGGCTACTGCTTCTAGTCATCTCTTTCTTCTCACAAGCCAAGCATGGAAAAAGGAGGATGTTGCTTAGACACTCAGACTGAATCAGCCTCTCCATGCTAACAGTAACTGCTCCCTGCAGGTACCCCAAGCACAGGAGGGCTGTCTGTAAAAGATGGAGCAATGCCTCTGCAATGCTCCTCTCCCACATATAGGATTACACATGCTGCCTTTTCATCAGGCAGCTGGATCATTTAGGCTGAGAGTGTCTGGCTTCGCATACACAGAATCCCTTCTCCGGAGATGGATTGCCAACCAGGCTTGTAATTTGATTCCACAGATAAGGATGAAAATATCTTTCAGAATCATAATATTTACAGATACAGATTGTACCTCCCTTAACCAGGACTCCCTGGTCTGGCAACATCCATGACCCGGCATGGACCATAGATGTTCCTGAACCACAGAGCCCAGGAAAAGGGAGGTCTGGCAGCAGGGGCAGGAGTGCTGTAAGGGGCACTGGCAACTCAGCCAGGAGCCCAGAGTGTGTGGTGGGGGTTGGGGAAGGGAGGGCCAGATGGCATGGTGGGGAGTTCTGGCCCCAGTGGCCGGAAAGTTCCAAACCTAGCGGCAGCCAGGGAGCTTTGGCCCCATCCTTGGCCATGGAGCTCCAGCTACATTCTGGCTTCAGCAGCCGGGGGAACTCCAGCCCTAGCCCCAGCAGCAGCCAGGGAGCTCTGGCCCGGGCCGCAGAGCTCCGGTCCTGTCCCTCCACTCCAGCCACAGAGCCAGGCGGCTGCAGAGCTCTGCCCCTGCACAGCTCTGGCTGTGGTGCTCTGGTCTCGGCAGCAGTGGGGCCGGGGAGAGCCCCGGGGGGGCTGAGGCAGCAGTGGGGACAAGCTGGAGCCCCAGCCCAGTGGCTTCACAGCCACGAGGGGAGGGACCTTCTCTTGTCTGGCAAATCCCCCCATCCAAGACCAGTCAGGTCCTGAGGGGTGCTGGACCAGTGAGTCCAACCTGTAATTCACAAGCAAATGGCAGAAGACAGCATAAAAATCATAGCTGGGTAAAATAAATGTGGCAAATGTATCTTTAGAAATTCATGTATCTAAGAGCAACATAAGTTACGTTGCGTTAAGCACTGACCACACTGAAGTCAGCAGAAAGGAGAAAAGTTACACAACATGCACATTGTGAGTGTGATACAGAGAAGATAAGAGAGCAAGATCTGAGGGGCCAATATGCTCACACTTAAGGCAAGTCTAGAGTAGAGCGCTACATCACTATAGTGTGACTGATGGAGATGTGCTATGCTGATGGGAGAGCTCTCCCAGTGCCGTAATGGCTTCACTTCCAAGAGAGGCAGAAGCTATGTTGGCAGCTATGAGCATCTCCCACCAATATAGTACCAGTGTGGACAGTGCTTAAGTCAAGGTAACTTACATTGCTCATCCTTATGTTACTGATCAACATAAGCAGTAGTGTAGCACAGTCCTTAGAAAGATGATGAAACAGAGGAACTGTATTCACTTTTGATACTGATGTGTAATTCAGTAGATAGGGAACTGGATAGGACTTAAGATAGCTGAGTTTGACCTCTGGCTCCATCACTAGCTTGCTGTGTGACCTCAGGCATGCTTTGTGACTGTGTTTCCCTGCTATACTTTCTCTTGTTTGTTAGGATTGTAAGCTCTGCAGGGCAGGGACTCTCTGTTACCATCTACACAACACCTAGCACAATGTGCACCATCTTCAGAAGAAAATGATCTGGACATTGATCCATAAGCATCCAAACAAACACAGTATGAGATGGAGTACTAACTTGTGCCTATTACTGATCAACACATCACCCTAGGGAAGAGGATGACTGGCCCCTTATGCACCTGTTTATAATGTATACGGAAACAGCTGTGTTATCATGAAGGACTTCAGTTTTAGTGCTGGCAGCAGGAAGTCTCATGCTGCCAGCACTAAAACATCTTAGGTATTTCTAAACACTACCGATGAAAATTTCCTAGCTGACAAAATATTGCATTCAACACAGGGGATTCTACATTAGATTTTATCTTGGAAGATAAGGAGGAACTGATAATAGACCTAAAAGTTAATGGTATCAAAGATGCACATGATCATGACTTGATCACATTTGTCCTGTGAAAACAGAAGAACTCGCAAGCCATATATATATTTACTTGGTGCTTGAAAAGGGTCCATTTCACAAGAGTTGTGAGGCCAGCCAGTCGGAAGGAAGAATTTATTCAAAAATGATCATTCAAAGTGGTTTAAGAACATGTTACTGATGCCCCAAAAGCCAACATCCCAGAATTGAGGAAGACACATAGGTTAAAAAACCAACTGGGCTTATAGGGGAAATGACGGCAGCTATAAAATATAATACATAACCAGATAAGACTTGTACCTGCTGATAATGGGGCAAGGGCATAATGTAAAGGTTGAGGGCATGTGACCACCCAGATATCTTCCCTGGGAGGAACCTTCCAGCCTCACCTCTTTGGGCCAATCCTGCCAGTTCTTGGGGGCTGGGACCACAAGAGTGATGAAAATCCACCCTAAAGTTGGGGAGACTCCAAGCATCATAGTCTTACACCAGAGCTCCCGCACCATCATGTACCCATACCTTTGGCTGAGCAGAGAGGTAAGGAGTAGAAAGGATGGGCCCAATGCTATTTTCCCTGTCAGGCTCTCTCTCAGGCAGCCACCATGCTCCACAGAGGCAGCAACCCAGAGTGGCTACCCTCACCCTGCATGAGAAATGGCTGCATCCCACCGCACTCTGCTCCCTGTCCAGACTTGCCTGCCAGGGAATGGGTCCAAATGAGCCAGAAACTCTCTAAGGAGAGATGCAGCAGAAGGAACAGAGCCCTGATAGGCCAAGCAGAGCAAGCCCTGCAAGGGCAGTTTGGTGTTCACAGAAATTGGGGGCAGGGGAATGTGACCTTATGTGGCCTCTGAATAGAATCACAGAACACTAGAACTGAAAGGGACTTCGAGAGGTCATCAAGTCCAGTCCCCTGCCCTCATGGCTGGACCAAGCACTGTCTAGATCATCCCTGACAGGTATTTGTCTAACCTGTTCTTAAAAGTCCCATTTCTTCTTGTCCTACCATTAAAGGTTAAGGAGAATAATTTTCTCCCTCCTCCTTGTAACCTTGTATTTGAAAGTTGTTATCATGTCCCCTCTCAGTCTTCTCTTTTCCAAACTAAACAAGCCCAATTCTTTCAGTCTTCCTTCATAGGTCATGTTCTCTAGACCTTTAATTATTCTTGTTGCTCTTCTCTGGACCTTCTCCAGTTTGTGACATCTTTCCTGAAACATAGTGCCCAGAATGGGACACAGTACTCCAACAGAGGCCTAATCAGTGCAGAGTAGAGCAGAAGAATTTCTTCTTATGTCTTTCTTACCACATTCCTGATAATATATTCCAGCATGATGGTTGGGGGTTTTTGCAACAGTGTCACACTGTGGTCTCATGTGTAGGCTGTGGTCCACAGTGACCCCTAGTATCCTGTGTTGCCTCATCCAAATGGAAGATCTCATTTATTAGCAACTACTTGGTTGCCAGCAACAAGTTGCTATCATCCAACAGTTGCTAATAAGTGGAAGGCAGAGTTGCAAGGGAGCAGCCAGATGACAGGGCAGCAGCAGGGAGAGGATTGCAGCCTGGATGCTGGGGCTTTTTATGTGGAGCAGTGCAAGGGTGCCATTACAGGCATGTTGTGGGGGCAGCAGCTGTGTGCTCCAGGATGTGGCTAGCTTTTCATCCTGTTCCCCGGAGGCTAAGAGAGTGAGGGGAAATTATTTGCATTCTGTGCTTTCCTCCCACATCTGGCTGGTGAGCACTTTCTTCCCTGGCTTCAGCCTCAGAAACTTGCCTGATGTGGAGGACTTTCTTCTTCCCCTTTTTTTAAAAGTTGCTAATAAGCAGCATGTCATTGGCAATATCCAGTTCCCATTAGCCTTGGTCTTAAAACAATTGGATTGGTTCCTGGCAAAAATGTTGACAGAAGAAATTCAAGGTTGATAAATGTAAAGTAACGCACACTGGAAAACATAATCCCAACTATATGTACAAAATGATAGGGTCTAAATGAGCAGTTACTGCTCAGGAAAGAGATCTTTGTGGAGTCATTGTGGAGAGTTCTCTGAAAACATCCACTCAGTGTGCAGCAGCAGTCAAAAAAGCTAACAATGGTGGTGATCATTAGGAAAGAGAAGGACAATAAGTCAGAAAATACCACATTTCCGTTATATAAATCCACAGTACGGACATATCTTGATATTATGTGGAGATGTGGTCTCTCCATCTCAAAAGATATATTGGAATTGGAAAAGGTACAGAAAAGGGCAACAAAAATGATTAGGTGTATGATTACATAGCAGGAGATTAATAAGGCTGTACCTTTTTTTGCTTGGAAAAGAGACATCTAAGGGGAGCTATGATAGAGGTCTATAAAATTATGACTGGTGTGGAGAAAGTAAATAAGGAAGTGTTATTTATTCCTTCTCATAACACAGAAATAGGGGTCACCAAATGAAATCAATAGGCAGCAGGTTGAAAACAAACAGAAGTATTTCTTCACACAACACACAGTCAGCCTTTGCCAGAAGATGTTGTGAAGGCTACATGGTTCAAACACAGGATTTAAAAAAAACACTAGATACATTAATGGAGGTTAGGAGCATGAAAGACTGTTAGCCAGGATGGGTGGGGTTGGTGTCTCTAGTCTCTGTTTTCAAGAAGCTGACAGGAGATGGATCACTTGATGATTTCCTATTCAGTTCATTCCCTCTAAAGCACGTGGCACTGGCCACTATCAGAATTCTGGGTTAGATGGACCTTTGGTCTGACCCAGTATGGCCGTTCTTATGCAGAAATTGCAAAGAGAAAGGTAGCTAAGAGGAATCTACTCTAGTAATGAATATAGTTCAGAAGCAAGAAATCGTAGAAAATTGATAAAGAAAGAAAAAAAGATAAGGAAAAATCCACAATCAGCAAAGTTAAAGAAAATAAAAGAGATTTTTAAAGCATATTAGAAACAAAAAAGAAGCCCAACAGACTAACTAGGCTTTCAGAAAAGTGAAATGTAAGAAGTATTTTTGTAAAAAGTTGGTAACCAGTCTTTTTAAGAAAATGAGGGTTTGCTGAATCCAAATATGATTGTTACCAAGCTGTACTTGTGTATAAAGGCCCTTCAAAGAGAATAAAATAGCACACAAAAATCATTGAAATGTAAATCTTTATTTCCTTTTCATTTGGATCAACATACTTCAGCCTGATATTAATGAGCTGTAGACTGTAATAAAAGTGTTCAAATGTTATGCATAACCTTTTTAGAAAGCTATTGAGTTTCAGTTTTTTATTTACAATAGGTACTAGAAATCTTTTAAAGCTACACAACCATGAAAGGGCATGTCTGTGTGACTCATAACTTGAGCATTAGCGCCTCAAAATGAAAGAATACAAAGCTGATGTAACTATCGGAAACACAACACAATCTGAAAACACCTGTTTTTAAAACAAGGGAAAATATTTTCTTGAGTAAACACAAAGTAAAAATGTTAATGCACACAGGTTCAACTCAGAGGTAAGTGTTGTACTATTCTAAGAAACTTTGATTTATAGTGATAGATTGAATCAACACTCAATTCAGTCACTTACTATGACTCCACTAGTTATTTGCACTAATTATTTGATCATACTCTCTTTAGGGACCAAGCATCAGGTCCCTGACAAACCATTGACAGAAACTTGTTCCAGTTTCCTACCTTTCTGTACAAACAAGTCATGCTGTCCTGCACCTGCATTACTGACAACAGAACCGTTTTTTGTAGTCACAGAATATTGCTAGTATTAGTAGCAATAACATGGGTTGTAGCGCCTGCCCTCCTGTTTCCAGTCCCATGTATCTAGAGGGAGAAGAACTAGAAAAAAGAGAGTATGCCCCCAACTAATGGGGCTAGACCTTCTGATGATCAGAAGTGTGTGAACAATGCAGAATGAGCTTTGTCAGTGCTGGGGACCTCTGCATGATGCTGCACTTCCATATTTTTATTGAAATGTGATTTTGAATGTGAATATGCATAATTGTAATATACTTTATGCAAAATGTGGCATGTAAGTTACCATTTAAGTGTTTGTAATCCCCTGAATGTGTACATTTTCTTTCTGAGCACATATTCTTATATATGAAGTTAGAATTCTGACATATAAGCCCATTTATATACTTAGGGCTATGTCTACGCTACCACATTATTTTGAAATAAGTTATTTTGAAATAATAACTCCCAGAGTAACTATTTTAAAATATTCTTATTCCTCTTGACAAGCAGGATTTATTATTTTGAAATAACAAGCTTTGTAGTGTGAATGCTCACCTTGTTATTTAGAAATAAGGGGAATTATTTTGAAATAACTCCATAGTGTAGACATGCCCAAGATGTGCTCATTAAGGTAACTGGCAATACTCAAGGAAGTTAATAGCACAGTGCTCAAGACACTGATCTGTAAATAGTCTTGTTTTTCCTGTAAAGCTGAATTATGGTTGGTTCTACAAAGACGTGACCATGCCACCTGTTGGTGGAATCCATCTTGAATTTTGTACTTTTCCTCAGAGATGGGGGGAATGGAACAAAAGACATCTCGCCCTGGGGAAATTCTATATAAAGAATGGGAAGTAAACAATGATTGTCTTCAACTGACTTCACAGATTGTACCCCATCCTGAGAGGATACATGAAAACACCTGTAAACCAAAAAAATTCTAAGGATGGGGTGGAGAGAAGCTGCCTGACCCAGGTCAGAAAACAAGTCTTCACCTGGCCTGAGAAGATCTTCACCTGAAATAAGAAGTAGGGTGAGAAATTATAGTTTGTCCGAATCTCTCTTAGTGTATTAGGCTTAGCTGGAGTTTTTTTTCTTTTCTTTTAGCTTAATAACTTACTTTGATCTGTCTTTTATCCTTTGCAACCACTTAAATCCTACTTTTTGTACTTAAAATCACTTTTGTTTGTTAGAGAATCCAGTGTAAATAACTTACCAGGCGTGGTGGGGGAAGGCGGAGCAGCTGTGCACATCTCTCTTTCATTGATAAAGGGGGCAAACATATTATGAGTTCACTCTATATAAACCTTAAGTATAGTGAGATGGATTTATTTATGGGTTTGGTCCCATTGGGGATGTGCACCAGGGTGCTATATCAAGTTCCTGTGACTGAGCCTTCCCAGAGCTGAGCTGTTCTCAGTGTCTGTGTTTGTGGGGGGCTGTTATATCTACTCTGTGCCTTTTCTGAGGAGACCAGAGCTTCTGGCTCAGCAGTACAGAGTGGTGCAGAGCCCCAGAGAGCAGGTAGGCAGGCTTAGTGATACGATCAATCAATTAAGTAACAGTCTCAAGGGGATCTCTGTGACACAACCCGTCATATTCTGAAAAGAAAATGCCTTACAAATCAGCTCTTACGTATTCTTCACCTTCTCTGAATCCAGATCACATCTTCCAAGGTGTATTAGACACTGATTGTGTCACTGAAACTTTCCAGGCAGTCCCCTTGCTGTGCCCAGCAATAAAAGGAGGTAGCATAACTGTCAGGGTAAGACATGGGAGTAAAGTTTCCAGAGCAGCGAATACATATTGTATTTTCTCACAAATGATATGAATAGGAAAATACTTGTTCCTTTATATATTGCAGCTTTCATCCAAAGTGGAGGGAGCTCCTATCAGCAGCCCTTCCCTGGGCTAGAGGAGGCACGGGGAGAAGTTATACATGGAGGTGGTCATGTGGCCGGTGCCCCACTTGTGTCCCTCCCCAGCAGTTACCTGTTCTGTCTGCACAATATGTCTCCTAGGGAGAGGATGAGAGAACAGATGTTAGTCATATTGCTTACCACATGACTGAAAGGTGCCCAGCTACACCAATGAGGAGGGAAACGTAAGAATTTATAATACAGAATACAAATAGAGTAATCTCAGCATGGCAGCCCACTCAGGGCTTGCTGCCTGAGCCTATTCCTTAACAAAGCACACTAAAACCTTCAAGCTAAATGTTATGAGAGAGAGAAAGAGAGAGAGAAAGGGAAAATCTTGAACGTAAAAGGTCAGATGTAATTGGTAAAATAATGAGAGAGAAATGAAGAGAGTTCACCTCCCGTAGCAATGCTGCTTGGAGACAGAGCCTGAAATGAGCTCACTGGAAGAGGAGGCTTTACATGCACTTTGTGTCAGCTACTGAGCCATAAACCAAATGAGCCCCCTTTGATGTGTGAAAATGGGAGCTGACAATATTCCCTGACCACTGTTTCTCCAGGTCTTCGCTGCTGGGGAAGCAGCCTGGAGTTCCTGCTGACCAAAGAGGGTGATTTTATCGCCTTGTGCATTCCCAGCACTGACATATTGTTAGCAAAGGATGAGCTCTCCCAGGATGCAGAGAAATGACAGGGGGTGAGGTGCTCCCTCACACAGCATAGTCTGCTGCTTGTCTTTCGGCTGCCAAGCCAGAATGAGGTTATGCTTTGAGTTTCTAAATGTGTCATTTAACTGCAGACTCCTTTATACAATATTGGTGTCACGGGTTCTGTTGGAATGTTTAAGGTTTAGTGTATGTATCGCAGCAGAGTGTTCCAGGAGGGGAGCAGTAGTGGGTGGGGAGGAGGGATGGATTTCAATTCGTTCAGGGTGGAAAAAAGTGAATACAGCTGCTTCAGTATTTTCCCTTCACCAATTCCAGTCAGAGAGCAGCACAGTTGCTGTGTAATCTCATCAGCTATTTGAAATCTAGTCTACTTCTGTTCAAGACCTTTTGAAGCATAATGAAAATCAGTTGATATACAGCCCTTTGGAGCAGCCCTGTTGTCTCTGTGCTGTGGAGGTTAAAACATTTCCCAAATGATGGCCTTTTTTTTTGAGAGACTGCACAAGCACAGCTACAAAATATTTTTAGATATAACTTGTTTCTCTGTGCTGTGGTCTTTCCTTCCAAGCTGTGGATGCTTTTTACTGTTCTTCTTATTAGACTTCAGAAACATAGAAAGGCCCCAGCCAACATCAGGATTATTTCCACCAGCACTGTAAGCTTTAGGACCTCAGGCCAAACACTGACTATTTAAAAATTCATTATTAATGAAGAAGTGTTAGGATCACTGAACAGCTGGCTGAGGGAGGTACAGATATAGGCTGGAACTGGGGCAGGCTAGTGTGGAAACAGTCTCCGGCACACAAGCAAACTGTCAAAACTACTAAGAAATGGGAGTGTATCCAGCCTGGTTGTAACATTGAACAGACTACAGAGATTGCTTCTCTTAAGAACCTCTTCACCTGCCTTGGGATCGCTGGGCTGGGTCCTTACTCGTGTATTGCAGCACTTTAGACACTAATAAAAATGTAGATGGTATCATGAGCTTTTAGTGGGCACAGCCCACTTCTTCAGATGAATGGAGGTAAGGAGTCCAGGGAACAAATACATATCAGAGAAGGAGAGGGATTACAGGTATCAAACTTATAAATGAATCTTGTAAATGAAACCAAACTTGTAAATGAAACCAAGTTTAATTTACAAGTTTGACACCTATGATCAAGGTTTGAACAAAGACCTGACCTGGATGGGCCTCTACATGCCACACCTAAAGACTAGGCTGTGTCTACACTGCAGGTTTCCTGCGCAAGAACTGTTTTGCACAAGAGTTTCTGTGCAAAAATTATTGCGCAAGAGCACGTCCACACTGCCATGTGCTTTTGCGTCCATGGCAGTGTGGACTCCCTCTTGCACAAGAAAGCTCTGATGGCCATTTTAGCCATAGGGGTTTCTTGCACAAGAAAGCCCTGTTGCCCATCCACACTGCCTTCTTGCGCAAGAGCTCTTGCACAAGAGGGCTTATTCCTCGTGGGGAGAGGAATAACTCTTGCACAAGAAGCCCTCTTTTCTGATGCTTTACTGTAAATTTACTTGCACAAGAACGCACGTGCAGTGTAGATGCTCCGCAAGTTTTTGTGCAAGAATGGCTGTTCTTGTGCAAGGAGCCTGCAGTGTTGACGTAGCCATAAAGCTAAGCACCGGGTATTTGTGCTCTTCCTTCAACTTCCTGCAGTGTAGACAGCGCCAAAAGCTGGATTAAGTTACTTTGACTTCAGCTATGCAACTAACATAGCTGAAGTTGCATAGCTTAATTCGACTTTGTCCCGTAGTGTAGACATAAGTTAAGGTGCTGCAGAAATATTTATTATTTTTTAATTTTTTCAGTTACAGACTAACATGGCTACCCCCTTTGAGACTTATGGATTGGACATTAGAACAACATACTGGGTCAGACTAATGGTCCGTCTAGCCTAGTATCCTGCCTTCTGACAGTGGCCAAGGCCAGGTACATCAGAAGGAATGAATGGAAGAGGCAATCATGGAGTGATCTATCCTCTGTTCTCCACTCCCAAACTCTTGGCTGCCCCCTGGTTGAATGGTATGTGGCTTATCACAAGATATGGAGAAAACTGACTCTGATTACTCATCATCACACTCTCTTTCTCTTGGGGGTGACTCATCTGGCTTTAGCAGGCTTAGGCTCATAGGTAATTCATCACAGTGTGAGGAAAAGTTACAATTTTAGAGCCTGTGATGGGACCTGTCTGTGGCTCTAGGGACAGTGTGACATACCACCACACAGAGATATGAGAGTTTGAGTACTAAATTCTCCTTCATTCTCTGGACCCAGCAGAACTTTTGTGCTTAACACATAACGCGACATCAGGAGCTTAGCTAAGGCAGGGACTGTAAGTTATAAAGTTGCTATTGAGTAACTCCTAAATCTGTTGAAACATGGATTGACATGGGAGGAGGATGCAACTGGGCTTCTTAGGTTGCAGGGGGGAAGGATTATTGTGAGGTGTGTGAATACGAGGAATTTGAGGGGGAATTAAAAGATGAGATCAAGATTGTATTTTAGTCATATGACTGAGGCTGTGTCTACATTGCACATTTTTCTGGAAAAAATGGACATTTTTCCAAAAAAACTATACTTACATGCACACTGCTATTGCGTTCTTTCAACAGAAAGTCGAAAGAATGGAGGGGTTTTTCCGACAGTGGTAAACTGCTTTCTGCGAGGAAGAAGCCTTTTTCCAAAACAGCTTTTTCAGAAAAAGGCAGGTGTGGATGCGGAAGAGGGTTTTTTTGTGTTTTTTGGTTTTGAAAGAAGAAGCCTCCAGGAAATAACACAGGTGCCCTAGTGGCCACTACATCCAGAGTAATCAGAACCTGATAGTTCCTGTCTCCTGCCAGCTCTTAAAGCTGCAGGCACCCTGGACAAGCCTTGCGGCAGGTAGCCAGCCCTGAGAGCTGCATCTCACCATGTGGCTCTCCCTGCCACAGTACTTGGGACAAATGGCCCATCTCAAGACCCCCGAGACCCTCCTGGCCCTCACAAGGAGCACCACTAGGGTTCCCAGAACCCAGCCAGGGACAGCAAGTGCCCTCCTGGTCTGGGGCAGAGATCCTGTCCCTCCTCGAGCTGTGGGGGGAGGAGGAGACCCTGCAGGATCTCCTCTCCTGGTGAAGAAAAGTGGACATCTGTGGCCAGATGGCCGACGCCCTGGTGGCAAGGGGACACCGCCACCCCCCCGGACTCTGGAGCAAGTGAGGAATAAGATGAAGGAGCTACGCCAAGGCAGCCGCCTGACCCCAGGGAAGCCACAAGCACAGGAGGATTCATGAGGACCTCATGAGGGAGCATGTGGCTGTCCTGCCACTCCCAGCTCTTAGCCCTCCTCCTCCCTCCCCCATCCAGGTTCTCAGCCCCCCTTCCTCCCCAGTTAAATTTATTATAAAAAAAATACAAAGTTTGTTTTGAACAAATCAAAACTGATGTGTTTATTGAGAATTCAGGGAAAGGGATAGTGGAGCAAGGCACAGGCCCCTAGGGGGGAGGCCTTGGGGAAAGTTACTGGGGTGCTTCAGGGAAACTTTCCTTGGCCCACCTGGATGCCCACCCCAGCCTGATGGGCCTGGTGGATGGCAGCTGTCCGTGGCTGCTCCAAGGCCCTCCCTTCACGGCCAGCCTCTGCCCTCCACCCCGGTAGGAAGGCCTCCCCGTTCCTCTCCACAATGTTGTGGAGGACACAACATACGGAGACCACCTAGGGAATGTTGTGCTCCCCCACATCGAGGTGGGTCAGGAGGCACCTGAACCTCACCTTCAGGTGCCTGAAGGCTCACTCCACATGCATGAGGGCCTGGCTGAGGTGGGCATTGAATTGGTCCCTGCTGGGGTCCAGGTGGCCGGTGTATGGCTTCATCAGCCATGGCAGGAAGGGGTAGGCTGCATCCCCCACAATGTACAGTGGCATCTGCATGTCCCCAACCCCAAAGTCATTCTGGGGGAAGAATGTGTCAGCCTCCAGCTTCTGATAGAGGCTGGCGTTTCTAAATACACGGGCGTTGTGTGCCCTGACCGACTACTTGATGAAAATATCCATAAACTGTTCACGATGGTCAACCAGGGCCTGCAGCACCATGGAGAAATAGCCCTTGTGGTTGCTGTTTTGGGCAGCTCAGTGATGTGGTGTGCGGATTGGAATGTGGGTTCTGTCGATGGCTCCCCCACAGTTGGGGAACCCCAGGGCAGCAAATCCTGCGATGATCAGGTCCAGGTCTCCCAGGCAGATGACCCTGCTCGTCAGGCTGAAGTTGATGGCCCTCACCACCTGCAGAAGGAGACAAACAAACACACAAAACAGAGAATGAGAGGGGTACCTGAGCCCTGCCCTTCCCCACCCACCCCAAACACCCCAGGAGCCACCCCCCTATGAGGGCACTCCCTATAAGGCCATCCCCCAGCAGCAGGGTTATGTGAGGGTGGGATGGCACAACCCCCCGGGGACGGGGCTTCTCTTCCACCCCCAGGCCACACCCCCTTTTCCTAGGGTCCTCCTTTCCAGTACTCCTCCCCCCCCCTCACAGGGACTGCAGCCTGAGAGTGCCTTACCTCCATGAGGAGGGCCCCAATGGTGGACTTTCCAAACTGGGTGCCCACTGACTGGTAGCTGTCTGGGGTGGTGAGCTTTGTGACGGCGATGGTGACCCACTTCTCCAGGGGGATGGCAGACCGTAGGTGGGTGTCCCGTTGTTGAAGGGCTGGGGCGAGTCAGGCACACAGCTCCATAAAGGTGGCCTTCTGCATGTGGAAGTTTTGGAGCCACTGCTGGTTGTCCTACCACTCCATAACCAGCCAGTCCCACCAGTCAGAACTGGCGTCCAGTCTCCAGAACCGTCTCTCCACTGTGGGGGTGCAGTTGCAAGGGCCTTGCTCCCGCACACGGGGAGAAGGTCTCAATGATGAGCTCGGTGTCAAGCTCGTGCAGGGCCAGGAAGGCAGCCTGCACAAACTGCTGTAGCAACTGCAGCATGGCAATGTGGGGCCATTGCATACCCAGAGGCAGCTCCAGCTCCATGGCAAGAAGAATGCTGTGGTGTCCAAAAGATGGACAGCCAGAGCATGCACTACAAAAGCTTTGCTGTCCCTCAGAGAGGTAGGCAAGCATGCAGCAGAAGCAGAGAAACGGCTGTCCCTTTAATCATGTGTCTCAGCTAGCCTTACACAAAAGCACTCGGAAGCAACTGCTGACCTAATGCCCTGCCTTAAGTGGTTCTGGGTGGCCTTATATGCAAGATAGCGTCCAATCAATGTGGATGCTCTCTTTTGAAAAAGCAGATTGCTTTTTCGTTGTGCTTTTGCAGTGTAGACACTCTGTTTCAGACAAAGTTTTTCCAGATCTCTTCCTGAAAAGCTTCTTCTGAAAGAAGCTTGCAGGCTAGATGTCGCCTGAGGCTCAGGTCTGGGCAGTGGGAAGCCTATTTCTACCACACAGTTTCTGTGATCTCTCTTTACCACTCATCTGCAAAATAAGGATAATAATTACCTCAGACAAGTATTGGGACTTAGAGAATATAAAGTACTTGGAGCGCGCTTAAGAAGCTGTACTGAGCAGTTACTATTTGATTTTTCCCTAATTTTTAGACTCCCACTTCTTCTTTCCCACTTCCCCCAAAGAATGGAGGGATTTTTACATAGCCCCATCAGGTTTTTGCACAAGCAGAAAGTCTTCAGGCTTTTTTTTGGGGGGGGGGGCGGGAGTTCTGCGTGATCATCTTTAGAACTTGACTTTTTTATCTGAGGAGGTTTGACTCCAAAGGAGACAGGAACTCTACTTTCTTTTTTGTCAATCTGCCATTTGCACAGCAGTTAATGCTCAATATCTCCTTTCTGGTAAGAAAAGAAACAAGGTTACATCATTATAGTATTAAAGCAATAAGTATGTAGTCCCCTAGCCCAAGATGTCATGCCCTTGTTTATTTGATTTTTTTTCAACAAACTTTAAGCTAAAATACTAGCAAGCAGGCTCTAGTATCCAGATTATTGATGTTCTCCTTTCCCCCAGCATCTCCTGGGATAAGAAAGCAAGAGCTTTATCGCAGAGTGTATATAGAAGTAGGCACTGAGTGTACACCAGGCAAGCAGGGGATGTGACTCTGAGGCTATGTTATAGATGCTATTTAAAAAGCCATGGGGTGTTCCACCTATGGGGATTTCAGAGGAGAACTAAGTCAACTTTGGCTTTGCAATAATATGCCTCATTTTTTATTAGCTACTGAAATTCAGAGATACAGGAGCCAATTTTTTTATTTTATTTTCCCCCCTAAATACATTCTATTCACACTTGAAAGACTTGTTCTTTTTTTTCAAAAGCATGTCTGAAGCAGCTCTTTTAAAAACTGACAGTGGAATTCTTAGTCTCCTGGAAAATTTATCACTGAAACAGAAAAAAATAAACCCCCCAAACCCTGTAGAAATGCTAAGGATTCTCTCCTTACCCCTCTCCCCGCACACACACTCCCTCAGCTGGAGAGAAACATACACACATTGCGGGTGATGGCAAGGCTAAACAGAGAGTGATTGTTCGCAATTCTGCTTAGCTCAGATGTTTCCTCAAGGTGATTCTCGTTCCTCAAATCCAGCTGTTTGCAATTAGCATTTTTTTCCTGAATTAAATGAAAAACTAGAGTTGTGTCAGGTGGGAACGCATATTGGCAGTTAGTAAACTGGATATGCAAAGGAATGACATTATGAGACTTGAGCAAGCACTAAGGTGCAGAATTGTGACTTCAGGTGTTCTCCATTGAATGGTTTTTATTTCAATCCAGCACCCCTACACAGAAGAAAGCTCTTATCCAGCAGTGAAACCAGATAGCACATTTCCTGAAGGCTCTCAGCTGCTACTTTGAAACATGGTCAGCTTCACTGTGTGAGCCTATGAAAACTTACATACGCACTCCCATCCTGCATTGTCTTGTGGTGTTTTGCCCTCTTGCTCTTACATCTAAATAAGGCATATGTACAATCAAACAGGGTCATTGCTGTATTATGTCACAGTGATGGTGGTGGTGGTAGGGAGTGTGGATTCCATGGCACTTACTAGTAAAATATGATATTGTTACCAAATAAATAATTTTTTATTAATTTATCTTCTCTCTTCACCCCTTTTTGTATTTTAAAGAAAGGGTGAAGGGTTGGAGGAGGGAAGGATTTCATTAGAAATTAGAGAAAAAGAAACGTACCATCTGCAACAGAGAAATGAAAAATGAACAGCATCTACAAAAGCATCATGCATTAACTCAGACAAAACTCCTGCTGAACTATTCACTAAGTGTATGTCTACATAGCAGTGTTATTTCGGAATAACTGACATTATTCCGAAATAACATAGTCCGTGTCTACACTACAAACAGTTATTTTGACAATGTCAAAATAATGTTGAGCTGGAGGACTTCTTACTCCAACTCCTGTAATAACCTTCATTTTACGAGGAGTAAGGGAAGTCAGAGGAAGAGTGCTCTTTCTCGGACTTCCTGCTGAGTAGACAGCACCCAAAGCTGAAATAAGCTGCTTTGACTTCAGCTACGCCATTGAAATAGCTCAATTTGCGTATCTTATTTCGGCTTTAGACCTGTGGTGTAGATGTGCCCAAGGGAGAGAGAGAGAGAGAGAGAGAGAGAGAGAAAATATCCTGGGAAGTATTAAGGGAGCAGAAAGAGATGTATGAGAGGAATTCAGGGAATGTGCACGGACATGCCCCAAACATATGGAAGACTGTACCTGAAGAAGTGAGAAAAGAAATGGAAATAAGTAAAAACAGCCTTTGAATAAGAAGATGGTATGAATCCTTTTGCTGTCTAATACGTGTTAGCCCACATGATTTCTCTTTACAGCAGCTGATCACACTTGACAGAATACTAGTTCCTGGCGTCTAGCAGTTGATTGGGCAGGGATGTAACAGGGGAGGAGAGAAACCTGCTTCGAAGAATGGAGAGACCTACTAATGGTGAATGGCAATGAATACATCCCACTGCATTCTGATCTGAGTGCTGGCTGGGAATTCCTGTCCGTAGGGGCTTTCAGTGATATGCCTGTCTGCTATGCTGTATGTGCAATTACTGTCCATTTGCATTATACAAACAGAGGAAATCATTTGGGCCTGTTTTGAAATGTAACATTACTAGGGGATTTTCAGTTTGGAGTTAATGAATGAGGAATTTATTCCAATATTGTATCATTGTGTTCATGCGAGGAGAGAGATGTCTGTGCAACATTATCCTGCTCAGCTTGCCAGGAAATGCTGTTTCCTTAACTGAGAAATTTCATTTGAAAGGAAACTTCATGCCAGGTCACCAAAGCGCATTGCATGCAAGCATGTATGGAACCGATTTATGCTTTAATATTTGTCCTGGATAATTTCAGTTTAAAGTGTAGCTTGGATGGCATACAGGCTTCTTGCAGTGTGGCAGTTATACACTTGCTTAACCCCTTGTCCTTGAGGCTGGCAGGTTTGGTAGCTCTACTGGAAACAGACAAGTAACTGAGGAAAATCTGACTCTTGACCCAAAAGCAGAGTCCAAATGTGACTCAGTAGAGAGTAACATCGTAGTGGCTTATTCTACTCCAATTTATAGGGTCACTAAGCCCTATATTATCTACTGTTCTTGCATATTTTATTTCCCCTGGATGTCCAAACTAACCATGCATAGCATAAGTGTACTCCAAGTGTTCAGACAGCATCTGAGAAATTTTCTGAGAAAATCTGGAGAGGTGTCAACTCTAAGGTCAGCATAGAGGCAAAACTCCCATTAACTTCAGTGGGAGTGTTCCCTGCATGGGATTGCAGGATCAACCCCATACAGAATGCCATTCCAGTGACACAATAAGAATAAGTTATGTGTGTGACAGTTCAGGTCAACTACATATGTATCTCACTCAGTACTCCAGCAAAGGCACGGCCTGCGCTCCGGGTTCCCAGCTTCCCAGCCAGGACTTATCTTGGGCAGAGACATACTTTTTTCCCTCCTGACTGGGGTATTTTCTGGGTAAGTGATGGGCAACCTGAGGCCGACGGTCCACATGCAGCCCATTGCGGTTCTATATATAGCCCACAAAATATTTTTGTTATCGTTGTCCATGCATAGGGTTGCCAGATTCCACTGGTTTCCATTCATGTTGTTTTTTTCCTACCATGTTACGAAAGTGAGACACATGTAAAGCAAGTACCCATGAAGTGAAGTGCATACTGATCACACACTACAATGACCATGCATCCCTCTGCATCCAATCAAAGCATTGCTATGGTTCAATCGACATACCCCGGAAATTCTAGGTATGCAAGCTTACTTAGCAAAACTACCCTGTCCCGGAAGACTGTCTTGGTTATGACAATCTTGCAGCCCACTGAGATGAAGGAGAGACACTCATGGGGCCCACTCTGTAGCCTCGGCTGCCTATCACTTTTCTGGATACTAAACTTGTTGATGGTCAGTTTATATCCATTTGTTCCCATGTCAGCATTGGCCATTACCTTAAATAACTCCTCTCCCTCACTGGTGTTTCCTGTCTACAAATATATCAAAGGGATAACAGCATCTATCTTCTCAGCCTTTATTTTGTTAGACAAAACAAGCTAAGCTCCTTAAGTCTCCTCTTATAAGGCAGGAGCTTCAGGGGGTAGCCGAGTTAGTCTGTTACAGAAAAAAAAACAGCAAGCAAATGGTCTGGTAGCACTTTATAGATTAACAAAACATGTAGATGGTATCATGAGCTTTCGTGGGCACAGCCCACTCTTCAGATGACCGGAGTTATGATTAGAGGATAAGGAAACTCGAAATAAATAGAAGGGAAGGGGGAGGGGAAAGAAAGATGTTCTGTTGCCCACCTCTCTACCTCTATGCATAAAGTATCAGGAGAAAGGGTGCTAAACCTGAGTAGATAAAGATCAAAGTCAGTGGATGGATAAGGCAGGAAGGATACCATTCAGAAAATAGTTAGCACCTTCATTGATAAAGGTTCCACCACCCCATATCTTGATTAAGTCCATAATTAATTGAATCGAATTTGCATATGTATTGTAATTCCAAGCTTTCCCTGTGGATTTGGCGTGAGGAACTGGTCTGTGACAAGATTGCCACCTTCAGATCTGTGAGATTATGGTTAGGTAAACAGAAATGTTCTACCACTGGCTTCTGAGTATTTTCTTTACGTATATCCAATTTGTGTCCATTGATTCTTTCACGTAGAGAACGTCCAGTTTGACCAATATATATAGTAGAGGGGCACTGTTGGCATTTGATGGAGTAGATCAAATTACTAGACGAGCAGTCAAATGACCCTTTTATTTTGTGGCTTGTGTTGTTTGCTCCAGTGATGAATTTGTCAGTGTAGATATGTGGGCAGAGTTGTCATCTTTTCTGGTTGCAGGGTTCTCCATTCCTCTGAACATCCTAGTAGCCCTTCTCTGCACCAATTCCAGTCTGAATTCATCTTTCTTAGACAGGAGATACCAGAAATGCACATGGTATTCCAGAAGAAGTCTCACCTATGCCTTGTATAATGGCAATAACATTTTCCTATCTCAGAAAGGAAATACCTCACCTGATGCATGTAAGGATTATCTTAGCCTTTTTCATGGTCACACCACACTGGTGGGTCATAGTCATCCTGTGACTGACCAATATAATTCTACTTATTTGTCTCTTCCAACAGGTAAGTCCACAGTTTATACGAATAACTCTTCTTAGACCCTAAGTACACAGCTTTCTACTTTTCAGTATTAAACCTCATCCCATTTCTATCATGCCAGTTTTTAAGGTCATCCAAATATTCTAGTATGGCATTCCAATCATCCTCCACATTGACAATACCTTCCACTTTTTTGTCATCCACAAATTTTATTTCAACACTCTGTTTTCATGCCAACATCATTAATAAAAATCCATCCCAAGACAGATCCTTGAGAAACTCGATCAGTAACCTCCCTCCAGCCTTGCTTTTCACCTTTCAGCGTGACCCACTCTAACCAATGCCTTATATGCCTTTTGATTTATGTATTTATCCTTATCTCCGATTTAACTGTTAATTTCCCATGTAAAACTCTCAGATGCTTTATTGAAATTGAGGTGGATTAGATCAACTGAATTTCCTTTCTCTAGAAAATCAGTTATTTTCTCAAAGAAAGAGAGGTTGCTTTGCATGATTTACCTTTTATAAAACCATGTTCTACTTTTTTCCAATGCCATTTAACGTTATGTCCTTAATTACTCTCACTCTCAAAATTTGTTGTACGATTTGGCATATATGTGAAGTCAAACTAACAGGCTTCTCATTTCTTGGATCATTCCCCTCCCCTTCCTTAAATAAAGGAACAATATTTACAATTTTCCAGTGACTGGGTTTGACTCCTGAGTTTATGGATTCATTAAAAATCTATGCTATTGGGATGGCAAATTTCATTTGCCAGTTCTTTTGATATTCTTGGGTGGCATTTATCTGAGCCCCTTGATTTGGCTTCATTCAGCAGTTTGGCTTCCTCCTGAGATGCGGTAATTTCTACTTCCATATCCTCATTCCAAACCTGCCACTACCACAAGATCTTCATTGTCCTTGTTAAAAATGGAGGCAAAGAATTTAGTTTATATATGCTTTGAATATCTTTAAATCTCCACCCTCTCCGAAGTATTTAGCAGTCCCACTTCTTTCTTCATTTTCTTTTCATTGATATGGCTATATTGTTTTTAATTTCCTTTTAAAAACAGCTCTGCTTGATTTTTGGTAGAGCTCACTTTATCTTTGCATCTCCTGACCTCCACTAATTCTTCCATTCCATTTCTTCCTCTTTATAACCTCACTGAGATGCTTGTTAATGCAGTTTGGTTTGCAACCCTTCCCATGAGTTTTTTCCCTTCCTTGGGTTGCAAGCTCCAAATAGTTTTTGCTACTTTGACTTAAAAATGAATCCAAGTATCCTCCACATTCAGATCCTTTAGCTCTTCTGTCCGATATCTATTCATATTAAAACACATATTGCTTTTTTAGGCCCAATTTGCCAAGCATCAGTGACCCATCCTTTTTATTACTTATCATTCCACCAATTTTTCTGCCATCTAAAACCTCTGCCAGTGACAATGTTACATTTCCTTCCAGGTCATTGATATAAATGTTACATAATGTGGAGCCAAGAGCTGATCCCTGCAGGATCCCTCTGGAAAAACATCCAACTGATGACAATTTCCCATTTACAGTTACATTTTGAGACCAGTTAGCTAATTTTTAAGCCATTTTATGTGAGACGTGTTCATTTTATATTGTTCTAGGTTTTTCAAAAAAATCAAAACATCATGTGGTGCCACTTTAAACATCTTAGGGTGTGTCTAGACTACACCCCTCTTTCGACAGAGGGATGTAAATTAGGCACTTTGAAGTTGCAAATGAAGCCGGGATTTAAATATCCCACGCTTCATGTGCATAATCGCGTCATGGCGCTCTTTTGAAAAAGCGCTATTTCGAAATTGAAACTGCAGTCTAGATGTGGTTCTTTCGAAAAAGGCTTCCTTTTTCGAAAGATCCTGTAACCCTCAAAAATGTTTTTGAAAAAGTCTTCCATTTTCAAAAGAACCGCGTCTAGACTGCGGTTTCAATTTCGAAATAGCGCTTTTTCAAAAGAGTGCCATGACGCGATTATGCAAATGAAGCGCAGGATATTTAAATCCAGGCTTCATTTGCAATTTCAAAGTGCTTCATTTATATCCCTCTGCCGACAGAGGGATGTAGTCTAGATGTAGCCTTACAGAAATTTACGTTTATTATGTCAACACTATTCCCTTTATCAACTAAACTAATAATTGTATCAATAAAAGATATTAAGGTAGTTTGACAGAAGCTATTTTCCATAAACCCATGTTGATTTGCTGTAACTACATTACCCACCTTTAATTCTTTATTAAGCAAATCTGTCACCAGCTGAATCCTTATCTGCTTGGGATCAATGTCTTAGAGGTGTTTGTTTCACAGTTTTGGAACAGACCCTGGGAAAGCTGGCTGCTGCATGGAAAAGCTTTATGCTTAGGCATGAGTGTAAATACAAATACGTGATAATAATGAATAAAAAAGGTTCAACTCTTAAGAATCTACCATCTCAAAAGCTTACAATTATAAACAACTCTTTTTTATAGATATTTGGAAATCAAATGCATGCCTTCCCTTGAATGCACCAGTGTGGAATCCCCATCCGCCTGTCAGTGCCAGGCTGATAACATACTCCAACTTGCACAGCAGGCAGATTGTATTTGTTATAAAGGAACATCCATACCTGCCCCTCGCCATCTGCCCCATTCAACTATAACAACTACTCTATACATCTCTAGAATAGATGTTAACCCATAAAAGGGTAGTGTCTGGCCAAACATGCCTGAAAACATGTTCCCGGTGGGGGAAAAAAAAGCACTGGGAATACACGAAAGCCAATTTATTTCTTAGCTAATATAGTTATACCAGCTTGTGTATTCTTTCAGTTGGTCAGGTGACAATGGGGAGTTTCACAAAAATGTTCACTTTTTGATGCAAATAACAGTGAAAAATTTCAAAACCATCAATCCTACTTTGACCTGGCATCTTCTGACTCCTCTATCTGTTTTGTGATCCCCACTCTGGCCTCCAGTGTAATAAACTGCATTTTATTAGTCTGTATTCTATTGGCAAATTTTGTTTATGGCTCTAGAAGCACCCTGTGCTTGTAAAAATATAGGTTGTAGGGGTTTAGCTATGCTAACATCCTGGGGTTTGATTAATAATATGAAAAAACCCTTCTCAACCACGTAGAAATATACCCCATAAATAAAACCAAGGCCACATTATCATTTTCATTATAAGTCTGATAAAATATTGTCTTAAGGGAAGATGCACCAGTAGTTGAGATGAAAACAAGACATCAGAAATTCCATTTGAATACAGGTGGCAGAGATATTTACAGCCATTGGGTCACATTACTGCCAGGTTATTTAAATTCACACTGAGGGAATATCTTCTTCCAGCTTTTCTTGACGGAAGAAAAAAAATCACACCAGTGGAAATATGTTCTCATAAATGGCTACAGGGTTTGAGGCTCTTTAGTCTTTCCACCTAAATTTGTACAGATTGCCAGAGAAATAAATTACACAAGCTTTTTACATTTCAATGAAAACCTATTCCTATAGAAGCCATCTCACTACTCATTTCGTTCCATCCACAACCAGTTTTTCCACCCCACTCCTGTGCCACAATATCATCAATCATAAAAGAACAAACCCTCTTCTTTGATTCCACCCAAGTTCTCATTACCCATGTACTGCCATCATTTTTATAAAAAAACACATTCCCTTTAGCATTTGAGTGATGTGTATTCTGCAGAAAAAAGGATGAGGGGCTGAAAAAATCTATGTATTACTGTCTGCATTTAAATACAAACTCTTTTTCATAAAAAGGGAGAGGCAACACCAATTGTCAAACCAGCTTATATTAAATGCACAGGCTGTTCCTGAGGAAATATACTGAACATGTGAGTGCAATGATGGTCAACTAGGGACTGAATCAGGATCTCCGGAGCTTAGTAAATGAGCCTAAAGGACTATGTCTCCTAGCTGGCATGGTAGCAGATTCATACTCTTTGCTACACGCACCTCTTATATGTCTAGACTACAGAGTTTTTTTCGAAAAAAGTGGCCTTTTTTTGAAAAACTTCACCTGCATCTAGACTGACATCACATTCTTTTGAAATTAAATCAAAAGAACACGGTGGTTTTTTCGGCAGCAGTAAACCTAATTTTGCATGGAAGAACGCCTTTTTTCGAAAGAGCTCTTTTGAAAAAAGGCATTCTTGAATGCAAACAGGGCTTTTTTTGAAAGAGAGCATTCAGATTGCCTTGGTGCTCTCTTTCGAAAAAGCAGATCGCTTTTTCAAAAGTGTTATGGCTGTTTAAACTATCTCTTTTGAAAGAGGCTTGTAGTCTAGACATACCCTCAGTACCTGATTCACACACACTGAATACTGGGTCACATTAGTAGAGCTGTGGTCAGCCAATACCATTTGAAGTAAAAACTGTGTGTAGAGGTTGGGAGTTAGGAATGAGGGAAGGTCTTTTCCACTTCACTGGGAAATATTTGGTTATAATATAACTGCTTGGAATTAGCAGATGGAACAAGGGGAACCCTCTGAAATATCTGTGTGATCCCTCGGGTATATGTCAAGCCTTGGTGAGTTAGCTGTAGTTGGAGTGGGAGTTAATTCTCCTTCCAGTTTGAGGGCAGAATTTTTACAAGGGCTCCCAAGAGAAAAGCTGTGATGTGGACTCATTAGGCAAGGGTCTCTGGAGGAGAGGATAAAGGCAAACATCACAGGAGAAGGAGATAAACTGGTAAGGGGCCAGTTGTTAGGAAAGAAATCATTGGAAAGGTAGGGTAGCTGGATGAGCGCCTGCAAATGGGAGGGAGCTTGGGTGGGAACTGGTTAAAGAGGGAATGGATGGGAGAAAGGAATCACATAATGATATCCACCCTTTCAGAGGAAGAGGTAAATTTTACAAATTAATGTAAAAATTTCAGCATTTATTGTGGTTTGACTATTCTTTAAATACTAGCCAATAGCCCGTCATAAAACGGGATTTTCGGGTCTCTCCTCCATGTCAGTATCTCTCTCTCTCTCTCTCTCTCTCCTCCTCCCCCTCCTGCCTCTCACTCCGGGGACCACGGAGCCCAAATGGCTGTTTGGGCTGCGCGCTCCCCGTGCGGGGGCAAGCAGCGCAAGCAGCTGTTTGGGCTTCACGATCCCCATGCAGCACGGGGACCGTGGAGCCCAAACGGCCGCTTGCACCGCTTGCTCCCCTGCGGCCGCCCGGCTGAGCGGCGCAGAACTCGGCCGAGCGCCACGGCGGGAGGCGAAGGGGGGTGGGGCGGTGACGTTCATGGCCAGGCCCCGGCCCCAGCCATATATGCCATTGCCCCGCTCCCCTTCCCCTTCCGGCGTGGTGCTCGGCTGACTTCTGCACCGCTCAGCCGGGCCGCCGCGGGGGAGCAAGCGGTGCAAGCGGCCATTTGGGGTCCACGCCCCCCATGCAGCATGGGGGGTGCTGCATGAGGGGCACGGACCCCAAACGGCTGCTTGCGCCACTTGCTCCCCCGCGGCGGCCTGGCTGAGCGGAGCAGAACTCAGCCGAGCACCACGGCGGGAGGCAACAGCGCCCCAAGAGGCAACAAGTAATGCTACAGCGTTACAGAGTCACAGACATTGGGCTACTATATAGATGATAAAGCATCAGGAGGAAGAGAGCTTTAGGAGGCTGGTGCACATCACAGCACTGCCAAAAAAAAAGCCCTATGAAATGTTGCTAAGCCAGTGAGACAGGCTTGAAGCATGGATTTTTACAAATCCATGTCTCTTGCTGTAGAAGTCAGCTTCTGTTCTTCATAGAATACTTCTGCCTCACATGGGAATCTATAAAACTGCCTAGAGCTTATTGTTATTTCTATTGTAGTTGTGCCTAAGGACCCCCACAAAAGACATAGGGTCCCACTTCACCAAGAACTGTGCAAATAGTCTCTGCCTTAGACACATGTAGGAATTAGAGAGCATGCAATAAGAGAATGAACACACAAATGGGGGGAGAAGGGGGGGAGGAAGGGAGCAGGTTTGCTGGTATATGTTTTAATCTAAAAATTAAGCTACAATTTAGTTTAAAACATTAGTAAAGCATTAGTTAAAAACTTTAATCTAAATTTTTCTTAAACTGCTTTTCATAATGTATCCCTGGCATGAATTCTGTTTGTTTCAAGGGTACGGCTAGACTACAAGTTTTTTGTCGGAAAAAGGTACGCAAAATGCGCTGCGCATTTTGCATACCTTTTTCTGATTCTTCTGACAGAAGAGGCTTTTCTGACATTTGGCCCATCTAGACTGGGCCAAATTTTGGGAAAAAAACCTCTTTCGGAAGCCTCCTTCTTCCTCATAGAACGAGGAATACAGGGGCTTCTGAAAGAGCACATTTGCTCTTCCACAAAAAAAAGCGGAAGAGCAAATGCATTCCCTGGCTACGGCAGAGATTTTTCAGGATACCTGCGGTGTCCCGAAAACCCCTTGTAGTCTAGCCATACCCAAGATTATTACAACCAGCACTTCATTTCCCAGGGTTGACTCTGTGGCATGAGAACTAGGTTTGAAATACTTGAAGCCACTGCTTCATATCACAGGGATGATGCCACTTTCTGATACAAATAAATTGCAGACTCTGCTGGATTAGAGTGTGTGACCTTTTCAGAGAAGGCCTTAAAAGCCAAAGTCCTGTTTTCTCTGCACGGATGCTAAAGACCATGAGGCACATTTTGTAAAAGCAGATGGTTTGGCCCCTTGCCTTGGCTAACGGTTTTTCTCCTCCTTATGTCATATGGAATGGCACACGCCAGTTGTCTACTTGGCTGTTGCCTCTATCTCCAGAGGCAGCGTCCCTTTAGTGTTGCCGTAGGCGTACGCGGCACATGAGAGCCTTCCAGGCCAGAGGCACACATTTTGAAGTCATACAGGAAAGCCTCAAAGCAAAGTACCACAAATCTTGCCCGATACAGGCCTTTGGTTTAGTGGTGCCCTAGGCAACTACTCTGTATTTGATGTCCCTAATAACAAATCATGCACTGGTTCACTGCTTCACTCCTCTCACTAACCAATGCAGTGCCCTGACTGAGGATTTTCTTCCTTCAGAAAAGTGACCTATGTTTCTACTAAGTCCTATGAAGTGAGCACCTGTTTTTTCCCCAAACACATCTCAGAATACACAATGCAGAATGAGGGACCTGCTGCAACCAGTGCAATTGATTCTAAACTTTGGTTCTCGTTGCACAGAAGTGTGCAGAAACAAGGGCACCTTTTCAAAAAGGGTGACCAGGTGAGCCACAGAGACACAGCTGGAGAAAACTGTTACATGTTTGAACTGTTAAATGACTGTAGCTCTTACAGCATTATCCTGGCACTCCTTTAGTCAGAGGAGAAAGTGGGCTGGCTTAGACTGGTATGACGTACTGGTAAGAAGTGGCCAACGGTACTGACCCAAACACAGCCAGAGTTAAAAGACTGCCACAGCAGCACCTTAACATTGCTGCCCCTTTTGCCACCCCTATCAGGACCACTGATCATGGGGCTGTAGGGCCATCAGTGCTTTGCCAGAGCCTGTCAATTTACAACGGCCTGGTAGGCTCCTGATCACTGCCATGGTTACAGTGGCAGTAGCCAGAGTGCTGGGTCCTTTAAATTGCTGCTGAAGCCCCAGGCAGCATGTGCCATGCAGCACTGAAGGGATGGCTGGGGGAGACAGGCCCTTACACCTGTCCCTTCTGCCTCAGGCCCCACCCTAGGAAGATTTTAAAATTACTTCCTCCCTGGTTACCATATCCTACTGATATGTGTAACTGGCTATCTATAACAACTATGTTAGACATGTTTGGCCTCCCCTGCAGAGGCCAAACATGAATAAAGTAAGATTTCCACACCCAGACTGCAAAGATTTGGAAACATGCAAAATTTCCAAATAAATTTGTGAATCCCAAGACATTACTTTAAATATCCAAAGTGTGAATGTGTGTGCGTGTGGTGGGGGGAAAGGTTGGTAGACTGGCAGCAAAAATACCAAAATATTTTGTGCTAGACTAGTTTTATGGTTTGTCTCACTGAGCTAAAGCCAGGGAGCCCTGGATATCTTACTGTAAAGTCTATTCTTATGCGGTTTCCAAGATAAACATCATAAACATAGCGATGGATTTCTGGCGACCTGACCATAGCTCCTCTGATCTTGCCTTCTTCGTTGTATACCACTGGCCTGCAGGAGTGTTTGTTTAGCCAATTTCCCCCAAAACATAACTTGATCATTGTCAAATTATATGAATGCAAAAATAAACTTTCTGGGTCAACATGCTTTTTTTGGACTTATTTAACATATAAACTTTAATCTTAAATTTCAGCTGTGGAAACTCTTTTAGTTAAAAACAAAACGAATTAAGCAGAAGTGAACAAATCAGATGACTGATACTGTGACTTAGCAAACAATTCTGCCATTTGTTTTCAGGTATATATAGTACATACATCTTGCAAAAAATGATTGTAGATCCTTACAAATGTGGTAATCAATATTCCAAGAGAAGGGCCCTTGGTTTCCTGTCTCCTTAAGAGCAGGATTTAAAAATATAATGTTAACATAAATTCTTTTAATATAGTTTGTGTGTGTTAAGACAGAAATGTTTGGCTTAATTTTATTTGCTGAAAGCATTGTAGCAACAAGCAAGAGGAGTAATCTATTTCCCTGATTCTCCAGGTTGTATAAAATATAAATGAGTATATGATGCTGAGGCAGGCAGGGAGTAAATCTCTTGAGAGTTTGCATGCGTGAAAAAAAAAAAAAAAATGACCTTTGCATTGAGTATCATCTGGTGAAAGATTAGGACAGCATGAATACAAACAACAGAATGTACAGAAATTATGGAGAAAACCTCCTCTGTTGTTAATGTGAATCCCTGCATATACTGTTGCAAAACTATTTGCAGAGTACAATTTCCTTCTGGGTATATCTACACTACAGTGTTATTTCGAAATATCTTATTTCAAAATAGTTATTTCTGAATAGCTTATTTTGAAATAATGCGTCTCCACACAAAATGCATTTCGAAATAGCTTTTTGCGCGTCCACACTGAGTGGATGCTGAATCGCATTTAAGGCTGGCCAGAACCAGTTCCAGCAGGGCACCAAGTCAGGACTTACTGTGTGGGGCTGCTGCCTGAGGCTATCTGAGGTCTGTACTTAAAGGGACCCTCCCAGACAGCCAGTTCTCAGGTTTCCCTGATTGCTTGTCTACCTCGATGAGGGACAGCAAAGCATTTTGTTTCTGCATGCTCTGGTTGCCCTCACTTGGGACACCACAGCACTCTGCAACATGGAGCCAGAGCTGCCCCTGGGCACTCTGGTGCTTCTCTTGGACGCGTTGCTGCAAGCCTGGCTGCACTTTCCACAGGCTGCCATCCGGGAGGTCCATCGGGGGGCTGTCAGTATCCAGGAGGCCCTGTGGGAGAGCTTCCACCCTGAGGAGCACTAAGAGCCGCCCCGGTCTGCCCACTGGGGGCTTGTGCCTCATTCCTCCCTCACGTCCTTCCACTTACCCCTCCCTAACCCCCCTTCCTGATGTCAAATAAAATACACGTATTTTCATGAACACAAACTCTCCTTATTTAACAAAACTGGGGGGGGGGGAATGAAACTCTGGTGAGACTGGGGAAAGGAGGCGGGAGTGGGGAGAAGAGAGGGTGGGAGAGGGGAGGAGGAAACCTGGGAGGAGAGAGCTGGAGGGGGCAAGCAAGGGGAAGAAGGGGGAGGGGAAGCTCAGGGCCCAGGGTTGGGGGTCTCGCCGGACCAACTTGATTGTCATGCAAACCTGTTCCTGGGTTCGTATGTGGCCTTTGGTGGCCAGGCTGGCAGCTATCCTGCCATAGACGGCCGCGTTCCTTCATCTAGTGTGGAGATCTTGGACGTTGGGGGCATCCCCCTCAAACCTGAATAAGGTCCATGATCTCCACCCTGGACCAGGAAGGCACCTGCCTTCTCTGGGCCCTGGCAGGCTCCTGGGAGCTGGCAGACTGCTCCTGGGGAGCAGTGGAGGGCTGGCTGCCAGTGGCTTGCTGGCTCATGTTTTGGGCCACTGGGTCAGGGGCAGTGACTGCAGGCTCTGGGCTGGCAGGCTTGGAGCTGGCACAGGCACTGTAGCCAGAGTCTACCCCTTTAAGGGCTCCAGGAAGGGGAGGAGGGAGTGGAGTGTTCTTGGTTGAGGCTGGAGTGGCCACCAGGGCACCCTGGGAATGCTGGAGGCCCCCTATTTCGAAATAGCTATTTCGAATTTGGCGTTATTCCTCATAGAATGAGGTTTACCAAATTTGAAATAAGCGCTCCGCTATTTCGAATTTATTTCAAAATAGAAGTTTGGCTGTGTAGACGCTAGGAAAGTTATTTTGAAATAAGGGCTGTTATTTCGAAATAACTTTGCTGTGTAGACATACCCTAAGAGCGCATATAATTGCTAGAAAAGATAGGCCAATACTGTCATAGACATTGTTTGGTTTGATGCAGACTGGGTGTATCTAGACTACATCCCTCTGTTGGCAGAGGGATATAAATGAAGCACTTCGAAAGTGCAAATGAAGCCAGGATTTAAATATCCCACGCTTCATTTACATAATCACATAATGGCGCTCTTTCGAAAAAGGGCTATTTCAAAAATAAAACCACAGTCTAGATGCGGTTCTTTCGAAAACGGGGTGCTTTTTCAAAAGATCCTCTAAAAATAAGGTTTACAGGATCTTTCGAAAATGAGCCCCGTTTTCGAAAGAACCATGTCTAGACTGTGATTTTATTTTCAAAATAGCCCTTTTTCAAAAGAGCGCCATTACGTGATATGCAAATGAAGCATGGGATATTTAAATCCTGGCTTCATTTGCACTTTCGACGTGCTTCATTTACATCCCTCTGCCGACAGAGGGATGTAGACTAGACACACAGACAGGTTAAATATATGCAAATACCATTCATTAGCTAACATGATTGGCTACAGTGGAGCTATGACAAACAACTAAGGATCTCCTCCAGAGGTCCTAATAATCTTAAATGTTTAATTTTACATGTATAAGTAATCAGACCCATATGCAGGAATTTCGGGAGCAGGGGAGTTGGGTTGTAAATTTGGACTGCAATTTTTTAAAATATATTTTTAAATATATATATACATTTCCTGCTGCTATTTTCTCCCCATAACGATATTTAAATCTGTTTTGAATAAAAACCACCACAACTGGAATATAAAGGACCATTTTTTATAAAGGGTTTTATTTTTAAATAATTTTCATTTAAATTTAAAATGATGCTTTTTTCCCCAGTTATATTCTAGTTGTGCCTAAAAACCAATTTCAAAAATAAATACTAGTTAAAACTAGAATAGTATTAATGCAAGGAATCAGCACAGTTGCAGTGAAATTGCCTGTATATAGCCGTTTCAAACTGATCTGTCAACGATGGAAAGCTAACGCATACGTTTCATCAGTTTGTCTAACTGTTGCTTTGTATTGGCATCCTAACTGGTAGCCATCTTCGCAATGAAAAGCACAACGGTATGCTACCAAGCAGCGCTAATCGCCCGACGCCAGTGGGATACGCAGCAAGGCCCAATTATAGCCTATATCCAAGATGTCGATCATGGTTGACTAGTCAATCACAAGCAGTCAATCAGTGGATCATGAAGCAGACTGGCAGCCTGCTTCCCTGGTTGCCCAGCAGGGCTGGGGTAGGATCAGCCCCTATCTGGCCGGGCTGCAGCTGTGGCAGCCCCACTCATGCCATGATGGCCCAGCCCCACCCCTCACTTTAGTCCTCCTGGAAGACCGGGGGAATGAGCGCCAGCCTTCTCCCAGCTGGCTGGAACATGGGGGAGGGAGGCTCGGGTAGTGTCCCCACTCCCTCAGACTTCTTCCAGCTGGTCAGAGGCTGGGACAACTTGGGGAACCATGCGGGGGAAGGGAGGGTGCAGTCACAGTCTTCACACATCCCCCCTGCATACAGACCTGGTAATTCTACATGTATAAGTAATTTCATTGACTGCAAAGGGACTACTCATGCTTAAAGTAAAGTACATCCTGTTAGCAGGATTGGGGCCAAAGTAAACACAGATGGTGAAATCTATTTGTTACAACACAATCCATTCCAAGTGTAACCTATGTGATAAGCATCAAGGAAAGGGTGTCTGATTCGGTCCACCTTAGCCACAGTTTATGCTGGAACTTTAATCCACAGCCAGGTAAACCCCTGAAACTCCAAACAGTTCATTTTTGACACAGATTATGACACAGAAACCTGTGGTTTTGGTATTGCTGATAACCTTTGGCCAACTACAAATCAAGTAGCATGAGATGTTTTGGGTTAAGTGCTGCCTTCCCCCTTTTGTAATTTTTGTGGACTATAATGTAAATTGTAATTTTCTTGGTTTTACAACAGTTTGTCTGCAGTTTCTCTCAACACTGCTGAAAATCATTGATATGCATTTCTTTAAAACAAACAAACTCCACACTGGTACTTTTTCTAGCTGTCTGTGCTTCTGGAGTGAAAACCTGATTTCACTGAAGTTAATGAGAGTTTTGCCATTGATTTCAATGGAGCTAGGATTTCACACGTGAACTTTTCTGTCAAAAAGCATGTAAAGCCCTGGTATTTTTATATCTATTGCAGCGATTCCTGACCAGTCATTCACATAATACTAATACCACGGCTGGTACTCCAGCGCCTCTGCCACCTGCTTAATAACTAACCTTATTGCAGGGCTTTGGCGCACTGCTTGCCTGCTTTCTAACCTGTAATCTGGGAAATGCCTTATCAGTGATTTGCACCTGAGAAAAATCTGAACTTGATACAGCCCAAGCATCAATTGCACAGAATGACACTAGCTGCTATAAATGAGATCATAGACCCCAGTCCTGTAAGTACTTAGGCAGCAGCATTAGGGTATGAATTCGAGTAGTCACATATGAAGACAATGGGGCCTTTTGCATGCATATAATTCAGCACGTGCATACATGTTTTCTGGTTTGGGTTCTGGTACACTGATATAATTGCCAAGAGTAGATGGGACTCGCTATCCTAATATATATGGGGAGGAATTAGATATTCTTTTGTATGCTACAAAGAAGACAGGGAAAGGATCATTCTTTTCAGGGTGCTGGCTTTAGAACCACTGGGAAGAAGCAAGGAAAGTGGGATGTTGCACATCTGTTACAGCCGAAATAAAATGGTTACATGTTTGGGGAAATATCAGCATGAAAGATCATGCTCAGTTTCAGAGCAGAGCATCTTAGAAACTGTGCTAAAAGGAGATTATGGCACAGTCTCCTGCCTGTTACAACAAACCAGCATAGTCTTGTTTGTTTGTGTCTTTCAAATTATATTGGAAATGCTGACCACAGGAAAACAGTTGTTGGCTGGTGTTCCTAATGGCCTCTGCATGAAAGAAAAAAAATTACTATTTGTTTTTTCCATTCTTGACAGTATAAATACAGTGGCTGAGATTTTCAAAGTGGTTTAAGGGATTTGAATATCTTGAGTTAGACTGGGGTAGGCAAGAGAGCCTCTGCATGCCAGATCCAGCCTGCCAAGTGGATTGATTCAGCCCATCGACACCCTGCTGCTCCCCTGCCCCAGACGAGTCAGGGACTGGGGAGCATGTGAAGTCTCCTCTCCCACAAGGGGTGCACGGTGCTTCAAGTGAACCTCCAGCTAAACAGTTGGCAGCTTACTCTAAGTGCCACACACCTCTTGCAAGGTGAGGGCAGGGTGTGAGAGACTGTGCGTGTTCCCCCAACCCCAGGTCCTGATTTGCCTGGGGGCGGGGGGAGTATGCAAAATCTCCTGCCACCAGGAGTGCAGGCACCTAGGGGGACTTCCCAGCTATTCAGAACAGCTGGCGGTTCTCTCGGGGAAGGTCTGTTAGTGGGGAGTATGGAAGTGTCCTGGCCCTGCCCCGTCTGTCTGAGACCCCACTCCTTCCAGGGTGGCCCAAGGCCACTTCAAAAATTTGTGAAGTGGCCCTCCTTGTAAAATTATTGCCCACCACCAGGCACAGAAAGATTTAGGTGACAAAAGCCCAGAATCAGCTCTACTAGGATTCATAAAATCCCTGTTCATCAGCTGCTGAACTCTGTAGATGTATAAACTTTCTTAATACCTAAATGTTTGCAGTAAATTCCTTATGTTCCCGTGTTTTTCCCCAGAGGAATGCACACTGCAGCCTTCATTATAGGTGTTCAGACACTTAATCCCCAGACTGATGCACAAATTGGCAGAAGTCAGGTGTTCTTCCATCTAATTTACATAGCGGGCCCAACCTGTATGAGTACTCAGAGCTCACCAGCTGAATATAGGCCCTTTAAATGGGAGCCTGCACAAAAAGTAGGGGGAGGATCCTCCTCATAATTTTTAGCTCTGTGGTAAGGATAACCAGCTAATCTCAATAGCGAGTCTGCAGGTGAAAATTCCAAGCAGAACAGAAACACCTCCCCTAAGCTCATACATTGGCACCGAATGGTTTGAGGACCGTAACTTTGGACATCTCTGCATCTCCCATTTGTTAGCTTCAGGCAGGAAGCCACTTAATGTACTGGCCTATATGGATCCCACTCTGAGGTACCTCCCTCTTCTCACTCATTGTATAGGAATCTCACCAGCAAGATCACTTGCCCTATACAAGAGAACTAGGAATGAAATCTCAGTTACTAGAAGGTGCTGCGAAGGATGTAGCACTAAAATGAAAACATCTGATAGACTTAGGGTGCATCTACACTGCAGAGCTTAACTCGGAATAAGCTATGCAAACTGAGCTACGTCAATTGCTTATCTTATTTCAAAATAGCTTATTTTGAAATAGGGAGCGTCTACACAGCACTTATTTTGAAATAGAGCACTCTTCCTCCAATTTCCCTTATTCCTCGTACAATGAGGGTTACAGGAGTCCGAGTAAGAAGTCCTCCAGCTTGACAGTATTTTGACACTATTTCAAGGGCACAAGAGCAACCACAGCAAAGGAATGGGTTTGCTCAAGGAGGTTGGCAAAAGAGAGAAGCATGAGACACGGCTGTACGGGGGGGGTTCCTTAAGATCGAGCCTCAGAAGTGACTGCTGTCCTGATGCTCTTCCTGAAGTGCTTCTGGGTGACCTTAAATGCAGTTCAGCCTCCAATTAGTGTGGACGCTCTATTTCAAGATAGCTCAGTGCTATTTCGATGGGCATTTGCAATGTAGACACTATTTTGAAATAAGCTATTTCAGAGTATTTCTTCCGAAATAGCTTATTCTGAAATAAGCATGCAGTGTAGATGTACCCTCAATGACCATGTTTAATTAAATGCAAAAATATGGGCAGGTTATTGGATTAATACCAAAGGGAAGTAACTCAAAAATGAGCTTATATTTCAAAAGAACTTTGGCAGCTGCCTAGTGCACAATATGGTCTGATTGATTTTAATTGAAAATAAATTAATTAAAAACCACCCAAGATAGAATAGCACAAAAACTGCTTACAATGCATTCATTCATCTACCTAAATTCACTGTACTTTTGTGATCTATTATTATAGTAATTTCATGAGGAGATGCTTCTTTCTCTGCAGAAGTTACATTTTTAAATATATTAGTTATTATTCTGGAAGAGTGGAATGACTAGAAACAAGTCAGCATAAATCTCTTACATGAGAGTAGGAAGAAAAATGGAATATTTTTAAATAACAGACCCTTGTTATCTGTTCTTTCCCTCCTTATTGTCTTAAAATAAGTACATGGGATTGTGAATTTGGGACATTTATTTATAAAGTGGGAGTCCTTCAATACTCCTAAATCTGAGAAACAGAAAAAAATGCTTTACCCTTTACCTTCAGATTCCCATTGTTCAGACCTCCATCAGATTATTGGGGATTGATTGGAAGATAAGCTAGAGGGGGTTTATATGAGCCATTGGTTGGCAGATATAGCCTTTAGACCAGAAGTGGAAAACCAAAGGCCCAGGGTGCAGCCCCTGGGTTGCCCGGATCTAGCCCCTGAGGCCTGGGGCCTCCCCCAGCATTGGGGATCCCACGCTGGCAATCCAGACCCCCTGCCACTTCCCCATAGCCTCTGGCCCCCGATTGATTTTTCTGTGGGTTAGCAGCCCCCAACCCAAAAAAGGTTTCGCTCCCCTGCTTTAGATGCTTTGAAGAACCACCCTTGTTTTCCCTTTAAAATATTTTATCAAATAAACATCCAGCCTTCTCCCTGAAAAGAAAATCTTGGAAGCATGAACCCATTGTTACAGATGAAAAGAAGAATCAGTTGGGCTTCATTTTTTCCTCAAGAGGCTGGGGCAAGGGACTGAGCAAAAGACAGTGTTATATAAAAATCAATCGGTGAAGTTTAGGTTGTATCTGAAAGAATCATTTTATGGGCCCATCTACAAATTATTTTACAGGCCTGCACAAATGGTTAAGGTTTGCTTATTCATTGCACATTTTCAGCTCTGTCTGAAGCAGGATAGAGCCAGTACTGAGTTCTTAGGCAGCTGCCACACAGTAAATGTGCCTGCCATTGCTGTGGCCATGGCAAATGCCAGAAGGGAAATTCCCCTCCTGCAAACTCATAACAAGACCTAGCAGGGAAGAACACACCATGCAGTATCTGCATTCATCCCCTATTCACTTTAGCAGTGAAGGAGGAGGAGGAACAGGGAAAAAAAAAAGTCAGGCTAAAGCTACCGCTGGTAGCGCTGATAAGGAGAATTCTGCAGCTCAATTTTTCCCGACCAATGCTACCCAAGCTGAAGAAGCAATATTGGAAGGAAGTCTGGTTCCCACTTTTCTCATACCAACCAAGGTACTACCAGTGGTCAGAGGAATCCTCAAAAACGCCTCTCCTGAAAAAGCCCAACTCCTGAAAAAGCCCTCTTCCCAACTTTCCAGTACTTCCTACCTGCAGGATAATTCCCAGAAAGCAGAAGCCTCAGGACTATAGTACCAGCCACCAGTGCTGATAGCAGAGGCTGGAGAATGATTATCTTGCCACCATTCCTCCTTCTGACAGGAAGTGGAGACACCTACCAAAATCTTCAGAAGCTTGTGGGGAGGGGGAAACATGATGGTTCAAGAAAGCGGGCGTGGAAGGAATGATAGATTTTGGCTGGGGAGAGGAAAAAATATCAAATTGGTGAGAGGGAAATTGAGAGGAGGGCTGGGGGGAGTATTTTACCCATAGGGTGTCACATGTGTTACCCACTGATGTGAACACTATTTGAGGAAGCCTTTTCTGATATTTTATTGTTCTTTTATTTTGATGGTATTTTTATTAGACCTGTGTGTTAGGTAACTGCCGAAGACATAATATCATCACAATCATCACACGTTGTGCTGGCACTTACATTATGGCAATAGGTGTTATAAAAATAGAGTATATTTGATTGCCACCAGTTTACCACAGAGAAGCCTTCCTCAGTGGAGATTTTAATGCTTGAGAGACTCTCAAGCATTTCAGGCAAATCTATTTCCAATTCATTCTCCGTAATCATTCCTGACACACTTTTGGGTTGGCAACGACGTGTTTACATTTGAAAACAACCATTTATTCCATCCCAGTCCATCTTCTCTTCTTATTTAATCTTGCAATGAAGTCACAACTATTTTCAATGTCACATTTGTTCTTATTACGATAGACTGATGTCATAAATACATTATGAACGTGACAGCTGGATCAGACAGAAGGAGAAGCTGTGCAGTAATAGAATCTGCATTTTACCACACAGTAGCTGAAATAATAGCAAGGGAAAACCAAAAATGATGGCCAAACATTGATTGTATATTACATTCATAAGTGGTTTCTCCACTACCCTGCCAGCTCACCATCGGTTTATAATGTGTTATTGTCCTATTGCCAGCTGTAGGATACATGCTGAGAAATCATAACTCTTTTTAACAAGAATGAATATAGGCATTTAGAACTCAATTTTCCAATCTAGAAGGAACTGGTTATTTTTCCTTGAAGATACTAGAATGATTAAACCCAAGATGCTGTATGTGTTGCCCAACAGTAATTAATTTCACTTTAAATCCAAGCATAGCTATTACAGCATGTGTTACCACAAATGACCAAATGGATGACAGTGATCTGGATTAAGCAAGTACTATCTGCTATTAAATAAGGAAATCTGACAGTCTCCAATAAGTGCACTGTGGTAATCTAACAATTAGATATTGTATCTGCTTATAAAAAAGTGTGCAGCAAGCAAGCAAGTGATCCATCTGCTAATTAAGCCTTTCTGACTCTCTTTCTGAAACAGCTGGGAATGTGAAATGGCATGTTACTAACCACTAAACACGACTAATCACAGAACTATATATGTTATTGTCTTCCCAGGAGGCTTAGCTCCCCACTGTTACTGGGATGGGCCTTACATTTCCTTTGCTAAGATGACAGTCTCTTCTACCTTTCCTCCCTCCATCTGTCAAGGAAGATTATCAGGTTTACTGAAGCCTTATCTGGCTTCATCTCTGGGTTGAAGGTGTGGATGTGCAATGAGACATCTTATTAGATCATTCATAAAGAGAAAGGTTGCTAAATATTTTGTCTGTCAACTTAAGTCACAAGACACTAGGATGACTCAATCAACTTTCTCATTTTTTGATCTCAGTTTGCACACACTGTGACCAAGACCTTTGTGCTCCAATAACAAAGGTGAGCCAAAAAAGAAAGCTACCTCTGGCCAAACTAGCAGTTCTGTTCCCAGCTGGTCTCAGCTGTAAACTGTTCTTACTATATTGATAAGGGTGGCTATATGTCAAAGCTAATGTCAGAATGGGGGTGGGAGGAAATGGCTTTGACATAGGAAGAAATGCAAGACAAAATCTTAGGGGAAAAAAAAGCAAAAAATCTCCAAACTCTCCCAAATTCCAATATTTGAGTCACACTGTTTTTATAGGATTCAAAAACCTAGTCATGCTCCCTCATAGCATGAGCTTAGAAATACAGAGAGGGAAATTTGGAAAAAATCAGTCTCTCTCAGTAGCCAACTAGCAAAGATCAGGACTTCTCTTAAACAAACCTTTAAAATCATAACTTTGATCATGAAAATCATGGTCATAACAACCACAAAGCTCAACGTATCATATTCAAACAGTTGACTTCACAAGTGACTGAGTGGATGTGGTATACAAACTTAATGTCTGATTAGCTGGACAATTTGAGAAATATAAGCATACATACAACTGTTCTTTAAGTCAGACAGTCTAGTAATTCGCACAACAACCTGAACTGAAATACATAGCAGCAATGGGCTGGGAATGGAGGAAAGTCTGAGGGATCTTTTTACAGAAGAATTATCCCACTCTTAAAATTAATTTCCCTACTATCTTGGAGTTTTGATCCTTCAACCATTCTCCCACTCATTTGCACTGCAATACTTTTTATAAAGGAGGTGCTAAAAGCCAGTCAAACAGCAAAGCCTCCATTTTACTACTGAGCTGGGTCAGGAGCAGAATTGTGGCTTCAGAAGGGGCAATGTGGACAGGGGCAAGAGGGCTGAGTCTGGGGCCACAGCGGGGCATGCAAGGTGCCCAGGGCATGGGGCAGGCAGCCATGAATCCAGGTGTGAGGCCAGGAGCAGGAGCCTTCTGTAAAAGCAGGAGATGCTGCAACATCCCCCACTCCTATAGTTCCTGCACCGATGCCGCCTTCCACACAGAACAGAGGTTTTTGCTATTATATTCAGGCTCCCTAGTTTCCTTCCCCTTAGCTCCTCCATCCTCTGTGTGATGGGAGAAAGTCTATTGACAAGCTAATTTCACTCCCATCAAAAGGTTACATGGTGGCAAAACAGTAATGCATTGCACGTTGTCTATGAGCCCTCATTTTCACTGGAAATAACAGCTTGCTGCAGCACCTCATGAATAAAATTAACTCCTCTATATCAAACCCAGGGGAAAGAAGGAGGCCTGGCAGACATCTAATTCTAATTCTGTGTTGGTCTGAGGAAAAGTCAGTAAAGTCAGTCTCTTTTTTCAGAACTTGTCGAAGGAAAAGGAAAAAGTGGGGGCTTCCTCTGGCATCCCTATAATATTTTGTGGGGGAGCAAAACGTATGCCTAGACGCACAACTGGAGGAAGTTCAAGTCTGAAGTTGTCATTGAGGAGAGACGTAGGAGAGACTAGCAACCCTGCAGTGGACATAGAGGAGCTCTACTCCCTTGTAAATTCAAGCACAGTTGGAGGACGGGCAGAACTGAAACAGCTCCCTGGGGCCTAGGGATCCAGGATTAGGATCTGGAGGGACTGGAGTGGGCCCGGTAGCAATTAGGAAGCCCTGGGACCTTCCTTCCCAGACTAGAACTGGCTGCCCCTCGCCTCTCACCAACTCCCACCTGCATCTTAGTACCTATCTTCAGTCTCTTTCCTGTTCCTCTCACCCTCTGTCACCCTATTCATTACTTACTTAACTAATTACATATTTCATTCCCATTGTAAGCATCATTAAGTACACAGAGTAATTGTGATACTTTGCCACAAGGGAAAACCATCAGTTAGGCTCATCGGAGGATACGTGTTACAAAGGCCACATTCTTTCTGCAGTGCCATAAAATGAATGTTCAAGGAGACAGAGTCAGGCGATAAATGGTTCTTACATCCATTATAATATTATGTAGAAGCTGTGTTTAATTAAAATATAATTACTTCATTACAGACATCAGCAATACTTAGAGCAGTTAGTGAGGCTCTCATAATCAAGATTTTTTTTTTAAAAAAAAGCTTCTACATGCAGGTTGGAGGTGGATTCAGCTCTCTAAATAGAGGACAGCAATTGTTTGATTTGGGTGTGCACGCGGGTATGCACTCTGTTGAAGAAAACGCAAGGATGCAAAACCAGGATAAGCGTCAGGCCCTGGACTGGCCATCCTTTTTTTTCTGCCCATACCCCTCTCCCCATTCAGCACCATGTGGGCCTGTGAGTCTACAAGGTGATCCTGTGCCTCTGTGTGCTCTTTCAGAGCACCACAGAACAGATGAGGGTAATAGTACTGAGTATAGACGAACGCAATTGGGCCAGGGCAGCAATGGCCTTTATAGCAGGCTGGAGAAGCTAGATTTTTAATAAAGTATTCAAGGGACGAGACAAAGATGAGAAGGAAATAGCAGTTATTTTGGTAGGGGGAAGTACAAGGTGCAGGGTTGGGAAAGGATTATTCCGAAAAATGGACACTGGTGGGAAACCTGTGGCACACACGTCACATGTGATCCATCAGGGTTCCACGTGTGGCCTGTGAGACATATTGTTTACCATTGCCCACACGTAAGGTTACCAGATTTTTCTGGGGTTTTGTCCACTTCACTTTTTCTCTACCGATATTACTAAAGTAACATGCATATAAAGCAAAGGTGGGTAAAGTGAGCTGATCGCACACAGCGGCTATGTCTACACTACACTTTTTGGGGGAGGGGGAAAGGTATGCAAATTGTGCTCCGCAATTTGCATACCTTTTTCCGATTGTTTTGTCAGAAGAGGCTTTTCCGAAATTTGGCTCTTGTACACTGGGCCAAATTTCAGAAAAACCTCTTCTTTCACAAGAGCCCTCATTGTACGAGGAAGACAGGGCTTCTGAAAGAGCGCGTCTGCTCTTCCGCAAAAAAATGTCAGAAGAGCAGATGCGTTTCCTGGACGCTGCGGATTTTCCCGGGATGCCTCTGGTATCCCAGAAAAACGCCATAGTGTAGACATAGCCAGCATTGTATCGGAGTTGTGTGCTCTTTCTGCATCCAATCAAAGTGCTACTATGGTTCAAACATTACATGCTGCAATTCTAGGTGCACAAGTGCAGTTAGCAAAACTATCCTGTTCCAGGAGACTGTTTTGGTTACAACAGCCTTGCAGCCAGCTGAGATAAAGCAGGGCCATTTATGCAGCCCACTCACTAGTCTGGGTTGCTCATCACTACCCTAAAAGAAGAGGAGGGGAAGGGATTCCAATTTAGATTTCTCTTTTTTATCAAAATTAGTGATAATCACTGGAAAGTAAGAGGTTCAGTTCTGATAACCATCCTGATGGCCAAATGATTGTCTGTAACTTCAGGTCCGTCTAGACTGCAGGGTATTTTTTTTTAAAAACGGCCGTCTTTCCAAAAAAAACTTCACTTACATCCACACTGCTATTGTGTTCTTTCGAAAGAAAAATCGAAAAAACACAGGGGGTTTTCTGACATTAGCAAACCTTATTCTGTGAGGAAGGACACCTTTTCCAAAAGAGCTCTTTCGGAAAAAGGTGTGTGTGGAAGTGGAAGAGGGAGTTTTTTCAAAAGAAGAGGCCTCCAGGAAAAAGCACAGGTGCCCTGGTAGCCACTCCATCTATAGTAATCACAGCTTAAATGCAAGATTGAGTGTAGATGCAATCTTTCGAAAAAGCATATCGCTTTTTTGATGTGCTTTGGCAATGTGGACGCTCACTTTCGGAAGAAGTTTTTTTGGAAGATCTCTTCTGGAAAAGCTTCTTTCAAAAGAAGCTTGCAGTCTAGACGTACCCTTAAAGAAGGTCTGAAAACTGCAGCACTGACTTGAAATTTCTTGGGAACAGGCTGTTTTGTGGCATTTCAGCATTGCTGCTTCCATTCAAAAGCAGGACATTTGAGAGACACAAAATGATGTGGTAAACCTTTTCAAATATCAAAAAAAGAAGCATTCAGGTTATATATTATTTAATCTAAACCATCTTACCTCCTTTACTATAGATTCAGGAGTACTTTATGTGGACAAAATTACCAGGGTTTCAAATAGTGCAGAATTTTCATAGTTATCAGTTCATCAGTAATGAAAACATCAAAGCTAATGGTTGACTACCTCCAGTATTGATAAAGGAAAAAATATGCTGTCTTTCTTTTCCACCTCCAGACAGCTACACTAAACCTTCTATTAGGCATAAGAGGCTTTTCTGTCTGCTCTGAGTTTGTCCAACTTTATTAGCTATCAATCACAATGGCTACAATGGGTCTGATAAAATAAAAACAAATTTAAATCTTTCACCAAAGCTCAAACCTGCACCATTTTTTGAGGCATAGGAAATAAACACATATCACTTTCAAATTTGGGGGTTTTCTCCTTTTTGCGCCACTTATCTGAAGAATTGGATTGTGCCCATGAAAGCTCATGATAATATATATATATATTTTTTTGCTACAGGACCACTCTTTTTTTTTCCTTTTGTTTTAGCTTTCCACTGTTTCCCACTATGCACTTCTACTTCCTGGCTGGTTCCAGAAGCATCAAAATACTACAAGTAAAACTATTCTTGTAGCAACTTCATTACCAGCTAGTGTAAGAGGCATTGAAAATCTCAAGAGAAAACATGTTCTTGTGAGATTTTTCAGTCAGGTTTTTGATCAAAGAGATGGGGATATGTTCAAATGAGCATTTGGACTTTTTGAGGTTTGTTTATCAATGATTTAAAAGAACAACCTTCATCACTAGAGCATGGAATTTAACATTGCTGGGTGGGAACAATGGCTTAAATGTGATAGGCTGCCTCAAGCAGCTTCCTATGCCTGCTTCAGAAGAAGGCAAAAATATTCAAGCATAGAAAGGCAAATGGTGGTGTTTGTACCCTTTGTACAATGCAGTACATGAGGGGAAAAGACTCATCAGCTGATGTCTGAAGACTGAGTTAATCCTCTCTTAACATGTACATCTTCAAGTACGATTATAGGTCATAAGTATATATTATGTATCAGAATGGCTCATTCTACTTTATAGCAGTGTTAAAAGAAAAGGTCTATTACACATTAAATAATCCACTTCATTCTTGCAGTAGCACATAAAAGTGAACTATGCTATGTGTCATTGCCTCTTCCAGGTTCGGTTTTTGTAAAGAAATATGTCAACTTAAAGTACACACACAGATATGTATGTTTGTGTGTGTAGGAGGGCTGGGAGAACAGATAGAAAATGCCTTATGCAGATGATTTTGCCACCTATTTTGGGGAAATTGGTAAGTATTTCTTTAAATTCTTAATACAAAGAGCTATTGTCGAATCCCATTTTATCCGCTATAGCAGTTAAATTATGTGATGCCGTGGTACACTAAATGACCTTTTCAGTATTCTTTATCGGAGCTGCCTGGACATTCAGGCTCTTTCCCCACAGGTTAGTAAAGTAGTAAACAGGAAGGCAGAATGCTGGCCAGCTGTTCCCAACTGTTAAAACAACAAAAAAAGATACTGTGCTTATAACACAAAATACATCTGGAAATTGTGTTTATCTAATTTTGTTTAGTATATAAAGACATTCCTCTCTCCTAGAAGCAGTTGGTACTCTGCTAACTCTTATTCGCTACAGTGTTTGCTGAAATTCAAATTGAAGGAAAAAACAAACAAACCTGGATTGTAAGTAAGGATGAAAAATTCCACATAAATTAAAGGAAACTTCAAGCCACAGACTTTCCAAAAACATTCTTTTCTAAGGTTCAAAACCAGCCTTCCTCCACCCCAGAAATAACTGGGACTGATCCCTTTCTTTCTCCTTTTTTAACCAAGTAGTTATGGTTTCAGTTGAAGAAAAGGTTTCTTGCTGTCTGCTCTGATTTTTTTCTCTTAGTTTGCATTTTGCAAATTGTCATCACTCAATTACACACATTTTTTCTATGCCAATCACTCTCTACATCCTTGTTTAAATAACCATATTTATCTCTCCTAGTCCTATTGGATTATCGTACATTTCAAGGCCACAATCTTATTTAATTTGAGGATTTTTGCTTCATGTATTTTTGTTCCAATTAGGAGAGGTGATGTTTATGCATTTAGGCTATCTCCCTATCAGTAATAAATTTCAACAGGACTCTAAATTCAAGATAATAGGAGAGAACCCAGGACATTGGCTCAAGTAGATTGGAGCCATTAAGCTTAATCGTCTCTTCATTATTAAAAATGATATTAATATTCAGAACATATATTTCAAATATTACAGAATGTTCACATCCAGGACTTTGGTCCAGCTCAGTATGAAGAATGGGGTCAGCTGCAAATTCAAATATGGATTTGGATTCCTTCGAAATTTGAAAATGTTGGAATGGGTGGTGTTGGTTCACAATCTTCTCATCCCATATGCTTGTTGACTTCCACTACAAAGCCAATCCTTCCTGCCCTACTCAATTACATTTTCTTCCCATGGTAAAACTAGCATTTTATCGCTCCATAATGACCCAAATTTTTGCTGTCTTTTGTGGTTCTTCCCATTATGAGTAAATTTAAACAAATTCAGCAGTAAGCTGAATAATACTGGGGATGGGTCTTACTGGATTGGCATGAGAGGCTAGGGAATAAGAAGGATGGTGGGTGACTAAATAATAAATGCAATACTCCTAGCAACCTTTCTGCCTGCGCTCTCACCCCCACCAAAAAAAAAAAAAAAAAAAAAAGCAAACTCTTGTTCCTTTACAAATCTCACAACTGCAAACCATGCTGTTTTACACTGGTATTTTCAGTGGGTTGTACAGGAGTTAGGTCTCCAACCTCCTATGAAATTGGGAACAAATTCTCTCAGTGTTACTGTTAGTGAGAGCATTTGACAGCCAATTGATTACAATGAGATTAGTCATAAATTATGGTGGTAGGATCTGGCCTTATAGACAATGACCAGTAAGCAAATTGAAGTCACAGTTAGACTGGTCTTTTTAAAGCACACTTCTTCATCAATATTCCACATAATAATTCTAGCACTTCCCCAATTATTTTTCTTTTCTCCTCCAAAATCTAGACATGACAAACAGAGCAAGTGTTTAAGGTGGCATCAAGGCCTTTTCTAAAGTCCCCCTTTGCTTTCTTCGTTACTTTCATTCCATTCATTTTTGTATTTGTGTTTTCATTTCCGTGACCAATACATATTTGTCAATGTCATTATTTCATTTGCCATGTGTCAGCCCTACAGCAGATTCAATTTCTTTTGGAGTTTACTTGCTGCTTGTCCTGCTGCATGTTCCTCACTCACACCTAATGTCATCTGCAAACATAACTAATTTCTGGGTTGGTTTCTTTTCCCAGGCCATTGATTTTGATGGAACTAGCTGAATATTGAAATTTTCACTCCTCCATAAAAAGTTTCCTAGGTTCTGTGCGTATACTCACCTCTCTATTTCTGTCTCTCGGTCCTGGCTTCCTTTTCTTACTGTACTCCATGGGACAAATCTGACACTGTGCTGACCAGAATTAAGAAGGTATTTTGCATATTTTATGCTGAAAAATATTTTTTCCCAATTGCCCTGTTCACTTTTTCTCATAGAAACAAATGGAATTTTCTTCCACTCATGATTTCTTGAATGAAGCATGAATAAATTCAGAAACTGAAGGCCTGATAGGATGTGTACATTATGGTGAAATGGTCTGGAAGCTTTTTAGCCAATAGTTATTTAACTATATCTTACAAAATATACCTGCTAGTTAGGATTTTATGTGTTTTCTGCCTTTAGCAAGGAGGATATATTTTTTCTTTTAATATGCATGTTTAACACCTATTACCATAACTGAGTTAAACACATGTATAAAGCATTCACTCTGCAGAGATTCTAATAGTTAGAATCTGATTCAAACACAAGTAAAGGAAGTTATAAAGAAAAATAGACAAAGCCTGATTTTTCTCTAACCTACTGTAGCTATAACATGAGTATCATATCACTAGATTCATTATAGTTTACTTCTGATTCATACCAGTGTGAGAGGGCAATCAGAACTACACACTCTTTAAATTAACTTTTTTGGGGGGAGTTATTTAAGTACAAGTCATTACTATTATTATTTATACTGCTTGTTTCTTAAGGCAGGTCACAAAAGTGAGGGCGACGCCATAAAATACAATCTACCATAAAGAGCTCATTATATAAGTGCCTAAGGTAGCATCAAAGACTGCTAGAAATGACAATAACCTTGACAGTTCAGAAATAGCTTCTGGCAAAAATTGTCAGCTGGACTCCTCATGGAAAAGAGAACACTTTCTGAATGTGCCCCTGGATGTAAATGACACAAAGCAAGTTTAAATAGGTTGAAAGTGCTGTGCCTGTGTAAACAGAGGAAGCCATGTAATCTACTGCAATAGCATAATAAAAACCTAGGAATTAGACATCCGCTCCACTCATGTGCCCTACAAGCAAATTTCTTTCTCTGGAATTTGTCACCAGCAGTGAATAGAGACATTATTTTGAAGCCTCACATGAGATCCAAAGTCATAGGCATCTGGAAAGCTAAAGCTAAACAACCTCATGGTAGGTGGCTAGAAGCTTTTTGCTGCAAAGTTCAAAAGGCCACTTTGTATAAATTCAGAGACCATTCCTAGATCTGCTCCTTAGCTTTACTTAGTGCTTACTGATAAACCATTTGAAAGAGGAAACATTTTTTCACAGGAATTCAATGGCATTATTACATGTTGGGGCTCAAAACTTCAACCACATAAATGCAATCAAAGTTAAATATCCATTTATCATCACAATAATAACAAGGCACCTGTAGGATTGGTGAAACATTAGTAAATAATGGATAGAAGAAATCAAAGAAAAAGAAAAGAAAAGAATTCATCTTTAAGTATTTGTCAAGAAAAACAAGATGATGACACTGAAAAATGACAAATGAATGAAAATTGGTTCAAATCAACAAGGAAGCTAAATCTTTCCTGTGGCTAACAAAAGACTTGTCTTTTTACAAACCGTTATTCAACCTAATTCTGTATCTTGTACTCAGGCAGGAATTTCAATGAAATTAAATAATTATATTTCAATTATGATCTACTCTGCAACCAGAGGATGGAGTGGCAGAATTCTATGCAGCTATATTTAATAAATCATTGTACTAGTTAAAATTATGAAATGCTTTCAGTACAGCTATAAAGCACAGCCTACAGGCTTATTGACTACGACATTAAAATGAATAGCTTGGCTTTCAAATAGACTAATTTAGCCTAGTGAAGGACTAGACTTAAATAGAACTAAATGGACATACTGAGTTTTTGAAGGATGGGAGCCTTACAGTGATTCCAGGCTCATATAGTTCTCCAGTCAATGCCCTTGTTTTTATGGAGGGAAAACAAAAGTGAAAAACATGTACCATATAGAGTTTGATCCTGCTCCCATTCAAGCCAGTGGTCAAACTACCATTGGCTTGGATGGTACAAAGTCAGTGCCTTAGCATTTCATTATAAAGGTGATGAGTGCCCATGTTCCTAGTGGGATACAAGTTTATTAACTTGTTAAGTCGGGGGCAGGAGGAGAGAAAGGCAGGAAACAGGATTCTTTTCCTGAGTGTGTGTGACCATTAGTAGCAGTAATAGTAAACTACTTTCTTGTCTTTCTGATGAAAAAGAACATGTAGTGAAGAAAGGGGAATATGAGGAATGCAGTAACATGAAGGCTGTACTTTATAAATACTCATTAGTGTACAGTGGAAAAAAGTTGCTTCATCTTGAATATTTTTTAAAAAAAGTAACATCTCACAGGACCCCCAGATAGATCTGAAGGAGATATTTAAGGCCATCACATAACTATTATACATAATAAGCATCTATATGAGAAAATAATTTACTGAATAGTAGAGGACATTTTTGCTGCTAAATTTCTGACTTGAAAAAAGCATAACAGTATTAGACTAGAATATGAATTTTTTAAGTTACAATCTTTTTATTTTAAAGTCTGTTTTGAAGGGAACTGGAGCACAATGAATATTTATTCAGAACTAATTAATTATGGGAAGAAATAAGACAACTGACCAAACATTTTGTACAGATGTTTTTCGTTAAATATTGACTTTTCAGATGAAGATCTCACACTATCAACTTTTAGCTGAAAGAAAAAGAAAAAAAAAAAAAAAGAAGAAATGTTAAGAGATCATGAGCTCCCTTCATACAGAAGAGGAGGGAAACACATTGCTGGAATGGTAGTGGAAGCTGCACTACAGGAGATCAGAGTTAACTCTAGAGCTGTGCAGTGCTAGTCATCAGGCTGATTTCTACATTTTGTGGAATCAAAGAAAAAGGTCTTGTACCCAATTGAGTAGATAACAGACTAGGGAACTGGCATACAGACCCTGCTGTACTTGAGATGCCATTCTGCTTGCAGCAGGTAGGAATAGGAACAAGCTTATTTTCTTCTTTTTTAAAAGAAGAACTTGAATCGTGTAATTTCAACAGTTGTAAACAATTTTGAACCTTGCCAGTTGAATCAGTTGTCATGATCTAAAACGGCCCAGTGTGATCAAAATAAAACAGCAGCTTATCCCCGGGGCAGAAATTTAGCACAGCTAACTTCAGTAGAGACACTCTCATTTACTCCCACTGAGGGTCTGTCCCTGAATTTTTAAAATGCATGACTAAGAACTTTTGAAGCATAATTCTTTCTGAAAGCATTATGTACCTAACAGTTCTTCCACGAAGAAGGAGGTGAAAAGTGCTCACTTTTAGGTGTCCTCAGGAGAAACGTTGTTTATAGACTTATCATGTAGCCCCTGGGTCTCTTATTTGTATGTTGTTTGTGGAGCTTTTCCAAGTTCTAATTTGAATTTGAAGTTAATCTCACCACTCTGAGTCATTTGCATAATGTTATCAGTGTGTATGTTGCTTTACAGTATAGATGAGCCATGTTCACTGCCCCCAGAGACCTTGCAATCTAAATAATTTAGGACACAGGATACAAGTTGTAGGAATAAGGGACTGGTGCTTGTGGGGGCAGGAGGTGCAGGGAGGGCCACCCAAAGGGAAAGGAAGGGGGAATAAGGGGACAACCTAGTTAGAAATTAAATTTTTGTTGGAGGCACAAACGATGCACCTCCCGAGTAGTACCACCAGTCACCTTTGGTTTTAGGAGAGGGGGAGATGTAGGGACTGTAGAAGACAATTGAAATGGGGGTATAAGGAGGCATTTAAAGATGGCAAGGGAGAAGGTGTTTGGAGAATGAAGACAAGGGAGAGTTCCAGGCACCAAGTGGATGGGAACATGAGAGAAGGCCTGAAGCAGAAAGGAGACAAAGGGAATGGTCAGGTGAGAGTGTTAGAATAGGGGATAGCTGTAAGAAAAAGGGAAAAGAAAGAGTCAAATTGAGCCCTGCCTTGCACAGCCACACAGGAAAATGAGAAGCTGTAGAGTGCCATCTTATTCTGTAGGGTCAGAACTGTCCCTGCTAGTAGGCAGAAGATGCAGTCATGTAGGGTACCAAATTGCTCCAAATTTCATGGTGCCTATGCAGATTCATACTTCCTATTGGTGCCAATTACCCTCTGTCCCATCCCCCGGCCTCTCCCACCCCAGCTCAGAGTGTGTGCAGCCTCTCTCTACCCCTTCCCTTGGCCCTCTCCTGAGGCTCAGAGCCTAGTCCCCGCTTACCAGGTGGCAGCTAAGGGGCTCTTGCAGGCTGGAGGACTGAGCAGAGGACAGCCATGCAGTGGGTGGCTGGAGAGAAGTGGCACTTTCCCCTTAAAAGTGCCACTTCTCTCTGGCCAGCTGCATGGCCACCTGTTGCTCCTCCAGCCCCAGCATCTGCCCAGCCCTGCTTCTGCACTGTCATCTTTCCCAGACTGGATGAACTAGATATCATTGCAGTAAATGGCATCTGGTACATCCAGCCCGGGAGAGTTGGTAACCCCTTTCCCCACAAGTTTCAGTGCCCCTAAGTCCGTGAAGAGCAGCTGTTCCTAGCGGGGGGTGGGTGCCAGTGCTAGGCTGTGTGGGGCACCAGCATTGGGTAGCTACTATCTTATTGTCCCTGAGCCTACCTACACTAACTGAGCTAGGGTAACTTTTTTATTAGGTCCTGGTGTTGTTTTACCAATTAAATCATTAAGCAGGCAGCTGGGGCAACCAACTAGTCTGAGATGGGTCTTCAGAAGGCAGTCCTGGACAGCATGGAAGGGCCCTGAATATCCTTACAGAGACCTGTCACCCATACCAAAGTTGCAGAAGGAACACTTTCTTCCCTGGAGCAAAGGAAATATTGGGAAGTAGATTACAAATTCTCAGAGCCACTACAGAAGTGCAAATATAAAGAGTCCCTTCATCTCCCCAACGGGGTTCAGCTGAAAGCACTCATGTTATAGTTTTGCTTTCTGCTGTGTAGAAGAGAGACATTTGGTGAAGAAAGATCAAATGCAAGTGGAGAAAGAGAATATGGATGAATATAGCAGGAAATAATAAATGAGTCAATACGTGATAATGCAGATAGCACTAAATTATGTCTATTAACATGCTGCACATAGCTTTTGGCTTGTGGTTGAAAGAATCCCTAGGTAAATGGCAACATTTTATGCAAACACGCAGTACAGCAGCAGCTTATTACCTTCTACCTGGAGCTAAAACAGTTGTGATTGTTTAAAAAACAAACAAAAACAATAAAATACCTCAGCTATCTGAGAACATTTGACATTTCCTTAGGACCTATCCAAATTACATTAAGCTATTTCTTCTTTCAAGGTTATGCCTAATCTTCTCCTAACATAAAATAAAAAAGCAAAAAAGACCAATCAGTAGTCTCACACTTTATCCTTTACAAACACACACCAGACAATTAGCTAGACATCATACATGCATTCTAGACACCTTCCTTGTCAAATCTCCATTGTACTACTTTGGCATCTCAGGAGAACTACAAGGAACACTGAAGTTTTAAAAAGAGTTTCTAGAACTGTAGCCCTGCACAGCACTAATGCAACATTGGTCAGAAGTGATTAAAAACAAAAAAAATCCTGAGACCATTAAAAATCCCATTATACTTTGAGCTAAAGAGAAGCGTTAGTCCAGTGAAGGCCTCGGCTAAATATCAACTCTAGTGATTATATTCTGGTGACCAAAATTTCCACTGCAATTAGTGTTGGGATACATTGTTCATCAGGGCTTTAGCTACACTACGAGTTTTCTTGGCAAAAAATATGCTAATGAGGGACTCATTTGCATGAGTCACGATCTCATTTGCATATTTTCTGCCGATCCGGTTTTTCGCCGGGGGTTTTGTGCAAAAACAAGGAGCGTGGACATTTCCTTTTTGCGCAAAAAGCCCTTTTCCCACAAGATCCGTAGGCATAAGGATCTTGCGGGAAAAGGGATTTTTTGCACAAAAAGGAAATGTCCACACTGCTTGTTTTTGCGCAAAAATCCCAGTGAAAAACCGGATCGGCAGAAAGTATGTAAATGAGATTGCGACTCATGCAAATGAGTCCCCTCATTAGCATATTTTTAGCCGAGAAAACTCATAGTGTAGACATAGCCCTGTGTAGGTTTTATCTAGGTATATAGAATCATAGAACCATAGGGTTAGATGGGACCTCATTGTGTCAACCATCCACGACAGATGACTATCCTGCTGCCTTTTGGAAACCACCAGTGAAGACACTCCTAGAACCACCCCAGGAAATCTGTTCCATTGTCCTACCGTTCTCACAGTTAGGAAGTTTTTTGCTGAGATTGAAACTAAATTGACTATTTGGTAGTTTGAATCCATTGCCTCTTATTCTTCCCACCATTCCATCTAAGGACTACAGTATATAGCTACTCTCTATAGTGGGTTGTATCATGTTGATAACAAGCTGTTCCTATAGTATCATCTACATTTTGCTATTGTGAAAAGGATGTGTTAAGGCCTACCCAGTATATGTCAAATGAGCACCAATTTAGTTGAAAGTGAAAAAGGAAGGCGGCATTGTCAAGATACAGGAGACATAAGCAAAAAACCAAAATTTAATTGGATAACCAACAATAATCCTGCTTTTAGGGAAGGAAAAGCAGACGAAAAACTGAAAAAGCAACAAAGTACTGATAACTCCGCTTTTAAGGAAATAAAAGTAGACAAAAGTAAAAGAACAACTCCTAAAAAGGCAGCATGAGACAACAAAAACTAACGTCAGCATAGCCAGGTGAGAGGAAAAATACCAAAACAAGGTATATCAGGTTGAACTAAATAGATCAAAATCGGACGGGTTGCAAATACAAAAAAGTCAGGTCTGATCAGCTAGGGCTCCCTTCCCGGCACTGAATCTCGCTGATGCTCGTAAGCTCCAAAAGGGAAACACCGGTCATAAGTTGCAACAAAAAAATCCAAAAGGAAAAACATAAAGAAAAGAATATCTCCTGAATCTAAACAATGCTGCTGTTTGTCTTAGTGTAAGTATTATTAATGTAAGTATTATATAGGTATGTCTGATAACTCCACAAACTGTTCAAAGGTAACTTTGGAGGGTATAGCTTTAGGAGGAGTTATTGTTCTCATTTTATTTGTACTGTTTTTTCTATTCTTTATTTGTATATTACGCTGTCTTAAAAGAATTAAAGATAGTGAATTGATTTAAATGAAAAAATTAATTATAAAAGTAAATAGAAATAAAGTCTTTAATTAACCCAAAAGGGAAGTATTCCTCTGTCTGTGGTTTCAAATCCTTTAAAGAACCAAACCCGGTTACCTAAAGCTATGATTAAATTTCAGCCAGGTCTTCTTCATTTAGGTGCTAATTTCAGCCATACCCTGGTGGAACTGCTTATTGCTGTCTTCATTAGAAGGAAGGGGCAAGTAGAGCTGAATGCTCTCTGCACATTGTTACTTCACTTTCTTTCCTTAACTGGCCATGTTGTGTCCTGCAGAAAGGCTGTTGTATCTGAGCTTAGAAATGGTTCCATATACTAAATGTAAGACTGTCAATTAATAGCAAGTTAACCCATGCAATTAACTAAAAAAAAATCGCAATTAAAAATGAATTACAATTGCCATTTTAATCAGACTGTTCAAATAGAATATCTATTGAAATGAAATATTTTTGGATATTTTTCTACATTTTCAAATATACTGATTTCAATTGCAACACTAAATACAGAGTGTACAGCACTCATGTTATATTGTTATTTTTATTGCAACTATTTGCATTGTAAAAATTATAACCAAAAGAAATTGTATTTTTCTATTCACCTCATACAAGTACTGTAGTGCAATCTCTTTAGCATGAAAATGCAACTTACAAATGTAGATTTTTATTACATAACTGCATTAAAACAAAACAATTCAAAACTGTAGAGCTTACAAGTCCATTCAGTCCTACTTCTAGTTCAGCCAATTGCTTAGAAAAAAAAGTTTGTTTACCTTTATGAGAAATAATGCCAGCCACTTCTTATTAATAATGTTATCTGAAAGTGAGAACAGATGTTTGCATGCCACTTTTGTAGCTGGCATTGCAAGGTATTTAAAGCCAGGATATGCTAACCATCTGCATGCCTCTTCATGCTTTGGACATTATTCGAGAGGACAGACTTCATGCTGGTGATGCTTTTTTAGAAATGTGTTAATTATATTTGTAAATGAACTCCCAAGGGGAGAACTATATGTTTTCTACTATGTTTTACCTACATTCTGTCATATATTTCATGTTATAGCAGTCTCAGATGCTGATCCAGAACATGTTCATTTTAAGAACACGTTCTCTGTAGATTTGACAATACACAAAGAAGATATCAATGTGCCATTTCCGAAGATAGTAACAGTACTTCACCAAAGGTTCAAGAACCTACTATACCTTCCAATCTGAGAAAGAGGTGTTTTGGAGGATTCTTTCAGAAGTCTTGAAAGACCAACATGCCAATGAGGAAACTATAGATGATGAAAATGAGCATGCATTAGCCCACAGTGCCTTGGACCAGGGCCGGCGCAGGGCCCTGCGGCTGTGGGGGGAAGGGCACTGCTGGCCGGCTCGCCCATGCCTCAGTCTGGTCCTGCCTTGGACCATTATAGAGTATAAATTATCATCAGCATGGACACATGTCCTCTGGAATGGTGGTTGAAGCATGAAAGGACATCTGAATCCTTAGAGCATCTGGCACTTAAATACCTTGTGATGCCAGTTACAACAGTAAACGCCTGTTATCACTTTCAGGTGACATTGTGAACAAGAAGCAGGCATTAACACATGCAAACATAAACAAACTTGTTTCTTGTTCAGACAGTTGTTCAGATAAATAGAACTTAGTGGACTTGTAGGCTTGATAGTATTACATTCCTTTATTTTTGAATGACTTTTTTTTACATAATTGTACATTTGTAAATTCAACTTTCATGATAAAGAGATTGCACTACAGTATTTGTAATGTGGGAATTAAAAATATTATTTCTTTTGGTTTTTACAGTGCAAATATTTGTAATAAAAATAAATATATAGTGAGCAATGTACACTTCATGTTCTGTGTTGTAATTGAAATCAATTTATTTGAAAATGTAGAAAACATAACAAATATTTAAATAAATATTCAATAATTTAACATGCTGATTAATTACAATTAATGTTAATACTTTGACAAACCTAAATAAATGACATGCAGTTAACATCGTCATTACCTGTTCACTGCACCTTCTGAGGTCATAGATAAAAGACACTCAGATGATAACTTAACCATTCTCATAAAATAGTCAGGGCTTTGTGAATGCTCATGGCTCTGCACACAAATGCATTCTTACTCTGCCCAGGGATTTCTTGCGACCTCACTATTTACCCTGTTCTCTAGATCATGAATTAATGTATTAAACCCTGGTCTTAGTTCTGAACCTTGTGGTATCCCAGTATTATCATTTTTCCATATTGAACACTGATCATTTAATCCTTTTATTTTTCTATGTTTGTTTCTTAACTAATTTCTAATACATGAGAGTACTTTACCTCTCACCCAAGGCCTAGTTGAGTGTTCCCAGCTCTTATTATGCATGGAAATGCCATTGAGACTGATATTCTACTGGTTCTGCCCAGCACAGAAAATATCAGCAGAATGACAATTGCAGGAGAACAACTTGCTTAGTCAAACTGGACCACACAATACAAATTGACTGTGTGGCAGGGGAAGGAGTCATAGCGACCTCCCTGGAATAAGAAGCAGTCAACTTGTGCCCTAAGGATGCGGGGAGAGAAGCCTGGGAGGAAGAGGAAAATGCTGGCCAGAAAGTAAGAATGACAATGAGCCTCAAGTAACAGTGTTCCTGAACTTGACTCATAAATGCCAATCCTCCTGATGTAACGAGACCCCTGCAACAGACCCTTCCCTTTCAGATGCCAAAAAAACCTGGTTGTTACCTCCAGCCCTCCTCCTGAACAATCCAATTGAAGCTCCTCTCTCCATCTCAGTTTCCCCTCTCCCCCAGCCTCCCAACTGCGCACATGAATTGTGCAAACACCAATTCTTCCTCAGATTGCACCTGGTGGAGAAGCATAGCATAAATGAGATGGAGAGAGCATCACTAACAAGAGGATTTTAATGGAATTTTAATGACTGCTCCTTTGCTAAGTTTCAGCCTGCTGCCTAAATGTCCTGCTTATTGCAGAATTCTGCCTTGATGCGCTGCAGCGCTCAGGTGAACTGGCTGCAGAAAATGGAATAAGCCTCACAAGCCACAGAACATGAGAGAGCCCCCTCCTGTATAACTCATTTGTCTGGGGTTTTATAACTTAGTAGGGAAATAATTATTCTGAAACAGGCTGAATGACTCACAGTAGAGCTTAAATAAAACAAACATTATCTAGAGTACTAGAATTATGAGAAAACAGTAGTAAAAAGCTCACAGAGTTGATTTCTTCCTCTATTTTTTTATATCAATATAAAGCGAAAAATAGTCTGAGACTTCTCATTATTTCTAAGACTAAATCAACTAGCGACAGCTTTTTAATTGTGTCATGTTTTACATGTGTTTTGAACCATCTGGCAGGCATTCACAGTGCTTTGAACTGCCACTATTCTCCTCTTTGCTAGAATGCAACATGATTTCCTTACTTTAATGTCGACTAAAGTATGATAAACATACTAGAAATAAAAGTAAAAAAGCTGTTATTTGGAAACAATCCTAGCAATTACCCAGTGGCAGCTTTCATGGCATTTCAGCTCATTTTCTGAGTAGGCACAATATCAAAAATGTTAATGCCTGCCAAAGCAGAGCTTAGAACAGGCCTGGGCAAAATACAGCCGGCAGGTTGAATCCGGCCCACCAAGCCACCAGATCTGGCCGCGGAAGCAGTGGGGAGCCCCAGGCAGGCACCCCTGCTTGCCCCGCACCCCACGCAGAAATGTGGCAGCTGGGCTTCCTTTCTGTTTCAATACTGGAGGGGAGGGGGGAAGTTTCAGGAGCCGCTCCGCCTCCAGCACAATCCCATTGGCCGGTTTCTGACCAGATGCCAGCAAATGGGAGCTGCTTGTTTGAATAACAGGCAGCCAAGAAGAACCGCACCCCTTCTCCTTGGCTCAGTTATTCAGTGAAGCACATGGCCAGGCAAGCAGGCAGGCTGGCTGGGAAACGTTTTAAGCTCTGCAAGCCTTAGCTCTGCAGGCAGGCAGGCTGATTTGGCTGCTGGCTAGTAAGTCTCCTGGCCACAGCCTACCTCTGGCATGACAAGTATTTAGGGTTTGTCTAAATTCAGAGTTTTCCCAGTTTATCCACATGTGCGAATTCAAACCAATTTGAATAGGTGCAAAAGGGCCATGTGGACATGCTCAGTTTAAATTAGGTTTATTCTGACAGTTTAAGTTGAGTAGGAACAAATTTAAGATAAACTGAAATATGCCACATGTAGACAGAATTAAGAATCTCTACACGGTAGTTTGCACTTGCTTAATGAAACTGGTGAAAGTGTGTGTGGACTATGCCTGATACACTTGATTTCTTATACTGAAAAAAGAATCTGGATTAGAAAGCATTCTTCTGGTTGAGGTTTTATGGTTTATTTTATTTAATTTCTTCTCTTTATCATTTAATTGTTTTTATTGTGTCATATAATGTTCTTATTGTACATAAAAATGGCCTGCCTATTTCCTTTGTACATCCGTTAAATTAAAAAATATTCTGGGACTTATGAACATAAATGTACCTAAAGTTATTTAATCTGTTTACAGCTATTCCATAAACAAAGGCTAAATGTAATAATAAAATACAAGTTATAAACAGTTTGCTTTACTGCTCCCCCTAACAAAAAAACAGGTCTCAGTCTTGCCTGATGGATTCATTGATTCCTCAAAGCAAGCGTTCTCAGAGCAATTATTTTGGTGGTTTCAGAGTGTGGCTATCAACTCTCCCTGGTGGCTGCTCTGACAGTTTTTCCAAACCCAAGCCCTGCGACCCCAAGATGAAGCCCAGAACCAGCATCCAGAAGCTGAAGCCCAAAGCTGGTTGAACCCCATGAGCCTGCAGAAGTGCTGCCCAGAGACCCCTGGAGACTGTCTGGTGCAGAGCACTGATCTCTTTTCAGCAAACACCAAGGTAACCAGAAGTACAGCTGGGTGCTGCAGAGAGGGGCCACTGCTTTGCACATCTCTCCACCCTTCTCCCTTTCATCTCCACCGAGGAAGCTGTTGTGGCTGCAGAAAAATCCCTTGGTGACTACAAGCAAGAAATGCGTCCATGAAAGCAGTTCTTATTTTTGCACTCAAGTATGATTCAAAACTTATGTTAATACCCCCTAGTGCCCCATGTAAAAACACCATTGACTGATGTCAGATCAAGTTGCTTGAGATCTGACAACATCACAGGGTAATGACACTCCACTCTAAGCCCATGTTGACAATATGGGCAACGCAGCAACATGGGTATAGCACCATAGCTATGCCGCTGTAGCCCCTCAGTGTAGTTCATGGAATCATAGAACTAGAAGGAACCTTGAGGTGTCATCACGTCCAATCCTCTGCACTCAAGGGGCCAACAGATTTGCCAGGCCCCTGGGCATCAGGGGTGGGGCTACAGCTATGCACTCCCTGAAGGGGTGGGGCTTCAGGCAGAAGAGGTGAGTGTGGAACAGCCAATCCCATGGTGCCTGAAGCAGGCCATGCTCACTACCTGGGCTCTAGCCAGCCCTGAGAGCCTCCCAGAGCATGCCATGGGGTGCTCCAGTAGTGACTGCAATGGGCTGGGGATCCAGCCTCCACTGCTTCTTTGGTAGCAGCAGCTGGGAGCTCTAGAGTCTTTTGAATCACTGGGCCCTGGAGCAATTATCCCTTCCCCCTCACCAGCCTGCCCAGGCCTCAGAGTAACTGTCCCCTTTCCCCCTCCACACACACACACGCCTCATCAGAGGGCCTGCCTGTACCTGATCTAAACCATCCCTGACAAATGTTTGTCTAACCTGCTCTTAAAAATCTCCAATGATAGTGTCAAGGTTGTTCCCCACTCTGGGACGATGAATGCAGAAGTGAGGGCCTGCAAAAGCACCCCAAAACCTGATCTCTACAGGCTTTGGTACAAAAACTTCCCCCAAAATCCTAATACCCAGACTTTGGGAAATAAAAAACGCTGCCACCTCCCAAGTATTACAAGAAAAACCAGAGAAGAGGTCACTTGGGAAACCTCCTCCCTAAAAACCTCCGGGGTACCTCAACCTCTTTTCCCCAAAGAGCTTGAAAAAGAAAAGAGAAAATACAAGCTGTATGCTTAGTTAGAGGCATGCAGATATCCACAGACAGATTTTCCAGGACACAGAAATGAACCAATACCAGGTTAATTAAAAAAAAAGAAAGAACTTTTATTATCCAAAACAATGCTACCATTGCAAGCATAATGACTAGATGGGAAAAAGTCACCAATTAATATACTCATGGGGGACCCCCATGGGCTCAGGACTTAGTTACAAAAGAAAGGAAAAACCACTTTTAACAGCACAGACATCATTTCCACATTCCCAAACCAGAAAAACAATAAAACCTGATGGATTTATCTAGACTTTACCCTACTTACACATTAGGTAAGAGTCTTTTTCTTGGAGAGAGACATGTCTTCTGTCTCCCTCAGTATCTAGAGAGCAAACTGGCTCAGAGACAAAGGAGGGAAAACCCAAACATTCCTTTGTCTCAGTTTGAAATCCCTACCTGCATTTCTATTGGCTGATCGCTACCTGGCTAGGTACAGAGGACATAGTTAACCCCTTAGTCCCCAGGCTTCTGGCCAACCCTCATGGTTATGACAGATGGAGATTTCACAACATCCCTAGGCAATTTATACCAGTGCTTAGCCACCCTACATTTAGGAAGTTTTTCCCAATGTCCAACTTAAATCTCCTTGGCTGCTATTTAAACAAATTTTACCCTGTCATCAGAGGTTAAGGAGCATACATTTTCTCCCTCCTTTTTGTAACAACCTTTTAAGTACTTTAAAGCTGTTGTCCCCAAGCAGTCTTCCTTTTGCAAGACTAAACAAACCAAATTCTTTCTGTCTTCCCTCATAGGTCATGTTTTCTAGACCCGTAATCATTTTTGTTACTCTTCTCTGGACCTTCTCCAATTAGTCCACATCTTCCTGAAATGTGGTGCCCAGAACTAGACACAATACTCCGTTTGAGTCCTAATCAGTACAGAGTAGAGTGGAAGAACTACTTCTTGTATCTTGCTCACAACACTCCTTTTAGCACATCACAGAATGATGTTTGCTTTTTTTTGCAACAGTGTTACACTCTTGACTCATATTTAGCTTGTGCTCCACTATGACCCTCAAATCCCTTTCTGAAGAACTCCTTCTTTGGCAGTCATTTCCCATTTTGTATTTCTACATTTGGCACAGCTTCAGCACTCAGGGGCATGGATTTTTCACCCCCTTGTGCATGGTAGCTATGGCCATCCATTGTGCAAATATAGACTTAGCTGGCACAAATGATCCCTTCTTAAACAGATAATAGTGATAATGGAATAATAGATTTCATGATTCTAAAGAAAGGAAAGAGGGCGAGCAGCAGAAAAGGACAATTGAATTGAGAAAGTCCTGTAACATCTATGGGGGGAGGAGTTAAGGAGGGCTTCCTGTCTTTAATATTAAAGACACAACAGCACACTATCCTGGTGTGAAAACAGATCTAACAGTAGGAAGCAAATATGACTCCATCAGGAGCTCTTTAATGATCTGAAAGGAATCCTGCCAAGTGTGGAAACATGGACAAATTGCTAAGGATGAAAGAACAACACAAGCATGTAGGGACAAAATCAGAAATGTTAAGGCACACAATTAGTTACACCTAGCAAGGCACACAGAGAACAAGAAGTAGTTCTACAAATGTATTAGGAGCATGAGAAATATGAAGGAAAGTATACATCCACTCCTTAAATAGGGAAGGAAAGCTAATAAGGGATGACATCAAGAAGACTGAGAAGTTTAATGCTTATTTTGCTTTAGTCTTAATAATAAAAATTATGGGTGACCAGATATTTAAAAGAATTAATGCTAATGACAAGAGGGAGAGAACAGGTCAAAGAATATTCAGATGTACTAGATTTATTCAAGCCATCAAGAACTAAGGAAATTCATCCTAAGGCACTTAAGGAGCTAGCTTCTTAGCAATCTCAGAACCATAGGCTATCAATTTTGAGATTTTATGGAGGACAGATAGGGTCCCAGGTGACTTGAGAAAATGACTTAAAAAGGGAAGCCAGGGAATTATAGTTCTGTCAGCCTCACTTTTATACCTGAAAAGATAATGGAACAAAATATTAATCAATTTGTAAGCATCTAGAGGATAATAGAGTTAAGGAATAGCCAATATTCATTTGTCAAGAACAAAATCATGCCAATCCAACCTAATTTCCTTCTTTGACTGGATTATTGACCTATTGACTAGGGAGGAAGCAGTATATGATATAGATCTTGATTTTAGTAAGATTTTTGACACAGCCCCACACGACATTCTCATAAGCAAACTTGGAAAACATGGTCTAGGGAAATTACTGCAAGATGGGTGCAGAAGTTGTTAAAAATGTACACTCAAAGAATAGTTATCAGTGCTTTGCTATGAAACTGGGAGGAATTATTTAGTGTAGTCCTGCAGGAGTCTCTCACAGGTGTAGTATCATTCACCATTTGTATTAAGGAGCTGTGTAATGGAATGAAGATTCTGTTTTACAGATGACACCAAGCTGGGAGGGGGTGCAATCACTTTGGAGGACAGGGTTAGAATTCAGAATGATATTTACAAATTAGAAAATTGGTCTGAAATCAACAAGATGAAAAAGACAAACAAGTGGAAAGCGCTATACATAGGAAATCAAAATGTAGAGCTACAACACAGGGAATGGTAGTACCACTGGAAAAGGTCTGGGAATTATAGTGTATCACAAACTGAATAAGAACCAAATATGTGATGAAGTTTCAAAAAGGGCTACTATCATGCTGGGGCACATTGACAAGCACGTTGCATGCAAGAGGTGGGAGGTAACAATCTATATCTACTCAGCACTGGTGGGACCTCATAGTGTGTCTAGACTACAGGGATTTTTCGAAAAAAGGGGCCTTTTTTTGAAAAATCTTTACCTGCGTCTAGACTGCTGCTGCGTTCTGTCGACAGTAAATCAAAAGAACGCGGCAGTTTTGTTGACAGCGGTAAACCTCATTTTACTAGGAATAACGCTATTTTCGACAGAGATCTGTCGAAAAAAGGTATGTGTGGATGCGGGAAAGATTTTTTTTTTTTTTAAAGGCCTCCAGGAAGAAGCCCTGGTGGACACTTCTTGCCAGACCTTTCACCTCTATTGTTCCTGCCTGTAGCCATCTTTTAAAGGCACAGGCACACAGGAGTAGCATTGTGGCACCAAGACAGCTCCAACCAGGACCCTGACTGCTCGGCTCTTCCTGGTAGGCCCATTATAGCCATGTCACAGGCACAAGCCCCCCAAGACCCTCCTGGCCCTTCTAGGGACACATCCACGCACCAAGCCAGGGGCACCAAATGCCGGGCACAGTCATGGTCTGGCCCTGAGATCAAAACCCTCTTGGAGCTCTGGTCTGAGGAGGAGTCTCTGCAGGCCCTGCAGTCCAGGAGGAGGAATGTGGACATTTATGCCCAAATGGCCGATGGCCTTGCAAAGAAAGGCCACCACCCCCGCACACTAGACCAAGTGAGAGCAAAGGTCAAGGAGCTGTGGCAGGGTTATATTAGGGCCCGTGAGTGCAGCTCCCACTCTGGGGAGGCAGCACACTACTGAGCATATTATGAGGACCTGGACCGGATCCTCGGGGCAGGGGAACACCTGTCTCCTGAGAAGGTTGTGGAGTCTGGGATGGAGACACCTGTGCAGCAGCGGCCGCAGCTCCAGGATGACACCCCAGAGGACCAGCAGCTCCAAGAGGAGGAGGAGGAGGACACCAGGAGCACAGTTACCCTCACCCTGGAGCCAGTCCCTGAGATGCAGGAGGCCTCCCAGACAACTTCAGAAAATGGGGAGGGAACATTAGGTGAGTGCTGTGAGGGTCCAACACACCCAGGGCAGGGGAGGCAGGAGCAAAATGGATGGTGCAGTACTGTGACATGTCATGCTGATCACAGCCTGGGGGGGCCCCACACATGGCCAACTGCAGGGAGGGCCGTCCTACCCCCGCACCTGCATGGGTGCGAGGCACCACCTGCTCCTGCAGACAGTGATGCCAGGTGCAGGCATGGGTTGGGGACCCTGGGATGGCCACGCAGCTTCAGGCCTCTCAGCAACCTGTGGGAACCCCAACTGTGGCCTGGCACTTGTCTGTGCTGCTTGGCCATGGTGTGTGTGGCGGGGGGTGGGGAGGCAGGATGGTGGCCTGCACACCTTCTGGGCTCCAATGAGGCCATGGCTTCTGGCCAGGCCACACCATGCCTTACTGAGACCACATCAGCATCCCCTGACCCTAGAGGAGAGGCACTGACTGCTGAGAAGGAGGGCATGCCCTCTCAGGGGAAGTGTGAGCATGACTGACTGACGACTTTTCCCTCTTGTCCTCCACAGCCAGACCAGCTGTCCAGGAGGGGGGCACCACACCTGTCCCACCACCCAGATGGCTGCATGGAACCAGTCGGCACTGGCGCACATACCTGGACCTGACGCGCAAGCACATCTCGGTCCTGCAAGGGATGCAGGAGACATTTACGCAGAGGATGCAGGCAGAGGCAGAGTGGCGCAGTCTATTGCTGGATGTTTTCGTCCAGCAGCGCACTGTAATTTGCACTGCTATCCGGGAGGTGATGGCCTTCCCAGATCCTGTGCCTGTTCCTGCTCCTCCTGCTCAGCCTGTCCCCCCCTTCACCACCTGCTCCCCTCATCCCCTCCCCTCCCCACCCCTGTTCCCCCCACTGCCTGCCATCCCAGACCCTGGTGCAGCCCCATCTCCTGCCCAGCCCCCTACTGTCCCAGGCTGCATACACGGCTGTCTCCGAGCAGGCCCCCGTACCTGCGGTGGCAGGACCTATTCATCCAGGTGGCACCCTGAGCCTTCCTCCCCTCTTCCAGGTTTACATCCCTCTTCCCCACTTCCAGGTTTACAGCCCCCCATCTCACCAATGAGAGTGAGAGAGGGAAGCATTTTAATTTGTTAACGAAAAGTTTATTTTTCATTACAAAAGAGTTATACTGTTTGTTACATACAACTGTGCAATAAATTGAAAGCATTTTGTAAACCACACCTCTCTCTCTTCTCTGTGTATTTGTACAAAGTGGGGCAGTGATGGGTTTGGGGGGGAAAGCACTGGGGGCATAAAGCAAACCCACATTTGGAAGGCACTGGGGAAAGTCACTGGCCTCCTTGGGAGAATCTCTCCCTCAGGGCTTCCTGAATGCGCAATCCCAACTGGTGGGCTTGGCGGATGGCAGCTGTCCGGGGCTGCTCAAACTGCCTCCCCTCCACATCAACCTGTGTCCCCCACCCTGGGAGGAAGGCCTCCCCCCTTTCCTCTCCACCAGGTTGTGCAGCACACAACAGGCAGCAATCACCTCGGGGATGTTGCGTTCCCCCATGTCTAGCCAAGTGAGCGGGCATCTAAATCTGCCCTTCAGACGGCCAAATCTGCACTCCACCTGGAAGCCAGCCTGATTCAGGTGGGAGTTAAAGAGTTCCCTGCTCATATCCAGATGTCCCATGAATGGCTTCATGATCCAGGGCATAAGGGGGTATGCCGCGTCGGCCACGATGCACGTAGGCATCGGCACATCCCCGACTGCATAGTTTCTCTCCGAAAAGAATGCCCCAGCCCGAAGCCTGCAGTACAGGTATGAGTTCCAGAAGATGCGGGCATCGTGTGCCCGGCCTGACCACCCCACACAAATGTCAGTGAATTGTCCCCGGTGGTCGACCAAGGCCTGCAGCACCATGGAAAAGTAGCCCTTTCTGTTAATGTACTGGGCTGCTCGATGGGGTGATGAGCAGATCGGAATGTAGTCCCATCAAGTGCTCCGCCACAGTTCGGAAATCCTAGCCCCGCAAATCCGACCATGATGGTCTCCAGTTCTCCGAGGAGGACAGTCCTGTGAAGCAGCTCCGAATTGATGGCCTGCAGAAAGGGACAAATAGAAACACATATAACAGGACATTAGAGGAGTTGTGTGAGCTGATGAGAGGTTCTCCCCCACCCCTCCCCTCCCAGACCCCAAGAGCCTCCCCTCAGGCAATCTCCTGTCTCCCAGCACCACTGCAGGATGAGGCCAGGAGGGCTTCTACCACTCCCACCCCATCCCCCATTCCCTCTGCCCAGTCCTGACCATCCCCCTTCTCCACTTCCCCCCATGGACTGTCCCCAGAAAGTGACTTACCTCCATCAAGACGGCCCCAACAGTAGTCCTCCCCACACCAAATTGGTGTCCCACCAAGCGGTAGCTGTCAGGGGTGGCCAGCTTCCAGAGGGCAATAGCGACCTGCTTCTCCGGGGGATGGCAGGCTGCAAGTGAGTGTCTGGGCATTGGGAGCAGGGGCAAGCCAGGCACACAGCTCCTGGAACGTGACTCTCCGTGTCGGTGTTTTGGAGCCAAGCCCTGGTCACCATGGAAAAGTAGCCCTTTCTGTTAATGTACTGGGCTGCTCGATGGGGTGATGAGCAGATCGGAATGTAGTCCCATCAAATCAGCCAGCGAAATCCAGCTGGCAACATCCGACAGTGATGAAGATGCAACAGAACTTCCAGCATCACAGTGTGGGGCCATCGGCTGCCCAGGGGCAGCTCCGGTTCCATGGCAAAAAAACCAATTAAAAGCACAAAAACCAACCAGGAAAGTAACTACTGTGGTGTCCCAGAAATCAGGGCACTCAAAGCAAGCACTGCAGAAGCTTTGCTGTCCCTCTAGGAGGTAGGCAAGCCAGCTGCAGGAGCAGAGCAACAGCTGTTCAGGGGGGTCCCTTTAAGCATGCGTCTCTGCAAAGAGCATGCAGCAGCACCAGGAAGTAAATGCTGCCCCCATGGCCTGGCAGAAGTGGTTCCGGTTGGCTTTTTTCTTTTCGAAAGAGCGTCCAGCAGTCTGGATGCTCTTTTCTGAAAAAGCCAATCGCTTTTTGATCCACATAATGCAATCTAGACGTGCTTTTTCTAAAGAGACTTTTTCCAAAGATACTTTTGAAAGAGCCTCTGTCGAAAAAGGCGTGTAGTCTAGACGTACCATCAGCTATGTCCTGCTATGGGCTCCACACTTTCACAGAGATATGGACAAACTGGAGAGAATCCAGAAGAGAGCAACAGCGATGATAAACTGTTTAGGAAATCTGACCGGTGAGGAAAGGTTACAAAACCTGGATAGGTTTTGACCTAGAAAATAAAACATGGGATATGGGGAATCTAATAACAGTCTTCACATATTTAAGAGCTATTATAAAGAGGACAATGATCAACTGTTTTCAATGTTCATTAAAGGTAGAACAAGAAGTCATCAGTTTAATCTGCAGCTAGTGAGATTTAGATTAGATATTCGCTGGGGTAGCTTGTTTGTGTGTGAGGGAGTGAAAGATAGTTAACCACTAAAATAGGCTTTCAAGAGAGATTATAGAATCCTGTCACTGGAGGCTTTTAAGAACAGTTTAGACAAACACCTGTCAGAAATGGTCAGGTCTATTTAGTCCTGCCTCAGCACAGCGAACCCCTGGAGGTCCTTTCCATCCCTGCATTTCTATGTTTCTATGCATTTTACCACCATTTATTGATTTTAATGTTGCTTGTCATTAGAGCTGAAATTTTATTCTGATTTCATCAGCAAAGCTGCTCATTGGACAAAGGGGAAAGCATCATCAAATAATTGTTTGCTTTGCAAAGGATTTACGTATCACATGCTGGAATGCTGCATATTCAGAACAAGATGGGCACTGAATATGCTATATAAAAAAAAAAATCAACTTCTCTCTGCTCTCAAATTCCACCATAATAGCCGAGGCAGCTGAATTTAAGGGGATTCCATCAAAGAAGATCCAGGCCCTTTTCATCTTAGCTACAGGATACTCCATATACCGAGTTTCACCCAGAGTCTTTCACAATAGTTATTTTTAGTTGGATAGTTCTGAGCTTACTTGGAGTTTTTGAGTTGGGCTCAGCATAATAGATAAGAGTGACATAACTTTGTGACATCCCGAGCTACGCAGTGAGTCAGTCTTGGCAGTAAGCCAGAAATTGTATGTGTTTTCAAGGACTGTTCCTGGGCCCATTGAAATAAATGGCAAAGCTCCTGCTGACTTCACAAGTGTAGGTTCTGGGAAGGAGTGAGAAACTGGAGTCCTGATAAAAATGCTACCTAACACACATGGCCACATTAATATTTTAATTAATACAAAAAGACAGGCTCGTTGATCACCCTATGCATTATCAGAGGGCACAATTACAACTTTTATCATTAAATACCTTTACAAGTATTTATCTTTACCCTAGAACTTCCATTTCTACTTATATAGGCATCTACATAGCCCTGTATACTTGCAAATGCAAAAAGGAAAAGATTTTAGTGACAGTCACTGTACATAGCTCTATAAGCACATATACATTCTATAACCACTCTTCCACTGAGACTCAAGATAGCCGAGAGTTCTAAGAGTTGTGGGCTTTTTGTTGAAGACAAAATTAAAGCTTGCAAAAATATATCTTTTTTTTTCTAAATTGCCATTTTCATATAGATGAGTTTAAATAAAAAGCTGAAGACTAACACAACCCTTGTCTTATTACTGCCATTTTCTAACACCTACAGATTATATTTGCAAAGATGTGCAAATGCAATACGCTTCTTGAATAGCTGGAATGTAAATGTTAAAATATAGAGATGGGAATGTACTGAGTTAGAAACACAGTAGACATATCAGTTCTTTTAGCTTTTTAGAGAAAGAGATGTGGGGCAAGATCACAAAACTGAAGTCACATTCTTAATTTTTTGGTAAAGGTTAACCATAAACCTGTGTTCAGAAGAACACAGGTAATGAGCGTTGGCATACAACTTCAAAAAACAGTAATATTAAATGAACTTTAGTTTATGTTTCATTGTGCCTAGAAATAATCTCCTTTCTCATAGGGAGATCATCACACAAACTAACTTCATCCTCGGGATATCCAGAGCTATTTGGACCCACCTGCCATTGTGACTCAGCAGCAGTAATTATCCCGGAATCACATTCTCTATGGGAAGTTTCACTATATGAACGTAGAGTGACTCAACAGAAGAATCTAGCATTCCCACAGAAGGGTTTTATTTCCTCTTCTTGAGTCTGCCCATCTGTTTCAGGTACCCTTTTATGAAAACTAAGAACACTAGAAGAGGAGACTGAATATTCTCTGTGTACTGGGTAATTAGGAATATGGTTCTGTGCTCATAACTTGTTCATATCAAAGTGTAGTGGGCATGTGTTTACATAACAATATTTGGTAGTCTACCATATACAATATGTTCTTCTGGCTTTAAATAAAATAAATAAATAACAAGGAAGGGTTAGGCTTCTGGAGTAAAGCAAAGACAACACTGAAAGTAGGACCCTCCCAAAATGCCCCATTTCGTCAGCAGTGTGCAGGGGAAAGGGAGGCCACATGGCCTTCAGACACTTAAAGCAATTTGCTAATTGGCCCTGTAGATGGATTGGCTTGGCTTGGTTTTGCATGACTCTTTTATTTGGGGTAACTAGGGTGGCTGGAAGTCACATGAGTGTGGTAATGATGGCACATGATGGCTAGGGTACCTGGATAGAGGAGAGAAGGGGGGCAAATGAGTTTTTTGGAGAATAAAAGGAGAAAACACACTAGCAAGATGGGTAGCTACCTAACATCATCTCACACATTTTGCTTTGCGTGGTGTCAGTGGTACTCTTGTCTATTTAGATTGCACATCTTCAAGGGCAAGAAATGTGCCCTAAGTACCGTCTTGGGCTTTTGGGCAGTAGAAATAGTGAAATTATATATTTTAAATAAGCTTCTAAATCACTATTATACTAAAAGTTCAGTGATTATGTTTCAGATGAGGCTGACACCTAAATTAATCATCCTGAGCCAAGCAATATTTACACTTGCCCAAGAACGAAAGAAAGGATTTTGTTTACCAGTTTCTGTGAAACCAGATTTCCCTGACATAAGGACCTGTGATGCTGACCGAAGTCATTAGCCAGGCCTATGAAACAAGCAGCACTGCAGATCTATGGGAAACCAAGCACTCAGATTCCTGAATTTGAGAGGATATAAGTGAGAAAGGACTTGTGGGTCCAGCTGGGTACTAGCCATCAGACAGGGAAACCCTGTCAACCAAGAACTATATCCAGTCAGTTCTTTAACCTAATCAAAATTACTCTAACGTGATATTGGACACCAAAGCCAAGCTCAGGTGGAATGTAACCAGACAACCCCACTGCTTTTTGCCTTAGCCGCGGAAGAGGCAAATCTTGGACTTTCGAGTGAAGTTTGCAAACTACCCTAACCTAGTAGCTGACTATCTGCCCCAGCAGCTTCCTGATACTTTTACCATTTTTTCAGTGAGAACAAGAAAGCAGCTCCACAGCCTAAAACTATGAGTTCGTATGCTCATCTACCACAAAATATTCCTGTTGCTAAGAGTTACCTTTGATATGATTGGATTCTTCAGCAAAGTTTATTGTCACTTTATGCTGTAAGGAGATAGATGAATATCTGCTTTAATGTTCTGGAGCCAGCAGTCAGTGACAGATTTTTAATTCATTCTTAATAATATTTACTATCTCTCTCCACATATTTACAAGTATCCATATGCATTTGACTATGTGATTGTGTAGCTGTCCCTGAAATGCTGATGTACTGCTACACCAAAGAAGCAATATGTCCATATTGCAAATACAATACAAAAATGTGATTTCTCAATAGTAAATGGTACCATTGATTGCTACTTTGTTTGCCAATTGTTTTATTTACTCCTTTAATAAAACTCATTATGTACTACAGTTAACAGCTTTTGGGACTTTCATTGGTTCAATAAAGAGAAATATTTGGGTATTCATAGAGTAAGCAACTTTCAGATATTTCATTCAATCTTTATGTAACTAGAATCATAGAATGATGAGGCTGGAAGAGACCTCAGGAGGTCACTGAGTCCAACCCCTTGCCCAAAGCAGGACCAGCCCCAACTAAATCATCCCAGTCAGGGCTTTGTCAAGCTGGGACTTAAAAACTTCTAGGGATGGAGATTCCAACACCTCCCTAGGTAACCCATTCCAGTGCTTCACCACCCTCCTAGTGAAATAGTTTTTCCTAATATCAAACATAGACCTCCAACACAGCAACTTGAGACCAATGCTCCTCATTCTGCCATCTGTCACCACTGAGAAGAGCCTCTCTCCATCCTCTTTGGAACCCCCCTCACTCTTCTCTTCTGTACACTAATTAAGCCCAAATCCCGCAGGGTATGTCTACACTTGCACCCTACTTTGAACTAGGGATGTAAATGCAGGCATTCGAAATTGCTAATGAAGCGGGGATTTAAATATCCCATGCTTCAATAGCATGATCTCGCCGGCGCGCTAGGTCGAATCACAGCTGATTCGAACCAGAAAGTGCGCGCTGGGACGCGTTAGTTCGAACCAATCCCCTTGGTTCGAACTAACGTTACTCCTCATTTTTTGAAGTTACACCTCATTTTTTGAGGAGTAACATTAGTTCAAACCAAGGGGGTTAGTTCGAACTAACGCGTCCCGGCACGCACTTCCTGTTTCGAATCAGCTGTGATTCGAACTAGCGTGCCGGCGAGATCATGCTAATGAAGCGCGGGATATTTAAATCCCCGCTTCATTAGCAATTTCAAATGCCTGCATTTGCATCCCTAGTTTGAACTAGGGTGCAAGTGTAGACATACCCTAAGCCTGTCCTCATAAATCACGTGCTCCAGACCCCTAATCATTTTTGTTACCCTCTGCTGGACTTTCTTCAATACCTCCACATCCTTTTGTAATGGGAGGCCCAAAACTGGACACAATACTCCTGATGTGACTTACTAGTGCTGAATAAAGGGGAATAATCATTTCTCTAGATCTACTGGCAATGCTCCTCCTAATGCACCCTACTATGCCATTAGCCTTCTTGACTACAAGGGCACACTGTTAACTTATATCCAGCTTCTCATCCACTGTAATCCCCAAGTCTTTTTTTGCTGAACTGCTGCCTATCTAGTCAGTCCCCAGACTATAACAGTGCTTGGGATTCTTCTATCCCAAGTGCAGGACTCTGACAACCAGACCTTGAGCTGTTGATCACTACCCATTGAGCCTGACAATCTAGCCAGAATTTTATCCACTTTACAGTCCATTTATCCAATCCATACTTCCTTAACTTGCTAGCAAGAATACTGTGAGAAACCGTATCAAAAGCTTTGTTAAAGTCAAGATATATCACATGGAGATATATATAATTGCACATGGAGAAATGCATACTAAAATAATAGTATGTTTACAAAGTTAAGCACTCAAAAAATAGAAAATACCATAATAAAGGTTGCCTGTGTAACCTTAACTGTCCCCCTTGTGAGTATGCATTAGCCTTTAACTTCATGATCACATACTATTTACTCCATAGGATTTCTGCCTGATTCAATAAACAGGATGTACTATGATCACTGAATGAACAGTTAATCTATAGCTTGTTTTGTGTTCATTGTTCAATGTATGACACCAAGTCTTATTTACTGCACATTATTCAAACCCCGCTCCAAAGACACAATTATTAATTTCCGCATAGGCTTTTCTATGGTACTCACAACTATAGCACCTGGGTGCTTCACAAATAATAACAAATTTATTTTCACAGCCCATCTGTCAGGTGGGGGGTTGTGGTGGCACAGAGAAATTCAGGCCAATAGTATCCACTGTTTGGGGTTTCCAATTTGAGATACTTAGGGTCTGATTTTTCAGAAAGCTTGGTTTGAAGTGACTTGTTCAGCATCATGTAGGAACACACATGGATAAAACCCAGTTCTTCAGGGCTACCTTATACATGAGAACTTTTTTTAGTTTCTTACAATTCATTGCCTCCTTCATTACACACATTCCAACTTCTGCAACAAAATAAGTGTGTGTGTGTGCGTGTGTGTGTGTATGGGGGGGCGGGGCTACAGACAACAGCCTCCTTTACTACACAAACCTGATTCATACCCAGAACAAATCTGCACAGATGTATGTCACACAAGCTAATGAATAAATGCTAGTAGTAGCATGTTCATAAAATCAGAAAATCATTGGACTAAAAGGGACATTGAGAGGTCACCTAGTCTAGTCCCCGGAACCCATGCCAGGATTAAATATTATCTAGACCAACTCTGACATGTATTTGTCTAACCTGTTCTTAAAAATTTCCAATGTTGGAGATGCCACAACTTCCCAAGGCAATTAATTTTTGTGTTTAACCACCCTGACAGGAAGTTTTTCGTAATGTCCAAACTAAATCTCTCTTGCTGCAATTTAAGCCCATTGCTTCTTGTTCTATCATCAGAAGTTAAGAAGAACAATTTTCTATCTCCTCCTTGCAAAAACATTTTATGTACTTGAAAACCATTATCATGTCCTCTCCCAGTTTTCTCTTTTCCATACTAAAAATACCCATTTTTTTCAATCTTCTTTCATAGGCCTTTTCTTGACCTTTAATCCTTACCCCCTTTTTTTTTTTCTTTTCTGGACTTTTTCAAATTTGTCCACATCTTTCCTGAAATGTGGTACCCAGTAGGGAATGCAGTATTCATTAGTGCGAAGTAGAATGGAAAAATTGCTTCTTGTGTTTTACATACAACACTCCTGCTACTATACTCCAGAATGATGTTCACATTTTATGCAACAGTGTTATGCTGTTGACTCATATTAAGCTTGTGGTCTACTATGACTCTCAGATCCCTTTCTACAGGTTGGACCTCTCTCATCTGGCACCGAAGGAGGGATTTTGCTGGATAAGAGGAAGTTATTTCTGGCCCATAACCTGAGTCCGCTCCTAGTCTGGCCTCTCAGCGGGCTCCCATGTGTGACCTGCCCTGCTGCCCTTCTGCAGCAGCCCATGGTCCCACCTCTGGGGCTTTCAGGTTTACCATGGGAAACCATTGTCCCACCGCTGGTGCTCTCAGCCCTGCTAGCCCCACCAGTCCCTCCATGGCAGCACCGGCCCCACCGCCAGGACTTCTCCTCTTCCCCTGCAGACTGTTGCTCAGGGTTCTTGGCCCTGCCAGCCCCATTGGAGCAGCACTGGCCCCATTGCCAGGGCTCCTGGCTCTGCCAGCCCTGCTGCAGCAGTCCTGTGGTCTGCTGCCAGGGCTTCTGGCCCCACCACAGCAGACCACTGCCCCGCTGGAGCCCGCTGGTGTTCCAGTTGGCCTGCCACTGGCTCAGCCAGACTTTCGTGGCAGGACTTCTGGCCACTAGCCTTCCTGCAGCCAGCCTGGATGGGTTTCCAGCCTCCACAGGGCTCCTGCCTCTGGCCCTCCATTGGGTCTCTCTGGTCCAGCAACAGCCATGATCCTACAGGACCACAGATGTTGCCAGACCAAGGAGTCCTGGTTAAGAGAGGTTCAACCTGTACAATTCTCCTTCTTAGGCATCATTCCCTATTTTGTATCTGTGAAATTGACTGTTCCTTCCTAAGTGGAGTACTTTGCATTTGTCCTATTGAATCTCATCCTATTTATTTCAGACTATTTCTCCAGTGCGTCTAGATGGTTTTGAATTTTAATCCTTTCCCCCAAAGTAGTTGCAACCCCTCTTAGCTTGGTATCATCCTCAAAGTTTATAAGGATTACTCTCTATGTCATTATCTAAATTACTGGTGGAAAATATTGAACAGACCTGGACCCAGAACTGATCTCTGGGGGATCCCACTCAATGGGTATGTCTAGACTACATCCCTCTGTCGCCACAGGGATGTAAATTAGACATACCGACATTGCAAATGAAGGGGGGATTTAAATCTCCCATGCTTCATTTGAATAAAAATGGCATCTGCGTTTTGCTGAGTCAGCAGTTTGTCAGCAAAAAGTGGCTGTCAAGACGGGGATCGGGCGACAAAGAAAGCCTTTGTCGGCCAATCCTGTAAACCTCATTTTATGAGGCATAAGGGATTGGTCGACAAAGGCTTTCTTCGTCACCCAATCACCGTCTTTACAGCCGCTTTTTGCCAACAAACTGCTGACTCGGCAAAACGCGGTGGCCATTTTTATGCAAATGAGGCACGGGAGATTTAAATCCCTGCTTCATTTGCAATGTCGGTATGTCTAATTTACATCCCTCTGGCAACAGAGGGATGTAGTCTAGACATACCCAATATGCCCTTCCAGCATGACTGTGGATCATTGATAATTGCTCTTTTGGAGCTCTATATAAATTATATTTCCCTAGTTTATGTATGAGAAGGTCATGTGAGACAGTATCAAAAAACCTTACACAAGTAAAAATATACAACATCCACCACTACCCCCTACACTCAAGGCTTGCTACCCTGTCAATGAAAGCTATCAGGTTGGTTTTATGTGATTTCTTCTTGACAAATCCATGCTGATTGTTTCTTATCAACTTATTATCTTCTAGATGTTTGCAAACTTATTGTTTAATTATTTGTTCCATTATCATCTGGGTACAGAAATTAAGCTGACTGGTCTATAGTTCCCTGTGTTGTCATTATTTCCCTTTTATACAGATGGGCTCTATATTTGCCCTTTTCCAGTGGTCTGTCTTCTATGACTTTTCAAAGATAAGTCTTAATGGCTCAGATATCTTCTCAATCAGCTCCTTGAGTATTCTAGGATGTGTTTCAACAGGCACCAATGACTTGAAGACATCTGACTTGTCTAAGGAATTTTTAACCTGTTCTTTTCCTGTTTTAGCTTCTTATCCTACCTGATTTTCACTGGCATTCACTATATTAGACATCCAATTGCTACCGAACTTCTTGGTAAAAACTGAAACAAAGAAGTCATTAATCACCTCTGCCATCTCCACATTTTCAGTTATTGCTTTTTCCTTTCATTGAGTGTCAGTCCTATCCCATCCTTGGGCTTCCTTTTGCTTCTAATGTATTTGTAGCATGTTTTCTTGTTAACCTTTATGTCTCAAGCTAATTTGATCTTGTTTTGTACCTTGGACTTTCTAATTTTGTCCCCACATATGTGTGTCATTTGCTTGTATTTATCCACTGTAATTTGGCCCATTTTGTACTTTTTGTAGCACTCTTGCTTTACTTTTTGAAGATCTCCTGATTAAGTCAGAGTGGTCTCTTGCCACATTTCCTATCTTTCCTATCCAGTGGGATAGTTTGCTTTTGTGCCCTTAATAATGTCTCTTTGAAAAACTGACAACTGTCTTCAATGTTGTCATCTTCATTGTTGGAAGTCACTGGGGGAAATGTGACAAACATATTGCTGAAGGGTTTCATAGCTATTTGTTTACAGTAGAGGAATGATGATACTCAGGAATCCTGAATTCTCTTCAAGGTCGTGAGGTGAGCATTCTATAGCCATAGCAGACTTTTCAATCCCTACCTTCTACCCCAAACTAACAGATCACTTATGCCCATGAGCCTTTCATCTTATCCCAGTCCTAGTCTCCCCCCACCCTCAACTCCACATTTCAGTCCTCCTGATCATCCATTCAACTTCTCTCTCAGTCCAGTCCTGCCACACTTACTCCTTTTCTGCCCAGTTCTTCCCCACTTCTATTTGCAAGTCAAGCTGCTTTCTCCTTTTCCTCTTTGCTTGCTGGATGACAGCATTCCAAGTATTCAGAGCACAAGAAAGTCTGCCTGTTCTCAGTTCTGGTTCCTGGTGCCACAGTGGCACCAAACTACTGGGAAGAGCAATTTCAGGGAAACTCATGAGTTTCTACAACAATAAACCACAAGTTGCACAGTCTGCAGCAATTCTTCTCCCCTTCTTTTTCCCCAGTGGGGTGACAAAGAACATAGTCTAATCCAGGAACACTGGCAAAAACTCTGAAGCACAATCCTTTCTGGTCCTTGAGGTGCTCCAAATGCTGAGTTTTTCAGTCTGATTCCAACTCCTCCTGTTTATAAATTCAACCCCCATCCATTGAATTCCCATTGGGTCTAGTTTCTAGATGATTCTGCCCCATGCAAGAGTTTCTGCAAAGCTCAGAAAAGTCTGCAGGCACAGAGTTTCCAATCAAAACCAAGGAACTGGGGGGCATGTCTACACTGGGTAGTTATTTCAAAACAACTCCCCTTATTTCAAAATAACAAGGCAAGCGTCCACACTACCAAGCCTGTTATTTCAAAATAATAACTCCTGCTTTTGAAGAGGATTAAGCTTATTTTGAAATAGTTATTTCAGGAGTTATTATTTCAAAATAACTTATTTCGAAATGACCTAGTAGTGCAGACATAGCCTGGGTGTCCTCCCCATAGTTTCTTTCCTTATTGTGATTCTGGCAGACCAGGTGCCAGCTCATGCCCAAGCCTCCAGCCCCAATGAACACTGATAAAGGCACAATGGGAAACTAGTCTTGCTTACTCGTAAGTTAGTATAGTCAAAACAAATCTAGTGCTCTAAGAATGCATTTAGGTTATGTCTAGACTGCAAGCCTCTTTCAAAAAAGAGCGTCTATACTACAACTAGTACTCTCAAAAAAGCAAGCCACTTTTTCAAAAGAGAGCACCTAGGCAGTCTGGAAGCTCTCTTTTGAAAAAGCACAGTTTGTATTACATAGCGCCTTTTTCGAAAGAGCACTTTCGAAAAAAGGCATTATTCCTCGTAAAACGATGTTTTCCGCAGTCGAAAAAACTGCCACGTTCTTTCGATTTACTTTGAAAGAACGTGGCAGCAGTCTAGACGCAGGAGAAGTTTTTTCGAAAAAAGGACACTTTTTTCGAAAAAACCTGTAGTCTAGACACACCCTTAGGCTGTGTCTACACTGGGCCACTTATTCCGGAAAATCAGCCGCTTTTCCGGAATAAGTTGCGAGCTGTCTACACTGGCCCCTTGAATTTCCGGAAAAGCACTGACGATCTACTGTAAGAAATCAGCTGCTTTTCCGGAAAAATTATTCTACTCCCGCTCGGGCAAAGTCCTTTCCGGAAAACTGTTCGGAAAGGGCCAGTGTAGACAGCACAGTAGTCTTTTCCGCAAAAAAGCCCCGATCACAAAAAAGACGATCGGGGCCTTTTTCCGGAGAAGCGCGTCTACATTGGCACGTCTACACTAAAGTGTTTAGTCTTTATGGAATGCTTGTAGGATGCTGCCTGTCTTAATCTTACTTATAATATCTGCATCCTATGCTGTAAGGTAATACTTAGTGTTTGTTTTATAGATGTAAAATGTTTATTTTGACATTCAAACAAACAAAAATGCAGCTACTGAAAAATGCTAGATTCCAGCAGAAAGTGTTATCTGCTGCCTATCAGGAGGACTATTGAATCCAATGCCATTGTGGAACAAAGACTTTGTTCATTGCTTTCCCTGCCTACCCATGAAGAGGTTATGGGGGCAGAAGCACTAGTCCCATCGGATTGGATTCTAAGGAACAAAAATCTCTGACCAGAAGGAATTGAGGTCTTTTATGCTATCTGGACTCTGAGGGGCAAAGATTCCTGAATGTAAATAAGAAAGCCCCTAGATGGTTGGCACAGGTCACCCCAAAGGACATATAGAGCAGCTTATTACAGAAGTTATTACCTTTTAAAATCCAAGATAGTAACTCATTTGTGTGCTTACGCTTACCTCCTTTAACCTCATAAACACTATTTGTTTTTCCTAGTTAATAAATGTTATTTTGGTTTATCACAGGTGTGACTACAAGTGTTGTCTTTGGTCTGAGATTTGATATACAACTGACCAGTCTATGAGACAGAGTTACCTAAATGTTGTTGTGACTTTTGGTGTAAGTGGGTGGCAAAGTGGACTGGAATGCCCAAAAGGACTGAGTGTAACTCCTTTATAAGACAAATATCAACTCAGTTCACGCTTGTTACTGAGATGATGTAAGCTAATTATAGAATGTACAGTCAGTTTGGGGCTTATGTCCTACTTCTTAACTGTCTGGCCGAAGGGTGCTATTCTAATTTGTGAGCCACTCCAGACAAGTCCAACCCTGATTCACACTACTAAATGGTGCAGTGCAACCACAGAAGTTACACAAACATGGGTGAAGATATTTTCACGGATGCAAATCTAGGGGCTGAGAAATCCTTTGTCTGATTTTGTCATTAATAATACTTGAAAATATCACTGTCTGAGAAAACATTTGCGGATATGAACAAAAGCTGAGCTGGCACTATCAAATGGCTGGGTGTGAGACTAACATTTAATTTCAGACCACAGAGAAGGAAATACTACTGACTAAAAATATATTTTGCTCTATATCCCTATCCTCTATATCTATATTCATGTGTGCATGCATATAAACTCACAGTGTACTTGGATTGCCAGACGATTTGCTTGATTCAGTTGAAGTCATGTGACCCAAAATCTCTACAATCTCCATTTTGTACAGGTCCCTTCCTGACCATTGTGTTTACAAGAATGAAATAGGGCCACCCGCATTATTTCTGGAGCTTCATTGCTTGCCAAAAGTTACGTGAAAACTTTCAGGAGCAGGTTCAATGGGAGGAAAGGAGCAGTAGAGAAATTTGAAGCTGATTATTATGTGAGTGTGTGTCGGGGCACACTGAAATGGAGTGAAGCTTCCGGTTAGAAGGTAATCTGTAATTCTGTATCTGTGTTTCTCCCAGCAAGAAGGTTCCACCTAAATTGTGAAAACATTAAGAATACATTATAGGGCTTTGTTGCCTTTCCACTTTTAATCCCCAACCTGGACCCAGACCTGGATCCAGTCCAGCAGGAGTATCTAAGATACAGCATGCTAACAAGGTCTACAGGGGACAGTTAGAACACAGCATATTAGAGAGCTTTACATATCACACCTCTCTAGTGTTCTTTGCCATATCATCTAGACAAGCGCTAAGTATTAGCTATTTCTTTGGGTATTTGTAGGGCATGGGGTTTGGGGTTTTTTTTAGAATTCCCAGAAGCAGCAGATTTTGAGGGGAAACTGAAGGAGGATAGAGGTTTTATGAGTTAGTTTGGTGATGTTATTCCAACCATAAGAGCAGAATGGGTGGAACTCCCGTTGCTTGTGAGAGAAGTGGACCAATAGGTAGTCAAAGCTGGCATACTTAATGGAGTGGAGATGTGGATTAGTACTGCAACAGGTGAGGCTAAGACCTTACTGAACTTGATACTGTAAAATACTGTAAAATAGGGCAAGACAGTAGAGAGATTCAAATCTGTTTTGATGCCCTGGGTCATACTTTAATCACTATATGTAAATCCTTTTTCCTCCCTATATGTATTTTCACTACCTATCGGTGTGACAAGGACTATGTCTGCTCTGCACTGTTCTTTTGGAAAAAGCTATGCAAATTGTGAACCACTTTTTCCACTTCTTTTTTCGGAAGATGCTTTTCTCACTGGGCCAAATGTTGTGAAAAAAACCCTTTTTTTGTAACATCCCTTCTTCCTCATACAACGAGGTTTACGGGGATGCTGAAAAAGCACGTCTGCTCTTCCAAAAAAATTTCTGGACACGGCAGAGTTATGTCTGCAGTATAGACATAGCCAAGTGTGCAATAGGGCTATACATTTTTTCTTTGTTTTCCCATTATTTTCTTAGCTTCAGGCAATTGCATCTTTTTTATATCTGAACTGAATTTGTGAGAAATGGCTAATTACAGACCAAGTCATCATGAGCAACAAAGTACTGGGCACTGAGAGAAAACTGAGTCAGCCTAGAAAAACTATTTTTATGATTGTTACAATATAAAAAACATTACAAGTGCCAACAATTTTTCTCATAAAACAAACCTAAAGAAATTCAGAATTTGACCTCGGTCTCAGATATTTTTATTTAACTCAAATCATAGAGGACAACATGATTCATACTGCTGTTGAAAATATTTTCTTTTTTATGGTGCATTTTTGTTTTTGTTTTTCTAAGGCTATGTGGCAGTTTGGTTTTTCCTTTCACTTTTTGAAAACTGCATATGTAAATAATATAAACAGAAAACAATGTTTATTAATGTGCAAGCACCAGCTGCTATGGCTTATGAAATGTACATAAAATAAACGATTTGATTGGGAATAAATAGGTCTACCGAATAAATCTGAATTTATGGGGAAAGTCTTCAAGAATAAGAACTGACACACTCAGGGTATGTCTACACATCTATTAAAAATCTGCAGCTGGCTCATACCAGCTGTCTTGGGCTGTTGGGGCTCAGGCTGAGAGGTTATTTAATTGAAGTGTAGACTTCCCAGCTCAGGCTGGGACCTCAGCTTTAGGATCCTGTCAGGGGGTTGAGTCCCAGAGCTTATACTACAGCCCAAGATGGAAAATCTAGAGCACCACTGAACAGCTTTGCAGCCTGAGCCACATGAGCCCAAGTCAGTGGCAGTGTGAAATTGCAATGTAGACATTAGGGATGTTAGCATATAGTTGAATAAATGATTAACTGTATCAGAGGCAGCAAGGGGAGACAGTGGGAGACAGTGCCCATGAGGCTCCCCACAAGCACTGGATCTGCCTATCTCCTGCTGCTTCTGATAGCCAGCTGCTTGCTCCAGCTCCCTGCGCATATCAGCTCCTGCCAATCCATCTGCTTCTCACTTGCTGCCTCCTACAGAGGCATTGTGGGGGAAGGGCGCAAGCAGGAGCCAGTGCTGAGGGGAGCCAGCTTAAAAGCTCTGCAGTGCTGCCTGCCCCGCCACCTCTCTCAGAAGCAGCAGTGCTGGGGAGAGGGCAGGGGAGGCTGATGTGAAGCAGCCCCTGTCTGCAGGGAGTCCAAGCTCCCCATGGACAAAGGCTGCTTTGCATCCCAGAGAGCAGCCTCTGTCCGCAGAGAGCTCGGGCCCTGCACGACAGGGGATGCTGCCACCCCGCAGTGCTGCCTCTGTATCACAGGCAGCAGTGCAGGGCAGCTGGCAGCCAGTCCTTTAGGGGAGCTGGGTTTTAAACTTGCTCCCCTCACGGACAAGCTTCTATCTGCCACCCTGTGCTAATGACTCTGATAGAAAGCCAGTAGCATGGGCTGACAGGGGGCATCCCAGGGAAGGAGCCAAGGCACTCCTGCTGCTGGCCCTGCCCCTGGAGACTATCAAATAGTCATATAACTGATAATATTTTATGCAGTTACACGACTATTTATTACATGATATTTAATATCCCTAGTGAACACACCATCAGGTCTGAGTCTCTCAGGGGTCTGTGACATTGATAACACTGTGTAGAGATAACCTGATTTGTTGCTAGCAAACCACTAGGTATGGAATGTTTATTGTGATCAGATGCAAGGTTTATAGTGGGGAGGATATGCCTTAAAAACTGAAAAGTGATGAGCTATTCTCACATTAATTTGAAGCAATTGCATCGTAAAATAGAGTATTATCAACTTGCCTGCATGCAGTGAAGCATTTATGCACATGGATAACTTGAAGCATGAAGTGTTCCAAGGACAAAGGGTTTAAGTGGTCTGAATTGTAAACCTCCATGGGGGGTTCTGATTCTCCACTGCATTACATCAGTTTACATTGGTTTTATACCAGGGTGGGTAACTCTACTGATTTTATGAAGTTATACTGCTGTAAATCCAGCATAATGTAATAGAGAAATAGGACTTGCAACCAGAGCTGCCACCACTGAAATTAGGTTGTCATGCTCCCATGACTGTTTTCTGCATTTTTTTTTCAATCAAGTGATGTTATTTGTGGATAAGTCATCTTCATAACTGTCTTGTCCTTCTGCTGCACTAAACACTTGCAAATCTTAGGGTTTTATAATTTTCTGAAATCATCAAGAACAGTGAAAGCTGAGTAAAGGAAAGTGTGTTACTAAACAAATACAAACGTTGTGTTAATAAACAGACACACATCTTTCTTTACTGCCTTTGGCAAGACTAAAAACTCCCTGTCTTTCATAACTAGTTTCATATTAGTGAGTTAGATTAAGATGTTGAACTCACAGGAAACAGTTGTATCCTCAATATGAGTAGCAGACAAATTTTATCAAAATTATATAGTTCCACACTACACCTTGTTGATTAAAATAACTCTTGCTGCATCCATCATTGAACTTTAAATAGGGTCAAACACATTTTTGTTATATACACACCAGACTCTTCCACACACACAAAACAGGAAGACTATTGACTCCTGCTTCCTCAAAGTTCACTGTAACATTTGCTATATCTTATTACATAGGCTGGGAGAGAAAGGACAGACAACAAGACTAAATTTTGCCCTTGAGAAATTAAAAAAAAACATCTGTTTTCACATAGAAAAAATAAAATAAATTTTGCAAAGTAGTAAACAAAAACATGCATCAGTGAATCAAATTGTTGTTGAATAAGTTACCAGCTTTATAAAAAAACCTGAGACTTTTTAAGGTAAACGTATTAAATTCCAACATATGTGCACTTTAAATATTAAAGGTTTGAGGTATGTTGTTTGTTTTCAGCATGAAAACTCTCCCCACTGTGTAAGAGTGAACAGAGAAGTTTTCAAATATATCCTACAAGCAGCCCAACTCAGTAACTCGGGATTTTAAATACAATTCTCACCCAGATGTTCACAAATCAAATGAAGCAACACTGAATGCAAAAAGTAAGTCCAGGCTGGGGCAGCAGATGTTTGAAACAAAGTCCCTTGCATTAAAAATGAAATACAAGGAGATATTGATGAACTATCAGAGAGAACAGTTGAAAAACAAAAACTTACCCCATGATATTTAAGTTTTTGAAGTACAAAAATTACTAAGGTAAGCTTTCTGTTCATTAACAACTCTATTGACTAGTCCAAATGCCAGAGTTGTAGGTTTCCCCAGTGATACCTCATACTTCAGTAGCAGTGCTAGGTCTTCTGATGTTGTGAAAGAAGTGTTAGGTCTGATTATTCTCTCTCTTTTTCTAGTGTAAAATGGTTATGACTCCATCAGCTTCAGCAGCATTACCCCTGATTCACACCATCAGTGAGCTGAAAGGCAAAACAGGCCCATAGTGTTCTTACTCTTATCGCGGCACTCCAAACACTTAAATCCTGACTGAGATAAATTGTTCAATCTGAAAGCTACAGTGTGTGAAACAAAATTAGAAAAAACATACTTTGAAGTGTCAGAGCTTGGAATCCCCTATTCTCAACTGCCCGAGGCAAAGGTCGTCAGATAAAACAAATGTGGTTTCATTGCCCTATTACAACTACAAAACAAAACAAAAGAATAACCAGAAATGATCTAGGGGAGTCTTAGCACCTGCTATTGACTGTTTTCTCATGGGATTATTTATGTGCTGCAACATTTTAAGCTTTATAGGAACACATTGAAGGGAAAAATCTGAACTGATTATTCATTTTATAATCACAAAAAATAGTTCCTTTTGCCTATCACTCCACAAAGAAGAATTATCCTGAGACAATTGTTATTATAATGTAAGCCTTCAGCAAGTAACACTGGCAGCAATCCATGACTGGTCCTTGCTTTCTAGGGGTTTTCTATGGCTTACGTAACTCCTGCTTGAGGTCCACCCACTAACCTGGGAACATATGTATTGCTTAGGGCCGGCCTACTAAACACGCTGCACGCGGGCCACATGAGGCTCACGGCCTGTTTGTTTGCAGCCCGGGGTATAATTTGGGTTTACACAGGGCTCAAAAAGCAGCCCGCAGGTGGGATCCTTTGAACATGGTCTCCATTGGGAACACGCTCCACAATGGCGAGTCAATTTAATGGTCTTCTGTTGATATAAATTTTAGTAGTTAAATTCCTGGACTGTCATTTCTCATTAAAAGTGCTCTCATATGGGTGAAAATCAGGTAAATTTGCATTTTATTAATATCAGCAGAACTGACTTAAATGGGCCCTGCATATAATGTAGTCTTGCCTTAATCTTTGTATTCATGCCCATCAGTGTGAAAGAAGCTATTTGCATATATATTTGCATGTATATGCAACCACACTTAAGTTGCGGCCCTCAGCATGTGCTGTGAGTATCATTGTGGCCCCCAGGGCTTCCAAAGTGAAGTATCCCTGACTTAGGGTGTCACTGTTAGACAACTGATACCCCATGTGCAAGCACAGTGACCAAAGAGGTTTTAAACAGGAAATCTTTATTGGAGATAGGGAAATAGTGAGGAATACTTACAACAGCCTCAAGTCAGCTTCCCTGGGTTAATTCCTATGTCCCTCTGTATCCCACCCCTGCCCTGCCTTCTGGGCTCCCTGATCTGGTCCACATTCCTGGAAGCTGTCGTTTGTCCATTTCCAAGCTTGGCTCAGGTTAAGTCTCGTACAGCTCTGGACCTTTCAGAGCATGTCCTTCTTCCTGGTGCGCCAATCCCCAGGTGAGCTGTCTGGCAGTTTTTAAACCCTATCTCCAGCCTGGAACATGTGGAAGTTCTGGCCTCCTGAGTAGAGTTGCTTCTTAACTCCTTCTTGTCAGATGCTACCTTAATTCAGATAATATTAGTAGTTATGGCTTGATATCATTCCAATACTAAGGAATGGAATAAAAGCCTAATATATTTCCATATCCTTCGTATTACACTTATGTCAAGAAACTAGTGTCACTTGTAGTTTATCAATTTGTATGGAGGAGACTAGTTTCAATGCAGTACAATACAAGTTTCAATGCATACTGTAACCACAGCTTGACTGAAATATGCTTCCCCTGCCAGGGCTTCTGCAGAGATTGTATTGCATTGTATCAAATCATGAAAAGAAAGTAGAGTTTTTATTAATGTCAGCCAAAGGGATTATTTTGTATCTGCTGGTATTAATGGAATAAATTTATAAATGTACAGTTTTTGTTGTCCATGAAGTGGATAATTTGATTTAATAACAGGATAAATTTGCACGGATTTGTAAATTGAATAAGAATTACATGGAGAGATTCCCTTAGGCAATTTTTTTTTTAATTCTGCTGAGTGCTGTGGTAACAGAGACATTGGATGTAAGAATTTAGTCATTTCCTTGGAAGGAAATACTAGATTTGGCACCTGAATTCTGCTATTTAATATTTACACTCAGTTACTGTCTGAATGTTTTATAATGATTCTTCTTTACATTTTTCAATAATCAGAATACCTGGCTATCTACACTACACCCATCACTATGGTGGCTGAATATGGGATTCTAATCTCTACTGTTCAAACACTTGATTCAGGAAGCAAGAAAGATAGGATTGATTTTTAGCTCTAGTAAGGTGATAGTAGGAGTTAAAACACATAGGAGCGGGTGACTGCACTGATGGGAGTGGACAGGGTTAAAAGACATGGACAAAGAACAAATCAAGTAGAAATGAACATTTCTGGTATGCAAAGGACGGTCTCTCTTGAAGGCTTCAGAAGTACCAAAAGGAAAAAATGTACCATTTTTTAGAAATATCTTGCCTAAGTCTCTATAAATCTGTTCCCAAAAGAGGACTCACAGTTCTAAGGGAAGTTAGTAACTGTGTGTTTGGCAAATAACTGCTTGTGCCAGTGTTAAGATGTACAGACTATTTTAATTGTCCGCATCTGTTGATACATTGTCTAGCCAGCTTGTGAATCAATATTGTTACAGCATCTGATGTAAAATCTACTATCTGACACTATAATGGAAACATCTCGGAATGGATTTCTGCATATAATATGATTTGATGACTATTTCCCTTGGGTTTGTTCATGAAGGGAGATTAAATCATACAGTAACCAGATCATCAGTATTCCATAAACTAAGCATCACTTTCCCTCTTTCAGGAAGTAAATGAAACTGTAAGACCTGGAAGCCCATTTTTAATTCTTTGGAATCCATTGAATGGGATGGTTGTATTGTTCAGAAGCAAAGGCTGAAGAGAGGCCTGGTGCAAACGGACAATTAAACTAGGGCTCTAAGGCATCAATCAGAAATTCTCTTTGCCCTTCCGATCAAGGGTAAAGTTCACAATGCCATCCCAGAGCCATGTTGACTGGATTAATATCATCATAAACTATATTTAAAGAGGAGCAATTGGTATACGGTTGTTTGAATTTATGAGGTCATCAGTACAAAGCATAACGTTGCTGAGTATCAGTGTTGCACAGGATAGCAAGAGAACAAGACATTTCTAAACAAAGCTGGGAAGAGGTATTAAGTCTAAAAGATGGCTTGTGATTAAGTAGTTTTATGTCCTTTCTTTCTTCCTTTCCAAAGGAAGCCTTCAGCCCGTTTATTTGCTTCCCTGGATCTTAAAGTTCACTATGGAAAACGAAGGGTAGGAAATATATTTCAACATAGGATATATTTTTAGCCAACCCCCCAACAATCTCTCCCAAAGGTTTGTATATCTTGAAAACATCGATCTGGATCCAGACCTGAATTTTACAAGATGTCCCCCCAAACTTGGCAAAACAAAACCTCCAAGTCAAAGCCATTCAGATTTGAGAGCTTTTAAAATCTGGATCCATATTTTGTAGTTTGAGCCAAACTCTAGTTTTGCCATCTCTTGAACTTTCAAATCTGTTAAAAATGTTCCTTAGATTTAGTATCAGAAGAAAGCAGTTCTGATAACTCTGTTACTGGTTTCAGGTTGGACAGTTGCCTGTTAAATCTTTATTAAAAGCAGATTTCCAGAATGACCCCACAAAGGGCACAATAAGGTATTGTAAATCCTACTCGGTAGGCAGTGAGCAGACACAATCTAAGGATAGAGAAAGAAGGCAGATTATGTGACATCAATTCTGTTTGCTTCCTAAAACTATTCCAAAGCATTTCTTAAATTCACTTCCACTACTCAGGTAATTTAATATTGGCTTTGAACTGTTCTACTGCCTCCTGCTGAATTTACTTGAATAAAACTTTATAATATTGTCACTGTACTTGTATTGTACAGTATAATACCAGAGTGTAGCTGTGGTGTAACAAACAGTCTGCTGGAATCAGAGCTGCTTATCACACTCACACTCGGTGCATGCTAGTATGCTACTTGGAAGCATCCGCACAAGGAACTACACTAGAGCATTTTAAGGTAACCAGGTCACAGGAAAAACAGTGACACAACCTCTTACTGGTCAGCATTGGATCCAAAGGTGATCATGATCAAATTGATAAAATAAACAGTAACAAGTCACCGGGACCAGATGGCATGCACACAAGAACTCAAATGTGAAATTGCAGACCTATCAGCTGTGGTTCTAACATATCCTTCTGTACCTAATGACTGGAAGAGGGAAGGTTCTTTCATGGATTGATAACTGGTTAAAAGACAGGAAATAAAGGATAGGAATAAATGGTAAATTTTCAGAATGGAGGTAACTAGTGGTGTCCCCCAAGGGTCCATACTGGGATCAAGCCTATTCAGCCTATTTATAAATGATCTGGAGAAAGGGGTAAACAGTGAAATGGCAAATTTTTCAGATGATACTCAACTGCTCAAGGTAGTTAAGACCAAAGCAGACTGTGAAGAACTTCAAAAAGATCTCACAAAATTACGTGTTTGGGCAACCAAATGGCAAATGAAATATAATATTGATAAATGTAAAGTAATGCATATTGGAAAAAATAATCCCAACTACATATAAAATATGATGGGGACTAATTTAGCTATAACTACTCAAGAGAGGGATCTGTGAACAGTTCTCTGAAAACATCCATTCAATGCAGCAGCAGTCAAAAAAAGTATGTTTGGAATCATTAAAAAAGGGATAGGGAATAAGACAGAGAATATCTTATTGCCTCTATATAAATCCATGGTACACACACATCCTGAATAATGTGTATAGATGTGGCCGCCTCATCTCAAAACATATATTGTTTGCTTGCGAACAGGAGCAGCTAACAGGAGTTTTGAGAGGGAGTTCTCCAGGTAAAGGATGAGTAAATACGGGACCCTTGAGGTAAGTGGCTGTCTGTAGTGTGTGGGGTGGGGGTGGGGGTGGTTACTTGCTGTGTGCTGAGCTTGTGTTTGTCTGTTTGGTTTGTTTGAGGAGCGTGTGCTGTGGCCAGCAGCTGGAAGCTGTGAGCTTCTAAAGGTTTGAAATCTAGAAGCCTCTGTTAATTGGCTGAGCCTTACTCAGGGGGAGGGGCTACCAGGGCTTTATAAAGCTGTGAGTCAGCAACCAGGGAGCTTGCAAACAGGAGCAGCTAACAGGGAGTTTTGAGAGGGAGTTTAGAGGGGAAGGTTAGAGGGCGCTAGTTTCTTCTGACCTTCTTTAAACATGACTTATAATAATCTGTATTCCAGACATTTAATAAGAAGCCCAGTTTATAATTAAACTTATTCATAAGAAAAATGGAAACAGAAGCCCAGCAGCAGAGTGGGGGCTATCCTGTTTATTGCGTCGAGTATAACATGTATGATTACCTGCCCTGTGGGCGGGTGGCATATGTGTGTACCCGTTGCAAGGAGCTCCTGACCCTCAGAGACCGAGTTTGAGCTTTGGAGGCCAGGGTGGCTGAACTGGAGGAGCTAAGGGAGGCAGAGAGCTATGTTGATGATACTTTCCGGGACATTGTAGTACTGTCCTACCTCCAGGCTGAGAGCCCCAGTGCTCTTAAGGAGGATGAAAGTCTCAAGGGAACAGAGCATTCAACGGGAGCAGAGGGAAACCATCCCGTAGTTGGGACCCTCCTTCCAAAGGATGTTGCGGTATCCTCTCACACTGAATATACCTCTGAGGGGGAGGGAACGCCAGTTGTTAGGAAGAGGCAGGTGTTAGTAGTGGGTGATTCGATCGTTAGAAACTTAGATAGTTGGGTTTGTGATGACCGGGAGAACCGTATGGTCACTTGCCTGCCTGGTGCGAAGGTTGTGGATCTCTCGAGGCATCTAGATAGACTTATGTGTAGTGCTGGGGAGGAGCCGGTGGTCGTGGTACATGTAGGTACCAATGATGTAGGGAAGGGTAGGAGAGATGTCCTGGAGGCCAAATTTAGTTTTCTAGGAAAGAGACTGAAATCCAGGACATCTATGGTGGCATTCTCGGAAATGCTTCCAGTTCCATGCGCAGGGCCAGGTAGGCAGGCAGAGCTTCAGAGTCTCAATGCGTGGATGAGACGATGGTGTAGGGAGGAGGGGTTTATATTTATTAGGAACTGGGGACACTTTTGGGAGAGGGAGCCTATAAAGGAAGGATGGGCTCCACCTAAACCAGGGTGGAACCAGACTGCTGGCACTAAACATTAAAAATGCTGTAGAGCAGTTTTTAAACTAAGAGATGGGGAAAGCCGATTGGTGCGGAGATGCACGTAAATCGGATGGAGACTTTTCTTAGAGGAGAATCCATTGATAGAGATTCTCTAGGCTGTAGTCAGAAAGAGAGGAGGGGAGAGGACAAACCATGGGCCAGAGCAGACAAACAACCACATATAAAGGAATCCAATGCATCAGGGAAGGGCAGACAAATAAACAGTGGCAATTTTTTAAAGTGCTTCTACACAAATACTAGAAGTCTGACTAATAAAGATGGATGAACTAGAGTACCTCGTATTAAAGGAAGATATTGACATAATAGGCATCACTGAAACCTGGTGGAATGAGGAAAATCTGTGGGACACAATCATACAGGGATATAAAATATATCAGAAGGATAGAGCAGACCGTGTGGGTGGCGGAGTGGCACTGTATGTGAAAGATAACGTAGAATCAAATGAAATAAAAATCTTAAATGAATCAACATGTTCAATAGAATCACTATGGATAGTAATTCCATGCTCCAATAATAAGAATTTAGCAGTAGGGATATATTATCGACCACCTGACAAGGACAGTGATACTGACATTGAAATGCTAAGGGAGATTAGAGAGGCTACCAAAATAAAAAACTCTATAATAATGGGGGATTTTAATTATCCCCATATTGACTGGGTACATGTCACTTCAGGAAGAGAAGCAGAGATAAAATTTCTCAATGGCTTACATGACTGCTTCTTGGAGCAGCTGGTACAGGAACCCACAAGGGGAGAGGCAATTCTCGATTTAGTTGTGAGTGGAGCGTAGGATCAGGTCCAGGAGATAACTATTACAGGACCGCTTGGGAATAGTGACCATAATATAATAACATTTAACATTCCTGTGATGGGAAGAACACCTCAGCAGTCCAGCACTCTGGCATTTAATTTCAAAAAGGGGAATTATGCAAAAATGAGGAGGTTAGTTAAACAGAAATTAAAAGGCACAATGACTAGAACCAAATCGCTGCACGCTGCATGGACACTTTTCAAAGACACCATAATAGAGGCCCAACTTAAATGTATACCCCAAATTAAAAAACATAGTTAGAGACCTAAAAAAGAGTCATTGTGGCTTAACCACCATGTAAAAGAAGCAGCGAGGGACAAAAAGGCATCTTTCAAGAAGTGGAAGTCCAATCCTAGTGAGATAAATAGAAAGGAACATTAAAACTGTCAAATCAAGTGTAAAAATGTAATAAGAAAAGCAAAAAAAGATTTTGAGGAACAGCTGGCCAAAAACTCAAAAAGCAATAGCAAAATGTTTTTTAAGTACATTAGGAGCAGGAAGCCTGCTAAAAAAAACAGTGGGTCCTCTAGATGATCGAGATACAAAAGGAGCAATCAAGGACAATAAAGCCATTGCGGAGAAACTAAATGATTTCTTTGCATCAGTCTTCACGGCTGAGGACGTTAGGGAGATTCCCAAATCTGCACCGTCCTTTGTGGGTGAAGAATCTGAGGAACTGTCCTGGATTGAAGTGTCATTAGAGGACGTTTTGGAACAAATAGAAAAACTTAACGTTAACAAATCACTGGGACCGGATGGCATTCACCCAAGGGTTCTAAAAGAACTCAAATGTGAAATTGCAGACCTATTATCTGTGGTTTGTAACCTATCCTTTAAATCGGCTTCCGTACCTAATGACTGGAAGATAGCTAATGTGACACCAATATTTAAAAAGGGCTCTAGAGGCGATTCTGGCAATTACTGACCGGTAAGTCTAACTTCAGTACTGGGCAAATTAGTCGAAACAATAGTAAAGAATAAAATTGTCAGGCATGTAGAAGAACATAATTTGTTGGACAAAAATCAATATGGTTTCTGTAAAGGGAAATCCTGTCTTACTAATCTATTAGAGTTCTTTGAAGGGGTTAACAAACATGCGGACAAGGGGGATCCAGTAGATATAGTATACTTAGATTTTCAGAAAGCCTTTGACAAGGTCCCTCCCTCTTGTGTAAATTACATTGTCATGAGATAAGAGGGAAGGTCCTTTCATGGATTGAGAACTGGTTAAAAGACAGGAAACAAAGGATAGGAATAAATGGTAAATTTTCAGAATGGAGAGGGGTAACTAGTGGTGCCCAAAGGGTCAGTCTTGGGACCAATCCTGTTCAACTTATTCATAAATGATCTGGAGAAAGGGGTAAGCAGTGAGGTGGAAAGTTTGCGGATGATACTAAACTGTTTAAGATAGTCAAGACAGAAGCAGACTGTGAAGAACTTCAAAAAGATCTCACCAAACTGAGTGACTGGGCAACAAAATGGCAAATGAAATTTAATGTGGATAATTGTCAAGTAATGCACATTGGAAAAAATAACCCCAACTATACTTACAGTATGATGGGGGCTAATTTGGTTAAGACAAATCAGGAAAGAGATCTTGGAGTTATCGTGGATAGTTCTCTGAAAACTTCCACACAGTGTGTAGCGGCGGTCAAAAAGGCAAATAGGATGTTAGGAATTATTAAGAAAGGGATAGAAAATAAGACACAGAATATCGTACTGACCCTGTATAAAACTATGGTACGCCCACTTCTTGAATGCTGCATACAGATGTGGTCTCCTCACCACAAAAAAGATATTTTGGCCTTGGAAAGGGTTCAGAAAAGGGCAACTAAAATGATGAGGGGTTTGGAGTGGGTCCCATATGAAGAGAGGCTAAAGCGACTGGGACTTTTCAGTTTAGAACAGAGGAGACTGAGGGGGGATATGATAGAGGTATATAAAATCATCAGTGGTGTGGAGAGGGTGTATAAAGAAAAGTTATATATTAGTTTCCATAATAGAAGAACTAGAGGACACCAAATGAAATTACTGGGTAGCAGGGTTAAAACTAATAAAAGAAAGTTCTTCTTCACACAGCGCATAGTCAACCTGTGGAACTCCTCGCCAGAGGAGGATGTGAAGGGAAGGACTATAACAGAATTTAAAGAGAAGCTAGATAATTTCATGGAGGTTAGGTCCATAAAAGGCTATTAGCCAGGGGATAGAAATGGTGTCCCTGGCCTCTGTCAGAGGCTGGAGAGGGATGGCATGAGACAAATCGCTTGATCATTGTCTTGGTCCACCCCCTCTGGGGCACCTGTTGCTGGCCACTGTCGGCAGACAGGCTACTGGGCTAGATGGACCTTTGGTCTGCCCCAGTATGGCCATTTTTATGTTCTTATGTTCTTATATATATTGGCATTGGAAAAAGTTCAGAAAAGGTCAAAAAAAATTATTAGGGGTTTGGAACGGGACTCATATCAAGAGAGATTGAAAAGAGGAGACTAAGGGTGTGTCTAGACTACAGGGATTTTTCGAAAAAAGTGGCCTTTTCTCGAAAAATCTTTACCTGCGTCTAGACTGCCGCCGCATTCTGTCGACAGTAAATCGAAAGAACGTGGCGGTTTTGTCTACGGCGGTAAACCTCATTTTACAAGGAATAGCGCTATTTTCGAGAGAGATTTGTCGAAAATAGATATGTGTGGACACGGGGAAGAGTTTATTTTGAAAATAAAGGCCTCTAGGAAGAAGCCCTGGTGGACACTCCTGCCAGGAGTAGCATTGTGGCACCAAGCCAGCTCTAACCAGGACCCTGACTGCTCAGCTCTTCCTGGTAGGGCCACTCAGAGTCATGTCCCAGGGACAAGCCCCCTGAGACTCCCCTGGCCCTTCCAGGGACACATCCCCACAGCAAACCAAGGGCACCAAATGCCGGGCACCCTCCTGGTTGGTCCCGAGCTCAAAGCCTTCTTGGAGCTCTGGTCTGAGGAGGAGTCTCTTCAGACCCTGCAATCCAGGAGGAGGAATGCGGACATTTATGCCAAAATGGTTGATGGCCTTGCTAAGAAAGGCCACCAGCCCCGCACACTAGACCAGGTCAGAGCCACAGTGAAGGAGCTGCGGCAAGGCTCTGTTAGGGCCCGTGAGTGCAGCTCCTGCTCTGGGGAAGCACCACAGTACTGCGCATATTATGAGGACCTGGACCGGATCCTGGGGGCAGGGGAACCCCTGTCTCCCGAGAAGGTTGTGGAGTCTGGGATGGAGACACCTGTGCAGCAGTGGCCACAGCTCCAGGATGACACCCCAGAAGACCAGCAGCTCCAAGAGGAGGAGGAGGAGGACACCAGGAGCACAGTGACCCTAACCCTGGAGCCAGTCCCTGAGATGCAGGAGGCCTCCCAGACAACTTCGGACACTGGGGAGGGAACATTAGGTGAGTGCTGTGAGGGTCCAACACACACAGGGCAGGGGAGGTGGGAGCAAGTGGATGGTGCGGTACTGTGACAAGTCACGCTGATCACAGCCTGGGGGGGCTCCACACATGGCCAACCACAGGGAGGGCCATCCTGCCTCTGCACCTGCATGGGTGCGAGGCACCACCTGCTCCTGCAGACAGTGATGCCAGGTGCAGGCATGGGTTGGGGACCCTGGGATGGCCACACAGCTTCAGGCCTCTCAGCAACCTGTGGGAACCCCAACTGTGGCCTGGCACTTGTCTGTGCTGCTTGGCCATGAAGTGTGTGTGTGTGGGGGGAGGGTGCAGGATGGTGGCCTGCACACCTTCTGGGCTCCAATGAGGCCGTGCCTGCTGGCCAGGCCACATCACGCCTTGCTGAGACCACATCAGCATCCCCTGACCCTAGAGGAGAGGCACTGACTGCTGAGCAGGAGGGCATGCCCTCTCAGGGGAAGTGTGAGCATGACTGACGACTTTTCCCTCTTGCCCTCCACAGCCGGACCAGCTGTCCAGGAGGGGTGCGCCACACCTGTCCCACCACCCAGACGGCTGCAGGGAACCCGTCGGCACTGGCGCACATATTTGGACCTGGTGCGCGAGCACATCTCGGTCCTGCAAGGGATGCAGGACACATTTACAGAGAGGAGAGAGGCAGAGGCAGTGTGGCGCAATCGCTTGCTGGACAAGTTTGTCCAGCAGCGCACTACAATTTGCGCTGCTATCTGGGAAGCAATGCCCTTCCCCGTTTCTGTGCCTGTTCCTGCTCCTCCTGCTCAGCCTGCCCCCACCTCACCCCCTGCCATCCCAGACCCAGGTGCAGCCCCACCTCCTGCCCACCCCTGTATTGTCCCAGCCCGCATGCACGGCTATCTCCGAGCAGGCCCCCGTACCTGAGGTGGCAGGAGCTCTTCATCCAGGTGGCACCCTCAGCCCTGAACCTCCCTTCCCTCTTCCAGGTTTACATTCCCCTTCCCACCTGTGAGAGTCAGTAAGGGAAGCACTATACTTTGTTAACCAAAAGTTTATTTTTCTTTACAAAACAGTTGTATAGGTTTCGGAACAATCAACAGTACAATACACCAGGGGTTCCCAAACTTTTTGACACAGGGACCAGTAAATTCCATTAAGGAGCTTTTGGAGGACCGGTACCATTCATTTCCATATTTGCATATTCATTAAGCAAATGATGAATATGCAAATAAGTTTCTGGTCCTCCCAAAGCCATCAGTGCCAGCTTTAGCAAAACTTTTGATACGGTCACCCACAATATTCTTGCCAGAAAGTTAAGGGAATATGGATTGGATAAGTGGACTGTAAGATGGATAGAAAGCTGGCTAGACCAGGGTTTCCCAAACTTTTTACTTTAGTTGGAATCCATTTTTTTTAGTACTGTTTTTTGCAGCCCAAAAATATAAATGCATATTAAAAAAAAGAATGAAAAATGAATACATTTTCACTGTGTATTTATTCACAATAATAACAGTACATAACATAAATCTTAATTACAATTTAACCAGTAGAATTTTAACAGTTGTAAAGTTTGTTTATTTATAATTGAATGAGTTGATTATAAGTCATTTGTGTGCACTTTATAGCTTTTAAATAACTAAAAAGAGAACTAATAGGAAGGGTGATGTAGTTTGCATCACATAGCAACTTTATGTCAGGAGCAAAAGAAGAAAGTTTTATCCTCAAATCTGGTTCAACATTCAATCTATTTCTATATTTATTTTTGAAGAAAACCAAAGATGAGAAACTAGTTTCACACTTATATGATGTGACGAAAGGCGTTAAGAAATTGTCTACTTTCTCAGATAAATGTGAATATTCATTTCTACAGCTCAAAAAATCAATCAAGGAGAGTTTATCAAAGTTCTCTTTAAGGCAGAGTCACAGGAAAGTTCAATTAATGAATCCACTTCTGATGCACTCAATTGTAGTATTTCTTCATTTTCGGTGTCAACAGTAAACGGGTTCTTAATCCACATTTTACTGGCGTCAATTGGAGGAAAATATTCATTTAAACTTGATGTTAGTCCCAAGAGGTGTTCTTGGATTGCTGCAGAAATCACATGAGATATTAGTTTCAGTATATTTTTCTTGTAATTCAGTTAAAGTACAAAAAGACTTAAAGTTTCTCTTGTTAATTCGCTGTGCCCATAAACAAAGTTTTTTAATTGTTGCTTCAACTTTTTCGTGAACTTTCAAAGTATTAATTTTAGTGCCTTGTAAATTCAAACTTATATCATTTAAAAGACAAAATATGTCACATAAGTAAGCCACCATTGTTAACCAATCAAATTCATGAAACCTGTCTTTAAATGTAAATATAACATCTTTTGCCGATGGATAGTGTCGCTCCAAGAACAATAAAACTTCATCCTTCATTTCAAAGAGTCGTTTCAAAATGTTTCCTTTCGACAGCCATCGAACCTCACAGTGTAGTAAGAGATGCTCATATTCACTTCCTAATTCATTGCACAAAGCAGTAAAGATTCTGGAATTCAAAGGACGAGATTTTATATAATTTATAAACTTCACACATTCTTGAAGAGTGGAACTCAAAAGTGATGGCATAGTTTTCACAGCTAATGCCTCTCTGTGAATACTACAGTGCACCCATACACCGTCAGGCGCTACAGCTTGAATCCATGGGACAAGCCCAGTGCGATACCCTGTCATTGCTCGAGCCCCATCACTGCTCAGTCCAACACACTTTTTCCAGTCAATATCGCTTTGAATAATAAAATCATTGATTAGCTTAAAAATTTCAGCAGCCATTGTTCTTGTTGGAAGTGGTTTACAAAATAAGAGATCTTCTTGAATGGAGCTTTCATAATCATATCTAACAAAACACATCAAATTGGCAGCATCAGCTATATCAGTGCTTTCATCCACTTGTAATGCAAAAAACTGACTATTCTGTATTCGATGAATGAGCATTTCTTCAATATTTTTCGCCATTTCTTCAATTCTACATTTCACTGTATTGTTGGATAAAGACAGAGAACCCAACTGATTTCCCTTTTTTCCTCCATAAATACGGGATGTAATAATATTCAATGCAGGAAGTATTAACCTTTCACCAACAGTATGCGGGTAACCTGTCTCAGCTATTAGTTTTGAAACTTCATATGAAGCCAACACAAAGTTTTCATTTGAAGAGCCCATAGAAAGTGCACTTTTCATGCTTTTTTTAGCAAAAGCTAATTGATTTCTCTTATTTATGAAAAAATCTATGGGCTTACTCACGTATTCTGGATGTTTGCATTCCAAATGGCATTTCAGTTTTGATGGTTTCATGCACTCGTTGGATAGTTCTGTGTGACAGATTAGGCATAATGGCAAGTGATTATCACTGCCAACACTTATAAAACCAAATTTCAAATACTCATCAGAATAATTGCGGGTCCAAGGAGTTTTTATCTTCTTATTCTCACTTGTACTAGGCTGCACACTTGTACTAGGCTGCACACTGGTACTAGGCTGCACATCATTCAAACATTTTTTAGTTGTATTTCCAGTCACATTCTTCAGCCATTTATCCATATTGAAGATGAAAATGAGAGGGTATGTTATTGAAAATAAATGAAGAAAGCTTAAGCAGTTAACCTAAGAGGACGTGCGCGTTGTCCCACTGTGCAGAAACAAGCTGAGGCTGCTGTATCACGTGACAGGAAAACCAATGACACAGGCTTGGCTGCATGAAAATACACGTGCTTCTGGGGAGACGAAGCCCTTTCCCTCTGCCCTTGCCAGGTGGCCTGTGCTCCCCGGCACTGTGCTGCCCCTACAGAGAGCCCACCCTGGAGGAGCCACTGAATTCCCATAAGAAGTAGTCTGCCACTCACCCATGGAGACCACCGCTGTCCAGCAACTCCGGCTGCATCCTTCATCCAGCCTGGGCCAGGGCTTGGGGACGCAGTGCCGCACGGGCCCGCTGGGAGGCTGGAACTCCCAGCTGCATCCTCCGTCCAGCCCAGGCCAGGACTCGGGGACACAGTGCCACATGGACCCGCTGGGAGGCCAGAACTCCCAGCTGCATCCTCCGTCCAACCCGGGCCAGGGTTCGGGGACGCGGCGCCGCGTGGTCATGCTTGGAGCCTGGAACACCCCAGTAGCCACACCAAGGCCCGGTATATTTTTGCCGCGGCGGTAACGGGCCGCGGCCCATAGTTTGGAAAACGCTGCATTACACTGTAAACACCTGCCTCCGTTTTCTGTGAATGTGTGCAAAGTGGGGCAGGGACGGGTTTTAGGGGGGAGGGCACTGGGGGCATGGGGCAAACCCACATTTGGAAGGCCCTGGGGAAAGTCATTGGGCTCCTTGGGAGAATCTCTCCCTCAGGGCTTCCCGAATGCACAATCCCAACTGGTGGGCTTGGCGGATGGTAACTGTCCGAGGCTGCGCAAACTGCCTCCCCTCCATATAAGCCTGTGTCCCCCACCCTGGGAGGAAGGCCTCCCCTTTCCTCTCCACGAGGTTGTTCAGCACACAACAGGCAGCAACCGCCTCGGGAATGTTGCATTCCCCCATGTCTAGCAGAGTGACCGGGCATCTAAATCTGCCCTTCAGATGGCCCAAGGTGAATTCTACATGCAAGTGAGCCCGATTCAGGTGGGAGTTAAAGAGTTCCCTGCTCGCATCCAGGTGTCCCATGAATGGCTTCATGAGCCAGGGCATAAGGGGGTATGCCGCGTCGGCCACGATGCACATAGGCATCTGCACATCCCCCCAGTGCAAAGTTTCTCTACGGAAATAATGTCCCAGTCTGAAGCCTGCAGTACAGGTATGAGTTCCGGAAGATGCAGGCATTGTGTGCCCGACCTGACCACCCGACACACATGTCTGTGAATTGTCCCCGGTGGTCAACCAGGGCCTGCAGCACCATAGAAAAGTAGCCCTTTCTGTTAATGTACTGGGCTGCTCAATGGGGTGGTGCACAGATTGGGATGTGCATCCCATCAAGTGCTCCACTGCAGTTCGGAAATCCTAGTCCCACAAATCCGGTCACGATGGTCTCCAGGTCTCTGAGGCGGACAGTCCTGTGAAGCAGCTCCGAATTGATGGCCATCACCACCTGCAGAAAGGGACAAATAGAAACACACATAACATGGCATTAGAGGAGTTGTGTGAGCTGATGAGAGGTTCTCCCCCCATCCCTCCCCTCCCAGACCCCGAGAGCTCCCCCTCAGGCAACCCCCGGTCTCCCTCTGCACCACGGCAGCGTGAGGCCAGGAAGGCTTCTACCACTGCCACCCCATCCCCTGTTCCCTCTGCCCGGTCCTGACCGCCCCCCTTATCTGCCCCTCCCCCCATCATGGACTGTCCCCAGAAAGTGACTTACCTCCATCAAGACGGCCCCAACAGTAGACCTCCCCACGCCAAACTGGTGTCCCACCAAGCGGTAGCTGTTGGGGGTGGCCAGCTTCGAAAGGGCAATAGCGACCTGCTTCTCCAGGGGGATGGTGGACCTCAAGTGGGTCTCCTGGCATTGTAGGGCAGGGGCAAGCCAGGCACACAGCTCCTGGAAGGTGGACTTCCACATATGGAAGTTTTGGAGCCAAGCCTCATTGTCCCACTTCTCCATAACAAGACGGTTCCACCAGTCTGAACTGGTGTCCAGCCTCCAAACTCGCCTCTGCAGGAATAAGTTCAGTGGCAAGAGCAGTGGGGCTGCAGCCAGAGTGAGGGGCTCAAAGCTGGGCTCTGAATCCAGCTCTGCCACAAACATCATGATGATCTCATGAAGATGCAGCATAACTTCCAGGATCACAGTGTGGGGGCCATCACCTGACCAGGAGCAGCTCTGGCTCCATGGCAAAAAACCAATTCAAAGTACAAAACACAAACAGGAAAAAAAATGTTGTGGTGTCCCAGAAGCAGGATACTCAAAGCAAGCACTGCAGAAGCTTTGCTGTCCCTCTAGGAGGTAGGCAAGCCAGCTGTAGGAGCAAAGCAATGGCTGGTCAGGAGGATCCCTTTAAGCACGCATCTCTGCAAAGCGCATGGACGCACTTTTTTTAAAAAAAAGCGGATCGATTTTTCGCTCCACTTTGTGCAATCTAGACTTTTTTTTCGAAAGAGGCTTTTTCGAAAATATCTTTTGAAAAGCCTCTGTCGAAAAAGGCGTGTAGTCTAGTTGTACCCTAAGGGGGGATATGATAGAGGTCTATAAAATCATGACTAGTGTGGAAAAAGTGAATAAGGAAAAGTTATTTACTTGTTCCCTTAACATAAGAACTAGGGGTCGCCAAATGAAATTAATAGGTAGTAGGTTTAAAAGAAACAAAAGGAAGTTTTTCTTCACACAGTGCACAGTCTTTTTCTGACCAAAACTATTCCAACAAAACCAAATTCTGCATCATTAGGATAAAGGCATGAAATGGCTACTCCAAGAAGTATGACAATGACACTATCAGGCATCATATTAAATTGGAAGCAGATACACATTTCTATGGCCTCAGGAAATAGCCACAATATGAACAAGTGCTCCACAGTCATCACCAAGCAAAATCTTATGCTCCATTCTCCCATTGTAAAGTATGTGCAGCTTCCATTAAAGGCAATGGAAATTACATTCCTGAATAAGAAAATAGACCTGCTTTGTATGTTTTGTTGTTTTACTTTGAACATCTCTCACTTTTAGAGTCTCCTACAGGAAACATTAACATAATTTTCTCCCTTCATATCCCGCCCCCCACCAGAAAGAGACAATGTGATGAAAGGGAAAGAACTAAAAAGATTTAAAAATTTTCAACCATTCTGTTAGACAACCTAGACTTCCTTTTCTACATGCTTGTTGAATTTATTCCTTTCCTTTTTAGTGTGTTTTTATTTAATGCTTATTAATCGTATAAAGTGTTTATTTGAAAGGCACAAGACCACATACAAGCTGCTAATAGAAGAAGAAAGCTAATGAAATACTATATTAGCTCCCTTGTTCTTTGCGCTAAATGCTCATGTTCTGTTTGGCCAGACTTCACTACCAGAAACCAAGCTTAGTGGGAAGATCTGCTTTGCTTTCATTCCCCGACTTTGGCTTTTGCAAGTTGTATTTACAGAAACAGAGCATCTATCACATTAATTAGACTCCATAAGAGGAAAGTTTAGGAAATCTTTGCTGTGTTATTTAAATTCAACTAGAAACTGATTTCTCCATTTAATTGATATTTCTTTTTTTAAATTATCTTCATGAAAATTTAGCAGTAAAATACAAAAAACAACACACAGAGATGATTTCCTGAATTATTCTAGCCTTGGTTTAAATACATAATGAAGTGATCCTTGCATGCATGCAATCATAGGATACAAAAATGTCAATTAATTAAATAATTTTCTGTGAATAAATCCTGCAAACACCAAATGCCACCGTTCAGCCTTTATAATGTCTCTGCTGTCACCTGAACATCTCTGAACTCCTCTATATTCTTCAGCCCAAGGAAAGTGATCAATACTTCAAACCAGGTGTGGCCCAAATTCAATCGTAAATTGCAACAGGGAGAGATCATTTTCATAGCAACCACCATTGAAGGAGGGCCAGTGGGGAGAAGACCAGTATAGACTCTTCCAGATCTCATGGCTCCTTTTCTCAACATGAACAAATAACCTTTCTCTGCCAATTAGCTGACACTTTCTATTGTGCTAGAAAATAATGGAATAATTCAGAAATCACAGTGAATGATATCTAAAAGTTAATCTTCTGGTTTTGGAAAGTGGAGATATATTTGCTCAGTCTGAAAATATCAAGGGCTTGCCTAGATATTTCTAATATGTAATAGAAAAGTAATGTGGTACCTTGGCTTTTACTATTTCTGTTTCACCAGGGAGTGTTTCTGGTATCATTTTACTATGTGTACCTTGGGACGAAATGCAACCTTGTACTTTCCTATCCTCAATCATATGTACATGTCTGTCTTTTTTCCATTACATTACTGACAGCCAAAATCATAGTTTCAGTATATTTGCTTCCCAAGATACTTAATTTTTGCTCAGGGCCACATAAAATGTAACTCTTTGTCTCAGGCATTGAAGCAGATGCATGGGCATAGAAACTGACTTAGCTCCATTGATGTCAATTACATCAGTGGAGGATCTGGCCCCCTTTGTTTTACAGGCAGTTCCAAGTCTTTGAAATGTCAGTCACCCTGGTCTATATTTGAAAACAAAACTAAACAAAACAAACAAACAAAAAAACCCTTTGCTTCTTTGACCACTGAACACCTAGTTTCACTATAAAAAAAATCAAAAGATGCCTCTAAGGAAAGTCACTTCCAAACATCTATACAGTGCACATAGAACTAGGTAGTTGAACTGTTGTTCGAAGTGTCTTTAGGCTGGTGCAAGGTTATTTTCCTTAGCTGAATGCCTCCTTGTAAGGATCTTTCATTTGAGTTTTTGGCTACCATTTTGAGCCACCAAACTAGTCACATAATGGAGGAATTTTAGTCATCTATTCGTATGAATTACCACTATTAGTGCCATAGATGAGCCCAAAAAGCATGAGAATCAATCATAGAATCAAAGGGTTGGAAGAGACCTCAGGAGGTCACTGAGTCCAATTCCCTGCTAAAAGCAGGACCAATCCCAACTAAATCATCCCGACCAGGGCTTTGTCAAGCCGGGACTTAAAAACCTCTAGGAATGGAGATTCCACTACCTGCAGGTAACCCATTCCAGTGCTTCACCATCCTCCTAGTGAAATAGTTTTTCCTAATATCCAACCTAGACCTCCCACTCTGCAACTTGAGACCATTGCTCCTTGTTCTGCCATCTGTCACCACTGAGAAGAGCCTCTCTCCATCCTTTTTGGAACCGCCCTTCAGGTGGTTAAAGGCTGCTATCAAATCCCCCCCTCACTCTTCTCTTCTGTAGACTAAATAAGCCCAAATCCCTCAGTCTTTTGTCATAAGTCATGTGCTCCACCCCCTAATCATTTTTGTTGTCCTTCGCAGGATTCTCTTTGATGTGTCCACATCCTTTCTGTAATGGGGGGGGGGCAGAATTGGAATCAGTATTCCAGATGTGGCCTTGTGAATGCTGAATATATGGGAATAATCACTTCTCTAGATCTGCTGTCAATGCTTGTACTAATGCACCTTAAGACGACCTTATTTATTTATAAATTTATTTAAGATGCCGTTAGCCTTCTTGACTACAAAGACACACTGTTGACTCAGTTTCTGACATGCGTCTAGGACACTGTTGATAGCTGGACCTTATATGGTCAGCCATATTATTAGTCTGTCAAATGAGTTTAATCACACAATATACAATGGGTTTCTTTTTTCCAGTCTCATGAGCTGTTTTGAGGAAGGACTTAGGGCAGAGAAGGGCTACTAGGACAATCCAAGGAACAGAAAACTTTCTTTATGAGAGGAGATTCTAAGAGCTTGGCTTATTTAGCCTAACCAACAGAAGTCTGAGGAGAGATATGAATGCTCTCTAGGAATACATTAGAGAGATAAACACCAAGGAGGGAGAGGAGTTATTTAAGTAAAACACCAGTGCAGACATAAGAACAAATGGATATAAACTGGCCATCAGCAAGTTTAGGTTTGAAATTAGGCAAAGGTGTCTGATCATGATAGGTATGAACTTCTGGTACAGCTTTCCAAGAGGGGCAGTCAGGGGCAAAACAAAACAAAAAAAAAACAATTGGTATCAAGAATGAGCTTGATAAAGTTATGGTATGGCTGGTATGACTGGACTGCATACAATGGCATATGGTTTATCAGCAATTGCCAGGCGAAGAAATCTCCAGTGGCTTGTGATGGGACAGTAGAGGTGAAGGTGTCTGAGTGACTACATAGATTTATTCTCCAGATGTCTGATTGGTGAAACTTACCACATGCTCAGGTTCTGATTGCCATATTGGGAGTTGAGAAGGAATTTACCTTGGGTCAGATTGTCAGAGACCCTTGTAGGGGTTATCTTCCTCTACAGCATAGGGCATGAGAAACTTGCAAGTTTAAACTAGTGTTAATGCTGAATTCTCTGTAATGCCACGTCTTTAAACCATGATCTGAAGACTTCAGTAATTCATCCAGAGATTAAAGAACTTCTTTTGGAAAGAGTGGATGAGGTTCAGTAGCCTGCAATGTGCAGGAGGTTGGACTAAATGGCCACAAAGGTCTTTTCTAACCTTAAAAGTCTAGGAGTCTAAAACTTCACAAAATTGGAGACACAAGCAGATGAAAGGTAGAGGATGGGAATACAATATATAAGCAGAATTGGCCCAGGTTTGTTAGTCATGTGGATTGTATTTATTTTGGTTTTCCACTGAGGCTAGTGGTAGGAAGGAAGGAATAGGAAAATGATGAAAGGAAAGAGAAATAATCATAGGATGGGTTTTGAAGGCAGCATGGCACCAGTGAGACTTAAAGAGGGATTCAAAAGAGGATAAGGTGGTAGCTATTAGGGGTTGGAGATTTTCTCTTGCAGAAGGGGCAGCATAGAAGACAGGGGGGTATTTAAGGGAGAAGCTGACTGGTGACTGGTAAAGGCTCGGAATGCTGGTGGCATGAAAGTGAAAGTCAATATCACAGTAAGTTACTAGGGCTTCCAGGCAGGAATAAAGCTAAGTGATGAAGGGCCTTAACAAAGGATAAGAAGTTTTCATTTGTTTTTCCTTTGTAAATCCATCACTATTTTAAAACCCTCCACCCAATCCCAGAATAACTTTCTTGTCCATTTCAGGGGGCCACACAAGTGTTTTGTCTTCTCTGGGTATCCAACTGGGATTGTACCCTTTCCAGAACTATGTTAGCAATATTATAGCTTATGCTAATTTACTCATAGGATAGGGCTCCATGTCTACAAAAACTGCTGAGATACAAAATCAAGGTCCACTTCTGCAAACCATCACTCACCTAATTAGTCCTTGCTCTGGCAAGGAAAATCCCATTGGTGCAAAAACTCTAATCTCCTTTCACAAATAGCTGGGTTGGGGTTTTTGCCAGCTCTCCAGACTGAAAATCAAGGATGGACCTGTGGCTAATTCAGAATGTTTGATTTTTGGATCTTTGAAAGATTTTTCTTGTGACAAAGCAAGTCACTTAACCTGTCTGTGCCTATGTTTTCCCCAGCTGTAACATGATTGTTGAGAGGCAAAGATCACTGATATTTCTAATGACTTTTGAGATCCTGAGATGCAAAGTTCTATTGATGGGGAGTGGATTATGACACATTGTTAGGTATTTGCAGCAGTCATTTTCAGAAAGCAGAGGTGTTTGCTTATGATGAAAAGCTACTGCACCTGAGAGAAATGCCCCACTGGAGAAAAGCAAGAAGAGTACCTGTTTCCTTCATCTCTAAAAGCTTTTTGCACTCTGCTGTTTGCCACAGCTGCTGTTTCATTTTGTTTATAAAATACATTTCTTTGGCAGTAACCTGAACATTAATTTTAACTTGTGTTCATGGTCTGTAAGAGCTCCTTTATATCTTCTTTCACCATATTTCCTCATTTTTAACAAAATGAAAGCATAAAACACATTCATGCTAGAGTCATATTTCGCATTTCCACTACTACTATTAACATCTGTGTTGGCAGAAGGAGGGATAACGGCAAAGGTGACATTGAACTCCTTGGGAATGGAGGGATGGTTCTGAAATGGAAACAACTTGCCATTCCCAAGAAAGCTCTGGTCCTGTCCCCACTGTAGGGTGAATGTAGGAGGTCACATGATCAAGAGGTGGGTCAGAGGACTTCCTGAATAGTGGGTTGAAAAAACAACTTCAGGCACTCTCTCAGTGGAGGTAAGAATGTGTGTATATATAGAAAATTGGTTTATTTTTATTAATGTGTTTAAATTCTGAGATTCAGAACTTGTTTTTCCACAGGTGGTTAGATTTGGATTGTGTCCTCTACTCCACCTTAGCTGAATATACAACTATACAGAGAGAGGGCAAGGAAAGAATACAATGGCTGAAGTAAGGAAAGAATCTATACTACAAATTAACCTACCATACTTTTGCTACTTTTCATATAGGAATGATTTCCAAAATCAGAATGCATCTTATACATTACCAGGAGTATGAGGAGTCCCTATATTATTAATTAGTGAAAAATATTAGTGTGATGGAAATTAATGTATTGTATACTCAGCAGCAGTACAGAATTTTTTATTAGAAGTGTGGGTAACTAATTCATTCAATTCAATGGGCGCTCCCAAAAACAAAACAAAACGTTGTTTTGGGCTCAGGTCAAAATGAATCTAACATTTTAAGACTTTTTGGTGAATGGAAGAGGCTGTCTTAGGATGAGTATTGAAAGCTGGTCTTTTGCATCTGAAGTGAATGCTACAATCACTGGGCTAAAGATGCACTACCAGTAGCATCTCCTCTCTTTCTCTGGCCATTCTGTCACTGGCTGAAACTATTAAAGTCAAATTAATAAATAGTTTTGGATTGACCAAAACTTCATTTTTTTCTTCAAGTAAACTATTCATTCAAAACTCTTTACCCACCACTATTTTACATACTGACAAAACCAGCTTTGTAGGAACATATGACTTAGGCAGTTGTTTTCCAAGGGAGAGGAAGCTGGCCTGAATTAAGTGGGGAACTCTACAGTGCAAAAAAGTAACCTATTTGATGACTAAACTGAATGATTAGTTGCTGACAAGCAGTGATCAACAGAAGTTCCTTACGTCTTTCTCCATTTAAATAAGGTAGAGAGCAGTTTGGCTGCTAGAGTAGCCAGAGCCATCTGTTTCTGGTATGCACTGTGGAAAGTGCGTGAGATATATGATGGAGCAAAGTTTCTGCCACATTTTCTGCAAAAGATATTGAAAACACTCTGAGCCTATTTACTTCAGTAACCAAACAATCTTTAACCCCAGTGGAAGAAGACAGAAAGAGAGAGCGAAAAAAACACCGTTGACCCCTTTTGTCCAAGATGGATTTATTCACACTGTGTGGCTTGGGCCTACATCCCACTGCAGTTGCTAGGACATACAGGTTGGGTAGGAATGACTGAGAAAATGCAAAGGACACAGTTGATCAGATGAAGTTGCCAACCCTCTCCTCCCTCGCCCAACCCCCCCCCCCAAACCTCTAATAAAAGGTGATCACCATTGCCCTTTTCCTTAAAACAACTCTGTGAATCAAGCCAGGGCACATGTACAGGGCGGAGTATATCTATTCATTTGTAAGCTCACCAGGAGCTAACTGTTAACCCTCAATAAAATGGCTTTAAGATTTAATTTTCTTCCTAGATTGTTCTCCACAGGGAAACATTTCTATACTTCAGGGTTTTCGCTAGAACTGGCTGGAAAATGAAAATACCTTCCAGCAATTTTTTTCCACTTCTTTGAAGAATTTTTCCATCATGAACCAGAAAAAAATGTCACCAATATATTTTTCCTGGGAAGGGATTTTTTTAAAACCCTTTTTTGTGACCATTGAAATGGAATTGTGTGGCATTCCAGCTGCCCGCCACTTGAGAAACTGAAAAGAACTTCCAGTCAAAGGGCCTGGTTTTCTGGCTTCTGAGCTCATCTACAAGATCAGGCCCCACTCATGATCCAGGCAGCCAAATTTGAAAATCATTCTGGGGCTTAGGCAGGAGTCAGGCATCTGGATCATCAGAGAGCAGTTCTATCACTTCCTAGAATGAGGCTGCTGTGTGCAGGCCCAGAGGCAAAAACGTAGGTGTTCCAGTATGTTTAGGTACCTACAAGGTTAGGCATCAGCCAAGCAAGTTTTGTGGATCAGAGTGGTGCCTAAAACCAGAACTTAGGTACATAACAACTTTCATGGACCGGCCTTTCTTTTCCTGAATCTGTACCTGGATTAGTATTTGCATCCAAATGTTAAGGATCTGACACCTTTCTAGTATTATTCTAAAACCAAAAACAGTTAAAAACAAGGTACATATTTCTTGTCATTTAACCTCAACTAACACACACATTTAGAAAACCAAAGCATTTGAAAGGAAATGAAAAGTTGAGACCATTATAAATGACGTTGTCACGTATCATATGGGCACAGTTCTATCTATTTATTTTGACCCCTAAATTAGTTTTTGTGTAATTGTGTGTGTGGTGGGGGATGGTTGTTTATTTTTTATTATCTTTTTTATTATTTTTTATTATCTTGCTAACAGGAACTGCTAACAGGGAGTTTGGAGAGGGAGTTCTCCAGGTAAAAGAGGAGTAAAACGGACCCTTGTGGTAAGTGGCTGTCTGGAGTGTGTGTTTGTGTGTGGGGAGTTATTTGCTGTGTGCTGAGCTTGTGTTTGTCTGTTTGGTTGGTTTGTTGGTTTGCTTGAAGGAGCTTCTAAAAGGTTTGAAATCTAGAAGCCTCTGTTAATTGGCTGAGCCTCAGTCAGGGGGAGGGGCTACCAGAGCTATATAAGCCTGTGACTCAGCGACCAGAGAGCTTATAACAGGAACTGCTAACAGGAGTTTGGAGAGGAGTTTAGAGGGCACTAGTGACTTCTGGCCTTCTTTAAAACATAACTCTTATCATAATCTATATTCCAGAGGTTTAAAAAGAATCCCAGTTTACACTTAAACTTATTCATTAGAAAAATGGAGACAGAAGCCCAGCAGCAGAGTGGGGGCTATCCTGTTTATTGCGCTGGTGTAACATGTATGATTACCTGCCCTGTGGGCGGGTCGCGTATGTGTGCACCGTTGTAAGGAGCTCCTGACCCTCAGAGACCGAGTTCGGGCTTTGGAGGCCAGGGTGGCTGAACTGGAGGAGCTAAGGGAGGTAGAGAGATATGTGGATGAGACTTTCTGGGACACTGTAGTACTGTCCCACCTCCAGTCTGAGAGCCCCAGTGCTCTTAAGGAGGATGAAAGTCTCAAGGAACAGAGCATTCAATGGGAGCAGAGGGAAACCATCCCGTAGTTGGGACCCTCCTCCCAGAGGATGTTGCGGTATCCTCTCGCACTGAGGATACCTCTGAGGGGAGGGAATGCCAGTTCGGAAGAGGCAGGTGTTAGTAGTGGGTGATTCGATCGTTAGAAACATAGATAGTTGGGTTTGTGATGACCGGAGAACCGTATGGTCACTTGCCTGCCTGGTGCGAAGGTTGCGGATCTCTCGAGGCATCTAGATAGACTTATGTGTAGTGCTGGGGAGCCGTGGTCGTGGTACATGTAGGTACCAATGACGTAGGGAAGGGTAGGAGAGATGTCCTGGAGGCCAAATTTAGGCTGCTAGGAAAGAGACTGAAATCCAGGACCTCTATGGTGGCATTCTCGAAATGCTTCCAGTTCCACGCGCAGGGCCAGGTAGGCAGGCAGAGATTCAGAATCTCAATGCATGGATGAGACGATGGTGTAGGGAAGAGGGGTTTGGATTTATTAGGAACTGGGGACACTTTTGGGAGAGGGGAGCCTATAGGAAGGATGGGCTCCACCTAAACCAGGGTGGAACCAGACTGCTGGCACTAAACATTAAAAAGGCCGAGAGCAGTTTTTAAACTGAGAGATGGGGAAAGCCGATTGTGTGGAGATGCACGAATCGGAGGGAGATTTCTTAGAGGAGAATCCATTGACAGAGATTCTCTAAGCTGTAGTCAGAAAGAGAGGAGGGGAGAGGGCAAACCGTGGGCCAGAGCAGACAAACAACCACATATAAAGGAATCCAATGCATCAGGGAAGGGCAGACAAATAAGCAGTGGCAAATTTTTAAAGTGCCTCTACACAAATGCTAGGAGTCTGACTAATAAGATGGTGAACTAGAGTACCTAGTATTAAATGAGGAGATTGACATAATAGGCATCACTGAAACCTGGTGGAATGAGGAAAATCTGTGGGACACAATCATACCGGGATATAAAATATATCAAAGGATAGAGCAGGCCGGGTGGGTGGCGGAGTGGCACTGTATGTGAAAGATAATGTAGAATCAAATGAAATAAAAATATTAAATGAATCAACATGTTCAATAGAATCGCTATGGATAGTAATTCCATGCTCCAAAAATAAGAAATTAGCAGTAGGGATATATTACACCACCTGACCAGGACAGGGATACTGACATTGAAATGCTGAGGGAGATTAGAGAGGCTACCAAAACAAAGAATCCTATAATAATGGGGATTTTAATTACCCCATATTGACTGGATACATGTCACCTCAGGAAGAGAAGGAGATAAAATTTCTCAATGGCTTAAATGACTGCTTCTTGGAGCAGCTGGTGCAGGAACCCACAAGGGGAGAGGCAATTCTCGATTTAGTCCTGAGTGGAGCGCAGGATCAGGTCCAGGAAATAACCTACAGGACCGCTTGGGAATAGTGACCATAATATAATAACATTCAACATTCCTGTGGTGGGAAGAACACCTCAGCAGACCAGCACCCTGGCATTTAATTTCAAAAAGGAATTACACAAAAATGAGGAGGTTAGTTAAACAGAAATTAAAAGGCACAGTGACTAGAGCCAAATCCCTGCAAGCTGCATGGAAACTTTTAAAGACACCATAATAGAGGCCCAACTTAAATGTATACCCCAAATTAAAAACATAGCAAGAGACCTAAAAAGAGTCACTGTGGCTTAACCACCATGTAAAAGAAGCAGTGAGGGACAAAAGGCATCTTTTAAGAAGTGGAAGTCCAATCCTAGTGAGATAAATAGAAAGGAACATAAACACTGTCAAATCAAGTGTAAAATGTAATAAGAAAAGCAAAAAGATTTTGAGGAACACCTAGCCAAAACTCAAAAAGAAATAACAAAATGTTTTTAAGTACATTAGAAGCAGGAAGCCTGCTAAAAACCTGTGGGTCCCTAGACGATCGAACTATAAAAGGTGCAATCAAGGACGATAATGCCATTGCGGAGAAACTAAATGATTTCTTTGCTTCAGTCTTCACGGCTGAGGACGTTGGGGAGAGATTCCCAAATCTGCACCGTCCTTTGTGGGTGATGAATCTGAGGAACTGTCCCGGATTGAAGTGTCATTAGAGGAGGTTTTGGAACAAATAGAAAAACTTAATGTTAACAAATCTCCGGGACCGGATGGCATTCATCCAAGGGTTCTAAAAGAACTCAAATGGGAAATTGCTGAACTATTATCTGTGGTTTGTAACCTATCCCTTAAATCGGCTTCCGTACCTAATGACTGGAAGGTAGCCAACGTGACACCAATATTTAAAAAGGGCTCTAGAGGCGATCCGGCAATTACAGACCGGTAAGTCTAACTTCAGTACCTGGCAAATTAGTCGAAACAATAGTAAAGAATAAAATTGTGAAGCATGTAGAAGAACATAATTTGTTGGACAAAAGTCAACATGGTTTCTGTAAAGGGAAATCCTGTCTAATCTATTAGAGTTCTCTGAAGGGTTAACAAACATGCGGACAAGGGGATCCAGTAGATATAGTATACTTAGATTTTCAGAAAGCCTTTGACAAGGTCCCTCAACAAAGGCTCTTGTGTAAATTACATGGCCATGGGATAAGAGGGAAGGTCCTTTCTTGGATTGAGAACTGGTTAAAAGACAGGAAACAAAGGGTAGGAATAAATGGTAAATTTTCAGAATGGAGAGGGGTAACTAGTGGTGTCCCCAAGGGTCAGTCCTAGGACCAATCCTGTTCAACTTATTCATAAATGATCTGGAGAAAGGGGTAAGCAGTGAGGTGGTAAAGTTTATGGATGATACCAAACTGTTTAGGATAGTCAAGACAGAAGCAGACTGTAAGGGACTCCAAGAAGATCTCACCAAACTGAGTGATTGGGCAACAAAATGGCAAATGAAATTTAATGTGGATAAGTGTAAAGTAATGCACATCGGGAAAAATAACCCCAACTATACAGTAGGATGGGGGCTAATTTGCTACGACAAATCAGTAAAGAGATCTTGGAGTTATCGTGGACAGTTCTCTGAAAACTTCCACACACTGTGCAGTGGCGGTCAAAAAGGCAAATAGGATGCTAGGAATTATTAAGAAAGGGATAGAAAATAAGACCCAGAATATCTTACTGCCCTGTATAAAACTATGGTACGCCCACATCTTGAATACTGTGTACAGATGTGGTCTCCTCACCTCAAAAAGATATTTTGGCCTTGGAAAGGGTTCAGAAAAGGGCAACTAAAATGATTAGGGGTTTGGAACGGGTCCCATATGAGGAGAGGTTAAAGCGACTGGGACTTTTCAGTTTAGAAAAGAGGAGACTGAGGGGGATATGAGGTGTATAAAATCATGAGTGGTGTGGAGAGGGCCGATAAAGAAAAGTTATTTATTAGTTCCTAAATAGAAGAACTAGAGGACACCAAATGAAATTAATGGGTAGCAGGTTTAAAACTAATAAAAGAAAGTTCTTCTTCACACAGCGTGTAGTCAGCATGTGGAACTCCTTCCCAGAGGAGGCTGTGAAGGCTAGGAATATAACAGAGTTTAAAGAGAAGCTAGATAATTTCATGGAGGTTAGGTCCATAAAAGGCTATTAGCCAGGGATAAAATGGTGTCCTTGGCCTCTGTTTGTCAGAGGCTGGAGAGGGATGGCAGGAGACAAATCGCTTGATCATTGTCTTCGGTCCACCCCTCTGGGGCACCTGGTGCTGGCCACTGTCGGCAGACAGGATACTGGGCTAGATGGACCTTTGGTCTGACCCGGTACGGCCGTTCTTATGTTCTTATGTTCTTATGTTACGCTTTTAAAAAGCACACATTATCTTTTTCAGCAACAAAAGGCAATACATGCTGAGTTGATTACAAATATAGCATAGAAATCAGCATATACATTCACACACATGGGTTCTGCGGATGATCTTATAGTTACCAGTCTGTCATAGATCAAGTAAATCAAGTGGTCAGTTAGAATGAACATGAATGAGGAGCCAGGTTCTGTCAATTATGACTCGATGCTCTGAGATATTGCAGGACTGAATCCAAAGCTTCATGGCTACACACCCACTTTTATAGTTGTAAGTGCCAACTTTAGTCCAAAGGTTTTGCAGTGTCATGCTGGAGACATCTAATTTTTAATTGATATTTACCTCAAGGCTGCTTCTCTTGCTATGCTCCATCCAATCCTGGGAGTGACTGTAAATGGTTTACCTCATTTACAATATTGTTCATAAGTATATGCCTTTGCTTTAGAGTTGTCAATTCTACCCCTCTTTGGCCATCCTGAATTTGACCAGCGTTTGAGTTCACACCTCTTTTTTAACCTTTCTGTTCATCTGCGGCTGGCATCTTCTGTCACTTGTCTTCACGCATTCCACACTTACAAAAAGGACAGTTCGTTTCAGAAAAGGCATTTTCTCTTACAAAGGAATAGTCAGGATTTCTTATAGACCTACAAAGGTTAAAGAACAATTTATTCTATAAACAATTTCTTACTAACTTATAATACCTAATACAAAATATATTTTAATACCTAGCAGCTGCTATGAAACAAAACACATGAAACAGAATCTATTTAACTACATAAAACAAAACTATATGATAAAGCCTACATAACTACTACTACATGTCAGGCCTATATCTTGATACTGTAAAGTTTTATTTTAAGTAAATAGTAAATTTTAATTATATTAATCCACATAAAAACATTTTGGTAAAATGTAATACAATTGCTATTTATTGACAGTGTATGTATATGTACTGTAAAATGAAAACTTTATCAAAAAGCTCCCCTTTTGACGATCTTATGTGTTCATATAGTGAGGTTACAGATGAAAGAATAGGATTACTTAGGAAACAACTAGCAGTCCTGTGGCACATTAGGGTATGTCTACATTGCAGAGAAGATCAAAGCTGCCACTGTCAATCTTCCAGGGTTTGAATTAAGACAGCTAATTCAAAGTGAAAGGGGCACTCAGTTGATGCCGATAGTCCTGCTTCCATGAAGAGTAAGGGAAATCGAAGGAAGAGTGTTCTGTTGACGTCCTGCAGTGTGGACAGCACCAAAAGTCAAGTTAAGCTACTTCAACTTCAGCTGCACAATTAATGTAGCTGAAGTTGTATATTTTAATCTGACTTTGTCTTGTAGTGTAGACATACCCTTAGAGACTAACAAAAATATACAGGATCATGCACTTTCATGGATAAGACCCACTTCCACAGATGAGTTGGAGTGGAAATAACAGAATCCTAAATATGTATAACAGCAGAAGTACCTGTCAGTTGTAGTACCCGTGTTAATGAAGCTAAGTAAGTGGACTGGATGTGTCCCATTCATAGCTTTTGATGTGAAAAATGCAGATGTCAATGGTAGGGAAAATTGTCTTTGTAATGCATTAACCAGGTAAGGACTTTATTCAAACCCAGGGTAACAGTGTTAAATTTGTAGATGAAATCTAATTCTGCAGTCTCTCTCTAATTGGGTGGCAAAATTCCTTTGTAGAAGAATGGCTACTTTTAAATACATGACCGAGTGACCAGGATTACTTAGGTTAAGAGATAGAATTCTGATTAAATGTGCATTTTTATATATTTCATAAAAATATGTGCATGCTGATTATAGGACAGATTCTGGTACACTTTCTTGCATTGAGTCACATATTACTTACTACATATCACAGTCAATGGAAATATATATGATGGTATTTTTCATTATGAGTAATGGTCTCAGAATGTAGCCTTCTATGTGTTGTGCAATATTTATTAGGCCCTTAACTATTAAATCCTTTGCTTTGAAAGCTGTGGATGTGTAAATAATTTAGGCCCTACTTCAGGAACACATTTCTAATCAGAAAGTATGTACATAAAGTCAAGTATAGCTTGGAATTACCTTAAATGTGCACCTTTTGAATTGGGCTTTATTAGTAACTATTTCATCATCAAATAAAAATGTCAATTAGATTTGAAAAACAAGCATTTTTGTTTTGGGAATTTCAATTAAAATACTCTTTTGTGCATGTAAATAAAAAGATTTTAAAAAATAATAAGTGTGTCAGATGAGTATTACATTGGGGGGTGAGAGGTTCTAGCCAAGCTAATAACAGCTTAACTGGGCCCCAGTTCAGCAAAGCACTTAATTAGCTGCTTAACATTCTTAAGCACTTTTGAAGTCAATGACATTGCTCAAATGCTTAAAGTTAAGCACATGCTTAAGTACTTTGCTAGATGAGGGGACTAAATCGTTTCTCACGATTAACTCTGTTTTAAAATGTATTAATTTTAGTTGTTTGTAATTCAACCACCTTAGCACCAAGCCCCCCTTAAACAGATTTCCTTTTCCCCCCCCCCTATGCTTCTGAGCTGTATTAGTGGAAAAAATTACAGTATCTGTTATAATTTTTATTTTGTTTGACAGGTTAGGTCAACAGACAGCAAGCTTTATAGCTGCTGCTGATAAACCTGAAGTGTGAAAACACTGTCTCCAAAACATCAAGGGAAGAAAATTACCATTCTGACATTTAATACATAGGCACCTGTATTTACTGCATATCAATTTAACTGTGAATTAGAAGAAGGCTCAATGCCATGGATCAGAGCCTCTGCAGTGACACTACCTCTCTTTACATGTTGGAATACATCTGCTGCTGTTGCTAAAGTGAGTTAGATAATTACAAGGTGGTGCTGGATCAGGTGAATATATGAACACATTCTAATGAGCAGGATTCTTCATCGGCAATTGTTAGAGGGGGTTAGGGATAGTGAGAGAATGCCCACCCACCACATGCAACAACACAGCAGAATAAAACAACCTAAGAACAGACCTGAACAGTCTTACCAATATAGCCTTTATTCTATTTCCTATGTAACTTAACAGCAATTAATGGAGAGATTTGGAGGGAAACGTGTGAGGACCTGGTGGCACAAAACTATGTTACGCTTGTTTGTAACCTCTGCTAATTTCAAATTTGACTTAGATCACTTAGGTGAAATGTATTTATCAAACTAAGTGCTGACGTAGGTTTATTCAGACTAGAAATAACACACAGCAAAATCTCAGCACTGGCCTAGGAGCCAATGATGTCCTGATACTTCTTGAGTGGAAGTGATTGCAAAGGACATGCCGTAAAATAGCTGTGGTTTTGCTGAGTGATCTGGTTACCCATTGTCAAGAGCCGGTATTGCTGCTGGTGCCACTGAGCAATACATGCTTCTCCCCATTTAACCTGCCTGAAGCTGTAACCTCCACATCCGCACTCTTCTCTGCACCACTCAGCTTCCAAGCACAGGCCCACGTTCAGGAATCAAGGCTGAGATTCCTGTTCAGAAGTGTGTAATACATACGTGTCTGTGGAGATGGCTCTGAGATTGATCTCTTACTGGCAAAAACCAGTTTAAGTAATTAGTACTAGGGTAATGAATGACAAGTCGATATAAATATATTTCATTATGTGCAGCAGAGGTGACATTGGCCAGCAGCAGATCGCACCCTTGATATTTACAAAGTATTTAATCTTTAAGGGATCCTAGCCAGATAACAAAGATGTGACACTGAACTTGCTACAACCCTTCAAACAAGTCAAATAATATCTAAATCATCAATATTTCGGCTAATGAGAATGGCACATTAAAATAATAGCACATATCTTTTAAATTAGCTCAAACACTTCCCTGCTCTGCAGTTATGGGGATGGTGAAATAAGATCTTAAGTGCAAGGTCAGACAAGTTTGCCCCTTCAGTATTGCCCGATGGCAAAGCGATCTGACAGCCCTCATTTCCAGAGCTTCAGTCACAAACTGACTGACTTTGTGTGTGACCCTGTCTCCAGGACAGTTATTGCATCACATTTTTCACTTTCCTTTCTCAAAAGAAAAGGTAGTCCTGACTAACTAAGAAATCCATAAAAGATAAAACAGGTCCGTTACTGCTAACATTTGAGATAGCCAGATAGGAATCAAATCAAGATTGAGATTTCAATATGGTAGGTCGGGCTTCTAGTTTGTACATAGACAGCACCCAAACCTACAATATGAATATTTTTTGCTTTTTTTATTTAAAGGGGAAAGTAATTTACTATTCAAAAATGCCACAAATAAGTATGAAAACTTTAAAAGAGAAGTATATATATCTTCAATATGGAATGGTAGAAATTCCCAGATGCCTCAATCTTCCAGGAATATTTATATAGTGAAAATGTATTTTAATGCTTAGAGCATCCATAGAACAAAAATATCCCTGTGCACCAGTTTTGTGATTAGACAAATCAGAAATATCAACGCACTAGAATACAATTTGCGTTTTTACAAATTAGTCTCTATAATCCTTCTATTTAGCAACTGGGTTTGGGTTTTGTGTCTGTGCCTTGTAGTTGGTTTTTAACTGTCTGCTTAAATGAAAGACTTTTTTTTTGAGGCGGCAGAAATCAACAATATTTGTTTTTCTGACCATTGTAATTACTTGCACTCAAGACAGCTTTACTAACATTTTCACTTATGTTATGTGGAGAAGCTTACTTTGCCTGATCCTTTTATTGCTCAAAGTGTTACTTTTCGTACTTTAGAGTAAAGAGAAACTTAGTTTAATGGGAGTTTGACAGATTTTCCCCCAAGCGACAAACTAAAATTGATCAAATGTACATTAGAGCTTTTAGCTCTGAATCATACAGTATCCTGTAGGGAATGCAGCTTGAATATGCTATGATTTATGAAAAAAACAACAGTGCATTTATAGCCAGATCATTCATACTAAATCTCTAGTTATCTGGCTGATTTAATTCTATAGCTTTATAAGGGGAGTTTAGAGTACCTATAAAAGCTTCAGATTGGTGCCTTGTAAGTACTTGTTAGCTCTGCAAAGTTAAGCTCAGAGATGCTAATGGCCCAAGTAGTCAAGAGGCACCAATCTGACAGCATTAGAGGGGTCCTGAACATCTCATATAAAATGATTTTATTAAACTTAAAATAGTACCAATTTTAAAGAAAGGAACATTTTTTTTCCAATAAAGTAGAAGAACTGAGCTAGCATTATATCTTTGTCAGTGCTTAACAAATACAACAGTTTTTAGTGTTAAAACTGCAGGGCCTGCTTCTCTTATCACTTAGGGCAGATCTACACTACAGACGTTCATTGCCACAGCTGCACCACTGCTGCTGCACCACAGTAGCACAGGCCTGCTGAAGGGGATGAGGGGTGGTAAAGGAGGCAGTTGCTCAGGGGCTCAGGTGATTTGAGGCCCCAGCTGCTGGCAGCAGAACAGGGCTAAGGCAGACACCTTGCCTACCCATGCTTTACGCTGCTCATGGAAGTAGCCAGCACACCCCTGTGGTGTGTGTGTCTGGCTTTGGATGCTGTCCCCACCTTGAGTGCCGACTCTGCAGCTCCTGCTGCTGGGAACTGAGGCCAGTGGAAGCTGTGGGGGCAGTTCCTAGGGGCAGACGCGCACAGAGACTCCCAGCACCCCAATCTCGGAGCTGGTGCCAGAAGTGTGTGCCAGTTACTTTTGGGAGTCTTCCAAGGTAAGCACTGCACCCCAATCTCCTACCCCAGCTCATAGCCCATCCCCCTCACTCCCCCTGTAACCCAAACCCCAGCCCTAGCACAGAGCCAGAACCCCTCATTTCCTATGACACACAAACTCCTTCTCAGAGCCTGCACTCCCTCCTGCACTCCAACCCCTGTGCCCCAGCCTAGGGCCTGCAACCAAACTCCCTCCCAGACCCCACACTTCTACTGCAGGGAAGACAACAGCCTCCGTGGGCCCCTGGGCAAAGTGAGGAGGGCAGCTCCCTGCTGCCAGAAGGGGCGGGGCTTTGGGCAGAAGAGGCAGGGGCTGGGGCAGCCAGCCCTCAGCACTGCCCAGGATGCACCATGCTGGCACCCAGGCAGCCCTCAGTGTTGCCCATAGCATGGCATGCTCCCCATCCTTACTGCTGCCTGGAGCGCACAATGTGGCACTCCAGCCATGATTTAAAGGGCCCAGGGCTCTGGCCGCTGCTGCCCTTTGAATTGCTGGGCCCTGGGACAACGGTTCTCTTTGCCCCCCCTCCCCAATTCAGTGTGTCTGCCCTCTCGCACCTCAACACCCTGTCCCAGCCTGGTGAAAGTCAGTGAGAGCTGGGGAGAGCAAGCAACAAAGGGAAGGGGATGAAGTGAATGCAGGATGGGGACTGGGAGAAGGAGCGGAACAGGCGTGACCTTGGGAAGGGTTGGGGCAGGGCAAGGGTCTTTGGGTTTCCCCAACTAGATAGTTGGCAACGCTACTTGGCAGGCATGTGAAAGCCTTGGTCGTGCCAGAAAAGCACACCCAGTAGCCAGTGCAAGTACATCACCGCACATGTCAGGCAGACCATGCACTGCTTGTGCACGCAGGGGATCCACTGACTGTTCTGCTCTGGGCTCAGAATTCTGGTGAAGCAACTCCAAGCCGGCAGGAGAGAGTACTCCCATTGGATTAATAACGCCCAATTCCCCAAGAGGTGTTGGCTATGTCAGTGGGAGAAACTCTGAGTGAAGTAGTTATACCAAAGTAAATGTAGTGCATACCAGTTCTTAGACTAGTGTAAAACAGGAGAAACTCCACTGAAGTCAAATGACTTACAGCTTTCTGGTGTATTTATTACCAGTCCTGTAGTGGTAACATTTGCTTGAGTGACCTGTGGGTGAGGTAATATTGTTTATGAGACCAATTTTTGTTGGTGAGACAGACAAGCTTTCAAAACACACAGAACCTTTCTTCAAGTCTGGGGAAAATATTTCCTCTCACAGCTAAATGCATGTTGGAACAGATTGTTTAGCATAAGTAGTTAACACATATTTAAAGGCACCATTCAAGGTGAAGTGGTCCATTAAACCCATTTCTATGCTAGATAGACTTGAAATAAATCCATCTTTTCCCCATTGGGCTGACAAAATCATTTCCATCTCCCATTGCCACAGGTATAACATCAACAGACCATGGATAAAGTAGCTAAGAAACAGCATCACCAGTAAACATATTTCTTGACAGATTAGATTCCTTTATTGCATTTTGTCAAAGAGAGTTCTGATGTAGGAATATGGCACCGTACTTATTACTCTGACAGCCACACTTTACTAATGTTTAACTGAATCATTATTTCCTTTTCACAGCCATAAAGCTAACATCTATTCAGCACTTATGGCCTTATAGAACACTTGATTTGAGGCAGCTTTGAAGAGAGCACTGTATCAGCTGTCAAGTCCTCCAAAGCAAACCATTGTTCCCCTGCTCCCTCACTCCATTTTACTGATCTCTCCTAAAGAGCAAAACTGAGAGGATGTTAGATTAAAATAATTATTGTGCCTAATGTGCTGTCTTCTGCAAGAAAGCTTCCTGCAGATGTAAAACCCATGTGAGAGACAAGGGACTGTGTAAATGTCCCAATTTGCAAGTAAATGAAGCTAGCTTCCCCACCCAAAATTGACATATCTGTATTCAAGCACTGGGGATATGCCACTCAGATAATGCCAAAAGAGCAAGAAAAGCTAGAACTGTGGTAAATAAAATAAAATAAAATCTGATGTGCCTATTACAATTTCAAAGAACTTAGAGAGTGAGAATATTTGCTATCACCTTAAAGCAACCACACTGATTTGTAGCTGACAGGATGACAGAAAAAATTATAATCAAAACTATTTCTTGGCTGCTTTTAGGTGCATATGACTGTGCTGGTAATTGTTTCACTAGCCCCCATTACACAGGTACCAAGACGATGGGAATGAAGATGCTACATCATCACTGAAAATCTAATCTGATTGATGGGAGAATGGTCTTCTCCTGGAAGAAAAGAAATGTATACAAATGTTGAAGCATTGATAATGTGGTTTTAATTAAACATATCAACAAACTGGGACCATGATGGAATACTAGATGAGCATGTTCACAAAACTACTGTAAAGCTCAAATTGCTTTTCTGCGATGGATTTGAAATGATTTACAGAGGCGTATCAAATCAAAAGTACTGCAGTACCAGGAACAATTAGAAAGAGTGTGTTTGAATGTAAAATTATTGATGGCTTCTGTTTTGCATGGAACAGACTGTAATGTGGAGATTTTGCCCTGCTAAATAGAACTTCATATTGCCACTTAGTCTTAGTCTACCATATAAAGCAAAATTTATTAATTGCCTTTTGGTGGAAAGGTAGCTTATTTGATCAACACATTTCTAGCTCCTCTCTGTGTGCATGTGTTATGACTGTTCATTGGAAGAGAGGAAATAAGGAAAAGTAGAAAGGAATCCTGCCTAATGGGAATAAATCATCTATTCCTTTACCCCTCCCTCAGTAACTCACTCTTCTGAAAAATTAGTAGTATCGTAGTAGTAAGTTTATTCACATTGCCCTGTACTCCCTCCATTTTCTTACTATAGGCAAACTCCTTTTCTTTCTGCTCTAGTGTATGAAAGCAAGGCCTGAGTCAAAACAGAGTGAAGTCAATAGATAGCTCATTGACTTAATGAGAAACTTTGGATCAGGCCCTGAACGTGGGACTTCTGACTCTATACTACAGTTCTTTAGCTAAAAACAGCATTTTGAAGGGAAACCAAATGAGTAGCAATAGATTAAATGCAAATCTATAATTTTGGCTGTTGATTTGCTCCTGGTCAATCCCCCACTTAGTTCTGCGCAGTCTGTTATTTTAGACAGAGCAGGGAAGATAGTGGCAGACCCAGATGGGAGAAATTAAGCCCAGAAGACAGGGAGAACCATAAGAAAAAAATTGGAGAAAAAAAAGGAAAGAGCAAAATTAATGTGGGATGGAGGCCAAGAGAAGGAGGGAGGACAATATTAAAGAGAAGAACAAAGACCAAAGAGAAGGGCAATCGTAAAGTTTTATTAAAGGGGATACGGAGTAAAGTACCAAAAGAAGAATAGCATACAAGCCATATAGAATGGGCCAAATTCATTTTTTTCAGTATAGTTACACCAAGGATAAGTTTGGCCCAACTGGAGTAAAAACAACAGGGTAAAATGAGACAGTTATAAATTAAGGTCTGTTGCTGCTAAGATGTGTGTAGGAAGTTGCTTTTAATGAGACTTCCTGTTCTCTGTAGAAAGAATCTTAGAACTGGTGTAACTAAAGCCTGAAGTCATTTTGGGGAGGAGGAGGGAGAGAAATTGGTTCTGTGGTCCTAGAAAAGGACCCTCTTATCGAGAGAGGGAGGACTCTGGAGAGGAAATGGTATGAGAGGTGAACCTCAGGGAATGAAGAATCCCTAACTCGTAAGGATTTTGTCTCAATGTATGTTTGTTCCTTTGGGGCATAGGGTTGCCTGGGTGTTATGGTTGTTCTAGAACTAAAGAACTAAACCTTACTGATGCTGATCAAATATTATTTGGCTCTGTTTCTTGTGTTTGCGTCTGATTGTTATTAAACTCCAGCCAGACTTCAGGCAAGTTCTTTATGTTATGACCTTCATATGTGAATACCATTCACAGATTTATGAACTGAACAGTAGAGCTCCAGGTGGCTCTTATTGTTGGAGTGCCTGCCTACAACACTTGCCTCTCAGCTTTGCACTGTAACTGTAATGCATTCTGACCCTAACCAATTTCTGTGCACTATCACTGACTCAGGCTTCTGCTCAGGCTTATTTAGGGCAAAAGGCAGTTGTGTAGCTGGAACAGAAAAAAAAGGTGATGGATTCACACATACCAAGACAGAAGATAGGCAAAGTATTCCAAAGATCCCAAATCACACTGATTTTAAATGAGATTTAGGTTTCTCAGTGCAGAGTTTTGTCAACAAAAATTACATCAATACTCAGAAAATGCCATAATAATAATTGGCACCTTGTCCTCTGTTGGCAGAGTTCATCCACAGTTGGGGCACAGTCATTGACAGTGTGAGTAATACTCTGGGTGTACCAATGCCTCTGTCCATCTCAACACCTTCTACTGCTAGGTCTTGTGGAAAGGTGGAACAGATTATGGAACATCTTGGGACCGAGCTCAATGTTCCAGGATTCAATGTTTTCTGTCCCAGCATTCCATAGGCTTCTGGATTTCTTTCATGTAATTTTTCAGTGACCTTTGTTTGTTGTGCACCCTGGCATCTTTGTGAGAAGGGATGGATACCACACTGGTCTTAGAAGACATCATGGATAGCAATGCAATTGATCATAAACTGAAAAAAACTCCCAGTTGTGTGACATCCTATGTGATATATAGGAGCAACTTTAGATTGCTTTTGACATTCTAGGAACATCTGCAGATGGTGGATTATCACTTCTGGGCCTGGGAAACAATCCCTGAATGGTGGGATCGTATCATCGTACAGTTTTGGGATGACAAGCAGTGGCTATGGATCTTTTGGATATGGAAAGCCAACTTCTTGGAACTGTGGGGGGAGCTTCCTCCAGCACTATGGCACAAGGACATCAGTATGAAAGCTTCCAGATTGGTAGATAAGTGCATGTTGATTGCTGCATGCAGTTAAAAGGTTGTTACAAGAATGAGGGAGAAAGCTTATTCTCCATAACTCTTGAAGATAGGACAAAAAGCAATGGGCTTAAATTGTAGCAAGGGAAGTTTAGGTTGGACATTAGAAAAACATTCCTAATGGTCAGGGTAGTTAAGCACTGGAATAATTGCCTAGGCAGTTGGAGGGATCGCCATCATTGGAGATTTTTAAGAGCAGGTTATACAAACACCATCTAGGGATGGTCTAGAAAATGGTCCTTGGTCCTGCCATAAGTTTAGGGGACTGGATTTGATGACATCTCAAAGTTCCTTCTAGTTCTATGATTCTAACTAGAGCAAGGACCATATCTCTTTACATTTGTACAGCACCAAGTACTTTGTCAGCATTCAAATAAAGACAAAATAATCCCAAACCTAGCAATTAACTAAAATCCTGGATCCATGACATAAGACATGAAAAACTACTGAAGCGTGGCAGTATACTTTAACATTTTTATGTATAAATGTGCTGTAGTTCATCAATTAAGTGGATTTTTAAGCACTGGTCTTAGAACACTTTCACAAGGTGCACAATTCATTGCTCGCCTGGCACCTCCTCCCAGTCACTCTAGGATTAGCTCTCAAGATCGATGCCGCTTCCCATGGTTGCACACCAGCACACCATCTCTTTCACTTTTCAGAATGGAGAGGGGGTAAATAGTGGTTTTCTCCCAGGGGTCTATATTGGGACCCATTCTATTCAACATATTCATGAGTGATCTGGAAGTAGGGGCAGAGAGTGAGGTGGCAACATTTGTAGATGATACAAAATTACTCAAGATAGTTAAGTCACAGGCAGACTGCAAAGAGCTACAAAAGGATCTCCAAAGTGGGTGACTGGGCAACAAGGTGGCAGATGAAATTCAGTGTTGATAAATGCAAAGTAATGCACATTGGAAAACATAATCCCAAGTAGACATCTAAAATGCTGTTCAAATGAGCTGTTAATATGCAAAAAAAAAAAAAAAAAAAAGAGAGAGAGAGATTTTGGAGTAATTGAGGATAGTTCTCTGAAAGCATCCACTGAATATGCAGCAAAAAAAAAAAAAAAAAAAAAAAAAGCAAACATAATATTGGGAATCATTAAGAAAGGGATAGAAAATAAAACAGAAAACACCATATTGTATAAATCCATGGTACAGTCACATCTTGAATACTGCATGCAGATGACGTTGCCTCATCTTAAAAAAAAGATATATTGGATGTGGAATAAGTTCAGAAAAAGGAAAAAAAATAGGGTTATGAAACAGTTGCCACATGAGGAGAAATTAATAAGACTTGGACTTTTCAGCTCAGAAAAGAGATGACTAAGGGGAGATATGATAGAAGTCTGTGAAATCATGATTGGTGTGGAGAAAGTGAATAAAAAATGAGTTCTTTGTGTCCCTATAACACAAAAACTTCATCACCAAATGAAGTCAATAGGTACAAGGGTGCCATTTTGGGAAAACGGGGTGGGGGCAGCAGAGATGTGGTTTTCTTTTCTTCTCTGGACTATCAGGGGGTGAGGGGAAAGTACTTGGATTCCAGGAATTTCTCCTCTGCCCCCTCCCTTCATGAGCCAGGAGTCAGAGGCATGCACGAAATGCAAGTACTTTCCCCTCACTCCCTAAAAGTCCAGGGAATGGGAAGAAAAGCAAGCCACATCCTGGTACACACAGCTGCTGCCTCTTCTCTCCACCCCCCACCTCCTGAAATGGCACCCTTGAATAGGTAGTAGGTTTAAAACCAACAAAAGGACTTACTTGTTCACACAATGCACAGTCAACCTGTGGAATTCCTTGCCAGAGAATATTGTTAAAGCCCAGACTATAACAGTGACCATTTCTTCACTGGTTATGAGCCAGGATGGACAAGCCCAGTTGTCAGAAACTGGGAATGAGTGACAGGAGATGGATGACTTGATTGTTACCTGTTCTGTTCATTCCCTCTGGGAAACGTAGCATTGATCACTGTCAGAAGGCAGCCTAATAGGTTAGATGGACCTTTGTCCTGAGCCAGTATGGCCATTCTTCTGCTCTTATGCTTTTACCATTTCTATCACCATGACTCTAGGATTCAGGCTTGCATTGCCAAATACTAAAGGCTAGAGCCTCTGCTAGAAACAAGTGGATTTGCACAATTTAAATTTAAAGCAGTTGAGGCCCTACGAAATTAAATTTAAATGCCGTCCTCTGCTCTCTGAAATTAACCAGCCATCTTGGTGTTGTTTAAATTATTTTTTTATTTCCAACAAAGCAAAACAAAATACTTGCAATAATTCATGTGAAACAGGCAAATGGTGCTGCACTTAGGGAAGAAAAAAACCCCAAATACATACATAGAAAATGTGGGATACCTGGCCTGGCAGCAGCACAGCTCAGAAGGATGTGGGAGTTGTGCTGAATCACAACCTCAACATCAACGATCAATGTGATGCTGTTGCAAGCAGAAAAAGCAATTGCTATTTTAGGTTGCATTCACAGAGGCCTAGCATTCAAGTCACAGTTTATTTTTTTTTAAATTAAGTACTGTACCTTGTTGGGATTCAGGACATTTGAGATATTTCAACTCAAGCTATGCAAGTAACATAGCTGGAGTTTTATATCTTAATTCAACCGTATCCCCTAGCATGGACCTAACCTTAGAGATTCTCAGCATTTACAGATTTGTCTGATGGGACAAAATGACTTGTGATAGCATGAGCTGAGTCATAAAATAGTTTCAGCACCATAACACAGCAAGGAAATTTAACAGCCTTCCAGATTTAGCAATTAATATATTTTTAAAAATGTGTTGATGTTTGTATTGCAGGAGAGACCTCGGAAGCAATATTGGAATTGATGTCAAGACAAGCTGATTCATGAGTTTCAACCATTTCTGAATACCTTAACTAGGAACAATACCATTGTTCTCTTACTAGATATTGCCTACTACACAAATCCATTCAGCTATTTTATATACTATGCACTTAAAGAATAAACAAACAAGTATGAACACTGGCATATTCTGAGTTTTGACAAAGGAGTTGCATACAAATTTAAAATAAGAGAATCATTTTAAATACTTCCTAGAATTACATGTTCTGAGTAGGGAGCAAGAGGTATGTTCCAAGGGAATTATGCACTTTGAAAGATCCATGGATGCTTCAAGTCCAACAGAGGAAGAAGGGAAATAGCCTAAAACCTTAACTAGTTCTGTGAAGCCCATCACAACTGCAATATTTTGCTCATTTGCCTTAACAGAGGAAGATAAAAAATCAGCATTAACATTATTTATAGAATTATATGAAAAAGTATAAGTAATATTCTTGGAGACTCTATTTAACCAGTATAAGAAAAAAGGAATAAGGCTGAATTTAAAATATTTATTGTAGCATGTAATTACCTAGCTGAACATTAGAAACAGTTGGTATTCCATAATGAAAAAAAAAAAAACACCATGAAGATTCAGAGAGAACTCAAATGGATCTAGTTTATTCATGTAAAAGCTATCAAGCAACAGCAAATGATGCTCAGAATTAAGCTATAAGCTTGCATGGCCTGCGAAAGAAACTACTAGAAAGTGGATTACAAGACCAAAACAGTCTGGATCAAATTGCATCCTTGAAAAAACAAAACAGTATAATTTCTACACAGAACTAACAATAGATATGCTTGATATGTGGAATGGTTCCCATACATAGCTATTTTTAATTCTTGGAAAAGGATATAAAATGTCACTAGTACAATAATGAAATACAATAAAATAAGAAAAAAGAAACACTCAAATGAACCATCATGACTCTTATACCTATTTTCCACTTCAGTCTGAGTATACATTTTTTTTCTTAAGTGTTGGATAATCCTCTTCTTGAAGCAGTTGTAACTAGCAGCTAATGGTTTTCAACTGTGCTATACCCCTAAAAGCTGCTCCAGGGCTTGATGTACTTGATTAGTATTTTGGGGAGAAAGCTAAAAAAACCTGAATTCACATGGGTGATGGGCTCTAGCAAACAACAACAGAGGTTAACAAGTTGTCTACTAGAAATATTAGTCATAGAATTGGCAGCAAATACCAGTCATACTGGTTAAAGTTTTCAAAAAGGATCTAACTGACTTAGTTGTTAAGTTCTATTTTCAAAAGTCACATAGATGCTAAGTGCCTAAATCCCTTTTATTTTAAATGGAAACTAGGGTTGTCTCTATGGAGAAAATTACTAATTAGCAGGATATTTATACTAGTTATGGCAGAATTTTTTTTTCTTGTACACAATATCTTAAATCTTGATATTATCAGGATTGATCAGGTTTTACGAATTTTCAAAATTCAAACTATGTTGCCAGTTTCAATTGGACACATATGTTACATGACATTGTTTAATTGTCCAAGCTGAATGAAAGTCAGTTCTAAGACTCAAATTTCCAGTGGGAATATTTGATTTCATGAATTATACTCAATTGTTATATCACTGTCCACAATTTTCTTAAAATCCATTGTTATCAAAGATCTTCCTGACTGTGTACTAAAAGGAAAACAAAAAGGTTAGAAAATTCTAAATTTACGTATTTGTATCTTTGAATAAACATTCATTGATTCTTTTATTGTATTCACAAAAATCTAGAAATAATCTGAATACATTATTAAAGGTCTGAGCTAAATTGAGGAGGAAGGTACTGGAAGAGAGGCAAGTAGTTATGGAGCACCATGAACCACTGGACCCTTTCTTCCCTTGGCCACAAAAATGAGGATGCTTTGCATTCAGGAAAGATGCTTCATGACACCTAATGTCCCTTTTTTTTTTAATTTCAGGCTTCACTGTATGAGTGGCAGATGTTTAATTACTCCCTGTGGCACATTGCACGAAGGTTGCTATATCCAAACATTATTGTATCAAAGAAGTCTAGAAGGCAGAAGTGGTGTGAAAGGGTGCGAGCACAAAACCTTAATCTGCGATGCAATAACAACCCATACAAATTAGTAGTGGTATATCAGCTGCTCTTGGTGCAGTCCTTCTAGGGGGGCCAGATTTTTTCCTAATGTGACCCTTCAATTCATCTAAAATTAGACCAGCCTAACACATCTCAAATTGTGTCTACCGGTCCTTAAACTTTAGCACTTGTAGTCTTCTTTTGTCTCTTTCTTAGCTGTTGAACTCCTGCTACCCTAAACTTCTCTTTCTCTCTCTTTCCACCCCCTGCCTGCTATAGTCAGGCTTGTTTTCTTTATTGGTCACAGCTGTAGATGCACATTTCCATACCAGCAGTGCTGGCAGCTGCGTGGCAGTAAGGTCAGTCAGATTGCCTGTAAACAGAGAAGACTCTGCTTTTCCTTCTGTCTGTGCTCACTGTGAGGTTTGTAAACCCCATTACATAGTCGTGTAGAAATATAATGACTATGCCCTTGCTACAGCACTGCTTTGAGTGAAACCTAGTGTGTTCAAAGGTCCCATCAAGAGAAGCAACCAAGTGTTTGGATGCTTAATTGCTTATCTGAACCTTACCTGAACTATCCAAGCCTTTAGAGTATATCACATTCAGCTGGATCTCTCATAAGAACAATTCTGAAGCATTTTTGTTTCCAATTCCAACTAGAACAACAGAATGCAGGGTATGGCAATAAAAAGGAAAGCGAATGAGGCAGTCAACAGCTGTTTTCAAACATGGAAAAAAGATTGATTTGGGGGTTGGTTTAAATTTGATGTGAAGATTCAGGGCAGTGATTTTTTCCCACAGATCCATCCATAATCAGAACAGTAACTACATCATTAAATATTGGGATGATAATCAAGAAGAATTTCCCTCTCATTGTTTATGTAAAGTGCACACTTTTAGTCTTTGTCTATACTGTAGCACTACTTTGGGATACTGGAGGTATCTATTCCATGTCTTTTTGAACATGGCCATTATTTCAAAATATAATGGGCTCACTATTCCAATGTCCCTGTAAATCTCATTCCATGAGGAGTAAGGGACATTTCAAAATAGTGATTTATTTAGAAATAAGTGCTGTGTAGATAACACCAAATTTTGAAATAAGCTATTTCAAAATAACATTGAAATAAGATACACAATTTGTGTAGCTCAAGTTGCATATCTTCTTTCGACCTACAGTGCAGTGTAGATGCACCCTTAAAGCCTAGGATATGTGTATGTCTGGGGGTATTCAGTACAAATAGGCAATTCAGATTAAATCTAGACTTTTTCCAAGGGCCCATTCAAGGTCCTTCCTTTTAATTGCTCAATAGTGGATGTGTAGGTCTATGTCTATACTGCAGGGTTTTTATCCCAGAAAAACTCCGCCACATCCAGGGAATGCTTTTTTTTGTGGAAGAGCAAATGCACTCTTTCGGGGAGCCCTGTATTACTCATTTCATGTGGAATAAGAGCTCCTCTGAAAGAGGAGGCTTTTCCACCATCTGGCCCCGTCTCTTCTGGAAAAATGATCAGAAAAAACAATTTGCATAGCTTTTTCCGATAAAACCAGATAATGTAGACCTAGCCTAAGTGGTGGCCAATTTACAGGTTATCAGAGGATGATTTTCACTGTTTATGCACATATTGTTGTATTAAACACAACCCAGTCACCGTCCAATGCCAGTGTTAAACAAGATCCAAGGTTTACCATACAGAGACCTCAGCCTGCTCAACCCTATGGCAAACATTCCATTAATAGTCCTTTTAACTATTTATTAGAGCTAAAGAAAAGAAGGAAAATAGTAAAAACATTAAAAATGTAAAATATTAAGGAAGGATTCCATTTTTGCAACATGTCTTGTGCCCTATCCCTTTAGCTGGACAAGATTCTAGAAGGAAACCCTCCCTTGTTTCAGTTTCTTACATGATAGCAAAGATGGTAATAACTCTCCTTTTTTGGGAAAGGAGAAGAGGTTAATTTGGATGGGCTGGAGATGACGTTGCTGCTGTTGTTAAAACCCAATCTCATAAGGAAAAGCTCCCTTGTTCGACAGTCTCTAAGAAGATCTGAAAGATGGTAATAACTAACTGCCATCCCTGTGGTTTGGGATTCAGCTGGAGGATAGACATGGCAATGTCATCTGTGTCCCTCTCTTTCTGGTCTGTTTTGGTCAGGAGACCTCTCAGGATCAGGTGGATGAAGACTCCAAGGTCCCAGAAAACAATGGGGGTGGCAATCATAATGGTGAAGCTCACTCCAGTAGCCTCTGTTCTTTCCATCTGTTCTTTCCTTTTTTCATATTTTCCCCACAAATCTTGTTTCTTTTAATAACCCCAAAAGGGAGTAATGGGTGGGATAGTCTATCCCCTCATTATTTTGTCCACCAGTTAGGCCTAATATTTGACATACGAGTTTTGACTCATTAATTTTCAGCTCCACATCTCCTGTTTTTAACAAGCATAATTTCGACATAGTCTTGAATCCTACCAATACTGCTCTTGTTATTCAGACTAATTTAGTTATTCTCTCTCTCTTTCATACTCCCCTCCTCCCCCGTCAACATTTGTTATGATACGTTGTTGTAACACCTTACGTATTTCTATATACTTTTTACAGCTGGGTAAATTTGTAGGCCCAATTGTCACAATCCTATGCATGCATATTGTAAGGAAATTGCCAAGAATCAGGTTAACTGGGCTTTAATCCGTTTTGTTTTTATCATTTCCATACAAATCATCTTGTTCAGCTGGCTGGAGAACTTATGACAAAGAAAGCTGAAGAACTATAACAAGAAGAGTGGATAATCTTTTTATTAAACTGTTTGTTCTATTACAACAATATGAGGTTTGCGCTACAGTGTAATCAATTCTGATTGGAGTCTGGAGTAAACAGATTTTGTGATGTAGGATTCCTTCACTGAAAGCAATGATACTGTTGCCAATGGCACAATTTTCCCCTTCAGACAAAATTAAATGAAGATGGCTGGTCTGTCAAGCAATGGCATTACATTAGGAGAATGAAAAATGATATACACACACACACAAATCTAATAAACCAGAGTAAGACATTATCAGCCAGTGGAATAACTTGACTCCCTGCCAGGTTTTATATAACTTTAAACAAATTGTCTGATGGAGGAGGCTGAATTCAAAAACATCTTTGACGTCTTAGGGTCAGATTCTGTCACCTTTATTAATTCTAAGGAACCCCTTATTCTAGAAGCTGTTCAGCTGAAATCAGTAGGACTACTTGTAAATTATTAAGAACATAAGAATGGCCATACTGGGTCAGACCAAAGGTCCATCTAGCCTAGTATCCTGTCTGCTGACAGTGGCCAATGGTAGGTGCCCCAGAGGACGTAAACACAACAGGTAATCATCACATGATCCCTCCTCTGTTATCTATTTCCAGACAAACAGAGGCTAGGGACACCATTCCTACCCATCCTGGCTAATAGCCATTGATGTGTTATGTGCCCCCCCTGCTTTATGAATGGATTTATGGACACACATATGCATAACTCAAATATGCTTGGGACAAATTGCCTCATGTAACCTATCAATCTTCATGTGATAATCCACTGAGTCTGTATATCTTATTTCGGTGTATGTATCATTCTTGTGTGTAAAATTAGACATATGGAGTATGGAATGCTTTATGAAGCCCAGTGTAAATAATTATTACCTGGGGGAGCAATCAGTGTGTACATCCTACTATCATTGTTAAAGGGGGCTTATTTGAATAATTCATTTGGGGTTCTGATCCTATTTGGGCCCAGGAATCTGGACCCAAAACTGCACTTTCCTCTAGGCCTTAAGAGTTTCAGTGTCTGTACTACTTCTCAGGGGCTATGTCTACACTGCAGACTTCTTTCAGAAGAACCTTTTTTCAGAAGAGATCTTCCAAAAAAACTTCTTCCGAAAGAGAGCGTCCACACACAAAAGAGCATAGAAAAAGCGATCTCACATTTAAGCTATTTTTACTATGGATGGAGTGGCCACCAGGACATCTGTGCTTTTTCCTCTTTCCTCTTCTTTTGCAAGAACTCCCTCTTCCGCATCCACAAGAGCTCTTTCAGAAAAAGGCTTCTTCCTCGTAGAAAGAAGATTACCAGTACTGGAAAAAAACCCTCTGTTCTTTCAATTTACTTTCAGAAGAATGCGATTGCAATGTGGACGTAACTCAGGTTTTCTTGGAAAAACAGCCGTTTTTCTGACAAAGCTCTGTAGTGTAGACATGCCCAGGGTGGGGGTGGAGGACAGTTATCTCACTCTGTGCCTTGGCTGTGGGAGACCAGGGAGCTGGCCCAGCAGGACAGGATAGCAAGAAGCCCCAGGGAGCAGGAAGGTGAGTGGCAGTGGCCTTGTCAGCACCCTGGGAAACACCCCCAAAGGGTCTTCTGTGACCGCACCCCATCACAACTTAACTTCCATGAATTTATCTAGCTCTTTTTTTAAACCAAGTTAAAGTCCTGGTCTTCACAACATCCTCTGGCAAGGAGTTCCACGGATTAACTGCACTGCATGAAGAAAAACTTCCTTTCGTTTGTTTTAAACCTGCTACCTATTAATTTCATTTGGTGACCTCTAGTTCTTATGTTATAGGAACAAATAAATAACATTTCCTTTGTCATTTTTTCCACACCAGTCATGATTTTATAGACCTCTATCCTATCTCCCCCTTAGGCTATGTCTAGACTACATCCCTCTTTCGAAAATTAGACAGATCGAAATTGCAAATGAAGGGGGGATTTGAATTTCCCGTGCTTCATTTGCATAATGGCGGCCACGCGTTCTTATGGAGTACAGGAGTACAGGATCTTTCAAAAAGGGTTTTTTTTTTCCGAAAGAACTGCATCTAGACAGCAATTTCACTTTCAATATACCCATTTTCGAAAGAATGCGTGGCCCGCCATTATGCAAATGAAGTGAGGGAAATTCAATTTCAATCTGTCTAATTTACATCCCTCTTTCAAAAGAGGGATGTAGTTTAGACATGCCCTTAGTCTCCTCTTTTCTAAAATGAACAGTCCCAGTCTTTTTAATCTCTCTTCATAGGGCACCCATTCCAAACCCCTAATAATTTTTGTTGCCATTTTCTGAACCTTTTAAAATGCCAATATATAGTTTTTGAGATGAGGTGACCACGTCTGTATGCAGTATTCAAGATGTGGGCATACCATGGTTTTATATTGAGGCAATAATATATTCTCTGTCTTATTTTCTATCCCTTTTTGAATGATTCCTAACATTCTGTTCACTTTTTTGACTGCTGCTGCACACTGAGTGGATGTTTTCAGAGAACTAGCCACAATGACTCCAAGATTTCTCTCTTGAGTAGTTATAGCTAAATTAGTCCCCATCATATTGTACATATAGTTGGGATTATTTTTTCCAATGTGCATTACTTTACATTCATCAACATTAAATTTCATTTGCCATTTTGTGGCCAAATCACTTAGTTTTGATATTTGTGAAGCTCTTCGTAATATGCTTTGGTCTTAACTATCTCAGTTTAGTATCATCTGCAAATTTTGCCACCTCACTGTTTACCCCTTTCTCCGGATCATTTATGAATAGGTTGAATAGGATTAGTCCCAGGACAGAGCCTTGGGGGACACCACTAGTTACCTCTCTCCAGTCTGAAAACTGATCATTTATTTCTACCCTTTGTTTCCCATCTTTTAATCCATTATCTATCCATGAGAGGACCTTACTTTACTTAATAGGCTTTGGTGAGGGACTTTATCAAAGGCTTTCTGGAAATCTAAGTACACTATATCTACTGGATCACCTTGTCCACATGTTTGTTGACTTCCTCAAAGAACTCTAGTAGATGAGTAAGGCATGATTTTTCTTTACAGAAACCATGTTGACCTTTTCTCCTCAAATTATATTAATCTATGTGTCTGACAATTTTATTCTTTACTATAGTTTCAACTAATTTGCCCAGTACTGACATTGGACTCACCAGTCTGTAATTGCCAGAATCATCTCTAGAGCCCTTTTAAAATATTGTCATTACATTAGCTCTCTTCCAGTCATTAGATACAGAAGCTGATTTAAAGGAAAAATTGCAAACCACAGTCAATAGTTCCACAATTTTACATATGAGATCTTTCAGGACTATTGGGTGAATGCCATCTGGTCCCAGTGACTTGTTACTGTTAAGTTTATCAATTTGTTCCAAAACCTCCTGTAATGACACCTCAATCTGGAACATTTCCTCAGATTTGTCACGTAAAAAGAATGGCTCTGGTTTGGCAATCTCCCTAGCAACCTTAGCAGTGAAGACCAAAACAAAGAATTCATTTAGTTTCTCCTTTAGTACCTCAATTGTTCAGGGGCCTCACTGGTTGTTTAGCAGGTTTCCTGCTTCAGATATACTTTAACAGCATTTTCTTATTACTTTTTTAGTTTTTGGCTACCTGTTCTTCAAACTCCTTTCTGGCTTTTCTTAGTGTATTTTTATACTTAATTTGACAGAGTTTATGTTCCTTTCTATTTTCCTCACTAGGATTTAACTTCCACTTTTTAAACAATGCTTTTTATCTCTCACTGCTTCTTTTACTTGGTTGTTAAGCCACAGTGTCACTGTTTTGGTTGTTTTACTGTGTTTTTAAATTTGAGGTATACATTTAAGTTGGGCCTCTATTATGGTGTCTTTGAAAAGTTTCCATGCAGCTTTCAGGTGTTTTACTTTTGTCACTGTACCTTTTAATTTCTGTTTAACTAACTTCCTGATTTTTGCGTAGTTCCCCTTTCTGAAATTAAATGCCACAGTGTTCGGATGCTGAGGTGTTTTTCCCATGACAGGAAAGTTAAATTTTATTATATTATAGTCACTATTTCCAAGAAGTCCAGTTATATTTATCTCTTGGACCAGATCTTGCACCCCACTTTGGACTAAATCAAAAATTGCCTCTCCCCTTGTGGGTTCCAGAATCCAACGCTCCAAGAAGCGGTCATTTGAAGTATCAAGAAATTTTATCTCTGCATCCTGTCCTGAGGTGATATGTACCCAGACAATATGGGGATATTTGAAATTCCCCATTACCATTGAACTTTTAATTTTGATAGCCTCTCTAATCTCTCTTAGCATTTTATAGTCACTACCACTATCCTGGTCAGCTGGTTGGTAATATATCCCTACTGCGATATTCTTATTATTAGAGCATGTAATTACTACCCATAGAGATTCTATGGAACATTTTGGTTCATTTAAGATTTTTACTTCATTTGACTCTTCATTTTCTTTCACATATAATGCCACTCTCCCACCAGCATGACTTGTTCTGTCCTTCCGATATATTTTGCACCCTGGTATGACTGTGTCCCATTGTTTGTCCTCATTCCACCAAGTTTCTGTGATGCCTATTATATCAGTGCTTACTAGAGGGGTGCATGTCTTCCAGTTGGGGGACAGACAGTCACACAATCAAACACAGACAAGTCTCTGAAATATATAGTAGACAGCTGTCCCTTTCTCCACCCCTGCCGGTCCAATGGGCCTATAGAAATACAGGTTCCCATATCTGGCCCCTTGATGTCTCCCTGTAGACATTCTATAATTAAACTCCCTCCTACCAGATCTCTCCCTTTTCATGTTATGAGAAAATAAAAATCCAGGCACATCCCATTGTCCTGGCACAATCAAACTCTTACCTCACTTTAAGTTATGGAAAGAGGAAGCTGCATACAAAATTTAGTGGTCCTAGCTCTTACCATTTAGGAGGAGTTCTTGAACAAATGGACTCACAGACGAGCAGATGGACATGGAGACAAACAGAAAGATGCCCAAACTCTCTCATTCATATATATATATATATATATATATATATATATAAAATGAGTGAGTTAAAATATGTGGGGGTTTCTTTTTCCACTCTAACCTCTTTTAGAGTTACTTTAGTGCTGTTAAAGATATCAATTTGATAGCCTGGCTGGAGGTAGAATCCCTCTTTAACCTGAAGAAAAAAGAGCTTGCTTCTGGGGGGGTATAAAAAAGTTCTGTGTCTAGACCTATGCACACTTTGCTGAGACTGCTAAAAAGGATGCCAATTACTGCCAGTTCTGATGTCAACAGATTAATGACCATACTAAAAAGGCAGATGTCTTAAATGTTTAATAGTGCAAAGTCTGCATATTTTGGTTTTGGTCAGTGATCTGCCTCCCCCTCAATTTTCAATCTAATGACTTGATTAATTTGCTCAATTTGCATGTTTTATACACAGCTATTGCCATTCTGCAGGGTGTGAAAGTGGAAAAGTTTTTGAATAGATATTACAAACACTCTCTCACACAGGGCTAAATGCTCTAAAGGAGTTAAACTCCTAACTTCTGTTTAGTCTTCCTAACTTCCATTCAAATCAATGGAAGTTGGGAATCTAAATAGAAAAATTTGGAACCTCACCATTCCTTTTGAGCATTCCATGCATAATGACCGCTGAAGAGGACAATAAGTAAGCCTTGCTGACAATGCAGCATACTGTTTTCAATAATGGGAGTTAAAGTAGTATTTCTGAGTCAATTAAAACAAATGCTTAGAGTTAATTGAAAACAATTAGAGAATTATTCAAATTAAAGAAGCTTGGCGAAACATGGGAAGCATAAAATAAAATGAGTTGTTAATGGAATAAAGAATCTTCAACCTCTTGGGCACTGGTTTTAAATGCAGACCAGCTCAGTAGCAATGAAAGGCTATTGGCTGATGATTGCTTAGTGACCTATGTGAAATGAGTTTGGTGATCTCAATCCAGTTCCCATCAGACAAGTGTCCATAGCACAAAACCAGCACTTCAAACAACACAGATTGAGTCTTCGGAAGTAATACAGATTAAATTTCTCCTTTAGTTCAAGATTTAAATTCAGTAGCATAGACATGTGAGGAAACTTGCATGGCCAGTTTATTACTCATATAGTACCTCTCCTTTGAAATCTCCATTCTGCAGCGGTGACCATCTGATATTTGTGAAAGCACTCAAATTTGCATAGAGCAGAAACACACATCTCAAAAAAGTTCAATGGAACTTTTAAATAAGACTTTTTCCAGAATGGTCAGCTAATAATTATGTTTTCAGTAGTTGTCTTTCTTTCCCATCAACCCCTACAGGACATAGTAAGATACTATAGTGACACTCAGTGAACAAACACATAGTTAACTAGCTAAAATTCGATACTCTACCTTGGGTCTTAGATTGGGTGACAGGGAGAAGGTGTTTTTTATCACCAAGCATTTCATGCCTGAAAACCCAAGAAAACTCATACAAAAAAATTAAAAATGTCAATCCCACCCAGCAATAATGAACTTTGAACAGGCTCTTTGGGGGTGAAAGATGTGGAGAGGAAGACATGACCCAAATTAATTTTTCAGGCCTAAAAGAATCACAGAAATGAGTTACACCAAGAATGCATCTTTTCTTCAAATCTGGAAGAAGGATTTGGGTGGCTATATCGACTCTGGTCATGAACTAGTCAAGGACAGCTTGCTTGACCACAGATGAGCTTGGATTCCAGACAAGTCTAACTTCATCCTATGCTTTCTGCTTTCTAGTTTAGAAAGTTCACTCAAGTGTTGCACCATCTGAAGAAAAGCTAATAAGCAAAGAGAGTAAAATCACAATTCCACTCCTAAAGACTTGCTGCATGACTGAATCAATTCCTTACTCTCTAAATTTGAAGTGTTATGCTGTAGAAGAAAGACTGTAGGGGTGAATACATTTCAACATCGTACCTACTCTTTGGGAGGTAGAATGAATTTCATATCCCAGTTAGAGCAGATGAGCATGAGATCTATGTAGGCACATTCAAACACACAGGGTTTCAGCTGCACTAAAAGGCATGTCTTGATTCCGTAATACTACATATATATGGTACAAGTGTGACCCTTCTGCCAAGTGGAGCCAGCAGCAGCCAGGGCCAAGTTCAATATCTAGGTGTTCTTTTCCATCCATCCAATACAGAATTGACTCAAGCCCTCACCCACTAACCTGTGAAATTCATACACCACCTCTGGACCTCTCTGAGAGGTAGTGCTTCTCCACTTGCAAGTACAGAGTCTGAGTGCAGAGAAGAAACTTTTAATAAAAAGAGAGGGAAATAACTTAGCATTAATTTGGGAAACCATCACAAATGGAGTTCATAAACAAAGCCATGAGTAAAAGTCCCACCCCAAGTAGGTTGAGCAAAGCCCCTTTTCTTCCAGGATCTTAAGTCCAGCAATGTAAATATCCCCTTCATCCCCAACCCTTCTCTGCACCCCATTCACAGTTGTTGCCCTTGGTCAGGGCAGACCCAGAGTTCAGAGGTGCATCTGCACATTTCACCTCCCATCCTGAGTGGGAAAGGAGGGGGGTAAAGAAGCATCTTACTCACTTCACTTGCCACCTCCCTGCTGGCCACTCATTATGCCTCTCCATCATCACTCTACTGGATGCTCATCATGCCACCACTGCTCTGAGGGCCACTCATCACCGACCGTTAGCTCTCAATCACCGGCCACTCTTTCGCTGTGACTTCTGCCCATCAGTCTCCAATGATTTCAGCTCCCACTGATTTGAACTCTTAACAAACAAGGTAGAAAAACACAACTCCAACACAATTAGCATAGGGACCTAATAATGTCTATTTAGCTCTGGGTTTTTTTTAAGTGTCTGTGGGGTGGGAAGAAAACAGGTCAAACTAGTCCAGGCAGGGGACATACTGTAGCTTCCAGACTAGAATAACCTTCCGCCAACCCTTCCCTTCACAGGGTTCTGAAAGTTGAGCCCCTGCATTTGCAAGATTCTTTCTGCTAACCATGAGCCCTTTCATTTGGAACAATTTAGCATAATCCTACTTTTCTGTAATCCCACAAAATTACAAACATTGCTAACCATCTTTTAGATCTCCATGTATTTAATAGAAACATAGCTGGTGTCGGGTCATAAATTAAGTGGATTATAATGAGCAAAACACCACTCCATCTGTTGAATATCTAACACAACTAAGTAAAGCAGGAGCAAACTGTATTTCCATAGACACACCCAGAGTTTCTCTCTCAAGCAATCCATGGTACCTGGGGGTAACACCCCAATGTCAAAATAACTGCTAGATCAGCAAAGGAGTTACTTGCATCAAAATTCTAAAAGTTGTTTTGTATGATCTTTTTGAAGGAGAAAATACCAAAAACTGTGAAGAAAATATGTGTAGTGCTGGGGAGGAGCCGGTGGTCGTGGTACATGTAGGTACCAATGACGTAGGGAAGGGTAGGAGAAATGTCCTGGAGGCCAAATTTAGGCTGCTAGGAAAGAGACTGAAATCCAGGACCTCTATGGTGGCATTCTCGGAAATGCTTCCAGTTCCATGCGCAGGGCCAGGTAGGCAGGCAGAGCTTCAGAGTCTCAATGCGTGGATGAGACGATGGTGTAGGGAAGAGGGTTTGGATTTATTAGGAACTGGGGACACTTTTGGGAGAGGGGAGCCTATACAGGAAGGATGGGCTCCACCTAAACCAGGGTGGAACCAGACTGCTGGCACTAAACATTAAAAAGGCCGTAGAGCAGTTTTTAAACTAAGAGATGGGGGAAAGCCGATTGGTGCGGAGATGCACGTAAATCGGAGGGAAACTTTTCTTAGAGGAGAATCCATTGATAGAGATTCTCTAAGCTGTAGTCAGAAAGAGAGGAGGGGAGAGGGCAAACCATGGGCCAGAGCAGACAAACAACCGCATACAAAGGAATCCAATGCATCAGGGAAGGGCAGACAAATAAGCAGTGGCAAATTTTTAAAGTGCTTCTACACAAATGCTAGGAGTCTGACTAATAAGATGGGTGAACTAGAGTACCTCGTATTAAAGGAAGAGATTGACATAATAGGCATCACTGAAACCTGGTGGAATGAGGAAAATCTGTGGGACACAATCATACCGGGATATAAGATATATCGAAAGGATAGAGCAGGCCGGGTGGGTGGCGGAATGGCACTGTATGTGAAAGATAATGTAGAATCAAATGAAATAAAAATATTAAGTGAATCAACATGCTCAATAGAATTGCTATAGATAGTAATTCCATGCTCCAATAATAAGAAATTAGCAGTAGGGATATATTACCGACCACCTGACCAGGACAGGGATACTGACATTGAAACGCTGAGGGAGATTAGAGAGGCTACCAAAATAAAGAACTCTATAATAATGGGGGATTTTAATTATCCCCATATTGACTGGATACATGTCACCTCAGGAAGAGAAGCGGAGATAAAATTTCTCAATGGCTTAAATGACTGCTTCTTGGAGCAGCTAGTGCAGGAACCCACAAGGGGAGAGGCAATTCTCGATTTAGTCCTGAGTGGAGCGCAGGATCAGGTCCAGGAAATAACTATTACAGGACCGCTTGGGAATAGTGACGATAATATAATAACATTCAACATTCCTGTAGTGGGAAGAACACCTCAGCAGACCAGCACCCTGTCATTTAATTTCAAAAAGGGGAATTATACAAAAATGAGGAGGTTAGTTAAACAGAAATTAAAAGGCACAGTGACTAGAGCCAAATCCCTGCAAGCTGCATGGAAACTTTTAAAGACACCATAATAGAGGCCCAACTTAAATGTATACCCCAAATTAAAAACATAGCAAGAGACCTAAAAAGAGTCACCGTGGCTTAACCACCATGTAAAAGAAGCAGTGAGGGACAAAAAGGCATCTTTTAAGAAGTGGAAGTCCAATCCTAGTGAGATAAATAGAAAGGAACATAAACACTGTCAAATCAAGTGTAAAAATGTAATAAGAAAAGCAAAAAGATTTTGAGGAACAGCTAGCCAAAACTCAAAAAGAAATAACAAAATGTTTTTAAGTACATTAGAAGCAGGAAGCCTGCTAAAAACCTGTGGGTCCCTAGACGATCGAACTATAAAAGGCGCAATCAAGGACGATAAAGCCATTGCGGAGAAACTAAATGATTTCTTTGCTTCAGTCTTCACGGCTGAGGACGTTGGGGATTCCCAAATCTGCACCGTCCTTTGTGGGTGATGAATCTGAGGAACTGTCCCGGATTGAAGTGTCATTAGAGGAGGTTTTGGAACAAATAGAAAACTTAATGTTAACAAATCTCCGGGACCGATGGCATTCATCCAAGGGTTCTAAAAGAACTCAAATGGGAAATTGCTGAACTATTATCTGTGGTTTGTAACCTATCCCTTAAATCGGCTTCCGTACCTAATGACTGGAAGGTAGCCAACGTGACACCAATATTTAAAAAGGGCTCTAGAGGCGATCCGGCAATTACAGACCGTAAGTCTAACTTCAGTACCGGCAAATTAGTGAAACAATAGTAAAGAATAAAATTGTGAAGCATGTAGAAGAACATAATTTGTTGGACAAAAGTCAACATGGTTCTGTAAAGGGAAATCCTGTCTTACTAATCTATTAGAGTTCTTTGAAGGGGTTAACAAACATGCGACAAGGGGGATCCAGTAGATATAGTATACTTAGATTTTCAGAAAGCCTTTGACAAAGTCCCTCACCAAAGGCTCTTGTGTAAATTACATGGCCATGGGATAAGAGGAAGGTCCTTTCTTGGACTGAGAACTGGTTAAAAGACAGGAAACAAAGGGTAGGAATAAATGGTAAATTTTCAGAATGGAGAGGAGTAACTAGTGGTGTCCCCCAAGGGTCAGTCCTAGGACCAATCCTGTTCAACTTATTCATAAATGATCTGGAGAAAGGGGTAAGCAGTGAGGTGGTAAAGTTTGCAGATGATACCAAACTGTTTAGGATAGTCAAGACAGAAGCAGACTGTGAGGGACTCCAAGAAGAGCTCACCAAACTGAGTGATTGGGCAACAAAATGGCAAATCATATTTAATGTGGATAAGTGTAAAGTAATGCACATCGGGAAAAATAACCCCAACTATACATACAGTATGATGGGGGCTAATTTGGCTACGACAAATCAGTAAAGAGATCTTGGAGTTATCGTGGACAGTTCTCTGAAAACTTCCACACAGTGTGCAGCGGCGGTCAAAAAGGCAAATAGGATGCTAGGAATTATTAAGAAAGGGATAGAAAATAAGACCCAGAATATCTTACTGCCCCTGTATAAAACTATGGTACGCCCACATCTTGAATACTGTGTACAGATGTGGTCTCCTCACCTCAAAGAAGATATTTTGGCCTTGGAAAGGGTTCAGAAAGAGCAACTAAAATGATTAGGGGTTTGGAACGGGTCCCATATGAGGAGAGGTTAAAGCGACTGGGACTTTTCAGTTTAGAAAAGAGGAGACTGAGGGGATATGATAGAGGTATATAAAATCATGAGTGGTGTGGAGAGGGCCGATAAAGAAAAGTTATTTATTAGTTCCCTAAATAGAAGAACTAGAGGACACCAAATGAAATTAATGGGTAGCAGGTCTAAAACTAATAAAAGAAAGTTCTCTTCACACAGCGTGTAGTCAACCTGTGGAACTCCTTGCCAGAGGAGGCTGTGAAGGCTAGGACTATAACAGAGTTTAAAGAGAAGCTAGATAATTTCATGGAGGTTAGGTCCATAAAAGGCTATTAGCCAGGGGATAAAATGGTGTCCTTGGCCTCTGTTTGTCAGAGGCTGGAGAGGGATGGCAGGAGACAAATCGCTTGATCATTGTCTTCGGTCCACCCCCTCCAGGGCACGTGGTGCTGGCCACTGTCGGCAGACAGGATACTGGGCTAGATGGACCTTTGGTCTGACCCAGTACGGCCGTTCTTATGTTCTTATGTTCTAAATAAGAGATTACAAATCATGACAATCATCAGGGCTCTGCTGCATGCCACATGCACATGCCAGGAATGCTGGACCCTGGCTCTTTTTGTGGCTGAACAAAATAGTTTAATGAACATTAGTCTCAATTCACTGAAATTCCAAAGTATAATCAACTGAAATAAAATAATATTGGAGTTCCCAAAATTAAAAAGAAAAAAAACTTCCATGGATAGAGATTGTAATCTCAAGAAGAATGATAAGAAAATAAATGTTTCTGTTATTTTAGGGTTACTTATCACCAAACCATTTTAAAAGTTAAAACCACTGGACTTTCTTTATTAGGATCGAACAGCATATTTTGATATAATAAGAATCTGGCAAAGAACCTTCACCCAAATAATGATTAAATGAAAGTAGACAAAATAAATGAATCATACTAGAAAACCTTTCGTCACCCTTGTCCCCACGTCTCTGGAATTTCTGCATAATATCAGCAGAATAAAAATTATACTGAATGTCCAATCTGAAAATGAGAAACAATTTTCAAGTCACATAACCCACATGTAACTTTGTCTTATGAGTTATGGATGGCAGCATCACTGCTCATTGCTCACACACCATCATAAGACGTTGTATTGTGTACCGTTACAGTGATTTATGCTCAGTAGGCTTTTAAGGGACATCATATTTTACACTATCTACTGAAACTAAACTATATTTCATGTTAGTTTTGAATTGCTTTACAAAACAAGGACAAGGCTTTTTAATTTTCACCCCTATGAATGATGAAGTATTCCAGCGAGAAGTAGACCTTGAGTGTTGCTTTGAATTGGGGATGTCAGGCCATCTCAAATCCGGCTCCCAATTTCATGCTGAATGGCCATGAAGAGATCACAAAGCAGAAAAGATTATTATGTAATCCAAAGCAGCAAATTTACTAAGTGTCATCGGATCTTCATTTAATTCATGTAGAATTTATAATTTATTATTACTTCCTATATTGTGATAACATCTGTAACATAGCAGCCACTTTTCAAACATGTAAAATGATAGAATCCCTGCTGTGAAGACCCTACACTTTGAAAGAAAAAAAAGGGAATGAAGGGGCAGGGTTGATGGCTGGCACATTTTGGTAGATATACTTTTTCATTGTTTATTTGATAAACAGTTTCCAAGAGAGAGGGTACATGAGGACAATTGGATGACTATTTTTGAATCTTTTATGGCAGAAATGAGTCTTGGAGTGGGATATGAAATCTGAGTGGATGATCACTTGATAGATTAGCTTGGGGGTGTCACTGAATGATGGAGAAAGTTATGGAGGCATGGATTAATGAGGAACATGTCTGGCATCACTGGCAGAGCACATGAGGTAAGAACACTACAAAGAGAATCAATGTGGAACAAATGGTGAGGGGCAAAATTCTGAAGGACTTTGGAGGTATTAACAGGAAGCTCAAACTTGATATAGTGAATCAGGGGGAAGTTGTGTGGTCAAATCAACCGATCAAGTGATCATGGCAGCCACAATTTTTATGATATGAGTGACAAGGAGGCTGGAAACGAGGAGACTACAGGAATCAACATGCGCGATAAGGACTTGGACACAAAGTTTTTGCTGTCTGGACAAAAAGGACATATTCATCTTAGAAATTTATTAGCAGAAGAACCAGCTGAATTTGGACATGTGAAGAAATGCATGAACAACCTACAGGGAGCCTGACAGTGACAACTATGACAGAATGTTGGATTCAATTTTGACTATTTTAATTTTATGGTGATGAGGAGACATCCAGACAAGATGTCTGGCAAGAATTAGCTTCAAATATTCACAGGAATACCCATGGAGAGATCCCAGCTTGACCAACTATTTGGGAATGAGGTCAAAGGTCAGGTACAATTCACAGTGGATCCTCTGGCCGTGCCTCCCACCTTGGAGAAGGAAGAAATATGGTTTCTGCTACTCAGTACCCTGGAGAGAGTTGTTAGCCTTTCTGTGCAGTGGTGTTGCTGAGTTACCCAGGCTGCAGATAGGAAGTGGTTTAAAGAAGAAAAGAAGAAAATTGTGTAGGGATGATGTTGCATCAGTTTTCCCAACAATAGTTTAAACTTTTGGAAGAATTGTTGTACATGTTTACACTGGGGATATATCATACCATAGGTCCAGCCAGACCAATATCCTGTCTTTTGACAGTGCCGATGCCAGGTGCCCCAGAGGGAATGGACAGAAGAGGCAATCATCAAGTGATCCACCACTTGTCACCCATTCCCAGCTTCTGGCAAACAGAAGTGAGGGACACCATCCCGTCCCATCCTGGCTAATAGCCAGTGATGGATCTATTCTTCATGAATGTATCTAGCTCTTTTTTGAACTGGTAGTGTCTTGGACTTCACAACATCCTCTGGCAAGGAGTTCCACAGGTTGACTGTGCGTTGTGGGGAAAAAATACTTAATTTTGTTTGTTTTAAACCTACTGCCTATTAATTTCATTTGATAACCACTAGTTTTTGTGTTATGAGAAGGAATAAATAGTACTTCCTTATCTACTTTTTCTACACCAGTCATGATTTTATAGACCTTGATCATATCCCCTCTTATTCAGCTTAGAAAAGAGATGACAAGCACCAGTCTTATTAATCTCTGTTGATACAAAAGCAGTCCCATGCCTCTAATTATGTGTGTTACCTTCCACTGAACCTTTTCCGTTCCAATATATCTTTTTGATAGAGGGCAAGCACATCTGCACAAAGTATTCAAGATGTGAGTGTCCCATGGATATATACAGAGGCAATAAGATATTCTCATTCTTATTATCCGTGTCTTTATGATTCACAACATTCTATTTGCTTTTTTGACGGCCATTGCAGATTGAGTGCATGCTTTCAGAGGACTATCTACAATAACTCCAATTTCTCTCTCTTAAGTATTATCACTAATTTAGACACCCATCATTTTATATGTATAGCTGGGATTATGTTTTCCAATGTGCATTCCTTTGCATTTATCAACACTGAATTTTCACAGTCTGCCTGGGATTTAACTTTTTTTTACCAGTTTTGTATCATTTGTAAAATTTGCTACCTCACTGTTTACCTCTTTTTTCCAGAACATTTATGAATATGTTGAATAGGATAGGTCCCAGAAAAGACACCTGGTAGACATTATTTACCTCTCTCCATTCTGAAAACTGGCCATATTTTCCTGCACTTTGTTTCCTCTCTCATAATCAGTTACCAGTCTATGAGAGGACCTTCCCTCTTGTCCCATTACAACCTTTGGTGAGGATCCTAATCAAAGGCTTTCTGAGAATCTAAGTACACTATATCTACTGGATCCCTCTTGTCCACATGCTTGTTGACCCACTCAAAGAGTTCTAGTAGATTGGTGAGGCATGATTTCCATTTAAAAAAATGTTGACTCTTCCCCCAACAATTTATGTTCATCTGTGTGTCTGACAATTTTGTTCTTTGATATAGTTTCATCCATTTTTCCCAATACTGAATTTGGTAATCTGAGTTTAGTACTGGAAAAACTGGTAATCTATAATAATTATAGTAATCTGCAATTGCTAGAATCATCTCTGGAGCCTTTTCTGGCACCACATTAGCTATCTTGCAGTCATTTGATACAGAAGCTGATTTAAATGATAGATTACAAACTGCAGCTGGTAGTTCTGCAGTTTCACATCTGAGTTCCTTCATTCCATTCCTCCACCTATTCCGTAATGCTAAGCAGTGTTGTTAGGAATAGGGTCTTTTATAAATGCAATGTTTTGTGTGATAAGGAAAAAAATACACAACCTGGCTGAACCAAAGGACCTATAATGGTTATGATTTTCTGTTCACATTGACAAGAAGAGAGTACAAGCTTCATTTTTAAAACACCCAGGACAGCTATTGTTGTAGACTGAAGGCACGGAGAGATTTTGCAAGCTCAGGGCATTCCAAACAATTTTTCTTGCAATGCCTTTTAAGAGCCTCAGACATAGTCTCAACTAGCAGTCTGTCTATGATCAAGAGACTCACAAATGGAACAACAAGTGGAGCTGATTGCAGATCATCATGCAGGTGAATGAAGCTAGCTGTGCAGAAGAAACTCCTACCCTGCGTGCCCACACTCTACATGGCTCAAAGCTTTCTTTAGCACTAAACTCCCTCCCAATTATTGTAAAGATCAAACACATGAATAAAAATGAAATCTGAAAGCCCTGGTGCAAATATAACTAACTTGTTAAATCCCTTTAGCTCGTATCAAGAATAATTTGCATTGGAAATTGATTTTTATTTATTTGTGTCACTAAGGGATTCAAAGTTTGAAATTCTTCTAAGACAGCTGTTTCCATTTTAGTTGTTGTAAATGGATAATCATGGAGGCTTGATGCACGCAAAACAGGTGGGGACTATAACTCCATTCATATTCCTCCCTCACTATACATATGCTTACTAGAGCTGTGCGAAGCTTCTCTAAGGAAACTAAAGAAAAAGCACCCTTCCTTTTGGGTTTCATTCAGAAAGCATATTTTAATGGGATTCTCTGCCAACGAAGCCTGGAAAGTTTGAGACTACTGGTAGGCCTAACAACTTTCATAGCATTTCAAGTTTCCTTAGGACTTGGTAAAGGCAGCAGAATTTCCTTGATTACAATTTTTCAGAAAGGACGGGGAATGTGGGATCAAGCAGAATATGGAGGTGCTAATAACAGACTGGTAGCAGCTGACTGCCCCACAAAAATGTCAAAATGATTTATTGAATAAATTAATTCAGTCCATAAGGGCGCTTCTTCATGTTTATAAGTGCCCTCATGTTCAATTTGCCTGATTCAAAGAGACAAACTGAAGGCGATGGGGGAAAAAAAATGTGAAGATGCTTCTAGAAAGCTCAGATTCCTTCCCAAGGGACCAAGTAAACTTGAAAATACCAAATGAATCAAATAAGAGTACATTTATAATAAGCAAAGCTGACTGTACAGTTAGAAAACAGATTCATAAATAAAGGCACAAATGCCAAGTTCAATTCACTCTGGTTTGTGAGGCTCTTTGCTATTTGTAATTATTTGGACAGTCACCAGGTTTTTGAGAAACGCTCATGCATCCCAAAGTTTAGCACAAATCATTATTCATTTTAAAATTTATAGTAGAACTGCATTGTTTGCTATTCAGTCAGTGATCTGACATAACACTTATGTGGTCATAAGTCACAGCCCAAAGAATGAATAGCAAATACTCAAAGCAAGCAGTTTTCAAACAGCCCAAATGCTGAAAATGTTTCATTCAATTTGTTGAACAGTTACAAATAACTAATACATCTGCAGAAAATCCATGTCAGTCTCCAAATAATTCAATGGCCAAAACAAATGCTTACTTCACAATTAATATTATCCCCCATTATAGAGTGACCAACTCCACTCCACTTTATAAACCACTTTCATGAAGCCCACATCGTGAAAAAAGTCACAACTATCAAACATGGCTGGTTTCTTCCTCACCATCACCATCCCCAATCACACCAAAGTGAAAGTAGCTCTTTTTGCTTCAGCCAGAAAATACACACAATAGAGATTTACTACAAGGCTGTTGGGGACATCTGAGGGAAGGAACAATGTTACCGCAGTCACCACAGAAGCCTTTGCAAATCATTCTTGTCTGTCTACGTATTGATGTGGCCCTCTTCGACTGTATTATTTCTTTCTTACACAGTCACTGTTTTACAAGCCTGCCAACTTCATGGGTTTTCTACATAAGCAATGGGGATATCAGACTCTTTTATGGGTTTGTGGAGAAAATTCCCAGTCTATGAGGAAATCTCCCTCTAATTGGCTATCTTCTTTCATTCCCATGTTTTCTAAGAAAGAGGCAGTTGAGTATTACTACAACATATACTGACAATCTCAGCAATATAGAGAAGAAAGTTCTTCCCCTCTTTTAGCAAACACAGGGGCGGAGCACTGCTTGAGCATTCAGTCATGTGCACTGAGACATGACTGGTAAACAGCTGTTTGCCTCCAGCTCTGCAACAGCACCTGTTCTCAACCAGACTCAGGAAAAACCCCTCTGCTGTTGCTGGCCACTCTCTCCCCAAGGCCTGGGAGTGAACAAAATTCTTCTGCTGTTTTCCTTCCCCAACAATTTGAGCCTCTGTTCTTTTTGTTGGTAGGGAGAGGACATTTATAGAGCCTGGAAGCAAAAGTACTTTTATTCTTCACCTCCTCATCATTGTTTATCCAATGCTCTACCAAATATTGCTTTTGAAAGGGGCTGGTGGGCCACAGCACTTCAGTGACCCCACAACGGACAGTGGCACCTATAGCAGGACAGGCAAAAGCAGAAAAAAAAGTCAGCTAAACACAGAAGGTATCTTCTCATCTTCCTCAGACTCTTCCCATCTAAAGGACAGTCATTGCTTAACCCACCCCATCCACATGTTCTCTCCTATTCCCAGACTCTCTCTCTTTTTTAACTAACACTATTTTCTGTCTTTTTCTCTCTCATTTCATACTATAAGGGAGAATAAGATTAAAAGGCACAAGAGGGAGGGAGCACCTTAATCTCAATGGGAGAGAAGAGATAGAAGCAGCTCCCTCTGCCACCAAACTCTATCACACCCATTTTCTTTCCTCAGCCCTGGGAAGGAAGATCTGCCATCTGCCCTCCATTCTAATGGAACACCTGGCCACAGGGAAGGCAAGGGGTTGGAGGGCTCTGCAGCATCAGTGAGGACTTCAATTCAAATGGATGTATGTTTAACTTCTATTGGTGTTTTGTTGGTTGGTGGTCGTAGGTATAGTTTTACCAAAACAAATAGGTTCACATTTTAAATAACCTTCTAACTGCCCCTCTAAATCTTTCAATAAGCAGCTGTTTGATCTTATCTGTTGTCATTAGAGGAGGTTTTGGAACAAACTGATAAACTTAACAGTAATAAATCACTGGGACCAGACGGCATTCACCCAACAGTTCTGAAAGAACTAAAGGTGAAATTGTGGAACTATTAACTATGGCGATAACCTATCCTTTAAATCAGCTTCTGTACCTCATGACTGGAAGACAGCTCATGTGACACCAATATTTAAAAAGGGCTCTAGAGGTAATCCTGGCAATTACAGACTGGTGAGTCCAACATTAGTACTGGGCAAATTATTTGAAACTATAGTAAAAAACAAAATTGTCAGACACATAGATGAACATAATTTGAACAGAAAAGGTCAACATGGTTTCTGTAAAGGAAAATCATACCTTGCTAATCTACTAGAGGTCTTTGAAGAAGTCAACAAACATATGGACAAGAGGGATCCAGTGGATATAGTGTGCTTAGAATTCCAGAAAGCCTTTGACAAAGTTCCTCACCAAAGGCTATTAAGTAAAGTAAGTTGTCATGGGATAAGAGGGAAGGTCTTCTCATGGACTGATAACTGGTTAAAGGACAGGAAACAAAGGGTAGGACTAAACGGTCAGTTTTCAGATTGGAGAGAGGTAACTAGTTGCTTCCCCCAAGGGTCTGTCCTGGGACCAATCCTATTTAACCTATTTATAAATGACCTGGAGAAAGGGGTAAACAGTGAGGTGGCAAAATTTGCAGATGATACTAAACTATTCGAGATAGTTAAGACCAAAGCAGATTATGAAAGGGATCTAACAAAACTAGGTGATTGGGTAACAAAATGGCAACTGAATTTTAATGTTGATAAATGCAAAGTAACGCATACTAGAAAAAATAATCCCAACTACACATACAAAACGATGGGGACTAATTATCTATAACCACTCAAGAAAGAGATCTTGGATTCATAAAAAAAATATTCTACCAGCCACCTATTAACATATGTACATGTTTATAAGAGTGAGTGTTTATATAAACATGTACATATGTTAATAGGTGGCTGGTAGAATATTTTTTTTATCTGCTTTAGAGCTTATGGGCTTCATTGAAGTAGAAAGTCTTGAGGAGGGACCTAAAAAAAGGGAAGCAGGAAGAGATTTAAAGAAATTAAATGAGCAGAAGGATTTCAAAAAAGGAAGTATGTAAAAAAAGGAAATATGAGATTATATTTTAAAGATAGAAAATAGAGGAAACTGATAAAGGATATGCAATGAATTAAAGAAGGGAAATGCATTAAAATAATAACTGAGTACAATGTTTAAAAAAAGTAAATTAGGCATAGATGATATTGACATAGCAAATGTTAGTGAACAAACAGTCTCAGGGAGTGGCCTTGTTAGTCTGTATCTGCAAAAACAATGAGGAGTTCTGTGGCACCTTAACTAACAGATTTATTAGGACATAAACTTTCATTCCAATTCATCTAATGAAGTGGGTTTTACCTACGAAAGCTTATGTCCTAATAAATCTGTTAATCTGTAAGGTGCCATCAGGACTCCTTGTTGTTTTCAGTGAACAAACAATAAGGCAACATGGATTAAAATAATTAATCTTTTTTTTTAAAGTTAATGATTCAGAACCATCAAGCTGTTCACATAGATAAACTATATACCCATATATTTTTATTACTGTTACATTCTGCTCCATCCTTTCCTCTTTTTTCCTCCTGATTCAAGACATAAGCATATGTTTAAGTACTATGGAAATCAATGGAATTTATGCACATCCTTAAAAGAGCCAGCTTCTAAGGTAGAAGACAAAGTAGAGATGCAGGGAGATGACGGAAGGAGGCATGAAGATAAAAGTGAGAAAAAGTGATAAAAGGAGAGAGGAGCTGGAACTCAGCTCACATTTTTCAGTACATTTCAAACATATATTTAACCAATATTTGCATTCATCTTTATTTTTTTCTTTGTAATATTCCCTGCTGCACTAACAAAAGGGATTCAAAATATGAAGTCTAAGATGAAAATTAACATTAGTTGTTGGAATAGGTAATTCCGAGAGCATTTATTTTATATGCACTGAAATTATCTGTTAGAAATCATGCTTCTATTCTCATCATGCTCCTGTCCAGTATGCTTCTGGAGAAAATAAATCAGTAAACAGCGGTCCAAATATGGATAATCCAGATCCTGGATACTTTGATACTGAAGCAGTATTCATTAGGTCTTTACTTTCCATTCTTCAGCTTAATGTTGAGAGGCTGTCAACTGCAAAGCACTTAGTAATAGAGAATCTCATAGCCCATCATAGGGCTGACATTATCTGTATCCAAGAAATGCTTGTAGATTTCTTCTTTGCCAGTAGGCAAACACATAAGAGACCACGATAGTGTTAGCTACAATCTTCATGAAAAATATGTCAGAGCCATTTATGTGAAATCTGATATTATGTGGAGAATTTACCCACTATTTGACCTCTCTGTGACATTGTAAGAGTTAGTCAGTTTAAAGTTGAGAATGTTTAAAAACTTTTCAGTGAAGCCTGGAACACTCTGACCTTGAGTATACATCCATCTATCCATCTATGACTTCAATAATGACCATGCCTCATGGGGCAATAGAAAGTCTGAAAAAAATAGAGTAAATCTCATAAAGGAGAATTCTATAAAGTATTTGTATCTCTTGGCTGGCCCTAAGCAGTCACCCATCTTTTTCTCTACCTGGTGGAAGCAGAGCTACGGTCTTGACCTCACAAAGGGTAGGAGAGAGATAACTAGTGATATCCCCCAAGGGTCTGTACTGGGACTCATCCTATTCCATGCATTCATACTGGAGAAAGGGGTAAACAGTGAGGTGGCAACATTTGCAGATGATACTAAACTGCTCAAGATAGTTACGTCCAAAGCTGATCTCACCAAACTAGATGACTGGGCAACAAAATAGCAGATGAATTTTAATGTTGATAAATACAAAGTAGTTTAGTCCCCATCATTTTATACATAGAGTTAGGACTATGTTTTCTAATTTCATCAGTGGCCATTGTTGGAAGACAGGATACTAGGCTAGATGGACATTTGGTCTGACCCAGTATGGCCATTCTTATGTTCACTTGGTCCCCTCAGCAGGGGGCCAACCATTATCAGACTGTTGAAGAGTTCTTGGAATCTTCCTGTATAACCAGCTCTACCCCTTTTTTATTCAGACAGCACTGAAGATCCCATATAAGCACAAGCCCTACTCTGGGATGGAACTAGAGAAGAACAGACTGGAAATAATACTGAGAGCTGACTGTTCATGTATAGGGTGCACACATGTAATACCTCTGCAGAAAAAAAACCACTTGCTTTTTCAAAGGAATCTTTAAAGCAGCCCAAAATAGATTGTATCAAAAAAAGGTACATACTCTGCTTAGATGAGGAATGTGAAGAACTTCTGGACCACTATGAACAATCTGGTGACTTAGAACTATGTCTACACTGTATGCCCTTCTCTGTCACTCCCACAATGACCCGGGCAGTCTTCCTGATTACTGCCCTCCTGGTCTAAGACACATTATCAGTGGCTGGTAGGGAATCCTGGTCCACCCTCAGCTCCAACCTTCCACCCAGCAGTTCTGTGATTTCCTCTCCCAGCCCTAACAGTGCCTTCCCTGGACTGCTTCCTACAACTCCTAATTCTCCCCATTTTTTTCTGGATGCAGCAGCACCAAACCCGCCTTCTTCTTTCTAGGGAGTGACTTCCCTTTTCCAGCAGCAGCCCCTGTCCATTGCTGGCCCCACCTATTCCCACACAGTGGAAACTACTTTTAATCAATTCCCTGCTCCCAAGCTCTTCCCCCAGGTGCAGTGAATGGAGTTAATAGAGCTACCTGTTTAACCCTTTCTAGCCATGTGTGGGGGTGACACCCCTATCATGACCTGATTGGTGACAGTTTTTATCTATCATAAGCAGCTTTTTAAGGCAATAATATTAGGGATGAGGTAAGAAGCTGAAGAAGGTCATGCATATGAAAAGATGGAGATGTTATTTACCTTGTATGATAACTGGAGTTCTTTGACATGTAAGTTACTGCGGGTGTTCCATTGGGGTTTCATGCACCCCAAGCACCTTCTTTTGGAAGTTTTTGGTAGCAGTGCCAGTTCAGCTTGAGCATGTGCCCCAGATATCGTCATGTCCATACCATGAATATATAGGACTGTGAGGGTAAATTGCCCTCCGTTCTTTCTCCACCACAATCCTCCAAGAAGAAGAGGCCCTAAAGCACAGGGTAGTGTTGAAGGAAGGCAGGTGGTGATGTATCCACAGTGAAACACATTTTGAAGAACTCCAGTTATTGTGCAAAGTAACGAACTAACCTCTTCTTCTTCAAGGAGTGTCCCTAAGGGTACTCCAGTGGTGTTGGAACCATTTTTAGGGTGGGGGTGCTAAGCTGTGCCCCCTTCACCCTGTTTGTCTCACTGCCCCAGGCTGGGGTCACATGTAGAGTTGTCAGCTCTCTTGGACTGAAAGCCATTGCCAAAAATGGTGTCTAGTCTGGGAGACTTGGCAACCCTAGTCACAGCTGTACGTGGCTGTGGAGCCCCAGGCTGGCAACAGGATCCCAAGTAGCAGTGGAACCTCCAGGGTCAGTGGCATAGATTCTGGGGCCAATGGGCTGCAGAGCCCATGGAAACAAAGGTGCCATTTCAGGGGGGCAGGTGGTAGGGAGGACTGTGGCCATACATACTGGATGCTGCTAGTTCCCATTCTATTCCCCTCCTAAGCAGGGAGTGAGGGGAAAATGCACAGCTTGTGTGAATTACTCCTCTGTCCCCTCCCCTCACTAGCTGGAGTGAGAGGAATGCACACAAGCTTTTCCCTTGCTCACTGATAGGGGAATGGTGAGGATGGCAGGTGGCAGGACCCCAGGAGAGTGATGGAGCTGGTGGGACCTGGAGCTGGTGAAACCGGCAGCAGGTCAGCAGTGGGACCAGCTCCTGGGTGTGGGGAAACTGGGTGCAAAACCTGAGGGTGCTGCAGCATCCCCCACACCTCTGCTTCCCACATCTATAGGGTGCTCTGCTTGAGATGACACCATAGCTGGTGAAGGACGTGAGTGTGTTTGGAATTCAGTCTAAGGCTATAGTAAAGCATGGCCACAGTCATATTCCTGGGAAGCATCAATCAAGACACGGTGTATATAGAAAATATGAATTAAAGACCATATAGCACCCTTGCATATTTTCAGGATAGACACATTCTATAGGAGTATAGGTTGAATCTCTCTAATCTGGCACTTTCTAGTCTGGCAATGTACGCGGTCCAGCATAATTTTAGTTAGCTGGATGTCTACCTATGGGTGTGGCCAAGTTTCCCATGGTCCCATAAAGTTTGTTTACAGTCATTAGTCCTGGATCTCAGTTTTCTGTGTTATTTAGCTCCAATTTAGCCCTAAATTCTTCTCAGAGCCCAGTAGAAGCAATGGAAGCATTGGTAGTGGTGCTAGATAATATTGACCTCCCGTGGTCTGGCAAATTCTCTGGTTTGGCAATGGTCAAGCCCTGAGGGTTCTGGACTAGAGAGGTCCAACCTGTACTGCAGATGTGGAGTGCAATCCTGTAGAATGAGCAATTACCTTAGAAGGGCAGGGTTCATTAGCAGATGATTAATAGGTTATCGTATGAAACTCACGTAGAAAGTCCCTGCATAGTCCCCAGAACTCCTCTATCTGTGTCTACAATAGAAACAATTTCAGGGATGAGATAAAAGGTCTAGTCCTATCCAGATAATATGCCAATGCTCTCCTGACATCTAGGACATGGGAGGGGATAGCTTTCTGCTTTGGCTGATGAGACTTGAGGTAGAATATGGGAGATGAATTCATTGACTGAAATGAAAATCCAAAATAACCTTGTGTAAGAAGCCTGGAGATTGTTAAAGAGAAACATTTTCTTTGAACAAGACACTATATGGAGGATTGGTCATTAATGTTCCTAGTGATTTAACCTTTCAGGCAGAGGTAATAACCATTAGAAATAATAGGGTCCTGAAGATGAACTTCCTATCTGAGTGATGGAAACTATCATATGAGTAGGTACAAAGGGTTAAATGGGACCCCCAGACTGTGTCTGGATTCTTCCACCATTTCAGGGAAAATAGATTTTAAGGGATGATAGAAATGTACAGTGTATAACTGCCTTGAACCTGGCTTGAATGAAATGCAGGGACAGTTGACCATGACTCATGACAAACATACACACACTACCCTCTGCCCAAGAAAATTTAATAATAATAATAATAAGGAATAATAATAATAAGGAAAAGTTATTTACTTGTTCCCATAATATAAGAACTAGGGGCCACCAAATGAAACTAATGGGCAGTGGGTTTAAAACAAATAAAAGGAAGTTCTTCTTCACACAGCGCATAATCAATCTGTGGAACTCCTTTCCTGAGGAGGTTGTGAAGGCTAGGACTATAACAGGGTTTAAAAGAGAACTAGACAAATTCATGGAGGTTAAGTCCATTAATGGCTATTAGCCAGTATGGGTAGGGAATGGTGTCCCTAGCCTCTGTTTGTCAGAGGGTGGAGATGGATGGCAGGAGAGAGATCGCTTGATCATTACCTGTTTGATTATTACCCTTTGGGGCACCTTGATCATTACCCTTTGGGGCACCTGGCATTGGCCACTGTCGGCAGACAGGGTACTGGGCTGGATGGACCTTTGATCTGACCCAGTATGACCATTCTTATGTTCTTATGCTCTTAAGTTGCAGGCATGATCTGGCACTAACTTGAGAACTGATATGAAGATGAATGATGAAATGTGATAGCCCAAGGAACCTGTCATCTGGCAGATAAGCACTGGCTTTGATGGCATCTAGAATGCCCCCTATAAATTCTGTCCATTGTACAGGTGGAAGGAAGGACTTCATGAAGTTGATTTGGAGATCAAGACATTTATACAGTCATTGCCCTGAATACTGCCAATTTGATGGTGCCACGTCTGACAATGTTGTGCATCCACATTGCCATGACTTCCATGAGTGTTCTGGGAGCAGTGGCTAACCTGAAAAGAAGGACCCAGTAATTATAATGGTACTGCCCCACCACAATGCACAGAAATGGTTGGCGAGAAAAGTGAATTGAAAATATGAAGACTTATCCAGCATTGCTTGGGTCCTTCAGGGCAGCAAGCCAGAAGTGTATAGGGGTGCAAGAGTAAGGGCAGGAGGCTGGGGTGGGGAGGAATCAGGGTTAGGAGTGGGGTGGCATAGGAGTCAGAATAGGGGTTGGGAAGTATGTGAGGACTCAGGGGAGGGAGGGATAGGCTCAGAGCAGGGGAGTAGCTGAGAGCGGTGCGGGTTGTATAGGCTGCCCTCTGGCTTCGCCTCACGGCCAACCCAAGGAGGCAGGGGCCATGTAAGCTGCCTACCAGCTTCTCCCCTGGCCAGCCTGGGGCAGCAGAGTTCACACTGGCTGACTGACAGTTGCTCTCCAGGGCAGGCCAGGGTGGCAATGGCCATGCTGCCAGCCAACAGCTGCTCCCTGGGTATAGGCGCTTGCTGCCCCCCGTAGTCATTCTGGTGTATAATTGTCCCTCTGTGCTTGCTGTCCTCCTATAGTCATTCATGAATATAAATGTCCCTGCTCTCACATCCCCCCCCTTTCTGTTTGATGAGGAAACAATCCCATTGCACACACATCTCATTGTCCTGGCACAACCAAACCCTGCCCTTGCTTTAAGTTAGAGTAAGCTGGATACCAAATTTGGTGATTCTAGCTCTTATTGTTTAGGAGGAGTTTTTGAACAAATGGACTAAGAGATGAATAGATGGACACACAAGACACACAGACAGATGCGCAACCTCCCTCAAACAGATAGTAGATGTGTCCTAAAGATTGAGGGTTGAGAAGTAGACCCCAAGAACCAGAGGTAGAATGATGGCTGTGTGTGTCACCATCTTAAATTTCTACATTTGACCACGGTATTCAGCATCTGTAAATCCTTCTGTCTGCCCTTCGTTTTGGGAACCAAGTAGTAGATGAAAAATTCCCTTTTGTTGCATGGGAAGTAGTTCTGTTCCTTCAAAATGGAGATGATACTGAACCTCTTGCTTCAGAAGGGGTTTGTTAGAGGGTTTCCTGAAAATGGACATGGAATAGGGGTGGGAAAGAGGCATGGAGTGTAAATGAATGAAGTTTCTAAAAGTTATAACTTCCAAGACCCATCTGTTGGAGGTAATCTGTACCTATGAAGTTTTAACAATAGGAGAGACTATCCCCAAAATGTGTGGAAAGTTGAGTGTGGAAAGTTGAGTGGGGGATTCAGAAACAGATCTGGCTTGGAGGAATGTTAATGGCCTTTGACCTAGGAATCAAAAGGAATGTCTAGCTGTCATCAAGCTTGCTGTAGCAGCTGAAGGTTTTCCCCCTTTGAAATCTGCCTTTTTTCCTAGATGGCTCCAATGGTGTATGAAAAGTGTTACTGAGAAGGACATTGTTTCTGCATTGTCTGAGATCAACAAAATCTCTTTTTAGTTGAAGGTGTATGTAATCCAGTGAATGAAGGGTCACCCAACCATCCCTACTTTCAGAAAATAACTTTACAGTATAGAAAAGGAGATCCTTTGTGTACTGGACTTTACAGGCTGAAGTCATAATATCTTGAGCATCACTACAGGGGTAGCGTGGAATGGGCCACCACATTCACATCATCCACATTAAGAGACGCTTGCAAGATTGCTTTAGCTAAGAGCTGCCTTTATGCAATGATGGAAAAGGATGAGGACATACGTAAGATGATTCCTTATTCTAAGAGTGCTGGAAGCCTCTTTAGGAGGCTTTTCACTGCACAGGATTGCCAATGCAATAGACCTTTTTAAATGGTCTTTCTGAGGGGACTTGGCACTCCTGTTGGAGGAAGCTCTTTCATTTTCACTTGCTGGTCTGCCTCCATGGGCAGTGGATGAACCCCTGGCTTGGGGACACAAGCCACCCCAGCCTGTCCCTGTAGCCCAAGGCCCCATTCCTTCCATGCCCACAGGAGCCCAGCCCGCAGTGGGGCCACTGTCCCTGTCATCATGCTCTGAACTCCCCCATTGTGGCCACGGGCCTGTGCCCCAGACTAGCACCCCTCATTCTCTGAAGGCCAGGAGCACTGAGTGATCAGGCAGCCCGGCCTCAGCTTTTGTGCCAGGTGGTTGGATAGTGTGGCCCAGACTGGGTGACTAGGCACAGTGGCCCAAGCCCCTCCAGAGTATGGAGAGTTCAGACAGCATGGCACTGCTGCTGGAGTGTGGAAAGACTGAGCAGCATGTCCCCAGCCCTTCTCACCTTCACCCCAGAGTGCTGGAGGGCCAGGCAGCATGTTCCCAGCCCTTGAATCCTGGTCAGCACAGCCCTAGCCCTTCTGGCCACAGAGTGAAGGGGAGACCAGGCAGTGTACTCCTGGCTGATCCAGTGCCAGAACACCCAGAGGCTGGGCAGCCATGGAAAAACAGGCGGTCTGCATATTGGGAAGGAGGAGGATGACTGTGGGTAGAATGTGGATGGTTCACACCTGGCTGTTTGGAGAGGTTCACTCTCCCCCTGCCTCTGATACCCACCACCCATGTCTGTCTATTGAAGACTTGAGGTGAGAGTGAAGCAGAAGTTGATGAGGCACTGTGGTCACTCACAAACTGATAGCTAGGGGACATTTCTGAGTCTTGATACAATGCAGGATAAAGAGAGCACTCCATCACAAGGAGTTGGACATTTTCACTCTGTCCTTTCTTGAGCAGTTAATGAAACTAGTGAAAATTTTCACTTGAATAGTACATGCATATCTCCAAATCATTCCGAGGAACCCCACTTGTTATGCCCTTCCAGCATGACTATGAACCATTAATAACTACTTTCTGAGAATGTTTATCCAGCCAGTTATACATCCACCTTGTTGCCCCATCTACATTGTATTTCCTTAGCTTATTGATAAGAAGATCAGCGAATATCTCATGCATGGCTATCATTCACTGAGAACAATTCCTAGCAAGTCGGGCAATGTTTGAAGCCTGAGAATCAAGGCACATTCTTGAAAAAAGAAAGGGGGGAGGAAATTCCCAAAGATGCACCTCCCTCCTCTATGAAGGGGAGACTAAGGCAAGCCCCAAATCATAGACAAAACTTTACTGAAAACAAGAAGAAAATTTTAAAAAATAACAATAATAAAAAAAGGTGCACAATAAATGAGCAAAGTCTATGCTTAGGACTGTGAACTTGGCTTAGGTCAAGGCATGTAAGAAGGAACTGATGGCATTTCTCCTACACAGACTTAGATAGCCTTGATATAGGACACAACACTGCATAGGGCCCATTCAGGAGGTGAACAGTCACTGCTACCAAAAATCTCTGATTGACAGTGCCTGGGGTACATACAGATGCTATTTGAAGAAGAATCATACATGGACTCTTTCTGCTCATTACTCATAATGCTTCCAGCCCAGGGAGACCAGCTCTGTATCTTTTAATTTATTAATCAACAAAACAATTGTCTTCCAAGCCTATGTACTCAGTTTGATTAGTTCATTGTTAACTGTGAAACTGGAACAGTAAAAAAGAAAAAAAAATACCCCCAAATTACTGATCCAGTGACACAATGATAAATTATACATCAGACTATGGTAATAGAGCTTACCAGCAATTCTGGCTACACCCCAGCTGGAAGACATCTCCTTCATCAGAGCATGCCACATAAAAACTCATTTAAATGTCTACGCATAATTCGCCATCTGAAAGTTTTAAGCCACCTGCTCCCAGACACACTTATTTTTGTAACTTCAATAATTCAGACAGAATATTTCCTTGTGGTTCTGGACAAAGTTTAGGGAAATTGTAGATTTCTGTCGTCCTGATGCTGTTGTAATTCTTTTAGGATGAATCTGCCATTTAAGACTTCATTCAAAATATCCTCACACACCATAAAGCAAAGTCCTTTAGGTTGGTTTAGCTTTAGCAGATGCATTATTATAGGCCCTTCAGCCTTCTAATCAATATGTATTAGGAGCTTCTTTAATGGCTCTGCAAATACATTCACAGTGTAGCGCGGATGGTTTTTTTTTCCCTCTTCCCCGTGGTTTTAAATAGAGTACTCATGAAAGATTACTCAATGTAACTGAAAGAGCAATATCAGTAGCTTGAGCAAGCATGTTGGCAACATTAAACTGTGTGACTATGTCTACACTAAAGGGTTTTTGCACAAAACAGCTGTTTTTGCACAAAAACCCGCGGAGCGTCCACACCTCAAGCGCGTTTTTGTGCAAGAAAATCTACAGTCAATTGACAGAACAGAGGGCTTTTTGCAGTGTAGGTATACCTCCTTCTACAAGGCATAACTCCTTTTTGCGCAAGAGTTCTTGCGCAAAAAGATGTGGGTGGATGCTCAACAGGGGTTTCTTGCACAAAAAGAGCCTATCACAAAAAGCACAGGTGCTCTGATGGCCATTCTGTGAATGGCCATCAGAACTTTCTTGAGCAGGAGTGTCCATGAAGTGTGGATGCTCTCTTGCACAAAAGCACATCTCAGAGAGGCATAAGGATCTTGCACAAAAGGGGTTTTTTTTGCACAAAACGGAAGTGGCTACACTGCTTCTTTTTGCTCAAAAACCTCTTGCGCTAAAAGCATCAGCAGAAAATATGCTGATGACATCGCAACTCATGCTAATGAATCCATCATTAGCATACTCTCTGCCGCAAAAACCCTGTAGTGTAGACATAGCCTATATTTATTTGATCTTGCTTCAGAACGGAGGGCTGGAGTAGATGACTTCTGGAGGTCCTTTCAAGCCCCATATTTCTATGATTCTAAACAGTTCTGCCAGTGCATTTCAACCCTCACTTGCAATATTTTGCTGTCCCAATCCTTGGCATCTTGCTCAGAGTCCATCATGCGTGCCGAACTAATGCCAACACAGGACAAGCAGCAATGGAATAAGTGCTGGGGCTTCACTGTGGAGGAATAACAGAAATTGCATTATGGCTGTGGAGCATCTTTTTCTGGCCCTCCCAATCACTGACGGCATCAAACATTTAAGTTCGCTTTTTGAAAATTGTGTGAGAAACTGCTCAGTTTTATGGGGTGTTTTCCCAGGATCTAATCTCACTGGAAAGCTGTCCCTACCCAAATGTTTTGCAATGTGATTCATTTTAGGCCAGCTCTCACAATTTGTGACAATCTGGAAATGGGATTTAATAATTAATCACAACCACAACAGCAATAAGAGATAACTTTCAGATAGCATTTCCATCAGAACATCTCAAAGGGTTTGTCTATGCAGCATGTTAAAACCCAAAGCAGTGAGTTGGAGAGCCTGGGTCTACAGACGGGCATGCAGGGCTCACATGATGGTACTAAAAACAACAGTGTAAATGTTGTTGCTTACGTTGGCACTCAAGGTATTCTGAAGGCTGAATATCCACATTGCTGTTTTAGAGCTGCAGCACAAGCCCTCTATACCCACGTTAATTGATCCAGACTCTCACACTTGATGCTGTAGGTTTTAAAATACAGTCTAGACCCAAAGTGTCTCATGAACACTGACAGCTTCACAATTTCTATCAGGCAGATAGGTATCATCATTCTCCTTTTGCAAGTAAGGAAAGAGATGCAGAGAGGTTAAAGTATTCACAGGAAGTTAGTACCAGGACTATAACCCGTGTCTTCAAATTGCCAGTCACTGACTACAATTTCTAAGGCCTGTCTATGCTGCAGAGTTTTGTCAATGCACGTTATGCCAACAATCTAAAAGTGGTACAATTACATTGCTTGTGCATGTTCATACAATGCAAACCTTCCATCACTGAAGCCCGTCCACATTTAATGCTCTCACATGAACAGTGAGAGCTGTGCTATCCCACTGTGCTACCTGTTACCTTCAACAGCTAGGAGTTGGGGAGAAGTAGAGTGGATGGTGGAGGTGGGGTTGCCATAGAGGATGGCATCCAGCTCTTTATAGAAGCACCAGATCTTTGGCGCAACACCAGTGTGATCGTTTGAATCCCTTCCATTCTGGTATATCTGCCTCAGCTCCTTTATCTTAACACAGCACTGATGTGTCTCCCATTCATAGCCCTTATCCAACATGCCTCAAGAAATCGGAGGGAAGTTACAATAGCTAGAATGGAGTTGGGACTGCACAATCTCCTCTCCCCACAGTACCAGCAGATCCAACAAGTCAGCTGTGTTCCAAGTGAGAGAGTATTTGATGCTTGTAACCATGATGGTCTGCTGGGAAAATGCCATGTGAGTTGTCCATGCTAAGCAAATAGGAAGTGGAATTTTAAAAAACTTAAAGGGGTGTGTGGCTGAGGTTTGTTTACGTGGGGGTAGGGAAGTGGTGTTCAAACTGCTGACCAGAGCATTCATGGTAGACTTTCTAGAGTGAATTTACAACCACATCAAGCGTAGCGTCTTTGTCACAAAAAGCTCCATGCCTCCTATTGGTTTTATTTTGTTGGCAAAGCAGGAGAGTTTTGTTGATGTAAAAGACATTTGCAAGGGTGTGTCTACATAGCACGGCTTAACTCAAAATAAACTACACAAATTGAGCTACCTTAATTGTGTTGTGTATTTTGAAATAGCTTATTTCGAAATTGGGAGCATCTACACAGCACTTATTTCAAAATAGAGCACTCTTCCTCTGACTTCCCTTACTCCTTGTATAATGAGGGTTACAGGAGTCCTCCAGCTTGACAGTATTTCGACATTATTTCAAAATAACTGCCTGTTTTGTAAATGCAGATTAAGTTATTTTGAAATAATGCTAGTTATTTCAAAATAACGTTTCTGTGTAGATGTACCCGTGCAGTGTGTACACATCTGGACTATGTCTATACTGCACGCTTATTTCGGAATAAGCTGTTTTGGAAAAAAACCTCCATAATAGCTTATTTCAAAATACACGTTCACACTACAAGTGCCCATCAAAGTAGCACTGAGCTATTTTGAAATCGAGCATCCACACTGTTTGGAGCCTGAATCACACTTAAAGCCCCCCAAAAGCAGGACATCAAGACAGCACTCTTTTCCTGTAACTGCTGCCTGAGGCTAGCTGAGGCTTGTGCTTAAAGGGACCCCCCTGTACAGTCATGTCTCAGGCTCTTCACCTTTGCCTACCTCCTTGAGGGACAGCAAACCCTTCTCACTGCCTGCTCTGGTTGCTGTTGAGGACACCATAGCACTCCAGCCTTGGACCTAAACCTGCTGGAAAGCACTTGCTAGCTCTTGGACCTGCTGATGCACTTCTTGGTGCACTGCAGGCTGCCCTCATGGATCTGCAGGAACAGGACCCTCTGCTCCCTGTGGTGCACTTCCTAACCTCTTTTCATGTGCTGTTCATGCACCTCACTGGTGTCCTCTACCTCGCTGTGCCTGCCCAGGAGTGGATGTGGCCCTGAGAGTGCGGGCATGCCAGTGTGCAGTGTGTATCCCTGACCCCACATGAGCAGATACATGAACATGGGTCTCTCACTTCCTAGGAGAGTTTTCCCTCTCCATCAGGCTATAGAGTCATTCTTTCTTCTTTGGCCCAATGACTACTCAAGTATTTTATACTATACACCATCGTGTCCTCTTCTAGCTATTTTGTGAATGTCATCTCGATCTCCCCCTTCCCCAAATATACAAATAGTTTCAGACTGATCAAAACTATGTGGCTGAAAAAAATTGCCTTCCCCTCTAAATAGCATTCTGATTCAGTAACTTTCAAATGAGTCATTGGCCTCCCAGAATCTCAGCTCCAGATTTCCTGCTGTCTCTTTCTAAGCATGTAATATAACAGCCTACACAATCATAAGAGAGTACGCTGTAAAAGTCAAGACACTATCTGGACAATTCCTGCTGTTGCTGATAGCCATTGGCATAACTCCTATTGATATCAAGGGCGGGGGGAGAAGCAAAGTGGAGCTTGAACTCCCTGCTTTCTTTAAAATATTCCTTATGGACTAAGGGTAAGCAAACATCATTTCAATCCCCAAATGAACATCTTTTTCTTTAAAATTTCAACCAGAGTGGGTTGAGTAGCTATTGAAGAGCTCAAGCGTGAAAGGACGCATGTGTGCCTTTCAATAAATATAACAGAAACTGGCTAATTACTCAATTAACAGCTAGTTACAGATGTAGGCCGAGATTTGTAAAGGTATTTAGGCACTTAAAGATACAGACTGGTGCCTAGGGAATTTCCACGTGTGAGTTAAGCACCCAGATACTTTTGAAAATCCCACTGGGTGCCTATCTTTAAAAATCTGGCCCTTCCCCCTAATGGCATGTGCTGTAGGCATTTATGAAGACATATGGTTCACAAATTATTAAAAGTTCTAAGTGTGGCACAAAATGTGCCACTAATTTTCATTCATGTTTTTAAATGTACAACAAGCACTAAATCTAGAGCTCAGCATCTGGCCAGAATAGCTAGGACAAGCACTGGGCAGATGCATGAAGTAGCTAAGGAGTAAGAAGGAATGGTCTCCTTTAGGCTGATGAGTGCCCATTGAGCCATTTTGTGAAGCAAGTTCAGTCCAATGACTAATGTAACCTCTATGGACCCTCAATGGAGCAGTACAGAATATGATTCTGCAGCACAACTCCTTCCCTTATCTAACTATAATCTAACAATATGACTTTCCAGAGGCTGTGGCATTGGCAGCACCATCCAAGATGTCCCTAGTGACTTCTCTACCACAGAAATGTTAAGGGACCAAAGGCAGAATGAGTTCCTCATAAAAAGGAACTCAGCATCAAAGTGGAAATGAAACATTCTTTGCATGGGCATAGAGACTGCATATGGATAGACCTGTAAGACTTTAGCAATCTTTAGGGAAGAAGGTGACTTAAAAACCTGCATAAAGAGTCATGGTATTTGGATACTCTCTTTTTCCTCTAATTAGAAATGATATTATTTTCCTGGTTTGAATTTTAGAGTCATCCTAGTGGTGCCTAGCTCATCACCAGAGCTCAAGTGCTGTGCTCCATCATCTTTGTCAATAAATCCTATTATCTTTGGACAGTAATCTTCATCTGGCCAGAGGGCATGTGCTAATTCACATTCTTTTCCTCCAGTGTTAGAGTCATCTAGGACATTGGATATATATAGCCCTCTCTCAATGACATGACTTTAATTTTCTCTGTCCTAAAGATAATGATCATATATCCATCACCTACATCTGATTTGCTATCCTCAATAACTTAATTTCCCATTCCAAGCAAGAAGGGATTAATTTCCTTCTTCATTGATCTCTTGTTCCTGTAGTGTCGGAGGAAGCTTTGAGAAGATGAATTTAACATCTGACTGTATGTTTCTTTTCTTTTTTCTTTTTTCTTTGGCATTTTGCTGTTAATGATTTAATCAGTACTGTCACATATTCTGTTTTATTTAAACTTTGTCATCCTCCCCATCCTTGAAGCTGTATCTTGGATGAATCTGTTAAAATGTTTTTAGAGACTGATTGTATATGCTTGTAAAGGCTATTCCCCACTCTGGCACTCTGGGTGTAGAAGGTAGGGGCCTGCAAAAGACCTTAAAAATACCTTGCCTCTATAGGCTTCTGTTTAAAAGCTCCCCAAGGTCACATATTCCCTGGCCTTGGGAGATAGACTGCCACCACCAAGTGGAAAAAAGACAAACCCTTTCTTCTTGAACCTAGGAAGAAGTACTTGGAACTTCTTCAAGAGGAGTTTGAATAAAACACTAACACAAGAGAGTTTGAATAAAAAGAGAAACAAACTGTAATCTCTGATAGCTGTCCTTTCAGTCTTAGGTATGCAGCAGCATACACAGACCTCCTATTACCTTCCAGAACCCAAGAATCAAATCATCACCTTAAAAAAGGTGATTTTATTGAGAAAACAAACAGATATACTTGATAAGGCATACTTGGTTGCTACATGTTTTAAAGCAACTGAAAAAAGAACAATTTAAAAACACAGAGAAATTCCATCCCTGGGATACAACAAAGTACAGTGTGGATGCGCCGCTTGTTATTTCAAAATAAGGGGGGTTATTTTAAAATAACTCCCTAGTGTAGACTAGGCTTAGAAAGTTCAGCTCTCAATTTTATATTCACACACTTTCTTTGTCTTATTACAAACCTTTCTATGGAAGGGGACCCAGAAAAGAATGAGTGTTAGCTTATTTTTAAAGGAAAATTGTGGTGTTTTGCAAATTATTAGGCATATATTTATCACTTTTAGAAGTTACTCAAACAATTTAGTAAGGAGATTACGTTTAAATTGGTGTTAGTGATGTTTATAATTTCAATTTAAAAATTATAACTTTTAGAGGAGGTTTCATAAAAGGCAATGATATTTTTCATCCCATTCTTCTCACTGCTGAACAAGATTCTTCCATTAATTTATTATGTTTGGCTATTCTTGGTGTTATGTTCATGTCATATACATCTTCAATGTTATTTTCAAAGGCTATGGAATGATTTAGTAGCTCAAGATCAATTAATGATACATAAGCTGGATGCTTTTGAAAATCCTACCACTAAACTTTTAATGAACAACATCCAAAGGTACTGAGGGAGTTGGCAAATGTAATTGCAGAGGCTTTGGAAACTCATGAAGATCAGGAGAGTTCCCAGATGATTGGAAAAAGGCAAATGTAGTGCCCATCTTTTAAAAAGGGAAGAACAATAATCCAGGGAACTACAGACCAGTCAGCCTTACCTCAGTCACCAGAAAAATCATGGCAGGAATCCATTTTGAAGCACTTGGAAGAGGGGAAAGTGATCAGGAATAGTCAACATGGATTCACCAATGACAGGTTATCCCTGACCAATCTGATTAGCTTCTATGAAGAGGTAATTGGCTCTCTGGATATGGGATGTGATATACCTTTACTTTAGCAAAACTCTTGATATGGTCTCCCATAATATTCTTGCCAGCACCTTAAGGAAATATGGATTGGATAAGGTGAATAGAAAGCTGACTAGACTGTCAGGCCCAATGGGTAGTGATCAATGGCTTGATGTCAGGTTGGAGGTCAGTTTCTAGGGGAGTGCCCCAAAGATCAGTTCTAGGGTCGGTTTTGTTCAATACCTTTATTAATGACATGGATGAGGGGATAGATTGCATCCTCAGCAAGTTTGCAGATGACACTATGCTAGGGGAGAGGTAGATACGTTGGAGGGCAGGGATAGGGTCTACAGTGACCTAGACAGATTAGAGGATTGGGCCAAAAGAAATCTGATGAGGTTCAACAAGGACAAGTGTAGAGTCTTCACTTGGGATGGAAGAATCCCAAGCATTGTTACAGGCTGGGGACTGACTGGCTAAATAGCAGTTTGACAGAAAAGGACCTGGGGATTACAGTGGATGAGAAACTGGATATGAGTCAACAGTGTGCCCTTGTAGCCAAGAAGGCGAATGGAATATTAGGTTGCATTAGGATGAGCACTGCCAGCACATCTAGAGAAGTGATTATTCCCCTTTATTCAGCTCTGGTGAGGCCACATCTGGAGTATTATGTCCAGTTTTGGGACCCCCTCTATAGAAAGGATGTGGACGCACTGGAGAGGATCCAGCGGAAGACAACCAAAATGATTAGGGGGCTGGAGCACATGACCTATGAGGAGAGGCTGAGGGATTTGGGCTTATTTAGTCTGCAGAAGATAAGAGTGAGGGGGGATTTGATATCAGCCTTCAACTTATTGAAGGGAGGTTCCAAAGAGGATGGAGAGAGGCTGTTCTCAGTAGTGACGGATGGCAGAACAAGGAGCAAGTTACAGTGGGGGAGGTCTAGTTTGGATATTAGGAAAAACTATTTCACTAGGAGGGTGGTGAAGCACTGGAATGGGTTACCTAGGGAGGTGGTGGAATCTCCATCCCTAGAGGTTTTTAAGTCTTGGCTTGACAAAGCCCTGGCTTGGTTTAGTTGGGATTGGTCCTGCTTTGGGCAGGGGGCTGGACCTGATGACCTCCTAAGGTCTCTTCCAGCCCTAGGATTCTACTTTTTTCTAATGGTTTTCTAAATTAATAACTGATTATGTTGTCACATTAAGGCATGATTATGCTGTTGTTGTTTTTAACTTTTACTATTAGGAAAGTGCAGATAGAGTTAAAGACACATCTGGGTTTTTCATTATTGTTTTATATAACCAATATTTCCTCTCCATACTGTGCCCATACCTTGTTAATTACTCTCTCTGCTGCTCTTAATTAATGTAACACTGTAGTGTCCTCAGAACAAGATATAGCAAATTTCACTTCCTGGTGCTATTTGCTGCTGAACTTCAAAGAAGACTAGAAGGTAGTTTCTCTGTCTAACTCCACAGTGGACCTCATCAATCCTAAAACACTGAGTGCAAATACCATGGATTGCAGGGATTAGCTGATCCCAGAGGATGAAAGTGTTAATATTGCATCTGTGCATCTCATGCACACTTGTTAATTGTTTTTTATTTATTTTATGGCAGCACTTAGAAAACACAACTAAGACTGACCTTATTGGGTTAGGCTCTGTACAAGCATGTAATAAGTGACAGACCTTGACTGAAAGAGTTTACAGTCTACACTGGCAAATCTTCAGTGGGTGTAAGGAGAAACCAAAGTTCCTTTCCCAAGGTTACACAGCAAATCAGTGTCAGGACCAGGAATGCAGCACAGGTCTCTTTACTCTCTTTACTTATTCACTAGACCATGTGGACTCCCTATGGAATAATGGCCAAGTTACAATTATAATAGTTAGACTGACAGATTATAACCTGTAGCCCCATTTAGAAAAAGGCAAAAGGAGTCACTGTCAGACTCACATATAACGGGAGAAGAACTATTTTCATCAGCCTTCTACCTGTCTTCATGATGCAGCCCTCCTCAGGATGATGCAGAAAAATGTGAAAATTTCTTACTTTTAGAATGGAAAATTCCAGTATTTCAAAATTTGTTTTCATCCTGAATTGAGACTAAAGGTTGAATTATGATTATTTTTCCCCCTCATTATTGGAAAATTCTAATTTCCATTTGGAAAGTTAGAACAAATTTTTTTGTTGGCATTTTCAATAGGAGTGAAACATACCAATGTTGCCAAATCAACATTGATTTTTCATTTGTCAGACTGACTTGAAATATTTTGCTTTGCTTGAGATGATATTAATCTGTTTCCCATTTGGCTATTACAGTGCCTCATGGGAGTTGTAGTTATACTGTCTCATGATTGCACTCTCTTAGGCCACACTTCTCTGCTGTACTGTTATCCTGAAAAATCAACTTTGGGACACTGCTAATCACACCTTTAATCTGTTCTTCCCAAGGTAAAAGTTTTCAGAGTTGCTAAGAAAATACTAGAGGACACAGATATAACCTTGTGATAAAGTAATTGATACGGGCAGTGTTCTTTCCAAAAACAAAATATCTTTTATTAATGTAACTAATAATCCCTAATACAGTATATCCTAACAGTTGAAAGAAAATACAAAAATTCATGAGCTACAAGTCCCTTACTGCAAAGTAAAGAGTATTCAAACTATGATAGCCTATACTATGCTATTCAAAATAGAAAATGATTCTAAGCAAAGAGATTTGTTACAAATGGCCAGTTTATAACAAATTGCTGATAGAAGTGCTTAAAAATATAAATAAATACAATTAAAACCTATATATATATTTCAAGCACACACACATTAAATACTATGCTAAACCAGTGCTTTTTTTGTGATGGTACCACCCAGTATGCAGCACTGGCACCTCCAGATGCAGTACCAGCACCTCCAGTCAGAGCTCAACAACTTTTCCCCTGGAGTACAGGCGCCTTTGCTTTTTTCTTAAAAAAAAAAAAAAAAAGTGCTAAACTATATAATACTACAAATTATATCAAACACTAGAAAGCTTACTTTACAAAACAATTGGTTATCATTTAAAATCACAGTTGCTGCATTGCAAATCTGTAATCACTGTTGCTGTTCAGCTCGTGATCAATCAGTTTGGCTCTGCTCCAATTCTCTTCTCTCTCTCTGCAGCAGCTTTTCCAATTTCTTTCCAGTAGCTTTCAGTTCAGAATCTTCTCCTTATTGAATCTCTCTCTCTCTCTCTCTCTCTCTCTCAGTACATCTACACTGCATGCTTATTTTGAAATAGCACGTCTACACTTCAGGGAAGCCTCAAAATTAGTCTGAGGCAGGCTTCCCCAATGCAGACATGCTATCTCGATTTAGAGCCCCAGGCGGTTCTGGGGAGGAATAACTTAGAAAGGCCCTGGTGAGGGACTATTTTGAAATAGCAGCAGTGTAGCATCTACATACACCTTATTTCAAAATAGCTGTTTCGGAATAGGTGTTATTCCTCATAGAATGAGGTTTACAGATTTCAGAAGAAGCTGTCCATTATTTCGAAATTAGATCTCGCATTGTTATTTTGAAATAATGCCAGTCATCTCAAAATAATGGTGCAGTGCAGATGCAACCTCTCTCTCTTTCTCTCTCTCTCCAGTTCAGATCTTAACCTTCTTTCCTGATTGACTCACTGCTTTGCTCCATGTCTGGCTTTATATAATATACACTTGTAACTTCCTTTATATTCTTAAGCAATTACCCCATTTGCACATTTTCAGAACCAACCATTACTTCAGAATTATGATTGACAATTCTGAACTTTAAAACAAGTTGTGACCCATATGAGTAGGCTATGACCAGTTAGCTGCCCTTACTGCATGTGTTCATTGTTGTCATTTACCTCAGAACTGTGATTCTGCCAATACACACACTGGATCTTTGCCAGGGCACCATTTTAGAAATCCTAGTTGTTCACTAAGCATGCTCAGATTCTGCAGCATTGATTCATCTTAATGTGGAGTGACATTTGCTTGTTCCTAATAAAGATCAGAAAAACAAACTGGAGACGGAAGAATTTCTCTAAAAATAATACTACAGCTCTATGGTATGCCACGGACACACAGATCTCCTTTGATGCATCATAGTGGTTCAACAATTAGGCAGACTACAATGCACCATGGAATATGCAGTCCAAATAGGCACCCCAGAACACAGAAGAATAAGGGAGTGAGGTGCTCATACTGCAGACCTCATGAGACACCCCAACAGCTCAGAGGGATGCAGATTAGCATTGATCTAATCTGAATTATTTCAATTTGGTTTGACAAACCAAACAACCCAACCTGAACTGAAATATTTCATTTAAATTTTCCCAGAGGCAAAGAAAAAATGAAATTGAATATTTTCCACACCATAATTCTATGTTTATAGAAACTCCATTTTCCATTTCAAAACATTTAGATAGAAAATTTCCAGCCAGCTCTATTTATCTGTAAATATATGGGACCACATCCCACTCTCAGCAGTACCTGTGCATCCCCCTATGTGTTCAGTGTAGCAGCAAAAATGATATTGAAGGCAGAATTGGATCCATTGGGTTTATACAAATAAAAAATCATCTATCATCTTCAATACAACTCCATCTTCAGTACCACTGTTAATGTGACCTTTGAACAATGTTTAACTCTAAAGCTGTTGAAATAATTGCCACAAGAATAATTTTTTATAAACCCCACCACATTTTTAGGCAAACTAAGAAACTTCAGGCTGAAAATTCCAGAACGTTACAATTGATAAAAAACTGGTGATTTAGAATGGAAACTCTTATGCAATTTTAACTACGCGAGAAGTTACCACATCCAATGTTCCCTCTAGTTTTTTTCCATCCATCTGTGGAATAAATTTTATGTGCACCAAGGAATGTGTGGATGTGCACCACCAATAGAAACATATGCTGCTGGCTCTGAGCACTCTGCTAATCAGCTGGGTGGCATTTGAATCTCTCCTGGGTGTCTGCCCTAGCTTTCAGCTGACAGGCACATCCATTATAAAGCATATATATACACCCATGTCATGGTAATGTAAAATTAATTGCTCACATAATTTCAGTTTTAAAATTGAATGCATATTTTGAAATGAAATATACAAATAGGACATCTTACAGCAATAAACTTCTTCTCATGAGATAGATAATGTAGCAATTAGAAATACAAAGGTTTACATTTTAGAAAGCTGATGAAAACATTCCTTCCTTATTTATCCTATTTTTCAGAAAGGAACATTTTTTTTTATGTCAGACTTACAAGCCCTGCTACAGAGAAAGTAATGCTATAAGCTTAACCATTGAATGTGTTTAAAAGCATAGCCACATTTTCTTAGGGCTTTTCTGCATGGTGATTTAGTGTGCAACAGGGCAGGGTGTGAACCTACAGCACATTAACTTGTTGCACGCTAACTGGCCATGTGGGGTTTGTACTTCACACTAGAAGTTCTATAGTGTGCTTTGACCTATTTGTGTTTCAAAATTTACTGTTCCTCCTTTGGTTTTGCTTCTGGTATAACCAGTAGTTGAAATTGTGACTCACCCTCTAATCCCCCCAAATCAGTCACATACTTGCAATAGCTGCTGTATTATTTTGCTGTTTTATTCTGCCCTTAATTCATGCATTTTTTTCCTAATGCTTCCTAATAGGTTTCACATATTATGGCAGAGTGCATCCCGAATGTGAGATTAATGTAAAAAGGTGGAGTGGGATGGGCTGAAAGAATCAAACTAATAAGTAGAGGTCATAAATCCATTGCACCAAAGAACAAAGGGGTTATAAAAGTGATGTGAAATGTCCTTGAGCTTGGATTTTAGGGCTGAGGCCAAGTGTACATACAATTTTTATACTTTATTCATTTGTGCTATTTCAGGTAAGGGGATGATATTTACTGAAATTGTTAAACTGGTACAACCCTTAATGTTGTTGTATTTATACCAGTATAAAGAAAGGTGTTTATACCAGTATAGATTATGCCCCTTCCCATATGGTAATAGCTATACCAATATGAGTATCTTAATTCCAGGATTACTGCATCCATACTAGAGGGATTGTAACTAAGTAATTAAAGCAGAACCCAGTATTGTTAAAGCAATACAACTTTTGTGTCTAGAAAAGCCCTATTCTCTGTAATTAGGTCCAAGCTGATTATTATTTTGTTTCTAAAAAATAGGGGGAAACTTTAAAACATCATTAAAAAATTATTTGTACTATAGTAAAAAATAAACAAATCTGCATTATTGAGAGAGGTGCAATTTCACCTCTTTAACACCACTATCCTTTTCCTTTTATTATCAAGAGCAACAATCTGCCTAATATTAAAACAATACTGTAAAATGTTTCTTCAGCAAATTAAAAACATAATTATTCTAGAGATAATCTTTGAAAAATTTTGAGACTTTTAATTTTAGACATTGGGATGGAGTGTGGATAATTCATAACATATTTAACAATCCCAGGCTCTATGCTTTTAAATAATTGCAACTGGACAGCTGATTGGCTTTCGCTGAACCTGCAAGAGACTTCTAAAGTACTTAATATTTTCCCTGAAACATAATTCAGTTTTGATGACTTCAAAGAGGACATTAATAGTTTTCTCAAAATACAACCTTGAAAATTAAAGCCCTCATACTTCCCAGATTATGAACGAAGTTTCTTTGTCAAAGAAGCCATTACATTAGCATAATGAGAAAAAGTGGGGGAGGGAAAGAGAGACAGAGGGAAAAACGAGAGATTGTCAGCAGTACTAAGTACCAGTGGTTCCCATTGACTTCACTAGAACCTGCAGATACTCAGCATATCTGAAAAAAAAATCAGGTCATTAGACCAGTAAAAGCTAGGGAGAGACAAGCCCATGAAAATGCATTTACTTCCCAATTTTACCTAAATTAATCAAAATGGCCATTCAAAGCAAAGCTGGAGGGTCAGGCTTATCATTGTTGCAGCCTAAGAATAATATTTTCCTATTTAAAAGAACAATGTACTGAAAATTGCTGTAGTGAGAATGGTGTCTGTTTCGCTTCACATACCTGGGGTATATGGAACTTGATTGGAGGCAACAGCAGAGGACAGCATCTCGTCAGCCTTTGCATTCTCTGAGGCAAATCTCCTAGCACTTGCTCTTTCATTGCTTTCTTCTGAAGTGTAATTGAAAAAATATAACAAGCATAAAAGAAGGGTTAAAAGAAAATAAGGGAAATACTAATGGCTAAGTTCTAACAGCTTAAAAAAAAAAAAGAATGATACCATTTCCAGTGTTTATTCTGGGCATGGGGGCATGGATCATTTGATAAATGGAACTTTACTAAATGGAAATAAACAAAAAAAGTGTAGTTTGTAAAACCACAAATCTATGATAGATTAAAAGTAACTGAAATCAGGCCACTCTGGACAATTCCACCCCATCCTCCATTGTATCAGAAACATTTACATAAATTCCCAGAAATTCTTGGTCTTTGTGAACTGCTTTCAATGTAATAAATCTCAGCAGGATGGTAGCCATGTTAGTCTATAAATCTGAAAACAACGAGAAGTCCTGTGGCACCTTAGGGCATGTCTACACTAGGAGATTATTTTGACATAACTAAATTCAGAATAATAACTCCTGAAATAACAAAATTGAAATAGCATGTCCCTAACTACTGGGGAGCTTCAAAATCAGTCGAAGGCAGGTTCCGTTATTGTAGATGCGCTACCTTGACTTAGCGCCCCAGGAAGCACTGGGCAATAATTACTTCAAATTACTCTGGGGACTAGTTATTTCAAAATAGCAGCAACGGAGCATCCAGACTAACTCTATTTCCAAATAACAATTTCAAAATAAGCGTTATTCCCTAAGGAAAGCAGGAATACAGATTTTGAAATAACCAGCCCCTTATTTTGAAATAATGGGCTTGGTAGTGTGGACGGGCAGCTTATTATTTCAAAATAAGGGGGGTTATTTCAAAATAACTCCCTAGCATAGACCAGGGCTCAGAGACTCAGATGAAGTGGGTTTTACCCACAAAAGCTCATGGTTCTATATATTTTAGTTAGTCTCTAAGGCTATGTTTAGACTGCAGGCTTCTTTCAGAAGAACCTGTTTTCGGAAGAGATCTTCTGAAAAAACTTCTTCCAAAAGAGCGTCCACACACAAAAGTATATCAAAACGATCTGCTTTTTCAAAAGATAGAGTCCACACTGAATGGATGCTATCTTGCATTTAAGCTGTGATTACTATGGATGGAGTGGGCACCAGGGCATCTGTGCTTTTTCCTCTTTCCTCTTCTTTTGAAACAACTCCCTCTTCCCTGTCCACACATGCCTTTTTCCAAAAGAGCTCTTTCAGAAAAAAGCTTCTTCCTCATAGAAAGTGGATTACCAATGCCGGAAAATCCCCTCTGTTCTTTCGATTTACTTTTGGAAGAATGTGATTACAGTGTAGATGCAGGTTTTGTTGGAAAAACGGCCATATTTCCGACAAAACTCTGTAGTCTAGACATACCCTACGGTGCCACAGGACTTCTCATTGCTTTTGATTTCGAACATGAAAAAATTACCCTGGGGAGTGAGGAAGTGATGGAACAGTTGCCCAGTAGCCACATTACAAAAGTGCACTTCTGTGACTGAGTTACACTGGGCTCCTTAGAGCATGTCTAAACTTGCTTTCACTTTTGAAAAAGGATATGCAAATTTGGTGCAAATTTGCATATCTTCTTCTGATCGCATTTTGAAAGAGGATCTTTCGAAAATGAAAGTAGTCTGGATGCAGTTTTTTCGAAAAAAAAAATGCTCTTCCTAAAAAAAGGAGGTTTATGCAGTTTTTTTCAAAAAAGGGTTTTTGTCCGAAAAAAATGTGTCTGCATCCAGACTACTTTCATTTTTGAAAGATCCTCTTTTGAAAATGAAAGCAAGTCTAGATGTGCCCTTAGTGACCTATGATATTTACACAAGTTGTATTTTCTAATTTAAACTGGGGTTGGTCAAGCGATTAAAAATAAATCACGATTAATCACATGATTAAAAAAATTAATCATGATTAATCGTGCTCTTAGACAATAATGAAGACCATTTATTTAAATTTGTTTGGATGTTTTCTACATTTTCAAATATATTGATTTCTGTTACAACACAGGATACAAAGTGTTTTATGTTCCCTTAATATGTATTTTTTATTACCGACGTGCACTGTAAAAAGAGATACTTCAGTTCATCTCGCTGAAGTACTGTAGTGCAATCTCTTTAGAGCTGATCCCTGGATAGTACAGAGCTGGGGAGGGAGGGATCAGTCTGAGCTGGGGGAGGCACAGAGCTCCACGTGTGTGGAAATCAACCTCAGTGGAGGAAGGCACGGAACTGGGGGGAAAAGGGGACAGCCTCAGTTGGGGCAGACACAGAGTTTGGGGTGGGAGGATCAATCCCAGCTGCAGGTGAGGGGGAGACTGAACTGTAGCACCAGATGTGGACAGCACAGGAGTGGGAGGGAGGCGAACCCCAGCCATGGGCAGTGCAGAGCTGGGGGGGTTAAGCCCCCCGAAAGTGAGCAATGTGGAATTCAGGGGAGACTCAGCCCCCAATTGTGGGTGGCATATGGCTCAGAGGTGGAATCAGTCCCCAAGCTCAGGGGGTCAGCCCCAGCCCGAGGTAGCACAGGGCTTATGGGGCAGGGTCAACCCCAGCATTGGGTGGCACAGAGCTCGGGGTCAGCTCCAGCATTCTCTGTAAGCTGTACACTTGTGTGTCCACTCAAGAGAGATTCAAATGCTGCCCTGCTGATTAGAAGAGCACTCACAGCTAGGTTTTGTGTTTCTATTTGAGGCACACATTCGCACATGCCTTGGTGCACATAAAAAATTATTCTGCACATGGAGGGAAAAAATCTGCACATGGACAGAAAAGATCACAAGGAACATTGGTCAGCCATAGCCGCAGGCGGCATGGGATTTGGGGAGGGTTCAGCCCCACCCCAGCTGTAGGCAACATGGGGTTGTGGGGAAGATCCTGACATGTGCAGTGTAAGGTTCAGGGGGCAGAGGCTCAGCCCCAGATATGGGCAGGGGAAGGGTCAGCCCCTGGAGTCATAGGGAAGGTGGCTTGAATGAACCTTGCATGAGGAGGTGGCTTGGGTGAGCCCCCTTGGATGTTTTACTTTAAGAAATACCCTCACCTGGGAGGGAGAGGGAAGGGGTATCAAGATCTGCTTCTCTGATGCATCAGGGATGAGAACCATGTCTTTTCTAATCTCTTCTCTTTTGCCTGCCCTCTGGTGATGGCTGGAGTTACTGCACCTGGCCGGATGTAGGTTCTCAGGAGCTGCTGATGCTGCCTTCCCCCCCAGAAGGTCTGCAATTAACATGCATTAAAAAAAGAATGTGTTAATTGTTCTATGCATTAATCACATGCAACAATGACAGTTATTTGACAGCCCCATTTTAAACATTTTCTAATCTTCTATATGTACCAAGAGCTCAGTTTTCAAGCAGCAATCTCTTTTGAAAAACAGGGATTTCCCATTGTGCTAATTGTGCTAAATGAGTGGACTAAATATTCTGGTTACAGGTTTCTAGTTCCTTTTAAATGTCATCTATTATTATTGTACTAAATTGTAATTATAATGTACTAAAATGACTGGAATTCACACCTGTTCCAGCAAAATTCCTTCCAACATCGCACCTGTTTTGCTAGTGTGCATTTGTAGCCAGGTGATGGTTGTCCCTTCCCCTCTGGCTCAGAGGGAGATACATCACCTCACTGTGTCATTGGGATCTCTGCCAATATTAGGAAAATTAGCAAGTTAGGCATTAGTGGCCTAACAGGGCCTAACATCCAGACGAGCTGTTAGGTTCTCCCAGGAGTCTGAAGTTAGGTCTAAACTACAAAGATTTTTTGAAAGAGGATATGCAAATTCTGTGGGAATTTGCGTATCTTCTTCTGATTGCATTTTCAAAAGAGGATCTTTTGAAAGTGAAAGTAGTCTGGACGTGTTTTTTCCAGAAAAAAAACCCTTTTAAAACAAACAAACAAACAAACAAACAAAAAAAACCCCAACACGCTCTTCCTAAAAAAAGGAGGTTTAGGCGTTTTTTTGAAAACGGGTTGTTTTTTTCTGAAAAAAAACGTGTCCAGACTACTTTCACTTTCAAAAGATCCTCAGGAATTTGCATATCCTCTTTTGAAATCAAAACATAGTCTAGACATGCCCTGAATGCCCTGGCCCTCAGGCAATGGCTAAACAGCCAACAGTCTACAGCAGGGAGTGGGCAAGCAACATAGGCTGTGGCTTGGGGACCCTTGGGCAGAAGCCAGAACAAGCCCAGCCATCACTTAGCTCTGTGTCCCTCAAGCAGAGACAGAGTTAGCCCTGGGTTTTCAGTGCAGAGACAGAGCAAAGCCCCAGGGGTTGGGTGTCCTATCTCCAGCAGATAACAGTTGAATGAAGACTTCTGGACCTGGCATTCTGAAGAGGCTGCCATTCCAGGGGTGGGGTGGCTGGTGAGGTCTGGGCCCACCCTGCTTCACCAGACCCTAACCCAGGTCCCTAACAGTGGAGGAGTAGTCTGCTCCTAGGTCACTCAGTTGTGTAGGGCCCATAATTTGCAAGGATAGCCCTGTCAGTGTCCAAGAGCAAGCAGGTTCCCTCTGCCTCCCACAGTGTCTCAGCACCAATGGAGCTGTAGGCCCTCCCCTTCACATTTGCTGTTACCCACTCCTGATGTGAGGGGAAAGTCAGGACTTGCTCCACCCACTTGGGCACGGAGAAAAGCCACACTGCCTCACTATAGTGGTGCCAGCTTCAGTGCACGGCACATTTATGCCCAGAATCTGCAAATCCAGAACCCAGAGAAAGCAGACATAGACACAACGCATTGAATATATTTTGGTGTATAACGTTTAGGCGAATAAATTTTGCCTACTGGAGTTTGTTCATGTCTCTTTCAAGTGGGCGACCACCTGTAATTTAAAATCTGGAATAACTGATATGTGGAGAATAACTGAAGTACATCATTATGCCAGTTAGTATCACAGTTGCTGCCTCAAAAGCTAGACAATTGGAAGAAAATAAAACAGTTTTATACTTATCCAGAGGACTACATTCTAATCCAAACACCTGAGCTAGTACCTCTTATGCAGTGGTTTAAAGAGAAGCTTCATTTCTAGCCCAACAAGAGAATTTTGGGGATCTAGTGCATCAGGGCCCTACTCCTCTCGTTTATTTATAATTATGTTACAAGCCCTTTGGAGTGCAGCAGACTGACATTTGGGCATTTGTTCAACTGTCCCCACTTTTCCTCTCTCTCATCAGCTCTGTAAAGGGGGTAGATAATATTTTTACAATTTACATTTAAATTTCCTTACCACTTGGACCAACATTTTTCAAATGAAGAAATCCCAAGCTGATTGATTTTGCCCGGTAAGCAGAAGTTGCTGTAAAGGGACTGTAAAAATACTGCAAGTACTGCAAAAGCAATTCACCAAAGGAAATATTAAATAATCTAGTTGAATATGACTCTATATGTATGGGGAACTATTGATTTTTTTGAATGTATCCTCCTCTGCAACCAAACTTTAATTCATATGCAACAAGAAAGATCAAGCTAAATTGTGATAGGTTTACTGCTATGAATTACACTGTAGTACAGAACAAGTAGTTATACAAATAAATATGTAAATAGTGTAGTGTACTAACTGTTAAACAAAATACATGGCAATATTTTTTTAATATTAATCCCCAGAGATGTATGAACTCATTACTGGGGGAAAAAATGGTTATATAGAAACTGAGGAGATTCTTTCAAGATCTTTGTATTCTTTATTTCACTGCTTTTGCTGAATTCTTGTCTTTATGTGCTTGGTGGTTTGCCTTCTTGATTATCTTGACGTGCTTAGAGATCCAATCTATGCCATCTGGAAATTATCCATATTTTATCTGTTACCCATAGTACACTGCAGCAAATCAGAATGCAGAGCCAGCTATATTTTTAATAAGTAGTCTTCTTGATGAAGAAAAGCAGGAAGTTTGCCACAGAAAGTTCTGCATAAGATAACACTCATGAACTTCAGCTTAGCTTAGCAGATCACTCTGTTCCACCATTACCAGGTAATTTGATAACAAATGAAAAAGCTGCAATTTTGAAATAATTCCACAAGCTTTGTAGGATTTATTATTTTCTGGCCCTTTTTTCCATAGAATTTCTGGGAACGTAAATTCAGAAATAAATACATAACATGATAGTTTCCTTGAAATGACTCCTTAATGATGGGGACACTCCAGAATGGGTTTAAAATGGAACTTGTATTTCTGTTAAGTCAATGAGGCTACATCTACACAGCAGCATTACTTTGGAATAACTGACGTTATTTCAAAATAATGTCGAGCTGCAGGACTTCTTACTCCAACTCCTGTAACTCTCATTTCACAAGGAGTAAGAGAAGTCAAAGGAGGAGTGTTCTTCCTTTGTCTTCCTGCTGTGTAGACAGTGGCAAAAGCTGAATTAAGCTATTTCAACTTCAGCTATACAATTGACACAGATGAAGTTATGTATCTTAATTTGACTTTTGCCAGGCAGTGTAGACGTGCTCTAAGTGAGAGGTGTGATTGAATAACTTGTTACATTAATTCAAGAGAGCATTTGTCTAACAGAAACTGTGTTTCTCTTCAGTATAAAGCTGACAGAAAAAAACAATCCATACTTAATGCCTTAGGCTAGGTCTAGACTATGGGGTTTTTGCAGGATACCAGAGGTATCCCACAAAAACTCCGCCGCATCCAAGGAACATGTTTGCTCTTCTGCTTTTTTTTTCACGGAAGAGCAAACATGCTCTTTCGGGGAGCCTTGTATACCTAGTTTCACAAGGCATCAGGCTCCACTGAAAGAGGAGGCTTTTCCGCCATTTGGCCCCACCTAGATGGGGCCAAATGGCGGAAAAGCCTCTTCTGAAAAAAAAGCAGAAAAAGCTATGCAAAATGCAGAGCGATTTTGTATAGCTTTTTCTGCAAAAAAAGTCACAGTCTAGACCTACCCTGAGAGACATGATTTGATGTAACCAGACGTGGCAAGTTTCTTGAAGAAAATACAGAAGTATGAAAGTGATTTTTAAAGCAACAGAGTTACTACTGTTTCACCTCTGCCTACATAGTAAACTAAAATGAGAATTGCAAATTATCTATCTAGATCAGAGGTGGGCAATAATTTTCACAACAATTTGGTAAGTGATCACAAGCCACATTTTTCTATTATATTAATAGAGGGGATGTTGGTCTGGGATGGTGTTTGGGTGCAGGCGGGACCTATTCTCCTATTCTGAGCAGTGAATAGGGGTGCAGGAAGTGAAACTATTTTTGGGGTGGGGATGCTGAACTGCACCTGCCCTTTAGAACTGTTGTGATCAGGTTGCCAACTCTCCAGGAATGGATGGACTGGACTCCATTGTTGCAAATGGTATCAGGCACATCCAGTCTGGGAGAGCTGGAAACTTCCACCACCCCAGGCTGGGGCTACAGCTGCAGGCAGCTGTGAAACCCTGGGCCAGTGACAGGACCCGAGGGCTGATGAGGCCAATGGGCTGAGGAGCCCATGGCAGAGTTAGCAGGCAGTGGGACACTGGGGGCTAGTGGACCCAAAGGGCCTGCAAAGGTCATGGTGGCAGGACCATGGAGGGCTGGCAAAGCATGTGTAGCTGGCGAGACCCCGCAGGGGTCACCTGGAGGCCAGGACCCAGGGATGGAGGAGCTGGCTTCTGGGTCAGACCCTCCAGCACAGGAAAAATAGGTGCAAAACCTGGGGGTTCTGTAACAACCCCCACACACTCCTACTTCCACACCTATGGGTGCAGGAGGAGGTGTGGGATATTGGAGGGAGTGTGGATGCAGGAGTGGGTCCTGGCTTGAGGCAAGGGTATAGGAGGGAATGCATGGGCTGGGATGCAGTTTGGGTACATGAAGTTGTTCTGGTCTGGGGCAGGTGATTGGGGTGGAGGAGGGGGTGCAGTGTCTGGGAGAGCATTAGGAAACAGGACGGGGTACTGACCTGTGGCATTGGCTAGGGTGCAGAAGCAGCTACCAGGTGCAGGCTCTAACACTGGCTGGGAGGCGCTTACCACTGGCAGTTCTGGCCAACAGCACAGCAGGGCACTGGTCAAAGCTGCTGGCAAATGTATCTGCATGCTTCTTGAGGAGGGCAGCAGGTCTCTATGTCCTGCTCACATCCACAAGCACCACCTCTATAGCTCCCATTGGCTGGTTTCCAGGCAATGGGAGCAGTGAGGATGGTGCTGGTGATGGGAACAATGCATGGAGACCTGCTGCTCCTCCTCTCAAGAGGTACACAGAGACATGTTTGCCTGCAGCAGATAGCTGCTTCCGAGAGTGGAGGGCCATGGGAGGCAAGGCAGACTGGCTGAGTGTCCCACTGTGCCACAGGACATTTGGCAGCCTGGAGGGTCCTGGCGGGCCAGGCGGAAATGTTTGGCAAGCCAGTTCCAGCCTGTGGGCCATATTTTACCTACTCCTGATATATATGATGACTAGTAGAAAAACTTTACATTTCTGCACAGAATTAGTTTGGTGTGATATTAGTGTATCTAGGCAGAGGATTGTTGGCTCCAAATTGTTATCTGGGAAAGAAGTTTTGGCTTAACTTGATGTTTTTCAGTAATGGAGGAACTGCTTTAAAAATGCTGATCGACCAGACGCAGCCCTAGTTGTGAGATGATAGCTGGTGTGGGCCTGATGACTGAATACTGATGGGAGAGTGAAGAATGTGTGGTGATGGGTGAGACCTGGTACATAACAGTACAATTAAATATAACAGGGGGTGTCATGAATCGACATTCACGTCACACTCCCCATTAATATCTTGCCTGGGCTGGGGAAGCTAACGATCAACCCGTGGACCAAATTCAATGATAGATCCTGATCATGTGCCACTTGAGGCATGTTCTGCATATGCTAAAAAGAAGAATATAAGAGAGAAGATGGGAATGTTCAAGACAGAGATTTCACTTTTTCAAGTGGTATTTGATTCACTTTAGTCTACATTTGATCATATGTCTTGTGATTCATATTTTCAGTTTGTGATCAGTGATCTACGGGATTTTATGCAACTAAATTCTCCAAACACTGCCTCTAATTGTATGTGCCAGTATATTTTGATTCTTGGGCCTAATTTTCAGAAGTGAATTGTATCACAAGAAATTATAAAATAAATAAATTGCTCCAAACTCATGCTTTGGTATGGCACCTAGCTTTAATTGTTTTAAGATCTGTAGTAATTCAGAGCTAGTAATTAATATGCCAGAAGGGAAAACTAAATTACAGTTTGGGTTTAAAATTAGAGAAGAATACCTTAACTGAAAAAAATAGGAATAAATAGTTATTTAATTTAAGTAATAGGGATTACAAAGTTTAAATATTTAGTAAGATTTTCTATTACCATTCTTTAGCCAAGGGATTCTCAAAACTTTCAGAAGCTTGTTTAAAAAGATACATTTGTGTATACTATCATACAAGCTCAAAACACAAATTGATACAAATGATTCCTGGCCTTCTGATTGACTTTATGAAGTTAATTACACTTTATTATGTAAACATGTATGCACATCTGAGTTAATTTTACCCATAGTGTGTATAAAAAATAATAAAATTCTCCTCTCTAATTCTTTTTCAACAGCCATAAAACTTAATATGAGTTCCATTTTTAAAAAAAATTGAAAAAACCCACTTTCATTCAGAAATTTTTTGTGTGAAAAAAGAACTGATTACAGTTCTGTAGCCCCCCTTTTTTGTATTTTCTTCATCCTCTCTTTTCCTTTGTTTTCTCTATTTTGACACTGAAATGGGTGGGAGATGGTGTAAGGGAAGAGCAAAACAAAAACTGGGCATTTTTGCTGTTTTTCTCTGGGAACCTTTGGAAAATTCCAGAAAACCAACTCCTTAAAAAAAATCTGTTTTCAAATCTAGCCCTTTTTCAAGTAATTTTTAAAATTTCAGCTAACTCTTTCACACTTGAAATGGACAGCTCACTGAAATTGATATTTTGCTTAAAGCTATATGGGAGGTTAAAACTCACAATATTAACTTAAGAAAATATTATACAAATAGCCATACTGGATCAGACCAATGATCCATCTAGCCCAGTGTCCTTTTTCCTGACAGTGGTGGCTAGTTCCAGACATTTCATAGAGGGAATGAAAAGGACAGGACTACTATTTATTGAGTCATTTCCTGTCATCCTTGCCCAGATTTTGGCAGTCGAAGATTTAAGGACACTCAGTGCATGCCATTGAGTCCCTGACCCTCTTGAATAATAGGCATCAATGGACTCTTCCTCTGTGAATTTAGCTAATTCTTTTTTAATCCATTTATAATGTTTGGCCTTAAGAAGATCCCCTGGCAATGAGTTCCACAAGTTGGCTGTGTGTTGTGTGAAGAAATATTTCCTTATATTTGTTTTTAACCTGCTGCCTATTAATTCATTCAGTGGAATTTTATTTTCCATTCATTTCATATTTGTCTTCTGAATGTAGCAAATTTCTTGACAGCCAATGGTTACATTGCTAATTATGCAACTTGGGACACTATAGCTGAAAAGGACCACTAGTAACAGAAATAACCAGCAAGTCAAACAATGCTAAATGTGAGGCCGGAGAACACATATTAAATTTAACTCTCCCTGCTTTCTCCCCTGCCATTCTCTCATCCCCAAGGCAATTTTGCTGGGCACATTGGAAGACAGGCAAAATACAAGGAATGTGATATTTTTAGCCATTAACTTTAACTCAGCTGTGACCTACCCAGTAATACTCACACAGAGCAGATCAGGAGTCCTTCCTTAATTGTTTCCACTTGCTGAAAGACTGAGGCCAGCTCCTAACCCCTCACCAACTGGTACCCAGCCACTTGCTGGGAACCATTACCCTGATCTGATATGACAGCTAAGAATGTTGTCTCTTGTCTCTATCAGACACTAGAAGTTCCAAGCCCATTCCCCAGTTTAGGGGATGTATTCCCCTGTGTTCACACTTCCACTTCCAGTTCATCAGGAAACCAAACCCTCTAAGGAGCAAGTCCTGGCACAGAAAACCTGTCAGAAGACACCAATAATTAAATTGTGTGCTATCTCCCAACTCTCAATCGAAATGTGTAAGGGGGTGTAGGTTGGAAGATCTGGGTTTATGTATGGATACACAGAGACAAATGGCTTACCTGAGCCCACAAACCTGCCCACCAGCTCAGACGATGCCTTTCCCTTCTGCTTCCATCCACCTCCCTTTCCCAACCCTTGAAGAAAGGTGGAACCCCTAAAGGAGCAACTGTTTTCATTTCCTGTCCTGGCAAAGACCCTTCTGAGGTTGCAGTTTTTACATGACAGGCAGTTATGCCAGGGAATTAAAGGCTTACTTTCCCATTAGGGTCAGGCTACATTTTCTTCTTTGTGTTAAACATAATTTCTATCCACATTCAGAGGGCAGCCTTTAGAGTTTTAGATTTTTAGTACCTATTTTGTAGTCAGGGCAGGTATAACAGTAACTGGTAATGATGCAACACAGGACCTCAATTCAAAGCGCTCTCTCTTATGGGCTCCTCTTTTCGGTATTACAGTGCAACCGAGCAATTGCTAATGTTAAGCAGCCTTTCTGTCTTTTGGGGATAAAGGCAGATTTTTCACATCATGTGGTGATGACCCAGAATGAGAATATTCCCTTTGCCTATTGCTCATTAGTATGTTCAATGGCACTGACAGCAGGGGAAAAGAAAAGCTGCATCTTCAATATTTCAGACAAGGCACTACTGAAGCTAACAATAAGATTAGATTATACCAGCCCTACACTTGTCACCGATCCCCACCTGTTCTGTTAATATAAAAAGTGTTAGTTGCAAAGTATTAAACTTAAAGTCCATATTTAGACCTCAGTCCTACAAAGATTCACAGAGAAGAAAGTTAAGCATATACACAAATCTTGGCAAGACTGGGGCCTGAAATTACCTCATATGATTAAAAAATGTTTACTGCCTTGTATGCAAATCTAGGTAAGTATCTTGTGGCAAACTGAGAAGCATCTATCTAATTGTGTATGGATATATTGTATGTATGTCTTGGAATATTTGTTTATGATGGGTTACTTGTGACAGTGTTAGATCAAAAGAGGACCCAAGCAGGAAAGGTAAAGTGTTGGCCTAGACAAGGAGCATCCCGGCAAGCACTCAGACCAGTTACCAGGTTTACAGTGATGGGTGGCATATAATGGATGCTGACTAAGCCTTCACAAACCTCTGTAAATGCTCCCTGCCCTAAGGCCAGGCTGCAGCAAGGCTCAGAACTCCTTTAGGCAGCCTTAACTCAGGGCAGTTGGGTTGATCACATTAACACAGTTGGGAAACAGGGGGTGCTGATGCTCCAGAGATCCAGTGCCAGAGGAGTTGAACCACAGTTTCCCTCAGAGTGAGGTGCAGAAAGCCAGGCCTGTCACTGAAATGGTGCACTCAAGAGATGATAAGAAAGGGCTAAGACACACTTTGCCCTGTAGCCATGTCATAAGTGTCTGACCAAATCCTTGCCCTTCAGAGCTTGGCAGCTCTGCCATACCCAGCCCCAGAAAGAAGCAATAGAGAGGGATGCAGCCCATCAGGAAAGGGGCTGCAAGGAGAAGCCAATCAGGTCCCAGCAGGCTTGTATAAAAGGAACTGCAGGGCCAGAGTGAGTTCAAGCTGCTGACAGGGACAGGGAGTAAGAGGTGCTCCTGGCTGGCTGAAAGGGCTGGATAGATGAGTCTGCCGGCAGGGACCAGGGGAGTGAGGAATGAGCTTCTGGATGGTTGCTGGGATTCAATTAAGATGGGCTACAGGTAAGAATTGCTGTTAGTTAAAGGGACATAACAGCTTCTGATTGCTATTCATAGGGTCTCTGGGCTGGGATCTGGAGTGATGAGTGGGCTTAAGTCTCCCCCATAGACCACTGGAGAGTGGGCTACTCTCAGACAGAGCCCCAGGAGGGGAACCAAACTGTTAAGAAGCCCAGCAGAAGACTTGGGGTAAGCACAAACCAAAGAGGGTGAAACCATTGCCTCCAAGGATGAAGCCCTGGGCATACAGCCCAATACTATTTGAAGACCAAGGACACACTGAACCGGGGGCACTCACAAGAGGTGGGTGCCACACCATTACAGACATGGTACCATTGCATAACAACACATTGGACTGAACAGACAGCTGAAGGCACAGACTTGCTTAAATATGCTTTATGCCTACACTCAGCCCAACATCATGTTACTTTAAAAAAGAGACCCATCAAGAAGTGTGTGTGTGTTCATTCCAAACCTACCCAACAAAGCCTTCAAAACAAGGACAAAATCTGATTGAAAGCTTTCTGCTACGGAAAGGGATTAATCTCATTAAGGGATTAATAAGAAAGAGTGAAGCCCATCATTCGCTCTTAATAAACATTGTTGGGGGAGGAAGGGATGTAAATGGCTAGAATAAGGAATGAACCTATAACTATAAACACCATTTTTCTTGCCTTAAAATTTCACATTGATCTTAAAGTAGATTTGACTTGGAAAATAAAAAACAGGTGCAGGGAATGATTGTGTGTGGTGCTAAGCCGTGGTAACACTTCATGTCTGCATGCCCAAAAAGAGGTAAGCTGGGGAATGTTATTTTCTGGTCTCCAAAAAAAAAATACAGATTCAGACTAAGAGTATCATGCATCAGAAAGGACTGCTGCCCAGTCTTGTGGGCTCTGGGGCTGCTGCCTGGCCCCACACAAAGGGGGTCTGGAGGAGCAAGAGATCTGGGGCTACTGCCCAGCCCCACAAGGTTGGAGGGCCCAGGTCTGTCACTTTGCCCCACTAGCTCCAGGGCCCAGGGCTGATGGCCAGGGAAGGTCTGGAGTCAGGGTTCTGACAGCCACTGCCTTGACCCCTAGTCCCTGCAACCCAGGTTACACGCTGTGGACCACAGTGACACATATATTGAGAACCACTACTCTAGTCTGTATGCCTGCTGACTGAGACTGATCACACGCACAGAACACCCTCGTCTGCAGGCCAGGCCAGTCAAAAACCCCATAGCATTTAAAGTGATAAATCACATTTTGTATACAATTTTCAATACACAATAATTGTATATGGCATTCCGTATAACTCTCAGGGTATGCCTATGCTGCATTTGGAAGTGTGATTTCAGCATGGGCTGGCATACCTACATGGGCTTTAATCTAGTTAGCATGGATAAAACAGAGTTTTAGTTTCCACACAGGCTGTACAACCATGCCAGGGATGCTGGGCATGTACTTCTGTTGGTAGCTTGTGCCAAAGCCCATGCCTCCATGACTTCACTTGCCTGTGATAGCTAGGTTACAACTAGTGTATATATGGTTATCCAAGCTGCAATCACAGATGCAATGCAGATATACTTTTATTCTGCTTGTTTGGAGAAGTGCCATCTACTTGCTGAAAAAAAAAGGAAAGAAATCTCAAAGAAATTATCTAGACTTCAAGGCTCAGTCAATGCATGATGTCAGCAGCAGCTCACATTCATTCTTCTTGTACAGTAATGAATAGGGAGTTCTGTTTGTGTGGGGGGGCCTTGAAAAAGAAATTTAGCAAATGACTGCATAAGATGGCTTATCTAGATCCAGCCGCCAAGACTCATCTAGATCCAGCTGCCGAGGCTCAGGGCTCACACTGCTGCTCCAGCCCGCCCCCCCCCACACACACACACTGTCCCACAGTTGGGTCCCCCTAGGCTCTGATGTGTGAGGGGAATTTTTTTGGGGGGGTATTTCTCCTTCACAGTTGGGGGCCACATCAGTGAGGGTGGGTTGTTTTTTGAGTTTTTTTGCTTCTCATTTGTGGGCACCCTGGGCAGCCCCCAACTGAGTTTTCTGTGGGTCAGCAGCCCCCAACCAAAAAAAGGTTCCCACCCTGACATAAGACAGTATCAAATAACAGGGATCTAAGCGTAGGAATAACGTAGGTCTTCCAAGCCGTGTAACTCCTAAGTGCTGTTAGCAAGGACATCCACTCTGTTTCTGAATCTCAGCTGGACCAAACCTCTGAATGGCCTGAAAAAAAGCGAAAACAGGCACAAACATAGGAGCATGTTATTGTGTTAACTAGGGCACAGATCAAGATCCAGCCCCACACTGTGCCTTTCCATCTCTGCTCCTTTCCCTGCTAATCAATTCCACTTGCTAATCAATTCCATTGGCTAATGCAATGCCATAATGACAGATTGGGTCAGTATCTCTCTCCAGATCAACAAAGTGATAAAAAACCCTAACCCTCCACTTTTTTTTTCAATTCTAAGTTAGTTAAGTTTCTGATATCAAGATTTCCTATGTGGCTAATTGTTTATATTGCAGAATCATTTAAGAAAACAAAACACACAATCCACTAGTTCTGGCTGGTTACTGAAAAAGGAGTTATTTAAAAAAAAAACCTTACAAATCCAACAGAAAACCCCATGTGTATCATATCAGTTGTGTGGTGTTATATTAATGGAGATTCCATTATAATCTTATTAATTATGAGAATACTCATGCATATTATTTAACTGGAGACAAGAATATGGAGAACAGTTAACAAATTACATTTAATGACAATTCTAAAGTTTCTGTCCTACACCTCAAGCCAAACTAATTAAAAACTACAAAAATGAGACCAGAATGGCAATAATATTGGTGTAGGACTGTACTGGCATGATTAAAAGGTTTTAAGTGTCTAACCTTCACATATTAAGCTAGGGACAGTCTTTGAAAGAAATTATGATGATAAGCCTTCAAATGAGAGAGACAATGTTAGAATAAAAGTTCAACATGCCCCAAAGGGCCCTGACAGTAGATGATGACTGGAGGCCGACAAGCTAATGAAAGATAAACTTTTCAACTGAAGGGCTGTCACAAAAAGGAAAAGGTATAATGCAAAAGCCAAAGCAGGACAAGAACACATTCTGCAAGAAAGCAGAGGGAAAGGAAGATTAGAAGAATGATGCACTGAAATACTGTATGATCGTCTTAAAAAAAAAAAGAAAAAGATCTGTCTCCCCATTTTAGAATTGACCTTTAAAAAAACCTTTTGTTTCTGGTTTCCACTGAATTATAGGAAGCTATTCAAATGCTTAACATTTCATGGTATATTTCATTAAAAGGGGGTAGTGTACAGGGCAATCACAGACACTGCAATATATTCCCTATTTGATCCAAACAAGCCATGAGATCGTAGGTCTTCCTAAGCCGTGTATCTCCTAAGTGCTGTTAGCAAGGACATCCACTCTGTTTCTGGATCTCAGCTGGACCAAACCTCTGAATGGCCTGAAAAAAAGCGAAAAGCTGTGTATTTTGTTGAAACTAATCTGAAATATTTCCTGTGTGAGTCCTTTATCATCTATCACCTTGATAATGACATCCTTTCTGTGAGATGCACAATACAATGCGTACAAATTAACCTAAATCAAAATCCTGGCTCCTAACAGTTCAGAATTCTGGAGTTGTTCAGAGTTGGACATGTATCTGAATTTTGTAGTTTTGGGTTCAACTCCAATGAATGTTCTGTGAAAACATACCAGGCAAAAGGACATAAATGGACCTCACATTTCACATGACATCACTTGCCTTCATGTTCAAGATATATTTGGCTCACTTCCTTAGTATCCAATAAGCACTAGGGGCAGATTTTATAAGGGTATTTAGACACTGAAAGCTGTAGAAAGGGGCCTAGTGAGATTTTCAAATGTTAGTCTACTATGGATTTCCATGGATTTCCCTGTGTCACATTGCTTGTAGAGTTGTCCATAGAATGTTGACAAGCAAAAGTGCTCATAAACATGAGCAAGAGCTGTAGAGTAAGGCCATAAATTAGAATAAGGCATCTTATAAAACACAACTATAAAACTTACCAGTTTGTGGGGATCCAAGCTTATCCTATTCTTATCTTCCTCTACAAAACCAAACAAAATGTTTCTTTTAAAAACAAGTTTACTTTAGCCAGACTCCCCCACCTCCCAAGAATTTCACAAGAGCATCAGGAAGTGGTAAGCAATAACTAGAAAGTTATTATATGACTGCAAAGTTAATTCAAGGGTCTCTGTTGGGAAAAATATCCCTTTCAGCATATGTATAGCCTGTAATTGATTTTAATGATCAGCTTGATCAGGAATGTAGTGGTAGGAGGGTCAAAGATTGCAAAGAAATCCCCTACTGTTCACAAGCTAATGGGACACAGCTGCAAAGGGAAAAAAAGCAGTATAATTAAACTTTTGTCTCTTTGAGTCTTTGCTTCAGAGCACTATAGCTGCTGTTTTTGTTTCAGTGACATACAAAAAACATAATTTTTTCACTAGTGAGCACAGATTCATAGCACAGATACATAAATACGTTGGACTTTACATCCAGCACCATGGCCTGCTTGAGTTAAAGAGAAACATAGGACTGAAGCATGATGAAGTGGGAGAAAAACATGCACACTGAACAACATTGACACTGACTTCAGATTGAGACCAGTGAGAGAATTGAGCTCAGCATTGCCATTATGACTAATCTTCCAAGCTGTTCGGTTTTCAGATTAAATTCTCTGCAAGCATAGTGTGGAGAATTGGAGTCAAATAATGGAACATATGGACTCTGTTGCAATAATTCTTAGTTATATGTGCAGATATAACATGTAGTAATTCAAATGAAATGTGAAGCTCATCTGCTGGTAAAACATCAGGGTTTACTTCCTTTAAAAGGACTTTTACAACATACTCCATTTTTTGCCAATTAAACATACACTGTGGCAAACACTATATGGTAGCTTATGGATATGGAGTTTACCTTCAGTTTAAATACTGATTATTTCACTAAATGATATTCTATAAACAGTGCCTGTATATCTTTAAATTAAATGCCTTTATGGAAGCATTGTTATGCATACTGTTTAAAGGAAAAAAATTCTCTCATAGTTGGTGTGACGGACCGGGCCAAGTCTGAGCACAGCCGAGGGTGTCCGCTCAGGGCAAATTGCTCAAATTTGGGGCTCCTTACAGCTCCCAGACTGGAGACCTTCCCAAATAGGCCACAAACCAGTCCCCCAGAGCGCTTCAGCTGCCTGCCTGGCCAGCCAGAAGCCTCACGAGCAAAACCCCTCTGACACCCCAGCAATATCCATGCCCCAGATGGCCCCAGGCCTAATACACAGGTGAGGGGTATTAGAGCCCAATCTCACCTACCTCAAACAAGTTCTGTCCGGTTCCAAGAAACCAGCCACAGATCCCAGGTCAATTAACACTCTGGATCTTACCCACAAGATCACGCTGAGCCAATCCTTTAGAATCTAATATCTAAAGGTTTATTACTACAAGAAAGAAAAGCATGAGAGTAAGGTTGTTAAAGTATCATACATTACATGCATCGAATCTCCCCGTTCTTGATGCAGGCTTGCAGCCGAGATGTGTTCCCTGCTGGTAGCCCTTAGGTATCAGTCACCATTCTTGAGGTGTGTCCTTGTCCTATAGAGGGCTATTGTTCCATGGAAACTTGCTCATTAGCATGTCCATAGGCTGAGCATTCTTTGTCTATTGCTCAGCCACAAACAGAGAAGCTTCCAGTATTGACACAGAGTACATATTTATAACGTCACACCCAGACATTATACAGGTATATGAAGAGCATATATAGACTCAGAAGAAAGTAAGCTTTCATTTGACACTTCACATGACCCCCTTTGTACCACTTTTGGGGCAACACCTCCCCATGGGTGCAGCAGTGATCTGGATGCTTCCCTAAAATCCAGTAATGTGACAGTTGGCTTACTAAAAAAGCACCTTCTTCTATGTCAATGGCAATGAATTACTAATTCACAAGCACATTCACCTACAACAGGCCCATACATGGGGACAGGAGATGCAAAGGGTGCAAAAGCACCCCCCATGGTCTCCCAAGTAAGCATGCTGTGGTCGGCCAGGGGAAGGCAGGAGTGGCACGCTGCCCATGCTCTGACTGGCTGGGGGAAGGCTGGGGCTGATTTTTCTGCTTACTTTGGTGATTATGGGGGGTGCGTTCGCACCCTTGCAGTCCACATTGACAAAAAAAGCACACACCCCCACAGAAATCCCTGCATATGTACCTGTACAATAACATTGAGGAAAAGTAGTATGGATACAATAATATGGAATCAAAGGAGTATTTTTATTAGAAAGTGTCCTGATGTGGATGGAGTAAATTAACACTTCTTTTCTTGTAAAGAAATCACGATGGTAGTACTGATAATAGAAATGGTATGACCAGATACAAAAGTTGTCAATATTGTTTCACTTTTCAGTTTCACTAGTGTTAGCTCAGGACACCTGTTTTCACAAAATGGGGCATAGGTTTTTCATTCCTTGAAGTCCTTTCTTTGTAGGAAACAAAGGCACTTTCTGGACCCTCTCAAGAAGAAAACCATATAACAAGAGGGAAGATTGCCTACATCCTGACAAGTAAATCTACAAGTTAACATTCTACTTCTCTAGTAATCAACATTTTTATTTGGAAATAAAATTATTTTATTTATTTTTATAATATTGAGTGATCCAGGACAAGTTATGGGATAAGAGGGAAGTTCCTCTCGTGGATCAGTAACTAGCTAAAAGAGAGAAAACAAGAGGTAGGAATAAATGGCCATTTTCAAGCTGGAGAGAGGTAAATAGTGGCAAACCCTAGGGTTCTGTATTGGGATCAGTGCTGTTCAATACATTCATAAATGATTTGGAAAAATAAGAAAACAGTGAGGTAGCAAAGTAGAATTACATAGGGTTCTCACAAAAGAGGTTGACTGGGCAAGAAAATGGCAGATGAAATGTTGATAAATGTAAAGTAATATAATTGGTAGGCATAATCCCAACTATACATACAAAACAATAGGATGTAAATTAGTTGTTACCAATCAAGTAAGATCCTGGAGTCATTGTGGACAGTTTCTGTGAAAACATCTGCTCAATGTGAAGAAATTTTCAAAAAATGTTGGGAATCATGAAGAAAGAGATAGATAAAAAGACAGTAAATAGCCTAATGCCACTATATAAATCCATATGCCCACACCTTGAGTATTGTGTGTAGATCTAGTTGCCCCCATATAAAAAATATATTACAGATCGAGGGTACAGAAAAGAGGGACAATAATGATTAGGGGAATGGAACAGCTTCCTCATGAGAAGAGATTAAAAAGATTGGGACTGTTAGACTTTGAAAACAGACTACTAAGGGTGGATATAATAGAGTTCCATCAAATCAGGAAGGCTGTGTCTACACTGGGCCACTTATTCCGGAAAATCAGCCGCTTTTCCGGAATAAGCTGCGAGTTGTCTACACTGGCCCCTTGAATTTCCGGAAAAGCACTGACGATCTACTGTAAGAAATCAGCTGCTTTTCCGGAAAAACTATGCTGCTCCCGCCGGGCAAAGTCCTTTTTCCGGAAAACTGTTCCGAAAAGGGCCAGTGTAGACAGCACAGTAGTCTTTTCCGCAAAAAGCCCCGATTGCGAAAATGGCGATCGGGGCTTTTTCGAAAGCGTCTACATTGGTATCGATGCTTTTCCGAAAAAGGGCTTTTCCGGAAAAGCATCCTGCCAATGTAGACGCTCTTTTTCCAGAAATACTTATAACGGAAAACTGTTCCGTTTTAAGCATTTCCGGAAATTCATGCCAGTGTAGACGTAGCTGAACAGTATAGAGACAGTGAATAAGGAAGTATTATTTACTACTTGACATAATGCAAAAAACAGGGGCCACACAATGAAATTAATAGGAATCAGGTTTAAAACAAACAAATAAAAGGAAATACTTCTTCATCAATGCACAGTCAGCCTTTGGAACTTGTAGCCAAGGGATGTTGTGAAGGTCAAAACTATAACTGGGTTAAAAATTAGATATGTTCACAGAGGATAGGTCCATCAATAACTATTAGCCAAGATGGTCAGGGACATATGCTCTGGGGGGTCTCTGACTGCCAGAAACTGGAACTGGATGACAGAGGATGGATAATTGTGTTGTTCTGTGCATGCTCCCTGAAGCATCTGTCTCTGGCACTGTTGAAAGACAAGATACTGAACTAGATGGACCTCTGATCTGACTCAGTGTGGCATTTCATATGTTATTATTATTATATATCTATAAGGTAGATCTGATTCCTGATGAGGGGGAAGTTCAATGAGGCACATTAAAGAAAACAACAACAGAGGACCAGTTTTGAAAATATTCTAGTTACAAGGATATAGTAGAGTGCACTTTCCCATCAATACGATAAGTTAATAAACAAGATGTTTGTAGTTACAGCACCACCCTCTGATGTCCTTATATGTTGACTTTTATCAACCCCAGGAGAAGGGTCATTTGTCCTGGTGTCTTATTAGTTAATTAGTTGAATATTTATTTTACACAGGTCAAATTAGGAAGGGAAAAAGTAGTAATTCTCTTCTAAGCTGTGCCCAGAAATGAAACATCACCTATGTGAGATGCCTGAGTGAGATCCCACTCATAGCAGATCACACAGAATCCTCAATATGGCCACTGCTCTTCTTACTAGTCTTTTTGGACCAGCACTGAACCAGACGTGTTGACTTTAATTCTGCCCATTAGTCTTTAGAGTCAACACTTCGTCAATATGAACAGTCTCTCAGAGTTCAAAGCCACTCATAGTTTTGTCAGGATATTTGATTCTGGAAGACAACAAAGTATCACTTTACTCTTCATATGATTAATGTTTTCTAAGGGCAAAAGAAAGAGAAGCTTGGTGTGATAATTCATGTATGTAAAGTTAAAACCCCTTGAATCTGTTTGCAGGGTTAGGGTCTTAATATTTTTTTAAATTAAATTTTACATTCAGTCTTTGCATGACCTAACTTGACTCCTAGCTTTTGTATTTAAAGATACTGGAAGTGTTTCAAAATAAAGAATAATGGTTTTCCTAAGGGTGTTTTACATTTCAAGATACTTTAGCTGTTTTCCTCCTCCTTTCTGTACTATCCACACTCTAACAAGACCCAGTGGACCAACTATCTGCCTTCATAGAATATGGCCAAAAAGAAAATAGAAAAAACAATACCTTGCAGTTCCTTTGGGAATCTTTTGCTAGCACTATAATTGCTGATACAACTTTGAAGAAGTAGGAAGCCAAGATATTGTTGCATTGCAGAATCAACTACCTATAGTGGTAGTCAATTTCAAATGAAGATTAGTCATTCTAGGCTCCACGCAACACAAGAATAGAGTGACAACTTTATTTTTCTTCCCCTGCTCTCACAAAGATACTTTGGCATCTTTTAAGTATTGTGCCCCAAATTTACAAGAGGTTTTCAGATACCCAAAGATGGAGACAGGCACAAAGTGGGATTTTGAATAGAGGCCTAACTGCAAATGACTTTCAATGGGTGTTGGGCACTTAACTCTCTTGGGTGTGTTTGGGAATGAAGAACCTATTCATAGATTCCAAGACCAGAAGGAACCACTGTGATTTTCCACTCTGCATAACAAAGGCCATAGAACTTCCCCCAAATAATTCCTAGAGCAGATCTTTTAGAAAGGCATCCAGTCTCAATCATAAGTTGGCATTGATGGACAATCCACCACAATCCTTAGTAAATTTTTCCAATAATTAATTACTCTCACTTTTAAAAAACATAAGCCCTATTTCTAGCCTGAATTTGTCTACAAGTTGGAACTCCCTGGTCTAGCACTTTCAGGACCTTGATAGTCTCGAAGGGTGTTTGCCAGACCAAGTAAAGTCAACTCCCACCCCGATGGCCCTGCTATTGCTTTCCCAGGAGGGCTCCTGGCCCTGCTACCAGCCATTAAGGAACTCGATCTTCTTAGTTTAACAATGAGAAAATTAAGGAGTGATGTGATTACAGTTTAAAAGTACCAACCTGTGGAACAAATAATGGGCTCTTCTATCTAGAAGAGAAAGGTGCAACATGACCCAGAAACAGAAAGCTGAAACTACAGGCTGAACTTACAGGTTGAACTTGGCTTTCCCCACGGCTCCCATTGGCCAGTGCCTGGGAGCAGCGGAAGACATGGAGCCAAGTAAACATCCCCCATCCTTCTCATGCCCAGACCTGGCACCCCAGAATCCCTCATGTACACCACCCCGCTACTGCACCCTACCTTCCACCTGGACCTTCCCACTTTCAGCCTGTTCCTGCACCCTACCTCCTGACCAGACCAATTCCCCCCAACCCCTTTACCTATTTTGTCATCATGGGTGGGTGGCTGGTGGTCCATGGAAAGGTCTGTGCTGAGCTGGGTGGGCTGCAGTCCAAAAAGTTTGAGAACCACTGCCTTATGTCCATTTGTGAGCGGTATCTGTTTCTACTGTAGTGGGAGGTTGTGACAGAATGCAGTGCCATTTTTCTCCTTTCTTTGAAGGTTAAGACTATTTTTCTCTTCACTTTTGATGTGAAGTCTTAGTTCCTTGTTTCACACATTTTTTTTAAACTATGGTTCTAGTTTTCTAAAGTGTGCATGTGTTGGGGCTGAGGGAGGCTTGTGAGTTTTCAGCCCCTTTAACTTTTGTTTAGAACACAGAAATTGGGAGATTTATGTTTCTAGATACTGTTTTAATTGAAAGCATTATCTGAAATGGGCAGAATTAATGTTAAAACCCATCTTGAAGCTGCTGCCACAGCTAATATTACAGTCTATGGAAACTTTCATTTTCTATTTAAAAAATGAGGGATAAAATCTTAGTTTTGAATTAGAGAAATTAAAATGCTTAGATTAGGCATAGAAAATCTTTATTTTGGTTTTTAGCTTAATTATGTAGCAATGAATTCTTTATAGTGTTGTGTGCAATAACTTACTGTTACATACAAGAAATAGAGAGCAATAGAATCATTTCTCCAAAGAGTTTGTGCACTGCATACCAATGGTCTAATTAAAAATAGATAAAGGACAGGGTAAATCAAGAGCCTGATCCAACCTGAGAACCCACTTAAAGCCACGTACGACCTATAGAGGAGCTGCAGCATCTTCCTTCTTCAAATAAAGATCAGACACAAAGTGAATCTTTGCTTTCATAACAGATTGCACAGTTTATCTACAGAAACACTCACATTCATCGTCACCAAGCTCAGAGGAGTAATTACCAAGTATTTACTGAACAGACGGTGTAAAGGAATGTGCTTCTGGTGAAAAGGATGTGGAAGAGATGCTCAAAACTGACACAAATAATAGGACTGCACTCAGCCACTTCCTGCTCAGCCGCATTTGGAAACCAAATGCACTTAAGTCTCAGTCTGTGGTTGGCAATGTTACATAAAATGTTGTTTCCTTTATTTCCATTATCAGCATATAGAACACAGCTATATTCAATTTAACAATCAGAAGGATTAAAACAAGAGGTGATGCAGAAATGTGAGGGCAGGACTTCCTGGATGCTGAAGACCTACTGAACACAATGGGCATGAAAAAGAAAGAAAGAAAGTTAGGAAGAAAACTAAGTCAATAGCTCTACCACTGAGATGAAGGGGTATGAGAGAATTTACGCACGTGTGTAAAACAGATAAGAGGTGGAATATCGAATTCCAAGTATTAGCTGATTTCAAAATTATTTTGGGGTTTCTTGCCACAGGTAATAGATCAAATATAAGAAAGGCCAAGTTGGCTGGAAAATATTTGTTTATTTATAAACACAAATATCTGTTGTTTGGAGAACTTCCCAAACTGTCTCTAACTGTTCACCATTTCCATGAAGATCGAACAGGCTTAAAGGCCCCTTACTCATTTTAATCACTCAGACTAATGACTAATGTGACTAATGATTTTGTCACCATTTCTTACACCACCAGCTAGCACCTTTCTCCTTGAGTAGTCCTACTGATATGCATGGAATTACTGATGACAGAAGAGTCCACGCAACATGAGTAAAACTTGGCAGGCTAGTTCAAAGAATTTCAGTCATTTAACAAACTAAAAGATTGAGTACAGAATAACTTTCTGACTATTTCTTCTCATTTGGAAATTTTTTAGCAAGTGTCACTCTCTACTATGTTCCAGAGACAAATGAAGGGAAATCAAATCATGGGTTAATACAGGAATAAAAGCGGTAAGGCTCCCATCACTCTTCTACCAGGAAAATTACTGGAATTTGTCAGGCAATACTCTAGCCATTTGAGAAAATCACTACAGGAGGAAAATGAACCAAAATAAAGCAATAAATATCATTTTATATGAGAATTTCTAAATTTCATTCAAGTCTCTAAGGCTCCTAGGCACTCCAAGAATTCAAATAATAATATTGAGTCTGATCAGTGGCCATTTGGAGAGCAAAGACAAATCTAACATGCAATAGTGTTCTTATTAAAAGTAGCCCAAAGGCAGCTGGATAGAACTGACTCAACAGCAAGAGAAAAAAAGTCACTGTAATGTTTAACACTGGCTGCAGTGCTTACAGTGAGTAAGTAACCTATTTTTCAAAAAGCCAAATAAGAAATAATTAGGAAAGTTTAAGAAAAAATAAAAGCAGAACAATGTGGGAAACCATTATAACTCCAAAGGGGAATAACCATAGTTCCACACTGTGCTGGGCTTTTGGGAGAATAAATATTTTCTGTTTGAGAGGTAATAAAATGCTATAATGCTAGGAGCAATATGAGTACAAAAAAAAAAGTTCTTGACAGGCTTTGACTTGAATAATTCTTGTGAATTTGAATCTATCACATCTTTTGTCCCAATGTATTGTACAAATATTTTTCACGTGTGTAAAGAAAAAGAGTTAGAGGTGAAAGTAACTTTTTATGCTGAAAAGATGAGATAATTTTCACTATGAAAAATTATATTTGCTGCAAAAATCTGTCAGAAATGGTGACATCTAACTGGACTATATTGAATGCTTACAAAAATACCACTTTTGTATTCAAAAGGAAAATTGTATTGAAACTACTTCATCCTCCAAAGTCAAGACACAATATTCCATTTCATATTTTCCATCTAGTTTACTCATGATTAAAGTTGACAAAGAGGTCTTTGACATTACCTGTTTTCAAATAGCTATTGCAAGTCATACCTTTGTAATATTGGAACAGGGGTGGGACCGGAGGCTAGCTTCCCCCAACCAGCTCTTCGGAGAGTGCCACCCAGGATCCTGGAGGTGCTTTAAAGGGCTCAGAGCTCCGGATACTGCCATTGCTGCAATAGTAGGGGCAGCTGGAAGCCCTTTTGAATTCCCAGGCCCTGGGACAGTTGCCCTCTTTGCCACCCTCTATACATGGGTTTGTGTTGGAATTTACCGTCCAATGTCCTGGAAACGTATTCCAGATATCTGAAGTGAACAGGCCAAATTATTCAGTACTAGGAATAATTCAATTATTCAATATATTCTAGGTGAAATGATTTACAGACAACCCCAGAGTATACTATTTAAAATGTAAAGGGAACCCCTATTTTCTGCTGGAATAAAATTGACATACTTTTCTAATAGCTTCCCAAGCTTCAGTAACTTGATTCAGATGTGATCTATTTTATTGTGTAACTGCTTTAAACTCCACAAACCTAAGGAAAGTCAAAGTTCAAGAATCATTCTACCATGCCCATTCATCTCAACACATACATAAAGTAAAGAAAAATTTATAAACTCACCCATCAAGAGTTAAATATAGCTAATTATTAATATTCAATATTTAACCTTAACACTTACTTCCTCTACTTTTTCTGAACATAAGTCTAAAACCCTAACAAGTGGTTTCTGAACCCCTTTGAAAGCCCCACATCACCTAACTTCACATCACACACAAGGTCCTATACCAAGGCCACAGATAGTATAGTCCTAGCAATTAGGCTGTCCTTCAAAGACTATAATCAGTTGCTGAAGGCATCTGCATTCTGGGTGTCTGCTAAATCAGCTCTGGCCAGCTAACCAGCCCAATGGATCTTAAATGAAGCATCCAAAGAAACCATGGAATCAGTTTGGTGATGAAGATCATTGGCAAAGTTCATTGTTAATGAAGCATGGTTCTAGTTCCCCATACATGCTACAGGTACACTAACACATGTATTCTCATTACAATGGAGCAGCTCAGTAAGTGGTGGCACTTTCTGCTTTCCTCTAAGTCAGACAAAAGGTTAATATCATGGCTGCAGTTTCCCCCTCTGAACACTTCACACAACTGCTCCAACTCCTGGGCTGTGTCTACATTGCTTTTCGGAAAGGATGCTAATGAGACACAGCGCACAGCCTGGGGATTTAAATATCCCCAGCGGTATTTGCATTTACATGGCTGTCGCTCGGCTCGGCTTTGCCGGCAAAGCGCCAGTCTAGACGGGATCTTGAAATAAACCCTTTCCGCAAGATCTCTTATGCCTACTTGAAAGTAGGCATAAGAGATCTTGGAAAAGGGCTTTATTTTCCGCAAGATCCTGTCTAGACTGGCGCTTTTTGCCGGCAAAGCCCCGAGCCGGAAAAAGCGGCAGTTATGTAATGCAAATACCGCTGGGGATATTTAAATCTCATGATTTGCAATTGCGCTGTGTCTCATTAGCATCCCTTTTCCGAAAAAGGGTGCCAATGTAGACAAAGCCCTGGAGGTGTACCACTCCTCCAGTCTCATGGGGGCAGCCATGTTAGTCTGTAACTGAAAAAAACTTAAAAAACAATTAATGGACTTGCAGCATCTTAGAGACTAACACAAAATGTAGATGGCATCATGAGCTTTCGTGGGCACAACCCACTTCTTCAGATGAATGGAGCAAGGGGTCCAGAGATACAAATAAATAGCAGAAAAAAAGGGGAGATGGAGAGGGAAAGAGAAGGGAAAAAAATCTTGTCAGTTAGTGTGTCTGTACTAAATGAGGCTAATAGAGTGGGCTGTAAGTGCCCAATATTTAGCTTTTGATGTCATTGGAGTGTTGAATATAATGGCCCATCCAGTTCGTGTCTTTGTTCAAACCTTGATTAAATGTGTCAAATTTGGAAATGAAGGCAAGTTCTGCAATTTCTCTCTCCAGCTGGTATTTGAAATTGCTTTGTAAGAGTATAGTCACTTTTAGATACATTAATGAGTGCCTGGGCAAGTCCTAACAAACAAAACAAAAGATAGGTTGAACAATCAAAATAACAAAACACCACCAGTCATTACCTACAGCCCCCAACTTAAACCCCTCCAGTGCATCATTAACAATCTACAACCTATCCTGGAAAATGACCCCTCACTCTCACAGGCCTTGGGGGACAGGCTAATCCTCTCCTACAGACAACCCCCCAATCTGAAACAAATTATTTTCAGCAACCACACAGCACACCTCAATCATACTCACCCAGGAACTCACCCCTGCAGTAAACTCCAGTTCTAACTCTTATCTACACATTTACACAAGTGACACCATCACAGGACCTAGCCACATAAGCCACTACATCAGAGGCTCATACAACTGCACATCCTCCGATGTTGTCTATGCCATCAAGTGCCAGCAATGCCCCTCTATCATGTATATTGGCCAAACTGGACTGTCTCTATGGCAAAGGATTAATGGACACAAATAAGACATTCAAAATGGTAACACTCCTGCAGTGGAATTGCAAGGCAATTATCAGCACCATCTGCTTCTCTCTTCTCCCTGAGGTTGGGGAAAAGGGTGAGGAAAGGAAAAAGAAGAGTGTATAGAGCGAAGTGGAAGACATGATATAACAGGTAGGAAAGAAACAGATGTTGAGATGTAGAGAGCTATACTAACAAGGGACCAGAGGGGAGAGCAGGCTAATTCTCCAGTGTCAAACATATGAAAAGAGTTGGATGCTGGACTTAGCCCTTCCCCCCCAATCCCTGTCACCTCCCAAAGATGACACTCATAGGCTTGGGAGAGGGGGAAACAGGGCCTGCTGTTATTGGAGAAGGAGTACAAGCGATTATGAGGTAGAAGGGTTGTGGGTCCTCCACATATTCAGATAAGTATCTATATGTTAGGAGGCCTGCCTGACCACATCTGTACTGCAAACTTTTGAGGCTCTCCCATCATAGAGTCTATATCTGTTTATCCAATACTGAATTCATTTATACTTTTGGAGCTGTATGAATCTATACAATATCACCCTGCAATACATGGGGCACAGAAAGTAGATTTGTCGGAGTCTCCAATTCCTTTTCGAAAAAGCTGTACAGATATAGGTGAGTCCACACTAGAGTGATTATACCACTTTATCTTAACTGTCCCAAAATTCATTAACTCGGAGTAACAGTTGCACAATGGTTCCTCTTGCACTTCCACAATGAGGTAGCTAGCCAAAAATATACCTTTGGAAACCAGGAAACACAAAGCTAAGGTACACACCACTCTGATAATGAAACTTTAAACTCCCTGCCACTGCCAATAGTCACTGAGTAAGGATGGGACTGTAATAAGCAGACATGAAGAAAGACTAAGATAATACATCAATGCTCATACTGCACCCCATAGCTTTGAACCCATGTCTTTTAAACCAATCTTGTGCCATAACCAAAATCCATATTTCATAGCTACTACTTTACAAAAAAGGAGGTTTTAATTGTCAGTTTGGTGTAGAAATCACTAAGAAAAACATGAAACCCCCACAATGTTATTATTCCGTTGCTTTTCCATGACACGAAGCAATTTCACTAAAGCTAGCTTGGAAAACAGTCATCGCTTTAGAAGAACTGGAGTGGGGGACCAGGAAGGGAGAAGAGGAAAGGAAGAAGGAAATATTTCTTAAGGGAATCTAGACCAGGCATATTATCCAGCCAGCAGCATGAAAGCATAAATTTATAGACAGCAAACTCTAACACTACTCAGGAGACCCAAGCCTGTTATCTTGGAGTCCAAAAATGAGCATGTTTTCACAGGGTATGCTGACAGACCAGGAGAGAGACAGGGACCACCATGGGGAGAACTTGAGATTTGTGAGCCATTTAGTCAGAGAGTTCTGTGACCAAGGGGCAAATGAAGGGTTAAAATTCTTTCCAACCCCTCAAGCACATATCACACATGTAGCAAACAAACTAAAAAAAAAAATAAAAAAATAAAAAAATCCATCCTTCAAATCCAATTCCCGTTTATAAGAATGGCTTTAAGATTGGATTGCTTGTACACTGAGCATTAACTTCTTCACGAAGTTAGTCCACTGAAACATTCATGTTTCATCACCATCAAATTGCTCAGTTTGCTAATTACTGTAAGGTTCAAACTTGTTCTGCACAGCTGACAGCCTTAAAATACAGCAGAAGTGCAAATTAATATTTACCATGGTACCACTGAATAATGCAGTGGGTTGTGTCGTTAGCAATGGGTGAACTGGTTCAAACCATGAACCGTGCTTCTTAAGCTAACATGTTCACTTGTAAATGTACTGGGTTAAACAAAATATAAAAAAACCTTCCCTGCTCTCTGACTAGAATTCTTTCCTTCAGCTTGTCCTGTCTCTAGGAGGGAAACAAGCAGGATATGGTCAATTTTTTCCAATGTTTTCATAGGGTTGTTTGCACATTGGAGGGACCTTTCTTCAGTATCTCTCAGGTACAACTCCACACTCTAAGATTCTTTATCTGGAAATGGAGAAATGTCCCAGGGCTATTTGCCTAAGCCTCTTCTTTCTGCATGAATGACTACAATATTGTGTTTCAGCTTCTGTTCTGAGCCTTGGAGAAGGGAACCACTAGCAGGAAATGAGAATTTGAACTGGCTGTAGATGGACTTCATAACATCAATAGATATTTCATGATGATTTCACATCACTTAACACATTATTTTTCAATCTCATGATATAGTTCATTTCACAGCACCACTGTGCATTTATTTCTTTATTTAACAGGGAAGTTTAAGAAATACCATTTTAAGAGAAATCAGCCAAAGAATCTCAACAGCACTGGCCCGGAAAAAAGAATTGTCATGTGAGTCTGTTATCAGCCAGCAGAAAGCAGAGGACACAGACTTGAATACTTGCACCACTGTTCAAAAGGAAATTGAACACCTGAAGTCATTCATTCCAAGGAACGTTTTGTTTATGACTGACAGGAACATTAGAGTGGAAAATAGAAATAGACGAAGAGTCATCTTTTACCTGTGGCAGCCAATAAATATGGTGGGCACAATCTGCTCTGTGTAACTGGATATGAAACCACAGGATGAGAGGTGCAGGCAGCAGGCTCATGGTAGCTGGTTATTAAAGGGAAGCGTTATCACTTTTTTATTGCTTCTGGAAAGAACAAGTCATTCATCTTTGCAGCCACAATCTCTATAAATAATGAAGGATGTTCTGTAATAGGGATAATAAACTGCCAATTGTGTTTTTACAGCAGCAGGACACAGATCAGGGTCAGCTTCGTAGAAACATAACTATGTAGAGCAGCACTAAGCACTGTTCCACATGTTTTCACGATCCAGTATTCTTATGTTTTAATTGCCACAGGCAACACCACCATAAACAGAGCTTCAATGCGTGCTTGAGAGCTTTGTGCTTTTGTCAAGCCCCAGCTGCAGTGTTGAACAACAACAGGTGGTACAAACCCTGGTGAGCTCTCTCTGAGCAGAGGTATAGAGCTCCTGCACCATGCAGATCAAAGCCAGCTGGCATTCAGAGCCTTAGAGGAGCAGTTTGAAACACTGCCTCCCCTGGCTCAATAGCAGTGGCCACCCACTTTAGGAGAAGATGCAAATTCAGTGTTCCACTGCTCCTCAGTTTTTCCATTGAGGTAGCAGGCTTCATCACCACCCTAGTCTTTCTTCTTTCCCTGGAAGGCTATTTTCTGCCTGGAGCAGATATACATAGCTGCTCCCATTCCTCAGTTCCCAAACCATTTACCACAGCTTCGCCCTATGGAGACTTTCATTACCACAGAGACAGAAAGTCACCCGCTTCAGAAGGGAAGGAGCTTACTGTACACAGGGCATAGAGTCTCCATGTCTTCTTCTAATCATCCCTCAATGCACAAAACCCTTTTTCCAAGCTGCTGTACTAGAACACTCTCCTCATTCTAACCTCTCCTGAACGCTCACCTTTAGTATGCTTCAGAGGGGTAGCCGAGTTAGTCTGTAATTGGAAAAACTTACAAAACAACTAATAGTCTAGCAGCACCTTAAAGACTAACAAAACATGTAGATGGTACATGTTTTTTGGGTACAACCCACTTCTTCAGATGAAAGAAGGTGCCCCTTTAATATGATGCCTACAAGTAACTACTGACCTGATCCAAAGTGGGTTGACATCAATGGACATCCTTCCAGTTTCTTCAATGGCCTTTGCATCAAGACCTATAATATAAAGTACTTTCAGTACTGATAACAAAAATAGTTATATACAACTCTATTCATAATATACAAAGTGCTTAGCCACAGCATAGACCAGACAACAGTCACCATCATAACTGGTAAAAATCCTGGGTCAGATCCAAAATACAGTGATATGCGCATGAGATATATATTTCAGCCACCGTCCATGGGAGGAAGCAACAGAAATTAGGTCTCAGATGACTAAAATAAAAAATCAGTTTCATTGGAGATGCAGGTAAGGAACCTTTAGTGGACACCAAATGGGTGTGCATGGACCAAATAATGTACAGCACATTAGTGGTCTTTAGAAATCACATCCCCATTGGCCCATTAATCCACCATAGGAGGACCTTAGTCTCTGTACTTCAGGTGCCCCTGATCTGTAAAATGACAAGAACAGTATTTGCTTATCCCACACAGTGTTTTGAGAATATATACATAAAAGATTGAGGCCATAAGATAAGTGTCTACAATAGATTAATAAGCTCTCTTATGACAGCACAACATACCATCATGCAAAGCACCATACAGTACTCCGGGTCCTCTATTCTGTCCCTTGCTTCATAGGCTAGGAAGGTGTGCTACGCATTGATCTCTCGTGACTTTATCTGGACAGCCGTCAGAGCCACATCAGTGGATAGTGGAGGGAACTGTATCAATGTTCTTCAGCTGGGGGAAGAAAGATTGCCATGACATAAGCCTCTGTGATGGAGAGCAGTGAGGAAGAGTGAAAGTTGAGAACTCTGCATATGTTTGTGCACTGCAGTGGGGATTTTTCAGGACATTAATTGCAGTGTTCTAATGAAAATGCTCTGCACGCTCTCTGGGAAGGCTATGGAACGTGTCCCCGGAGAAACAGGCTTCATTCTCATACTGTACATGTACAGCATTCTCACTACTACACAATAGGGCAAAGATTTTGAACATTCATAAACTGTATATTTTTTATTCAAAGATGAGACATTCTATACCTTGAGAACGGATTAGGAACCAATCCCATGGTTTTTCACTGAAGATATATCCTTATTCTTTTGCTGAAACACAGTACTTAAAGCATTGCTGAACTCTCCGAACAGTGAGTCATCGTATGCCAAAATATCTTTTGAAAGTTTAAGTAGATTTCTGCAAATTACTCTTTACCTATTTCAATAAGAAACAACTTTATAATATGAGGGATATACCAGTAGTTTAGGGTAGACTTTTTTGAGAGTTCATTAATGCATGAGAAACCAGCATTATGTTAATTTCTACTGTCACAGGCAGGTAAATATATGATTTGAAAGGCACTTTTAGAAATATGCACTTGCTGTTCTAGGTGGAGTAAAATTCCTCTTTTCCAGACATATTCTACATTATATGAGAGACTAGAAGGACAACATGGGAAGAATAATTATCAAGAATCAGTTCTTGTCAAGGTACACATGTAATTTGGTAGATTCAAAATCCACTGCCCAGCAATACTATAGATTAAAGGCTTCACTTAAGCTCATGAAAAATATTTCAACAGACTAGGTAAATATTACTCAGTGTTTGCAGAACCGTTTAATGCCTCAACTCATGTAAGTTATATTGAACTCCCAGAGTTACACAAGTTTGACAACTGAAATTTCCAGATTTAGAGCAATAGAAACCAGGAATTTTAAAGAGCTAAATTTAGGGATATAAAAAACCCTAGAAATTCAACCTCTACTCCTGTTGTGAGGTAGCTGCCCCACACAGGTAACAAGGAAGTTAAAACAGCCCTCTGGCTGTGCGGGACTGTATCCAATGAGAAGCGGGCTTATAGAACCAGCCAATGGGAAGAAGGCTTGTAGGGGCAGCCAATCAGGGCCAATATATAAAGTGCTGCTCAGCAGAGCAGAAGGCAATTTCCCCCTGGATGGCAAGGGAGGAGAACTGGTTGCCTAAAGCGAGATAAGGGGTCTCTATCCTCATAACTGCCAGCCTGGGGCCCTGATACTAGGGAAGAGAAGGATATGGTGCTACAGGGAAGTGGCCCAGGAAAACAAATGGAGGGGGTTGAAGGAAATGCCGTGGGTAGCTGCTGATTAACAGGTCCTGGGTTGGGGCTCACAGCAGTGGGTGAGCCTGGGTCTCTTTCCCTGTCTCCAATTTTGTCCCACTTGCCACTTAGGAGAGTGGTCAGTATATGAATTGCTGCCTGCCATTGAAGAGACTGGCTATACTGGAAACTGCAGTTTGCCACCAGGGCAAGTGGATGGCCTAAGGATTGCCCAGCAGGTTCCCAGAAGGGGGAAAAGAACAGAGCAGGGCATGGCTAGAGGGCTGTGACTTGAAGAGGATGTCGCAATCCAGAAGTGATGTGAGTGCAGATGGTGGAGAGAGCAGAAGTGATAGCAGCAAGATGCCACTAAAAGAAGGTACATTGTTGAGCTAATTCCCAGAACAACCAGCAGGAGGCAGTGTGGTAGTGAGTCCTGTCCTGTTAGAACTCCAAATTCATGGATGACTAGAAGTCCTTCACAAATCAGCATTATTGTCTTACCTGAAATATTGTACTGTTGGGGATGCAATCTTACAGGTAAAAATTATTTTTTCTCTGAAAACATCCACACAATGTTCAGCAGCAGTTAAAAAGCAAACAGAATGTTAGGAATAATTTAAAAAGGAATAGAGAATAACACAGAGAATATTGCCTCTATATAAAACCATGATATGCCCACATCTTGAATACTGCATCTCATCTCAAAAAAGATACCTTGGCATTGGAAAAAGTTCAGAAAAGGGCAACAAAAATGATTAGAGGTTTGGAATGGGTGCCATATGAAGAGAGATTTAAAAGACTAGGACTTTTCATCTTAGAGGAGAGAAGAGGAGTTTTAGGAGGGATATGATAGAGGTCTGTAAAATCATGACAGTTATGGAGAAAGGAACAAGGAAAAGTTATTTATTTGTTCCCATAACATAAGAATTAGGGGACACCAAATGAAATTAATAGGTAACAGATTTTTAAAAAATGGAAGTTTTTCTTCATGCCATGCACAGTCAGCCTGTGGAACTCCTTGCCAGAGGATGTTGTGAAGATCAGGACTTTAACAGGATTCAAAAAAGTACAAAATACATTCTTGGAGGTTAAGTCCATCAATGGCTATTAGCCAGGATGGGTAGGAATGGTATCCCTAGTCTCTGTTTGTCAGAGGCTGGAAAGGGATTCCAGAAGAGGGATCACTTGATGATTATCTGTTCTGTTCACCCACTCTGTGGTAACTGGCATTGGCCACTGTCAGAAGACAGAACACTGGGCTAGATGGGCCTTTGATCTGACCCAGAATGGCTGTTCTTATGTTCAAGATTTCATCACTTGTGGTTCTTAGTGGGGTGCCTTCTCAAACATGTGCTACAAACACAGTGCAAATAGCATGCATTATCCAAGTTCACCCCGTACTCTTTCTGAGTAGAATCATAAAAATGTCACATTGAAAGTGACATGGAGGAGTCATCAAATCCATCTTCCCCAGATCATCCTTCACAGGTGTTTATGTAACCTGGTCTTGAAAACCTCCAAAGACGGATTCTAAAGCCTTCCAAGGTAGCCTATTTCAGTGATTAACTATACTTACAATTAGTTTTTTCCCCTAACATCTAATCTAAATCTCTTTTGCTGAAGAGTAAGCCAATTATTTTTTCTCCTACCTTCCATAGACACAGAACAATTAGTCAATGTCCTCTTTATACCAGCCCTTAACCTACTTGAATACTTATCATGCCTGCCCCCACCTCAGTTTCTTTCTGCAAGACTAAATATGAACATTTTTTCAACCTTTCCTCGTGAGTTACATTTTCTAACCCTTTTATCATTTTGTTGCTCTCTTCTGGATTCTCTCCAGTTCATCCACATCTTCTTACTGTGTGTAGCCCAGAATTGGACACAGGACTCTATTGGGGGCCTCACCAGTGCCAAGAAAAGTGGATATAATTACTTCACATGACAATAACATTAATATATCTCAAAACGACATTTGCCTTTTTCATAGTTGCATCACATCAATTTCAGTCTGTGATCCACGAGAGCCTTCAGATCCCTTTCAGCAGTATTACCATTTTACCATTTATTCTCCATTTTGTAACTGTGCATTAGATTTATTCTTCAGTGTGGTACTCTAAACCTGTCTTTACTGAATTTTATCTTTTTTTTTAAATTTCAGACCAATTCTGCAATATACCATGGTTATTTCAAATGTTAATACTGTCTTTCAAAGTATTTGCAACCCCTCCCCGCTTGATGTTACCTGCAATTTTTCTAAGCATTCCCACCATTTCATTATCCTAATCGCTAATGAAAATATTCGATAACACTAGACCCAGGTGTGATGTGATTGGATTTGTATGTGAACATGCAGAACATTGTTGCACCCATTGTTGTATGTTTGCCCTAATTTTGTACAAAGTTGGCCAACAATCTCTTCCCCAAAATCAATCTTTGACACCTGTAATTTCTGAGGCAATGTTTCATATCATTATGTAAGGCTAGGGTGAATTTCATCAAACCCTGCAAGCTCAAATATCTTACCTAAATATGTTTAACCTGTTCTTTCCTATTCTGAAATGTATTCCTTCCCTTTTTGTTAATATTTGTTAAGCATCTAATCACAATTACCCTTCTTAAATACAGATGCTGCCAACCATTACTAGCTTTCCTTTCCTGCTAAGTAGTGGACCTACACTTTCCTTGATCTATTACAAATTTGGCTATATTTTTACTTTTTGCAGAATTTTTTTCACTTTCAGTTCATTAAAGATCTCCTGATGCAGTCATTTTGGCCTCTTACTGTTCTTCCTATCTTTCCTTCGTATAATCTGCTGTTGTGCCTTACATATTGTCCCTTTGAAAAAGTGCCAGATTTCCTGAACTCCCTTGTCCCTTGAATTGTTTCCCATAGGACCTTACCTTTCACTTCTCCAAGTTTAATAATTGCCTTTTTGGAGTCCATTGTCCTTAATCATCTACTCTGACTCCTTCCTTTCCTTGGAATGATGAAATCTGTCATTTCATGATCACTTTTATGCAACCTGCCTTCTATTTTCAGACATACCACTATTTTCTCTCTATTAGTCAGACTCATGGCTTCCCTTTTATTTTCTCCACTTTCTGAAACAACATGTTTCCAATACATTTGAAGAACTTAATGAAAATATCATGTTTTGTTATGTTACTCTTCCAACTGATTCCTGGGTAGCTAAAGGCCTTGCATTTTGTCTATTATGTTTAGTTTAGAAATGCCTTCTCTGTAGCCTCTTGATTTATTGGTCTTTATCCAGAGACTGTCAATAGGTCTGCCCCTCATCTCCTACTGGACCTTTGAAGGTGTGCCTATATTCTTGATATATAACATCAATGATGTAATGTAGGCAATATCTTAACTTGTTTACAAACATTTGCAGTTCTCCTTGTTTATTCTGCATACTCCTTGCATTGGTGTACAGACATGTAAGAAGTTGAGCAGATTCCCCCACGGTATTCTCTCCTGTAGCTTCTATGATCCTATTGTACTTTACCTTTCCTCCTTTTATTGATGGTGATAAGATCAAATTGCTTGGCTCAAATCCTCTGTGCAGAGAAAGCAGCTCCCACCGTCTTTCTGTCGGGGTGGTTTAATGAGTCACCAACCTCAGCAAGTACCCCAATATCATTTAAACCTTGCCTAATGGGCTCAACATATGTCAACAGGGTGGCTATTTCTGAGATAGGCTGCCACTATATTACTTGGTTATTAAAGATAGGTAGTCATTTTTTGAAAGAGCATAGATGTTAATGTCTAGCTCAGGTTTAGCTCTTTTAATTACACTCAGCCTTCCTAAGATTCCACCTGTACTTTCAAGAAAGCAATGGGTTTTTTTACATCCTAAAGTGTGTATTGTTTCTGCTTAATAACTATTTACATTCCAAGAACGTCTTCCACTGAATCAGACTCCATAAACACATATTAAGAGGGATGCTTGCCCTGAAGAATTTACAGTCTAAACAGAGAGAACTTACAAAGGAGAGTCAATGAGACAGAGAAGTCAGTGTCTTGCCTGAGGTCACATAGCAGGTCATTGTCAGAGCCACCAGAAGAATGTAGGTCTCCTAATTCCCAGCCTAGTGTCTTATCCAGAATACCAAATTTAAATCCCAGAAGTTGCTGAATTTCAAAAGTTGGAAAAATACTTGTATATAGTTAATTGAACGTACTGATGTTTCTAAACAAAGAACACTATATAAATGAAGACATTATCATCAGTAAAATGTATGGGAGATGCTTATCTGACACTTGTAGGGGATAATTTAAAATAGGGTGTACATAGATTGCATGTCAGGTGATAATCAGCAAAAGAATTGCTTTTAATTATTTTATGTTGTGCACATTTAAAACATATGGAAATATTTTATCTGCTATAACAATTGTGTGGGTATCCTCTCCCTAAGAAATTATTTATTGTATTTTGCCCTTTGCTTCTGTTTCCTTTCATATTCACATCCCAAAATACCACTTCATTCTCTAGTCAGGCCCTAATAATTCTGTACCTTTCTGTATCAATTTAAGAACCTCCTCCGCACTACCAAACACATGTTTTCAACTTATTCTGAATAGGTGGTAGTAATAGATCAGCAGGATTACCTTACATGAAGTGTGTGGAGGAAAAAAAAAAGCAGCAGCAGGGTCATGCAGCCTGATCTCAGCCTGTATTGTAAAATTGGAGAGGTACAGGAAAGATATCTTGGACTTCCAGGTTTTGGCACAGTTGAATCCTGATGGGAGCATCAAGAACTCCTATTAACATAAAAAAGGTATACAGCCACGATCAGCATTTTCTTCCTGTTTTATATAATCTGAACAGCATGGGCATGAGTTTGAATATCTCTCCTCCTCCCGCAAAAAAGGGGGAAGGTTACCTATAGCAAGGAAATTCAATTTATGTTGTCAAGTGTTGTTTTCAATTAAAGCAAAACAAATGAGAGATAAAGGTATTTGCTTGTACCTGTTAACAGAACAAACATTTTCAGTGAGGCCTAGCTTCTCTCTACACATTTAGTATTTTTTAGCAGATGCCCAAATCTAGTTTTGCTTGCTTGTCTATGGATAATCAAACTCTTTACAAAACTAGTAAAGTATTTTTTAATCTGTGAATGTTCCATTCTCTCTCTCTTAATTGAGGAGTTATGGCAATGTTTCATTATGTTGATAGACTGTCAGGTGATCATGCTGCACTCAAGGCAACATGTTGAAGTTTGGCAGCTGAAATTTTCAACTTTGTAGAGAAAACAGGTTGGCAAGAGTTAATAAGAACTAATGTTAGGAGAAATGAGGTTTTAGGGAAGCAGACTCAGAGACATATTTTAGCAATTGAGTTCTATGGAGTTAGCATAACCATCTGGAATAATGGTGGCAGAGTTCTACTGAATGGAGTGCCTATATTAGAGTCACTTCCTGCTGTTACCCATTAATATTAGAAAGAACGTGGTCTAGGGGAAAATTTAAAATTACATGGTGTGTACTTGGTAATAGGGAATATCTATTAGTGAATCTAAGGATCTGTGGGTCTAAAACCTAGGACTATGGGGGCTTGGGTGACAGACATTTTCTCCGGGGACTGGGGCAAACTATTATGCAACAACTATCAGAGTCTATACACTGCCGGGTGTACTGCCTGAAGATGCCAGAGCAACCTTGCAGATGCCTGACTAAGGGCCTGACTAAGCGCATGTCTAATTAGATCAAAATTGCAAATGAAGCCAGGATTTGAATTTCCCATGCTTCATTTGCATAATGGCAGCCACGCCTTCTTTCGAAAATGGGGATTTTGAAAGTGAAACCACTGTCCAGGAGTACAGGATCTTTCAAAAAAGGGTTGGTTTTTTTTCAAAAGAACCGTGTCTAGACAGCAGTTTCACTTTTGAAAGAGGGATCTAGTGTAGACATCGCCTAAGACGACTCATGGTTTCTTGACACACCTATCTGGCCTGGGCATTAAACACCTTAGACTTCGTGTAACTGCTAAGCACATTGTAGTCTTGGCAACTGTGAACTGACGGTGTAAGATGGCACACCTCATCCTCCATAATAGCCTGCTGAAGTGACTGTAAGCTCTTGGTAGCTGACATCATCCATCTTCAGGGCTTCTCTCACTAAATTGTTTTTAGGTGATATCACAGACAATTCCTCACTTTTAGTGCAAGATGAACTGGTTGCTGGATGTCCCCATTTCCACTTTCATAACCCATCACCATCAGACAGAATGACAGTCAGAAAGAATGAAACAAATGCATGAACAACATATACATTGTTTCATCAATTACCACAAGAATAACTTGTCTGTTTTCTTGCCTTATCCTGTGTTTCAATGACCGTGTCTTCACAGGACAGAGTCCCTTCTTTGCAAACTATAGACTCCATCCCTGCTTCCACCCAGAGTTACCAGGAGATTCTTTGAACATGGCAGCCAGATGGATTTACAACAGCCAGTAGGAACTCAGGGACCACCTGGAGCATCTGAAAAAAAAGTCTATAAGAAGTGCACGGACTGTGAATGCTGAGAATGCCAAGCTTTTTTCAGTAGGCCAAAAGATCCGGTTTACTGTGGAACAGCTCCCGGCAAGTTGGACCACCATTTTCTTGGCCCTTTCTCCATCTGTGAGCAGATCAGCCCCATCATTTCCTAACTACAACTATTATAATACCTGAAAATATACTTGATGTTTCATACTTTTGAAGCCTTTTACAGAAGATCCATTCCCCAACTGGTCCCAATAGCCAAGTCAAGATTCATGGTCATGAAGAACACACTGTGTATGCTATTCTTAATTCCAAACTGCAGTAAGACCAATGCTGCCACCTCAGATTAGGAGGTCTACTGCCCCCAGGAATGCTCCTAGGAACCCACTGACCATGTTCATGCCCCTGATGCAGTTAAAAGGTTCCACTGGGAAAGTCCTAACAAACGTCTCCTGGTGCCACCTCAGAAGGGAGCACATATCAAGATTGGTTGGGGGGGGGGGGGTCCTGGGTAACTGATGTCTTTACATAACAACAAAGGAGCCAGACAACAAGAGCTGAACAATTACAGCCTGAACAATTACAGGCTATCACAGGCTATCACTATCTGAAAAGGTCAGAGCAACAAAACAATCATAGAATCATAGAACTGGAAGAGACCTCAGAAGGTCATCAAGTCCAGCCCCCTGCTCTAGGCAGGACCAGTCCCAACTAAATCAACCCAGCCAGGGCTTGGTCAAGCCGAGACTTAAACACCGCTAGGGATGGAGACTCCACTACTTCCCTAGGTAACCCATTCCAGTGCTTCACTACCCTCGTAGTGAAATAGTTTTTCCTAATATCCAACCTGGACCTCTCCCACCACAACTTGAGACCATTGCTCCTTGTTCTGCCATCTGTCACTACTGAGAACAGCCTCTCTCCATCCTCTTTGGAACTCCCCTGCAGGAAGTTGAAGGCTGCTATCAAATCCTCCCTCACTCTTCGCTTCTGCAGACTAAACAGACCCAACTCCCTCAGCTTCTCCTCATAAGTCATATGCTCCAGCCCCCTAATCATTTTGGTTGCCCTCCGCTGGACCCTCTCCAATGCATCCACATCCTTTTTGTAGTGGGGAGCCCAGAACTGGACACAATACTCCAGATGTGGCCTCACCAAAGCCGAATAAAGGGGAATAATGACATCTCTGGATCTGCTGGCAATGCTCCTCTTAATGCAACCTAATATGCCATTAGCCTTCTTGGCTAAAAGGGCACACTGTTGACTCATATCCAGCTTCTCATCCACTGTAACCCCCAGGTCCTTTTCTGCAGAACAACTACTTAACTGGTTGGTCCCCAGCTTGTAACTATGCTTGGGATTCTTCCATCCCAAGTGCAGGACTCTGCACTTGTCCTTGTTGAACTTCATCAGATTTCTTGTGGCACAATCCTCCAATTTGTCTAAGTCACTCTGGACCCTATCTATGCCCTCAAGTGTATCTACCTCTCCTCCCCCTAGCTTAGTGTCATCTGCAAACTTGCTGAGGGTGCAATCCATCCCCTCATCCAGGTCATTAATAAAGATATTGAACAAAACCGGCCCCAGAACCGAACCTTGGGGCACTCCGCTAGAAACCGACCGCCAACCTGACATCGAGCCGTTGATCACTACCCGCTGGGCCCGGCCTTCTAGCCAGCTTTCTATCCATCTTACCGTCGTCCATTTATCCAATCTGCATTCCCTTAACTTGCTGGCAAGAATATTGTGGGAGACCGTATCAAAAGCCTTGCTAAAGTCAAGGTATATCACATCCACAGACTTTCCCACGTCCACAGAGCCAGTTACCTCATCATAGAAGCTAATCAGGTTGGTCAGGCACGACTTGCCCTTTGTGAATCCATGCTGACTATTCCTAATCACTTTCCTCTCTTCCAAGTGCCTCAAAATGGATTCCTTAAGGATCCCTTCCATGATTTTTCCAGGAACTGAGGTAAGACTGACTGGCCTATAGTTCCCTGGATCGTCCTTCTTCCCTTTTTTGAAGATGGGCACTACATTTGCCTTTTTCCAATCATCCGGGATTTCTCCCGATCTCCACGACTTTTCAAAGATAATGGCCAAAGGCTCCTCAATGACATTTGAGCTGATGGACTGGTCCCCACTAACTTTTTTAAAAGATGTAACATCAGACTCAGGTTTGACCTGGTACCTATGTCTTGACTAGGCTTGGTAATACGTATAGGCTCCGACCTTCAGCCCCATCTAGTGTACATCACAGGCCTGGTCACCTATGTCCTGGCCATTATAATTAGCCATTACAGAACTGCGTGCACTTATTTGCCTAGTATCATTTGTGATCTCTGTTATCGTTCAAATCTGTGCTCTACGACTTTCTTCCAGGTGACTGCTACTAGTGCTGACCAGAAGATGGAAATCCTTTTCTGGGAAAAATTTCTTCCTCAGGCAGCATGCGAAATTGAAAAAGAGCTTCCCTGAGGGCTGTCAGAAGCTGAGCACACAGGCTGTATTCCTCCCCAGCTTACCACCTCCTATCTAGCCAGCTGCTAGTGAAGCAGGAGAGCTGAGGCACTTTGCCTCCCTCTCAGCTTGACTGCTGTAGAGCTGGGGCCCTCACAATATTTAATATACATGGCATTTTGCTATTACTGATTTTGCAAAAAGACCATTTTCCATCAGAAAATTATCCCAATGGAAAAGTCCTACTCAGCTACTTTTCCTTGCTGAATTAAATTATCATGCCACCTCAATGGTATTCCTAGCAATATTTTACACTAGATTAGACAGTTAATTCTATATCTAAGAAACAAGTGTATGAAATAGAAGTCCTCTGTGCATAAATTAACATATTATATATTACATTGAAAAAGAACATTATGGTTGCACAATAAAGCATTTGGAAGTTAAGAAATACTGGATTTAAGGTGGCTTTTGCAACAGTAATTCAGCCTCTGTGTGCGTACTATGATGTGGATCTTCAATTACATAATACATATGTATTTTTTTAGAAACAGAATGCATGCCTTCCACAATGCACAGGATGAACAGTGCTCACTTAATGAGGTGCTAGCCAGTATTTATTTTTATTCTAATCATTTGATGCATGGCGCTCTGCATCATTTTCTGCCGTCTTCAACCCCTGATCTGGATACAGAAGTATTGATTTCCTCATGGGCTTTACTGAAGTTCTGTCATCTCACCATGGTATCTTAGTTCTTCACAAACCTTAAAAAATTGTATTTTCACATTGCCCTTGTGAATCGAGGGGGCATTTTTATCACCAATTTACAGATGAAAAACTGAGACATGAAGATTAAAGCCTGAACTGCAAAGAGTGTCAATTAATTGTGTGTATCCAACTTGAGTAAATGAGGCCCTGATTTAATCAGAGCACTTAGTTTTTAGTTTTTCTTAGTTCAGAGTGAAGCTCCCATTAACATTAGTTATAATTATAAATATTCATACATAATATTCTGCAAATCAGACATCCCTATGTGTCCCAAGTTGGGCACACAGAAAATGATAAGCAAACACAGTAAGCAACTATGAAAAGTTTAGAAGTGGGTTGTGCCCACGAAAGCTCACAATACCATCTACTTGTTTTGTTAGTCTTTAAGGTGCTACTAGACTATTTGTTGATTTTTAAGTTTTTCCCGTTACAGATTAACTCAGCTACGCCTCTGAAGCTTTTTAGTCTAGTTTGTTAGAGAAGAAACAGGTGACCCAGGAGCAGATTGGGATAAACAAACTTGCTTTATTGCCGATGCACATTTACCTCGGAAACAACGTTCTGAGTGGCAACAATTTGGCACTCTTTTATACATTTCAGTATGTTAATTCTCACATCTATCACTACTTTCCCCTAAAATCTTATTTAGTAAGGTTAACTCCCTTACAATGAATATTAATAATCAGGTGATGAATGCAATTATACCCTCCCCTGTTTGTTATTTACTTGTTTTTAGTTAAATCAGCATTACATACAGTCTTAATCAGCAGCTTATAGGGAGGGAGGAGAAAAAACTCTGACCCTGAAAGTGTTTTTACAGAACAAGTGTGAAGACAAAACAAGACACTGTTCAGTGCAACTGTCTTTCAAGTCTGCCAGGACAAAGGTGTTTAAAGGACAATGCATGTTCTGGCTGGACCAGGCCTGGACAAAATACGGCCCGCAGGCCGGATCCAGCCCATCAAGCCACCGAATCTGGCCTGCTGACATTGCGGTGAGCCCCAAGCAGGCTCCTTGCTTGCTGCATCCCACACGCACGCCGCTCAAAAATACGGCTGTAGGGTGGTTTTTCTTTAAATACTGTGAGTCCAGAGGGGAGGGGGAAAAGATTTAGGAGCTGCTTCTACCCCAGCACAATCCCATTGGCCGGTTTCTAGCCAGAAACTGGGCAATGGAAGCTGCCTGTTTCAATAAGAGGCAGCAACAAAGCACAAGGGGCTTCAAAGCAGGGGTGGGGCAGGCAGGGAGACGGATTCAGGAATGGCTGCTGGCTGGTAAGTCTCCTGGCCAGATCCTGCCTCCGGCACCCCAGCCCCTCCCTTCCTCAACCCTCTGCCCCACCCCCCACTCCTGCCCCCTACTTCACATACCCAAATCATCTGCCCCCCTCCTGTACCCATATCCCCTCCCAGATCCGGCACCCCAATCTCCTGCTCCAGATCACATTTCCCTCCTATCCTAGCTCACAACCCAAATCCCTGCACCCCCTCCTATACCCCAATTCCCTGCCCTAAGTCCCAGACCCTGCACCTCCTCCATTAATATCACGGAAGAGTGCAGCTCTCAACCTCTTTCCAAATTCTTGGAGTGGCCCCCCATCAAAAATTATTGCCTATCCCTGGGTTGGACCCTTTTTCCACTGATGTATAGTCATCCCAGACCACCATTAATTTTTACATTTCCCAACATAGGTCACATGGAACTCTGTGGCAGAGACAGGATAGACTTCAATTCTTCAAGACAGAATTCAGCTGCCTTAACTCAAAATACTCTTCTCTTCCTGCAAAACCCTGCCACATTAACAAGATGCATTGCAGCTTCTGCAACAAAGAAGGGGCCCTACAGACAACTATCTCATTCACTAAATAAGCTGGATTCTTTACAGAGCTGTCTGTCCTGTGCACTAAATGAGGTAGGGGTCCAATGGAAACATTAGTACATGATCATGTTATTAATGCATATGCACAAGGGGACCAAATTAAGGTTGCTCAAGTATTTCCAAAGTTTTGAGTTTCTCACTTTGCCACCTTGACGTTCTTTATTTTTTTATTTGAGGGTGGGATCATTATGTAATTTGCATATGTTCTTTAAAAAAGACAAAATTGAATAAAAGAACCCTGAAGAATTATATTTACTCCCCCGTAAGGGTCTTCAGCAGAGTTAAGCTCTCTAGCTCCACAGCTCAGTTGTCTATCAATTGAGCTAACAAAGTAATTAGTGGCCTTAGGAGGTTGAAGTCTTTTACACAAACTTGCATATGGAGACACACACTTTGCTGCTATGTTTCATAGTTATCTCCTAGGTAGCCAAGGAATATTGAGTGTCCATCTTTCTAAGATTCTTCCAGGTTCTACAGGGAATGCATCCATCAGTATTGACCAGAGCGTGTCAAAACTCTGAATGACCTTTTTGCAGGAAATTATGAAAAAAATGTTCAGCTTCCAAACAAAACAAGTAGGTAGCTCCATGATTACCACAGAAGGAAATCACCTCCCAAAACCTTGTTTTGAAAAAATTAGGCAGTCCTGGGTGCTGAAGAGCATTGACTCCCTGACAGCCTGCCAGGCAGACTGCTGGGGAAGCAGGTGAGCTAGCAGGAAGGTTTCCACAGTTTTAAAGCCACCTGCAAGGCACATTTCCAATGGAAACCTGCCTAATTTCCATGAGAAAGTCATCAAAATTGACACATTCCTCTCCTCTTCACTTCTGTCACTTCCCTCCACCGAAATCCTGTCCCTGCCCTTGCGCCTCTCCCAGCTCCTGCCCAGGTGCCCATCTGCTCTTAGCCTTCCCTCTGTGGCTTCTACATATTTTTCCATTGCCTCTCAGAATTTGCTGAAGCATTTTTAAAATATAAAAATAGAAATCAGCATGAGACACACTTTGTGGAAAGGTTTAGTTTGAAGAGTTTGGCAGAATCACTAGAACTAGAAGGGACCCTGAGAGATCATCAAGTTCAGTCCCCTGCCCTCATGGCAGGACCAAGCACCATCTAGAAGATCATCCCTGATAGATGTCTATCCAACCTGCTCTTAAATATTTCCAGTGATGGATATTCCACAACCCTCTTAGGCAATTTATTCCAGTGTTTCACCACCCTGACAATTAGGAAGTTTTTCCTAATGTCCAACCTAAACCTCCCTTGCTGCAGTTTAAACCCTTTGCTTCTTGTCCTATTATCAGAGGCCAAGGAGAACATTTTTTCCGTCCTCCTTGTAACACCCTTTTAGATACTTGAAAAATGCTATCATGTCCCCTCTCAGTCTTCTCTTTTATAAATTAAACAAGCCCAATTCTTTCAGTCTTCACTCATAGGCCATGTTTTCTAGACCTTTAATCATTTTTGTTGCTCTTCTCTGGAACTTCTCCAATTTTTCCACATCATTTTTGAAATGTGGTGCTCAGAAATGGACACAATACTCCAACTGAGGCCTAATCAGTGCAGAACAGAAGAATGACTTCTTGGGTCTTAAGAAGGTCATGTGAGACCATATTAAATGTTTTACTAAAGCCTATGTATACTACGTCCACCACTTCTCCCTTATCCACAAGACTTGTTATCAAAGAAATCTATAAGAATTATAAACAAGTAAAACCAGGATCTTATCATGGGAAGTGTTAGGCAAACCATAATTACTGTGTCACTCATAGATCATAGATAGATCACATTTTTGGGGTAGGAACAAGTAGGCTTATCATTCAAAACTCTCACAATCAGACTCTCATAATCTGATTGAAATTAATACTTTGGCCACCAGTGTCTCAGCACCTTCCTACTTTTAAAATCACACCACCATTGTTAAAAGACCAATTCTACCACTGACAATAGATAAGTGCCCTGGATTCTCTCTCATCATGTTACAAGTGCTCAGTTTGAAAAATAAACCTTTCTAAACTCTGCAAACTGGCTGCAACAAGAGAAAAAAGCAAACAGGTGAGCAAGAATCAATAGAAAAAGTAAGTGAAGAATGGATATGAAAACTGTAATCAGTAGAGGTATTCTGGAGGATAGATAGTGCCTCTTAACAATTATGGGATGGCAGCCACTTCTCTAAGGCTCTGGTCCAGCAGAGACCTACGTACAAGTCTAATTGTGTGTCCCACTATAATCATTTGAACATGAAACATGTAAAATGAAGCATATGCAGAATGGGCTCCTACATTTGTCTCTCTACAGGAAAAAAAGTACAAATGGATAATGTTCAGCTGATGTGTCCTAGTGGATAGCTGATTTAAATTCAGAACTTAAACAATAGTGATGATGATGCCTCTCCCACTATCATTCAAAAAAATGGGCAATTTGTACTGAAATGAGAACAAATGGCATTGACATTTAAAGTTCCAATTTCTTAACTGCAGGAAATTCTGGTACATGCAAATATTCTAATCTGTTGGACTCTGTGTTGTTTCAAAGCTTCCCAGCTCCTGGAATGTTAGAAAGAAGCTCTTTGGAGTGGTAAAAAAAGTTCATAAGATAAAGGAGGAATGGGCGAGATTATTTATTCAGAAAATAAATAAAATAGCAAACAAGAGAGCTGTACACTAAAGGACCCTGGTCCAAAGCTCATTTCAGATCAGTGAGAATCCTTACGTTGACTTAACAGGCCTTGGATCAGTCTCTGAAACTAAAAAACAAAGAAACAAACAAACAAACAAACAAACAGTCTGCAATTGTGTAAAAGGAAACCTATTTGGGTGCACCGAAGAGATCTAGAGATATAAGGCCTGATCCAAAGCCCATTAAATAAATGAGAATCTTTTCATTGCCTTCTATGGGCTTAGGATCAGGGCCCTAGAGAAGAAATGTTGTGAGTGGGTGTGCGCTTTTGACATTCTGATGAAGACATTGTTGATGATATGCTCATTTGTCATCAACATCAATAATGTTTCATGTTATAGCTGCTATCATGATGATATTTTTTTAAAACAATTTGGAACAGCCAAACTCCTACGCTAGACCTCTTGAATATTTCATAGATGCAAATATCATAGGCAGATCTGGACTATGTCCATTCTGACTCAGATGCCAAGTTTAAATTTTTATCCTTTTGCTTATTTTGACCTGTAACAAAAATCACCTGTCCTACAGCTCTAGACACTCAGACAAAATTTGCATAAACATCAGGATACCAAATGTTAATTGCTAGCTCATCCACAATCACCTGGATAATATAGCTAAGACAGACTGACAAGAAAAATATCCTCACCTCCCCAATCATTTTAAAAATTCTGGAACACTGCCATGTATTGAACATCAATAAATGTGGACTGTTTCAGAGAAAGGAAGGAAAAAGGATTAAATTCCGAGGAAAGGATCCTTCATAGAAAACACCCTTCCATCAGCCCCCTCTCAACCCTCTACCTCCATGCCCCTAAAACTTTCTCTAATAGCAACTGTGAAAAATGTATTTTATATCTATCTATCTATATCTCCTCACCTTTTTTTTTTTTTTTAATTTGGACTGATGCAGGCACACAGACAAGAACAAGCAGATATACTCAGAGGTTGTGAAAGTCTGATTCACATTTGACTCCAAAGCTGAGATTCTAGTTCACAAAAACAGTATCAACATGTTTTAAATATGTTTTTCTGCATAGGAAATCATAGCTCAAGAATAAAAAGAAGATGAGGAGAGAGTAAAGAAGTACACCAGCACTTCACAGAAAATAGAACAAAAGAGCTGATGCATATAGATGTCATTATACCGAGATTCACATTAATAAGAAGTCTTTGTAACGTGCTTATCCAGTCTAAAGAGCTAGGTTATAAATCAGCTGCCAGTAACTACGAGTTTTATTTTAATTGTCTGAGTAGTATTCATAAGTCTTTTCCGTTTCAGGAAAAACTGTAGGCTCAGTTACTGAAATGATTAAAAACTCTATAGGTCTCCTAGGATAATGTTTCAAGTTACTAAAAACTGATAACCTTGCTGAATGGGGGCCTAGGTTTATTGGATTATAAAAACAGTATACTGAAAGGATTATTTTCATAAAGGTAATCACCACATGCATAATGAAATGCTAGTGCCCAGTGTGGGGCTTCTATGCCAATTTACACAGCTTGCTTCCATTGGTCAAAAGATGATGGGGAATCCCAAATTTCAATTTTTAAAAAAGATGGTGTTTTAAGCTATTGCCATTCTGCAGGCGTAGTAACAGCCCCATTCCCTCTGTGGACAATAAGTATCCCAGTTTAATAAGTTGATAGCTTTGAGGGCTACAATATCTGCTAGACTGGATGAAAAGGGTTGTGGTGGGGCTTCTGTATGTAAAATGAGGTTTCTGGCTCATTTGGGAGTAAGAATAGAGAAAGTATAAAGGGAATTTGCTATGCAGTTAGAGAAGGTGAAGTAGATTGGATTTTCTATCACATAATGGAATAAAGCAGGGGTGGGGAAACTTTTTGGGATGGGGGCCACTGACCCACAGAAATATTACTTGGGGACTACTCACAAGTGAGAAGACAAAAAAAAACAAAAAACAAAAAACAAAAAAACCCTCCAACTCTCACTGACATGGTTCCTACCTGAGAAGGAGAAAAGATACTCCCCACATTCCCCCCTCACATACCAGAGCCCAGAGGAACCAGACTAGTAGATTTTATGTGCTCCAGCCCCGTGGTGGGGCAGAGGGGTGGACTAACACGCTAGCACAGGCTCCCCAATGCTGGAGGAATGGGGTCAGCCTCCTGATTTCCTGTAGGATCAAGTGCAACAGCTGACTGACCAACCTACACAATTGGTGGCAAAATCACAATTTTACCATAAATGGATTTAGTCGGATTTTTTAAAAAGTGGGGTAATTTAACAGCAACCATTGTCAAGCCGAGAACAAAGCCTAGAGGCCATACTGCGATTTTACCCATACCAAGTGTCAGTCTCTCCTCCTTCCTTTTGGGGGAACCTTCAGAATGTCACTCACCCATTTCTCCCTCTTCTACCATCCTCCTACAGCATATTCCCAACCAAAGACTTTTGAGCCCTTATGACCAGGGACAATGTGTATTCCCCAGAACATGTGCAGATATAACAGCAGTACCAAACCATTTTTTATAACTGCAGGAGGAAGGGGTATTTCCACAGATATAAGACCCACCATGAAAAATCATATCTTCTGGAAGGGATGTAGCCTTTGGAGGAGTATGGTGGCAGCTTAACCCCTTTTCTCCAGCAGAAAAACTTTGTTACTCATCTTCACTATGGCAGCTTTCGAGCCAGAAACAGAGGCTCATGTGTGCAATAGGCTAAGCTGCTGCTATCGCAGAAGTATAGTAGCAGTTCACTGGTAACACACAACTCCAAATATCATCTTTAAACTAAGATAAGAGTGACCATATTTAGTAAGGGAAAGATTGATATCATTTCTCACTCCTCTAGGCAGTCTTCGTGGCCCCATCTGTCAACCCACATGCTTAACCTCACCTGCCTTCTGTGGAGGAAATTATGGGCACAGTCAAGCTACACAAACCATCCCCATAAATTCTAATAGGGCCCTGCTTCTCAGTAAATACGATGTCCTGAAAAAAGCAGACAGAGAGTGGCCTGCAGTATCTTCACCCCTGAAGTTCTCTGCCCAATAAACAAGTCAAGATAAAAAAAATTCTCATAGCATAGGATGAAATAGTGAAGGCTCTACTAACAAGATCATTACAACAAGGTAGTATACAGATGAGGATATTTGTCAGTTCAAGACTCCTCCTTTCAGGCTTCCCTGAATGTGATTAACTCTGCTGTATATGCTAGAAAAAAATGGTTAGATATCACTTCTGTAGTTGTTGTTCTTTGAGATGTGGGTGCAGATGCTACAGCTCTCAGGGGTGTGTCCACTTAGCCTACTGAAGCCAGGAGACTTTCCTTACCAGCACCTGTGCAGACAGTGCACACACTCTAGCTCCTTGTAGTCTTCCCATGGCTATTTAAGGACAGTGCTGCCCTAATCTTGCTCAGTTCCTTTGCAGTAGAATCCAAGCCTGGAGACTCCAATGCTAAGGAGATGGATGGTGAGTTGCAGAATATACATCTGCACCCACATCTCAATGATCAAGAGTTATAGCTTTTTCTTCTTTGAGTGCATGAAGATTTGTATTCCACTCAGGTGACTCACAAGCAATAATTCAAGGAGATAGGGCTTGGAGTCTACTTAAATAGCGACTGCAGACTTACCATTCCAAAGTTTGCATCGGCGCTAGATACAGTTGTAATAGCTTAATGTTTGATAAAATATGTACTGAAAATGAAGTAGCAGCCAATATCCAACATAGAAATGTCACTGAGTTTGGGCTCCCATTGAATGAGCCATCAGTCTCTGAAGAGATGTGATCTGAGCTACCCCACAGACTGTTGCAGTGCAGGAAAAAAATCCATCTTGAAACCTTCTGTACAGAAACTGTATGACCTTCCAGCCCACCTAGGTGATGCCCAATACAGTCTTGTCCTTTCAGCACAGAAAAACCATATGCTAAGTAAAGTTTCTAACCTATCAAACTATTTCTTCCTATGAAAATTGCATAAGGCAAGGATTAGCTCACATCCAAGGAATGAAGGCATTGCCCACCTGCAGCTGAGTGAGATTTAGGGATAAAAAGCCAAGTCAGTATATTGTTTAGTTCAGGTAAAATTGTGGCACCCACTTTAAATGAAAACTCAAGATGTGGCCTCAAGGCCATTTTGTCTTTGAAAACTTGAGTAAACAAAGGCTCTGCCATTAAAGCCTCAGCTAACTAAGAGTGCGTCTACACAGCAAGGTTTAACTCGAAATAAGCTACACAAATTGAGCTATATCAATTGCGTAGCTTATTTTGAAATAACTTATTTAGAAATGGGGAGCATCTACACAGCACTTATTTCTAAATAGAGCACTCTTCCTCTGACTTCCCTTACACCTCATACAATGAGGGTTACAGGAGTCGGAATAAGAAGTCCTCCAGCTTGACAACATTTCAACATTATTTTGAAATAACTGCTGGCTGTGTAGACATGGACAAAGTTACTTTGAAATAACACTAGTTATTTCGAAACAATGTGGCTGCGTAGATGTATCCTAACTGTCCTTGTAGAAGTTATGGCAATAATAAGGCAGTCTTTTGCCAACAGGAGAGACAGATTAAATCACTAGTGGCTCAAATGGAAGACCCATGAGGATACACAGTGCAGTACTGTATTGAGATCCCACAAGGGAACTGTTTCTTTTATAGATAGGAAGAGTTAGGCATCACCTCTTAGAAATATAACTACCATGGAGTTGGAAGAAAACACCTTCTCTTGGATCAGAGGATGAAATATCAAAATCTAAATGGACCCTCAAAAATGTCCTGAGTACATGCTAGCATCAGCCAAATTCCCCGAGCCACTGACCAAACTGAAAAACAAGTCCAATTAGTCAATTTGGGAGCTCTACTGTTAAGTAGGACCCACTGCTCTGCTTTCCAACATCATTCTGCTGCCTCATCTAACCATACAGCAGTCACATAATTAGGGGCAGACTTCACAGTTCTGGATGCTATATCCAGCCATTGTGTGGTGTCAACAAGTCACGAATGGGGGGAAAGTGATCTGATATATTGAGCAGATAGACTGTGAAGGTTGAAAGATCAACATTCTCTTGGCCAAGCTATCACAAAGAGTATGAACTTGGCACGATCACCTCAGTTTGAGAAGAACCTGAGGGATGAATGTGATTGAGGGAGAAAGTACACAATGGGATTGGAAGGCGTTGGTTAATGAGCCTGGACTAAGACCTACTGGAGAGCAAAACTGACTGCACTGTGAATGGGTCAATTAGAATGCCCCATTCTCTGAAAATGGACCTTGGCACACTGACTTTCAAGGACCATTCGTAACTTTGGGGGAAATTCCTGCTGACGTGGTTGGCCAACCAATTTTGAGCACTCGGTAAGCAGCTGTGGGAATGTTATTTTCCTGGGTACAAAAACGCCAACAATGTATTCCTTCCTGACCAAACTGGTTGGAGCAGACTCCTCTCTGCTTATTCACATAATACATTGCCAATACCCATGTTTACATTTGCTGCAGTTAAGATATACTAGAAGAAAATAATATAGCCCATACTTACAGGACAGGGAACTCTATCCTGACAAAGTGACTTGTGGATGATAGTGGATAACCAGCTAAACATGAGCTCCCAATACAAAGCTGTAATATGTACAGCCATCACACGATAGCTCCTTCTACAAGAATGTCTGCATAACAACTGCAAATAAGAATAGCCTCCGCCCCTCCCCCATGCCTGCACTGTAGGTCTGTTCATTGTGAGCCTATTGTTTAATATAGTCCTAGACTATTAGCTTGTTCATTGGATGTCATTCAGCATTTAACATTGTGCATGCATGTCCTCCCTCCCGTCACCCGCACACACCTTTCTTACATGCTGCAGATTACCTTTAAGGCTTTTTCTGACTACTCAGGTAAGCAACACTGTTGAAATTGGGCAGTTAATTTAAGCTTAAACAGCTGTGATTACCATCAGTGGAGTAAAAGAACAATTGCATGGCAATGCGAGACATAGGCCAAAAGAAGGTCCTCAGCACAGAAAAACCATACACTAAGGCTGTGTCTAGACTGGCAAGATTTTGCGCAAATACTTTTAACGGAAAAGTTTTTCCGTTAAAAGTATTTGTGCAAGAGAGCGTCTATACTGGCATGCGCCTTTGCGCAAAAGATTTGCTTTTGCGCAAAAGCATCTGTGCCAGTGTAGACGCTCTCTTGCGCAAGAAAGCTCTGATGGCCATTTTAGCGATCGGGCTTTCTTGCGCAAGAAATGAACGTGGCTGTCTATACTGCCCCTCTTGCGCAAGAATACTTGCGCAAGAGGGCTTATCCCTGAGCGGGAGTGTCTGAGTATTTGCGCAAGAACCACTGATTTTGTACATTACAATGTCAGTGTTCTTGCACAAATACTCGCAGCCAGTGTAGACAGGTGGCAAGATTTTGCGCAAAATCATGCCAGTCTAGACGCAGCCTAAGTAAAGTTCTAACCTATCAAAGCATTTCTTCCTGTGAAAATTGCATAACTTAAAATTATGCTCCTGGGGAGTAGGAGGTTTCATGAGGTCTTATGAAGAGTGCCCTGCAGTTCCCATTAAGACAGTTCCATTTCAATAAAGGGCATAGGCATGCTTCATTTATTTCTTTTTATATTAACTCTGTTTCTCCTTCTCTTGGATATTATAAATGTGGCTGAAATTTAAGCAACTCCAAAAGACAGACTGTCAGAACAAAAATGTTCTTCTTGAATATTTTAGTATTAAGAATCATCTCGCTTTCACAATGCAAGCTGAGAACAGAAAATAAAAATGTTTGCCAAGCACCTAACCTTCCAATCGAATTTTGGATGCCCCCCTCCATCCCCATACACTTACAAGGATACAACCTACCATGTTTTCAGAGACCTATGAAGAAGGATTTTTGAGAGTTGAGGAAAGGCGAATGTAAGAAGATAATTCAGTCTCCACATCATCTATGTGAAGAGGGCCAAGAACAGTGTGACTGAGATTCTGCAGGGGGAAGGAGGGTGCATTGTGCTGTGGAGAACTGCATAACATGAACCTGTGCTGAGACCAGAGATTGGTTTCACAAAAGGAATCAAACTATTAAGCAAAAGGCAACAATCACCTTTGGGTACTACAGATCTCGGAATCAGTAGATTCAGACAGGTGATCTGCAGATGAAAGGCTCCATATATATATATCATTATTCTCTCAGCCACGTAGCCCTCCACTGATCCTGGACAAGCTTGTCAAGATCTTAGATGAACCCAAATGAATTTGGGTTTTGAAGAAAACCAACCTAATGGATGATGGGATTGCTGTTTCTCATTTTGATTTATTGTTGTTTTTTAGCTTGTGAACAGAGTAGGTGCTTCTGGCAAATAACTAGGCAGGCTCTGCAGATTTTATAAATCTGAGTAAAATCAAGTCAATGTTTCCAAAAACAAATTAATTCCCTCTTCAAAATGTGAGGCAGATTTGGTAGTTCCAGAAATAAAAGTAAGTGGCTACAATAATTTTTTGCAGCAACATTTCTATGAGAGATGTGAGGTTACTGCAGATCTTCATGATAATTTCATCAAAGGTGGGATTTGTACACTTTTGCTAGGGTATATAGCTTTTTGCAAAAAATATGAAGTTTTACCCTGGGTACGTCTAGACTGCAGAGTTTTTCCGGGATACTGGAGGTAACCCGAAAAAGCTCTGCCACGTCCCAAGGAATGCGTCTACTTTTCCGAAAAAAAAATTCCGAAAAGCAGACGCATTTTTTCGGCATCCCCTATAAACCTCGTTCTACGAGGAAGAAGGCATGTTTTGAAAGAGGCTTTTTTTCTGACATGTGGCCCAGTGTAGATGAGCCAACTGTTGGAAAAGCCTCTTTTGGAAGAAAAGCGGGAAAAGATACGCAAATTGCGGTTTGCAATTTGCGTATCTTTTTTCCAATAGAACTTTGTAGCCTGGACACAGCCCTGTGTGATACTTTTTCTCTGAATTTTCCTTATGCTGAAATTTCTCTGAATCTCTGTGAAAGTTCTAGTTTTACCACTGAAATGAGCAAAGAAAGAAAAATTATTGATAGATAAAACTGTTGGCTTTTTGTTAAGCCACAAAAAATTTTTCATTTGTGACAATAAGTCCTAATAGAGGTTTTTGGGGGGTTTTTTTTGGTTTGTTTACACAATCCATGTAACTTGTTTTTTTTTCTTTCAAACCATGAATAATTAAAAGAACTAATGTCAGATCTCAGCACTCAAGTTGCATGAGCAATCTAAAAAAATACACCAATTTGAGAGTAACTGAGGAACATGACCAGTAAGAAAACTGATTTCACATTGAGACCTTTCAAAGAGTTATTTTAAACCAAAGTTTTCAAATTATGAATAATGCCTTTAAAACTATGTCTGTTTAAGAATGGCAATGAAAGTAACAATGTCAATTTCCTCATTCCCATCAGTATTTTAGAGCAGTAATCGGTCATGAAATGTGTGCAGGAAAGAGCAAATCTGTGGTCCATTAAGATCTGAAGAGAGGTGTTGAACTGTTGAACCTAGTTATAGGTTCTTTCCCATTGAATCTGAGTGATTTTTATGCCACAGAATGGAAAAAAAACAACATTCCTTTTAGTAAGTAGGTCTATCTGAAAATCTTACAACTAAAAAAATATGAAAATTTACACAAATTGATCTGAAGTAACCTGATTCCCCCATTTAAGTGGTTAAATGTCTCTAGTATGTGGAATTACAAGGAAAGCAATTAATACAAGCAGCATGAGGAAGGGAAAAGGAAAAATAAGATCAACTGGAAAACATTTCCCATTACTAGTCCTGTTTGGAAAAAACTCAAGTTCACGGGAAGTGCATTGTTACTGTTATAGTTGTGCTTGTCCCAGACTATATGAGAGACAAAGGATACATCTACACAGCAGCGTTATTTTGGAATAACTGACATTATTCTGAAATAACAAAGAGTGTGTCTACACTTCAAGCCCTTATTTTGAAATAATGGTGAGCTGGTGGACTTCTTACTCTGACTTCTGCAATCATCATTTTACGAGGAGTAAGGGAAGTCAAAGGAAGAGTGTTCTTTCTTCGACTTCCTGCTGTGTAGACAGCGCCAAAAACTGAAATAAGCTATTTTGACTTAAGCTACGCAATTGATGTAGCTCAAGTTGCATAGCTTATTTCAGCTTTTGGTCATGTCTACACTGAGAGGCAAACGGTGTATGGTAATATCTTTCAAGCTGTACAGAGTTCTAAGATCCAAAGAGCATATCTACGTTGTCCCTTTTCATTGAATTAAATATACATTCACTCTTTACCGATAAGGAAGGGGAGCAACAAAGGTGGCTTGTTGAAGACAATATTAATCTGAGACACCAGTCCCTGTTTCTGGTCCTTTTTATTTATATCTACAATAGTATTTCTGTCACAAATGGAAGAATAATAGTCCCTCTCTTTTAGGGCTCAAGAAATGCATAGCTATAAGTAGACAGTTCAGCCGCATAATGATACATGTACACATAAGACAATAGACTCTGTCCTTTAATAAACTTTTATGTCAAATTGCAGATCGCTCATATACTGAAAATAATATACCAAAAAGCCCCAATCGGGAGACATCATATATATAGTAGCCCAATGTCTGTGACTCTGTAACACTGAAACGCTGGCTGTTCCCTCTGGACGGCGCTGTTGCCTCCCGCCGTGGCACTCGGCTGACTTCTGCGCCGCTCAGCCGGGCTGCCGCAGGGGAGCAAGTGGCTCAAGCGGCCGTTTGGGCACTGTGGTGGTGCTTGCTCCCCCGCAGTGGCCCGGCTGAGCGGCACAGAAGTCAGCCGAGCGCCACGGCGGGAGGCGAAGGGTGGGTGGGGCAGTGACATACATGCCCAGAGGGCGGGGCATGGACGAGCGTGCATCCCTGATGGAGACAGAGGAGAGTGGAGAGAGAGTGAGAGGCAGGAGGGGGAGAAGAGAAAGAGAGACAGAGCGGAGAGGCAGAAGGCGGAGGAGAGCTGAGAGAGAGAGGGGGAGGCAGTAGGAGGAGGAGAGAGCGAGAGAGAGACGGAGCGAGAGACCGGAGGCTCAGGAGAGAAGACCGACGTGGAGGAGAGACCTGAAAATCCCGTCTTATGACGGGCTAATGGGCAAGTTATTCAAGAATGTCCAAAGTAAGACAGATCGATCCATGGTTTTACAGGTTAATTTAGACACTCTCTAGAAATGCCTGCTTCAAAACCATCATCAAAATAAAAGCTTTGTGGGTATACTTACCTGCCATTTTCAGGAAAGACTCCCAGCACCGTTTGCCATTGGAGTTCTCCCCCTAGTCTCTTGGAAGAATGCTGTTTTTACATTCATGCCTGTTCCCCCACAGGCTTCAGCAGAAATCATGCAAAATGGCATCCCCCAAAACCCTACATTTCTCAGCAACCCTGCTTTCCAGAAATCTATTTCAATATCCACTAAAATCTAGGAAATTATTTCCACTGAATTCAGCAGGAATTGAGTAAGGCCCCTGGATCTCAGAGAGAGGCTAGCTGGGTACTAGCATGGGCCAGCTGTGTCCTTCACTTTGACAGGTTAGGAGAGCTTCAGTCCACGCTGCTCATGGAACTCTACTCTAGGGTCCTTCTGTGTCAGCAGCATGGGCTGCTTCACCCTATATCCCCCCTGACCACAAATCCTAGGCTACTTCCCAGATAGCCTCCTTCCCTGTCCCAAATTTGTTTTAATGGCCACCCTGGAACGGGGTAATGCTGCCTCTAGGATTCTCTTCAGACACCATATGAGGCCTATACACTACATTAAGGGTACATCTTGACTACAGGCTTTTGTCGACAGAGGCTTTGTCAACAGCTACTGTCGACAAAGCTCTTGTCGACAAAGAGCATCTAGACTACATCCAGTTCTACATCAAAGCAAGCTTTGTCAACATGAGAGTGTAGACGCAAAGGACAGTATAGATGCAATAACGCCTTCTGTCGACAGAACTCTGTTGACAAAAGGCGTTATTCCTCGTAGCATGAGGTTTACCGCCATCGACAAAACTTCTGAATTCTGTCGACGTTATGTCGACAGAACTTGGTGGTAGTGTAGATGCAGGTATAGTTTCGTCGACAAAAGTCCGCTTTTGTTGACAAAACCCTGTAGTCTAGACACACCCTTAAATGACTTCTTTTGTTATCCACATTAGGGAAAGATGTGCTTGGAAGAAGAACAACCAGATGGGCTGCCCGGAGAGAGCAATTACCAGTTAGTAAATTACCCCACCAAAAAGCTGGTGAAAGCCACATGCTCCTGTGATGATCAGATCTTTTTAGGACTTCACTAAGTCATTTATTGTAATTTTACTTTTTGGTCTTTTGCTTTAACTTGATTTACCTGGGACCTCTTATTTCTATAAAATTGCAAAACATTGAACTCTTCCTTGTCCCCCAATCTAAGCTCCCTGTTTTGAGGCTGATATGAGTTTTATGATTTTCAAGGGGTATGTGGGTTTCAAATCTTAGAATGATAAAATTTGAAACTCGTCTGTAACCAGTAAGTGGCTGCCACCACCACATCCCAGATCTGAATTAGCTACTGAACTGCTAACACCAATTGCTCTCTAGGACCAAATTGTAGAATATCTTTATAGCATGCACAGAAGCTATAAAAAAAAATCCCTTCCTCCATGTTTGATGGTCTGTCTCATACATACACAGTTTTGGAATCAGAATACATACACTTTTTTGTACAGCATATTACAATACAATTGGCCCATCAGAATTAACAGGTTTTTTGGTAGCTTGGTCTTAACCTATTTGCTTTCAGTACATACATGGGCCTCTATTAGCAGAGTAGATTCTGAATACTTGACAAAATCTTTAACGTGTCTATTATCATAGACCCCCTGATAGGAAGGGGAGTACTATTATATAGCAGGAAATGATGCTCATTTCTTAGGCATCCTTTGTGTTTCTGATGTTTCACAGCTCCAGGAAAACCACTGCTTCCCATTTGTCATCTGGAGTAGATTAAAAAATGGTAAGCCCAGATCTACCAATCCTCAGAGCTCTCCTTGCCAGACTATGAAGAAGTAGGATAGAAACATGTACAGATGTGGTGGTGAACTAAAACCTGATGTGCTTACTCGCCCACACAGAAAACAGAGCTTAAATCCTATAATTGATCCACTATTCTTGTCTGTTCTGGCTGTTGTTTTACATGTGATTTGCTATTCTCCTGTTCTTCCCTCATGATCCAAATGGACTCCTTAATGGCCTACTCAGTACTGTAATCCTTTTGCCAGTAGGTGTTTTATTTGACCCTCTGACCCTGGCCCACCTCTGCTGCTCTAGCAGCTTTTCTCTGCTACTGAGTCTCTTAAAAATACCATTAAAATCAGACAATATACACAGTGATGTTGGAACAATTTTTGTAGTAGGGGTATTGAGGGTGGAAATTATTTTGGGTTATTGTTACTACTTGAAGCTGGGGTGTACAGTGTTTGGGTTATTGTTACTACTTCAAGCTGGGGTGTACAGTACCCCCAACACCTCTAGTTCAAGGCTATTTCTACAGTGTTTTTCTTATCACTTTTACATATAAGCAGGCACTTGAAACCCCTTTTATTCTTAACATTAACTTTCACTTGAGAAGTCACTGGGTACGCCTGCCTACTATAAATAAAGCAGGAGAAAAAATATGTCCATGTGCTTTTTGGTAGCTCATGTAAAAATTTAATTCAGACCCTCTCTGATTAACCTGTTTTGCAAATCAATTTGAGCAGATACAGCCCTTCCCAGAAAAAAAAATCTTTAATTGCTTCCTGTAGGCAGAATGCACATGACTAGTGCTGGACATTATTTGTGAAATATATTAGTCTGATTTACAGGGCTGTGCATGCACAGTTTTACCTAGTGGAGAAACAAATCTCAGCCCTCTTATTTATAATTTTCTGAAGTTTAATAATTAAGGAGGAAAAAACCCAACCAACTGTCAATTAGCTGTATTTGCATGAGATGCTAAAGTAATCAAAAACTTGCAAACTGTGTAAGTGTCAAAAGCTGCCCCAATTATGCATGTCTTCTATCCCCAGCAGAAATGCAAGAAGCTGTACTCCAGCAGATTGAATTTTCAGGCCAAACACTGATATGCATTTAAAAACAACAACAAAGCTCTTGGTCTAAGATTTGTGGCATTGTGGGTAATGTTTTTGCAGATTGGGTAGAAAAAACTGACATTACCAGGACCTACAGCAATGTCAGACTTCTAAGTACTGTTGTAGCTGTGTCATTCCCAGGATATTAGAGAGACAAGGTGGGTGAGGTAATATCTTTTAGTGGACTTGCTTCTGTTGTCTCTCCCATCAACTACCTCACCCACCTTCTCCAACTTCTACATAGAGGCAGCAAAGAATGAAACAATGGTAACAGAGAATTAGTACTTTGTAAACCTCCATCTGCCATCCCACTTACAGCATCAACCTAAGAATCATTTAAAATTGAGCATCATAGTTCTACAAGCAAGAGTTAAACACTCAAACAATTAAACAGGACATCAAGCTTTTCCACATGGTGTTCAACTTAATACAGGCACCAGTAGTATTGAAGGACAGGAAAGTTCTATACCTACAGTTGCAAAACTAGTAACAATTTGTCCAAACAGTATGCTTCACTGATCAGCTTTGCAAGTCAGAACGAACTGTCCTGGATTTTGTAGTGATTCTCTATGCCCCCCCCCCCCCCCCCAACTCCTTTGAAAGAAAGCTGAACATTTCTTCAGTGTGTACAAATAAAAACCCAACAGAAACAAAAGCTTTGGGGAGGCCTTGGGGGAAAGGCCAATCCTCGCTTACAGACAACCCCCCTAACCTCAAACTAATTCTTTCCAATAACCACGCAACACACCTCCATCATAATCATCCAGGAACCCACCCCTGCAATCAGCCCCAGTGCCAACTCTGCCCACACATCTAGACAAGTGATTTAATCACTGGACCCAACCATATCAGCCACCAAATCAGAGTCTCGTTTAACTGCACATCCACTAATGTGATCTATGCCAACAATGCCCCACTGCCATGTATATTGACCAAACTGGACAGTCTCTATGGGAAAGAATTAATGGACACAAATCAAATATCCAAAAAGGCAACACACAGAAACCTGTTGGAGAACATCTTTAACCTGCCCGGATACTCATTAATGGATCTCCAAGTCACTGTTTTTTTTTCAGGCCAATTCCACCAACCAAATACACAGAGAAGGATTGGAACTTAATTTCATTTACAAGTTTAATACGAACAAAGATATCGGCTGGCTTGCACACGATCTTCCACATCCTATGACTTAACCTACCAACCAAACAATGGAGGTGCTAATTGTTCTTAACAGCCTGTTGTGACTATTTGAACCATCTACTCACTCTCTTTTTATTATTATTTGTTATTATACTCTTTATTATTATACTCTTTTTTATTTGTCTCTTTTTATTATTTTTTCTCCTTTCCCCCTCCTTTTTTTTCTCTCCCCCCACCCCTTCCCCTTCCCTTATTTATTCTTGGATCTGGACTTCTAATACTCCTGTCATCTGAAGAAATGGGTTGTGCCCACGAGAAAGCTCATGAAACCATCTATATGTTTTGTTAGGCTATGTCTACACTACAGTGTTATTTCGAGATAATCTATTTCAAAATAGTTAATTCAGAATAGCGTATTTTGAAATAATGTGTCTACACACAAAATGCATTTTGAAATAGCGTTTTGCTATTTCGAAATAGCGCATCCACACTGAGTGGATGCTGAATCGCATTGAAGGCCGGATGGAACCATGTCCGGCAGGGCAACAGGTAAGGATTTACTTTGTGTGGCTGCTGCCTGAGGCTATCTGAGGTCTGTGCTTAAAGGGACACCCCCAGACAGCCGGTTCTCAGGTTTCCCTGATTGCTTGTCTACCTCGATGAGGGACAGCAAAGTATTTTGTCTCTGTGTGCTCTGGTTGCCCTCACTTGGGACACCACAGCACTCTGCAACATGGAGCCGGAGCTGCCCCATGGCACTCTGGTGCTTCTCTTGGATGCATTGCAGTGAGCCTGGCTGCACTTTCTGAAGGCTGCCATCCAGGAAGTCCATCATGGGGCTGTCAGTATCTAGGAGGCCCTGTGGGACAGCTTCCACCCTGAGGAGCACTAAGAGCCTCCCTGGTCTGCCCCACTGGGGGCTTGTGCCTCATTCCTCCCTCACGTCCTTCCACTTACTCCCCCCAACCCCCTTCCTGATGTAAAATAAAATACATGTTTTTTCATAAACACAAACTGTCTTTATTTAACAAAACTGGGGAGGGGGGAGAGGGAATGAAACTCTGGTGAGACTGGGGAAAGGAGGCGTGAGAGGGGAGGAGAGAGGGTGGGAGAGGGAAGGGGGAAACCTGGGAACAGGGAGCTGGAAGGGGGAAGCAAGGAGAACAAGGGGGAGGGGAAGCTCAGGGCTCAGGGTTGGGGGTCTTGCTGGACCAACTTGATTTTCATGCGAACCTACTCCTGCATTCGCATGTGGCCTTTGGTGGCCAGGCTGGCAGCTATCTTGCCATAGACGGCTGCGTTCCTCCATCTAGTGCAGAGATCATGGACGTTGGGGGCATCCCCCCCAAAACTGAATAAGATCCATGATCTCCACCCTGGACCAGGAAGGCACCTGCCTTCTCTGGCCCTGGCAGGCTTCTGGGAGCTGGCAGACTACTCCTGGGGAGCGGTGGAGGGCTGGCTGCCAGTGGCTTGCTGGCTCATGTTTTGGGGCCACTGGGTCAGGGGCAGTGACTGCTGGCTCTGGGCTGGCAGGCTTGGAGCTGGAACAGGCACTGTGGCCAGAGTCTACCTCTTTAACGGTTCTGGGGGGGCCGGGGAGAGGGAGAGGAGTGTTCTTGGTTGAGGCTGGAGTGGCCACCAGGGCATCCTGGGAAGGCTGGAGGCCCCCTATTTTGAAATAAGTGTCTACACAGCACTTATTTCGAAATATTTCGAATTTGGCGTTATTCCTCGTAGAATGAAGTTTACCAAATTCGAAATAGCGCTCGCTATTTCGAATTTATTTGAAATAGCGGTTTGGCTGTGTAGATGCTAGGAAAGTTATTTCGAAATAAGGGCTGTTATTTCGAAATAACTTTGCTGTGTAGACATATCCTTAGTCTTTAAGGTGCTACTAGTCTAGTTGTTGTTTTTTAAGTTTTTCCTGTTACAGACTAACTCAGCTACCCCTCTGAAGGGATTTTTAATATTAGAAGAAGATTCATATAAAAAGGTCACAATTTTAGGTATCTCTTACATCTGAACCATATGATAGGACATTGATTACTTAAAAGCCACATAAACAAAAAGCATTGGATGTAACCAATGCAGTACACAACTGCCTTGTATTGCAGTTATGTGGTTTTAAAACTATAGTATTAAGACCACCAAACACTCTCTCTTCCTTGCAATCCTTCCCCTCCCAAAACCACGATAGCTAGGTTACATAAAACACACTTATTATCTAATCACATATAAGAGGCAAAAAGGGCAAAAGAAAATGCATCTTTGAGACCACAAAAATATAACTTTTTCATTTTCTTCAAAGAGGTTAATGGACTGTCAATGCAAATTAACCCAATGCTCCTATGATTTATCAAGCTTCAGAGGTTATTACATATTTTCTCCCCCTCTGTTTCCCTCTCATCCCTCTACCTTACCCCTTTCTGCTTGGAAGGTATTTTAATCCCCAACTTGTGTACTTTCATTTTCCAACTCCAGCTGTCACATCAAAACTACAGGAGACAAGACGTAGGTGGGATGTATCAGACACAAAGCAGCCAAAGTAACCACATAGCCCTAGCTTCACTACAGGGGGAAAAAGTCTTTATAAGTAGTGTCAACTGTGACACAAATGGATTGAATACAATGCAAATGCAGTTGGGTTAAAGTGTAGTGTTCGTCTATCAGAAGAGACTTTCAGCTCACAGACTTCAGCTCCACAGCAGGTCTTTCACAATCATATTTCACAAAGTAACTGGTGCAGATAAATAAAAATATAGGCCTGCCTATTGTGCACTATTATGTAATTTAATACTGGAATACTTCCTAGAATAATCATTAGAATAAAGGTATTTTTAAAACTCCAGGGAGCAGGATAATTATTAAAAAAGATATAAGGGATTTAATAATATCTTGCTTTCCCATGCTGCTTTAAAGGACCACAAACATCTTTATTTCAGAGCTAATTATACTGTAGTGTGTCTACAATAAATGGACGATTACATGGTATTCCTCCTCCTCACATTTTCCAAACCCAGATGAACGTGATTAATGGAATAATATTGCTAACTAATAATTACCTATGTATTTTTTCAAGAGGCAAATTAAGAGATTTTTCCTTGTTAATGTTTTCCTACTAAATTAATCAGGGAGGTAGTATCATTTGCCACAGATCAAGAATGCTTAAAATTCATACTTCTGTAAATTAGCACTCATCCGTATTCCCTCCCCGTGTATTTCATTTTATTCCAGAGAGGTTTCCTTAGCAACTAGGTCATGTGACCTGTTTAACCTTCTAAGCTATAATGCTATTATGGGTTCTCTATTGAGAGAGAAACAAAAAGTGAGTATTAGTCACCAACTCACCATCTCTCACATGTCACATTTGTGTGTTCCATGAAAAAGCAACTATGGCAGCAGGACATAAAGTTTTCCCAAATTATGTTCAACTTAATACAGACATCAACAATACTGAGAAACAGAAATATCTGTACCTACAGCAGTTGCAAAACTACTAAAAATCTGTCCCAACAGAAAACAGACCTGTGACAGGGCATCCCCTCCCCGCACTGGGTTAAACCAACCCTGAGGACTGAAAAGGCTCCACCCACTGAGCTTTATTGGGAATGTCCAAATTGCTCTGGTATAGAAGAGAGCAGCCCAGCTCAGTTGGGCTGGTGGCTGGAAGGAGAGAATGTACCTTGCCAGCTGCAGACAAACTCCAGCGACTGCCCAGATGCTGAGGATTTACCGTGCAGGCTGGAGGCCAGACACCTCTAGAGACCTCACCGGTTGCGGGAACTAGCAGAAGTAGTCAGACCCCAGGCAGAGGAGGAGAACTGGTGATTCATTTGTGAACAGAGACATCTGAAGCAGGAAGCAGCCCAGAGATAGTGATGGCTATTGGGTGAGTCAGCTGACGCCAGAGAGCCAGCATGTTGCAGTCAGAGTTTTCCCAGCTGACTTAGTGGCTTGGAAAAGCCACTAACAGGGTCCTGGGCTGGTGTCCAGTGGAGTGGGAGGGCCTGGACCCTCCTCCCAGGGGATGTAACTCTCCCCCTATTTCCCATCCCTTGAGCGGGATGGTGTCACCTTACGAGTATGATCGAGTTATTAAAAGGGACTTTTGAACTGTACTGCTCTGCAACCAGGAGCAAGTTATAGACTGTGTCCAGTGGGTCACATCACACACCCCCGGGGGTGATTTATTGTCCAGGGCCATTGAAAACATTGTCCCATGAATACAGACAAGCTATAGACTGGACATTGAGTCACACGACCCCATGAGGAGGGATGGGTTGTTGATTGGGCCTGTGGAATTGTGTTGCCCTGCAAACAGGGGCAAGGTATAGAAGCTGACTATTGGGTCATCCTGCCTTGGGGACTAAAGGGAAGGGGGACCATATGGACCTTGGTGGGTGAAGTAAGACACACACTCTGGGGAACAAAAAAGGTGAAATAGAGGAGTGTCGGGTGTGGGTTGGACACTCCCACCCCACCCTGAACAGGGTTTTCTCCCCAGCCGCCTGACAAGACCACCCAAAACAACAGCAGTCTTTCTAGGGTTGAGAAAGCAATGGTTATAATGTTCACCTATCATTTATATTTTGGGAAAATTAAGCTAACATTGCTGCTGATGAATTTGCACCAGCTTCAGCATAACATGTATTATTTATATTTCAGCAGCATCATCTCATCCAAAATGTTTGCAGATGTAGAAGATAAACAAAGTGAAAGTAGCTGAGCAGTTTTACTTTTAAAACACAAAATGGGCTATCAGAGGCAGCTGCGGTTATGAAAATTTGAATAATAAAAGGTAACATCTGTTTGCCATACAAATAGCTTCTAAAGTGGGTTTGTGGTTGCAAAGGATATGGTGAGCACCTTTATTCATGCACTGCTGTGCTTTCTTTTGTGCTGCGCCATTCAAGGTAAAAATGTCCTATCAAAAAGCTGCTACTTTATCCTCTTTTAAATTTTTCCTCAATGCTTATCTTTGCTGTGATGCCTACAAAGTTCTACCTCCTGACACTGTGTAGGCAAGTGGCAAAGTGAGATTGTCTCCTAGACTTTTTGCTTGTCTCTTAGACTTCCATTGTTATTGTAGTCCTCATTTCACCTAACTCCTCTCATTCCAGTTGTCCACTTTGTCTATCTGTTACTTTCTCTGTCTGAAACTTATATTCTAAGTTCTCTATAGTAGGGCCTTTCTTTCTTATCCATATAACACCTTGCAAAATGGGCTGCTGATCCTTGGCTGTGGTTTCTAGGCACTATCACAATACGAACAGTAAAAATAAACCAGGCACCCTAGTACTACAAAAATATTTACTGGTAAGTGTGTAACTTGACCATTTTGAAGTTTGTTTGTTTTATCTGAGAGCATGAAAAGAACACCACCTGTGGAATGTGTCACATTAGTTAAACTAATTACTATTTAAACAATATTCCTCTCTAATGCCAAATGAAGGGGAAACAAACATGAAAAGAGCAAGAAGAAGAAGAAGAGTTTGGTGTTAAAAGGCCATGACAAGACCTGGTTTCCTAATTTTGTGTCCTCCTTGGATTCAGAAATTAATACACTGTTGAACATTTATGCATTAAAACAGGAGCATGTTTATAATCTGTGTACATTTCACTGTTATTTTCCTCCTTCCTCTGCACCTGGGAGTTATAATACTGTCTTTTTGTTAAAGTCTCAGAGGGGTAGCCATGTTAGTCTGTAACTTTAAAAACAAGTGGTACTATGGCACCTTAGAGACTAACAAATATAAATAGTGTGTATACTCTTTGTGTTAGATAAAATTGGTAGCACAGCAGAAGTCAGTGTTTGTTAAAAGATTCTTCCACAAATTTTACACAGAGTTGACTGCCTGGAGAATTTGTTGTATGCAGTGTAGTTGTAGCTCGGTTGGTCCCACGGTATTACACAGATAAAAGGGTGAGGTGACATCTTTTACTTGACTAATTACTGTTGGTGGTAGAGACAAGCTTTTGAGCCACACAGAACTTCTCTTCAAGTCAGGAAAAGATATTCCCAGTGTCACAGCAAAATGCAAGATGGAACAGATTGTTCAGAGTAAGTAGTTAGCACATGTTGTAAGGGACCATTCAAGGTAGGACAGTTAACATTGCTGCAATCATAAAATGAAAAGAGGGGGTTAGAGAGTTACAGAATATTGTGATAGGTCATAAATCCAATGTCTCTGTTTAGTCCTTGATTTCTGGTGTTTAGCAGAGATACTCTAGACATTGGATTATCTCCTCCTTTGACCCCCTCCACTTGCCAAGATGATTTCATCCTGTCCTACCCCCTCACCTCTCCACTCTTTCTTTTCTCCTCAGCATCCTAATCTCTTTAGGCTCTCTTAGTTCAAGCATGTTTTGCAGTTCAAGCATACTCTAAACTCAACCATCATGGGAAAAAACCCTACCCTTGAACCTCCACATCTCTCTTCCACCCTAACTCCCTTCTTCTCTTGGCCTCCAACCTTTCTGAATATGCCACTGATGCCTTAAGTTTCCCCTCACCAACTCCTCCTTGGCTCCCTTCCTAGTTTCTTCCCTGCGTAATCTCACTTTTCCAAATAACCTTCCTCTTGAACTAATGTCTAGGTACCTACTCCATCCTTATCTTCCTTGATCCTTCAATGGCTTGAAGAAGGTTGAAGAGACTAGGCAAATGCAATGAGAGGTGGGATTATGGGAGTTAAAGGCAACCAACAAAAAAGGATGAGGGAAATGATTTCATGTGTTCCTTTAAATCTGGAGCAGGAGACAATGAGGACTGGGGAAATGCAATACAGTGAAGTAAAGGGAAACAGAGTCTCTTTTTAGAGAGAGTATTGTTTTCCTTAGTTTAATAAAGCTCCTTGTTCAGATTCTGTGATTTTTTTTGTTAGCATTATCACAAAAGCAAACAGATATTCAAAGAGGGGACAGATAGAAAATAGGGCAAAAGAGCAGAAGGGACACAGAGAAAAATGAGAGAAAAACATGGGAACATACAGATCAAAATGAAGAGGAAGGGGAAAAAGGAAGAAACAAAAGGAAACTTAATGAAGGAAACACTGTAAAAACATTAAAATTAGAGCTGATTAAGAATTTTTCAGTGAAACTTTTTCCCAATCAAAAATGCTGAATAATTGACAGCAAATATGACCATAACCTGGATTTGTTTCAACAAATTTCTTGAGTCAGAAGAGGAAAAAAGCTTCAAAATTATCAAACATTCCATTTTAAGATTTGTTTTTTGTTTTTAAGTTTAAGTTTTGGTTTTCTGATTCAAAGCTTTTTTTTTTAATTTAAGCTAATTATTGTATTTTATAAAAATGGTAGACATTGAAACAAAATCTAAATGAGTTTATCTGATTTATTCATATATTTAGTCTAACTTTCTCCACAACACAGGCCATAGAATTTCCCCAAAATAATTCCTAAACCAGAGCTTTTAAATTCACAATTTAATATTTTTTCTACAATTATCAATGATGGAAGATCCACTACAATCCTTGATAAATTAGTCCAACAGTAATTATGCCTGCTGTAAAAATTGCATATCCTATTTGCAGTCTGAATTTGCGTAGATCCAACCACTGGAATTTGAAGCATGTTATCTTTCTCTGCTACAATGAAGAGTGCATTATTAAATATTTATTCCCAATTATAGACTATAATCAAGTCACCCCTTAACCTTCTCTTTGTCAAGCTAAAGAGACTCATGGAGTTCAATCTATCACTGTCAGCTATGTTTTCCAATCCTTTAATCATTCTTGTTGCTGTTCTCTGAACTCTTTCTAATTAATCAGAATCCTTCTTGAACTGTTGGCATTAGAACTGAATACTGTATTCCAGCATTGGTCAACCTAGTGCCAATACAGAGGTAGAATAAAGTCTTTGTAGTCAAGGTTTCTGTTTATGCATCCAAGCATCACATTAGCTCTTTTAGCCACAGAATCGTATTAGGACCTCTTGTTCAGATGATTATCCACCTTGATCTCCAAGTCTTTCTCAGAATCACTGCTTCCCAGGATAGAGTCCTAAATCCTGTAATTATGGCTTGCTTTCTTTATTCCTAAATGCGTGTATTTTACATCGAGCTATATAAAAAGGCAAAGCATTTCCTTGTACCTAATTTACCAAGTGATCTACATTCCTCTGCATTCTAGCCCAGTCATCTTCATCAATACCCCTTCCTCAATTTTTGTTATTTGGAAAATTTATCAGTTATGGTATTATTTTCTCTTATAGGTCATTAATGTTAATAGCATAGGGCCAAGAACCAATCCCGATAAATCCTCACTAGAAGCACACCTATTCATTGAGGATTCTCCACTAAAACTTAAAATTACTCTATGAAACATAGCACTTAGTCAGCTTTTAATATATGAAGTGTGTGTAATGTTAAATTTATGTAATTCCACCTGGTATGAAATCTAATGCCTTAAGAAGTCTATTACATCAATATTACTATCTTTATTTCCCAAAAAGAAGACATCAAGTTAATTTGACAGGATCGCTTTCCATAAACCCCCAGGCTACGTCTACACTGCAGGCTTCTTGCGGAAGAACTGTTTTGCGCTAGAGTTCTTATGCAAAAGGTCTTCCACAAGAGCGCGTCCACACTGCCATGTTAATTTGTGCAAGAGCATCCATGGCAGTGTGGATGCTCTCTTGCGCAAGAAAGCTCTGATGGCCATTTTAGCCATAGGGGTTTCTTGCGCAAGAAAATCTTGTTGCCTGTCTACACTGCCTTCTTGTGGAAGAGCTCTTGTGCAAGAGGGCTTATGCCTCATGGGGAGAGGAACAACTCTTCCGGAAGAAGCCCTGTTTTCCAACGCTATACTGTAAATTTACTTGCGCAAGAACGCGTGTGCAGTGTAGGCACCCGGCAAGTTTTTGCGCAAGAACAATTGTTCTTTCGCAAAAAGCCTGCAGTGTAGATGTAGCCCCATTGATTTGCATTAACAACACTACCCTCCTTTAATTCTTTAGTAATAAAGTCCCCAATCAGCCACTCCATTTTCTCACTTGGGATTCATGTTAGACTGAACCTGAACTACTGTTACCCAGGTGAAACTATTTACCTTTTAAAATCATTGGCACATCATTAGCTTTCTTCCAGTCTTACACAATTTCCTCAGTGTTCCAAAACTTAATGAAAATCAAGATAGTGCTTGTGCTTTGTGCTAGGCCATTGATCCATAAGCATTCAAGATCATTTTCTGCCCAGTGATCAGTTACTCAAAAACAGGTAATGCCATCTTTGATGCAGAGGGCCACTTTCCCTCACTTTTTGCCCACCTGACCCTTCCTAAATAGGTTTAACCATTTATTTAATCATTTCAATCATGGGACTCCTTCCACTAGGAGTAATAGCGACAAGATCACATTTAGGCTCATAAATGAGCAATACCAGTACCTCTTGTTTGTTACTCAGGCTCCTAGCATTGATGTATAGGCAATTCAAGAATATTTTCTCTTTATGTCTTTTGGTTCCTTGATTGATTTGCTCTGAACATGTAAATTTTATGTTAAGATTAATGATCTGTTGACTATTCTAGCCAGGCCATTCCTAAGAAGATTGATCTTTTTTCTATTGAGTTGGAGACCATTCAAACTTGACAGATGCCTCTCCCCACGGAGGGTGATACAAAGTGCCTAACAATCAATACCCTATGCCACTCACTTACCTTGTAGTTTATTTCCAGAATAATCTTTCTTCCTTTGTGGGACAGCAAGCATCTTGGAAAAGATGGCTGTTCTTCAGCACACTTTTGAGTGCCCTAAAGTCTTCAGTTATCTATGAGATATCCCTGGATATAGGATCATTAGTGCTGATTTGAACCATCACCAACAGATCCTTTCCAATTTGTCTTCAAAAACCTATCCAGTCTTACTGAAACCTATCCATGTGTCTTAGTTACAGTAAGGCAGCATAACATTCTGTTGTCCACCTGTCCCTTGCAGAAGTTTATTTTGATTCTTCTGAGCAATGAATCCCCAATAAAGATAATGCTTCTTTGCTTTAATGAAGAACTCTGTGAAAGAGCTTTATTTTCTTACAGGTGAGGCCAAGCTGCCATCCACCCATGCACCTTGTACATCTCTCAGATTCCTTGAATGAGCAGGATCTTGAGTGGTGTCTTCCAGTTCCTCAATGTGAAAATTGTGATATCAATTAGAGACTTTAGGCTGTGAGAATTCTTCCTGTTCCTCTTTCCCATGGTGCCCATAGCCTGCACATTGTTCTCTATCTCTGACAGTGTAGAAAACCACCATAACCTCTTATTTCTAGAGATTATGAACTGCCAAGCCTCATCTCTGACTTTCTCTCTCTGACTCCTTGGCAGCAAGTTTCTTTCATCATCATACCTGGAATTTTGATATGTCCTGAAAGTTGCTGTACAGGAATTCCTTAACTTCTCTGACTGTGAGTGTCTCTACTTGCTTCTTCAGTCATGTACAGCCACCATCTTGCTCTTCATGCACAGGAAGTCTCTTCAGGAGGGGGAGAGGGCATCCATCACAGAAGAAACTCAGCACCTATAGCCTAGGCCTTGCAGCCCCCTGGGACAGCCTGGCTCCATCTCTCACTCATAAGAACGTAAGAACAGCCATACTGGGTCAGACCAAAAGTCCATCTAGCTCAATATCCTGTCTTCCAACAGTGGCCAATGCCAATGCTGACTTGCAGTTTCTAACAAACAGAGGCTAGGGACCACTATCCCTTCCAGGAAGCAGTGGCGGCCCATCAATACAGGCAAACTATGCGGTCACCTAGGGCACCAAGATAAATGGCCGTTGAGGGCTTTGGAGGTGGGGGCGCCCATCGCGCGTTTCACCTAGGGTGCTAGTTGCCAGCAGCTCGTCTAGGACCGCTCCTGCCAGGGAGTCATTAACTACTCAGAGCCTTCAGAGCGAGAAATTTATCAAAGCTCCCAGGGTTAGAGTCTCATGGTCTTTACCAAGGCACCAAAAAGCAGTCTCAGTATTTATTCAGCTAGCCTAGGCGGGTGCCAGGCCCATCCCCATACCTGAGACTCCATCTGCTTATGCTCCCTCCCTCATTCCAGGTTCTTTTCCCAGTCTCTCCCCTGTTATATATCTCCCAAATAAACTTTTTTTTATTTGCGCTGCAGGGAGTTATTTTTTATTTTGGGAGTTATTTCAATTTTACTTCTTTTTGAAGTTATTTCCTAGTGTAGACATGCCCTTGTTGTCCTCTTTTCCTTCTGATGACAAATATCAGTTTGATGCTACCTTGTCTGCAGCATAGATTGCAAGTCATCCTCATTCATACTTTGTTTTTTTTATATACTTCAATGTTTACATAAGCATACATTTCTACAAAAGAGATTGGAGCTGGTGAGAAAATGTGGAAGATTTTTTTTTCTCTGAAAAATGTTGTGGTAAACGAGGGAAAATTCACTAATCTTAATTTGCTACATGAAAGCTGATTTCCTCCCTCTTCCCCCCATTTTTGCCAATCAAAACCAAAAATATTTTGATGCAGGTAGGAGTATGGCAAATAAAAAATGAAGCATATTTGCTTCTTTGGCAAAAATTATCAGCTTTATTGATTTTTTTTGACTGATCAGCAAAACTTTTTCAATTTTTGGTTGCTGAAAAACAAAACAATGTAGGGCATTGCTGGAAAAACCTCAACATTATTTTTGCTGGAAACATGGTTCGATGGAAATTCATTTAGATGAAAAAGTAATTTTTCTTTTTAGTGGAAAGTTAAAAAAAAATGTTTTTCTATTTCTTGGTAAGACCCTGCAAGACTGTTGTTTCAATTATATTCTCAGATAACTCCATCTATCATTTATTTTCCATACAGCTAAACTTCTCCAATACAACTAAAACATTTTCTGGTTCCTTATTAACAGTAAAATCTTTCAGCCAATTACTTGATAATGTAAGGAGATCTATGTTTGCTCTGTTGCTAGAAATTACTTGTTTTGAAGCAGTCTTTCTTCACTTGCTGTAGTGTATTGCTTAATTTAAGGAAACAGTACTTTAAATTGATTGTAAGAATAACACTAGTTGATTTCCATATTTTAGTCTCATTTATGCGGTGTTAAAGATCAGCTGTTGAATTTAATTTTATTTCCATCTCTCAAGTCCTAAATCTAGGCTTCTGGAATACAACCCAAATACCTGGCTGAATGCTGGATACCTTGATGGAGGGACTAGGTTGGGAAAGTAGTCTCCTGGCAGTCACATAGCGGCTGCTACTGCAACCCAGAGTTTGTAGTAGGCTCCATTGTGGTCTCAGTGCATCTCCTGTGTAGTGCTGTGATCCAGTAATAGCTGATCTTCTATGGAGCTGAGCTACTTTCATGAAGTGTGCAATCTTTGTCTGCACCTCTAAAATACTGCCCCCATCCAGTTTGGTAGCAGGGTACCAGTTCTGCTGTTGAATGCATCTTTGTACCCATGTAAAACATAAATGAAATGCCCTTAAATATTACTCTAGTCCTACACCATTGAAATTAAGGGGACCTCTGAAACCATTTTCAGTGGTCTTAGGACCAGTCCCTTATCAGTGACTATTTTAGAAATAACATTAGTTACTCATTTCAAAGAATGGGTACACATGTAGGGGTAATCCCACACAGTCAGATATTAAAAACAAGTATTGAGTGAGATTGTCAAAGCAGCCTCTCTTAACCCCTTTTGCAAATCTAAATTAGATGTGGAGCTGGCTGCAACCCCTATTTTTAGCTTGCTCATCATTTTCCATTGTGAAGGATATTTGCAGCCTTTTCTCAAGAAGATCACGTATCACTATGTTTTGGAGCAAACCTTTGAAATTCAGCAGTAGAATGCCCTTGGGCAACAGAAGTACCTGTATTTTTCTTCTCCTCATCCCAATACATTTCTATTCAGTTTTTACAGAGTTATAAACAGTTTAAACTGCATTTTCCTATTGTCACTTTCATCCCAAAATAATTCTCAGATCAGTGCTACACTGCCATTAAAGCAACATCAGCATGGGAAAAAACTAGGATCTGCCAGAATAAATGAGACGGGGTGGGGAGAGGGAGGATAATTAGATGGGCCCATTGTATTCTCCCTCTCGGGCACCAAATGGAGAAGTGCTTCTGTTTCCTTGGAAATCGGGGCTCCTCTGTCCATCCTTCTGTGACACTATAATGATAGTTAGCCCTATAGCCCAAATGGTAGAACTGTATTCAGTCATGCTGCAGGTTCAGCCTTCAAATCATTCATAGGGTAATGAGCATTATTACGGTTGTGTATATTAGAAATTGATTGCTTTTTATTACAAAGTCTGTGTTAAAAGCATTTTATTTAGGTTGCAAAGTCAACCTTGCCCATGGAACCTTAATTCAGTCCCCTTGTAGATATGCACTGTAGTACAGTTGTTAGTTACATAATAACATTTTTTTCCACAGGACTCCCTGCCTCATTCACTGCACAGTTTGGATGTGCACTGTGCAGCAGATTTAAAGTTTCATGGACCATTATTATATATAATATTTCCTAACTTTCAAATATTTGATTTGCAGTCTAACTAAAGTTCCTTCCATTTTTTTCTGTATATGTTATAAAGTTTGTTAGTTCCTTCCCAATATTGACTCTAGGGAAGCAGAACTGCAACCTGCCAATGGTATATGAAATGAAAAAGACCTTTCCTGATCCATAGATATCATGTAGAGAGAACTGAGCAATCAGTGCTAAACTAATTAATGTGCTTCATCTTCATATACAGACCAACAATATTCAGTCCCGAAGTCAGAAAATCACAGCAAACCTAAAAATGACAAGAATAATACTCCCTTTGTCAATTCCTTTCCTAGTATTAATTTACCTGTGGCAACTGAGAGAAATATTGAAATCCATTTAAGCAAACACTAAAAATTCTTCAATTAAAATGTAATATTTCTCAACGGTCTCTCCCCCTTCCCAGTTCTAAGCATAGTCTCCACATTTCTTCAAATCCCTAGCAGTACAGATATAATACAGCTTTTACATATTTGAGGTTTGTTTGGAAAGGAATTTAAGCAATAAGTAGAAATATGATTTTGCCCCATCTCAGTCCAACAGACTCAAATGGCTTCTATACATACCAACACTAGCAGATCAGATCGTAAGTGTTCAGTCTGAAATCTCCAAAATTACAGTAATTTAATTTGATAACAGAAACTGACTAAGACTTGGGGCATGACATTACAAACAACTGGAATGTGACATAATTATGACACAGGAAAATCCCTTTCCACAGAAGATAAATGTTTCTGGAGAAGTTAATTTCCTGCATGATCACTCAGTCCCACAAATCCCTTCTCTGTGGGGATTCTACTTCAGTCTTCCCCACTTCAACACGTAGATTGATAGAAAAAAAATACCCACATATCCATGTATTTGTGCACTACAATTTCAGAAGCTTACCCATTATCAATTCCAGAAGTTCAATGACATTTCCTATGGTTCTCTGAGAACTGTGTAGCTAATGATGCCAGTCAGGAATGCTTCAGTGCAATGGATATTCTTCAATAAATGCCTGTTGGTTGGGAACATTTTGTGGAAATGTATCAATTTCATAGAAAGTTTTATGGGTTCATGATGGAAATTTTGGTCAAAGTATGTGGGAGAAAAATATTCATGCCAGAGCAGCTAGTGATGTTCATCTTAGACATAGGTAGCTAAGACTAAGTCCTTACTTCTGAACAAGCACATTAGGGACTTGAATATGGGTGCATAACCTCCTGAACTGAACCTGTAACCACTGGGCTATTGGCAGATGGCATTGCACAGATTGTTATGGGGACTGCTATGTCAGGGACCCAAGTCTCTGTGCTTGCAGTCAGGAGCGGCTCTGGACGAGCTGCCAGCAACTGGTGCCCTAGGCGAAACGCGCGATCGGCGCCCCTGCCTCCAAACCCCACAACAGCCGTTTAATTTGGCGCCCTAGGTGACCGTCTAGTTCGCGCCTATGGACGGGCCGCCACTGCTTGCAGTCCCCTAGGATATGTTAAGCTCCTGCAGCCTCAGCAAGCTGAAGCCCTGGTTCCTCCTTTGACTTCTCTGGTACATTTTCATTGTCACCAATTCTTAATCTGCTCCCACTTCTCAGAAATGGTGCTCCTCAGCCACTACCTTAGGCCCCAGGATCATCACTGACCCTTGAAGTACCCAAGTTACTAACCATACCATTCCCCCAGAACTATGCCCAAGCAATGTGTGAAGTTTTTAGTTTATAGTTGAACTCTTTTAGGAGCACACACTAGCTATTAAGCAGTCAACACACATACACACTTTGCACATTCTAACGTCTTTAAGCTAATTTATATTTAATTGCAATGCACAGAAGAGTACAAATCAAACAAAACAATAAACACTAAATCCACGTCCTTACCTCAGTTTCTGCACCACTCCAGGACATACTTTCAACTGGTGCTCAAGTCCCTTGAGTTATCCGCAGTCCATGCAATCATCCAGGCTCAATAAAGCAGAGAGAGTACCCTTGCCCTACAAGATAACTAGATGTTGGGTGACTTCTCCTATACTCCCACTTACCATTGTTTCCTCAAAGTGTTTCCATCCATGAGCAGAAAGAGTTTAGTCATCTGCACCAATATTGAGGTCATATGTGCTTGTGCAGATGTGTGCCACCATGGTACCCACCAGTTACTAACAAAAATCCTAGATATAATAATATATATTTTTAAAATGTTATGGGAGAAGAAAGAATACTAAAACAAAGGAAAATTAACAACATTCCCATCTTTAAATGCTTATTTAATATGACATCAATTAAAAAGAAAAATTAATACTGCAAAACGTTCAGTAGCCATTTGGTGTCTAACATGTATCTGTTTCTTTGAGTCATAAAACAAAATTGTCCATTTTCTTGACACAGAAAACAAAATATTTTATCAATAGTATTGATGTATGAAATTAAATAATTGTTACACTTTCTGCTTGAAATTAAAGAATAAGTCTCTTGCTTAACATACATGAAAAACTTTATCTAGCATCCTTTTATATGCTTTATCTAGCATTCTTATATATGCAAAAATATATATTTATTATATATATATAGTCCCTTTTATTGTGACGTATGAAACATGAAATATAAACTTTTTGTTTTGACACATGAAATTAGTTATTTTATTTTCTTTATTTAGGAGCTCTTTAATCACTGTTACTGGAATGTGCCCCTGAGCCGCTAGTTGACACTGTCAGGCTAGATGGTAGGGCAGTTACTTGCTGTTGGTCACTATGAACCTTTTCTCTTCTGCCTTTACAATTCTTCCAGGGTTCATATACAGTGTCAAGGTTTGATAAGCATGAGCATATCCAGATCATCTTATTTCAATCTGTTCCATTATTTAGTTTTGATATTATTCATAATCTACCCAGATTTTCTAACCTTGCTCTCCTTTGCTACATTCTTCCTCTTCTTGTCTCGCTCTCTAGTCCTGTGTTTGTTTATTTATACTTCTCCATGTCACCTGCTCTCTTTTGTTCTATTCCTTGTTAAATTCTATACTCCTCTTACCTTCTCCCCTTGCCTCCAAAGGAATCAGCTAATCTGGTCTTTCTAAGGATGCAACATGCTGTTGCATAGCTTTTATGAGATCAGTATTTCCTTTGGTACATGCTATAAGACCTGTCAACCAGGTAGATCCATATGCAGATAGGCACTAATGATACAGCAGATTTTCATTATGCAACTTCACACTATGAATCATAATTTGTACAGACACAGCTTCAATGAATGATATATGGGGCTTTTCTCACATTTTTCAACTTTTAAAGGGTTTGTTTTCTTTATAATTGGAATGAAAACAAATGTCAAAACCTGGAAATATTGTATGAAACTGAATTCTCATTTTCTAGCCAGCCCTAATAGCTAGTAATGATTTGAAATTTAATAGGGAGGAGGACATTAACTAAGATATTATCCTCTCTGTAGCCATGCCATGTGGACCCAAGAAACTATGCTTTGGATACTTCAAACTATGGGAAGGTTTTGAAATTTAAACCTTGATAGGATCTTGCTTCCTCTTTAGCATATTCGAAGTTCTATGAATGACAAATTCAGTGACAAAGTGAGGTAACGTCTTCCATTGTGGTAATATATCTCACTTCCGTTGGGGGTGAGACACAAGCTTTTGAGCTAACACTTTAGATCTGTATGTGATGGGATCCCTGTGGGTACAGCCTGGGCCTGCAGGACAGCTGTGTCCCCTTAACTCTCTCCATCCTGGGATGTCTCTCACAATGCCTTGCTAGTGACTAGCAGCAGTCTCTTCAAATGCTGTTATCACTCAGCACAACTGCATGTGGAGCCCCACACCCGCCTAGACTGCATGAATGCTCCTTGGAGCCGCTCATGAAACTCTCAGAGAAAGACACCAGACAAATTCCCTTTGGGCTCCCAGCGCTGTACCTCAGGACATTTTTATTTATTTGTTCACCTCATAATCAATGGAAAATGAACATACATTAGCTTTCGTAAAACCTGAGCAGATTTGTTACACACTTCATTCAAACTCACTCCTAAAAGTGAACAGGAAAAGTTTATTGACTAAAGATTTTAAGTGGTATTTAGTGATAGGCAAATGTCTGAGTAGCCATCAAAAGAAAATACAAACACACACTCTAAACTCTCAACCCTGGGGCAACAACTAGATCAAGTGGTTTTTCTCACATCATTGGATATTGTAGTCTACAGTACACGGACTTTATCCTTAAAATCTGGGCTAGTCCCTTCAGGTGGAATCTTCAGCTTTCTCAGGCTACATCTACATTGCAGCCTTTTGCCGGCAGAGAGTATGCTAATGAAGCACTCATTAGCATTTGTCGCGCTGTCATTTGCATATTCTCTGCCAATGCTTTTTGCACAAGTTCCAGTTCTAGTATTCTATGAAATACAACACCACTGCAAACTTCAATGACAAAGCCCATTCATGTCAATTAAAAGACTTCTATTGACTTCAATGAGCTTTGGATCAAGCACTTAGTCAACAGGATTTAAACTGCAATGGTCACCCTAACATATTTTCCCTCCTTGTATGTATGGGCTTTCAGTCAGTAAGATAGAAGGTAGGTATTCTCACATTATAGCCAGGCACCAGTTTAGTGAGCCAGATAGCCCATTGAATATAAGTCTAAAAGATTATTTCATTTCTGTGTGAAATTCATTAACATTTAAGCACCACTTAACTAACACCTGCCTTACAAGTGTCTACCTTTCTGTGACAGCTCCAAGCTGTTTACAGTCCTAAGAGGCACAGAGAAAACAAAAAGCCCAGCATGCCAACCTTCAAGTGATAAAATTCATGACGTATATTCATTGACTTGCAAATTTTGACAAGAAAGAAGCAAAAGAAAGTGAAGGTCACTACAAGGTTTTGATACACTTGTGTTATATTTCATTGCTATGCTACAGTATTTTACAAAAATGCTAGTTACCATAGTTACCACTTACCAACTTGCCTTCACTATACCATTGAGACATAGTGCACATTCGTACAACATCTCATTTTACTTTCTACAACTGATTTTTATAGAAGTATGAACAATTCAACCAACCAGATTTGAAAATTTAACACTTAGGGCTTCTGACCCACTTGCTTTATACTGAGCAGCATAAACAGCTGGGGGAAAGGAGGCCTAAAAATAAAATATGATACAGCAAATTCAAATGCTTATTATACAGGCCCACATTAGAGTTATGAAAGGCCTAAAGCTAATGGGAGAGAAGGCCATAAGTATGAATTACATATTGCAAAAACAATTATCATCAAGCATTTATCTTTATACATATTCACATATTATTTATTTATTTAAATTTAACAAGTTTATCCTATACTGACTACACTCAATTCTTCAAACATACTTCTGAGTCAGAGGTATCATGAGGGATGCTATGCTGTCCTTCTCTTAGGCCTCCTTCCTCCTACATAATGGAGTGCTCATCTGTATGAGGATGAACATTGCCCCATCCTGCACACCTCTTTCGACCTTGTGCTTCTACTCTCATCTCTCCACATGGCACAGTGCAAAGTCAAACCCTGCTGCTGTTTCCCCCAGGCTATGGACCACATACCCGGTTTCACTCTGACTGCAGTCTGGGAGGCAGCCAGCTTTCATTCTGTAAGATCCACTGAAGTAGAGGAAGAATTAAATGGGAAAATCACATTGGCTGGCATTGTATTTTAGCTGACCCCCAGTGTTGCACTTGCTGAGGATAATTAATTACTGTTTTCACATTGAACCCAAATATTATTTATGGGATGATCCCCAGTTTCTGTAGTTAAACGCCAGTGATTCATCACATCAGGCTATTCTGTCACTAAGCTCTTCCACAATTAATATAAGAATAGAATCATAGGACTGGAAAGGAGCTCAAGAGGTCATCTACTCCGGTCCCCTGCGCTCATGGCAGGACTAAATATCTATTCTAGACTGTGTGATCAGCAGCTTTTGACATAAGAGGTTTAAGCATGAGTTCTATGTGCATTTGTGTGCATTTGTTTATTTTAAGCTGTCTGTAAGAAAAAGGTAACAGCAAGAAGAGACACAGTTCTTCAGATGGTTATCTGGGTCGTTAATGGTTAGTATTTTTGTGGTATGTTAGCTTTTCAAAATCAGTGTATAAAGATTAAGCAAACTTATTTTAAGCCTTCCAGCTTTTGAATGACTGGGAGTTGACAAAACAGAGCTACTCTCTGTTGCATTCCGTGCCCAGGTAAACAAAAAGACTTAATTGAAAATCATCATATTAAAAGAACCATTAAGGATCTTTAAAATGAACAGTTGAACAAAGGCTGATGTAGTGACGCCCATTAGGTCTGGTATTTGTTTAAGTCAGCTATAGAATGAAGGATCAAGCAGATCTTGTTTATTTTTCCCTTGAATAGTTAAGAGTTTAAGGGAAGAAACTGAAGGATAACCTGCTTATCCATGTGTAAAAAAACAGAAGGGACCAAAATCTATTCTTGTGCAAAAATCTGTTCTTCTTGAAGTCAGTAAGGCTATATAGGCAACAGGAATTGGCCTTCCTTCTTGTTCCCTTCTTGAATCACACTCAAGAGGGTGTGTCTAGACTACAGGGTTTTGTCGACAAAAGTGGACTTTTGTCGACAAAACTATGCCTGCGTCTACACTGCCACTGAGTTCTGTCGACAGAACGTCGACAGAACTCAGCAGTTTTGTCGACAGCTGTAAACCTCATTCTACAAGGAATAACGCCTTTTGTCGACAGAGTTCTGTCGACAGAAGGCATTCTTGCATCTACACTGTCCTTTGTGTCTACACTGTCATGTTGACAAAGCGGCTTGCTTTGTCGACAGAACTGGATGTAGTCTAGATGCTCTTTGTCGACAGAAGCTTTGTCGACAGTATCTGTCGACAAAACTTCTGTTGACAAAAGCCTGTAGTCTAGACGTACCCTTAGAGACCCAGCAAATGGACAGAACCCTGCCTTTGCCTATTCAACCACTTTTTCTTTCACAGCCTGCTAAGAAGTGGATTTAAAATCCTTGAGAGAGAGGGAAAGAAGTAGCCTACAACATTGTGCGTGTGTGCGTGCGTGCGTGTGTGTGTGGGGGGGAGGGCCAGCATCCTGGAGCTGTCTGGCCTTCAGCCAATGAGGGCATACAGGAATCCTTTTCTCTCCCTGACAGCGAAGCAGAGCGCTGGAGAAATCAGGTGTGGGAGAACTGCGGGGGTGGGAAGAATCCTATTCAAGCTATACCCATTGCTGGCCCAGGTTCCTGAGGTGACAGGATTTTTAGTGTCTACTCACCAAAGTTAACCTGATACCTGGCAGTGTGCCAGGTACAGCAGCAGGTCACTCTTCTGACAAGTCTGAAAAAGTTTGCATAAAGGGGAGACTATGAAAGATTAGATGGCTTGGGGACATTCCCTTCTTCCTTTGGACCTCTTGAGGCCTGCAGAAAGGGAAAACCCAATCATGAGGATTTGAGAAAAATCTGGGGTGGGGACAAAATCAAGTTAATTATAGAAATTTAGTTGCAATCTTAACTATGAGGAGGCAGTCATGCCTCCTATAATCCTAGAAGGTCAGCAAAACATGAGAGCCTAGACAGATTGGGGAAATCATGGGTAGATAGGCAGATTTGAGTGTTAGCATACAGACAATAAAGACACCACAAGAGCTGGCGTAGTCAAGTCATAAGTTAAATATAGCTGGTGGACGAGGGCAGGTACTGAGGAGTTTCAAGAGAGAAAGCAGGATAAAGAAAAGCTCTTGCAGGAATAATCAGCAATGAAAGAATTACCAGCAGTTTTATTTACCAGTCTAATATTGCCCTTAGTCCTTCCCACATGTCATTTCTTAAAATAATTTTTAGAGCCACTATCGTTATGTTTTCTTGATAAATAAAGGTTACAAAAAGCACTATTGCCCATATGTGGCAGCCTACATTCAGATGAGAACAGGGACAGAAAATTGCACTGGTTCTAAGTTTGAGACAAGCTACAATAAATTCTAAGATCATGAATTATTCTAGATCTTATGAACTGTGCCAGTTATATAGGAGTTCTTTGCTGTGGAGAGATTCTGAACCTTAACCTGTATCATTCTTATTTGTGGAAAAATTGATATCTGCTTCACTGCTCTTGATCTTCAGCCTGACTTTGCTCCTTCATATACACATTGAGGGACATAATGTACAAATAAAACGATTTTTGCAGGAACCAACAAGATGCATAAGTAAAAAAGCAGTTCTCATAAATGATACTTTTCACCCTCGTATATTCTTCTATCAATTTTCAGCGATTGTTTCCTGCTCTCTTTTATCTACTGCAGAGCTTAATCCTGCAAGATCTAAAGAAACTCCTATGAATCAGTGAGCACCCTCAATTTCCAGCCAAATCCATTGGAGATGAGAGTTCTCATCTCCCTGCACAATCTGGCCTTTTGACTGTAAACTTCTCAAGGAAGAGTTCGCTAAAATGGCCTAAATAACCACTCAGATGTATGCCACCCTGCAAAGTAATGATTCATGTATGTTAAAACTACTTTAGAGAGTTTATAGAACTGGATTATAAACAACCTATTAACTTGGCTGGATTCTATAACAATATATGACTACTGACTAACCATTTCCTAAGCATTTGTTAAGTTTCTATTAAATGTTTATTAACTAATATATATGTGATGTGTAGTTGAAATGATCCAGAGCTATTGCTCCTGCTGCTGCTGCAAATGTCAGATCCCGTCTCCTAGAAGACAAGACAAACACACCAAGAAAGGGAGTGAAAAGATAGAAAATGCAACTTCTGTCTTTGGTTCTGAATCTTATTTGCCAATCAAACACAAGCATTGCACAAGGTCCCATTAGCCATTCCAAGACCTGGTAAACTTATACCATCTTTGGGCTGTTTAGGACATTGCTTTTAGTTGTCTCTCTGGTCTTGGGCTCCCAGCAGTATTACAAAAGAGACAGTCTTGGCTAGTTAACTCTGACTCTTACACAGAAAGCAGAAAGAGAGATATAGGAAAGAGTAGAGATCAGTTGGTGAAGGAAAGTGGTGTGTGAGGGAAGGGTTCAGAGGATACAAGGCTCCCTTTCCAGGTGGTGGTGAGGATTTAGCTGGAGCTGGTGCAGATCACAATGTCATATGGATCCCTCTCTGTGGCCCAGTTACATCAAGATTTCTCTCAGGATCAGGGCAATAGAGGCCCACTAGTGTCAGGGTGGGTCCTAGGATCCTAGGAGACCATGACAATTTTAGTCATAACTGGTAAAGCTTGCTTCTTTCAGTTCACCCATCCTCTGGGCCATTTTAATTCTCCCTCCTTAGAATCTTTAAAGACCTCATCCCCTCATTATTTTTCCACCACTAAGGCCTAATTTCTCAAACACCAATTTTAGTTAATTAATTTCTGAATCCATTTTCCTCATGTTAACCAAAAAGCGCTCAATTCATTCTTTGGCTATTATGAGTTGACCTTTTTTCAGACTAATTCAGTCTGTCTCTTTTTCAAACCCTTTCTATCAACATTCTTTGTCACAGGTTATTTTAACATTTTATGAATTTTCATCCACTTTTCAACTCAGAATTCAGCTCAGAATTGGGGTAGAACTTTTAGACTCCAATTATTACAACAGACCCTTAATATATAATGAGATCTATTAAGTTGTTAAATAGTAGTACTTGTTTTTCCTCTAAGGCTGTGATTGTATTAGCCATAATATCATGGCTTTTGGTGAACAAAGGCTACCTGAATTGGAAGGAAACAAAAGATACCCATAAAAATATTCTAAGTAATTTTTTCAAGTATAAAATTGACGCTCTTAAACAAAACAGACAAAATCCATAAGTGAAACAGACAAAATCCACAAGTCACTGCTATAGTATATGGTTTTTATTTTATGTTTGGAATAATCAGTATAACTCTGTCATGGATTTCCTTCTTGTAAATAAGTCAGCCATCCTGAACTTATGCCAGTAAAAGGTTTGCTCATATATGCACAAAAAGAAGCAGCAGTAATATGAAGAACCCTCCAACGTGAATACCTAATAAAACTGCTGCTTATACTGAAAAGCATTTTCAACAGTGATCTACATATTCAGTTCAGAGATGTACTTTAACTGACAACTACGCCATTCTTCCATATTTAAAACCAGCATGGGTTACAGCTGGACTTCTAGCCTCTGATGAAGATGTAACCATGAGGAAAATTACTGGAATAGAGATGACAAAAACCCACAGTGATTAGTTTATTAATCAAAGGTATCCGTTTCACATTATACAGTCAAAACGGCTTCTATGGCATCCGGAAATAATCCGTCAATGTCATACTTAGTGACAAACTAAATTGAGTTGGCTTTGTTGATTTTTTTCCAGCTGCACCAGCTCCAAATGGCCATCAAAGAAAGATCCCCATTAACTGCTAATTCAAAATGACTCTAGAAAGCAATTCCCTACGCCTCCTATGGTATCTTTCCAGCAACCTCATTTCTACAAGAGGTTGGCGAAAAGTGTATTAAACTAGCTCATCAATTCTGGTTCCAACCACTGTAGCTTACTTAAAAGACTACTGCATTGAGAGGCTTTTCTGGGCAGTTCAGTATAAAGAGAAACCGGGAATGATTAACTGTTAGAGGAACAAATTAGTATGCTATGACCATATGTGTGAGGTCTCCCTTTCTGCTTATCAACACCAACATACAAGGCCATATTTGTAGTAGTTACAGCTTGACATTCAGATTTAAATGATGACACGTTCATTTATGTTAACTTCCCCGTAAATAATCAGACACCCAAAAGAAGGGCTACAGTATTTGTTAAACTAATGGAAGCAGACTCTATAAAATCAAGATGTAACTGAAACATCATATTGGCCAAACCGGACAGTCTCTATGACAAAAGATAAATAGACACAAATTAGACATCAGAAATGGTAACACACATAAACCTGTAGGGGAACATTTTAACCTGCCTGGTCACTCAATCATGGATTTAAAAGTAGCCATTTTTCTACAAAGGAATTTCACTAACCAATTACAGAGAGAGTCTGCAGGACTGGGATTTATTGTCAGATCTGACATCTAGGCCTAAACAAAGACATTAACTGGTTGGGTGCATTACAAAGCCAATTTCTCCTGCCATTAACATCAGCATTTACACATCAAAAGCTATCTATGGGACACACCCAGCCCACTTAATTAGCTTCATTAACACGAGTCCTACAATTGAAAGGTACTACTTCTGCTTCTATATATATCTTGGTTTCTGTTATTTTCACCCCAGTTCATCTGATGAAATGGGTTTTGCCCATGAAAGCTCATGTTTCTATATATTTATTTTGGTTAGTCTTTAAGTTGCCATAGGAGCACTTGTTTTTAATCAGGAATCCAGCGTGAGATCTTCAAAGAGCACTAAAGATGTTAAGCATCCAACTCCCATTGAACACTTGTATTTTTCCAGCCCACACTTTCATCAGTTTCCCAGACACTGTTTCAGCTGTTGCATAGAGCATAATTTGCCTCCTCTTTTCCTTTCATAGTGGTTAAAGTGGTAGCAGATTATCTAAAACATCCTAGTTGTTTGGTATGAGACAGTGGATCTATGTACTCTAGTCCAGAAATTACCCATATTGTGTATATTGTGCTTTATTAGTAAAACTGGCCAAAAATGGAATTTCTATGCCACAGGAAATTCCAAAACTTTGACATCTGGTTCTGTCCCAAACCAGGATGAAGAGTTAAAGTCTTGGAATGTTTCCAAACATTTAGCGTCATATTGTGACCTTACCAAAATGAAGAAAAACCAATCTTATCCAACTGATATATTTTGAGAATTTCCCACTGAAAAAATAAACAAAATCAACATGTTACTCAAAAGTTTGGATTTCATTTATTCAGCATTTTCTGATGGAAAACTTTTCCCTCAAGAAAATTTTCAACCATCTTCACTTATAGTATTATTTTGACATCTTACTTCATATATTGCATAGTTCCAGAATTACAGGACTAATTTGTTTTGCGCAGACCTCAGTATATTGAGTCTGACTTGTAATACCAATATAATGGCTGTGTTAACACTTAGGCTCTAGTTTTTTAAATAGGCATGTTCCAAATACCATAGACACATCACACTGCAGTGTCATTCATAGAAACATGGCTTCCAGGTGAATAATTTTTTGAAACAATGACAAGCATCCTTATGTCAGCAGTAGCAGTGCAATGTTGTCACAATACCTTGCTTAATAGCTATTAAGTAAAATGGAATAAATGTGTAGGAGGTCACCTTATGAGGGGTGTGGCAGAGGTGAAGCTGCTATCTTATATTATATATATCAGAGTTTGTGAATCTATCGCTAGGTCTGTCTGTCTGTTTGTTTTAAGAACTCCTAACCCATAAGAACTAGGACCACCAAATTTGTTATACTACTTCCTCTTATCATAACTTAAAGTAATGCAAGATGGCCTTTCTCACAGTTGGGGGCTCCTCCTCTTCCTCCCAGTCCTGGTCAGGGTCCTCTGCTTTAATATGTGAACCTCTGTGCATTATCCAAATCCCTTCCTTGTTCCCAAGCATGAGATACGGGCCCTCGGGGACAAGGAAGGGATTCAGATAATGCAGAAGTTCAAATAATAGGTTTTCAAATAAACGGGAATCCACTGTACTACGAACTGGTTTTCATCATTCCAGACTGACTCAGCCTGCCCCCTTGCAGGCAGGTACGGTGTTGCAGGTGAGCCCTTACTAGAAGTTCTATGTAGCCATTTCTGTGGGTATGGTGATAGCTCCCAGTTATTCATGTATCCGTCTTAAGAGCAAGTGAAATCTCCAGGTCCATGTTGATGCTGGTTTAGTATAATGTTGAAGTTTGAAACAATAGGAGATGAGTAATTTCCATATCCTCTGTGCTGTGGGCAGGATTGCCTTTAGCTGTATTGCAGTGAAACTGCTGGTTTATTACTCAGTGCTGTGTTCCACTGAGTTCAACATCCAGACAATGAAGAGCTCTAAAATCTTCAGCATAGGTGACTGGTTCCTGTGAGGAGAGGCGGTGCAGAGAGGCCCACCCATATGAATGGGGGGGTGGGGAGGGGGGCGGGATCATGAGGGAGCACTGCATTTAGCAATCAAAATTTTGGTGGGAGTGAAGGGGCAGTGCACCTCCTGGGTGCTACCATGAATCGCCTGTGATGTACAAGAGGGGAAGTACACCAAGATGTCAGGAGAAAGAGTAGCAGGCTAGAGACACCAGCCAGAGAACTGGCTATTCAGGAAGGGCTGGGCAGCAAGCAGCGTGAGAGCCAGGATAAGAAGATAGATCTGAAAAGGTACATGTCCTGTTGCTGGCAGTGGAACAGAGGACACTGCCCTGACCTGCAAAGCTGAAGGGTGGAGTAATAGGGGCCCAACATCACTCTTGTGTTATTTCCCCTGCACTGGACTGTTAGGGGCTGATTCATGACCTACTAGATTATTGTTGGTGGGAACCATTAAACCAGTTGTGTCTCGGGTATTTGTACCTTTGGTTTCCATCAATGTGGGAAAAGGAACTCTCTGTTACTTTCAGTGTATGCAAGTTTACAAAACACCAGGCGAGGGCAAGAGCCTGAGAAACATAGTGCTCGGAGTGCCTATTTTGCTTGGCTCTGAGTTTGTGGTATGGAACATGCTACTAGAGGGACCTGGTACTCAGTACCAGTACTCAGGTACCCCCTCCCATAGGATTAGTTACAGTATATTTGTGTGCGTGTGTTTGTATATCTGAAAATTGCTTTGGGCATGAAGTCTGTGAAGTCTAGGTGTGTGGATCCCCCCTCTCATATCTCCCAATATCTTGAGAGGTTCTTTCCTAACCTAAATGTTTCTCAAAAGGTCTGGGTCCACTCCATTTTCTGTCTTGGAGGCTGACTGAACAGCCATTCTCTGGTTTCCACCTTAACTTGTAAATCGCAAACTAGCACTTTTAGAGCATGAGCATCTTGTTGAAAAAAGGATTTCATCGTTCACAACAGCTGGAAATGTATTCTGAATTACCCTGTGTACAAATTCTAAACAATTACAGATTCCGCCTTGGGACTTGGATACTGATTGCAACACTGTAGTTAAATCCTCTTTAGCTGAAATAGCAGCACACTAGTGCCTTCTTTGGTGGCTTCTGCTTAAAAGACCTCCTGTCAAAATCAATGGCCCTTAAAATTAAGCAGTCTGATATGACAGGCAGTGTATTGGGCTGGAGAGTAGCTAACTGGGCATCTTTTGAGGAATGCAACAATACCCTTGTGCTTTCAACATGACAAAGAGTGCTCATCTCTAGCAGAATGCCCTGAGTGTGATCTATCAATCCCATCAGCAGCAGAAGGCCAGGGATAAATGTGTCTCCAACATCTTTTACTGAATAAAGCAGTTACATTAAATGCATGTGTTAGACAATTTAAAAATATGTACAATAAATATCTATATACAGACTGGAAAAAACTAATTAACTGAAGTAAGGGAGACGTGTGTTTGGCCTAAATCATTGCCTTATGGGCTTTAAGGTGGGTTGTTAACTTTTTTTTTTAAACAGGGTCATATACTGTTGGGCCTGAGAAAACAAACACAGAAAACACAAGTTATTTCCTCAGATGATGAGGACAAGTCCTACTTCATGGGTTGAAATGACATGGGAACTGCCGTCACAGGAGCTTCCTAAAGTGGACAGATAGGCTACTGTGTGGCTGAATGGGATCTGGAAGGCGATGTGGCAGGCAGCTTCTTTTCCCCACTGCTTCTCACACATCATGTAATGGCTGGAATGGTGACATCGCTATGGATGTGTCACTTCCGGAGGGCGAGGAGAGAAAGACAGAGTCTTGTGACTGTTCCTGCTGTGACTCCTTTTGTTCTGCCTACCAATAGCTCCACTGTTGATTCAGCCTCCCCAAAGTGATGCCAGACACACAGTTGTTCCACAGAATGATCTGTTTTCTGCCAGGCGCTTCTCTGCTGGGTTACATTATTGCTATTGGGGCTGTCAATTAATTGCAGTTAACTCAAGCAAGTAACTCAAAGCAAACTGATCATGATTAATCTCAGTTTTAATTGCTGTGTTAAATAGAACACCAATTTATATTTATTACACATATTTTGAATGTTTTCTACATTTTCAGGTATATTGATTTTAATTACAATACTGAATACAAAATATATAGTGCTCACTTTATATTATTTTGTCTTACAAATGCTATTAAATTGTAAGCAAACATGTTTGTCTTAAGTGATTGGACAAACAAAAAAGTAGGACTGAGTGGACTTGTAGGCTGTAAAGCTTTATATTTTTTACTTTTGAGCACATTTATGTAAAATACAGATTCTATATTTGTAAGCTGCACTTTCACAATAAAGAGATTGCACTACAGTACATGTGTGAGGTGAATTGAAAATATACTATTTATCTTGTTTTACAGAGCAAATATTTTTAATCAAAACTAATAATATAAAGAGACTTTCTATTGTGCTGTAGCTGACATCAATATATTTGAAAATGTAGAAAACATCCAAAATATTTAAATAAATGGTACTTTGTTATTGTTTAGCAGTGTGATTTAAAACTGTGATTAATCACAATTAGTTTTTTAAATCTTGCAATTAATAACAATTATTTTTTAATCTTCTAACAGCCCTATTTACATCTGGAAGTAAGTGCTATTTGTCCAATTGGGCTTCTACTGCTTTATTTTTCAAGTGATAAGAAAAGGCCTTTGTTCTAATAGCCTTATAGTTATTTATTTATGGTGAAATGTGTGCTAGGTGCTTTAGAGATGAACAAAGGGACTACCACAGAAAGGATGGGGTTTTCCAAGGGACATAACCAACCACGACTTAGTTTCACTGGGCACCTAACCGAATCTCCTTTGAAAAGCCCTGCCTAAACCGATGACAGAAGCAAAGAAAGGTAGGCAGAATACAATAAAACCACGTGAAGAGTTAATATTCCCATGATTTCTTTATGGTTTTTATTTCTTCCTTCCCTTGTTGGGAGAGATGGGTTTGAAAGCCTTATTAAGATCACACACATAGGACTATCGGTTCTGCCTGCTGTGTCACTTAGCTACTATTATGTTATAGATCAGATCAATGTAAGTCTGAAAGGAAGCCAATTTATGAATTTATTGGAGTGCCAGTTAGATTCTAAAGCTGAAATCTAATAAACTAGGTTAGCCAACATATAGTAGAATTTAGTAGGATAACTCCTTGGTATGGAATCCAGGGAACATTAGCTGACTAGTTCAACCCTGGGTTCTTTTCATGTCAACATTTAACCTGATCAGTATTTCTCAGATAAAGAAACTTGTTTACTTTTACCCAACCAACCAGTTATTTATTCACCCAGAACTCCATTAATATATAATAAACATGTCACCACTCAAATGTAAGCACAGCAGTTATATTAAAGAATGGTGAAAATTATCAAGCTTTAATATTGTCAATTATTCTTAATTTTTCAGTACCTAACACATTTATCACATTCCCAAGGGTGCACTTCTCTTAAAAGAACTTATTCTCCTTGACTAGATTGGTCCAAAAGGCACTAAGATTAGAATATTAAGAACAGTTCCTTAAAACAATTATTTTCAATTTCTCTTAGGCCAATTTGGTTGGACTTATTAAGGAATTAAAATCTAAAATATGGGCTGTTTGAAGTCTCACTAAAGAGCGTAGATTCAGCAAGATAACCTACAGATATTCCTATTATAGAATAGAAGGGAAAATACATTCTTGAGAAGAAATTTCACCACTTCTTATCCTCTTAACCCTGGGATGGAGGAGAGTTATTACACACAGCTAGTCCAGGAGTTTGTTACACTAGAGATTCTGCAGTTTTTTGTGTTGAGTTCAGTCTGCTCCCCCAAGCACATGGAAAAGTGTTTATATAACCTAGTTTCCAGGCTTATAAGAAGAGTTCAGCCCCTGAGTCCTGTTATGTATGTATCAAGTAGTCCTCAGATTTCATCTCTTAGCTTTTCTGCTGCTTTAATTGGTATTGGCCTAACAAAAACAATTTCCTTAATTTTTTTTAGTTGTTTTTAGGGTATAAAAGATTATATTTCATTATTTGCCCCTGCTATCAATTGAGATCCCTGTTTTAAGCAATTTCCCTTAATATATTGAAGTTATACCTTGGTTTATATCTTTCAATATTTCTCATTCCTTGTGCCACATGATTTCCCTTACCCATTACTTCACTGGAAAAATAAATTCAGTGGTCTGGCCAACAAAGAAAGAAAGAAAGGAGTGCTGTGATGGCTAAGAAAACCCAGGCACGAGTTGACAGTGCTCCCTGTGGGATTGTAATGATATTCAGTTTGTGTTGTTAAAGGAATAAGAAGTTGATGCATGCGGAAATTAGAAATCTGATAATGCCATGCTCTTGCTGTTTATTATTCTGCTGGAAGAGTTAGGCAACAGTGAAACTGAATTTGATTTCAGAATCTGAAAATCAGTGTCACCACAGAAAAACATGAGTAGGAGAAAAAAATCGTCTGTTAGAGACAAACTTTTAGTACTGCATCAGACAAGTTCTTGCTCCTTACTGGACCACCTTGTGTAATACTGTTACTAGATCATCTACTAGTAATTTCAGGGTAGATTTTTAAAGGTAGTTAGACACCATTAAAAGTGCTTGAAATCAAGGGGAGTTAAGCTAGTAGGCAATTATGTTTCTAATTATCTGTAAAAACCATGGCCATATTCTGAGGGTCAACACATAGGAATTAGTAGTACTCTTATACCAATCACTATGACAATGACATTACTTATTCCTAAACATAGTCAAAAAGTGTTTTTGTCTTTTTGTTGTTGAAAAATAGCTTTTTCCTGCCAAAAAGTAATTTTTTTCACAAAAAATGTTGACTTATTCAAAAAAAGTTACAAGATTTTTATGACTTTCATTTGTATTTTAATTGAAAATGTTACCAAAAAGGTTACTAATTTTGTATTTATCAAAAGCCCAGTTTTCAGTAAACAAAACATTTTCAGTAATAATTTTTATCAAAAATTCATGTTGAATAAATGATTAAAAAGTTGAAAAAAAAATGTTGTGTTCAGTAGAGCCAACAGCTACTCCAGGCCACTAGGTAATGTAGTGGAGATGTCGCCAAACCCCCAGCAGGAGAGGGGCTTCAGGTAAAAGGGCAGAGGCGTGCTCAGCACTACACAGACTTCGGAGCCCTCCCCAGTTTGGACTTAGGGCTCACTGGGCCCTGGGGCAAATGACCCCTTTGCCCCACTCTGTGAGCGGGCCTGGGGTTTCAAATCCTGCAACAAGGAAGCAACCTTAAAGTTTAACACAAAACATTTTTTTCTCCCATTTCCCAGCCAGCTCCATTATTTCCTAAATACTGTGATGGTCGTTGAGAATCCAAATGAGATACCCCAGCCACTACGAAAAGAAAAAAACATGTTTTCTGTGTTCTGTGGGGTTTTCAGCTAATTACTTTGATCCTTTATCTACAGTAGCATCTGCAATATGTCAATGAGAGTATACGTAGAGGTAAAGAGTTTTATAACATCCAGGGAAATTGTCTCAATATTACTTAAAAATCAATCATCCAGAAATGGTTACTCATAATGAAAGAAGTACTGGTGACATAACAGTGATAAAATGGATGATGACACTTCTGAAAGCAAACCCTTCACTGCTAGCACTACAACACCTTAATCTACTAATGTGTCTGCTATGATAAAACAGATCCACTTGGCTTCCCTTGAGATGATGTTTAGGCAGCTGTTGCAAACAATTAACACCTTAACATTTGAAGAAAAAAATATACTTTCTCACGACTCTTGAGAGAGCTCTTCTCATTCCAAAAAATAGATAGAGTGGAGTATACATAGACACAAACCCATTTTCAGCTGTGTAAGCAGTGATACCCAGGACACAGAGTACAGAACAATGTTACTGAGAGACACCAATTTCTCTGTTGAAAATCAAAACTATATTGAGCCCAGGCTTGCCGATCAAGGGGGCAAAAAGGTGCAACTGCCCCGGGACCCCATGATTCAAAAGGGACAGGGATCCCAGTCACGCCTGCTGCTCCTGTGGCAGTGGTGGTGCCCGGAGCCCTAAGCCCTCTAAATATGGGAGTGTCAAGGGCAGAGGGGGTGCACTGTGGTCTGGGTGGCCTGAGGCCCTATCCCTTCCAAGAGCACAGAGCCGGTTCCCCCACACCTTGCCCAAAGGCCTGGTGAAGCTGTCAGCTCTCTTGATTGGGCCTCACCAGTTTCACTCCTGCAAGAACTTGGATGATAAGGGGAGAGTTGTGGATTTTATGGCAGACGTGTGGACAGACCATCAGATACCAGATTGTATAGCTGTCAGTACTCATCTACTCCTTTTCACTGTAATCACTTGCAAGGCCCCATTGGAATAGGGTCTCCTTGTTTCACCCATGGTCACAGTCTTGTAATTTGCAATGTGAGTATCTGGAAATGACAAAAAAAAAAAAATCAAAGACATTCAAGCAGGACAAAAGTAGGTGGGAGGTAACAAAATTTATCTTCATTTCTAAAGTGCACCCATCCTATACTCTGGGTATGTTTATAAACCATGAAGCTATACACTGAGATGAGCCTGTTGGAGGTGGAGTGACATGTCCAGAGGCAGCTAGACAAGGAATACAAAAATAACAACAGCTCTTAGGTAACATTTTCTATCTGCACCTCACCAAGCGCTTTACAAAGGAGGTAAGTACCATTATTCCTATTTTATAGGTGCAGGAATCTTGGCATGGAGAGGTGAAGTGACTTGCCCAAAGTTATCCAGCAGGCCAGCAGCAGAACCACCCATAGATTCATTTCTCCTGAGTCCCAGAACAGGGCCATATTTCTCTGGGTCTCAAAGTATACGAAAGAGGAATGCATGGGATGGAAATGAAGTAGCTGAAGTAGAACCCAAGATGTAGTATTAAGGCATGGAAGAGAGTAGGAAGACAGGATGGTATGAAGAGAGGGCCTGGATTGGTAGAGCTAGCCAGAGTCAAGAAGAAAGTTGTCAAATGTCATGTTAAATTTCAAGAGAGCGAAGGGAACTCTTTTTAAAGCTATGTGTGATATAATAAGGTAACACATTCACGGCCACCTGTCTAGGGCCTCATCATGATCACTATGCTGCTCAACACGATGGAGTGCAATAGCTCTCCATCCAGCCTGCTACAAAACTGATTGGTGGTACCCTACAACTCCAACTAAACAATAGTCTTCCTATGGCAGTTAAGGGCTTATGACATGTGAGTCCATCCAAACAAGAAGGCAATGGGCTGACAAGAAAGAAAATAGGAGAGCTCGTAAGAACAGAGCTGAAGACATAGTGATGCTAGTGGGAAGACAGCAGAAGTGTGTGTGTGGGAGTAGGAACCAGAAAGCAAGCACAGGGTTCTTAGTGAGAAAGTGAAGGAATCATAGAACACTAGAACTGGAAGGGACCTTGAGAGGTCATCAAGTCCAATCCCCTGCCCTCACGGCAGGATCCAGTACCGTCTACACCATCCCTGATAGATGTCTGTCTAACCTGCTCTTAAATATCTCCAGAGATGGAGATTCCACAACCTCCCTAGACCATTCTTGAGCAAAAAGCCTGCAGTATAGATGTAGCCAATGGGTATGTTTCCTGAATGTAGCACTTCTGGCCCTTCCAAAACAATTCACCTTTGTGGAGTCAGATGTGTATAAAACACAGACATGTGACACTCTTCTTCAGGAAATGGCTGATCAGATGTATGATTGATACCAAGTTAATTAAAAGATGATCAAACCCACACATTTAAATATTTGCCTTGGTTCACAGATTTACTTTCGAAAGAGGCTTTTCTGAAATTTGGCGTGTTGACATGGTGCCAAATTTTGGAAAAAAAGTGCTCTTTCGACACATCCCTTATGCCTCATTGAATGAGGTTTACAGGGACAGCGAAAGAGCACATCCGCTTTTTTGATTTTTTTTGGGGGGGGGGAAAGAGACCTGTTTCTTGGATGTGGCATTGCTTTTCCGGGATACCTCCAGTATCCTGGAAAAGCAATTCAGTCTAGACGTAGCCTTAGAGGGAAAATAAAACAAAACTGGAGCACAGCTAGGGGAACATGGAGCACAGGCAATGGGCAAGAGAGCAATTTGTACACAATCATATTTAGGTAGAGAACAGGCAGCAGCTGCATCAATAGTTTCCAAGTCTTCCAAGTCCAAGACCATGTATAGCAGAATGATAGCAGCAGCAGTTCTGATTCAGAATTTCGCAGATATCAACCTTAGAAATCTCATCCAGATTGCCTCTCTATTAATCTAGCCACAGGCTGAGCAATCTGTTCCCTCAATAGTTTGCTGCTCCATCAATAGATCATTGAAGGTGACTGAGAGCTGTGTGTTTCCATCCCGAAAAGCACTGCTAGCTTGCTCTTGCAACTTTCAGGCAAGGGCAAGCAAAAAATGATGAAAATGAGCACGGACTGAAAAAAGAGGCCACGCTTGGGACAAACCTTTGCCAAAGAAACCCTTGAATTTTGCAGAGCTGTATGCAAAGATTTCCTTTTTCACTCCATGTGAATTCTAACCTTCTTACTCATAATCCAGTGTTTCACATACTGTTGCCAAGTGCACTATAGAAGGTACCAAAGCGTGGGATGTTGTCTGCCCAGTACTGGCAGCCAGAGCAGCTACAAGACACTTGGCAAGGTAGCCACAGCCCAGCATGTGTTGTTGGCATGAGACAGTAAGCTACACAACCAGCAGCCAAACTTATTGCAGGAAGTGCAGCAATTTGGAGGCTGTCTAGGTACTGAGTGAGGAAAGTGTAAGGATGCAATGACAAACCAGAGCTGCAACCTCTCTCAGAACACAGCAGCTCTGGGAATGAAATATCTTCTTCCTTCACAAGGGCAAATAAACCTGAGCTGGAATTGGGGAGTGGAGAAGGAGACCCTGCAATCAAAAACCACTCAGTTTGACAGGTTTCTCTGAACCTGGCTCAGGAGATGGGGGAGAAAAAGTTAACAGAAAAAAGATCAGACCAAAAGAGAGCAGACCCTCATTTGGATTCAACTAGACAGCACTTAGACACATCCTGCTGCTAGTCTAGCCTGCATGCTCTCTACCCCCAAAGATGGCACAAGAGAGAGAGAGAAAGTATTGTACAGTTCTACTTCCAGCACAAGCTGCACTGCTCTGTTAGTAAGCTGATCCAGTGTTAAGGTCCATAGAAACACACATTCATACACCGCCCATCAAAATTAAAAAGCAGAAGATTCACTGTTGAGCTGTTCATGAGTACCCTGGGGCTGTCCCTGAAACCATGTTTACAATTACTTGGATTGAAAGGAAAAAAACTGAGATTGGGACTTTGCTTAAATAGACACAAGTAAAGACATAGGCTCCCTGAGTGAACTGGTTATTTGAATAAACTCTCCTCTTGCTGTTGTCATTTTTAAACTATTGTTTTTGTCCTTTACCATCACATTGACTGACCATCATCAACACCAATCTGTCAGCACCAGTCATGAAACAAAGTGGAGATTCATGTCTGCTCCTACCATGATGCATGCTCAGGCATCGGAAATGTGGGGATTGACCAGGTTGGCTAGGGTGAGGAGGGTTTACCATTGCTTGATCTGACTGATCTTTTGTTTGGTAATTGAGGATTGTCTTTTGCTTCTTTTGTTCCTACTTTCAAATAAACATCACCCCTGAGAGCTTGGTTCATTATGTGAGCCACACTGCACAAGATCTGGAAATCCCATATTCCAGGACACTAGTAACTGTGGGCTTCTGATCCTTGTTACTAATGAACATGCAATGCCACAAACAGGGTCTGATCATCCACATTGAAGGATGCAGGCCCTATAGGCACAAGACAAATGCCACCTACTAGACAGGAGATCTAAAAAGGTTTTTAAACAACATGGACTGAAAAAATTTGGTCTCTAATTTTGGCTGCTCAAAATTAGATATCTAGGGTCTAGTTTTCAGAGGTCCTGGGCAATGTTCCCGCTAACCTTTTCCATCCATGTGTGGATTTTTTTCCACCCATGTGCAGAATGATTTTTTATGTCACCAAGGAATGTGCAAATGTGCACCGCCAGTAGAAACAAAAATCAAGCTGTGAGCGCTCTGCTAATCAGTTGGGCAGCATCTGAGTCTCTCCTGAATGGCTGCACAAATGCACAGCTTGTAGGGAAAACTGGTCCTGAGCTCCATTGTTATCTATACATGGTTAAAGCCTCTTAAAACCAGGTTTGGAGGGCAGGGATAGGGTCCAGAGTGACCTAGACAGATTAGAGGATTAGGCCAAAAGAAATCTGATGAGGTTCAAAAAGGACAAGTGCAGAGTCCTGCACTTGGGAGAGAAGAATCCCAAGCCTTGTTACAGGCTGGGGACCGACTGGCTAAGTAGCAGTTTGGCAGAAAAGGACCTGGGGATGACAGTGGATGAGAAGCTGGATATGAGTCAACAGTGTGCCCTTGTAGCCAAGAAGGCAAATGGAATATTAGGTTGCATTAGGAGGAGCATTGTCAGCAGATCTAGACAAGTGATTATTCCCCTTTATTAGAAATGACAAAGTAGGAAAGAAAGTTGGGGCTTATTAGCTCAACTTCTAGACAGCCTTATATCCCTACCCAATTCCTGATGGTGTTTTAAATGCTCATACATTGTTAACTCCTATCTTCTGTTTCCATAAGTTCTTCTGTCAGTTTCTCCCCTCCTTTATGGTTGGGAAATCATCAGTATCACAAACTGCCGTTTATGAGACAGGGTAAGAGAAGAAAGTCTTTCATGGTTCCCCTTTCCAGGACTAAAGGGTCACTGTTTTCATCCTCTCTCTCTCCTCACCTCCTGCTCTATGCCTGTAAGGATGAGAAGACACTCGCCTCTGAATTCTCCACAGGAAAAATTGTCTGTTGGCACCTACGTCCCCAAAAGGCTAAAGAGGCTAAAAGAAACAAACAGGCATTACTATGAGTGTAGACCTGTAAGCTATCTCTCCAACCACTCATGGAGTGACAGAAAGAATGGCCCATGCAACTGTACAGACTGTTTACTTGAAAAGAAAAACCAGCACTGGAAACTCTAAATTTGAAAATGCCCTGACCGCTTGAACCATCATCAATCTATATACAATATCCCATGCATAACACTAACCTGTGTCACTGGAGAAATAGTAAACCACCAAGCCTTCATAAACAGCTTAAAGAAATAATACCAAATGGAGTAGAAAGATTATTCTAGAAGACAGAACTGGAGGAGAACAGGTGTGGCAGTTAGGTGTACTTCCTCTGTACATATGGAACTAGTCTTGAACCAATATCCTTGAGCATTGTCTCTCTTGTCTTATGTATCAAAGAAACATATGACCACTTTTCCTTTTGTCTATGAATTGCTTTAGTCACTTTGTCTATTATGACACATTGCCTTTGCTGTTTGCAAGAATGATTCTTGTGACATCACTTCAAAAAGTTCTCTTGGTCTGTTGTAGGTTGCTTCCAAACCAAAGTAGAGCCCTTTGATATATTTGTACCAAAGCTCCTTTTCAATGCAATGTGAAATCTTTTTCTCCATTAGGGCTTTGATCTAATATTTATCCTATTTGCATACCATGTTCATGTTCTTAAACATCAGTAAAATATTGAAGAAGGAAAAAAATCACTTTTTGATGGTGGAAAAAAAGAAGTCTGGAGGTGGAAGTACTTGGGTACCAAAAGAAGTTTCAGATTGTGATACAGAATATTTTCATGCATCAAGACAGCTGAAACCAAATCATAGATTTTTCCCATAACTGTACAGTCAATACACTGTATCTGTCAAAATTGAGTATTTGCATGTTTTAATACCAAAACATCAAGTTTTTGATGATGGAAGAGTTGCCTGCTTGACACTGGCAACAAAGGAAAGTCATTGTGTGATTAAGATTCTTACCTTGGTCCCAGCTAACCCCGATGCTCTCCTCAGCGCTGCACATCAAGCTCATACATTGTAAGCATCACTGTGGATTACATCAAAGGCTCACATTCTGTTTAGGGAAAGGAGACTCTCATGCTTTAATGTGCTTGCTCTTTGACATGAATCATTCTACAACCTTGGCAGCACTGACAGCTGACCCAAGCAAGGGTATGTAACACTCTTATACACACATTCTCCTCTCCCCGCCCCGCAAAAAAAAAAAAAAAAAAAAAAAAGAAAGAAAGAAACTCGTTATCAGAAGGCAGAACAGGCATTGTCCGTCACTGAAAAAACTCACAGGCATTTGAATGCTCTGAGGATTAAACAGCCTCATTACAAAAAATATCTCTATTAGTGACAAAAATACAAAGCATTTGGGGGGAGGGGCTGTCTCATTTCTTTACTGAATTGTTTCTCCAAATATTATCATACAAATTTATCTTTATTGCATAAACATAATTCTTTTAGTCTTATTAATCACTCAGATGCGTTCATTATTGTATCAGAAATAAGAGCTAAACATGTTTTTTTCCTCTCTCGTGTGTGTGGCTATGTCTAGACTGCAAGCTTCTTTCGAAATAAGCTTTTCTGGAAGAGAGCTTCCTGAAAAGCTTATTTTGAAAGAGAGCATCTACACAGCAAAAGCAGAACGAAAAAGCAATGTGCTATTTCAAAAGATAGCATCCACATTGATTGGACGCTCTCTCACATTTAAGGCCACCCAGAACCAGTTCAGACAGGGCATTAGGTCAGCAATTGCTTCCAGATGTCGTTGCCTGAGGCTATCTGAGACGCTTGCTTAAAGGGACAGCCATTTCTCTGCTTCTGTTGCATGCTTGCCTACCTCTCTGAGGGACAACAAAGCACTTGCAGTGCATGGTCTGGTTGCCCTGCTTTTGGATGCCACAGCCATAGAGCCGGAGCTGCCTCTGGGCATGGGATGGCAGTTTCTTCAGCAGTTTGTGCAGGCTGCCTTCATGGTCCTGCAAGAGCTCGACTCTGAGCTAATCATCAAGACCTTCTGCAAGGCCCTTGCAACCACACGCCACAGTGGAGAGGAGGTTCTGGCAGCTGGACACCAGTTCCGACTGGGGATTGGCTGCTGATGCAGTGGTGGGATGACCAGCAGTGGCTCCACAACTTCCGCATGAGGAAGGAGACCTTCATGGAGCTGTATGCCTGGCTTGCCCCTGCCCTCTGTCAATGTGACACCCAGATGCGACCCACCATCCCTGTGGAGAAGCAGGTTGCAATTGCCATCTGGAAGCTCGCCATGCCAGACAGTTACCAACTCATGGGCAATCAGTTTGGTGTGGGGAAAGCCCACCGTCGGGGCCCTTCTCATGGAGGTAAGGCACTCTTGGGCTGCAGTCCCGGGTGGGGGAGAAGTACTTGAAAGGGGGACCCTGGGGAAAGGGTGGGTTGTGGGTGCTGGGGGGTAGGCTGCAGGTGATGGTGGGGAAGCCCTATCTCCAGGGGGTTCTGCAGTCCCACCCTTACACAGTCCTTCAGGGGGGAGGGCCTCATAGGGGGTGGCTGCTGGGGTGCTTGTGGTGGGGAGGGAGTGAGGAAGGGGGTTCGGGGGACCTCCCAAGGACTCAGGCATCCCCTTTGATTCTCTATTTTGTGTCTTTGTTTGTTTCCTTCTGCAGGTGGTGAGGGCCATAAACTCCATCCTGCTGCACAGGGTCATTCGCCTGGGAGACCTGGACCCCATTGTGGCCGAATTTGCTGCCTGGGCTTCCCCAAGTGCGAGGGAGGGGTGTGCGATAGATGGAACCCACATCCCCATCCATGCCCCAGAACATCGAGCTGCCCAATATATCAACCAGAAGGGCTGTTTTTCTATGGTCCTGCAGGCCCCGGTCGACCACCGCAGTCAGTTCTCAGACCAGCTGGTCGGGGAGAGTGCACAATGCCCACGTGTTCAGAAACTCCAGCCTCTACCAGAAGCTGGAGTCTGGCACATTCTTCTACCAGTGGTGGGGAAGGGGCTGCACCCAGAATGCAGTGGAGTTCATTGTAATAGGGGCAGGAGTGGAGTCCTGCCCTGGAGTGAGACTTGTGCTCCCTCGCCCTGGCGTAGCCCTGCCAGAGCTCCTTGACCTTGCTTCTCACCTGCTCAAGGCTCCTGTTATGGCCCCTTATGGCCAGGCTGTCAGCCACCTGGCCATATATATTGGTGTTGCACCATCTGGAGTGGAGATCCTGGAAGGTCTCCTCCTCGCCCCATACCTCCAGGTGGGCTAGGATCTCCACCCCAGACTAGGACAGTGCATGCTTTTTCCTGCCCCTTGAAAGCTCCTGGGAGCCCTGGGCATGCTCCTTGGGAGGGCCAGTGGGCTCTTGGGGAGCTTGTGGCTGGGGCATGGGTGCCCGGAACTCTGGAACTGGCAGCCATGCGGTGAGTTGCAGCTCCCAGGGCCAGCTTCCTGCCACAAGCCCGGTCCCAGGTGTCTGCAGCTTTAATTGCTGCTGGGAAACAGGAACTATAGAGTTGTGATGAGTATGGATGGAGTGGCCAGCAGGGCACCTGTGTTATTTCCTGGAGGCCTCTTTTTTCGAAATAACTCCTTCTTCTGTGTCCATACACACCTTTTTTCTGAAAAAGCTTTTTCAGAAAAAGTTTTATTCCTCATAGAAAGAGGTTTAACACTGTCGGAAAAAGCCCTCCATTATTCAAACTTTTTGTCAAAATAACTCAATTGCAGTGTGGATGCAAGTATTGTTTTTTCAAAATAATAGCTGTTATTCTGGAAAAACGCTGCACTGTAGAGGTACCCTGTGTATGCATGTGTATAGACACATATGTACACTTTTTGCAAGTCTAACTACACTTGTATAATTCAGACAACAAAAACAAGGGCAGGGATGGTGAGTTTTAAATACAACTAATATTCCACAATTTAGGCACTTAGAACTTGTGAGTAAAAAAATTAAAATAAAATCAGACTTCATCTCACTCCTTCACTAAATATTCAACGTGCCTCTCCTGCAAGTAGGTGAGCATGGCGTGGCAAATGGCTTATTATGCCATTAAACAATTGTGTTCTTCCAGCTCTTCATCCCTGTCACGTCTTTGCCTCAGCTAGAGTGGTTCAGTTGAGTACAACCATAGACAGCTGTGGGACCTAGCACACTAATCCTCCAATGTAGTGAAGGGTGGAATCACTAACATCCCCTAAAAATAACCTTTTTTTCTTCATGAAAGGACTAATCCTGTACAACTCCCTCAATTGACAGTGAAACCAAAAAGACTTGAGAAAAATTATCACCTTCTAGGATCAGGCCCCAGGTGGCTGCTTAAACCAGTGTAGTTAATCCCAACCAGGCAACAAACTGTGAATATCTTAATTCAAAATCTCATTTGCTATAAACTAATCTCTAGTTTCTTAGGCAGAATGCTAATACTGTACCATGTACATTTGACACTCCTGTAAAGAATTCTCTTAGAATATTTACTGCCATTGTTATAGCCTTCTAACACATATTACTTCCTTCCATTGACATATTTATTGCAAAAAGATACATGAAACTGCTTAAACTGTAGTTGAATTACAACACCCCAATCCTTCTACTTTATGAGATTCACTTATAATTAAAATTCATTTTCCAGACACCAGTCGTGCCAAAATTCTGAGAATCCATACACTGACCTCACAAAAAGCATGAAATCCAATCATATTCACTTGCACAGAATGGGAGCAATGCTATTCTTCCCCTGAAACTTCCCTCGGGCTAGAGTGAAGTTGTAATGTAGTCATCCTCAAGTCTGGTATAAGTCAACTTAGCAACTTCATATTTCAGTCATGTATTATGTCCAGAGGTCTCAAATGTCACATCAAACCCACCTTGCAATTCACTCAATATGTACGCTCTATTACAGCATCGCACCTTGCACTATGCTCAGATGTAGCCTTTGTGTTACACTATGGCCATGTTTTTTTCAAATTCAAGTGCCTAAAGTTGGCATTCAAATCTATATTTAGGGTCTGATCTAACTCCTGGAAACTTCTATCGGAGGTGGATTGGCCACATAAGCAGCTAAACTATAAGGCTATGTGTATACTGCAGGCTTCTTGCACAAGAACAGCTGTTCTTTCACAAAAACTTGTGGAGTGTCTACACTACAAGCCCGTTCTTGCACAAGAAAGTTTACAGTAGATAGTCAGAAGAGAGGGCTTTGTGCAAGAGATATTCCTTTCCCCAAAGAGAGTCTGAGCTCCCTGCGGACAGAGGCTGCTCTGTGCTCTGGAGCTCGGCTCTCTGTAGACAGGGGCTGCTGCTGTCCTGTATCAGAGGCAGCAGGCTGGAGCTGGTCTGCGCAGGGAGCTGGATTTTAAACTGGCTCCCCTCATGGACCGGCTCCGCCTGCCACCCCATGCTGCTACCCTGATAGAGAGGCAGCAGTTTGGGGTGATGGGGGCTCCCCAGGAGTGGGGCTGGGAGTGCACTGGCTATTGGCCCCACCCCAGGGACTATCGAATGATCATGTAAATGCTAAAATTTGATGCAGTTACACAATTATTCAGTTACACGATATCTAATGTCCACACATGCTTTGCACCCCCCAAATATAGCAGTGAAACTACTCTTACAATGGACTGTTGGCCACCTGATATCCCCTAGCTGATGCTGACCACCCTCCAGACACCCATAGAGAAAGAAGAATAGCTGCCCCTTAAGATGCTGTTCCACCCTTCCCAATACTGCTTCAGCTACGCCTACAGTTGTGAGTTTTAGCACAGATAATTAGGTTTTTGTACAAAAACGACACTACAAATCCACATTTTGTACTGAAACTGCTGAGTTTCAGCACAAAAAATCAAAGCACTCCAATGAGAGTCTTTTTACGTTTTGCGCTGATGTGCCTGAGAAGACTCTTGATTGATTGATCCTGTCTAATTGCCCTCCAGAGCTGTCCCTCAAGGCAGAGGAGGAGTGGCCACTCTTCATCCTGCCTGCAGGTGTGCGCCCCAGTTCCTTTAGCTCTGTTCTGACAGATGGTGCTCTCAGACACTGCTCCAGGACACAAACCAAATCATTAGTGTGGAATGCTCCTGCTACCTTCCACAATGCAAACAGAAGCAGGCAGAATGTGCTATGCAGTGGCAGGGAGGGAGGCAGGGGCTGAGATTGAGGTTTCTCCCTCCCCCTGCAGCTGTCTCACACACATATCCACCTCTGCCACAATAATGATTTCCTTTGTATCCCAGAGCAGGATAACTATCACAGGGCATTCCTCTCATAGGCAAGCAAGTGCTGCATATGGAAGTATGCTCCGATGCCTATGGGAAACAATGTGAACACTACCCAGTGCTTTTCTATCACTGACCAAACTATCAGACAAAAAAACCTCTTCATGTGCACACATAGTCTTCCTTAATATGGGAAGCCAGTCCAAGAGCGCAAAGGATACCTTTCATGCTCTTAGGTGATATTCTGTAGCAAAACATGCGCAAAATATTGTGTTTGGAGCTGAAAATTATGCAGAGATTATCTCTGTTCATTAGATGTCAGTGTGTGTGTATATATATATATATTGGAACTGGAAAAGAGAGAAGGGCAGATAAGGGCAACAAAATGATTAAGTGTATGAAACAAGATCCATATGAAGAGAGATGTAAAAGACTTGGACTGTTCAGCGTAGAAGAGAGACAACTAAGGAACAATATGGTAGAGATCTAGAAGATCATGAATGATGTGGAGAACAGTGAATAGGAAATGCTATTTACCCCTTCCCATAACACAAGAACCAGATGTCACCCAATGAAATTAATAGGCATCAGGTCTACAACAAACATAAAGAAGTACTTCTTCACACAACAGAGTCAATTTGTGAAGCTTGTTGCCAGCAGATGTTGTGAAGGTCAAAAAAAGAATTAGATACCTTCACGGAAGAGAGGTCCTTCAATGGGTCTTAGTCAAAATGGTTAGGGATGCAGCCCCGTTCTTTGGCTGTTCTTAAGCCTCTAACTGGCAGAAAGCTGAGACTGGACAAAAAGTCATGGTCACTTATTAATTGTCTTGTTCTGTACATTCCTTCTGAGCTTTTGGCAATGGCCATTGTGGGAAGACAAGATACTGAACTAGATGTGCATTGGTCTGATCCAGTATGTCTATTCATATGTTTTTATGGTGCAGCAGTTTATTATTTTAGAAACATTATACAGTGAATTGGCTCCTTATAGTTTTATTTGTTGGGAAACCCCCAAAGCTGGGGTTCCTTAGAAAGCACTGAGCCATTGTGTACCTGCTCCGGTTTGCAGCAAGTCACACTCAATATGAGGGATTGACATTTTAAGACAATGAAGTCAGAGCTCTACTGTGATGTCCTGTACCTTTAAACATCTGAGCACTCTTCTGCTGCCCAGTACAAAGCCCACATTTCATGTTGTTTTCAGTGTTACTGCCTGAACAGTAAAGCAAGCATGAGAGACAGCTGTGTTTCCATCATCTCCCAGAGGGTATGGCTAGACTGAGGGGTTTTTTCGGGATATCGGAGGTATCCCAAAAAAACTCTGCCACATCCGGGAATGTGTTTGCTCTTCTGCCTTTTTTGCAGAAGAGCAAACACACACTTTTGGAAGTCCCTGTATTCCTCGTTCCACTAGGAAGAAGGGGGCTTCTGAAAGAGGATTTTTTCCAACATTTGGCCCAATTTGGATGGCCAAATGTCGGAAAAGTCTCTTCCAACAAAAGAATTGGGAAAAGGTATGCAAAATGTGGAGCGCATTTTGTGTACCTTTTTCCAACAAAAACTTGTAGTCTAGCCGTACCCTCTGTTGGGCCTAACAGAACATTTGGTGACACAAGATTGCTACCCCAGCAGTATCAGGCACTGCCTCTGCCAGAAGTGTTCAGAGTGACTTCTACCACAGTTACCATGCTCACTGGACCTTTTCTTACCAGTTTAGCCAATTTGGTTGACTGATACAATTGGGAAGTAACAATGGACCTCAACTGGGAAGTAACAATGGATCTCAATCCATTTTGAGGCATCACCAGAAATGGGACAATTTCTTGTTTGTCTATGAGAACATGCTATAAGCTGCTTCCAGTCATTACTTGCAACTCTTTTCTTGAAGCCATCTTTGCTTATCTGTGTGTACCTGCTACATCCTGATATCCACTCACATATAGCCAAATCCCAAACTATACACATTGTTTGACAATGTGAGGCCCGTTATCATTCCTTTTGAGTAGGAGACTTAGGCTATGTCTACACTGCAGAACTGTTCCAGGATACTGGTGGTATCCTGGAAAAGCTCTGCCGCATCCAAGGAACGAGTCCACTTTTTTGGAACAGGTTCTGGAAAAAATGGATGCGTTCTTTCAGTATCCCTGTATTCCTCATCGTATGAGGAATAAGGGATGTTCCGGAAGAGGAGGTTTTTTCCAAAATTTGGCCCTGTGTAGATGGGCCAAATTTCAGAAAAGCCTCTTCCAAACAAAAAAAAAAGCAGAAAAAGATACGCAAATTGCACTTCGTAATTTGCATATCTTTTTCTGATTTATCTCTGAAGTCTAGACATAACCTTAGTGTGGACTCACAACTACAACTGTGAGGTGAAATGGTACTTGGAGAACTTGTAAAAGCCATGGGACTGGTTTCATTTGCAGTAAAATTATTCAGTGGTATTTTGTGGAAATTACCTATGGGCCAGCTGAAGCTTTGACAATACTGGAGTCTGGGATGTTCCAGAAGGACTTGCTATTTCTCTGATCTAGCCTCCTGTTACACTCTTAATTTTGATGACTTGCTAAGACAAATTCTGATACCAGATCTAGTTGATTCCTCACCATTGACTGTTCCTGTTATTCAGGGCATGGACACACCACCAGCCCCACACTGTCCCAAGAAAGTGTGTAAAACTTGTGAATTGATAAGCCATTTAGTAATGAGTTGCAATTCCAAGGCAGAATAATCCCTTTCAATTTAAGGTAGTCCTCCTGTGAATCAAAATATGTTATAGTGTTTTCAGTTAGCCATGTAAATGAAGATGTATGTACATTTGGAAAGATTTTTAAAGTGGTGTTGTCCCTTTAAATGTTTGAGATCTATCCCCTCCTCCCTCATTCAAAGCCTCACATTAGTGTGGTTTTCAGTTTTGCTGCCTGAAAAATAAAGTGAGCACAGCAGATAGCTGTGTTTCTATCAGCTTCCTGTGTTTTGCTATCTCCTTCTCTGCTGGGTCCAAATGGAACATCTACCTCATGACTATGATAACAGCAGTTAGACTGCTGCTAATTCAATTAGGTTTGAGACAAAGAGTCATTATTCACTTTTGCTATTGCCTAATGAGATCCTCCCATGAACATAAACCACAATTTAAAATTGTTTCTGTGAAAAACATTTTTACTTTTTCTTTCAGAGAACAGTTGCGTTCAGAGAAAGAACACACTTGTGCTGCTATCTTCAGAAAGAATGCATTGCATGCTATAGGAAAGTGCAATGTTCGATGCAGTGATGGGGCCAATTCTTTTCACTGACAAAGCTGTCATCCAATGATTAGCTGTCTACATAAAGTTATGTTTTGACGGAGTCTCTGAAAAAATGAAAGAGGAATAGCAGCTATATTTTGTAAGCCAAAATCAGTGAAGCATCAAATCATATGACATGCTCATTAAAATACAAAACTCCTAAGAGATCAAAAGCTATGCAAATCTTGCCTTTCAGCTCAGGTACCTCACCTAAGGAGGCCCACAAGAGTACAATCTTCCAATTATAACAAGAAAAGGTTAAGTGTGTGTACCATTTTCTATTCTCATTGCAAACATGCATATTCATGAGAACAGAATCATTTTTTTAGCTACCTGTGGTAGTTTGTTCAAGGAATCAAAACTATTATGCCCAATGGTCTTTGGAAGAAACAGTCATGTTGTATGCTTGGACTGATTTAACCTTGTCAACAGCTTATAATTTTGATTAGCCTAACCATTCCGCCCTTTCTCTCAGCGTATGAGCTGATACCGCATGCAGTGAGAGATCAATTACATTCTAGAAAAACACTGAAAAGGTCAGTATTGTACAGACTTCTGCTGTCTTTCCCAACTGGTCTGAGGAATTAAAACCCTACTCCAGTGCCACAGATGGCAAATAAAATGCAGAGCAATGACATGGTTTGAAAAGCCATTCTTGTTCCAGGTCTGTGAAAGACTGTGTGTGTGTGACTGTGTGGGTGTGCATGCACGCGCATACTTTGGATCTGACCTTGCATAAAAAGGTATGAAAATTAGCCCAAGAATATCCAGAAGCTCAGACTACAACTACCACTTCACTGATGTGGTTCTGTTGGCCAGGATGAAAATCTCCACTACTGTGATATGTAAAGCTTGACATGCTATCCATTACTAAGCTGCCCACAGGTACTACTACTATTACTCACTAACTATTCTATAGCGCTGGTAGATCTGAAAATTGATAGGGAAACTGAGGCACAGAGAGGGGCTGTGTCCTGCCCAGGGTCACTAAATACTCCCTCTACCAATAATACAAGCCTCAAGCACAGAACCCTTAGCAAATATTTACCATCCAATGCTTCCTAAAAGACTACAAAACCCTGTGTCTCACCCCCCCCCCCAAAAAAAATCTCTTAACATATATATCGTTAATAAGGCAACATCATAATAATGGTTTCAGACAACTATAGCCAAAATTGGTCTGGTTCATTGACACAAATCACTTAAATTTTTCCTCTTGTATTGTGGCACAGGCTTTTGTTTTAAAGTGCGTAGTGTAGAATTGAATCCTGATTCCCCAAACCATGCAGACTTCTCCAATGCCAAGAATTAGGGATGGAGTCTTGAGTAAGGGAAAAGAGAGAAACAGAACTAGTGAGAGCAAGATGTAGAACATTTCCAGGTTGGATTTAGGATACTAGCCATTTACAGAATACTAGATTTTACTGCATTTTCACAGGTTTACCTGTAGGCAAAAATCATCTTTCTTTAAAGCTTTGTTTTTACATGAATACTGCACATCACAGAGAAAATCTCTAATCCTACACACAGCAGAGCTTGAAAAGGCCTTTAGGTTGCTACGTGCAGGAGAATGAAATACAAACGACAGGAATGGATTTTCAAGTGGAAAGCTGCAACTGTATTAACTTTTAACTTTATTCTAAACCCTCCTGTTGAAATACCAGGCATGTCTTGAGTCCAATGCAGCATGAAATGGCTATGGTGCCAAATAGGCATCATTCAGGATTGGCCCCTTCAGCTTCACCCCTAAGATTCACCCCACTTCTCAATCCTCCCACCTCCCCTATGCTAGGAGAAATGAGGGTACATATGAAGGGTACCTCAGTCTGCAGACACTTATGGTCTCCCCTTCTTCACTCCACTCTAATAAAATCAACAATTACTATCCAAGTCTCATGTTAACTTTGGAAGCTGGTTACATTGAGCATCTCACCAGCACTGGACACAGCCACAAGTTGCAGCACAACTACAAATTCCATATATATACACAGGGCTGAATTAAGAAAGGCATTTTAGGGACTGCAGCTGAGATTCTGGGCCTAAGGGAGCCCATGACCCTGGACTGAAGCCACTAAAACCCCTGTGGCCAGTCCTTCCTGGTGGGGTGCGACAGAGGTGGCTCAGCCTGCTGTCTTTCCTCCCCCCTTCCATCTTGCCCCGGGCTGAAGTTGTGTTACCACAAGCACTGGGGGAAGCTCTGTTTCGCGCCGACCTCACCTGCATACAATGTCTCCTGCAGCTCTCATTCGCTGAGAATTGTGACCAATGGGAGCTGTGGGAGTGTGGGGCTCTGAGGGTGAGCATGAGGCTGTGTGGAGCCATCTGTGCCCCCCATTGGAGCTGCCTCAGGTAAGCACCCTGCACTCCAACCCTAGGCTCCAGCCTGAGCCCTCTTCCACACTTTAACTCCATTAGACTCTGCACCCCAATCTCCTGCCCCAGCCTTGAGCGCCTTCCCACATCCCAAGTCACTAACTCCCTCCCAAACCTTGCACCCTAACCCAAGCCTGCTACTGCACCCTAAATCCTGTCCAGACCACGCACATCCACCCCAATTTCCTGCCCTGAACCCACTCTCCATGTCCCCAGTCTAGAATCCATTCTTGCACCCCAAACCTCATTGCCAGTGCCACCCCAAAGCCCAGTCAGAGGTCTCACCTCCACCTCAACCCAAAGCCCCACACACACACACACTGAGCCCCTCATTTTGGAGCCTAGAGGGCCTCCCAAAATTTAATAGCCCCAGACGAGTTAATCTGGCCTTCTATATACAGCTTCTAAATTCTTGTGCTTACTCCACATTAAACTAAAATTGGGCTTGCAAGATGGGTGGAAGGTGAAAAAAAAACCTCAACAAAACATTGCCAATCTTGCCCTGAAAAAGAAAAGATGTCCTGATTTGGAAAGCTGGTGATCAGTCAGAACTGCAGCATCTTGGAAACATAGTCTGATACCTCTATTATAGGTCAAAAAGAGGGAGGGGGCAATACTAGCAACCCCAGAAAAATTGTGGCTGCAGGCTCTGAAAGATTCATATGAACAAGAGGGAATCATGATAGACCATCAACACGCCTTTTCTCTCTTTTCCCCACAACCTAACCAAAGGGAATCTGGGAGAGGCAGAGAAATCCATCTTCTCCCCTTACATCATACAAATGAAAGGCCAGCACTCTTAAGAAGTCATCAAGTCCACCCCCCTTAGCTGAGGCAGGACTAAGTACACTTAAGGTATGTCTACACAGCAACATTATTTTGAAATAACTAGCATTATTTCAAAATAACTTAGTCCGTGTCTACACAGCGGGCAGTTATTTCAAAATAATGTCAAAACACTGTCAAGCTGGAGGACTTCTTACTTTAACTCCTGTAACCCTCATTGTACAAGGAGTAAGAGAAGTTGGAGGAAGAGTGCTCTATTTCAAAATAAGTGCTGTGTGGACGCTCCCAATTTTGAAATAAGCTATTTCTAAATAAGCTATGCTATTGACGTAGCTCAATTTGCGTAGCTTATTTCGAGTTAAGCTCTGCTGTGTAGACATACCCTTAGACTGTACCTAGACATTCCTCTTTGACTAGATACTATCTCCACATTAATTTTGTGAGAGGGGGAGAGAGAGAAGGGAAGAAGACTCTAGAACATCTGAGCCTGCCTCTCTCTTTCCATCTCCTCTCAAGACCCACAGAGTTTGTCTATCCTCTACCAGGCCTATCAAGCAGCACCCCATCTGCACAGACTGGGAAGGGGGATAGTAATGTGTAATACTACCAAGTGTTCCTATATAAGCTTTGAAGACATTAAAATACCATTGATTCATACATCCACAGACACAGGGTTATCACAAAAATCCTAACCATATTCTCCAAATTATGCAGGAAAGTCTTATCTTCCAAAAAAAACCATAGCAGAAAAGCCAAGTCAGATCTGTCTATACTTCATTTGGTGGTACTACCAGGGGAGTAGTAGGTCACAATCAGAGGATCCAGGCCCTAATACAGAAAGGAGTCAGTGAGCAACCAGTGATGTGGTACACATCAAATGGCTGTTGAGCAAACATTTAATGTAGGAGGTGAGATCATAGCACAAGCTCAGGGAAGGGACAGGAAAAGCAGAAGATAGTACTGTAACTGTAACTCAGCTGATGTAATTGCCAGATGTCCTGGTTGGGTAAACTCCACTCCCTTATCATAGTGGCAAGTTGTATGGGTCCATGATACCTGTACTCCACCAATATGAGAGCCTGGGGGCCTAGCTCCACCAAATTTTGGAGTTGGGTCTCTCCTCCGGCCCCACTGTGCACCTCCCCTCATATATCCTAGCTCTGTCTGCCACCCATGGGTGATTTAAAAGGGCCTGGGGACCCCAACCACCATCACCGGCAGTGTAGTGTGGCTAAAGCAGCTTCTTGCCTGCCCCACTCCATGTGGCTCCCCCAGGTGTGTATATAGGGGTGTCTCTGTGCTGCCTCCACTACAAGTGTCTCTGCGGTCAAGTGGAAGTGGCATGTAGAGAACAGCACCCACCTAGCAGCTACTGCCAGAAGAGTGCACTTATGGGATCCAACCTTGGTAAGCACTGCACCCTCTCCTGAATCCCCCATCCCTGACTTAGCCCAGAGTCCGCAACCAGCACCCGAACTCCATCCCAGTACCTGCACTTCAAACCCCCTCCTGCACCCCAATCCCCTGCCCAGCCCAGAGCCTGCACCCAAACTCTGTCCCAGATCCAGCACCCCAAACCCGCTTCCACACCCAAACTCCCTCCCAGAGACTTAGGCAGGTGAGGAGGGGGTGGGAGTTGGATCCATTCTGGGCACCATCAAAAATTCTACAAACCTGCCCCTCCTGCTCCTCACCCCAATCTTAGGTTTGAATTTAGATTAATCCAGGTCCAACTTCATCATAGCCAATCCCTCACTAAACATAACTTTATCCAATTACATGTCTAACAAGAGGTGAATTGTTATAATGACACTAAGGGACTGAACCCCCTGCTCGCTATGCTCGCCAGCCTCCCTCTCTCTGGGGGTATGTGTCTAGCTGGGGGGAAGGTGCAGGAGCAGGCTGGGGGTTCTCAGTAGATGGGGTGAGTGAGGGGACTGGGGGTGTAGGGTTTCAGCAGGGTGGTTAGTGAGAGGCGGAGAATGAGAGGTCTCAGCTTGGGAGGTCTGAGTGAGTAGGCTGGGGGGGTGGGGTCTCAGTCAAAGAGGTGTGTGAGTGGACTGGGGGTGTGGGATCTTGGCCAAGGGTGTGTGTGGTCGGGCTGGGTGTGTGGGAAGGAGGAGGGTGCATGGCTCACAGCTCCCTCCCCCCCGGAGAACTGGGGAGGGGGTAGGCCACATGTCTCCCAGGCTCCCCTGGATCACCGGAGAGGGAGGAAATGTGGAGGCCTTGTGGCTCTGGTCACCCATGGGGAGTGAGGAGGCCACATGGCTTCCCCCCTTCCATGAGCAGGGAGGAGGGAGGGCATGCAGCTCCCACCCTGCCGGAGTACCGGGGAGGGGAAGGGGGGAGTCCCCTCAGCTCCTGCAGAGTGGCTCCAGGGAGGTAGGAGGCAGGCAGGGCTGGCCCACAACATTTTGGCACCTGAGGCGGGGAGCTCAAATGACGCTCCCGTACCCCTTCGCTTGGGCCAAAACTTTGAAAGGTCTCAATTCTGCCTTCTTCCTGTTCTAATCCTCTCATGGTACTGCAGAGAGAATACATGTGCACCAGCAGCAGACACAATTTTCTACACTCTGGGTCCTAGTTGTGCCCCCCACCCCCCACAGTCTGGCACCTGAGGCAGCTGCCTCAGTTCACCTTATGGTAAGGCCAGCCCTGGAGGCAGGGCAGCTGAGGGCAGAGGGGTCGGCAGAACACAGAGTGACGTGATGACACCACTCTGTCATCCTGCAGGAAAATGTTTTTATACTTGAGAGAGAGATTCTGGCTACAGTGTGAGGAATTTAAATTCCATTACATACAGAAGAATTCTTGAGGACAGTGGAACACTTATATCTCCAAGCTTAGTCAGAGACCCTATACTTTTCTTTTGTTTCTTGATTCTTCCTTCTCAAGGGGATCTGACCCTCTAGATCCCTCCCTGCTTTTGCAACATTATTCAAATATACCTTAGTAGCAGAGCCGAGAAAGTAACCTCTTCTGCTTTCCTTTTCACGTGCCTACGGCTTCCGCTGTAGACCCTGACAACAAGGTGCTGAGGAAGACAGCATTGCCTGTTTTGCAAAAAATGAATATGAAATCAGTCTTCCCACGAGTACTACTAGCACACATTGTACACGCTCTTTAGTAAGGGAGCCCATCAAAAATTTTAAGGGAGTAACAAAAATGTGTTATTAAAACTGTCCAGTTTTGCTTCCATCCTGCCTGCCTCCCTCACACTTTACCTTAAAATACAATCCTTATTGTACCTTATCTATCCGTTATCTTTTGAAATAGCAAAATTAAATTCTCTCTTTATACCTAGCCAGCTAAGTGTGGAGATTTAAAAAAAAAACCACATTCCACTGAGCTAAAGAATGCATGAACATTTATAATTAAATGCTATTTTACTTTAAAATCAGATATTAATGATATATATGATTCATGCTCTGCATGCTGCATATTCCATGGGGAGGACCGTCTGTGAAGAAGCACAATAAAGTAGGTATCTGGCTAGAATAAGATCTGTCTAATAGAGGGAACACAAAACAGATAGACAGCCTGAGGAGCTTTTCAGGTAGAGATGAAAGTCACAAGTGTGTGTGTGTGTGTGTGTGTGTGTGTGTGTGTGTGTGTGTGTGTGTGTGTGTGTGTGTGTGTGTGTGTGTAAAAAGAACAGATTCATTTATTTCTGTCTTTTTACACCTGGGCTGAATGCTAAGAGCCATCTGTCAAAACTGCATGCAAGGCAATAAAAAGCAGATATTTTGTTGGGATTTCAGCAGAAATGTGGGCAGCTTAGTGATTGCCTAATAATCCCGCCTGTCAGTTGCCCTTTCAGAAAACCCTCTAGCAGGTCTTAAATGGGCTTGCTCTGAGGGCAAACAACCAGGATAACTCATAAACAAACACATCCTTCTTCTCAAAGTTTGCAGTGTGACCATTAATGTTTTCCTTAAAACTAGACAGATGTTATGGCTCAGAAGGAGCACCAGTTAACTGGAGTTACTACAAGCTAGTTCTGATGAGGCATATCCCAGTGAGGGAAGAATTGATTCTGATTACACAATAAGAATAACTGCCAGTTTTTGAAGAGCATGATTGCCAACAGAAAGAAACACTAGGGTTATATACAAAAACAAATGAATGTTTAAAGGGACAGCTACAAAGTCCACTGAGGTCAATGGGAGTTCTTTTATGGACTTGAATGGGCTTTAGAATAGGCCATGTTTACACTACAGATAAGATTGAAGCAGCCTTCTGGGGTTTGAATTAGCAGGTCTAGTGAAGACATGCTAATTCGAACTGAGAGGGCGCTCCCATTAATGCCAGTAGTCCTGCTTTTATGAGGAATAAGGGAAGTCAAAGGGACATTGTTCTCCTTTTGGCTTCCCGCAGTGTGGAAGGTGCCAAAATTCGAGTTAAGATACTTCGACTTAAGATGCTCAATTAACATAGCTGAAGTTGTGTATCTTAATTCGAACTAATCCCCGAGTGTAGACCAGGGGTGAGTGAGTGAGATTCTATAAGAAGGATGAATGGTAGTTGTGATTATAAGCATTAGACAATCTAAGCTATGCTATAGTCCATCTTCACTATGCTATAATTCAACCTGTGCGTCTCAGGGCAAGTCATTTAACTCTCTGTAAAACAAGGATAATAATTAGAACTATGCAAATAAATTTTTTCCCCCATTTGCTGGCAATTCCAAAAACGTTGGTTGAGTCACCTTTAAAGGAAGATTTTTCAAAATTTTGACTAATAAAAAGTCTTTAAAATCTCATGTAGGGGCAAACTAAAAAAATTGAAATGTTTCATTTAAAAATGTCAAAAGGAAACATTTTAACTTTTCAATTTTTGGAAGGGAGGTGGGGGACAAAGGTTGAAATTCTGTGCTGCACCTTTAAGAGGCATAGCACAGAGCTTGCAGCCCACAGGAAGGGATGCTAAGATAGCCTTAACCTACCATTGTGCCTTTCCAGTCCCAGGCTGCTCCAGGAACTGAAGATGCCTCTGAGGGGCTAAGATACTGCAGGTCCTGGACCATCTGACAGGACACTAACTGCTACTAATCTCCACCATACTGTGTGTCGTGGCCCTGCTCCTAACACAGTATGGTGCCTATGGTGGAGACAATCCTCCCATTCTCTCACCTGGGCCTCCTTATACATGGCAATATCTTGTTGGTATAAATTGGTGTCGCTCCATTGACTACAATGATGTTTTAGTCCATTTACATCAGAAGAGAATTTGGCCCACAGCATCTAAAGTTTTATTAGCAGCTAAATGGAGACAACAGAAGTAATTGCCATAATAAAACTTTTAAAAACCCTTTAAACATTCCTAAAAGTTTCCACAACACAGATGGCAAATTCTGATGAGGAGCAGTTTAACACTTTTGTCACCATCCTTTCTTTAGGAAGACCTGGGTAATTCACTCCTAGGTTTGCCATTCATGAGTAATGCAGGTATCCCAAACTCATGCTGTTAACATCTTTATAATATGCCATTATGTAGTTGCTATTTTATGTGCACACACTTCCACAACAAAACCAATTCCAATAATCACAAATACCCCCAAATTATCCCCCTGATATAAAACTGTTGGGACTGTACCAAATTCAGTATTTTAATAGATCTCATGTGCTCGGTTGGAGCATGAAGAGAGACATAGTGTTTCTGTGCACTTAGGAAGAGCTGTACTACTAGTGAATTTATCCAAGAGTGAGGTTTTTCTAAATTTGCCATAGTCATAGTGGTACATTTAGGATTTAGACAAATAATTCAATGAAATTTAGATGTGGGTTTCATATGCAAAATATCTCACTTACATTTACTTGTTCCAGGTTAACTTTTTCTTTGGAAGAAACAGCACAATGCCAGACTTGGGCCTGTTAAGCAACAAGGACCATGGTAAGAATAATTTCAAGTAAATAAAACACATAGAAAGAAGTCTTTCCTAAGGTATCACCGCAAACTGAGTTTGTCAGCAGTTTTCTACTGTAGCTGCAGGCACAGTTAAGTATTACTGTAGATTTACTCCCTTGCCTTTGCTATATTGACTCTTGCAATGACCCTATCTTTAGTCTACCAGATTTTGACTTTTCTCCTTTCATCATGTCCTACAGACCTTAATAGAAAATTACACCCTTGCTATCGCATTCTAGAGGATGGTTAAAAACCACAGCTGAATCACATTCTCTATTAAATTCTATAGATTTCTGGAATAATTTATTTAGAACCTGGTTAATTTTGTCAAATTCTGCAAGCTGCACAAATGTCCTATTGTCAAAACACTGATACTTTCTTTATCTTCTCCCTCCCCTTGCTCTTGAAATTCATTGTTACCAATAGCCGCCGTCCGTTTTGGTGGAAGAATCCAACTTAAATGATTAACAAGCTCTCAAGAGGCTAGCACATTAAAATCTGGATTTAAAACCAATTTTATGGTTATGACACTTGTAAGGAGCTGAAATTGTTGTGCTGCCATCAGGGAATGAACAATTTAGCACCTAAAGAACCTGCTAGAACACTTGGTCAGGGCATTAAGTGATTAGGGAAAATCTTATGAACATTATTTTATACAACAAAATAAATTATGTGTATACAACAGACACATAAATTAACATAATTTGTTGGGGAAAAGTCAACCTGGTTTCTATAAAGAGAAATCATGCCTCACCAATCTATTAGAATTCTTTGAGGTCAAGTTGACAGAAGGGCAACAAAAATTATTAGGGGGATTGAATGGCTTCTATACGAGGAGAGATTAATAAAACTGGGATTTTTCAGCTTCAGAAAGAGATGACTAAGGGGAATATAATAGAAGTATATAAAATCATGAAAAATGTGGAAAAAGGTCAATAAAAAGAGCTATTTACTCCTTCCCATCACACAAGAATTAGGGTCACCAAATTAAATTAATAGATAGCAGGTTTAACACAAACAAAAGAAAATACTTCTTCACACAACACACAGTCAACATGTGGAACTCCTTGACAGAGGATGTTGTGAAGGCTAATACTATAACAGGGTTCAAAAAAGAGCTAGATAAATTAATGGAGGATAGGTCCATCAATGACAATCAGCCAGGATAGGCAGGGATGGAGTCTTTAGCTTCTCTTTGTCAGAAGCTGAAATGTGTGATTAGGAATAAATCACTTTTTGATTACCCGTTCTGTTGATTCCTTTTGGGGGCATTGTCCATTGTCAGAAGACAGGAGGCTGGGTTAGATGGACCTTCAGTCTGACCCAGTATGACGGTTGTTATTGTCTCATTTTCCCAGGTGTATTGCAGTCCAATTGAAAATGAAATTCTTTTGAGCTAAGCTGGACATATGCCACGTATCTAGCTTTCCAAAAAGATTGGATAAGACAATAATGAATGAGTATTTCATTTCAGACTGTATAATTATTTCAGCAGAACAGAACCTCATTCATACCATGGGGGCTTCAATGTAACCAACATGAACGCACAATTTTAACATCTGACTGGCATCCCCCTAACTCAGCCCTCCATCCTACCACATACCACTGTTTCATTCAAAAAAAGAAAAGACCACTTTACAATTTTGAAGTGTTGCTATAAACTTCTGAGTATAAAGAACTTTCATATAATATGTTTGCATGGAGTGAGGGAGAATATGAACCTTAAGCTAACTGGACATTTGTCAAGCTCAAAAGAAAAAGCTAGTAAAGTCTAGCTTAATGGAAGCAACAAGTTATTAGGATGCCTGAACGCACATGTGATATTTTGAACAGAACATATCAGGTAGATGATGTTAAATATCATTGTTGACTGTGTTTGAAAAATATTCTTTCAGATTCCAAATGTTTGTTTCAGAGTCTCCTTCTATTTGCTATTAATTGTTAGGAAGTAGGGTTGCATTAGTGCTTAGGAAATATAACCAAGAGTATTTGTGAACAAAATTATTCTGTATATGACATTTGTTACCTCTTGTTCATTATTTCTCATTCATCTTTTCAAAAAGATTCAGTCATTCCCTCAGGGAATGGATATATTGACATGGGACTTAGGTGACTAGTCACCTATCACAAAGAATTGAAGTGAATTGTTCATAAGTTCTCCAGAATCTAAAGTATGTTCATAGAGTCTGGTAAATACTTGCTGATAATGATTATATCTGAAGAAATTAGGATCAGTTTATGAATGGAAAGAGAGGTCTGAAATCAGTTAACTAATTTGCAATGATTTGGCTCTAATCCCAAGTAATATTGCTCTTGGAAGAGCCATTTCCAGATTCAGTACTTCTGTGATTACAATGTTCTTAATTTAAATTGTTATTGCACTGATCACAAAGTTTGGGAACATTACAGTGTCAAAAATGCATGGGTAAACTAAAACTAAAATAAACTATTAGATGAGGTATTACAGATACCCTTTTGTACTTAGATGAAGGAAGGCCTTAGATATTGAGGGACTCAACAGCCAGGCAATCCAGTTTTTTCATACCCACACATCTTGGATAAATGAATACCATTTTGTAAGCCAACTGTCTTAATCCTGGGGCTCATGCTGCTGCTCAGGCCAGCATCCACTCCATTCCCAGTCTATGTAAACCCAGTTCCTGGGCTGGGCCAGGCATGTAAAATAAATGCCCTATGGTCTCTTTTAAGTCCAGGGCCTTCGTACAGGGCCGGGAAAAGCAGTTTGTAGTCTCCAGGTGAACGCAGGGCCTAAGGCAGAGCAGGGCAGGACAAAACAAAAAACCCCCACTGTTTGTAGTGTAAGGGGAAACTGCCACCCAGGGATTGCGGTGGCAAGGGGGGATGCAGCCCCTCCCCATTCCACTCTACTACTGCCACTGGGCTCAGCAGGGATCTGGCCCACAACACGCTGACTCAAATTAAATCAGCCTGATTCATGTCGGCTTCCCCTAGGACACTTCCAGTGTCCCCCTCGGGGTATACCTGGCTCCGGAGTTGATCCTTGGGAAGGGTCAGCATGGTTTCCTCATCGGTTTGGGGGCGCGGTGGTTTGGGCCAGTCCTCAGCAGCCGCAAGGTCCTCAGTGGCCTCCCAGCTCGGGAGCATTGGACAGACTTCTGTTTTCTCCAGTGGTTGGGGACTGATTGAGCTCCTGGTCTGGGCTTTTATTCAGGTAGTCCTGCCCTCTGACTTCCAGCCAAGTAAAGGGCAGGGCTATTTTTGGCCCACCAGGGCTTGGAAAGGGGTTTTTGCCCTTCTTGGTAAGTGAGCATCCACCCCTGCTCACTATACATCCCAATGCTAAGATGAAAACAAAACCCAAAATGTTTCTGTGGAGAAGTGAAACAAAGAGTCCTGTTAATTTCTTTTTTTTTTTTTTTGGTATTATATTTTCATTTTCACTTGCCATTACCCTTTTTTGTTGTGATTAAAAGTGAAAGTGCCAGAACACTGAAAAAATGTCAATAGGCTCTCAAATCTCATGCATTTATTTAAACCATATAAAAACTACATGGTCTTTCGACTTTATTGGTCACTAATGTCCTGTCACATCGCAGGATATTGCTATTTTGATATACATATGCAAAACAGAAAAAAAGGTTGTAGTCAGAAATTACTTCTACTTTATGAATACACACAATTCATAATAAAAAATTAAACCACGGAGGTTTTTCATTGTAGTGATCATTTATCTCTTTATGTGAGCAGAACACACAACGTTCCAAGTCTGTCTAACTTTTAGTAAGATGTAAGGCAAAGAGAGAAAAAGTCATTTCCCCTTGTAGTAATATAGTTTAAATTCTACCTTGATTGTATATGTAAATAGAGTTTTTCCCATTATTCAGGATAAGACATTCTATTACTTATGCATGCCAACAACACTTCATGAGATGTATTAGACAAAAAACCAAAAGACAAAAAAACCCAACATAGATAAGCTTTTTAATAAGAACAGAACAGAAGTAGTGAATAAAAACCATCTAATTATTGATCTCTTTACCTGCAGCAGTTTTCCATGCATACCAAGTGTGCATATTTAGGAAGGAAAATTCCTATGTCTTCAGCAAAATGTTATACCTGCAAAATAAACCCTTTCCTTCCAAAGAAGTGTATGAAGTCTTGTCCATTTTAATTATATTAAAATTGAGTTACACATATCTATTACTAAATTTAGTGTTGAACATTTTTGGTTTTTAGTGTTTCTTGACTTCCTTTTTTTTAATTTAAGTGCAACCTGTCTTGCTATATGATATTAGAACCTTTTCAGAAAGACACACACACACACAAACACATATAAGGCAGTTATTATCAGCCATGATAGAGTGGAAATGAATTCCTAGTCAAGCCTCAAAGAGTAATAAAAATTAATCTCCACATACTGCTTGATCACGGTAAAAGAAGAAAAGCTGAAAGCCCGTAAATTCAGTGATACCAAATGAACAGAATGTAGACAATTGCTTCCTGTTGCTTAGCAGTATAGCCTGCTCCTTCATTGGCCCCAACATCAAGAAGTTGTTAAGGTATACCATAGAACTATAGCGACCCAAGTTCCTAACTTTACATACTCTCAGATGAATACGGTATGAGACCCACTACACTTTAGTAAATACTTGGTGGAAAAATCCAGCCCATCAAAATATACCTTAATATCATGGATTTTTATTTCATATTGTTAATGAGAACTGTTCAAGATGTAGATTACTGTGTCATGGAATGTTGCTTTAGATATTGTTTAGGGAATATGAATATTATAATCAAGCACACATCCTCAAAAAGTAAGTATATGTTATTTCTTACAGGAATATTCAAAGCCTAGGGAAGATCACATACCCTATCTAAATATTTCTAACCTGTCCCCTTACTATAATATCCACGATCCAAGAAAATGATGTAAATCAACAGCTAGTTGACAGCAGAGACCCAGGGAATGGCAAAAGTAGCAGCTCAGCAAGAGGAAGTGGTCCTCAGGATTGGAAACCCCTGAGGTTATTGTTCTCTTCAGCATGTTGTAAGTAGGGTGGGGCAGGGCCCTCCTCTCTCTTAGCCAGCCTGGCAGATTTTTGTGAACAGACCTGCCTTGAGTGAACAAAACTAGGATGTTTGAACTCAGTCCCAAGATAGTGGAGAAGCAATGGAGAAAGTCCACCTTAACGAGGCCTCCTGGAGAGAATGGAACATTTTTGCTCACACAGATTTAATTTGAGTTTTATTTATATGAGAGGCCACCAATCTAGGTTGAAGCCAGGATGAGGTAATTTAAAAGGCCTCTTTGGCGTGAGCGACTCAGACTCACAGCCTGCTGTACTATATGTACATTTTTAAAAATTGAGGAGATTTTAATGTTTCTGTTTCTCACAGGCTATACTACAGGATATTAAGTTGTTGTTGTGTGAAGAGCGCTTGCAGAGATGGGGTTTACCATTCACTCACAGTGGCAAGATGTGTGATCATCCTTGATTTCTGATAGGAGGTATTGCACACATGTTGGTGTGCAATGGAGGGGGACAATCTCTGAGCTAGCCAGGGCCCTTCTGACTGAATTCTTTGCCACAGTCTTAAATTTAATCTGGTTAGAGATCCAGTGAAGTGTGCTACACATTGGAGTGATGTGCTCTCATTATCTTGTAATGCTTTGGAAATCGGCTACTTCGTGTTGGAAGAGCTGAAACTTCTATATGGCCTTCATTTTAATTGCCAGCATGATACATTGCTGTACTAAACCTTTGACTTGCATCGGTCACTGTGACTAACCTTGATTACATGATTACGTCTTCAAAGGACAGCACTTGCAACAGCACAGTACCCCTTGTCATTATGTTGAGATGTTGGTTCAGTACTGACAGCATAAAGTGCCACCTTCTGGAGTCCCAACATCATTTTCTACAGCCTGGTTGGGTTTCCTTGTAAATAGCTCATCCAAAAACTGACTTGGCTTCTGAGCATTCTTAGGCCTTGTCTACATTTACCTGCACTGAGGATCTACTTCAGCTATGCAAATTAGAGAGCTAGCAAAGATTAGCTTGCCTACTGCTCCCAGAATGTTCCCCTCGGCCCTTTACCTTGGGAAGAAGTATGTTACAGATGGTCCTGATAAAGACAGACCTACACTTCAGAAGAGAAATGTATATTGCATTCATCTATATATCACACATACACATTAGGCAGGAGTTGAAGTGTGTAATGTCAATAAATTTTATAATTTTTTCAAAAATATTTAAAAACTTGGTTTAACACCCTTAAAGTTCTTCCATTCTCACTTGCAAAGTTCTGGATTTCTCCAAAAGTTCTCTTTACATTGAAAGAAGTAAGATATGCTTGCTACTTCCAGTGGACTTCATTTATTTATGTCTTTTAATGTATAGCCCATTTCCCAATATCCATAGTGATTTGGATGCACCACTAGGTTACACCTCTACCGTGACTGAGTGTTCCAGGAAAATTACTGTTTGCTCCTTACCTTCCATCACTGTTCAGAGAGTTGCTTCCATTTTAGGAATGTAAAGCAGTGAATCTGTCCCAGAAAGTTGTCTTATCTGAAAGAGAGCTTAACTGAATATTGCATAAAGAGAAAATCATTTTAATAACAGCAAATGGCATTGCTTCATACCTCAGAGCTGAGATATGTCCACTCTCATGGGGTAAGTGGAATGACTTTGGTGTCCTAAATACAATTCAATTTGGAAAAATCTCATATTGTGTTTAGCCATTCTCTGTTGAATTCATTTAGCATCTGGCTCCCGTGTTTCTCAAGATTTGCCCTCTCCTTTCCCCATTTTTGATTTATTTTGCCTAGCATGGTTTCTTTGGCAAAAGACTCTAGTCCCTGGTATTCTCTCCTCTCATATCTTCTGAAGCCTCCTTTTGTATCCAAGAGTTAACTGGCACTACTCCATGGTCTATCATGAGGGTTTTTTATTCCCCCTTCCTCAGGATTCTTCACAAACCCATCTTCTGGGTTTTTAAATGCTAGCACTTTTAAATTACTTCCAATCACACTTTTCAGCTTATTCTATTTTCCTTCAAGAGACTTCAGTGCAGAACGTAATGGTTTGTCTGCCTGGGCATGTTAGCTCTTTTATTTAACATTTCTGCATTGTACAGGACACCACCCTCAATAAAAACACAAACCATAGCACTGAAGATGTCCCTTGGATTCTAGTCAATCCACTGCCCGCTTATATATTAACACAGAGATAATGATGGGCACCTGTAAAGAGCACCCTTTGGTGGCTGAGGAGAGTCTTACAGGGTATGTCTACACATCAAAGTTAATTCGGAATAACAGCCATTATGCCGAATTAACTTCCACAGCGTCTACACAAGAAAACTGCTATTTCAAATTAAATTCGAAATAGCGGGGGGCTTAATTCAAGTTAGTTAAACCTCATTCTACGAGGAATAATGCCTAATTCAAATTAGCTAATTCAGAATAAGCGCTGTGTAGACGCTTATTCTGAAATAGGGGGCCTCCAGCCTTCCCAGTTTCCCCTGGTGGCCACTCTGGGCCAAACCAAGAAAACTCTTCTCCCTCCCCCCAGTCCCGGAGCCCTTAAAGGGGCAGACTCTGGCCACAGTGCCTGTGCCAGCTCCAAGCCTGCTGGCCCAGAGCCAGCAGTCACTGCCCCGACCCAGTGGCCCCAGAACATGAGCCAGCAAGCCACTGGCAGCCAGCCCTCCACTTCACCCCAGGAGCAGTCTGCCAGCTCCCAGGAGCCTGCCAGGGCCCGGAGAAGGTGGGCGCCTTCCTGGTCCAGGGTGGAGATCAGGGTGGACCATACTCAGGTTTGGGGGGATGCCCCCAATGTCCATGATCTCTGCACTAGACAGAGGAATGAAGCCGTCTATGGCAGGAAAGCTGCCAGCCTGGCCACCAAAGGCCATATGCGAACCCAAGAGCAGGTTTGCATGAAAATCCAGTTGGTCCAGCACGACCCCCAACCCTGTGCTTCTCCTCCCCCTTTCTCCCCTTGCCTCCCCATTCCAGCTCCCTCCTCCCAAGTTTCCCCCTCCCCTCTCCCATCCTCATTCCTACCCCAGTTTCGGTCAATAAAGAGAGTTTGTTTTTGGCAAGAAATGTGTTTTTATTTGACATCAGGAAGGGGGGTTAGGGAGGGGTAAGTGGAAAGAGGAAGGAATGAGGCACAAGCCCCCAGTGAGGCACACTAGGGAGGCTCTTAGTGCTCCTCAGGGTGGAAGCTCTCCTGCAGGGCTTCCTGGATACTGACAGCCCCCCAATGGACCTCCTGGATGGCAGCCTGCAGAAGGTGAAGCCTGCAGAAGGTGCAGCCAGGTTCGCACGTCCACGAGAAGCAGCAGAGTGCCCAGGGGCAGCTCCAGCTCTGTGTTGCAGAGTGCTGTGGTGTCCCAAGTGAGGGCAACCAAAGCACGCAGAGACACAAATGCTTTGCTGTCCCTCATCGAGGCAGGCAAGGAAGCAGGGACACCTGAGAACCGGCTGCCCGGGGGGCGGGGTGGGGTGTCCCTTTAAGCACAGGCATCAGATAGTCTTAGGCAGCAGCCACACACAGACATTCCTGACCTGATGCCCTGCCTGACCTGGTTCTGGCTGGCCTTAAATCCAATTCTGTGTCTAGTCAGTGTGGATGCAGTATTTTGAATTAGCAAAATGCTAATTTGAACTGCATTTTGTGTGTAGACGCATTAATTCGAATTTGCTATTTCGAATTAAGATAACGCTAATTAACGCTGTAGTGTAGACATACCCATAGTCTCTAATCGACTGTCTGTGGGAGAGGAAGTGTCCAGTTGTGTGGTTGCTGGGGGGAAGGGGGAACCAGGCTCACCCACTCCTCTGCGTCCCAGCCCAGGAACCCTATAGGTAGCAGTTACCTGCTAAGTCCAGGGGTGGCCCGTCCATATAGGCGAACTAGGCGGTCGCCTAGGGTGCCACGTTAAATGGGGTACAATGGGCCCAAAATGGTGGCGCAATATCGTTGAGGGGTTTGGAGGTGGGGGCGCCAATTGCATAGTTCGCCTAGGGTGCCAGTTGCTGGTAGCTAATCTAGGGCCACTCCTGGCTAAGTCTCAAAGTGATTGGTTGCTGTCACATCCCTGGGCCACTTCCCCAGGAAGCTGCTCCATCCAGCCCTTTCTCTAGGGCCTTGTGGTCAAGTTCCCCCATCCGGGGTTCTGCAAGGGTTGTCATTGGCTTCTTGGCTAGTTTTCAACCTCCGGACCACCTTCTGACAAGGTATGAATTCCAACTCCCACTCGGAGCTGTCCAGAGTGCTGATATTCTCCCAGTTAGTCCTTAGGTCTGCCTGGGTCAAGCTTCAGAAAGGAACTGCCAAGTCCTGGTCTAGCACCTTCTTTTATATCAGCTGCTGCACCCTGATTGGCTGCAGCAGAGGCTGCCACTCTGTTCTGCTTGGAGGACCTTGCTTCTGCTCCTGTTGCTGGGCAGGGTGTGGAAAGGCCTCCAGCAGGGATGCTGGGCCTTGTCCACCCCATCACAGCACCTCACAAAAGGTTCTATTCTAAGAGGCATCTAAACTGAAGTTTGGATCTATATCTGTGTCTCATTCATGTGGAATATACTCCAAATGTCACAGCTTTTCAGTAATTCCTATCAGAAATCAAGGATGATTTTTGCTCTCCTCTCTCACTCCAATGCTAGGATAAAAGTTTGTGAGTGGGTAAATGGAGAAAGTGTGCAAAATGCAAAGATGGGGGAGAGAAAAAAACCAAGCACCTGGGTTAAGATTTAACATCCATTGAATCATCTCTGCACTTGGAATTCCTGGCTGTCTTTGTTTAGCTATGGAAGCTAAAACTGGCTAATGATACTGATCTAAGGCCTTGTCTATACTTACGTGGAGATTGACACTCCATAGATCAATCTTCCGGGAGTTTGATTTAGTAGATCTGATAAGGATCACTGATGGCATTCTTGTTAACCCCAGTACTCCACAGGATCACAAGGAGTAAAGGAAGTCAACAGTATCCGGTTGACCTCCCATGGCAGGGATGCTGTGGAAACTTGAAGGTACATTGAGTTCTGCTACTCTATTCTCATAGCTGGAGTTGCATATCTTACACCTGGCCTTCATGAATGCAATATTTGGAGAGGTGTGCCCTTCTTTTTCTGATAGGCAGCATCTTCTGTTGTATAATCTTAATCAGAATATGGGAAGCTGTTGAGGCAAAACTAAGGAAAGAACAGGCTGGATTTTAACCCTGCAGATCATGTTTAACCAGATTTTCACTCTAAGATTAATCATTGAAGAGAGCATTGAATGTCAAAAACCTGTCACCATAAGATTCATAGATTTCTACCCAGCATTTGGCAGACTACATCATGATTCACTCTGGAATATCTTGAAGTATTATGGTGTGACAACAAAAAAAATTATTGTCATCAAGGCTTTATATCAAAGTACAGCTTACACAGGTAAAGTAAAGCAGACTTGAGAAATGGTTCAACACAGACAGTTTTGTTGAATAAGGATTCATCCTCTTGCTCATATTGTTTGGCATTGCCATTGATTCCATTCTGAGACAATGTGTAGGCCCTGCATGGCTTAACAATGACACACTAAGGGTATCAAGATTTTGCTGATGACCAAGCTCCTTTAAGTGACAGCTCAACTAACATGCTACTAAACACCAATGGGTCAGCATCAGAAAAAGATAAGGCTAATAACCAGATATGGAAAAAAGTCTAAGAAGAACCCCAACAATTTTCCACACAAGCATTCCATATGAAGGCAAAGAAATACAAGAGATACAAGAAATACAAGAATTCACTTATTGGCAGTAATGTGCAAGCCAAGGGGTCTTGTAGAAGGTAATACCCCTACAAATTGGCAAGGCAGCAGCTGCATTCACCAGTTTCAATAAGATTTAACTATTGAAAAATCTACATGTTAAAGATCAAGCTACAAATCTTCTGATACCATTGGGCAGCTGGAGGAGCATGTATAACAGCAGCTGACTGGAGGAATCCCTCCATCAGACACTTCTCAGAGAGGGATAACTAATAGGGATTAACAGCACAGAGGACATGCAGGCTACGTCTACACTGCATGATTATTTCGGAATAAGCTATTCCAGAAAAAATACTCTGAAATAGCTTATTTTGTAATAGTGCATCTACTCTACAGGAAAACCTGGAAATTAGTCTGTGGCAGGCTCCCCTAATGTGGACATGTTACCTCAATTTAGAGCCCAGGATGTACTGGGGAGTAATTACTTTGAATAGCCTGGGGGAGGAGCTATTGCAAAATAGCAGCAGTGGAACGTCCACACAACTGCTATTCCGAAATAGCTATTTCAGAAGAGGTTTTATTCCTCATGGAATTAGGTTTATAAATGCCGAAATAAGCTGCTAGTTATTTCAAAATTATTTCAAAATAAGGAACTATCTGTGTAGATGCTCACATAGTTATTTCAGAATAACGAACATTATTCCAAAGTAACGCTGCCGTGTAGACATACCCGCAAGGAGCAGCCTGGGCTAGATAGAGATGGCAGAGCCTTCTTTGTTCAGCTTTTTTCTGAGCTTTTTAGCTTTTCCTGCTTAATGAGATGTCAGAGATCAAGCAATTTTTGTTTTACTTTCATAATTGATGCAGCAACTGGAGGTACTGGGTTTATGAACAGCCAACCCTAGAAGTGTCAGAACTCAGCTCTAGAAAGTCCTGTCACAAATTAAGCATTGTCATACCTTTACACACTCATTATATCCCAGTTGCATGTGGAAATTGGTTTTGGTACAGGATAAATTAGACATTAAGGTTCCACCACACACTTCATCCAAAATCCTCCCACATAATAATTAGCATATCTACACAGTCTAAATTTTATAATTTGTATTACAAACAAAACCCTATCATCTCAGCCCCCCCCCCCCAAAAAAACCCACACAGAAAGAACTGACACTAAAAACCTTTTCCATTTTTTCAATCCATTCCAAGTCAGCAAAGAAATATATGAACAGAATTCAAATTTAGGGGGGGTGTGAGCCTATAATATGCAAGCTAACATTCCAAAGAGACAAGTCTGGCATTTAAGGCATTAAAGTAGGAAAATCAAGCAGCCATGCTTTATTACAAGATTCATGGCTTTTCAGTGAAAAATTAGCTGAAATGATTGAAGGATCACATCTAGTAGATTACTGTCCCTGAACCATGTTCAGCATACAGAGTTAGTGCATCGGGAAAGAAAGCCCATTTGAAAGTCCTTTGTATTGAATAAATCACTAATTTAAAAAAATGGTCTCATTGATCCTTGAATATTTAAATTTATATTCACTGAACAATTGGTAAGCAGAGGAATAAATTGACCAGGGAACACGAAACCACCCACACTAATGGACTAGTGAACTGTGTGTGTGACTGATCTTTAAAGAGACACTACTAAATAATTCAGCACTAACTTTAATGTCTAATAGGGAATGTATTAAAAAAAAGTAGCCATCTGGTATGCCTCAATCAAAATAAGAATTGGTGGCTTTGTGCTGATTTTGTTGTTTTCCCATCATCAGTTAGCTCAGTTACTGTTTGAAGAGCTGCAGTTTCCTGGCCACAGAAGTGATGAACATGCAAAGACAACTTTCTGCTGCATTAGAAAAAGTGGATGAGGGTGAGTGGGAAGGTGAAAGAATTTCGCTTGGTCTCTAAGGGTGCATCTACACTGCATGGTTATTTCGAGATAACTAGCATTATTTTGAAATAACAATGCAAGCATCTACACAGCCATTCTGTTATTTTGAAATAAATTTGAAACAACAGATGGCTTTTTCCGAAATCTGTAAACTTCATTCTATAAGGAATAATGCCTATTTCGAAATAAGGCTTGTGTAGACACTTCTGCTATTTCGAAATAGCCCCTCTCCAGGGCCATTCTAAATTATTCCTCCCCAGTGCATCTTGGGGCTCTAAATCGAGATAGCACATTACATTAGGGAAACATGCCTTGGACTAATCTTGAGGTTTCCCTGTAGTGTAGACGTGCTATTTCGAGATAAGCTATTTCAGAATAGTTATTCTGAAATAGCTTATTTTGAAATAAGCGTGCAGTGTAGACGTACCCTAGGAAGAGCAGCACAGGCTGTTATCCACAGGGACCACACTACTGCACATGTCACAGAAGACACAGAGGATAATGTTGTGCTGAAAAGTGCATTTTTGCTTTCTTATACTCTGGCACTTATCCCAAATTATTGGGTCTCCTAAGGATATAGTGACTTGTACCCAATGAGTACATGAAATAAAATCTGCCTCCCAAAAAAATATTTTTTTCCACTAGATACAATATAACAGCTATTCTGGCCCATGAGGATAATCTCAATCAAGACTTCTCGTCTCTGCCTCAGAACCCTACTTTCCTCCCACTCCCCAGCCTTTCCTTCTAATAACATCAGATCTGTATAGTTTTGCTACATCTTTGACAATATTATGCTATAATGTATATAGATCCTGCCATAACATTAGGGAAATTTTTGACTGCTATCTTATAAATAAAGTCTGTCAATATTTAAGTCGTAAACACCACTTGAAGCATAAAATTCAAATCTTCATTTGTGTTCATACTCTCTGGGGAAAAATGACATGGTTTTTCTGCTTAATTTCCCCTTCAGTATATATTCACATGATTTCCATAAAAGCGCACAGTTGAGAAAGGAGGTGGGAAAGCTTCTCCCACAGATTTTTCAGTGCACCTTGATCCTCCTGATTTACAAAATACTTTTTCCAGGTTTAAGGAGATAGTGTCTTTGCTAACTGGGCTAAACCTCACCAACATTAGGAGATGGCTTGGCTTTTGATAAACATTGATAAACATTCTTGTCCCTAGCAGAGAGCTCCCTACCTTATAAGTTAAACAAAGAGATTAATGGAGTACCTGGCTCCCTGTGCTAGTCGCTGACATTCTACACACACTCAAATAAAATTTTATAGACTAAGAACTTGATCCAAACCCCACTTAAATTATTATTTGCATTAGCTTCAATGGGCTGTAGATCAAGCCCTAAATACATTTTTTGTATTTAAAAAAAAAACTATATTCAGAAATATGTGAAAAAGATTATGAGGCTCGTTCAAAATAAGCAGACTACTTAGCCTCCCTGCCTCAGTTGTCCTGGGCATATAAAGAAGATAATACATTTTTTATAGGTTATTAAGTACTTTGAAGGTGAAGAATGTGCTGGGTGTGATCAGTAGTATAAATATTAGGAGCTCAGTAATAGTACATTTTCCATATTACAAGAGAAACAAAAACAAATTCCAGCTGCTGAGGTTTTGAGTGATTTATGAATGGCCTCAGTCTCTGGGTTAGGCTGGAATATATCATATCACAACTCCCACTTTCTTCTGTTTCCATGAATACAAATGTCATATTCGTTTCTCTACAATTTGAAAATTATTAAAAGCTTTGGGAAGTGCCTGCCACATTCCCAGAGAACACCTGTAGTATAACAAGTGTTTCATTTCTGTACTGGAGAAAGCATGATTTATTGGACTCATCTACTCGGTGCGTATTGTTACCAAACCACTAATTATAAAATGCCATCCTCCTTAGTCTGTTTTGGGGATTGACAGGATTCAGCTATTCTCCTCTTCTAAATGTTTCACTTATTTCTTTTTATAATTTGGTGGAATTCTTATTTAATTTAAAAGCTGAAATGTTCCCCCGCTGTCACCATCAACAGCCATGCCTCGAGCTTTTCTTAAGGAGGGACGTGGCTGTGTGAAAGAATACCTAATCTTCTCACCAGCATTTATCACATCTTACTGTCCTCCCCATACTGGGCCTGCACACCATTGAGCACTTAACTCCTGCCATCCAAAGCACAGGCACACATCTCTACATATTCTGTAAAAAACAGCTCTAGTTCATTATGGGCACAGGGAGGGTAGGACTAGAAACAAGCCCCAAATAGATTTGATTTATTTTATTCAAAATTAATGGTTGGAATATAGTTTGCCTACTGTAGGATCAGATCTCATATTGGTGAAAATTAGGAATAAATTCCATTGAAACCAATGACTTACACAGGGTAAATCACATTCAAATCAGAGCCAAGGATAGTAACTCACATTTAGTATCTCACATTTAAACTCATTTGTCAGACAGTTGACTTTCCCCCTATAATACCTCAGCCTACTGAATAAGTATATCACTCTCGCATATGTTTTACTTATGCTCACAAAAAGAGACAGAACTTGCAATTCTTGCATTTTTCAAACACAAATATTATTTTGTTCACATTTGGGTAACAAAGGGTATCTCATCATGTACTGTTACGTTAGCATTCTGAGCTGCTCATTTATACAGAATTTCCCATTGAAATTTTACTGCAATCCAATTGCAGGAGATATCACATTTCACTGTTTCATATCAGAGTGGATGTGTTCATACTTACGGATGAATGGCTATCAAAATATAGGTAATGATCTATGTCTCTTATTTTCTTCTCGGCTGCAGCTAAAAAAGATGGAAAAATAGCTACTATCTTGCAATAAAGTTATCTGACACAGATGTGGGCCCCTTCTGTCAGTCTCCCCCTCTTCTTTTCTCAAACCAACATCAGTTAATTTTGTCTTTAAATGTAAAGTGACTGAGGGAGGTTGGTCAGAAAAGAGCTATTTTTGTCCTTTCCTCATGCTGTATGCAGTGATAGGCACTCCACATGTTTTCACATATAGTACACATATAATGTGTGTGTGTGTTTGTGTGTGTGTGGTAACACTCATATTTGGGGAGCAGGTACAGTAACAATTTGCAGCTATTAGATCTTAATAGTGTCTGTTTTGTTTATTTTGCATATGTTGCATCAGTTCAATAAGTTCAATAATAACCTTAGGGCTTTTTCTTAAAGCTACCAAGAATTTCTCGGACTGCCTCAGTGCTCCTTTAAGCCATAAGCATGAACTGCACAGAAATATCAGCTTTTAAGCCGCAAGGATTTTTGCATTTGTCCTATTTCCTAGAGTCTGCATTTGCACTGACTGCAGGCTCAGTGCTGGTCTTTCCCCTGCACTGGATTTCTGATGTAGGGTTGGACTGTCAGGCTCCCTTACTGGAAATCAAATACTATTGAGTAGCATTTCAGGGTTATTTGAAAGTTGAATACTTTCCTGAGGAATTGTTTCTGCAGTGATTGCCAATTTTCTGCTTCAGAGGTTTATGATCAAATAGTCTCTGGCAGGAGCCTTTTGTTGAGTTCCTTCTACTGCTGGTGTTTTGAGGACATTCACGAGTGAATGTTGAAAATTTCTTCTGCTGTTTCTGTTAACATTTAAAGAACATATTTCAGCACCTGCTAGAAGATGAGGAACACAGAGAACACATGGATGGAAAGGAAATGGGATCAGCGGTGGCAGGAAATAATAAATAAAGTACTTTGTTGATAAAGGTACAATCAAGTGATAGATGCTACAGAATTACATGTTATAAAGAAAAGGCTTTATATTTATTGTAAACAACCGTCAAAAGAGATAGAAGCTCTTTTGCCTAGGAGGCAACTTCTGCCCCCAATATCCTCTAAGGATATTTGCAATATTCAAATGTCGTTTGCAAGGGGATTGTCATTTGCAACAATCATTCCTGGTATAAGTCTGTTATAAATTCTTTGATAGAGTGTTAATATCAATGCTAAGATGCAACCAAGAAATCAGTGGCAAACTAAAAAACTTACCATTAACTCAAGACATGGAAGGGATGGAAGTTGCATATGCTGGGAGTGCCATGATAAAGCAAGGCACACTAAATAACCTGGCACTAGCATGGAAAGCAATGACATAGAAATAGCTGTTTCACTCTTGTGCTGTCAGCAGCAGTGTGCTAAGTGAAATACACACGTTAGTACCAGACACAAAAATAAGCCTGTTAGGAGGCCATTTTTTATATTATTTGCATGTGTAGACAGAGTCATTTTAAAATAGATGCACTAAGAAAATTGAGACACTCTGGAGGGACTGGAGATCAATTGGATTTTTGGGGGAGTCTCTAAGGTGCCATAGGACTATTCGTTGTTTTTAAAGTTACAGACTAACACGACTACCTCTCTGAGACTTGGAAAAAGAGGTGTTACTACTGTTCTGCCTGAGAGCACTCAAGTTGTGGCATGGCCATAACAGCAGCAATCTACAAATGTTATTCTGTGTGTATTCATCCTGTGGTCATGTTAATTGATTTTTATTTAATGTAATTTAGTGACTGAGAGGCTTTGGGCTGACCACACTGGGGAAAAAAGCCCAACATCTACAAAACCAATGCCACATGAGCAGGGAGGAAACCAAGCTTCCCCATTGTCTCTTCAATGTTCTTCAGTCATAGGTTGGAGGGGACCATCACTATGAATCCTAAGTGCGGATTCTGTGACGTGGATACCTATCTTCCAGGAGGTGTGCTGAACCCAAACAACATAGAGACCCTCTCCCCATGGCATGGCCATTGCTGACCTGGGTCAGCTGGTTTAGACTACGGAGCTAAAAATTACCGAGTAGACATTCTAGCTTGGGCTAGAATGACAAAAGCTTTGACATGGCAAGTACTAGTATAAACAGGTAGGAGTGGTCTCCTACCAATAAAACAAATACCACTCTTAAACAGTGGACGTTTTTTGCTGGCAAAAGTGCTGACAAATTGTTTATGTAACCCACACACTTACTGAGTGTCCTATGTAGTGGCACTTAGACCACTTACAGAGAAAGAGAATGAGTTTCCTTTATAGCCTTAGCCGAGAGCCAGCTGATTTTTAGCTCAAGCTGTAGAGTAGGGGTGGGGAACCTCAGGCCCAGGGGACAGATGCTGCCCCAGCTTGCCTGGATCTGGTCCCCGAGGCTTGGGACTGCCCCCACCCTCACAGTGGGGGAGCCCTGAGCCTCGCAGGCCTGAGTCAGACAAACTTGCAGTGGATCCAACCCACAGGCTCTGCCTGGTGGGAGGGGAAAGTATCTCCATGCACTATTGCACCCACTCCTCTTGGTGGGGAAGCAAAGCACTGGCCGGCTTTTCCCCTGCAATTCCTACCCAGAACCTACACTGCAAGCCCTCTTCCTAGTAGCCCCCTCCCTCACACTGAACCCTTCATTTTTAGGCCCCATCCCAGAGCTTAGAGGGGCCCATAAAATCTACTGACCCAGACCCCTCTAGGCTCTCGTGTGCAAGTGGGGGAAGGGATTTGGTGGGGGGTTGGTTTGTTTTTTGTTTGTTTGTTTGTTTTTGCTTCTCACTTTTGTGTGGTCCTCAATTGATATTTCTGTGGGACTTCGGCCCCCATCCCAAAAAATGTTCCCCACCCCTGCTGTAGAGGCTCATGCACTAAGCTCCAGAGGTCCCAGTTTTGGTTCTGCTTGTTGGTGTTACATTTACACTGCCTAACTTTTAGCAACACAGCTGTGTTAACGCAGCCATGTCGCTAAAAGCTGTGTAATGCAAACATACTCTTAGGAGCTGTAATAGACCACTAACCTCTACTATGATTGAAACTGGTTAAGGAGGGAAGGAAAGGCTACTTATGAATGGATGCTTTCACCACCTAAATTGCTACTGGCATTGTGCTTCTATGTTCTGCCTGTGAACCAAGCCACAAAAATGTCCCTCTGAACGTTTTTTTGTGTATGTGTTTTAGATTTCCATTGTGTTGAAAACTAGTGGTGCCTTCAGCAAGCATGTAACACTTTCCTGTGACTCTGGGTATTTCTGAATATGGGGATAAGGAGGACAGACAGAAAAGTGTTTGTAGTGTCATGGAACAGACACTTATATGCCACTCAGTTTCATGTGACGTGAATCGTGAGGCCCAATCTTGAACCTAAAAACATTTTTAGTTCATCAAACTTAAGGGGGAAGGGAGAGACATGCATAAGTTAAGGAAAATATAACACTTATTAAAAGTGTGAGATGGAATGTATAATTAAAAAAGGAAAGGAAAAGTTAACCACAAACCTTTACAAAATTACGGAAATGCAACAGGGCATACTGCCTAAATATTAATGTTTCTGCACCTGGATCCTTGACCTGCTCTTGACAAGATAGAAATCTTGTTCTGGTCCCTTCCCCTTCCTGGTTCTAACCCTGCCACCCCACCCCTCTGTTACGTGCAGCTCCTGTTTGTAAGGGAATGGTAGGATCAAGAGAGTGGAAGAAGAACTGAAACCATGTAATCTTCCAATGCACAGAAGAGAGCAGTTAGTAACTTTAGACAAATCACGGTAAGTTGTTGAAAAATATCCCATCCAAACTGAGATCTTTCTAATCCACATCCCTTTCTTTCCATAGTCTGTGCAAACCTGACTGACTGCTCGACGAAAAACAAACAGACATAGGAGCACAATGATTATTCCTTAATAATCTGTATGAAAGAAATAGCTTTAGCCAAATGCGTAATAGGTGCTTATCAGAAATGAATAGAATAATCGATCTATACAGTAGAATCCTGTATGGGATCCATTTTGAGGTTGCATGATGCAGGGGCTGAATGGAGGAGGAGATAAAGTTGAAGGAATATGGTGTATAAGGGATGGACCGTTATAATGCATCTACAGTTTGAATGCAGAGACATAAGTGGAATTTGTTGCCATCTCCACTTTGTGCCTTGTGGCAGTCCGCAAACTATGCACCGCATTGTTGTGGAATGCCCAACACAAAAATTTATTGGCTCACTGGAGGATATCTACAATCTAACCAGCGACGCTGTTTGCTGGATGGAGAGTTTGGACGTCCAACTTTGACGAGGAAATACAGAGTTGAACACTACATTTGAAAGAAGAAGACGAATGCAGAGACATAGCAATTCATGGTAGACTATCTAAGGGGGAAAAGTCAGTTCAGAGGATCTCAAATGCCCTGGATCTCAAAATCATAAATTTAGCACCAGAGCGAGAAGGAATATTAGCAGAGAGAGTGAGTATGGGGTTAAAGTGACATGGGTGCAGGGCAGTATCATAGTCTCAGATATTTACTTACCCATACCTCTCAAGCATGATTTCTTACTTGCCTCTTCTCACCTTCAGTCACATGTGTCTTAGGCTCAGGCATGGACAATAATGAAGGTATGACATAGCCTGTGCATATGGACACATGTACAGTTGTTCTTACAGATGTACCTCTAGTTTCATTGGCTTTCCTGACATTGTTTGCCTGAGTAAGTGCTCACTGGCGTAAGTAGGAGGTTGTGCAATTTGGCATCCCTAAATTACAACTTCTGGGAGTCCCAATTGTTTTATATATTTTAAACAATTTTTATTTGCGATCTTAGAATAAGTACTGTATGAAGTAGGGGCTAGGTAAGAGGAAGAGGGGAGAACTGGTCTAAGGGCTTAGTGGATTAATATGGAGATTGCAGAGGAAGGATGGCCTTGTAATTAAGGTGCTGCACTGACACGCAAAATATGGTTTTATTACTGGTTTTGCTGCAGCCATCTTCAGTAAGTTTGAGCTGGGTCACTTAAACTCTCTGTTCCTTAGTTCTCCATCTACTGCATGGTTCCACGTGGCGAGGCTTATTTATTTCAGACTTAATTCAGGAAGGCAGTACATTCCTACTCAGGAAATCACTTAAGCAAATGCATAATTGCTTCCCTGACTTGTGACCTATTCAGGGCAAGGAGATTCGTTCTGACTGTCTGATTCTCCCTCTATTCCTCTGTCCCTCTCTTTCTCTCTCAATATATGTGTGTGTGTGTGTGTGTGTGTGTGTGTGTGTGTGTGTGTGTGTGTGTGTGTGTGTGTGTGAGAGAGAGAGAGAGAGAGAGAGAGAGAGAGAGAGAATGTACAGTGCCTAACAGAATGGATCCTTGATCTTGACTGTGGCCTCTAGGCACTATGGAAGCACAAATACTTAAGAATAATCATCAACAAATCATAAGTATAGGCACTTAAAAGTTTGAGAGTGAAAGAAAGTTACAACCATCTGGTAACTGGGTATGTCTACATAGCAATTAAATTCCCACAGCTGGTGTGGAACAACTGATTCAGACTTGCTGGTCTTGGCGTACAAGGCAGTAAAATTGCTGTGTAGGCATTTGGGCTAAGACTGGCATCCAAGCCCAAAGTTCTGAGCCCAAATGCTTACACAGCAATAGTTAGGCTGTTCAGTCAGGCTCACAGTGCATAGAAAAAGAGATGTAAAGAGAAATGAAATAACCAATTCTGTCTAACTTGGGCACTGAGGGCATATCTACACTTAATGGGAAGACTGACACTCCGGAGGTCGATCTTCTGGCATTCTATTTAGCGGGTCTAGTATAGATTCCCCTAAATCGAACGCTGAGGGCAGCCCCTGCTGGCGTCCGCTACTCCTCCTTCTGTGAAGAGTAAGGGTATGTCTACTCTGCCACCCTAGTTCGAACTAGGGTGGCTAATGTAGGCATTCGAACTTGCAAATGAAGCCCGGGATTTAAATATCCCGGGCTTTATTTGCATGTTCCCAGCGCGCCATTTTTAAATGCCCGTAGTTCGAACTCCTGCCGCGGCTACGCACGCGGACTAGGTAGTTCGAATTAAAGCTCCTAATTCAAACTACCATTACTCCTCCTGCAATGAGGAGTAACGGTAGTTCGAATTAGGAGCTTTAATTCGAACTACCTAGTCCGCCGCGTAGCCGCGGCAGGAGTTCGAACTACGGGCATTTAAAAATGGCGGTGCGGAACATGTGAAATAAAGCCCGGGATATTTAAATCCCGGGCTTCATTTGCAAGTTCGAATGCCTACATTAGCCACCCTAGTTCGAACTAGGGTAGCAGTGTAGACATACCCTAAGAGAAGCCAATGGGAGCTCTACTTTCTACACAATGCAATATAAGACAGCCTGATTCAGAAAAATTCTGCCCTTTAGAATATTAGAATAAAGTTTTTATTCCTGCTAAAATTAAATCTATTTAAAAATGTTAATCCAGCTCCTGGCAAGAAAAATATGCCGAAGAGAGATTTGAAAATCCAATAAATACCTTACATATAGTCAAGATTGTAATCTGTGGCTACTCAGATGAAAAATGCACAGCTTTCAACAGAGACTTAGAAGTTGGAGAAGGAAGAAGTCCTACTAGTGATTTAACTGCCCACCTATGTCTACTTCCCTGTCAATACAGGATTGTTTCTCACAGTACATTGGCTTGGTTTTGGTGCAGTCAATTTGGAAATGGTCCTAATGATAAGGCTTCCTTCATTTCCTTTGGGAGACCATTGCACAGCCTAATAGATCTGAATATTAGGAATTTTTAATGATCTTCATTCTAAATTTTCCTTTTCTAATTTCTTCCCTCCTTAGCATGTAGCTAAGTATTTCCTCTCCTTCCTTTATTTTTTAACCCTTCAAATATTTTTAGAAACACCTTTCCAACTTCCCCGCCCCAAGTCTTTCTAGAGATGTCATATTCAGGGAGAGGAAATGGGGGGAAAGAGTGCTGGATGAAAATTTTAGGACAAAATTTGTTTTTGCAGAAAAATCCAGATTTGGGTCACCGAAACATTCCATGCACTTTGTGTCAGTTAATTGTTTTTATGAAAATGAATGAATAAATAAATAAAAACATGGGGAGATGTTAAAACATACTGGGTGCATCTAGACTGGCAAGATTTTGCGCAAAAGCGGCTGCTTTTGCGCAAAAACTTGCCAGCTGTCTACACTGGCCGCTTGAATTTGCGCAAGAACACTGACGATCTAATGTAAGATTGTCAGTGTTCTTGCACAAATACTATGATGCTCCGCTCAGGGATAAGCCCTCTTGCGCAAATGTATTTGCGCAAGAGGGCCAGTGTAGACAGGAGGACTGTTTTGCACAAAAAGCCCGATGGCGAAAATGGCGATCGGGGCTTTCTTGCGCAAAATCGCGTCTAGACTGGCCATGGATGCTTTTGCACAAAAGCACTTTTTGCACAAAAGCATCCGTGCCAATCTAGACGCGCTTTTGCGGAAATACTTTTAATGGAAAAACTTTTCCGTTAAAAGCATTTCCGCAAAATCATGCCAGTCTAGACGCAGCCACTGATTTGACATTTTCTAAGTGAAACATTTTGATTTGTCAAGTTAGCTGCAAAGGAGAGCTAGATAGCCCATAGCCTAGGTACTCAGGTGGGATGTGGGAGACACAAGTTTGAATCCCTGCTCTGCAACAAGGATCTTAATGCCAGTCTTCCCACTCCCAGATAAGCATTCTAACCACAAGGCTTTATGGTATTTGAAGGGAGAAGGCTTTCTCAATCACTCCAGTTGATGTTTTCCACTTTGTTTAAATATTGAAATATTCATTAGAGTAGGAACTGGAACCTGCATGTCCAGCTAAGTGCCTGGACACTTGGGGTGTATCTAAACAGAAGCGCTTAACTCAAAATAAGCTATGCAAATTGAGCTACATCAATTGCGTAGCTTATTTCAAAATAGCTTATTTCAAAATTGGGAGCATCTACACAGCACTTATTTAGAAATAGAGCACTCTTCCTAAGACTTCCCTTACTCCTTGTACAATGAGGGTTACAGGAGTCAGAGTAAGAAGTCTTCCAGCTTGACAGTATTTTGACATTATTTCAAAATATCTGCTGCCTGCTGTGTAGATGCGGACTAAGTTATTTCAAAATAACACTAGTTATTTCGAAATAATGTTGCTGTGTAGATATACCCTTGGATCATAGAGCCAGTCTCACTTGCTTTGTTCTATTAATCCAGCCCTACATTTCATAGGGTCATTCAGTTTAAGAATGGAAGGGCCCGCTATACTATCTAGTTCTACCCCCAGCATATAACAGCCAACCATACTTTCTACACAGTGCAATATAAGACAGCCTGATTCAGAAAAATTCTGACCTTCAGAATATTAAAATAAAGTTTTTATTCCTGCTAAAGTTTTTATCCCAGCACTTGCATACTAAACCAAATACGTACAAAATACATTCAGCCCCAAACAAATGTTTACTGACTGTCCTGATTTAAAGAGAATTGAAAATTTACTATTTTTGGTTTTCTCTGGAGTAATTTTTTTTATTTTAGAAACTGCCAGAGAACCCCCAAAAATCTGTTATTCACCCAGCTTGTGAAATAATAGATTAAGGTAAATAAAACACAGAGAAAGCACCTATCTTCAGGGCCAAAGCAGAGCGCAGTCTACTTGAGACCAAAAAAAGTCACTAGCCTCAGGAAAGAAGATGTCAAGAGGCACAGAACCTGGCCAGCAGAGAGGCAAAAATTCACTTCAAAGTACAAACTAAGGTACTAATTTGGTTAATTCTTCTTAAGAATGAAAATACCTTGCAAAATAAGCCAAATAAGAAAGCATAATGTCCCTGAAGAATATACTTTTAGATTCCACAACCTTCTCAACAAATATCAAGGCTAATGGTAACATTAATAGGGAAATGCAAATCAAAAGGAATCCCTAGAGTAATTTACATCTAGTCAGCATGAGGGAACATAAACTACACTCTGAAAATTAACTATCTGTCACGTGGGAATAAGGATAAGAGAGGCTTAGAATCAGAACTTGGTAGATAATATACAGATATATCAATACTCTTACTTCTAAATTTGAGTTCATGTTACATCCATGAGCTGTTAATAAATCATAAGGTCAAAGATCACCGAGCTAACACTAATTGGCACTCACAGGACTGCATGATGTAGTGAGTCACTGACGCAAGACTGGTGCTTTAATCTTTGAGTGGTTTGACATGGCCATGTGTAGACAGTATAACTTCATAGAGTAGCCCCTACAAAGTCTGCTGTAATTCAGAGACTAAACAATAAGTGATTAAATTGTATACGTTTCCAATTTTATCTTAATGAAATTGCTCTTATGAAACTACTCAAGGGACTGACAAATTTAATGCAAGTGCTCTGCTAATAAAATAGAACAGGATTATAGTCATTCCATTTGCAGATAGTCTAATTTGCGTCTGTTAAGACTGGCTATGGAGCATCTTGAATAGTTTTTATTGTATGCCTGAACCACATGGACCTGTCTGAAGTGTAGGTCTCCATAGTCTAAGGTTCTGAGAATTCTGGTCCAGATCCAACAAAGAACTCGAGCACATGCCTAACTCTAAGCATGTGAGTAATAATGATATCACTTACAGGGTTCAAGTGAAGCCAATGCTTAAATGATTTCCTGGATTGAAGCCTGAGAGCTCAGCCTCCTGTATGAGCGACTCTTTAGTTCAAAATACAAACAAAAACAAAACATATTTGTAAGACACATAATTTGGAGATAGAATGGAGTCCTACAAACAACCTTCACTCTGACCAGAATGTTTCCTCACTGCCTTCTTAACTCCAGCCAGAATATTTCCTCTCTGCTTCCTGTAGACCAGAAGATTCATTGCTACTACCTAGCCTAAGCAATCTACTTCTCTAGCACAGGCTGGATTCTTACTTTTCTCTCTCACGCAGTAAATACGTACTTTCAAATAACCACATATCGGTCACAAATAAAACTACCTTAACCATTCTGAGGCAGAAACGCAAACCTTTCATTTCTTCTTCTCCAGAGAAAGAACCAGAGACCCTACAGTTTAACACTTTATCCTTCCACAGTATTACTAGAAACACAATATCCCTTATATTACCTTCTACAAGGTTACTACAACATAAGAGATCTTTTATTGAGTCCAGTCATGGTCCTTCTTGACCTGTATCCCACAATGACCCATACCAGAGCTTCAGGGAAAGTGTGCAGCATTTGGTAATTATGGAGTGATCTAACCTATTTTCCACTGCTGGCTTCTACTAGCCAAAGGTTTAGGGTCACCTTTCTATTATCAATAATTCCATTATGAACCCGAAAAACCACATTTATAAAATTGGCCTTCTATCAAAAGACTCACTCTACCAACTTTACAGCCCAAGTACTTCAAAAGGAGTAAAGACAAATTCTTCATGAGTGTACAATATATTCTCATTAGTAGCTAGTGATCTCCTAATAGGAAAAGATTACTGAACCTATTTTAATTTTGATATACTCATATTCCTGTCCACTAGCCGCCTACACAGAATTTAGGGTCAGGATTCAGTTTGTGGAATCGTTACTCCAAAACACACAGCATCCGCCCCAAAGCTTGAATGCAATTCATTCCTGAAATACCCATTTCCAAGACTACTTTATAAGTTGGTTTGGGGAATGTTCAAGTGGGCAGCTCCTCAGCTGGTGTTAACTGACATAACTCCATGGAGTCAGGGCATAGCTCCCCTGCCAACCAATAAGCTGTCCATTGGTATCCTTAAGAAAACACTCTAGAAGTTTTAAGATTTTTGCAGATAAACAAAAATTTTTTGTCATGGATATGTATTTTAAAAAACAAAGCAAGAGCATTTCAGTTAAGGAGAAGTAGTGGGCTCCTTTCACTCTGCAGGAGACTGAGGCTACATCTACACTGTAGCCTTCTTCCGCAAAAGCTTATGCAAATGAAGCGCAGAGTGGACTATCACCGTGCTTCATTTGCATAATTAATTTGCAGCTGCTTTTGCACAAGAGACTTTTGAGCAAAAAGGAGTTGTGTAGATGGCTCCTTTTTGCGCAAAAAACCCTTCTTGCGCAAGAGCCGTTCTTCCCCATTTTTTCAGGAAGAATGGCTCTTGTGCAAGAAGGGGGTTTTGTGCAAAAAGGAACTGTCTACACAGCTCTTTTTGCACAAAAGCCTCTTGCGCAAAAACAGCTCCTAATTAATTACGCAAATGAAGTGCGGCAATATTCCACTCCGCACTTCATTTGCATAAGCTTTTGCGAAAGAAGGCTACAGTGTAGACGAAGCCTCAGGGAGCAGACTTAATCATCTCGGCTGTGTCTACATTGGCACCCTTTTCCGAAAAAAGGGATGCTAATGAGACCAGTCGCAATTGCAAATCCGCGGGGGATTTAAATATCCCCTGCGGTATTTGCATTTACATATTGCTGCTTTTTTCCGGCTCGGGGCTTTGCCGGAAAAAAGCGCCAGTCTAGACGGGGATCTTGCGGAAAATAAACCCTTTTCCGCAAGATCTCTTATTCCTACTTGAAAGTAAGATTGGCCCAGCTAAGCTAACGCTCCCACAGCATGTCTACACTAAGAAAGTATTTTGAAATAATGTCCCTGAAGAATATACTATTAGATTCTATTAGATGTGCTCACGTCTCTGGGAGTAGATTTTTCCATACCACAAAGTGGGGAGTTATAAACAGAGGAAGCACCTTGACTCTGTGTTTCTCTACTGCTCTTTGTAGCATTTGAATCCTGCATATTTTCTGAATCTTGGTGTTTGAGGTTTAGCATCAGTCATGAGCATGATTTCTTTGCCTTTTATGCATACTGAAATTCTGACACTCACTTAGGAATGTTTGGTTGTTAAATAGACAGCCTTATGTGCAAACATCTATGTTGGTTTAGCTTAACAAAGCCTTCTGTTCTCTGTGTTCATTCTCCTCAATTTGTTCTTATATTGCTAAAGTTTCACCACCTTCTCTACAAAAAAAAAAAATTATTTTACCCGCCACTATTGAGTGTATCCTTAATATAATACCTGGTCAGAAGCCAAACGTCTTAACTAGAACATTTCAACACAAATTCAGGAACTAGAAAGATTACTTTATTTAATGCATAATACTCCAATTACCAACAGTTAGCTACCTTGAACCTGTGAACAGGATGTTTCTTTGGCATGTCTTCATTAATGTAATCCCTTTTGGTAACAAGAACATTTACCTGGCAATCCATTAAATCCACTCTCATTTCCTTTCCACCCAATGCTTCTTTCATCATCTGATAGCCCCTTTTTGCATTATGCCTACCTCTGTCTCCTTTTACCTAACACTCCCTTTCTGAATATGTCCACCACATCATCATACGCTTCTCTTTTATGTACTGGTCCAATTTTATTTCTATGGTAAATTTTGAACAAAATGATTTGATTCAAGGTGCCGTTTGGACATAATACACAATGTCTTGCCAAGAGCCCCATTTACAAGAGACTACTCTAAGAAGAGTGACCAAAATGTGATATGTGACTTAGTGCATTCCATGTATTTTGGAGGCAAATCACTTATTGCTTATGGATCTGTGGGTGAATTTTTTTATACAATTCTGGTTAACAGCCAAAATGCTAACAACAACAAAAAAGCAAAAAAAAAAAAACCAAACAAACCCAACACTGAACAAGAACAATATTTAAAGAGAACTGCCATAGCACATGTAAACAAGATTATTGAATGCCTACAGGTAGCTTTGTATCTAATTTTTCATCAATCATCAGATGCACTAAAACGTCTGGTGTTTGCATTTCAGTTCTCATTTTTTCATTTTGTTACACTTAAAACAGCTCTAATTTGTGCAAACATTTACTCAATACCTGCAGTAAATTGTGAAACTACGAGTGCTTGCACAGTAGACAGAAGACAGAGCTTCATCTCTCCTGGGATACTGTTGCTTCAGCAAACACAGATTCACTTCTCACAGTACATGGAAAATATGCCAGAGATATAAAGCTAGATATGAGATTTATGCCTATCTCATACATTTTGCAGTCACTGTAGCAGCCACGATGATAAACATGAGGTAAGCGAACTGTTTTTAGTTGCCTCCAGAGCAAAAACTAAAAGCTGCTACGAGAAAGGCTATACTTTTCCATGAAAGAAAAGAAAACTAAAAGTATCCTCAGGCTGTGTCCTCTGCATGATGGATGTCTGTACTTGGTGTTGGTAATAAGTGATTTTGCAGTGTGAACAGCAGTGAAGCAACTAGTTAAAGTTGAAAAGTTCTTTGCATTTTAGCCCTGTGTTATCTTGCACATAATTTCCAAAAAATTCACTTGTCTGGCTCTAATTCTCCAGCTTTTCTCACTTTATTCCAAACTGATTTTTAAAAAATGACTCAGACTTGTATTTTTATATTTTTTTAAAAAAATATGAAAAACAACAAAACAAATAATTATTCAAAATGTTACAACTAGTATAATATTTCCCACCCTTATTCTAAACACTTTTCTTGTATTCCATCACTTTTTGCCCATGTTGTGTTTGCCCTGTATATTTATATTGCAAATTCTTGGAGCTAGGGATGTGGCTAGCACAATGGGATTTATATCAGTGTTGGGGCCTCTATGTATTGCTTTAATAAAAAAAATCAAATAATGATAATAATGATTTTGCATGGCATTTGGCAACTCAGACAACAATTCCAATGACACAATCCATTGTTCTAACTGTGAGGAACAGTCCAAGAATACAAAGCAGACATAAGAAATCGTATTCCAGACATCTAATGTCTATTTGCTACATAGGCCAGAAGCAAACAGCATAAAGCAACATAAACTAAAATTGTTGCTGATTATATAAGGTCATCCACTAACAAAAACCCCCCAGTCCCACCAGTGATGAAGCACCCAATATAGCTTGTTTCACCAAGCCCTAGCTGGATGACACTGAGTCCTGCACCTGAGCTTCAGCTTAGAGATCAATGTTGAGAATGTCACAGCTAAGTCACTCATTTGGGCAGACCACCACCTCACTGAGACAGTGATAAATCCTCTTCCGTCTCCTAGGCATCATGAAACACCTATCGTCCCAATACAACCATAAAGCTGAATGCATGGACTCCATCAATTTTCAAAGTTTGCGTGCATCATTATCGTTAGGCACCAATTTCAGAAATTGACGCCCTTGCTACTGCCTATCACCATACGGATACAGATATCCTTAGTTTTCTGACATCCTGGTCCAGAAGAAGAGTGAGGAAGAAGTCTTAAGCAACAATGGTAGAAAATGAGGAAGGATATAGACAGGATGAAACACAACAAATTCTTCCAAATATATGCTGAGGTGTATTATAGGCCAAGAAAACTTTCCTTCTAGCTGCCACTGAAGCTGGCAAATCCCACCTAAAGGAGCTTTCAGACTGGTGCTTCATCAACCCTGAGTATCTATATTCAAAATCAGAGCTCCTACGTGATGCTGGCCAAGTCACACAAAACAATTTTTTCATAGGGGGTCACTAAAAGTCTGTTTCTCATTCTCTGGGCATCCAACCCAGGACCTCATTTGCAGCTGTGCTGAGTGCTCACAACTGCAATTTAAATCTAATAGAGTGTTGTATATATAAGGGCACATCTAAACTACATTCCTCTTTCAAAAGAGGAATGTAAATGAAGCAAATCAAAAGTGCAAATGAAGCGCGGATTTAAATACCCCATGCTTCATTTGCATATTTGTGTCCGAGCACTTTTTCGAAAAACAGTATTTCGAAAGTGAAAGCGCAGTCTAGAGAGGGTTCTTTTGAAAAAAACCCCACTTTTTCAAAAGAACCCGTACTCCTCATTTTTCAAAAGAACCCTGTCTAGACTGCGCTTTCACTTTTGAAAAACCCTTTTTCGATAAAGCGCTCGGACGTGAATATGCAAATGAAGCATGGGATATTTAAATCCACGCTTCATTTGCACTTTTGATTTGCTTCATTTACATTCCTCTTTCGAAAGAGGAATGTAGTCTAGATGTAGCCTAAATGATTAACATCTCAAATATTCCCAGTTGGGCACCTGATATTTCACTTGTGACATTCATCTTTCTATGCCTCAATTCCCATGTATAAAATGGGCATCGCCTCCCCCACTACATCTCAGACAGAAGTAGTGAAGATAAATTCACTAATGTTTTTGAAACACTTGGATACTGTAGTGATGAGGACCATAGAAAATCCCATAGTAAATTAATAATTCTTTCTTCAGAGCAGGGTTTGACTAGTGTGCAGGAAATAAGGCCTAAGACCACACACTGGACAATGAGGAGAAAGCAAAATACTAAATAGCTGCTCATTAAGTAAGCTCTGTCCATCCTGCGCACTGAATAAACCAGGGATCCTTTGGGAAAAAATATGTGGGAAAAAAAGACTGTGCCATAATGCATTACACACAAGCGTGCTAAATAAACCTGGCACAGTCAGTCTGAGTTTTGCTACTCCCTAACTTTTGCATTCTTGATTATGAAACCAGAACTTATTTACTAAGGTGGTTCTGTGTACAACAAATGAAGATAAAGCAGCAGGAAGGAGGCGAGGACAATGGGGCTGCAATGCAAGTTAATGATCAGTTGAGTGGGGAACGGGCCTTTTTAATCCCATGCTGGTTTTAGTTTATATGTTTAATATTTGTTTGGTTATTATATTGTGCAGTGTGCTTCATTCTAGGACCATGAGAATTAAGTAAGGGAGGAGAGGCAGACAATTAGTAGTGGAAGGTACTGAAATGAGTTTTCAGGGAGTATCTCAAGGATGAATATAAGCTTTCTTGGCTTCTCAGAGAAGCAAGCAGTTGGAAAAACCTGCACAGTCATCAGCAGGAGAAGCAGACAATCCTCTCTGGAAGGTAGGCAGGACTGGCAAAGTATTATATGAGATAAAGTAGCAGCCAGAAGCAGACATGTTGGCAAGGGGAGTGCTTTACAGGGCCTGAAAGATAAGAAAGGATTTTATCTTTATGCAAAGCAAGATAAGACGACAGCAGAGAGAATCAAAAAGGACTGTGAGAGATTCAGAGCAGTGGACAATGAAGAAGACTTCAGCTGTAACATGTTGAATAGATTGGAATGAGATAAGGCACAAGAAGACATTATCATCCTGGCCAATATTCCAGACAATAAAAATTCTCACAGAAAAAAAACCTTTCATCTAGAATTTCTCAAACGGGTGTCTATGGACCCATGAGGGCCCCCAAGTGTACTCCAGGAGGTTGAGAGGCTTGACTCAGAAACTCTTCCCCCTTCCTCCCTCAACTCCTGCCCCTTTCTCCCAGTGCCTCCTTCATGCCCGATAATCCCTGAGGTAAAGAAAGCACGGGGAGAGATGGGAAGAAGCATGAACCTTGGCTCCATGCCATTCTCAGAAGTGGCTGACAACAACTCAGCACCCCCTGGGAAGCAGAAAGGGGATCTCTGCATGCTTCTTCTGTCCCAAGTGCTCACTCTGAAGATCCAATTCGCTGGGAACAATAGTCAATGAGAGCTGGAGAGGCCAGGCCTTCAGGCAGAAGCAGTGCCCAGAGATCCCTTGCCCCCCGCCACACAGGAGCCACTATCATAGGGAGGTACCAATTGGGAGCCACCCACGTGCCGACCCTTCTCATCTCCTCCCACACCCAAACTTACTCCCAGAGCCCACACTCACTCCTGCACCCGAGACCCCTACTTCAGACTGTTAAAGTGAGTGAGGGTGTGGCACAGGGACTGAGGCAGGAATGGGGAATGGAATGAGTGGGAGAAGGGCCTCAGAGAAGGGGTAAAGCAAGGGTCTGGCCTCAGAGAAAACAGAGGGACAAGGGCTGAGCAGGATAGCTTGGAGGATCCCTAAAAATAATTCAGTCAAAAAGTGTGTCCTTGGATTTCTAAAGTTTGAGAACCACTGCTTTGGGCTAGTTTTATGCTGATGTTTTTTAGTAAATATCCCTACTAATATACAAGCATTTTTTTCAATGCAAATACTATTTGGAAAGGAAATTGAATTATTTCCTCCCATTATTTCATGAGAAGTAAGGGAAGTCAAAGGAAGAGTGTTCTTTTTTTGACTTCCTGCACTGTAGATAGTGCCAAAAGTCGAGTAAAGGTACTTCAACTTCAGCTATGCAATTAATGTAGATGAAGTTGTGTATCTTAATTCAACTTTAGCCCACAGTGTAGACGTACCTGAAGAGAACTTCAACCTTTGTAGCGCCACAAGAATAAATACATGTCAGTGCAGAATTTTCAGCATGTCAGTCACCCAGAAGTGATATTTTTGTAACTGATTACTAGGAATTTTAAAACCTCTCTATATCTTAGTAGAGTTTCCCTAGGAGATCTGTGTTGCTCTGGAGTCTGTTGCCACAAAACCTGCTTTTTTTTTCAAACTGAACTTACGTGCAAGAAAAAAGATGCCTGACTACAGAGAGGGAGAAAAATTAAGAATTTTAAGAGGAAAGAATGTTCCTGAACAAAAATATTAGTATTTTGTGAAAAATCTAACATTTAGACTTAAAAAGGAAAACTAATATGTAATAATGGAGTAAGTGACAGAATACAGTGAAATAGAAAATTCTTCCAGATATCTGGAAAGTAAGTAAGGTGTGCAAACCAAAACCTATTGTCATATAAATCACGTGGCATTAATTGCAACACCAAATTTCACACAAATGAGCATAAAAATAGATGGAAAATATCCAGATTTCTTTAAAACAGATATTGCATACCTTGCTGATTACCACAAAGAGAATTCATGATGTGCAAACAATTTAGACCATTCGATTATATCTTTCTTTCAACAGAAATCTAACTCTGACAGGCATCAACTTAAACTAAGTTGTCATCTAGAATCATTAGGCATTTATCATTCATCGGGTTGGTTTGGGTTGGTTTGTTTTTCCTTTCTCCTTCCTTTGAACCTTCAGCCTTGACCATAGCTGGAGATGGGATGGGCCAGGGCTCTGCAGAACACTCTCTCACTCGGTTGTTTGGCTAGCTGGCTCTCTCTCACATGCTCAGGAGCAGATTGCTATATGTACCACTTACCTTTGTGTTTTGTCACATTCCTCTTCAGCAAGTGGTTGCATCTCATTTAATCACTTACCTTTCATTGCGGAGGCCTCACACGCTGTTGCACCTAAATTCCTCCTGTTCTGTGCCTGTCACATATAATAATCTAGTCTCCTGTGGGCTGTAATTCTTTGGTCTAATTTTGGTTGTAGGATTTAGTGTGCAGGTGCTGGGTGGTTTTAGTGGCCTGTGGTATACAGGAGGGCAACTAGATAATCCAGTAGTCCTTTCTGGCATTAAACTATGACATAATGAGAAGGCTCAGAGGAATGAATGCAATACATTTAATGAAGCTTAGATTCCTTAGTCTATGCTTTGTTTTGTATGCGAATTCAGAGTGGGGGAGTTTATAGATACCTTTACTACCTGTTCTGTGAGGTAAATGTTGTTTGATTTTGCGATAGGCTGCATGAAAATTTCCTACAGTTTAAAATCTCCTGGCTTATAGTAAATCAAAACTTGATGAGAGAGAAAATAATATTTAAACTAAATAAGTAGTATGCAGAGCACATCTAGTCTAAAACTCTTCTAATGCTAATCTAATAAGGTATTATTTGAGCTTATTACAGGGCAAAAGCAACATCTTGTATTTCTAGGGAATGCATATTCACTGCACAGCTTGTACCATTTTTCCTGATGTTTTTTGGTCATCAGTGTATCTGAGATCCATTTTTTTGTCTTCAGAAGCAGTAGACTTCACTCCCCATTGCAACTCACAACATTGCTATACTGTTCCAGGTTCCTATTCCAGATTCATCCTATATTTCTAGCTTATCTTGGTTTAGTCTCTTTCAACATTTGCTCAGTTAAGTCAATTTTGAGGATTGTACTTGAAATTTTTATTCTGTTTCTTTTCTGTATCCCAATGAAGCAATCCCATTTCAGGCACATCCCATTTTCCGGGAACCTCCAAACCCATATGTTGCTTTAAGTTGTGACATGAGGAAGCTGCATATTGAATTAGTGATCCTTGCTCTTACTGTTTAGGAGGAGTTCTTGATCAATCAGACAAACGCTCTTAAATATATGGTAAATTTAACAGATATATATGCAAGTTTCAGCTTCATAAATATGATTGGGTGTTGTGTGCAACATACTATGAATTAAAAGGTAAGGGGTTCACATACATTCAGCATTTTCATTTCATTCAAGTTTGTCTTTTCTAAAACTATGGACTTCAATGACTTGGATTCACGTGTGTTCCCCAGAAAAGATAAACCCATCCCATTTTTTTTTAAAAGCATTACTCTATCTTAAGTTATTCTTTGTGGGTTAGATGGAACAGAGGACATCGAGAGGGAATAGGAAAGTTTTTCAGCAATCACCATAGCAGAAACAAGCAGCTAGCGGAGGGTGGAGGTGGGGGTGATTCAGAGACTAGACAATTGAAAAATCATAGGTAAAAAAGTCTTGACAGGTTACCAGAAAAGTCCATTAAAAAGCAAGCCATCAGATCAGCTGCTCCTACATCCAAGTGCTATATATTTCATGCAGTTGTTCCTATAATTTGCTTTGAAAAATAGCAATGTTCCAGCTGAAAGCTTCTGTCTAGTCTATCTTGTGAATGCAGCGATTCTTATTTCTTAAAAGGATTTTTGAAGTGATTATTTTTTAAAGAAGGAGTTTCTTTTTGCCATTTTTATTATTATTTTTAATGGGGAAAAACTGGTGTATGCTTTTTTTCTTTTTCCTTTTGCCTAAAATAGCCTTTCAAGTTTTTAGATGAAACGTCATCTGATCATAAATTCTGTTGATTACTGTAGGAAAGGTAGGGGCACTAGAAGATTTGTAGTTTTTTTAATAGCTGTATATGCTCTGACAAGGGAGTTTGAAATAGAATATTCTATGCCTTATTCACAAATACATTCCTGAGTGAGTGACAAACCCTGTCATGGGGCAAAGAACAAACAGTACAAAAAGGCAAAGATTTTCCAGCTAATTGTATAGGGTTTTTATGGGACTTTTTTCTTTTGTTTTCTTTTTTCTTTAAACAGAAATTTTACCAATTATTTGCAATCTAGTTATTTAAAAATGTATGTACCTCTCCTGCAGACTTACAATCACACTCACTTATAAGTAGTCCAGTAAGGATTTGCTAGTTCAGCCTTTACATTTTCAAAATTCTTCTACATTTATGACAAAGCACCAGTCTTATGAATCATTGCAACTCTGAAACCACAAAGCATTTGTGTACTGTACCCTCTCTTCCCTTTATTGTAAGCTCTTTGGAGAAGGGACAGATTTAATTTCTTGGCATAAATTACTTGTTGCGTATCCTCATGGATATTCACGGTGAGAAATAGGCAATATATGATTTTGTTTAAAAACGATTTAGTTTCCATGGCATAAAATTGAGAGAAGTCTAAAACAAAGTAATCAGGAGCAACAGGAAAAAGAAATGCTGCTACCATCACTGCATTGCCACTACATCCTCCTTTTACAGAGAAGGTTTGACTTGATGGACGATGGACCTGAGAAAAGCTGGACCTTTCACTGATGTACACTTTCCTTCCCCACTAAAAGGGTCTCATTTCCATCTTCCATTTCCCTCGCCCTTCTTCCCTCCTTCCCTTACATCTCACTGCTACTGGGATCCCATAGGCCTGGTCTATACTAGCAACTCCACGCTTTATGATGTGGCATTTAATATGTTTTATGAAAATATGCTTATGATATGGATATGACATAACTGAGATTCACTTTGTGTAAGATGGCTCATGTGAGGTATCATTTGAAAGGTTCTGATTTACTAAATATACTTGTCCCATTCAAATGCTTGTATCATTTTTGTACATGAAATTAGGAATATCTACCTGTGTATCTGTAGTTCATATTTGCTGCTTCAGATCATCCCCACTGCTGATTCTTCAGAGATGACAATGGAAAATCCAGACAGAGCATGATGGCCCATCAGTTAGTACAATGGACCATGAAAAGGCTGGCCTTCTTATGAACATTCCATAATTCTACTGATACATGGATGACAGAATCAGGTGACCTGGTCACCTCATACTAACCTGCATCTTGGATGGCTGAACTGTTTCACAGGGCAGGTGTGTGTGTGTGTGGAAATCAGAAAAGGATTTCTACCTTATGCAAATTCTATATAAGGTGCTAGAGGAAAACAATGATTGTCCTCAGCTTGTCTTACCTCTGTAACAAAGAAATACTTGAAAACACTTGGAAACAAAAGTATTTTTACTGAGAAGGGAGAAGTGCTGGATCCAAGCTTACAGTTACCTGGGCTATGAAGGACTCTATTAGAAGCAATAACTAGGGTGAGAAGTTGTTATTCATAACCAGATTTTTAGTGAATCTAGCTTAGATTATATGCTTTGTATTATTAGTAATCCAATTTTTCTGTTTTCTATCTCTTTGACCACTTACAATACACCTTTTCATAGTTAATAAACATATTTCTGGTTTATAATATAACAGTTTATGTAATTTTCTAGCTGGAAGGCCGAGAGATTGTTCAGGCCTTCTTTCATATTGAGGAAGGAGGCGAACTTCATATAACTTTGGGGTTTGTACTCCCAAAGGAGGGGAACTTACTGCCTCAGCAAGACCAGGTAAAAAAGGGATCCAGGCTGACTGAGAAGTTAGGCTCTGTGTTAGCTTAGGCACTTCAGTGGGCATCTCAGGGTTCCCATACCATCACATGCTTTCTTTATGAACTTGGAAGATACAACAGAGAGGAGTTAGCCCTCCGTTGGGTCCGCTCCGGTGCCTGGGTCTCGCCGACGCCGGTCCTGCGGCTCCTCAGCTCCTCGGTCCTGGAGGGTCCGCCGCCTGGGTCCCGGCCGCCCTGCCAAGCCCGGCTTCCCTCCCCCCTCAGGGCCGGGCCCCTGCTCTTTTAAAACCAGTGCCCTCCTCTTGGAACGCCAGTGCATGCGCCCCTGGCGTGCCGGACAGGAGGATTCCTGCGCCTGCGCAGGCGGCGGCCGCCGAACAGGCTCGGCAGAGCTGCAGGAGTGCTGCGGCGCCGGGGCCCTGAGCCGCTCGATTGCAGGCGGCAGGGCTGAACCCTTCAGCCCCCGCCGCCCTGTCACAGCCCCTAAAGGAGAACTCTTTGGCTATGTCTAGACTGCACACCTTTTTCTACAGAGGCTTTGTCGACAGATACTGTCGACAAAGCCTCTGTTGAAAAAGGGCGTCTAGATTACATTATGCGGATCAAAAAATCGATCTGCTTTTTCAAAAAAGGCATCCAGACTGCCGGATGCTCTGTTGAAAAAAGAAGGCACCCGGAAGTGCTTCTGGCAGGGATGGGGGCAGCCTTTATTTCCAGGTGCTGTTGCACGCCCTTTGCAGAGACGTGTGCTTACAGGGATTCCCCTGGACAGCCATTGCTCTGCTCCTGCTTCTGGCTTGCTTACCTCCTAGAGGGAAAGCAAAGCTGCTGCAGTGCTTGCTCTGGTTGCCCTGCTTCCTTGGACACAGCAGCAGTTTATTTGCAGGGGTTTTTTTCTGCTTTTCAGTTTATTTGCAGGTTTTGGCCATGGAGCCTGAGCTGCCCCTGGGCAGGCGATGGCCCCATGCTGCCATACTGCAGCTTCTGCTGTATCTGCATGACTCTGTCATGAATCTCCTGCCCCATATGGACCCGGACCGCACCGAGGAGACCCTCCTCCGGGATGCAGGAGCTCTGTCCTTGCCCCCAAACTTTTTGGGGGACAGGCAGATTTGGAGACACGAGACGAGTTCAGATGGTGGGACTGGCTCGTCATGCAGCTCTGGGACGATAACCACTGGCTCCACAACTTCCAGATGTGGAAGGCCACATTCCTGGAGCTGTGTGCCTGGCTCGCCTCTGCTCTGGAATACCAAGACACCCACCTGTGGCCCGCCATCCCCCTGCAGAAGCAGGTCGCAATCGCCCTGTGAAAGCTGGCCACCCCCGACAGCTACCGCTCCGTGGGACACCAGTTTGGCATGGGGAGGTCTACCGTCGGGGCCGTCTTGATGGAGGTAAGTCACTGTCGGGGGACAGGCCCTGCTGCATGGGGGGATTGAGAAAGGGGGACTGCCAGGCAAGGGCAAGAGGGAGTGGAGGATGGAATGGCACTCGGAGGCCTCTCCTCGGCTACCCCTGCTCTGATGCGGGGGAGGTGGGTGTCCTGACAAGGGGAGGGGTAGGTTGGGGGAGGAGGGTTCTCCTCCCAAGCGCTTAGGTAACCTGTCTAACTCCCTGGTTTCTGTCTGTATATTTGTCTTGTGCTGCAGGTGTTGAGGGCCATCAATGCAGAGCTGCTGAAGAGCGGCTCATCTGTCTCGGGGACCTGGACAACATTATTGTGTGTCCCATGGAGGGCTCCTCCTCAGTTCAGGAAGCCAAGGGCGGCAAATCCAGCAATAATGTTGTCCAGGTCCCCAAGACAGATGAGCAAGGCCTGTCTGGGTGCCTGTGCCTTTAAGAGGCTGCAGCCAGGAACCACAGAGGTGCTCTACATGTAAAGGCTAGACTGTCCACCAGGGCTTCTTCCTGGAGGCCTTTTTTTTCCAACAGAACTGGCTGCCTGCATCCAAACACACCCTTTTGTCAACAGATCTCTTTCTTCCTCGTAAAACCATGTCGACAAAACTGCCGCATTCTGTCGACTTACTGTCAATAAAAAGCGGCGGTAGTGTAGACGAAGGTATAGTTTTTTCGACAAAAGCCAACTTTTGTTGAAAAAACCCTGTAGTCTAGACACACCGTTTGTCGCGTTACATGAAACAGAATGATCAACAAATACACATCGGCCAAAACCTCCTTTTAAAATCCTACTTTTTCTTACCTCTGACAGAAAGTAATATGGAGATAATACTTACTCTCCTAATTGTAGGATTAATTAGTTAATGTTTGTACAGTGCTTAGAAGATGAAAAGCTATATCAGTGCTAAGTATTATTGTAAGAGGCAACATGAAGCAGAAAATAGAAACCCTCCACCTCATCAAAAGGAAGGCTTTTGGCACTTCTTAGCTATCAAGTGATCCCCTCATTTGTCATTTCTTTATTCAGGGAGCCTATCTTTGTGTTGCTAAGTATTATACTTAAGTGGATATGAACTAGGACTAGTAACAATAGGTTTTTTATATGGTTAGATAGCAGGGAGGAATAACATAACATCAATATGACTATACCATATGTCCTACATCTTTTATAGACATTTTACATATAATGAAGGAAGAAGCAAATGACAGTATTCAATAATAAATGTGATGGATACAATGTAAATACCTGAAAACCTGTCACTAGACTGGTCTCTAAAGATAGAACAGATGTAAAGAATAAATAGCCCAGAGAATCCCTGAACAGTGCATTTACCATTATCTCTTTAGTAGAGCTGGGTGGGAAACAGCTTTCCAGCCTGTCAATATTTTAGAGAGTTCTAAACTTTTTCCCACTTCCCATTTGGACAAAAAAAAAATGAAATCTCAAAAATATTTTGAACAAAATTTTTTAAGGCTTTGTTTTAGGTCAATTGACACATTTCAAAATATTTCATGTTTATGATAACCTTTCTTAAATCCATGTTTCAGTCTAATTAGATCACATTACAAAATGAAACATCATTTTGAAATGGAACTTTGAGTTTCAAAATGATCCAAATGAAACATTTCAACAATTTTGAAACTTTTTCCTCAACATTTTTTCAAGTTGGGAAATTTGTCAAACCCAGCCCCCTTTTTCAAGTGATTTAAGTTTCAACAAATCTGCCTTCTGTTTTTTTGAGGGTGGTCTTCATTTTGGGGGGATGGGTTTTTTAAAATGAAAATGGCTCATCAAAATATTTCTGACCAGTTCCTGTCTTTATATCACAAACAGGTGCCCTTCAGAAATATACACACTACATCATCCAAAATTTGTTGAGGCTGATAATTTTGCTGCCTTATCCAGAAAAGCACTTAACAACAGGCTTAAAATTATGCATATGATTAATTGCTTTACTAAAGTGGGTTTTATATAATAGTAGAGAATCATCTCCTCCATTGGTGGAATTACTCAGTGGAATTCTCTGGTCCGTACTATGAAGGACTAGCTAATCATTACGATCCTGTTGCCACAATTATACTGGTCTAACGTGCTTGCTCTCATAATTCTAAAGGGTTATATGCCTGTGGAGAAAGTCTTCACTGGTCATTCCTCTACTGACCGAAAACTCATTTGTAGGATTCCAAAGGCTCTTTATGGTTTTTTTGTTTGTGTGTTTGTTTTGTTTTTTCTAATAAGGTCTGGAAATTGGTGTCCTTTTGTTTGATAACATTTCCCTTGTATAATATTTTGCTTTTCAAGTTAGGGGCTTCCATCTGTCCTCAATCAATTAAGCAGAGTTAGGGGTTTTAAAAAAAAGTCTTTTATGCAAAAAATAACTGAAGAGCTCATTAGCATTGACAGGAATTTTAGGTTTGTAGCTAATAATGTGTACATTACTGGTGGTATTTAATTTTGTTGAAACTGTAGTTGAGAGACCCTGCACTTCTAAATGCTTATCAGTGCAGTACACGTAGCCTATGGAAAAACAAAGCCGAGAAGTTTTAAGTGCCTATAGGGTTGTGTCAGTATCTCCATTCAGAAGCCCCACTGCTACAATTGCCTAGTCCCAATACATAGATTTGAACACCTTTCTCATTAATATTAAAGCTGTCAGCCTAACCAAAGAAGGGAAGCCACTGGGGAAAGCAACAAGTGTGTTTGGGTTTTAATGGCCTTCCAAGGCTAATGTCCTCTTTATAATTAAATGGAACTGTCTACATTTTGTAAGTCCCTGGAGTACAATTATATTTCAGTGGTCTTTGTTCTGTCTTGTAGATTTTTTCTGTTTACTTCCCCTTTAACCTTTCAGGTGTAAATACAAACAGAAGATAAATTTCTAATTGGAAAGGCTAGCACAGCAGATTGCTGCCCTCCCGCAAAAGTGGTTCCTCTCCAGGCAACTAGACCTCAAGGTAACTTTATTATAAATTCGTATTTCAATGTTTAATTTGAAATAAACTTCTATTTGAGCAAGGCTACTCCTATAAACCCAAATATATATTTAAATCCACAAAGATATTTAGAGACTTAATTCTAATTGATTGCATTGGAAGTCAAGCACCTAAATACCATTGAGACTCGGGCTTCAATGGTTGACTCTTAGTGCAGATTTCAGCATAGAGAATTCTAAATGAACATACTTTTAATGAACAATGATTCTTCAATATATGAGCAACTAACAGTTAATAAAATCCCAGCCCAGTGGCAAGCCTGGGAAGCCTTATTAGATCTCTGCTTAGCGGAATCCGGAGCAGTAGCCTATTCACCAGACAACTGTTGACCTTATAGTAACAGTCTCAGATCTACAAATTCCTACCAAAGCTGAAGCATTTCACAATCTCACCCCCTGGAAGCATCTGGGCCCAAAATCTTGTTAGAGATAAATCATCGATTGGAAATAACGAGGCTTCCATAGTGCTGGAGCTAAAATGCCTAAGCGCCCCTTCTTTCAGTAAAACTAGAATAAATCCATCAATTTATCAAAGTTAAAGCTTTTCAATACAAAAAAAAAGCATGTCTTAAAAACAACAACAACAACAACTGTATGTCCATCACCCCACTTTGAGAAGAAGCTGCCATTGGAAGGATTAATGGCTTCCAAGTGATTGTGAAAGCTGTAATCTGCACTTAAATAGAAGAATTCTCCAAAATCTCCAAGTGTGCATTCTCCTTTTCATAGCAAAAGGCAGAGCATTATGTCAAGTATAGGTTTTAATGACAAAAGGACGTTGTTTTGCAGGTCGATTGTTTATCTCAGTGGTGTGGGGCTAATTGGATGTCACTTTAAAAGATCAAATATCAAAATGCAGCATGTTTGTTCAGAGTCACACGCTAAGAAACAAATATGGTGAAGAAAAGCAGAATGGCTGAGATGCAGAATTATAAAGTTGAATGTAGGGAATAAATAGCCAGAGACACAAAACACAAAGCAATAGAAGGCTTTTACCATGTTCATCACAGCTAGTATAACATGACAGAGCTGCATTGAACTGTGACAACTCACACCAACTAAAGCTCTTCTGTGAGGTGATAAAAAGATTTTATGCTCATATAAAAAAAAAAAAAAAAACAAGCAAAAAAGAGTTTAGTGCAATTCTGAACTCCCCACCCAGCCCCAAAGACAAAAGAAACAAAAAAAACTTAAAAAACCTAAAGAGGGCACTTAAAAATATAATATGGAAACATGAGTGCCCCGGGTGCCAGAGCAAACATACAGTAAAGAAAAAGGCCCAGTATGACATGGACAAGTTAGTATTCAAATAACAACCTCAGGTGAAATTGCTTAATTAAAGAGGCTCCCACACCATTCAGGAAAACATTAAATTAAAGCTGAGATTTTAATTTAGGATTCATCTTTGATATGTAAGTGATCCAATTAACCACTGAAGTTTCTGTTTAATAAACATAATTAGTGAGAACTGTGCATGTTTACATGTCTATGTGCCAGTGTATCTCTATATGCTAAGACCCACTGAAACTGCTAAATTATACGTAGGACATAACTAAGGCTCTGATCACACAAAGGTTTATGCACATGAACCATTCCAGGAATTTATATAGGTAAACACTTGCAGGAGTCATGTCAGGCCTCATCCTGCAACTTGTGCATTTTGGTGCATGTGAGAGGATCATGCCCCTTCCCTCCTTGCCGACCCCTATTTTTGTTATTTGCATCAATGTGGTCATAGGTACCCACTTCCTTTGGGTCTGGGGTACTTAACCTCTATGCCCATCCCACATCCCCCACATCAACTTCCCTCAAGCCCTCACCTCTTTCTGCTCCCTCTCCACTCCTCTCCCTTCCTCCAAAAGCTTCCTGCATGCTGCAAAACAACTAATTATGTCAGATAGCAAGCACTTAGAGGGATGGGGAGGAAGTGATCATTGGGGCCACTGGTGGGCGGGAGGTGCTGGTAGGAAGAGGGACAGCTGGCTGCCAGTGGCTCCTAAGCACCCGCTTATAGGTGCTCCAGCCCTGGACCACCCATGGAATCAGCACCTACGACCCTGGTATCTTAAGACTTCAATCATGGATCAAGGATCAGGTGTGGTCTTCATGTTTGGGCAACTACAATGAGTTCAAAGGGGTCCTGAACAGTCACCAAGAGCTGCTCATATGGCTCCTCTTGCTAGATCAAGATAATAGATTATTACTCTTCAAGCAGGGGCTGTGTCATTATCTGCTCATCACATATTTCCATGATAAGCTATAGTAATATTGGGAATTCAACTCTTCCTTACTTTGTGTGTTTCTTCATCTTTTGTTTTATGCTAGAATGTTCACAGAAAATCCTACTGAATTATAGGAACATTTAAAAGCACAGCTTGACAGGCACTAGGCAAATTTAGTACATCATCAGAAGTAAGCCACCAGTATTTATGTGCTAATTTACATAAAAATCCTGCTTTGTGCTGTTTAATTTCTCCCTTTTGTTCTTTGTAAAGTACACAATGAATGAAGGCACAGAATTATTCCACCTATCCACTACTCCACTTTTCTATTATTGTTGCACAGAACAATTATTTGGCAATAGTTAAAACATTTCATCATCATTAAACTGTGTTGCTCATTCTTAGCAAACACTGAGTAGCATTGTTATTACCAACCTTTTAGATGGCCTCGTATATTGTGCTTCGCAAACCTAGACTCCAATTTGGCAAATCAGACTTCTGAGAGTAGGCCTAATCTGCTTGTGGCATGCCATGCTGGCTTCTGTTGCACAGATGGTTAGATTGTAGGGTCATCAGACCCATAGATAAAGACAAGTTCTGAAGCCTGAAAAGAAGTTATGTTCCAAATGAATGTTACATTTTTATAAAAAATGGAAAATATTTAAACATTGGGAAAACATTTGATGTTAATATCCATAATATTGAAGAATGCTCATTTCTAGTTGAAGCGGTAATGTGCAATAAATGTGCAATTTTAATGGTAATTAGATGAGATATGAAATGAAAATCAATTCCGTCTAAAATATCAAACCAATGATCTCTTCTTGGCCCAATTCCAGACTCTAAAGCATTGAGACTCCAGCTGGGCATCCGCAAAATGACACTGGGCATTACCATTAAAGGAGCTTGGTTTCTGAGCAGAGGAAGGATGCGAGTAATTTTCTATTCAAGTGCCCCTTACAAAGCAATCTATGATGAGCTTGGCCTTGGATGGAGGAAAAGTTACTTTCATCATGATAGCTGCTGATACAGAAGGGGGTGGGAACAGTTTCAGAGATAAATGACTTATCAAGGTTCGGATGGCATCTGTCCTTATTCAGATACAGACAGGGATCCTATTTTGTTGTGTATAGATTATATTAATGTTTGTGTGATCAATTAGTATTTCCATAGGTTTCCCTCTTATGTTTAATGAACATATAGTTTAGTAAAAATGATCACTCCAGCATCTACAGCAGTTGGTGAAGAGTGACAAACATATTACTCTGTATTTAGTAGTATGATCAGCACATACTTAAATCAGAAAGACTACCTTAACATTAATTCTGCCTTCAGACCACCTAAGATATTTATACACACATGCACGTATATTATGGAATTTTGATACAGGAATCACAACCAAGAGTGATCAAATTAGTCAGTTTTATTTATCTATCATGGTGCCATTGCCAAATCTGCTCTCTATTTACTATAACATAATTTTGTTCAGTTGTCAGATCACTGGTTTTCATTTACAGTGATCAGATTACACCTGAAAAGTTTCCATATTGAAAGATATTTCACGTCCCCTGTAATTCTGACTCACACATATTACTGAGCAGAATTTGTTTTTAAAATGACTCAATTCAGAGTGTGTTTTAAGGCAATATACAAGCAAGGAAGATGCCAGTTTTAAGTAATTTTGTATATTAGGTGATCTCTATGATTTATAGGCAACAATTTTATAAATTTTAAAACAAGGCTTGCACTGTGCAGCTTTCCTTATCAGCTATTACATTACATAGTGTGGTGCACACCAAGAGGTTATTTGGTAAGGCAATCTGCAATTTGCAGTTTTACTGTGTAGAAACTTAGTTTGCAAGCATAAGCACACATCTATAGAATTTAGTAATGACTACTGACTTCTTACTTTTTAAAAAGAGATGGGCCCATACTTCGTGGGCATTCAAAATGCAGCTCAGGATCTGGTCTCTAAATTTTATGTTAAATGCCCCTGAGCCAGATACAAAATGCTAGATTTACAGTAAAGCTGTTAGTAAAACTTTAGGTTTGCATTAATGAGATCAAGAAAATACTGTAAATTCTCTGGCCAGCCCCCAAATTTGCCTATTTTGACACAGTAGTCTTACTTTGGACATTCTTCTACCCTCTAAACTGCATTAGAAGGGAGGAAAATTGTCTTAACAAATGTATGCGCTTTCACAGAATGTACAACTGAATGATTTCTTTTTTCTTTAAATCAGGAAAGGTGTTTTTAAATATCTTAGTAACAGTACCACTGCCACTAATTTTCATCTTGGAGACAGATTTTGGATGTGTTTTCAGTTTGGCAGAAATGAAAACAGCTTCACTTCACCCTATGTGGAAAGTGCATTATTTTTGTCAAGAACATAGGGAGTAGATTATATATATTAAATATGTTACATACTTGTGTAGATTATAATATGTGAAAGAAGCTACTTTCAAATTCACTCCTTATGAGTGAGTATATCATCTATAAATTCAAAACATTCTATTTTTATAATATTTGCATACTTGATGTGTTTAGCTTCACTTATAGAAAATACCCCTCTTTCAGCCTACATAACTGTACCCAAGTTCCCTCCATGCAAGGGGCGGGGGGGCTGAAACATGGGCAGGCAGCTGCCTGACTTTGCCTCCACCTTGGGTGCTGGCCTGCAGGCAGAGACTCTGGACAGCTGGAGCCAGTCCTCACACCGTCCATTCGGAGCTTCAGAGCTGGGGAGTCATGCTGCTCACCTGCAGTACTGCAAGCCATGCTTACCTGCCTACCTACCTGCTACTCTAGGGCTCAGGCTGGAGGCAGGCCTGCCTACCTACACAAGAGACACTCTGGGGCTGTGAGGGGGCAGCTCTGGATTCCAGTGTGGGGTGGGAGGGCAGTACCCCAGGTGGGAGGGGTAGGTTGGTCAGAGACTAGCCTCCTCAAGCCTTCAGTTCACCTGCTGCCCAGGCAAGGGCAAGATCACCAAATTGGCACAGAGAGTGGTGGCTTTTTTAGTTTTAAAATAGCACATTGGGAATCACATTAACTATGCATTTTGGGCTCAATATACAACAAGACATAGGTGATAAAGCAGCTACAGTCTTATAGTGTTCTGAACTAAGGGGCTACGTCTAGACTGGCATGATTTTCCGCAAATGCTTTTAACGGAAAAGTTTTTCCGTTAAAAGCATTTATGAAAGACATCTAGATTGGCACAGACGCTTTTGCGCAAAGCACTTTTGCGGAAAAGCGTCCGTGTTAATCTAGAGGCGTGTTTTGCGCAAGAAAGCCCTGATCGCCGTTTTAGCCATCGGGGCTTTTTTGTGCAAAACACTTTTTAGCTGTCTACACTGGCCCTCTTGCGCAAATACATTTGCGCAAGAGGGCTTTTGCCCGAATGGGAGCGTCATTGTATTTGCGCAAGAAGCACTGATTTTGTACATTACAAAGTCAGTGCTCTTGCGTAAATTCAAGCGGCCAGTGTAGACAGCTGGCAAGTTTTTCCGCAAAAGCAGGTGCTTTTGCGGAAAAAATTGCCAGTCTAGACACAGCCGGGATGTTAAGGACTAGTTGATTAGTCAACAGGATAGTTGACTAGTTGCTTCATTCCCCCTCCCCCCGCTCCCACTTGCAGCCTTTATCAGATAGAAGCAGTAAAAGGGGGGTACTCAAAGTGGCAGTACCGCAGGGAACCTGGGCTCCATGCAGCACTTTGAAACGCCACCGCAGGGTTTCAAAAGGGCAGTGCCACACAGCTGATCCTGGGCTCAGTGCGGCACTGCCCCTTTGAAATGCCACCATGGCGTTTCAAAGGGGCAGTGTCGCACGGAGTCCAGGGTCAGCTGGAGTCCCCAGGCTCCATGAGATGCTAAGCCCAGGATCAGCTGTGCAGCACTGCCACTTAGTAACACCATGGTGGCATTTCAAAGGGGTGGCGCCATGGAGCCCAGGATCAGCTGTGTGGCGCTCCCCCTTTGAAATGCCAGCATAGCATTTCAAAGGGGCAGTGCCACATGGAACCCAGGGCCAGCTGGGGAGTCCCCAGCTGATCCTGGGCTCCATGCAGTGCTGCCCATTTGAAACACCGTAGTGGCGTTTCAAAGGGGCAGTGCCATCCTATCAACTAATTGAATAGTCGATGCAAAAATGCATCGACTATTTGATTAGTGAAATACACACAACTTAACATTCTTATTCTGAACAACTGCTATTAGCTGTTGTCATAACAGAAAGGGAAATGTTTTAGGTTTGAGCCAAGAACATTTCTGCTTTAACCCCTCTTCATAGCAGGCATAAAAAAAATAATCTTTTTTCTAATCATACATGCACACAAACACCCTTACATATCATTATCCAGGTGACATGGACTTGATTATCCAAATACCTACATACCCACTGGTGTTTTCTAGCACACCCAACCCTACAGAGAAGTCATGTTTGGGCTGCCCAATTGGCAGAATATTATGAACCCTTACCATGATGTATTATTTTCCAGTTCATGAAGATAAAGATGTTAGCCTGACAGATACCAGTAATGCCAAGAGATTTAATTTCACTTTGGAGGTCAATTGGACTGCCTTATACCAATGTCTAGAGGAAGCAAACAGATCAGTCCACTAGGTACAACAACCCTGACAAAAGTACCATACACAAAGTCTGGCTATTTTGCATCAATATTTTGTATTAATTGGAATATTGTTTGTTATAATGTGCTGAATGTGTTGTTGGATGAAGAAAATAGATCTCAAATTGAAACTACAAGACCAAATTGCTTTACAATACATTGCCTTAAAACAATTAAGAAAGATGTGGCTCATTTAATATGTTGATATTAAAGGGTGAAAAGGGGGATAATGTAGACCCAAAAGCTTCGCAGAGAAAATTGTTTTAAGTGATAATTTTTTTAAGTAGCATTTGCATTTATTTTGTTAGTATATATTTTGAAGTAGTAAGAAGAAATAGTGTTTGGGTTATTTTATTTTTAGTAGTAGTAAAAATTATTTTATTAAGGATTGCTTAGCTTTGCTTTGCTCTGGAAGAAGGCTTGTTGATTTTTAAAATTATTTATTAGTTTCTATGTGAATGGAGGCATGTATGTGATATGCTAACAGAAAGAAGTAGGAGGCACCAGTGACAGATCAGGAGGGGAGTAAAGGACTCAAAAGGCGCCACCCCAATTATCAGAAGGACTGAAGAAGTGCAGATGGACAACGCTAAAGCAAAGGCATAAACCACCCACAGGAGGAGATAAAGAGTGGAGCCAGAAAGACAAGATAAAGACCAGCTTTGGGAACTTCCAGGACCAACCTGAAAAAAAAATGTCAATTGGGAATAAAGTTGTGGTACCACCTTTGTGATTAATGGCTTCACTGTGACTTAGCACAGCACATAGACTAACTTATTGTGATAAAGGTGTATTGCACTGAGGACTTTGGAATCATTCTGCAAAAACATTTGTGCTTTGAGCATGTGCAACAGAGGCCCCAGCTCCCCCTCCCTTGTGTGCAATATTAAGGACTAGAAATATAAGAGCCAGCTATAGAACCGTGTGTGTGTGAGTATGTGAGAGAGAGAGAGAGAATGGAAGCATATTCTGAGTTTAATGCCTAAATAATATTCTTAATAAATGTGGTGTATTGCCTTATCCCCTTGAAAAAGATTCTATGTGCTTCTTATAAGCATAACATCACATGACAGTCCTTTTTACCCATATACACTTTCATCAGCTCATCCCCTTCTCAAAAGCTTGGCACAATACATAAGTCTGACAATATACTCTCAAGGTCAACATGCTTAGAGGCTCTGTCAAACCAAGCAGAGAAATTAATTCCAAGAGTCGAGGACTCCTCATTGAACACTGTGCTGCCAGTTTAAACCCATGAACTGATAGTTCAAATGACTAGGTACAGTGTAACTGCTGCACAAATGCACTAATAGAAAAGCAGTGTTTGTGGTGTACAGGACCCAAGCCACTTCAGGCTTTTAAATGAGAACCAAAACCTAAATAAATTACACATGCGTTTGTTTCCTGGGGGAGATTTCCATTCAATCACTCATGACAAGATGACATTTCGGTATTGGAACATTTTTTATCGTGTGCATGATTGTGCCTTTCTTCAGCTCTAAGAAATACACTTACAGAATTAAGGGAAAAACCACAATGTTCAAAGTCATTCCTTACACTGATAGGCTTAGTCAGCCCCAGTAAAGATTAGCGATTGGCTACAGTCACATTTTATTCCTGAATTCCTGTAAAACATAGGATCTTTTGGCATCAGCCCACTAGCCTGAAAATGGATATAAATTGTTACCTTATATTTTAAACATTGGTCTCAGAGGTCCTGATTTAATAGGATTGCTTGGAAAAGGAAGCTGCATGCAAGTTAAAACATGTTCATGGTTTATAACAATAATAACTCCTTATGAAAAAGTGAGCTACTTTTATTATATGAGGGGCACTGCTTGTTCACAAGGGACTAGCTATGTTCAGTGATTCTGCGACTGCTGTGTACTTAAAATGTTTTGTAGAGTACTTGGATGTGTTTGCCTTGATAGTAAAACTTGCTGTAAAAATGAAAGTTGTGGTAATGGTGTTATTGCAAGACATTTTTGCCTGCCAGAATGAACGATTTCTAAATGCCACTATGTGATTAAGCTGAAAGGCACAACAGGTTCTATTACAGTGTGAAGCCTTAGGTGCACTGAAATTACCTTTCAATAGCACACCCGGGAGTATCTCTAGGAGATTATAACATGATAACTTTACTGGGTTTTTTTAAATGAATAAATGAAGTCATTAAAAAACATTCTTTCTAGATAAAGTTAAGTGCCTCCCTTCACCCAGTGTACAGTCATTAAAATCTAATGTGCTTTTTTGTGGAAATATTTCAAAGTGATCCAGGGTTTCCTTATTCAGTGCAGTGGTAATAGCAAAATTTGTTAAATAATCGTTGGTAGATTTTGTTTCTGTCTTAACAAATAATGGAAGCACAATTACTTTCTACATTCAGTTTCAAAATACTACACAATCATATGAACAATAAGCACCATACATTTTTATTAACATGTTTTTCAATCTGATTTTTTTCTCCTGAAAAAGTCAATATGGCTTTCCCCACCTTTCCCACTTTCCAGGGTTAGTATCACTATGGAATATTATCGCTGGCCTATTATATGCCACTGATTTTTCAGAAGTTGTTTTCAGGAGATCGTTCTTAAGGCCCACTAATCTTTGTTCATTTTCATATATTTTCATTAATTGTGGATGGTCATCTCTATCCTATGATCTTAAAAATACGTATATGAAACCAAGGGAAAGGCACAAGGGTGAAATGCCTACAGTTGTTCTTTATCCTGGTGAGATTAGCAAACTCATGTCAATATGATATAGTGACACCAGCCTAGTAATTTAACAATCCATTTAGGTGACTGCATAGGTCACTCAAGAATGCAACTAGAAATCAAAGGGGAAGAGAATGTAAGGCCCTGTCTACCTTAGAATCATACCAATGTAATTATAGTGCAAGTAATTAAATTCTGTGATTATGTCCCATTTTACATTCCTGTGACATGTCTACATTAGGGATTAGTAAATTTCACCGATGTAGGTATCTTCTCAGAAATATAAGGCCCCAGCAGCCCCTTTCTCTTCTCCCCCTCATAGAAGAACCAGGGAACAGCACTTTAAAATCCTCAGGAGCCCCACTAATACTATGACTTGGTTTGTAGAGCTGAAAATGTGAGAAAGTGGGATAGATAAAGAATAAGTGCCTGGCAAAACTTTCACTGCCTTGAACCACAGTGTCAGCAGCTTTTACTCTCTGTCACAGATCCATGGAACTTATGTCCTTTATAACTGATGTCCACTCTATGCCCTGGATAGACCACAGAAAGAAGACACAAATCTCAGAGTCCAGCATCCTGCCAGCTCTTCCTGGGATCTGGAATCTCAGGGGAAGGAGTTTATGTACCAGGAAGGGACCCATCATCTGAGGGAGCTGTGAGGATCAATTGTGTGTAAAATATAGAATTTATAAGGCAAGATAGTGAATAGGATTGAGATGGTTACACAGAATGGAGGAAACCCACAAATATATTAAGAAAGCAGAGGATTTGTTAGGCATTTTTAAAAAATAAAATATTGGAAGGGTTTAAATGATTCAAAATCAGCAAATTATGTAGATTGTTAGATGAGCCTCTCTTTATAGAGATTCCAGAGCCAGGATGAACCATTATGATCATCCAGTCTGACCTCCTGTAGAACATAAGCCATAAAACTTCCCCCAAAACATTCCTAGAGCACATGGGCAGCCAGTAATGTAGACAAGGGAAGGCATTGCCTTCCCCAAACTGCCCAGCCCCACAGGCATTGCCTTCCCCAAACTGCCCAGCCATGTCACATGATAGCCTGGCTCCCCAGCATCTGGGGAGGGGAGGGCTGGGACCATAACACATGGCAGCCCAACAGCTTGGGAAGGCTGAGGCCATGCCATGTAGCCCCCCAGCAGCTGGGGAAGGCTGGAGCCATGCAGCATCTGGGGTTAGATGGGGCTTGGCTGGTGTGGCAGGGCGGTTGTTTAAGGGGCACAGTCTCAGGGGAAGTTGACAGGGCTTTGGCTACCCTGCTGGGCCTTCACCTGCTGCCCATGCTAGAACACATCTTTTAATTTCAGTATTCTCAGTGATGGAGAATCCACCACAATCCTTGGTAACTTGTTCCAAAGGTTAACAACTTTTTATGTTAAAAAATAATGCCTTTTTTCCAGTCTGGATTTGTCTAGGTTCCGCCTCAGCCTCTGGATTAAATTATACCTTTCTTTGAAGAGTCCATTACCAAATATTTGTTCCTCATCTAGGTACCTGCAGACTGCAATCAAGTCATCTTTTAACCTTTTCTTTGTTAAGCTAAATAGACAGAGCTTTTTGAATCTATCATTCTCTAATATGTTTTTAAATCCTTTAATCATTCTTGGAGCTCTTCTCTGAACGGTCTCTTTTCTATCAACATGCTTTTTGAACTGCCAACATGAGAACTGGACATGTTTTCCAGCAGTGATCACACACTGGGAAATACAAAGTTAAAATAACCTCTCTGTTCTTACTCTTACTTTGATTCCCATATATGTGAATCAAAGGATCACATTAGCCTTTTATTGGCTATAGCATCATACTGGAAGCTCTTCTTCAGCTAAGGTGACTGGGTCCCGATCTTATTGAGACCATCCCAATTAGTAGCTTTGTCTTATATGAGCAACTATACCCTCCACAAAAAAAGTGTGTTCTGATTTTTCAGACTTGTTATCTGGCCCCCCTATCTTCAAGTGATTATCCACCACAAGCCCCAAATCTTTTTCAGTCATTGCTTCCCTATAATCCTATAATTCTGGTATCCATTCTTTTTCATAGTATACATTTAAAAAAAAAACAACAACAGTTTTTATTATCCTCAACTCTGCTTGCCACAGATATCTGCTTGTGGTACTTTCCATCACTTTTTTTTTTAATTACAGTTTTTAGTTTCTGAATTATATTCATTACTAGCAACTTCCCCACATTTATTTATTTTTTATAGCTGCCTCCACTTCTCTACTAACCAACTCAGTGTTTTAATCAATACGGTCGTCTCACTGATTAGGAGATGGTGGTTTTTGGTGAACCAAGTAAACCGTTCTTAAACAATTCTCAACTATTGCTCACATTTTTTCTGATAAAAATTCTTCCTCACAACTGATTTGGCTCATAAAAGTTTTCAGCATTCTGAAACTGGCCATTATAAAATATCAGGTATTGTATTATTGATCTGGACTTTGTCCTGTTTGTCCACAACAAATGATCACGTGTATCTAAGTTCCATTAATTTTTAGTTCTGTGGTCAGTTCCTCTTTATCTGTCAAGATAAGATTTAATACAGAATTCCTCCATGCAACACTTTTTGAGTTAGAAAATTGCCATCTATACTATTTAGAAATTCCAAGGATGTTTTAGCAGTGCAGCAGACCTCAAGCATATTTCACTCAAATTAAAGTCCCCAATGATCACATAGCTTTTATTTTCCTGTACCTGACAGACGGATGCATAAGGAGCTTGTCATCCTGTTCTCATAGCATACACCATGTAATAGTATCTCTTATGCTTTGTCTTCTAAGACATCAGTCCTAAGCATTCAAGATCATTTTTGTCCAAATTATCAAATGACATGGCACTCTTTCTCCCATTTTATCTACTCAATCCTTCCTAAATGGTTCGTCATCATTGATTTTAACATTTATATCATGTGGTCATTATTATTATGGTATTGTCAATCCTGTTAACTCAAAATATATTTACTGAAAGCCAAAGCTCCTCAGCAATACACTTTGTACGTTTATTGGTTAAGTGGCACCTTTTAAGCTGAGGAAGAGATCTTTATAAAGCAGGGAAAATGAAAGAAGTAACACATTCAGTGCTATGTGCTCAAATAAAGGTTCTGTTTCATTAAACACTTTCTTGGCATAATATTATTTACATTTCATAGTTTCACTGGCACTAAACATGTGGATTTTGAATGCCCATGCCCCGGGGCATGCCCAGCCCTGGGGTGAAAGGAACCCCTCTACGATAAAGGAGAGGGAGGGTCTAACTACCCAAGCTAGTGCTATTTACAATACAGCTATGCTAAGAAAAACTGCTAAGATAGAAAGAGAACGCCATTGAAAAATATCTTGCTGAAGCAAGAGGATTTGTTCCAATAATTGTGATGGGCAGAAAAAAGAAATGGAGATGATGAGGGGCTAGCAGTGCCCCTTATATCTGTTCATAAGCACACAGCACCAGGGAGCAGAAAAAGTTTCTGGCAATGATGCATGAATGATTTAGGTTTTGAAGGCAGCTGAAGCTGAAGTAAGAAAAATGAAAATCTCTCTATTGGGAAGAATTGATTGACCACAGATTTGATCAGATGTATGTGAACCATAAATTACAGCATTTAATACTGTAGCCTATAGTGCAAACCTGCTCACTCACCTACAGATGTATAACTTTATTATTTTCTTATGGTTTTGATTATATGTTTATTATAACAAGTTATGGTAGGTTTATAGTGGCAGTTTGGCTGTAACACAAGAGACTTACAAGTCACATCCTGTATGCTGAGCTAAGGCAAAGTTAGTATTTTTGTCTGGGACCTTTCACCCAGATAGCACAGTTAGGTCACGTATGTTTGGGATCTTTCACCTAGGTAGATGGTGGTAAGATAGAAATAATAAATGTGACAGACAACCACAAAAGGCCCATGGTAATGAATTGACACATATGATAATAAGTTGAGATCAGTGGTATCCTGGCCTATTGGAAAAAGACATTTCACCATTACTAAAGCAAGGAGATACAAATTCAGAGAAAAGGAAACATCCCCTACTGAATATGCAGCAAACATAACAACGTCAGTGTAACATATGAGGAAGATGATGGCTAACATCTTGGGTTGTTCTAGAAGGAATGGCGTGAGTATATGGTATGGAAATATAGATGTACATTCCCTATTTATCTTATGACATGGGGGTGTTTGTGACTGTGCTAAATGTATTAATCAACTATATTTGCAATTAGACAATCATAGAATCATAGAATACTAGGACTGGAAGGGACCTCGAGAGGTCATCGAGTCCAGGTCCCTGCCCTCATGGCAGGACCAAATACTGTCTAGACTATCCCTGATAGACATTTATCTAACCTACTCTTAAATATCTCCAGAGATGGAGATTCCACAACCTCCCTGGGCAATTTATTCCAGTGTCTGACTACCCTGACAGTTAGGAACTTTTTCCTAATGTCCAACCTAAACCTCCCTTGCTGCAGTTTAAGCCCATTGCTTCTTGTTCTATCCTCAGAGGCCAAGATGAACAAGTTTTCTCCTCCTCCTTATGACACCCTTTTAGATATCTAAAACTGCTATCATGTCCCCTCAATCTTCTCTTTTCTAAACTAAACAAACCCAATTCCTTCAGTCTTCCTCATAGGTCATGTTCTCTAGACCTTTAATCATTCTCGTTGCTCTTCTCTGGACCCTCTCCAGTTTCTCCACATCTTTCTTGAAATGCGGTGCCCAGAACTGGACACAATACTCCAACTGAGGCCTAACCAGCACAGAGTAGAGCGGAAGAATGACTTCTCGTGTCTTGCTCACAACACACCTGTTAATGCATCCCAGAATCATATTTGCTTTCTTTGCAACAGCATCACACTGCTGATTCATATTCAACTTGTGGTCCACTATAACCCCTAGATCCCTTTCTGCCATACTCCTTCCCAGACAGTCACTTCCCATTCTGTATGTATGAAACTGATTGTTCCTTCCTAAGTGGAGCACTTTGCATTTGTCTTTATTAAACTTCATCCTATTTACCTCAGACCATTTTTCCAATTTGTCCAGGTCATTTTGAATTATTACCCTATTCTCCAGATTAGTCGCAACCCCTCCCAGCTTGGTATCATCTGCAAACTTAATAAGCGTACTTTCTATACCAATATCTAAATCGTTGATGAAGATATTGAACAGAGCTGGTCCCAAAACAGACCTCTGCGGAACCCCACTTGTTATGCCTTTCCAGGAGGATTGTGAACCATTAATAACTACTCTCTGAGTACGGTTATCCAGCCAATTATGCACCCACCTTATAGTAGCCCCATCTAAGTTGTATTTACCTAGTTTATTGATAAGAATATCATGCGAGACCATATCAAACGCCATACTAAAGTCTAGGTATACCACATCCACCGCTTCTCCCTTATCCACAAGACTCGTTATCCTATTAAAGAAAGCTATCAGATTGGTTTGACATGATTTGTTCTTTACAAATCCATGCTGGCTGTTCCCTAACACCTTGCCACATTCCAAGTGTTTACAGATGATTTCCTTAATTACTTGCTCCATTATCTTCCTGGCACAGAAGTTAAACTAACTGGTCTGTAGTTTCCTGGGTTGTTTTATTTCCCTTTTATAAATGGGCACTATATTTGCCCTTTCCCAGTCTTCTGGAATCTCTCCTGTCTCCCATGATTTTCCAAAGATGATAGCTAGAGGCTCAGATACCTCCTCTATCAGCTCCTTGAGTATTCTAGGATGCATTTCATCAGGCCCTGGTGACTTGCAGGCATCTAACTTTTCTAGGTGATTTTTACTTGTTCTTTTTTATTTTACCTTCTAAAACTACCCCTTCCCACTAGCATTCACTATGTTAGGCATTCCTACAGACTTCTCGGTGAAGACCGAAACAAAGAAGTCATTGAGCATCTCTGCCATTTCCAAGTTTCCTGTTACTGTTTCTCCTCCTCACTGACCAGTGGGCCTACCCTCTCCTTGGTCTTCCTCTTGCTTCTAATGTATTTATAAAAAGTCTTCTTGTTTCCCTTTATTCCCGTAGCTAGTTTGAGCTCATTCTGTGCCTTTGCCTTTCTAATCTTGCCCCTGCATTCCTGTGCTGTTTGCCTATATTCATCCTTTGTAATTTGTCCTACTTTCCATTTTTTATAGGACTCCTTTTTTATTTTTAGATCATGCAAGATCTCGTGGTTAAGCCAAGGAGGTCTTTTGCCATATTTTCTATCTTTCCGACACATCGGAATAGCTTGCTTTTGGGCCCTTAACAATGTCCCTTTGAAGAACTGCCAACTCTCCTCAGTTGTTTTTCCCCTCAGTCTTGATTCCCATGGGACCTTACCTATCAGCTCTCTGAGCTTACCAAAATCCGCCTTCCTGAAATCCATTGTCTCTATTTTGCTGTTCTCTCCTTCTACCCTTCCTTAGAATTGTGAACTCTATGATTTCATGATCACTTTCACCCAAGCTGCCTTCCACTTTCAAATTCTCAACCAGTTCCTCCCTATTTGTTAGGATCAAATCTAGAACAGCTTCCCCTGGTAGCTTTTTCAACCTTCTGAAATAAAAGTTGTCTCCAATGCAGTCCAAGAACTTATTGGATAGTCTGTGCCCTGCAGTGTTATTTTCCCAACATATATCTGGATAGTTGAAGTCCCCATCACCACCAAAACTTGGGCTTTGGATGATTTTGTTAGTTGTTCGAAAAAGCCTCATCCACTTCTTCCACCTGGGTAGGTGGCCTGTAGTAGACTCCTAGCATGACATCACCTTTGTTTTTAATCCCTTTAGCCTAACCCAGAGACTCTCAACACTTCCGTCTCCTATGTCCATCTCCACCTCACTCCAAGTGTGTTCATTTTTAATGTATAAGGCAACACCTCCTCCTTTTTCCCTGTCTATCTTTCCTGAGCAAGCTGTACCCTTCCATACAAACATTCCAATCATGTGTATTATCCCACCAAGTTTCTGTGATGCCAACAATGTCATAATTGTACTTATTTATTAGCACTTCCAGTTCTTCCTGCTTATTTCCCATACTTCTTGCATTTGTATATAGGCATCTAAGATCCTGATTTGACCTTGCCTCTCAGTTTTGCCCTGACAAGAGTTCCTGTAGTGTGTGTGTTGCATCTGTGCACATCAGGGTTCCCAACCACAGAAGAACTGAATGCTGATCCTGGGACAAAGGACCTGTCTATCCTGAAGGTGGTAACTGGAAATTCATAAGCAATCTTAGATCAGGCAACAATACAATGTTCCTATTTATGTCAAATGCCACAAAATTAGACAGGCTTTCTGTTAAAGGCTTTGTACAATATAAAAATTAATATCACGAGACAGAGATAGGAGATAAGCTAACAAGTCTGTCCTATCTCCCTACAATAGGTTCTCAAGTGATATAAACATCTATTTCCAAATCATTCTGATCTAGTGCCCCTGCCACTTTCCTCTACAAACTCTTGCATTTAGACAGCTGTCACTGTAGGAAAGCAGTTCCTCATTGCCACCCTCAGTTACCCTTTGATCAATGTCAGCTTATTATAGTTCCATGGAAGACCAAACTAGAGAAACATTTCTTACACTGCTTTTATGTTACTATTACTGGTACATATTGCATGGATCAGAAGCCTCAGTTAGGTACTAGGTTCCCACTGTGCTAGCCACTGATACAAACTCAGAACAATGAACAATCTCTGCTCCATGTAGCGACTTGAAAAGGAAAAGGAAAAGAAAAAGGAAAAAGGAAAGGATACACCTAAATACATATTTTTAATATAAATGTACAACCATTTTTGAAATTATAAATACAGTGATAATGATGTTTGATGATGATGTTGATGAACTGAGGCAGAGATAGACAGATCTCATTTTCTATTATATCACTGTCAAGCTACTTAACCAGTCCTTAATCAGGAAATCTGATCAGAGATGTCACCTAAAAATCCAAGATCTAGGATGCTCTGCATTCTTTTCAAATCCTATACTTTGCTTGTAATGTCTGGATACATTGACTCTGAAAGCTTTTAAGAGACTGTGCAATAGTTTTCTGCCAGAATAATCTGTCTTGTACCGTCATTTCCATATCTCTGGGAGATATTCTGTGTAACTTCACGTTGGCCTTTAAGATACCTTTATTGTACGTATACTGACTGCCAGTGGAACATTTTCTACAAACAAGCTAGCCATAGAAGACCATCTTCAGTATTCACATGTCATCCATCTTCAATCCAGTGAAACTGTTTGTCCATAAGCATTGATTCCATGCCCATGATGCCTTCATGGACCTTCATGTTTAGAATTTTGTTCCACCAATGCACGTGGGCAATCTTCCTGAGACAGCTCAAGCAGAACTGATCAAGTTTCTAAATGTAGTGACAATATATCGTCCATGACTCTGACCAGCCAGCAAGATAGTTAGGACAATTGCCTGATAAAGTGCTACCTTTGTATGAAAACGTACACCAAGGTCAGAGCATAACCGTTCAGTCAATCTTCCAAAGGCAGTGCTGGCTTTGGCTAATCAAAGAGCTACAATGTCACCAACATTTAAGTCTGTAAGGTAGCAGAACTTGTCAACAGCCTTAAGGACAGTATTAGTGAGACACAAAAAGGTATCTCAGAAGAAATGTTTTTGTCTGGCCTTGGTAGGAACAGAAAGTCCTGCCATTCATTGAGCTGGTCCATCCTTATGGGAATACATGTATTAGTGGTAAGTAGAATGGGATATTAGTAATAAGGTTTGTCAACAATAAACCAGGCAGTGTGTCTTCATATCTTAACAAATCTTGTGTAATTGGATGGTTCACTCAAGGTCTGTTGTACCAACTGTCTGCATAGAGCTGGGACAGAACACAGGGAGAACACACGCATACAGTTGAACATCTACCACAGGTGTCATGGAATGAAATTAAAAGGCAGCAAATTTAAAACAAAAAAACAGGAAACATTTTTCACACAACACACAGACAACTTATGGATTTTCTTTTTCAGAAGATGTTGTGAAGGACAAAACTGTGACAGAGTTTGAAAAAGAACTAGATAAATTCATGGACTATAGATCATTCAGTGGCTATAAACCAGGATGGGCAGGGATGGTGTCTCTAGCCTCTGTATGCCAACAATTGGGAATGGCCAAGGGGATGAATCACTTGATGATTACCTGTGCTGTTCATTACCACTGAGGAACCTGGCATTGGCCACTGTTGGAAGACATGATACTGGTCTGGATGGATCTTTCATCTGAACCAGTATGACCATTCTGATGTACTGAGTTCTGCTTGAATCAAACTGATAGCCAAGAGGTGAAACACACAATATATTAGCTCCAATCCCCTTGACTTTTTAATTCCACTATAGCAAGATGAATCAGAAATATTTTTGGTTTCCCAGCAATTAAAAATATAGAAAAAACTGTTTAGAATAGAAATGAAAATGAATATTTTTTGGAGAATCCAAAAGTTAAAATATTTTCATTTTGGTCCAGAATAAAATGTTCTGTTTTCTTTTTTCACGTTTGTAACATTTTTTTTTTTTTTAACAAAAATGAAAGAAATGTTGAAACAAGAAGTCATTTGGAATGGACAAACCAAAATGTTTGCCAAAATGACCTTTTTAATATCTTGTTTTTAATGGTTGTTCTAACCAAAACAATTAGGTGACACCAACATTATTTTTCTAAATGCTTTGGTGTCACCAAATCTGCATTTTTCTTTAAAAAATTTTGTATGAAAAATTTCACCAAACTCTAATCACTTCTCCCACCCTTAAATTATCATTCTTCTAAGTCTCCTACAAAGCTTTGACACAGAACATTATAGATAGCCTATTATCTTATTTGAGCTTCCTTTCATTTATGCATGATCCTTAACATTTTAAAATTAATATATTGTAAGTTTGATTAAAATATAAGAATTATATAATAATGCCGGGGTGGGGTCTACATGGGCTACATTCTCTACATGGGCTACATTAATTAATTAATCCCAAGGCCATAAGGGACCATTCTGATGGCCTGGTCTGACCTCCTCTAAAACACCATCCAACGTACTTCCTCCCCAAATAACTCCCAGTGCATATCTTTTAGTAAAAACATCCAGTTTTCATTTTAAAATTATCAGTGATCCCATCAAGCTCAATCTAAGCAGTAGTTGCCAACTTTGTCCCAACATGGTTAAATCAAACTTTGCGTTATTAATTCAATCAGCTCAGAATTTCTCCTAAGCATCAGCTGGGTATCTAATTGACTGGTAGGATGGTGTTTCTGTGATAGACAGTTTTCAATTTGAAATTGAGCAGAGACCACTGAACTCATTTCACAATGTGAAATGTAAGATGGCAAGATATGTAAGGCCACTGATTTCTACCGACTCCTGCAGTCTGGAATGCAGTACCATGTGATTATGAAACTATTAAAACCACATAATGATTGTGTATCATATATTTGCCCTCACAATGAGTGTCAGTGGGAAATTCTAATTCAGCTTTACTTGTCTGGTGAATTAAATTCCTGGTAATGTGATCATGTATGGAATCCTGACATTAAAGATATGTAATAATGTCAATTGTAAACTATGATGTCAACTGCAAAAATGCTACAAATGAAACAAATCATTATGGTTCCATTCCTGGAGGAACTTTTTGTGCAAACATGCCCTTTAGCAAAATCATGTGCTGAATCTCAGTGCCAGTCCTTTGCTCCCACACTCATATTTATTAGCCCACATATGAAAGTATGCATGGAACAGATTTGACAGAGCACAATGAAGCATGAATTTCAAATCTATCCCCAGCTGCAAACATCCAATTGCAACATTTCCTGTTTGTGTGGTAAATTATATGGAGCCATCAGAGGCAAAACAAAATTGAAACACTGGGTTATTTTCCTTGTTCCCTATTGTTAGACTTTTTCTAAAAAAAAAAAAAAGGGGAGGGATGTATGAAAAAAAGTAGGAATGTGGTGATCAGAAAATGACCTTTTCTGTGAGAAACCTTTGCAAAGATACATAGAGTTTAAGGTCAGAAGGGACCATTATGATCATCTTGTTTTCTCCTCCTAGATAACACAGGCCATATAGTTTTAACCACCAATTCTTAGACCTAATTCAAGAGTTCATGATAGAACTATAGTATATTTTTATAAAATTCAGTCCTGATTTAAATACTCCAAGTGAAATAGAATTTATCACACATCCGGGTAATCAGTTCTGAGGATGGATTACTCTGACTGCTAAAAATCTGGGCCTAAAGCATTGTATGCTGAAATTTCATTTGTGTTGGGTTATTTTGTGCATCAGCCCAAAGCATGCCATTCAGGAGGGGGGGCCCAACAGCTTCCATGGGCCCTTAAACAAAGTGTGTATGGGGTGTCTCTGTGCTCTTCCGTATAGGGGGCAGAAGCCATCCCTCAGCACCGTCCGGACTGGACCATTACCTGCCACCCAGTGCACAGAGCCTCATGGACCTTGTGATGTAGTGCTCTGACAGAGATTTAAAGGGCCTGGGGCTCTGGTTGCAGCCACTGCCCTGGGGCAACTGCCCTCTCTCACACACACACCCATCACATCAGCAGGTCTGGTCCTCAGCCTAAAGACTCATGCTATTTAAGCATCAGAAATGTGTGTATTTTTGGGAGAGGGAGGGAGAAGTCTGTCAGATGTTCTAGTTAGAATCATTCTGGAACCAAGGAGCAGGGGGGAAAGGATGTGAGGGGAGGACAACCTTCACTGTTGCAGTAATTGTAATATCTGTCATAACATTTACTCTCCATGGTTTTTCACTTGCAAAATGCAAGCAAATAAGTGGATTGGCTGGAGGTTGCTGCAGATCTTGCTTAAAGAAAATGGTTACTCACCTTCCGTAACAGTTGTTCTTTGAGATGTGTTGCATACGTCTATTCTTGGTGTGTGCATGACCTGCACAAGGTTGTTGGAAATTTTTCTATCGAGGGTTCCCATCAGGATTGCAAGAGTAAAGAGCCAAGCCATTTCAGTGTGTCCCATTTCCTTCTTGCCAGAGAAGTCCAGTCCTCAGGAGGAGAAAGGACAGATGCAACACTTCTGAAAGTACAACCGTTACAAAAGATCAGTAATTGATTTTTCTTTTTTGAGAAAGCCCATCTGCATTCTGCTCTTGGTGACTCACAAGCTATCAAGCAGGAGGTGGGACCACATTTTTATGCCAGTGACCTCTTTCGCTCAGAGTAGGTCTACAGGTCCGTGCTTCCTCTTAGGCATTGAGGAAGGCAAGCAGTGTCGGGTCTCGGACAGAACTGAAGCTACACTCCTAACCAATGTTGAAGAACTCATTGCCAAGTCAGGACAGCAAAGATCTCATGGAAGCCTCCGGGTTGCCGCCCCCAGGCAAAACTTTAACTAGCATCTCTATAGGTCCTTGGTTTAACGTCTTTGCAGATTTGACAAACAATCCTGAATTTGAGCTTCCTTTAAATATTTCAAGCACCTTGAGTGTGGCTCATCCAAAAGTATCAGCCTAACACAAGAGACGTGGGATTTGAAGCTCAGTGACCAAGGCATTCCTTGGTATCAAGAAACGGAAACCTCAGAACTTATGAGAATTTGTAAAGGGACAGTTAATATATTCCTCTTAACTTATTTACATTCTGTGTACATTTACATCTTCCCACTAGACCTAAACTATGCTCCCCATCCATTCCTACCCTTGTCATGTCCAGAAATGATAATATATTCTTGGGTATATTCACAGAAGAATTACTGTCATTTATTTAATTAGAAATAGACATTTTAAATATAATTCAACAAGATCTATAAAACAAAACAAAAATAAAACAAACAAAGATGAAATTCTAAGAATGAGTCATATTTAGAGATCTCATGAACCAAACACATATCAGAATATTTTAAAAATAAACAACACTTGTAATTTAGAACCTTTGATTTTTATCAAGTTCCTTTCCCTCAAAGAAACTGTGTTCTGGGACAAGATACGCCATGCAAAGTTTTAGAGAAGTAGAGCACTGTGGTAGAAAAATTAGGTTATATCTGAAAGCTATTTTCAACCCTACACTATTCAAATGATGAATACATGAGGTTTATTTGAGGTGGGAAAGGAGTTAATTGTAGAGTGATTATTAAGCTTATTTACAGCTGAAGGGAAAACAACAATAATTTCAGTGTCAGTGGACTATAGGACATGAGCATAAAAGAACTCCTGGAAAGACTTTTGCATCTGGGAAGCACCTGAGAAAAGTTTATCATCTCAAGGATACCAGCTAGAGATTTCACTTCTGGAGACTTCTCCATTGTTGCAGGATTGAATTAAACATGCTTTTATTTTCATACCCCATGGAAATTCATATATAAGAAATGTGGGACAGAAAATTAGGGGGTAGTAGTAGTACATGTTAATAAACTGTAAAATAGTGTACTACAGGTTGGAACTCCCAAAACTGGGACTCTCTCATCCAGCAACATCCATGATCTGGCAGGACCACGGGTATTCCTGGATCAACAAGTCCAAGCTGGGAGCACCAGTTGCAGCTCGGACCCCAGCAACGCTGAGGCTGGGACCAGCATCATAGTCCTGGTAGCGCAGCAGCGGCCACGGCAGCCCCGATAGCAGGGCCGGGCCCAGAGACATGGCAGCCCTGATAGTGGGGCTAGGGCTGAGGCAGTTTGGGCTGCAGCAGCATGGCAGCACAGCAGGGGTGTGTGGCTGGGGCCAGTAGCAGGGAGGGAAGGTGGTCTGGGGAGCCAGTAGCCAGTGTTGGAATGCCCTTGAAGTGCTGAGCAATATTAGGTAGGCTGCAAAGAAAAGACACCCAGAAGATCAAGGCTTTGAATGCATTCCTAGGTTAGAATAGATTCTTCTCCTCTTGATCCAGGAAATCAATACAGTGAACACAGGCTTGAGAAGTCCACATTTACATAATATCCTTTTGAGGAGAGCCACAAAAGAAGAGTGGCCTAATTCTGTGTGGGCATGAGAGAAAGAAGATAAAGAAACGTGATATAATCTCATCCAGAAGAAAAGAAATTCTTTGCTAGATGCCCAGAAATGTTTTCAGAACAGGAACGTCTAACAAACAGTGACCAAACTGCTGTCATTTACCCAGCAAAGGTAAGAAGCCAGGAATGCTGCCAGCTGAACGAATACAAGCAAGCAAAACCACAGACTTTTTTCTAGTCTGGAAGTTTTTCTGATTGTGAAAAGTTTCAGTGAACAGTTCAAATTTCCCTGCGTTGGGGTGTAGGAGAAAGAGTGGCAAGGGAAATACTATTTAATCTGGTTTAGCACAGATAAACTGCACACACTGGTATAAATTAAACTACTTTGGCAGCAACAAACACCCAAGCTACTTGGGCCTAATGCTCTCAGCAGGGGTCACTGGAGGTAGGGCTCATCTGGATGACATTGTAGAGTAGGAAAATTAAACATGTCCTAGGTGATTTCCTCTGAATGAGCTCTATGTAAACACCACACTGTATTTTGAACAGGAGGTTGCAGCAGGGGCAGTGTGACAAGCTCTAGGCTGTATGCCAAGATATTTGTTTACTTGCCGTGTCATGACAACTATTAAAGCACATTCTAAAGGTTTGTACAATGGCTTAAACCTCTAAAGGGCTAACATGAGGGATCTTTCTGTGCCTCTGACAGGATGAGAAATCTCCTCACAGTGAGCAAGGAGTCAATGTGTATCAGTGCCCCAGAAGGTAGGGGTTATTCTTCATTGCTGCAAAGGAAATGGTTTCATTATTTCCAGCAAATGATTCAGTGCCTATCATGTGATTTTCAAATGTACAAAACACTCCAGCCTTTTGTACAGTTCAGAGGTAAAACAAGTTTGGCTTAAAAGAGAAAGAAAAAACAGGATTTAAATGTTGAAAGTCTACATTTAAGGAGAATCATGTTTTAAATCTTTAAGCATGAGAATTGGCTCATATCAGGCATTTGCTGATTAGAAAATGAAATTAACTTCATGGATTAATTGTAAAAGAATATGAATTGTCTGTTACCTAATTGGTTACTTGTGTGACTGGAGGCTCATTACCTATTATTAAGAAAAGCAACATAACTTACGGGACAGTTTTAAGGAATAGGATGCATAAAGTAGATGCATTATAAAACCAATGTCACTGAAGAACATAATTCACCATTTTAATTTTCATAGGCACTGAAAATGGTTGAATCTGGACAGGATGAAAGCATAGTTTCATATATATTCTGCCAGATGACACTAATAATACATCAATCACATTGCATGAAAACCTCAAGCAGGACTCAGTTCAGTGTTAAGAGGAAAACACCACTTAGGCAGACACTAGAAAAGGGCTAAGTGATATTTCAACACATTTCTGCTAAAATCCCTTCTGAATGAAACTTTGAGCTGATGATCTTGCTCAAATCATCATGAAGAGCATACAAAAGTTGCTAGATTTAAATTTTTTGTGAACCTTTTAAGTGCAAGAACCAATCATTAAAAACATATGTCCAGTTTTCTATGACTGACCACTGTTGTCTGAGTGGGCTCTTAGCTTAATAATCCCTTGAGACATTATGTTGCCCTATATTCAAAAGTTCCAGAAATATTGCTCCTCTCCTCTAGATCTTTGCTTCTAGAGCCAAGTATATTGGAGAGCAGCATGGGAATGACATACAAGAGATCATTTTTCCATTGCCTTTCTCTAGTGTAACCATGTACACTGGTGCAAAGTGGTAATAGCTTGTACCCATTTTGCACAGGTGCAAATGAGTAGACAAGTGACAAGGCAGTGAAAAATCAGGCCATGAAGTCCAGAAGGGAGAAAGCAGTTTTCAAAACCTTTCAGTACCTTTTACTGTCTTCTTTAGTTTATGAAGGAAAGATCCTCCTTTTCTAAATGGTTTGTACAACATTTGAACCAGATGCTGTGGAAAAATAGGAGAGGGAAAGTGTCATAGCTAGATGAAATTTCTGGCAAAAACTATTTAACCTTATCCCTGCCCATCTCCCTGAACTCATAACAGGGTTAAAAAATTGCTTTATTCACTGAAGAGCGTCTGTGAGGTAGTTCTAAAGATACAGGATCAGTGTCCTACAATAACATATGCTGTGCACCAACCTGTCTGCATAAATCAGTTTAATGTGAGAGGTTTAATTTTATAGACAGACCTTGATATTAAACTGCAAATAAATGAAGATCTAGAGCAAAAAAGAACAGAACGGGAATCAGTTCTGAATGACACTGTGAGCTGGTGATCCATGCTGAAATTCTCATGAAACACATACAAAAGAATTTGTGTCTTGAAGTAATAATTAAGAAAAATATATCTGGCTTTCTATGACTGCCAATTTTTGTTTGAATTGTCTAGCATTTCTGCCAAGGGAGAATCAGGTATAGTTATGCTGCCCACCTCACTAAATTGTTGTCTCTATGCCTAGAAATTGCTAGGGAAAAAATTAGGGCTAAGAAACAGCAGAGAAGGAGAGAAAAACAGCATCTGACTACAAGACTGTTTTCAAATGTCTGCTGACATTGCTTTTATAGTCACAGGAAAGCCGATGGCAGAGTAAAATTTTAACGTTCCACTAGCAGCAAAATGTCACTGAAGATTATAATTTCTTCAGTTCCTTCACAGTTTACACCATCATTTTACTATCAGTATTTCAGTTCACATTATTGTATTTTTTTTCAGCCCTCACCAGGTGTGATGTTAGAAATACTTGTTCAGGCAGTAACCTTCATTTACCAGTAATACAAATGTAACTTGTAGTTTTCAATAGAGTCTTCATCCTATTAAATTAACCCCATTTGGGGTTAATTCCATCTACTTCCACCATTATAGCCTAGAGAAATATGAAAACCAGTGAGTAGAAAGAGGTTGCATCTGTCTGTCCTAAATCAAGATATAGGAATATACTATCAAACCACGGCAGGTAACTGAGCAACATTAACTGACTAAGCCCATACATTTGGAATTGAGTATTTGGTACCACACATATTACCAAAAACAATAGATATCAGAGGAGTCACAAGAAAGATTATCACATCAGAATCTGGTCAAATTGCCACAGCCTGGAAATTATTTAGAGAAATAAAAAACCCAAGAGGAAAAAAGAGAGAGAAAAAGTGCTACTCAGTTTAATTCAAAGAAGATGGAGGAGGAAAATAATGGCATGTCCTTTCTTTATATTTTTTAGTTGTGTACTTTTAATTTGTGTTTGCATTGGTGAGAGTGTAGTGTTAGCATTGATATATTTTTGTTATCCCTGTTAAGTCACTGATAAGTGAGATCAAGCTCAAGATAAAACAGAGGTGTATACCTACCTGAATTGTTCTGTAATTCTGTGGACAAGAGACGCCTTCCTTTTCCCCTAAACTGTTCCAACATGTTCCAGGTTCTGCAGATGGATCAGCAGCTGATACATAGGAAGTGTTATATATCACTGAACATTTCAGAGTCTGCTAGATTGTTTTGGTAAACATTCAAAAGAAGGTGTTAGAAAGTTGTCCACTCCCATTGATAATAACCTGAATAATATTGCACAAACAGCTTGCTGCTCGAGACCAAACACTAGTAAGCATGCAGCTTGTTGTATATTGTTAGCCAAGCGAAGGTTACACATTTTTAAGGAAGCTCCCAAAGTTGCTTCCTAAAATAAATAGACACTAATCCTTTTCTTCTAAAATAGGCTTGGGACTTGACCCAAAGACAGTACAAGCACTCAGTCTCCACTCTGACCTCTGTTTTCAGTCACCGTCAGATTTGATCCTACTCTCCACAAGAGAGTGGAAAGATGTTGGCTGTGAAATTAAAAAGGGCCAGATAGTAGTATTGTTTCCACAATGTTCTTTATGTCTAAGTCCCACCTCCCCACAACTGTTCTTGACCTTAGTACAGAAAGAGGTGGAAGAGGGAGGAGTGCACCTCTAAAATTATTCAATGCCATGGTTTCTTCAGGATCATCATAATAGAGCCATCAGTGACCAGGCAGCCTAGTGGCTAGATCACTGGTAGCAGAGTTGTCAGGGGACTGGACCACACTTCCTGTCTTTGATCCTGACCTGGGTTCTATGCTGTTTACTCCCTAACCCAGAGAAGTAGATCTTTTCCCCAGGCAAGGTGGAGTGTTCATGACTGTTCCCTATGTAAGTCCTCTTAGTTTGGGATGCTGCCCCACTGGGCTAGTTACCCACATTTGGGGCTTACCCAGAGGTGCCCTTTGGCAGGGACGATTTATTTGATCCCAGTGGCTATGTTGGCCAACAGGTTGCTGGCCCATGCCGTCAGGCAGGCAAACAGAGAGCTCCTGCCTCATCAGCAGTCAGCCCATCTCACCCCTCCAGGCCTGCATTGCCTCACATATGAGACAGGTCTAGCTGAACTCACAGGGTTGTTGTTTTTTTAACCTCTGCTGTGCTATGCAGCAGTTTCTCTGTACCTTAGTTATCTCCCCAAACTCCAGGACATAAGCAAAAAACCATTTGGTTGGGAGATGACAAGAAGGAACATCCTTTCTCTCCATGCAAGTTATTTCACTATTGTCTTTTTCTCCCAAGTATCTGTTAGCTACTGTAGGAGGCATTGTACTGGACTATATGGTCAGAACATCCAGAAACTCCAGCTACCACAAAAACATGACTATGTGTTTGCTTAGCATCACTTCTCAGAGAGACCGCCTACTTCTTTATTTAAAAAAACAATAAATAGTCTAGCAGCACCTTAAAGACTAAAAAAACATGTAGATGGTATCATGAGCTTTCATGGGTACAACCCACTTCTTCAGATGACTGCGTGAAGAAGTGGGTTGTACCCACAAAAGCTCATGATACCATCTACATGCTTTGTTAGTCTTTAAGGTGTTGCTAGACTATTAATTGTTTTTTAAGTTTTTCCAGGTACAGACTAACTCAGCTACCCCTCTGATACTTCTTCATTGTCCATCCTTATCTTGCCTTCCTTTCCAACATTCCATCTAGATCATTTGCTAAGATTATCTGGGTAGATAGCTCACAAAATCAATTTCCTGCCATTGCATGGGCTTTGGACACCTCAGTCCCTCCTATTTTGTTTTGTCTCCTGGAAACATCATATTTTAGTCTAATCCCAGTTATTGAGCTCCATACTGGAGTAAACAGGTGGAATGTAGTGGCTTATGATGTGCAGGAGTTCCAAGTAGAAGACATGGTAGGCCCTTCTAGGCTGGAAACACTATAATTCTATGTTTCCTCTAACTCCCTCCTTAAAATTCTTCTCTGCTGTAGTATCTACAAAAACCTGACCTGACAATGATTAAGCATCCAGTATGCTGTGACCAACTTTTTCCCATAATAATCAGTATCATATCATTATTTTCTTGTTCTTTGCCTCTCTGTTTTATCCACTTGTTAGCTATAGTCTTGTACATAGATTATACACTCTTCAAGACCAGGATTGTCTTCCCATTACAGAGAGCTGGCTGAGAATTTTTCACCAACAATTTTTTCCCTATCAAAATATGCTGATTTATTAAAACTGAAACTTTTCACTGAAGCACACTAGCTTTGATGGAACTTTCATTGGGAAGGTTGTGCAGCTCCAGGATGGAACTACTGGTCAAAACTAAAGAAAGAGACCCATCTCTGATTTGGAGTACGGATTAGAATCTGGGTCTCCCCCATCCAAGGTGAGGGCCATAATTACAGGTTACAGAGTCAGACCTCACCCTCTGGCCCAGTAAATAGTCATCTTTTATACGAAGTGCAACAGCCACAACAGGAAGGATTGACTCTATAGCCCAGTGATTTGAGCACTCTCCTTGGAGGTTGGAGATTCACATTCAAGATTCCTGGTCTACTTGAATTATCATGTACCCTCAATCACTGGGGTATTCTGGGGAGTCAGTTTGTCACCCTCATGAACAATTTCACGAGATCTTTGGTTTCATCCAGCACAGCCACACCAAAGTCCCCCCACCTTCCTTACCCTTTGAGTGTTATGTGAAATTAAATTATTTTTTTCTGGCCAGCCCTTATATATTTGTACAGTGCCTTGCACTTATGGGGCTCTACTCTCTATGTCTTACCATAATACAATAAATAAATAATAAATACTGCTCTGTCATCCATGGTCTGCACTGATTTCCATTCACCATCCAGATGGAATCTAAGGTTTTGCTTTCACTTATTAAAATTACTATTATTGTGCTATAACACATTGTGCTATGTCCTGAACAAAAATGCAAGAAAAAAAAGACCATCACTCCAGGTTCGTTAGAGGCCACACACAGGAGAGACTGCATCCAGCCCCAGTGAATATTGCAACAACTGAGCATACCTTATACTCCAGAATTAACAGATCACTGATTTAATTAAGAAGGGGTCATTTTCATTGTGAAGGTCCTGTGTTCTGGAATTTGCCTCCTTCACCATTCCACCAAAGCTTGAGTTTGTTGAGTGTCAGTTCAGGTAACAAAGCACATTCTAGCAGGCTGTTTCTGGGAAAGTCAGTTGAATTCACTAGTAGGTGAGACTTAGTTTCGGTGGGTTGTGGAGGATTTTATTTGTGGGGCTTTAGTACTAAATGGTATTTTATTTCATCCACATGCACAGATCTCTGGATGGACTTGCTTTTCATTAAACCAAAATAATGAATAAGGTGGCACTAGAATGCCACTGGAAATGTGACCCTTACTTTGTGTACTTACATTTTGCAACAGTCCTTAGTAGCTTTGGAAGAGTTGGTTCCAAATGGAAGGAGGAGGCAAAGGGAGGAGAAAAGGACAGGCTATCACAGATTTCATTAAATGGTCTGGTAGCACTTTATAGACTAACAAAACATGTAGATGGTATCATGAGCTTTTGTGGTCACAGCCCACTTCTTCATATGACCGTGGGCTGTGCCCACGAAAGCTCATGATACTGTCTACATTAGTCTATAAAATGCTACCAGACCATTTGTTGTTTTTTTCCTGTACACTACAGATTAACTTGGCTACCCCCAGAAGCTACAGATTTCATTGTAATTGAACACTCTGGCTATTTCGCTGTAGCTGTCAGCTGGCACTGAAACCATAGTTACTTTTGGTGAACATAAAGTAATGATAGAAGTGACATCAGGCTCCATTAACATGGGCCTATTTTGCATAACAATGAGCATTTGGGAGTGAGATCCAAATAATATGCTGCGGCCATAAATTCTCTCCTTGGATATTTTATTTTGATTCAGACTGAGAATAACAACCCAATTGTGTGAGGTCCACTTTTATTAATACATATAGGACTTAAGATTGTACAGTCTCACCCCGTAATAGTTTCCTGCTCCATGTGCTCAAGTTCAGAAATGGTAGTTTTACAAAAACTTCTCTAAAACTTCCTTCAGATATCTTCTGGTCTTTTCTGTTAAGGACATCTGCCCTTGCTCTTGGTGCAGCTTGAACTGTGATAGTAAAACAATTTGATACCCCTTATGCCCATGTTTACAGACAAAAAAGGGAAAACAGAAAAACAACCAATCAGTTTGTAGGTAAAAATCTCTTTGCTGATATAAAGTTCTGATCCTACACAATCATTGCAACAGAATGACTTTCATGAGTAAGAACTACTCTTGGGATCAAGACAAAGTTCTAATTTTTTTAGAGATATATCATATTTCTGTTTGCAGCGCTTTATTGCAGCTAAAGAATTCTGCTTGTCTTTCAAACACATAATTCAAAAACCCACTTGAAAAAATGAATTTCTATCCTTTTTTGTGTGCCAAGAATACACACAGAGAAATGGAATCCCTGTGATAATCTGGGAATTACATAGGCAATGAAAATACTCTGCCCGGTGCCTGGAGAGAGAACACAGAAATTGCATTGCAATTACTACTGTACTGTGCGGTAGTTTCCTCTTGCATATGGACACAGGCAGAAAAAAACCATAATTATTTAATTTTTTTCTCTCAGAGATATTTCATCCCCAGCAGTCAGCTTTTGAGAGAAACAGCCAATATCTCCCCTCCCTCCCAACACTTTCCCACAACACTGCTACTTCAGAGAAAATTATGCATAGCTCTCCAAAAGAGAAGAAAAATAAACCTATAATTGAGCTCTCTCTCTCTCTCACTCTCTCGATAGATAGATAGATAGATAGATATAGAAACTAGTGGGAGTTACCCGGCGTTGCTCGGGAAAGTGGAGGAACAAAATTTAGAAAAACAGTAGTCCATTATCATTTTTTGAATGGTAGAAAAGTTGCACTGAGTTCTATAGGTATTAAAATATATATAAAAAAGTATAAAACAACCAATTTTACATGTTATCATCAAAATCTTTATTGTAAACTATATTTTTTGTTTCATTATTCTTAACAAATATGTACACATTTTTTCCACTTCCAACTCTTGAACAAGCAACATAGAGTTGTCCATGTGAAAAGCAAGATGTTTCCAAATCAATTCCAACTACTTTAAGTGACTGTCCTTGCACTTTGTCAGTATACATTCTTGAAATATAAGTTGACAGTTGATATAACTGAGGTGAGGAGCTTGAGGGGAGGGAGGGGAAAGGGAGCCACGTGCCTGCCACTGGCGCCCGAGCCCGCCCTCCACTTCCTTGTCCCTCCGCCTGCCTCAGTGAGTAACTGGCCCTACCGCTTCTCCCGGGAAGCCGCTTCTCCCCTCACTGCCAAGCTCTGTGCAGCCCCAGGGAGAGATATCAGTCTCTCATCTCTTCCCTCCCACAGTACCTTAAAACCTTCTCCTGGATAAAAGGTTACCCAATGCAAAGTTTGGTTGCGGTAGCTCTTATAGTGTCCAAGTTATTAGTGCACAAACATACAAACATTCTCATTTATATATTAGAGAGAGAGACAGAGAGAAAGAGAGAGAGAGCAAGTTTCAGCCTGATTTGAGACAATCTGAATTAGGGGCAGACAACTTTAATTTTATATAGCCTTCCTTATAGACAGAAAAATGGAAAAGGCTGCCAGCCAACAGCAGAGATTCAGATGAACTACATGACAGGATGAACAAATTCAGAAGCAAGAGAAGTGTTTTAATTAATATAGACTCCTTTGGGAAGGACACTATCACATTTTCACTGGCAAGGAGAAACCTGGGGAGGATACAAAGCTCTAGAAAACGTTCCAAAATGTGGGCAGCAGGCAACTAGTTAATATCTGATTTGCCCCCAAGTGGCACAACTGAAAATTAAATCCTCAGAGATGCTAAACTTAGCTCTTTTATGGAATGCATTCAGCTCAATCTAGAGATCTAAGGCCTTATCTGCACAAGCAAGTTGTGTCAGCTTAACTAAAGGTTTTAGTTGAAACTGATGAATTGGTTTAAACCAACCTGAAGTTAATTATAGGCAGTCAAACAAACAAATATCTACATTACTTTAAGTCGAAGGGTGATTTTTTTTCTGCATCAGCTAACAGAAATGCTTCACCTTTGAAGTGGATGTTTTTTCTAAGACTTCTAAGGTCACGTCTCCACCTGCCACACTGGAGAGCAATCTTCTGGCTTTCAATTTAGATGGTCTAGTAAAGGACCACTACATCAAATGCTGAGGTGCCTCCAATTGACTCCAGTACTCTTACTCCTTCATGAGGGGTAAGGGAAGCCAACAGGAGTATTTGCTCCTGTTGACCTCCTGATTTGGAGACAGCTCTCCAAGCTCAGTTTAAGGTCTGTCAATTCCAGCTGCATTATTTACATAGCTAGAGTTGCATACCTTAATCTAGTATAGCTTTGGCCTTAGAAAAGAAATGCAGGTCTTAGGCACAATGATAGAACTGTGAGCCACGCCAGAGAATATGACTGGACTAAAGAAGACAGGACCCTGAAAGGCATGGAAAGAAGAATCAGACGACTGTTCTTCTTTTGCTTCACCTGCAGTAAAGGAGATGAGGAAGAAATGAGGCAGAGAGATCCCAAGTTCTATTCCTTGGATCAAAGCATTGTGTTGGGATTACTAGGATAAACCACAGTGAACTTGTGACAGCAAAATAAAATTTAATGCAATAGTGATGACTCCCACCTCTCAATAAATCTCAGAGACTGATTTTCCTGGCTTGTGAATCATCCAGGCATGGTCTATTGGCATTTTCATAAAAAAATGTATCTGACTTATGAGATAATAAAATGCTTTCCCTGGAAGAGATAATGACTCCTTGCTGCGTGGTCACAGACCTTGCCACAGGCAACTCTGCACTCCCACTTCTATCCCCCACCATGTAGTTGAACTATAATGGTTTAAATATGAGCTTGGGCCTTGCATGCCAAGGCAAGTGTGAACTATAGTTCCAAGCTAATGGGAAAATAATCGCTGAGTTTTGAAAAAAAAAGGTATTTTCTGAAGTTCTATTAGTGCTGAATACAGCATTGGTTTTGCTCTGAGGCATAACACAATTTAGGGCAATGGATACATTTTTAGCCTTATCTAATTCTTCACCACAGAAAACAGCCCTCATAAATGGGTAGCTTTTTTACAAATTATTTTGGAAACATGGGTCTATCAAGTCACTGCAGTGAATTTGGAAGTTTCCAAACAGTCAGCAAAATAAAATATAGTGAAGGTCAGGGCTTATACCAAATAAGGAGAGTTAACTTTTTTTTCTTAATTGATGGTGTCAAATCCTGCACAGAATATACTCACTAGAAGAGCATGTTGAATGTCACAAAAGCCACTAGAAAATATTATTTTTAGATTTCAAATGGAAGTTGTGTTGCACAATGTTCACAGCCAGTTTTAGATACTATTTACTAGGCCTGATCTAGACTACAAACTTAGGTGATGGAAGTCACCTTACATTGATCTAATAATGTATGGGTCTACACTGCTAGATTCTCCTTCACCAATCTAACTTACCTTTAATGCCGATTTAATTACTCTACCTCTGCAAGTAAGAAAGTTTTGCAGCCACTGCTCATCATCCCATAGCTATGAAACTATGTGATCCCAACAGTCAGTGCTCATTTCTAGAAACCAGAAACAGTGTTCCACCATGTTCAGCTGCTGCATGACCATCAGCAGCAACTGGTAAATGTTTCATTCTACGGCTTGCATTAAGTCTGCTTGAATGACATTGCAACATTCCATACTAGCTCCTGTTTTGGCTATGGAAATTCAACCAGACTGCACAGCTGAGAGGGGTCCATGCTTCTTGGGATATAGTATAGGTGCAGCTAAACCAGGCTATAAAAAAAAAAGACATGAAAAAACATGTGCTGTTTGCCACTGGTATTAGAGGATGGAAGAAACTGCACCATCAGAGAATGAAGCCATGTTCCCTTTCCCCCTGTGACAATGTTTTGGTCCTATAAGGCATTGAAAACACTTCTTGAAACCCCCTGCAGATAGTTCACTGTCAGATAGCTACCCATAGTGCACTACAAGTGAGGGCACACTCCACCAACACAATGAGCATTGTGTGGACATGCCCGATTGACTTAACTACTGTGGAGACTCTATGTCAACTTAAATTAAATCGACTTATCTTTGTAGTGAAAACATGCCCTAACATTTGTATAAATGTGTTTGAGTGGTGACAAATGCAAATACTACCACAGGGTATTCACTATTCATAGCTCAACAGTCATTATTCCCCTGATTTAAAAGATTCAGTCAGCCAAGCAGAGAGCATGTGAGCTCGATGAATAATCACACAATATGAATGGCATCAGTTGCAAGTAACAGTTTAGGAATAACCTACAGTTTATGAACTGCTCAGCCAGACTATTCAGCAAATACTTAAACACAGTTTTTTTAGAAACAGGGATTGAATCACAAATAAAGAAAGTACTAAATTTAAGAGATACTTTATTTGCAGTGTATAATTCAGTCATTTTACAAGACTCACTCACAATATTTCAAAGCAGCAAGCATTAGGCCATGATATAGACCATTATACTGACATAGAACAGCAAGTCTTACATTCCTAAATGAAAATTTGAATAATTTCATGTGAAACTTAAAATTTAGAAAGCCCAGTCCAATTTAATGTCTCTAAATGATAGTCAGCCAGCCAATTCTGTTCAATTAACAGCTTTGAAGTGATTTTTCTCTTTTGAAATCTTATGAGAAGGAAGGAATGCCCAAATTCACCCATTTCTCAGGATATTTCCACCATATATTTCGTTTAAATTGGTCCTCATATTTAGCAGAGTCATCCATCTGATGGCTGGAGAAGCTGTGTGTAGTCTGAACATTAAAACAATCAATACTTCACATTTCTGACAGGAATATATGATCTGAATTGTCAGAGTGGATCAGATCACTCCCTGGTCCAAAGTTCTGTCTTTGATAGTGATCTCTGCCTGATCCTTCAGAAGATGATGCAAGGAGCTTCAGAAGATGATGCAAGGAAGCTTAATTCTAAATTTGATCAAGTTTGTGACTGACTTATCTTCAGTATTTTATAGTAAGGCTTACTGGACAGTAATTTCTGGATTCAATCCTAGTTTCTTTAGATTTTGAACTTTGCTACAGCTCAGTTCAGTGGATGAGTTTAATGAGATTGCATAGTTTTGATCACGACTTGGACTAGAAATTTCAAATTGATGTAGAAACCTTGAATATATGCCATCTTGTCCTAGGATCCGGTGCTAGGGAATTTTGCCACAAGGTTCAGATGAAACAGAATCAAGCCCATATTGACTTGCACCTCTTTAATTTTATCAGTTTTTTTCCAGCATCTATGGCATTGCTTCATCTTTATTGCATGACAAGAAGCTGTAGCTTTACCAGCTTGGGCAAAGGGTAGCCTCTGTGCATAGCTGAATTAGCAAGGGGTGTGTGCTCTGTTGGTCTCCAATAAAGTTGCTCTTTGCATATCTTAACATTTCCTCCCCTACTAGTACATGCATATGACAACCATCCACTTCCACACTCATCTTGAGTCTGTGCTTTAAAACTGTTTGAAAAGGCATTGCACATAAAAGAAAATGAAGTGCTAGTTTTGGGCAGCAGAAACAGGAATTTCAGCTTACTGTTTAATATTCAGTGAGCCTATTTCTAAAATGTCAGTGTATGCTTTTAAAATTTCACTATGCATCTGTGCACATCTGTACACTCCATCATCTCCCTGCTAACGCTACATGTTGTGCCTACCAACTGGGATACATAACCAGTTTGTGGCATTTCCAAATCCAGTGACTGAATTTATTATTTGTACCCTATAAATATACAAATCTCCCTCACCTGACTTTGGCTAAGCAGAACAAATTAAAACACACACACACACACACACACACACACACACACACAACACCTCTTACCTCATTTGAATACCTCAGAGGTTGGCAACTCTATAATTCTATTATTTTCTAATGCTTTCTGAAATGAGAATAGCTTATCAGAGAAGCTATACTGTGTAAATCATATTGGATAAGGTCTGCAGACGTATTTGCTTGAATGCTTCCATAAAAAAAAAAACATAAAAAGGCTAAAACTCCTTTGTTCTTTTCAGAGAGCACAGAGGAGGTGCATTGCAGGTATGAAAATTAAGAACATTTTCAAACTGCATCACCAAAACACATTCACCTTGTCCCATCCTTTAGCTGTATAAGAGGCACAACCGCAGGATCTGTCACCTTTTATATATCATGGACCTTCATTTTCAGCAGAAAGAATCAGTGAGGCAGCACTTAAATGAAGGTAGCATGAATAAGATCCCTCCACTTGATTAAGACATAAAATTTATACAAACATTTCTAAAAAGCACCTTGCCAGCACTCAGAACTGTAGGCTAAATTTTAAGAAAATTGCCATGAATTTGGGGGTACTTTTTTTTTCCACCACAAATATGTAAGAAAATCTTAATCAGACAAGCATTTGTCCAATAACAGGACAAAAATGACATTTGTTCAAAAGCAGAATGCATATTTTTATGATGAGGTTTGAAAGTATCAGGTAATATTTAGCTTTGAAATGGTAGTGGGGAAGGCAGGGGTTGTGAGAAACACATGAAAAAATAAGTAGGGAAAGTATTTTGCATAATAAAAAAACATGCACAACTGATTTACTGCTCTAGAGAAAATTAAAACCGCATCTATTTTTTCCCAAGGAATGTTTTGATGTCCCAGTTTTATGTATGATTTGTTTAGTCATAATTTTCCTTATTTTTATTGTTTAAATTGTGCATTATAATCTTTTCCTTTGTGCTTTGACAAACAGCTATCAGCATAATAGTCTTTTGAGCTGCATGAATGCCAGAGAACAGATGCTTGAAATGAAGTTTAAGCAACTAGAAACTGACAGCAGTATGCTGCACCACAATATTAGCCATTTAACTCTTTCTTGCTCAAAGAGCTCTAGATTCATTCACATTTTCACCCAGGAGTGTTGCATGGACCACTGTGGAATAGGAACAATGATGCAAAAGCTGCAACTTCTCTCTCTGGAAGTCAAAATTACAGTATCTTTTATGCCACTTGATAAAGGCTCACTGGCTTAGTTTAATATCTAGCATGCTGAACCACATGAAACCATCACCCATTTCCTTACACCAGTGGTGAGCAACCTGCAGCCCACGGGCCGCATTCAGCCCACTGGGTTTCAACGTGTGGCTTGGGAGATTTTTTGTTTACCATTGCTCATGCACAGGGTTGCCAGAGTCCATTGCTCTCTATCTGTGTAGGTTTTTTTCCTACTGGTATTACTAAAGTGTCATGCATGTAAAACAAGGACACGTGAAATGAGGAGGTATGTGCTGATTGCATACGATATTGACTGAGAGAGCCATGCCTGGGCAGCTACAGTTCTAATGGCACACCCTGAAAATTGTAGGTACGCAAACACAAGTAGTAATATTACTCTAACCTGGGAAACCATCTTGGTTACAACAATATCGCAGCCCAATGAGATGAAGGAGGGCCGCATCCACTCACTAGCCTAGACTGCCCTTCGCTGCCTTATAATGTGTACCTGTCTCCACCCAAGATACTTCTAAGGCAAGCTGTGTGCTCAGCTTTTCATTAGACCTGTTACTGCACCTGATGAAATTGTGTGTGGAAGGCCAGTCCAGAGCCTTTGTGGTTATTTGGGGGAATTAGTTACATAACTCATTAATTCATTGTGAGACTCTGTATTTACCTTTGCCAACCTTCAAACTCCATTTTGACTGAGCATCCCTGTGCCTTGTCTGTTGGACCAAACTCCAAGAAGTCAAACAATAGCAGGTCAAACAATAGCAATTCATTAACTCAGGATGGTCCTTTATTCAAATACAAACATCTGTCTAGAACAGATTGGCTCCCAACAAGGAAACCTGGCTTATCACAGGGAAGGCATCCTGGTAATTAAATCCTTGGGTGTGGGTCTATGATCACCTTTTAAGGTTCATCCACATATCACCTGATTGAAGGACTAGAAGTCTATACAAGGTCAGGAACTGCTCTATTTGGGGTCTTTGGTCATTTTCATCAGCAGATGCAGAGGGAAGCTATCTCAGAAATCTGTTATGCTCAGGCAACCCTGCCTGTTTGAACTCAGATGATCCGGTGAAAGACTCCCAAGAGAAGGGTGACCTAGAGTGACAGACATGTTCAAGATGTTTGTTGTTTGCTAAAGATTGTAACTGCTCATTAAGTAAAGAACAAGAGTGCTTTAGAATTCTGTACGACTGTCTATGTGTGTTATGTGCTACATATGCCTTGAAGACTTAACACCATAGTACCCACATGGTTTGAGTTTTAGGAGATAGCGTGCAGAATACTGTGGGGGGTGGGAGGGGAAGACAGAGATCAATACTAGCCACAGAAGCTAGGTATTTGGGACACAGAATCTAAGTTCTAAGGAGGGGGTGCTAGACAGAGAAATTGCACTTTGAGGATGTGCCTGAGTACTGCAAGATAGGAGAACTGTGTGAACTTTTTCAGACTCTAGAGGCTTAAATCACATGAGAGAAACACTTATGTCCCCATTAAGCGACATTTCAGGGGTCCACTGTCCTTACAGCTTTCTTCATAGGAGTGAATACATTTTAACCACATTGCTTTACTTTAGCCCATAATTTTCTGTCATTTACTTCCAAGAGCAAAAAAAAATCTACTTCTTTTGAAGAAAAAGATTTAGTCAAGAGCAAAGACAGCCTACATATAACACCACTGCTGTTGAAAATATTACTGTATTGTGCCTTTAATCTGTCAGTTGTTTTTACGCGTAAAAAGAGATTTTGCAGTATGTCTCAAAGAACCTTTGTTCACTCAGAATCTATGAAGGAGGTTCATCCCACTAGGGAGCTTGTTATACAGTTCTTTTCTATCAGGTAATATGCGTAAGGGAGAAAGCTAAGTTTTGCTCTGAAATAGTGTCCAGTTTCATTGGGGAAAAATAAATAATTGAAGTGAAACATTCATTCACAGGTGGTAAAACAACCCCCCTCCAGTGTCATTCCATCCCAGCCTTTGTGGCTTATTCAATTCCATGAGCAGCTGGTGTGATATTGCAGGTTTTATGTTTGGGGTTTGTCCATGTCATTATCTTCTACCGTATATATTGATGCAGCTCAGTGAAAAGAAAATTCTTTTTGGACCCTTGGCTGCATATGCTTTCAATGGGTAAAAATGTTGCAAAGAAAGTATACAAACAGCAATTTGGAGAAATAATAAATAAGACCAACAATCAGAAGGAAACCATTTACAGATTGATCGATTTATTTAAAGTACAAAGCAAAATAATCCAACTTTCAAAAAGAAAAGAGTAACAGGGTCTATCAGGCCTCTTCAAACCCCATCCCCACCCCACTGAGACACACTGGCATCCTGAGCTAACCCAACTCCCCCTGCCAAGGAAATCACATTACGACTGGGCCACCAACAAGTTTCCCCTCTAGATGTCTGGAAGTGGAAGTAGGAGACACTGACCAGTCTGGATCCAGCAGACCAGTTAAGGAGTCTTGTCTATCCTTCTTTATGGATGCTGTGGCTTAAGATTGGGACAGAGGAGAAATTCTTCAGTACTAGCCCAAAACCACAGGGCTAGGTAAGGTTGTAGGCTTCAAGTACTGCAACTAAGGGCTTGTCGTGGACTTTTGTTTAGGTGTTTGATGAAAGACACAGATACCCAAACTCTGAGTATTGTTGTTGGTTGTCTCTCGGGAGCCGAGGAAGACCTGTTGTGCATTTCATTTATGGAAACGCATGTGGCTCCAGAGCCCAACGGTCAAAGCACACATGCGGGTACAAATAGGGCATGGGATGCCAGTTGTCAGGACAGGAGAGAACACAGCTCTATGTCGTCTTTCCCATGCAGCTGCAAGGCATTGGCAGCAGTCATCCTCAAACTTTGTCACTGCTTTCCTTGTATGGGAATGCCAATTAATCCTGTCTGCAGCAGCTAGTTCAAACTGTCAAGGTTGAAGGCCTGTCCGCTGCAAGTTGGTCTTTAGGTTATCCTTATGCCTCTTCCTCGGGCGTCCCTGTTTGCGACTACCACATACCAGCTCCCCATAAAACAGATGCCTCGGGATCCTGCTTTTGTCCATGCAGAGAACATGGCCAGACCATCGAAGCTGGGTCTGGAGCATCTCAGCTTCGATGCTTGTGGACCCAGCTCTATCAAGCACTTCTTGGTTAGTAATTCGGTCCTGACAGCGTACTCACATGATTGATCATAGGGAGCACATATGAAACTGCTCCATCTGCTTGATGTGCCTATGGTACAGGGTCCATGTTTCACAGCCATACAAGAGAGAGGTGAGGACCACGGCATTATATACCTTGAGTTTAGTTGAAAGGCGAATATCTTTGTGCTGGAGAACTTTAATACGCAATCTCCCAAGTGCCTGACTGGCTTTCTGGATCCTTGCTGTAATCTCTTTGTCAAGGGATCCATCACTTGATATTGTGCTGCCCAAGTACTTAAAGCTGTCCACTACCTTCAGTTGTGTACCATCGATAGTGATAGTGCTCCTCCACAGCCATGTGTTTGGTGCAGGCTGGAAGAGGACTTCTGTCTTTCCGAGGCTAATTGTGAGACCAAACAGTTTGAATGCTTCAGAGAATCTGTCAATGATGGTCTGCAGGTGGTTCTCTTGGTGTGCCATGAGGGCGCAGTCATCAGCAAACAGCGCTTCCGTGATAAGCCTCTCCAGTGTCTTGGTCTTTGCAGTAAGGCGTCTCAAATCAAACAGTGAACCATCCAAATGGTATCTGATGTAAATACCAAGATCTAAGTCTCTGACAGCATGCATGAGGTCTTGAGTGAGGAACAGGTTGAAAAGCACCGGGGCGAGTATGCAGCCCTGCTTCATGCCATTGGAGATGTTAAATTTCTCAGATGGCACACCCTCCAAGAATACCGCTCCTGTCATGTCATCGTGAAACAGCTTGATGAGCGAGATGAACTTTAGTGGGCAACCCAGCTTCCTGAGGATAATCCACAATGCATCTCTATTAACCATGTTGAATGCCTTTGTCAGATCAAAGATGACAGAGTAGAGGTTCATATTCTGCTCAAGGCACTTCTCTTGCACCTGTCTCATTACGAAGATCATATCAACAGTACTGCGATTAGGGCAGAAGCCACATTGTGACTCGGGGAGACTCACTTCTGAAACTGTCGAAATCAGCCTATTCAGGATGATGCAGGCGAGGATTTTCCCAGCAATGGAAAGCAGCGAGATACCTCTATAGTTCCCACAGTCGGCTCTTGCACCCTTATTCTTGTACAGAGCAACTATCACGGCATCACGGAGGTCAGATGGCATTTCTCCCTCTTCCCAAATACTGGTCAAGATATTATGAAAAACCTTAAGTGACTTCTCATTAAATGCCTTGTACAGTTCTGCAGGAATTCCATCCTTGCCGGATGCCTTGCCACAACTCATCTGTCTGATGGCCTTTCTAACTTCATCAATAAATTAAGTATCTCCCAGATCTTCAAGGGTTGGCTTCTGAGGAATCTGTTCCAGTGCTGACTGATCGACTGATGATGGACGATTCAGGAGCTGACTGAAATACTCTTTCCATCGGTTATTAATGCCAGCCTTATCCCTAATCAACGTCCATCTGCAGACAACAAGGGGGCAAAGCCAGACTTGGAAGGACCAAAGACTGACTTGATGGAACTGAAGAACTCCCTTGGGTTATTTGAGTCAGCATAGTTTTGCATCTCTTCAGCTTTCTTTTCCCACCACTGATCGTGCATTTTGTGGATTTCTCGCTGAGCCTGGGCCTGGAGGGACTTAAACCTGTCTTTCTTAGAGATGGAACCTGGGTCATTCTGCCACTCCATAAATGCCTTGTTCTTCTTGGCAAGCAGGTCCTCAATAGCACTGTGGTTCTCATCAAACCAGTCTGAGTATTGTAATCCTTAGTTAAACTGTTTAAGGATTGATGCCTCACTTATGGCCTGGTTTCCAGTGAGTGGTCATAACTTATGGTTGAAGGCAGGGCACTGGCAGCACCATGCCTGGCTCCAAGGAGGGTGCTACGGAGCAACCCACCTGAGACAAAGAAGTCTTCATACTAAGGGATTCAGTGAATGAGAAAAGCTCCACAAGGATGCCTTCAAGATGACAGTGTTGTCCTCCTGCTATGAAATAGGCAGCAACTCTTCTGCACCAACCCAGAACCCCTGTGACATTTCTGGGAACCCTACTGCTCCCATTCTGGATGACTGCAATCACCAACTGACTGGCTGTCCTAGCACCCACAGCACACAAGGAGATTTCCTCTTGAGCATAATAAAGGTCTAAATTAATCATTCACTTGAATTTCCACAGGGCTCAAGGTGACCCCTCAACCAGCCATGCATCTTCTCAAGCCCATAGAGTGCTCTGTTGTGCCACTGGGGACCCTGTACTGGAGACAGCCCATTATTCCTGCTCCAAAGGATGGAAGTGATCCTTGGAATCAGACCTAGAGTGTGGAGAACAGCACAATTTTTGCATGCCGAAAAATGGACATTAACATCATCCAATAGGACCTGCAGGTTCTTTGTTTTTCTGTTCATCCACTACTATGAAACATCTCCTTCCACAGACAGCTTTTTTTCTTTTACCTCTTACAGAGGTCAGCTGTTCACAGATGAGCCATCCATTCTCAGAGATGGTGATTGCAGTTAGAAATCACCTGGGAGTAGAATTTGAAAACAGATGATTGAGCAGTACAGATCTTCCCCTCCATCTATGCAGTCAGATGGATGGAAACCTAGCAGAACCCCATGGAAAGGGTAATGTTCCAACAGGAGAATAATTTTCACTGTCCTGAGGAAGCCCCACCGAGAAATGTGAACAAGGATATGGGTTTGTAAATTGTGAGGCGATGGCCACTCTTCAAAAATATCCTCCTCCCAACCCCTATAAGAATGTAGCTTTTGGCCCCTGGTCTTCTGTGCACTATGGACCGATCTCTATATGGTGTGACGGTGGCATCTGCAACAGGAAACAAAATGGTTCCATGGGCCAGGAGAGGCCAAGAAGGACAGCGCCCTCATACAGAGGAGAGAGGACTTTGTATAAGTGGTCCTGCCTGACCACATCAGATGAATGTCAGTGGATGTGTAAAGTTTGGAAGCTGAGCCTCCGATTTATTCTGTGTGTAGTCAAGGATATTTTAATCCATACAATGACAAGGAAACTCTGAGAAGTGCTTAACACTTTAAATAAAGAGCAATCCCAAGTACCAATAGTAATTCAAACAAATACAAACTCATGTACAGTATATGCTATGAAAATGAATCAGATTAGCTGTAGGGAGAACAGCATCCAATTTAATGGGAAAGTTCGGTCTTCTATAACAGTCACCATCAATTCCAAATCTAGTGACTTGTCAACTCCATTGTTCTTTGAGAACTTGCCAGGAATCTGGTTTTAAAATAAAACCAATGAGCTGCCTGAATGAGTTCATTTTAAACAACAATATGGTTAATGTCACTCAGCACAGTTAGCATTTTAAATACAAAGCAAAGCCAGCTATTAATAACCAAGTGACCTTGGAAATCTTGGGTACTGTTGGAAAGAGTATCTGACTGTAATGTGTTTTAGAATGGATATATTGCGGTGGGGAGATTAAACAAGTAATTTTAAATGGACAAATTGACCTGAGCAGGGGGTTGAGTATCTGTGGCAGCTGGCTGTGGAGTACTTCTGCTCCTGCAACTTCTTCACTTTGAAGTGGGCAGTATTTATAGCTAAGAGCAATAAGAAGAGCTGAAAGAAGTAATTTGGCTCAAATGCCTCTTATTTTTCTATTGAAATAACTGGGGCTACATCCACTGAAGACATGTATCAGCCTACACCAGCAACTAGGCGGAATTCATGAAAAGAAAAGTACAATCCATACATTCCTTCTACCCTCATAGCCATATTCCTTGCATAGGCAGACCTCTCTAATTTTGGGGAAGTGTAGGCTGCCCTTGTGGAAAAGAGGCTGAGGTTCAACAAGGTCAAGTGTAGAGTCCTGCATTTGGGATGGAAGAAGCTCAAGCATTGTTACAGGCTGGTGACCGACTGGCTAAGTAGCAGTTCTGCAGAAAAGGACCTGGGGATTACATTGGATGAGAAGCTGGATATGAGTCAACAGTGTGCCCTTGTAGCCAAGAAGGCTAATGGCATATTAGGTTGCATTAGGAGGAGCCTTGCCAGCAGATCTAGAGAAGTGATTATTCCCCTTTATTTGGCTCTGGTGAGGCCACATCTGGAGTATTGTATCCAGTTCTGGGCCCCACCCCCACTATGGAAAGGATGTGGATGCATTGGAGAGGGTCCAGCGGAGGGCAACCAAAATGATTAGGGGGGCTGGAGCACATGACCTATGAGGAGAGGCTGAGGGATTTGGGTTTGTTTAGTCTGCAGAAGAGAAGAGTGAGGGGGGATTTGATAGCAGCCTTCAACTTCCTGAAGGGAGGTTCCAAAGAGGATGGAGAAAGGCTGTTCACAGTAGTGACAGATGGCAGAACAAAGGGGCAATGGTCTCAAGTTACAGTGGAGGAGGTCTAGGTTGGATATTAGGAAAAACTATTTCACTAGGAGGGTGGTGAAGCACTGGAATGGGTTACCTAGGGGAGGTGGTGGAATCTCCATCCCTAGAGGTTTTTAAGTCTCGGCTTGACAAAGCCCTGGCTGGGTTGATTTAGTTGGGATTGGTCCTGCCTTAGGCAAGGGGCTGGACTTGATGACCTCCTGAAGTCTCTTCCAGCTCTATGATTCTATTCACCAGAGCCTGGACCTTCCTGTACCAGACTTTCCAACTTAGGGGACACTTGTCGACGTGTAACACCAGTGAAACCCCCCAGAATATTTCATTGAAACAATATCTGTTCTCAATACCTTCCACCTAATATTCACTTGCTGCTGAGGGCATGTCTACACCCACCACACTGCTGTGGTGCAACTGTACTGATGCAGCTAAGCCACTGCAGGGCATCAGGTGAAGTTTCTCTATGCCAACAGGAAAGCTCCCCCCTTGGTGTAATAAAGCTGACTCCACGAATGGCAGAATTTGTGTCAGCAGGAGAAACTTTCCAGCCGACATTGTGCTGTGCACACCAGCGCTTACGTCAGCGTAACTTATGTCACTCGAAGAGGTGATTTATTCATACCCCTGAGCAACATAAGTCATGCCACCATAGGCTGTCGTGTAGACATAGCCTGAGTTAATGAATAAAGAGTTGGTCCATAGGAACAGAATCTTTGAAACCAATCAATCAATTTAAAAAAGCAAGTAGCAGAAGCCAGCTGAGGTGAAGGGCTGTTGGAATAGAAAATGGTTTGCATGTAACATAAAACTGCAACCAACGAACCAACCAACAAATAAATAAATTTAAAAAAACTTGGATTTGGAGACAAGAAAAATGGAGGCCCTCCAGCTATGTATCCAAGATTTGGATAGTGCTCCAGTACCACAGTGATCAATGGTATATACAAGGAAATTAAACCAAAAGTGATGGAAATTGGCATAACAGTCTATTAAAATTACAGAGGAGATCTCAGCTAATCTACATGATCATTATCATAGTTCCACTGACTTGGCGCTATGAGAAATTACACCTACTAAGGAGCTGCTCTCAATATGCATGTGTAAGTCAATGGACTGCTACACTAGCCAGGGATTTAAAATAAACTCCAAATTCTAGTTCAAGCCCATTTCCTCTGGGCCAGCTATGGTAAAAAGAAATTCAAAAACAAAAATAGAAGTAAAGAAGAAACATAGCAACAATCATCTTTCAGCAAACTATTAGGGGACGGGGTGCAACCTTACCTTTTACAGCTTCCCTCTTTCTTTTATAGCCCGAGATCAGATCATTTCTGTAATAGGCAGGACACAAACTCTACTTGTGACCTCTTGGCATGATATGACTTAAGGAGCAACCTTATACTTCATTGTATCATGACAATTGCTATATTCACTGGAAGAAGAGAAACGGAGTTACTGTCTTTCCCCCATAGGTACAGCATATTGTTTAGTAGTAAGATCTTGCCTCAGCTTGGTATTGAGCAATGTGTGCTAAAGTTATTTATGTTCTGCAAAACTTAGTGTATTTCATCATTAAATAGACTGAAGAAAGATACTTATAACTTAGCAAAAAATCTATTATAGCTCAACTTAATATACTGAACAGTGTTGTACTGTACTACATGTCAAATGAAATGGGGAGTGAAGGAAAAGAGGATGTCTCTGTTGCTATCATAAAGGTTGCCAATATACAATTTTCACTAATGGTTATCCTTGCCAGAAATCCAAGGAAAAAAGCCATGTCAAATATTGGGATGGAGTCTGAACTACCATCTCTCATCTAGGAAAAGACTTCCTATGGGACAGCATAGGAAAGCTTTCACAACTGTTGCGTCAGTCATAACTCTGAATTAATAAAGTCACTTCCATTGCTAGGCCTCTCAATCTACCACTTTTCATGGGCACAAAAATTCATGCCAAAAAATGTAAGTCCAACAGAGGTTTAAATGTATTAGAATGGGACACTGGGTGTGTTTGTGAACATGGGATTTCAAAGTATTTGAGGGAAAAGACAGAGAATTTTAATTGGATATGATCTTTGTCTCTAGACATTTATGTTTAATGTACTAGAAAATATATATTATAAATAATGCCTCATTTCCTTTTATAAATCTATTTTGACAACAGGCTCAGTTCTGCACATTTTACTCTATTCACACATATACTGTTACATGCTGAGTCAACTGATTCAGTGTGCCCCTCCCTTTCCATTCTCCTCATTCCTAAATCTGCCCATCTGCACAGCCTTTTGACATTCATTCACTCATCTGCAGCTAAGAAGTTGGAATTTTGACATAAGAAAAATCTGACCATGCGTTCCATTTCCCTCCAACACCTTCGTCCCCTTCCGTTCTCTCTCAAACCATAGCTCCAACTTTATTCCACTACCCTGTTTCTTCTGTCATTCCTCCTCCTTTCTTATCTTTCCACCAGAGGGTATGTGTACACTAAAGCGTTATTTCGAAATATCTAATTTCGAAATAATTATTCCAAAATATCTTATTTCAAAATAATGCATCTAGACACAGCATTTTGCTATTTCAAAATAGTGCGTCCACACTGATTGGACACTGAATCACATTTAAGGCCAGCCGGAACCGGTTCTGGCAGGGCATCAGGTCAGGAGTTACTTTGTGTGGCTGCTGCCTGAGGGTATCTGAGGCCTGTGCTTAAAGGGACCCCCCTGGACAGCCAGTTCTCAGATTTTCCTGCTTGCTTGCCTACCTTGCTGAGGGACAGCAAAGCATTTTGTCTCTGCATGCTCTGGTTGCCCTCACTCAGGACACCACAGCACTCTGCAACATGGAGCCACACATTGCTGAGAGCCTGGCTGCACTTTCTGCAGGCTGCCATCTGGGAGGTCCACTGGGGGGCTGTCAGTATCCAAGAGGCTCTGCGGGGGAGCTTCCACCCTGAAGAGCACTAAGAGCCTCCCTGGCGTGCCCCACTGGGGGCTTATGCCTCATTCCTCCCTTACGTCCTTCCACTTACCCCCTCCCTAACCCACCTTCCTGATGTCAAATAAAAGACGTGTTCATGAAAACAAAGTCTCTTTATTGAACAAAACTGGGGTGAGGGGGAATGAAACTCAGGTGAGACTGGGGAAAGAAGGAAAGAAAGGGGAAGAGAGAGAGAAGGGGGAAACCTAGGAGGAGGGAGCTGGAAGGGGGTGGCAAGGGGAGGAAGGGGGCGGCAAGGGGAGGAAGGGGGAGGAGAAGCTCAGGGTTGGGGGTCTTGCCGGCCCAACTGTCTCCCAGCATCGCAGGTGCAGGTGCCTCGGCATCCCCAGGGAGGTGGGGAGGGGGGTGGAGGATGTGGAAGGAGAAGCAGGAGGAGAAGGAGCAGTAGCTGGGGAAACTGCAGGGGCTGGAGCAGCAGGAGGCAGCAATCTCTGTACCAGGATCTGCAGGTGCTCGGAGATGGCACGGCCCTGGGCAAGCTGCTCCCACCAGCTCTCCCACCAGAGCTGCAGGTCTTCTTGCATCCAGTGGTCGAGGGTGTGGTGCAGGGCTCGCAGTGCCCTCAGGCGCTGCCGCTTGTAGTCTTATGCACAGGTCAGCCTGCAGGGTGTGGGAGGATGTCCTGGGCGGGGTGGTGCGCCCTACACTTGCAGCTGGTACAGCTGTGGAGAAACAAGTCAGTTATCCCTGGGGACACAGTGGGTGAAGCCCAGCCCCCCCTCTTCAAGCGAGGACGACAGTTCTCCGCACCATCAGAGCCTATGTGCTTGCACACAGGCCATGTTCGGGATGTCCTGCTATCCCTGGGAGTGGGAGCTGCCCCAAGACTGTATCCATGCCCCTGTGCTGCATCAGTGTGGGTGTGGGGGAGGGATGGGTGGGGAGATGTCCCCTGCCTCTGTGTACAGGGGGCTTGTGGAGGGAGAGCGTCCTGCTGTGTCCCACCCCGGGGTCAGGAGCATGTCATGTCTCTTCACACACACGTGTGGCTAACAGGCCAAGGCCCCTGTGTGGCAGCAGATGGGGCCACGTGCCCGGGGTGGCACAGCTCGTGCTCGCATGTGCACAGGTTGCTGCATGATTCGTGGTCAGCAAGGCCCACACGCACAGTCTCTGGTCTCCCTGCCCTCCCCTGCTCCCACATAAGGGGACAGTGATGGCACTCACATGTTGTTGCCTCACCGGCCTTGGACGACACCGGTGACAGGTCTGCTGGGACGGCTCGGGGGTCCTGGCTGCGTGGTATGAACCCTCTGGGCTCCTGGCCCTCCTCTTCTTCCTCCTCCCTTTGCCCCAGGGTCGATGACCACCTGGGGGGCACAGACCGTCCCGCCCCCCAGGATGCGGTCCAGGGCATCCAAATAGGTCTTTGGGTCTGCCCATGGTTGGGAGCTGCCCCCTGTGGCCCTGGCATACGCCTGCCGCAGCTCCTTGATTTTCATCCGAACCTGCTCCTGGGTTGTGGTCTTTGGTGGCCAGGCTGGCAGCCATCTGCCTGTAGACAGCCACATTCCTCTGTCTAGTGCGGAGACCATGGACGTTGGTGGCATCCCCCCAAACCTCAATCAGGTCCATGATCTCCGCACTGGACCAGGAAGGCACCCACCTTCTCTGGCCCCTGGCAGGCTCCTGGGAGCTGGCAGACTTGTCCTGGGGAGCGGTGGAGGGCTGGCTGCCAGTGGCTTGCTGGCTCATGCTGTGGCCTGGGTCAGGGGCAGCAGCAGAGTGGCTCTGGGCTGGCAGGCTTGGTGCTAGCCACAACAGACTGTGACCAGACTCTACCCCTTTAAGGGCTCTGGGATGGGGAGGGAGGAGACGAGTTTTCCTGTTTGTGCCCAGAATGGCCACCAGGGCACCCTGGGAAGGGCTGGAGGCCCCCTATTTTGAAATAGTCCCTATTTCCTGTCTACACAGCGCCTATTTCAAAATCGCTATTTCGAAATAGGCGCTATTCCTCATAGAATGAGGTCTATCAATTTCGAAATAAGCCCTCCGCTATTTCAAAACAATTTTGAAATAGCGGTTGGGTTGTGTAGACGCTAGGAAAGTTATTTTGAAATAACTTTGCTGTGTAGACATACCCTCACACTCTTCCCCCCAGCTCCACTCACTCCTTTACCGCTCCCAAATGTACTTCCCCTTCCTTCGGTCATTATGCAGGAAGGTTATGAACAAGAGAAAAAGCTGATGCCCGTAATATGGGATCTGGCCAATCTTTCCCCTCAGAGAGCAGTAGGTACTGGCAACTGGAGGAGAGTGGGTATATATCCTCTTTCTTCCCTAGCACCTTGAGGTGAGAAAGGAAAGGAGCTGGTGACAAGAGCTCCCTCTTCTGCTGGAGCGGGGCCAGGGGGAGACAAATCATCCTTTATCAAACAAACAACACAGAGGGATTTCTCACTATAAGAAACCTATTCTCCTGTGAGGCTGTTAGGTGCTGCTGATTCTTCACCTACTGGCAGGAAGGCTGGAAGTAGCAGAAACTCCATAAACAGGCACCTGCCTCTCTTGATGCTACCATTTCAAATTCCTCTAACTGATGAGTCTTTAGCAACCATTGAGGAGAGGGCAGAGGGGGCTGACAGCTTCCTTGGGCCCCCCGGGCAAGGGAAGGAGTGTGGCCTTCAGTGCAAGGGGCGGAGTCAGGCAGCCAGCTCTCAGCACTACCCCAGAGTGCAGCACTACCCCACCCCAGCCTTCAGAAGCATGCAGAGTGGCACTCCAGTGGCAATTTAAAGGGCCCACTGCTGCAATCACCAGGTCCAGGGGCAATTGTCCCCTTTACCCACCCCCTCCCCACTGTTGGCACCAGCAGAGCTCCCAAAGCCCATGGAGAGGGAGAAGAGCTCTCCCTTATTCTTATCCCTGCATGGTACTTTGAGTGAGAGTAACTACACTCATGTGAACTGCAGGATCAGGTACTTAGGACATGTTCCAAAGCTAATAAACTAATGAAAAATCAGTTTTCCTTCCCAATTTTCCATTTCTATAATTAACACTGCCAGGGCTTCCCTGTGAGAAGGTTTACAATATCACTAGCCATCTGGAAAACATTTCAGAGTTAGGAGCAGAAAGCAGGCTCTTTAGCCTGAGACTCAGCTTCTTCTACCCACAAAGCAGTGGCCATTTCTACGGCCCAGTCTACATTGTCACTTGTTACATTGGTCAGGTGTGTGAATTAAGCACCCCCCCTTGAGTGACATATCTTAAAACAACCTAACACAATATCTAGACTATGCTATGTTGGCAGGAGATGCTTTCCCAGTGACTTGTCTTCTGTATCTTGGGTGGTGGAGTACTGAAGTTGTGCATTTCATTAGAGCAGCTAAATCGACATCACTGCATTGATCACAGCAGCACAGATTTAGTGTGCCAGTGTGGACAACCCCTTACTGCCCTCATGGAGTCCAAGTTCAGTGACCAGGAACCTATTTAACATACCCCAAGAGACCACACACAATTCCAGAAACTGCAGAATTTACATCTGCCTAACAACAATGACCCAGACAAAACTTATTCCTACCCTTCATAGATCTCTTAAAGAGCTATCTCCCTATTAGGCACATGGGTTACATATGCACCTCCATCTATCCATCTGCAAGTGGCTATAGTAAATCCCTAGCTTTTGTTGTAGTCAAGTTGTGCAGCTTAATGTTTTCCAGGTAATGCATTATCTTCTGTTACAGGTTTTCCTATATAACCAGTATCTAATGTTAATGGAATTTAAAATAGTGAGTTTAAAATAGTAGTTTAGAGAATAAGTGTGAGCTTCCTATCACTACTCCTCACCTTTCCCCTTCTTCTACGTATAATCTTTAAACTATATTTTTCAAGGAAGAGATTAATTTTATTTGTAGCCTGTACAATGCAGAGCACAGAAAGAAAGAAAGAAAGAAAGAAAGAAAGAAAGAAGAGGATGCCTCCCATACTGCTCTACTGCAAGTTCTGTCATACATTTGTGTGCCAACCCACATAATTCACATAAACTATTCAAATCACAGTGGGCAGCGGGCAAGAACATTTTGCTCCAGTAGTTTCATTTGCTTATCACAAAAATCTCTTAATGAAAATTCCTTTCTGCACTCTGACTGGCAAAATACAGAAGAAATCACTTAATGTCAGGATCTCATTTAAAGCATCTTAGACATCTTAACAACCCATTAGAAAGATTAGCTATGAAATCCATGTCTACAGTACCCAATAACATGTATCAAAGTAAGAACAGGGCACATATTTTTATGCATTCAGAATTACTTATTTAAGTGGATTCCACTTATAATTAAATTTCACACAGTTTCTGACAGAAAAAAATGCATCTATTGCAGTTAATGTATTTACTGCACAATTTTGGCAGCTTTGATCAGCTTTGTCATTTCAGGCATCCGGTGGTTTTCATATTGATTTACGCTTTAATCAGAACACATTTTTATTTCAGAATTAGCATACCAAAACTGTTCTGTGAGTTATCATGCTAATATGTTCTATCAAAGACTAAATTAACATTTTACTGCTATTAACCAGAGGCAATACGTCAGATAAAATTCATAAGAAGGTGCCAAACTTTCCATGTTTCCAGCTGCTTAAATTTCAGGGTGCTAAATCTTTATGGACCCAAAGAAACATCTCCTCAAAAGAAATAATACTGATATTCAGGGATCAGATGAAGGCTTGGACTGCTCAAAAGTCTTTCTGTGCTTCCAGCTTGAAGTAAAGTATAACAAGATCATTTAACTGGGCTAATAAATTACGTGCACACTGGTAAGCAAAGCAATGCAGATAACAGCAGGTAAGAGACTCTCTCCCATCCCCCATACCTTTTATCCTCTTAACCTTCTTCTAATTTCAGAGATGATGTAAGAAGAAAAAATCCTCAAAATCCTGTTGTCCTACCACATCTGAGTAATGTTATGTCATCAAGAGAAAAGGGGGAAGAAAAACAATACAGAAATATTTTGTTCTCTTTTCAGTCTCCTCACATACCATCTGCTAACCTTCATACCCAGTAACTCTTCAGTATCAACAACAAGGATGTGCATTAGCACTCAGGGCGGAGAAATGCTGGCTACCAGTCTAAAGTGTTTCACTTGGCACATTTAATGTTATGTTGCCTCAGGCCCACCGATGGGGGTGTGCACAAAAGGGGCAGTTGCCAGAGGACCCGATGATCAAAAGGCTATCACTGCTACTGCAGCTGTGGCACTGGTGGTTGGAGCCCCAGACCCTTTAAACTGCCTCTGGAATCCCAGGTGGTGTGCACCGGATGGTGCTGAAGAGCTAGTGGGGGAAGGTGTGGTACGTTCCAGACACATTGAGGGCTGGCTGCCCCTGGCCCTGCCCCTTCTGCCTAAGGCCCCACACCTTCCAGGAGCACAGAACCAGGGCCCCCCACCTTGTCCAGGGGCCCAACATTTCTTTTGCACCCCCCTTCCCCCCCAGAGTGCTTGTAAATGTATAAATCAATGCCTGCAGCTCATATTACCAGAATCTGCACACCGTATTCTATTCAACTGAAGTTCACCTATTTTTTTTTATTTACATGATGAAATCAGGACAGAACAATGAAGCAGGGGCTCTGTTTAGTAATTTCTGGATACAGGCCATGTGATTTGCTACATATTGAGTAGTAACTGAAAATGGTTGAAGGGAGTTAGAAGGGAAGTTTTCTCTTTTCATGTGAGAAAGATATCTTTCTATATCACACCATATACATGCTGTTAAAATGCTGTTCTGGTTATTTCTTTTATGTAGATTTAAATAATAAAGATGACAATCCAAGGACGTAGGTGCCCTCCTATAAAGAATCATGTAATAAATACAATGACATATTACCTTAGAAGCATTAAAATAATCATTTCCACTAACCCCCTTCATCATCTTGTTAGCATAGCCTCAGCATTCTCTAAAGATCTTATCCAACTGGCATCTATTGCAGCCTGACCAGAAAGCCATCAAAGTCAAACTATTTAGGACCGAGGGGTGGGAAGCATGTTCCAGAATCCTGGAGTTCTCACACAGAATATTTTGGCAGTGCTTAATTTGTAAAGAATTTGGTACCAGGGGTCAAGAAGGGCAGATGCTGGCCAGGAGCCCAGCATGGAATGCAGCACTCCTGCGGCGCAGAAGTAAGGTGGCATGGTATGGGGTATTGTCATCCTTCTGCACTGCCAGTGGAGGCAATGCTGTCTGCAGAAGTGGATGACCAAAGAGTAGCGGCTGGTGGCCAGGAGCTACATACTTAAGGTTATGCAAGTTGGTAAATACCATCTTAAATCAGAGCCCCAAAGGTAAGTGTAAGAACATGAAAACATAAGAATGGCCATACTTGGTCAGAACAAAGGTTAATCTAGCCCAATATCTTGTCCTCAGATAGTGGTCAATGCCAGGTGACCAAGAGGTAATGAAAAGAACAGGTAATCATCAAGAGATCCACCCCCTGTCTCCCATTTCCAGCTTCTGGTAAACAAAGACTAGAGACATCTGCTGGTCCTAGGCAATAGCTGTTGAAAAGCTGTTCTCCATGAATTCATCTAGTTCTTTTTTGAAATGCTCTTATAGTCTTGGCCTTCACAACACCCTCTTCGAGAGAATTTAACATACTGACTTTGGATTGTCTGAAGAAATAGTTTCTTTTAAACCTGATGCCTATTAATTACATTTGATGACCCCTAGTTCTTGAGTTATGAGGAGTAAATAACACTTTTTATACACCAGTCACAATCTTATAGTCCTCAATTATATCCCTTCTTAGTTATCTCTTTTCCAACCTGAAAATTGCCAGTCTTATTAATCTCTCCTCATATGCAAGCCATTATATAGCTCTAATCATCTTTATTGCCCTTTATTGAACCTTTTCCAATTCCAATATTTTTAGATGGGGCAACCATATCTGCATGCAGTAGTCAAGGTGTGCGTGTAGCATGGATTTATATAGAGTCAATATAATATTTTCTGTCTTATTATCTGTCTCTTTCTTAACAATTCCCAACAGTCTGTACACTTTTTGACTCCCACTGCACATTGAGTGGGTGTTTTCAGATAACTATCACTGACTCCAAGATTTCTTCTTGAATAGTAACAACTAATTTAGACCCCATCTTTTTATACATATTATTGAGATTATATATTTCAACATGCATTATTTTCCATTTATCAATATTAATTTCATCGGCCTTTATGTTGCCCAGTCATCTAATTCTGAGAGATCCTTTTATAGCTCTGCACAGTCTGCCAGGGACTTAACTATCTTGAGTATTTTGTTACTCATCTGCAAATTTAGTCACCTCTCTGTTTATCCTATTCCCAGATTACTTATGCATATGTTGAATAGGAGTGATCCGAGAACAGACCCTTGAGCGACACCTCTCTTTACTTCTCTCTATTCTGAAAACTAACCATTTATACCTATGCTCTGTTCACTATCTTTAAACCTACCTCTTTTTGTTCAATTTAACAGTATGGAAGCATAAAAGGGAGGGGAAAGCTCTCTCATCACAAATAAGAAGTTAAATGTATTTGAAAATTATACTTTTTAATTAGAAACTCTGCTTTTGAGAGACTGTGACAGGTAGCAACCATCTGGGTTTTAAAAAAAAACCTGTTCTCTGAAATACAGATAGCATGGGAGTCTAAGTAAAAGACAAATTTCTAGTCTGTGTTGGCTTAACAATTCAAAGTCAGACTTTAATATTTAAACAATATATTTAATTTTAGCATTAAATATTAACATTCTTGTAATTAAAAAACCTCAATATTTCACTGCTCATACAGAGAAGAGATTCTTACTTTGCTGCCAGAGGGCTGGGCTGAGCATAACATGTCTCGTTTCCTTTCTGTATTAAAAACAAGATGAAAAGAACTTCAGCTTCTCTAAAGAGGAACTT